>OU342510.1:5005000-10005000 GCA_910589525.2 Ennomos quercinarius
ATGTGAGTTACATCACTCATTAAGCACGGTCACACGCGACTGAGAGCAAAAACAAGGCATATGCCTTGTTTAATCGGTGCCGTTTTCGAAGCGGCAATCGTGGATCTACCCTATATTTCGTCGTAGCATCTAACCTTTTGTCTTTGTAACTACTGAACCAATTTTGATGAAATTTGGAATGCAGCTTATATGCTGGATTAACACATACGATACTTTTTATTCACGGGTGAAACCGCAGGGTGCAACTAGTAATCAATATTTTAGAAATCCTTCTATTTTCTAGGTATCAATCCGTGGGCAAGCGTTTGGCGTAGGCGCTTTCGAGGCTGATGACGAAGACATATACGCCACGCAAGATATGTCACACTACGACTTTGCTATCGGCGGGCCGGATCAGGACAAACTAAAAAAGAAACCAGCTAAAGAACAGAGTAATAATGTAAGAATCTATTCAATGTTGCTAATTTATAGACCACAGATTCTATCTAGAGACCATAAATTATATCTAGAGAACAAAGATTATATCTAGAGACTGCAATACAGTCAGTATTGCCAAACAGAAAAATTGATTCCCCGTAAACTTCAGTTCGTAAAATATTCTCCATCCGCTTTCGGTTCTGCGAGTGATACCAATGTTAACAACTATGACATAGATAGATCCTGGACCCTAACTAGGATCCCCTGTATCTATTGACACAGGAACTACGAGGAATCGTATCCGCTGCCTCCGAGGTATGAGCCGACCTGCTCAACCACCACACCACAGACGCTGTCGAATGAAAAAAAAAGTATAATCAGTCGTATACGAAATATTTATTCACAATTGGATCTATTCAGGCAGTTTTCCCGTCTCAGACCTCATACCGTCTAAAGATCTATAGATAGATAGATAGATAGCGCAAGATATATATATCGTTCCGCGTACACTATATTGTATATTATGCACAGACCTAGAATATTTTCATCATCGTCATTAACAGCCTGAAGACGTCCACTGCTGAACATAGGCCTCCCCCAGAGCACGCCACCTTGAGTGGCTGCTCGCTTCCTGCATCCATCGGCTCCCCGCGGCTTTCACCAGCGGGCTTACCGTCTAAGCCGATCGTAATCGATGAATCGGCTTCAATCGGCCATTTCCGCTAAATTGGTACCGCCTATGAACTTCATCCATTGGAATTGAACTCCATTCATCGGGAGTGAACGAAACATGAACAATAGTACTATTTTTGACAGATATTCGTACCGTCTAACTCCGATGACAGTTCATAATGGGAATCGTTCTGGATTTAACTGTCAAATGAAGCTGGCAGCTATTTCGCTATGGGCTTCAAGTATATTCATATGTTTTCGCGAGTTTAACTCCATTTCTTATTCATTTTATGAGTGTAGAATCATGCTTGAGTTTGACTAGATTTATTATAATATTATAGGCATCTTTAAAACACCAAAAAGCGAGAACACCAAACCAAAATAATGGACGTTACCTACCTATTCCAATGAAAATACTACAAATCATTGTATTCCCTGGCTCTATCACAAAGGAGACTGAGCTTGAAGTGGTAGGAAACATCTGTATACCTATGGAGGTACGGAGTTTGACTTCGCAGCTTCAAGCTTGTGCAAGCAAAACAAAGTAGTGGTACCGTCGTTGCCATCGGCAATATATTTTGGTCATAATCCATTTAAATTGCTCCATCTACCTACCTGTTATATTGAACATCGATCGAAGGCTATACGACAGTCCTATTTTGTTGCCTGAAACTGGGTTTGTGGGCTATCTATGAAAATCGCAGTACCTAAATAAGTGTCCAAGGATATTAAAAAAATGACGAAAAATAGTGAACAACTTGTTGAAAAAACCACAGTTGCTTGTGTGTTAGTGTGTTGGTGTTATGGCAGCCTGAAAATAGGTTAAAGTAATTACTTGTTCAATAAAATATAAACCTACACATTTCAACATAGAATTATAGGTAGGTAATCATACCTAGTTGCAAACTCCTACCTCCTAACCAGCCTTTGCACAAGGTAGCTAATACTCAGTGTTTAAAACTATTTCTCTGCTAGGTAGGTATACAATGTTTATTAGTAAGGGGGTTGATCTATACCTACCTACCTATTATAGAAACATATGTAAGTGCCAATTTCATCAAAATCTATTATATTTTAACTTTATTCAAGAGATGTATGAAAGCTAGATAGTAGGTATGTGTAGCTTTCTATCAGTGAAAAAATCCAAAATCTGGGCCTGCAAACATACAGTCTAATCCTGCGTTAGCCTAAAATCTATAGTTAAACACAATCAAAATCTGTTCAACAGTTTGCCACACTGGTGGTAACAAATATACCTACTGTCTATATTGTCCACATAATTATAGTCATACCATACAAGCCTTTACATTTTCATAATAGGGGCTGGATCATGCAGGATGACATATAATGTTCTTTCATTACAGTCTAATAATATTTGTCAGTAAACAAAAAGCAGAGCTTATAAGTTGCCTATTTATATTAACACCACCTCTTTGAATACTAGTACTAGAATATAGTACTATTTGTTTAAATGTTATGTATTGCTCAGCACCCGTGGTGGCAACATCAGGGTTGCTGAGCAATGCTGTCCACTCCATGCTGTCCATCAGGGGTGCTGATGATACTAATAAATAATATTTTATTTTCCTTGCAAATGGGTTCATAAAAGGATGTTATGTATATGAGTAGTACAGATACTAACTCTACTGATACCTATTCAATATTACTTATTAGAATACATATGTATTCTAATAAGTAAAGCAAGGATTAGTGCCTGATGTAGGCACCAATCATAAAGTAGTCTTTGATGCCATCACTCTGTGCCTCGGACAGCACATTAAGGCCTTGGTCCCGGTTGTCATAAGAACATCTATGGTAATTGTATGGGTAGTCAGAAGTCTGATAGAATCTGATGCTTGATCTAACCATCCCCGTTACTGGTTCCTTATGGGTTGCGAGGTCAGATGGCTGTTGCTCGTGTAATTCTGGTAGCTCGCCGCTACATGTTAGATTGGGAGCCAACCCCAACAACAAATGGGAAAAGGCAAAGAGGATGATGATGATGTCTTGACAAACCTTGTTAATTAAATATTGCAAAAATAAGATTAATATTTTAATATATTCATTTTGTTCTCAGGCATCATACACCTCTTACATTATAGTCTACAATCTTGTCTACAGCGCAGGGCTGCAGGCACTGGTGTTGACAAAGACATTGATGAGACTAAGCCAAAAAGCCAACACTATACAGCCATAAAATTAGAGTAGGTACAATTAACTACCTACCTACATCAAATTTTCTTGTAATGGAATATTATAAGAACTGAAGAAATAAATAAAAGATTAATTAAACAAAGTACTTGTTGTTTCCATACACCATTTTTTATTTATAGGTTTAATTAAATAAAGTAAATTTGGTTGCCGTGTCATATTATTTATCCTTGTAGGTAAGTTATAAATTCAATTTATACTCAGACTTAATACTAGAATGTTACTGCTTAGATATTTAGAACACCATTATTATAGATTTTCATGACTGTGTTGCACTGACATCCCAATGGAGGTGCATTATGTATTTCCCTGCAAGCACAGCAACTTCCTGATTGAACTCTATATGTGACTATAATTATTATATAGAATTCCTGATGCAGTCATACTAATCCATATGTCAAACATCCGTTTAGTATTTTTTCAGATACCTGTAACAAAATATAGTTTATTTAGATACCTGCTTAGGCATTTATGAAATAGGAAGAAACTAGGAACATGTATGTAGGTTGATATGTACTAACCTCTCCTACAATCAATCATGCAAACCGCACCGTCCGTCATCAGAATGAATATTAGGTTCATTTTAACGAATATGCAGGAGCGAAAAAACACTGCGACTTAGTACAATACTAGTCTATGCACTGCAATCTGCGTGTGCGTTATCACACCTAAGTTGTGAATTGAAACGAATGCATCCATGCTTGAGTACATATTATCGAAAAACGACACGAGCATTATCACATTTTCATGCTTTTTATTTTTAGTCGCATTTCGTATTTGATATAGGCTGAAAGACGGAAAATTACTCTGTGCTGAAAGAGAATACTTTACTTTATATTTATAATCAAAATGTAAGAATAATTAGTAAGTTGAAAAAAGTTTGTGAAGATCAACAAAACAAAACGTGCTAGTGTTGCCACGTCAACAAAACAAAAATAGCCAAAGTAGATAATGAGGAACAATTCCACAAAGGATATAAATATCAATTCTGTATACTACATCAATTACAATGTAAATATCTGAGTAATTTTTATTACGGTTTTAAATAGGGAGTGTAATAAATAATATTGATTCGTTCATGTTGCAGAATTTTTAAAACCAATAGGCTGCTGGATGCCTGCTATTTTTTTTATTGCATTAATTAATAATATATCTCAAATAATAAACAGTCGTGAAAACAAAAATAAATTAATATCTCAAAATATGTCAAATTAACAAGCATTTAAAATAAGGGAACAGAAAGAGACAGCTCAAACTTGCAGTGACGTCAGATCTTGGTCCTTCATACTACCTTACTACTAAGCTGTGGTAGCTTTACATACAATCTCTTTGGCATGTGACGTCACAATGTGTGTTAGGCACGGCACGAAAATCGCTCTAACTTCGTTATTTTTGGTCCAATATCGATAATTCTTTCATTGAAATAATTGGTTTTGAAGTGACTATAATCCTACATATTCAACTAAAAACCTCGTTGATCCTCAAGGTATGTACACTTGTACAGACCTATAGGTATTTTGGAATAGATCGCTCGCTCGATAGAGTGTAATAGAAGGTTTTCAGATAGCTAAATAAAAAAAAGAGTTCTTAAAAAACTGTTAGATAGTGTTGACAAGACATGGCGTGAATAATTATCACTACCATGTCTGTGGTTCTGAAGATTTATGCCACAGATTAGAGAAAAAAACAACACTGTAATTTATGCGTAGACCATGTGAAAGTGACACTGCGCTATGAAAGAGGGCTAAGCCACCTTGTGAAAAAAAATTGCCATGTCCGCCATGTCTCGTCAGCGCAATCTATCTTTGGCTGTAGAACTACGTTCCATCAAGCTGTCAGAAAATCCCATATTATTATAATAAGAGGTTTTCTAACAGCCCAATTAAAAAAAAACTAGTTCATAAAAATCCGTAAGATGGCGTTGACGAGACATGGCGTAAACAATTATCACTACCATGTCTGTGGTTTTGAAGATTTATGCCACAGATTAGAGGAAAAACAATACTGTGCCAACCATGTCTCGTCAGTGCCATCTTGGGCTGTAGAACTACGTTCCGTCCAACTGTCAGAAATCCCCTATTAATATGAGGGTTGGGAGGAGGGACGTAAGTACTTATAGTTTTAGAGAAAAATAGAATTTCGTTTTGAGGTTATGTATGGAAAAAATATGTAATATAAAATGTTCAATGTACTACTACTAACTACTACAGAGGGGCGGGATTGATCTCCCGCCCGAGCTTCTGGCTCCGCGCTTATTATTATGTATACCTCTGGGGGTAGTTAGTAGTAACACGGCTAGGTGGGATCGGGCGCTCTGTGTCGTAACCTAAAAACGTTCATAATTTGTGAATTTTATAGCTTACGCCACACTATGGCTCGATTTAGGTATAGAAAGTAGATTTTATACCTGTTGAGTAATTGTTTACTTTCTAAATTTAGCTAAATAAGAAAAGCCTTTTTGGCTATATTATTCATCCACTGGCAATACACTTTTATATGGAAAGAATTTAGCGTTTCGATACTACCAAAGAGTATATAACCACTATTGGATACTTCTATATTTTGCGATATAAAATGCTGAAGCGCTTTACATAAAAAATGTAGACGTATTAACTTACTTTTTCAGCATCCTGAACATTGTTACCAATTTTACATCTCTCTGTTCCACATAATTCGACACTTTTTTTTACGCCCCAATTGTGCCCCTAAATTTTTAATTTACTGAAACGAAACGCAAGTTAGGGGCGAATTGGGTTCATTCAGTGTTCAATTCACGTAGATCATTTGAAGTCCATTACGATCCAAATAGTTAGACAATACCTCTTGATCGGTGAGAAACGATGGCAATGAAGTTCATTGAAAATTGACGGGTGAAGTTCATCCGAGTTAGACGGTAAGCCCGCAGGTCGTCGGTCCACCGAGTGGGGCCCGGCCTACGCTGCGTCTTCCGGTTCGTGGTCGCCACTCGAGAAACCTTTCTTCCCCATCGGTTGTCAGTTCTACGAGCGATGTGGCCTGCCCATTGTCACTTCAACTTACTAACTCTAAGAGCTATATCGGTCACTTTAGTTCTCCTGCGGATCTCCTCGTTCCGGAGCTTATCCCGCAGGGAAACACCGAGCATAGCTCGCAGTATCTCGTCGAATATTTTAGTTACTCTCAAAAGACTCACGAAGCGTGGGAGCGAGAGGTACAAATCAAGTACACACTGCCCGAGGGGAAAAGAGATAGTGAAATAATGGCGGATGGCTCATTAATTTTGGGCGAGTATTAGCACAATGTGCTAAGCACATATCACCACAATCTGTTACACGACGAAAAGCATTTTGTGATCATCACACTTCACACTAATCACACTAATATTATAAAAGCGAAAGTTTGTGTGTATGTTTGTTACTCCTTCACGCTCATACGGCTGGGCAGATTCGGATGAAATTTAGAATAGACATAGCTTATACACTGGATTAACACATAGGCTACTTTTTATCCGCGGGTAAAACCGCGGGGCGCAGCTAGTGTACCATAAATCTATTATCAATGTGCAAAATACTGTTTTTGCGGCTTTTACATCTTATTCCGTAAGTGAATGTGACGCTACAAAACACACTAACCCGAACAAATACACGAATCACAGCACATTATTGCTAATCATATTTTGTCAATTTTGGTGTGGTATCTGGCTGAAAACACTATTTGTTTTGTAGATTGGGAATGCGCCTTCAGATATATCGCTTTAGTTTTTCCGTTTTTTATTGTTTAGCAATTGTACCTACTCCAAAGCTTGAAGGATCTCAGTTAACTAAACGCCTACTATTTTATTTAAAAAAACTACGGAGCCATAGGTAGGTTCTTTATTTAGTAAATACTACAGTTATTAACTTTTCGCAAATATTGAAGATCATAATCATTACAACATTTTTTCACACAATATTTGAATCTCCTCGTCGCTCCTTCAAACTGTCATTGTTAATGTACACCCTAGGTTTATGGTATTATGTGCCTGACTAGGTTCTACCAGGGTTCGTGGTCGCGTCCGCGGCGCTGCCGGCCGTGGCGGCGCACCCGGCGCCCGCGCTGCCGCGAGACTTCGCCCCCGCCCGCGCGGGAGCCCGACGGACCAGGTTCGCTCCCATCGACACGCCGCAACGGGATCAAGGTACTTTCAACTTCTACCTCATATTTTGTGGATTCTGCGAGTTACTATTAATTTTTTTGAGGGTATTAAAATTTGGAAACCATTTCTAGATTATCATGTAAAAAGTTCATCTAAAAATAGATTTTTATATTCAGTATTTCTCAAGTTATTGTTAAGACATGACAATTTAAATCAGAAGGGAAAAAATTCAACGCCTTTGAGTCAAATTCCTTTTTTATGGCAATCGTTGGCACGGATTAGGCTCCGCACGTTGATTATCGCAATAGCTTAAGAAATGCTGAACATATTTTTTTTTCTTTTACATTAAAATTAAGTAGGTGGAGCGATGGTGGCCGAGCGGTAGCATGTCCGCTTCATAATCTTACGGCACCGGGTTTGATCCTCGAGCCAGCACCAATGATTTATTTAGTAAGTTATGTGCAGTTTTCCATGCCATCGCTCCATGCCTCGGAGATCACGTTAAGCCGTCGGTCCCGGTTGTCATAAGAACATCTATGGCAATCGTTACGGGTAGTATGTTAAAGCTGTAGAAGCCTGTTAGAATCTGACGCGTGATCTAACCATCCCTGTTACTGGTCCCTTATGGGTTGCGAGGTCAGATGGCAGTCGCTCGTGTAATTCTGGTAGCTCGCCGCTAAAGGTTAGATTGGGAGCCGACCCCAATAACAAATGGGAAAAAGGCAAAGCGAATGATGACATTAAAATTAAGTAGGCGCGATATCTGCAACTGAGCCCTACCGTGGTTTAGCCGTCTGTCCCGGTTGTCGTAAGAAAAGAGAAGTCAAAAATCTTCAGGCGACTTAAAATGCCTAGGCCTGACGACTTGCCTATGCGAGAAGGAAGAAAGAACTGATTTGTGTTACAAGTTATAAAATAAAAAATAAAAAAAATAAAAAAAATAAAAATTTGACTAAAATATTGTTTCCGTTTCCAGGTCTCGGTCGTCACGAGCTCACAGCAGACGCTAGAGGCGCCCTCCTAGGCGAACCGCCAAAACAAATAGATGCCAAACAAGCAAAAGAAGACCTTATTGCCAAAATAACAGGACGCAATGTCAACTTTGTTACCACAACAGAGAATCAAAACATAAACAACGATGACTTAACTTCACCAAACGACAGATTATTCCCGTCTGCCAACAACATAACTTCACCAAACGACAGATTACCCGCGTCTAGTGACAGCTTAACTTCACCAAACAACAGAACAGTTGAAAAAATCATCGACTTCACCAAACCTAATACAGACACGCCAGATTACATATCAATAAAAGACTCTGGTAAAGAATTGGTTAACGTTTTCAAGCCGTTTGCGAGTAATCCTTTAAAGCAAAGGAGATACGAGACCTATTTGAAGGATAAAGGTAGTTTGTTAGAAAGAGACGGCGAGACCGATCGGTTATCCGAGTGGGAAAGAGAGAGGGAGTTTATGGAGTTTGAACAGGCGGCGAAATTGTACAGGCCTCTGACTGGAATTATGGGAGATAGGTAAGCCTCAAAACATTATCACATTTACTGACTCAAACATTTTTTCTTTCCTTTGTAATGTTACTCAATTTTGGTGGGAAATCGTCGCTTGTTTGACGTATAGTGACATTTTTACGTATCTGAAATTTTTGATGTAGCTTTTATCTACTTTCAAAGACGCGTCGAACTGTCTAATAAACGTATTTGTAGAAAAAATGTCAGATACGTCACTTCACTGGAATTCATAGCCAAGTCGGGGGCTCCTCTAGGGGATGATTCAGGCGCTGTGTAGCGAATTCTAGTTTTATGCATTTCATAAACAAAAGTAACCCCTAATTTGACATTGTCAGGGGCTGGATGCTGATTGTCCGAATTTCGTCAACCAAACGGTTTGCTTTGATAACGTGCTAACGTGCTATTTTCTATTATTGTTTGAGTGTTGTGTTGTGATTTTCATAAATATGGAAGTAGATGGTGACTTGGATCTCGTAAATGATGAATGGCTGATGAAGCCTTGAATGAAATGCAAATTATATCAGTGCCGAAGCGATATATTCGTAATGTAAATACACAATAACTTTAACTTAATACAAACCAATTTTTTTTTACTACACTACAAGTTGATGTACCTTACAACCTGTGTGAACTAACAAAGTTTTTTTTAATCATATTAACTTTTCTGTAAATAATGATAGTAGTGTAAGATAATGAAAGTGAATTAAATTATGGATATAACGCGGGGGAACGGGCCTCTCGTAACCATGGCAACCGATCGTCCCACCTCGGACCATGGTTTTTTTTTCTTCTTATATTTTGGCTCCACACAGTGTATTTAGCCAGTGTCAAGTTTTGTAATTTTTCATCGTATTATGGAAATTTTCACTTAAAGTCAAGTCATAGTCACAGTCAGAGTAGTCATAGTCTAGTCTAAGTCATAATCCAGTCTAAGGCATGCCCTAGTAAAGTGGTGGCAACTTTACTGGAGGCTTCTATGAAATTTTGGAAGCAACACGAAAAACCACGTCTCACTACATTATATCACTTGCCCACACTCATGCTCGTAATTCAGCACTTAATGCGTAAAACACCACCAATTTTAAACATTAAGGCGAGGCTTTTCCGGATCTTTAGGTATTTTACGCTGCCTCAAGCCGCACTTTTTGAACGCACGACGTATTCATTTACGCGACCCAAAAGTTGTGTGCGATGCGCCGCGCGCGCTTGTTTCGCTCGTTAGCCATGTTATGTAACTCCGTAGCGGAGATCAAGTCGCTTTGAGAATAGAGTTAGCTTATGTTCTGGATTGACATAATAATACTGGGTGGCGCAAAAGTAAAGACCCTATTTGGTTCAGCTATAACATTTTTTCTAAATTAGAAAACTAGATTTAGGTTTTTTTAAATGTATATTTGTGCCATTAAATTTCGTACCATTAGGATTTAAAGATGATGTCTTTTAAATGGTGACCTCCAGAGTTGATACACATTTGAGCCCTATTTATGACATTTTGCAAGATGATTTTCCTTCAAAATTGGTTATGAGTGACGAAGCGCATTTCCATCTCTCAGGGCATGTCAATAAGCAGAATACTCGGTTCTGGGGCACTGATAATCCGCGCATTATTCAAGAAACACCTCTACACCCACTAAAAGTTACTGTATGGTGTGGCATCTGTGTTGACAGAGTGATCGGACCCTATTTTTTCGAAGACGCTGGAGGCAATGCGATAACTGTCACTGGAGAACGCTACAGAACCATGTTACGTGAGTTTTTGATACCCAGTTTGGACGAATTGGGGCTGGAGCACATCTGGTTTCAACAAGACGGCGCTACGGCACACACAGCGCGCGACACTATGGACTTAGTGAGGGACGCTTTTCCAAGCCGAGTTATCTCTCGTTTTGGCGATTTGCCTTGGCCTGCAAGATCACCCGATCTGACCAGTCCAGACTTCTTTATTTGGGGTTTTTTGAAATCTCGGGTGTATGTGAACAAGCCACAGACTCTCGCAGCTCTAAAAGAAAACATTCGTCAAGAAATAACGAACATATCGCAGGAAGTGTTACGGCAAGTTATGCAAAATGTCATAAATAGGGCTCAAATGTGTATCAACTCTGGAGGTCACCATTTAAAAGACATCATCTTTAAATCCTAATGGTACGAAATTTAATGGCACAAATATACATTTAAAAAAACCTAAATCTAGTTTTCTAATTTAGAAAAAATGTTATAGCTGAACCAAATAGGGTCTTTACTTTTGCGCCACCCAGTATAATAATTGTGAACCTACCGTTATTTTATTAGATAAAAAATACGTATGAGATACAACCGTGTTTTTAATGCTATTTTTGGTTATTATTATTTGTATTGTAATACCTACCCAGTCCCATGGTAATAACGACTTCAATTACCTTATTTCCAGTAAGTAGGTATAATAATGATGAATGGTACGATTAAAATGTTATAATGTTAAAAAAGTACATGATGCAGGTATAATTTTGAACAATTTTTTTTCCGCCCAGCTGCCCATAGCTTTTTCACACTTGCCCCCACCTGTCCCCACCAGCCGCTCACCTGCCCATAGCTTTTTCACACTTGCCCACACCTGCTTACGCTTGCTCACGCCTATCCACATTTGCCCACACAAACTGCCTATTAGCCCATGTCTGCTAACACATTTTCAAACTTGCCCAAACCTGGATACTTTTGCCCACATCAGCCCAGGTGCCCATAGCTTTTTCACACTTGCCCCCACCTGTCCCCACCAGCCGCTCACCTGCCCATGGCTTTTTCACACTTACCCGCACCTGATTACGCTTGCTCACGCCTGTCCACATTTGCCCACACAAACTGCCTATTAGCCCATGTCTGCTAACACATTTTCAAACTTGCCCAAACCTGGATACTTTTGCCCACATCAGCCCAGGTGCCCATAGCTTTTTCACACTTGCCCCCACCTGCTTACGCTTGCCCACGCCTGTCCACATTTGCCCACACAAACTGCCTATTAGCCCATGCCTGCTAACACATTTTCAAACTTGCCCACACCTGCCTACTTTTGCCCACATCAGCCCAGCTGCCCATAGCTTTTTCACACTTGCCCCCACCTGTCCCCACCAGACGCTCACCTGCCCTTGGCTTTTTCACACTTGCCCCCACCTGTCCCCACCAGCCGCTCACCTG
This sequence comes from Ennomos quercinarius, assembly GCA_910589525.2. Lineage (NCBI taxonomy): Eukaryota > Metazoa > Arthropoda > Insecta > Lepidoptera > Geometridae > Ennomos > Ennomos quercinarius. The sequence goes on from OU342510.1 coordinate 5,017,106, forward strand.
CCCATAGCTGTTTCACACTTGCCCACACCTGCTTACGCTTGCCCACGCCTGTCCACATTTGCCCACACAAACTGCCTATTGGCCCATGCCTGCTAACACATTTTCAAACTTGCCCAAACCTGGATACTTTTGCCCACATCAGCCCAGCTGCCCATAGCTTTGTCACACTTGCCCCCACCTGTCCCCACCAGCCGCTCACCTGCCCATGGCTTTTTCACACTTGCCCCCACCTGTCCCTACCAGCCGCTCACCTGCCCATAGCTGTTTCACACTTGCCCACACCTGCTTACGCTTGCCCACGCCTGTCCACATTTGCCCACACAAACTGCCTATTAGCCCATGCTTGCTAACACATTTTCAAACTTGCCCACACCTGGGTACTTTTGCCCACATCAGCCCAGCTGCCCATAGCTTTCTCACACTTGCCCCCACCTGTCCCCACCAGCCGCTCACCTGCCCATAGCTTTTTCACACTTGCACACACCTGCTTACGGTTGCCCTCGCCTGTCCACATTTGCCCACACAAACTGCCTATTAGCCCATGCCTGCTAACACATTTTCAAACTTGCCCACACCTGCCTACTTTTGCCCACATCAGCCCAGCTGCCCATAGCTTTTTCACACTTGCCCCCACCTTTCCCCACCAGCCGCTCACCTGCCCTTGGCTTTTTCACACTTGCCCCCACCTGTCCCCACCAGCCGCTCACCTGCCCATAGCTGTTTCACACTTGCCCACACCTGCTTACGCTTGCCCACGCCTGTCCACATTTGCCCACACAAACTGCCTATTGGCCCATGCCTGCTACCACATTTTCAAATTTGCCCAAACCTGGATACTTTTGCCCACATCAGCCCAGCTGCCCATAGCTTTTTCACACTTGCCCCCACCTGTCCCCACCAGCCGCTCACCTGCCCATGGCTTTTTCACACTTGCCCCCACCTGTCCCTACCAGCCGCTCACCTGCCCATAGCTTTTTCACACTTGCCCACACCTGCTTACGCTTGCCCACGCCTGTCCACATTTGCCCACACAAACTGCCTATTAGCCCATGCTTGCTAACACATTTTCAAACTTGCCCACACCTGGGTACTTTTGCCCACATCAGCCCAGCTGCCCATAGCTTTCTCACACTTGCCCCCACCTGGACCAGCCGCTCACCTGCCCATAGCTTTTTCACACTTGTACATAACTGCTTACGCTTGCCCACGCCTGTCCACATTTGCCCACACAAACTGCCTATTAGCCCATGCTTGCTAACACATTTTCAAACTTGCCCACACCTGGGTACTTTAGCCCACATCAGCCCAGCTGCCCATAGCTTTCTCACACTTGCCCCCACCTGTCCCCACCAGCCGCTCACCTGCCCATAGCTTTTTCACACTTGTACATGACTGCTTACGCTTGCCCACGCCTGTCCACATTTGCCCACACAAACACAAACCGCCGTTTGCTCCTGGACTCGTACGATTTTCTAAATGCATAACTTAATTTTTTTTTTCCTTATTACATTTGTTACCCATTTTATTAATCTTTTTTTATTCACTTCTTAGTTAAGTTACTCGAAATAAACAATTAAATTAAATTATTCTATTTATAAATTAAAATTTACGATTAGCGTACCTTCGCGTCGTAGAGCGCAAAAATTTGGCATACGTCCGGCGTCGACGGGCTCTGCGAGCGGACTGGCGGCCCCGAAAACGCGCTCGGATGCCATGACTCCAAGATATAAATTCATATAAAATTACCGTATTAACTTTTTAACATTTTTATTAATGTTTTAAATTTTTTGATCAATACATAATGCATTAAAAATTATTTAAATAATACGATTCGTATAAAACAAGTCGAATAGTCATTTCAAAAAATGTAAGATAGAGGTAACTTTGGATTTTTTTTCGATCGAGTGAAGTTATTCCTTTTATGTATAAGTTTTATGGTTTAAATCAAAGACATCCTTAAGAATAACATATATTTTTTTCATATCTAAAAGTGTGGTTTATCTCAGAGAAAAGTCTGTTCTTACAAGGGCGTTTTTGGGCCAGTCTCGCCTTAACACTGGAAAAAGCATAAGTATTGAAAAATAATACAATGCAACGATGTGAACTTTTTCGCGTTCCCGCCAAAAACTCCGGACCATGGTTACGAGAGGCCCGTTCCCGCGTTATACCGGATGTTGATTTGCATTGTCTCCATATTTTTAGAATCCATTGTACTGTGTATATTTAATCATATAAAAATAAAATTTAAATTCCACATTTATTTAGTAGCCGAATATTTGATAAACCATTTTTATCGTGAATCACAAGTAGCCTCAACTTCGTTTCGGCTAGGACAATAGTAGGACCCCACGCGATGACTTAGTTTAAAGTAAACACTTTTTGTCTCATCATTAGTCCATTGACCGCCCGCGTTTTTGTTCCGCCCATTGTACCTATCTTATTATGTGATTCTCATTTCTATGTTATTATTATTTTGGTGTCAATAAAGAGTTATTGTATTGTATTGTAGTCAAAACATCATAAAAACATTGTTAGAAAATTGCTACATCGAGGAAGGTCCTATTGTCTAATTACCTACAGGGTTCAGGTATTCGGTCTCTATTGTTTTGGCTATGTGCGCGGGGTGCAGTAAACAACCCATGGTAGCTATGACTTAATCTGTGTCAGCAGCTTGCCACTGGGGCGTTACAGTATTTACAAAATTATGTACTTACAAGTTACGTTACCCTAAGATACTGCTCAAAGTGTCCTCCTTCGTTTTCGATGCACAAGTGAGCGCGACGTCTTAGGTTTCGTGATAGTTTTTTTAGCACATTCACGTTTAGTCTCACATGATCAAATGCAGCAATGATTTTTTCTTTTAATTGCACAGCACTAGTAATTTCGTCCGTGTAAACTAGTCTTTTTATATCACCCCATAAAAAAAAATCACATGGGGTCATGTCCGGAGATCGTGGGGGCCAGGGTACTGGACCACCACGTCCAATCCACTGGCTTCTGAACACTTCACTTAAAAAATCGCGCACTTGGCGTCCATAATGAGGTGGAGCTCCATCCTGTAGGAAAAACAGGTTTCGTTGAAAGGCCAGTGGTACATCGTCGAGCATCTCGTCAACAACGTGATGCAGAAGCTCCAAGTAACTGGAGCTGGTTAGATGACCTTCGATGATGTATGGACCTAGCACATGCTCTCCAATAATGCCACCCCAGACATTAATACTAAAACGATGCTGAAACGAATCGTTCTTGGTTTTATGCGGGTTATGGTCGCGATGTGCCCACCAGTGCTCGTTGTGAATGTTGTAAATCCCCACACGTGAAAACATGCATTCATCGGTCCACAAAATGTTCACATCCCTGTTTTGTAAAATCCAGTGAGAAAAAGCTATGCGTGAGGCATTATCTTGTGGATGCAGTTCTTGGACTCTCTGAAAATGAAACGGATGCTGAAGTTCTCGTTTCAGTAGCCGCCATACAGTTGTGTGGTGGACGTTGAAGCGCCGCCCAGCATCACGGGTGCTAGCACGTGGGTCCTCTTCAAAAAAGTCCAAGATCTCTTCTTGAAGGCCGGCCGAGAGACCTACACTTCCACGAGCGCGAGCGTGACGAGGGACTTGGAATTGTCCATAATCCCTTAGTCTCTGTGTGGCACCCAGCATCACTTCACGTGTTGGAACATGGCTGTTCGGAAACTGATCGCGAAACATTTGCACAGACTGTGTTAAGCTGTTTCCGCTGATAGCATACAAACGTACCATCTCCACAAGCTCAACATTTGTAAAGTGTTCCATTTTTGTTACGCGATCGTAAGCAAAGTAGGTGCCTACGCAAATTCGGCGCGGCGCCGGTGGCGGGCAAGTGACTGATCGGTCGCTGCATCTGCACGCGTGACATAAGTGCGCTGCGCGGGCGCGGGCGGGTGAGAGAGGGCACCCCGCAGCCCGCCCGCGTGGCTAGTACAAACGGCGGTGGGGCCGGTGCAGCGGCGAGCGTTTGTAGAACTTTGCCGAAAGTGGCGGGTGCCTTTGTGTGTTGTCGGCGCGATAGTTTATGACTCTGCGCTCGCACTGGTTGACTTTATAAAATCATGTTGTTTGTTAAATGAGAACGCACACACGTGCTGTTTTATTTTTGTGCAATGTTTTTTTTATAAAGTGTAAATTTTAGGTATTTATTTTTTCATTGATTCGTGTTCTATAAGTGTAGCATACCTACCTTTGTAAATATGGAGACAATGCAAATCAACATCCTGTATTATCTATCAAAATTCAAAGGCCGCGTCAAAATCATGTCAAAATGACACCCGAGAAAATTTTCATAGATGAAATCAATGATTGATTAGAGAAAAAATATGTGTTGAACTGCCATTTAGTTAGGGGTCTCCAGCGATTGTTTATGAAAGTGTAAGAAGAACGATTCAACATTTAACCTCTACGTGAAAGTTGAATGATGGATTTTGGGGGTTTGTTCACCCGTTGACTATGAATGTCAAACAAGCGACGAAATGTCCACACATATTTATTTATATTTTATTTTATTAATATGACACTAGTTTCATCACCCAGGTTCACCCACGCTACAGAGCCAGATGACGCGACCAACCCTCTCACAGCAGTCTCCAAAAGCAACATCAACTATGGTCTAGCCACGAAGGAGCAGATAGAAGCCGCAAAAACTGGGTTATATGGCATTATGACCAGAACAAAGACCTCGTGGAGACCAGAAAGCATTGTTTGCAAAAGGTTTAATGTACCTGAACCAGGTGGTGTCAGGTAAATATAAAAAATCACTTAATCACAATCATTGTCTGTTTGTTTAGCTTTTACGCCAAAGTGACTGTGACGATTTAGATAAAATTTTGCACATAGATAGCTGGGTCATGAAGCAACTATTGTTACTTTCCATAGGTTCCACTCTTCCAGTGGACGTAGCCTTCTCGATCCTCTTATCCCGGCAACGGCCCAAGCCGAGGCTCGCACCCCAGGGGTGCCCTTGTGCTAGTTGCCTCCCACTTTTGACGGTTGGGCGCCTTAAGCGCCTGCCCTCCCGCCCGGTGACGCTGTAAAGGTCGGTAGAGACCAACAGCATTAGCCCGTTCAAAAAAAAAAAAAAAGCAACTATTGTTCGTACTTCGATTGTCATTCGTACAAAAAAATAGTTTACTGGTATTTTCATAAATATTTAGTTAAGTACTTCGTAAAAATACTTATTTATGTAATCGTTTAAATCAATTTTAATTTACAATTTTTACACTTTTTACTAGGTGGTAGGACTTTCTGCAAAGTTCGTCTAGGTAGGTACCACCGCTTTGCCAGTATTCTGCCGGAAAGCAGTAGTGTGCAAGCACTACTGTGTTCCGGTTTGAAGGGCATTGTAGCTAGTGAAATTACTGGGCAAATGAGACTTAAGAACTGATCTCACAGTCTAGAAACCTTTTGCGCAGTGTCACGCGAAACTTAAATTTAGATTTCCGAGTGACACTGCAATCTGTAATGGGCGGCCGTGACGCTTAACACCAGGCGAACGACTAGCTCGTCATTCGTTAACATAAAAAAATATTTTTAGATTAGTTATTTAGGGGACAAACTCTATTTTCCAAAAGAGGGGACAACCTTGGGGACAATACTGTCCCCTAAGTTACTCATGTTAAAATAAAATTAAGTGTGACGATTGTTTGCGCATATAGATCTAAATATACAAATAATTACTTCTTTAATAACATTCCGTTTTATTTGTAAAAACGTTAGTACCTGTCGTTTTTGGCTTATTAAAAATAATTGATTGACCCAGTTGATACTACCGAGATGCATATTCATAAGATATACTTTATTATTGAATTTTATAAAAGTCGTTTTTGTTCACAGGTTGGAACCAAAGAAAGACGACAAACCAAAAGTTTCCTACTCCATATTCTCATACCTCGAATCATCGGTGCATGATAAGGACAGTTTCGCTAAAGAGCAGACTAAATTTAGCGGTTCCAAATCCCTTCGAGATGTACCGAAAATAGACCCGAAACCTACTCAAAATGTTGTAAATACCAATGAAACCGACAATAATACTGTAGAGAATACTGAACAATCGATTACTGAATCAAGCCAAGGTTTTAAAAGAATGACGGTAGCTGAATTATTTTTAAAGGAATCGGAGAAAACAAAAGAAAAAGGTCAACAAGTGACGGAAACGATAGATCAATTCGACAAAATGGATTTGTACAAGTCGATATTTCTAAGCGATAGTGAGGAGGAAGCCGATGTAGATTTATCGAATGATAACGTACCGTTTAATATTATCGATGATTTTGTGGAAGCACCTAAAAATGTGCAAAGAAACACGTCACCGCCCAGAGGTATATTCGCCAATATCGATTTTGACGAGCTTAATTCTTGGCGACGAAATGTCGATGTTAAAAAACCCGAATCGAGTACAGATAAACTATCCGAATCGGTGGCAAAAGAAACTAACCAAAGTATGGATGTTGAAATATATGGACCGAAAATTCCAGAAACTTTACAAAAGAGGTTAGAATCGAATGATTGTACGGCAAATGAAAGCGAAAAGTTGGAATCGAAAGAATCTTTGACAAAAGATAGGGATGTGGTGGAAGTTGATTCGTCATCCTCCGATTCTTGGGTCGATGTTAAAAAGGTCAAAGATAAAAAGAAGAAAAAGAAAAGTAAACATAAGAAAGAAAAGTCGAAGCATAAGAAATCTAAACACAAGAAGAAGGATAAACGATAAGTTATTATAATAGGTATAGTTTTGTTAAATTGCTAATAAATATTTATGCTAAATATTTACATAATATTATTTCGATATGGAACTACGGAAATTAGGTTTGTCTTTCTGTATTTATAGGTGCTATTTCTGACCGAGTTTCCGAAACATTCTGAATTTGGTGACCTTGATAACTCGATTGAGGTTTCACGATCGATATATATGTCACCGTCTTTTAGTAAGAACCGATTGTTTATAAAAAAAACGCGGTTATTTATAAACTGTCTAATTGTAAACAGACCATTCGTCTTGCAATAAAACGGATGATTTTTCGATTATTAATAATCAGTCATTGCCCAGCGGTGAGTTTATAAACAAACGATTTCAGTAGCGTTTAATTGTGAACAAACCCGTATTAATGCACCAATTTTTGCTGTAATTTATTGCTTTTTTGAGTCACTAGTGGCTAACCAGTAGGTTACGATGACGAGCGAAGCGAGGAGGAGTACTAGGTTAGTTTTGACCACACTAGAAGTACACAATACAATTTAACGAAGTGATACCGATTAATTATAATTAACCGAAAAATCGATCGTTTTGTTGTGAGACACATTGCCCGTTTGCAATAAATCGACAGTTTATAAATAACCGCGTTTTTTTTATAAACAATCGGTTCTCACAAAAAGACGGTGACGTACATAGTTTAGTTATCTAAAGAAAGATATAATACTATGCATTTTCTCAATGTAACACCGCCGCATTAAAACTTTATTAGAAGAAATGAAACGAAAATGAAATGAAAATTTATTGAGGCATAAAAATAGGTGAACATTATAAAGTGATGGAGCACCTGTTTCCCATACTAGGCTCAAGACCCGTGACACAGGAACCAGGACTCTCGAAGAAGACTATCTGCTGCCCGCAACTTCGCACGCTTCCACTATAAAATATAGTAAAGTGCGAGTAACCCAATAAATGTCACAGGGTTTGGAACTCTCAAACCAAAACTTTCATCAAGGTTGATTCCGGCCGTTTAGTCGTGAAATTGCATAGATAATAAAGGCGAATTACTCATTTAATTAATATCTTTTATTAGCGGTGAAGGAATGAAGCTAAACGGTTTTGCATATAAACCAATACACATCTACCTACTGAAATGTATTTCGTGCTAGTACTAAAACAGGTGACGTCTAGCATACCTTTACCTATAAGTACTTAGTATAACTTACACGTGTCTAGATAATCTAAGAATTGGTACCTACTTTACATGTGTAAAGGATAGGTACATAAAGCAATAAAATTTCAAAGCCACAAGTGCTTTAAACGATAGTTCTGCCGTCCTTATGAAAAATGCAGTAAGTAGGTAATACATGTTTTCGAGAAAAAAAGTTGCGAGTAGTCGAGTTGCTGCATTCTTACTTCCTGAGTTTTGGGTTCCAGGTGGAATTTTGATACGTGAGTAAGAACAGAATATAGATTTTTTTGGCTATTCCGAATACGTATCTAACTCAATTTTGCCAAAAACTTTAGTTACTGCGTTTTTCACTATGAGGGTAGAGTTATAGCACAGTTATGCTGTGCTTTGCGTGTCAGTACCAAAGACTGGTTTTATAGTCAATGGTCAGTACTATTAAATCTGTGGATGTATGGTGAAAGGGCATCATCGGAATCTAAATACTAGCTAGTCCAACGACCAGGCGTAGATACAGGCAGTCCAGCACCAAGCGCGGTAATTAGCCAATTTACCAGCAAGATACAGGTGCATGGAATTCATCATTTAAAGAAAAGAGCACAAATTGGTCTTGTACCGTATACTTATGTGTTTTACCACCATATCCCCAAATTCCCCTCTTGGACTCCTCTACTATAATGATTTGGTTCCCCCCCTTACGAAACTATCCGCGCCTGCCAACAACTGATAATGTGTCTATGCTCAGAGCAGAGTAGGTAATATCCAGTATCCACTTATAAACAGTGCGTTTTATCGACGCTTATCAGGTAAATGACCCGTCTAGTCATTTTCAGATATTAAAATAGAACAATTTTTTAAATCAGTTTGCCACAACTTGCGTTGGTTTGTAATTCTACACAATGCGCATGAATATTTATAGGCATTGCGCATTATTATTATTGCATCTAATTATATGACATTAATTAATATTTATTATATAAATATTTATGGCCTAAGTTAAATTTAATCAAATATATTCCTGGATCCTCTATGTCGCTCGCGCATTGCGACATTTTTAAAAGTATGAAATGGTTGAATTTACTTACCAAAAGTCTGTCTATAGAAAAATATACAAAATCACATTAATCCATTTTTTGGCAGGGGGTGATCGCAGAGGATTTTAATGTACCTACCGAGGAGAATGTTGCTGCCCATTTTCTACATATTCCCTTAGTTAGCCGGCTATTTCGGCACCCACGGGAAGAGATGGGGTGGTACCTACTACCTCACACCGCCTGAACTACATGCACAGCAATGCACACAGTTAGCTAAGGCCGCCATACACGTTCAATTTTATTGATCAATTAAATTGACTAGTCTACTTCCGTCAATGTTTTCTCCATACAGTAAAACCGAAAAACATTGCTCAATACTAACCATACACGATCAATAAAATTGAACGTGTATGGGGGGCCTAATGCTACCTACTGGTAGCATAGGCCCCCCCATACACGTTCAATACTCGGCGGTGGTACCACTGTACCACCGCCGAGACCAACGTAGCTACCTATGGTTACTTGAGGTCACCTTGAGGTAATCATAGATAGGTACTTACTCCGGAAATATGAGGGAAAAGCGAGTGAAACGGTGAGGCATCTCTAGTAAAAATATCCACTTATTATTATAGTATTAATTCGGTTATTACAATAACATGCTCTATGATTCAAGTTAGTCCTAAATATAGACACAATAGAGCCTACATTTCTATTGATACTGAGAGTGCCAGAGTGCCAGTACAGCAGTGCGAGAGTGACTGAGTAGCAGGAACTCAAAGGTCCGGGTTCAATTCTCGTTTCGCTGTTTTTCCTAGCCCGCCCACCGGACCTAAGATAGCTATAAAGAAGAATTTAGTCAAAAATGACTGGCCTGTTAGCTCAGTTGGTAGTAGCTCTGCCTTCTGAACTATAGGTTGTGGTTTGGATTCCCACCTGGGACAAACATTTGTGTGATGAACATCGATGTTTGTTCTGTGTCTGGGTGATACATATTGTATTCTATGTATGTATTTATAGGTATAATTCAACTAGCGCTCTACTACGTACGACTATTCATTGTTTTTGTTTGGGTCAGTTCAAAGTCTCCAGACGCGACGCTTATGCAAAAATACACAATTCTATTTCGATGTAAATAAACATCATATTACACAATAGTTACGCATGCCACTTGACTGTGGGCGGCAAGCTCGCGCCAACGCCAAGGTTACATGGCGGGAACGGCGAAAGCACAAACAACACCATGGTAACAAATAGCGCCGATTTAATGATGGACTATGTTCTAGAATATTACTTCAGGGCTAGACAGGAGACGGGCAGTCTAGCAATTTAGCTTCTCTGCCTGTATTCAGGAAAATATTCGGAAACTGCGCTGCAAGTGCAAAAGTTTTAGCACAGAATTTGACCGTACATTGCTGAGTTACTGTAGAACCTTTACAAAACCTTGCCTGACGACGTGCAATGTATAATGCACAAAGAAATGTTGCAATCACCAATCGCATTAAAATAATTATCGATAGCAAGTTCAAGAGAAAGAGAGAAATGACCGCTTCATTAGTAAGAGTAAGGAAGATAGAACGTAAACTGTTGATGCAAGTGAGATAACACGATAGTTTACGAAGAAGTGTGAAAGAGATGTCTACGATATAGACCGCTCGTCACAATTGTTTTGTCGAGACTGGTGCGCATGCGTCATTGAAGGATGTCAGGGACGAACTTAGGTGCAAAAAGTCTTCTGTATATAATATTATTCATTATAATTATGTTTTTCTCCTACTGTATTACCGTCAATGCCCATGACGATGCCGGCTAACATCGGTCCAGTTAGGTTTAGAATTTAGAATAACACAGAGATCTATGAAACTATAATTATTAGTATTCTTCAAAATTCCAACAGCTTGATAAGTGAAAGGCGTAAGTATACTTAAGTAATATTTTATGCACACTGACAAAACTGACAACATTGACCTATGTAATTACAGTAGAATCCGTTAATTATGACTCCGCCTATATTGACCAACTGGTTATTATGACGTTATTACACTACGAAGTTTGGTTTTTATATAAAATTCTTTATAAAATAAAGTCGGATATAATGACTTCCTTTTTTTTTTTTTTTTTTTTTTTTGAACGGGCTAATATTGTTGGTCTCTACCGACCTTTACAGCGTCACCGGGCAGGAGGGCAGGCGCTTAAGGCGCCCAACCGTTAAAAGTGGGAGACAACTAGCACAAGGGCACCCCTGGGGTGCGAGCCTCGGCTTGGGCCGTTGCCGGGATAAGAGGATCGAGAAGGCTACGTCCACTGGAAGAGTGGACCCTATGGAAAGTCGCGACCGTTCTAGCTAACCTACGGGGGGTACAATGACTTCCTTTACAGTGACATGTCGCTTATTATGACCCATTTTTAATAAATGATGTCCGGATACAATGACCGATATGATTCTTTACGCCTTCGGTAATCGTTGATTCCCAACGACGTTCGGCACGTGGCTCGTTTTTGTTTTGAATCTCAGTGAGTAATTGACACTTAAAGGTCACACGCATTGTTTTTCGTTTGTCGTTTGTGTTTTACATAGTATGTACCTACTGTGAAAAAATGTAATCTAAACGCCGTAAAGCATTTACGATTGAGGAGAAAGGTGCAATAATATGCAGATTAGAAAATAGAGAATCAAACTCATCTCTAACAAAGGAATTTGGCGTAGGTCATTCGAAAATCTTAATTATTTTTAAAAACAAGAACCGCATTAAGCAATCGGTCAATTCAAATGTTTTGAAACCGTTAATTAATTCAGTGGTTTAAAATCATGAGAAACAAAGGAATACCTGTCAGTGGCCTTATGCTACAGGATGTTTGTAGTATGTACTGCATTACGTGCAATTTTTATTTTGATTTAATATGTATGTAATTGTATACATACTACTATGTTTCTCTATTAAAATGCTTATGTAAATCATAAGAAAGGTTTTTTTCACAAAACGCTTTGTATGACGTCCGCTTATTATGACGTGTTTGTCAATTCCCTTCGATGTGTAATAAACGGATTCTACTGTAGTTCAATTTCAATATTTTTCTCTTTTATCAATGAAGTGATTACACCACACTCACGCTGCCGTAGACGCGAAAGCAGCAAGTAATGTGTACTATTTACTAATAGTAGCAAATAAAGGGTTAACTTCGTGATCCCGCCTTCGCGGGACACTTATTTTCTTGGTATACGTAAATTAAACATGTATTATGTAGAACATAGACTTTATTTGTAGGTAAACAGCGATATTAAAAATATAAGAAAGAATTGTAGGCGCGGCCGGTGTAACGCGTGTGCGAGTGCCGATTGAGAGCCGGTTCGCCGGATCTTCCTCCCCCGCACTAGCACTAGCTAGCAATATATGGCGTAAAAACTTCGGAATACCCGGTCGAGTTGGAGGTTTATATTTTTCTCACAAAAAGGTCTTAATATAAATGAAGGCTTCATTTTAAGTTGCAGAATCAAACACTTATCGAGAAATAAAATGTCACGCCCGGCTTCTCGTACGTTTTTCAAACTCATGTCAACTTAACATAGCAAACATTACACGCTCATTGGTTGAAGATAGCCGACGATCAACAGGTAACCAATGAGTGTCCAGTGTTTTTAAGTTGACATGAGTTTAACTTCTGTCGAGTGGCGTCATTCTAAAGTCCTACCCAAATAAATATAATATTAGTATATGATACAAAATAAGTTGACTTATCATTAAATAAACACAAGAACAAAACCATGACTCCTCAATACGTTTCTGGCAAAATACAATCAGCTGTTTGTAATGACAGTTCCTCTGACAAATACAAAATGGTTGAAAACTAAAGTTGGCAAACAAAGAAAAGGCAGCGTAATTGCGTATTTTTACTGTTAAAAACTGTTTTTTAAAGTGAAAGTTAGTTCAATTAGTTAGTGTTCAGTGTGTTGTGCACAATGTTGGATTTGGAGATAGTCCCTGAGCGTTCCCTGGGCTGTGATGCCTGGGAATTCGTATTGGGTGAGCCGAGTCCTATACCTTACGTCAATATTTTGCGCTTTAATTTAACGGGATGTATCTTACGCAACGGTCTTTCGATCTGTCAATAATTAGCCTAAATATTCAGCGTTAATCTAGTGCGATTCCCCTTGTTTTCATGGCCTGGCATTGATTTTTTTCCAAGTTGATGTCGGGCGAAAGAACCTTTGTTTCGGTTTGTAGTTGTTTATTTTTTATTGTTAATCTTGACCATGAAATTGCTAGGCTGCGTTGTTTTCGTGTTTACAATCATTGTTGGGTTGGTCTAGAATCTTTTTTCAGTAATATTGTGAAATAAAATAAATAGGAAATATTGCTAACGAAAAAATAAGCAATCTTTCCATACATTCAGTTTCATATTTATAAAATAACTAAGTAGTACATACCAACTTACAAAAATTAATTAAAAAAATATCTCTAGCTCTTAGATATTCCAAAAACTAACTTTTTAAAGCTAGGTACAACATAATTATTATTCCAATTAGATACTTAGTTTGCCAACAAGTATTTAATGTTTTCATTCTAATTCACATTTTAATTACTTACCTAATCTGACTAATTAAAATGGTAAAGGTAAGGTTACCATTTTATAGTCATTAAATTATATGTGAACAAATGAAGGTGCATGTTGCATTATTTTCTATGAGTCATGTTGTAGGTAATGCAGTTCCTTTGTTTTATGACCCACTTTGAAAAATGAACTTTTTTGTTTTATTGTCAAGTGTCACTGGCTGTTAACACTAAGTTAATTTTTTTTACAAACACAATGCTGCCCAAATGGCCAGTGTGTAGGTATCTAATTTTGTTTTTAATTTTTTATTATTTTATGCTAGTATCTTTGAAACTATGCTTCTAACGCTAGTACTTTCCCATACCATAGTTTACCGCACATACTTACTTTTTAATATCTACACTTGCCATTTGTACAGTTGTTTTTATTACTGACTCAACTAAAGTCACTAAGTGCATTTTAAAACATACATTTCCTTACGAAGAAAGAAAGGGAGTCATTAAACTTTGTTCGCCAACAACATAATAATAATAAGAGCCTAGAGAGGCTCTCGCTAGCCGGTTGAGTCAAGGGTCAGATTCAGAAGGCAGTACACCTCAACACGGCATGTATTGTCAGGAGGTTCCCCACTCTACAGCCCTAACCACCGGTAGCTTGGGTCCTGCCTGCCTAACGGTGGCACTCTAGGTTTATGTTATTTTTCTAATCTAATTTTATAACAATATTCTAAATAAACATGAACATAAGAAAAATGAATAAAAGAGTGAATAAAAGTTTCAGTTAAAGATTGAAAGCTTTTGTTATAAAAAATATAATAAATTTATGATGTACCAACAATACCTAACTAGTAAAATTGCTTTGTTATTGTTGTTTTGTTCCATATCAGCTGACAGCTATGGTATATGGTATATCATCAGCACCTATCCCACTGCTGGGACAAGCAGGAAGACTAGCTGTAGACCCTCATAATAATGAGCCATGTACTAAATGTAATATATTATATTATTTGTAGTGTTCATAACGAAGCACGACTAGCCGTTTCTAACCGATCGGTAAAGTTATGCAACGTTCGCTGCGGTCACTACTCTGATGGGTGACCACTACAGCAAAAAGTGGTATTTACAACTGAGCGCTACCGTGCTTCGGAGGGCACGTTAAGCCGTCTCGGTCCCGGCTGTTGTTGTAAGACAATAGTCGTTAAACCAAGTCAGAAGCCTTTGGACCACTTAAAAATTCTGACACCTGGGCTGACCACTTGCCTACACAATAAGAAGATGGTATTATATTATCTGTGACTAAACTAAACATCATTTGTATGCAGTAGGTATCTAGTTGTGGTTATACCTAAAATCATGTCTAAATAACAAAGATTATTCCAAGATATGCCTAAACCAGCGGTAGTCAAGAGGCAGACCGAAAATCAAATACAAACTGCACACCAGTAGGGTTAGCACGGCCGGTAGACAAAACTGTCTTTCCCCTGTTTTACTCCAACCAAGCACGTATGAAGAAAGTGAGTAAAACGGGGAAAGACAATTTTGTCTACTGTCCATGCTAACCTAGGGGAAAGACAGTTTTGTCTACCGGCCGTGCTAACCCTACTGGTGTGCAGTTTGTATTTGATTTTCGGTCTGCCTCTTGACTACCGCTGCACCATTCTTCTCCACATCACAGAATACATAATAGTACTACATACAGGGGCTCACTTCGCGAAGTAAATAAATAGTGGCTGTTGCTCTGCAACGCTATAGAGTGCTCACAACAAACGTTAAAAAAGAAAACAACCAAACAGAGAACCTCCTGTTTTAAAGTCGGCTGAATATGATATTAGGCTCGTTAAGGCGTTAAGTACATATTAAATTATTTAAACAATCGAGAATAATTAAAGTGGTTGTGTACAAGACATACGACATGTTTATTACCTACTAAATATAAAAAAAAACCGATAAAAAAAATGGTCAACAAACTCGTCACCTTGTTGATCACGCAGGCCATTGCGTATTAACTGTTTAATTCTATAGAAAGATTAAGGAAAATTTCGCAATACCTACGTAGGTACTTACCTTCGGCAATGAAGGACAATAGGCCTTTATTGCGAATTAATATGTTTACGACTAGTTTTGCTCGCGATTTCATTTACTTAAAAACGATTACAATTAAAATTTGGTAAAAACCTGGTTTTTTTATATGAACGTGACGAGCTAGTCGTTCGCCTGATGTTAAGCGTCACGGCTGCCCATAACAGATTGCAGTGTCACTCGGAACTCGATAAAGTTTTGCGTGACACTGCATTGCGCACGTCATCCTGAGACATCACGCAGTCCAGTAATATGATTACTAGACCGTGAGATCAGATCGTAAAGTCTCATTTGCCCAGTAATTTCACTATCTACAATGCCCTTCAAACCGGTACACAGTAGTGCTTGCACACTACTGCTTGGCGGTAGAATAACTGGCAAAGCGGTGGTACCTACCTAGACGAACTTTGCAGAAAAGTGCTACCGCCTAGTAGGTATAATATCCATGAAATAAGGGTTCGAAGTTAAAACTGCTAGGCTGAACTGGCTCAAATAGAATTGGGCGGGTCACGAGGTGAATGCACCCTGACCACAGGGGCCGTACTGTGAACTCTTACCGCGATCCAAAACAGACCCTATACTGGATCGCTTGTCAAAATCCTCATACGAAAAAAACAAAGCGATCCAATATAGGCTCTGTTTTGAATCGCGCTAAGAGCTCACAGTACGCCCCCTGATCTCTATTCTATTATTTATACTACTAGCACGCGAGGTTAGTGACAGATGAGGAAACATCGCCACGCATTGAGTTTTTCACGACAGTCAAAGATTGATCGAAGACGTCGAGGTCGGTCCTGGAAGCGGTAGCTGGAGGATCCAGCCACCTCTTTAGCCACCTTTTTTTCAAAAGAGGTTAGGTTCTAGACTTTTTTGAAAAAGGTTGGATGGAATTAACCCATGATAGAGAGGAGACAGTGGTCAAATGCTATGCCCACAGAATTCGCCCTATACTAAGTCTAAGGCTATGCCTATAAATTGTAAAAAAGAAAGAAAAAAGAGACGTTTGCCCAGCAGGGGGAACTCTAGGCAATGGAACTCTACTTGAGCACTAATCCATCGGCTGAACACATGAACACCATTCTGTAATACGCGCATATTATGGCACTTAAATTGCATGAAATCGTTAGTTTTAATTGGTATGCCCTGTCTCGTTTTCCCCAGGGACATTTCATGCCAGAGAAAAGGAGACAGATCATTTTTCTAAAAATTACCTACGTATTGATTACGCACATACCTACACGTTCAATATATTTCAACATATTGACAATGAGTTATTGACCTTGATCGTTATCAAACAATAATATGATTATCAAACTACATAATATTTATGTGCGAATATATATTGCGATGTATTCAGATTTTTCCGGTGTTACGTCTTCCGTTGTTATTACGATGGCTTTAGAAATGTTTACAAAATAGCGCTTACGTAATCATAAACTTTCTGTAATCTTGTTATGTCTAGTATACAGGTGCCCCGAAAGTCAACGTCAAGCGGGCACGGGGTGAGAGGGTCATACCAGTTCCGAGAAAAATAAAAGAAAAATTCCATAATATCAGTTAGTTCAGTAGTACTGGCAAATTAGCAATGGTGATTTATTTTTTCCACTGTCTATAAGCATATGACTCAAAGAAACATCGTTAGTTTTCACAAACCTAGCCATCTTTTTTGCTTGATTTGTCCAAAGAGGTATATGTACTTTGGATTTGTCACTGCAGTTAATAAATGTTCTTACTGGACCGAAAGGACCCGTACATCTTCCGAATCGCGGTCTCCACTCCAGATCACTTTCGTCAATTATACATCCTGCGGGTTAGCGACTATAGTTTTATTAAAATCCAAAATAGGAACTATCGTTCGATGTTCATGACATTTTAATGACGATAAATTAATTTTACAACTCTGTTTGTTTCAGGGATGCATTTCTCCCAGTCTGTAGCGATCATACAGAGTCAAGTGGGCACAATAAGAGGAGTGCAAGTACTATATAGTGATCAGGTAAATGCCACAACAGTTAAAACTCGTATATTCGTGGATCCTCGCGCATTGCGACGTTTTTGAAGATATTAAATAACTGAATTTACTCACGAAAAATCTGGCTAAACTATGTTCTCATGAAATGGTTGTCTGAAGAGATCGCTGTCATCGATAAAACTGCTCATTTAACACTAGTTCATAAGGTTTCCTTTGTGCTTTTATATTTAACTAGCAGCGCCCCGCGGTTCCACCCGCGTTCCTACAGGAACCGTTCCCGTTATTGGGATAAAAAGTAGCCTATGTTTTAATCTAGGGTATAAGCTACCTGCATACCAAATTTCATTTAAATCCGTCCAGCTGTTAGAGCGAGAAAGAGTAACAAACATACACACAAACTTTCGCCTTTATAATATTATATATATAGTGTGATTGTTGGGACAATGAAGAGTTCTATCTATTACAAATGTTCAAACAAAAATATCATATCAATCCAAACAAGTTTTCATACATAAAAACGGGATAGAAAGAAAAAATACTTTGATTCTGTTGTATTTATGAAAACTTGTTTGGATTAATATGATATTTTTGTTAAACATTTGTAATGTTATTCACGACGAAATAGTTTGGCGAGATTTTGCGTAAGTAAATTCAGTTATTTGATATCTTCATAAATGTAGCAATGCACGAGCGAGATAAAGAATTCAGGTATAAAAGACCTTAGTCTGCCAGGGGGTCTAGCAAAGATCCCTTTCCATTAGCGTTAACGCCAAACGATAACTCAAAATGTATGGGAAGGACATTGCCTGCGGAAAACTTTTCCGCAGGCAATGTCATAGCTAATGTCATTCCCATACATTTTGAGTTATCGTTTGGCGTTAACGCTAATGGAAAGGGATCTTTGTTAGACCCCAGGTCCTCTACCTCCCACGGCAACGGCCGAAGCCGAGGTTCGCGTCCCAGGGTGCTATGAAGCTGTAACTGTAAACCAGTAAACCAAATTAGGTTTAGGGTAAAATGTGCTCCTTCCTTTGTTGATTAAATTCTTCCATTTCGGTGTCAGAATAGTTAAGCCACCCGACGTCTTCGGCTTCTATGGGTACCACCATCCATAGAAGCCAAGCAAGAAGACGTCGTCGGTCAGGCTCAAGGATTATAAATACCATCATACTCCACAGACAAGAGAATAGTTACTCCGGCCACTCTGTAGGTCTGGCTTTGTGATCATTCAACCAAGTATCGATCGATCGGTTGATTACGGCTTGTTAATGCTTAATTTACTAATATTATTTAAATTGTTGTGTTCCAGAATCCTCTGAACGTAGATCTAGTAATAAACATGCCACAGGACGGCGTCCGGTTAATATTCGATCCGGTCGCCCAACGACTCAAGATTATAGAGATCTATAATATGAAATTAGTTAAACTTAGGTATAGGTGAGTAAAACGCTTCTTAGTAGCTATGCCATTATACCACTGCCTTAGACTGTTTAGCACTCGCCCCCGGTTTCTCACTCGTGTAATTTTATTACTAGACTGTGATGTCTCAGGATGAAACACGCGCAGTGCAGTGTCACGCGAAACTTTATATATTCGAGTTCAGAGTGGCACTGCAACTGTTATCGATGAACGATCGATCAGTGTTACGATCGATGCCATAGATCGATCGTCGATCTATGCCATCGATCGATAGTTGAATGAGATCAGTCGACGTCGATCGACAGTTCCTGTTCCTACCCATTAAGATATGTGTGTATCCTAAGTCCTACCTCAATGTTCCTACCACACCAAGTCGATCTGCTCGGTTGGTGTACGTCGATTCATACCATCGATAGAGCATCGATTCATGACAGAATTTATAGCATAGCACACCAACAACCATCCATCATCGATGGTGTATCCATCATCGATCAACAGTCAATCAACCATCGATCGACGATCGATCAACCCTCGATCGATGATTGAACGAAGTTTTATCGATCAGCCAAAGAGACTAGCTCGTCACGTCCATCAAAAAGTGTCAAATCGGTTGATCCGCGAAGTGCGTTTACTACCTACATTAATAAATACGATACTACTCAAGGACTCGAACGTGCTTTATCATGTAAAACAACAATAAAATGTCACAATAACCGGTTCTAATCACCGGGGTAACAGGCCTTATCAACACTATGCAGTATGCACCTATACTTGTGTACGTGACTATACTCGACCTAATGACATTTTAATGGTAATCACCGCAATATCGCTGGCAAAGGTCAATGTGTAGACATAAAGGGTGGTTATTCTGCTCACCTAATTATGTCGCATTTGTTAGGTGCTTGTTTATTTACTGCAAAAATTCGAAAATACATAAAATATTATAATTTAAACAAAAGTGGTGAAACTGACTCCATCGCCTTAATTTCGTACTCAGAAGTATTTATGTGACATATTTTATTCCAGTTAAGCTACTGAACCGATTTTGCAAAGATTTTTTTGGGGGTAAACTGTAAATATAACTTTTTCAAAAAAAATTTTCTCTTTGATTCGAAAAGAGGCGTAGGGTTCCTCGGTAAGTGCTCCTAAAATGGGCCATTTAGGTGCACTCTTAATAACACTGACAAAATCACTTCTCATAGAGGGGGATGAAAAACAGAGTGTACCACAGTACCTAAATTATAATAATTATAATATTATATTATTAATGTAGTGTGTATGTTTATGTATGTATGTCGTATTATATGTATTTTAGTAGTTTTAGGATTTAGTATTCATATCTAATTTTGTATTTACTGTACATCGCCAACCTCCCTAATTCATAATCTGTTTCTGTCCATCCAAAGGTTGTCTGGAAGAGATCGCTTTAAGCGATAAGACCGCCCATTGTACTACCTTTTGTCAAATAATTCATATTGTCATGTATCTTTGTGTATGTTTTGGTGTACAATAAAGCATTCTTCTATTCTATTCTATTCTAAATTATTTAACTTCGAGCGACGTGCCTACTTTGAATCCCTCGCTACGCTTATGATTCTACTCTAGAATCCTTCGCTTCGGATTCAAACAATCGCTCTCACCCTAAATACGTTATTTTGGTCCCTTGTAACACAATTTACTATTTCAAATCAATTAATGAATGACAGAGATGTATGAGGTAACAAACATAAAAAATATGTCATCCGCGTACTTCTCAGTATGAAATTAAGGCAATAGGCTAGTTGTATGTTGCCTACTATTTTTTTTATTGCATAAATTAATAATATTCGTTCTAAAATAAAAAAGTCGTGCAAACAAAAATTAAATTGAAAAAAATGACAAAGTTACAAGCGTTTTAAAATACAGGAATAGAATGAGACAGCTCAAACATGCAGTGGCGTCAGTTCTTGGACCTTCATAGTACCTCATTACTAAGCTGTTTACATCTCCTTGGCATGTGACGTCACAACGTGTGTTTTCATAGTAACTCTGGGGAAACTCCACACGAACTTTGTTTTGTGAGAAATGGAATTGCGACGCTTCAGAAACCAGAAACTTTTAAAAAGCTTATTGCTCCGTGATTTATTTACCGATTTTACTTATTTTTTCCAATTATTGCATTAATTTTTAACCTACTTTATGAAAATATTATTTACTTGTTAATTTTTAATAGCAGGCAACTAGCTTATTGAAGTCAGTGTGTAGGTTTAATAGTGTTTATTATTTTACTTTATTTTTTGATTTCATAACACAAAAATATTTTTTTTCAGCGGCATGTGCTTCAGCTCGCCAGAGATCACGCCATCTATTGAGCAAATAGAGCATTGCTTCGGTGCGACGCACCCGGGCTTGTATGACTCGCAGCGCCATCTGTTTGCGTTAAACTTCAGGGGGCTTTCGTTCTACTTCCCTGTCGATAGTAAATTTGAGGTAAATTATATTTTATATAACGCCATCTATTGAGTGAATTGAATAATATTACTTAGTACTTTTAACGCCATCTATTGTGCTAATGTCAAAAGTTTGTGAATTCGACTGATTGTTATTCACGCCATCTACTGGACAAAAACTTTAATCTTTGTGTAGGTTTTTACCTTTTTATATTTTACCTGTTCAAAGCGTATTTCACCAATTAATTTAAGCAGATTTTCTTTTTATTCATGTGTCGATTATGTTTGTTTGTATGTAGTGTTGTGAACATTTCAGCCTGGTTACGCTCACGGGCTGGGCTCCTTGCAGTTCCCTAACGGCGGGTCGCCCGTCGTCTCGAGAACTACCATCTACTATGGATCTCAACATCAGGTATTTAGCATCTCTATCAAACTTATTTATGTCAATGCATCTAATACACTGAAATGCTAGGTCCCGACCGTATGTAAAAAATATTGCGGACTTTTCACCGAGCGTCATCTAGTACCAAACTGAGCAAAGCTTGTACTATGGGAATCAGATAACTGATGCTACCGTTTTATAGTCAATTGTTTTTTCTCTAATCTGTGCGTTTGTATTGTATGTATTGTATGTATATCTTAAGCCGCGTCTCCAGCAAATGTTTTTCCCAAAGTCATAAGACATCTACACAAAGAGGCGTGGCTCTGGCCAATACACATTTGTCTAGTTTTTGTCTTGCGAGGTGCATAGAATTATATATAGGTACTCTTTGGATGTTTTTGTGTAATGTTGCGAAAAAACACGAGAAGGAGACGTGGCTTTAGTTTAACTATTTGTTCTTCTTTTTCCGGTTATTATCAGTTATTATGAATGAAAACTACGTCTAGATTGAATAATGTAAAAACACTAAAATATTCTATTCTATTAATAACCTACCAAAAATCACCTTAGTACGGCGAAATCATCAAAACTATTCCAGCTAGTGCAACTAACTTGCATTGCCAGGTAAGCGGCACTGCCGCCGGCAGCCTATCGGCCGCGCCGCTGCCGTCGCTGCCGCTCACCTGCTACCGCCAGCAGCTTCACTTGCGACGCTGCGTGGTGCTACGCTCGCATACGGCTACACAAGGCTTGCGGTTGCACTGTTTTACTGAAGGTAAAGGAGCAGTAAAATAATGAAATAATGTATATTTATTATGACGCCATCTGTTAGACAATGACGGTTTTACTAGTCATTTGTTTAATCTCGTTAAAATAGTAGATTGTTTACCTAGGGACTGCAATTTCTTTGAATCTAGAGCGGAGCGAAGGGTTCTAGAGTAGAATTTAACTAAAGTAAAGAGAGCAGCGGTCATTCTCGTGATATCACTAATAATTATTATTTGTTTAGTTTTATCAGCAACATCTGTATTTTTAATTTAACATGAAGTGTAATTATGTACTTTTAAATATTACTTATTGTAAGTATTTATACCTGTCGGGTGAACTCGAAACTTGTGATTGCAAACGCAACTAGATGTGTATTTTAAGGCACAGGGGAATTCTCATTACTAATTTGTAAATTTTCCATAGAAACTATGCAGATAAACTACGTATTGAAACTGCCATAGATATACTTTGTGTTTCTATCGGTTGCAATCGAGTTCCGCGATCGCCTAGCTGTTTCTGGGTTTATAATACAATATATTGTTTGCTTAATATACCTTTTTTTTTTTTTTTTTTTTTATGTGATTGAATAACGTGACGAGCTAGTCGTTCACCTGATATTAAGTGACACGGCCGCCCATAACAGTTGCAGTGTCACCCGGAACTTTACAACAATAAAGTTTCGCGTGACACTGCACTGCGCACGTCATCCTGAGACATCACCCAGTTTAGTAAACAGATTACTAGACTAAGTGATCAGATCATAAAGTCTCATTTGCCCAGTAATTTCACTAGCTACAATGCCCTTCAAACCGGAACACAGTAGTGCTTGCACACTACTGCTTGGCGGCAGAATAACTGGCAAAGCGGTGGTACCTACCTAGACGAACTTTGCAGAAAAGTCCTACCACCTAGTAAAACCTCCCTACCTAGTAATACCTACTCAGAATGTCGAAACATTGTCATATAGTTTTAATTGATAAATTTTTTCCTCATGTCAGTGAAATTGTAATTTTCTTTATGAGAAACAAATAATCTTTAACCAGAACATCGAAATCTTAGAAAGATTCCAAAGTAAAACCATAAGAAGTATGCTAAACATACCACCGCACATAAGCAATAAATACATGTACATGGATATCAAGCTGAAAACAGTTAAACAGGAGATTGAATGCTACAGCGAAAAATATCAACTGAGACTCGACAAACACAGAAATGAACTAGCCGCTGAACTGCAAGGAACGGGCAGTCTTCAATTCTCTAGACTAAAGAGACATAGTATAAGAAACCTAGCGCACAGATTCGCAGACAGAGAATGAGAGATTACTCACTGGACATATCTCTCTCCTTACAACGCAATAAAAACAGTTTGAAACAGTCAGCGCATTGGATCATTGTTCTACGAACAGATTGCCAAGTAGCAGAATACAAAAAAAAAAAAAAGTTTTAGTAAAACGCAGTCACGCTAGCCTGCGATAAGCTGAAACATAGCTGTAGTTAAAAGTGTTTGGAGGAGTTAATTGTAAAAAAATAAGTATTAGTTACAGTGAAATCTATCGGTCACAATAGTTTGCATCATTGAACGAAACTGGTTAATAACAGGCAAAACTTTGTGTAGATTAGCCAAATAATCCGCCATTCAACGACGCACTAAACATTATAAACAGTTATGAAAGACACTAGAACTGTTACGGGCGGCCGTGTCGCTTAGGTGAATGCCCCCGGTGCTGCAGATGTCCATAGGCGGTGGTGACCACTTACCATCAGGTGGGTCGCCTGCTTGTTTGCCACATGCCGTGTACAGTTCATATTAAAATTCTCATGAGTGTGATTCATTTTAAGTTATTATATTATACGACTGTTACGAATATTATATCGAATTCTCGACCTGGGCCATAATTCTGTATGAAAACACAGATTCCACACGATACAGAAACCACGTCGTTATCGTGTCTTGTTCAAATCGTGTTACAGCAAGGAATCGTCAATTTTTGTATTCTGTATAATCTAAGACAAATTATCTATGACAGGTTTTTATCCCTCGAGTGCGTTCCGAATTAGAACTAAAGGATTTCTCATCCCAAAACCGGTAAAAAATTAAAATAAGGAATGGCTTATATTTATGTTGTGATATAACGAAGCAATGGGTAATTATTAAAAATTGACAGAAAACCTTTAGAAATACTTTCACTTTACATTAAAATTATTTTTATTTTGAATAATTAATATTGACATAAGTGCAGTAACTTTTGACGTGTTGATGTTTCGGAACGCGTCTTAGTCAAACATATGATTTTTGACAGTTCGAATCGCGCCAATTTCAGTTAATTCCATATTTATTTCGCGCGGTTTCGTTTTCATTTCATAGAGAATAGATTTTTGCAGATATCTTATGTAAGACAAGGAATTGGCGTGGTTTCGAAGCAAGGAATCGTAAATTGGTCATACAGAATTAGGGTCCAGCACGGGTAGAACGCGCTGTACATATCGACTTATCACTTTTCTCGAGAAAGCATTTGACCAATGAAAAGATTGAAAAGGCAGCAAAAGGTTTATGACGTCATCCGCGTGATCATCGGTCAAACGGTTTCTCGAGGGGAGAGATATTATTATGTCGATTTCTATAGCTCACGCTACCCGTGCTGGTTTCGAGCATATAAAGGTCGAGCGTATCATCGATCCCGAATGCTCGAAAACTGGTTGAGAATTTGACACGCTGTTCATAAAAGTCGGAATATATTGATTTAAAATGTATACTTTAGTTTAAAGAGTGTGGGTTACGTCAGGGTACGGGCGCGGCGCGGAGGCGGGCAGCGTGGCGCTGTGCCGCGCGGTGCGGTTCGGCGACAGCTGCCAGCGCGTGGCGCGCGCGCTGGGCGCGCCGGCGCGGCTGTACTACAAGAGCGACGACAAGATGCGCATCCACCGCCCCACGCAGCGCCGCCGCCCGCCGCCCGCCTCCGACTACTTCTTCAACTATTTCGCCCTGGGACTGGTGAGGCTCGCTAACCTTCTATAAAATCAAAATATACTATACAGGGTGAGCTTGAATTGGCATGTTATCCCGGGCTGAGAGCATGATAGCCCACAAGTTGTGAGAGCCTTACTTGAAACTGCGTGTTTCCAAACCTCTATACTAAAAAATAAATCCACTCACAAAATTGCACGTGCGATCGCTACGAGAGTTAACAATATACTAAAACAAATAAACAAATTCGTTTCTAAACGCAGGTCGTTAAACTCATTTAAACGCATTCGGTCAAGGACGAAGTTCAACCACCCAGCTGCGCTAGGGCTATCTTCGAACGTAAATTTTACATGGCATTTCTTCAATGAAAAACTATTGATTTAGAAAAGTCGTAGGAGAAACATTGTCTACCTTGGGGAGTACAGTTACCCCCTTTCGGGATAATATACCAATTCAAACTCAATGAAATGAAATTAATCTTAAATAGTAAATACACAATCTCTATGAAAATCAAACTACGCTAATGCTTACTTATACAGATATATGCCTCTCCTGTAGGGTTAGCACGGCCGGTAGACAAAACTGTCTTCCCCTGTTTTACTCCAAGCAAGTACGAAGAAAGTGACGTAAAACGGGGAAAGACAATTTTGTCTACCGTCCGTGCTAACCATGCAGCTAATATAAAATAGTCCACAAGCGGTTGTTTCATTTTAATAATGAACCATAGCACCCTGTAAAAGCGTTGTAAAACAATAATATGTGAGTTACATCACTTTTAAAGCAAGACGCGGCAAGGGCCGGCCTCCCTCCCACTAGGTGGACCGATGATCTGATGAAAAACGCGGGGAGCCGATAGATGCAGAAGGCGAGTAGCCGCTTAAAGTGGCGTTCTCTGGGGGAGGCCTATGTTCAGCAACTGACGTCTTGTATGGTGAAAATCTTTTAGGGCATAGCTCATATTATTTAAACTTTGAAACTTTTGTTTTAACTTTTTTTTATCTTAATACATATATTCGACGATGTAATGGGTTACTTCGCAGTACACTCGCTTTGCCACCCCCATGGTTTAGGCCATTGACTATAAATCCAGTTGACCAATAATACAACTTCCTCTCATACGAAAATTAGTGGTGTATTTCAACCACTAGTTTCTAATAAATCACGGGAACTAGTTGCTGTATTTTGTTCCATCCTGCTCTGTCCTTTGTAATTTCGTATGACTTCGTCTCGTTTTGTTACCTCGCCCCCTGCCCGCGCAGGTGAGTCGTGTTTGTACGAGAAATTATGTTCACGAGCTATCAACGGGCTTTCTATTATTTGGTTTAGGCTAAATACCAGCGCTGGATGTCTTGTCATACATAATTTATAAAACAAGATTACCTAAAAAATACACTTATTTTAACACTAAAGCTCAAACAAAAATGTTTGTATTCCAGGATATATTATTCGATGCGCGTACGCACCAGGTGAAGAAGTTCGTCCTTCACACGAACTATCCGGGACATTATAACTTCAATATGTACCACCGATGCGAGTTTGAGCTCACCGTGCAACCTGACAAGTGAGTATTAGTTTACTGTGACTTTTGTGACAAGTGACTTTCGTTATAAGTCGGTGACTTTTGTGACAAGTGTCGTTCGTTTCAAGTCAGTGACTTTCGTTACAAGTCAATGAGCTTCCGAAACAAGTGACTTTCATTACAAGTCAAAGACTTCCGTAATAAGTTACTTTTATTACAAATTAACGACTACCGTGAAAGTGACTTTTGTTACAAGTTGGTGACTTTCGTGACAAGTGACTTTCGTTACAAGTCAATGACTTCCGAACCAAGCAACTTTCATTACAAGTCAGACTTCCGTAACAAGTTACTTTCAATACAAGTTAACGACTACCGTGAAATCGGTACAAGTTGGTGACTTTCGTGACAAGTGACTTTCGTTACAAGTCAGTGACTTCCGAACCAAGCAACTTTCATTACAAGTCAGACTTCCGTAAGAAGTTACTTTCAATACAAGTTAACGACTACCGTGAAAGTGACTTTCGTGACAAGTGACTTTCGTGATAAACTGCCTTTCGTTACGCGTCAGTGACTTATATGACAAGTCATACCATAAATATTATCGTACGTTATTATTTCATTGTATGTATATAATTATACCGTTTACAGATGCGACACTAACTCACTAGTGGAAAGCCGCGGCGTCGCCCAGATAACGGCTTATAGCAAGTGGGAGGGCGTTTCGCGAGCTCTCAGAGTTTGCGAACGCCCTGTGGTTCTCAACCGTGCCTCTTCTACTAACACCACTAATCCATTCGGCAGCACCTTCTGCTATGGCCACCAGGACCTTATATTCGAGGTTAGATTTTTTATTTCATTATAAAAAAT
The DNA here is from genome assembly GCA_910589525.2 of Ennomos quercinarius. Taxonomy (NCBI): domain Eukaryota; kingdom Metazoa; phylum Arthropoda; class Insecta; order Lepidoptera; family Geometridae; genus Ennomos; species Ennomos quercinarius. Next base: position 5,044,996 of record OU342510.1, read on the forward strand.
TACAGTCGAAATGAAAATTCTTCTTTTCAACCGATTAAAAAAAAATAAGTTCTCAGTTTGATTGTAGTTTTTTTAATGCTTGTTATTTCAGTACTATGTCAATTTTTAACCGTCTTTGTTTTTTTTTTATGAATCGGTGTGATTTGGGATTGGTTGATATCATTGACGATATATCCAGTTGACCAATGATACAACTTCCCCTCATACGAAAATTAGTAGTGTATTTCAACTACTATTTTAATACAAATCACGGGAACCCGTTGATGTCTTTTGTTCCATCCCGCTCAGTTCTTTGTAATTTCGTATAGCTTTGTCTCGTTTTGTTACCTCGTCCCCTGCCCGCGCAGGTGAGTCGTGTTTGTACGAGATATTATGTTCACGAGCTATCAACGGGTTTTATAATCTTTGGTTGATCTCATAGAAGTTTTATCAAAGTACACTCTAGCTCCTTTTTTAAGTCTATAATAAGTAAATAAATAAGTATAAAGTTTTGTCATCATCATCATCATCATCAGCCTGAAGACGTCCACTGCTGAATATAGGCCTCCCCCAGAAAGCGCCACTAAGCGGCTGCTTTCGCCTCCTCCATACATCGGCTCCCCACGGTTCTGAGCAGGTATGCGCAGGACAAAAGTAAAAATTGTGTTTAAAATTCTTTGCGACCGACTTCAAAAAGTGCAAGTTCTCCATTCGGTTGTATTTTGTAATTTTTTTAATGTTTTTTTTTTAACTTTTTTGATTGCAGGTGATGTCAAACAACTATATAGCGTCTATAACTCTGTACCAGCCGGAAGGCACGCAACCCAAATTTTCAGTTAACTCGATCGCGTGACAAAACCAGGTATGATATAAATATATGATTATATTATTGTTACCGGAAGACCGGAAGACGCAGCGTAGGCCGGCCCCCCACTCGGTGGACCGACGACCTGGTGAAAGCCGCGGGGAGCCGATGGATGCAGGAGGCGAGCAGCCGCTCAAGGTGGCGTGCTCTGGGGGAGGCCTATGTTCAGCAGTGGACGTCTTCAGGCTGTTAAAGATGATGATGATGATTATTGTTTTTAATAAAAAAACATACATCCTGGACCCTAATTAGGGCTCCCTGGGTCCCTAGGGACCCAGGAACTACGAGGACCATGCTCCCACAACACCCAGACACAGAAGAAGTATTCGCGCTTTTTTTTCATGTGCACAAATACTTGTCCTGTCGCGGGAATCGAACCCGCCGCCTCCGGGCTATGAGTCGTCCTGCTCAACCACCACACCACGGTGGCTGTCAAAAAATGTATATAATAAATAAATAAAATAATAAATGAATTTTTGTGGACATTTCACGCAGCGCCATCTAGCCCCGAACTAAGCATAGCTTGTACTATGGTAACCAGATAACTGATGTAATACTTGGATTCTTTTTGTTTGTAAATACGTACTTGTAATACAATATAACACCCAGACACAGAACAAACGTCGATGTTCATCACACAAATGTTTGTCCTGGATGGGAATCGAACCCACAACCTATACTTCAGAAGGCAGAGCAACTACCAGCTGAGCTAACAGGCCAGTCTAAAATAACAAAGTGTCAAAGTGTCAGACAAATTATATTGTATTGGTGTCAATAAAGAGTTTTATTTTAAAAAACAATCAAATTTTCATTCATAAAAACATGACGCAAAGAAAAAACTTTGATTTTATTTTTATGTATGAAAACTTGTTTGGATTAATATATTGTTTACTAGGTGGTAGAACTTTTCTGCAAAGTTCGTCTAGGTAGGTACCACCGCTTTGCCAGTTATTCTGCCGCCAAGCAGTAGTGTGCAAACACTACTGTGTTCCGGTTTGGAGGGCATTGTAGCTAGTGAAATTACTGGGCAAATGAGACTTAGAACTGATCTCACAGTCTAGAAAACTTTTTTAGACTGTGTGATGTCTCAGGATGACATGTGCAGTGTGCGAAACTTTAATTTAAAGTTCCGAGTGACACTGCAATCTGTTATGGGCGGCCGTGTCGCTTAACACCAGGCGAACGACTGACTCGGCACGTCATTCGTTTACATATTAAAAAAAAACAAGATTTCATACATAAAAACAGGATAGAAAAAAAATGATTTAGTTTTTATGAATAAATACTTGTTTAGATTAAAGCCCTATTCAAACAGGGGTATTTTGTATGAAGTTTCGCTCAAGTTCCGCTCTAGCTGCGGAACTTCAATACAAACCACAGCGGTACGAATAATGCGCCGGTTTGAATGGCTTTAAGAGCTTTATATGGTATAAATTAATGTTGAACATTTGTAATTTGTTAGCCAGATTTTCGTATGTACATTCACCATTTTAAAACTTAATGAACGTCGCAATGTGGTAGTGAGATACTTAGAGGATCCAGGTATCATGGACCCCACAATTTTTTTTTATGTAAGCGAATGACGTAACGATCTAGTCGTTCGCCTGGTGTTAAGCGACACGCCCGCTCATAACAGATTGCAGTGTCACTCGGAACTCCAAACTAAAGTTTCGCGTGACACTGCGCACTGCGCACGCCATCCTGAGACATCACACTCTCTAAAAAAGTTTTCTAGACTGTGAGATCAGTTCGTAAAGTCTCATTTGCGCAGTAACTTCACTAGCTACAATGCCCTTCAAACCGGAACACAGCAGTGCTTGCACACTACTGCTTGGCAGCAGAATGACTGGCAAAGCGGTGGTACCTACCTAGACGAACTTTGCAGAAAAGTCCTGCCACCTAGTAACTTTTATGAATTCCTCCGATTTGGCCCAAGTTTCTAATTAAAATAACCAGTTTTCTTTCAGGAAGCTTCAGGCTCAGACATCGTCACATCCTAAACGATTTTGGTTGTACCGCCATTACAAATCCTCCACTCGTGTGGCAAACACACAAATTGTTCCAAAAAAATTACACGCGAAGTCAACATATCTACTTAACCATGACGCACCCAAGAGGAACCAGTATTTAAAAAAAAAGTATGTGATAAAAAAAACTGTGAAAAAAAAAACTTGAAAAAAGTGAGTGACAGATCTCAGGTGTGTGTAAGTTTTATTTAATTATTTAGATCCAATGGACCGAAATAGTTTATTAAATATTATTTTGTAAAAAAAAAAATTACTTAAATCTAAGTCGGAATAATGATGTGGACAGTTTTTTAATAATTATGATGATAATGTTAGTCAATTGTGTTCTATGAGTTGCTATTTTACTGTCGTGTAAAAATGTTTTTTTTTTATTGATACATTTAGTTTTTTATAGCCTGTACGTAAAACTGGTCTTGCTCGAAAGTACCTACATACGAAAGCTATTATATTTTTATTCAAAATATCCCCAAATGGGATAAAGGGCTCTAACTCATCGAGACGCCATGGCGTCGTCGCCGGCTACGTAGCCACGGCTACCTCTGGCTACCTTCAGTTGCCAAGTGGAGTAGCCAGTGGCTAATCTTTCTGTATCAAAACTCATTTTTTCCACAAAACACGTGTGCGCTGTGCGTCCGGCGTCTTGGCGACCGGTTGGACACTGAGTGAGTGATACGCAGCTGCTCGTGTACATTTTATCATGGAACAAGGAGGAGAGGAATGCCAATACACCAAGAAAACAGCGTAGATCAAAAATATGCATAAAACTAGATGGCGTTGCAAAATGAGCGGGTTATAAGTTAAGCTCAGATCAAAAATATGCCAAAAACCGTTTTAAACCTAGCCCGCCGTAGCTACCCGTATAGTCCGCTCATTTTGCAGTGCCATCCAGGTTTAAAATGTTTTTTTTTGGCATATTTTTGATCTGCGCTCAAATTAAAAACCGCTCATTTTGCAACGCCATCTAGTTTTAGACATATTTTTGATCTACGCAGTTTCTTGGTGTATTGGCATGCCTCTCCTTGTTCCATGATTTTATTGGCGACGTCGCCAGTGTGCCAGGTGTCCAGTCTCCACAAAGTTACCCGTTGATTGTGGCTACGCTTCCAAATTGGCGACGTTTCCAAGTGAGGTAACTGCCATATATTTAATATAAATTGTTTGGATACGTAGCCGGCGACGTCGCCATGGCATCTCGGTGAGCTAGGGCTCAAAAGTGTTTGTAAATTAGAAAAACTTTAGGCCAGTATTTTTATTGTAGCCACATTAAAAAAATATTTTTGCACGTCAATCATGACCGAAGATGAAAAAAAAACTGCAAGACATTAGATAGCAGGCTGTTGTATATATTTGAGAAATTGACAAAAACTAAATATACTTAAGTATGTATTTTTTCTAAAACCATGTATGACTGTTTGTAAAAAATGGGGCGTATGCATTAATATGTGCAAAATTATTTTTTAATTTATCAAAAGCACAATTTAATGCCATTTTTTTATTTTAATCATGGACACTAGCGTTATTCATATGGCTGGATTATATATTAATTTATTTTGACATACTCCTTTGAATGTACGCGGTGAATAAAAAAAAAATTTACTACCTTTCTATAAAAATATTTTTCTATAAAGTACACTGAAAAGAAGTGCATCTTCACGATTACTCGAGAGTATTTTTTTGCTAGAACAGTTACAATAATAGCATGAAAATACTAAAGATTACAAATTAGTCGGTTTAGGGCAAGATTAAATTTCAATATCTTTTTTTAAATAAATAATTAGAACTTTACTCAATACCATAGAAGTTAGAAGAGGAAAGATGTTTGGCTACTTGGTACGACATGACGAATTCATAAAAACCATCGTGGAAGGGAAAGTAGAAGGAAAGAGAGGAATAGGACGACCGTGAAGAACATTTGTGGATCAACTGAAAGAAAAGGCTAATGTCATGTCATGTCGTACCAAGAGCTGAAAAGGCTCGCAGAAAATCGAGATGAATGAAAGAAACTCCACAGACAAGAGTCTAGCTCTTAAATGAAAGAAGAAAAAGAAGAATTATGATAAATATTTTACCTATAAACTCATTATCTTAAAAAAAACACTTGAAAATATCAAATGTTTAAATACAATAAATAGTTTGGTAGTTTTTACCGCGATTCTTATGTTTAAAAAAACCCGGCTAAACAACAATCAACGCGTATTTTAAAGGAGAATAATATATTTAACATTTATTTAATTAACATACCAAATCACAACCGTGATTATTATAATTTAATAATAATACATTCGGATATTAATAATTTATTTTGGAATGAAGAATATATTATTTTTTTAAATAAGTAATCAATAATTAGCTCGGAGAAAAGGTCGCTCGAAATTGTATGTTTGGTCGAGAGAAAGTGCTGTGAATGTCTGAATGCGTTAGCGGGGGTTTTTTGACCAGTAGTTAAGGTAAACAATGGTTAAAAATCCACCCATAGTGACATTCGTTTTTCGTCACAAAGTAAAGTACACATAATGAAAATGACTGGGTTAATCATTTAAGGTCATCGCGTAACGGATCAGCATTGCCACAACTAGAAAATTATAATTTATATAGTTATTTGGCAGGAGTGGTGAGGCGTTGTGTGTAGCTTGTTGATGTTATTGAAACTTCAGTATCCAGGATCAGGGGCCGTACTGTGAGCTCTTAGCGCGATTCAAAACAGAGCCTATACTTTTTTTTATGCTATTGAAGAGCTAGTCATTCGCCAGATGTTAAGCAACACGGCCGCCCATAACAGTTGCAGTATCACTCGGATCTTTAAAACAATAAAGTTTCGCGTGACACTGCATTGCGCACGTCATCCTGAGACATCACACAGTTTAGTAATCAGATTACTAGACTGAGTGATCAGATCATAAAATCTCATTTGCCCAGTAATTTCACTAGCTACAATGCCCTTCAAACTGGAACACAGTGCTTGCATACTACTGCTTGGCGGCAGAATAACTGGCAAAGCGGTGGTACCTACTTAGACGAACTTTGCAGAAAAGTCCTACCACCTAGTAAAAATAAATATATAAATACTGGATCGCTTGTCAAAATCCCCATACAAAAAAAAACAAAGTGATCCAATATAGGCTCTGTTTTGAATCGCGCTAAGAGCTCACGGTACTATAAGGTGTATAATTGCCGTACAGTACACAATTTACAGCTACACATAAAAATGCCTCTCCGGCCACACAAACTTATATAAACACAATTAAAATATTATAAATACGTAGCGACGTGTGCGCTCGCGACGTAGAGATCGAGAAGGAGAGTGTGCCTTCGTGGCGCCTGAGGGCGCTGCCGAACTATGGTTTCGTTCTATGCTTAGTTCGTTCCAATAACAGAGACTACATACCCCGCCCGGTGACGCTGTAAAGGTCGGTAGAGACCAACAGCATTAGCCCGTTCAAAAAAAAAAAGAAAAAAAAAGAGACTACATACAAATATAAAACATAGATAATGTAACAACTGTACAAATATATTGTGGCGCGTACGCACGCCACAGTTATAACGCGTGTCATTGAAAATACGTTTATTTTTGTAATTTGTAGGCATAGCATTTGACCACTGTCTCACCTGATGGTAAGCGATGACGCGGCCTGCGGTGGTGTATGCTTGCCTAGAAGATACCTGTTCACTCTTGACTTGAAGACACCCAGGTTTCGATTCTGACGAAAGCAAAATAACATTGATTTCCCACTTCCACTGTCATGTCTAAGTGCAGTGGGAGTGAGACAGCCATAGAAGTGTCTGTTCTTTTCAAATCTTTTGAAACAAAAGAACGCCACTTGCGTCTCGCGTCGTCTTCACAGACTGAAGAATACAGTTATTTCTCTCCCACCACTCAAGTCGCAAGGGTAGTGTATGTGAGACAGCAATAAAAACATCGCTTTTTTAGTGTACTTCTAGTACGATTTTATTCGAATGTGTTTATATAATAACCGGCCAAATGCGAGCCCGACTCGCGCACGACGGGTTCCGTACCGTTATCTATAAAAACGAGCAAACAGATCACGTTTCTTGTATGGGAGCCCCATTAAATATTTGTTTTATTCTGTTTTTTAGTATTTGTTGTTATAGCGGCAACAGAAATACATCATCTGTGATAATTTCAACTGTCTAACTATCACGGTTTATGAGATACAGCCTGGTGACAGACAGACAGCGGAGCCTTAGTAATAGGGTCCGTTTTACCCTTTGGGTACGGAACCCTAAAAATGTATATGAAATCCAGCCCAGCGCCCCCTATACGTAACTAAGGATTTAATACAATGATAATTATTAGCAGGTAGGTATTATACAGTTATGATACTCCCACCACTCAAGACAAGTGGGAGAGAGACGACAATTAAAACATTCGCTGCTCTCAGCACTTCATTTACAAACGATGGTTTCGATTCTGTCATATAAACTAAACTCAATTTGATAGTTTCAAAACCATTGCTGTCCTTGTTATTTCCATACATATAAAAAAGATGGGAAAATTTGGAGGACAGTTTTGTTTATTTTTTACAGTTACATATTAACTTTTCTTGTAGTGGCGATGCTGAATTATGATAGATGACTTAGATCACAGAGCACTAAAAATGACGCTTCCAGATAGACGCGCCCTGTGGTGCGCTTCCAATAAAGCATCACAACCGACTATGACATTGGTATGCGCTATGCGCTTACTGTCGGCACGAAATTCATGTAGAACATCGCCTCTATCTGGGAGGCGAAGTGTCATTTTTTTCGTGCTCTGTGACTTAGATGTACTATAGCATGATCATTTTGAAAGACGTACAATAGATATAAATGTGTTAGTACGTATGTATAAACGTAAAATGTTTTTATTTACCGTGAGTGTTTTAGGACCACAGTTATTTAGGATTCCCTAGGGATGTAACTTATTACAAGGTCAAGATAGGTGTTTTTTTAATTACCGACGCAGCTCATGACTCTTTTTTCTATAGTAGAATCATTTAAAAATTAGCCCTCTTATTCGATTGCGCAAATACTCGTCAAGTACTTGATACTCAAATCTCAAATCCACAGACCAGCAACAATATGGTTATTCCTGTCTGTCCCCTCGAACTTTGCTTTAGTACATACATACTCTAAGTTCTCAACGCAAGTCAAAGATTATAAAGCCCGTTGATAGCAGGTGAACATAATTTCTCGTACAAACACGACTCACCTGCGCGGGCAGGGGGCGAGGTAACAAAACGAGACAAAGCCATACGAAATTACAAAGAACAGAGCAGGATGGAACAAAATACATCAACGGGTTCCCGTGATTAATTAGAAATTCATAATATTCATTAGAAATTAGTAGTGGAAATCAACTACTAATTTTCGTATGAGGGGAAGTATTGGTCAACTGGATTTATAGTCAATGACGCAAGTAAACAAGTCGAAAGCTTAATTTGTCAACACCATGACCAAAACGTTAATTCGTGAATGTTACTTTTTGTTTATCTGTCAACTTCTTGCTGACGACAAATAACACGAGTGCAAGTGAGACAACTTGCTCAACAGTAGGCGTCTATCGAATAGGGGTTAGTTATAAAAAAAGTAGGCGTTAATAATCATTTGAATGTTTATTAGTTATATAAAAATGATCATACATAGTACATTTATTTAATTTAAAACTAATTCTACTATCAGACCGGTTTTGCTTCATTAAGTGCCAATGCTTTGCAAACTTGGACTCTATTATTAAGTGCCCTAAGTCAAAATATGGTGTAAATGAGCTTCAACTAGGGTTGGGTAGGCCAGCGGTGGTTGTGAATTTAAAACTGCTGTTAAGGCAATATGACACTTTAGCTTCGGTGATAAGTACTAGGTTTGGTTGCTACTTCTGAACTGTTTTAGACTAAAAAGAGAAGTTCATAAAAAATCTACGATTAATTATTCATGTAAAGGAAAAAAAATTGAATCACGAATGGAATTATGAAGCAAATTAATCTACTATCTGAATTGAATTTGTATATTATCCCGAAAGGGGGTAAATCTACTCCCCATGGTAGACAATGTTTCTTCTAAGACTTTTCTATTAATAGTTTTTCATTGAAGAAATGCCATGTTAAATTTACGTTCGAATATAGCCCAAGCGCAGCTGGGTGGTTGAACTTCGTCCTTGACCGAATGCACTTAAATGAGTTTAACGACCTGTGTTTAGAAATGAATTTATACTATATTGTTAACTGTCGTAGCGATCGCGCGTGCCATTTTGCGAGTGGATTTATTTTTTAGTATGGAGGTTTGGAAACACGCAGTTTCAAGTAAGGCTCTCACAACTTGTGGGCTATCATGGTCCCAGTCCCCCCCTTTCGGGATAACATACCAATTAAAACTCCCCTTGTATTGATGACAAGCAGGTAATGCTGTTATAAATCATAAATCGTTAAATCTTTACGAGTTGGAGTCCTGTGTTTACAAACAAAATATTCATTTGCCGCAGCGATAGTAACTCTAACCCACGGTTTCTCGTACGGTTGTTAAAGTTAAAGTCATGCTAACTTAAAAATACTGAAAGCTCATTGGTTGTTGATCATCGGTTGTTTTCAACCAATGAGCGTTCAGTATTTTTAAGTTGACACGAGTTTAATTTTAACAAACGTGCCAAAAACCGGGCGTAGAGGTAGAGGTAGTATTCAAATGAAAGATTTCTAATATTTCCTTCTCTTTCACACTAGCATGTCTCACTAAGCGAGACAGCAGTTCTTTTTTGATATTTATAATTATTAATGTTGTTTAAAACAGTTCGCGAGTGCAGTACGTTTGAATAAGCACAATTATTGATCACACGTGTGGTTGTCGTGTTATAAAATGGCCGCGGTGCCATACATAACGAAAAAAAAAATTAAAAATTTGACAAATAATCTAATAAAAAAAGTATTAAATTTAAGGTAGCGTAACGCTACGCTCGAGTCGTTTGTGTGCAAATATTTCTGTTTTATATGTTTATTTATTGAAGTAAAGTTTTTATATTAAATAGATTAATACGTTTTTATAAATACTGCATACTTTTTTATTGAAATTGGTTATTATAATAGATAAAGAACGTAGTATAATACTTCAATACTTTGTCTTTAATAATGACTCGATCCTGTGTAACAAATTATAATTTTTCGAAAACAAATTTAACGTCTACATCGGTGCTTGAATCAAATAAAAGTAACATGGCCTCAGATTTTCCTTCGAAAAACGGTAATTATTTGTTACAAAAGGAATTCATATGTTATATTGAACTTTGAGACACATTGTTATCCCGGTCGTGTATACCTGGATCCTATCTCGCTCGCGCATTGAGACATTTTTGAAAATATTACCTGACTGAATTGAATAGGCTAGTTGGCTGCTATTGAAAATGAACAAGTAAATATTATTTTCAATAAGGCCCGATTTCACCAACGTTTATTCCAAGTATACGGCTATTCCTTAGGCCCGATTTCACCAAACTAGAATAAATTTTATTCCAGGTATAACTTTCCGAGAACAACCGAGTTACGCGAATATAGCCCTTATATCACCAATTTTGTGAAGGAATAAGACTTATTCCTTGGATACAATCAAAATGGCATCTTTTTTGTGTAATTTCATTTGTCAATTAGCTGTATCTAAGACTAACGAATAGCCGTATACTTGGAATAAACGTTGGTGAAATCGGGCCTTACTCCTGGATACAGCTAATTGACAAATGAAATTACACAAAAAAGACGCCATTTTGATTGTATCGAAGGAATAAGTATTATTCCTTCACAAAATTGGTGGTGTAAAGGCTATAGTCGCGTAACTCGGTTGTTCTCGGAAAGTTATACCTGGAATAAAATTTATTCTAGTTTGGTGAAATCGGGCCTAAGTAGGTTAAAATTAAATGCAATAATTGAAAAAATAAGTAAAATCGGTAAATAAATCATGGAGTAATTTAAAGTTCTGGAGGGGCATCGCCTGTCCCTTTCTCGCAAAACAGAGCATCCCCACAGTTAGTATGAAAACACTTGATTGTGAATATGCCAAAGAGATTGTATGTAAATCTACCATAGCTTAAAGGACCAAATTCTGGCGTACCATGTTTGAGCTGTCTCTTGCCTGTATTTTAAAATGCTTGTAACTTTACCATTTTTTGAGATATTTTTTTTTTCACGACTGTTTATTTTTTGAGGAATATTATTAATTTGTGGAATAAAAAATAGCACGATACAAGTCTATTCTATCTTCAAAAAGTTGCAATGTGCGAGCGAGACAGAGAACCCTCTATTAGACATTAGGTACTTTACAATCTATACATCAATGTTAGAAGTATTTGCACACAGACAACTTTATATTTTTTTAATGATTAGTAGGTATACTTCGCACTGTGCTCTGTAATGTCATAGTGTGCATCACGTGATTCATAATGATTGTATGTATTTATGTCAGCCTTTTCTTATACATAATGTTAAATAATATAAACCCTAACAAAAAATCCGTGAAATATCCGATCAGCCGGGGTGACACGATCAGTCTCCTCGGTCCGAGTGGACTCGTACTGAGTAAGCTGGGTACGAGTCATACGAGTGTACCAGGATATCGGTTGACGTTAATCATAGTTTAATCGTATCGTTTTCTTCATACTTTTCATGGTTGGCACCGCTTTGCCACTTATTCTGCCGCCAAGCAGTAGTGTGCAAGCACTACTGTGTCCGGTTTGAAGGGCGTTGCAGCTAGTGAAATTACTAGGCAAATGAGTCTTTACGATCTGCTAGGCGATCATGTCAACTTTTTAGACTGTGTGATGTCTCAGGATGACGTGCGCAGTGCAGTGTCATGCGAAACTTTATATAATTTAGAGTTCCGAGTGACACTGCAGCTGTTATGGGCGACCGTGTCGCTTAATACCAGGCGAACGACTAGCTCGTCACGTCATTCGTTTACATAAAAATTAAAAAAGTAAACGTCGTTTTTTTTTGGATTTTCTATTATTCATTCGTATACGAGCTAGCTCGGATAAGTAGAGCGAGGTCCGAGTCTACACTGCTCGGATGCAATCGTCCGAGTGCGCTCGGAATATCGGTTGCAATGATACGAGTTGCGTCCGAGTAGATATCCGAGTCCACTCGATCCAAAGAGACTGGTCGTGTCACCGCGGCTTTCCTCAGAGTCAGCAACTTCATAGACCAGTGTTGCTAAATTTTTTTATACGTATATGGCCTCTTTCCGTCGGCCAGGCCTTCTGGTTTTTACTTTATCATCTAGGGAAACAGGAGACTTAAAAATATTCTGTTAGGTAGCGTACTAAGGCGTGATTCGAAATGGGGTATTACCCCCTGTTGATTTAATGTAAATAAATTACATGGTTTACGCTAATGGAGACCGTGGCTATATCGCTACTAAGATAAAAAAATATTTACTCTATAGGAGTTGGTTACTATAATGATAAATAACAGCACCAGGAAATTAACTGTAAAATGTATACGTTTAAAAACTTTATTTCTTAGTGCTAAATTGTTGTGTTGCATAAACCTCTGAATTCGATGCAAAAAAAAACATTTTGAAATAATGCGACTTCGACATTTCTGTCATCGCGTATAAATTCCCCAATGTTTCGATCTGTAATACAAAAAGGCTGACATATCAAATGTTATAATATAACTAGCTTGTATATTATACGTGTAGTAGTGTTATATGCATTTAGCGATACATAACAACCTTTATGATAGTGATTAGAACGCCGACTTTCGTATGGTCTGCAATAAAAAGTACATATAGATAAGACAGTTGCATTTTTGAACGGTAGAAACGTATAAACCTTGTCCATATTAAGACCCAGGCCTAGTTTGAACATAAAATTTAAAAGAGTAAAAAACGTAAGTACATAGCTGGTAGAATTCAGTATGAATATGCATTACACGTATTGACTTAAATGTAACTTCGTAAAATCTCATTGAGTTCCAAATTAAGACAAAAAGTAGGAATATCGGACCTCTAAAATAAAAAAAAAATATACTTACAGTATAGCGGGACTCTTTTGATAAAGGAGAAATGAAAAAGACGGATATACTTTAATTTACAGAATTGACACAAAAGTTAATGACCTCTCAAGTTTAAGATCGGCCTGTGAAACTGTCAGGTAACTGCATTATCTGTATGTACTTATGCCAATTTCACCAACCATACTTAAAGTATAAGTGACCGTTATGGTCTTTAGGCTATAATTTTGTCGTAAGTGACAGTTAAATGATGACACATTTGATAGTAGATAGAGTAGCTACATTTGTGTATCCTCACATATATAAAGGGTCTGACCTTAAGTATGTTTCCTCAAGACCAATATAAGTTTAATTCAAGCCGTCAAGGTAATACTATCCTTATAGTACATAGTATTTAGTATCATTTTCATTTATCAATAATCTGTAGGGGTTTTTTTAAATAGTTTTGTTTGGGTAGGGTTGGTGAAGTAGTGCATCAATTTCTTTATATATTATAAGTAGTAACAATTTAAATGAGGCATAATAAAATAAAGTAAAAAGGGTAACACTTTTCAAAATAATTTTGGAAAATGGAACCGGCTGTACATACAATTTAATTTGCTAAAGAAAGGTTTGAGTGTTGCCATTTAAACTGGATGGGAACATTCCAAAACTTAATATCGACTCTGATAATATAAGCAATTTTTGTTGTTACAAGATTATTCAATTTGTTATTGTTTAAAAAATAAATTTTCAGTGTTTGTACTAAGTTTGATCTCAGCAAAATATTCGGATAATGGTCTGGTAGTTCATAAAAAAAGGTATGTGTCAAAAACGTCGAAATTATTTTTGTACTTGATTTTATATTGCGGTCAAACAGAGTACATACTTCGAAAAATGGGGCGCCTGTAAAAATTATAATAGCAATAACGTAGAGTTGCCATAACAAATGTTGTAAATACGGGTAGAAAACAAACAGATTCTGAAAAAAGTCTTTGACACTGTAAATATTTTAGTATTAAAAATAAGAATTCTCCAGAACCAGTTTAAAGTACCTGAATATCAAAAATAAGATTTCGGAACTTGCAACGCTGAGTCAAAGTTAGGTTTTATGGCAACTCTATTATGAATTTATCTTCAAAACTTTGTTAAATATAGCCCACAATTAAGTGGTTTTAGCTAGAGATACACATTTGGGCATTATATGATGCTGTGAACATTTTAAAAGCATTCATTCTTAGAGAAAAAAAAATTAAGGCTAGCTGCACACGAATTGTGCCATTTTCAGTGGAAGACCCTAGGTTCATCACACTGACTCAGAAAGATTTACTTACGTTTCTTGTCTATGGTTAGTGCCAACGCATACAACCGACTTCTATAGGACCTAAAAGGTAACAAGGCTACAACATTCGCACTATTTTAGATTTCTCACAGACTGACTGCAAACTACGACTTCACGAGTGGAAATGTCAGTGTTTGGCAACTGTGCAGTCAAACTGCGTTGCAATCGTCTTTGGGAGGTCTAAGCTAGTCGGTTGTCTGCGTCGGTTGTCAGTGAATGATAATAAGTTGTACAAATTTTCATACACTGCACACACACGGGCTTGACCTATCGCTTAAATACCATTGCGCCAATATTGCAGTTCAATTCTTCTATGTTATGTACATAAATTGTTGTCAGTTGTAATAGAAAATCGAGCTTGTCTTTTACTTTTTTTTTTTATGTAAATACCTAAACATAACCGCTTGGTTTGATTCACAAATCTGTTTTGAATTGTCCATAAACTTTGAAAGTTTATTTAATCTTTCAAAATGCAGATAATTTTTCTCTTCGTAAAAATTATTTAACCTTTAAATCTTCCAAGCGATATTCATTATTAGAAGATTACGATTCCTTACGATTCATTATTACTTATGCGAATTATGACTTATTTTTTTGTCAATAGATGTTTTGCTTGAGTTTTAATCATCTTCTTTGTGAAGCCTCAATATTAAACGATTGGAAATTGCAGTTTACAAATGGTGCGAGAGCCCACTGCACAAATACCTACGTCATCGGGTACCCCAATAGGCTATCTTTAGATCGTTAACCGACATCTAAATTATTTCCATGACCTGGCAGGATCGGAACTGGCAGACCTGCTTTATTTTACATGTTTAAGTGTCGGTTAACGATCTAAAGATAGCCTATTGGGGTACTCGATGACGTAGGTATTTTTGCAGTGGGCTCTCGCACTAAAAATGTGACTGCATGCAGTGACTGTCAGTCTGGTGCCGTCTGCCGTTTGTAGGTGGCCTTACGTTTAGTTATTTGTCTATAATACCTAATTCATTTCCAGATGAAATAAACTTTTGTGAATCAGAACAACGGTTACATTAAAAAGCCACGAAGAAATATTTTTCAATGTGTTCATATAGTTTCGAATTTAGCCTGTACTTAGACAATTTTGTTAGTAGCTTAGCTCCTTTCCTACGCAAATGTAATTTGTAATTATTACTTCGAAAGTGGCTTGTGCAAATTATTGCCAACTTGTATGTATTTTTGTAAATCACTGGCTATCATGTGTTCTCTACCAATCATCTTTTATATTCAGTCAAGTGGGTACAAAAACAAAAGTGTCTCAAAAAATACCAAAAAATCAAATAAAGGATTTCGTACCGAATCATTTATTTTTACTTTTTCCTTATATTAAATACTAGCGGTCCGCCCCGGCTTCGCACGGGTATAATAGTTTTCACAGCGCACGCGATGTAAAGAATAATTTAGGTAACTTTTTTACACCTTGAGTCACATTATTGGAGTTTTAGTAAGGACCCCTAATTTTATTGAAAATGTAATATAGCCTATGTCACCCGGAGATAGTGTAGCTTCCAAACAGTGAAAGAATTTTTCAAATCGGTTCAGTAGTTTCGGAGCCTATTCAATGCAAACAAACAATCAAATCTTTCCTCTTTATAATATTGGTATAGACTAGCTGGCTGACCCGCCCCGCCTTCGATTAGTTTTACGCCTTATCTCAGTCTGGAGGAAGAGGGAGGGGAGGGGTTATCTTTTCCCCCATCCCTTCTCGCTTTCCCATAGTACAAAATATGAGTGGCTTCTTTGGACCTTATACTGAAGAATGAATGTCTGTAATATCTGAACCACAAAACTGACGAGCTTGAAATATTTACGGGTTAATATTAGGTTGGGGAAAAAGTTTCTTCGCATTTTTTAAGAAAATTCAAAACATTTTTTGATATAGTTTATTTACATCTAACTAAAGTATGTAGGTACCATTTTGTTCGATAACTTTTTGCCATCTTGTAGGTAGGGACATGATCCCATTGCTATAGAAATTTTGGGGCTTCTGATCAAATAACCGGGACAAGTAGTTTTGGCAGTCCTCTCGTGATGTTAACCTGACACTGCCTAAAGAATTCTGAAGAGACCGAAACAGGTGGAAATCTGAAGGTGCAAGGTCAGGACTATACGGCGGGTGCATTATCACCTCCCAGCCAAACTCTCTTAATTTTTGCTGAGTGGCTAAAGATGTGTGAGGTCTAGCGTTATCATGATGAAAAACCACACCCCTTCTGTTGATTAATTCCGGTCGCTTTCTCTCAACTTCTTGCTTTAATCTCATCAGTTGTTCGCAGTAGAGTTCAGAATCGATGGTCCTGCCTGGTGGTAACAGCTCATAATGAATAATGCCCTTCCAATCCCACCACACACACAGCATCACCTTGTTGCGAGTTAACCCGGGTTTCGCCACAGTCTGTGAAGCCTGGCCGGCCTTTGACCACGACTTTTTTCGCACGTTCTTGTCGTACGTGATCCAGTTTTCATCACCAGTTATCAGCTTCTTCAAAAATGGTTCAGTTTCATTACGTCGTAATAAAGAATCACAAATGAGTACACGGTTCATTAGGTTTCTTTCAGTGAGCTCGGGAGGTACCCAAATATCGAGCTTTTTTGTGTACCCTGTTTTTTTAAAACCGCCAAAACTGTTTTGTGGTCAATTCCCAGTTCTTCAGCTACGTCGTAACTACTGATTCGCCGATCTTGCTCCACTTTTTCAAAAATGGCATCCATTTTATCCGTAATAGGGCGACCAAAGCGAGGTACATCTTTGACATCGAAATTTCCGGATTGAAAACGCTTAAACCAAATTTGTGCTACTCTCACAGACACTGCACTAGGTCCATAAACCGCAAATTTTTTTCGCGGCTTGCGTTGCATTTTTACCTTTTTTGTAGTAAAATTTTAAAATGTATCGAGTTTCTTCATTAGATTCACTCACAGAGTACCTTTTTATGATTCACTCATCTTCACAGTACGAAAAACAAATGAAAATCACACATTTTCCTAATTTGAATATGGAATTATCTTCTTTAAAATTTAAACTTTTAATGATATCAAAACCAGCCAGATACAAATAGTATAACCAAAGAGATATTATTACAAGTTCATACTTACTATAATGCGAAAAGACTTTTTCCCCAACCTAATATATAAACCACCCCCTTTCTAACAAAAAAAAGAATGAATGAAATTGGACCACGCGTTAATGAATTACAATTAAGTAGGTACATATTTTTACTTTCATCCTCTCACCCGCGGGAACCGTGCTGAATTTCGGGAGTAAAAGTATCCTATAGCCTACTTCGTAATTTGAACTCAAACCATGCCAAGTTTCATGTGAATCCATTCTGTAATGATGCTCAGCCAAGATACAGACAGACAGACAAAAATGAAAAAAAAATAGTTTTGGAACGGAGGTAACCGACAACGGAAAACATAATATTTTCATTAATTTGCTTTGGAAAAACCTGTTCACTGTTTATTGATAAAATCAGGAAAAAAGTGAAGTTAAGTAGGTACTTACCGACTTAATTTGTAATAAAAACTACGCAAATGCCGCGTCTATTTGAATTAATTAGTATTCTTTGAAACTAGGTACCTACTCCTGACACCGCCGGTCACGTGTGGACCAACATTTATGAAATCTAACGCATCGATTTGGTATTGATGATAACTCCAAAAAATGGGATAACTGACTTAATCAACTGCTGCAGTACAAAATTAAATTGAAATAATTAATAGTAATGAATATGTGTGCACAATTTCACACAGCGCCATCTAGCCCCACACTAAGCATAGCTTGTACCACAGACTAATGGATACTGCGTATTTTTGTACTAATATGGGAACCAGTAACCAGATAATCTTCGATTAGGTATACCCCAGATAACTGATAGAATACTTCGATACTTTTTGTTTGTAAATGCACATAGAATACATTACACCCAGACATAGAACGAACATCGATGTACATCACACAAGTGTATGACCCGGGTAGGAATCTAACCCAGAGCCTACAGTTCAGAAGGCTGAGCTATCAGGCCAGTACCTAAATACAATTAGGTAAATACTGTTTTTAATTAAACTGCTAACTGAGCTCAGTTAGATCAATTCCTGTGGAGCAAGTCATAGCTTTATGGCATAAACTAAAACTCAGCCACAGAATAAATAATAGTACTAATACCAGCTGGGTTAGCATGGACGGTAGACAAAATTGTCTTTCCCCGTTTTACGTCACTTTCTTCATACTTGCTTGGAGTAAAACAGGGGAAAGACAGTTTTGTCTACCGGCCGTGCTAGTCCTACTGTGGTATTATACTGTACCACTGCCTATCCACTAGGGTAGGCAATACAAATGAAATAGGCATATAGCACAATTTTATTTAGATATTATGTAAAACTTACATAAAATCACAGATATAAATGTAGATATCTAATATATACTTATCCCCGGTTTCTCGTATGTTTATTAACTTAAAAATGCTGAACGCTCATTGGTTGGCCATTGATCATTGGCTATCCTCAATCAATGTGACTGTTACTCTTGTTTCTATGTTGTATTTCCTTATCATATTATGACATGAGACTATTATAAAACTATTTTAATTTGCATGCACCTACTAAGCCAATTATTTAATTTAATTTAATTTAATTTAATAACTGTAATGTACTGCAACTGCTATGGGTGGCCGTGTCACTTAACATCAGGTGAACGACTAGCTCGTCAAGTCATTCAATCACATTAAAAAAAACTTAATTCAAATTTTATGCAACGTAATTCAAACACAATGTATGTTGTGTATGAATAAATATAATACAATAAAATTAGCGTCCAGTATTTTTGAATTGACATGAATACACGTTCACTGCGTAACAGGCCAATATCGGCCTGCCGCGGTACTTCAGCTGGTGCGGACGAAGAAAACTATGTCCCGCTCGCTTGTGCGAAATGATTATCTTAGGTGTTTGTAAAAATTCGACAGAGACAAATATATATTTCATCTTGCGGTCAAAATTGTAGGTGCTTCCCATCAAAACATAACGGCAGGCTTTTATCGACCTACCACGCACTGACGGTGAAAAAACATCCGCGAGTGCGGCAGTGGGCCTATTTCGGCCCGCCCTCCCAACAGGCAGCTGGCGACCCGATACCGCACAGAATGCGCGCCCCGCCATTTAGTGTTGTGCTATCTAACTGATCTGACGTAGCGTTCGATAAAATCAACGATGGCAAGCAATAAAAGAGAAATAAATAATAGAGTAATTCGCCCTGCAGTTATTGACAGTGATAGTGACAGCAGTGAAGAAATATTTTCCAAGAAAAATAAAACTAATTTGGAAACAAATGTGCACGCAAAACGAAGCACAAGCGGTAAGTTTTGTTTACTACCTAAACATATCAACATATCAGCCTTAGACTCATAATGACGTGGAGATTTTTTATGTGATACCATCCTTTATGAAAATTATTATTCTTAAAAACTAGCCTTCTACACACAGTAAATAGTTAGTAGTAGTTCTACAGTAAATAGTTTTTGCAATATAATTTTTGACGTGATAACTTCTTATAAATCGATGAACGCCGGCCGCACGTTCCACCTGAGCCGAGTGTAAATGTGGCTGTGGTTATATGTGGTTGTAGGTGTGGTTACATGTTGTTGTTGGTATGGTTGTGGTTGTATGTCGTTGTAGTTGTATGTGGTAGTCACAGTAAACTTTTTTTTTTGTCAACAGAGGACGTTTACAGTAGCCCCAGTGGAAAAAAATTTAATATTCTCAAACCAGTCTCGTTTTCACATGAAACTAAAACCGGTATGTCTTAATTTAAATGATTTCTTTGCTTTTACTATAGTCTGCCGAGCATCTGTCAACATATTTCCACATTTCATGTTTTATTTAATTTTTACTTATATTACTGTACAGTTTCATTTAAATCCGTTCAGTAGTTTTTGCGTGAAAGAGTAGCAAACATCCATACATCTAAACTTTCACATTTATAATATTAGTGTACATTAATTTTATTCCACTTACCTTTTTTATTGCATTACAGAATTTAAAAATAAACCTACACCACAGACATCAAAAGGATTGTCTTCACCTCGCTCATCGTCAGTGGACAGATTTAGTAGAAGTAGAAAAATAAAAATTTTGGAAAATAGATTAATTCGCCCTGCAGTTATTGACAGTGATAGTGACAGCAGTGAAGAAATATTTTCCAAGAAAAATAAAACTAATTTGGAAACAAATGTGCACGCAAAACGAAGCACAAGCGGTAAGTTTTGTTTACTACCTAAACATATCAACATATCAGCCTTAGACTCATAATGACGTGGAGATTTTTTATGTGATACCATCCTTTATGAAAATTATTATTCTTAAAAACTAGCCTTCTACACACAGTAAATAGTTAGTAGTAGTTCTACAGTAAATAGTTTTTGCAATATAATTTTTGACGTGATAACTTCTTATAAATCGATGAACGCCGGCCGCACGTTCCACCTGAGCCGAGTGTAAATGTGGCTGTGGTTATATGTGGTTGTAGGTGTGGTTACATGTTGTTGTTGGTATGGTTGTGGTTGTATGTCGTTGTAGTTGTATGTGGTAGTCACAGTAAACTTTTTTTTTTGTCAACAGAGGACGTTTACAGTAGCCCCAGTGGAAAAAAATTTAATATTCTCAAACCAGTCTCGTTTTCACATGAAACTAAAACCGGTATGTCTTAATTTAAATGATTTCTTTGCTTTTACTATAGTCTGCCGAGCATCTGTCAACATATTTCCACATTTCATGTTTTATTTAATTTTTACTTATATTACTGTACAGTTTCATTTAAATCCGTTCAGTAGTTTTTGCGTGAAAGAGTAGCAAACATCCATACATCTAAACTTTCACATTTATAATATTAGTGTACATTAATTTTATTCCACTTACCTTTTTTATTGCATTACAGAATTTAAAAATAAACCTACACCACAGACATCAAAAGGATTGTCTTCACCTCGCTCATCGTCAGTGGACAGATTTAGTAGAAGTAGAAAAATAAAAATTTTGGAAAATAGATTAATTCGCCCTGCAGTTATTGACAGTGATAGTGACAGCAGTGAAGAAATTTTTCCCACTAAGAAAAATAAAACTAATTTGGAAACAAATGTGCACGCAAAACGAAGCACAAGCGGTAAGTTTTATTTACTACCTACACATATCAACATATCAGCCTTAGACTCATAATGACGTAGAGATTTTTTATGTGATACCATCCTTTATGAAAATTATTACTGTTAAAAACTAGCCTTCTACACACAGTACATAGTTAGTAGTAGTTCTACAGTAAATAGTTTTTGCAATATAATTTTTGACGTGATAACGTCTTATAAATCGATGAACGACGGCTGCACGTTCCACCTGAGCCGAGTGTAAATGTGGTTGTGGTTATATGTGGTTGTAGGTGTGATTATATGTTGTTGTTGGTATGGTTGTGGTTTTATGTGGTTGTAGTTGTATGTGGTAGTCACAGTAAACTTATTTTTGTCAACAGCAGACGTTTTTACTTATATTACTGTAAAGTTTCATCTAAATCCGTTCAGTAGTTTTTGCGTGAAAGAGTAGCAAACATCCATACATCTAAACTTTCACATTTATAATATTAGTGTACATTAATTTTATTCCACTTACCTTTTTTATTGCATTACAGAATTTAAAAATAAACCTACACCACAGACATCAAAAGGATTGTCTTCACCTCGCTCATCGTCAGTGGACAGATTTAGTATGTATAGCTCAAGAGGATGCAGTCCTTCGCTAAACAATCTATCAGCTTCTAAGCTTATGCACGGCATCGAAATAGATGAAAGCGAATATCATGACTTGATAAATCTAAGAAACAAAAATAAAATGATAGAAAAGAAAAATAAAATAGAAAGGAAAGATCCAACTTATACAAGTCAAAACAAGACAAAACTTATATTCACTTATTCTTTTGAAGACAGTATGTCGCAAGAGTTAACTGAAAGCAATGAAAATGATGGTTTTTATGACGAAAAACGTAATAAACAGTTTGAAGAAAATAAAAGACAGAAAGAAACACTTAATGACGAAGCAGAGAGAGAGGAAGAAACAGAAAATGCTGAAGAGGAACATGAAGATGCAGAAAGAGAGGAAGAAACGGAAAATACTGAGGAGGAAGATGAAGAGGAGGAAAGTGGTGACACAGGCGATGATGAGAGTGATGAATACTCTGCAAGTGAAGTTGTATCGGATATAGATAATGATGTTTTAGAGGAAGAGGGAGATGCACAGGATAATAGTGTCAATGAATGGGATGCTATCACAGATTTGACCCCTGAGTTGGAAGCGTGTACTTTAAATGAAAGCACTTTTAATATTCCTATAGAAGATATATCTCCTGCAGGTAGTTTTTCCTTATTTGTAACTGATGAAATAATAGATAAAATGGTTACAGAAACTAATAAATATGCGTTAAAATACATCACAGAAAAGCAAAATAATAACGAAATAAAAACAAAATCTCGGTTATTATCATGGAAAGCTACGAATAATATAGAAATGCAAAAGTTTCTGGGGGTACTACTCGCAATGGGTCTGAACAAAGTGCCTCATATAAATGACTATTGGTCAAAAAAATCAATATATCGAAACGAATATATTGTATCTGTAATGACTCGGGATAGATTTCTATTATTATTAAAATTCTGGCATTTTTGTGATGATTCGTCAGCCATCCACAATACAAATAAGTTGAAGAAAATTCATGATTTGGCTAATATGCTCAACAGCAGATTCCAAGAAGTATTAACGCCCGGTAAATTCGTTGTTATAGATGAATCAATGATACCATGGCGTGGCAGGCTGAAATTCAAACAATACATTAAAAACAAATCACACAAGTATGGTGTTAAAATTTACAAGTTATGCACACCAGAAGGGTATACATATAATTCAATAATTTATTCTGGAAAGGGAGAAAATGGCCGTGAACAAAATCATGGTAAAGTTACCGTACTGAAACTCATTCAAGGGCTGGAGAACAAATGTCGTGTAGTAATTGCAGACAATTTCTACTCTTCAATTGAATTGGCGGAAGAACTCCTATCTCACAAAACCCGTTATTGCGGTACCCTAAGATCAAATCGAAGGGGGCTACCTAAGGAGATAGTGTCACTAAAGTTGAAGAAGGGCGAAATCAAAGGAGCTATGAATAAAAATGGCGTTAAAGTTATTAAATGGGTTGACAAAAGGCAACTTCTAATGCTATCTACTCTCAAAGAGGACAAAGATGTGCTTGTCAACACTGGCAAAAAAAATAAGAAGACGAATGAAGATATAAAAAAGCCTACATGTGTCTTAACTTATAATAACAACAAAAAAGGAGTTGACTTCAGCGACCAAATGTCTTCATACTATTCTACATTAAAAAGAGGGCTCAAATGGTTCAGAAAAGTGGGTATGGAATATTTGTTTGGCATGGCGTTAGTAAACGCGTGGATCACATACAACATGAAAAATGATAAGAAGGTTTCAAAAAAAGAATTTACAGAGGCATTAATGCAATCATTAACTGGAAAAAGTATACGCCCTGATAGTAAGTATAATGACGTGTAACATCACTGTAGGCATATGTAGATCATTGTTGAAGGTGATTCCTACATTCGCGTGTTTCAACATCATCAGACGTTCTACATCTGCAACAGGTAACTATTGTCATTATTTTGAACATATTACCAGTACGGTGGCTGCGCATGGTCTTCGTGCATGAGCTTTGTGCTGACTCCGCTATTTTTCTGCGAGCAATGTATGGCGTTTTTTGCACTACTGCTTCTATTATGGTATGTTATGGCACTGTTTACTTACACACTAACAAATGATGCGAGTTCCTATTTCGGGTCAGTCAGCTGCATTTATCATAAAAATAACGCTTTACGTGGTCTACGGGGTCTACCTGATTGCACAAAATAGATATTAGGCCCTGTTACCACTATATTATACACCATATATACATAATTATATACCTATATACACAGGGTGTTAGGGTTATGACCGTTGTCCTTCAAGGAGGTAACTCAGTATCGTTTATACAACAACTTTCCCTATGGGACTCATGTCGTAATCTCAAAAAAAAATGTTGGCTTCCCATACTAACCAATCCGATTAACTGATTAAAAATTGTATTTGTGCAATAAACTATCTGAATCTGAATCAGATTTTTTTGTATGAAAGTCAAAATATTTTTTTAAGCTTTCAACATGGGTCCCATAAGGAAAGTTGTTGTATAAGCGATACTGAGTTACCTCCTTGAAGGACAACGGTGATTACCCTAACACCTATACAATATGTAATTCCAAATGCGCAAAACCTCTCGTGGGGTAACTCAGTCCATGTTACTGAACAATTTTTGTTCAAGATTTTTGGAAATTCGCAAAAACAAAATGATTTTTCATACAGATGGGCCCGATTAATTTCTCATTTTGTATGAAAAACCAATTTTTTTTGCCAAATTCCAAAAGTTGTTCAGTTACATGGGCTGAGTTACCCCACGAGAGGTTTTGTGCATTTGAAATTACACGTTGTATAAGGTCATTATAAATTAAGTGCAAATATTTTAAGGGTGTGCTCTACACATGAAATTGAACACCTTTCCCCAAGGAACATGGGTCAAATATGAAAAAAAAATTGGGCCTCCTATACAAAATTGCCGACCAGCTGACTGATTTAGTAGATAAAAATATTTTTTCATATTTCGACCCATGTTTGTTGGGGAAAGTTGTTCAGTTTAATGATTAGAACACACCCTTAAAATATTTTCACTTAATTAAAAATGACCTTATACAGCGTGTAACGGAAAGGGGGTATCAACCCTGAAGGAGGTGAATGTGCTCATGAAACTGAACAATTTTCCCCAAAGAACATAGGTAGAAGTATAAAAACAAATTTTGGACCTCCGATAGTAATAGTAAATCAATCAGCTGGTTGTCAATTTTGTAAGGGAGGGCCAATTTTTTTTTTCATATTTCGACCTATGTTCTCTGGGGAAAGTTGTTCAGTTTCGCGAGTTCTGTGGTAAAACTCATAAATGGTCAATAAATCACACGGAATTAAGCAAAAAAAAAATCATTTCAGAAAATCAAGTAATACCTAACGACAATGAACATATCCTTGAGATGAGCGCTAAACGAAGAAATTGTGCAGGGTGCTACGACAGACTGCGAAAAACCTTGAATAGTACCCAAGCAAAAAAAAAAGTTAAGAAAATAAAAAAATATTGCAGGAAATGCAACCAAAACCTTTGCGTCACATGTTTCCAAGACAGGCATAAGTAAATAAAAACATTTTTCAGTTCTCTTACGATAATTCTGTTTTATTTTCTATATCCCCTCATTTTTCTCTGTCCCATCACTACTGAAAATACTTTCTAGTGCGGTCCAGGTCGATATCGGCCTGCCGCTTTTCCTGCTTTATTTCTCATTTCCTGTTTATCAAATCCCGGGGCGAATCAAACCTAAGGAAGTTGGGTTCAAGGTCATTCTAACAATATAAAATAAAATGTATACATTATGTTTCGACAAAGTTATAGCAATTTAATCTATCCTAGTGCCAGTGGGTCTAGAAAGACCTGCCACGCACTGGCGGAAATATCATTGGGGGCGCATTTTAGCCCGCCGCCGCACCAAATGAAATGTTATGATTTTACTTGCCGCAGTAAACGTGTTAACTTTAACAAACGTACGAGAAACTGGGGGTTGTACCTATATCTGTTATTTTGGGGGTCGTATAATTACTGGATTCACTCAGATAAGCCAATATCATGTAGCTCTAGCTAGTGAGCTAAAAGCGAGTAGATTATTATCACGAAGTATGAAAATTAACATAAATTGACCTCTACGTAATTTGAGACGGCTAAACTAACCGTATTAATTGCTAGGTCAATTGCCACATATTCTGTTAATTTACTTTTACAATGTTATTCGCTGACGACGAGAAAATCGAGAATCTTATTCTAAAACGGCCATTTGCACGAGCGCTTTTTCAACGACCGAGAAAAAAGCGTTGAAATGAACCAATTAGATGTCAAGTAGTTGATGTATTTTATTCACACGACAGCGCTTTTTCAACGCTTGAAATCCATTTGTTACATATCAACGCTTTTTACCGGTTGTTGAAAAAGCGCACGTATGAATGAGGTTAACTAAGTATGCCTACTTATAATTTTAAAAAAATCTACACTTAGGTACACAGAAGACAATTTAAAAAATAACACCGGCTAAGTGCGAGTTGGACTCGCGCATGAAGGGTTCCGTACCATTATCTATAAAAATGAGCAAAATATCACGTTTATTGTATGGGAGCCCCCATAAATATTTATTTATAATGTTTTTCAGTATTTGTTGTTATAGCGGCAACAGAAATACATCATCTGTGAAAATTTCAACTGTCTAACTATCACGGTTCATGAGATACAGCCTGGTGACAGACAGACAGACAGACAGATTGATAGACATGACAGCTAGACAGTGGAGCCTTATGGAGAGAGCAGCAGCAAGCAGCCTTCGCCAGTTCATCTGCTCGGTCATTTCCCTGTATCCCTTCGTGTGCCTTGACCCAGAATAATTCGACCTTCGTGTTTCTTCCATCCAGTTCCCGTATTTTGTTCCAAATTTCCGCCACTATCGGGTTTGGGTTCTCCGTGTCTGCTATCGACTCCAAAGCCCATCTTGAGTCGGTAATTATGTTGGCTTTTTCCGTCTGTCTATCCTTATAGCAATCATATCAGCTGCACGAAGAATCGCAATCAACTCTGCCTGGTACACAGCACAGTAATGTGCCAACAGAAAGTTTGCCTTCTTAATTTGCACCCCATTCTCCCACCAGTGTCACTGCTGCTCCTATCTTGCATTCTATTTTACTCCCATCTGTGTAGATTTTTGGCATTTTATCCTCCAGTGCATCTACCTCTTCCTGGGTGTTTAGGTGTCCATGCAATATTGGCCTCCTGTCCGCGGGGTGTGGTAAGCTGAATGGTGAAATACGCCTATCCGCCATCCTCCCTGGCAATTCTGGGTAAGGCTTCCCCGTCTTAAGTTGGTACAGCTCCGAGACCTCCTTTGCTCTGAGGTCTAATGGTAGTATTCCTGCCAAGCAAAGCACTGAAGTGTGTGATGCTGTCCTATGGGCTTTGGAGATCAATATGGCAAACTTCCTGGTCAGTTGATTTAGCTTCCGCCTTTTGTATCCGCGCCTGGAGTCTTGGTCGTTATTTATTTATGATTTAAGCCCGTGCGAAGCCGGGGCAGCTAGTAAACAAATAAACTGAGAAGTATTTTAAAATTCTCGTCACCGGATGCCTCCTCAGCTCCTCACCTTCATAATTATCCGGTGTACAAAAACAGGCAGTGCCTACACATTCATATGGCTCGATGGATGCCCTAACCTGGGCATGCGCGGGAAAACGTGTCAAACATGGGCTCACCTTCGATGACGTAGTTTCCGCTTTAAGGATCGACAACCTTATACAGCGGGTTTAATTTAATTTAAAATAACCATTCGGATTTTTAATGAAAACTTTTTTACTTTGTTATTTAATTTTATTACATTTTGGAACCGAAGTAAGCAACCAGCGTACCTATCTAGATCGTCAATTGTTTTACAATAAATAATAGTAGGCTAGGAATAAAATTATAGTAGTTTATATACCTATAACAAAGGGATTGTAGAGAGGTATTATTTATTTAATGTTAATTGTATACAATACTGAACTTACAGCTAAGCCAAAACATTCACATTGTTACACTAAGTACTAAGGATTAAACAATTTATATTTACAAAGCTGACTAATGGGGTCAGCATGTATGTCAGCATCTTGGACTTCGCTTAGGAAGCGGTTGATAACCGCTACAGCCCTTGCGGTTGGAGCATTATGAGCAAGCCATGTGCGCAAAGCGGGAAGAGCAGCAATTTTTTTTTCTATGTAAACGAATGACGTGACGAGCTAGTCGTTCGCCTGGTGTTAAGCGTCACGGCCAAAGAGTATAGTAACTGTCCTAGTCACGGCCGCCCATTACAGATTGCAGTGTCACTCGGAAATCTAAATTAAAGTTTCGCGTGACACTGCGCACTGCGCACGTCATCCAGAGACATCACATGGGGGTTATCTGTGGCCTTCATATTTTTATCTTAAAACCACAGGCTAACACAGCAGGAAAACTATATTTTACAGACTAATTATACAATACATCAAAACTCCTTCAATAGACTATTAGGCATAATACCTACATCACTTAAGACAATAGATGTACTAATTAATTTAATCTACTGGCTTCCCTGTAAAAAAAACAAGTGGTGGGTATACCTACATAGGTGGGTATATTAAAACATCTATTTCAAATAGTTGCTTAGAAACGAGTTTGATATGAAATATAGGTGTGTAATATTATTATTATTATGCTTTAAACTACGGAACCCAAAAAAGGTTTCTTTATGAGAATGATGACTTGCCGAGCTAGTTCACCTGATGTTAAGCGACACAGCGCGGCCGCCCATAACAGTTGCAGTGTAACTCGGAACTTTAAAACAATAAAGTTTCGCGTGACGCTGCACTGCGCACGTCATCCTGAGACATCAGCATCACACAGTCTAGTAATCAATCAGATTACTTAGACTGTGAAAGCAGGTCATAATGTCTCATTTGCCCAGTAATTTCACTAGCTGCAATGCCCTTCAAACCGGAACACAGTAGTGCTTGCAGACTACTGCTTGGGGGCAGAATAACTGGCAAAGCGGTACCTACCTAGACGAACTTTGCAGAAAAGTCCTACCATCTAGTAAAGAATCTATAGCCATCTACGTATAATTCTTGATCACTTCTTGATTACCTAATTAATTTTCCAAACGGGATCGGATGGGAAGATTACCCCTAGCCCCCAGGTCCCTAGGGGCCCTATTACAAATACAAATACAAATGGTTTATTGTAAAACAGTAATTAGGTACATAAAAAAAGTGAGCTCTGCCTTTAGCTTTAGTTATTCAACTGTGTTGCAAAAGGCAGGTCTTCCCATAATTGATCTAGAACTACTTGTTTTACAATAGTAGACCGTATTATACCTATAAATCAAAACTAAACAAAATTATTATCATAAACCTTATTAGCCTAAATTTAAAAACAGAAATGGATCTAATGAGTGTGGTATATTAAAGTAGGTTAAGAGTACTTAAGAGTAAAATTAATGTATAGTCGGTAGGTATTTTTATAGAGGATATGCTTCCGGGTATGTGTATGTATGTTAGAGGGTGTGTATGTGTGAGTGAGTGAGATATGTATGTGTGAATAGTGTATGTTTTGTTTGTGTATGTGTAAGCGTTATGTAGATGTGTGTATAATAGCTATGTAGGTCTGTATGTTTGTGAATGTGTGTGCTATGTTTTGAGTAATTCGCATGATTGTGAGCAATAGAAAATGTATGTATGTATTACAAAAAAATGTAAATGTGTGTGTATGTGTGTGTGCGCCTGTGTGTTTAATGTATGTTTGTATGTTGTTTTGTGTGTGTTACGTATAGGTACTGAGTAGTTTCAAAAACTTTGTAACGTTGTGGATACCACGATTACTAAATTAACCTACAATCTAGCCTAAAACATATAAAACACCTAATATAAAAACTAAACTTAAAAATAATGCTAATTGAATAAAAAACCTCTTACTTTTAATCTTTTATTACATAAATAAATACTTAAATAACATATTATACTACAAAAACTATTATTTTAACTATGGAACACTTGGTTCTATCAAAAACATATGAAAGGTTCCCTTCTATACTGGCGCGCGTACACGGAACGCTAACAAACATAAAATCTCCGACTACTCTTTCGTAAGCTGTGGCGCGGCATCGGCGACGGCCGGCATTCGGTTCAAGCTCCTCAGAGAACGCTTTGAGCTCTATAAATGAGAACACGTACTGCTCGTGTATCTAAAAATATAATAAAAATACGCTAAAAAAGACTACCACTTGAAGATCCCTCTAGGGTGAGTTCCAATTTCTTACTACTGCTGCCATACTGTGTTTTTATCTGTTCTTATTGCCTTGTAAAGCTGTTCCGCGTCACTACTGCTAACTGCCGACATTTTGTCTAAGCACGGTCCTGGTACTGACCGCGCAAGCGCATCCATCTACCTCATCTAAGTGGCAAGGCACAGCTTGAATCTAGCACCTTCCTAACGCGTGCCGCTCTTTCCAGGATCTTCCTTATCGTCATCTTCCTTATCGTCATCTTCCTTATCGTCATCTTCCTTATCGTCATCTTCCTTATCGTCATCTTCCTTATCTTCATCGTCCTCTGCTTCTTCTTCACACCTTCTGCAAGGGTACCTAACACTAAACGGTCGGACTTAGAAGGGACGCTATTTTCCGGGTGGAAGGACCGAGTTACTGGAGGCCGGAACCAGGAATATTCCAGCTACCAAGAGCGATCCCGGGACTCCAGGAAGCGCCCGTTCAGGCCAGTGACTTAGTGCTAATTTGTGATGAGAAGTGGACTTATAGTGAGGTTGTGCAAGGAGCAATTATAGTACCTAAATACAGCTTCGGTACTTGATTGATCAGGTTGTATTATTACCCATCCCTGGGACTACCCTACCTGCGGGCAGTGGGTCCGCTACTGGACCCATCGCCGCAGTGGCGCCCTCTAACGTGGTTCTTGCACAACCTTAACGTAATTTCGCATCTTAGTAAAATTATAGTCGTGCAGTCTTCTCTAATTGTAAGGAACAGCTAAAAGAAATATTTTATCTACCTACCTACATTTTTCAGCTCAGCCGTATGTTGCAATACTACAGAATGTCAACGTATTGGTATTGGTGTTCAATCTAATCTATCAATTATTTACCATAGTTAATTAATATTCATAAAATAATAATAATAATGTATAATTTTGTATCTATCTAGTCTTGAATCTAATTTTGTTTTTGTGTAAAAATGGGAACTCACTCTACTAAAATTCTACTACAAAATTACTTGAGCTTCTATAATGAGTTTCATGTACTTATTGACGGTGTAAACCCGGCTCTTACGATATTAATATTATGACGTTAAACTTATGATCTAATAATTTATAATTGCTTACTTAATAATCAACAAAATAAAAACAGCATGAAAATCTGAATAAAATAGTACCTACAATAAAACATTAAATAATTAATAAAAAAAAAATACTAAATAAAAATAATTAAATATTTAAAAATAAAAATAACATAACTATCTATAAACAATAGTACTAAATACCTACTACGTACACTAACTAAATTTAAATACTTAATTTCATACAGTTTCTTAAATAGACCTACTGTCCCTAAATAAAAACTTAATAAAAATAAAATGAACTAAATATCTAAATAAAATAAACTAAACTAGGAACTAACTTAGTTATTATACCGTACCTACCTACGTGTATATTCATTCTCAGCTGCAACTCGGAGACAATTGTCTGCCCAACAGGAAATAATCTACAATTATTACTGTTACTCGGAGATGTCTGCCCTTCAGTTAGGAATTATCTGCTACTATGCAGAATAATAGGCGATATATTGTACCTACCTACATATATTGACCTTTCTAAATAAATAAAAAAGAGCGGTTCTAGTGGACTCTGAAATCAAGCCTAAAACACTAAATAAACTTACTAATTTAGTCATGTCTATCTAAAAATTAACAATTACTAGATTATAAATAAATAACTAAAATACTAAACAACAAGACGACATATAGTACCTACCTATATTATTTAGTCGTATTAAAAAAAAAAAAACAATTACTACTAAAGATATTAAACTCACAAACTATAAAGAATAATACAACTGCCCATCATTAAAATTAAACAATCTTCTATAATGTTCTGACTACCAGTTCGCTGTGTGGTCTCGGCCTAATACTAGGATCACTCCATGTCATCCCGTGGGTGCCGTGAAAACCGGCTGAGGGAGAATCTAGCTAGATAATCACCACTATCGCACTCTAGCCAATAAGTACCGATCCTATATACTGCGTCTATAAGTATATACTGATCCTATTATACTGTACCTATCCTAAACCTTATATATATCTATTCTTAACCTATCTACCTAAATCCATACTCGATAATTGTATATACCTATAACTACGTATTTATATCCTACATATAATATACAAACATACTAAATTAATTATCAATATCAATTACCTACACCTTTAAATATCGTACAATTTCTAAAACTGATCCTGACCCTTTCATGAAAACTTGTGCTTAAGCAAGCGTGGCGGAATAGATAAAATGATTTAAGTCCTATCAATTTATATCTTCAATATAAATGCTTACAACACTCAATTATTAATATTTTTCTCAACAATACTTAATTTAAACTTATAAATACATAAATGACTTAACTAAATTAACTTAAGCGTATCTTCAATGTTAGTATTACTCCATTTTTTTACATAAATAAGGCTAAACTCTATTATAAAATTATTCTACTGAACTACCAACATAAACTACGTAAAGATATCTTAAGACTCAACCACCCGATCGACAGAGCGGTCGATTGAGCAAATATCGACTATCGTAATTATCATGCTGCGTTAATTACCGAGAAGTCCTAGGTACTTACTACTCAGTACCACTCATATTTTCTGTTCAATGGTTATTATCGGCTGCGTTAATTACCCTTGATTAGTATGAATTTGGTGCTGAACTATAAATCTACTTAAGAAAATGACATCATGTACCTACCTACATGCGGTGTCTGTCTTAAAATTAATATATAGTGCCTACTACTTAAAATATTAATGATTCTAAAATCTCCTAATAGCAATTTTGTTACAGTATTACATTATAATCCTACCTAACTAATATTATAACAACCAACTACCTAATACGTGAGTGACGGTTACTACGATACCTATCATCTCTTGCCTAACTGTGTTAGAGTGTGGATGTTCTACAAACATACACACTCACGTGTGATAAAGTCTAAGTCAGACCTAAAATGACGTAGACATTATGAAAGAATGAATTAGTGAATGAAGTATGAAAGAATGAAAGGGGAGTTATTGAATGAATGGAGAGGTATGAATAAAGTCTGTCAGGGTACACAATAGGTAACTTAGTGTAGCGAGTCGGATTTTTATAAGAAAAATCCTGCGTTTTTTGACGGGTACTGTAACGTTGTGGATACCACGATTACTAAATTAACCTACAATCTAGCCTAAAACATATAAAACACCTAATATAAAAACTAAACTTAAAAATAATGCTAATTGAATAAAAAACCTCTTACTTTTAATCTTTTATTACATAAATAAATACTTAAATAACATATTATACTACAAAAACTATTATTTTAACTATGGAACACTTGGTTCTATCAAAAACATATGAAAGGTTCCCTTCTATACTGGCGCGCGTACACGGAACGCTAACAAACATAAAATCTCCGACTACTCTTTCGTAAGCTGTGGCGCGGCATCGGCGACGGCCGGCATTCGGTTCAAGCTCCTCAGAGAACGCTTTGAGCTCTATAAATGAGAACACGTACTGCTCGTGTATCTAAAAATATAATAAAAATACGCTAAAAAAGACTACCACTTGAAGATCCCTCTAGGGTGAGTTCCAATTTCTTACTACTGCTGCCATACTGTGTTTTTATCTGTTCTTATTGCCTTGTAAAGCTGTTCCGCGTCACTACTGCTAACTGCCGACATTTTGTCTAAGCACGGTCCTGGTACTGACCGCGCAAGCGCATCCATCTACCTCATCTAAGTGGCAAGGCACAGCTTGAATCTAGCACCTTCCTAACGCGTGCCGCTCTTTCCAGGATCTTCCTTATCGTCATCTTCCTTATCGTCATCTTCCTTATCGTCATCTTCCTTATCGTCATCTTCCTTATCGTCATCTTCCTTATCTTCATCGTCCTCTGCTTCTTCTTCACACCTTCTGCAAGGGTACCTAACACTAAACGGTCGGACTTAGAAGGGACGCTATTTTCCGGGTGGAAGGACCGAGTTACTGGAGGCCGGAACCAGGAATATTCCAGCTACCAAGAGCGATCCCGGGACTCCAGGAAGCGCCCGTTCAGGCCAGTGACTTAGTGCTAATTTGTGATGAGAAGTGGACTTATAGTGAGGTTGTGCAAGGAGCAATTATAGTACCTAAATACAGCTTCGGTACTTGATTGATCAGGTTGTATTATTACCCATCCCTGGGACTACCCTACCTGCGGGCAGTGGGTCCGCTACTGGACCCAACGCCGCAACTTGTATAGGTGAAATCGATTTGTATGATATTATTTATTAATATATTATTATTATTATTTATTTTTATATTTATATTAGTTATACAACCTTTTCAAAAAGTTTTTCCACGTAATTATAATCTAAGTTAGCCAACCATTCAAAATAATTAATAAATTCATCTCAGTCTAAAGGAAGAGAGAAGGAAGGGGAAAAAGATATGGGAAAAGGATGAATGGATGAAACGGCGAATGGAGGTTCTTTCACCTTCGTCCATTCATCTTTTCCCCATATATTTTGCCGTTTCCCTTCTCTCTTTTTCATAGTACAGGATAGGAGTGGCGGTGGACCTAATACTAAAGGTTAGATGTCTGTTATATCTGAACCACAAAACCGACGACCTTGAAATATTTATGGGACAATATATAAAGCACCCCCATTCTAACAAAAAAAAAGAACAAATGAAATCAGACCACGCGTTAATCAATTACAATTAAGTACATATTTTTATTTTCAATCCCCTCTCCCGAAGGAACCGTGCTGAATTTCCAGATTAAAAGTATCTTATAGCCTACCTCGTAATATGAACTCAGATCATACCAAGTTTCATTTGAATCCATCCAGTAGTTTCGGCGTGATGCTCAGCCAAGATACAAACAGACAGACAAAAATGGAAAAAAAAATGTTTGGCTTCGATAACGGAGAGCCCTTCAAAAATATTGTTTTAAAATATCTTCAATGCAGAGAATTGGATCTGTTTTTCTATAAGCAAGTATATATAGATTTTAATAGGCTTGTATATAAGCACATTTTGCCTTTCGACTTTTTTGACGACATTGTTAAGGTATGTGCCCTTTTATCGGCGTAATAGTTTAGGTAATAATTAATCAAGTGTGAGAGCTGGCTTGCCCCCTTACTTCTTGGCCTAGATGCACAGATAACCCCCAATAGATACCGCATGAAAGACGACGACCGCGCACCACGCATTGGCGTAAATGGTTCTATATAAATCGCCGCTTCGCAGCACGACCTTAGTTTCGACCAATTATTAGAGTTCATTATTAGGGCGTCACTCGAAACAGCTAATAATAGCGCATTGGCTCCAGTCCCCGCAACCCGCGCCTTCCGCCAGTTTTGGTGAGCTAGGATCCGAACAAAAATCCCATAATGCGGTATCTATTGGGGGTTATCTGTGCCTAGATGCGTCCACGTGCCCTCTCGAAATCAAGTGATCGTTATTTTATTGTAAACACACACTTCAAATATCACTCATGAGTAGAGTGGCCAACTATTTTTTGACAGAAATATAACGAGGCCGTCGTCAACTCAGTAAATAGTACATTATGATACAAGCGTGCAAAGTTGATAATTGCACACGCATGTCTTACGACGTTTTTCATCACAGTTGCGAGGGAAAAACAGAGTTGTATTGTTAGTTAACTTTGTGAAAAATGTCGTGCAGGCTTCTTATTTTCACGCTCCGTCAGAGAAAACCCGTGTTGATGGCGCGAACAAAATCGACATCATGACATGACATGCGTGTGCATCGATCATTACACTCTCGGCTCCCATAACGCCTCGAGTGCAATGATCAACTTTGCACACTTTTATCATACTATCATACATAATGCACAAGTAAGTAGGCCTGCAGTAAAACAGTTAAACAGTTGCAGCTACCTATATGATTTTATAATAATAATAATAATAAATCTTTATTGAACACATCTTATACAAGTTTACATTTAGGTGAAACCCAGGCTTCCAAACTAGTAAAAACTGTGCTATGGAAGCCAGTGCCCTCCCTTACACTGTGGTTGAAAATATACATACTTAAGATAATGTTCTAGATAATTATAAATGAGAGTTATACCTAAAAATAATAAGAAATAAAAATAATAGATACATATGAAATATTTAAAATTTTAAAAGCATCTAAGTATTAATCATATGGTTCAAGCAGTTTTTCTGTGTCATTGTAGTCAAAATCCTTAAGCCAGTCTATTATCACCTTTTTTACTTGGAAATTACTGTAATGTTTAATTTTACGAACAGAACTTATTTTACTGTATACAAATGGCGCTAGATAATTATAATGTTGTCTTGCAAATCGATGTTTTATCTGTGGTAATGGAAATCGTTCAGTTCTTTTTTTAGTTTTTGGTAGGAAAGGTACCGTATAGCGATGATACCTTCGCATGATTTCATACAAGTACAGCTTACGAACGCTAAGCACATTGGCACTCATATAGACCTCAGTAGTTGGATGCCGAAATGGCAAGTTCAGCATAACTTTAAGAAGGGCACGTTGTGCTCTTTCTATGTCAATGAAATGTGACTTGGAAGCACTACCCCAGGAACAGATGCAGTAAGTCAGTATACATTGACAAAGCGCTTTATATGTTTGAACTATGAGTTTTTGATCTACCACCTGTCGTAAGCTTTTAAAGACATAAATAAGTTTCCTGGTTCGGGCTGATAATGTGCTAATGTGTTCCCTCCAGTTCAATTTATCGTCTATGATGACTCCAAGATACCTTATATGAGGGACTCTCATTAGTTCTGTACAGTCACACAAACTTTGTCTTATTCTATTGCAGGGAAATGTATGTATATAAATTTTGAAATTTGCAGTGGGTTTATTTGCGTTAGTAATACTAAAACAGAGATATTTAGTTTTGGACGTATTTAGGGATAGTAAGCTGTCTTCTAACCAAGCCGTTGTTTTTTGTAGACCCTCTTCAGTAGTTTTTTTAACAAGTTCCCATGAATTACTGTGAAATATAATAGCAGTATCATCAGCAAACATGAATAAGTCTGCTTCCTTTAGCGTAAATTTGCATAACTCGTTTAAGTAAATGAGAAAAAGACTCGGCCCAAGCGTTGAACCTTGTGGGACGCCATATGTACTAACAGTACTATTACTAACGTCACTGTCTATCCTGACAACTTGTTGCCTAGCCGAGAGGTAGTCCTGAAACCACAAAAGTGGTGTTCCTCGAATTCCTACATTTTGTAGACGTGAAATTAATATGGGTATTGATACGGTGTCAAACGCCTTTTGTAGGTCCAGGAACACCCCCACACATTTCTCACCATTGTCTAGGTAATAGGTTAGTTGGGATGTTAATTTAAGGACGGCATCATTTGTTGATCGTTTGGCTCTAAACCCGTACTGGTTAGATGCTAACAGACCGTCTGTTTCGAGGTATTTTACTAGCCTACTGTTAACTATTTTTTCAAGGATCTTTGACAGGACTGAGAGTAAAGATATAGGCCTGTAGTTGCTGGGATTTTTTTTGTCACCAGACTTATGCACTGGAATCACTATAGCTTGTTTAAAGCATATTGGAAAAATTCCATTCTGCAAACTAAGGTTACATAAATGAGCTATCGGATCAATAAGTAAATTCCAGTATGTTTTTAGTACTAAAGTAGGAATATTATCACATCCCGGAGCACTATGCGTTTTAAGACTCATGATTATTTTCTTGACTTCTAATGGATCTGTTGGATTGAAAGACATAGAGTGGCAGGGACTATCAAAAGTCAGTGCTGCTTTGGAAAGAACACTGTCGTCAGTGTTCAATTTCAGCAATGTCGAGTTAGCCAAGTCTTTTCCTACAGAACTGAAATAGTTATTCACTTTATTCAATGAGTCCTTCGAATCACCACAAATAGTTAAAAGTTCCCTAGGACTTGCATTTTTAACATTAAAATTACAGATTTCTTTGATTAACCGCCATGTTTCCTTTACGTTACCATTATTTTTGCTAAATTGTTTTTTATAATACTCTTTTTTTAAAAATTTAATTATTTTATTGCATAGGTTACGATACCTTAAATAATAATTTTTGAGTTCAACATTGTTTACATTAGTACGTTTTTTCATTCTTCTGTGTATATTATCTCTTTTCCTCAATGATTTTAAAACACCCTTTGTAATCCAAGGTTTGAGTGGCTTATTATTTCTGCTAGTTTTAATAGTTGTAGTATTTTGATCAACGATACCTTGTATTTTTGCAACAAGTGTGTACGCGGCCAAGTTCACATCATGTAATTTATAAAAATCATCCCACCGAAGTAGTGTTAGTTCAGTGCCTAACTGCGTCATATTGGTACGGACACGGTCACAACTCGTACTATTTCTATTTAACTTTGAAGTTTCTATAAATAATAATATGGGTGAGTGATCTGTAAGAGGTTCAAACACCACTGTAAACACCTTGCGGTCAGACTTTACCATAAAGTGATCCAGACAAGTATTGACCCTGGTCGGGAAACTTATCCCGGGGCGCAAACCGAACGACGCCATTAGATTAAGATATTCCAAAGCATGACTATTTAAATTTGCAGGCATTATATCGAGGTTAATATCACCCGTAAATATTATATTCTCTGTGCTACAGTTAGACATAATACTTTGTAAGGAATTAAGATAATTAGATGGATTATTAAAGCAGGGAGGCCTATACGAACAAATTATGGAGTAAAGTTTACCTATGGTAATTACCAGACAATTACCGTCAGAAATATCAACTTCAGTGGCCGAAACATTAATTCCATCTCTAATATAAACAATAACTCCATCATTCTGGTTTATGCTATTTTTGGTGTAAAATGACTGGTAACTAGATATAGTCGGTATATAACTATTTTTGTTTATCCAGCATTCTGTTAGAACAAAAATATCGATTGGAAAATTGAGTTTAGCCACAAATACTAGAAAATTGTCAAAGTTTCGATGAACACTTCGAATATTCACTGTCAAAACACTAAACGGGGGTTGATGGTTACATTCCATGTCACATTTTAACAAGTCGGAACATAATAACGTGGGATCATCTAGCTTAACACATTTAATTTCGCCGCTACAGTCAATATCACGCATAATTTCATTTAGATTACCAAATTTTAAGCATAAAAACCCATAGGAACAGCAATCGTTTAACAAAAATATTTATCACTAATATGTAGGTACTTTTATGTAGGGTATGCTTATAATACAAGAAACCAGAACAGTTCACAACTACTAAAACTTTCATCAAGCCATACCATTTCCTTGTGTAATTTTCTGTTACCTTAGCCAAATTATCAACACTGTTGCATTTCCATAATGCCGGCAAAAAATAAAATGTATTGTTGTTGAAATCATTCATTAAAATATCTGAATAGATTACGCTAATTTTACAATGTAACAAACATGTTATATTATAATATACTAATGATAGTGAACATATTATACTGTCTTTTTGGAATTTCAATTCGGCTATGTAAATACAATATAATACTTTTATGCATCGTACGATTTTTTTCACGAAGTACGAATAATGTATACAAAGTATGGATTGGCTTAAATGTAAAAACAAAGTTAAGTCTATGTATCGTAATTTCAATTTAGAGCATTTATGAGTATGTATGAACATTGGGCGGTTAATATTTGATGCTGATTTAGTGCGAGTTGTTTTGTTGTAAACGTACTTATCAAGTGAACAACTGCCGTAATGCATCAACTCGACCATGTGGGGCCATAGAACTAGCGATTTTAGGTAACGTTTAAGTGAAGTGTTAACTTTAAAATATTGACTACAAATAAAGTTTAAAAAATAAGAAAGCCTAATAATAGTATTAATTACAACTAAATAGTAATAATATATTAATAGTATGGAACTCCGTAAGTCGAATAGTCAGGTCGGTTTATCTTTTAGAACAGCCAGCTCGCATTCTTCTCTCAGAAGTATGTGCGGTGAGCCTTCTGATTTCCTAAGGTAGACCTTACCAAATGAGGTCCAGCAGTACTTATAGTTGTGTGATTTAGCGAATTCTCTGGCCAAATAGTACAGCCTCTTGTTCTTGGGTGTCAGAGATTCAGATAAATATATAGGAACGGGTTTACCTTGAATACCGATTGTGGAAGTGTTGAGTTTATTATCGCCTTTTTGTTTATTATATTGTTTGGCATTCTGGATCACCCGGTTCTTCAATAGCACAGTTGTGAACTCCGCCACTATAGTATTTTTGCTGGATTTAGTGCTCATTCTAAACACATCTTTTATGTCATGGTGTTGTACATCCACATCGAGAACATTCCATGTCTTTTGAACTAGATTAGCGAGCTCCAGCTGATTCTCAGTTGCTTTGATAGGAACATTCCTGATTTCGATAGAAGAAGCTTTAAGAGTTCTTTGCATGTCTTCTACTTTAAACTCCAGCGTTTTAATATAGCTCAAGTTTTCATTTCTCTCTTTTTTCAAGTCTTTAACTATTTGCTGCAGCTCTTCATATTGGCCGGCTAAGAAAGTCATAGACTTTGACAACTCAGCGTTGGTCTCCTGGATGTTATTATTCTGAACCTTTACTACTTCCACGTCTTTGGTAATTTTTTTCAAAGCTGACATGACCTCTTCCTTAAAGGAAGTCCATTGCGGTGGTGTACCTTCATCATCCGAGCCTCTCATCCTCTTGTATTTTTTCCTCGGGTTTATTTGTTTATCTTTGACCTCCTTTTCGGACATAGTGTGAATATCTGGCTCCGAACTGCATAAACTCTGTTGGAGAGTACTCATAATTCTTGCTAAGTTGTCTGTTTCCGTGGCCCCACACGCCCGCTTGCCGCTAGTGCTTCTCTCGACTTATGCGCTCCTGGTACTTCACTGTTCTATTTTGTCGTAATTTATTGATTTTCGGACCGATTTAAGTTAATTTTTTTTTTTAAATTAATTTTTAAATTACTACTGGTGACACGTCTTAACGCTTTCGCGGTCCAAGGGAGAAGCTTTATAATTGTACACATATTGTAACAGTACATAATTAATTATACAAAACATGCCACTAAGATAAAGTAGGTATAGTTTGGGTTGGCAACCCTACTCATCCAGTTAACGTCCCTATCTCTATAGAGCAGCTAAACGTATGAAATAGTAAGTACGAACCTATAATCGGGAGTTTTGGCGGGAACTCGAAAAAGTTCACGTCGTTTCATTGTATTATTTTTCTAAACTTGTGCTTTTTCCAGTGTTAATGGTTAAAATTGGTGGTGTTTTACGCATTAAGTGCTGAATTACGAGCATGAGTGTGAGAGTAAGTGATATAATGTAGTGAAACGTGGTTTTTCGTGTTGCTTCCAAAATTCCATAGAAGCTTCTAGTAAAGTCGCCACCACTTTGCTAGGGTATGACTTAGACTGGACTATGATTACCTGACTTAGACTGGACTGTGACTAAGACTTGAAGACTTGACTTTACACGTAAAATATTCCATAACTCGATGATTAATTACTATACTTGACACTGGCTAAATACACTATGTGTGGAGCCAAAATATAAGAAAAAAAAAAAAACCTATAATCGTGCGTGTGATAGTATTATGAATAGCATAGCGCCAATCTATAGGCATTCCAGCCCAATTGTATATATACTAGCTGCGCACCGTGGTTTCACCCGCGGTTAAAAGTATCCTATGTGCTAATCCAGTATGTTAATGGGCGGCCGTGTCGCTAACACCAGGCGAACGACTGGCTCGTCACGTCATTCGTTTACATAAAAAAAAAGTATTTATGAGCTATGCGTATTCTAAATTTCATCCAAATCTGTCCAGCTGTTTGAGCGTGAAGGAGTAACAAACATACACACATACACACAAACTTTTGCCTTTATTTTATAATATTAGTGTGAAGTGTGATAGTATTATGTGATGTGATTACTGTATATCTAAGCATATATTCTGTGCCTATAGTGGGTTTTATGGTAAGGGGGCGTCCATAAATTACGTGAGGTGATTTTGGCGATTTTTTGACCCACCCACCCCCCTTGGTGAGATTTGGTGAGATTTGGCTTGACCCCCTCCCCCCCT
This sequence comes from Ennomos quercinarius, assembly GCA_910589525.2. Lineage (NCBI taxonomy): Eukaryota > Metazoa > Arthropoda > Insecta > Lepidoptera > Geometridae > Ennomos > Ennomos quercinarius. The sequence continues at coordinate 5,087,293 of OU342510.1, forward strand.
AAATCTCACGTGAGATTTTTCAATGCGTTTTTTTTTTTTGTAAATATGTTAATTTGTGCCTGATTGCGTTGGATTAATTTTCTTAATTACTTTTGAAGTAACTTATAAACTAGCTGAGCCGCCCCAGCTTCACACGGGTTAATTAAGTAGTTTTACGCCCTAACCCTGTCGAAAGGAAGAGGGAAGGGAAAGGGAAAGTTATAGGGGATAGGATGAATGAATGGGCTGGCGAGGGGAGGTACTGCCTCTCTCTATCCATCCATTCATCTGTAACGTTTCAGGATAAGTATTAGCTGCATCTTCGTTGTCGGCAAGTTATACCTAGTAGCGTATAATATACCTACATGTCATGTACCTAGGTATATTTATTATGCACTGTGGAGGCCGCCCGTATTATCTTACACATTGAAATCGCATTCAAATAATTCTTTAACCATTTGATTGTTATTTGTTTTAACTGTTTTATAAATCACATCTATCTTATAGATAAAACTATAACTGAGCTAAATCTGTATATTGAATATTTTTGGAAAATTTTGATTGCATTGCACTTCCTTTCCTTTCGAACACGCTTTATACTGAAACTACGAACGGATAACGCTGAAATTTGGTATGGTTATAGCTTATTTTTCTAGAATAACATTTAGGATACTTTACGTTTTCAAAAACGCCTAAGTGCGGGTTGCACCAAGCAAGAAGGAAGTCATTTTATGCAAGAATCTTTGTTTTATATTATTTAAAAAACAGTAAAAACCATTAAAAATTATAAAAAATTATTACAATATCTTGAAAATGACGAATTTATTAAATTTAATCCTTGCATCATTTTTGTGGTATAAGTAAGATCTAAGACCAGCCTCCACAGTGCATAGTTATGTAGATATAGGTAAATAACGTTACCTGCTTGCTGGAAACGAAGATAAAGTCACTATTACTCACTCTGCCAAAGGGAAGAGAAGGCAGAACATAAAAGATGAAAGACGGCGATCTATTGCCGTTCTATCCATTCACTATCTTTTCCCTTCTCGCTTTCCTCTTCCCTTTCCTTCCCATGAACGCACTCAGGGTTAGGTTAGGTTAGCGAAGGCGGGGCGGGTCAGCTTGTAGGTACAAAAATAAAATAAAACTTGCATATAAATTACTTAGGTACTTATTTTTTCATGCAACCCGCACTTGGTCGTTCTTGAAAACGTCCCAAATTATATGTCCGTACCGTAACGACTGCTAAGCAAGACGAGCAAGCTTATGGGCAGATCGACGAAGTAGCAAAATGTCTAAAGGAAGTCCGCACACGTACAGTAGTTCCAACGTGATGCACGTTGAAAGGGGCAGACAGTATATAATACCCAAAAAAACTAGTCTCTATTAAAAAACTTCAATTTACAGATTTAGCGCAGTTATAGTTTTATTATACGTTCGTTTTATTAAAGTACGTATAGAGTAGTATCTATTTAAGACAGAACATAGTCTAGAAAATCTTTGCTAGAATATCACAGTGAGAAAATTGAACAATAAAATACTAAAATTCATAAAAGAATATTTATTCCAAGTCAGTCCATGGGACTCATCTGTGGGCTAGTAGAGTGACTACTGGAAACGCGATTTAGTTTAAGGTTTAGTTAATTTAACTCAGTTTTCTCAAAATTTTACACGATTTCTTGAAGGAAAAAAATTACGTGAGATTTGACGAGACCCCCCCTCTCCCCCACGTGAGATTTGGTGAGATTTTGCTTGACCCCCCTCCCCCCCCTAAACACCTCACGTAATTTATGGACGGGCCCCTAATAGCCACTTAATTATCTAACTAATGTTACTATTAATACCTACCTACCCACTAATGAATCAGCACAACACGGAGGTAAAAACCGATTCCTTTTTATTTATCAAATACATGATAAGGTAGGTAACGTGTATTGTATTTAGGGGTTCCCTAACACTAGAAGGATCCCTTATAAGTTCGTCGTATCCTTAGTAGGCCCTTCATCCGGGGCGAGATAGAGAACGCTAACGCGACCCTATCTCGCCCCATCACGGCGATAGATTGCTCAGGGGGAGGTTTTTAGGGGGTTTGAGTCCCACATATCCTCCACCCCCATGTTGGTAGGGGAATGCGTGCGCATTTTCATCCCCAAATCAAAAGGGAAACACTATGTATAGGTACTCTAAAATCGTATCTATCTGTCAGTCCGTTTGGGTACATGCGTAAATCATAATATAGAAATATTTCTTGCTTGGTACATGGACGATATAGCACAACGATAGTAAGCAAAATACAATTTTTCGTATGGTAATGGTAGCTCCCTTGCAGGTAAAGAAGGGATGAAGATATATTTCGCATAACCCTATCATGTGGTACCTATATCATTGAATAGAAAATTTAAAGTTAACTACTTATTTTGGAAAAATATAAAATTGTATTATTGTAATATCACCTGCAAGTAATAAGAGTTTAAACTGTAACATTTCTACAAAACAGAATCAGATAATTTTTTGATGGAATCAAGAACGGAGTCTGAACCTCCAAGGAAGCATCATTCCGTCCCCAAAGCTGCTCCGCCGTACCCTCGCCGCTGACATGAATGCGCGAAGCAAGCGCGGGGGGCGCGGCCGGCACGTATCTATTTATATTCTGTCAAACCCATAGACTTAGGATGTACAAGACCAACAATGACGGTTTGAAAATGGAACAAGAAATTTAAGAAATAGTGTGTGAAAAACTGTTGTTATGATTAAGATCTTGAATATTTGCGACAAGTTAACTGTAGTATTTACTACAGACCAAGTAGTAGATACTTGGTTTACTAAATAGTATTGAACTGTATTGAACCTACCTCTAGGCCACAGATTAGAGAAAAAAACAGCTACTCTGTGCTCTATGCCTACATAGTTTTTTAAATAAAATAGCAGGCATTTTATTTACTGAAATCCTTAAAACTGGAGTAAAATTGCCAAAAAATAAAACTAAAACACTGAAATTTTGCAATATATCGGAAGAAGCATTACAAAATAAACAGGTTTTACATCCAGATACTACTTACACCAAAATTAACAAAATATGAGGTATTAATAATGCAATAAAATTTGTTATAAATATGTTGTGATACGTGTATTTTTTCGGGTTAGTATATTTTGTAACATCACATTCACATACGGAAAAAGATTTAAAAGCCGCAAAAATAGTATTTTGCACTTTGATAACGGAATTATGGTAGTAGGTGATCAATATGCTCTTCGTCGTGAAACAGATTGTGCCGATACGCGCTCTTCTTGTGCTAGTACTCTGACACATTCGCCATTATTTCACTATCTTTTTTCCTCTTGGGCAGTGTGTACTTGATTTGTACTTCTCGCTCCCACGCTTCGTGAGACTTTTGAGAGTAAAACGGTGGTAAAACGAAAAAATTCTAGGTCTGCCAGCAAAAAAAAAATCAAAACAGAATCAAATTAATAAATGTAATATAGGCATTACGTAGGTACGATACTGCCATATTTAATGTTAATGACTGTTTTATTACCTACCATGTAACTGGGAAATCTAAATGAGGTAGGTACTTAGTCCAATTTTCGTAACACAGGATTAGGGAAAGCCCAGACCCAGTAAAAACCTAATAGCTTATACTTAGAATAACTAATAGGTGTATATATACTGAATTTCCCGTGATCCGGCATTCCTTATCTTCTATTATATAAAAGGCTTTGTCCTGACAGACAACGTACAGCTTAAACTGCTAAACGTAGAGACTTGAAACTTGGAGGATGGCTTTATTTTATGACATAAGCGCGTGCTAAGAAAGAAAGAAAGTCCCTTGCCTTGGTGAGGCCCTTGCTGTTAGCCTTGATATCGCCAAAGCATTTGACCGGGTGTGGCATAAGGCTCTACTGGCTAAGCTGCCAACATATGGCCTGCCCGAGGGGCTTTGCAAGTGGGTGGGAAATTTTTTGCATGGTCGAAGAATTAGAGCCGTTGTAGACGGCGCTATTTCCGAGACCATGTCAATTAATGCCGGTGTACCACAAGGTTCTGTGCTATCACCTACTCTATTCATCCTGCATATTAATGATTTACTGGAATGCAACAGTCTTCATTGCTATGCGGATGATAGCACGGGTGATGCTCTGTACACAGGTCGTGCAAATGCCCCTCGAGCAGAAGTTGAGGAAAGCAGAACATTACTTGTATCTCAGGTTGAGCTCTTACTGAAACAAGTCGCCGAATGGGGTGTACAGAATCTTGTACAGTTTAACCCTACTAAAACACAAGCGTGCGTGTTTACCGCTAAAAAGTCCCAGTTTACTGTAGTTCCGCTATTCCAGAGTATTCCACTTACCTTGTCAAAGGGTGTAGGGATCCTAGGCGTAGACATTACTAACGAGGTCCAGTTTCGGAGTCATTTGGAACGCAAGGCCACTCTTACTGCCAAAAAACTCGGTGTACTCAATAGAGCTAAGCGGTACTTCACGCCGAACCAACGTCTTTTGTTAAACAAAGCCCAGGTTCGGCCGCACATGGAGTACTGCTCTCATCTCTGGAGTGGGGCACCGAAGTATTTACTGCAACCACTTGACTCCCTACAGCGAAGAGCCGTTAGAATTGTGAACGATCCCAAGCTCACCGACAAGCTAGAGCCTTTAAGTCTACGACGAGATATCGGTTCTCTGAGTCTCTTCTACCGCTATTATCATGGGGAATGCTCTGAAGAAATCTTTAACCTCATCCCATCTTCTCGATTTTATTATCGAACTTCTCGGCAACGTGAAAAAGCGCATCCACATATTGTAGACACGTGGAAATCTCATACGACGCGATTCTTGCGCTCGTTTCTTCCACGAACCTGCAAGATGTGGAACGATCTTCCCCCTGAGGTTTTTCCGCATAACTACAGTATGGGCAGCTTCAAGAAAAGTGTTAAAAGAGTCCTCTCTAAGGGTAGGCAACGCACCGGCAATGCCTTCGGTGTTGCAGATGTCCATAGGCGGCGGTGACCACTTACCAGCAGGTGGGCCACCTGCTTGTTTGCCACTCATCTCATAAAAAAAAAAAAAGTCAACTGACTGAAGAAAGGATTCTTGAAAATCCAACCCCTAAGGGGATGAAAAGGGGGAAAACCATTTCTATGAAAAACCTACATTTCGTAACCTATTGTTTTGAAACTTGACACGTATAGTATGAAAATAAATAAAATGATATATCTCATTTCTTTGAAAATCAACCTCAAAAGGGGAGAATTTTGTAGTTAAATTTTGTTTAGAAACTTAAAAAATTTGTCCGTATCATACTGAAATTTGCAATGTGTATAGAACATACAAAATAAAGACATACGGGTCTCCGCAATTTTAAAATTTCATCCCTTAATGGGGTGAAAAATACAGGACAAGGTCCCATCGTAAGGCGCTCGCACAACCAAAACCGCAGAAGTTAAAATCTTGACATTTTGAAGATACATTCATTACATAGTGTAGGAATGCGCTAAAACGGAAGTTTTAAGCTGGAAAAATAAATGGCTCCTGAGGGATAGTGCACGCGGGCGAAGCCGCTGGCATAAGCTAGTTTATAATAAAATTTGTTCATTCTGGTGCTTCACCACCAAAGTTTAAGTTCTGTTATGATGAACTGACGATTTTTCGAGAGGTCACACCCCTGAATCAATCGATTTCAATTTTATTTGCGCTCACATCACCCCGGAAGACGTCCACTGCTGAACACAGGCCTCCCCCATTAAACGCCACTATACCTGCTTATCATAGGGGGTTTGCCGTAAAGAAAGCTGCTGCCCGTTCTCTGGATATTCCCTTATCCAGCTCTTACAGCTTTCTGCGCTCACTTCACTCAAAATGTACGTACAATAGCTGCCTTATTGTTTGTCAATTCTGTTTTTATTCTATGAGAACGAGAAGTCTTACACTGGCGTCCCTCTTTGGGGTGTATTGCGCATTCTCCCCTGCCAGCATCTACCCGAGTCATCCCAGCTCCTTGAAATAACGGAGTGGGGCTCTAGGTTGCTGGCACAGCTGCTCCAGTGATGTTGGGTGTTAGAATGACGATGGATACACAGGACACACAGGACAGACAACGATAATTCTAAAAATGATGTTTTTGGATTCTACTGCTAATAGGTATAATACATATTTTTTCACCTCACTAGCTCGGAAAGGTTCTCTTTGTCATTCAAAATCTGGGCGCAAAAACGCATTTTGCTCGCTAGCGTGGAGAGTGTTTTTAAAATTCGAACGTTTCTATTCAATAATTTTCTCGTCAAGAATTGAGGATTTAATCACAGATCTGCCCGAATTTAACCTTCTTGATATCGCCAGTCCACTGAAAACTCATTAATACCACAGACTACCTCCTAAAAGATACCATCTTTTTCTCGTTCACCAACCTCATTTTTAGAATAATCGCACTGTCCAGCACCAAAGAGTATAAAACCAATACGCTATCCAGCACGGCGACTGCATGGAAAATGGATGAAAAACACTTTTTCTTTAATTTTCCATGAATCACGTGACGAGCTAGTAGTTTACCTGATGTCAAGCGTTACCGCCACCCATAACTAAATGAATAAGCTAAAAACTAATCTTTTCTAGCCTTTTACCTGTTTTCTTGCATTTTCCTCGCTGTAGTGAGGTGAAAAGTTGTGTGTTGCTCTCGGCAGCAAAGTTTTCTGCGTCTCGTACCTTAGAAACCTTCGCTACGCTCAGGATTCTTCATTTGAACTACTAGGCTGCAAAGTTGGTTTTTGGCGCGAGTACTTGAATTGAAACCTGAGCAAGCGAAGGATCCTAGGATCGAACCACGAGCGTAGCGAGTGGTTCAAAGTACTCGCGCCAAAAACCAACTTTGCAGCCTAGTATAACAAATAACTATTCCTTGGTTACAGTTTTATTGTAAATTAGGTATATCCACAGAACTCCCACTAGGGGGGTATATCTATACCAATATTATAAAGAGGAAAGTTTTGATTGTTTGTTTGTTTGCATTGAATAGGCTCTGAAACTACTGAACCGATTTGAAAAATTCCTTCACTGTTGGGAAGCTACACTATCCCCGGGTGACATAGGCTATATGTTTATTTTTTAAGTTAGGGATCCTTACTAAAACTCCAATAATGTGACCCACGGTGTAAAAAAAGTTAAATAAAATATTCTCGTCTCATCGCGTGCGCTAGGAAAACTATTATACCCGTGCGAATCCGGGGCGGACCACTAGTAAGTACATATATAAATATAGGAATAAAATAAAAATAGGTACCTACCTATATTTCAAGTTCTGTGGCTATTGGCTATGGCTAAACGCTCTATTACCAGCACCACAGAATAAGTAGTAGTACTACGCCAACGCCAGTACAAAGGTAAAGAATGTAAAATCTAAACAATTACCTAATCGCTATTACTAAACTTAATCAATCTTGGCCCGACTACGCGGCGCCTCTATACTGACTCTTACATGTTCTGTGGCTCTGTCACAGAATACATAATAGTACTACGTTTAGTGTTTTAACTAGACTCTAGTAGGTACCTAAAGTGGAATGTGGATGATGATGAATTTATAAACACAAACAATCATGCTCTTTCATTTTTCTTTCCGTTGTAAAAATCAGTAGTTGTTTTTTCACAAGGCTAAATATGATTTTTCTTTCCGTGAATTATCATTGGTGGCACTTCATTTTACTGTAGGCACAGAATATATATATAATTATAGTATTGCGCTGGAGGTACTAAGATAAGAACAGCGAGCACTATAATTATGATTAATTAAAACCGGTCAACTGCGAGTCGGACGTTCAGTAATGGTTCAGTACACATGTGCCTATAGTGTGATTCACTGGCTTCACAGCCGCCATTGAGTTTGCATCGCACAGCGCACTCTACTTACATTAATTTGTGATAAGATCAGAACAAAATATCTCCCTCACAGATCCTATAAAAAATGCTTTTTATAGGATCTGCGATCCTGATCTCCCTAAATTGAATAGGGATTAGGGACTGAAATCCTTTATGGCTAGTCCAACTCAGTTTTTTAGTAGGTACCTATTTGTTGTTTTGTTATAGGTACGTCAACAGAGTATGTATGAGTTTGAGGCTTGTATGTACTAAGTACCTACTGTTATTAAAGAATCATAAACCGTAAAAACTACGTTTTTTGTATCTAGACCCCCTTATTTTTTTTCTTTTTGTGTGTTTTATTATTTTTAGCTAATCTGCCGCTACTATATACCTACTTACATTTCAAGAGCTACAGTAGTTTAGGTCTGGCAGAAGGAAAGAACACCGGTAACCAGACCAGAGGCTTCAGTAATGGGTCTACGGAACCCTAGAAACAACTTGCGTATTCAACAACTAGGTACCTATAACCGTGTAGGTAACGCAATTTTACCTACTCTTTCTGCAAATACATATTATTTATTTATGTATTTATTTAAATTTGTCATATTAAAAATAACCCTGTATAACACACACAGTACACAACTAAACTAGGCATAGTGCCATTCAAACTCAATGGCGGCTGTGAAGTCGGCGCGATACGTTGCGCAGTAGAAAAAAATGTATGTGCACGGGCTGAGGTAAGCGGTGAGCGCAGCGTGCGGGGTTTTCCAGCGCACTTCACACCCGCCATTGAGTTTGAATCACACTCTACTCACCGTCGAATCGAACAGAGTGCGATTCAAACTCAATGGCGGCTGTGAAGTCGGCGCGAAACGCTGCGCAGTAGCAAAAATTGGATGTGCGCGGAAAGAGATAAGCGGTGAGCGCAGCGTGCGGGGGGCTTGCAGCACACTTCACAGCCGACATTGAGTTTGTGTCACACTATAATGTAGGTACTGTAAAAGAACCCTCTATTGATCTAATTAAATAAATTAATAATAAAATCATCGGATCACCGGATATTCTAACCTTAAACTTATGACGCTAAAAGTTATCGAAATTTGTTGACTATTTTAGACTACCTGTTTTAATGTTTATGGCCTTGTGAATCGTCACCTAATAAATGGTAGAACCGTACGTTGTGATAATGTAGTAATCCAAATCCTTTTAAAGTAATGAGACAATACCTAACTAACATCTAACCTATTCAATAATATTAAATTAATTTAAAATATTCATCGTCCTACAAATAATTGCAATTTAATCCCCTGATGAACACTATTCCTATACTCTGAGTAACCGAACTGAAATTTCCACATAAAATCATATTATGCATCAATCAATATATTTCCTACAATACTTTCGAAAGGTTTCAATTGTAGGAATGAATAATTTTTTCCTGCAAAAGTAGAACATTATAGTTCCTAGTCATAAACAAATCTAAAAGTAAATTAAAGCTTCATGACGAACGTATGTTGAAATTAACAAGACAAGAAAGCGAAACATAGGTAAAACGTAAGTAAGTATATTGCTAACTGAGTTTGAGTTTGTTATATAGCAAAGTCATAGTAAACTCAATTTGTTTATCATAACTCTGGCATAGGAGCCCCGCCACCGCTCCAATGCTGTGGGTCTCGACTACCTGGCTGGTTAACCCTCCACTATTTAGTGCTTGAAATTTCCCACACGGAGGTACCGTGTGTGAAATTCCCCCACACTAAGAGAAATTTGATTTTACTAAATTTTGTTCTATTTATCCCAAGTCAGTACGTCAGGTACCCCATCTACCTATTATTATCTACTTATCTAGTTTGGACTCCAAAAGGTGCAAGGGACAAGAGGACATTATTTTTTTCCAAATCCTAACAAAATAGACATCACATTAGTTCATTGTGAGTCTATCTAATACGTACTACATTCGGTATATGACAGACTCTAAAATTAGCTCAATCTTTTAAACTCTCCTAACTTCCGTCTAAAGATTATTAATATTATCGTAGATTCTATATCGTCAGCATGCAGTGGAATAAACAGTAGTATTAATTTAACTATAAATATTTATCCGAATTCAATGATCTGTTTAGTGATATTCAGGTTGTCTCTATTTTCCAGAACTTGTATGGAGAACTAAACTAAAACCCGTTTACATAATTTAGGTATTATATTTCATTATTATGAAATATGATAAAGATGTTTGTTGCAAGTAATATATTAGATTATTGATGCTATTTCCTAACAACAAGATATTCTCATTCGAATCTTTAAATTAGCTACCCCTATCCGTTTGGTAAGGAGATCACTAACAGGTACTGCTGTGCTTGACCCAAGACATGAAGGACAATTTCTTATCACTAGTACTTTAAATGTTTTTATAGAATAAATAGTAAAATTCTTATTGAAAATTCAATCAAACAAACCCAACTCTGAATTCCACTAAATTGATCTATAAACAAACACGATCAACCCTAAACTATGAATAAATTCCCGGTAGTTACTTAACTATTGTACAAGCATTACCTATTTCGCAACTAGAAAACAAAACGTTCGTTTCCTTGTAGGAATATGATCCCTCCAACTCTGCTAAGTAAAATTCCGCCTAGAATCCGCTAAGAAAATACCTATCTTTTTATGCATATTGTAATAACCGTGTAGGAATAGAACCTTTCTCATATCCTCCGTAGAACATCGCAAAACCAGCTAAAGAAATACCTTCCTATACCACAGAATAGATATATAGTACAACGTACTTTTACCACAAAATAGATTTACAGAATTAAGTATTTATACTAATATGATCCGCAACATTAACGACAATAATTTTTCAGTTGAGACTAAGTCACGAAAACTAATGTGATGAATCGTATTCAAACACATTCTCCTTTCTATCTCTACTCAGTTCCGTAGTTTCATGAAAGCTTTTGCCTACTAAAGAAATGCCTACTTATACCTATACAGCATTGTTCTCTGTACATTAAACCTTCAGTGATCACCCAGCTTTCCGCCAAAAGCAAGGTCCACGACAATCTAGCCCTACAATAAACACCCACAGCTTCAACCTTCGAGAAAACTTGGATTATAATTTTATAACTTTGATAATTTACGTATTGTATTTGCACTTTTAATTATTAGTATTTTATTATAACGAATTTATCTTTAGATGTATTTTATACCGCTTTAATTTATTTATTTATTTATTGAATTTTATCTATTTCCCTAACACTATTATTTTTCCGCGATTTTCAATATTTTATCCCTAACTTTCCCCTCCTACGTGTGTATGCCTCGACTTATAGCTTTTCCCTATACATTGGTGTGTACCCCCAAACACTGGAGATTGCTACAAATCTCACATTTACTTTTAAACGTGCATGTCTGTTCTCGGTGTGTGCAATGAGAACATACCTGATCTAACCCTATGAGAGAACGAGCTGTGACAAAAGCTCTCCAAAGCTAAAACCTGTTGCCACCTAATTTTTATCTTGCATGCGGGACCGGGGTCCATGGGCAGCATACAAGACAAAACCCTATCACTTGGGACAGTTCAGCTTAATTTGCATTTAGGATCCGGGTATCGTATACACGAAGACGGGACAGTTAATCTTTTCAGCCCTCCTTTCAGCCAGAATGCAAACCAAACCAAAAAGGTGGATCCAGATCCTATAACGGAGGCAAAATCTGGTGCAGGTCTCCACAAAACACGCGAACTGCATACCCTAAGCAAAATAAGGGAAGACAAGCTTCGTTGCAATGTTTCAACTTATCTCTTACTGAGTTCCTGGACCCGAGGCATACTTCCCCCCAGATCCAGAATTACTTGAGAGGGCGAATTTAACTAAGAATTTAACCGGAAATTTCATCTGCATTTTTCTGACAAGTTTCGACTTGCCAATCCCGTGAATGATTTTATAACTGACCGCGTTTGACAGCTTGACAGATTTCAAAATCCTATCATATATCAAAAACACTTTAAAGGTAGAGAGGTAAAAAAGTAAACCTAAATATAAAGAAGGTTTGATTTCTTTTACTATTACCTTATTTTACCACGGATAACCACTTTTACACCTATCTCTACATTTTCTCTATCAGTTAATGCGATGCCAACGACTATTTCCTTTATTTTTGGACTATTCTTTGTGCGTAAAATGCTTTGATCAAATTATTTCAGTATTTTTATGCTTTAGGTAAAATTTATAATATTTGTGATGTGACGAGACAGCCTGTATCGTTACAATCGCCCCTAAAATATTTGCGCAGGCGTTTTAAATTTAAAGCCGAAGTAAAATTTTATTCTTTAAAATACATTCACAAATATTAGCAAAACTATAATAAAAATAATTTAAATAATAATTATAACTCTACCACCCCACTTAAGCAATTATAATTTGTTAACGTTTGGCTCCAAACTTAAAATGTATTTATAGTTCTGTAGTGTTCCTAACCGTTAAATTTAATTTAAGAGAGCACCTAAAAATAATCAACCCGATAGCAAGTATTTTGCAAAACAAAAATACACTTGTATTTTCAATTGTTTAATATGCAGCATACTGCGTATTAATTTTTATTCATTTGAAAAATGTTAAATATTACTAATATTGAGTAATTTATTTTCGAAAGTTTAAGGTTGTCAATGATAATATTTTTTTCTCTAATAAACTATTGAATCCATCCTTGAAAACACCGTAATTACTATTCTATTTTAAGCGCCCTCTTAAGCCGTAATAACAGTGAATTACTTTATGAGTCAATATCCAAAATTTCATCGCATCAATCATACCCAAAAATCACTTATCCCAAGGCTAACCTAGCCACCAAAAGAAACCAGGTTGTGAGGCTGGTCAGTCCTAATAACTTTAAGTAGGAGGTACCCCTAAGAACCATGTTTTCGTTCCGAGCTGCCTCCCACAAAACCCTTCGATAACCAGGTCAACTTTAATAGTTCAAAGTATAGATTTGTCTATGACTTCAGCAATATTTCGCATATATTTCCCACTCCGTAATCCGCTATTATTTCGGATGTAGAGTGTAGCAGATCGGATGTTCCTACCTTGTAGAGTACGGGGTTGTTATAACAGTTTTGTTTAAACTTAGGCTTTCTCTTTTAACCTAGCACCTAGCCTTAAATTATACCAACCCATTTGTTGAGTCGTGTAAATCCAAAGCCACCCGTCAACAAATCCCTTAAACCGTAGATCTTGCTAAGCCACTAAGATCCTCCTGCACTGTTAATACCTCTGACCATGTCCATGCAATGATACTTGCTTACATAAAGTCAAATCCCTTTCTTAAGCAAAAACAACAACATAACAATTCATTAATCCACATTTGACCCCTGTCAACTAACTTATTCGCTATCTTAACGGCTAGCAATTCCCAATAGATTTAAGGCTTCATTGAAGTTATTGCTTAATACGTATCGTGATATTAAAATGAAATCTATAATTTTATTTCAATTTCATTTCTACAACAAAATTATATGTGTTGATAGATTTCGTTTGAAATTTTATTTAATGTCAATGCTGAAACCATTTATTCATTATAGGTAAGTTATAACCACAATAATTAATAAATATTAATTTTCGCGAACTGAACTAAACTCTACTAAAAATAATTTATTTTGTTCCGTTTTAAATATAATATCGTTATTAAAGTATGAATTTTAAAACGCAATATTTTATTTGAAAATTTAATCAATAAGTATAATATTCACTCTCAAAAATCCCGCACTTGAGGTAGAATTACGCGCAAAATTACCAAACAAGCTAACCGAAATAGTTTTTAAATACAACTATTTTGAAATTGTAATAATTTATTTTAAATATTTTTATGTTATTTAGATTATTGTGTATCATACAATAAACATTGAATCGGAACTTAATCTATCCACCGTATCAACTACCACTAATAAAATTATTAAATATTTTGAACTGTAAAACGCCCCCTATAGTTTTATAATCTTAGCCAACTTCGACCCTTTCCTAGTTCCAAACCCAGAAAATAAATGTAAATTATTTACTCTAATATTTCCGAATTATTTATGAAAACTGACTCTGTCGTTTGTCCTGAATTGGATGATGATAAATTCCCCACGTACGTCCTAAATGAAAGCTCAACCGTTTATGTGCATCAATAAATTTTAAAATTAATCAAACATATGAATACGTACCTATCTGATTAATAAACTACAACTCCTCTCCAACCTACTACAACAAATTTCCATGATCGTAATGAAACATTCTAATGTTGAATTTATTTAAACTCCGTTGAGTTTATTGCAACGCGGCCTATTTTAAATTTTTATCTATCTAAAGCCAACCATATTATTCGTAAATCAAATAAACCAATGTTTGTATGAATAGTTCGAATCCCGTTCATATATTCATCCCCTTCATCATCTAATTAATCCATCGTCTACAATAATGTAACGATGATATCCTGAACATTATAACCCCGAGAAATTGTAAATAACTAATAAAGTAACGATTAAAACTCTCAAAAGATTGAGTCTTTGTCTAAACTAATTTTCATTTAATTTATTGAAATCTAAAACCGCCCCTACATATTGTCTCAAAACCTTTCCTTTTCCACGGACAGCAAATTGTGCGATAATAAATAAATACCATCGCTACTTAAAATAATATCAATCCAAAACAATCAACATCCTCATTCTAATCCAAAACTATCACTAATGTAAATCTGTAAAATAAATCATCCTGATAACGAGAGTAACGCACGAAAATCCCAGTCAAGTAAAATCCTGGCCATTTGAGATCCTGGTCAATTAAGATACTGGTCAATTGAGATCCTGGTCATTTGAGATCCTATTCAAATGTCAATCCTGGTCACGTAAAATTCTGGTCATTTGAGATCCTGGTCATTTGAGATCCTGGTCAATTGAGATCCTGGTCACGGCACCAAATTGTAAAAGAACCCTCTATTGATCTAATTAAATAAATTAATAATAAAATCATCGGATCACCGGATATTCTAACCTTAAACTTATGACGCTAAAAGTTATCGAAATTTGTTGACTATTTTAGACTACCTGTTTTAATGTTTATGGCCTTGTGAATCGTCACCTAATAAATGGTAGAACCGTACGTTGTGATAATGTAGTAATCCAAATCCTTTTAAAGTATTGAGACAATACCTAACTAACATCTAACCTATTCAATAATATTAAATTAATTTAAAATATTCATCGTCCTACAAATAATTGCAATTTAATCCCCTGATGAACACTATTCCTATACTCTGAGTAACCGAACTGAAATTTCCACATAAAATCATATTATGCATCAATCAATATATTTCCTACAATACTTTCGAAAGGTTTCAATTGTAGGAATGAATAATTTTTTCCTGCAAAAGTAGAACATTATAGTTCCTAGTCATAAACAAATCTAAAAGTAAATTAAAGCTTCATGACGAACGTATGTTGAAATTAACAAGACAAGAAAGCGAAACATAGGTAAAACGTAAGTAAGTATATTGCTAACTGAGTTTGAGTTTGTTATATAGCAAAGTCATAGTAAACTCAATTTGTTTATCATAACTCTGGCATAGGAGCCCCGCCACCGCTCCAATGCTGTGGGTCTCGACTACCTGGCTGGTTAACCCTCCACTATTTAGTGCTTGAAATTTCCCACACGGAGGTACCGTGTGTGAAATTCCCCCACACTAAGAGAAATTTGATTTTACTAAATTTTGTTCTATTTATCCCAAGTCAGTACGTCAGGTACCCCATCTACCTATTATTATCTACTTATCTAGTTTGGACTCCAAAAGGTGCAAGGGACAAGAGGACATTATTTTTTTCCAAATCCTAACAAAATAGACATCACATTAGTTCATTGTGAGTCTATCTAATACGTACTACATTCGGTATATGACAGACTCTAAAATTAGCTCAATCTTTTAAACTCTCCTAACTTCCGTCTAAAGATTATTAATATTATCGTAGATTCTATATCGTCAGCATGCAGTGGAATAAACAGTAGTATTAATTTAACTATAAATATTTATCCGAATTCAATGATCTGTTTAGTGATATTCAGGTTGTCTCTATTTTCCAGAACTTGTATGGAGAACTAAACTAAAACCCGTTTACATAATTTAGGTATTATATTTCATTATTATGAAATATGATAAAGATGTTTGTTGCAAGTAATATATTAGATTATTGATGCTATTTCCTAACAACAAGATATTCTCATTCGAATCTTTAAATTAGCTACCCCTATCCGTTTGGTAAGGAGATCACTAACAGGTACTGCTGTGCTTGACCCAAGACATGAAGGACAATTTCTTATCACTAGTACTTTAAATGTTTTTATAGAATAAATAGTAAAATTCTTATTGAAAATTCAATCAAACAAACCCAACTCTGAATTCCACTAAATTGATCTATAAACAAACACGATCAACCCTAAACTATGAATAAATTCCCGGTAGTTACTTAACTATTGTACAAGCATTACCTATTTCGCAACTAGAAAACAAAACGTTCGTTTCCTTGTAGGAATATGATCCCTCCAACTCTGCTAAGTAAAATTCCGCCTAGAATCCGCTAAGAAAATACCTATCTTTTTATGCATATTGTAATAACCGTGTAGGAATAGAACCTTTCTCATATCCTCCGTAGAACATCGCAAAACCAGCTAAAGAAATACCTTCCTATACCACAGAATAGATATATAGTACAACGTACTTTTACCACAAAATAGATTTACAGAATTAAGTATTTATACTAATATGATCCGCAACATTAACGACAATAATTTTTCAGTTGAGACTAAGTCACGAAAACTAATGTGATGAATCGTATTCAAACACATTCTCCTTTCTATCTCTACTCAGTTCCGTAGTTTCATGAAAGCTTTTGCCTACTAAAGAAATGCCTACTTATACCTATACAGCATTGTTCTCTGTACATTAAACCTTCAGTGATCACCCAGCTTTCCGCCAAAAGCAAGGTCCACGACAATCTAGCCCTACAATAAACACCCACAGCTTCAACCTTCGAGAAAACTTGGATTATAATTTTATAACTTTGATAATTTACGTATTGTATTTGCACTTTTAATTATTAGTATTTTATTATAACGAATTTATCTTTAGATGTATTTTATACCGCTTTAATTTATTTATTTATTTATTGAATTTTATCTATTTCCCTAACACTATTATTTTTCCGCGATTTTCAATATTTTATCCCTAACTTTCCCCTCCTACGTGTGTATGCCTCGACTTATAGCTTTTCCCTATACATTGGTGTGTACCCCCAAACACTGGAGATTGCTACAAATCTCACATTTACTTTTAAACGTGCATGTCTGTTCTCGGTGTGTGCAATGAGAACATACCTGATCTAACCCTATGAGAGAACGAGCTGTGACAAAAGCTCTCCAAAGCTAAAACCTGTTGCCACCTAATTTTTATCTTGCATGCGGGACCGGGGTCCATGGGCAGCATACAAGACAAAACCCTATCACTTGGGACAGTTCAGCTTAATTTGCATTTAGGATCCGGGTATCGTATACACGAAGACGGGACAGTTAATCTTTTCAGCCCTCCTTTCAGCCAGAATGCAAACCAAACCAAAAAGGTGGATCCAGATCCTATAACGGAGGCAAAATCTGGTGCAGGTCTCCACAAAACACGCGAACTGCATACCCTAAGCAAAATAAGGGAAGACAAGCTTCGTTGCAATGTTTCAACTTATCTCTTACTGAGTTCCTGGACCCGAGGCATACTTCCCCCCAGATCCAGAATTACTTGAGAGGGCGAATTTAACTAAGAATTTAACCGGAAATTTCATCTGCATTTTTCTGACAAGTTTCGACTTGCCAATCCCGTGAATGATTTTATAACTGACCGCGTTTGACAGCTTGACAGATTTCAAAATCCTATCATATATCAAAAACACTTTAAAGGTAGAGAGGTAAAAAAGTAAACCTAAATATAAAGAAGGTTTGATTTCTTTTACTATTACCTTATTTTACCACGGATAACCACTTTTACACCTATCTCTACATTTTCTCTATCAGTTAATGCGATGCCAACGACTATTTCCTTTATTTTTGGACTATTCTTTGTGCGTAAAATGCTTTGATCAAATTATTTCAGTATTTTTATGCTTTAGGTAAAATTTATAATATTTGTGATGTGACGAGACAGCCTGTATCGTTACAATCGCCCCTAAAATATTTGCGCAGGCGTTTTAAATTTAAAGCCGAAGTAAAATTTTATTCTTTAAAATACATTCACAAATATTAGCAAAACTATAATAAAAATAATTTAAATAATAATTATAACTCTACCACCCCACTTAAGCAATTATAATTTGTTAACGTTTGGCTCCAAACTTAAAATGTATTTATAGTTCTGTAGTGTTCCTAACCGTTAAATTTAATTTAAGAGAGCACCTAAAAATAATCAACCCGATAGCAAGTATTTTGCAAAACAAAAATACACTTGTATTTTCAATTGTTTAATATGCAGCATACTGCGTATTAATTTTTATTCATTTGAAAAATGTTAAATATTACTAATATTGAGTAATTTATTTTCGAAAGTTTAAGGTTGTCAATGATAATATTTTTTTCTCTAATAAACTATTGAATCCATCCTTGAAAACACCGTAATTACTATTCTATTTTAAGCGCCCTCTTAAGCCGTAATAACAGTGAATTACTTTATGAGTCAATATCCAAAATTTCATCGCATCAATCATACCCAAAAATCACTTATCCCAAGGCTAACCTAGCCACCAAAAGAAACCAGGTTGTGAGGCTGGTCAGTCCTAATAACTTTAAGTAGGAGGTACCCCTAAGAACCATGTTTTCGTTCCGAGCTGCCTCCCACAAAACCCTTCGATAACCAGGTCAACTTTAATAGTTCAAAGTATAGATTTGTCTATGACTTCAGCAATATTTCGCATATATTTCCCACTCCGTAATCCGCTATTATTTCGGATGTAGAGTGTAGCAGATCGGATGTTCCTACCTTGTAGAGTACGGGGTTGTTATAACAGTTTTGTTTAAACTTAGGCTTTCTCTTTTAACCTAGCACCTAGCCTTAAATTATACCAACCCATTTGTTGAGTCGTGTAAATCCAAAGCCACCCGTCAACAAATCCCTTAAACCGTAGATCTTGCTAAGCCACTAAGATCCTCCTGCACTGTTAATACCTCTGACCATGTCCATGCAATGATACTTGCTTACATAAAGTCAAATCCCTTTCTTAAGCAAAAACAACAACATAACAATTCATTAATCCACATTTGACCCCTGTCAACTAACTTATTCGCTATCTTAACGGCTAGCAATTCCCAATAGATTTAAGGCTTCATTGAAGTTATTGCTTAATACGTATCGTGATATTAAAATGAAATCTATAATTTTATTTCAATTTCATTTCTACAACAAAATTATATGTGTTGATAGATTTCGTTTGAAATTTTATTTAATGTCAATGCTGAAACCATTTATTCATTATAGGTAAGTTATAACCACAATAATTAATAAATATTAATTTTCGCGAACTGAACTAAACTCTACTAAAAATAATTTATTTTGTTCCGTTTTAAATATAATATCGTTATTAAAGTATGAATTTTAAAACGCAATATTTTATTTGAAAATTTAATCAATAAGTATAATATTCACTCTCAAAAATCCCGCACTTGAGGTAGAATTACGCGCAAAATTACCAAACAAGCTAACCGAAATAGTTTTTAAATACAACTATTTTGAAATTGTAATAATTTATTTTAAATATTTTTATGTTATTTAGATTATTGTGTATCATACAATAAACATTGAATCGGAACTTAATCTATCCACCGTATCAACTACCACTAATAAAATTATTAAATATTTTGAACTGTAAAACGCCCCCTATAGTTTTATAATCTTAGCCAACTTCGACCCTTTCCTAGTTCCAAACCCAGAAAATAAATGTAAATTATTTACTCTAATATTTCCGAATTATTTATGAAAACTGACTCTGTCGTTTGTCCTGAATTGGATGATGATAAATTCCCCACGTACGTCCTAAATGAAAGCTCAACCGTTTATGTGCATCAATAAATTTTAAAATTAATCAAACATATGAATACGTACCTATCTGATTAATAAACTACAACTCCTCTCCAACCTACTACAACAAATTTCCATGATCGTAATGAAACATTCTAATGTTGAATTTATTTAAACTCCGTTGAGTTTATTGCAACGCGGCCTATTTTAAATTTTTATCTATCTAAAGCCAACCATATTATTCGTAAATCAAATAAACCAATGTTTGTATGAATAGTTCGAATCCCGTTCATATATTCATCCCCTTCATCATCTAATTAATCCATCGTCTACAATAATGTAACGATGATATCCTGAACATTATAACCCCGAGAAATTGTAAATAACTAATAAAGTAACGATTAAAACTCTCAAAAGATTGAGTCTTTGTCTAAACTAATTTTCATTTAATTTATTGAAATCTAAAACCGCCCCTACATATTGTCTCAAAACCTTTCCTTTTCCACGGACAGCAAATTGTGCGATAATAAATAAATACCATCGCTACTTAAAATAATATCAATCCAAAACAATCAACATCCTCATTCTAATCCAAAACTATCACTAATGTAAATCTGTAAAATAAATCATCCTGATAACGAGAGTAACGCACGAAAATCCCAGTCAAGTAAAATCCTGGCCATTTGAGATCCTGGTCAATTAAGATACTGGTCAATTGAGATCCTGGTCATTTGAGATCCTATTCAAATGTCAATCCTGGTCACGTAAAATTCTGGTCATTTGAGATCCTGGTCATTTGAGATCCTGGTCAATTGAGATCCTGGTCACGGCACCAAATTGTAAAAGAACCCTCTATTGATCTAATTAAATAAATTAATAATAAAATCATCGGATCACCGGATATTCTAACCTTAAACTTATGACGCTAAAAGTTATCGAAATTTGTTGACTATTTTAGACTACCTGTTTTAATGTTTATGGCCTTGTGAATCGTCACCTAATAAATGGTAGAACCGTACGTTGTGATAATGTAGTAATCCAAATCCTTTTAAAGTATTGAGACAATACCTAACTAACATCTAACCTATTCAATAATATTAAATTAATTTAAAATATTCATCGTCCTACAAATAATTGCAATTTAATCCCCTGATGAACACTATTCCTATACTCTGAGTAACCGAACTGAAATTTCCACATAAAATCATATTATGCATCAATCAATATATTTCCTACAATACTTTCGAAAGGTTTCAATTGTAGGAATGAATAATTTTTTCCTGCAAAAGTAGAACATTATAGTTCCTAGTCATAAACAAATCTAAAAGTAAATTAAAGCTTCATGACGAACGTATGTTGAAATTAACAAGACAAGAAAGCGAAACATAGGTAAAACGTAAGTAAGTATATTGCTAACTGAGTTTGAGTTTGTTATATAGCAAAGTCATAGTAAACTCAATTTGTTTATCATAACTCTGGCATAGGAGCCCCGCCACCGCTCCAATGCTGTGGGTCTCGACTACCTGGCTGGTTAACCCTCCACTATTTAGTGCTTGAAATTTCCCACACGGAGGTACCGTGTGTGAAATTCCCCCACACTAAGAGAAATTTGATTTTACTAAATTTTGTTCTATTTATCCCAAGTCAGTACGTCAGGTACCCCATCTACCTATTATTATCTACTTATCTAGTTTGGACTCCAAAAGGTGCAAGGGACAAGAGGACATTATTTTTTTCCAAATCCTAACAAAATAGACATCACATTAGTTCATTGTGAGTCTATCTAATACGTACTACATTCGGTATATGACAGACTCTAAAATTAGCTCAATCTTTTAAACTCTCCTAACTTCCGTCTAAAGATTATTAATATTATCGTAGATTCTATATCGTCAGCATGCAGTGGAATAAACAGTAGTATTAATTTAACTATAAATATTTATCCGAATTCAATGATCTGTTTAGTGATATTCAGGTTGTCTCTATTTTCCAGAACTTGTATGGAGAACTAAACTAAAACCCGTTTACATAATTTAGGTATTATATTTCATTATTATGAAATATGATAAAGATGTTTGTTGCAAGTAATATATTAGATTATTGATGCTATTTCCTAACAACAAGATATTCTCATTCGAATCTTTAAATTAGCTACCCCTATCCGTTTGGTAAGGAGATCACTAACAGGTACTGCTGTGCTTGACCCAAGACATGAAGGACAATTTCTTATCACTAGTACTTTAAATGTTTTTATAGAATAAATAGTAAAATTCTTATTGAAAATTCAATCAAACAAACCCAACTCTGAATTCCACTAAATTGATCTATAAACAAACACGATCAACCCTAAACTATGAATAAATTCCCGGTAGTTACTTAACTATTGTACAAGCATTACCTATTTCGCAACTAGAAAACAAAACGTTCGTTTCCTTGTAGGAATATGATCCCTCCAACTCTGCTAAGTAAAATTCCGCCTAGAATCCGCTAAGAAAATACCTATCTTTTTATGCATATTGTAATAACCGTGTAGGAATAGAACCTTTCTCATATCCTCCGTAGAACATCGCAAAACCAGCTAAAGAAATACCTTCCTATACCACAGAATAGATATATAGTACAACGTACTTTTACCACAAAATAGATTTACAGAATTAAGTATTTATACTAATATGATCCGCAACATTAACGACAATAATTTTTCAGTTGAGACTAAGTCACGAAAACTAATGTGATGAATCGTATTCAAACACATTCTCCTTTCTATCTCTACTCAGTTCCGTAGTTTCATGAAAGCTTTTGCCTACTAAAGAAATGCCTACTTATACCTATACAGCATTGTTCTCTGTACATTAAACCTTCAGTGATCACCCAGCTTTCCGCCAAAAGCAAGGTCCACGACAATCTAGCCCTACAATAAACACCCACAGCTTCAACCTTCGAGAAAACTTGGATTATAATTTTATAACTTTGATAATTTACGTATTGTATTTGCACTTTTAATTATTAGTATTTTATTATAACGAATTTATCTTTAGATGTATTTTATACCGCTTTAATTTATTTATTTATTTATTGAATTTTATCTATTTCCCTAACACTATTATTTTTCCGCGATTTTCAATATTTTATCCCTAACTTTCCCCTCCTACGTGTGTATGCCTCGACTTATAGCTTTTCCCTATACATTGGTGTGTACCCCCAAACACTGGAGATTGCTACAAATCTCACATTTACTTTTAAACGTGCATGTCTGTTCTCGGTGTGTGCAATGAGAACATACCTGATCTAACCCTATGAGAGAACGAGCTGTGACAAAAGCTCTCCAAAGCTAAAACCTGTTGCCACCTAATTTTTATCTTGCATGCGGGACCGGGGTCCATGGGCAGCATACAAGACAAAACCCTATCACTTGGGACAGTTCAGCTTAATTTGCATTTAGGATCCGGGTATCGTATACACGAAGACGGGACAGTTAATCTTTTCAGCCCTCCTTTCAGCCAGAATGCAAACCAAACCAAAAAGGTGGATCCAGATCCTATAACGGAGGCAAAATCTGGTGCAGGTCTCCACAAAACACGCGAACTGCATACCCTAAGCAAAATAAGGGAAGACAAGCTTCGTTGCAATGTTTCAACTTATCTCTTACTGAGTTCCTGGACCCGAGGCATACTTCCCCCCAGATCCAGAATTACTTGAGAGGGCGAATTTAACTAAGAATTTAACCGGAAATTTCATCTGCATTTTTCTGACAAGTTTCGACTTGCCAATCCCGTGAATGATTTTATAACTGACCGCGTTTGACAGCTTGACAGATTTCAAAATCCTATCATATATCAAAAACACTTTAAAGGTAGAGAGGTAAAAAAGTAAACCTAAATATAAAGAAGGTTTGATTTCTTTTACTATTACCTTATTTTACCACGGATAACCACTTTTACACCTATCTCTACATTTTCTCTATCAGTTAATGCGATGCCAACGACTATTTCCTTTATTTTTGGACTATTCTTTGTGCGTAAAATGCTTTGATCAAATTATTTCAGTATTTTTATGCTTTAGGTAAAATTTATAATATTTGTGATGTGACGAGACAGCCTGTATCGTTACAGTACCTATAAGTAGATGTATATAAAAGTAGGTTACGCAACCTTGCCAAATAGTAGGTATAGGTATAAGTAGGTACTTAATAATAAAAAAATAAATGTTGCCTTTCTGGCTGCCTGTTTCGTCAAGACCAGCAAGGGCTGAAGCTGAAATACCTATCTAGATAGTGATATAGGTATAAAAAATATTAATAACCGTTTTTTTAAATCTAGTTACCTACTATTAAGGTCCACGGCCTTTGGGTCTTATGATCATGAAGAATTCAAGATTTTCTCTATGTAATAAAAATATATGTTTGGATTGGTAGAGTGTGAAACAAACACAATGGGGGCTGTGAAGGACGCTGCAAGCGCCGCGCACGCTGCGCACACTGATTTTGTCTTCCCGCGCACATCTAATTTTGCTACTGCGCAGCGATTATGTCAATACAGCCGCCATTGAGTTTGTATCGCACTCTACTTATACCTTGATAAAAACCTTGATATTTTGGTCAAATTTCCCTATTTCGCGCGTTAGCAAAATCTATAGGTACCTACTTCCGGTCCGGTGTTGTATTACATTATACATAGAAATCTAAATAGGTAGGTACCGCTCAGTCCACCGGGATCGACTTTAGGTGATCTAGAACCGCTTTATCCGCAATGTGGTCGGGGCTCCCTGGTACCAGCGAAACTCCAACATCCATTGCGATCTCGAACTCCCATCCATCCGTCAGCTTATGAAGGATGCATCCCGCCGCTATTTCGACGCGGCTCCCCATCACCCTAACCCTCTCGTAGTCCAAGCATCAAGCTACTCTACAGACTCGCCACCCCGTCGTCGCCGCCCAAGACACGTCTTGAGCGACCCGGATGATCCTATAGCAGCCGTTGTGTCAGCTGCGCTAGGACCACCGGACCAGTCTAGCCCTTCTGGCTCAGGTACCACTTTCGGCACCGGTATAGGAATAGGATACCAGCGTAACACAAGCAGACACCTCGCCTCCGCAGGTTAGCTAGATCGGTCACGACTTCCATAGGGTCCACTCTTCCAGTGGACGTAGCCTTCTCGATCCTCGCCTCCCGGCAACGGCCCAAGCCGAGGCTCGCACCCCAGGGGTGCCCTTGAGCTAGTTGCCTCCCACTTTTGACGGCTGGGCGCGTCAAACGCCAGTTACCAAGCCGCCTGCCGAACGTGGTGAACCTGACAACCTTGCACGGAAAGGAATAACGTAAAAATATATTTATATAAACGTATAGTAAACATAAGTAAGTACTTACCTACTGCATATTTATTTCTGGATATTTTTCGGTATTTCTAATGTGTAAATGAGTAGGTAAATACCTACATTATTAAATAAAAACCTACCCAAACAATGTAAAACAATGGCGATAGTTAAAAATATTACGGACTGTTTGCGTTTATGTATACAATGATAGGTATTGTATTGAATTTGTTTCAAATATGAATAAAGAATTATAATGCCGAATGCTCGGCGTGTTAGCGATCGCTACGTATAGTATAGATGTTACAGCGCTTACTAATCTTACTATGGAGACTAGGGGTCTAGCAAAGATACCTTTCCATTAGCGTTAAAGCCAAACGATAACTCAAAATGTATGGGAATGACATTACCTGTCCACCATGACATCCCATACATTTTGAGTTATCGTTTGACGTTAAGGCTAATGGACTAGGTATCTTTGCTAGACCTATGGAGTTACACCAAAGATTATAAAGCCTGAAAGTTTGTGAACATAATTTCTCGTACAAACACGACTCCCCTGCGCGGGCGGAAGTATCGCCATTTGTACAAATTCGCAATTTGTACAATTCGTATTTATTTAGCAGTTTGTACAAAAGCAAGCAAGGGCAAGGAAAGGAAACAAGACAAGTCATACGAAATTATAAAGAACAGAGCAAGATGGAACAAAAGACATCGACGGATTCCCGTAATTTATTAGAAGTTCATAGTATTTATTAGAAATTACACAACGCTTGTCAGGGCGAGCGCAAATTCCCCACATGACTTGAAAAGTCATTGGTGCAGGACCGAAGCGGGATTTGAATCTGGGCGCGTTCGGTCTGAAAGTCGCACGGGTGACTACAGAGGACACTCAGTCTCTGCTGCTGGGTTAGCATGGACGGTAGACAAAATTGTCTTTCCCCGTTTTACGTCACTTTCTTCATACTTGCTTGGAGTAAAACAGGGGAAAGACAGTTTTGTCTACCGGCCGTGCTAACCCTACTGATGATGATGATGACGCCATGCAAGTATTACAGTTACATTCATGTGTAGCTCAGAATAAATAATGGTATGCTATACCGGCCGGGGTATGGTATGGTATCTTCCAAAAATCCCCATCGGGAACAACCCTCGACAATCCCCTGCAAAAGGGATTTTTGTACTTTTTGGTCCAGAAATCTCCTTGAAGAAAGCGGGTACACGAAATAAATAACAGTAAGTATAAAAGTGTACTTATACAAGTATAAATCTGGAAAGCGGCTGCAAAGGCATAATTAGGTGCATGTTATGCATGTACCTTCTATGATTAATATTATGTAAACCTAACTCATCAAGTAACAGAATATTCTCACGACAATTGTGAGGATTGGATGACAAAACAAATGATTCACGTACTCGGTGTGTCACACACTCTGACTATTCAATACTCAAACAAAGGTCACACTTAATTTGATCGGAGATGTCACAGTCTCTAATGTAGGTTATGGTTACGTAAAGTCACGGCCGGTACCGGGATTCAACTGTAAATAGGGTGAATTCTGTCACTTAGATTAGACAAAGGTTTCTTGGTGTGAGGGGATTTAAACGGGGTAACGCTGCCAGCATGTTGTTGGGTAGGGTATTAGCTCCCCTCGCGTAAAAAGAACGCTAAGTATTAAGCGCCCAGACCTCGATTATCGGGGTAAAAAGTATCCATGTCGACCCTAGTTTTACTATAAGTAGCCCGAGTGCAAAACATCCAAATTGATCCAGCTATTTCGGCGTGAAAACTACACAATCTAACACACAAGAAAACATTTACCCCGTAATAATAAAACAAACAACCAACCCGTGTCTGTCTGTCTCTATCTTGGCTGAGCATCACGCCGAAACTGCTGAATGGATTCAAATGAAACTTGGCATGAGTTCATTACGAGTTATGCTATGAAATACTTTTAATCCCGAAATTCAGCACATGTCCCTCGGGAGAGGGGATAGAAATAAAAATATGTACTTAGTTGTAATTCATTAACGCGTGGTCCGATTTCATTCATTCTTTTTTTGTTAGAAAAGAGGTACTTTATGTATATTGCCCCGTAAATATTTCAAGGCCGTCGGTTTTGTGGTCCAGAAATTAAGAGTCATCCAACCTTCAGCCACTACTATCCTGTACTATGGGAAAGAGAGAAGGGAATGGGGAAAAGATTAGAGAAAAAGATGAATGGACCTTCATTCGTTGTTTCATCCATTCATCCCTTTCCCTTATCTTTTCCCCCCTCCCTTCCCTCTTCCTTTAGACTGAGATAAGGTGTAAAACTAAAAAACCCGTGCGAAGCCGGGGCAGTCAGCTAGTATACTTATACATTATAGATGTAAGTACCTAAGCCTAAGCACAATGTAAAAATAAGTAAAGAAACAGTAAGTACCTAGTTACCTAAAAGTTGTGTACCATAAGAACGGATAGGAATGATAAACATTGTGTTATTTTGCGTATCTAGGTTACAGAATAAATAAAAGTTATCTAGGTATTGAAATCGAACGCATGCGACGTAGCCGTAAGATCCTGAATTATTGAGCGTTACCGGTCACCCGCGCCCATAGTGTTATTTGGACACAATTTACTTCTATTGTATTACGTGTCTTCATAGAATAATAGTAGTGCCACGTACAATTGTCGTCAGTAGGTTTAGGTAGTCTTATCTTGGTAGGTCTAGGTAAATGTTAGGTCTATAGTATAGATAACAACTCATCTCAGGGCAACTATGAGCCTTACTACGGGAAGTAGTCCAACTTTAAAAATAGTTGGACCACAGCACCTTTTTAGAGTTCCGTGGTCCAATTATTAAAACAAACCACTTAGCACAACCGTAACAAATAAAATATAAGTACTTACTACTTCTTTTTTCTAATGTATGGTGAGTACTTAGAGAGCGAAACAAACTGAATGGCGGCTGTGAACTGCGCTGCAAGCCGCATAGAAAGCAGCGTGCGGGGGCCGCACGCTGCGCTCACCGCTTCCCTCTTCCCGCGCACATCTAATTATTGCTACTGCGCAACGT
Source organism: Ennomos quercinarius (assembly GCA_910589525.2). NCBI lineage: Eukaryota > Metazoa > Arthropoda > Insecta > Lepidoptera > Geometridae > Ennomos > Ennomos quercinarius. The sequence goes on from OU342510.1 coordinate 5,115,565, forward strand.
TTCTCTGCTGAACATAGGCCTCCCCCAGAGCGCGCCACCTTGAGCGGCTGCTCGCCTCCTGCATCCATCGGCTCCCCGTGGCTTTCACCAGATCGTCGGTCCACCGAGTGGGGGGCCGGCCAACGCTGCATCTTCCGGTTCGTGGTCGCCACTCGAGTACCTTTCTTCCCTATCGGTTGTCAGTTCTACGAGCGATGTGACCTGCCCATTGCCATTTCAACTTGCTAATTCTAAGAGCTATACCGGTCACTTTAGTTCTCCTGCGGATCTCCTCATTCCGGAGCTTATCACGCAGCGAAACGCCGAGCATAGCTCTCTCCAAAGCTCACTGCGCCACTTTGAGCTTACTAATGAGGCCAACAGTAAGAGACCATGTCTCAGTTTCATAAGTCATCACCACAACAGTTACTATGAAACAATTGGTAGGTATTGAATATTCAAAGGGTACCTACCTCTAAAATAAAAGAGGGAGGGAGTCTTGATACCCGTGGTGATGTTGATTAGTCTATAGACATACTGAGACTCACTGTGTGAAATCTAGTTATTATGTTTATAGACTTAGACCATCACCGCGGGCCAAAGATTATAAAGCCCGCGGGCACAGATAATATTTATAATACCTAGCCACGGGTATCAAGTCTTTTACTGTACAGATCATTGGCTATAAATCCAGTTGACCAATGATACAACTTCCCCTCATACGATAATTAGTGGTGTATTTCAACCACCAATTTCTAATAAATACTATGAATTTCTAATAAATTACGAGAGCCCGTTGATGTCTTTTGTTGCATCTTGCTCTGTTCCTTGTAATTTCGTATGAGTTTGTCTCGTTTTGTTACCTCGCCCCCTGCCCGCGCAGGTGAGTCGTGTTTGTACGAGAAATTGTGTTCACGAGCTATCAACGGGCTTTATAATCTTTGGTACAGATACTCTTTGACTAATCAAATAATTGTCAGCAGATTAGACAAAAAATACTAGACTTTTTTTCTAGATGCATAAAATAAAAATACTAAAGTTGCTCCGTTTCACAGATTGGAGGGTACTTAAGTAAAGGTATTGCAGACGCTAGACTTTTGACTAATGGTCCAGCCTCTAGGTACCTTCTCCTATTTCGAAACAATAATCCCATTCAGAAGGCAGGCGTACGTAGCTGTGTAATTCACCCACTTAACGGCTACCTTTGACAAAGTGTCTATTGTATTAGTTAGTGTAACCTCGAACATCAGCTGAAGTCGACATGTCGACAAATTATTCCTAATAAGTTAACGATGAAGAATCAAAGACGTATATTATGTACCTACGTATGTAGAAGTATTTGAGAAGAACTGGAGAAGAATGCTGTTTTTTATATCATTTACTATACTTTACCCTGACTTCTTGTGGTCAGCTAACTGACGGACAACGCAGGTACCTACAGCCCAAACCACTGGACGTATGTGTATACGTTTGAGGGGGGCGAAATGCCTTTGCACTTCTTTGCCACCATGGCGGTGATGGCAAAGAGTAGGTATATAGGACTCGACCCACAAAACGCCCCCGAGATCTGTCCGCCGCCCGCGCCGCCGGAATGGGGCGAGATGGGGTCGAGCGAGCTATAGCATTCACCATCTCGCCTAGGGCTTGCAAATTCTGACACCATCGGCGTTAACCGTCACTTTCCTATATCATGCATGTAGCTCTCATAGCGAAGCACGACTAGCCGTTTCTAACCGATAGGTAAAGTTAAGCAACATTCGCTGCGGTCACTACTCTGATGGGTGACCGCTACAGCAAAAAGTGGTATTTACAACTGAGCACTACCGTGCTTCTTTTTTTCTTTTTCTTTTTGTAATTTATTTGGAGGGCTTTGTCGCTTAGCGACCACATCGCCCTGTGAGAAAAATCAAAACATTATTTCTTACACTTTTAGTCCTTATCTAGGCCCAAAGATACAAAATTTTCGCATGGGCTGACGCAGGCTCCACCAAAATACTATTGCATTTGCCAACATCCATATCTCATGCAGCACAAAACTGCGTAAGTCTAAACGCTGCGTTCCGGACACACTCCAAAAGAACATGCTGTACATCTTCTATAACACCACAGTCATCACAATTAGAAGATGTTACTTTTTTCATCAAGAATGCGAATTTGTTAGATGGGATGTGTCCAGATCGCAGCCTTAAGGCTGTGATACTACCTACTACCGTGCTTCGGAGGGCACGTTAAGCCGTCGGTCCCGGCTGTTGTTACAAGACAATAGTCGTTAAGCCAAGTCAGAAGCCTTTGGGCGGCCTAAAAATTCTGACACCAGGGCTGACCACTTGGCCACTTGCCTTCACGAGAAGATCATGCGTGACATGAGAACTTGAGAAGGAAGGACTTTGCAGTACGAGGTGTAGGTAAGTACTCTAAGTATGTCCTCATAATTATATAAGCTAGATAGGTACCTATGCTATGCCGGAACATTCAGCTAATAATGATGACAACCTTTTGACCCGAATTTAACCAATGAAAAGGGTAATGAATCACCCACTGACACAACTGAGCCAGTTTCGCCTGTGTTACTAGGCTATCTATAACTACTAGGTCGGGCTCGGGGTGTCCATCCACAGTCCACTATCCAGTTCCCATGAGTTCGGCCTCGGTGGAGCGTCGACCGCATCGTTCGTGAATTAGAGCTGATTAAGTTATTTAGTGAGGCTATCATTTATTATTTGGTTTTGCCATGGATACTTTTTACTACTGTAAATATAAAGCCCTGGATTTATAGTCAATATGCAAAAGGAAGTATGAGTTTGACTGTCTATGTATGTAGTACCTACCTATGTATGTTCAATTGTTTATATGTTCCCTTCCCTCGTATCTCCTAAACTACATTTCGATCGACAAGGTGTCAATCGATAGACCTTACACTCTGCGTGTCAACCTGTATTTATGTAGGCTATATAATGTTACATTAAATTCAATATGGCGGATTATATGTAAAAAATTCGCGCACAAAATATAATATGTCATGTTTGGTATCAAATGAAAGGTCTTTATGAGCACGTTTTGAATATGTATAATTTTTATATCTAAGTATAACTAAGTATGTAAAGTTTATATGAATGTAAATGGGCGCGAATTTTCTGTTTCATTTGTTCCCTCGTTTTGTGCAACTACTTATCATATTTATCAATTCGTCATCCTGGACATATAGCACACATTACATTATTATTTTTTTAACGGGCAATGTGAACCAATTACTACAATAATATAAACTAGCTACACTATCTACTACAAAGAACTTTTAGGATGTATACTAGCCGCGATTGCCTATAGACAGTCCAAATGCTCCAGCCTCCAGCCCACTACCGGTAGTACCCAATATGCTGGCAGCATTGCCTCGTTGAATTGCAATGCTGATTCGTTGAGCCAAGTAAGTGCCAGCATTTTAGTCACGCGTCGCACCAATTACGTTATACATATTAGATCCAATATGGTGGACGGATTTTAAAACGTAGCATTCCACCTCATTGTGTAAGAAAATTCGCCAACAATTAAGCAATCTGCTGAAATAATTTGTGTATTAGGTAGGTACATTACAAAAATATTTCTGTTATACTAACTACTACACTACAAAACTAGTAAACTAGCTACACTATCTACTACAAAAAACATTTAGACTGTATACCTACTAGCCGCGATGGCCTATAGACAGTCCAAGTCCAAATGCTCCAGCCAATTTCTGTTATTGGCTCAAACATCGTCTAGCCTGAGGTTAGCTCAGTGGCGGATTTACCAGTAGGCTGAGTAGGCTGGAGCCTAGGGCGGCAAATTTTAGGGGGCGGCAAAATTGGCTCAATTTATTTATATTCTTACATGACTGTGTATTGTGAACTACTGAAGTTTTTGTGTTTTCATGCTTTTTTTTATGTAAACGAATGACGTGACGAGCTAGTCGTTCGCCTGGTGTTAAGCGTCATGGCTGCCCATTACAGATTGCAGTGTCACTCGGAAATCTAAATTAAAGTTTCGCGTGACACCGCGCACTGCGCACATCATCCTGAGACATCACACAGTCTAAAAGGATTTCTAGACTGTGTGATCAGTTCTTAAGTCTCATTTGCCCAGTAATGTCACTAGCTACAATACCCTTCAAACCGGAACACAGTAGTGCTTACACACTAATGCTTGGCGGCAAAACAACTGGCAAAGCGGTGGTACTTACCTAGACGAACTTTGCAGAAAAGTCCAATATCACTCTCATTTCATTATGATTTAGAGCTCTAATTTTCAAAATAAGTAGCTGATATTTTACGTGTATTAATCTAGATTTAATTTATAAACATGAAAAGATGTTGCGCTCGCTCCGCTCGCGCGTTGTTGTCAACTCTGTCGTCTCGCATGCCAACATCTATTTATAAACTACTGTAGTTTTTGCGCTGGCATCGCATGGGTGTTCATATCAGTCATTTCATTAAGTTTGGGAGCTCTAATTTTATATACAGCTGAAATATTACGTGTTTTATCTAGGTAGGTTATTTAAACGTCAAAATTTTTGGCGCTCGCTTTGCTCGCGTTTTAATATAGACTGTACGTCTGTACCAATCAATATAATCTGATTCCATATTTATAAACTACTGCCGTTTTGGCGCTGGCTTTACACGCGTTTTCATGTCAGTAATTTCACTAAGTAGGTACCTACACGAAAAATTCTAACGCTGGCATCGCTCGCGCATTATTTTCGACTACTATAGGTATACCGATTTATAAACTAGCAAAGTTTTTTCGCTGGCTTCGAATACGTTTTCATGTCAGCCATTCGTTTCATTAAAATTGGGAGCTCTAATTTTGAATACCTATAGCTAAAATAGAGCTAAAATATTACGAGTTTTCATATCTTAGGTATATACACCACCTTATAAGTAGCATTATTGTGCTTTTTTAGCTCAGAAATATATCCAAAAACTATATTTCTTGTGTAAACTTCACTAAATCGTGAGTTGTAAAAATGATCCAGGAACTGATACAAACGATCTTTTAGTTCACAATCATACTGATAACGAGAAAAAGCTGATGTAATGACGACGATTGAGCACACATCATTAAAACTGTGATTTAATTAACAAAATAATGTAATCAATATTATTGTGAACTAGGGTGTCGAATTGCAGATGTTAGTAGGGGCGGCAAAAATTAAATAGCCTAGGTGGTAGGACTTTTCTGCAAAGTTCGTCTAGGTAGGTACCACCGCTTTGCCAGTTATTCTGCCGCCAAGCAGTAGTATGCAAGCACTACTGTGTTCCGGTTTGAAGGGCATTGTAGCTAGTGAAGTTACTGGGCAAATGAGACTTTATGATCTGATCACTTAGTCTAGTAATCTGATTATTAGACTGGGTGATGTCTCAGGATGACGTGCGCAGTGCAGTGTCGCGCGAAACTATTGTTTTAAAGTTCCGGGTGACACTGCAACTGTTATGGGCGGCCGTGTCACTTAACATCAGGTGAACGACTAGCTCGTCACGTCATTCATCACATAAAAAAAAAAAAAATTAAATAGCCTACTGGCGGCAAATGTGTAAATCCGCCGCTGGGTTAGCTGCAGAGTCAAAATATTGATGACTCGGTGGGTATACCCAAGAAAAACACGTTACGCAACAAAATACCTCTTTTGTACCTACGCACCCTGATGCTTCAGTGGCCTTCAAGTCTGGATATCTAGACTGAAATGTAAGAAGCCTAAATAGAGCTAGACACCGATAACCTTGGGCCTGTCTACGCTCTGCGCTTTTATTTCAATTTTGTGACTAGACTTGCCAAAGCGGTATTATTTCCGTGTGATTATAACATATCATTTATGACGCGGCACACATGTCGCTAGACATTGTAAATGACAGAAAAATGTGTGGCGCGACGATTGACAGAGCATTCTTCATGACCACAGATAACCCCCAATAGATACCGCATGAAAGACGACGATCGCGCACCACGCATTGGCGTAAATGGGTCTATATAAATCGCCGCTTCGCAGCACGGCCTTAGTTTCGACCAATTATTAGAGTTCATTATTAGGGCGTCACTCGAAACAGCCAATAATAGCGCATTGGCTCCAGTCCCCGCAACCCGCGCCTTCCGCCAGTTTTGGTGAGCTAGGATCTGAACAAAAATCCCGTAATGCGGTATCTATTGGGGGTTATCTGTGTTCATGACTCAACCCCTTTGCTTTGATTTTGCGTGCTCTCAGAAACATTAAATATTGGTATTTTGTAGGACCAACAACAAGTACTCTAGATTAGAGAAAAAAAACTATAGCGATTGCAGAAATTTGATGTCAAAATGGGTCTCCACTCCACATGAAAATGTGTTAGTTTTGCGGGGTTTGGTAGATTTATACCAGAAATGTGGATATCAAATAAATATTTTCTTGTCATTCCTTTAGAACACCACTAGCTGAGTGGTATGTAATTTGTAAAAAAAAATGTCTTGTTATTGGTGATTTGGAGAAGTACCTACGTTCATAAAGTTTTTTTATGGGACATTTAACCGTTTTTATTTTAGAAAAACTAAATAAGGTAACCTATTTAGTTAAGTGTTGTTCGGTCATTTTTAGTTAAGGTTCCTGTTTTTCGTTTAATTTGCACAATTTTCTTCATATTTTATGATTATTTTGGCTAAATAAAAACCTAGGTACCTACGCAATTTTAATATAGCTAGCTAGAAATTAGAAGATATGATTGATGGATGGATGCATTCTAGATTATGTACGGGCGAGACCGCGGGGTGCAGCAAGTCATAAATAACTCATAAATAAAACAAGAAATTCGAATGCACAAACAGTACCCACCTACCTAGAACACGTAGTGTACCTAGTGAGTATAAACAGAAAACCGGCTGCGCGGCTTTTTATCCGATAAGCCGGTTTTTAGGCGGCCCATACACGATCAATTTATTAGATTTATAATATGTGTGGACGTTTCACACAGCGCCATCTAGCGCCAAACTAAGCAAAGCTTGTACTATGGGAACCAGATAACTGATACAATACTTAAATAAATTGTTTTGTTTGTAAATACATACATAGAGTACAATATAACCCAGACACAGAACAAACACCTATGTGCATCACACAAATGTTTGTCAATCAATCTTTGATGATTGTACAATGTTATTTATCGTGTAGGGGTAGTATTGCGCAATGTTTTTACCTCACTGTATGGAGAAAACATTGACGCGAACGGCTCATCAACTTAGTTGACGCAATACTGTCTTATAGTTGATCGTGTAGGGGCCGCCTAACCGTATGGTGATTATAATGTAATCGCGTGTTATTTACATATGTGTAATATCAGCATTAGTTCAATAGTGCTGACGGTGCTACTATCTGATGTGATAACAGATAACTAACTACAAAATATGCCGCGACCGTGCAGCTAATAAAAATATGATAAACATTGTGATTTATACCTACATAACTGTAAAAGTTCAAGCCAATAATAATATTACGAGCTGCATTGCAGTTTTTATTATTATTTATTTCTTGATAACAGTGTGTTAGTGGGTCTACATTTTTACAATAATTGTAATATAATTAACAATTAATATCACATTCAACATTTCACAAACAAATTATACTAAAGTATAATTGGTGATCAATTCACAAAGTCTAAAAAATTAAAATATATAAAATTGCCTAATGTAACGCGCAGCACTTAGCCATGACGTCGCGTCGCCGGCTTAAAGGGACAAAGTCAAGTCCCAGTAGTTCCTTCGAAATTACTGAAGGAACTAATAGGAAGAAAAAGTACCATAGGTCCTTTGCAGGAACTACTGGGAATACACGAAATAAACATTTATTCCCAGTAGTTCCTTTTGACAGTTCCTTCAAAGGAACTAATGGTACTTTTTCTTCCCATTAGTTTCTTCGAAATGATTAAAGGGTCTAATGGGAAGGAAAAGTTAAGGTTTGTCCTTTCTAGGATGACAGTTTAGTGCTGTACTTAACATTTGGCTACTTTTTTAACGACGGGTAGGAAAATCATAGTTATGAAAATAAAGAGCTTTTATGGTCTGACGGGTATTCCGCTGAAAACCCGGAGTTTTCCCCTGGTATTAGGTATTCTACGTTCTAATGACGTTCTATCGTTCTAAAATGACCCTAGAAAAATACTTTATCAACATAGGTACCTACTTATTTCTCCAAATTTTCAGCGATAACACATTGTTTTTACATATCAAATAGACAGACTGGTCTTCTAAACGAATGACAAGATAAAATATTTATTTGATGTCCATAATATTTCACGTACTTAATCCACAAAACCCCGCAAAATTAACACATTTTCACGCATCGAATTATGATCCGCGAATCTCAACTTTAAACAAAGCACAAGATATTAGAGACCCCGTCAAAAAATCGTGCTGTGACGCCGCCTTAATTAGATAAGTCATTCACTAATAAACATTCTCGTCACGTATGGCAAACAAGTCATGTAGATAGTAAAAAATATTTAACGAACGAGTTTAGTTCTACACATGGAGACGCCTGCGGTTTCACCCATAATTTTCCAGTGGAATCTTGCGACAGTGCTATTATAGGGGCGGGGGGCAATAAGATTTATTGTAGGTAGGGAAAACAAATTATTATTTTACAATTATGAATTTACCTACATCTTCCTGGTAAATTGGTTATAATTACCGTGCAGTGAGAATGACATTACCTGCGGAAATCGCTTTTCCGCAAGTAATGTCATTCCCATACATTTTGTTATCGTTTCTTACGAATGCGTCGTATAAAATGCTTCGGCCCCACTGGGCGCGTCTGCGATGCGAAGCGGCAGCATCAGCGCGAAACTATTCGGTACCCATCGCTGCCCGCGGGGATCGCGGCCCGGTCGTCTACGAACACTGGCAGCGATGGTTGCTTCACTGACGCTCTTGACGCGCCGGTGTGGCCGAAGCTTAATGCTACTATTATTTATTTTGTATTATTAGTAATCCTTATCCAAGTAGTATTTTATATTATCAGTCCTTACCAAGAATAAATGAAAGGCGTAGATTTGAACAAATAAAGCTACCACTCCCACTTCCTGTCTAAATCAAGGAACTAGCGGTGACGTATGTAGTGATTTCAACGAAATTTACCTAATAACACGTAAGTATGAAACTCCTGCGCATACGCAATCATTTTAGTCACTTACCAAGTACAAACATTCACTTTACCAAGTTTCGTTTATATGACATAATATAACTGTACCTACTAATACTACGCGTAGCAATATGAATTCATTGACTAAGTATACGCACGCACCTTGCACTCGGGTACTGAATGAATGCAATAAATAAGTCGATGACGAAAGACGATGGCGCGTTGGTTTCAGATGTGGCCTCGGCCATTCCAGCATAATAAAATTAATGTTACTTTATGTAGCTGTACTTAGCAAGTTGAAATCGCAATGGGCAGACCACATCGCTCGTAAAACTGACAACCGATGGGAAGTTTACTAAACTGTAGTGGGAGTCGCTCTATGGGGTTAATACCTACAAGATTTTATACTTCCATGGTCACTATCATTACTAAAATATTGTTTATTAGCGGGATATTTACCATGTAATTTATTTGTTTCAAATTGCCGATATTTCGGTACTGCTGCAACCACCATGAATCATGATCACGGACGAACTGAAGAGCTTGCGGATAGATGATAATAAGTTATGGGCAAACAGCGGTCTACCCTCCTTCGCACACGTTTACGCCGCGTCGCACCAGTATGTATGATACGTAGTAGGTACGATTGTACCTACTCATACTAAAAAAAAACAAATACAAAAAAATTAAGTGTTATTTAAATGTAAATATCCCCCGTTAGTAAACAATATTTTTTTCACCTCACTAGCTCGGAAAGATTCTCTTTGTCATTCAAAATCTGGGCGCAAAAACGCATGTTAATCGCTAGCGTGGAGTGTTTTTAAAATTCGAACGTTTCTTTCAATAATTTTCTCATCAAGAATTGAGGATTTAATCACAGATCTGCCCGAATTTAACCTTCGTGATATCGCCAGTCCACTGAAAACTCATTAATACCACAGACTACCTCCTAAAAGATACCATCTTTTTCTCGTTCACCAACCTCATTTTTAGAATAATCGCACTGTCCAACACCAAAGAGTATATAACCAATACGCTATCCAGCACGGCGCGGCGGCGACTGCATGGAAAATGGATGAAAAACACTTTTTCTTTAATTTTCCATGAATCACGTGATGAGCTAGTCGTTTACCTGATGTTAAGCGTTACTGCCACCCATAGCTAAATTAATAAGGTAAAAACTAATCTTTTCTTAGCCTTTTACCTGTTTTCTTGCATTTTCCTCGCTGTAGTGAGGTGAAAAGTTGTGTGTTGCAAAGTTTTCTGCGTCTCGTACCTTTGAAACCTTCGCTACCCTCAGGATTCTTCATTTGAACCACTCGCTACGCTCGTGGTTCTATCCTAGGATCCTTCGCTTGCTCAGGTTTCAATTCAAGTACTCGCGCCAAAAACCAACTTTGCAGCCTAGTATAACAAATAACTATTATGGGGTCTATGTACTTCTACCGTATAGCGAATCCGTTCAACCCAATAATCTGCCCAATCTACGAAAATGTCGAATAGAGAATCTCGCGTATTAAGAATCTGTCCAACACCGAACTGTAATATAATCCTCAAGTGACAGGCTGTTTTATAACAGTCTTCAAAAAATGAGGTTTGCCAATTCGGTAGTTTTTTTTAATATTCAAAGTATTATGTTTTATTACCTAACCTCCTTTGCTTAAACCGATTTGGAAAATTCTTTTTTTATTTGTAACGATATACTTTTAGATTGGTGCCATAGAAATAGAAACTTACAAAATCGATTCAGTAGTAAGTAGTACCTAACTAGAAAAAATACGTCATCATAATATTACTTTTGTAGTCGGTTTCACCCTTTTAGGATAGGTATTACTTGATTTATAGTGGTAATAATAGCTAAATTAGGATTCCCTGCTGTGGTATAGTGTGATTCAAACTCAATGTCGGCTGTGAAGTGCGCTGCAAGCAGCAACCTGCGCGCGAGCGCAGCGTGCTGCTTGCACAAATGTGCGCGGGCAGAGGTAAGCGGTGACGCTTACCTCTGCCCGCGCACATTTTATTTTTGCTACTGCGCAGCGTTTGGCGCCGACTTCACTGCCGCCATTGAGTTTGAATCGCACTCTAGTAGACCTTTTAACCCTACTAGCTAGCTACAAGAGACCCATGAAGTCTTACAGGGGAAGAGAAAGCTACCCCAAAAAGTTCGAAATAATCATTATTGTTTTCAGTCTCATAATCATTTTGGAGATTTAAAACTACAAATTGAAAATTACACAGTTGCATACATTTGTATGCAACATTCCATTATTTATTAATTAAATTTTATTGGATCAGGTACATAATACAACAGGTATAATATTCAATTCAACATCTTGTTTATATTTTGTGGCAAGGTTTTGTCACATCTTAGTTAAGGCGAGGCTTTTCCGGATCTTTAGGTATTTTACGCTGCCTCAAGCCGCACTTTTTGAACGCACGACGTATTCATTTACGCGACCCAAAAGTTGTGTGCGATGCGCCGCGCGCACTTGTTTCGCTCGTTAGCCACGTTATGTAACTCAGTAGCGGAGATCAAGTCGCTTTGAGAATAGAGTTAGCTTATGTTCTGGATTGACATAATAATATAATAATTGTGAACCTACCGTTATTTTATTAGATAAAAAATACGTATGAGATACAACCGTGTTTTTAATGCTATTTTTGGTAATTATTATTATTATTGTAATACCTACCCAGTCCCATGGTAATAACGACTTCAATTACCTTATTTCCAGTAGGTAGGTATAATAATGATGAATGGTACGATTAAAATGTTATAATGTTAAAAAAGTACATGATGCAGGTATAATTTTGAACAATTTTTTTTCCGCCCAGCTGCCCATAGCTTTTTCACACTTGCCCCCACCTGTCCCCACCAGCCGCTCACCTGCCCATGGCTTTTTCACACTTACCCACACCTGCTTACGCTTGCTCACGCCTGTCCACATTTGCCCACACAAACTGCCTAATAGCCCATGCCTGCTAACACATTTTCAAACTTGCCCACACCTGCCTACTTTTGCCCACATTAGCCCAGCTGCCCATAGCTTTTTCACACTTGCCCCCACCTGTCCCCACCAGCCGCTCACCTGCCCATAGCTTTTTCACACTTGCACACACCTGCTTACGCTTGCCCACGCCTGTCCACATTTGCCCACACAAACTGCCTATTAGCCCATGCCTGCTAACACATTTTCAAACTTGCCCACACTTGCCTACATTTGCCCACATCAGCCCAGCTGCCCATAGCTTTTTCACACTTGCCCCCACCTGGATACTTTTGCCCACATCAGCCCAGCTGCCCATAGCTTTTTCACACTTGCCCCCACCTGTCCCCACCAGCCGCTCACCCGCCCATAGCTTTTTCACACTTTCACACACCTGCTTACGCTTGCCCACGCCTGTCCACATTTGCCCACACAAACTGCCTATTAGCCCATGCCTGCTAACACATTTTCAAACTTGCCCACACCTGCCTACTTTTGCCCACATTAGCCCAGCTGCCCATAGCTTTTTCACACTTGCCCCCACCTGTCCCCACCAGCCGCTCACCTGCCCATGGCTTTTCACACTTGCCCCCACCTGTCCCCACCAGCCGCTCACCTGCCCATAGCTGTTTCACACTTGCCCACACCTGCTTACGCTTGCCCACGCCTGTCCACATTTGCCCACACAAACTGCCTATTAGCCCATGCCTGCTAACACATTTTCAAACTTGCCCAAACCTGGATACTTTTGCCCACATCAGCCCAGCTGCCCATAGCTTTTCACACTTGCCCCCACCTGTCCCCACCAGCCGCTCACCTGCCCATGGCTTTTTCACACTTGCCCCCACCTGTCCCCACCAGCCGCTCACCTGCCCATAGCTTTTTCACACTTGCCCACACCTGCTTACGCTTGCCCACGCCTGTCCACATTTGCCCACACAAACTGCCTATTAGCCCATGCTTGCTAACACATTTTCAAACTTGCCCACACCTGCCTACTTTTGCCCACATCAGCCCAGCTGCCCATAGCTTTTTCACACTTGCCCCCACCTGTCCCCACCAGCCGCTCACCTGCCCATGGCTTTTTCACACTTGCTCCCACCTGTCCCCACCAGCCGCTCACCTGCCCATAGCTTTTTCACACTTGCCCACACCTGCTTACGCTTGCCCACGCCTGTCCACATTTGCCCACACAAACTGCCTATTAGCCCATGCCTGCTAACACATTTTCAAACTTGCCCAAACCTGGATACTTTTGCCCACATCAGCCCAGCTGCCCATAGCTTTTTCACACTTGCCCCCACCTGTCCCCACCAACCGCTCACCCGCCCATAGCTTTTTCACACTTTCACACACCTGCTTACGCTTGCCCACGCCTGTCCACATTTGCCCACACAAACTGCCTATTAGCCCATGCCTGCTAACACATTTTCAAACTTGCCCACACCTGCCTACTTTTGCCCACATTAGCCCAGCTGCCCATAGCTTTTTCACACTTGCCCCCACCTGTCCCCACCAGCCGCTCACCTGCCCATGGCTTTTCACACTTGCCCCCACCTGTCCCCACCAGCCGCTCACCTGCCCATAGCTGTTTCACACTTGCCCACACCTGCTTACGCTTGCCCACGCCTGTCCACATTTGCCCACACAAACTGCCTATTAGCCCATGCCTGCTAACACATTTTCAAACTTGCCCAAACCTGGATACTTTTGCCCACATCAGCCCAGCTGCCCATAGCTTTTCACACTTGCCCCCACCTGTCCCCACCAGCCGCTCACCTGCCCATGGCTTTTTCACACTTGCCCCCACCTGTCCCCACCAGCCGCTCACCTGCCCATAGCTGTTTCACACTTGCCCACACCTGCTTACGCTTGCCCACGCCTGTCCACATTTGCCCACACAAACTGCCTATTAGCCCATGCCTGCTAACACATTTTCAAACTTGCCCAAACCTGGATACTTTTGCCCACATCAGCCCAGCTGCCCATAGCTTTTCACACTTGCCCCCACCTGTCCCCACCAGCCGCTCACCTGCCCATGGCTTTTTCACACTTGCCCCCACCTGTCCCCACCAGCCGCTCACCTGCCCATAGCTTTTTCACACTTGCCCACACCTGCTTACGCTTGCCCACGCCTGTCCACATTTGCCCACACAAACTGCCTATTAGCCCATGCTTGCTAACACATTTTCAAACTTGCCCACACCTGCCTACTTTTGCCCACATCAGCCCAGCTGCCCATAGCTTTTTCACACTTGCCCCCACCTGTCCCCACCAGCCGCTCACCTGCCCATGGCTTTTTCACACTTGCTCCCACCTGTCCCCACCAGCCGCTCACCTGCCCATAGCTTTTTCACACTTGCCCACACCTGCTTACGCTTGCCCACGCCTGTCCACATTTGCCCACACAAACTGCCTATTAGCCCATGCCTGCTAACACATTTTCAAACTTGCCCAAACCTGGATACTTTTGCCCACATCAGCCCAGCTGCCCATAGCTTTTTCACACTTGCCCCCACCTGTCCCCACCAGCCGCTCACCTGCCCATGGCTTTTTCACACTTGCCCCCACCTGTCCCCACCAGCCGCTCACCTGCCCATAGCTTTTTCACACTTGCCCACACCTGCTTACGCTTGCCCACGCCTGTCCACATTTGCCCACACAAACTGCCTATTAGCCCATGCTTGCTAACACATTTTCAAACTTGCCCACACCTGGGTACTTTTGCCCACATCAGCCCAGCTGCCCATAGCTTTCTCACACTTGCCCCCACCTGTCCCCACCAGCGGCTCACCTGCCCATAGCTTTTTCACACTTGTACATAACTGCTTACGCTTGCCCACGCCTGTCCACATTTGCCCACACAAACACAAACCGTCGTTAGCTCCTGGACTCGTACGATTTTCTAAATGCATAACTTATTTTTTTTCCTTTTATTACATTTGTTACCCATTTTATTAATCTTTTTTTATTCACTTCTTAGTTAAGTTACTCGAAATAAACAATTAAATTAAATTATTCTATTTATAAATTAAAATTTACGATTAGCGTACCTTCGCGTCGTAGAGCGCAAAAATTTGGCATACGTCCGGCGTCGACGGGCTCTGCGAGCGGACTGGCGGCCCCGAAAACGCGCTCGGATGCCATGACTCCAAGATATAAATTCATATAAAATTACCGTATTAACTTTTTAACATTTTTATTAATGATTTAAATTTTTTGATCAATACATAATGCATTAAAAATTATTTAAATAATACGATTCGTATAAAACAAGTCGAATAGTCATTTCAAAAAATGTAAGATAGAGGTAACTTTGGATTTTTTTTCGATCGAGTGAAGTTATTCCTTTTATGTATAAGTTTTATGGTTTAACTCAAAGACATCCTTAAGAATAACATATATTTTTTTCATATCTAAAAGTGTGGTTTATCTCAGAGAAAAGTCTGTTCTTACAAGGGCGTTTTTGGGCCAGTCTCGCCTTAAAGAGACATTTTTACATTAATATAAATTAATTATTATGCCATTTAAACCAAATAGGAATAGACATCACAATATCACAATAACTTTCAACTTAAAATGTAATTACTATTTAAATTAAATTTTGTGACTAATAAAAATTTCAAACAGTATAGATCTACAAAAATAGAGTACGTAGATAAAAAAATTGGTCAGTTTTATAAAAGTCTTGTAAATTTAATGAAGCAACCTTAAAAGTAACCGATTTTTGCAAAAAAGTCGTCACTGCACAGGTTTTAATAAATCTTTTTTTTGTTTCTAAATTGACAAGTTAGAGGTTGGGCTTGGTCTTTGAATATGTACGAGTAGAAATCTATTTCGCGTGGCCGCCTAGTTGTTTCTTGCTCCCACACAAGGTACTGCCTGAATAAGAACGTCTCCCAAAATTTTGGGTAGATAATGGGCGATTTTGTTAGCCCTATCTATGGAGTACTTTACTTTACTAATTTTATTTTTACAAATCATAATAAACTAATTAAAAGAAGGGAAGGGAGGCAGGCTTCTACCTGTCTCCGTTTACCGTAATATGCCATAACATTATTAGGTAATATTATCTAGGTACCAGCGTATCTACAATGACTATTTAAACACAAGCCAGAAAATTATAAAAGATACGACAAAAATATATTCACATATCACTTTTATTAGTTATATCTTGGTTCTAACATTTCAACTATTATTTATTTGATAAAAATCGAGCCTATATCGATCACAAACAATGTAGTTGTCTAATAGTGTATGGTTTATGCATAAATCAAATCAGAACTTCCAAAAATTACCTCGAACAAATATAAACTTACAAACGACATTGTCCACATCTTAGGACATTACGGCCTAGCTTGAACAATCATTTATGTTGTGATGTAAATGACAGTAAAGCATCGTTCGAGGGTGTCGATGACTAATCATGGATTATCACGGGTCCCATGGTCTATCGTCCGTAGGTCTGTGAGCCAGGTTCAACTTTAGTGGAGGTATCACATGTTGAGCGAATTGTCAAGCAGTGGTATGGAGTAAAGTGGTTAAAATAGGAAATTAAAAATTAAAAGTATGTAAAAATGATTAATTATAGGTAGAAAAATTCAATTTCGTGTAACATACATGTAAATGGAAAATTGGCACTGCGGACTTTTTCAAAATATTCTTTATATTTTTATCTGTTTTACTAAATAAATCTTTATCGAAATGGATGGAGCATATACGTGAAGATTTTTTCAGAATCCAGTTTCGGCGTCCTGTAGCATCTATCCATTTTTGAAATATTTCTTTGTCATTTGTGAAGCTAAAATAATAAACAGTAAGTCAGGTGGGGTAAGTAAAACGAAGGGGTACCCACTTAAGTGAAACACCCTATCGTAAATAATAAACTACGCAGATAAGCTCTATGGTGCGAAATGGTTTAGTCAATTCTCTAGCACAGATGTAGACGACGTTTCTACAATGTTATATAATAAAAAAAGGAGTCTGTTCTATTTAAATTTACAAAACACGAATTGGCAAAGCAAGTTATTAGTGTTTATGAAGATGTGAATTTTACATAATGTATTAAAACTACATACTTTATGATTTAATAGTTTTATAAAACCTATAGAGAAATTAATAGTGAGGAGGTAGAAATCCTATCCAAAAAAGTCGAGTCCTTTGACTCGGGCCAAAAACCGACACCTATAGGAAGTATTTTGAGGTGAGGCGAGGTTGTACGAAGTTAAGTGAAGTGTTCTTCCACACTCTCATATTAGCTTGACTTCGTCCAACTTCGCGAGTAGTGTTGACGTCGGTGGACAATCTCTCATCATAGATAGCTTATTACAGGAAGAGTTACTGTGTTAGAGCTGTTTACGTAAAATTAAAAGTAAAGTATGGTCCACTTACCTCACCTGACCATATGAGATTTTTTTTTTCAAATAAAATCAAAGAATAAGAGATTCCTTGAATCCCTACATATAATAATGTGTAATGTCACATTATAATAACCACACGTCCTCATGTGGATATCGATATGTATAGGAGTTTTAAAAGGCCCCTTTGATATTGAAAAAAAGCACACCCTGTATTATTACACCATTCGATAGTGTCGCTAATAAAGATCGAGTTCTAGGAAGTAATGACTACGGCAAACTTCAGGAAAATGTTGGATTTTAATTAACTGCTTTAATTGTAACATCCTGTATACATACACACTCACGCATAATAACATACAGATACACTACATAAATACATACTGGTCATCAAAACCCTCCTTTTTGATTCGCCGTAGTTAGGTACCTTCAAACGTAATTAATATCTATGAACTTCTACCTCTTATATCTCATTTTGGACTAAGTTTAGAGATATGCTTCTTAAACAAGTTTTGTTTATTACCGTATACTGTAATAGAAAATCAAGGTTTGGTCAAGGGCCGCGTGAAAAAAAAAGAAGCCACCTTCCATACAAAATACGGCGTTGTCTTTTGTCTAAAATTACAACTAAGCACCGCACCTACTATTGAAACTACTGAGCTATGTAACGTAATAAGCAATACTCAAGCAAAAAGATTTTGCCGACTAATGGACATTCTCAATGTAGGGTAACTGTGTCTATGGGAAATTAAAACTCAAAATCTGGCAGTACCTTGTCAATAAAATTGTATGGTTATGTTTGGTTATTTTAGCCATTAATTATTAATTTAGCGGTTTTCCTGTTTAGCTGAGGACTTTTTATAACATGAAATGTTACTATGTACTTATATTTTTCACAATAAAGACTCCCAAGGAGACAAAATAAAGGCTACTTACTTGTGAAATGTTATTCCTTCAATTTTTGACTCTGTGCGGCTTTTGCAACCTAAAATGCTACAACCACCCATTGCCCACACACTGTTTTATAAAAACTTATTGCTTTTATCACCACACAAGTAAATATATTTCACAAAATACAATATTTAATAAAATTCTCAACTTGCTTGGCTTAGATGAAAACGAAGCCAAATAAAAAACGCGGTAACGGTGACAAGGACCAAAGATATTACGTTCGTCTTTTTTTTGCTTAGTACCGAATGTATAGCGCTCTCCTTGTTGTCCATGAATGACGTCATATACTACACTTCTACTCGTACATATTCAAAGGGCTTGGTATAAGATAGCAAAGATAAGATTACAAAATACAACAATCATAAAAAAAGTTATGTGCATTGAGGCTCTTTCAGATAATAAATATTCTAAAAAATGTTAGCAAATTAGGCATCTTTATTTTATTCAACCTGGAATTATTTTAATAGATTATATTTTATTATTGAATAAGTATGTATATTAATTTTGTATTTTTTACAGCAGCACTATAAAATCAGAAGTTGCAGGTTATCATAAAAGGTCAGCGACTGTTATCCAGATCCACAGAATAGGAAAAATAATAAGCGTGTTTTCTCCCTGCTCTGTGATGTTATTAAAGTTTAGTTGCTATGTGATGTGACGGGTGTGTACAGATCTGGCGAATACGCCGCTCGCGAGCTGCGCACGTGTATTTCATGTTCGCGCGCGAGTAACAAATTGAGGGAAAATAGCTGCAGCGAACTGACGTACATGCAAGTAAACTGCACGCGCGCGGTATGGTTGCAGTTCGCATGCACCATGCGAGCGTTGTAAAGTTGCACGCGCAAACGGCGCACTAACATTTACAGTAGTAACACGCGAGCAGCACGCGCGCAGCACATTCGTCAGATCTGTACACACCCTAACATTTTATTGTGCTCATAAATTTCCGATTTTTTTAATATGACAGCATGAACACTGGTCATATGTATGGACTGACATTTATATTAAAACTTCATGTACATATTTGTGATTCTATGATGCATTCTCTAAAGTTAACTGAGCTTAAATGTACAGTGGTACTCTTCTGACAAAGGGGAAATGAAAAAGACGAAAGAGACATTTTGATTTCATATAACTTTAGATGTGATACAGAATCGACTCCACTGTAAACACCAAATATTAAAACCATAGTTCAGTTGCCTATCTTACAATTTTCACTGTACATTTACTTTATCTATATTTAACGCTCTATGCTTGTTTGTTTTAAAGTAATACCTGTTCTCACTTTTCCAAAGTATTAATATGTTTTGTTTTAATGTCAGATTGAAATAATTGGTACTTATATTACAATAAATAAATTAACTGTATGTATCTAATATTGCATCTGTGCTGGTATGTTTTTTAAACAAGCAAATGTAGATAATACATATAAGCTCTAATTCACCTATGCACAAGTTTTAAGTGACAGTTAAGTAATTACAGAATAATTTTAATTTTAGTGCAAGTTATAGTTTCATTCAATTTTCCTTTACATTAACAATTTATCTAATAAGATTCATTCTCATTGCTAGGACAGATTGTATAATAATCAAATTAATTTCCTATTTGTATTTCTTTAGAGAATATTGATACCATGATTATGAATGTACTGTAGATATTAAACTGGTACTTAAATTTTACTTAAAGTTGGTGAAACAAGAGCTAGTTCTTAACACTTCAGTTCCAGTCAAACTCTAAAGCTTAGAGTTTAGAGTATAGACTAAAAGCATAGAGAGAACGTCATTATCTGTCAAGTGTACCACTTTTTAAATGAAGTGGACACTTTGATGTGAATGAGTCTGACAGATTTGTATGGAAAAAACAGTTGACTTGAGTCGAAAAAATGGTACAGTGACATTTCGCAAGCGTAGCTAATTACTATACGTTTGTTTCTTTCCTTCACCACTGACGTAGCGATACGTGTGAGCAGTATAAATGTACTATCGTTTTGATGATCCCCCTTTGCTTTTAGTCCATACTCTAAGCTTAGAGTAATAAACACGTTTGACAGGAAATATAGTCATGCCACGATTGATCCATATGCATACAATTTGTAACCCATTCAGGATTCATGTTACATGTTTTATAGATCAATTTACAAATTGTGGTCAGATGTTAGTTACATATTATGATCTTGGGTGTATGTTGCATTAAGGATAGTTTTCTATGTCAATCATTGCCATTTACTTTTATTGATCATATAAATGCATATTGTTTTGATATTAGCATTCTTTGTTTGTACTTTTGTCAATAAAGAAAAGCATATATGTAACACATACTCGGGTACATGTTCGGGTGGCTGGACTGATGTGTGCCACCTCACGCAAAAAGGGCCGCTGTGCGGCCTAGTTGCGGAAACGGAGCCCGCACACCAAGTACCAAGTGTAACACATACTTAACTACTTTCACGGTTTTATGGCTTTTAAGGTACTGTGATTTAATTTTAACGGTCTGGTCAAATACCAGGAAAGTACACACCATCAGTGTCATGTTTGTCCTGATAACAAACTATTAACATGTGTATTGTGTAGTGACACATTATCTTATCACTTTATTTACACTAGTAAAATGGATACTTACTCGAAAAGTACTATTTATTTCCAGTTTTTTTATGTCAGTAAGGACATCCTGCAAAATTAAGGGGTCATTGCCGTCATTGTATTATAGGGTTGTTGTACTATGAAGGTTGTGTGTTACTCATTGTGGAATGCTCCACTCATGGGTAGTACTTAATCTAAAGCATAAATATGCCAATCCCCTAGAATCAACACACACCAGCTTCTGAGAAATTAGTGAATCACATCAGTTATGGCATGTTTCAACTTTTAAAGTTTTATCGATAATATTTACATTTACAATATCATTACTAAACAATACACTAAAAATCATGAGCTAGTAAATCAATTACCAAAACAAAATTAAAAAATATAGACAATTCTTTCTAAAACAAAAGTAACAAATTATCCATTCATACAAATGTACGGCTAAAATAATACCTTACCTAAGGATAGCAGCATTGAATGTCTCGGTTGCACTGCAGTCGCTCGCACCACATTGAACAGAACCACATTCACCAAATTAAAGCTTTCCAGTGCAGGAGGGAAGGGCTCAGAACTTGAGTTTGGGGTTGAGCTCATGAGCACGGCCACCCCAGTCCAGCCGGTAGTTGCGAGTCCGCCATGAGATCTCAGGACTTAAGAGTGCCCATGCCAGCACAAACGGGGCACAGCATTCACTCCACACCCAACCAAGGAGGAAGTGGACCTTAGTAAAGGGAGGTGAGCCATGCTGCACTGTTCGCAGCATCAGCCAGTCTGAGAGGAACCACAGTAGCACATGGACGAGGAAAAATGCGAGCGGTTCGGCGGCTAGCAGACGGCCCGCAGCCCACGCGGCACCTGCGCCTAATGGCATGCATTGCGAGAGTGGCTCCAGCAGGCAAGTAGTGGGAATCATCGCAATTCGCAGGCGCGCCCACCGCGTCAGCCGGGCTTGCAGCGATTGTACCGACCGCGTACCACAGTTCTGCAGCGCAGGCAGCGAGGCCACGCGCATTCGCCACCCGCGCCCCGTAATCAACTTCGCCAGGAAATAATCCTCGGCCAGGTAGTCGGCGAAGGCAGCCAGCCCACCAACCTCCTCGAGCGCGCACCGCCGCACTAGCGAGGACATGCCAACGTGACAGTTGATGCCGAGCAATTCGGCACACATGTACATGCGCGCTTGCGCCGTTCCAAAGTAAACCTTCTCGTAAACCGCCGCGAAGCCTTCCGCGTCGCACGTGAACGGCATCTGGTGGACGATAGCAACGTCGTCGCGCATATGCTGCACCATGTCAAGCAGAGTGTCGTCACGCATGCGAATACCGGCATCGCTGATAAGTACGAGAGGGTGTCGCGCGGCCAGGTACGCCGGCTGCATATTGTTGATCTTCGGGTTGACGCCGACGCGCACGCCGCCCGTGAAAAGACGCGCCTCGACGTGCGGGTACTTCTTCAACAGGCTGTTGACCAGCATCACCGCCGGATCGTTGTCATTCTCCACGCAGAACAGCAGCTCGTACGCGGGATAGTCCAGCGTGAAGTAAGTCTCGAGGTTAGAAAACAGGTTGGGGTCCACGCCAGTGAGCGGCTTCAGGATCGACACGCCAGGATACGGCTGCTCGGGTGGCGACCGGTCCACCGTTCGGTGCAGCTTCCACTTCGAGTACGACAGGGCCATTATGTGAATTAGCCACAAAGTTACCCACGCGATCATGAAAAATATGGCAAATCCATAGACAGTGTATACCATGGGCATCATAATTGTAACTTTTTAACGTATTCACTTTCGGGCCACATAATATCGACTGGTTTTGAGTCGCGAGACGTGCGCTATGACACGATCATAACACTGAACTGAGGAACTCACAGAACACTATAATACTCCTAGCGGTGGAACTAGAGGAAGTGAGGCAGGCAGGCAGGCCGAGCCGAATTTGCTAGCAAAAAAATAGCGGCGCCGCGAGGACGAATCCTGGCTCCATTAGATTATTCAACATTTATATCAGCGCGTTATCATAATTAGAACATTTGTACGTAAATTCCATTCTTTATTCACATACACGTTCACGTCACAAAATTCTTGGAATTAAAAACTTGAAAAGGTCCAAATATTAAATTCCTACACAACTTGCATTGCATTGACTCACAGACGAGCACAGATATCTACTCACAGACTTGAGACTACTATACGCCAAAGAGTATATAATTTACTACGTAAGAGGAGGCAGGACTCCCATACTAGCCAATAGAATCGCTTTGCATGGCATACTATTACCAGCCATACAAATATATATGACATATCGTGACGTTTGAAACGAACGTAAAGTGCCAACCTAATAAGCCCAATAGCGCTGTGCCACCTTACTTTTATCGATATTGATAAAATGTAGGGGTAGGTGGGAGATGGGGGGGGGGAGGGAGGTTTCATCTGGTTTATTTTTTAGGGGGACTTAAATGTGCACCAGGAAAAAAAAACTTTGTAGGTCTAACATAAATTTTATTTTTCAGACGCTGACATTGTTTTTAAATAAAATAACAGGCATTCTTAGGTTCAATATTACTATTCATTCGGTTCAGTATTTAGGTACCTGCGCTGGGTGACCTTTTTCTATTACGTGATTGCATAATTTTCTTCTTGTTGGTGTATTACCAAACTCTTGCGACATAACCTGATGTCCAGACATGTAGGGTTCTGTAAATAACCAAATAAGTTAAACAAATATTCTAATATTAATCACTAAATAACAACTACCAGTGACCGATTTAGAATTAGCAAGTTGAAATGGCAATAGGCAGGCGGGCAGGCCACATTGCTCGCAGAACTGCCAACTGATGAGGAAGAAAGGTTCTCGAGTGGCGAACACGAACCGGAAGACACAGCGTAGGCCGGCCCCCCACTCGGTAGATCGATGATCTGGTGAAAGCCGTGGGGAGCCGATGGATGCAGGAGGCGAGCAGCTACGGCGCTCTCTGGAGGAGGCCTATGTTCAGCAGTGGACGTCCTTAGGCTGTTGATAATAAGCAATTACTAGTGTAAAGAGGACGCACTGCTTATGACCAGTAAAGAAGGAATAGTTGCTAGTTTTCTTTGCTTGGAGTTTGCTTGGTTTTAAGTTAAATAATTATGAGTCTGATTCATTAAACGTTTTAAATAACTGTACTTTCATAACTAAACGGTATTTATAATTATCGATACTTTTACTTAGTTACAATAGCACAGCACTAATACACAATAAATATGAAAATATCAAACTTAAAATGTTGGTTTACGCCGGGCTACCTTGGGCGTAGCCCTGCTGCGACTCCATGGGGCTAAATAATACCTAATTCAATACTTAACTAGCTTGATCATGGGGAAATTTCGCCATAAACTTTCTTTTTGCTGCATCTATACGGCTCAAACTCCACAAATTTCACAAGTTAAAAACCGTTTCCTCTTCTGCCACAGTAAATTACAAAAATTGTGCTATCACCACTTTATTTAAAAAACAGTGATAATAACAGTAAAACTTAGAAAAATCAACAAAATTGCAACTCGTAATAAAATGTAAACAACTAACACAGACTATAGTCAGACTGACTGACAGAAGTGTGAACTGGAAAGAAAGAGAAAGCGTAACGAGGGAGTGCGATGGCAGTATCCCGCCATTATTTGCGATGTAAATTCCATAGAAACGGATTTTTGTTCGTAGTTTCAATAGCCTGCTATACGCTAACGCTTATCTACGTTATCTACTATACACAGAGTAACCAGAGGGAGCATCAGTGTATTATTTTCACAGATTAGAGAAAAAAACAATTGACTAAACAGATGGAGCGAAATTTGACTTTTGCGAACACCAATGCGTACCAGGGTCGGTGCAACTTTGCAACATTGCAACCCTACCAAGTGAAGAAATTGCACGAAGTTTTAAGTTGTTTTGTTTCTCCGGTGTCATTTTATTTAGTCGTCTTATGGGCATGCGTAGTTCCTTCAATGATAGAAGCAACTACGCATGCTCGTACAATGACGTTTCAGTTGATGTTACAGAAAACTATGTTTTTTGTGGTTTTTTTATTATATTTTAGTGTTTAGTCAATAAATTTAGCAAAATACTTATTTAAAATAAAGACATTGATGTGTAATGTGTTTGGAATGCATATTCCAATACTCAAGAAGATTTACACAGGACAAATTATTCAGTTTCTATGGTGCAAATACTTTTCGTGTTTACGATATATTTTTGTGTGTAAGTAGATTTGCGTTCACATAAAACATACGTAGAATTTTGTGCAGGATTAGAATTGGGTGATTTGATTGCTGCTATTAAATTAGAATTTGAATTTTGGTACATATCGTAAATCCACAAGAAGGTTATCCAGTTGTTTGCATTTCGAAATTAGAGATGATTTTACAGGTGTCGATGGGTTATCGATAATTTCGATATATGTATTATATGTAGAAAACTATACACTAACCAATAACAGGTAGTACCTACTGGTTCAATCCTTAGAGTATAGACTAAAAGCATAGAGAGAACTTCATTATCTGTCAAGCGAACCACTTTTTTGAACACTTTTTATATGAAGTGGACACTTTGATGTAAATGAGTCTGACAGATTTGTATAGATAAAACAGTTGACTCGAGTCGAAAAAATGGTACGGTGATTTTTGCAAGCGTAGCTAATTACTATATGTTTGATTCTTTCCTTCGCCACTGACGTAGCGATACGTGTGAGCAGTACAAATATAATATCGTTTTGATTGATCTCTCTATGCTTTTAGTCTATACTCTAAGGTTTAATGAACTCTTTAGATGGGCATATGATTGAAATTTGATATAATGACACAGAACAAATAATAGTAAGTAAAACTACTACTGTTTTAATGAAAAATGTTTTAAATGAGAATTTAAATAAGGTTTTGTTTGTTCACAGATTCTGCCAACCGTCATGACCACCTTTGACAAACCTACTTCAATGAACTTTGTATTTAGGGCAAACCTACTTATATTAATAATTTGTTGTTTACAATAGCTATTTTGAAATAAAACTTTAGTAAAAATACATTCTCTTTATTTCTCATTAATTATACTTTTCATTCTGGAATAACGTTACGGCAATAAAGCTTAGGTTAGTACGGAATAATTTCGTTGTTGACCACTATCTTACCTGGCGATAAGTGACGATGCGGTCTACGAGAGCACGCTTACCTATAGAAGATACCTAATCACTCCCGACTTAAACTCACTCAGGGAAAAAAGATCCCAGTTAAAAGCTTTAGAGCGCATAGTAATATTATAATAGGTATTATTTTTCTTTATGTGCTTAATATATGGAATATCAACCATTTAGTGACGTTCAACCGCCAGTCAACCATAAAATGATGATGGAAATGATATATCAACGAAATTATTAGGCTCTATTATTTATTTCTTGAACTAGCTGGGCCATACAGTTATGACGCAAAAGAAGTCGGTTCTAGTTATCAGGGGTACCTAGTATTTTTTCCTCCAGACAGCGAAGATAATTGAGCTTTCCATCATCCCCCCACAAATTAGAGAAAATTAGCTCTGTTTATTTTAGGTGTCAGGCTTTTATAAAACTCTGTTCAATGAAGTATCGATATCGATAAAATAGCGTCTCATGACTATTTTTCAAAAATAGGTACAAAAATAATACACTGATGTTCCCTCTGGTTACTCTGTGATTATTTTCATACCTATTTTTGAAAAATAGTCATGAGACGCTATTATATTGATATCGATACTATTCATTCAGCTATTAATTGTTTTGTTGTACTTAGTGAAATTTAATGAAAAATATTGAAATGCTAATTAATTGAAGTGGTGGTTTTAATAAATAAAATGTAATCAAAGAACGCTGTGCAATAGGAGGTGACTAAATTTATTAGCTATGAAGGTACTTATCATTGGCAAAGACAACATAATTCTAATTAGCTTAACACATATAAATGAAAGGTGTCATTTTCCTGGATGACTTGACGTAACTATAGAAAAATGTAATTTAGTTTATTCATGCTTGCTTGGTATGTACAATAATTTAATTTTTATTATTTTTAAACACATTAGTCTAGTTTTAACTTGTAAAAATGCTAAAAAATAGCTTATTCGCAATAAAAAATTTGAAGTATGAAGTTTATTTCCGTAACTACTAAAACCGATTTTGATGAAATTTGGAATGCTGGTATATTATACGCTGGATAGTGGATACACATAGGGTACTTTTTATCCGCGGGTAACACCGTGGGGCGCAACTAAGAAATAAAGGAATGTATTTTTATCAAAAGTTTATTTCAAAATAGCTATTGTAAGCAACAAATTATTAATATAAATAGGTGTGCCCTACATACAAAATTCATTGAATTAGGTTCATCAATGGTGGTAATGACGGTTGGCAGAATCTGTGAACAAACAAAACCTCATTTAAATTCTCATTTAAAAACAGTAGTAGGTACTTACTATTATTTATTTTCATTATATCAAATCTCAATCATATGCCCATCTAAAGAGTTCATTGAACCAGTACTACATGTAATATGTTGGTTTAGTTTAGTGTATAGTTTATCTACTTATAATACCTATATCAAAATTATCGATAACCCATCGACACCTGTAAAATCATCTCTAATTTCAAAATGTAAACAACTGGATAACCTTCTTGTAGATTTACGATTTGTACCAAAATTCAAATTCTAATTTAATTGCAGCAATGAAATCACCCAATTCTAATCCAGCTCCAAGTTCTACGTATGTTTTATGTGAACGCAAATCTACTTACACACAAAAATATATCGTAAACACGAAAAGTATTCACACCATAGAAACTGTATAATTTGTCCGGTGTAAATCTTCTTGAGTATTGGAATATGCATTCCAAATACAGCACAAGTCAATGTCTTTATTTTAAATAAGTATTTTGATCAATTTATTTACAAAACACTAAAATATAATAAAAAAACCATAAAATACATAACTTTCTGTAACATCAAATGAAACGTCATTGAACGAGCATGCGTAGTTGCTTCAATCATTGAAGCGACTACGCATGCCCGTAAGACGGCTAAATAAAATGACAGCGGAAAAAGAAACAATTTAAAACTTCATGCAATTTCTTCACTTGGTAAGGTAGTAATGTTGCAAAGTTGCACCGACCCTGGTACGCATTGGTGTTCGCAAAAGTCAAAGTTCGCTCCATCTGTTTAGTCATTTGTTTTTTTCTCTAATCTGTGCTACTATACTAGTCAAAGACAGACGAGTGACGACTAACCGACTAACCAAAGAGTAGAAAAAAAGTAGAAACAGTCTTGAGATATTTTTTTTTTTTTTTTTTTTTCCTCGTATGAGGATATATATGTGTATATTAGGGGTGAGGCGTATTTATCGTATCAGAGGAATACCTATATACGATTATTTGAGCTTGCGATAACTGCTTGTAGTTATAGGTATTGTCGGTATCGGGTATTGGTGAAAACGCGAAACGTTGCCTCACCGTAACGAGCAGAGCCAATAGCGGTGCAATACCTAGCAGGTATTGCGTCGCTATTGGCTCCGCTCGTTGCTTGCGGTATCACGGATATTATACCCACGATACCGACTGGTTACTGATAGACTATCTGGTATTTGCCGTTGTCGTTTCGCGGCCGATGCAATACACCCAAACCCAAATAAATTCGAAATGTTCCGAGTGTAAATGTGTTTTCCCGGTGCGAGAGTGAGAGACGACGAGGAAATGGAACAGGACTATTTTGTATAGCGGAGTCCGGAGATAATGAAACGGATGGTGACAAACAATTTAAATCTTATGCGTATAGACTTAAATGCGGTTATTGAAAAAAATTGGGGTCAAGGTTGAAATTGTATTTTATAAGTACCTAGGTAATTTGTTTTAGAATGTGGACTGCAAAGTAGTCCTATATATAAATCATAGTAGTATATATAAATTTATTTAATTTCTATAATAAATAAAAGTTAGCCGATCGGTATCGGTACTATCGGTACGGCAACGCACAATTACTTTTGCAATGAAGCTTTAGTAAAATAACAATTCTTCTAATACCTGTGCAGAAACTCAAAACCTACGTATAGTAAAAAACTACCAATACCTAGTTATCAAAATAAACAGTTTCAGAACCCGTTATTGCCATCAATACCAGTAAATAGTTTCGGTATTGCAATATGACGTACCGACCCACCTCTAAGTCACAGTGACGAAATACCTCCAGGCACAGCGACACTGTGACTTTGTCATTCTGTGATCCTGCTCCGCTGCCCACGCGAGCCTGTCAGTCCGTGCTAAAATAATAGGTGCATCCTTTTCTCACGTAGGCGTCTGTAACGTCCCAGAAAGGGACACATCTATTATTTTTTTACAAGTAATAGGTGCATTCTTTTTTCACATGGGCGTCAGTATCGGTCCAAAGAGGGACACACCTATTATTTTTTCACGGGAACTGTGACAGCAACATGTTGTGCCGAGCCGCGAGTTCAAAAGTAGGTGCAACCTTTTTTCACATAGGCGTCAGACAGGTGCGAATACAGGGGGCGCACGCCAGCAATTTACCAGCAATATATAGGTGCATGGAATTCATAATTTAACGAAAAGAGCACAAATTGCTCTTGTACCGTATACTTATGTGTTTTACCACCATATCGCCAATTTTCCCTCTTGGACTACCCCTACTATAATGATTTTTGCGCCCCCCCCGCCTTACGAAATTTCTGTATCCGCGCCTGCCGTCAGTATCGTTCCAGAGAGCGACACACTTATTATTTTTTCACAGGAACTGCGACTGCGATATGTGGCGGCCACGAGACCCACGAGTTCAAAGGTAATAAGTGCATCCTTTTTTCAAATAGGCGTCAGTATCGTTCTAGAGAAAGACACACCTACTATTTATCGACGTACGCCGAACGTGACTTGTGCCGTGAGTAAAAAATACTAGCTGGTATTTTTCACAAGTATTTGTCACAAGTATGGCCAAGTCAGTCACAGAGTCACCTAGTATCTTGATTCAATACGACCCACTATATTGACTGACGGAGCTCCAGCTACGAGTTCGTCTCACGAAAGAAGTCCGGCCCCCTAATTACCTAACTCGCAACAGGTTTGCGACAGGCGTAAATCTCGCGGTGATTGCTGTCATACATCATTAGTGGTGTCGAGAATGTATGCTTCGCTACTGCTGTCGCATTGCTGTTGCAAATTTTACGTAATTACCCCGCCGCCCCCTAATTACCTAACTCGCAACAGGTTTGCGACAGGCGTAAATCTCGTGGTGATTGCTGTCATACATCATTAGTGGTGTCCAGAATGTATGCTTTGCTACTGCTGTCGCATTGCTACTGCTGTCGCATTGCTGTTGCAAATTTAACGTAATTATCCCGCCGCAGCATGATCGGCAGTGTGACCATTTGTAGCCAATTTTTCCAATTTTTCGGGAGATGGTGTAAACGTTTTTTATTATTTCCCATCTCCCCTATTAGAAGATGATTGTTTTAGAAATGACGGACTGATACATGGACCGGCCCCCTAATTACCTAACTCGCAACAGGTTTGCGACAGGCGTAAATCTCGCGGTGATTGCTGTCATACATCATTAGTGGTGTCGAGCATGTATGCTACGCTACACCACTAATGATGTATGACAGCAATCACCGCGAGATTTACGCCTGTCGCAAATTAGGTAATTAGGGGGCCGTTTAAACCTTTCAAACCACAGAGTAGTTTAAACATAAGAAAATGCTTAGACTATCTACAAAGAAATGTCAAATTCAGTTGGGTGGACCACGAGTACATTGCCTGTAGTATCTCCTAAGTAGTCTATGGTGCATTCTTATTAAGTAAATTGAAGTACAGTAGATCTGCGAGATAGATAAACGTTAATATTATGATCCAAAATAAAGCCAAGGTATCTCGCAACGAAACTAATAAAAAACGAAAGAGTTTAAAGTTGTCAGTCAGTATCGTGACACATTTCCTCTAACCTGTGGTCTATGCTTGAAGCAGTGACAGTGACAGATTTTAGTAAAACCACAACTGGCGCCATCTATTGGGTCATGCATAAAAGAAGACTTCTTTTTTTAAATAAAATGGCTCATTGTAATTTATTGAATTGATACACTATATTTATTTGCGCAAAATTAGTTTTCTTGTTATCACTACACTGCATGCTACACCTTCGATCGCATCGTCACTTTCCATCAGGTGAGAGCGTGGTCAAATGCTAGATAAGTCTGATGTAAAAAAAAAAAAAAAATCACGTTGAGTAATTAAGGTATTATTGGCAAAAGAACGCAAGAAAATTTGAATTTGCCGCGCTAGTGTAACGTTCCACCTTCGCTACAATAGTCAACCAACGCGTCTGAGAATTTGCAAATAATTTGTCAATTTTTTAGAACGAAGTGAATTCACATTATTATATACTCTTTGACTCTAACTCTTTGGTTCTAGCTACATATTACTTATCTGTGCTTTGGTTCACAAGCGTTACGTTAGCGTATAGTAGTCTGTGGTTTTCACTAATCTTTGTTTCGCGCCTTCAGCAGAATTGTTTCTCATTTTGTTTTATGTTATATCTTTTATTATAATGGACATAAATAATCTTTTAAAGAACGTGAATAATGTGGATGAATATATATCTGTTACCCAAGAACTTACCGACAGTTACAAAAACACGAAAGTGCACATTAATATTACGACGGTTCTAGCCTTGAAAAAAATTCGGTCCCTTGAAATCGAGGTAAAAGATCAACTCATCAATCATGTTATTATATTTTTTTGTAGCAATAAAATGGTACAAGGTCCGTCCTAAATCCCTAAGCAAGATATTTGTAATTTTGGTTGATTACAGTACTTGAACAAATGTTACGAGAACGGTGCAGCTTGTGTTTTACTCGAGCGTTTGTTGAGCTTACCGCCATCAAAAACATGGGGAGTCCTTGGCAAAGAGCTGGTCAGTCTACTGCAGTACTGGCTGGAAGCTATCAGGAAATATCTGATAAATCACAGTGTACACTGGTGGAGCTTTCTCAAGCTCATTCTGAAGTTTATCAAGGTTTGTGAGTTATGAACATGAAATCACTTTTCTAAGTCTGTATTCCTTCTCTGAAGTTATAGACAATAAGACACAGTACCTACCCACATAGAGAATGTCTTAGGATCTTTAGATATACCTTGTTCAACACTATAATATCACCCAAATTCAAGGCAATATTTACTAACATTGCACTGACAGTAAAATCAGCTGATAGGAAGAAAGAAAGAAAAAGAAAGAAAGAAAAAATATTTATTTAACATTTACAAAAATTAGTTAAGTACAAGTATAATATATACAATTAAGTAAGAACAGTAGTTATGAGAAGAATAATAAGAAGTGTAGATATTATATACATAGATAAAGTGGTGTTGAAAAGGGCTTAACCCAGCATTCATGCCGGTGTACTCAACACCTGGCGCTGATTTAATTTTTTATTTTTTTTTATTTTGGTTGATAGCAGGAATTACAAAAATTTTTGCCTGTGGCATACTGACCCATGATAAAGTTTTCATACCAGCTTCATAGAGAATCTCTTGGTTGCTAGGGGCCACAGAATTCCCACGAGTAGAACAGTAGTATATAACGTCATTCATGGACAACAAGGAGAGCGCTATACATTCGGTACTAAGCAAAAAAAAAGACGAATGTAATGTCTTTGGTCCTTGTCACCGTTTCTGGGTTTTTTATTTGGCTTCGTTTGATCTAAGCCAAACAGGTTAACAATTTTTTGAAATGGTTTTTTTTGTTAAATAATCCTATTCAAATAGTGATGTATGCAATAAATATTTGAGAAATAATGTGTGTGCAGTAGGTGAAAGCAGCATTTTATGCAGCAGAAGTCGTACTGAGGCGTAAATATGAAGAAATAACATTTCACAAGTAAGTAGCCATTGTTTTATCTATTTTCCCTTTTAAAAGTGTTTATTGTGAAAAATATAAATACAGTGTTACATTTACTACACATGTAATAACAAGTCCTCAGCTTAATAGAAAAACAGCTAAATGATTAATTAATGGATAAAATGACCAAACTTAACCAAAAAAATTTGTTGTCAAGGTACTGCCAGTTTATGCTTTTTAATTTCCCATTAAACCAGCTAGGTACCATGTTGATTTGCAAATGTTTATAAGCCGGAAAAAATCCTGTTGCAGGTATGTTAGCTAATTATTTCCTTGATTTCACTTGGTAAATTATATTATTTTATATTTAGGGTCACGTGGGGTAAGTGAAACATACTTGCACATCTATTCACTATGTGCGGTTTGCTAGGAGACTGTTTTTTTTCCACTGGTAGGTATACACATAGAAAACCTAAATCTGAAATGGCAAATGAGGGCAATAAATACTTATTGAGAAAATAATTTTTGAAAATTCAATTTGCGTGAAATATTACTTCAAAAATGGTTCACGATTTTGACAGAAATATTCCGATTCAATATTCTGACGGTAAGTTGACATTGGCGTTTGACTATTTTGCAGTTGACTATATTGACAGTTTTGTTTTTATTATCTGTGGTTAAAGAAACTTTATTTTCTCAAAAGAAATTAACATTTCACTGCATGAGAAATTACAATTAAATTACTTAATATTAAACACAATGAGCAATCGAAGCTTGATACGCGATTGAATAAGTTTAAAAACAGAAACAAATAGTAACAGTAGGATAGTAGAAAGGAGTTTTAGTGATGAGTGTGTTTTTATATCCACATCTCATTTTATTTAAATTTTAGTTCCTCTTGTCGAGGTGGGTAGTTAGAAAAATACATATTTTTATGAATTCGACGGTAAGTAATGCACTTGCCCACTTACAAGTACAGGGTCGGACTTAGAGTTTTGATATAACAAAAGTTTTTAGTTTTGATTTAAACATGTTGAATTTTTTTATTGTTTTAATATCGTTTGGGAGCTTGTTAAACAGTTGCGCTCCTCCATTATCTGTTACCCGCAATCATTTTAGGTACCTACTTATATAATAATAGCTGCCAGGTATCACTTTATTAGCGCAGAATCTCGATCTCTTTCTGTGGGTGCCGTATAAGAGCAGACTAAGGGACTATCCAGAGAATGGGCAGTAGCATTCTCCTTGGTACATTATAATCTTCTGCGATGGCAAGCAACTTGCCAAGCGAGCTGATTGTGGCAAACCTCCCTATAATCAGCGTCTAAAATGGCGGTTTATGGGCACGCCTGTGTTCAGCACTAGACGTCTTCCAGCTATTGATGTGAAATACGCGATTTTCGCCCATCGGACATTTACAATGACATTTGTAATGTAGTAGATATTTGATTGATTTTATTACCTGTGTCATCTGTAACTGCAAATGCTAACCCCACATTACGCGCCGTTTCATGCATTACTTTCGTGTAAAAATGTACATAAACACTATTTAACTGCTTCATGGCATCAGCCGACTTGTGTTTTGTAAATTTAAAGATAACTGATTTCTTTTTAAATTATGAGCTAGCAGAAAGATTGTGTGACGCGTGTGCTAAAGCATTGAAACCATTTCGCCACATAGCATAGAGCCGTGATTTATTGATTACGATAGGGTTTCACTTAGGTGCTCCTTCGTTTCACTTACCCCACCTGACCTCACATTTTAGTTTTTACAATAAAGAAACAGTGAACACTGGTAAAACATAATTTCTAGGTATCAAGGTAATCAAGGTAAATTACTCTATAGATAGAGCTAACGAAATCGCCCATTATCTACCCAAAATTTTGAGAGACGTTCTTATTCAGGCATCACCTTGTGTGGGAGCAAGAAACAACTAGGCGCGCATTAGATTTCTACTCGTGGGAATTCTGTGCTATGGTGCGAGAGCCCACTGCACAAATACCTACGTCATCGAGTACCCCAATAGGCTATCTTAAGATCGTTAACCGACATCTAAATGTGTAAAAAAAATCAGGTCTGCCAGTTCCGATCCTACCGGGTCATGGAAATAATTGAAATTTTTTGACGTAATATGTCAAAATGATCCCAAATGAATCTTCTGGCAACAGTTAACCATTGATTAATTATGTAAAAAAAAATTGGTCTACCATTGCGCACCCTGCCGGAAGTACCTGGCAGACCCCTAAGAATGTGCCCTTCACACTCTTTACCTACCTCAGCGAATACCCCAATGAAACCTACGCCCAATAATAGCCAAGATGCCCCTGACAATAGATCAAAAGGTCTGCCAGGTCTAAACTTGGTGAAACTTAGTATTCAAAGCACTTGAAGCTGGTGGGGGTGGATTATTTCCATGACCCGGCAGGATCGGAACTGGCAGACCTGTTTTTTTTTTACATGTTTAAGTGTCGGTTAACGATCTAAAGATAGCCTATTGGGGTACTCGATGACGTAGGTATTTATGCAGTGGGCTCTCCACAGAGCATTGAAAAATATGACGCTTCGCACCTAGATAGAGGCGCCCTGATGACATTTGACACAAAAAATCGACTATGGCAGATGACATACATAATATCGACGGCAGCAAACAACAAACGGCTATCTACAAAATCAATTGTTTCCAGAAGAGTGTTCCTCAGGCGAAAATGTAATAACTTCATAAAATAAATAAAGCTAGATACTTCAAATTTGCAATAGTTAATTATAACAATATCATCATCATCATCATTAACAGCCTGAAGACGTCCACTGCTGAACATAGGCCTCCCCCAGAGCACGCCACCTTGAGCGGCTGCTCGCCTCCTGCATCCATCGGCTCCCCGCGGTTTTCACCAGGTCGTCGGTCCACCGAGTGGGGGGCCGGCCTACGCTGCGTCTTCCGGTTCGTGGTCGCCACTCGAGAACCTTTCTTCCCCATCGGTTGTCAGTTCTACGAGCGATGTGGCCTGCCCATTGCCACTTCAACTTACTAACTCTAAGAGCTATATCGGTCACTTTAGTTCTCCTGCGGATCTCCTCGTTCCGGAGCTTATCTCGCAGGGAAACACCGAGCATAGCTCGCTCCATAGCTCGCTGCGCGAGTTTGAGCTTACTAATGAGGCCAACAGTAAGAGTCCATGTCTCAGTTCCATAAGTCATCACTGGCAACACACACTGATTGAAAACTTTCGTTTTCAGGCTCTACGGTATTTTGGACGAAAAGATAGGACGAAGCTTCCCGAACGCTGCCCAGCCGAGTTGGATTCTTCGTGCGACCTCTTTGTCGAAGTTGGATCTACCTAAATACTACCTAAATGAAATATTAGATATATCATCTTGCTTAAGGCGTTCCTTTCCGCGCCACACCCACACAAAGGCCTCCTTCGGGACTGCTTGTGGTTCATCATAAAAATGATTTACTAAGTATTCGGCAACTAATTAAGTGTGGAATTAGAATTACATTATTAGGTGATTCAGTGTATGCATTACAATGAATCCTTCAAATATGGAGAGGATGCAAAACAACACCCAATATAAAGAAAAATGCCAAAATGCAGTTGTCTTTGTTTCTTTGCTACCTTCGATTATGTTTTGACATTGGCTTGCGCTGTGCTCTGGACTACGGCAACAGAAAGGCGCCTCTATCGGGAGGCGAAACGTTGTTTTCTTGCTCTGTGGGGCTCTCGCACCACTAGGGGCAATGGATCATAGTCAAATAGTAAGGGTAAACTATAGATATCCAGTACTCGCGGGGGAGGGGGGGAGGGAGGGGGGAGTTGTGGGTAAGCTCCCCCCATCCCCCCTATTTGCAGCAAACATATAGATTTTGAGTAATAATATTTTTTCTGTTTTTTTCCCTCACTTTTGCTGTCACGAACTACTCTGATTGACGAATCGTGTAGGGGAGGTGCTGGTGAACCTAGTGATCTCCGTTTCATAGTTTCTAGCGCTTTGCCGGCCGCTGCCGCGGCACGCTCGCTAGCTCGCTCGGCTCGCACGTTGTGTTGTCGCAAGTTCAACCTAACCTAACCTATATAGTGATCTGTGTGATCACCTTTTTTTTTTTTTTTTTTTTTTTTTTTTATGTGATTGAATGACGTGACGAGCTAGTCGTTCACCAGATGTTAAGTGACACGGCCGCCCATAACAGTTGCAGTGTCACCCGGAACTTTAAAACAATAGTTTCGCGCGACACTGCACTGCGCACGTCATCCTGAGACATCACCCAGTCTAATAATCAGATTACTAGACTGAGTGATCAGATCATAAAGTCTCATTTGCCCAGTAATTTCACTAGCTACAATGCCCTTCAAACCGGAACACAGTAGTGCTTGCGCACTACTGCTTGGCGGCAGAATAACTGGCAAAGCGGTGGTACCTACCTAGACGAACTTTGCAGAAAAGTCCTACCACCTAGTAAAAGAACACCACCACCTAGAACACCTATTGAAGATTTTTAAATTCAAGTAATTAGATTTTTCATAGTATTGACGTAACTATTGAAAATTGTGACAAATCATCCATTTCCTGACGACAACCTTAAAAATCAGCTGATTCAACTGTCAGTGCAATGTTAGTAAATATTGCATCTTGAATTTGGATGATATAATTCTGTGTACTATAATAGGTACTTAAACTAAAACCTTAGGTATCTATGCATTATAGGAATGAACAAAAATTTAAAGTGCTACTTACCATATCTTTATTACCATATTACATTTTCTGATGTATTTATTACTAACTGTACCCCACAGTTTCACTGGCATGGACCAGTTTTTGGGATAAATGGTTTCCTATATCAATCCTATCTATAAATATAATATTAGGATACCTATGTAGATTAGGAAGTAGAACAAGGGTTACATTAGTGATTGGAAAAGTACCTTAACTTTTTGTTTAACTTATTCTGGTTTCAACGCTGCTCACCTGATGGTGGGCGGTGATGAAGTCTACGTAATTGCAAAACAAGGCCACCAAAGGTAGAAACCCAATTAATTTCTAAAGTCAAGACAACCTTTTTTCCAAAGGAGATACGTCTGAAAGACCCAACCATACCAAACATGCTGGCAGAGCTAACTACAGAGTGCCTCTTCGATATCGCCTCTAGAGACAAGGTGGATGCACAGCAACAGCAAGAGATACTACATTACCTGAATATGTTCTGTGCGGAGTCCAGCAGAGAAATCAGATTCGCCTTGAGGAACAAGTTTGGAGGATTTTTGTAAGTGTGCTCATGTTTCTTAAGGGTCTTATCACAAGCGTCAAGGTATCCCCGCCTTAATGTTACCAGAAATAAATTAGATTATACCTGTATTTACAGATATTACAAACCACCAAAACTAAAATATTGTTTATTAACAGGATATTTACCATGTTTACCATGTTAGTAGGGTTAGTGACCATGATAGTTTAAAATCTTATATTAAACCGCCAAAAAATTATGGGTAGGGGGGGAGGGTTAGTCCAAAACCATGTATCACCAAGGGGGAGGGGGGGGAGGGGGTCAAAAAGTAGCAAAAAACCATCATATGATTAATGGACAACCCCTATAGTAGCTATAAAGTTTATCATGAGATAAACCTTTCGAGAGAAACCACTTATTATAAGCACCAGATATCAAAGTGTTTGTCATAGATTCTAATTCGAAAAGGATTGGTAACTAGATTGTTATCTATTTTAGCTAAATAAGTTGCTGCACCTACGGTTTTATAGTGGTGTTGATTTCTGAACATATTGCTGTCCTTGTTATTTGGACCTGTGTGAAAGGGACAGCATCAGCAAACATTTTTAAACGTGTCAAATCAGAGTGTGTTTCCATCCCAACGATAAAGCTCAAGCTCAAATGTAAGATTCAAACCTACGACCAAGAGATCGCAAGGCGACGGAACTATAGCTATAATCATTGCTGCCACCTACCCATCTCTACACCACTATTATAAAGAGAATAGATTTGTATTTTTGTCTGTATGTTTGTAATGAATAAACTCAAAAACTACTGTGCCGATTTCAAAAATTCTTTCACCATTGGAAAGCTACATTCACCCTGAGTAACATAGGCTACACTACTACACGTGCGAAGCCGGGGCGAGCCTCGAGTTTCTAAATAAAAACAAATGAAAATCTGTGTGATTTACTTCATAGTCTCATTTCTCAGCTGTGGTGCCTCTTTGCTAGCCCTGCTGGGTTAGCGCGGATGGTAGACAAATTGTCTTTCCTCGTTGTATGTCACATTCTTCATACCTGCTTACTTGTCAGGTGGAGTAAAACAGGGGGGGAAAGCAGGGCTTGGAAACCGGGTTAATTTTCGAACCGGTTAACGCCTAAGTACATAGGGAACTTTACTTTTCGGTTTCGTTCTACCGAAACCTCTATCACACGGGTTTTGGTTAAAAAAGTTCGTAATAAAGGTTTCGTTCAATAAACCGGTTTAGAACGGTTTTTGCACGCAGTGTTTTACAGTATCATAGATCAAGTCGTAACAAACCCACATGGGATGCGATTTTCGTTGGTGGCCCAAACTGGAATACTACATAGTACAAAATATTTTTTAACAATCAATATTTATTTTTCATTAGTTTTTAAGTATCTATCTCCATATATTACGAACATCAATTGTAAAATTGTCTACGTATAACGATTTTTGTGTGATCTCACCTCGGTCATACAGACAACCGGTGTTTACTTCTTCATTATACTCTTCTGATAGACCTAATTTACTGATTGAGAAAAGTCAACGGCAACGCGACGCTTGGACGCGAGTACTTCGTGGAATTAACCGGTTAATAAAGGTTTTTATAACGCTCTTTTAACGGTTTCACTCCAAACGGAATATACGCTTAAACCGGTTTTTACCGGTAAAAAACCGGTAAATTGAAAACCGGTTCCAAGCCTTGGGGGAAAGCCAATTTTGCCTACCACCTGTGCTAAGGCAGCTGGCATGTGACGTTTATGAAGTACATAGCAGCTGTAAGGCTCTGCACCACTTCTATGCTCTGCACTATCTCTGTTTTACGAGAATGGGACAGGTAATGCCCCCTCCAGAAAGTTTTAAAGTTTATTTACTTTGTCACTTTTGTTTTAAATTGTTAAGTTATTTTATATATTACTTTGTTAATTTTGTATAGTAGTGAAATAGCGTATTATTATTCGCCGCAGTGCCAAATTGGGTGCTCAGCTAGTGACGTCAGGCTACCTCCCGTCCCAGTACAGTACTCTAGAAGCGTTAGTCCGATGGCTGGTGCCGCGACAGGATCTAGCGCTCCGCAGCGCCGCAGCCGAACGCTGGTTCCCACAGGACTTGTGCCCTGAAGCTGCCAGGGAAATCTTCCTTCGTACTAAATGGATGGACTTCTATCAGGTAGGTACAAGGACTTTTCTGCAAAGTTCATCTAATTAGGTAGGTACCACCGCTTTGCCAGTTATTCGGCCGCCAAGCAGTTGTGTGCAAGCACTACTTTGTTCCGATTTGTAGGGCATTGTAGCTCTAGTAAAATTACTGGGCAAATGTGATTTCTAAAGTCACAGTCTAATCTGTCTAGTAATCTGATTACAAGACTGCACTGATGATGTGCGCAGTGCAGTGTCAAGCGAAACCACATTTTAGAGTTCCGAGTGACATTGCAACTGTTACGGGCGGTGGTGTCGCTTAACATCAGGTGAATGACTTGCTCGTCCAGTCATACAGTAAAATAAAATAGAAAGATACCTATCAGCTTTCTTTCCTGTATTGCTGTTTTCCACATGACTTGTGCACTGAAGCTGAGCCCTAATTCTGTATGACCATTTTACGATTCCTTATTTCGAAACCACGCGAATTCATAAAAAATCTGCAAAAATCTATTCTCTATGAAATGAAAACGAAACCGCGCGAAATAGATTTGGAATTGGCGCGATTTGAACTGTCGAAAATCATAATGTTCCACTGAGACGCGTTCCGAAACATAACACGTCAAAAGTTACCACCACTTATGTCAATATTTATTCAAAATAAATGTGAAGGCATTTGTAATGATGTGACGCGATTTGAACAAGACACGATAACGACGTGGTTTCGTATCGTGTGGAATCTGTGTTTTCATAAAGGATTAGGGCGCTGGTAGGGTAGTCTATACTTTCCTGTGAGCATTTTTCCTATAGCCTATGATCAGCAGCGGACGTCTTCAGACTGATAATGATGATGATGATTATGAAACACTAACATCATCATTATGCCGTGTGATACCCGTTTGAGAATAGTACCACCTATCTCTTCCCGCGTGTGCCGCAAGAGCCGGTTAAGGGAATATCCAGGGAATGGGAGCAGCACTCGCCTCGGTCTGCAGTATGATTTGCGATCACCAAGCCGCCTGCCAAGCGTGGTGATTATGGCAAACCTCTATGATAAGCGTCCAAAGTGGTGTTTTATGAGAAGCAGTGAACGTCTTCCGGCTGATCTGTGTGTTGTGAAACACTTCTTTTCGCTGAACTCTATTGTTTGGTTTTCACCTTTTTTTATGTAATTGAATGACGTGACGAGCTAGTCGTTCGCCTGGTGTTAAGCGACACGACTGCCCATAACAGATTGCAGTGTCACTCAAAACTCTAAATTAAAGTTTCGCGTGACACTGCGCACTGCGCACGTCATCCTGAGACATCACACAGTCTAAAAAAGTTTTCTAGACTGTGAGATCAGTTCGTAAAGCCTCATTTGCCCAGTAATTTCACTAGCTACAATGCCCTTCAAACTGGAACTCAGTAGTGCTTGCACACTACTGCTTGGCGGCAGAATAACTGGCAAAGCGGTAGTACCTACCTAGACGAACTTTGCACAAAAGTCCTACCACCTAGTAAAAATTATCCTTTAGGTTTAGCTTTAAAATAAATGTGTATCCGACTGTTACTTACGAATAGTGTCGATTTCTTGACCAGGTTTCGAGCATTTCCGATGCTCTTCTTCAGGAGGTGAGTTCCAGGAAGCGAGATCGCGGCGATGTCATAGGTGTCATCGCACACTACACTAACCATGTCACACTCCAGACTAATCGTTGCACTACACTCTGGAGTAGCGCTCCTGAGAATTGGTTTCCACGCAAAAGAAGAAGAAACCTCAACACACACCACAAACAACAGTCG
This sequence comes from Ennomos quercinarius, assembly GCA_910589525.2. NCBI lineage: Eukaryota > Metazoa > Arthropoda > Insecta > Lepidoptera > Geometridae > Ennomos > Ennomos quercinarius. Next base: position 5,157,583 of record OU342510.1, read on the forward strand.
GATACATATTTATTTAAAATGAATCACACTCATGAGAATTTTAATACTAAAGAGCATTTACTGAAATTAAGTATATATTTCAGGATGCCAGAGATTTCTTGAACGCTCTAAACGAATCCAATGGACTCGTGACCTCGGTGGTCTGCAGGAGGCTTACTGTTGGGAATATCCTGATAATATCTGTAAGTGAAAACAGCGATCTCCCGAACGAACTGCATCAGTATTCCTTTCAAGGTATAACCTGGGTCTCTTCAAGTCAAGTGTGAATGGGCATCTCCTGGGCAAACGTGCTCCACCTTAGACAACCTCGTCACTTACCATCTGGTGAGATCTTTGACATGCTGTCAAACGTATGCCTATTTAACCGGTTTTTACAGATTACAAAGCGGTTTGACTTGACATTTATAAACCGAGCAGCCAAGGAATGGAACACGTTACCAGCGTCTTTGTTTCCCGATAAGTACAATCTGGAGCTCTTCAAGTCGCGAGTGAATCAGGTATCTTCTAGGCAAGCATGTACCATCGTAGATCGCGTCGTCACTTTCCATCAGGTGAGATTGCGGTCAAATGCGGGCCTGTTTAGTTATAAATAACCCTCCTTTATGCTTCGTTGAAGTCGACTAAAAACAAAGGAGTGCGTGTGCATCAGTGTGTCTATGGCATCGCATTAATATTTAAAGCGATTGTTTTTTTGAAAAATCGGGGGAGCCTATTGATGCAGGAGAATAGCAGCCGCTCAAAGACGCGTTCTCTGGGCGAGGCCTATGTTCAGCAGTGGACGTCTTCAGGCTGATGATGATTATGATAATTTTTTGTTTGGTTTGGTTATGGTGATTTGATCGAGAGCGTTCTTAGCTATGATTCAAGAAATTTGTTCTGACGTTTGAAGATGTTGAGCTCTTTCTCTTTTCTCTTTGACGAAGGGAGTGCCGGTGTTTTTTTAAATGTTGAACAAAATAAACTTATTAATAATGTTGTTGCCTCAGTGACGTGAAACTATTCGGCACCCATCGCTGCCCGCGGGGACCGCGGCGTGGCTGTCTACGAACACGAGCAGCGATGGGCCGAATCGACGAACTTGACGCTTCGTTGACGCTACTTGACGCGCCGGTGTGGCCGCAGCTTAAAGCGATATAAGACGGCTATGCTTTTTCCAAAGGGTGCGGAAAAACATGAAACCTGGCTCGACATAAATTCCAGCGGGAATTCCGTCACCGTACTCCTGGATCCGAAGATGCTGGAGACCTTCGGAGTATCAGACCACAGGACCTTTGAAACGCTGGTCATCGCTGATGATAATACACAGTCGGCAAACTTACACAAGTGAGCTTATCCATTCTCATCATAAATGTAAATAAAAGAGAGATAAGGCAACAGAGGGTCTAGTAAAGATCCGTTTTAGCATTAACGCCAAACGATAACTCAAAATACATGACTTGACTTCTTGATTATGGCCTCTGCGACGGAATGATGTCGCTCAAAATATATGGGAATGACATTATCTGCTGAAAACTTTTCCGCAGCTAATGTCATAGCTAATGTCATTCCCATACATTTTGAGTTATCGTTTGGCGTTAACGCTAATGGATATAACGCTTTTAACTACTTTTTTTTTTTTTACTTGTTTGTCAAGCGAATCCCAAGAGCTTACCCTATCGCTGAGCACATTTTCCCCCCCTCGCGTGCTGCCGTCCGACATCGCCGTGGGCGCGGCGCAGGCGGTCACGGTGGTGGTCAGCGCCCGGGCGCACCTGCCGCGCCTCGACGCTGCCTTGAGAGGGGTGTTCGGTGATAAATATCATGTGGGTATACACACAGAATACATAATAGTCACAGAATACATTATAGTCACAGAACAAATAATAGTAACAGAATGCAAATCACAAAATATAGAATAGTCACAGAATACATTATAGTCACGGAAAATACAATAGTCACAGAATGCAAAAGTCACTGTGTATACAATAGTCACAGAATGCAAAAGTCACAGAATATACAACAGTCACAGAACACATTATAGTCACGGAAAATACAATAGTCACAGAATATACAATAGTCGCAGAATGCAAAAGTTACAGAATATACAACAGTCACAGAATACATTATAGTCACGGAAAATACAATAGTCACAGAACAGATAATAGTCACAGAATGCAAAAGTCACAGAATATACAACAGTCACAGAACACATTATAGTCACGGAAAATACAATAGTCACAGAATATACAATAGTCGCAGAATGCAAAAGTTACAGAATATACAACAGTCACAGAATACATTATAGTCACGGAAAATACAATAGTCACAGAACAGATAATAGTCACAGAGTGCAAAAGTCACAGAATATACAATAGTCACAGAATAAATTATAGTCACGGAAAATACAATAGTCACAGAACAGATAATAGTCACAGAGTGCAAAAGTCACATAATATACAATAGTCACAGAATAAATTATAGTCACGGAAAATACAAAAGTCACAGAATGCAAGTCACAGAATATACAATAGTACAGATAATAGTCACAGAACACATAACAGTCACAAAACACGTAACAGTCATAGAAGATATAATAGTCACAGAATACATAATAGTCACAGAATGCAAAAGTCACAGAATATACAATAGTCACAGAATACATTATGGTCACGGAAAATACAATAGTCTCAAAACAGATAATAGTCACAAATTGCAAAAGTCACAGAATATACAATAGTCACAGAATACATTATAGTCACGAAAAATACAATAGTCACAGAACAAATAATAGTCACAGAATGTAAATAGTCGCAGAATACATTATAGTCACGGAAAATGCAATAGACACGGAACAGATAATGGTCACAAAATACATATAGTCGCAGAATACATAATAGTCACAGAACAGAATACACAATAGTCACAGAATACATAAAGTCACTTAATAATAATAGCATAACAATAGTAAATTTACAAAGTCAAATAATACATTGAACATAAGCCATTTTTTATACTTTTCCGTGTCATAGTAAAAATTAAAATAACAAAAGATAATTTAAATTAATGTAAGATGCAATTGAGTACCTAATCGTACGTTCGGTGTTGTTTTATTCGTTGTAACGAAAGATTATAATATAAAGCCCGTTGATAGCTCGTGAACATAATTTCTCGTACAAACACGACTCACCTGCGCGGGCAGGGGGCGAGGCAACAAAACGAGACAAAGCTATACGAAATTACAAAGAACAGAGCAAGATGGAACAAAAGACATCAACAGGTTCCCGTGATTTATTAGAAATTCATAGTATTTATTAGAAATTAGTGGTTGAATTGAAATACACAACTCCTTTTCGTATGAGGGGAAGTTGTATCATTGGTCAACTGGATTTATATTCAATGGCTGTAACGAATTACGAAATAACAATAGAACAGAAATTGAGCTGGACATAAATATGCACCGATTCGAAAAAAATATCAATGCAACCAAATAGTAATAGGAAAATTTAGAAAAAAATGCCGTCATTGGTCACAGGGAAGTGTAGGTATATTTTTTACATGATAGGCTAAGATTTAACCAACCGATGGGGAAGAAAGGTTCGCGAGTGGCGACCACGAACCGGAAGACGCAGCGTAGGCCGGCCCCCCACTCGGTGGACCGACGACCTGGTGAAAGCCGCGGGGAGCCGATGGATGCAGGAGGCGAGCAGCCGCTTAAGGTGGCGTGCTCTGGGGGAGGCCTATGTTCAGCAGTGGACGTCTTCAGGCTGTTAATGATGAGGCTAAGATTTCACCACGGTCTCACCTTATGGTAAGTGACGATGCGGTCGACGATGGAGCATGCTTGCCTAGAAGATACCGGTTCACTCTAGCCTTAAAAACTCTCAGATTATATTTGCCAGGAAACAATGACGCTGGTAAGGTGTTCCATTCCATTGCTGTACGAATTATAAACGAGGAATCAAAACGCTATTTTATGTAAGATTGTTTAATTTGTTTCAGTTGCTAATGGATTTGAATACCCGACTTTCATTATCGCCGCCAAGATCCCAAGAACCGAAAAATAATAGGAATTGCTCCGTAAGTACACAAAAACATATTTTACCAAACTTCTTGTTTTAGTTACGCACGTCGACAGATCGTTTTTAAAAAGCAACGGACTAACAACCAAGACTTGGCTAATGTTCATTAAACAGAAGATCATATCCCTACTCTACCTACATACTAAATTGTAAGCAAATGTAGTAGTAATACAGACTAGAATCGTCTAAATCACGTTTGATTTCGTTCTCGCTAGTCTGGTCAAAGTTTTAACTTGGTAAAAAGGTGGATTTATTAGGCTTCTATAGACTTTTGGAGAGAACACAAAAACGTTTTTCGTCTTTGTACTATTCGCTTTTCGAGCGAGCATGATCACGATTTTTTTAATGCTCTAGTTCGAGCATACGGCCCTCCTGATTGCTCCTGATAGTCACCAGAGCCTATGGAGATCTCTAACACTAGATGTGCTACTAATGCGTTGTTACCTTGTGATAAAACTTTTTTGACCCTCCTTTTTAAAAAGCTTCATGTTGTAGCTCTGGAGAAAGACCGCCGATGAACACTCAATGGAATTATTAGCATAAATCTCGAAGGCTTCTCTAAAAAATGTTTTTTATTTAAGTAAATAAATGACGTGACGAGTTAGTCGTTCGCCTGATATTAAGCGTCACGGCCGCCCATAACAGATTGCAGTGTCACTCGGAACTCTAAATTAGTATAGTTTTGAGTGACACTCCACTGCGCACGTCATCTTGAGACTTCACACAGTATAAGATTACTAGACTGTAATCAGATATAATAAAGTCTCATTTGCCCAGTAATTTCACTAGCTACAATGCCCTTCAAATCGGAACTCAGCAGTGCTTGCACACTACTGCTTTCCGGCAGAATAACTGGCAAAGCGGTGGTACCTACCTAGACGAACTTTGCAGAAAAGTTCTACCACCTACTATTTGGTAATAAACACAAGATTGACTAATGCATGTATTAGTTTTTCCGTTAAACTCAGGGTCTGATTTATTTTGATATATATTTTAGAGTAGTTGTTGTAAAAACAGTTTCAGAACGAACCTAATTATGTCATCACAATTTGTATTTAGTTTGAGGGTAGTTTGTCAACAAGTAAATCATAATATCACAGTAACCGGCAAAGTAGTAATGAAAGAAATATAATTTTTTGCTTTGTGCGTGTACAAGAAACTATCTCAGTGTTACATTTATTCTTATTTACATAACATTTTTAATGTGATCAGGAAGAAGACACCAGATTTTCGCATCCGGTTGAAGTAAAACGACGAAAACATTACGGTATCTTGCTCTATACCATATTTTATTTTTCCTATTTGTAATTTGTAGATAGAATAGCTTCATTTTAGTTCTTGTTTATAGTGATTTTATTTACGAACCCCAGAAGTAAAAGAGGCCTCCATTATAATTAATAATTACTATCTGAGTTTGAATTGGTATATTATCCCGAAAGGGGGTAAATCTACTCCCCAAGGTAGACAATGTTTCTTGTACGACATTTCTAAATTTGTAGTTTTTTATTGAGGAAATGCTATGTAAAGTTTATGTTCGAAGATAGCCCTAGCGCAGCTGGGTGGTTGAACTTCGTCCTTGACCGAATGCACGGTGGAACGTTACGCGGCAAATTAAAATTTTCATGCGTTCTTTTGCCAATAATAGCTTAATTACTCAACGTGATTACATGAAAACTAATTTTGCGCAAATAAATAGAATGTATCAACAAATTACGATTAAAAGATTGCAAATGTTACGTGATTTAGATGAATACTTAAAAAAAGTATATAAATAGATCGTTTTCATTATACATATTTTTTTAGGGTATATGGCCACATCAGCAAACCCTGGAGGTTTGGTTTCGCCGTCCACTGCTTCCACCTCGTCTCTCGCACAAGTAAGTAATCCACTTTAGTAAAGTAAATAGATAACAGTCAAAACAACTTTCGGAGTTTATCAAAAAATCCCCAATTCATCACATTCGAATTACTTATTTACCAGATAAAAATAATCAATTGATTGAATCAGAACTCAATAGCCTGATAAAGTTATCGATAGTAAATATGATTGTGCTAAATCAGGAACCACTTGCGTTATCGGTAACGGTATCGGTAAATCGGAAGATATAGTAATTTTATATTAGTAATGTAGTGTATTGTTTGTTGATAAGATAATAAGTGATATACTATTCTGTTCTTCATATATAAATGTTATAAAAAAGAGGTGAAGTTGTTTGTCAGTAGGTGTATTACCTACAGTTGTTTTTTTTTACAATTCATAGGCATGGCATTTCAGCACTGTCTCACCTGTATTATCTTACTAAAATATTGTTTATTAAGGTGACGGGTAGGGCCAGATAAGCAGGTCAAAATCCGTTCAAAGAAACTCGTAGCCTTAAATATCAATTCAGTCTGCACTTCAGCGCGGCGCTTACGACAAAGACAAGCACGAAATGACTGATTTTGACGGTTTTTAATTATACAGGGTGTCCGCTGGCAGATTTTACAGTTTGAATTGAGCTAAAGGCGCGTAGGAAGACTGCAGCGGGGAGAACGGGGTATCACTCGAAGCGCGAGTGTTGCGGGTTATTTAGTAGTCATGAGTCAGTGTCAGTGCACAGGAGTGCACCGCGCTTTTGCGATTGAGGCGTATTTCACGAACAATAATTCGATCAATGTGGCGAGGCGTTGGTTTTGTTCTCACTTTGATATCCGAGGATTGAAGGATGGTCCGTCTAACCAATTGATATGGGCGTGGGTACAGAAGTTTAGAAAAATTGACGCGAGATTGCAGCTATCAGTCCAGAGCTTTGCAAGCGAGTTTTCGCCAATATGAAGGATAGGTTGCAAGAATGTTTGCGGCTAGAAGGACGCCATTTGAGTGGAGTGATTTTTAAAAAGTAAAATCAGCAACATTTTTTTGTAATATAATAAATAAACAACTTGATTGCATTCATATTTTCATTTATTTTATTTTTTTTAAGTATAAAATCTGCCGGCGGACACCCTGTATTTATAGTATTTTTCAAAATTATTAAGTGGTCACAAAATCTAAATGTTTGTTGGGAATAAACTTTTTTTTTTTGTAGAAATATATTCGATTTCTATCGAAAATTCGAATTTCGATTTTTTTCTTTTCTTTTCTATCTGAGTTTCTACTCAGTGAAATGAAATTGGAACATTCAAATATTTTGAGGGAGGATTGCGATTTTTTTCTATGTAGCTATATATATTAATCTTGTATTTGTGGACATCACAAAAGACTTGATGAAACAAATTACATGATATATTAAATTCAAAGCTCCACATGCTCTAAGTATGCCAGGAAACGTGCCAAAAAACCTTGCTTGCCCTACCCTTCACCTTAACGGCATATTTACCATTTAATTTATTTGTTTCTAGTTTCTGATACATGTCTATATTTTTTGTTGTTTTTTATTTATTTATAGTTGTTGGAAGTAACCTTTGGAGCTTCCGTGCAGGGTAAAATACATTTTACGTAAATATTAGGCCCAATTTTGAAGGCTTTAGTTGACAGTCCTTAACAACTTACTAAAAATATACCCGTCTCTTACATTTCCGTCTATTAGACAAGAACAGCATCAGGAGACAACTGTCAACTAAAGCCTTTAAAATTGGCCCCATTGTATGTATAGGTACGGATTGACGCCACAAGACCTCACGGAAACACAAACCATTTCATCATCATCATCATCAACAGCCTGAAGACGTTCACTGCTGAACATAGGCCTCCCCCAGAGCGCGCCACCTTGAGCGGCTGCTCGCCTCCTGCAGCCGTCGGTTCCCCGCGGCTTTTACCAGATCGTCGGTCCACCGAGTTAGGGGGCCGGCCTACGCTGCGTCTTCCGGTTCGTGGTCGCCACTTGAGAATTTTTCTTCCCCATCGGTTGTCAGTTCTACGAGCGATGTGGCCTGCCCATTGCCATTTCAACTTGCTAATCATTTACTCCCTGTAAATTTTAAAATTTTCCTAGAAGTGGCGTACTACTACTGCCTACCTATTCCTACTACTAAACATCAGGCTTGTTGGTCAAGAACATTTTTTATAATGTAACGGTTGGTTTATGCTTTTTGACAAAACCGTCCAAGACCTTATTTAAAAGAATGCGCGTACGCAATGATTCGGGCCAATTTACTAATAATCATATGATTTTCGTTTTTGATAACGGTATGATTATCAATTTATTAGTAAATTGAGACATACCATTACGTAAACGCATTCTCATAAATCGTATTACGATATTCATAAATATGTCATGATTCCTAATCAGAATACAATACAACAAATGATTCATAATAATGATTGATTTTTTTCAGCTGCAGGATAGATTGGCCGCGTTACCGCGATTTAAGTGTGATAAAAAAGTTGTGAGCGTATGTGCTGAGCCACAACTTTCAAACGTGACTGAATTGACCGAAGCAGACGATAGGAGTTTCCAATCAACAAGCACAGTCAAACTCAGATCTTGCGGCGTCGGCGTTTGCTGCTATACTGGACCATTCAATAAATCCAGTAGAAAGAAAGCTGAAAGTGACAGTGAAGTTTTAAATTTGAAGACCCCATTAGTAAGGTGTATATCTCCTGTAACACATGGTAAAAACTCCAACAGTTGCCTACAGGCAGCAAGCGATGATTCCGCTGTTATTGATACTGTAGAACGTTTGTCCAAGAACAAAGGCTTAAATATAGTCGATTTACTCGCTCGAGAAGCATTGCAGGCCAAACCTATCGAAGAAGAGAAAATTGGAGATAGCGCTGTAAATAGTAACGAAGCTAAAAGCCAAGAACCCGAAGAAAACTCTGAAGCTATCGAAGACACACCAGTTCAGGATGCCGATAAACAGCCCGTGAAAAGTAAAGCTAAAAGGAAGAGAATCTGTACAGTCGTTAGTAAATCCACCACCGACGACGAGTCAAATACAGAGGCTATTAATGAAACTCCGGTTATAGTAAATCCAAAAAAAAGTAAACTAAGCCGCAGAAAAAGCATTGCGACAGTTATTGAGCCTAAAGTTACAGATAAACATAGTTTCGATGTTCACGCAATAGATGAATTTTTCTCGCAACATGTTAGTGAGACCAAAGCTGGAGACGTAGTGATCAGTCCAACTTTAGCTAGAAAAATAAATGAATCAAGCTCAGAGAGTAGCAAGAGTTTTGACGAAAACTTTAAGCTTGTGAATGAAGACTTGAATACAGAAGTACCACAATTTGAGTTCAATGAAACTGAAATAATAGAATGTTTGAATGGTATGGTCGATAAAGTTTGCATTGATTTGGAGAAATGCTCAGAGTATTTGCGTAAAGATGATGAGGTAGTTGTCTGTAAAAATAAAGCTGAACCTAAAGGTAATAAAAAAGCGTTGAAAGAAACTAATCTCCCAATTAAGCAAACCGACCTACCATCAAAACCAAAAAGAAATATCAAACTAACTTATAAAACAATGAAAGAAAAAAAACCCCGTGTAGTAGTTACAAAGAAAAGAAAAAATAATGAAGTTAAAAGCATGAAAAAAATGTCAACCATTATGGAACAAAAAGATGGGGAGGAAGTTCTAGAAATCAATTCTCCCAAACAAATAATCAATGCTGATATTGCTAAAATGGATAGTCCGATAATAATACAAACCAAAAGCGAATTCACGTTAAAAAAAACAGACGAGGAAACGCCCGTCATGAAAAGAAAGCGGAAGCTATACTCTCCAAAAGACGATGAAATAGATAAAGAGAAAAATGTAGCCAAACGGAAGTCCGAAATAGATGAAGACGATATTACTCTTTCTGAATTAAAAACTTATAAAAGGATTATTACATCACCTAAAACGACAGCTGTTTGTTATAAAGAAATAGAGAAGGAACGTAAAAAGTATATTCATTCACGTTCAAAAAAAGGTCGTGGTAAAATCAAGGAATCACCATCGCCAAGAACATTAAAAAAGAACGCAGAGTTTGATAAACTTAAAACAAACATTGAAAATAATGAAAAAATTACCATCGCAAATAAAAAGACGACTGGCTCAGACATTTATAAGTTTACCAGCGAAAGTGAAGATGAAGATTTTATGAAGAAAAAAATTGAAGTACGCAACCGAATTAGTGCTACTAATACGGTCTGTAGTGTCGATTCAGCGAAGTGCACAAGACGCGGTAGAAAGAAAACTCAAGTAAATTACTCTGTAAATTCGTCTAATGACGATGCTAAGCAAACTAAACCCGCGCGAAAAACGAAAGCTTTTAAAAAAAGTAACAACGAAAGTAAAACTGATCTGAAAATAGATCCAGTTATTTCATTGGTCGATGAGAGAATGAGAGAGGGAGGTTCTGAAGAATTAAACACTTCGATAGTTATTGAAAAACCTAAAACAACAACTCCAGCACAAGTTGAATTGGTGTTACATGAACCACCTCAAATGGAACCTATTACCGATGATCAAGAGACTACAAAATCTCCTATAAAAGGGCAATTAAACAAGAGAACTAAAAAGACCCAAAAACTCTCAACACGTAAAGAAAAGCAATCGAAAAATGATGAATTAAAAGTAGTTTTGGATAAAGAAGATGACAGAACAGTCAGCCCTTTACCAGGTCTTGTTGTGGAATCAATGGCAGATCTAAATGATCCTAATGAATCAGTAGCAGCAATAACGGTACAAAATTTACAAAAAAAACGCAAAGATGGCCTCGATCTTATCAACGAATCTTCAAATACTCAAAACTTGATACTCTCTGATATTGAAAGATGCAACTATAGTCCACAAAATGTTTCTGTGAATATCACCGATGAAAATATGTTTGTAGATTACAACGAAGAAAACACGGCAGAGAGAAAATCTAAGACAATTAAACCAAAGAAGACCGAGCAAAATATTAAATCAAGCCAAAATAAAAAGATAATTAAAACAGAACGCAACGTGAGGGGTAAAAACGTTACTGGTGGTATTATCGAAATCACTGATATACCCTATATAGCCGATGCTAAATCGGAGAAGTCGATAGCAACAGATGGGATTACAGCTCATGGAGATTACGATGAAGCTCCACCAAGTCCAGAAATGATAAGAAAAAGTATGCAGCCGCGAGAAATACAAGATCTAAATGAATCCATGAAAAATTATTTCGTAGAACTAAATCGAGAAATATACAAATCCCCTCCTAAAGTGGGCGGAGATCGTTCTACGTCTACAAAACAAACAGGAGTCAATAAGGCCGACCGACCTGCACTTGAAAGTAGCCCAAGCGTAAAATCTCCGGTTGTTTCCGTACAGAGACTTTCTTTTGAGGATATTAGTAAATGGATGCCTTCGCGGAGATCTTCTGAAACTGACAGTTCCACAAACTCCAATCCCAAAGTTCCCGACATTTTTGATATTCCGATAAAAACAAGATCAAATACCGATAAATCTCAAAAGGAAATTTCTGAAAGTACAAGTATTTCAAGAGCTACACAAAATCATAAATCAGAATTGAAGAAAAGCCAACAAGACAAGCCCATTGCTAGCTCTCCAAAAGTGAGGTCTCCTCTAGTACCCATTGTGGCAATATCTCTAGAGGATTACGATAAATGGCTACCAATGCCTAAAAAACAAACACATGAAGACACTCACAAAATGAGTGTGTCACTACGTAAACAAAATAGTCCAAAACTTGTTTATAATACTAGACAAAAATCCAAGTTCTTAAAAGTAAAAAAGACTCATGATGCCGAAACTATGGAGCTGAATACCTACAAACGAGTCAATCCTTGGAAAAAAGTTGCTGTCGCAGGCAAAACAAAATCTAATACCGAAGTTACAACTGCTAACACAACTGAACATGACTTTAGTGTAACTTGTAGCGAAGCAAAAGCTGCGAAAAATACTAAGAATGCTAAGAGAACTAACACTAAAACGATGGCAAATGCATCGGATAATGATTCAGATAGCCATTTCAAACAGTCTAAAGGTAAAAGTTCATATGAAAGGATAAGCACGGTTATATCGCCCGTCAAGTCTTTTAAAAACCTTATCAGTAATTTACATAACAGTGATGCTCCTGCTGAGGATCGCAGCGAGATAATAAGAGATATTTTTACAAAACAGCGATTTGCATCCACAATTACCAACAAAGAAAGTTCAATCGACACCGTAGGAAAATCTATACAAGATGCACGTGTAGATTCAGGATCAAAAATAAATAAGATAGCCCCAAATCAAGATGTAAAGAGACCTATCACTCGAAGTCAAGACTCGAAATTGACAGAAGTTAAAGTAATAGAGCGGGGACTTTCGGTTTCGACGAGAAGGGACGAAACATTCAAGCGACCGATGAAAAGAAAATCTTCTCCTTTGCGTAGTGATGCAAAGAAGATGAATTTCGAAGCTAATGATTCGGTAACTATTACGAGTGGACCCAGCACTGGCAGTGTTAATGATTGGTTTAGAAGAATGGAGCCTTCAAAAAGTTGCGGTAAATATTCCTGACATTTTCATAGTCTCTTAAATCCAAAACCTTAACTATAGCCTTGTATCTTATAACCCACTTTTTACTAATATATACTGTGTAACAGTGGAATAGCTGCTCAACGTTTCTTTTGTTCTATCTTACTTTTATTCTTGTTTTGTTTTACCTATTCCGAACTTGATAGAGAGAAACAATACACTAATTAACTCATAGAATTAGGATGTACAAGACCAACAATGACAGTTTGAAAATGGGACAAGAAATTTAAGAATTGTGTGTGAAAAACTGTTGTTTTGATTAAGATCTTGAATATTTGCGACAAGTTAACTGTAATATTTACTAAATATTGAACCTACCTATAGGCCCCCATAGATTTTTAAATAAAATGGGAGGCATTTTATTTACTGAGATCCTTGCTGAAAATTGCTGAATAAAATAATACTAAAACACTGAAATATTGCGATATATCGTTAGGAGCATTCCCAATCTACAAAACAGGTTTTACGTTCAGATACCACATCAAAATTAACAAAATATGACTATTAATAATGCAATTTTGTGATAAACTTGCTGTGATACGTGTATTTGTTCGGGGTGGTTCGGGTTAGTATGTTTTGTAACACCACATTCACTTACGGAATAAGAATTAAAAGCTGCAAAAAATAGTATTTTGCACTTTGATAACGGAATTATGCGTACATGATCAAATATGCTCTTCGTCGTGAAACAGACAGAGCCGATGTGGGCTCTTCTTGTGCTAGTACTCTGACACACTACTACACTACTATTTGTGTACTATTTGTACTTCTCGCTCACACGCTTCGTGAGTCTTGAGAGTAACGAAAAAATTCTAGGTCTGTGATATAACTTATGATAAGCAATATCCACTACACGACGCAATATTTATTAGCAAGGGGATAGGGTGTCCCAAGAAATATCGATCAAAACAAATAATGCTATGGTAAGCCACATCAATACAGTTTATAGCAAAATTGAAGATTTCACTGAAAATGATAAAAAATTACCGGGTGTCAATTCAGGCAGAACAGCAAAATGCTCGAGCACTGTTTAAGTGCTATTGGAATATCAACCTTAGACTATTTAGACAAGGCTGAAAATAGTATGCAACATTAAAATAGGTAAGATTTTAATGTTGCATACTATTTTCAGCTTTGTCGAAATGAAATAAGGTTGATATTCATATAGCACTTAAAAACTGCTCGAGCATTTTGCAGCTCTGTCTGAATTGACCCCTATGAAACTATAAAATTCGTAGAGTATATTTGATAGCCAGTGATTTTGGGTAGACATTGGGGGTCTTCTATCTTCTTCTTCTTCTTCTTCTTCTTCTACTTCCGATTTGCGTTGTTGCTTCGGACACTGTACAATCTGTAGTATGTGAGAAGTGTAGCGAAGCAAAGCGGAAATTTAATAAAGGTCTTTATTTTTCAGCAAACGATACAACGTTGCCGTTCAGCGATATTGTACATAATATTATGGAGAAATTGGATACAACACTGCCTGAAAGCAATCAGAATACTAGTAGAAAGTAAGGAAAACGTTCTTTTTTTTATGCGATTGAATGATGTGACGAGCTAATCGTTCACCAGATGTTAAGCGACACGGCCGCCCATAACAGATGCAGTGTCACTCGGAACTTTAAAACAATAAAGTTTCGCGTGACACTGCACTGCGCACGTCATCCTGAGACATCACACAGTCTAGTAATCAGATTACTAGACTGAGTGATCAGATCATAAAGTCTCATTTGCCCAGTAATTTCACTAGCTACAATGCCCTTCGAACCGGAACACAGTAGTGCTTGCACACTACTGCTTGACGACAGAATAACTGGCAAAGCGGTGGTACCTACCTAGACGAACTTTGCAGAAAAGTCCTGCCACCTAGTCTTCAGCAAAATTAATCTTTATCTACATATCTATTAAAAATGTTGACTACCTATATTAAAATTGTACGTACATTTTAAAAAATTTCAACACTGACATCGAAAGATTTGAGACATGTAAAACGAGTGTCATAAAAGATGATTCTGATGAAAGCAAGACAGTATTGTTTTCTCACTTCCACCTTTGTCTAAGGCCAGCGGGAGTGAGACAGCAATGGATATGTCTGCTCTTTACAGATCTTTTCTTTATTGAAACCTTAGAGTATAGACTAAAGCATAGAGAGAACTTGATTATGTGTCAAGCGTAGCACTTATTTGGACACTTTTTATATGATGTGGACACCTTGATGTGAATGAGTCTGACAGATTTGTATAGAAAAAAAAAACAGTTGACTCGAGTCAAAAAAAATGGTACGGTGCGTATCGCAAGCGTAGCTATAATGTGTTTGTTTCTTTCCTTCGCCACTGACGTAGCGATACGTGTGTCTATGATTTAGTCTATACTTGGATGATACTATCATCTATTTTTTCCAGTTATTTTGATTTCAAAACCAAAATACTAAAGTGTCTGATAGAATTTCTATGGCATCGAAATAAAGAACATTCTTTGAAAAAAAAATCCAAATCGGTCAATAAATGACAGAGTGAGGTAACAAACGCAAAAACAAACAACCACCGAATAGAGAACCCCTCTGTTTTTCAATCGGTTGAAAAACGTACTTAATACACATACCTTTGTAATAACTAATCAGTAATTTGGTTGTTTTTTTTTATCTCAAATTCACTCTCACATCATCATCAGCCTGAAGACGTCAACTGCCGAACATATGCCTCCCCCAGAGCGCGCCACCTTGAGTGGCTGCTCGCCTCCTGCATCCATCGGCTCCTCGCGGCTTTCACCAGGTCGTCGGTCCACCGAGTGGGGAGCCGGCCTACGCTGCGTCTTCCGGTTCGTGGTCGCCACTCGAGAACCTTCCTTCCCCATCGGTTGTCAGTTCTACGAGCGATGTGGCCTGCTCATTGCCATTTCAACTTGCTAATTCTAAGAGCTATATCGGTCACTTTAGTTCTCCTGCGGATCTTCTCATTCCGGAGCTTATCTCGCTTCACTCTCGCATCTCACTCAAATTCAATATATTTTAATGTTATTTGGCAGTACATGATCAACATAACGTTAATACTAGTAAGTAACCTGTGGACGATGTGGTTTGCTGTATATTTTATAATACCACTTATATATTACACCTTGTTACTTTAAATTCACAAGTAAAACAGGAGAGACAAAATTGTCTCTCCAGTAGGGTTAGCACGGCCGGTAGACAAAATTGTCTTTCCCCTGTTTTACTCCAAGCAAGTATGAAGTGACGTAAAACGGGGAAAGACAATTTTGTCTACCGTCCGTGCTAACCCAGCTGTTTTACTTCATTTGACAAGTAAGCAAGTATGAATAAAGTGACGTAAAACGGGGAAAGACAATTTTTTCTACAGCCCCTACTAGGCAGGCAGCTGTTTGTTATTGCTAATTAAAAAAAATAGACGCTTAAACTATTTATATCCACTTTTCAGGTTTGTGAATCTATTTGTGGAAGCCCAGAAGCAGCTTGTCGAGCTGAAAGAGGAGAGGCGTAAGATGTATAAGTCTGTCGCGACTGACATCATCACGAAGATGGTAGCTGTTATGGATGAGAAGTTTACCGAACTCGACAAAAGGTAAGTCTCATATGTCCAGTAATTTCACTAGCTACAACGCTCTAACCGAAACACAGTAGCGCTTGCACATTACTGTTTGGCGGCAGAATATCTAGGAAAGCCGTGGTAGGTACTTGCCAACTTTTGCAGAAAAGTCCTACCACTTAGGCCCGATTTCACCAACGTTTATTCCAAGTATACGGCTATTCCTTACTCTTGGATACAGCTAATTGACTAATGAAATTACACAAAAAAGACGCCATTTTGATTGTATCCAAGGAATAAGTATTCCTTCACAAAATCGGTGATATAAGTGCTACATTCGCGTAACTCGGTTGTTCTCGGAAAGTTATACCTGGAATAAAATTTATTCTAGTTTGGTGAAATCGGGTCTTAGTAACACAAATACTACAGTGTCTCTCGTCGAAAAGACAATTAAATAAAATGTAATAGTTATTCGACTGATACCAAATTGTGAATGTTTTCTTTTAAATTGGTTCAGATTCCATTGCATATGAGTGATACTGCCAATTTATTGTAACAAGCATTTTCTATACTAAAACGATAGATTCAAAATTGTCCGTCTGTTACGTTTAAACAGCTGAATATTAGAATAGTTTCAACTCCGGGGCAACAAGCTATGGAGAGCTATGCTCGGTGTTTCCCTGCGAGATAAGATCTGAAATGAGGAGATCCGCAGGAGAACTAATGACCGATATAGCTCTTAGAATTAGCAAGTTGAAATGCAATGAGCAGGCCACATCGCTCGTAGAAGTGACAACTTACGGGGAAGAAAGGTTCTCGAGTGGCGACCACGAACTGGAAGGCGCAGCATAGGCCCTCCACTAGGTGGACCGACGATCTGGTTAAAACCGCGGGAAGCCGATGGATGCAGGAGGCGAGCAGCCGCGCAAAGTGGCGCTCTGTGGGGGGGGCCTATGTTCAGCAGTAGACGTCTTCAGGCTGATGACGACACACCCCGGGGAAGGACATTATCGCTATAACTGAACTAACCTTCAAATGTTGCAGATCACAAGAAATGGACACAGAATTCAGGGAACAATTGAAGAAGCAAGCCTTCGATCTGATCAGAGAGGATTGTGACCAGAAACGTCTAATGGTGCACCTGTTGAAAGAAGATGTACAAGCGGTCCTCAACCATATTGAACTAAGCAGCACCGAGTCTGAGTGAACGTTTCGAACGAAGTAAGACGGAGACTGAACCATTGAACGGTTAAAAATATTTTCTGGATAAGTATAATACTTATGCGTTGATTTAGGTTAAGGTGGAACGTTTTACTAGCGCGGCAAATTCAAATTTTCTTGCGTTTTTTTCCCAATAAAGCTTAATTACTCAACGTGATTACATTAAAACTAATTTAACGTAAAGAAATAGAATGTATCAACAAATTACGATTAAAAGTATCTACTAGATATCATTGGTTTAGCGACAAATGGCAATAAACAAATTTCGTGTTAGTTTTTCAGTCTATTGCCATTTGCCGCGAAACCAATGATACGTAGGTGATACTTTTAATTGTAATTTATTGATACATTCTATTTACTTGCGCAAAATTAGTTTTAATGTAATCACGTTTAGTAATTAAGTTATTATTGGCAAAAGAACGCAAGGAAATTTGAATTTGCCGCGCTAGTGAAACGTTCCACCTTAAGCAATCAATACGGCATGGCGGTAGGCAATAGCTCTAGGTAAACTCTAGTGTAATCACACCATTTCATGCGGTAATTTAGGCAGTAACTTAATGTCATAATTAATGCGGTAATAGGGGTAGACGGATTAACGGTAGTGTGGCTGTAGTGTAAAAGAATTCGTCGGGCAACTGCAATCAACATTGCCAAAAACTGAATTACAGCATCTCACCAGCCAGAAGACGTCGACTGCTGAACACAGGCCTCCCCCAAAAACGCCACTGTGGACGCTTATCATAGGGGGGTTTGCCATAATCACCACGCTTGGCAGGCGGCTTGGTGATCCCATAGAAGTCTAGTGTACCGAGGAGAATGCTGCTGCCCATGCCCTGGATATTCCCTAAGCCGGCTCTTACGTCACCCACGGCACGAGATGGCGTGGTCCTATTCGCACAGCGCCGGGACCACACGCCCAAAAAAATGAATGAAACCGTAAATTCTGATCACTTTATGCCATTCAAAATGAAAGTTAATACTTTTTAAAACAGACGACATTTCAAATAAATAGCTGTAATTGTCTTTCTAAGGCCCGATTTCACCAAACTAGAATAAATTTTATTCCAGGTATAACTTTCCGAAAACAACCGAGTTACGCGAATATAGCCCTTATACCACCAATTTTGTGAAGGAATAAGATTTTTTTTTCTTTCTATGTGATTGAATGACGTGGCGAGCAAGTCGTTCACCTGATGTTAAGTGACACGGCCGCCCATAACAGTTGCTGTGTCACCCGGAACATTAGTAGTGTAGTGGTGTAGTAGTAGTAGTAGTAGTAGTAGTAGTAGTAGTAGTAGTAGTAGTAGTATTATTCCTTGGATACAATCAAAATGGTGTCTTTTTTGTGTAGTTTCATTTGTCAATTAGCTGTATCCAAGAGTAACAAATAGCCGTATACTTGGAATAAACTTTGGTGAAATCGGGCCTTAGTGGTAAGGTAGGTATCAGGGAGAATATGCTGTGGGACCGGGTATTTTGAGAGATTTTTCTCATTAGTCACCAGTGGCAGTGACGACTGGGAATAACCTCGTTTTGTTTATAGACATTGGGCTATGTTTGTTCATCAACAGCCCGAAGACGTCCACTGCTGTACATAGGCCTCCCCCAGGGAGCGCCAGTTTGAGTGGCTGCTCGCCTTTTGCATCCATCGGCTCCCCGCGGTTTTCACTAGATCGTCGGTTCACCTTATAGTGGGAGGCCGGCCTACGCTGCGTCGTACGGTTCGTGGTCGCCACTCGAGAACCTTTCTTCCCCATCGGTTGTTAGTTCTACGAGCGGTGTGGCCTGCCCATTACCATTTCAACTTGCTAATTCTAAGAGCTATTTCGGTCACTTTAATTCTCCTGTGGATCTCTTCGTTCCGGAAGGTGAGACAGTGCTCAAATGCAAACTTACCTATGATTAAAAAAACTAGTAGAATAAGTAGGTCAGTGTAATAATATATCGTTCTCTTTTCTACAATAGCTGCATCTTTTTCACACAGGTTCACCTGAAGCTAAGGTGCTTACAGACCAACGGCGACGTCCCCAAATCTTTTATTTCACATTTATCGTTAATATGTAATTCTAAGCCTAATTTTATAATTGTTAATATGATTTTGTATTATTTTCGTTAAAATGATATGAGGTTTCTTTGTTTTTGTTATTTTGTTAGTGTTGTGAGCTTCCCAATAAAAATGCAGTTTTTAATGATTGTTTTTTAATAAATTACACAATATAAAATAAACCTAATTAACATTATAATTATTTTGTAAGTAAAACAAGTATAAGAGTCTGGCAAAGCTAGCTCAGCGATGCTTTAAAATTGGCGTATTTTAAAATCTTATATATGGTAGCACTAGTGCATACTACAAAAAACGGACTTGATACTCGGCAAAAACTTTACTTAAGCTAAAGTATGATTTATAATAATGGAAAAACTATTAATACTCTTCTACAGAAGCTGATTCTAAGAAATAAATTAATCATGAAATAAAATGAACAATTAATAAAATGACACAGATAATCTAATTTCATGGTTTCTAAAACTAATATAAATTGGGTATACGAAACAAAAATAAATAACAATGACTTATCGAAAATTGTAAAAAAATCGAAATAGTATATATACTTATTTTGTTTCTTATAGCAGAGGTACTGATTAAAACTGTTAATATTAGTTTCATTTGAAAATGAAAACAAACCCGCGCCTACGCATACATCCGTCTGAAGTAATATAACTATTCTGTAATTCATATATTTAATTGAA
The DNA here is from genome assembly GCA_910589525.2 of Ennomos quercinarius. Classification (NCBI taxonomy): domain Eukaryota; kingdom Metazoa; phylum Arthropoda; class Insecta; order Lepidoptera; family Geometridae; genus Ennomos; species Ennomos quercinarius. The sequence goes on from OU342510.1 coordinate 5,177,630, forward strand.
TTCAAGTATCAAGTCGTTTTAATCCACTTACCCGTTAGCGTCACAAAAAACTGATTACCATATGAAAAAGTTGTTAGAGATACCAACTTAGTTTACTGCAGAGTTAGCTTTGCCAGACTATAGTCTGTTCGCGGAGAAAGACCCCCCACCTCACCCCACCCACTCTATTGCACAATATGGAAGTGAAAGGGACGCTGTGGTCTTTTCTCCTATTACGTAATCTTTCTCCGCGTACGTACTGATACTGTTATTATTCTAGAATACATTTTAATTTAAATATTCTTAATTATACTTCTCAGAACGGATTAAAAATAATGTGTTACTTTAAAATATGATTTGGCGGCTGTACCTCTAGTATCAGTTTATTCGAAACTACGTTACAGCTATCGAGTAGCATTAGAAACTACATCACAGCTTATCGTAAAATATTTATATGAAAAGCAGTACAGCGCCTCTAGCGGCAACTATACGTAATTAAGAATTTCATATTTCCAGGGTGCAATTTGTATCATTAACAATAATTGAGTAAATGATAATACATCATTTATTAATGATTATTAAAGAATAAAGAGTGCAAAAGAACAATAAAAAAAAATGTTGTATTGAAAATTTGAAGATTGCCGCGGCGCCTGACGTAGTTGGCACGAATGATTTTGATACTTTAAAAGATTTTTTACCTTTTATGTAATAATTATAAACGGTACTTAATTATTTTAATTTAATTTTGTACTGTAGCAGTTGATTATGTAAGTTATCCAATATTTTGGAGTTAATATCAATACCACATCGATGCGTTAGATTTCATAAATTTTAGTTCTGCAATTACACCCAGTATTTTCCGATACCCGATACACGGTACGGTAATGTATGTACATTCGAAAATCCTCGCACTAGGTAGGTACCACAGAGCACGGTAAAAATGTCGCTGCGCCTCCCAGAGTCGAAATTCTACATGAATTCCGTGCAGACATTAAGCGCATAGCGCATATTAATGTTGTCTGCCATAGTCGATTGTTTGTGTAAATTGATAGAGGTTTATTATTGGAAGCACATACTAATGTCAACATGGCGCGTCTATATTGGCGAAGTCTCATTTTTAGTGCTCCGTGGTAAGTACATTAACATTATTGCCAACGTGATTTTTACTATCCATTATGACAGTTCTAAAAATGTTGCTGTCCCTTTCATGCAGGTCGAAATGATAAGGACCGCAATAGTTTTAATACTGTCAAAATAAATAATAAATGGGTAGTTCCCATTAACGGTTATGTACAACAGAGTACACAAATATTTTTATGATAGTTAACGGCAGTCGGCTTAGGAGGAATTTATAAAAATATACACTAGATTTGAACATAAAATACTTAATATCAGGCCTGGATCACTCCGCGCTTTAGGTACCATGGATCAAGTTGGAGAGGAATGCCAATACACCAAGAAAACAGCGCAGATCAAAAATATGCTCAAAACCGTTTCAAAACCTAGATGGCATTGCAAAATGAGCGGGCTATACGGCTAGCTACGGCGGGTAAAAAAATCACCGAGTACTTTCAAAGATTGTGGAGGGGCATCGCCTGTCCCTTTTTCGCGAAACAGAGATCGTGTGGAGCTTCCCCAGTTACTATGTAAACGCACGTTGTGACGTCACATACCAAAGAGATTGTATGTAAAGCTAGTAATGAGGTACTATGAAGGAGCAAGAACTGACGTCACTACATGTATGAACTGTCTCTTTCTATTCCTGTATTTTAAAATGCTTGTAACTTTGTGATTTTTTGGGATATTTAATTTTCAATTTCACGACTGTTTATTTTTTGAGAAATGTTATTAATTTATGCAATAAAAATAGTAAGACACTAGCCTGAGATGCGAAAAATGAGGATAGGCAATTATTATCTTTAAAGGCCATTACCATACCACCTAGATCGCGGAGTGAATTTAGCTGTAGCTGCCTGGGGCCGTACTGTGAACTCTTAGCGCGATTCAAAACAGACCCTATACTGGATCGCTTGTCAAAATCCTCATACGAAAAAAACAAAGCCATCCAATATAGACTCTGATTTGAATCGCGCTAAGAGCTCACAGAACGCCCCCTGTCCTATTTAATTAAGTGTTAATGTCATATTAGTTTATAAATAAGTTAGTCTAGGAATCGTCCTGTGACGTGGACACTTGTGCGAGGTACACTTGTTGTTGAGGCTGGTGCTGTCCTTGAGATGTCACCTGTGGAATTAGAAATGGGACTTAGGTTAGGTTGATATAACATAACCCCCGGTTTCCTGGTACGCTTAACTCATGTTAACTTAAAAATATGGTGCGAGAGCCCACTGCACAAATACCTACGTCATCGGGTACCCCAATAGGCTATCTTTAGATCGTTAACCGACACATGTAAAAAAAATTAGGTCTGTCAGTTCCGATCCTGCCGGGTCATGGAAGTAATTGAAATTTTTTTTGTCAAAATTTAACCAGATGAAAGTTCTGACAACAGTTAACCATTGATTAATTATGTAAAAAAAATTGGTCTGCCATTGCGCACCCTGCCGGAAGTACCTGGCAGACCCCTAAGAATGTGCCCTTCACAGCCTACCTCAGCGAATACCCCAATGAAACCTACGCCCAATAATAGCCAAGGTGACCCTGATAATAGATTAAAAGGTCTGCCAGGTCTAAACTTGGCGAAACTTAGTATTCAAGGCATTTGAAGTTGGTGGAGGTTAAGTGTCGGTTAACGATCTAAAGATAGCCTATTGGGGTACCCGATGACGTAGGTATTTTTGCAGTGGGCTCTCGCACTAATACTATACGCTCATTGGTTGAAGACAGCTGATGATTATCAGGCAATGTACGATCACGCGGGTCACGTCATAAACTTTTTGTTGAAAAATTAATAGTATTAAAATAGAATTTCTTGCATCTGTGTTGCTATCTCCTACGAATCATAATAAATATCTACATTATATTAATATAAATAAAACTAAATTACCTAGCTATAGCTATATAGCTAAATTACCAAAATAACGCGATCCTATCCTCAGTCGGGTGTCAACAGGGCGACCCTCTAGGTCCGGCCATTTTTAGCCTTGCCATCCATCCAATTATTCAACGTCTTCAGTCCAAACTTAATGTTTGGTACTTGGATGACGGAACCCTAGGAGGCGACGTGAACACTGTTTTTAATGATCTAGGTATCATTATTAACGAATTTCGCGACATTGGTTTGGATTTAAATTTTTCTAAATGCGAACTTTTTGTTTGCGATACTTGTCCTGATAAAGATTTGGTTTTTGAAAAGTTTAATAGTCTTGCTCCGAATATCAAATTAGTAGACAAGCGTTCTCTTCGCCTTTTGGGTTCGCCGATTCTGGATGAGTCTATCTCACCTTTTGTAGAAGAAAAAATTCAAAAGTTCAATAACGCATCAGACAGGTTACTCAAAATTAACGCCCACATGGCTTTTACAATTATTCGTTTTTGTCTATTTGTCCCTAAATTTACTTATATTTTACGATGTTGTCAACTGTGGAAACACAGTGAGCTCCTTATGGGCTTAGACAGCATTGTAAAAAACACTCTGGTTTCGGTCTTGAATGTTGATATGGATGACAGGACGTGGTCGCAAGCCTCTCTACCTGTGCGCTTAGGAGGTTTAGGGATACGCAAAATTTCGAGTGTTGCATTACCGGCATTTTTGTCCTCTGTACATGGTACACATAAATTAATAGAAAAAATTCTTGCTCCATCTTTAGGTACTTTCGAAGTAGCCCATTTGTCTGAGGCCAAGAATGCCTGGGGGTTGGCTTGTCCAAATTCTGATTTCCCGGTGGTTCTTTCCTCACAGAGGCTGTGGGACCGACCGCTCTGCGAACTAGCACGGAAAAATCTTTTAGATACGTGTCCTAGCGTCGCTGATCGTGCTCGGCTTCTCGCAGTCTCTGTGTGGGAGTCAGGACTTTGGTTACAGGCCATGCCTTCTTTCAACACTGGTAACCTTTTAGATCCGACTACTTTTCGTTTAGCTATCAGCTTACGTTTGGGCGCAAGATGCTGTGTGGCCCATCGCTGCCAGTGCGGTACCGCAGTTGACCAGCTCGGTCATCACGGTCTCTCGTGTTCAAAAAGCGCTGGTCGAATTTCGCGCCACGCTAGTCTTAATGACATCATTCGCCGGGCTTTTACCACCGCCAATGTTGCAGCCATTCTCGAACCGAATGGTCTCATGCGTGACGATGGTAAAAGACCCGACGGAATGACTCTGGTTCCCTGGAAGATGGGGCGGCCTTTAGTGTGGGACGCTACTTGCGTCGATACTATGGCGCCGTCACACCTTCCCGAGACACACGTTAGGGCCGGCGCCGCGGCTAATTCTGCTGAGCAGCTAAAACGGCGCAAATATAGTAATCTCGGTAGCGGTTACATATTTGAGCCGTTTGGTGTTGAGACCCTGGGTCCGTGGGGACCGGGAGCTCATCGCGTTTTCCAAAGTCTATCAGAGCGCCTGGTCGATGCGACGCGTGACCAAAATGCTGGCACTTATTTGGCCCAACGCATCAGCATTGCAATTCAACGTGGCAATGCGGCCAGCATGTTGGGTACGCTACCTACCGGTAGTGGGCTGGAGCACTTGGACTGTCTATAGGCCATCGCGGCTATTATACAGTCCATAAGTGTTCTTTGTAGTAGGTAGTGTAGCTAGTTTAGTTTAGTTTAGCTTAGTTATGCTTAGTTTAGTTTAGTTTAGTTTAGTTTTTATTATTGTAGTAGTTAGCTTGAGTAATAAAGGCAATTTGCCCGTTAAAAAAAATATAAATATTCTACCATCAACAACAGCCTGAAGACTAGGCATGGAAATAATTGCTACTCTAAAATCATTGTCATTTCATCATGTGATCTATTTTTGTCATTACGGTTTCACATGCGATTATTCACGTCTGTGAACTTTTCATATGCCTAATGAATTTTTGATCAATGGCGATTGGCGGTGCTTTATGAAATGGAACAGCTATGTGATTTAGAAGCAACCTAGTTAAGTTGACAAATGATTACTAAGACATCTAACGCTACTCTCTAGATCAAAGTTCACCGCTACATCACAGGCACAGTGTTTATAAAATTATAGGTCTCAGTTTGTTTACTGAAGCATAAACAAAACTATTATCATCATCATCATCGACAGCCCGAAGACGTCCACTGCTGAACATAGGGTTCCCCCACAGAGCGCCACTTAGAGCGGCTGCTCGCCTCCTGCATCCATCAGTTCCCCGCGGGTTTCACCAGATGGTCCACCAAGTGAGGGGCCGGCCTACGCTGCGTCTTCCGGTTCGACAAAACTATATGTTTTGATATTCACCGCTGATGTGATACTCTCGTATTATGAAATCCGAAGCCACGATTCATTAAGTGTGATTATCACACAGTGATTTGTAGCGGAGTGTGTGACAAAAAGTAGCAGTCATTTATGAAAAATAAAATCATATGATTTGTCACCTGCTCCATAGAAAATGATCCATGCCTACTGAAGACGACCACTGCTGAACATAGGCTTACTATACATATTCTACTAGCAGTCCGCCCCGGCCTCGCACGGGTATAATAGTTTTCGCAGCGCACGCGATGTAAAGAATATTTTAGGTATAATTTTTTACACCTCGGGTTACATTATTGGAGTTTTAGTAAGGATCCCTAATTTTTTTGAAAATATATATAGCCTATGTGACCCGGGGATAGTGTAGCTTCCTAACAGTGAAAGAATTTTTCAAATCGGTGCAGTAGTTTCGGAGCCTATTCATTGCAAACAAACAAACAATCAAATCTTTCCTCTATATAATATTGGTATAGATAAGGATAATATTGGTTCATTACACGGTAGGTTTTGCTATCAGTTTAACCACAGGCACCGTAGAGTATATCAAGAGTTATGTTACCTGTATAATTTGTGGCGACTGCTGCGGCTGCGCTTGTATGATGATCGGCTGCGAGGGATTGTTCTGGACTTGAAGGCGGATCATGTTGAGCTGCGCCTGCGTCAGTTGGATCTGGGACTGCAAGTACAGAAAAAGGAGTACCTTTATAATACCTAAACCCAAAGATTATAAAGCCCGTTGAAAGCTCGTGAACATAATTTCTCGTACAAACACGACTCACCTGCACGGGCAGGGGACGAGGTAACAAAACGAGATAAACTCATACGAAATTACAAAGAACTGAGCAGGATGGAAAAAAAGACATCAACGGGCTCCCGTGAATTATTAGAAATTAGTGGTTGAAATGGTATATTCCCAGTTGCCCCCACATGGATCGCCCCCGGGTGGCAGCTGGGACACCCGGTGGAGACTGGGAAGCTATTGCCCCCACTTCATTTGCCGATAACTTATTATGAATAATATGCTATACCATGCCTTGTCATAGTTATTTATTTGTATATTCAACAGGGCTCTTGGTGTTAGCTTCGGCCTCACCAATGCCTCCCAAATGACGGCTGTCGTATTATGTAAAAATTGCAACAGCAGTAGCAAAGCGACAGCAACCACTTAGCAATCGGTTACAGTCGCCCGCCTGTTGCTCACCTGTCGCTGAATTCACTTTGACACTAGCGCCACTAGCAACAGAACAGCAATAAATGGAAACAAAATAATGCCCTTTTTAGTTCATCGATTGTCCGACAGACGGTGATCTAGCGCCCGATCGCTTTCTGCTCCGCCAGTGACGTTTGACAGCAATGATTGCGAAATTTACGCCTGTTGCAAGCTTGTTGCGAGTTACGTAATTAGCGAGCGGGCTAGACCCAAAGTCTTAAGAAATAGGACAATAATAAAAAATGTATAGTTATGGAGAACGAACGCCAGTATTCCTGTTTGCCTAAGTGCCTAATACACCCAAATCCAAGTTACCGGTATGTTCTGTACATCGGTCCCCTGCACGACTTGTTGCACGAGCGTCACAGGTTGTTGCTGCACGCTGTTCGATGATGATGCAGACGAACCTGACGACTGGGAAACAATACAAATTAAATGAAATTAACTTTATTATTTTAATTTGTATAGTAGCTAGTGTTGGAAACATTCATTTACGTTTATCTGTGCGATACTGATCTGTCATGCTAGATTATCTGGGCTTTTTCTTTCTTTTTCGAAATACACAATAAAAAAGAAAAAAAAAGGAAGTACGAACGTGTTTTCTTTTATTTCAGTAGCACACCATTCAAAGCCTTTTTTCGTTTGGCTTCGCTCATGGTCCTTCGAGCCGGATGTATAATAGAAGGAAGAGGCCTTCGTCGGCCCATTCATTCATCCTTTTCCCCTGTTTTTCCCTTTCGCTTCCCTCTTCCCATGAACTGGGTTAGGATGTAAAAGTAATTAACCCGTGCGAAGCCGAGGCGGGTCAACTAGTGTCTAACGAGCACACAATGGCGCCAAAGACACTAGTTCTAGCAAGTGCTGTCGTTTAGGTGTATGCTTTTAACTAATATTATTGCATCAAGATTGCATCTCATGGGCAAACGTGCCCCACCTTAGACAACTTCGTCACTTACCATCAGGTGAGATGTTGTCAAACGTATGCCCATTTCAGCATAAAAAAAGATTAGTAGATAATATTGTAGTTTTCGTACGAACCTGCATGACTTGCGTGCAAGACGGCTGCAACACAAGTTGCTGCTGCGGCACCGCCTGCATCGTCGTTTGCTGCGGCTGCGAGACCTGAGGACACTATTGTGTTCTTTTATGTACCGGACACTTCATTCAAGACTTTAGGTGGAACGTTTCACTAGCGCGGCAAATTCAAATTTTCCTGCGTTCTTTTGCCAATAATAGCTGAATTACTAAACGTGATTACATTAAAACTTTCTTAAAGTAAAAGAAATAGAATGTATCAACAAATTACGATTAAAAGTATCTCCTAGATATCATTGGTTTAGCGAAAAATGGCAATAAACAAATTTCGTCTTAGTTTTTCAGTCTATTGCCATTTGTCGCTAAACCAATGATAAGTAGGTGATACTTTTAATTGTAATTTATTGATACATTCTATTTATTTGCGCAAAATTAGTTTTCATGTAATCACGTTGTGTAATTAAGCTATTATTGGCAAAAGAACGCAAGAAAATTTGAATTTGCCGCGCTAGTGAAACGTTCCAACTTAATAGATATTCGCTATGTGCCCAGGGACCCAGGAACTATGTGGACCATGGTGCCACAACACCCAGACTCAGGACAAGTATTTGAGCATTTGCTCTGCGCACGAATAGTTACTAGTCTTGTCGCGGGAATCGAACCCGCCGCCTCCGGGTTATGTGCCGACCTGGGTTCTAATTCTGTATGAAAACTCAGACTCCACACGATACGAAACCACGTCGTTATCGTGTCTTGTTCAAATCGTGTCACAGCATTAGAAATGCCTTTACTTTACATTATGTTATTTTTATTTTGAATAAATATTGATATATTAAGCGGTGGTATATTTTGACGTGATGTTTCGGAACGCGTCTCAGTGGAGCATTGTGATTTTTGACTGTTGAAATCGCGCCATTTCCAAATTCATTTCGCGCGGTTTCCTTTTCATTTCATAGAAAAAATTTTTGCAGATTTCCTATGTAAGACAAGGAATTCGCGTGGTTTCGAAGTAAGGAATCGTAAAGTGATCATACAGAATTAGGGTCTTGTTTAGCCACCACACCACAGAGGCTGCACTATGATTCTTGCTCAGGCGCGGATACAGTCTCGTAAGGGGGGGCGCACAAATCATTGTAGTAGGAGAGTCCAAGAGAGAAATTTGGGGATATGGTGGTAAAACACATAAGTATACGATACAAGACGAATTTATGCTCTTTTCTTTAAATTATGAATTCTATGCATCTATATCTTACCAATGGGGAAGAAAGGTTCTCGAGTGGCGACCACGAACCGGAAGATGCAGCGTAGGCCGGCCCCCACTCGGTGGACCGACGATCTGCTGAAAGCCGCGGGGAGCCGATGGATGCAGGAGGCAAGCAGCCGCTTAAGGTGGCGTGCTCTGGGGGAGGCCTATGTTCAGCAGTGGACGTCTTCAGGCTGTTAATGATGATGATGATGATATCTTGCTGGTAAATTGGCTAATTACCGCGCTTGGTGCTGGACTGTCTGCGCCTTTGGGGCTGTATCTGCGCCTGTGCTTGCTTACCGTTTCAGCAGACTTTGAGGTCCAGGATGAGGTGTCGAAGCGAGGCTTGTTTGACTTGACCTCGTGTCGCGGGACTATATCGATCAAGAAATCGAATTGGTCAGACTTCGATATCGCCATTGCTATGTCGTTGCGCTGAAATAAACAAAATAAAATATTGAAGTCTAAACATACTACAGGCTGTGGTTTACAACAGCTTCAACACATATCTTGATGTTAGTTGTTTACACATAGGTATCATCATCATCATCATCATCATGATTAACAGCCTGAAGACGTCCACCTCTTTCTCGAAGTTGGACCTACCTAATTGGACAGTCTGTCCTAGGTAGACATATTTGTCGACAACTTCGAGAGACACATAGGTAGGTATCACCCAAATTCAAGATGCAATATTTACTAACATAACATTATTATGCAAAATGTCAGCATTCGATGGGTTAAAAACTCTTAGCGCCATCTATCGAGAATATCAAAATCTATGTTTACGTGTCATCAATAACCGGCAAAGTGCGAGTCGGACTCGCGCATGAAGGGTTCCGTACCATAAAAACGAGCAAAAAAATCACGTTTGATGTATGGGAACCCCCAATGTTTATTTTACTCCGTTTTTAGTATTTGTTGTTATAGCGGCTACAGAAATACATCATCTGTGAAAATTTCAACCATGTAACTATCATGGTTCATGAGATACAGCCTGGTGACAGACGGACAGACAGACAGCGGAGCCTTAGTAATAGGGTCCGTTTTACCCATTGACTGTAAATCCAGTTGATCAATGATACAACTTCCCCTCATACGAAAATTAGTAGTGTATCAACTATCTACTATTTTCTAACAAATCACGGGGACCCGTTGATGTCTTTTGTTCCATCCTGCTCTGTTCTTTGTAACTTCGTATAGCTTCGTCTCGTTTTGTTACCTCGCCCCCTGCCCGCGCAGGTGAGTCGTGTTTGTACGAGAAATTATGTTCACGAGCTATCAACGGGCTTTATAATTTTTGGATTTACCCTGTGGGTACATCATCATCATCATCATCAACAGCCTGAAGACGTCCACTGCTGAACATAGGCCTCCCCCAGAGCACGCTACCTTGAGCGGCTGCTCGCCTCCTGCATCCATCGGCTCCCCGCGGCTTTCACCAGGTCGTCGGTCCACCGAGTGGGGGGCCGGCCTACGCTGCGTCTTCCGGTTCGTGGTCGCCACTCGAGAACCTTTCTTCCCCATCGGTTGTCAGTTCTACGAGCGATGTGGCCTGCCCATTGCCACTTCAACTTACTAACTCTAAGAGCTATATCGGTCACTTTAGTTCTCCTGCGGATCTCCTCGTTCCGGAGCTTATCTCGCAGGGAAACACCGAGCATAGCTCGCTCCATAGCTCGCTGCGCGACTTTGAGCTTACTAATGAGGCCAACAGTAAGAGACCATGTCTCAGTTCCATAAGTCATCACTGGCAACACACACTGATTGAAAACTTTCGTTTTCAGGCTCTGCGGTATTTTGGACGAAAAGATAGGACGAAGCTTCCCGAACGCTGCCCAGCCGAGTTGGATTCTTCGCGCCACCTCTTTGTCGAAGTTGGACCTACCTAATTGGACAATCTGTCCTAGGTAGACATACTGTGGGTACGGAACCCTAAAAAGCAGTAGAGTGGTGTTATCTACCTGAAGCGTCCTCCGCTTATTATCCTCAGTGTGACACCAGGCCCGCAGCGTCAGCTCGTGGATAAATATTTCCGCAGCCTTCGCGAACAAAACTGGAGCCTCCGCCGATATCATCTTCACTTCCTCGTCCAGCTTCATGATCTTCTTGATGCGAGTCAGCGGCAGGGGCTGGGTTTTGAAGTCATCCTGGTTATTAGAAAACATGTTAAACAAAGAAGTCATTTACTGTTTATAACTGAAATTAGGAAAGACAATAAAAATGGATGAGTGGAGAGACCCTTGCGAAGAAGCCATGTGAAAATCACGTTCGAAGTAAATCAAACTTTCTAGTCCCAAAAGCCAGCCCGCATCGCCCTGGTCGGAAAACATTAATGGATGTTTCTGATACGCCTATTTTGCGACCACCACGCGCCACGTAAGGTGTTCCACTCCTTCGCTGTCCGAATTATAAACGAGGAATCAAAACGCTGTGTACGTATTTAAGGAACTACCATAAATACGGATACCGTCTTTCCATGCGTCTAGTTGTACGATGGTAAAAAAGGAATGGCTGAACTTGATACTGGCTAAACTAACTTATGTGAAGCTAAATAAACATAAAAAAATATATTACTTTACTAGCTTACCCGCCCCGGCTTCGCACGCGTTAATTTTAGTTTTACGCCCTAACCTAAAAACTACTCCGTAAAAATAGACCCTGGATCCTAAATAGGATTCCCTGTATATAGGGACCTAGAAACAACGAGGACCATCCCACAGCACCCAGACACAGAACAAGTATTTTTTTCCGGGGCACAAATACTTGGGAGTCGAACCAGCCGCCTCCGGGTTAGCCGACCTCAACCACCACACCACAGACTGTCCTGATGGTGGAACTACTTACAGCATTAACATTCTTGACATCGTCCAAGACCTTCGCCCAGAACTGCTGCAGCGTCTGTTCGGCCGTCTCCACCTTGCTTTCCTCGCACACCTCTCCGTCCACTTCTTCCGCGTTTCCCACTTGATCGCTGAAACACGTAAAATGGAGAGGGAATAGAAGTTTCTTTCTTCTTTTAAAGGCTTGTGGTAGGTCAGCGCGAATCCAAGCCAAAGCCACAGAATAGATGTATAGTACTAGGCCAAAGCGGGGATGAGCCAGGGGCCGAGCGGCAGGGGCGGTCTAAGTTAGAATGGTTCCAACGCGTGACAATGTAGGTAATATATTATTACAGTAAATATAATGGGTATTTTTAAAATCCATTGAATTATCGCGGTTCATTTGTTATATTTCGTAAAAAATTATATCATATACATATCACATATTAATTTCAAAGTCATTGTTGGAATATTGTTGACAGGACACGGGATCATGCTAAGCCTTTTTAAGGCATGTGTAGGTATTCTGTGATCGTCGACAAGGGCGGACTGCGAAACGTTGGCGACGCGACGGTGCTGCCACTCGGATAAAATAGTTTATTTTCTCGTAATGGAGTCCTAAAGCAATACAATATAATGTAAGAAAAAAATATTTTCTGCAATATTTCCATTTACTGCGTCTTTGAAAATTAGTAAAAATACCTATGTTATGGAATGGATTTTCTAAAATTTTCGCAGCCCGCGGGATTTGAACCCGCGCCTTCCAACTCACCGGATTAGACACTACCCCCAAACTAAGCAAGGCTTGTATTACGGGAACCAATTACTCAGTATAAAGAGGTCAGTGGAACCAGATAACTGATAGAATACCTACTAGACATAATATTACACCTATATTTTTACGCTCGGCGGATGGCCAATACACAAAATCTACAATTATATACTTAAGCTTTATTAACATAACATTCGGTACTTCCACCGAATATTCGGCCGAATACGAATGTACCAAACATGAAAACACTATGCCGAATACGAATATTGATAATTACCGAATATTCGGCGCATCTCTAGTAATTAGCTTATTTTAGTATGCCATACAGCCATACTAATTAAATAATACCAATATTGAAGTACAACCGATTAACCAATATTGCCCTTCCAGCGTCTGTTTCCGGCAAAATATGACCCGCCCCCTAATTACCTAACTCGCAACAGGTTTGCGACAGGCGTAAATCTCGCGGTGATTGCTGTCATACATCATTAGTGGTGTCGAGAATGTATGCTTCGCTACTGCTGTCGCATTGCTACTGCTGTCGCATTGCTGTTGCAAATTTTACGTAATTACCCCGCCGGGCGTGTTCAAGAGAAGAGTGAATAGGTACTTACTTAGCTAGCATGCTACACCTTCGATCGCATCGTCACTTTCCGTCAGGTGAGAGTGTGGTCAATTGCTAGATAAGTCCGATGAAAAAAAAAAACATGATGTGTTAATTATTATTTCGTTTTTTTATAATTTTTGCCCACTTCAAAAGTCGAAGTTTTAAGCTGGGGTTTTTACCAACCAACTTAATTGAGCGATTCGTAAAATAAGCTTTATCGGTTCAGGCATTAAGATCAATATAATTATTTTTATTCGGCACATCCACAATGACTGGAAGTGAGCGAGCGTTAATTCCTTAGTAACATCAGTCAGGCGCTTGGCCGGTATCAAGGCCAGTATTTAACACATATCTCTAAGTGAGAAATTAATAATTTTAAATCTTTTAATTGGAGTATTGGGATATACCGGTGAAATAGGTATGGATATTGAGTCCATACAAAGTGATAAAATTTATCTAACAGGAACTTACGCAGGCACAAAGAAGCACACGGACATCTTGTATTCAGAACACACGGCCTGTCGACCTCGAGATAAAACGTAAATTCACAATTATTTCCACGAAATATAATAATTACTGCAAAATATTACAAACTGCGGCCCAAAAGTTAAAAACACAGTACAGTAACCAATAATCAGTGTAATATTTGAAGATCTCCAATCACCAATTAATGAAAATCCGCCAGACACACGATTCGTCCACCGATGGCCAGTCACAGCTTGACGTTTGAGTTTTACTGGGTTGCTAGCACCTGCTGTGAAAATATTCTATTTTACCATTAATGGACGTTTTATTAAAAAAAAGAAATTGTATTTTATGTATGACCCAATGAAAAAAAAAAAAAAAAAAAATGAAAAAAAAAAAAAAAAAAAAAACTAAATTTGACATTTCTTTGCAGGTAGTCTAAGCATTTTCTTATATGTAAACTACTCTGTAGCTTGAAAAGTTTAAACTATGCACGTACTGCGCTATCTAGTAAAAGAAGTGGAACTAGTTTTTTTTTAATAATACGCCTCATTAGATTTACAGCAATTTTCATTTCGATAATAAATAAGTAAATAAATTTTAAGCCCCTCCTAATTATAGGTGCCTCTAGCTAGTTAAATTCCAAACAGAAAACTTGCTAATTGTGATTGATGGATCTTGAACCATTTTATTTCATTCGTAAAATATGAAAGATTTTAGAAATCGTGTGCTAGCAATACTTACCGGAAGTTAATGTACATGTCAATGTCAAGTATTGATCGATTCAATTTCATGCATGACGTCACCAAAATAGCGTCTGCTAAATAAAATGGCGGCCGCTGAAATACAGATTCAGATAGCAAATCCTTCAAATTTAGCGAAAATTGAGAGGTAATTTGTGTCTATTAGCTTCAAGTTAACGCGTACAACAGAAATTTATTTTATATCAGTTTAAATCAGTGGTGAAAGTTGCTGGTTCCGAAGTAATTGGTGTCCGCAAGGGATGTTTTCAACATTTCATATTTTTGCAGCTTTCTCAATGATCCAAGCTACAAAGAAATTATCGAGAACTCCTCGACGTTCAATTCGCGATTATGTGCCGAAAGAAGGATGCGTATGCCATTTATCGACACACAGACTGGTCAGTATCGATTTTTCAAGTATACCGTTGAATCAATAATATTGACTTGCAGACAGTATTTCCTGAAACGCCCAAGAAGGCAAGATAGAACTTGCACTGCCTAGCCTAGTCTTTGCCGTATATACGCTGCAGTTACTGTACTAAGTATAACCAGGCTTTAGAGCATACTTTAAAAAAACCATTGCTTGCTGCTTGCTGTGAATTCCTGAATATGTTTACAAACATCATTACTTTTTTTAGGGGTTGCACAGAGCCACTGCAATTTATTCATGACCAAACGACAGCGTATGCCCGGACAGAGGGAAGGGCAAGTTTACACATATCCTGCACAGAGGTATGTTAGAATATACTGAATACCTACATTATAAATAAGTAATTGATTTGCAAAGGTTTTTTATCATGTAATTTCTGTGTGTTTTATTTTTATGTGAACAAATAAATAGACTTTAAAGTTCCAGAACAACATACTCAGCACTCAGAACTAAGAATTGAAGCCAAAAAATATAATACTAAATCATCATCATCATCATTAACAGCCTGAAGACGTCCACTGCTGAACATAGGCCTCCCCCAGAGCACGCCACCTTGAGCGGCTGCTCGCCTCCTGCATCCATCGGCTCCCCGCGGCTTTCACCAGGTCGTCGGTCCACCGAGGAGTTTAATACTAAATAAAAAATACTATTTAGCACATTTTTTTTGGTTGTATTCCAAGAGTACTGAGTTTATATTGCTGTATTAATCTAATTTGGTTTTGACTTGTAGATGGAGAAAAGCACGCCGCCAGTACCTGACAATGTCCTCAACCAGATGGGGTTGGAGCGGGGCTCCAGACTTAGTTGACAGCATTGGGGAAGGGGAGAATAGCTCTGGAATACCTGGTGACATCATGGGTGGGGAAGACAGCAGGGATGGTTCACAGACTGCCGCTAAAGATGATCCAAAGGTAAGCTCATTTAGAGTACGATTCAATATTGGTATACTGAAGTTAAGTCTTAAAATTAATTTAAATTTTCGACTATGTATTATAATGAACATCATGGATTTTCTATGTCTGACATTTTTCTAGTTATTAGTATGAAACAAAAAGTATGGAAATGATTTTGGCATAATAGAGATCTTACTTTAATAACCGGCTAAGTGCAAGTCGGACTCACACACGAAAGGTTTCATACCATTATCTATAAAGATGACCAAAAAAATCATGCTTGTTGTATGAGAGCCCCTTAAATATTTATTTATTCTGTTTTTTAGTATTTGTTGTTATAGCAGCAACAGAAATACATCATCTGTGAAAATTTCAACTGTATAACTATCACAGTTCTTGAGATACAGCCTGGTGACAGACGGACAGACGGATGGACAGCGGAGCTTTAGTAATAGGGTCCATTTCACCCTTTGGGGATGGAACCCTAAAAATCATTACATCTTCACCCCAGTAATAAAAACTTGCAAGCTCAAGAGCAACTATGGCTAAGGGGTAACCCATGTGACTTCAAAACCCACCCACCCTGGTTCAAATCCCTCTTGGTTCTGCACCATTGTCTTTTCAAGTTATGTGCCCATTCACACTCACTCTTACAATGCAAAGGAAAACTTCATAAGGCAACCGAGAATTATAAAAATTCGAGGATAAGTTGTGTCATCCACTAATCGCCCTTGTCCATTGTGACCTACACTCTTTCCAGTAAAAGAAGGCCGTTGTCCCAGCAGTGGCATTGACGAAGCGAAACCACAGATTACTGAATATGTTACTACATATAAACTTGCAGTGTGATGCATGACCTAACAAATGTCACTTGGAACCGCCATGGACACATTCAAGTTGAAAACATTTACAATAATTTGATTGTATGTTTTTTTTTAATGTTTGTTACCTCAGAACTCTGATTTGGTTTTTTATTTTATTTCAATGGTTATATTCTAAACAACTGGAAAATACATATGTGATCCAAGTATTTCTCAGTACAAACCGGAAGACTCAGTGTAGGCCAGCCCCCCATTAGATGGACGATCTGGTGAAAACCGCAGGGAGTCCATGGATGCAGGAGGCAAGCAGCCATTCAAAGTGGGGCTAAGTTCAGCAGTGGACGTCTGTTGATGATGATGATTTCTCAGTATGAAATTAAGGCAATCATAGTCTGTTTAACCCCTTTTATAAAAAGGATAATGTTGACAGTAACTCATCTATGGGTAAAACATCAGGGCCTTCCACAGGAATGGTTCTACGACGAGTTGGCCATGGAAGAGATGGAGACGGGCGAGGAACCTGAAGCGGACTCTGATGAAGACTACTACGATGATACCTATGCGAACCGTCGCCGGAAACGTGGTACCACCGCCACCGGGCCAGGGTCGCGTGGGGGAAGAGTCAGGAAGTCGCTGCCCGACGATACGCCGGCTAAACGGGGACGCGCCGTGAGTATAACCCGACTAACTATAGTTGGCTGCTATTCAAAATTAACAACTTGTATTATTTTTATAAAGTAGGTTAAAAATGAATGCAATAATTGAAACAATAAGTAAAATCGGTAAATAAATCACGGAGTAATAAGCTTTTAATGTTTCTGGAGCGGGCATCGCCTGTCCCTTTCTCGCAAAACAGGAGATTTCCCACAGTTACTATGAAAACGCATGTTGTGAAGTCACATACCAAAGAGATTGTATATAAAGCTACCACAGCTTAGTAATGAGGTACTATGAAGGAGCAAGAATTGACGTCACTACATGTATGAGCTGTCTCTTTCTATTCCTGTCTAGTCGTCGGCGATTTTTGATTAGTGGGGTAGTTCCCCCAAAAAGAGGGGAAGTTTGCAGCGGCGCCATTTACCAGCCTATTTTGATAATATTTGGCAGGAACATTGGGTACTGACTTCTTAAAAAGTATTTTTAATATGAGCTATATCGGTCAAGAGGTTGTCGAGATATAAGGCTGCAAGCTCTGAGTTCGGGACGTACAAAATACGCGTGATTACAAAACTGTTTGTGCTCGCGAGGTGTACAGTTCGCAGAACTACTTGTTACTTAGAATTTCTGAAAGGGGTAGTCCCGGCTTAAGAATAGGACCACCCACTTCTTCCCGTGGGTGTCGTAAGAGCTGGCTAAGGGAGTATCCAGGGAATGGGCAATTCAGCATTCTCCTCGGTACATTAAAACCTTCGATATTTCTAACCATCCTTCTTACCTCCCAAGCTGGCCTGCCAAATGGCGAAAACACACACCCCCCCCCCCCCCATTGGTTTATTTATTTATATTATAATGTGTTTTTTATTCTTTTTCGGATTGTGCATTGTCTCCACCCCCTCCGGGTCTAGGCTGAAAACCAGCGCTGGATGTCGTCGGCAAACAGCATATGCTGAGCCGACGCCCATTGTATACTGATTTTACGTTGCTTGTTTCGTTTTTTGAAGTTCATATTATGTAATAAAAATATAATATGTTTTACAGATTAATTTGTAAAGGAAAAATTTGAATCACGAGCGGGACTTGAACCCGCATTCATACGTCCCTAAAGCCGGGACATGCTTTACTTAAGCTACCGTGACAAGTGGTCTCATGTCCGAATTTATCCTTCACCTTTTACAACCAACTTACGGGGTTGGTCAAGTCCCGCTCGTGATTCAAATTTTTCCTTTACAACTTAATCTGTAGATTACGCTGAGCAGGCGATACTGCTATAAAAATCATAAATAATAATATGTTTTGTATCAGTTTTATGCAAGTATTGATTAAATGTCTTTCTATTTAAGTTCTAACTAGAAAAACGAAGGTGTAACTTATTTTTTGTTTAGGGTCGTGGGCGCAAGCGCGGCGGCCAAGGCACGCTTCCCTACGAGGTACCAGGCGACGCTGAGAAACCTTTCGGTTGCGAACGTAAGTCTCGCAGAAGGCACTAACCGCACAATCTAGCTCAGGTCCTAACCTCCCCACCTTACCCTTTAGATAAAACGTTCAACTACTTTACCGTTCCTGCTCGAGGTTTTGTATAAGCGGTTCTGATGATAGCTTTAAAATATCGTTTTCCCACTCGTTCCATTCTGTCAAAAGTGTGGCGCAAGTGAGACAGGAGATAGGAATCATTACCATCTTAAGAAATAATTTTGTTAGCCAAGCTTTAGTTCAGTGTTCTAATATTGAGGCTCAAATCTATGGGGGCATATGCATGTTTGAACAGATTTTATGTATTTGTTATAGAATGTATGGCTATCTGCAGTAAAGTTCGACAGCTCTTAAGCGTGCAGTTATCTCTAAAACGTACCCAAATGCATTGCAGTAGGTACGTCATAAAGGGATAAGTGCGGACTTAGGGGTTGTCAAATTTTAGTGCAGGCGGGCATTAGTATTTTTTTCAGCTCTTCCTAAGTCTGACCTCATCTTAAAATCATCATAATAAGATGATTGTAAAGGTTTAGATTGACTCCTAAATGAAATATTTGATGAAGTTTCATTATTCACACAGTTTTAGCTATACTATAAAAAAATTGTTGCTTACAATATTAATACTATTATAGAGTGTGTACCCGATAAACCCAGAATTTACATACGATATCGATATAGTCGCAGCAAAGCCTTGTGATACTAATCACATAAAATCAATGTGCAATACATATACAGCCTTACTGAATGACCGTAGTTAAATTGAATCACTAATGATTCAATGTGAGTCTAAACCCACATCTATCTGCACGAAATCATACTTTTTCATGCTCTATCCTTTTCTATCGCTCAGGATCGTCATTTTCTAGAGCGAGAACGCGCGCATGACTGCTATCGCATCGCAGACGCTGCCGCACGCAATAGCACTCACGCTATCTGTCTCGCTCTAGGAAATGACGATGCTGAGCGATAGAAAAGGATAGAGAAGCAAAAGTACGATTCCGTGCTGACAGATGTGGTTCAACACTAAGATGTCCTGTCAACTTCTCGCTGACATGACATATCACGAGCGAGAACGAGACAAAACATTTCACGCATTGATTAAATTTATCTAACGTTTTTAAGTCGTAATACTAATTTAAAATAGCTTGAATATTGATCCTATAGAACATTTTGAAGAGTATACACTAACAGTTTTGCTCAATAGTTTTGATTTGGAAGGACCTGAGCTATCATAGATTATATTTATTAAAAAAAAGTTCAGTTCACAGACAATAAAATTTATTTGATCTTCGAATCTCTTACTCAATTCTCAACAATTGTCAACCTTACAAGGGTGACATAATTGGTATTGCAATAAACAGCCTTATATCAAAGTTTAAACTTGTTAGTTTGTCTGTGTACTGAACGCACTCAAATGGGGAAAAAACCTATATCATAATAGTAAGCATCACATAGTTAAAATAGAGAAAGGGCCAATGAGTAAAACGTAGTACTAGTTTATCTTAATCGTATGGAACATTGGCAAGCAATATGATGTTGTATTTTGTTGGTACATCTGGTTTTGTGGGTTGGTACATGAACCGAAGATTCAAGTTTTTACAATATCTTCGTAATTTTTTTTCTTTATATTTTGGCTCCACACGTAGTGTATTTAGCCAGTGTCAAGTTTTGTAATTTTTCATCGTATTATGGAAATTTTTACTTAAAGTCAAGTCATAGTCACAGTCAGAGTAGTCATAGTCTAGTCTAAGTCATAATCCAGTCTAAGGCATGCCCTAGTAAAGTGTTGGCAACTTTACTAGAGGCTTCTATGGAATTTTGGAAGCAACACGAAAAACCACGTTTCACCACATTATATCACTTGCCCACACTCATGCTCGTAATTCAGCACTTAATGCGTAAAACACCACCAATTTTAAACATTGACACTGGAAAAAGCATAAGTTTTGTATAATAATACAATGCACCGACGTGAACTTTTCCGCGTTCCCGCCAAAAACCATCTTCATATTTATAGCCACAAAAAGTTACGAAATTTTAACGTCAAAATTATGACGAAGAGAAGTGAAAAAGGAAAGTTGTAATTAGAACACCACATATTTTTTTAAATCAAGACGTACAGCGGTGATTGTAATCTATCCAAACGATTGACACCAAAATCAAAATTTTTGTTATGGTGACGGGTAGAGCCAGGTAAGCAGGTCCAAATCCGTTCAAAGAAACATCAACCTTATCGTCGTAGTCTTAAATATCAATTCAGTCTGCGCTTCAGCGCGGCGCTTACGACAAAGACAACGCACGGAATGACTGAATTTGCCGGTTTTTAATTAATATCTATTTTTATATAGTATTTTTCAAAGTTATTAAGTCATCACGACATCTGAATGTTTGGTGGTAACACACTAATTTATTTTTTGTAAAAACATATTCGGTAGAAGCTCAGTAAAATGGGAACATTCAAATTTTTTGAGGGAGGTTTGGGTTTTTTTTTCTATAGAGCTATATTTATTAATCTTGTATTCGCGGTCATCACAAACGACTTAATGAAATTAACTACATGATATATTAAATTCAAAGGTAGACATGTTTTAATTACGTCAGGAAACGTGGCAAAAAACACCTTGTTTGGTCTGCCCGTCGCCTTAAGTTTTAGAGGATGAAAACCGTTGGCGTCCGAAGCGATAAAATGTAGGTAAATTCACTAATGGGCTATGTTGTCTCTATCATACGTGTGGAGAGCAGAGCGACGGCAATAACATTTTCAAATATCAGGACGGTCGTCTTAAGACTTAATTAAAAACTTTACTGCATGTCACTAAAATCTTTGAACATGCTAATAAAAATAATGTGACGGTAGTTGTAACCAGAAATAACATTTTTGGTTGTTTTTTTATTGCTAATGAATGACGTGACGAGCTAGTTGTTACCCTGATGTTAAATGACACGGCCGCCACAAAAAAATAGTAAAATAGTATACAATAGTTTACTAGAGGTATAGTTTTACTAGGTGGTAAGGACTTTTCTGCAAAGTTCGTCTAGGTAGGTACCACCGCTTTGCCAGTTATTCTGCCGCCAAGCAGTAGTGTGCAAGCACTACTGTGTTCCGGTTTGAAGGGCATTGTAGCCTGTGAAATGACTTGGCAAATGAGACTTTATGATCTGACCACGTGGTCTAGTAATCCTATTATTAGACTGTGTGATGTCTCAGGATGACGTGCGCAGTGCAGTGTCACGCGAAACTTTATTGTTTTAAAGATCCCAGTGATACTGCAACTGTTATGGACGGCCGTGTTGCTTAACATCTGGTGAACGACTCGCTCGTCACGTCATTCATTCGTATAAAAAAAATACAAAATCCGAAAAACCGCACCCGCGTGATTCTACCGCAACACCGGCGCTGCACCAGCCCACAACTCCAGGTGTGTGTCAGATTAGTGTCGCAAATATGCCTTTTACTGTTATCCATGTACTAACGTATAATGTGAATAAATTAATAGCTAGTGAGTAAGCGAATCTCTTATTGAAATTACGGTCTGGAGTTTTCTTTTTTCACGTAGCTTGTTTGGCTTTGGTGACCATTAGAAGAGATGGTACAAAAATTACAATTAGTGGCAAAGTGCGAGCCTGTCAAACAATTAAAAAAAGAGTTTATTTTCTGGTATTGTCGATTTTAAAGTGGCTTAAAATTCTTCAGGTAGCCAGATTTGGACATTTGCCCTAGGAAAATGAGTAAATGAACTGTCAAAATGAACTTATTTGACAGTTTATTCGAGTTGTCCACCCTCGCATCGCAGTATTCATCCCTACCGATAACCCAGTTATTTCGAGACGTGTCGGGTGCACAGTTTCATTCATAAATCAATTGTTATGTAGCGCGAAGTACAGGTTAAAGGGATTTCTCTAAATGAAATAAGGTTGATATTCCAATAGCACTTAAAAAGTGCTCGTGCTGCTCTGTCTGAATTGAACCTTACGTGACGTTGCCGCTTTAGTGCTCAGTGTTTTAGAGACGAAGTCTGAAAAGAATTTCTGCCAAGTTATTAATAAATAAATAAATTATTTCTGGAGAAGCATTGCTTAGTTTGGGGCTAGACCGTCTTTTAGCCTCAAACTAAGTAAAGCTTGTGTTCCTTTAAGGGCTATTTCTAACGCCGCTCGCCTATATGTGCTTGCCTTTATCACAGAACGTCCCAAAAAAATGTTACACGATTACAAACAAGTTTTTCGTAAAAAAAAAGAAAACAACAGACTATTCTAAATTAATAAAAGTAGTTAACAAAATTCTAGAGAAATATTAGGCGGCTGAAATGGAGCCTGTTACGTTTATTCGAACATGTTTCCATTAAAAAGTTAGATATAATGTTTTATTTAATCCTATTTATCGAAAAGTTTGTGCATTTAGATTGATTTGTAATTTAGGTGTTTTTTAGTGTTATTAATTATTCATCCATTTTGCTGTATATCTTGTTCCTTATTTAATATGTTTTACCCTCTTGTTAGACGTGAAAATCTTCTGAAACGAAATCTATGGTTGTTTATAACGCTGGAATTGATCACAATTTAGATTTTTCCAATTTAAAAAGTAACGGTTTAAAAGTTATCTGTAAAATATAGTTTTCTCACTCCCTCTGCTTTATTGAAAGTACACTAGTGCAAGTGAGAAAACAATAGAAAAGACACCAGCAACATAAAACAATGGAGTATTGATAAGGTTATATCTGGGTCAGCGGCATAGAGTTATAGACTAAAGCATAGAGAGAACTTGATTATGTGTCAAGCGTACCAGATTTGTATAGAAAAAAAGTTGACTCGAGTCAAAAAAAATGGTACGGTGCTTATCGCAAGCGTAGCTAATTACTATATGTTTGTTTCTTTCCTTCGCCACTGGCGTAGCGATACGTGTGAGCAGTACAAACATGATATCGGTTTTGACGATCTCTATATGCTTTAGTCTATACTCTAAGGTAAGCTCGATCCACCTTCGTCTTCATCTATCACTTACCATCAGTCAAACGCAAACCCAACACAAGTAGACGAAAAATATTCTACTGAGTTATGTTAGCATAACCACAGATAATATAATACTATAATAGTAGCATAACTCAATTCAGAAGTACAGTACCACCAATTAACCTGTTAAATTGTTCGCTATCTCGTTCTAACAATGCAGGTAATGGCATCATTAAAGAGAGATGATGGAGTCTTCAACTGTACAAATCATTTGACTCTGTAGACCCATACACTTTTGTAAGTGATTTTCTATAAACTCTTCTGTATCCTGAAATACTCTTCATATCTTCCAAGAGGGCTCACCGTCAATTAAGATGCATCACAATGTTCAAATGTCCATTCACGGATGGTAATTTAAAACACCAATCTATGTGTATATTATAGTTGTAGTTACACTGCCACAGATTATATTTGTAGCAATCGGGAACGGTGTGCCGTGGTTGAGTTATTTATGGATAAAATTAGTTGTTAATTGTAAGTAAAACTGCTTGTTGATTCTTTTTTATGTTACTTGAAATGTCTGTATAATAAATAGGTAGGTCGTTTTGATCCGTTGATATGATTGATCCATTATGGATCGACGCAGTTTGGACAATTCTCATGCTTCAATCCTATTTTTTTTTATTCACAACTGCTGCTGGGCGAATTGTAATAAAATCAAATATTTTGAAAAGGACTTGTGAAATTTACGAATAGTCCCAACTTGTCCAAAGAAAACTGACCGAGAAGCTTCCAAAAGAGTCTTGGACAAAGCGAATAAAAAATATCTTAGAAGAACCATTTAACTTGTAAGATTGTACTCATAATATTTTGAGTATTTCATTAAAAAAATATTGTCGGTGCACAAGTGATAGATTTCCAATTGGCTCGTTGAATAGAAAATTTCCATAAAATAATTCAGGTTTCATCAAAAAGAATCAACACATCGAATGTGAGATCCTCACTAGGGCTCACTACAACTTTATTCTAAACAGAATCTTATGAATCAGAATTGTATGTACACCATTTGCACTTATTGGTTTGGATGCTCGACTTATGTGTCTGTGATAGTTTTATTTATATTTATTTTCTCGTAGTTAACATCTCTCTTATGTATTAGATTAATGCCCGTAAAGTTAGACAGCTCTTAAGTTCGGACTTATCTCTATGATATAACTTACCTACTTCAACGCATTTGGGTACGCCATAGAGAAGTAAGAGCTGTCAAACTTTAGTGCAGACGGCATAAGTCCTTCTACAATCCGCGACATATAGAGCAACTATCTGAAATTACGTCGTTCTATTGTCTTTTCACTCCAAACGATATATCTATAGCTAATCTATGGGTAGGTGGAGAAAAATTGGACATCGATTCAGACAGTTTCTTGGCTTGACGTGGCCTATTTTAACATGGTTAAGGATATTTGAATGCTTATTCAGCGCTCGAAGTCTTGCTGGATAGGTTAGGCTGATATGTAGGGCTAGAGCTCCAACAGAAATTACCAGCTAAACAAGGCTATGCAAGAATATCTGTCTATGCAAGACGCTAAAATTTCAACAGGGGGCTGCGATTGAGGTAGTTTGGCCGAATAATGTCGGGTGTTAAATGTCACTTGATAATGGGAGGTTTTCTTAACGGCAATTAAAACTTCTGAAAAGTCCGATAGGTACCGTTGCCGAGACATGGAAAAACGAAAACATGTTCTTCAAAAAACTTGATAGTTTATATAATATTCTGTTAGTCATGCTTTTATTGTTTGTGTTTAATTTCCCTGAATGTACGGGATATCAATGTTTGCGTTATCTAAGAAACATTTGATAATTCCTTTTAATTTGTGGTATGGTTACTAAAAAAAAGATAACAGTAACCGGATCTCGTCAGCGCCATCTATCTTTGATTTAAGAACCTTGTTCAGCCTGCTGTTGGAAAACTTCCCATTGTAATTTTCTTTTGGGGGGCATGTGGCATCTCTAGCGACCGCTGTTCTTGTACCTGGTAAATTCACAACTATTTTCGCTTCGCTGGGATGCTGAAATCTATCTTATTTCTTCAAATCCGGACTAGCATATAACGTAAGATAAGACAGGCCCAACCCCAACTGATAACGTTAAGAAGTGTCTACGGCTGTAAGATACAGATGGTTTGTCTATGACCTCACATCTCACACATCTTGCATTACCTTATTGACTATCGTAGTTGAATTTTATGCCCCTAGATCATTTTCTCACACAATGACTAAAGTTCTCCGGTTTTTTACATTTGTGCCAAATAAAACAATCTTGATAATCTACTTCTATACTCTTGAATGTGCTACAAAATAGCAAACGTTGAGCCACGCAGCGATAACAAATCTTTGATTTGATTTTGAGTAGGAAATTAGATGTTTGATTTCCTAGGTTTTATAGTTATTTGTGGTTTTTAACTTATTATAGTTGCTTTACAAATCATTTTCATTTTTACCATAGTTTCGATTTTTTTGCGTAGGTTTTAAATGAATTGGTTAGATAAATAGATTTTATGGCAAGTGTTATTTTTAGCATCATTTTTATCTTTTGGACTCCTTTTATTGATAATTTTTCAATCTTTTGTAGACGTACAACATGCAGAGTTTTTATTTATTATGATTATTTTATTCAACTGAAGACGAGGGAAGTTTTTTAAATGCTTGTTTGCGATTAGCGCTTTAGGGTCCCGATTTCCAGTTATTTAACTTTCTGATGTCGAGATCGATTTTGGAAGGTGAACGAAAAGGACAGAAGAAAAGTGTGATACACGAGAGTCGGGCATATGTTTTAAGCTTCTCCAGCGCTTTTTTTAAACATCACATTTATAAGAATTATTATTGTGTTCGATATTCGTATAAAATGTTATCGCATACACCGAGGTCATGTCGAGTCTTCCCTTACAACCTATCTGGTTAATTTGGTATTAAAAAAATATTCTTTCCATGTTTTTGGTATTTCAAAATTTTCAGTATTATGATGAAATTTTAGTCATTGTTCTCATACATTTTGAACTCAAAATCAATTGAAATATTTTATGATTATTTTCTTGAGAATGTATGTTACGAAGTTTTTTCGCGTATGGTATTAAGTTTAATATACTGATGTAATGAAAGTGGTGTAATATTGGAACTGGTTATCGAAGATGCATACTTGTGTAGCTAATATCATCATGTATTTTATTTCAATTAAGTATGCATTTCTGGTAATGTTCCCCTAAGTGAACCTTATATGCTCGTATTCTAATTAAAAATAGTGTGAATAACAAAGCAGTAAAATATCAGGCGGCTGGAAGTTATTCTTAGGTCCGAAATACAGTGGCGTGCAAAAGTAATAACCAGTTTTTGAAATATATAAAATCAATTTTTGAAATCTATATAAATGTTGTGTACCTATTAGATTAGAGAGCAGTGCAATCGGTTGTTGAAAAGTGGTTTTGAAATTTTTATCCCCCGCTTTTTGCACGTCAATGTATAATATTATCACCCAAAGATTGTTATGAATTTATACAAGAAATATTTATGTTGAATAAGTAATAAAATTATGCAATGTATTGAATTTGTTATTTCAATATAATGTTTTGATTGGACTCCAAAATTTGGATCTTTTTTGGAATAATTGGTATATTTTACTTATGCTTTTATATTATGTATGAAACTAGATTTGATTTAGGGTCTTGTCCAAAATCGATACACTAAATTTTCAAGCTCGGCAGAGTAAAATTTACTTCACATCATCACATTAACGAGTTTCAAAATTGCTGTGTTGTTTTTGATGTGAGTCCTGCTGGTGTGTGAACCGTTCGGGCGGATCCATTGATTTGAAGTCATCAATCAAAATAATGCCCCACGGAGCCTGCGTCTCTAGAACCGAACATAGACGGGCCGATCACGACGGGCCGGCTTTCCATTAACTTAGTTTTCACATGAACGCTCTTACATACTTCTAAATAAAGAATAATTAGATAAAAAAGTAATTATTAAAAATATTGGTCTATGTATGCGTCGGAAGAGAAAACGATTTGATATAGGTATGGAAATTGTTCCATGATAGATTTGAATGTATTATTAATAGCCAGAGAAACCAATTATGTTGCAATTTGTATTGACATATGATACAAAATTGTAAATTACCTTGAAATACCCAACTACGATCGTCTTGTCACTTAGCAGTTTTCTTATTAAATTAAACTTTCTTAGCACAAGAGCGTTCATGTTAAAATATTTCCACCTGCCCATACATTTGATTGATGACGGATAATTTCTGGAAGGCTGCTTCGCTGTTTTATATCACGTGATCCGTCGTGGTGCCTCCTCTATGCTCTGTTCTGTTGACGCGGGCTTTAATACCATAACCCCCTATCGTGAAGTCGGTTAATGTGTCGGTACACAGTTGTTGGAGGAGGCATCACGGTAAGTTCAATATTTTTATATTTCATTTGACATTGAATTTTTGCGTGGATATGGAAAAGTTGAATTTTATTATTATGTTGACATGTTTAACCTTTTGGCCGCTACACTACGAATGAAACGACAATTTTTTTACGCTGCGGAACAAACCATTAATAACTTTATTCCATTGTAAAAGAATTCATTTTTATTTGAATGTTGATCAATGGTCATTTGGTCATGTACTGACGACGTTGCATGGCGTTCAGATGTGAGCCTTTTCATTGGCTGTCACAACTGGATGACAGTAGCGGTCAAAGGGTTAAAAAAACCTGGATAGTTATTCTAAATCTGGGGTTTGTCAATACCTCTTTCCAGTGTAATAAACGCTTCCATCTCCATAGCAAACTTTTAAACGTAAAACCTCCAAAAATTTCAAATGTAAATTACTTAACAGTATGCGGAGCGAAATACAAAACGCGTCCGGGGCTGACTTACCACTACACGCATACGCACAAAGACCCGCCGGCGGGAGCAAGTGCGGCGAGCGGCGCGGCGAGCGGCTCGGCGAGCATAGCCGCCAACTCGGACGGAGACTCGCGCGATAGCCGCGGCGGGGCGCACACGCCGCCGGTGCCCGCGCCCAACCAACCCGCCACGGAATATCAAGACAGTTACGTGACATTTCTGAACAACCCGAGCGTAGCTGCAGGTTAGAACATCGCCTTTCCTTCTCGGTTTGACCGCTGGGGGCTAACTTTGTCATCTGTTGGTGATTCAATCATTACAATTGTTACGCTTTCGCGATTCAAACTCGTAGTAATCTTATTCGAAATGTCTTTCATACCTTCATCGGGTTGGACTTTGCGATTTGGACATGTATATATATATGCCCATTGTATTAGTGTTTTAAGCACTCAACTGCACAAACCTGCAATAAAACGAATTTGCCATATCCAGAATCAGTCCTAAACAAAATCTGCCCAAAACCATACAATTGAGTTATTTGTTTACAGGGCGAAGCCGGACTTATTTATTTACTCGTTTGTAGTGCTCATAAAATGATGTGCAGTTGTATTTTAGGATGCCTTTCATTAACTATCGATATTTAAAGTTAGTTTAGCCAGTTATCCCATATCTTCCACCAGGCGCAATAATATTCACGCTGGCTTTAATTATCGGGCGCGTAAATGAACACCAAAGACAAACCTAATTTGGTTTTATCGGTGTTTTTAATCATATCTATGACATTGTCAGTTTAAATTTAAAAAGAAACATCCAATGGTGTTGTTTGTACACCTAAGTCTCAACGTATACAGTTAATTATGTTCCCGTATCATTTTATCTATTTATCTATTTATTTACTGTATATTAATTATTTGTATCCTTTTCTGATACATTGAAATGAAATAGGCTGATAATTTGAACCAGCCTAGTTTTGTTATACTTTTCCATCAGCCTCACTATTAACTGTTCATGAAGGTTTGAAAGACGTTTAACCTTTTTTTCCTATCAATAAGAGTTGAGTTTAACACATAAATAACTAAAATGTAACTAAAATCATTATTTCATTATCATTTCACATTAGACGACCGGAGCCATTCAAAAAAACAATGCATTGTGGGTAGTACGAAAATGTCAAAACCTGTTAGCCCTCATACGTTTGGTAGCTGACATGGCCAGCGTCAAGCTCTGATCGAAAAGCTGTTCCTGATTCGCTCTCCGCCCGTGCCTTCTTATACGCTTGGTAGATAGTTACTTGACGTGTTTACTTGCACAACTCACTGGAATGGGTAAGAAGTTACCTATTCCTTTCTTGTACACTTACCATTTTAGTCGTAAACGCTTTTAGGTAATCTTATTATTTTTGGAATACTAATGCCTAATGCCTATCTTTCTAGGGTATACCCAATTACGTTGCAATAAGTACGCCGTAGACGGATAAAGTGGGAATTTAGAAGCTGTCAAAATTGCAGACGGGCATAAGTCCTGACTGAGTGACAATCAACGCAAACCGAAAACTGCTCAACCCAATAACTTGGAGTTTTGGTGTCTTAGTTTTGCAATAGTGTCAAAGGGAAACTATTCAGCTACTAAGTACCCGTATTACAAACCGATGCTCAATCGTCAGTTGGTGTTCAAGTACAGATTTCATTCACAAATTGAACTTTTTGTTAATGAATTTTCTTTTGAGCACCAATTGGTGACCGGAGTGTAAATGTGTAAATACGGGTTGTAGTTGGCTACATATTTTTTGTCTCGCTTTCATGTTTTGCGTCTCTAGCGTTTATGACTAAGATGGTTACGTCCATGAATGTCTAACACAACCACACTTGACAAAATCATGCTCAAACTGACTGCATGGAGCACGGTAAGTAATGTACAATTTTCATATAACTGGGTCTAGGTGGTGGAATATTTTGTTTGGGAACGATGTCATACTTTATCAACCCACTTGTTTGCATAATCTACATCTGTATACGTGTTTCCGCGAACCTCCTCCCGGTCGGAGCTAACTTGGGTCTTGGTGAAGCTCCGGGAAAAATTTATCGGAACTGCGTTGAGTAGAATTCTTATTTTACCAAAGAAGAAGTGAACGAAATTAGGAAAAGATTAGTAATTATGTAGTCATCATCATCATCATCATCATCATCAGCCTGAAGACTTCCACTGCTGAAGCCAATCATCGTCAACAGCCTGAAGACGTCCACTGCTGAACATAAGCCTTCTCCAAATGTAGTCAAATGTTTTAACGACCGCAACTCGCTCTTCCAGCAACAGTGTTTCCTCCTGAGTATAATCTGGGTCTTTTCAAGTCGAGAGTGAATGGGCATATCATGAGCTAACATGCTCCACCTCAGACAACTTCCTCACTTACCATCAGGAGAGTTGTTGTCAATCGTATGCCCATTTTATCATAACAAAACTTTCTGAAACACGTGTATTATGCCGCCTTGAATTTTTTCCTAAGTTGGCATAGGCTGGCTATGTTTAACCGGCGTTTTGGACTGACTCCTTCTGCGCGGAGGTTTTTAAAGGGGTGTGGACCCATAAAAACAGACTTGGGGGTGCCAAATATTTGTCGCAAATCTCTAACCTTAAAAACTGATGCGCTACTAACTCTGGTTTTCTCACTCTCACATCACTTTCAATATGATGGCAGAGAGTAAGAAAACTAGTTTTTTGTTTTCTATACAATGTTAGTTCTGTCCCACAGCAGGCGTAGCGACGACAGCCGCGGTTCGTAGGCCTTCGCCCCCGCCCCGGCCGGCTTCCGCGGATACTTCGAGCTCGGACTCCGCGCAGGCGCCTCTAGTACCGCCCGCGCCTGCGCCCTCCACTGATGCCAAGCCAGAGGGAGATAATAAGGTATATTGGAGATCTATGTGGTACTTGATATATTATGTTCAATGAAATGGGTGCTTTTAGAAAGTGGAAGAAAAGATTTGCTGCACCGGTCTCATGGTAGGATAAGACCTCGGCTTCAGTAGCTAATATACCAGCACTTTTCGGTCTGAAAGAGACGAAATTTTTGGCCCGTTATTGGCTTGACTGATGTCCTTGTCAGACCCCTGTTGTTTGAAAGAGACGGGCTATTCTCTAGGGATAGAGAAGGAAGATAATGTCTGGGTGTACAGAATTTAATTAACGGTGTCGTTTCTTTTATGCAAAGTCCTAGATTTAAGGCAGGTCTAAAAAATTTACTGTCCCTTTCATATAGCTCGAAATGACAAGGAACACTGTAGTTTTAGAACTGTTTTTACTTTAGGATTTGCGCGAACAGAATCGAAATCATTGTTGGTTTAGAAGACTAACCTCCATTTTCTCGTACGTTTCTCAAATTCGTGTCAACTTAACAGACCAAATACTGTAGGAGAATTGGTTGAAGACAGCCGATGATCGACAGGCAACCAATGAGCTTTCAGTATTTGGTGTGTTAAGTTTGAAGAACGGGCGAGAAACCGGGGGTATATGTGTGTGTGATCGTTGTAAATTTTTGCGCAAGCTGCTTACGCCTACGCCTTCCACATCGGAAGTGATCGTAGCCGCACCAACTACGTCCGCTCCCGCTCCACCGGTTATGGAACTTAAACTTAAGCCGGAGCCTGACACCAAGGTACGTGAATCAAGTAGAAAATAGACTGAACACAGATAGCTCGGTTGGTAGTGGCTTCGATCCATGGGTAGTCGGTTTTGAATGCAGCAAATAGCTTTTGGGCGATAGGTGCAGGGATAAATGTGATGAAACAGCATTATGGTGATAGGGCTTTTAGTGCCTGCCAGGATAGCAACTACCCACAGTTATCATCATTATCAGCCGGAAGATATACACTGCTTTGAGCGGCTGCTTGCATCTTGCATCCATCGGCTCCCCGCTGTTTGCCGCTGTTTGTTGGTCCACCTAGTGGGCGGCCTAAGCTGCGTTTTCCAGTTTGTGGTTTGTCGTCAAGAACTTTCCCCATCGGTTGGCGGTTATGCGAGTGATGTGACGTCATTGCCATCTCAACTTGCTTATTTTGAGAAAGCTAAGAAAGAAAAGTAATTTAAGAATCTGCGAAGAGTTACTGAATAAAAAATGTTACCAAAAATTGCACGCTGGCTTCTGTACCCTCTTAAAATACAAAACTAAGACTGGTATTTCGGGATACCCTTTATACTTAGATATCGTGGAAAAAAACGCAAACAACTTGAAAACAGTAAATGTGTAATCCCATCTTAGTAATTAATAACATCTTCCTTCCAGGCATCGCCATCTCCATACTGCGATTTCTGCCTCGGTGATGACCGCGAGAACAAAAAGACGGGAACTCCTGAAGAGCTGGTGTCGTGCTCCGACTGCGGCCGATCAGGTAAGCAACGGCAACCATGCTACCACATCGAAAACAGGGTCTGTGAGCGACACAAGCACCTGCAAGAAAACATCAAGTTGAACGGAGTTGTGGAAATATTAACCTCTATGTCGTATTCAGCGGATGCCTTCGATTCCTTCGCCACGCAGACGAAACTGTTGAAAGATGAATACGTGAACGCTGTATCACCGCCCTCTAGACAGAGTCCCACACTTTAGGAGTTTGAAGTTGGTTTTGGTTCAGATGTATTTTTAATACTCGTAGCGTTGCAAAATTTCTGAAATGAGTTCATATCTGTTGCTGTCTGACTCACTACGCTTTTGACGTAGTGGTGGGAGTGAGAAAACAATATTCTGTAACTCAGAACAGCTTTTCCAATGGTGCGCGTTGATTAAGCGGGTATTTGTGCAAATGGGTTTTGTGTGGGCTTTTATGTTATATGCAGTTGTAAGTATAACTATTTTGATTTACCCTCATTTTCAATAAAAGTTAAATCGTAGAAGGAACTTTTCCTTGATTTTTAATTATTAAGTTGAGTAAGATTACTTTTAACTCGTGCCAGGAAATAAATGTTTTTACGTAAACTCGGCTTCCGATAAGAGTGGTAAATAACTGTATCTGACGGGTTTTTGTTCAAATCGTTTCTTATTTGGCGCAAATTAATTTAGACATTTAAGACGTTTTACAGTGTAACATTATAAATTAGCAAAGTTCGGCTTAGGAGATTCAAAATCTCAAGTTTTTGAACCAAAACCAACCTGCAGAAATTGGGTATACCTCTAATAAAAGTGAATGTTACTTATTATTGCTATGTATGTAGATTTTATTTATCGCGTATCAGTCACAAGAATTCAACGTGTGATGGTATTTGGTTTTGCTATTGATGGCCCCCCACTCGGTGGACCGACGACCTGGTGAAAGCCGCGGGGAGCCGATGGATGCAGGAGGCGAGCAGCCGCTCAAGGTGGCGTGCTCTGGGGGAGGCCTATGTTCAGCAGTGGACGTCTTCAGGCTGTTGATGATGATGATGATTGATGGCCAATCGGATTTTGAAATACTCGAGGTAAAGAATGTAGATACTTATAAAACCATAAAGTTTCCTCTAGGCAGCAATGCTAAAGGATAACTTGGGCTGCTAAAGTTAAGGCAGAAAATTTTATCCCCATTTGACCACATATCAACTGATGTTACGTGACAATATGGTTGACGGTGGCGAGACGCTACGCCCTCTTTAAGAGATGCATCTCTTCTCTAGTTTGTCTAGTGAGCTGAGAGAGAAAGACGTCACGAAGGGACTTGAAGTTTTCTACCTTCACTTTTTATTTGTATATGGCCTCAATTTTGGATATTTACACTTCTGGGTACTATGAAACTACGAAAGAAATATTACCAAGCTAATTTACTAGTGATTTACTTGAAATGCCCCTCTATTGTAGCCCTTTCTGGTGGGTAGTCTTATATTTCGACCAATCGCAAATTTGTTGGGTAGGCGCGGGAATCTGCCATTTACCAAAGCTGTTCAAATATTTTTATGAATAGTTAAAGTTATTTCATACTAAATTTTATGTGTACATTCCATTAAGAGTTACGTTTGGTTATCTCATCTCATGTTACGATTGTTAGATATTTGTTCAAATAAATATTTATTATATGAATATTATGTTTTAAATATTTAACATAAAATTATGCTCTGTTATTAAAAGTGTATTTCAAAGTTATACAGTAACTTAAAAATTATAATAAAGACGGTCAAATCAAATTTTTTAATCTAGGATTCCGAATATTGCGATGAAGACAGACGACAGTAGGTACCGCCTTTAAATTTTTTTTTATTGTAATTTATAGGCGTAAATTTCGCTATGAATAATTGAAGGATGCCTAAAACACTGTATAGAAAATATACAGTTTTGCTGCAAATAGCGAAAGTTGGTTGTTTGCAAACGTTCGACATTGTCTTGTTTTGTGGCATGACAGATTTAGTTTGATTTGACCATTAGATGAATCATTAGACTCATAAATGACAAACTATTATATAACTTAATTTTGTTGTATGATGTTAGTAGGTATAGTCTCAAAGTTAATCGCTAGATGGTTATACGTTTTCGTTGAAATATTATTGAGCACCTAAACTGATGTTTTTTTAAAAGTATAGCATATCAGCGATCTTGGTGTTGCCATGTTAAATAATAAATAAAACGCCAAATTTTCGACGTGTTAACTGTTGTAATTTTAAACTTGTGTTAAGAATGTGCCTTATTATTTTTTTTTCTAAATTTATCCATTATATATGTTTTTGTTAACGTTTAGATCTTTATACGTCGTTAGTCATAGCTTTGCTGTACCAAATACATTATAACTAAGCTTTGTGTTCTTCCAAAACATGACTTTTAAAACTAATACACACTGAAACATGTTGTGTATTTATTAACATTTGAAACCACCGGCAGCTGCCCTAGCACGGACCGTGGACAAAATTGTCTTTCCCCTGTTTTACTCCACTTGACAAGCAAGCAAGTATGAAGAAAGACATTTCCACTACCGACCGTACTAGGCAGGCAGTAGTGTTGTTGCCACCCCATTCTGTCAAGAACGTAGAAGGAGTGAAAAAACAACAGTTTCTTGTCTCCTGTCCCTTTTTGACTTGAAGCGATGACGCAAAACTGCGTGAGTTCTACATTTTTTTTAACATAAGCTAATTAATTGAAAATTATTAATATCATTAAAAGTATCGTTGTCTCTTTTTCTCTCAATGTTCTTATAGTCATGTTTTATAAGAAACAGAGTGATTCCACTGTCCTAGCTTTCTAGTCACGCGTCGCCAAATCAGTCATAAATGTATACGTTTTTTGCACGCAAATGCCATTTTGTCATACAAGTTATTTCGTCTCATTCAGAGTTTATTTAGTGCCTTCGCCTGTTTTTGGAGAGGTTATAGTTTTTATATCCACAGAGCAGGAAAAATTGTTGAACATGGCGTTCTTTTTCCTGTGCTGTGTTTATAACCGTTTAGGTTTGAATAGTGCACTTTTTGATCGATCGTTGTTTTTTTTTTAGTATAATCTAGAAATTAAAAGAACGCCCAGTACAGAATAGATGTATAGTAACGTAAATAAGGCTCATTCCGCGAAGTCAAATAAATAGCGACTCTTGCTGCAACGCTATAGAGTGTAGTTCAGCTCGCACAGCGCTACAAGCCTTCCTTAAACAGTTGCCTCTCGTTCTATCGCTATATCGCTGCTGTTCTTACGCGTAACGAACCGGCCCGTCTAAGCGCCCGGTCCCATGTACTCGTAGCTTTACACCTAAAGCGCGAAGTGAAATATGCCTGCTTGAGTACTGATCGACTACTGAGAGTAGTTTTGCAACTGAAGACGTACAAGCATATATTATAATCACACAGGAAAAAAAACGCAAATACTTGTTCTGTGTTCTGGGTGTTGTGGGACCATCACATGGTCCTCGTAGTTCCTGGGTCCCTAGATACAGGGAATCCTAGTTAAGGTCCAGGATCTATGTATGTGATCGTTGGGCGTTATTATTATTATTTATTTTAAAGGGTAAAAACTGTTTCCCCCCGAAACGCTAAAATGTCACGGGCTCTATTGTCTCTATCACACGTGCAGATAGCACAGAGACGGCAAAAACATTTACATAAACCTGGGCGGACCTATTAAACAATCGCGTTCTATCTATGTAATACAAAAAAGTGCACTATTTTTGTCATTGAACAATAATATTAAACGTAGATAGTAACAAAATGTTTCTCTTTTACAACCACATCAGTAATGTAAAGTAATACATTTTAAGAATATTGAGGTGTGTAATATGAAAACACATTATTAATGCTACAGAATAGTTATATAGT
The DNA here is from genome assembly GCA_910589525.2 of Ennomos quercinarius. Taxonomy (NCBI): domain Eukaryota; kingdom Metazoa; phylum Arthropoda; class Insecta; order Lepidoptera; family Geometridae; genus Ennomos; species Ennomos quercinarius. The sequence goes on from OU342510.1 coordinate 5,214,264, forward strand.
ACTACGTAGAGAAGGCTCACTCCGCAAAGTCGTTTAAATGAATAGCTACTTTTGCTCCAACACAATAAAGAGCAATTCAGGTTGCACAGTGCTGCTGACGTACCCGGAAGGTGCATCTTTAGGCGTGCGCCCGAACATAACTAAACGGAGTGAGACCCCCTGTTTATGCTTTCGAACACTTTTGTTAATAAGTATCTCTCAAAAAGTTGTTTAGTGTGTAAACAAACATAAAAAAATACAAAGAAGGTTTTATTGTTTAAATAAATTGAATCTATTTACTATTTTGTTAAGGTACGTAAGCAATACGACATGTGATGCATGTTTAAATTTTTAACATTATCTGATGGTACTTGAAATAATATAAAAGGTCTTTCACTTTTTGTTGACGTGAAATATCAATCCAAAGATTTAAAAACGAATATTTTTATTTTGAATGTAAAGATATATAGTTTGTTGTTTTAAATAACATAAAAATTCTATCATTCCTATAGTTTATTATGTGTTTTATTATAATCGAAATTTTAGTTAACTATTTTAATTTGAATATATCGTATCTCTTAATTATGTAGCGTAAAATATGACAATTTATATTAATGTAGCTAGTAGTGAAATATATAAAATATCTATGTTACCGAGCGACCGTTGCGTTGTCAATATTAATATTATGTACATTTAGATATACATTTTGACGTTGTGTACTTAAATAGCGGTGAAAATATACATGTGTTTGAAGTGTTTTTTTATATTTAATTGGTGCCTTATAATATGCAATTTACACTTCTTTAAATATTTGGAAGAAAACATATCTATAGTGGTTCAATATAGCATATCAAAAAAGAATTCGTTTAAAAAACAGATTAATATTTAAAACTAACATGCGTTCGTCAGAAATATGTTACGAGAAATTAAGCTATGTTGTATGTCGGTAAGCTGGTTAATTCGTTTTTTTTTTATGTAAATGAATGAAGTCGTTCGCCGGACGTTAAGCGCCACGGCTGCCCATAACAGATTACAGTATCACTCAGAACTCTAAATTGATATAGTTTTGAGTGACACTGCACTGCGCACGTCATCCTGAGACTTCACACAGTCTAGCTAAGCGGAAGATTCAGACCAGAGGAGTATTACTCTTAGTCTAGGGTCCTTCGTACACAACACTACACAAATGTCCCAAGTAGATATTTGCGTAACGTGTTGTATGAAGAAACAGAGATATCGAAGTACTCACGCCTAACATGGCGATGGCAAGTACCATCTAAATTTTGAATAGAATATTGCTACTGCTGTGGAGCTGCAACTTGTGCACTTAATTTTGGCGTTTCTCGTAATTTTGTAAAACATATCTTACAGCTTTACCGTTACGCTACTTTACATCTACGGGAACAATGATACATATTGTCAGTTTATACCATTTGTCGACGTATCCGCGTCCAGCCGCGACAAAACTTTCTCGACACTTTTTCTCGTGAGGGACCGTGACAAGACAATGGTAGCCGCCTAAGAGTGTCTCACTCTAACAGCGATGACAAGTTTTCTCGCGTTGCGCATGCTAGGCCATCAGAACTGACACCATGCGCACCGAGAAAAAGCTGTCGTCGCTGTTAGAGTGAGACACACTCAGGCGCTACCAATACCATAGTCTTGTCACGGTCTCTGACGAGAAAAAGTGTCGCGTAAATTTTGTCGCGGTGATGTCAAAGTGTGTTGCTATTTAAACATACGAAATATATATTACGTTATAATATATTTGATGATATTGGTGATGTATATTCATGTATTTTAAAATGTAATACAATATCAGTCTTTTACACAAAAATTTAACGTTATAGACTTATTTCACGTATAATAATATATCGTATTTTGACTTGTATTTTTAAATAATAATAGCTATCCTCATTTTATCTAATGTTTTAAATATTACCTTGTACGAATAAAGGGTAGTTTTCTTTATAAAATTATGAATATCTAATCAACAGTCTTTAATTACGAGAATTCGATAGTTTAAATGGTTTAATTTTTATTGTCGTTTGCTATTTTAAATGTTTTTTTGTCAGGCGATCAACAATTCAAGTTAGGAAAAAATAACGTAAAGAAAAAAGTACATTTCGGTGGTTAATAAATACTTTTTGAGTAGCATATAAATTAGGGCCTTTTCATTTAATAATATCTAATCTCTAATAAGAATCCTATAGGCATAAATTAATCGCCATATTTTAAATGTATCTTGGAATATGTGTATGATGAAAGTACAACATTTTTAATTAAAAATCAGTAATTTTTTGAGTTATGTTTTGTGAACTTGGCATCTTGATCGCTTGACACAAAACCTAACTAGAACACAAGTACATTAGATACTAAGATCAAGTCATAGTCTACACTCGTCTGTTATACTAACACTAATATTGTTATCGGCATGTGTGAAAGTATAGAAAATGCCAGTTTGGAAGTGCATACTCAACCCAAAGATTCGAACACTGTTGTATGTTACACACATCTTAGCTTAAACCACAGTGTATGGATAGCACGCAAGAGATTCGATTCACAATATTCGTGATGTTATTCTAACACGTACATAGAGATTTTCGCACTCGCAAAAGACAATACAAAAAGCGTATTTTTGTCACATTCACTTGCGAATTTGGAAATGTGCTGAGTTTTAATTTTCTGTTTTCAGTAAACGATTTTTCTATAGAAACTGTTTGATTGAAATCTATTTGTCTTGACTGGCCGGTACCATAATGATGGTCAGATGTTTAGGTTAAATTCGACAGTATCTATCGTAATAGTTTATGTAATCCGGCCGAGACAATATAGTGCCCGAGCTTCGCCTTTACCGAATCGAACCTTTTACGTACGATCCATAGTCAGTCATGTGGTATAATCAAGTGCATACCGTCAACGATTTTATATTTTGTAATGTGTTATAAGCATTAAATTCTCTATAAACTCGTTTATTTAGTTTCATTCCGCGATGTGCTGAAAAATAGTGAATGCGTGAATAGCGTGCACTTCCTAACGACATTGTCTCATACTTGTTTAATATATAAATGTCTCGGTGTACTTTGGTTTTTGTCGGGTTATTTTTAATTTTTTTATTTCACTATTGTTCGGCACATTTCATTTTTCCCTTTTTATTTTTGCCCCTATGAAAAACAGTTCAAATTAAGAAGATATGAAGATTTTTAAGGTAAGAAAATGTTATGTGCCTTACAATTATGATAATGATATTATACTATGGTAGCCTGAAGTCACGTTTATATCAGTAGAATCTCTCCTAAAGGCCGGTCGTGGAGCAGAAAGAATTTCGGACAATAGGTTAGTTGCCTGCTATTAAAAATTAACAAGTAAATATTTTTTTTAAAGTAACTTAAAAATTAATACTATAATTGAAAATATAAGTAAAATTGGTAAATAAATCACGGAGTAATAAGCTTTTAAAGTTTCGTATCGCTTTTCCCGCAAATCAGAGATCGTGTGGGGCTTCCCCGCAGTTACTATGAAAACACACGTTGTGACGTCACATGCCAGAGACGTTGTATGTAAAGCTACCACAGTAATGAGGTACTATGAAGGACCAAGAACTGACGTCACTGCATGTTTAAGCTGTCTTTCTATTCCTGTATTTTAAAATGCTTGTAACTTTGTAATTTTTTGAGATATTTAATTTTTGTTTTCACAACTGTTTATTTTTTGAGGAATTATTAATGAATGCAACAGAAAATAGCAGTCAACTAGCCTATTACCTGTCTACATTTATCTCGTCGCGGGCGGTTCTACTATTGTGGGAGCATGACGGCAATAAGCGAAAGGCGAAGGTGAAAGACATATAGGCGGGTCTTTTACGAAAATCTTTCTGCTTCACTACCGGACTCCATTCATACCCCTCGATGAAGTCCAAGATATTAATTCTACTACTTGATTGAAAAATCATAAGCTTATGATGGATCTGGGATAGTATTGTTTGTGTTTTTCATCTCTTAGAAATCTTGTCAGTGATGTATTCTTGACTTCTGAAGAGCTTTTACGAGGTCTTATCTATATAATTTTAACAGCTTTGTCAGTTTTGTGTTTCATACAAAGAACCTTATTACCATACAATTAGTCATCTTTCTTCTAACTTTATACCTCGGATATTAATACTTTTTTATAATTCGTTTATAAATATATTCAAATTTGGTATTTTATTAACGTATTTTTTATAAACAGGGCATCCAACCTGCCTCCAGTTTACCGTGAACATGATAGTGTCGGTACGCAAGTACCGCTGGCAGTGCATCGAGTGCAAATGTTGTTCCATTTGCGGCACCAGTGATAACGATGTAAGTAGTTTGAGATGGCACTTTTCTCATCGGTCCCGTTAGCCCCATTAATCCCATTATTAACTCACTTATTAATCATCATAGATTGGCTAACATTTTACCACGGTCTGGGCCATAATTCTGTATGAAAACACAGATTCCACACGATACAGAAACCACGTCGTTATCGTGTCTTGTTCAAATCGTGTCACAGCAAGGAATCGTCAATTTTTGTATTCTGTATAATCTAAGACAAATTATCTATGACAGGTTTTATCCCTCGAGTGCGTTCCGAATTAGAACTATCGGATTTCTCATCCCAAAACCAGTAAAAATTTAAAATAATGTAATGGCTCATATTTATGTTGTGATATAACAAAGCCATGGGTAATTATTAAAAACTGACAGAAAACCTTTAGAAATAAATACCTTCACTTTACATTAAAATTAGTTTAATTATGAATAATTAATATTGACATAAATGGTGGTAAATTGGACGGGTTGATATTTCGGAACGCGCCTCAATGGAACATATTATTTTTAACAGTTCAAATCGCGCCAATCCCAGTTAATTCCACATTCATTTCGCGCGGTTTCGTTCTGATTTCATAGAGAATAGATTTTTGCACATTTCTTATGTAAGACAAGGAATTCGCGTGGTTTCGAAGCAAGGAATCATAAAGTGGTACAGAATTAGGGTCCTGGTGAGACCGTGGTAAACCTTTTGACCAATGAAAACGCAACAAAAGGTAAATCAAATTTTTTTATTGCAAATAGGCTATTTTTAGCACTTTTACAAGTCAAAACTAGATAATGTATTTAGAAATAATAAAAATTAAATTATTGTACATTCTAAGCAAGCATAATTAAACAAACTTACACAGTGCTTAATGTCACAAATGTCAAAATATTATAATTATAACAAGCCCATTACAATACGAGTTTGAAAAAAAAAGTTCTCTTCCCCACATCAGGTGCAAGCAATCCGGCACAATGTAGAATAGAAAACTCCGAACCGTAGCTTCGATTACATCTGTAAAGAAGAAGCTACAAGAAACTTTACAGTGTCATTTTTTGATCCATTTTTTTTTAATTGTTTACAACACTTATAATTTGTTACAACATAATTAAACATACTACAAAGTAGGTAACTAGGTACATACATTACACACCAGTGTAAGAGGAATATTAGAAAGATCGTAATACAAAAATACAAGGAGAAAATAAAAATTGTAGGTATATGACGTGATCTGCGTGATCGTTGATTGGTCGAACTCTTTCTCGAGAGAAGAGATGTGTCAATTTCTACAGCTCATGCTACCTGTGCTGGTGGTAAGTGACGACGCGGTCAACGATGGCGTGTGCTTGTCTAAAATAACCGGCCAAGTGTACGTCGGACTCGCGCACGAAGGGTTCCGTACCATTATCTTACCCTGCCATCTAGTGTTAAGTAGCAGTACTATTTAAAGCAGCGCCATCTATGACTCATCTGGTAAACGAGCAAAAATCACGTTTGATGTATGGGAGCCCCCTTAAATATTTATTTTATTCTGTTTTTAGTATTTGTTGTTATAGCGGCTACAGAAATATATTATCTGTGACAATTTCAACTGTGTAACTATCACGGTTCATGAGATACAGCCTGGTGACAGACGGACAGACAGCGGAGCCTTTGTAATAGGGTCCCTTTGGGTGTGGAACCCTAAAAATTAAAATTGTTTAGCAAATGGACTGAGTCCATCGATCTTCTTTGCGATCGCAGGACCAGCTCCTGTTCTGCGACGACTGTGACCGTGGCTACCACATGTACTGCCTGGCGCCTCCACTGGAAACGCCGCCCGAAGGATCCTGGTCATGCGCGCTCTGCATCAAGGAGTTCCACAAGCAGTGACCATCATGGTAAGAGGAGTTCCAGTTCCACAAGCGTAACCGTTTCGATTCCACTTTCTGAGAACTGCAAAAGTGTGGAATACTGGTCGGTGTTTCCAGAAAAATACAACCCGGGGTTGTTCAAGTCAAGAGTGAATAGGTATTTATTACTAGACAAGCGTGCTACACCTTTGACCGCATCATCGCTTCCCATCAGGTGAGGTTGTGGTCAAACGCTAGCCAAGTCAAAGATAAAAAAAAGCAGTAACCATTCTTGGTAAAGTTTTCGAGTGGCGACCACGAACTGGAAGACGCAGCGTAGGCCCACTAGGTGGACCAATGATCTGCGGGGTGATCATGTAACTTTGATAGCAATGCAACAAAAGAAATTTCAATCCAAATTTGGAAATTTCCATAGTAACTCTGTACATAAGCTGCGTACTGCAACTGTCAAATCCATACATTTTTGTGTTTCTATCGGTTGCCAACAAGTTACATGATCACCTAGCTGGTAAAAACCGCGGGGAGCCGATGGATGCAGGAAGCAAGTAGCCAGTCAGAGTGGCGCTCTGTGGTGGAGGCCTATATTCAGCATCAATATCTATGCAATATCTGCTCATTATTGGCATGTGTTATCTACAATTTGAAATTAATGTACATAATAGGCTGGTTGCTATTAAAAAATAACCAGCAATTATTATTTTCATATAGTAGGTTAAAAATGAACGTAATAATTAAAAAAACAAGTAAAATTGGTAAATAAATCACGGAATAAGCTTTTAAAGTTTCTGGATTGCCTGTCCCTTTCTCGCAAAACAGGAGATTCCCCACAGTTACTATGAAAACGCACGTTACTTGGTACTTGGTGCGCGGGCTGTTGTCCGCAACTAGGCCGCACAGCGGCCCTTTTTGCGTGATGAAATGGCGCACTCAGTCCAGCCACCTGTGCTGGTTTTTGAGCCATCCGTGTAGATCCTTACCTCGTGTATACCTGAACTATCACTAGGCTCTTCATGCAGCTGAACTTTGTAGTTCTTGTTAAAACGTGCTTTCTGGGTACCCTGTCATAGACTGATAGTATCGTGGGATTACCTACCGCATACGTTGTGAAGTCATATGCCAAAGAGACTGTATGTAAAGCTACCACAGCTTAGTAATGAGGTACTATGAAGGTCCAAGAACTGACGTCACTGCATGTTTGAGCTGTCTCTTTCTGTTCCTGTATTTTAAAATTCTTGTAACTCTGTCATTTTTTGAGATATTTAATTTTTGCTTTTACGACTGTTTATTTTTTGAGAAATATTATTAATTTGTTCAATAAAGAATAGCAACTAGGCTATTATAATTATACACTACATCACGTTTTGTCAACCATGTACGAGATCATGTATGTATTTTCAGATAGTAAGCAGTACGCACGAGAGAGCGGGACGGGAGGCGGGAGTGAGAGAGATAGCTAGGTAGTTAGCGAGGTATCGAATTGTCGGCCGGCGTACAATCGTACTAATTGGTGATCAGGTGTATCTTGTCATATATGTGTTAAGCGGTTTACGCACTAGGAACAGTGTTGCCATAGTCTCTATATACTTTTAGTTTTACGGCCCCGGTTGAGTGTAGAAGGTACTTTTGTTTACCCAATAATGTTCCAATTTACTTATTTTCATAAATACGAAATAAAAACGAATAAAATATTAATAAATAAATACAAAGATGATCCGATGCGGAAGAAAGTTTCTCGAGTGGCGACCACGAACCGGAAGACGCAGCGTAGGCCCCCCACTAGGTGGACCGACGACCTGCACCCCTACCGCGTAGCTATTCTGGTAATGGACATCGTCTGTCATCCTGCTCGCGCCAATTTACAAGTCCGTGAGTTCGAGCAAGAGAGCATAAAATCACCATCGCCACCAGACTTACGCGGTAAGGCCCCACGTCGGATCCGCGGGAGCCGATGGATGCAGGAGGCAAGCAGCCGCTCAAGTGGCGCTCTTTGGGAGAGGCCTATGTTCAGCAGAGAGCGTCTTGAGGCTGATGATGATGATGATGAAATAAATAATACATATTTGTGGACATTTACACAGCGCCATCTCGCCTCAAACTAAGCAAAGGGAAGCAAAAATATATTGGAAGTGGATATTTGATTAAGATTAATTTTTAAACAATTTTGAACTTTATGGCCTAATATTTTCAAGTATCTTCTTGGTTAAGATATATTATATCATACTTATCAACAATTATTATTGTTATCAATTTAAGTAAATATAAAAATATTCAAGATTTTCTATGAAATGTGTTGTTCACACTCAACTGCGGTACTATTTTGATGTTTCTATAATTTTGAAAACTTATTTAAGTGGTTTTTTTCCTGGATATCCATCTGATAGTAATATTAAAGAACTTATAGGTTGACTGGAAGAGATTGCTGTCAGCTATATGACCTAACGTCACCGACCATATGATGTAAATAGTTTATAATATCCATTTATATTTGTATACATTATTGGTGGGACAATAACGACTACAGTAAAGTAGAGTGCAGTAAAGAAAAAAAATCAACAGATGTTGTCTAAAAATGTTGCTGTCCCTTTCATATAGATCGAAATGACAAGGACAGCAATGGTTATAATTTACTATCAGGTGGATTAGCGAATCATCGCTCTTTCTACCTCTACCGGTGCTTGCTATGTGTTCTAATTTTATTTATACTATATCAAACACAGGCACGCGAATTCTCATAATAATATTTATAATGCGAGATTAATAAATAACTCTTGTCTATCTATTTTGAATGACTGGACTGGCCTGATAGCTCAGTTGGTAGTAGCTCTGCCTTTTGAACTATAGGTTGCGGGTTCGATTCCTACCCAGGACAAACATTTGTGTGATGAACAAAGGTGTTGGTTCGGTGTCTGGGTGTTATATTTATTCTATGTATGTATTAACAAACAAAACGTATATAAGTATTGTATCAGTTATCTGGTTGCCATAGTACAAGCTATGCTTAGTTTGGGGCTAGATGGCGCTGTGTGAAATGTCCATCCACACATATTTATTTATTTACATACAGTTTTTTTTTTAAATTTAACTAACGTTTTGTTTTTATAAACTACTTTTAGATAGAAACTTAATAGATTTCAATAATCTTTGGATCTGCCTGTGCCTTCATGAAATATTAATTTTCTTTTTTTTTGTTCACGTGTCTTTTAAAAATTATTCAAGTAATATTTATTTTTCTCGCATTACGACACTCGACATTGTATTACTTCATATGGATACATAAATAAATACGTAATCGTACGTAAGGCTCACTATTTTGTACATGTTGTAAATTATACTACGGAGCGAAGTCGGTACGCTTAACTAGTCACGTGCACAAATCTATAGCTGGCATTATGAGCTCTATTATCTATCGCACAAGGTATTAATTAATCTGAATGATAATTGTCATCTCATCGGAAAGGTGTCGATTCGAAAACTGCACTCTCCGTCCCTTTTACCTACATTCAGAGTGAAAAAGACGGAGTGTTTAGATTCCGCATTGGAGACTTTCCGATAAGATTGTGAATTTGAGGTGCTGAAGAAAGAAAATGTTCAAATTTCGTCTTCGAATTGGATGAGGTTCACGGCCTTATTAATAAAGTGTTGTGCTAAGGTAAACTGTCGCGGGGGAAAACAGAACATAAATGTTTTTGGTGTGAGTTACGTAGCCGGAATAACTTTGCATTACTTCTACAAATATTTATTCGGTTGCTCTAAAAATTCCTGCATTTTTTTTGGTGCATGGTGTTAAAATTATACAAATAAAGCAATTACGAAACAACCAACACTATTAAAGTAAAAACTATAAGCGGTCAAAAACAGCACAAAAATGTTCCAATTTCGCACAAATGTTGACTATTACAGAAACTGACTTCGCTTTCTATAAATTTTTCTCACTGTGCTTGAATCGCGTACGCATTTAGTCTTGAGTATACCATTTTAGCGGTTGGTGGGTTATGGAGTTTTGAAAATGGCAACACAGGCTGTTTTCACTCACAATAAAAAAACAGGTCCCATTTAAAAAAAACTTTGCGATCTTGTTGATATTTGAAAACGTTGGACTCTCATGACAAGATGGTCTAGCAAAGATCCCTTTCCATTAGCGTTAACGCCAAACGATAACTCAAAATGTATGGGAATGACATAGCTAATGTCATTCCTATACATTTTGAGTTATCGTTTGGCGCCTTCAAAACTTTAATAAGCCATCAACAAATCCTATCATGTATCGTTTAAAAATCAATTATGTAAGTACATTATAGATAGTGTATTGTTAAATACTAAGTAGGCGCGGTCTTTGCAATGTGTGACATTGTACAAATCATTAATATTAATCAATAAGGATCATTTTATTTTTACTAATCCAGTGGTTTATCTGTAACGGCTCATCAGCATCACTCATCCACAAGCATTCCAACGTATGAAAAATCGTCGTGTTATTAAAAAGGTTTAGTTTTAAAATTATTTGAATAGTTATGACGAAAATTACCAAAACCGAGCAAAATGAATGCTCAATGTGTGCTATTTTATGTATTATCGAACATTGATATCGACAATTTTCATGGTATTTAAGATTGTTTTAAATCAACTTATCGACAACGTGCAAAAAGTCGCTAACTGCCCGTTAAATATGGATTTTGTTGAGAGTTGCGTTATTCTCGACAATAGATGGCGTTAGTAGTTAGTGGCGTTGATGATCTTTTTGCAGTTAGCGTACGATTGAATTTATAGTGTCTATAATTATTATAGAATATTCGTGTCTACTTTTATAAATCAGATGTTATCATTTTATTTACGGTTAATGAATTAAACGTGTAATTGTGTACCAGTTTGTGTAAGATTTACTCAAATTATTGAAAATGTGGGCTGATTTTAACTCTCTTTTATCCCAGTGATGGTACTAAAAATAAAAAGCAAAGACAAAAACAGCTCGAGTGTTAGTCCCGTGTCGGCTTTATAAGCCGTAAAAGATATCTTGCTCTGAACAAACAGATGCTATGAGTAAAATTTACACATGTGGCTACGACCACGGAATGGGTCTATTGTCCAAAAGATTTTGTGTAAATGATATAATTATGTATATGTTTTATATGTAACCTTTTCATTTTGTATGAATTTGAATATACATAACGATGAATTCAAGTAAATTAATTAACGGGGAAGGAACAAGCAAAATTAATCTCAGATGGCGTTGTCGTCGCTCGAGTTGTCAGTTCCATATTCAAATGTCATTTGATGAATTAACGCCCTGGGTCTAGCAAAGATCCCTTTCCATCAGCGTTAACGCCAAACGATAACTCCAAAATGTATGGGAATGACATTACTTGCGGAAATGCGACATCGACAGGTAATGTCATTCCCATACGTTTTGGAGATATCGTTTGGCGTTAACGCAGATGGAGATAATCATAGGGCAGGATTTTCTTGTAACTTTTGCATGGGAATACAACCTAGCGACGGTGCGCCACCTAGCGGGATAAATGAGCATTGTGACTATTTTGTGTAGTGTTTATAGTGACGTGTAAAATACTGTGATCAGATTAGGTGGTTGTGAAAGTAGTGCGGGGTCTACATGATTTTTGGATGCTTTTTTAATTATTTTTTTTAAGTCTAACATTAGTGTAGTAGAAACCGAATTTTCTTTGATGAACAATTTTTATTCCTGCCGATGACTAAAGCTGTCGCTTTTTTCGTATTTTTCTAATGATTAATAATTAATTTCTCTGGTTTTTATGTCGCCTTGAAATGGTTAGTTTATATTAGGGAGGAGCCGAATATTCGGTAAATATTCGTATTCGGCATAGATTTTTAATGTTCGTTATTCGGTTCAAACCATGTTCGGTGCATCCCTAGTTTACATGGTGTGTCAAGCGTTCACTCTCATAGTATTTTGTTGTTATCAACGGCATGTGAAATGAATTTCTCTATAAACGTCAGCTAAAACAACTGCAAAGGTAGAATAACATAGCTATTTTGTTCTACAATTCTACGTTTGAGCTGCTGGGTTAGCATGGACGGTAGACAAAATTGTCTTTCCCCGTTTTACGTCACTTTCTTCATACTTGCTTGGAGTAAAACAGGGGAAAGACAGTTTTGTCTACCAACCGTGCTAACCCTGCTGAAAAGTATAATTATGTAAATTGATGATCTTTTTGCAATTTTGAGATAAGATATACACATCTTTTTGTTGACGATTCTAAATACATGCGGGCCGATTTTCGAAACGCTAATTGCAACTCTTCGGGGCAATGCTGCCAGCATGTTGTGTAGTTGTGGTGGGCTGAATCGATATATTTCTTCTATCAAGAATGCGTTTGACCAGTGAACACGGAAGAAAGGTTTGCCAAGTGATCGTTCATTGAAACGATTTGGACTGTCTATATATCATCGCGGCTTGTATACAGTCCAAATGTTTTGTACCAATAGCAGCTAAATGCGTTTTCACCTAAATGTGGAATATAAATTACTTTACCGCTCATACAAAATTGTCTTTGTCATTCGACATTTGACCACATCCCATGTGGTCGACATAACCGGGAATCGGCCCCACGGTTTGATAAAGGATCTTTAAACACATAAATGTTCGTTAAATTTAATCAATGCTTATAATGCAAATAGGTGGTAGGACTTTCCTGCAAAGTTCGTCTAGGTAGGTACCACCGCTTTGCCAGTTATTCTGCCGCCAAGCAGTAGTGTGCAAGCACTACTGTGTTCCGGTATGAAGGGCATTGTAGCTAGTGAAATTACTGGGCAAATGAGACTTTATGATCTGATCACTCAGTCTAGTAATCTGATTACTAGACTGTGTGATGTCTCAGGATGACGTGCGCAGTGCAGTGTCACGCGAAACTTTATTGTTTTAAAGTTCCGAGTGACACTGCAACTGTTATGGGCGGCCGTGTCGCTTAACATCTGGTGAACGACTAGCTCGTCACGTCATTCAATCGCATAAAAAAAAAAAATGCAAATGTCTGTTCAATTTAATGAACGTTTATGTAAAGCTCAATGTTTAAGGTTCTAAGCTCTGTTTATACAGTCTGTAACACAACTGTTTATGATTGGAATCGTGTATCATGCCTATTCTTACCAGTTACATGTTTCGGACCCCTCGGGTAATATTGACATTGTAGAAAAAGGCAATCCGAACAAAATGAAATTTGCATGTTTCTTATTATTATTATAATAAGAAGAATTCGTGTAATAAGAAAATATATAGCTATTAGAATCGCTTCGAAACTCCATCGTTTAATAGCCAAGGTATTTTAATGTTGAATACTCGAGAATATATAAAAGAATATTCGACAGTGCTTACTAATGCCACGCAAGCAAGAAAAAAATACATGTACCTAAACTGTGTGTCAATATGCATTCTTGTTTTGCTTAGCACTTAGAATATATACATTCTGGCCTTTGAATTATTTCAGTAAGAAAAATCAACAATGACTAATAGTTTTAAATGCTTTAACGAATATACATATTATACTATATCTACTGCATAAGTTATGTATATGCTTTAATTTTTTTTTATATTAATTATGTTACCCGAGGGGGTTCCCCATTCGATAATGAATTTGTTAGGTTTACGGTAAGATTTCCATCCTGTAATATGTGTCATATACTAAGCTATTTGTGGTGACGTAAGAATAAATCGAAATGATGTATTTTGTTGTTTTATTTTATGTACTACTGATACTACTACCCCGCGGTTTCAGGAACTATTTCCCGATGTGTGTAGATATCCTAGTATGGCCTAGTGCACTCTGTACTATCATTTATTCTGCAAGCGAAGCTGGTGAGAAGAAAGAGAAACCAGCATTTAGTGAAATCAAAAGCAATCTAGCGTAGAGCAACCTCATAGCTCCGTTAGTACTTATTCTGTTTTGCCTTCTGAACTGTAATACAATTTTCAGCTTTGTCAAAATGGAATAAGGTTGATATTCCAATAGCACTTAAAACTGCTCGAGCATTTTGCTGCTCTGTCTGAATTGTCCCTATGTTGTGGCTTCGATCCCCACCTAGGATAAACATTTGTTTGATGAACACGATGTTTGTTATTTGTCTGGGTGTAGTTATTGTATTATAAGTAGGTGTGTATTTATATTTTTCTAATGCTCGCAGAAAATCGTGAAAAATGGATGAAACTCTACAGACAAGAGTTTACTTCTAAAATGAAAGACGGAAAGTATGTTAACGGTTCTCATAGTACAAGCTTTGCTTGTTTGGGTCTAGATGGCGCTGTGTGAAATGTCCGCACATTGTGTGGACTAAAATCACGTGTTCGTTATGTGAGGGATGGTGGCCAAGCGATAGCATGTGCGCTTCGCAACCTTACGGCACCGGGTTCGATCCTCGGCCCTGCACCAATGACTTATCTAGTAAGTTATGTGCTGTTTTTCAATGCCATCGCTCCGTGCCCCCCTCGGAGAGCACCTTAAGCCGTCGGTCCCGGTTGTCATAAGAACATCTATGGCAATCGTTACGGGTAGTCGGATGCCTGATAGAATCTGACGCCTGATGTAACCATCCCTGTTACTGGTTCCTTATGGGTTGCAAGGTCAGCTGGCAGTCGCTCGTGTAATTCTGGTAGCTCGCCGCTACAGGTTAGATTGGGAGCCACCCCAATAACAAATGGGAAAAGGCAAAGAGGATGATGATGTGTTCGTTATGCATTTTCTATATACCTGCTTATATTGACATCATTTAAAAGCAACTAGGTTATTGAAAACGGCCGTTAGGGAAAGCGTAATAAAACCCAAAATATTAACTAGTTTATTTATTTAACGGAACATTCTCTACCTACTTTGCATCTAAACCAAACATGTTTTGGCGTTAAATATCTGATTTGTATATATTTCCTAAAATTGCACATTCTACACTAAAACTAAAATTATAAGCTAGTGTTCTAAAAGTTAATTATATTTTAAAATATGCCTACTTGTAATTATCATTTCCTACAACAGACCTTTAGAAAGACAGTAACAAACGATCCGGAGACGTGCCGATGGAATTACAGTAAAAATAAAATACAATTTATCTTTAAGAGGCAGACAGTTTTCTTTGTCTGAAAGCAGACCAAATATTTTATTGCTCAAAGAGCTACGCCTGTAAACTTATGGCTACCACAGAGAAAATGATCAATTTGTTGCTATTTACTCTATGGTAGCCTACAAATCTACAAATTCAATATATTCGATTTTATATTTTTGACAGTTGATATTGACAGTTTCGTTCATTCACTTACGATTTTTAACAGCTTTTAACAACAATTTATTGTTGCCAGTATGGTACAAATCTGTGTTTCCAGTAATTTTTCATTTGTTATTCAACAAATGCAAACCATTTAGATTAAAAGTTAAACTAACACAATATATTATGCAGGTATATCATTTAGCTACAATCATCACATCAAAGAGAATATCACTGGACATTTTAGATAAATTGAGTAAAAAAGTATCAAAATCTTTATGACGAGTACGAACGTTAATTAATAATAATTATGCAGTTTATTTTATGAAAGTTTTGGTACGTTTTAAATAATGTAAACTCATAATAATAATTTACTTAGATAGTATTTAATTGCATTAAAATAGAATACGCCTTTTTTTGAAGTGTATGAAAATGTTGCAAGTTTAAATTTTTTCATCTATTTTTATTTAACATGTTCATACACATAGCTACATGAAATTCTATTACAGATTCTATTATTTATAAATTCTATTATTGCAGATGTGTCAGTGATATTATACTAAATTAGGTATTTTAACTTAATGATTTCTTGTAACTGACTTACGTCTGCATGTTGTCATGGTTTATATTAAAATATACTTAGTACTACAATATCGAAACACACCAAATGCTTTCAGCATTAACAAAATATTTATTCTGCATACAAATTAGCTTTTACAACAATCGCTTAAATAAAGGCAAGGTAATTATAATTTTTATAATTATAAAAAAAAATTATAAGTTTGTTTACGGTAACGCAATCGGTGTGTTTCAAATTCTTTTAAATTTCTTAATAAATCTTATTCGTATAACAAATTATATATATAAAACAGTAGCATAAAACTCTTATAAGTGACCAACATTATATTATGTATTTTACACAAATATATAACACTTTCTTTTAATGTGCTAACTATTTTTACGATATATTAATAAAATTTATATATAATATTAATAACTATTAAAAATATCTGTAATAACTGTCAAAATAAAAAAATTGGTTAGCTACAGCTAAGTACATAATAACAAAATATATTATTCCTACAGCTTTCGAATTTTTTTTTTGTCTATAAAAATATTTAAAAATAATAAATATATAAATGTATGGTCTAAAATAATATTGTTACACAAAAACCACACTTTCTTTCATTGCGTTATTTATATTCTTTACGATAAGTTACATTAATAGAATTTAATATATTTTAAATTATGCTAATTGCAAGATTCTGTAGTGCTGTAACTACAAAACTTAAATTTATTTCTACGGCATCGGAAGACATTTGATTTTGTTGTTATCATCAATAAAAAATATTTTAATAAGTAACTAAGGAATAATAAAATAAACTTAATATAGCTCATCTCGATAACTTAGTACTTTTAGTTTTTTTTTTAAACATAACTGTGATTCAATAAAGTAAACTTTGTCAAAGGCAATAATTTTTTTACAAGTAGTCCCTACTATGAAGTAGGCCTAGTAGAATGCCTAGTAGAGAAACATTTTGGGGACCTTTCTGATTCTAAATAACAATATAAATTACTGGGTTGGAAGTAAAGTACCTAGTGTGTAATAAACTCTTCGTGGACGTGTAAATTATTTGTGGATAAAATTTCAAACATTTACTTCGGCCTATGTCAAAGAAAAAAGCTTTACTTTCTGTATTATGTAGCCGTTATTAGGCCGAAAACCAGCATCGGCTACATAAGACCGACGTTGCTTGGTATGAGCGTTCCTATATTGGATTGTGGCTGAAAAAACTATCTTGTTCTCGCAGTCGTGATTCTTGCACGCAGCAAGATATGGACACATCATTTTATAGCAAATATTAGTATAAAAAGGGTATTTGGACTGTAGGAGCTTAGCTGCCCGTTCTATTACTTCTATTGTAGTAATAACTATCTAGATCTATATTTTAGAATAATAACGTAAATTGATAGTTAATCCTACATTACCTGTAGAGTAAGGGGCTTTAATTTTTTTTCTGTGTAAATAAATATAACTTTTTTTGGTTTTATTATAATAATAAAAGTAATTGTACCTAAAATGAATTTTAAATTCATGAAGCTTTGCATGTTTCACTTACACTATTATATTTTATATTATTTAAATACTTAGATAAGTAGGTTTTTTTTAATTCCTAAATTAGTTTTTAGTGCTACGAGATTTATGATACGAATTTTATTATTGTCACCGTTTCAACTTTCAACTGAATTTGAGCGTATTATATTTAAAAACATTCAATATTTTATTGTGAGCTCTAAAAGTCTAAATATCTACCATAAAAATTATTCAGATTAACTTTTGCACTTTACGTTGTTTACTATTTTTGATTTCAATGTGAAAGTGGTACATTACAGAATCAAACACAATAAACTTTACCTACGTAGAATAAAAAAACGCTCAAATCCGGTTCTTTATGTGAGCTTATTGTAGTTATTATAAAATATCAAGCCAAACTTATTGCTTCTAGAATCTACTGGCCATTATTTGGACAAGGCTACAAAATAAAATTCATAATAACTTTTAACACTACTTTTCATACTTTAATATAGCTCTCAATGCAATAAGCTTGACTCGACGTTTTTAAACGATTATTACTAAGACTAATAATGATTTTATTGTGAGCAAACAAAAACGCACGAGTTCTTTTCTATGCTTACGGCAAAATATGTCAAACTTAATGATCTAAAAATAAAACGAGCGAACGGCTCATATTGCAATTAAATATAACCTTAAATTATGGCATATTTATTTATGGTTTTGTATAATTATTAAATACATAGTATAATAATAACTATCCCTAGTTGAGCTTCGACTTACAGTCTAAACGAGCAAGTAATAAAATCGTTTTATAATATATTTGGTTTAAATATAAATACGAAATAACTAACGACAGCACCGTCATATCACTGTGTTATATATATAATAATATATATTATACATTCGTTGTTTATATTGTTATATTGATAATCTAATATTATGTCCTACTATATTTATTTAAAACAGAATTACTGAGCAAGAAGCACAGAAGTAATTCTGTTTTAAATAAATATAGTAGGACATAATATTAGATTATTAATATAACAATATAAACAACGAATGTATAATATCAATCAATCATGATACAGGTGTTTGTTCTGTGTCTGGGTGTTATATTGTATTCTATGTATGTATTTACAAACAAAAAGTATTTAAGTATTGTGTCAGTTATCTGGTTCCCATAGTACAAGCTTTGCTTAGTTTGGGGCTAGATGGCGCTGTGTGTAACGTCCACACATATTTATTTTATTTTATTTTATGATTGATTGATATTATACATTCGTTGTTTATATTGTTATATTAATAATCTAATATACCCATATCCTACTATATTTATTTAAAACAGAATTACTGAGCACATGATTATTGATTTATTATAAGTACAGCTGAAGGAACATTGTGAAAGTGTTTGGCCACTTTATCGATGAAGGTAAGGTCCAGAACCAAGTCTTTTTAAAAAAATCTTATTGTAAGTCTTAAACTAGGTCGTTTGAGGTTTTTACTATAAAAAACTCAAACTTAACAAAAATGTAGATTCATTTTTACATTATACATTTTTAGACTAATCTATAATGCAAACAAAACATGTAAATTAGTCGGATGTTTTATCCTTTAACAAAATAGATAGTGTCAAAGATTTATTGATAAATAATATACTAAATATATTTCAGTATTTAAGTAGGTACTTCGACATAACGCATTTTTGATGTATAAGTACCTATATCAAATTATTGGCATAGTACAAACTTCGTAATAATGTTTGTACAAGACCTATCATTATTGTTATATTTAAATAGATGTTGATAGAATAGTTTGCTTCATAATTAAATTATTAAAAGTTTTATACGTATAAAAGATAGATATTGGATATAAATTATTAAATATTTATATAAATGGATTCATACAGCATAAAAGAAAAAAGATCACAGTAGGCAAGTACCTAAGTAAAATATAAATTAAAAACTCTTTAAAACTCAACGTTTACATAAAAGTATACTTAGCAAAACTCATCAGAGATAACACTACTATCATGTGAAAAATGTATATTAAAATCATTATAATAAGCTATAATAAAAATAAAACTTATGCGTTATAATATCGTAAGAGTTGTGATGATGAATCCTACTTAATTTAAATAATAAGGCTATTTATGACGTCACAAATTTGACGTCGTAAATAACGTTGTGTATTGGGCTAAAATTACATTTAAGTATATATTGGACATGTTGTCGTTGTTGGGGAAAGATTTCTCAAGTCATAATATTCCATATTGGTGAATTTACGTTTTTCATATAAATTTTTGTGACGCCCTTTTGGTGACTGTTTCGATGAGTTTGAGACGTCATTTTGTGTTGGGCCGTTTTGCTATTTAATGACACTTGGTTTCATACTTGATTTATTTGGTGACGTCAACTGTTGGTGACGGTAGGTTGGGAGCTGTGAGGTTATGAAGTGAAGTTCTAGTTGACCATGAATATTGGCCATTCAGGACACGAAGCCGGTGGCGGTACAATGGGGATAGGAGAGCCGCCGTTGACAGACACTACATCTGGCATCTGAAAAGGAGTAAAATGTTAAATAAATAATTTATAAGTAAATGTACGATTCAATAGAGTTTAATTGCATCTTTTACGTATCTTTTTGTGTTTTTTGTATTGTGTGCAAAGTATGTCTATATTCTAAATGATAATTATTCTCTGCCGAATTCATGACCATCTATTTGTTTATTAGTTCTAAACATGAGATAATATCTAAATTACTATTAAGAAAAGCAGAAATAATTAAAGAATTCCTTGAATAACATTCTGCTTTTTTCTCTAGCACAGGCTAAAAATATCAAGTGTTTTTAACATACTAACAATACAGCCGTCGTTTACCCCCCGCGGGCGTTTTTCAGCCCTCTATCTGATAAGATCAGCAACAGTTTTAGTAGTTATAGATCTGTCAACGAAAGTCTTTAAAATCTACTCCATTGACGCACCTAGCCATACATTTTGAATATAACACTAACAACAGTCTAGTAGATCTCTTGTCTTACCATAGGTTGCGGATGGTGCGGCTGATGGTAGTAGTGCGCAGGAGACACAGGCGGGGTCGGGTAGCCCCAGTAGACCAGCGGGGGCGGGGGCAGCGTGCCCCCCATCGCAGGGTAGTAGTAGGTTAGTGGACCTGAGATACCAAATGTACTATAAGCCGGGGTAGCGCCGAGACCGAACACATTACATACTTTGAGATTTTAAAGACTTTTATTATAGGTACCAAGTATTTTAACGAGGTAGCGAATATAAGGGTTGATTATATTTCTGAAAGTTACAGATACAGTTTTAGCTGAACAATCTCATGCAATTTTTTGTTAGTCACACTATGGAGATTCGATTTTGTTATTCGTAGTAGTTTTACATTCTACCTTAATTTTACCAATGATAATATAAATATAATAGGACGTGCAGTGATTCCTCACGTCGTCTTTGCCCTGTTTACCAATAACCACCCGTTGTTTCCATACCCAAATGGTACTAAATGACACCCCCATATTAAAACTATGTAGATTATTCTATAAAAATGCCAACATCGGATTTACAGTAAGGAAGATTGGAAGCTGAGCATTTTGTGCGAATGTCGAAGGACGTACACAATATGTAAAAATTAATAAAAACAAGATGAACACTCACCAGGGTCTCAGAACGCATTAACAGTCCACCAAAGCAGTGCACTTACACCAATACTGATATTCTCTGATATTGTTTGTTACACACGTCGTCGCTTGCCTCCAACCACCAAGCTGCGGACTTTACCAAACTTATGCACGCCTAGTACCCTAGTACTTAGCACCGTTCGTTGCGACCTCAAACTACTTTTTAGAACTCTAGTAAGTTATTTCACAATATGTAAAACTGAGCATTATTTTTTGTGTTCAATGCTCGAGTGAAACAGTCACAAAATGGTGCTTTAACAGTGACTCGCATTTATGCTGTGCATTGACATTCATGCGTCAGTAAGTTAATACAATAATTTAGCGGAAGCGAAGTTGAGGCCGCAACAAATATAAATGCGATAAAATAAAGAGTAAGAAAGAGCTTATTTCATGTGATCCCACAACAATGACAGAATAGATACTTACGCCTCTTGGTTAAATACTGATGGGACTCCAATGGCACAACTAAACAGACACCCAGCCACTAAAAGGGCGTTTAAGACCTTATCCCATGAACTCGTTCTGATCCAAACATGTAAATCCGTAAACAATGTTGACTTAAGTCGATAAATAACGGCGTAAGTCACAATTTCTTTAGGATTACAAGTTCAGAGAAAGAGGGTAGTTAAAGTAAGCACAAGTTGTTTTTTTCTACGACACACTAAGCTTTTTTCACCCTTTCCTGAAACGATTACATTTCGCTGTCACCTATATTTCCATGCATTGTCCAAAGCAGATCTTAATGTAGATATATGCAGGGGTAGGAGCTAGCTTACTAAAACGCTGTGAAATAAGATATTCAAGAAGTGATTTAGTTTTATCATTGCAGTAACGATTTACAATTCGTTTTAGATTTTCTATTAGTTTTCAATAGTTAACTAAATCAAATTAATGTTAAAAATAAAAACTGTAAAAGCGCAATAAAATTTTTGACAGTTTGAATTGTAATCAGGATCGGTCATTAATATCGTATCGAATACTTTACAATGTTTTCGTCATTTAAACTCTTGAAAATCTTACCATCACAGCTTTTTAAGTATATCTAGCTCCATTCCTCAATATTAATAAGTATAACATGACGAAGCTCAAGTGCTTACTGTGAGAAACCTTCCAACTTGTGTCCCTCAAGTACATGATCGTTTCCAAGTTCCCATACATTGGACAGACTAACGTACAGTTAATAAAGCTATGTTAGGAGGCGGGGTAAGGATGACTGTGCTAGGTATCTAGTACATCTTGTGAAGGAAAGTTATACGCAATGAAAGTGAATATATTCTTACTGTTAACTTAAGTGTTTCTCCTACCTATGTCCTCTCGTTTTGGTACTTATAAACAATGGATGGTAAATGATTTGAGTAAAAATAAACCAGTAATGATAATTTAGGCCGTCTTATCATAAATACAGGGCTGTAAACAATATACGAATTGCTAATATAAGAAAAATACTTACCGGTTTTGTGTTCGCTCTCCCAGCCACCCAGAAAACATGATCAACAAAATGTTAGTAAACATATAGGGACAATACTTAGGCCTTTGAAAGTTCAAGCTTAATGTTAGTATACCCTTCCTTCACAGATAGACTCGTCTATTTCATATATATATAAACAAAAGATACGTATAGCACAACCACAAACCAGAGAAAACTCGCAATGTTATTCTAACACGTACATTACTGATTTATTACTAAAATATAATCAACTAAATAATTATAAAACCACTATAGATCTAACGAGACAATAAAAACTTGATTTTAACTTTAACTATTTATATTATCGTTAGATATAGAAAACTTCATTTTTATGATTTGGAAGATCAACAGTATAAGAGGTACGCACTTTTTCGTAAAGTTAAAATAACTCATATGTATATGAAATGCGCCAAATGTTTCACCACATTTATAGGTCAGTTATTTAAATTTGTGACCCCAAAACATAACGTATATAATCATAGTACCCTCACACCACATCCCCCAGTCACTAAAATATATACTGAGAGTTATTTCAATAAAATTTAGCACGCGTCATGACCCTCCTATTGCATTAAAGAAACTTGACAAACAAATTAACGCAATGTCAAAAACCGGTTACGCTTTTTCTGATAATTGTCAAAAATATAAAGCTTGTCTGAAAGTCCGTGATGTTAATCGTTTGTTTCTACGTAGGTAATCAACCCCTGTTGTAAGTATTTATTAAATAATTGCCATCAATTTCCACCACTCATTTTATTGACAAAACCACACATAAAATAATGAGCCGCTGCATGCAATAAACCTTATTGAAATACCCATTTTATACCAATAATTCTGGTATGAAACATCGAATATAAAGCTCAAAGGAAGCTTCAGAAGAGCATAGAAAAGGAAGCTGTGTATATAGAAGATTGCATTAATGACTGGAGGAGACCGTAACACCTGCCATAACTCGCTCGTGATACTTTAAAAATACTATCTTTAGATCCAAGCAGTTTTAGCAAGTACCTAGCACTGTAGCAAGTATGCAAGTTTTTTTGTGGAACCATACAGAGGGCAAAGAAAAGTATCAGTATGAAGATCAATTGGAAGTCATCGTATACATACAAATTTATAAGACATACAGTTACTTAAAACATAGTATTCGGCCGCGATGTGCTGTGGAAAACGTTAAACTTCGCAGGCGAGAAAGCGCCATCTACATTATGAAATTTCTAAATAAAGAGAGTTCACGAATCATGCAGACATACCACAATATGCCTTGAAGCAGCACATGCTGAAAGAATGAATGTAAACGTGATATACATCATTAAGTATTAACACAAACGGGATTATTGACGAAGTTAATTCAATTCTGAAAAAATATTTAAAAATATCGCGGTTGGACATAAAAGATTTTTGACAGTATTTACACACACAATTTTTGACAGTTTTCAAATGTAACCATACATTTGAAAACTGACAAAACTCAAGCAAATATTGATAAATAAATAAATTTAAAAATCCAGTTGTTCAAAAATCCCGTAACTGCCCAGTTAAATACTTTTAATTTCATGTAGAAAGATAACCAAAACTCACCGAGCTATTGAAGTAGGTACATGCACATTTTCCAAAACACACCCCCGTACGGATACACCAAAATACAACAGTTTAAATCTAATAATGAACACAGTATTGCATTTAACATACAAAAGATTCATAGAGGCTGTCAATGCAATCTATCTCACTCGCATTCATAAAATCGTGTTATTACCAGAGTGAAATGAAGAATGTTTGACTAGCTTCTACCACGAATTTGTAAAAAATTACAATTTAACTATGGCATTATTAGAAAAGGCCTGTTTAAGGTGTTTAGATATCGAATGTCATCTAAGATAATAGATATAATGCCACAATTAAATACTGCCCTAAATAGCAAGTTCTGCAATACACTCCTAAACAAATATACTGCGAGAACAACAGTTAATATTTTGGAATATGATAACAAAAAGATTAGCCATTACACCGTGTTTTTGTGACTGAAGCCCCATAAACCTATTTTGTGAAAATATTGAGACAATGGCAACACCATAAAACAATGACGTTAACTTAACTATAATCCATTATACAAATCACCCAATTTTAATCATTTATTTCCGAATCCATTTTCATTAACACAATTTTATCATATTGGTTAAACGCCACGGTTAATGATAGCGACAAGTAAAAGTATCGGAAATATTTAATTAAAATTGTTTATAATAATATTAAATAATCGAAAATGACTACACTATGTGGTGTGAGGTTTATAATAACGATGACGTTAAGCTAGGTGGATATGCGTTACTGTTAGGTGATGATAAAATATTTCCAGGTAATTCTGGGACCGGAGTGGGTAGGACAGGATTTTCGGGAGCGTACGAGAATTAAAAACGTTTGAGAAAGAATTAAACCTACCTTAACTCATTTAAATGTGCAAAAACGCAAACAAAAAACAACACACTAAACAGTTAACTACAAAATAATGTGTATAACTAATCGCAAATAGTGCATTGTACTCGAAAAACAAAAACTCTTAAGTATCGATTTTAAAGTACGTCATAAGTACTCCATTTTTCGTCAGACTTGTATTCAGCCTTCAAAAAATTGGCAAAAATCATTGTCTTTCAACTTGGAATGTCTATGATTAAAAATCACAACGTTAAAAATCATCTTATGCTTAATAAAAGAAATATAACTATTAGCTACGATTTAACAACCTCTGGTACCTTACGTAGACCCAGTGTCGACCTAAACTACATTTAAACATCAAACTTTAAGAAAATAGCAAAATATATAAAATCCTGGTTGGTTTCTCTAATCGCCTCTTACTATTGCGATTATCTCATATCTCTTTTTTTTGATAATTATGTGTTGGTCGCTGGGCCTTATTCTAACCTAAGCCTAGTTGTGCCAGATCTCAATAACTAAAAAGGCGGTCTGCTGATTCATGCACGAAAAGATATGCAATTCGAATATTTCATTGAAATTACAAGTGGGAAAACTATAAACCTACACGAATATTTCTCGCACGTCATTTAATAAAACATGTTCAGTAACTAAGATTGTACAACTTTGTTATTATGACCACAAATAACAGACCACCTTATCTGTCAATCCAAGATGGCGAACTGTCAAATCTAATATATCGGTTACGATTATTTTTATGTTTGACAGTTTATAAAAATATCGGTTACGATTATATTTATTTTTGACAGTGTAGTATATTGGATGTCATATTGTTATAGCGAGATCGGGCCCTAAATTAAAGAATAATAATGAGAGTTTAACAAAGTTTAAAGTCAGTATAAATTCAACAAAGCTCTTAACCTAATAAATGAAGCTGCATAGAGTAGATGCCTAAGTATTAATATATTTAACAACGATTTATCGAATGATTTAAGTTTTCTAAATTCATAAATTGAATTTTTTAAATATCAAAATCACGTCCAAGGCACATCGTGGTCTTGTTTTTTCAGCTCTTGAGCTTTATTGTCATTTAGTTTACCCTGTTTTAAAAACCTACTGCTAATGATAAGTTAGCAGCCATGATCGAATTATATTTTTATAGCGATTTTTTAAGTTTCAGCTCACTTTATCCGTATTTTAACCAATCTTTTAATATTTCAACGTTTTTGGACGAAGTACCTAATGTTGTTTGTCTATTTCACGTTGCTGTGACATTTCACTGCCGTTGGTTTCGCCGTAAACCGTTACCTGCTTTTAATTTTTTACAATCATATAGGTAAGTAGAGTTTTTTGTCTACCTTTAAACGTTTGAAGGCATTTAAATTTGTTTTTATATCAACAAAGCCTGCCTGCCATAAACGAGTTGTGGGTAAAAATTAAAAAAGGCAATATTTCCGGTAAATTGTCGTCTTAGGCAAATAATTAAGCCCTGGTTAAAATCTGCGTCGTTTTTGAGCAAACCTAACACCCTAAACACCGGGATAGTACGGGTACGTCGGGAACATAGACAAAGTCGGAAAAGGCGAGGTCATGCTCGCGGGCAATGCCGCAGTCAACGCCGACCCGTAGCCCGCCGGCAACGCGGTCGGCATTGCCGCCGGCAGCGCATTAGCGTACGACAACATCGGACTAGTATTAGCGTACGAAAAAATCGGGGACGCCCCTCCGTACGAGAAAACCGGAAGCGACATCGGCGTCATTTGCGGCGGGACCGTATACTGCCTCTTCGCAGGGGTCGCATCAGCTTGGGCGAACGCGCGTTCATACGACCTTTTAGTCGGTAGCATAGTCTGTAGGGGAAGTTGGTAAGGAGACGGGGCGGGGGATCGGATTTGGGCGTAAGTGGGTAGCATGGGGAGCATCGGAGGACGGAGAGATGCTAGGATCATGTTTTCGTGTTGTCTGGCTAGAAGGCTCTGGTGGGCAATGTGCTGTGCCAAGAGTCGAGGGGCGGGGGCCGCTGCGGGCGGTGGAGACATCAACGTACCGGGAGATAGAACCTTGGGGGAAGTTGCAGGAGTCACGCCGCCTGTCAGCACTAGGTTCATGTCCTCGCCAGAACACTGGAACACCTGGGGGGAAGGAACTTATGTACTTTCTAAGCCAGGGAGGAATGTACAGCTAGAAATGTAAACGTGCTAAAAATAGGCTACAATATCCACAGTAATTATTTGGTGCCATGTGGTCGGGACCACACGGGTGAGAATAGCCACACACATGCACACATCTTCCTGTAAGAGCCAGCTAGGGGAATGTCCAGGGAATGTCCAGGGAATGGGCAACAGCTCCTCGGTACATTAAAAACTGCGATCACCAAGCTGCCTGCCAAGCGTGGTGATTATGGCAAAACCCCTGTATGATAAGCGCCCAAAGTAGCGTTTTATGGGGAGCCCATGTTCAGCAGTGGACGACTTGTGGCTGATAATGTGATCAAAGTAATTTCCTCGGTGCTGCAGATGTCCATAAACGGCGGTGACCACTTACCATCAGATGCAGCACCTGCTTGTTTGCTTGTAATTTGCAGTCACTCTTTTAACGGGGATAGAAAACATCATGAGGAAACCGACACGTTTCAGAATCACAAAATTTGGGGACATTAATTTGTGCCATCCATCCACTATAAATCTGCAATTGGCTAGCTTTGTGAATCATGACCCATCCCTCATTTCCAGTAAGAGAAGGCCCATTCCCAACATTGGGAAGTTATGAGATCCTGGTAACTAACCTCAATGTACCGCTGTTTTTTCCCAAACGTCATGTACCGGTGATGCTTCTGCTGCGCGCAGAGGAAGGCGGAAGCCTCGCTATCCATCTGAATGAACGCCTCGCCGCTCGGGTGCCCTTGCGCATTGTACACCATATGCACTCCTTGCACTACTATGTTCTTGGCGAATTCGTCCAGGAACGTTAGGATGTGTTCCACCTAGGAAGAAGGTAGTCAAAGGCTGAGAAAACCAGTGAGATCGTGCGTAATATCCGAATTAAAATTGTATGCTTTTTAGAGCATACACTTGGGCAAATTGAAATGGCAATGGGCAGGCTACATCGCTCGTAGAACTGACAACCGATGGGGAAGAAAGGTTCTCGATTGGCGATCACGAACCGGAAGACGCAGCGTAGGCCGGCCCCCCACTCGGTGGACCGACGATCTGGTGAAAGCCGCGGGGAGCCGATGGATGCAGGAGGCAAGCAGCCGCTCAAGGTGGCTGGCGCGCTCTGGGGTAGGCCTATGTTCAGCAGTGGACGTCTGCAGGCTGTTGATGATGATGTTGATGACTTGGGCAAGTTTTTGTTTGTGATTGGACGAGTTTTATAAATGAACTGTAATCGGGAAGCGCGTATTGTATTAATGAGTTTCACGTCCAATAGCAAACACAATTAAAAACTCTGCCTGCGGTTCATTGTAGTTCAGTGAAAATTTGTAATACTTAACAATAATTTGGTGGCACACGTGACTTAAAGAGTCAACAGAGTCAACAACAAAGCGTTTTGATTCCTCATTTATAATTCAGACAACAAAGGAATGGACCACCTTTATACCAGCGTCATTGTTTCCTGACAAATATAATTTGGGAGTTTTTAAGGCTGGAGTGAACCGGTATCTTCTAGGCAAGCATGCTCCATCGTCGACCGCATCGTCACTTACCATCAGGCGGGACTGCGGTCAAATGTTAGCCTATCTATGATAAAAAAAAACAGTCAATCCCTGCTAAAGAGTCGTTCTCTCACCTGCGCCTCATAAGGCAAGCCACGCAGCCTGACGCAATCCTTGGCAGTTCCTGAGGTGATGACATGCTGGGGTACCAGGGCTACCGGCAGCAGACCCTCGGCTGGTGCTTGGGCGGCAGCTGGCGTGCTGCTCTGACTTGTTCTCGTCTCTAATGATCGGTTTAGGACCTGAAGATTGGACCATTTGGTAATTTAAGCACAGTCATGAACCGATTATATATTTTCAACAGTTTAGTTTAACCCTCTAAGAAAATAATATTGAGGCTGGAGATGTATAAGGCACCTACAAATACAGCTTCTGGTTAAATAACTCTGGTTTATGTAGTCTTACTTCATAGTAGGCCAGCGTGAGACGTTTTCATTGTTCACATCTTTGTCTTTGGCTAAACTGTTTTAAATTGTCACTGTATATCGGGAACTCAGATATCTAACACTCCAATCACGGTAAACATACCGTTGTACAACAAACAACTAATGTTTTTAAATTTACTTTCATAGATGATGCCATCATGAGTTGACACAATACAGTGAATACTAAGCCGAGCCTAATTATCAATAAGTATAATTATCTTATTCTAACTTGCTCTCTATAAGAACTCCATGTTATCTATCTACTCCCTCAATGTACTCTTGTAGGTACTATTATTTATACTGTGGTGTAGGTAGCTAAGAACGATATTATTAGATTGAAATGTCATTTATTAGAAGGAGTAGTTTTTTTTAATACTTCCACAAAACAGCTCGAGTCATGCATTGTAAACAAGAATTTGGATCCGCCTCACTTTATTTAGCTTAGCCAGATCAAAGTTCACAAGCTTGCGTATTACCTATTTACGTAGGTACCGTACATAGAAATAGATGCATATGTGTACATAAAAATATCGACACTTCTAAGGACAAACAACACGTCGGCACTTGCATCATCATTGTTTATACTCTGACTCTGTGACCGATATGTTGGTGACGTTAGTTTTAATCTATGTCACAGACCTAATTCGGGTCTCTAGATAACTCTTATATTATGGCACACACATTACATTTCAAATTCACTGACTTGGCCCTCAAAATTATCAAGGTGAAATGTGGCAATGGGCAGGCCACTTCGCTCTCAGAACCGAGAGGGACAACCGATGAAGAAGAAACATTCTCGAGTGGCGAACACGAACCGGAAGACGCAGCGTAGACCCCACTTACCCGCCAAGGCTTAACTCAATTACCTCAACTCTATACAAAAAGAATATAAGATTTGGCTAACATGCACTATCATACTTGAAATCTGTAGATTCAGCTAGATTTAAATCAAATATACACGTATAATTCTTTTGCACACGCACATAATCTCTGCTTAACAGGCAACTAAAATTACATAAACATAAATAGAATAGTTGATTAATCAAAGCCACGACATCCATAACTAATTATTTTTAGTTAAACACAAACAAAGAAATCATTAAAAAAAGTTATGATATAAAACTGCTGTTGTTAGGTTGTAATTTAACATATGCATGTAAAATCACAACTGCATTGCATGCCTACTTACCAACCGATCTCAAGGGCGCGCTTGGAACAAAAATATCTGATGTAGCAATTTGAATAGCAAATAACTCAAGATAATAATAATTGTTCATGTAATTTATTAACTATTATAGGCTCTAATAATAAACCAACAACAACAGTAGATAAAACGACGAGATGTATGTCAATTATTAAGGCCGTCGATTCAACAGATAGGTAAACAGTTTAACATATTATTTTGAAAATTAGGACAAACAAACGATCTTCCTTATATTATAACATAAATAAGTAACACACCGCGATAGTATTATACCTAAATCCAATGCATAAAGGAACTGTATTATCTATTTACAATAGTAATAAATAAGCTTGTAAGCAACACCAACGTATGCTGTACTTGGGAGTCGTAAAAATCTTCACCTCATAGCAACATTGCTCAAGTAGTTTCTATAATGAGCAGTAAACTGCAGCGGTTGCCAATCGCATCGTAATACTTTTATAACTGTTTTCGATAACATCATATTTACTTCTATGGTCGTTTCACTTTGATATTCATATTTCATACTTGAGATTTTTCTTGATTAATGAATTATGTACTCGTATTTAATTGTGAAATTAACTAGGACACTGTTTCTTTGCTTACCCAGCAGTCTCACTTAATCATTCAGCGTTAAAATAAAATGTTCACAGTTACCAAGCAAGAAATAATGTTAGCTAGGCAACAGTTACACTTGGATTTCAACGAAGAAATTGAATTTACACTTCATTTACCTACACATTAATAAAAATGTATGTCAGCAAATAAAACCCTAGCTATTATGTTATGTGTGGAACTAATTTGATGTGAACTATTAAAACTACTGCGCGATTATGCAACTTGGTATTTATAATGTCCACGTAGTAACAATAGTACCTATCTATATTAACCGCGCGATTTAAACACCTCTTCTCGCAAGTAATTTCTTGTAAATCCTTTTACAAAGCAACAGTTTTTTCAGTAATAATAAATTCACATACCTGCTGTACTTCCGCAGTAGTCGACCTGAAGAGCTCGATGTACCGCGCTCCTATTAGCTTCCTGTGCCTACTCAAGGCTTTAGGCGCATCGTCCTCTTTAGAAAACAGCACAAAAGCGTCACCCGTGGCACGACCATCGGCTCTTCGGACGAAAAGCACGCCTTCAGAACCATCTAACACTTGGACTGGCTCGTCGCCTGTTGTGAAGAAGTCCAACTGAAATTATATAATTGCAGGTTATTTTTCTAGTGTTGCCGTATGCTAGGGATTCTGCCAGTTAGTAGTGATTAGCGTTATTAGTTTGGGATATCTCCATTGTTGAACGAATAATAGATATATATGTACTTTTTTAAATGGGTAACATTCTCGTAGTTGTACTCGTACTAATCGAGATCTAATACTGGCGAGCATTAGATCTCAATTTGAATTATTTATATGTGCTAGTCTATTTAGATGACATAGTATTCGTCTGATCAGTATAAAATATCGTGGAGAACTTTCTTATCCTTATATTTTCAAAAAATTATAAGCTAATTAATAATTTCTTAATTCAATCATGAAAAAAGCGGTTTAGTTGACTAAGGGTGGGTTTTTTTATCCGTAGTTAAGGTAACCAATGGTTAAAAACTAACAAATTCTAACCAATGGTCAAAATTTGTTAGAGATTTTAGCCATTGGTTACCTTAGCTACTGGTCAAAAAACCCACCCTAAATATACCAAAACAGTCGATCCGTGTCACCGTGAACATGGTGCATGTAACTGTGACGAAATATCGGGAACTCAGAAATGATTCCAATTACCGTAACGATCCCGTAAGTAATATTAAATGTAAATATATAACTAGTTTTTTGTTTAAAATTTCAACGCAAAATTAAGACAGTGTGTATGCGTGTTGTATAGTAAAGAGTAATATGTGTCGAATCGAAACAAGACGAGTTGATATTGAATGGAAGTTAATACCTAGCATCAGAAATACTAACAAATATAAAAGTATTTTCTTAAATACTTGTTCTAAACAAATAGGGTACCTTTTAAAGGAAATGATAAAAATACCTATGTCTGTCACAAATGGTGGTAAAACAAATCGTTCTCTGACTAATCGACGGATATTTTGCAAAGCTGAAATGTGTCAACAAATCTGAACAGGAAGCTGTGACATTCAAGAACTATAAAATCTAGCATGACTCGAAAATCGAAATTAACTAAGTACTGACCTCCTAAGATTAGAACCGAGTTCTCATTTTGCAATACTCTTATGACAAGCTGATAAATCCATTATAAAAACAAATGAAGTAATTGGTCATACACAATATTGTACCATTACGATAACAGAAACGTAGTGCCTGGTATTTGTGTTCATTAAATGAATATTTTCGTCGAATTCTAATGCTCGTATGCACTAAAGTTAAACAGCTCTTAAGTTCGCACTTATGTCTCTAAGACGTATCCAAACTCATTGCAGTAGGTGGTACAGGGGGTCTAGCAAAGATACCTTTCCATTATTAGCGTTAACGCCAAACGCTAACTCAAAATGTATGGGAATGACATTGCTTGCGGAAAACTTTTCCGCAGCTAATTTCATGACCATACATTTTGGTGTTAGCGTGAGCCGTTAACGCTAATGGAAAGGCATCTTTGCTAGACCCCTGGTACGTCATAAGATAAGTCCAAAATTTGGGGAGCTGTCAAACTTGAATGGAGATGGGCGAAAGTGTTGCTGGGGGATATTACTTCAACTTCTAGCACCAACAAGGTGGTGATCTTACTTATTTGCTTACCACTTGCTGAGGAGTAGCATCGTAAGGTAATCCTCGCATTCGAACAATGACCTGCGCTCCTCGTGATAAGAAGGCTGCAGCCTCACACGTCGCTCCTCCCGCTACTGAGAGGAAATCCTCGCCACTCGCTCGGTAAACCTTAGGAAAAATAAAAGGGTCAAAGTAATGAATAAAAAGAGTTGTCGCAATAAATGAGTATTTTTAGACTTCACAAGACATTCCAAGAGAATTTCACACAAGCGTGTGCAATTAAACCCAATTAATATATATGGCAGCACTTTCTTTTATAAATCGATAAAGAAGATAAACATTTAATGGCCATTTAAGAAACTTCAAATATCTCTCTATTCGTGACAGCCTGTAGTTTAGTGGTTGAGCAGATCGGCTATGCTCATAACCTGGAGGCGGCAGGTTCTATTCCCGCGACAGGCAGGACAAGTATTTGTGCACATGAAAATAAAAACGCAAACACTTGTTCTGTGTCTGGGTGTAGTGGGGCCATTATCCTCGTAGTTCCTGGGTCCCTAGATGCAGGGAATCCTAGTTAGGGTCCAGGATCTATGTAAGTCGTTGGGCGTACTCTGAAGTAAAATTTCAATGTTATCGACACTTCCTTTAATCATTGTTGTAACAAAATCAGTAGCAGTGAGTTTAGTGAGCCTACTCAAGCGTGGTCGGTTCGTAAACGTCAAAATACGTTCACGAACCACCGTATCGTTTTTATTACGGCCGTAAAACACGTTCACGAATCAGAAACATGTGACGGCTGTTACCTACCTGCTATCTTAATGGGGAAAAGGTGTTTGAAAGGTGGTGGGGCGCAAATACTTGTTCAGCGTCTGGGTGTTGTGGGACCATGACCTCGTAGTTCCAGGGAATACTAGTCGGATCTGGGTATGTGGTCGTTGGGCGATATTTATTTATTTATATATTTATCTTTATTCATACCTCGATGTACCGCGGCCCGATGTGGTGTTTGTGTCGTTTGAGCGCCATGTCTCTGTGTTCCTGTGACACGAACCGTACCAAAGCCTCGCCGTTGCGTCTACCCTGTGGCGAAAGGCACAGAGCTACTCCACCCCTGGGGAATAATCGGTTACATATTTTAAAGACGCCTAATAATCACTGATCATATATGATAAGGTTCTCGAGTGGCGACCACAAACCGGAAGACGCAGCGTAAGCCGACCTCTCACTAGGTGGTCCGACGATCTGGTTAAAACCGCGGGGAGCTGATGGATGCAGGAGGAAACAGCCGCGCCACTCTATAGGGGATGCCTATGTTCAGCAGTGGACGTCTTCCAGCTATTGATGATGACTGATCATAATGTTCGGCAGGTATTCCAAGGAACCAGGATTACTGCAGTATGCACAAGCACTACTGTGTTCCGTTTGAAAGGCACTGTGGCTAGTGAAATAACTGGGCAAATGAGACTTTAAGAACTGATCTAGAAAACTTTTTTAGACTGTGTGATGTCTCAGAATGACGTGCGCAGTGCGCGGTATCACGCGAAACTAAGAGTTCCGAGTGACACTGCAATCTGTTATGGGTGGCCGTGTCGCTTAACACCAGGCGAACGACTAGCCCATCACGCCATTCATTTACATTTTTTTTTAAAAGTATCGTCTCTACAGCTACTTTTCTTGCACTGTAATTATATTAGAGTAATCTTACACGGTCACACATATCGTCGCTCGTATGACTAAAGGTCCTATCTCATTTTTGTCCATTGTTCAGAAAACGCGTTTTAAGGTTTTAACATTTCTAACTTTCAGATATTTTCGTTCCTCGCAAGTCCAGCATATTTATTTTTATACGCTTTTGTAGATAATTTCAAGTACTTTAATTACACGTTGAAACTTTTAACCTGTTTGCATTCTAAATACCTGTTTTGATTAATCAAAACAGATAGGTCACTTAGTGAAAACTTTGTCTTATTTAAAATAAGCTGTCTGTTTTTAGTTACGACTTTTCTTAGACTAAGTATGGAAATAAATATACAAAATTTATGTTGTTAATGCTTTATTAGTGTGTTTATTTTTTTTAGTAAGTTTAATGCTACAATACTGTATTTAATTCAACACAACACCATAACGTTACCAAGTACCTAACAATAAAAAACTACTTAATCAGCCTCATTTGAGGTTGCAATAGGTAATTGAATATTATGAAGTCTTAATTGTAATAATAATTATTTAATTAATTAATAATTCATTATCTTGTGATCCAATATGTTAAGAGGTACAACGATTAGTCAGATGGATGGAGAATTTTGCGTTGACTAACATAGCGGTTCTAACTCAAAACAGCTAAAAAGTGAGATAGGACCTTTAGTCATACGAGCGACGATATAAGCGCAAGTATTTTCCAACCTTCAAAAAATTCGCATTGCCTCAACAGGTAATTAATGCTAGTCAATCTTTTCCCTTGGGAACCTCAGGATTCAGAACTTTATTCTTCAGGATTTGTTAACTTCTTGCAATCGTTAGGCGCAGTACTCTTCATGCTGCGTTAAAAACTACAACTAGGTACGAAAAGAAGCCGCTTAAAACTCTTCCATTATTATCTGGACAGTTCGATTTGGGATTCATAAACTTGCAGAAAAGAATAGGTATCCTTTTATCAGGTGAGATACAGTCAAACGCAAGCCTATCAAACAATAAAAAAGTAGTAACCATAACTTACTTGGCCACATTGAGTCCTCGGAAGAATTTAGCGATGTCCTGGTCCGAAGACTGCCACGGCAGACCCCTCGCTCGCACTATGCAGTTGCCGTCTATTTCATCGTCTTTTGAGCTAGAACAAGGAAAATGGACCATATAACTTCAGAACATTGTTTTTTTCAGGGGTCTAGCAAAGATTACCCATTAGCGGTAACGCCAAACGATAACTCAAAATGTATGGCAATTACATTACCTGCGGAAATCGCTTTACCGCGTAATGTCATTTTCATACATTTGGAATTATCGTATAGCGTTAACGCATTCGCGTCTTCCCCCGGTTCATAGAGCTCATACCCCATACCGCCACACATTTCACCAGACCCGAGCGCGCGGGTCCTCGGCATTACAGATGCGCCAGAGTGAGCCCACGAGGAAGGTTCGCGGAACATAGTATGTGCTTGTAATATAAAATACGGTTTTATGTGCACATACGTCGTAAATGTGTTATTATAAAGATGATACTTTGACAAAAGTTCCAAATTTTTGTTCTAATTTTATTGCAGCGTATTTACGATGAAAACCATATTTTTAATATGAACCCTCCAAATGGGTCTTTGGGCAACCGAATGCGGAAAAGGTGACCGGCACTGGATGGGTTAACGCTGATGGAAATGGATCTATGCTAGACCCCCAGAGCAAATTTCATTCGTTCTTTCTTGGGTTAGCAATTCAAACGCGACCATGCGTTTAGGTCACGGTAGCTTAGCGATTATTTTAGGTGCCTAAACAAAACTGCTTCGGAACTGAGTGGCAATCTAAAGATGACGATAGGCTTCTTCTTTATATTTGCCATTGCCATTATATCCGTAAATCAAAAATGTAAACAAGTTGTGATTAAAGGGTGTTTCCATCTACTAAAGTTTTTGTTTAAGGTGTTCTGCCTCAAGGCTTTTTCTTTATAAATGAAAAGAAACAGTTTTTTTTTGTTTTCAAAAGGTCTTCCTAAAAACTCTAGGACCATTTTCTGTTGCCAACTCATGAATAACCAAGTTAGTTAATATAGAATTTACTAGAACCACTGATCAATGGCGCTATATCGATAAAGATCGCGACATCCGCGACCTTTGACCAGAGATTGACTAGCAGTGAATGGCAAAACACTATGTTTGTCTCATAAATCATAATATAGGTATCGACCAGCTACTGGGCATCTATAAGACGTCCATGCTACTGAGTTCGTCGAGTACATTATCTCTTCCTTATTGATAAATGCATTTCATTTAGGGCGCGTTTTTTGATTCCTAGTTAAGGTAACCAATGGTTAAAAGCTCTAACAAATTCTACCCAATGGTCAAAATTTGTTGGAGATTTTAACCATTGGTTATCTTAACTACAGATTTTAAAAAAACCCGCTGTATTTTACCGTGGCTATGGAGCCTCACTGAGGCAGAAATGGATTAGGTTATGAGGTAAAACTGAATTACGAGCTTTATACATTTTATGTGACGACAAAATGGTGATACTGTAAAATTATACATTATTTGGTCAGTTATTCACTTCTTCCTCTCAAGTTTTACAGCTATTATTGAAGGTTAATTTCTGTTACAAAAATACCTTTTTTGGAATAATTTTGGCACGGAATAATATATTCGAGCTAGGGTAAGACCAAAAGATGCGTCGTGATTTGGGCTTTATCGTCATGCCAAAAAGTCGATTTCGCAAAACGTGTTAGTTATCTAATTTCCCCTCTACGCCCTCGATATCCTCTGCCCACAGTAGAGACTGAAAGCTCCACTTTTGTGACTTCTCGGAAAGAGAATGAGTCGTAATCTATAGTCTATAACAGATTCACCGCCGGATTAAAGATTACACCACTAAGGGTGGGCTTTTTAATCTGTAGTTAAGGTAACCAATGGTTAAAATATCCAACAAATTTTGACCATTGCTTAGAATTTGCCATAGGATATGAGTTGGTTTGAAGGGCATTACAGCTAGTGAAATTACAGGACAAATGAGACTTTATGATCTGATCTCGCAGTCTAGAAATCTTATTACTAGACTGTGTGATGTCTTAGGGTGACGTGCGCAGTGCAGTATCACGCGAAACTTTAATTTAGAGTTCCGAGTGACACTGCACCTGTTAGCTCATCAGGTCATTCGTTTATATTAATAAAATATTGCAAGTTTTGGTTATTTTAATTGCCATGACTGCTCAAATCATAATAATTGTACTAAGGATAGCTGATGTGGATAGCTGTATATACCTATACTGATACGTAATATCAAATTGCACTTAGGTAGGCACCTGCACTAAAATTTACGAATACCTATTCAAAACTATTGTATTTGGTACCTAGACCTACTTTGTACAAAAGAAAAAAAGCTTTTGTTTGATGATTCAGCTTTATAACTATTGCGATTTATTTCATAGTCCCTAGTGATAATTGATAATGATAAGTCAGCGATAGGATTCAGGATTAGTAAATTAGTTATTGATAACGTCTTATCAATAATAACTCAGATAGAAAAATGTTTTGCTGTCTCAATGGTATTTGTTTTAAAGATTATCTCTGAGATACGGTTAGTACAAATTACGATTAATCCATTTTACGTACGCACTCAAAAATATTTGAAGCTATATTTACTTGATGAATGAAAATAAAGTTTATATAGAATAACTACCTATAGAAACCAAGTACATTCGCGAAATGTAAGCCATTTAATTGGAGCCATAAATGGCTCTAAGCGACGCAATCAATGGTACTAGTGGGACAATTTGGTCCCAATTGTACCATCTCAACTTCTAAAACTTAAAATAGACAATTTGACACACGTCTAGTAAAACCAGGGTTAAAAAAAATAAGGCATCTGCCAGTTTTAACTTTAGGACCATAGATTAGCGAAGAATAAGAGATAATCTACGTTTTGTAATATGAAATTACCTTCTACCTTAGTATAAACTTGGAACTATCGTTAGACCGCGTTTTGTAATAAAACGGTTTTGGGTCTTAGCGTATATACTCTTTGCCTTTGGGTACGGAACCCTATACTTATGACAAATATTTGTACTAATACACACTGTATCTTCAGTACAGTTTATTATATCTGTGGTAAAATAAGGTGCTGTAACATGCATTGTGCGACAATGTTTTGATTCATCGTACGTCCGTCCATATACCCACGTACGACCATGGGATTGTTCACACATTATTTTAACGTATTGACAATAATGACCTGCGGCCTGCCGCTTTGTATTACTATGTAGTATGGTCGTGGGTGGATGCGTTGTTTTAGCTGGACATATGTCTGGATAAACCTAAGTTCAACATAAAATATGCCTTAAACTTAGAACATAAACTTAGTTTTGTTTTTAACGGGCAAAATGCCTCTATTCTTTAAACTAACTACTACAATAATAAAAGTAATAAACTAGCTACACTACCTACTACGAAGAACATTTGGAGTGTATAATAGCCGCAATGGCCTATACATAGACAGTCCAAATGCTGCAGCCCACTACCAGTAGGTAGCGTACCCAACATGCTGGCAGCATTGCCTCATTGCCATGCCCAACATAGATGTATTTTTGATTGTTAAAAATAAATAAATAATATAAACAGATTACAGTTTAATACAGTTGTCATTTTAATTCTTTTTCCAGGATAATAAGCAACATGCCTATTTCGTCGAATATAAGAAACTGATGATGATGAGTGAGATGAGGCTAAACAAAAAATAGGCTGAATATCGAATTTCCTTGTAGGTTTCATTTGCTAGAATTTTATTGTTTGTTATAAATAAATAGCTTCTGAGCACTGTAAGTGCTAAGTGTAAGCATATCCTTCGCGCAAGATTCTAAGGCTGGCCACACACGCTCGGTTTCCAAGTACATTTTTTCCGAACTAAGATCCCCGAATTCATGCATTACGTACAGTGTTCTACATGCCGCATACATTCGATTCGTACTCGTTACTTTTCGTTCGTCGTTATTAAAAAATCGAATCAGGAAACCGAGCGTGTGCAGCCAGCCTAAAAGCTTAGACTTGCGGCTCATACCAAGGTCAGCGTTTCAGGTTACTGCAGTAAATCTGAAAGGTGCATGTGTGCGTGTTTTCGGAACCGCGACTTCCAGTTATTTGTTAGCCTGAGTGCTGTGACATCAACAGTAGAATAAACAAATTAAAGTCTGTACAGTAAATGACTCTCACTCTATCATAAGAACCAGGGAACATTCCAGTAAATCAAACCGGCGGGCTAATTACGTAACTCACAACAAGTTTGCAACAGGCGTAAACACAATCATTGCTATCAAACATCACTTTGGCAGAGCAGAAAGCGATCGAGCGCTAGATCACCGCCTG
This sequence comes from Ennomos quercinarius, assembly GCA_910589525.2. Taxonomy (NCBI): domain Eukaryota; kingdom Metazoa; phylum Arthropoda; class Insecta; order Lepidoptera; family Geometridae; genus Ennomos; species Ennomos quercinarius. The sequence goes on from OU342510.1 coordinate 5,254,447, forward strand.
TCGGACAATCGATGAACTAAAAAGTGTATTATTCTGTTTCCATCTATTGCTGTTCTGTTGCTAGTGGCGCTAGTGTCAAAGGCCAAAGTGCTTTCAGCGACAGGCGAGCGACTGCGGCCGATTGCTAAGTGTTTGCTGTCGCTTGGCTACTGCTGTTGGTAATTATAGACCTGTGTGGAGCCAAAACAAAAGAAAAAACAAAACTATAGACCCATCTATGCGTATCAAAATTTTGCAGTCTTAAAATATTATGACCAAATCGTAAAAGTTCGTTTTTTTAAATATGATTCTTATGTAAACAGATTTACGATGCCAGGTCAAAGTGCGTTAAGATAGCCTATTACTATAAAGATAAATAAATTAATAACCACTATCTATGTGGAGTGATTTCACGGAACGTTTAACAAGGTTTCGGTCGCGATATTCTCATCGGCCTACAAAAATATTGACATAATTTGTGCTGATCTGAATTTATTTATATCTCATGCTACAGAATACATACAAGGCGCATCGATAGGTACCAATTTTAATATCGTATGTAGTTGAGGTTGAGGGACAATAATTAAACATGCAAATTCACGCCCATTCACACACACACACACACACACACACACACACACACACACACACACACACATCACACACACACACACACACATCACACACACACACACACACATTCGCACATTCTTATGTTTCACATAATTTTACTTAAACATCATACATATTCCGAAACGTTTCTGCCAACATCCAAAAATACATAATTATCGAAAAAAATGTTTTTTTCATGCAGTAAAATTTTAAATCCACCATCTTTAAATTAATATTACGTTATGTACCCTAATCACGCGCTATCGATTGACACCTTTTAGATAAACATATGATTATTATTTTAGATTAGAAGATTCGAGGGAACATATTACCTACATGTAGGTACCTACTTACAAAGTCTACAAAAATCATAACCCTCCTTTTTTAGTAATAGGGTAGAAAGTGCATTTCTATTTCAACAACAATGTTCAAACGTACGTGACAGCGGGCCGCGCCATGCGCTGTAGGCATTCACGATAAGAACCTAATTGTTTGTACGCAAACGCCACTCCAAGAATTCATTGGCAATTATTCTGATTGTCGCTAAGTTACAACGCATCTTTTTTTAATGGCTGGTGGTAATAAATGATAAGAGCAGACTTATTTATTAACCTAAAGACGTCTCGCGGTTTCACCCAGTATTTTCGCATCATTCTCATCACCAGCCGGAAGACGTCCACTGCTGAACACAGGCCGCCATACAACGACATTTTGGACGCTTATCATAGGGGGAATTTGTCATAATCACCACGCTTTGTCAAGGGTCTCGGTTATCGCAGAAGATTTTAAAGTACCGAGGAGGATGCTGCTGCCCATTCCTTGTATATTCCTTAGCCGGTTCTTACGGCACCCACGGGAAGAGATAGGGATAGAGATTATCGAGTATTCCGGCGAAATTAAAAATGATATGTTTTTGGGATAAAATAGATTATATACTATGTACCTAATATAATAATACGAAATCTATGTACCTATTAGATTTTTCACCGAAATGTCAGCGAGTCTTTCCGAATTCCAAGTTCTAGTATTGTCCACATAATAATTTTTCCATCAGGCGAGATTGCGGTCAAATGCGGGCCTATTTAGTTATAAAAAAAACAAAAGAAAACAAAAAAAGTAGTAATTTAGCTATCCACAATATAAAATAATGAAATTAGGCACACATATTATGACATATATAATTTCATTCAGTTCTCATGGTTCTCACTGACTAGTATAATATGTGTATATCTGTGATCAAATCAGCCGTTTTCAGCTAAAGCCACACGCACACAAACAGACGATAAAACTTTTACATCTTAGTAAGGAAATGGGATGTAGAATGTTCTAGTGGGGAGACGGTGAGCAATTTAAATAAATAAATATGTGTGGACACTTTTTATACAGCGCCATCTAGCCCCAAACTAAGCATAGCTTGTACTATGGGAACCATATAACTGATAGAATCACAGATAACCCCCAATAGATACCGCATGAAAGACGACGACCGCGCACCACGCATTGGCGTAAATGGGTCTATATAAATCGCCGCTTCGCAGCACGGCCTTAGTTTCGACCAATTATTAGAGTTCATTATTAGGGCGTCACTCGAAACAGCCAATAATAGCGCATTGGCTCCAGTCCCCGCAACCCGCGTCTTCCTCCAGTTTTGGTGAGCTAGGATCCGAACAAAAATCCCGTAATGCGGTATCTATTGGGGGTTATCTGTGGATACAATACATAGATACTTTTTTGTTTGTAAATACATACATAGAAGTACAATAAAACACCCAGACACAGAACAAACATCGATGTTCATCACAAATGTTTGTCCCAGGAGGGAATCGAACCCACAACCTATATATAGTTCAGAAGGCACTGGCAGACCTAATTTTTTTACATATTTAGGTGTCGGTTAACGATCTAAAGATAGCCTATTGGGGTACCCGATGACGTAGGTATTTGTGCAGTGGGCTCTCGCACCATTTAAAAACCACTTGTACAAAAATGTTTATAAGTAGGTGACGACGACGGTAGCCGCTTACCATCAGGCGGGTCACCCGCTTGTTTGCTACAGCACATAATGCATTAATACTACGTGTCAGATAGCAAAGTCAGGCAGTACTAACTCCAGCCGGTAACAATCATGAAGTGTCAGATATCCACTCCAAAAAAACGCAAGCTTGCGTTTGTAACTTTTGCAGAGTGAGGTTTGAGTTGCATGTTGAAATTGAAACATTAGAAAACAAGATCACTTGTGTATATAAATAAAAACTTTGATACGATTCAAGTAGGTTTACTTTGCAATGTTTTAATGCTTTTCCGGTCTCATTTAGGCATTATTTATGGGTACCTAAGTACGATTATGCTGGCTTTGTGGTCTCATCTTTCAAGGCGCAAACAATCATGAGTGAGAAATGCAAACTGTTTGTTTCTAATTCTAATGGCGTAAGTTGATTCCCTATTTCCTGCAGTACTTTGTCGCGACAAAAGAATCCAATGGCCTTCCCAAAGGTTCAAACTATACATCTGACACGACGTCTAGCGTCAACACCTAAATAGGTACCTGTGTCATATGGAGATGTCTCATGTCCCCATCATATGCCATACATATGGAGACATATGCCGCCTTTTCCGAAGAGCGTTTGTACTGAGTTAGTTTCGAATTTATAATATTACCTATGGATATCCCTAGCAGAATCTGGGTTAGCACCAACGGTAGACAAGATTGTCTTTCCTCGTCATTTTTTCATATTTGCTTACTTGTCAAGTGGAGAAAAACATGGGAAAGACATTTTGTCTACAGTCCGTGCTAACCCAGCAGGGTCCGCTAATCATTATGGTAATGATGGATGATAAGGGATTCATATTTTCCTTTAAGTACCTACCCTAAAATCTGAAGCAGGCGAAACTGTTGCACAAATCATAAATATTTATACTAAGATATAGGTATATCCTAGCTAGTCGTAAAATGCGAACAAACTAACTGACATTCATCAACAAAATTATAATGTTAGCAAAGTATGGATCGGACCTATTTGTTTAGATTTGATAAGGATGAGATTCAAGGCGCATTGAGTATACTTAGAACTTAAATGGAGCCAAGAAGTTTGAGACGCTAAATCTCCAGGAACTGAGGGAGGGAGGGACCCCTTAAAGATAAGAAAACCACATGTAAGCTATACCACTTCTTCGAATTACAGTAACATCGTGGGGGGAAAAAAATATGAATACTTTGTAGCATGCAGGTAAGAGTTAGATGGCAATAGCCTGTAGTTCTTTCAATTGTTCAGGCAGAGCATATAGGTACCTTTACAAATATCCTCCTAAGTCCTAACCTCCTTATAAGACAGCAGAACCTTACAGTGCAACCACAACGAAAACAAAGGAATCATGCCAGTAATTAGAAATATCGAAGCAAATATCACCATCACTGCACAAACTAATTATCATAAGCTATCGGCACTCACCTTCTTATCTTCAAGTTGCTGCCGAAGCCCGATAAACTGAACCAGAGTCCCGAAAGCACTTATCACTAGTCAAACACTTGGCAGTCCAGAATTGCTTATCGTATTTTTATTACACCACCACGAAAAAACATAAAATGTAAGATAAGGAGGTTTTTCGAAGAATCAACCTCGTTCTAAGACGTCTGTTCCTCGCGGCCTGAGGAGTCGGAATGCGCGGGGTGTTGTAAAATGACGCGTGGTGACTATCGGTGCGCCTGCGCCGATATTGCCAAGAAACAATGCTTAGGTTGTTATGATTTGGTCGCCAGTTTTGGTTGTGAATTTCTTTTGCTTTTAGCAGTTTGGGGGAAAATGCATCAAAGTATCCATTGTATAGTGTTGAGGACGCGTGAATTCAATTCTACTCATGTCAATTCTATGCATATTGAAATATATCTTGAGATTTCCAAACATTAACGTTTATCACCATAATATTCATCACCAGCCATTGCTAGGATTACGGCTGGATTCAACACTCAAGTATTTAAAGTTAACGATCTCATTAATTCAGGACTTTTGTAAAGAAAGTGGTACCAAAGGTCGGTGCCTATACCTAATTAGTTGACAGCCTCTGTGGTGTGGTGGTTGACGGCGGCGGCGGGTTCGATTCCCGCTACAGGGCAAGTATTTATGCACGTGAAAAAAAAGCTCGAATACTTCTTCTGTGTCTGGGTGTTGTGGGACCATGGTCCTCGTAGTTCCTGGATCTATAGATACAGGGAATCCTAGTTAGGGTCCAGGATCTATGTATGTGATCGTTGGGCGTTACTATTATTATTATCCTATCGAATTTGATTCTCGGGTCTAGCCCGAACATTTGGGAGGCATTTGTGGGGCCGAAGCTAACACCAAGAGGCCCTGTTGAATGTAAAATTAATCTACTGAATTACCTGACAAGGCATGGTATGGCATTATAAACTATTTTACTTTTATAGGGGGCTATTGTGGTGAACTTTTTATGGAACATAACGTTGGTTTATGGAATGTGATAACGGCACCTGCCAATTTTGTCTCATATCATAATGTATGAGGCAGGCGATGACTTGCCACCCACTAAATGGGCTCCCTGTAGTGGCTACCGCGTATGGGTGCCGAGGAAGCAACATTGGTGTTTGGTGGCTTAGGTCGAGAGGTGTGCTGCGCTTTCACTGAACGCTACTCGCGGCATTAGGCCCTTTAACACTTCCACCCTGGAGCTTAGGTTTTTAGCTCTTGCGACTTCCGCCCCCGGACAGCCAGTTAAGGCAAGCCAGGGATCAGGGGTCTCATTTAGCCCCTTGGAATAAGGGTACGCAGTGTCGCCACTCACCGACGCCGACGGCTCGCCACAAAGCCGCCCCTGCGTTGTTATTATTATTACCTACTACTTTTATTTACATTTCTAAGAATCATGCATATTTGTTGGTGGCCTTGGCCAAGTGCAAGATGATCCCTTCTTTAGGACAGTTTGTACCTAACCTTTTGATCCTTTCACTCAAGGTTCTCAAAATCAATACGTTCTCTGTTCCTTCTTGTGTGGCTTTCTGCCGAAACGAATTATGCTCAAAAATAGAATATTGACTACTATTCGTTTTTGAACGATGCCAAAATATGTTATCTAAAATCAGTTTATCGAATACCTACTCAAAATAAGTAAAATAAAGCTTGACATGAATTTTATGAACTACGCTGTGAGGACACACAGTCCGTCTTGCGTTGACCCATGTAAGGACAAAGTCGTTTTGTGCAAAAAATGCTTAGATATTTTGTATGCCAGTAGGTATTATAACGAAGTAACTATTAAGTAATCTGTGCATTAGTACAGACATTCGAACGCAATTATCGCAAAGGTGCAAACTATATTTTTAGTACCTACTACTGGGTGGCGCAAAAGTAAAGACCCTATTTGGTTCAGCTATAACATTTTTTCTAAATTAGAAAACTAGATTTAGGTTTTTTTAAATGTATATTTGTGCCATTAAATTTCGTACCATTAGGATTTAAAGATGATGTCTTTTAAATGGTGACCTCCAGAGTTGATACACATTTGAGCCCTATTTATGACATTTTGCATAACTTGCCGTAACACTTCCTGCGATATGTTCGTTATTTCTTGACGAATGTTTTCTTTTAGAGCTGCGAGAGTCTGTGGCTTGTTCACATACACCCGAGATTTCAAAAAACCCCAAAGAAAGAAGTCTGGACTGGTCAGATCGGGTGATCTTGCAGGCCAAGGCAAATCGCCAAAACGAGAGATAACTCGGCTTGGAAAAGCGTCCCTCACTAAGTCCATAGTGTCGCGCGCTGTGTGTGCCGTAGCGCCGTCTTGTTGAAACCAGATGTGCTCCAGCCCCAATTCGTCCAAACTGGGTATCAAAAACTCACGTAACATGGTTCTGTAGCGTTCTCCAGTGACAGTTATCGCATTGCCTCCAGCGTCTTCGAAAAAATAGGGTCCGATCACTCTGTCAACACAGATGCCACACCATACAGTAACTTTTAGTGGGTGTAGAGGTGTTTCTTGAATAATGCGCGGATTATCAGTGCCCCAGAACCGAGTATTCTGCTTATTGACATGCCCTGAGAGATGGAAATGCGCTTCGTTACTCATAACCAATTTTGAAGGAAAATCATCCTCTTCAAGGTTGAGGTTTATGACGCGCTGGCAGTAATCTAGACGAGCTCGGTGGTCAGCAGGCAGCAGTTGATGAGTCATTTGAGTTTTATACGGGAACATCTTTAAGTCTTTCACCAAAATACGCTGCAGGGGTCCGTCTGGAAATGCCCAATTGCGTGGCACGTCGCCTCGTTGATGTTTCTGGACACTCTTCCACATCTTCGCGCACAGCATCGATATTTTCAGCTGAACGGCCTGTTCTTGGTCTCCCAGACTTAGGTCTATCCAATGTTGAGCCAGTTGCTTCAAGGCGTGTGGCAAAGCGTCGAATTGTGCGACCAATCGGTGCCGGACGGTGGGGAAATCGTCGACGAAATTCACGTTGTGTTCTTATCACTGATGAATTATTCCGTAAGAACATTGACACAATTATTCCACGTTCTTGGGGAGTAAAACGGTCCATGTTTATTTTCAGTGTATTTTACATTTGTTCACTACACAATTTTCAACAACAGAATGACAGAAAATGTCATATAAAAAAAATAAAAGTATTTTCTTTAGTGCCAGTACTTTTGCGCCACCCAGTACTTATAACTGACACTTCCAGTGAGCGTGTTTATTGTTTATTTATTTATTTATGTTAGTTTGGCTCCAATGTGTTTTGACTTTTTTGTCGCAAACCGGTAATGTTTACTGTTGGATGTTTTATACAATAAAAAACTATGGAACTGTGAATAACTGAAAAAAATCTGCTGATGTGAATATGGTTGTCATAGAATGTGTGTTGGAATAGAAATTTTAGAACGCACCACCTTAACTAAAATCAAAATTATTTAAATACCTAAATTACCCTTGAATGAGTGGTAAAAATGGCCGTGTGGTGCCGGTGCGCGAATAGGACCACACCATCTCTTCCCGTGGGTTCCGTAAGAGCCGGCTAAGGGAATATCCAGAGAATGGGCAGCAGCATTCTCCTCGGTACATTAAAATCTGCGATCACCAAGCCGCCTGGCAAGCGTGGTAATTATGGCAAATCCCTCCCTATGATAAGCGTCCAAAGTGGCAATATATGGGGGACGCCTGTATTCAGCGGTGGACGTCTTCCGGCTGTAGATGTGTCTGGCGGAAAATGCTTAAGCATGGTCCTTTATATATATAGCTATAAAGGGCCATGCTTAAGCATTTTTTACCAGACCTTTTATAGTACCTACCTACTGTTTTAGTGCAATAAGAATTAAATAAATAAAATAGCATAGGTACCTACATTTTCAAGCGAGCCTATCATCATCTATCTTATATATAAAAGGCTTTGTACTAACTAAGTGACAAAATCTGTGGTGACAGACAACGTACACGTACAGCCCAAACTGTTGAACGTAGAGACTTGAAACTTGGGAGGGTGGCTTACTTTTATGACGTAAGCGCGTGCTAAAAAAGGATTTATGAAAATTTAACCCCCTAAGGGGGCTAAATGAGTAAAAAACGTTAGTATGAAAAACCTACATTACGTGACGTATCGTTTTGAAACTTACACACACAAACAAGTATAAAATACATAAAATGGTGCTTATTAGTTTTTCGAAATTCGACCGCTAAGGGGGTGAAATAATTAGTTAAAGTTTGTATGAAAATTAAAAAAAAATTACCGTATCATATTAAAATTTGACGTGTAGAAAGAATCTACAAAATAAATAGATACGGGTCTCGGCAAGCTTTGAATTTCATCCCTTAAAGGCGTATAAAGCACAGGACAAGGTCCCATCGTAAGACACTCGCACAGCCTAAGCCGCTGAAGTTAAAATCTTGAAATTTCGAAGATTCATTCATTACATAGTATAAGGGGGCGCTAAAACGAAAAATTTATAGCGGGCGAAGCCACAGGCATACACTAGTTTACCTATATGTCCACAAATGTTGATTTTATTTAGGTCTGTAGGTACCTTACCTACCTAAATATACGTATGATTTTCAGTGAGGGGTGTATCATAACCCAATGATGATTTTACTAAAATGTTAGCTAAACAAATTGCACTAATAGAATTCAGATTTCTGTCTCCATACCCCATTGCGTTGCATAGTAAATCCACTGATACGTACAAAAACATATTTTTTGCTATCATTAGCTTAGCTCGGGTATTTGGTCGTTACGTCATGTTGCGAACACGTGTGATGTCAATGGTGTGACGAAAACACACACAAGTTTAGTGCATTATGGTGTGCGAGTTGTGTGACCGTGTGACCCTGTTGCAATGGTTCCTTGAAGGACGTTCTCATAAGTGGAGAAACCTAGTGTTGTACGAAGTAAGGAATTTTCAAGTTTACTTATGGCTGCTATTACAAAATTATGCGTAGTTACAAGGTTTTCGTCGTCAATATTTGATGCATAGCTTTAATGTCTATACTTAGCCATTATATAAAATGCCCTTCATTTCATCTTCTTCGATAATGACAGAGCGAATTTTAGCTAATTTATCTATTTATTTAGTAATCATCATTCTCCTGGTGTTCGTTTTGGCAAAAACACACAGAGACCCGATTTGAGAGCTCTAATTTGCAAACTCTGTGTAACGTATGTCTCCAAACTAAGGTATACCCCACTAAATACATCCCGTACTTCCATAATGTCAGAACAGATGTTTGATTCTCTACATATTACTGATCTGTGATTCTTACCATTCAAGTAATAAAAAAAATATTAAATTAAGTTTGATTTTTATTAAAATAGGCTTCAACTAAAGTTCTAATATCTCCGGAGTTTTATATTACATCGACAAAATATTGTTACCAAAATAAAGTTCATCATTTTTCTAAACTATTACAAATCTAAGTTTATAAATAAATAAATTCACAGTAAAAAAAAATCCAACAAATTATTTCATAATTTTAAATAATGCTCTTATTTATATATCATTAAATGAAACTAGATATATTTGGTCAAACCAACGGACGCTGCGAGCTCGGTACCGCGCGCGCGGTACCGAGCTCACCAAAATGTAATAGCCACATGTCAGTGTTGAATATCTTCACGTGGGTATAGGTACAAGCAGCTCTTTTCAGAGATACGAAAAATGTGACTTTTATTATTATTGAGCGAGCGAGCGCAAAGCATCTGCGTTTCAGCTTGCGCAAAAGTTATTTCGTATGTCTGAATGTCCGGCTGTCCGGCTGTGCGGCTGTTCTCCTCAGGTCACATTTTGTGAGCCGGCGATAATTTATATGGATTTTTTTGTCTATATCAGTTTTTGGCAATCTTTATTAAACTAAATACTAAGCAAAGACGAGTAAACATTGCATTGAGTGCATTTTGGAGAGTGTGCGAAGGAATTATATGATCTTATTCAGCTCCCTTCTTTCACCGGATATCAAGGCGCACAAAAACACGGCACCCATAACTATATGGTTGAAATTCCACCAACCCGCACTAAGCGTTTTGCTATGCACTATAGTGCGAATAGCCAATGAGTGGAACACCTTGCCGGCTCCTTGTTTCCAGCTAACTATGATCTGGGTGTTTTTAAGTCGAGAGTGAACCGGTATCATCTAGGCAAGCATGCACCACCGTAGACTGCGTCATCACTTTCCATCAGGTGAGGCAGTGGTTTGCCTATCACCAATAAAAAAACAAAAAACATTTTATTTCAAATATTGAGCCACACTTTATAAGTCCATAGTTTCTTTATAACAAAAGGAAAAAAAATATAAATAAGTAATAGGTTCGGATCATGCAGAGAACTGAGCAAACAATGGTACTTACTATGTAATGATGAGAGAACGATGATAAATGGTTTAAAAAAAACAATTAGGTATGTTGGTTTACAAATAATTCCAAAAGCAATTAAAAATCTAGTAAATATGTACTGGACATCGATAATGAGCTAATCGTAAATTAATCACCAGTAGCCTTCCAATTACAACCCACCAGATAAGCTAGCACGGAGACATGCCCCATATAGCTGATAACTGATAATTTTATACTTATACATAGATATACATAAACTAGTGCTCTGTTAGCTGTAGACCTCGAGAGTGTCTTTTTTTAATGCTAAAATGGGCATACGTTTGACAATAACTCACCTGATGGTGTGTGACGATGTTGTCCAAGGTGGAGCACGTTTGCCCCATGAGATGCCCATTCACTCTTGACTTGAAAAGACCCAGGTTATACCCAGGAGGAAACACTGTTGCTGGAATAGCTTTCCATTCCTTGGCCGTTCGGACTATGAATGGCTCAGTAAAACGCTTAGTGCGGACTTGTGGTACACTAACGACGTAAGGATGTGAAGAATCACCAAGCCTTGTAGTTCTATGATGGAAAGGGGATGACGGAATGAGCTGATGAAGGGCATGCGCACACTCTCCAAATGTAACCGATAGAAGACCGACAGAGACAGGTTAAGCAGCTGATTCGATGGAAAAAACTGCCTAACCTTAGATAGTCTTTGCTTAGATTAAAACTGGAATACTATTTTCACGTTATCTACCCTATGGCTAAGCAATTTTGAAAAATTTCCACTGCTCACAAAATTTCACAAGAATCGGTTGAGAATGATAAATGCGACACCTGTAGATAGATGATAGATGTAGATAGATAGATAGATAGAAAATGCTTTATTGCACAAGAGTACCTAAACCTAGTACATTAGGCGAATTTAATATGCTAAGTAGCATTTTCTTCCAGTTAACCTTTGTGTAGTGCGGAACGAGTGGTAGTCCTAGTTAAATAGAGAAAAGAAAAATTAACCATATAAAATAATAATAAGAGGTTAGGGAGAAGGAGGCTATAGATAATAATAATAGTTTAGATATGCGGACATCCGACGGACATACCTATGAACGTATGACGCTAACGAAAATACAATTAAAAAAAAATTTTTGCTCAAGCTGAATCGGAGACGCTTCGCTGAAGACGTCCATTGCTGAAAATAGGCCTCCCCGCTACTCAAGCGGCTGCTTGCCTTCTGCTTGATACCTACGACTCCCCGCGGTTTTGTAAAAACATTTTGCTAGGTGGCAGGACTTTTCTGCAAAGTTCGTCTAGGTAGGTACCACCGCTTTGCCAGTTATTCTGCCGCCAAGCAGTAGTGTGCAAGCACTACTGTGTTCCGGTTTGAAGGGCACTGTAGCTAGTGAAATTACTGGGCAAATGAGACATTACGAACTGATCTCACAGTCTAGAAAACTTTTTTAGACTGTGTGATGTTTCAGGATGACGTGCGCAGTGCCCAGTGTCACGCGAAAATTTAATTTAGAGTTCCGAGTGACACTGCAGTCTGTTATGGGCGGCCGTGTCGCTAAACACCAGGCGAACGACTAGCTCGTCACGTCATTCGATAACATAATAAAAAAAAGTATTATAACTATTCCCTATACTATGTATAAACCTCGAGACTAAAATTCGAATAGATACGTGAACATCCAATCATATTTATTTACCGCCAGATTGCCCTCTATTGACCTTGCTGCAACTTCTACGGGTAATGTCTTTACCATTATTTTAAGTATAGGAACTATTATACCTAAGTAGGCATATCATATCATATTACACTGCTCTGTAATCTGTCTCGTCTCGTAATCTCGAGTCACTATTAGCCCAGTATTTCTAAGCCACGTACACGGATTCCTGATCACTCATTCTTGGTACTTGATAGCACAGCACACAGGATATTTGAAAGCCACCATAGCCATGTACACCAATTCCAGGCCGTACATTCCTGGTCGTACAATACGGGCTGTGCAATATTGCGGTCATGCAATACATATTAGAGAGAGAAAAAAACAAGACTAACTATGACTTGACTTGTTTTTTTCTCTAATCTGTGGTCATAGTATAACGCAGAGCGCCTGATAAAAGTAGAATAAGTTACCACGTGTATAGTGTCTTGCTATGCACTTTGCTGTAGGCGTTATATGACGGTACTAACGTGAGTCGTGACTTCAGGGAAGAAATAGTGGAACCAACTGTAATTATACGTAAAATACTTATTTCTACATTATAGCACTTAATCGTTAAAATTCACTCACCAAATTCCAGTTTCTAATACTAAGTCAATTGTCTCTGGCAGTTCTAACCGGAAACCTGAAACAGGAAATAGGTCAATTGTAAAACTGTATATGAGTATATACACGTTATATAAGAAAGTAGTAATTTTATTCTTAAAACAATAACCTAAGTTAATAATTACTTATTAATTTATACTTTCAACTATAGTATGTTTTAATTGTTCGGGTTTTGACATGTAATATTTAAGTGCTAAAAATGTGCTATTTGCAATGCAATACATAATAATATCTTTGTCTATAATAATATAATAATATTATTGGTAGTAATAGTTTAGCAAGTCCCAGCGCTGTCCATTCGATAGCTGCGACTAGTATAGTATTACATAGTCTGTGGCTGCGATAACATTCTGTTGCCCTAGAGCACAGACTATAAAACATACTAATACCAATAGTTAACCAAAAGAGGAGAAAGAAATTGTAAACTCACCATCGGCAATTATCCTTTGGATGATGCTGGCCATGTCTTTAACTTCGCCTGCATAGATGTTATCACCTGTATAAGGGGCTATACCTAAATCTGTACAAAAGCATAGGAAAACTTATCTTATGATTATAGAACTGATGCAAAGGTTATCTGGAGGAAGTCCCAATTATTAAGATCACCCATGTGAGTGTATGCATCACAGATTATAAAGCCCGTTGATAGCTCGTGAACATAATTTCTCGTACAAACACGACTCACCTGCGCGGGCAGGGGACGAGGTAACAAAACGAGACAAAGCTATACGATATTACAAAGGACAGAGCAGGATGGAACAAAAGACATCAACGGGTTCCAGTGATTTATATGAAAATAGTAGTTGAAATACACTACTAATTTTCGTACCAGGGGAAGTTGTATCATTGGTCAACTAGATTTATAGTCAATGATATGCATAGTATCAAGTACGTATATCTACGTAAAGTACTAGATAGGTAGGAAGGTACACCATAACAGGTGGAGACGGTGGTTGGTGCATCCCACAGATAACCCCCAATAGATACCGCATGAAAGACGACGACCGCGCACCACGCATTGGCGTAAATGGGTCTATATAAATCGCCGCTTCACAGCACGGCCTTAGTTTCGACCAATTATTAGAGTTCATTATTAGGGCGTCACTCGAAACAGCCAATAATAGCGCATTGGCTCCAGTCCCCGCAACCCGCGCCTTCCTCCAGTTTCGGTGAGCTAGGATCCGAACAAAAATCCCGTAATGCGGTATCTATTGGGGGTTATCTGTGGTGCATCCATAATATTTGAGGAGTGACGGCACAAAAAATGATAATTCCTATAATAGATTCGCTGCGCACGCGATTTAAAAAATATTTTATGTAATATTTTTACATCTTGTGCTACATTATTGGAGTTTTAGTAAGGATCCCTAATTTTGTTGAAAATATAATATAGCCTATGTCACCCGGGGATAGTGTAGCTTCCCAACAGTGAAAGAATTTTTCAAATCGGTTCAGTAGTTTCGGAGCCTATTCAATGCAAACAAACAATCAAGGCTTTCCTCTTTATAATATCGTTGTAGATGGAGGACTGGATGGAATTATCATTTTTTGTTCCGTCACTCCTCATTTTATATGCAAAGTTAATAAGTGTATATTTTGTTCCCTCTTCGCTTCACGGTTACGGCTGAACGGATTTGAATAAAATTATGTATGGAGGTAGCGTTATTACCCTGGATTAACAGTTTTTATCTGCGAGTAAAACCGTAGGGCGCAGCATGTCATCATCATCAAGAAGACATCCACTGCTGAACATAGGCCTCCCCATAGAGGGCCACTTGAGCGACTGATTGCCTCGTGCATCCATCGGCTCCCTGCCGTGCTGAATAGGTCGTCAGTCCACCGAGTGGGGGGCCGGTTCGTGGTCGCCACTCGAGAACCTTTCTTCCCCATTGGTTGTCAGTTCTACAAGCGATGTGGCCTGCCCATTGCCATTTCAACTTGCTAATTCTAAGAGCTATATTGGTGAGATTTAGTTCTCTTCCAGCTAGTAACTCTCTTATGAATTGAATGCTTATGGCAAAGCGCCTGACTTATTTGCATTAGCCTCGATTTTTACTTTTTATTCTTTTAATACCATAAAAAAGTTGTTGGGTTGACGTTTATATGTAGGCTGTGGTCATGCTATCGGCGCCGTTGAATTTAAATAAATGCTGATTCGCAGTGCCGAATAAGTGCCAACATTTTGGTGACACGTCGCGTCAACCTCGCTTTGATAAACTTTGTAAAACAAAAGCCTGGGCTAGCACGAGCTTATGACATATCTCCAATCTCGAGAAAGCATTTGACCCACAGAGCATTAAAAAATATGACGCTTCGCACAGACCTGACAGGTCTGTGACGCTTCGCATGCATCGGGGGGCGAAGCGTATCATTTTTCGTGCTCTGTGATTTGACCAATGAACGATCACGCTGATCACGTCATCAACCTTTTATTGCGTTGTCATTGGTCAATCGCTTTCTTGAGAGAAGAGAGGTCGACTTTTATAGGTCATGCTAACCCAGCTGGCGATCCTGCCAGTGACAGTGCTTCATGCTATGGTACCTATTCTCATTGTAAAAGGATACAATTTAACATGTCCTGCAGCGTCTGCGGGTGATCGGGCGGCGGCGGTGGCGGTGGCGTCGTCTGCCCTCTAGGTGGCGCCACTGCTCTCAACGTGTACGCCCGCACGTACTCTTTGCGGAGATCGTGGAACCGCGCGTAGTACGCCGGAAGGGTTAGCTCTTTGCTACAGGCTTCGGGGTGGAGGCATTGTCTGGAAGAAAGAATTTTAGAACCACTTATTATCAGGGGTTTTATTAATCACCTCTGTGAAGATCTAAAGTGAACCGCTAAAATACAACTTGTACTTCGCAAAATTGTAACAAATTACAATTTGTTACAATTTGGCCTTCATTTCAATCTAAGAGGTGAAGGTACTATAATTAGTTGTTACAGAATATGAATGTTGATGGTAAAAAAGGTAGAGAAAGACCGAAAAAAGTGTGGTTTTGGACTGTGTGGAAAATGATATGTGTGTTAAGGGAGTGAATGTTGGAATATTGAGATGACGTCTGACAGAAATATGTGGAAGAAAAATAAAATGCTGCACTGACCCCGTTTAAATGGGATAAGGGCGGATGATGATGATGTAACGGTACTTTAATATTATCACTAAGCTTACGTGAAAGCCACACGTATCGTATCGAGTTGGGAGTTGTACGTGTCGAAGAACCGTGTCGAGTAGGACTGTTAAGAGTTAGGGCGTTTGTCCACCGCACCGTCACCGGGACGTCACCCGAGAATGAGATGACGGCGCCGAAGTAGCGGTACATACTATAAATAAATAATAACGCCCAACGATCACATACATATACATCACTACCTATGTAATATGTTATAAAATTTACTATGGCCATCTGTTGAGTGTCCACTGCACGCCTGTCACCGAGGGCTCGTGAGACGGGAGTGCAGTGGACACGCGGCCACAGTATTTACTATGTAGTGTATAGTTGTGTCCCGCGGGGAGCGATGGATGCAGGAGGCAAGCAGCCGCTCAAAGTGGCGCTCTTTGAGGGAGACATATGTTCAGCAGTGGACGTCTTCAGACTGATGATGATGATGATGATGTGTAGTTGTGTACCGCTACTTCGGCGCCGTCATGTCATCTCGTTGTCGAGCCAGTGACGGTGTGGTAGACAAACGGCCTTAGGATGTGAATGCATTGACGTCAGCGGCCGACGATGAGCCGTAAAATGCGAAACACAAATAAAATTAACCTTGGATGAAACCTAGATTTGACAGTAATTTGTTTGTTTTTCTCTCCAATAATAGGTATCTTTATGTATAATGTATTTACTCTCGCGTTTATTTTATCGATTCTATTTATCTAGTCTAAACTGATGATCCCCGATCGGTGATATCGCTTTATTATACAAATGCAAAATTATTCAAAAACAATCCGGATGCAGTGAACTTTGACTCCGAACAAGCACGGGAAATAAGTAAGTTATTCATGTTTCCACGGCACACAGTACTGGCACAGAATAAGTAATAGTACAGAGTAGTACTGCATAATGCATGAACAGGCTGAAAGCGCTCCCGTGCCCATTGAACTACGGTATTTTTTTACAGCGGTTGTCAAGCTTTTTGACGCGGTCCACCGCGTGTGTACTTAACCCCTTCGCAAATAAAAAAAATCTTTAACTTTCAAAAAATTATCTAGGCAGTGGGCACGTACCTAATTATGTACTAAGTATTACATATTCTATGGTGGTCAGTGCGCACCCGTTGACGATTTGTGGCGTTCAGTAGTAAAATACACGAGAAAAAAATTAGCAGACTGCTCTGGGTTCGAAATCAGCTAGTAAATTAGTAAGTATAAATCGCCTGGTACACCTGTCCCTACCAAGGTATAGTAGTACAGATATTGTTTTATCAATCTTTAGTTTTACACGGCATGCGTAGAGAAGCTAGTAAATGGCACATACTTAGTACTATTATTAATCATTCTGTGCTCCCTACTTTAGTGAGTTTGGGGCATTATTGCATCGGCATTCTTAACGACTATTGTTTCAGAACCGCTGACTCAAACTGAGGCTTTAGCGTGGGCAATTAACTCACGGTAATATAGTTATGAGAACGCTAATGGTAATTAGCTGATTATAATGTAAATGTAGCTTTTAATTTGAGGTTAGTGATAATTACAATAGAATTTTCTGTGGTTACATGGAATGAGGAAAAACCAGATGTTATTTCAAAAGCTATAGCATGCGAACGTGCTAAATCTAGTCCCGCCCTGTGATGACGTCGCTGTTAAATAAAGGTCAGTAGAAAGAAGCCAAAAGTCGTTATAAAAATGGTAAATCAAAGTAGGAACTGGAACCAAAGCCTCAGACTATAGAAAAAAAAACCAGAAGTCAAATAAAGAAAGCCAAAATCCCAAAATCATATCCATTTCTACCGCATTATTTTCGAGCAGCGACCTACCATTTTGTAGGTCTCTATTTCCGATTCTGAGGGCAGAGCCTAATATTTATTGTTTTTCTAATATGAGCTCAAAGAACAGACCGACACATGCGTGCGCAGACTTTTCATATCTCTCTCATTTCGTTTTTACTTTATAACATTGAAATCATTAAATATTGTCATGACTAGCAAGTCTAGGGACATCATCATCATGCTAAACGAATTGTAAAATGAAATTATGAGAGACAACGTCGTTATCGTCGTCGTCGTCATTATGTTTTTTTGTGTTATGTGTTTTTGTTGTTGTGTTTTTGTTTTTTGGATTTTTTTTTTGTTAAGAGGCTCGTAATTAATTTATAAGCCCTACCACGAACTGTGTACAAGCCGCGGTGATCTATATGTAGACCGTCCAATAATGCTCCAGCCCATTACCAGTAAGTAGTGTACCAAAATGCTGGCAGCATTGCCCGTTGAATTGAATTACATGCTGAATCAGTGCGCAAAATAAATGCCAGCGCATCGACCAGGAGGCGCTGTGATAATGCGATGATCTCCCGGTCCCCGCGTGAGTTAGTGCCTGTCACAGTTTTGCAAACCCATACAACGAGCGCCGATCGGTCACACTTTCAAAATTGATTATTTTGTGATGCCCGTTTTAGTCGTAGAGATTGACAATGGAAACAGTCCCCCTATGTACGTCATTTAGTGACGGCGTTGCCGGATGTTCTTCTGTATCTCTCAATAGCTTTGTGAGTGATCCGTTTATAATTTCAAATGGTTCGATTCTATGAAGGACATCTTGATCTTGGATGATGGAGTAAAGGTTAGAAGGTTAAGGTAAAGAGTAAAGAAATGGAGAAGAGATGTTAAACATTTTCAAAACTTTCAATTTAGTTTTGTTTCACGATTATACTAACAATGTAATAAGTATTATACCCTATTCCATAATCTTAGATATTTTATGTAAATAAAGAAATGTCACAAAAGTCACTGTCACATTGACATGCCAGTTACGCAAAGCATTTTCCCTTGTGAAAAATATTTTTGTTTTTATTTTGATTCCCAACAATTTAGCTGTTTTGTTTACATAGTTTGTGAGTGACAAATATTCGCCCGGCCACTTTTTGTGTCTCTCTTGGTAAACATTCATTGCCACGAGTTTTTCCGTGGCACCCAAAGATTTGCCACTTTTTGACTGGCGACAGATTTTTTGTTCTTGAAGGGCTCCAGGTCGACGGACCTGGCTGAGGCTGCATTTTGCGAACAAATTATCGGGAAGAAATTGATCAAACTTAACAAAAAACGGAACAACAACAATATAAACACTAATAACAATAACAAACTAGTCGTAACAACCCCTTTGTTTACATAAAATATCTAAGATGATGGAACAGAGTATAGTTGTAGCGCAGAATAGATAACAGTACTACATAGTTGCAGGTAACATTAACGGGCGTTCTCTCACAAGGAGAGGGTGTAGGCCATTATCGACCACGCTCGTCAAGTGCAGGTTGGTGAATGAGACACGTCTTCGGATTTTGTCATCATTGAACATGCTAATTGCCTCACGATGTTTTTCTTCAGCGATTGCGAATTCCGCATATAACTTGAAGTCATTGGTGTAGAGCCGAGCGGTTTTGAACCTGGGTGCATGTCTGTCCCCTCGAGGGGACAGCACGAGGGGACAGACAGGAACAACCCCATCGTAGGAGCAACCGTTGTGGCACACTAGCTCTAGATGCTCAAGAATAAAGCAAGCATAGGGAGACTAAATGCATTTTCTTTCAGTTAACCTTTGTGGAGTGTGAAATATGGTAGTGCTAGTTGAGAAAAAGGAAACCCAAATAAAACCAAATTTTATCCCGAAAAATGACAAAACAAAAACAAAGAAATGACAACAAAGAGGAAGAGGTGCAAGGAGGCAAGCAGCCGCTCATAGTGGCGCTCTGTGGAGTGGACGTCTTTAGGCTGTTGACGATGATGATGATGATGATGATAATGATGGTGATGATGGAAATTGTAACATTGTTTTACCTGAGTGGTGGCTGGCCATCCGTGACTAGCCTGAAGAGGGGGGAATGGGGGTCCACTTGTAGGGATCTTACGAAGTCGTCGAACTGAAACATGGAAAATAAACACCCTGAGTAAAATAAAAAAGAAAAAACACACAAAATACATTGAGATGCTAAATAGAAAGGAAAACTCGTGTACGCAAACGGTCAGTTCTTTGGAATTCTTAAGCCGCCCGAAAGGCTTCGGACTTGGCAGCCAGGACAGACGGCTTAACGTGCCCTCCGAAGCACGGTAGCGATGTAAAGTGATGAAAAAACTTTCGGAGCGAAAACTTACTAGAGTCAATTCCCATCGGCCAATACGTCTCCATTGTTAGGACACGTTTCTCTCACATGGAGGGAGGTAGGTAATAATACACCACGCTGCTCTGGCCAAGTGCACCACGCTGGCCAACCCAGGCAATGCCACAGAATAAATAATGGGTAGTACAAGGTCATTTTGCCCTAGTTAGCGCTAGTTTTTTTTTATGTAAATGCGTCACGGTAATGGCTGCCCATAACAGATTGCAGTATCACTTTTGGGTGACACTACACTGCGCACGTCATCCTGAGACATCACACAGTCAGATCATAAAGTCTCATTTGCCCAGTAATTTCACTGGCTACAATGCCCTTCAAACCGGAACACAATAGTGCTTGTACACTGCTGCTTAGCGGCAGAATAACTGGCAAAGCTGTGGTACCTACCTAGACGAGTTCACACGAGCTTGAGCTAATGGTTAGTACCTACCTATTTGTCACTTACACTAATACCACAGTTTTGAAATCATACTAATACCGTAGTAACATATTTAGTAATCTGTGCTAATTACCTTGCATGTTAAACATACTGAAAGGAGTTTTGGCGGGAACGCGGAAAAGTTCACGTCGATGCATTGTATTATTTTACCAAACTTATGCTTTTTCCAGTGTTAATGTTTAAAATTGGTGGTGTTTTACGCATTAAGTGCTGAATTACGAGCATGAGTGTGGGCAAGTGATATAATGTAGTGAAACGTGGTTTTTCGTGTTGCTTCCAAAATTCCATAGAAGCCTCTAGTAAAGTTGCCACCACTTTACTAGGGCATGCCTTAGGCTGGATTATGACTTAGACTAGACTATGACTATGACTTGACTTTAAGTGAAAATTTCCATAATACGATGAAAAATTACAAAACTTGACACTGGCTAAATACACTATGTGTGGAGCCAAAATATAAGGAAAAAGAAAACATACTGAAAGTGCATAGTATTGTACAAAGGTATTGTAGGTAAGGTATTATATCATTATCTGTGGTATTAGTAAAAGTGTTAGTACTGTCAGTGCAAGTGAAAAGAAGTTGATCCTATAGCGGCTATATATATACTAGTACATCAGGCGACATCTTACGGTGAACGGTCTGTAGTAACAATTTGACAAAATTAAACGAGAATAATATGAGGCGCGCCGCGCATTTACCATTTCGTTCGGATTACTTGTCACTTGTCACTTGTCACTTGTCACTAAGGCTTAGCGATTAGCACTAATGACAAGAACTAAGCTCGTGTAAACTAGGCATACGCAACTAAATATCAACGCAATAATGAAACAAAAACTAGGAACAAACAGGCGACTGGAGTAATAGCCCGGAAACACAGTAACCTTTGGTCGGTGGCAGTCATTTATTTTATGTGAATACGGAATGAATTAAAACTTAAATCTAACAAAGCGTAAGCATATTGTAGTAATTAGCAGTTATCGAAACTCGATGTGTATGAGCCAATCGGAATAGTGATGATTGATTGGTAAACACAGAATAACATGTTCTGGCAGCCTCTCGGGTATTGCTTGAGCAGGTCGGGTCACAACCCGGAAACTGCGCGTTCTATTCCAGCAATACGACAAGAATTACTTAGTGGAAAAGAAGCGCAAATACCTTTTTCTTTAAATGTAAATGGATGACGTTACGAGCTAATCGTTCGCCTGATGATAATTTTCACGGCTACCCATAAAAGATTGCAGTATCACTCGGAACTCTAAATTAATATAGTTTTTCGTGACACTGCACTACGCACGTCATCCTGAGACTTCACACAGTCTAGTAATCAGATTACTGTGTGATCAGATCATAAAGTCTTATTTGCCCAGTAATTTCACTAGCTACAATGCCCTTCAAACCGGAACACAGTAGTGCTTGCACAATACTGCTTGGCGGCAGAATAACTGGCAAAGCGGTGGCACCTACACGAACTTTGCAGTAAAGTCCTACCCCCTAGTGGAACTTGTTCTGTGTCTAGGTGTTGTGGGACCATGGTCCTCGTAGTTCCTGTGTCTCTAGATACAGGGAATCGGGTTAGAGTCCAGGATCGATGTAAAAAGTATGTGATCGTTGCGCTATTTATTTATTTCTTTTAGTTAGTATGTAGACATCGACGGCAACCATTGGTGAAAGTGAGATTTGTTGCCAGTAAAACAGTGAATTAACTATGTATAGGCTAGGGTCCAGCCATTTTTTATTGTACTAATTATTAATATTCCTCTAAAAATTAACAGACGTAAAAACAAAAATTAAATATCTCAAAAAATTACAAAGTTTTTTTTTTCTTATATTTTGGCTCCACACATAGTGTATTTAGCCAGTGTCAAGTATTGTAGTTTTTCATCGTATTATGAAATATTTCATGTAAAGTCAAGTCTTAGTCACAGTCAGTCAGTACCCTGACTGACTGTGACTAAGACTTGACTTTACCAGTCATAGTCCAGTCTAAGTCAGGTAGTCATAATCCAGTCTAAGTCATGCCCTAGTAAAGTAGTGGCAACTTTACTAGAGGCTTCTATGGAATTTTGGAAGCAACACGAAAAACCACGTTTCACTACATTATATCACTTGCCCACACTTATACTCGTAATTCAGCACTTAATGCGTAAAATGCCACTAATTATAAACATTAACACTAGAAAAAGCATAAGTTTTGTGAAATAATACAATGCAACGACGTGAACTTTTTCACGTTCCCGCCAAAACTCAATTACAAAGTTACAAGCATTTTAAAATACAGGAATAGAAAGAGACAGTTCAAACGTGCAGTGACGTCAGTTCTTGGTCCTTCATAGTACCTCATTACTAAGCTGTGGTAGCTTTACATACAATCTCTTTGGTATGTGAGGTCACTAACGTGCGTTTTCATAGTAACTGTGGGGAAGCTGTCTTGCGAGAAAGGGACATGCGATGCCCGCTCCAGAAACTTTAAAAGCTTATTACTCCGTGATTTATTTACCGATTTTACTAGATTTTTTAATTATCGCATTCATTTTAACCTTGTTAATTTTTAAAAGCAGGGCACTAGCCTATTTCAGGGTTCCGTAGGGTACTGTATTAAGCCCCCGGTGTCAGCCTGTCTAGATCATCATAAATGATCATTTTGAGAACCGATTCAAGCATGAGCGTTGTTCTGTACGCGCCTTGGAATTCTGCGCTCAAGCTTCGGCAGCTTTACTTTGAAACATTCTACAGTTATAATTTCTGTGTAAAGCTCTCTCCAACACAGCTATCTTTATATACACTGTACGGCAAACTAACTGTACCTACACGGTTATGAACGATGTAGCTTAACCGAAACAAAATAGATGTGCAGTTTTTTTATTTCCGCAGTACTACAAGACTACAGGGGACCCTTATAAATTCGTTCAGTACGTCCGAGCTGCAGGGCTACCGTCTAAGCCAATCGTAATCGATGAATGGGCTTCATTTCGTTTTTTTGCGGCAAGTTGGCATTGTGTAACATCTCCATCCATTAGTATTTTCTCACTATTTCTCATTGTTATAGTTAATCAATGTTTTGTCTATTCAGTTCTCTGCCCAAGGGACCATAATATCGATGAATGAGGATGGATTTACACAATCGGAAATGACCAAATGAAGCTCATTCGTCGATTACGATTGAGTTAGATATGTCATAGATTTGAGTTGGTCCTTTACATTAATAACTTAAACTAACACCTGAAGTTATAAAAGTAAGTGCATGAAATTTTGCACAAAAATAGTTTACATAATGTTATTTATATAATATCGCTGTCTAAATTGCACTAATCTTATTATTATGGATTTTAAATTATCATGGTGGTGTTAGTGACACTAAAATATTGTTTATTAACGGGATATTTGCCATGTACCCGTCCGTGATCATGGTGCTTGCAGTTGCAACAGCATCAATATATCGGCAAATCAAAACAAATAATTTGCATGGTAAATATCCCGTCAATAATCAATTATGTAGTTTGTATATTACATAATTAAACCCCATTTAGGTATTATAGGTAACCCACCGATTTGGAAAATTCATTTTATTTCTGTCTAAATTTTAAATTTAGGAAACTTAATTTTAAGCTAGTTAGGCGGTGTGCATCTAAAATTGACCAATTATTTTTGATGTTTCAAAGTACCTATCTACACTCCGGTAGTCCAATGAACGCGCCTTTACCTGTACCTACTATTAATTATTCTGTGCCCTTACATTCACAGTCTGTGCCTGGTTACCCAAATAACTACGAACAACATGTTATTTTCGACGATTAACCTCTCGCAGTGACCGAAGCGCTAATTACTGTCAAATTATAGATTGGAATTCATTACGTGTGCCTTTTTAGTGTTATTTCTGTATTTCGTGTACGAAGGCCAGCCTGAGCCGTATTATGTTATCTGTGGTACAGAATAAATATAAAAGTACCCCTAGTACTAATTTATATATTCGTATGTAGGTAAATCTCGTTACCGAGTATCGTAAAATAAAATATATGTGTGGACATTTCACACAGCGCCATCTAGCCCCGAACTAAGCATAGCTCGTACTATAGGAACCAGATAACTGATACAATACTTAGATACTTTTTGTTTGTAAATACATAATAGAATGCAATATAACACCCAGACACAGAACAAACATCGATGTTCATCACACGGAATCGAACCCACAACCTATAGTTCAGAAGGCAGAGCTACTACCAACTGTGCTAACAGGCCAATCGAGTCGATAGTGAAATATTTGTATGAAATCCAGCACAGCGCCCCTAGTGGTAAATATACGTAACTAAGGATTTAAGACTGACACCCAATGCGAGCACGTTTATTACAGCAGTCAAACATAGAACGTATACTTTATACGTATAGGGTCGCTTTTTGCGTAGCAAAAATATAGCGATTACGTTCCATTGCGCGTCGATTTTTCCATTTTGCGGTACAAATTATTTATTATAAAAGAAATACCTACCCCCGATTTCTGGTACGTTTGTTAAGATTACACTCATGTCAACTTTAAAATACTGAACGCTCATTGGTTGCATGTTCATTGGTGTTGATCATCGGCTATCGTAAGCCAATGAGCGTATAGTAAATAAGTTACAATAACATGAGTTTGACAAACGTACGAGAAACCCGGGGTTATCGTTAAAAAAAAATAAGCTTACAGTTGGATGGATTGCAACATAACTTATCACCATAATATTTATTCAATGGGGTGTCTTATTATAATGTGACATTTTTATGCATTTGAATAATTTTTTAGACGATTTTTTTTCTATAGAGAATGTTTTCGTAAACGTGTTTTGATTTCTGCAGATGTAAAGAAGATATGACCAGTATTAACATGCGTTTTTTTTTTCAATCCTATAAATGATATACATTTTGAGAAAGTTTCTTTCAAGTTAGTCGATTTGGGAGCCTTCCCCCTCTTAATACACATATTTTCTGATAATCGATAGATAGTTTTTTTTACAATTTGTAGGCATAGCATTTGACAACTGTCTCACCTGATGGTAAGTGATGACGCGGCCTACGATGGTGTATGCTTGCCTAGAATATACCTGTTCACTCGTGACTTGAAGACTCCCAGGTTATAGTCAGCTGGAAACAAGGACGCCGGCAAGGTATTCCACTCATACAGTACAATAATGTTCATTCGAATTAATTCGTACGTGTGGTACCTAATGTGTCTGTGTGGATACATTCCACATTTATAATTAGCTGACTTCAAAAAAAGGATAAGGTTCTCAAATCGGTTACATTCAAAACTCCATCACCTACCTATAAACAGATTTGGAAAATTGCTTTTTTTAAATATTTGAATTGATATACTTTCAGATTGGTCCCATAGAAATGTCAAAATCGGTTCAGCAGTTTGATTCAGCACCAAAATTATAATAATATACCTAATGTAGATAATAATAATATTATCCAAGTAGTTCTATGTATGAAATAAAGTGGTACTAGGAGGATTTTCTGCAAAGTTCGTCTAGGTAGGTACCACTGCTTTGCCAGTTATTCTGCCGCCAAGAAGCAGTGTGCAAGCACTACTGTGTTCCGGTTTGAAGGGCATTGTAGCTAGCGAAATTACTAGGTAAATGAGACTTTATGATATCAAAAGTCTAGTAATCTTATTACTAGACTTTGTGAAGTCTCAGGATGACGTGCGCAGTGCAGTGTCACGCAAAGCTATTATTAATTTAGAGTTCCAAGTGATACTGCAATCTGTTAAGGGCAGCCGTGACGCAGTGATCAACAGAAAACACATCAGGCGAACGACTAGCTCGTCACGTCATTCATTCACATAAGAAAAAGGCGGTTTAGCCCCGTTTGAAAATAGGATAATATAAAATTTCAAGTCAAACCGATATAAATACAACTAACACAAAAGCACTAATATTAATGTAAGCATTTCACCGAAACAGTCGTCGATACGCGGCATTTTTACAGAGAAAGGCATCGGCGAAAAGACAGAATAAAAACGCCACCGGCGGGCATCGAACCCGTGTTATGTAATCCCGGTACAGTTAGGAACCTGTTCCCATATCCCATTCGCTTCTGAGATAACTCAGCGGAGACATCTGTGACAGTTTTCTGTTGATCACTGCGTGATGTAATGTGGAACTGCAGTGCCGCAAGATGACTTGCAATTTGCGTGGTATAAATAGCGCAGTGGTTTATCAACGCATAGGTAATCATATCTGATTTTGAAGCTATGGCCTTTATTTTGAAACCAGTTTTAGTCACTAACGACCCCAACGTAGCTCGATCTACGTTTTTCGATTAGGAATTCCCATTTGAGGGCCGTAATCAAATGGCCAGCATTTAAAAAACCACAGATTGGGGAATTTTTCTTTCTTCTTTCTTTCTTTCTTTGTCCTGCTCATGAACAATCAATGATGATTCTAATGAGAATGATTGTTTTGTTTTGTATTGCCATACTATTATCATTACAACTTCTTACTTATTTATAAATCAATAATCAACCAGAGTTTCAAAACTTCCCCTTTATTGTCCTTGGAACAGCCCGTAGAATTACCGATTGTACCACAAGCCAAAGTGATAAACTTTAGGGTGAAATCGGGGGTTTGAATGAAAATTACTAAAAATACCCGTAGCTTCTAAACTATATAAAAAAAGGATGATTCGGGTACCCTATGAGGTGCTCTACCTCTATATCCTGGGACACAGTGTGACACAGTGACACTCTGTACAAGAGTGCAATAGGTAAGTAATAAAATAAAGAATATCGAAAGATTTGCAGTTTACAGCAGTATTGCCTGATTAGCGTAATCAACATACTACGGTTTTGGAG
Organism: Ennomos quercinarius; assembly: GCA_910589525.2. Classification (NCBI taxonomy): domain Eukaryota; kingdom Metazoa; phylum Arthropoda; class Insecta; order Lepidoptera; family Geometridae; genus Ennomos; species Ennomos quercinarius. Next base: position 5,281,771 of record OU342510.1, read on the forward strand.
ACGAATGGATGCGGGTTCAAATCCCGTTCGTGAATAACAAATTTACTTTACATTTAAGCCTGTCACACACGGTACAGATATTATAAGATATCTGTATCTGGGCGCATATCTGTCAATATAGCTCTTCATACAAATCAAGAGAATAGTAACTTCATGAGAATAGCGCACACAGCGCAGATAAAATATACTTAAGTTCCATCGTCAAGTATCTGCAGATACAGACCGACATGGACAGATTTTTGTCACACAAAATAAAGAAGTTAGGATATGCAGATGCATATAAACACAGGTTGTAACATGATTCAGCGCACGGGCGAACAAAGACGTTATTTCTGAAAGTATCGGGTTTCGTATATTACGTTCCGTGAGTGATACTTACAGATACCAGAAGTTTTTATGTGCAGATCAAAGTAGTTCTACTATACATTCAACTTCCTTGGTGCAGATACTCTCAGATAAAATATTATATTATTTGCGCCGTGTGTGGCAGGCTTAAAAATTAATCATAATGGAATAGCTTCTTGTCAAAGTAATATGCAAGCGATTCACAACTAATCAGTGCGCTGCTATAACATACCTACATAAGAGAACAGCATAAGAGTATACATTTGCTTAAATTAATTGTTTTATTTACAAACTAAATATACAATTAGGATTCACCAAATGACAAAAACGTAAAAAAAAAAATTACAACTAAAAACATTTAAAAACATTATTTACATTTACAATATAAACACGTCATCCAACTCACCACCACGTGGTAAGGTTCCCAGAATACTGGCAGCATTACGTCTCTGAATAAGAAGACTTAGCTTCTGAGCGATGTATGTGCCAGCTCTGGGATCCCCCGAGGCGAGGACCAATCTGGTAGAAATTTGTTTGCAGAAATTTTTCATGTCGGACGACCACGGGCCTAGGGTTTCTACGGCCAGCGTAACAAACTCATGATTAGCGCTGACCTGCGCATATTTGCGCCGTTTTTGTACTTGCGCTTGTGCAGCTGCAGCCCCGACGCTACGAGCCGTGCTGGAGACATGAGATGGTGCCAGGGTATCCACACACGTGGCGTCCCATTTGCTTATGTATACTCTAATATACCTACTTATTATTGTTATGTTTATGACTCCAAATCAACGATCAGTCATTACCATGCGCTGCACTTCCGCGTTTCCAAGACAGACGGTGCACTTATTTCGCAAAGATACTGTTACTCCACAGCTCCAAACCAGTATTTCGGTGGATGGTAATGAAGGGTACGAGTCCGAAGAAAAGAGATAAAGTGGATCGCTTGCTTTCGCGCAGGCCGGTTTGGGTGGCGATTTTGTCTCGATCATGCGAATCGATAAGAGTTCTCGAATCTATACTTCCCGTGCGATTTCATACATTTTTTTTGTTAGAAATAGGATAATTTGGATATTGTCCCGTAAATATTTCAAGGTCATCGGTTTTGTGGTTCAGAAATTACAGACATCCGACCTTCAGTATTAGGTCCAAAGCCACTCCTTTCCTGTACTATGGGAAAGGGAGAAGGCAGGGGGGAAAAGATAAGGGAAAAGGTGCCAGCACCTGCCTCCACTCGCCGTTCTCTCCATTCATCCTTTTCTCTTATCTATTTCCCTCTTCCTTCTCTCTTCCTTTGGACTGCATGGGTAAGTCAGTTGTGCCGTAACCAGTCAATTCACATGTCATCATCATCATCAGCGAAAAGACGTCCACTGCTGAACACAGGCCTCCCCCATGAAACGCTAATGAGGATGCTATATTTGCCATAATCACCACGCTTGGTAGGCGGTGATCACAGAAGATTTTAATGTACCGAGGAGTATAGTGCTGCCAATTCTCTAGCCGACTCATATGGCACCGACAGGAAGAGATGGGGTGGTCCTATTCGCAAACCGGGACCACACGCAGCCACACAACAAATACTGCTTTACTTTCTGATAAAAATATTTACGAGATGTGAATAATTGTCATAATCAAAACTAATTATAATAATTGTAAAAATATTCCTATGAATTCTTAATTTGCAATTAAAAAAGACGCATTGGATAATTGTGTTACATAATTACCCAATACGTTTGTGATAATGATTTTATTGATACAATTATTATAAACGACCTTAGGATTTCCTTTTCCCGATTTGCCTAAGTTCAATTAAGCCATCATATTACTATTATCTACAGGTATTTTGTCGCATTGGTAACGATTGGACGTCTGAAGAGAGAATCTAGAACAAATGGACTTTATTTTTTATGTACTTAAATCTGCGATAAGGTAGATCCACGATTGCCGCTTCGAAACCGGCACCGTTTAAACAAGGCATATGCCTTTTTTCTACTCTCAGTCGCGTGTGACCGCGCTCAATGAAAGTGATGTAACATTTTTTTTGCGAATGAATGACGTGACGAGCTAGTCGTTCACCTGATGTTAAGCGACACGGCCGCCCATAACAGTTGCAGTGTCACTCGGAACTTTAAAATAATAAATTTTCGGGTGACACTGCACTGCCCACGTCATCCTGAGACTTAGTAATCTTATCACTAGACTGTGTGATCAGATCATGAAGTCTCATTTGCCCAGTAATTTCACTAGCTACAATGCCCTTCAAATCGGAACACAGAAGTGCTTGCACACTACTGCTTGGCGGCAGAATAACTAATATTATTGTTTTGCAATGCTATTACAGGGTGATATGGTTCATTATTAAAATGAAACAACCGCTTGTGGACTATTTTATATCAGTTGGAGAGGTATATATCTGAATAAGTAAGCATTGGCGCGGGGACACTTTTGAGGTTTTATTTTCATAGCGACAGTGTATGTTTAGTATATTTGATTTAAAACTTAAGTGAATATGTACGGTGAAAGTAAATGCCCCGAAGGGAACTTTGGATATCGGCGCGGATGTGGATAAGTTAGGAAATGGACGAGATAGAAGAGGACGAACCAGGAAGTGAACAAGTTAGGAAGTGGCGACTTTGAAAATAGACAAGTTGGGAAGTGGACCAGTTTAGGAAGTGGCCCAAGTCGACCGGAGGGTTCTAAAGAAATGACTAGATAAAATATTATCATATATCACGTAATCCACAAAAACAAACCCGCAAAAGTAACACACGTTTCAAGCGCAGACCCGGTTTCACGCGATTCATGCGATTTTTAACTTTAAACTAAGACATCTAGAGACCCCCTTAAAAAAAATGCTTAACCCCAAAGAGGGTAGTATTCGGGATTGTATTCCATCTTCTAGGCAAGCATGCACCACCGTAGGCCGCGTCATCACTTACCATCACGTGAGACAGTGGTGAAATGCTATGCTTATAAATTATTTTAAAAAAAATATACCTATCATGCAAATGAGACCGCAAGGATCTTCTAGTGTTTTATAAATAAAATACACCCGGTAAAGCTATTTTTACTTTAGAAAATCCTTGAAAATTATCCACTTTGGTCGCTGCAAGTTTTCGTATGCCTACCTAGTATAGTAATCCAGTTATCATGGCCGGAAGCTGATTAAGGCCAGCTTATTCAATTTAAAATTATATTTCTCATGTTTGGCTCGATAATCTCGATACCTAATTTTTTTAGCCACATAGTCAAGTACTTGAATGTTAATCGACATTAATTATCTCTTCCCTCGAGAAAGTGTTTGACTAATGAGCGATCACGCGAATCACGTCACAAACCTTTTTTGCGTTTTCATTATTGTATTTTTCTCTAACCTGTGGTTTTCATTCAAATTCAAAATAATTTATTTATGCAATTTTTGTGTTACATAATGTTCTACCGTTTCCGGTGTACAAATATTGTTTATGTGGTTAAATTTAACTTTTACAGTATATCATTATAGCATTTGTAACATTCTAGGAAAATCTAATTAAAATAATTCATAGAGCGAACACATTAATAAAAGTAAATAAAAATATATATGTACGTACCTAATGTAAAATAATTATATCTATTTGACCACCTGACATTTGTCAGGTGGTCAAATAGATATAATTATTTTCATACATTGGTCAAACGCTTTCTCGGAAGAGATATGTGAATTTTTACAGCTCATGCTGCCCGTACAATATTTATTTTTTGCTTATCGTAGCTAAAAACTCTTGCATGGTTCTCGAGGAGAACTAATGTACGTAAGTATATTTAATTTTATTATTCGAGAACAATTATTTATTATTAACAATAGGATGGACACGGATAATATAATAAGATTGACTGGCCTGTTAGAGCTCAGTTGGTAGTAGCTCTGCCTTCTGAATTATAGGTTGTGGGTTCAATTCAACTCCCACTCAGGAAAAACATTTGTGTGATGATTGAACATAAGTGTTTGTACTGTGTCTGGGTGTTATATTGTATGCTATGTATGTATTTACAAGCAAAAAGTATCTAAGTATTGTATCAGTTATCTGGTTCCCATAGTGCAATCTTTGCTTAGTTTGGGGCTAGATGGCGCCACACGTATTCACTAGTTCCGTGACCTGTATCACCTCGCGAGCATAAATGGTTTTGCAACCACGCGCCATGTTGTTGCACTTGTACGTCCCGAACTCAGACCTCACGGCCTTATATCTCGGCAACCTCTTGACCGATTGTGTTCATATTTAAAATACTTATTTAGAATTGAGCACCCAATGCTTTTGTCAAATATTCTCTAAATAGGCTGGTAAATGACGCCGCTGCAAACTTCTCCCCTTTTTTGGGGGACCACCCCCCCAATTAAAAATCACGGACCACAAAAAAATTCACTGACCTTGTAGAACTTGTATGTACCAAGTTTCACCAAGATTGGTTGAAAAATGTGAGCTGTACGCAAGTACATGAATCCGGACAGGTGAAAGCAAATTTTGCCAAGTTGAAGCAAAGACTTTCGCTAACTTCGTTCGCCCGGTCAATTATATGTACTACTATTGTACATTTTAAATTATAAAAAGAGTTAGTTATGTTATAGTTATTACCTGTAGTGCGACTACTTCTAAAGGCTGGCCTGTCTGCAGCTCTTCCGAAGGTCTTCTCGTGGGCCGAACTGCATATTCTCTTTCACCTATTATCTGCAACAAAGAAACAAAAACATGAAGCCATAATACCTGGGCGTACTACTTATTATTTATTCTGTGGCCGTAGACGAAATATAAGAAGGAAGATGAGCACTACTTTCTCGAAAGAGGTCCACCTAAAGTGGGTGTAAGGCGTATTTTGTGGGGAAGAGATGACAATACGCGACAAGAGCGACATGAGCATGACGCGATTTACCGTAGTTTAAATTTGGATAAATCAGGAAAATGAGCGGCCAGCAAATTGCCGTGGTGTAAGGTACCTATTGGTTTAAAACAATGATATTCTGGTTTAAGGTGGAACGATTCACTAGCGCGGCAAATTCAAATTTTCTTGCGTTCTTTTGCCAATAATAGCTTAATTACTCAACGTGATTACGTGAAAACTAATTTTGCACAAATAAATAGAATGTATCAATAAATTACAATTAAAAGTATCACCTACATATCATTGGTTTAGCGACAAATGGCAATAGACTGAAAAACTAAGACGAAATTTGTTTATTGTCATTTGTCGCTAAACCAATGATATCTAGGAGATACTTTTAATCGTAATTTGTTGATACATTCTATTTATTTACGTTAAATCAGTTTTAATGTAATCATCGTTTAGTAATTAAGCTTTTCAGGTGCACCACCGGCACATAAAAAAAAGTAAAAAAATTACTAGACTGTGTGAAGTCTCAGGATGACGTGCGCAGTGCAGTGCCAAGCAAAGCAACATTAGAGTTCTGAGTGATACTGCAATCCATTATGGGCAGCCATGACGCTTAACATCAGGCGAACTACTAGCTCGTAACGTCTCTCATTTACATAAAATATAACATATGAAATTAATTGTAAATAAGTAATTGTAAAGGAAATTAATGTAAAGGGATTAAATAATGGGATGGGTATTTATTTTAATGACTAAAGTATGACGTAAAATTAATTCGTATGCTAATGAAATGATACGTGGATAATTGAGACGTTAATTTTATATTTTATTTTTACATTATTATACAAATTATTATTGCAGATTGTATGTACAACTGCTTGTTGAATAAATATACGAACTATTTTCTGAGTGCAAATTGAACAAGTAAGTTGGATGTGTCATTCCATTTTCTTATTTATTATAATGATTTGATGAAAAAATAGTCGCTACTTATAATCTTCAGTGATCTTCAGTGGACGCTCGCTCATAGCGAAGCACGACTAGCCGTTTCTAACCGATCGATAAAGTTAAGCAACGTTCGCTGCGGTCACTACTGTGATGGGTGACCGCTACAGCAAAAAGTGATATTTAAAACAGAGCGTTAGCCGGCCCATACACGATCAGTTTTATTGATGAATCTTTGTGATTGTTCAGTAATATTGATCGTGTAGGATTAGTATTGCGCAACGTTTTTCGGTTTACAGTATAGAGAAAACATTGACGGAAACGGACTCGTCAATTTAATTAATCAATAAAATTGAACGTGTAGGGCCAGCCTTACCGTGCTTCGGAGGGCACGTTTAGCCGTCGGTCCCGGCTGTTGTCGCAAGACAATAGTCGTTAAGTCAAGCCTTTGGGCGGCCTAAAAATTCTGACACCAGGGCTGACCACTTGCCTACACGAGAAGAAGAAGAAGTGGACGTCTTCCAGCTGATGATCATAAATCCCGCAGGGTCGTCGTGGTCATCAGCCGAATACGTTCCCACTGATGGGACAAGGGCCTTCTCTCACATGGAACTCGTCACATATTCACAATTTATTTATGTTATTGTCATTCGTCACACAGTAGCTAAATTGTATAGACATTGGACTGCAAAGCATAACACTCGACTCAAATTCCCGGCGGAACAGCCCACGCGCTCTAATTTCAAACAGGGACGTGCTCATTCCTGCCAATGAGAGAACAATGAGATTAGGCATGCGCGTGAGTAGCCAATCAGGTGCTTTGGCTGATCGTAAACAATCATGGCGGATTTCAGTACGGATATAGAGTAGATCTACATGTATATGTATAGCTATCGATGGAACTTAATGTATACTTTTGATCTCCAGAACAAACTAAACATTAGCTCATTGCATTGGGCACACGAATACGTATTAGAATTTAGATACACCTCAGATGGATGGGTGACCGCTAAAAAGGCGTTACCGTGCTTCGGAGGGCAACACCGTCGCTCACTTTCATTCTATAATTAAATTTATGAAGGTTTCATTCATAAAAATACCGTATCACTTGTCACTGTCACAATAAATGACATAAAACCTGAAAATTGTCTAATAATAGCCAAGTTTCACTTTTAACAGCAGTTTTAGAAACTTAACGTAACGATATACTAAACGTGCAAGGTAAGTTCGGTGCTTAATTTTTCTACATTGTATGTAAAATAAACGCGGGTCGCGACACGCATTGCGCATTCGGCCGGTCAAATGTCACCGACAATGATGGCGGCTGATGTAGGGTTGCCACTTGCCACAAGAAATGAGAAATATTCAAGATGATTTTTTTTTTAACGGGCAAATTGCCTTTATTACTCAAGCTAACTACTACAATAATAAAAACTAAACTAAACTAAACTAAACTAAACTAAACTAAACTAAACTAGCTACACTACCTACTACAAAGAACACTTATGGACTGTATAATAGCCGCGATGGCCTATAGACAGTCCAAGTGCTCTAGCCCACTACCGGTAGGTAGCGTACCCAACATGCTGGCCGCATTGCCACGTTGAATTGCAATGCTGATGCGTTGGGCCAAATAAGTGCCAGCATTTTGGTCACGCGTCGCATCGACCAGGCGCTCTGATAGACTTTGGAAAACGCGATGAGCTCCCGGTCCCCACGGACCCAGGGTCTCAACACCAAACGGCTCAAATATGTAACCACTACCGAGATTACTATATTTGCGGCGTTTCAAGATGATTAAACAAACAACGTATGGACTTCTTCGCCTTCAGAATCGTGTTGAATTTATTGTCTTTGAGTTAAGGCATCGTATAGTCTTTTTTGATTTTGATAAACTTTATACTTACCTTAATTATCAGTAATTAATAACAATATTACATAATTAACTATGAAACTAAGTATAAATTACTCCAAATACCTAAAAACCTTGTAACCTATACTTCAAACGAAATATACCCTTAGAAGTACCTAACTATAGAAGATACCTAAGTTTCCAAACAAGGCGTTTTCAAAACACACGCTACTTTTTTGATCTTTTAGTTTAGACGATTTAAGCGAGAAAATTAATAGCTTGCCAGTGGACCGTCACACCGGCGGGGTAATTACGTAAAATCTGCAACAGCAATGCGACAGCAGTAGCAATGCGACAGCAGTAGCGAAGCATACATTCTCGACACCACTAATGAAGTATGACAGCAATCACCGCGAGATTTACGCCTGTCGCAAACCTGTTGCGAGTTAGGTAATTAGGGGGCCGAACAGCTCTTATGCTGCTTTTCTGACGTGTTGAGACTTGTGGCACGATTTCACCGCGCAATTATTGTCATTCAGAATAATTTTCTGGGAGCTCTTCACACAGATATGACCGCGCAATCGTCCGTACGATGCCATATATGGCACCAATTAAACGGCTTACATTTTGCGAATGTACTAGGGCTCTTACTTATTCTTACGGCAAGTACTTATTCTAAGCGTTATACCATTATACTTACCACAGACAACTCACATTATAAATGTGTAGGTAGGTAATTAATTACCTACACATTTATAATGTGAGTTGTAGTAACGAAATAAAATATGTAGGTATGTAGGTAAATATTATCTACATATTTTATTTCGTTTGAGGTAAGAGATACCTGCTATACAACCCTAGTGACCTCAACTCAAGGGTAAAAGATTTTTTACGATGGTTTTACGCTAAAGCACGGGGGGAAAAGTTAGTTTGAATTAGATAGGTAAAGTACTTGCTAGTTAGTGATTTCCTTTCTATTCTTTTCACAAAGGTGTTATAAGTAATTATCTTATATACCTACTTATAGGTACTTCTTTTAGTACCAATGTTCTGCCTAAGCAGGTGCCATTGCAAAACCAAATCTGACAAAGCTACAAAATAAATTACTTTTACATCTCTCATATTCGGTAAGTAGGTCCTTATTACCCCCAAATGGGGCTTGTAGGTAACCAATTAGCGCTCTAGAGTAATAATGTAGCTAGAAAAGCCCTAGGGCGATAAGTAATTATAAAAAACTCTTCACTCTTTCAAAAAGTTCGCGTACATCTAACCATCATACTGGCAATAGACATCATGCATTCAGCCCAATGACAAGAGAGGTCGCTTCGCTATTCAGCCTTGTCTTCGTATGAGTATAATAGTCATCAATTTTAAATATCGAACGGCGAAGCTCAATTTCGTTCTTTTTCTATGCCTCACAGCCCTTGGCTACTAATCTACTTTTACCTTCACATCCACCATTACCTATGTAGAAACTATACCTATATAGAAGTTAGACAGTTTTACTAGGCGGTCTACACTTTTCTGCAAAGTTCGTCTAGGCCACCGCTTTGCCAGTTAATCTGCCGCCAAGCAGTAGTGTGCAAGCACTACTGTGTTCCGGTTGTAGCTGGTGAAATTACTGGGCAAATGAGACGTTATGATCTGATCTCGTAGTATAGAAATCTTATATTACTAGGCTCATAGGCTGTGTGATGTCTCAGGATGACGTACGCAGTGCAGTGTCAAGCGAAACTTTAATGTAGAGCTCCAAATGGCACTGCAATCTGTTATGAGCAGCCGTAACGCTTAACACCAGACGAACGCCTAGCTCGTCACGTCATTCGTTTACATAAAAAAAGTTTTCAGGACTTTTCTTTAATGGCGCCTGATAGTGAATATCTAGGTAATACAAACCTAAAAAACAAGTAAGTAAGATATTTCAAGGTAACCTTCATCAACTCAGCCTTATCAATAAAGATAAAATAATAATAATAATAATAATAACGCCCAACGATCACATACATAGATCCTGCACCCTAACTAGGATTCCCTGTATCTAGAGACCCAGGAACTACGAGGACCATGCTTGCACAGCCCCCAGACACAGTACGCTTTTTTTTCAGGTGCACAAATACTTGTTGGAATCGAACCCGCCGCCTCCGGGTTGTGAGCCGACTCGCTCAACCACCACACCACAGAGGCTGTCAAAAATAGCCATAACGTTGCTTTCCCGAGGACGTATACGGTTTAGGAGATGCCCAGTACCTATAGATAAACCAAACACTGAGTTTAATTATCATAGTAATTATATAAAAAAAACATATTTTTCAAAGTTATCTGTGACCTTGCAATTTGGTATTGTATTTAATTCGGGTTAAAAAAATCTGAAGAACAAGAATGTGGGAGACGACCATTGTCTTGTCACGTTAATTAAAAATGAAAACCATAATTTTAATTATGGTTCAGTCTCCTTCACATGGATGGATGTAGGTAAGTATTACCTATTTATTTACAAAAATTGTGCCGATGCAGGAATTAAAAATAAACTATGACTCAATACTCAAGGTAAAAGCAATCGAAAATGCGAAATGAAAAAAAAACAGCAGCTACCATGTGTAAAGATCTTATAAGAATACTTACTTTACTATAGCTGCGGTCCGCGGTTTTTCACTTAATCTAATTTATTTTTCACCTTCATCCATGTATCCTTTTTGCTTATCATTTCCCCCCTCCTTTCCCTCTTTCCCATAGTACAGGATAGGAGTGGCTTTGGACCTAATACTGAAGGTTGGATGTCTGTAATTTCTGAACCACAAACCCGATGACCTTGAAATATTTACGGAATAATATTTAAAGTACCCCCTTTCTAACAAAAAAATAATTAATGAAATCGACCACGCGTTAATGAATTATATACAACTAAGTACATATTTTTATTTTCATGCCCAATCCCGAGAGAACCATGCTGAATTACGGTATTAAACGTATCCTATAGCCTACCTCGTAATATGAGCTCAAATCATGCCAAGTTTCATTTGAATCGATTCAGTAGTTTCGGCGTGTTGCCCACCAAGATACAGACAGACAGACAAAAATAAAAAAAAATATTTTGGCTTCAACAATAATAGGGCGCCCCTCAAAAAATATTTTCATAATATTTTCAATGTTCAGAATTGGACCTGTTACAGTTTTATTATAAGAAAACGAATGAATGTGTAATTCCAGGACGTAGAGTCATGAGACTCATGAGCCTCCGCGAGAAGAGTATCGAGAAGACTATGTCCACTAAAAGAGTGCCAAGACCTTAAGGAAAATCGCGACCATTATAAGGGTACGTCAACTGCACTGGCGGTAACATAATATACCATGACGTACTGAAAACGGTACCTGAAATGGTTCCTTCGACTTGGTCCAGTCGCTCTCACAGCCTGGGAAAGTCTGCTAAAGGAGGCAACAATCCTAGCGCAGCCGATACTATGGTCGCGATAGGATTGGCCGCCCAAGACCACAATTTAGATACAGATCCCAAGACGTAGGACTGTATGTAGGTAGGATTAGGAGTGGAATAGGATAGAAGCACATAAGTAATAGCTGTTTAGGATGGGTAAGTAAGAATATGGTGAGAATGGAAACAAAAGCGAAACGGCTACCGCGCAAAGCTCTCACTGCTCCACAGTTCAGCAGGTACGTGTTTTATTATGTGATTTGATGCCTACACAGTTTATAGTCTTTACTTGAAGCCAAGGTACCTACGTAATAGCGGTAATTCCAGCGCAGCTGTGTTCGGGGAGGAAATGACGCGGCAGTCTGCGGTAAGAATTGCGACTTGTTGCGAGCAAAGCACGCGATGGGCGATGGTAACGAGCACTTTCAGAGATTTGAGTTATTTACACCGTTTTATGACACTACTTGTTACTGGTACAATGTAACAGGTAACTTGTATAATATGTAATAATGTAGGTACCTATATTTTTGTTTTGTTGAGTGGTTCTCGAGTGGCGACCGCGAACCGGAACACGCAGCGTAGGCCCCGCACTAGGTGGACCGACGATCTGCGGGGCTACCGTCTAAGCCAATCGTAATCGATGAATGGCCCTCATTTCATCATTTCCGGCAAGTTGGCATTGTGTAACATCTCCATCCATTAGTATTTTTTCACTATTTCTCATTATTATAGTTAATCAATGTTTTGTCTATTCAGTTCTCCGCCTAAGGGACCATAACCGATGGATGAGGATTTTACACAACCGGAAACGACCAAATGAAGCCCATTCATCGATTACGATTGTGTAAACAATACGGGGGCTGGTCAAAGCCGCGAGGTGTCGATGGATGCTGGAGGCAAGCAGCTGCTCAAAATGGCGCTCTGAGGGGGAGGCCTAGCCTATGTCCAGCAGTGGACGTCTTCAAGCTGTTGATGATATTTTGTTGAAAGTAAGCCTACATTTTTAAGGTTCTGAAGCCCATTTCTCGCTATTTGTGCAACATGAGAGCAAAGTTGATTTTTGCTGCAAGTGCTGATTTGAATCCCGACCACGCGATCGATACTTGAATCACGAGCGTATGTAGGTAGTTCTAAGTTAGAATCCTGAGCGTAGCAAGAGTATTATCATGTAAGTATTATGTATTATAATGTATTCTCGGATTAGCACAATTAAAACGTGTACACTGTACAAAGGCATTTTCTAAGAGTCAAGCCTTGCAGAAAAATAAGTACTAAGGTATATGTAGATATTCAGAAACAGATCTATTAATGGATAGAGTCGTATAACAAATCGGAACCATAATAAAATGTCGTAATAACCTCTTGAGCATTAAGACCTTGCACACCAATACACTTAATTAGTTCTACAGAAGCCGGAGTCGTTAATAATATTGATTCAATATTTAAACACCTGTTTTATGATTGTTTTGAATTCTGGTCTAGTTTTAGACTAGCGTAGAAGCTTGTTTTCAAAACCAGTATATAAATTTCTACTATGATACCTACGCTAGATTCAGGTACAAAGCAATATACCTAGGTATTAATCTATATACTTCTACATAGTATACAAGCGCTATATATAATTATAAACATGTTCAATACTTTTCGTACTGTAAGTTTTAGCAAGGGGCAGTTGCTTAAGTACTAAATAAATCTAGGGTAAATAAATATTTTTCAACGTAAAATTGAAAATGCTTCTAGTTTCAGAAACACCGCACAAAGTACACCGCAGTGCTCTATTCGCCTCTTCTTATTTAGCTTTTATTACACCTTACTACGTCTACAAATATTGAACCTAGCTGGTATAATATTAGGTAAGTACATATATTATTATAAAGAAGCGTTTTCAACCAACTTAGAATACAGGCAAGGTTCTCAATTCAGCGAATAATGATTTAGTTTCTTTTACGTATTCTAATTTCTCGTTTTTGATAAATTCATTTGGATTCATTATTCTATAAAATGCAGATGTGTGATTTTCTAAGATTTATGATTTAAAGCAGTTTCACCTGCTTAATAAGGCGTAATCAAGAGATTAATTTTAATGCAAATGAATTGGAAACTACTCGTCATTCAAATTTTTCCTTTAAATCAAAGTTAATCAATCCGTTTCTGTTTCAAATCGGTTTTTTAAACTCCTATCTGGATGTTTTCAAGAGGAGAGTGAACAGGTTTCTTATAATAGGTGAGCGTGCTACACCGTCGACCACGTTGTCGCTTAAAATCAATGTGGTTAAAACACAGATAACCCCCAATAGATACCGCATGAAAGACGACGACCGCGCACCACGCATTGGCGTAAATGGTTCTATATAAAGCAGCACGGCCTTAGTTTCGACCAATTATTAGAGTTCATTATTAGGGCGTCACTCGAAACAGCCAATAATAGCGCATTGGCTCCAGTCCCCGCAACCCGCGTGTTAGGGGAAGGGTTAGTTCCCTTGTAACATGGGATGAAATCAAAAATATCTAGATTTCAAAGCGATTGCAGAGCACACACTTGTTCGTCGAATAAAAGAAATAAGACAATACAAGCAGACTTACCTAAATCGGTCCCAGCAACGGTAGATGTAGTTAGCACCACTCACACAGCACAAAACGTATTAAATCTTTGTACTTTCTATTAATTTAGTTTTCAAATGATTTCGGAACAGCACCGGCGAATCTTATTATTGTTGTACAGTTTTCCACAGACTCGTGTAGTAGATGCGCGCGCGCACAGAGCAGGCGCGCGGCGGTGATCGCGCGAATCGATTATTGGCGGGCAATCGATTAATGTTTGGTGGTGAAGATTTCTCTTCAGTGGTATCTTGAGGTCCCTAAGCTCACCCCAGGAAGCCTGCTAGCACAAGTCTTTCATTGCGCTTGTCGTTCTTTCCATTACTCAACGACCAGAGCATGTTTAGTGTGCAATCGCTAAGAAATGGAGCTAAGAGAAAATATCGATTTGAATTGAGGATATAAGATTACGATACATAACCGCCCACCAAAATACACGGTAGTTGTATTTTCACAAAATACTCTAACTTAAGTTTTAATGTCTAAATGATAACGATATGCTTAGGCATGCGAATTGAAAAACGATAGACTCAAAGAAAATGCCCAAGCAATGCAAAATTTAACTAACATGAAATTACCACAAGCCGTGAGGCACGATAACTTTAAGTATATGAACAACGAAACGATTTATCTAAACAAAACGTACCTATGATTTATAACTAACCTAAAAGATAAACAGAAGAATGTTCTATTACATTTCAATCCGTTTGATTTGGCAAAGGACAAACCTTTGTCAACGGCCGAGTAAGAAAAGAACCATTCGGTAAACGTAGGTTCACGATGCGTACCACTCCATCTGGACTGCGGTGTAGCTTTTCAACACGAGCTATGGGCCAATGCAATGGAGGGGTGTCGGATTTGATTAAAACCACCGAACCGACATCCAGTGGTCGCGAATGTTTAGTCCACTTTGCACGCTGAGTCAACGATTGAAGATATTCATTCTTCCAGCGTTTCCAAAAATCTTGTTGAAATCGTTGGATGAGCTGCCATCGTCCTAAACGCGTTATATTAACAGAGGTGAGATCCTCATCGGGAACGGACGTTAAAGGCTCTAAAGTTAAAAAATGACCCGGCGTAAGAACCGCGAAGTCATTTGGATCTGAACTCAACGGGTAAAGTGGTCTCGAATTAAGAATTGATTCGATTTGTACGAATAACGTGCACTGAGAAAAATACTTTCATGAATTACGAACAATTTGAAAGGAATTCCGGCACTTTTATCCGTATTCCCGACAAAAAGGGACCAAGAGTTCTTACTAACAATTTGTACGTAAATCATAAAAAACTATCATGAACAGACGTCACCATTAAACATCAAGAAACAGCACGATATTGCTAAGTGCTGTATACTCATATTTTATCGTTACGCGTCATGACAAATTATCATGACGAACTCTTTGAATACTTCAAACGGTAATGACGAGACATCATGATGGGAATGATAAAAATTGTAGAAGTAATGGTATGGAGTCATTATTTCGATGTTAAATTGGTCTGTACATAACAATAGTATGAAGATATTTCCTAATAACGTTAAAGGAAACTTAAAAATATTTTTCATTACGGTCATTGCGGTTTAACGAGCTTCCTCATATTTTACTCATGGTAAGTAAACTCATATGATGCAATGACCATCTATAATAGTTTGTTGGTATCGTAATGATAACTGTGAATTCTAAGATACCGAAAACTCAAATAAAACTGTGCATTTAACAAAAGCTACTTAATTGCTACGAACGAAACACCACCGCGTGCTAACTTTTCTACTAACGCCATCTAGTTTACACAGCCTCAAATAAATACTTCGATATTGTTCTATACTACTAAAATAGCCCTTAGAATTAGCAAGTTGAAATGGCAATAGGCAGGCCACATCGCTCGTAAAACTGACAACTGATGGGGAAGAAAGGTTCTCGAGTGGCGACCACGAACCGGAAGACGCAGCGTAGGCCAGCCCCTGCTAGGTGGACCGGAGATCTGGTTAAAACCCTGGGGAGTCGATGGATGCACGAAGCAAGCAGCCACTCAAAGTGGCGTGGGGGAGGCCTATGTTCAGCAGTGGACTTCATGCTGTTGATAATGACTATAATGCACTTATCACGTAAAAATTTGTTATATTCTATTGTGCCTGTCACGAAAGTTTATCATGAAATCACACTGTCACGATAGTTTATCATGAAACATGATATTTTCTATTTACTTACGGATTCATGCAAGGTATTTTATTTATAAATTGTCGTGCTTACATCTCTATCAGGACAAACTTTCAAATTGTCATGATCTTCTCGATAAAACACCACGTTAGAACCGACAATTCAATATTATGTAACTTAAGTTTTAAATGATAAACAATAATGATAACCAATCATTAAATTCCCTTAAACTAGTAGTGATGAACCGTAAATTGATTTGACTGACTTATATTTCATCATGCGCATGATAATATTGTAGGTGTCCGAATAAAATATTATTCTTCATGTTAACATTTAATGAAGTACCGAAGTCATTTTTCTCAGTGTGAAAAGTTCGTCTAATGTTAACGATTGATTGCCAACGACACGGTATAGAAGTGACTTGACTGCCTTCACTTGTATTTCCCAAACACCACCGAAGTGTGGGCTTGAGGGCGGATTGAATTTAAATTCGATTTGTTCGCTACGCGAAGCATCTTGCATAAGCGAAGAAAGCTCACGATGAGCGCCGATAAAGTTTGTACCTCGATCGGAGCAAATGGTAGAAACACGACCGCGACGACCAACGAAACGTCGTAGGGCGGCGATAAAAGCGTCAGAAGTTAAATCGGCAGCTACTTCTAAGTGGACTGCTTTAGTCGTAAAGCAAACGAAAAGGCAGAGATAAGCTTTGCTAATCTTAGCGCCACGATGCTTGCCTGATTTAATACGGAAAGCGCCAGCATAGTCGACACCAACGACACTGAACGGTTTTACTTGGTTAACGCGAATTGAAGGCAAATCACTCATAAACGGTTCAAGGGGGCTAGGATTTGTTTTGAAGCATCTCAGACACTTCGAAACACGATGACGAATGGCTCGCTTTGCGGATAAAATCCAGAATTGTTGACTGACTAGGTAGTGTAACGTATTGATTCCAGGGTGACAGTTTTCACGATGGAGCGCGTCTATAATCATGTAAGTCAACGAAGCTTGTTGAGGGAGCAGTGCGGGATGCTTATGAAAGTATTCCAATCCGGATCTCGAGAGCCTACCTCCTACTCTGAGAACTCCAAAGCTATCGATGAAAGGGTTTAGCTTTCGCATTTGTTTTGAAAGAAGTTTACCTTCTTTCAAACGTTTAATTTCGTCAGAGAAGTGAAGAGACTGCGTACGCTTCACGATTATCAATAACGCGTTATGAAGTTCTGCACGATTTAAAGGCAAGTCAGAACGGCGGTTTGATTTATTTCTCAGATTATTGATATAACGAGTGCATAATCCGACGATACGTTGAATTTTACGAATGGATGAGAACCGAGTCATAAGAAGATCGATAGGATGCGTTGGTGTATCGCTTGTGAGAAGAACTTGTACCTTTTCTTCGGCACGAAGTTCCTCCTCAGAAGGATCTGAAGGGACGGAAGGCCAAGACTGAGCGTTTTGAGAAAGCCAACTAGGCCCCGCCCACCATAACGCATTGTTGACAAGTTCCACTGGTGTTTGACCACGTGAAGCAATGTCTCCTGGATTGTCAGCTGACGGCACATGACGCCAACTCGCACCAGGAACGGCATCCTGAATGTGACTTACACGGTTCGCTACGAACGTCTTCCAGCGAGCTGAAGGCGACCGAATCCATGAAAGCGTAACAGTTGAATCTGACCACGCAGTCACAGCTGAAATGGGGAGAAGAGATTGGTAAACCTCATTGACGAATTTGAGTAGGTCTGCTAAAAGAACGGCAGCACAAAGCTCAAGTCTAGGTAGGGAAACAACCTTGATAGGAGCGACCCTAGCTTTTGACATCACAAAGAAAACTTTGACATTTTCATGAATGTCAAGAACGCGCATGTACACCACACCGCCAAAACCACGCATGGAGCTATCTGCGAACCCATGAATTTCGCACGATTTGATTTGCGAAACGGATAGATGACGCGGAATTCTTAGGTTTTGAATCACAGGTAGTTCGTCGGTGTAGCGTCTCCATTCTCGTTTGATATCTTCTGGAGGATCTTCATCCCAGGAAACTCCAAGTACCCATAGCCTCTGAACCAGATATTTGGCGAAGAAGGTCAAGGGGGAGAGGAAACCAAGGGGGTCATAGACACGTGCGAGCTCACTAAGGACGTTACGTTTGCTACAAACACGATCTTGGGGCTTAACTTCGAATACGAATTGGTCGGAGTGAGATTCCCATTTTAAACCCAATATTTTAAGAGTATTGGATTTCTCAACGTCCATCGAAACATTGTCCGTGAGACAGTGCTCTGGAGGGAGACCAGCGAGCAACTTTGGTTCGTTGCTAGCCCACTTACGCAACTCCATGTGACCCCGTTGAAGAAGTTCGATAACTTCTGCCATTGTTTGGGAAGCCCGATTGATGTCAGAACATCCTGTTACAACATCATCAATGTACACGTCAGTCGTTAAAACGGATTTGGCGAGAGGTAGATCACTACCTTCGTCATCAGCGAGTTGTTTGACGGTACGACACGCTAGGAAAGGAGCGGATGAGACACCGTAGGTAACGGTGTTCAATCGGTATTCTAAAATCGGCTGTGATGGATGAAATCTCCAGAAAATTCTCTGGTAATCACGATGTTCTTCGTTCACCAAAATCTGACGATACATTTTGCAAACGTCAGCTGAAAACACTACCGCATGAACACGAAACCTTAAAAGAATTTCCAATATGTTGGCCTGCAACTTTGGACCGATTAGTAAAGTCTCGTTCAAGGATTCGCCAGTAAGGGCATCCTTATGTGAAGCGTCGAACACTACACGAAGTTTCGTGCTTACACTGTCAGGTCGAAGAACACAATGATGTGGGATGTAATACTTTCCTTTAGGCAAATCTTTTATGGGCACAGGACTCATGTGACCACACTGAAGATACTCGGCCATGAAGCTCGAGTATTGTTCTTGAAGAACCGAATCGGTGGAAAGTTTACGCTCTAACGAATGAAAACGCCGTAAGGCCGTATCTCGTGATCCTAACAATACAGGCTCTGTGTCCTCTTTGAACGGCAAGGCGACGCTGTAACGTCCGGTTGAATCACGAGTCGTAGTATCACAATAAATTTGTTCGCATCGACTATCAGCCGCAGTCATTTTATTGACGCACGGAAGCTCGTCTAACTCCCAGAACTTCTTGACTTCCTGAAAAAGCTGGTCATCCGAAACAAAAAACGAATTTATGTTGTCCTCTGTCTGGTTCTCGCCAACACTTCCTAAAAGAAGCCAGCCGAACACAGAGTTCAACGCCGACGGTTGCTGCGAGCCTCCACTTACACTTCCGGGTAGAATAAGAGAGGGGAAAATCTCAGCACCGAGAAGGATATCGATCGGACCAGGTTTATCACAATCTGGATCAGCCAAATTGAGACCACGTATATGAAGCCAAGATGATTTGTTGAGCCTTACGCGCGGCATGTTTCCGCAAATGTTAGGTATTGTCAGTGCTTCGACCTTAAAAGCTACTTGACTTTTAATACCTATCTGAAGTTGAACAGCTCCAGAAATGGAGGCTGACGATTGACCTACGCCACGAACTTGGCGAGAAGTCACACGTTTGTCAAGTCCTAGTCGGTTTACCGCACGTTCTGAAATGAAATGAGCTTGACTACCAGTGTCGATAACAGCACGGAAGGGCTGGTAGTTGCCCGACGAGTCACGAATATTTATAACGGCAGTAGAAAGAAGAACAACCGAATTATCACCTATGTTTGTCAAAACACGGACGGGTTCATTGACCGGAGGTTTCTGTTCTGAATGGTTCGGTTCGTTGTCTTGATGAAGAAGCGTATGATGTCTTTGACGGCACTTCTGACAAGTAAAAACAGACTTACAATCGCGAAGAATGTGTGAAGGTTTCAAACAATTAAAACACCACCGGTTTCTTTTCGCGAAATCCTGTTTTTCCTGGACAGACTTGGCCGCGAAAGAACTGCAATGCGAAATCGAATGAACTTCTGAACAGAAGGGGCACTTAGTAGCCACCCCTGGCACAGCGGTTGAAGTTGAAGGCGAATTCTTCACTTCCGGTTGAGTGGTTGTCTTCTCGGAGTTCGATAACAACGACGACGTAACCTTTTTGTTATTGTTAGACTTGACATACTGGTTCTGATTACTATTACTAGTACACGGTCGCGCATCACGATCACGATTACCCGAAAAGTGGGTATCTCGCACGAGTGCATCACATTGCGATTCAAGGAAAACTTTTAGGTCGTTATAGCGTGGTAGTTCCGATGACGGATGCGCTTGTTCGAAAGCACAGCGCGTCTTCGAATCTAGTTTCGATAACAAGTGGTAACAGAGTACAAAGTCCCATTGGTCAGTCGGTAAACTAAGACCTTTTAGAATGATTAAGTTTTCATTAAAGAGATCTAACACGCGTCTAAATTCGGTAGGTGAGTTCACCTTCAAGTTAATGTTTTGCATTTCTCGCCAACAAGTGAAGGCGAGCTCACGTTTATCTCGATAACGAGCTACTAGTGTCTTATACGCTTCCTGATAATACGCGCCTTGAATAGGAAAAGTGCGAATAAGTCCCAACGCGTCCCCGAATAAACTCGCTCGTAGATAGTGCATCCGATCCGAGTCCGAGAGAGATTCATTCAAATGAATGAGCGAATTGAACGCGTCGTAATACATAGGCCACTCTTTAATATTGCCAGAAAACTTCGGCGGATCGATTTTTGGTAGTTGGATAGTTGACGCTGCTGACGCTGGCTGCATCGTGGACGATGCCGCATGGCTAGACGAAGACGGAACAAGCGTCCGATGAATAGCGATTATTTTGAATAAAATATCATCGAAGTTACAACGGATAGAATCTTCGTCATCCGCGTCAGAATCCGCGTCAATGACAGACAAAATATCTAGATGCGCCTTTTCAAAATTATCCGAATTTTTCTTTAGCAGCGAATAATAAGCAAGAAACTCGTCCAGACACGAAATATCCGCTTCCGCTTTCCGAGCAACTTCCAATGTTTTTCGAAGTCGGTTAAGTGCTAAAGTTCGTTTACGGCGTAAAACTGGCAAGTCGGCATCTGATAGACCACTAGTTTCTATAGATTTCGTTTTAGTTTTCTTGGAAAGAAGACCACGTTTAGGTGCGAAAGACATGCTTAGAATCGATATTCACAATAACAAAATCGATATGAAAGAATAAAATTATCGACTGAGTCGTACTATTCTGTTTACGATACTTACCTAAAAGTTACGAGTTACTATTCTAAAGTTACGGTTACGAAACTCAAAACAAAAGTTACGCTTGATAAACAATGTTATGAGATAACGGTTCGAATTGATTTGTACCTACACGAATACGGATGAATAGATAACAGCTGGTTACCTACAACTTTAATTGTTGTGACGATAAAATGTACTTGTTAATACATGCACTGAATAATACGATAATTCGCATGTACTAACAACGTACCGAACAACAATTCTGAATAGAATGAATACAAATCACTGAATATGAATGGAACTGACGATAATTACGCGCGGGCTGTCCAAATAAAGTAGTAAACAACGTATGATACGAGACGTAAATATCTAAGAAAATGGCCGGTGTAATGGAAATTATCTTAGGTGAACGGATTGGAATGTTATAAGTTTCTTCATAAAAATTACGATTGGAACAGAAATTAACACACGGATAATAAAGTAAATGATGAATACTAACGAATTGTTCATATACTTGAGAGAAATATCCAATACCTAACGTGATTCGAAACGATTAAATATGGTTACCACACGGATTACGGTCAACCATTTGTGCAAATGACGAAAGTGAATGGAATTTCTGCTAATGAATTTACGTTTACTTTTAACGGAATCTAAAAGTTCCCTGGTTTCGGCACCATAAAATGTTAGGGGAAGGGTTAGTTCCCTTGTAACATGGGATGAAATCAAAAATATCTAGATTTCAAAGCGATTGCAGAGCACACACTTGTTCGTCGAATAAAAGAAATAAGACAATACAAGCAGACTTACCTAAATCGGTCCCAGCAACGGTAGATGTAGTTAGCACCACTCACACAGCACAAAACGTATTAAATCTTTGTACTTTCTATTAATTTAGTTTTCAAATGATTTCGGAACAGCACCGGCGAATCTTATTATTGTTGTACAGTTTTCCACAGACTCGTGTAGTAGATGCGCGCGCGCACAGAGCAGGCGCGCGGCGGTGATCGCGCGAATCGATTATTGGCGGGCAATCGATTAATGTTTGGTGGTGAAGATTTCTCTTCAGTGGTATCTTGAGGTCCCTAAGCTCACCCCAGGAAGCCTGCTAGCACAAGTCTTTCATTGCGCTTGTCGTTCTTTCCATTACTCAACGACCAGAGCATGTTTAGTGTGCAATCGCTAAGAAATGGAGCTAAGAGAAAATATCGATTTGAATTGAGGATATAAGATTACGATACACCGCGCCTTCCTCCAGTTTTGGTGAGCTAGGATCCGAACAAAAATCCCGTAATGCGGTATCTATTGGGGGTTATCTGTGGGTTAAAAGCAAGCCTATGACCTATCCAAATCCAGCCAGTACAAAAAAAACGTTCGCTTTCAATTAACTTAGACCATCACTTAGCCTAATCATTCTGTTCATACTGCACTATAAAGTCTTCTATAAAACCGCCACAGTACTTACTATGTCTATTCTTTAAGTAGGTAAGTATGTATACATTATTTTCTAGGCAGGCATGCTCCATCGTCGGCCGCGTCGTCACTTACCATCAGGATAGACCGTGGTCAAATGTTAGCCTATAGTTGATAAAAAAAAAGTTGGACATCCGCAACGCTGCCGAAAGCTGTGTATGATATCCTTTTTGAAGAACTCGCATCTAACCCTGATTATAGACCAAAGATAGCATCCATATTTTCCAAGTCCGAGGCAGGAAAGATAGTGTTGCTAAACTATAGGTAGATACACACTAGTGCAAGTTTGTCATTCAAAGACATGCAGCACAAATTATATGTCTATTTTACTGTATCCAAGTAAAGATGATGAGCGCACGTCATTGAAGTCAATAAATAACGAATTACCCTATAAAAGTTAATGTGTCTAAATAAGAATCTACATGTAGGTAGGTATATACGATGGGGTTTAATTTACACGATAATTATAATGAATACATAATAACAGAGCGCAATTATGTGGTAAGGTAAGTAATAAAAAACATTGTTTGTAAGTATTATTATAGATCCCGTCACGTATGTATAAGAAGAACGCTGCTGGCCGACTTAGCATTACTACTCTTTGGCCGACTGTCACAGCCACAGATTAGAGAAAAAAACAAAGTTACTCTGTGGTCATAGCACGTTTCTTTTTTTTTATAGGATCTTATAGGTAGATAAAACGCTCTGACAAACTGGGCCTGCGCATGAAAATGTGTTAGTTTTGCGGGTTTTTTGTGGATTACGTGAAATATGAATATCAAATAATTATTTTATCTGGCTATTCCTTTAGAACACAAGTTTAATTTGTAAAAAAATGTGTTGTTAATACTGAAAATCTGGAGAAGTACGTTCATAAAGCACTTTTTGAGGTCAAGGTATACTTAACAATTTTGTTATAGAAAAACTATACCTTGTTCATTTTATTAATGGTTTTTTGACAGCTCGACGACTGACAAGTTAGGGATGTTGTAAAGATTCTCGAATGTGATACCGTTCCGATTGTACTATTATCATTAATCGAATTAGGTACGTAAACGTAATAATCGATACGATAAATGTACATTTTGATTTAGTTTTGATGAATTCCACGAAGTGCAATATTATTTGTATGAAATTTTAACGTAAACAATAGGAAACTTCATGGGCGTGAGTTGTGAAAAAACCATTCATAAAATGGACAAGGTATAAAGGTACTTAATATAAGTTTTGTTCGATCATTCCTTTTTTCGTTTTACTTTCTATTTATTACACAATTCTTTTCATATGATTATAAAATAAAATATGTGTGCTTTTTGTTGATTTTGAGTTGGCTTACATACACCGCGCCAACCTCTAAAAACTACGGATCAAGAACCCAAACCAAAGTAGCTGTATTTTTGTGGATTTTTTTTTTCTTATATTTTGGCTCCACACATAGTGTATTTAGCCAGTGTCAAGTTTTGTAATTTTTCATCGTATTATGGAAATTTTCACTTAAAGTCAAGTCATAGTCACAGTCGAGAGTAGTCATAGTCTAGTCTAAGTCATAATTCAGTCTAAGGCATGCCCTAGTAAAGTGGTGGCAACTTTACTAGAGGCTTCTATGGAATTTTGGAAGCAACACGAAAAACCACGTTTCACTACATTATATCACTTGCCCACACTCATGCTCGAAATTCAGCACTTAATGCGTAAAACACCACCAATTTTAAACATTAACACTGGAAAAAGCATAAGTTTTGTAAAATAATACAATGCACCGACGTGAACTTTTCCGCGTTCCCGCCAAAACTCTTTTGTGGATTTAATGAGCACGTTTTTCTTATTCCAACTTTCGATACCTAGACCAAGTTTTTAAAACTTTTTAGTAATTGGAATATTTTCTCTATGCTCTTACTTACCTATAGTTTTCTAACCCTTATTATGACATTGGGATTACTTTTATCAATGATACGGATTCTTTGCTGTACTTTTTTGACGATGCATTATTGCATGTACCAATTTTGCACAGGCAGTATTGTCTATTGCACAGCCCAATATTTGGAAGCCTGCAGGTACACCAATCTCGAGCCGTACAGTCGTACAATACGGTTAGTGTAATATTTTGTTCACACGTCCGTGCCTCCCCACCGCGGGATAATTGTGGCACATTGAATCTCGTGGCGTTCATGCTAGCCTGAGCTGGTAGGTACGGGTACGGAACAGTGAAGTCGCTAGGTGTGCTCGCGCTTAGCCGTATAATTTGATTACCTGCCTATCAATGAAAATACATTTTAGTTCCTAGTGGTTTAAATAAAACCTATTAGTAGGTACTTATACCTAATGATCACAAACTGTCATCTACTTTATATGCTGCATCAGAGCTATTCCTAGAAGCCGATTGACCTCAATGCCCTAGCGCTCTGGTATTTGCTTATGTACCTACGCGTACGATTGTATTCTATGTTATTTACCTAATCATACGCAGAAGATGTAGGTAAATTGTCTAGATAATATGTGTACTAGATACCTACTTATATGCAAAACAATAAAAACTTCACTTTAAATATTATACGATTTATACTATCATGGAAAAAGAAGCAGAGGAATGCCAATACACCAAGAAATGTGCGTAGATCAAAAATATGCATAAAACTAGATGGCGTTGCAAAATGAGCGGGCTATACGGGTAGCTACGGCGGGCTAGGTTTAAAACTGTTTTTGGCATATTTCTGATCTGCGCTCAACTTATAACCCGCTCATCTTGCAACGCCATCTAGTTTTAGGCATATTTTTGGATCTACGCTCTTTTCTTGGTGTATTGGCAAGCCTCTCCTCCTTGTTCCATGATAATATACTGTATTGATAGTGGTTCAAAACTCACCAGTTTTCTCTGAGGTGTAATGATCATACTTTGTCACAAAGCTCAAGCTTTGCGTCTCAATTTCAAACTATTGTGTCTATAAACCTATAAACTAAGCACAATGTTTTTATCTGTATTCTTAGATAGTATGCAGAAAGTTCACTTATTATGTTCTCTATGATTTGCTCATGTGTCTCCCTAAGCTTCCTTTGTGCCGTAAACTTCACTCTAAAATATATATGTGCTTCCCCAAACGTCCTGTGTACCGCAAAGTTCACTCTGTATATCTCTAGCTATTGTTTTTGCGTGTTTTGTTTTTTATTAGTTATTGTTATTATTTGGGTATTTTTTAAAACATTCTATCCGCACAAGCATCCAACGCGGCTAGTCTGCTGTATCAGTCTGCGTAAGGCTGATACACAATGTAACATAACTTGCTTACATGCGCTATTTAAGAGTGAGTATTATGGGGCTGACATAGTCGTTGGACGACTCAAAGTCCCTAAAAATTAAGATAAAAAAAAGTTAACTTTGTAGACATATCTCTATGTTTACCTTATGCCGCAAAGTTTCGTCTGTGTACCTTTCGAAGCGTCTTGTGTATTTATCGCTAAGTTCACCCTTGTACGTGGCTACCTAAGCTCCCTATGTACCGCAAAGTTCACACTGTATATCTCTAAGCTTCCTTATATGAGCAGCAAAGTTAACTCTGTCTCCTTAAGCTCCCCGTGTAAAGTTCACTCTATCTGCCTCCGTAAGCTTCTCCTGTACCGCAAATTTCACTCTGTCTCCCTAAGCTCCCTGTGTACTGCAAAGTTCACTCTATGCGCGTCCCTAAGCTTCTCCTGTACCGCAAAGTTCCCTCTGTCTCCCTCAGATACCTCCGTACCGCAAAGTTCACTCTATCTCCCTAAGCTTCATATGCGGTAGCAAAGCTTACCGTATGTTCCTTCTCGAAGCTGCTTGTGTAGGTAAATCAAATCAAAACGTTTATTTGCTATAACATATGTACCTATAGTATTATCACAAAGTTCTCACTTTATTAAGTGCCTCAAAATTCATTTTAAACGAACTTAATGATCTTGTTTTAATTTTGTCCTTCTGTTAAACACTCCGACTTCATTATTGTACGTCGCATTAACGTAATAGGTACTATACTTCCTGGAAACAACCTGACCCTAGACCCTGCAATCGAGGGTCGAGATGTTTGCGTAGCCTCGACTCTTGTCTGTTTGTCAAACAATTTAATTATTTATACCTATCTACATTTTCGAGATTGTTTCAACAATCTCGACAATGTAGATAGGTATAAATGATTAAGTTTTTTAGCGTAGTTACTATAATGATTTGTCGGGCAACATTTTCCCCTGGATAAGTAACACAACCCCGTAAGTGGGATGTAAAAGGCGAAGGATTTTGTCCCGATAGCTTGGTTCAAAATTTTCGTTTACTAATAAAACTAACCGGCACAATTAATTTGGAATGTGTATGTCATTGTACATCACACACAAGTTCACAACCCAAGTAGTAAAAGGGCAACGTTTACTATAGGCGGAGTTTATTTTATGTTATTTGGTGTGTGTTAGACTGCTACTCAAATCAAATGAGTTAAAAGATTTATGATTTTAGCATGGTCTTTGATCCTTTGATCCGACACCTAGGTATAATCCTTCTATACCTTGTTAACGTTAAATCTATTAAACATCCTCTAGCTCTGACCATCTATAAAACGACACTAAAAGCATCAACAAACACGTGTTTATAGCAAAGCTGTTGTTAATTACAACATAAACAGCCTCTAAAACACTGTATGCAACAAATTAGCGGATACTGGGCACTGACGCAATCACTAGTTATTGGTCACAAAAATGCGGATTTGACATGTTTATATCCAGCCTTCTCACTCCATAGAAAACTTGAATGCTTTACACATACTTACCATTATCAAAAGTATCAAGTCCAGCGTCCCGTAATGCCGAAACGATTAATGAATTCTATTATCCATCATCAATAATTGCCATATTGACGCTCACGTAGGTACCCATACATAAAGAACCAAGTAATAGATTTGTCTTTAGCGCAGAGTAAGTTATTATTAGTATTGGGTTCACAGTTCACACATTTACGTTTACTCGCTGGTGACAATTCTTATTTCAGGTAAGCATACAATGCGTTTTTAGATCTGACGCACACATCAACTGTGTATCTACTATCTATCCATCTACACTAACGTCAACCATGAAATCATCGGCTTGAAGTGAGAGAACAACCATAAGGTTTGTCTAAATACTTCAACAGATTTGTCAATACACTTGAGTTGCAGAAATGAACATTATTCTTACAATGGTAAGTATTCTATTACGTGATTGCCAGTTTTTGTGTTGGTTAGGTCATGTCGTGATAAAGATCTACGATGACGTACTTTGCGTTAAAAAGCATGTTTATTACAATGTTTCCTTTTTTCTCGTGAATTGCTTCAAGGTAAAAGTACATTCCCTGTCGTTTTCCACTATGCAGTCTGTCTGTCTGATGCATAAAAATTATTGCGAAGCAAGTTTGTTGGTCAGACAGAGCCCTGTTAAAACTGTTGTGTTATACTTATATGTATAGTGTGCATCATAATCACGTACAATCGGTACAATGCAACTCGATGGAATTAATAACATGCATGCATGCTACTTTGACCGCATTACTGAAGCGGAATCAAGGGCGAATACAAGTTTTTGTAGAAAAACTCCGAAATACAAAAACACTATCAATTATTCTAGGTAATTTAACATCTCAATTATCAGAACATTAATATCCCAATATGGTCTTTTTAAGCAAGCCGTAGTAGGTGATAATTTTATGGCAAAACATGGTGGCCTGCCGTGAGTTAAGCGGCACCTTTCCAAAACTTGATATAGAGGTCAGCTGAATCTACGTATGGCTCTGTCAAAACTGGTGTTCTTTTAAGAGTAACCTACCAAATCCAGTGAAAGTACTATCAACTTTTACATGTTCTCGTGGTGATCCAAGGCTATACAATTGTTTTTTTTTAAATTGAACTGTCAATTCAACGCCGCCGGCGCCGTGAAAAAACCACTTCTTAAACTTCAACAAGTTATAAAGTTCTTTTGAAAATTCATAAATTACGTCCATCAAAAGTAGTAGAAAAGAAAGTAAATCATCCAGGTAAATCAAAAGCAACATTTTTTCTTTTATTTTCAAGTCTCTCATATCATAGTCTATAAGTATAAAACGTATATGGAAAAGACAGTCCAAAACATGCCACAATGACATAACTTTAAAAATCGGTTGATATTTGCCAAATTTATGTATGTAATAGAATGACCTGATATTAAGCTTTTTGTAAATCTATGTTTGATGAACTGTAGGCGTACCTATGTAGTATGTAGATAGTCGAAGACGCAATAAGTAATAGAATCATGATTATTATAGGGTTATAAACAAACTACATGGTAAGCACCCCTTTTCATGACTTGTTATATATTAACCAAGTCATAAGTCATTAGATTTATTAAAATCCATGCCTGATCTGGCTGACAGTAGGACTTTTGCAAACTGATAATGATCCATCTATTAACTTATTTCGTAGATATCTACACTAGTAAAATCACTCCCCTAAGGACTCGTCAAAGATTTACGCTTTTGCTAACTATTTAAAGCACGGAAACTATTATTATCTATACTTCTAGAATACATGTTCATTAGAGCAGTCAGGTCACCAGATCAAGAGACAAACCCAACACGCATAATAGACCAATTACAATGTACAACACGAGCCTTGCTCTGAAAGTATTAGAGGACAGAGGGCACACCTTGACTCCGGCTAATGATGGCTCTGTGAGATAATTAAATGTCAACGTGTATAATGGAAAATTTAATAATACCTTGCTTTGTTTAAAGCTTTTTTTCAGTATCCAGAGGACGTTTCGAGGAAAATACGAGGCTAAATGCATGCGCCGGTTCTTTGTTTAAAGAAATAGATTATTAGATAGATTTCTTAAAATGTATCTTTCCCTCTGCGTTCGTGTAAGCGCGTGTATTTTGATTTTTGATAATATATACATCGTAATAATGATGATGAAAATCATTAGTAAAATAAGGATGATTACAAATAAATTATCTCATTTTTTATAATTATCCTTAAATTAGTATTTTTTTGCCCGATGTAAATAAATATATAAATATGTGTGGACATTTCACACAACGCCATCTAGCCCCAAACTAAGCGTAGCTTGTACTGGGTGGCGCAAAAGTAAAGACCCTATTTGGTTCAGCTATAACATTTTTTCTAAATTAGAAAACTAGATTTAGGTTTTTTTAAATGTATATTTGTGCCATTAAATTTCGTACCATTAGGATTTAAAGATGATGTCTTTTAAATGGTGACCTCCAGAGTTGATACACATTTGAGCCCTATTTATGACATTTTGCATAACTTGCCGTAACACTTCCTGCGATATGTTCGTTATTTCTTGACGAATGTTTTCTTTTAGAGCTGCGAGAGTCTGTGGCTTGTTCACATACACCCGAGATTTCAAAAAACCCCAAAGAAAGAAGTCTGGACTGGTCAGATCGGGTGATCTTGCAGGCCAAGGCAAATCGCCAAAACGAGAGATAACTCGGCTTGGAAAAGCGTCCCTCACTAAGTCCATAGTGTCGCGCGCTGTGTGTGCCGTAGCGCCGTCTTGTTGAAACCAGATGTGCTCCAGCCCCAATTCGTCCAAACTGGGTATCAAAAACTCACGTAACATGGTTCTGTAGCGTTCTCCAGTGACAGTTATCGCATTGCCTCCAGCGTCTTCGAAAAAATAGGGTCCGATCACTCTGTCAACACAGATGCCACACCATACAGTAACTTTTAGTGGGTGTAGAGGTGTTTCTTGAATAATGCGCGGATTATCAGTGCCCCAGAACCGAGTATTCTGCTTATTGACATGCCCTGAGAAGTGTTACGGCAAGTTATGCAAAATGTCATAAATAGGGCTCAAATGTGTATCAACTCTGGAGGTCACCATTTAAAAGACATCATCTTTAAATCCTAATGGTACGAAATTTAATGGCACAAATATACATTTAAAAAAACCTAAATCTAGTTTTCTAATTTAGAAAAAATGTTATAGCTGAACCAAATAGGGTCTTTACTTTTGCGCCACCCAGTACTATGGGAACCAGATAACTGATAGAATACTTAGATACTTTTTTGTTTGTGAATACATACATAGAATACAATATAGCACACCCAGACACAGAACAAACATCGATGTTCATCGCACAAATGTTGGTCCTGCGTGGGAATCGAACCCACAACCTATAGTTTAGAAGGCAGGGCTACTACCAACTGAGCTATCAGGCCAGTCAGCATTATTACATATGTACAGCGCATTTAAATGCATTTAAATTAAGGTCGGATAACAAAACTGATGATCGGCCATCCATCTAATCAATCAAAAAATTAAAAGTATTGCATCAGCAGTCAATCTCATTCACTATATATTGTGTAGAATGCTAACAAAAACGTTAAGTCAATAGTCTATCTTTTTCGTTAAGGTTTTGCTTCCTAGTCTATAATTTCTGACGCCAATTACTGTTTATTGCTGTTTACAGATAAAAAATAAAATAAAATATTGGATATTTTACTTTTACAACAAGCGAACGAAGCCTTGGGAATAACTGTCGCTAAATTATATAGTTGTACGGACTCGCGTAGTCTTATTTTTCAATTAATCTGAACGAAAGTTTACAATTACCCACATAGATGTTTTTGCTATCGGCAATTTTGTTTGCATCGGTATTTCCACCGGAAAGAAAAGTAGTTTGCTGCGGTTCCATTACCAACTAATTTTGATGAATTTGATAAAACTCGATTCAACATTTTTAAATATTGCATTAGCACAGTCGGTCAAGTAGTTGTCAACATATAGGATGTGGGGTCTCAGTTACAAGCATAAATTAGAGAAAAAGCAATTGACTCTACTGTGGTTACGAGATTTTCCGGAATGATAAAGCCCACTTTAAGCTTTGCGGTTTGTTCATAATCATAACTGTCAGTATCCCCAAGCAGCACAAACACTAGAACTGTTACGGAAAAATTTGTGCTCGCAAGGTCTACTGTTCGCAGAACTAGGTAGTACTATTATAAAGCTAATGTAATGGTAGGTATAGTGGATATTTCTACCACGCTTACGATATATTTCGTAAGTAGATCATATTAAATCAAAACTAGTTACTCAACTGACTCATTCATAAGTTATTAAATAGACATTTCAAGAAACATATTACTTACTAGGTGGTTTTACTAGGTGGTAGGACATTAATTGCAAAGTTCGTCTAGGTAGGTACCACCGCTTTGCCAGTTATGCTGCCGCAAAGCAGTAGTGTGCAGGCACTACTGTGTTCCGGTTTGAAGGCCATTGTAGCTAGTGAAATTACTGGGCAAATGAGACTTTATGATCAGGATGACGTGCGCAGTGCAGTGTCACGCAAAACTATATCAATTTTGAGTTTTGAGTGATACTGCAATCTGTTATGGGCCAGCCGTGACGCTTAACATCAGACGAACGACCAGCTCGTCACGTCATTCATTTACATAAAAAAACCTCGTTTTTTCACGTTTAATTACGTGTAGTTAGTAATTAACAATAAAGTCCACCGTGTATCTATCGCGTTTAGAGGTACCTACATTAAATATAACTCCATCCCAATCTGGCCTTTTTGAGAAAAACTTTTCAAAGTCGATAATATCTTAATAGTCGATCTGAATTCTGAACTCTACTGGTTCTGATATCTCAAGGATTATGGTAAGTTCCTCTCTCGGATTTTCCATTTCTTTGAATAAGTTAATAGAATCTAATCAGTTGGTCTTTGATTTTTCCGCCTATTATATAAAAATTTAATCACCTTTTATTACATACAGTACTCGAAAAAACAGTAGAGCAACTGTAAATAGACCGTGTTTATAGTTGCCACAAAGTACACCTACAAACAAAAATCTGCCCTCATAGTGAAAAACGCAGTAACTAAACGTTTTTAGCAAAAAATGAGTTAGATACATATTCGGAATCGCCAAAAAAATACAATATTCTGTTCTTTCTCACGTATCAAAACTCCACCTGAAACTCAAAAACTCAGGAAGTAAGAAAGCAGCAACTCGACTATTCGCAACTTTAGTTTTCGCGTTTTTTTCGTAAACAGGTTTTATCTACTTACAGCATTTTTCATAAGGAGGCAGAAATAAGGCCCGGGACTCCACCAAAGCGGAGATGTGTTAGAAACAACTAATAGGATTGACGTGATGTGTCACGTGACGTTTCTAAGATTGGGAAAGAACGTGGAAAGAACGAAATCCTATTGGTAGTTTCTAAACACATCTCCGCTTTGGTAGAGCCCGGGCCTGTGTTTTGTGGGCATTTTGTGGCAGACCACAAAAGTGTCATTTTACGTCATAAACTATGTAATATTCCCAGTCGCGTCACGTGAGTCTGAGTCCGATATGTTTACGTATCAAATATCAAGTTGATATTGATTTTCGTGATTTGATATTTTCAGCCCACGGAAATCAATTTAAATAAAATTAAGTTTATCTTTACCTTATTACTATCTGTGCTAAAAAAATCACGGATGTAAAAATGGAAATCCAAGCCTTATATATTTTATGCTCGCGCAGGGAAAAAATATTGAAGTATTTATCATAAGATAAGATTGGATTGTTCTTATTGATATTAAGAATCTACTAATAACTCAGAGGAAAAATATTATTTTAATAAAAAAATATCCATGGAGTTGATTTTAAATTGTAAACCACACTTGAGGTAGGTATATGTATAAAGTCCTAAAGATTTTTGCAGTCATGTGACCATAGCTCAGTTGGCAGAGCGTCTAATCCGGTGAGTTGGAAACGCGGGTTCAAGTCCAGCTGGTCACTAAAATTTTAAGAACAATATCTTTATAAAAAAAATATTATAATAAATTTCTTGTGGAATAAAATCTTATCGGTAAAAGCTAAAGATGTAGGTACTTATTTTAGCTTTAAATATTTATATATAATAGAGCAAAATAAAATACTGTGCTCATCAGGTAATTATTATAAAATAAACATTTGCGTTATATTCATTATTTTATTAATGTAGTGTACGGCGTTATTCCAGCGCAAACATATTTTTAGTTAGCTTCTTCTCATGTAAGTGAATTTGATTCTTATGAGAAACAATATCTTGAACCAAAAAATACTGCGCAGTCAGTCCTCACTCCGAAACTCCGATTCGTCTCTAAAGGTAGAATTTTGATATAATTATAATTTATTTATACCAACTATAGGTTTGTTTGTATAATATAACAATAGTTAGTGACGAGAAAATTATTGAATAGAAACGTTCGAATTTTAAAAACACTTTCCACGCTAGCGATCAAAATGCGTTTTTGCGCACAGATTTTGAATGAAAACCTTTCCGAGCTAGTGAGGTGAAAAACAAATTTATACTCCATAAAGAAAATGACGTAAGTAACGTCTTATATTGCGTTGCCTATATTATATAACACCTATATATTTTTGGAGAACGTAAAATAAAGATTATTTAATTACTTACCATATTTGGTAGAGATATTATCTTAATACAAGTACATAAGGTAAGTACAAATACGCAAATATATGTTTTAAAATGCTTATTGGTCACGAACACAGGTTTTATTGACGTCAAACTGACGTTTGTTTTGTTCATGCGTCACTTCATCACGTCATTAGCACAATACATTCCCACTGCAGCCCGGTTAGCACGGACGGTAGACGAAATTGTCTTTCCCCTGTTTTACTCCACTTGACAAAGTATGAAGAAAGTGACATAAAACAGGGAAAGCATTGATGTATGACACCTCACTGGGGGAAAGACAATTTTGGCCACCGTCCATGCTAACCGGGCTGGGCTGGGACACGGGGGAGACAGTGTATGGAATAACCCACCACGCTGGCCAACTGCAGGTTGGTGGATGACACCGTCATGTCTTCGTATGTGATTTTTGATCGGGCCGGTTTCCTTACGATGTTTCCCTCGCGCACTTTAGCATAAACTTTCATGTTGCAGAATATCAGTTTTCACAAAATAAATGAGAAATTTTCTGCCACACGGCGGTGCAATGCAAGGCCTATGTATAACTTCACAGCGATAAAATTCATTAACATTACTGTACCTAGGTGATGATGATTGATATCATCATCATCATCACCATCACTATCATCAGCCGGAAGACGGTCGCTGTTGAACATATGCCTCCCCCATAGGGCACCGCTTAGAGCAGCTGCTTGCCTCTTGCACCCAACGTCTTTGTTGGTTCTGCGACCAACGTGGCCTTCAAATGCCATAAGTAAAATAAGCAAGAACGACGTTTATGACGTCATCCGCGTGAACGTTCATTGATCAAACGCTTTCTCGAGAGAAGAGACGTTTCGATTTCTACTGCTCATGCTACTTTACTACGTTCAGATTTTTTCGTTCTAGACTTGGACCTTGTAAGGATTTATATATCCGCCGATGCCGTATTTTACATCAGAAGTATTTAAATTATATTATTAGATCTAAAGATTTGCGATGATGACTTGAATTGCGCCAACTCAACGAGATCACCATCAAACAGCGCAACGCAATTGGACAAAACCTATTACGGCGACTCGTATATTTAATTGAAACCAGTTTTAAAACTAAAATTTAATATCTAGGTCTCCATTTATTAATTTTTAGGACTTGTAATTTACATAGTACAATAGTTTTTGCGGTAGATTCAAGAAAAATAACTAAGGATTTATAAAAAAAATTATGGCTTAGATCCGTGTATGCGCAGTTATAAAAAGCTTCGGTAAAAACAATTTTAATGATAAGCTTTATTTTTGTTCAATTTGGGAGGAAACTTCGGGAGTTTTTAAATTATTAGGTAGGTAGCTTAGTCATTTATTGATAAGTATACGACAATTCGACAGCTGTTGTAAGCTTCCCGCAAAAACTATTAACAATATAAAACAAAAAAATAGATAAATTTTATTATATTTTAGATTAATTAAACGTAGATAGATAGATAGATAAACTCTTTATTGACACCAACGATAACAAAAATAAAAAAGACAGGAAAACTTACAAGTAGGGTACAATGGGCGGTCTTATCGCTAAAAAGCGATCTCTTCCAGACAACCTTTGGATGGACAGAGATACATGAATGAGCATGGACGGTGGTGTTATAAAATAAAAGTTACTATAATATACATACTAAAATAAATATAAAATAATAGACTACATAAACAATACTTACTATTACACAATACAAATACTTACATATATACTACATAAATAATACATAATTATATCACTAATAAGGAAACAGTAAAGGATTACTTCGGAGTCAAGCTAGAGAGATAGAAGTGCTTAATTTGAGTCTTAAAGGCAGTGAGTGATTGAGCTTTTCGAATGTTGAGAGGAAGTTCATTCCACAAGCGTACAGCCTGAGCAGTGAAAGAGTGGTCGTAGAATGTCGTACAACGAACAGGTGGCTTGAGAAGAAGGTTTTCTGATGACCTGAGATACATAGTACTAGAGTGGGAATTATAAAGAAACTCGAATCGTTCCTTCAAATAATGGGGAGTAGAAGGATTAAACAATATATTATAGAGAAGAGATAAGATATGAGTATTCCGGCGAAAACGTATAGGGAGCCACTTGAGTAACAACGTAACAACTTAATAATAGAAAAATTGCACAAAAACAGCTTACCTGATAGGCTTTGGATGAAATCCAACTCTAACGGCTTTTCTAGACTTAGACTAGGTACGTATATAATTTAATGAGTACCTCCCTACCCATTACCACATATTTAATTGTATTCTGAGCTGACAGTAACGAAAACATCCTAGGTCTGTGTATCTACAAACCAATACCACATAAATTATTACATAGGTACTTTTTTTTCGCGCAGTTTATAATCTCTTAGCTCGGAAGTTGACACGACAATCGCGGAAATACGCGGTTGTGTAAACAAATAATTACAACTTTAACTTAAATTAATTTATAAAAAGAACACCTGACATTATTACGATGTCAATTTTAAGCAATGGGTGATTAATTAATTATAGTATTCTTCGGCAAGACTTACTTCCTGCACTAGGATGTTACTTTACTAATGACTCTGTATTATTATGATTTATTAAATTACTTATGACCTTACTTTTTACCTACAACCACAGAATTCTTAATAGTATACTTACAGGTACAAAAAATTGCAAGGTACAAAAATTACAAGCGCTGCAAATGATTCCCACAATTTTAGCGCTACGAAGATTAGGATAATAATGGCCACGATTACAGATTGCAATACACAAGCTGTAAATGGCTACTCGGTACTCATGACCACATAAACGCATTTTCCCCGCTACTATTATAATTGTGCAATCGTAGTTTATATTTTTGACTGGCCTTACAGCTCAGCCGGTAGTAGCCCTGCCTTCTGCCCCCGTATTGTGTAACTCTATCGTAATCGATGAATGGGCTTCATCCCATTCAAAATCCTCATCCATCGGTATTATGGTCCCTTATGCGGAGAACTGAATAGACAAAACATTGATTAACTATAACAATGAGAAATAGTGAGAAAATACTAATGGATGGAGATGTTACACTCAACTTGCCGGAAATTACGAAATGAAGCCCATTCATCGATTACGATTTCTGAACCGTGGGTTGTGGGTTCGATTCCTACCCAGGACAAACATTTGTGTGATGAACATAGGTGTTTGTTCTGTGTCTAGGTGTTATATTGTATTCTATGTATGTGTATTCTGTCTATGTATTCTATCAGTTATCTAAATCCCATAATAGTACAAGCTCTGATTAGTTTGGGGCTAGATGGCGCTGTGTGAAATGTCCTCTCATATTGATTTATGTAAAAACTGACACGTACAGGATAGACATAATAGCTAGGACTCTTCGTAAAGATTTTATTAATAGTTTTATAATAATTATAAATAAGTAAATGATCCCGGCGCGGTATGAGAATAGGGCCACCCCGTTTACTACTAGGTGGTAGGACCTTTCTGCAAAGTTCGTCTAGGGTACCACCGCTTTGCCAGTTATTCTACCGCCAAGCAGTAGTGTGCAAGCACTACTGTGTTCCGGTTTGAAGGGCATTGTAGCTAGTAAAATTACTAGGCTATTGAGACTTTATGATCTGATCACACAGTCTAGTAATCTTATTACTAGACTGTGTGAAGTCTCAGGATGACGTGCGCACAGTGAAGTGTCACGTAAAACTATATTAATTTAGAGTTTCGAGTGATACTGCAATCTGTTATGGAGAGCCTCTGTCTGAGATCTGTCAGAGCTGGCCGTGATCTTTAATTTTAACTTATGTTTTTTTCTAACTAAAGCTACTTACGGAGTGTTGGCGGGAACGCGGAAAGGTTTACGTCACTGCATTGTATTTTTTTTAAATTTATTTTTTAATATTAGTGTGTTTTCCAGTGTTGCAACATGAAGAAGATAAGAAGAAAAAAAAGAAGTAAAAGAAAGAAGAAGTCTTTGTGTTTTTCCTCGCAACGGTGATGAACGGTGATGAGGCGGTACTAAGTTTGGTTAAAAATACATCTGGACTATTGTGGTTAACTTTTGATGGGGTATGACTTTGGTTCATAAAATGAGATCACCTATCAAAATGTTTAAGGCAGGTGATGACTTGCTACCACTTGCTACCCACTAATCGGCCCTCCTGCAGTGCCTACCGTATATTGTTGCCGAAGATTGTGGGTGGTTTAGGGTGTCGAGAGGTGTGCTGCACTTTAACTGAACGCTACTCGCGCCACCCTGGAGCTTAGTTTGTTAGCTCTTATTGCGACTTCAACCCCCGGACAGCCGGGTAAGGCAAGCCAGGGGTCAGGGGTCTCATTTAGTCCCTTGGAATCAGGGTACGCGGTGTCGCCACTCACCGACGGCTCGCCACAAAGCCGCCTCTGCGTTATTTATTATTTAGTTTAAATAATGTATGTACGGCGGGATCTCAAGATGACTTCTATAAGTACGTATACTTACTTATTTTAAGTTTTTTTTTTTGTTATTAATAATTTATTTATAGCTGCGACAACTCACTAGTTAAATTATTATCAAAAGTTTTTAATAGTAAAACTACAACAATAAAACTAGGTATTCTATAAAACTAAACTAAAAATATAAAATTAACAATATAATACAAAACTAATCTAACAAACCACTACCAGTGGGCAAAGTGCCCAAAATGCTGGCAGCATTGCCACGTTAAATAGCAATGCTTAACCTTTGGCCCAAATAGAGGCCAGCATTTTGGTCACGCGTTGCTTCAACCAGACGCTTACAAAGTTCTTTAAAGATTTTGTGTGCACTTGGTCCCCATGGCCCGAGAGTCTCGATCCCAAAAGGCGCAAAAATAAAACCGCTGTCTAGGTTACTATATTTGCGCCTTTTCAGTTTCTCTGCGGAATGCGCCGCCGCGCCAGCCTTATTTTGTAGGTATGAGCGGTAATGTGGGTAGATGAGTTTGTATTAATTCACAAGCAATGTCAGTTTATTTTGTTATTTTATATTTTCCCATTACAATATCCAATCAATTCAGCAATTTATGTTTATCTATTTGATCTGTTGGTTCATTTGTTCAGTAATTATTATGTAGGTACCTAGTTATTTTTATAGCATTTCTGACTTCTGATCGTGGTTATAAACATTTGTGATGTTATTGACCATGATCATAATTTAATATTTTTAATAAGTATTTTCATAGCCGATGAATGGGTTTAACTGAAAATGGATAGAAGATAATATTTTGTATTTGTTTCTTCATCATCATCATCAGTTCATCGTTCACTGCCACTTTGAGCGGCTGCTTGCGCATTGCGTAGGCTTAAACGGTAGACGGTCAGGTCGTCGGTCCATCTAGTGGGGGGCCTACGCTGCATCTTCTGGTTCGTGGTTGCCACTCGAGAACCTTTCTTCCTCATCGGTTGGTAGTTCTACGAGCGAAGTGGCCTGCCCACTGCCACTTCAACTTGCTAATTCTCAAAGCTATATCGGTGACTTTAGTGCTCTTGCGGATCTCCTCATTTCGGATCTTATCTCGCAGGGATACACCGAGCATAGCTCTCTTCATAGCTCGCTGCACGACTTTGAGCTTACTCATAAAGCCAACAGTAAGAGACCACGTCTCAGCGCCATAAGTGTATTTATTTGAATAATTAAAATTACAATTACTTACCAATAAAAAAACAATTTTTAAAATTGCTTACATGACTAATATATTATTTATAAGCTTTGCCTAAATATTGGTTATGTTATGGTCCTTGATGAATGTTAATTACGCCGCGAATGAAAAAGTTGTTCAGCGTTCCTTTCTCTCTAAAAATACTTGGTTGGCATGATGTGGCTATTGCAATAAAAAAAATTACTAATAATAAATAATGCTCTGTGTAACAGTTTTCAATGGACTGCTGTTTAAAGTTGTTCCTTTTTAGTATAAAATGTATTTTTTTAATGATTGCATCCAGCCAGAGTAATTACTAGGTACATTGAAAATTACATATACACCGAGGAATTGAATTCGATATTTTCCTGAAATGTATGTACTCAGTCCATGCTATAAAACAATATTACAGCGTTAAATTAATAAATAAAAATAAAATAACGGCTTCAGAAATAGTTCGCCGTTAGCCGAAATGTCTACTTCACATTACATGCTGCGGGCAAATGTTTCGTAGGTAGCTAAAACACCAGCGGGGTTAGCATGGACGGTAGACAAAATTGTCTTTCCCCGTTTTACGTCACTTTCTTCATACTTGCTTGGAGTAAAACAGGGGAAAGACAGTTTTGTCTACCGGCCGTGCTAACCCTACTGCACCCTCCCCGCTGTCCCGGAGCGCCAAATTATTACATGTCGTAGGCCTTTTGTTAAGAATTTGAACTTAGACTATAATTCCTAGTTTTTATAGGTATTTTTGGGTTTAGCTTTAAATAAACATTCTAAGGCATGGACTGAGTACATACATTTCAGGAAAATATCGAATGAAATTCCAATAATAATTAAATAATTTAATTTAATTTATTTAATAATTTAAAATTAAATTTATTTATTTTATTTAATTTAGTACGCGACAATGGAGCCGCATTATTACTTCGTGCCCATTGCCGTAGAGACTATGGGCAGTTGGGGTGCAGAAGCCAAGTCTTTGGTTTCTGAATTAGGGCGCAGGATTCGGGACAAAGGCGGCGACTCCCGCTCCGGCTCGTTCCTGGTGCAAAGGTTGGCCATCGCCATCCAGCGTGGTAACGCTGCCAGTATAATGGGCACCTTTGCACCGCGGACAGTGAGGGGCGGGTTATTTGAATATATAGTAATAATGTGACATTGTTTTAATTGTAATTTAATTCTGAATATGTAATTGTTATTTAATTTTGACGATTTAATTGTATTTTTATAATTTAGTAAATTTAAACAAATATAAATAATAATATTCCTAATTTAATTTTCAAATTAGATTTCACAACGATGGAGATGTATTACACTTTAAACATGGTAATCCCATTATTTTATTCTATTAGCATCCTATTCCAATCCATTACACTTGATATATCTTACCCCTAACACTAATTAAAATTTTAATTGACCAAATAAGTGTGCAGAGCATTTTGATTACTTTGAAGACGTAGTGTACGCCCTTGAAACATAATAAATGCAGAAGTAAATATTTAACATCTCTCATTAAACAACATTACGTTATGCATATTTCGTTTATGATTAGTGTAATGAAACGTAGAATGATAATTCGGATTGAAAACACATTTAGTATATTTTTGAATACATCATAAGAAACTGAAAAACAACTCGCTTATTAGGATTCATAGTAATATTGTATACTCACTACTTACCATTGACTATAAATCCAGTTGACCAATGATACAACTTCCCCTCATACGAATATTAGTGGTGTATTTCAACTACTATTTTCCAATAAATACTATGAATTTCTGATAAATAATCAATAATCAAATCACGGGAACCCGTTGATGTCTTTTGTTCCATCCTCTGTTCTT
The DNA here is from genome assembly GCA_910589525.2 of Ennomos quercinarius. Lineage (NCBI taxonomy): Eukaryota > Metazoa > Arthropoda > Insecta > Lepidoptera > Geometridae > Ennomos > Ennomos quercinarius. The sequence continues at coordinate 5,323,583 of OU342510.1, forward strand.
TGTAATTTCGTATAGCTTTGTCTCGTTTTGTTACCTCGCCCCCTGCCCGCGCAGGTTCGTACGAGAAATTATGTTCACGAGCTATCAACGGGCTTTATAATCTTTGCTACTTAATTACTTACCTACCTCTCTATTCTCTATAGATTGCAGTATTAAAACCAGTATCAAATCGCAGATTTTTCTACTTCATAATCTAGTGTACAATTCTAACCTATAGAATCTAATACTTAAGCTATGCTTATAAAAATCGTAAATGTGACATATAAAAATTGATAAAAAAAACAAGGGAAAGGATAATAATAATCATATATTGTGGAAGTATTGGGAGTTGGGACATTGACCATTGTGCAGGGTCGAAGTGCATTAAAAATGTAACGTTTGCATAGGACTACATATTTTGTCAATTTAATTTGACTTGCATACAAAATTAATATACTTAACATACAAAATGGGTAACCTTGCTTGTAGTAAGTTGATAGTATATTATTAAATCGTTAAACAGTGACAGATGTATAGGTAGAAGTAGGGCAGCAATAAATCAGTTCCCCTTCACCCTGCAAAAGTTGGTTGATCGTGATCCATACATTTTTCCGGACATTTCACGGCCCGAGGATGATACCGTAGGCCGCGTCATTACTTCCCAGGGCCATAATTCTGTATGAAAACACAGATTCCACACGATACAGAAACCACGTCGTTATCGTGTCTTGTTCAAATCGTGTCACAGCAAGGAATCGTCAATTTTTGTATTCTGTATAATCTAAGACAAATTACTTATAACAGGTTTAGGATCCCTCAGTGCGTTCCGAATTAGAAATAACGGATTTCTCATCCCAAAACCGGTATAAAATTAAAATAAAGGAATAGCTTATATTTATGTTGTGATATAACGAAGCCATGGGTAATTAATAAATTGACAGAAAACCTTCAGAAATACCTTCCCTTTACATTAAAATTAGTTTTGTTTTGAATATTTAATATTGACATAAGGGTAACCTTTGACGGGTTGATGTTTCGGAACGCGCCTCAGTGGAACATATGATTTTTGACAGTTCAAATCGCGCCAATTTCACATTCATTTCGCGTGGTTTCGTTCTCATTTCATAGAGAATAGATTTTTGTAGATTTCTTATGTAAGACAAGGAATTCGCGTGGTTTCGAAGCATGGAATCGTAAATTGGTCATAGAGAATTAGGGTCCTGCTGAGACAGTGGTCAAATGCTATGCCTATAAATTATAAAAATGTCCATGACAAGGTTTTATTAATTACTCTAGTTGCTTTCTTCTAGAAAAATATGACAACTTCTAAGACCTAAACCTGTTTAAATAGGCCCTACATAATCTTGCACTGGTGGCCGAGCGGTAGCATGATGCGCTTCGCAATCTTACAGCACCGGGTTCGATCCTCGGCCTTGCACCAATGACTTATGTAGTAATTTATGTGTAGTTTTCGATGCCATCGCTCCGTGCCTCGGAGAGCACGTTAAGCCGTCGGTCCCGGTTTCATAAGAACATCTATGGCAATCGTTACGGGTAGACAGATGCCTGATAGAATCTGACGCCTGATCTAACCATCCCTGTTACTGGTCCCTTATGGGTTGCGAGGTTAGATGGCAGTCGCTCGTGTAACTCAGGTAGCTCGCCGCTACAGGCTAGATTGGGAGCCGACCCCAATAACAAATGGGGAAAAGGGCAAAGAGGATGATGATAATCTCAATACTTAACTGAAACCACATAGGTATTTATTATTACTTATACGTTAAAAAAAAACATCGTCATCATCCATACATCGTTCGCCCCGTCTCAACAGTAACAGACGATTTCATACTTGTTGTATTTAAAGTAATTGGTGAAGTCCTCTAATGTATTCTTTGTAATTTTTTTATATATTAGGTGTGTACAAGAAATAGTATTTGAATTATTGCATAACCACAAGATCTTCTTATGTATAAATATACAGCGCACGTAAGAGATTTTGATGACAATAAAATGTTAGCGGACACTTAAGATAAATTAACATTGAAGCTTATCTTCTTTAAATAATAAGATATTAACATAGGAGTCCTTGCAGGCGATAGCCCATTCAATTGGCAATCCAAATATTTGAAAAAGTAATTTTCACCAAAAATGTCATATAAGAGGTTTTGATTTTGCAACGACGATATATAATTGTATATAGCTATCTTGTCTCTTATCTTGACAATTTCTATTACCTACAATATTTCAAGAGTTAATACTGTTCAAAGGAGTTAAGTTGGTGTCAATGTCCTGAAGAGCCGCCCGTGGTAACATCTACAAAAATAGACGAATATAATAGGTATAACATACCTATTACGTCAGTGAACACAACTGGTCAGTTTGGCATGTAGGTGGAGCTGCGGTTGGCGAATTTGTGAAAACTACATAAATTATAGCAACTTTCTGAACAGCGTAAACAATATGTGATATTAAGTTTTATATTTATATATATTATTGATAAGTTTCGTCTGCTTAGCGTAATCAACAGATTAAAAGATTAGCTAAATTAGATCCCGTTCGTGAATCAAATTTTACCTTTACATTAAATCTATACTTATAATAAAACTGTAAAAGGGTCAATTCTGTACATTAAAGATATTATTATCTGGAAAAAATTGTTGGAGGGCTCTCTAGGCTCTCGATACTAAAGCCAAAACTATTTGTTTTTTCATTTTTGTCTGTCTGTATCTTGGCTGAGCATCACGCCGAAACTACTGAATGGGTTCAAATTAAACTTGGCATGATTTGAGTTCATATTACGAGGTAGGCTATAGGATACTTTTAATCCCGAAATTCAGCACGGTTCCCGCGGGAGACGGGATGAAAGTAAAAAAAATGTACTTATTTGTAATTTATTAACGCGTGCTCCGATTTCATTCATTCTTTTTTTGTTGAAAAGGGGGAGTTTTAAATATTTTCCCGTAAATATTTCAAGGTCGTCAGTTTTGTGGTTCAGAAATTACAGACATTCAACCTTCAGTATTAGGTCCAAAGCCACTCCTATCCTGTACTATAGGAAAGAGAGAAGGGAGGGCGTTTAATGCATTCATCATTTTCCCTTATCTTTTTCCCTCTTCCTTCTCTCTTTCTTTAGACTGAGATAAGGCGTAAAACCAATTAACCCGTGCGAAGCCGGGGCGGGTCAGCTAGTATCACACTATCACACTAATATTATAAAGGCGAAAGTTTGTATGTGTGTATGTGTGTTTGTGTGTATGTGTGTATGTTTGTTACTCCTTCACGCTCAAACGGCTCAACGGATTTGGATGAAATTTGGAAAAGAGATAGCTTATATACTGGATTAACACATAGGCTACTTTTTATCTGCGAGTGAAACCGCGGGGCGCAGCTAGTCTAATATATGTGTAAAGTCTATAACCGAGTTACCATTGCTATATTTTTTATTTGAAAGTAAAACAGATAATTTTATATGAAGGTAAAATCAACCTAAATGAATTACGTTCTTACGTTACTTATGGTTACGTAGTAACATTTATTATTCTGTGGTTAGGGTTCTCCCATTTCCAGTATCCAGCAGTAAATTCCTGGTCGTGGGCAGAGAATATCACAAAGACTAAAATAATTTATGTTCAGAATACACTCAAAAACTAATGGTTGGGAACTTGGGAATGGTCTATAAACCTCTGTTACAGGATTTCATAATAAGAAAAGTATCAAAATAAGTGCTGACACATACCTTTGTATTTATCACAGCTTATTTTTAACTTCCTTAATAATGTGCATATTTATAATACCATTACACAATAACACCTGTATAATAGTGTTGCGCGTGAAAGTGGCACGCTATGTCGTCATGATAGTCACAAAGTGCGAACTCATGATTACTTTACAGTACCTACTTGGTTCTATTCTGTTCATATAGCCATGTCCAGACCCCCTATGCGCACCGCGAAAAAACTTCTCGTCGTTGTTAGAGCGAGACACACTTAGGCGCTACCATAGTCTTGTCACGGTCTCTCACGAGAAAAAGTATCGAGAAAATTATGTCGCGGTGCGCATGTTAGGCGGGCAGGACTAGGTAAGGCCTCTTTTACCGCAGGAACTAAGAGCTCCTTGGTTTTGTATGGTTTTTGGATTTTTTTTATTTAATTTAATCTGTCATAACAATTTTGTTATGTCATGCAGACTGTCAAAAAACAGCCGGATTAACGTTTAAAATCCGTTTTTGTGTATTGACTGACCTAGTGATATTTAAAGTAAATACTTTATATTTCATTATTATACAAAAACAGTGCTTGTTTATTACCAAAAGTGACATGCTGATATTTATCATTGATAGCACAGTACATTAGTATATGATTTTTTGTAAATTGCTGATGAAAAAGTTACATTAGTTGTGATTTTTAATATTACTTATTCGAATTTGGAATTAATAGAAAAACATAGAGCTTTTGTTAATATTTGAATGACACTGGCCATTTGAGGGATCTATCAACCTGAGCGGGCCATGCACGGGCACGAACTTATAAGTAGCTTCATGAGTGCACGGGCGGGCCATGTTGCGTTTGTGATTTATTTACACTGCGTGCAAAAAGCGCGTAAGACTATTTTGACGAATACTGGATAGAAGGCAGTTTATTAAAAACACCATAAAGCCTTTATTTCAATGAAACCTGACTTCAAATTCTCAATTTTGGCACAATATATTAGTCAAAATTCTGGAGATTCTAATTTGGCCATATTCATATAAAGTATGATATGCACACGAAGAGTCATGATACTTTATGATAAATTATATCTCACGTGTTATCGCCGATAATGCTCTATCAGCAGATTGTAAACATTGACCAAGTAACATAGACACAATAATATCAAGACCTAAAAATGATACTGCCATATTTCCTATTATTATTTTTACTTACCTCGTTTAATTATGTAGAAAAATAATAATAACAGGGTCAATTCTGTACATTAAAGATATTTTGAAAATTTTTGTTATGTAGTCTCTATAATCGATACTAAAGCCGAAACTATAATTTTTTTTTATTTTTGTCTGTCTGTCTGTCTTGGCTGAGCATCACGCCGGAACTACTGAATGGATTCGAATGAATCTTGGCATGATTTGAGTTAATATTACGAGGTAGGCTATAGGATAATTTTAATCCCGAAATTCAGCACGGTACCCGCGGGAGAGGGGATGAAAGTAAAAATATGTACTATTTGTACATGTGATTTCATTCATTCTTTTTTTGTTGAGAAGGGGGTGTTTAAAATATTGTCCCGTAAATATTTCAAGGTCGTCGGTTCCCCCGAAAAGATAAGGGAAAAGGATGAATGGATGATAAGAGAGAAGGGAGGGGGCTCCCTTCTCTTTTCCTTTAGACTGAGATAAGGCGTAAAACCAATTAACCCGTGCGAAGCCGGGGCGGGTCAGCTAGTAATAATATATAATATTTATCAATATAGATATTGTAGCTGCGGGCGGCGCGGATGGTGTGACATAAGGGTCCAAGTTCTCGAGAGCTCAGGGTAAATCGACATAATATCTTTACTCTCGAGAAAGCGTTTGACCAATAAACGATCACGTGGATGACGTCATAAACATTTTGTTGCGTTTTCATTGGACAAACGGTTTCTCGAGAGAAGAGATGTCGACTTTTACAGCTCAGCTCTTCAACTAACGTAGAGCTGCATCAAGTGACCGTACTCCGAAACTCCGTATTTAAACTCTTGAATCTTATCTCACGACTACCAATCCCTTTTTTTTATCCACATAATTATTATTATAGGTAATGTTAGCAGTTATTTAAATGTGAGGTTCAAAAAAGAATGCAGAAGCAGTTGCGAAACAAGGAAATAAATTGTGTATAAAGCCTCGCTTCCATTCCAAACAAAGTGGATTCTCCTTAGGCAATTGAAGTAACTGCATAGATTGATCATAAAACTATACTAATGATAATAACTCCTGTTCTGCTGCAACAGGTAAACATTGTGTTGGAAGGAACAAAACAAAGAAACTACTATTCATTGCTCGTAATAAAGAAATTACAGTTAACTGGCTAAGCTTCTCCAGTCAAACAACGGGTTTGTAAAGGTTCTCCAGCTCTACAGTTTATATTGAAAACTAGAATTAAAAAAATATTTTTTTTAAATGAATGACGTGACGAGCTAGTCGTTCACCTGATTTTAAGTGACACGGCCGCCCCTAACAGTTACAGTGTCACTCGGAACTTTAAAATTGCGCACATCACACAGTCTAGTAATCAGGTTATAAAGTCTCATTTGCCCAGTAATTTCACTAGCTACGATGCCCTTCTAACCGAAACACAGTAGTGCTTGCACACTACTGCTTGGCGGCAGAATAACTGGCAAAGCGGTGGTACCTACCTAGACGAACTTTGCAGAAAAGTCCATATTACCAGAAGCACGAATTTAGTGAATAGAAGCATGGAGATTAAAATCAGGATCATTTGAAAATAGCATGTTGTATGGTAACAGGACTGTTAATAATGGAAGTTGAACTGAATATTCAAACAATAACCTATGGGAAAGCCTAGACTAGAAATTAGGAGGCTAAAAACCAGTGACAATTGCAAAGAAAGCATATAGGTAGGTGGTAAGATTTCACCAAAAATATAACAACTAAATATGCAGGCTGAAGGAAGTAAATAATAGAAGATAATGAGATAAATAATAAATGAAATAAAATATAATATTTTTATTATAATATAAACCTTGATCCATAGAATACTTTGCATGTTTGAAGTTCATAAGGAAGAAAATTCATACCAGAGCAGATAGATAGAATAAAACAATAAAATTTAAAGCAAAATCGTTGCAACGTGCGTTTTTTTTATGTAAACGAATGACGTGTCGAGCTAGTCGTTCGCCTGGTGTTAAGCGGGTGTCAGCGATAAATTCCATATTCGGGTTTTTTCACATTCTATATTTTCCGATTTCTTAATAATACGCAATCTTATTAGTCCAAATTCTTAAATTTACAAATTCTGAATTTTCCGCATTCTTTGTTTTCCTAATTAGAAATTGGACAAATTCTTAATTTTCCTAACAAGTACAGTTTCATACACAAAGCAAAATTAATGGAACATAAACATATATTCCTGTAATAATCTATTATAGGCACAGAATTCGCCCTATTTGCACAGGAAGTCTATGATTATATGTACTTAACCTACCTATTTTCACCTACTATTTACATAATTATAATGAACCTGTAGTACATAAGTCAACATGCAGAAAAGTATGTATATCTACAGATGGAAAACCTCTTTCGTAAAATATAATGCCCCAGTATGAGCATGAGGGCATGTATATTACACCTACAGTAGGCATACCTACCTACTATGAGCATTGCCCGTGCTCCACCTGCTCAGGTCACCTGGTTAAACCACGAGCACTTTTAAGGTAGGCCATACCAGCCGCAGTCAATAGTACATTAGTGCAGCGGCCGGCAACAGAGGCATTGATGGACGAACGTGTAAATGTGGGCGCACACATACGTAAGTCCATCCATGGCTAGTTGTGGCCAAGGCTTGTATAATACTTTTCTTAAATAATGCGTGGAAATTAAAACTATCACCTATTTCCATCTATTCTCATCTATTATCATCTATTCTCACCAATTCTTATCTATTCTCATCAATTGCCATCAATACTTATCAATTATCATTGATTCTCATCAGTTCACATCAATTCCCATCAATTTTCTTCGTTTCTCATCATTTATCGTTATTTATCACCATTTCTCATTAACTCTCGTCAATTCTCATCAGTTTTCATCTATTATCATCAATTCTCATCTATTATCATCAATTCTCATCTATTATCCTCAATTCTCATCTATTCTATTTGCAAGGCAGCTCGAAAGATTTTTTTTCAATTTTTAAATTACATGACTGATATGAGTTTTGTATGTAATTTATTTGGCCACTAAACCACGACAGATATGGATTTTCATACAACTTTTGCCGGCCGCTGCTCGCCAGTACAGCAATTTCGATTTATCCCAAAGAGGGTTGTCAAAATAATACTCACATTTCCAAGCATGTTCGAGAAAAAAATATTGATAACATTTTTATCACGATTGTACTTCCATATGGAAAATTCAGAATATGGAATTTTACGAATTTGTAAAATTAAGAATGTGTAAATTTAGTAATGTGGAAAATTCAGAATATGAAAAAAGCAGATTTTGGAAAAATAATAATGTGGATAATACTAGAATGTGGAAAATTAATAATTCGGAAAGATACGCTGACATCGTTAAGCGATACGGCCGCCCAAAACAGATTGCAGTGTCACTCTGAACTCTAAATTATTAAAGTTTCGCGTGACACTGCGCACTGTGCACGTCTTCCTGAGACATCACAAAGTCTAAAAAAGTTTTCTAGACTGTGAGATCAGTTCGTAAAGTCTCATTTGCCCAGTCATTTCACTAGCTACAATGCCCTTCAAACCGGAACACAGTAGTGCTTGCACACTACTGCTTGGCGGCAGAATGACTGGCAAAGCGGTGGTACCTACCTACCTAGACGAACTTTGCAGCAAAGTCCTACCACCTAGTAAACCATTCCTCCATGCGTGCACACCTATATTGGGGCCAATTTTAAAGGCTTTAGTTGACAGATCTAAAACTTCTAAAACTGTTGCTGTCCTTGTCAAATGGACGGCAATGTAAGAGACGGATATATTTTTAGTATTTTAAGGACTGTCAACTAAAGCCTTCTAAATCGGGCCTATTATGCAGGTCTGTACTTAGGTAGGTGTTTTGTCATCGCAAGTTCACACCGTGCTTCGAGATCCGAAACTAGAACTATGCTGTCTTCGATTGATGCATCAGTAGAGATTTCATTCTCTATTGATTTTGTGAATGATATCTCGTCTTAGCAGAGATTTACAACTGAGCGTAGTTATGAATTACGGGCCTAAGACATCAGCAAAATCTATTCTCTATGACATGCTAAACAAAACCGCGCAAAATATACGTGCTATTGACGTAATTTGAACAGAGCATTAAAAAATACACAGAAAAAATATGAGGCTTCGTTCGCACACCTACTGTTGACATTTGAATTTGACACAAACAATCGACTATGATGATGATGATGATGATGAATCGACTATGGCAAATAAGCCACTGACTAAGATTCAATTCAATTCAATTCAATTCAATTCGACTATGGCAAATTACATAAATAATATCGACGGCAATAAACAACAAACGGCTATCTACAAAATCACTTATTTCCAGGAGAACGTTTCTAAGGCGAAAATGTAATAACTTACATAAAATAAATAAAGCTAGAACATTCAAAAACAGTTAATACAACATTTCAAAGAAAATAGTGAGTCAATTAACAATTTTTTTTTAAATACGGCGTGAGTTCTTATCTACTTCGCACAAAATAAATAACTATTCCAAAACATGAAGAAAGAATAAGACAAAATGTAGGCTGGCCCGGCTGGCCTGGCTGGGTGGACCGATGAGCTTGTCAAAACGCGCGGGAACCGATGGATGCAAGAGGTAAGCAGCCGGTCAAGGTCTATGAGGTCAAGCCTATGTTCAGCAGTTGACTCTTCAGGCTGATGATGATGCTAATGCGTAAATATTTAACTGCATTGAACGTACTCTGAAAAACATATCCAGATAAAATAAAAAATTCTAAATTCAATTACTTAGGTAAAAAAGTGATTGTCGCCAAAATGCAGTTGTCTTTTTTTCTTTGCTACCTTCGATTATGTCTTGACATTAGGTTGCGCAGTGCGTTTGATTTCGCGCGAAGTGTGTCTATGTAAATAGGGCGAATTCTGTGCAAAATTCCAAGTTTGAACACGGCATGACGTATTCCTTTTTTGATTCGTAGTTAATAAGGTCACCCAATGGTTAAACACTAACTTTTAACCATTGGCTAGAGAAATCGTACCTAATAGGTAAGTGCTTTAGCTATTATTACGATTTCTGTGGGATCAAAAACCCCAACCTAAGGTAATAAATACCTACCCTCGTATTTAATTTATGTTATACCTATTACATAGTATATTCTACTTTTAAGTAGGTACGTACAGTATACGCTCATTCCAACATGTAGGTACTTACCTACCTAAATAGCGCTATTTTTTTCTCAGTCTTTGGTAATTTCCCTGATTTTGTGTTTTGTGCAGGGTTGTCAACAAGCAAGTTTTACTCTATGATTATTCAGTAAGTACCTACCTAGGTCCTACAATTTATACGAATTAATACACAACATATACCTACCTGTACCCGTCGAAAACTAATCTTACCTAGGTAGAACCTATTTATTTTGTTTCCTAGCGCAACAAATATGGATCCTACTTAAATCTTTAATATCAGGGTCACAAAACATCGAATCCGTTTTATTAACTTGGTAGGTAGGTATAGGGAGATCAATTAGTGTTAACATCCGGAATACTTGTTTATATGTACGTTTGAATAATTATTGAAGTGAAATATAGGTATAACTACTTAATACTTATATCTAAAAGGGGTTTTTGAGCCATAGTTAAGGTAATCAATGGTTAAAATAAAAACTAACAAATTCTAATCAATGGTCAATATTTGTTAGTTTTAAAGGTCTTGCATTATAACGGATTTCTGCATGACTGATGATTACCTACAAGGATTTGAATCGTTCTAAATGAAAACTTACCTGATTAGTGAGTACATCAACGACTACATAGGCTAGGTAGACAATTTCTTCCTCGTCTGAGCCTAGCGCGGCACCGCCGAGGCCCGCGGTGCTCACGTGTAGGGCGCAAACCCAGCCGCCGCTGATCATCGCGCCATGCACTGCGCACGCCTTCACAAAAACACCCTCCAACAAGTCACTGACAACCCTAGCTCACTATCACGCTGTCCATTCGATTCCGAATTCGAACACTGTCCCAAAATGTCAACTTTCTAACGGTAGTATAGTATCAAAACCTTTCGGACGGAGTATCGTAGGCGGAGTGTCACAGTCGCACAGCACAATCAACGTCCGAAATTTCACGTTTGGAGTGCTGTGTTCTTAAACGCGTCGAAAGCACTATTTAGAATAGAAACCTGACGGTTACTCAACATGAAACAAGAACTCGCGTGCGGTGCGGACGCCGTTTTACCGCTAGCCGTCTACGTAAGCCGTTTCCGCTGTAGGTGAAAATCTAGAATTAACTCACATTATTGCTTACTCGAATACGACTGAGTATAGCCCCGGCAAATTCCAAAGAAAAGGCCAGCTTTTGAGCCGTGTCGACGAACCACGAACAATAATTCCAAATTTGAATGGCTCGAGTCCCGTACACGATTAATATTTTCACTTCTCACGCTTGGATGGCCACTCGGGTACGAATCACTGTGTTTGTTTTCCCGTGTAACGTTCAAAACACTGTTTGATGGAAGATTTTTGATATAAAAAAAACGTCCGGACAGCTCGACACGAGCGTGTCTGTCGGATCGGTGGATCGACTGCCGCTTTTGCTCGCCCCCCCTGCCTGTTGACACTGCGCAGGTAGCGCCAGGTGAGCAACGCGACGTTGCCAAACCGAACATTATCAATGATGATGAGATAGCTGCGCGTACCACGTTCGTTGTCGTTTCGAAATTCACGCACCGTTGCCAGCGGTGTAAAAGGCTGTTTTTATTCCAAAGCATAGCCTAATGTATCATTTGTACGCGTCAATGAATATAGTCTTAATTTTGAGTATCGAAAACGCGTGTTCAGTTTCTTGCATGATGTTGATGATGTGTGTGATGATTACTGACAGTTTTAAAGGTACCTACTACCTGTACCTACCCTACCTATATTTTTGAAATACAGACGAGGTAGTTTTTAACGCGCCATTGGAAAATATAATAAGAAAAATCATACTTATAGGTACTAAGGGTGGGGTTTTTCACCAATAGCTGTTAAAACCAATGGTTAAAAACTAAGAAATTTTGACCATTGGTTAGTTTTTGTTAGAGTTTTTAACCATTGGTTACTTTAACTATTGGTGAACAATGCAATAAATATAGGGTGGGGTTTTTTATCCATAGTTAAGGTAACCAATTAGGTTTTGTTAGTTTTTAACCATTGGTTATCTTGACAACGGACCAAAAAACCAACCCTTATTAGAGGTTATATTTCTATGCACTGACCTCTAAGTCTAATTATACAGAGGCCCCTCTTTCCCACTGGGCACTCGAGGCATTTGCTCAGGGCCCTGCAATCGATAGGGCCCCCTAGTTCCTGCCAGATCACCGAAAAAAATTTAATATTGTAGAAATAGTCAAACAAGGATGACAACAATTCCTACATGTTTATAAGCTTTTGCATGCGCGAAGATACTCTACTCTCGCGAGAATATAAAGCTTTCCAATTTCAGTACTTATGTTAAGATATGTTTTTCTTGTTTTTGTTATTTCAGACTTAAAATATATAAAATTACTTAACTAGGCCTACAAAACTAAACAATAAAATACAAAATACAATTACAAAAACTAAATTAAATCTAAACTAAGTACTTATCTAAAACTAAAAATTTTCTTGTTGCTTGTTGAAATGAAATGAAAAGTTGAATGAAAAACAAGCAAATCAATATTAATATCAAGAAAAAACTCTATGATGTGTCAATTCTCCCATGTTTAACATGTGGTTGCCAAAGCTGGTCCCTGAAAAAAGAAGACGAGGGAGGATAAATTAGCCATTTGCCAACGAAAAATGGAAAGAAGCATGTTGGGGATAAAACAAAAAGAAAGAATAAAAAACGCAACAATTCGGAAAATAACAAGAATCACCGACGTCACTGAAATGACAAGATCTTTGAAATGGAAGTGGGCTGGTCATGTTTGTAGAATGGAAGATAGTAGATGGGCTAAAAGAACTACAGAGTGGATACCTAGAGATGAAACGAGAAATAGAAGAGATGGAGTGACTTTTCTCGGAAAGGATAGGACCAGAGTGGATGACAAAAGCTAGAGATAGAAAGTGGTGGAAAGAGATGGGGGAGGCCTACGCCAAGGAGGCGACTACTACTAAAGAAAATGAGAATGAAGACTGAAATAAAGACAAAGATTAATATTATATGAACTTAATTATTATAAATTACATTCTTATAAAATATATTTTGCATGCACATAAATTCTAAAGGAATTGATTTTTTAAATTAGTAAGCGAAATGTAAGATTAACTATAGTAGTAGAAATAAAGGCTTTATTTATTTATTTATTTATTTATTTATTTATGTTAAGATATGTTAGTAATAAATTTAACCGAAGGGTAACAATTTATTTTTAACTTCCATTATCGATTTTAAATTTAAGTATTTTAGTATGAATTCTAATAACACCCTAGAGTGTTATACCTTGTTGAAAAGCTGAAACAGTGAAACAACGTAGATATTTATAAGCACAACTGCAAAACAAGCGCCATACATAATTTTTCAGATAATCTTAAAAGAAAAATAGTTCAGATTTAATCAATTCACTTTTTCAACAATCAACCCTCTATTACGACCCATTTTGTTCAGTTAGGTACATAGGTTTTTTAAGATGGCAATTATAAAATAACTCAACTACTATACACAATCCACAAAAAAAAATAAGAGGCGTAATTTAGAGAAAAATGATATCTAAGAACATAAAATCGGCATTATTTAAAAAAAATCCTTAATAGTTCAATAACTTTTTTTTAACGGGCAATGTGCCTTTATTCCTCAAGCTAACTACTACAATAATAAAAACTAAACTAAACTAAACTAAGCTAAACTAAACTAAACTAGCTACACTACCTACTACAAAGAACACTTATGGACTGTATAATAGCCGCGATGGCCTATAGACAGTCCAAGTGCTCCAGCCCACTACCGGTAGGTAGCGTACCCAGCATGCTGGCCGCATTGCCACGTTGAATTGCAATGCTGATGCGTTGGGCCAAATAAGTGCCAGCATTTTCGTCACGCGTCGCATCGACCAGGCGCGCTCTGATAGACTTTGGAAAACGCGATAATAACTTAAACATGATCAAGTATGATCTAGGTCGACTTAACCAGTAACCCTTTATATTTTAGAGAATAATCGTCAAAAATACAATTTAAGCAACATGTTTTATTGATATTAGCATTAGAGTTTTTAATATATTATGCATCAGAAAAAAATCAAACAAATACATTTGCTGCCGTTATGCGGGTAGAAACAGTTGCCAACTACAATTGAAAAAAAACTGGCGTTTTGATAATTTCACCTGCTACTTAAGGCGGCGCGGCGCGGGTAGACCAAACAAGGTGTTTTTTGGGACGTTTCCTGGCGTAATTACAACACGTGGAGCTTCGAATTTAATATATCATGTTCCGTATCATGTTCAATTCATTTCATTAACTCGTTTGTGATAACTGCAAATACAAGATTAATAAATATAGCTCTAAGTATAGAAAAAAATCGCAAACCTCGCTCAAAAAATTTGAATGTTCCTATTTTGCTGAGCTTCTACCGAATATATTTTTACAAAAAACAAATTAGTGTATTTGCAACAGACAATCCGATGTCGTGATGACTTAATAACTTTGAAAAATACTATATAAAAATAGATATTAATTAAAAACCGTCAAAATCAGTCATTCCGTGCGTTGTCTTTGTCATAAGCGCCGCGCTGAAGTGCAGACTGAATTGATATTTAAGACTACGACGTTAAGGTTGATGTTTCTTTGAACGGATTTGGACCTGCTCTTCTGGCTCTACTCGTCACCTTAACGCTAAGGGGTCAAGCGCAAACTAAACTTAGGGTTTTTGGCGGGAACTCGAAAAAGTTTACGTCGTTTCATTGTATTATTTTTCTAAACTTGTGCTTTTTCCAGTGTTAATGGTTAAAATTGGTGGTGTTTTACGCATTAAGTGCTGAATTACGAGCATGAGTGTGGGCAAGTGATAAAATGTAGTGAAACGTGGTTTTTCGTGTTGCTTCCAAATTTCCATAGAAGCTTCTGGTAAAGTCGCCACCACTTTACTAGGGTATGACTTGGACTGGACTATGATTACCTGACTTAGACTGGACTGTGACTAAGACTTGAAGACATGACATTACACGTGAAATATTCCATAACTCGATGAATAATTACAATACTTGACACTGGCTAAATACACTATGTGTGGAGCCAAAATATAAGAAAAAAAAAACTAAACTTAGGGGATCCCTTAAGCTTTAGGTGTCCCTTAATCGGTGAAAACTAAATTACTGTCAGATGTCACTTAAATATTTTTAAAAATATAGGGATCTTCCCTTCCCTTAAAATATAGGGATCTTTGGTGAAAACGGGCAGAATGTTTTCCTGTACCTAACTATAACGATAACAGTGATAGATACCCGTCTTTACCTGTCTTGTTTCAAAAATCCACCCACTTAATATAAAGGTTGAAAATTGTTTGCAGGAAGGTCGATATTTTTTACTCAACTTTGTGCCTAAAAGTTGAGTAAAAAATATCGACCTTCCATTTCGTCAATCTAATGACAGATTGCAATTAACTGTGTCAAAGGCATCAGTATTAACTTATCACAATATAAATAATCCAAATTACCTACGACCATTGTGCGACCACACTACTTATCGCAACATAATCTTTGCGCCTGAATTGCACGGTGCTGCCAGCTGAAAACTTTTTATTTTCCTAATCTTCAAAATGAATATTTATAACTCGACATCTAGGCAGGTGTCCTAGATTCACGACCTACACAAACATTTTATTTTATCCATCACCATCATCATCATCATCACCACCAAGACCAACCCGTGTTTATACTAGGTACATTATTGGATATTAGTTATTTAACAAAGATTTACGAATCAATGACAGCTGATTTTAGGACCAGCCCGTTTTCCCACGGAAGCTCTCATTTTCCCGGGATAAAAAGTATCCTATAAATATAAATAAGCAATCCTGCTATGAGTTCAGACGTTATGTTGTGAAGCGAGAAACAAAAAGCCAGATTTACTAAAAGGCACAATATCAGTAGGGATTTATATTGTGCTGGAGTGGAGATAATAGCTTGAAAGAAGGCAAAATTAGGCAGAAAACAGCAACCTGGCAACACAAGTTGTTTGACATTGAACATTTTGGCGATTTCAGTGAAGGATTTTGATCACAATGAGATATTAATGCTACTGGCTGCCGACAGATTCCCATGATTATGGCATTAGCTATTTACAGATAATACAGAAGCTGCTTTTGACGTATGAATAACATTTTTTAAGGCTTATTTTTGTTTGTAGTTCGGATTCGAGTCGCTTATTTATTTTATGGTTTTCAACCGACTTCAAAAAGGAGGAGGTTATCTATTTTGTTGTAAGTATTTTTTTAATGTTTTTATTACCTCAGATTTCCGTTAATTTATAAACTGATTCGGAAAAAAACTTTTATTTTATTTTATAGGCCATTTTATCAGATTGGTTTCATAGAAATTTCATGAAAATCGGTTTTGTAGTTTGGTTTTAAATACACAACTGAAAAAGGTCTATAATAATTGGCTACCATAATACCAAAATACTAATTTATTTCTGCTTTTGAGTACCTATCCCTAATCCGACCAAGTAGTTTGTAAACTTAGGTAGGAAAAGTTCTGTCAGAATCACAAAGTTTACCTAATTTCCCGCGCTCGCGCCGCCTCCTCTGTTCCCATTGGCGGGCTCATTGTAAAATCCAAGATGGTTGGTTGCCCGCCATCACTGCTCCGGCGATTACATAATCATAAACAAATCCTGAAGCTGAATGACCTATCTGTCTATAATCACATACCTACTACTAGTACTCACGTTACGATACGACGAGTTAGCTATATTGCTGGAATTTCATTTATTGTGAACGATAAATTGAACATTAGGATCCTGCCTGAGGTAGGTAAGTACACAAAACTGATAGGTAGGTATGGGTAGGTACCTATAGACCCCTACCTACCTTAGTATTATAGACCTATGTAAATAGAGCGAATTCTGTGGTAGGTATTATATTATTATCGTCTGTAATTTTATAAACTTTTTTTTAATTAATTTTTCTATATAGACGTATTAATAGGTTTATAGGGGTCCGTTGGTAACTAGGTAGTAGATACCCAAACCCAAAGGGTAAAAATAGGTAAGGGCATAGAACTATTCCTCTATGGGGGTACCTAGGTAAGTTACAAGTAAGCGAATAGGTACATATAGGTAAGTAATGCTGGCTTTTTTTACTGAATGTGCGTTATTTGACAGATTAAAAGTAACACAAAGGAAAAAATAGGGGGGATACTTATTATGTTTGATCTGTTTTTTTTTATTTCTTTGCACAATTGCTTGTGCTGTGACCCGTCGCGGGTCTCATAATATATCCGCAGCCTCCGAGCCAGAGCCCGCCACAACACCACACTCCACAGCGATCATCAAATGATGAATCTAAAAAGTATAAGCACACTTACTTATAATATAACTAGTGGCTCGCCCCGGCTTCGCACGGGTATAATAGTTTTCGCAGTGCACGCGACGTAAAGAATATTTTAGGTAGTTTTTTTACACCTTGGGTTACATTATTGGAGTTTTAGTAAGCATCCCTAATTTTTTGAAAATATAATAAAGCCTATGTGACCCGGGGATAGTGTAGCTTCCCAGTTTCGGAGCCTATGCAATGCAAACAAACAAACAACAAAATCTTTCCTCTTTATAATATTGTTATAGATAAATGACTATTTACACCTTAGTTATAAGGTTAAAATTTATTATATTTATAAAAATTGGTCATTACTATGATTATGAAATTATACTATTATAAAATACGCAGCGATGGAGCCCCACTATTATTTTGTGCCCATCGCTGTGGAGACCATGGGCAGTTGGGGAGCAGAAGCAAAGAACTTGGTGTCAGAGCTAGGGCGTAGGATGGCCGAATGGTCGGGTGACTCCCGCTCCGGTGCGTTTCTGGTGCAAAGGTTGGCCATTGCCATCCAACGTGGCAACGCAGCAAGCGTTATGGGCACCTTTGCACCGGGAACAAGGGGTGGGTTATTGGAGTGACCTATTATTAAATTAATATGACTTATATAATACCATAAATATATTTACACCTTGTATTAAAAGTATATTTACTTACCTTACCTGTAGAAACCAGTTGTGACCCCAAAGACCTTGCTACTCAAAATATGTACAGCTGTTTTTGCATTAAATAATTATCATGAGAGAATGAGATGATTATTCATACAAGATAAACGTGGGAGAGAGAGGGAACGATGCCGACGCCACAGAATAACTAGCTGCTAAATCGTTAGCTAGGTTATATTGCCAGTATCAACATAATATCTACGTTGTTACAGTCTAGTGTGTTAGGAGCCTACGTGCCTACACATTTTGCCAAGCTTCTAAGCGCTAGGAAGCTACCAAGGAATTTGAACATCAAACAAAAAATATTGGATATATTACATGAGCTCGCGCGTGATTATCATTAGACGTGGGGCTGATATTTTATGAAGGACTAGCGGCTCGCCCCGGTTTCGCACGGGCTTTCGCAGCGCACGCGATGTAAAGAATATTTTAGGTATTTATTTACACCTTGAGTTACATTACTGGAGTTTTAGTAAGGATCCCTAATATTTTTGAAAATATAATATAGCCTATGTCATCCGGGGATAGTGTAGCTTACCAAAAGTAAAAGAATTTTTAAATCGCAGTAGTTTCGGTGCCTATTCAATGCAAACAAACAAACAAACAATCAAATCTTTCCTCTTTATAATATTGTTATTAAAGATTATAGATGGAAACCTATTAATTTTTCCGCCTTTTAATACTGTTAGATGAATGATATAAGTATAGACATATATATTACTTCGTATGACATATAGATCTATGTATATGTATAAGTATAGAAGATAGATAAATAAACTCTTTAGGTATTGAAAACACCATATTACACGAAAATTTTGTAGGAAATCTTATAACTAAGTTGCATAATGGGCGGTCTTATCGCTTAAAGTGACATCTTCCAGGCAACCCAGACTAACAGTAGGTAGGTATATCTAAAAGTAGAAAAACATTTGTTTAATAGGTACCTAGTACCTACTCGCCTATGAATAGTAGAAAATTAAATTAAGGCAAGTACACAGACAGAATAAGAACCCCTTGTCTGTATATAGACAATAAACTATATGTCCTTTGCTAAAGCTGTTGGGGATTATTTCCGGATTGACCTCAGCTGGGTTAGCATGGACGGTAGACAAAATTGTGTTCCCCCGTGTTACGTCACTTTCTTCATACTTGCTTGGAGTAAAACAGGAGAAAAACAGTTTTGAAAAATAAAAAAAATAAAAAAATTGCGTGCAATCAGCTTGAATTTTAGTTCTCCATTCTTTGCAACCATGATTTGCTCAATTATGCTGGAAATACTGTTTAAGCAATAGTTGTAATTTTTTAAGATTCTGAGAGCACTTCAGTTTTTTATTTTTGGTTTTAATGGAAAATTGCAAATAAGGAGCATCGTAATATAACTTTTTAAATATCCATCGCCCGACTACTTCTTTATAAATGGGCAAGAAAATCAGCGCCGATGAGTATCGCGCTTGCTAAAGAGCATTTAGAAATAGACCAAGCATCACTCACATACACGGATCCCTCAAACAGCCTTTTCATGTTATTATTTATTTATAGTTATTATCCACGCAGTAATAATTTGTTCTTGGACAAAATTACAAAACTTGTCATCTTCATTGATTTGGGCATTGCTCACCATGTGTACAAACCCTTTCTCTATTAAAATTTAAAATTAAGTCTTTCTTTCAAGTAAACCCATTCTATAACCTTAACGAATTTATGACGAAAAGCTGGAAAGCAGGAATGTTCATTTAAGAAACTGCGTCTGTTAGGTAATTATATGACATAATAATTATTTGCTGTAGGTTTATCTCTCAAACATTTTTGATAGTTGGATATTTACCATGTTATCATGACAATTGGAAGTCTTATATTAGTTTATGCCTACCTACCTACTTGATATATTTAATAAAAAATTAATGTATTGAATTTGGACATGCCAAATATAACGTGCTATGTTATAAGATGGTGAATTATAAAATAAATAAATAAATAAATAAAGGTTAATGAAAATAATATGATTGTGACTTCGCAAAATCTTAATATAAACTATAAATATTTGTATAATTATTATACCTTAAATAAATGTAACCGACTGTTACTCACGAATAGTGTGTCGATTTCTGGTTGAGCTTTCTGGTTCGCCACTCTCCGTGCTCCGCATTCATTTTTAAGGTTCCGTAGTAGATATTACAAAAACCCCTATTAATGCTCCTATGTTATTTATTATTTATTATATTTATGTTCGCGGATCCTCTATCTCGCTCGCGCAATGCGACGTTTTTGAAGATATTAAATAACTGAATTTACTTACGAAAAATCTGGCTAAACTATCACACCACACTAATAATAAAGTAAGGGAGGTAAAGTGGTCATAATTTAATAAACATTTTACAATAATCGATATCGAGTACAGTAAGTAATAAATAATGTACCTATATATTCGAATAAACTCTGTGCAGAACCCTAAGTACTAAGCGTCGGCTGACATGCTCTTGAAAAGTTATATTTCTTTATTTCCTCATTGGCAAGCAAGCTTATTTTAGTCAGGTCATGTTTTAAGGTCTAAGGTCTTCATGGAACGGGTTCTTGTTTTCGCTTCTAGCCCTTCATTTCCGTTGTACAATAAAAACGCACGCTGCATTATAATAATGTTGTTATAAAAAAATATAACTTTCGACGATGCATGACTTAACCGGCTCGGCTGCTATACGGTATGTAACAAAATTCCCGAGTATGTAGTATGCGCGGATCTACAATCTCGCTGACGCATTGCTACTTTGCTACATTTTGAAGATATATATATAACTGAATTTTCTTACGATAAATCTGGCTTAACTATGTTCTCATGAATAACAAAAATATAACATTAATTATCATCATCATCATTAACAGCCTGAAGACGTCCACTGCTGAACATAGGCCTCCCCCAGAGCACGCCACCTTGAGCGGCTGCTCGCCTCCTGCATCCATCGGCTCCCCGCGGCTTTCACCAGGTCGTCGGTCCACCGAGTGGGGGGCCGGCCCACGCTGCGTCTTCCGGTTCGTGGTCGCCACTCGAGAACCTTTCTTCCCCATCGGTTGTCAGTTCTACGAGCGATGTGGCCTGCCCATTGCCACTTCAACTTACTAACTCTAAGAGCTATATCGGTCACTTTAGTTCTCCTGCGGATCTCCTCGTTCCGGAGCTTATCTCGCAGGGAAACACCGAGCATAGCTCGCTCCATAGCTCGCTGCGCGACTTTGAGCTTACTAATGAGGCCAACAGTAAGAGACCATGTCTCAGTTCCATAAGTCATCACTGGCAACACACACTGATTGAAAACTTTCGTTTTCAGGCTCTGCGGTATTTTGGACGAAAAGATAGGACGAAGCTTCCCGAACGCTGCCCAGCCGAGTTGGATTCTTCGCGCCACCTCTTTGTCGAAGTTGGACCTACCTAATTGGACAATCTGTCCTAGGTAGACATACTTGTCGACAACTTCGAGAGTATGGTTCCCAACAATTACCGGTATAGGTGGAACATGAGCATTAGACATGATCTTTGTCTTGTCCATATTCATCTTAAGACCAACCTGCTGGGAGACTCTACTGAGGTCGTTGAGCATGGTGCTAAGGTCCTCGAGCGATTCCGCCATTATGACTATATCATCGGCAAAACGAAGGTTAGTGATGTACTCGCCGTTTATGTTGATGCCAGATCTTTTCCACTCCAAGAGCTTGAAAACATCCTCCAATGCGTTTGTGAACAGTTTCGGAGAAATAACGTCTCCCTGTCTCACGCCTCTTTGCAATGGAATTTGTTCCGTACTCTGGTCCTGTAGTCGGACTGACATAGTGGCCTTACTGTACAAACACTTCAAAACTTCGATATACCTATAGTCAATTTGGCATCGCTGCAAGGACTGCAGCACCGCCCAAGTCTCGATTGAATCGAAGGCTTTCTCATAGTCCACAAACGCTAGGCATAACGGCCGATTATACTCTTCGGTCTTCTGTATAATCTGGCGCAGCGTATGGATGTGGTCTATGGTGCTAAAGCCTTTTCGGAAACCGGCTTGTTCGGGAGGCTGGAATTCATCAAACCTGCGTGCGAGACGATTCGTAATGACTCTCGAAAACAGCTTATACACATGACTCAAGAGCGAGATGGGCCTATAGTTCTTCAATAAGGTGTTATCGCCTTTTTTGAAGAAGAGCACCACCACGCTCTTGTGCCATGCCTCTGGCGTTATACCTTCAAGGATGACAGAATTAAATAACTTCTGGAGGACTAAAAGTACCGGTCTACCACCCGCTCTCAGAAGTTCAGTCGTAATTCCATCTTCACCTGGTGCCTTGTTGTTTTTAAGCTGTTTGAGGGCCATTCTAATCTCGTACAGGCTGACGTCCGGGATATCTTCGGT
Organism: Ennomos quercinarius; assembly: GCA_910589525.2. Lineage (NCBI taxonomy): Eukaryota > Metazoa > Arthropoda > Insecta > Lepidoptera > Geometridae > Ennomos > Ennomos quercinarius. Next base: position 5,346,064 of record OU342510.1, read on the forward strand.
ATAGTGTCGGACTAACTTGGCTCTGATGTCCTGAGCTGTGTTAGTAGCGGGCTTACGTGTCGAGGTGTATAACTGTCCATAGAAGTTCTCGATCTCTCTCAGAATCTCAGGCTTGGATGAAATGATGCTACCATTTTCGGTCTTCAGTTTTGTCATTTGGTGTTGCCCAATAGACGAATCCTTTGCGAACACTTTAGAGCCTTGGTTCCGCTCAATTGCGGCCTCAATACGTGAAGTACTAAGAGCACGCAAGTCGTGTCGCAAGGAACTCCAGATTCGTCTATTGAGTTCACCGTAGGCTGACATATCAACTGAAGACTGCAGCTTCATTTCGCTCCGGTCGGCCATTAGCTCAAGAGTTTTTTCTGAGAGCTTTTGAGTCTTCTTTCGGCGTTGGGTCTTAAAGAATTTCGATCGAACAGCTTGGACAGTTTCCACCAACCCGTCGTTTAGCTCGTCCACTGTGTTACAGTCGGCTAGGCACTGGAAGCGATTTTGGAGTTCCAGCTGAAAGCCTTCGGGGTTTTGGATTTGGACAGGATTTGGACGGAGCGTAGACTTCACCAGACGTGACCTTTCGAGCTTAACATTGATATTCAATGTGCCTCTAACAATACGGTGATCGCTACCAGTTTTCACCTTGCTGATCACAGAGACATCATCGAATATGTGCTTCTTGGTCGTCATGATGAAGTCTATCTCATTTTTAGTGGAACCGTCGGGACTTATCCACGTCCACTTCCTGGATGGCCGCTTCTCGTAGAAGGAGTTCATCATAAAGAGTTCCTCCTTCTCCATGAAGTCAGCCAGCCTCTGTCCTCGAGGGTTCCGCTGCCCGTATCCAAATGGCCCCACTCTCAGCTCATCGCTATTCCTTGTGCCCAACTTCGCATTGAAGTCTCCCATCACAACGGTGAAGTATGTTTCGGAAGTATGCATGGCTTCGGATATGTCCTCATACATAGCTTCTACTTCATCGTCTGAGTGTGCCGACGTCGGCGCGTATACCTGTATAACCTTCAACGAATACCGTTTGGTTATTCGGAGTACCAGGTACGCTACCCTGGCCGACACACTGTCGACTTTGACCACGTTGTTGACGAGAGACTTGCGGACGAGAAACCCGACACCTCCTTGGGAGAGTTGGTCTCCCTCCCGGTAGAAGAATAAGTTACCGGAATTTAGGATTATCGTGTCCTGTCCCTGTCTTCGGACTTCAGAGAACATTAATTAAGGTAATAACAATTATAACATTACAAAATAAAAAAAAAACTTATTATTACTTTTGAAAACTTTTTTAAAATTATTTTTCACTTCGGAAAGATTCTCTTTGTCATTCAAAATCTGGGCGCAAAAACGCATTTTAATCGCTAGCGTGGAAAGTGTTTTTAAAATTCGAACGTTTCTATTCAATAATTTTCTTGGACTGTCTATAGGCCATCGCGGCTATTATACAGTCCATAAGTGTTCTTTGTAATAGGTAGTGTAGCTAGTTTAGTTTAGTTTAGCTTAGTTTAGCTTAGTTTAGTTTAGTTTAGTTTTTATTATTGTAGTAGTTAGCTTGAGTAATAAAGGCAATTTGCCCGTTAAAAAAAAAAATAATTTTCTCGTCAAGAATTGAGGTTTTATTTTGTATTGGCTACTGTTTCCGCCAAATGCGGCACAATGAGGCTTTTTATTTAAAAAAAAACACTAGTTCCGTTTCTTTTGTAGATGGCGCTGTAAGTACATAGTTTAAACCACGTTTAAACCTTTCAAACCACATAGTAGTTTAAACATAAGAAAATGCTGAGACTACCTACAAAGAAATGTCAAATTCAGTTGAGTGGACCACGAGTACATATCTGTAGTATCTCCTATGTAGTCGGTGGTGCATTCTTCTTAAGTAAATTGGAGTACAGCAGAACTGCGAGACAGATAAACGTTAATATTATGATCCAAAATGAAGCCGAGCTATCGCGCAACGAAACAGTTTAGAGTTGTCAGTCAGTATCGTGACACATTTCCTATAACCTGTGGTCTATGCTTGAAACAGTGACGGGTCGCTAGCTCGGTGTGATAGGAGATACACGTGTTAGTGAGATTGATCAAAGATTCGTGTGAAAAAAAACCCTTCTTGCAATATAGTTTTCACTTTCTGAGTTATATTTTTTCATCTATTTGGTGTTGGTAAGTGTATTTTATAGTTGCAGCTGCAAGTCAGGGGAAATGGAGCCCATTTCCCCTGATGAGCCGCCGGACCCTCCGGATCCCACTCCGGCGTCGTCCTCTAAAAAGCGTCATTTAGAGAATGAGCCAGTAGTCCCTACCAAAAAAACAATACTGAACACAGAAACAGCTTCAGCCTCAATCCAGACTGTCTATACCCACCCAGCTATGTCGATTCTCGGCATAAGGTCTTACGAGACAACTGACTCAGGCCCCTACATCGTGCACGTGTCGCGTGTAGAACCCGACCCAGCCGCAGGCACATCAATCCGCCCTATTAAATTTGGCCAGTTTTTGTCTTACAACAAGATCGAGTATATATGCCAAGATGGAGTGAAGAAGGTTGGACGTAATAAGATTTCCGTTCAATTCAAATCCGCATTTGGAGCTAACAAGTTCTTAAACAATCCCATGCTGAAAACATACAAGTATGAGGCTACTATCCCTACGTTCAATGTGACCAGGATGGGCCTGGTCCGCGGGGTTCCTGTGGACTGGTCTATGGAAGAATTTGTAGTCTGTTCAAATTCCCGGTTATTGCACTCACATCCTGAAAGCAAGACGCCTTAACAGGAAGAACAAAGTAGATGGCAACACAGTTTGGGAACCTACTCAAACTGTTGTGCTCACTTTTAGAGGCCAACAATTACCCACACGTGTGTATTCATACTACTCTTCTTTAGAAGTAGAGACCTATCAGTACCCTACCATCCAGTGCATGAGCTGCTGTCGTTTTGGACATATAAAAGCCCAGTGCCGCTCTAAGCCCAGGTGCTACCGCTGTGCCCAACCCCATCTAGCTGATGACTGTCTTGTCCCAGAAACTGAGTCCACATGTTTGTATTGTTCTGCAAACCACTTCTCAACTTGTAGAACCTGCCCTGAGCAAAACAGACAAAAGTCTATAAAAACTGTTATGTCCAGGGATGGAGTTTCTTATGAAGAAGCAGCCGCTCAATTCCCAAAAGTTGTAAAATCATTTACCCAGGTAGTTAAAGAGACCTCACCTGGTCATCTACAGACAAGGTCACACTCTCCTGCCCCTACTCAGCCCCCTCAGCTTGTACAATCACACAATAAAACCGTAGTCCAAAGCCCACGCCCTAGAGCTCCTCTTGGAAAGTCTTACGATAGGGAAGCGCATCAAGCCATCGTTTCAGAAGTCCCATCCTCTTTACCTAATGGTTTTGCCCTCCAAATGTCCCAATCTAACCCTCTTCCTCGGGAAGAATCTCAAGATCAGCTGCTAGTCCAGCTGCTGACTATAATTATCAGCATTATTTCCCAAAATTCAATAAATTTACCGTCCAACGTTGCCCATATGATCACCCAACTCTCGTCGTTCATTACTCACAATGGATCACACCCAATTACTACAGTGGAACGCCAAAAGTCTTCGTCCGAAGACTCATGACCTGTATTTCTTAATTAGAAAGTATGCACCCGTCCTGGTGGCCATCTCGGAGACATGGTTTGTTCCTGGATCTCATTATCGAGTTTCGGGCTACTCCTGTCTTAGGGATGACCGCCAGGATGGGTATGCAGGTTGTGCCCTACTTGTCAACCGTAATCTCACCTTCTCCCAGGTATTATTACCTGCTCACAGCGCAGAAATAAATGCTGTTGCTGTGAGAATTTTTAATATCACTTTTATATCTATCTATATCCCGCACCCCCACTCTTCCTTAATCCCCGATATCCTCTTCATTATTTCTTCTGCCCCGCCTCCAATTGTAGTAATGGGAGACTTTAATGCCCACCATTCTTCTTGGGGTTCCACCACTTGTGATCAGTTTGGGTACTCACTGGTGGAAATCTTCGACGAGGCAAATGTGTGTGTCATTAATGACGGATCCCCTACGAGAAGAGTTCTACCAACACAAAATCCTAGTGCAGTTGACCTCACAGTTTGCTCTCCGTCTTTTTCTTCTATTCTTTCCAGGGAAGTCCTTCCTTTATCTTATGGCAGTGATCACTACCCTATTTTAATTAAACTACCCCAAAGAACTCCTTCACTGTGCTCTCCCAATTCTCTCCTAAAGCACAGACTCTCAGGAGCTAACTGGGAATCTTTCTCCTCTTCTTTAGAGCATAAATTAGATCTGATCCCTAGCCCCATATCAGATCCTCTTTCTGGTTACAGACACTTTGTAGATGCCATACTTTCTTCAGCAAATGAACACATTCCCCTTAAAAAACCTAGGCGCAATAGAGCTTCCCCCCCTTGGTGGGATCTGGAATGCTCAGGAGTAGTTCATAAACGTAATGAAGCTGAAATTTCATACAACTACTCTATGACTATGCCCAACTTTCTTGAATACCAAAAATCTGCTGCAAAATCTAGAAAGGTACTATCTGCAAAGAAAAAAGGTGGATGGTTCAATTTCTGCGAAACCCTGTCGCCTACCACTCCCGCTTCTTTAGTATGGAAACAAATTCGTAAATTTAGAGGCTATTATAACTATCTCAATTTAACATCAAACGATCCATCCTCTTGGCTAGAAGCTTTTGCAAACAAACTTGCCCCTCCTTTTGTTCACATGCTTCTTTCATTCAATATTCCCAATCTCCCAGCCCCTTCTGTTAACAATATTGATGCTTTATTTACTTTTGATGAACTACAGCTCGCTCTGGATGGTCTAGTAGATTCCTCTCCGGGCCTAGATGGTATTCCATACTCATTTATCACTAAATCTCCGGAAAAATCAAAACGTTACTTACTAGATCTAATCAATACTTTTTACGATCAAGGCTTTATCCCTGATCCTTGGAAAAGTCAAGTGGTTATCCCTGTGTTAAAACCAGGCAAAGATCCTTCTGATCCAAACTCCCATAGACCTATTGCTCTTTCCTGTGTCCTGGCCAAAATTACTGAACATCTAATCAAAAACAGACTCGAATGGTTTGTGGAAAATAAAGATATCTTAGCCAAATCACAATTTGGTTTTAGAAAGGGTATGAGCACCTTCGACAGTCTCAGCGTTTTAACTACAGAAATTAATCTTGCTTTCAGGAATAAGGAGTACCTTGTGGGAGTCTTTTTAGACATAGCAGCTGCGTATGATAATGTTGTTCTTTCAGTACTCAGAAACAAATTGTTACAGCTGAGCATTCCTGTAAAGATAACTCGTTTCATCTGCTGTTTTCTGGCTCAAAGAACAGTTCTGATAAAATCTCCTGATAATTCCTATCTGTCACCCAGAACAGTCCCTCAAGGCTCTGTTCTCAGTCCAATTCTATACAGCCTATACACTTATGACTTGGAGACTACAGTAAATTCATTTTGCCAGATTTTACAATATGCAGATGACCTTGCACTGTATATATCTACAAAATCAATTCCAGAAGCTGAACATAAAATAAATTCTGCTCTTGGGTATCTTGGAGACTGGTTGTTAGATCATGGGTTGTCCATATCAGCTTCTAAAAGCGCTGCAGTAATATTTAGTAGGAAAAGAATTATTCCTGATATAAACTTGCAATATGAGGGAGAAACTATTTCCCCACACAACTCTGTGAAATTTTTAGGTGTTTGGTTAGACACAAGACTAACTGGAGTTCCCCATTTCAATCATGTTGTAGCAAAGTGTGAAAAAAATATCAACATCCTCCGTGCCCTCTCTGGGGTATGGTGGGGATCCCATCCATTCTGTCAAAAGTTATTGTATAATGCCATTATCCGGAGTCACCTAGACTATGGATCATTTTTGTTAGACCCTGGGAATAAAGCTGCTCTTGACAAATTATCTAAGATACAATCTAAATGCCTCCGCGTAATCCTGGGTGCTATGAAGTGCTCTCCTATAAATGCCATGCAGGTTGAATGTGTAGAACCTCCTCTTCATCTTCGAAGACAATTTCTATCCGATAGATTCTTGTTTAAACTCATTCAAAATTCCAATCACCCTTTGTTAAGCAAATTAGAAAAGCTGTATAGTGTCATCAGATCTCAAGGCTACAGCCCAGAAGCCAAACTCCCCTGCATTATCCTTAGCTTTATTAAATTTTCAAACTTATCCTGCCCAATAGTCCAATTCCCAATTAACCCATTATTTTCAATAAGCTATGAAGCATTGATACATCAACCTGCAATTATCTTGAATTTTGGTGTTGATAAGGATTCTGTTGAACCCAGTAAAATATTTTATGAAAAGTATAACAGCCTATGGAGTGACTGGCTCCCAATATTTACAGATGCATCCAAACTAGCAAAAGATAGCAATGTAGGTTGTTCAGTTTGGATCCCAAAGTATAAAATAATACTGAGTTACAAATGCCCATCAGTTTCCTCAGTGTTCACTGGTGAAGCCATTGCCATTTTAGAAGCAATCCTGTATATTATCTCTCACTCCATTCGCAAAGCCATAGTTTTTACTGACTCAAAGAGTTGTCTACAGGCGATTTTATCCAATCAATTTAAGTCAAAATCTAGGTTCCCCATTATCTTGAGAATAAAAGAAGCCCTTTTCAACAGCCACAAATTGAATTTAAACATAGTGTTAGCATGGATCCCTGGCCATGCAGGAATAACTGGCAATGAAACAGCAGATTCGTGCGCCAAACACGCTGCCACGTACGGCATTTCAGACAGGTATAGTGCATACTCCCATGATCTTGTCTCCACTTGCCAGCTCCAGCTACGTAACGCGTGGCAAAAACTTTGGGACATTTCTAAAAACATAAAAGGCAAATTTTATGGCTACCTCCAACCTTCTATACCAACAAAGCCCTGGTTCTTTAAATTCAAAAAAATTAATAAAGTCACCACCTCAACATTATGTCGTTTACGATTGGGTCAGTCCTGCACTCCAGTTTTCCTAGCAAAAATTAGAGTACGTGATCATTCTTTATGTGAATGTGGTCTGGATGAGGGTACTACCGAACACCTATTTTTTGAATGTTCAAAGTTGCGCTTTTCTCTATATGACATACTTCCACTAGAAATTCCTCGTCCTACCAACATAAGCCTTCTCCTGTCTTTTGCTTTTACTCCATTTATTAATATCTTAAGTAAGTTTATTCAAATTAACAAAATAAAATTGTAAAATAGTAATAGAAACTAACATTTTTGTACTTATACTATTAAATATATTATTTTATCTGTTTGTCACTGCCATGTTCTGTTTGTATGTGTGCTTTTGTATGTCTTGTGTTGTCGCATTTATTCCAGTTAATACTCAGATTCGAATAACCGGCCAAAGTTCTACACCCACCGATCAATCTCCATCGTGTGTTTTCTACTCTATCCACGCGACATTGGCGAAATTGCGGCAACCCCGCAGAAGCCATAACAAGAAGAAGTTGAAGTTGAAACAGTGACAGTGACAGATTTTGGTAAAACCACAACTGGCGCCATCTATTGGGTCATACATAAAACACCATTTCTTTTTTAAATAAATCTCATTTAATCACTGATCTGCCCGAATTTAACCTTCTTGATATTGCCAGTCCACTGAAAACTCATTAATACCACAGACTACCTCCGAAAAGATACCATCTTTTTCTCGTTCACCAACCTCATTTTTAGAATAATCGCACTGTCCAGCACCAAAGAGTATATATAACCAATACGCTAACGCTATCCAGCACGGCAACTGCATGGAAAATGGATGAAATACACTTTTCCTTTAATTTTTCATGAATCACGTGACGAGCTAGTCGTATATACCTGATGTTGAAGCGTTACCGCCACCCATAGCTAAATGAATAAGCTAAAAACTAATCTCTTCTTAGCCTTTTAGCTGTTTTCCTTGCATTTTCCTCGCTGTAGTGAGGTGAAAAGTTGTGTGTTGCACTCGGCAGCAAAGTTTTTCTGCGTCTTGTACCTTTGAAACCTTCGCTACGCTCAGGATTCTTCATTTGAACCACTCGCTACGCTCGTAGTTCAATCCTAGCATCCTTCGCTTGCTCAGGTTTCAATTCAAGTACTCGCGCCAAAAACCAACTTTGCAGCCTTGTATAACAAATAACTAATTATAAGTAACTAAATAGGCCCGCATTTGATCGCAGTCTCACCTGATGGAAAGTGACGACGCGGTCTACGATCGTACATGCTAGCCTAAAAAGATTTCATAAATACAACGCTATCAAAGTTTTTTTTTCTTTCTATACTGTTTTTTATGTATGAAAACTTGTTTAACGATCACATACAAAATCCTGAACCCTAACTAGGATTCCCTGTATCTAGGGACCCAGGAACTACGAGGACCATGGTCCCACAACACCCAGACACAGAACAAGTATTTGCGTTTTTTTTCCTGTGTGATTATAATATATATGCTTGTATGTCTTCAGTTGCAAAACTACTTACTTTTTTCATTTCCATTCAAATCCGTCCAGCCGTTGCAGCCTCAAAAAAGATCTAAACACACGCTTTTTGAATTTATAGTGTTGGTTTTTTAATGTACCTAAATTAATGACGTCACGAGCTAGTCCTTCGCCTGGTGCCCATAACGGGTATTAATACTATTTAAGGTATTAATACGGGTAACAAACGGTATTTAGGAGGAATAATTCAATAGAATAGGTTGGAACAAATCAGTATACCCTTAGTAGGTAGGGTAGGGTGCCCCAAGAGCGCGCGGTTCTTAAGAGTACGCATCGTTTATATTTCCCGCAAATATACGCGATTCAAACGAACTTCAGTTGTGTTTTGGTCGCCTCCCGTCTATTTGTGTTTGGGTCTATTTGTCAACGAACTTTAGTAAAAATTAATTCTGTTTTGATAGAAGATGTTAAAAAGTTAAAAAGTTTGGCTAACTTCCAAACATTCTGTACATTTTTATAAAGGCGTCCTGAATGAGTTTGTAATAAATATAGGAGGATAATAAGAGGAAGGTAGGATAAGGAAATATAGGAATAGAAGAAGAGAAATAAGATAATAAGGAAAATGTATTCATAATTACTGCGTTTTGTAAGGTGTCCATAATATCTGGTTTTAAAAGTTATTCAGATACAATTACTGCCAGTGGTTAAAATGAATATAAGTACCTAATAGATAAAAAGATTTAAAACAAAATACTTAAAATAATGTCTTTTTTATAATTATTAATCGATAATGAACGGTGCATGTGATCATTTTTGTCGTTTTTAACTGTTTTTTTTTTGCCACCAGTATCCGAACGCAGGTAACATTGACATTTCTCAGACGTCATACTTGACAGAACAGCCAACAAGTGACACTGACAGGTCTTTGCGCGCCAAACAACAATGGTTTCTTTCTCGACAAGCTGTGTAACGTTTGCTAAAAGCTTACTTTACTGATTTTATATACTTGTACTGGAGTTACGAGCTTTGAATTATCTTGATTGCAATATTGAATTCTATAATTACTAAATAACTATTCAAATGTGACAGAGCTGTTGTTTTAGTGATGTAAAAAGCACGGTTAACTAGGTGTTGCCGCGCTGACTGACCTGTTGGGGTTAAGTTTGTCGTTATTTCTCATCACCGACAAAGGGCTATAAGCTTTGAGCAATGGCAGCCACAACGCCGCGTCGATCAACGAGGCTTCCATATATACATACCCCAAAAATGTCTGAAAGAAAGAAAGGGTTATTTCAGTCCGGCTCGGAGCCTCCCAGAGAGTCCCTGACCGAGCACCGTCGGCTGGCTGTCGTGGACAGTGAGAGTGACAGTGAGGACTGTGATCTTGGGATCATCAGCACTTTAGATTCCAGCTCTGCAGACGAAAATGACCATGGCACGCCTAAAACACCTGAACGGAGGCTATGGCGTAAGTTTCCCTATTATACTTCCTATATTACTCTTATAGTCTTTTTTGCATATAATCGTAGTAGTTGAACAAGAAACTGGATCTCAAGGTTTCTTAAATAAGGTAAAAGTATTTTAGTGGACAAGGTTAAGTCCTTGTTTAGCAATGTCTTGGTCAATGACCTAAAGAGTTTTGATTATTTTAATCTCATTTCCCTATTATTCATTATTATGAACCCATAATATGTTTAAAAGACGTATTCTGCTTCCTACAACATAAATGTGTCTAAAATCAGGTCAGTTGCATAATATTTAAGCTAATTCACAGAGAAAGAATATTTGAAGTGACAATTGCTTACTGTGGATTTTAAATCTAGATTTGTAGGTCAGGTGTATTAGCTTTTATTGTAGTCATACACTGATAAATAGAGAGCATAATTATATTTCAAGATACTTACCTTCCAGTATTTGTAGTATTTTTGTTTAGTTACACTTTAAATTAATTCTGATTCTTTGCCTAATTGGTTACAACTCACCTTCAAATGTGAAAATAGTTAAAGGCACTTTGTCACAGTTAACATGTACCTACACAAATAGTATTTTGTAGGAAAGACCGTATTATCTTAGTATAAAAATCATCATCACATTGGAGCATATGATTATTTCGTCATGGCATGTAAGTAAACATAATCACTTTTTTAAATCCAAGAAGATATACGAGCCGAAATCATACAAAAGTTCAATAGTCTGGCCCCAAATTTAAAAATTCTAAACAATCAGTCATTGCGCCTCCTTGGGGCACCCATTCTTAAAGATTCCTTTCCCGCTTATATAAATGAACAACGGACAAAATTCGAAGAAACATCTGATCGGTTATTGAAAATTCATTCACATGTAGCTTTCCACATCATTCGGTTTTGTCTTTTTGTTCCAAAATTAACATATGTGCTTAGGTGTTGTCCTCTATGGGATCAGAGCGATCTAAAAACTTTGGACGAAACCATTAGAAATATCTTAACACAAATTCTAAATTGTTCTCTTTCGGACAAATCTTGGAACCAAGCCTCTCTTCCAATCCGATTTGGAGGCATCGGTATCCGCAAAATTTCTAGTGTTGCCCTACCAGCGTTCTTGTCCTCTGTACATAGTACCGCTGCGCTTTTTGCCAAAATAGTTAAGCCTTCTATAGGCGGAGTGCCGGTACTATGCCTTGATGAGGCTATTAACGCTTGGAACATGGCCTGTCCAGGTGAGGATTTTCCCAAAAGCCCCCGGTCGCAGAGACAATGGGACGAGCCCTTATGTAGGATCATACAATCGTCTCTATTACATGATAGTAACACCCCTGATAGAGCTCGCCTCCTTGCCACTAGCGAACGTGAGTCAGGTTACTGGCTACATGCTGTTCCTTCGTCCAATATTGGAACACTTTTGGATAATTCAAGTTTTTCTATTGCAGTGGGCCTACGTCTGGGCATCTCCAGGACAGAACCGCATCTCTGTCACTGCGGGGGTGAGGTGGACCGTTTGGGCCACCATGGCCTATCTTGCCGCCGCAGTGCGGGACGTCTGTCGCGCCATGCCGCTTTAAATGACGTCATTCGTCGGGCCCTTGCCACCGTCAACGTGCCGGCTATCTTAGAGCCGAACGGTATTTCACGTGACGATGGTAAGAGGCCTGACGGCATGACGTTAATTCCGTGGTGTCGTGGAAGGCCGCTAGTGTGGGACGCTACCTGCGTTGACACACTGGCGCCTTCCCACATTAACAACTCAGCTCGGGCGGCATGCGCAGCGGCAGAAGCTGCAGAAAACCTCAAACGGAGGAAATATGAATCCCTAGGTGAGGGTTACATATTTGTTCCGTTTGGGGTTGAGACAATGGGTCCCTGGGGCCCACAGGCACGACTTCTAGTCAGGGAGCTGTCCAGACGTTTAGTCGAGCTGACGCGTGACCAAAGGGCTGGCACATACCTCGGCCAACGAATTAGCCTGGCAATTCAACGAGGGAATGTCGCCAGCTTTTTGGGCACGCTACCCGCAGATAGTGACCTAAATTCTGTTTTTTATTTATAACTTTTTATTACTCACTTATTTTGTTTTCTTAGGCTTAGTGTACATAGATATACGTAGTATAATTTTGAATTGTCATATATATTGGTGAATAATAAAAGAAGATATACGTAAATAACTTTAATTAGTAAAACAATGGTTGGTTACATATCTGAGGTAAATCAATTGTATTCAAATTTTATGCTTTACAATATCATCATATTTTATAATCTCTTGATTTAATATCTCATTGTTCAAATAATTTATTTTATGCAGATGAGACAAGAAGCCAGACACGGAAATTGCTGATAGAGAACCAGGATTTAAAGAGTTTTATTAAGTCTCCGTTTACATTAAAGAAGTATCAAACAAGGTACTCATGCCCAGATACAAAATGTTCTGGTTCTGCATCCACTCCAGCCACTCCTCATTTGCAACACCATCCCGGGACTCCATCATCAACTCATTCATGCGCCAGTGGACATACAACATCTTCTACTTCAAGCCGAGCTCGCAAAAGCTTGGCCAGTCTTATTGCTGACACAGAAAGCTGCAGCAGCTCCCTAAAAGACCTCACATTTGATACCGATTCTGGTACAGATTCAAAGGAGAACACTCCAACCAAATCTGTAAGACGTTCAGGTCGCAGGCATAAGATGACACCAAAATTTAGCAGCTTTAAAGGTGTTCTACTTGAACAGAAAAAGAACCTGTCTCCAATGAAAATAGCTGGTATATCCCCAACAAAGACACCAGTAGTTTGTCTTACAAAGATGGATATGAGTAACATGATGTCTCCAACGCAGATAATGAAGACTCCTCAAACAATTGAATCAATTGACTCACCTCCGAAATTAGGTCACAGCCGTCGCTCAGCCATTGAAATAGGTGAAAGTCCAGAATCCGCTTGCGATAGTGAGAAAAGTCACAAAAGGCTTCGTAATGAAAGCCTTACGGAGCATGGACCATATTCGAAGTTCCCGAGGCTTGAGAATGCTCCGAAAGCACGTCTGTCTCTCTTCAACAGTGACAGATTGAAAGAAATGCTGTCTACTAAGTCATTCTATGGTAAAACCAACCCTGAGCTCAATACAAGTGTAACAGCGAAGTTTTCCAACGCTATTGAATCCACTACGCTACACTACAGATCATTTACCCATGCACATTCGAGGAGGCGTAAACGTAAACCTGGACAAATAAACTTGGGAGTGAAACATAGAATTAGAAAGCCGAAACACCATAAAAACAAACAGATGATTAGATATACTGGCAACAGTGGGGTAAACTTGTCAACACTGAATAGTTCAACGGTAACAAATGGCAGTGCAAATGATACTTCAATGATTAGTCAAAATTCTTCTCAAGATCTTGGTAATGGTAAGTGATTGAATTGTTTAACCTGTCTTTATTGTTACTAGGCACACTGCACAATATTGTATTCTATGTATGTATTTACAAACAAAAAAAGGTATTTAAGTATTGTATCAGTTGTCTGGTTCCCATTGTACAAGCTTTGCTTAGTTTGGGGCTGTGTGAAACATCCACACATATTTATTTATTATTTTAATTCACTGGTTTTCATTTCAAACTCGTACATTTCTAGGATAAATAGTATGTAGAATACTTTTTATCCTTTGTTGAGTTGAGCCCGGTATTATAAGTAATCCATATGCAATGTTTAATCCATAAATTGGTTTAGATGTTTTCGCACACATAAAACTTCACAAACAAAGAATGTATCAATTTTATATAGATTATAAAGAAAATAAACATAAACTCTATGTATTTGAAACTATAATTTAAATATTTGAGAGGATGCTGTAACAATAATTTACATATAAATTACTTGCAAAAAAAAAAACTACTTGCATGATGGAATTATTCTTAATTCATATTTTTTTGTACCGGAAATGTTGTATCTATTATATAAAAGGCTTTGTCCTGACTGACTGACAGATAACGCACAGCCCAAACCGCTGGACGTATAGACTTAAAATTTGGAGGGTAGCTTCTTTTTATGACGTAAGCGCGTGCTAAGAAAGGATTTTTGAAAATTCAACCTCTAAGTGGGCGAAAAGGGTAAAAAAAGTTTGTATGAAAAACCTACATTTCGTGATGTATCGTTTTGAAACTTAACAAATAGAAACAAGTATAAAAATAAAAGAAATGGTATTTTTTGTTTTTCGAAATTCAACACTTAAAGGGGTTAAAAAAATTATTGATGTTTGTATGACAATTAAAAAAAAAATAACCGTATCATACTGAAATTTGGAATGTGTAAAGAACATACAAAATAAATAGATACGGGTCACGGCGTTTCTTGAATATCATCCCCTGAGGCGTTAAAAAATACAGGAAAGGTCCCATCGTAAGACGCTCGCACGGCCTAAGCGCTGAAGCTAAAATCTTGAAATTTCGAACATTACATAATTTTCGTTCATTACATAGGGGTGCAATAAAATGGAATTCATAAAAATTCAGCCCTTAAGGGGTTACCTCAGGGGGACTTATCGTTTTTAAACTTGAACCATACAAACGTGTTAAAATGAAATGGGTTGTCTTTGTTGTTTGGAGTTCAACCCCAAAACCATTGGTTGAGCTTTGTAAATAAAATAAAATATCGTAATGTATTCAAACTTCGATAGTTCCTTAGATATAAAAATGTTGCTTTAAATTTGTTTTGAGTGGAATCACTTACGTGGTAGAAATATGGGACGAAACTGTGTATTTTAAATTATAGTGATGAAAAATGGCATTGTATATACTTTTTAAAACATAATCGTGCTACAGTAATACTTTTTGCCAGGGTTGATTTGAAGGGGTATAAAGGGAAGGAAGTTTTGTTTCTTCATTTTCGAAGTTACGTTCGTAAAACCGGTTATTAGGTAGGTACCCACCTACCTAATAACCGGTTAAAAGTGAAAAGGAACAAAAATGGGTGGTGTATTTTAACATTTTTTGCTTTAGTGTCAAACTATACCTACATAAAATATTGATGTCAATTACTACCAGATATCTCAAAAATTACATATTTTATCCCTGCCTCTCATAATGCCACCATGACAAATCACTGCAGGAGGCCACTTAAGGTTAAAAGGATTTAAAAGTAACGTTTTTAGATAGGTACCCAGGTATAGAACTTTTCAAACGCCTCCCAAAAAGGTTTGTTACGTACAAGATAATTTTATCCCGGAAATATAAACGGTTCCTGAGAGATAAGTAGCTTCTACCCCTGGGTAGATGCTAGTATTATATATAATAGAAAACAACTTATGTATGTCACTAGAAATAAACCATAACTACTGCCACATAGTCTAAATAATAATTACATATAAGTTAAAATTTACTAAATAGGTAATTAATTTATGTAAACCATTGTGTGCCTCTATGCAAATTACGCTGAACATTTTTTGGCCCCCAAAATTTATACAAAATGTCGTAAATACACGTCTGAAACATTTGCATAATTTTAAACAAAGCTCATTAAATTCAGTGAAACAATGAGAATTATGAATTAGCAATTATTTTAAACAAGGATTACCTAATTAAATCTTTACTTTAAATATTCTAATTATTTTGGGTGAGACCTAACGCCATTACAATATTGCTATATATTACATTTTTTTGTATAAAATGTAGGGGGGCCATTCAAAAATTACGTGTGGTGATTTTGGCGATTTTCGACCTCCCTTCGCCCATGGTGAGATGTTGCGAGGTTAGGCTCGACCCCCCAATATCACCTGAGATTTAAAAAAATGCGTATTTTTGCTATAATCAACCATTATAATCAAGCTTGGCAGGCATCTTGGTGGATGCAGCCCGGGAAAATGTTGCTGCCCATTCCCTGGATATTCCCTTAGCCAGATATTACAGCACCCGTGGGAGGAGATGGGGTGGTCCTATCTTATTTTTACGCCGGCACACCCATATGATTACGGTTATTAACAGATAGGTAATTCTAGATTATCTGGTGTACAGAACCTGTTAGTAAGCCTTCCTTTCTTTTCAGACAAACTAGATCTTTTCGACAAAGAAAATCAAACTATAGAAGCGTTACTCAGCCAATGGGATGAAGATGAAATCCCAGAATCTGAGCTGACTTCTTCCAAACCAAAGGAAGAACTACCTTGCTTCAACAGCACTATCATTGAAGAGACCAAACAAATATTTCAACCAGTAACAGCTGTTCCAGTAAAACCAGAAAATATACAAAGAGATTCTGAAGCAGTTATTGTTGAACTGGGAGCTAAAACCGTTTCCTTGCCACCACAGAATGTGACTTCTCAAGTTGTGACTTCAAACTTGCCACAAAATATGACAACATTGCCACAAAATATGACAACATTGCCACAAAATATGACAACTTTGCCACAAACAGGAGTGGCACAAGATGTGGTGATGGCTGAACTCGAATGCCATGAATCTCGTCACGGCGAAGCTCCTAAAAGTGGTCAGTTTTTGCCAGTAGAAGGAGGATATATTCTTGTTGAAGAGAATGCTGTTCCAAGTGAGTTTTTTTATATTTTTATCCAATATCTATCTGCAAAACATTGCGGCGTGCGCTGTCTTTCAGTCACGTGTACGTACATACTACAGTCACACAAACATTCCTATAAGTCAAGGGTGGCCAAACTTTTCAAGTATGGGGTCTAGATTATAAAATAATACGAGAGGTCTACAACCAGCAACAATAAAAAAAACAACCTTTTTTTTACATGACCTAGTAAAAACACAGGTAGTTTTTCATGTTGCACAGTGTATGAACTAACTATTTACTGACTGACTTTCTTGCTCACATTGCGCGACAAAATTAAAATTACATTTTTTGCCCGTAACACAAGTACATAGCGGGCTACCGCAAATGCCTCTCGACATCTTGGCCACCCTTGGTATAGTATAGTATAGTCTCCGGCGCAGACGGACCGGGGGACGGAGGAGGCGTTTTGCGCGCCCTCCACCCTCCGTAGTGGGGTCGGCGGCGGAGATTCGGGGGACTCTCCGCCGTGCTCACACGTCTGGTGGGTAACCGAGGTGTAAGGTTACCCACCCACTGGCGCAGAGACCCACCGGGCGAGATAGTGAATGCTAGCGCGACCCTATCTCGCCCCATCCCAGCGGTGGACAGATCACGGGGGGGTTTTAGTGCGTTCGAGTCCCACATACCCCCTGCCATCACCCCCGTGGTGGCAGGGAAGTGCAAGGGCATTTCCTGTATGATTGTAAAAATAGAATAATTTTTATTTATTCAACATTGCTTTTCTCCTCTCCAGACGATTTACCAGATCTGGACGAAATCGAGCGCGAACTGAAAATGCTCGACGAGCAAATACTAAAAATGGCTGAGTCGAACAATATTAATGCTGAAGCTGTACTTGCTTCCACTGAAACGGGTTTGTCTGCGACTTCTAATAATGCTGGTAACTAACAATATCATTGATTGACTCAGGCGTGACTTCGCGGAAGTTCATCTTAAATTCAAAATGAAAAAAGTATATCTAGTGTAATTCCGCTAAAAAATATCATATAAGATTATCTATATTGGGGAAGCTGCAAATGATTGTTGTAGGCACAACAACAACAACAATCAACCTACAACAATCATTTGCAGCTTCCCCAATATAGATAATCTTATATGATATTTTTTAGCAGAATTACACTAGATATACTTTTTTCATTTTGGACTAACAATATCAATAATAATGACCATTATTCAATAAAGTAGTACATTAATCATCATCATCAACTTCTGTCAGTCAACTGCTGCTGATCTCTATTAAGGATTCTTCTTCTTTTCGTGGTCAGCCCTGGTGTCAGAGTTTTTAGGCCGCCCAAAGGCTTCAGACTTGGCTTAACGACTATTGTCTTACGGCAACAGCCGGGACGGCTTAACGTGCCATCCGAAGCACGGTAGCGCTCAGCTGTAAATACCACTTTTTGATGTAGCGGTCACCCATCAGAGTAGTGACCGCAGCGAACGTTGCTTAACTTTATCTATCTGGTAGAAACGGCTAGTCGTACTTCGCTATGAGCGCTATTATAATCTATTTTTTTATTAACACGGCAGACATACTAAAATGTTATGTATTCATTTTAGTAATAATTTTTCAGATACTTCGACATCTTTAGAAAAAGCTACGAAGGATGAAAAGCCACCGAAGTTGTTCAAAATATTCAGTAACCCTAATCCCGGGTCATCTACCCCTAGCTCTAAAGGTAAATTCTTTTCTTTTCGTGTAGGCAAATTGGTCTTTGGTGTCAGAATTTTTAAGTCACAAGAACGCTTCTAACTTGGCTTAACAATTACTCTTACCGCTAAACAAGTTTTCATACACAAAAACTGAATCAAATATTTTTTCTCTCCTGTTTTTATTTCTTTAAATGCATTTTCCATTAACTACAGGTACTCTTTGTCTATTTTATTAATGGTTTTTTGATAGCTTGACGACTGACAAGTTAGTGATGTTCTAAAGATTCTCGAATGTGATACCATTCCGATTGTACTATTATCATTAATCGAATTAGGTACGTAAACGTAATAATCGATATCGATAAATGTACATTTTGATTTAGTTTTGATGAATTCCATGAAGTACAATATTATTTGTATAAAATTTTACGAAAACAATACGAAACTTCACGGGCGTGAGCTGTCAAAAAACCATTCACAGAATGGACAAGGTATAGGTATTATATTATCTGTGTTACAGGTAAAAAGACGAGTAAGAAATCCCTGCTGAAGGATGGAAGCGATCAATACGTGATAGACGCGGGACAGAAGAAGTTCGGAGCGACGCAGTGCACTGAATGCGGGGCCATTTACCAGGTGAATACGGAATACTTCATTTTTCAATGAGGCGTTTTATTAAACAAAAGAAATTGTATTTTATGTATGACCCAATAGATGGCGCTAGTTGTGGTATTACCCAAAATCTGTCACTGTCACTGTTTGAAGCATAGACCACAGGTTAGAAGAAATGTGTCACGATACTGACTGACAGCTCTAAACTCTTTCGTTTTTTTTGTATCCGTTGCGCGATAGCTCGGCTTTATTATGGATCATAATATTAACGTTTATCTATCTCGCAGATCTACTGTACTTAAATTTACTTAAGAAGAATGCACCACAGACTACTTAAGGGATACTACAGTCAATGTACTTGTGGTCCACTCAACTGAATTTGACATTTCTTTGTAGGTAGTCTAAACGTTTTCTTATGTTTAAACTACTCTGTGGCTGGAAAGGTTTAAACTATGTACTTACAGCGCCATCTAGTAAAAGAAGCGGAACTAGTTTTTTTTAAAATAAAACGTCTCAAGTAGGCATAACTCCGTCATTTCATTGCAAACTTACGGCACCGGGTTTGATTCTTGGCTCTGCACCAATGACTTATCTAGTAAGTTATGTGCAGTTTTCGATGCCATCGCTCCGTGCTTCGGAGACCACATTAAGCCGTCGGTCCCGGTTGTCATAAGAACATCTATGGTAATCGTTACGGGTAGTCAGACGCCTGATAGAATCTGACGCCTGATCTAACCATCCCTGTTACTGGTCCCTTATGGGTTGCGAGGTCAGATGGCAGTCGCTCGTGTAATTCAGGTAGCTCGCCACTACAGGTTAGATTGGGAGCCGACCTCAATAACAAATGGGGAAAGGCAAAGAGGATGATGATGAGATTTCCATGTGTCAACAAGGTGCAACTGTTCCCTGGCTATTCCCTTATCACGCTCTTATGACACCTACGGGAAGAGATGGGGTGGTCCTATTCTTAAACCTGGACCACACTAACTAAATGTATATTAATTTTCCATTCCATTTCAGATTGGTGATCCCCAAGACGAACATGATCACTTGGTGCATCACAACGCTACAGATGTGCTTAAATTCAGTGTAAGTTACTTTTAATAACTATTTTATTTCTTACCCTCATTTTGTATTTAGGGCGTAGGGTACAGCAGAATAAGCTGCACAAAATCTGTTCAAAGAAACATCGATCTTAATATCCTAGATTTATATCAATTCAGTCTGAACTTCAGGTACGGCAAAGACAATGCCCGCAAAGACTGATTTTGACGGTGTTTAATTAATATTTGTTTGTATTATATTTTAATTTTCAAAACAGTGAAAACCGTGTATTTGAATGTATGTAAAGGATTAAACACAGTTTTTAATTAAAAATATCCTCGATAAGTATTGAATAAAGGATTATTCAATTTTTTTAGGAAAGTTGGTATTTTTATTCACAAATATCTTTAACTTGTATCGGCAGACGTTATTGACACAGGTAATATAATACCTGTAGATAACTTCAAGATATGAATCACCTGAAAGTCACCTTGTTTGCTACACTGAACTTCCTCGACTCACCTGAGTCAATATTTTTTTTTACTATATTGTAATGGTTTTTTATACTTTCCCAGGGTTGGAAAGAAGAGTGTGTGATAGAGCGCGGCGAGAGCTGGAGGATAGTGCGCGTGCGCGGTGCGGACAGTAACTGGAAGAGAGTAGACGCTCTACTCGCCAGAGTTATACACCCGCAGTTGGGGTACGAAGGACCATTGAACCCGAAGAATGCGCACTCTTTGACTGTAAGTATAAAAACATCGTACACACACATCGCTTGTAGAACTGACAACCGATGGGGAAGAAAGGTTCTCGAGTGGCGACCACGAACCGGAAGACGCAGCGTAGGCCGGCCCCCCACTCGGTGGACCGACGACCTGGTGAAAGCCGCGGGGAGCCGATGGATGCTGAAGGCGAGCAGCCGCTCTAAGTGGCTCTCTGGGGGAGGCCTATGTTCAGGAGTGGACGTCTTCAGGCTGTCGATGATGATGATGATAAAAACATCAGCCCAATACCTTCCCACAGCTGGGACACGGGTCTTCTCTCACAAAGAGAGAGGGTAGGCTGTAACCCACCACCCTGGCCAAGTGCAGGTTGGTGGATGACACATGGTCTCGAATGTTGTGATTCTTGAATATTTTTGTTGTAATATTATTGTTTTCTCACGATGTATTTCATTAATTTATATTCATTATTTCGTCATGGAATTGCTTACCACACTTGAGGTATATCTAAAAAAATATTAAAGACTGCTTAGTGTGTAAAACACATAGTCCTAAAGATTTTCACAGTCAGCGGTCATGTAACCATAGCTCTGTTGGCAGAGCGTCTAATCCGGTGAGCTAGAAGGCGCGAGTTCAAATCCCGCTGGTTGCTAAAATTTTAAGGACCATAAACGGTCTACTACTTCTTCTTGGACTATCTTTATAATTATTTCGTTTTCATTATTCACTTAATTTTTATTCTACTACTCTACAGACTACTATTCTACTCAGTTTTGACGTCCTGGTAGAAAACAATTGGTTACTTTTTGACTGTGCTTTTTGACTATGATCCGTCGCCCCTAGCAACCAAGAGGTTCTTTATGAAGCCAGTATGAAAACTTCTAAAAAATAAAAATGTTTGTAATCCCTGCTATTCAATTGTCAGTGCAATGTTAGTAAATATTGCATCTTGAACTTGGCTGATGTATAGGTACCTATTTCTAATTTAAAATGTTAATTATATTTACAGGCATATTTATACATAGAAAAGAAGCAAATAGCAGGTTGTCTGATCGCTGAGACAAAGACGAAAGCATACAAACTGATTCCTGGCGAACCTGACTGCTGCAGCGTAGAATATTACCCTGTCAAGTAAGTCATCAGCATCAGGACCCTAATTCTGTATGAAAACACAGATTATATATGATACGAAACCACGTCGTTATCGTCTCACAGCATTAGAAATACCTACACTGTATTTTTTTAATTTTTTTTTTACATTTTCACTATATAGTAAAGTTATATTTATTTTGAATAAATATTGACATAAGTGGTGGTAACTTTTGACGTGTTGATGTTTCGGAACGCGTCTCAGTGGAACATTACGATTTTTGGCAGTTCAAATCGCGCCAGTTAAAAATTCATTTCGCGCGGTTTTGTTTTCATTTCATAGAAAATAGATTTTTGCAGAGTAAGGAATCGTAAAGTGGTCATACAGAGGTAGGGCCCAGGCTGGGAGCCTATTTTAAAAATGTCGATCAAATACTGTTTGGTCAAAGGATCAGCATCGCTATACAGCGGGGTAACGCTGCCAGCATTATGGGAACGTTGCCAGATTCCACGGATTGCTTGAACTATCTATAGACCTTTGCCGGTCTATAGATAGTTCAAGATTCCTTTAGATTGTTATTTTTAGTTTTATATCTTAGTTTTAAAGTTTTAAGTTTAGTTTAGTTTTTAGGTCTAGTTTAGTTTTTAGGTCTAGTTTAGTTTAGTATACTTGTTATTATATGTTACTTAAGTTTTGAAATAAAATAATAAAATTTCTATGATTATAAAAAAGTATACGATAAAAGACCAAAAAAGGCTTTAAATATTAGATATTAAATTTTCGTGGTCACTAAATTTTTAAAATGTTGTTTTTGACGGAATAAAAAAAAATTTAATGGTAATATCCCGTTGATAAACGATATTTTAGAAATGATAAAGTTATTTCGAACAACAACAGTGTATAGTTGTTTTTCGAAATAACTTTGACAGTGAAAAAGTAAAAAAAGAGTGTTTTCCAAGAATCGAGACTTTTCAACGACGACGTTTGGAGTACTACATTTCAAATTTTTTTAATCCTAAGAATTTATTGGATTATTAAAAGTTAACTGAAAAATAATTATCGTATTTTGTTATTTTGTGTTTAATGCAGTAGTTAAAAATTGTTTTTTTTTTAATATTATATATATAAACGAATGACGTGACGAGCCAGTTGCTCACCCGATGTTAAGCGTCACGGCTGCCTATTACAGAGATTACATTTTGAATATTATGAGGCTAAGTTAAGAGTTTTTGGAAGCCAGAAAGAAAAATATCGGCACAGCCATTTTGAAATCCAAACAAGCAGATAGACAAACTAAAACCGTTTTACTGGAGAACAATTTAGTTGATTTTTTTTTAAATTTTAATATAATAATAATATTTATCAACGTGATATTTACTAATATGTCGATCACATTGTCACTTAACACTAGGCCTGGAAATGGTTGCTACTTTAAAATCATTGCCATTCATATGATTTATTTTTGTCACTGTGATTTTTCCCAGACTGATTTTTCATAATTGCCTAATGAATTTATGGTCAATGGCGATTGGCGGTGCTTTATGAAATGGAACAGATATGTGATTTAGGAGCAACGTAGCGGAGTTGCGACCTGCTACTAATTGTTACTATGCAATCTAACGCTCGTAATCGTAAAAATTGGAAAGAGGGAAGGGAGGCCTTTGCCCAGCAGTGGGACAATATGGGCTAATATAATAATATAATAATCTAACGCTACTCTCTATATCAAAGTTCACCGCTACATCACAGGCACAGTGTTTATAAAATTATACTCCACAGGTCTCAGTTTGTTTACTGAAGCATAAACAAAACTATATGTTTTGATAATTACCGCTGATGTGCTCTCGTATTATGAAATCCGAAGCCACGATTAATTAAGTGTGATTATCACACTGTGATTTAGTAGCAGTGTGTGACAAAAAGTAGCAGAGTGATTTATGAAAAATAAAATCATATGATGTTTCACCTGCTCCTTAGGAAATGATCCATGCCTACTTAACACCAGAAGAAATGTTATCAAGCCCAAGCCTAGTCTCGTATATAAAAATAAAATATTCAAATTTTCTTTGTCCAACAGATGCGGAATATCTCGCATATGGACGCACATAAACTACCGCCGGCGAGGCATCGCAAAGCGCTTGCTGAACTGCGCACGCGCATCGTTCCTCTACGGAGAAGCTCTGCGCGTCACAGACGTCTCATTCAGCGCTCCAACCTTAGCCGGGAAAGGCTTCGCTACAAAATACTGTGGTACTGAAAACTTTTATGTTTACTTAGACTGAATATTATGTAAACAGCAACGTGAAGTTGGCTAGAATGGCCGCAAAACTAGTAAAAAAAAGTCATATTTATCCGAAAAATTTAACGAATTCAACAGTCTCCAGTGTTTGAAGGATTGGAAATAATATGTAAATTTTACCAACCATGCTGCGTAAGCTTTGAGCTCTGATTGGTTAAGTTGACCGTCCTGATATTTGAAAATGTTATTGCCGTCGCTCTGCTCTCCATACGTATGATAGAGACAACACATGACATGAGTGAGTTTACCTACATTTTAGCGCTTCGGGCGCCAACGGTTTTCACCCTCTAAAACTTAACAGAAACTTTTGATTTTGGTGTCAATCGTTTGGATAGATTATAAGCTATGATTGTACGTCTTGATTTTTTTGAAAATATCTTTAGCGTTCTAGTTACAATTACATTTCTTCGTAATAATTTTGACGCCAAAAATTCGTCGGCTATAAATACGAAGATATTGTAAAAACTTAAAAAAGGAAGATGTACGAGCATAGTTTTGTACTGGGTAGACAACATATAAAAAAACATCAAAATTTGATAACATTTAGAGGCACTGTTTGTATGGACAAGAGGGGTATACGCTTCTCTTAAGCAACATATAGTATTTATACAACCAGCTGGGCGATCATGTAACTTGTTGGCAACCGATAGAAACACAAAGATGTATGGATTTGACAGTTGCAGTACGCAGCTTATGTACAGAGTTACTATGG
Organism: Ennomos quercinarius; assembly: GCA_910589525.2. Classification (NCBI taxonomy): domain Eukaryota; kingdom Metazoa; phylum Arthropoda; class Insecta; order Lepidoptera; family Geometridae; genus Ennomos; species Ennomos quercinarius. Next base: position 5,370,703 of record OU342510.1, read on the forward strand.
AAATTTTCAAATTTGGATTGAAATTTCTTTTGTTGCATTGCTATCAAAGTTACATGATCACCCCGCAGATCTCAACGCGCTTTTGCACAGAATGCACTTTTTCTTCGCCGCTCAATGCAGTGTCGTAAGATTAGATGAATTATATGTGCAACAAATAGTTCCGGAAAAGCGGTTTCCTAATACATTTCGATGCGATTCTAAAGCGTGTTGTCTCGCTCGCACTATCCTTTTATAGTTGTGGGAATGAAACGGCAAAATAATTCACCTTATATTTCTGTAAAAATGTTTTGTACTTAGCTTTTCTGTTCATGCTCTATTTAACTGGTCTATGCTTAATATGAAATGCCAATACACCAAGAAAACATATTAAAAATATGCCTAAAACTAGATGGCGTTGCAAAATGAGCGGGTTATAAGTTGAGCGCTGATCAGAAATATGACAAAAAACCGTTTTAAACCTGTATGGCACTGCAAAATGAGTGGGCTATACGGCTAGCTACGGCGGGCTAGGTTTAAAACGGTTTTTTGTCATATTTCTGATCTGCGCTCAACTTATAACCCGCTCATTTTGCAACGCCATCTAGTTTTTGGCATATTTTTGATCTACGCTGTTTTCTTGGTGTATTGGCATTCCTCTCCTTGTTCCATGATATGATCTGTCTACTTCTCCCTGATGGGAACTGTAACGCGTGTAAGCGAGACAGATGCTTTTGACATGCGTGTAAGTTAAAAACTACAAGTCCAGACTTTAAAGTTTTTTTTAAAAGAAAAAGAGTGGAAATTGTAACTCATTGTCGAAATGACAAGAAAAAATAAATGGACCATAGAATTTAATACGTGTCAATGATTTTGTTTGTTTTAATGACTTTGTTTTATATTGGGACCAATTAGTGTAACTTGAATAAGTTATAGAACCATTTTATGTCTAAAGACAAGTTTAGTGCCAATTTGTTGTAAGCAGTGATAAATGTGCCTCAATTTTAACTTAAGTCTAAGTTATAACTTAAGTATGAGAAATTTGTTTTCGATTAGTATATTTTGATGATATTTTTAAACAATTTTATGTGTAATTAGCTATATTTTGTAACAATTTCTGATTTGTGTTTGTGTAAGCTCTCAATAATTATTAAAGTAGGCGTGGCTTAAAAAGTTTTTCTTGTGAGTCTCTATTTTAAACTGATCTATAAACTTTAAAAAAAAAAGTTGTACTGTAATGTCGATCTAGTGATTACAATATCGCATTTAAACCTATTTCGTATTAAACATAGGCGCTAACCATAAGGCCAGGGGCGTGCTCGTCATTTTACTTATCTGTATACAGTAGGATAGAATGATGAAATGTTATTTGATAGGTTTTTCTCATTTAAGATATTTTCTAGAATTTTTTGAGATTGTTTTTAGAAATGTTAGTATGGAATTATGTTAAGCATTAAAGGTCGTAGATTAAGGCGTGTTTTGTAATAAATGTAGTTTTGTTATTATGCCTACCTGTATACCTCAAAATGCGAACCTATATAGACTTCAGCCGGATTCATAAGAAAGGTATCTGCATTCCAGAGCAAAGATTGTAAAGCCCGTTGATAGCTCGTGAACATGATTTCTCGTACACTCAAATTATTATAGTAGAGGAGTCCAATTTGGGGACGTGGTGGTAAAAACACATGTATACGATACAAGACCAATTTGTGCTCTTTTCTTTAAATAATGAATTCCATGCACCTATATCTTCCTGGTAAAAGGTTGGCTAATTACCGCACTTGGTGTTGGACTGCCTGCCCCTGTATACACGTCTGGGCCTCGTTTTATAAAGCTACAAGACTTGTACTTGTAGCGAAAAACTGGCAACACAGCCAAAAAAAAGTGAAATAATGCGTTTTATAAAGCTACAAGACAACAAGTTACAAGCTACATCCCCCGATATATTATTGCTTTACTCTATGAATTACAAGCACTTGTTCCATAGACAATCCATAGTATGTTTTAATTTTTAAAATGTAAAATCGAACAATTGTTTTGGTCATTACAAGTGTACGGAACTACAATTTGTAAAGTTTTTACCTGACTAAAGAGCTAGGTAAAATGAAGTACAAGTTTAGATAAATTTATTGTAAGTGTATTGTATTGGTCGTGTCACGTATTAATTAATGTTCAATTAGTTAAATTAAGTAAATATGAACTGATTATGTTTAAATAATGAGAAATTCAGCTTGACCGAAGCCCATGAAAAATGAGCGTAGCTGTATATTACAAAACCTATTATGAGAATAGTGACTTAGACCCAACTTTATTTACTTAAATAGCTTTACTTAAAAAGCTTTACTTAAAAATAGAGACGCCCCGCAATTTCACCCAAAACTTGCATAATTTTCCGCAGGATTTCATGAATTTTCGAAAAAACAGCGTCTATCCCGGTAATATAAGTTCATCTAAAAAAGGTCATCCAATTTGGCATGAAAGCCACAACAAACAAATAGATAATGTTTTTAATTTCTATATTATGTAGGGATTTAATGTAAAATCCACACCGGCTAAATTCACTAATGAATGGGAGCCAAACTAAAAAAAAGCTATTGACCGTGACGTTCATTCATAGTGATGTGCAACTTGTAATATCATAATCTACACTTTATCCTCTACTTAGTCTGTGGTCCCCGCCGTGAGGCCTCAGTGACGTTCATAGTGATGTGCATTATACTTGTAATTTACACTTGTAATCGATAATTGTTGTTTATAAAACGCCGTAACTAGTAAGTTGTAGTTACTTGTTCTTGTAGCTGCTACAATTGTTAGCTTGTAGTTGTAGCTTTATAAAACGAGGCCGGTGACGACTCTCTTAGGAATTAAATATTATATTAACAATTTTACAGTGCTAGTCACATTTTACAGCTAAATACAGCTAGGTTCGCAATTTTTAGTTCAGCTCTCTGATTGGTCAGTTGTAACAGTTGAGTACGCTTATATTTATAGTTAAAACTTAAGTCGTTAGTTGACCTTATGGTCCCGGGTTTGGACCAAAACATTGACTAGTTAACTAAGTTTAAAAAACGTTTTGATATTATACTTGTGTTTTATGTATGTTTGTGTGTGGTTGTGTGTTGTTGTTCTGTAAGATGTGTTACCGAACTATCATGAAGTTACAATTTTGAAATTGATTCTAATTGACCAATTTTAGTAAGAAAAGCTAAGATTTGAATTCATTTATTTTTTGTCATAAACATCAATGTTTATATTTAGAACATTTTATAATTTTTTCTTTCCCGACGGGGCCATAATAAATAAAGCTCGTATTACAACTCTCAGTGTTAATCAGTGTTCAAGTCAAGATTTCGTTAACAAAGTAATCGTTTACCGATCGACGAAAAACTTGTAATATGATCGATCATATTACAAGTTTTTCGTCGATATCTTGACTTGAGAACCGATACCAACCGTTAAGTGGTGGCCACAATCAGTGTTTTACTTACCACCACCAATTTTAAATTTACACTTAGATGGAAAAAAAACTATCAGATTTCAACATTTTAAAGGTTTTAAATTGTGTCGATTTTATTTTATGATCTGATTTTTGTAAGGTGCTGCAGATAAATATTTTATTAGTCTTTTGTAACGTAATAATCTACATTCCTTTTTATAAACTTTACTTTCTATACCACCATTGTTTAGCATCTCTAAGATCGCTTCTTGCCCTAAGAACTGTTGTAAAAGTCTGGTCGACTGGACCGTCGTTATTTTTCAGGACATTTTTTGTTAACAGTTACATTTCAGGCTACTCATTAAAGTTATCTTTCTTGTGATAGTACAGTTGACTGGACAATACAATGCGTATATTTGTACGTTATTCAGAAAATCCGATGGTTAGCTTTACTACAGGCATTACTTAGTACTTATTCTATTATTTATGATTATTCTTGCTATAGCGGCTGTATTTTTCTGATGCTTTTTATTTTTGACATAAGGTTATACCTATTTTGCTTCGCATCCAAAGATATGTTGTACCTTAGCGTCGCTATACATTCTTGTAAATAACATTTATTTGTATTGTCCTTTATAGTAGCATGGTGTACTAATTCATTCAAGACATGCATGCCTGATTTCACCGATATTATTTTAGAATGTTTTAAGTTTCACAGATGTGTTCTGAATTGGTTTTTTATAATAAAAGTATTTTATTATAACTGTTGTTTTTATTATAATAGAATTAATTCCTTGTCAACATTTTTCATCCGAGGGGTGTGCCCTGAAAAATACACTAGCCATGTTAATTTTAAAGCTAGTTTTATTATATCATCAGAAGACTATTGGGCCACAGCACACAATAGTATGTGGCTTCTATCACAAGGAGGAAGTGTAGGCCATAATCCACTACCTACGGTATTTCTCAACTGATCATGCTGTTTTCTCGAAGTTTATTCCCAGACCACTAGCTCTACGGAGCTACACTGGTGACAAATGGGTAAAAAAATCCCATACGTATCTCTGGGAGTCTTCCAAGTCGAGAGTAAACAGGTATCTTCTAGGCAAGCGTGCACCATCATAGACTGCGGTGTCGCAATGGTCATATTAATGCTTTGTCTATAAAGTATTTTAAAAAAAAGGTGCCAGTGGTAAGCCCGGAAAAGTAACATTGTTGGTAAAAGCTGCGACGACTACAGAACACTGTGCTATCCTAAGCGACGACGAATCTATCTATTAGTTCTCAACTTCTCAGTGGCGATGAATGTGAAGAAAATATTGCCAGTAGTGATAAATGGAAGATGGTTGCCAGTTGTGATTATGACTCAAATATAGTCCAGTTTGATTTCACCAAAAAAATGGAAATAAAATAGATATAGAAAATAATCCATGATGATTTCCTTCCCCGTTGGTCGTAAGAGATAGTGCAAATCCTATCCATAACTTGAAAACTAATGTGCGGGCCGAAGAGTCGTATAGGGTGCGTTACACGCATTGATCTCTATTATACAAGTACGCTATAGGTCAAACAGTTGTCTCTCCCAGATTAGTTAGGTTTTCCAGGCAGAGTTTCGTAAGGGCTTTGTTCATACTTGCAGCTTCCGATTGCAGCGCATTGTAGGTAAACAATGACAAGTTATCAAAAAAATCTTACCTACGTGAGTTATCTCGATTTCACACGAGCTTCAGTGACATTCAAGGATCAAGGGAACAAAAATAAAAATCACAATTGAAAACAACATTTATTTTTACATACATTAAGTCGGATTCAAAATGCCTGAAACATACTGATTTTTGTACACATCAGTTTATAGAATTATTAATTTCGTGGAGTAAAATTATATTATTCTCTTTGCACGAATCTGTGGAGACAATAGAAATTATAAGCGTTCGTTATAATCACCATGCGGTACACACTACTATACACATATATATTAAAAATTTCATTTTTATCTTTAGGAATTTCATTAATTAGGTATACTTTTTAAAATTAAATTTGTTAAAAATATAGACTTTCAGTATATATTTAAACGTAGGTATTTTTTAGTAAATACACCATGATCCGCAGTCCGTCGGCAACGAATGCATTGTAGTGCGGCGTCATACAGAGTCCGAACGAAGAACGAGCTATGCTACAAAATATATCTAAATCGAAATCAATCGTTCTACCGAAAAAATTGAGAGAAAAATACGAGTTGTTTTTGTGCTACAGTGGAAAGAAATCTATGAGCACTAATTTAAATGCCATCGTAATAATATCTATAGCGAGACAGATCTAACGTATGCGGACTGGAAGGTAAAACATTACCAAAAATATTTGCAGGCGATCGCTGCGCTTTGTTAACAAGAGGTACGGTACTCGTCAACAGGGGTCGCTGGAGACTGCGTCAGCACAACTCGTTCTCGTTCAAAGAGTGAACGAAACAAACATAGTTCACTCTCCGCGTGTTCACAAATTGAATGGGTATTATTCGAAACGGTACATACTTCTCGATTTTTCTATAAAAGCCGAATCCGTCATGAAATCACTTCTAGAGAACAAAGCGACCGGTACGCAATCTAAAGCGAACCTCCTGCTCCTTACAAATTGTGCGCAAGTACATTCACTTATTTACTATGAAGATATATTAAAAAAAGGAGGAATCATTCAATACTATTTGGTTATTGGCAACGGACGTTACATTACCTACTAGTCAAGAATCCGATCACGAAACAAATTACTTTTAAAACTACGTTACAAGTCCGGCGTCGTACGTTACAAATATAAACGTAATTCGTGAACGAAAGCCGTATCTACACATTACAATTTTCCATATAATTTACGACACTGGCAGTATTTTATCTAAATATTGAAAAAACATAGAAAATTATGATCTAAACTACCTTTATACATATTATATGACTCACTTGTTTATTGCGTTTACTTAAATTGTAAAGGGCGGGGTACGGATAGCAATATACAATGGTTCTATAGGCCCGCTCGCAAAACAATATCGATGGCGTCTACTATTATACTACACAATCATTCGAGATGTTCAACTAAAAACTTAATACATTCAGATATTTTCCATTCGAATTTCACATTATAATTGCCAATTGATGTTTCACAAGACGAGCCTTGCATACGCGTTGAAAATAACGATTTACACATACCTATAGTATTTTTCTAATAGGTAAGTACAATCTATTTCATTTAGACATTAGTTTTCTATATTTAGAGGCGTGTGCGAAGAGAATGCGTACATACATACATGAAATATAAAATAATTTACGTATTTGTAAGTCTCTGAAGAAAAGTAACAACCAAAATTGTATGTGAGCATAGGTAACAGCGTAAAATACCATATTTGAGCTAAAATATAAGTAAGTAGGTAGTGTGTTTCTTCGGTATATCACAAAATGAAAAATGCGTGTAGGTATCATGCAAGCTAGGACATCTGAAACATGTTTATGATATTTTTGTAGATATGGTACGAGAGCCCACTGCACAAATACCTACGTCATCGAGTACCCCAATAGGCTATCTTTAGATCGATAACAGACATATAAATATGTAAAAAAAATCAGATCTGCCGGTTCCGATCCTGCCGGGGCATGTGAATAATTAAATTTTTTGACGTATTTTTTTGTCAAAACTTACCTCAATGAAAGTTCTGGCAACAGTTAACCATTGATTAGTTATGTAAAAAAAGTTGGTCTGCCATTGCGCACCCTGCCGGAAGTACCTGGCAGACCCCTAAGAATATGCCCTTCACACCCTTCACCTACCTCAGCGAATACCCCGATGAAACCTACGCCTAATAATAGCCAAGGTGACCCTGATAATAGATTAAAAGGTCTGCCAGGTCTAAACTTGGCGAAACTTAGTATTCAAAGCATTTGAAGTAGGTGGAGGTGGATTATTTCCATGACCCGGCAGGATCGGAACTGGCAGACCTGTTTTTTTTACATGTTTAACTGTCAGTTAACGATCTAATGATAGCTTATTGGGGTACTCGATGACGTAGGTTTTTTTGCAGTGGGCTCTCGCACCAATAAAAATATATTTGGCAGTCAAATTATATTTCAAACTCTATCAGACTACATTATAAGAATCTATTCACACCGAGAAACGAGTGGGTAAACGGCCACAATTTGTATGCCTCAGAAACTGTGCTTTTAAATTGTGCTTTTGTGATCCTTTTATTAAAATTATGACAGCTGTAGTTTTCTAAATGTGAAATTGTTTGGTATTATTTTATACATGTTTCACAGTTTCTATTTACAAGATGAGTTTTAATTGGTATGTTATCCCGAAAGGGGACTGGGACCATGATAGCCCACAAGTTGTGAGAGCCTTACTTGAAACTGCGTACTTCCAAACCTCCATACTAAAAAATAAACCCACTCACAAAATTACACGAGCGATCGCTACGAGATTTAACACGATAGGTACTATAAATCTATTTCTAAACACAGGTCATTAAACTCATTTAAGTGCATTCGGTCAAAGACGAAGTTCAACCACACAGCTGCGCTAGGGCTATCTTCGAACGTAAAGTTTGCATGGCATTTTTTTAATGTAAAACTATTAATTTAGAAAAGTCGTAGAAGAAACATTGTCTACCTTGGAGAATAATTTAATTTCGGGATAATATACCAATTCGAACTCAGATAGTACATGTCGATACCTGTCGCCATGTTTAAGTTTCAGACCCCCCAGCTTGCATAAAAAGAACATAAAATAGAAATGTTTGTGCAAGAGATTAGTTGAAAGTATGATCCTTTGAAGTATTAGGAATATTTCGACTACAAAAACTTTATGTTTCAACTCCGTCCGTGATTATAAACCCAATAAAGTAGTTAGCGATTTCAACCAAGTTTCTTCATACAATCATTAACACATCTTTTGATCACCTTAGGGGTTGAATTGTATTATTGCACCAAATTGGATAATATTTGTTTGATATGCCCTGATATATTTATCAATAAGATCCGCATCTCAAGATCGCATTCGGAGACTTAATCGGTGTCTATAAATGGGGGCATTGAAATTGCCTTCGGTGAGGTACGCTAACAAAATTGAGGCAAGATTTTTGTGCAATCTGTTGACAGTTTAACTTGAAAAAGCCACGTATTATCGTCTCCTTCATTCTCAAATGTACCGAAAGAGACAAATATGTGCTCAAGCTATACCTAAGTACAGTGACGCCAACTTATCTGATTTCCACAGTCTTTTTCTTATAAAGCAGGGGAGGGGATTGATCTCATTAAAAAGAGACCAGCGAAGAATTCAAGTGTACAGATAAATCGGTGGCACTGTACATAACTTATCTTGGTTACATCATTTCTGTAGTCGACAAACTCCCGAGGTATACTTTCATTGAAAAAAAAAAACTCCAGTAAAGATCACACTCTCGACTATGTTTGCTAAATTAGTTACTTTTGCATTCTGTTCCATACATTTTGCGATACGCTAATACTTACTTACAAATGTAATCCTGGTCACGGCACCAATTGCAACTATGACACATTGAGTAAGTTTTTAGTCATAATAAATAGCTATTCAGCAAATAACACGTTACATTTAATGCCGGGGCTATGTTTACATCGTAAAACTACCACATAGATATTTTTCCCAATGTATGCGTACTTTAATTTACAGTGAAGTATAGTGGATGATTTCATGCAAGAGGTCGTCCATTATAGCACGTTATTCAAATTATGCTAAGTTCTTATTGTATTTTGAGCTCAGTTTGGTTACGTATATTTATAACACAAGTAAATAAAATGGCACGGTGAAAAAAACTTTGCAGAACAACATAAGTTATCAATCTACATTGCTGCGGCCGGGGATGAAAGCGAACGGAATCGTGAATAGCATAATAAGTTTTATGACAATAGGCTTGTGTCCTGCTATTTTTTGATTGCACAAATTAATATATAATACATAGATAAAAAAGGTCACGGCGTCAAGCAAAATCATTTCAGCGAATTTTACTAGGTGGTAGGACTTTTCTGCAAAGTTCGTCTAGGTAGGTACCACCGCTTTGCCAGTTATTCTGCCGCCAAGCAGTAGTGTGCAAGCACTACTGTGTTCCGGTTTGAAGGGCATTGTAGCTAGTGAAATTACTGGGCAAATGAGACTTTATGATCCGATCACTCAGTCTAGTAATCTGATTATTAGACTGGGTGATGTCTCAGGATGACGTGCGCAGTGCAGTGTCGCGCGAAACTATTGTTTTAAAGTTCCGGGTGACACTGCAACTGTTATGGGCGGCCGTGTCACTTAACATCAGGTGAACGACTAGCTCGTCACGTCATTCAATCACATAAAAAAAAATAAAAAAAATAAAAAAAAATAATATTCCTCAAAAAATAAACAGTTGTGGAACCAAAAAATTACACAGTTACAAGCATTTTAAAATACAAGAATAGAAAGAGACAGTTCAAATATGCAGTGACGTCACTCTTACTCCTTCATAGTACCTCATTACTAAGCTGTGGTAGCTTTACAATCTCTTTGGCAAGTGACGTCACTTACGTGCGTTTTCATAGTAACTGTGGGGAAGCTCCGTTTTGCGAGAAAGGGACAGGCGATGGCCCCTCCAGAAACTTTAAAAGCTTATTACTCCATGATTTATTTATCGATTTTACTATTTTTTCAATTATTGCATTCACTTTTAACCTACTTTATGAAAATAATATTAACATGTTAATTTTTAATAGCAGGACACTAGCCTATTGAGCAACATACAAATTAGTACGAGCTAATTTTAGATCGCACGTCTTGCATAGTATTTTAGCGCATTTTGTGAATTATTCAAGGTTGTACATTACGGAATTGACTTAAGGTTCATTATGCTATGTACAATTCAGTTTCGCGGCAATGTAAATTGAGCCTTAGTATCAGTTATATTGCATTCTAAAACGCGGTTTAGCAATTTGTGATGATTCTCTAAATGGCAGACGACCTCAACAACGTGATTATTGACACATTATCTCAATTAGTTAATCCATAATCATAATGTATGTTATGTATATTTTCAATCCTACTTACATTAAAATTAAAACTTAACACAAAAAAAATAATTAAATTAACTTTTACGATTAGAAAGCAAAAAATAGCGTTATTTTTATACAATAGGAAGGAATTACATTTCTTGCTCGTAGTTTGTTGATTTTTTAAGTATGGTAACATTTTAGCGTGTATGGTGTTTCCGCCTGGCAACACTACATATGGCACATTACACAAAAATTATACACCTGCCTCCGACATTCTTATATTAAGGACCATTATACGGGTATTAACATAAAATTTAAACTATAAACAATAACAAAATTACCAGTTAAGGCTCTAGTGATGTGGAGTTTATCGATAAAATTATATCGATAGTCCACAAGTCCACCAGCCTTAAATAGTAAATCTAAAATATTTGTCTAATTTTAGAAAATAGCATTAATACACTAAATCAAAAATTCTTTTAGATTCATAAAGAATTAAATAACGATAGGAAATATAGAAATATGTAGATCATTTTTATATTAATAAAGATTTCTTAAAATAGAACATGGGTAAGTACATAAACCAATTACTCCATAAATAATAATGCTATTTTTTTATTAGTAATAATTATTAATGTTAGGGCGAATATGTTAGTAACATTTTGTATCTTAGGACTAAAACGTGTTCTTAAAACGCAAGAAAAAAATATAATCTACTATAATCCGAATAATTATTCTTTGAAAATATTTGAAATCAAAATACTGCTACAATTACGATATTTCGATGGCCGCATCACATACGACCGACATTGCATCTTTGGACCTTATATTATTATACTAGAAGCTCATAATATTAAAAAATATATTATATAACCTAAGTTAAAATCTACAGCGAAGCTTTTGCCTTTTGTTACTATATAATATTTTAGTAAAAAATTGTGCTAGAAGTAAACGCAACTGTTATAACGTTTAGTGGTTCAATAAAACAAATAATGTTAATAACGATATTAAAAACAATAATCATAGGAAGACGTACAATGATTTATAAAACTAAAATTATAAAGTAAACCTTATCAAAACGTAATCGAACAAAAATGTGACAAATAATAGTGGGTCACAAAATAATAATAAAAATATATCTTTCTGTAATCAAAAATATACAGACATAACAATTAATTTTTATAAAAAAAACTATACAAAAATGTATATTCGACTAAAGAGGTTAACTTTGTGTATAAATATATTTGGGCCAATAAATAAATGATTTAAGATAAAAAGCTGGCCTTATTTGAGCATAACATGCTTGCACACAATAAAGAGTAAGTGATATGCATTTAACAAAAAAAACAGATATTAAAGACTCTAAACTATATTGTAAGCTTGTGTTTTCTACAGAGAAGTGAAGAATACTATGAACTAGCCTCGACTTGAACCGATTCAAAAATCGATGATCCTTAATATAAAATGGTATCGACACAGCGCGTTTGGCACATCCCTAACACCGATACACCTGTCCACGAACATCAACTACTATTTTCTTTACCGATTTATTAACGGAACAAATCATCAAACGTCGATACGAAAAACTTTTTTTCAAATTCATTATCATGGATTTTATGCCGAAATGGCACCACCCGAAATCGATATCGCGACTTTAGCCATAATCTAAAGAAACCAAATCACACGGTATCATGGACGAAATTGACAATCTAAAGATCCTTTTTGGTTACAGCCGTCAGAAAAAGAAGTTGGCAGTTGCTTTCTCAAAAGTTAGGTATCTGGAGGCTCTCCTATGACCTTTCGTTCAATACTGGTTTTTCTATTACATAACTAATAAAGAATGCGTACAATGCCCTCTAGTGAATTGTACTATAATGTCACGAAATTAAAAATAAGCTTTATACACAATTCGGCCCTTTCTAAAAATCCTAAGAAAAAAACAAAAAAAAATCTAGTGATTACTCATAAGATATCGACAGTTGCCAGAAAATCGGGTAAACATTGAATTCGGAAACACCATCTCATATCGTTTACACGTGGTTTATTATCGATTCGGTTCAGCTTCGTTGTCGATATTAACATCGACTTGGATCGTATCGTCACACAATGCTGAAAATATTTGGTATAAAAAGGAATCGGGGTTTAAAAAGCTTAAACTTACTTTATTAGAAAATAATCGATAAGTACGAAAGTCGATTCGATTGTTCGATAAGATTTCGAATCGATAAAGCGTAATCGTTTATTCGAGTTTTATCATAATGGTTTTTATTTTGCAAATCGAAGCGAACCCAATCGAAGTGCCACGCTAAGAAAGGTCGGATTTTTAGAATTATACGAATTGGTTAGTTCCACTGAAATCGCAATATAGGTCTTTACAAAACATAGATAAAAATGCGGTAAGGCTTTAATTGACAACATTGCAAATTATTATAATTTTATTAAAAGTTAGTTGAGAAATAACAGACACGTATTTTTTATTTCGAGTTTCATGCAATGTTTATATGGTAGTTTTTTTTTTTAATTTTGGCTGTTGTGTGGCTTAATGAAGAAGAAGCCCAGAAAAAAAATGTAACGCCTTTATTCGGTGTTTTTATGGCAGTCGTTGACACAAAGTAGGCTTCATACGTCGATTACCATTTAGCCTCAAGTTATTTTTTAACAATAACATGAGAAACACGAATATCTAACCGACCGACCGATCGTATATCTGATATTTTTTTTTAAATGTTGCAACGGGATTCGAATTTCATAACCTTCCATAAAATGAAATGTTATCAATTTAGGGTGGTATTGGCAGCTTGTATCTAAAGAGATTATAAGGAAATACGCGAATGTCGTTACGGTACTTTTCTTTTTCTTTAGCAAAAACTTAAACTCTGCATTTACTTATAATTATCTTAGAGTACAGACTAAAGCATAGAGAGAACTTGATTATGTGTCAAGCGTACCAATTTTCTGGACACTTTATATGATATGGACACTTTGATGTGAGCGAGTCTGACAGATTTGTATAGAAAAAAAACAGGACTCGAGTCGATAAAATGGTACGGAGCTTATCGCAAGCGTAGCGTAGCTAATTACTATATGTTTGTTTCTTTCCTTCGCCACTGACGTAGCGATACGTGTGAGCAGTACAAATATAATATCGTTTTGTATCTCTCTATGCTTTAGTCTATACTCTGTCTCTATGTCTTTATATTTTCTTTCATTTGTTATCTATCTATCACTGTTACCGGCTAGTTTTTTCTGTTATGACCTTGTAAACTCTGTAACCACAAGCGGAAACTATTCAAGACATTCTTATGTTTATTTCTAATCATAATCTCGCAGCAACTGCTAGTTTTCCATGTAAAATTGAAATGCGGTAATATAAATAAAATTCTTGTGCTATTTCTATAAACATTGTCTTTTTCTAGTTGGATGTCTAGGAAGCAATCGCAGACTGTTTTAAAAAGTTTTTTATTTCTTTATTTAGATTTATATTGTTGGTTTGAATAGGGCCTCGTACTTCATAGTACGCTTAGTTTCAAGTAATATCACAATTTCAATTGCTTTTAGAAAAAAATACACTCAAGAATACGCGCCATGTACCTTATTCTCTTACGATTTTCAAATGATAATAATTTTAGTAGTTTCACGTTTCACAATTAATAAAAGCCACGTTCGTCAACCTGCGTGGTAAAGAATAAACGCTACACCCGTCTCACTCGCACATATGCCATGTTGTGTATACATGTTTCACGCTTTTCACAGAGTTAGTTCGCTCCTCAGAATTAAGAACACTAAATCCGAACGGCGAAAAACCGGAATTCATTTTTAACAGTTTCAATTATAAATATAATATATTATGCTGTAAGAAACAGTGGATTTTATTATACGATTTAATTAACAGTGGAACTAACCGATAACACAAAGCGGTTTTTTAACCACTTCAATACAATATTTGGTATGAAAATGCCTGCGCGTCCGCAGTCCGTAGAAACCAGGGCGAAATAGTTCATAATTTGAAAAACCGGGGCCAAGTAGTTCGTTTTAACCGAACTGGGTTAAAGTAGTTTGTTACGGGTGAAATAACCAGTTTCTTTCGAAAAGTTTTCCTTTTCAAATTGTCTATTTTGTAGGTTAGATTCGAGATCATTTTGCTAATACAAAATATTTTATAAATGAATTACTTTTGCGTCCATATTTACCTTCAAAGTTATACCAATAATAAATTGCTTTAACTTCGTAACGAAAAAGTTTAGGTTAAAAAAAAACATTTCTTGCTTGATAATAAATATTTGGTGGACACAATAGAGCGCCATTTAGCCACTTCTTCTTCTTCTTGTCGTGTAGGCAATCGGTCAGTCATTAAGCTGTTTTATTTTCGCGATTTTAACCGAATAGACTGCAAACATTTACAGAAGAAACTAGCTTTTCCATTCCGTATTGCCTTCCCCACAACTCCCCTCGTTTTCTCCACAATTTCTCCCGGTTTCCCCACCAATCTCCCCGTTCCCCCGGATTGCGGGCGCGTGACGCGTATTTACATAGAGTTGACAAGTGACAACAGTAATATTATAGTAAAAGTATTGCTGTAAGGGACGTTGGTGTCATACGGTGAACGGGCGGTCGGCGCCGCGGTATTTGCTACGCGCATACTGACACTTTCTGGAAGGAAAAATAACTATTTGTTTTTTTTGGAAAATAAAACTTAATTTGATACAACAATACTACTAAGTGGCAGGACTTTTCTGCAAAGTTCATCTAGGTAGGTACCACCGCATTGCCAGTTCTTCTGCCGCCAAGCAGTAGATTACTGACTGAGTCACGCGAAAATGTATTATTTTAAAGTTCCGAGTGACACTGCAACTGTTATGGGCGGCCGTGTCGCTTAACATCAGGTGAACGACTAGCTCGTCACGACATTCGCAAAAAAAAAAACAATATAAATTACAGTGAAGAACACGCGAACAATGTGTCATCGCCTTAATAGAGACAATAATAAAAGTGTTATTTAACACATTCTTAGATAATAATGGTTTTAAAAGTTTACATTAAATTAAACCTAACCATCTAATATGGTGATTCTAGCTGTTAGTAATCATAGTGTTATGTTAGCAGCAGCGAGTATGTTACTAATTTCTATTTACAGTGCTGTGTTAGAGTAGCTCGTTCTGTCAATTGTTTCTACTCCCGGTGTTAGGTTAGTTAGAGATTCTACTCAGTGTTAAGTTAGAGCAGCGCATAATGTTACTTGTTTCTACTCAAAGTGTTATGTTACTTGTTTCTACTCAGTGTTATGTTAGAGCAGCTCGTACTAACGCAGATGCATGCAAGTGTTACGTTACTTGTTTCTACTCACAATATTATGTTAGAGAAGCTCGTACTGCGCAGGTGCATGCGTCGGCAGATGATGTCACGGCAGTTCATATCATATCATAATGTTATATGTTTCTACTGACAGGGTTATGTTAGAGCAGCCTGTACTGTTGTCTACTCAGTACAATGTCAGAGCAGCTCTTATTGTTACTTTTTCTACCCTAATTATTACTTGTTTCTACTCAGTGTTATGTTACATGTTTCTACTCAAAGCGTCATCTTAATTATTTCTAATCACAACGTTATGTTACTTGTTTCTACACAAAGTGTTATGCTACTTGTTTCTACTCACAGTGTTATGTTAGAGCAGCTCGTACTGACGCAGGTGCATGCGTTGGATGATGTCGCGGCAGTCGTTGAATACGCGCTTGATGTTCTCAGTGTCGACGGCGCAGGTAAAGTGAGGGTAACAGTAGTGCTTGCCATCGCCACTCGCTGTGCTGATACGCTGAGAAACATATAGGATAGCTGATAGAAACATTCTTAACTATCGACGGGTAAAGTTCATTATAGGTTTCGTTTACAGATTAATTTGTAAAGGAAAAAATATGAATCACGAACGGGACATGAACCCGCATCCATCCGTTCCTAAAGCCGGGACAGCTACCGTGACAAGTGGTCTCGTGTCCGAATTTATCCTTCACCTTTTACAACCAGCTTACGGGGTTGGTAGCGCGGTTTATTATTTATTGAGAAATTCTTAAGAATCATCCCCACCAGCATGGTCAAGTTACATCAACACAAATGCTGTAAAGATAACGCCTGCCAAATCAATATTTATGATTTTTACAGCAGTATCGCTCTGCTCAGCGTAATCTACAGATTAATTTGTAAAGAAAAATATGAATCAGGAACGGGATGGGAGGTTTCGTTTACTCAGGTTTTAATCGAGCTAAAAAACATTGTTTTAAATAAATAATAATAGAATAAAGGTCACCACTCTAGAAGTGGCGACCACGAACCGGAAGACGCAGCGTTGGCCCCCCACTAGGTGGACCGACGATCTATGTTCAGTAGTCGACGACTTCAGGCTATTAATGATGATGATATTGTAATTTCGCATGGTACATACCAGGAACTCATCCCTGATGAAGTACTTGGCGCGGGCCACCTCGGGGTGATCCCTGGCGTCGGGCGCGGCGTCGGGTGGCGTGGCGTAGCGCGAGAACTCCGCGAAATAGTCCTCCAGCCGAGACTTGCCCGCTAGGACCTTCTCCGCTAACAGGTCTTGCTTGTTCAGGAACAGGATCACTGATATTGTGCGGAGCCATCTGTTGGGGGAATTGTTTGTTTAGAAAAAGTAACAAAGATGAAATAAAAAAATCGTGTTTTTTTTTAAATGTTAATGATTGACGTGACGAGCTAGTCGTTCGCCTGATGTTAAGCGTCACGGCTGCCCATAACAGATTGCAGTATCACTCGGAACTCTAAATTAATATAGTTTCGCGTGACACTGCACTGCGCACGTCATCCCGAGACTTCACACAGTCTAGTAATAAGATTACTAGACTGTGTGATCAGATCATAAAGTCTCATTTGCCCAGTAATTTCACTAGTGCTAGTGTGTTTCTTTTTATTAAGTTGTTTCTATTTTTAACCGACTCCAAAGGGGAGGTTCTCACTTCGGTTGTATTTTTTTCGCTTTTTTATGTTTGTTACCATTTTTAATATGATTTACATCATTTAAAATTCATTTCTTAATTGAAGCTTTCAGATTGGTCCTAAAGCGGTTGAGTCAAAAAAAAAAATGATTTGATTTGGATATGTGAAAAGATTTCCTTCTCTAGCTTATTATAATACTGGCAAGTGGCAATAATAAAGTAATAACGCCCAACGATCACATACATAGAACCTGGATTCCCTGTATCTAGGGACCCAGGAACTACGAGGACCATGGTCCCACAACACCCAGACACAGAACAAGTATTTGCGCCTTTTTTTCTGTGTACAAATACTTGCCCTGTCTCGGGAATCGAACCCGCCGCCTCCGGGTTACAAGCCGACCTGCTCAACCACCACACCACAGAGGCCGTCTAAAATTAGACGGCCTCTGATTGGTTAAATAACCAATGCAGCAATGTACTAATTTAACCTGTTATTCCATATGCTCTTGAATAGTTCGAGCGACTCCCGCAGCCGGTTCTGCGTGGGATCCTCTCGCAGCACCATATTGTATGAGGAACAAGCGGTGACGAAGATGATGGCGGTGACGTCATTGAAGCACTGGATCCACTTGCGACGCTCGTCTCGCTGCCCGCCGACGTCGAACATGCTGAGGGTGGAATAGACAAAGTTAATAGACAAAAAATCTGGGCAAAACTGTCGAACATTGGCAAAGAAGTTCGGATAATTTCTTCATCAACAGCCTGAAGACGTCCACTGCTGAACATACACAACATGGCATCCCCAAAGAGCGCCACTTTGAGCGGCTGCTTGTTTCCTGTATCCACGCGGTTTTGACCGTTTAACAGACTTTCACTTCTCGGTCTTTCCTCAGGGTTACGAGAAGTCCTAAAAAAGGTATAAATTTATAAATATGAGTTCTCAAGGGTCTAGTGGGGGCCTACGCTGCGTTTTAACAGACTTGCACTCCTCGGTCTATCCTCAGGGTTACGAGAAGTCCTAAAAAAGGTATAAATTTATAAATATGAGTTCTCAAGGGTGTAGTGGGGGCCTACGCTGCGTTTTAACAGACTTGCACTCCTCGGTCTTTCCTCAGGGTTATGAGGAGTCCTAAAAAGGTATCAATTTATGGGTCAATGCATCATCAGCGCTCTTGGTGTTGCAGATACGCAAGGGTGCCTATTACCATTAGTTTAAGGGTTATCATCAGCGCTCTTGGTGTTGCAGATACGCAAGAGCCACCCATTACCATTACTTTAAGGGTAATTTTGGAATATCAAAGTAGTAAAGAAAATAACCGACTTCGACAGTACTCACTGGAAATTGACTTTGTCGACGACGAATTGCGTTTCGAATATGCCAGATGTGAGGACTCGGCAACGCAGGATGTCTTGCTCGCTCGGCGTGTAGTTCTGCTGCTTTATTATATGCACCTGGTCCAGGAAGCTGGAACATAAATAGAATTAAAATAAATATTTGTGGACATTTCACACAGCGCCATCTAGCCCCGAACTAAGCAAAGCTTGTACTATGGTAACCAAATAACTGATACAATACATAGATACTTTTTGTTTGTAAATATACACATAGAATACAATACAATAACAATACAACCGCCTTGTTCATCCCACAAATGATTGTCCTGGGTGAGAATCGAACCCACAACCTACAGTTCAGAAGGCAGGCCTACTACCAACTGAGCTATCAAGCCAGTCAAATAATTGATAAAGTACAAGTCCTTGGCCGACTCCACGCAGCAGCAAGCGACGTGTCGCCGCTACACTACTGTTTCTATGTAACTCTAAAGGGGCGTTCGGATCGGGATCGTTTTTGGCATTTGCAAAATTAATGTTGTTGTAAACCGTTCGATTTGAGAATTTCGCCAACAATGCACCTTTTACCACATTTACTCACTACCCAAAACGAACGCAAAATAACCAAATGCGGTTTGTTATCTCAAATGTCAAAAACAAGTTGGCGGAATTTTACATTACACACGTAAACTTACGTCTTCCTTCTCACTTCTCCGTGCTATATCATTACAATAACTACAATTTTCACGAT
Organism: Ennomos quercinarius; assembly: GCA_910589525.2. Lineage (NCBI taxonomy): Eukaryota > Metazoa > Arthropoda > Insecta > Lepidoptera > Geometridae > Ennomos > Ennomos quercinarius. The sequence goes on from OU342510.1 coordinate 5,390,188, forward strand.
AAAAATCAATAGTTTTTACATAACCGCGCCAAAAATTATACGTCAATCTCTAATGTCAGAAAACGATCACTTTTAACCCACCTCCGCAGGTGTTTCAAAATTGGCAGTTCACGATGCCATTTTTAACTGTTTTCGAGCTATCCGAACGGTGAACGAAAACAGTTAAAAATGCAACTTTTGCTCACACATTCCCAAAACGAACGGTGCATGTGATCATTTTTGTCGTTTTTAACTGTTAATTTTGCCACCAGTAGGCTATCCGAACACAGGTTATGAAATGCCTTCATCACGGGTAGCTAGAGCAGTAGAAATCGACATATCCCTTCTCTCTCGAAAGCTTTGACCAATTAAAAGAAAGAAAGAAAGAAAATACATTTATTCAGGACATCACACAACACTACATTACAATACACAATAAAAATAACATAAGTACAGTCGCCTGCACTAATAAGTATACATTTTATAATTTTTAAAATAATGTCATAGTATTAAATTTCTCAAAAATGTACTCAGCATGCACGCAACAATTATGTATCCAACAACTTGTGGCGTAACTATGTATACATAGTCAATAAATAATGTAAACGAGACTATTGGTCAGAAAAATGGTTACATTATAATCATCTATAATAAGTAACCACACGCGGCCTGCAATGATATGTATACTTCAGTAGTTCCAAAAGAATGTCGCAGTGTTAAACATAGATTCATAGAGATGCGCTTACTACTTACTCTCAGATTGGGCATAATCATATGCATAACATGTATACAAGTTAAATCAAAACTATATACACACATAACAAGTGCAATAAGACGTGGTATAAACTTGATTCAAACAAGTTTTTTTCTACATCTTTTTCATAAATATGTATACACTTTCATATTTGAGCAAAATATCGTTTCTTGACCTGTATTTAACAAATGGTCAAAAACATGTATACACCTTTGATGCCATTTAAATGTAAACACGATTTTTTCAATAAGTTGGTGGCACGAAGATGATTTGTGTAAGTATTTTAGTATTGTTCAACAAGACTATTTTTGTTCTGATTAGTGCAATAAAGAATTATAATAAGTAATAATAAATAAAACCGGCCAAGCGCGAGTCAGACTCGCTCACAAAGGGTTCCGTACCATTATCTATAAAAACGAGCAAAAAATAACGACTTAATCTTATTCTCATAATTAAACAGGCAAATACATGATAGTAATAAACAAAATAACGATATCCCTAAGAACCGATAACTGTTGGGTAGACGTGTTCTGGAGTGGAGACCGCGAATCGGTAATCCTACACTATGTAGGACGACCTACAGCGGGACGGAGCGATGATATACGCAAGGTGGCTAGCAGTAACTGGAAAAATAGAGTCAAAGACTGACCTCAGCGGCGTGCCTTGGGAAAGGCTTATGTCCAGCAGTGGACTAGTATAAGCCGATGATGATGATGATAAGTGGTGAAAGGGAACCCTCATGTCTGACTACTGAGTCTGACCGTCCGTACGTTTATTAGTCTGTCAATCCGTCCGTCCATCCCCCTGTCCATCCCCATCTTCAGTCTGTCGGTTCGTCTGTCAGTCCGTCTGTCCGTCCGTTCGTCTGTCTCTATCCGGTACTGTGCGAGATTCTGTTACTGTTGGCAGTACAGTTTTATGATTTTCTTCAGCACTTCAGAATGCCAAAAACCGCCAAAGATAGTCTATCATGTATTTGCCTGTTTAATTATGACAATAAAAATAAGTCTTTATTTTTTTGCTCGTTTTTATAGATAATGGTACGGAACCCTTCGTGCGTGAGTCTGACTCGCGCTTGGCCAGTTTTATTTATTATTACTTATTATAATTCTTTATTGCACTAATCAGAACAAAAATAGTCTTGTTGAACAATACTAAAATACTTACACAAATCATCTTCGTGCCACCAACTTATTGAAAAAATCGTGTTTACATTTAAATGGCATCAAAGGTGTATACATGTTTTTGACCATTTGTTAAATACAGGTCAAGAAACGATATTTTGCTCAAATATGAAAGTGTATACATATTTATGAAAAAGATGTAGAACTAAACTTGTTTGAATCAAGTTTATACCACGTCTTATTGCACTTGTTATGTGTGTATATAGTTTTGATTTAACTTGTATACATGTTATGCATATGATTATGCCCAATCTGAGAGTAAGTAGTAAGCGCATCTCTATGAATCTATGTTTAACACTGCGACATTCTTTTGGAACTACTGAAGTATACATATCATTGCAGGCCGCGTGTGGTTACTTATTATAGATGATTATAATGTAACCATTTTTCTGACCAATAGTCTCGTTTACATTATTTATTGACTATGTATACATAGTTACGCCACAAGTTGTTGGATACATAATTGTTGCGTGCATGCTGAGTACATTTTTGAGAAATTTAATACTATGACATTATTTTAAAAATTATAAAATGTATACTTATTAGTGCAGGCGACTGTACATAAAAAAACAAACATACAACATTAGCACATATAATGTAATATTGTGTGATGTCATGACTAGGTCCCGACTCAGCATGCAATTAAGGTCCATGTACGACCCTCATTTACAATAAAAAAAAATCTAAATCTAATCTAATTTTAATTTTTTTTTTTTGATGCGTTTAAAACGCAGCAAATTGTTTATAACGTGATCCGCGTGATCATTCATTGGTCAATCGCTTTCTCGGGAGAAAAGATAAGTCGATTTCTACAATTTCTACAGCTCATGCTAGCCATGCTACATAGAAACCAGTAGCGTCACGGCGACACGTCTCGCCCGCTGCTACTGCGTGAAGTCGCCTATGAACTTGTACCATTACTTGTCTTGTGCACTAGGTGGTAGGACTTTTGTGCAAAGTTCGTCTAGGTAGGTATCACCGCTTTGCCAGTTATTCTACCGCCAAGCAGTAGTGTGCAAGCACTACTGTGTTCCGGTTTGAAGGGCATTGTAGCTAGTGAAATTATAGGGCAAATGAGACTTTACGAACTGATCTCACAGTCTAGAAAGTTTTTTTAGACTGTGTGATGTCTCAGGATGACGTGCGCAGTGCGCGGTGTCACGCGAAACTTTAATTTAGAGTTCCGAGTGACACTGCAATCTGTTATGGGCGGCCGTGTCGCTTAACACCAGGCGAACGACTAGCTCGTCAAGTCACTCGCTTACATTAAAAACAATTGCCATAATCACAACGCTTGGCAGGTGATCACAGATTTTAATGTACCGAGGAGAACGCTGCTGCCCATTCTCTAGATATTCCCTTAGCCGACTCTTACGGCACCCAAGGGAAGAGATGGGGTGAAATAGGGAAATCTGCACATTGAAATACGAAAAAGAAAACCAATGAAGCTTAAAAAGGTTCAGATATTGTATTGTACATGTACTTACTACTTGGCACAGTCGATCAGCTGGTACTCGTTGCTGCGCTCGTACGTGCGTTGAACTCCCTGATCCTTCCACAGGGCTTCCGTGTGTTCGTAGAACTCAGACGGGTAGTCGAAGTCCGGCTGGGATGCCACGTCCTGGAATAACGGATGATGGACGGTCATAAACACTAAAATATTGGTGGACATTTTACACAGCGCCATCTAGTTCCAAACTAAGCAAAGCTTGTACTGTTTCAACCAGCACGGGTAGCATGAGCGTTAGTCTATTTGCAATTAATTGTTTCGGGTTTATTTTATAGTAATGTAATTATGAACCAACCTGTATGTAATCGACGCGCGCCTTGTTTTCTCCCTTCTCGAGCGGTATAGGGGGTGTTAGAGTGCTCATAGCACCGGTGATTGTCTGAAAAATTACAAAAAAAAAACATTATTTCCTGAAAATATATATAATATAAAAACCTGTATATAAAAGCATGATTTTAGAATCCAATTACCTTAACTAAATGTAAAAATTATTTTTTTCAATACACCGCGTGAAATTCTAAACATCACATGTACGCCATCTATTAGCCCAAAAGACGAACTACTAGTTCTAAAATTCACAACTAAAGATATAACGTCACCATTTTTGACGGTGCTTCATGTCCGTAGATGTGGATGATATGGCGCCATCTATTGATCAAAAACACGAACTAAACGCACAAAAACACAAGCCACGCACAAAAACACAAGCCACGCACAAAAACACAAGCCACTCACAAGTATAGCGTCACGTATGTTCTTCTTGATGTCCTCGATTTTCTCGCGGCGCTCCTTGTCCGAGAACCCGTTGACGTGGAGGATACGCATCTGCTTCACGATCGTGGACTTCCCGGACTCGCCAGCGCCGAGGAGCAGCAGCCGGTGCGTGGCCCGGTACAACTGGAACATGGGAATGACACTTTAAAGATGGGTCCCTTAGAATAGAACGTTTTGCACCCCTGATGGGTTAGCATGGACGGTAGACAAAATTGTCTTTCCCCGTTTTACATCACTTTCTTCATACTTGCTTGGAGTAAAACAGGGAAAAGACAGTTTTGTCTACCGGCCGTGCTAACCCTACAGGTGTTAGAGAGTGATTCAAACGTAATGGCGGCTGTGAAGTTGGTGCGAAACGCTGCGCACAATCAACGATCAATGATCTCGTGGCACTGGGAGGGAGAACAATGAGGGCAGCATAGAAATAAAAAGCATCATCATCATCAGCCTCAAGGCGTCCACTGCGGAACATAGGAGCCATAGAGCGCCACTTTGAGCGGCTGCTTGCCTCTTGCATTCATCGGCTCCCTGTGGATTTGACCAGGTCATCGGTCCACCTAGTGGGGGGCCAGCCTACGCTGCTTCTTCCAATCCATGGTCGCCACTCGAGAACCTTTCGCAAGCAATAAAAGACATGGTAGCAGCGAAGCCCAGCACTTGGATGATAAATGACGTTAATGGACAAACGAGTTGTTCACCTGCTTATCTTTCTGCAGCTGCTTGTTGATGATCTCGCTGCGGCGCTTCTGTGACTTGATGTCGTCGCCTTCGCTGCCGCTCTTGCCCCCCGGAGAGCCGAAGCAACCCATGGCCGACCACGCCGCCCACCTGGAAACCAGAACAACATCTGTATACCCTAGTTGGAAAATAATCTTGTAGATATACTGGACAAAACATGTTATGGAGTTATATATAAAATTGAGTAGGTTAAGTAACTTAGTACAGTACTGCTGATAATAGAGTTTTCACATGCTGATTTGAACCAATTACTTCAAGATTTTATTATTATTATTTTTTTTGTTAACCTATACTCTCCCACTGCTGGGCAAAGGTCTCCCCCATATCCTTCCAGATATCCCGGTCCCCCGCAACTTCAGACCACTGCTCTTGAAAGGCGTCGAGGTCATCACGCCATCTCTTACGGGGCCTGCCTCGGCGGCGACGGCCGTTTTCAGGTACCCACTGCGTGATGATCCTTGCCCAGCGATCTGGGTGCATGCGGCTTACGTGTCCTGCCCACTCCCATTTCAGTTTAGCAGTCTTATAACCGACATCGGCAATGCCTGTTTTTGAGCGAATTATTGAATTAGGTACTCTATCAATTATTTATTTACGTGGCACTAAAAAAAGAACTTTAGATTAAACTGCATCTGATTTAGATTTTGATACTCTTTATAATGTAACACTTATTATCTGTGTACAGTCAATCTAACCTAATATTAAGCTATTAATAATTATATAGGGGTAGTGATAGTAATCAATTAGCGAATATTGATTTAAAAGGTGAAGGGAACAATATGTATATTCAATAAAGTATCCGGATCAAGCATTTATGTTTGATGTTGATTAATACAATATGTAAGTATGTCGAAGAACTTGCAATTATTCTATGGAGTGGGATCCACAAGGCGATGAGCCTGTATCATACTATGTACTTTATGAAACGTGTGTAATTGATAAAAAGAAATTTGAACCCGTCTGAAAATATTTTTTTCTTACTTCCACTATTATTTTAAAGAGCAGTAGGAGTGAGCCAACAATAAAAATATCTGCTCTTTTATTGAATCGTGTTATACTGTATTGGTGATCCTGAAACTAAAAAGACCTTCAGCCCTTGAGCTTTAGTCATCTAACCATGATTCAAACCAAACTGGGTCACCTGCTAAGGTTTTCCCAGTTTGGGGAAAAGGGTATTTATGTTTTATGTTCGTAGTTATATGTACTTATACGGTGTGTATGCGCTGTTAGCGCATACTGAGCAAAATGAAACGAAACTATAGCAAGTGACTGATTTATGAAACAAAGATATGCTTGTAGTTTAATGAGATTAATTTTCTCTCGCAGAATAAGAATATAGTTTTTAATGTAAATGAATATAGTGACAAGCAAGTCGTTCACCTGATGTTAAGCATTACGGTAACAGTTGCAGTGCCAATTGGAACGCAAATTATCAAGTTTTGTATATTTATAGGCGTTCGGGTGCCACTAATTTCCATAATATGTTTTTTTTATGTAATTGAATGACGTGACGAGCTAGTCATTTGCCTGATGTTAAGCGTCACGGCTGCCCATAACAGATGCAGTATCACTCGGAACTCTAAATTAATATAGCTTTGCGTGACACTGCACTGCGTACGTCATCCTGAGACTTCACACAGTCTAGTAATAAGATTACTAGATTATGTGATCAGATCATAAAGTCTCATTTGCCCAGTCATTTCACTAGCTACAATGCCCTTCAAACCGGAACACAGTAGTGCTTGCACACTACTGCTTGGCGGCAGAATAACTGGCAAAGCGGTGGTGGTACCTACCTAGACAAACTTTGCAGAAAAGTCCTACCACCTAGTAAAATGTAATGGATAAACTAAAATGTAATAGATAAACAATTTAAAGTGCACCACAGTGGTGCGAATAACAGTCGAGCGGTTTTGTGTGACGCTGCACTGCGCACGTCATCCTGAGACATTAGCACAGTCTATTCATTTGCCCAGTAATTTCACTAGTAAATGCTAAAAGCATTTTATGGGTAATAGGTAAAAACTAAAGATATAAATTACGTAAATTCCCTAATGACGGCCCTCGATCTAATAAACATAATTAGTTAACAAAATTAATCTGCAGCATTATACGTATAAATGGACAAAATAAGAACTTAGACTAATAATCGACTAATTATTTATCTCGAGTATTTTTTGTTTTTGTTGGAATCATAATAACGTAGACGTTACCCATACTATTCATATTTTTAAACCACAAATAAACTGGTTCGTCTAAAATCAAATCAAAGAGTGGCTGGCTCTTTTGCTTTTTATATTGTACAGGTATTTCAAAGTGAAGTGGTGCCAAGCTTGAGTTAGGTTACATTACAATGACTGATTAGTCTACAGAGATGGAGCATAAAATGAATGAATGAAAACCGAAGCCGACACACGTCAAATATTACGCAAATCAGTTATGCTTAGCGTTTATTACCAGCGAACTATTTGGAAAACACATTTTACTCTTTTCAATTTTTGGTAATCAATTAAAATCGTCTTAGAATATAAAATAGATGAAAAATTTAATAAACGCAACATCACGTGTGGTTCTTCACCAGGTGAAATGCCAATGAAAATATAGCATAGTCATCGAAATAGATGAAAGCTGATTTTATTACTTTTCACGCAACTAGCAATTCCTTAATAAAATTTCTTTCAAAATTATAATGATGAAGCCAGAAAATATAAAAACACAATTAAAAAAATTTAAGTTGCTACAATTTTAAATAATCTGTCCACAACTCCAGAACTTTCAACATGGCGAAAGCCATTAAACACCTCCAACGAAAAATGTAGACTGTATCGGTAGGCGGCACACCATGATTGTCCTTTTTTGCTGTTCATTAAATATGGATGTTAACTATGTTAAGTTTGGAGTTTTGGACACGTGTTTTGTGCCAAAACTGATATAAATAATAACTTCAGTCGCAATTAAAATAGCGCTATACATTTTAAACTCAATTAATCAGGAGGCACAGAGCGCAGCAAATAATAGGAGATATTATCATCTATGTTCGCACATATAATAGTTTCTTAATTTTTGTGTGAAAATGTCCATAATTGGCTCCGTGGAATAAAACATAGTACCTACCTCTACTCCACTAATTACGTACTATAACTAGTGGAGTAGTAGCTGTTAAAATAGGAATACCGTTACTAATTTGCTGTTTAGCGGACACTTTGAACTATTCAAGGATGTTATTCCTCTGAGGAAAGGAGATTAAAATAATAAATTGATGTTTTGTTCTGTTGTTTTAAAATGGCACAAGGACAATAATATATATGGGTTCATGGTTATTGTGATAGTAGGTAACATAGGTTAGGTATACTATACATAAATAAGTTATAATTCTGCCCCACATCAATAACTATTGAAGTTACGTGCGGATTTCTTACAAGAAAAACATCGTGAGGGAACCGACATGTTGTACAAGAACCACAAAATTCTAGGGCATGTTTTGTCCACTAACCCACGTTTGGTCAGCGAGGTGGATTATAGTCTACCTTAAACTCTCTGTGAGAGAAGACCCCTTGGTTATCGAGGTGGATTATCCTACATTACACTCTCCGTGGGAGAAGGCCCCTTGGTCAGCGAGGTGGATTGTGATATGACCTACCTTACACTCTTCGTGAGAGGAGGCCCGTGTCTCAAGTCCCAATAGTGGGGACGTATAGGCTGGTGACATGAGTGAACAAATCAAGAATTCAGTAAAAGGAATTGGGCAGATTGACGGTAACTTATTTATTTATTTCGTGGTGTCTTTTATCACGTGATTCGCTTGCAATATGCAATTTAACGCTTCCTCAAAGAAGAAGTATCGATTTGGTTACTCGTAACATAAACGTCAATAAAGGAATATTGGTTGCATTAAGCATGGACGAGACGGAAACGGTTGTAAATCCTACAGAATGTAGAACAATTGAACATCAAAAATGTTCGGGATGTTTTGTATCTGCGTAATCCTAAATATCTATTTGTGTACAGGTTGCTGATCTCTTTTTTGTCTATTTTATTCGACTTCGTTCTCTGTGCTGTTTTAGAATCTCTGGATAAGATTAAGGTAGATGAGAACGGCTTATCTGTAAGCCAATTTTCAATAAGACTACTCGTGTCTCTTTCGCTCGTATTAATATTGAATTGAAAGAAAATGAGTCCGAGACATCCCAGAAACACAACAAAGGCTGAAGTCTATTTAGATGGTATAATGTCATTCTAGGAAACGGGTGTCAATAAATCTATTTCGACCACTATTGCAAATGACAAAGCGAATTTACGGTCTGAAGTTATATTTGCCTAAATATTGCCGCAATTTTGCTGGACCAAAATGGTAGTGTTCTGACAACGTATGCGAGTCCTGTCCACTATTTCATGTTATTTTGTATAGTATGTAATTTATTTCAGCTTTATGTAAATCTCATACGAACCATGTGACGCCAAAACCATGCGAAAATGATGTGCATAGTTGAATGCTAATACAATTGGTTATTTCTTCAAAACTGAGTTTAAATGGATTTTCATTTGCAAATAATTAGCATTACAGTTAAAGTGTCTGTCTAGACGACAGCGAGTGAACAAGTGAGGTGACTGTGTATCTCTTTCTTCATTTATTTGTAACACTGTTGGTCGTACCTTTCCTTCCCACTACTGTTGTCGGCATTGTCTTCGTTTTCTGATAACTGATGATCACTCATTTTTGCACTACATCTTGTTACGATTCTACGACCCGCTCTATGCCTTCGTCTTTTTTTTAAACAGCACACGAACCACCGATTTCGTTGACGTCTCACGGTCGACTGAGGCTTTGCCGGTGAATACAATATGGACAATTGTACAGTAAACTCACACGCACACTGGACGTAAACCACACTCACATTAACGTAACTGCACACAAGCCACCAAACAAGCCACTAATAAGATATTGTACAGTTTCCATGGAGCATACTCACTTACACCGTGCCACTGGTGTGATATGTCGAGGTTACAGGAAAACTATTTCAGTTTCAGAGACCGTAAATAGGTACTGTTTCAAGTTTTCTTTTGTACTTTAATTAGATCTTCGGGTTTAATGATCTATGGTTAGGCTCAAAGCCTGGCCAGCTCCGAGACTGCAAAACAAGATCGACTCGCTACAAAACATTTTTTTTTTCCAAATGGTAACAAGCTATCAAGACTTTTTCCTTATTTTTTACTTTAGTAATTTCATTCAGTTGTTAGTGTCACTCAGGCTTCTGAATTAACTGAATTCATGATTAGTCTTGTTACGACATTTATGATATCTGATTTCCCGTGGCACTGACCCTATCGCAGCAATAAACATTACTGATTTTACATGATAAGTACCTACTACTGCCACAAGTAGTACCACAGCTAAGAAGACGAAACAACTTATTTTTAGTGTTAGTTCTATTAGTATAATCATGATAAATATTTAGTCCTACCTCAAGTGGAATATCTTTCAATGTTCAAAAATCTTGCTCCAATTTTCGATTTTTCAGTGTCTTAAAGTAGGAGGGTACGTCATGAATCTAGAAATAAAAAAAATAAACAGATATAACCATGTGTAAATAAAAAGGGGAAGGTAGGGCATTTGGTTCCCGAAAGTCGTTACCACTTTTCACTGTGCAAAACAAAGAGCGTGATAAGTTTAAAAAGCGATTATGAATAAGAGTGTCAGACTGTACCAATAATGTTAATTTGATGATGATTTGTTAGCACCCGTGTTAATAATGGAAAGAAGAACCAAATTCCCATAACTTTTATTAACTAGAGGTCCCCGTGGTTTCATCAGATACTTATGACACCTGGAGAATATAATTAATAGCTTATGACAGAGACTGGTCTAACAATCCTTTCCCTCTCTCTCTCTCTCTGGTCGGGTCCTCATTACTGAGGATCGTGGTCACAGGATCTATTCGATTTAACTAAATGCTTCCATCGACTTCGGTCCATAGTCGTCCTCACGGCCTGGGAACATATCTGCTAAAAGAGGTGACTTCTTTTACTCGGTCGGACCAAGGTAGGCAACGCATCGCCAACGCCCCGGGCGTTGCAGGTGTCTATACGCGACCGTAACTGCTTACCATCAGGCGGGCCGTCAGCTTGTTTTGACTGTCAGTGTTATAAAAAAAACGACATGTAGGCGATCTGCCTCGTAATCTTTTGCCTTCAACGTTGCCAACTATGACCATCTTTTCCAAACAGTCACCTCCTCTTCGCCCCTCTAAACGCCTCACGTAATTAATGAACGCACCCTTTCTTCTAATAAAAGATAAACTAGTTTTCAACCGTGCAATCTACAACATCTAAATAAGTATTCTGAATGTTATACTCGGGGTGAACCCTACGGCTAAGGAGTGGAACCCTTTACCAGCGCCTGTGTTTCCGAATAGCTATAATTTGCCTGGCTCGACACTTTTTCTCGTGAGAGACCGTGACAAGACTATGGTAGCGCCTAAGTGTGTCTCACTCTAACAGCGACGACAAGTTTTCTCGTGGTGCGCATATGGTAGGCCATCTGGACGTTTTCAAGAGTGTGAACTGGTACTGGTTTCCTGACGTGCGTGCCGACCGCATGCATCATGGTGAAATGTGGTTAAACGCAAGCCTATCTAGTATACATATAAAAAAGGACACATTATTTTTGTGCAAATATGTGTATTTTTCTTTGACAATTTTCCACTTTTATAAGTCATAGCTTCGATTCACATTGGCCAAAACCGAGCGTAGTGCGAGAGACAATAAGAGCCGAAGCGTCGACCTCACACGTCCGTCTCCGCATTGATTTGCCGAAAACTGCCATAGAGTAACGACATTCTGCGCAGAAGGGCAAATTGCATAGTGAAAATAACATGTCATAACATTTTAACTGTCATGGTTTTTAAAATTCTAAAATTATTGTTTTTTAAAGGCATATAACTCGAAACAAATAAATTACATGGTAAATATCCCGTTAATAAACAACTAGGTGACCCGCCTCGGCTTCGCAAGGGTTAATGTTCTAGGGAAGAGAGAAGGGAGAGGGAAAAATAAAGTGGGGAAAAGGATGACGTCACTATCAATTGTAAATGTAGGTAGCGTGACTTTTATTGAATTATGGCTACTTACCAAAAAGCTTTTTTTTATCGGATTACATTCTCAAACAAAAACGTACTTTTGTTTTTTTTAATTATCGCTAAAATACGCTGGGTACTTTAGCATTTTTCACAATAGGCCAATTAGGGAAGTGACAAAGAAAAATAATCATTATTAATATTAATTATAAGGTCGCATAATTAAGATCTTAGTTAGGTTGTTGTCAGCCATTATTCAAATTAAATGATATGTAATTCTCGGAACCAATGACTTCCACAGTATAAAATGTTCGTTTGTTTTGCAGAAGGCCAACTTTTGATTGACGTTATTTAAAAGTACGGAACTAAACAGTATCACCGCGATAGCATGATGCACGTCGCGAGATAATGTGTCGTTGTACTATCAAGTGTGGAAACGTCAAACCTAATAGCAATTTGACGTTTCAGCACAATGTAAAATAAATACAAAATAGACAGTGAAGACAAATCTCTATAATCATTTGCGGATAGCCTCATAAACCGGAGGCGGCGGGTTCGATTCCCGCGACAGGACAAGTATTTGTGCACGTGAAAAAAGCGCAAATACTTGTTCTGTATTTGGGTGTTGTGGGAGCATGGTCCTCGTAGTTCCTGGGTCTCTAGATACAGGAAATCCTAGTTAGGGTCCAGGATCTATGTATGTGATCGTTGGGCGTTATTATTATTATAACTATATTATATAAGACCATCTTGGTTATTGATTTTTTTGTCCATGTTGAGATCTCAATCAAAAAGCATATATCATCGTCCAAACGCTAACACGATTTTTAATCAGATGGGAATTCAAAATAATTTATATGGTATTAGTTGCAAAAAATATTAGGTGGGAGGGATCGCTTTGGTCGGATCCGTTGGGTTGCGACCTACCCAAATTAGCTCACTACGCTCCAGGACTCGATTAACAGTCGCCGCTGGGCTGATCACGTCAGTCGCATGCCTAACAAACTTGGGCCAGAATAACCAGCAGCAATAGTAGAAGCCCAGAACTCCTAGAAGGCAACGCCGCAGACCAAGAAGGCAATGGCGAAGGCGTGACGAGCACGACTCACACCTCACACCAAATAAACAGGTCCCTAACAGCTCAAAAATGGAACGAAGGAAAAGGCCTTTGCGCTACGGTCACAAAATACAGGCTGATAATAAAAAAAAAACAATGTCAAAAGTGGAAGTGAGACGGCAATAAAAATGTTAGAACTATTCTACCAGTCAAACGTAGATGTATGCATAACAATGGACTTATAATAGAATGCTGCACACTTAGCGTGCGTCTAACACGTCTGGAATTAACCAAGTTAACCCTCTGCCGGCATCCCAGTACTGTGGCTCAACCATAGGGCCATTCAGTCGAGTGTTACGCGTCGGTAATGCAACGAATATGCTAATGGACTCATTATACGAACGCTTTGTCGTCCGGCGACGTATGCAAAGTGATTTTGGTAAACTATATCTGAGATGAGTGTTTGGTAAAAATTTAATCGTGGTACTTGATTTGGATACCGGAGGCGAGCGGCTGCGCAAAGTGGCGCTGTCTGGGGAAGGCCTATGTTCAGCATCTTCAGGCTGTTGATGATGACGACTTGATTTTCTTTGATAAGTAATCGTGTTTGCATCAAGTTTAACTAGCTCGAACTCGATGTATTGAGGAAAGAATTGAAATCTCGTATAACATTAATCAATTGTCGAGTATGCAAGTTATTGTTTTGGCCTTTACCACTTTTTAAAATCAGCTACCGATCTGAATAGATTAATAAACCAACAGGCATGAAATTCTGATTAAAAAATAGTGATTAGTGACATAAAAAGAATGTAATAAGTACAATTAGTACTAGAAACAGATACATGTAACTAACGATGCCGACAAGGGATTAAGGATAGAGATAATTGTCTTCATCATCATCATCCCATCTAGTCCACATCTAGACATACACCTCTTGTAAAGCACGCCGCTGAGCAAAATCTTTAGCTCTTCTTTTCCAGTCATTACTAGCCACCCTACGTATGCCATCGCTCCATCGTGTCCTACCTAATAAAATGTAGAAAAGAAGCCTAAGCAAAAATGGCTAATCCATTTTTAAAACAGAAGCCTAAGCAATAAAAAACTAATCATTTTTAGAACGGAAGCCTAAGCAAAAAATGTCTAATCCATTTTTTGCTTAGGCTTGTGTTCTAAAAATGGGTCAATATCAATAACTAATCAATTTATAGAATGGCTAATCCATTCTTTGCTTAGGCTCTTCTGTTCTAGAAATGGATTAGTTTTTTAGCGCTTAGGCTTCTGTTTTAAAAATGGATGTTGTGCCGGTTCCTATTTCTATCCTAAATTCACATTGATTTTTACCATCGCTTCATTCAATTTCGATCACCTAGGTGATCATAAGCGGCACTTCATGTCCACTCCATTTATAAGCGACACGTTTGGGAATAACTTTCGTTTCCATCTGCGGGTAAATAGGGGAGAAATCTCAATGAAATCCTCGGATATTCCATTTGGTTGATACTGTAGGACACCTGCGGTTTGTCTCCGCTCTCATAATAAAATCTAAGCAGGATCGACGTTTCCGACCTCGAATAGGCCTTCCCGTAATATGTGTAAGCTAAATATTTAAAAAGGAGTTATCCAGTTATTGGTGCCACCGGTAAATTGGTATATCGTCACGGCGTTCAATAGCATTAGCATTCCAACTAGAGACAAAGCTCAAGAGAAACAATTTCATAGAGGCCTAAAACCAAAGACTTCTATGTGTACATATGTGTACGTACCTCTTTGCCTAAAACGGCCCAAAGCGCTGGCTGGACGTAGAAGCTTGATATTTGGAGGGTTGTGTCTTTTTAGGGTTCCGTAACCAAAGGGTAAAACGGACCCTGTTACTAAGGCTCCGCCGTCTGTCTGTCTGTGACCAGAATGTATCTCATGAACCGTGATAGTTAGACAGTGAAATTTTCACAGATGATGTATTTTTGTTGCCGCTATAACAAAAAACATTAAAAAACAGAATAAAATAAATATTTAAGGGGGCTCTCATACAACGAACGTGATTTTTTTTGCTCGTTTACCAGACGAGCCATAGATGGCGCTGCTTTAAATAGTACTGCTACTCAACATTAAATTGGGGATAGATAATGGTACGGAACCCTTCATGCGCGAGTCCGACTCGCACTTGGCCGGTTAATATGGTGTAGGTAGGAGTCTACTAAGGCGTTTTAAAAAGAATGCCGCTACCCCTTCCCATAGGTGGAGTTGTCCTATTCTTACGCCGGGGCTTCTTATTCTTTCTTACACGGATTAAAACAGTATCTGTGGGAAAAAGGGTAAAAGCGCGAGTGATACAACGGTCGAGTAAAATTAAAATGATTCATTTATTTTCTGGATCCTTAGAACTTGGTATAAATAGGACATTGCTTTGGCCGTATTTTTGGGTAATATTCGTGTTGGAGGTGTTCATTCTGTAGACGAGCGAGACCGAGCGAGACCGAGCGAGACAGAAGCGTTTGGATTTCCCGCATTAGTAATGCAACGTATTAGTCCCTTGGGTACCATGTTCGATAACTGCGAATGTTTTGGTGTGATTGCCAGACAAAAATAACTCACAAAACGCGCATTGTGTAGGTAACACTGATTGCAATGCAAAATGGGAAATCCATTTCTTTATGTAACATTTTCCACAGCAAAATGGCGTCGATTCTCCAAATCTAAACGAAATTATTAATACCTCCATCTGTGTCATTTCTCCTTTATCAGAAGAGTATTAGAGTACCGCTTTACATTAAGGTGGCTCGTTTCTCCTACTAATATATTTTCTAATTTATGGGCGAAGAGCGTATAATTTAATACTGGAATAACTATAGTTTGGTTTTTATTGGTCCTCTAAATGCGATAAATCAACTGCAGTTGAAGAAAATAATGGATTAATAGCAAAAATAACATCGAAATTTTTGTAAATTTTGTCAATGTATGAGTGAACACTGATAGTGTCGTACGCTATGACACTGCTTAGTTGTGTTTGATAGCGGCGAAAACGCGCGACGGTGCCAGCTCGTGACATGTACGCGTCACGCACTGTTGCCGCTCTTCTCTGTTTTTTCCATAATTTGAACTCGGCTCAAAAACAAATAATGAAGGATTGGACATTTGATTATCCAGTACTAGAATTTTGGATAAGACGTGTTCATTTATTGCGTAATGGAGAAATTACATTATACAATTCTAATTATATTACTAATAAATAAGTAAATAAATAAAAGCTATAATAAATAAAGAATTCTGTTTTAGTTGTAATTATGGTCAGGTGCAAGCTGGATGCAGCAGGCGAGCAGCCGCTGATAGTGGCGCTCTCTGGGAGGCCTATATTATGTTCAGCAGTAGACGTATTCAGGTTGTTGATGATGATGATGATGATGATGATGATGATGGTCAGGCAGGCGCGGATCCAAGGGGGGCAATTGCCCCCCCTGAGCTACGACTGATCCTTCAAATGATTGAAATCGCGTAAAGTCAGCCCCGAAGTATTTCTCAACAAAAATGTACCTACTTACCTATTGGCAATAAAGAAGATCAAGCCCAAGCCAAAAGCATCTGAGTTCTTCCTAAAATTATTTTGCCAAAATCTGTCAGGGTATGAATGAAAAATTTGTCGCGCTCCCTCCGCTCGCGCATTACAAATTAGTTGGTGCTTGTGTGCCTTGTTTTACAGTGGTGTTCATTTCTACATAATATTATACCTGCTCCTACAGTGCTGATTACCCAGGTGAATTTTCGTGCTCGCTACGCTCGCATTGTCGTTTTAGGTACTTGTTGAAGAAGTGTTTTTCTACAATGGGTGAGGTGTTTATTATTAGATCAAAGAGAAATGCGAAAATGCATAATTACCTACGCAAATATGCTTTTGCATAAAGCCCGGTCAATACAAGTAAATAAGTTGTATTCCAACACAATACTATCATTCTCTCACACTTCCGGGTAATTTGCAAGTTAGTCAACGAAATGGATTCGCGCCTGGGGTCAGGTGGGGTAAGTGAAACACCCTATCGTAAACCATAATCTATTCCGTGGCAGGTGTAGAAATCATTTTGTTGGGTGCCAAGCAATTGCGAGCGAATAAAAATATTCGTATTTAAAACATAACTTTGATAAAATTAGATGTTTACTAAGGAGGTACCCAATACATTTATACACAATTATATACAATACATTTATTTATTTAAGAAAATGTGTACCTGTTTTAGCCGCATAAAAACTCTTTGTTACTATAATAACATTATTCATTAATCTGTGGTATCATGCATACTGAATCTAAATTATCCGTATAATCCGGGTAAATTAGAATTTACCAGGATTATACGTATAACTTCCAGTGAGATACAAACTTAACTGAATCGAGATATATCATCATGGAAAAATAGCAGCGAGTGGAAATGAACTCTATTTTGCGGTGAATATAAACAACTGTGTTGTAGTGGCATTAAAGGGGTTGTAACATTTTGGCCTATAGATCGGCACCCATCTTGTTTTTTTTTCATATGCGCGGCCACTTTGAAAACCTATGCCAATGTGTAGAGGACATTCATACAAGCAATAAATGTCAAGGAAGTAATCTTGTAAAGTGTTGCATTATCCTGTTATATGACAAAAACAAAAATTGATTATTTAAAAAATGACAAAATCATTACCATCTAATTCATGCAAAATAGATCATTTATGTTTACTGCAGAGCACAATTAATGTAATGTTCAATAATAATCCATCATCATCATCATCATCAGTCAGAAGAAGTTTACTTCTGAATGAACATACGCTTTTTACTCCCATCAACCGCCAGACTGAACGAGATTCTGCCATCTACATTCACTGGATGCCCGTCACTTTCATAATGTCGTTAGTTCATCTAGTCGGAAGCCTGCCTACCTAGTCTTCTAGTTAGTTCATAGTCTACACTCAAGAACCTTTCGTCCACATCGGTTAGCGGTTCAAGTACGTGTTCCATGCGCAGTTTCTGCTTTTTTAGCGCTAGCTAGGAAGGACACGTGCAGTGAACCGATTGTCGATTCCCGATAAAATGCAGGCGAGTGCTAACTGTGGACAATAAAATTGGCAAAAATGTCTTTAAAACAGAGAGAATACAGAAAAATTAACAAACAGCGTAATGTTTTGTTAGTTTGCCACTTGTTTCTCAGTGTGCGCACGTGTCCATCATCTCAATTATTAAACCCTTGGACTCCCAGTGGCTCGATATCGAGTTGGCATACATTGTTACTCTATTGTTATGAAAAATGCTGGTATTCCAGAAGTTAAATAGTAAATAACGCCCAACGATCACATACACAGATCCTGGATCCTAACTAGGATTCCCTGTATCTAGGGACCCAGGAACTATGAAGACCATGGTCCGACAATACCCAGACACAGAACAAGTGTTTGCGGTTTTTTCATGTGTCAAATACTTGTCCTGTTACGGGAATCGAACCCGCCACCTTCGGGTTATGAGCCGACCTGCTCAACCACCACAATATAGAGGCATTATTTCTGTTATTTTTGCCATCGTTTTGTAAAGTTGTTGTTATCGTTTTGTTATTGGTTACAAGATGTGCCCACTGCCTATCTCATGAGTGTAGTGTGGTTTGTGGGATGGGCGAGGAACCAAGAGATCCAACCTCTTTCTCCTGCTGCTTTTATAGAATGTATCTTTACTTGACAAGGAGGATGATTTATGAGTAATTAAATATTAGTGGAAACATTTCATTTTGTTTTTTTTTTAACTTTGGTATACCTATAAATATACATAAAGCCATGCCTTATGCCCAGCGGTGTAACCCTTTACATAATATACTTTACTAGATCTTGACATTTCTCGGAATTTATAACGTTTTTGCGGCGACCTATGGGCCAGGCTTCATACTAAAATGTTACAACCCCTTTATTAACCAGCGTTACCCTAATCGGAGACTGCCTGTAAATCCGAATTTATGCGCTCAATCATGTAATCATGTCTTTCCTGAGAGAATTGATATATGCGCCACCAGCTCGTGCATCAGATACATAATATTATTATATCGCAATATTATATTTTTGTTCCTTTTTTAATATTGTCTGACAGCAATTCGATCATGCAAACTCCAAAAAGTTTTTAATGTGTGTGTGATAAGGATAAAACTCAGCCTAATTTTTTAATTACAAAATATATAAGTAAATAGACAATCCAGTTGCCATAATCACCGCGCTTGACTTGCGTCTTGGTGATCATAGAAGATTTTAATGTAGGTACCGAGGAGAGTGCTCGTGACCATTCCCTAGATATTCCCTTAGCCAACTCTTACGGCACCCGTGGGAAAAGAAAGGGGTGGTACTATTCACTAGAGCTATTTACGTAAAATTAAAAGTAGGTACGTAGGTAATGTCTATTTCACTTACCCCACTTGACCCAAAATGTTTTTTATTTTTGGGTAAATAAGACAAACCAACATACTTTCACTTCAAAGTCATAATATTAGTAGGATTAAGAGTATTATTAACCTTGTAACAAAAAGTAATAAATTATTTATCTACACCACTATTATAAAGAGGAAAGATTTGTATTTTTGTGTGTATGTTTGTAATGAATAAACTCAAAAACTACTGTGCCGATTTCAAAAATTCTTTCACCATTGGAAAGCTACATTCACCCTGAGTAATATAGGTTACACCAATACACGTGGGAAGCCGGGGCGAGCCGCTAGTAAATAATATAGATATTATAGGTAGGTGCGAGATAAGCTCCGGAATGAGGAGCTCCGCAGGAGAACTAAAGTGACCGATATATCTCTTAGAATTAGCAAGTTGAAATGGCAATGGGTAGGCCACATCGCTCGTAGAACTGACAACCGATAGGGAAGAAAGGTTCTCGAGTGGCGAACACAAACCGGATGACGCAGCGTAGGCCGGCCTCCTACTCAGTATACCGACAATCTGGTGAAAGTCGCGGGAGCCGATGGATGCTGGAGGCAAGCAGCCGCTAAAAGTGGTACTCTCTGGTGGAGGCCTATGTTCAGCAGTAGACGTCTTCAGTCTGTTGATGATGATGATGATAGATAGATGGGTAGTGATTGAATTAAAAAACAAAACACACTGAAGTGGGGTATGAGTCAAGGACTTCTACCCTTGCAGTCGAAGGCTTTCACCACTGGTCCAGTCTAGATCATTTTTTTGAGACTAAAATAATTAGCAATAACATCAAAAAATGCATACAAAAATAAAACATGCAAAAATGAGAATAGAACCCAGAACCCTCTCCTTGCAGTCAAAGGCTCATACAACCTGTCCAATCTAGTTTATTTTTATGCAACCAAATTAGCAATCACTTCAAAACAAAATTGAAATTGAATGAAAATATATAGTATGCAAAATCAATACGAGCGGTGAGGCTCGAACCCAGGACCCTACCCTTTGCAGTCAAAGGGTCACACCACTAGTCCAATCTAGTTAATTTTTATGCAACCAAATTAGCCATCACTTCAAAACAAAATTGAAATTGAATGAAAATATATAGTATGCAAAATCAACACGAGCGGTGAAGCTCGAACCCAGAACCCTACCCTTTGCAGTCAAAGGGTCACACCACTAGTCCAATCTATACATTTGTAGTGACACCAAATTAGGCATTCGTTTGTAAATACATACATCTTGTACTTTGGTAGAATAAGAACCTTGTATGTGTGAGTGAATAGTTCTGCCGCCAGACCGGCCTTTTGGGATAATGATACATCACAAATAAAAGTATTTTAGAAACCTAAATCACCTGAAATATTGATGGATACATTACAAAATATTATGCTATTACCGGTAAACATAAAATTACCAAATAATATACGCGTTTTCATTAATTAAAAAATAAAATACGCTAAATTAGAACATCAACGTCATCTGTTGACGTGGTGTGCTTAGCTGCCTTTGACGAGCGCCCTTAAGTTTATTTTATTTGAGATGCGACACATGGGTATTTGGACTGTCATATCCATACGTTGTGTTATTACCGGGTTCAATCAACCTATTAATTAATAGCAGCGTCCCGCGACTTCAGACGCGTTCCTACAGGATCCGTTCCCATTTTCGGGATGAAGAGTAGCCTATGCTTTATAGGATATAAGCTACCTCCATACCAAATTTCATCCAAACCCGTCCAGCTGTTAGAACGTGAAAGAGTTACAAACATACCACACACACAAACTTTCGCTTTTATAATATTAGTGTGATTATGTTTTTGGTTTGGTTTCAACCGCCTGAATAAAACATAGGCTATCGCACTCAGGGATAGCTTTCTATTACTGAAAGAATTCTCAAAAACGGATTAGTATGTTCACATTACAGACTACCTCCTACAAAGTTTGTGGGAGGTAGTCTGTAGTTTGTAGTACAAACATAAGTAGTTCAAACTAGCAACGTATAGACTACTAGACTAGACTTTAGACTAGACTTTAGACTAGACTTTAGACACGCCGTAAAAATTAAATGGACTTGGTCGCAGCAACCTAGTATAATATGTATTTTAAAAAAATCAGGGGGTCTAGCAAAGATTCCTTTCCATTAGCGTTAATGCCAAATTATAACTCAAAATGTATGGGAATGACATTACCTGCGGAAATAGCTTTTCCGCAGGTTAACGCTAGTGGAAAGGGATCTTTGCTAGACCCCCTGTTTCCTTATGAACCAATTTGGAGCAGCTAATCACTGACTGCGACTGCACCCTACTGCCTCTTTTAATAATTAAGTATTTGTTTTTTTTTTACGTTACTTAAACAGGTTTGCGTGACTACATTTCACCTGCTGCCCTAGCACGGACAATAGACAAGATTGTCTTTCCCCGTTTTATGTCACTTTCTTCATACTAACTTGGGAGTAAACAGGGGAAAGACAATTTTGTCTACCATCCGTGCTAGGGCAGCTGATAGAAAATGAAGATGAGATGAGGTCGACGACGAATCGCGCTTGCCCAGAAAAATAAATAATATATTATGTGTGTGGACATTTCACACAGCGCCATCTAGCCCCAAACTAAGCATAGCTTGTACTATGCTATACTATGGGGACCAGATAACTGATACAATACTTAGATACTTTTTTGTTTGTAAATACATACATAGAATACAATATAACACCCAGACACAGATCAAACATCGATGTTCATCACACAAATGTTTGTCCCAGATGGGAATCGCACCCACACCCTATAGTTCAGAGCTACTACCAATTGAGCTATCAGGCCAGTCCCAGAAGGTTTACTCTTATTTGAAAACAGTTTAAATATTTGAATTCAAATTATCACAGCGGTACACGTCATATCCTGTTCTAATGTATTTAGCAATTATACCGTTCCGAGTAAATCTGAAATCGGATCAAACGACATGTCATAAGAAGTCTTTTGACAAAGGAGATCCGTTTAAAAGCCAGTCTATTTTTACCACGCACATAAAATTTTGAGCTCAGACTAAGAACAATAATATAATAGAATAGACTCACCACCCAAAATTAGAAATTGAATGTGACATTTGAAGAACCAACCCAAGGAACCACCAGCGCTAGTTTCTAAGAACTAGCACCATGCTGGGTTGGGGCCGGTTTGTGACAGATTTTTCAAAGTGTCTTTTGTGCTATATCTCGTATTTTGTTTATCTGTTACAAATAAATATTTTTTTCTTTCTTTTCTTTTCTTTTATTTGAAAGCATTACATATTTCGGATCTATGATCGGCAGTGTCATCCGATCAATGGACTAGCTATAATAGACAGACGGCGCGTGCCCACGTATGCGTTGCTTCTAATCATTCCTCGAAAATAATACGGGAGGAAAGTGGTATTATGATAATGTCCATTACGATCCCACTGCTGGGACACGGCCTAATCACACATCGAGAGAGTGTAGGCCATAATCCACCACGCCGGCCAAGTGCCGGTTGGTGCATGACACAGAAATGTCCTCGAATTTTGTGATTCTTGAACATGCCGATTTCCTTACGTTTTCCTTCACCGTCGTAAGATTGAGTGCAATTTTTTTATTTAAACGTATGACGTGACGACCTAGTCGTTCGCCTGGTGTTAAGTGTCACGGCCGCCTATAACAGATGCAGTGTCACTCGGAACTCTAAAGTTTCGCGTGACACTGCACTGCGCACGTCATCCTCAGACATCACACAGTCTAGTAATAAGATAAATTAAATTCGCATAGGTAACTTAAAAAGTCGATGGTACAGTGGGATTTAAACCCAGAGTGCGTCAGTTTGAAAGTCGTACGGTCTACCGCTGAGCCACACTAGCTTCTCGTGGTATGTTGCGATTTCATATTCCGTTTTTTGGCTTCAGATTTAGTTCTGAGCGCTTAGTCTATATCGTTATTCTATTCTGAGACCGAGTTTCTGTCAGGTGGTTCTGAATGTGGAATGAATGGACTATATTTAGATAGATACGGCAAGAAGGACGCCTTCGCACGCCTGTAATTGTATTGTTCCATCGTTTTTTTGCTCGTTTGTAATCGATTTCAATTAAATAGGCTAATGCCGGGTCTTGAGCTCGAGGAAATCGATGGTTGATATCTTTTTTCAAGATTTTTTGTGCAATTGAGTTGGAGCTTCATTATCATTGTTTTTGGTGTTCAACATCTAAATACAGCGTTAAGCAATATACATAATAGTATACATTATGTAGGGTATTTTTGATTCTCTTTTCAGATGACTGATCTGATACAACTATGTTAGGTAGCTTTTAATGTTTAATTGAAATAAAATCCCCATTAAATTAAAAGCTATAATTTGCGTTTTGAACCATTATGAATTTACGACGAAGTCCCAGACTCTATCAGAAAAGCCGCGAGAACTAAAACAAAACTAAAATATATTTCCCTTAAAATGCTGTCTAATATCGAACCTAAGATTCATTAACATAATGTTTGAAAGATAAAATTTCTTTCTAAGAAGAATCAATATAAATTGCGTTCGGAAATAGCATTGTAGACCTGTACAATGTAGGTACATACAAATTGTGTAAAAGTTCGCGTTGTTTTGTTTGCCGACCACCCCGACTACTGCACTTCAAAGGATGTCCCCCATCTGTCAACTCGTAACCTTCAAGTCAGCAATTCAATTTGGCTCAACGAATCAGCGTTGCAATTCAACACGTTGGGTACGCTACCTACCGGTAGTGGGCTGGAGCATTCGGACTGTCTATCGCGGCTAGTCCTTGTTCAAGAAAACCGGAACATACTAGCGACAACAGAGTCAAGAAGAGGAAAAATGTTTGGCACCTTGTACGACATGACAGCTTCATGAAAAACATCATAGAAGGAAAGGTAGAAAGGAAGAGAGGAAGAGGCAGACCTAGAAAGGCATATTATACAGATCAAATAAAAGAAAAGATAAATGTCATGTCGTACGCGGAAGTGAAAGCATTGGCTGAAAATAGAGAAATATGGCGATTACTCCAACGACAAGAGCAGGCCTCTTAAATAAGAAGAAAGATCGCGGCTAGTGTACAGTCCAAATGTCCTTTGTAGTAAATAGTGTAGCTAGTTTTGTAGCTTTTATTATTGTAGTAGTTATTTTAAAGATTCAAGTCAACACATAAACAGTAGTCAAATAGCAATGTCAAATGAGGCACAGCCTAAAAATCTTCCCTCTCGTCAACTTTGCGGTGATCAGACCGAGATGGCTGAAGTAAGTTACCATCTTTGGAAAAATTCACCCGCTAATGATAATCTGTGTTCAGTAAGTATTAAGTAGTTTGCTGAAGTATTGGCTAAGTAGTCGAAGGACCAGACTATATCAACACAAAATAAATGGGCCAGCAGTTAGCATTGGCGTTCTCTAAAATTTAAACAATAATACGAGTACATAAATAACTTTACAATTTAAAATTACAAAACGATGAAATCTATAAGTTCTGATATTAGACTTGTTAAAAAATCATCTTTTAACCGATCATAATCATCAATATCAGCCGGGCGATATCCATCGCTGAGCATGAGAGATGCTTCTCCCATAGAACGCCATTAGGAATGCCAATTTGCATCCAACGGCAAATTGCCGCTTGCATCCACCAGTTCCCAGCGGTTTCACCAGGTCATCGGTCCACAAAGTGGGGATCCACCCTAGTCACCCTACGCTGCGTCTTCTAGTTTGTGGTCGTCACTCGAGAACTTTTCTTCCCCATCGGTTGTCAGTTCTACGAGCGATGTGGCCTGCCCATTTCAACTTGGTAATTCTAAGAGCTATATGGACGGATTAGTTCTCCTGCGAATCTTCTCATTTCGGATCTTATATCGCAAGGAATCCCAAACAATATCTGTCCATAGCTCGTTGCGCTGCTTTGATCCTATTAATGAGACCGACGGTTCGCAGTCGCCATTCAAGAACCTATCATTACACAAAAAATACGTTCTTCTGTTAAAAACCACTGCTTCCGAGGAAAAAACAGCTGTTTGATAACGGCGTCCACAGATGAATGATTCAGACCGCGGCAGTAGTAGTGTACCACACTGTACGCACACGTCAATCATAATGTTGAGTAAGCAGGCGTTATCTCATTCTGCATCTGTAGCAGTTTATTTTAGTGCCTGATTACGTCTATAAATAGATCATCTTGATTCTATGAGTTGTGAACAAACACTTCCGTTACAGTTGACACATTACAATACGTTCTTTTAAACTAGCAAACCCAATATTTCCAGCAAACTAGAACCACTTAGCCTCCGAAGAGATTTCGGTTCGCTCCGCGTGTTTTACTAACTGCACAATGGGGAGTGCTCCGAAAGCTTCTTGACCTCATCGATGATTCCCAATTTTTCCATCGAACAGCTCGCTGTCGTCTAAAAGCTCATTAACACATTTTACAAAATTGGAAGAGACACAATACCCGCTTTATGCGGTCTTTTCTGCCTCGGACTTGTAAAATGTGGAATAACTTCTTCTTGTCTTCGGTCTTTTCCCATGGATACAACATCCTTGTTCTGGTCCTGGTATCCTACAAAAAGGGTGTCAATACAGTCTTTAAGGGTTAGGCAACGCATCATCAGGGCCCCTCTCTCCAGGGCCTGCTCTCGCAGATGTGTATTTGAATGATGATCACCATCCGGTGTGCCATTTACATGTTTGCCACCGATAATATAAAAAAAACACCAAAAGAAAATGCCAATGCGAAAATAGAATATCTTAGTTTTCCATGCTAAATCAGTCAGAGATAACTAAAACCTTATGAGTCTCCTCTATCGTCTTTCTTTGCTGTTAAAACGGTACATTTTGACAACATTTTCATCATAGTAACTTTTACTGTAGGAATAAGATTGAACTAAATAAAAAGCCGCATCTTTCGACTCTATCACACTTCGCTAACTAATCAATTACGTTGTCTAAATACAAAAACTATACTTTTTACCGACACCAATTTAAGAATTTGACATGCCATTGCACGACTTAAGTAGCTAATTGACTGACCCTGCTGAAAGCTATGGTGGCTTAGTGGTATTTGTGATGGGGTATCGATCCGCAGGTCATAGAGTCGCATCTAACACAGAGCTAAAGATCTTCACCAAAAGCCGAAAACTTCAGCTCTCTGTAGGATTCGGACTTCATCGCGAATACCGTGATGTAATCTCAATTGTGGACAGCTTTCCAAGCTTACAAAGGAACCAAATACCAACTACCAGATATATATAAAGCTAGGAACTGTGATCCTTATTGCTAAACACTAAGCAGTATCGGAAAACGTTAAGTATTGGATAACTGGTACTGCAATCCCTGTTTCGAGGTGTCTATTCTAGTACAAAGTACATTGTACAGAAGTTTTACCCCACGAAGTCATTTAAATAAATAGCGACTGTTGAGGCAAAGCAATAAAGTGCAATTCAGCTTGCACAGCGCTACAAGCGCACCCTAAAAACGTAATTCGCTTTCTTTCTATCGCTATATCTCTGCTCCTCTGACGCGGCACGCACGGCACGTACCGGCCAGCGGCCCAGTAGTCGGGACCGGCCGGTCTCAACCAATGTGCTGGTAGCTACGAGTAAGTATACCGTGCACCAAGTCTTGTATTACGTGTTTTACAAAGTAGTCACTTAAAATCAGGTGACATAGCGGTCGAACGCTATCAATGACGTCGTCGTACAGTTCAAACCGCGGGAATATTCTGGATTTTATAACAAGAGAACAGCTATTTTTACAATATCATTACGGTTTACCGCATATCTGAAATAAGCATATCTAAGTTTAGTACAAAGTACAATGCAGGGGTCGGCATCGGCAACGTGTATTAAAATAAAGCTGTGGTGATGACAGTCGACCCTCGTGCCTCCCACGCATTGTCATCCTTACGCTCGAATTAAAAAAAAATCCTTGTAATCAAAACTTTATAACCACCATAGGGCAAAAAAAAGTTTTTTCTATAAGTATAGCGAGCACACATAACGCCAAAAAAGCAATTTGGTATTTGGTCTATTCCGGTTTGATTCAGACCGATCCACTGCATGGTGGATTTTGAATTGACAAAACACATGAACGTTCCTTCACTGAAAGCTTGAACTCAGTGCAAGATTCTATGACCCCACGGATCGCAAGCCAAAGATATGACAACCATTGAGGTGGTCCCATAAAATTACTAATAAACTATTCGACCAAGGCCGTTTTAAGGGTTAGGCAACCCCTAATGCCCATTTTCACCAAAGATCCCTAAACTACACCCTAACTAGGAATCCATTTGGCTAAGCCTAAAGCTTAAGGAAGCTTTAGGTGTCCCTCAATCGCCGGTGAAAACAAAATTACTGTCAGATGTCACTTAAATATTTTTAAGGGTCCCTTAAAATTTAGGGATCTTTGGTGAAAATGGGCATAAGATGGTAAATGGGGTCAGAGGGGCGCACCACTTGTTTATAATAATATCTCTACATCATCATCATCATCATCATCAGGAAATGCAAGTTTAAGTTTATAGAATAGTAATAAAGTAAGTATGACGTAGCGCTCATAGCGAAGCATGACTAGCCGTTTCTAACCGATCGGTAAAGTTAAGCAACGTTCGCTGCGGTCACTACTCTGATGGGTGACCGCTACACGTGCAAAAAGTGGTATTTATTACAACTGAGCGCTACCGTGCTTCGGAGGGCACGTTAAGCCGTCAGTCCCGGCTGCTGTCGTAAGATAATAGTCGTTAAGCCAAGACAGAAGCCTTTGGCGGCCTAAAAATTCTGACACCAGGGCTGACCACTTGCCTACACGAGAAGAAGAAAAATTATGACATACCATATAACTTATCTATAATGTAACATACATATTGTATACTGTCCTCCCATTTTCAAAAACTACGTTTTATGTAACTGTTCTCTGCAAGTACCAGGCAAGCATGGCAGGCATGGAGTCATCTGATTAACATTCCACCTTCAAGCCACCGTACAATGGGACCAGTTGTCGACACCATGTACGATGAAAGTGTTGAGGCGCGCGCGGCATACCTTATGGCCGCTTTTTGGAAAGTCAGTGCACTCTCGCATCAATTTTTATCAGTTATCTTAATGGTTTCGTAGTATGTGCAGCTGTTTATGGACGCCTGGTCGAGCTATTTGTTTTTTGAATGGAAGTTTCTCATGTGATTTATAATTCAGTTATAACACGTTATTGGCTTTCCCTGAAATCGAGAAATCAATGTATAGCTATTTCCCAAGGATTGGAAAAAGGCTACTTTTTTAATGTTACGGACTTTTCAAGATTTCAGCTACTTCCTCGACTTCCACGATAATTAAATTTTCCTTTTAAAAAAAGGGATCTTAGCGATTTTAATCTTCTTGAATCCATCCTTAGAAGTGCCAAAGCCCATGGTTTGATCAACTGACATGCACGACATGTATTCACCACAAGAGCTAATTGCTTGTAATTTACAAATCAACAACTTATGGATGGCCTATACTATAACCTGGTATAATTTTGTAACACATGAGCTGTTAGTTGTTGAGGAGTTCTGTAGGGTACCTCCAAAGACCATGGTATGGTCAAATTTTGATAAAATTTCTGTAGGAGCAATTCGAAAGTACATCCTTTCAAATAAAAAAATATATTTTTAAATCGGTTTTTAAATGACGGAGACAATTGAGGTGACAAACATAAAAACAATAAAAAAACTTTATAAAAACTTCCTCCTTTTTTGAAGTCGGTTGAAAAATACAGGCGAATAGAGAAGCGTTTCCATTTGGTTTGAAGTCACTTATAAATTATGTCGGTGATGATTTTTAGTAGAAGTGTAATTGAGAGTCTTCTATCTAGGTATAGATAGAATATCCTGCGGTGCGCACGCAGACTGCTCAGTGTGCTCCAACAGCACAGACTGTTCGTTTGCTAAACGACCTGATTGCTCAGCATCCAGACGTAGATGTATTTTTCATGAAGTTCGATAGGTTTGTGGATGTTTGTTTAAGATTTTCAAGTTCTAATTAGTAAGTAGGTATTGTAGACAATTATTAGTGATTACTTTTATAGCTTTCTGTGCGCTTTGGCATCCTTCTGTAAGCACAGTGAGTACTTGAACTTACATAAATATAAATATCTAAGAGATGTTATTGTGAAGCGCATGGTGCAATGACATGGTGTAAAGGCTTGATCAGTAAGTACGTAATAACTATTTACTCATTCCATTGTACTCAACATTGAGGATATTATGCTGACGTACATAATAGTAACTATTAGTAACTGTGACAATACTCACAGGCATAGTAAATTTGTCCTGATTCCCTTCGTTCCTAACAACATGCGCAAAAACACTATAAACATTTGAATTGAATTGAATTGAAAACTTATTTTCGATAAGATCCTAAATGTTATTTAATAAACCCTCATAAATGCATCCATTATGCTTTAAAAGAAACCCCCAGATTGTAAAAAGTACCATTGCTAATTAATGCATGACCATTCTTTGCTTTTCCCACAGGTATTTAAACGTCCTTATGTCTGACCGCTTCATTTCTTAGAATATTTATCTACTAAGTAACGATTTGTTTGAGGTTGAACTTGTAGCTTAGTGCAAGGGTCAACTGTGTGGCAGCGAGCTTTTCCTAGTCCTAGAGTGAGCCAATAGATCAGGAAGTATAATTCACTCTTCTGATAACAAGGAAAACCACCAGAAAGGGCGTCGAATGACGGTGCTTATTAACCACCGATTACACAATTTACAAATTTAAATTTGCCTGGCCTGATAGCTCAGTTGTTAGTAACTCTGCCTTCTGAACTGTATACGCTGTGGGATCGATTCCCACCCGGGACAAACATTTGTGTAATGAACATAGGTGTTTGTTCTGTGTCTGGGTGTTATATATATATATATATATATATATATATATATATATATATATATATATATATATATATAGATATCCCCATGGGCACTTTGTTGATCAGACGTGCCGTATAGGTAGTAATTTGTTGATCCGATTTCACTTGTTGATCCGGGTGGTATTTGTTGATCTAATGCTGCATCACCGTCAGTATGTGGATCCGATTGGAGCCACATTTACCACCAACAGTAATAATAATAATTACGTGTTTTTTATACAAATCCACCTTTTTTGCGTTTGAGCACTAGTTGATCCGATTCAAATGAGCCAATCAGAGCCCACAAATTGTGACGAGCTCAGCAATTGGTTGGTGATGCCCTTAGCCTTTCGTATACACAGGTATTATACTATTATCTTATTCACACGTACATGAGGTTTATCAGTAAAGAAGTGTGCGCTAATTTTTTACAGTACTCATTAGGTATATTGATTATCAAAGTAACTGCTAGTAAGTACCTACATTTTGATATTTTTACCATCAACAATAGATTCGAGTAAAAA
The DNA here is from genome assembly GCA_910589525.2 of Ennomos quercinarius. Taxonomy (NCBI): domain Eukaryota; kingdom Metazoa; phylum Arthropoda; class Insecta; order Lepidoptera; family Geometridae; genus Ennomos; species Ennomos quercinarius. Next base: position 5,421,086 of record OU342510.1, read on the forward strand.
CTCTTTTTCAATATGCATTTGCTGAAAATCTATAAAGGTACTACACCAAACATTTATATTATTTCCATTTTGTTTGTCTGCTGATTTTTATAATACATTTCTAGCAGATTTGTTTGTAGCAGTAGATTTGTTGGATACATTTCTAGCAGAACTACATGAACGTGGATCCATCACTCTGATTTCTCAAAATTGTAATAGGTAGATAGAGGTTGTTAGCCAAAGTTACAGACATTTTTTGTTTTTTGTTTTGTTGCAGCAGTACAGTACAGTAACAACATAGGTCACAAACACATTTTTGATTTTGTGATATTAATTAGGTACCCATGAATGAAGATGAATAATTGAAATGTGAATAAAACCTAGTCCTACTTGTTATTTGGTATTATTAAATTTCCCTATATTAGTAACTCACAAATATGTCACTTAGTAAATTTCAAGATGTTTGCAGCAATTTAGAGGTTTCAGTTCTGCATTCTAAAAATCACTCTCATCATCATCATCATCATCAACAGCCTGAAGACGTTCACTACTGAACATAGGCCTTCCCCAGAGCGCGCCACTTTGAGCAGCTGCTCGCTTCCTGCATCCGTCGGCTCCCCGCGGCTTTCACCAGATCGTTGGTCCACCGAGTAGGGGGCCTGCCTACGCTGCGTCTTCTGGTTCGTGGTCGCCACTCAAGAAACTTTCTTCCCCATCGGTTGTCAGTTCTGCGACGAGCGATGTGGCCTGCCCATTGCCATTTCAACTTGCTAATTCTAACAGCTATATCGGTCACTTTAGTTCTCTTGCGGATCTCCTCGTTTCGGAGCTTATCTCGCATTGAAATACCGAGCATATCTCTCTCCATAGCTCGTTATGCGACTTTGTGCTTACTAATGAGGCCAACAGTAAGAGACCATGTCTCAGTTCTATAAGTCATCACTGGCAACACACACTGATTGAAAACCTTTTCAGGCTCTGTGGTATTTTGGACGAAAAGATAGGACGAAGCTTCCCGAACGTTGCACAGCCGAGTTGGATTCTTCGCGCCACCTCTTTGTCGAAGTTGGACCTACCTAATTGGACAGTCTGTCGTAGGTAGACATATTTGTCGACAACTTCGAGAGTATGGTTCCCAACAATTACCGGTATAGGTGGAACATGAGCATTAGACATGATCTTCGTCTTTTCCATATTCATATTAAGACCAACCTGCTGAGAGACTCTACTGAGGTCGTTGAGCATGGTGCTAAGATCCCCATGCGACTCCGCCATTATGACTATGTCACCGGCAAAACGAAGGTTAGTGACGTACTCACCATTTATGCTGGTGCCAGATCCTTCCCACTCCAAGAGCTTGAAGACGCCCTCCAATGCGTTTGTGAACAGTTTCGGAGAAATAACGTCTCCCTGTCTCACGCCTCTTTGCAATGGAATTTGTCCCGTACTCTGGTCCTGTAGTCGGACTGACATAGTGGCGTTACTGTACAAACACTTCAACACTTCGATATACCTATAGTTAATTTGGCATCGCTGTAAGGACTGCAGCACCGCCCAAGTCTCAATTCAATCAAAGGCTTTCTCAAAGTCAACAAACGCTAGGCATAACGACCGATTATAGTCTTCGGTCTTCTGTATAATCTGGCGTAGCGTGGATGGCGTATGGATGTGGCCTATGGTGCTAAAGCCTTTTCGGAAACCGGCTTGTTCGGGAACCTGGAATTCATCAAACCTGCGTGCGAGACGATTCGTAATGACTCTCGAAAAAACCTTATACTGCTTGTACACATGACTCAAGAGCGAGATGGGCCTATAGTTCTTCAATAAGGTGTTATCGCCTTTTTGGAGAAGAGCACCACCACGCTCTTGTGCCATGTCTCTGAAGTTGTACCTTCAAGAATGACAGAATTAAATAGCTTCTGGAGGACTAAAAGTACCGGTCTACCACCCGCTCTCAGAAGTTCGGTCGTAATTCCATCTTCACCTGGCGCCTTGTTGTTTTTAAGCTGTTTGAGGGCCATTCTAATCTCGTACAGGCTGACGTCCGGGAGATTTCTTTGGTATAGTGTCAGACTAACTTGGCTCTGGTGTCCTGAGCTGTGGTAGTAGCGGGCTCACGTGTCGAGGTGTATAACTGTCCATAGAAGTTCTCGATCTCTCTCAGAATCTCAGGCTTGGATGAAATGATGCTACCATTTTCAGTCTTCAGTTTTGTCATTTGGCGTTACCCAAAAGAAGAATCCTTTGCGAACAATTTAGAGACTTGGTTCCGCTCAATTGCGGCCTCAATACGTGAAGTACTAAGAACTAAGAGCACGCAAGTCGTGTCGCATAGAACTCCAGATTCGTCTATAGAGTTCACCGTAGGCTGACATATCAACTGAAGACTACAGCTTCATTTCGCTCCGGTCTGCCATTAGTTCAAGAGTTTTTTCTGAGAGTTTTGAGTCTTCTTTCGGCGTTGGGTCTTGAAGAATTTCTATTCAACAGCTTCCACCAACCCGTCGTTTAACTCGTCCACTGTGTTGCATTCGGCTAGGCACTGAAAGTGATTGTGGAGTTCCAGCTGTAAGCCTTCGGGGTTTTGGATTTGGACAAGATTTGGACGGAGCGTAGACTTCACCAGACGCTGCCTTTCGAGCTTAACATTGACATTCAATGTGCCTCTTACAAAACGACGATCGCTACTGGTTTTCACCTTGCTGATCACAGGGACATCGAATATGTGCTTCTTGGTATTAAAAATGGTCGTCATGATGAAGTCTATCTCATTTTTAGTGCAACCGTCGGGGCGTCTCCACGTCCACTTCCTGGATGGCCGCTTCTCGTAGAAGGAGTTCATCATAAAGAGTTCCTCCTTCTCCATGAAGTTAGCCAGCCTCTGTCCTCGAGGGTTCCGCTGCCCGTATCCAAATAGCCCCACTTTTATAGCTCATCGTTATTTCTTGTGCCCCACTTCCAATTGAAGTCACCCATCACAACGGTGAAGTATGTTTCGGAAGTATGCATGGTCCTCGTACATAGTTTCTACTTCATCGTCTGAGTGTTCCGAGGTCGGCGCGTATACCTGTATGACCTTCAACGAATACCGTTTGGTTATTCTGAGTACCAGGTACACTACCCTGGCCGACACACTGTCGACTTTGACCACGTTGTTGACGAGAGACTTGTGGACGAGAAACCCGACACCACCATGGGAGAGTTGGTCTCCGTCCCGGTGGAAGAATGAGTTACCATAAAAAAAAGTATCCTAAATTCTATTCTGAAAAATTAGCTATAACCATACCAAATTCCAGCAAAATCCGTTCAGTAGTTCAAGCGTGATGCGTGTTCAAAGGGACAGACAGACAGACAGGCAGCAAAAAAATTCTAAAAAAATTGTTTCCACTTCTATATTGACAAAAGAAATAATGCAATCAAAATTCTCAAAAAGTATGGAATGTACAGATTTTGCCCAGTTAAAGTTTTATTATATGTATGGTTAGATCTGTTAAGCCTATTTTTAATAAATGTTATCAATGTAAGTATTTAACTGCATCCATACCTATTGGACTTTTTATCCCAGAAAATTAGCCTGTTCCCCTGGGGGAAAAAACTATGGAACGAATATCGTAATTTTATTATTCGTTGGTTTGGTTTACTCAAAAGTCGGTATAAAAAACTTAAAAATAAATGATGAAACACGTATTTTTGTGTAAGTCCACTTAACACTCCATAGGGTTAGTAGTAAAGTGAACTTAAACGAGCGAGTGAACTTACGTGTAGGGAGTGTAAAGTGTACTTGTAAAGTTTGTATGGAAAAGAACATTATTCCATTGCTTTGATTCACTTAAAACTTGGTATAAATGAAATTTAAAAATAATCAATGAAAGCGTTCGACCACTGTCTCACCTGATGGATGGAAACTAAATAATTAGTAATTACCTAAACAACCTTTTTTTTAAATCTCAGAAAAGAAAACAAACGCCAGGGGTTCCCAGGCACCCCACTGCAGTTTTGATACAATAGTTTTATGCTGCGTTTTATTTTTCGTGATTGCTCTGTTCGCTGGGCCGCAAGCGGCCTGCGACTATATTAAGCGAAGGTGACCTGTGGTAGACGTTGGCGTTTTCTTTTCGCGGCAGCTCTATTCGCTGGGTGCTTGGTGGTGACATTGCAGTGAATGTAAACCTAGGCAAAAACATCTGAATCTACCCTGATATTGTTCTCCACATGCAACAAATCAATATCCACGTGAGCGAAGCCGCCGGGCGCAGCTAGTGAATGCTGAATACCTAGTTGGTAAACAAAATCGTGGTATCACGCGCAGGGCGTTCGGTGCCCCGGCCTCTACAACTGTACTCAAGGCGGATTTAGCAAGTTATGGAATACTGCAAATATTATATATATTCGGAGCCAACAAATACTGAAGCGCATTAAAAATATACCTACGTTACTTAAAATAGTTTCGTTTTGTCGGATCAAATTAAGCTCTAATTTTGATAATATAAATGGAGCCACTTAAACGCTGTATTTCGACACGGATCAACATACGACTTTGGATATGGTATACTAACCGGAGTCAATAAGTGTTTAAGCATTTCAGAATTTTGGCCGTTACGGAGTCGACAAAGTTCGAAATTGAAATGTTAAAAATGTGACGTATATCACTTTCTCGATAAATATGTTTGGCAACGTCGCCCGCGACTTTGCGCTGTTGCCACTCCGTACCAGATATATGCACCCGGAGCCGAGTAGTGAAAAAGGTGGAGTCAGTAATGCATGGCAGTCAGGAAGGATCAACTTTGTGCCCAAGTTGGTGTTTATATATATATATATATATATATTGTATTTTATGTATGTATTTACAAACAAAGAAGTATCTAAGTATTGTATCAGTTATCTGGTTCCCATAGTACAAGCTATGCTTAGTTTGGGGCTAGATGGCGCTGTGTGAAATCTCCACATATATTTTTTTATTTACACACTTACTGTAGTTGATAAACTAATTATTATACATCAACAATCCAAATTTCTAATCCAGAAATTATTACACGTCATATTTACGTCTCACTAACAAAACATGTGCAGCGAACACGTAAACTTTCGCTGTCAAACATTGTATTCAGTGGGGAAGTATGTTCTCCCAGCAACACGCACGAAAGTGCTAATACACACTAAAATTAGCTGGGTAGTACTGTGAGAATAACCTAATGATAAGTAACATTTTCCTGTAAGGTGCATAATTTTTTTTTATTATTTATGGCATGGTAGATAAAATTGAAACTTGTTATTTTTTTTTTATATTAGATAAGCTTGCGTTTCCTCCTCCGCCTTATGGTGAGTATTATCACTGTAACCTCAATTATCATCTGCATAAAATCGGTGCCACAGACAGTCCTGTGTTTTTTTTATCAACGATAGGCTAACATTTGACCACGGTCTCACCTGATAGTAAGTGACGACGCGGTCGACGATGGAGCATGCGTGCCTAGAAGATAACGGTTCACTCTAGCCTTAAAAACTCCCAGATTATATTTGTCAGGAAACAATGACGCTGGTAAGGTGTTCCAGTCCTTTGCTGTCCGAATTACAAATGAGGATCAAAACATTGTGGAGTTGCATGCAGGAAAACGAGACTGTGGAACACGGTGCTATAATACCTCAACGTATATTGCACAGTCACGGAATAGACAAGAGAACGACACATCTACTAACTAAACGAACCAAGACGATAAAGTCTGACAGTTCGGCTCTGATTTGGCTCGGAAGGATACCTGACGGGATCGACTAAATTGTCTAAAACATACACACAAAAACAAATCTATACAAGAGAGCAAAAAACAAATAAATTTAACTAATACAAGTATTTTTACAGATATTATAGTCTAATCTGTTACTTTATTTTATGGTTAAGTATAAACATTTTCTGCACTTAGTTAGATATTAGATTTTACGTGTTATTTGGAACAATACCAGTTGCTATAATAATATGTTGCGTGTATACAATCTTGTCTCCGAAGGAGATTCCTGTGACCTGACTATACAGGTTCTACCTAGTGTGAGGGACAGTGCTTCGACTGAGGTACATTATTTGTAAATACACAATAACTTTAGTCTTTAACCTTATGCAAACCAAATTTTTTTTTTTAATTTACTACAAGTTGATGTACCTCCCTTACTACCTGTGTGAACTAATAAAGTTTTTATTTATTTATTTATTTTTTTAAAGGGATCGACTGCAATCGGTCTCCAAAATACCTATACCATCTAACACTGGAACATATTTTGTGCTAGCGACCCAAGGCCGTGCTCCTTTAGACCTTTACATAAACGAGCGGGGCTGGTTTGGATAAATGCTGGCAGAGGCAAATGCACACAGCACAATACACCTCATGGACGTCAGTGCCGCCCTTAAATGGAATAAGGCTTGCTTTCGACCACATATCTTCTGATGTTAAGCATTATGTAGCGCAAGTCCGATCCTGTATTGAATACTGTAGCCATCTCTGAGATGGTTCGGCTAAATACCAGCTCGAAGCCTTGGACTCCACACTTGCATTTTCTGGTACTCTTTATACTTCGTTGGTCTACCCTGCTGTGGCACGACCAAGTATGAAAACACTGGTAATACTCAGCTGTACAGCCGTGTAACGTCTTACGCCCATCGTATCACCAAGATCCATGTATTCTGTCCAACGTGACATCCAACACCTTTTTCCAGGTGTGATTGCATAAATGGTACTGACTCGCATTTGCTGCAACTGCCGGAATGCCTGCCACCTGCATGCCGATTCAGAACTTTTCGATAACTAACCGAATCGATTCGATTGGATAGCATTCTCGTATCGTACGGTTAATTGCGTTACAGTTTCAACTCAAAGTGGTTAGCGTTCCCTCTTGCCATCGTAGAAGGATCTTCAATAGGCTAATAAGTACACTAAGACAAGCGTCAATTCTTCTGTTGTCGTGACTACAACGAGACATTCAAACTCTGTCTACTCTTGATAGATACCCTGCAGATCGAGTATGAATACACCTCCCAAAAACAGCTGCAGCACCGTTGCATCATATCCTTAGTTATGGTGGGGCACATAACTAAGTACTAACGTACCTGAGGTATCAATTTTATTTAGCCTCATGTCTGACTCAACATACGAGCTATTATGACATAGAATATCAGTTTGAGACTGGGGAAGACCAGAGGTCAAACCTCTGCACATGATCATTGGATGACTTGGAACTCATTTGTTTACTACAAAACTTTTGGTGGCGGTTTGTTTTCATATTACAATTGTACAGTCTAAGTCATAACTTGTTGTGCATTTTCTAAGCTGGAATTTGTGTACTGGATACTTTAAGATCCTAATGTCACAGATTAGATAGTGCCCGTAACAGTTACAAAACTGAAGACTCAGGGGCTTAACCGTCACCTCTTAGCGCGATTAAATTGAAGACCTAAAGTGAATAGATAATGTCCAAAGTGTTATTGTAACGAATTACTTTAAAGGCCCAGTTCAAGTCCTGAGTACCGGAATACCGGTCTGCCGGAGCAAAGACGGCATGTATGTTTAGGAGATTCTTAGTAGACCACAACCTCGACTGTTCGTGCGGAGCGGTTCAAAGTTAAAGCTTAAAAGTATGACCCATTTAATTAATGACGTGTCCTACTTGCCCCGTCACCTGGTGTTGATGGGTGCTGATGGGAACGCAATTGCATTTCGAGTCGTCCGCCTGACTTGCGAAGTTGCGACCCACAATCAAACGGGTCTCGTTATTAATATATTATCTGTGGTCTCGTCATCCTCGTCAGCCATCATGCCCTTTCCATTTCCAGTACTGTTCCCCGCTACTTTGCTTTGTCGCTGACTGTACGAAAAACAAACTTCAAATGTAATGACTCACGATGATTCACGAGAAATTGCCTGGTTCATAGTAGTATAGGGCGATGATATTTTTGTAAACATATTGTATTAGGATGTTTTCGACGGTAAAGTTCGTTGGGATATCGCTTACTTCCATTGTGTCACGCTGTAATATAATAATTGCATCATAATGGGCGTCGGGTAAAGTGTAATAACTAATAACACAATTTTAAGCAAAACCCGTGCGTGAATTACATATTATTAAAATGTAAATTAAAACCTTTGATGCTGCCAGCAATTCTATTGTACACATATACAATACAATACAATACAATAATACTCAATCTTAATCTTGCACAAATTCATTATTTTGACAGAGAAATCGTTTACACAAACGTTTGTTTAATTAACCAATTTGTTAATTTTATTTTTCTCTCGAAACATCAATGTAATTACGCTAGTGTTCCGCCGTTAGTCCACTGAGCAGGGCGTGATAAATAGACGTTACTGAGCCTAATAAGCCCTCGTTCGTGCTTCGTATCGTAATGCCAGAATCAGCAGTCTGTTTTTATTATAGCTAAATATCACTGATACATTTTTATACTTTTATTCAGGCAAAGAGTGCGCTTAAAGCCCGCAAAATGTAACGAAACTATGCGACTTATCTAGGAAAGAACGATATGCTTGAAGTTCCTCCTGACACGCAATGGAAGATGAATTTTGTGTCGGTGAACAAAATGTAATATAAGTGACGGCGCAGGGGGTCCAGCAAAGATACTTTTCCATTAGCGATAACTCAAAATGTATGGGAATGGCATTGCCTGCGGAAAACTTTTCCGCAGCTAATGTCATTCCCATGAATCCCATACATTTTGAGTTATCGTTTGGCGTTAACGCTAATGAAAAGGTATTTTTGCGAGACCCCCTGCTTACTGAATATGTTACTACGGTAGTAACAGGTATAAAATATCGTAAAATCCCTAGTAGAAGCCTTCGGTCAGATGTAAGTGTAACTGTAGCTAACTATAATAAGCTATCAATTTTTTTTGTTCTAATAATAATAATAATGGGCAGGGGAGCCGATGGATGCAAGAGGCAAGCAGCCGCTCAGTGCGCCGCTCTATGGGGGTAGGCCTTTGTTCAGCAGTGGACGTCTTCAAGCTGATGATGATGGTGTTTAAATAATAACAATCTGATATTGCGTATACAATAAAAAAAATTCTTCGTGATTTTCTATCAAGGTAATTTTGTTATTTTATATTTTTATAGGACCTTCGAAACTATAACGAGTAAAATAATATACGTGTACCAAACCGAAAAAAAAAATTTTTTTTTAAATTACGATATGCTTATGAAGTCGGTTTAACACCTTTTAAGGGTTCCGTACCCAAAGGGTAAAACGGACCCTATTACTAAGGCACCACTGTCCGTCCGTCTGTCTGTCTGTCCGTCTGTCACCAGGCTGTTGTCTCAAGAAACCGTGATAGTTAGACTTAGACAGTTGAAATTTTCACAGATGATGTTTTTCTGTTGCCGCTGTAACAACAAATACTAAAAAAACAGAATAAAATTAATATTTAAGGGGGCTCCCATACAACAAAAGTAATTTTTTTGCTCGTTTTTTAGATAATGGTACGGAACCCTTCGTGCGCGAGTCCGACTCGCACTTGGCCGGTTATTTGAATGATAATTATTAAATTACAGTTAATCTTGTAAAGACATGACACACCTATAATACGCCACGTACGTCATTTCGCTGGATGCCCGCGGTTCCGCCCGCGTGGACGACATGTCAAAATATGAAGATACGCAAGGTCTACAAGTTGGTAATAGCACAATAGCAGCGCAAATAAATCATATTCTCAGCAGCACTCACATCTCACAGCGCGATAAGACGCACTAAATTTTAAAACTTTAGCTATCAAACCGTATCTAAATCCGTCCAGTATTTCCCAGTGTATGGGTACTGGGTATATTATATGTGGTATGGGTAACAAATATTTAAAACGCCTCGCAATTTTTTTTGTGAGCTAAGCGTGTACCGTAGGGTCTTATCAGGAAAAAAAATCAACCAAATAAATGTCAATATTATTAATTTTCTTTGTAAATTCAATAGATGCTTGCTATCAGGTTACAAGTAAAACCCCTTCAAAATCCTTGCATCAATGATCCTGACATTTGTGTTTAAAGTGTTTTCAACCTACTTTTAAATGGAGAAGCTACTTAGTTTAGTTTTTTTAATGTTTGGAATTTTTCGCATAGACTAGAAGGTTTTTTGTTTGAATGACACAACTACAGATTGGTCTATCAAAATAACTGGAAATGATCATCCAAGTATTTCTCAGTATGAAAGACTGTCAATCTTTTGTCGCCAGGTGAATTTGGAATGTTAATACCTTTGCAATATTGATTAAAAGTAATCGTGGTTGTATAATAATTTACGTATATATGTAATATATGCAATTTCCTGTATAAAAATAGATATGAGATAATGATGCTATTTTTATTCGGCAGTGAGGCAGTAGGTATTTTTTTTATTTACCTTATTATATTAGTTTTTAACAAATAAGTCCCTACATAAGTTATATTTACTTAAGTTTTTAGTACTAAGGTGCTTTTGGTACTAAGTAAGGTGCAGCGGGGCAATGTCGACTGGGGGAAATTTCGACTTTTCATAAGAGAAGCCCCTCTTGTCCATACAAAAAGTGCGAACGCGCTTCCACCTCTAATGCTATTTGACAAGAGCAAAAACAATTTTTTTAACTAATCCAGATGACATCAATGTGCATTCGGACTTTATAGTAACTAAAATCTATCTAGAAAATGAACGAAACTTATTTTCATTCCTGTGCTTATACATTGTAAGTTATAATGAGTTGTAATAAAATGTAAGTAACATTTCAGAGATATAATATTTAGACAGAGATTGTAGACTTAGTAAGAGGTGTTTTATTAAATTTTTAGCTCTGATGTCATTTGTCATAGAATATAGGTTATTTATATTAGTTAGTAGATGTAGTACATAAATGTATACAAAATACAAAAATACAAAATATTTTATTTACCAAAAAATGTACAGTAAATGACATATTGCTAGTAATCCCCGCACTAGGGCAAGCCTGTATCGCGGGAGACTTGTTATCGATTACAAGGGTAAATAAATGGAGAACTTATTTTATCTAAAGGCATAAATAACTGTGTGTTCTTACTTACTAGATAGTATAGACACTCAAAAAGGACTCTTTTTATTTTAAAAGATAATTTCAACTATGACCAATCAGCTATGTTATGGAACTCAAGAAAACACCTATTTAAATGCGGGGTGTCTGTGTGTGTGTGTGAGATTTGAACCTATAGGCACGGAACTTGAAATGCACTAGTAGAAACACAATATGGATTGACAGATTCAATACATAGTTGAGGATCACGGAGCCCGAATTGCAACCGAAAGAAACTCAAATTTGGATGGATTTGACAGTTTACATGCATAATTACATAGAAATTTCCGAATTAGAGATGAAATTTCACCTGCTGCATGTATTAGTGTAAGTATATATTGGTGTAGGTGTAGGTATACATATCGAGTTTTTTTATAACGAGACCCATCACTATTTGTATGGCTAGCAGTTGAAATTACCCCGCCAAAATAGTTAACGTGTTTTTTTTATGCAAATGCACCTAGTTACGTGAATAACAAGGTTCAATTTAGATTACTGACTCTATAACGAAACTCCGCATGTGACTTACACCAAGCTGAGAATTCTAGAAGAGCAATTGCCTTATTTGATAAAAATCACATTTTTGAATGAATATTATGTATGTAGAATGAATATTTTTCAATGTGAGTTTGTAAAAATAAAACATAGATAATGCACTGTAGAATTACAGCGCCAATAAATTACATATTTGATAAAATAACATTCAGCTAATATCACATCACATCACATCACATCACACTATCACACTAATATTATAAAGGCGACAGTTTGTGTGTATGTGTGTATGTTTGTTACTCTTTCACGCTGTAACACCTGGACGGATTTGGATGAAATTTGGTATGGAGGTAGCTTAGACCCTGGATTAAAACATAGGCTACTTGTTATCCCGAAAACGGGAACGGTTCCTGTAGGAACGCGGGTGGAACCGCGGGGCACTGCTAGTATTTTTATAAGTTCAAAGTCGTTGTTTGGGGTTTACTAGTTGATGTTATTTAAATGCCTTTGCTTAATGAATCTTCTGTTCTTTGGTCTGTACTATTAAGTCTTCTGTGTTAGTACAATGTTAGAAAACGATTAAAAAATTATATGTCCTGTAGAAAAAAAATAAGAGAATGAAATAGTTGAAAATAAAAGAAAATACCCTCATTAGATAGAATAGAATAGATGATTTTACTATTTTAAAGGAATAGCATTTACACACTTTAAATTGCACCACAAAAGTAACTTCACAGTTGCCTTTGCTTGGGTGATGCATTTAAAGTGCAGTTGTGTAATATTAGCTATCTTTCTTACACTTATGCTTTTGTATCTTCTTTGGCATGTATCTGTGAATGTGAATCTGCCAGTAAGACCAAAAGAATGCTTGTATCACTGTAACATAGATAAAGAGATAGATAGATAAACTCGGTATCAATAATAAGTAAGCAATTGGTAATCAGTCTTATAACTAAGTAACATATCTACGGGTAAAATATCTTTGTAGATACTACCTAGTTTATGTAAAAGTATGTATCTACTAATAGCAATCATAAAAGTGTCATTCACAGCACACAGGTACTGCTTAAAGCATCTGTAAAAGATGGAAAAGACCATGTATGCATGTATGTACCTATCACACTTCACACTAATATTATAAAGCTGAAAGTTTGTATGTGTGTATGTGTGTTTGTGTGTATGTGTGTATGTTTGTTACTCCTTCACGCTCAAACCGCTGGACGGATTTGGATGAAACTTGGAATATAGATAGGTTGGTACTTGGTGCGCGGGCTGTTTTCCGCAACTAGGCCGCACAGCGGCCCTTTTTGCGTATATAGATAGGTTATGTACTGGATTAACACATAGGCTACTTTTTATCCGCGGGTGAAACCGCGGGGCGCAGCTAGTATAATATAAATGTTATATATATATATTAGTATCATTGTCACCGTAATTTTTGTATCTTTCATTCATCTGTCCATCCTAAGGTAGCCTGGAAGAAATCGCTTAATGCGATAAGGCCACCCGTTGTTCTGCCATTCTTATATAAATTTTTATATTCATTTTTGTTTATTGGTGTTCAATAAAGTATTATTGTATTGTATTGTATTGTTCCTTAATTATTCATATGTTCTGTTAATAGTTAATATTCGTCACGCCAAGTCTATCGCCATCTTTAAAGACATGGTGAGGAAACACTACCTATTGGAACAATCGTAGTTAAGTACTTTGTCTAGAATATGTCACCAGAACTATCAATTATTTACTTATTTTTATGTTATAGTATGTATTTATATTTATATTTGGTATTTCATATTATGTAGGTATATATTCATATGTACATAATATATGTATCATGCTATGTTAGATTATTATATTTATGGTTTTAAGTGTATGGTATTAGTATTTAGTATATATTATATGTATTGTTTTTATTTTTTTAAGTAATTATACTTTGTTGTCTTATTGTTGTTCATAGTATGTAAGTTGTAACTGTAATAACACCAACCGTAATTTTTGTATCTTTCATTCCTGTCCATCCTAAGGTAGCCTGGAAGAAATCGCTTAATGCGATAAGGCCACCCGTTGTTCTGCCATTCTTATATAAATTTTTATATGCATTTTTATTTATTGGTGTTCAATAAAGTATTATTGTATTGTATTGTATTGTATTTTTAGTAGTTGTTACAAATAAACAGATTTATTTCTTTTCTCTTTTTTATAACAAAAATCTCTTTAATATCAAAAATCTAATTTATTTCTAATCATTTATTTGCCTAAATATCCCCCCGGTTTCTCATGTTTGTCAAACTCTTGTCAATTGAATATGTACAAATACTGAATGCTAATTGGTTGCCTGTCGATCATCCAGCTGTCTTCAACCAATGAGTGTATAGTATTTGGTGTGTTAAAATGTTAAAGGGAGCAAACAAGCATACGGCCCACCTGATGGGAAGTGGTCACCGTAGCCTATGGACATCTGTAACACTGGAGGAGGCGTCACCAATGCATTGCTTACCCTGTAGGACTCTTTTAAGAGTTTGACAAAATATACGAAAAACGAGGGTTAAGAGTAATAAACAGATGTCAGAACATTACATAGAACATTAAAACAGCAGATTGTACTAAAAAATACAGTAGACATACATCCCGTGACTGGTTTTACGATGCACCCATAGATTTTAGCGTACAAATAAACAGTACCAACATCTTCATGAAGGCAATAAACTTTTTGACATTACAAAGCGAATTAAAGATGTGCATGCTCCACGTTTTATGTGTATGAAACTTGGAAGTCTTTTTTTGTTTTTTTTTTGTATGGACATCCACCTGGGCTGCAAAGAAATTAGATAAAACTGTTGACTGTAGTTTTATAAAAATGTAATGGTTCACCGGGCCTAAGCCTGAGTGGGTCTAACAAACCAAACCAGTTAATTTGTTTTTATTTTATGGAGCCATTTGGGCCTGCCATCACGGGGTCTATTCTTGCGTAGTAGATAACTTGACTTGACTTCTTGATTATGGCCTCTGCAACAGAATGATGTTGCAATTTTGCTAGTGTCACTTACTATACTAGATTGACAAGTGATGGAGAATAATCTGTCTGAGCAACTTATCACTTTCGATATATATCACAAGAATTGTAAAATTCAATATCAATGTCTATAGATAATTTGACAGTTCTTGTGATATAATATTGAATGTGATATTTTATTTACTACGCGAGAATAGATCCCTGGTAGGTACTTGCAGTGGACCCAAAAAACATACAAATTATTTTTTCATAAGACATTTGGGCTCGTAACCTCTAAGGCCCTAACAAGTTGTAAAAGACATTTATTGTTACACTTGCTTGTGTTTTTTACAGTACCTTTGTATCAACCTGTTCAAAATGTTATGTCAATTTATAAGAGTATGTAAATAGAATATGATCTTTAATTAATTGCTTTATCATAGCAATGTTTTTAGAATTTGATATTATCTTTCAGATGTAGAAATAGTTAGTAATGCTATTGGAAAATAACCTCTTTGATGACAACTTTAAATAAAATATTCTTCTATAAAATTAAATTTTGTGTGTTGCAAAAATTATCAACTCCCTACTTTTGATGTTTTGTTATCTGAAGTTTTGATCTATTTATCAGTATCTGAATAACTTGAGAAATAACTTAAAAGATTATAACTGACTCATTTATTTGAGATGTAGTTTTATATCTAAAATGTAAATTTATTCTATTTTCTACAGAATTTTATTGAGATCTTGGGACAACTACTGATTTGTTCCGTTTTCAATTGTCTAAACTAGCTAGAAGTAATAAGGACCTGTGTCATTTGCACACAAACATTTTGTTAGTTTTGTTAGCAAAGCATTACTCAAATTGAAGGTTATACATGTCTTTACACAGGAGTAGACTGGTCTGTACACCATGTTGAGTGTGGTTTGGGCTTTGGGGTTAAAATGAAAATTGCTGATGGTATACATGGATGGAGGATCAAGATAAAATTGTGGTACTCACCAGCAGGTGGGAGTGGTGTTATCCACGGTGTCCTGATTGGCCTGCGAAGGAGACTCGGCTCCCCGCGCGCCACCCGCCACAGACGAAGCCGTGGTGACGCTGTCCTGTCTCACTGAGACCGTATCATCATACTACAAACACGCGCACGGCTGTCAACTTGACCGAACTGACACTAGTTGCATATCTACTCCAAACCACGCACTACACGCACTTCACAGCCCCCAGATCCTTCTGCTGTACACTCTTACAGCATCCCACACACCAGATCACGCCCCGCGAGCACAACACAACGCCAAAAATCCACTGAAAAATGGCAACCTTTACCAACACTGAAACGGCCTGATATCACCGCACTCGCGAGTCCACCATATAATACTGTAATATTTATAAACTTTCACGGTTTAATTATAGACCAGACGTTACTATTAACGTTTGAACATAAGTAAAAGCTAAGAAAATAATATTTATAAATAGCTCTAGATTATTTTGATACAAATCTATATCGGTCTATCACTGCGATACACACCCCTGAAACGGGTGGCAAGGATCTTTTTCTTTCTCTTTGCGATACGTTTAACATACGAAAATTAGCACGGACCAGTTAATAAGACTACAATTAAATGACCTACACCCTGATAACTACAAAGACATTTTGTAGCAATGACAGCGGATCCGTATCGGCTTCACAGAACCTATAGAAAAAAAACATGTCGCCTCTCCCGGCCTCCTCTTGTGAAAGGTGTTATCTATCATATCAATGTAGAATCGAGATAGAGGGGCGTGGTCTTTGAATTCGATTTAATCGATTTCAATATTGACTACTCACACAAATAATCTCTTAAACCAGAGGGCAAATAATTTATTTATTCATGATATAAATCTATTACTTTTATGGGTACATAACATAATTTATAACTAATCTATTATTGTTTACAATGCAATAATTTCTACCATCAAATCCGCAATATTATGTTTATGTTGTATACCTACATAATGGTAAAAAGTGCCACATTATTCACGGACACTATGTATATTTATAGTATTAAATTAGGCGAGTGTGCTACATCGTCGTCGACCACATTGTCGCTTAGCATCATGAGAAATGTGGTAAAACACAAGCCTACCTATCAAATATTAAAAAAATATGATGGAATTATAGCGTGGTCGAAGGAAAATTATTTTTACCGTGAGTTTGCCTGATTTTATAATATCGATACCTACATGTAACACAATCGATTCAATATGATGTTCTCGTTCGATATAACAAAGGGCATCACTATTTACAAAGAGGCCGTTCTATCACTATTTATCTATTGATTCTCTTCTTGTCTATGGCAGTAAGAATGAGTGACAGCATCGGAGCAGCTTTCAACGTCATAGACTTTTTTTTAGTTTAGCTTCACGAGCCATAAAACAAGAAGTCTATTTAGCCGTGTCTCCTCATCGTGTTTTTTCGAAACATTACACAAAAACGCACTGGTACGCATCGGTACCGCCCCTGGTGCTACAGGTGTCCATAGGCGATGGTAACTGCTTCCCATCAGGCGGGCCGTCTGCTTGTTTGTCCATCCAAGTTATATAAAAAACAAAAAACATCCAAAGAGTATATATCATAGGAGATTTTCTGACAGCTCGATGGCACGTAGTTCTACATCCAAAAGTAGATGGCGCTGTCGAGATATGGCTTGTTTTTTTTGTGAGGTGGCTTTGCCTTTTGTCATAGCGCAGTGTCACTTTCACTTCACTCACCAGTGTGACCAATTATTGCAGATTACTGCCATTTTGACAGAATTTCCCTGCACAGGGCAGTGGCTACTTAAAATTTTGACAGATTTAGGAGTTTTTATAATTTTGAAGTAAAATTCAGAAATCATCATCATCATCATTAACAGCCTGAAGACGTCCACTGCTGAACATAGGCCTCCCCCAGAGCGCGCCACCTTAAGTGGCTGCTCGCCTCCTGCATCCATTGACTCCCCGCGGCTTTCACCAGATCGTCGGCCCACCGAGTGGGGGGCCGGCCTACGCTGCGTCTTCCGGTTCGTGGTTGCCACTCGAGAACCTTTCTTCCCCATAGGTTGTCAGTTCTACGAGCGATGTGGCCTGCCCACTGCCATTTCAAGTTGCTAATTCTAAGAGCTATATCGGTCACTTAAGTTCTCCTGCGGATATCCTCGTTCCAGAGCAGAAATTCAGAAATATAGCTACGAAATCTTAATTCATTGATTTTGATATTTGGTGGGAATCATTGTTTCCATACAGATCCGCAGGAGAACTAAAGTGACCGATATAACTCTTAGAATTAGCAATGGGCAGGCTACATTGCTCATAGAACTGGCAACCGATGGGGTAGAAAGATGTTCGAGTGGCGATCACGAACCGGAAGACGCAGCCTCCTCTATTAGGTAGGTACCTACTTACCTTAGTCCTTATTCTGGGATTCGTTGACCTCTGTGATTAAAGGGTTTATTTAATTTACTAGCAAATTACAAGCTGGTTGTCACTCCAAGTAAAGACGTGATTAGAAAAAATATGAATGTAAAATCCATGTATGATAAAAAGAAGAGAAATATAAATAACGTTGATTAGGTGATTGATGATAATTTTCCTCCTTTTTTTCATCATTTCTACATGATTTTGGGTTCCTATTTAATAATTCCTTGATATTTTAAAATAAATATAAGTAAATATTAACGAAAAATATTTCTGTTATTCCCCTTCTACCTATTATTACTATTACACGATGAGACATATTTCTGGGAGAATTCAAAGTGTGGGTGGATTTTTAGCCTATTTAGGGCAGACTCTGCAATGTACAGATGGTCACACTGTCACAGCCTTCCCTGCTTTTGCTTCACAGCGTGGACATACATGCAGAGAGTAACTGTTTATGGTCTATGCACACAGTATTGATTTTTTCCTAATCTGTGGCATAAATCTTCAGAACCACAGACATGGTAGTGATAATTAATCACGCCACGAAAAAAAGTCTAGGTCTGTGATTCGCGGCCATGTGTCGTCAACGCCATCTTACGGATTTTAAAGAACTAATTTTTTTTAAATTTGGTTGCCTGAAAACCTCCTATTCTATGCACCTCGGAAGCCAAACACTAGACAAATGTGTATGGCCACGCCCCTTTGTTGTGATGTTATGTGTAAGTTTGTCATTTTCGAAACATTACACAAAATCATCTAAGGAGTATATGTAATTCTGTGCACTTCGGAAGCCAAAAACTAGACAAATATTTATGGCCACGCCCCTTTGTGTAGATGTTTTTGTGTAATGTTTGGGAAAAGTATCTGTGCGTAACACAATAAAATACAATACTTGAAACTGGCTAAATACGCCATATGTAGAGCCAAAATGTAAGTAAAAATAATGTTTTTCTTTTGGGCGGGAACGCGGACAAGTTCACTTCGTTGCATTCATGCATTTTATTAGACTGTATTGTGTGGTATAATGTTATGAACGTGGTTTTTTGTGTTGATTCCAAAATTCCATAGAAGCTTCTAGTAAAGTTGCCACCAATTTGTTAGGGCATGACTTAGACTGGACTTTGACTACCTGACGTAGACTGGACTATGACTACCTGACATAGACTGGACTATCACTACCTTACTTAGACTGGTGTTTAGTATTCATATACTAAACTATCTGTCTCGCTCTAGCGATATAACGCTTTCCTTCTCTTCCGTATAAGTCTCCAAGCAGACACGTCAGTGCTCAATAAAATAATTATAATAAATACATAAACTGTTGCGTTAGTGAAATAAAAGTGCCAAAATAAAGAACCATAAGTGATGAACCAAATCTTTCATTTAAACAAGGACCTATAGGACTAAAATCCTTAATAACTGGGACTATGACTACCCAGACTGTGACTAAGACTTGACTTTGCGTGGAATATCTTGAATTGAATTGAATCTTACTTAGTGGCTTCTGTGGCAATTTCACCACAATTTCACCAATATCGTGTACTAGGATAGACCATCAAATGAAGGAGATTGTACAGTATTTAAAAAAAAATTGGCTGGTTAAATGATGACTTGACTTACTTACTTTTTACGTAACACGATGAAAAATTTTACAATACTTGATGCTGGCTAAATACGCCACATGTAGAGCCAAAATGTAAGAAAAAAATAATGTTTTTTGGGCGGGAACGCCAAAAAGTTCATGTCGTTACATTGTATTAGATTGTATGTATTGTATTGTGTGGTATAATGTGGTGAACGTGGTTTTTTGTGTTGCTTCCAAAATTCCATAGAAGCTTATAATAAGCCTTATTCCTTCACAAAATTGGTGGTATAAGGGCTATATTCGTGTAACTCGGTTGTTCTCGGAAAGTAATTCCTGGAATAAAATTTATTCTACTTTGGTGAAATCGGGCCTAAGACATCTATTGAAAATTACAATACTTGACACTGGCTAAATACACTATGTGTGGAGCTATCTTAAAAAAAGGTACTCTGTGGATACGTAGTATCCCTTTCCTTTTTTTTTTTTTTTTTTCTTATATTTTGGCTCCACACATAGTGTATTTAGCCAGTGTCAAGTTTTGTAATTTTTCATCGTATTATGGAAATTTTCACTTAAAGTCAAGTCATAGTCACAGTCAGAGTAGTCAAAGTCTAGTCTAAGTCATAATCCAGTCTAAGGCATGCCCTAGTAAAGTGGTGGCAACTTTACTAGAGGCTTCTATGGAATTTTGGAAGCAACACGAAAAACCACGTTTCACTACATTATATCACTTGCCCACACTCATGCTCGTAATTCAGCACTTAATGCGTAAAACACCACCAATTTTAAACATTAACACTGGAAAAAGCATAAGTTTAGCAAAATAATACAATGCACCGACGTGAACTTTTCCGCGTTCCCGCCAAAAAACTCATCCCTTTCCTTAGTAGTCTGTGGTAATTTTGCGACCAAAGAGTATAAACAGTGTTGCCAATCGCGGGAAAAATCCCCGATTTGCGGGGAATTGGGGGTTAGTGCGGGGAGAGCGCGGGGAATTACAAAAATCGGGGAATTTCGGGGAATCCAGAGTCCAGACCAACCCTTTTTAGGTTAGCTTCGCCTGCCTCCCTTCTATTTCTGGATGAGTATAGTGGCTTCATCTTCGTTGTCAGCTATGTTTTAACGCACAGCCTGTTGATGAAAATGGCGCAAGGATTAATTTAATTAACTTCGTCATTCGATCAGATATTGGAATAATTATTTTACCATATTTAATTGTGTTTTACTGTCTTTTATATAATAAACAAACAAAAACTCTTGCCTTATTGCTTCGTGCAACCCGCACTTGGTCGTTTTGAAAAAAAAAGTATTCTAATTGGTATTCTAGAAAATTTGCTGTTAGTAACCATACTTTCAGCGAAATCCGTTTAGTTGTTCCCGCGTGATACGTGTTGAAAGGGACAGACAGACAGACAAACAAAAACAAAAAAAATGTAAAAAATATGTTTCTACTTCTATATCAATAAAGAAATATAATGCAATCAAAATTTTCAAAAAATATTCATTGTCCAGGTTCAGCCCAGTTACAGTTATATGTATGTAGATTAAACAAATTTTGTATAAAACCGTGTTTTTATACCAAAAATATCATTTCGGGGTATTTGTGGGAAATTATTCAAGAAGAAGCGGGGAATTTCGGGGAATTGACAACTCGCGGGGAATTGAGAAATTTTTATTGGCAACCCTGAGTATAAAATATAATTTTGCGACTTTTGCGCGCATTTTTGATATTTTGCAGTTTTGCTTTATTTTACCAAAAAAAGCTTTATTTTCAGTGTTCTAGTTTCATGCAGATTATCATATCAGTTGATTTTAATACTATATATAATTCCAATGCTAAATTATTGTAAAATAGGTACCATTTAATTCGCAAATTTTTGCAAAATGGCTAAACATAATAAAACATTACATTTGATTGCTACGAAACTTGGACTTGCTGAAGATGATAAAGTTTTGAGGTAAGAGATATAAGTTTTACTGTCTCTTTATCTTTAATATTAGTTTTGTGGCAGTTACAGAATTTCGAAAGTTAGATTAGTTAGATTTGGCCGAGGTTATAAACTTTCGTGTAGCTGGAAAAAATGTTACAGCAGATTTATTACATTCTTACCTACCTTCTTGGCGTTATTATAACTCCAAAAAGCAATAAAAGAAAATAACTCAAATCATTTCTCAGCTAGTTATAGACTATGTAATATTGACAGCCTCTCTGACTCCAGTGAGATCGGCTGCTAACCCGGCCGGAGACGGCGGGTTCGATTCCCGCGACAGGACAAGTTATTGTGCACAGGAAAAAAGAGCAAATACTTGTTCTAGGTTTGGGTGTTGTGGGACCATGGTCCTCGTAGTTCCTGGGTCCCTAGATACCTACTGGGAATCCTAGTTACGGTCCAGGTTAAAAGTCTGTAATTGTTGGGTGCTATTTATCATTATCATCAATTATGTTTGAGTTTGCATTACCATTTAGCCATCTGTGCCCATAAAAATCTAGAGAGATGCCACTTGCATGTGCTCAGTATGTAAAAAAAACATGTTTGTTGTATGGGAGCCCCTTAAATATTTATTTTATTGTGTTTTTCAGTATTTGTTGTTATAGCGGCAACAGAAATACATCATCTGTTGAAATTTCAACTGTCTAACTATCACGGTTCATGAGACAGGGATTGGTGACAGGTGGATAGACAGACAGCGGAGCTTAGTAATAGAGTCTCCCTTTAGTTTCTGAGATCTGTGTCTGTGCCCAAGCTCAAAATTCTCTTTGTAATATGGCATCTATACTGGTATTTATTAAAGGTGCACTCATACCAATCAACCATGTCATTTCAGTAAAGCAGCGGAATATGAGAGGCTCCTTCAAACCAAGTCTGTTGCTGGCAGTAATATGACAGATACCAGTAAAGTTGTGATATGTCTAGACTTGGCTGCTGGCTGGTTTGGTGCTGATTTAGATATTGTAAGTTTAAATAAAAAAAGATATATAGCCCATCTACCTGGTTCCAGCAAGATGAATTATTTTCTAAGAGCAGCCTCTTATTGTTTATCTTAAATGTGAATGTTGATGTGCTCAAAGTCGCGCAACAAGCTATGGAGAGAGATATGCTCGACGTTTCCCTGTGTGATAAGCTCTGGTATGAGGGAGGAGATCCGCAGGAGAACTAAGGTGACCAATATAGCTCTTTGAATTAGCAAGTTGAAATAGCAATGGGCAGGCCACATCACTTGTAGAATTGATAACCAATGGGGAAGAATGGTTCTCGAGTGGCAACCACGAACTGAACGACGCAGCGTAGGCCGGCCTCCCACTCGGTGGACCAACAATCTGGAGAAAGCCACGGGGAGCCGATAGATGCAGCAAGCGAGCAGCTGCTAAAGGTGGCGCTCTCTGGGGGAGGCCTATGTTCAGCAGTGGACAACTTCAGGCTGTTGATGATGATGATGATGAAATGTGAACGAATGGGCTCCATTTGGTAATTTCTGGCAAGTTGGCATTGTAACATCTCCATTTCATCCATTGGTATCTTCTCACTACTTCTCATTATTATTGTTAAATTTGTAAGATTGTGGTTATATGTTAGACTATCAATATCAATAAAAAAGTTAGCTCTTATCTATTCCATCCTCCGTCTACATGGTCAAAATACCAATGGATTGATATGTTGCACAATGTCAAGTGCTAAGTCAAAGGAAATAACCAAATGAAGTCCATTCATCAGTTATGATTGAGATAGACAATAAGGGGCAGGTTGGAACATTAATAAAACATAAGCCTTACAAGGTTTAAGTACCATGCAGTGGTTGCATGTTATTTAACTATATTACTAGGTGGTAGGACTTTTCTGCAAAGTTCGTCTAGGTAGGTGCCACTGCTTTGCTAGTTATTCTGCCACCAAGCAGTAGTGTGTAAGCACTACTGTGTTCCGGTTTGAAGGGCATTGTAGCTAGTGAAATTACTGAGCAAATGAGACTTTACGAACTGATCTCACAGTCTAGAAAACTTTTTTAGACTGTGTGATGTCTCAGGATGACGTGCGCAGTGTGCAGTGTCACGCGAAACTTTAATATAGAGTTCCGAGTTACACTGTAATCTGTTATGGGCGGCCGTGACGCTTAACACCAGGCGAACGACTAGCTCGTCACGTCATTCGTTTACATAAAAAAAATTACTTTATAGTAATAATAGCATGCCAACAGCATTACTTGAAGGCTAGTTCCCAAACAAGGTCTAGCATTTCCCCACCTTTATCCATATTATTACTTAACATACCCCATTCCCCTAACCCCAGTCAGGTAGATTATATCTAAAGTCACTCAAATGCATTATCTATTATGGTACATACATAATCCATTATGTATGTACCATAATAGATTTGATATTTGACATTTGTGACATTAAGCACTGTGTAAGTTTGTTTAATTATGCTTGCTTTGAATGTACAATAATTTAATTTTGGTTATTTTTAAATACGTTATCTAGTTTTGACTTGTAAAAGTGCTAAAAATAGTTTATTTGCAATAAAATTTTTGATTTGATTTGATTTGATTTGATTCATTCTATGAAGGGGTTTTAAGCCCTCATGCAAGCAGAAGAGTTGTGAGTTTAACATAACTGTGTATATTTTGATTATTTTTTGTTTATAAAACGTGATTTGATTGGGAGTGTCCTTACTTCTTAGCTATTAGAAGATTTCTTATTGGTGCTATATAAATTTTTTTGGGCTTTTTATGTACACTTATGTCAGAATATGCAGTAAAGAGTTGCCTATTTACTAAGTAACATGTCCCATTTCAGAAAACAGCTATCAAATACTCCGGGCTAAAACCGTCCATGTACACAAATAATCGGAAGATGGTACAGAATTTGTTGGAACTGGATAGTGACAGATTAACAACCGCCGTGCTTTGTGCGGCATTGCAATGTACAGGGGTACAGACACTGGCTGATAAGATATTGGAGGAGTACCAGAAACAAGCTAAAATGGTAACTTCAATTCAAATAACATTGTGTGTGTGAGTAAATAATTATAGAAATACATTCCTATACTGAATATAATACTGCTTGAGTAACTAAATACTTGAGGTGGAAGGTTACACTACCGCGGGAAATTTAAATTTTCTTGCATTCTTTTACCAATAATAGCTTAATTACTCAACGTGATTACATGAAAACTAATTTTGCGCAAATAAATATAATGTATCAACAAATTACAATTAAAAGTATCACCTACTTATCATTGGTTTAGCGACAAATGGCAATAGACTGAAAAAAACTAAGAAGAAAAATGTTTATTGCCATTGAAGAGTGAATAGGTACTTACTTAGCTAGCATGCTACACCTTCGATCGCATTGTCACTTTCCATCAAGTGAGAGCGTGGTCAAACGCAAGATAAGTCCGATGTAAAAAAAAAAAATTTGTCGCTAAACCAATGATATCTAGGAGATACTTTTAATTGTAATTTGTTGATACATTCTATTTATTTCCGCAAAATTAGTTTTCATGTAATCAAGTTGAGTAATTAAACTATTATTGGCAAAAGAACGCAAGAAAATTTGAATTTCCCGCGCTAGTGTAACGTTCCACCTTAAGCGTCGCTATCTCAAGCGCGAGTGACGCTCGCTAACCGTCTCAGTCTCACGAGAGCCGATGGCTGGTGTGGACGTGAGGACATGTCTGAGGCACTGTCAGATTAGCACTCAACATTCACTACACCTATACTAAATGCTACTAAAGTACTAACTACACTACATACTACAAAAACGCCGGTCAAGCGAGAGTCAGACTCGCGCACGAAGGGTTCCATACCGCATAAAAACGAGCAAAAAAGTCACGTTTATTGTATGGTAGCCCCCCATTTATTTTATTCTGTTTTTTAGTATTTGTTCGGCAACAGATATACATCATCTGTGAAAGTTTCAACTGTCTAACTATCATGGTTCATGAGATACAGCTTAGTGACAGACGGACAGACAGTCAGATGGATGGACAGCGGAGCCTTAGTAATGGTCCGTTTTACCCTTTGGGTACAGAACCCTAAAACATTTGAACGTTATACTAGCTGCGATTACCTATGGACGGTCCAAATGCTCCATCGAACTACCAGTAGTTAGCATGCTCAACATGCTGGCAGCATTGCCCCGTTGAATTGCATGCTGATTTGTTGTGCCCAATAAGTGCCAACATTTTGGTCACGCATCGTGTCAACCAGGCACTCTGATAAGCATTGGAAAACGCAATACGCTCCCAAAACGCACAAGCAGTTTCGGGTCTAAAAGACTTGCAGGGTTGCAAGTCTTTTAGACCCGAAACTGCTTGCTTTTGATATTTATGCATTTCCATACACTGGCCATTTGACTGGCCTGATAGCTCAGTTGGTAGTAACCCTGCCTTCTGATCTGTAGGTTGTAGGTTCAATTCCCACTCAGGACAAACATTTCTGTGATGAATGTCGGTGTTTGTTCTGTGTCTGGGTGTTATATTGTATTCTATATATGTATTTACAAAAAAAGTAAGTATTCTATCAGTTATCAGGTTCCCATAGTACAAGCTATGCTTAGTTTGGGGCTAGATGGCACTGTGTGAAATGTCCACACATGTTTATTTTATTTTATTTTTATTTTCATATATTCAAAGTCTATAGGAAAACTTTAAATGATGGTAGAAAGAAACTCGTCAATCCCCAGAATCGCTCATCGTCATCAGCATGCTTGGGCTCATCCGTATTGACTGCTTTATCATCATCGCCACCGTCACCACCATCACTGGAACAGTTATTAAGTACAATCTGGAGCTCTTCAAGTCGCGAGTGAATATGTATCTTCTAGGCAAGCGCACCATCAGACCGCGTCGTTTTCCATCAGGTGAAATTGCGGTCAAGTGCGGGCGCCTATTTAGTTATAAAAAAACTCGATATCATCATATACTAGGTGGTAGGACTTTTCTGCAAAGTTCGTCTAAGTAGGTACCACCGCTTTGCCAGTTATTCTGCCGCCAAGCAGTAGTGTGCAAGCACTACTGTGTTCCGGTTTGAAGGGCATTGTAGCTAGTGAAATTACTGGGCAAATGAGACTTTACGAACTGATCTCGCAGTCTAAAAAACATTTTTAGACTGTGAGATGTCTCAGGATGACGTGCACAGTGCGCAGTGTCACGCAAAACTTTAATTTAGAGTTCCGAGTGTCACTGCAATCTGTTATGGGCGGCCGTGTCGCTTAGCACTAGGCGAACGACTAGCTCGTCACGACATTCGATTACATAAAAAAAAAATATCGAATCCTATATCTATGAAAAATATCGACCACATTAAAAATCCGTATTCTCGCAACACTCAAGTGATATAATATCGAAATGAAAGTGATATTTAATCTACTACGCTAGAATAAGGCCCCAGGCGTTTATCGCCCCCATTCAGAATAAGAATGATAGAGAGATATACAGTAGACTTGCAAGTCCTGCGACATTAAAAATAGATTGTTTCTAATTTCAGGAAGTTGACCTAAATCTACCTCAATATGTCTGCATGGCTGTCTATCATGCATGCAGGTAAGATGATTTCGACCGCCATCAAAAACAACTAATTTCTATGGAAGGGTTACTATTGTTATACATAATACGCAATTTTTTCCAGACTAAGCAAAGTGAAAGTGTCAAAAGTGAAGATTAACGAGAAATCTCGGCTGAAGCCATCCCAGTGGAACAAACTAGACGCCGACTGGTCCAAGTTCGTCGACGAACAATTTGCTGGCCCTAAGAAGAAGAGGGGACGGCCGCCGAAGAATCCGCAGACGAATGGTAAGTCATGGGCATGGAGCAAGGAGGAGAAGAATGCTAATACACCAAGAAAACAGCGTAGATCAAAAATATGCCTAAAACTAGATGGCGTTGCAAAATGAGCGGGTTATAAGGTGAGCGCAGATTAGAAATATGGCAAAAAACCGTTTTAAGCCTAGCCCGCCGCAGCTACCCATGTAGCCCGCTCATTTTGCAGCGCCAGCCAGGTTTAAAACGGTTTTTTGGCATGTTTCTGATCTGCGCTCACCTTATAACCCGCTCATTTTGCAACGCCATCTAGTTTTAGGCATATTTTTGATCTACGCTGTTTGGTGTGGTGTATTGGCTTTACTCGCCTTGTTCCATGGTCACGGGTAATTGAGGTTTTTAATTTTATGCTTTAGTTAGCAAACAAGCATGCATCCCTCCTGATAGGAAGAGGTCACCGTAGCCTATTAAACAACTGTAACACTAGACATCATCATCATCATCATTATCATCAACAGCCTGAAGACGTCCACTGCTGAACATAGGCTTCCCCCACAGAGCGCCAGTTTGAGCGGCACTCCTGCACTCATCGGCTCCTCGCGGTATTCACCATGTGGTGGGTCCACCTAGTGGGGGGCCAAAAATAGTACATTTTATCAAAAGTAACTTTTACCCTACTAGTATTGTATTATATTATCTGTGCCCTAGTCTAGCACTAATTTATCAATAGGGTATTTGACTGATATAACCTTATTACATAAATAAATAAAGTCCCTCAATAAGTAAGCAGTTGCGAAAACAAAAATGAAATATCTCAAAAAATGACAAAGTTACAAGCATTTTAATATACAAGAATAGAAAGAGACAGCTCAAACATGCAGTGACGTCAAAAATGATTCCTTCATAGTGTCTCATTACTAAGCTGTGGTAGCTCTACATAAAATCTCCTTGCATGTGACGTCACATGTAATGAGCAGCTCCATACCCTCCTTTTTTGCGAGACAGGGGCAGGCGATGGCTCCAAATTGCGCCGTGATTTATTACCTGATTTTACATATACTTTCAATTATTACATTATTTATTTACCTATTTAAGGCTGCTTTACAAAATTATGCGTAGTTGCAAGGTTTTCGTCGTCAATATTTGATACATAGCTTTAATGTCTATACTTAGCCATTATATGAAAAATACCCATCATTTCATCTTCTTCGATATAGACAGAGCGAATTTTAGCTAATTTATCTATTTATTTAGTAATCACCATTCTCCTGGTGTTCGTTTTGGCAAAAACACACAGAGACCCGATTTGAGAGCTCTAATTTGCAAACTCTGTGTAAAGTATGTCTCCAAACTAAATTATACTCCACTAAATACATGCCGTACTTCCATAATGACAGAACAGATGTTTGATTTTTACCATTCAAGTAATTAAAAAAATATTAAATTAGATTTTTATTAAAAAAGGCTTCAACAAAAGTTCTAATATCTCCGGAGTTTTATATTACATCGACAAAATATTGTTACCAAAATAAATTTCATCATTTTTCTAAACTATTACAAATTATTTAATTATTTTAAATAATGCTCTTATTTATATATCAATAAATGAAACTAGATATATTTGGTCAAACCGACGGACGCTGCGAGCTCGGTAATACCGCGCGCGCGGTACCGTGCTCACCAAAATGTAATAGCCACCTTAAAGAAAATAATATTTGCTCGTTCGTTTTTAGTATCGTTATTATCATCAATCATCAAAAGTAACGTCAAAATTAATCCAACAGAACCAGAAGAAATGGACATTGATATACCCCAAAAAGAAGCACCCGCAGAGCCCCAAATAGAGCCCTATGAAGCATGGAAACTAAGAATGCTAGAGCAAGCATATAATGAGCTCCACAACTTAGAGAAGCTAGAATCTCAAACGTTGGAGCTGAGAATGGAGGAGAAGACCGCTAGACGGTCACCTAGGAAGACCCCTCAGAAATTTTCACCATACAAAAGCACCGAAAAGGTTAAAGGAGTAAGACTTCTTTTTCCAGTGGGCTATTAAATTAAGACGCTGTCATACCCTATTATGCAAAAATGTAGTTTTTTTTAACGCGTAGTCTGACGTAGCAAAATAGCATAAACATAAAAAACAATAGTATGGAATGAAATCAAACTAGTTACTTTTAAGTAATAGGTATTGGACTGATTTTTTATCGTACATACCCACAGATAACCACTGGCATCCGAGTTTTTTTTCTCCGGTAATGACAAAGCTGTAAGCATTTACATCTAAGAATTAAAACTCGCTCAAAAGTAGCTCAAACATGCAGTATCAATTACTACTGTCTGAACATATTTATGGTTTTTCGATTTTATTATGTCTTTTTTTTTATTAAATTCCTTATTAATTTTATGACTATTTTAACTTTTTTATCAGCTAAATTTTATTGGAAGAATAGGTATTAAGAACCTACCAAAAAAAATAGTCACTAATTATATTTCCTTGTGTTATTTTCAATCTTATTTCTCAGAGCATGGTTTCGTGGGCTGACCGCGTCTTAAATTAAATAAACGTTTATTTTCAGATAAAACGAACAAAAAATGCACAAAAAAAAAATGAAACCATAAACTAAAGACGTAGAAACAGAACCTATGAGATGAGTCACTTAAAATCAACATAGAAAAGCGTAAGAGTTTTTAGTTTAATCAATTTTTTAATAAATAGCCTGTTCCATGTTCAAAATGGTACACTCAGAAGTGGGAAATTTTTTAAATGCATTGCAGTTTTTTGCTTTTTGTAGGTATCGTATCGATCACCATGCGCTTACGCATACGCGAAGTACAAAGCCAAAACAATTGAAAAATGATAGCGTTTAAAATCCACTAATCAAAAAAGAAGAAGAGATAGAGATAAATGTTGCCCACCGATCATATTATCAGCATCATCATGGCGTTACTGCCAGTAGTCAGGCCTTCTCCAATCGTATGCTATTGACTACATTAGGATTTAAGAGTAATTTTTCATGGATAGCTTTATACATCATGGATTGATTTCAAGTGTAAACCACACTTCAGGTATATCTGTAAAAATATTATAGTTCTTAAAATGTTAGCAACCAGCGCGATTTGAACCCGCGTCTTCCAACTCACCGGATTAGACGCTCTGCCAACTGAGCTATGGTCACATGACCGTTGACTGCGAAAATCTTAAGGACTACGTGTTCACCGACTAAGCACCCGTGGCGACATCTATAGAACCTGTATAAGACAGGTGTCTCTCGTCATTCAGTAATCAAATCAAATCAAATCATTTATTTATTTGCAAGAATACACTACAAATGGTACAAGATCACAGAGTAAATAATGGATACGTGCATTCAGCCTGCAAGCAGGCGTGCAAATATTAAAAAAATATTTTGTTACTACTTACATGTTACATATTCCCTAACACTATAGAAGCATTTACTTAAAAGCCAGTCACTTAAATGTTTTTTAAACATATTTCCTTCTAAAGATTTGAGTTCATTAGGTAAATTGTTAAAAATAGTTTTTTTTTTCTTATAGTTTGGCTCCACACATAGTGTATTTAGCCAGTGTCAAGTATTGTAGTTTTTCGTCGTATTATGAAATATTTTATGTAAAGTCAAGTCTTAGGCTGACATTCACAAACGAGTTCGAGTTCGATCTCAAACTTCGTTATGTCAGAATTTGAGTCTAGACTCGAACTCCGATCGTATCGGCATTCACAGTCGTGCTTAGCATAATGGAGTACGAGTATAAGCTCAGCTAAGAATGAGACGGGCTGAGCCGCGAAATCGGTGACTCAAGCCGTGCTCAGACACCGCCATCTTTGCTATCACGCCTGTTATTTAAAAACAAAGCTGACAAAATTAATTTTTGAGATGGTTATTGTGAAGAAATGTATTTTGTATTAAAATAAAATGAATATAAAATTGAGTAGGTAATAATTTTATTTATAATCAAAATAACAATGAAACACTCTAAAATAAATATACCAGTTACTCATTGTTGGCAGATAAGTTACTGTGTGTTTTTTTGTTGTAGATATTCATTGACATAATTATATAAATTTACTTCGTAGTTTTATTATATACAACTGTTGTATATACGTTTAATTTAACTTGTTTCTTTAATATTTAGGTACACAACATCGCAATTCGCAATCGCATTCTCTCTTTTAGCATAATACTGCCCACAGATTAGAGAAAAAAACAATTGACTATATATATCTGTTACTCTGTGATACTGCCAGATAAAAAAGAAAACGTGAATAAAGCATTGCTCACTAATGTCAAACTAGGCTTGTCTATGGCTGGAGTCGAACTTCACGGAGTTATCCTTTGATCTCGTCTCTGAATTTAACGACGCGGAGTATACTCGCCGAGTCCGGAGTTCGATCTCACGTGAGACCGATGGGAGTAAACTCGATGCATTGACTCTGAATGTCAGCCTTAGTCACAGTCAGTCAGGGTAGTCATAGTCCAATCTAAGTCAGGTAGTCACAACCCAGTCTAAGTCATGCCCTAGTAAAGTAGTGGCAACTTTACTAGAGGCTTCTATGGAATTTTGGAAGCAACACGAAAAACCACGTTTCACTACATTATATCACTTGCCCACACTTATACTCATAATTCAGCACTTAATGCGTAAAATGCCACTAATTTTAAACATTAACACTAGAAAAAGCATAAGTTTAGTGAAATAATACAATGCACCGACGTGAACTTTTTCACCTTCCCGCCAAAACTCTTAAAAATAGTTATACACATGTTATATACGTTTTTCTTATAAATATCTTTGCGGCAAGGAGGTTGGTACAGCAGGTTCGCGAACTTAGATCTTTTTTGTCTAGTAATGACATCACTTCGCTTTTTGAAAAATTCGGGGTGGGTCTTAGTGAAAAGACAAATGTCCCTAATATACATGCAAGGCAGAGGAAGAATATTGCATGCTTTAAAAAGTGGCTTACAACTATCCAGAAACCAAGCCTTGTTTATAACACGAATACACCTCTTTTGAATGTAGTATCGGAATTACTACTAATGAATAGATTACCTGTCTTGTACAGGTTCTATATATGTCGCCACGAGTGCTTAGTCGGTGAACCATGTGGGTGGGTGGGTCATGTGACCATAGCTCAGTTGGCAGAGCGTCTAATCCGGTGAGTTGGAAGTTGTGGGTTCACACATTAAAATAGGTAAGATTTTAATGTTGCATACTATTTTCAGCTTTGTCTAAATGAAATAAGGTTGATATTCATATAGCACTTAAAAACTGCTCGAGCATTTTGCAGCTCTGTCTGAATTGACCCCTAGATATCGGGTTTTGTAAAGTCATGGATAATTTATAATATACTACAGGAACTAGAAAGAAAGCAATTAATTTCAGACCCATTGTTAGTGTGTAATGAAATCGTTGAGTACAATGTGTAAGATGCCTTTGTTTATAAGTGATATTTAGTTATTAAGTAAGTATTCAATGTTATAAGTATGGCGGCGAAGCATTCGACAGGCGTGTGTACCGGCTGGAGGCTCGCTGCAACAACAACA
This sequence comes from Ennomos quercinarius, assembly GCA_910589525.2. Lineage (NCBI taxonomy): Eukaryota > Metazoa > Arthropoda > Insecta > Lepidoptera > Geometridae > Ennomos > Ennomos quercinarius. The sequence continues at coordinate 5,453,956 of OU342510.1, forward strand.
CAACAACAACAACAGTGTATCAACTACTACCGCGACTGTCTACCGCATCAAGCTGATCATCAACACGAACAATTGAACTCCAAGTCATCACAGTATGCAGCGATGCTCCAGCAGGTACACACGCCCGTCGAATGCTTCACCACCGCATAAGAATGAGGCTTTTTATTTAAAAAAAAACGTTAGTTCCGCTTCTTTTCTAGATGGCGCTGTAAGTACATAGTTTAAACCTTTCAAACCACATAGTAGTTAAAACATAAGAAAATGCTTAGACCTACCTACAAAGAAATGTCAAATTCAGTTGAGTGGACCACGAGTACATTGTCTGTAGTATCTCCTAAGTAGTCTGTGGTGCATTCTTCTTAAGTAAATTGAAGTACAGCAGAACTGCGAGACAGATAAACGTTAATATTATGATCCAAAATAAAGCCGAGCTATCGCGCAACGAAAATAAAACAAACGAAACAGTTTAGAGTTGTCAGTCAGTATCGTGACACATTTCCTATAACCTGTGGTCTAAGCTTGAAACAGTGACAGTGACAGATTTTGGTAAAACCACAACTGGCGCCATCTATTGGGTCATACATAAAACACCATTTCTTTTTTTTTAAATAAAACTCCTCATTATATTTTTGTACGGCAGCATTTATTACTTTCCGAATAATTACTATGTACTTAAATTTTTTTGTAAAGAGTAATAATTTTAGTATAAAAAAATTTGAAGAATAAGTGTTCCGATTATTTGTACCATAAGTTATTTTTTTTAATTTTGTTTAAATGTTTATATTGACTTCTGATGTGTTCTTAGCAATAAGTATTTTGTAATGCATTGTGATAACATTGACACTGAGAAATAATGTACCAGTTTATCTAAGCACTTGACTACCTATATTTTCAATAATTACTTATATTAATTTATAATTATTCAAGTATCAGTGTCGATTATTTACACCTTAATATTTAGGCCATAAGGTCTAAAATAAGTGACACTGAAAATTGAATGTTATTGAATAACTCAACCAGTAAAGATTTCATTGTTTTTATATTGATGTATTTTTTATTCAATTTAAGTTTATTAAATCGAACCCACAAGGTTATTTAGGAGATATACAATAACGCGGCCAAAAACTGAAAAAGGAGATTTCTGTTTAAAATTCCAGAGCTCAAGTTACAATGGACATGTTTATTTATATGTTCACATTCCATAAGGCCATGCATTATAAATGGCACGCGTATTAATATTATTCCTTCTATTCTCTGCAACGATATGCCAAAAGAAAACGGAAATACAAGACCAAAGCGCAGATACCACCACAGAAGATCAAGAAACTACGAGTGAACTGCCAACGACAAACCAACCTGCCACAGAGTCACAAGATCTTAAGAATTCGACGAATGAAATGAATGAAATCACCTTTGATGATCCCAGCAGACCTAGCTTAGCGTATCCAGATTCGCTCGGATGTCTTTTCATCTTCACCGCCTTGCTTATCGGCGTTGTAGTCAGAGCCGTAATGCTGTGGACCTCTTCCTGTCTTCCGTACAGAGTGGTTATGTTCTCCCTCGGAGGACTAGCTGGGTTCTGTGCCAATCGGTATCCGGTCTTCAAACCCTTTGTTAATGTATGTTACGTCCAAGTAGATATTCTCCTACTGACTTTCCTGCCGACTTTAATCTTTAGTACGTCATACAGTGTCGATTCGCATTCCTTCTGGCGCAGCTTTCCTCAGATTATCATTGTTGGTGTACCAGGCGCTTTGCTCACAGCTCTAATGGTGGCATTCATGGCGTTTTATTTGATAGAATCGTCGTGGAACTTCCCTACGGCAGTTTTATTCGGTGTTGTCTGCTCGCCGATATATCCATTAGAAGTTGTGAGGCAGTTGAAAGTTATGAGCAAAGGGAAGAATATTAGTGTTCTGCTTTTGGGAGAAGGTTTGGTGGGAGATGTGACAGTTATGATAGAGTTCACAGCTATATTCGGATACCTCGCCCTAGCCTTAGCGGATGCATCGCAAATATCGTTGCTGCTCTTGCGGTTTGCTGGAGGTGGCTTACTACTTGGTATATTGATGGGGAAAATATTCTCAATGATACTCTCCGTCACTTACTTCGACGTACTCAGTGCGGTTATAGTAACATTATCCGGGGCTTATTTAACGTACTACATAGGAGAGAAGTTCCTTTATGTTTCCGGTTTGTTGGGAACGTTAATAGCCGGCGTGATGGTCAGTAATAGGAAGTCGACGGTGGCTGGGGATGTGGAGCAAGCGGTGGCCAACTTTTGGCATATAATGGCGCATATGGCCAACACGCTGGTGTTTACTATGGTGGGGGTGGTGATATTTGAGAAGGCGAGCTATGTCATAAGTGTGAGACAAGTGTCGCTGGTTTTCGTAACGTATACAACGGTGTATTGTTCGAGGTAAGTACCTACCTTTATTGATTTTATGATTTTTACTTGTTAATGTTTGTCTGGTTAGCAACACCAAGCACTTAAACAACGTGTTCTGGCGTTCTGTACAGCCAGTTCCTATCCAGGCGTATCGTGTCGCCACCTTCAGCTACATTGGCACTTAACATAGGCGAAAATGGCGAAATGCCTTAAAAATGTAATAATCTATTCCAAAGGTTGATGGTCTACGCTGCAATGACGCCGCTGCTCCGGTACATCGGCTACGGGATGACCTGGGAACACTGCATGGCTTGCGTGTGGGGCGGACTGCGTGGACCACTGTCCCTTTGTCTGGCTTTGATCATTCTGGAGACTCCGGTGATGGATGGGGCTGGGGAGGTAAGCATCATTCTAAAGACTAAGCTGCTCAGCCGTGTGACGATTGCTTTGCTTTAATCATATATCCAGTGTTAACTTGCATTAATATATACCCATATCTAAAGTATCAGTTTCGACGCACTGGCTTCGAACCGTTTCTAGTCGTTTTGGCATTATAATTTTGGACAAACTATTTGGCCACTTGGGCAAAATGGAAATCACGCATGAGGTACATATTAGTACCGACATTATCAACTCGAATTTTCATCTAATTCTGACCGTGCCTGTGATTTTTACACACGCAGACCTATACGAATTTGCATCATTATGTTCCATTTAGCTTCATCTATTCCATATTCCAGATATTCATCATCCAAACGGCAGGTCTTACGCTCCTATCGCTCCTCATAAACGCAACGACAATGCACAAGGTCCTGAAAATCCTCGGTCTCACAGAGATATCTCTAGCTAAGAAGGCCAACATGACAAACTGTGTGAAGAGGATCATGATGACGAGGGACAGATGCGTTTCCATGCTGAAGATGGACAAGTTCCTTGCTGATGCTAACTGGGACTTGGTGCATGAAGGTACGTAGTATTTGTAACATGGAACACAAATGTATTTTTCTGGATTGAAACCTTTGGGAGACGTTCAGTTTTGGAAGATAAACTATCATTTTTACTGCATAAATCCAGGTAGACTCAATATTTTGAACGCAATGGTGTGTTTGTAAGCTGACCAGAAATTAAGATTTAAGTTTTATGCCATTTTTAATGACAGGGTATTTTACATCCATTAATTTATGGTCTGATTTCACCCTCGTTCGGGTATGCACTTTTAAGACACGCTGCATATTAACAGAAGGCAAACTGCTGGAGAATGGAACTCAGGGAAGCGTTCTTGTTCCCTGGCAAATATAATACCTATTCACTCTAGGCCCAAAGAGACCCATCTCTTTAAGCCTAGAGCGAATAGGCTCCTTTTAGGCCAACGTACACTTCGGCTGTATCGTCGCTTAACATCAGGTGCGTTGCAGTCAAACGTTTGCCTACTCGTACATAAAAAAGGGCAAGAACTCTGGAAGAGCCTCTGGCTAGAAGATACGTGGAGCGTCAAAAGTGAGAGGCACAAGGGCTCCCTTGAGATGTGATGCGAGACTTGGCTTGCACCATTATCGATCGAGAAGAGAATCGAGAAGACTGTCCACTGGAAGAGTGGTCCCTGTGAAATGTCGCGATCGTCCTGGCTACCCTACGAGTGAGACTAATGGGCATGATTCCTTGCACATTATGCTGGACCTAAAGCATCAACACAAAACATTTGATCTAATGGTGCTTTATCCCAAAACACACTGTAGGTGTACAATTCTTTTTTCATTCTGTACCAAAGGCACCACAATAAAGCATCCGTACCAGCTACAAATCTCCGGGCGTGACGACGACAGCGATGACGATGCCTACATGGGATACCAATACACCACGTGTCCGGATTGCGAAAGAGAAATACCTAACGAACCCACGAAGAAGGAGTACGCTGAGATGCTGCGGTAAGTAGGTAGAAGACATCAGTTCTCGTCATCAGAACAATCCGCTCTAGTACTTACCATAATTCGTTTTATCCAGGGAGGCTAACCAACGCGTGTTCAAAGCTATGAAAATATCCTACTGGCGACAGTATGAACATGGGAAGATCAGCAAAGATGGAGTGAGACTCCTGGTGCAAGCGGTGGAAGTGGCCGCGGACTCTGAAGATGGAAGGGTCAATCTGGAACAACTTGGCAGTCTGTGGAGGCCTAAGGTATTGAATGAATAAAACGAGTTAACTCTTCAATCAACCCATTAATTTTTCAACTGCGATTTTCACCTTTCAACCGAGTCATCAATTCTTCAACCAAGTTAACAACTCTACAACCCAAGTCTACAAATATTAAAAAAACCTGTTAATCGGGTCATCAACACCATCTCTGACCGAGATTATCAACTCTAATATAACTATGACACTTCAATCAATCAATCAAATCTTCAACCGAACTAATACCTCCTCAAACAGCCAATCAACTCATTAACAAAGTCATCAACTCCTCAACCAACCCATCAATTTTTCAACTGTGTTCTAAATTCTTGAACTAAAACTCCACAACTGAGTCTTCGAAAATCTTCAAAAACAAGCAATAACTACCGTTTCATCAACTGCTTAGCCAGTCAATCATCTTTTTGACAATGCATTCAGATTTTCAACGCATCCATGTTTTCAATTAATCAATCAAGTTTTCAATGAAGCAATCAATTTTTCAATGAAGCAATCAATTTTTCAACGAAGCAATCATTTTTTCAACGAAGTTGTAAATTTTTCATCGAAGCCACCAACTCTCTTTAGGCTCACGCGGTGTGGCTACGTCGCAAGCTAGTTGCAATGATGACTCCATCAACCAGCGGGGTTCAAATCCCACACGGTGCGTGTCGCCGTCGCTGCCACTACCTCACCTCTTCGGCCTGGTTCGACGGCTTCATATATGTGATGATACTGTGTAACACGCCAGTTATATTGTGCGAGGTGGCTCTTAAGCCACCGGTTACCACATCCGTGACGTACACTATTAAGGCTTTGAACTTGTGAGTATCTTAAGCTGTGATATATAGTTTTTATGCTGTGTGGGTAGATTAGATTTTGGAATATTATCACATAGTTTTTGACCAAGTGAGCGCGAAGCGCGAGTGTTGCGTCTCCGTTTCACCTTGGGTAAAAATTACAATTATGGTATGACCTTCTGTTCAGGTCGCACTTCGCAGTAAAGATTTATTGGTACCCTTTCTAAAAGGGGAGATGAGAGGTCTCACTAAACTTGTTCCAAATTTTAAGAGTCACTTATTCCAAATTGTTGTATAGACTTTTCTGTTCGTTTCTTTTAAAAATGTATTGTTTTTAGGTTTTTCTTCATAATCTACGTTTTAGAAATGGTTATAAAAATGCTTGCGCTCGGTTTTCTGGGATACTTCAAGTCGCATTGGAACAAATTAGATTTCTTTATCATTGTCATGGCTACTGGAGGTATGAATTCAGATCATCAAGAAAAATATAATTTTAAGTTCCTTTTCTTAACAGGGTTGTTACATTCTTACATTGGACCGCGTATTGTGTCCTGCACGAGTAGCGTGAGCTGTAGTAACCTTAGAGTATAGACTAAAGCATAGAGAGATCATCAAAACGATATTATATTTGTACTGCTCACACGTATCGCTACGTCAGTGGCGAAGGAAAGAAACAAAACATATACTAATTAGCTACGCTTGCTTTAAGCTCCGTACCATTTTTTCGACTCGAGTCAACTGTTTTTCCTATACAAATCTGTCAGACTCATAGTGTCCACATCATATAAAAAGTCTTCAAAAAAGTAGTACGCTTGACACATAATCAAGTTCTCTCTATGCTTTAGTCTATACTCTAAGGTAGTAACCGACATATCTCTTGAGAAAGCGTTTGACCAATTAAAACGCAACAAAAGGTTTATGACGTGATCCACGTGATCGTTTAACGTCAAACGCTTTCTCGAGGAAAGAGATATGTCGATTTATACATCTCATGACCGGTGCTGATGTTCACGATATGATTGAAGAGGTACCAGGCTACGTCTGAATTAGGAACTGACGCTCAAGTGAGGCTGTCCGAACTAGGCATGGAAATGACTGCTACTTTAAAATCATTGTCATTTGATGATATGATTTATTTTAGTCACTGTGATTTTTCACAGCCTGTGATTTTTCGTATGCCTAATGAATTTATGATCAATGGCGATTGGCTGTGCTTTATGAAATGGAACAGAGATGTGATTTAGGAGCAACCTAGTGAAGTTGCGACCTGCTACAAATGATTACAAGTAATCTAACGCTACTCTCTTAATAAGTTAAACAAGATCAAAGTTCACCGCTACACCACAATGTTAATAAAATTATACTCTTTAGGTCTCAGTTTGTTTACTGAAGCATAAATAAAATTATATGTTTTAATATTCACCGCTTATGCTACTCTCGTATTATAAAATCCGAAGCCATGATTCAATTAAGTGTGATTATCATACTGTGATTTACACAGTGTCTGACAAAAAGTAGCAGAGTGATTTATGAGAAATAAAATTATATGATTTTTCACCTGCTCCTTGTGATTTGATCCATGCCTAGTCCGAACACACTGTTAAAGTGCTTGGTGTCAAAGTTGTTAATTAAAGAGTTGTAGCTAGCACGCGATTACTAGATAATAACCCAAACTATTGGTGTCATCATAGTATTTACCTTCACCGATAACTTACGATTTTCGGTCTTATAAACAGCTTATTAAGTCCTATGCAAAACAATTTTAGTTAACGTCATTTCTGCTCTGTTATGGCTAATATTATTGGTGATTTTTCAGATTTGGTGCTAGACATAATAGACGCTTTTACGCCTTGGGATAAATGGAAGAATATGAACTCTAGCGTTCTAACCGCCACTAAGCTGTTGAGGATGCTTCGCTTCCTCAGGCTTTGTAAGCTGGCTAGGTAATACTTTGCAAGTAATAACTGTGCTAAGGGGCACATTTATTACCAATCCTCAAAAAGCCTCTTAATCAAGAAAATGCCCCTTATTAAGGGACATTTTTTTTTATTTTTTTATTTATTTAACCATCAGAAAAAAACAAACTTACATTCGGTAAAAATATGCCTTAAACCTAGGTTAGGTTTGTCCAGACATATGGTTCTCGACAACTATCAACAGTATCCGATTTGAGTACCAGTCCTACAACATACCAACGTAAATTAAAAACTATAAAGTAAACAAACTTTTGCGCGATAGCACAACACATATCTTGGCAGATGTCTGTGGGGTGATTACGGAAACAGGAGAAATTCTATTCATAATGTAAAAAAAATCCATGGAAACTGAGCACATAAACTACGTTTAGAAACTGTTAAATCCATACTGTGTTCCAATCGGTTGCAACCAAGATTCGTGATCGCTTAGCTGGTCAGCTGGTGATAGCTAGGTGACAAGTGCTGCCGTTTGTACGCGTCAGTACGAAACGAAGCTACGAGTGGCAGCAGCCAACAGCCGTGTTTGTGATTTTGAAATGTTCTTTGGTGTTTGGTGCCTATAAGCATACCAAATATACCCCTCAAATCTTAGAGGCATTTTTGATTGTTCCTTTATTGATGCTTAACTTCAAAAATACCCCATAAACGTTAAGAGGCATTTTGGAACGATCCTTCTTTGGTGCTCAAGCGTCCAAAATACCCCTCAAATCCAGAGGGCATTTTGGAACATTGCTTGGTGCTTTAACTTCTAAAATACCCCACTAACCTAAGGGGTATTTTGCACCGGCCTTTGATGGGTCTAACACTATTTGGAAGAAAAAAAATCAAACAGAGTATTTACTCACTCCTTCCCACAGCCAGAAGATGCCCTCCAAGTCGTTATCAAGGCAAGGGAGGCAACACCAAGTATTGATGGAATAAATTTATTTAATTTATCAATTAAGATTAATATTTTTAAATGTCAATTCATAATATTTATTTAGATATTCATATTGTATTTTTTGTAAAACTTAACCAGACCAGTGTTGGTATACTAACAGAAAATAAGACTGTTGTTTTTTCTCATCTGATGCTATGTGATGTGACCATCGGTTCCAGGGCGCCGTTTTGTATATTTTATAATGAAACGAGGTATCAACCTGTCTTCATTCATAGTTGGGAGTGCCAAAATAACAATGGTCGTTTTCAGAGTGTCAGTTCCCAAAATAATGGCTTATATTGACCGGATGATAGACATCCAGCTTGCGTTCGGATATGACGTTGGAAAGGTATTTATTTATCTTAGAGTATAGACTAAAGCATAGAGAGAACTTGATTATGTGTCAAGCGTACCACTTTTTTTTGACACTTTTTATATGATGTGGACACTTTGATGTAAATGAGTCTGATAGATTTGTATAAAAAAAATAGTTGACTCGAGTACAATGGTACGGTGCGTATCGCAAGCGTAGCTAATTACTATATGTTTGTTTGTTTCCTTCGCCACTGACGTAGCGATACGTGTGAGCAGTACAAATATAATATCGTTTTGATGATCTCTCTGTGCTTTAGTCTATACTCTATCTAGGGTATTCATTTATTGAAGAGAAGATGATGACGTGCGCAGTGTCACGCGAAACTTTAATTTAGAGCTCACACTGCAATCTGTTATGGGCGGCCGTGTCGCTTAACACCAGGCGAACGACTAGCTCGTCACGTCATTCGTTTATTTAAAAAAGAGATGGATGTGAATTTATAATTTTGATATCACTATTTATAACCGAGATCTACAATGATAATGATAATAGGCTAGTTGCCTGCTATTTTTTTATTGCATTAATATTAATATTCCTCAAAAAATAAACGGTCGTGAAAACCAAAATTAAATATCTCATAAAATTACAAAGTTACAAGCATTTTAAAATACAGGAATAGAAAGAGACAGCTCAAACATGCAGTGACGTCAGTTCTTGCTCCTTCATAGTACCTCATTACTAAGCTGTGGCTAGCTTTACATACAGTCTCTTTGGCATGTGACTTCACAACGTGCGTTTACATAGTAACTGTGGGGAATCTCCTGTTTTGCGAGAAAGGGACAGGCGATGCCCCCTCCAGAAACTTTAAAAGCTTATTACTCCGTGATTTATTTACCGGTTTTACTTATTTTCTTCAATTATTGCATTCATTTTTAACCTACTTTATGAAAACTATAATTACTTGTTAGTTTTTAACAGCAGGCAGCTAGCCTATAGTTATTATCGTAATGGATCTCGGTTGTTTAAGCCATCTGTGATGTGCAAAATTTCATCCAAATTGTTTCAGCCGTATAAACAGACAATTTCACATACAGAAAGTATATAGAGATGTGTGATTTACATTTTTTTTATAAATAGTTACGTAATTTTGTATAATAACGCCCAACAATCACATACATAGATTCTGCACCCTAACTAGGATTCCCTGTGTCTAGGGACCCAGGAACTACGAGGACCATGCTCCCACAACACCCAGACACAGAACAAGTATTTGCGCTTTTTTTCTGTGTACAAATACTTGTCCTGTCTCAGGAATCGAACCCGCCGTCTCCGGGTTATGAGCCGACCTACTCAACCACCACACAACGGGGGCTGTCAGTATGTGATCGTTGGGCGTTATTATTTAAATCCGTTGTTAGGACTTTTCTGCAAAGTTCGTCTAGGTAGATATAGATATAGACCACCGCTTTGCCAGTTATTCTGCCGCCAAGCAGTAGTGTGCAAGCACTACTGTGTTCCGGTTTGAAGGGCATTGTAGCTAGTGAAATTACTGGGCAAATGAGACTTTATGATCTGATCACTCAGTCTAGTAATCTGATTACTATAGACTGTGTGATGTCTCAGGATGACGTGCGCAATGCAGTGTCACGCGAAACTTTATTGTTTTAAAGTTCCGAGTGACACTGCAGCTGCACGGCCGCTCATAACAGTTGTAATGAGCGGCCGTGGCGCGTAACATCAGGTGAACGACTAGCTCGTCACGTCATTCAATCGCATAAAAAAAAGAAAAAAAATGTTTTCTAGGGTTTTGTGACGGGTGAACAAGAAGTGTGTAATCTTCTACCGCAGCTGGTAGATAACAGGCAGATCCAGGAAACTCTGTACGCGAAGCTTGAAGCAGACAGGTGAGCAAATACTTGGATGTATTTATGACCGAAAGTCTACCATACAAGTTGACATTAAACAAAAAAAAGAGTACCAAACATTTCATCATCATCATCATCATCATCAGCCTGAAGATGTCCACTGCTGAACATAGGCCTCCCACACAGAGAGCCACTTTGAGCGGCTGCTTGCCTCCCGCATCGATCCCCGCAGTTTTCAACAGGTCTACCCAGTGGGGGCCCGTCCTACTCTGCGTCTTTCGGTTCGCTACTCGAGAACCTTTCTTCCCCATCGGTTGTTGGATCGAGCGATGTGGCCTGCCCATTGCCAATTGATATTGCTTCAATACCTGCCTATGCCTGATCCTAAACATCTGATTGCAGGCTAGCGGTGACCCGTCAACTAGGGTTACTCCAAAGAGATCGTCCGTGGACCGCTATTACTGTGAAGACTCGACAAGCTACCACTTCCACCCTTAACATCATGATGTTGGACGCGATGCAGCTTAAGGAGGAAGGTAACCGTTATAAATCATTTTAGATTCCCAAATTATTGACTACATTTCATTTTTTGGAAGGTACCGAAATTCGAAAACCATTCCGAGATTATACTCTAAAGAGAGCTTTATATTCAGTATTTCTCGTTATTGCTAAAAAACAAAGTGAGGTTAAATGATGACGTGTGACGCGTGTGGAGCTTACTTGGTGTCAATGGGTGTCATAAATAAACCGAAACAAAGGCGTTAAATTTCCTTTCTTCTGGCTTCTTGCTAAAATCTTCATTTAGCGTCACATCAGCCAAAACTTTAAAAAATCCACGATATTAAATTGTATAAAAAAAAACAAAAAATACATGTCTGTTATTTTTCAACTAACATTAAATAAAACTGATGAAAAATTTGAAATTTGGTTGGCAGTGGCGGCAGTTTGATTCCATTATAAATTGGGGGCAATTTTAATGGCTTTAGTTGACAGATGTAAAACTCCTAAAACTGTTGGTGTCCCTGTCAAATAGACGGCAATGTAAAAGACGGATATGTTTTAAGTAATTTAAGGGCTGTTAACTAAAGCCTTCAAAATTGGGCCTAAAAATATGTAGTTAGATTAAATAACAAAGCACAGACATTTAATACTATAGTAAGCAGACTTAACATAAGAGAAACTTTGCGTGCCATCTTTTACAACATGCAAATCTCACGCGCACAGTGACATGCACATCAAAACTTACTGGTGAAAAGATAATTCGGGTGTGTTCTTATATGGAACGTTGCCACACAACGATTATGTTTCCATGGTAACATGGTTGCGTTTTGGGCACGCGTTCCTTTTTGTCCATGGGTACGTAAGTGTTGCAACAGTAAAAAGGAATGAGATAAAGTTATCAAATTTTAACAAGAGCGAAAGTAATGGATATATCATTTATTCTCGTCTTTGTAGTAGTGAAGGTAATGTTAGGTCTGCTTACTGTATTGTATTAGATGTCTGTGTAACAAAGACGCTTTGCCCGATTAAAAAGTTAAGTAACATAAGAAGAACGTGCGTTTGATTGTACCTGCGACGCAAACAGGAACGCGTGTCTATGTTTGTGGCATCGTAGCTCTCAAATGTCCCAAATGGTATACTCTTGTCTTTGATAGGTGAATCACCTATCAAAAAAAAGAGTCGACATTGTTCTTGGCTACAACAGAGATTTGTCGGAGGGTTTTTGATTTATATTTAATTTTTGTTATATTTCTTTTAGCACTTAGCATAGGGCTGGCCTTACAACCAGCGCTGGTCTTCCGTTGGGGCCGTTTCGGTGTCGTCACGGTACAGTTTACAAAAAAAAACTAAAAATGTTTAAGTTAACTTACTTTCAGAAAATACACCATATAATGGGACCATACGTCCTGCTTTGTGCGAGACAGTCCCGCTTTCATCTGTCCCGCTGTCCCTAGCGCGGGCAAAAACGTCCCGCTTTCGCAAATATACCGAACATATTTTTTTTTGTTGTAGGGTTTTTGGATGAAATGGAATACCGGTTACTGGTGAACGCGATACAAGATCGGGTGCAAAAGTGTCGTCATAAAGGCAGCCTCGTGGCACCGTCATCCCCTGAGGTATCATCATCATCATCATCATCATCACCACCATCATCGTCATGTAGTCATACCTTTGTCAATATCTGGCCGGCCAGATGGTATATTCCCAGTTGCCAACGGGTGGCGACTCTCAAGTCAAGTCAGAAGTGAGCTCATGTTCAATCCTTCACCTTTTACAACAACCGGGGTTGGCACTTGGCAGCGTCATATATTGAGAGATTCCTGAGAATCACCCCCACCGCTTAGCAGGCGTACTACTAAATCATGGATATTTATTTAGCAGTAGGCTAGTGTCCTCATAGTGTAGTTGGCCTCATTAGTAAGCTCAAAGTCGCGCAGCGAGCTATGGAGCGAGCTATGCTCGGTGTTTTCCCTGCGAGATAAGCTCCGGAACGAGGAGATCCGCAGGAGAACTAAAGTGACCGATATAGCTCTTAGAGTTAGTAAGTTGAAGTGGCAATGGGCAGGCCACATCGCTCGTAGAACTGACAACCGATGGGGAAGAAAGGTTCTCGAGTGGCGACCACGAACCGGAAGACGCAGCGTAGGCCGGCCCCCCACTCGGTGGACCGACGACCTGGTGAAAGCCGCGGGGAGCCGATGGATGCAGGAGGCGAGCAGCCGCTCAAGGTGGCGTGCTCTGGGGGAGGCCTATGTTCAGCAGTGGACGTCTTCAGGCTGTTGATGATGATGATGAGGCTAGTGTCCTGCTATTTTTTTATGACACAATTTAATAATCCTTCTCAAAAAATAAACAGCTGTGAAAACCAAATTTAAATATCTCAAAAAATGACCAAGTTACAAGCGTTTTAAAATACAGGAATAGAAAAAGACAGTTCTAACATGCAGTGACGTCACTCTTGCTCCTTCATAGTACCTCATTACTAAGCTGTGGTAGCTTTACATACAGTCTCTATGGCATGTGCTGTCACAACGTGCGTTTTCGAAGCTCTGTTTTGCGAGAAAGGAACAGGCGATGAAACCCCCCCAAGAAATTCCAACCGATTTTACAACTGACTGGCCTGATAGCTCAGTTGGTAGTAGCTCTGCCTTCTGAACTGTAGGCTGTGGGTTCGATTCCCACCCGGGACAAAGATTTGTGTGATGAACATAGGTGTTTGTTCTGTGTCTGGGTGTCATATTGTATTCTATGTATGTATTTGCAAAACAAAAGTATATAAGTATTGTATCAGTTATCTGGTTTCCATAGTACAAGCTATAATGCTTAGTTTGGGGCTAGATGGCGCTGTGTGAAATGTCCACACATATTTATTATTATTATTATTATTAAAACTTTTTTCAGTTATTGCATTCACTTTTAACCTACTTTATGACAATAATATTGACTTGTTAATTTTAAATAGCAGGCATGTAGCCTATAGTTTCTGATGTATGTTTTACTGCAGACACAACTTCGAGCCATATCCTGGTTGCAAGGCAACGAGCGGGTGGCAGATTTCTTCTTAGAAAACTCCGAAATACACAACTACAATTACAACGACATACTTATATCCAGAGGTATACCTTCCATCTTTTTCTTGTAGGGAAGTGGTTTGATATAACGTTTCTGACTTAGTTTGAATTTATAAAACTAATTTACTGTAATTTGTGTGTTCCATTGTCGATTTCGTATTGACTTCTAGTCAAATAGTTAAATAACGCTACGCTTCTAGTGCTAATGTATGACCACAGAGCAGGGAAAAGGGGCGTGAACGGAGTTTTTTCTTGCTCTGTGGGATTAAGGTGGATTTTTAACATCGTTCCCAATCTAGGCGTAGAGTGGTGCCTTCAGCCATTATTGTCACCACATATGTTAAAAAGCTTCACTTTTGACTAAATACCTAAATCATGTGGTGCCAAAATAAAAAAAACTTGGGACTTAGGTTTATTGTAAATTATTGTTTTTATGATAAAATCGACTCTTGCTACAACGCGATAAAGTGCAATTCAGCTTGCATAACGCTGGGAGCCTAAAATCACACCCAACTACTAGTCGCGCCTCCCTTTCTAACGCTTATCTCATATCTCTATCTCACGCGTTGTTACTTTGTAACTAAAGTGCGAAGTGCGCCAGCCCTGGTTTTAGCCCCTTTCTAAACGCTTTAGAAAGTCTATACTGTGTCCATTTTATTAATGGTTTTTTGACAGCTCGACGACTGACAAGTTAGTGATGTTCTAAAGATTCTCGAATGTGATACCATTCCGATTGTACTATTATCATTAATCGAATTAGGTACGTAATAATCGATATCGATAAACGTACATTTTGATTTAGTTTTCATGAATTCCATGAAGTAACAATATTATTTGTATGAAATTTTAACGTAAACAATACGAAACTTCATGGGCGTGAGCTGTCAAAAAACCATTAATAAAATGGACAAGGCATAGTCTGTCAACTTCTCGCTGACGAAGGCTGTCATGCGTGAAAGCGAGACAAAAGAAACTATAGAAGAGACTAGCAATAAGAGGGTTGGTATTTTACAGGTGATGAGCCCAAAGGCCTATATATTTTAGTATCAGGCATGGTTGAGGCGACGTATTCCCCGCCCGAAGACGATATGGACGAAGCAATCCCGAACTATGAGTTCCTCACAGAACTGAAGTATCATGAGCCGGCCAGTGATTACATTGTATCGGGAAACGCGGTTGGAGTTTTAGGGGTATGTTATATGCTAGAGTGGGATAGGTACATCTTGCTTTCTGCAGAGAGATAGAGAGAGCTAGTGTTTACTTCTATTCACAAGATAAAGTTGTGGTTGCAGTTTGGTATTAAAGAGAGGGATATACATACTTTTGCATAGAGTAAGAAAGAGAGGGTAAATAGTTTGTATACGATCACTTTCATTTCAGGTTGAAGGCGAAAAAAGTGTTGTTAAAACTAATTTTTACTTAAGTTTGCCGTATGTCATTAATTGGAGCCTTAGTAGCGACACTATCGAATCTATACTTAAAACAAAACTGTAACAGGGTCAATTCTGTACATTAAAGATATTTTGAAAAATTTTGTTGGAGGGTTCTCTATAATCGATACTAAAGCCAAAATTATAATTATTTTCATTATTGTCTGTCTGCCTGTATCTTGGCTGAGCATCACGCTGAAACTACTGAATGGATTCAAATGAAACTTGGCATGATTTGAGTTTAGTTTATATTGCGAGGTAGGCTATAAGATACTTTTAATCCCGAAATTCAGCACCGTTCCCGCGAGAGAGGCGATGAAAGTAAAAATATGTACTTATTTGTAATTCATTAACGCGTGGTTCGATTTCATACATTCTTTTTTGTTGAAAAGGGGGTGTTTTAAATATTGTCCCGTAAATATTTCAAGGTCGTCGGTTTTGTGGTTCAGAAATTACAGACATTCAACCTTCAGTATTAGGTCCAAAGCTACTCCTATCCTGTACTATGGGAAAGAGAGAAGGGAGGGGGGAAAAGGATGAATGGATGAAGGTGAAACGTGGCAGGTGCGCGAGCACCTGCCTCCATTCACCGTTTCATGCATTAATCCTTTTCCCTTATCTTTTTCCCTGATGATTTATATATGTATTCCGTTCTAGATTGTAACAAATCGTCCATACAGCTATACAGTTAGATGCGACTCCGCCGTGCAAGCTTACTACATTACTATGCCGATATTGAAGGAAGCTTTCAACTTGGCGCCGCACCCTATTATGGGGTAAGTAGGTACCACCATAGGTTTTTTTATTGTTGCGGTTGTTGTAGGTTTGCTTTTAACCACTATCTAACCTGATGGTAAGTGACGACGCGGACGCGCTTGCCTACTACAGCACCATCAAAACAAGGCATATGCCTTGTTTTGATGGTGCCGTTATTGAGGCGGCGATCAAGGAACTACACAAATATATACTATACTACTGGGGCTACTGGGTCTACTGGGGGCTATATTTCATCTCAGCCTGTTCACTCTCGATATGAAGACCCCAAGGTTATAGTTTTCGGGAAATACAGACGGCGGGAAAGCGTTCCATTGTTTGTACATACATATGTATGTATGTACAAAACAAGTATCGAAGTACAATAGTTACATAGAATTCAATATATATACAACCCAGACAGAACAAACATCGATCTTCATCACATAAATGTTTTTCCTGAGTGGGAATCAAATCCACAATCTACAGTTCAGAAGGCAGAACTACTACCAACCCAGATAGCAATTTAAACTGGAATCAGACTTTGATGTATCAAAAGCGAAAGTTTGTTTCAAATTTGTCATGGCAAGTCTATATATACACTTGAGGCAAGTTTGAATCAAACTTTCTAGTTTCCCACCATCAAACTTGCATGATGTTTGTTTCTCAAAGTTTAAACAAAGTTGCAATAGCAAACTTGTATAATGTTTGCTTTTACATGTTTCAAAGTTAGTTTTAATGTTTTCTCAAAATTAACATAAAATCATGTCCTTCGACTTTTTTATAATATACCTTAGTCCATACGGACTGGGTACTACCACAAGATACAACAGAAGTCAATCACATGTATGTACTTCACTTTTTATACCTACGCTCGGCGCTCGCGCTAGGGCTGTCAGCTTTGGCTTATGCACAAAAAAGTATCGTGGTAGTGACACTCGTATCTAGTTGTTTGATTTATTGTTGAGAATGAAACGGGAAGAACGGAAACATAACAAGTAAAATAATAACTACAATATTACTATTTTAATGTTTTACTGTTATAATATTACAAATTTGTCACAGAAAATATCTCTGAAACAACTGGTAGCGTAAAAAACGACAATTCACTGTTTAATGTTGAATTTAAACAACCGTCCACTAAACAATTATAATAGCTTTTTTTGTTGCTCCATTTTTGCATAAAGAATGTTCACAGACGCGTGTCTCAAGCGGGTGGCGCTCGCGCTCGCACTACTCTGACTGACTCTGAGACATCGTGTCGGTGAGCGGTGTCTATGTGTGCGTTGCTCGAGCGCACTTACTATGTTGATTGCGTTCTGTACTATATTCTGTGGTACTACTAAGATAAGGTTCTTAGACATGTGATATCTCAATTAGTTTTAGTTTACAAAGGTATTCATGCACCTCATAAAGCTAGTGTAACAAAACGTTTGCGCGATTCAGCGTTTTGGAGCCACGTGAGTAACGCCATCTAGTTTCGTTCGTAGTAACTAAATATACAACTAAGTTTTATGTACTACGGATGAATTTTGACATATATTTAGAAGAATAACAAAAACTAAGCAAACGTGGTTGCTAGCCTGATGGTAAGCGCTACTCTGCACCACACGAACAAAAAAGAATTTTTTTTGGGTCAGTTCGTTCGTTTAGTTCGTTTGAAAATACATTCAAACAATTACTTAATTAAGTAATTAAAGGTTCTGAACGTTGCCCAGTTGGCGTTGTGATTGTGTTGAGTGATAAGTACAATGCCAAAGCGTACATGTTTGGAACAAATCCAAACTATTTTTTTTGCCATGAAAACTATTACGTAGGCACCATTAAAAAAAACAAGTTTGTGGCAAGTTAAAAACAAAATTTAGACATTATCTTTACAACATAACACAAAATTCAAGATTGCAGCAACTTTGATACAAACTTAAGCCATCATCCTTATACCAGCAATATTGCAGCAATATTGTCACAAACTTGCCTTATCATATTTGACATAGCAATTTAAAATCAAACAATAGCAAGTTTGCAGCAAGTGAGCTTGCTATCTGGGAACTGAGCTATCAGACCAGTCATTTTAATTGGCACTTTTTTAGGCTAGAAGCTGCAATGTGGCGTGAAATAGGCATTAAGCTATCGTTGCTGGTGTTAGCCACAGTGCCTGCCTATCATAGCTGGTCGAGCGAGAAACTTAGCATGAGGCTAGAACACGCTTTCGTACCATGCCTTAAGGCTTTTAAGGTACGTTTCACTGCTTATGTACTTAACCTTTGATATTATCGTTCCTAAAAATATTAACAGATTGGCATTTGCACCCGCGTCTTTGAACTCACCGAGTCAGAAGCTTTTGCTTTTACAACAGATTTAAAAAAAGAAAGAGGTTGTATTTCGTTTATTTCTATGAGATTTTCGTACGACGCGCGACGTGCGTAGTGCATAGAGTCATACGAAACTAGGTACCTAAAATAGGCTCTTTGCTATTAAAAGCCTAAAGTAGCCTATGTAATTATGTATGTATTAATCCAGTGTAGGTATAAGCTATCTCTATTCAAAATTTCATCGAAATTTGTCTAATCATTTGAGCGTGAAGGAGTAACAAACATACACATAAACATACATACAATCTCTCGCCTTTACAATATTAGTGTGATTTGTTTTATTTTCAGATATTTGTCGTAAATGAATTAATGGAAGACATAGTCCTGTTGGATGGTATCTGCCAAGACATGGCGACCAGGGAGATATTCCAACCGCCATGTTATGTGCCGAGGTAAACAATAATAGTGTACATATAGTGCGATTCAAACTCAATGGCGGCTGTGAAGTGTGCTGCAAGCCCCCCGCACGCTGCGCGCACCGCTTACCTCTGCCCGCGCACATCTATTTTTGCTACTGCGCAGCGTTTCGCGCTAACTTCACAGCGGCCATTAAGTTTGAATCCCACTATACCTGATACCTACAAATACTTATGATTTTCATATCAGTTTCGCCTGCTTAGCGTATCAACAGATATTTTTTATTGTAAGAATTTTTTTTTCCGCTGGTGATCCAAATTCCTTTACATTAAAAATTTGTTAATAGTGTGCATCATCATAAAATTGATTTGACAGTTCTAAAACTCTTGCAGTGTTTGTTATTTTCCACCACTGTGCGAGGCAACGTTTTTAAATCTGTCAAAAATAGTATTTTTAATAGTTAAGGCGACGAGTAGAGCAAACATGGTGTTTTTTGGCACGTTTCTTGGCGTATAAATTAGAACATGTGGAGCTTTGAACTTAATATATCATGTAATTCATTTCATTTCATTTAGTCGTTTGTGATGCCCGCAAATATAAGATTAATAAATATAGCTCTATAGAAAAAAATCGCAATCCTCCCTCAAAAAATTTGAATGTTCCCATTTTACTGAGCTTCTACCGAATATATTTTTACAAAAAATAAATTAGTGTATTCCCAACAAACATTCAGATGTCGTGATGACTTAATAACTTTGAAAAATACTATATAGATATAGATATTAATTAAAAACCGTCAAAATCAGTCATTTCGTGCGTTGTCTTTGTCGTAAGCGCCACGCTGAAGTGCAGACTGAATTGATATTTAAGACTACAACATTAAGGTTGATGTTTCTTTGAACGGATTTGGACCTGCTTATCTGGTTCTACTCGTCACCTTATTTTGCTTTGGATTACTAGACACTTATGCTTTTGGATTAAGTGTATTGTGTATTTTATTTTATTTTCTAATGTATTTTTTTTTTTTAATATTCATTATTATAATAGTTGTAGTGTACAATATAATAAATATTGTAACATTTCTACGTAGAATAGTACACTCGCTCCGCCACCCTCTGGGCGTAGGCTGAAGACCAGCGCTGGGTTTTTTTTTTTACATTCAGCAACATGCTGAGCCGAACGCCCATTCAACACTGACTGACTGACATCATATTAGTAAAGCAATGTGTTTAACCAGTGTTGAATAAATGATTTCTATTCTATTCTATTCTATTCTTTTATTGTGTTATATATATGTATGGTATGTATGTATTTACAAACAAAATGTTTTAAGTAGGTATGTACATCATCATTGGCCTTATTACATCTACGTGAGATGATTTAAGCAGCATTTTGTAGAGTGTTACGGCATTTTCGCGAGTGACAAACAAGGCAGATCCGGGAGCGGCAGCCACGTCCACATAGTTGACATTTATGGATAAGTAGAGGTGCATCAGTTGAATTAAGAGCGTCAGCGCATTGTTGTCTCTTTGTGCGCTTAGAAGCAAGAACGTTGAACCATGCTTCATCATGTTTGATTAGACCTTCCGCCACAGTCTTTCTCCACTGGTCTCGATCTTCAGCCAGTTTCTCCCAGTTGGTATGTCCTATGTTGAAAGTAGACATGTCACGCTTTACGGTGTCTCTAAAGCGTAACACAGGTCGGCCGACTGGAGTATGTACATATTCTATCAGTTATCTGATTCCCATAGTACCTACATGCTTTGCTTAATTTGGGGCTAGATGGCGCTGTGTGAAATGTCTATAAAAATTGTTTACGTTTTTCAAAGCAGTTTTTTGTTTTACTTAAATTATTAACTTGTGTGAATAGACTGATGTTTTTTATATGAGCTCTCGAGAATAATCTAGAAAAGGTTTTCCGAATTTCGGTACATTTAAAAAAATGAAATACTGTCCATTACACAAGACATATCTCATATTCTGTTCCCTCTAGGACCGCTCACCGGCTAGTGTTTCCCAAATCATCCCAACTGATAGCAAGCAGCACTTGTCCGGAGACGAAGCTGCTGATCGTACCTTCTAAAGATGCAGACCTCGTCGATATCATGGAAGACGAGCTTGATGACACGCAGTGTGAGCTGGTATGTACCTGGCTTTACTCTTTTTAGGGTTCCGTACCCAAAGGGTAAAACGGACCCTATTACTAAGGCTCCACTGTCTGTCTGTCCGTCTGTCACCAGGCTGTATCTCATGAACCATGTCAAAATTTTCACAGATGATGTATTTCTGTTGCCGCTATAACAACAAATACTAAAAAACAAAATAAAATAAATATTTAAGGGGGCTCCCATACAACAAACGTTTTATTTTTTTTGCTCGTTTACCAGATGAGTCATAGATGGCGCTGCTTTAAATAGTTTACTGCTACTCGACACTAGATGGCAGGGATACCTAATGGTACGGAACCCTTCGTGCGTGAGGCCGACTCGCACTTGGCCGGTTATATTCTTACATTTTCTTCGATATTCAGATCTCATTGTTACCCTGATTTTTCTAAATAACCATACGCGATATTTGCCCTCTACAGAGTCCAACAAAGACCTTTTTCAATATAGTTTTAATGACGGTAATTATAAATAATTACATTTACACTCATAACGCCTTATAAATTATGGTTCACCCCTTACTTCCCGTAGGTATCAAACGCGTCATCCCGCTGCCTATACCATAAAGTCGCACGAAAACTATCGAACGAATCGCGAGGCGCGGCGCGCAGAGGGCGCGGCAAACGTCGACGCCTGCGCCGGGTCAACTATCGCGAGTCCGTATGGGGGAAACAAACCTGTTAGTGTCCCCTAACTCTAGTCTTTACTAGGTGCAGTCTGTAATAGGTAGACCCTGTATTAGGTAGTACCAGACTAGAGCTGCACCTAGCTCCAACCCTACCAGAAATGCACCTAGTACCATCTCTACCAGAACTGCACTTAGCACCGATCCTACCAGAGCTGCACCTAGCACCAATCCTACCAGAGATGCAATTAGCACTGACGACCCTAATAGAGTTGCACCTAGCTAGCACCAACCAACCCTACCAGAGTTCCACCAGCACCAACCCTACCAGAACTGCACCTAGCATCAGGGTGAGCTCTGGTAGAGATGTTGCTAGGTAGGGTAGGGTAATTTTACCAAGTGTATGTGCATTTGAACGGTTTTATCTTCAATTTAACAAAAAAAAAAAAATTTCAGCCGGCCCATTGCTGGCAGGCGGAGCGAGTGAAAAGGAAATCAGCTCCAAGTATTACAAACCTAGTTTGGTGGACATGGTATCTAGCATATATAATATTCTATCTATATCTATAATCTACCCTTACATCTTGGCCTCATTAGAGGAGAAGACCCTGAAATAGCGGTCCCAACGGAAGATCAGCGCCGGTTCGTAAGAACTAGCACCATGCTGAGTTGGGGCCGATTTGTAACAGTATAAATCGTCTGTCTACTGTAATTCTATATTATTATTTGTGTCTGTTGCAAATAAATACATTTTTCTTTTTTCTTTCTTTCTTTCAAATACTTTCCAACTAATTTGGGGACCGGTGGCTTTGTTCAACAACTGTGTACTTTGTCTTTTATCAACGATAGGCTAACATTTAACCACGGACTCACCTGATGGTAAGTGACGACGCGGTCGACGCATGCTTGCCCAGAAGATACCGGTTCACTCTAGCCTTAAAACTCCCAGATTATTTGCCAAGAAGTAATGACGCTGGTAAGGTGTTCCATTCCTTTGCTGTCTGAATTATAAGTCATTCATAGTCCAGTCTAAGTCAGGTAGTCATAATCCAGTCTAAGTCATGCCCTAGTAAAGTGGTGGCAACTTTACTGGAAGCTTCTATGGAAATTTGGAAGCAACACGAAAGATCATGTTTTATCACTTGCCCACACTCATGCTCGTAATTCAGCACTTAATGCGAAAAACGCCACCAATTTTTAACATTAACACTAGAAAAAGCGCAAGTTTTGAAAAATAATACAATATGCAACGACGTGAACTTTTCCGCGTTCCCGCCTACACCTCCTTTATCTATATTGATAGGTTTGACTGACAGCCTCCGTGGTGTGGTGGTTGAGCAGGTCGGCTCATAACCCGGAGGCGACGGGTTCGATTCCCGCAACAGGACAAGTATTTGTGCACACGAAAAAAAGCGAAAATTCTAGTTCTGTGTCTGGGTGTTGTGGGATCATGGTCCTCGTAGTTCCTGGGTCCCTAGATACAGGGAATCCTAGTTAGGGTCCAGGATGTATGTGATCGTTGGGCGTTATTGGTTACAGCCGGAAAAGTTGGAGTCAGATAAACGTGAAGTGAGGCACGCACTGCCGCATACAAGCTCACATTTGCTAAACACTATGCCCTCGATGGTGCAGCCGAGGATGGAGTCTGAGGAAGAGGTTACACTAGTTGATATTTTTACATCTGATAGGTACATACCCCCGGTGTTTCGTACGTTCGTGCGAACTTAAAAATACTGAACGCTCATTGGTTGCCTGTTGATCATCGGCTGTCGTCAACCAATGAGCGTATAGTATTTGGTATGTTAAGTTAACATGAGTTTGATAAACGTACGGGAAACTGAGGGATATTAATTTAACACAATTGACTATTTTCTATTGAATTCTTTTTTAATGTATTATTTGATTGATTGATTATTTATTAATTTGTTAGACTAATGGTATAATTTCATTTTATTTAAAT
Organism: Ennomos quercinarius; assembly: GCA_910589525.2. Classification (NCBI taxonomy): domain Eukaryota; kingdom Metazoa; phylum Arthropoda; class Insecta; order Lepidoptera; family Geometridae; genus Ennomos; species Ennomos quercinarius. The sequence continues at coordinate 5,477,625 of OU342510.1, forward strand.
TATTTATATATTTTTAACGTTTTTATCATTCATGCGTGACTAAAATGAATTTAATAATAAGCGTAGGTAATTGGCGTATGCCGTTCTTATTATAATAAATAAATACAAATTAACAAATACAAATTAGCATCCGTGTGGTCCCAGTGTGAGAACAGTACCACATCATCTCTTCCCATGGAGTAAGAGTCGGCTAAGGGAATATCCAGGGAATGGGCAGCAGCATTCTCCTCGGTACATTAAAAACTGCGATCACCAAGCCGCCTGCCAAGCGTGGTGATTATGGCAAACTCCCCTTACGATAAGCGTCCAAAGTAGCGTTTTATGGGTGAGGCCTAATTTGTTAAGAGTTTTTAACCATTGGTTACCTTAACTACGGCTCAAAAATAAGTAAGTTAACATGTTCAATTTATTCTTTCAGATATACAATACGAATTTGATCAACAAAACAAAGAGTTACGAAAGGCGACAACGGCATAAAGACTGACGTGATGCATTGGAAACAAGCTTTTTTCTAGTTTTATATGTTGCAATAAAAATATACCTATATCACAGCATATTTATTTCAATAACGTGTAAGATTAAACAAAAAATATAAAGACTAAAACTAAATTAAATCTAAACTAAAATAAACTATCTACCCCTGAAGTTATAGGTAAACTTATCTAAGAAGCCGCTAGTAGGCAACGTGCCCAAAATGCTGGCGGCATATTAGCGTTGAATGGCAATGCCTTTGCGCCAAATAGTCCAGCATTTTCCTATATCACTTTTCATATAATATTGCAATTAAATATTATTTATATCACTATTTTTATATTTTGCTATAAAACCATAGTTAATAAAATCATTGTCCTAATTTTAATCGACTGTGTTGACACAGTTGACAGAATATAGGTAGTGTGGTGAAAGACTTAAGATTGATTAAGATTTTTTTATTTATAGTTTGTAATTGAGAACCACTTTTATCTTATTATTTATTGAATTAAACTGTGTAGGTAAAACTGTAAACCTATTATTTTCCATATTGCACCCGATCCAGGAAACTAGGTATCTAAGAGGACAAAGATTGCCCAATCTTAGCCCAAGTTCTAAATATCAATGCTATACAATTTAGACTAAATTGTATAGCATTAAAGTAAACTTCTCGCAGACGTAAACAGCCACGAGTGAAAGCGAGACAAGAAGACAAGCTACTTCAGATAAGATAGACCTCTACCATATGCGTTTATGAAATAGGTCTCCATCTTACTCGAATTTAGTACTAGAGCTGCCCGCGGTGCGGTCTGACTAAAGAAATTATTATAATCCGTGCGTAAGCCACACCAAATGTATTAATTTAATATATTTAATATTATTACGTACGTGTAAAACAAGTTAGTTAATTACACAATAAAAATAAAACAACTGAATTGCTTTTTAATTTTATTTATCTAAGAAAAAAAGAAAATACAAAACGCATGGTCCCATACCAACACGAAGGACCAGGTTACATTACATGAAATATACAATTGCACTTCAAATAGGAATGTGAATAAATTCAAATCATAAAATAATTTCAAAAAGCTACAGCACCCAATAAAAACATTAAAAATATTCACCGATATACTAAAACACTTTAAAATTAATTTTATATCCAATAATACAGTTATTTCAACATTGGTGATCAGTTGATAAGCAGTGCTTTAAATTCTGCTATGTTACATTTTTATGCATTATTGGACAATCTTGCATATAAATCAGCTAAAACATAAGTTAAAGTGCCTATTATCAACGATAATATAAAATCTCAAATAATTTTAATTCACAAACGATAATAATATAATAGGCTAAATTCGTAAAACACACGTTTTTCAATAATAAAAAAAAATCTAATTTATTATTGTCAACACAAACAATGATCTGTAAAAAGAAACAATTTTAGAGCTATACAACGAAAATAAGTGTTTTTTTAAAATATTTCTATCTAAATATTGATTTACACTTATGCACTATTGGAGTTGAAATTGTTTCTCATTAACCATTTTATTTTTTAAACTGGTTTCAGTATGTGATTATTGTTTCAAAGCGGTTTTAAATATATAATACATAAAATAAAGTAAATACATAAAAGTAACCAAACTAAGTAACTTACTATTCAACAGTTGTTTGTTTTGACAAAACTACTTGATACTTTTTTAACAGAATAAATTATTGCTGATGTACAGTTGATAATAGATTACATCTTATAACATGATTGAATCTACTGATTACTTAATCAAACAGAATGGATCTAAAATTTTATTTTATTTGTATATATATCTTTATAATACGTAGTTATATACTAACTAACCCTCATATTTAAAATAAAAATTAAAATATATAAAACATGTTTTAACTAAAATGTGTTTTCAGTTTTATTTATAAAAGTCACATCATAAATCAACCCAACACATTTTACCTAAAACACCATTTAAAGAGTTCTGAAAATAAAAGAGATTTCTAATAAAATCGATTCCACACTTTTGACAGTGTAAATAAAAAAAACAACATTCTTTACTTTATTCAGAACTGTTTTTCATGGTGCACAGTTTATAAGATTACTTATTTCTTTTTAAATATAAGGGTTAAAGCTCTTGATTATTTATTATATCCTACATAATTGTTATTAACTCTACAACTTAGCATTACAATTTACAATAGAACTATCATTCTCTGTAAACAGAAAACTACAGAATGGTTATAAATTATAGAAATGCTATGCCGAGTTTTTTTAAATGTTTACAAAGGGTGTTTTTAGAACCTGAAGAATCTGACCCTAGATATCAGCTTATCATATAATATATATTCTATGTAATATTATTTATTATTTAGAACCCAGGTTATGTGAATATTCCATTATGTCGAAATACATTTTGCCTTCGTATAATCTGTTTGTACAGGTGGTAATAATAGATTACGGACAAGTTGTTTTGATCAAGTTATCTAGCCAGCTATAAAATGAAACCATTAAAAAATTATTGTGTTCCCTTAAAATAATAAAACATGGAAAACACTAAATATACTTCTTTTTTTTTTTCTTCTTATATTTTGGCTCCACACATAGTGTATTTAGCCAGCGTCAAGTATTGTAATTTTTCATCGTGGTTATAGAATATTTCACGTAAAGTCAAGTCTTAGTCATAGTCTTGTTAGTCATAGTCCATTCTAAGTCATGCCCTAATAAAGTGGTGGCAACTTTACTAGAAGCTTATTCTATGCAATTTTGGAAACAACACGGAAAACCACGTTTCACTACATTATATCACTTGCCCACACTCATGCTTGTAATTCAGCACTTAATGCGTAAAACGCCACCAATTTTATACATTAACACTGGAAAAAGCACAAGTTTTGAAAAATAATACAATGCAACGATGTGAACTTTTCCGCGTTCCCGCCAAAACCCCCAATATACTTCTTTTACAAAATTTTACTTGATTCAACAAATATTTTTGTTAATAATAATAATTGGGTTTGTAGTATATATTTCTAGATGAATTTCGTTATCAAATGAGGCATATTGCATAATATGATAGATTAAAAATGAAACGAATTAACAACTAATAATAAACAAGTTATGGATGCACAGAATTGCTTATCAATGTTGATAAGGATTGATAGTGTGACATTGCTTATACAATGCTTCAATATTCAGGTATATTTTCTATGTTTTAACAGCATTATAATGACTAAAAACTATGCTTGTCATTCATACAGTTTGAATTTGTACCTTATTGCATTGAGTTAGAGGTTTAAAAACAGAGTTTTTTTTACCTTGACTGATGCATGTGGTGAATTAGGCATGAATATCAACCTGTACTTGTATCATGGTTTTTATGCATGCCTAGATTTAAAACTAAAATCACTGACTGTTATGTAATATCACATTTAAAAAAATTTTGCAGCATAGTTTTTACAGCTGTGTCTACATACAGCCACTGAAATAATGTATCATACTAGTTTTTTAATTCTCTGGCTGGGTATAGCACCTCTTATCAACATAGCAACTGGTGTAAAAACCTAATTAGCTAATAAATACATAGTTTTATCCTTGTTTGTAACTTTAATCTGGATTGATTGCATTTCAAAACTATTGTGAAACTTAAACAAAAGTAAATATGAAATATTGTCAAATTTAAAAACCAATATCAACCAGTATATAAAAATAGAGAAATAGCATTGATTTGAAACTCCATTATAAACCACCTCAATTTTTTCAGATGTTTCAAATCAAGAGTTCCAAGGAATCAGTTAGATAGCATGTCAAGTCCTTGAGTAAAAGTACCTATATCCCTTCAACATCCAAAGTCAATTAGTACTCCAAACAGCCGAGGTCTAGATCAGTCTACTTCCTTGGTTGTTGAATGTTAGGTTTGATGTTTAAGTTGATATGCGCAGGAGGCTTTGGGCTGTGTGCTACTTGAGCTGCCTCTGGAGTAAAGTCAGCGTTCCCTTTGTTTGGTGCTCCGGAAATTGAAACAGGATTTGATGGCACAGGCGATGGGCCGGCAAGACCTGTGAAGTCTTCATTGGTAGACTCCTTCACGTCTTTAGGATGAGGCGTTTTGTGCTGTGTGATTCGCATGCCTCCTGCTTTTACTGTTGGAGAAATTAGTTTTGGAGTTTTAATCAGATGATAATAAAGTTTGATGCATAGATTAGTAATTGCCTTTTGATATGATAACTCAATATTTCCATAATGATCTAAACTATGAATTCTTGCAATGAAAATCAATGACCTTGAAAAGTCTTTGTTTGACAACATTCATTTATCATGTAAAGTAGCCGTAGCGTAGCACTGACGTCATACAAGGACTGGTACAACCTGTGCAAAGTAATTTGCGTCCTTTAAAACAACCATAAAACTTTGTTTGTAACTAAAATTAACAGGTTTGAAGTGATGAATTTGAACTGAAAAATGTTTAGCAACATCCGTATGCTCCACATATAACGTGAGCATGTTCATGTGGTTCATAAATCGTATAAATTAGGCGATTTTTTAAGACAAAGAACTTGTAGACTGTAACTGTTTTACCTGCCGGTGGGTGGCCTGCCTTCAGTTGCGCTGTTTCTTCGGCCGACGACATTATTGTTTAACTTTAATTTAGTAAATTGTGGAAGAAATTGTATGGGAAATGCCGACGTCACAAGATAAACTTCGATATTTTGTATACAACGTGTAAAGTAGTAAGTACCAAATCACGAACCAGGGATGTAAAAAACGATTATTTTATTTAAAATCGTTATTCATTGTTCGATTATGATTTATCAAAAAATCGATTTAAATCGATATTTTTTTTTACTTCAAATTTTTTTTCTACTTGTATGAAAAATAATAAGGCAACACCGCTACCAAATTCCTGAGTGGATTTTTTACGTCACAGATTAAAAAAGAAACAAATGACTATTTTAGCTCAATGCACAGATTTTAAACGTTTGTAATTTGTATTCTCTTTGATTCACTTTGTCCTTATGTCAAATTCTCGTACCGCGCTGTAGTTACTCTGTGGTTCCGCGCATTTATGAAACAAAAGTAGTGCTAAGCAAAGAGTATATAAGACATAGTGCTTAGTGATATATACTCTTTGATCTTTGACGTAGTGGTTATTATACTCTCTGTTAATTTAGTTTGTTCAAGTTTGTTTCGAGAAAGAGTTTGGACTTTGGACTACATTGAAACCTTATATTTTAGAGTTCCAAGTGGCACTGCAACCTGCAACTGTTATTGGCTGCCGTGATGCTTAACCACACACGTGCCACGCGCCAGTAAACTGGCGGATCCTGCAAAACCTTATGTGCCACGGACCATAAAACTGGTCGGTCGGTCGGGCCTACCTAAAAACCGTAAAATATAACGGATTTGGCTCTATGGTATGAAAATATTGACCTTGACAGCTAGGTCTTGAAATTTGCTACAGTATAAACGCCTGGTACCAGCTTTTCTTGGTACTCTGTGAATAATCTATCGAAGTTTGCAAGATCTGTGCTCAAAGAGAATAAAATTGTTGTTCCGTGATTGTGTCAACGTAGTGCGTGCAGCAGAAATATTAACTGTGAGTAGATTTGGTCCATATTTTCTAATGTAATTATACATCATTTTGTTCGTAATTTAATGTTATTTCGAATGGTATAATTTTTTGATGAGTAAGTATATAATAAGTTGGATGTATCAAGTAAAAAGACTTGTAGGAAAAAAATTCAATGCGGCTCTAGTTGTCTTCATTTAAATACTACTTCATAAATTATTAGTTTAAAGAATTTATGATTAGATATCTATCTAGAGTGTTTATTTACGAACAAATTGATACCAAAAACATGTATCCTATGGTGTAAGATCACGGAAAGGGGTTTATTTGAACATTACTTGGTGACGGCAGTACGACTGAACTTGCGTGGAACGGGTCTTTTTACGAAATAGGCTCGCAACAGACGCCAAAAATGATGTTAATAATGAATGTGCATATTAGTCTTGTTTTTGCTTTTCTCCAAGAAATTATAATTTGTAAAACTTTAAGTTTCTATAATATATTTTTTTGTGCTCACAAAAAAAAACTTAAACATTTTTCAGTTTTTGTATGGATATAATTTATATAGGTAGGCTTTGCTTTAGTGGTGCTAAGTGAGTGTTATATAAAGTTAAGGGGGGGGGGGGGATGGGAGAGGGGAGTGGAACCTTCCTTTACAAAAAGGGGGGAGGGGGTGGCGGTTACGTGATTTTCGCAAAAAATTAAGTATTAGGTTAATAATTTGAATAAATAAGTATTTAACTTTTTTCATTTTTTTTGTGTGTTCGGGTTAGGTGAGCAATTAAATAAAGCATGCGCTTTCTACTAACTTTATAAAATGGTTTTAGCAAATATGGAAGAGCGTGGTGCCGGACATGGTGCACGGCGAAGCCAAGCCCGTGGTAGATGACGTGGCTGAGGACAAGGGCAGTCCCTGTCTACGCAGTCCGAGGAGTAGGCGTTTTGCTTTTTTAAAGGTTTATTTTAGCTGGTGTAGGTACATGTATCATCAAAATTAATTATTTTGTGTATATTTTTTAGTTCTATACACAGCAGATACAGCCAGTGGCCTTGAGAGAGCCAGTGCTTTCAACAAGTGACGGCACTTGAGGGATTTTGTATGTATAATAATGTATGTATTAAATAATGGTTACGTTACATTGGTACTTTTTCATTTTGTTAACTATGTAACTATGTATGAAATTACTTTTGTAGACAATCAATAAAGCTGCACAAACTAAATAAAAACATAACAAAAGCAGTAAATGAACAGTTATAATTTCATCATAATTGGCTCAGTAATTTAGATTTTCAAAAAAAAAAACACTAGAAAAAAAATTGTCATCTAAGTTTTTCTCAGTATGTAATTTAGCGGATTAAAGTCAGTTTTTAAAAGGATATTATTATTTTTAAATTCGGTCAGTTAAAATATTATTTCATCTAGCACTTAATTAATTCATCAATAATTAAGTAAAGTCATTGTTTAATTATTGATAAATTTAACTATGGTAAATATTTACTAATTTTATTATAATAATGGTGTAACTGTACTGGTAGTAGTGGTGGTAGTGGTGGTAGTACTGGTTTTATTATAACTATTAATTATCTGTGATTAGTGTAGCATAATGTCGACTATTAATATAAAAGTATTAAAATTATAATTTCTGAAATTTGTGTTCGTTTTTTTAATACCTCTCTCGTCTAATTTGCATAATCGGAATCGAATTCGGAACTGGAATTTAACGGAATAAAATTAACGTTTGTAAACGGCCTAAAATGCTCGATGAATTCCCGCCAACTGAGCGTGTTCGAACATGCGTCCGGCACAATATAGTTACGATTGCCGTTAAATTTTTTTCTAGGACATGATTAAATATTTTGGTGTCATTTTAAAGCTATTGAATTAATCTTTATTTCGAATATGAAAAAAAGTAGTGTTGTCACTTTAGATTTCAAAATAAAACCTATTTAACTTTTTAACTATTTATTGAAAAATAATGACATCACCTAGAATAATCAACTTAATTACAATTTAAAGCCTGGTTTGTACACTTGAGACAGCAGTCATTCAATAGGTAAATAGTCATTAGGTGTCTTAGTTAGAACCGATTAGTTTACCACTTGACGCCCTGCCGCGCATTACTAAATCTCAGGTGGCACACAAGGGTTAGCGGCGCGCGGAGCGTGGCACGTGAGTGGTTAACATCAGGCAAAGGATTAGCTTGTCACGTCACTCGTTCACGTTCCAATCAAATAACTATAATTACTGTAAATAAAGTTGATTTAAACTGTTTCTTTTTTTATTTCATAAAATACACCAAAAATCGTTTTTTTTATTAAATCGATTTTTCTCACACAAAAATGATTTTTTGATTATCGATCCCCTTAGGTCACATCCCTACCACGAACACAGTGCGTTGTTGGGTTGCGTCACCAATTGTTTTTTTCTCTAATCTGTGGGTTGCGTGCGGGTTGCGGGACGGTGAAATGTCAAACAAAATAGTGCTGCGCTTTTTTTTTTCGGTTTTTTGGCTCCACACATAGTGTATTTAGCCAGTGTCAAGTTTTGTAATTTTTCATCGTATTATGGAAATTTTCACTTAAAGTCAAGTCATAGTCACAGTCAGTGTAGTCATAGTCTAGTCTAAGTCATAATCCAGTCTAAGGCATGCCCTAGTAAAGTGGTGGCAACTTTACTATAGGCTTCTATGTTATTTTGGAAGCAACACGAAAAACCACGTTTCACTACATTATATCACTTGCCCACACTCATGCTCGTAATTCAGCACTTAATGCGTAAAACACCACCAATTTTAAACACTAACACTGGAAAAAGCATAAGTTTTGTAAAATAATACAATGCACCGACGTGAACTTTTCCGCGTTCCCGCCAAAACCCGTGCTGCGCGTTGCGTATAATCTTTATAATTTTTCATAATTTTTAGTTTATTTGCAATCTGTGAGCTGTGGCTGGCTAGCTCATTGATTTCCTTGGCCTGAGGGCTGGAAATAATACCCGCGAGTGAGTTCCATTGCCTAGCAGTTCGCATGATAAAAGAGTTAGCGAAATGGACTTAAGGTGGAACACTTCACTAGCGCAGCAAATTCAAATTTTCTTGCGGTCTTTTGCCAATAATTTGAATTTGCCGCGCTAGTGAAACGTTCCACGTTAACTCTCTTTGAGGAATATTCAATTAGCCCAGATTCTGAACAACAGACAGACAGATCTATACGATGTGTGAGGGAGGAGGGGAAAACTGAAAATTACTTTGCAATAAGTTGTTAATCATTTTACGCCCAGAATGACTTCTAGTAGGTTACTTCTGCATGTTTGAATGTTTGTTTGTTTGTGTGGCTTTCAAGTTCAAATCCAAATAGCTGAAACGATTTCAATGTACCGATTAATACACCTACACCGACATGAAATTAAGATAATACATTTTTACCCCAGGAAATTAAAGTTCATACGGAAGACATGATATAATTTTCTACAATTTTTTAACCATGTGTTTTATAATAAGCAAGGCTTTTAAATTACAAAAATATGAATAATACAACTTCAACAAAAAGTTTAATAATTGTAGGTAGGTACAGCCCTATCTAATCGATTGCTATGTAGCCTGCCATCTATCGGCGAATAGCTAAGCGTTTATTTTTGTGTCTGATTTTAGAACCATCTAGTGGTGAGTAGCTGAACTGTAAATTGTTTCTGTGCTCAGTAACAATAGTGACACAAATGATTGTTATGTGAAGACATCTACATTGAACACTGTAACTGAAATGAGCGGGAGTTACAAATTATCCTAACGCCGCCGGGTGACCCGGGCATCCAGATACAAGAAAATTTCTGCGAGAAGTGTCTGGCTGGCCGTCTTTCAGGAGTAGCTTGAATGTAAACGAGAGCTATATTCTCATAGACGGTCGCACTTAATGCAGAAGTTTTCTTGCAAGTGGCAATATGCATTACCTATAGCGCAGGGGTGGCCAAAGCGTCGACCGCGGTCAACCGGCCCACGGCGGAGGCTTGTGCGGTAGCCCGCTCAAAATTATCAGGAATGAAAAAAATTGAGTTTATTAGTAAATCCGTTTTTATGCGAGTTTTACGGCGCCTTATCCTTTTATTTTTTAACTAAAAATTCCAAAACCATGTCCAGTTTCATCAAAATCCGTCCAGCAATTTCAGCGTGACGCGTGTTCAAAGGAACATAGAAACAGACAAAATTAACGCAAAATTGTTTTTGTTTCTATATCTAGCCGTGAAGCTTAACATCAGGCGAAAAAAAATCGTAAAGAAGTGTACCGCAATTAAAATTTTCCAAAAATATTGTATGTTCAGATTAAATTTAGTCTAGTTACAGTTTTAGATTGTTGGCGGTATCGGTAGACCGCTGGGTTATTTTGAATCATAATGTAGCCTGCTTACTTCAAAAGTTTGGCCACTCCAGCTATAGCGAATGTCTTGTATTGTATTATCATGCTTACATACAAAATTCACGGGCATATACAGTAAATGGATAGGATAACGGAACATTCGATTTGGTCTTTGACATTTCAACTCTTTGGTTTTAAACATAGGTACCCTACTTTATAAACAGGTCTCATCATCATCAGCCTGAAGATGTCCACTGCTGAACATAGGCCTCCCCCAACGAGCGTCACTTTGACCAGGTGCTTCCTTCCTGCATCCATCGGCTCCCCGCGGTTCTGACCACCGTCGTTGGTCCACCTAGTGGAGGGGAAAATAAAAATAAAAGGTCTATTATATTATAACTACCCGTTTTCCCCTAGGAACTCTCCGAGGTTTTCTGGGATAAAAAGTACCCTAGGTATGTTGATCTCAGCATGAGTGTATTTCATGCAAATCGGTTCACCCATTGTCGCGTCAAAGCCACAAAAAAAACAAACGACATTTCACTGTTATTACGTAAAATTATGTATAAATAAAACCAATTATAATCATTTCCAAGCCTTTATTCTGAGCCGCCTACAAGGCTGTGGTACAACCACGTCTGCGTCATCTCTACCTGGTTTAACCATGTCTTTTTGTAACTCCACAATCATTCTCAACATAAAATTAACCGCTTGGCTACAGGTCCCTTCTCTTAACTTTGGGAAATCTTTGGTAGGAAGACATTTTCCAATAATATTGACCGATTGATGGGTTAAGGAAGCGAGTAAACGTTTCATCATATCAACTTTTTTTGTGGCTGCGAGCGGGCGGAGTCGGGTGACGAAACGTAGTAGGTATTCTAGGAGCATGACGTCTTCCTGAAATTGAAAGAAGTAAAATTAACAATGGAAATTGGCATGATATCACACCAACAGCCGGAAGACGTTCACTGCTGAATATAGGCCTCCCCATAAAACGTCAGTTTGGACGCTTATCATAGGAGGGGTGTGCCATAATCACCACGTTTGGTGGCTTGGTGATCGCAGTAGATTATAATGTACCGAGGAGAATGCTGGATATTCCCTTAGCCGGCTCTTACGGCACCCACGGGGAGAGATTTGGTGTTCCTATTCGCAAACCGGGATCACACAGTACAATACGAATTATTCACCTACTGAATAGGTGAATAATTCACATTGATAACGCTGACTACGTACAAGTAGGATTACGAATTCAGCCTAATTGAGAAGATTACGAATTAAGAATAACATTAGATTTGGGAGACATCTTTATAGCATTTGAGTGTTATTTTTAAATAAGTATCATCATCATCATCATCATCATTATCAGCCTGAAGACGTCTTTGAGCGGCTGCTTGCCTCCCCGCGGTTCTGACCAGGTAAACAAATATAGCTTACCTAAATTTTGAGCTCACTGAATACTTAACTCTAATCTTAAGCTTTGCCCCCGCTTCAACAGCTTTAGTAATTAAAACCTTCGCCTTTATAATATTAGCGTGATGGTCCGTCGCACGAAAGCTTGAGATCGCGCGAGTTCCTGCTATGAAAACTTAGATTTATGTAATAATTTTTAAGTTTTCGACCCCATCATGCGGCTCCGCCATTTGGATAAGTTTCCCAAAACTCTATTGAAGAAAAAACTAAGTTAAGTAATGATCGAAACTTACAAAACTCAAGAATCGGTTGAGAAATGCGTCTGTAGAGAACAGCCGAACATCCACTGGACAGACTGCGAAATCATTCTTGCCCAAGCTGAAACGGAGACGCTTCGCTCGTGGTTTGGGCTTGCATGGTCAATAATGTATGTATACAAAAGTCCCTCGTACCTTTTACCTACCTACCTACCTATTTATAAAAATCATTAAAATGGATTTAACCGATTTTAGTCGATTTATTAGTAGTGAACTGAGTGATGAGACCTCTAAACGGGCTTTATTATCTTTGCCTCTATGGGTGGGCTTTTTGATTTGTAGTTAAGGTTACCAATGGTTAAAATCTCTAACAAATGACCATCTTCTTCTCTTGTAGGCAAGTGGTCAGCCCTTGGTGTTAGAATTTTTAGGCCGCCCAAAGGCCATTTTGACCATTGGTTACAATTTGCTAGTATTTTTAACCAATGGTTATCGTAACTACGGATAAAACACCCCACCCTAAGCGCTTCATAGTTGGCGAAGCGAGGCTGTGACAGATACCGCTTCATCGATTAAGTTATATTTGATTAACATACCATCTCCAATGCCAGTACGCAAGACTCAACGTTGTACGCTCGCCCCACAATGATACATAGGTCCTCTCTATCCAACACAGGCTGCTTCAGGCCTTCCAGCCACTCGAATAGGAGACCAGACAGGATAGTTGGGTCCTCCTGTAGGATACATCACAGTTGTAACAACTGTCCTAATGGATAGGTACAAACATGTACAAAAATTGGTCAAGTAAGAGAAAACTAGTAGCTGATGCGCAGCTGCACTAAAGTCTATTAAATACAACTTAGCTAAGCAATACTTTTGTTTTTACATTTGTTTGGTAAGCTTACATTTTGACTAGTGTCTCACAATCCCTTTCCATTTCCTGAAGCGTTTAACGCCAAACGATAACTCAAATCTCTTTTGACATGACTACTTTACATATATCTGTCTTATGTTTCACTTCTCTCATTTTAATTTTATTTTAATCCGATTCTAATTGTATTTATACAACAATTAGTGTAAATGGTGTAACCGTACTAATTGAATTGAATAAAATAAATAAAATGTATGGGAATGACATTACCTGCGAAAAACTTTTCCGCAGGTAATGTCATAGCTAATATCATTTCCATACATTTTGGTCATTTGTTTTTTTCTCTCATCTGTGATTTTGAGTTATCGTTTGGTAACGATATTGGAAAGCACTTGGAAAGGCATCTTTGCTAGACCCCCTGGGCCCTGATTCCGTATGAAAACACAGATTCCATAAGATAATAAGATGCGAAACCACGTCGTCGTTATCGTGTCTTATTCAAATCGTGTCACAGCATTAATTAGAAATACAAAAAAATACATCAGTTATTTTTATTTTGTATAAATAATGACATAAGTGGTGGTAACTTTTGTTGACGTGTTGATGTTTCGGAACGCGTCTCAGTCAAGTCAAGTGGAACATTATAATTTTTAACAGTTCAAATCGCGCCTTTCGCGCGATTGCGTTTTCATGTCATAACATAGAGAATAGATTTTTGCAGATTTCTTATGTAAGACACAAAAGAATTCTAGGTCTGTGTGCATGGGCGTACCCGGGGGGGGGGGGGGGGGGGGGGGCAGCTGCCCCCCCTGGATTCGAATGCGCTATCGAAAAAAGTTATAAATAAAGTAAAAACAACACATAATCAAGATGAAAAATTATATTTTGATGGCCCTTTTGAGATGCACTGGGCGTGGGCACATTTCCGTTGTTTATGTAGTCAGCCAAGTCAGCAGCGTTGCCTCTACGGGAAATATTTTTTAAGTAACGAAAACTGCCAGGTTTCTACCCGGTTGTGCAAGGAGCGCAGATAAAAGTGGTAATTTTTCGCGCTCGTGTCGCTTGTGCCGTACATGTAGTTGTAGGTAGAGTTGATAGTTTAGAGTAGGACTAAAATTACTAAAAAATGATTGAAATTAATCTGTAGCAAATAAAATTAAGAAGTGCTTCTATTTTTATTTGATTGATAATGATACAGAAAAAATTTCGCGCTCACTTCGCTTACGCTATAAATATTTATGCTTTGTTTTAATACATGACCAGCACACTTGAACGTACGTTGCACGTATTTTCTTGAATATAAAATGTGGCAAATACAGAAAATTTTTCGCGCTCACTTCGCTCGCACTGGTAATATTTATGCTTTGTTTTAACACATGACCAGCACGCTTGAACATACGTTGCACGTATTTTGTGAAATATAAAATGTGGCAAATACAGAAATATTTTTGCGCTCGCTTCGCTCGCGCTTTTACTATTTCTTTATGCTTTGTTTTAATACATGACCAGCACGCTTGAACGCATGTTGCACGTATTTTCTGAAATATAAAATGTGGCAAATACAGAAAATTTTACGCGGTCTCTTCAGTGGTATTAAAAAAATCGTGGGAACCCGGCATAAGAAATTTCGGGTTTGCCCCCCCCCCCTGGACTAAAAGCTGGGTACGCCCATGTCTGTGTGTAAGACAAAGAATTCGCGTGGTTTCGAAGGACTCGTAAAGTGGTCATAGAGAATTATGGCCCGTTGATCATCGGCTGTCTTCAACCAATGAGCATACAGTATTTGGTGTGTTGACTTGAAACGAGTCTGACAAACGTAGAAAGGGCTAGAGTTCTGTGGGCCTTTAACGGTAATTTATAACAACTCGTCATAGAATAAATAGAATTAAGTAGGTAAATACACTTGAGTGTGGACAGCTGTTCCAGTTTTTTGATAAAAATGTAAAGGTAAAGTATACTTACAAATTATGACCACGTTTCGTTTTCAATCATAACTGTAGGTACTTACCTATCATTCACTCACTTATATCATCATCATCAACAGCCTGAAGATGTCCACTGCTGAACATAGACCTCCCCCAGAGAGCGCTGCTTGCCTCCTGCATCCATCGGCTCCCCGCTCGGCCTACGCTGCGTCTTCCGGTTCGCAGTCGCCACTCGAGAACCTTTCTTCCTCATCGGTTGAACCCACCGCCTCTGGGTTATGAGCCGACCTGGTTCAACCACACACAAGCGCTCGGTATTGTTTCTTACCTCTTCGTCAATTTTAGCGAACCCTTCTCTCCTCTGGTTGATTTCTGCGCGCAGACCTTTCAGGTCCTTCTGTTTTTGTTCTGGAAGACTCTTGTGATCTACTGTGAACGCCTGGAATAAAGTTAGGAATTAAACTTGACTGGCCTGTTAGCTCGGTAGTAGCTCTGCCTTCTGAACTATAGGTTGTGGGTTTCGATTCCCACTCAGGACTAACATTTGTGTGATGAACATAGGTGCTTGTTCTGTCTGGGTGTTATAATGTTTTCTATGTATGTATGTACAAACAAAAAGTATCTGAGTCTCAGTTATCTGGTTTCCATACTATGCTTAGTTTGGGGCTAGATGGCGCTGTGTGAAATGTCCTATATATGTCATATATATTATCTATTTATTATTATTAAAAGAAAAAGGTTAGAAGTAATTAGCGCCATCTAATTAGATGTAGTTTTGAAAACTATGATGCGATTGTGACATGAAAAGCCGCGCAGCAAGCGTAAGCCGTGTTGACCGGTGTAAGAATAATACCATCCCATCTCTTCCCGTGGGTACCGTAAGAGCCGTCTTAGGGAATATCCAGGGAATGGGCAGCAGCATTCTCTTCGGTACATTAAAATCTTCTGCGATCACAAGATGCCTGCCGAGCGTGGTGGTTATGGTGAACCCCTCCTATTTTAAGCGTCCAAAGTGACGTTTTATGGGTGAGGCCTATGTTCAGCAGTGGACGTCTTCCGGTTGTTGATGTGATGTACCTATGTGACATAAAAAGTCAAATTGCTGATTCATTGCCGTTTTTTTATTTGCACAAGTAGGTAGTAGGAAAGCATTCTGTTCGAGTTACCTACCAGTATAAATTATAGTGTTCCTTCTTTGCCTACTAGGGGTTGGTAGAACTTTTCTGCAAAGTTCGTCTAGGTAGGTACCACCGCTTTGCCAGTTATTCTGCCGCCAAGCAGTAGTGTGCAAGCACTACTGTGTTCCGGTTTGAAGGGCATTGTAGCTAGTAAAATTACTGGGCAAATGAGACTTAAAAACTGATCTCACTGTCTAGAAATCTTTTTTAGACTGTCTGATGTCTCAGGATGACGTGCGCAGTGTCACGATTGCCGAGTGATACTGCAATCTGTAATGGGCGGCCGTGACGCTTAACACCAGGCGAACGACTAGCACGTCACGTCATTCGTTTACATAAAAAAAAAATTAGTTATGGTTACCGCTTTCTATCAGGCGGGCCGGACAATATGCTAGTAGATAGGCAATAAAATGTTGTAGAAAAAAAATTAGAAGAGTATTCTAGTTTTCTCACCGCCCCGATTGTGTGACAGTGCATGAGACAGCAATAGAAATAAATATCCGTTCTATTCCTATTTAATTCAATCACCTCATAAATTCGTAAAGCGGGCATAGTTCCGTTTCCGTTGCTGGAGCCGCCAGTAATCCTGCTGACCGTCTCCAAGTTACATTCTATGTCTTCTTCGACGGGGTCACGCCATTCCACCATCGGAAGGCTGGTCACTTGGTCTGCGGCACATAATAAGGTTGTCTGGAAGATATGACACGGAGAGGAGTTGGAGTAGGTATAATACCTACTTAATATATCTACTTAATTTTTTTTATGTTGTCTCAATATCGAATCACTGAATCATAATAACTTCATATAGGTAATTTTATAGAGACCATGATTAAGGTGGAACGTTTCACTAGCGCGGCAAATGCAAATTTTCTTGCGTTCTTTTGCCAATAATAGCTTAATTACTCAACGTGATTACATTAAAACTAATTATGCGCAAATATATAGAATTTACCAATAAATTACAATTAAAAGTATCACCTACATATCATTAGTTTAGCGACAAAAATGGCAATAGACTGAAAAACTAAGATGAAATTTGTTTATTGCCATTTGTCGCTAAACCAATGATATCTAGGAGATACTTTTAATCGTAATTTGTTAATACATTATATTTGTTTACGTTAAATCAATTTTAATGTAATCACGTTTAGTAATTAAGCTATTATTGGCAAAAGAACGCAAGAAAATTTGAATTTGCCGCGCTAGTGAAAAGTTCAACCTTAACACAAAATGTGCCCATCGCAAGCCTTTTAAAATAAACCTCTCCGGGATCGATTGATTTTGAATCTATTTTCACTGATTCCTACTTCGAATTTAGCCACCCACATTCCACGTCCCGTATTTATAATAATTTTTCGCTTGTTTTGTAATCTACTAAAACAAAGTTGAGAATTTTACACTTTAAAAAAAAGAAATATCTAAATAATAGTACCTAGATCTGCATCAATAACTTTGAGGTACCTTTCATTAATTACCTTTTTTGAAGGAGGAAATGCCCTCGCACTTCGCTACTGGACCAGCAGTATGCGTGAATCTATATTTATTTTATTTGACAAGTCTCGCTGTCTCGCGGTAGGATATTATAGTCCGTACATACTACCTGTCTGTCCCAAAAGTAGGTACTTACCTGAAGCTCTACCTTCTTCAGGGGTGGTTGGATCGGGTGGCTTGCTTTGCCTCAGCTTGTAAACAACAAATGACTTGTAGAAGGCCCTGCTCCTAACTCGGAAGTCAAGGCCAGCGCTCTGCTGACAACCGCACAGCTTGAGCAGACGTTCGCAGAGGCAGTACACTATCTGGGAACGGAGTGTAGAAACATTCATGTTATCCCGATACATATAATCCATCTTTTTATATCGGGCTAGCGTTTGACTAAATTTCACCTGATGTTGTATAAGATAGATATATATCTACTCCAAGCTCCACGCTATGACGCTACACACCAAGTACTTGGAGACGAGATTCTGAACTAGAAGTGGTACGTAGCCAGACGACCTTTAGAAAATGGTTTTATCACGGTGTTTTCCTTCGCTAAAGGCTAAAGTTCATTGCAGGACCCTTGGATCACAAGTAGACTCCCTTTGAAACCTTTTGGATCCTATGCAAAAACGTCACCAGTTATTTTTCCGTCTCGTGCGACGCCATGCCAGTCAGATCCTGTTGACAATTTACCTTGGGCAGTTGTCTGAAAGCTCGTTCCTCAAGCCCGTGCAGTGTGGCTCTCTGCCGGTACAAGTACTGGCGTAGCGTAAACTCTGCTGTTCTATTGTCTTTGCACAGGTTCAGAGTCTCCCTGGAAAGGCAGAATATAGTACCTAATTACCTATAGTAAGTAAAGTAGAAAAGATGAGCTCTGAACTCCACAGACAGGCTGTTAATCCACGTTAGAGCAGTCTCCTCTTACGTACCGATAAGTTTCTGGAAAAATCGACATGTCCACGAATTTTTGGCAATAAGTGCCTATGCCTATATACATTTACTATAGACTACTTGGAGCTGTGAATACCACAGACTGTGGTAGTAGCTACTAGATACTACCTAGTAGCTGCTACCGCAGACTGTGGCAGTTTGAATACTATCTAGTAGGTAGTATTCAAACTGCTACATGCAAAGGATCAGGGGGTCTAGCAAAGATACCTTTCCATTAGCAAAATGTATGGGAATGACATTAAAACAGCTATGACATTACGTGCGGAAAAGTTTTCCGCAGGCAATGTCATTCCCATACATTTTGAGGTATCGAAGGGATCTTTGCTAGACCCCCTGGTCCAAGAGCTTCAATCCCTACTTCATATTATACTCTTATTAGAAGTAAGTACCTAGACATTGAAAACGCAGGATCTGTTTAAAGGATTCTGTAAGCTGTTTGTAGTTTTGAGCCACTAATAACTTCTACATGAATATTTTAGCAACAGTAAAAAATTATAGTTCAGGATATAGTGGCAGATCTTAATTGTATAGACGATGGCTCTACTTTACGACATTGTCTTACTACCTACAGAGATCTTTACTTGCACTTTGGTGATACCTAGATGATATCATTATACTATCTTAGTATCTACAAGCACATTGGTGTCGCTTTTTATCTGGCTAACCCAAAGGCCCAAAGGCACTCTGTGCCCAAAGGGGAGCTTTTCGTGAATCAAAGATAATAGATATAAAACCTACTTAGAGCTGAAGACCACAGTCTGCGGCAGCAAGTAGTGTTCAAACTGCTGCACGCAAAGGATCTGGCCCGAAGTCTGCACGGAGCGCGGCCTCTTCTTGCGCACCAGCCGAATGGCATCGTTGGCACGGATGCGAAGAGAGTACACCAGGTAGCAAGCTATGAGGACACCGGTTCTGCCAAGGCCTAGTCATGAGATGAAACTTTCATTTTTTGACGAAGGACTTACAGGTACCTACCTACCTTCAAAGTAATAAACAATCCCGATCAAACATCCCAGTCAAATTATAATACAATGCAACCTCTGCACACATAATTCATCCTGACAAGTTACCAATATTACAATATGGTGTAGAAAATTGTTCTGTTACTTACGTGTATGTTAATCACAGATACTGCTGCTTAAGCCTTTAACATAGGCCAAACGCGTCTTTTTAACTAATCATACTGAAGAATCTATGAATTCTACAGACATGAAAAAAATATCACCAATAAGATCATTCTGCACCTGTACTTATCAATTGAACAAAATATTCGATTACTAGGTACATTATGAATAAAAAAAATACTTTAAGAACGCCTTTCCAGTCACAAAGTGTACAATGCCGCGTTAAGGAAGATTGCGTCATTAAATATTTTTACACCCTCGGATAGGAAATTTAAAAATATACAAGCTCAATTGAACATTTTATTTTTAGAGCCAAAATTAAGTCTGTTTAGTAATATTTTGCGTTATTTTGCGGCGAGCCAAGGGCGAGGCCTTTGGCGGGGCGTGAATCAGTCTGCCCCGGCATGTGCCAACGGGTGGACGCGCTGCTGTTTTTTATAAAATATTTTACATGTTTTTCTTATTTACATGAATATTATCAATTAAACAGCCAATAAATAGGTATTGACTATACGAAAAAGTCGGTTTTAGAGCCATTTGATTAGTTCTTAGTGACTTTAATGTCAGTAAAAGTATTTGGAACAATAATAGATCGTATAGTCGTAGAAGGTCAGTATAGGTATTTTAAACTCTTTTGGCAGGGTAGGGTTCCAATCGAACTAAATTAGCGTTAGGCCCCCCATACACGTTCAATTTTATTGATCAATCTTTGTGATTGATCAATGTTATTGATCGTTTAGGGTTAGTATTGGTCAATGTTTTTCGGTTTACAGTATGGAGAAAACATTGACGGAAGTGGTCTCGTCAATTTTATCTATACATATAATAAAACTGTAGAGATAAAAAAGTCTATAATTGCAAGATATCAAGAAAAAAATGACACAGGTTGGCTTAAAATTAGCCGCTGATCACGTTAAGCCACTTTTTAAACACTTTGTCTGTTTGTTTGTTATGACTGAACTCCTAAAATTCTGAATGGATTTTCATGCGGTTTTCACTAATATGCTTAGAAATAACCGGCGCTTAAAATAGGATATATTAAAGTTGATATATCGTTAAAAAAAAATGATGACAATTATTGAGATTTCATTACGAAACGAATCGGAGTTTTAAACAACATGGCCGATTTATTTATTTTTTTTGCTACTAACGGTAAGTTGTTAGTTACCACATATTGTCACAGATTAGAAAAAAAAACAATCGACTACACTCTGTGCCACAATGACCAAAGAGTAATATTAGTACCTACCGCTACTCTAAGAGAATCAAAACAATATATAGGTTTCTTATTTATATTTTTACAGGTTGTTTAGCATTTTAGAAGTTAAATACATACATATACCAACAAATATTAAATAATGTGAGAGTAGATGTTTTTTTTATTTTGGCATTAGACGACATTTTTATTTAGCCAATGATACGAAATATTTTATGAAAAATGTTTTAAAAGAGTACTTAGATGTAGGTAAGTATAATTATACATTAAGGTAAGATATTAGGGTAAATATTTTAGGTCTGTGGGCTTTTGTTTGTTATATAGGAACTGCATGAACTAAGCTATTATTAGACTACCTAAACGTAGAAATAACACAATACATGCGTGCGAAGCCGCGGGCAAAAGCTAGTTGATCAATAAAATTGAACGTGTATGGGGGCCTTAAATTTTCGTTCACAAACGTCTCAAAATTTTTTCCACGTTCCAGCCTAAGTAAACATTAAAAACGCTACTGAACTACGCCACTTATTAGGGCGATGGGTCAAAATGATTGTTCCAGTCACACATTGGCGTTTAGGTATTTTCAAATTTACCCGTGTCTTGACTAAGTAGTATATTAGATATCTGTGCATCAGTGTCATTAAAAATCTGATTCGAAGATGGGGGGTATCAGTAAAGCAGCTAGGCGTAAAAGCAATATTGGACGCCAACTGGTCAAGTGGTAACGTCTTACTTAGCTACCTATTATTATTAGTACCTACATTACAACATGTGTCTTGAGTGTACTCTTGTACGGAGCTGAAACCTGGACGTCGTATACCAGGCAGGAAAGACGATTAAACTCCTTCCATATGCGCTGTCTTCGGAGCATATTGGGCGTTTCTTGGAGGGATAGGGTGACAAACGAGAAGGTGCTTGAAACCACACGGGTACCTAGCATAACCACTCTATTAAAGCAGAGAAGATTACGTTGGGTAGGGCATGTGTATCGGATGGCACCTTCACGTTTGCCTAGAGAGATTCTCCTTGGAGAAATAGCTTACGCTAAACGCCCGGTAGGCCGTCCAGTACTAAGGTTTAAAGACAACATTAAGCGCGATATGCCCTCCTTTGACATAAACTTCACCAACTGGGAAGATCTTGCCGAAGATCGCGACCAGTGGAGGAAAACTACCGCAGATGGTCTAAAAACCCATGATAATGCATGGTTGGAGGTGCTGGCCCAAAAACGTGCACGTAGGCATAACTTGAATAACAACTCAGCACCCATAGACTCTCATTTTGTATGCCGATCGTGCGGTCGCTGCTGCGGCTCCCGTATAGGCTTATTTAGTCATGAGCGGAGGTGTCGCTCTAACTCTTGACGCTGTTTTAATCATCTGAAATAGATGTTATAAGGCCTGTGATGACATTACAACATTACAAGACATAATATACCTAGTCGTACCTAATCATAGTTACAATTATTATTTTCTTTTTTATCGGTTTGTATTTGTCGTGTCGGCTGGACTATCTAACCTTAGACTAACCTCATCATCATCATCACCATCATCATCATCACCACCACCACCATCATCATCATCATCATCAGCCTGAAGACGTCCACGGCTGAACATAAGCTCCCCATAGAGTGCCACTTTGAGCGGCTGCTTACCTCCTCCATCCATCGGCTTCCCGCGGTTCTGACCAGTGGCAGGTGCGCCACCTATCACCTTTCCCCCTTCCTTCTCTCTTTCCCATAGTATAGGATAGGAGGAGGAATTACAACTAAGTTCATATTTTTACTTTTATCCCGAAATTCAGCACGGGTTCCTCGGGAGAGGGGTCTCCCGAGGAACCCGTGCTGAATTTCGGGATTAAAAGTAGGTATATCCTATACCTACTTCGTAATATGAACTAAAATCATGCCAAGTTTCATTTGAATCCATTCAGTAGTTTCGGCGAAATGCTCAGGCAAGATACAGACAGACAAACGGACAGACAGACTGACAAAAATGAAAAAATGTATACTTAGATACTTTTTTGATTGTAAATACATACACAGAATACAATACAACACCCATCATAGAACAAACATCGATGTACATCACACAAATGTTTGTCCCAGGTGGGAATTGAACTCACAACCTATAGTTCAGAAGGCAAAGCTACTACAAACTGAGCTATCAGGGCAATCATAATGGAGCCCTCAAAAAAAATTCAATACATTATCTTCAATGTACAGATTTGGACCTGTTACAGTTTTATTATAAGTAATATAGATAGATATATATTATATAAGTAATAAACCGGGCACCATAATATTATTATAATAGGTAGATATATTTTTCACGGAGTTTCATCTGGAATTGGTTTAATCTTTGACAAACTCTAGCTCATTGTCAAACCTACGAGTGTGGCGCCCCAGGTGGCTCTTATTAATAACTTTGTGTCCAACGCTCAAGGTCATTGGCGCATGTGAAACTCTTAAGACCTTAAGGTCTTAAGGCATGTTAAACTCTTAAGACCTTAAGGTCTTAAGAGTTTAACAT
The DNA here is from genome assembly GCA_910589525.2 of Ennomos quercinarius. Classification (NCBI taxonomy): domain Eukaryota; kingdom Metazoa; phylum Arthropoda; class Insecta; order Lepidoptera; family Geometridae; genus Ennomos; species Ennomos quercinarius. Next base: position 5,500,961 of record OU342510.1, read on the forward strand.
GCGCCAATGACCTTGAGCGTTGGACACAAAGTTATTAATAAGAGCCACCTGGGGCGCCACACTCGTAGGTTTGACAATGAGCTAGAGTTTGTCAAAGATTAAAACCAGATGAAACTCCGTGAAAAATATATCTACCTATTATAATAATATGATGGTGCCCGGTTTATTACTTATATAATATATCTATCTATATTACTTATAATAAAACTGTAACAGGTCCAAATCTGTACATTGAAGATAATGTATTGAATTTTTTTTGAGGGCTCCATTATGATTGCCCTGATAGCTCAGTTTGTAGTAGCTTTGCCTTCTGAACTATAGGTTGTGAGTTCAATTCCCACCTGGGACAAACATTTGTGTGATGTACATCGATGTTTGTTCTATGATGGGTGTTGTATTGTATTCTGTGTATGTATTTACAATCAAAAAAGTATCTAAGTATACATTTTTTCATTTTTGTCAGTCTGTCTGTCCGTCTGTCTGTCTGTATCTTGCCTGAGCATTTCGCCGAAACTACTGAATGGATTCAAATGAAACTTGGCATGATTTTAGTTCATATTACGAAGTAGGTATAGGATATACCTACTTTTAATCCTGAAATTCAGCACGGGTTCCTCGGGAGAGGGGATAAAAGTAAAAATATGAACTTAGTTGTAATTCCTCCTCCTATCCTATACTATGGGAAAAAGAGAAGGAAGGGGGAAAGGTGATAGGTGGCGCACCTGCCACTGGTCAGAACCGCGGGAAGCCGATGGATGCAGGAGGTAAGCAGCCGCTCAAAGTGGCACTCTATGGGGAGCTTATGTTCAGCCGTGGACGTCTTCAGGCTGATGATGATGATGATGATGATGGTGGTGGTGATGATGATGATGGTGATGATGATGATGAGGTTAGTCTAAGGTTAGATAGTCCAGCCGACACGACAAATACAAACCGATAAAAAAGAAAATAATAATTGTAACTATGATTAGGTACGACTAGGTATATTATGTCTTGTGATGTAAGTACTAATAATAATAGGTAGCTAGGTAAGACGTTACCACTTGACCAGTTGGCGTCCAATATTGCTTTTACGCCTAGCTGCTTTACTGATACCCCCCATCTTCGAATCAGATTTTTAATGACACTGATGCACAGATATCTAATATACTACTTAGTCAAGACACGGGTAAATTTGAAAATACCTAAACGCCAATGTGTGACTGGAACAATCATTTTGACCCATCGCCCTAATAAGTGGCGTAATTCAGTAGCGTTTTTAATGTTTACTTAGGCTGGAACGTGGAAAAAATTTTGAGACGTTTGTGAACGAAAATTTAAGGCCCCCATACACGTTCAATTTTATTGATCAACTAGCTTTTGCCCGCGGCTTCGCACGCATGTATTGTGTTATTTCTACGTTTAGGTAGTCTAATAGTAGCTTAGTTCATGCATTTCCTATATAACAAACAAAAGCCCACAGACCTAAAATATTTACCCTAATATCTTACGTTAATGTATAATTATACTTACCTACATCTAAGTACCCTTTTAAAACATTTTTCATAAAATATTTCGTATCATTGGCTAAATAAAAATGTCGTCTAATGCCAAAATAAAAAAAAAATCTCTCACATTATTTAATATTTGTTGGTATATGTATGTATTTAACTTCTAAAATGCTAAACAACCTGTAAAAATATAAATAAGAAACCTATATATTGTTTTGATTCTCTTAGAGTAGCGGTAGGTACTAATATTACTCTTTGGTCATTGTGGCACAGATTGTAGTCGATTGTTTTTTTTTCTAATCTGTGACAATATGTGGTAACTTACAACTTACTGTTAGTAGCAAAAACAAAACATCAATCGGCCATGTTGTTTAAAACTCCGATTCGTTTCGTAATGAAATCTCAATAATTGTCATCAATTTTTTTTAACGATATATCAACTTTAATATATCATATTTTAAGCGCCGGTTATTTCTAAGCATATTAGTGAAAACCGCATGAAAATCCATTCAGAATTTTAGGAGTTCAGTCATAATAAACAAACAGACAAAGTGTTTAAAAAGTGGCTTAACGTGATCAGCGGCTAATTTTAAGCCAACCTGTGTCATTTTTTTCTTGATATCTTGCAATTACAGACTTTTTTATCTCTACAGTTTTATTATATGTATAGATAAAATTGACGAGACCACTTCCGTCAATGTTTTCTCCATACTGTAAACCGAAAAACATTGACCAATACTAACCCTAAACGATCAATAACATTGAACAATCACAAAGATTGATCAATAAAATTGAACGTGTATGGGGGGCCTAACGCTAATTTAGTTCGATTGGAACCCTACCCTGCCAAAAGAGTTTAAAATACCTATACTGACCTTCTACGACTATACGATCTATTATTGTTCCAAATACTTTTACTGACATTAAAGTCACTAAGAACTAATCAAATGGCTCTAAAACCGACTTTTTCGTATAGTCAATACCTATTTATTGGCTGTTTAATTGATAATATTCATGCAAATAAGAAAAACATGTAAAATATTTTGAAAAAAACAGCAGCGCGTCCACCCGTTGGCACATGCCGGGGCAGACTGATTCACGCCCCGCCAAAGGCCTCGCCCTTGGCTCGCCGCAAAATAACGCAAAATATTACTAAACAGACTTAATTTTGGCTCTAAAAATAAAATGATTAAATGAGCTTGTTTATTTTTAAATTTCCTATCCGAGGGTGTAAAAATATTTAATGACGCAATCTTCCTTAACGCGGCATTGTACACTTTGTGACTGGAAAGGCGTTCTTAAAGTATTTTTTTTTATTCATAATGTACCTAGTAATCGAATATTTTGTTCAATTGATAAGTACAGGTGCAGAACGATCTTATTGGTGATAATTTTTTCATGTCTGTAGAATTCATAGATTCTTCAGCATGATTAGTTAAAAAGACGCGTTTGGCCTATGTTAAAGGCTTAATTGTATGCTGAGTCGGGTCGGGACCTATTCGTGACACCGCGCAGCATTGCACTGCTTGCATTTACATGTTTATCATTTTACTTGTGTTGTTATTGTATGTATCAGGGTATTGTAATGTCATGTAGTGTAATGTTGTGTTGTGTGTCACGAATAAATTTATTTTCTTTATTTATTTCTTCTTTCTAGATATTTACTATAATGTATTTGCAAGAGGTTGTATGCCTATTAAGGCTTTCAGTCTCGCTACATTTTCGAGTTCCGGGAAAAAATTTCGAGACTCAGGCCGGTCTCGAAATTCCCGGGAAAAACGAGACTTTCGAGACTACATCAAAAATAGGTTTCATACCTTGAACTAGGTGTTTAGGCAGCAAATATAAGCTAATCATACTGTTAACAATTCAAATACAAGCAAAATTAACAACTATATGCCAATTTTTTTAAATTTTTATTCATAATTTTTTCATCTGCCAACGAACACATCGCAGCCATTAATTTCCCACTTAATGGCTGCGCTCACCTGATGGTAAGTGAAGAAGTTTTTTAAGGTGGAGCACGTTTGCCCATAAGATGCCCGTTCACTCTTTACTTGAAAAGTCCCAGGAAGAAATACTATTGCTGGAAGAGCATTCCATTCCTTGGTCGTTCGGACTATGAATGACTCAGCAAAACGCTTAGTGCGAAATGGTGGTACACTTATGACGTAAGGATGTAAAGAATCACCAAGCCTTGTAGTTTTAAGCCAAAAGACGTTCACTGCTGAACATAGGGCTCCCCCATAAAACGCTACTTTGGACGCTTATCATATGAAAGGATTTGTCATAACACATAACATACACTTGGCAGGTGGCTTGGTAATCGCAGAAGATTTTAATGTTCCAAGGAGAATGTGTGGACCCTCTCTAGGGAGAAAACATTAAATAAGTCTTTTAAAAATTAAATGAAAGTAAGATCAGACCTTAGATTATTATGTCTGTGATTAAAGCCTTCAGACTCACCCTAAGACTCTTTGAATATTGTATCAGTATCAAAGCTCAGACTAAAAACCATGCTAGAAACCTATATTGTCAAGACCTATGCTATTTTTCAAAAGGGCTAGTTGCAATCTCTGCAGATATCCAGTTAAAAATAAAAAATACTGGTAGTTTAGTACATTTTTGAATAATTTGACTTAAGTCTCGAAAGTCTCGTTATTCCCGGGATTAGAGGTAGCAGTCTCGAGTCTCGAAAATACGAAAAAATCGTCGAGACTCTCGATATTTTCGAGACCGAGACTCCCGGGATGAAAGCCCTAATGCCTATGTTACCCGGGTATGCAACCAGCTCGGTGCTGGTCCAGGTAGGTAATCAAAATTAAATAACAGACACACTGCAGTAGACTGACCTTTTATGTCTATAGGTACCTACTGTTGCTGCCCAGCCACCAAGAAGCGGTAGTATGGAGGTGCAGGGGGCAGAGTAGCGATGATAATTATTATAATGAAAGAGGTGGTGGTGGTTCAACGAACTACTAATGAGATCTGGAAAGGAGCTGAGAACCTGAGACCAAGTTACCTACTGCTAAAATAAAGGTTGGTACATAAATACGTTATTTATTTACGTACGGAACTAACTGACCCGCCCCGGCTTCGCACGGATTTACTATTAAAATTCATCAAAATTTTCATTGTATTAGTTACAATTTTGATGTATCATGCATAACCTGCTTATACCTACTTAATCTACATAAGCAACTAATTTCAGAAACGAGGAAATAACTATGTCTAATTAAGTTGGTGGATGGTGACTTCCGCTCCAGCTCGTTCTTGGGGCAAGAGGTTATTGTCATCCAGCGTGGTAATTGCTGCTAGTAATTATACTAAAGGTACAAAGGTGCCCATTAGGGCCCTAATGGGCACCTTTGTACCTTGGACAGTCAAGCAGTTTATCTGAATAAATAAATGCTGACATTGTTTTACTTATGAGTCGACTTTTCCTAATCGAATAGATGTTTAAAATTATAATACTACATTTCGTCAAGTTAAGTAGGTATAATTTAATTTTCCGTAATGGTGGCCAAGCGGTAGCATGTGTGCTTCGCAATCTAACGGCACCGGGTTTGATTCTCGGCCCTGCACCAATGACTTATCTATACTATGTTCCTGAATCTTAGATATTTTATGTAAACAAAGTAATGTCACGAAAAATCATTGTCAAAGTGACATGCCAGTTGCCCAAAACATTTTTTACTTGTGAAACATATTTTTATTAAATGGAGTTTAAGAGTATCAATCTTACTGATTAACAAGCAAAACTTTGCATACAAAATATTAGTAGGATATGAAGTAGGATTTAACAATTCCAAAGTTCTAAAGGTAAAATTTTAGGAAGACGTAAATAAAACATTAACATACACTACTTAAAATTTTTAACTGACCAGAAACCTTATAAATTATTCTGTAAATTCTGACAAACATTCTATAATTTTAAATCGAGACATTTATTCATATTTGATCTATAAATATTCAGTTTGACCTGTTTTTTAAATATATTACATACTTTTCATCATATCTCGAAAGTAGCACCATGTATCTTTGAAGAAAGTACGGCATATAATGGTATGATACCATCATATCAATCCTGGAACGAAACGAAAAAAATGTTTAGATCCTCTACAGTCTTACCAGTATAATAAAATACTTTCTACCAAAAATCGATTTCTTTATCATAAAATTTTATATATCCGATATAACGTTAAAATAGATAGTACAAAATGATTTTTATTTTATAATTAAGCAGATTATGACTAGAAAATAATATTCAATATTTTTTTGGTCAAATATAGTAACCTACCGTTATAAAAGATATTTTTTGCACTGTTATCCCCTTTGTTTACATAAAATATCTAAGATTCAGGAACACAATATAGTAAGTTATGTGCAGTTTTCGATGCCATCGCTCCATACCTAGCAGAGCACGCGGTCCCGGTTGTCATAAGGACATCTATGGCAATCGTTACGGGTAGTCAGACGCCTGATAGAATCTGACACCTGATCTAACCATCCCTGATACTGGTCTCTTATGGGTTGCGAGGTCAGATGGCAGTCGCTCGTGTAATTCTGGTAGCTTGCCGCTACAGGTTAGATTGGGAGCCGACCCCAATAACAAATGGGAAAAGGCAAAGAAGATGATGATGACCTAGTTAATACTTTACCATTTTAATGACCAATTCATTAAAATTCAATAAAATGCAGCAAAGCAAGCTGACGAACTGTTGCAAGTGTTACATTTCTACACAGTTCAATTTACCTACTATTAAGTTCTTTATAAATAAGTTTAAAGCGGCGTTGCAATAGGCACCGTTCCATTTTTCTCTACGCTAGTATACCCTTATACTTACATGCATAGAAATTGCTTTTTATATTTTATAAATTCACATATTCACGGAATTTACGGTATTAAATTAAATATTAATGTTCAAAAACCATAAATATAACATTTTAATTAGTAGCAATGAAAAATAGTTGATTGTTCTTAGTTTACGTAGTAGTAATTAATAAACTTTTCTGCCAAACAGTATCGATCAAACTTTCATCTTTAGCTTCTTTAGCCTCTTCAGCTATTTTACAATCGGAGAAATATCGCCCAGTTACGTGTTCTATTTCTTCCGCAACTGCTACATGTATGCTTGTTTGAGCGCCTTTATCAGCAGTTTTATATATGACGCTAATATATACTTCTAGAAGCTTCCTCGTGATTGGGCTCAACCTATTGAATATATCAGTTTTTACAAGTCCTGGATGCAAAGCGTTGACCGTTACTCCATCAGGAACTTTACTGGCTAACGCTTTTGCCCATAGAACGTTCAAGAGCTTGGTGTTAGCATAGACTGTGGGCCATGGCTTTGCAATCTCTCCTATAAGGTCATCTAAGTCTAGTTTAGCATAAAAATGCGCTCGTGACGATACAATGACTATTCGGCTTGGCCTAGAATCTATTATCTTGTCTAACAACAGGTTTGTGAGAAGGAACGGCCCGAAGTAATTGATCTGCGTCACGATATCTATTCCATCTTCAGTCAACCGATGCTTTAATCCTGCAGTGCCAGCGTTGTTCACTAAAATATCCAAACGGTCGAAGGACTTGTTAAACTCTTCAGCAAATTTTCTAACACTGCTAAGTTTAGATAAATCCAGGTATTTATGCTCCACATTTCGGTTTCCACTTGTCGCAATTATCTCTTCAACGGCTTCCGCGGACTTCTTGACGTCTCTCGAAGCGATGATGACTTTAGCTCCTCGTTTTGCTAAGTCCTTTGCGGTCTCCAATCCGATACCAGAATTACCACCAGTTATAAGAGCAATTTTGCCATCTATTCTCGCTTTGCTTGTGCACTTTCCATGTGTGAGCAAGTTGTATATTTTTAGAGTTACTAATGTTATACTCAGCAGTATCAATAAGGACGAGATAAGAATAACAAAAACATTAATGATAACACTTAACATGTTTACTTGACTGACTGGAGTTAATTACTGGAAGAAATAAAACCTTGACGACCGGTTTTAAGCGAAGTAAACACAGATGTGGCGACTTGGCGAGTTGAGCTGCTTTAAACACAATACCGATTTAAAGTTTCAAACACGCGTGCAATTCATTATTGATGCTTCTTCTGGCGTCCCCACACTGTTGCATTAAGTTTTATAAAAGATTTGTTGAAGAGGGACCGAGACTGTCTGGTGTTGTGTGATTGATTGTAAGGTTACTTCATTCGAGTACAAGCAACGTGTCTTAGCTTAGCGCGGTGTCAAAATTAAAATTAAGCGACTTTTAAAAGTTTCAAGGTATATTATTATAGAGAGAGATATAAGATAAGATAAGATAAATATTTATTAAACACCATTTTACATACCTACAGGACTAGGCACAAATCACCAAGACAATTCACCTTAAACTTGGACTCCAAACTTTACACATTGGGGAGAGGTAATCTCAAAGAGCACTAGAATAAATATATGCAATTTAAAATAGAAAGACAGTGTACACTAACCATTCAAGGAAGGTTTACAATAATTTTTAAAAATTTCTATTTATGTATGGTGGGACTTTGACGGTGATTTCATCCGTTATCATCATATAAATATAAAACACTTTTTTTTAACGGGCAAATTGCCTTTATTACTCAAGCTAACTACTACAATAATAAAAACTAAACTAAACTAAACTAAGCTAAACTAAACTAGCTACACTACCTACTACAAAGAACACTTATGGACTGTATAATGGCCGCGATGGCCTATAGACAGTCCAAGTGCTCCAGCCCACTACCGGTAGGTAGCGTACCCAACATGCTGGCCGCATTGCCACGTTGAATTGCAATGCTGATGCGTTGGGCCAAATAAGTGCCAGCATTTTGGTCACGCGTCGCATCGACCAGGCGCTCTGATAGACTTTGGAAAACGCGATGAGCTCCCGGTCCCCACGGACCCAGGGTCTCAACACCAAACGGCTCAAATATGTAACCACTACCGAGATTACTATATTTGCGCCGTTTTAGCTGCTCAGCAGAATTAGCCGCGGTGCCGGCCCTAACGTGTGTCTCGGGAAGGTGTGACGGCGCCATAGTATCGACGAAAGTAGCGTCCCACACTAAAGGCCGCCCCATCTTCCAGGGAACCAGAGTCATTCCGTCGGGTCTTTTACCATCGTCACGCATGAGACCATTCGGTTCGAGAATGGCTGCAACATTGGCGGTGGGAAAAGCCCGGCGAATGATGTCATTAAGACTAGCGTGGCGCGAAATTCGACCAGCGCTTTTTGAACACGAGAGACCGTGATGACCGAGCTGGTCAACTGCGGTACCGCACTGGCAGCGATGGGCCACACAGCATCTTGCGCCCAAACGTAAGCTGATAGCTAAACGAAAAGTAGTCGGATCTAAAAGGTTACCAGTGTTGAAAGAAGGCATGGCCTGTAACCAAGGTCCTGACTCCCACACAGAGACTGCGAGAAGCACGATCAGCGACGCTAGGACACGTATCTAAAAGATTTTTCCGTGCTAGTTCGCAGAGCGGTCGGTCCCATAGCCTCTGTGAGGAAAGAACCACCGGGAAATCAGAATTTGGACAAGCCAACCCCCAGGCATTCTTGGCCTCAGACAAATGGGCTACTTCGAAAGTACCTAAAGATGGAGCAAGAATTTTTTCTATTAATTTATGTGTACCATGTACAGAGGACAAAAATGCCGGTAATGCAACACTCGAAATTTTGCGTATCCCTAAACCTCCTAAGCGCACAGGTAGAGAGGCTTGCGACCACGTCCTGTCATCCATATCAACATTCAAGACCGAAACCAGAGTGTTTTTTACAATGCTGTCTAAGCCCATAAGGAGCTCACTGTGTTTCCACAGTTGACAACATCGTAAAATATAAGTAAATTTAGGGACAAATAGACAGAAACGAATAATTGTAAAAGCCATGTGGGCGTTAATTTTGAGTAACCTGTCTGATGCGTTATTGAACTTTTGAATGTTTTCTTCTACAAAAGGTGAGATAGACTCATCCAGAATCGGCGAACCCAAAAGGCGAAGAGAACGCTTGTCTACTAATTTGATATTCGGAGCAAGACTATTAAACTTTTCAAAAACCAAATCTTTATCAGGACAAGTATCGCAAACAAAAAGTTCGCATTTAGAAAAATTTAAATCCAAACCAATGTCGCGAAATTCGTTAATAATGATACCTAGATCATTAAAAACAGTGTTCACGTCGCCTCCTAGGGTTCCGTCATCCAAGTACCAAACATTAAGTTTGGACTGAAGACGTTGAATAATTGGATGGATGGCAAGGCTAAAAATGGCCGGACCTAGAGGGTCGCCCTGTTGACACCCAACTGAGGATAGGATCGCGTTATTTTGGTAATTTAATTTTGTTGGATTGCCATAACATTGATAAAGGAATTTATATAGTTCGGGAATTTTATCCTTGACTTGTGTTAAAAGAGCGCCTCTGTCGACAGAATTAAAAGCGTTTTTAACATCCACCTTTAGCAACACTTGTATAAATATACAATACGTCATATTATATGCTAGACACGTGTATGTATGTATCGTATCGTACGTGACCGGCATGATGATTCAATTATCTATTCGCACCGATTCTGCTCGCATGCTCTATGGCGGGAACTTTTTAACTAACTTCGAGATTCCCAATTCGATTGTATTTTGTTTTTTCTTTAAAAAAATCTAGAAAACCAAAGGACATTGACAGTCTTAGTATGGGTTTTGGTCCAAATACTGCCCAGAGAAACGAGTATCATTTTTAAACTCCTGACATAAATAAATACTTGTACACAAAATATTTTCAAAATCTGCCCATGGAGTAAAAAAAAGTTATGTTTATACAGGATGGATTTTTGAAACGGGTCAGCAAGGGCAGTTACCTTAACCGCTGTAGCTACTGGAAAACGTTCCAAGAAGACTAAACATGAAGTTTTGAGATACTCTGAACTGCATTAACTGATTTTAGAAAAAATGTACAGTCAGCGATAAATATGCAAAAATACACAAAAAACATTTTTTACGCCAATCGATCCTATTTCATGTAGGGATCAAAATATTGTATAGGACCATTTTAGGTATGAGTACTAGAAATGACAGAAATCGCGAAAAAATATCCCATACATTTTTTACGGGAAAACGATTAATTCACACCAAATATGATGATGATGATGATGATGAGATAAATGTTTATTATCCCTATACTTAAGTGTCGGGTAAGGTCCCATAGTACCAAATTCAATATTAAAAATTAATTTAAAAAGAAAATCCATGGTCAGATTTCGAAAATATTTGACGTGTAGTTATAAATGGATGTAAGGAACGTAATGTAGGCACTCTCATCACTAGGCAGTATTTGGACCGGATCCTGTCAATGTCCTTTACACCATACTTTCATGTTGGTCCCATAGAAATTTCGTAAAAACCGGTGTGGCCTACCGCCACCATGAAACCTGTTTTTACTACTATTATTATTTTTAAATGTTTTTGATATTGGTTTTTGTATATAGAATTTTCATTTTTTACGTGTCAATTACACCTTTACCTACACAGAGTACGTGCAGAATATTTTATTTCCTTATTTTATAGAATATAAAGAAATTGCTGCGAGAAAAGGCGTGGTTCGGGTAAAACCGGTTCAATAGTTTCGGTTTTAATTCAAAATAACTGGAAAAAAAAAATTGAGTATAATATTATCCATCCAAGTGTTTCTCAGTATGAAAACAGTAAGGTGACTGAAGTCGGTTTTTTGAACATCTTATTAAAAAGGAAATTATTTAGGCAAATCAAAAAGAAACCTTGAATTTAATTTAGCTTTAGTGTATTTACAGAATTAAACCTATATGCATGGAAAGAAAGAAATAAAGAAAAAATAGGTACAAGGTAACACATTTAAACCATTCAAGGATACGAAAAAAAACTTTTCACGGGGTATAAGTGATATAAGTAATTCTATAGTGTAGACGCTAATAAATACGATATAAATAAAAGAATCGTTAATAAGGACATTTCTAATGTAAGTATGTAGGTACGTATACCTAATAAACATCTGTATGTCAATTCGACAACCATTTATATGCACATAAATAATCTAGGTTACAAGTAAATAACCAGCCAAGTGCGAGACGAACTCGCGCACGAAGGGTTCCGTACCATTATCTATAAAAACGAGCGAAAAAATAACGTTTGTTGTATGGGAGCCCCCTTAAATATTTATTTGATTCTGTTTTTTAGTATTTGTTATTATAGCGGCAACAGAAATACATCATCTGTGAAAATTTCAACTGTCTAACTACCACGGTTCATGAGATACAGCATGGTGACAGTACCGACAGACAGACAGACGGACTGACAGCGGAGCCTTACTATTAGGGTCCGTTTTACCGTTTGGATACGGAACACTAAGAATTAACATTAAGTACTTAATTTACTTAATTCACGAATAAAAGAAAATACTTTTAATGAAACCAAAGAGGTATATGTACTACGTACTAGAGAAGCTATTCAAAGCACAAATAGTTGTCATTTTTTGTATAATTAAACTAAAATCCGCTACAGCGCTTTACGAGATTAAATCGTCTAACCAACGATCACAACACGCAGCGCTAGTGCAATGGCACATTCGGATCATAATTTTTACTACTATTCACTGCTGCACGTGCAGTCGCTTTGAGAGCTGAGCATCGTATGAGCGAGAAGATGCTCATAGGCATATTTGCAGTGGTTGACAGTGCAAGTTAGAGATGTCCTGTCTAGTGTATACATAGAAGGCTTTGAATGAAACTAACCAGCATGGCAGTGTATCGCGACTCGTCCTTCCTGTAGCGCGAATGATAGTACTTTCGCCATGTCCAGAAGGCCGCTTAGACTGGCCTCTCCGTAGTCAGGCCAGGCGAAGTTGTAGTGATATACTGAAAGAACATAGTACTTTAGTAAAACACGCAAACGGGGAAATTCATAGAAATAGATCCCTTCCCGTGTAGGCAAGTGATCAGCCCTTCAGAATGTTTAAGCCGCCTGAAGGCTTCCGATTTACCTTAGGCCGGGTTTCCACATGCAAGAAAACTTCTGCAAAAGCGTCCGACAATCTATCAACTTGCACGCTGATGTCTGATACACTATGGGACACTCCTTGCAGAAGTTTTCTTGCAGGTGGAAACCCAGCCTTCCAGAACTAGGTAAAAGGAGAAGTGATTCTTCCCTGTGCTATTAACCATTCTACTACCATTTACCTACTTCTGTAAATGGTACCGATACAGCACTCAGAGTCGGCAGTCGGAGTTCAGTTGACAAATTAGAAGTGATAACCTGGCCATGATATTAATAGGACTAATAATAGATTGAGGAAGAAGGTAAAGTTTAGACTACAGACTGAAAGATGGATGCAGCAAGGTTAAGTTAGGCTGGGTTTGCACTAGTTTACATTTGCAAGCTACAGTCTGATAGATTGTCGGACACTTCTTGCAGAAGTTTTCTTGCAGGTGAAAATCCGGCTGCACGCTAGATCAATTCCATGAGCCCTTGGGATGCTGTTGGATGCAAACCGTAGTAGGAGTTGGGTACAATCCGTTATTTATTTATTTATTTATTTATTTATTTCTTGGAAAACACTCATAAGGTACCTATAGGATAAGAACATGACCAATAAGTTGAAAACACAGGCTGAAAGACCGATGTCTAGCACGGTCACCTGCTGGCTAGACCAATTGCATGAGTTGTGAGAGCTGTGTGTGCTCATAGCTCACACACTAGGCACAGTGTAGGATGAGAATTTGAGAAGGGTTATCAATACCAACTGAGTAGGTGTGATGAATTTTAAATCGATTCAGTAAAATATGTTTGACCACGTCGGACAGTGGACAACCCTAGAGTGTACAGCATGCTTATGTATACTCTATGCACATGCACAGATAATCCCCATTGGGGGTTATCTGTGACTCTATGAGACAACCCAATATTCTACGCTATTTCCTCGTGGTCATACTAGTTTGTCATACCAGTAGGACCACAAGGATATATAAATGTCCTCATGGTCATATACTCTCATTTCTGCACTGATTCGGTGAGGAAAACAAATGCTAACTATTAGAAAAGAAAATAAAGAGCTAGAAGGAATTAGATAGAACTTCGTATTTAATTTTATTTAATAGGTCTGTGGGACCTTTTACAGTCTGTTGTCATTTCCGTTAGCTACCCGCTAATTACCTACTATACATCATCACTTTAACGAGATTTTAACAGTCTACTCTACAGTACCTTTAATTAATTTAAAAGAGGTATAAAAAGTAGGTAACCATAGGTATGTAGGTAAGTACTATGTGCACTCGAGAAATAAATAGGTGCGTCATAGAGTTCATTTTCGTTTGCACGCTTCAATAAATTTTTACGATTATTTTTCTGTTTTGTGGTACGAGTGTCAAGTCTGTTTTAGCGAGGCCATCATGAAAATCATCGTCAACAGCCCGAAGACGTTCACTGCTGAACATAGGCCTCCCCCACAGAGCGATACCTTAGTGGCCTCTTGCATCCATCGGCTCCCCGTGGTTTTAACCAGATCGTTAGTCCACCTAGTGAGGGGCCTGCGCTGCGTCTTCCGGTTCGTGGTCGCTACTCGAGAACCTTTCTTCCCCATCGGTTGTCAGTTCTACGAGCGATGTAGCTTGCACATTGTCATTAGTATTAAGTATTGAGTATTTCGACTTGCTGATTCTAAGGGCTATATCGGTCACTTTAGTTCTCCTGCGGATCATGAAAATACGTAGGTAGGTATTGCTATATGAACGTTATTCTTGCTGTTGGACTCTTTGCTTCAGACTTTCAAATCGGGATAGAAATGTTTTAACCTTTAAGGATCCAACCATCTAAAAAGTACTGTAATCATCATCATCATCCTCTTTGCCATATCCCATTTGTTATTGGGGTTGGCTCCTAATGCCCCAATCTAACCAGGACCCCAATTCTGTATGACCACTTTACGATTCCTTACTTCGAAACCACGCGAATTCCTTGTCTTATATAAGAAATCTGCAAAAATCTATTCTCTATGAAATGGAAACAAAACCGCGCGAAATGAATTTGGAAATGACGCGATTTGAACTGTCAAAAATCATAATGTTCCACTGAGACACGTTCCGAAACATCAACACGTCAAAAATTACCACCACTTAATATATCAATATTTATTCAAAATAAAAATAACATAATGTAAAGTGAAGGTATTTCTAATGCTGTGACACGATTTGAACAAGACACGATAACGACGTGGTTTCGTATCGTGTGGAATCTGCGTTTTCATACAGAATTAGGGCCCTGTAGCGGCGAGCTACCAGAATTACACGAGCGACTGCCATCTGACCTCGCAGCCCATAAGGAACCAGTAACAGGGATGGTTAGACCAGGTATCAGATTCTATCAAGCATCTGACTACCCGTAACGATTGCCATAGATGTTCTTATGACAACCGGGACCGATGGCTTAACGTGCTCTCCGAGGCACGGAGCTATGGCATCGAAAACTGCACATAACTTACTAGATAAGTCATTGGTGCAGGGCCGAGTATCAAAGCGTAGTATGGCCAAAATACTTACTGTCATTTGCCATGAAGATGTTGGGGTCATAAGTAAACCCCGAGTCCGTAAGCGGGGGTCCGCAGCTGGCATGCTCACCAGGTGTCTGCAGGTTGATGACCGTGCGGATACCCCAGCTTGAAAACAAACTTTATAGGTAAGATAAACACTTATCCCCATCCCTTCCCGTGGGTGCCGTAGGAATCGGCTAAGGGAATATCCAGGGAATGGGCAGATTTCTCCTCGGTACATTAAAATCTTCTGCGATGACCAAGCCGTCTGCCAAACATGGTGATTAGGCAAACCTTATGATAAGCGTCCAAAGTAGCGTTTCTCAAACTACTACGCGTTTATTAATAAGGCCTCTAGACTCTAGACTCTAGATGGTGAAATTACTGGGTAAATAGGACTGCAGATCTCACAGTCAAGTTAATCTTATGACTAGAAAAAAAAAACACTATATAGTCAACCTACCTGTGAAACTGCTGTATGATGTTTCTGGCTGCGATATTAGCGGTGCTGGGACGTGCCATCGCCAGGATGTCTTCTGTTACCCTGTGTACACAGATAAAAATAATTAAATAGGTACATCCTACATTAACAGTGCATGTGGACTTCCTGCTCTCTGGTACTTTAGAATATAAAAAAAATTGGATTTTTCCATAATTATTCTATCTGTATTATGATGTATACCTACTCCAAATAAGTCCTTTTCGTCCTTTTGCTCCTATGCAAGTTTAAATCATATTCTAAAATGTATTAAGTCGAAACAGAAATAATTCTTATTTTGTTCTTTTTACTTTTTACGTGCGCGTAGAAATGTGGCTCAAAGATGCCCACCGAATGTGAAGTTCAGAATCAAAGCAAGAAAAATATTCTTCAAGAATACCAAAACGCGATTTCTTTTCTTTGGAAATTAATGTGAAGTTGGTGACGTCACATTTTGAATGACGTCAAACTAAACTGTTGATTTCCCTCAAGATGTATGACGTCATATTGTAGACGACATTTTTACAAGAATAGAATCGCTGCATTCCCTTCAATCGTCGTTCAGTGAAATAATAACTGCGCTTTCAAACTACATTACAGAGCACGAAGCTTAAAATACTTCATCATCAACATCCTCAAGACGTCCACTGCTGAACATAGGCCTCCCCCAGATCGCGCCACCTTGAGCGGCTGCTCGCCTCTTGCATCCATCGGCTCCCCGCGGCTTTCACCAGATCGTCGGTCCACCGGTGGGGGACCGGCCTACGCTGCGTTTTCCGGTTCGTGGTCGCTACTCGAGAACCTTTCTTCCCCATCGGTTGTCAGTTCTACGAGCGATGTGGCCTGCTCATTGCCACTTCAACTTGCTAATTCTAAGAGCTATATCGGATCTACAAAATACTTAGCTCTCTTTAATCTAGACATTAATGGCCTATAGGTCAGCATACTTTTATTTATTAGGTAGGTAACAATGGTAAAAGAATTCCATTACTTACAATTATGTATGCAGAAATTTATGAAAAAGTTATGCCGCAATAATAAAGTTTAACAAATAGTCATATATTTGCATACTTATATTTTATTATTCGTTCGCATGTGAACACTTATTAGCACTACAGAAACATAATTATTATAATAATTATGGTAATTAAGGTATACCTACGAAACTTGATGCTTGACATCTGCATTTTACTTTTTTATTATTAGAAGATTTTTTCCTTCTAATAATAAAAGAGTTCTGAAAAAAATATTTAATGTTGCGCGGAAACGTTATAATTTAAGGTGTAACGTTTCACTAGCGCAGCAAATTCAAATTTTCTTGCGTTTTTTGCCGATCATAGCTTAATTACTAAACGTGATTACATTAAAACTGATTTAACGTAAAGAAATAGAATGTATTAACAAATTAAGATTAAAAGTATCTCCTAGATATCATTGGTCTAGCGACAAATGGCAATAAACAAATTTCGTCTTAGTTTTTCAGTCTATTGCCATTTGTCGCTAAACCAATGATATGTAGGTGATACTTTTAACTGTAATTTATTGATACATTCTCTTTATATGCGCAAAATTAGTTTTCATGTAATCACGTTTAGTAATTAAGCTATGATTGGCAAAAAACGCAGGAAAATTTGAATTTGCCGCGCTAGTAAACGTTCCATCTTAACTTTAATTTCTACAGTTAAATTTGACATTGAAAAGGAACATCTAAGATAATAAATACCATCGCGTGACTTTGTTAGTGCTCGCGACTTTATGGTAATTTTAATATTACATGTTCCCTTTTGATTTTCTAGGCCTACTTCCACTTCTGCAGTTGAATCTATACTTATAATAAAACTGTAACAGAGTCAATACTGTACATTAAAGATATTTTGAAAATGTTTGTTGGAGGGCTCTCTATAATCGATACTAAAGCCAAAACTAGAATTTTTTAAATTTTTTTCTGTCTGGATCTTGGCTGAGCATCACGCCGGAACTACTGAATGGGTTCAAATGAAACTTGGTGTGATTTGAGTTCATATTACGAAACAGGTGCTGGCGCACCTGCCTCCTTTCACCTTCATCCATTCATCCTTTTCTTATCTTTTCCCCCCTCCCTCCTCTCCTTCCTTTAGACTGAGATAAGGCGTAAAACTAATTAACCTGAGCGAAGCCAGGGTTTGTCAGCTAGTAATTAAATAAATACTTAATTAGGGAAAGTTAACAAAGTTTTTAATACTCTATCAGAAGATTGAAAAAGCTTACATGTAAATATTTTTAAATATAAATTACAAAAGTGGTTGGTTGAAAATTGCTTTTACTCGGTCAATTAATTTTTGAATTGGAAACGTAATATTGTGTCTAAATGATTCGTTTTATTGGTTTGTGTAATTTGACGTTTAAATTATTAATGAATTAAGTACAATTTTACCTATTTTGATTAATTTGTTTTAAACAACATTTGCCGTGCTGACTGGTTATTTTATTTGTGCGGTTTATTATATGAATTTAGCATGCAAGATATATTTTTATGACATACCGAAGACCTGCTGTTATTATATATTTAACCATGTTTTTATGCAAATGTAAATGTAGGTGGTCTGTAGTTAGTTACACATACTAATATTTTTAAACACTTCTGAATTAAGTAGGAAACGGAACGGATCTAAATACTTACAAAAAATTTGTAACATAATATTATAATTATGTTTATATGGGTGTACACACAATTACACAATAAGTACCTACATTAGACGAATTACTACACCTACTTATAAAAAAAAAATTAGATATAGGTATCGGTTACTACTTGATAGGAACCATAATTATTAGTTATATACGCACCTACCTACTATGTTATGATAATTTATGTATAAGGAAGGGGTCGGTTGAAAACCAGCGCTGTGAACCTTGCTTTCACAGCATTATGCTGAACTTGCTCCTTTTGTGCATATCGATAGCATTTGTTTACCTTTTTGTTAATTTTATTTGTTACCATCTTAAATGTATTGATGTGCTCAATAAACTCATTTTCTTTCTTTCTTTCTTTCAAATAAACGCTGTGATTTGATTTGATTTGAAGCCTCTCCCCTCTTTGCCTTTTCCCATTTGTTATTGGAATCGGCTTCCAGTCTAACCTGTAGCGGCGAGCCACCAGAATTACACGAGCGACTGCCAGTTATATTTAGGGATGGTTAGACCCGGCGTCACATTTTATCAGGCGTCTGACTATCCGTAACGATTGTCATAGATGTTCTTATATGACAACCAGAACCCACGGCTTAACGTGCTCTCAGAGGCACGGAGACATCGAAAACTGCACATAACTTACCTACTAGATAAGACATTGGTGCAGGGCCGAGGATCGAACCCGGTGCCGTAACATTGCGAAGCGCAAATGCCCGCTCAGCTCCCATCGCTGTTTTTGCCACCATCGTCGCTCTTTTTATCGCATCGGAATGTTAAAAGTATGTTTTAAAAATAAACTTTTAGTAGGTTCCCCAGCAGACCAATCCCCACAAATGTTGTATTACGATTTCCGTTGCACAAAAAATAAATAGGACAAGGAAGTATATAAACTTATATTAACTGCGTGTCAGTTAAATAAGTTACACAGTATAGTGTATGTTCTTCGTATACATTATGATGCCGTGCATCAAGGGAGGGTTAGTTTATTAATGAGTCTGCTTGCTTACGTTGGGGTTGTTTTTCCTACTTTTCATGACCAGCGGAAAGGTGGCATTTTTATAACCTTTCGACTGCTGCGATACACCTAAAAATATTATATTTATATGCTCTGATTAACATGTATACAACCCAGCATTCAGGATTTATGCTATGCGCGATTATGGTTTTAGTACAGTTCAGATTACAGCTAAGCTAACTACAACCTACATAACAGAATGAGGAGATCCACAGGAGAACTAAAATCACTAGAGCTTTTAGAATCAGGAAGTTGAAATGGAAATGGGCAGGCCACATCGCTCGCAGAATCGACAATCGATGGGGAAGAAAGGTTCTCGAGTAGCGATCACAGGCCGGAAGACGCAGCGTACACCGGTGGAGTCCTCTAGGTAGACCGACGACTTGGTCAAAGCCTCGGAGAGCCTATGGATGCAGGAGGCAAGCGGGTGCTCAAAGTGGCGCTCTGTGGAGGAGGCCTGTGTCCAGCAGTGCACTTCTTCAAGATGATGATATACAGCATAGTAGCATAAAGTAGACTAGAAATATAGACTAGCAATCTGCACAGCATCTGCATGCTATGCTAAAATGTAAAGTATCCTACTGACCATAAAATTAAGTTGCCCTTTTCTTGGTTGCATGTTAGAGAATATATTTTTTTTTTTTTTTTTATTTTTTTTTTTATTTTTTTTTTTTTGTATATATGCATGCATATAAACAAAAGAAGCTGTTCTTTGTCTTTGTGCATTAATTAGGTATCTAATAGATATACTATTCACAGATACTATATCTGTGAACAGTTTCTAAGACGGCCAGGGCCACAAGCAAGACGTAAGAAGCAAAATGAATCAGAAATATTGAGCGGAATAACACTAAACATTGAGCAGAATCACACTAAATATTGAGAGGATTCACACTAAATATCTAATTTTGTATTTAAGATGAACTGTCGCGAAGTCACGTGCGAAGGCACGAGTCATTTAAGGACAAGAAACTTCTGAAAATTCGCTACAATCTGTATGAAACAGTATGATGACTAAACGATACGAGTATTAATTTGTCTGTTCAGACAAGTCAATGTAAAACGTATGCCCATTTTAGCATAGAAAAAAACAAAGCGGTCTTCAAAATCATCTCATTGTCACAGTCTTTCCTATGTTTTGCTCGTCTATCGATGAGTGAACTCACCAGTCAGAATAGAGTCCTTGTATGGCAGCGCTCCGCTGATGCGGCAGTTCGTACTGGCACCTGGAGCCCCCGCAGAACAGTGCACATTGCAGTGCCGAAGGTGTACTGGTGCGTATGCGTTCTCCCAATGTGCTGTATAAAGCGGATGGGGGATGGTTGATTCTTCGACGAGATTCTCGACTCCTGAAATTATTATGATGCTTTTAGCATAAAGTAGGTACCAGGATGTCAGAAATACTGAAGGGGTGATAGACTATTTTACGATCTCACCTGTCCAAGAAATGAAATCTCCGAAAGTTTACAAAGTTGATGCTGGATTTGCGTCTTTCTTTGTTGAACATCACTTTAGACATATTAATTTATACTCTTTTATTTTATTTATGTACCTACCTAGTAATTAAAGTGAGCTATAAGACGCAGAGTAGGCCAGCTCCCCGTCCCTAGGTGAACCGACGATCTGTTGAAAACCGCGGGGAGCCGATGGATGCGGGAGGCGAGCAGTCGCTTAAAGTGGCGCTCTGTGGGGGAGGCCTATATTCAGCAGTGGACGTCTTGAGGCTGTTGATGATGATGATGAGACGGATCAATTATTTCAACTGATGAGTTTATAAACCCAAAGTATGTTAAATATTCGACTGTCTTCATTTGTTTTAGGTGAAGTTTTTCAATGGCTAGATTACGGTTATACCCAAAAACCTAGGATGTGTAATAAAAATATTCTAGATTTGTAGGTTATCCAACTAATCAATTATTATTATACACCCGCTAAAACAATAAACGATTTTTTTCCAGTTATTCGGTTTACAAAATTCACTTCTTATTTTCACTGTAATTTGTTTTAATGAATAATTTTTAACCGATTATTCAAGAGCTGCACTTTATTTAATTAGATTGTGGTATCGAATTCAGTCGTACGTATTATTCATACGCTCTACGCTAAAATAATTAAAAGCACAGTTTTCGTGTGAGCTTATTGAAGGACCTATCCACACTAATACGAGGTGGGTATAGTATGTGTAGATATGTTTATGGACAGTAATAATAGTAAAAAAGGACGCCGATGAAACGGCCCAGTTTTGCAGCGTTGGCATAAAAATTGACCTTAATTTATTTATTTTATGTTCAAAAAAACCAACCTTGGACGAATTATCGTCCAATGAACCAATTGATTATTTAGAATATTATTTTCTTTATCAAACACGGTGTATAATGTTGAACGGTGAATATAATGATTAAAATGTGTTTGTTTTAAATATGAGTGAGTACAAGCACAGATTACTAAATTATGTTACTACGAAACTACTACCTAGTCTGTAAATAAATACATAGATAAAAAAGGTCACGGCGTCAAGCAAAATCATTCCAGCGAATTTTACTAGGACTTTACTGCAAAGTTCGTCTAGGTAGGTACCACCGCTTTGCCAGTTATTCTGCCGCCAAGAAGTAGTGTGCAAGCACTACTGTGTTCCGGTTTGAAGTGCATTGTAGCGAAATTACTGGGCAAATGAGACTATGATCTGATCACACAGTCTAGTAATCTTATTACTATACTGTGTCTCAAGTCTCAGGATGACGTGCGCAATGCAGTGTCACGCAAAACTAAGTTCCGAGTGATACGCAATTTGTTATGGGCAGCCGTGACGCTTGACATCAGACGAACGACTAGCTTGTCACGTCATTCATTTACATAAAAAAAAGTAGTAGGGAATATGGTTTTCCTATAGTTTTCTTACTCCAATACATAGCATGAATACAGGGTGTAACTGACTCCAAAATTCAAGGAAGTCAGTGCTGCCCCGGTACTGACCTAGTGTAAATTGAGAGGAAGCCAGTGCTGCACTGCTGACCCGGTACTGACCCAGTGAAAATCAATTTACACTATGTCAGTACCGGGTCAGCACTGACTTCCTTTAATTTTGGAGTCAGTTAATTACCCTGTATAATTCATGCTAAGTACCTACAATACAACGTAATTATGCCGAAAGTTTAGTGCGAGTGAGACAGAACTAGAAATGTCGAGTCTGTTCAAATATTTTCAGGGCTAGTGTAGTTGTATAAGTTAATTCGTTTTCGTGATTAAATTATTATGTTAATGGTGGTTTTAAAATGTTTTCTTTATTACCTACTTATTTACTTAATTTAAATAGGAAATTATATTTGATTATTTTTTTGCTGTCCTTCCTTTTATTTGAAGGACAAATATAGAGTTTAGTGGACAAGTGCGAGTCAACAATAACATAGATGACAGCCGCGATTAGAGCAACAACATTAATGAAATGTACTACGCTAATGATTTGATACTTGCGATAAATTAGGTAGGTACCTAACGTTAAAAAATCTATAGCGTTTCATTGAATAAGTAATTATTTAAATGCTTCTGATTAACTTATAAATCGATTTAAAGATTGTTATGATAAAATTGTTACCTACCCACTATCAAAATAATAATAATAACGCCCAACGATCACAAACATAGATTCTATAACAGCAAACTATACCTATAAGATTGAAATTAATCAAGTCTGTTATTGTCAAACTTTCCAACTTGATGCCGCAAACTTCCATAAATTGATAGACAAAACATCTCAATAGGTGACGTTGCAAGTAAGTTGGTTGTAAAAGGTGAAGGGCTAAGGACATGAGAATAATGTATGTTCGTCACACACACACCACATACAAAAACTTACAAACCCACACACACACAATCATAATCACAATCACACTACAACTACACCACAGTCCGTCCATGTTAGTACCTTTTTAATTTTATCCCGCAGATGACTAATATTTCTTTTTTTTTTTTTTTTTTTCCTTTACATTAAAATTAATCGGCCTATACCTAATATTAAAAATACTTCACCTACTACTAAACATGTATTTTAATCATAGAATTGCTTCTACATAGTTTGAATATTTTTTTTATGTAAGCTGTGCATTTATGAGTTGATGTTGAGTATTGACCCGCACTCTCACCGTAAACACCTGTGTTCGAGATCAGGGGTATGCTGAAAATCAGCCCTGCGTAGACCTTGCTGCTTACGCAGCACAGTGCTGAGCATACCCCTGTTGCCAGCTAAGAATAATGTACCTATCTATTACAAATTGTCGTAAGTCTGTTGTAGTTTTGGCAATAAATATTATTTATTCTTATTCTTATTCTTCATGTCCCGGCTAGGGAGGGATGGATGCGAGTTCAAATCCCATTCGTGAATATTTTTTCCTTTAAATTAATAGATAAGTAAGACAAGTAACGAATATGACATTATTATAACCCCACGTGACCTGCATGATAGTCGATATGCTGCGATCAAATATTATGGAAATTAATCGTGAACTGCACGTTAAATACATATATATATATTTACATCGCCCATAACCTAGGCTTAGAATATGCTTAGTAAAAAATAAAACGTAACAAAAGTATCAATTCACAATAGTCCTCGTAACAAACCCCACGTGAAAAATCGTGTCACGCAGAGGTACAGCGTAGGCTCTGTAAATTACATAATTTAAAAACGGTAGCATGGAGTTCTAAAGTTTTAAAGAACTTGACTGGTGCTTTAAACCAAGAGTTTTATTAAATCTATCGGCTTTTCAATTTATTACATGTGTTTCAAATAAAAATGTGGTGAGTTTGAGTAGTTCTAAAATACTTGTTCAAGTTACGATATGGCTAAAGCCTTTGACGTTGTTTGGGTTTCACTATCCTTAAAAGTTAAAGAAATTGGATTGATATACTTAAATATTTGTATATAGAACAAAAAAATATTGTCATGACAATCACGATAGCAATCATTGGTTGATGGGATTTGTAAGTCTTTTTAGACTACGTCGCGGTGGTGTACCTCAAGGGAGTGATTTGGATCTTCCGGCTTACAATACAGACTTGTCAAAATGAAATCTTTACAAATGGTTACAGGCTTGACATCAGTCACTTAGTCATCAGTCCTCTCAATTTCCTTTTGCGTCCCACTAGCAATCATATTCTCTGGGTATATTTGATTGCTATTGACCGCTTGTTGTTTTAACCGTCTAGATTAGGTATGTCTATGTATGTACCTATATCTGCCGCCAAGCAGTAGTGTGCAAGCACTACTGTGTTCCGGTTTCAAGGGCATTGTAGCTAGTGAAATTACCGGGCAAATGAGACTCAAGAACTGATCTCACAGTCTAGAAATCTTGTTTGGACTGTGTGATGTCTCAGGATGACGTGCACAGTGCACAGTGTGACGCGAAAGTTTAATTTAGATTTCCGAATGACACTGCAATCTGTAATGGGCAGCTGTGACGCTTAACACCAGGCAAACGACTAGCTAGTTACGTCATCAGTTTACATTAAAAAAAATAGGTATCTACCTATACTAGTAAACATATCCTGTTCTAGGACCATAAAAATAACAGCATGGAAGTTAGATAGTAAAATAGTTTTCCAAGCCGCGAAGTAATCACCCACCGTCGTAAATATATAACCCATTATATCACGGCTATGTGTGCGTGAGTGAGCTAGGATTGCTGTGGAGTGTCACGCAAGCAGTAAAGAGTGCAGACTTCACTACGCTCCTAAGTTCAAACCTATCCCTCTATGACATACCTAATGCAACGCATTTAGCCTAGGTATGTCCTAAAGAGATACGTGCGAACCTAACGGGTATCAAACTTTAGTGCAGGCGGGCATTAGTTTTTAGTCTCTTAAGTCTTCTGCACAGTACAGCGTAGTGACAGGACTTAGGTACGGGAGAGCTTTTGCTTCCTTTTTCGCGGCCTCGTTCGTTTATTTTATTCTTGCATCACTTATAATTATGGTACCTATATAGGTACCATAATTATACTAATTATATTAATTGTTCTGTGTCTGGGTGTTATATTGTATTCTATGTATGTATTTACAAACAAAAAGTATTTACGTATTGTATCAGTTATCTGGTTCCCATAGTACAAGCTTTGCTTGCTTAGTTTGGGGCTAGATGGCGCTGTGTGTAACGTCCACACACACACACACACACACACACACACACACACACACACACACACATTTACTTTAACATTCAAGTAAACATAGAAAGAAGATAAATGAAACATCGCCAATTCTTAGTATACTTTGAGGAAATAATGCTCTGGACTCAATTAGGTAGAATCTGGACTGCTGGACTTGGATGAGGTACGGAATAGTACGGATACCCAACTACCCTAAAAATAAGTTTTCATTAAATCATGTATAACTTCGAACCGCAAAGTCATAGCCTTAACATCTATAAACCTATTTTTAAACATAGCGTGCCACATGAGCTGGATGACTGATGGTATCATATACATATTTAGGGGATGGCGGAGTAAGCAAAATAATAAAGAATCGATCAAAACAGGACAAACCATAATTTATCGCTATCAAAAAAAATACTAAGTAAAAGTAGGTAAGGGCCTGAATAAATGTATTTCAGAGCGCAGAAAAAGGAATTAAATGAATGCCCTAGAGGAGCCTCAACTATCATCAGAAAATCCAACTGGCGTCCAATCCAATCTTGTGTGGCGTATCCGAATTTTAATTAGCGGAAAAGTACGGTGAGCACAGCAGTGTGCACAGTGAATGCACGTCAGGGAGCTGATGAGCTTTATGCATGGCATACATTGTTGATTAAAACTTGAAACCTAAAGAGTCAGTAAAGAGCCCCAAACCCCTATTTATATTACGCTTACTCATTTCTTGAATAGGGTGATCAGGCTAGTTAGGCTAGCCTTTGAAAAGTCACAATAACTGCAAACCGCGTAAAATGTCGTGACTATGAAAATACTTGCCCCAGCACGAGTTCACGACGGAAATGATTGAGTGGGCCAAGTCCGCGCTTTGACACGATAGGTCGGCTCCGGCGAGGTATGCTTATCGAATGTCGACCATATTGGTTGTAATAAACTAGCCAGATTCGGCGATAACCTGCACGGAAGGGCATTTCGGCTAATTATTGAAGACAGCCTACATTTTGTGAGTAACCGTTTTTCTGGGTTAAGTCGGTCACGAGGTATCGAGTTCATTCATGACAATGTTGAGGATCTTGGCATTACAGAACTACGCTGAGTCGACAATCGGTGTTTAAGTTTCATTTACCATGTGACCAATTTGTAAATTCTGACACCTTACTTCAACTTGCCTACACGAGAAGAAGACGAATTTGTAAATGAAATCTTTATCGGGACTATGAGCACAGAAAAGAAAAGAGAATTCTTACGACAACGCTTGTCTTGTTAAGAGGATACACAGCCTCTGTGTGGTGGTTGAACAGGCTAATGATCCTGAGGCAGCGGGTATCGAACCCGTGACAGGACAAGTTTAAGTGCACAGGGATAAAAGGAGGTTCAAATACTAAACTTGTTCTGAATCTGGGTGTTGTGGGACGATGGTCATGCTTCTCGTAGTTTCTGGGTCCCTAGATACAAGGTAGATACTGTACTGGTAGATACAAGGAATCCCAGTCATCTATCCAGGGTCCAAAGAGGGCTGGACCCAAATAACGCCCAACGATCACATACATGGACTCTGGAGTCTATGTATGTGATCGTTGGGCGTTATTTATTTATTTACAAAAATGAGAGTTTTTATGAGATTAAGATTAGATTGATACATAGTATTTGAACGTTTTATATTACGAGAATAGGCTCTCAGATTGGAAGTAAATCTTTTCAAATCAAGACGAAAACTTGCTCACAAAAACGATTAAGCTTTAGTTGATCCTCCTCATAGCGTGTACCATATCAAGATTACCATGTAGATGCTACGTTCTAAATAAAATTGTAAACACCTAGTCACCTGTTAGTGGTTCCATTAGCTGGGACATGAGGAGCGACGCGTCGTCTACAGAGCCTGGCGCAGACTCCTTGGGGCCAGCGCAGACGAGCCCACAGAGGGCACCGGGGCTCGTTCACGTCACCGTTCATATTTCACTCACAATCATGATCTCATTGTTTTACTTGTCTCCTTACAGACCCTGTACCATTTATTTTCTTAAGGCCTTCGGTCGTAACTCGTGTCTGAAGTGAATTTTCGTGACAGTTTTCCAATTCGTTAACCAAAACATAGACCTTCAGAAATGCTTCTAAATTATTTCACCAAAACACGGATTGGACCAAGACCTTCGGTCGTGACATTCTGAGTTCTATTTTCGTTACAGTTTTCCAAATTTTCCACATAATTCACCTAAACATAAAGTAGATTGGTCTTAGGCCATCGGTCGTGATCGTGACATTACGAATTCTATTTTCGTGACAGTCTTCCAATTCGTTCACCAAAACATAAATTGGATATTAGTATTTCATAAATGAACACTTGGCTTTACTTTTGTTTTGTTTTGTGAAGAATTTAGTAGCTTGTACAATTTAGTAAAAACTGAATTTGTTAATTGTATGTTCGCGTTTTCGTTAACCAATGTAAGATTGCTGCTGAATTTTTTATCGAGTGCTACAATTTAACACAATTTTAACAGTCGATAACCGATTCGATATCTAAGATACCTACGCAAGTTGAGTAAAAATGACTCCCAAATTGACTACTTAGGTATGTCTTGTGACTTTTTTACTTGGTTATGGATGTTCGCGGTTTTTCAGATACTTTTTTCTTTTTTGCTACACACTAATCTCGTGTAATTTGCCAGATATTCTGCTGATATACTTACAGGTAGGACTTTCTGCAAGAGCTTATCTAGGAGTACCTACCTACATGGTCTTTGGTGGTACTTACACCACACCACATTGCAGCTTTTTAGAGCTGTTATAGGAGGTCTACTGGATTTTGAAGGGAGTGAGTCTTCTCTTATTATTTTGAGACGCTTATTCTGTTTTATATAATACCTAAACAAGATAACTTTCCGTTTCAAGATTGCATTACATTCGTTATATAGGATAGGGTCAAGGCTCAAAAGGTAGTTTAGACTTTCGTTTAGAAAAATAGACCAGGCGAACGATTAGCTCGTCACGTCATTAGATTACGTAAAAAATACAAGTGTACTCAATGGTTTTTTTTAATTATTAATGGTAAACCACATCTAGCACAAAAGAAAACCTCCCTTGAGGTCCCATTATTTTGCCTCGTCGACCATTTTCATATTACTGCAATCTACGTACTCTCAGTGACTCTTATAACGTTATAACTCTATCTAATTTATCTTGTAGCGAAGTACCCACCTAACCTTTCATAAATTTTTAGTTATACTTCTATAATTCACATTTTTTACTACAACCTACAACTATCTTCTTCTCCAGACACAATATTATGGTAGGTTTAATAAGTTTTAGATTTAGTGCAAACTACACATTCTCGGCAAAAACTTTTTTAACGGAAATAATAACCGACAGCCTGTTAAACTTACGCGGCTTTAAATTTAAAAAAAACGAACCTCCGTCTTGTTTTAAAAAGAAATAGATGTGTTTCACTTATAATTTGAAATTAGAACGCGATGTTTGTATTTCAGGATTTTCAGGGCTTTTCTGAAGGCGCGCGCGGTGGCTGTAGCCAAGGCGAGCAGCCGGGTAGGCACTGAAGGAATATCGACTACACAAGCTATGGGATACGAAAGGGTAGCGACAGCAAAGGCATTAGTTATTCTGCTACTATTTGCTCATTCTTTCCGATTTCGCATTTTGTTTCAGATTTTGAAATATTAAACCAAAGGCATGATTAAGTTTTTTATAGAACTGCGTTAGATCTATACTTTAAGTAACGAACTTCTAAAAATAATATCGATTAGTTCTAAGCATTTGAAGATTTTGCGAGTTCCTATTAGGTGGAATATTATTATTTCAACAAATGAGACAGTCAGTGGATAACCATATTTTTATGACTTAGGGCTTATCTTTTTTTTTTTTTTTGAACGGTCTAATGCTGTTGGTCTCTACCGACTTTTACAGCGTCACCGGGCGGGAGGGCAGGCGCTTAAGGCGCCCAACCGTCAAAAGTGAGAGGCAACTAGCACAAGGGCACCCCTGGGGTGCGAGCCTCGGCTTGGGCCGTTGCCGGGATAAGAGGATCGAGAAGGCTACGTCCACTGGAAGGTGGACCCTATGGAAAGTACTTAGGGCTTAGCTCTGTGTAGCTATCTATATGCTTTGAAATTAACATGAGATAAAAAAATTAAAGTGATGAATGATGATCGAATTAGTACTTATATTCGGAAATAAATCAATAGGGCGAGCCAAAGGCCAATTCAATAACTGTAAAATTTAATCTGTAGAACAAAATCCTATATTATATTATACCTCACACATCATCCGGAAGACGTCCACTGCTGAACATAGGTCTCCTTATAAAACGCCACTTTGTACGCTTATAATAGGGGGAACTTCTCGTCACCATCAAGGTTGCCGAGGGCATCCAGATTTAAGTTACTTAAAGACACCCAATGCAGATCTAATCTTGGCCCAAAACGCACCTATGAACAGGTTGGTACGAGAATTTAATGGGATCCCGAATAATGTCAATATTGACCTATTTGCGGAAAACATTTGCAAGTTTAGAAAGACTGTTGAAAATCTGTGATATTGTGTGTTTTAATTATTGTGTGTTTTAATTTTTAAATCTTTATCAGTTTTTATTACTTATTTATTCATATTTTTTTACTTTATTTAATTTTTTTTTTTTTTTCATTCAATCAATTATTTACAATCGTTTTTATTATTGTTCAGTATAAATCTTACAATTTTTTAACTATGTATTCCTAGTTTTCTGTAACTTAGTTGAACAGCTGTTAAATTCACTCGTATTCTATAATTATGCACGCAGTCTTTACCTGTAACTGTGATGACACTTAGCAATGTTTCCTCCGAATTGTGTAACCAAACTTAGCTACGGTGTACATTATGTTGGTAATCGTAATAAATAAATAAATAAATTTGCCATAATCTCCTTATTCACGCTTGACAGGTGGCTAGGCGGCTTGATGGTGATCGCAGAAGATTTTTATGTACCGAGGAAAATGCTGCAGCCCATTCTCTGGATATACCCCTTAGCCGAACGGGCACCCACGGCCACGGGAAGAGATGGGGTGGTCCTATATTTGGACACCTGGACACGCTGCATATAATTATGTAAGTTTGTATTACTGGGTTACTCCCGCGGGTTGCCCCCGCAGTACCCCGATCCCCGAGGCCCCCATTGTTTATCGTTAAAAGGCAAGATTGAATTACAGAATTATGATGCCTGTGTAGTAGGCATTAGGCATGTCTCATTTCATAAGGAGCAGGTGAAAATTATATGATTTTATTTTTCATAAATCACTCTGCTACAAATCACTGTGTGATAATCACATAATGAATCGTGGCTTCGGATTTCAAAATACGAGAGTAGCACATTAGCGGTGAACATTCAAACATACCTATAGTTTTGTTTATGCTTCAGTAAACAATCTGAGACCTGTAGAGTATAATTTTATAAACACTTGATGTAGCGGTGAACTTTGATCTAGAGAGTAGCGTTAGATTTCTTAGTAATCAATTGTAGCAGGTCGCAACTTCGCTAGGTTGCTCCAAACCCACATTTCATAAAGCACCGCCAATTACCATTGATCATAAATTCATTAGGCATATGAAAAATCACAGTCTGTGAAAAATCACAGGTGAAATCACAGTGACAAAAATAAATCATATGATGAAATGACAATGATTTTAAAGTAGCAATCATTTCCATGCCTACTGTGTAGGCTCTGGCTGGATTGATCATAAATCCGTATAGCTTATTATCTTGCTTGTTTACACAATGTTGCAAGCAGCGCTTGTAGAGTAGGTATCTACTCTACGCTGGTACTCTGGGTACTTTACATAAAAGTGAAATTCGTGTTTTATGAGGTCGAAAAGATGATGCTTGATGAGGGATGCTCAAAAAGGCTATATCTAATAAGCATCTGTGCTTCCGGTTACACTTTTCATAACTTTTATTAGCTCTAAATATGGTTTCAGGAATGATTTTGATTCTGCCTCGTTACTGTATCAAAAATTGAATCTTGGCCTGCAGCTTGAATCTGTGCCTTGATCGAAGATCGCGTCAAAGAGGACGTAAGTCAAGCCACGCCATTGTACTGCAAACTTAAAATATAACTTTTCCTAGGCAGCCGTAATTATCGTAGTGTGCAATCGATAGCTAGAAGTGGACCTGGTTAAACTGGTAACCTACATGTAATGGTCAATTTGTATCATGCATACAATTAAAGCCATTATAGATAAGTATTCTGCCAAGCCGGCTTAAAGAGTTACAAATTGCCAACGTGACTGAGTTCTTGGCCATATCCTGGCTTACAATATTATTGAATTAAGCTCGCGATGAATATATAGGTAGGTATGTACGTATATGCATACCTACTTACGTAGGAGTTCCCGCGGTAATTCACCTCTCAATAAACTTGCAGGGTTGTCAAAGTTTCAAATGCTTTATATATTTTTTTATATATTTACTTGCAGCATGTTCATAATATGGTATGCAGATTTGCCTCGCACTCTGGGAATCTTTGGGAATAATATTCAAAAATGACAGGACATATGTATTTTTAACAACCTGTATCAAAAAGGTATAACCAATATCATAAGTAACTGACTGGCTTGTTAGCTTAGTTGGTAGTAGCTCTGCCTGCTGAACTATAGGTTGTGGGTTCGATTCCCACTCAGGACAAACATTTGTGTGATGAACATAGGTGTTTGTTCTGTGTCTGGGTGTTATATTGTATTCTATGTATGTATGTACATACAAAAAGTATCTAAGTATTGTATCAGTTATCTGGTTCTCATAGTACAAACTATGCGTAGTTTGGGGCTAGATGGCGCTGTGTGAAATGTCCACACATATCCTCTTAAATTAATTAATATGATTTATTTATTTAACACTTATTATTTAATTAAAAGGATATTGTTTTGACTATGATAGAATGTTCAAAAATAGGATTAGGTACTCCTTTAGTTGAGAAAGCTGGCGGAAGGGTGATTCAACTAATCATGATGGCTGCCGGGATTGTGAGATTTGAAGAGAATTTGGGCGGAAAAGTCGATCAGCAGCAAAGAGTGTACTACCAGAAGTCTTTAATCAGCAGTCAGTTCCGTTTGGCTGACAGAGACGTCAAGACATATTACAATTTCTAAGTTGACTGTTTGTGTTTAGTAGAAGTTAGTGGAAGAAACAAATAAAAAAATAAAAAAAATAATGAAAGTTTAAGCCACATTACAAATGCATAAAGATTGCAGGCCGTGCAAGCCAGCTGATTGCAAATTGTAATCAACTGGCTTGCACGGCCTGTGACGCGATCTATGACAGCCAAATAACACTCTTTTATATAAACAGTTGGCATTATTAGATTCCAATAATGCCAACTGTTTTTGGAAACCAACAGAGGCAAAGCCACAGACCTAGGTATTTTCGTGTAGGTACCTACATGGTCATGGTCTGTGAGCAGAGCTGACCTCCTGAAACCACCGAAGCAAATTATTTTTTTCAGGGAAAATCTAAATCTATAAAGTAGCACAGCATATTTTGAGGTTCCAAGACAGAGAAAAGTATTCCTTGACATCACCTATTGGCTCATTAAAACTATCTTTCCGATGAAGGAAAGGAGAAAGTCCAAGAAAGGCATTCGTGACTATAATTGTTACCTAACTTAGAAGTCTAACACTTAATTAATCAAAGCTTATTAGCCTTATCGTTAACATTCCAAAACCAATGAAAAGTCGATCGGAAAGAAAATCAAGAATTAGATATACCTATTTCAAAGAGTTCAATGTACTTACGCGAAGATAATTAAAAAGTCAACTACTTATAACTAATAAATATAAAATATTTAATATAAATAACACTTTGCTTAATACGTCTGTTAGTTCCGCAGAGAGTGCTCGGCTTCTTGCCGTATCGCGATGGGAGTCCGGCCTTTGGTTGCAAGCTTTACCTTCAAAGAATATTGGAAACCTTTTAGACAATAATACTTTTCGATTGGCCGTATCTTTGCGTTTAGGAGCCGCTTGCCAAGTCCCTCACCTATGCCTATGTGGCGAATTAGTCGACTGCCTTGGTTACCACGGTTTAGCATGTAGCAGGAGTGCTGGACGTATTCCACGACACGCCAGCCTGAAACACGTCATTCGTCGGGCCTTTGTCAGTGCCGGCGTACCGTCCGTTCTCGAACCGAATGGACTTATGCGCGATGACGGCAAGAGACCCGACGGAATGATTTTAATACCTTGGAAGATGGGACGGCCATTAGTATGGGATGCAACTTGCGTCGATACTATGGCACCGTCCCATCTTCCCGAAACTAAAAATGAGGCTGGTAGCGCTGCTGCTAAAGCGGAAAACCTCAAACGGCGCAAATATGGAAGCCTTGACAGAGGATACATGTTTGTGCCGTTTGGGGTAGAAACCATGGGACCGTGGGGACCAGGTGCTTTTGAAATATATAGGGACTTGGCAAAACTTTTGGTGGAGGCGACCAGTGACCAGAAGGCTGGCTATTATTTTGCACAAAAAATCAGCATTGCCATACAGCGTGGCAATGCAGCCAGCGTTCTGGGAACATTCCCCTCCACCGAGGGTCTTTTTGATAATTTCGGACTGTGAGATTATTTATAATGTTCCATATTTAAAAAGCCATTCTCTGAAAAAAATAAATTGCGTTATATAAATATAATATAATATAAATAATAAAAGCATGAGAGTAAAGAAAATCTGAAATAACCCCATAAAAATACGTTTTATTTAGTGCATAGATATTTTCATCCAGTTGCTATTTCAGATATACATATACTTTTTGTATGCACAGGCGGCCGAAACAGAGCGCGAGAAACAATTCCGTGGCGTTATGTTATGTGCCAATAAACTGTTATTTGTTCTTAATTTAAAACCAGAAATAAAAATAAAGGTGATAACCGGAGTTTTGGCGTGAACGTGAAAAAGTTCACGTCGTTGCATTGTATTATTTCACAAAACTTATGCTTTTTCTAGTGTTAATGTTTAAAATTAGTGGCATTTTACGCATTAAGTGCTGAATTACGAGTATAAGTGTGGCAAGTGATATAATGTGGTGAAACGTGATTTTTCCTGTTGCTTCCAAAATTCCACAGAAGCTTCTAGTAAAGTTGCCACCACTTTACTGGGGCGTGACTTAGACTGGATTATGACTACCTGACTTACACTGGACTATGACTACCCTGACTGACTGTGACTAAGACTTGACTTTACATGAAATATTTCATAATACGATGAAAAACTACAACACTTGACACTGGCTAAACACACTATGTGTGGAGCCAAACTATAAGAAAAAACAAAAAAAGGTGATAACCCTAAATAGATACCTATACCTAGCTACCATACGTAGTACCTATGTAACGAGATTCCAAGCGATTTACCGACTGCTCGTCTCAGACCAGTCAGCGCGCTGCAGTCATAAAAAGCGGTGGTATTACTTTTTTTTTTATAAAAACACGCAATGGGTAAGTGTTTATTTATAAATTCTGACATTCATTCTAACAACTATATAAGATGTCGTAAGGATCAATTTAAGTGCCCTGTAAGGGGACATAATTATATTGATCCTTAAGACAATATATACCTCATGCATGGCATGTAGGTACGTAACTATTTAACTTCCTGGTTTTAGGGACCAAACCATACGTAGGTAAGTATATATATCACTATTGAAAAACTTGTATTTATTGGTATATGTTCCTGATGAATTTGATCATAATATAACCTTTTGAGTAGCTTTTACCCACTTATATCTAGGTAAGCAGATACCTATAGGTACCTTAGTGCCTACTTACTTAAAATCTACTATCTAGATAAATCTTTCTCATTATTTTTGTCGTCAATTTTGACAACTCGTGTTCTTCTCGGGTAAAACCGGGTAAAACCTTATGCAGTAATTTATAGTACGTATATTCTTCTTGTATTCTTCATTAATCTCAAAAACCCCATCTGTTTAATAAATATTAAAGTAGTGAACTGTATGTTTTGGTCACATCTGATTTTTTTTAATCCTTAAAATTCAAAATCTATATAACCGCAGGTGATCCAAGCGGAACCACCGGAACAGAAAATGGTTGAGAAATAAACAGGAATTTCATTTAAAAATGAATAGCATAGCCGTTTTGGGGTATCAAACCGGCCCCCTAATTACCTAACTCGCAACAGGTTTGCGACAGGCGTAAATCTCGCGGTGATTGCTGTCATACATCATTAGTGGTGTCGAGCATGTATGCTTCGCTACTGCTGTTGCTTTGCTACTGCTGTCGCATTGCTGTTGCAAATTTTAGTTAATTACCCCGCGGAATAGATCAAAGATATTTGGAGTACCTAACCAATTAATTACCAACATGACGTTATTATATCTACCTTTACGTTATTATATTATTTACTTACCTTTTCATTATGGTTGTTCAATTGCCATTCAACGTGGCTTTGCAGTCTGCATTTTGGACACGTTTCATCCATTCATCCTAGGTAGTGGTTTGTTAGACTAGTTTAGTATTAAATTGTATATTTTATAGCTTTAGTTTTGTGGAAGTTTGTTTTTATTTCGAGATAGATAAACGTTAATTTTACGATCCAAAATAAAGCCGAGCTGTCGCGCAACCTACCTGTTATTAGTTATTTCCATGAATAAAGGATAATTTAGTAGTTATCACTTATCATCAACCGACCACCACTTCAACCACCGATTTCTTACTATGATTTAATATGTGACTGCACATATAAACACAGAACTAAAGGTCACATGTAATTAGCTAAAGGTCAAATTATTATTATTCAGTAAGGTCCTGTCTGTCGAAAACCGATTTAAAAGGATTGCATAATATAATATATCGATGTCAAGGTTAAGCAAACTGACCGGGCTTTCGATGTACTGTTTGTTTACTTTTACCTGCCTCTGATCACAATAACTATTTTAATACCAATTATTTATACCTCTTTGTTTTCTTTATTATTCATGCTAACTACTACAATACTGAAAACTAAACTAGCTACACTACCTACTACAAAGAACACTTATGGACTGTATACTAGCCGCGATGGCCTATAGACAGTCCAAGTGCTCCAGCCCACTACCGGTAGGTAGCGTACCCAACATGCTGGCAGCATTGCCACGTTGAATTGCAATTTATACCTGATTTTTCTATCCGTGTGTAATAATACCCATTGAGGTATGTGATATATGCCAACGAACTGCTCGCGGCTGGCCTAATTGTAATTAAATCTTTTCTGTGCTTTCGAAAATCCCTGGATGGTTTTAACCAGTGCGGAGGACATAATGATGAATTTCTTCTAAAACTTATTTTGTTATATTTGAGAAAGTTTTTATGTGTAAGTAGTGAAAGATAAATCAGAGCTAGCGTGCTCTACATGGGAGCCTATACTGTACCTCAACATCGACAGTCTGAAGACGTTCACTGCTGAACATATAGGCCTGGCGGGAGAAATTAGCCAAACCACACTATGGGAGAATACATTAATAACTGATAAATCATTAAAGTTATAACAAACATTCTTAAGAGAAAATATAACTAAATGCTGTAGCTTATGATACAATTCGTTGAAAATAGCAAGATGTATGTTATAGAAAAATTTATGAGCATTTTAGTGGAAGACGGGTCTACTCTCCCGGACTCCCCCTACGTAAAACCTGCTTATTGTCGTGTTTTGTTTCCAGGCTCAACAACTTTGATTGTGGCTGTGTTCGCGGTGGTGTTTGTGGTTGCTTACACCGAAGCTCGTGCGTAACTCATACTACATATTTGTTAATTTTATAGGGTATCCTTAATAATTTTCCTATTATTCGACATCAGCCTGATACGTTACTGGTAGCACACAAGTCTCCTCTCCAGGCCTTAAATGACTGTATCAAAGTATCGAAATAGTAAAGTGTCCATTGGACAAACTTTCCTCGATTCGACATTTTCCTTACTGGACAGTGTCCAGTAAGGAAAGTGTCGAATCAAGGAAAGTGCTGAATTAGCGAAAGTAGCGAATTAATTAGAGTGGCCAATTAGAGAATGTGTCGACTGGACCCAATAGTCCACTACGCTGGTCAAGTGCGGGTTGATGGATCGCACAGGCCTGTCTCCAAATATAGCGATTTTTGAACATGCCAGTTTTCTCACAATGGTTTCCTTCACCATTGTACGAGCGAGTACAAATTATGCATAACAAAATAATTGGTGCATAGCCTTGAGATAGGATTCATAGCTTCTTCTAAAGCGTGCCCCTGAACCCACGATATCTTCACCTAATCTCATGCAGTCCTGCCAGCAGTGCCAGCCAGTTACTCTCGCTCTACCTAACCGGAGGGCGACCTAGTACCAGATGAAAAGTTAAAAAAAATCATGATCGTGCTAGCGTCCATCAGCAGCAGGAACATGTCCACTGCTAAACATAGACCCATAGAGCCCCACCTTGACTTTGCCTCTGGCATCCAATGGCTCTCCGTGGTTCTGACCACCACTCTTCCGGTTCGTGGTCACCACGTGAGAACTTTTCTTCCCCATCCGGTGTCGGTTCTACGGGCGATATCAATTCGCTAATTTTGAAAGCTATGTCGGTGACGTGTTAGTGTAATTTAATTATTTAGGTTATTAATTAACCTAGTTATACTGTTCCAGTCGGAGAATGCCCCCTCCCGTCCAAGGTCTACGGCTGCAGCCCCAAATGTGTCCAGGACTCCGACTGCAGAACTGCTGGGAAGGTGTGCTGCCAGAACGCATGCAACGCCAAGTCTTGCACGGTGGCGGCCGCTGCAGGCACCGGGACTGGAGGATCTAACAAATATAGCGGAAGTAAGAAGTTTGTCGGTTTATTCCCTAGATTTCCCTTTTTCCCAAGAGTTTGAGGGTCGGGTAACCCTTTAGTTCTTTCAGCAATCTGCGAGTTTTACCATTGGAATTAGATGGTTTACAATAGGATGAGTTTCAACTCATTTCAACTTCAAAGGTGAATGTCAGCTCAAACATATATAAGATCTCGAATTTCCTACCGATGGGTGGTGATTTCAGGCATAAACCGTGGAGTCCATTGAAGGAGTGCATAGTCCACGTCCCCATATATGATCACTAAAGCTCCCTGTTCCTTATACAGGATGCAAAGATTAAAGGGTAAAGAGCGCAAATGAAAATATTTTCTATTGAAAATTATTTAGATTGCCGCACCGCGCGGCACCTACTGTAGTTGGTACGAATGATTTAGACACCTACTTTTAAAAGTTTTTCGACCTTGTATGCAATAATTAGAAACAGTACATAATTATTTTAATGTAACTTTGTACTGTAGCAGTTGATTAAGTAAGTTATCCCATTTTTTGGAGTCATTATCAATACCAAATCAATGAGTTAGATTTTATAAATTTTGGTACACACGTGACCGGTGTCAGGAGTAGGTATCTAGGTTGAAAGGATGCTAATGAATTCAATTACACCCTGTATAGGTGGTCGACATTTTGTGGACACTCCCAAATCCAAGCGAAGCGTTGGCGTGGGGCTACCCTATAGAATAAATAATTTCATGCAACTTCGAAATTGCTATAGGCCCGATTTCACCAAACTAGAATAAATTTTATTCCAGGTATAACTTTCCGAGAACAACCGAGTTACGCGAATATAGCCCTTATATCACCAATTTTGTGAAGGAATAAGACTTATTCCTTGGATACAATCAATGGCGTCTTTTTTGTGTAATTTCATTTGTCAATTAGCTGTATCCAGGGGCCGTACCGTGAGCTCTTAGCGCGATTCAAAACAGAGCCTACACTGGCTCGCTTGTCAAAATCCCCATACAAAAAAAACAAAGCGATCCAATATAGGCTCAGTTTTGAATCGCGCTAAGAGCTCACAGTACGCCCCCTGGAGTAAGGAATAGCCTTATACTTGGAATAAACGTTGGTGAAATCGGGCCTTAGGCACCTAAATACCGAAAGTACCGTTATTCTAAAGGAAAGTACATACTTATACTAGAATATTCGATCAAATATACCACCAAAGAGCAGAATACTCTTAAGATTCTCGACAGAGAAGGTAATAACATGCTGCAAGCTGCAAATAAGTAGGTACGAAGTGTGAAGTGTGTAGGTATAACTCTAATTGACCGCATGCAAGCGTCACAAATGGAATTCTTGACGGATATTAGTTCATATTTAGGTATGTTTTTTCAACCGCAATCAGAAAACACTTAGTACGTATAAACAATAATATAGTAGGTAACTAAATCATACATGCTTTAGTCATCCATTGGGATTCTACAGCCCATGCCCAGCTTTTTATTTATGCAATGTCTCAAATGTCTGCTAGCTGCAGTTTGTGCTTTGCTATAACAAGAAAGAGGAAAAATTTGATTGTTTGTTTGTTTGTTTGCATTGAATAGGCTCCGAACCTACTGAACCGATTTGAAAAATTCTTTTACTGTTGGGAAGCTACACTATCCCCGGGTGACATAGGCTATATTATGTTTTCAAAAAAATTAGGGATCCTTACTTTAACTCCAATAATGTAACCCAAGGTGTAAAAAAATACCTAAAATATTCTTTATATCGCGTGCACTGCGAAAACTATTATACCCGTGTGAAGCCGGGGCGAGCCGCTAGTCTCTTATTATGACAGATTGTCATCTTCTATCCTATAATCCTGACAATCAGCTTTTATACCCCGATATTCAGCTATTCTATCCTGACATCCAGCTCCTATATCACATCACGTCAGCTCTAATACCACAAATTCACATGACATTCACATTCAGCTCCTGTATTCCGGTCTGCTCTTTCCAACTCTTCTACTACATCATCCAGCTTCTGTATCCAGAAAATCAGCTCATCTACCTTGACATCCAGCTCATATACCCAAAAATATTTTTTTCCTGAAACTCAGTTGTGGTTTTATGGTTTCAGGTGGCGGTGTCGGTGTGACCTGTGACAACGTGAAGTGCCAACCTTACGAGGTCTGCAAAATGGACCCCTTGACCAAGAGGAACAAGTGCAGTCGGGCTTAGAACTTTGTTAAATACGAGCATTTTAGCATAGATCCCGATATACTGATGTCCTTGTTGGACCCCCGTGGTCTGAAAGAGACAATATTTAAATCGGGCAAAATGTAGGTGTGATTTCTGACTGTCAATTCTGTTTTGCCAAATTCTAAACTAAATATAGTTTGACGGTTTGAAAACCTTTTACTTAGTTAAAATATGCTTTATACATAGACATATATGTATATAACTTTGTCATTAGACTTATTGTAGGTAGGTACTAATCACCTAAGGATAATACGTGTTATACAGATCGGTCATGTGACAGCTATTGGTATTAATAAAACTGAGAAAAAAAAGTTGTAAGTACATTTATTATTATTCTTACCAATAAACCTGACAAGTGAAAAATTAATTTATTTTGGGCACATCAACAGCCGAAAAACGTCCACTGCTGAACACAGGCCTCCCCCTCAAAACACCACTTTGGATGCTTATGATAAGCATAGGGGGGATTTGCCATAATCACCACGCTTGGCAGGCGGCTTGGTGATCACAGATTGGGGAGAATGTTTCGCTCCCTATGCAGTCAGGAATAAATGCTAGCAAGCAAGACTGAATGAAATTAAATAATTAATCATATGATTCATGTTCGTACAAAACAAGGTACCTATAGCAAATATATCTAGGTACATATTACATAACAACAACAGCACCATCCATATAAAAGTGATGATATTTCCCTGAAAACTTTATTCT
Organism: Ennomos quercinarius; assembly: GCA_910589525.2. Classification (NCBI taxonomy): domain Eukaryota; kingdom Metazoa; phylum Arthropoda; class Insecta; order Lepidoptera; family Geometridae; genus Ennomos; species Ennomos quercinarius. Next base: position 5,542,072 of record OU342510.1, read on the forward strand.
GTAAGCTACATTCAGAAGAAGCTACAAGAAGAAACTACATGCAATAATAATATGATGGGTAAGTAACAAAAAGCTATTGTTATTTTTGTGTACAAAAGTAGGTGATCATAGGTGTACCAGTGTACCTACTCCCTGAGTTTTGTGCTTTTTTACCTCAGCCAAATTGGCACACAGTTTTTTGGATAGCGGAGGCGGTGGGTTCAACTCCCGCGACAGGACAAGTTTTTGTGCGATTGAAAAAAATAAAAAAATAAATATGTGTGGACATTTCACACAGCGCCATCTAGCCCCAAACTAAGCATAGCTTGTACTATGGGAACCAGATAACTGATGTAATACTTAGATACTTTTTGTTTGTAAATACATACATAGAATACAATATAACACCCAGACACAGAACAAACATCGATGTTCATCACACAAATGTTTGTCCCGAGTGGGAATCGAACCCACAACCTACAGATCAGAAGGCAGAGTTACTACCAACTGAGCTATCAGGCCAGTCAAAAAAAAAAAAAAAAGCGCAAAGTACTTGTTTTTGTCTGGGTGTTGTGGGACCATGGTCCTCGTAGTTCCTGGATCCCTAGATACAGGGAATCCTATTTAGGATCCAGGATCTATGTATGTGATCGTTGTGTGTTATATATTTATTTATTAGATTATTTATTATGTGCTTTCTCAATATTTAATACTTTAATTGGGTTTAATATTAACTTATTTACTTACGAAGATATTTTTCCCCTAAGACTTCTCAGTCACCAGGATTTGAAAGAATGAACCTTCTAAAAAATCCGTAGGTACCAAACTATTTTTTTTTTTACCAGAAAGTTATGTGCATTTAATAAACAAAAGTCTAAACTACTAAGAAGACGACCTTTCCAAACGTCTGGTCGAGGCAACACGTGACCAAAATGCTGGCCTCTACTTCGGCCAAAGGTTGAGCATTGCCATTCAACGTGGCAATGCTGCCAGCATATTGGGCACGTTGCCTACTGGTAGTGGTTTGTTAGATGAGGTTTTTGCTTTTATATTATTTAGCTTATTAGGGTAGATTTGTATTATATTGTTAATTTCATAGTACTAGTGTGGAACTAAAATTAGTTATTCTATTTATTTATTTATTTATTCAGGTAATCCAACAGCGTGAATAGTAAAATATACAATAACAAATTTACAAACATAAAAGAAGGCCAAACAGGATTACACAAATTAACTACAGTTATATAGTAAAATGTTTTTTACTAGCTTGTAGTATACAAAAATGGTATGAAGGGTGTGTATGTGTGTGTGTGTGTGTGTGTGTGTGTGTGTGTGTGTGTGTGTGTGTAGAGTGTACCTATATATATATATTACCTTATTTTATAGGTCCCACATGTCGGATGCTCTTCGTGCTAATTCTGCTGGCCGTAGGTAAATATTGAGGTTGATTATTAAAAAATTGTTGAGACATGAAGCCCTGCATATCGATGAACATTCAGCTCCGACGCGATCTATACGCGGCTGTATCTATCTATTCTATTTCCTAAAGCTTCAGGCCCACCGGCTTTGCTGACGCGCCGCGCCGCCGGCGCCGCCGGTGTGATTGAAAGCTTATAAATTGAGTTTCAATGTTGTGAAAAAACTACAATATACCGAGCACGAAATTGCAAAGTAAAGTAAAAATTATAGGTCTACAAATTAATCCTGGCTTGTGAGTTCAAAAACTGATATTTTCACCACAACACTATACCTAATCAAAATTCCAAAATTGGCACATAAGTTCGGCGGCATTCGGCTTCTTTAGCGTGACATCCGAAAGTAAGCATCCAAAAACACTGTGCCGTCATCTTAAATCGCCGTCACGGACATGTTGAACGTCACACTCGCGCGGCAAATTCAAATATTCTTGCATTCTTTTGCCAATAATAGCTTAATTACTCAACGTGATTACATGAAAACTAGTTTTGCGCAAATAAATATAATGTATCAATAAATTACAATTAAAAGTATCACCTACAAATCATTGGTTTAGCGACACATGACAATAGACTGAAAAACTAAGAAGAAAACTGTTTATTGCCATTTGTCGCTAAACCAATGATAAGTAGGTGATACTTTTAATTGTAATTTATTGATACACTATATTTATTTGCGCAAAATTAGTTTTCATGTAATCACGTTAAGTAATTAAGCTATTATTGGCAAAAGAATGCAAGAAAATTTGAATTTGCCGCGCGAGTGTGACGTTACCCCTTAACTGAGAAAAGGCATTTACTTTTGATTTTTCCTTTTCTCCCCACTTGTGGGACTGAGCTGGTGGGGAGAAAAGGAATGACCCGCACAGAGCGTATTAAAAAATATGACGCTTCGCACCTGGAGCGTATTTTTTTTCGTGCCCTGGGTCTACAAGTCTACACATTGTGACATTGTCAGCACACGATACTTTCTGCCACACGAATTGTTGACTCAATCAATCAAACTGCAGCGTGTTGTGCTCGACCATCCAGCGAATTGCATCGTGTGGAGACGTGTTGCAGCTCCCATCCAGAAAATTGAGCCAACAAATCGCGTGACGGATTGAATGGTGCGTAGAGTACCTACTTGACTTGGGTTTTGCATTGCAGCTGTGAGTAATGTCAGAGCGAGATGCCCTCCTCCCAACCAAGTGCGCGGTCCTACATGTCGCGAGAACTACGACTGCCGCAAAGGCCCCTGCTGCCCCAACAGCTTCGGCACCAAGAACTGTGTCGATTCCGTCCCAATAAACAAGTATCAGCAGCATTCTGATGCACGGACGAATCAATACAAATGTAAGTTGAAAAAAAAATTGGGTTATGGATGAATACGAAGGAAAATACATTTTTTTTTAATTTCACACAGCGCCATCTAGTTCCAAACTAAGTAAAGCTTGTACTATGGGAACCAGGGGGTCTAGCAAAGATCCCCAGCTCGCTAACTCCAAAATGTATGGGAATGACATTAGCTGCGGAAAAATTATCCGCACAGGCACTGTCCCATATATTTCGAGTTAGCGTTTGGCGTGAACGCTAATAGACAAGCATCTTTGCTAGACCCCCAGATAACTGATAGAATACTTAGATACGTTTTGTTTGTTTGTTACATACATAGAAAACAATATAAGACACAGACAGAACAAACATCTATGTTCATCACACAAATGTTTGACCTGAGTGGGAATCGACGCCACAACCTATAGTTCAGAAGGCAGAGCTACTACTAACTGAGCTATCGGGGTTTTTGGCGGGAACGCGGAAAAGTTCACGTCGTTGCATTGTATTTTTTTTCAAAACTTGTGTTTTTTCCAGTGTTAATGTTTAAAATTGGTGGCGTTTTACGCATTAAGTGCTGAATTACGAGCATGAGTGTGGGCAAGTGATATAATGTAGTGAAACGTGGTTTTTAGTGTTGCTTCCAAAATTCCATAGAAGCCTCTAGTAAAGTTGCCACCACTTTACTAGGGCATGCCTTAGACTGGATTATGACTTCGACTAGACTATGACTACTCTGACTGTGACTATGACTTGACTTTAAGTGAAAATTTCCATAATACGATGAAAAATTACAAAACTTGACACTGGCTAAATACACTATGTGTGGAGCCAAAATATAAGAAAAGAAAAAAAAAACTTTAAATAGGTTGTTGGCAAGAATCTGGATCCTAGGCGACTGGATGTCCTGAATGGCAATACAGTGGTTCTTTATGATTTCTTGACGAGTAAAATTTCTAAAAATAGTCTTTAATTTGCAGTGGGCGGTCCAGGCGTATACTGCGATGGAGTGAAATGCTTGCCACACCAAGTCTGCAAGCCAGATCGTTTTACTAAGAAACTTCGATGCCAGTAGACCCTTAGTTAAAACACAGATTAAATTACCACTAATATAATATTGCAATATTCGCCTTATTTACTATGTATAATATAATATATTATTATTATAAGTACCTTATTGGTTAATTTCTTAGGATTCCGTAGTCCGTAAACACCTGTTTTTGAAATTCGGACATAACTTTGTAGGATCACTGCTTTATTGTCCGCCTGTCTGTATAACAAGACCTAAGCAAGACCTTATTATGCACATAGGAATGACTTATGGCTTATCGTCATAAACTCATCATCATCATCATCATCAACAGCCTGAAGACGTCCACTGCTGAACATAGGCCTCCCCCAGAGCACGCCACCTTGAGCGGCTGCTCGCCTCCTGCATCCATCGGCTCCCCGCGGCTTTCACCAGGTCGTCGGTCCACCGAGTGGGGGGCCGGCCTACGCTGCGTCTTCCGGTTCGTGGTCGCCACTCGAGAACCTTTCTTCCCCATCGGTTGTCAGTTCTACGAGCGATGTGGCCTGCCCATTGCCACTTCAACTTACTAACTCTAAGAGCTATATCGGTCACTTTAGTTCTCCTGCGGATCTCCTCGTTCCGGAGCTTATCTCGCAGGGAAACACCGAGCATAGCTCGCTCCATAGCTCGCTGCGCGACTTTGAGCTTACTAATGAGGCCAACAGTAAGAGACCATGTCTCAGTTCCATAAGTCATCACTGGCAACACACACTGATTGAAAACTTTCGTTTTCAGGCTCTGCGGTATTTTGGACGAAAAGATAGGACGAAGCTTCCCGAACGCTGCCCAGCCGAGTTGGATTCTTCGCGCCACCTCTTTGTCGAAGTTGGACCTACCTAATTGGACAATCTGTCCTAGGTAGACATACTTGTCGACAACTTCGAGAGTATCGTTCCCAACAATTACCGGTATAGGTGGAACATGAGCATTAGACATGATCTTTGTCTTGTCCATATTCATCTTAAGACCAACCTGCTGGGAGACTCTACTGAGGTCGTTGAGCATGGTGCTAAGGTCCTCGAGCGATTCCGCCATTATGACTATATCATCGGCAAAACGAAGGTTAGTGATGTACTCGCCATTTATGTTGATGCCAGATCTTTTCCACTCCAAGAGCTTGAAAACATCCTCCAATGCGTTTGTGAACAGTTCAGTGCGTCATAAACTGGAAATCCATAATTGACACAGACACAGGTCTGTGATAATTCAGTATATATTGCGCTAACGTGACGTGTCCTGGCATTATTTTATTTAACGTTGACTTAAATCACACTTAAATAAATAAATATTTCACACAGTGCCATCTAGCCCCAAACTAATCAAAGCTTGTAATAGGGAAACAAGATAACTGATAGAATACGTATGAATACTTTTTGTTTGTAAATACATACCACAGATTAGAGAAAAAAACTAAATACATACTTAAAGCATACTTAGAATACAAATATGGAGTTTAGGCGGGAACGTGAAAAAGTTCACGTCGTTGCATTGTATTATTTCACAAAACTTATGCTTTTTCTAGTGTTAATGTTTAAAATTAGTGGCATTTTACGCATTAAGTGCTGAATTATTAGTATAAGTGTGGGCAAGTGATATAATGTAGTGAAACGTGGTTTTTCGTGTTGCTTCCAAAATTCCATCCATTCCAAAAGCCTCTAGTAAAGTTGCCACTACTTTACTAGGGCATGACTTGGACTGGATTATGACTACCTGACTTAGACTGGACTATGACTACCCTGACTGACTGTGACTAAGACTTGACTTTACATGAAATATTTCATAATACGACGAAAAACTACAATACTTGACACTGGCTAAATACACTATGTGTGGAGCCAAACTATAAGGAAAAAAAAAAAAAATACAAATATGACACACCCAAACACAGAACAAACATCGATGTTCATCACACAAATGTTTGTCCTAAGTGGGAATCGAACCCACAACCTACAAATCAGAAGGCAGGGTTACTACCAACAGGACCAACTGAATATGTCTTACATTACAACTATAACATTATGAATAATTATTTAGCATTAGCAATCTAATAGTAATAATCGTAATAATGAATGGAATAGTATTATGATTTATTAAATTTTCACCTAGCGGAAAGTCTTTAAACTAAATAGAAATTTCTACTCGACGCTAGGTGGCAGCACGAGAAGGTTGAGATAAGAGGAATATTATATTTTACTATTAACTGAGAATTAAATAGCATATAGGTTGATAAACATAAATGAAGTTCGTGAATATATTTATTATTATTATTTACTTAGAGTATGAAAAGTAGTTTACCATAATATAAATGTCGAAAAGCAGTGCCACCTATATGAAATAGTTTGTACTACATTGTATATCTAGCTAGATGAATCGACGGTAGATAGCGCTAATGTCAAAACTTGTTTTTTTTAAATAATAAAAGTACATTGAATGCATACACGGGCCAAGGTTTATTATTTAGTGCAAATCATTAACACAACAATTATTTCATATTTGATGTAATTTGGAAATATAATAAAGTATTTTCTACCATGCCAGGGTGTCAAGGCAAGGCGATCTTTTCTTTATTCATTTTGATTATGAACGAAGCGCTACATGAGTGACACCTACCGGACCGCGGATCAATCAAGAAAAATTCAAAAATTTCGGTTTTGTTGTGGATTGTCAAACAAATTAAATTCAACGGGTGAATTTTAGCTTCATATTAATTTCTTGCTGGATTTTAGTGCATTAATGTTTATTGTGTTACTTTTGAACTAAAACTATAAAAGTGAGGAAGTAATGTGTTAAGTGTGTGAGGTGTGAGCCGCTTGGATTATACGAAATAAAATGGACCCTTTCACTCAGGTATGTATAACAATGATTTCTGAGCAATAGCCCTTCTAAACCGACTTTTATTATGTATCAAAAACTAATTTCAACCTTTCTACAGCGTATGTTAGAAAGAGCGAGAGCTAGACAAGAGAAAATCAATCAGAAATTGGCGGATTCAGGACAAACTCCGAAGAGAAAACCACTGTCAGAAAACTTAATCAAATCTGATAGTTCTCTGGTTAAATCCCCAAGTAAAGTAACGAGAAGCTCTATTACGTCGCCTAGGAAATCTACAAACGAGCCAGTGAAGTCGAAGACGCCAGTAAAAACGTCAAACAAGATTTCAAACGAGCCTAAGTCTTCCCCAACAGTAAAGACTCCAAATAAAAGGTCTAGCTTGCAGAAATCCGACCAACTAGCAGTGGCATCACCACAACGAGGTCGGAATGACGTTATAGTGACCAGAAAGGAGTTTAAAAGCCCTAAACGAGGTAGTTTAACAAGACGGAACTCTGATGTATCAGTGGAGATAAATATATCTCATCGGAATGATATACAAATAGAGGTACAAGTAGAAGAAAGAGATGCTCCAATAAGTGTTGTCTACGACTCACAGGCAAGCAATGGTAGCAATGTCATTATAACGGAAATTGAAGGTGAGTTCTTGTATTGTTTCTTTATTCTTATTTTATTTACCGGGAAAGCCTGCACTGACATCCCAAATGGGGTGCATTGTGCATAATGTATTATTTTGAGTCTCATTTTTATCCATTCATTACACCCTATAATGAAAGCTGATATTTTTAAATCATTTCCTAACACCTCATCACAGCAAACTATGCCACTCTAAAACTTAATTCTTGATTTTTATTGCCTAAGAAAACTTAGAACGCATTTAATATTATTAATATTGTCTTATTGTAAGTCAGAGCTATGTTTTATGGGGTACTATGAAGACTGCAGCCAAGTAGAGTTTTTGTTATCATAAAAAGGTTTCATATCAGTGATGTTCCATCCTGCCTCCATACTGTGTAACTCAATCGTAATCGATGAATGGGCTTCATTTGGTCATTTCCGGTTGTGTAAAATCCTCATGCATCGGTATTATGTTTGGAGAACTGAATAGACAAAACATTGATTAACTATAATAATGAGAAATAGTGAGAAAATACTAATGGATGGAGATATTACACAATGCCAACTTGCCAGAAATGGCGAAATAAAGCCGATTCATTGATTATGATTGGCTTAGACGGTAGCCCCGCAGGTCTGTCCATATTTTATCTATGCTTTGGCTAACTTTATATGGGATAGTTGCATTCATTAACTATTTTCTATGTTGGGTCCATAGATGTAATTAAAAAGAGGAAGAATTTGTCAAAAACTGACCACTCTACTTCGTCAACATGCATTTTACTATATCTTTTTACCTAGCAAACTGTGTGCATTGCACCTAATTGACGTGGACCACTTATGAGAGCTGTGTCTATTATTATTTTATTTTATTCTATTACATGGTGCACACTGGATAAATAGGCTCATAGCTTTTTCATTTATTTGTTTATTTATTGTTAGGAAGACCAACAGCTTTTCTTAAATAATAGAAATATCATATTGGGCTTGATTGATAAAATAATAGCTAAATTGTATTTAAACATGTAAAACAGTTTAACAGTTTAGTTTATTAATTAGCTTACAGTGAATTTGTGTATGTAAACTAATTTTTTTTGCAGGCCTATATAACCAAAGTATTAATTTGATAGTGTAAAACCTTACACTATCAGACCAATGCACAACATAAAACAATACAACCTAAGCTCATTACCACAATCAGTGTTTTAATGTAATTACTAAAACCATTATTTTCCTTAAACAAGCTAGTATTGACTCATCCATGAGATAATGCTTCTCCAAAACAATTAGTTAATGTTATAACTTCAAGGAAATTAATTGCTCTAAATTGTAAACAAACGGTTCAAAGCTTATTGTGGACTTTTTAAATTGTTCCTAGTTGTGTTTGTGAGGAGCTCTGCTTTTTTTAGTGAGAATGAATGACGTGACGAGCTAGTCGTTCACCTGATGTTAAGCGACACCACCACCCATAACAGTTGCAGTATCACTTGTCTGTGGTACTGTTAATACATCACTCCTATATTCAATTATTTATACACCTAGTAATTTTTTTTATAAGGAATTATGGTGTTGCTACTCATGTATTAAACTTTGAGTTATTTATACTTTAAATAAATTAAAAGGTGTGATAGTGATAAAAAAGCAAATGAAAACAGATTCTTGCAGTAATAGGTATATATATATATATTATTCTGAAGATTCTTTTTTGGGGTTTTTGCTGTGTGTTTATTTTTAATTTTTAATTAGAGGCACATGTATCTTAAAGTATTACCGGGAATTTCAATTTTTCGGAAATAAAATGATCCTTGATTCTTTATAGTGTAAGCAAGCCATGTGCAAAACTTCATTTGAATCGGTTTAGCTCTTTTGGAGCAAAAGCCACACAAACAAAACAAACAAACAGTAAAATTATCACTTTTATAATATGTTTATCCATCTTAGGTAGAGTCCAGGATCTATGTATGTAATTGTTGGGCGTTATTCAATTATTAGTTGTTTTTAATCGATTGTTAGTGAGTGTTGAGAAATGTACAAATGATTTAAATATATAAATGATGTTTACAGACGGTAAATCAAATATTGAAGACTCATCTGACATGGAAAAGGTGACCGAAATCATTGAGTTTAAAAGTGAGAAGGGTGGACTCAGGAATAACACGAAGTCCAGACTGAACCGGCTCGGTAATCTATATTCAGGTAAGATATATTATAGTCTGTAACTGTTTTTGTTAATAAACCATTTTGTCGATAGTTAGTGCGACGGTGCCGTGCGTCTTTCAAATTGACGCACCTTGGTATGAATCCCGTTTGGTTTTTTTTTTATGTAAACGAATGACGTGACGAGCTAGTCGTTCGCCTGGTGTTAAGCGACACGGCCGCCCATTACAGATTGCAGTGTCACTCGGGAATCTAAATTAAAGTTTCGCGTGACATTGCGCACTGCGCACGTCATCCTGAGACATCACACAGTCCACCAATGACTTTCCGGTTATGCGCGGAGCTTGCACTCGTTCTAAAACGGTGGAAGAAAACGTCGTTAAGAACGCGGCATGTTCCAAAATCACAGCGCACAGCGGCCGTTTTTGCGTGATACGATGGCTAGCTTTAGTCTAGCCATCCAATATACTCCAGCTGGGTTAGCACGGACGGTAGACTAAAAATTGTTTTTTCCCTGTTTTACTCCACTTTACAAGAAAGCAAGTATGAAGATAGTGGTCAAGCGCAAGCCTATCGAACAATAAAAAAAAAAAAATAAAAAAAAAAAAAAAAAAGAAGAAAGTGACATAAAACGGAGAAAGATTTGTCTACCATCCAAGCTAACCTAGCTGGAAGACCAACAGTCCTCCGACGTTGAAACGAATGGTTCTCGGTACGCCGCTTCCCACGACGCTCTGCGCTGGTACTGGAGTTTCGCTACGCCGCTCGACAGAAACCCTATACATTGAGTCTCGTTACGCCGGGCCCGCCTCCGTAGGTATTCCCGTAGCGACGCGCACGCCTATGATTCAGATCCGTAACGCCGCTCCATAGCTTAAGGGGCAGTGATCATCACAAGCCTCCTTGGTTGCGGGCACCCCTCACGCTGCATGGCCACGCTGCTGCACTCCATCAGCACGGGTAGCGTGAGCTTTCACGCTCAAACGGCTGGATGGATTTGGATGAAAATTGCAATTTTTTTCTTGAGTTGGGAAATGCCTTCGCACCAGGGGGTATGTGGGACTCGAACCCACTAAACCCCCAAGTGATCCGTCCGCCGCTGGGATGGGGCGAGACGCTAGCATTCACTATCTCGCCCGGCGGTAGGCCCTTTCGGGTCTCTGCGCCAGTAGGTGGGTAACCTTACACCTCGGTTACCCACCAGACGTGTGAGCACGGTGGAGAGTCCCCCGAATCTCCGCCACCGACCCCACTACGGAGGGTGGAGAAGGCGCGCAAAACGCCTCCTCCGTCCCCCGATCCATCTGCGCCGGAGCCGGTCAGAGTTGGCATCATCCTCTCTGACCCGCTCCGCGGCCTCCTTCTGCGTCATCACCGCCTCGCAGAAGGAGACCGTTGCCTGCCACACTCTCTCGCTGCCGAGCATGGCGTTCACCACGCTTGGCAACGAGAGATCCCGGCCAACGACCGCTGAAAGTGTGCGCCGCTCAGAATCCCAAGCAGCACACACCTCCAGCTAGATAGCTTATACACTGGATTAACACATAATTAACTTTTTATCTGCGAACAAAACCCCATAGTGTAAATAGTAATATTGTTATGCTTTCTAATTTTCAGATAATCCCCACCTATCATCGCCCATACACCGAACGGAGCAAGAGTTCACCTCTGCCACCCCTCCGTCACATCTCCATCCGACACAGTCCCAGGAGCCAGCTCCTCAAGGGAAAAAGAAGTTTGGACGGCTGGCTGCGTTGGCAGACCAGATCAATAACTGGGAGGATGATTTGACGCATCATAATTTTGTGAGTTACTTTTTTGCGTAGTTGTTGTGCTAGTTATTAATACGCGACCTCAAAAAAGGCGTTTCTCAATTTTTTTAATGTTTTTTTTTATTTGAAACGATATATCATAGATATAAATACATACTTTCAGATTCGTTCCATAGAAATCTCATCAAAATCGGATCAATAAGGTTTTAAATCAAAATAATGGAAAAAGTACTTTTCAGTATGAAATTAGGGATTGAAGTCGCGTTTAGAAGTTTTTTTAAACGATAAGCATTTGTTTTTTGAAAAAGGAGGGGTATTATAAGTTAGGTTAAAAAACCTAACTTATAATACCCCTCGGTTTTCGCCGTTGTTTTCACGACTGTTTATTTTTTGAGGAGTTGTAGTGACACTGTGACACGCCCACGCACTGTATTTTATGTAAATATTTTTATGTTGTATATAGGTATAGTTAAGCATTTTAGGTAGGAATAAATATTATATTGTGTTTATTCAGAAACGGTTGGCCTTATATACAAAATGTAGGATCTGCCTAAGCTACCTCGGATCTTTGCTTTCTGGAGACCCATATGACGTCAGAGGTCACGTGACACGCTTAAAATAAAAACATTTCCCTATCCTACGTCGCAGCCTTACCTTCAGGAGGGAGCCTCCCAGTATATTAATATAATTAATCCTAACTTATTATAAAGCCTACCTAATACCTATCTAATAATGGGGTTAATAACTGTACAACAAAAATATGGTGGTGTTTTGGTGCTGGATGTTGCAGCGATAGCTGGAGCGATGAAGGTGCGTGCAGGTCGGTGGTTGGTTGATAACTGAGACTCTGTTTTCCTATTATATTGAGTTTGATCGGTTGAGATTCTGAGCGGGCAACCGAATCTACATATCCAGTTTTCGTAGACGGCTCTGGCTATTGTATCAGCGGTGATGTTTTTAACTGGTACTGCTTCTGGCCACTTGGTGCGTCGATCAATCATGGTAACTATGTAGGTACATTCTTCGGACGGTTGTAGCGGTCCGACCACGTCTAAGTGAATGTGGTCAAATCGCCCTGCGTCTTGAAACTGTTCGAGAGGTGTGACAGTATGACGCTGTGTCTTGCTCTTTTGACAAGCCAAACACATTCTGGTCCATCTTGCTATATCAGCATTCATGCCAGGCCAGAAGTAGCGCTCTGCAATCTGCTTCCTTGTATTGCGGATCCCCGGATGACTTAATCCGTGAAGTGCTTTGAAGGCGATTTCACGAAACGAAGTAGGTAGGTAGGGCCTTGGGTTCGCCGTTGACGTTTCACACGTTATCGGTTTCAAAATGCCAGGCAGCGATATGTGTGCAAACTTTAAGTTGTCTTTTGTTTGCAATTGTTTCAGTTCTTCATTTTGTTCTTGTTCATCAGCGAGGTGGGTATAGTCCAGTGTTGAAGTGCAGGTTATTTCTTCTAACCTTGACAATGCGTCGGCGACTGTGTTTTCTTTGCCTTGGATGTATTCTATAGCGGTGCAAAATTGACTTATGAATTGCAGCTGTCTCTCTCTTCTGGGCGTGTCGCTGTTGCTCGGTGCTTTTGATAAGGCGTAGGTCAGCGGGCGGTGGTCGGTGTGAATAACCACATCCAAGCCTTCTATGTAACGTCGAAAGTGCTTGACAGCCGTGTACATCGCTAATAGTTCGCGGTCGTACACGCTGTACTTCTTCTGTGCGTCGCTGAGAGTCTTCGAGAAAAAGGCTATAGGTCTCCATGTGTTGTTTTGTCGTTGTTGTAGGACTGCACCGATGCTCTTGTCTGATGCATCAGTCATGATGTGTAGCGTGGTGCCAGCGATTGGGTGTGACAATATCGCCGCTTGTTTGATGCTGTCACGACATTGCTCGAAAGCTGCTTCTGTTTCGGGCGTCCATGAAATTGGTGTCTTGTCTTTCTTTTTCGCGTTGTGTAACAGCTTGTTGAGTTCTAGCTGTTTTTCGGCTTGGCGAGGCAGCGCGTCTCTATAAAAGTTGATCATTCCCATGAATCTTCTCAAGTCTTCAATGGTATTTGGCTTAGGAAATGACGATATGGCTTCTGTCTTGTCTTCTGGTGGTTGGATGCCGGCTGAAGATACTCGATAGCCCAGAAAGGTTAGTGTTTCCTTTCCAAACTCGCATTTTTCTGCGTTGATGGTGAGTCCATATTCCGTGAGGCGCTTGAAAACTTCATGAAGATGGCGCTTGTGACTTTCTTCGTCGTGAGAAAAAATCAGTAAATCATCCACGTAACTGAACGTGAACTCGTCCAGACCGCGCAGTACTTGATGCATGAATCGTTGAAAGGTCTGGGCGGCGTTACGAAGTCCAAACGTCATTGATGTGAATTCAAACAAGCCAAATGGTGTTGTAATGGCTGTTTTCTGCGAATCTTCGTTACTGGCCATTGGTATCCAGTAGTATGCTTTCTTGATATCGATTTTTGAATATATCTTCATGCCATGAAGTCTAAATGTGAAGTCTTGAATTCTCGGTATTGGATATCTATCTGGAGTTGTCATAGCGTTGAGGCGTCGATAATCTCCGCAGATGCGTAGTTGTCCGTTCTTCTTTTTCACGATGTGCAATGGATTAGCCCATGCACTGCTGGACGGACGACAAATCCCCATTTCTATCAAGCGATTGAATTCTTCTTTTGCTTCCATATATTTGTCAGGCGCTAACGGTCGAGGCCGGACGTAGGTAGGCGCTCCCGTTGTTTCTAAGTGATGCGTCACGTCATGAGGTGGAGGTTTCTTTAGCGACATCAGTCTCTGGATGTCTGGATACCGCGTGAGTATGTCGCTGTACGGATGAGTCATCGCTGCTGGTCGACAATGTCTTGATTGATAGCTTGGTCAGCCCATCAATTAATCGTTGTCCTTTTAAGTCCACCAGGATATTGTGGTGACGCAGGAAATCAGCTCCGATGATCGATCTTTTGACGTCTGCTATTACAAACGTCCAGGCGTAGTTGCGTCGTAAGCCCAAGTTCAACTGAAGCGTTTTTTCTCCATATGTTCGTATAGTGCTTCCATTGGCTGCGTATAATGTGAATTCGCTTGGGGTGCATTTTCGTTTCATCTTCACTGCTAGTACTGAGATGTCGGCGCCGGTGTCTATGAGAAAACATTCACCACTTTGACGGTCGGTGATGCTTAGGCGGTAGTTCATAATGGCTTCGACATCGATTTCCGCCGCTTTCGATGCCTCTTCTAGTTTTCCGAGTTCTGTTGTGGTTTTTTCCATGAACATGGAGGTTCACATCTTCTTGCCCGATTACGGAATCTGTAGTGGTAACGGCATAGCCAATCGGGATCTCCAGGTTTTCTTGACTTGTTGGTCGCAGACTTGGATCTCGAGCGATTGCGAGTGTAAGCAGGACGGCGATAGTGTTGTCTTCCTCTCAGCTCTGCAACTTCTAAGGTGAGTTTCTGAATTTCTTTCGATAAAACTTCCAATTTAGAGTCTTCAGTTGAGTTTCTGGTAGTTGTAATTGCGGCGATTTGTGGATCCATGTGCTCCAGCATTTTGTCAGCCATTGACGCAAGTGTGTCGAGTGTGGATTCTTCATTGACGGAGATAACTGCTCGAACTGGTGTAGGCAATTGATTGAGCCATAAAACTTTCAAGGCGTCATCTTGCATTTTTGCCTCCTGAGTCGGGGTTACCATTGTGGGTGATACGCTGTAGTTCGTATGCGAGTGACTCCTAGTTTCTTCATCAGTGCATGGAATAAGGCTGACTGGAACTGTTGAGCTATATTTATTCCTACCTAAAATGCTTAACTATACCTATATACAACATAAAAATATTTACATAAAATACAGTGCGTGGGCGTGTCACAGTGTCACTACAGAGTATTGTTAATTTGTGCAATAAAAAAATAGTAGGAAACTAGCCTATTATTATATTAGTGTGATTATTTCTCTTATATCTATTATAGAACCCAGAACCAACAAAGAAACCCGCCAAGACTTTCAAATCGCAGCTACAGAATGAGGAGTCCACTTTGGATGTCTCCATCCACTCTATCAATGACATCAATAAGGTGCTCCAAACAACGACAAAGTCTAAGCAGGTATGTTTTTTTACTAGTTTGGCTTCACGATTCTATCGTATTTAGCCAACGTCAAGTATGTGTACGAACTCTGGGAATGTATGTAAAATTACTGGGCAAATGAGACTTTATGATCTGATCACTCAGTCTAGTAATCTTATTACTAGATAGTGTGTAGTCTCAACATGACGTGCGCAGTGCAGTGTCACGCAAAACTATATTAATTTAGAGTTCCGAGTGATACTGCAATCTGTTATGGGCAGCCGTGACGCTTAACATCAGGCGAACGACTAGCTCGTCACGTTATTCATTTACATAAAAAAAAATACTTGAGGAATGATTACTACACATTGTGCTACACTACCGAAATATCGGCAACTCAAAACAAATAATTTACACAGTAAATATCTCCTTAATAAACAATATTTCAGTAATGATTACATTGTCCAAATAGAGCTAAAAGCATGAATAAGTCTAGTCAAAATCACGCCAAAGTCTACTCAAATTCTAGGCAAATATTAGTTAGTCTATTCAAAGTCACGCCCCAGTAAAGTGGCTGATACTTTACTGAATATGTGTAATATTTCTATGGAGTTTTGACGAGAAGTGTGTTTCCATTTTACCATTTAACATTACTCCCCTGAGTTTGGCCTTGTAAGCGACTAGCTGACCCGCCCCGGCTTCGCATGGGTTAATTAGTTTTACGACCTACCTAACCCTGTTAATCCTTTTCCCCTATATTTTTCCCTTTCCCTTTTCTCTTCCCTTCGACAGAGTGAGTATAGTGGCTTCATCTTCGTTGCCGGACATGTTTTATCGCAGCGTATGGATAACGTCACGTAATCACCTATATCTATACAGCTCTGCAATCTGTAGGCTGGCTATTATTTAATCCCGTGAAAATGACAAGGCGACTTCGTTAGGCAACAATGTTTTTTTTATATCTAAGGTCGGATTTCACCGTTACAAATAAACGCGATCAATTCAAACTAAACTCAGTTCAAGCTTGTGACCGAGTTTAGATCAACAATTTTCATTTCACCAACATAAACAGAACTCAGTTAGAGCCTAAGCGAGTTCAAACTCTGAACGCCCAATTTTCGGCGTTTAGCTCGTTGAACGAGTTTAGATGGTTTTGACAGGTTTTGACTGATTGCCCCTGTCAAACATCACAAACATGACATTTGCCTTTAATTATAGACAATATTCTCTGGTTTATAAAATGGTACTCTGTGATATTCTTGTTTTGCGGCCTTAAACTTGGTTTCCACAAACGCGATCAAAATGTTTCTGGTGAAATTTGTATGATGTAAATCTAGATCAAAACCAACATTTAAACCCGTTTATCCAGAACTTAGTTCTATTAAACTCGTTTTGTGATACGAACGGTGAAATTGGCCCTAAATAGGCCCGCGATTGACCGCTTTCTCACCTGATGGAAAGTGACGACGCGATCTACGATGGTACATGCTTGCCTAGAAGATCACTCGTGTGAATAGGTATCTGCGTCATTTTATTCTGTTTTATTTGTTGATATAGCGGCAACAGGATTACATCATCTGTGAAAATTTCAACTGTCTGGTCCGTTTTACCCTTTGGTTACAGAACCCTAAAAGGAATAATTTGTCTCTTTCAGACTGCAAACCCAACTAACTCAAACACTTACACAAAGCCAGCTGTGAACGAATGCCAGCGTCTCGCCAAGCAGATTGTGGCAGAGCTGGTAAGTACTTAGCTAATAATTAATTAGCGTTTAACAATTAATTAACAAAAATCGATATGGTACAATCGAAATCGCGCACTGTTTTAGATTACGGCTCTACTTATATGTTGATTATATTTAATTATTGTGTCCTGTCAACTTTTTACTGACGTGTAAAGTCACGAGTGAGAACAAGACAGGGCATATTCATGTATTAATTTTTAGTTACCGTTAATAAATGACGCCCATATCGGATGAAACTAAATTCAACATTTAAAAACCACTGGAACAAAACAAAGCCAAGCTAAAACTAAGAACAAGTATGATCAAGTCACCTTTGACAATAGCTTCATATCCATTTAGAAGCATAATGCGACAGAGAGGTATATCATATAGATAGTGAAGTGTGTCTGTATCTATACACACAGATGCATACGTTAAACTTATAACGCCCCTGTGTTTGCTTAGGGGTTAAAGATAAAACTGTTGCTCTTCTTGTCAAATAGACGGCAATGTAAAAGACAGCCATATTTTCAGTAAGCGCATTAAGTGCTGAATTACGAGCATGAGTGTGGGCCAGTGTCATGTGGTAAAACGTGGTTTTTCGAGTTCCATAGAAAATTCCATAGAAGCTTCCTAGTAAAGTTGCCATCACTTTACTAGGGTACGACTTAGACTGGACTATGACTACCCAGTACACAGACTGTGACTTATTTTACGTGAAACAATCTATGACACGATAAAAAATTACAATACTTGACACTGGCTAAATACACTATGTGTAGAGCCAAAATATAAAAAAAAAACCGTTACAGTATTCTACGCAAATTCTACGCCTGTTGCTTTGCTTAATTTTCAGCTAGGTGGCGCTGTGTGAAATACTCACCAACATTTTTTAAATATTTATAGTGATACCCTATCATTATTTAACACTACCCGTTTTGTTGTGGAAAATTTTCATTTTCGGGTAAATTAAGCAACTATTGTATAAAGAAAAATATTTGTGCAAAAAAGCGAGTGCGCGGTTTTGATTGCTTCCAATGTGTTATTTATTTCGAAAACCAGTTTGAATATAACATTTACATTTAAAAATATATTTTATTACAATTTAATATACGAGTTTTGAAACAAGTTTCATATGCCAAGGACAAAATGATATTTTTAATTGATTATGAGACTAAGAAATGGAAACAAAGAAGTCTCTAAGGTGAGTATATCTTTTTTTTACGAATAAATAAATAAAAAAAACTATTCATAAAAGACCAATTAGGCATGAATTATTGTTTTAAAAATATTTGTTAAGTAAAAAAAAATCCTTGTGACTAATACAATTACCTTTTTTTTTTAAAGTGTCCTATTTGCAACTAACTGCCCTAAGCTTCCTACGATTGGCCAATGGTGGGGGTGAAAGAAGTTTTATCAAAAATGTTACAGCACTTGTTATGTTATGAATGTTGGTGACGGTTTTTGTTTGCGGCGAAGTTGCATCATTCGGAATATTAAAACGGCATTAACGGACATTGTAAGAAATACGTCATTAATATAATTCTGACTACGCCGTGAGACGATATTTGCGATAATTTATATGACAGTACCAGGCTTGGATCCGAAACGAGGAGTTATTCCTGTTGTCCTCCACGTCTTCGGCCCCATAGGGCCCAACGGGTTTTTTTGTCCTCTTGGGCCTCATGCGGGGCCAAAAGGAATAAATATTCCTGTTGGGCCCCACTAATATATTATAGTGAAATTATAACCACGATATAATATTTTAAAATACATGTTTATTATTAATTAAATTAGGAGATCCGTAGGAGAACTAAAGTGACCGATATAGGTTTTAGAATTATCAAGTTCAAATGGCAATGGGCAGGCCACATCGCTCGTAGAACTGACAACCGATGGGGAAGAAAGGTCCTCGAGTAGCAACCACGAACCGGAAGACGCAACGTAGGCCCCTCACTAGGTGGACCGACGACGGTCTACTCAGAACCGCGGGGAGCTGATTTATGCAAGGGCGAGCAGCCGCTCAAAGTGGCGATCTGTGGGGGAGGCCATGTTCAGCGAGGACGTCTTCAGGCTGTTGATGATGATGAGGCCTGGTGCACACCGCGCTTTAGGTATGAAGCTACAAATAGGTACATAGAACCGGCCCCGACTACTGGGCCCAAAGATTATAAAGCCCGTTGATAGCTCGTGAACATAATTTCTCGTACAAACACAACTCACCTGCGCGGGCAGGGGGCGAGGTAACGAAACGAAACAAAGCTATACGAAATTACAAAGGACAGAGCAGGATGAAACAAATGACATCAACGGGTTCCCGTGATTTGTTTGAAAATAGTAGTTGAAATACACTACTAATTTTCGTACGAGGGGAAGTTGTATTATTGGTCAACTGGATTTATAGTCAATGACAGGGCCGGTTCGGTACGCGTCAGAAGAGCAGAGCTGTAGCTCCAGATATAGACGCTGTAGGGTAGGTTTGTTATTAATCAATGGACGTCTTCCGGCTTTTGATTTGTTATAGTAACATGACTATCAAAAATACAAATACCAACGCTGCGTTACAATAGTGAGAAAAATATGATAGTGGAGTTATGTTATTTCATTGTGTATTTAAAAAATACAGCAAGATACCACGCAACGGTTTGGCTAACGACTTATTTTCAGGCGTTTTCGAATGTTGACGCTCCAAACGAGATGTATAAAAAGCCTTCGATAAAAAGTAGATGCGTCACGCGGCGCGTGATGCGTGTGCTCTGCGTGTGCGCGTGTGGTTTTAGCCACAGTTTATCTGTTTCAGCGAAAAAGTATCTCTATCTTGGTCTCGGTAGTGTATGCGATGATTAAATTAAATTAAAAATTAATTATTATTGGGTAATAATGACGCCCATAAATCATATACATAGCTACTGGACTCTAACTAGGATTCCCTGTATCTTGGGGCCCAGGAACTACGAGGACCATGGTCCCACAACACCCAGACACAGAACAAGGTATTTGCGCCTTTTTCCTGTACACAAATACTTGTCCTGTCGCGGGGATCGAACCCGCCGCCTCCGAGTTATGAGCTGACCTGGTCAACCACCACCACAGTACAGAGGCTGATCTGAGTCCTTGCGAGAGTTGCAAGGCACCGCGTGACCTGCGTCTGCGCATGACTGTGGATAAAGAGATTGACGTTTGCATAACAATTGTTTTTTTTCTTTATGTAATTGAATGACGTGACGAGCTAGTCGTTCGCCTGATGTTAAGCGTCACGGCTCCTATAACAGGTTGCAGTATCACTCGGAACTCTAAATTAATATAGTTTTGCGTGACACTGCACTGCGCACGTCATCCTGAGACTTCACACAGTATAGTAATAAGATTGCTAGACTGTGGGATCAGATCATAAAGTCTCATTTGCCTAGTAATTTCACTAGCTACAATGCCCTTTGAATCGGAACACAGTAATGCTTGCACACCACTGCTTGGCGGCAGAATAACTGGCAAAGCGGTGGTACCTACCTAGACGAGCTTTGCAGAAAAGTGTTATCATTTAGTAAAAGACAATAAAAAGGCAACAAAAATTAAAAGAGGGTTTTCGTAAATTGAATAACGTCGTTGTCTACTCCACGTACACGTGTGCACCAAATCATGAATTTGCCGATAATGTCCGCGCACGCCCGTATAGAATACCAACTAGAAACAATTTACTAATCTATTCGCCCGATCTAAAGGTACTTACCTACTTTTCCATGTCTTGATAGTTTAGTCCAGTGACAAATAAAATGTTGCGATGTGTATGACAGACAGGCGGACTGGTTAGTTCACATCACCAACTGGAAGACGTCCACTGCTGAACATAGGCCTCCCCCGTGAAACGCCACATTGGAATATCATAGGGGGATTTGCCTTAATCACCACGCTTGGCAGGCCGCTTGGTAATCGCAGAAGACTTTAATGTACCGAGGAGAATACTGCTGCCCATTCTCTAGATATTCCCGTAGCCGGCTTTTACGGCACCCACGGGTAGAGATGGGGTGGTTTTATACGCAGACCGGGACGACGCGGCACACGGCTAACAAAGTAAATTTTATTTGTTATTTTTTTTTGTTTCCAGTTTAAGTAACTTGTTTTGAAAAATTGTGCTACGGAATTCCTAAAACATGAGCCAAATAGAGGATCTACTCCATTTTTGGAGTTAGTTCAAAAAATCATTAAAAATGAAGTCTTATTTAGGTGCGTGCCCTAAATCAAATTATAGAAGCGGCGACAATCGCACACCCGTATGGAATACCAACTAGAAACGATTTGCTAATCTAAGCGCTCGATCTGTACCTTTGCATGTTTAGCTGGTAGTGACAGACGAAAGTACTGTGTATAGTGTGGAGTCTGTGATCTTATTTAGAACTAGTTGTCACGCCCCGGCTTCGCACGGGTTAATTAGTTTTACGTCCTAACCTTGTTTACGGGTAAGAGGGAAGCGAAAGGGAAAAGGATGAATGGATGGGACGGCAATATAAGGGAGGCAGGTGACGCCTGCCTTCCTTCGCCGGCCCATCTATTTATCCTTTTCCCCTATCTTTTTCCATTTCCCTTCCGTCTTCCCTTCGACAGGATGAGTATAAATAAATAATATGCTTACAAACAAAAAATATTGCATAAAAATTACATACTTATTGCTTCGTGCAACCCGCACTTGGCCGTTTTAGAAAACATAAAGTATCCTAAATGTTTTTTTGAAAAATTAGCTATATCCATACCAAATTTTAAGCGAAATCCGTTCAGTAGTTTCAGCGTGATGCGTGTTCAAAGGGATAGAAAGACAGACAAAAAATTAAAAAAAAAATTGTTTCCACTTCTATATCGATATAAAAAAAGTGTAATCCAAAAAATTAAAAAAAAAACTCAATGCATAGATTTATCTCAGTTATTTTAAGTATCTAAACTGGTTTTTCAGCTAAGGTATAAGTATATTTTTTGCTATTTCTTTCTTTTTCTGCAATTGGCTGGGCCATGAGGGGACGTGTGAAATTATGTGTGCATTGGTCTTGTGATAGTTGAGGTCCAGTGATCTCGTATCCCTGTTGCATAATCCTTGCTTCTGCTAGCTATAAATACTGACAAGTAATTTTTATAATCCAATATGAGCCAATTGTAGCTTGAAATAAATGAATTTCAATTTAATTTTTTTTAACGCCCGACGACGTCGAAAAGGCGTGAATAAAATTATTAGTTGTAACGCCTATACCTTGTCTGTCTGCAAAATTAACTTTTATTAGAAGGCTATTGTGTATTCCTTGTTAGGGTTCCCGAAGGGTAAAACGGGACCCTTACCTAAGCCTCCGGTGTCTGTCTGTCTGTCCGACCTATAAACGGTTGTATCTCTTGAGCTTAAATAGGCAGCGGGCTGAATTTTTTTACAGGTTATGCGTTATTATGGCGGATTACACCTAACAAATAATAAAAATCACAAGGCACATGTTTTTTAAAGGGTTTTTGATCTTAACAACGGCAAGACACACAAACCTTAAACTTGGTAAGGGTTTAGTGCATACTCTGTATAAAAACAAAACACCAATACTAACAAATAGCCAGCAATAGCAATAGCAAGTTGAAATGGCAATGGGCAGGCCACATCGCGCGTAGAACTGACAACTGATGGGGCAGATAAAGGTTCTCGAGTGGCGACCAGCGACTACGAACCGGTAGACACAGCGTAGGCCGGCCCCCCACTTGGTGGACCGGCGATCTGGTGAAAGCCGCGGGGAGCCGATGGATGCAGCCGCTCAAAGTGGCGCTCTGTGGGAGAGGCCTATGTTCAGCAGTGAACGTCTTCAAACTGTTGATGATGAACACATAGCCAAGTGCGATAAAGTACACGACAACACGTGTAAGGGACCCTCGATGCGCGAGTCCGACTCGTACTTAGCCGGTTTTATTCATTCACTGTCCAGTTCTGAGCGCGCCGTCTATATTGTTTTAGCCTTAGGTTTTTAAATGTAAAAAAACATTGGTTACTAAACTACACAATGCCTTCATAACATGCGAAACTAATAACCGTATCAGAACAAATTCGCGTTGTAAACTGCGATGTATTGTCTCTGGTCACGCACACAATTTCTGCTTTCGAAGCAGACCCGAAAACCTGTCAAAATTTTGCTTTGTTTCACAAAAGTAAAACTGGGCTCTTCTCAGTTGGAGACAAGTTGTGTTAGAATGTTGTGACATATCTCGAAGTTTACGATACAATACAGAAATGGACCAGTGAATCAGACAAATAGATAGGTACATAAAGAAAAAAAAGAAGCGAGCGAAGACAATAAGTCTTCGCTCGCTTTGCTCCCTCGGTGGGATTTTCTGACAGCTGGACGGAACGTAGTTTTACAGCCAAAGATAGATGGCGCTGACGAGACATGGTTGGCACACTATTGTTTTTTTCTCTAATCTGTGGCGTAAATCTTCAGAACCACAGACATGGTAGTGATAATTGTTCACGTTATCTCTCGTCAACGCCATCTAACGGACTTTTATGAACTATTTTTTTTATTAATTTGGCTGTCAGACCTATTAGTATGGACAGACATGCATCCTCATAGCCTTTGGAATCTGCCTTCCTAGCAATAATTATGTCACGTGCTACAACTTTTTTATTGCCGATAAATGTTTTATGTTTAGCCGGTATAGAACCCGTATCTTGCCTGTGTCCTTACTCTTTAACCTTGCCGAAAGGGCAATTTGATCTTATCATCATGACAAGGACATTGCATTGCTAGTTCCTTTTTTATTGGACATCTAGCTAGTTGGGAAGAGAAACAGAATGCAGAAGAGAAACTTAAAGATATCTATAGCTAGCTCTAGCTACCGAAAAATCGACCGTTTTATTGCGAGACACATAGCCCGTTTGCAATAATTCGACTGTTTATAAATTACTGCGATTATTTATAAACAATTTAGTCTTACAAAAAGACGGCGACATATACATCCGGACCGTTAACTGTGGGATGCATTGTATCTAAGGAGTCATTATATCGTAGGAAATATGAACATTGAACATCCTTGTTGTACATACATATCTTGAAAAACTTTAACTCGTATTCACAGCTCTTAAAAAATCTGCATTAATTTGTATATTCCCACGAAGAATACCCAAAAACGTCTTAATTTCGTGTGTCCTTGGCCGTCACGCGTAGCGAGCAGGAAAGTGAAACCACCCATACTAGGTACCCATACGGTATACGAAGCACGCGTACCAAATACGTGTCAATCGACATCGGGACATTGGAGACATTCTAATGAACTATTACTTGGTTAGAGTTATCCACCCTTATCTAGCAACTTTTTAATTCAATATCTATTGTTTCAACACTGGACTGACGGGTGGGTATAGATGGAATAGGGTAGGCTAGTTGCCTGCTATTAAAAATTAACAAGTAAATATTATTTTCATAAAGTAGGTTAAAATGAATGCAATAATTGAAAGAATAAGTAAAATCGGCAAATAAATCAAGGAGTAATAAGGTTTTAAAGTTCCTGGAGGGGGCATCGCCTGTCCCTTTCTCGCAAAACAGGAGATTCCCCACAGTTACTATGAAAACGCACGTTGTGAAGTCACATGCCAAAGAGACTGTATGCATAGCTCCGAAGTTTGCAAAAATATACCTGCAACATGCCTGCAACATAGAACACTGCCGCATACTATCTGAGATAGTTTATATCTGACTGTATTTCATCAATAGTTAGATTATTTTCCTATCCCCTCTTAACGTAGGAAAACCCGCTTGCAGAAGCTAGTGCAACGATAAAACCAAAAACAAAACCGCTCGTAAAAACAACCGCAAACGAAATAGGTCCGGCTCCCCTCCGTTTTCTCAACAATAAAACCTCTCAGCTCTGCAGTTGCAAAATAATATAAAAAGTAATAATCCATAATAAAAAAAAAACTTTCAAGTTTAAAAACGTTCGACACATTTTACACAAAGAGGTCCGACGCATATAAAAATGCCATTATCCTTTTCAGAACTCGGAAACATAAATGCTTGCGCTCGCGCAGTTTTATGACCTAGCCTTGGGAAACGGTCATATTTAATGGCGGAAGACCACCGCGGATTTTTTTGAGAATAAGAAAATTTGAGTAGTCGTATCCCGTATTCCCCCGTAGTACCCCTACTTTATAGCGAAGCTCAATCGTGAACCGGTGCTGTAATTCTTAGCACCGGTGTTAGTTTTGGGCACCGATTTACGACTGAGCGTCCAACCCTAGTATTAATAAAGATTAGAATGAAACCATTTAAAAAAAAGCACTTAATTTTTTTTTTAAATCGTTCTTTAAATTCTGGCATTGCCCAGTATACTCTAGCAAAACGCAATTCATTCACAAAATTCAACAAGAAGCGGTCGGTTTCATTCGTTTTTAACTTCCACTCCTGGCCACCCAGACTCGAGGGACTCCAATATAGCCATTGAAGCCCGAAATAGTCGTAACACGACGAACGCGGCTTGTTTTACTTACTTCTAAGAATAGGCTGGCTTAGCTGAAGGGAGCTAGGTTCCGTTGACATTGACTCTCTGCACAGAATACATAGATAGTACCTTCTTCCATCTCTGTCTATTGATCTATCTGATCACAGACCTAGGATATCTTCGTTACTCTCAAAAGACTTACGAAGCGTGGGAGCGAGAGGCACAAATCAAGTGCCCACTGCCCGAGAGGAAAAGAGATAGTAAAATAATGTAATACGTGTAATACTTTGTTAATTTTGGTGTGGTATCTGGCTAAAAAAAAACAATTTTTTTTTCTAGATTGGGAATGCTTTAGATATATCGCATTATTTCAGTGTTTCAGCTTTTAATTATTCAGCAATTTTACTCCAAAATTTTGAAGGTTCTCAGTAAATAAAATGCCTGTTATTTTATTTTTATTTAACTACTATTGGGTTAAGTACGTAATCGAATATTATAATTGTTATGTGTATCTAGATGTCAATTTTCATGTATGAGGGCGACATAATCAAATTGATTCAAGCCCTTTAATAAAGATTTAAAATTCAATAAAAACTACTGTTGGGGATATACGTACATTACATGCATATCTTTCTACAAAACACCAATGAATTGTGTAAATTCAACAATCCAATGAATCGTGTGTTTCCTATGTAAAATATTACTCCCACTTGTACGTCAAACAGGAATTCCCTTGTCACCAAAGAGATGCGTACCTATTTTTGGGAAAGGTTGTTGTGTTTGTAATCGTGAAGCTTATAAAAGTATTCGTATTTGAATTTATCTAAAATATTTTTGCCCAACCATTAAAGCGACAGCTGTTCTCGATCCCGTAACGAAAGACGCGTGAAATCATTTTGCAATACGCCGCTCGAACCGCTCGATGCTCGAAATGTCATCAGTGTCGAAACCGGTAGACTATACAGTACGTTTCCGCAAACGTGCCCTATTTTGCATGTACCCGCTGTATAAAGCAATGTTTACAATACAGCTTGCATGTGTGTAATTGTGAGCTTACGGTATAGTCATAACAATAATAAAACGATAACCGAAACTGTTGTCGCAGATGTTTGTATGCCACCTTCGATTTGCCGATACAATCATAAACCTCATGTCCAGTCTAATTAAATAAATACAAATATGAATACAAATACAAAATAGTTTATTGACATATACATTTTTACATTATTTTAATGAATCCATAGATTCCCGAACTAGTTTTTAAACTGTATTTCAGGAATCAGTGGCTTCTCCCAATAGTTTAACACTAAATTATTATGTCACAAAAAGCAGTAGGATAACAGCAAAATTTGAAAAGAAAAAGAAACTTATCATAGAATAGACAAATAGAACAAAAAATATATTCTTGGTAATATAATTGATAATAAATATTCTTGAAAACATAATTGAATTGTGTAAATATTGAGTTGGGAGTTAATTAAAGTTTAGGTCTAGGCTAGACAATGCGGGCGGTTATAGGGTCGGCGTTAACAAATGAATATCAAGAAACTAGGGGCTAGCAAATATCCCTTAACAAAAGCGTTAACGCCAAACGATAACTCCAAAATGTGCCTATGGGAATGACATTGCCTAAGGACAAGCGACATCCACAGGTAATGTAATTCCATTTTGGAGTTATCATGGGCAAAATTCAATCTAGCTCATTGGGCAGTTAGTTTAAAATGCTAACCTAACTGGGACTGTTACGGACATTTTAAAATAAAAAATAGCCAACTCGGTCCATCCAGTCTACGGTAATACGTTTACCAACGACAGGCGCGGATACAGAAATTTCTCAAAGGGGGGGGGGGGGCGCACAAATCATTATAGTCGGGGGGAGAATTCGGGGATATGGTAGTAAAACACATAAGTATACGATACAAGGCCAATTTGTGCTCTTTTCTTTAAGAGCCAATACAACGCCAAATTGCTTAAAACGGCTTAGCTTGAAGCAGTATCCTGTCAACAATATTGCAACAATGACTTTGAAATTAATATATGGTAAAGTTCAGGACTAATGCTACTGCAAATGTATAGTGAAAACACGAATTAATAAAAATTTCTCGATAGAAAAAAATTAAAAAGTTACCTCCAAACCGTACAAATAAACAGCGATTATTCAATGAATACTTTAAATAAGATCATGAAACTTCGTGTAGTAGTTGAACTAAATATAATGGAGGGCTTATGTATAGCGGATTTTTAAAATACCCTTTATATTCAGTTTAGTAATAAATTACCTAAACTATTGCGCGTTGGAACCAGTTTAACTTAGACCGCCCCTGCCGCTCGGCCCCTGGCTCATCCCCGCTTTGGCCTAGTACTATACATCTATTCTGTGGCTTTGACTTGAATTCGCGCTGGCCTTGCACAAGCCCTTAAATGATGAATTCCATGCACCTATATCTTCCTGGTAATTTGGCTAATTACCGCGCTTAGTGCTGGACTGCCTGCGCCATGCGGGGGTGCGCGCCCCCTGCGCCCCCCCTCTGCATCCGCGCCTGACCAATGATGACTAGTCAACCTAGGAGCGCCGGAGCTTCGAGGTTTGACTATAACCATATAACATTATAGATTATTATTCACATAAAACTCTTTCATAAAACCAACAGGTTTACAACCACCGCATTTAAAACCCGTGTTTATTATTATAATCTAGTCAACACATTGTAAAGCCATTCAATAGTTTGTAAAAATATCAAGAATCCTGATAGCTTATCCTAATAGCAAATCGTTTAGAAAAGTGTCCGGTAACATTAGTGACCGTGGACCAGGGACCGTGCCTTATCTATGCAATAAGAATCTGATACTGTGTTATAAATAAATGTGGTTTCCAGACTAGCCGGCGATAACGTTGGGTAGGGATATTCTAGCATTCAAAAGTACTTATTGCACCTAGGGATTGCAATCCGGTGTCATTTTCAATCCGGCCGGATCCGGTGGAATTTTTGTTGATCCGGCCGGACCCGGATTGATCAAATCAGGTTAATTTTCACTTTTCGTTCCAAATATGACTGTTTATGAGATAATCAAGTGAGTGTACATAATATGCGAGATATACACAGCAAAAAATATGTATATGTGCAACTCTATGTGTATCAACTTTATTTCCGATGTTATAATAATTAAACAGGCCATTAAAAATCTACCACAGTGTAATTATAGTCAAATTTTAACGTAATGGGTGGTTCAGGCTTCCAGTTTTCACAGTTTGATCAATTTTAGTACACATTATTAAATCTAGCCGTTTTATAATAGTTTTACGGTCATGATTACGACTTTAATTTTATGCTAAGTCAGGACCTGTGTCATGGCGCCACGCAACGCTCATCTATTTGTTGTTTTTTTAAAATAGGTATCAAATGTTGAAATGTATTTTCCTTCTTTCTTCTTAACATAATCAACTTTACTTAATCTACTGAAATTCACAATAATTAGGTATTTGAGCATGTGCCTGAGCATGCCAACAAGTGTCATTCTTATGATAGACATCATGATGAATCTGTCTAATCAATGGCACAATCATATCCTTCCCTTTTTTTCAAAGGATGCTAAGCCTTTTTAAGCATTTTGAGGTTGCATAAGCTCTTAAACCGAACGTAACACGGAAGTTACCCCCCTGCATTATCAATTAGTTTACATTACATTTATAGGACGCTCTGCCAGCTGATCGTCCATTTTCCGTATTCTATGACAATGAAACGTAAAGCTAGCTACTAGAAAGTACACATTAACTTTATTGAGAACGAATCACATCCTTTTTTGAAGTTGGTTGAAAAGAACCAGCGACGGTACATTCATCAACAGCCTGAAGACGTCCACTGCTGAACATATAGGCCTCCCCCAAAGCGCGCGCTTTGGGGGAGGCCTACCTTGAGCGGCTGCTCGCCTCCTGCATACATCGGCTCCCCGCGGCTTTCGCCAGATCGTCGGTCCACCGAGTAGGGGGCCGGCCTACGCTGCATCTTCCGGTTCGTGGTCGCCACTCGAGAACCTTTCTTCCCCGTCGGTTGTCAGTTCTACGAGCGATGTGGCCTGCCCATTGCCATTTCAACTTGCTAATTCTAAGAGCTATATCGGTCACTTTAGTTCTCCTGCGGATCTCCTCGTTCCGGAGCTTATCTCGCAGGGAAACACCGAGCACCGAGCGACGGTGCATTACCTAGAGATAAATGTGCAATGTGGCTACCCATTGAGTGCAAACAAAACATCACAATATTATTATTCTGACGCTGCTATAAAAATTCTGTAAGTAAATACTTATGTTCAAAGCTTCGCGTAAATGTACGGCAAAAGCATCCCGGCAGACATAAAAAGTCGATGGTATTTAGCTCGTGCTCGTGACTGAGTCGCGGTGGATATAACATTTGCGGTTTTATTGTGCAGTCAGCCACTGACCCGGCTCGGAGACGATAGGTATTGAGTTCTCACGGCTGCATGGTCTGTGCTATAATGTTTCTAGGCTTTGTTGTAGACGGATGATAAGTAGCGAGTAAAACGCGCCCTGAGTTTGACTCTTTCAAGTGTATTGCTTAAAATAATAAATATCCGGAGTGGAATAATTATGCAAACGAATGCTTGTTTGCATTTGTACAAGGTGTGAAAATGACTCTGAAATCTTTTTCTCCTAATGATTTCACCTTGGAATAGAAATGTATTGATGTTTGGATTTTTTTCCTTGTGCTGTAAATCTTTAGTTTATACTTTTTATCAAGTTTCGGGTACCTGACCCTGAAATGACACACATTATAAGAAATTCTGATGATTATTCTTTTTACCAGTTGCAAGCTTTTTGGCTACTTTAAAAGAATTGTTCGCAATTCTATAGATTGCCATTACAGATTCCAACTTTAACAAGGACAATTAAATGTGAAAAATACTCGCATCTGTTATAACCACGTTATAACCATTGCGAAAATGATCTGTGCCAAATTCCAAGCTTTAAATTATAGTGTCATGGACAAGGCCATATTCATGTTGAATCTCAGCCATCGTCTGAGGTTGAGGTTCGACGTACTCCAGCATTAAAGGCGCAGTCACACAGATAGCGGGAATGGGGTGGTAACGCAATGCCATCGCCAGCATGGTACAGAATAGAGCACGCACTACGCTGCCGAGTGGGATCACTCAACGCATTAGACGATAACGCATTAGATTATCCGACAGTGAGCAGTACTGTGATAAAACAGAGAGCAATATCTAATCCACAGTATTTGTGTACAGAAAAAAGCGCAAATACTGTGTCTGGATGTTGTGGGACTATTGTCCTCGTAGTTCCTGGGTCCGTAGATACAGGGAATTTTAGTTAGGGTCCGAGATCTATACATATAATATGTGATAAAAAAATTTAATCCACGCTTTACATGACTAAACCTGGGGGTATAGCAAAGAGCCCTTTCCTTTAGCGTTAACGCCAAACGATAACTCAAAATGTATGGGAATGACATTACCACTTTTCCGCAGATTGTCATAGCTAATGTGAGTCCCATACATTTTGAGTTATCGTTTGAGGCGTTAACGCTAATGGAAAGGGATCTTTGCTAGACCCCCAGATCGTAAACGGCACATTTACATCACGCTAGCATCGCGTCGCGATCCAATCCGCTCCGTCACCAGTGTGACCGAGTCTTTAAAGTTACGAGCCATTTGCAGGTAAAAACTGATAGACGGTCGACAACAACCGGTAAATGGTGCGCAAAAACGTGGTTCAACAAACTATTTGTACGGTAACAGTAAGGGCAGTAGCCACAGGCGACATTACAGCACATTAGCGAGTATGTTGAACTGTTATTCAATATTACTCTCATTTGAAAACTGATTTGAAACAAGTTGTAATCTAATAGATCACGAGGTCAGAGGTACTGTTAGGTGTAATTTTTTAGAAGGTAATTATGTAGAACTGAGGTTTTTAGTATGGCTTAGAATTAATTAGAAATTAGTTTAGGTATCAAGAATCATTACAAACTTACGCATATTTTTGTCTGTTTTCGTATCGACGCCGGCGCCGACCCTCGCCATATTATGTGTGTCTGCTTTGAATCCTTACTGCTTATGTGCTTAATTCAACATATGGTCACCACATCTGATAAAAGAAACGCGAACACCATCGCTGGTAAATCTGTGGTAATACAGCGTCTCCTGACCACGCCCCTAAGACATGGGTAGTCGTGTGATCGCAACAATGACTTGCAACATAAAAGAGACGCGAAGTCTGTAACTTTCAGTAAAAAGACAGTAAAAGGCTTAACGCACTCTGGTTCATTGGTTCCTGAGTTTTTACGACGATCAAGCCCGTCACACATTTTAGGTGCCTGAATTTCAAAGAGGTTTGATTTTATTACTTCCCTTTCAAGTCTGGTTCTGGTTTCGTAGAGTTTTATGTACCGTACCGTATAATATCTTTCCATAGCGCCGCGTTTTTGGGGTCTTCCGGGGCTGTGTGCCTTCATCATCAGCCTATTTAGTTATCATAGTAATACTACTAGTAGTTCATGTTCATGAACTGGCCTGTTAGCTCAGTTGGCAGTAGCTTACAATAAATATTGTATTGTATTGTATGTAACAAATATTATGGACATTTCACACAACGCCATCTAGCCCTAAACTAAGCAAAGCTTGTACTTCCCCCTTCCTCTCGTGTAGGAAAGTCAGCCCTGGTGTCAGAATTTTTAGGCCGCCCTAGGGCTTCTGACTTGGCTTAACCACTATTGTGTTACGACAACAGCCGGGACCGACGGTTTAACGTGCCCTCCGAAGCACGGTGGCGCTCAGTTGTAAATACCACTTTTTGCTGTAGCGGTCACCCATCAGAGTAGTGACCGCAGCGGCGCTCATAGCGAAGCACGACTAGCCGTTTCTAACCGATCGGTAAAGTTAAGCTTGTACTATGCTTGAACCATATAACTGATAGAATACATAGATACTATTTGTTTGTAAATACATACATAGAATACAATATACACACACAATATAACACCACGCTACAGAACAAACACCTATGTTCATCACACAAATGTTTGTCCCGGGTGGGAATCGAACCCACAATCTACAGTTCAGAAGGCAGGGCTACTACCAACTGAGCTATCAGGCCTGTCGAAAGTGTTACGTATGATAAAGAATAAATGACAATTCATCGACCTCTTCAAAAAAAAGCGTCACACAGAAATAATAAGTACCTACCTTAGTCAAAAGTAAGTTCAAGGACAGGCATTATAGTTTGTCAAGGAATAAAAAAATCATAATTTCCTTTGACATTGAAAGGCTCATTTTAAATGAAACGTCTTCTTTAGTTTTGAAGGGAAAATATGAACTGGGATCTTAGAGTAATTATTATACAGACATAAGTACTACTCTAAGACCAGGATAAAAAGGGCATAATTTCCTTGGACATTGAAATTTGAAACGTCATACATAATGTCAACGACATTTAAAATAGGGGTGCGTCTATTCTAATTTTGGAAGCAAACATGTCCCAAAGTTTAAGTTAAGTAGAGAGAATTGGTTAATAGGCTTAAATTATGTTTTCGTGTTTGCCGGGCTATTCGGCCCCTTTCTCTTTATCTAGGACAAAATTTAGGAACAACTCATGTGTCTAGTTCAGGATAAGTAAGTGTTAATTTAGTATTGCATTTGGTTAATTGTTTAACATTCTTAAAAATCTTGATTTCTGGTCTAATTTGATCGCATTTCGTGTACCTACCTTGATCCTAGAACCTCGAAATTGGGGGAAAAATTAATATCTCTATCTATAACAATATTATAAAGAGGAAAGATTTGATTGTTTGTTTGTTTGCATTGAATAGAAACTACTGAACCGATTTGAAATTTTTTTTCACTGTTGGAAAACTACACTATCCCCTGGAGACATAGACAAAATTATATTTTCAAAAAAAAATTAGGGATCCTTGCTAAAACTCCAATAATGTAGCCCAAGGTGTAAAAAAATTACCTGAAATATTTTTTACATCGCGTGCGCAGCGAAAACTATTATACCCGTGCGAAGCAGGCACGAGCCGCTAGTGTTAAGTAAAGGAAAAAGTCCAAAAACGTAGAATTATAACAAAACAAACTTAATTTGGGAGTATAAGTTTAGTATAATATTATTTTTACATTTTTTGAACACCTAGGTATATAAGAAATATCATTTAATAGTGGTAATATTGTTTTATGCTTTCATGAAAAAAAATCTCTAGGGATGACTGAGGTGCTTGAAAATATGTTTATGTATGAGTCAATTTCATGCAACGTGTATGGAAAACCCGCAAAGAAAAGTTTGTAGTCTAATAACAATAAAATAACAATAATATTAACGCCCTACGATCACATACATAGATCCTGGACCCAAATTAGGATTCCCTGTATCTAGGGACCCAGGAACTACGAGGACCATGGTCCCACAACACCCAGACACAGAACAAGTATTTGCGCTTTTTTCTGTGCACAAATACATGTCTTGTTGCGGGAATTGAACCCGCCGCCTCCGGGTTATGAGCCGACCTGCTCAATCGCCACACCACAGAGACTGTCTAATAATTTTTATGCATGTGTTTATTCCTCCTTCAACTACACAGGAGTTTTTATTCGCTTTATGTTATTTTATTTTTGCCTCTTTAACTCTATGAATATGTTAATCTGCGATGAAGCTGACTGACGTAGTAGTACTATATATACCTACTTATTCTGTGCTGACGCAACATACATCATTATTTTTCCACTACCATCATTAACATGAACAAATCCGATTCTCCCACCGGCATGTAAAATTGCTACAAGTGTACCTTTTGCCATTACGTGGTGTTCTAACTTTAACTTAGCCTTGAATAAATACTTAGAAGTCTTGCTACAGTCAGCTACAAACCTCAGTTTAATGATGCAGATACCTCCATTGTATTTTTTCCATGAAAAGTTGTGGTCTATCTATTTATACTTAATTTATGTACAATGCTGAAGGGCCGCCTGTTGATAAGCAGTTACTGCGGTAATAAAGCTCTTTACAAGAATATATTGTTTCCCCCATATATGAAACAGCCATTGTCTTGACCAAGTCGATATTGTCTTGACTGAAGACATCCTTTTTTCCGTGCGTGCGCGCGCCGATCAAAACAATGCCTAAGTACTAAATACTCTATGTATGTTGATACTGAAAGGCTACACCTTTCATCTCCTTATTATCACAAATAAAACGAAGGTTTTCCAAAGTTAACTTGATGTATATTTTCCAAAGTTAGAAGCTATTCTAATAAATCACAGAGTATGTAATATCTTTTTATATCCAATCGACCTAAGAGTATATAGTATTCCACAGATGCAAAATATAAGTGTACTTGTAGTGGCACAATGCAAAGTGTATGTGTAGGTACTTGTAGTGGCAATCTTACAGTTCGGCCATCCTCTAATGAGTGCGTCCTCGCAAGTAGTTTAATTGTAACTAAAACATCGGAGAA
This sequence comes from Ennomos quercinarius, assembly GCA_910589525.2. Taxonomy (NCBI): domain Eukaryota; kingdom Metazoa; phylum Arthropoda; class Insecta; order Lepidoptera; family Geometridae; genus Ennomos; species Ennomos quercinarius. The sequence continues at coordinate 5,577,007 of OU342510.1, forward strand.
AAAGGATAATTAAATAAGCCTATGCATATTGTGAGTATGGTCCGAGTGAGTGAGAATACCAATAAGTACCTACTTAAATTCTACTGAACAAAAATCTGCTTTTATTATAATCAAAACAATCAATTTTAGTATTACAATCTGCAATCATTTGTGCGGTATCGATGATTTGATACCATTCACTTAGGTAGGTACTGCACATAATTTGTATGGTGAATAACAAAATATCAATGGATACTTGAAACTACTGAAAACTTGAATTTTCTTCTATATAATCAAACAATGCAAATAGATAATTTGAATCTTGAAACAATCATTGTCAGTTTCTCATACACAATCTACTCTATAATCATCTCTGTGATATCAATGACTTGATACCATTCACTTAGGTAGGTACTGCACATAATTTGTATGGTGAACAACAAAATATCAATGGATACTTGAAACTACTGAAAACTTGAATTTTCTTCTATATAATCAAACAATGCAAATAGATAATTTGAATCTTGAAACAATCATTTGTCAGTTTCTTATACACAATCTACTCTATAATCATCTGTGCGATATCAATGACTTGATACCATTCACTTACTGCACTGATCAGGTAGCACTTAATCTTGCGGTCTGCTACTGGCAGTTGTCTGTGCAATATCAATGACCTGGTGTCATTATATTTCTGCACCACTTGCTCTAATTTGTAGCCCACACTTGCATGTAATTACTTATAGTATTACATAATCTTGCAGTCAGCTGCGATCTACAATCATCTGTGCGATATCAACTATTCGATACCATTCGCTAACTGCACTGATTGCTCGTAGCCTGCACTCGTATCTACGTGATATTCCATCATAATCTACGACCATCTATGCAAATTGTGTTATAGTTTCATTTACTAATTGCACTGATCGCTTATAGTGGGTCAATCACTATCAATGAACTCAGTTCACAATCAAATTTAATCGGTGAGTATTTCTCACCACATCACAATGTAGTTATTTAATAAGATCTTGGTCATGGATCATGATCTTAATATTCATAATTGGTACCGTTGTCATAGTTACGTTTTTGCAACGATCTACGATTATTTATGCAACATACACTAAATAGAATACACAGCGTTGTACACAGTGTATTTTATTCACTATTGCTTTCTAAAAGTTCATTGTTATTTTCGTCATCATCACTTGAATAATCATTAAAGTTGAGCCACGGATGAACCTTGTCAATAGCTACTACATTCTCATATCTTTTATTCCCTTTTCTGGTTAGTGGAGTGTCCCCTACTAGAAATCGATCATTTGGTAAAACCTTCATGATTCGGTACGGGCCGTGAAATTTTGGTATAAGCTTTTTTGATTTGCCTAAGTGTTCCTTGTCAATCACGGTTCTCTCAATTCTTATAAGGTCTCCTTCATTGTACGATTTTGGTTGCTTCCTATCCTTGTCAAATCTCATCTTCGCATTCTCTTGGTCCTTATCTATCTTGTCTTTGGCATCAGATCTAAGCTGCATCAACCCACTGCCACTAGCTAACTGGGTTGTTTCGGTAATGACGTCACCTAACATGTTTTCTGACGTTGAGACCAATTTGCATCCGAACAACAATTCAGAAGGACTTTTCCCTGTAGTTTTGTTTACGGTGGTATTAATACCTAATTGAATGTCGCCCAAATAGTCCTCCCACAAATTTTCGCTTTTACCATGACATTTAGTACTTAAAGCGTCAGATATGGTGCGGTTGAATCGTTCAACCTGTCCGTTGGCTCTAGGAGTGGCAACTGCATTTAGTATATGTTTTATGTTTAGCTTATCTGTAAACTCCTTGAATTTTGCACTTGTGAAGCATGTACCTCGATCCGTAATTAGCCGTGATGGGGCACCGAAGTAACTAAAATGTTCCTTGAATATTTTGATCGCGGTTGATGTTTTCGTATCCCTTACAGCGCGTATGTTTACAAATTTTGTAAACGCGTCTACGATTACAAGTATGTAAAAGTTGCCTCTCTTAGAACGAACGAACGGGCCGAGATGATCCGCATGTAGTGTGTGGAATGGTATTTCAATTTTCGGTATAGGATGTAGCAAGCCTTCTTTACGACCCGAAGGTGCCTTATGGTGTGCACATTGTAAACAGGATGAGACATATTTCTTGGTGAAGCGACGCATTTTTGGAAACCAGAATGACCCCCTCAACCTAGACAAAGTTTTCTCGAACCCAAAATGTCCCACGTCATCGTGATTCATACGTAAAACTTGCCACCTTACACTCCTCGGTACCACCCAACGTATTCCGTCGTTTACAATACGATACACGTATTGACCCTTAATTTCATAATTTTTTCGTACATCGGCCACAAACTTTGTTTCGTCGTCAAGTAATATCTCCCGTATTCGTCTTATCTCTTCGTCATTACTTTGAACAGTCGCGATCCAGTCAGTTACTTCTGATTGCAGAACGTCGATCACGTGCGTGGCAATATCGTCGGTGAGTTCAGAGACTGGAGCACGACTGAGAGCATCAACATGAGCCATTTGCGATCCTGGCCTATATTCGATACTACAATCGTACTCCTGCAACTGCACCCACCAACGCGCTATTCTGGGAATCAGATCACGCTTTATCAACGTTGTTCTTAATGCGTTGCAGTCGGTTACTATTTTAAATTGCATCCCGAGCAAATAGACACGAAAACGACTTAGTGAAGCAATCACAGCTAATGTTTCGAGGTCGAATGAATGAAGCTTTTGCTCATCGACTGTCGTTTTCCGACTGTAATATGCCACCGGTCTTAGTTGACCGTCATTGCCTCGTTGCATAAGAATACCCGCGATACCGATCTTTGACGCGTCTGTGTGTAATTCAGTTTCTAATTGGGCGTCAAATAAGGCTAGTATTGGCCGTTCGATAAGTTTATCTTTTAGGACGTTAAAGGCCGCCATACATTCTTCGGTCCATTTCCATTCAAATTTAGATTTTAAAAGATTCGTCAGTGGAGACGCAATCGTTGCAAAATTTTTCACAAAGCGCCTAAAGAAGCTGGAGAGTCCAATAAAACGGCGCACATCATGTATGTTTCGGGGTATAGGAAAATTGGAGATAGCCATCGTTTTGCGTGAGCCCGGACGTAGACCATCTGCAGACACGTTGAAACCCAGAAACTCTATCTCTTTTTGGAAGAAGTGACATTTCTTTAACCTTAACGTTAGCCCTGCTTCAGACAGAAGTTGGAAAACTTCTTCTAAGCGTGTTATTCCCTCATCAAATGAACTCGCTGGAATTAGTATATCATCCATGTAAATTACCACATATCTTAGTTTACGGAAGACCCTATTCATAGCCCTTTGAAAAACGGATGGGGCGTTCGCTAAGCCGAAAGGCATTCTTTTAAACTGGTACTGTCCGTCGGGTGTGACAAATGCAGTAAGCTCTTGCGATTTTTCTGACATCGGGATCTGGTAGTAGCCAGACGCGAGATCAAGACTAATGAACAGAGAATTACCAGACAGCCTATCTAACTGGTCATCAATCAGCGGGATGGGATAATGTTCCTTTCGTGTTTTATTATTTAATGCCCTATAATCAATGCAGAGTCTCTTTTCTCCCGTTTTTTTCTTCACGAGAAGGATGGGGCTCGCATAGGGTGAGGTTGATTCGCACACAATATTAGCATCCATCATCTCTTGCACCATTGTTCGTACCAACTCGCGCTCTGGGTACGAAAGCCTATAAGGGCGATAAACAACTGGCTGGCTGTCATTCAATTCGATGTCCATTTGTACTACATTAGTGTATCCTAGATCACTTAATCCAGATGAGAAACAGCATTCGTATCTTTCTAAAAGGGCTTTTAGTCGAAGTACTTCCTCGTTTGTTAAATGATCACCACAATTCAGATCAGCGTTAGTGTCGGAGTCATTAAAATCTAAAATGTTGACGTCTAACCTTTTTTCAGTACTAAGGACCCGGGTAATTAATGTTTCCTTATTCAAAGTTATTGATTCCTCGCTAAAATTCTGCACTAACAGCGCCCCATTGCCATTTTTCAACGTATATTCACCGGGTAATAAATAGAATTGTTTAGTAGGTGGGCCTCTTAATGAACCTCTGACATACACAGCTCCAGAGTAGTTTTTATTAGAGTAGACTGGAATTATCAACATTTGTTTTGATTCAATTTTTACATCTTCCTTCAGAATGAGTTCTAATTTAATTGCATTTTCTCTAGTGAAGTTCAAGGAATCTGTGGTTTTAGTTATTATTATTCCAGGCCTTTCAGTGAAGCTATGACCTACCAGCACTGGGTATTTAACCACGGCGTCATCAACTATATAAACATCAATTTTTTCTGCAATATTATTAATCTCTAGTTCTATACGTGCAATACCTATCGGAACTACCATATTATTCCCTAATCCTCTCATAACAGGTAAATCATCTACAGACCATGAAATACCTAATTTCATTGCTTCACTACGTTGTATCAACGTGCATTGGCTACCTAAGTCTATGTATCCGTTGGTTATGGTGCCGTTCACTTTTAAAGACACAATATATTTGTTATTGCTAGAGTTGTCTAGGTCAACTTGTAAAACTGATTTTTCCATACTACTAGCAGACTTATTATTTAATTCATTCACCAACCGTTGACAATTAGCTGATAAGTGGCCAATTCTGTTGCAAACACTACATTTTATTAATTTTTTTGCACACTTAAAACTATAATGGCCTGTTTCATTACAGTTAAAACAAGTGACAGATGCACTAGTCTGTGATTTGGAAGCTTTGGCATCATTGACATTAAACCTTTTCATATTTGAACTAGGAATATTTGAAGAAAATGTTTTTTTTTCATGACTAACCTTATACCTATCATTCTGTTGGCTTTGTTGTTTTATTGATTGAAAATAATTCAAGACTTCTTCTGGTTCTTGGCATTTAGCCGCCTTAGCACCTAATCTCAATGATCGATCCTCGATCCCATACAACAAACAATCAACAGCTCGCTTACCAAAAATCTCGCAGCGATTTAACAAGTTTAACTTCTCATAGTAATATAATTCTAATGAATCATTATATTTTGCTCGTTTCGTCAGCATCTGGGTTAATAGTTCAGCATAGTCATCACTACTAGGGAAGGAGTCAATAAGTTTATTTTTCCATTCGGGCCAAGAAAAGGACATTGTAGGTAAAGCTTGATACCATGTGCGGGCAACGCCTGCGAGTCTGGGTAATGCATAATGTATCACCTGGTCATTACCCCAATTATATAGTTTCGCACATTCATCAACCTTGTTAAGCCACATGTGAATAGTTTGACCTTTAACCATAGGGTCAAATTCAGGAATAACATTGCCTAACATTGGAAACTTGTTCCTTTCTGGTTTGGCACTTGATAATAATTTAACTATCTCGTTCAGGAACAGCTGAGTTTCACTATTAGCAAATAAAGGGGTATTTACGTGTCCACTCGAAGTTGGCGGAGGTGCACCACTTGCGCCGCTGCTCAGTGAGGTGCCGCGATCAGGCGACCTGTGACTGTGCCTTGACTGACGCTGGTCGTTTCGCTTCCTCTCCATACTGCGGCTCGGTCGATGCTCATACTGACGCTTACGGCTATACTTCCGACTTCTACGATGTCTGCCTCGAGTTGGTGATTTTGCTCGACTTTGACGTTCACTTCCCTCAGTTGATTCGCTACGCGATTCTGTAAATCTTCTGCGACGTTTCGCCTCTTTTGATTTGTTCCGGCTGGATTTATGATCACGACGACGCTTTCGTTTCAACTCCACAATCTCCGGGGTAAAGCGAGAGCGGCTCTTTCGGGGGCAAAGATTTTCATTGTTGAACTCCTCCATTTCGAGTGTTATTTTCCATGAATGGTGGGTGTGTTGTCTTGATCCCTCTTCTGAAATGAAAGGCTACACCTTTCATCTCCTTATTATCACAAATAAAACGAAGGTTTTCCAAAGTTAACTTGATGTATATTTTCCAAAGTTAGAAGCTATTCTAATAAATCACAGAGTATGTAATATCTTTTTATATCCAATCGACCTAAGAGTATATAGTATTCCACAGATGCAAAATATAAGTGTACTTGTAGTGGCACAATGCAAAGTGTATGTGTAGGTACTTGTAGTGGCAATCTTACAATACATACTTGATACTTAACATCAGTGGCATGTGGTCAACCCACAGATTATAGAAAAAACAATTGGTCAATCAAACGGTACTCCTTCTGAAGTAATAAACATAGTGAAACCAATATAGTCAATTTTACAGCTGACTGTACTGCATACATAGCGTCGGATGGACGTACTAAATGATTTTGCCATTAACGCAAATGGTTAAGATTTTTAATTAGATGCTCACCACTAATTGAATAGATTTGGTATTTCTCATACGAACTCTTTGGGTTTGGGGTACAGTAAGCGACAGAAGTTGCTAGACGGAAAGGATATTAAACTGAGCGCGCAAAAAAAATTGAACTGGCTCTGTTTCAACTCGCGAAATATGCTTTCATCTGCCCAGATGTACCTACACACTCGCGTATACAGGTCGCATTTTGCAACGAATCTTTAAGAAACTTGGTATACTGGTTCTACATGATTTTCGATTGGATGTGAATTTCTCCAGAAAGGGGGGAAGTTCACTGTGGCGCCGTTTACCGGCCGATTTCGATAATATTTGGCAGAAACATAATACCATGCATTGGGGTCCAGGTACTCCAAAATAATTGTAAACTAAAATGTCGGAATACCTATCGCCGAACATTTCGATGAAGTTCTGTGTAAAGATATTTTGTACCCTGGGAAAGGACAACGTACAATTTGTTGTCATAAGCTATAGTTTATGCGTGTGTTGCCGCGGGCAGCAGCTAGTATAATTATGTATTTAATCATGTAGGTGTATTCGCCAACTTCAAACCAAATACATCTGCTCGGAGCTCCGAAGCTTTGTAGTGCACATGTGCAGTGTTTTTACAAAAACATCTGCTGTGGTGTTATCGGAACATTCGATGACAGCCATCATGGAACATTATTAGAAGTATAGGTACTAGTTTAGTTTACCCCAACATACTCATGTTATAGGGATGTCTCTTTAAACAACAAAAGAAACAAGTGTTACACAATACACATCCTGATTAAAACATATCCTCTGTGAATATTACCAAATTATTAATATTTCCTTCAATTTAAAGTATAACGTATTCGTAACATCCGCGTCAAAATACCACTTATCAGCTGGTCCGGTTTGTACCACGTGCGAGTTCCCGTAACCGCTCCAGCCGACAATGCATTGCTTGCTTAGTCGTATGGCGGACGCCTCCCGCAGCTCACGTGCTCTCATGCTAACACGCGAACCGTGAGATAAAAACCGTGAATAAGCTACGAATCATCAATGAATGCCTTTGTTTCTAAGCTAATTAGTATCGCGCAAGTCGATCCGCGCCGGTCATGATGCAACTTCGCCTCGAGCCCTTTTAGCGCCGCCAACGTCCTACTTGCAACCGCGGCGTAATTCTACTCGGCATCGATATGCAAGCACGTGCTCACCCTGCGCAATCCGTCCCCGTTGTCCAATCGTAGGAGGGCGAGGGCTACCGGCGCGTTTCCGCCACCCAATCGCGGCTCGTGTACGACTTCTCCACGAAACCCGCCGATCCCGACCGACAGGAGCCGAAGTGCGCCACAACCCCCAGTGCAGCAGCAGCCCCCAAGATGGCGACAATGGTGGCTGCCACACCGGCCGCGACGGTCACCAAGAAGCCCTCATTAAAAAAATACAAGGCGCCGACACCGCCCGCCAAATCGTCTTCCGATGACGACTGTGATAGTGACAAAGACAAAGAGAACAATGTGGTGCCGCGAGAGGAAAACGACAATGACACCGATGATTGTAAACAAACAAAGCCGCAGTCGCCGGATGACAAACCGGTACCGGACAAGGGCTCCCCTTTACCGAAAAAGTTCGCTGCCAGGTTAAACGGAAATGTGGACCGTAGCTCGGTCCTGTCCAAAGCCGCGATGTTCGAAGCGGGCAGTCCGCGAGCTAAGGACCCTGCAGAAATGTCTCTGCGGGAACGAAAGGCTCTGTTCGAAAAGAATAAGGGAGCTGCTATTATCCCGAAGGCCCCCTTCGGTCAGGCCCCTTCAGCGAAGTCTCTACACAGGGATAATAAAGGTGAGTCCCCATTTCTTTTAATTTATATCTAACGTCAACAATGAGGAGTATAACAATATATATACCGGCACGCAACCGTAATGATGACGAGCGCACTATTGCCGTGTTTATGATCTGTGACCAATTTTAGTTTAACTTGTGTACTGTCTGTATAATATAAATAATGTTACCTGTTTCCTCAATTGAGATAAAATGTAATCAATAACCTCGATAGTCCTCGCCGGAGAGTCTAATGTAGGTATTGTCGGTGATTAACCTAATTGCAAGTTTTGCGAATGATTGACGCATAGAATAGAAAATGCAGGTGATTTTTAGCTTTTACCATTGCAAGAAACGGCAAGGTTCTTAGAATAACTCAGCCTGTGAAACCGCTGTATTCTGCCATCGTTCTTTGCATTTTCTCCCTTTTTAAGTACAATAGTTCCGATAGTACCTATTTAAAAGGGTTTATGGAACAGGTGAGTTTTCGTTTGACTACGGTGAGCAATTTAATAGTAAACCACTCCATCGTTTTTCGTTTTCTTACAATGCAAAAAAATATATTACACCATACTTTCTCCCATATTTTTGCGATATGAAAGTCATTTGCAGTGAAACAGTTCTGATGTTCAGAAATTGGCAGAATAAAGTCTTAAACATCGTTCTTAAGATTACACAAAAGAACTGACATACAACACAACATTACGGGGCTTATAAATAAAAAATAAACTTTTGAAAGGTAATAAAGGTAACCTGTAACATATTAATAATCTTAAATTGTTCGAAAGGTCAAACAAGCCGGATTCAAATTAAAATAATGCATTTTATAGGATATAATTATAATCGAACGAAAGGACATAGCTTGACTTCAGACATCGCTAAAGTTAATTGATCCCTTTATAAAAACTGGAATCTTGCCGAAAATTCTATCTACTTATATTTTATCTAGACATTCTCTTCAGTCTGACAATCTAGTTTGACTGGATCTTTTTTTTAAAAATTATTATAGCTTAATAATATACATGTATTATGCATGAGAGTTGATCAAATAGGTACCTGTCTAAATTTTTGCATATTTTTTACCATGTCTCCTAATCGATATTGCATATCTAAAAGTTTTACAGTTAGGTGATTATAACAAGCCAGGTTATATAGCAATTGGCTGTGTTCAGATAATTATAGTCTAGTTTCTTTTTATGTGCGATTAGGTATGTCCTGCTCCTGACTGACATTTTGTGTTATTTTTTTACACACATGTAAAAAAATAATCCTAGAACCAGACCTAGAATATTTTCGTTACCTATAGACATTAGTCTATCTGTGGATTGTGTCAAATGCAATTCAGTAGCTGATTATTTACACACATGTAAAAAAATAATCCTAGAACCAGACCTAGAATATTTTCGTTACCTATAGACATTAGTCTATCTGTGGATTGTGTCAAATGCAATTCAGTAGCTGATTATTTACACACATGTAAAAAAATAATCCTAGAACCAGACCTAGAATATTTTCGTTACCTATAGACATTAGTCTATCTGTGGATTGTGTCAAATGCAATTCAGTAGCTGATTATTTACACACATGTAAAAAAATAATCCTAGAACCAGACCTAGAATATTTTCGTTACCTATAGACATTAGTCTATCTGTGGATTGTGTCAAATGCAATTCAGTAGCTGATTATTTACACACATGTAAAAAAATAATCCTAGAACCAGACCTAGAATATTTTCGTTACCTATAGACATTAGTCTATCTGTGGATTGTGTCAAATGCAATTCAGTAGCTGATTATTTACACACATGTAAAAAAATAATCCTAGAACCAGACCTAGAATATTTTCGTTACCTATAGACATTAGTCTATCTGTGGATTGTGTCAAATGCAATTCAGTAGCTGATTATTTACACACATGTAAAAAAATAATCCTAGAACCAGACCTAGAATATTTTCGTTACCTATAGACATTAGTCTATCTGTGGATTGTGTCAAATGCAATTCAGTAGCTGATTATTTACATCATAATTATTGCAGTTCTAATACAACTATTACTGCTACATAAAGCGTTTGGAATATCTATTGACGGCTGCACTAGTCGTATATTATCCTCCGAAATCCAAATACCAACTCATCCTTCATCGAAAACCATAAAACATAGAGAAGTAGGTATAAGTAAGGATTTTAAAAACAATAGAAGCTTATTCTCCAGTATAGTATATGGGCTATAAACAAAAATGAGAGTGATGATAGACCGTGATGAAGTCATTAAATAAATAACTCCTTCGACGAACACGAAGTAGGCTTTAAAACAAATGTAGTTCTCTGAAAACGAAATAATAAACAAATCTCGGCGGCATTCCTGTTCTCAGATATTAGTATTATCAAACGTAGGCTTAGAAGAGGACAATTTTGGAAATGGACAGTTTAAGAAGTATGGACCAAACCTACCGGAGGGTTATACCGGGTGTTGGGGAGTATTTTTGTATTGTATTGTATTGTTGTTATAAAATTTAAGTACAAATCAATCTACCTTTAGGAAGCTAATAAGGCCACATGGAAATAATGAAAAGGAGACAAACAATAAAAGGTCTCTGAAAATAAAACAATACCATTCTATAACCAATAACAAAGCATTTAATAATAACTGTTAATTGACACCATCATTATTCAAATTTCATTTCAATACAACACGACCTCGCAGTTTTCCGCAAACTTTTTTTGTTCCTAGAATGATTGTGCAAACTACCAGTTCGGAAAACGGTTAAAAGTGCATATATTATGTCGTACCTGCTATAAGAAGTACATGGAAGTGCATAGCTTTTGCTCGCTTCTCCGTCCGCGCAGGATTCCAGAAATTATCAGCGCGGCGTACGCAAATTATTTTCCTTTTGAGCAATGGAACCTTTGGTCAGGTATTTGGCATTACTACCAGCACCGCACAATAGGAAGACACCTGCCAAGCTTTGAGTCTCGGTCCAGTTGTTTGGGGAGTACGTTGGCTGTCGTTAGTCAGCAGTAAGTCTGTCAGTTGTTAGTCAGGAATTCAATCAGGACGAAGCCTTTTTTTATATATAGATTATAAATAGGTAGATGTAGATGCCAAATCAGGAAAGGTATGGGTTTTCCCCCGTTACGTTAAGACTTCTTGCAACACTGTTGCATCAACATTATGAAGAATTAAGCGGGTGCAGCACCACGGAGTTTTATTAACGGTTTACTTACTTGTTTATTTTTAATGTACGAGGTCGAGTAGGCCAACGTTTAACTGCAACGCACCTGATTTTAAGCGACGATGCAGCCGAAAATGTAGCACGTTGCCCTATGAGAAGCCTATTCACTCTAGCCTTAAAGAGACCCAATTATATTTGTCAGGAAACAAGGAAGCCGGGAGTGAGTTCCATTCCCTAGCAGTTCGAATGATAAAAGAGTCAGCGAAACGCTTGGGAGTCGCGCCTTGTAGTCCTATAAATCGAAATGGAGATGACGGAATCATCTCATGTAGTTCTTGCGCGCATTCTCCGAAATGTTTCCATACAGCTTTAATTTGGTAAACAAGTCAAAAAGGGCGAACAACCGTTATTTTCAAGGTAAACAAAAACATACGCTATACCTTGTCCTTTAATGGTTTTGTGAATGTGATACCATTCCGATTGTACTGTTATCATTAATCGAATTAGGTACGTAAACGTAAAATCGATACGATAAATGTACATTTTGATTTAGTTTTGATGAATTCCACGAAGTGCAATATTATTTGTATGAAATTTTAACGTAAACAATGGGAAACTTCATGGGCGTGAGCTGTCAAAAACCATTCATAAAATGGACATGGTATACCATGACCAAATGCTTTGCCAATAACCCATAAAACAATATTGATGCGAGATTTTATGTTATCTTGTAAATAGCATCATCTTTTTTTTTAATTTCCGTGTCATGTCAGGGTCGTGCTGAGTCAATAACCAATTTAGTTAGTCATAATAAAGTTATTCTAACATAATTGTTGATAAAAACATACCAAACTGAAGTAGCACGTTTCAATATTGACTTTTCATTTTGCGTATCCTTATCATTTCTACCATAACTGGATCCGGAAAAGAAACTGTAGTCTGAGCTATTAACGCATCACTGGAGAACTTTGTCGCTTTAATATCTTTAACAATTTTGCAATAATATTTTCAGAAATATAAATGTGTTATTGTGAAAGGGTACTAAATCGTTAGTGTTTGTCACTGCCGTGTTGGTTGTATTTGCACATCACTATAACATTCGGTCAGTGTGTCATCAGATTCTGATAATAGATTCAATAGCAAGTTATTGGGCACGTTATACTTATATTATTACCTATAACATTTTCTTTTCTTGAAAGTATTTCTACCGATATTGAAAAATAGGTTCAGAAATTTCATCGTAAGTATATCAAAGCTTAAACATTTATCAATAGGTGGTAGGACTTTTCTGCAAAGTTCGTCTAGGTAGGTACCACCGCTTTGCCAGTTATTCTGCCGCCAAGCAGTAGTGTGCAAGCACTACTGTGTTCCGGTTTGAAGGGCATTGTAGCTAGTGAAATTACTGGGCAAATGAGACTTTATGATCTGATCACTCAGTCTAGTAATCTGATTATTAGACTGGGTGATGTCTCAGGATGACGTGCGCAGTGCAGTGTCGCGCGAAACTATTGTTTTAAAGTTCCGGGTGACACTGCAACTGTTATGGGCGGCCGTGTCACTTAACATCAGGTGAACGACTAGCTCGTCACGTCATTCAATCACATTAAAAAAAAAAAAAAAAAAAAATAGTGGGAACTGGGAACTGAACGACGAAATAAGGAACCGCTCATCTTTTATAGGTCATAGTGCTGGGAACTAAGAACCGAACGACAAAATAAATAAATTGGGCAAGCATTTCAAACAATACTCTGACTATGCCTTGAAAACGGCTATACTAACTATTATTTATTCAACCATAATTATATTTAATAGACAAGAATACATTACATGCGTCACCTGAATTTAATGACACCATGCAAGATCAACGCCCGAAAAATAGCACAAACTAACACAGGCGATGCATTGTTTCTTTACACCTCTTCAAAAGCCTAAAAGAAGTCAACATCATCATTATGCGAAACAATCATCAGCAAAAAATTATTACTAAAGAATCAAAGACTAATGAAATGTCTTTAGGAGTCGATAGATTTTATTTCAACAATAGTTTGACTAATTAGCTTGAATCTTTGAACTCGTTTCAACTAGTTCTATTGATCCCATTGTAAACTAGTTCGAACGTAACGGAAAGAATCTGTTAGCTGTGTTGTGACTCTGTGACACTTCATCGATCCGGAATTCCGGAAAGTGACGGATCAAAGAGAAAGTCGAGTACAATTTTTAAGTGTGCAAATTTTTGTGCGTTTTTATACGTGTACTGGTTTTTTTATCTTAGATCTATGCGACATGTCAAGACTTGGAAACCCCCAAATGTTCGGTTTCACCAATAGCCTAAGGAGTTTTAAGTGCTGGTCGATCGGGTCTCTAATTTTAATGGATCCTTCGGCATCCCAGCACATGTGACAGTTTGTTTTTATATGCGTAGGTTCCCCTCAATTTGGTGAAAATAAACATGGGTAAAGTGCGTTTAAGGAGTTCCTTACGTTAAGGGACTATGGGTATATTAAGCTTGAGGGTTTGTTGGTGAAAATGGGAATTACGTTGTAAATTTTAGGCCTCTAAAAATCATATGGTCATTATCTATATAAATCAATTTCAGTATGTTTTTATTATAATTGTTCAATATGATGACAGTCTACAGTTTCCTTACAGCAATTATAAGTAGTGGTTACATTTTTTATTGTTTTTATTTCTAATCCGATTCTAAGTAGGTATATGACTTTTGGCGTTCTGATAAAATTCGCGTTTGCTGACCGTGGCTGAGAATGGTTTGGATTTGGACATACCTTATTAGTCTTTGCTCTCTGAAAACTAGAATTCACGAATAAATCCGCAATTTTTTTTCGAAAACTGGATTTTGTTTAAGTAGTAATTTTTTTTTTCGGCGCTTGAGTTGAAGTATTCATTTCTTTCACAAGTCCGCTTTGCCGTTCAAATACTTAATTGAATATAGTAACCTACTTCTGGCTTAATGTTAAACTGCAGTCCACACCATATAATTTTTTTCCGCACACATCATTAGGGACTTTTTACTTTCAAAGAAACCATAATTTCAAAATTGCCGTCTCCGTAGTGAAGCATTTGCTATAACGAGTAGAAAATTAGTAGTTGTCGAGTTTCGTGTTATTGTTATTCTTTTGATAGATGGTTGCCATTCCTACATTTACTTTTTTTAACAAGGTTTTCAATTTGATTGAGTTTGTTTTCGTAATCTGCAGTTCTGTTTATTATTAATCTGAAAAAGAATAAAGATATGTCTTGACTTGAACCACAGAATAAATAATAGTATTTATCTATTCACAAAATAAAATTGTAATATTCACGACTGAGTTCGTTCTGAAATACGACCCTTGGTAGGTTAATTTTTAGCCACAGGAAATTCTAGCGCGAGCATCAATTAGTGTGACTTGCGGAGACTGAGGAGTAGGGAAGGACGTCTATCAATAAAATAACTTTTCTATCACATTTTATTTCAACAAGCACTGAAACCGACCCGTTTTGTAAATCTCATAGTTTTAGAAATTATTTATCTACTATTTAAAATGTTATGCTCAAAAGTATCAAGGCTTCTCACTCCTCAGACAACCTTGACTCCTCAGGAAACCTTGGCTCACTAGTTTTATTTATCATAATAATTATTATACGTGTGACCCTTATTGCTATAACAAACGTGATAAATACAAAGGTTTTACAGCAAAGGTATGTCACTATAAAGTAGTTTTTTGCTTGCGTGGGTGCAAATGACAATAATTATTAAAATGTTTTGTTTTATACGTTTTGTTCACAGATTATAGAAAAAACAGTTGACTATTTTTTTTGTTACGTTTACCATAATTTATTCGTAGCGTTTACTAACTATCATGTCAATGCTCTCTCAAATATAGAAACACTAGCTGCGCCTCGCGGTTTCACCCGCAGCTATAAAGTAGCCTATGTGTTAATCCAGTAAAGCTATAAGCTATCTCTATTTCAAATTTCATTCAAATCTGTCCAGCCGTTTGATCATGAAGGAGTAACAAACATACACACATACACACATACAAACAATACAATACAATAATGCTTTATTGAACACCAATACATAAAAATTTACATAAGAACGGCAGAACAACTTTCGCCTTTATAATATTAGTGTGATTACAAAAATACAAACTATTCTAATGAACAAGAAGTTTTTCTGTGTAAATAAATATTAAATCAAACCAATAAAAAGATATTCATCAAAACATAATTAACACCTCCAAGTTCTTACCGACACCGATATTAATTTACCATTAAACTAAACCCCAATTACAATAACCTATTAATTACTACCAATTACAATCCAATTAAAACGTAACTGCGATTTGTAAAAGTGTAAAGATAAAACTAGTGAAATGAATACCGTCACTGCCCATTGGGAACGTAATGGGCAGCTGGAACTGGATAACAAGAATAAAAACTGACCGATGGTGCGTGAAACAGTGACAAAAGAGCTGCGTACTAACTGGCGCTCAATCTGTGGTGGTGTTAGGCATAAAATGTCAATACAGTACAGAAATTCAGACAGTATGGGTGTTATTCTGTAAGACATGCAAGACATGCACTTTTTATGTTAATGAATGACGTGATGAGCAGGTGGTTCGCCTTCTGTTAAGTGTCACGGCCGCCCATAAAAGTTGAAGTTAGTTATAAAGTTTTGTGTGTGTATGTACTGCGCACGTGATTGGAGAAAGTCGTATTCAAAGTTTTTTCTGCCAAGCTAACATAGAAAATATCCATGGATCCACCTTTCGAATCGAAGAGGAAAAAAGTATCTATGGATCCACATGTGGATGGAAGAGGAGATGAAGGTATCCACGGATCCACATGTGGACCCGAGCTGTGGGTCCAAGTGGACGGAGCTATTTCTTCTGATAAGTAATGCTAGATTCTCATCAGGCTGCAATTGGAACGGTCCTGTGAACCGATAAAAATAATGCGTGGTCCAAAACAGACTTGGACAATATTTTTTTTACTTGGGTTTGGGTCAAAAGGAGACTTGGGCGAAAAGGCATAAAATAAACCTGAATTTTCATTAAGCTTCTGAAAATCTATTCTTCTGTGACCATTAACTGCGAGATGGTATAGTATCCATACTGCTGACAGCTATACAATATAACAAATAGTAATTCAGTGACACTATTATTGAAGGTAACGTAGCGACTCTCACCTAAACTATGACAATAGTACAAAAGTTCAAACCAATGGTGGATAACGGGCGTGGGATTTCGGAAGTGCTGATTCGGATGGTGATTGCGCAAATTGTAGTAGCGATTGTACTTAGTGACAATCATTGCTATCTATTGCTAAAGTTGTTAAACTAAAATTAGTATGAAAAACGAAATTTGTGCGATCTTCTGTTAGGTTATATTAATGCAATGTGTACGTAGACATAATCTGGAAAACAGCTATGCGCCTGCGCCGCCGCCAAAATATTTAAACCAGTTTGATGCCAAAGGTTCCATCGATGGTGGACACGACAAGCAAACGGTCCACCTGATGGGAAGTGGTCACCGTAGCCCAACATCTGTAATACACAGCCTCTGTGGTGTGAGGGTTGAGCAGGTCGGCCCAGAACCCGGAGGCGGCGGGTTCGATTTCCGCGACTGGGCAAATATTTGTCCACAGAAAAAAGCACAAATATTTGTTCTGTGTCTAGGTGTTGTGGGACCATGGTCCCTTGATACAGGGAATCCTAGTTAGGGTCCAGGATCTATGTATGTCATCTTTGGGCGTTATATTTAAATATTTATTTTTATAATACATACTAGACTGGAGGGGAGATATCAATGATTAAAAACATAAAAAAAAAAACTTTATTATCGGAAAAATAAATCCATTGGTTAGTAGGTATGTAGCTTATTACTAATGCGTTGCTTCCATTGGAGATTCCAAATGACATTTTTCATTCTGACGTAAAAGACATTACAAGGCGATGATTCATAAATCAATCGAACGATGATTTTGCTCAATTTTAAGATGAAGTTTCATCATAAACCTTAATGCATTATCTTGTTTATACCTGAGCTTTATAGCACATTTTTATCAATAAGGTGTCACATAATAATCCCACGGCATTGCCCTATTGATATATTGATTCTTCTCAGTCGCTTTTGTTATCGCTATTTACGCAATCGCCGTACGGTATCGTTAGAGCTGTAGAGGTGGACCCGAGTTTGTCGATTTGTGCAATGGCCATTCCGCTTGAACCGGCGCGCGCGCTGACTGTCGCTGTTCGAAATTTAAATTTTATTTTCTTCTTTTCAAATATTTTGTTGACATTTTAGAATATTGTTTTTTTTTACGCAATATTTTGTGGCCAATGCTTGAGGAAGTTAAACGTGGACTCGCTTCATTGAATTTTTGTGTAAATGAAAATCAGTTGATAGTGAACCTTTGGATTGTAACTAGTATTTAATTGTAAGTAAAAATTTATTGATATATTAATTCAAATGGACAAAACCGGTATTTAAAATTTTGTGAAACTTTTAGACATTTTTGAATGCCAATTACATCTTAGTCACGACTTGCAACTTTAACGCAGGAGTACAATGCGCCAGCCGTAAAAAAGCTCTAAGCTATTTATTCGTTTGTGAATCTTATATTTTATATTCTATAAAATATCAATTGAACTTACCTACAATAAAAGAGAAAGAGAAAGAAAGAAAATAGAGAAAGAGCCTCAGGACCCAAGATTATCTTTTATTAACATTTGGGGGGAGAACTTTTTTGCTAAATTAAACGTTAGGAGGTTTGGATGGCATAATGGGGTTGGGGCAGTAGTACCTACGTTTGTCAACTGAACATTAAGTACCAGGACATTATAAGTAGTGAAGGGGTGTTAGAAATAATTAAGGGATGAAACGTAAGGTTTGATGGTATGTATGATGGTAGGAACCCACCTGCTTCGCTATACAATTAATAAGAGATTATGTACTGCGGAGCTACACAATCTAATTCCACCATCTCCGTTTCACCATCGGACGACAAGACGTACAGCTACACGCCATCCATTTATGGTTGATATTCCTTCAGTATTTTCATACAAAGCGGTTTGTTTCGACATTTATAATCCGAGCAGCCAAGGA
The DNA here is from genome assembly GCA_910589525.2 of Ennomos quercinarius. Taxonomy (NCBI): domain Eukaryota; kingdom Metazoa; phylum Arthropoda; class Insecta; order Lepidoptera; family Geometridae; genus Ennomos; species Ennomos quercinarius. Next base: position 5,595,446 of record OU342510.1, read on the forward strand.
ATGGAATACATTACCAGCGTCTTTGTTTCCCGATAAGTACAATCTGGAGCTCTTCAAGTCGCGAGTGAATCAGGTATCTTCTAGGCAAGCATGTACCATCGTAGATCGCATCGTCACTTCCCATCAGGTGAGATTGCAGTCAAATGCGGGCCTGTTTAGTTATATAAAAAAATGTAAACAATAAGTATAATATTTTCATCAGGCCTTCTGAGACTTTTAGCGTTAAAATGCCTTCGAACCTGAAATAACAGCTTCAAAGGGAATATGAGACAAAGTCACCCTAGGGGAAATCTAATGGTTTTGACAGTGACCTGCAATCAAGGCTCCAACACTCAACAGTGGGATATAAAAGTTAACTAACAATAATTTTGTGCAAAATTAAAAAAAAATCTCTGACTTTCTCTCTCCTCCTTCCAAATCTCCTACAACTAGAAAGGAGCTGAATATTTTCCATCACCTGAGCGGATTTTCTTAAATCATAGCTAAGAACATACTCGATCAAGACACCTTTTAAACAAAAAAAAAACGATTTATCCGCCTTTATAACACTTATACACCCCTCTGTTCGGATGGTGGTTAAAAAGAAAAACAAATGAACGACCGTTTTCATCTCACGATTGCTTTCCTACGATGAAACCAAACTCTTCTATTGCACGCGCAAAATGTGTTGTCAATTTTTATAACTCACTGTTCCAAATAAAGGGCACGCCGGCAATTTGCTTAGAACATAAAATAAAACCACATAAAACTGTTTCCGTTGGTTCTTGTCACTAGCTAAGACATTGTTTCGAAATGTACGAGGTGTCAAAGTACCGTGGTACTGTAGAATAGAACCTCTGTAAAACAATGTGAAACGATTGTGTCGTTTCCGCAATTAAATTAAATCCCATGGCTTAGAACGATGAACTGTGGAGAATGACATAGTTAATAGGTTTAGTTTAGATCATCATCATCATCAACAGCCTGAAGTCGTCCACTGCTGAACTTAGGCCTCCCCCAAAGAGCGCCACTTTGAGCGGCTACTCACCTCCTGCATCCATCGGCTCCCCACGGCTTTCACCAGATCGTCGGTCCACCGAGTGGGGAGCCGGCCTACGCTGCGTCTTCTGGTTCGTGCTCGCCACTCAAGAACCTTTCTTCCCCATCGGTTGTCAGTTCTAGCGATGCGAGTGCGAGCGATGTGGCCTTCCCATCAATTATCAGTTCATTAGTTTAGGTGAATGAAAGAAAATAAATTTACGAGAATATTGTTTATTAACGGGATATTTACCATGTAATTCATTTGTTTCGAGTTGCCGATATTTCGGTATTGTTGCAAGCACCAACAGCGCGTTTGTCCGTGATCATGGTGCTTGCAGCAGTACCGAAATATCGGCAACTCGAAACAAATAAATTACATTGTAAATGTCCCGTTAATAAACAATATTTTAGTAATGCTAAGTGACCATGGTTTTTTTTATGCTAAAATGGACATACGTTTGACAACATCACCCGCGATGGGAAGTTGTAAACGAAGTTGTCTAAGGTGGAGCACGTTTGCCCATGAGATGCCGAATTGCCCATACTTGAAGAGACCCAGGTTAAAATTTTATAAAATAAATTTAATAAATAAATGGATTTCTGTTACATCGACGATGAAGGGATCACTTAAATTCCGTTGGTATATTCGGAAGTCGATATAAGAATATGAAGCTATGAATTATTTGCACATGTCAACTTTGTTTTCTTAATTTTTCAGTTACGAAATAATATGTTGTAGTATTTATAACATTATATATCCTACAATAAAAAAAAGGTTATTATAATTTGCAAAACACCTACTTAATTTTAGTGTAATAACTGTTGTAGTCCTGAAACAATAATTATATGAAAATTATTTTTAACAATTTCATATTTAAATAATCCAGAAAATAATATCACAATTTGATCATAATAATACCCATATATAATCTAAGGGCCGATCTTACAATTTCAGGTTAAAATAAATGCTAACAGTTAATTATTATCGTAAAACTTTTTAACCTTAGTTTTAAAAGTGGTTTTATTTATATTGACTGTTGCTATCAATTTTATTTAATTGATTCTCGTTTATATTCAAACAATCGATTCCAATGTCACCTCAATAAAATGTCCTTTTTACGGCTCGTCGTTTATCTTTAAATCTCGTACCGTGTCTCAGTAACAGATGTTCCCTGAAGGTTTCACCTTGTTAACCCGTGCTATTAACCTACAAGCAAGACGATTAACCAATCAATGTTTTACGATTTAAAAAAGTAAAAGTTAGTAGTTTGGTGGAATTGGCTGCGTAATCTAATATTGTGGAACAGGCTTTTTGTTAATTTTGATACTCGATATAATAATGTGTTTGATTCTGATAATGGCAAAATAGTTTATTAGCACCGAAAAAAATCAAATTAAAATAATCAGCCTACATAACGTTCCCACTGCTGGGGCACAGGCTGTCTCTACCAGATAGATATATCTGGCCTGATAGCTCAGTTGGTAGTAGCTCTGCCTTCTGAACTGTAGGCTGTGGGTTCGATTCCTTACCCGGGACAAACACTTGTGTGATGAAGATATGTGTTTGTTCTGTGTCTGGGTGTTGTAATGTATTCTATGCATGTATTTACAAACAAAAAGTATCTAAGTATTGTATCAGTTATCTGTTTCCCATAGTACAAGCTATGCTTAGTTTGGGGCTAGATGGCGCTGTGTGAAATGTCCACAATATTTATATTTATATCTCGCTTGCTAAAAGCGAGGGTGACTCAGCGGCAACCTGTGCGACTTCCAAATAGACGCGTCCACGTTCAAATCCCGCTCAGCCCTGCACCAATGATATTTTGTGCGAAATTTCCAAATCTTTCTTTCTTTCCATCTCTTACAAATGGAAGGAAAACATCGTGGGGAAACATGTTTCATAAAATCCTGAACACATATCATCTGCCAACCCTCACTTCGTGGGCAATGTGCCTCTATTCTTTATACTAACTACTACAATAATATAAACTAGCTACACTATCTACTACAAATAAAATTTGGACTGTATACTAGCCGCGATGGCCTATAGACAGTCCAAATGATCCAGCCTCCAGCCCACTACCGGTGGGTAGCGTACCCAACATGCTGGCAGCATTGCCTCGTCGAATTGCCATGCTGATTCGTTGAGCCAAATAAGTGCCACCATTTTGGTCACGCGTCGCATCAACCAGGCGCTCTGATAAACTTTAGAAAATGCGATGAGCTTAGTTATAGCTTAGCTTATAACTTAGCTCATTATTTTATGTCAAAGTCTACGGTGTATTGTAAATGCGACATCGATAATGTACGCAAGTTGTATTGACAGAAGCTTGCTAGAACCTGTTAGCCGCTTTACAAATATTTGACGTCCACGGGTAAGCGAGTAGCTCCTACCTAAAATCTCGTTACTTGGTCGCGTTAATTTTTTCCTGACACTCTATAATTGTACTTATCTTCGTTTAAATAGAAAAGCTAGGTCGTTGATTTTCTCTGACACTCTTTATTGTACTTGTCTTCGTTGAAAATAGATATAATTAAGCGCAAACGGGACGCTCGTATTTCTAATTTAATAGATATGAATATAAAAAAGAATTATGGTGAATTTTCCGCATCTACAAATATAGACTCGATTATATCTTCACTGTTAAACACAGCTAGAAATAATTACTATTGCACGTCATCCTTTAATCTGAATCTAATTCAATTCATTACATCCGTCCATCAACTGCTTACACATCTGACTACTTAGTGCCGTGTCGCAATACAAAAATGAAATATCTATTTGAATCTTAAGGAAGTTTTCAAAATGTTTACTATCACAGGGCTAAACAAAACGTGTCTTATCGTATCACCCAATATGTTTTTTGCATTACAACCTTACCTCATCAATATCTCAAGCCTTGTTATATTTTGCTGGTCCAATGTAAACTTTATATTTGTCTTTTTAAAGCGGATAATCGATAGGCTCAATAAAAGCTGTGTTAAGCAATATACATCGAAGATTAGGTACAAAAACTCCTCATTGTTGGCGAAGTCATGTCTACTAAGTACATTGATGTTGTTAACCTCGACCTCTTGCGACAAGATTCTTTTGCCCGTCTGCACCAAAGTTTGAAAGCTCCTAAGTTCGCACTTATCTCTCTAGGACGTACCCAAATGCGTTAAAGCATGGTTAGGATTTATAAAATCTTATCTATACCAATTTAATTGTTTGTTTGTTTGTTTGCATTGAATAGGCTCCGAAACTACTGAACCGATTTGAAAAATTCTTTCACTGTTGGGAAGCTACACTATCCCCGGGTGACATAGGCTATATTATATTTTTTTTAAAACTAGGTATCCTTATTAAAACTTCAATAATGTGACCCAAGGTGTAAAAAAATACCTAAAATATTCCTTACATCGCGTGCGCTGCGAATACTATTAAACCCGTGCGAAGCCGGGGCGAGCCGCTAGTTAGATTATAATATGCCGGCTGGTTTTGAATGCTTAGAGTTCGCAATTTACAGTGTTAATCAGTCTGTTATAAACGTTAGTTAAATTTAAACAGTTAGGGCCTTACTTATAAACGCTGCTTGAAGTTAGTCATTGCTTAAAACCTTCTGTCAACTTTTGTCTGATTTGAAATGTCACGCCCGAAAACGAGACGGACCATTTTTGTTTAAAATGTCTAGTCACCTTTTTGCTGACGTAAAATTTCACGAACGAAAACGAGACAGATTTTAAATATTGATTAAATTTAAATACCGTTTGAAAGTAAGACCCTTAAATTTTAACTCTTTTAGTAAACAGCTTATTAATAAAAAAAAACCTTGGACATGTACAATCTGCGAAATATTCTGTGGTTTTAATATAATATCATTGGTATCCAAGAATTAAGAGAATTCAAATGTACGCTGCTACTCGTGTTTTGATTCAATGACACGCACTAGTTGAGAAAATACTACGTGAATATCTGATTGAATTCCGAGATATATGCATATTCCATTCTATGGAAACCAAATGGGGATTTTCCGTTCTTCCAATATCTTCGCTTTGTTAACAAATGTTTTCTAAGAATTTAGCATTTTTCAATTAATGTAATCTAAATATTCATTAATTCATTCGTTTTTAATGACATTTTAATGGGATGATGATAGATTACTCGCGATCGTATACTTAGGTTCTTTTCTCGTTGCGTCGTCAAGAGTTTGAATTTAATATGCTTAAAACACGACCAACATATTAAACGTTATAATATTTTTGACATATTTAAGTCAAAATTCACGTGAATGATTGCATCAAACTAAATATTTATTTCGGCAAAACATGGTGTCTCGTAAATGTAACTGGCGTACATAAACTCTTAAACCTCTTTAAAAATAACACTAATTTCTACTCTTCACTTTCAGCCGATAAACAAGCAACGAAACCTCTTATCCAGCCGAAGCCGCAACCCAAATCTGCCAATAACACCCCAACTAGCTCTCGAACGAACTCTAAAGAGGAGATTCCAAGATCCCGGACAGCTTCCAAAGAAGAGATAATAAAATCCCGGACGGCTTCCAAAGAGGAGATAACAAAATCCCGGACGGCTTCCAAAGAGGAGATCCACGAGGACACAATAAGTCAGAGCTCTCTAGGTGGTGGCATAAAGGGGAAGCTTGCAGCTTTGTTTAGTAAAGAACAGACGATCAGTGAATCGACGATAACTAACAAGTTTAAACTGGAGAGAGAAAAGGAGATGGAGATGCTGAATAATAGATATCAATATAAGGTGAGGCTTTCAAATATAATAATAACCATTTATTAAATTATATATGGTTTTAATAAAATTGTACTATGAAAATATGTACCACGGCAAAAAATGTTATGAGCAGAAAACATTCTTTGTAAGTAATATTACGTACTATCATCACGCCAGATCCATATTTGAGAGGGTGAGAAAAAGGTGCGCCACATTTTCTTGCACACACGAAGCTGAAGAACCTTTGGTAAACCGCAATAATCCAAATATTGTAGTCAGTAGTATAAGTAAGAAGATTGTAGATATGGTGGAAGCTATGCCATTGGACTAAAAGTTCTGGCTAGAGCTGAACCTATCTTTAAGTATATGAGACGATGGCGAGAACATAGATTAGTTCAAGTCCCTGATGTTGATGGTATCAGCCCAAAAGATGGATAATATTTGTGTATGCTTCGGTATCACTATAAAATATCAGAGGCATTTAAATACATTCTAATATAGTGAGTATGCACTTTTAAACCTGTTCCTGGATTTATCCAACACGTATGTCAATCACGACTTTTTACAGCCCACTCAGTTTTCCTATAATCCGGCTTACACCGGTGGCTTATATGGACATAGAATACTCAAGATACTTAGTATCCAACTCTTAGAATGGACGATAGGGCATCCTTTTATGTCCAGAGTCCAGACCTTGTCCTCCCTATGTCCATAGTAGATACTTAGATGGGATACAATTATTACAAACACGGTCGTTCGGGTTTTTATCAGCTTAGAGTCAATTCAGACAGAGCAGCAATATGCTCGAGCACTTTTTAAGTGCTATTGAAACATCAACCTTAGTCCATCAGCCTTGTCTAAATGGACTAAGGTTGATATTCCAATAGCACTTAAAAAGTGCTCGAGCATATTGCTGCTCTGTCTGAATTGACCCTTAGGCGTTTGTTTTATTATGACTTTAAATATACTATTTTAACGTTACAATGGGCATTTGGACGAGCAATAAATATAGCATGTGTTAAGTAAAAAAAGCTGTATATTCAATTACTTTTAAGATAAAATTGATCAAAGCCTTTTAAAGGAATGCCTGGGCTTAATCCATTCTACGGCTCTCAAGGTTTTACATCGATAACGATATTAAATAAAGAGATGTGATGCGGGTATAGGTACACATATTTTATTCTTCACAAATATGATGACAATGGAATGGATGACAAAAACGAAAATGATTGTAATTAATCTTATAAAATACCTAACTATTCAACGGGTTGTTTGGTTCTTGTCGTAACTGAAACAGCACAACTAGAAAATATGACAATTGAATGAGATAATACCAAACTAGGCCAGACAGGCTTACAGACATACAGATATAAAGTCAATAAAATAATAATAAAACGAACGGCCTTAGCTAAATCGTATTAGAGTTCTTTGTCGGAAATGACATCCCTAATAGCAACAACATAACACGCAAAGGAAATCCGTTACGAAACGTAAACTCACAAAACTTGAAGCTTTTTATTTCCCATAGTTTTGTAATGAACCACTTTCACTATTCAAAGCCGTCAATATGTTTAATCCTTCAATGATTATTAATCTCAATAAGTCTGTCAGCGTCTAATAAATCTTCATAACCATTTAGGAAAAGAAAAGAATACAGTTGTTCATATATGGGTCGAGAATAACTTATTGTGGTCTAGTGATGTAACGTTTTGTGTTGTTTTTTTAAACTGTATATAATAGTAATAACACAGAATTGGTTGGTTATGTATTCTGTTGATATGTTGATATTAGCCTTTTTGTTCTCTAATATAAATAAAAAGTTATTTTAAAACGCAACCTTCCACCGTTTTTCATGGGACATCTAGGCGCACAAAAACATAGCACCCACAAAGTTATGGTTGAAACTCTTTCAACTCTCTGATTTTTTTCACATTTTGTAAATCGAGATGAGCTCGCGGTTAACGCATTAGGTATGTTAAAATAACACATGGTGTAGTAACATGTGTAAATTTTTACACACCATTGGTTACGTTATGTCGGTAGGCGTCGAAGCTGCCCTTATTTGAACACCTATTAGTTTCGTAATACATTTTCCTCAGTGTTTCCAGTTTGAGTACATTGTATAATTCATCTGGCCAAGACATAGTTTTGCTCTAGTTGGTCTAGATTTTCCTTAACACTCGTTTATGGCATTTAAGTAAGTCGTGAAGTTAAATATACCCTTGGAAATATTAAATTCTCGTTTAATAGCCGTTTTGGACTAGTTAGTTGGTGAATTTATATTAATCGGAAACATTATCAGATACCTTTGGAGTAGCCAGCCTAAAATGCTGTATACAGGTATAACCGGCGCTAATAATAACTTCGATTTAAAAAAAGAAAAATAAACAGTATTTGAACGTTAGCGAAGAAGCAGGTTTTGAATCCCTACTGCGTACAATTAAGACACTGCGTCCAAAAATCCAACATATAATCCAATATTAGGCTGTTCTTTTTATATGTCTGTAGATGTAGGTAGTGCCGCGCGGTCCCATCGTCAGAATAGGACCACACCATCTCCCGTGGGTGACGTAAGAGCCGGCTAAAGGAACAGGTATCCAGGGAACGGGCAGCCGCATTCTCCTCGTTTCGCATTATAATCTACTGCGATCACCAAGACGCCTGCCAAGCGTGGTGATCATGGGAAATTTCCAATGAGACCTATGTCCAGCAGTGGACGCAAAAAAGCTGATGATGGTACCTATTACTGCCCATTGAAATTCGAATAAAACAAACCGACACAACATAACATCAAATCATAACACATCACTATCTACAATCATCTCATTATATATTCATAATAATATCATACATTTCAGCCGCAACAAAAGCCAGCAGACACCCACAATGAGAGCGATGACGAGAGTGATACGGAACCGTCAGACAAAGCCCCTCTCATGCGGAGCACTATCAGCCTCGCTAACGCAGCTAAAAAACCGGAAATCGTTGCCAACTTGCCAAAAGTAACCTTCGAGAAGACCAAGTCGGAAACTGCTCTGAATGATAAAGAGGTTGAAAAGGAGAGAGTTATTGGATCGCAGCCTGTTAAAAGGAGAAGTAAGTTTGATATACTTATCGCCTTTCCTTGATTACCATGTTGGTACAACACGGTAGTCGAGGTGGAAAGCTTAAACGCTTTCTGAAAGTGAGCATTATTTCTCGTGTTGGGTTGACTGACATAATATCAGTAAGTCAATGGCAGGAGCCAATGAAGGCAGGTTTTAAGGCTCTTAGTACTCAGTCAGTCTGTCAGTCGTGAAACAGTGCTCAAGTCAAGAATTCTGCATTTATTTGGTGATCATTTTGTGAGTTAAATCTCGACTGGATAACCGATCGACGATTGAGCGTCGTTCTAAAATACGGACCAAAGTCTACATTACCAGGCAATGCCGACTTTGATTATTCTATTTCATTTCTATTTAGATTCTGATTTAGATTCGGCTTACTGATCCGAAAAGAGTTCTCAGGTATAGGTTTAGTCTATTCGTGTGATCAATTTAATTTTGTGTTGGGTAATTTATAATTAAAATCACTATCAATTCAAAAAGTACAGGTGACACAAACTGTACAAGTCAACACAATATCTTTGGCAAACCAGATGCAAAGATGAAAGTAAGATTACCCTGCCGATCCTTTTAAGGACCATTGAAATGAAAAGAAAAAGTTTCTCAAACAAATAACATCATTTAGCGCGAGTTGAACAAAGAAAATCTTTGTTTCGCGTCTCCGTTGCAATGTTAGTTTTATTTCAGTCATGTAATATTGGCGGCTGACTCACATTTTTAGCGTGTTCTCGCAAAGGTGATGTACCCGCTTTTTGCGTTACCTAGTAATTTCAGTTCATACATTTTTGTATGATAATTCGCAAAAGTAGGTGTCACGGTTCTTAAATTAGCACAAGACAATGACATGGTAAATACCTAGAAGTAACTGTTGAAACTAGTATATTACCCCTACCGAAAAAACTGTGTTTATCTTCATCTCTAAACTAACTTAGAGATGAAACAGTTTGTTCGGTGGAGAGTTACCCAAATGTGGTGGGCGTGTGGGAGGAACTCTTTGGAAAATACAAGTGCAAAAACCGCTAGGTGTTAATTTTTTTTAACTCGTTTAATTTTTGTTTTCATTTTCATAGCATTTTGAGCTTAGAACTTATTATTTTGGTATTGTAGGGATCTAAAGTGCCTCATGTAGACCAAAAATACATTTGAGACCATGAACAATCAAAAAAAAAATTGTCGAGAAACATGCACGTTTTTTTAAACAAATTTATTTCTAAAATTGATCATCTAGCGGCTTTTACATGAACTTGTATGTTCCAAATAGATCCCCCTACACCCCCACCACGTTTGGTAGTAGTGAGCTGATCAGCTGATATCTCCATACCAAAATTCTTGCTTTGAAATTTTCGTCACAAACATTGTTTCTTATCTGCTGAAGAACCGAAGAACCATCTCAATCCTGTACTTAACTAAACTACCTATTTTCAGAGCCGTCTTTCATCGGATTATACAAATTAGTATATTCGTTATCATTATATTGCTGAGAAGTAAAGGCTACCTCTCAATACCAATAAATAATTCAAGTTAAATATTTGTAGCACAGCTAGCCAGCGCGATCAGCTTCAGTTGGTACTTAAACATTTCGCAATGACTTACGCAAATTCAGTCTTCGGAGACAGATTTCAACAGAAATCTCGATAGTCTAGCGTCTAGCTTTCTAAATTGTTACTTTATCACTAATTTTATCACATTGATGCTTTTACGACTGAAGACAATAAATTAACGGATAGGAAGTGTCAATAGATTTCGTTTCATTTTAACTGCATCAAGATGGTTCGGCAATAGGCTAGTGTCCTGCTATTTATTTAAATTTATTGCATAAATTATTAATTATGTGCTCCTCAAAAAAAATAATTAAATATCTCAAAAAATGACAAAATTACAAGCATTTTAAAATACAGTAGGGTTAGCACGGCCGGTAGACAAAACTGTCTTTCCCCTGTTTTACTCTAAGCAAGTATGAAGAAAGTGACGTAAAATGGGGAAAGACAATTTTGTCTACCATCCATGCTAACCCAGCTGGAATAGAAAGAGACAGCTCATACATGCAGTGACGTCACTCTTGCTCCTTCATAGTACCTCACTACTAAGCTGTGGTAGATACCACAGCTTACATGGTCTCTTTGGCGTGTGACTTCACAACGTTTTCGTAGTTACTGTGGGGAACTTCCTGTTTTGCGAGAAAGGGGCAGGCGATGCCCCCTCTAGAAACATTAAAAGCGTATTACTCCGTGATTTATTTATTGATTTTACTTATTTGTTCAATTATTGCATTCATTTTTAACCTACTTTATGAAAATAATATTTACTTGTTAATTTTTAATAGCAGGCAACTAGCTTATTGCCTTCACTCTCCAAGAGTGTCTTACTTGCGACCACGTAATGACAACATTTTAATTTGTAGAAAATTTCGAATTCGATTCGATCCTTGATTGTTTATTTCCTCAGCCATTAAATAGCACTATGAAGAACATGCAATCAAATAACCAATAGATATATCTTTGTGTCTTCGTAAGTATAGGGAGGACCTTTAGCAAAAAGGTCTATGTTATCTACAAGTCTTATTTTCATTAGGTATGCGTATGAGTAGAACGGTTACAAAGAGAATACAGAGTTGTGAAGACGTTCAAGAAACATAATTATTCAATTTTGCAGTCTAGAATTCAGATTTATAGATATGTAGTTGTAGATGCCATAGAAAAACCATATATTAGATAGTCCGGTCCTAAACCCGGAATGCTCATTTAGAAGAAGTAAGGTTACTATAATAGGGCATAGATTTTAGGAAAAAAATTTACGTTTAGCATTTACTTGATTAATTTTAATTAAGTTCACCGTCATAGTTAAATCAAAATCATTTCTGTTCCAGGTTCCCAAGACTCGCCAGTAGTCCTAGCCGTGGTGGACGACGTAAAAAGACTAAAAGTGAACAACAAAAACGCGTTAAATGGAATTGGACAACAGCCACGCATATACCCACACCTATCCGACGTAGAGACTGACCACACCAACTCTCAAGAGGAATATTCCGACTGCGGAGGATCAAGGTGTGGCCACTATACCCTCGAGTGTATATTCTTCTTTCTGTGTATTTGAATTGCAGGGTAGTTGTAACGCGGAATCCAAGATGGCGGTCGGCGCGGCTATTGGCAGACACTGTTTCAGTTTAAGCTGTGTGGCTCTTTGCACGAGGCTTTTTGTATCTTAAAACTAAGATGTTAAGGTTCGAATTGCGAAGAGTCTGCCAGTGTCTAGCACAGACTAACTAAAACAGTTGAAATTAACGTGAAACAAGTGAAAATCGAAGCTTGAAGATTAGTTATTAATTTTATGCTAAGAATCTGACGCGAGCTGGCCATAGAGAAAGTTTAGATGTAGCTTTTTTATGCGATATATTATTTATATTTATTATGAATGTATTTATTTATTTATTATTGAAACCAGTGATTGAAGAGCTGCTTAATGCTTATAAATTATGAAGTAAATGTCTTAGGTTATTTCTTAAGGAGTGTCTCTGAGAAATCAATATTGTCGTTAAACGTGATTAGCGTCAGATGACTCTCTTATACCATAAGTTTTTATCAATAAACCTATGGCCAAAGCGCTACTATTATTAGTTGTTATATTGGATCGTCATACAGGCTGTTCAATTGTAATTTGCCTTAAATTATTGAATTGGGTCGTATTAGTTAGCTTTTTGGAGATATTTGTGTTTATATATTATAAGAAGCCGTTTTGCTAGGTTGGCGCCTAGTTGACGACCACAGTTGCATTTTTGTAAACCTAGCACGTTTAATGATGACTCTAAAATTGAACACTCTGTATGTGATATTGAATGTAAAAACATTTCGATGTCTAAGGTTAAAATAAAATCATGACGAATTGCTTTTCCAAGCAATGGTACCACTGCCATAAGTATATTTTAAATGTAAGCAATACTTGCTACTTAAAACGCGTTCTTGAATATTGAATACCCGTATATAGTTTAGGGCTAGGTATTATTGATACTAGGCAGCTGACATTGGACTAGTATCTGAAGCGGTCGCATTAATCAAATGCAGGTGTCGATCGGACTTGAAGGTGGTTGGGAGATTGATATTAATATTGATAGAATATGGACTATGGTATGGACTTACTGATATAAATATGGACTTAATGATATAATATGGACTTATATTGTTAGGGTTTTATACATACTATATTATATTAATAGTATTAGTACTAGTAGATGATGAATTTAAATATGAAATATCAGATTTATTGTTAATACCGCTATTCTGGATATAGATAGATCCATCAATTAATAATGAGGATTTCAATAAACGATCTTTGCATGAAACTTTCGATAGATTTGAATGTGGCACTCTTCATTGACCGTAATAATTGTCCAGGGCAATCAAGACGGCTAGATTTTGGTTTATCCAAGCATAGTTTATTGAAACTGGGCATTTGCAGCTGAAGCTTTGACTATGAATTATGTAGTGTGTTCTAAATTAAAATACCTACTAATGCAAATTTTAAATAGCTATTTACTAGGTAACTAATAAAATATCATCTATAGCTTATTCAAAAATAGACAGGTTTTTTTCAACACTGACAACTCGATTTACCACTTTATGATTACATTTTATTATTCGAGATAATCACTCGTGTTGGATCGATAAAATTATGTGCGAACATGTAGGTACCTAAGTCTTTTCTTCCTTCTCATGTATGCAAGTGCCAGATAGTGCAAGGTAGGCTTGGCAGTGAGCGAGCCGCCCGAAGACTGTGGACTTTGTTTAACCCCTTGAATGTTCGGGTAGCTCCCAACGGATACCACAAAACGGATCCCATTTTCCAAAAATTGCCATCCAGCCCCATATGTCAATTAATCGGAGTCCCATCGGATACCACGTCAAATTTACTGATAGTGTCATCATGGACAAAATGGTTTTCTAAAGAATGATGTACCAGGAAGTACCAGGAGTACGGAGGAAGTTAGAGTGCTAACTTCCTCCGTACTCCTGGTGCTTCCTGGTAATGAAAAATTCAGTAAACATACAGAATGATTCTGTATTCATAACAAGCAAAAATGTGCCCAATTTTGCCATATTTTATTCATGGAATTCTTTAGCACAAAGATGTGCCTAATGTGTCCTTCACATGTTTATTAATTGTGTTTATCTTTCGCAAGACCATCGACCTTACAAAGGTAAACCAGCTGCATGCAGTAACTAGAACCGGTCTAGACGCGTAACTACGATATCATGCGTAGTGGATACTGTATACTTAAATCTGCATTCTGTTGACACTGTCTTGCAACATCATTACTGGTTTTCGCGCGACTGGTTTACTTGGAAACCAATGAAAGTTTAGTGTAATGGGCTAGATCTTGGATTTTACAAGGGCCAATCTTCAGATAATGTTCTTATTGTTGATCGTAAGGTTAAATAGTTTTTTTACTAAGAGAATAACTAACTATTAAATTTTTTGTAATAGAAAGAGGTGTTTGTTATTTGGGTTACGATCGAGTTTACGTATTTTGGTTTTCGAACCGTTGTATCTACTTGACAACAATTTATACACAATACACCACAACCTACAACAACACAACCATATCGAAACAACACTTACATACAATTTGGACATCTATGAGCTAACGATAAAATCGGAAGTAGTAACAGTGTTGATAACATATCGGTGCATTCAGCCCAAAATGTTTATACTAAAAGATAATTCAAACAATCCATTGTCAGTTATCATGCGTAATACACACTGATCAAAGGGAACTTCTTTTCATATCTAAAAAAGGAATAACAATTTTCATCACTTTCCATTGAGATTCAAGCTTACTCAACTTAGAAGAGCACCTTGCTAAAACTCTCCTATTACGTCAGTGTGACACGCGCTTGGCTTCCAAGTTTCACAACAATTGGCAACAGTACACCGGATCGTTGACTGCCGTAAAGCGTCTGGTTGTTCTTGATTACATCTTAGTTCCTTTATTTGGACTAGTTCGTAGACTTCATAGCTAGATGGAGTTTGAACTCTGTGACCTGTTTAGACGAGTCAGGCTTAGACCAATATACTTAAAGAAAAATGTCATTCCCTCGTACGATACAGGTTTATTTATTTTCCTTAACTTTCTACATTGATTGTACCAGTGGGGATATGCGTAATTATAATGAAGCGTTAAAGGCTTGCACAGGCCACTGATAGTAAGGAGTTTCTGCAATAAAAAGTCCGCGAAGATCTCGAGCTACTTTTCTGTAGACTAAACTAGAAATCAAACATCATCAAATCAAACAAATCAATCATCGCAAACGGTGCTTTGATATCTTCTGCCCTAAGGAAGCGATGCAGGGTAAAAATTTCATCGCGTGGCGGCGATCTCTGTCAACGCGCCGTGTCACGCACGTTACATTTACACGTAATTTTTGCACAGTCCGGTCCAGGGCATACACTTCACTAATTCCGATTTATCTTACGTGGTGCGCGTGGATCGTTGAAAAATGAACTCTTAGGTAGAAGACACAACACCGATAAATGTGTAAGTCATGTGGTTTATTTTACTGGTGTACAAAATTATAAGTACAAACCCGCTATCTAAGCCCGCAGGAGGTATGATTTTTGGACGCAGCGTACGCCCGCCACTTTTAAAGCGGTATACCTAATTTGGTATACCTTCTTTTCAATTTTCACGGACAAAGCTGCCGAAGATGTCCGGTTGTCTGCACAGGTCTTTATTATTTATGAATATGCAATACCACCATGCCGATCGACCGCCCTAATGGCACACTAAATGCGTTGAATACCTAATTGAAATAAGTGAAGTGTGAACGCAAAAATGACGTCATTTATAGAATATCAAAAATTATCAAGAAGGTACTGCAAAGTTTAAGAGTAGGAAGGTCCTAGCGTAGTATAGTACATTTATAATTATAAGTAAACCGGTTTTTATCGTGTTCATCTTCTCTACTTCTGTCTGCTAGTCTAAATTTTAAATTATTCCAATCTAAATTTGATTTCGCAATTTGAGACGCAGCGTAGGCCGGCCCCTCTCTAGGTAGGCCGATGAATGCAGGAGGTGAGCAGTAGCTCAAAGTGGCGCTCTCTTGGGGGAGGCTTATATACAGCAGTGGACGTCGTCAGACTGTTGATGACGATGATGATGAAACCCTATTAAACAACCTAACATGATAGATCAGTCCCTGATCATTCTTACTACGTGTCTGTTAATTATGTTGTATACATTTTTCAGTTGCATGATAATAGTTTAAACAGGGTCAGGGTATATAAGACCCTATTCTAGACAAATAAATAAATATGTGTGGACATTTCACACAGCGCCATCTAGCCCCAAACTAAGCATAACTTGTACTATGATAACCAGATAACTGTTACAATACTGAGATACTTTTTGTTTGTAAATACGTACATTATACACCCAGACACAGAACAAACACCTATTATCATCACACAAATGTTTGTCCCGGGTGGGAATCGAACCCACAGCCTACAGTTTAGAAGGCAGAGCTACTACCAACTGAGCTATCAAGCATGTCGAAAATAAGAGAACCGTATGAAAAGCACATTAATTTGAATATAGGTAGTATTATATTAACAGCTAACTCAATATCAATTTTATTACCATAAGACTGCATGTTGCCTATTTTAGTATAATAGTCTGATTTACTCGATTTGTAAATAACTTATTATATTTATTCGCTAAGTAGATTGTGCTACCAGTTTTTACATTTTATATACCTAGTTGATAACGTTACTCGCGCCATTAAAGAATTTATTTCAAAGTTATATTTATTACTTTCTCACTAACTCATCCACTATGAAGACTTCCTTCAGAGAAGGTCTCCTTTCTCTGTAGAAGAAAGATGAATAAACGTGTTTCTTTTTATGGCGCGGGTTATATACTTATGCTGAATTAGATAACTTATATTATACTGGGTGTAATTTAATTCATTAGCATCCTTTGAAACTACTCCTGACACCGGTCACGTGTGGACCAAAATTTATGAAATCTAACGCATCGACTTGGTATTGATAATAACTCTAAAAATGGAATAATTTACTTAACCAACTGCCTCAGTACAAAATGAAGTAATGCAGTTAATTATGACATACAAGGTAAAAAACTTTTAAAAGTATCAAAATCAATCGTGCCGACTACGTTAGGCGCTGCGGCAATCTTCATAAATTTTAATAAAAAATATTTTTTGTTGCACTCTTTGTGTCTTTACTGTTTAATAATCATCAATACATGATGCACTATCGTGTACTCAACTTATGCTAATTTATTTATTTATTTTATTTATTTAATTATTTAGAGGTACACATAACAAATTACAATCAACGACTTATTCCAAATAGGTAAATATACAAACAAATGATTTTTGATGAAGGATTGAAGAAAAAATTAAAAATTAAAAAAAAAACCTTTTGAAGCTAATGAATTCAATTGCACCCTGTATATAAGGTGTAATTGAATTCATTAGCATCCTTTGAACCTAATTACCTACTCCTGACACCGGTCACGTGTGGACCAAAGTTTATGAAATCTAACGCATCGATTTTGTATTGATAATAATTCCAAAAATGGTATAACGTACCTAATCAACTGCTACAGTCCAAAATTAAATTAAAATAATCAAGTGCCGTTTTTAATTATTAAATAAAAGGTAAAAAACCGTTTCAAAGTACCAAAATGATTCGTGTCCACTAGGTGAGGCGCTGCGGCAATCTTTATAGTTTTCATTAAAAAATATTTTCAATTGCACTCTTTACCCTTTAATAATCATCAATAAATCTACTATCATGCACTCAATTTACACCAATGAATTAAATTGCATCCTGTATTATGGTCTAGCAATCGGATTTCGGCGCGGTCGAAGTCCTTATGGAGCTTATTATACTCGTTAGCTACAATATTAGTTAATGTTGAAAGTACAATTACGTAAGCATAAAAATACTACATGATAAAGCTCCACTTTTTTAAATTACATCCTTGTTTCTTCGTGCAACCCGCACTTGGCCGTTGTAGAAAACAAAATATATCCTAAATGTTAGTGTGAAAATCAGCTATAACCATAATAAAGAAACTTTCAGCGAAATCTGTTCAGTAAATTCAGCGTGATGCGTGTTCAAAGGGACAGACAGACAGATAAAAATTGGACTAAAAATTGTTGCTATTTCAATGCAAGCAAAATTTTCAAAAAAATATTCAATGTACATATTTAGCGCAGTTACAGTTTTATTCTTATGTATAGATAGATAAATAGTTTTCAACACATTTGCTCAAAAAATGCATTTACAAAGCCTGTGTACGTTGTTCGAAAGTTAAACATTACTCACCATACAACGGAGCGTGCGGTAAAATAGGTACTCTCACCTAAGTACCTATTTTAAAATATATAAGAATTCCACCAAAGAGTTTCACATAACGAGAATAAATAAGCTGAATGATCGAAACTCCTTGGAAGCGTTTTTACTCAATATGTTTGTCTCACTTTAATACTAAAGAGAAAATGAAACTAAAGATGTAGTTCTAATTTTCACCACACGCACGTGGCGCCATTTGAATTGTAAATGCGCGCCATTTTAGTCCATTTTCATATTAGATTAGAAACATCAAAGATTGTTTGTTGCCACTTTCCCACTAATAAACAAAAGTTTGTTTCATTACCTATTGTTCTGTTTTCTCGCGAATGTGTTGAAAAACGTTGTATGATACACGTGCGCAAATTGGTTTCTACAAACTCGTGACTATGGCAATTAAATTTGTCTACTCGTTTGTAAAAACCAACTTACCGCCCTAATATCATAAATAACTATTATGGGGCGCAAAGTACAATGATCATTGATGGAGTGAGGACCACTTCTACTTACTTGCCTTATTTAATAATATAAGCATTTAATTGATAGGTATAATTTTACTGGGAAAATTATTCAAGTCCCTTATTTTCTTAGTAAGCGACCTAAGTAATGTATTTTGTTTTGTCAGAAAACATGTTTTAGCTATAACATTAAAATTCCTATAATTTAATTTATTCACTATATAAACTAATCATTATTATTTTCAGGTTATTTTTGTAATGGTAATTTTATTATGTTGTCTGTGATAATGATAATAATACGAAATCTTTTTTCTTATTACTTTTTGTAAATAAATGAATATACAATGAATAAGTTTTTTTGTTCTCCTCTTTTAGTTACCTACTGTGAAAATGACAAAGTACCTACTTATAGGAATTCCACGCCTTATTAATGCACAACATAAATTGATTTGATATTAAAAAAATACGAATAGAATGCACAATTACACCAATTTATTATTAACTTGATCAAAAAAGGTATGTTGCATCGGCCGGGAATCGAACCCGGGCCGCCCGCGTGGCAGGCGAGCATTCTACCACTGAACCACCGATGCCTGCAGTAACAATATTAAATGAATCTACTATTAGAAAACTTGCCAGATTCTGAAATGTAAACATCTAATTTGGCACGTATTGCTGCTATGATTGTATAAAGGTTTGGTCATACTGCGGAAGGGCAGCGTCGCGACGCGCCTGTCTGTGCCGGTGTTATTTATATACCTACTGTAGTTGTACTGTACGTCTGTACTTTATATGGGTACGTTAGCACTAGCTTCAGCCCATGGCTTTGCCCGCATCCGTATAGATGAAGACATAATGAACAAAACTAGAAAGGGGGCAGGCAGCGATCTAAAAAACTCAAAATTTTTATTGCAAATAGGGTATTTTTAGCACTTTTACAATCAGCTCAGATCAGTACCCATCATCATCAATGACCTGGAAGACTGGTAGATACTGGCTATTTAGCATTAAGTTTATCCATGTACAATTGCACACCTTTGTGCAAAACCATTAAATAAATAAATCAACAGCCTGAAGACGTTGCTGCTGAACATGGACCTCCCGCATAGATCGCCACTTTGAGTGGCTGCTTGCCATCATCCATCGGCTCTCCTTGGTTTTGACCAGGTACCTATTTCATAAAGCGACATAAATAATAACAAAACCACAAATGTCAGTCAAAAATACCAAATCTGCGTTTTGTATTAAAAAAACTATACGCGACTGATGATTGTCAGTTACTATGACATTTGTAGATTTATTATGTGTTGTCGCTTTATGAAATAGAGCCCTGGGGCCTTATCGCCTAGGTCTGGTGGAGATGGTGATCGTGTGCTCTCTTGCTCGCACTCACGGACTTGTAAATTGGCGCGTGCAAGATGGCAGGCTAAGTGAAGTCCATGTTCAGAACAGTTACGTATATGATAGGGGTCCTGCACTTACTTTCCATAGGGTCGACACTTCCAGTGGACGTAGCCTTCTCGATCCTCTTATCGCGGCAACGGCCCAAGCCGAGGCTCGCACCCCAGGGCAGCTCTTGTGCTAGTTGCCTCCCACTTTTGACGGCTGGGTGCCTTAAGCGCCTGCCCTCCCGCCCAGTGACGCTGTAAAGGTCGAAAAAGACCAACAGCATTAGCCCGTTAAAAAAAAAAAAACAAAAGGGTCTTGCACCCGTATCGCGTAACTGTTCTGGACATGGGCTTCGTCTGCCATCCTGCCCGCGCCAATTTACAAGTCCATGAGCGCGAGCGAGAGAGCACACTACACGATTACCATCTACATCAGACTTACGCTATAAGGCCCCTGCCCGGCTAGCATGCGCACCGTGACAAAATTATCTCGTGAGAGACCGTGACGAGACTATGGTAGCGCCTATATGTGTCTCACTCTAACAGCGACGACAAGTTTTCTCGCGGTACGCATGCTAGGCAGGCTGGTCGTCGGTCAACCAGGGATCTAGTACTCATGGTACGAGTTTATCCAAATGTCTATTACTGTACTGCGCGGCAAAAGCTTTTCCGATGTAATATAGAATACTAGAAACGCCCCGCAGTTATACACGAAACTTATCCGTTTTCCCCCGAGAAGTCAACATTTTCCGGGTTAAAAGTATCCTCTATGTTAATGCTGGTACTATAAGCAATCCGTGAGCAAAATTTCGTCCAAATTGGTTCTGCTGGTTTGCTGTGCAAGCCACACAAACAGACAAGCAGCAACATTTCATTTTTGTTATAATTCTTAGTAGGGATAATTGTAGTAGGTACTAATATAACTTAAATAGAACTTTTGACCATCGGTTACTTTAACTATGGATCTATATACCCACCCTAAGTAGTAGAAGATTACCTTCCACAAAAATATAATCCAACAAACCCCTAACTAAACTTTATCCCTAACATTAGGCTAAATAAGTAGGTAGGTATACACATAATTCTGACCTATTTGGTACTATTATTCTGTGGCACTGTGTGCTGTCTGTCTTATAGCTATCGTTTATTATTTGAAACTGTTCTATCGCCCGCAATATGACCAAACCCTGAACGGTGAAAGGTAAAATGAAGACGCAACAACTGATGTTAGTGAGTTTTGGAATATTTATACAAGCATCGGTGGTTCAGTGGTAGAATGCTCGCCTGCCACGCGGGCGGCCCGGGTTCGATTCCCGGCCGATGCAATTTTTTTACTATTAATTTATTTCTTAACAGTTTTCTTAACAGTAAAAGCAAGTTATCAAATTTCTTTGTACTATTGACAGAAAATCTAAAATGAAACCAATACACGTCACTCAAGTCATTTTCACAGTAAGAGAGGAGAATAAAAAAATGCGTCCGCTGACTAATATTCATAAACGCTCGATAAGCTAAATCTGTTATATACACGCGCGATACCTCTCGCCAGCAAGAAGAGGGCAGATCATTTCATAGCATATCGCTTTAGAGTTTGTATGAAGGAAAGGGTGATAGTTTCGGGTTACACCTGAACTGTCACCACGGAATCGTATTCTATCATGCTCTTCTATCTTTTATGATATCGCATCGCTGACGCTATCTTTCTCGCTCTAGAAAGTGATGATCTTGAGTGGTTGAAAAGGATAGAGAATGAAAATGTTATGATTCCGTGCTGACAGATAAGGTTCAACCCTCAAGCTTCGTTATTCATATTGATAATTATTGTCATTTCAGCGTGGAGGAAGATGTTCCTGTCAGTGTCAACGACAAACTGAACAAATCCGACAACTGGGCTGAAACATCTTTTGGAAGGGAGGTCATGAACGTAAGTCTCAGAATACTAGGTGCAGGTACAGAAGGCACACTCCGCGAAGTCACTTAAATAAATAACGACTCTTGCTACAACGCAATAAAGCGTAGTTCAGCTCGCACAGCGCTACAAGCCTACCCTGAACAGTTTCCTCTCGTGTTATCGCTATAGTGCTGCTCTTCTGACGCGTAACGCCTAACGGACCCTGCGTCTTGACGCGCCGGTCCCATGTGCTTGTAGCTTCGTCCCTAAAGCGTGTAGTGAGCCAGGCCTACTACTACCCTCAAGAAGAATTTGTCGTGTTTCACGATGTTCCGGCAACTCGCAGATTGCTATTTTTACAACACCGTTGTTGATGCACTCGCAATATTCACCTACACAATGAAG
Source organism: Ennomos quercinarius (assembly GCA_910589525.2). NCBI lineage: Eukaryota > Metazoa > Arthropoda > Insecta > Lepidoptera > Geometridae > Ennomos > Ennomos quercinarius. The sequence continues at coordinate 5,617,810 of OU342510.1, forward strand.
ATCATTATCGAAATCTGAAGTTTATTAATAAGCGCCTTTTACATTAATGTTGGCAAATTATCATTAGAATGACGTAGCTGAAGTACTTTGCTATTCGTTTCACTAGAAATGTTATCGTTGGGATTATGGATTTGCCTGTTCGCGCAGAATGCTTTTTCTAGGCACGTCGGACAGAGATTAGCGAAATGATTTAAAAAGTTTTTTCATAACGCCCAACGATCACATTCATAGATCCTGGCACGTAACTAGGATTCCCTGTATCTAGTGACCCAGGAACTACGAGGACCATGGTCCTACAACACCCAGATTCAGAACAAGTATTTGCGCTTTTCCATTCACTGGATGGCGTTAAAGTAATGAAAACATTTGTCTAAAATAATTATAAATTGATATCATCTTTCGCAAAAAAACTAACACTCATCATCATCATCATCATCATCATCATCATCATCATCATCATCAATAATGCATTCCATTTAACCTATTACAGCCTCATTCGACCCACTGTTGGATATGATATTGTATTTATTCCTCGTACCCCATCGTCCCCAATTCCCCATCCTTCTCGTGGAGGCAAGTAGGAGATAACCCTGGTTTAAGAATGTTTTTCTGCCCAAAGGTCATCTTCATGCTGGAGGACATCGACTGCTGAACATAGGCCTCCTCCATAAAGCGCCACTTTGAACGCTTTTCATAGACGGGTGTGCAATAACCACCATGCTTGGCAGGCGTCTTTAGCCGGCTTTTACGGCAACTGCGGGAGATGGAGTCCTATTCGCATACCGGGATCGAACGGTAGCGGTCAGCTATGGTGGTTTCCTAAATTCACTATGCTGGGCAAGCGGCTTGTTGATCGCAAATTTTAATGTACCGAGGAGAATGCTGCTGCCCATTCTCTGGATATTCCCTAATTCCTTAGCTGGCTCTAACGGCACTCGCGGGAATGAGATGAGATGGATTATTTTACTGATTTGAAATATTTTCCGTCGCAGGTAGTTAAGAAGAATAATTCGAGCTATCGAAAAGCGGTGCGGGAGAGCGACTCGGACAGCTCTGCCGATAACAGCGAACTAGACGATATGCTCGACGAAGCGTTAGCGGAGGAAAGCGAAGGACCGACCCCGCCTAAACTTAACAAAGTAACCATAGCCCTCATTTTAGTAGATACTTAAAGAACAAGAAATACAATCTCATACGACTCGATTCATGCGTTCCTTTTTGCCGTACACCTGCAAAATGCGGAATGAGCTCCCGCCAGCGCTTTCCGCAGAGCTAGCATGGAGTACTTTAAAAGGAGGGTTAAAAAAGTCCTACGGGGTAAGCAACGCATTGGCGACGCCTCCTCCGCTGTTACATCAGGTGGGCCGTATGCTTGCTTGCGCCCTTTAACCTTTTAAAAAAGAATACCAGAACGTCGCTCGGTCGTGAATCGACGCTCTAGTCGAGATTCCATTCACAAAATGATCATCTTATGAATGAAACCTCGACTTGAGCGTCACCGTTATTCTGACACGGCCCTAAGAAACATTCCAATTAAACCTACCTTAAATAAATACTGTTCAAGTAACGGAAGTTAGTGTTGATATGATGATGATGATTATGACAGTCATGCATGAGCTAAGAACCAACATGATTCAACAACTTAATATGACTTCAATCACGTTAATGTCATACCAAGAAGTAGGTACTTAAATGACATATTTTCTCCACTCACTCATTTATTTTGGTTTAAAACCTAAACTACAGAACGGATGTTGATGAAAATATGGAATCAATCTGAAAGTATATGTACCTAGCTTTACAGAATTCTTGAATGAACAGGTACTTTTTTATGTAAAGAATGTCGTGACCTGCCAGTCTTTCGCTTCACGGCTGCCTTTACCAGTTGCATTGCCACTCAGATCTGGATCTAGAGTGTAGGTAAATGCAATTGTTTTGCCAGATATTCTAGAGTTCATCTAGCTAGGTCCTATAAAAAAACTCTTGCAGATAAGTTACTACTACTACTACTCTTGTTTACTAGGTGGTAGGACTTTCCTGCAAAGTTCGTCTAGGTAGGTACCACCGCTTTGCCAGTTATTCTGCCGCCAAGCAGTAGTGTGCAAGCACTACTGTGTTCCGGTTTGAAGGGCATTGTAGCTAGTGAAATTACTGGGCAAATGAGACTTTATGATCTGATCACTCAGTCTAGTAATCTGATTACTAGACTGTGTGATGTCTCAGGATGACGTGCGCAGTGCAGTGTCACGCGAAACTTTATTGTTTTAAAGTTCCGAGTGACACTGCAACTGTTATGGGCGGCCGTGTCGCTTAACATCTGGTGAACGACTAGCTCGTCACGTCATTCAATCGCATTAAAAAAAAAAAAAGTCCTACGATTTGTAAAACATCCCTTTTTTATAAACAACACGATCCAGCCTTTTGCTAAACGGTCACCGTCCGCTTTTTGTCATCATACCGCTCAATCGGCCATATTTAGCTTTCCAAACAGCATTAGTAATAATCATTTGGTACTTTTCAATTACGTCACACATACAGTATTAATGGTTGATCAACACATGAGGATATAAATAATTATACCACAGACCACAGAACTTACTAGCCTAACATTTTCCTCGTCTAATCACATTTACTAGTTCACCAACAACATACCATGAACAACAGTGAATCCAAAAACAATGTTCTCTAAGAAGAAATACGAATTTCAGAATGGTTTGACATCGACCAGTTTTGTGTACCAAGAGAAGACGTTCAAATCGCCTGAGAAGTATAAGTCACCTGATAAGTTTAAGACTCCGGATCATTTCAAGTCGCCGTTGAAAGCGCAGTCTACTACTCCCGCTGGTCACAAGGATAAAGGCAGCGAGCTGGTTCACAGTGTCAGCTTCTACAGGCGGATGCAGAATGCCGTAAGTATCTACTGTGATTTTGGAAGTGTTACTTGTAAAATTTATGTAGCGAAAGATGCGCAAGGAAACTAATGTTATCGACATAGTTGTTAAAGTTGGCCAAGACACATGGCTCGCAGAACCGACAACCGATGGGGAACCGGAAGACGCAGCGTTGGTCGGCCCCCACTAGGTGGACCGATGACCTGGAAGCCGTCGAATACAAGAGTCAAGTACCGGTTCAAAGTGGCGTTATATTGAAGAGGCCTATGTTCAGCAGTGGGTGTCTTCCGGCTGTTGTTTAATGATGATTATGATGAGCAGATGCTTGGTAGTAATGATATGTTTTTGCATGACCCGTAAAAATCTATTGAGATGTCCTAAATAGGTACTAGTTTTGAAGCTTTGCTGTGAGTGAGTCATAATCCCGAGTGCCTGCCCTTGTGCGACACTCTGAGGTTCGAATCACCAAAGCGCGACGACACTGAAGCACAGATTACTGAATATGTTACTTCGTAAACTGAAGTGCGAATCACTACGGTTCGAAATCACGCTAGTTCGACACGGCAGCCTTACATTATTTATGTGAAAAATCCTGTAGTGTAGGACTACGGGGTTATAACGTTAGAGGGAGAAACTAGAATAAATAGATCGGTTCTCTGTGAGTCTGTAAGCCTTTAAAATAATTAATGTTTTATCCCTGCATGGTGTTGTGAGAAATGGATCACCCCCATCTCTTCCCGTGGGTGCCGTAAGGAATATCCAGAGAATGGGCAGCAGAATTCTCCTCGATAGATTAAAAACTGCTGCGCAAGCCGCCTGCCAAGCACGGTGATTACGGCAAACCCTAAATCATATCCCTATTATAAGCGTCCAAAGTGGCGTTTTATAGGGGAGGCCTATGTTCAGCACTGGACATCTTCCAGCAAATGTTGTGATGTAGTTTTTACACTGTTTAACCCCCCAGTCGTCCGGGCCGTCGACTCCGCTGCGTGTGGTCCGGCACAGTTCCCCCGAGCGCGAGGTTCCATCCACACCGGACGAGCCGTCAGCCAACGTCACCACAGTACGGCAGAGGATCAAAGAGCTGCAGAATGAGATCAGCAAACAACAGACTGTTATATCACAGGTATGGGAAATTATCTTGCTAGAAGACATTATGCTACTTTATCACCTTTACAGGTCAAAATTATTTAAGGGCTTGTGCAAGGCCAGCGCGAATTCAAGCCAAAGCCACAGAATAGATATATAGTACTAGGCCAAAGCGGGGATGAGTCGGGGGCCGAGCGGCAGGGGCGGTCAAGTTAAAATGGTTCTAACGCGCATTAGTTTAGGTAATTTATTATTACACTGAATATAAAGGATATTTTAAAAATCCGCTATACATAAGCCCTCCATTATATTTAGTTCATCTACTACACAAAGTTTCATGATCTTATTTAAAGTATTCATTGAATAATCGCTGTTTATTTGTACGGTTTGGAGGTAATTTTGTAATTTTCTTCTATCGAGAAAATTTTGTTAATTCGTGTTTTCACTATACATTTGCAGTAACATTAGTCCTGAACTTTACCATATATTCATTTCAAAGTCATTGTTGCAATATTGTTGACAGGACACTGCTTCAAGCTAAGCCGTTTTAAGCATTTTGGCGTTGTATTGGCTCTTAAGCATATATTTTATTTACCGTTGATGTAGTGTGGCATTAGGTTCTCGAGTGGCAAAATTGCACGTGCTTTCGCTACGAGAGTCAACAAGATACTATAAATTAATTTCTAAACACAGGTCGTTAAACTCATTTAAGTGCATTCGGTCAAGGACGAAGTTCAGCCACCCAGCTGCACTAGGGCTATCTTCGAACGTAAACTTTACATGGCGTTTCTTCAATGTAAAACTATTAATTTAGAAATGTCGTAGATAAAACATTATCTACCTTGAGGAGTAGATTTACCCCCTTTCCCTTAATATACCAATTCTAACTCAGATAGTACACACAGTAGGCATATGTGAGAGAGGGAGAACTTTATTTTGTATTGATTGCAGGCGAGTCAAGCTTTAAATCTCTGCGCTGCGACCATAGAGTTCAGTGGATCTACAGAACAAGCTGAGGGAGAGCGATTACTATTACTTGCAAGTGAGTCACTTCTTCTTCTTTATCAACATCATCGTCAGCCTGAAGACGTCCGTAGCTGAATATAGACCTCCCCCATAAAACGTCACTTCGGACGATTATGATAGGGGGGGGTTGCCATATTTACTGTGCTTGGCAGGCGGCTTGGTGATCGCAGAACATTTGTACCGAGGAGAATGCTGCTGCCGGTTCTCTGGATATTCCCTTTAGTCGACTCTTAGGGTTAATTCAGACAGAGCAGCAAAATGCTCGAGCACTTTTTAAGTGATATTGGAATACCAACCTTAGTCCATTTAGACATGGCTGAAAATAGTATGCAACATTTAAATAGGTAAGATATTAATGTTGCATACTATTTTCAGCTTTGGCTAAATGAAATGAGGTAGATATTCCAATAGCACTTAAAAAGTGCTCGAGCATTTCGCTGCTCTATCTGAATTGACCCTTACGGCACCCGCTATAGAGATAGGGAAGAAATCACATGAGTTTTGGTAAATAATAGCAAGCCAGCAATGGAACTTGCCCACGTTCCCTTCAAAACTCATGTATTATTTAATATTGTAGCTCACCGTCGCAGCGCAAGCGTGCAAGAAATGCAACGTTTACAAGTAGAGGGCGCCGGCGTCGCCGCCACTGCTGGAATGGCGTCTTTACATATCAACAGCCTCAGTGTGCCGCTACGTAGGGATTACATTCGGCAGCTTAACGCAGGTACGTCATCATCATCATCATCATCATCATCATCATCATCATCATCACTGGCATCATCAAATCAAATCATTTATTCCCATTGAAATATATTATGTGTTGTTAATTAGTGTTGTAATAGTGGGAAAGGGAACTTTTTTCAATCTCACTTATTTAATAAGCTTTCTATATTTGACATCAACCACTTTGTAATGTAGAACGATGACTTAAGGCCCGTTATATTCGTTCATCCTCTATCTCGCTCGCGCATTGCGACATTTTTGAAGGTATTAAATGGTAGAATTTACTTGCGAAAAATCTATCCGTAGAAAACCCTTGAAAATAACATCACAAAATGTTCAACAAAAAATCACATTAATGAATTTGCCGCGCTTGTGTAACGTTCCACCTTAATGAGGGTAAAGGAAAATTGTGAAAGAGGTTTAAAGGTGGATGATGATGAATAGCGAACCCTACATTATTTTTTGAGGAATATTATTCATGTATGCAATAAAAAAATAGAAGGAACTAGTCTGTTATCACCCTTATGTTTCTAGACGGAGTAGTGGGCCGTTACGCGGTATTATATGACCAATGACAAAAAATTATTTGAATATGTAATTACAAGTTTATGTTTAGATGGTGCGGTGGGCCACCACGCGGTGTGCTTGCTAAAGTGCCGCGATCGCGTGCTTGCTACTAGTATGCCGCAGACAAAGCCGACGGCAAACATACTGCACTTCCCTGATGAAATACAGATGCTGGGACTCACCAGCGATTTCAAGGTAACCGTGTTTTTTTTTATCTAAACTTATAATAACTTCAAACTTTCATGTTAAATAATAATGTGACGTGACGAGCTAGTCGTTCGCCTGGTGTTAAGCGTCACGGCCGCCCATAACAAAATATGCAGTGCAACTCTGAAGTCTAAATTATAAAGTTTTGTGTGGTACTGCGCACGTCATCCTGAGATATCAGCACAGTCTAGTAATCTTATTACTTACTAGTCTAGTAATTTTATTACGTACTAGTCTAGTAATAGGATTACTAGACTGTGAGTCCAGGTCATAAAGTCTCATTTGCCCAGTAATTGCTGCACACTACTGTTTGGTAGAATATTTAACTGGCAATTCTGCTGTGGTACCTATCTAGATGAACTTTGTAGAAAAATCCTACCTATAGTGAATATATTATACATACTTGTTTTTAGGAGTTGCGATGATTAAAAAAACCGTGTATTTTTTTTTCAGGTGACAGTAGAAGTATATTTACTGCAAGCGTCAAAAGAAGTTCTACCGCATGACGTCAAATATCACATCTTTAGCAAAAAGGTAAGGCGATATTATAATTATTACGTCTCTTATATTTATTTGTTTACCATCAACAGCCTGAAGACGTCCACAGCTGAACATAGCCTCCCCCACAGAGCGCCACTTGCGCGGCTGCTTGCCTCCTGAATCTTTTTTTTAATATATAACTAATTAGGCCCGCGTTTGACTGCAGTCTCACCTGATGGAAAGTGACGACGCGGCCTACGATGGTATATGCTTGCCTAGAAGATACCTATTCATCTATCGGCTCCTCGCGGTTTCGACCAGATCGTCGGGCCTGTTGTATCAATTAGTACAAATGTATAGAAAATATCATATTATTTGGGTGTAAACTTCTGGGGAGTGATTATGTAACTTTACAACAAGCAAAATTTCAAATCTTTTTTAACGAATTTTTCCTAGTAACTATTTTCTCGGAGGTCACTAATTTGCATAGATATACTATTAAAAGTGGCCGTGTGGTCCCGGTTTGCGAAAAGGACCACCCCATCTCTTTCCGTGGCCAATGGAATATCCAGGGAATGGGCAGCAGCATTGTCCTCGGTTTATTAAAATCTTCTGCGATCACCAAGCTGCCTGTCAAACGTGGTGATTATAGCAAATTCCCTTTATGATAAGCGTCTAAAGTGTCGTTTTATGGGGAGGTCTATGTTCAGCAGTGGCTGATGTGTTATCTGTTTCTTCCAGACAAGTTCCAAGCTGCTAACGCCCAAGTCGAAGTCATCCTCCCTGAAGACGCCTGCAGTACAAAGCCCGGCCGGGCCGCACGCGGTGAGGACCCCGCAGTTCCAGCTGCACGGGTACTGCATATTCGCGCTGCCTCAGGCTAGCAGGAAAAATTTCACGCTCAACAAGGTAATTTTATATTAATATTGTGAATAAAACTCTTCATTCTTCAATATACATTGTTATTTTTCACTGGCAAGGCAAAGACAGAGTGATAGCATTTCTGCTTTACTGCCTAGTCACGCACCGCTGCAGAAGATAAAGCACTAGGTGGTAGGACTTTTCTGCAAAGTTCGTCTAGGTAGGTACCACCGCTTTGCCAGTTATTCTGCCGCCAAGCAGTAGTGTGCAAGCACTGGTTTGAAGGGCATTGTAGTTAGCGACATTACTGGGCAAATTACACTTTACAAACTGATCTCACAGTCTAGAAAACTTTTTAGACTGTGGGATGACGTGCGCAGTGCGCAGTGTCACGCGAAACTTTAATCTAAAGTTCCGAGTGACACTGCAATCTGTTATGTGTGGCTGTGTCGCTTAACACCAGACGAACGATGAGCTCGTCCCGTCATTCGTTTCCATAAAAAAAAGTATGCGTCTGACGACTACCCTCAAATATGAAATATTCACCATAATTCCTTCCCCATTGTCCTACAGGTTCCAGCCGGCAGCCCGCTAGAGGGCACAATAAACCTGGACATAAAGGCGCGTCTCCAAGTATCACCGCCGGCGCCTCACGCGGCGTTCCTCACAGCGTTCGATGACGTGTCGGGGCTGGGCGCGTGGCATCGGCGCTGGTTCACCCTGCAACCGCCCCGGCTCACCTACTGGAAGTATCCGGACGATGTGCAGAAGAAGGTTAGTAGTAAAAATTCCCCGGTTTCTCGTACGTTTGTTAAAGTTAAACTAATGTCAAGTTAATAATACTGAACGCTCATTGGCTGCTTGTTGATCATCGGCTATCGTCAACCAATGAACGTATAGTATTAATTGGTTTGTTAAGTTAAGGTGGACCGTTTCACTAGCGCGGCGAATCAAATTTTCTTGCGTTCTTTTGCCAATAATAGCTTGATTACTCAACGTGATTACATTAAAACTGATTGAACGTAAAGAAATAGAATGTATCAACAAATTACGTTTAAAAGTACCTCCTAGATATCATTGGTTTAGCGACAAATGGCAATAAACAAATTGCGTCTTAGTTTTTCAGTCTATTGCTCTTTGTCGCTAAACCAATGGTACATACTGATACTTGTGGTGATACTTTTAATTCTAATTTGTTGATACATTATATTTATTTGGTCAAAATTAGTTTTTATGTAATCACGTTGAGTAATTAAGCTATTATTGGTAAAAGAACGCAAGAAAATTTTATTTTGCTGCGCTAGTGAAACGTTCCACCTTAACACGAGTTTGACAAACGTACGCGAACCCGGCGGATTATATTGTTACAGGTTTCTCACAGCGTAGTTGGTGGTAGCACTGCCTTCTGAACTGTAGGTTGTGGGTTCGACTCCCACCGAGGACAAGCATTTGCGTGATGAATGTTTGTTCGTAAAGAATCTAAGTATTCGTTACTAGTTCTCATAGTACAAGCTATGCTTAGTAAAGTATCTAATGCCCGTTGGCACTAAAGTTCGACAGCTCCTAAGTTCGTGCTTATGCCAGTATGGCATACCTGCTGCAACACATTTGGATATGGCCTAGATAAGTGTGAACAGAGCTTTCCATTTGACAAGGGATCTCAATACCTTTATCTTTCACTTTTTACGTCCATCATCTTTTTACTAGGTGGTAGGACTTTTCTGCAAAGTTCGTCTAGGTAGGTACCACCGCTTTGCCAGTTATTCTGCCGCCAAGCAGTAGTGTGCAAGCACTACTGTGTTCCGGTCAGAAGGGCATTGTAGCTAGTGAAATTACTGGGCAAATGAGAATACGAAGTGATCTCACACCCTAGAAAGATTTTTTTAGACTGTGTGATGTCTCAAGATGACGTGCGCCGTGCGCAGTGTGACGCGTAACTTTAATTTAGAGTTCCGAGTGACACTGCAATCATTCACTTAAATAAAAACAAAAAAAAACTTACGGGGTTGGTAGTTTGTAGCGTCATCTACTTCATAAGTATACACGTAAATTTAATTTATTACATGTTTTTTGTTACACCGTTCTTTTCAGATGCCAATCGGTGACATCGACCTAATAACGGTAATCTCGGACAAGGTGATCAAAGCGCCGCGCGATCTCTGCGCTCGTCCCCACACCATACTTCTAGAAACTTCTGTCCCCGCTGGCCTGATAGTACCAGACGGAGGATCGCTGGTCTACGTGAGAAGAGGTAACGGTGTCGTCAGGAGACATCTGCTGGCGGCTGACACAGCGTCCGATAGGGATGTGTGGTTGAACAGGTTGAATGGTGCTTTGGAATATGTAAGGTGCTGTTCAACTGATGATTAATGAGTTTGTAACTAAAGTTTAAGGTGGAACGTTTCACTAGCGCGGCAAATTCATATTTTCTTGCGTTCTTTTGCCATTAATAGCTTAATTACTCAACGTGATTACATGAAACGTACGCACGTATGCACGTGATTACGTGCGCAGTGCAGTGTCACGCGAATCTTTACTGTTTTAAAGATCCGAGTGTTACAGTTAACTGTTATGGGCGGCCGTGTTGCTTAACATCAGGTGAACGACTAGCTCGTCACGTCACTCAATCGCATAAAAAATAAAAAGTAAATGAAAACTAATTTTGCGGAAATAAATATAATGTCCGCTAAATTAGTTTTCATGTAATCACGTTGAGTAATTAAGCTATCATTGGCAAAAGAACGCAAGAAAATATGAATTTGCCGTGCTAGTGAAACGTTCCACCTTAAGGGAAATCTGCTAGCGGCTGATACAGCGTCCGATAGGGATGTGGTTGAACAGGTTGAATGGCGCCTTGCAATATGTACCTAAGGTCATGGAACACTGTGCTGTTCAACTGATGACGAATGAGTTTGGTAGAGTTCTAGATGCATTCTCTGGTATTGGAAATTTTAGCAGCCATTTCAGATTGAGGAATTTATTGTACAGTAGTCCACATTAGCATGTTATGTCAAAAAAATAGATAATTATAGTATTTGAAATATTTTCAATCTTTGCGGTTCATCATTAGAGTTTATAAGAATTCCTTGATTTTTTTTTCTTATCTGTCATGCTTTATTTTAATCTATCAGAAATCCATTTGATTATCCATTTTACCTGTACATATTTATGTTTTATAATGCTTACCATAGCGACTGGTACCTAGAGCAAAAAAATTAGAAGTGTGATTTGATAAGTTGAATACTGCCTTGAAATATTGAAGCAAGGGCGGTGTTCAACAGTTGACAACTTTTTTGTAGACGTTGTATCTTGGTATAGATAATATCTATCATGTTTTATTTAATCTATCGGAAATCCACTCGGCATCATAAAATTTAACTGTATTTTTGTTCTGGCTTTTATCGTTATTAAGCTATGATAAGCCATTTGGCAAGCCAAAGCGTCTGGCATCGCAATAAAATTGACACGTGTGACTTGATAAGTTGAATAGTGCCTTGAAATGTAGAAGTAAAACAGGGTGTTGTTCAACAGTTGATACCTGTGTTGTAGACGTTGCATCTAGATATAGATAGGTATAGTTTTATGGTGTGAGTTTGAAAGCTATTTCATTTTGTATTTACTATCATTTAGAAAATTCAATAAGACAACCAACCAATTTAATGGATGGTCAAGTCCAAATTGCTTTACAATAATCATGTCAATTCTGATTAGTTTAGTTATATTGAAATAGAAATTGTTTAATCATTTTTTTAAATGTAAACAAGTTTCGTGACGATCTAGTCGTTCAACTGATGTTAAGCGTGACGGGTGCTAGTGGCGCTCAGAACAGATTATTTTGTGATGGTGATGATTGTTTTTTGATGATGATGATTCAATTTTAATTTTATTCATGAACGTAGTTTTGTTAATTCAAGTATGAGTTATGTTTTAACAAATAATAATATTCCAATTGGAATAAGACTAACATTTAATCTTTGTGTACTGAAAATTGACAGTTATGGCAGTGTCAATAAAGTACAAATCGGTGTAAACCGATATAAATAGTACACGGTAATGTATCTTTCGTTTTCAGGGTACCAATAGTAGGGTGTAGTATCTTAATCATTTTTGAGTACCAAATCAAGACAATCATATGAAAATTGTTTTAAAGTCGAAAATCGATTGCAGCTCCAATTCACACCACTCTTAAAGAGTGCGGATGGTTAACACGGATCCAAATAATGATTATTCTAAAAATGACGCTATCCCTTTCATGTACATTGAAGTAATAAGGACCGCGATATTTTTAGAACCATAGCTTCAGGAATTGGTGCAACAGAATCGATATTTAAGTTAGAATGCAAGGTTTAGCTTTAATTTTATTAAATAGCTTGGTGGTTTGCCACTTGTATTAATTAATTCTTGTAATTAAATATAAATACTAACGAGTCGATCGTAGTATCATCTAAAGGTAAACACTGGTTTGTTGTCCTCTTCTAATTGATTACAAAAGAGCAAGACACTGAACGCTGTCAAACTTACCTAAGCCACAACAGTCGTATTGGCCTTGGCCAACGCTAAAGTACGCAAGCAATTTGGCACGAGTCAAGTGTTCCGTCTAGACGTTGGCCAAGCTTACGCCAACGTTGGCAACGTTACGATACGATACTTGCGTTGGCTAGTTGGCAAACTCGACGAGCAACTCTCAGTTTTGACAAATCGATCGTACTACCATTGACGCTGGCATTCAATCGCCCAACATGGTGTTGTCTTTAGATAATGCTATAATTATGTACCTTTCACTAACATTATGACTATTTGGTAACATTTAGTTATTTCAGATCAAGGTATTGATTTTGTATTAACAATTATTATTTTGGTAGTAATCATTTAGTGTTAACTTCAGAATAGTATTTTTAGTCAGTTTTTAGTATAAGAATGGTTTAGCTTTTAAAATATAATTATTTTAGAATGCATTTGTGACATAAAAGCAATAACAGTGGAACGTTATCCATTTGTATGTTTGTGTGGCTTGGCGTTCGCTTGCACATTAAACTCCGGTTTCTCGTAAATTTGTTAAAGCAAAACTAATGTCAACTTAAAAATACTCAATGTTCATTGGTTGAAAACACAGCACAACAGGCAACCAATGAGCGTTCAGTATTTTTAAGTTGACATGAGTTTAACTTTAAGAAATGTACGAGAAAATGCGGGTAAGTGTCTGAACAGATTTGGATGAAATCTTGCTCGCTGCTGCCCTAGTACGGATGGTAGACAAAATTGTCTTTCCCCTGTTTACTCCCAAGTAAGTATGAAGAAAGTGACACAAAACGGGGAAAGACAGTCTTGTCTACCGTTCGTGCTAGGGCAGCTGATGTTACTTTTTATCCCGGAAAATTAAAAGTTCTACAAGAAACAGGTATAGCGGGTGAAACCGCGGGGCGCCATCTAGTAATGAGCACTGAATGAGAATTTAGTTGAAATTAGTTTTAACAATGGCGTTTTAAACGTTTCTTTCGTTTAATTATCATGCCATTTCTTTCTTACACATAGCGTGTTCTTGATTATTTGTTATATCTACGTATTTTAATATTTTTCTTAACATAATATTAAGTCAGTTAGTTCATTCATTTCGTTCATTCCATAGTTATAGCCTATAACATAGATATTACATATTGTCTATGGTTCAATCGGCTTGAATCTTGTCGGTTAGGTGAAGCAGCTATGTGAAATTAACACTGTACCTTTTTAAATCCATTTTATTATATTTATGACTGCAATAATGTGTTTAGATTGTAACAATATTTTATGCTATTTGTACATAAAATCAATTTATTCAACTACAATAAAGTTATTTGTAAGCAACATTGTTTTTTTTTATACCAACGCCCATAGGTTAAATAACCGGCCAAGAGCGAGTCGGACTCGCGCACGAAGGGTTCCGTGCCATTTTCTATCCCTGCCATCTAGTGTTGAATAGCAGTACTATTTAAAGCAGTGCCATCTATGACTCATCTGGTAAACGAGCAAAAAAATGACATTTTATGTGGGAGCCTTAATAAATGTTTATTTTACTCTGTTTTTTAGTATTTGTTGTTATAGCGGCAACAGAAATACATCATCTGTGAAAATTTAAACTAACTATCACGGTTTATGAGATACAGCCTGGAGACAGACGGACAGCAGAGCCTTAGTAATAGGGTCCATTTTATCCTTTGGATACGGAACTCCTAAAAGGTATTTCAACAACATCGACCATAGACTAGAAGACACATTTTTATTCATAAACGTTTGATAAATTAATGTGTCCGCGTGATTCTCTGTAAAGATTCGTTAAGTATTATTATGGAGTTTTGGCGGGAACGCGGAAAAGTTCACGTCGGTGCATTGTATTATTTTACAAAACTTATGCTTTTTCCAGTGTTAATGTTTAAAATTGGTGGTGTTATACGCATTAAGTGCTGAATTACGAGCATGAGTGTGGGCAAGTGATATAATGTAGTGAAACGTGGTTTTTCGTGTTGCTTCCAAAATTCCATAGAAGCCTCTAGTAAAGTTGCCACCACTTTACTAGGGCATGCCTTAGACTGGATTATGACTTAGACTAGACTATGACTACTCTGACTGTGACTATGACTTGACTTTAAGTGAAAATTTCCATAATACGATGAAAAATTACAAAACTTGACACTGGCTAAATACACTATGTGTGGAGCCAAAATATAAAGAAAAAAAAAGTATTATTATCTGTGTCTTTACTAAACTACGGGCACAGATAACCCCCAATAGATACCGCATGAAAGACGACGACCGCGCACCACGCATTGGCGTAAATGGTTCTATATAAATCGCCGCTTCGCAGCACGGCCTTAGTTTCGACCAAGTATTAGAGTTCATTATTAGGCTGTCACTCGAAACAGCCAATAATAGCGCATTGGCTCCAGTCCCCGCAACCCGCGCCTTCCAGTTTTGGTGAGCTAGGATCCGAACAAAAATCCCGTAATGCGGTATCTATTGGTGGTTATCTGTGACTACGGGTCAGCCCGTTAAGCGTGACGTGTCACGTGTCAGAAGAGCAGCGCTAAAGCGATAGAAAGAGGCAGCTGTTTATGTTAGGCTTGTAGCGCTGTACGAGCTGAAATACACTTTATTGTACTGCACTAGACTGCCTGGAGTTGTCATCAAGACTTTTAAGATTTTCTGTGCCTGATCGTAGAACAAGGCACACATGTTTGTTCGCCGTTAAGCACTCAGATACTAATTATGCTCGAAACTCTCTGGTCAATCGTTTGCATAGGATGTACAATAAAAAATTTAGTAATATTGATGTGTTTCACGAGAGTAAGCAAGTATTTAAACATGGAGTTGTAAGATTACTAAATGAAACTGGCAAAACCACTAAGTGAACATTTAACTGTTAACATTAACATTTTTATAAAGTACCTAAACAAGCTTTACCTTTGTATTAATAAGTACCAATGGTATATTATTGTGTAAGTATAGGTATGCTATGAGTATATTATGAGTGTGTGTGATATATTATATATTATATATTTACACACTAAAATTATATTATACCTATATTATAATTATAGTATCATTATTACGCACTCATATACTCATACACCCTCTCTTTCTCACATAAATAAGTTGCATACACACAGCACAATTACATGACTTTTATAGATTATCCTCCGCTTGCATTCTAAATTCAGTAACAGTTGAATAACACAATCATATGTACCTACTTTATAAAATGTAAAACCGTATTTGGCTGTAAGCTTTATTCAGAAGATTTGTTTGTTTAAATTTAAGAGCTGTGGTTTTTGTAAAATAAAAAAATAAATAAATAAATTGTAGCACGAGTCGCTATTTATTTAAGTGACTTAAGAAGTGAATCTTCTGTAGGGACCTGTACTATTAAGTATTCTGTGGTTGTAATTTGTCTAAGCGTAGTCTTCTTTCTAGTGTATCTATTGTTTCTGAGGTTTTTTTTTGCTTATATTTTGGCTCCACACATAGTGTATTTAGCCAGTGTCAAGTATTGTAATTTTTCATCGTATTATGGAATATTTCACGTAAAGTCAAGTCTTAGTCACAGTCAGTCAGGGTAGTCATAGTCCAGTCTAAGTCAGGTAGTCATAATCCAGTCTAAGTCAAGCCGTAGTAAAGTGGTGGCAACTTTACTAGAGGCTTCTATGGAATTTTGGAAGCAACACGAAAAACCAGGTTTGTCTACATTATATCACTTGCCCACACTCATGCTCATAATTCAGCACTTAATGCGTAAAAAGCAACCATTTTTAAACATTAACACTGGAAGAAGCATAAGTTTTGTAAAATAATACAATGCAACGCCGTGAACTTTTTCGCGTTCCCGGCAAAAACTCCGTTTGTGAGGTTTGTGAAATAATGCAATACATTTTCGGTTTTAATCTGCTTTATATTGTATATACAGATAACAATACTTACATTAAATTCATTCATTAATTCCATGTTCAAAAGATTTAAAGCTAAGATATTTAAAGATAGTCGCGCATTTAATTCTCAATTATTATAGATATTTACTAATTATAGGCTACAGTATAAAGTACCATAAAGTAGTTACAAATATAATCGTATATTTATCATTATGTCAATAATATAAGTAGGTACTATTATAAACATTTATTTCAACAGGTAACTGACTATCAAACAAGGGAGTAATTTTTTCAAAAAAGAAAATAACTTAAGAATTACTTAATTAAAATAATCGGTTGACTCAGGCGTGACTTTGCAGTAGTTCATCTTAAATACAAAATGAAAAAAGTATATCTAGTGTAATTTTAACGCGCGTTTTTTAGCGGAATTAAACTAGATATACTTTCATTTTGTACTTAATTAAATAAAAATGAGGTTATTGACATCTGAAATTTTGCCTGCATTTTGCATAACAATAGAATAACAATGCATGTCGGCTCGGTATCGCGCCATTCCAGGGAGTCCAGGGTTAAATCGGAGCGCTTTAAACGTATTGCATATCGTCGCTCGTATGACTAAAGGTCCTATCTCATTTTTGTTCATTGTTCAGAAAACGCGTTTTAAGGTTTTGACATTTCTAACTTTCAGATATTTTCGTTCCTCGCAAGTCCAGCATATTTATTTTTATATGCTTTTGTAGATAATTTCAAGTACTTTAATTACACGTTGAAACTTTTAACCTGTTGGATTCTAAATACCTGTTTTGATTAATCAAAACAGATAGGTCACTTAGTGAAAACTTTGTTTTATTTAAAATAAGCTGTCTGTTTTTAGTTACGACTTTTTTTAGACTAAGTATGGAAATAAATATACAAAATTTATGTTGTTAATGCTTTATTAGTGTGTTTGTTTTTTATTTAGTAAGTTTAATGCTACAATACTGTATTTAATTCAACACAACACCATAACTTTACCAAGTACCTAACAATAAAAAACTACTTAATCAGCCTCATTTTGAGGTTGCAATAGGTAATTGAATATTATGAAGTTTAATTGTAATAATAATTAATTAATTAATAATTAATTGATAATTAATTAATTAATAATTAATATCATATCTTGTGATCCAAAATGTTAAGAGGTACAACGATTAGTCAGATGGATAGAGAATTTCGCGTGGACTAACATAGCGGTCCTAACTCAAAACAGCCAAAAAGTGAGTTAGACCTTTAGTCATACGAGCGACGATATCACCTGTCCTTTTCTCGCAAAACTAACTATCGAGCTTATGTGTGACATCTATGCTGGATAGTGCCACAGAGCCTAGCTAACTCAAAGTTACTATGTCTCTGTCTATTCTTGTATCAAATACGTTTGCATTTATATTTGCACGGCTGCTTATTATGCGAAATATAATCTCCCATGCTCGCGGGTCCTCTATCTCGCTCGCGCATTGCTACATTTTTGAAGATATTAAATAACTGAATTTACGAAAAATCTGGTTTAACTATGTTATCGAGAATAACATTACGAATGTTCAACAAAAATATCATATTAATCCAAACAAGATTTCATAAATACAACGGTTTCAAAGTTTATTTTCGTTCTATACTGTTTTTATTTATGAAAACTTGTTTGGATTAATATGATATTTTTGTTGAACATTCGTAATGTTATTCACGAGAACATAGTTTAGCCAGATTTTTCGTAAGTAAATTCAGTTATTTAATATCTTCAAAAAGGTTGCAATGCGCGAGCGAGATAGAGGATCCGCGTGTAAAGCAGCCTTAATTGATCTATTGGTATTGAGCTCTGCGCAATCGATATCGGCCATAATACAAGTAGATACTTATTACACTTAAAAATTTTAAAAATTGATCTAACTAATTATAAAAATATTAATAATACCTTCCTGTGGGTAGAAAAGCTAAAAATAACTGGGTACCTAATAATTATGATGGTTTGTCGCTATTATCACCACTAGGTTGTCCCCAGCCCCTCTAGTGGAGATATAATGATGAAGGTGATGATGATGTGGTGATGATGGTCGGCGTGTGCGGTTACTCGTCATCGTAGAGAGGTGGCTTATCATCTTCCTCCCGGTGCCTCTTGCCTCCCATCTCCGCCGTCATCGCCTGTTTCAACTCGTGCTGACAACACGTGAAAACAACATTTTTTTGTCGAGTAAAATTAGAATATACTAAATCTTTAATCAATCAAACGTACAGAATAATCACTGCGCAAAAACATCTAAATTAATATTAAATAAATAAATATCCTTATTAAAACAAAAGGGGTTACTCCACTCCAAAATAGACTTTTTTTTTCTTATATTTTGGCTCCACACAGTGTATTTAGCCGGTGTCAAGTATTGTAGTTTTTCATCGTATTATGAAATATTTCATGTAAAGTCAAGTCTTAGTCACAGTCAGTCAGGGTAGACATAGTCCAGTCTAAGTCAGGGTAGTCATAATCCAGTCTAAGTTTAAACATTAACACTAGAAAAAGCATAAGTTTTGTGAAATAATACAATGCAACGACGTGAACTTTTTCACGTTCCCGCCAAAAACCCCAAAATAGACTTACTATTATTATTTTGTATCAACATATTTTTCCAGTTATCTTGGTTTTAAAATCGAACTACTGAACCGGTTTTAACGAAATATCTATGGGATCGATGTAATAGCACACCAATTCAATTTTTTTTAGGACCAACAGTCAAATAGTAGGTAAGTACACAAAAACAGTAGAATAGTTTTAGTTCCAGGTTAACTGGAAGATAATGCTCTCTAGCATTAAGTTCGCCTATGTACCTACATTTGTTGTTTGTGCAATAAAGCATTTTCTATCTATCTATCTATCTACAATGTACGTAGTTAATGTATTAAGTGCCAGCATTGTTGACCACAGATGGAAAATATAAGAAAATCATCATCCTCTTTGCTTTTTCCCATTTGTTATTGGGGTCGGCTCCCAATTTAACCTGTAGCGGCAAGCTACCAGAATTACACGAGCGACTGCCATTTGACCTCGCAACCCATAAGGAACCAGTAACAGGGATGGTTAGATCAGGCGTCAGATTCTGTCAGGCGTCTGACTACTCATAACGATTGCCATAGATGTTCTTATGACAACCGGGACCCATGGCTTAACGTGATCACCGAGGCACGGAGCGATGGCATCGAAATCTGCACATAACTTACTACATAAGTCATTGGTGCAGGGCCGAGGATCGAACCCGGTGCCGTAAGATTGCAAAGCGCAGAAGCTACCGCTCGGCCACCATCGCTCTCTTATACTGGGTGGCGCAAAAGTAAAGACCCTATTTGGTTCAGCTATAACATTTTTTCTAAATTAGAAAACTAGATTTAGGTTTTTTTAAATGTATATTTGTGCCATTAAATTTCGTACCATTAGGATTTAAAGATGATGTCTTTTAAATGGTGACCTCCAGAGTTGATACACATTTGAGCCCTATTTATGACATTTTGCATAACTTGCCGTAACACTTCCTGCGATATGTTCGTTATTTCTTGACGAATGTTTTCTTTTAGAGCTGCGAGAGTCTGTGGCTTGTTCACATACACCCGAGATTTCAAAAAACCCCAA
The DNA here is from genome assembly GCA_910589525.2 of Ennomos quercinarius. NCBI lineage: Eukaryota > Metazoa > Arthropoda > Insecta > Lepidoptera > Geometridae > Ennomos > Ennomos quercinarius. The sequence goes on from OU342510.1 coordinate 5,637,702, forward strand.
AGAAAGAAGTCTGGACTGGTCAGATCGGGTGATCTTGCAGGCCAAGGCAAATCGCCAAAACGAGAGATAACTCGGCTTGGAAAAGCGTCCCTCACTAAGTCCATAGTGTCGCGCGCTGTGTGTGCCGTAGCGCCGTCTTGTTGAAACCAGATGTGCTCCAGCCCCAATTCGTCCAAACTGGGTATCAAAAACTCACGTAACATGGTTCTGTAGCGTTCTCCAGTGACAGTTATCGCATTGCCTCCAGCGTCTTCGAAAAAATAGGGTCCGATCACTCTGTCAACACAGATGCCACACCATACAGTAACTTTTAGTGGGTGTAGAGGTGTTTCTTGAATAATGCGCGGATTATCAGTGCCCCAGAACCGAGTATTCTGCTTATTGACATGCCCTGAGAGATGGAAATGCGCTTCGTCACTCATAACCAATTTTGAAGGAAAATCATCTTGCAAAATGTCATAAATAGGGCTCAAAAGTGTATCAACTCTGGAGGTCACCATTTAAAAGACATCATCTTTAAATCCTAATGGTACGAAATTTAATGGCACAAATATACATTTAAAAAAACCTAAATCTAGTTTTCTAATTTAGAAAAAATGTTATAGCTGAACCAAATAGGGTCTTTACTTTTGCGCCACCCAGTATAAGAAAATAACTCCCAAAACCTGTTTATAAATGAAACCGTTCTGTGGAAACAAACACTCTAGTCTGTCCCCTATACATCCATATTGAGAAGTTCTTCCTTTTTTTATTTGAAGTCGGTTAAAATTATTTTTAACGTACGAACTATAAAAAATGTGAATTTCATCATCAGCAGTCATACGGTTCGTCTATCAACAAATATTGTGAACTGACCTTTAACTTTGGATTTCTCGTAGTCATAGTCAATAGTCATGCTGCTTGTGAAGAGTCATGATGTTTATGGATCGACACATTAGCAGTCATGCTGCTCGTTTATCAAAAATACTGTAAAGTGACTTTTAACTTCAGATCGGACATACATTATCTATATAGTCAGAACTCAGGATAGGAGTCATGCTGCTCATGTAAGAAATACTGTGGAGACACTTTCAACTTTGGTTATGAACCTTAACCGTGGACATACCGTGGTCCCGGCGCCGGTGAGCGGACCCATAAACGGGGCCATAGAGTAATATGGTTTACCAGTAGACTCTTTACACTAGAGACTAGTATAAATAGAAAAAAAACTTTTAATAAAACTTTTAATAAACTTAACTTATGAATACTTAGGTACATTGTACTTTTGTAGTAAATACATGTACTTACATGGAATACCTACAATGTCTTGTCATGTTAATTAGCTGAATGCTTTATCATTTCTATGTCACAGTCATGCTAAAAACGCACGAAACAGCGAAGTAATGCGTAAAATTATTATCTTTTTTTTTCAACTACCCTAAAACTTGTGCTTTAAATAGAACTGGTTATTTATTAACTTTGTTAAGTATTGTTAGTTTTAAGAGGCGCCCTCAGCCTACAAAACCTTAGCTAGTTTTTTCTTAGATTAATTTGTAACTTAGACGATAACGCTAAGTCTTTCAAAAATGTACTTTTATGTTAATAAAGAAATTTTAAAATCAAAATCAATCACTAGAGACTAGTATAAATAGAAAAAAAACAGACACATCAGCAGTAATGCTGCGCGTCGGACAACCAGATATTGCAGTGAATTTCATACCCTACATAACTTTAAAAGGCATATAGTCAGCACTCAGCAGTCATGTTGATCGTCTACATACAAACAAATAGGTATTGTTGTGACTTTCAATTTTCATGTGTCGCAGTGATTGGCCAACAACTATGCAATAATAGCCGGAAGCGGTCCGCTGCAGGCCTCCCCTATAAATCGCCACTTTGAACCCTTATCATAGTTTGCCATAATCACCACGGTTGGCAGGCGGCTCGGTGATCGCAGAAGATTTTAATATACTGAGAAGAATGCTGCTGCCCATTTTTTGGGTTTTCTTTTAGCCGGTTCTTACGGGTACGGCACCCACGGGAAGAGATGGGGTGGTCCTAGTCTCACACCGCCGGGACCGCACGGCCGGCACGAATATTAAAAAAATAAACATACTCACTACAAAATGCCTGCAGAGCCTAGTAAACTGTGTGCAGTCTACAGTCGCAACATGTGGCGCGGCCCGCTTGCCTCCGGTCCAGTCGCGGCTGAACGTGATCTGAGATGACACCAGCGTGGCCGTCAGCGCCCATACCCACACTACTGCTATGTTCCTGGAAGGAAAGTATAACAAATTAGGTATAAATTCGTAATTTTAAGACACAGCCCACAGGTTAACTTCATAATTTAATTCGAACCTCGCAGCAAATTGATGTTTTCTAATGCGGCCAAACTTAGCGTAAAGTATGACCACGGTACTAAAATCCTTATTTTAAAACTGTGGTATGGCTTTAAAAAGGTAGTTAACAGAAATATTATTAAATTTTTAAATGAGTTACCGCTGCTGGTCTTTACCATGACTGTCTTGGCTGACCTTTCCTTTACAATGGACTTTACTGGCTGAGACGGCAGGTACATAAACGCCTAGTCATCAAATTGGGAGGCAGCAGTCCTGCATCCCTTGCACGGGTGGTAGAGAAATTTTCTTCCCCGTTTTACTCCACTTGTAGCAAATAAAACAGGGGTAGTTAATAAGACAATTTTGTCTACCACCCATACTAGGGGTGCCCTTGAGCTAATTGACTGGTGCCAAAAGCATCGAAAAGACTACGTACATTGAAAGGTGGACCCTATGGAAAGTCGAAACTATATAGTAATTATTATAAGTAGTAGGTAAGTGCCAGAGGGACCGGGGAAGAGCCAACACTCGCGTCTCGTAAGCCACTTGAGTGCTACACCTGGTACTTGTAAAAAAACATCTACTTTATGTTTAAATTTACTATAGAAATATAACGCTACATCGTGATTTTTTCTCTCTAAAGAGCGTGAAATTGCCAAAGACACAACAAGTGAAATCACCGAGTACATACCTAGCTTTTCCACTGTTTATTATTGAGGGGTAAAAATCATTTTTCACCAAATATAATTTATCACCACTATACGCTTTTCACATTTGATTTCCATGAAATGGGTCGTTCTGACTCAACCAATCAGGCCACCAACTTCAACAATCAAAAATTAAGCAAGATCCCGAAACTAAAACTTACCGACACCGCACCAATCTCATTTCAATTTTAAACTGTGCCACCCCCGGAAACAAGTCTTACAGTGGCCTGAAAAATGCGCAAACTACCCTTATATACCCACCCTTAACGCCTTGCGCACACCTACGACGCCTCATAGAAATATACTGCCCCTTTGAGGTGTTTAAAGTATTGTGAATGGTTTAAAAAGTGTAAGGAATAAAGTAGGAATGTTTCCAGTAGGTGATATGGATATAAAAGCTTGTCAAAGGGATAAATAAATTTCATAATATGGTTAATATTAGTTATTCATTATTTTATTTAGGCGTTTCACGAGAGTTACATTTATATTTTGCTCATATCTACCTCATCCTCTTTGCCTTTTCCCATTTGTTATTGGGGTCGGCTCCCAATTTAACCTAGAATAGAATAGAAGAAGAATAGAAATCATTTACATTCAACCTGTAGCGGCGAGCTACCAAAATTACACGAGCGACTGCCATCTGACCTCGCAACTCATAAGGGACCAGTAACAAGGATGGTTAGACCAGGCGTCAGATTCTATCAGGCGTCTGACTACCCGTAACGATTGCCATAGATGTTCTTATGACAACCGGGACCGACTGCTTAGCGTGCTCTCCGAGGCACGGAGCGATGGCATCGCAAACTGCACATAACTTACTAGATATAGTCATTGGTGCTGGGCCGAGGATCGAAGCCGGTACCGTAATATTGCGATGCTACCGCTTGGCCAACTTCGCTCCGCTCGCTACCTATTTGTATTAAATCGTGAAGCTAACATATTTCACAAGCTTTTTTATCAATGAATCTTAATTTTTTTAGCAAAAATTCATTGCAAATTGTCTATTTTTAGCACTTTTTAAGTCAAAATTAGAGTATATATATATACCTACTCGATTTGTTGTCGTTCTGTTGCCAACTCAGTGAAGTTTTTTTGTTATAAATTATAAACAAATAATATTTTACCTTTTTTAAAAGACTCCATATTGAAACATCGCGGAAATACTTCTGGGGAGAGATTATTCCAAAGGCTTCTTATTTCTTACTTCATAAAAGTTTCCAACGTACAAACGTCACGATCAAGACCTTTCCGTTCAGACACCTGCTTTATTACGAAATGCTAATATACCCCTAGACGAACCTAATGTCTTTCTGAACTAGAATAGTTACCTGCTTCAACCCCACCGGCACGTCTAGTTGCGTCAGCAGCAAAGCGTCAGCGTCGGCGTCGGCTGTTCGGTACCCATCGCTGCCCGTGTTCATGGACGGCCGCGCTGCGATCTCTACGGGGGCAGTGATCGGTACCGCATTGTTTCGCGTTGTGGCACAGAATACATATTATATAGTACTACCATAGAAAAAGAAGAAGAGGAATGCCAATACACCTAGAAAACAGCGTAGACCAAAAATATGCCTAAAACTAGATGGCGTTGCAAAATGAGCGGGCTATAAGTTGAGCACAGATCAGCAATATGCCAAAAAACCGTTTTAAAACTAGCCCGCCGTAGCTAGCCGTATAGCCGGCTCATTTTGCAGTGCCATCTAGGTTTATAACGGTTTTTTTGGCATATTTCTGATCTACGCTCAACTTATAGCCCGCTCATTTCGCAGCGCTATCTAGTTTTATAACGGTTTTAGCATATTTTTGATATACGCTGTTTTCTTGGTGTATTGGCATTCCTCTCCTACTTGCTTCATGGTACTACGTAGTAGTGGACGCTGCCGCTTCGCAGACGCGCAGGTATGACTGAAGCTACTTCTACGCAGACGTGTCTTAAAGGCCACTGTCGTATTTCCTTGTTACGCCTAAATGGATAACTGGGGCTAAATGAAACATTATCTGCTCTTGGGGAAATGTTGGGAAATCCTGACATTGTTATTTTAGAGGTATAATTTTCAGATATTTTTATTATGGTGTATGATGATTTGATTATACTTTTCTTTCTTACAGTATCGGTTTAAAAATCGAATAACTTTATACATAACGGTGTGCGGTCGGCGCGAAACGCTGCGTAGTAGCAAAAATTAGATGTGTGCGGGCAGAGGTAAGCGGTGAGCGCAGCGTGCGGGGGGCTTGCAGCACACTTCACAGCCGACATTATCTAGTTTTAAGTTGTAAAAGTGCTAAAAATAGCCTATTTGCAATAAAAGTTTTGATTTGATTTTGATTTGATGATGATGGTGATGACATAAAAAAAGTACTGTTGCTCTGGTTCAAACTAACAAATTCTTCTTCTTCTTCGTTTATGGCTTTCTATCGCTTTTAAGCAATAATTCTGCCAATGTCAAGTGAGTAAAAATTTGTACGGTTATGTCACGTCAAAGTCCTATTTTGTCAGTCAAAATGCAAACAGTAAGATGGTGGATATTTTACTGAACGCTCTAAAAAGCCGTTGAAGAGAAAAAGAAAATGCATGGTTATATAAACTTGGAACCATGTGCTAGCACTCGTGCATGTTCACGAACACTTAACGGATAATAATCCACCCTTATTACACATTAAAATTCAAAAATACACAAGTTTTGGTAAAAAATTCAAAATTCACAACCGTCATTGTCGGATTTTCTTCAAAGACCACTAACAAATTAATCCATGTAAGCAAAAAGAGATATCTTGTTGTTTATATCTTCACACTGTGACAGTTTCTTTAATCCCAAGCGTTCACAATGCATCTTTACCCGTCTCTGTATTGGACCTTCTTTGATCCATGGCCACAACCTCCTATTGTAGGAATATCTATAAACAGCTATTGAAGATTTCAGTTTTGCATGCCACAATAGTCGGGAATCGTCAGGTGGCGACACCGATCCATATGGCCTCTTTGTGTAGTTATTTATGAATTCGTTTGTGTCATTCGATGTAAACGTATAAAGGCTGAATAATATTTGTATTCTTTAAGGATAGCTGAAGATTCTGTGGACGACTGAGCCAATGGACGCCCGATGTTCTATTTTTTTTTTTCTAGAAGAATGCCCGTTTTCACCAAAGATCCCTAAATTTTAAGGGACCCTTAAAATATATTTAAGTGAGATCTGTCAGTAATTTTGTATAACACCTAAAGCTGAAGGGATCCCCTAAGTTTAGGGGGCCGAAGCTCGACCCCTTAGCGGCAGGTGAAATTATCAAATCGCCAGTTTTTTTTAATTATATTTGGCAACTGTTTCTACCCGCATAAAGCCAGAAAATGTATTTGTTTTAATTTTCTCTGATGCATAATATATTAATTAAAAACTCCAATGCTAATCAATAAATCATATTGCTTGTATTTTTGACCATTATTCTTAAAATATATAAAGAAAATAACGAAAATCGGCAACGTACGGTTTTTGGAAACCGTAGAAAAGAATAAACTGTCACTTTACAATTTAAGTGTCACTCAGCGCTGTAAAAACGAATTTAGGTAAGGGTCAAATCTTAGGGGCCCTTAGCCAAAGGGATTCCTAGTTAAGGTGTAGTTTAGGGATCGTTGGTGAAAACGCGCATAAACATCAGTAACGTCGAAATTTTGAACCTACCTAATAACAATATACAATTCGGGATGATATGTTGATATTTGTTAATTAATATCTTAGAAAGTGTTGCACCTACACCTACGCGCGACCACAGATAATGTAGAATACTTATTATTAGCGCGACGTTTACAGCTTCAGATGACAATATTAAATAGCCCCCTATTTTTTTATACTCATGTCAGCAACAAGATAAAATAGTCGTGCCCAGAAAAAATCAAAGGAGATTAGAATTGAGTACATACCTATCTCTGCTATGAAATATAGGGTAGATCTACGATCGCCGTCTCGAAAACGTCACCATTTAAACAAGGCATATGCCTTGTTTTTGCTCTCAGTCGCGTGTGACCGCGCCTAATGAAAGTGATGTAACTCACATATTATTTTTGTACAACGCTATTACAGGGTACTATGGTTTATTATTAAAATGAAACAATCGCTTGTGGACTATTTTATATTAGCTGGAGAAGTATATATCTGTAAAAGTAAGCATTATTGGCGCGGGGACACTTTTGAGGTTTGATTTTCACGGAGACAGTGTATCCTATAATATTTGATTTAAGACCTATCTACACAGTATTATAAGCGGCGCCGCCATAGATAAAAGTATATGTATATTATAATAGGGCGCCGCGCACTATTTTTATGCTTTTGAGGCAGTTTTGAGGGGTATTTGCTTGCACTATTTTTTTAACCTGATTATTATGTTTCGTCACTACGCGATGGCTTTCCAAAATTGGGCTTTTAGCTGAGTTTGTGATCAGACTCCGCCTTAACCAAACTTGCGGGGTCTAACAGATCACAAGTCCGCGTCGCTAGAATACGATTATAAACATTTTCTTTAAGAATTCATATACTTTGTAAACCGCTTTACTTTGAACACAAATGCAAAAATGTTTCTTAGCTGTTATTCCTAGAAAGCTGTGTAATTTTACACAGTGCCATAGGATGCACCGTTGGTCGTACCTATATGTATAGGTTCGAATCCTGCAATTAATACATTGATTATGTAAGCTATACCATTACTGAATACCTACTTGTATCCGATATTATCTATTCTACGCACGGCAAATTGTGTGCATTGCTCCTAATTAAAACGGACCACTTTTAGAAGCTAGCTTATCTTGCGTCTTTATTAACATCTATGTTAAACGTCATGGAATTAATTATTTTTGTTTGCACAATACCTATTGACAATAATTTAATGTCGGTTTTATAAACAGTGGAAATATTCAATACCAATCACGTTACTAATTTCTTGCTTATCGAAATGATAGTAAACAGAAACATAGCGTAGGCATATAGTTAATTATAATTAATAATGGTTTACAATTTATTTAGATCATGTACGTACTGAGATGTAATTAAAGTTAATACTACCTATGGAGGCTGTCCCAGAACTCAACGTCAAGTGGGCACAGGGTGAAAGGGGGGGGGGGGGGGGGGGAGGTCACACCAGTCCCGGGAAAAATATAAAAAATAATCCGTATTGGTTATTTTTTTAACTGTCAAATTAAAAAATGAGGAAAATCAATACCTTAACCTTAAACCATATATTTAGGTACAGTGATAGGTATAATTATTAGGTATAAATCAAGCATAAAAGAAAAAAAAAAACAATTATTTTTAAATATTTTGCCTGGGACTGGTGTGACCCGTGCCCGCTTGACTTTGAGTTCTGGGACACCGATATACGTATTATATGTATGTCACGACAACTACAATCCAGACTTACACGAAGATTATGCTAAAATTTAATGATTACTATTTTTTTTTTTATTACTTTTTTTTTGATTTTTTTTTGTGTGTTGTAACTTCGGTATTTGTATGGTCTATTTTTTGATTACCTACATTATATTTTATATCTTTGTTAGTATTTTCTTTAATTTTCAGCCAGGCAGATTTATTCTAACTTCCGTAAAGTTCAATTGACACTAGATAGATAATTAATAGTGTCATGTACATAGCGACTAAGAGAATTCTGTGTTTAGAACACATGCATGCATTTTTATGTAAGTTTTTCTAGATATACGTAATACGATTAATTATAAATAGGTAGGTAACATGTTTATTACTTAATAAAAAAAAAATACAGAACGTGTCAATCATTCTAGACTTTCTGTCTTATGATAAATTATCTTTTCATTACGTCTAACATTTCAAATCATTATCTAGTAATATGTAATTGTACCTATAAATATTCAAAACTGTTCGACAGCCAAATTTCGTCACATTTGGCATCGTTAGCATTAAAACAAATACGTATTCAACCAGCGAGTAACTATCTTGATAGGAAAATAATATTGTTTACCCGACAGTATGTGATTGCATTGTATGCCAACAACACGCTTGCTTCTCAGAAAAAAAATAAGTGGTCTATGGTTGGCTGAGTGTGACGGTTTCCCGCTTCTTTCTCGCATTTCTAAATACTGGCAGGTGAGTCTTGATTTATTGTGTTTTATTGTTGCAATTTTGTATCTTAGCTCGTTCAGAATAGGATCGAACGTGTGCAGTGTTTTATTGATCAGCTGTTTGATGTTTCTTTTCGATAAAGAGACTGGCTGGACATTTAGTTCTTTTTTTTTACATATACTTTCAAAATGTTTAAAACCAGTCTATACTCTAAGTTAAAACTGGTTAAAACCGCTGACTGATGACAGTAAACTAACTTATTTTTAATGATTTATGAATCTACCGCCTGCGTAACGTCATCACAATCAGCAGATTAATTTTAGACCCTGTTCCTGATTCAAAATTTTCCTTTTACATTAAAATTAATATCCTATTTTTTAATGAGGTCGGTAATTTAGTTATAAGCACAAGTTAGTATAAAATATGTCACACACCCACAATTTGAATCTTCTGCATGAGGCCAAGATTGTACTCTTGTATACACTCTGTGGTCATAAACCCAAGAAGCTATTTGTATGATGTTACGACAATATTACATTACATTTTGTGAAACAATGATGTAAGTAGATAAATAATCTAATTCTTCTGCTACTGAAGCCCCACGCGGAGATTATGCGACCTTCCCCTTGACAATAACAGATAGATAAGAGAAAACGTTATCAGCAACCCCTGTGGCCGAGTGGTTGACAAGGTCGACGCAACGACGAAAGATTACCGCGTGCAGGTTCGATTCCTGTCGCAGAGGATCCGAGCATGGTATGGAAACAAGGAGAGGAATGCCATTACACCAAGAAAACAGCGGAGATCAGAAATATGCTAAAAACCGTTATAACCTAGATGGCGCTGCAAAATGAAGCTACGGCGGGCTAGGTTTAATATAAAACGATTTTTTGGCATATTTCTGATCTGCGCTGTTTTTACGGTGTACTGGCATTACTCTCCTCCTTGTTCCATGATTATACTCACAGACCTAGAATATTTTCGTTACTAAGGTACTAACATTTTTAAAATTTGTTATAATATTTGTCCTGTTTCCTGATGACAAATATTATGATCGAAAGAACAACAGACAAATAATCAGTAGATAAAATAAGGTCAAGGAAAAACAAGAATGCGGATTTGAATACCACCTACTTAATTACAATTTAGAAAACTGTACAATTTAAAATTTAAATAACGCCTGAGGCAAGAAAGTCATCTCGCTTAGAACACTCCTGTACCAGTCACCTTACAAGAAAAAAGTCAGTACATCCGGAAATTCTGTAATGAACAGTGGAAAACTGGTGGAAAAAATAATTCTTCTGAAGAAAAGTAAAGCCAAAATTAAGCCTGACACGTCAACGCTAACTCCTTTCACTTAAACTTACTCTTTCGGAAACCTTACCAAGATTTCTTGGGAGACATGCAAAATAGGTACCTATTAAGGCTGCTATATACGCGGATCGACCATTTCGCTCGCGCATTGCGACATTTTTGAAGATCATACTTCACACTAATATTATAAAGCTGAAAGTTTGTATGTGTGTATGTGTGTTTGTGTGTATGTGTGTATGTTTGTTACTCCTTCACGCTCAAACGGCTGGACGGATTTAGATGAAACTTGGAATATAGATTTTTTTTTTTTTATGTGATTGAATGACGTGACGAGCAAGTCGTTCACCTGATGTTAAGTGACACGGCCGCCCATAACAGTTGCAGTGTCACCCGGAACTTTAAAACAATAAAGTTTCGCGTGACACTGCACTGCGCACGTCATCCTGAGACATCACCCAGTCTAGTAATCAGATTACTAGACTGAGTGATCAGATCATAAAGTCTCATTTGCCCAGTAATTTCACTAGCTACAATGCCCTTCAAACCGGAACACAGCAGTGCTTGCACACTACTGCTTGGCGGCAGAATAACTGGCAAAGCGGTGGTACCTACCTAGACGAACTTTGCAGAAAAGTCCTACCACCTAGTAAAAGATAGCTTATGTACTGGTTTAACACATAGGCTACTTTTAATCCGCGGGTGAAACTGCGCGGCGCAGCTAGTATTAAATAAAACTTAATTTACTTACGAAAAACCTGGCTAAACTATGTTCTCGTAAATAACATTACAAATGTTCAACAAACATATCGTATTAATCCAAACAAGTTTTCATACATAAAAACGGTTACAAATGAAAAAATACTTTGATACTGTTGTATTTATGAAATCTTGTTTGGAGTAATATGATATTTTTGTTGAATACTTGTAATCTTATTTAGGAAAACATAGTTTAGCCAGATTTTTCGTAAGTAATTTCAGTTTTTTAATATCTTAAACAATGTAGCAATGCGCGAGCGAGATAGTGGATCCGCGTATACCTATAGCTGCCTTAAGTATTCATAATGTTGTTTCATTTTCACTATAAGCACATTCGTGAGCATTTAGGAAACGTTTTAACCACAATTATTACGTACGTATCAAAATTCCACGTGCCCAAGAAAATCTCACCTTGGGTATTAACCGAAACGGGTCGATTTAACATTAGTTTGGGTTACATGGAATTCTTGGAATTTCCATCGACTTGAATTTTGTAGATTAGGTATAGAGCGAGATTCGGCGGTGTAGCCCGTGCGACTTCATACTGACGCAAGCTAGTTTGAATCCCATTCGGCCCTTAACCGTTGACTTTTAAAGATAGTGCGGAATCTTTACCCACTCTCACAAAGGTGAAGGAAAAATCGTAAAATTGTGATGTTACAGGTAATCTAATGTAGGGTGTCTCAGTAAGAATGCACTTATTCATTTTATAATAAAAACGTGTATTTTTGAGATAGTTGTGATTTTTTTATTGGATTGTAAAGAAGATATGTTCCGATTAAGTATGGAATAAAATATCCGTCTAATGGCCCCCACGGCTCTGATTACAGGCCATTACTCTTTTTATGAAATTTCCCATGACTTTTCACAGAGATGTGGCTGTATCTCACCGATGACGCGTTGGATCTCGGATTTGAGCTCAGGAATTGTTTCTGGTTTATTCGAAAAAAAACCCGAGATTGCACAAACCCACAAAGAAAAATGCGAATAAACCAGAAACAATTCCTGAGCTCAAATTCGAGACCCAACGCGTCATCGGTGAGATAAAGCCACATCTCGGTGAAAAAGTCATGGAAAATTTCATGAAAAGAATAGGTACATAATGGCCTCTCATCTATTTTGAATAACATTATACCCACAACAGAAGAAAAAAAACAAATGTTACGTGCAACAAAAAATAGAATCAGACCACTGCTTTGAAAAATTGCTTCTAAAGATGAATATAGGATTTTTGTCTTCGATAACGAAGATAATACCTACTCTCTAATTTTATTCGCGTCGTCATTGTAGCAAGCATATTAAACTGTTATTCGTAGCTATTTCTGTAATATCACGTTGTTACTTTATAGTAAGTAGTTTTAAATCGTAAAAATAATACGAATAATTAATGTCAACAATTAATCGTTTTACGTTATTTTAGCCTTTCTCGTATTTAAAGGACGTTGAAAGCGACAAAAATCGTAAAGAGCGGGGTCATTTTTTAAAATGCTTGTAAAGGGTCATACATATATATAATATTTCCTTGTTGCGTAGGTATGGAGAGAGTGAGGTAGTAGTTACCTAGATGAAGTATTTATAGAATTAAAGATTCATGACCAATAGCAATTTTACCAAGCTTTTCAAAAATATTCGAAAAAGTCATATACAATAGTATTATTTCGTTTTTAGATTCCAGCAATTCACTTAATGCCAATCAATTCGGCTTTAGTAAAGGTAAAAATACATCCCTAGCAATATATAAAATGTTAAAGCAGGTTTGGGAAGAAATGAATAACAAAAGAACCGGTGTTGCTCTATTTCTTGACCTCTCGAAAGCATTCGACTGCGTAGTCCACAAAGTATTATTAAACAAATTAGAAGCCATAGGAATACGTGGAACAGCGCTGACTTTGATAGAGTCATATCTTAATAGTAGGAGTCAATTAATACAGCTTGAAGTTTACAATAAAAGCTCAAAAATTGTAGAAAAAGTAAAATCAGAGTATCAAAATGTAAGTTTAGGAGTCCCTCAAGGAAGTGTTCTTGGGCCACTCCTGTTCCTCGTTTACATCAATGACCTGCCACAGAGCACGAAACACCTCTGCGTAATGTTTGCAGATGATGCTACTATCTTCATTCCACAAGAAAACAATGAGTGCAACCTTGAATTAGAAATAAATAGTACACTGGAAACTGTTACAAATTGGCTAAAACAAATTAATCTTAAAGTTAACATTGAAAAAACTAAACAATTCAAAAATTATAAAATGTCATCATTACAGCTAAATATCAAAAATAAAGGTAAACCAGTTAATAAAATAAATGAAATACATTTTTTAGGTGTGACTCTCGATTCACATTTAAATTGGAAGGCCCATGTCAGCAAAATCAATAATAAAATATCCAAATACTGTTATGCCTTGTCGATACTGAGCCGTGTGTCATCTAAACACATCGCTATAAACGCTTATTATGGGTATGTTTATCCTCAGTTAAGTTATGGCATAATTTTTTGGGGAAATTCTGTTAACGTACAGTCAACATTCATAATGCAAAAGCGTTGTTTGCGAAGTATTTTTAATCTAGAAAACACAGATTCTCTTCGCAATATATTTAAAGAAAATCGATTACTTACTGTTACAGGAATTTATATTCTAGAAATTTGTACTTTTGTCAAAAATAATACCGAATTTTTCTTTACTACACGATCTAGTCGTACGGGTATTCTTCGCAATAAACATAAATTTAACATATGTATTCCCCAAAGTAATAACAGCATGTTTTACAAAAGCTCTTTCGCCTGTGCCGTAAGAATTTATAATCATCTAACTCCACATTTAAAGTCTCTCAATGGTAACCAATTTAAAAATGGTCTCAAAGAGTGGTTGTTAGGTAAGGCTCACTACAATGTAAACGAATTCTTTGATAGTGATGGTGATTAGGTAGGTAGAACAATAAAAGACAATGTTTTAAGTACGCAAATTTTACACAGAGATTTTTTATGCTCCCTAGCATTATTCATGTTGTAAATAAATACTTGGTTTTATACCCATTTAGTTACTATAAATAATAATTGGTATCGGCCCACTTCTATTGTACGTCCGTAATGGATAATACTGTTTGTGACAATTTTTATAGTTTAAGACCTTTGCATGTACACAGTTTTTATACAATAAAGTTTATTCTATTCTATTCTATTCTATTCTATGACACAGCAAAGAACACTTGATCGATTTCATCGGTAAAAAAACGTGATACGGAACTAAGGCCCGATTTTACAAAAAAAATGTTCAACAAAAATATCATATTAATCCAAACAAGATTACATAAATACAACGGTATCAAAGTATTTTTTCATTCGTAACCGTTTTTATGTATGAAAACTTGTTTGGATTAATACGATATTTTTGTTGAACAATTTTAATGTTATTCATGAGAACATCGTTTAACCAGATTTTGCGTAAGTAAATTCATTTATTCAATATCTTCAAAAATGTCGCAATGCGCGAGCGAGATAGTGGATCTGCGTATACAGCAGCCTTAACATGATGTACGGCAGTAATTTAATAATGAAGACATACACGCACGTTCATTCAACCTCGTCTGACGACATACTCTCTACTGTGCCGTCAGAAATAACGGCTTTTTATTGCATCGATGCAGTTCACGCGTCGGGTTGTTATTACCGTCGATACGAACCGAACGTAGTATTACTGAACGTAGTAGTAGGTAACTGCTGCTAAACGGCCAGAGTGGAGAAATCTGGTTAAAACCAGAGTCTCGGATTATAAAGCTAAACGTTGCGCTGAGCTGGACGCTAAGCGCGATGAATTGAAAGCCCGACCACCTGCGGCGATCAATTATCATTATGTGAACGGTGTGCTCACGTGCCCTGAATGTGCAAGTGTCTTCACAAGAAAGATTGGCTATATCAGCCACATGAGAGCACATGAAAGAAAAAATCTAAGGAGTTGAACGCAGTCGCCGTGGCCGAAATCGGCTAGGACATCATCATCAGTAGGTAACTAAGAAATCAACATTTTTAGAATTAAAACTATAAACTGTACAATATAATATACAAACTTAATTTAAGCAACAGATTTTTAATGTAAAAGTTTGAATCACGAACGGGATTTGAACCTGCATCCATCCGAGCCACACACATGACACATGGGACATGCATTACTTAACCTATCTCGGATCAAATTTATCGTGATTCCGCTATTAAACAGTAGGCCTGTTAGCCCACTTGGTAGTAGCTCTGCCTTCTGAACTATAGGTTGTGGGTTCGATTCCCATCCAAGACAAACATTTGTGTGATGAACATCGATGTTTGTTCTGTGTCTGGCTGTTATATTGTATTCTATGTCTGTATTTACAAACAAAAAAGTATCTAAGTATTGTATTGTATCAGTTATCTGGTTCCCATAGATAGGCAACGTGCCCAAAATGCTAGCAGCATTTGCCAAGTTGAATGGCAATGCTCCACCTTTGGGCCTATAGAGGCCCGCATTTTGGTAACGTGTTGCTTCGACCAGTCCTTATAAAGATCTTTAGTTTAAAATCGGAACGTCCATAGAGTCGTAAGCACAGACCTAAATTTTTTCCCTATGGTCGTAAGTTCGATTTCGATTACTGACAAACTTTTAGTAATACCAGAATATTTTTTTTAACGGGCAATGTGCCTTTATTACTCAAGAAATATATGAATAATATATACTGAATATTGCTGAAAATGTGCGGTAGATGCTGTCTAGCAGATTTATGGGCCCATAAAGCTAGCGACCTTATAGGTATCCCTGTTTGCAGAATTGCAAATAAATTCAAAAGAAGTTCTTGATACATAATATAATTACTTACGCGTTTGGAATCACTCGAGCAATAACTTTCTTTACCAATCTTTTTAATTCACAAGTAACTAAACCTATGCGGAGATTATTGCATGGTTTGTTCTATCGTTTGAGCATCCATAATTTTTATTTTTAGTAACTTTTGTGACTAACAGACAAAACGTTTGATAAGTGGCATAGGTACATGGTCGGCTGCTAATTTTAAGGCGCCCGGTGTGTTTTATTACAATTAGGTAAGGTTAGGTAGGTTAGGTGGGATTGGTTCCGGGACCTCTCGTTGCCGAGCGTGGTAAACGTCATGCTCGACAGCGAGAGAGTGTGGCAGGCTATGGTCTCCTTCTGCGAAGCGGTGATGACGCAGAAGGAGGCTGCGGAGCGGGTCAGAGAGGATGATGCCATCTCTGACCCCTTCCGGTGCAGACGGACCGGGGACGGAGGAGGCGTTTCGTTAGCCTTCTCCATCCTCCGTAGTGGGGTTGGCGGCGGAGAGTCGGGGGACTCTCCGCCGTGCTCACACGGCACCACACGTCTGATGACTTATGGAACTGAGACATGGTCTCTTACTGTTGCCCTCATAGTAAGCTCAAAGTCGCGCAGCGAGCTATGGAGGGAGCTATGCTCGGTGTTTCCCTGCGAGATAAGATCCGGAATGAGATCAGCAGGAGGACTAAAGTGACCGATATAGCTCTTAGAATTAGCAAGTTGAAATGGCAATGGGCAGGCCACATCGCTCGTAGAACTGACAACCGATGGGGAAGAAAGGTTCTCGAGTGGCGACCACGAACCGGAAGACGCAGCGTAGGCCGGCCCCCAACTCGGTGGACCGACGATCTGGTGAAAGCCGCGGGGAGCTGACGGATGCAGGAGGTGAGCAACCGCTCAAAGTGGTGCTCTCTGGAGGAGGCCTATGTTCAGCAGTGGACGTCTTCAGGCTGTTGATGATGATGATGATATATAGGTCTTAGCTGCTTATGTATACTCTAAGGGTTGGTTTTTATGATCTGTAGGTACTTAAGGCAACCGTCAATGGTTAAAAATGCTAACAAATTCTAACCATTGATCAAAATTTGTTAGAGTTTTTAACCATTGGTTAACTTAACTATGGCTCAAAAAACCTACCCTAAGGTCTTCTGTGATTATTGCTGCTGATCTACTGGTGATGGAAAGCGAGATTGCGCAGAACCACAGATTAGAGAAAAAAACAATTGACTACGCAGAACCGAACCGTATAGTATACTTATAGCTACCTATCTATATAGTATACCTACTGTGTTTTGCACGCGTGTTCTCGTTTCCTAACGACCCGATAAGATTCTCACAATAGTCACTATTCCGTGTGTAAAGTTAAATCAGTCATTTTTAAAGTTCTCACTGGACACAACACCGAGGAAAGGTACCTAGCAAAAATAAACCTTATATTAACATATTAATTTCATGTTAAAGAACAGGAAGTTACTTAGCTAAGTTATTTTGTAATAGATAAATAAGAAATAAATAAGTGCATAACTGCGAAACGCGCACATTGGTGAAAGAAAGAATTAAAAAAAAAATAGAGGAGGTTCTCAATTCGGTTGAAGTATGTCTTTTTAATGTTTGTTACCTCTGATACTAGTATAACATAATATTATCTGTGCCTCTAAACTCCGCCATTTATAAGCCAATTTAGAAACGACATATTTTAGGCTGGAAAATATGGTGCGATAATCATCAAAGTATTCAACAATTATTTTTAAAGGATGAATTCTGAATGTCCCGATCATTTCATTTGAGTTTGAGTTTCCGAAATATGGCTGGAGAAATTACATTTATCCCGGAAATAATTATGTTCACGCACGCGGCATCTGATTCCACGGAACGCTAGGCCTTTATAGCTTGGTAGGTCCTACCTAGGGTGTTAGGTTTTGTGGTTTTGATATATTAGACACTTACCCCCGGTTTTTCATACGTTTGTTAAAGTGGAACGTTTCACTAGCGCGGCAAATTCAAATTTTCTTGCGTTCTTTTGCCAATAATATCTTAATTACTCAACGTGATTACATGAAAATTAATTTTGCGGAAATAAATAGAATGTATCAATAAATTACAATTAAAAGGATCACCTACGTATCATTGTATCACCTACGTATCATTGGTTTAGCGACAAATGGCAATAGACTGAAAAACTAAGACGAAATTTGTTTATTGCCATTTGTCGCTAAACCAATGATATCTAGGAGATACTTTTAATCGAAATTTGTTGATACATTCTATTTCTTTACGTTAAATTAGTTTTAATGTAATCACGTTAAGTAATTAAGCAATTTTTGGCGAAAGAACGCAAGGAAATTTGAATTTGCCGTGCTAGTGAAACGTTCCACCTTAACTTAAAAATACTGAACGCTCATTGGTTGAAGACAGCCTGGCTATGATCGACAGGCAACCAATGAGCGTACAGTATTTTTAAGTTGACATGAATTTAACTTTAACCAACGTACAAGAACCCAGGTATTAGACAGATGATATCATAACGCTGAATCTTACTAAATAGCTTATCGTTATATCACTATGATTTATCATTTGTTTTATTTTGCATTTGCAGATACAAAAAGAAGCAAATTACTGCGGATTCAGTTATCAAAATGGTGTTTTTCATCCGAAGAATATCGAAAAAGTGAGTATTAGTGCATAACCATTAAAATATAATTAATTTTAGGCAAGATTTAATGGCTTGTTTGAAGGTAGATAGGCTAGATTTGCACCCCCGCAATATTTACAGAGGTTGATCCAGGCGCGGATACAGGGGTGGGGCGCAGGGGGCGCCCCCCCCCCCCCCCCCCCCCCTTGGCGCAGGCAGTCCAGCACCAAGCGCGGTAATTAGCCAATTTACCAGCAAGATACAGGTGCATGGAATTCATCATTCAAAGAAAAGAGCACAAATTGGTCTTGTATCTTATACTCATGTGTTTTACCACCATATCCCCAAATTCCCCTCTTGGACTCCCGTACTATAATGATTTGTGCGCCACCCCCTTGAGAAATTTCTGTATCCGCGCCTGGGTTGATCTACCGCACTTATAGAAAACGAAATAATTAAAAATAAATACATAACCACGGGGTCTCATCAGGAACAAAGAAAAAATAGCCCGAATGTAAAAAAAATCTAGTGATCGTGTCGAGAGCGTTACTATAGTTAGTGGCGAGTGTATTCGTTTGGCCCAATACCTCGCCAATACGCAATAGATGTCGTTCGCTAATCTTGCGTTATGCAGAAATAACAAAAATTCGTAAAATAGCCCGAATTATTCCTTTTTATGGGATGAGGTATCTGTATTAGTATATTATATAAACTGTGACATAACTAAACATTACACTTTATTAAAAAAATACTGTCTATAAATAAAACCGTATGTGTGTGCGATCTCATTGAAAACACAAGACAAGTTTTGTGTTAAATTGTGAAATCACCCCGTCAAACGCGTTCCTTTCCGCGCCACACACACACACACACCCGAAGGCGTCCTACGGGACTACTTGTATTTCAATATAAAAATCCGCACAACACACGTCTTGAGCGACCGGCTGGCTAATTACGTAACTTGCAACTAGTATGCTACAGCCGTACGCAATCATTGCCGTCAAATATCACTTTGGCAGAGCAGAAAGCGGTCGAGCGCTAGATCACCGTCTATCGGACAATAGATGAACTAAAAAGTGCATTAATTTGCTTCCATCTATTGCTGTTCTGTTGCTAGTGGCGCTAGTATCAAAGGCCAAAGTGCATTCAGTGACAGGTGAGCAACACGCGGGTGACTGCGACCAATTGCTGACGCTTTGACTGCTGTTGCTTTGCTACTGCTGTAGCAATTTTTACATAATACGACAGCGGACCAGTCTAGCAGCCGCTCAAAGTGGCGCTCTCTGGAGGAGGCCTATGTCTAGCAGCGGACGTCTTCAGGCTGTTGATAATACGTAATGATTTACTTACAATAGCGAAATAATGCCCACTTGCGCGTTCTGTTTTAATCCCGGCTTAACTAAATAAAGGGTTAGTCCTTTAGTTTTAAATATTGGCACGTTAACAAATTAGCCACTTGTATCGCGTTAAACTTTTAACCCACAATATATTAATAGCCATTAACCCAGAATATAATTATTCACAATATAATCTGTGGTGCCCAGCAGGCTCCATGTTGTTACCTAATAATAATTTTTTTTTTTTGGTTTTTTTTTTAACGGGCAAATTGCCTTTATTACTCAAGCTAACTACTACAATAATTAAAACTAAACTAAACTAGCTACACTACCTACTACAAAGAACACTTATGGACTGTATAATAGCCGCGATGGCCTATAGACAGTCCAAGTGCTCCAGCCCACTACCGGTAGGTAGCGTACCCAACATGCTGGCCGCATTGCCACGTTGAATTGCAATGCTGATGCGTTGGGCCAAATAAGTGCCAGCATTTTGGTCACAATATAATTAGGACTTGTGTCTAATGTAAGATCAATATGCACATGTGGAAACAGAATAAATGAATATGAATATGAACCCAGGCTTAATATAAATTAAGCCAAGCCTCTGGTTAAAGTTTAACGGGATAAGTTGCTATAATTTTGTAACATGCCAAGATAAAGTAAAGGACTAATCCAGGATTAGTATTCAATTCTGACACCGCGCAAATGGGCCTAAATGACATAATTATGTACCTATCTGACAAGATTTAAATATTATTTCATCGACTGAAACAATCTTTCTACGTAAGTACACTTATTAAAGTTTTCTTGGAATATCTATTTTATCAGATAACAATGTTTTCTGGCAAATTTATCTTATTTTCCTTGTTCATGTGAAGTGGAATAAATAAATCTATTTTCATACATTACTTACATAAATAGGCCAACTCTACAGCAAGCGTTTGACACTAAAAAGTAATTAAAAAATCTGAAGAAGAGTAATAGAGGGATAGAGATGTTATACCTAAAATGGCGAATGACGACGCCCATGCAGAATTAGTTTTGCCGGAACGTTTTTAGAATCCATTAGTGATACAATTTATATTCTAATAATTCAAATAGAAACTTATATACCTGTACCTACATTGATACAGTTGGTATTAATAAAACTTAGAGTAATATTTCAATGCTGCTACAGCCTACCTCAATGGCGTGCATCGAGTATCGTTATACGAAACTCTGAACGATTTTAGGACTCGGTTACCAGGGGGCGTACCGTGAGCTCTTAGCGCGATTCAAAACAGAGCCTATTACTGGATCGCTTGTCAAAATCTCCATACAAAAAAAACAAAGCGATCCAATATAGGCTCAGTTTTGAATCGCGCTAAGAGCTCACGGTACGCCCCCAGGGCAACTAGAGAAATATTCCAAGTTGAGAGCAAGCAACCAAAGAGAGAATATCAGAACATTTTTGTTCATTGTAACTTTTATATTCAGTTTCAAAACCGTTCTAAAACATCGTCATCATTCAAAAGACGTTTCTATTACCGTGCCGTATAACAATAGAGATAAAGCTTAAAATACTAAATATTAATTTACACCCAATCATCGATACGATGCAAACCATATCGAGTCTTGTTTATTACAGAATAGAGTTTATTAAAGATTGCTTTGCGTATTAATGATAAGTACTATGATATGAAGAGAGCAAAGGTCTTGCCCCGTGTATGGAGGCACGGCCGCACACCCCCGTTTCATCATAACACGTAAACTTATATTCTGGTAAATATTATTGTTATTTGCAGATATTTATTAAATAACGATTTGAATCCGTTCCATAAACAAAACTTGTGATGTATTTTAATAATAGAAATGACGTTTTTAAAATAGTTTGGTGACGATGAAGGTTACAAAACTTACAAACAAATGCATGAAACAAATGAATGGCAATGGGCAGGCCACATTGCTCGTAGAAATGTAGTCTGTTTACTAGACTGTGATGTCTCAGGATGACGTGCGCAGTGCAGTGTCACGCGAAACTTTATTGTTTTAAAGTTCCGAGTGTTAGAAATGTTATGGGCGGCCGTGTCGCTTAACATCGGGTGAACGACTAGCTCGTCACGTCATTCAATCGCATAAAAAAAAAGAACTGACAACCGACGCAGCGTAGGACGCCCCCCCACTCGGTGGACCGACGATCTGGTAAAAACCGTGAGGAGCCGATGCATGCAGGAGGCGAGCAGCCGCTCAATGTGGCGTTTCTGGGGGAGGCCTATGTTCAGCAGTGGACTTCTTCAGACTGTTGATGATGAAGGTTACAAACAGCTAACTACTGATAAACACAAATACTAACATACCTGTGTACATAGGTAATTATATTCTGTGGCTTGGATGTGAAAGGAACAAAGTAAAAAAATTACACCCCCGGCTGGGTTAGCACGGACGGTAGACAAAATTGTCTTTCCCCGTTTAATGTCACTTTCTTCATACTTTTGCTTACTTGTCAAGTGGAGTAAATCAGGGGAAAGACAATTTTGTCTACCGTCCGTGATAACCCAGCTGATGTCTCTTAGGTTTCGTACCATCTCCTTCTAATGTTTTTTTTATGTAAACGAATGACGTGACGAGCCAGTCATTACATAGAAGTGTTTTCTACTTATTGATGTGATCCCGGATGGTTGGCAGCGATCATTAGGGCTATCTGTGGAATCTATCATTGTTTACATGACACCCAAGTTATAGTAGTAACAAATCATAATTAATGTTCATTATAACACTAATAAATTAAATTATAAATTATAATTCGTTGGCAGGAATAATCTAAGTACTTTTCATATCACAATATAAGTTATTGGTAGGTACACGATATAAGGTGCATGGAAAAAGGGGTCCGTAGCCAGGAATTCTCTTCGGGGGGGGGGGGGGGGGGGGGGGGATTTTATAACTACTAATTTTATCAGCTCTCCATACATCTAAGTACTTAAAATGCGTATGGCAATTCAAACATGAATTACATGTCAGTCAGTACAAACGCACTTGCTATAAAATATAATACAGGAAAAACATTAGGGCCACTTGCGTAAACGCAATTACCCTCTTGCACAATATAAAATTTGAGACGAAACATAATTAAAGATCTGTCAAATTTAAATAACCAAAAATGGGCGTTTCATCATTAACAGCCTGAAGACGTCCACTGCTGAACATAGGCCTCCTCCAGAGCACGCCACCTTGAGCGGCTGCTCGCCTCCTGCATCCATCGGCTCCCCGCGGCTATTTTTTACGGGCAAATGCCTTTATTCTTTAAATACTACCTAGTATAATAGTAAAAACTACCACTAAATGCTATACTAGCTACACTACCTACTACAATAATATTTGGACTGCATACTAGCCTCAATGACGGGTCCCTTTCTCCCCATCAGCTTTGTCCTACTAGTAGGGAGAAACTGAAAATAAAATATGTAGGTAGCCTTTCTCCCCACTATGGAATATAATATTTGACAGTGGGGAGAAAGGTAACAATCATTTTTTATAACCACAGTAAGTATGCGTACCTATTTTTTGATAATAATGAATAATAATAATAAATAATATTTATTGGCAAAAAACTACAAACACTCGCGACAATTTTTAATAGGTAAGTACATTATTTTTAGCTGGCAACAGGAGGAACGAAGGCATGTTGCCAGTGTTAACGGATTTAGATTAATAAAATCAAATAAGTATAATATAAATAAACTGTTTAAATTAGTATTCGTATTCAAGTATTGGAAACCAGCTCTAAAGGTTGGAGGTGTGTCCGACCGGTTTGAAAGCTGCCTCTCGTAGTGAGTCGACCTGACAACATCCAGTGTTTTACCAAATCATACTGATATTTTACAAGCAACAAGATTTTAATATACTACGCTGAGATAATGTTCTAAGGAAAGCCCAGTTTACCCTCAGATTTAGCGTCACGTAGGTACCTACCTACTTGCGCGTTCCGTTTCAATCCTGGAATCTATACTTATAATAAAACTGTAACAGGTGCAGTTCTGTATACATTGAAGATATTTTTGAAAAATTTTTTGGAGGGTTTCCCTATTATCCATGCTGAAGCCAAAACTATAATTTTTTTTCATTTTTGTCTGTTGTCTGTCTGTATCTTGGCTGAGAATCACGCCGAAACTACTGAATTGATTCAAATGAAACTTGGCATGATTTGAGTTCATATTACGAGGTAGGCTATAGGATACTTTTAATCCCAAAATTCAGCACGCTTCCCGCGGGAGAGGGATAAAATTAAAAATATATACTTAGGTGTAACTCATTAACGCGTGGTCCGATTTTGGGAAAGAGAAGGGAAAAGGATGAATGGATCAAGGTGACGGCATTCGCCGTTTCATCCATTCATCTTTTTGCCTCTTTCTTCTTTCTTCGTAGACTGAGATAAGAGGCGTAAAACTAATTAACCCTTAAGGTTGAGTGGTTGAGCAGCTGGTTAGCATGGACGGTAGACAAAATTGTCTTTCCCCGTTTTACGTCACTTTCTTCATACTTGCTTGGAGTAAAACAGGGGAAAGACAGTTTTGTCTACCGGCCGTGCTAACCCTACAGGTCGGCTCATAATCTGGAGGTGGCGGGTTTGATTCCCGCGACAGGACAAGTATTTGTGCACAGAAAAAAAATGCGCTATTACTTGTTCTGTGTCTGGGTGTTATGGGACCATGGTCCTCGTAGTTCCTGGGTCCCTAGATACAGGGAATCCTAGTTAGCGTCTTTGATCTACGTATGTGATCGTTGGGCGTTATTATTATTATATTAATAGATTAAATAAATTAGAAATCCTGGATTAGCCCTGTAGTTTATTTTAGCACGTTAACAAATTAGACACTTGTCCCGTTAAACTTTAACCCAGCTAGGGTTAATAATAGTTAAGTGGTTAATTTGTTATTGTGGCAAGATAAACTAAAGGACTAATCCAGGATAAGTTAATCCTAAAACCGTACTAGTGTCCAATATTTCTGAGTTTAACCATTGTGAGGAGGCCCGTATCTAGACTTGATCCTGAACTAGACTCGATTCTAAAGACGAGAAAAAAAAACATCAATTTGTTAATGAAATCTTGAAGCACCGACATTAGAACGGAACGTCTGTTTATAAATAGATCACAAACATTACAGTTAACTTAACTCTAATGCCTACCTTCTACTACCTACCCATTAATTTATCGCATGAATAAATAAAGTAGGTACCTCCTAAAATAACGCGTCCTTGGCGCAAAAAAACTAAACAGTTTTTTTTACTTTTGCGCCTGTCACTATCTTGAGTTATCAAGATAGTGACAGGCGCAAAAGTAAATCGTTTTAAAATAAATATAAATAGCATAGCACCCATATCAATGAAGATTAAATCCTCATGTGACAAAAATGAAAACATTCAAATGTTATGGGTAGGTACATATCAATTTAGTTTACAAAATGTTTTAATTGTGTTGATGTTAACCTTTATGAACTGAATTACAGTTTAATTTGATAATGGGGTGGTAAGGGGCGTTGTCACGTAATCTTAGCTATGGGTACATGGGTAGATAGAACCATAATTATATTCCAACATCTTTAAAAACATCAACATCATTAGAGTAAAGATTGCAAATGTTTTTTTTAAATTAAAAATGATAAAGAATATTTTCATACTTTTAAATGCCTTGTCCTGTCTAACAAAAGCACCTAAATAAAGTTAAAATAAATGACGCTATCAGATACATATTTATGCAGATTCTGGATCTTTTTTTATGTCCAATGACCCACATGGATTTCTCAAAGGGAGACATGGGATAAACCATTACTTATGGTAGCGATACGGCGATATTAGAGTCCGGTATATAAGCTTTTTATCAAAGATTTTTCTATGGACAACTTATCTCATACCCATCCGAGGATGAGGTGGCGCAGTGCTGTATCACGAATATTTAGAGTTCCGAGTGATACTGTGACCTGTTATGGGTAGCAGTGATGCTTAGCATCAGGCGAACGAGCTCGTAGTCATTCATTTTCATTTAAAAAAATCAGGTCAACATAAACTGCCGAACTTTCAATTTCATTACAACCAAGAGACAGGACCAAATTTCTTTCAAAAATGTTAGGTTTCATTTCATTTAAGTACATGACATATTTATTAATTTTAATTTAGTAGATCTTAATCTTAATATATCATAGTCCCTGTACTTTATTGTGTTGTCTATATAATTTTATTTATAATGTACTTAACACTAATGAGTACTGCGGCTGGTAGTGTGGTTGCCAAAAAAACTGTATATTTTCGTTCCTTTCTATCTTTAAGGCAATCCAACAAAGCCCGAGTATTTAAAACGTAGAACAAGAAATTAGTTATTCATAAAAAGTAAACCACTCCTTCGGTACCAATCTAGTATGTACTTCCTAGGAACATTCCATTCCAATGGTACAAAGCACCCGAGGAGACTGCCCCGCGACCTTGTAGTCGGGTATCCCCGTCACTGTTTTCTAAAATAGGAAATAATAAACAAAGTAGGTTTTATATGCGTCTTATTTATTTGAATGACGTTATTCGTGACAAAGAAATGATGTTTTCCGTTGTGTCTTTATTCTTTAGACGAACTCGAGGTCTAGCAAAGATCCCGTCAAACGATAACTCGTGCTCAAAATGTATTGGAATGACATTAGTTATGACTAGGTAGGCTAGGTGATGTCATTCCCATACATTTTGAGTTATCGTTTGGCGTTAACGCTAAAGGAAAGGGATTCGACTAGGTGGTAGGACTTTTCTGCAAATTTCGTCTAGGTAGGTACCACCGCTATGCCAGTTATTCTGCCGCCAAGCAGTAGTGTGCAAGCACTACTGTGTTCCGCGGACGTATTACCTAACTCGCAACAGGTTTGCAACAGGCGTAAATTGCGCGATGATTGCTGTCATACATCATTAGTGGTGCATGTATGCTTCGCTACTGCTGTTGCATTGCTGTTTACGTAATTACCCCGCGGGTTTGAACTAGCTACAATGCCCATTGTAGCTAGTGAAATTACTGGGCAAATGAGACTTCGTGACCTGATTTCACAGTCTAGTAATCTGATTACTAGACTGTGTGATGTCTCAGGATGACGTGCGCAGTGCAGTGTCACGCGAAACTTTATTATTTTAAAATTCCGATTGACACTGCAACTGTTATGGGCGGCCGTGTCGCTTAACATCAGGTGAACGACTAGCGTCATTCAATCCCATAAAAAAAAGATCTCGTTAATTATATACTCTTTGCTAGACCCCCCTTGGTACTGCAATGTAAAAATACCAAATTAAATTAACTGCACTGCTACATACCACATGTAGTCGTCTCGATATTTATAATTAGCTCGAACGGGATTCAGTGGAGTCAATGACTGCCCTACAGTCAACCATGGTATTTAAGTAGTCGTACCTCAATCTATTTATATTATTAAGTTATCTGTACTGGTAGGTACCTGACTGTCTACATAGGGCTACTATTATTTTTAACCTCACTAGCTCGGAAAGATTCTCTTTGTCATTCAAAACCTGGGCGCAAAAACGCATTTTTTTTTTTTTCTTATATTTTGGCTCCACACATAGTGTGGTATGCCAGTGTCAAGTATTGTAATCTTTCATCGTATTATGAAATGTTTCACGTAAAGTCTAGTCTTAGTCACAGTCAGTCAGGGTAGTCATAGTCCAGTCTAGGTCAGGCAGTCATAATCCAGTCTAAATCATGCCCTAGTAAAGTGGTGGCAACTTTACTAGAGGTTTCTATGGAATTTTGGAAGCAACACGAAAAACCACGTTTCACTACATTATATCACTTGCCCACACTCATGCTCGTAATTCAGCACTTAATGCGTAAAACGCCACCAATTTTAAACATTAACACTGGAAAAAGCATAAGTTTTGTAAAATAATACAATGCAACGACGTAAACTTTTTCGCGTTCCCGCCAAAACTCAAAAACGCATTTTAATCGCTAGCGTGGAAAGTGTTTTTAAAATTCGAACGTTTCCATTCAATAATTTTCTCGTCAAGAATTGAGGATTTAATCCCAGGGCTGCCCGAATTTAACCTGCTTGATATTGCCAGTCCACTGAAAACTCATTAATACCACAGACTACCTCCTAAAAGATACCATCTTTTTCTCGTTCACCAACCTCATTTTTAGAATAATCGCACTGTCCAGCACCAAAGAGTATATAACCAATACGCTATCCAGCAAGGCGCGGCGGCGACTGCATGGAAAATGGATGAAAAACACTTTTTCTTTAATTTTTCATGAACCACGTGACGAGCTAGTCGTTTACCTGATGTTAAGCGTTACCGCCACCCATAGCTATATTAATAAGCTAACAACTAATCTTTTCTTAGCCTTTTAGCTGTTTTTCTTGCATTTTCCTCGCTGTAGTGAGGTGTAAAGTTGTGTGTTGCACTCGGCAGCAAAGTTTTTCTGCGTCTCGTACCTTTGAAACTTTCATTTGAACCACTCGCTACGCTCGTGGTTCAATCCTAGAGTCCTTCGCTTGCTCAGGTTCCAATTCAAGTACTTGCGCCAAAAACCAACTTTGTAGCCTTGCATAACAAATAACTATTATTTGGTGTTCATGAGGCAGGGATATTCAGCCCGTGCATAACAACGTATTTTGAAAGATGATTCTGGCTTTTTTATAGATGCATTTATTTCACACTGAGTCGCGGCTTCGCACAGTTCATTAGTTTTACGTCCTAACCCTGTTTGGCACAGATCCTATAACTTTTTATAGGATCTGTGGTTCATGGGAAGAGGCAAGCGAAAGGGAAGAATCCCCTTCTGTCTTCCTTTCGACAGGATGAGTATATTGACTTCATCTTCGTTGCCGGCTATGTTTTATCGTAGCGTATGGATAACGTCACGTAATCACCTATATCTACACAGCTCTGCACTCTGGTGGCCGGCCATATTATCTTATACCATGAACATGACGCAAGGATTCAATTGAACTTGGTCATTTTTAGGGTTCCGTACCCAAAGGGTGAAACGGACCCTATTACTAAGGCGCCGCTGTCTGTCTGTCTGTCTGACCGTCTGTCACCAGTGTGATGTATTTCATGAACCGTGATAGTTAGACAGTTAAAATTTTCACAGATGATGTATTTCTGTTGCCGCTGTAACAACAAATACTAAAAAACAGAGTAAAATAAATATTTAACGGGGCTCCCATACAACAAATGTGGTTTTTTGCTCGTTTACCAGATGAGTCATAGATGGCGCTGCTTTAAATAGTACTGCTACTCATCACTAGATGGCAGGGATAGATAGTGTTACGGAACCCTTCGTACACGAGTCCGACTCGCACTTGGCCGGTTATTTAGAAATTTGAAAAAATTCTTTTACCATCGTTATTTGTCCTTTACTGTCTTTTAAATCATAAACAAAGAAATTATGACGAACAAAAGTACCTATAGTTTTAATTAGAATATGAAAAACATATATAAAAAAAAACAAAATGGCATCGCTTCGGTTTTAAGCTTATTGCCTAAAATAAAATGAAAGATGCGACTGCAGCTTAATTGTCTATACCTACTATTGTATAACGCCCAAAAATGACTAAAAAACCAGCATTTCATTATTATTTAAATATATGCTTATGCTTACCTGCTTATATAACGCCTATACTAGAAATCTACATTTCCATCTTTTTCCAAAAAGCCCACCAAGAAACTATTAGCGAACACGCCATATTTTATTAACAGTCAATAATCAAATCAAATCAAATTTTTTTATTGCAAATAGGCTATTTTTAGCACTTTTACAAGTCAAAACTAGATAATGTATTTAAAAATAATAAAAATTAAATTATTGTGCATTCTAAGCAAGCATAATTAAACAAACTTACACAGTGCTTAATGTCAAAAATGTCAAAATATTATAATTATAACAAGCCCATTACAATACGAGTTTGAAAAAAAAAAGTTCTCTTCCCCACATCAGGTGCAAGCAATCCGGCACAATGTAGAATAGAAAACTCCGAACCGTATGTAGCTTCGATTACATCTGTAAAGAAGAAGCTACAAGAAACTTTACAGTGTCATCAGTGTTGTGTCATTTTTCATCCATTTTTTTTAATTGTTTACAACACTTATAATTTGTTACAACATAATTAAACATACTACAAAGTAGGTAACTAGGTACATACATTACACACCAGTGTAAGAGGAATATCAGAAAGATCGTAATACAAAAACACAAGTAGAAAATAAAAATTGTAGGTAGGTATAGCCAATGACATGCAATAGACACGGTACCTAAGATTTCATAACATTGGGCTTGGGGCACTCAGGCCAAGCTTTTTTGTTTGTCAAATAATCATTTATAGTGTAATAGGCTTTTTTCATCAAATTTGACTTGACGAACCATTTAAATTTACGCATTGACAAATGTTCAACACCATTAGGCAACTTGTTAAAAAAGCGTATACAGTTTCTGTACCATACTGTCATATATACCTACTTTAAATTCGATCTTTATAAACAATCACTAAGTACCTAAAACCAAGTGGAATTCTCCCGATCCTTGGACTTTAACCAAGCACATACCAGAAGTCTACACATATCGGCCAGGCATGTATCTAGAGACTTTGGCTCCCTTCAAGGATACTTTTATCTCTTTAAATCCACACTCAGTGGATTCAATAATATAAATTATTTTTATATTCCACTTCGATCCACAAACGAGTGGAGCCAAAAGACACTAATATTTTTTTTGGTTCGTTCAGGGCGGGATGTATTCAAATAAGTAGATACTGAATTTGTTGCAAAATAAATGAAGCATGAGTGAAAAGAAGCCGAAAAACTAAAAAATCGCAAATTCTTAGTTTATGAAGAGTAACACTGAGGATAATTAGAAAAAGCAAAGTATTCAAAATCGCACAATCATGCAGCGAACGTGAAATAACACCCTGCCAGTTATTTCAGAATAAGCACTGGCAATCTAGCTTATCTATTATACATATTGTGGCGCTACTCGCGCTAGGAAAAAGACGGGACGCCCGCGCCCGGATGGGACGAACAACCACACAACACAACGCGACTCGTGGCGTTGTACTCAAAAGGCTTACGCCATAGGCAATTTGCACGTCTGACATCGTTTTTAGGCAATTTGCTTTTTAGGCATTTTGCTTTTTAGGCAATCTGATCAAAAGGCCTACTCTTTGTGCTCAAGACTTTGGGAGAGGGATCCCAACCCCTGAATACGTGCCTGAGTCGGCCATGTCCCATGTTATCGCTATCAGACATTGACTGCCATTGACTGCTAACTAGGGCAGTCCCGGGCCCCGGCAGGCTGGCACATCAGATACACGATAACTCATCATATTTCTATTTAAATAGACATAATATCTTAGATATTTGATAGTTGTTTGTGTTTGGTAGTTGTTTGTTTGTTAGTTTATTTTGGTAGTTTGGTGATTGGTAGTTTGTTACGTTACCGCGTGACGTCACCCGCCGCATAGCAGTACAGGCATCAGCTGAACAATGCGCTGATACTGCATATAGCATTTTATGTCGTTTTAGGTATAATTTGCTTTGTATAAGTACTCCGGTTCCAACCTTGGGGCCGGAAGCACCTCCCTAGATTGTAGGAATATTAGAATAATATTTTATATTCAAATTATAGATTAAAATAGTTATAGAATCCTTATTGGTTTCTCTTCTGCATCCTCCACCTGCAGCCTCCGTAACTAGTTTGTTTGTTAGGTTGTTTGGTAGTTTGGTGTGTTTGACTAATTAACTAGACAAGACATCTTGTCCGTTCGTTTATTTACGATCACCGATGATAGTTTTATATGGTAGTGATAGTGATGTAATTTTGTTTTCACCTCAGCAGCTGGAACAGACACATTTTGCTGCGAGTAAACAGTGTGTAAAATCACATTTTGCTCACTGCGTGAGGAATTGTTATGTTTTAGTATGATGAGTGACAGACGTAGAGTGGCGTGTTTGTCTGCATTTTACAGGATCCATTTTGGAGAATGCGCCCAGGAACTTCACAATCTTATTCCGCCGTCTCCATTCCACCACAGGACCACACGGCGAGGAGAGAGTTCCCATCCCTACGTTGTTGATTTACCTTTTGCACGTACTAAACGCTTTGCAGGAGTTTTGGCGGGAACGCGGAAAAGTTCACGTCGTTGCATTGTATTATTTTTCAAAACTCGTGTTTTGTCCAGTGTTAATGTTTAAAGTCGGTGGCGTTTTACGCATTAAGTGCTGAATTACGAGCATGAGTGTGGGCAAGTGATATAATGTGGTGAAACGTGGTTTTTCGTGTTGCTTCCAAAATTCTATAGAAGCTTCTAGTAAAGTTGCCACCACTTTACTAGGGCATGATTTAGACTGGACTGAGACTACCTGACTTAGACTCGACTATGACTACGCAGACTGTGACTAAGACTTGACTTTACGTGAAATATTCTATCATTGTGAAAAATTACAATACTTGACACTGGCTAAATACACTATGTGTGGAGCCAAAATATAAGAGAAAAAAAAAAAAAACGCTTTGCAGATTCCTTTATTGTGCATGCGGCTAGGGAATGGAACTCACTCCCGGCGTCGGTATTTCCATCCACTTACAACTTAAGTGTCTTCAAATCAAAAGTAAATAGGTTAATTCTGGGTAGGCGTGCTCCACCTTCGACCTCATCATCACTTACCATCAGGTGAGATGTAATCAAACGCTAACCCATTGAAAGATAAAAAAAAATGAGTTCACGCGGCTACTTAGCGTATTTAACCAACTTTAGGTTACATTTATGCTTAAGTAAAAAAAAAACTTGTAGGTATTTAATCACCAAAGTCAAGTCAAATTACCGCCCAAATCTAGTTTAGTCAAAGTCAAACTCCAATAAAGCGTTGGTCACTGTATTTTTAATGCTTCTATGGAGTTTTGGAGAGAACACGAAAATATTTTTATCTTTTTTTTTAATGTCTTAGACACACTTTTCTCGGGAACGCGAAAATGTTTCGTAATTCGTTAGTAGGTATAATAAATTATCTGTGGTAATTTAATGTGGGGTTTATGGTTCACTCGCCACGCTCGTGATTCAATACTAGAATACTTTGCTTGCTCGGAATTGAACATTAGCACTCGAAGCAAACATCAACTTTGCTCTCTTGCTGCACAAATAACTATTAATCATGACTTAATTAGGTATTGTACGTATCTTGTCTCAGATATTTTAAGCTATTAGTAGGTACAAAGTCATACTTGCATTGTTAAAACTAATAAGATTAAGTCATAAGAAAATGTAAAAACAAAACAGCTCGCTTATTATGATTCATAATATTGTGATTATTGCATACTACCACGGAATAAGGAAAAGAGGAATGCCAATACACCAAGAAAACAGCGTAGATCAAAAATATGCCTAAAACTAAGTAGATGGGGTTGCAAAATGGGCGGGTTATAAGTGACAACGAACGGTAGTACGGTAGATATTTGCAATTGCGTGAGCGAAGCGATCATTCATTCATGGCTACCTCAGTGCGAGGATTCTATACCAGAAATTCTGTTTTGATGGATATCAAATTAACAACCAAATAAGTTTTAGTTAGGTTAATTATTTACGTACGGCTTCTTTTAAATGTCTTCCCGCACATAATGTCAAAATTAAGGCGTAGGCCTGCGGCGTGTTTAACTCTGAGCGCGAGGGCCTGTCGATGCCGCCCCCGAGCCATGGCGCTTTTGGCCCTATGAATGGTAAATACGGCCCCGTCAGTGACTGATGTTCACTGGGCGCCCCGTCCGCCGCGCTGTTATCCGTCCGCTGGCGGTGGTATACAGTGCGAAACAAATCTGAAAATTATTACAACACCAATTTTTTGATCAAATAAACATAATAACAGCCTCAAAACTACAAACACAGCACAAAAATTAGGTGGTTTTGCGTGATATTCATACGGACGGACATACAGCTAACAAAAACTAATTTGATGGATTTGACTACTTTATATCAAAAATATTGTGTTTTTTTTCTATTCTATGTACATATTTAATTTGGTTATCGTTTTATTACGTACCTAAGTAATAGTAGGTATAGAAGTATGAACTACAGATGCTCTTGTTTTGTATATTATATATTATATACGAACGGTTTGCGGCACACGCCCCTTAGCTGATGCAATCGCGCCTTGAGCTTTCGAACTTGTGTTTTGATGAAACCTGCGCATTGCTTTTAAATAATTTATAAACTAACTATTTAGGTATTTGTTTGACACATAAAATGTAAATGAAACTACACTCGTTCTTACATGAAGATTTATGATAATTTACTACTTATTAGCTCATCTATTGCTCTATCAAACGAGTTGTTGGGTTCCACAGAGTCCGTACACTCCACAGTCCACAGTCCACACGGACCGCGGTCTACGTAACAAAACAAAAACGCTCTCAGTGACGTATTGACACACCCGCGCGCTCGACCAATCGCAGCGCACCGTGTGCACGCCGCGCTCCCTTGTTATATATACTGCGCCCGCGCAAATTTTCCAACACTCCATGTTAGTAGGGCCGTTACAAAACATCTATTAATTAAATGGGTGATAGATTAAATACAATAGGATATTATAGGTGGTTGATATTCCTGTTCAGTTTCAGTAATTTCGATAAACTATAGCTAGTGGTCTATTTTTCAAATTTATATTTTTTAAAGTTTTAAGTACGTACACCTACTTGTATTCTAATTTATTTCTATTTAGTATCTTGAAAATGTTGCATCTTAAATCAACCCCTGAAGACTACGTGAGGAAAGCGGCACAGTAAGTATTTTATACCAATGTTTTTTTTTTAAATACTTGTTTACTTCTCCATGTTCTCCCAATAAAAAATAATAATAATAAAAAATCTATAAATTAAATTAAACATTTTTATAAGTAATAATATTTCTAATATATATCTGTTCTTCTAATCAAATTTAATTTTACTAATCTCTAATTTTTTAAATTATAATTCACGAGGGGGATTTGAACCCGCATTCATATCCGTCCAAAACTGGGACGTGCACGAGCATATCGAAGGATAAAGTTGACATCTTTATCCTTCGCCTTATTACAACCAACTTACGGGGTTTACTGAGAACTTCTCGGTGAGAAGGTTACTGCTATAACTCAAATTATACCTACCTAAATCTTTCCTTTACTCATATATCTTTAATAGTACCTACATTACTGCAGCGGCCAGCAACAGACGCATTATTAATGGACGAACGTGTAAATGTGGGCCGAGGCGAAGCCGGGGCACACATACGTAAGTCCATCAAGGCCTTGTTGTGGCCAAGGCGTGTATAGTACTTTTCTCAAATAATGCGCGGAAATTAAAACAAAGAATTTTTTAGTTGAAAATAATTTTTTCCCACCATAAAATGTTACTTTTTTCCAATAAACAGCTTTCTATTTGCAAGCCAGTTCGAAATTTAAATAAAACCTTTGATAAGTTACCTCCTTGATTACCGTGTTTCGGGCTTAGAGTATAGACTAAAGTTTCGGGGTAAAAGATCGTTCCATTTTTAAATTATACGACAGTAATGAGTTTTCTATGTAAGGGGGCGTCCATAAATTACGTGAGGTGATTTTGGCGATTTTTTGACCCCCCTTGGTGAGATTTGGCTTGACCCCCTCCCCCCCTCTAAATCTCACGTGAGATTTTTTCAAATGCGATTTTTTGTAAATAATGTTAATTCGTGCCTGATTGTGTTGGATTGATTTTAATAAATGTTTGGATTCATTTTCTTAATTACTTTTAAAGTAGGTATCTAACTAATAAAGTAGCTGGCTGACCCGCCCTAGCTTCACACGAGTTAATTAAATATTTTTACGCCCTACCCCTGTCGAAAGTAAGAGGGAATGAAAAGGGAAAATTATAGGGGATAGGATGATTGAATGAGACAGTGAAGGTAGGTACAGCCTCTCTGTCTCTTCAGCCATTCATCTTTAACATTTCAGGATAATATACCTACACGTCATATACCTAGGTATATTTATTATGCACTGGGGAGGCCGGCCATATTAATCGCATTCAAATAATTCTTTAACTATTTCATTGTTAATTGTTTTAACTGTTTTGTTGATCACATTTATACATATAAGAAAACTATAACTGGGCTGAATCTGTACATTAAAAATTTTTGGAAAATTTTGATTGCATTACTCTTCCTACAATTTTTTTTGAATTTTTTTGTCTGTCTGTCTGTGCTTTTGAACACGCTTAATGCTAAACTACTGAACAGATTTCCCTATTTGGTATGGTTTTAGCTAATTTTCCAGAATAGCATTTAAAACACTTTAAAACTTTTGCAAAGTGTTTTAAATGCTTTCTAA
This sequence comes from Ennomos quercinarius, assembly GCA_910589525.2. Classification (NCBI taxonomy): domain Eukaryota; kingdom Metazoa; phylum Arthropoda; class Insecta; order Lepidoptera; family Geometridae; genus Ennomos; species Ennomos quercinarius. The sequence continues at coordinate 5,674,007 of OU342510.1, forward strand.
ATGTCTATCTTTTCCCTTCTCGCTGTCCTCTTCCCTTTCCTTCCCATGAAAACTCAGGGTTAGGGCGTAAACCTAATTAACCCGTGTGAGACCGGGGCGGGTCAGCTAGTAGGTACAAAAATAAAATAAAACTTGCATATGAATTACTTAGGTACGTAATATTTTTTCGTACAATCCGCACTTGGCCGTTTTTGAAAACGTCTCAAATTATATGTCCCTACCGTAATGACTGCTAAGCACAGACAATACTGTCTGTGCTTCTACACATCTACAGTACATCTACAGTAATTTCATTTATTTCTACATCTATAAAAAGTTTTCAATTTACATATTTAGCCCAGTTACAGTTTTATTATACCTAGTAGCTAGTAGGTATAGATTATTACCTATTCAAGACCGAACATAGTCTAGAATCACAGTGAGAAAATCGAACAATAATATACTAAAGTTCCAGTTCAGTCCACGGGACTCATGTGTGGTGTAGTAGTGTGACTACTGCAAACGCGATTTAGTTTAAGGTTTAGTTAATTTAACCCAGTTTTCTCAAGATTATATACGATTTCTTGAAGAGGAAAAATTACGTGAGATTTAACAAGACCCCCCCTCTCCCCCACGTGAGTTTTGGTGAGATTTTGTTTGACCCCCTCCCTCCTAAACACCTTACGTAATTTATGGACGGCCCCTAATTTATCATGGATTGATTTTTAAGTGTAAACCACACTTCAGGTATATCTATAAAGATATTATAGTTCTTAAAATTTTAGCAACCAGCGGGATTTGTCGGTGAACACATAGTCCTTAAGATTTTCGCAGCTAGCGGTTATGCGACCATGGCCTAATTGGTAGGCCCCTAATTTATTTGGCCTAATTGTTTTTTTTTCTCTAATCTGTGATTTGGCCGCTAAACCACGACAGATATGGATTTATATACAACTTTTGCCGGCCGCTGCTCGCCAGTACAGCAATTTCGATTTATCTCGAAGAAGGTTGTCAAAATAATACTGACATTTCCAAGCATGTTTGAGGAAAAAATATTTGATAATCTGGGATCACTTTGTCTAAGCTTTCCATGGAGATTTTTAAATCCAATTTGAAAAACTAATTGAAGACGAATTGTTTCTACACACACCTTATTGAAGACGAATTGTTTCTATACACACCTTATTGAAGACGAGTTGTTTCTTTCTATACAAACCTTATCTCGTTATAGTAATTCCTTACTATAACTACGACGTTTATAACACGATGTCATCAACATCATAAAACGAGCATTTCACGGTCATCGAGCTCCCTTCGGACGCCACTACGAACTTTTCCATTGGATTATTTATTTATTAGGTAAACTTATCGGACTTAGTACCTATTAGCCGTATGTATACCTACCTAATGCTTTCCGTAGGCATTTTTATTTATTATTCCATCAAAAATATTCTTCTGTTAAATCAGTCTCGTAAGAAATTTTTGTAATTAAAAAGTCCCTTTGAATTGTTTTTTGAAAGAACAAACAGAAAGGAAAATGTTTCATTTCTAAAATACCTACCTACTGTCATTGCCTAATTATTATAACCTATTACAGTCGAGAGATCAAATAAATAAGCTAATTTTTAACATACCAATCTCTATTTAAATAGAAATAATATTGGATTATTATATAACTATTTTATGCACCTAGACCAAAATTGCCATGCCCTTTCAAAATCTCGATACTCTGTCAACTATTATATAATATTTATTATTTATTAATGATTCTGTGACTGCTGCTAACAAAATTATTGGTTATTTACTATTTTGTTATTTATTAAGTATTAGTTTATCTAGCTAGGTAGGTATCTAACTATTAGGAAGGGAAAATCTACCCATACAGCCACCTCCATAGCGGTATAGGCTCTTCCACAGAATACACAGTGGAACTATTTAGTTCTACACTATTTTATTTATCCTCACATCAACAGCCGGAAAACGTCCACCGTTGAACATAGGCCCCCCCATAAAATGCCACTTTGGACGCTCATCATGGGGGTTTATTTATTTATTCATAAATGCTTGCCATAATCACCACGCTTGTGTGAAACCTATGTATTAATGCTATTTAAACTAAGTGGATATTTAAATGAAAAACACATTTACAACCCATTCGCAAGTTTTATTAAAGCCTTATGAGAAGAAAGGGCAAGAAACTCATAGGCATATCTCTTTTAAAATAGACAAATCATTACAATAACCGCTTTTAAACAGTAATAGAGACACATAGTAAACCACGAGCTAAAATCAGACACAAATCACAAACAATTGTGTTCTAATAATTTTACAGAATTATACTTAGTACTTAGCTGTATATAATCCAAAAACGTTTACCAAAATAACTATGCCGATCTGGCTTAAGTGTCGACTCGACGGCTTGAACTCTGACGATGAACTGAGCTGAACAACTCTGGAAAACGAGGTCTGGTGCTGCCGTCGCGCCATTTCTTGGCGGCCGTTTTACTTGCCTCTGATTGGTTCCCTGGTTTTCATGGACTAGCCGGAAGTTCAGAATATTATTAATAGGCTATTTGACTATTTTTTTGTTTTTGTTTTATTTTATTAATCGGGATATCTAATGCACCCTACAATCAATATTTCCTGGATTTCTTTCGTATTTTCGGTAAAAACCGATATTAAAGTTTGAATTTTAAAATTCATTCGGCAAACACTATTTTCATCATGGCGGCGGTCACGTGACCTACATGACGTCACAAATTAGTAAAAACCTTCCTCTCTGTTAGTCATCAACCTAACTGAACATTCTTGCACTTATTATTTTATCATTTGTGCATTATCTCCTGCGCGAGTGTTCGAAGCAGTAGAGTAATATAGTTATGTGAATCAAAGAGTGATAAAAAGCTTAGAATTTTCAAAAATAATGTCGTATAAATGGTGTATAGTGCCACAGTGCCCCAGTACTTCAATCAAAACACCAGAGAAACTTTTTATTCAGGTTCCCATCAATCCTGCTACACGGAAAAAGTGGCTACGATTAGTTCGCCGAGACCCTAAAAGCATAGCAGCCACTTCTACTGTTTTTATGTGCGAAGATCACTTTGATGTAAGTACCTGCTTACAGCGTAATTCTTCTATGTTACCCTTCGATCAGGCGTATACTCATTAAATTGAGCTTTACGCGCTCTGTTAAACACCGATTAATACCTGCTCATAACTACTACAACACTACAACCTCATGAATCTTTGTGTAGGTACCTATTAAACCGAAATTGTAATAAACTTTAACCCTAACCCTATAGTAAAAACATAAGTAGGTACCTATCGAGATAATTAGATCAAATGCATTCTAGTCCAGTATAAAAGGGTCAACTTTATAATCCACACATGGACTTTTTAAACATCCATGATTCCACATAAATAAAACTTTCTAACTCTACTGTCAAGTTACCTACAGATGGAGAAGGATGTGGATGTGGCAAATTACATGAAGTTCAAAATGGGCTTTAGCAAGAAAATAGTTTTGGTAGATGAAGTTATGCCTCTAAAGTGTTACCTATTGCCAGCCAGATCGCAGAACACAGCTATCAGATGCTTGTATGTACTTCTTGAGCAGCATTTCTTAAGAGACAAAGATTAGATATCATCAAGGATGTGAGGAAGCCCACGAAAAAGAAAATGAAGAAAATATTACTGAAACCTGTGTACACAATAATGATACTGAAATACAGAAAGCTATTGAGTTGGAGCCTGTAGTACTGCAAAAACACAAAGTAAACAGACAACTACAAACTTTATAGAAACAGCTGAAAAATCTGTCCAAACTGCAAAGAATGTTGTACATTGTCTAAGCAACTAAAATAAAGTATTTTAAGTACTTACCTAAAAGCGCTAAAATCTAAAATAGCCTATAATTTGTATGTATACTAAAATTCTTTAATTTGTACCCAGCCTACTATTAGGTACAATAAAACATTGCTGCCATTTGTTAATGTACCTACTTAGGTGTGTATGTTGTATGTTTATATGTTATGTTATTATGTAGGTACCTATTCCTAACATAGGTAGGTCTTTGACGAGTAAATCCTATACTCGCAGTACCTAGGTACCTGGGTAATTAACCTAAAACGCGATTTCCAAACAATGATATTATCTTGAATGATTTTCGAATAAATAGTTAAGGAATAATACTTACGGTGCTGTTTTTACGTTTTTTAGTTCCGCAGCATAAAAATCAACATTATTTTTAAATAACAAGACAATCATTAGGGCATCTACTTTGGGTAGATTACTACTGTTAGCTTGCACGAAGTGCCGCTCCATTTTTGTAGTAGAATGTAAACAAACAGCTCGCAAATCACTTGATAACTTTAAAGACACCTATTCAAAGAACGTAATAATAAAGTGAAATCCGTTTGTAGTGGTTTTTATGTAACGTAGGCACCATTTAACACAGGTCCAGTAGATAATACTATACGATTTTCAAGTAGCGGATACGTGAATACAGTTTGCTGACGTCATCACAGTTGCCACCAATCACAAAACGTTTCACACCATTCATTTATCCTTCAAAAAGTTATAAATTTTATTTGCATAAATTAAAGAAAATAAACATATTTTAGTGATAAAATGATTGTTTTCAGCTTAATTAGGCCTCAATTAGTTAGGATGATAACAATTTTTTACATATTTTTATATGAGTCAAATAGCCTATTATGCTGTGCTCAAGTGGCGCCATCTTGTACTAGCGGAACTGACGTACTACCTGCAGTTGGTTTAACACTTGGCATGCGTCTTGGTGGTCGCAGAAGATTTTATTGTACCGAGGAGAAAGCTGCTACCCATTCCCTGGATATTCACTTACCCTTTATCCTCAACTCACACCTATTTTAAACAGTAAAGAACTTATGTTTTGTCAACAGGTGTGCTCAAATAGCGCTCGGGTGCAGTCGTGCCGCGCACCAGACCGCGCTGCGAGGAGTTGCCAAGCCGAACCCCGCACTCGCTGCCCTCACGCCGAAGGTTGGTTCAATTCACTGCTTCTATGTTATACACTGGTAAACTTCTCCGTTGTTCCAGGTTTCTATTTCCAACCCAAAATGAGTCGCGGTGTAATACCGGGTTTACAATGACAAGAAAACTTCCGCAAGAAGTATCCAACTGACTCTGATATTCGGACACTTCTTGCAGAAGTTTTCTTGTCAGTGTTAACCCGGCCTTACACCGCAACTCGTTTTGGTTAGGAAATAGAACGCACCTTGTATAAATATCGATAGTCAGCTCTTCTACTATTTTACAAAACTGTTGTTTTAAAAATGGTCAAATTACTGGTCAGCATTGCCAACCGTGAGACTCAACTTCTATGGCAACTGAATAACACAATTATTCTCGCTTTTCGCTCATACTTTTACTTTTGTCTTTTGGGAACAGAAATCTAAACAGAATTTTTATGAGGTGTGGTTAAGTTTGATCATATTTCTCGATATTATTTAGTGATGTACACCTACCTTTTTTGTTGTTTGTGTATGGTTAAAATTGGTGCTACGCTATGCCTGGCTAATAATTGAGGCTGCTGGTTTCACATTTAGGCCCGTTTTATTCAGAACAACGCGAAGATCAGTGCTATATTCGATATTTCATTCATAGATCATTTTATGAATCAAATGTCGACTTTAACACGGAATCACTACTAAGCATCGTGTTTAATACTTTACAAAATTACTTTAAAAGTTTTTTTTATGAGAATGAATGACGTGACGAGCTAGTCGTTCACCTGATGTTAAGCGGCACGGCCGCCCATAACAGTAGCAGTGTCACTCGGAACTTTAAACTAATAAAGTTACGCGTGACACTGCACTGCGCACGTCATCCTGGGATATCACACAGTCTAGTAATCAGATTACTAAAGTGAAATCAGGTCATAAAGTGTAATTTGCCCAGTAATTTCACTATCCACAATGCTCTTCAAACCGAAACACAATAGTGCTTGCGCACTACTGCATGGCGGCAGAATAACTGGCAAAGCGGTGGTACCTACCTGGATGAACTTTGCAGAAAAATCCTACTGCCTAGTGAATGAAAAGTGCGTAGAGAAGGATTCAATGATTCAAAATATGTTACATTATACTCTTTGGATTCAAGTTAAATTCAAAATTCCACAGGTTCGCGCCTTCGTAGAGCGCAGTGCTGCCCTCTGCCAGCCAGACCATGTCCACGTTTGCGATGGATCCGACAACGAAGCCTCTGCGTTGCTACACTTGATGCAGCAGCAGGGCACGCTGAAGCGTCTGCCGAAGTATGAAAACTGGTAAGTGCAGACTCGTGGGCTCAATCGACTGTTGTAAATTGGAGGCTTGGCTTAAGTAATAGGGTTTCTGTACTTAATTTTGTTAATACCAGAAATGCTTGTGTTTGACATTTCTCCTGATGTTAAGCGACAATGTGGTCGACGCTGTAATACTCTCGCATCTATGAAACCTGTTCAATCTCCTCTTGAAAACGTCGAGATTATAGCTATTCAGAAACAGACGCTGGTAAAGAGTTCCACTCCTTAGCCGTTTTGCATTCATCATCAACAGCCTGAAGACGTCCCCCATAGAGAACCAATTTGAGAGGCTGCTCGCCTGCTGCATTCATCGGCTCCCCGCGGTTTTAACCAGATCGTCGGTCCACCTAGGCACGCATTATAAAGCTTGAATCTAAACGCTTGGTACGGATAGGAGATGGGAACCATGGGTGACGAGCCCTGTAACCCATCTACCCTACCAGACCAAATAAGAGGTATCAAAGATATACTTTACCATTATTATTGCCATTACCCAGCTGGCTAGCAAGAACCGACCCAGCAGACGTGGCTCGCGTGGAGTCTCGCACGTACATCTGCGCCGATCGCGAGAGAGACGTGGTGCCAGTAGCCAGGGCTGGACAGAAGTCTGCTTTGGGGAACTACATCACTGCTGATGACTATGAGAAGGCTGTGGCAGAACGGTTCCCGGGGTGCATGAGAGGTAAGAATGGGGTTTGAATTGTTCTTTTATGTTATTCTAGTAGACCAATATCGTAATGGATTTTTTATGCTATAGGTAGCAAACAAGCATAAGGCCTTCCTGTAGGGTTAGCACGGCCGGTAGACAAAACTGTCTTTCCCCTGTTTTACTCCAAGCAAGTATGAAGAAAGTAACGTAAAACGGGGAAAGACAATTTTGCCTACCGTCCATGCTAACCCAGCTGATGGGAAAAGGTCAGCGTAACGTAGCTTATGGACATCAACCATGTCTGTAACACTAGATGTGCCGCTGAGTCCACTGATGCGCTGCTTACCCTGCTGTAAACTGGAGAATTCACCTAATCTGAAGAATTTTTCTAGAGGACTCTGATGAACAGAGATTTTTTATTTTATTTTTCTGTAAAAGTAGGTATATACACACACACACACAAGATTTTAATGTACCGAGGAGAAAGCTGCTGCCCGTTCCCTGGATGTGGATACTCCCTTAGCCAGCTCTTACGGCACGGGAAGAGATGGGGTGGTCCTAAAAAAAGTATACACGTTTTTCTCTTATCATAGATATATTATCCTACTTAAAGCTGCGAAGCGTTACTAGCCGTTCCTGGCCGATCTGTAAAGTTAAGCAACGTTCGCTGCGGTCACTTTGATCGGTGACCGCTCGCGCTACAAAAATTGGTATTTACAACTGAGCGCTACCGACCCGTGCTTCGGAGTCTGCTTCCGACTATAATTGTCTTCTAATAATTCTAACACCAGGGTTACCACTTGCCTACACGAAAAGAATAAAAAGAAGAAACCATGATGCCTAAAGCAGTACCATAAAATCTTTACAATCAGGAGTTTAAGTATGAGTTATTTATGAGTAAATTATGTCATTGAAACAGCAAAACCGTCTAGGGTCGTTACTTTTCTCTAACCTTCCTTATTCTTTCTCCAGGTCGTACCATGTACGTGATTCCATTCTCCATGGGTCCCGTGGGATCCCCGCTGTCCAAGATCGGTGTGGAGATCACAGACTCTCCGTATGTCGTCTACTCCATGAGAGTCATGACTAGAATGGGTGAGTTCTTCACATATGTACCTATAGGTTAACAGTAGGTATGTCCCTTCTGAAGCAGAAGCAGATTTTGAGTGACCATTTCTGAGCCGTTCAGGCTTCAGTTTTTGATGATTTTAAGAGTCGCACCAAAACTACAGGCAAACGCCTACTTTATTATTAACGGCAATAAAATATCGTATTTCGAGTTAGACAATGCCATGAAGATTAAGGTACCTACATACAATATTATTCCAGTTTTGTATCTATACAGCTTCATTCACTGTATTTTGAACATGTGAAAGTAGTATAGGTACTTACTTTAATTATTTTGGGCCCCAATAATCCATTATTATAAGCACAGTAAGCGAAAAAGTTATACATAAAACCAAGGTTCTTAAAAATTCAGCTTCTTAGTTTGCATTCGGAGGTGATGACTGCTATAATTCATGGACGTGTCGGTACCTATATTTAGAACCACTAATATTCTTCAAAACTAATCAGTACCTAACCGTTATCCTCCAGGTGCCAAAGTATTGGAGGCTCTCCGTCAAGACGAACAGTTCGTGAAGTGTCTCCACGCAGTCGGCTCTGGAGAGACCACCCCGGGCTGGCGCTGTGACCCGGCGCGCACTATTATACTGCACAAGCCGGATAACAACGAGATCGTCAGCTATGGTGAGTATCTACTTGTTTTTGGCGATTGTCTACCTGTTTGTTTTGGTTTTCCACCTGTTTGTGGCAATTTTCCAGCTGTATGTGATGATTTTCCACCTGTTTGGGGTGATTTTTTCCACATGTATCCTCTATGTGGTGATTGTCTAGCCATCTAAGCTGTGGTAATGGTCTACCAGTCCGTGGTAGGTTTTGTTGTCCACCTGTCTGTGGTGATTGTCTAATACTTGTGTAGTAGTGGTGATTTTCTTTTTCTACCTGCATATTTTGGTACATTTGGCCACCTGTTTCTAGAGGAGTAAGATTCATATCCTCTATAAGTATACAACTGTTTATGGTGGGTTTTCTGCCCACTTCTCTGCGACACATGTGAGTGTCCACGTATGAATGGTGATTGTTCTCTATTATCGTCTTGCTATGGATGGATGTCCACTGTCCGTGTCCACCACTTGTTGACATAACAAAATGAATACAACCATAATTCTTTTTTATCGGAGTATAAATTATGTTTTGATTGTCCAACAGGCAGCGGCTACGGTGGCAACAGTCTTCTAGGCAAGAAGTGCTTCGCTTTGAGATTAGGATCTGTGATAGCAAGACGCGAGGGGTGGCTCGCTGAGCATATGTTGGTAAGTACCTAGTTGTTTATTACGCCGTTTACAATCAATGCCTTTTCATCCAAAATAATATGCCTTTCAACCCAATTATGCCTTCCTTAGATCGTCGGTGTAACCGACCCCCGTGGCCGCAAGCGGTACATAGCGGCAGCTTTTCCATCAGCGTGCGGGAAGACGAACCTCGCGATGATGACGCCAACACTACCCGGGTACAAGGTGGAATGTGTTGGGGACGATATCGCATGGATGAAGTTTGACCAGAATGGAGTACTGAGGGCCATTAACCCGGAGAACGGGTTCTTCGGAGTTGCTCCCGGTAAGAATAGTTTTGTGAAAGTTAGTTTTTTAATTGCTTAAGGTCGTCATAAAACGCCATGCACTTTGCCGTAATCGCCTCGATTGGCAGGCAGCTTGGCGATCGCAGAAGATCTTTTAATGTACCGAGGAGTATGTTATGCTGCTACCCATTCCTTGGATATTCCCTTAGCCGGCTGCGAGAGCAGCACCCACGGGAATATAAGTCTGTGGTCCTAACTCCTATTCTCACACTCGCTGTACTTCAACCAATTCCCTTTAATTCGAACAGGAACATCAGCAGCCACGAATCCAGTAGCAATGGCGACGGTGTTCCGCAACACAGTGTTCACGAACGTGGCGGAGAGCCGCGAGGGCGGCGTGTGGTGGGAGGGGCTGGCCCCCGCGCCCGCCGCGCTCACCGACTGGAAGGGGCAGCCGTGGCACGCCGGCCGGGGGACCCCGGCGGCGCACCCTAACTCTAGGTAAGCTGCACGTTGCTACCAATAAACTTTTATTAGGTTCAAGTATTTATCTTGTGGTGTAACTAACTCATCACTCATCCGTCAAAATGATGTGTATAGGTACCATACTCATAGAATTTACATCTCGAATACCTAATATATACTTACTTAACTATTATGTGGGTACCTATATAAATTTTTTTTAACGGGCAATGTGTCTTTATTACTCAAGCTAACTACTACAATAATAAAAACTAAACTAAACTAGCTACACCTACTACCTATATAAATAAATAAAGAACACGCAACGTTCACACACATAGATCCCAAACCCTAACTAGGATTCCCTGTATCTAGGGACCCAGGAATTACGTGGACCATACTCCCACAACACCCAGACACAGAACAAGTATTTGCGCTTTTTTCCCTGTGCACACTAGGATTGGTGCACAGTCGACTTCGAAATTATTCAGAACTCAAAAGTAGCGTTAAAACTTCAATCAAATATACTGTCGTTGCGTTAAAACTTAAAATTAAGTGTCCTGTCGGTGTCGTGACGTGCGTGGCAAGGGTCTAGCAGAATTCCCTTTCCATTAGCGTTAACGCCAAACGATAACTCAAAATGTATGGGAATGACATTAGCTATGTGACATTACCTGCGAAAAGTGTTCCACAGGCAATGTCATTCCTTGATCTAATGGAAAAGGATCTTTGCTAGACCTTCAGAATTCATAAAAAAAAAGTTCATTGGTTATGGTATTTTTATTGCCAGACGTAAACAAACACCCCAATTTGGTTGCAAATCGATATGATTCTAAAGTCTTAAGGCCGTTATTTTTAGAAAAATCGTACCTTTACATACCAAAATGTCTATAACCCGTTTCTTACTCTGATTCTTAAGTTATTAAGCAATCAAAATTGTAACTCTACTAAAAGGCCCATTTCTTGCAAACAGATTCTGCACTCCAGCAGGCCAATGCCCAATAATCGACAGCGAATGGGAGAGTGCAGAAGGCGTTCCAATATCTGCCATCTTGTTGGGAGGACGGCGGCCGGCCGGCGTACCTCTGGTAGTTGAGTCACGTGACTGGAAGCATGGCGTGTTCATGGGGGCTTCTATGAGGTCCGAGTCTACTGCAGCCGCCGAACATAGCGTGAGTATCTATGGCTAGTGGCTATTTTTGACTTGCAAAAGTGCTAAAATTAGCCTACAATAAATTGTTTGAGTTTTATTGCTTAGTGTATGTACTTAGGCATGTACCTTTTGATAGCAACAATCGTATAGAAGGGGGCGAGGAACCGTGTGAACTTTGTGGTTCACTATTTCCTTTTTCTACAGCGCAAGTCACGTGGTGCCTCACCAGATGTCCAACTTGCTGCCCTCATAAATATAAAGAATTTAAAAGATTTTTATTTTTATTACCATAGGTTTAAATGAACGTTTTGTCCATCAGGGTAAAATGATAATGCACGATCCGTTTGCGATGCGCCCGTTCTTTGGTTACAACTTCGGCGAGTACCTGAACCATTGGCTGTCAATGCCGCAAGCTGGCCGCTCTATGCCCAAGATCTTCCACGTCAACTGGTTCCGAAAGAATGATCAGGTAACTGTGGTTTTAAAAGAGTTTTTCTGTGCGCTGTATGGATGTTTGTATGCAAGTATCCATGAATACTTTCCTTTTGACTGACACACAAAATTGTTCAAAGTTAGAAAACTGCATACTGTCTGATCGTCAGTCATTCAGTTCAGTACTAACCTGTATCTGGGTACCGTACTGTACTGGGTATTCATATCTGTGCTCCGGCACGACTGGCTACATTCTAATGGTACATTTACATAGTAGGTAATAAATAAATATAAGTAATATTTCAAATTAGTAGTACCCACAGCACCATTTTACTAAAATAATTTTAACGTTATCTATGCTTTAATGCCCCTACTCGGTGGACCGGCAATCTGGTGAAAGCCGCGTGGAGCCGATGGATGCAGGAGGTGAGTAGCCGCTCAAAGTGGCGCTCTCTGGGGGAGGCCTCTGTTCAGCAGTGGACGTCTTCAGGCTGTTGATGAACTCTTACTTATTGTTCCATTAACCTCAGGGTAAGTTCCTCTGGCCGGGTTTCGGCGAGAACTCCCGCGTGTTGGACTGGATCCTCCGCCGATGCGACGACGAGCCGTGCTTCACGGAGACTGCGCTTGGAAACGTGCCGTCTGAAGGCGCCCTTAACACTGACAACTTGGGCCCGATCGATATGAAGACCCTGTTTAGTGTACCTAAGGAGTTCTGGATGAATGAGGTGAGCTTTTTCAGATATTCATTTTTGGGATATTTTAACTGGAACTACAAACATTTTCATTTGAATTCTTTCTAAACCTAACACAATTTAATTGGCACTGATCTGGTATATTTGCAAACCAACGGGTGTTTCCAATTTGTAATATACACTGTTGTACTTACAAATTAAGCAATAACCATACTCAATATATTCGAAAACTGATATTCCTTCCTATTTATGATACAAATATTAATTTTGTTGTTCACAGGCCAACGCAATAGAAAAGTATTTCTCAGAAGAGGTAGGAGACGACCTTCCTAAAGAAATGTGGGACGAACTCAACAAACTTAGGAAAAACATCCAGCAGTCTTAATCCAGCCAAAGATTCATAGCATTTATATCTATAACTCATAAAGACAATCTTAAATATAACGTTATTAGCTATTTTTTAATTACATTTGCAGATCATAAATTTTAATTAAGTTTTTATCCCGGAGTAGGTTAATCCTGGTTTTACAAGCTTTAACGGTGGGTTACAGTGCGTACGCTATTATGACGACCACATTTTAATTTACAGTAAATTTTGTTTGATGGGTCTTGTTATTAAATTTTAATGATTTAGTCGTATTATGACTCCATTATGGTAGTTGATAGCAAATTAAAAAGTATAAATAAGTAAGTAATGCAGTAATATACTAGGTGGTAGGACTTTTCTGCAAAGTTCGTCTAGGTAGGTACCACCGCTTTGCCAGTTATTCTGCCGCCAAGCAGTAGTGTGCAAGCACTGCTGTGTTCCGGTTTGAAGGGCATTGTAGCTAGTGAAATTACTGGGCAAATGAGACTTTATGATCTGATCACTCAGTCTAGTAATCTGATTACTAGACTGGGTGATGTCTCAGGATGACGTGCGCAGTGCAGTGTCACGCGAAACTTTATTGTTTTAAAGTTCCGGGTGACACTGCAACTGTTATGGGCGGCCGTGTCACTTAACATTAGGTGAACGACTTGCTCGTCACGTCATTCAATCACATAAAAAAAAAAAAAAAAAAAAAAAAAAATATTTTTCTTTAAACTGCCACTGAACTACGTATGCGCAAAGAAACATCAGCGCGGCTCAACCAGTTGCGATAAGGGAGGTTTCCAATTAACATTGTTTACATTGAACCTGAAAACAAACATCATTGCGTGTTACAATAAGATGTAATTATGTTTAATAAGAAATCACATATATTAAAACTGATAAGTTTCATATTCATGCATGGCTTTTACGCTTTATGAGATAATTAATTTGTAAACGCAAGTTTTAGCTATAATTAAGAGTTGCAGCTAAGTCAAGAGGTCGCACTGTAGTTAAGACTTCTCACCAAGAACATTCCCTCTTAGTACCTCCTAGATATTTAATTTTAACTTTGTAAATGTGTTAGTTTATAAGATGGTAAAGATATTGAACCGGCACTATGGAAATAGACACGATTATTGAAATGTGTATTTTTGATATTTTGAAAATACAAAGGCTGTGCTAGGTAATTTCGTATTTTAGTGTTTTATTGTAACGATCAGCTTATTATATTAGAATGATATAGAAATAATTATAATAATAAAATAAAATGTATGGTGATTTAAAAAATGTTTTATTGAATTTAATTCTTGATTGAAATGAAAGTAGGATCATTAAACTTATTAGTAAGTATATACGTTCGTTACTTTTAGTATTATTTCATGTGCTTAGCCGAAAAAACTCTAACCCCATCCTGAGTTGATGCTCGCGCATATTTGGTTAACAGGGCATTCACATTTAATTTTTCTGTCGCGTAACATCTGCAATAAAATAAATTTCTTTAGCCGTTAGATACTAATATTTGACATAGGTACATAAATATATATTTTTTATGACGACTTGGTTAGCCTTCGACTACGATTAGGTACGAAAGTCAAAGGTGTATCACGTTTGTCTTGTAAAGTGGATTTAAGGTGGAACATTTTACTCAGCGCGGCAAATTCAAATTTTCTTGCGTATTTTGCCAATCATAGCTTAATTACTAAACGTGATTACATGAAACCTGATTTAACGTAAATAAATAGAATGTATCAATAAATTACAATTAAAATTATCACCTAGGTATCATTGGTTTAGCGACAAATGGCAATAGACTGAAAAGCCAACACGAAATTGGTTTATTACCATTTGTTGCTAAACCAAGGATACTTATGTGATACTTTTAATCGTAAAAACGCAAGAAAATTTGAATTTGCCGCGCTGAGTGAAACGACCCACCTTAAAGTGTAATGATACTTAATTCATTGCAAAAAGGTAGAAAGAAACATGTTTTTGTCTTTTATTTTTTTCAAGTCATCGAATCGAATAGTAAAAACAGATAATTTTAAAACGGCTCTAATTAAGCCCATTTAAAATGACCACTTACTCAATGTAAGGCGAGATCTGGTCCACGGTCCATTTTGGTTTTGTCTGGAACAGAACCTTGAACCTTCCGTTAATGTCCTCTGGGAGGTCACTTTCGGAGAATCCCCACACAACTTGCGGAGTGCTTGACTTGTCTATCAACGCTATTCCAGATAATAAGGATTCCTATGGAGGTATAAATAAGATTTACATTAGTATGGAAATTATTAAAAATATTTAACTAACAGAATATAAACAGTTATATTGTACGTACGTCAGTAACCATTCCCTCAGGCACGGAATCCCGCCACGCTTGAAGAAACTCCGCCAAATTGAATTTCCCCGCACTCTTCAACAAAACTCTCGCCAAAAAACTACAAACTTTATCTTGTTTATACTGATAATACTGCACGTCTTCTTCGACAATTGTTTCTGTAGTATAAAAACCAAACATCGCTTCTAAAATGGGTAATGGAACTAATTCCTGTAAGCTTTCTAATGTTGCTTCTTTCGATACTTTATCTAAAGACCACGAGTTTTCCTCAATAAGGTCTAGCATATAGGACAAAACTCTGAACTCGAAATCAAATTCTAGTGTTCTATAATGATTATCAATTTTTATGGCTTGAATTTTAATAAGTTCATCATCCAATTCTCCCCGAGATGCTTGTATCTGATCCAAAATTGCATCGTACGTTAGCAATTTCGATTTATCAACAGCGTATTCTAATTCGGGTCCTTGGTATTGGCTGGGTTCTAAAATCTTCACGAGTTTCGAGAGCCGTGGTTTACAAGGCTTCAATTCGTAGTAGGTGAAAAATGTGTTTGCTATATCTTTATGCTCAATTTTTCTTGGTGTCTTCCCTTCATCTGATTCCGTAGATTTGTTTAGGCTTGTATTGGATTTATCGAAAGAAGTATCAGAGTCATCCATAGAATTGTTTTGTATTGTTTCATCAAGGCCGGTGGATGCGGCAAACAAAAGTTCAGGCACTAGCAAAAGACTGTTGGATGTCTCTGCTTCTTTAACGTCATAAGTTTTGTTACTTGTACAAAGAACTACGTTCTCTTCTGGATCACCTAGACCAAAATTAATACTTGAGTTTATTTTTATTAAAAAGGCTGGCTATGACCACATGACTCTAATTATCTCGCCGCTATATGACAGAACATATATCTTTATACTTGTGGCTATTGAAAATATGGGTATGAGTTTTATACAGTAAACAGTTTTTAATGTCTGGATATGGATATTATTTGTGGGCAATAATCCCACAGAGGCGGCGTTATAAGAATGACCGTTTCATGAGATAAAAAAATCGAACACGTCATACCTTTAAAGATTAGTTCATTCCCTGCTTCTATTTCTTTTAAAAGATAACCGTCTAATAACATCAGTCTTAAGTTATCATTTTGTTGTGTGGGCTCCGGAAACCTCAAAATCTGAGTGGTCTCTGTAAGCTCGGACTCGTGAAGTTTTGCGGTCTTTATTATTTTCCGTACCTCCTCTGATGTTCGCATCTCTCTGTAATCGATAAAATTAAAATATGGTTTATTTACGGCACAGGTTATAATAAGCAGTGTTTAGGCACGTTTCCTGGCGAAAATACAGCATGTAGAGTAGAGCTTTGAATTCAATATTTTAATATAACACAAATAAATTCAAGTTATGTATTATATGTCTTGTCGTTATTTGTGATGTGCGCCGATACAAGATAAATAAAGGCCCTCTTAACATGCATAGGAGCTACCTAGTATTATAAAACAATTTTTTAAACTCGAGATCTCTACTTATATTATCGTTGTGCACACAGAGCTAGAATATTTTGTTGTGCAACATTTTATGCACAGATGACATGGATCTATGTATAAGAATTAATAATGATTCAGACAGACAAATGGATATGACGACCTTACGGTGAATATAGCTGATCGAGTAAATTACGTTGACTGCTATGGCAGCATTTTTTGTCTTTGATATAATTTTCATAGCATGACTTTGACAGTGACACAGACAACATTGTAATGACATTTGTTTGGTTTGACTGACGTGCGACATACCTTCGATTGTCATTGAAGTTGAAAATTCGATTTCTTGTAAATTCACTTTTGTGATTCCGACACACGTTTTTAGAATTAGTTTAGTGATATAGTGCGATAAAAAACGAGAATGTCGCTTTTTGGTGACATATTGTCGATAAATAAGACGGAGGACAAGCCAGCACAGGGTGGCGGAGCGAGCTTGTCTCCGTACCTCAACTTTGATCCTCATGTCATACCGAAAATGCAGCCAGAATTCCTCTACCCTGATGATAGTCACATGGCATCAACCGCCAGAAGGTCCAATGTAGCTCTACCCATCATAGGAACTTCTTTCATGACTGGTTCAGGTACATTTTTCTGATCATAATATAACCCCTAATATCTTTACATAACACTCATTAAATATTACATTAGTAAAGATTGTGTCAAGATAGTAATTGTAAAAGACAAAAGGAATCTTTAAAAAGACTAAAAGCCTCTAGTATGCTAGAAATTTCAGACTTGGAGTTTGCTAAGTGTCTATGAAGATAACCTTTTTCAGGTCTCGGAGGCATGGCAGGTCTTTATAAAGGATTACGAGCTACCACCCTAGCCGGACAGACTGGCAAAGTGAGAAGGACTCAAGTTGTTAACTACATCATGAAACAAGGTGTGATTTTTTTTTTAATAAGTTTTAGCAATTTATACATACAT
Source organism: Ennomos quercinarius (assembly GCA_910589525.2). Taxonomy (NCBI): domain Eukaryota; kingdom Metazoa; phylum Arthropoda; class Insecta; order Lepidoptera; family Geometridae; genus Ennomos; species Ennomos quercinarius. The sequence continues at coordinate 5,691,492 of OU342510.1, forward strand.
ACATGTTGGTAATAGGTTGGTACAACAAACTAAATCTAATTGGATAATTTGTAAATGCTGCTGTTTTATAATTCAATCTACATGAGCACTTCGAGCATTTATAAATGGTAATGGCATACCCATCTGTTGGTCATGTGGTCCTACTTGTAGCGGGTTCCACTTGAACAAAATTATCGTTATTTTCGTTTTTTTTTTTTATCACATTGACTGGAACGATCATATGTGATATGGCCTTGTCTGGGTAAAAAGTGGCATAATTTTGTAGCATTCTTAGCGTTTTTAGCAGCTACTGGAACCCACACTTGGTCATACACATTATCATAGTGTGTGTGTGTAAACACTGCGTAACTACAGTGTATTGTATAACTGTGTGTGGGATTGTTATAGCGTGCATTTTGTGCATGTGCTATGTGTGTTTACCTCGTCTTCTGTAAGAATCAGCAGAAAATGTTTGCGAATTATAACATTAACATCTTCATTGGTTAAATGCTTGAAGTGCTCATGTAGATTGAAATATCAAACAACAGTTTCAGAACTGTCAAAATAAGTTTAGGATAGTAAACATAATCAACACCATAGTATTATTTTATACTTTTGACCATCCTAGTGTAATATCCATACAAAAACTGTTAAATAAATACACCAAACTTAAAAATTCCCAATAATTCTCTTTTAAGGAACTACAACTGGGTGCACCCTAGGCATCATTGCATCCTTCTACTCCTGTATAGCCCTCGGTGTGACTTGGCTCCGAGATAAAGAGGACACCTCAAACACCTTCATCGCTGCAGCCACTACCGGTCTCATCTACAAAAGCACCTCTGGTCTCAGATCCATGGGCCTCGGAGCCGCAGTTGGTCTAACCCTAGCAGGAGTGTATACCCTAGTGACAGACAACGACAACATATGGAGCAAAGCAAAATACAACCGATTGTGATCATACTACCCGCCTAATTAGTGATTATGTAAATAGACTGTTATTTTTAGTTATTTTATTTTAATGATGCGTCCCATGCATTGCATTCTGTTGAATGGCGCAATTGTAGCTTCAAGTTGTTGTCTAGGAGAATTACTTGCCAATTGACGAAAATCTTCGAGTTGGTAGCGAATGCACCAAATAAGTTGCAGTCAGTGTGGTTGTGTAATTTATTAGTGTTATTAACCTCTTTGTAGAATGTTTTTTTTTTAATTTGTGCACAAAAATAGAAAAGAACACTTCTATTTCTGAATTGCTTGTTATTTCCATGAGTAACCGATAAGAAATGCATGGGACGCTCCAATCATCGCCAAAGGATCTGCTGAGCACATATGGATTTGTTGATACCATGTCCATTGCTTGCATAGATTTATTTATGTACTAGTGCTGTGTTATTAAACTTATTAATATTAAATTAATATTCCTGTTATTGATCATGTTTCTCCGTATCGGTGCGGGAACAGCACAACTTTACATAAGTGTTAAATAAAACGAATTATTTGAAAAATACGCTCATTTTATTTTACATAAAGTCAGTGCATTAATTTGTACAGTATTAGTTATTTACATGTGGTTAAACGATGGGATATGTTACCTAGTGGCGAAGAAAATATTGAGCAAAAATAGTTTTGTAAACATTTATTAGGGCTTTCCGTCTCGTTATATTTACGAGTCCCGGGAATTAGAACCGAGTTCGATTCCCGGGAAAAACGAGACTCGATACTATATCAAGTATGTTTCATACGGTTTCTTCCCATTGTCCCCACCAGCTTTGTCCCACTATAATAGCGGGAAAAAATGAAATATGTATTTATGCCTACCTACGTAAATCTGGACTTCATTCAAAAGAAAGCGCATCAAATACAATAATAACTATGCCATAGTAATATCATGGAAGAAAAAAGACCTCCTTTCATGGTAATATGTATCGTGTCGTATTAACATAAACGACAATGCTTGAAATACTGAATGGTCCGTTCCATTTCAATGCCAAGGTTCGCGAGACTTCAAGGCGAGCGACTCAGATCGACCACTGTCGATGAACCATAGTCTCAGAACTTTCAAAGGTTCAAGAACATCTGACAGGATAAGTATACAACTCATCAGCTTCAAAAATACAGTCAGGCCTCGGACTCGAAATGCCTACTTGTTTTAGTGAGAATAGAACCATCCTATCTTCCCGTTGGTGCTGTAAGAGCCGGCTAAAGTAATATCCAGAGAATGGGCAGAAGCATTCTCCTCGGTAGGTACCTACATTAATATCTTCTGCGATCACCAAGCCGTGTAAGCATGGTGATTATGGCAAACGCCCCCTATGATAAGCGTCCAGAGTGGCGTTTTATGGGGGAGGCCTGTGTTCAACAGTGGACGTCTTCTGGCTGTTGATGATGATGATGAATTGGACCAGGGGACACTCAAAAGGTGCTCCAACGATGCTCGAAAATAATGCATGAAGACGTGAGGGTCAAAGGGAACAACCCGTATGATTTTGCTATTTATCTATCCATATGGAGCGATTGGGAATATACGTTTACAAAGACACATCGTTATTACCGCTGCTCAAAAATGTCTAGACTTCAAAATTAAAGAGACAAGTTTTTCTGTTTTTATTTGATTTCTGAGCTGGATGCTCACAACTTCGCAAGAGTTTATCACATTACCTACTATGTTGTGTTCTGTGCCACAGTAGATACAGGCGCTTCTGTACTGTGACGACCACAGATCTCAGAAACTAAAAGGAAAAACGATAAGGGGCGGGGCCGGAGTCGCAGCAATATGCTCAAAAACAGAACACATTTATTGGTTCAAAATACCATGTGGCCGAAAGGCAGTCGTGATATTGTATGTAAGCAGTTTACAATGCTCGCTCTTTGCTAACGACTATTCGAAAGTGGAGTTCTAATAACGCAATGGATAATGAATACATTGAAGCTAACAGAACATTCAATCGCGCCGCAGTCGTGAGCTTGTGCGACACCACCAGTTTCGTACTGAGACCACGTGAGTCACAATCTCTCTCACAATGTCGCCACAGTATAGAAGAGAATCATCTCGATTAGTAAAGTGAACAGTATTTTCGGTTTGAGCCACAGATAACCCCCAATAATACCGCATTACAAGATTTTTGTTCGGACCCTAGCTCACCAAAACTGGCGGAAGGCGCGGGTTGCGGGGACTGGAGCCAATGCGCTACTATTGGCTGTTTCGAGTGACGCCCTAATAATGAACTCTAATAATTGGTCGAAACGAAAGGCCGTGCTGCGAAGCGGCGATTTATATAGACCCATTTACGCCAATGCGTGGTGCGCGGTCGTCGTCTTTCATGCGGTATCTATTGGGGGTTATCTGTGGTTTGAGCGTACCTACAATAGGCTAGTGTCCTGCTATTTTTCATTGCACAAATTAATAATATTCCACAAAAAAATAAACGGTCGCGAAAACAAAAATTAAATATCTCAAAAAATTACAAATTTAGGTACAAGCATTTTAAAATACAGGAATAGAAAGAGACAGTTCAAACGTACAGTGACGTCAGTTCTTGCTCTTTTATAGTGCCTAATTACTAAGCTGTGGTAGCTTTACATACAATCTCTTTGCCATGTGACGTCACTAACGTTTTCATAGTAACTGTGGGGAAGCTCGTTTTGCGAGAAAGGGACAGGCGATGCGCTCTCCAGAAACTTTAAAAGCTTATTAGTCCGTGATTTATTTACCGATTTGTTTTTTTTTTTAATTATTGCGCTCATTTTTAAGCTACTTTATAAAAATATTAACTTGTTAACTTTTAATAGCAGGCAACTAGCCTATTATGTTACCAACTTGTCTCTTTGATCAATGCCATAGTTAAGATAAGCAAGATGTCTACATTTTAAAAACTGTTATCAGACACGCTCTTAAATTATAACATGTTAGATTACGATACAAAGTTCTGTTATTTAAGGCGACGGATAGGCCAAACGAGGTGTTTTTTGGCATTTTTCCTGGCGTAATTAGAGCATGTGGAGCTTTGAATTTAATACATCATGTAGGTAATTCATTTCATTAAGTCTTTTTTGATGTCCGCAAATACAAGATTAATAAATATCTATAGAAAAAAAACGCCAACGTCCCTCAAAAAATTTGAATGTTGAAAATTTTACTGAGTTTCTATCGAATATATTTTTGTACAACAAAAAAATTGTGTATTCCCAACAAATATTCAGTCATTACGTGCGTTGACTTTGTCGTAAGCGCCGCGCTGAAGTGCAGACTGAATTGATATTTAAGGCTACGACGTTAAGGTCGATGTTTCTTTGAACGGATTTTGACCTGCTTGGCTCTACCCGTCGCTATCAAGGCTCGTGGTACAAAATTTACAACGTTCAGTCGTGAATCAGTGCTAAAGCTGAGATTTCATTCACAAAAAGAATAGACGACCGAGCATCTTTCTGCAATACGGGCCTTAACGTGGAACGTTTCACTAGCGCGGCAAATTCAAATTTTCTTGCGTTCTTGGCGATAGGCTGAAAAACTAAGAAGAAAATTGTTTATTGCCATTTGTCACTAAACCAATGATATCTAGGCCTACTTTTAATTGTAATTTATTGATACATTATATTTCTTTGCGTAAAATTACTTTGTTTTCAATTTAAATTAATTTGTTTTCATGTAATCACGTTAATTATGCTATTATTGGCAAAAGAACGCAAGAAAATTTGAATTTACCGCGCTAGTGAAACGTTCCACCTTAATGAAACAGATTCACAATAATAATATTCCTTTTAGAAAAAGGGTGTTAAACCGACTTCAATCGCCTTAATTTCAAATAGAGAAGGACTTGGAATTGAGGAGTTCCATTGACTCAAAGACCTTCATCGGATCGTCATCTCACGGGGTCACCGCGCAAGGTGTTTCTACCATTACCACAGTAGAATACATATTATTTTTTCCAAGTATAAAGCTACTGGTTACTCTCGGATACAGCTGACTGACAAATGAAATGACAATTAAAAAGACGCCATTTTGATTTTATCCAAAGAATTAGCCAAAAAGAGATTCCTAGTTAGGGTGTAGTTTAGGGATCTTTGGTGAAAATGGGCATTATTCCTTCAAAGTTGGCGGTACAAGGGTTAAACTCGTGTAACTCGGTTGTTCTCGGAAAGTTATACTTGGAATAAAATTTATTCTACTTTGGTAAAATCGGACCTAAATAAATCAACTAAGTAATCCAGTCCAGAAATCTCGGAGATCGGCGAAAAGAAATACAGTATAACATAGAACCTCCTCCATTTTTGAAGTCGGTTTAAGGCTGCTGTATACGCAGATCCACTATCTCGCTCGCGCGTTGCGACATTTTTGAAGATATTAAATAGCTAAATTTACTTACGCAAAATCTGGCTAAACTATGTTCTCATAAATAATATGACAAAAGTTCAACAAAAACATAATATTAATCCAAACAAGTTTTCATACATAAAAACAGTTACGAATGAAAAAAAAATTGTTACCGTTGTATTTATGAAATCTTGTTTGGATTGATATGAAATTTTTGTTAAATATATGTAATGTTATTCATGAGAACATAGTTTAGCTAGATTTTTCGTAAGTAAATTCAAGTATTTAATATCTTCAAAAATGTAGCAATGCGTGAGCGAGATAGTGGATCCGCGTATAAAGCAGCCTTACGTTTAACGTCGAAAATATTACGCCCAACTTTGAAGGTTTTGTTAGACAGTCTTTAACTTACTAAAAATATAGCTGTCTCTTACATTGCCGTCTATCTGACAAGGACAGCAACAGCTTTAGGAGTTTTGGATTTGTCAACTAAAGCCTTTAAAATTGGCCCCATAATAGTAGTAACTAAGCGGTTATTTTCTCTATGGTAGTAACGCATTTGTTTCTTAAAACCATACGTGATACGACATAGGTACACTAAACACAAATAGATTTTTAACGGCGACATTTTATTTACTTATCTAAAATTATTCATAAGTTTATAACACTATCAGTATCAGCTACAACCGTTACGTAGGCAATAAAATAACTAGGAGTTATAAACAATTTGTTTTACATACGACGGATGGATTAGTAAGGATAATAATTATTATAAAATATAGATAGAACCGCGTATGTATCTGAGATAACGTATACATAGGTAGATAATTATGAGATTCTGAAGTTATCTACCGAAAATATATTTTATGTTTGAGTATACTAATCTTCGTAATTTGGAAAAATCACTGAAAACGTCATAATTTTTTTATACAGATATATATCTATACACATTGATATTTAAAAATATTTATGATACTTACTAGAAAACTATTGACTCCACACAGGAGTCGACACTGGATACTGTATTATGTCGACGTATCTACGTTATAATATTAATATTTACATATCAATTAATTGAAACAATTCATAATATCTATCGGTACTTACCTACGACTTATCTAAAGCAAATAATGCAATCGATGCCTCAATAGGTACTCCAGTCAAGATAGCATAATATGGTATACTAATAATTATTTTACGTCCTTTGATGAATTTTGTCACAGAAGATTGGAAACATACAATATTAAAGTCAAAGTAAATAATAATAAATAAATTTGTGGACATTTCACACAGCGCCATCTAGTCCCAAACTAAGCAAAGCTTGTACTATGGGAAGCAGATAACTGATAGAATACATAGATAGATACTTTTTGTTTGTAAACACATACATGGAATACAATAATAACACCCAGACACAGAACAAACACCTATGTTCATCACACAAATATTTGTCCTGGGTAGGAATCGAACCCACAACCTACAGTTCAGAAGGCAGGACTACCACCAACTGAGCTATCAGGCCAGTCAATACCTAAAACAATAGTAATACCACAAAACAGTAATACGCTATAAAGATTACCATTTATATATACATATTTATTGTGACCAGAGCACCTACTTATTTGATTATCTACAATATTAATACTAAATATTATTATATACAATATTATTTTTACTAGGTGGTAGGACTTTCCTGCAAAGTTCGTCTAGATCAAGCACTACTGTGTTCGGGTTTGAAGGGCATTGTAGCTAGTAAAATTACTGGGCAAACGAGACTTTACGAACTGATCTCACAGTCTAGAAAACTTTTTTAGACTGTGTGATGTCTTAGGATGACGTGCGCACCGCGCAGTGCCTCGCGAAACTTTAATTTAGAGTTCCGAGTGACACTGCAATCTGTTATGGGCGGCCGTGTCGCTTAACACTAGGCGAACGACTAGCTCGTCACGTCATTCGATTACATAAAAAAAAAAATTATCATCATTCGTTTTCTTGAAAATGAAACTTGCAGTAGGCTTATGGCCGCGATCGATTCTGTTTACAAACAAGAAAAAACTGAGAACAATTCATTACTTTTATAGCTCCGGATTTCTACGACAACAATAAGAATTCTCAATTGATAAAAGCCTTACATCAGTTCATTGGGTCTTTTAGTGGTATCCTAATATAAGGCTGGATTTTGAAAGCTTTAATAATATAGGTAGGTACTAAAAGTATAGTATCTTTTACATTACCGTCTATTTGACAAGAACAGCAAGTTTAGATCTGTCAAATAAAGACTTTTGAGCGGAAGTTTGAATATACATCACTAAATAACAAGTATTATGACTCCTTATCCCTTCTTTTTTCCGGAAATCAAATCACTGCGCGCGTATTCAGGTTGGTGATCACAACGGCAACGCCGGTGTTGTTTTCCTGTCTTCATCTTGCTATTGTTTTAATAACAAACAAAAGAAGCAAGCATTTTCCTTAGACAGTGTTTATATTATACATTTATTGATTTGTATTAGGTTTATTTATAGCTGTTAATGACTTAATGCTGTTATTATTAAAAGTTAAAAGTAGGTAAGTAATGTTCGTTGCTCTCCTCTGTATTTTTTTTCATACAACGACCTTACACGTAAAAACATCTATTGGAAAATGATTACCTACCACCACCGCACACAGTAAAAAGTTTCCGTTTTGCTTTTTGCATTGATTAAAATTCGTCATAGTTATTGTTTTAAGAGTCTTGGTCATATTTACATCATCATAATAGCACAGTCATTACCGCGAGAATAAATTGTAGGACTTGATATACGTATTGAAAAAAGTAGACACAAAATAATATAGCCCAGTCATACCTCGATGCCCAGAACTTATTCTACACAATGTTGTTCTCAGTCCAACATAAAATTATTCATCATCAACAGCCTGAAGACGTCCACTGCTGAACATAGGCGCTTTCTGCATCCATCGGCTCCCCGCGGCTTTCACCAAATCGTCGGTCCACCTAGTAGGGGCCGGCCTACGCTGCGTCTTCCAGTTCGTGTTCACCACTCGAGAACCTTTCTTCCCCAACGGTTGTCAGTTTTACGAGCGATGTAGCCTGCCCATTGCCATTTCAACTTGCTAATTCTAAGAGCTATATCGGTCACTTTAGTTCTCCTACGGGTCTCCTCATTTCGGATCTTATACCGCAAGGAAACACCGAGCTATAGCTCATTGCGCGACTTTGAACTTACTAATGAGGCCAACAGTGAGACCACGTCGCAGTTCCATAAGTCCTCACTGGCAACACACACTGATTGAAAACCTATGTTTTCAGAATGGTCTATGTTATTATTATCAGTAATTAAAACATGTGGTCACGCATCTTGACTTGATAACAAACAGTTATTGAAGAGTTGTCACTCAAATCCATTATCATCTAATTATTATATTATTTTAAAGTATTAATTTCATAAAATATATATCTATCATACATAACATAACATATGTCTACAATTTTAAACTATTTTGCATGCATGTTAACTAAATGCCGTAAATAGACCTTGAGTACAATTTCTTTTGTATGAAATACTTTTGAAGGCCGAGTTGCGAAAGTGCTTTGTGAATGATCTATGGCAAGTTGTAAAGAGACAAAAACCTCTTGGACAAGCTGCTATTCATAGCACAGTGAACTTGATGTTACATAATTAACTTTGTATAGGCCTGTGCCTGTTATAAAAATAACAATTTCACTATCAACCTGCTTCACTAGCCTCCTAAGAAAATATCAAAACAAACATGATTTTCTGTGATGATTAATTACATTGTGTGTTTTGAAAAGTATTTAGTTTTCTACAAGCACAATGTAACAGCAATGTATTGTTATTTTGTTTGGTATATGACCAAATGAGCATGAGGCAATGCATGCTACTAACTACATTTATATGCTGCGGTGTAAACATCTGGGCTTGTGAAACAGCTCTCTACCGTCAGTTCCTTTTCCTTACATACAAGAAATAGGATCAAATCTAAACTGAATTTTGCAGTCATCGCTGCATCCTCTCAGTTCCGAGGCGCAGCAATGCTGATGTCACGAGGCTGCATTCAATATGGACTTCATATCATCTGGCAACACACAGTTAAGGTCATCTAACCTCCTTGCAAGCAGAGTTCGAGTATTACCAGCTACTGGAGGGTTACTTTTTAACACTTCTCGTAATTTTAACACCATGTCTACCACTTCTACTTCTTTTTTACCAAGAGACCACTTCTTCAAATCACTCTCAGCTAATGCTTCAAGTTGCAACACATGGAGTTTATTCGTCAAATTGCTATGCCTTTCGTGGAACCATGCACTGAAGTTCGGGGTTTTGAAGAAGTTTCTATATAAACCATTCCAATCTCCTTTAATCCCTGTGGTTAGCTGAGGACCAGATTGTTGTAAAGTGGCGAAGAAGTCTTCCGGGTTGAAAGGATTTGGCACAGGTGGGGCTCTGAATGGAGAAATGTTTTTCTGCAAGGGCATCAATGATGCCATATATCTTTCTAACGGTATCATGAAGCTCTGAGTTAATTCCAGTAAATGTCTTTTTACCATTGCTGTCTGCACTTCAGATGGGCGGTCTGTCCTAATCCCATTGTGCAACTTTTTTATAATAGTTTTATCTTTTTCTAGGAATGCTTTATATTGGGTGTAGACTCCCGGAGCGGTGTCTAAGAGTTTGAGGTTACCAACTTTTCTTAACTTTGTTTTTATTGAAGTAGCATCACCCAGTTTTATTGTATGCGGCCAGTGTTGCAATGTTTTTGTAAAGAATGGATTGGTCACACCTAAAATTACACAAGGCGGGTTGAACTGCTTCCTAGTAAACTCTTTGAATTCACTATCATGTATTGTGAAATATGGACGGTATTCTGCAGCATAAGGGAGTGGCTGTATCAAGTTAGTTAAAGCTTGCACTAATGCTGAACATTCAGTTGGTGAACTGGCCATAACAACGATAGGCTCCGCTGTCAATACTAACTCCCACAGTAAGTGTAAATGTGATATCACACTCGACAGTGCATCAAATACATTAACATCCTGTATAGATGCCAATATGTGTGGGACATTGTGTGAATGCACTTGTTTGGCAATATCTGACCTTGTGATTTTTCCCGTCTGATGATTTGGAATGTATGACTGAAACACTGTACCTAATACAGGTAGTAAAACATTCTGGCCTGCTTCTAGAGCAGGCCACCTGTTTATATCATGGCATGCAGCTTCCAAGCTTCTCTCACCTTCTTCAAAATGCTTTGGTGCTATTAACTGGATTACCTTATAGAATAAATTGATGAAGGGCAGACGCGTTAATAAAATTATGCTCTTTTGGAAGTACCCTCGAGGCAGGGAGGGATCTTTGACCTGTCTGAAGTATACGAAGCCCCAATAGTGCGAGGAATCGGCGCGTAGCGTTGGCACTCCGTCTACGTTGTACGCAACTTGCTGTCGACTTATCGGTGACCTTGACCGTAACCGAACGTGAAACAGCGTGTCTCCCATACATCCGGAATTGGAATCCGGGAACGCCAGGTAGCAAATATTGCTTTTCTCTTGATCTGTCAACTTTACCCCGGGCGGGTAAACGCTTTCCATCGCCTGTCCGAGCTCCAAATCGAAGGTTACAACACATATACAATGCAGCCAGTCAGTAAACCTGCTCCATTTCGCTTGAAATTCCAATTCTTCCGAGGGAATATCTTCGTAATTTTGCATTCCACTAGCCATGGTGAAGCAATTATAGAAAGCACATCACGAGGGTTAGTCTAATGAATTTTTTGACGATACAAATATTCACACACTATTTACATTGTTTATAACGTGTAAACGACATTATAAACATTTTTTTGTCACGGAAAACTATAAAAACAATGGAGCTAACGCAAGACGTCCAACAGCTGTTTCGCGCAACATGGCCGCCCGCTCGCGCCAAAACAAACAATACTCAAAAGTTCGGCTAGTTGTTATATTGTAAAAGTAGGACAGATTATTATATGAATTAAATTTTACATACCCATAATCCATTGTAGAGATTTCAGAAGTAATTTAAGTGAAATATTTATTATTCTAACACAGTAAAAGACTTTTGTACAAAATTCCTAAACTAATACGTTTCATCGCACGCAGAACTTATTTTGTTTTTTTTTTTAAAGTTACATGAACCCAACATAAACTTTCCGTTTCACTTCATTTGCGATGTTTATATTTTTGTGATTGCCATAATTTAAAATATGATTACAGAAAAGGAGTTTTCGGCGGGAACGTGGAAAAGTTCATTAGGTATTTTTTTAAACTTGTGCTTTATCCAGTGTTAATGTTTAAAACTGGTGGCGTTTTACGCATTAAGTGCTGAATTACGAGCATGAGTCTGGGCAAGTGATTAATGTGGTGAAACGTGTTTTTTGTGTTGCTTCCAAAATTCAATAGAAGCTTCTAGTAAAGTTGCCACCACTTTACTAGGGTATGACTGGACTATGACTACCCAGACTGTGATTAAGACTATTTTATAACACGATGAAAAATTACAATACTTGACACTGGTTAAATACAGTATGTGTGGAACCAAAATATAAGAAAAAAAAAAAAAAAAAACGTTAAACCGTGGTTAAACCCTTTGGAATATCTATAGTGTGAATTTCTGTGGAAAGTCTATACTCTAAGGGAAAAACCATGGAAAACTTTAATGAATGAATTATGCTCACTTGACTTGAGCGTGAGCACCAAATAATACATTAGGTTACAAAGTCTTTGTTGAGCACCACCTCGCAATGAAGATTGAGGGTTTTGTAAAGGTATTATATACTCTTCGATTTTAGTTTAGGATAGACTTCCACGCATAACACAATACTGTGCCCACGCAGAAAAAATAATCTAAACATAGAATGGGTGCATGGAATGAAAATAATACATCATCTATTGGCATTAAGTTTATTTGTGTAAACAGAAATACAGGCTCAATCCAAGGCGCCGCGCCGAGCCAATATGACTCACGGCCCGATTTACTATTCTATTAGTTATTAACATTATATTTCACTCACATTTATATTGAAACTAAATACAACAAAAATGACAAGCGAACGTTATAAATTGTAGGTAATACGGTTTGTTTACCAGTTTTAGTGCAGTGTAACGAAATTTTTAACAAGCCATACACTTACAGTTACTTTTCTTTTTCTGCAAGTCATCATCATTAGCCGAAAGACTTCCTTTACATTGGTAGAATATAGAAAAACAATATAAAAAAATGTATGTAATAAAAATATTGTCTGATATGACCCTGTTTCAAAAAAATGTTGAAATATTTTGCGCAATCCGGCTAATTGAATAGCATTTATGAATAATTATAAATCAATGAGTCTGCAATAAATGGTTATTTTTATGGGGCAGCCATTCTACCATTTTGGTAAGAATCAGTGTTGCCTGATTTAGTATAGAAATGTGTCACGTTTGCTATAACATTATAAACACAGATTATAAACATAACCCAATTTATTATAGTCTAATAAAATAATAACATGACGCCAATGCGAGTAAATAAAAAAAAATAAGTCTTTATAACGCAATAAATGTAAAAATAAAGTAATCTACATTGCGTTCCCTGCAGTGGGGGAACATAATCTGATGATAATAGCAATACTATCAGGCAGAACAATTATAAAATAAGTAATCTACTTTTGTTTTTACAATACATTTTTTTTTTCAATAGTTTGAATATGAACACTCGGTTATTATAGTTTATAAGTACCACCATACAAACAGTAAGGACATCACATAATTAATTGATAATTTATAATACAATCAAACGCACCAACAAATACTTTCGAGTCAAAAACATTCATTTTGACTAACATGGAAATAAGATTTTGAAGTTTTCAAACCGATATCTAAATAACACCCAATGATCACATACATAGATTCTCACTCCTGAGTAAAACTACATCATCCATCACACATACAGACATGGAACAAATATAAAATATTTGCCCAGTAGCGGGGATCGAACCAGCGACCCTTTACTCGTCAATGGGATCGTCCATTAATCACGTGAGGTTAAAAATAGGGGGGGGGGGGAGGGGGTTCGGAAAAAATCACGAAACATCACCAGTTGTAGTGAGATAACGCGTGTATTTATTTTTTTATTTAACGCGCGGATTCTATACAAAGGCGGCGCGTGATTTGACTCGCCGTAGCTAAGCAGCGATATCCCCGCCTTAATTTTTCCAGTAATCTAGTTACAATTAATCTAAATATTATCCAGATGATCTGGCGGTACTTAAAAAACATTGGCATAAATATATTTTTTAAGTTTAGTTTTGAAAACAGGTATTGTTGTACAATCTTTAATGTCGTTAGGTAGATCGTTAAATAATTGTGCACCCCCCGACCGGCGGCGGCGGCGGACTCGCGCACGAAGGGTTCCGTACCATTATCTATAAAACGAGCATTTTATTCTGTTTTTTAGTATTTGTTGTTATAGCAGCAACAGAAATAGGGTCCGTTTTACCCTTTGGGTATGGAACCCTAAAAAAACGTGATTATGGATAGTACCCCCCTCCCCCCCCTCTCTATCCATAAGGTTAGTGCCACACCTCACCATGTATCACCAATGAGGAAAAGGGGGGGGGGAAGCTCAATAACACCACGTGATTAATAGACAACCCTAAAAGGAGTTGAATCTAACCTACATAATATAACTACAACACGATGTGTCAAGTTGGTAAACACAGATGTTAGCCATTTACCTAGAGGTGTATTAAAGAAATAATGAAATAATAATATTTTTGACATTTCAAATTAAAATGTTGCCACTTTAAGCAGCTTTGTTAATGTACATAATATTTAGTTACAGAATGTTTGTGACCCACATAAGTACCAAACTTAAACTTAAACAATTAATAATAATAATTTCACATGTGCTCATTTAAATTGTAATTGGATTAATAGTGCTACATAATAATTACAATTCATTGGAACATTAAATAAAACACAATTATTTAATAATATAAGAAAGAACAAGAACATATCATTCATTTATTATCACGTAGTGCAAGATAAAAATATAAAAAAATATACTTTCATTCTAAAATAAGAGACCAAAGGATTGGGAGTTTAAGTGACTATGTTTTCAGAGCTCATTCTGTTCTATTCCATTAAAGGAATTTGTGAAATTATTGAATCTCACTGGCTTTGTAATTAAAAAAAAAACACAGGGGTGTAGTGAGGAGCAAGATTTGCCTAAAGATTTTTTTAAGGTACCTGTGGGTGCCTTTCCTACATTTCCCTTACATAATTATATAACAAATATATACCTAAATTATATACATATCTACAGCATGCAACTACATATACACATTATATACATTATACTTACTACTAACTATACATAACAATATAAAACAATACTACATCTTTTACCAGGAATAACAAAAGATTATATAGACCCTGTCCGACTTGTAGACGACATGTACAGTCTAAACATATCAAGCCCTCCCAAACTTTGAGAGAAAAGCCAGAGAAATAATAGAGGAATTTCTCCCAGACTATGTTACCAACCCCCGAGTAATCTGGCTTCTCGGAGCAAGTAGAAAAGACTTAGAAAACCTGTGCTCTATCCTAATAACCATGAGACCATATGTTGCCAACTTAGCGCATGAAATCCTCAGGAACTCAAACGAAGGAGTCCAACTACAGCTGATAGGAAGTTTCACGAATCTTCAAACTATTGACTAACGATTAACGAAGATGGAAATAGAGAAGAAACCATATTTTCACTTGGGAAACTAAAAGACAGAGAGGCAATTCAAGTTATTAAAAAAAGACTAGAAAGATCTGAAATGCCTCCGAGGGCCGACCACATAGTTGAGAAAGTTCTAACTGCAACTAATTGTACTTTTGTTGCAGCACAGCAGTTAAGAGAAGAGACTTGGGGTTTTTCAATCACAGGGATAACAAGTCCAGTGCCATGTGAATGATTTTTCCTATGCTTCTCGTGGTGTGGTGGGCCACATCCGCATCCAAAATTCATCAGATATTGGGACATTATCCATACGACAACAAGTCACAAGGATTGGTAATAACGTTAGCAGAGGGGTCAGGAGGCATTCTCCATTATTTGTCTCACATGTATCCTGAGACGAGCTTGATATATAATACCCTCCAGAATGACGAGGTGGAATTTAAAGAAAATGTCCTTAACGTGAGTCCACCTGCACTCGTTGGGGATCCTTGTTCAATATTAGATAGACTAATTGGTCTGAATGAGCTATGCCTAGGCGAGACAGATATTACCTCTCAAGAATTCATAAAGAAGTTTAAGAACATCCTGATCACCCGATGTGATACTGTCAAAATCATTAGCATGGATGCCGAATTGAAAACTGATATGACAAATCTTGACAAGTTGGAGAAGAATCGGACGGTTTATTCATCAATAAGATGTTTATCAAGTCGGAGTCCGAATCAGAGATGATAAGACAGTTCTGCAAAAACAACGGGTTCCTCTGCAACTTTCACAAGCCATCCGCTAGTCATCCTCACAACAATGAAATATAATTTGTATTGTTTTGTATTGTTATGTATAGTTAGTAGTAAGAATAATGTATATAATGTGTGTATGTAGTTGCATGCTGTAGATATGTATATAATTTAGGTATATATTTGTTAGCATATAATTATGTAAGGGAAATGTAGGAAAGGCACCCACAGGTACCTATGCTTTTTTGGAAACCATATTAATTACAAAATATCAAAATTGATATAAGTACTTACTGGCCAAATTTGCTCCACCCCCAAAACGAATTTGTTACAAAATTGGCTTGGACCATTTTTGAAGACCGTAATCCCTTCCTCGCCTAAATTATATTATAAGACCAACCGAGGTCCACATTTTGGACAACTTAGGTCTAAAACTGAAAAACACAGTCACTGTGTTTATATTTAATGCCACACTTTCAAATACAATCTATACAGGAACCCGGAAGCGCCACGATAAATTGTTAAGGTTACCGTGCGCTCTTTAAAAATATACATCCGTGGAAATTAAGTAAACAATATTGTAGCATGCTAGCACTCTACTGCCAAGTCGTGTTGCTGGCAACATTGGTGTTAGGTTGCGCGAACGCGTTAGGGAAACTCTGTCCTAAGTTTAAACTACCAAACTGCTGGGGTAAAGTTTGCGCAGGCTGATTAAAGAACTGATTGCTGGCGAACTGTTGCTGTGGCTGTTGCTGCAACGGTTGCTGTACCGGCGCCCCAAAAGGCTGCTGAAACTGATTACCCATTTGAAACTGGCTTACAGGGAATTGCATACCGTTTTGTTGTACACTGGCAACATTAGCCACATTGCTGTACCCGGGTTGCTGTTGAAACGCACCAAACTGAAACGCACCAGTTTGTTGGTTTTGGAACGAATTCGGCTGTTGATTCTGATAAGACCCAGTTTGTTGATTCTGGAACGGACCGGTTTGTTGATTCTGGTACGAACCGGTTTGTTGATTCTGGTACGAAACAGGTTGTTGGTTCTGGTACGAGCTGGT
This sequence comes from Ennomos quercinarius, assembly GCA_910589525.2. Taxonomy (NCBI): domain Eukaryota; kingdom Metazoa; phylum Arthropoda; class Insecta; order Lepidoptera; family Geometridae; genus Ennomos; species Ennomos quercinarius. The sequence continues at coordinate 5,708,329 of OU342510.1, forward strand.
TTGTTGGTTCTGGTACGAACCAGTTTGAACTGGATTCGGGTTGAAGCTTGCTAGGTTGGTCGATGGAGTTTGGCTGTACAGCGCTAATATACTATCCTTGGTCAGCTTCGACTTTTCCTTTTCCGTTGGGGCCGCTTGCTTGAAAAAGTTCTCTTCCTCCACTTTGAGATCAGGCTTTAGAGCTTCCTTCACAGGTTCTGAAGGTTTCTCTTGTGGTGCTGAGAAGAAGCTGGAGAAGATGTCGTCGTTGGCAGGTTTCGCTTCGGTCTTGGTGGTGTCCAGGCCTAAGAGGTCCGTTGAGCCGTTTGAGGTTTTGGTGTCTTGAGCAGTGGGCGGCGTGCTTCGACCGAGCTTCGGACTAACTGACGACTTCGGCTTTGGTATGCTTGGTATGACATCTGATTTCTGAAAGTTAGAAAAAATCCAGGTGAATGCCTTGAGGATTTTTTTTTAAATGTAAGCGAATGACTTGACGAGCTATTCGTTCGCCGGTGTTAAGCGACACGGCCGCCCATAACAGATTGCAGTGTCACTCGGAACTCCAAACTTAAGTTTCGCGTGACACTGCGCACTGCGCACGTCATCCTGAGACATCACACAGTCTAAAAAAGTTTTCTAGACTGTGAGATCAGTTCGTTTAGTCTCATTTTCCCAGTAATTTCACTAGCTACAATGCCCTTCAAACCGGTACACAGTAGTGCTTGCACACTACTGCTTGGCGGCAGAATAACTGGCAAAGCGGTGGTACCTACCTAGACGAACTTTGCAGAAAAGTCCCACCACCTAGTAAAAAGGATAGCATATGTAGGAAAGATATATGCGGAGAAAATTCATGTTTAGCAAAATTCCCTAAAGTCGAAAAACTTTTGTTTTTTTCTACTTAGTAGTAGGAACATACTACGAATACTTTTAGGCTGCAACGATATGCGAGCTGACTTATACTTTATTGCGTTATAGAAGGTCACTATTTCATTAAAATTAAATGCGACGTGAATATTTTGCACACTTATTAAATGCTACAGGCCTGATAGTTCAGTTGGTAGTAGCTCTGCCTTCTGATCTGAAGGTTGTGGGTTCGATTCTTACCCAGGACAAACATTTGTGTGATGAACATAGGTGTTTGTTCTGTGTCTGGATGTTATATCGTATTCTATATATGTATTTACAAACAAAAAAAGGTATTTGAGTATGGTATCAGTTATTTGGTTCCCGTAGTACAAGCTTTGCTTAGTTTGTGGCTAGATGGCGCTGTGTGAACCACACACATCACACTAATATTATAAAGGCGAAAGTTTGTGCGTATGTGTGTATGTGTGTATGTTTGTTACTCTTTCACGCTCTAACAGCTGGACGGATTTGGATGAAATTTGGTGTGGAGGTAGCTTATACCCTGGATTAAAACATAGGCTTATACTTCCTATACTACTAGATACTTTTTATCCCAAAAACGGGAACGGTTCCTGTAGGAACGCGGGTGCAACCACGGGGCGCTGCTAGTTTATATTATATTTTATATTTATGTACTTCAAATGTTCTGTGGTAGACTGTAGTGTAGATCTACACACTAGGCAGGGATCAAAACACAAGGAGCAGGTGAAAAATCATATGATTTTATTTTTCATAAATCACTCTGCTACTTTTTGTCAGACACTCTGCTACAAATCACAGTGTGATAATCACACTTAATTGAATCGTGGCTTCGGATTTCATAATACGAGAGTAGCATAAGCGGTGAATATCAAAACATATAATTTTATTTATAATTCAGTAAACAAACTGAGACCTAAAGAGTATAATTTTATTAATATGGTGGTGTAGCGGTGAACTTTGATCTTGTTTAACTTAAGAGACTAGCGTTAGATTACATTGTAAATCATTTGTAGCAGGTCGCAACTTCACTGGGTTGCTCCTAAACCACATCTCTGTTCCATTTCATAAAGCACAGCCAATCGCCATTGGTCATAAATTCATTAGGCATATGAAAAATCACAGGCTGTGAAAAATCACAGTGACTAAAACAAATCATATGATGAAATGATAATGATTTTTAAGTTACAATCATTTCCATGCCTACTACACACACAACTACATGTGAAGATACCAAAAAACAATCGCTAATCGATTTTGATAGGTATTTGAAATTAACTTTCTTACAACGCTCGTTTGCCTATGTTCTTAGATACAATGATATCATGAAGGTCGCGGGCATCCGGTGGGTGTAGATCATCTACATCCACCAACCGCGACGATAAAACATTGTCGACAACGAAGATGAAGCTGCTCCTGCTTCTGCTGTAGTTACTAGGAAAGAGAGAGACAGGAGAGGAGGGAAAAAGGATGAATGGATGACGTTGAAGAGAGGCAGGTGCACCAGCTAGTTACCTAGTAATAATAATTGTAGTTCCTAGTTCAATTATTCATCATCAGAGCGTAAAAAAAAATATTAAAAAGTGTAATGTATCTCATTTTTACTAGGTGCCTACTATGTAGATGTTTTACACTTTAATCATTCAAGGTTGAAGCATAGAGCAAGAAAATAAAGCGAGAAGTTCAATTTGTACTAAATGAGATACGTGTCATGAGTTTGCCCTATGTAGATGGCAGACTGTCGCTGAGTGTGGCGGTTAAGAGCCAATACAACACTGAGAAAAATGACTTCGGTACTACATTAAATGTTAACATGAAGAATAATATTTTATTCTGACGCCTACAATATTATCATGCGCATGATGAAATATAAGTCAGTCAAATCAATTTACGGCTCATCACTACTAGTTTAAGGGAATTTAATGATTGGTTATCATTATTGTTTATCATTTAAAACTTAAGTTACATAATATTGAATTGTCGGTTCTAACTTGGTGTTTTATCGAGAAGATCACGACAATTTAAAAGTTTGACCTGATAGAGATGTAAGCACGACAATTTATAAATAAAATACCTTGCATGAATTCGTAAGTTAATAGAAAATATCATATTTCATGATAAACAATCGTGACAGTGTGATTTCATGATAAACTTTCGTGACAGGCACAATAGAATACATTTTAACGGATTTTTACGGGAAAAGGAATTTGTTAAGTGCATAATAGTCATTATCAACAGCATGAAGTCGTCCACTGCTGAACATAGGCCTCCCCCACGCCACTTTGAGTGGCTGCTTGCTTCGTGCATTCACCGACTCCCCAGAGTTTTAACCAGATCGCCGGTCCACCTAGCAGGGGCCAGCCTACGCTGAGTCTTCCGGTTCGTGGTCGCCACTCGAGAACCTTTCTTCCCCATCAGTTGTCAGTTTTACCTGCCCATTGCCATTTCAACTTGTTAATTCTAAGGGCTATTTTAGTAATATAGAACAGTATCGAAGTATTTATTTGAGGCTGTGTAAACTAGATGGCGTTAGTAGAAAAGTTAGCACGCGGTGGTGTTTTGTTCGTAGCAATTAAGTAGGTTTTGTTAAATGCACAGTTTTATTTGAGTTTTCGGTATCTTGGAATTCACAGTTATCATTACGATACCAACAAACTGTTATAGATGTTCGTTGCATCATATGAGTTTCCCATGAGTAAAATATGAGGAAGCTCGTTAAACCGCAATGACCGTAATGAAAAATATTTTTAAGTTTCCTTTAACGTTATTAGGAAATATCTTCATACTATTGTGATGTACAGACCAATTTAACATTGAAATAATGACTCCATACCATTACTTCTCCAATTTCTATCATTCCCATCATGATGTCTCGTCATTACCGTTTGAAGTGTTCAAAGAGTTCGTCATGATAATTTGTCATGACGCGTAACGATAAAACATGAGTATACAGCACTTAGTAATATCGTGCTGTTTTCTGATGTTTAATGGTGACGTCTGTTCATGATAGTTTTTTATGATTTACGTACAAAATGTTAGTAAGAACTTTTGGTCCCTTTTTGTCAGGAATACGGATAAAAGTGCCGGAATTCCTTTCAAATTGTTCGTAATTCATGAAAGTATTTTTCTCAGTGAACGCCAAAATGCTTAAAATGGCTTAGCTTGAAGCAGTGTCCTGTCAACAATATTGCAACAATGACTTTGAAATTAATATATGGTAAAGTTCAGGACTAATGTTACTGCAAATGTATAGTGAAAACACGAATTAACAAAATTTTCTCGATAGAAAAAAATTACAAAGTTACCTCCAAACCGTACAAATAAACAGTGATTATTCAATGAACACTTGAAATAAGATCATGAAACTTTGTGTAGTAGATGAACTAAATATAATGGAGGGCTTATGTATAGTAGATTTTTTAAATACCCTTTATATTCAGTGTAATAATAAATTACCTAAACTATTGCGCGTTGGAACCAGAATAACTTAGACCGCCCCTGCCGCTCGGCCCCTGGCTCATCCCCGCTTTGGCCTAGTACTATATATCTATTCTGTGGCTTTGGCTTGAATTCACGCTGGCCTTGCACAAGTCCTTAATGGGAGAGGAAAGCCTATGTTCATTCAACCAGTGAACTTCGCAGTAGTAGTACTACTTACATTGTACTTCTTATCGCTGGCCGATGGAGCTGGTAAAGGACCTAAACCTGATGCCGTGGTCTTCTTTTTCCGCTTCTGTTTCTCGATCTCTTCATCTATTTCTTTATCCCTGAAAAATGTTTTCCTGTTTAGAAAAGTATGAAAAATGCTCGATTTGGTTTTCAGACCTTTCCAACTAAGTAAATTAATAGTAAAAGAACATTTTTATTTTATAAACAAGCTTTTATTTTCCACTAGCTGCGCCCCGCGGTTTCACCCGCAGATAAAAAGTAGCCTGTACATAAGCTATCTATATTCCAAGTTACATCCAAATCCGTCCAGCGGTTTGAGCGTGAAGGAGTGACAAACATATACACATACAAACTTTCAGCTTTATAATATTAGTGTGATTCTATTTTTTCGCATAGTATATATACCCTTTCATTTGATACTCATATAATGGGCGTGCAGAAAAATAACTAGACCACCATGTTGAGCAATACGCCATATTGAATTTAAAATGACGTCAACCCGCTAACCATGCGTTGCCATCGAAACTAAACGTGTATGCAAAATTTGATCTATCAGTTGAGAATAAGCTTTAAAACTCAGATGTAAGTTTGACCCGAATGACCATAACAATGGGACCATAAAGCCGAACGTCCACCTCCAGCTAAACTAGTTAGTTTAGATAGTTGAACCAGTTTTTCATAGATGTAAAAAAAAAAATAGATGTGCGTCCACCGCAAACTATGCCAGATGAATGAAAAACTGTCTCAACTATCTAAAATAACTTAGTTTAGCTGGCGGTGGACGGTCGGCTTTAGGGTGAGCTTCGTAAGTTACTTTCGAAAGTCTTCCTACAGTAAGAAATAGAGTTGTTTTGGGACCAAGTTGTTTAATTTTTCATTTTAAGGCTGACACTAATGTTTCATGACTATGAACAAAACCTCCCGTAACTGCAAAATAAAGGTACTCCTTAAGGTCTCATTATTTTGACACAGTATGTAATGTAAGCTCATAATGTCATTGCCCCAAATTTTCCCACAGCTGGGACACCAGCCTTCTCTCACAGGTAGAGTGTGGGCCATAACCCACCATGGTAGCCAAGTGGTCGATAATCATCATCATCATCATCATCATCAACAACAACAGCCTGAAGACGTCCACTGCTGAACATAGGCCTCCCACAGAGAGCGCTACTTTAAGCTACCATAATAGTGATAGATTAATATTCTAACCAGTTAACTTTAGGCGTCGGCGGAGGCACCCATTCCTTTGCCTGATACTTGCGCGTCTCGTACTTGGCGCGTATGAATGCCTCAAGCGAAGAGTCTTGTTGCGGACGACGGAACGAATCTGGTAGGTTTGCTTCGTACACCGCTCGGGCGCGGGAATTGCCCATCTGTTGCAGGGATACCTAGAACGGGGGGAGGGGAGGATGCATTTAATTCGCTAATTATAAACCCTGTTTTTACCAAGATTTCATCGCCTAATAAATGGTACTCTAAGGACCCGCGTAGTCATACCCGGCGAACAAAACCCAGGGGATCTTTGCTAGACCCCCACGTCAAAGGCCCCAGAACCAACTCCCTAACGCCCCTGTGAGGGTGGTGAGAAGAAAACATGACTGACTGCGCCGGTTTCATGCGTCTAAACTGTCTACCTCATGAGGGCGATCGGGACTTTCCTCTATTACCCCCCAGACTCATTCAAAAGATCCTCGCTTTTTCGCTTTCTCTCATGCACAAGCAACTAAACAATCATGAGATTTTTTGACATTATATTTTTTTTTACCTTTGATAGGCTTGCATTTGCCCACTGTCTCACTTGATGGTAAGTGACGACGCGGTCGACGATGGAGCATGCTTGCCTAGAAGATACCCGTTCACTCTTGCCTTAAAAACTCCCAGATTATATTTTTCAGGAAGCCGATACGCTGCTGCCCTAGCACGGACGGTAGACAAGATTGTCTTTCCCGGTTTCATGTCACTTTCTTCATACTTACTTGGGAGTAAACAGGGGAAAGACAATTTTGTCTACAATCCGTGCTAGGGCAGCTGGTAAGTTGTTCCATTCCTTTGCCGTCCGCGCAATAAACGTTGAAGCGAAACGCTTTGTGTGGATAGGAGGAATGCCCACCATATACGGATATCGTGTCTCTGTGTGTCGTATTGTGTTTTAATAGTTAATAGTAAATGAGTAACGATTAAAAAGTATTATAAAATTGGTAAGTTAATTACCACTTGTTCAGGTGTCCAAGAGTCCAGGTTGACACTCTTCACCTTCGAGATATGAACGCCGAGGTTCCGGTGGATGCCGGCGCAGCGGATGCACAGAAATATGCCCAAGTTCCATGACGCCCAGCGAGGTCCTACAAAATCATTAAACATAATTAATATATAATATTATGTGCAAGTTTCATTTGAAAAAGGATAGCACGGGATCGTTATGAGGTATCAAACCGGAATAGACCATTTTACAAAAATCCGATACTGTATACATCATAGTTCCCGTTGCTGGGGCAAGGGTCTTCTCAGAGTGTAGGCCATAAAGCCATAATACACTATGCAGGCCTAGTGTGGGGTTGGTGGATAACACAGGTTCTCTTTATGATTCTGGAACACACCGATTTCCTCGCAATGGTTTCCTTCAGTGCCGTAACAGCGAGTGTAAATTGCTCACACATTGGGGCAGAGGCGAGCGGGATTTCAACCTTCACCCCTATCTCTTAACTGCTCTGGTAATGGACTTCATCTGCCATCCTGCCCGCGCCAATATACAAGTCCACGAGAGCGAGCACACCATCATCATCGCCACCAGACTTACGCAATAAGGCCCCTGGTTGCGTCAAGTTAAAAGTCGCACGGGCTACCTGCTGAGCCATACCCAATACCCACTCTTTTACACAGAATAAGTATAGTATAGTACAATGAAATTTCATTATTTAGTCTTGAATGTGTGTAACTGGCCCATTGGCTAATTAACAGTAATTACCATTTAAGTATTTAATTAATTACTTCCCGCACTGACAATAACTGCATTCAAATATGAATACAGTACAGAGACAACTTCAATCGTCCTCTCTTTGCCTTTTCCCATTTGTTATTGGGGTCGGCTCTCAAAATAAGCTGTAGCGGCGAGCTACCAGAATTACACGAGCGCCTGCCATTCGACCTCGCAACCCATAAGGAACCAGTAACAGGAATGGTTTTTTTTTTTTTGGAGGGACAGGATTGTGCGTAGTGTGGGGGTCTGATGCTATTGTATACTTCTTTCCCCCACCGCATGGAAGGTAGATGGGAGTAGGAGTGAAGAGAAGGTGGGAATGAAGGGAAGGGGAGGGGGGGGGGGGGGGGATATGTTATTAAAATTTCGTTAAGATAACTTCTATGGAATTTTAGTATAATATGACATAATAATTAAAGTCAAAGAATGGGAGAAGCCTTGGCCCCTGAAATACAGTGTTCTCACTAGTTCGGGAGTCTTTGGACTCAATAAGATGTATAAACTCTTTTATGTCAATAAATGATTATTTGATTTGATTTGATTTTGGAGGAAGGAATCTAATAAGAGGATGTAAATTTTACTCTGGCATGTTTTTAGAAGACGGTGGCTACTTAGCACATCGACTTTGGATGGATAGGAATGGTTAGATCAGGTGTCAGGTTCTATCAGGCGTGACTGCCCGTAACGAAACGATTGCCATAGACGTTCTCATGACACCCGGGACCGACGGCTTAACGTGCTCTCCAAGGCACGGAGCGATGGCATCGAAAACTGCACATAACATACTAGATAAGTCATTGGTGCAGGGCAACCCGGTGCCGTAAGATTGCGAAGCGCACATGCTACCGCTCAGCCACCATCGCTCTCTACAGAAACAACTTCAATACTAATAGTATTTAGGTTAGCATTAAGTTTGCTGATGCACTTGCTTTTTATTTTATTATACTGAATAGGCCCACATTTGACCGCATTTTCACGTGAGGGAAAGTGACGACGCGGTCTACGATGGTACATGCTTGCCTTCACTATCAACTTGAATAGCTTCAGATTGTACTAATCGGGAAACATGCTGGTAAAGTGTTTCATTCAATGCTCGGGGTTATAAATGTTGAGTCAAACTGGTTTGTACAGATTGGAGGAATATCAGCAATAAGTGTATGTATTCTTGTACCCCGATGTATATTCTATTCTATTGATATTATTTATCTATATATTTACCTATGTGTATGTAGCATACAGTTAAAGTAATATAAACTTTGACAATAGGCTGTAAATAAAAATATATTATCAACACCATTAGCAGTATGTCAAGTTGTAGTAGATAAGATATGAAAGTAAAATGTAAAATGTAGTCAATTCATGGATATGAAATGAAGCAATGTACAAATAGCTTTATAGCATCACCATCATCACCAACCATCACTGGAACAGTTGTGTCAGTGACCCAAGGCTGGGCTCTGATATCTCAAGGAGTTAGGTGTAATTGAGCTGGCAGGAAGAAACGGAAAAAAAACCCAAGCGGGATGTCAGTGCAGGCCTTTATCACTCCCATTCAGAATAGATAGATAGATAAACTCTTTATTGACACCAACATAACAAAAATAAAAAAGACAGGAAAACTTACAAGTAGGGTACAATGGGCGGTCTTATCGCTAAAAAGCGATCTCTTCCAGACAACCTTTGGATGGACAGAGATAAGAAAACGCTTTACAGCCAATTAGAAATGCTCCGCAGTTCCATCTGCTATCTACCCATTTCCTGCAGGAACTTAATTTTCTGGGATAAAAAGGTATCTTATCTTGACACCCATAATATAAGCTATCTGTATGCAAGATTTCATTGAAATTGGTTTAACTTTTTTTTGGTGTGAAAGCCACATATTGAATTAATGTGTCTGTTTTATATACAGGGGTTAACCTTGAAATGTAAATGTTGTAGTTTCACTCTAATTCATTTAATTGCTTTAGTAAAAATAGATTCCTGTTCACCACACATTCGTGTAATTAGAAATTGTCATTACTGTTGATCCTGTTGTGCAGGATTCTAAGCTGAATCTAGTTAGACAGTTCTAAATGTTGCTGTCCCTTTCAGATAGGTCTAAATGCTGTTTTGTAACTGGGTTTGCTTGCTTTATCCTCCTAAACTGTTATGTTTTAGTTGATTTTTACAAATAACATGTGAAATAGCAACAGAGAGATTCACATTCGCAAACCAAGAGATAATAGGTATCCTCACTGGAAGACACCTAAAAAAAGACATATTACATTAGTAATATGATGGGAATGGCCTATGCACTTGTCAAGTATATGATCATCAATATGCTGAACTTGCCATTTCGGCATCCAAGTACTGAGGTCTATATGAGTGCCAATGTGCTTAGCGTTTGTAAGCTGTACTTGTATGAAATCATGCGAAGGTATCATCGCTATACGGTACCTTTCCTACCAAAAACTAAAAAAAGAACTAAACGATTTCCATTACCACAGATAAAACATCGATTTGCAAGACAACATTATAATTATCTAGCGCCATTTGTATACAGTAAAATAAGTTCTGTTCGTAAAATTAAACATTACAGTAATTTCCAAGTAAAAAAGGTGATAATAGACTGGCTTAAGGATTTTGACTACAATGACACAGAAAAACTGCTTGAACCATATGATTAATACTTAGATGCTTTTAAAATTAATATTTCATATGTATCTATTATTTTTATTTCTTATTATTTTTAGGTATAACTCTCATTTATAATTATCTAGAACATTATCTTAAGTATGTATATTTTCAACCACAGTGTAAGGGAGGGCACTGGCTTCCATAGCACAGTTTTTACTAGTTTGGAAGCCTGGGTTTCACCTAAATGTAAACTTGTATAAGATGTGTTCAATAAAGATTTATTATTATTTATTATCAATGACAGACAGTTGTTTTAGATCAACAAGATTGCACAAGTTTTTTTTTGCTTAAAAAGTCTTGACATGATCTCCACATGATTGGGAATGGTTCTTTAATATGGACCCAAAAATGTATACACTAATTACAGATTAGAAACCTAAAAAGAAAATTTAGTAGAAGAGCAGAAAATTACATTGAAATTCATCACCATTATGAGTTATTACATCATCTCTCACACAATTAGAGTTACCAGTGACACTGCTACTGTTATGGGCAGCAGTGCTACTTAACTTCAGGCAATCAACCACCTCATCAGGTTATCTGATAGCTAAAAAAACGCTTATATAATTCTAGAAAGGAGAATTTGGGTATTCATTGAGTTTGATGGGACAGCAAACCAGTTTCAAAACTTTATTGTCATGGTATGGAATGTATGGAACATATAAATTAATTAGTTAACAAAACATTAATAATTATAACATAGTCATTGCTCTAATACATACCTTTACTACTGAATAAAATACCAAACAGCTGTTATGAAGCTAGTTGCTATTTTATGAATCATGTAATACTTTTTGACCTATGAATAGGAATCTCAAATTACAAAGGCTTGGTCTAGGACAACAAATAACGTCGCAAAGAGTAATGTATTATTACACGTAAATTGATATGAGGTGAATTAATGACCTGACCCTATGAATTACAGTAATCGTGACTCATTTGAATAATTTTGATTTATTCTATCAAGTTCAAGAACCTCTGGTGTATTAGAGTATAAAAAACGTGCATTGTACACTAGATAACGGCGGGGTAACGTTCAAATCCTAATAAAGTATGAAAAACAAGGGTAATGGTAATAAAATAAAAAGGAAAAAATCAGTACCTTTTGCATCACAATCCACACAATATTTGTTATCCTCATCTTTCAGCATTTGCATCAAAATGTTCTGACATCGATCCTGGATCTGTTTAACTCGATCTTTTTCACTTTTCGAAGCCATTTCTGTGAAATAAATTGCAAAAACAATACGAAAATGGGTGGAAAACTCTTGTTTGTTGAGTTGAAGGAAAGAGACCACAGAGTACAGACTTTTCGTGTCACTGTCAACCACAGAGTAATTTATTTCTGCGAGGTAATTACGTATGCAACAGCAATGCGACAGCAGTAGCAAAGGAACAACTGTAGCGTATTAGGGGGCCGCTCCCTTATTACCTAACTCGCAACAGGTTTGCGACAGACGTAAATCTCGCGGTGATTGCTGTCATGCATCATTAGTGGTGTCGAGCATGTATACTTCGCTACTGCTGTTGCTTTGCTACTGCTGTCGCATTGCTGTTGCAAATTTTACGTAATTACTCCGCGGGTTTCTAGCAAAGATCCCTTTCCATGAGCGTTAACGCCATAGAGAAAAATAATATATATATATAGCAGTTAACGCCAAACGATAACTCAAAATCACAGACTACTATACGCTAACGCTTCTCAAAATGTATGGGAATAACGTAACCTGTGGAAAAGTTTTTCGCAGGTTAATGCACAGACTACTATTGGGTTAATGTCATTCCCATACATTTTGAGTTATCATCGTTTGGCGTTAACGCTAATGGAAAGGATCTTTGCTAGACCTGGACCCCTATTCTCACGAATCGAGAAGAAATCTCGTCTGGGAATAAATCTCGAGACTCGAGTTTTCGGTATTCTCATGCAATATCTCGATTGCTAGCGCACGAGATGACTCGAGTGATGGAAGCATTAGCGTATAGTAGTCTGTGGATCGGAGGCAGTCGAGAGATCAGAACGAGATAACGCTATATGTAAGACAGCGACCACAAAGTCTATGCTCAGAATCAAGAACTTGAAAATTGACACTGGAACATGAATCAAACTATAGAATATAAAAGTAAGTTGAGTTGAGGTCATGGACCTACTAAAAAAAGAAGGACAGAGTCCCAATTGATCCCGAACCGAGGTACCCATAGGAAGTCGGGACGCTAATAAGTACGAGCGGACACGCACACACTCACATCATAGGAAGTCTATCGCCTGCCATTACTGCTCCGAACCTCGCCCAAGACGCATAGAAAAAAATATTATAAAATGCCGTCTTGCGTTGTGAAAAGTTGTCGGAATCATAGTGGTTTGATAAAAAAAAGTCAGGGGATCACTTTTCACAAATAAGCTTGTTAATATTTCGCTAATTTCTTGCTTTTTCGATAAAACTATTGACATGCAATCAATACACAAAACCAGCTAGTGTTACCAACAATCAAACTTGCAAATTACCCGGAAGTGTGGGAGAATGACCAAATTATGTTCGAATACAACTTATTCACCTACATTGATCATAATTAGAGATCTGACTATATGCAAATGCATATTTCCATTATGCATATGCATGTGCTGGACTTTGCAGGTTAAAATAAATATTGTACCGGTAATGGACCTACTAATCGTACATATTTGTGCAGGTTTTCTATAATGTAGAAAAAGTAAAGTAACGTAGAAAAATACGATTTATGTGTTCATAAAACATTTTAAGCAACACCCTGGCTATAAATCTTTGTGCCAAGTTTTATTAACTGACTGGCTGACCCGACCCTGTCCAAAGGAAGAAAGAACTGGGAACTTCTCTCTTCGCTATAGCGTACAGGGTATATTCCCAGTTGCCCCCACATGCTTCGCCCCCGGGTGGCAACTGGGAACAAAATTCCCAGTTGCCACCCGGTGGACTAAGTGAGGGGGGAGGTGGTGGCAAGTGCAGGGGGTGGCGAGGAAAGTGAGGGGGAGGTGGGGCAAGTGTGGGGGAGCAGGGTAAGTACGGAGTAGGCGAGGAAAGTGCGGGGGGGGCGGACTAAGTGAGGGGGCAAGTGTGGGGGAGGGGAGATTGCAGATTCCTTTATTGTGCGTGCGGCTATGGAATGGAACTCACTCCCGGCGTCGGTATTTCCATTCACTTACAACTTAAGTGTCTTCAAATCAAAAGTAAATAGGTTTATTCTAGGTAGGCGTCCTCCACCTTCGACCTCATCATCACTTACCATCAGGTGAGATGTAGTCAAACGCTAACCTATCGAAAGTAAAAAAAAAATAAGCCATTCAATTTTGACTACTCTGTTATAAGCTCGCGTAGCTTTTTGGTCATACGAAAAGTCACACCAACAACAGATTTTTTGTTGTCGGATTCGGGTAATTTTCTTCACATGGCAATCCTTTAATCAGTCACACATGTTTATGCGGCCTCCATTGCTGTACGTCAGTTCGATGTCAATCAAGATTCCATCCTGCTTTTTTTAGAATTCTATGGTTGAGGTTATATTATTGTGATTTTCTTGTGTTCGTTATGGAAAAACGGTAAAACTGTGCAAAATGCTATAATGGTGCATCCGAAGATGTGAACGTGCGATTCCACAGGTTTTCTCTGCCTGGCAAACATGGATCTTTGAAGTAAGTAAGCCTAATAACCTACGCAAAATCCAAAAAGGTATAATGTACCACGTACATACATAAAAGAGAATACTTTCTCAAAATCACGCTGCTTACACCCGTATCTCGCTCTATAGATTACATGTTTATTATTTAATTTTTTCAGGGCGTGATTATGGGCTGAATAATGGTATCCAGCTGGGAGCTAGACTTCTGAGGAATCACTGAAACAACTACACCAACAGCGTATAGGTATGCTATAGGCAGAAGGCACCTGATTTATGGAAACAAATTTTATAATCCCAACCCCGATTGGAGCAGTAGATGTATTGTTGAAGTGCCGCCAAGAAAAATGTGCAACTTGTAACTTCACCTATGAATGTGTCAGGCTCAAACCTTCAAGTAAATTAATTTCAATTACCTGAATAAAAGTTTTCCCAGGCCGTGAGGCTATGGACCGAAGTTGATGGAAGTATTATGTTAAATCAGATAGATCCTGTGACCATGATCCTCAGTAATGAGGAACCAACCAGAGAGAGAGAGAAATAAAAGTATGTAAAAATCCAGTTCATACCAATGATATTGACACAGTTGCCTGTTGGATTTATTTTATACCAAAGGATAGGGGAATATGAGGGTTTTTCCCGTTTCTTGAGTGGGAAGCGAACCAACAACCTACAGCACAGTTGATGGAGCTGGCCTTAAGGCTATCTAAATAATATTTTCTTTTTTGCTTCAGGTACTCAATGAAGGCTTCTAGGCTGGTGTTACTATTGCTACTGCAATAACTACATCTTACTTACTGTAAAGCTTCCGGAACAATTTTCTGAAAATGCTGTGAATGTGTGCTGTGATAATACTGGGTGGCGCAAAAGTAAAGACCCTATTTGGTTCAGCTATAACATTTTTTCTAAATTAGAAAACTAGATTTAGGTTTTTTTAAATGTATATTTGTGCCATTAAATTTCGTACCATTAGGATTTAAAGATGATGTCTTTTAAATGGTGACCTCCAGAGTTGATACACATTTGAGCCCTATTTATGACATTTTGCATAACTTGCCGTAACACTTCCTGCGATATGTTCGTTATTTCTTGACGAATGTTTTCTTTTAGAGCTGCGAGAGTCTGTGGCTTGTTCATATACACCCGAGATTTCAAAAAACCCCAAAGAAAGAAGTCTGGACTGGTCAGATCGGGTGATCTTGCAGGCCAAGGCAAATCGCCAAAACGAGAGATAACTCGGCTTGGAAAAGCGTCCCTCACTAAGTCCATAGTGTCGCGCGCTGTGTGTGCCGTAGCGCCGTCTTGTTGAAACCAGATGTGCTCCAGCCCCAATTCGTCCAAACTGGGTATCAAAAACTCACGTAACATGGTTCTGTAGCGTTCTCCAGTGACAGTTATCGCATTGCCTCCAGCGTCTTCGAAAAAATAGGGTCCGATCACTCTGTCAACACAGATGATACACCATACAGTAACTTTTAGTGGGTGTAGAGGTGTTTCTTGAATAATGCGCGGATTATCAGTGCCCCAGAACCGAGTATTCTGCTTATTGACATGCTCTGAGAGATGGAAATGCCCTTCGTCACTCATAACCAATTTTGAAGGAAAATCATCTTGCAAAATGTCATAAATAGGGCTCAAATGTGTATCAACTCTGGAGGTCACCATTTAAAAGACATCATCTTTAAATCCTAATGGTACGAAATTTAATGGCACAAATATACATTTAAAAAAACCTAAATCTAGTTTTCTAATTTAGAAAAAATGTTATAGCTGAACCAAATAGGGTCTTTACTTTTGCGCCACCCAGTATAAAGTCACAGAAGAATCTTAAATCGCCACTGTATTAGACAGTGAGTGACTGTCTATATTACCATCTTCGTCATCATCATTTCCATATGTGCCACTGTAACTATTACACCAGTGGCCCTGAAGCTGATTTCGTTGGTTTAAAATTATTGATGTAAAAAGTAAAAATAAAGTTAAAATAGCCATCTTTGCTTTACGGCATTGTTTTACAACACTTTTAATGATGGCAGGATTGTATTTTGAGACTGCATGTTTCTTCATTTTATGTATTTGATAATAATAACTTTAGAACTAAACTAGGCCCAAAGTTGTTACCTACTCATATAAATATGTATAATATAATGCGATTTTATATGAGTTATGTGGCTTTTATTTATTATGGTACCTTTATAAGGGTGGGTTTTTTCACCCGTTGTTAAAGTAACCAATCAAAAATGCTAACAAATTCTAACTAATAGTCAAGATTTGTTAGAGGTTTTAACCATTGGTTACCTTGAAGTAGTGTTCTGTGGTTTATTCCATCTGTGATAAGGATAATCACAGATTAGAGAAAAAAACAAAAGGATAATAGCACAGGATAATATAATAGTGTTCTGTGCACCACAGAGTATTTTTATAGCTGTGCATACCATAGAGTAGTATAAGTTGGTGCCACACACAGAATTCTTACTAGCCACAGATTGTTTTTTTCTCTAATCTATGGTTGGTGCACTATACAATGCAAAACACCATATTATTTTTTCTAATTTGTGAAAACACTATTGGCAAACAATGAGCAACTTCGTTTGATTTGATAGGCACGGAGCAAAGAGTATATAACACTTAGGGATGTTCCGATACTAGTGAATACGACTATGTACTTGATACTTTTCTTTCAATACCAAGTACTTTTTACCATCGAATCATTCTTTCGATACTTACTTGGTATCGGAAAGAAAGTACTAATAGCGAATCGAATCAATGCTGCTAAGTCAAAACAGGATAGAACCACAGGATAAAAATTCAATGCCAAGCAGCTTTATTTCGCTATAATATTTTTTTCCTTAAAGAAACATAGTATGGCCTAACTTTAAGTCAAGTAGAATAAAAATGTGATATTTTAATGTATACTTAGGGTTAAAACAACCCTATTTTTAATTTAAGTAGGATTCAATGTAGTAGAAAATTAGTGTAAAGGTAAAAATACATGTAAAGGTAGAATGTGAGTAGGATTTAACTTAATTTAATTGTAATTCAAAGCGTTGAATACAGTTAATACACACAAATAGTACAGTTAAGGTAGTTGTTATACTTAATTAAAATAATAAAATAAAATAAAAACAAACCATTCTCGCGATACCTATTTGGTATCGGAAAGAAAGAATTTGTATCGGAAAGAGTACTTTTATCAAATATCGTCAAATAACATATCCTTAGTGTTCAAATGTCCGATTCTTCGCGCCAAAACACTTGAAAATGTAGATCAGTCATAGAAACAACAAAACTTTGCTGCAATAAGGTAAAATTTGTTTATTTTTTCCATATTGATAAATAAAAAAAAATGTATCGATATGAGTGGGTATCGATACTTTGGTGGTATCGGAACATCCCTAATAACGCTTGGCATGGCAAAAAGTATAACTATAACTTCTGTCGCCCAGACAAACTAACCAACGAAGAAAAAAGTAAGAAGACAAGAAAAGACAAGAAGAAAAAGAAAAGAAAGAAAAAACGAAAAGAAGAAGAAAAGTTGCCATGCCATTAGCTTCAATGTCAATAAAATGGCAACAAATGAGCCTAAAAGTAAAGGCAAAAGCGCGTCTCATGGTGGTCTCGACTGCCTCCGACCACACGAGACATCTCGTGCGCTAGCAATCGAGAATATCACAAATTTGAAGCTTGAGTCTCGAATTTCGAGATTTATTGTGAGATGACATTGCGTCTCGATTCCCTACGAGCCATCTCGTGCGCTAGTCAATCGAGAATATCATGAATTTTAAGCTTGGGAGTAGAGACAACTCGAGTCTCGAGATTTATTATGAGATGACATTGCATCTCGATTCGTGAGAATAGGGGTCCTGATGTATTATTTTTCTCTATGGCTAGACCCATAAAATAATCGTGCATAACAAAAAAAAAAGACCACAGACAATAGACATAAAGGAAAAAAAGTCATCATTGTAAAATTATAAAATATAAACAAAATAATTTTATTATAAATTGAAACAAAACCATTAATAAACAGATTTTTAGTATTTTTCTGAAACCCTAAGCACGTATTGCTTTAATACTAGTAACAACAAACCAGTTTGTTTGGAATGTTTGTGTTCAACATAGGTACTTCTCTGATTTATTTATTTTGATCACATTCAAAATGGGCAATCAGCTGGTTGGAGTAGCCCCTTCGCAAATATATCCAGTAGAGCACTATCTTAGTGATCATGTCGACCTCAGTTTTGATCAAAGGTAAAGCCATTTCCACTTTCCTTGTTTTTTGATTTGTAAAAGAATACTGGTCATTTGCCTCTGTCTAATTCTACAAATAGTCATTGTTCATAAAATGTAATTACAATACGTACGTGTTATGTAGGTACATAATATTTTATTTTATTGTGGTAGAGGTGAGCACGGTGGCAGTCCATAGCATAACCTGTGCCTCTGCTATGGGGACTTTTTGTTCTAGTCTTGGCTCAACAAGGTTCCTCAAAGTGGCTCGAGCCCGGTCCCGAGAAGGCCTGGTTGTGGTAAAGGTGTTTGCCATACAGGACCCATCCTTGCCTCTAGCTGAGCACAAAGAAAGAATATTGAAGATCAAAGAGCAGCTAGTGTCGGCTTTCAACTGTTTACCATTCCAGAGGGTCATTGTAAGTATGATATTGTATTTTGTTTATTTGAACAGGGATTTCTATAAAAAAGAAAACTGAACAGTACTTTTTATACTTGGAATGTGAACTCTGAGTTTGTCGGAGATAATCATGGGTAAATTTCAATCAAGTGTTCCATTAAAATAAATAAATAACTCAAAATAATCTTGGTACATATTATCATGTTATGTTAACATTTGTCTGTATCAGAAAAGAAGGCAAAGACTGGTCAAATAAAATAATTAAAATATGCATGTAGAACACTTTAGCCATCTTTTTTTTGGAGAATTAGCATTGAGCAAATATTTTCTCATTAGCAAATTTTTTGAACAGAAAAATACTAAATGCTTTGGTGCTTTGGTGGTCACTGCTCTTACTTTTTCACCACCCCCGTTGGAAAAAGCTTTGTATTATTTATGTTAATAATTAAGACTAGATGGTGCTAGCAACTTTTTTGAATGGCCATCCTTAGGCTTAATATCACATGCATCATGTTTCAGCTAACAGATAAGGCGGGACTCCTCATGCGAGAGTACTGCCGTTGCAGCGTGTACGACCGCATGTCCACTCGTCCCTTCCTGACTGTTCTTGAGAAGAAGTGGGTGACATTTCAAGTGCTGTACGCTTTGCATAGAATGCACAAGCTTGGTATCTGTCATGGAGACATAAAGGTCAGTAGGAAGTGGTGGAATAATGTATATATGGTGTAATAATATATAATGTGGAGTAATAATGATGACTTAAATCTCTTACAATTTTATTCTATATCACAATTTATAAAAACATTGATAAGACTAAAGTAGTGTTTAGTTCCATACCCAAAGGGTAAGACGGACCCTATTACTATGGCTCCGCTGTCCGTCCATCTGTCTGTCTGTCTGTCACCAGGCTGTAATCTCATGAACCGTGATAATTAGACAGTTGAAATTTTCCCAGATGATGTATTTCTGTTGCCGCTGTAACAACAAATACTAAAAAACAGAATAAAATAAATATTTAATGGGGCTCCCATACAACAAACGTGATTTTTTTGCTTGTTTACCACATGAGTCATAGATGGCGCTGCTTTAAATAGTACTGCTACTCAACACTAGATGACAAGGATAGATAATGGTATGGAACCCTTCGTGCGCGAGTCCGACTCGCACTTGGCCGGTTTTTATTTCTGTGTTACCATTTCTTTTTTTTAAAGATTTTGAGTGGTGCTGTTTGGTTCTGTATGTACGTATTACAAATAAAACATTTCCATCAATTACATATTACAGCTGGAAAACATAATGGTGACATCCTGGTTGTGGGTGCTACTCACAGACATTGCTTCTTTCAAGCCCACATTCTTACCTGACGACAATCCCGCAGATTTCAGCTACTTCTTTGATACATCTAGAAGGCGACTGTGTTATGTTGCCCCCGAAAGATTTGTGGGTGCGCCCGACCCTAGCAATAGGGCTGTGGTAAGTAAAATCTAAAATTTAAAGCTGCCTCAAGGCTTACATGCAATTTACCCTTTTCATCATGGTAAATATTAATTTTCCGGGAAAATAATACCCTATGTTCTAGACTTGCGTGCTCCATCGTCGGCCACACCGTCGCTTGAAAAGAAAATGAAGATCTAAGAGCTAAAGAAAATGTTGATCTTGTTTATCAATCTGTTTGAAAAATTTTGTTTTGGTGTGAAGTCCACACAAACAATAAACATACAAAGAAACATATTTTTTTACTATAATATATTAGTATGAATATAATATATTAATATAGGACTAAGCTAAGAGAATAATACAGGATGTTACCAAATCACAATTTTGTTTATGTTACAGGGGGATGACAAAGGACTGCTGCTAAGCGAATCTCCATGCAAAGTCGGTGAACTGGTTCCGAGTATGGATATTTTCTCAGCAGGGTACGTAACTCTTACTCATGCTATCCTAATACTTATACTAATTTGTTTATCTATAAAACTATAATTACAGATATAGACAGACATCGGTAAGTCAGGGGACAAAATTGTCCCCTGGGTTAATATATACATATGTTATTTAATTAACCATGTTTTTTTATTTAATTAAATTATGACGAGTGTCTTCGCATTCGTTATCGCGGATATTGATCTAGATATCGTATAGTACAGGCAAATATTCAATTATTTAATAATGATCTGTTTCATTTGTAAAAAAGTTTGGCACCAATCGTTTTTTTTTCCTTACAGAAAATAGTTGATTGACCCAAGCATACTAAACTCAGCTCAGCTCAGTTCCGCAGTGGAAAAGTCTTCCGCTTAGACATTTTTTATATAGCAGTGCAAGTGTAACACTTAAAAAAAAACTATACCTAAAAACTTAAAATAGATAAAACTAAAATATAGAACTTAAAACAACCGGTTGGTGGAGGGAAAAGTGACCAGAATGATGGCAGCATTACTAACTGTCGATTCATATTAGCGCAGAGTCGAAGCGCATCGAAGCAATTTGAAACTTGATATAGCAAGTTCACCCTCATAAAGCGAACTTCCAACCAGTGTTGGTCGCGCTCATACGCGCGAATTAACGTGTCTTTTTTTTTATCTCTGAAGAAATATGTGCACTAAGTTGAGGAGATAAGGGTCAATATGAATTGACCGTTATCTATTTGAAAGATCTAGATCCTTTGTCAATTTTTTTTTTTAATTTGAAGGTTTGAATTAACTTATAAATATATCTCAACAGTTGCGCCCTACTAGAGCTATGGAACGACGGTACTCCAGCGTTAGACCTTCCGGGATTGCTGGCGTACCGTGGTGGTGAACCGCGACCATCCACAATGTCGCCTCCAGCCTGCTGCGAACCTGAACTACGCAGTCTACTGCATTCTATGACTGAGCGCAGTGCCAAAGATCGGCGCAGTGCAGAGATATACCTGGATGAGGCCAGGGGGAAGTGAGTTGGCAAGCATTAGATAGTTATAGATAGATGACTTTTTATTGTACACACCAAATAATAAATTTTTACAAGGAAGGATGTAAATTTACAAGATTTGTAACAATGTTTATCAATATTAAAGGTTTGAGGGACTTCTGAGTGTGTGGTCGGTGGTTTATGGAATGTTTGGAATCGTGCATAGAATTTTTTTGGCGTTTAGGGGAGGTTTTATTCGTTGAGGGATACATTTTACCTGGCGAGGGGATCATTTTACTCGGTAAGGTGACAATATGAGTCGTTTAAAGGACTCAATTTCACGTTTAAAGCCGATTTTTACCTGTTTGAGTAACATTTTTAGAGTTAATTAAGTGCTAGTCTAATCATGTTAGTTTTATATGAAAACTAGTATTTTGCCCGCGTGGCTGTTATCGTGGCTGTTATATTTATAAAAAAGTTATTCTTTTGTTTAATGCAATTTTTCAAAATGGCGGAATAAAAATTTTTTTTCCATATTCCTACTAAGAATCAAGAAGGATTCTCAGGTATCGATTTTCATCCGGATCGGATAACGTTTTCATAATGTCAGTACTACTCAGTACGTCTATATTTGCCATCTTGAAAAAAAAATCGGTTTTATTGTTATTGAACTTTAACCCTTATGACATCTATACTCGATCCCCAGAATTGACTTTTCTAAAATATTGGTATTTGAGGCGCAAAAAAAGGAAAGTGTATAAAAGTGTGTGTTCGATAAAAGTACTTTTGTATGGCAGTCATATTAAAAAATGGCAAAAGTCAAAATTTGATTTTAGAATGTTGATTAGCATCGTTGGGGACCCTCAGATATCGATTTTGATCCGGATCGGTGAAACTTTTTTCCGCCATGACCAAAATTTCCGCCATTTTGAAAAAAAAAATATTTGGAAAATATTTGGAATGGAAATCTCGCACGACTCGTTTCATGCGTTCATTCTTACCACGCCTGCAAGATGTGGAATAATCTTCCCCCGGAAGTATTCCCGCAATGCTTCAATATGCAGTCTTTTAAAAAGGGTATCAAAAAAGCCTTACTGAGGTGGCAACGCGTCGACAACGCCCCTAGTGTTGCAGATGTCCATAGGCTACGGTTACCGCATTCCATCAGCCCGTATGCTTGTTTGTCGCTCTTAGTTTAAAAAAAAAATTTGAAATCTTCCCCTTGGGCTGCCAAAAAAATATTAGTTCTAACTTTTTATACTAAAGTATCATGGCTTCGGCGTCATTTCTGATCTAAATTTGTATGGCAGATTTTTTTCCCGCTATTCTGAATTTTTTTTATTCGATCTAGAATCGTCCCAAGGTTTGCTATAACATTTCTTAAAACGCACATGACCTATGTATAGTTTAGCCAGGCCGTTGATGGTCATGATGATGGAAGGTCTGACGACCAGGTCTTTAATTTTTTTGAATTTCGTACGTCCACCTTTTTATTAACATAAAATAAAAAATTCAAATTTTCTCATAGCTATCGAAAAACAATGCGATGAAAACGTAAAAAACAAATTGCATGGCGGCCATCTTTAAAAATGGCGGAATCCAAAATATTTTTTCAAATATAGAATCTGGGGCCCCAAAAACCCCCCGATGCAAAAAAACAGCCGGATCGGACCAACTTTCAAAATGGCCGCCATCTTGAATCCACCATCTTGGATTTTCATGATCACTATCCGAAAGCCCCCATCGTCCACTATGACATTTGGTCGAACACCCCCCACCTACCTCTTACCGTTTCCGATTTATGAGCGTTTTAATTTTGTATGGAATTTTAATTTTTTTGTATGACAGCCCTAATTTTTTTTCATTTCTCACGTAATATCTCAGGGTTTACTACAACTTTCGTTAAAGCAGGTCACCCATCCGACTTGTAGTTTCCGAGAGCCGTTGACCAGTTCCATCTCGGAGACGACTTTCTGGTGATGTCAGATTTTTCTGGTGGTCACGTGACCCATTTCTATCTATCCCCATACTTGGTTTTTACCCACCATGCCTCACGGCCGAGATCAATTCTGTCAGTCAGTCAGTCAGTGGGTTTTTAACTTTATATAAAGTCAAGCTGAGTCACCATAACCAAGTTTCACAACATATTAAATATCAATAACAGTCAACATATGCTCCATGTAAAGTGTAAATTCGGCATCGTTTTGCTTCCTGCCGGCTTCGACCCGCAAGGACATAGAGGCCAGAGATAATAATTATAGTACGTAAGCAAGGTGGCAAGTGGAAACATGTAGTTTTGGGGAAGTTTAGAGAAACGTTCTTTCGTTTAGAGGAGATTTTAGTAATTTAGGGGACTTTTAAGTTGTTGAGGGGACATCTGCCTCCTTTTGGTAAAAGATTTGCCCAAAAGTTGGATTTGTCTCTGTCCTGAATATTTTTTAAAGAATTTTTTTCGGGTAAGTTGTTCATGTATGAATTTTTGTGGATTTAAGCGTTTTCATATACAAGGTGGGCTTGAATTGGTATGTTATCCCGAAAGGGGGGGGGGGGGGGGACTGGGACCATTATAGTCCACAAGTTGTGAAAGCCTTACTTGAAACTGCGTGTTTCCAAAGCTCTTAAATGCATTCGTCCAAGGACGAAGTTCAACCACTCGGCTGCGCTAGGGCTATCTTCGAACGTAAACTTTACATGGCATTTCCTCAATGAAAAACTATTAATTTAGTTAAAGTCGTAGAAGAAACATTGTCTGCCTTGGGGAGTAGATTTACCCCCTTTCGGAATAATATACCAATTCAAACTCAGATAGTACATAAATTGCATTATTTTGTTTATTCTTATTCAGTTTCTAGAATGGTCTAATTTACTGTATTATGTCTGATTCCAGGCTGTTCCCGGAATACTTCTACTCATTCCTACAATCGTACATGCTCATCTTCTCAGCACAGCCAATCCTGCCACCAGATGAAAAGATCCTCCGAATCCACCAAGACATAAAAAACATCATAAAAATATTTACGCAGCCTTCAGACACCAAAAACTACAAAGATCTCGTTGACGAGACCACAGACAATACAAACGAGAACATAGACAACTACAAAGGAGGATTCAAAGTTTTAAATGTTAACTCGACAGATTTTGATGAGAATTTCGACAGTAAACAGCCGGAGATGAAAGAGATGGGGCCGGATAGTGAAGGGTTGATTTTGATTACGTCATTGGTGACGTCATGTATAAGGGGGCTGCATCACTGCACGTCGAAGTTGTACTGCTTGGAGATACTGCAGTTCCTATGCGAAAATTCCAGTTCGGAGACTATTTTGGACAGGATTCTGCCATATATTGTAAGTGCATTATAGGTTTCTTTATTGTTGTACTAACTGGCTGACCCACTGGCTTTGAACTGTTATTCAGACCACAGTGGTGCACTTTTAATTACTATTGATCTACTATAGTGCAAAGTAGTGGCATCCAACTATCATCATCATCATCTTTGCCTTTTCACATTTGTTATTGGGGTTGGCTCCCAATCTAACCTGTAGCGGCGAGCTACCAGAATTACACGAGTGACTGCCATCTGACCTCGCAACCCATAAGGAACCAGTAACAGGGATGGTTAGATCAGGCGTCAGATTCTATCAGGCGTCTGACTACCCGTAACGATTGCCGTAGATGTTGTTATAATAACCGAGACAGACGACTCGCCGAGGCACGGAGCGATGGCATCGAAAACTGCACATAACTTACTAGATAAGTCATTGGTGCTGGGCCGAGGATCGAACCCGGTGCTGTAAGATTGCGAAACGCACATGCTACCGTTCGGCCACCATCGCTCAGGGGCATCCAACTTTCCAACTGCTTAAGTAGGTTTACCGTAAAATTCGGCTACGGGAATGCACCTATCTAAGAATGTTACAAAAACACATTGAGAAAATTGCTTCATTTGTGGTCTTGGCACAGAAAACAATAGACAAGAGTAAAAAAAAACTTATGAATTGACGTTTAACTTTTACTGGGTAATTTTTTTACTTTTCGAATGGTTATGATGTCCCCCTCCGGCAAGTAAAGGGACATCCACTCTTTACGCCACATTCTGTACACGGCTTAGTATATTCGTATATTATACAAACAGTGATATGGCATATGTTTTTTAACATTGATACGCTTACATTTGACCACGGTCTTACCTGATGGTAAGTGACGATGCGGTCGACGATGGAGTATGCTTGCCTAGAAGATACCGGCCAGCTGATTATGTAAAAGTTACAACAGCACCAGCAAAGCAATAGCAGTAGCAAAGCAACAGCAGTAGCAAAGCGACAGGAAACACTTGGCAATCGGTAGCTGTCGCCCGCCTGTTGCTCGCCTGTCGCTGAATGCACTTTAGCCTTTGATACTAACGCCACTAGCAACAGAACAGCAATAGATGGAAACAAAATAATGCATTTTTTAGTTCATTGGTTGCCCGACAGACGGTGATCTAGCGCTCGATCGCTTTCAGCTTTGCCAAAGTGACGTTTGACAGCAATGATTGCGAAATTTACGTCTGTTGCAAACTTGTTACTATTTACATAATTAGGCCAGCGGTTCACTTTTTCACTTATCTTTAATGTTTACCCGCAGATCCACTTATCGCACGACAATGCGGGCCGTGTCCGTGCCGCTGCGATATCCGCAGTGGCGGCGTGCGTTTCGCGCGTGCGATCGCTTCCGCACTCGGATTGCAATGTCTTTCCCGAATATATACTGCCAGAGTTGGCGCCGAGGGCCACTGACCCCGCCGTGCCTGTTAGACAAGCTTTGGCAAATAATATCGGTGAGTATACTGGGGATAATTGAATTCATTAGAATCATTTGAAACTAGGTACCTACTCCTGACACCGGTCATATGTTGACCAAAGTTTATCAAATCTAACACATCGATTTGGGATAACTTACTTAATCAGCTGCAAAATAAAATCAAAATTGTTTTTGATTATAACATACAAGGTAAAAGAACTTTTAACAGTGTCAAAATCGTTTGTGCCAACTGCGTTAGGCATCGCGGTGATTGTGGTGATAATTTTAATAAAAAAATTTTTTTTCATTTGCACACTTTACCCTTTAATAATCTATATATATATATAAAAATCAATTGCTGTTCGTTAGTCTCGCTGAAACCCGAGAACGGCTGAACGGATTTATCTTATCTTGGTCTTGAAATGTTCGTGGAGGTCTAGGGAAGGTTTAAAAGGTGATAAAAATTCGAATAGTTGCCGGGAAAACCCTAGAAACAGCCCTTTTCTTTTTCCCATATAAAGGCAGTACGAAGTCTGCCGGGTCAGCTAGTTATCGATAAATGATGTACTATCGTGCACTCGATTTATGCTAATAAATTAAATTGCATCCTGTATAGATGTAAAAAGACAGTGTAGGAAAGTAGATGGGATGTAGGTAGATGGGTTCGGGATGTAGAAGAGTAGGCGGGATGTAGGATAAAGGTCAATTCAGACGGAGCAGCAAAATGCTCGAGCACTTTTTAAGTGCTATTGGAATATCAACCTTAATTCATTTAGACAAAGCTGAAAATAGTATGCAACATTAAAATAGATAAGATTTTAATGTTGCATACTATTTTCAGCTTTGTCTAAATGAAATAAGGTAGATGTTCCAATAGCACTTTTCGCACATAAAAAATATGAATAACAGAGTTTTATCGTAATTTATTCAGTATCAATCTTATCGATAGCATATGATATTTATAGACTTTTGCTGTTATTTCGTCATTACTTGTAGTCACGTTATATTGTAATGTGCGATACTTGTGTACCAGTACATAATTTCGCCATTCTCTTCACAGCCGAAATAGCTCAGTTGGGAGAGCGTTAGACTGAAGATCTAAAGGTCCCTGGTTCGATCCCTGGTTTCGGCAGTTCTTTTTGCACGGTTTTTTTTAGTTTACATTTTTTCACTTTTCTTTTAAATTATTTATCTAAACAACTTTTAAATGTTAAAGATAATTTATAATTTTTTTTATTTGTTACAGCAAAACTAGCAGAGACCGCAGTGAGATTTCTCGATCAAACTCAGAATATGGTTGACAAAGAAGCAGCCAACATCAACTATGAAACTGAACTATCGGCTCTACATGAAATGGTATATACTTTTGTTTGTTTGTACAGACTTCTAACCTTGCTTCTTTTTTTTATAGGGTTTACAATTAAATATGTCAATAAGGTTTTAAGTCATCTTAAGGCTTCTCACGTGATTTGACGATGATGGTTTAAGGTGGAACGTTTCACTAGCGCGGAAAATTCAAATTTTTTTGCGTTCTTTTGCCAATAATAGCTTAATTACTCAACGTGATTACATGAAAACTAATTTTGCGCAAATAAATAGAATGTATCGATAGATTACAATTAAAAGTATCACCTACTTATCATTGGTTTAGCGACAAATGGCAATAGAGTGAAAAGCCAAGACGAAATTGGTGTATTTCCATTTGTCGCTAAACCAATGATATTTAGGAGATACTTTTAATCGTAATTTGTTGATACATTCTATTTCTTTACGTCAAATTAGTTTTAATGTAATCAAGTTTAGTAATTAAGCTATTATTGGCAAAAGAACGCAAGAAAATTTGAATTTGCCGCGCTAGTGAAACGTTCCACCTTAACGTATTATTAAGTATTATCATGGAACAAGTAGGAGAGGAATGCCAATACACCAAGAAAACAGCGTAGATCAAAATATGCTAAAAACCGTTATAAAACTAGATGGCGCTGCAAAATGAGCGGGCTATAAGTTGAGCGTAGATCAGAAATACGCCAAAAACACGGTTTTAAAGCTAGCCCGCTGTAGCTAGCCGTATAGCCCGCTCATTTTGCAGCGCCATCTAGGGTTATAACGGTTTTTTGGCATGTTTCTGATCTACGCTGTTTTCTTGGTGTATCGGCATTCCTTGACTCTCCTACTTGTTCCATGGTATTATACAGATATCCTATTTCACAAAGTCTTGTATAGGACTTTTGGCGGGAACGCGGAAAAGTTCACGTCGTTGCATTGTATTATTTTTCAAAACTTGTACTTTTTCTAGTGTTAATGTTTAAAATTGGTGGCGTTTTACGCATTAAGTGCTGAATTACGAGCATGAGTGTGGGCAAGTGATATAATGTGGTGAAACGTGGTTTTTTGTGTTGCTTCCAAAATTCCATAGAAGCTTCTAGTACAGTTGCCACCACTTTACTGGGGCATGACTTAGACTGGACTATGATTACCTGACTTAGACTCGACTATGACTGTGACTAAGACTTGACATTACGTGAAATATTCTATAGCACATGCTATAGCACGATGAAAATTACAATACTTGACACTGGCTAAATACACTATGTGTGGAGCCAAAATACAAGAAAAAAAAAAGTCTTGTATAAAGAGTTTTATGGCGTTTATAGTAAGATTCAAAATCTAACAACCATCGGTCGAAATATTTGTACTACATAGTGATGCAGCTACTGGGCGATCACGGTAGAAATCCTTTGTATGGATTATGGATTTGGACAGTTTAAATATGTAGCTTATGTATTCACATAAAAAAAATCCATAGTAACCATGTAGTTACTATGGATATTTTGTCAGGAATGCAATGGAAAATGTTCTACTGTTGCATTGCAATAAAAAAAAAATGCAATCATTTTCCGTTATCACCCCACAGCTTATCAAAAATATTCAATCCACAGATTTAGCCCAATTACAGTTTTATTATGTGATTTATATGTGTGATTTTCTAGTATTTATTGTAAGTTCCAATAAATAACTGCTTTACTTATTTTTTTTTTTTATGTAATATGAAATAAAATCGCAAATACCTGTTCTGTGTTATAAAGTTAAATTGCGTCTCTTCGCGCACAAAATTATAGCGTATTTTTTTCGGTAAATTTTTGTGCGCGATAACTTGTTTTAACTTTAAAATATGAGTTCGAGTCGCGTAAGTTTAAAAGGAAAGTTTACTAGGTGGTAGGACTTTTCTGCAAAGTTCATCTAGGTTGGTACCACCGCTTTGCCAGTTATTCTGCCGCCAAGTAGTAGTGTGCAAGCACTACTGTGTTCCGGTTTGAAGGGCATTGTGGCTAGTGAAATTACTGGTGAAATGAGACTTTATGATCTGATTTCACGGTCTAGTACTAGACTGTGTGATGTCTCAGGATGACGTGCGCAGTGCAGTGTCACGCAAAACTTTATTATTATATAGTTCCGAGTGACACTGCAACTGTTATGGGCGGCCGTGTCACTTAACATCAGGTGAATGACTATCTCGTCACGTCATTCATTCTTATAAAAAGAAGCTCAAATACATGTTCTGTGTCTGGGTGTTGTGGGAGCATGGTCCTCGTAGTTCCTGGGTCCCTAGATACAGGGAATCCTAGTTACGGCCCATGATCTATGTATGTGATCCTTTGTCGATTTCAGGTGCGTTCGACGGTATCGTATTTGCTAACGGACTCCCAAGCGGTGGTCAAAAGGGCGCTGGTCGAGAATGGTATAACCAAACTGTGCATATTCTTTGGGAAACAAAAAGGTATTTTTAATATTATAATTGGTTTTTAGTTATTTTACTGACCTATCTTAGGCTGAAGTCATAGTCAAGTAAATTTTTGACTAATAGGCCGATGGGGAAGAAAGGTTCTCGAGTGGCGACCACGAACCGGAAGACGCAGTGTAGGCTGGCCACCCACTCTGTAAACCGACGATCTGGTGAAAGCCGCGGGGAGCCGATGGATCCCTACCTAGTAATCTGATTATCAAACGAATGTTGTGATGTCTCAGGATGACGTGCGCAGTGCAGTGTCACACGAAACGTTACGTTTTAGAGTTCCGAGTGACACTGCAACTGTTATTGGTCGGCCGTGTCGCTTAACATCAGGGAACCGAGAACTAGTCCTGACCCGAAGTCACTGATCATGTCTAATTATTTTTTACTAATTAAAAAAAGGTTTCGCTAATTTGTTTTTTAATAGTTTCGAATATTTGAAATCTATTTCATCATTAACAGCCTGAAGACGTCCACTGCTGAACATAGGCTTCCCCCAGAGAGCGCCACCTTGAGCGGCTGCTCGCTTTCTGCATCCATCTGCTCTCCGCGGTTTTCACCAGATCGTCAGTCTATTCATTACATTTTATTTCAGCCAACGACGTAATCCTATCCCACATGGTAACGTTTCTGAACGACAAAGAAGAAGTGGCATTACGAGGGTGTTTCTTTGAGCGAGTGGTCGGCGTTGCTTCGTACGTAGGCCACCACGCGGCTCCTATACTAGTGCCACTGTTACAGCAGGTTAGTGCCACTATTAATAAATAAATAAAAATTAAGGTGGAACGTTACACTCGCGCGGGAAATTCAATTTTTCTTGCATTCTTTTGCCAATAATAGCTTAATTGCTCAACGTGATTACATGAAAACTAATTTTACGCAAATAAATATATCGTATCAATGAATTACAATTAAAAGTATCACCTACTTATCATTGGTTTAGCGACAAATGGCAATAGACTGAAAAACTAAGAAGAAAATTGTTTATTGGCATTTGTCGCTAAACTAATGATATCTAGGAGATACTTTTAATTGTAATTCATTGATACATTATATTTATTTGCTCAAAATTAGTTTTCATGTAATCACATTGAGTAATTAAGCTATTATTGGCAAAAGAACGCAAGATAATTTGAATTTCCCGCGTGAGTGTAACGTTCCACCTTAAACAAATATTTGTGGACATTTAACACAGCGCCATCTAGCCCCAAACTAAGCAAGCTTGTACTGTGGAAACCAGATAGCTGATACAATAAATTAAATGTAATGCATGTTAGTGCCACGGCCGTATGAGCCCAATATGCGAATAGGACCACCCTATCTCTTCCCGTGGGTGCCGTAAGAGCCGACGAAGGGTCAATTCAGACAGAGCAGCAAAATGCTTGAGCACTTTTTAAGTGCTATTGGAATATCAACCTTATTTCATTTACACAAAGCTGAAAATAGAATGACACATTAAAATCTTTCCTATTTTAATGTTGCATACTATTTTCAGCTTTGTCTAAATGGATTAACGTTGATATTCCAATAGCACTTAAAAAGTGCTCAAGCATTTTGCTGCTCTGTCTGAATTGACCCTAAGGGAGTCTTCAGGGAATGGGCAGCAGCATTCTCCTCGGTACATTAACATCTGGGATCACCAAGCCGCCTGCCAACCGTGGTGATTATGGCAAACGTCCCCTATGATAAGCGCCCAAAGTGGCGTTTATGGGAGAGGCCTGTATTCAGCAGCGCATGCCTTCCGGCTGTTGATGCGTTGTGATGTGTGCCACAGAGCAGCAAAAATTTTGGACATTTTGTTGTGTAAATTCCCGGTTAAGTCTAGCAAGTTTTTATCGATGAATGCAATTTTTTCCTTTTAGTTATTACTATCATCCATTTTGATGGATTAACAATGGCTTAAGGCACATTTCGCTGACTGTCTTATTCCAGATTTTTAGTGTTCCGTAGTACTACAAGGAATCCATCTATACTTATAATAAAACAGGGTAAATTCTGTACATTAAAGATATTTTGAAAATTTTTGTTGGAGGACTCTCTATAATCGATACTAAAGCCAAAACTATTTTTTTTTCCATTTTTGTCTGTCTGTCTATATCTTGACTTATCACGCCGAAACTACTGAATGGATTCAAATTAAACTTGGCAAGGTTTGAGTTCATATTACGAGGTAGGCTATAGGATACTTTTAATCCCGAAATTCAGCACGGTTGCCGCGAGAGAGAGGATGAAAGTAAAAATATGTACTTATTTTTAATTCATTAACGCGTGGTCCGATTACATTCATTCTTTTTTTGTTGAAAAGGGGGTGTTTTAAATATTGTCCCTTAAATATTTCAAGGATGTCGGTTTCGTGGTTCAGAAATTACAGACATTCAACCAAAGGTTATTAGGTCCAAAGCCACTGCTATTCTGTACTATGGGAAAGAGAGAAGCCCCTCCCTTCTCTCTTTCCCATAGTACAGAATAGCTGACCCGCCCCGGCTTCGCAAGGGGTAATTAGTTTTACACCTTATCTCAGTCTAAAGGAAGAGAGAAGGAAGAGGGTAAAAGATAAGGGAAAAGGATGAAATGGTGAAAGGAGGCCTTTCACCTTCATCCATTCATCCTTTCCCTTATCTTTTACCCTCTTTCTTCTCTCTTCCTTTAGACTGAGATAAGGTGTAAAACTAATTACCCCTTGCGAAGCCGGGGCGGGTCAGCTAGTATTTTAATATAACTGTAAATGAGTCATGTATTTTTGTATTACTCGTTGACGTCATATTTAAACAAACTGTGATTATTTCAGGGACTAACCGATCCTTCGGAATGGATAATAGCAAAGGCGCTTCGTGCTACAACCAGTCTGGCTGAATTAGGGTTGTTGCCGAAGCAGGCGCTATGCGATCTGGTGGCTGAAAGCGCTAACTGCTTGGCACACCCTAATCTTTGGGTAAGTTAATTAAAATGTATTTCATCAGGTAATATTCAGTTTTATCCAATTACTAGCTGCGTCCCGCGGTTTCACCCGCGGATAAAAAGTAGCCTATGTGTTAATACAGTACATAAGCTATCTATACTCCCAAGTTTCATCCAAATCCGTCCAGCCGTTTGAGCGTGACGAAGTAACAAACGTACACACACACAAACATACAAACTTTCAGCTTTATAATATTAGTGTGATACTAATGATTTCACTTAAGGCTATATTGAAATGCATATTCTAAAAAGTAACTTAAATTTAATAGATAATTGTATCTCTCATTAGATAATTTTTTCAGGTATTTAACTGTTCCCAAAAATGTTTTTTGTAAATCAATGTTTTTGTTAATATCTTGATGATACGAGAAAATGTTGAATGTCATTGTAAAATAAGAAAAATGAGAGTCCATTTCGGCTCATACTCTGTCTTGTATTCATTCTTTTCTCCTATTTCCATCTTCCATTCATTCTTACCATTCCATTCAAAATCACAAGCTTGTGGAAAAAATAGAATTCGCCATTTTATCACCTGTTTCGGGAATAGAAAGAGGTGATAAAAGGGTGAATTTTGTTTTCTCTCACCCACCGCCGCCCATCTCTCTTCTTCTCTTCCTCTCACCCTTCTCTTCCCCTACCCCTTCCTATCCTATCCCCATCTTTCTCCCTCCGAAAAATCACTCCAGAGTCAAAATTGGGGAAGTAATAATCTGGTGGTAATCATAACAAGTACCTAACTATTGTATTGCATTGACTTTTTTTTTTTAATTTCAGATAAGGCACGAAGTGTGCGGTCTGATTTCGTGTGTGGCGAGTCTACTGAACCCTATAGATGTAAACTGCAAAATACTGCCTCTAGTGTGGCCGCATCTCAAACACAAACTTATACAGGTAAACTATACAAAAACCTGAGCTGACCTGGTGACCTGCTGAAAACCGCGGGGAGCCGATGGATGCAGGAGGGAAGCAGCCGCTCAAAGTGGCGCTCTGTGGGGGCGGCCTATGTTCAGCAGCGGATGTCTTCGGCCTGTTGATGATACGCCACAGCTTCGGCGGGAACGCGGAAAAGTTCACGCCGTTGCATTGTATTATTTTTCAAACCTTGTGCTTTTTTCAGTGTTGATGTTTAAAAATTGGTGGCGTTTTACGCATTAAGTGCTGAATTACAAGCATGAGTGTGGGCAAGTGGTATAATGTGGTGAAACGTGGTTTTTCGTGTTGCTTCCAAAATTCCATAGAAGCTTCTAGTAAAGTTGCCATCACTAGGGCATGACTTAGACTTCGTCTAGGTAGGTACCACCGCTTTGCCAGTTATTCTGCCGCCAAGCAGTAGTGTGCAAGCACTACTGTGTTCCGGTTTGAAGGGCATTGTAGCTAGTGAAATTACTGGGCAAATGAGACTTTATGATCTGATCACTCAGTCTAGTAATCTGATTATTAGACTGGGTGATGTCTCAGGATGACGTGCGCAGTGCAGTGTCGCGCGAAACTATTGTTTTAAAGTTCCGGGTGACACTGCAACTGTTATGGGCGGCCGTGTCACTTAACATCAGGTGAACGACTAGATCGTCACGTCATTCAATCACATAAAAAAAAAAAAAAATGACTACTCAGGCTGTGACTATGACTTGACTTATGTATTTTTATGTGTAAATAATTATATAATATGTGATGATCTGTTTGTTTTGCAGGTGGAGAGAGCGGAACTCCTGTTAGAAAGCTTAGCGGATCCTATACCTAGGAAGGTCCTAGACGCAGTGTTGAGGCATGGCGATGTTGACAGATTGGTGCAAACGCTCAGGGAAAGGAGAAATACGAGGCTGAAGGTACTTATTCTGTTTATTTTTTTTATATAGTGATTTTAAATAATTTCCAAAAGGCATGGAAAATTTTAATTTATTTTTTCGTAGTGGGGATAATTTTTGTTATATACGAAATACGGTTTTTAACCGACTTCAAAAAAAGAATTTCGGTAGTAATTTTTTTTTAGAATTGTTACCTCTGAACTCCGTCATTTTGTAAAACTTATATAAATATACAGTTTCCAACAAAATAAGAATGTTTGAAACATTCTTATTTTATTGGAAACTGTCAGTTTCTTCGCATTTTTTAAGATAATTCAAAACATTTTTTAATATAGTTTATTTACATTTAACTAAAGTATGTAGGTACCATTTTGTTCGATAACTTTTTGCCATCTTGTAGGTAGGGACATATCCCATTGCTATAGAAATTTTGGGGCTTCTGATCAAAAAACCGCGACAAGTAGTTTTGGCAGTCCTCTCGTGATGTTAACCTGACACTGCCTAAAGAATTCTGAAGAGACCGAAACAGGTGGAAATCTGAAGGTGCAAGGTCAGGACTATACGGCGGATGCATTATCACCTCCCAGCCAAACTCTCTTAATTTTTGCTGAGTGGCTAAAGATGTGTGAGGTTTAGCGTTATCATGATGAAAAACCACACCCCTTCTGTTGATTAATTCCGTCAGTTGTTCGCAGTAGAGTTCAGAATCGATGGTCCTGCTGGTGGTAACAGCTCATAATGAATAATGCCCTTCCAATCCCACCACACACACAGCATCACCTTGTTGCGAGTTAACCCGGGTTTCGCCACAGTCTGTGAAGCCTGACCGGCCTTTGACCATGACCTTTTTTCGCACGATCTTGTCGTACGTGATCCACTTTTCATCACCAGTTATCAGCTTCTTCAAAAATGGTTCGGTTTCATTACGTCGTAATAAAGAATCACAAATGAGTACACGGTTCATTAGGTTTCATTCAGTGAGCTCGTGAGGGACCCAAATATCGAGCTTTTTTGTGTACCCAGTTTTTTTCAAATGCGCCAAAACTGTTTTGTGGTCAATTCCCAGTTCTTCAGCTACGTCGTAACTACTGATATGCCGATCTTGCTCCACTTTTTCAAACTCCACTTTCCACTTTCCACTTTTCCATTTTATCCGTAATAGGGCGACCAGAGCAAGGTGCATCTTTGACATCAAAATTTCCGGATTGAAAACGCTTAAACCAAATTTGTGCTACTCTCACAGACACTGCACTAGGTCCATAAACATTGCAAATTTTTTTCGCGGTTTGCGTTGCATTTTTATATGTAGTAAAATTTTAAAATGTTTTGAGTTTCTTCATTAGATTCACTCTTCTTCACAGTACGAAAAACAAATGAAAATCACACATTTTCCTAATTTGAATATGGAATTATCTTCTTTAAAATTTAAACTTTTAATGATACCAAAACCAGCCGGATACAAATAGTATAGCCAAAGAGATTTTATTACAAGTTCATACTTACTATAATGCGAAAAGACTTTTTCCCCAACCTAATATTTTCATGTTTCCATAGAAATTCCATCAAAATCGGTATAGTTTGGTTACAAAATCAAAATAATTGAAAAAAAAAATGTTATTCAAAGTATCTCTCGGTTTTCTAATTAACATCATCAGCAGCCTGAATACGTCCACTGCTAAACATAGGCCTCCCCCAGAGAGCGCCACTTTGGGCGGCTGCTCGCCTCCTACATCCATCGGCTTCCCGCGGTTTTTATAGATCGTCAGTCCACCTAGTGGGGGGACGTAAGGTAAGTCGCATAAAGTCGCGTTAATTCTTTTTATAGAAGGATATTGTTTTGTATAGTTTTGGTGGGTGGTGGATGCATAGACTTAGGACAACAAAAATATGTTAGCTGTGTTGGTGGATGCGTGGCCGGATGCTTTTAACATCAGGCGAACGACAAGCCCGTCACGCGATTCATTTAAAAAAATGATTTTATTTATTTATAATATTTTACAGGTAAAGCAAGGCACTATGCCCCAGTATTCTGAAATGGGACAGCAGTTAAGAAATCTGTTCAGAAGACTGGCGTCGGACGGTAATTTTCTTTAACTAACTTTTTGCGTAGTAAATAGTTAAAAATTTAATTGCCACCATGTTTGGCCTTTTTTAATGAATAGTTTTAATAGGCTAGTTGCCTGCTATTAAAAATTAACGAGTAATTATTATTTTCATAAAGTAGGTTAAAAATAAACGCAATAATTGAAAAAATAAGTCATCATTTTCATCATTAACAGCCTGAAGACGTTCACTGCTGAACATAGGCCTCCCCCAGAGCACGCCACCTTGAGCGGCTGCTCGCCTCCTGCATCCATCGGCTCCCCGCGGCTTTCACCAGGTCGTCGGTCCACCGAGTGGGGGGCCGGCCTACGCTGCGTCTTCCGGTAAAAAATAAGTAAAATCGGTAAATAAATCAAGAAGTAATAAGCTTTTAAAGTTTCTGGAGGGGGAATCGCCTGTCCCTTTCTCGCAAAACAGGAGACAGTTACTAAGAAAACGCACGTTGTGAAGTCACATGCCAAAGAGACTGTATGTAAAGCTACCACAGCTTAGTAATGAGGTACTATGAAGAAGCAAGAGTGACGTCACTGCATGTTTGAGCTGTCTCTTTCTATTCCTGTATTTTAAAATGCTTGTAACTTTGTCATTTTTTGAGATATTCAATTTTTGTTATCACGACTGTTTATTTTTTGAGTAATATTATTGATTTATGCAATAAAAAAATAGCAGGACACTAGCCTTATGTAGTATAATATAGTACATATTTTAAGTACTATTAGTAGTACTCCCTTAATAGAGACAATAAGATAAGTGTTATTGGACACATTCTTAGATAAGTAATGAAATGTAATAATTGGTATTACCACAAGTTCTCCATCTCGGTTATTAATTTAATTGCATTTGTCACAATTTATACTTTATACTTGTCATTACTTAAGTTATATATATATATTGTTTGTATGTTAGAAATAAATTTTATTAGTCGTGTTTAGCACTCTAGTAGCTAGAGATAGCGTCATTTTGTTAGCTATAAACGCAAGTTAGGTTTACATCTAGAAGGGAATATGTTCACCGCATGATTTTAGTAGTTAAGGTTAGTTTTTTTTTAAGTACCGTATGTAGCATATTCCCAGTTTTGTAAACTTTCAATAAAAAAAAAAAAAAAAAAAAGGTAGGTGGTTAGAAGTTTAAGTTAAATGAAAATTACTTATTAGCCACTTGGATGGCTAGATTGTAATATTAGTAGAGTGCCCAAATGGGCGATCTAGGAAAAGTAAAAAAAAAAAATTTGTAGTACTTATTGAGTACTATTATTTTGCAGGTATGACGGAGCACGTAGAAAACCAACTGCTGGCTATGAGTGCCCATCTCATCAAAATACAAAGCTCATCAACACAAGTGAGATCATTAGACTATTACCACAGAATACATAATAGTGCTACGCACAGAAGAGTCACTCCATAAGACCATTTAAACAAATAGCTACTCTTGCTTCAACAAGATAAAGCTCAATTCCGGTTGCACAGTGCTAATTATCTACAGATAGAAGTCGCCTCGCATTCTATATTTGTTCTGTGTCTATGTATTAAATATAAATATGTGTGGACATTTCACACAGCGCCATCTAGCCCCAAACTAAGCATTATAGCTTGTACTATGGGAACCAGATAACTGATACAATACTTAGATACTTTTGTTTGTAAATACATACATAGAATACAATATGACACCCAGACACAAACAAACACCTATTATATTGTATTCTATGTATGTATTTACAAACAAAAAGTATCTAAGTATTGTATCAGTTATCTGGTTTCCATAGTACAAGCTATGCTTAGTTTGGGGCTAGATGGCGCTGTGTGAAATCTCCACATATATTTTTTATCTATTTTATTAAAGTTTTATATTTATAGCACATAACAGAAGCTCCCGGTCGTCTTGTTCTGAATACCACGGATATATCGAAGTCTGTACAGCTGGACGTGACACTGCCTCAGAATATCACGGACAAATTGTACACGTCTACACAGAACAGGTGAGAATGTTGTTTAGTATTTATATGTCATCATCATCAGCCTGAAGGCGTCTACTGCTGAACGTAGGCCTCCCCCAGAGAGCGCCACTTTGAGCTCGCCTCCTGCATCCATCGGCTCCCCGCGGTTTTCACCAGATCATCGGTCCACCTAGAGGGGGGCCGACCTACGCTGCGTCTTCCTGTCCGTGGTAGTATTTCTATGTATAATCTGGAAATTCCATGCCTAATGTCCAAAATGTAAAATCGACTAGGTGGTAGGACTTTACTGCAAAGTTCGTCTAGGTAGGTACCACCGCTTTGCCAGTTATCCTGCCGCCAAGCAGTTTGGGACTAGATGGCGCTGTGTGAAATGTTCAAACATTTTGTATTGTATTATTATTTATTTATTTTATTTATTCATCATAGGAAAACTTACAGCCAATTAAACTGTAAAAAAGTAAACAATAAAAGAAACTTAGGCCAATTGCAAGTTTCCACCTATAGAAGTAACTTATATAAATAATTAACCTCGCAGTAGGTAGCTAGTGAAGTCAACATGAAGCAACCGATAGAGCAATTTAATAATAACAGTACCGCTTAAGCTTGAGAACCGAAAAATTCAGTTTTTGCCGTATAGAACGCACCCCATCAAAGAAAACGTCAAAATCTTTAAATAGTCATTAAGAAATGAAGATGTTCTCCAGAAGAAAGTATTCTGCTTATAGTTTGTCCTGGCTGACGGAACAGGAAGAAGTGTCGTATGGCGAGAATTAAATGTTGGAGTTCGAAGGGAAGTTTTGTTAAGTAACTCAGCACTATCAACTTTATTATTTAAGACATTTAAATAATATGTTACATCTGCTATAGTCCGCCTTGTGTGCAGTGGCAAAATGACGTTTTCAACACATTTGCTCAAAAAATGCATTTACAAAGCGTGTATACATTGTTCGAAAGTTAAACATTACGCACCATACAACGAAGCGCGCGGTAAAATAGGTACTCTCACCTAAGTACCACATCGTTCCTTGTATAGCGCCGTGCGTAACCTTTACGGTTTTTTTTAAATTTCAATAAAACACATAAAAGAATTTCACCAAGGAGTTTCACAGTACGAGAATAAATAAGCTGAATGATCGAAACTCCTTGGAAGCGATTTTGCTCAATACGTTTGTCTCACTTTAATACTAAAGAGAAAATGAAACTAGAGATGTAGTTCTAATTTTCACCACACGCACGTGGCGCCATTTGCATTGTAAATGCCCGCCATTTTAGGCCATTTTCATATTAGTTAGATAAGGAACGTCAAAGAAGCTACATATTACTGATCTGTGGTCAAAGGTTGTTTGTTGCGACTTTCCCACTAATAAACGAAAGTTTGTTTCATTACCTATTGTACTGTTTTCTCGCGAATGTGTTGAAAAACGTTGTATGATACACGTGCGGAAATTGGTTTCTACAAACTCGTGACTATGGTAAGTCCTCGACTTCGTCTCGGGCTTACATTCGTCTACTCGTTTGTAAAAACCAACTTACCGCCCTAATATCATAAATAACTATTACAGCGCTGCTCGTAACTGACATCGAATATATTATATTAATAAAAGTATTTGTTCACAGAAGATCGCATAAGACTTCAGTGTCTCACGAGAACCATATGAACACGGAATGGCAGCACATGTTTGGACAATCGCACGAACAACAGTCACGAAGTATGTACGGGAAATGATTAATGGTAACGGGGCTTCTGGCACTAAAATATTGGTATCACTTGTCCCATAAGAATAGGATTAGTGGGACGAAATGGTTTCAGTAGTCCTGTTTTGGGGCAACACGATGGGACAAGTAGAACAAACGGGGGTGTTAGCGACGCGCTCATGAAGGTTTTATTTAAATCTTAGGTTTTTTTAAACTTGTTGTTTGTTGTCCATATTATAATAAATAATAGGCTAGTGTCCTGCTATTTTTTTATTGCACACATTAATAATATTCATAAAAAAATGAACAGTCGTGAAAACAAAAATGAAATATCTCAAAAAATGACAAAGTTACAAGCATTTTAAAATACAGGAATAGAAAGAGACAGTTCAAACGTGCAGTGACGTCAGTTCTTGCTCCTTCATAGTACCTCATTACTAAGCTGTGGTAGCTTTACATACAATCTCTTTGGTATGTTACGTCAGTACCGTGCGTTTTCATAGTAACTATGGGGAAGCTCTGTTTTGCGAGAAAGGGACATGCGATGCCCGCTCCAGAAACTTTAAAAGCTTATTACTCCGTGATTTATTTACCGATTTTACTATTTTTTTCAATTATTGCATTCGTTTTTAATCTACTTTATGTACATAATATTAAGTTGTTAATTTTTAATAGCAGGACTCTAGCCTTTTTTTTATGTAAGCGAATGATATGACGAGCTAGTCGTTCGCCTGGTGTTAAGCGACACGGCCGCCCATAACAAATTGCAGTGTCACTCGGAACTCTAAATTAAAGTTTCGCG
The DNA here is from genome assembly GCA_910589525.2 of Ennomos quercinarius. Classification (NCBI taxonomy): domain Eukaryota; kingdom Metazoa; phylum Arthropoda; class Insecta; order Lepidoptera; family Geometridae; genus Ennomos; species Ennomos quercinarius. Next base: position 5,749,574 of record OU342510.1, read on the forward strand.
TGACACTGCGCACTGCGCACGTCATCCAGAGACATCACACAGTCTAAAAAGAACTTTCTAGACTATGAGATCAGTTCGTAAAGTCTCATTTGCCCAGTAATTTCACTAGCTACAATGCCCTTCAAACCGGAACGCAGTAGTGCTTGCACACTACTACTTGGCGGCAGAATAACTGGCAAAGCGGTGGTACCTAACTAGACGTACTTTGCAGACAAGTCCTACCACCTAGTAGAATATCCACCTAGTATTTGTACCCTATTTGTTTGTTTGTCCAGCGAGTGAGTCGGTATCGCAGCCGACGGCGTCCGGCGCGGCTCTACCATCGCACGCAACTCACGGCCACTCGCAAATGGGACACAGCGCTAGTTACGTTCAATGTTTGTATTGTATTTATCCATGAACAGCATACGCAGGGTGTTTGACTGATCTATTTTATTGACATCACACAGACAGACGTAAAAACAAAAATTATCTATCCCCAAAAGATTTGCCTCATATTGAGAGAAAAAAATTGTATGAGAAAAAAAGGAGACACTGATAACACTGTTCATTCAAATGACTGAACAGCATACATAGGGTATTTAACTCTTAGAGTATAGACTAAAGCATAGAGAGAACTTGATTATGTGTCAATCGTAGCACTTTTATGGACACTTTATATGATGTGGACACTTTGATGTGAATGAGTCTGACAGATTTGTATAGAAAAAACAGTTGAGTCGAAAAAATGTTACGGTGCGTATCGCAAGCGTAGCTAATTACTATATGTTTGTTTCTTTCCTTCGCCACTGACGTAGCGATACGTGTGAGCAGTACAAATATAATATCGTTTTGACGATCTCTCTGTCTGTCGATACTCTAAGATTTGACTGATCTATTTTATTGACACCACAGACAGACGTAAAACCAAAAATTATTTGTCTCCAAAAATGTCAAAGTTTGCATTTCATTCATTCATTCATTTTAAGATGCAATGCAAGGCGAGGAAGTATTTTAAGTAATCTCATTTCGACTTGAAAGTTCTAAAATTAGCCTATTCGAATATCTTTGAATTTGAAAGGAACATCTCAGACACGCGTTGACGTGCTCTATACATATTACATACAATCTCCTTGTTATGTGTGACGTCACCAGTCACAAACTTCATAGTGGCTGTGAGGTAACTCTACAGTCTACACCATCTATATGTTTGGAAGAAAGAGACAGGACATGCCCCTCCAGAAACTTTCAATGTATTACTCCGCAACTTACTTGCCGATATTACTTATTTAGCTAGGGGCACTTTGCTTGCTGCATCCATCGGCTTTCACCAGATCGTCGGTCGAGTGGGGGGCCTACGCCGTGCCTTCCGGTTCGTGGTCGCCGCTCGAGAACCTTTCTTTCCCATCGGTTGTCAGTTCTACGAGCGATGTGGCCTGCCCATTGCCATTTCAACTTACTAATTGTGAAAGCTATGTCAGAGACGGTTGTTCCCCTGCGAATCTCCTCATTTCTAGCTGCGCGACTTTGTACTAATTGACGCAAGCCTTTTACCAATTGTATTATAAAAATTTGTTTTTCAACACATTTGCTCAAAAAATGCATTTTACAAAGCCTGTATACATTGTTCGAAAGTTACATTACGCACCATACAATGGAGCGTGCGGCAAAATAGGTACTCTCACCTAAGTACCTATTTTACCGCATCCTCCGTTGTATAGCGCCGTGCGTAACCTTTACGGTTTAATTTCCATAAAAAATATATAAGAATTCCACCAAGGAGTTTCAAATTACGAGAATAAATAAGCTAAATGACCGAAACTCCTTGGAAGCGCTTTTGTTCAATACGTTTGTCTCACTTACTAAAGATAAAATGAAACTAAAGATGTAGCTCTAATTTTCACCACACGTAAGTAGCGCCATTTGCATTGTAAATGCGCGCCATTTTAGCCCATTTTCATATTAGATTAGAAACATCAAAGATTGTTTGTTGCGACTTTCCCACTAATAAATAAAAGTTGGTTTCGTTACCTATTGTATTGTTTTCTCGCAAATGTGTTGAAAAACGTTGTATGATACGCGTGCGGAAATTGGTTTTTACAAACTCGTGACTATGGTAAGCCCTCGAATTGTTGTCTACTCGTTTGTAAAAACCAACTTACCGCACTAATATCATAAATAACTATTATTATCAGACAGCATGGCCCCCTGTCGCGTGGAACTCAGAGATTTGACCTCGAGAATGCAGCAGAAATACAAGAAATCTTTACGCAGCCACGAAAACACTGGAACTGATCCAGAAAACATCCAGCCACCTTCAACTTGGCGGCCCGGGAACCAGCTGTTGGCGAACTTACAGGAGCACAAGTCAGTGATAATGAGTAGGAAACATGTCATGTAACGACACTTTGGACGCTTATCACAGGAGGGTTTGCCATAATCACCACGCTTGGCAGGCGGCTTGGTTATCGCAGAAGAGTTTAACGTACCGAGGAGAATGCTGCTGCCCATTCCCTGGACATTCCCTGAGCCGGCTCTTACGCCACCCTCGGCAAGAGATGTGGTGGTTCTATTTGCAAACCGGGACCACACGGCCATAGACCGATACGCTACCTATAAAAAAGGAACTTTCATCTGTGTCAGGAAACACGTCTCTACCATCAATCAAGTTTTTGAAACATGTATCTACTTATTTCTTTCTTTCTCATGTTGTAGGCAACTGTGACTTGTGTACTTGTATCATGCTTATTAATTAACACGTTGTAACATTTGATTAGTTACACCATCTTTTGTCTTTTTCGATCGCTTTCAATATTCAAATGTCAAAAGGGGACAAAAGCTGAACTAACTAATCTAAAACTAATACGCGCTTATTAAGGTAGAACGTTACACTAGCGCGGCAAATTTAAATTTTGTTGCGTTTTCTGCCAATAATAGCTTAATTACTCAACGTGATTACATGAAAACTAATTTTGCGCAAATCAATAGAACGTGTCAACAAATTACAATTAAAAGTATCACCTACATATCATTAGTTTAGCGAGAAATGGCAATAGACTGAAAAGCCAAGACGAAATTGGTATATTTCCATTTAGGTGATACTTTTAATCGTAATTTGTTGATACATTCTATTTATTTACGTGAAATCAGTTTTCATATAATCATGTTTTGTAATTAAGCTATTATTGGCAAAAAACTCAAGAGAACTTTAATTTGCCGCGCTTAGTGTAACGTTAATAACCTTAGGCGCTTAGTGTAACGTTAATACCACCTTAATAAGGCATTTAAGTTTGTATTAAAATTGGCCCAGTTTCAGATTTTTTGCTATTTCCCATACTTTCTGATTTGGCCATTTATTCAAGCTCTGTGTCTAAACCATATTAGCAATCTATACAATTTATTCTAATAGTAAAACTACAACAATAAAACTATTCTATAAAACTAAACTAAAACTATAAAATTAACAATATAATACAAAACTAATCTAACAAACCACTACCAGTGGGCAAAGTGCCCAAAATGCTGGCAGCATTGCCACGTTGAATGGCAATGCTCAACCTTTGGCCCAAATAGAGGCCAGCATTTTGGTCACGCGTTGCTTATACCATATTGTTTGTAAATAGGGCGCGTGTAAACGAGTTGATAACGCTGCCGGCGCATAAAAACCTTTTCGGGTCGTGTTCAGACGACGGCACCGTGCGCTTGTGGGACGCGCAAAGGTTGCAGGGACACGCGCATATAAACAGGTTAGTTGTTCATGCTTGTCTTATTAGTAATCCGTTCCGTACCCAAAGGGTAAAACGGACCCTATTACTAAGGCTCCGCTGTCAGTCCGTCTACCTGTCTATCTGTCACCAGGCTGTAATCTCATGAACCGCGATAGTTGAGAAAATAAGGCGGTGAATTTTGTATTAATACAAATGCTTATCCTTTGTACTTCATACTTATGAATTCTAAAGTTGCTCTGTCTCTGTCTATTTGTTATTTTTCCACGACAAAACCCATCTTTGATCGGGTAGGTTGATGAATACCACCAACACATCTGTGTACTTGAATCTCAACTGTCTCTTTCCAACGAGGCTGGACCCTGCATTATTAAAAAAAGATGCAACTGTTAATGATATATTGGCGTTGTACTGTAAATTAAAATTGATCATTTATTTCTTTCATTCATTCTCTCATTCGTTCATTCATTTTCTCATTCGTTCTTTCATTGTACAGGTCAAAATCAATGTACAACAGAAGCGCAGGTCCCGTGTTATCACTGGCGGCGTGTGAAGGGGGACAATCTCTTGTGGCGGCCACTCAGGAGTCTATCTTCGTGATGAGGTAAACTAAACTCTCTTATTTAGCAATAAGGTTTTAAATTGTTTTTTATTTTTATGGTAAATTATGCCTTAATAATGTAATTAGATGGCGCTGTAAACACAAAATATTAACTGTCATGTACCAAAATAATTGAAATAGTAATTTTTTAATCTGTTTTTTAACCGACCAATACTGCTAGTTCTACAGCATTCGCTAAAGGCTAAACTAAAATTACTTCGTCGTTATTATTTCCCCTAAATTAGAAGATTATAGCAATGTTTTCAGTTTAACTTTATAGAATGCAATGCAAGATAGAATTGGTGGCGAAAATGCCTTATTTATATCTTCCCAGTCGGCTTTTCAGTAGGTCTTCTTTAAGCCGGAATCTGCCAAATCCGTTTACTGACAAAGTGTCCATCACTATAGATTTATTTAGTACAGTAAAGTGGCTAAAGGCTAAATATATCTCTTGTAAAATTGTCTATTCATAATATTGTATAAATAGGGGTTTGTGCCATAGGGGACCAAAATAACGTTGTTAGGGCGAGAGTGATTGTTTGAATCCAGAGCGAAGCAAAGGATTCCAGGTAGAATCCAAAACGAAGTGCCTAAATGAGTCATTTAGGCGTATTTAATAAATGAGTCATTTAGGCGTATTTAATAAAAGTGACAAAATGTTTTTTTTCTTCGTCTTTTTTTTCGAGCGACGTACTTTGAGTCTCTCGCTACGCTTATGATTCTACTCTAGAATCCGTCGCTTCGCTTTGGATTTAAACAATCGCTCTCGCCCTAAATACATTATTTTGGTCCCTTGCAACACAATCTATTATTATTATTTCGGAGTACAGCAAGCAAAAATACCTTTAATATCTTCCAGGATGGACAGTGGTTCATCCCGAATGACCCTCTCCCAATGTCGCCAACTAGAGGGGGGAGTGGAGGGCGGATGCGTGGGGTGCGCCTGCGCAGGGGGGGTGCACGCCGGCGTCATCTCATACGCTACCTTAATGGCCACTGTGGTCGGTTGGGACTTGAGAGCGCCAGGTAAGGAATATAGGCCTTATTTCGGTGGTGTAAGGACTAGATTTGCATGAAGATTTTAATAGGTGACGCTGTGGTCTAAGGGCTAGTTTTGCATGACGCTCTTACTAGGTGGCGCTGCTCAGAGAACTGTGTAGACCTGGGTAGTCATTGCGGTTGGCTGGGACTTGCAGGTGCCGGGTAAGGAATTTAGGCTTTATTTAGGTGGTGTAAGGACTAATTTTGCATAACGCTCTCACTAGGTGGTGCTGTAGTGGAACGGGTAGAAGTAAGTTGAAGGTCGCGACTTCAGTGGCCACCGGTTGGCCGAGATTTGAGGGCGCCTGTTAAGGAATTTAGGCTTTATGTTGATGGTACAGAAGGGATGGATTTGTTTGATTGAATGGCGCTGTAGAAAGGATTTGTAGAGGTTGTCTCTTACGCTACGTTAATGGCCACTGTCGTCGGCTGGGACTTGTGGGCGCCGGGTAAGTAATTTAGACTTTATGTAGGTGGTGTAAGGACTAGTTTTGCATGGCGCTCTTACTAGATGGCGCTGTTGAGAGGACTGTGTAGAACCTGAGGTAAGTTGAAGGTACTGCATGGCCACTGGTTGACTAAGATTTGAAGGCGCCTGGTAAGAAATGTAGGCTTTATTTTAGATGGTGTAAAGACTAGTTTTGCATGTCGCGATGATGCTAGAACGTGAGGTAAGTTGAGGACCTCTACGGTTCGAGAATAGGACCACCCCATCTCGTCCCGTTGGTGCCGTAAGAGTCTGCTTAGGGAATATCCAAAGAATAGGCAGCAACATTCTCCTCGCTACACTAAAATATTCTGCGAGCACCAAGCCCCCTGCCAAGCGTGGTGATTATGGCGAACGCTCCTATGATAAGCGTCCAAAGTGGCGTTTTATGGAGGAGGCCTATGCTGATTGTTAAGTTTTCGCAGGTAACGCGTGGAAGCTCCAAGGCGACCTTAAACAGGGAGTGTTCACGTGTCTCTACGCGAATAGCAGTGGTTACCTAGCTGTGGGCACATCTAGTGGCGCCATCTGTGTGTGGGACTTACGTTTTCAATTGCCTATTACGTCTGTGAGACATCCTAACTGTGAGTATGTATAGTATTGTTAACAAAGCTAAAAAAATAAAAAAGCAAAGCAAAATTTAAAAAAAGCTATAATACCAAAGCTTAATTTATATTTCAAGTGTTGCTCAGTTGGTAGTAGATCTGCCTTCTCTAAACTATAGGTTGTGAGTTCGATTCCCACCCGGGACAAATATATGCGTGATGAACATCGATGTTTGTTCTATATTTGGGTGTGTAATTCTATGTATGTATTTATCAGTTATCTGGTTCCCATAGTACAAGTTATGCTTAGTTTGGGGCTAGATGGCGCTGTGTGAAATGTCCACACACATTTATTATTAAAAAAAATGCTAGATGGCCTGGCGCTGTGCTGTGTGAAGTGACCACACATATTTATATAAAAAAAACTCAATTTATCATACCAGTATATGGACCTCATACAACGGTAAACTTAGCGTAGCGGTTATGTACTCTATGGAATTAGCAAGTTGAAATGGCAATGGGCAGGCCACATCGCTCGTAGAACTGACAACCGATGGGGAAGAAAGGTTCTCGAGTGGCGACCACGAGCTGGAAGACACAGCGTAGGCCAGTCCCTCACTCGGTGGACCGACGACCTGGGGGCGTACCGTGAGCTCTTAGCGCGATTCAAAACAGAGCTTATATTGAATCGCTTTGTTTTTTTGTATGGGGATTTTGACAAGCGATCCAGTGTAGGCTCTGTTTTGGATCGTGCTAAGAGCTTATGGTATGCCCCCAGGTTGAAACCGCGGGGAGCCGATGGATGCAGGAGGCAAGCCGCCGCTCAAAGTCGCGTCCTATGGGGATATGCCATTGTCTATTTTAGTAGTAGTCAAATATCGTATTGTCGTTTCTAGCGGAGCGCGTCCGGCGCATAGTGGGCAGCGGCGCGGGCTCGTCCGTGGTGTGGGCGTGCGGGTTCCGCGACGTGTGCGCCTGGTGCCTCGAGTCCACGCAGCGCACGCGCGCGCTGTGGCCCGAGCCCGGCGCGCCGCTACACTACACCCACAAGGTGACTCACCGCGCGCTGTGGCCCGAGCCCGGCGCGCCGCTACACTACACCCACAAGGTGACTCACCGCGCGCTGTGGCCCGAGCCCGGCGCGCCGCTACACTACACCCACAAGGTGACTCACCGCGCGCTGTGCCCCGAGCCCGGCGCGCCGCTACACTACACCCACAAGGTGACTCACCGCGCGCTGTGGCCCGAGCCCGGCGCGCCGCTACACTACACCCACAAGGTGACTCACCGCGCGCTGTGGCCCGAGCCCGGCGCGCCGCTACACTACACCCACAAGGTGACTCACCGCGCGCTGTGCCCCGAGCCCGGCGCGCCGCTACACTACACCCACAAGGTGACTCACCGCGCGCTGTGGCCCGAGCCCGGCGCGCCGCTACACTACTCGCACAAGGTGACTCACCGCGCGCTGTGGCCCGAGCCCGGCGCGCCGCTACACTACTCGCACAAGGTGACACCGCGCGCTGTGGCCCGAGCCCGGCGCGCCGCTACACTACACCCACAAGGTGACTCACCGCGCGCTGTGGCCCGAGCCCGGCGCGCCGCTACACTACACCCACAAGGTGACTCACCGCGCGCTGTGCCCCGAGCCCGGCGCGCCGCTACACTACACCCACAAGGTGACTCACCGCGCGCTGTGGCCCGAGCCCGGCGCGCCGCTACACTACTCGCACAAGGTGACTCACCGCGCGCTGTGGCCCGAGCCCGGCGCGCCGCTACACTACTCGCACAAGGTGACACCGCGCGCTGTGGCCCGAGCCCGGCGCGCCGCTACACTACTCGCACAAGGTGACACCGCGCGCTGTGGCCCGAGCCCGGCGCGCCGCTACACTACTCGCACAAGGTGACACCGCGCGCTGTGGCCCGAGCCCGGCGCGCCGCTACACTACTCGCACAAGGTGACACCGCGCGCTGTGGCCCGAGCCCGGCGCGCCGCTACACTACACCCACAAGGTGACTCACCGCGCGCTGTGGCCCGAGACCAACTGAACTGGGATATACCAACACTCGGTTGTGGTATCTCAAGTCCACTGGGGCCAGTTAACCCTTTTATGTGATTTCAACCATATAAAGGTGGCATTTTTTGTATATTTAGTTGTTAGATGGTATTATCATGTAACAAGCAGGAGAGGAATGCCAGTACACCAAGAAAACAGCGTAAATCAGAAATATGCCAAAAACAATTTTAAACCTAGATGGCTGCAAAATGAGCGGGCTATAAGTTGAGCGTAGATTAAAAATACGCCAAAAAACCCGTTTTAAAACTAGCCCGCCGTAGCTAGCCATATATAGCCCGCGCATTTTGCAGCGCCATCTAGGTTTACAACATTTTTGGGCACATTTCTGATCTCTGTTTTCTTGTTGTTTTGACATTCCTCTCCTTGCTCCATGGTATTATAAATATTATTGTATCTTGTTCCTCAGGCGAGTCAATACACAAGCGCCCTATACATGTGTAACGGCGCGGTGGTGTCGGCCGGCTCGGACCAGCGCGTGCGCGTGTGGGACCTGCAACACCCGCACGACTCCTACGTGCTCCTGCACGCGCATGGCGACGCGCTCAGAAACAACCCCGGAGCTGTCAAATACAGGTACTAATTAAACTAATGTAGCGCTCATAGTGAAGCAAGACTAGCCGTTTCTAATCGATCGGTAAAGTTAAGCAACGTTCGCTGCGGTCACTACTTCGATGGGTGACCGCTACAGCAAAAAGTTGTATTTACAACTGAGCGCTACCGTGCTTCGGAGGGCACGTTAAGCCGTCGGTCCCGGCCCGGCTGTTGTCTTAAGACAATTATCGTTAAGCCTTTGGGCGGCCTAAAAATTCTGATACCAGGGCTGACCACTTGCCTACACGAGAAGAAGAAGATTAAACTAATGCCGCTGTGGTCTATAATTTTTGTGCTATAAGGTTTTGCTACGGCGATGGTGGCCGAGCGGTAGCATGTGCGCTTTGCAATCTTACAGCACCGGGTTCGATCCTCGGCCCAGCAATGACTTATCTAGTAAGTTATGTGCAGTTTTCGATGCCGTCGCTCCGTGCCTCGGAGAGCACGTTAAGCCGTCGGTCCCGGTTGTCATAAGAACATCTATGGCAATCGTTACGGGTAGTCAGACGCCTCGTCTAACCATCCCTGTTACTGGTCCCTTATGGGTTGCGAGGTCAGACGGCAGTCGCTCGTGTAATTCTGGGCTTGGTCTCATCGTCCCCGGTGGCGCTGCCCCGGTACCGGGGACGATGAGACAAAAGGTGTCATCCTCCCCGGTAGCCTCAACAATGGCGCTCACCGGGGCCGATGAAACAGTAAAAGTGTCATCTGCCCCGTTATAGTCGGATCGATGAATTCATCTCGGTGACAGCGGGGCCGATAGGGAGTTATAGTCTGATCATCCCCGGTACGGCCAGTGCTGTAGGGTTAGCACGGCCGGTAGACAAAACTGTCTTTCCTCTGTTTTACTCCAAGCAAGTATGAAGAAAGTGACGTAAAACGGGAAAAGACAATTTTGTCTACCGTCCATGCTAACCCAGCTGGTGCTTTTAACGGGGAGGATCACACAATTCTAGTTTCATTAAGCCCAGCATGGAAGGTAGGGTGCTATGATAAAGAATTTGCCTAATAATGTATAAATGAAACGAGTGTTTATAATGAATATAAATGTAATAGAGCAATATAAATATACTATGGTTAAAATTAAAATAACGATGATTTAGTAGAGAGACATCGTAAGACACAGAACAAAACGATAACTAAATAGCTTTAATTAAAATAAACGTGTTATTTACCTCTTATTTTTATAATTACAAATTATTATTATGTACCTATCTACATCGACCCTTCTTTATTCAACATTGTTTACGTTTAATAACACAGATAGTTGTTTTTTGTGGTAGCTGTTAGTAGTAAAAACTCGTATTAACTTTGAAAGTAAGTAGAAAATAGATTTTCTGTATGATATTTGCTATGCTCTGCTAAAAATAATAAGCTTAAACGGAATTTATAATTTGTGGTTTACATATAAAATCTCTTCGGGTGTTTATATTTATACCCGTACTGTACAAAATGTATTATCGGATTAAACAATTATACCATACAGTTATGTAATCAATGAATCTAAGTATGGTGCTCCTTTGTTTCTCTTCTTACTCTTTCGTTGTTCCATAAAAACTTGTTTGTCAGTGCGGCATTTAAAAAAGAGAATAAGTACCCAGGTGCTTAACAATACACAATCATAAAAGTGTAATTTGAATTTGTTTTTAGCACTTCACTATGATATAGGTGAGTAATTTTTTTTTTTAATTTAATTTTAATGGCTTTGTCGCAGAGCGACTACATCGCCCAGTAAGAGGACAAAAAAATCACATTACTTAACTAAGCCTAACTCCGCTAATTTATATAAAACTATGGCCTGATCTGACGTCATCATCATCATCATCATCAACAGCCTGAAGACGTCCACTGCTGAACATAGGCCTCCCCCAGAGCACGCCACCTTGAGCGGCTGCTCGCCTCCTGCATCCATCGGCTCCCCGCGGCTTTCACCAGGTCGTCGGTCCACCGAGTGGGGGGCCGGCCTACGCTGCGTCTTCCGGTTCGTGGTCGCCACTCGAGAACCTTTCTTCCCCATCGGTTGTCAGTTCTACGAGCGATGTGGCCTGCCCATTGCCACTTCAACTTACTAACTCTAAGAGCTATATCGGTCACTTTAGTTCTCCTGCGGATCTCCTCGTTCCGGAGCTTATCTCGCAGGGAAACACCGAGCATAGCTCGCTCCATAGCTCGCTGCGCGACTTTGAGCTTACTAATGAGGCCAACAGTAAGAGACCATGTCTCAGTTCCATAAGTCATCACTGGCAACACACACTGATTGAAAACTTTCGTTTTCAGGCTCTGCGGTATTTTGGACGAAAAGATAGGACGAAGCTTCCCGAACGCTGCCCAGCCGAGTTGGATTCTTCGCGCCACCTCTTTGTCGAAGTTGGACCTACCTAATTGGACAATCTGTCCTAGGTAGACATACTTGTCGACAACTTCGAGAGTATCGTTCCCAACAATTACCGGTATAGGTGGAACATGAGCATTAGACATGATCTTTGTCTTGTCCATATTCATCTTAAGACCAACCTGCTGGGAGACTCTACTGAGGTCGTTGAGCATGGTGCTAAGGTCCTCGAGCGATTCCGCCATTATGACTATATCATCGGCAAAACGAAGGTTAGTGATGTACTCGCCATTTATGTTGATGCCAGATCTTTTCCACTCCAAGAGCTTGAAAACATCCTCCAATGCGTTTGTGAACAGTTTCGGAGAAATAACGTCTCCCTGTCTCACGCCTCTTTGCAATGGAATTTGTTCCGTACTCTGGTCCTGTAGTCGGACTGACATAGTGGCCTTACTGTACAAACACTTCAAAACTTCGATATACCTATAGTCAATTTGGCATCGCTGCAAGGACTGCAGCACCGCCCAAGTCTCGATTGAATCGAAGGCTTTCTCATAGTCCACAAACGCTAGGCATAACGGCCGATTATACTCTTCGGTCTTCTGTATAATCTGGCGCAGCGTATGGATGTGGTCTATGGTGCTAAAGCCTTTTCGGAAACCGGCTTGTTCGGGAGGCTGGAATTCATCAAACCTGCGTGCGAGACGATTCGTAATGACTCTCGAAAACAGCTTATACACATGACTCAAGAGCGAGATGGGCCTATAGTTCTTCAATAAGGTGTTATCGCCTTTTTTGAAGAAGAGCACCACCACGCTCTTGTGCCATGCCTCTGGCGTTATACCTTCAAGGATGACAGAATTAAATAACTTCTGGAGGACTAAAAGTACCGGTCTACCACCCGCTCTCAGAAGTTCGGTCGTAATTCCATCTTCACCTGGTGCCTTGTTGTTTTTAAGCTGTTTGAGGGCCATTCTAATCTCGTACAGGCTGACGTCCGGGATATCTTCGGTATAGTGTCGGACTAACTTGGCTCTGATGTCCTGAGCTGTGTTAGTAGCGGGCTTACGTGTCGAGGTGTATAACTGTCCATAGAAGTTCTCGATCTCTCTCAGAATCTCAGGCTTGGATGAAATGACGCTACCATTTTCGGTCTTCAGTTTTGTCATTTGGTGTTGCCCAATAGACGAATCCTTTGCGAACACTTTAGAGCCTTGGTTCCGCTCAATTGCGGCCTCAATACGTGAAGTACTAAGAGCACGCAAGTCGTGTCGCAAGGAACTCCAGATTCGTCTATTGAGTTCACCGTAGGCTGACATATCAACTGAAGACTGCAGCTTCATTTCGCTCCGGTCGGCCATTAGCTCAAGAGTTTTTTCTGAGAGCTTTTGAGTCTTCTTTCGGCGTTGGGTCTTAAAGAATTTCGATCCAACAGCTTGGACAGTTTCCACCAACCCGTCGTTTAGCTCGTCCACTGTGTTACAGTCGGCTAGGCACTGGAAGCGATTTTGGAGTTCCAGCTGAAAGCCTTCGGGGTTTTGGATTTGGACAGGATTTGGACGGAGCGTAGACTTCACCAGACGTGACCTTTCGAGCTTAACATTGATATTCAATGTGCCTCTAACAATACGGTGATCGCTACCGGTTTTCACCTTGCTGATCACAGAGACATCATCGAATATGTGCTTCTTGGTCGTCATGATGAAGTCTATCTCATTTTTAGTGGAACCGTCGGGACTTATCCACGTCCACTTCCTGGATGGCCGCTTCTCGTAGAAGGAGTTCATCATAAAGAGTCCCTCCTTCTCCATGAAGTCAGCCAGCCTCTGTCCTCGAGGGTTCCGCTGCCCGTATCCAAATGGCCCCACTCTCAGCTCATCGCTATTCCTTGTGCCCAACTTCGCATTGAAGTCTCCCATCACAACGGTGAAGTATGTTTCGGAAGTATGCATGGCTTCGGATATGTCCTCATACATAGCTTCTACTTCATCGTCTGAGTGTGCCGATGTCGGCGCGTATACCTGTATAACCTTCAACGAATACCGTTTGGTTATTCGGAGTACCAGGTACGCTACCCTGGCCGACACACTGTCGACTTTGACCACGTTGTTGACGAGAGACTTGCGGACGAGAAACCCGACACCCCCTTGGGAGAGTTGGTCTCCCTCCCGGTAGAAGAATAAGTTACCGGAATTTAGGATTATCGTGTCCTGTCCCTGTCTTCGGACTTCTGACAATCCCATTACATCCCAGCGTAACTTACCCATCTCCGCCTCTAGCTCGACCATCCTTTCGTCAGCCTTCAGTGTGCGCACGTTATGTGTTGCCAGGGCCAGGGGTCGTCGTTGGGGTTGGTAGCCGGGCGTCTGCCGGGGATTCTTCGCACCCCTTGCCCTGCCGTTACCGTGGCCGCTACCGTAGCCACGGGATAGCAGAGCTGCCGGGGACTGGGGGCCGTTTTTATTTGTGCTTGTCATTAGGGGGGGGGGGTTTGCCATAATCACCACGCTTGGCAGGCGGCTTGGTGATCGCAGTAGGTGAAGATTGATTGCCACCAAGACCGAGGGGAACGCTGCGACCCATTCCCTGGATATTCCCTTAGCCGCCTTCTACGGCACCCACGGGAAGAGATGGGGTGGTCCTATTCGTAACCGGGACCACACGGGACATGATCTGACGTAGGGCATGATAATATGCAGTTACACAAACCGACGTCTAATATATTATTACAATTAAACAATAGTCTTCTCTGGGTTTCATTCCGCACACATTCCATCAAAATATGTTGAACGTCCTCCAGTACTCCACACTTGGTGCAATTGGGAGATGGTGTTTTTTTCATTAAAAATCCAAACTTGTTAGATGGAATGTGTGCAGAGCGAAGCCTGAGAGCAGTTACCAGTGTTTTGCGACTCAACATACAATTATCGATCCATGGGTATTTATCGATCAGTGGCTGAATTGTCTTAAACCAAATACCCTTTTCTCTCGATCTTTCATCAAAGTATTCCTGCCATACTATTCTACATTGCTCCTTTACAAGTTTTACGTAGTCAGAATACAATGGGATTACCTCCAAATGAACTCTGTCAACTGTAGCCTGTTTAGCTAAAAGATCTACAGCATCATTTTCTTTAAGCTGGATGTGAGATGGAATCCACTGCAGGAATATCTCTTTATTCTGAGACTGTAAACTTAAGATTGATTCCAGAATACGGTAGGCGATCGGTGTGCCTCGCGTCACCTGCGAGGTACAGCGAGCCAAGTGTTGCAAAGAGCTTTTTGAGTCAGTCAAAACAACAAATTTATCATAATTGATGGACTCGATGTAGGATAAAGCTTCAGAAATCGCAATTAGTTCGATATGCATTATTGAGACATCCGAATCAATCTTAAGTTTAATAAAACCGCCTTGCAAAGGGTCTAAAAAGGCCGCGCCACCATTAGTTCCATCCGTAAAAATTGCATAGCAATTTCCATATTGTTGTCGTTTGTAGTTGGTAGACAAGGTATTTAAAAGTTGGCAACTGAACAACCGTTTAGCGCGATAGCGAAAGAGGCGGTAAACACAAATCGCTTTCCATCACATGAATTGGGGTACTTCGTAAGTAGCCACCAATTACGCGTAAAGCTTGATTTTGAATCCTATCTAATTTTATCAAGTTGGTTTTACAGCTATTATCGAATAAGAAGCTTACATAATCTATTCTACTGCGAATGACTGCTATATATACACGCCTCAAATGTTTTTGGTGGAAACCCCAGGTTGGTCCTGACAATACTTTCAATAAATTTATAAATTTTGACACTTTTTGTGAGGTTTCCATAATGTGCATACCCCATCTTAATGAGCTATCCAGCCACAGGCCCAAATATTTAAAATGATTAACCATTGGAAGAGAGTAATTATTGATTCTGAGCTCGACAGTACTTCTAAATCCACCTTTCTTAAAAACACAGAATTTACTTTTGTTTGGAGAAATATTTAACCCTAGATTATTTAACATTGAATTGAACTTCTGACAGGCAGATTGTAACTCTAAAATTGCGGAATCTAAATTATTTTTTGAAACATATAAAACAAAATCATCGGCATATTGAGAAATTTGAACATTTTGAATACTTTTACATATATCTAAAGTGGCAACATTGACCATGACCATGGACCATGGGTCTCCTTGCGCCAAACCTTGTCCCGTACTTCTCACAAGGTCACCTCCATCAACAGACATTTTGAGATGTCTTTGAGTTAAGTAAGACCAAAGATATACACAAATTTTTTCACCCACACCCAACTGGTCCAATATTGTCATCAGACAAGAAACGTTAACATTATTATAGGCACTATCTATTTCAATAAAACAAGCAACAGTGGTTATATTCTTCGAAAATCCTATTTGAATTTGTGATACCAGACGTCTAAGGCTATCAAATCAAGATCGGGCTTTTCGATGAGTAATATTTAAATGGAAAAAGATGAAAAATATGGTTATATTTTAAGAATCGTAAGCTAAATATATATATATGAGTTTTGACTACTAACAGCTACCACAAAAAACAACTGGCTGTGTTATTGAATGTAAATAATGTTAAATAAAGATGGGTCAATGTAGATAGGTACAAAAAAAGGTAAGGTAATCATTATTTGTAATTGCTTGCTTAATATGTACAATAATTTAATTTTTATTATTTATAAATACGTTATCAAGTTTTGATTTGTAAAAGTGCTAAAAATAGCCTATTTTCAATAAAGAATTTGAGTTTGAGTTTGAATTACAAAAGTAAGAGGTAAATAACACGTTTATTTTACTAGAAGCTATTTAGTTATGCTGCTGTTAGCTGTTTAGTTTTGTTCTGTGAACTACGATGTCTGGTTCTATCTACTAAATCATCGTTATTTTAATTTTAACCTTAGTATATTCTTATTGCTCTATTACATTTATATTCATTATAAACAGACTCGTTTCATTTATACATTCTTAGGCAAATTCTTTATTATAGCACCCTACCTTCCATGCTGTGCTTGATGAAACTAGATTTGTGTAATCCTCCCCGTTAAAAACACCAGCACTGGCCGTACCGGGGATGATGAGACTTTAATTCTCATCGGCCCCGCTGTCACCGAGATGAATTCATCGATCCGACTATAACGGGGCAGATGACACTTTTACTGTTTCATCGGCCCCGGTGAGCGCCATTGTTGAGGCTACCGGGGAGGATGACACCTTTTGTCTCATCGTCCCCGGTACCGGGGCAGCGCCACCGGGGACGATGAGACCAAGCCGTAATTCTGGTAGCTCGCCACAGGTTAGATTGGGAGCCAACCCCAATAACAAATGGGAAAAGGCGGAGGATGATGATAAGTTTTTGCTAACAGTTGCTTACTCGTGCTGAAAAAAATCTAGGATACCTACTTAAGAACTGAATAATTAAACATTAATTTTTCAACAGTAAAACAGAATCCCGGCCGTTTCACTTAACATCAGGTGAACGACTTGCTCGTCACGTCATTCAATCACATAAAAAAAAGAAAGAATAATGCCCTCTAGTTTCAAAATAAAGATAAAGTATACCGCATAGGGTGACCTTGCTGCGGCAAGTTACATAAATGGGTTTAAATATAGAAAATGTGTTATTTTTTTATGGTTCTAATAATAATAATTTTTGGAATTCAGTAAAGCAGATTACCTACGCTACCTCCATAAATAATGTACCTGTTTAAAAGCACAGTTGTTTTAAAAAAAGCGTGTGAAATAAAAAAGTTACTCGTGCACGAAAACACGAAACTGTCTCAAGATGTATCTACGTGTGGCCCTTCGCTGATTTGTTAGATAGAAATGAGCGTAACAAAAATCCTGATGTGCCGAAAATTGAGCGTATTTCAACATAACCGAGCGTGAATTAAATGTTACCCATAAATCTCATACATTTTTCTAGAAAAAACTATTTAATTTTATATATGTTTGAATGTATTTTATTCAATAACTCCTTCAGGAGTCGCATCATAGACGGGACCACAGTTATTCAAGAGTGCTGCAAGCTGAGCCCGAGCGCGTCTGCTTCGCTGATAGAAGACAATGTATACCGAACCGTCGAGTCTCGTTCGTATTACCACACCGCACCTATCACGGACATCACTGTGGCAGAAGGGGCGAAGCCCTACCTCGTCACCTCATCGGCTGATGGGGTTATTAATGTTTGGAAGTAGAATGGATAAGATTTTATGTGTTGTATATGAATGTGTCCATAACACACAGTGTGAAGCTGTCTTTGGAAGTGGGAAGATGTGTGTTGAAGTGGGGAGATGTGTTTGGCAGTGGGAAGATGTGTTTGGAAGTGGGAAGATGTTTGAAAGTGGAAAAATGTGTTTTAAAATGGGAAGAAAATGTGTTTGGAAGCAGTTAGACGTGTTTAGAAGTGGGAAGATGTTTGGAAGTGATGTGTTCGGAAGTAGGAAGATGTGTTTTGAAGAGAAAACATGTGTTTGGAAGTCGGCAGATATTGTTGAAAAGTCTTCCCACTTGTAACCTGACCAAGTTTCGTTGATAATAGATTTTATCGTATTGTCGTAGTTGTTACATTTGATTGAAGAGATTTGTTGATTGTTCTAAACTAGAACAATAGTAATGCACTAGGTACTTTTTTTAATGATTTATTGTTGAATGATATTGCTAGAAAAGCTTTAGGTTGATAAGGCTTATGTTATAAATCTGTCACTGTGACATCCCTAGATAAATATTTATGCATAGTCATGACGCTAATGACGAGTTAATTTATATTTTTATACTTGTCTGTGATTTGCCATGCAAAGTTTTTTTATTTAGATTAAAATTAAATATATTTACGAAAGATTATTTGGCTTAGTAATGAAGTTAGGCAATGAATGAAAATGACTGAGATTGTATATAAAACTTGTATTCCTACATCAAAAATGTAAAACCTGCATCATATTCCTACTGAAGTTTTATAGAGATAAGATTCTATTTTCGTATTAAAGTTACAATCATTTTGCACAATTGTGTTTTATTTTGCACAAGATTTTTTTATTATTGGACCATATTTTCTCACAGCTGCAATTTACTTTGTCATGGGAATTATGTAGAAGGGTAACCGAGCCAGCAAATTGTAGCAACTGGTTTATGAAACAAAAAATATGGTTGAACCACAGAGCTAGAATTTCGTTACTCTCAAGAGTCATGAAGCGTGGGAGCGAGTAATACAAATCAAATGCACACTGCCCGAGAGAAAAAGAGATAGGGAGATAATGGCGGGTGTGTCGTTATATTAGCACAGACTGCTATATATTAATTTATTACCACAATCTGTTGCACGACGAAGACCATTTTGTGATCATGTACCATAGTTATCAAAGTGCAAAATACTATTGCAGCTTTTACATCTTATTCCGAGTGAATGTGATGTTACAAAACATACTAATCCAAACAAATACACGTATCACAGCAAGTTTATCACAAATTTTATTGCATTATTACTAGTCATATTGTGTGTTCATTTTGGTGTGGTATCTGGCTGTACTTTTTTATGTTGTAGATTGGGAATGCTCCTTCTGATATATCGCAATATTTCAGTATTTGTATTATTTAGGTATGTTTTTGGTATGTTTGAAAAAACTCCGTAATAAAATGTTTGATGTTTTATTTTAAAGAAACTATGGGGATCTATAGGCTCATTATTTAGTAAACAATACAGTTAAGGTGGAACGTTTCACTAGCGCGGCAAATTCAAATTTTCTTGCGTTCTTTTGCCAATAATAGCTTAATAACGTTCCACCTTAATGTCGCAAATAGTCAAGATCATAATCATAACAACAGTTTTTCACACACACAATTTCATACATTTCTTGTACCATTTTCAATTGTGTGCCATTGTCATTGTTGCTCTTGTACATCCCCAACTCTATGGCTTGAACTTCCCTTGACACGCATTAGATGATTTTTTTGCAGAGCAAAAATAAAGAACAAAAAACAATCGTATAAAAAAGCGTTTTTTTTTTATTGAGGAAAGCTCAGATAGGAACTGTAGAGTATATAATACCTTTATCAAGGATTTTTGTAATTATAATATTGTTACCCATGTAATTTTTATTTATAACTGACTGAATAAGCCAGTAATGAAATCGTAAATGGCAATTTTGTATGAAAACAAACCAACTACTCTAATTAATGATAACAATATTGATACACTTAGCTTTTTGTTGATTTATAGATATGGTACCTACTTATGTTAGACATATGATAACAGATTTTCCATCTAGACATTACAGCTTATTATACAAATTATTAACTATTAACCTACTCGCAATGCCAGCTATCTTATTGTATTATATGTGACAATCATTATATGTACCTAGATCAACACACCATTTGTACACAATTACTCAAAAACAATAAATTCAAAATTTTGTGCTTACAACTTAAAAACATTCTAGAATAATCTTGGCTTAAAAATATATTTTTTTTCTATATGTTATGTATAAAATTAATATTACTGTTGTAATAGTGGGCATATTTACCTTAGCTATTTTATAATGGTCTTCTACAGATATAATATATTAAAAGGGGCTAAATGTATAAAAAAAATTAGCTAAAGTTATGCCTCTTTCAAAAATTTTTTGTGAAAGCTGCAAAGTACTATGTACTTAAGTAATCCATATTTTAATTGACAAATCCAAACTGATAAACCCTAATTAAAACTAACTATATTTGACAACTACAACTTGTCATGTTTCACAATCTTGGTTGGGTTGGTCCAATCACATATCAAACCGTTGCCAACAAACTTATTAGTTATTATCTTATCACTACTTAGTCTTTTTATCCTTGGCATCATCAGGAACATCTTCTAAAAGCTTGTTCAGGTCAATTCCGTCAAACTTGGGGTTCTGTGCATTAGACGCATGTGCTAAGAAGAGCTCTTTTAGGAATTGTAATTCTTTTGTTAGGGTCTTCACTTTTTCTTCAAGCATTTGATTCTCAGCCTTCAGTTTGCTTACTCTTGTAAATGTCTCTTGTGTCCGCTGCTTTGACTTGAACCGGCTCTTTTTTACTGCCTGTGGAAAGTTAAGACTTTGTTATTGATCTAGCCCTATCCTGCCAGCTTGATAGGTATATTAAAAGAGAAACATTACCTGTGCTTGCATATTTGTTTGTTTGCATGACTTTCACATCAAATCAGCTGAATTTCTAGACACTGATTGCACAGTGAAGCTTACACACTAAGAATTAAGGTTCAAATAAAATGAAACTATGCTTCTAACTTAAAGGATTCAGACAGGCATGACAAACTTAAAAGTGTCCCTTGTTGTAGTACTATGCAAGCCGTAAAAACAAGTTGTATGACAAGTGCCAGTCATGGCATTGCATGATGCATCATCAATATTATAATAGGCATCAGAATTTCATCATGTTAAATCAACAATTTTCAACTCTTGTGGCTTCTGCGGTAGGCAATTTCACCACAATTTCATCAATGTTGCATACTAAGATAGACCATAAAACGATGGAGGTAGTTCAGTAACATTTTCTTCCATAGTAACATGTTAAATCATGCTTATGTTGGCTTGAATGCCTTACTTTGTTATAAAAAGGCATGACCTACTTTCAAACAGGATATAAATTGATATTTAGTTAAACAACAGATTAACACCACAGGCCATTTGAGATGATGAGTTTTTGATTCACCTATAACCTAAGTATTGATTGCTTGGGTTAAAGTTTAAACCAACATACACAATTACTTGTAAAGTTATAAATTGAGTCAAATTCTTGTGATTAGATGATATTTATAGGCAAAATTAGCCAGTTCTTTTGTAGACTTACCTCATTGTTTCTGTCTCTCCGCTTTCTATAGTCTTCATCATCATCCTCCAAGTCACTAACTACTTTCTTTGCTTTTTTAGGAGGCATCTCCAGTTGGTGTCCTTCTAATATCATCAAGTAAAATTAAAAAACTTATTGGTTCATATGCCCAGCTTCTAAATTCGAACCTCACTGTAAAATTGTAGAACTCTGAAAGGAATTAAAATTAGAATAATTAATATTTAATACAGTCGTGTGTCGTGTGTTTTTGTTTCGATTACGCAGAAATCATGACGCAATGTTTATGAGAAGTAAGATGAGAACTCTCGTCATCACTTACTTGTGGTTTGGTTCGAGAAATGGTTTAAACTTGCGCAACAATAAAGAATGTTAACAATTTTTTTAATTTGTAATAAAATTATGATATTTTTTTCTGAAAATCACTTCGCTATTTAATATTAGGTATTTCGATGCGTGCTGTCCAAGGAACATATATACTCTCTAATCTAACGAGAGGTTACTATACTCTTTGGTCGCTACGCTGCTACGCTGACAGCATCAAATAGCATGACCATGACACCTGACATTGACAATAACCTATTTTTTTTTAATATATTTTGGCTCCACACATAATGTATTTAGCCAGTGTCAAGTATTGTAATTTTTCATCGTATTATGAAATATTTCACGTAAAGTCAAGTCTTAGTCACAGTCAGTCAGGGTAGTCATAGTCCAGTCAGGTAGTCATAATGAATTATGACTACCTAGTCATGCCCTAGTAAAGTGGTGGCAACTTTACTAGAGGCTTCTGTGGAATTTTGGAAGCAACACGAAAAACCACGTTCACTACATTATATCACTTGCCCACACTCATGCTCGTAATTCAGCACTTAATGCGTAAAACGCCACTAATTTTAAACATTAACACTGGAAAAAGCATAAGTTTTGTGAAATAATACAATGCAACGACGTGATCTTTTTCGCGTTCCCGCCAAAACTCGACAATAATCTTATAGTATTTTGTACTTATATGAAGTTTGGCTCTTGCAGTCAGCGTATTTAGCCAAGGTCAGGTTACCTTGACTCTCTTTATGTTCTTCTTAAAATTGTATCTTATTCCAGGCGTATGTATTATCACATGATAAATAATAGTATTCATATATATAATAATATAATTATAATAATAGTATTCTGCCTTTTGCAACACAGTTGAATAACTAAAGCGAAAGGCAGAGCTCACTTTTTTATGTACCTAATTACTGTTTTACAATAAACCATTTGTATTTGTATTTGTATTTGTATAGTATATTACGTAGTATCATTCAAATTAAAATGACTGCATGCTATATAACTTAAATAACCACCTGTACATACGTGAGGTCATTTTTTTGTGTGCTTTCGATTGGGTTCCCCTTCCCAGCTGGGTTAGCATGGACGGTAGACAAAATTGTCTTTCCCCGTTTTACGTCACTTTCTTCATACTTGCTTGGAGTAAAACAGGGGAAAGACAGTTTTGTCTACCGGCCGTGCTAACCCTACAGGTTTAAAGTTTTTAAAATTACCGTACAAAGACTTACCGTACCGTAAGATTCAATTCAACCCGTGCAAAGCTGGGGCGAGACAGCTATTTGTAGGATATAAATTATATGAAAGTAACGTTATGACAAAGTCGTAGTTACATATGGTACGGACACGCAGACTATTTTCACGTTCCAGCTAAAACTTTTTTGATAGCGTCTGTGGTGTGGTGGTTGAGCAGATCGGCTCATTCGTAACCCGGTGGCGGCGGGTTTGATTCCCGTGATAGGACAAGTACTTGTGTACTGGAAATAAAAGCGCAAATACTTTTTCTGTGTTGTCAGACCATGGTTCTCGTTATTCCTGAGTCCCTAGATACAAGGTTAGGGTCCAGGATCTTTGTATTATGATCGTGGGCGTTATTTAATTTTGTACTTCCATAAAACACACTATTCTATACCTACCACAGATAATATAATACCTACCTTACTTATTAAAACTAAAGTTTAAGTAGGTACTTACAGTGCTTGCACTTCTATTATAAATGTATGTGGATTGTTTGAGTTAGGATCATCATCATCTCCATCATCTCATCCATCATCATCTTGCTCTGGTCCCATTTTATTTGGGGTCAGCGCAGTACCTATGTAATTTTCTTCCACTCCCATCTGTCGAGGTTCGAGTCCTTGTTTCATTTGATTAGGATAATAATAACTACACCTTACCCCATGCCTTAGACCTTTGCACCATGCTCAACAACCTCAGTAGTCTCCCAACAGGGTGGTCTTAAGATGAACATCGACAAGACGAAAGTCACCGATGGGGTAGAAAGGTTCTCGAGTGCCGATGACGAACCGGAAGACGCAGCGTAGGCTGGTCCCCTTCGGTGGACCGACGATCTGGTGAAAACCGCGGGGAGCCGATGGATGCAGAAGCCAAGCAGCCGCTCAAAGGGCGCTATGTTCAGTAGTGGACGTCTTCGGGCTGTTGTTGATGATGACGATGATGATAAAAAATATAGGCATTGTAAATCTAAACTGTGTTGTACTGCCACATAAAAATGTCCACGTCACACCTGGGTTAACTGGAAGACAATGCTTTCTAGCATTAAGTTCGCCTATGCACCTACATTTGATTTTTGTGCAAATAAAGCATTTTCTATCTATCTATATATAATAACTATATAGGTACAGGGAATATAAACAAAATCTCATTGACCACATTATATTATTTTTCATCACAATAAAATTCTAACAAGTTATCGTAAGTAAATCTTATTTACACAATGGAAGCATCAAAATATGAACAATCTAATACTGTAACGAGAAACATTTGATTTTTATACGATGGTACCTATCTATAGATATACACTTACACACGGTTCATTTCAGAGAGGAATACAGGGTTCATTTGATATACTTAGGTAACAAATAGGTAAGTAATATAATGATTACAACAAATATTTATTAATATTGACCAATCAGAGGTTCGCTCGACCATTAGGTTATTTCTGGGAACATGCATGTATCTGATCTGCAGTACAATCGACCGCCATTAATTGAACGAATGAAGCACAAAAGTCCCGTTAGTACAGCTAATAGAACTCATAATTGAACTACTGGGAACGTATGTTCAAATTATAGGTGTACAAAAATCATTAGATACCGATGCAAAGTTCCTTAGAATGTATGAATCAGTTTTTACAACACAATGGTGTCGATTCTGGGTTGCATTCTAAAGCTAAGCTAAATTAAAATATCTTCTTCTCTTTCATTTCTCCTATATCAGAAGAGTACCGCTATACTTTAAGTTTAGTTCAACTTTATAGAGTAAGTATCCTATATCGTGAAACATAATAGTCTGCGCTAGTAAAACACCTACATAATGCTCAACTTATTAGAAGCAGCTGGGTTCAGTCATGCCGCGATTATTACAGCACTAGTACTTTATTCGAATGTATTTTACTGTACGTTCACGATAACCGAGTACTTATCGTAAAATATCTGTATGAAATTGGGCACAGCGCCATTAGCGGCAACTGTACGCAACTAAGAATTTCAAATTACTTTAAGGTTGAACGTTACACTAGCGCGGCAATTTCAAATTTTCTTGCATTCTTTTGCCAATAATAGCTTAATTACTCAACGCGATTACATGAAAACTAATTTTGCGGAAATTAATAGAATGTATCAACAAATTACGATTAAAAGTATCTCCTAGATATCATTGGTTTAGCGACAAATGGCAATAAACAATTTTCTTCTTAGTTTTTCAGTCATTGCCATTTGTCGCTAAACCAATGATAAGTAGGTGATACTTTTAATTGTAATTTATTGATACATTATATTTGTTTGCGCAAAATTAGTTTTCATGTAATCACGTTGAGTAATTAAGCTATTATTGGCAAAAGAATGCAAGAAAATTGAATTTGCCGCGCTAGTGTAACGTTCCACCTTAACACTCGATAGCGAGTAGGTACCTAAATTCATGTACATTATAAAGGCTAGTGTCCTGCTATTTTTATTGCATTAATAATTAATAAATTTAATTATTATTGCGTTAATAATATTCATCAAAAAATAAACAGTCGTGAAAACAAAAATGTAGTATCTCAAAAAATGACAAAGTTACAAGCATTTTAAAATACAGGAATAGAAAGAGACAGCTGAAACAAGCAGTGACGTCACTCTTGCTCCTTCATAGTACCTCATTACTAAGCTGTGGTAGCTCTACATACAGTCTCATTGGCATGTGACTTCACAACGTGCGTTTTCATAGTAACTGTAGAGAATCTCCTGTTAAGCAAAAAAAGGAGAGGCGCCCCCCTCCAGAAGTTTTAAAAGCTTACTACTCGTTGGTTTATTAACCGATCTTACTTATTTTTCAATTATTGCATTCATTTTTAACCTTCTTTATGAAAATAATATTTACTTGTTAATTTTTAATATATTTTTTTAGGCTAGCTCATTATACAAATAAAGTAGTACTAGGGCGCTCAACTTGTTCATAAAATGTCGAATTAATTTGAACCATTCATAGATCGATTAAAAAACACCAACCACGCATCATTTCAATTTTATCACAGAACATACAATTAAAAGTTGAGAAACGACAACAGTCTTTTTAGTATGAAAACTACCTACAATGATTGTGTCATTTTTAATGAATTAATTTTGTATGAATTGCCTATTTAAATTCATTTATCATCTAGGGTACTCTAAATTATTAATTCTGTCTAGACTGAAACCTATATACAATGAGCAATGGTTACATTTTATAACTGTTACAGGTTAACAGGTTAGGTTATTATTAGTTAGGTATTTATATTGTTGCGTTATCGAACTATATTAAATTATGCTTGATGACAACATTATTTATTATAACTTCTGTTTTTTTTTTTATTATATGTGTACTTACGTATAATCTTTATTTATACCATGGAACAAGGAGGAGAGGAATGTTAATACACCAAGAAAACAGCGTAGATCAAAAATATGCCTAAAACTAGATGGCGTTGCAATATGAGCGGGTTATAAGTTGAGCACAGAATATATGACAAAAACCGTTTTAAACATCCCCGCCGTAGCTACCCGTATAGCCCGCTCATTTTGCAATGCCATCCAGCTGGGTTAGCATCACAGATAACCCCCAATAGATACCGCATGAAAGACGACGACCGCGCACCACGCATTGGCGTAAATGGTTCTATATAAATCGCCGCTTCGCAGCACGGCCTTAGTTTCGACCAATTATTAGAGTCCATTATTAGGGCGTCACTCGAAACAGCCAATAATAGCGCATTGGCTCCAGTCCCCGCAACCCGCGCCTTCCGCCAGTTTTGGTGAGCTAGGATCCGAACAAAAATCCCGTAATGCGGTATCTATTGGGGGTTATCTGTGGTTAGCATGGACGGTAGACAAAATTGTCTTTCCCCGTTTTACTTCAACTTACAACACCGTTTCAACTTATTAACCCGCTCATTTTGCAGCGCCATCTAGTTTTAGGTATATTTATGATCTACGCTGTTTTCTTGGTGTATTAACATTCCTCTCCTCCTTGTTCCATGCTATACTTAATTATTTAAATCATATACCTACACAGATATAGATACCATTTGCGCGTCTTGTTTTTTTATTTATACCTACAACTGTGAAAATTAGGCAACCTGATTATAATTTCAGTTTTAAAACAGTTATTAAAAAAAATTACAAATTATACAATAAAGTACCTAAAAACAAAGTATTAGGTACAGTAGGTAAATACATAAAGAAATAATTATGTTCATTTGGCACAAAAATATACTATCATCTTTAAAATTGATCCATTTTGTGCTCCCAAATCACAAAGACATGCATCATTATGTACCACTTACGATCTTAGAATTAATAAATATATATATATATATATTAGTTTAACTAGTTATATTAGACAAGATACAGACTTGAAAATACTTACCCATAGACATTATTACGCTATTAACAATGACAAATCCATAACAGGAACATAAATTTAAAATTGATTCATTATTAATAGATTAATATACGTATAACGTATTACCTACCTAGTGTGGTTCCTACTGTGACTTACAATGAATTTTTCTTTTTTAAATTTTAACTTGGTACATATTTATTGTGTTTAATAGTCGATAAATAATTTACTTACTGTATAAAATGTTTTTGGTAGGTATTTTTAAATAGAATAAGTTTTTTTTTCATAGAAACCACTTAGCTTAGTTTTCGATTCGAAAATAATTTTATTTTTTAATGCCTAAGCCACGACTTGTACGTTATCGACAGTTTTATTCGTACATAATCATCGAAACCGTCTCTAATACAATCATAATACCGGCGGGGTAATTACGTAAAATTTGCAACAGCAATGCGACAGCAGTAGCAAAGCATACATGCTCGACACCACTAATGATGTATGACAGCAATCACCGCGAGATTTACGCCTGTCGCAAACCTGTTGCGAGTTAGGTAATTAGGGGGCGGGTTTTGTAATACATTTATCAGAATAAATATTTATATGAATACTTGAGGTTTTAATTTAACCTTACTTCCGACTTGACAAAAATACTTAGGTATTGTATGAATATTAAAAAAATGGGTTATGAAACCGAAAAATCGGAAGTCGTGAAAACTCTTGGAGGAGGCCTATACACAAAAGGGGAAATCGCAAAATAAATCTCTCTAAATTCGTATAAATATGTTTAAATCAATAATAATATGTTTATTTAAAATGTTTAAATCAGTTGTAAAAATTGTAATAGTTAAGGAAATAAAAAAGGCTGATTATTTTTTTTTTATTGTATGAATATTTATTCTAGATGTTCTTTTAAAATCAGTGTACCTACTTACTTAACTATTGAAGGTTATTTAATGTTAACTAATTTTAAATATCATGTAATTCAATATGTAGGTATAAGGTACCTAGTAGGGACTATTATTTAGATTCTGTGGTACAGTAGTAGTGCTGGGTATGGACTCCTAGGCTACGTTCTAAAACGTCGCTCGACGACGAGCGCTCGCTCTAAGGCGAGCGACGCCCGTCGTTCAACGTTTAAGAATGCCACTGTAGGTACAGTGGGGCCAATTTTAAAGGCTTTAGTTGACAAATCTAAAAGTCTTTAAACTGCTGCTGTTCTTGTCAAATAGACGGCCATGTAAGAGACGGACATATTTTAGTAAGTTAAGGATTGTCAACTAAAGTCTTCAAAATTGGGCTGGGGCCAATTTTAAAGGCTTTAGTTGACAAATCTAAAAGTCTTTAAACTGTTGCTGTTCTTGTCAAATAGACGGCCATGTAAGAGACGGACATATTTTAGTAAGTTAAGGATTGTCAACTAAAGTCTTCAAAATTGGGCCTAGTGTGTTTGTAATTAAAGCATTTCGGAGTCCTTGCTTTTTGAGTATTAAGCGCCCATTTGCATTAGAATCTACGTAAACGTAGTCATCGTGACTTTTTTGAAAGTTACAGCGTCAATTTCCCGCGCCAGTGTAACCTTCCACCTTAATACGTTTCGCTTGGTTTCAGCAGTCGTTACTATTAATTTAAACATTAAAATTCTTGATCTATACCGATATCAAAGAAGTTTAACTAACTACGAATTAGTAGTTAATATGAGCAAGTTTTTTGGTTCTCTCTCTCATATTATATTTTTTATTTTGCTATCGTCGCATACTTATATATACTACCTAAAATTTTTTGTCAAAATGGATTCATGCCAAGTGCCACTTCTAAATTCTTTTTCTTTTCACTTCTCTTATTTCGTTATTTTTTTACATATATGCTTTGGCTCCACACATAGTGTATTTAGCCGGTGTCAAGTATTATTTCGTTATTTCGTAGCCAACAATCAATCAACCAACCATATCAGTGGTTTTTATTTATAAATTTATCTAGCGAGATAGTCAAATGTAGTCGCTAGGTATCGTATAAAAGCCATGTATTTTAGTATTCTCCTATCTAAAGGTATCATTGGCGTCTCAGCAGTATTATGACACTGCGGCTCATGCATGACTTATATGATCTGTGGGCATGATACAACCTTTTTGCACCTACCTACCTACATGGTTATATGTAAGTACCTACCAAGGAAGTTCCAATAGGTGGAAATACTTTGGTACCTACCTACTGACTGTCTATTCTGTGGCTCTGGTATTGTCATGTTTAAAGGGCATAATAAGGGCCGGTTATGAAGATGGAGAATTAAACTTTAACGAATAAAACAGACATGGCAAATGCACGACACGTGCGACCCCATTATTCTCGAAGGAGGAAAAACAGGGCAGGTTGCCGCGGTTTTAGGCATATTTTTCTCATATTAAATGCAAAGAATAAGTCTTATACTCACGAATCTATATTAGAATAGAACAATACTACTGTTTGTCCGAATATGGTACTAATATATTGCCATACCTACTGGTAACTTTGTCAAATTTTCTCCAATGTTTCTAATAATCTGTGGGATAATGTGAAACAGTATTTCAAAATTATACTAGAATCTCTATACTAGAAGAGTTTGGCGTCGTTTATTAATTACGTGAGGCAACTTTGGCGATTTTTAGACCCCCTTCCCTCCCCTTTTGGTGAGATGTCGTGAGATTTGGCTCGAATCTCACGTGAGATTTATCCGCTGGTCAGTGAAGGCTAAATTGAGAGGCTACTGTACTTAATAAAAAAACAATTTTTCGCAATTTTACATTGTTTCTTGAGCAAATACGCAATATTGGTAGAGACTCACGTGACGTGGGATTAGGTGAGATTTGGCTCGACCCCCTCCTCTATTAAACGCCTCACGTAATCAATGGACGCTCACTTAGATACACTCAAAAATTAACCAAATAACTAGGTTATATTATATTTATAACATACATTGCCGAGTAGGTACATTGTTTATCCTGTGACGTTTGTTTATTGCAAGCAAACGCGTGTATTCACTGCGGTGGAGGCACCTGCGTCTTCCTGCACTGGCAGAGCCATTTGATAATCCTTGCGTTCCTTTCCACCACGCTAGGGGGCTCTGTGTTGCGGTAGATCGGCTTCTGCACGCCTGGACCTTGCACCTGTAATAGACAGATAAAAAATAATAACCAGCCAAGTGCGAATTGGACTCGCGCACGAAGGGTTCCTTATCTATCCCTGCCATCTAGTGTTGAGTAGCAGAACTATTTAAAGCAGCGCCATCTATGACTCATCTGGTAAACGACCAAAAAAGTCAGGTTTGTTGTATTTAAGGGGGCTAAATATTTATTTTATTCTGTTTTTTAGTATTTGTTGTTATAGCGGCAACAGAAATACATCATCTGTGAAAATTTCAACTGTCTAACTATCGGTTCATGAGATACAACCTGGTGACAGACGGACGGACAGACAGACAGCGGAGCCTTAGTAATAGGGTCCGTTTTATCCTTTGGGTACGGAACCCTAAAAATCACACTAATATTATAAAGGCGAAAGTTTGTATGTGTGTTTGTGTGTATGTGTGTATGTTTGTTACTCCTTCACGCTCAAACGGCTGGACGGATTTGGATGAAAGGAATGGAGGTAGCTTATTACTGTGGATTAACACAGACTACGCATGTATATTGCATACTTGTATACAGACTGTTCACCGTAAGTTGTCCCCTGATGTTTTTTTTTTAAATATGCAAGTAAAAATATAATCTGTGGTGGGTACATACAAGTTTAGATAGTGCTTAAATATTACTTTACATTTACGGAAATAATACCATATTTTTAAATAATGTAAGTGCATCTTCGGACGTCTTACGGTATTAACAAATGAAATGAAAAGGCTATTGAAATAATTTAAAAACGATTTATTGAATCGAGCGTAAACCTGTGTAAAAGCAATATGGCTGCCAAGAGAAAAAAAAAGTTATATTGTTACCAGTATTTTAACTAATTTAAAACAAATGTTGCCATAGCACAAAATATTAAAATATGCGGAAAAGGTATTTATGTTCATGTACTTAACACGGGGAATGGTCTGTAGTTTAGTTCCTTCAAAATTTTAATAAGCGATGATCGCTACGATGGGCGAATTTGTAAAAGTAGGGCCGTTTATTTCAATCAAATTTTTAATTCGTTTGTTAGCAAAATCGGTTGTTCCAATTTATTACAGAGAATGACGTTAAGATAGTTAAGTGGGGTAAGGATGTATAATTTTAAATAAAGTTATTTGTAATCTTTAGATTTAATTTTAAACTTATTATTTATGAGCAAATATGGTGCCAATAGGTGGTCCTCACCCCCGTGGGTGCCGTAAGAGCCAGTTAAGGGAATATCCAGGGAATGGGCAGCAGCATTCTCCTCGGTACATTCAACCTTCTGCGATCACCAAGCCGCCTGCCAAGCGTGGTGATTATGGCAAACCACCTATGATAAGCGTCCAAAGTGGCGTTTTATGGGGCAGACGCTGTGTTCAGCAGTGGACGTCTTCCGGCTGTAGAATGTGTGAAAAAGATCTTGTGAGTTCTATTTATTTACCGTGTAATCAGCCGCAGCGGGTAAAGCATTTGAATCCACAGTAGAAGCGGAAGAGAAAAAGATGGGGCTATCCGGAGGCGCTGACACAAGCGCCTCATACTGCCTCGCTTCTAGCCCAAGTCGCTCGAAGAACTGCCTCAATCTGAGGGACTCCTCTGAAGGACTGTCCGGGGAGTCTTCGCCCTCGCATGGCGCTGATGCAGGGCTTCGCCCGTCTGTGCGTCTATACCTATAGAAGATGATTAGGCTGTGAAGTAGAGTACTGATGGTTTATAGGTTATTAAATAGTAGAATTTTGGTAAGAATATGACCACCTATAATCACCTCCTTGTAAAAGCCGGCTAAGAGAATATCCAGGGAATGGGCAGCATCATTCTCTTCAGTCTGCATTATGATCTACTACGATCAGCAAGACACCTGCCTAGCGTGGAGATTCCTAGCCCTAAAGAGGAGGTCTATTGAGTATGAACGGACGTCTGTTTTGCAACGGACGTTCGTCCAAAATACCTACCGCAGAGCCTGAAAACAAAGTTTTTCAATCAGCGTGTGTTGCCAGTGATGACTTATGGAACTGAGACATGGTTTCTTACTGTTGGCCTCATTAGTAAGCTCAAAGTCGCGCAGCGAGCTATGGAGAGAGCTATGCTCGGTGTTACCCTGCGAGATAAGATCCGAGATGAGGAGATCGGCAGAACTAAAGTGACCGATATAGCTCTTAGAATTAGCAAGTTGAAATGGCAATGGGCAGGCCACATCGCTTGTAGAACTGACAACCGATGGGGAAGAAAGGTTCTCGAGTGGCGACCACGAACCGGAAGGCGCAGGGTAGGCCGGCGCCACCGTGGCCTAAGTTCAGTAGTGGACGTGTTCAGGCTGTTGATGATGATGAAGATGATGATGTGTTCCAGCTGATGATGTAATATGATGAGAAAATAGTAGAAAATGGTCGTAAAATGCGCCTACTACCAAATTTAGACTTTAAGGACAAAAACTATAGCCGAGAAGTTGCTTGTGCATGCCAAGCTGAAGTTTGGTGTTCTATATTTCAGTGCCCATATATTTAGACTAGGTTACCTTTCATACGTTATCTAAGTTAGCTTACTCTTCATACTTAAACTTTCTAGCATCTATTCTTCTCTTTCACACTGACATTACGTTCGTTTTTTTTTCTTTGTGCTTTTGTACTGTTTACATACCTATCCGAGATATCTGATTTGGAGCGAAGTATAGGCCGGGGCCGACGCTGCTTGTATCTCAGACAGCGCTGCCGTTTGAAGGTGCCGAGCGGTGACGTCACCTCCTCGGGTCCCCCGGGACCGTTCGGTCCCCCCGGGCCCCCCGGGCATATCTGGGAAGCGTTGACGTATTCCTTGGTATCGTCGATGCGGGGCCGCATTCGGGCGTCTGAGTATTGTGGTTGCTTGCTCACTAGCTCGGTGTTTGGTTCGTGATACCTGATGAAACAATAAAATAGTAGTGCAAATAAATTAATGGTAAAATCATATTACATTAAAAACAAGCTTTTATTTAAGTCACATTATTTTTCGTAGGTATTCTTCTCAGCAAACCTTTTCATGTGATACCCAGCGCAATAAATAACTAGTCCGCCATCTTTCGCCGTCCGCCATATTGGATTTAAAATGGCGTCATTCAGCTAACCAACTAAACGTGTGTACAAAATGTCATATCAATCATTTGAGGATAATTGCTTTAAAATTCACTGCAAGATTTGACCCGAACTTAGTTACACACAAACATTGCTAGTTAAGGCGTAGGGTATCGCAAAATAAACTAGTTAAAATCAGTTCAAAGAAATATCGATCTTAACGTTGTAGACTTAAATATCAATACAGTCTGAACTTTAGCGCGGCGCTTTCGGCAAAGACAACGCACGCAATGACTGATTTGATAGACACACACTCTATTTTGGCCTAGAAACGTTTCTTAATTCACCTTGTAGTAAATAATTATATTTATATTATATTATTATTATAATTATATTTTTTTTTTTTATTTTTTTTTTTTCTATTTTTGTTTTTTTTAGGCAGTTTAGCACGGTCAGTGTTGCATGCTGTGTTCACTAATTTTAGGACGGACACTGAATGTTACTGTGTTTTTTTGTTAAATATTACTATTGTGTTACGTCCAAACTGTGAACCAAAGAAATAATAAAAAAAAAAAAAAAAAATTTTTTACTATTGAGTATATTGACTTGAAAATTCTTTTATTTTCTTTTTGTATTGTATTTTATGTGTTATGAATGTCATACTAATTAGTACTACCTTAGAATATAATGCCATATGATTAAGATGAGCGTATTGATAATTGATAATTAATGCAATTGCCTGACATGTAATTTTTTGAACAATTATAAATAAATGAATATGAATATGAATATGAATAAAGTAGGTATCTATAAGTATGTTTATTGGTTGGTATATATTTACTTTATTTCATATAGTATGTATATTTGTATATATGTTTATTATTTGTATATATTTTTTGCATTATATTCTAAGTAGAATAAAACTTTTGTAATAGTATTTCCATGTATCATTCTATTATTTACTTTTGTGTTGTGTTGATTTACCTGTACACCGAAGCCCATAACTTTAAGTATTGATATCCTTCCTATACAGATACAGATACAGATACAGATACTTTATTGGTAAAAAAAAACATTTACAAGTCATACGCATAAAATTATAAAAGCAGGTACCTAACTTAGTAGGCCTTACTAATTCTTAATTCTTAATGTAGGTACTTAGAAGTCGTACTTAATTTTTACTTGTCATGTAAGTACTCCTTCAATGAGTAGTACACTTTGTCGATCAAAAATTTCTTTAATTTCGACTTAAAAACGTTGTCGGAAGCTGCATTTTTAATGTCCTGTGGTAAATGGTTATATATTGAGGCGCCCTTTATATACACGGACTTTTCCGACTTTGTGAGTCTGTGAGCTGGTGTGCGTAATATATATTTATTGCGAGTTTGGTAGCCATGGTATACAAAGGTTGTCTGGAAGAGATCGCTCTAAGCGATAAGACCGCCTATTGTACTAGTATAAGTTAATTAAGTTTTTTCTATTTGTAAATTTTCGCTATTTTACGGTGTACAAATTGTACAATAAAGAGTTGATCTATCTATCTATCTGATCTTGTTTGTTATAACCTTCGCCATAATGAAAAGCTTGTAAAAAGGTTTTAATACCTGGTGTAGTCCCTATCCCGGGCATTGTATTCCTTCCTGGCGGCGCACTTGTTGGGCGACTTGTACGCGCACTCGTAGTCTCCGTAGTCGTACATCGGCGCCTCGTCCTGAAACTGAGGCGGGGGCGCGCTCGCCTGAAAACATGGATGCGGTACTTTATTATCTACTTAAAGAAGGATTTGTTTTAGAATCATCGTTATATAAGAAAAGAGGCTAGGGCAACCTTTTTGGTTGCAACGTTAATGGTTTTGTACATAATGGATACGTATTTTTTTTTTCATTTTCTTATTTTTTTTTTTATAATTAGGCTCTGAAATAATTTATCAAAAGAATATTAAATAAAAAAACGTGAAGATTTTTTTAAATTAGTTTTACATAATAGGCAAAGGATTTGTAACAATAACGTGATCTACAATGTGGTAAGCTACCCTATCTATAATCTAGAACAATATTATAAAGAGGAAAGATTTCATTGTTTGTTTGTTTGCATTGAATAGGCTTCGAAACTACTGAACCGATTTGAAAAAATCTTTCACTGTTGGGAAGCTACACTATCCCCGGGTGACATAGGCTATATTACATTTTCAAATAAATTAGGGATCCATACTAAAACTCCAATAATGTAACCCAAGGTGTAAAAAGATGACCTAAAATATTCTTCACGTCGCGTGCGCAGCGAAAACTATTATACCCGTGCGAAGCCGGGGCAAGCCACTAGTATAAAATATAATTGTATATTATTGTACTTTCCAAATATAGCAACTGCAGCGGGCACCGAGGGGGCGCCGACACGTAGCATCCACCTCGCCGTAGTACCAGCAGATACACAGTCCCAGTAGCCCACTAGTGGGAGAGCACTCACCTGGAAGTGTATCCCGACGCGGGGGAGCGGGTAGTGCGGGGCGAGCGCGGGGGGCGGCGAGGGGGCGCCGTCCTGGAACTGCGGGGGCGCCGACACGTAGCATTCCACTTCGCCGGGGGGCCACTCACCGTAGTAACAATTGTAGCGGCTGGGGAATAAACAATAATAGTGCTATACCTACAAGGTGTGGTTTAAACGAGCTCAACACTTTTCGTGCTGTAAGTTTTAGCTAAGGACAGTTGCTGAGCCATACAAAAAGAAATCTAAGGTAATTAGCAACTCAATAATTAATAAGGTATTGATTTTTCAATGTAAAACAGAATATGCTCCCTAGTCTATACCTCTATACCAATGTTGTAAAGAGGAAAAATTTGATTGTTTGTTTGTTTGTATTGAATAGGCTCCGAAACTACTGAACCGATTTGAAAAATTCTTTCTTTGTTGGGAAGCTACACTATCCCCGAGTGACATAGGCTATATTATATTTTCAAAAAATTAGGGATCATTACTAAAACTCCAATAATGTAACCCAATTTGTAAAAAAGTTACGTAAAATATTCGTTACATCGCGTGCGCTGCGAAAACTATTATACCCGTGCGAAGCCGGGGCGAGCCGCTAGTTTCAGAATAAACAAAAGTACACCGCACCGGGGTGCCTCAGCGAGGTCGTCGACCCCACCGCGGTGGGTTCGCACGAGCGTGCGAGCAAGACGCTCGGGCAAATGCCCGCGGTGGTTTACGATTCCTAAAAATATGTTACTTTTCGCGTCATAGGTAATATGCTGCAGTGGCATCTTTCAGTGCGATGAGCTTAAAACCTTAGAGTATAAACTAAAGCATAGAGAGAACTTGATTATGTGTCAAGCGTACCACTTTTTTGGACACTTTTTATATGATGTGAATTAATCTGATAGATTTGTGTAGAAAAAACACTTGACTCGAGTCGAAAAAATGGTACGGCGCTTATCGGAAGCGTGGCTAATTACTAATATGTTTGTTTCTTTCCTTCGCCGCTGATAGCGATACGTGTGAGCAGTACAAATATAATATCGCTTTGATGATCTCTCTATATATGCTTCAGTCTATACTCTAAGGTTAAAACCGATTAATAAATAATAAATATGTGTGCACATTTCACACAGCGCCATCTAGCCACACTAAGCATAGCTTTTACTATGAAAACCAGATAACTGATAGAATACTTAGATACTTTTTGTTTGTAAATACTAAATACATAGGTACATAGAATACCTACAATACAACACCCAAACACAGAACAAACACCTATGTTTATCACACAAATGTTTGTCCCGGAACCCACAACCTATATAGTTCAGAAGGCAGAGCTAACAGGCCATATATATGTACCTGGCATGCTCATGTTGCGTGGAGTTAGCCGAGTCTGTGCGTCGCGGAGGAGCGTGAGGCGGTGCGCTGCGCTGTGTGTAGTGTCCACTAGAACCACCGGAATCACGCGCAAACGACGAACCGCAGCGGCTGGGAATAGAATAGAATAAAGTTTATGCAACTTCCACAATGTTTTACATTTACACTATACACAATAAGGAACTTAATCAACCATATTATTAAACTTTACCTGGTATACGACTGGTAGTTCTCTTCTCCCGGTGACGGATGTTCAGAAAAAGCGTCACACGATGACATGAGCGAAGAGTGGTTTGATCTAGAACACAAAACAGCAAATTAATCAAAATATGGCTTACTAAAACTGTATAAATTCATAGACCATAATAACTTCTAGCTCAGACATTAAGTTATGTCTAGAGACTTATTATCTTACCTGGTACCCTTAGAAGAACAAGAAGCTGTCCTCTGATGGCCAGAGTGTCGTCTACGTCTCGGAGATCTGCCAATGGTATCGGTACCACTCGTATTTGCACTGAAAACGATAGATACCATTCTCCTATAGATTGCCTATAGTATACTTACTATCAGAAACCTAAGCCTGAATCACACCAGATCTAGTTGCAGCCCGTGTCCGTTGCGGATGCAGTACATGAGGACTAATAATGTATGAAATTCTATGAAAGACGTCACACTATATGCAGTACGTATGCAGTCCGTGTGCAGTCACGGTGTGACGTCTGTCATAGAATTTCATACATTATTAGTCCTCATGTACTGCATCCGCAACGGACACCAACTGCAACTGGGTTTGGTGTGATTCAGGCTTTAATGATCTAAAGAACTGCAGCTCGAGAGCTGGCAACTTGCCTTTACAAGACGCCACTAATTAATTTAAAAAAAACGGAATCGTATGCAACATCTTCTTGTAAAAGGAGAGGTCTTAAAATACTACCCTGTGGAAGGACCTGGATATCACACCGTATTTTACATATTTCTCGGTACTAATTAGTCACTTTTTAATATTGTATGTAGGGATTCTTGTATAAAGTAATCATTTGTACCACAGATATTTCAACTTATTGTTATTTTTGACGATGGCCACCCTGTCATAAGCGTTTGAGATATCTAAAAATATTTGCCTGCAGTAAAATGAAGGATGAAAGTTGTACTTACTGTTCTGGGTAGCATCGAGCTTGAGAATGGAGGTCAGGTAATGACTTGTGGCTATTAATGTTTGTGCAACCTTCATCTTCACGCATGCTTGGCTGCGAATGAGAATTAGACCTGGAAAATAATATTTTTTTCAATTAAACTATAGCTAAAGTTCTCAAGCAACTTGATTCAAGCCCGAATTTTAAACGCTTTTACAATATTTAGCTATGTTTGAATATATCAGAAGCTTTAAAAAGTAGTTATGGATAAGACAAATATTTATAGTACCGCATCCTTATTGTACATAACCAAAAATGAGATTTAAAGGTTTATTATGTACTAACATCTGAGAAGAAAACATACACCAGACATGAAAAACATTGATAATAATAACATTAAGTTAAATTATATATTAAGTGTATAATGATTAAGTTCAAGTAACTTTTTTAGATTCTTGTAGGGTAAAATACAAAAAAGTTAAATCAATATTACGAAAGAATTAACGAAAGGAGCCGTAACATTTTAGATTTGTTCAGTCTAACTTTTCAAGGCTGGTAGCATGCCATGGATCTAATCAAAAAAACCATGCAGTTCCTAGATAATAGGATGCAAGACCAGGGTGTAAATACCTGATATACCTAGGAGCAGAATGTGCGTACTGTGCAGGCGGGCTGATGGTACACATGGCACCTGATGGGGAACCTTCACCGCTCACCACCGGTTCTGGAAGCTCCATGTTGTCCGGACTTGATTGGGAACTCGCTGGAAAGAAAACAGAGGACTCCAGCAATGACCATGAGCTTTCGATGAAGGAAACCATCGTGATAAAACCGCATCGTGATCGACCGCAATGCACGGAATTGCACCTTTGGGTAACCTTTGGTTTGCTACTAAAAAGCTTCGATGTTATTATGAAGAATAAAGAATAAACAGAAGTTTCAAGAGGTGGTGAGGTACCAAGATTTTAACCTTAAGGTCATAAAGACCAAAATCCCAAAATTAGGTGTTGAATTGTGCTTGAAACTGTAACTCAAAACTTTTTGATACAACATGTTATGTTTGAAAAAATATTATTAATTTACTTATAGCTTTTACACTCTTCTTTTTTGCCATCTTTTTGTGTCTTTCTGTCTCTTTTATCATCTTCTAGAAGAAAAATACTTACGTATAGAGTAAGCGGTCTTGAACGTCACCTCAGTGGGCCTCTGTCGCGGAATCACAAACGACTCCGGAAAGAACACCCTCGCGTCTCCAAAGCTTACAGGCCTGTTCATCTTCTCCCGGTGATCAGGGTCTGACTTCTGTGCTTTGGATCCTGAGGTCCCTGATGAGGAGGTCCCAGAACAAGTGCCTGAGGTGTGCTGAGAGCGGGGGATGTCACGTTCGGGATAGTCTTTGGCGCGTCTTGGGTCTGGGTACGATTTGTGAGCTGGAATATTTGTTTTTGGTGGTGTTAGGTGTGTTACTATAAATTATGTTAGGATCCAAAGGATTCTGATGTTGATGAAATATTATTTAACAACTACATTAAGGTGACAATAGAGCCAGATAAGCAGGTCCAAATCCGTTCAAAGAGACATCAACCTTAACGCTGTAGTCTTAAATATCAATTCAGTCTGCACTTCAGCGCGGCGCTTACGACAAAGACAACGCACGAAATGACTGATTTTGACGGTTTTTAATTAATATCTATTTTTATATAGTATTTTTCAAAGTTTTTAAGTCATCACGACATCTGATAGTTTGTTGGGAATACATTAATTTATTTTTTGTAAAAATATATTCGGTAGAATCTCAGTAAAATGGGAACATTCAAATTTTTTGAGGGAAGTATATAATTTTTTCTATAGAGCTTTATTTATTAATCATCACAAACGACTTAATGAAATGAATTACATGATATATTAAATTCAACGCTCCACATGAAAACATGTGGAGCGTTCATTAAGTTCATAGATTTTTTGGTACGTTTCCTGGCGTAATTAAAAAACTACGCCAGGAAACGTACCAAAATACACCTTGTTTGCTTTACTCGTCGGTATACACTCCATGAATGTATAAAGCCTTTGACTAATATTTTATTACTTTGGGCGATTGCTGATTAGCAACTGTGTCGGCAGCGATTAAGTCACTCAAACTCAAAAGTGACCATTGACCAAGAATTTTTTAACATTTCGGAATTTATTTATATATTATATATTAAACTCACAAACTCTAGGCGGCGAGTAGACGTTCTCGCGACTATCGCAATGTTCTAGCAGCCTTCTTAACGTGCTTTGTAAGCCCTCGTTAGCGCTCCGCCGCGCACCGCCAGCACTTCGCGTTGTACCATCTGGAACGACATAGCATTTACTACGAAAGTTATGAAAAAAATAACGTCCAATACATAGATTCTGGACCCTAACGAGGAGTCGCTGTATCTAGGGACCAAGAAACTACGAGAACCATGGTCTCCACTAGGTGGTAGGACTTTTCTGCAAAGTTCGTCTAGGTAGGTACCACCGCATTGCCAGTTATTCTGCCGCCATGCAGTAGTGTGCAAGCACTTCTGTGTTCCGGTTTGAAGGGCATTGTAGCTAGTGAAATTACTGGGCAAATGAGACTTTATGATCTGATCACTCAGTCTAGTAATCTGATTACTACACTGGGTGATGTCTCAGGATGACGTGCGCAGTGCATTGTCACGCGAAACTTTATTGTTTTAAAGTTCCGGGTGATACTGCAACTGTTATGGGCGGCCGTGTCACTTCAACATCAGGTGAACGACTTGCTCGTCACGTCATTCAATCAAATAAAAAAATCTCACAACCCCTAGCAAACACAGAACAAGTAGTGTTTCTGTGCGCAAATACTGGTCCTGTTGTGGGAATAGAACCAACACCTTCAAGGATATGAGCCGCCATGCTCAACCACCACATCTCAGAGGCCGTTGAACTATTGGCTATTGGCATTAAAAGTAAAGTCAACAATAACGTAAACTTTAGTTTTAATATAGCTGTAAAAGTAGCAAAGTAATATGGAAATAGTAATCTGAATAATATACTTACAAGGGTTACAGCAAGCGTCGTTGGTAAGGGTCCCAGAACTGATAAGATGACAACCACCAGCAGCTATCGCTTGGCTCAAGCCGCTACTCATCTGCAATGAGAAAACACCAAACATTAACCTGATCATCAGAAAGAGAAAGAGAGAGATAGAGAGAATGAGACAAGTAGAATAAATAGTAACTTCACATTATTTGAAACGATAGTAGTTTAGCTGTTGATAGTCGCTTGGACCGCGGTAGGTTCGAATATTGCAATGACTTTTCCAACATGTGATGACAGGCTATTTTTTAATACTCTCTTAAAAATCTGTTGCCAAGTAACTAAAGGTATGTTTAAGCAGTCTCAGATTAATTAATTAATATTTTGAAGTCACAAAGCACCACGCTAAAATTCTTATCTGCACCATCGTGCTTGCATTAGTGTGAAATTGCAGATGTTCATCTACAACTTCGTGCTAATGCATTGCATTAGTGCGAAGTTCTCAATTATTGACTTTTTGTCATGAGCAACTTGGTGCATTAATGCAAAGTTCCCTATCAGTATCCCATCTTCCAAACTCCGTACCTACCCTCAAAGGCAGCTCCTGCTTCCGATCCAGAACCGTTTCAGATTTGACGTAGAACGCTTTAGTTTCCGCTAGAAGTTCCACCGCAGACTTGCGTTTCTGCTGTTGCGGCGCGAGTGACCGCGGCGCCGCCATATTGTCTGATGTCTTCTTGCGAGGGAGCTTGAAGCTGGCGAACAGGGAGTCGGCTAGACGACGCCTGTGGAAAAATTGTCAATTATAATTAGTATGACGTGAGCAATGGGTTCAAGTTGATGATGAAGGGAAAATAACGTGGATAGACTATTCTAATTAATAGGACTTTGTTAAATATCTCCAAAAATAAAGAGAGAAAAAGAGTTTAAACTCGTCACTGGGAGATCTACATAATAGAAATATCGAACGTTCTAGATAGATGCTGAAGCAGAAGTCATATTATTGAACTAAAGTTAAGATGCGTCTCTTTAAGGAAGATAAATAGAAAAGGACATTGACAGTCTTCATATGGGTTTTGGTTCAAATACTGCCCAGAGAAACGATTATCATTTCCTAAATAAAACCTAAGACTCCTGACATAAATAAATACTTGTACACAAAATATTTTCAAAATCTGAGCATGAAGTAAAAAAAAAATTAGGTTTATACAGGGTGGATTTTTGAAACGGGCCAGCAAGGGCAGGTACCTTAACCGCTATAGCTACTGGAAAACGTTCCAAGAAGACTAAACATGAAGTTTTGAGATACTCTGAACTGCATTAACTGATTTTGGAAAAAATGTACAGTCAGAGAAAAATATGCAAAAATACACAAAAACATTTTTTTACGCCAATCGATCCTGGATTTTTGAAACGGGCCAGCAAGGGCAGGTACCTTAACCGCTATAGCTACTGGAAAACGTTCCAAGAAGACTAAACATGAAGTTTTGAGATACTCTGAACTGCATTAACTGATTTTGGAAAAAATGTACAGTCAGAGAAAAATATGCAAAAATACACAAAAACATTTTTTTACGCCAATCGATCCTATTTCATGTAGGGATCAAAATATTGTATAGGACCATTTAAGGTATGAGTACTAGAAATGACAGAAATCGCGAAAAACTTATCCCATAATTTTTTTACGGGAAAACAATTAATTCACTCCAAATATGATGATGATGATGATGAAATAAATATTAATTATCCCAATACATAAGTGTCGAGTAAGGTCCCATAGTACCAAATTCAATATTAAAAATTAATTAAAAAAAAACCCATGGTCAGATTTCAAAAATATTTGACGTGTAGTTATAAATGGATGTAAGGAACGTAATGTAGGCACTCTCATCACTGGGCAGTATTTGGACCGGATCCTGTCAATGTCCTTTATTAAGATATTTCAGAATTGCCAGTCTTCCAAGCTTGGTAAAAACTGTGTAAAGAAAGAAGGCAATTATTTTCTTTGCAATATCAATGACATACGCTTAATAAGATTTTCAGGCCAAAATCACCCCCTTTCCTGGAAATCCAGGGGATCAACAATCGATACTACAATAACCCCTGCTTACCTGGGAGGAGACTCGAAGCTCCTCGAATAAGAAGCACAGCCGGCAGCGATCTCGAACTTCTTCCGCACCTCCTCGACCTTCGACCACCCGGACTCGACGTTCAGCCGCCGACTCAGCGGCGTTGTTTGTGACGCATGCTTCGTCAACTCCTCCCGCGTCTTCTTTACTGACACCTTAAAAGTTTTAGCGGCTTATTTGATAGAGAGAACTAAATTACGAATTGACTTATGCCCGATTTCACCAATACAATACCACAATCCTAAAGTCCGCCTAAAGTAAAATTATAATTTGTTTTCATCGCCTTTCACTTTCATGATCATGCCCTTTTTACTTTTAAGCGTCCATTTGTAAGAGGTAGTCTGCAAATCGGACTTCTATTCCGATTTGCAGACTCTTGTAGTATGCCACTAGTATGCTCACCTTCACGTTACGGCTTCACCACCATTCCAGATCGTCATTTTATTACAATTTCTGTACCTATTCATAAATATATATTACAAAGATACCTATGTTTGAATTAACTGATGTCTAGGAGAGAGCATAGTTTCGATTGAAGAACTTTTTAAGATCGATAATGAAATCTCAGTTTCCCATTTTCCGTAATCTTCTACGATGGCGCAACGTTATGTCTCCGGTAATAAGGGCCACCACTTTGGTATGTTCTATGGTACCCAAGTGACACCAGTCAGTCAGCAGTCTTTGATCTTCGAATTAATTCGTTCCAGCTTGTAGTGTCTTTCAAGAAGAATTTCATTCTATTATTAGACTCTTCTTACGGGCTACGTACGATTACATTTAGGCTGTATTATGCACGCGAATTCACAGTATTAGCAGTGGTTAGTCTGCTAAGTCTACGCGCCATCAAGAGACTAGCAATTAAG
This sequence comes from Ennomos quercinarius, assembly GCA_910589525.2. Lineage (NCBI taxonomy): Eukaryota > Metazoa > Arthropoda > Insecta > Lepidoptera > Geometridae > Ennomos > Ennomos quercinarius. The sequence goes on from OU342510.1 coordinate 5,793,890, forward strand.
ATTCTATAACTCAAAACTCGAACGGCCCTGGCTTACTTCGAGCTTTAGGTGCATCTGTATATTTGTTATTTGAAGACAAGAGACCAAGATTCTACGACTACTAAAACGGGCCTAGCTCACTCAGAGCTTGTTTGAACAGTCACCCACAAGCTGTTCAGTTCTTCCACGATTATTTGCATACCGAAAAAGTGTCTTCACGTAGTTACCTCAGGAATGACGTCGCGATGCCTCGCGTCGCGCGCCTCGTGACATCTCTCGATGAACTGCCGCCGTCGCAGCGAGAGCGTCGCCGCTTGATGCCGGTACTCTTCCTCGTCGTCCAGACACCTGGAATTACATGATAAACATTTGAAACTGAACAGCTGGCAACCTATGTACCTACTACATGCTATAATACTGCACAAAACATTGGATTATTGGCCTTGTCCATGCCCAATACACCAGACCATCACTACGAGTTGGCAGCGTGTCCGTGTGCTGCCAGCGCATTGCAGCCCTGTCAAGTTGCAATGCTGGTTCTTCGTACCAAACTATTACCAACAAAAATTATTACCTATGGTCTCGCGATAAACTTGGAAAAGATGCTTCCCTGTCCCCACGTACCCAGGGTCTCAACTCAACAAAGCGGCTCAAATATGTAATAAAGTTCAAGGAAATAAAACAGTATGGGTATACCTACTTAGTATTTATGTAATAATCATCAACAGCTCGAAGATGTCCACTGCTGAACATAGGAATCTCCACAGAGCGCCACTTTGGGCAGCTGCTTGCCTCCTGCATCCATTAGCTCCGCGCGTGAATCGCGTCGGTCCATTGTATGGCCAGCCAACGCTGCGTCTTCCGGTTCGTGGTCGCCACTCGAGAACATTTCTTCCCTATCGGCTGTCAGTTCTACGAAGTGGCCTGCCCATTGCCATTTCGAGTTGCTAATTCTAAGAGCTATATCGGTCAAGTTCTCCTGCGGATCTCCTCATTTCGGATCTTATCTCGCAGGGAAACACCGAGCATAGCTCTCTCCATAGCTCGTTGCACGACTTTGAGCTCACAACTTACCTAGTATTCCTTCCTACATTTGGTAAGTAATTCAATTTAAATTCTAATGTGGAACTATTTCTACGTACCTAGCGGGCTGCGCGAGATGCGAGCGACAGGGCTGGTAGCAGGAGAGGGCGGCCATGACGCCGGGGCGGGAGGAAGGTGGGGTCGCCGCCGACCTCGTACATCATTCGCACACCTCACAGTGTCACATTCCACCACTGACTGCGTTTACACTGAAACAAAAGACAGATTAACGTTACCAGCTGTTCGATAATATTTGAAAATGTCACAGATGGATTGATTAAAAAACAATTGACTATTGGAAAATGTAATCTAGACAAATTATTTTTAATTAGAGGCTACGCGGTTACCATACCAGTTTCCCTGTGGGTAAAATAAATTCACAGAGACAAAAAGTATCCTACTTGATCTGCATTGAGGGTAATCCTAATGTGTGCAAAATTCCATGCAAATCAGTTTAGCCGTTTTGAAGTAAAAGCTATACCTACATACATAGTATCCCGTACTTAGTCTGTGAGCTATAAAAAAATCACAAACAATCCTCATTAGATTAGGTATACCGCTGCCTAAAAGACACGGTCTAAGACAAACCATTATAGACTAAAGAGCAAGACGATTTAAGATTTTATAGCATTTGCGTAAATAATAGGATGTACCTAAATGAAATAGGGCGTTTCAGTCTAACATTTTGGAATCACAAATAGGCAGTATACTTAGAAGGGAATTTGTGAACTTTGTTATGCTAAGCAATGGGGATTTTTGGATAAAATCTCCACAAGTCCTCATACATGAGGAATGTCAGCGGGGATTTATGTACTAGCTCGTGTTTGCAACCTCAAGCATCGATTACTGATTAATGTTAACCCCTCAAGTGTAGATAGATACAGGGTACACCCTATTTTTTACACTGTCTGCATCGATATCCGCTGGCTACAAGCCAAAACGTCCTAAAAGTCAAGAGGTCGCATTCAAATGTTGAATTGGCAGTTCTTGTTTAAACAACAATAAGACTCATTTTCCCACGCTGCAACATTCCTGTTGCCTGTTAAATATAGGTTACCTCTCACGTTATAAAGAGATGCAAATTGATGAGCGTAGCAATTAATTGTTGGCTGTCTCTGCCTTTCATTAAACATGAACGCGACCGTTTCACAATGAAAACATATCGACATTATATAACGACTGGACATAAAAACTCTACATAGCTTTCTCTCGATCTGATGATACAACGTTCATTAAACCATTTTTAATACAAGACTGAATGGGCGGGCTGTATTTTAAAAGCGAATTAAAAACGCAGGTGATCTTATCTATACTTATAATAAAACTGTGACAGGTCCAATTCTGTACCTAAATTGAAGATATTTTGCAAATTTTTGTTTAGGGCTCTCTATTATTGATGCTGAAGCCAAAACAACTTTTTTTTTCATTTTGTCTCAGACTGTATCTTGGCTGAGCATCACGCCGAAACTACTCAATAGATTCAAATAATACTTGGCATGATTTGAGTTCATATTACGAGGTAGGACATAGGATTTTTATCCCGAAATTCAGCACGGTTCTCACGGGAGAGGGGATAAAAACTAAAATGTTTAATTAGTTATAATTCATTAACGCGCAGTCCAATTTTAGTTTTTCTTTTTAGTCAGAAATGAGGTATTTTAAAGATTGTTTCGTAAATATTTCAAGGCCATCGGTTTTATAGTTCAGAAATTACAGACATCCAACCACATCCAACCCTCAGCAATAATGAACCCATGCGAAGACGGGGCGGGTCAGCTAGTTTGAAATATAATTACGCCTACTCCAGTAATCCAGAGTAATCTAGGTTCAATTGAAGTGTTTATATGATTTTTTCCACAGTGCCACTGGAGCAGCCTAGAGCCACACTCCGTTACATCAGGAATCAAGGAGGATGGCTCGGGTAGATGCCGGCAGGGGGAGGATACACAACACACCTCAAGCGGGACGTCACTGCAGGACCTATCACTCCCACGTAGAATAAGAATATTCTATTTGGAAGCCATATGAATAAATACATATGTCTATGTACCTACTACACCAATTTTTCCTGGATGCACAGTACCTATAGGATGATGGATTGATCTTTAAGTGTACACCACACCACTCCTTCTTCTAATAATCCAAATCTAAGGAAAAAAAAAAAAAAACTGAAAAAAAATTCCCATAAAAACCCCAATCCCAATTTGTTTATGGAAATCTATCTATCTATTCTAAGGCTTCTTTTAATTTTAACGACTATAATATCTTTATACCTATAGGTGTGCAATATTTTGACCGACCACTCCTGCCCACTCCTAAGCTGCCTCCCAAACCAAAAGAATACTAATACGAATACACTCACCAGTTTTTAGGAAATGCTTTTAAATTTTTTTTTATGGCAGTACCTAGTACCGTGTGCTTTGTATGCACTGATAACACTAAACGAATACAAAAATTTACAGCTATTTATGTAGGTACCTATAAGTTTACTTCACTATCTGTTGTAGTAAGTATACCTACTTAATTTAATTACTAGGTGATTAGTAAATTACCCTATTCTATAGTATATTGTAATCTGTAGGCAACTTCCCATCAATTGTCTTGTGAGAAGGAAATGCTTATTCATTTAGTGCAAGTAGGTATTCAATGTTAATATTTTACTAATGAATGAGGCTTATTGATCATTATGAAACTTTAACAAGAAGTTAACTTTTTTCGGGTCTGGAAGTACATGTGAAATAATAAACATGTGTGGACATTTCACACAGCGCCATCTAGCCCCAAACTATGCATAGCTTGTACTATGGGAACCAGATAACTGATACAATACTTAAAATACTTTTTGTTTTTAAATACATACATACAATACAATATAACACCCAGACACAGAACTAACATCGATGTTCATCACACAAACGTTTGTCCCGGGTGGGAATCGAATCCACAACCTACAGTTCAGAAGGCAGAACTACTACCAACTGTGCTATCAGGCCAGTCAACACCGTAATGTAAGTAATACAGAGAACCTATATGGCACACTCGGTGCGCGATTGCGCCTCGCACACCGTATTTTTCATCTTTTGGTTCTTTTATGAATAAATTAACAACTTCGTCGTCGTTACGCGATGCGAACGCGAACGCGTAAAAATAACAAGAGCATTATTTTGATAAACTTTATTGTCAAGCGAAGTTTTATAAAAGTTCCAAGTATCCACGAAAAAATAGCAATAAGTAACTGCATAATTTAATAAGCCTGTACCTAATCTTTGAACTTCTTAGCTTGATTATTATAGTGACTGAGATTTCACGCTGCGTCTTTATGTTCTAATACCAAGAAATCTTCGTCGAAGTCGAGATTGGCAATATTTACGACCATAACTTAGAGGATAAGAAAGACTTCCGGCCCGGCTCGGACCGTAGACAAAATTGTCTTTCCCCTGTTTTACTCCACTCGACAAGTAAGCAAGTATGAAGAAAGTGACATAAAACGGGGAAAGACAATTTGGTCTACCGTCCGTGCTAGGGCAGCAGGTGACCTATAAAGCCAACCTGACTTCTAAGCAAAACATAATAACTCCGCCACATAATAATAATGGCACAAGGTTATTTACGCATTAATGTAAGTAATTAAAAGATACCTACTGAAGCTTTTAATTATTTAAGTCTGTAATAGCTTTAATTTTGGCTGCGCAAATCGCGCAAGCTTGCGCTAACGCTAACCTTTATTGGCAGCATCATAACAACATTCCACCCAGCCATATTGCAAATTTGTATTAAAATTTGGCAGTGCCTTCGCTAAATTAGAGGCATAACACAATTAGACGGCCTTTTAGGCACTTCCCCGAATTAACGTGATTAACCAGGGCCCGCATCGACGGACGGTAATGAGACTGCGACCTACATGCTGGGATTATATTGATTGCCGATAATTTGGACAAAAGTAGCTGTGGCATGTGGATATAAGTGTCAACCAATAAAAGTGGGAATATTAAGTACTTAATTAAGCAAAATTAGTAAGTAGGTAGCCATATTCTGTATAGGCTTTATTTTTTAGTTATGGAGAACTTTAATAGAATGCATGTTGTGTTCACATCGAGTAGGTTGTTTGCCAGTGTTATTTTTTAATTATTACATTGTTTATTGTAAGGCGATACAGCCAGTTTTGTGAACCTTTAAATAAATAAAAAAAAAAAAAAAAAAAACTATTTAGAACAAATAAGTAAACAATTCCATTTCAATTTATAAATTCATGACATCATGTCACGAAAGCTCGACTAGCCGTTTCTAATCGATCGGTAAAGTGCAACTTCGCTGCGGTCACTTCTTTAATGGGTGACCGCTACAGCAAAAAGTGGTATTTACAACAGAGCGCTACCGTGCTTCGGAGGGCACGTTAAGCTGTCAGTGTCGGCTGTTGTCTTAAGACAATAGTCGTTAAGCCAAGTCTGAAGCCTTTGGGTGGCCTAAAAATTCTGACACCAGGGCTGACCACTTGCCTACACGAGAAGAAGAAGAAGAAGTAGAACGTACATAAATATAACTCAGTTTGTCGTTCATTCAAATATTTTTTTATATAGATTTATTCGAATGTTTACTAGAATATTTGTATGCATGTGTGGATTGGACACGAGTTTTAGCACAGCTTGTATAAAATAGCTCCTCTTTTTTATTTAGGCTTTACATTTGCCCACGGTCACACACGATGGTAAGTGACGACGCGGTTGACGATGGAGCATGCTTGTTTGCTGTCCGAATTATAAATGAGGAGTCCAAACGCTTTCATGTACAGGTATACCAAGCAAGACGCGATTTTCCGAACAGCCTGTATTAGAATAGCTCCTCCATCTACCGTTATATTAAGTAGGTATAATTTTTATTACTTTTATATCGGTTGTCATAAGAACATGGGGCACTGCAAACGACGGGTAAATAGAGTCTTAAAAGGTAGGCAACGCATTGGCAACGCCCCGAATGTTGCAGGTGTCTATAGGCGACGGTAACTGCTTACCATCAGGCGGGCCGTCAGCTTATTTGTCTGTCCGTGTTATATAAAAAAAACATCTATGGCAATCGTAACGAGTGGTCAGAAGCCTGATAGAATCTGACGCCTGGTCTAACTATCCCTGTTACTGGTTCCTTATAGGTTGCGAGGTCAGATGGCAGTCGCTCGTGTAACTCTGGTAGCTCGCCGCTACAGGTTAGATTGGGAGCCGACCCCAATAACAAATGGAAAAGAGGATGATAACTAATTATCACTTTTTACTCAAAGACCTTTACTTAAGTTTCTTTGTATATTTTTGTTTAGTTGGTGTACAATAAAGAGTTTATCTATCTATCTATCTTATAATGTTAACCCGACTTCCCATTTCTCGACAATTTCATTGTATTCTCCGCCATTGTTGTGTTATTTCTCATAATCGTATGTAATTAGCTTTAAAGTGAAAAAGACTGGTAATGTAGTAAACGGGTCCGTATTTATACTTTCATTTTTCCCGTGGACGGTAACTTTCTAGTGTTTACTTGTTTAATAGTTAGTTAAATTACTTTGTAGAGGGATTTGTATACATATTCCAATTATTAAACTCTCATCATCATCAACAGCCTGAACATAGGCCTCCCCCAGAGAGCGCCACTTTGAGCGGCTGCTCGCCTCCTGCATCCATCGGCTCCCCGCGGTTTTCAGCAGATCGTCAGTCCACCTAGTGGGGGGCCGGCTTACGCTGCGTCTTCCGGTTCGTGATCGCCACTCGAGGACCTTTAATTATTAAACTCCAGGTTTAGGTTGTTTGTAGCATTTTTGGGTAATTATTCTAGAAATATCGTAAAAACTTAGATTAAGATTGATACAAATCATTATGTGAGGCCGCAACGTTCAACCTGCATACATTTATGAGTTTAATTATAATTTAATTATACTTACTTATAATTAAAAGTAATTATGACAACAAAGAAACAGAGTTAAGTACTAAAGAAAATGACCTACCTAATTTTTGTATTTTTATTTATTTTCTTTTTCCTTTACAAATAATAATTATGTAGATAAAGCAAAGCAGGCGATACTGCTATAAAAATCATTTAACATTTATATATTTAATGCCTTCAAGTCTTAATTAAAAATAACCGCAAATAAAGGTCAAATTGAAAGATGAAACCACGTAGTGCATATCCGCAATTATGTATTTGTTTATATTAACCGCTCTACATAATATTTGGGTGAGAATCATTATAATGATAATCATTACACATCTGATTTCTCCGTAGGGAAACAATTTTAACTTTAACGGAATTATTTAAATTTAGTCGTACACGGAAACCATTTCAAAATGTTACTTACAAAAATGATATCCGATACCTAAAAGTTTTTATCGGAGAATCGGAGAGTAAGTACATACTTAAGTAACAAAAAAAAATGAAAAAATACTACCCTGACCTTCACAACTATCCCCAAAATAATCTAGCCAAAACCAAAAATCTAATCTATCTAATGTGTCCCTAAAGATAAAGTACCTACCTAGCCTATAGATTACTTATACCTATGCATAAAGTTATTTTAGAATTCATGAGATTAAATAATTGACGAGACAAAACAGTTTTACCTATTATTTCTACACAATAACTGGATGTGACAAAATTGATGACAAATCAGTCATGAACCCAGTCAGGTGATCATAAATGCTGATGAATGATTGCTAAGTAAGCGATGCATGTATTATAGGTAACTTAGAACAATAATTATATGTATATATTCACAAGAGGTTCAAAAAAGACAGAAGTGCGTTGATAGAATCTATCACGTGCTATCACTGTCACGCACACATAGAAGCTAAGTCATAGAATAGAGTATAATAGTAGAGGTAGCTCTAAGCTACTCCAACCAAGCCAAGCCAAACAAGCCTTGGCCTTTTGTAGTCTATGATAGGTATAGATAGACCATAGGAGCTTGCAATGTATTTATAATGAATTAGGAAAATGTTGTTGTATAGGATAGTTGTAATTTGTATTCGTTATGAAATATTATAACACAGTTGTATTGCTATTTGGCATAGGTACCTAGCTGTAACATGCTCTATAAAACCGTGGTAGTAAAAAAAAATCACAAAGAAGATCGTTTATTCCAATTGGAACAAATCGTGAGATACACATACCCTAATATAAGTAGATGGACCGATAGATCTATAGTCGAGGTACATGGGGTAACGGTATCGCTGCCTGGTCAAAGAGAGGCAATGTTGAAAAATGAATGGTAAGTGATGGGATGGTATCAATGAACCAGCGTCCGCGTCTAAAAGATGAGTATAAGGTCATGAGAGGAGCGGGAGCGGGTAAATTACAAATCTCGCGACTGAACGATGTAACGGACTGTCAAAAACTAAACAATGGCTAAATTATCTAGGGGATTCGAATTTATATACAAAGTGAGGTTGAATTGGTTTGTTATCGCGAAAGGGGGGACTGGCACCATGATAGCCCACAAGTTGTGAGAGCCTTACTTGAAACTGCGTGTTTCCAAACCTCCGTACTAAAAAATAAATCCAATCACAAAATTGCACGTGCGATCGCTACGAGGGTTAAGAAGATACTAAAATAAATAAACAAATTCATTTCTAAACACAGGTCATCAAACTCATTTAAGTGCATTCGGTCAAGGACGAAGTTCAAGCACCCAGCTGCGCTAGGGCTATCTTCGAACGTAAACTTTACATGGCATTTCTTCAATGAAAAAATATTAATTTAGAAAAGTCGTAGAAGAAACATTGTCTACCTTGGGGAGTACAGTTACCCCCTTTAGGGATAATATACCAATTCTGACTCAGAAATTATATATGAAGGTTAATATGCTGTTAATACTTACATTTCAATCTTGGATTAATTAATTTAATTATTTACTAGCATTGTTTACGACTGTGTGTATATTTTCACGACTGAATAGTTTATAAACAGTTTCCAGTTTATCGCGTGTAAATTTTTTACTAGTTTTACAAACAGTTTTGTCCTGTTTCTATTTTCTTTTCTTGTCTTGCACTTTCTCTATTTACAAAATAACTAATTTCAATGTTTCCTTGTTTAGGTAGCAGCAACTCTAACCGCTTACCGCTCCGCTTCACACCTAGCCGACTTCCACTCAATATTTCCCATTACCGTCCGCAAGCATGCATTGTAAGTAGCCCACGCGTGGGACGGAATGATCGCACTTGACGTGTTTATTGTTTATGTGAATTACCCCTCTTTTGTTGTCTGGAATCTGAAGCCTACATTCCGCAAACTCTGATGTCATAGAGCAAGTAATATTGTTCGAAAATCTAGGATACCTGCCGGTACATACATGAGCGGTACCATCGTGCAGGGCGATTTCCTCGATTTTCGTGCTCTTATTTTCTATAGTCTGCACTATTTAGTGGTTATTTCTTTAGTGGGTGCCGTAAGAGCCGGCTAATGCCCTGATGGGGGAGAACTATGTTCAGCAGTGGACGTTTCCCGGCTGATGATGATGACATGTCTAAAAGCAGTTATTTATTAGACTGTGATATAAACTGTAGGTAAGCTTACAATGATAAAACAAACACAGAGTCGCAACACCCATCTTTCACCTTGACGCTATTTGGTTTACGTGAGAATAATTTACGCGTAACGTAAACATGCGCTCACGCTGACACTGTCAAACTGCGACATTGCGAAACGCCTGCGCAGGCGCATATGGTTAGCGCATCGTTTCGATACGTTACCATGCAATATTTGTTTATAAACTTTTGTTTCATCGTTTTTTTATTACTAAGTACTAAGGCCTACATTTATTAAATAGGGTAGAGTTACAGATTAGGGTGGTCCCGGGGCGGTGTGAGAATAGGACCACCCCAGACTACCCTATGTCTTCCCGTGGGTGCCGTAAGAGCCGGCTAAGGGAATATCAAGGGAATGGGCAACAGCATTCTCCTCGGTAAATTAAAATCTTCTGCGATAACCAAGCCATCTGCCAAGCGTGGTGATTATGGCAAACCCCCATGATAAGCGTCCAAAGTGGCGTTTTATGGGGAAGGCCTGTGTTCAGCAGTGAACGGCTGTTGTGTGATTAATGTAGCACAGAATTGAATTGTAATTAAAATATAAACAATGTTAATGTTTAAGTTTCCCACGAAGTTAACTTTCTCTATTTACTCATTAAATGATTGTAACAATGCATATTATTTTATTTCAAACGCTTATCAGTGGTTACGGTTGATGCATTTATATATGAAGGCCGATAAGACGATTCTATTTGTAGTTAATACAATGCGTCGCTCCGTGTGTGATTTAGAGCAAAAATACTAGGTGCCTACCTGCTAAAAGTTCATACTCGTACTCACATAGTACTAATTCCTGTGAAGTTAAAAGTACCTATTCAATAACAGGTATTTCTAGTATATAAGTAAGTACCTAGTACCTTAAATGCCTTTAATCGGGCCGAGTGGGGACTGAGCCTAAATCTTCCCCATTGGCTTAAAATTAATAATATCAATTTCAATAAAACCGGCTAAGTGCTAGTCGGATTCGCGCACGTAGGGTTCCGCACCATTATCTATAAAAAATCACGTTTATTGTATTGGAGCCCCTTCAACATTTATTTTATACTGTTTTTTTAGTATTTTGTTGTTATAGCGGCAACAGAAATACATAATCTGTGAAAATGTCAACTGTCTAACTATCACGGTTCATGAGATACAGCCTGGTGACAGAGGGACAGACAGACAGATAGACAGACGAACGGACAGCGGAGCCTTAGTAATAGGGTCCGTTTTACCCATTGACTATGAATCCAGTTGATCAATGATACAACTTCCCCTCATACGAAAATAAGTGGTGTATTTTAACCACTAATTTCTAATAAATACTATGAATTACTTATAAATCACGGGAACCCGTTGATGTCTTTTGTTCCATCCTGCTCTGTTCTTTGTAATTTCGTATGACTTTCGTCTCGTTTTGTTACCTCGTCCCCTGCCCGCGCAGGTGAGTCGTGTTTGTACGATAAATTATGTTCACGATCTATCAACGGGCTTTATAATCTTTGGTTTTACCCTTTGGGTACGGAACCCTAAAACCGATTATTTAACTTTTTGGATTAGGTAAGTCACAGATGACAGGGGCCGTACCATGAGCTCTTAGCGATTCAAAACTGAGCCTATATGGGATCGCTTTGTTTTTTTTGTATGGAGATTTTGACAAGCGATCCAGTATAGGCTCTGTTTTGAATCGCGCTAAGAGCTCACGGTACGCCCCCAGATCCTATAAATCTGTGAGGCAAATAGGTATAGGCCATACTAATGGAGAGAACGAAAAAGTCACGGTTGAGTGGGTACATAATTAAATTACCAAAGTAGGTACTTACCATAATAAACCTACTTTACTATGTAAGTGATGATACTCGCATCCCTTATCGGGACCGGCTACACAGCTGCAGTACCTAATCAAATAGGAACAGCAGCTGATAAGGGCTATAATTAAACAAACAGTCCTTGCTTGGGATAGGCTTGGTATCAACACATTATTATCAATTTATCACAGAATAGATGATAGGAAGTACTTTACGTACGTGTTATTGAGCATAGGCTATGATTTATTACAGAAACTAGTCGACCCGCCCCGTCTCTACCTTGTTTATGGGTAAAAGATAGGAGAAAAGGATGAATGGATGGGCCAGCGAAGGAAGGCAGGCTTCGCCAATCCATTCATCCTTTTCCCCTATCTATTTCCCTTTCCCTTCCATCTTCCCTTCGACAGGATGAGTATAATTTTTTTTAATGTAAGAACCTTCTACGAAGTATTAGAAAACATTTGAAAAAAAGATGAATTAAATCGGTAAAGCCGTTCTCAAGTTATAGCGTGACCAGGAGAAATAGGGGATCATTTTTATAGATACCTATAGATTAGGTGCGAATTATTATGATTGTACCTAGAAATTTACTATCAAAATGTTTTTCATAATGAATTGACAAAAGCGTAAATGAAAATTGTATCACCATTCTTAGTTATTGAAATGTAAAACCATCTCCAAACATAAAATCCAGAATCAAATTAAACGGAACATAAACCACTGAACTCATTAAACTAATTTTAACCGCAACCCCGGCTCTCCCCCTTTATTTTGATATCAATATAACTAAAATAAAAGCAAAAGGCAGAAGCGTCTCCACTATATGCGTCTGCGCATGTGTCACACACATCACATCACGTGGGGCACGCTTGCCCCATGTGATACAGACGCACAGAAATAGTATCGATTAAGGAGCTTCCGGGTGCAATAGTGCATATCATAGAGTAACTTTTTATGGTGCCAGTAAGTATACTCTGTGGTGCCAGTCACCAAAAGGACGCCAATATATTTAATTTTGAATAGGCAATTAATTGATGTACATACTTACTATTTTTTTTAATTAGTAATGTAGGTAGGACAAGCAGTAGTGTGCAAGCACTATTGTGTTCCGGTTTGAAGGGCATTGTAGCTAGTGAAATTACTGGGCAAACAAGACTTTACGATCTGATCTCACGGTCTAGTAATCATACTACTGGACTGTGTGATGTCTCAGGATGACGTGCGCAGTGCAGTGTCACGCAAAACTTTATACTTTGGAGTTCGGAGTGACACTGCAATCTGTTATGGGTAGCCGTGACGCTTAACATCAGGCGAACGACTAGCTAGTCGCGTCAATTGCTTAAAAAAAGGACAAACTTATGACAAATATGTTTTTTATTTTATTTTAGTTCTTAGAATATAGCTAAAGAGTAGAAATAGGTAAGTAGACATAAGAATAAAACTATATATTTTTGCCATTATTATGATATCAACCAAAAAATCAACCAAATTAGAAGTAACAAATCAGGTACGTTAGCAAAAACTAAGGCAGATACATATGCTAAACAACACAAGAGAGATCTTGAGATCTTTAACGGAGTTGTAGCTAATTTAGAGACTGCAAAATTACGTATTTACATACATTCATATAGAGTAAGTAAGACTATAATACTACAGACCTAATCAATATACAATTTTACCGGGTCAAAAAACCTTTCACATGTTTTATTGATCCGAAACCGATATCACAGACGCCACATCACCACACAACAATACCACTGAAGAAAAAACTTTCTTACGTTTACATAAATTATTATGTTTATTTATTTTTAAAAACTTAGCGTCCCAGCATTGTAGTTCTACCACCAAGTTACGCTGCATTTAAAAGGAATGCAGCAGCATTTATTATGCATCTCATTAATGCAGCGGCCAAAGCTTCAGAACTGACAACAAATGCCCCAGTAGAAACATAACACAAAAACCTTTCAAGTACCCACCATATTTGTAAAGAAAAATCTGGAACACTGTAAGGATAATGTGGCGCCTGAGACAAAATGGTACGAGTGTATTGAATTATGTTGGAATTGTCTGGAGTACAGTCGTATGAAACATGCAATCGGGACCTATTGTAATAGGGAGAATCCTGTGGCAATCGGTATATAACTCCCCAAGACTTCAACTGCTACAATACACAATCTTCGACATCCCAAAGGTGTCACCTTAGGGGTTGAATTTTCAAAACTCTTATATAATTATAAATCTCATAGGTATAAATATTTATACTGATTTGTGTCCTGGCTATTTGTAGATAAATTACCAAACCATAGGCAACCAGCTAGATTTACACCACATAACTGTATGAAGATCCTGCTCGATTATTTTATAGTTAACTAGCTGCGCCCCGCGGTTTCACCCGCGGATAAAAAGTATCCTATGTGTAAATCCAGTACATAAGCTATCTGTATTCCCAATTTCATCCAAATCCATCCAGCCGTTTGAGCGTGAAGGAGTAACAAACATACACACATCGACACAAACACACATACACACATGCAATCCTTCGCCTTTATAATATTATATATATATAGTGTGATTAATATTAATCAGCTCACTTTGCAAGAGTATCAAAATAAGAAGAGACATCGTAAAATTTTATGATGCTCAAAACAATTCATCCAATAAAATTAACAGCGATAACCTTTAAGCCAGACTAAGTGGATCCTCGCTTTTCCTCATTGCGATTACCCCCAATCATACCTTGATTCCTAAATTCCTCCAAGCTGTTGTTTTATCGTAAAGTACTTACACGGAATATAAAAACGTAACACAGAATATTTTGTTCAGGAGTTTAATTTTGGATGTTTGAATGTTGTGCTGTTCCTTAAGGGAATATCCAGGGAATGGGAGCAGCATTGTCCTCGGCCTATATTATAATCTATACTGCGATCACCAAGACGCCTGCCAAGCGTGATGATTATGGCAATAAATGGAGAAGGCTTATTTTCAGAAGTGCAATTTAATGGCTGATGAGTGTAATTTGATTGACAGCCTCCGTGGTGTGGTGGTTGAGCAGGTCAGCTTATAACCCGGAGGCGGGTTCGATTCCCGCGACAGGACATGTATTTGTGCACAGGAAAAAAAAGCGCAAATACTTGTTCTGTGTCTGGGTTTGGGAGGCCATGGTCCTCGTAGTTCCTGGGTCCCTAGATACAGGGAATCCTAGTTAGGGTCCAGGATCTATGTATGTGATCGTTGGGCGTTATTTATTTATTTAATGTGATGTGACGAAAACTGGATGTTTAATCGTTTCATTATGTACTGTCAATCTCTTTTTCGCTGTAAATCTTATAACAAGATCTGTCAAAATGTTGACATCTTGCAACAGTCTCTGCAATTAAGAAACATTTAAAATCTTAATTTTCAAAAAATATAGGTACATAATTAATTTTGTTATCATCATTCAAGAGTACGCAAATTATTTTAAGCATGCTGTGTTCACTTCACATCTAGAAGGTCGTGTACGTCTGCACGTGCCCTATGGATTATTTTAAGTTTGTTTGTGTATTTACAGTTTTGTGGACCTACAATAAAAAAAAACAATATTTTCTTCATATAGTCTTCAAGAGCAAAGTGTGATGCATGCAGTCTCAAGAGTTTCTCGGAGTGTGCGAGTGTACTCGTGCATTATTAATTCACCGCACGGCGCGAAGGTTCGTTCACATCGTCTAACATGTGTACTGTGTGTATACAACTTTACATCATGTCGGAGTTTAACTGCAGCGATCTGCGGCGGGAGATAAAAGGTTTTGGTCCCTGTAGGCCGTAGGCTTTGGATGCTGCGACTGGGTGGGGTTTTTGACACGTAGTTAAGGTAACTAATGGTTAAAATCTCTAACAAATTTTGATCATTGTTTAGAATTTTTTTAGCATTTTTAACCATTGGTTACCTTAAGGGAACCCTAACGGTGGGTTTTTTGATCTGTAGTGCAGGTAAATAGTGGTTAAAATCTCTAACAAATTTTGATCATTGGTTAGAATTTTTAAATTTTTTTAACCATTGGTTAATTTAACTATGGACACAAAATAGATATCTATATGAACTATGACAAGACTATGGATCAAAAAACGCATACTAAGATTGTCAAAGCAGTCGCTACTCCTTCAGAGGTAGATCTTGGCGAATTGAAAGACGCCTGCGAGCTTGATGAAACCATTGATTGGTTGCAAGTTGTGTCATTTGGGCATTCTTAAATCAGCGAGCGTTCGTTTAATGAAATTAGATTTCCAAGAATTCAATTGTGTAGTTGGCCTAATTGGGTCACGCGCCGCCTTTAACTTTTAACGCCCTCGCCCTTCCAGTACCTACGTCCACAGATAGGGAATTTGTCTGTAAAGTTGCTATCTGACATCTTTGGAAACTGACAGCTAAAAGAAAAAAGTTATTCGTTGCTGTCAAACAGTGGTTAACTTTTGTTAGTAGGTATTCTGAATTGTATAGGGAAATGAAATCAATGCAATTAGTTACTGGCAGCGATAGTGATTACATTATATTCTTTGTTATGAGGAACTAGCTGACCTGACATCAGTGAGTTGAAATAAACAGACGTTGTTCTATCCATACAAAGATCCCATAAAAAAACTGAAAAAAGATTAGTATTTTCCAAATTTAAAGGAATCCCGGAATCTTTTACATTTTTTCTTTCCATAAGAACCTAACTCGGACTATTACGAAAATCCATAGCATATAAAATCCTTCACCAACTTGTGGGACACCAAGCCGTTGGGAAGAAATCAGACTGCCAAAAAACAACAATCTTCCTAGGTTTACTGATCAACAAACTAAGAAGCAACACTGGATACAAATGCCAACCTTTGGCCTTCATTGTCATTACTGAAAACGTAACGGTAAGACATGCCTGCATCTAGTTAGAGGTTATGCATTTGTAATGCATGGCAAGCAGACTGTAAATCTGCTTGCGATGACTGGTATTCTGGTATATATGCAAGGCTATTTGAGTTAGCAGCTGCTTGCATTAAGCTAGATTATGGACTGTTTTATGGTTTTTGCAGTAAAGTTTACGCTTAGAAGATTAAACTCAGTCTTGGAAATACAGGAAGAGGTTTTCGAGTCTATATAACTGAACGGACAGTCCAACGCTAAGCTGTAACCGTGGCAAAAATAATCAGAATAAATAATTTTTTTCTTTCGTTTTGCCTACTTAGTCATTCTGCTACTAAGACATTTTATATAGACTTTTTACAACTCAGATGATATGACTCTAACCCGTCAAATAATGGGTATACATAGGACATTTCAAGAAGCCCTGATAATAGAATCAAACTGAACACGAATTAAATGGGTAACGAGACCCTCCGTAGCAGAATTAAAGATACCGGCTCTCTCAATATCACAAAGTAGAAATGGAAATGGACTTTAATGGACAGGCTACATCGCTCGCAAAATTTACAATCAATGGATAAGAACAGTTTTTGACTGGCGACCACGAAAGACGCAGCGTGGGTCGGCCCCCCACTTGGTAGATCAAGAACCTAGTCAAAAACCGCTGGGGCCCCTTGGATGCAAGAGGCAAGCTACCGGTCAACGTGGCGCTCTATAGGAGAGGCCCATGTTCAGCAGTTGACGAATTCCGGTTGAGGACGATGATATAAGGAATGCGTTCTAAGAAACAGAAGATCAAGTAACTTGATTGCCGTTTCCCAAGGATTTTGACCAATATGTTTTAAGGTGGAACGTAGTTTTGCGGAAATAAACAGAATGTATCAACAAATTACGATTAAAAGTATCTCCTAAATATCATTGGTTTAGCGACAAATGGCAATAAACAATTTTCTTCTTAGTTTTTCAGTCTATTGCCATTTGTCGCTAAACCAATGATAAGTAGGTGATACTTTTTATTGTCATTTATTGATACATTACATATGTTCGCGCACAATTAGTTTTCATTTAATCACGTTGAGTATTTAAGCTATTATTGGCAAAAGAACGCAAGAAAATTTAAATTTCCCGCGCTAGTGTAACGTTCCACCTTAAAGATAAGTAGGGACGTAATTAGTTAATATTATGGGAGTGCATAAAATAAAAAGTAGGGTCGATCCAACTTTGACCACTAATAAAACCAAGTCAAAAATTGGTACACGGAAGTCTAGACATAAGGATTCATGGACTGTAGTCTGTACCTATCCCAAATTGATTTCATGATTTCTGTGCGTGATGGTGTCAGCCAGCATCATGATGCAAGATTGCAATACACAGAGCAGGTATCGAATGTTAATTTCACTTTGTTTTCGTTCACGCGTGCAAACCTTTTGAAGACGTATGTTCTTATTTGGATTCTAATCACGTATTCGTTGTTGGTGCGTTGCCTACTTGTGTGTCATGTTTGTTTGGGTTAACTAAAACTCTTGCAAGCGCAAATTTCTGCAAAGTCAAAGTTTATAGTCTTTGGCTTTCAAACGATCTAACAGTATTACTAATACTAATACTGTATCAGTATCGATATTGAATCTCATTTAATTGAATTCACTGCGAACTTCCTTTAATTCGTATTTGTGTTTTAAAACCAGAAATTAGGTACTTACCACTTTGCATTCAAAACAATTTAATTAATTATCGTCACTTCCCATCAGGTGAGATTGCGATCAAATACGGGCCTATTTAGTTACAAAAAAAATCTTGTTAATGAAGTGGAAAGTGTAAATGTAAACCTTGTAGTACTCACCTATAGTATGGTCACCATCAATGATGCTCTAAGATAGACGTTCCTTAGGGACTCTATTAATATTTAATTACTTTTTTGAAGGAGTCTAATAGCAGATTTGTTTCACATAATATCTTTTTTATTATGTAAATTCATTAGTTCCCATTCCCACGCTATCATACCACGATTCTAACAAAACTATATAGGCAGTCGAACTAGTTCCCAGCTACCATCCGTCATTGTTTTCTCTATTTCAACTCATTGATCACATGCATCTTGTCAATGCATGTCAAATGTTGATACCGGATAGCACAATGGGCAATCAAAGTCGTTTATTTGTCTAATGATGGCAATGAGGAAGATGTGGGATGGTATAATTAAACCGCCCACTGGAATGGTGGTGGGCTCTCATTGAAGAACAATTTGAACCTATTATTTTTACCACAGACCAGATGATAGTTACTTTATTATTGCACTTAGATTCCTGGGAATCAAGGCTTCTATACGAGAGAGTTTTGGTTTGAAACAGCACAACGGATTTTGTAAAATAGTAACACGTAGTTGCATAGTTATATGTCAACCTTCTCCTTTTTAAGTTGGCTTAAATGGTTGGATGCTTCTCAGTTAACATGAATTTAAGTTAAGACAATCTGCTATATCAACATCGCATCTAAAGCATACTGCTTCTCAGTCGTTATGTATTTCTGATAAACAACTTTATAGGCAATTTGAAATTAGGCAAACTTCTTAGTCAGTTTTGCATTTCAGGCATATCTTCATTCCTCGGCATCTCACTCTAAAGGCAAACAGTTTTCTGGTCTACCTCTTGTTTAGATAAAATACTTATATTGGCATCTCGCTTTTAAGGTAACTCGATCAAAAGAGATTTATTTAATACCTAACGTTCATTACGGCAGACTCCAAATTGGATTCGAACCCGGTATTGTATTGAAGACCTGTATTATTTATGGGGTAAAACCTTTTTGACAGATTCAACCTTCTACCATTATCTATTCACAAAAGTTTGTGAACCAACTACCCCAATAATGAACTAGAATAATATAATTTAACTTAAGTCGAAGGGATGACAATTCTAACTTTTGGGCTTCGAGAATTGCGCCATGGTTTGAAACTTTTGGGCAATCCCGCGTGAGTGTCATACTAATTATTGCTAACTGCATAGTATTACCTATTTACCGTTCTAACCTAGGCTTTCAAGTACCTAACTCGGTCCTGCCCGACGTGGTCCGAATCTCGACTGACCGCAGACGTAAGCAAACAACATGATAAAGTGTTAATAGCAGCATCGAGATCATCGATTAATATAGACACCCCCAAAACCGCGTATAAACATCACCTACATTGATGTAAAAATTACACTAACATACGAGAAACTTAACTTTTGTACGAACATAATGTATGTATAGTATTTTCTGTATAACTCTACTGCATACGAAGCCTACGAAGGTACTTATTTGTTCAACGAAACCAGGGATTTGCAATTTTCCAAATTATTATGAGTATGTCTGGCTGGAGTAGGTATATTTCGTAGACTAGGAAGTGTATGGCTTATGGCTACGGAACTATTGATAAAACAAAAGAAGTTTTTGCAAGGATAGAGTAAAATTTTAAAACGTGCGATTTATCTCTACATGCCGCTCGCTGCCATACGAAGGTGTTCAAGGAAACCAGAGATTTTACAGTTGGCCAATTAGTTTGACTATCTGGCTGGAGTACCTATCGTAACGGAAGTGTATGGATTACGGATGTGGAACGATTGATACAACAAAATAAGTTTTTGGAAGGTTTTTTTATTACTAAATAGGCCCGTATTTGACCTTTGAGATTGCTCTCACCTGATAGTAAGTGACGACGCGGTCTACGATGGTACATGTATGCTTGCCTAGAAGATGCCTATTCACTCGCGACTTGAAGAACTCCGGATTGGGTAGAGTAAATGGGCACATACAAGGTTCTGGCAAGGGCTGTGCTTGCATAAGAGTGGCGAGAGATCGTGGAGACTGGCATAACTATAATTACCTACTTAAATACACCACAAGAATACCTATTACTTAGCAGTGGCCAATCAAATGAAATTATTGAATGATGAATTGATGAAATTACTGGGCAAATGAGACTTTATGATCTGATCACTCAGTCTAGTAATCTGATTACCTACTAGACTGTGTGATGTCTCAGGATGACGTGCGCAGTGCAGTGTCACGCGAAACCTTATTGTTTTAATGTTCCGAGTGACACTGCAACTGTTATGGGCGGCCGTGTTGCTTAACATCAGGTGAACGACTAGCTCGTCACGTCATTCAATCGCATAAAAAGAAAAAAAAAACACTAGCTGAGAGGGAATAGGTGAATGCCTTCCTGATTCTAACCCAATATAATGGTGAGATGGATAATACTTAGGGTGAGTTTTTTGATTCGTAGTGAAGGTCACCAATGGTTAAAAACTAATAAATTCTAAGTAATGGTAAATATTTGTTAGAATTTTTAACCATTGGTTACCTAAACTACATATCAAAAAGTAATAAATAGGCATAGGTTGATTCAATAAGCAAACGCTGACAATTAAACACATGCCTTCTAGGAAACCATAGGTGCTCAAGCCATAGTTCCACTAATTTGAACTAAGAACGAATGCAAGTCTACAACTACCTACATTATGTTTCGATGGCTGCCAAGGTGCCAAGGTCAAACAGAAGCTCTATTGATGAGGATGAGTCAAGATCCACGAGTGGCATAAGGAAGCCGATATGTATTGTTATGGTTATGTATGACGGACAACGGATGCTGGCAATGGAAGCAACGGATGAGATTTGTTTTGATCGTGGAAAAATAATATTTTGATCTTAGAAGTTACCATATCTAGTTATTGTAAGTAATAAACTCAATAAATAATAAAGGTTGGTTATAATGAAGACTTAGGCGGCCCACACACGATCAGTTTTATTGATCAATCTTTGTGATTGATCAGTAATATTGATCGTGTAGGGTTAGTATTGCGCAATATTTTTCGGTTTACAGTATAGACTAAACATTGACGGAAATGGACTCGTCAATTTAATTGATCTATAAAATTTAACGTGTATGGCCGCCGTTAAGGTGGGCATTTTGATTCGTAGTTAAGGTAACTAATAGTTTAAAACTCTAACAAATTCTAACCAATGGTTAAAATTTATTATAGTTTTTAGCTATTGGTTACTTTAGCTACGGATCAAAATATTAACCCTAAGTATTTATCTTTGTGACTATGCTACCTATATTTAATGGACTGGTGCCATGATGTGTACTTTCATGAAGAAAGAAACCATTTCAAAAAGTACACCGTAGGACTGGCGGCAATGTTATGTCTATAGTACAGCATATTGAAGCATCAGATCTATCCACAGTATTATAAAAATCTCTATCGAAAAAGGGGGTATGGTCAAACGAAGAAACGACCATAAAGGGAATCAAAGGCACTGGATATGGATAACAAATTTACTAGCTGCTCGTATTTGCAATGGTATAAATAAACGTAAAATATTTAAGTGCTCTCTCTAAATTAAAAGATTCTGTGGTTATTGATGCCACAGTACTTAATTGCTTTTAGCCTTGGCCAGTCATATTGGAAAATCAATGCATTAATTGGTTTAAAGAAAAATCTGTGCAGCCTTCAAATTTTACATAGTGTTTCAAATAAACACCCATAAATAATTGTTGCGTGCTGACTGCTGATTGCTCAGTGCCTTCGTGAATGTCAAGATCATGAAGGTCAATTGATCAAGGTCTTTTGCTATTAGCATTGACACTAGGCTTCACTAATCGAAGTCGAAGGGCCGCGCATGTTCAATTTCATATATCACAAAGCACATAAGACGATTGGACTTGTATTCTACAAAAGAAGTTTGTAGGAATAGGATGTCTTGATCTGGTTTGTCATTCGTAGCGTCAATAGAATTAAACATATAAACTCTTTTGCTTGCAAATGAGTGAATTTATATATTTATTTATTATAATAGGAACGGCAATATGCCAATTACACTTATTATTAAATTCATTTCAGTCAAGCATGCTTGATAAAAACATTTAAAAAAGTAATAATTTAAATAATCAATACGAAATTATACCATTAGTCTAATGAATTAATAAATAATACATTAAAAAATAATTAAACAGAAAATAGTCCATAGTGCAAATATAAGAATAATTATAAAGTCATCATAATAGTAAAATAAGACCTATGGCTATGTGTCCAAATATGACGCTAAAGAAGTAGGACATACTAGACAAGAGCCAAAACGCCAGACTCCGAGTTGCACCTGAGAAGAACTTCAAGACATCGATCGTACTTAGATAAACTGAATATAAAATTTGACTCACAGAACATGATCCAAAACAGAACGACAAGTAGGTAGGATCTGTGATTGCTATGAAAGACACACAGTGCAAAAATCCCCAACAATATGCCTAGCGAATATTTGTCATTGTCATATTGTCAAGCCAACGAGGCCGGAGAACAAAGACGTTACATAAAGAATAGCTGAAGGATGACGAATCGAAGGGCTTTAAATCAAGGGCATCTATTAGATGGCCAGCGGAAGTCCGCCGACAATGATGTTGTAGAAACGGACGGAGAAGGCACGGATGTGACAGACGCCCGGAGATGGGGTGCAATCCAGAAAAACCGGTGTTTTTGTGAGAGGAGGATGTGATATCGACCGGTGATAAATTGATGGTTATCGCAGAAATAACAAATTTTGTTGATGAAGACGAAGTTTAATGTAACATGGTGTAGACATGGGATACTTACATAATTTGTACAATGTAACTGTTTTTTGTATTTCTGTTGATATTTTGAAGGGCGAAGAAGATTTGTTCCTGATACATGCCTCATAGACGTAGGTAGAAATTTTTCATCTAATATCTATTACGCGATGCTCTTCGCATAGCTTAGATTTAGGTCACATTCACAACACACCTGATGCAAACCTACTGGTTTTATGGAACCCCGAGTAGATATTTTGAGAACCTTTTCAATCGCATGCGCAGCAGGAATGGCCTTCACCAGGCGTACTTAGCAAAAGGTTTTAATAACCTAACTTCTTGTATCAAAACCATTTCTAAGGGCTAGCTTTTATTGGATCTAGCAGATTTTTTGCAGCACATATTGCACTTTTTGCTTTTATGGTAACACAAAAGGTAGAAATGAAACTATTTAAATGCCAATAACAACCCTGCCTTTTTCTGTAAAGCACACAACATGAAATAAATTCCTCACAGTAATTTGTATTCAGGACAGACAGCGGCAAGTCCTATTTCTGAATATGGTGGCTAAAATAGGAGCTATATCCGTCGGTCCGGTCCTTGGCGTCACCCTATATGGAAACTTGGTAAACAACGGGAATGACAATAAAGAGTGTGGAAGGATATTGATATCTTTTATTATTAATATATTAATATTAGTAGCATTATACTCAAAATGGTATGTTATAGCTCGTTGGCAGGACAATGCACCAGTTATTAACCTCAGATCTCTAAGGTCAAGGCTATAATAGTATTTTGCCGTCCTACCCCTGGTTTCTCGTACGTTTGTCAAATTCATGTAAAATGTCAAGTCAACACTGTATGCTAATTCTGATTCAGATATTTTATTGCTTATTGCTTCCATAGTGTACATAGGTGGAATAAGTATAAAATTAATTAAGTAGGCTCATTATGGACCCCGTCGAGCGCAGCAAATTTGAAGAGAGAAGGACGACTTCACAAAAGAGTTGACATTGACATTGGTTGCCTGTTGATCCACCGGCTAGCTTATTACTACAAAGTTTGCAACAGGCGTGTTCGCAATCATTGCTCTCAAAGCTGTCAAACGTCACTTTGGCAGAGCAGAAAGCGATCGAGCGCTAGATCACCGACTGTCGGACAATCGATGAACTAAAATGTGCATTGTTTTGTTTCCGTCTACTGCTTTCTGTTGCTAGTGGCGCTAGTATCATAGGCCAAAGTGCATTCAGCAACAGGCGGGCGACTGCGACCGATTGCTAAGTGTTTGCTGTCGCTTTGGTACTGCTGTTGCTCTGCTACTGCTGTTGCTCTGCTACTGCTGTTGCTCTGCTACTGCTGATGCTTTGCTGTTGCAGAATACGGGTGCGGTTCTTTTCAACCAATGAGCGTACAGTACTTGGTAGGTATGTTAAGTTGACAGAAGTTTGAGAAACGTACGAGAAACCGGGGTTTTTGTTTTGTTGTTTTCCTTTACAAATTATCAGTAGATTACGCTGAGCAGGCGATACTGCTATAAAAATCATAAATATTCAAGTTCAATAACTTATGGTGTTCCATATTTGGTCACACTGCTAATTGTTATTACACAGGCTATATGCTGGCTATGGTAGGTAGCTAAGTCGGAAGCCTTTAGACAGCTTAAAAATTCTGACACCAGGGCTAGTCACTTGCCTACAAGAAAGTACTAGATTTATAGAAGTACAGTTTTGAAGACATACAATTACACAAGAGCGAAATACTAAATTCTATCTTTGCACAGGATCAGAACCTAAGTAAACCTAGGTACCAGCGAGCCAGGTGAATGCACAAACGGGTTCGAGATTGTCGAGATATGAAACCGTCTTGCCACCACACCGTGGGAACCGGTCGACTGACGGCTCGCGGCTATACACCAGCGAAAATTGACCATCCTGCGGTCTACCGTCTCCGGCCGATGTGGCTAATAGGTTACATTACAGTTATGAGTTTGGGAACAAGTCTTCGGAGTGGATAGTTCTAGAGAACGCTCAAGGTGGCTTCGTGAATTGGATGGTTTAAAGTTAGGTCATTGAGTATGATGAAATCTAGGTCTGTGATGAGACATTTTTCATATTCGTGCCAATCTTACTCAGAAACAAGTTTAAAATGTGCAACGGTCTACTTGACCAATCACAGCAGTGCGCCGGTTTGCTGACCATTCCGAGCCGTGCATCGGCGAGCCCGAACTCGTAGTAACTGTGACGTGACTAGCACGGACACTAGTGCTTTACTCATAAGGTTTCCTTTGTACCTGCATATTTAATTGGTGGGAAACAAGACATCGATACGACACATAGCAAAACGTGCCTTCCGAATCACGGTAGCGCTCACTTGTAGCGGTCACCCATCCAGGTAATAACCGCAGTGAAGTTTAATCATCGGTTAAGGTACCCACGTGTAGTCAAGCTTGTCGCTACACCAAAACTTTTAAAACTAGTGTCTCTGTGAGCTCAAGACCTCGCCAGTCTGTCTTTGCATTGCTTAAAACTGAAAAACTATTCCAAAATTGCAACAAACAATTATTGAACATGCTCAAAATTTTTTTTGTGCTTGGATGGGCTCGCGTTTGAGAACATCTCACCTGATGGAAAGTGATGATGCTGTCTATGTTGGAGCACGTTTGCCTATTTCACGAGAATCGGTTGAGAAATGCGACCTGTAGCTACAGGAGAACATCCGAACATAAGACATCATTTTTGCCAAGCTGAAACAGACTAACGAATAATGCTAAATCAAACACTTGATTTTAGCCCATTGCGCTGAACAAAAGTCATAGGTAATTTTGCTATTCCATATTATTGTACCAACGGCACTTTCACTGTTCTCGCTAACTCGTTTCTCCAAGACTTGGGTGGGAAGCGATGATATAATGTTACTAAGAAAATTTACTATAGAAGAGTGCTTTTCATCATTTGATTCCTTGTTTGACGCGATCTAAGATTATAACTATAATTTATTTTATGAGAATAACTGACGTGACGAGCTAGTCATTCAGCCGATGATAAGCGACTCGGCCGCCCATAACATTTGCAGTGTCACTCGGAACTTCAAAATAATAAAGTTTTACGTTGACACTGCACTGCGCACGTCATCCTGAGATATCACACGGTCTAGTACCTAATAACTTACTTACTGTGTTTACTAGACTGTGAGATTAGATCATAAAGTCTCATTTGCCCAGTAATTTCAGTAGTAAAATTAACAAAGTCGCATGGCAGAAGCTGATTTAGTTTCACGTAGATTTTAGATAAGTTCAGTGAATAGTAATTATTGCCACACCTGACAGACAAAAGCTATAAATATTGTCCAACAGGCCAGCTGGTATGTATGTGCACAGGTACCGAAGCCCACATATACAAGTTTCAGTTGCGCAACCCTCATTTATATTCGGATAGATTATTAGACACCGAAACAAGACCTGGGCGTTTTGAAACCTAATGCACGTCTAAACGAATTGAATTAATTACTTCTAAGTTTTTAAACTGAGTTCGTCCAAGGATTTTAAGACGAAAGATATGTTGAAAGTTTACTTACCTATTTTTAAAAGGGTAAAACGGACCCTATTACTAAGGCTGTATCTTATATTCAAAGATGATGTATTTCTGTTGCCGCTATAACAACAAATACTAAAAAACAGAATAAAATAAAAATATTTAAGGGGGCTACCATACAACAAACGTGTTTATTTTTTGCTCGTTTTTATAGATAATGGTACGGAACCCGTCGTGCGCGAGTCCGACTCGCACTTGGCCGGTTATTTCTACGCTCGTTGTGCAAAACTTCATGCATACATATTTTTTGCCATATTTCTGGTCTGCCCTCTACTTATATATAACCCGCTCATTTTGCAACGCCATCTAGTTTTAGGCATATTTTTGATCTACGCTGTTTTCTTGGTGTATTGGCATTCCTTTCCTCCTTGTTCCATGCTATAAGTTAGGCACCTATCTATAAAAGTAAAAAGTCGGCCGCTACCTACAGCAAAAGTTCCATATCTCATTTTGAAGTCCATAAACTGTTATGAACTATGGCCATATTTGCTGATCAGCCCAAATTGGGAGAATAATTACATACTCCCAAAGCCTAGTGGGATAGCTAAATATGTCGCGACGTCTGCCCACGCCCGCCCACGGCCACTGTCGGGCGCCGCGATGTGGCCAATTACACCAATCTGTAACGACGGGGTTTTATTTATCGCGAATAAATTTATCAGGGTCCTTCATGTTGAAATTAGGAAGGGATGAGCGTAGTTTAATTTACATAACACTCACAAATTCCAATTCCAAATGTATGTCGGTTTGATCAAATTTTCGTTCGGCCGAATTAAAGACCGTATTATTAATCACGTCGCCGTGGATTAAATAGAAATAGAAAGTACTTTTGACAGCATCTGTGGTGTGGTGGTTGAGCAGGTCGGCTCATAACCCGGAGGCGGCGGGTTCTATTCCCGCAACAGGACAAGTATTTTTGTGCACATGAAAAATAGCGCAAATACATGTTCTGTGTCTGGGTGTTGTGGGACCATGGTCCTCGTAGTTCCTGGGTCCCTAGATACAGGGAATCCTAGTTAGGGTCCAGGATCTATGTATGTTATCGTTGGGCGTTATTGACTTAAGCATTTAGTTCGGCCTAACACTCTCCGTGTTTTTTATCCTGAATGGAGATGAAAGGATAAAGATTACCTCTTGTAGATTAGGTAATTGGAAATCTAAACTATTCCGATTGGGTTAAGAATACGATGGGCAAGAGATTTAAACTTGGTTAGTGGTTCCATTCATACTCCGTGTTCAAAAACTTCTTTTACCGATAAACTTTTCTGAAAGATTCTGTTGTGAACTTCGATTCTTTAGGTTTCGCACTAAGCGATTTATTGCTACACTCACCTAAAATGTTTAGTGAAACTACTAAAGAAAACTTCTCAATAGGGAATCATTCTGGACAGCCTGGTTATAGTAAATCCAACATACCTGAAACAAAAAAGATTAAGGGTTAGATAAACGTACGGAGAGAATTTTAAAAGGTGTGGAAAAAGGCCAAAATCTAAACTAATACCTTCATGGATTGAATACTAAAACCTAAAACTAAGAATAGCAAAAAATGCTGCCATAGACTAGTATTAGTATAATAGTAACGGCAAAACGCTCGGCGTCATTGCAATACGCGATGTTTCCAACTACGCTCCGGCTTTTCAGATTCCAGAACCATTACAGAATATGAAAAAAATGTATTAAGTACTTAATACATTTGTCAGGATAAGGCAATTAGGTACAATTTACAATTTGTTAGAAAACCTGGCTCCCACACTTACCCTCGGTTTCTCGTACGTTTGCTTAAAAATATGGAACGCCCATTGGTTGCCCGTTGATCATCGGATGTCTTCAACCAATGAGCGTTCAGTATTTTCAAGTTGACACGAGCTTAACTTTAACAAACGTACGAAGAACCAGGGGTTAAGCTCAAAGCCAGTATAATAAGCTCTATAATATATCTACTTATTTATTACTTCAGCATAGATGCTAATAGCTACCTACCCACTTATGCTATGACCGTTTGTTCCCTACGCATTGTAAATCAAGAGGACACAGAAAGACGTCTATACATCATTTACGACCACTTAAATCAATACTCAAACATGCACTTAAAACAGTACAGAGCCGGTCACTGACCTACCGCACATGTAGCTCGAACCACATAGAACCGATCTCGATTTAACGCTCATTTCGATTCGATTGCCGAATCGATGTATAATCGATATTGGCTGTATTCGGTACGCATGTTTCAAGGTTGATTACTTTGGTACGTGCCCGGATGAAATTTGAGCAATTAGAGATGTGGTGCTTGCTATTTTAACAGTTAGAGATCTTACGTCTATCTATGATGCTGTGGCTCATTGATTGGTCGATGGAATAAGTTCCAAATTTTTATTTCGATCGCGTATGTTCATGAGAACTGACGATTAGTAGACATATTGGTATAGGCGGCGATGGTAGTTTGGTTAATTTAGAATTATCTGTTTTAGTTAGATATGTGGCCCATTTTGATCTCGTATTCCCTTAAAATAGACAGACAATATCCTGAACTATAATTATAATATAAGTTAATCTAATGAGCAGCCTGTTCAGTATTCATAGACACAATTAAATTCAATTGTAGGATAGTGCCCAATGTCAACCATGCACCGTTCAACCGGTAAAGAGCAGCTTATCCAAAAAAACATGTCCAATACCTTACTTATTCTGTCTCCCAAAAACCAAAGCTTCTTTTACATTTCGTTTCGTATAGAACACCAATATGTACAAAATATTCTAGGCTTACATGTAATTTGTACTTTCGTCTGTCGCCTCAATATTGAAATCTTTACGAGTCTAGACTCCCCAAGCATAAACCTAGGTATCTCATTCATACCTGAACAGGATTGGGTAAGGAATTGGACTGAAACAATATGTGCCGGTGTTTTTTTGTTACTTTATGACCCTATGGGTATGCTTGTGCCAGAAATGTAACAACGAAGTTACCTACCAACGGCGACAACGTGTCAGGGGCTAGAGGTGGGTAGTTCAAAGGGTAATCTAGGAGCAGGTACGTCTGCAACGATGGGTCTGGTCTTAATTAAATGTTGAGCTTGTATTGAGACCTCTTTGTACCCTTATGAACCCCTGTACCTGATGTGGAGTCGTAATAAACAAAGAAAACTAGCACGGCTGTCGCTGCTATGTTTTGAACGGGGTTTATTTATCAAAGCGGAGGTATTTTCAAGCAGATTCTTGAATAATATCTCCAAAATCTGGCCTATCTTAAGATTGTGCAGCTTGTATTTTACTCAAGTTTGATTACATAGAAGTGGCCAAATGAATGGATGATATAATAGAAATTTAAAAAGACCATAGTAATTATTATTCGCTACATTTTTTTTACTATAAAGAGAAAAAGGTCCTAGGCGTGTTTAATGCAGTCACTGCGCTGCAGTCACAATAGAGTTGATTACGTGCTATGTTAATAGCATCAGATAGTAGGCAACACTAGATCAACGTTAATCGATTTTTTCTGTACGATTTATTCAAAACCATTTCCTTTAAATCGCCTTTACTTTTTTTACGCTACTCACCGCGTTACCACTTCTCTTTTATGTTTTCATATATATTTCTTGGTATTTCATATATATTTCTTGGGCAATTTTTTGCGCACGATATAAAAATCGTTATCGAGCAGCGATTTCGATTAACTCCCAGAAATCGACGTGAATAACGGAACGGATTTTTAACTGATGGCAATGATTGTTATTTGGTCGACGAGAGTTATAATACGTTGAATAGTTCCTAGCAAAGATTATAAAGCCCGTTGATAGCTCGTGAACATAATTTCTCGTACAAACAAGAGTCACCTGCGCGGGCAGGGGGCGAGGTAACAAAACGAGACAAAGTCATACGAAATTACAAAGAACAGAGCAGGATGGAATAAAACACATCAACGGGTTCCCATGATTTATTAGAAAACTCATAGTATTTATTAGAAATGAGTGGTGGAAATACACCACTAATTTTCGTATGAGAGTAAGTTGTATCATTGGTCCACTGGATCTATATAGTCAATGGTTCTATGCTACGGACGGAGGCAATGGCAACTTTGAAAGACTGGCAGATGTTGGAGGTGAGGAGGCTAAATAATAAGGCATAATTATTATCCCAATGAACCTACATTTGTGCCAACCTAACTTTTACAATGGAACCAAACTCTGGATTGATGCAAGTGGGCTGCACATTGTTATTTCTGTGGGATGGCACTACTCCATATGAAAAACTAAACTGGGATTTTTCTGCCATGCCGAGATTGATGGTGGTGATGGATGGTGTGTATGTGCACGATGTTTGTCTGAGTTGGTTTGGTATTGGTTGTGTGTAGAAGAATCAAAAAACCCACCCTAAGTCTTACCTATGTGGTGTAAATATATATATGTGAAGTAACTTATGTTTTCTAATCGGAGTTTGTGTGGGCGTGGTGCTTCTCTGAATTATCAATCATTCGCGGAGACAACGGAGCCGTGGTAAACTTGGATACAGCGTAGGAAGGTATTGTGTGGGTCTTCTTGAAACGTCAATAATAGCTGTCATTACCACCTACATTACTGTAGGTAGCTACACGATAGTTTATAAAATAAGTAGGCGTAACTAAAATAAACTAACTATAATAACAATTTTACTGCAAAAACCACTGTGATATTATTCTCCGAAACTAGGCCCGTGTGAAATATCGGTATAGTATACGCGGTAGATCCCCGCGGGGTAATTACGTAAAATTTGCAACAGCAATGCGACAGCAGTAGCAATCCCACCTCGAAAACGGCACCGTCAAAACAAGGCAAAGGTATGCTTTGTTTTTCCTCTCAGTCGCGTGTGATTGCGCCTAATGAAAGTCATTTAACTCACATATTATTGTTTTACAACGCTATTACAGGGTGTTATGGTTCATTATTAAAATTAAACAACCGCTTGTGAACTATTTTACATTAGTGGAGACTGGAGAGGTATTTATCTATATAAGTAAGCATTGGCGCGAGGACACTTTTAAGCTTTGATTTTCATGGTGACAGTGTTGGATTTAAGCCTTTATTACAGGTCCAGCAGCTTATTAGCGCTCAGTCGTCAATTAATCACAAATTATTATTTTATAAGTGAAATCTACTTGAGCGTACTATTTATCTATTCTGTGCTTGAGCACCAATCAATATGAGCATCGTGCATACATAAGAAAGTCAAGGGCATATTAAGAAGTCTGGACAATATTCTCAGTAATAGATAAGTAGGTAGATAAGCAGCACGAGCAATATCAACCCAAATTATATTTGTCAGGAAACAAAGAAGCCGGGGGTGAGTTCCATCCCCTAGCAGTTCGCATTATACAAGAGTCAGCGAAACGCTTGGTGCGGCGGCATGTTGGCAAATCTATACTAGATAGGTAGAAACGACTCTCCGTATCTTAATAAATAAATGAGCAAGGTTCCTAATTCTTCATAGAGCATAGATATTTATGTATAATGCGGTAAAATGCGGGCCTATTCAGTTATAAAAAGAGATAGAGACATTTAAGTCAAGGGTCGAGAGTCGAGGCAATTGTGCTCCAACCAGCATCA
Source organism: Ennomos quercinarius (assembly GCA_910589525.2). NCBI lineage: Eukaryota > Metazoa > Arthropoda > Insecta > Lepidoptera > Geometridae > Ennomos > Ennomos quercinarius. The sequence continues at coordinate 5,825,925 of OU342510.1, forward strand.
ATTGACAAGGACGCATGCCCGGACAATATACGAGCAAGCAATCAAAATGAGGATTTCAATTGACTTACTGTACTGTACTACATACATGTCTAGTCTACAATACATTTATAAATTTGTGGATGGTGGAGGTCCGACATCAGAGAATATATTTTTTTACCTATGATAAGCCTGTTTTTGCCCACTGTCTCACCCATTGAATATAAATCCAGTTGACCAATGATACAACTTCCCCTCATGCGAAAATTATTGGTGTATTTCAACCACTAATTTCTAATAAATACTATGAATTTCTAGTAAATCATGGGAACCCGTTGATGTCTTTTATTCCATCCTGCTCTGTTCTTTGTAATTTCGTATGACTTTGTCTCGTTTTGTTACCTCGCCCCCTGCCCGCGCAGGTGAGCCGTGCTTGTACGGAGAATTTATGTTCGCGAGCTATCAACGGGCTTTATAATCTTTGGTCTCACCTGATGGTAAGTGAGGACGCGGTCGACTATGGAGCATGCTTGCCTAGATAGAAGATACGGGGTTGCCATGTCATTCCCATACATTGTGAGTTATCGTTTGGCGTTAACGCTAATGAAAAGGTATCTTTGCTAGACCACCAGGTTCATTCTTACCTTGAAAACTCACAGATTGTCTTTCCGTGCGTCGTGTTGTGCGGTGGTAAAAAGGACATGGGGGAAAGTTGTGCAATTCCATCGCACGCTTCCCGATAGAAATAATAGTAAAACCGAGGCGTACCTAGTTACAGGGGCCTTCTTTCACAGAGAGAGAAAGTGTATTAGGCCATAATACAACACGTTGAGCAAGTGCGGTTGGATGGATGACACAACATATCCTCGTATTACCTATGTGATTCTCGAACATGCAAATCCCGCACATACCGACCTCGAAAAGTCATTGGTAACAAAACCGAGCGGTATTCGAATCAGGATGCGCCGTTTTGAAAGTCGTACGAACTGGCACTGAGCTACACTCGCTCTTATACATAATCTTTATATAATGTACCTACCTACTTTATCATCCCATTGAAATCTAAATTCTAGCCAGAGCACTCCAAGACCCAACTCTCACTCGGAAAAAATCACGATCTGTATACAACCTTTTGTCAGTAGAAATCACACGATTACCTACAAATAATGGAGACGAGGCCATTCACCCCGAACGTTGCTAGCCCGATACAAAATGGCTGACATGCAAAAAAATTCAATCCATTCGGGAGAGAAATCAATTTTGACGCATGCGAAGCAGACAGTAATGCAGAATATTCTATATTGTCTACATCGATGTTTACTATTTAGGCACTGCAGCAACTGCAAGTAATCTGGTCTAGGTATTGGGTAGGTTAAGTACTTACTTAACCTAATACTTAGACATGATAAGAAAATAAAAGAAATAATAAAAATGAATGTACTTAGAATAAGTACCTAACTTGTTCTAAGACGAATACCAAAGTATGTAACTGAAAAAATAGTTCTCAGAGCTCTCTAGATATAATTATTTCTTTTTATTATTTTTATTTAGAATCAAAAGTACGTAGGTAACCTATACCTATAAACAAGCAGATACATTCCTATTTCTCTATTGTATATGTTATGTATTATATTCATAGCTATTAATGGTATATTTATTTTACATATAGTATTGTGGGTACATGAATAAAGTTTAGTTTGGAAATGAACTCAAATGGTGTTGTATCTTTTAGTATATAATTTTATAAAATCGGTATAATGATGAGTTGTAATTTGTGTTTACAGACTAGTTTCATTTTTAATAGTGTTGCCATTGTAGTTTCGTTGCATAATAATACTGTATTTGATAAGCACCTAATATAGTAAAGCCTTGAGGGCGCGAATTGGGAAACTGTGAAGCCCACCCATAGGCATTTTTGTCAAAATAAATACATATAATAATAAAATTTCTAGGTTTTACAATTTAAAGCTTAAAAGACATAAGTGTATGTATAATCTACTATAGAATTATTACCTACACTGCAGAACTGTAAATTAGGTTATTAGTTCCCTTTTTAAAATGGAATCGAATCTGTGAACCATAATTGCGACCTAGATTTATCAAAGTAATTTATCTCAAAACTGCTAAACTGAATTTCTAATACCAACAAGGAAACAATCGCCAGACTGACGACCGTACAAATTACTGTAAAACAGTGAAAAGTTGCGTGATCACTGGAAGTAAAACTGGTGAAATGAGTATCAAAAACAATTTAGGCGGAACGATAAGACACGTTGTTTTGCACAAGAACTTGCGCGAATTTCAATTTCGCCGCAGATATATGTACCTAGTAGGTACCAGACAAAAATGAAATTATTTATTGCAATTAAATAAGTAGTTGTGCAACTATTGCAATAAATATATCAGTTGGTACTACTTACTACACCTGCTAAATTATACATTAAAAGTGGGGCCAATTTTTTTTTTTTTTTTGAAGGGCTTTGTCGCTTAGCGGGGGCCAATTTTAAAGGCTTTACTTGACAGATCTAAAAATCCTAAAACTGTTGCTGTTCTTTTCAAATAGACGGAAATGTAAGAGACGGATATATAGTTATCGACTGTCAACTAAAAGCCTTCAAAATTGGGCCTAATGTCTTTCCTAACTTATATTTTTGTTTATTGTTTGCTATGCTTTCGTTTGACCACTTGCTAAGCCGGCCTGCTATACATAACTGTGACTTTCAAAATTTTCTTTTATATATTATTTGATACTTTGATAGGCTTACGTTGACTACTATCTCACCTGGTGGTAAATTGTTTGACACTTTGATAGGCTTACGTTGACTACTATCTCACCTGATGGTAAATTATTTGACACTTTGATAGGCTTACGTTGAATACTATCTCACCTAATGGTAAATTATTTGACACTTTGATAGGCTTACGTTGAATACTATCTCACCTGGTGGTAAATTGTTTGACACTTTGATAGGCTTACGTTGACTACTATCTCACCTGATGGTAAATTGTTTGACACTTTGATAGGCTTACGTTAAATACTATCTCACCTAATGGTAAATTATTTGACACTTTGATAGGCTTACGTTGAATACTATCTCACCTGGTGGCAAATTGTTTGACACTTTGATAGGCTTACGTTGAATACTATCTCACCTGGTGGCAAATTGTTTGACACTTTGATAGGCTTACGTTGAATACTATCTCACCTGGTGGTAAATTGTTTGACACTTTGATAGGCTTACGTTGAATACTATCTCACCTGGTGGCAAATTGGTTGACACTTTGATAGGCTTACGTTAAATACTATCTCACCTAATGGTAAATTATTTGACACTTTGATAGGCTTACGTTGAATACTATCTCACCTGGTGGCAAATTGTTTGACACTTTGATAGGCTTACGTTGAATACTATCTCACCTGGTGGCAAATTGTTTGACACTTTGATAGGCTTACGTTGACTACTATCTCACTTGATGGTAATGACGAATGCGATCTAGGATGTAACACGCTTGCCTATAGAATACTTTTACTCTTATTTTGAAGACTCCAAGACTGTAGGTTTCTGGAAGTACAGAAAAGGAGCCTAAGCCTACCTGATCATTCTCGTTTTGAAGACTCCCAAGATCGTAGTTTTTTGCGAAATACAAACAAGGCTCCTCCAATCCAATGCAACTAACGAGAATTACCTTGTCTTTAGAACTTAGATAAAGCTCATGTATTGCTTATGTAGTGCAAAGACAGGGCGTGTCTGCTAGCACAACAATATTTAATAACATGTTTTATCAACGATATTATTACTACAGACAACATCAGCACAGTTCCAGTAATTGAATCTGAGGGACGTGGCCGTCCACACCCGAATCGGATTACTTTGTCCATTGGACACGAACACTGCATCAATCGAGAGCTTTGTATTGGGAGCTTTTGTACAATTGAACATTTGTCTACGTTGCTTCATCTATATATTCTTATCTCTTCATTTCGTTTTATCCATTTTGTAATGGACTTATGATTCTTACTAATATTTTCAGCCGACTTCAAAAAATGTAAGTAGTTCTCAATTCGGTTGGTATGTTTATTTATTTGTTACTTCATATAATAAATCGAGTTAGAAACACCATTTTTTATTTTTTGAAATTGGACCTAGGCATATACATAGTATGTAAATTTTATCAATATCGGCTTGTAGGTTTGGTTTTTAAATAAGTAGGCACTTACTAGCAAAATATATACCTAAGTAGATAACAATATCATTCAAGCCTTTCTCATTAATATGAAATTAAGGCGTCTGAAGTCGGTTTAGCCTTAGATTTATGTCGAAGTTCGAGCTGGATTTCAATAAAATCCACATCAAGGCAGAATTTTCTCCTAATTAATTGGATCTACAAATCCAATATATCCACAAACTGCCAACATCTCACACATCAACAGAATATCCCCTTCCCTCTTTCCTGGATCCATCCTTGTATGATATAACTGTGACTTCCTCCAGTGCACTATAAAAGTAACATTATGCATACGGATGCGAAAGTCCCAGTCTAAACTTGTTGATAGTTTGGTTTACAAATCTTTCAAAGAACGTCTATGTGAGAGAAGCTCCGTACCCCAGCAGTGGGAACGTATTGGGCTTATGTCAATGACGTCAATGACGATATCTTGAGATTGAATAATACAGGATACACGTTCCGTTTCATACGTTTTGGATATACTGTAGAGTATAACAATGTCATATACAAATTGGTACCTAACCTATCAAAATAAAAATAAGTCTAATTCGTTGCACTTGGCCGTTCATTATATCAGCAAACAACGCTTAATTTGATAATTCAATCGTTAGTTAATTACTGGTGATTGATATTGTTCCGGTGTTCGAGTAACTGGTCCCTATGCAAGGCCTGTCACGTATCGGTAAACAAAAAGCTATTGGCTACCTATTGTGATCATTCAAACGGTCATAGATGGCGTAGCTGATAATATGTATGTTAAGCTAGAGGGCGCCCCGCGGGTTCAGTCGTTATATTTACCAGATCTCCCGCGAGAATTCTTAATTTTCTGGGATAAAAGTATCCTATATTGATCTCAATAGTATTTGTAATCTGTGTGCATATTTTCAGCCAAATAGAATTAGCCGTTTTGGCGTGAAAAGCAGACAAACAAACTATATATTAGAGTAGGTAATATATGGTACCAGATTCCACTATTCTACATGCTACATGCATGGAGTTTACTCTAGTCTGTATCTGAGACAGCATCTTCCTCCATTTTTTGTTTATTTATTCAAATTACAACTATCATTACAGGCCAACTCTTACTGGCTAAGTGCCTAGCATCCTGTTCGTCACGGTCTCACCATCAAGCTATGTGAAGATCTTTAAAACAAACCACAACCACATCGAGCTACGTCTAGTCAGTTATAAGACTTAAACCTTTTATAGTTGGACAAGTGGAACGATGACTTTCTCTAACATCCACTTTTGCAACGATACCTAATTTAAACGCCATATTTCATCTCAAAACAATGAAGGTCTATCTTGCGTCATAACTACTTACCTACGTACCTAGATATACCACATCTTGCCGTCTGTCTGTTTCGTGGTCACCACACCGTGAACTATTGCACCAATCAACACTGCTGGCTAGTTATTATGAGATGGTAGCCATACCGGTAGATTTACGAGGATATGTAAATTGTCAGGTCAATCAATAATACCCAGGCCACAACGTAAACAGCAACACATGGTTCTTCACATCATGAATTCATGAATCTAAAAGGATTTTAGACTCTGCGGCAAATATTTCTAACCGATTCAGCTTGCTAATCCAATAACTTTTATCGAGTGGATTAATATTTATTTGCATCAAAAAACCAATGGATGACCTCTTCATATTATCGTTTCCAAGTATGCACATCAACTAGAATGATTACGTCAGTAAAAATGTTTTATTTAGATTCTTTATAATCCATCAAATAGCCTTTATATGGTCACCTCACTCTACGGTCTGTTGGATCGCCCTGGCGCGTGGCGCGTGGTCATAAACTCATAACACCTGGCGTTACTTGGAGCATGCCTTCATCACTCTTTGTACAAAAATACAATAGAGCAATTTCAGTTCCGGAATTGGGCAAATTTGGAAGTCAACGGTCGTGATGTCTTTAAATGTCTGTTTATAAATAGGCAGATCCTTGCAGGTCTTAAATTGGGCGATGGGATCGCCAAAACTATACTAATTAAAGTGACATTTTAATATGTGGACAAACGCTTTTGTCTTCTACTCGCATTTCGCATTAGGTACTAGATCGAATAATTAGATATTCAAGAAGTTCAAGATAGTATCTAATCTGTGCTGAGTGCTGACACAGGGAGTTTTACAGCTGCCGTTATGCCGTTGCTTGAATAGGTACAGCCTACGCATTTGATTCCAGTGTTACCACGTTACCAGCAGTTATTCGCTTTTGTAATGCAGTCAAACCGATTGCAAGCTAGCAGAATCTAGTAAAGCTATAAAGATCCAGACTACCAGACGCTGCTGTTCCCTACACATAATGCAAAAGATGAAAGGAAAAGGATACTGTCCATCCTCATCTCGCGAATGAGTCAAGATAGCGTGGCATTACCAATATTAGTGCTAACGCTGCCAACTTTCCTAACAGTTAGAGCAGAACAATAGAGTTACAAATTACCCCAACGTGATAGTTGGCTCGTATCATTATGGGCGATGTAAGAAATTTATAATTTCACGCCACTTATTGTGGCTCGATGATATCGGACAACCCACTTTTGTGGCATTACCTTTTTATAAACTGCACGATATGAAAGTACTGGCAGGTTTTCGCGTTGGATAAATAAGACCGCTCTGATGTGTTGAGCCGATCAATTGTAACGAAGTTAACAACTCTGTTACAAATTAAGTTACAACTTGTAACAGAGTTGAATTGTAACTTACAATTGATTCAGCTTCTGAAAAGTCTTTTCTTTTCAACCGACTTTATAAAAAGGGGCGGTTCTCAGAACAGTTGTATTTTTAATGTTTCTTACCTCAGAATTGCGTCATTTAAAAATGGAGTTAGAAAATTATTTTATTATTTAAAAGAAAATACTTTCAGATTGGTCCCACAGCAATTTCATCAAAATTGGTTCAGTAGTTTGGTTATTAAATCAACTGAAAAAAAATTATAATATCATCCAACTATTTCTCCGTATGAAATTAATGCGATCGAATTCGATTCAACCCTTTCTTTTAAAAGGATTTATTATTATTACCAAAACATACACTACTTAATTTTACAAACTACATCCAATACTTTTTAAAAATAACCAGGGATTGGTGTTGGTTCTGGTTCGCAAACTAATAAGCTCTTAAAGTATGGCGGTACTCTTCTGATAATGCGGAAAAGAAAAAGACGAAGATATTAAAGTTTAGCTTAGCTTTAGAGAATAGACACAGAGCCGACACTATTATAATAACTCCTGAGCTAATGATGCAACACGCAAGTCGTCTAACTCATTAAATATTTGTTTCCACGAAACAGTGGCATTTGCTGATATGCATCACTAGCATCGAGGTTGCAACCGACACGCTTCTAGAGCAGTTTTTGCTCACGTGATATTTAGTATCGTCTTGCCTCGGGAGTCCGTAGTTTATCTATCAAAGACGCAGTTAATTATAGTAGCCACCTTCTGTTTCATTCGGACTTTCGGATTAATCTCAAAAGGGAATTGACAGATTTGAGGTTTATAGCAATGAATATAGAATAGTCCTACCTAGACCTAATTTTCCATTATGTTATTTAAACATTTAAGTCAAGAAAAAAATATTACTTGACTAGACAGATGCGTAATTTTGTTAAAATTGTGTAAAACTGATAAAGGTCGATGGTCGTTGAAACGAGTCCCGTAGATATAAAAGCAACTCACGCATACAATTTGAAATACAATTTTATGGTATCTTCATATATTATAAAACTGTAAAGGTTCAATGCGCACAATATTCTTGGACGAATTAACCATATTGTTTGAGAGATGGCCACAAAATTCAGAGTCTAGAGTCCAGGCCGACAAAGCGGTAGCGCGCATTACACACTCTGCTGATCGACTCTTACTCGGGCTTGCAAATTGCCCATTCGAGATGGAGAAAAATAAAATATAAAGCACATACTTCACCCTACAGCACCCAAATAACCTAAGCTACATATTTAGAGACGCCCACGTGCGTATAAAGATAAAGTACCTACATATACGACACCAAATGGCGAAAGGGTTATGAATATGTACATTATTAGCAAGGATAAAGGTCGCATATAAATAAAAATAGTACTGAAGTCTTCCTTTATCTTGAGAATAAAATTAATTGAAGCATTGTGCCATCGCAAGCAAAGTACAGCATAGCTAGCGCAATTCAGCTAGCGTGAAGATTAACGTCAATCCTTGTGACTTGTCAAACTATCCTTTTGCCCTGCCCTACTTTTTAGCAAATCTACACCACTATTATTAAGAGGAAAGATTTGTATTTTTGTGTGTATGTTTGTAATGAATAAACTCAAAAGCTACTGTGTCGATTTCGAAAATTCTTTCACCATTGGAAAGCTACATTCACCCTGAGTAACATAGGCTACACCGCTACACGTGCGAAGCCGGGGCAAGCCGCTAGTTTGATATATGAAAAACAAACCATTATTTGTCAGCATGCTTCACCAAGTCTTTACAAAACAATGTAAACCACCCATGGTTTCAATCCATTCAATCGTAACAGCTATAAAAAAGTAATATCATACACGTAACCACATCACGTTCTCTAGCCATAGCGAATGTTGAAATTGGAAAAATTTGAACAAGTTTCCATGTATCGATTCCCCATTTATCAAACGCCGAACGTGCATCTCGTCACTCGTGGCAGTTTAATTCGCAAAGTTTCAGCGTTGATCGTAATATCTGGGTCTGAAACAATCATCCCATGACATCATATTTTGTCTTTTCCACCAGGACCCTAATTCTGTATGAAAACACAGATTCCACGCGATGCGAAACCACGTCGTTATCGTGTCTTGTTCAAACCGTGTCACAGCATTAAAAATACCTTCACTTTACATTAGTTATTTTTATTTTGAATAAATATTAACATAAGTGGTGGTAACTTTTGAAGTGTTGATGATGTTTCGGAACGGGTCTCAGTGGAATATTATGATTTTTGACAGTTCAAATCGCGCCAATTCAAAATTCATTACGCGCGGTTTCGTTTTCATTTCATAGAGAATAGATTTTTGCAGATTTCTTATATAAGACAAGGAATTCGCGTGGTTTCGAAGTAAGGAATCGTAAAGTGGTCATACAGAATTAGGGTCCTAGTTTATTTATGGAATTATTTCTTTATTTACTTAATTGCATTACACAGACTTAGTATACTACTTAAAATCAATGAACTCTGGCAAGAGTGTTGCAATTTCGTAAGTAACATAGGAATTAAACACTAACTTATGAATTAACCTTGAATTAATAATATATAGATATTGTATATGTTACTTATACTTTATTTATTTATTTCGGCTTCCTATTGACAATCACACTATTTTAAATATAACTTACTAAACATACATTTATGCTTAATGCATTGTCTATTTAAAGGAAACACAGCAAATATAACAACAATTACAACAACAATCACAGCAATTTATGTAATAATGGCATCTCTGAATCTCAAGATAACAGGCTCTTCGCTTAGTTTGTGAATCACTGGTTTATCTTTATATAAGTCTTAATTTTTAAACTGTGTAATGCTATTTATAATAGTTTAGTCATATTTTGGAAATAAACACTTATTATTTATTTATTTATGTTACTGTGGTGTACGATGTTAATGAATGTTAGGCTGCCACCACATTGGGCGGTTGCGGTGTCGCCGCGATATCGCCGCGACATTTTCCCATAGCGCGGCGTGTGTCACCGCGATATTGCGGCGACACCGCAACCGCCCAATGTAGGGGCATAGATGCACGGCGGGCGTATTACCTAACTCGCAACAGGTTTGCAACAGGCGTAAATTGTGCGATGATTGCTGTCATACATCATTAGTGGTGTCGAGCATGTATGCTTCGCTACTGCTGTTGCTTTGCTACTGCTGTTGCAAATTTTACGTAATTACCCCGCCGGTGTATTTCACCTATTTCGATGTCATTCCCATACATTTGTGAGTTATCGTTTAACGTTAACGCTGATGGAAAGCGATCTTTGCTAGAGCCCCAAAGTTTCTTAACATTCACTGTATTGTATGTACTTACTTCCATGTAGCAAGATTTTGTTAATAAACCGTATTTGATAAAACTAAACTTTTTCAAAAAGAATCGTTTTACTCTCATTATTTATCGGATGGCATTTAACGCTGAGTATGGTGAGCCTTTTGTTTGTTCCTGTTCTATATTTCTCCCCTTTCCTGATGACGCAGGCTGGTATTGTATGTCAATCAAAATGAATGTGAATGTCTACCTACTTATGAACTTCTATAAAAGGGCCAGTAGACATGCTGACAAGAGCATACAATACTGCCTGGCAGTCTGACAAATAGGCAAAACCATTGTCTAAAAGTGTCTGATATAAACTTTCGCCTGCCCAAAACAATAGGTTATTAGACTGCTATTAAAAATTAACAAATAAATATTATTTTTATGAAGTATGTTAAAAATGCAATAACTGAAAAAAATAGTAAAATCGGTAAATAACTCACGGAGTAATAAGCTTTTAAAAGTTTCTGGAGGGGGCATCGCCTGTCCCTTTCTCGCAAAACCGCATCGTGTGGAGCTTCTCCATAGTTTCTATGAAAATACACGCTGTGACGTCACATGCCAAGCAGATTGTATGTAAAGCTACCATAGGTTAGTAATGAGGTACTATGAAGGACCAACAACTGACGTCACTGCATGTTTGAGCCGTCTCTTTCTATTCCTGTGTTTTAAAATGTTTATAACTTTGTAATTTTTTGAGATACTTATTTAATTTGTTTTCACGACTGTTTATTATTTGAGAAATATTATTAATTTATGCAATAAAAAAATAGCAGGCAACTAGACTTTTGCCAGCCAGAATCTTAATATTTATTAATTAACAGTGCGGTGAACATTATCTCAACTTTGTTTGGCTTGCCAAAAAAGGCATGACAAAGGCCAGATGAAGCCACATCCAGATAGATACATCAATAAATATCTTTTTTGGAATCGTCCAAAACGATAAAAGCAACTAAGGCTACTTATCGAATCTGGGTTTGAAATTTTGAACAGATTCACAAAGAGTACCTACCTACATTTAGTGTCTGTTGGGCTGTTATGTGGCAATTTGAAATTACCCCACACGCTGGTTTATGTTCAGACCCTCCAAAATGACACAACACAAGAATGATTTAAGAAGTCATATTATACTGCAAGACATGTGGCGTGAGGGGGACTGCAGGACAAAGAAAATACCATCTGCTTGTATGTCTTTGCAACCGACACCCAACATTATGTCTGGCAGCCATTTTTTTTTTTTTTTTTTTATTTTTTTTTTTTTTTTATTTTAGGTGCGATTGCGTTTTGACAATGACAAACACATGGTAAGGATTAGTTAGACTAAATGGCCAACAAAGATAAGAGGGTTTTGGCGGGACCGCGGAAAAGTTCACGTTCGTTGCATTGTATTATTTTTCAAAACTTGTGCTTTTTCTAGTGTTAATGTTTAAAATTGGTGGCGTTTTACGCATTAAGTGCTGAATTACGAGCATGAGTGTGGGCAAGTGATATAATGTGGTGAAACGCGGTTATTCGTGTTGCTTCCAAAATTCCATAGAAGCTTCTAGTAAAGTTGCCACCACTTTACTGGGGCATGACTTAGACTGGACTATGACTACCTGACTTATACTGGACTATGACTGTGACTAAGACTTGACATTACGTGATGTATTCTATAGCACGATGAAAATTACAATACTTGACACTGACTAAATACACTATGTGTGGAGCCAAAATACAAGAAAAAAAAGGCAATTTGCCCGTTAAAAAAAAAAAAACAGAAAAGGTACGCAGATGTGATCCATTTAATTCTGCGGGTAACATCCAGTGTAAAGGAATTAAACCTTTTTTTTTAGCCTGAGGGATGGTGCCTTTGACCATATTCTAAGATTTCTAAGACGAACGTGGACGTAGGGGCTAAATCTATATCTAATAACAATATTTTAAAGAGGAAAGATTTGATTGTTTGTTTGCATTGAATAGGCTCCGAAATTACTGAACCAATTTGAAAAATCCTTTCACTGTTGGGAAGCTACACTATCCCCGGATGACATAGGCTATATTATATTTTCATAAATCCTTACTAAAACTCCAATAATGTAACCCAAGGTGTAAAAAAAATTACCTAAAATATTCTTTACATCGCGTGCGCAACGAAAACTATTATACCCGTGCGAAGCCGGGGCAAGCCGCTAGTTCTCAATAAGTCAAAAGCATGGAACAAAGAGTTCCTTCCATGGTCAAAAGCCTTCGGGCAGCTTCAAGATTCTGACACCACCAGGGCACAGATTAGGTACTACGTAAAGCAGAGCTTAATGCCACTGCCAATTTGCCATTTAATGGGACGGAAAAGGAAGATTTTTATACCCTACAGTTGTTTGTAAGTATTATAGTGATCTACAACATAAGGACGGGATGAGCTGATTCTTCATTTCGAAAGTAAGCGAAAACCGAATCCATCAAAGGAGGAAAAAAAACAACGTCGGTACGGTAACGTTAATCATTAATAATTATGGACATTAAACTTCAATATTCCATTACCTATGTCTTTGCACTAAGGCTTTTATGTCACCTTTTCTTTTAGCCTCTAGGAGTCTAAGAGGACCCAATGGTACTGTTACTACTTTGAACGTATTTTCCTTTGTCAGATTTGTTGGTTCGCAAAAATTATGTTCAGTTACATTAGAATCCGACACAAATACACATGTACCGTTCAGTAACCCAACACCGACTGCTTCCATATTAATATTAGATCCCACGCGTTATTCTTTATACGATTCCCATAACCCACTTATACTGACATTATTTTCGATTTATAGTGCTCTATTAATTAACATGTACCTAATGTTAATAAGAAATTATAGTAAACTTACTTACTACACGCTTCAAATGGTAATTGAAAACAGCCCTTATTATTGAAGGTCAAAATAGATTAGTTTGTTGGCGGCTAAAAGCTGTCCAGAGTTTAAAAAATTGGATAAAGAGAGCACTCAGAAAAGAAAATAGACAGTCGATCTTATCAATAAAAGGCTGCTGCAGATGCAGAAATTCTTATCAAACCGAAAAATAGCTGAGACGATAGACTAAGTAATACTTATCAAAAGTCACACTAAAGCATTGGTACACCAACAATACGTGTCTTGGTCGAGATAACAATCGATCTCAAATCTTGTTGATTGTTGTTTGTTTATAAACCGTTGTTGTTTCGTTTTAGATTTGAAGACAATAAAGTGCTCAGCAGTCATGGGGAAAACACTAATGCAGAACTAAAAGCAGTTTGCAAGCAAATACCTCTAAGAACATTATACCTTTTTTTTGCAAGTCGCAGTTGCAGTAGTAAAAATAAAAAGATAGTAATTAAATAGAGGTGTTTTAATTTAAAGGAACCAGTTAAATGTAAATGGGTCTCCACTTGAATAGTACCTTACCTACCTAAGTGCCAACGGCACCAAGTTAACTCTGTGTATAATTTTAACCACGAAAGCGCTTCCTTGTTTAACGTTTCTACATTCTATTTATATTTTTATGTTGATTGCATTGCTAACAGATTTGATGAAGAAAACGATGTCCATTAAAATTAAGCTTAAGTAAGCGCATAATTATTAATAGTTTTACGAAATTTTTAGTAACCTCCAAGATTTGTAGTAAACCTACTCTTGCTATCGTGGTCTAAAATCTAAATCATCTTCAGTAGATTTTATCAAAGGTCAATCGGACCTTGGCTAGTCTGCACTTTTACCTGAAAATATGTAATTATGATTTCAAGAGAACCAGTTTTAGGATAGAATATACGTCCAACTTCCTTGGTTTAGGTTAAATATTATTCGCACCTACTTAGTAGATCTGCATCCTATCTGCATATTCCGTTACCGTTAACAGTTACGTAATGCAATGACGTAGAGACCTTGCTCGGCTTACTACTTGCATCTGATCTGATCAGAATTTCAGATTAACTCTCAGTGATCATGCACTTCGCGTTCTTACTGGATCTTGAGTATCACTTACATACGTGGTCAATGGTCGACATACTGATCACCATTACTCACGTCACGCGTAATCATAATAAGCAAATCGTTAAACAGGGGGTCTAGCAAAGATACCTTTCCATTAGCGGAAACGCCAAACGATAACTCAAATGTATGGGAATGACATTGCCTGCGGAAAATTTTTCCGCAGGAAAATGTCATAGCTAATGTCATTCCCATACATTTTGATTTATGTTTGGCGTTAACGCTAATGGAAAGGTATCTTTGCTAGACCCCCAGATCTTAGAATGTTGTTTGTTCCATTTAGCGTGGCTTTACTTCTCAAATCTTGCCGGTATTTATGTAAATTATTCTTCGTCTTTTCAATTGTTTTACTGATTTGAATAATCGATATTTTTCGTTCATTATCTCGTTATTTTGTGCTTGTGCCTTGTACCATCCTACTTACTTGAATAGTGGTTTAGTTCTTCGAAGGACCAAAATGATTCTACTTCTACTGGGTGGCGCAAAAGTACTGGCACTAAAGAAAATACTTTTATTTTTTTTATATGACATTTTCTGTCATTCTGTTGTTGAAAATTGTGTAGTGAACAAATGTAAAATACACTGAAAATAAACATGGACCGTTTTACTCCCCAAGAACGTGGAATAATTGTGTCAATGTTCTTACGGAATAATTCATCAGTGATAAGAACACAACGTGAATTTCGTCGACGATTTCCCCACCGTCCGGCACCGATTGGTCGCACAATTCGACGCTTTGCCACACGCCTTGAAGCAACTGGCTCAACATTGGATAGACCTAAGTCTGGGAGACCAAGAACAGGCCGTTCAGCTGAAAATATCGATGCTGTGCGCGAAGATGTGGAAGAGTGTCCAGAAACATCAACGAGGCGACGTGCCACGCAATTGGGCATTTCCAGACGGACCCTGCAGCGTATTTTGGTGAAAGACTTAAAGATGTTCCCGTATAAAACTCAAATGACTCATCAACTGCTGCCTGCTGACCACCGAGCTCGTCTAGATTACTGCCAGCGCGTCATAAACCTCAACCTTGAAGAGGATGATTTTCCTTCAAAATTGGTTATGAGTGACGAAGCGCATTTCCATCTCTCAGGGCATGTCAATAAGCAGAATACTCGGTTCTGGGGCACTGATAATCCGCGCATTATTCAAGAAACACCTCTACACCCACTAAAAGTTACTGTATGGTGTGGCATCTGTGTTGACAGAGTGATCGGACCCTATTTTTTCGAAGACGCTGGAGGCAATGCGATAACTGTCACTGGAGAACGCTACAGAACCATGTTACGTGAGTTTTTGATACCCAGTTTGGACGAATTGGGGCTGGAGCACATCTGGTTTCAACAAGACGGCGCTACGGCACACACAGCGCGCGACACTATGGACTTAGTGAGGGACGCTTTTCCAAGCCGAGTTATCTCTCGTTTTGGCGATTTGCCTTGGCCTGCAAGATCACCCGATCTGACCAGTCCAGACTTCTTTCTTTGGGGTTTTTTGAAATCTCGGGTGTATGTGAACAAGCCACAGACTCTCGCAGCTCTAAAAGAAAACATTCGTCAAGAAATAACGAACATATCGCAGGAAGTGTTACGGCAAGTTATGCAAAATGTCATAAATAGGGCTCAAATGTGTATCAACTCTGGAGGTCACCATTTAAAAGACATCATCTTTAAATCCTAATGGTACGAAATTTAATGGCACAAATATACATTTAAAAAAACCTAAATCTAGTTTTCTAATTTAGAAAAAATGTTATAGCTGAACCAAATAGGGTCTTTACTTTTGCGCCACCCAGTATAAAATACTAGCGTGTGGTCTCTACTGTAAAGACCTATCCTTTACGAAGACCATCAAAACAAATCACTTTAGCAACCGCAGCTGTTCTGCTTATCTTTGTTTATGCTAATGAAATGAGGAAAATTGTAGTCGTTATGGTCGTATATTATTGGAAAGTATGGAGTTCTTTCAATCTTCTAACGTTACGCATATAAGTACGTAACTTTTTGGATCGTCATTAGGTAACAGGAAATACGCATTGTAGGATTTGTAGGTGCGGCCTCGTTCATGTAATCGTTTATATTAAGTATCTGATTCTTTCTTTTTGCCTACCACTACTTAAAATATACCAATTTTATAGTAAGTCTAACTTTACCTACCTAACTATACCTACTGTGTACCTACTATGTGTCGGGCTAAGTGGCGTGCATTAGGACGACTTATTATAGGAGGGCATGGTTCCAGGAGTACACTAATACTGGTTATTAATGATCAAATAAGTATTGTACTGTTAAATGTTAGTAATATAAAATAATGGTCAAATAAACACACTTCAACATTATTGATTCTGTAAACATTTTTGTACAGCGCCATTTATGTGCCGCTTCGTTACAGTTTCATAGTGAAAAATTAGCTCATTCAACTGGGTCACAAGTAAACATGCGAGGTAGTACGAATTAGTTTACTGCCCATTAATATAACGATGTCGGTGGAACTATCTATTTTTGGCTGAAATAATGCTAAGTACTAGTTTTTTAAATTCCAGTGTAAGTACCTAATTAACTATATGCAGGGAAGCTAGATATCCAGACTATAATAATTATGCCAGAGTTACTGTTAGTGTAAATAATTTAAGTATAATTATTAAGCTGAAAATATTTTCATTAAGTAAATAAACCATACATTTATATCGGTACAGACATGTGCTCGTTACAAAGCGGTCAGGGCCGTCAGGAACATCTGCAACGTCGAAGAAGTAGGTACAGAAACCTAGTACATACCTACCATATGCTTACTTACTAAACTTCAGATACAATATTACTTGCACTTGCTTCATCTTCTTCTTCTCGCGTAGGCAAGTGGCCCTGGTGTCAGAATTTTTATGCCACCCAAAGCCTTTCTGACTTGGCTTAACGACTATTGTATTAAGACAACAGCCGGGACCGACGGCTTAACGAGCCCTCCGAAGCATGGTAGCGCTGTTGTAAATACCATTTTTGCTGTAGCGGTCACCCATCAAAGTAGTGACCGCAGCGAACATTACTTAATTTTACCGATCGGTTAGAAACTGCTAATCGTGCTTCGCTATGAGCGCAACCTAGCTTATAGAGAACGCAGGTAAAGTTCCGTTAGTCAAAATAATTCAGCCATCAATTTCTTTTTGTTTTCTTGCATAGTAAAAGAAAGAGGCCTATCTATTCGGAATCAGCAAGAAAACCTCCAAACTGTGTCAAAAGATCCCTGAACTGTTCTAAACGAATATTAATTTATCTCTAGAGAATCCTAATTAATATATTATTCCTTTTAGGGTGATTATGATAACAGAAACACAAGGGTGTTGACCGAAATTAGGGCAAGGTCGTTACAAGCCCGACCCGTCAATGCAGCCCCCGACATAAGGGATTATGACAAAAAATTTAAGAAAAAGTTTGGTTTCCAAGTTTAACCGATGTTATAGACTTCTGTTTGTTTAGGTTAGGAAAATATACGTATGATAAGAAATATTTATCTTAATGAGCCTGAGAGCCGGATGAAAGACCATTTCTGGTTTTTTGAAGTTTTATGTTGTAAGTACCATGTCTATTTTATTTTAAGCTATTAGAGAAAAATACTGTAGGTAGAGTATTATAATATTGTGAAAACTAGCGCAGCGCAGAGCAAATGATCGACACGTCCGCCATAATCACTATTTACGCGGGGAGCCGATGGATGCAGAAGGCGAGCAGTCGCTCAATGTGGCGCTCTAAGCGGGTAGATTCTTTACCCTGAGCGGGACGCCTATATTCAGTAGTGGACGTCTCCAGGCTGTTGATGATGATGATAATGAATTACGCGATCAATGCAGTTATATTTAATTTATATTTATTTCTGTCAAGTTATGCAAATTGCAATACGTAATAAATAATGTATGAAATGTGTAGCTTCGAGCATATTCTCATTTTACAATTCCAGAATAAGTATACCATTTCAATGCATAGCGGATTCACATTTCCGTTTTCCATGTATCGTTAACAAAATCCGATCAAGTGTGAATAACAACGTGGACTGGACATCCGGCCACGTATAAAGTTCAGTGTTAACAAATTCCTGTTTCAGATCTTCCATCCGTTGACTTGTAGCGAGCATATCGTCTGATTCAGATACATTAATTTTAGGCTACCTGCTATTTTATTTGACCACTATTGTTTATCTTGGATGGTAAGTACTATATATATGTACAGGTGAAGTGACCTTAGTCCAAAAACGAGAAGTAGATAGTAATTACTTAGATGAATATAAGTAACAAAAAATTAAAAATCCCATTTAGTAATTATACTTAAGTATTTTGCTGCCGATTTCCAATTTGAATATGTACCTACATAACAAAAAAAGAATAAAATTAAAGCTAGTTTGTTCTAAAACTATTACTAGTAAATAAAAGTTTTGTTTTTTTTTATGCGATTGAATGACGCGACGAGCTAGGCGTTCACCTGATGTTAAGCGACACGGCTGCCCATAACAGTTGCAGTGTCAATCGGAACTTTAAAAAAATAAAGTTTCGCGTGACACTGCACTGCGTACGTCATCCTGAGACATCACCCAGTCTAGTAATCAGATTACTAGACTGAGTGATCAGATCATAAGGTCTCATTTGCCCAGTAATTTCACTAGCTACAATGCCCTTCAAACCGGAACACAGCAGTGCTTGCGCACTACTGCTTGGCGGCAGAATAACTGGCAAAGCGGTGGTACCTACCTAGACGAACTTTGCAGAAAAGTCCTACCACCTAGTAAAAGTAAGTAGTTTCTAAAACTATTACCTAGTAAATAAAAGTAAGGTGCCTATAAAAAATAGTAAGTAAGACATCAACATACAAAAAAAAAGAGGGAGTAAAAGAAAGAAGAAATGAAAGGCTATTTTTTTTTGCTGCGTATTAAACCAACGTGCTACATAATTATAATATAAGTACTATAGGAATCTTTCTAGAAATAACAACGTAGGAAATTGATTGTATATGCCTTCAATAAAAAGGTATAGAGAAGGGGTTCATTTTATTCCGGAATTCTCCTTAGGGATAACATTTTATGCGGGAAATGGGCCAAGGCTATATGCCGCAGAGGATCATTGCCAGAATTGAACGCTGAGCAGGGTGCTATCTTAGAGCATCTTTACGAGTGGGGGACGAAATAATTGCCTAGGAAATGGTTTTATTTTTCATGGGAATAGCAACTCCCAACAGTCTTGTGAGAACTTGAGAAGCAAGAACATTGCGATACATATTGATAATTTTTCTGTTTTTTTATACATAGCATCGGCAATAGCTAATTTTACTTGAAAATTATTCAGCAGCTTAGGTTCTAATAGAAAATCAACTATCAAAGATTTACAGTTTTGAGGCAAATTTTAAGAAATTTTTAGTATGTTCATTGATTTATTACCGTAAATAGGAATGAGACTGGATTTCGCAATTCCATAAAGTATCGAACGGAGTTTCTTTAGTGCAGTACGTAGTACCTACGTACAAATTTTGTGTCTACTGTGATTGTACTTAATACCTGCATGCGAACAAAAACTGTGATTGATCAATTTTGTATGGGTACAAGAGGTTTACCTATTGAATCAAATTGATAAAAACGTTTCGAAAAGGTCAGGGTGGCAATCATAGTTACGGGATCCCAGGATTCACCCGCGCCCTACCCAATTTCATTTGCTACAGCCTCCTTTGTAATATCACAAAACAAGCTACGGATTCCGTTTATGAATAAAAAAATTGCTTGGAGGTCCGTTTTCCTTTTGCGCTCTTTTGGAAGCTTCGGGTTAGTGTTTCCGGAAACCAGGCCAAGGTCGGAAACCTGCGGGGCTGTTCCGCAGAGGGTCATTGCCGAAATTTGGCGCCAGTAGCTTTGTTCGCTCCGTTGTTTATGATATGATATAATTCACAGTAGGTAACTAGAATCTGGTGAGAATCTTAGATAGCTCACATAGTTTTCTACATATTTATAGTTACTAAGTTGGAAAACTATGTGAGATTGTAAGTTTTGTCGTAATGTTTAGACAGGCGGCGAAGCAGATCAGGAAAGCGACTGCAGTGATCTTGTTACATTGGTTTAATTCGTTGGCAAGAGAAGCCGCACTTGAAATTTCCCTACTAATAGATTTACTGAGCGGATTTCCAAGTATTTTATTGTGTTATGTATGACCGATGTCGACCACACGCCGCTGAAGTGTAAGTGAACCGCCGGGTAAGTGAAACGTTGAGGTGTGCTTTTTTGTATATAACTTTCACTCCAACCAAACCCACTGAACCGATTTGGATGAAATTATATACCCATAATATTTATACTACCGAAGTCAAAATATAAGATAGATAAATAACCAAACGTAGAAAACGTAGGAGTTCCGAAAAAGCGGATGAAACTGCGGCGCGCATAAACACCCTGTGTAAAACTATATAATTAAGAATTATAGACTTGCCAGGTAAGATACGGGAACTCAAGAAAGACCAGATTGTCCTTAAATTTTTACAGTTTCATCATAAAACAACAAGTCTTGTAGGTAGTTGTCGTTGACTTTCACGTAATGATGAGGCAATTTCAATCGACAGCCTTTCGAATATTCTTGCAAGTTATATTTCCACGACTCACAAATTCAAACATACCTATGCAATGCTGGTAAAATCATTTGACAGTAGTACCAGTTATAGAATCGGAACTATGCTAGTTCAAATTATAATAGAAGACTAACACTTTCAACTCTCATCTAATCCAAACAAGGACCAGACTTTTGATACATAAAATGAAACACAAAAACGAAAGTACGTACCTCTCGTCGCTAACAACAATTTTATTTTATAAAACACATTTACGGACGCTGTGTTAATCGTGCATGCAAGCAAAGCAACAGTACCGGTTGATTTCAAGCCAAGCATTACAGCAATGTTAAAACTAGATAATCTGATATCAATGAAAATACACTCAATGATTTTACACTAGCACTTCAAATATTGATACCAGATTACCTATTCAAGTGCGTAAGCAATACATGCATTAGTAAAGCAATTAAAATACTGAAAGAGTAAATAACAATTACGGGAAACTCGACATTGCAACAGTTAGTTTTTGAAGCCATCTCCGAAATTTGCGGTACAAAAAAGTAGTTGCATAAGACATATAATAATGAAAACCACACGACCACGACACACGATTGTTAATAAAGATTCAAGAAGCGTGTGAAGAGAACGTCCTAATATTTTTAATGTAAAGTAAAGCTAATCCAAACAAGACAAACACGAAATTCACGAAGCTAAACTTGAAAACGCAGCTCTGGACACCTATTTATCGTTTTCAACTGATATGTTACCAATCACTTCTCATATTATTGTCAAAATAGTCGTTAAAAATTTGGATGACTCTCTCGTTTTGATTCTTCAGTACTTTAGGAGGGAAGGAGATTTAGGGAATCATAATTTTATGGCTCAAATTTATGCATGATACCTAATACAGTGATTTTAACGAAGCTTTGAGCACTGAAGTTGATGAGGAAGGTCACCCAAGTGATCATAGTGGAATGGACCGATGAATCTGCGCAACCATATTTCATGCAGCTTTAAAAACGTTTGGGGGTGTATATGTATATTGTATAGTACTTATACTTGTATATGCAGGTATAATATAGGTAGGTACGCGCGGTTTGTTGAAAGCAGTAAAGTTGTCTTGGCATCACTCTGTAATCTGTATGGAATATTATAAGAAAGGGGTTTATAAAATTACATCTCATACAATACTTAGATAGGTACATCTCTCAAGTATATCTAGTAGAGATGGTAAATATATGTACCTAACTTAAGTAAAGCAAAATGATATGTTATATTATGATGATAACAAAATTATGCATATTATACCTGTACGATACAAGCATCGCACACCAAACGCTCGGTCAGCATTTTACCCATTCATGCCACATTTCATATCGCGCGTCACCAGTTCACGATCGGACACCAACCATTCCGCGTGTTCTCGCTACCATTACTTACCATTAACCATTTTAAACCTAGTTTTTGGGAATAAATGAACAGTTTTTCTCATTAATTCGGTTTTATCATTTTATGTACGGACTACACCGTACATAGTGGTCCTTCGAGCCGGATCAGCTGCGCATATTATACAACAGACAACACTTGGCTGGATAATAAGTGGAAAATGCGCTGACGCACAGCCCTATCACTGCAATGTCGTTATGATGACCAATTTAGAGGACATTCAGCGATTTTTATATCACCTATATGTACCTACCTACTATCTATATATTTATCGGTGTTAAATCATTTAGATAACCTATAAACCTATATTACAGTAGGTACGTGTGTTATTGTATTACCGTTATCTTGAACAGATCTAACGGACAAGTTGCAATAGGTGTGATAAATTAGCACACAATAGAGCAATTCATTGTATGAATTTATTATATCTTTATTAATTGCATTTATGAGTTGTACTATGGAGCTATCAGGATTTGTTCTGGAAGTTATGTTACTGTAGCAAGGCAAATGAAAATACGATTTCATTCATGATGTTACATTACTTTTACCTTTATCAGCGTGTTTCTAATGCATATAGGTAGCAGTGCAGAGCTTAGCAATTTAGTATGAACTGATCCGGAACATCCTATTACCTTTTATACTGCGTGAATAATATGTACTTATACAACTTACCTAACATATATTTCATGTTTTGTTATAGTCTAGATGTGATGATGATTCAATGACTGAGGCATTATAGGTAATATACGATATAGGTATGTAGTTCATGTAAATAGTACTTGTATTAATAAATTAATAGTGATTGAAAAAGACTAAAGACAAAGGAGACGAGATAAGTAAACATGGAGCTGGAGAAGATATATATATCTACACCCACGAATTTATACTTACGGGAATCGAAGAAGCCGATTCCTAAAATAACTACGTTAATAAACCCTTTATTATTAAGTGTTCCGATCTGAAGCACGAAGTTAATATATAAAACTTAACAGCGCGTAATTATTAACTACTGGAATAGTTGCGAAAGTTAATAGCTTTTTAATTAAACCTGAACTAGGTAGTTTAGAGAGGTAGAATAACATTATCGCTCTGTCGTTAGTTACGAGGTTCTTGCATAATCATTATGCACAAGTGACCACAGCTATAACTGAGAAATTCACTTACCGTGCTCGTAGAAGTAGGATGAGTCGTCAACCCGCGGCACTTGCAGCGGATTGCAGCATCACTAACGGGCCACGCGCTCACCGCACAATCACTCGCGAAATATACATACGCACCTATACAACACAAACAAATATACATAAACACAAAACTCAACGGTCACACAAAACCTGTTCCCGGTACCGACACGGCTAGCGGCGATCGCACTTGTTGCAAAACTAACAAAACGATCCACAAAGAAAAACCGACGAAAAGAACTCACGTTTTAAAATCGATTTTTTATTAAATATTCTCTTAAATCGCACTGCATACACGGTCTTCGCCAATACTTAGATGCACTTTTCATTAATAAAAGCCCAAGTTTGCTCCATTGTTTTAGTTTAGATAATTTATTTTTGTGAAATAAATCATAAAATTGTCAGGTTCATTCAGCCAGATCACAGCTGCACGCGTGTTTGACGCGGACGGGCGACGGCACCTCTTGACTGCGCAAGCCAAACTGACATAACGGGTGACGGGCCCGGGCGGGTCTGTGAGGCCAACAGTAAAAAATACATTCCGATGTTGCCCGGCTCTTGTGGCCCTTTCTTCTAAGCAATCTTATATTATAATATCTTCGAGGATTGCCATGCTCAGTGCCAGTAGAGGATCCTGTTGAGGCTCTGAGATAATGCCAATCAGCTTTCTATTCAGATCTGAAAAGTTCTTTGGTGATCTATTGAAAGAATGCGGAAGTTTGAAGAAACTTCAGGTTTTAGTATCCACCTTTTTAATAAGTGAGATCACATACTTTTCCAAAATATTTTGACCATAATGCCGTTAATGAAACCTTTTTCATCCAGCTTTACCGAACCAACTCGATGACAACTTCATTCAAATCATTTGGTACGAAATTCGAAAAGTGAATTATAATAAAAAGAAAAAAAAATTATATTGTATCTATCAAAAAAGAGGAAAATTTTGTTATTGTAGATTTAACCAATGTCTTTCAAATTGTCGTCGTTTTTATTAACTGTTTTACCGTTCATATTTCTGTTGTTATTTAGTGGTATTATTAGTTCAATATTGGTATCGATAGTTGTATGTATGCGTGAGATGCCACATTGAATGAGCTTCGAAGTAGATCGGTCTTCGTGGGCACATATCGCCCTCTGTGCGGATCTCACATGGGCCACGGAACCACCCGATGAATTCATTATAGCTAATCAGGTACCTAACCATCAAATTGCATCACGTGCAGGTCAAGAAAACTTGAAAAATACGAGGAAATCTAAAGGTCCCTTGGTATTTTTACTCCCTCTGTTTGCTTACATCTGTAAAACACTAGAGGGTAGGTAACACAAATTCAGTTATCAAAAATGAACCTGTTTATCTTATTTTCAACTCTTGGACTATAGCTCCAGTTACCATAAATATAATTACTGTAGTGCCTTGCTATCTACGAAATAGCTGACAATTCTGCTCTTGCTAAGCTATAAGAGACTCCACTACTCTATAGCAACCAACCGACCATGGTCCATGGACGATGTTACGTTGATGACTTCCCAGAACGCCGAGTCCTCTGATGTCGAGCACTTTCACGTCATGTTCACTCCACGACGAATATCCGCTACGTCGACACTTTGAACTACCTATGCTTCTTCTAACAAAATGATGTTTAGCTATCTAAATCTGTCCATCATGCGTCATTCCATATCCAATTAAATACTTCGCTTGATCATTTTCCAAATGTAAGTCCTTATCTGTTGCTTAATAAGTGTTTTTCCATTTTAGCGCCTCTGGGCTCAACACTGCCGCGTTTCTCAAGTACTGCAGGAGTCAACACTAGACTCACAGCCAAGTCAATGCGAAATAACTGGTAATACATGCTCAATGAACTATTTGCTAAACACTGATTAGAATCATCGCCATCTATTACGTTCCAGCCCAGCTTGATTAAAAAGAAATCTCATCTTTCGAAGATATACATCCTACGCGGTGGTCCACTGCAGTGCGTGTTCGTCGGTAGATGCAGATCAAATAGGAATATGTAGTTTAGCTTATTAATATCCTTAAATTTCTGTACATTTATCACCATTAACCCAATAACCCAGTATCGATTCCCTCAATTCATGGAAAAGAAAGCTTAAAGACATGTTTTTCTCGAAAATTATTTTTTTCCACCGATGGACCTACAATATTTGTAAGTATATGGGTACTAGGGTACTAGACTCTGTAGTCTGTAGGCATAATGTGCCTATAGATTACTCACCGTTTGCATTCTTCGTTCTTCGCCGAATTACAGCATTGACGCCTCTATACGCAGATGCTTCAAGCTTACGTGGACATAGCCATAGGTCCGAGAAGTTTGTTTCAAGTAGGTACCTAAATTAAATCATGAAAACTAAATACTTAAGCCTTGCAGATAATAAATGCACTCTATCAAGCCAAAGCCAAGAGAATGGAAACAACAGTGGCAGGAGAAGCGTGAAAGACGTCATCCCAGAGTCGAGATTAGCGCAATTCTACGGGAATTTTTATTACGACGAAATCAGGTTCACAAAACTGTTCAATTTATTACATTTTGAAAATAAATTACTTACGTAGTTGCCTTGTAACTCAGAGCAGCAAAACTTTTCACTTTGAAGTTTGACATTCGCGCGAATTGTTTAGTTTGACAACTTTGACATAACTTTGAGCGGGAAAGGGTTTTTTTTCTATATTTTGGCTCCACAAATAGTGTATTTAGCCAGTGTCAAGTATTGTAATTTTTCATAGAATATTTTACGTAAAGTCAAGTCTTAGCCACCGTCTGGGTAGTCATAGTCTAGTCGTCAGGCAGGCAGTCACAGTCCAGTCGTAAGTCACGCCATAGTAAAGTGGTGGCAACTTTACTAGAAGCTTCTATGGAATTTTGGAAGCAACACGAAAAACCACGTTTCTCCACATTATATCACTTGCCCACACTCAAACCACCACCAATTTTAAAGATTCATCATCCACAGCCTGAAGACGTCCACTGCTGAACATAGGCCTCCCCCAGAGCGCGCCACCTTGAGCGGCTGCTCGTCTCCTGCATCCATCGGCTCCCCGCGGCTTTTACCAGATCGTCGGTCCACCGAGTGGGGCCGGCCTACGCTGCGGTTCCGATTCGTGGAAACAACAGATTTTAAACATTAACACTGGAAAAAGGACAACTTTTGCGTAATAATACAATGCAACGACGCGATCTTTTCGGCGTTCCTGCCGAAATTCCAGGAAAGGGTTTTTCTTGGCATCGCAACGCTTCACTATTTTGCCAGGGACCAGAGACAACTGGGTTTGAATTTTAATTTTACAAATCTCGTTATTTTTTCGCAGAGAGAAAAGTTACACGAGTACGAATGAAAGGATAAATTTTCGTGGTTACAACGGACAAGGATGTGAAAATACTGATCTTACAGAATGCTGGATGCTGCCTGAGGTTAGAACCACTAACAATAATATGTGAGGACGTTTCAAACAGCGCCATCTAGCCCCAAACTAAGCAAAGCTTGTACTACCTATGGGAACCAGATAACTGATAGAATACTTAGATACTTTTTGTTTGTAAATACATAGATAGAATACAGTATAACACCCAAACACAGAACAAACACCTTTGTTCATCACACAAATGTTTGTCCTGGGTAGGAATCGAACCCACAACCTACAGATCAGAAGGCAGAGCTACTACCAACTGAGCTATCAGGCTAGTCATACTTTGAGGAAGTAGACTGCGTCATCACTTTCCATCAGGCGAGGCAGTGGTCCAATGCTTTGCCTATAAAGAATAAAATATAAAAAAGTTTTTAACCGTTTTCCAGCGGGAACTACGTTCCGGGATAAAAAGTATCCAACGTTGGTCTCGGTAGTGCGCAAAATTACAACGAAATCCGTTCAGCCGTTACAGCGTGAAAGCCATCACAAATAAAACAACGTTTCACTTTTATACCAATTAGTAGGGAGAGTAAGAGTACTTCAACGGTAACTCATGTGACTTTCAAAACGAACGAACTCGGCCCTGCATCAATGTCTATTCATGTTAGTGCGGATTGTGCTCTCGCTCTTACAACGGTGAAAGAAAACGTGAGGAAACAGTTCAAGAATCACAAAACTATGAAACGTGTCATCCACAAACCCGTACTTGTCCAGCGTAGTGGATCAAAGCCTACACTCTCACCGTGTGCGAGAAGGCCCGTGTCCCAGCAGTGGGAACGTTTGGGCTGATGACGAAAGGCAGAAAGGAAATTACCAGTATCAGTGGGGTGCAAAAGGCTGCGCATGACGCCTATGTTCTTTCCAGGTGGAGTACTGGTTTCGGAAACTCCTAGACGACCCATCTGATCGCAGCATGTTCCCGAGACGTCGGCGCCAGTATCGAATGTTACCGGATGAGGATTTGTGCGTGATCGTCTCTATTTAACGTAACGTTACCGATATGAACCGTGAAAACCCGCATTTTTGCCAATAAATACTAAACATTGGTTGTCCCGTTTGGGTTTTCAGTTTAACGATGATGGCCCTAAGCCCTAACTGTTATTAAATGTAAATCTTTCTTTACTCTTTACGTAAGTAGGTATTGGCAGTAACCAACTCCACTCCGTAACAGGGCTTGCCACTTACATTATACAAGTGACCAAAACGTTTGTCAAACTCATAATATTAACTTAACACACCAAATGGTTGATCCAAATACTGTTCGCTTATTGGTTGAAGACAGCCGATGATCAACAGGTAACCAATGGCCGTTTAGTATTTGGTGTGTTAAGTTGACATTGACACAACTTTAACAAGAAACGAGAAAACCGTAAGTAAGATTAGAGTGGGCTTGTGACATGGAATTAGGAATAGTGACTGTAACTGACACCGATCGGCAGTTAGCGAGCGCTGGGGCCCGAGCGGGGCGCGGGGCGAAGAGGCAACATTAGCGGCGCGCGTGTGCAGTGTGCGAAGTCTCTGGGCCAACCCTACCGCACACCGCACATCTCCCAGAGCACCCAGCCCACCCCAAGCGTCTAGGAAGATCAGGGCGAGACGACGCCAGCCACGACGACTGACTGCACTGGCGCCCCCGCCGCCTGCATATTGTTTGGAGATACCTGCGCAGCTGTTCTGTGATCCCACTTGTAAAGTAAGTGTCCTATGGATTCAGTCTTCGCTTGAAGGGTCAGGAGACGATGGCAGTCATGATGACTGACAGTGCAAGCGCGTCCACTGCCTGTGTATTGTTTAGAGATATCTGCGCAGCTGTTCTGTGGTCCCACTTCTGAAACGTCTTTGAAGGACGGTTTCTCGAATCCCGGCTAAGTGTATGTTAAAGGTTAGACGTAGCAAGCCGCGGCGGCTAAAGAATTAGCCTGTTATTGTTAAGAAAGACCCTACGACGAATGGTCCATGTTCGTTTTACAATTGAATAAGAAAATGTGGGCTCTACTGTTGGATGATTCTTAGATATTATACTTAAACCCAAATATTTACCTAACATTATAATCTTTACACATGAAAACCTTTGAAATACGTACTTCTAAAAACAAAATAAAATTCCCCGTGGAACCCACTGACAATACACGTATTGTTCAAGTAGTAATCGAAGATTTTTGTTTCAGTTTCAGTTCGATGCCCCACGGCCTCCGCAGTTGACGGAATGCCAGCGGGCCATGGGTCGGCTCACGGCTAGCGTGCAGGCCGCCATCCGAGCGTCCACGGCTCGTTGTCCGCCGTACCGCGGTACCAACGTTAGCCGCTACGCACCTACCGGCCAGCGGCCCGCACGATACCAAGACCGACGCTACATCTGGTGGCCTAGAGACCACCCCTCGCCAAGACTCGATCATAAATTTCAACTCACTCAGAACACTATCCTGAAACCTAAACCTCAAATAGACGAACCGAAGCAAGCAGTCGTGGAAGACAAGGAAACGCCTAAAGAGGAAAGCGAGATAACAACAGAACCGCAACCTTTCAGTTCGCCACAACCTTCAGACAAACCTGAAAGTTCAAAAGAAAAGATTGTGGACGACGGACAGCAACCATCGACCAGTGCAGCGGCAATGGATGCAGGGTTGCGAACAAAGAGATTGTATAGCACTGTTCTTAGTATGAGCGCACCGACGTCGATTAGTTTAACTCCAGTTGGTTGCGTTAGGCTAGCACAGAAGTTAGTTACCCCTGGAATTCTTAAGCTGAATCCTAAGATAGTCCTGCCTGGGGCGAGGATACGGCCACCAAACGTTGATCATAAGTTTGAAGAATTAGAAAAAGAAGCGTTAGAACAGTACAAAGCTTCCGACGAGAGTATAGACACTAAATTCCAAGAGCTTGAAAAGCAAGCTGAGGAACAATACAGCAACAGCAATAGCAATACGAGCTGCAGCAGCGGCAACTCCACAGAGAAGAAACCCTCAAATTCAACTTCAGAAACCGACACGAAAAGCAAACAGCCGGCAAAATTTCATAAAGAAAAACCCGTGGACAGCGTAGTGATATACTCCCAGAATTTTCCTGACTTGAACACCAAGCAGACGTCAAGTGTTATGAATTTAAAAAACTTCCACGGCCCCCCTAGGGGGGATAAAAAGGACAGCCATAGAACTAGCAAATCGCGATTGAAAAGCGAATCGCAGCGAGCCGCATCCGACACCGACTATGAGGCTCGCGACACGAACGTGAAGAACCACAAGGGTCCGATGCGATGGTCGTTGCACATGGTGCCTCCTAAGAAAAGGCACCTGACTGTTTGCGTGTCTGACTTCTCTTCAGACGAGGATCTTGAGGACACAACTGGCTCCATCAAGGATGCTGGTCCACGCGTTAAGAACCACGCTTCTAAAATGAAGATGTCAGCACATGGAGGCGGAGACCTTAACCCGATCATGAGAAAAACGTAGCCACGGATGTTACAGCATTTTCCACATCGCATCACTAAAGACGGTCAAAATAACTAGTCATACGAAGCGTACTCCATGCAATAACAGAGTAAATTCGTAAGTGTTGTGGTCTTTTGCTTTTTTTAATTACCGTCTATTTTGAGCGTCGGAGTGAGTTTTTTTTTTGATACAAAGGAGTTTTTGTGAGATCCCGGAGAGATGTGTTATTGGACTATGTAGTGACCGGCCTGTGGTCCGATCTAGCTGTTTTAGCATTGTGCTTATTTTTACTAGTCATAAATAATTTGTATACCTACCTATACACTTTTTCATTGATGATTTTAATTTTGAGGTGGTTTACTTTTTAAAATATACTTGGTAAGTTCTGGTACTTCATCTTCTTTTATAATTAGTTGTTATAATAATTATGCATGAATATCAGGCGCGGATACAGAAATGTCTTAAGGAGGGGGGGGGCACAAATCATTATAGTAGGGGAGTCCAAGAGGGAAAGGGGATATGGTGGTAAAACACATAAGTATATGTGCTATTTTCTTTAAATGATCAATTCCGTGCACCTATATCTTGCTGGTGAATTGACTAATTACCGCGCTTGGTGCTGGACTGTCTACGCCAAGTGGGGGGGCGCCCCCTGCGCCCTCCCCCCTGTAACCGCGCCTGATGAATATGTGTATTATTACACATATATATATAACATACATACTGAATGAATGTAAAAGAAAACTGCAACCAATCATTGACATAGTAGCAGTAGCAGTAGCAGTTGGTCTGTCTGGTCTGGTTGACCAAACTAGTAGAAGTTTTTAGTGGCACTAGTTTGGTTGTTATTACAGTAATTATTGCAAGCTGTTTGTTGTTTCTCAGTGACACATGGATTTTAAATAATGCAGTCTGCACAAGTCAGACTCAACCGACACATCTAATTTGACGAAATATTTTTTATTTTATTTTTTTATAACACGGACAGACAAACAAGCTGACGGCCCGCCTGATTGTAAGCAGTTACCGTCGCTGCAACACCCGGGGCGGTGCCGATGCGTTGCCTACCTTTTAAGACTCTATTTACCCGTCGCTTGAAGTGCCTCATGTTGTAGCTCAGCGGAAATACCTCAGAGGGTAGCTCATTCCACATGTTGCAAATATGTGGCAGAAATGGCCTCGTGAAACGGACTGTGCGAGACTTCCATGGGCCCACGAGGTGTGGATGAGCTTTTTGACGGTGACGAGCTGTGCGGTTATAAAACCGCGAAGCTGGGAATAGGTTGAACAGCTCTTCAGAGCATTCCCCATTGAAAATTTTGTAGAACACACAGAGGGAACCGATGTCTCGGTGCAAACTCTGTGGTGCTAAGTATTTGGTGAGCTCAGGATCATCGGTGAGTCTAACGGCTCGTCGCTGTAAGGAGTCAAGGGGCTGAAGCTGGTACTTTGGCACACCGATCCAGAGGTGAGAGCAGTACTCCGTTGGTCCGGCGCGAAGTACCGCTTGGCTCTGTTGAGTACACCCAGCTTCTTAGAAGCAAGACCAGCTTTACTCAAGGTGACTCTCTAAACTGGACCTCACTAGAAATGTCGACACCTAAGATCCCAAGTTTCACCAAGGTGGTAAGAGGAATGCCCTGAAACTGTGGACCTACAGAAAACAACATACAACAAACCAAACACGAAACATACGAGAAACCGGGGGTTAGTCTATGCCATAAAAGGAAGACACTGGCCATAACCCAAATATTAATATTCAGGGGTTTGCCATGTTAGTCACTCAAAACAATGCCTATTTAATTTTTTTAGAATCAGTGAAGAAATAATCTTCTTTCATACTCGGCTAGTTATTAAAAAATTGTTAAGTAAATAGACCAAAGGTATCATTAAAATCAGAACAAATAATCAACAACAATGTATAATAAGTCAATTTAAAAATATAACACCAATAATTTGTCTTACACTAAAAGCTCTGCCCATCACGGTGACAGTGTCCCTGCATCTATCAGCTATCAAGAAAATTCTCTAAGTCCGTCTTGTCTTCATCCAGCTGTATTTGGTCAAGGGTCATGTTTGGCGCTGCGGGAGGTGCTGGAAGATTAAAGAAAGATTGTGAGGTATCTCCTACATAGAACATGTTCTAACATCTTATCACACTGAAAAATAGCAACTGGTGTGTAGCGGGGTCAGGTATGGTTTTAAAATAAAAATACGAAATATTCGACCGAGACGTGTACTTCCGTAAAATGTAGGGTAGGTGCGAGAGAATCGTTTTTTAAAAACTAAGGTAGGAAACGGAAAACTTCATTTCTTAACATGCCCCCACGCGTTGAAAGCTCGTCTTTCAACTGGAGACGTCATCTTCGGGCAGCAATGGAACAATCTTGCTGCAGGATCTGCGAACAACGCCGTTAGCCGTTTTAATGTCAGCGACTCTGTTTATCTGATCAGCACCAGGGTATACAGCTACGATACGTCCTAGCTTCCATCTCATGGGTTGAAGATTATCTTCCTTCAAAAGGACTAGAGTATCAGTTTTTAGAGAGTACTTGCAGGAACGCCATTTTACGCGCTGCTGGAGTTCAGCCACGTACTCTTTACTCCATCGAGTCCAAAAATGCTGGCGTATTTGCTCAATACGCTGGTAGCGTGTGAGTCTAGTGACAGGATATTCCTGGTAGTTCTTCTCGGGCAGGGAAGTGAGAGGCCGGCCGATGAGAAAATGGCCCGGCGTGAGAGGCGTCAAGTCTTCTGGGTCTGACGATAGAGGAGTGAGTGGCCGAGAGTTAAGGATCGCCTCAATCTGAACCAACGCAGTAGTAAGCTCCTCGAACGTTAAATTACAATTGCCCAACACTCTATTTAAATGATGCTTAGTCGATTTAACACCTGCCTCCCAGAGACCTCCGAAATTAGGGCTGTACGCAGGAATGAAATTAAAGTTTATATTATCTTGAGCTGACTCGGCAGCCAAGGAATCACAATTGGTTTTGAAGAACTTCGATAAGTCATTATATGCGCCAACGAATGAGGTACCGTTATCTGAAAACATGTTTTTAGGTTTCCCTCTACGCGAAATAAACCTACGTAAAGCTAATAAGTAGTTATTGCTCGTTAGGTCACCTACTAACTCCAAATGAATTGCCTTAGTGGTAAAACATACGAAAATGGCAATATATGACTTTATAAGTCTACAACCGCGACCAGTACGATTAGCGCAGGAGACGGGGCCGGCATAATCAACGCCTGTTGCAGTTTCAAATGCGTAACCTCCGGGTTCGAGTCGCTGCTGTGGCAAATTCCCCATTAACGGAGTAAATATCTTACCCTTCATACGAGTACAACGCACGCAATGACGATAGCATTTCTTCGCTAAATTACGACCGCCAATGGGCCAGTAAGTTTCCCGAATTGTGGCCAACAAAAGCTGAGGGCCAGCATGCATTAACTTTTTGTGTTCAAATTCAAACAGTAACTTTGTAACTTGATGTGTGGACTGTAAAACAATAGGGTGCTTCTTCTCAAACGGAAAACTTGAATTATCTAATCGACCTCCAACGCGAATTAATTTATCTTCATCTAAATAAACGTTAAGCTTAATCAGTGGGCTTTTATTAGGCAAGTCATGTTTTTTAAATAATAATTCATACTCAGGGAACGACTGTTGTTGGGAATGTCTCAAAATTAAAACTTTAGCATTCTGCAATTCGTCAACATTTAAATAATTACCTTTACGCTTAGCCCTTTTCTTTAAAATATTTACAAAACGCAGCACGTAAACAACGGTGCGTAGAAGCCTTGAAAAGTTTGAAAAGCGACTGAAATCTATAAGTTCGCGAGAGGTGTGAGATGACGTGTGTAATGAAACTTCATTTCGAGTTTCAGGAACTTTTTCGATGGTACTTGGAGTGGCAGGCCAGTGCGACTCATTTCGCTTCAAATAATCTGGACCACACCACCACAACTCGTGAGACTGAAGAGAACCAACACTTATACCGCGCGATATCAGATCGGCGGGATTCTCGTTAGTCGGAACGTGTCTCCAAGTACAACTGCCAGTTTTGTCTAAAATCTCTGCAATACGATTGCGTACAAACGGTTGTAACCTTGATGGTAACATTTTTAGCCAACCCAAAACAATAGTGGAGTCTGTCCAAAAAATAACGCGGCTGATTTGTGCTCGCAATGCAGTGATGCATTTTTCATAAATACGAGCACCGATCAACGCACCACAGAGCTCCAAGCGGGGTACAGTTGTGGGCTTTATGGGAGCGACTCGGCTCTTAGCCAGCAGTAGGTGAACTGAGACCTCGTCGTTATAGTCAATACTCCGAACATAAATGCAAGCACCATACGCACGCTCAGACGCGTCCGTAAATACGTGCAGTTCCAGCTGGGAGTATGAGTCACAGATAACGCGTCGCGGTATGCGCAGGATGCTCAGGCCTGGCAGGCTTTTGACGATCTCATTCCACCCCTGACTTATCTCAGGAGGCAACTCGTCATCCCAAGATAGTCGTTGAAGCCACAACTTCTGCAAAATAATTTTCATCATGATAACACAAGGTGATAAGAGCCCTAAAGGGTCAAATATTTGAGCGATGACTGAAAGAATATCACGCTTTGTGTTTTTCTTGGTAATGGTAGGACAGACAGGAAAATAAAACTCGTCTGACACTGAATGCCAGCCAAGGCCTAGTGTCTTATTCGGTTCAGCATATCCGAGCTTTAGTTCAGTGGATGACTGACTGGGTTGTGGTAGCAGTTGAGGCTCATTTGACTTCCACTTCCTCAAAGGCATGCAAGCTGATGCTAGTTCAGCAGTAATTTGCTCACGGATGCGCAGAGCTTCGCTGATGACGTCACTTCCAGTCAACAAGTCATCAACGTAAAAATCATGAATAATGATTTCTGCGATTTTAGAGTCTTTACATTCTAAGCCTATCTGTTTCAACCATCGAGTTGAAAGATAGGGGGCGCTAGCAGTTCCATAACTGACACGAGTTAAAGCGTACGATTTGATCGAATCAGACTCGTTGTCGCGCCAAATGATTTGTTGTAGCGGTCTATCGGTTTCGTGTACAACAATCTGCCGGTACATTTTTTCCACGTCGGCTACAAGAACATACTTGTGCTGCCGAAACCGTAGAAGAATTGACAGAAGGTCATCTTGCACCGTGGGTCCTATCATTTGAATCTCATTGAATGAAACTCCTGAAGAAGTAGGGCTGCTCGCATTAAATACGACACGCAGCTTAGTAGTTGTACTATCTTCACGGAGGACGCCATGATGTGGGATGAAATAATGAGGTACCCCAATAACCGGTTTGCACTCTGACATGTGACCCAGATTCTCATATTCACGCATAAATTCTTTATACATTGTACTAAATGAATCATTACCTTTAAGTCTGCGCTCCAGAGATAATAAACAATGTTTAGCTCGCTGATAAGAACTTCCCAACACGTCAGGTGTTTGCTTTAATGGGATTCTTACGCAAAACCGTCCGTCTGCGAGGCGAGTTGTGTTTTTAACAAAATGTTCTTCGCAGGACTTCTCTTCAGGAAAATACTGATTTGACTGGGGGCAGACCTCTTCAAGCTGCCAAAAACGCATTAGTTGGTTTTGAACGTCATCATTTAAATTATTATTATGAGAAGTCATTGCATCAATTTGAGTAAAATTACAATTAATTTTGTGTGGAACAGTCGATGCGCGGCCGCTGTTTACCGGACCGGAAACTATCCAGCCTAGTCTAGTTTCATAAAGGATCGGCTTTCCTTGTCCCAGTTTAATGCTTTGCGAACCTAAAATGTCCCAGAAAATATCAGCGCCGATGATCAAGTCAATGGCGGCGGGCGAATAATAATGAGAGTCCGCTAAGCAAACATCTGATGGAATATTTAAATTTCTAACATCTATCTGACACCCGGGCACGTTGTCAGTAATAGACGGCAAAATAAAACAGCTTAAACAAGTCGAAAAGTTATCATTCAACGATTTTATTGGTAAGCGACACATCTGACTAATGTGTGATGTAATATTATTTATGCCTATGACAGACCTATCCGTGCGATCAGCTGGTAAGTTCAACCGTTTATGCAATCTTTCGGTCATGAGACAAGAAGTGCTACCGCTGTCGAGGATCGCACGGGCAATTACCTGTCGTTTATCGCTGTCATATACTCTCACTAGCGCAGTAGATAATAAAACATGACACTGACCTTGACCTGTATTCTTACATGTAGTAGTAATGTTTCCCGTAAGTGCGACGCTCGGATTCTGAGATCCACTCGTAACAACAGAAGGCTGCAGCTGCGCTTGTTGACTCGAGCCACTGAAATTACCGTTATTGCAATCAGATGACGTCGATGCAGTTGCAGGTTTCGCAATAAAATCGTTAACGTGTATGAGTGTATGATGTTTACGTTTACAAACCTTACATCCCGGTTTCTTACACGAGTTCGCATAGAGTCCGCTACGAAAACAATTAAAACATATTTTATAAGTAGGTACTAACTTGTACCGCGCTTCACTACTTAATGCGAGAAACTTCGAACAATTGTTCAGATAGTGTTCATCATTACAGTTAGGGCATGGTTTCATTGACGGCGCATTAGAATTATTTTTTAAATTATCATTAGAAGCACCTTGCACAGAAACCATTGTCTTAATTTTTGTAGCATGTTTACCACCAGACGTCACATTATTTTGTGACAGTTCAATCGTCTCAATTAAATCAGCGCGATTACGCAGGAATTCTAGAAAGGAATCGAGTTTAATAGACTTATCTTTATCCTTACATAACTGACCTTTATGCTCCTCCCACTCGCGGTATGTTTTCGTATCTAACTTGTGCGTGACGATATAGATCAAAAGAGTGTCCCATGACGTAACGGGTTCACCCAGTGACTCAAGTGCACGTAAATTCTTATTTATTTGATCTATCATGCGTTTTAAGGTCACGGATGACTCTTTTGTGACCGGTTCAATGTTAAATAATGATGCGACATGATTTTGTATCAACAAACGTTTGTTATCGAACCGCTCACATAAGAGTTTCCATGCTACGGAATAGTTATTGGCAGAAAACTCAATAGATTGAATTACCACAGCAGCTGAACCCTCTAGCGACGCCCTCAAGTAATGAAACTTATTGATTTCATCCATATCATCATTATCGTGAATTAAGCTTGAGAAGGTGTCGTGAAACTCCAACCAGCGCTCATACGAGCCGGCGAACTTCGGAAGCTGGATAGTAGGCAACTTAACGAGCCCGTGATTAGCGCGAGAATGAGATGATGCATTTGATGCCTTTTCTATTTTATCACGTTCATTTTCAAATGTATATAAAATTTCCTGAGCATAAGCGCATGATTTATAGTACTGCCTTTCAAAATCAGTTCTTTCGTCTATTTGTTGCTCCATGTTTTCAGAAACGCACTCAATTTTTGATTGTACCTCATCGTATAAATCATACAAAGCTTCGATCTTACCGATACGCAATTGTAACTCCCTGGCTTCCGACGCGGTGATCTTCGAAACATTTATAGTCTTTAAATGACTCGCGAACGCCGTGAGACGACCTTTGATGAAGCCACGTTTTTTAATCAGCTCTTTTTCCTCGGTCATTCTGGGAGACTGGCACGGTTGATCTGGAATTGATACAGGTAACATACGTTTACTTATGTACTTAGGATTATTACACAAAGTACGCAGAAACAACTAAGTTACGACTAAATTAATTAACATCAAACTATTACGCTTCACAATAATTCGGTTATTGAATGATTTTCTGTAAATTATGGCAACCAAGTAAACAATGAATTCTAAGACAAGTAATTTATGAATTTACACGATTAGTTATTAGTAACAGTGATAATTACACCTACACAGAATAATTACTATTTACGTACGACAGACTGATACCTACCTACTTTTGACAATTAATTGTAACCTATGCAGAAGATGTTGTAAAAATAATGGCAAATCGGTTAGAAATTAATGTTAGCTAAACAGTTTTGTTCCAACAAATGAACACAACAAACAAACATATAAATATTTAACTAACTAACCTGAGTTTACCTAACATCAAACAATCGGATACATAACGGTGTCTGGCTGTCATTACAATTACACAAAAATAGTAAATAAAATGTTACTAACCTTACATATACGTCGAATTATACCTAAAATACCTGATTATTAGAGTGTTGGGTTCAAAACTTAAATCACAAATATTCACTTCACGTAGGATTTCCACACTTGGACATTGAACTCTCGACCACTCTCCGACGGCGCGCAATCCCGTTGCATTAATTTGCACTCCACGGCAACAACAGTGTAATGAAATCTTCTTCCTCATCAAATTGGAGCTGGTAATCACATCCGGCGTAGATCCAGGACCATGTAGCGGGGTCAGGTATGGTTTTAAAATAAAAATACGAAATATTCGACCGAGACGTGTACTTCCGTAAAATGTAGGGTAGGTGCGAGAGAATCGTTTTTTAAAAACTAAGGTAGGAAACGGAAAACTTCATTTCTTAACATGGTGAGAAAAAATATGGAATGTAAACAAACATGCACAAGCCGTTGTTTGACTATCAACATAAAAATCACAATAAACTTGATAGAGTTGTTTTGTTCCAATCATATCTGCCTGACAGTAGCCCTCACTCTCACTAATCGCCAATTTAAAGCCTGAATCCAGTTGCAGTCAGTGTCCGTTGCAGGTGCATGCAGTCTGCATGCAGTCGCACATACTGCATGTAGTGTGACATCTTTCATATAATTTCATACATTACTAGTCCTCATGTACTGCACTCGCAACCAACACGGACTCCAACTGGATTTGGTCTGATTCAGGCTTAAATGTACTATCTATATAAAACCTGGAGCCACAGGCAGCACTCTTTACACAGGGTGCCTCAAAGAATAAAGACTGTGGAACATGTTCACAGAGGTTGCCAGACACATTTGGGAATGCTAACATTACAAGACACACCACATTTTACTCTAGAAATCTCAAATGCCACGTTGTCATCATCAATCATCCTCACACTTAACATCAGTGCTACTGACACTGGGATAGTTTTAATAGCAGCTTAGAGTCACACTTTGTTATTTAACCCATTCAGTGCTAGGTGCCTCTAGGAGGGTTTACCTTTTCCACGTTTGCGGCATAACCCTCCTCGTGGGCTCTCTGGTGCATCTGTAATGCCGAGGACCCTGCACACTCAGGTCTGGTGAAATGTATTGCTACATAGGGTATGAGCTCTATGAACAGGGGGAGGATGTGAATGTGTTAAGAAGCTGAGATGGCTTAGGTAGTTTTAACACAGAGGGTAACACATAAATAATAAGCCACAAGTGTAACACCAATGCAGGACTTGTTATGCCCATGTAGAATAATAATAGTAAGAGATTTATATACCTGCAACAACAATTCCACTAGCCAAGTATTTGGCAACATCATTCTGGAATGCAACAGAGCTTGTTTCTCTCCGTATTTGAAGTTCAGCCAGTTGCTGTTTTTCCCGCTCATATGTTTTCTCTGTGGCTAATTTGTTTCGCACTCCTTCTAGGGCAGCTGAAAACAAATGTAAGTCAATAAAACAATAAAACTGTATTTTGTTCTAGCACCTAATTCACCAATGACTGAGCATTTCAATAATTCTTACCCATTTTCTTCTCTTTGTAAATTGTTAGCTGGTAATGATGATCCAATTTCCAATTTTCCATCTTACTTCTTTCCACAAGATCCTCAAACTCTACCACCTCGTCTTCCACAGTCCTTAGCAAATCTTGGACGTTCTTCAACCCGTCTATAACCTCTGCTACGGTGGCCGTAAGAGCAGGAATACAAGCTAAATTCTGGGATAGCTCTTGAGCGTTTTGTAGCTTTCTTTTCATTATTTCATGCAGTTCGGATATTAACTTATCAACTTCTTCAGCTGCCTTTGCATTTTTCTCAGCGTTGTCATGAATAGCGACCCAATCGTCCTGGTATTTCTCGAGTAATGCCCCACCAGCCCCATAATTTACTTTGCTTTCGCCTCCTACTTTCTGCTTATCTTTGAAAATATTGGTCGCGTTTCGCACATCTTGAAATGTCTGGCGTAGATTATTGTTGGATGCTAAGCCGTCTTGAACAACTGATATGAAATCCTTCAGGTTCCCGAGCATTATTATTTTATAAAAGTAAGGAAAAACGTATTTTAGTTTTAGTACAATAGTAGTAAACAAACATGAAACAAAACAATCACAGATCAGTAAATATGTAGCTAGCAAAACAATAGGAGAAGATAGGAGCATAGAGAAAAATAATATTGGTATGTAGTCTAGGCATCTATATCTTTTTTTTTTTTTTTCTTATATTTTGGCTCCACACATAGTGTATTTAGCCAGTGTCAAGTATTGTAGTTTTTCATCGTATTATGAAATATTTCATGTAAAGTCAAGTCTTAGTCACAGTCAGTCAGGGTAGTCATAGTCCAGTCTAAGTCAGGTAGTCATAATCCAGTCTAAGTCATGTCCTAGTAAAGTAGTGGCAACTTTACTAGAGGCTTCTATGGAATTTTGGAAGCAACACGAAAAACCACGTTTCACTACATTATATCACTTGCCAACACTTATACTCGTATATCAGCACTTAATGCGTAAAATGCCACTAATTTTAAACATTAACACTAGAAAAAGCACAAGTTTTGTGAAATAATACAATGCAACGACGTGAACTTTTTCACGTTCCCGCCAAAAAACCCCCATCTATATCTTGTTCCTGAATCTTAGATATTTTATGTAAACAAGGGGGATAACAGTGCAAAAAATATCTTTTATAAAGGTAGGTTACTATATTTGACCAAAAAATATTAAATATTATTTGTCTAGTCATAATCTGCTTAATTATAAAATAAAAATCGTTTTTACTATCTATTTTAACGTTATATCTGATATATAAAATTTTATGATAAAGAAATCGATTTTTGGTAGAAAATATTTTAATAGACTGGTAAGACTGTAGAGGATCTAAACATTTTTTCGTTTTCGTTCTGGGATTTATATGATGGTATCATACCATTATATGCCATATTTTCTTCAAAGACACATGGTGCTACTTTCGTGCACTTTTCGAGATATGATGAAAAGTATGTAAAATATAAAAAAAACAGGTCAAACTAAATATCTTTTGATCAAATATGAATAAATCTCTCGATTTAAAATTACAGAATGATTGTCAGAATAATTTATAAGGTTTCTGGTTGGTTAAAAAACATAAGTAATGTATGTTAATGTTTTATTTACGTCTTCCTAAAATTTAACCTTTAGAACTTTGGAATTGCAAAATCCTACTTCATATCCTACTAATATTGTGTATGCAAAGTTATGCTTGTTAATCAGTTAGATTGATACTCTTTAAATCCATTTAATAAAAATATTTTTCAGCGGTAAAAAATGTTTTGAGCAACTGGCATGTCACTTTGACAGTGACTTTTCGTGACATTACTTTGTTTACATAAAATATCTAAGATTCAGGAATGGAATATAGGCATGAATCATTTCACAAGGAGCATGTGAAAAATCATATGATTTTCTTTTCATAATTCACACCTGCTACTTTTTGTTACATACTCGCCTACAAATCACAATATATGTTAATCAATCACACCTAAATACCTAATGGATCAAAGCTTCAGATTTCATAATACGATAGTAACATCAGCAGTGAATATCAAAACTTTATTATTTTGTTTATGCTTCAGTAAACAACTGAGACCTGGGCCCCGTTTTATAAAGCTACAAGACTTATACTTGTAGCGAAAAACTGGCAACACAGCCAAAAAAAAGAGAAATAATGCGTTTTATAAAGCTACAAGATAACAAGTGTACAAGCTACATCCCCGATATATTGCTTTACTCTATGAATTACAAGCACTTGTTCTTAGACCACAGACAATCCATAGTGTTTTTTCATTTTTAAAATGTAAAATCGAACAATTGTTTTCATACGGAACTACAAGTTGTAAAGTTTTTTACCTGACTAAGGAGCTAGGTAAAATGAAGTACAAGTTTAGATAAATATATTGAAAGTGTATTGTATTGGTCGTGGCTCGTATTAATTAATGTTCAGTTAGTTAAATTAAGTAAATATGAACTAATTATGTTTAAATAATGATAAATTCAGCTTGAGCGAAGCCCATGAAAAATGAGCGTAGCTGTATATCACAAAACCTATTATGAGAATGGTAACTTGGGCCCAACTTCATTTATTTAAATAGCTTTACTTAAAAATAGAGACGCCCCACGGTTTCACCCAAAACTTACATAATTTTCCGCGGGATTTCATGAATTTCCGAAATAAACCGCATCTATCCCGGTAATATAAGTTCATCTAAAAAGGTCATCCAATTTGGCATGAAAGCCACAACAAACAAATAGATAATGTTTTTGTTTTCTATATTATGTAGGGATTTAATGTAAAATTCACACTGGCTAAATTCACTAATGAATGGGAGCCAAACTAAAAAAAGCTATTGATCGTAACGTTCATTCATAGTGATGTGCAACTTGTAATATCATAATCTACACTTTATCCTCTACTTAGTCTGTGGTCTCCGCCGTGAGACCTCAGCGACGTTCATAGTGATGTGCATTATACTTGTAATTTACACTTGTAATCGATAATTGTTGTTTATAAAACGCCGTAACTAGTAACTTGTAGTTACTTGTTCTTGTAGCTGCTACAATTGTTAGCTTGTACTAGTAGCTTTATAAAACGAGGCCCTGTAGTCTGTAAAGTATAACTAATAATAATCAAAAAGTGGTGCCTGTGATGTAGCGGTGAACTTTGATCTTGTTTATTTAAAGATCCGAGAGTAGCATTAGATTTCTTATTAATCATTAGAAGCAGGTTGCATGTTCACTAGGTTGCTCCTAAATCACATTTCTGTTCATTTCATAAAGCACCACCAGTCGCCATAGGTTTAATCCATTAGGCAAATGAAAAATCACAATCTGTGACAAATCACAGGTGAAATCACTGTTATAAAAATAAATCATATAATCAAATGACAATGAATTAAGGTAGCAATCATTTCCAAACTAATGTAGTCTGTGGTCTTGCATTACAGTTTACAAAGTCTGTGCTCTGTCGTCTTCGTCTGTCAGACGCACAAACTTACGTCTAACGTCCAATGTTGCCAAATCAGTTCTTTTAGAGCTAAATTTAGCTCTTTTTTCACATTGGCAGCTTTAAAAATTGTACTTAGCTCCTTTTTTTTGGGATATTTGGCTTCTTTCATTAGGTACATAAATATATTTTTCTCGTGAATCTATGTTCTATTAACATGTCTGAGTTATTGTTTTTCGTTTTGTGTACGAATCTGTACTTGTCCGGTAATAAAGAATTTGTACAATTGTTAATTAGGAAATAAAGATTGCAAAAAATTAAGAATATGGACTAATAAGATTGTGTATTACTAAGAAATCGGAAAATATCGAATGTGGAAAATCCTGAAT
Source organism: Ennomos quercinarius (assembly GCA_910589525.2). Classification (NCBI taxonomy): domain Eukaryota; kingdom Metazoa; phylum Arthropoda; class Insecta; order Lepidoptera; family Geometridae; genus Ennomos; species Ennomos quercinarius. Next base: position 5,869,728 of record OU342510.1, read on the forward strand.
TTGGAATGTATCGCTGACACCGCCATAATCATCCACTACTTGGTGATCTTTTGGAATATACAAACGAAAGTGTTGTGGCAAGTGTCTCTGTCTTTGACATTGCCTTAATTTTGACATTGATAACTCGTATTAAAGGAAATTTTCCCAAAATTGTACACTTTAGCCGAACCCCGATACTCTGATCTCTTTTGTTCATTTGTGTATAATTAAAATTTTATCAACTTCTGAATATTATCAGAGATGTTGTGTGGTATATTAATCGAAATACAGCGCTTTAGTAAAACAAATCCGTAATGAATGGCCTTCAGAGGCGCTTTTACAAGATTGTTTGAAAGTAAATTAGTTACTACTAATGAAAAGCTCAAAGCATACCTACTTTAGTAGTTATAATCGCTGCGAGTTAAAGCCCGAGAGGACTGATTTATTGAATCATTAAGTGCAAAAAGCATGTCAAAGCTGCAGAACCGTTTTCATTGGTATTTTCTTGGTTTAGCTCCTTTTTTTGATAATTTTAGCTCTTTTTTGGAACACTTTAGCTCTCTTTGGTGTATCAGAGTTGGCAACGCTGCTAACGTCTGTGCAGTTAGTTTTTTGAATTTTACGTTGCGTTGCGGTTTGTTTTGTTTTATTTTCAGATAAAATTGTGATAGCAAATGATTATACGATATGAATGAAACTAAATTAAGTAGTGATGAGGTTCCCCAAAAGTTTGTTGAGTGGCTCCTGGCTATGGGGTGTCCTCCAGAAACTGTACCTCCTGTGGACAAAGTTGCAGAGTAAGTAAAATGCATGTTTTATTCTAGAGTATTTATTTCTATTTCTTTATTTAACATTATTAAATAGGAATCATTCATAACCCAAGTACTTAATAATGTTACTTATTTATAGGTAAGTAAGTACATGAAATATTCATTTTCGTTTTTATTCATTTGAATATGAGGCTTTTTTTCAGTAATATAGATTTAGTTCATTGATACAATACAGTTGTGATGATACTCAGCTTTGGAAATGTAAGCAATAAACTGCAGCATATAAAACAAATATGCTCATAATGGATGGCTAATAATTGCAGATGAAAATGGAAAATGCATCGTAAACTGTATTTTTATCTACCACTATTTTTTATTTCAGTATGTGCAGAGGTCAATATTACATGGTCTGGCGGAGCATAATGGGGAGAGTAGAACCAAAACATGTCATAAAAAACAAAAGACTGCAGGTCTTCTGTGATGATGTGCGAAAATGTTCAAAGAAAAGTTCCTTTCATGAGGTTTGTACCTTTTTGCAAATTCCATGGACAAATTATTATTATGAATGAACAAGTAATTTTGCAGACGTTCTGAATTCACACTCAGTATGTGGCACCTATGATGTGTTTTTTGTTCTACAACTGGATAAGTATTTGTGTACAAAAAATTAACGCCTAAATACTTACTTGTTCTGTGTCTGGGTGTTGTGGGACCATGGACCTTGTAGTTCCTGGGTCCCTAGATACAGGGAATCCTAGCTAGGGTTCAGGATCTATAATAACCCAACAGTCAAGGTTATTTATCTATTTTATTCATGAATATGAGTTCATACAATGTTTAGGCCCCAGCAATTTGTTAACGATTTCAGTGAATAAGTACAAATTATATTAAATAACCAATTTCATAAAGAATGGTATTATTACTATAGAGATTTTTTCTCTTAGTTTTATTTCGTTGTGAATGAATGTGGTATTTTCAATAAAAAGGTGACTCTGTTTAGATACCCACAGTAGGGATTAAAAAGGTTTGCAGTTATCATACAATAAAGAGCCTTGTATACACAAATTTATATTATATGCAAATTTTCTACAAATCATGATTGTGTCTTGCTCAAGCCTTGCTTATATTACCTACTTAGGTTGTCATATGATGACCAAGTTGGTAACGTTAATTTTTTTGTAATCTGTGGGTGGTCTACACTACACATTCTGAATTTCTGACCATAACATGGCTAGTCACTTATCTGTCTCAGTTAACTACGAAAGAGGTGGGTACTTACACTTAGATCACTTTACTATATCTTGAGTAACTAGTAGTAGTAGTAGCATGCCATGAAAGTTACGTACTAATATCTATGTATATTCAAATAGAAAGATACCACAGTGGTGCCTGAAGAACTGTCCCTATGGAGTCACCAGATGCAGCTGAAAGAGAAGGTTGCGGATGCAAAAGCTAGGGTCAATAGACAAAAGGACAACCTGCGGCAACTCATGGACAAGGCTTCTAGTAAATGTATGTCATACAAGTTTACCATTTCAACATGTATTATTTTTTAAACAGTAAATGCTAGCAATTATTATGAAAAAAATGAATACTATATTATTAAACTTGTTTGATATGTTACATACATATGCCTGACTGGTTGTCTGTAGCACATTATACAGGGTGAATTTGTCAAGTGGGTGTGGTAAACCAAATTGGAAACTGAGGGATGCAGAAAAGTACTCAAAGGAGTCTTGGCAATTTTAGTTTTCGTCAAAATCGGGCGATTTTGACGAAAACTAAAATTGCATCATTGGATAAAAAAAATGTTGGATTTCAATAAATTGCTTGTATTTTAAAGTAATGTATTTAATTGATATAGTGTGTTTCAAATCCCTTGAGAAACTCGTATATTTTGAGCGGACTGCAGCAACTGTCAACCTTTTTGAAGTGGGCGCTTTATATTTTCAAATCCCTTGAAAAACTTCTACATTGAAACATGCCAAACAGGTTTAGCGCCGCTGATTCACCTTGTCTCGCACACTTGTACTACGAAACGTGATATACGCGCAAACGACAGTGAAGCGATACTGTCGCTTTTTTTCGGGGCTAACATAATACCGAGGAAGCAATGCACAAGTTTCTCAGTTGATTTGAAACATACTATAGTACATTTACCTGTATTTTGTTTGATAATACACTTTATTTATCTGATTGTGTCCAGTATCCCAACGCCAGCTATCCCACAAGAGGTTTCAAGACGCACAGCGACGATCCTGGCTGCTGCAGCAAGTGGCTGAAGAACTGAGGGAGAAGCAAGCCAGTTTGATGGTGACCAAGGATATTACAGAGTCGCTGTGCGGGCTTGATGATGTCGCTGATATTGAGGTGATAGTTTTATTATATCAACAACCGATGGGGACGGAAGGTTCTCGAGTGGCGACCACGAACCGGAAGATGCAGCGTAAGCTGGCCCTCACAAGGTCGACCGAGGATCTGGTGAAAACTGGGGAGCCGATGGTTACAAGAAGCAAGCAGAGACTCTGTGGGGGAGGCCTATGTTCAGCAGTGGACGTCTTCAGGCTGTTGGTGATGATGATGATGATGATGATGTTAATTATTTTATTTTACTTCGTTAGTCTACATAACAAGGTTTCCAATAAGATGTTTGTGTTGTTATTTGTGTTGTGCTTTCAACATCGCAGAATATCGGCAACTCGAAACAAATTAACTACGAGCTAAAACGTCCGATATTTTAGAAATTGTGAACATGGTAGTTTTAAAATCTTATACCTATTTGCCAAACATACGCGAGGCGAAACAAAAAATGTTGTGTTTGTCACGCTCTCTCATTGCACATTAAGCGTAAAACCCTCTCGTTCCCACACACACTAGTACAGAGCGAACAAAGCGAGCGAAAGTCTCTGCTTCAACTTGGCTTTTTTTGCTTTTGTCTGTAAGGATGTACATACTTACTTTTTACTTACTTTACTTACTTTTTACTAGGTGGTAGGACTTTTCTGCAAAGTTCGTCTAGGTAGGTACCACCGCTTTGCCAGTTATTCTGCCGCCAAGCAGTAGTGTGCAAGCACTACTGTGTACCGGTTTGAAGGGCATTGTAGCTAGTGAAATTACTGGGCAAATGAGACTTTATGATCTGTTCACTCAGTCTAGTATTCTGATTACTAGACTGGGTGATGTCTCAGGATGACGTGCGCAGTGCAGTGTCACGCGAAACTTTATTGTTTTAAAGTTCCGGGTGACACTGCAACTGTTATGGGCGGCCGTGTCACTTAACATCAGATGAACGACTTGCTCGTCACGTCATTCAATCACATAAAAAAAAATAAAAATAAAAAAAAAACTTACTCTGTTTATTTTTTGAGGAATATTACTAATATATGCTATTAGAAATAGCAGGCAACTAGCCCATTGTTGATTCTGCAATAAAGCATTTTCTATCTATCTATTATCTATCTGTCTTTCCTATACGAGCTAAGATCATTGTGCAATTGTGTATTTTCCAGAACAAATTGGAAAAATGCGTGACGGCTCTATCCCGTCACGTGAAGCCGACCGGTGCATCGCTGGTGTCCATCGCAAATCCCGTCGCCTGCTCCTCGATTGCTTCCACTAACAGCGATAATTACGATGGTACATAAGATATTATAGTTCCTAAAAATGGGTATTACCAGTTGTCACCACCTTCTGTGTCCCCACTGGTGACAACTGGGAATCGTTTTTAGAATTTGTCCTATTTGTCACCCCGGTGTTGTCCCAACTGATGACAACTGGGAATTGTTTTTAGAATTTGTCATATTAGTCGTTGTCCCTTGTGACTGGGGTACATTGTGAATTCAACCGAGTTCAATCGCCTTAATTTCATTCTGAGAAATGACTGCCTGGATGATGTAATCTATCATCATCATCATCATCATCAGCCTCAAGACGTCCACTGCTGAGTATTGCCTCCCCCATAAAGCGTCACTTTGAGCGGCTGCTCGACACCTGGGGTTGTTCCTGATATCCCCCACATTTTCGGCCCCATGGGGATAACAGGAATTCCTGTTGTCCCCCACTAATATAAGTCATATTCAAAATTATAATATGGTAAAAAAATAATAGATATATAGTTACATTACTATTATGTTATAGTAAAATCACACTTCACACTCTTATACTGGGTGGCGCAAAAGTAAAGACCCTATTTGGTTCAGCTATAACATTTTTTCTAAATTAGAAAACTAGATTTAGGTTTTTTTAAATGTATATTTGTGCCATTAAATTTCGTACCATTAGGATTTAAAGATGATGTCTTTTAAATGGTGACCTCCAGAGTTGATACACATTTGAGCCCTATTTATGACATTTTGCATAACTTGCCGTAACACTTCCTGCGATATGTTCGTTATTTCTTGACGAATGTTTTCTTTTAGAGCTGCGAGAGTCTGTGGCTTGTTCACATACACCCGAGATTTCAAAAAACCCCAAAGAAAGAAGTCTGGACTGGTCAGATCGGGTGATCTTGCAGGCCAAGGCAAATCGCCAAAACGAGAGATAACTCGGCTTGGAAAAGCGTCCCTCACTAAGTCCATAGTGTCGCGCGCTGTGTGTGCCGTAGCGCCGTCTTGTTGAAACCAGATGTGCTCCAGCCCCAATTCGTCCAAACTGGGTATCAAAAACTCACGTAACATGGTTCTGTAGCGTTCTCCAGTGACAGTTATCGCATTGCCTCCAGCGTCTTCGAAAAAATAGGGTCCGATCACTCTGTCAACACAGATGCCACACCATACAGTAACTTTTAGTGGGTGTAGAGGTGTTTCTTGAATAATGCGCGGATTATCTGTGCCCCAGAACCGAGTATTCTGCTTATTGACATGCCCTGAGAGATGGAAATGCGCTTCGTCACTCATAACCAATTTTGAAGGAAAATCATCTTGCAAAATGTCATAAATAGGGCTCAAATGTGTATCAACTCTGGAGGTCACCATTTAAAAGACATCATCTTTAAATCCTAATGGTACGAAATTTAATGGCACAAATATACATTTAAAAAAACCTAAATCTAGTTTTCTAATTTAGAAAAAATGTTATAGCTGAACCAAATAGGGTCTTTACTTTTGCGCCACCCAGTATAACGTTTATTTAAACACCTAGATAGATAGATAGAGATGTATGGTTGACACAATTATTAATATCGGCCGTCAGGCGTGGTGGGTAAAAACCAAGTATGTGTGACGTGACCACCAGAAAAATCTAACATCATCAGGATGTCGTCTCCGAGATGGACCTGCTCAATGGCTCTCTGAAACTACAAGTCGGATAGGTATCCTGTTTGAACTAAAGTTGTAGAAAACCTTGGGATGCTTCCAGAGAAATAAAAAAAAAATAGGGTTGCCATACAAAAAAAGTTTCCATACAAAATTGAAACGCTTATAAATCGGAAACGGTAAGAGGTAGGTTGGAGGTGTTCGACCAAATGTCATAAAGGACGATGGGGGCTTTCCGATGGTGGTCATGAAAATCCAAGATGGCAGATTCAAGATGGCGGCCGTTTTGAAAGTTGGTCCGATCTGCCTGATTTTTTGCATCGGGTGGTTTTTGAAGCCCCTGACTCCATATTTGAAAACAAAATTGGAATTGGATTACAGCCTGGTGACGGACAGACAGACAGCGGAGCCTTAGTAATAGGGCCCGCTTTACCCTTTGGGTACGGACCGCTAAAAACACCTCATGTAATTAATAGATGCCCCGTTTATTCCAAAAATGCAGAGGAAGTGATATCGTCGGTGGTAAAATGCCGCAGCGACGTGCTATTCAAGCAACTGTACGAGCGACGAGCGGCATTATGCGCTGCAATACCGGCCTCGCATGGCGACGCAACCGTGGATGACGCTTACAGGTAAACTTACTCTAATAACGAGGCCTTAAGGTGGAACGTTTCACTAGCGCGGTAAATTCAAATTTTCTTGCGTTCTTTTGCCAATAATAGCTTAATTACTCAACGTGATTACATGAAAACTAATTTTACTGAAATAAATAGAATGTATCAACAAATTACGGTTAAAAGTATCTCCTAGATATCATTGGTTTAGCGACAAATGGCAATAAACAAATTTCGTCTTAGTTTTTCAGTCTATTGCCATTTGTCGCTAAACCAATGATAAGTAGGTGATACTCTTAATTGTAATTTACTGATACATTCTAGTTATTTGCGCAAAATTAGTTTTAATGTAATCACGTTGAGTAATTAAGCTATTATTGGCAAAAGAACGCAAGAAAATTTGAATTTGCCGTGTTAGGGTCAATTCAGACAGAGCTGCAAAATGCTCGAGCACTTTTTAATTGCTATTGGAATACCAACCTTATTTCATTTAGACAAAGCTGAAAATAGTATGCAACATTTAAATCTTACCTATTTTAATGTTGCATACTATTTTCAGCTTTGTCTAAATAGATTAAGGTTGATGATATTCATATAGCACTTAAAAACTGCTCGAGCATTTTGCTGTTCTGTCTGAATTGAGCCATAGTGAAACGTTCCACCTTAAAGCCTAAGACTCAATTCGCAGCTGATTTCAAACAAAGAATTTATTTCTTCTTTCAACTGTTCACGAAACTATATAGGAATGTTGCGTATTCGCAACGTTCCGAAATGGTATCGTGAACGGTAATACGGCATAAACATTCTTAGTTTGCAACTGGTTCCGAACAAATATTTTTTTCAACTATGTTTACGAAACTATTTAGGAACGTTGCGAGTGCAAAATAAACATTCTTAGTTCGCAGCTGATTTCGAAAAAAGAGTTTTCTTCCATGAACTGTTTGCGAAACCAGATTTTTGGTACTAACTAGTTACGAACAAAGAGTTTATTGCATCCATCAATTGTTTACGTAACCAGTTAGAAACGTTGCGTACATAAACATTCTTAGTTCGTAACTGGAGAACAATTTTTTTTTTACTCAAACATGCTTGGAAATGTGAGTATTATTTTGATAACCTTCTTCGAGATAAATCGAAATTGCTGTACTGGCGAGCAGCGGCCGGCAAAAGTTGTATGAAAATCCATATCTGTCGTGGTTTAGCGGCCAAATAAATTACATACAAAACTCATGTCTATCGTGTAATTCAAGATTGAAAAAAAAAATCTTTCTTCCATCTCTAATACACAGGCGCGGATACAGAAATTTCTCAAGGGGGGAGCGCACAAATCATTAAAGTAAGGTAGTCCAAGGGCGCGCGCCCCCTGCGCCCCCCCCTGTATCCGCGCCTGCTAACACACGAGTCGTAAGTTTGAAAATCCCCTTGTACAGAGTAACGCCTCAGTCCGTGCTAACGAACACCGCTGCGCTACAATGCAACCTAGCGCTTGAAGCTGTGAAAAGTCGGGTACACATCAAACACACTGGGTACCGATTCGCCGCCGCTGTCAGCGAACTGAGTGTAAGTTTAAATTGTAAAATAAAACCGGCCAAGTGCGAGTCGGACTCGCGCACGAGGGGTTCCGTACCATTACACTAATATTATAAAGCCGAAAGTTTGTATGTGTGTATGCTTGTTACTCCTTCACGCTCAAACGGCTGGATGGATTTGGATGAAACTTGGAATAAAGATAGCTTATGTACTGGATTAACACATAGGCTACTTTTTATCCGCGGGTGAAACCGCGGGGCGCAGCTAGTGATCTATAAAAACGAGCAAAAAAATCGCGTTTGTTGTACGAGAGCCCCCGTAATTACTTATTTTCTGTTTTTTAGTATTTCTTGTTATAGCGGCAACAGAAATACATTATCTGTGAAAATTTCAACTGTCACGGTTCATGAGATGTAGCCTGGTGACAGACGGACAGACAGCGGGGCCTTAGTCATAGGGTCCGTTGTACCCTTTGGGTACGGAACCCTAAAACACATTTACTTCAAGGAACCCGCGCCTTCCACCTCACCGGATTAGATGCTCTGCCAACTGAACTATGGTCATGACCACTGACTGCGAAAATCTTTAGGACTGTGTGTTTTTACCTATAGAACCTGTATAAGACAGGTAATGTATTCATTAGTAGTCATTCGGATACACACACCGGTTCCGGTTCAGACAGAGCAGCAAAACGCTCGAGCACTTTTAAAGTGCTATTGGCATATCAACCTTATTTCATTTAGGGTGGATTTGACCAAACTTAGAGTTATGCGCGAGTAACTATACCAGAACAAATTTATTCCACGATTTTAAACTAGAATAACTCATTAGTCGTTTTACCATGCAATACAAAGTATAGAATACTTATACGCGAATAGCGGAATGAACGATGAACGAAACTATTACCCAGCTTATAATTACTGTTCTACAACGCCAAGGTATTCAAGTTTATGTCATAGCATCTCAATTTTGTCGTATTATAGTGCAGGTAAGTAAATGTTGGAATTATATGGCGCGCTGCCGCCATTAAAATATTCTCGGAATAGTTTATTATTCCACCAAAAACGGTAGTATAAGTTATTATTCTCGAATAGGCTTGAGTGTAGATGGTAAAATGTGAAATTGGTTTACTCTCGGACAACTGGCGATTTATTCTAAGTATAACCCTTGCTCTCGTTTGGTCGAATCCACCCTTAGACAAACCTGAAAATAGTATGCCACATTAAAATCTTATCTATTTTAATGTTGCATACTATTTTCAGCTTTTGCTTTTTTTGCTGCTCTGTCTGAATTGACCCTTACACTTTAAAATCAATTCCATAAAACTATAGACCCTTAAAAAACATGTTCCATTGACTTTTAATATTCATATTCATATTCATTTATTGTGCTCACATATAATACAGACTAGATGTACATGTCAGGTTGTCCTCAGGATCAATATATGTGCCCTGTAAGGGCGCTGCCACAGATAACCCCCAATAGATACCGCATTACGGGATTTTTGTTCGGATCCTAGCTCACCAAAACTGGAGGAAGGCGCGGGTTGCGGGGACTGGAGCCAATGCGCTATTATTGGCTGTTTCGAGTGACGCCCTAATAATGAACTCTAATAATTGGTCGAAACTAAGGCCGTGCTGCGAAGCGGCGCCATATATAGACCCATTTCCGCCAATGCGTGGTGCGCGGTCGTCGTCTTTCATGCGATATCTATTGGGGGTTATCTGTGGGCGCTGCACATTTACATTTTGAGTGGTTTTTACAATTATATAAGTTTATTGGTACATGTCAATGCTATTATTATTTAATTCTAATTTTATTATTTACGTCAACTCTAATTACTACTATTATTATTAAATTCTTATTAGTCAGGAGATTACAAAGCATTTTGAAAGATTATCATTAGTTATTTACTATCCACACCCTTCCATCCTTCATGCGCAGTAAGCTATCCTAAATCCTATCATTCCAGAACCATCTCTCAAGCGAAGCGTGCGAATTAGTGGTTGTACAATGTGAAAGGGCATGCAGCGAGGCGCGAGTGGCAACCCTAAAGAGTATGTGCGAGGAAATTACCAGTAGGGGTGGCATATTCTCGACAGGAGCAGACCAAACGAAGGACGTTGGCGCGGTTGTTCACGTTCATACTGTTAGTAAAGCTATTGTAAGTATACCATCTTCAAGCTGAACACAGACCTCCCATAAAACGCCACTTTGGGCGCTTATTATCAGGGGTTACCATAATCACCACGCTTGGCAGGCGGTTTGGTGATCGCTGAAGGTTTTAATGTACCAAGGAGAATGCTGCTGCTCGTTCTCTGGATATTCCCTTAGCCGGCTCTTATGGCACTCACGAGATAAGATGCTCCCCACTTCTTGTAGGTTAGTTGACTGCTATTTTTTTATTGCATAAATAAACAATGGGGCCAATTTTAAAGGCTTTAGTTGACAGATCTAAAACTTCTAAAACTGTTGCTGTCCTTGTCAAACAGACGGCAATGTAAGAGACGGATATATTTTTAGTAAGTTAAAGACTGTCAACTAAAGCCTTCTAAATCGGGCCTAATATTCCTCAAAAATAAACAGTCGTGTAAACAAAAATTTGAATATCTCAAAAAATTACAAAGTTACAAGCATTTCAATTCAACTGGTCGATGGATGCAGGAGGCAAGCAGCCGCTCAAAGTAGCGCTCTTTGGGGGAGGCCTATGTTCGGCAGTGGACGTCTTCAGGCTGATGATGATGATGACAAGCATTTTAACATACAGGAACAGAAAGAGACAGCTTTAACATCAGTCAACATCAGTTCTTGGTCCTCTATAGTACCTCATTACTAAGCTGTGGTAGCTTTTGTGGTAGCTGTGATCTCTTTGGCATGTGACGTCACTACGTGTTTTCATAGTAACTTTGTGCAGCTCTACACGATCTCTGTTCTGCGAGAAAGGGACACGCGATGCCCCCTCCAGAAACTTTAACAGCTTATTTTTCCGTGATTTATTTACCGATTTTACTTATTTTTTTTAAATTATTGCATTATTTTTTATCCTACTTTATTAAAATAATATTTACTTGTTTATTTTTATATAGCAGGCAACTAGCCTATTGTTGTGTTCTTTGAAAAGAAAGAAAGAAAAGCAATTTATTTGTGACAAAAAACACAATAAAGAGTACCTACGAAGAGTGTATACGATTAACAGTAAATTGCGATTTGCCACAAAAATAAAAAGTAGGTTAGGTATATCTGTCTATCCCTACTTACCCCTACCTCTTCCCTCATCATCATCTTATGGTGGAGGCCTATGTTCAGTCAGAAGTGGACGTCTTCCGACTGTTGATGATGGGAGCAATGGCTGACCTTATCGCTAAAATACAATCTCTTCCAGCTGGGTTAGCACGGACGGTAGGCAAAATTGTCTTTCCCCGTTTTACGTCACTTTCTTCATACTTGCTTACTTGTCAAGTGGAGTAAAACAGGGGAACGACAATTTTGTCTACCGGCCGTGCTAAGGCAGCAGGCAACCTTTGGGTAGAAAGGAAGAAGGAGGGGATAGGGTAGGTACCAAAGTGGACATAATTTTCAAAAAAAAAGTTTTTTCTACAGGAGTGTAAAAGAGATGAATTAAAGAGACTAATCAGTTTAGTGGCTGCGGTTGAGAGGAAGACGCAGAATGCGAAGGAATGTCTTCTCTCTCTTTTCAACGGTTTCCACGAAGGCAGACCGGACAGCGATAGGTTTGGAGGTAACTTTAGATTAACGCGAAGGGTATGCTTATAGCAAATAAGGTTCTTTGGCACTTTACCTGGCTAAATTAGAGCGTGTCGAATCGTTAAGCTTTATGTGACGTTCGTAAATACAAGATAAATTAGCTCTATAGAAACCGAGTTCCGGGTGACACTGCAACTGTTATGGGCGGCCGTGTCACTTAACATCAGGTGAACGACTTGCTCGTCTCGTCATTCAATCACATAAAAAAAAAAAAAAAAAAAAAAAAATCGTAAACTTTCCTCAAAAAATTTGAATGATGTACCAATTTTATTCAGTTTCTATCGAATATATACAAAAAAATTACGCAACAACCATTCAGATCTTGCAATTCAACGTGGCAATGCTGCCAGCATGTTGGGTACGCTACCTACCGGTAGTGGACTGGAGCATTTGTACTGTCTATAGGCCATCGCGGCTAGTATACAGTCTAAATGTTTTTGTAGTAGAAATAGTGTAATTAGTCTACTAGTTTTTAGTATCGTAGTAGTTAGTTAAAAGAATAAAGGCACATTGCCCGTTAAAAAAAAAAAAATGATATTTCAGATCTTTTGTCGTCTAGTAACATCATAGTTTAGAAAAATACAATATCTAAACATAGATATTAATTAAAAACCGTCAAAATCATCGTTATCTTTGTAGTAAACGCCGCGCTGAAGTTCAGACTGAATTGATATTTAAGTCTACGACGTTAAGGTCGATATTTCTTCGAACGGATTTTAACTGTGTCCCAAAAAAGTACAAAAAGTATTGGGTACAAAATTCTAACCTAAGCTTGATTTGTCGGTTAACTATTGCGGTCCTTATCGTTTCGACGTACGTGAAAGAGACAGCAACTTTTGTAGAACTGTCAGATTAGATAGAGGTTCATTAGACCTAATTTTGAAGGTTTTAGTTGAGTCCTTCATCACCCTCTTTGCCTTTCCCCATTTGTTGTTGGAGTCGGCTCCCAATCTAACCTGTAGCGGTGAGCTACCAGAATTACACGAGCGACTGCCATCTGACCTCGCAACCCATAAGGGACTAGTAACAGGGATGGTTAGATCAGGCGTCTGAGTAACCGTAATGATTGCCATAGATCATTGACTATAATAATAATACCAGTTGACAAATGATACAACTTCCCCTCATACGAAAATTAGTAGTGTATTTCAACTATTTTCATACAAATCACGGGGACCCGTTGATATCTTTTGTTCCATCCTGCTCTGTCCTTTGCATTACATATAGCTTTGTCTCGTTTTGTTACCTCGCCCCCTGCCCGCGCAGGTGAGTCGTGTTTGTACGAGAAATTATGTTCACGAGCTATCAACGGGCTTTATAATCTTTGCCATAGATGTTCTTATGACAACCGGGACCGACGGCTTAACGTGGTCTCCGAGGCACGGAGCGATGGCATCACAAACTGCACATAACTTACTAGAAAAGTAAGTTATTGGTGCAGGGCCGAGGATCGAACCCGGTGCCGTAAGATTGCGAAGCGCACATGCTACCGCTCGGCCACCATCGCTCTCTCAGTTCTTAACTCAATAAAATATATCCGTCTCTTACATTGTCGTCTATTCGACAAGAACAGCAACAGTTTTAGGAGTTTAGATCTGTCAACTAAAGTCTTTAAAATGTCTATTTACAGGGCGACAATGTCTACCGCAAGAGTCGATATCGACGCTCCGCCAGTTTTACGAAGAGAAACGCGAAAGATACAAAAATCAAATCAATTTAAGCATGGAGTTCGCATCCGAGAATTGTTCATTTAGCGAACACACAGGTTAGTAAATATGAAAGAATATAAAGTAAATATAATGAAAGAATATTTATTCAAGACATCACACAACATTATAACGTGATTCTACTTAATTTTTTTTTGTGAGATTGAATGACGTGACGAGCTAGTCGTTCACCTGATGTTAAGAGACACGGCCGCCCATAACAGTTGCAGTGTCACTCGGAACTTTAAAACAATAAAGTTTCGCGAGATACTGCACTGCGCACGTCATCCTGAGACATCACACAGTCTAGTAATCAGATTACTAGACTGAGTGATCAGATCATAAAGTCTCATTTGCCTCTGTGTTCCGGTTTGAAGGGCATTGTAGATAGTGAAGTTACTGGCCATTTAAATAATATCTAGATAAAACACGCAAAATTTCCAATATTTTTTCAGGTTTAAGATATTTTATTTCTCATAAGAATGAAATTCACTTACATGAGAAAAAATTTTTGAATAAGACTTCCCAACCATAAAAAGGAACACGAAGCCGCGCAAAAACTAAATATAAATTATAAATCAATGTAACCATAAAAGCGGGAGTGAAGCGAGCGCAACATTTTTTTACGCTTTTAAATAATTTTGCTTTGTATAAGGAAATGTAGATAAAACACGCGAAATTTCCAATATTTTCTGAATTAGTGTTCCCAACCTTAATAAAATGACAAACATCAAAACGAACACGAAGCCAGCGCAAAAACTTCAGCAAATCGTACATTAATGTAAAAAAAAAGCGCGAGCAAGTCGACCGCCAACATTTTCTACGTTTTTAAATAAACTGAGATGAAACACTCAATATTTCAGCTACTTCCAAAATTAGCATATAATAAAATGACTGGTAAGAAACTGCGTGTTGGCAAGAAAATAATTGATAAAGGCGCGAGCGAAGCGAGCGCGATAAATCGGCAGTTGAAAAAACCTGATGAATGCCTAAATTACCCAAAATCATATTTTAAAAAAAGAACGACAATAAAATAAATGCCTTTCGCTATAAGTGTTACGCGCGACCGCTCCTTCAGCTACACCCTAGGACCGGTACTGATAAACGACGCGGACTGCACTAGTCACTTTAGGGAAACAATTTTTTTATTCCAAACACATGAATTTAAAGCTGCCGCATGGGGCGCGTGCCTCTGTTTGACCACCCCCCCCTCGCCAGATCCGGGCCTGAGTGTCTTCTTAAGGTGTGTAATTGTTTTGGTTACAGAAAACGGAGTCCCGACGTTCGTCGATGAACTGAAGCTTTACCTGAAAAACTTCAGCCTTGACAGTAACAGAAAATTAGTTTTAGAAAGGTACGTGTACCCAGTGCTATTAAAAAAACGCTCCGGTGAATTTAGCTATTCATTCGTTCGTTGTTGTCTTACTCCCACCCACAGATTTATAAGGCGGTTGAGAGGCATAGCAAAACAATAGCGTGGACGTCATTTTCGGTTTTTTTTTATTCATCATTAGCCTGTATCTGTCCACTGCTGGACATAGGGGGTTGTTCCTGTTGTCCCCCACGTCTTTGGCCCCATAGGGCTCAACGGGAATTTTATTTCCTCTTGGGCCCCGGGATGTTTATTATTAATTAAATAATATTTCCCTTACCTATTGTTATTGTAAGGTACTTGTTATTGATTTAGAGTAGTTGTAAATAGTGTATTAGACTAAGTTTTCGCAAATAAACTCATTCATTCATTCATATTTAATTATCAAATTTTAAAAAACCACGACCCTATCACGGCCAATTCTGATTAAAAAGTTTGCAATAATAAACGTGTATTTTACGATATTGTATCGTGATTATAATAATTGTAATATGACTACAATATATTAGTGGGGCCCAACAGGAATATTTATTCCTGTTCCATGGGGCCGAAGACGTGGGGGACAACAGGAACAACACGACACAGGCATCTCCTAATGTATGCCACTTAGTCTGATCCTCCGCTAATCGCATCCAGCTGGGTTAGCATGGACGGTAGACAAAATTGTCTTTCCCTGTTTTACGTCACTTTCTTCATACTTGCTTGGAATAAAACAGGGGAAAGACAGTTTTGTCTACCGGCCGTGCTAACCCTACAGCTGCCGCCAGCCACTGCGTATATCGTCGTAGTTGTAGGACGCACTGCGACTAGATCGTTTTTATTGCTTTGTTGCTTACAAGCGAAGTGAGCGAAAGTCTGCTTCAACTCTCCTTTTTTGCTTTCGTCTGTCCGGATGTACAGGTCGCATTTTTCAACGAACCCCTCGACGCACCTTGGTATGCACGTTATGAGTTTGGAGTTTTTTTGTTGTCTGCAATTTTTGATTGGAGGTGTATTTCCCCCAAAAAGGGGGGAAGTTTGCTGCGGTGCCATCTATCGGCTAATTTTGATAATAATCGGCAGAAACATTAGGTACCCGATTCTAAACAAATATTTTAAATATAGGCAAAATCGGTCAAGAGGTTGTCGAGATATAGACCCGTAAGGTCCGAGTTCGGGACCTACTATGTACCGTGCGGTCCCAGCGGTGTGAGAGTAGGACCACCAAAAACGTTGTTCGCAAGGTCTACCGTTCTCAGAACTACTAGTATTTATCAGTTATCTGGTTCCCATAGTAGAAGCTTTGCATGGTTTGGGGCTAGATGGCGCTGATGGAGATTTCGCTATACACTGCAGTCAATCCATACAAAACTGCAAGCAAATAGTATCACAAGAAATCTTTATTACAGCGGCGAAAAGATCTGGATATTCGAAACTCTTCAGTCTTCACTCCACCAGCTGTACTCGAAATGGCAAAACGAAGACCTGACCACATCCCTACTCTGCCCGTTTCTCACCTTGAAGCAAAACTTGTGTTTGCTCGTGAGAGAATACTCTAGAAAACTGGAATTGAAAGAAATGGTTCAAGAGTTGGATAGTATGAAGAAAAGCAGGCTGAATATAGGTAAGATTTTATTTCTGAACGGACTTCAGAAAAGGTTGATGTTGTAAATTTGTTTTTTTTTTTTTCAAGTAAATGAATGACGTGACGAGCTAGTCGTTCGCCTGATGTTAAGCGTCATGGCTGCCCAGATTGCAGTATCACTCTGTTATCCAAAATTTCTATATAAAATGATTGGTGAATATCGGTGAATTTTATTTAGTAAATAGTATAAAACATTACACCATATAAGGCGGAGATCGGTAAAATATTGCTACGAAACGTAATAAATAACCACCCCCCCCCCCCCCCAATGTGGTCCCAGTTACGAATAGGACCACCCCTGAAACCCGATGGGGACGAAAGGTTCTCGATTGGCGACCACGAACCGGAAGACGCAGCGTAGGCCGGCCCCCCACTCGGTGGACCGACGACCTGGTGAAAGCCGCGGGGAGCCGATGGATGCAGGAGGCGAGCAGCCGCTCAAGGTGGCGTGCTCTGGGGGAGGCCTATGTTCAGCAGTGGACGTCTTCAGGCTGTTAATGATGATGAAGATGTAATAAATAAAATAAAAACAAAAACAAACTCTATTTGTATAATTATGGTCATCATCATCAGCAACAGTCTGAAGGTGACGCCATTTTGAGCGGCTGCTTGCCTCCTGCATCCATTGTAATTGCGAGTGCCGACCACGAACTTGAAGACGCAGCGGTAAAAAACGGTGGTAAAAACCACCGGTAGCCGATTATGGTCATCAATTGGGTTTATTCCGCGCATACTTCAGTCACTATTTTTTTAAATTAAACTATAACGACTATCCAACGTTTTGCTATCACTTGCTGTAGATACTATAAACCGGTACATGTATCAGCCCGTCATTTCTAAAACATTCATCTTCTAATAAGGGGAGATGGGAAATAATAAGAAATATTTTTGTTTAAAACGTTTACACCATCTTCCAAAAAATTGCAATTTGCCACAAATGGTCACACTGCCGATCAGTAAAAATTTGTTCCACCTTATGCCGCAGGACTTTTTTCGTGAGATGAACTCTATACACAGTTTAAAATAGTTATTTTTATTACAGATCTAACGAAAATAACTGAAGATGAACAAAAGGTTCTAGACAAGATAAAAAAACGCCTCAACGAAAGCATAATCAGTTTGCAGAAGACGGACAAAATTCTTGGCATCTGCATGGAGAATCTCCAGCTATGGTCAGAGAATAACATGAAGAAATACATTTCTGACAGAAGAACAGTCGACGGCCAAACTTATAGTGCCTATGAGGCGGCTTACCTGTATAGTTTAAGATTGTAATAAAATTATTCCTATGAACCCTTACATATATTCGTTTTATTTAAATACTTTTACTATTCAACTTAAAAATAACCTAATGGTGCGAGAGCCCACTGCAAAAATACCTACGTCATCGGGTACCCCAATAGGCTATCCTTAGATCGTTAACCGACGCTTAAACATGTAAAAAAAAACAGGTCTGCCAGTTCCGATCCTGCCGGGTCGTGGAAATAATCCACCTCCACCAACTTCAAATGCCTTGAATAATAAGTTTCGCCAAGTTTAGACCTGGCAGACCTTTTAATCTATTATCAGGGTCACTTTGGCTATTATTGGGCGTAGGTTTCATCGGGGTATTCGCTGGGGTAGGTGAAGGGCACATTTTTAGGGGTCTGCCAGGTACTTCCAGCCACATCATGTCATGTCATGTTGCCTTTGTGGTTGTTTCCTTTCAGGTTTAGGGTGCGCAACGGCAGACCAATATTTTTTACATAATTAATCAATGGTTAACTGTTGCCAGAGCTATCGACAATTGACAAAAAAAAATACGTCCAAAAATTTCAATTATTTCCATGACCCGGCAGGATCGGAACTGGCAGACCTGATTTTATTTACATATTTAGATGTCGGTTAAAGATCTAATGATAGCCTATCGTAGGTATTTGTGCAGTGGGCTCTCGCACCATAAATAAATAGTTGTGGAGTGTTGTGAACCACAGAGCAGGAAAAAAATACGCTTCGTCTAGGTGTGAACTGTTATATTTTTTAATGCTCTGTGGTTGTGGACTTGTGGACATTACACACAGCGCCATCTAGCCCCACACTAAGCAAAGATGGTACTAATAGAACTGCTGTGCGAGCTGAACTACACTCTATTGCGTTGTGGCAAGAGTCGCTATTTCTTCGCGGAGTGTTTTCTTCACCGGCACCACTATTATCAAAGAGATGTAACGCTACGCTATAAGCGGCTCGCGGTTACTTGCTATCTACTGGATCTCCCGAGGGAACTTAAATTTTCCGAGTTAAGAACAGTAATAAGTTGATCTTGGTAGTAATTAAGTACATCATTAGTAGTCTATGTGTAAAACTTCATTCAAAAGGGTTTCGCTGTTTAGTGTAAAAGCAGTAACATAACATACACTAAATACACCCTGCAGAATTCTACGACCTACAACCAGTTTAGGTTTTTTTTATAGAGGATAGATAGGCCGCCATCTCGCCTGATCTAATGGTATAAGCAACGCACGACGACGCGACGCTCGATGGTGCGGCCGAAGAAGTAGCACGCAAACCTACACGTGACGTGACAATACAACGCAAAACCTAACCCGCAAGTAAGGACTTTGATGTTTTTTTGAGGGGGGGAAATGCCTTCGTACTTCCCTGCCACCACGGGGGTGATGGCAGGGGGTATGTGGGACTCGAACCCACTAAAACCTCCCCGTGATCCGTCCGCCGCCGGGATTGGGCGAGATAGGGTCGCGCTAGCATTCACTATCTCGCCCCGACGGTAGGCCCTTTCGGGCCTCTGCGCCAGTGGGTGGCCAACCTTACACCTCGGTTACCCACCAGACTCTGATTCTAATAGAAGACATCCCGCCCTATCATCGCATGTGTTAATTAGTTGCCACCCTTCGCCGTCCGGTCCATTTATCCTTTCCTCCTATCTTTTCCCCTCTCCCTTCATTACTCCCTGGTAATGTGTTATCGTAACGTATATTGGGCAGTCACGTCAAGTACTCTGTGAGTCACGTAGGTTACCATACAGGGTGATTGGTTCGTGACCGTATACTTTCAGCGTGTGCTTAAACAGGCCTTGGGTTATCTTTTAAGCGTAACATTAGTTCAGCGATTTTTTTATATTTTTGAGTTATTAAATTTTTTGTGATCATTGGAAAAAATCCCCGTTTTCGACCTTAAATCACTAATTTCTGAAAGGTGCTTGATTTTAATTACATAAAAAAACTCTACTGACACTTAAGTTTAATCATACTTAACCATACTTTTTTTAAACTGTAGGTATAAACGTAATTTTTTTTTAAATTACGTTTATACCTACACAGAACCTGAAAATAATCACCCTTAACGATTTAAAAAACAAAGCCTTTAAATAGCTTTATTTTAGTTTGGGGTTTTACTTTGCTATTATATCAAATCTTAGAGTAAGATGATCGAAATTCCCGTTGTACAGATGGCCTAAGTAAATAATTATTTTAGGAGGCAAAGTAAGTTCACTCAAAAATGCTCGTAATGTGGTCATTATTTTGACAACCTTCTTTGGGCAAAGTCGACGTTGCTGCGCTACTCGAAAAGGCGCAGGCAAAGTTGTATGAAATTTTTGCTTTGCATTTGCATTTGCTTTGCATTGCTGGCGAGTTATACCAAATTGTTGGTGGCTATAGCCAAAAATCTCTAGGGTAGAGTTTTGTTTCGTGAGATGTAAACGAGTCAAAATAGATTA
Source organism: Ennomos quercinarius (assembly GCA_910589525.2). NCBI lineage: Eukaryota > Metazoa > Arthropoda > Insecta > Lepidoptera > Geometridae > Ennomos > Ennomos quercinarius. Next base: position 5,890,055 of record OU342510.1, read on the forward strand.
AAATGAATCAAAATCGACCAAAATGGATCATAATGGATGGACCAAACGATCAAAATGAATCATACTGAATCAAAATTAAATTCATTATTTAATGAGTTAAGTTGGTTATCCTACCTCATTTAGGATCATAATCCAAGAAATTTCCAGCGGGTGCTTTTTACTTTACATTACCGCACGATCAGTTAAGTTTATATCTTACTGCAAGTTATACGTACATTTTCGTCGTTTCGTTTCGTTCCAGTTCACGTTCCAGTTCCAGTTCACGTTCAAATTCCAGTTCACGTTTCAGTTCATGTTCCAGTTCCAGTTCATGTTCCAGTTCACGTTCACGTTCCAGTTCCAGTTTTCGTTTCGTTTCGTTTTAGTCGATATCGATTTTGTTCGCGCTATCAACCAAAGACTTCTATGTATACACTGGACAGGACATCTCTAACTTGCACTATCAACCACTGCAAATATGCCGGCCGGCATCTTCTCGCTCATACGATGCTCAGCACTCAAAGCGACTGCACGTGCAGCAGTGAATAGTAGTAAAAATTATGATCCGAATGTGCCATTGCACTAGCGCTGCGTGTTGGGATCGTTGGTTAGACTATTTAATCTCGTAAAGCGCTGTAGGGATTTTCGTTTAATTATACAAAAAATGCCAACTATTTGTGCTTTGAATAGCTTCTCTAGTACGTAGTACATATACCTCTTTGCCATCAACACGGTTTTTCTCTGACGGCACGTGAAAATAAGAAAGAAGCCTGCACGATATTTTTCACTAAGTTAATTTTTTTTTTTTATTGTTTATAGGCAAAGCATTTGACCACTGTCTCACCTGGTGGAAAGCGATGACGCAGTCTACGATGGAACATGCTTGCCTAGAAGATACCTGTTCACTATCGTCTTGAAGACACCCAGATCATAGTTAGCTGGAAACAAGGATGCCGGCAAGGTGTTCCACTCATTGGCTGTTCGCACTATAAAGTGCATAGCAAAACGCTTAGTGCGGGTTGATGGAATTTCAACCATATATGGCTGCCGTGTTTTTGTGCGCCTTGATGTCCGGTGAAAGAACCCAGATAGCAAGCTCACTTGCTGCAAACTTGCTATTCTTTGATTTTAACTTGCTATGTCAAATATGATAAGGCAAGTTTGTGACAATATTGCTGCAATATTGCTGGTATAAGGATGATGGCTCAAGTTTGTATCAAAGTTGCTGCAATCTTGAATTTTGATTTATGTTGCAAAGATAATGTCTCAATTTTGTTTTTAACTTGCCACAAACTTGTTTTTTAATGGTGTCTACATAGTAGTTTTCATGGCAAAAAAAAATAGTTGTGTTCCAAACATGTACGCTCTATGGCATTGTATTTATCACTCACAACGCTAACTGGGCTACGTTCAGAACCTTTAATTTAAATTAAGTAATTATTTAAATGTAGGTACATATTATAAACAAATTTAAAAAAGGAAGTGTAGGGGCAGTTTTGTCGTGCAGAGTAGCGCTTACCATCAGGGTAGCAACCAAGCTTGCTTAGTTTTTGTTATTCCATTGTTAAATGTTTGTCAAAATTCATCCGCAGTACATAAAATTAAATTGTATATCTAGTTACTACGAATGAAACTAGATGGCGTTACTCTCGTAGTTCCAAAATCCTGAATCGCGCAAACGTTGTGTTACGCTAGCTTTATGAGGTGCTTGAATATCTTTGTGAATCAATAACCATAAATAATTAATATCACATGTCACAAGTCCTTGTCTTAGTTGTACCAGGTCAAGTTCGTACGGTACGGAGTTACGGACGGACGATATATTTTAAAGGTCGAAGGACATTATTTTATTTTAATTTTGAGAAAACATCAAAACTAAATTAGAAACTTGTAAAAGCAAACATTATACAAGTTTGCTATTGCAACTTTGTTTACACTTTGAAGAAACAAACATCATGCAAGTTTGATGCTGGGAAACTAGAAAGTTTGATTCAAACTTGCCTCAAGTGTATAGACTTGCCATGACAAGTTTGAAACAAACTTTCACTTTTGATACATCAAAGTTGCTGCAAGTCTGATTCAAGTTTAAATTGCTATCTGGGAAAGGAGATGGAGGAATAAGATCGTGTAATTCCTTCGCACACTCTCCAAAATGCAGTCTATAAAAAACCGATAAACTGGCAACTTTAAGCCGGTGCTCTAAACTGTGGAGCTTAGCTTCCACCAACGCATCATTACCAATGAGTCAATTAACAGTACAACTCTGTTTTTTCCTCGCAACTGTGATGAAAAACGTCGTATGACATGCGTGTGCATTAATCATTACACTATCGGCTGCCATAACACGCTCGCCTGCGGCTCGCGCGCATATTACCGCCTCGAGTGTAATGATCAACTTTGCACACTCATAATACTGGGTGGCGCAAAAGTAAAGACCCTATTTGGTTCAGCTATAACATTTTTTCTAAATTAGAAAACTAGATTTAGGTTTTTTTAAATGTATATTTGTGCCATTAAATTTCGTACCATTAGGATTTAAAGATGATGTCTTTTAAATGGTGACCTCCAGAGTTGATACACATTTGAGCCCTATTTATGACATTTTGCATAACTTGCCGTAACACTTCCTGCGATATGTTCGTTATTTCTTGACGAATGTTTTCTTTTAGAGCTGCGAGAGTCTGTGGCTTGTTCACATACACCCGAGATTTCAAAAAACCCCAAAGAAAGAAGTCTGGACTGGTCAGATCGGGTGATCTTGCAGGCCAAGGCAAATCGCCAAAACGAGAGATAACTCGGCTTGGAAAAGCGTCCCTCACTAAGTCCATAGTGTCGCGCGCTGTGTGTGCCGTAGCGCCGTCTTGTTGAAACCAGATGTGCTCCAGCCCCAATTCGTCCAAACTGGGTATCAAAAACTCACGTAACATGGTTCTGTAGCGTTCTCCAGTGACAGTTATCGCATTGCCTCCAGCGTCTTCGAAAAAATAGGGTCCGATCACTCTGTCAACACAGATGCCACACCATACAGTAACTTTTAGTGGGTGTAGAGGTGTTTCTTGAATAATGCGCGGATTATCAGTACCCCAGAACCGAGTATTCTGCTTATTGACATGCCCTGAGAGATGGAAATGCGCTTCGTCACTCATAACCAATTTTGAAGGAAAATCATCTTGCAAAATGTCATAAATAGGGCTCAAATGTGTATCAACTCTGGAGGTCACCATTTAAAAGACATCATCTTTAAATCCTAATGGTACGAAATTTAATGGCACAAATATACATTTAAAAAAACCTAAATCTAGTTTTCTAATTTAGAAAAAATGTTATAGCTGAACCAAATAGGGTCTTTACTTTTGCGCCACCCAGTACATTCCTCGCATTATTTGAGTAAAGCACTATACAAGTCTTGGTCCGCAATGACTGCACTGCTGGCCTCGCTAATAAAACCGCGGCAGTAACATACTATTATTCTATAAACTAACTACTTACTAGAATAATATATAAGATTATATTTAGGTAGGTTGTAACTAGTAAGTAGGTAGGTGGGTAGTGGGAACCTACACTACCTACCAAACAAACTTACGCATATTATCTATCTACCTAATTACATCACATCAACACACAAGAACACGGCCGGAAGGCGTGCATTATTGAACACATGACTCCTTCATAAAACGCCACTTTGGAGTACTATAAACGATTAGATGAGGGGTTCAGGGGTTCGCCATAATCACCACGCTTGGCAGGCGGCTTGGTGATTGCTACGTAACGTAGGTACCTATACGTAGGGAGAATACTACTACCTATTCTCATTATCATTATTAGGTACCTATGTAGCTACGCATACCTAGAGGTAGAATAGCTTTATTGCCCATCCCGTAATCACATCAAGGAAAAAAAAAACTAAGAAAAAGTCTTCAATATAATATATAACCACGTGTGCTACAATTTGTAATAAACGACCATGAAAGAGAGGACAAAAAAGCCTGCGTCAGCTCCTCTCAAAGAGTATAATATAATCTCGAGCTACGCTAGCTGGTAGTATTACTTATTCTGTGTCCAATCTCTTCTTTTTATATCTTTTGTTACCTACATCAAGATATAATAATACCGGCCCCAGCCTCACGGGGGGCCTCTTACCCCCTTTTGCGGTACGAACGAAGGGGTGCGGGCAGAACTCCGAAGTGGGTACGTCCGTTCAGTGGGGGGCCCCACACCGTGCTGCCGTATCGATCGTCTCTCTGGCATTTTTGGAAAGGACACGGACCAAAAAGAGTATAACAAGATAATAATGTTGCGCTAGAATTAACGGCTCGCTAGGCTCTGCCGACCTCGCGGCGGCCAGCCGGGCGGCAGCCGGGACCTTTTTGTCTGGGAACTACACATTCATGCCGGTATAAAAGCATCTACTTATATAACAACCTACCTAGTGTGGGTTCCAGTAGCTGCTAAAAACGCTAAGAACGCTACGAAATTATGCCACTTTTTACCCAGACAAGGCCAAATCACATATGATCGTTCCAGTCAATGTGAACGAAATAAACGAAAATAACAATAATGTTGTTCAAGTGGAACCCGCTACTAAATGCTATTGTTTGTATGTTTGTGTGTTTTTATCTGTGTAATGCAATAATATTTTACCTGTGTGCATGTTTGTGTGTTTGGATGTTTTGCACGTTTTTATGTTTGGATGTGTGTTATCTTTAAGAAATCTTCTAGGCCAAGGCCGTCCACTTACCAGTTAACAACAGCCTTTAGATATAGATTTAAGACTATACATTTAATAAACAATATGTGATCTGTCACTCTTAGGAAGATATAAATAGTTCAGCTTCGTAGACACAGATAGGATCTGTGTCTAAAGAAGTACCTACCAACTTTTTTTATAGGATCTGTGTTCGTAAAGCGTTGTTTCTTTAGCTCTTATTCCACTTTTACAACCGGCGCGCGCGGCGTCCTCGTTTCCAGCTAATGCCTCTATTACATTACACTAAATTCAGTCGTCTTAAATGATTCAGGCACTGAATTCAGTGTAGTGTAATCAAAATGGTCGTGCGATAGAAAGACCATAAATACATACATAGCTGACAACCGTTATACCCGCGTATCGTTTTAATTTTCTTTTCGCAAATCTCCCAGTCATGGTGCCATAAAAATGCACCTGCGTTTTGGGTTTTTGGCACAGAATAGGGGATTTCTTTCACAATACATCCTATCACCGACTTTACTACGAACTAGTATGAAACAAAAGGCCCTCGCAAAACAGCTCTAATCTACCAATTACTACTATCGTTACTAAACAGTCCTTGGAAAAATCTACTGTTAGGTAAGTAGGTACTTACTTACACAGATAATATTATTATAGGTACCGTACTTATAATTAATGTATTATTACTAAAATTATGTTTATTTAGTTAAAGAGATGAGTGAGTGGCAAGTACCTAAGCATGCGGCCCACCTGATGGTAAGTGGTCACCGCCGCCTATGGGCATCTACAACACCGAGAGCTTTGGTGATGACGTTGCCTACCTAGGTATAAAGAGGACGCAATACCTACTATGTGTATGTGGAAAAACCTCATCAGGAAAATCATTCCACAGCTTTCAGGTTTGTCAAAGACACGAGCGTATTGAATCGCGTCGTATGAGAGTTCCAATTATTAAGTATGTCTACTTCCTACAATATGAGGTTGCAATTTTCGTGATGCCGTGAAATTCTGTGGTAAAAATTGCGCTGTTATGTGGAGTGAAATGCACAGCCATTTTTTAACAACGCAATGTGAATACGGATTATTCCCGTCTGCCACCGCGTGGGGGCAGACGGGAATAATCCGTATTCACATTCCCGTCTGCCCCCACGCGGTGGCAGACGGTCACACTTATGGCTATCGACCCCTACCTATGTATGAACAATAAGGGCAAACGTGAATATGTTATTACCATCTGCTACTAATTAATTATAATTTGCCGCAAATTTTTTATATAAGTACAAGTGACTTCTGGCACTCACCGGCTGCTGCCGCGGAACGCTCGCTACCTACACTTCGCTTCGTTCGCTCGGCTCGTGCGTAGTGTGGTCGCTGTTCACCTAACGCTCCTCGCTTCGCTTGTCGTCGCACCTATTTATGACTTTTCCCTAGATTTCCCGTTTAAATTGATGCTGGGGGCAGATGGTAATATTCCGGATCACTATGGTCAACCACCCCCGTGGGGGCGGATAGCCATAAGACCGTCTGCCACTGCGTGGGGGTCGTTCGTGGGGACAAACGGGAACATACCGTGAATACGGCCTTCTTCTTTAGACCCACTTGCGCGTTCCGTTTTCATCCCAGCTTGACTAAGTAATAACTAATCCTGGATTAGTCGTTCAGTTTATCTTGACACGTTTAATGCGTGTTTAATTTATAATGGCCTCGGATAAAACTGAGCCACTTATTCCGAAAAAAAAACGTAAGTAATTAATCTAGGCTCTTATTCGACTAACTTATTCAATAACTACAGGCAATTTTTTCCCCCAATAAGTGGCTAATTTCATAACTTGCTAATGTACCAACTACCAAAATAAATTACTAAAGGACTAACCCAGGATAATTAATACTGACAACGCGAAAGTGGGTCTTATAGGTGGGTACCTAGGTATAAACTTAAGATTCCAGAATTAGCATTTAAGTTAATGAACAATGTTAATGACTTAGGAAAGATCTATTAATGATAAGATTCTATCCAAAGATATAGATACCGTGCTGTAGCTAAAAAGATGCTTATTCAGGCTGAGCTGCATGGGTGAAATATAAATTCTTCATGTTAACCTAATGTTCAATCGAAACTAGGGGGTGGGGGGTTGGGGGGGGGGGGGGGGGGTGTACATTACTAATAAATCTAATAATACGGTACAAAGCTTTATAAGTAGTAGGTGCCTACCCATATAGGTATCTAGGTTTATTAAACCTACGCGATTGCGACGCTGAAGTAACAAAACGTAGTCTGTGTTTTGTCATTAGCAAACGAAACATGTTTTAAAACCTCGTATTCTCGTATTATTATTACTCAGCTCACCTCGCTCGCCTCGCCTCACAACACAAGCAAGTCACACACACATCGCAACGCAACCAGCCAGAAACAGGCGAGGCGCATGCGCATGGCATGAGGCATCACCCATCGCATTGTTCGTGTTAGTCCGGGTAGCGGCTGTGAGCGAAAGCGGGACAGCCATAGAAGCACTGCTGCGGTCAAAGACCCGTCACAGCAAGCAAGCTTCGAGCCAGACGAATTTATAATGTGGGTTTCTATAATGCTCGCTCGCAAATAATAACTTATGTAATATTATTATTTCCTATACAACTTTAACAATATTATTATTAATTTATTACTTATTTATGCTTTGTTCTCATTGTAGTATTATTGTATTGTATAGTGATTGCATTATGAATTATTATGTTTTCAACTTTTTAATTTGATTTGGCCACATTAAAGCCGCTTAGGTAATTATAAATCTGTTTACAAGTTACAAGTGAGATTTATCGATCCCGATATTTTTTATTAACCAAAACCATATTATACATTTATCTCTTTACAAATATAATCCCCGATATGTAAGTTTATGAGAGATTGGGATTATGCTATATTTTTTACTTAGAATAACTAGTACCTACGTACTTACCTACCTACCTACTACATTACGTTAATTTATTGATTTGATTTTAATTATGTAAGTAGGTGTATAATAATTTTAGGTGATAAGGTATACCTATATACTTTAGGTGCTTACCTAACTAATTTAAAATTCAAAACAAATACTTAAATTATTACAACTGAGTACCTACCTAATGGAATGGAGTAGAAAGAAATAGATAAATCAAGTAAGAATCCACGATTACAGGTAATATTCGTGCTCGCTTCGCTCTCAGTCACTCGCAAAGCTATATCGTGCTCGTGTTTATATTCAGTTCCCATCGCACCCAACCTACGCAAACAGCATAAATTAACAATAGCGTTAGCTGTAGCTACCTCCGCATGGCCACCGCGTTCGCCCGGTACAGCAGAATAGATAATAGTACCACACCACGTACCGGCACGCACACAGCTGTGAGCGCTTTACAACATCGGCGGTGGGTGGGTGGGTGTGGGTGTGGTAGGTAAAGTAGGGTTGCCTTGCCGGCTGTTCTGTATTTTACTGAACTGTTCGACATTTCGGTCCCATGTTCGTTGTGTTTGGTATGAATACACCGAGGTGCTTTTTAACCTTTATAGAGTTACGTTTGCCCACTGACTCGCCTGATGGTGTTTTCGGCCACACCATCGCTTCTTACCTCCTTCTTCACACATCCATCCGATGGATAATGGAGTACCTACTAAGTATGAGTGGTTTGGTATTTTTTTATATCCATCGATAGACACTTGATCCTTTTTTTTGAGGGGGGGAAATGCCCTCGCACTTTCCTGCCACTTCACACTTCCCTGCCACTTGATACTAATTCAATTTTTATGCCGGGTTATATTTATCTACCTACACGCACAATTAAAAAAAAATTGCTTCTTATAATATTCATCATCATCATCAGCCTGAAGCTCGCCTCCTGCATCCATCGGCATTCAGCTCCCCGCGATTCTGACTAGGTCGTCGGTCCACCTAGTGGGCTGATTGCTTCTTATACCTACTCGTAATGGAGAGCTGATAAAGTTAATATGAAATCTTTCGCAGCACTCGAGCGGTAAAATAGATTTTATAATAATTTTATCAGCTCTCCATACATCTTAGTACTTACCTACGTGTATAAGAAGCAAACTCATAAATATGTTTATTAAACGGTGTCGAAAATCGATTAGTAATTTTGGCAATCTATCATTAGATGATTGAACAAAATGTTGGTACCTACCTATTACCACAAAACTGGTATCAATCGAACGTCCTTATCAGCGCTGGTCCTGGATCAAGATATAGAGCGAGAGTCTTTCGGCTTTGACATTACATAATTTGCATTACAGTTTATGTTAAATCACTTATAGGAAACACTTAAAGTAGAAATATTAAAAGCGCAAGCGAAGTGAGTGCAAAAATTTCTATATTTGGCGTATTATATTTCAGAAAACACGTATGCCAATTCAAACATGAATTACATATGAGTCAGTACAAACGCGCTTACTATATGTATAATAAAGCACAGTAGAAATATGAAAAGCGCGAGCGAAGCGAGCGCGAACTTTTTTATATTCACTGTTTTGTATTTCAGAAAACACGTTTGGCAATTCAAACATGAATTACATGTCAGTCAGTACAAACGCGCTTGCCATAATTATAACAAAATACAGCAGGAACATAAACAGCGCAAACGCAGCGAGCGCGAAAATTTTTATATTTGCCTTATTGTATTTCAGAAAATATGTATGCAATTCAAACATTCAAAACATTCTTGCTCTGCCCTTGGACCAGCGCAGATTTCGGGGGGGGGGGGGGGGGGGGGGTTTGAACCCCCAAAACTCCCCCCTGCCTATGGCCATGGCGGCAAGTGCCCATATATTCAGACGTGTGGATGGGCGTTTGCCTTGGCTTGCAATGGTTTGCAAAGCGTTTGCCGCCAATCCAAGCTAAGTCGGTTTTTGTGCCCAAATCAAAGGAAGTTTGCGGCAAACATTTGCAATGCATCCACACGTTTGTTTTTAGCTAGTATTACTTGGACATTGGCGGTGAATAGACGTATGCGTGCATGTATATTGTACTGCCATTATACGTGCTAAACAATAATAAACTAGCAGTTCTGCGCACGGTAGACCTTGACTTCCATGAAGCTATTTTATAGTACCTACTCAGTACGTCCTGAACTCAGCTCAGACCAAGGATACTAGAGACATTAAAGATAAATAAGCTGATGCATGAGAGAAATCATCTCTGTGAATGTTCAAATACTAATACGTAATGTGAGCATAATTATTTTTAGGTACTTGTTTATTATTTCCTTAATAGGTGTATTTGAAAATTCTCAGAGACGATTTCTTTCATGCATCAGCTTTTTTATCTTTAAGGTCTCTAATTATCCTTAGTCTGAGTTCGGGACGTACTGAGTACTATAAATATAGCTTCATGGAAGTCCACGTCTACCGTGCGCAGAACTGCTAGTTTATTATTGTTTAGCACTTATAATGACAGCACAATATACATGCACGCATACCTCTATTCACTGCCAGTGTCCAAGTAATACGAGCTACAAACAAACGTGTGGATGGGTTGCAAGACTTGCAAGCGTTTGCCGCAAACTTCCTTTGCTTTGAGCACAAAAACTGACTCAGCTCGGATCGGCGGCAAACGCTTTGCAAACCATTGCAAGCTGAGGCAAACGCCCATCCACACGTTTGATTTTGTGGGCACTTGCCGCGGTTTGGTAAACGTGTGGACCCCGCATAAAAGGTTGATCACAATTGCCCCGTTCTTGTGTTTATCAGTAGGTGAAGTATTTGGTCGTGTCATAAGTCATTTTTTGTGATAAGGTCTAAGTACCTATACTGATAAAGTACAGGCATATCGTGGTTTTAACCATATTTATCCGTTTGCCCGTGGAATCTTTTTTTTTCAGGATAAAACATGTAATAGGTAAAGCAATGATAATTGGTAAATGGTAGGTTAATAAAACTGTGTTTACAAGTTTACAAAGATATTAAGTTTCTGAAAATTTTAACCGCCACTGGCATGCGACTCAGTTGGAAGAGCGTCTGATACGGTGAGCTATAAGTTCCTAAAAATGTTAGGGTGACCAGTGGGATTTAAACCCGCACCTTCCAACTCATCACACTAATATTATAAAGGCAAAAGTTTGTGTGTATGTTTGTTACTCCGTCACGATCAAACGGCTGGACGGATTTGATTGAAATTTGGAATATAGATAGCTTATGTACTTGATTAACACATAGGCTACTTTTAGCCACGGGTAAAACGGCGGGGCGCAGCTAGTAGAATTATATAAGTATATAAATCCGTCCAGCCGTTTGATAGTGAAGGAGTGACAAACATCCACACAAACACATACCTACACACACATACAAACTTTCGGCTTTATAATATTAGTGTGATGAGTTGGAAGGTGCGGATTTAAATCCCACTGGTCACCCTAACATTTTTAGGAACTATAAATATTGTATCTATGTACACCTGAAGGCCCACTTGCGCGTTGCCAGAATTACGTAATCCTGGATTAGAGCTTTAGTTTATCTGATTGACCACTTATCCCGTAAAATTTAAACCCAGTCTTAATTTATAATAAGCCTAGGTTAAAAATTTAACGGGATAAATGGCTAATTTGTTAACATGCCAAGGAAAACTAAAGGACTAATCCAGGATTAGCTACTTTTAGTCAAGCCGGGATTAAAACGGAACTCGCAAGTGGGTCTAAGTGTAGGTACCTACCTACTTTAAAATCCACTCCATGAACGAGACGTACAGCTACATGCCATCCATTTATGGTTGACATTCCTTCGATTCGCACAAAGCGGTTTGACTCGACATTTATAATCCGAGCAGCGAAGGAATGGAATATTTTACCAGCGTCTTTGTTTCCTGATAAGTACAATCTGGAGCTCTTCAAGCCGCGAGTGAATCAGGTATCTTCTAGGCAAGCATGTACCACCGTAGATCGCATCGTCACTTCCCATCAGGTGAGATTGCAGTCAAATGCGGGCTTATTTAGTTGTAAAAAAAAATGAGATCCGTGTTCATATTATAATTATTGTTAGGTATTATGATCTAAAAAAATCTTATGACCCCTTAATAGGTAGTTAAGTAAGCTAGTTTAGCTGATAATAGTAGGAGTTTTACTATTGCAATAATTTTCGTATCAGATCTAACCCGTGAAGCAGAGGTGGGCCAGACAGAGCCACCCACCCAGGCCCAACCATTATGAGTCCACCACCCCTTTCCGCTCAAACACCCCGTTCCACCCGAGGGTCGTAAGTTGTTTGGGATGGATTTAGCTCCCTCTCCAGTAATTCTCCAGTGCCTCGTGGGATTTTAGGAAAAGGTTGGGCTCGGATGCCTTTGATATTTTCTGAGTTTTCTGATAATTTATCTTGTACCCGTCGACGCTATAATGTCCTACTAACTTTTTTTATAAATATACTACCTATACGTCTATGTACCTGGTCTACACTAAGCCTAAAAACACAAAATAAAGCGAGTAATAAAAAGTTCTATTAGAAAACAGAATTTTTAGGTCACTTTCTGCGGGGAGCGGTTCCCAAAAAGCTAACCGAACTTCACATGATCATTATTTCACCTACAATTAGGTAATATTACTTACATAATAGTAGGTAGACGGTAGTACCTACTAAGTACCTCTACCTACTTATTATGCTACAGAGACAAAAACTGCCGAGTCATGAAATTGTTTGGTGCGACACGCTCTTGGCAGTTATTAAAAATCGTCGTGAAATAGGTACATACTTATGTAAAATAATATCTTTATTTTAGCGTTGAATTTACGACAAAACTTACAAACATACAAAAATATGAAAAGATCACGATACTATATTCTAGATAAAATCAAATCTATCAATATTCAACATCAATAAATTATCAATGACGAGTAGACATGCCGTCCGTCAGACATGAGATAATAATGTATGCCCGGGCCACTCAAATCGTCAAATCGCTATTATTATTACCTACATTTTGCTGTTCAACACTCCATCTCCGAGCAAAGCGAGCAGCCGAGGTCGTTATCAACAGTCGGGGCGACCCATTCCGATAATAAATAAACATTCATGACGCCATGCCACAGCTACAATAGATATAGGTCGTGCCAGAGTAACAGAGATAGCAATACCGTAATTCAAAGAGTGTGATGGAGATAGACATCACTAGCTAGCATCAACCGCTAGGAATTTGCAAAGCAACCAATGCTGGCAGCCGGCCATACTGGCACTGGCAACTGCGTTCGTGCCTGCCTGGCTGCCTGTGTAAGAAAAGAACAGAATTCACTGCTCGTTGCTCGGTCTCGCTCGATCTGCCTTTTCCTTTTCCAGTTCGCCTCGAGGCCCTCGATCGAATTCGTGTCGTGCCGTGTGTGCTCTATTGCCACTTTCTTTGCCACTGCCATCTAGGTCCAAATTATTCTAGAATAGGCACTAGTGCTATTCATTAATTGAATTTCGCTACAATTCAATTGTAATGTAATTGAATTCTTGTGTTCAATTGGAGTCATCAACTTTTGTTGAATATTGAAGGTCAAAGACAATATTATTTCAACGCGATTCATTTCTGTCTGCATGACAGCCAGCCATTTTCATTTTTATTTTGGTTGTTCCGTTCCGGTGCCGGCCATTTTGTATTTTCTTGTGAAAGCCAAAGACAGTGAAATGACAATATCTCGCGGAAAATAAATCAATTTTGCATTTTCCTATTGTGCTGTGGATTTGGAGGTTAATCTGATTATGCAGTAAATCACTGACAACAAGTGTGTTTTGTTTTTGCCTGGATTCACGCAGTATATTGTGTACAAAGTCTTGAAAACTGAAGCGGCGTCCTAGCCTTCTTTCGATGTGATTTTGGAACTTTCAAAGTAAACAATACCGGAGTTTGTGTGAAAATAATAACAAAAACCCTCTTTCGGATAATGTGTGTGAGTAAACAATAATGTTTTTACCTGCCTATCATATAATTATATTCGATTTTGCTGCATGAATGAGTGATGATGAAATCTAGTGGTTTTGCTTGCACACCTATGCACATAACTACCAAAGTAGTTTGAAGCTGTTCAATTTCACTAACTTTCATTTGGTTTGGTTGTTGTATATATTTAAAAATCTTTATAAAGGTACATATGTACTTACATTCTTACATTACAGTTTTGAAACAATTTTGAAACTGTAAATTGCATGCATGTAGTTATACCTACAACATGTAAAAGTACATTGCATGTTGATAAAAAAAGTGAGTTGTACATGAAACAGGATTTTTAGCAATAATTGTTTGTTCTAGAACATAATAAACAATACACCACAATATGTACCTACCACTTTATTTAATTACTGTAGGCATAAACTGATTTCTAATCCAAAGCTGGATTTTTAATATCTTGCGCTGGATCAACCAACCATGATAAATTGCATGTTGTAGTAGAACATAACAATACAGCACAATATACCTACCACCATAATAAACCATAGATATGAATCTGATTTCTAATCCAGAGCTGGTTATTAATATCTTGAGCTGGATCAACCATGATAAATTGCATGTTTTAGTAGAACATAAACAATACAGCACAATATACCTATACCTATCACCATAATAAACTGTAGGTATGAGTCCGATTTCAAATGCAGAGCTGGATTTTTAATATCTTGCGCTGGATCAACCATGATAAATTGCATGTTGTAGTAGAGCATAAACAATAACGCACAAAATACTTATACCTACCGCCATAATGAACTGTAGGTATGAATCTGATTTCAAATGCAGAGCTGGATTATTAATATCTTGTGCTGGATCAACCATGATAAATTGCATGTTGTAGTAGAACATAAACAATACATCACAATACATACCTACCACTTTCTTTTATTAAACTGTAGGTATAATTTTGATTTCTAATCCAGAGCTGGTTATTAATATCTTGCACTGGATCAACTTGTTATCAATACAGGGTTTGGATAAGGATGGTTAGCTAAAGAATATTTACTGTAAAATATTGTGTAATAATTATTATAAAGCATTCTTTCAATTCAGATCTTGCTTGGTTACGGATAATTCTATATAAACTTATTATGTAACGCCGGACTGGATATTCATACTCTTAGTTATTAAATTTGCTCTAAGCATAGGTATTTTATTGGGGTATGTTTACAAAAATCTATAGTGGGTATTTTAGTCATAGTACATAATCTAATAATTTCTTCTGCTATGTTTTACGATGTTTGCCTTATAACTTATAAACCACAACAACATGATACTGAGGTTTTGTGATTAGTTCAATATAATTAATACACATGCCTCTTGTATTGAATTAGTGAGTGGTACTTATTTATTTCATTTAAACTGGTCAATTAAAGTCAGTTGAAATAGCGAGTCAGTTTCATAATGTGTTTTTGATTTTATTACCATGCTGTTTAATACTGAAATGAGTTGCAGCAGAGTTGTTTGAAAGACTTGAATTAGTGTTAAACCAATTTGAATTGTTCACAGGTATCATAAAACATGGCAACAAAGCTTGAATCTGATTATCCACCATCACCACCTAATGATGAATCAGGTTGGTTAAAATTCTTATTACATACTTAGGTCAGAACATCACAGTAATGGCAATTTTTTTTTATTGCCCACGGCGTTGTATGTATGTATGTAATAATGGCTTTAGGTACTTCATAGTTTTGGTAATTTAAAAACTAATTTTACTTTTACTGCCAGCCACACTAGAGCAACTAAAAAAATGTTTGCTTAAAGTCCTCCCATTTCAAAAATTTTATTTCAGTTATTTCATTTCAATTATTTCATTTCAATCATTTCAGTTCAATTATTTCAATTCAGTTATTTCATTTCAATCATTTCATCAAAAATTTATAGGTTTTTTGGTTTATCTGTTATCTATCAATAATTTTTGGTCAATGATTCAAATATATTATAACCTTATTTTGGGTCACTATAAAAATAAAATAGACAGCTATTTGTTATACCACCTACACCACAGAATAGATACTTATATAGCTACACTTACATTATTTTTGTTAGTGATTTATTGTTGTACTGTATTCGTAGTGGTAGTAAGGGGTCGTCCACTAATCACGGGTCGAAAGGGGGGAGGGGGGTTGGAAAACATCACGAAACATCACACAGGGGGGGGGGGGGGGCCGAGTTCTTTCGTTGAACGCGTGATTTTTAAACCAAAAGTGGCAGCGGCGCGTCCGCGAAGTGAAGTTTTCGGTACCATCGCTACCCGCGGGGACCACGGGGCCAAAATTCTGAAAAGAAAATGTACCACAAAAATTCACGTGACTTTGGATAGGAGCTAAACCACGTGATTTTTTTTGTTCAAAGTATTTAATAAAAATTCAGAATATTATCTTGGTGGGGTATTAGTCTAAAACCATATCACCTATCATATCACCAATGGGGAGGGGGGGTTAAAAAATTGCTAAAAACATCACGTGATTAATGGATGATCCCTAAGTGACTTGTCTGTAGTTGCTACTTTCTGTTGCGTACTCTCTTACTCTTATCAGAAATATCAACTATGCAGTAGATTTTTTTGTTGACGTTTCTGTAGTTGTGTGTGTGAAGTGCTATGCATGATTAGAATAATTAATGTTATTAAATGTTCATTAAACCAAATAGTTCGAGCACGTCCAGTGGCGAGAGTTACTGAATAAATAAAAACGTTCATGCATTTTTTATGAATTTGGAAATGAATTTCCTTTGTCTTTGTGTGTCATTTAGGCGAATCACATAAAGCAGTGCACCTGTTAATAATTTAGGCAGCATACACCAACCTGCAAATTTTTCTCATAATTACTACCAAGATAATTTGAATATCTCCCTTTGAGTGATGCCCATGTTCATGGTTGGCCGCGCCGCGATCACGCAGAGGCAGCGATGGGTACCGCATAGCTTCGCGTTGTTTGACGCTGCCGCTTTACAGACGTGCAGCTGTGGCTAAAGCTTTACTTATGTCCGTCTGCGCTAGTTTGTCAGCTCCTAAATTCACACTTATCCCTCCACGACTTTCGTGCATTAGTTTACAATTAATAAATTTAAAATATAATACTCACCTTCCAGATGGCGAGGAACAAACATCTATAGAGACAACCACAGTGAGCCCTCAAAAGACCCCAACAAACAACAACGTTCCGGACTTGCTAAAACGTCTTCAATCCTGTGGTGCCCTAATAAAGAAACCTAAGCAAGAATACCACTGCTTCACCTGTGATAAGGACTACGATCACTGGGAAGACCTGGAACAGCATCTATTGACACACGTGACTCAGCCCTCGTTGGTGCTCGACAAGCTGCCTTCAGACGATGAAGATGTTCCGCAATCCGGAGACGAAGAGTGGTCGGACGAAGAAGAAGCGCCGCCGCCGCCCAAAACTCCCCAGAAAGTAGACATATCACAACTACTCAAAAAGACAGGCCTCTCGCTAAAAAAACCAACCGTGTCACCCATCAAACAATCTGACGCAGCACTCGACAAACTTAGCGGCCTCGGTTTCACAATAAAAAAAAATACAAGTCCACTGAAGAAAGAAACTGAAATAAAGAATGAGCCTAATGCCGATTCTGAAACAGAAGCTCAGGACAAAAATGACGTTATGTCAAAACTTGGGAAACTTGGAGGTATCAAACTGAAACTCAGGTCTGATGGTGGTAATTCCAATAGCTTCAAAGTCATCAACGGTTTGAGAGATTTCAAAACCTCAGACGATGATGAAGATGAGGATGAAATGGAGAAGAGTGCTGAGGGTCAGGATGGAGGTTCTGATGAGGAACAAGATAAATCGGAAGAACAAGATGTTCCGCCTGACGAAGATTCTGAAGAGGAAGATGTGCCACTGAAGCCTAAGGCTAACCAGGCAAAGCAAACCACTATAGCAGCTCAAAAAATTGCTAATGCTCTTAAGAACCTACAAGGTAAAACAGTGGCCACTAAAATTGAGCCACAAGCGTCACCCGCTAAACTCGTGAAACCAGCTCCTGTTGGCAAATCGCCTTCTAAAGATACACCAACTCCTAAAGTGGTAGGGCGGCCCAACATGAAGCAAACACCTAAAAGGGGCGCCAATTTACCTCTATCCACCAGAGAAGCTGCTAAAGTGAAAGAGATTCCATCGCAAGGGGCTATCTCGGCAAATTCCACGCCGGAGAGACGCCAGTCACATGACACTGAGAATGTTGTTGTGAAAAAAGAAGTGGATTCATCTCAGTACACAGGCTGCAATGTTCCACTGTTCTCCGGTCAGATAAAAACTGAAAGATCATCACCACCTCCTGCGGATGACAAGGTCACACCTATAATAGCAAGTGTCAAATCTGAACCGGAAGCGAATTCTACAAGTCAGGGTCAACCGATTTTTTCAGTTCAGCCCACTACACTGTTGCCAGTTACAAAAACTGAAGATGCAGGTGTCACCATTATAGAAATCAATGGTGACTCAAACGATGAGGATGATGACTGTTGTGTTGTATCGGCAACTCCTGCGCCTGACGTCAAGCCAATTGTGCCGAAGACTGAACCACTTCAAGCTGGTTACCCTCCCGCCTATCCAGCCAGTTCACAGCCTAACTACGGCAGCTTGCCAACAAGTCGCGCCCCCACACTCTCGACCTTGGAGAAACAACATAACTTCAACTGGAATGCGCCCGACTCCAAACCCCCCATCGATATGCTAGAGAAAAGTGCTGATGATATCTTCGAAAGCCTACTATCCAATGCTACCAAGAAAGAGAATCTTATGTCAGATGTCAGTGAATATATTTCCTTAGATACTCTAGGTCCTCAGCATTCTTGCGATGTCTGCAATACTAGGTTTACCGATGTAACACTGTTAGAAAATCATATTAGAATGACGGGACATTCGAGGAGTATTGTTACGCCGTCATCGGCTTCGTCGCTATTACCTTACAATCCATCGTCTTCAAATATTCTTCAGAGCCTCCTTCCAGTAAAACAAATGGTAGAACAAGTTGGGAAGTTAGGAATAGCAGGCACACCTGGTGGGTACCAGCAGAACGTGATGATCAATATACAAGCATACCCGGGCGCTGCTGGTATGATGCCGTCACAGACACCTTATAATACTTATGCACAAACGATTCCTGGCCAAACTATGCCTGGCTATGGACAAGCAGGTACAGGCTTGTATGGTGCGACGGCAGGGCAACAAATGCCTGGACAATATCCAAACCAAAACTTTATGGGGCAGCAAGCATATGGGCAGTTCCAGACACCCATGTCCAAAGCAAATTACCCTGGAACGATGCCACAAAATACCTTTGATACTTCAACAATGTTCTCAACAGCATCACCTCTTCAAACCATGCAACAGGCTTACGGACAGCCGGTTAATAGTGTCAATTCGCAAATAGGCCAAATGGGACCTCCTCCGGTCCCGACGGGCACTCTATATGTGCCTAGTTCTAGCCCGGGAGGGAGCATGAAACCACCAGCCAATGGTAGTGGCATCAGAATACAGAACATTCAAACTTTCCCGCCTGGCCAGGTCTTGGGTATATCTGGTCAAACCATAGGTATAGATGGGCAACAATCTGGCTTACAACAGTCTCCAGGCCAGATGATGGGAGCGCAAATGCCATCTCCTGGGCAAATTAGAATGGCTGCTGGGGCCAACGTTAACGGTCCGCGGGCTCGAATGCCCAACGTTAGAGGGCAGAGACCGACTATGCGACCTGGAATACAAGTACATGGACAAATCCGAGGATCGAAACCAGGAGTTCGTATGCCGATGAAGCGACCGCCCAACGCGCCGGTTGGCGGACCAGGGATGAAAAAGAGGCCAAACATATTACTACCGGGAAAGCATGATAACGAGGATTGCCAAGTAATGGCCTTGCAGAAGCAGCGAGAGGGCATGCCGATGATCAAGAGTGTACAAGGCGCTAACGAGAAGTTGAATCTTGGCAGCCAAATATCTATAACTAAGAAGACTGTCAATAAGGAAGCTAATGCCATGGCTAACGTGTTAGCATCGCGAGGGATAAGCGTGAAGCAGAAACAGAAAAGTCGATCTCCGTCACCGGAGAGACCTTTACCTCATATCCCGAACCTTGGAGCGGGCATGAGTATCAAACATACTTCGAAATCGAGCAGCTTTTCTATTCCTGAAGCCACCGTTGGCGGTGGAATGCTCCAATGCAGAGTTTGCAAAAAAATGTTCATGAACCAGAGCTCTTTAGCGGTTCACATGTCCAATGCTCATCCGCAGTCTAAAGTTCCAATGTTCAAGTGCGAAGAATGCCCTGCATCATACCCTAAAATACTACAGTTGCAGCATCATAAAAGAGTGTTTCATAATGTTGTGGGTCCTAATAGAGAGTTAGGATTGCCTGTAGTGGATATGTCACAGGATGAAAACCTTAAAAGGTTGAGTAGTTTAGGT
This sequence comes from Ennomos quercinarius, assembly GCA_910589525.2. Classification (NCBI taxonomy): domain Eukaryota; kingdom Metazoa; phylum Arthropoda; class Insecta; order Lepidoptera; family Geometridae; genus Ennomos; species Ennomos quercinarius. The sequence goes on from OU342510.1 coordinate 5,910,127, forward strand.
ATTTATAGTTTTATTCCTTTAGCCAGTAAAGAGCAGGCTGGTGGTTGCTTCGGCATTCCTGTAATCTCAGTACAAAATGTACAGAATGGCATGACGAGTAGTTTGCAAGCATTAGGTGCAGATGGGATGTTAAGTTTAGGGCCTCTAAAATCCCTACCTAATACGTAGAGGTAGATCTAGGTTATGTAGTTGTTTATAAGTGAAAAGTAAAGTAAAGTTTATTTAGTGCCTGTGCCAAGGCGATGGCACGATTGGCAGTTGATTTATTTTTTTGCTTTTGTAAAATACTTCCAAATAAGCGATAATGATAAAAGTAGTTAAGTGATAAAAGGTAAACAAGTAATTCAAAATGTATCTGAATAATCTAGCTCTTGTCATATTGTGTAGTTGTTTATTGAATAAAAGATGAATGTCCCATTTTTATTCAAGAAGTAATGTTTCAAATGTTTTCATTATTTTACATATTTTGCGTACAATTTACATGGTTGTGTTGTATGTATAGAAAAGGGTTGAACATTGGTTGAGTTCTGGCGAAGTATTGGGTAACCGCTGCACTGGCCTTACTACAACATTATGCGTAAGTAACACACTGCTTAAGTATTTATATGCATTTAAAATGTGATCGCCACAGCTTATCTTTGTTTGACCCTTGATTATAAATTAATAAGGAAATAAAACAAAAATTATTTTATTAAAAGAAGATTGGTTCATTTATGTTCAGTTAGTTTGGTTCGCAATTAAAAATGTTGCCAGTGTGACTGTTGACCTTTAATTGGTAATAGTATTATTTGTGTGTTGAAACTAGTGTTTTTTACAGTATGTGGCGAAAAATATTTGATTTTTACTGATAATTAAAAAACTGTCAAAGGAGGTGATGTTTGTTGCATGTTGATGATGACTCAATATCGAGTATTGTAGAATATTTAACAAAATATTTTGTTGAATGAGTAAGCAGTATGAGTAAGTAAGGTTTCTGATATCTACACAAAATATCTTCAGTTACATACTGTGTATAAGATTTGAATATTTTCTTATAATTATATATAAGTGAATTTATCATTATGTAATATACGAGTAGTACTTATATGTAGTAATAAAAAAGTAGTTTTAAGTATCGATAGTTTTCGTTGTAAAAGATTTTTATGTGTTAAAATTGTATAAAATATTATATGACTCGGTTTGAAGAGGTATTCTAATATACTGCATTATGTCAGAGATCATCACTGTTATCTGTTCAATTTTATTAATTGATGTAGGTACTGCAGAACAAAATTACTTGTAAGTAATTACCTAACTAAACTTAAGAATGTATTGAATATATTATGTACTATATAATGTTGTTTTAGTCACTATGATGTGACTAGACATAAAGCCGGTGTGACACAGTCTCCTCGGACCGAGTGGACTCGTAGGAGTAAGCTTTGTAGGATATCGGTTGACATTATCATACTATATTCTATTCACTCGGATCGTTTTCTTCATACTTTTCATCGTTGCTCACAGTAAAGGTCGATTTTTTTATTATTATTTTGTATTGGACTTTCACTACTCGTGTACGAGCTAGCTCGGACAAGTAGAGCATGGTCTGAGTCTACTCTGCTCGGATACAATTGTCCAAGTGCGCTCGGACTATCGGTTTCAACGATACGAGTTGAATCTGAGTAGTGAGTCCACTTGGCCCGATTAGACTGATCGGTGATTGTGTCTCTGAGACTTAAAACACATGTTGTGTCTAAATATAAATAAATCTAAATTGTAAAAATGGAAAGTTTTCTTCAAGTTGTTAGAATAGTTTTAACACATTATTATAGTGGGGTTGATTATGTTTGACTACTAAAACCTATAAGAAAAAAATGGCAACATTTTTAAAAATGCTACAATTTTTAGAATCATATTAATTTTGATTTTGAACCAAATTAAATGAATATGTACTATTAAGTAATCATGATTTTTTACCATGGAAATAATCACAACTCAACACACTGTCTTCTCAGTGAAATTATTGACTTTTTGTATGTGTATTGTTCCAGGCTAAGTCATGCCCAAAATCATTTTTTTACTGTTGCCTACTATTATCTAAGCTATTTCATTGCGTTAATTAAGGGTCAATTCAGACAGAGCAGTAAAATGCTCGAGCGCTTTTTAAGTGCTATTGGAATATCAAGCTTATTGCATGTAGTCAAAGCTGAAAATAGTATGCAACATTAAAATAGCCTATTTTAATGTTGCATACTATTTCACTTAAAAAGTGCTCGAGCATTTAGCTGCTCTGTCTGAATTGACCCTTAGAAGTTAAAGTTACCCTTTTTGAAAATACTCTGTCTACATCTGACTGAGGAGAAATTTCACTTGTGGAATCAAGACAAACCTTTTTACAAAATAATTAAGCTTATCGAGCTTTATGAAAGTTTAAATTTGGAATCTTCATAATACCGAAACTATTTAAGTAAGTACTAAGAATTTGATCAAAATTCGGAAAGTAATTGTACTTATTAAGGCCTTAGTATGAGGGTCTTAAATCTATCATTAGCTACATTATGTGATATATTTTGAATACTTACTATTATGTTATTCAGATAGATGAACTCTGGCATATTGTGGAGAAAATAGAAGAACCTATAGTGTATAATTATTTGAGTTTGTGATATCGGCAGAAAGACTTTTATTTTTACCAAATTGTCTTGTAATAATGTAATGCGCCATCAAATAAAAAAAGTACCTTTGCCCCGTATTACAGAATGGTGCTCAAAGCCTGTACCCAAGGCTCAGATTTCATAGAATGACCGTTTTATGACTTGAGGCATTTCACGACTGAGCGTCGTTCTGTATTACGGGTCTATTTGTAATTCTGTATGCGCCTCATTGTCAAATTACATTCAGCTCACTACAGCGAGAGTGAGCAGAAAAGTGAGAAAGGGTGAGGGCATCGGGTTTGGTGCTCATTTTTCTGCTCACTTGCCGCGGTAGTGAGCTGTAAAATACCGGTCATGCCGAATTCTAATATTGCTAATTCACTCGGCGGTTCACATCGCTTCTCTTTCCTAAATTCTCAACAATATTAACCATTTAAAAATGTTCGAGGACAGAAAAAAGCAGGCGTTGCAGAGTGAAATAGCGATGGTAAAATTTGTATCCGCAGAGAGAATCGAGAAGCTCTGTCAATAATAATAATAATAATGCAAGTGAGATAAACTTAAACAACATTATCCTTAATGGAAACGAGACAGATAATAATTGTGTGTCCTTTAATGGTCCTTTACTGCGTATGCGGGTTTGATTGTCTGCCTCAAAGCTCTTCGCGAGATTTTTGTCACAATAGATTTTGTGGTTATGACTTATTTATTGCATTTTGACCGCTGATTGTTAATCTGACCTAGAATAATTATTGTTAAATAATCTTTAGGCTGTCTTGATTCTCTTTCTACGTTTTATCTCCGCTCTGTTCTTGATGACATCATTACAAATAAGTACCTACTTGACAAGCTACTATGCGAATACTGAAAGCTAAAAAAACTCAAGATGCATTATTGGTATTGTATGATTTCATATTTTTGTAGCGTTTCGTTCAGTATTAAATAATTTGTATTTCGGTATTCGTCCGTTGGTCTATTTGTGATTTTGTGTGCATTATATTAATGACATTTTATTTTAGCTTATTTTCGAAGGTGCAACTTGAATTACTTTTGTTTAGTTAGAGTTAAGCATAAAACTTGTAATTTTTGTAACGGAAAAGAAGAGTGAATCTATTATAATAACAGAATAACCAGACGTGAATTTACGAATAAACGTTTAAGCAATATTCTACCTTTGTGCATTATTTCTACTTACGGTTACGCCCCACAATTTTACCTGGTTTCCTTCCCACGGTAACTCAATGAAAATAATCCTAGGTTGATCTCGATAGTAGGTATTATTATTACCTATAATTATACACCAATGTGTGTAGTAGGTAGGTTCTTATTTGTTTATATGCGAGTAATTCTAAACCGTTTAGCTGTTATGGCGTGAAAGCCACGAATCATGTGATGATATTGAATAAAGTCGAATTATTAAATACCATGATTTTTTATCACGTATAATATATACTACCCATATTGCATAGCGTTACATAGGTACTCTTTGGCCACGCAAACGGATAACAAGGATCCGTCTAGATTAAATTCGCAAATTACCAACTTGGAAGCGATAGTCCAATGCATGAATGTAAAGATACGATTAATAAATTCTAAAAACTACAAAACAAAAAAAAATGTTTAGTCTTACTAATAAGTTCGATAATTCTTTATTTGCTCATTGATAAGTAGAACTTGAAAGGCCATATCTTGTGAGGGTATTCATTCCTCCGTGATCACCAAATCCAGTGTCCAGTGTCATCCAAATCATAAGATCTTTCAGCAGTATAAACAAAACCCTGCCAACAGATCCTACTTTACTTAGTTCTAAAATAGATTATTATGACAGATTAGGTTATTCTAAAATTAATTGTAGGTTGGAATGACCAATCTTTTAGTTGCAGAAATGTGTCAGATATTCTTTCAAATCTGTATATAAATAAAAGACTGTATTTCCACAATAAGTTTATTTACTTAGTTTTATGATAAAGCTTTTAATGAAATCACCATTACCTACCACACACAAGAAATCCTTAGAAACATACTATGTGAATAGTAATTTGTTCTTACTATTGTGCAAACTTAAAAATAAACAATACATAAATGTTAATACACAAGTAAATGCATTACTTACAAGTTTATAATAATTATTACACTGCAAGTTTCTTTTATTTAATGAAAAGAGATAATTTTAAATAAATGCTTGATTCATATTAATAATTGTTATTGCCTACACATTAATTTTACCTGTTTGTCCTTAAATATTGCAGAAGAGGACATTTAGTAATATTAATGGCAGTATTTTTTTCATTTCAAGAACACTTGGGGCAGACAAATATTTATAGGATCCACCCATCCTTTACAACATAGAGGTACTTTGGAATAAAATACCTATGCATCCATATTATGCACAATAATTTTTCATCCTGACCTGGATGCTTTGAGTTGTTCAAGAAGTGGAGAAATATTAAGTACTCTAAGGTTTTATTTATGGTATATCTTCTCAGTGATGGAGTTAGGTGGGTGTGTATGTATAAGAGTGTATGGGAGTTATTCAAGGCGGATGAGCTCCACATCAAAGATGAGGGTGGAGTTTGGTGGGATGACTCCGGGATGCCCTTGTTGGCCATATGCAAAGTCAGGGGTGCAAGTCAACTTAGCCCGCTCGCCTACTGACATCTGAAAATATAAAAAAGTAAGTAAATATAGGTATGCTATTTTTTCTTAGAAGATAGCCAAAGTACCACCACCACCGTCACTTTGCCAGTTATTCTGCCGCCATGCAGTAGTGTGCAAGCACTACTGTGTTCCATTTAGAAGGGCATGGTAGCTAATGATTACTGTACAAATGAGATTTTGTAACCTGATCTCACAGTCCCATCTTTTGTGCTGAGGTCTCAGGATAATGTGTGCAGTGTAGTGTCACATGAAAGTATAAAACATGATAATATAAAGTTCAGAATGGCAAGAGCAACTGTTATGCATGGTTGTGACACTTAACATCACGAGAATGACTAGCTTGCCACAGCACTCCTCAATACTTAAATAAACAATATTTCCATATGCTAGAGTTAAAGTTTGAATAACAGGAGAATACACTATACATTTTTCATGCATTATCAATATGTCAAGAAAACTTATCTAACATTAAAGGTGAATCAGTGCACACATCATAAAGATAAGAGGCATGAAGTATAATCATGCAAATTATGCTTGCTGATGCTGTCATAGTGCCATACAAGCCATTATACCATATTGGTGTTAGGAAACTTTTAGATAGTTACAATCTAGAATCAATTTACAACTGACAGCAGGAACTGTTTATCCTGGATTACACATAATGTGTAGCATTTAAGCCATACACAACTGATTGTTATCATCCTTCATTATGGAACCTTACATTAAGCCATTAGTCCCAGTTCTTATTCTAATAATAGAAAAGTACTGATAATAAATGTAGTGTAAATATGATTGTTATTCTATTGTTCTGCAAAATGCAGGTATTCCAGGTGTTAAGGAAAAGATCATGTAGGTGCTATTATCCCACCTTTGCAACACCTTCATCCCAGCCTCGGATGACCTCTCCCTTGCCAATACGGAACTTGAAAGGCTTTCCGCGATCGCGTGAGGAGTCGAATTTCTTGCCATTCGTCAGGGTACCAGTGTAGTGTACTACTACGGTCTGGCCTGACTTTGGGTATGTTGATTCTGGAAAATCACAGACGAATTTATAAGTAAAGTGTTTTGTATTAGCAACGCAATGAATGAAGAAATTTTAAGAAATGTATATTGCATTACATTTAAATTTTATTTATGATGCCTACAACCTGAAAAGATGAACGAAATAACCTATGAGTACATAACCCTATTCTCTTGAGTAAAGGTCTCCACAATAAAGGGATGGAAATGAGTAGGTACTAGGTATTATATGCAATGTAAGTATTACTTATGTGTTCATTAGTCCTACAAAATAAACGTAAGCGTCTATCTAGCAAAAGATGACCGTCATGGTCAGACGAACGAATCTTTACCTCACCTCACCTTTAGACTTACAGCAAACGTGTACTAGTGTAAGCATATTAGCATAATTCATCTAATCATGGAATCATTCTTCATCCCTACTCAATTACTTGCGATTGAAACGATATTTCCTTGTAGCATGGCTTATATTTGCATATATTTATATCGCTAAATAAAAACGGGCGGGCGGCTTAACTCAAGAACGCCAAAAAAAGTATTATTCATGAAAAATTATCACTGCTTACCATCTCCGGGAGAGATTGTTTCAACGTTTACGCCCATAGCTCCTTATTTTATATACAACAAAATACGTTTACAACAAAAATCAGGAACCAGCAAAGCAACGCGGTTCGATTTTTTCAATCACACTCACAGACACATTAGCGTATAGTCTGTGGACAAAACTCAAAACCTCAAAACCACCTCAAAAGTTTTGAGTCAAAACTCAAACTCAAAAGTACTCTGTGGTACAACTGGCACAGACCATGAGATGAGCCCACATAAGTTGCGTTCGGATAGCCTACTGGTGCCAAAATTAACAGTTAAAAACGACAAAAATGATCACATGCAGCGTTCGTTTTGGGAATGTGTGAGCAAAAGTTGCTTTTTTAACTGTTTTCGTCTTAGAGTATAGAGTTATAGACTAAAAGCATAGAGAAATCACCAAAACGACATTATATTTTTACTGCTCACACGTACCACTACGTCAATGGCGAAGGAAAGAAGCAACATATAGTATTTAGCTACGCTTGCGAAAAGTCACTGTACCGTTTTTTCGACTCGAGTCAACTGTTTTTTCTATACAAATCTGTCAGACTCATTCACATCAAAGTGTCCACTTCATATAAAAAGCGTCCAAAAAAGTGGTACGCTTGACAGATATTGACGTTCTCTCTATGCTTTTAGTCTATATTCTAAGGTTTTCGTTCAGCGTTCGGATAGCTCGAAAACAGCTAAAAATGCCATTTTGCGGAGGTGGGTTAAATAAAAGTGATCATTTTCGAACATTAGAGATTGACGTGCAATTTTTGGCGCGGTTATGTAAAAATTACTGATTTTTATTGTAAAAATTGTAATTATCGTAATAATACAGCACGGACAAGTGAGAAGACGTAAGTTTACAAGTGTAATGTAAAATTCCGCCCAGGCTACCCGCCCCCTAATTACCTAATTTGCGACAGGCGTAAATCTCGCGGTGATTGCTGTCATACATCATTAGTGGTGTCGAGCATGTATGCTACGCTACACCACTAATGATGTATGACAGCAATCACCGCGAGATTTACGCCTGTCGCAAATTAGATAATTAGGAGGCCGATAAATATTGACGTGTTAGTCGTGACCAGTTTGAAATATATGTATTTAATTTTGTTTTAGATAGGTTCTCATCGTGGAGTGAGCTATATATGTAATAATAAATATGCATATTTAATATACGGCACAGGACACTAACATTCAAGGAAAGTTATATCAAATATACGAGGAATAACAGCAAAATCAAATGAATTTCATTAACATTCAAGTGTTGCCGCCAATTTGTTTTTTGACATTTGAGATAACACACCGCATTTGGTTGTTTTGCGTTCGTTTTGGGTAGTGAGAAAAGTGGTAAAAATGGCATTATTGGTAAAATAACGCTAATTTTGCAAATGCCAAAATCGTTACTGTTCCCAATCCGAACGCCTCTTTAGAAGATACGTGCACAGGATACACAGACAGACCATAGATGAGATAGGGATACATCACAGGTAACTATATTTTTCAATGGAGTTAAAAAAATATTATTTAGTGATGAGAGCGAAGCGAACGATTCATTCATGATACGATTCATTCGAATGATCATTCTATTCAAACCACTGTTCGATTGTAAATATGGATTAATCGAAAAAATTTAATGAAAGTTTTTGTGTATAATTCTCCATGACTATCGTATCGTATATCGTGTTTAAGTAAAGCTGCGCCTCTTGCAAATGTTTTTTCCAAACATTACACGAAAAACATCTACACAAAGGGGTGTGGGCATACACATTTGTCTAGGTTTTGGCTTCCGATATGCATAGAATTATATGTATATACTCTTTGGATGTTTTTGTGTAATGTTTCGAAAAAGCACGAGGAGGAGACACGGCTTAATAATAAATGAAAATAATATTTTCACTATGCTTGCCAGCATGTTGGGTACGCTACCTACCGGTAGTGGGCTGGAGCAATTTGGACTTTGGCCTGCGCCAAAGCCACTGCCACCTCGGCTGGTATATAGCCCAAAATATGTTCTTCGTAGTAGGTAGTGTAGCTAGTAGTTTTTAGGACATAGTATAGTTTTTATTACGGTCGTGGTTAAAATAATATCACGTTGTATAGGTACTGTGCCTACTGCCGACCTATTGATGATACTAATTATTATATTGTATTTTAAGTATCAAACGGTAAAACGGAACCCCAAAAAACTGAATGTAATTACTTACATGTTGGTATTTAACATTTAAGTAGTTTTTGAGAAAAAACATCTGTGCCAGGCAGACAAATGGAATTCTTCGATCTCACCATAAGGACTTCTTTTCACCGTTTTCATACCGTTGTCACTAGTCCGATACTCTAACAACACTCTTTGTAGAAATTTCTTATTGAGTGTTTTATACTTACCTACCTACTCCAAAAAGGAAGGAAAGGAAGGAAGTATGTGATCTGAAGTGAGACACGCATAACTTCTTACAAAAATACCAGGCTACTATTAAAGAAAAATTATGACTATGAAGAAGAATGTGAAAAGTAGCCTTTTTGGCATAAAATTATCGCAGGCTCAGATCATTCAATTTGGCAACAAAGCATGAGAGTGTCGCTGGCGAGGGTATGATAAGTTGTTAGGTTAGGACTACGCCATTTCAGGGCGAGCCTTTGTTTGCTGTATAAATTATTTATTATGACCGCATGCACTGTTAGAAATTTCCTACCAAGTGAATGCGGTCTTACAATTGAAGTTTTTTTACGAAAGTAAAGGTATATAGGTCTATAATTATACACTTCTGCATGATATTCACTCAAACTGAAGTTTTCTACACAAGCGTACTAATCTGTATAAAACACATCCAGAACATCAGGTACAAAAGTTTAGGAAACCCATCAATATATAGGTAAACAAGTCATTGCACAATATTACAGAAGTAAGTGGACTTGTTTTTGTATGAACAATCCAAATATATTATTCGAATAAAACTTATGAACGAAGAATGATCACTCGATTAAACGTTCGAAAAGTTCCATTGTACTTTTTCTTTTTTTTTTGATTAATTTTTGGGTCAAGCTCTTTCACAGATTAGAGAAAAAAACAAATGAGCTCTTTGTCGTGGAGTTGACGTTGACGCACAGACTATACATAAAAATAGTTGATTGTTTTTCTTTACTCTGTGGTTAGCGGTTGACGCTAGTGTCGCTTGAGTTTTGTTTGGCGGGAACGCGAAAAAGTTCACGTCGTTGCATTGTATTATTTTACAAAACTTATGCTTTTTCCAGTGTTAATGTTTAAAATTGGTGGCGTTTTACGCATTAAGTGCTGAATTACGAGCATGAGTGTGGGCAAGTGATATAATGTAGTAAAACGTGGTTTTTCGTATTGCAACGCAAAGAACGCAAGAAGTGGTAGCAACTACTAGAGGCTTCTATAGAATTTCCATAGAAGCCTCTAGTAAAGTTGCCACCACTTTGGACATGGACTGACTACCTGACTTAGACTGGACTATGACTACCCTGACTGACTGTGACTAAGACTTCACTTTTCGTAAAATATTCCATAATACGATGAAGAATTACAATACTTGACACTGGCTAAATACACTTATGTGAGGAGTCGTTACGACTCCCGTTAACTGACACCCTGGTAACATCAGGGCCTCGTTTTATAAAGCTACTAGTACAAGCTAACAATTGTAGCAGCTACAAGAACAAGTAACTACAAGTTACTAGTTACGGCGTTTTATAAACAACAATTATCGATTACAAGTGTAAATTACAAGTATAATGCACATCACTATGAACGTCGCTGAGGTCTCACGGCGGGGACCACAGACTAAGTAGAGGATAAAGTGTAGATTATGATATTACAAGTTGCACATCACTATGAATTAACGTCACGGTCAATAGCTTTTTTTAGTTTGGCTCCCATTCATTAGTGAATTTAGCCGGTGTGAATTTTACATTAAATCCCTACATAATATAGAAAACAAAAACATTATCTATTTGTTTGTTGTGGCTTTCATGCCAAATTGGATGACCTTTTTTAGATGAACTTATATTACCGGGATAGATGCGGTTTTTTTCGGAAATTCATGAAATCCCGCGGAAAATTATGCTAGTTTTGGGTGAAATCGCGGGGCGTCTCGATTTTTAAGTAAAGCTATTTAAGTAAATAAAGTTTGGTCTAAGTCACTATTCTCATAATAGGTTTTGTAATATACAGCTACACTCATTTTTTATGGGCTTCGCTCAAGCTGAATTTCTCATTATTTAAACATAATCAGTTCATATTTACTTAATTTAACTAATTGAACATTAATTAATACGTGACACGACCAATACAACACACTTTCAATAAATTTATCTAAACTTGTACTTCATTTTACCTAGCTCTTTAGTCAGGTAAAAAACTTTACAAGTTGTAGTTCCGTACACTTGTAATGACCAAAACAATTGTTCGATTTTACATTTTAAAAATGAAAACACACTATGGATTGTCTATGGTCTAAGAACAAGTGCTTGTAATTCATAGAGTAAAGCAATATATCGGGGGATGTAGCTTGTAACTTGTTGTCTTGTAGCTTTATAAAACGCATTATTTCATTTTTTTTTGGCTGTGTTGCCAGTTTTTCGCTACAAGTACAAGACTTGTAGCTTTATAAAACGAGGCCCAGGCAGAGTATGTAACGCTAACATTGGGGTCTGTTAATTACAACCGCGGGCAGAGGACATTATTTGTTAGACTGTATTATAGTAAAATTAATCACCAAAAAGGCATTGATTCCCAAACCATATATTTTTTACGATTAAAACAGCGGAACCAATATCTACACTCTAATATCTAACTCCCTAAATGTATGGGTTAACGCCTCACGCTGGCATCTTTGCTAGACCCCCAGGGCTTTCTACACAAAAAACTGTCAAAATTATGAATTAACCTCTTCAGAGTGGACCAACAGCCTTAAGTTGCGGTGGAGCTATTTTTACCAGACTGCTGATAAACGAGGACATCTAATGTTTTCAAGTGTATTTTAGTATCAAAGTATGTAAAGTACCTAATACCTATAGCCAATTGTGTTTCTATGTAAATGCGACTTTCTTTAAACTAAAAACGTACTTATTGGCGGATTGGTGATTCCTAACCAAGTGTAATTTTATATACCTACGCCTACGTAAGTAGGTAATCGTGTTTTATGTACCTATATAAGTGACGAAATTATCAGTCATTGAGTCAAACCGTATTTGGCTGTAAGTTTTATTCAGAAGATATGTTTGTTTAAATATAAGAGCTGTGGTTTTTATTAAATAAATAAAATAAGATTTCAGATACCTAGGTAGATAGTAATTGCTTTTTTTTTTGAAAAATTAATGACTTGTTGGATTATGACTAGGTACCTACTTATGTTTAAAATTATTCCAATTGTCTCTTAGCATGGCGTTTATTTATACCCGAAGGCATCTTAATATCAAACTTTATGTGATAGTAACGATGCTGTGAGTAGTGGGAAGTAATGTTAAAAAGTGGTAATAAAACAATTTCAGTATAAATATAAACATTTTTATAACAAACATCTTTATCTTCTTAAACTACAACACATAGTGCCGGGTCTAGGTTAAATATCTACCTATTATGGTAATCAATGTAATATTTTTCTATTTCACAAACAATCAAAGATAACTTAAAATTAACAAAAAACTTTGTTTACAACTTTAGGTTTTACATGTCAACGTGGGTTAGGTAAATACTAAAATATGTTTGTGTACTAGATGTCATTTTTTGCTCTTCGTGTCCACTTAGCTACATCCATATCATACACATTTAGTTTTATTTAATACTATTTTTAAGAAGTTAATCATCACAACACATATTTTCGACCATTCGTAAAAAGTAAAGGCCGCTACTGCTAAGCACTGTACTGCTAAGCAGCTAGAATTACATCGATATTTATTCATTTATAAAATATTTTATTAAAAGCTATTACCCTCACACCATAAATTATTACTGAGATAGTAAAACCCGCAATGCACTGACTATCTTTATCTGATTTGTCGGACCCTACACGTACCGTGGGGGTCTAGCAAAGATACCTTTCCATTAGCGTTAAGGGAAAACGTTACACTAGCGCGGCAAATTCAAATTTTCTTGCGTTCTTTTGCCAATAATAGCTTAATTACTCAACGTGATTACATGAAAACTGATTTTGCGCAAATAAATAAAATGTATCAACAAATTAAGATTAAAAGTATCTCCTAGATATCATTGGTTTAGCGACAAATGGCAATAAACAAAATTCGTCTTAGTTTTTCAGTCTATTGCCATTTGTCGCTAAACCAATGATATGTAGGTGATACTTTTAATTGTAATTTATTGATAAATTCTATTTATATGCGCAAAATTAGTTTTCATGTAATCACGTTGAATAGTTAAGCTATTATTGGCAAAAGAACGCAAGAAAATTTGAATTTGCCGCGCTACACAAACGTTCCACCATCTCAAAATGTATGGACATGAAATGTCACGTTGAAGTTGCGGAAAAGTTTTCCGCAGGTAATGTCATTCCCATATATTCTGAGTTATCGTTTGGCGTTAACGCTATTGGAAAGGGATCTTTGCTAGACCCCCAGTAGGATCAAAACAGGTTAAATGGCAAGCGTAGGTACATTCAGAGAAGGGGGTGATGGAGTCATAGTCAAATACCACCTTTAATGGCTACCTTATTTACGGTAACATAAAACCAGGAAAGGTTGTTACTTTAAGTAGGTAATACATACATCAAAAGATTTGTAATGGAACTGTACTTGTTCTCGCATTACTTGGGTACCTTTATGTATGGTAAGTTTGTAACGGCAGGTCAGGTACCTATAACCAATATGGCGGATTTTACTCATAACTTTTTTAATCACATTCATTTTATACGTTAATAACATTGATTCAAATAAAATCTTAAACAACATCGATTTTAACAGTCATACATTTTTTATTCTATTATTGGGTATAACGACAATAAATAACACATTTTAACAAGAATCTGGCTAGCCATGACGTTAGTGTCAGGATAAAAAAAACTGTTTTAATTTTCATAAACGTTTTTGATTAGAAATACTTTTAATCATGTATGAATAATGCAAACGACGCGGCTATTGAACGTGCATTTTTAATTGTTGTTAAAAATGTACTAAAAAAATTATAAAATAATTATTTAGGTACAATAAAAGGAAAAAATGGTAAAACAAAGATTCGCACATTGAGCTAGATAACACAATAGATACCCGAATCTATTCAAAAGATAACACTGATCGAAAAACCAATACATAATATATAAACTAGAATTCATTGTTTATCCTGACACTAACGTTTGCTACAGCTATGCATTTCATGCTTTACTTGAGTCATTTTTATTAGGATTTTTTTATAATCTAACACGTAGAGAAACATTGATCTAAAGTGACATAGTAAGCAATTTTTACTACTGAGATTTCAAATGCGTTAGTGGCAAGACGTTGATTTTTGAAGCCATCTACTATGATGATGGATTTTTTTGTCATGAATTTAAGAGATTTTTTTTTTCAAAGACACATCTTGCTTCTTTTGCCTATTCTTTTCGCAATAACAAATCTTAACGAACGTTAATTATTGTATTTGAATAGCTTTGTTCTAGTTTTGCATACCTAGAGTTCATTAATAAGGAATATCAACATAATAATATATAATTTGGACGCTGCTATCCCGCGACTGCAGCGTCCAAATTACATTGAATTGATAAAAGCAGTTTTTATACATATGACGTGATGACTGACCTAGGTCCTAGTCGTTCTACACGGCTAATAACAGTTGCAGTGCCTCTTAGAACAAGTCTTGCGTAGCACTGTACTGGGACTGGGCAAATGAAACTGCTATTTTCAACAAGTTATTTTTGCACCTGATGTTGGCGTGAGAATTTTTTATAGAGCGAACGTTAAACACAAGCTTTCTTTGACTTTTAAAATTGTTGCGTTTGAACGTCCTAAGCTAAAGTAGAAGAATGAGAATTTTGACCTGAAATAGGTATTATTGTACCAAAATGTAACACTTGTAATATAATAGTACAAAAGGTGAGTACCAAAATCTGTGCAATAACAAAGTGCATTGAAGAAAAATGTGAAATATGAAATGATATGTATTTGTCAATACTTTGAACTCTACATGTAAATTGACTACATGTCTTATGAAAATAGGAAACAATGTGAACAGTAATTTTGTATGTAATACCGAGTCTACGAAGCATAGATTATAAAAGTAATAAATCTAAGGACCCTTGAGCATGACATCTAACTGATGCGGTTCGCTCAATTTGTTAAATTTTGTGATCATTGTACATGTACATTACGACTATTTGAGTTTGTTTTCATTATGTTGTTTTAGTAGTAGTAGGTACTTAGAAATTGTTATATTATCTGTACCTACCTACTATATAATATTGAAACATTTCTGACTGGATAATGTAGCTTGCTCTGTGGCTACAATGTACAATATTTGGCATTTCTTTTGGCTTGTTGACGATAAATTTATTCACATAATGATGTTATGATTATCATAAAAAAAGTTATTATTTTACTGGAAACTAACACAGCCATAATGTATACAATTTAATTATATAGGGTTATCTAGACACAAAATACATAGGTAATAGATGCTTTTACAATTTTTGTTAGATTAGTAACTTCTAGACGCCATTAAAAAAGTTCTGTACCCTTCCAGTACACTTTTGACGTAGTGACGTGATTGAGACAAAACATTAGATACGTTTCGCAAAAAAATCATCAATCTAAAAATTTACCAAAGTTTGGTGTGCGTATAGGTATTAGGTACATTTTCAAAATAAATTACACATTGTCGCTTTCCAATTTACAAGTTTAAAACCGGTGAGACTGGCAAGCAAACTGGACTTGTAACATTATATTATGTATTTAATTTTGACACATGATGATTACACTTGATCACAATTTTTTTTCTGAAAAATTAAGATGCTAATTAAATAGTTTTTTTGTGAAATAGCGGTTATATCGAACAAAGTAACAACTCTAGTTAAATGTCTATCAAGTCAAATTTTGCATCACTAGAAATTCGTTCGGAAATCGGGACGGAGTGGCTTTGGCGTTTGGATACACTTATGGCATTGAGGGTTCCTCTTCCTGATGATGCTTCGCGAGGGCTAGGAGGATCATGGTGAGCTGCTTTCTGCTGATCTTGCCTTCACTGCTGTATTCTACTCCTTGTAGGATCGTCTCTTCGAATTCTAACAAGTCTTGAGCGTCGTAGTCCTGAAACGCAAATAGTTATTCGTTTTAAAACCTTCTTGCACAGCAGGTAGGAGCTGAGAGAGAGAGAGAGAAAGAAACAGAGAGAGAGAGAGCGAGAGAGAGAGAGAGAGAGAGAGAGAGCGATAGAGAGAGCTTTTAAATTCGACCATAATATCATAAATCAGAAATATCTTCGGCTTTAAAAGACAACAACATGACAGGGTAGGTAGTTATTATAATATAAGTACCTAAAGTTTTTTGAAGACATGGTAAGTCTGTATTAAACTTTAATTGTTTAGCAGTAAGATCTTTCTTTATCAACTTCTTTTGTGGTATACAGGTGAGTTTTTCAAGTGGGCGTGCTGGGCCAAATCCTAAACTATGAGGAATAGCGAAAAGTACTTATTCAAATGAGTCTCGGGCCCGATTTTGATGGAAACTGTGTTAAATATAGTTATTATGTTGTCTGTGCCTGCTTTGTATCTGGTATTGTAGTGTTACATACTCTTTGGTATCTGAGTGGTAGTCTATGACAGACAGCGCTGTCAAATATGCTTCTTGCGTCCGCCTCCGTAATGGCTGCTGCTGTTTGTGAGTTCTCTTTAAAGCTTATTATTACTTGTATTAGATAACTATTGTGATTTAAGTTGTTCCATACGCTGTGAAGACTTGCTGGTTCTTATTTGAAAACTGCGCATCTGCTGTCCCATTATAGGAAAGTATATATATAACAAACTGAAACTTCATCATTGGATTTTTAAAAATTCAATTCGAGCTAGGAATCGAATACGCATATTTAAAAAATATATTTACAGGGCCTGTATTATTACACCATTCGTTAGTATCGCTGATAAGGACCGCATTCTGGGAAGTAATGACATACGGCAAAACTAGTAAATAGCGTATAAAATATACGTATATTACTTAAATATGTATTAAAAACTCACCTTCTTAACTAATTCTAAAAGATCTTTGAGGAATCCTCTCAGTTCTTCGTTTTCAATTGAGCCGTTGTTATCCTAAAATGAAAAATGTAAGACCCTTTTAAAAACCCAAAAGACATCATGTCAATTTACAAAATATAATGCACTGTGCGTGCCTCACCTATGCGTGTGGAGGACCACCCCATATCTTCCCGTGGGGGCCGTAAGAGCCGGCTAAGGGAATATCCAGGGAATGGGCAGCGGCATTCTTCTCGGCCTTCATTATCATCTACTGCGATCACCAGGCCGCCTGCCAAGCGTGGTGATAATGGCAAATCCCTATGATAAGCGTCCGAAGTGGCGTTTTATGGGAGAGGCCTATGTTCAGCAGTGGACGTCTTCCGGCTCTTGGTGTGTGACGAGCTAAAGAACGGTTAGTTTCGGCTTCGTATTAGAGCGTCCTCTTTGTCACACAGCACTATATAGAGCGACAGCATACCTAGTAGTCAACTATACTAGTATAAGATTTTAAACTATCATGGCCACTAACACTAAAATATTGTTTAATAACGGAATATTTACTATGTAAGTATGTAAATATCCTGCAACTATTTACGTATACGTATGGCAACTCAAAACAAATAATTTAGACGGTGAATATTCCGTTAATAAACTATACTAGTGTTAATTCGAGATCAAAAAGGTAAATAAAGAAATGTCAAAGTGTGTCAGTGTCAAAGTGACATGTCAGAGGTGCTGAAAATTTTTTAGGCGAAAAAATATATAAATATATTTATAGTCACAATGTAGGTATCAACTGGGTAAAAGAGATAACGCTCTACAAAACCAACATTGGGTCATCTCCCTTTGAGTGACAGAGACAACGCTCTGCGTATGACACTAGTCGATTAACTTAAAATGGTCCTTAGTTAGATGACCATTATTTTATTTACCGTCGGGTAGGTGATGATTATTAGAGATTATAGCGTTCCCCAGTCTTTGACTAGGGTACCTACCTATTTATTTGTTTATTCCCATGTACATGAATTATTACTTTAGTTACGTTGTATTATTATGCCCGTCTGAACTAAAGTTTGACAGCTCCTAGGTTCGTACTCATCCCTCTATGACGTACCTACCGCAACGAGATAAGGTAGGTACAGAAAAAGGTAAAGAGATAAGTGCGAACTTAAGAGCTGTCAAAGTTTAGTGCAGAGGTAAATAAAGAGTTTAAATATGTAGGTATATAGCTTACCCTGTCGTATAAGGAGAATACTCTTTCGATGTCATCCTTCGTTAATTTTGTAGCTCCCTGGAAGGAAATGATGACAATTATGTTAATCATTACGCGGGACACGAAACAGAACATTTATACAGCCTTATTTTTTCTATATACAATGCCCTGTCTCGTTTTCACTCGTGACATTTTACGTCGGCGAGAAGTTGACAGTTTTCATGACTAGATTTGGTACCATTTTGGGCGCCAAAGTAATAACCGTTCCAGTTACGTTGGGCGCCATATTGTTAGTATCTTATTTTACAAAAACAAAGACACATCACTATACAACGATAATCTATAAAATAAATAGGAAAGTGCTCACATTGCAATATAGGAAAGAGAGTTACTTTTTTTAAACTATTTGATTTATATTGTGTCATTTTAGTGATCAGTGGTGTAAATGTTATTTATAATTTTGCACAAACTGAAAATGTTATCAAAAAGATAATCTAACAGATACGTTGGTGGCACTATATCATTATATCACAATCAAAACAAAAAAAAAACAAAAAAAAAATTCATTCAGAATTTTTGTGACAGTGACAGTTTGTGCATCGAATCCCTAAGGACTCACCTCTATGCCCTCCTGTGTGCGTAGTGCAAGACATAAGCGTTAGTGTTAGGACAGACAGAAAGGCAAATAAACGACAGACAACATGCTTTAAAGTTATTGATGATGCAAATATTTTAAACAACGCTTCGGATACGGCATTACCACAGGTATTGTAGCAGGCTGTGACCTCTCCAGGTTTTTGTCATATATTTTATTCGTATCACCAGTGCTACTAGGCAGGCCTAGCGCATTCCACGCTTTATGTCCAAAGCTACAAGTATGTACACGGGACCGGCCCGACTTACCGGGTCGGTCCGCGCGTAACGCGTCAGAAGAGCAGCGCTATATCAATAGAACGAGAGACACATGTTTAGGTTAGGCCTGTAGCACTGTGCGAGCTGAAATACACTTTATTTATTTGTATTAAGAGTTGCTATATGTTTAAGTGACTCCGCAGACACCAAAGATACCTTTCCATTAGTTTCTCCAAAATGTATGGGAATGACATTACCTGCGGATAACTTTTCCGCAGCGAATGTCATAGCTAATGCCATTCCCATACATTTTGGAGTTAGCGTGAGGCGTTAAAGCCTCACGCTGGTATCTTTGACCCCTTACGGCCCCCTAGACCCGTAGGCATCATTAGTGGTGTAGCGTAGCATGTATGCTACGCTACACCACTAATGATGTATGACAGCAATCACCGCGAGATTTACGCCTGTCGCAAATTAGGTAATTAGGGGGCGGGTCTAGCAATAAGGGGTCTAGCAAAGATACCACAGTGATGTCTGTAATGTATGGGAATGACATTAGCTGCGGAAAAGTTTTCCGCAAGCAATGTCATTCCCATACATTTAGAGTTATCGTTTGGCGTTAACGCTAATGGAAAGGCATCTTTGCTAGACCCCCAGGTTTATGGACTATATGTATAAGTAGGTCAGACAAGAGGATTATATGCTTTTAATAAATAGTGTAGGTTGTTAAATGCTTGAAGTGTGTTAATATTATTAAAAAGCTTTTTAAAATGACCTTATAAACTCTTTTATGCGGTAGGTACCTACCTACATCATATCGCAAAAGATATATTATTTGCATCACCAATAACAAAACTTGTGTGTAATTTTGTTTTAAATCTAACTTAATTACTTAATTTTTTAAACATATTTTTTATTTATTTAATTTATTTATCAGGGATGGACTAATAACCATTAATTTGTTATTAATGATAAAAAAACTAGGTAAGTATTGTAGGTGCTTAGGGTTTTATGACAGTTTAAATTTAAAAAATCTTCGTATTTATAGGTAAGTAGGTACCTTTATGTATGTTTTACTTACCTTTAGGTACATTGCACTATAGGAATAATACATAACAATAGTTTGTTTGATGTATTAGGTAATAAATTATATTTGTAGTACCTACTATTACAAAATACTTAATAATTTGTAATGCTAGTAAGTATTTATAGTAATATGAATGTAAATGGATTGAAAAATGCTTGTTTAATAAATACTTAATGAATTTGAATTGAAAAACGATCTACAATTATTGAAAATTATTGAAAATATTGTAGTAATGTGACTAAGTTATAGGTACCTAATGTGTGGTGTTTTCAATTAAATTAATGGTAACTAAGCGAAATAATATTGTTGAAACGCCATGAAAATTGATTTGTGTTCTAATATGCTATTTGACTTAATAACTATCATTTATTTGGTTCTTAATATGAAAATATCTACGTTAAAAATTATTGTCATCCTAAGAAGTTGCAGCGTAAATACCTAGTAGGCAGGTACCTACATAAGCACAATGTATAACAGTCGTTTATATTAAGACATAATATTCTAAAATCGTATCTGTACCTACCTATAGTAGGTTCAGGTACTTATTATGGTCAAATAGCGTATTATCGGCAAATATATAATAATAATGTATAATATTATCCAGTTATATTTACTTAACTACGGCGAAGGAAAATACATAGAACCATAGACTCAAAATGTACAAGACCAACAATGACAGTTTGAAAATGGGACAAGAAATTTGAGAAATTGTTTGTGTGAAAAACTGTAATTGTGTTTAACATCTTGAATATTTGCGACAAGTTAACTGAAGTATTTACTTAATATTGAACCTACCTGTAGGTCCCCATGGTTTTTAAAGTAAAATGCAGGCATTTTATTTACTGAGACCCTTCAAACTTTTGAGTAAAATTGCTAAATAATAAAAAACTGAAACACTAAAATATATCGATATACCGGAAGCAGCATTCAAGCTTTACGAATGCTTCTATGTTTATTTCCTTGGCCGCTTACTTTTTTTTTTCTTTATATTTTGGCTCCACACATAGTGTATTTAGCCAGTGTCAAGTTTTGTAATTTTTCATCGTATTATGGAAATTTTCACTTAAAGTCAAGTCATAGTCACAGTCAGAGTAGTCATAGTCTAGTCTAAGTCATAATCCAGTCTAAGGCATGCCCTAGTAAAGTAGTGGCAACTTTACTAGAGGCTTCTATGGAATTTTGGAAGCAACACGAAAAACCACGTTTCACTACATTATATCACTTGCCCACACTCATGCTCGTAATTCAGCACTTAATGCGTAAAACACCACCAATTTTAAACATTAACACTGGAAAAAGCATAAGTTTTGTAAAATAATACAATGCACCGACGTGAACTTTTCCGCGTTCCCGCCAAAACTCGGCCGCTTACTTATACTTAGTTAGACATATTTTATAAGTTAGGTAGTTTAAAAATTTAGAACATGCAGTAGGTAAAGGTGTTTGATCAATAAATATCTACCTCTACTGAAAAAAAATACTAGCATATTATAATGAATCTAAATGAGTAATAAACACAGAATTCACCTTGGTAATAAATTAATTATTGTGGAATTTAACCTACCTACATTATTTTTGGAAACTGATGGTTAACTTTTTTTAATGTAGGTAAGTACCACTACTACTGTACTGTACTGTACTGTATAGCATACTTAATTACTCACTTTTAACCTCTATTATACTAGTACGCTGGACCACATATTATTGACCAATATTGGCTGAAGGCATATTATTTTCACCAGTTTGGCGCTGATTGCTAAGAGTGACGTCGTGAGCGTCCTCTGAACTAATTAGACCAACCAATTAACGCGATGCATTTAAGTTTGGGGTTTTGTGAAATCTCGGGTTTATGCGAATAAACCAGAAACAATTCCTGAGCTCAAATTCAACGCGTCATCGGTGAGATACAACCACATCTCTGTGAAAAAGTCATGGAAAATTTCATGAAAAGAGTAATGGCCTGTCATCAGAGCCGTCGGGTAGTGTTGGGTAGGACAATGTTTCAAAATGAGTTTGTATGAGCCCCTCATTCTATTTCGTGAGGTGTGACAATGTCATGCCTCAAATGTCATGTCATGTTGTGAGGTACTGATACCTCATTTTACTCATTTGGCATACAGTACAATTTTGTAACAAGAAGTGGATCCGGTCATACTTGATTGGTGCATCGGGTCATGCATTAATGCATGATGGATTGAGGCGGGCGGATGGAAGAGGCATTTTTCCAACGTCATGTCGTTCTTCTCGCTTCATGCTTTTTATTTTTTTTAAATCTTTATTTGTCCACATTTACAATTTTTATGAGCATAGCTTAAGTATTAGGTTCTATAGGTTAGAATTGTACACTAGATTCTGAAGTAGAAAAATCTGCGATTTGATACAGATTTTAATACTGCAATCTATAGAGAGTAGAGAGATCTACCTACTTGAATCTACTACTCTGTGACTACTCTACTCTGTGCCTCGCTCACTCACTTCGTTTTTCGAGTGCAATACCGACGGGGAGGAGCGTGACAAAAATTTTGAGGTGTGACATGGATTGAATGCGAGGACCGGGACATTTTTGAGTGAATGAATGTGACAAATGAAGTACCTACATCACCTATGTCCTACTCAACACTACCGTGGGGGCCATCTGACGGGTATTTTATTCCATCTTTGATCGGAACATGTCTTCTTTACAATCAAATAAAAAAATCACAACTATCTCATTAAATACGTGTTTTTGTTTTAAAATAAAAAAGTGCATTCTTTTTGAGACACCCTTTACGTATACTTACATACCTACCTAACTTATGAATTTCAGAGAAGTATTATGGCAGATGGCACACATATGGCACATTAATACCTAGTTAGGTACTATAATAGTACTACTTACTAGTAGGTATAATAATAGTTACTTAGTAGGTATATTCTGAAATACCTAGGTACTCAAATACCTATAAAAAAGTTGGTTCTAGGTATAACATAAGTACAAGAGTAAAGTAAGTAGGTATTAATACGTGCGCAAAGATAAATGATAATTGACAATATATTTATAACTCAACAATGTAAATGAAAAGCTGTAGGTACATGCCTATATTAAAAAATAAAATGAAATATTATTATGTAGCTAAAACTGCAAAAATAGAAAAAAAAACAACCAGCCTGAAAATGTTTTCTTACGTTTCTCTTCACGTAGGTAACAGAGCAGCAGTTGAATTGCTAAACAAAATGGCGTCGATACAATTATGGCGGGAAATGAAGTGTCACTCACCTTGAACACTTGTCTGCAAAGGAAATTTTCTTTGACGGGGAGCAACCTGCAAACATACAATGTCAATATTTACTCGAGGGCTTTATTTATTATAGCAAGGCCTACCGATCTACATGTTGAGTTAATTTTATATACCGAAGTACCTACTTACACATATGTTTGTTTGTAGGTATCACCACGTATCACAGAGCAGCAGAAAAAAATTACGCTCCCCGAGCCGAGAGTATTTGTTTTCTTGCTCTGTGGTTTGGTTTCGTTTATTCCTAAAAGTTCTGTGAAAGTAGTTCCAAAACGGAACTACACACATCAAAAAAGTCTAAGCAACATGCATGATATTACAAATTTACCATTTACATTAATTAATTTCTAAGTATTTACTCACTCAAAGTGCGTAGGTAATTAAACTTTTTTGTTATTGATGACATACTGGCTGGTTGTAAAAAAAAGTTCGATTATGTTTTGTTTTTTCATAAAATTCAAATGACTGCGAATTTGTTTGAATTTAAGTGCGTTTTAATTGACACGTTTATTCTTGATTTTATAATTTTACCAACCATTTAAATAAAATTAGCGACAAAATTGAATCGTTAGCTATTCTTCACGTCATGGAGCGACGTCATTTGACGGCAGATGAAATGCAAAGAGCTGTAGGGATGTTGCAAGCGGGAAGTAATCAATCTCAGGTATCTCGACGTTTTGGCATTCATAGAAGTGTCTTTGGCAGCGCTACAATAATACAGGGGAACCCGCTGAACAGCACCCAGGCCGTAGAAGGAGTACAACCACTCGGCAAGACCGGTACATACAACTGACTGCAAGACGCCAGCCGATGTTAACCGCTCGAGAGCTAAGTTTGAGGCTACAAAATTCAAGTGGTGTTGATGTAAGTCCCCAAACTGTGCGAAATCGACTGCATGAGTACGGCCTACGAGCTCGACGCCCAATCAGGTGCCCACCGATACGTCACGGGAATCGCGCTCGTCGAAATGAATGGTGTAGAGAACGCATAACATGGACCCAGGAACAATGGGATAAAATTATGTTTTCCGATGAGTCGCGATTCGGGTTTAGGCCTGATACAAGAAGGGTGCGAGTGTACCGTCGGCCCGGAAATACTGAAAGGCTCAGGTGCGTTCAGGAAGTTCATCCATACAACGGCTCAACAGTTATGGTATGGGCGGGTATTATGAAGAACAGGCGAACTTAGCTCGTTTTTGTAAATGGAAACATGAACGCTGAAAATTACGTTGAGGATATTCTCAGACCTTATGTCTATCCATTTGCACAAACCTTTGGCTCGGATTTTACGTTAATGCATGACAATGCGCGTTCACATACAGCTCGGCGAACCAGTGAATACTTGGCAACGGAGAACATCCGGGTATTGCCCTAGCCTGCACAATCGCCAGACCTCAACCCCATCGAGCACGCATGGGACATGCTCCAGAGACGTGATTTGAAGGACTTGGACGAAGTGACAACAACCCAACAGCTGAAGGATTTGCTACAATTCCATTGGGAGCGAATACCGCAAGATGACATAAACAGTCTCATTAATTCAATGAATAATCGTTGCCGACAAGTTCTGAATAGCAGAGGAGGCCATACTTTGTATTAAATTGTCCTATTCTTTCACAATAAATTCATTTGCTTTAAAAATTTCATTTTGTAATAATTTTAAAAATAAAATACAACGTTATAATGTGAAGAACCATCCTAAAATTTAAATTAGTACATGTTGCTTAGACTTTTTTGATGTGTGTATTTTAAGTAGGTACTAGGTACTGCGTACAGACGTACCTACATCCTACATACTAACTGCACCCACCGCTATTCTGGGTGTAATAAAGTATTGATAATAACTACAATAAATGGGATAACTTACTTAATCAACTGCTACATTACAAAATTAAATTAAAATAATTAAGTACTGCTTTTAATTATTACATACAAGGTAAAAAAAACTTTTAACATTATCAAAATCATTCGTGCCAACGTTAGGCACCGCGGCAGTCTTCACAATTTTCAATGAAAAGTAATTTCATTTACACTCTTTACTCTTTAATAAATCATTAATTAATGATGTCACTCAATGTTGCCAATGAATCAAATTACATCCTGTAGAGACAAGTTGACTAAATTACATATTCCATTCGCAGTGAAATATTCTATAGAGCCACCTACTTAGTTTAATATGCTAATTACCTATTAAAAGGAAAGCAGATCCTTTAGAAATTTCAATGAAAAGAAATACCTAGGTAACTTTTCATATAAGAGAGGTTCTAAGGCAAAGTTGCCATGTTACTAAAACAAGTAGGTACATGTCCAAAACATTTTTAACATCGCAAATTAACGTCTAAACGTTGAATGCCATGAAAAACAGTCGTCAACTTTTAATTAAAGGACACAAAAGCTTTTGTTACTCACTTCGCCATCTCGGAAAGTTGTAATCTCCCATCTTTATTAGAGTCGAACACTTGGAGCTGAAAAAAAGAGGGTTTTTCACGTAAGTAACATAAAAACTATATGTAATAATAATAGGTAATAGTAAAAGTGATTGAACAGATATACAAAGTAAAAAAAGTAGGTAAGTATCAGTAATCAGAAAAATGAAAAAAATATTTACCCACCATTGTATCCGTATATTCGATTAGTTTGTCTTCCGATACATCGTTGATTTTCTTCGCTTCCCTCAATAGGTCACGAAGAAAGTTCTAGAAAAAGATACTAAGCTATAATATAAAAAAAAAATTTGGAGGTAATGCTAATTTTCTGTCGCCATTAAGATTTTTATTAGGTGGTAGGACTTTTCTGCAAAGTTCGTCTAGGTAGGTACCACCGCTTTGCCAGTTATTCTGCCGCCAAGCAGTAGTGTGCAAGCACTACTGTGTTCCGGTTTGAAGGGCATTGTAGCTAGAGAAATTACTGGGCAAATGAGACTTTATGGTCTGATCACTCAATCTAGTAATCTGATTACTAAACTGGGTGATGTCTCAGGATGACGTGCGCAGTGCAGTGTCACGCGAAACTTTATTGTTATAAAGTTCCGGGTGACACTGCAACTGTTATGGGCGGCCGTGTCATTTAACATCAGGTGAACGACTAGCTCGTCACGTCATTCAATCACGTAAAAAAAAAAAAAAAAGATACTTTCTAATTTTTTTTTATTTTGATGGGATGTGACTTCAAGCTCGTGAACTTTTGAAGTGGATGGCGTGGAGAATCAATAGTCACTTAGCTGTTTTTCGTGTGAAAATTATGGAAATTAAATGCATAGTATGCCTAGCCGCTGAGAGAGAATGCGAACCAAGAATGAATTAAATACCTTATTAAACTAGCACAAATGCTCAGAATTTACATTACGGTTTTTATTCAGTTTTTAAAAATGTTAGCTGTCAAATTAACGTTAAATACGCACGCGCGTTTAATACGCATTCCCTCAGTGGCTAACTGGCTAACAATTTTATTTCTGAAATTCAATTTTTTTAATCCACAGATTAATAATGTAATAAAATCTTTTTACCTTTAACTCATCAGCCTCTATGTATCCGCTACCGTCTGTGTCATATTCCCGCCAAATCTGGAACCAGCAAGCATCGATTTACTAATTTTGTCGGACCTTAGTCGTGAAAGTTGCGAGCACATCCAGTGACGAGGGATAGATCCCATTTTATTTTCATCTCTGACATTTTGTTGATTGGATAAAAATGGGATCAGAAAGTGTTAGGTCGCAGGTACAGGTGAAGAGAATGTATTTTAGGGCATCGTAACTTTGAGGTAGGAAAGAAACTCTGCTACAAAATGTTATAACAAAAAAAAACTTATTCTGAACGGGTTTTTGGTGAAAGTGAATATAAATTAACTATCAAAATAGTTAAATAAAATTGCGTCTATTTGGATCAAACCGCCGGTGCCGTGCGCAGATAGGTAGTTAATCAATAATTAACATTCAATATCTATGAAACTGATACCATAGAATAATGTAGGTAGGTATAGATAGCAACACTATAATTATTTTAACATTGAAATATCTGGCAAGTGTTGGCCAGTTTCTGGTGAAGCCAGGGTAGAGTTGTACTTATAATAGTTTTCTTTTATGGATTTTTGGATGGGTGTTAGAAACCTAGATTAGATATAAATTATTAACTAGCATGATATTTCTATTATGAAAACGATGCCTGTTGTACCATGGTTGTACCCTACTCTGGCTGAGCTCCTATTTCATAAAGCGACAAATCATACATAATCGAATACACCAAACCATCGTTTCATATTAAAAAAAAACTATACGTATTGTAGTTTTATTATAATTTGTCGCTTTACGCAAAACGAGTAAAAGAAAGTTGTGTGCGCGGGTTTACCTTCATGAACTCCACACTGGATTCTAGCGGGTTATCAAACCGGAACAGCAGGAGGAAGTTTTCCTCCATCGGCAACAGTTGAGCCAACTGCAAATAGGTACAGAATTTCATCAAACTTAAGCCAATCTAACATTAAAAAAAGAATAAATAACCGGCCAAGTGCGAGACCGACTCGCGCACGAAGGGTTCCGTACCATTATCTATTAAAACGAGCAAAAAAATCACGTTTGTGGCATGGGAGCCCCCTTAAATATTTATTTTATTTTGTTCGTTAGTATTTGCTGTTATAGCGGCAACAGAAATACATCATCTGTGAAAATTTCAACTGTCTAACTATCACGGTTCATGAGATACAGCCTGGTGACAGAGACAGACGAATAGACAGACAGACAGTGGAGCCTTAGTAATAGGGTCCATTTTACCCTTCGGGTATGGAACCCTAAAAAGATGGCTTTTATGTGGCCTTACAAATCTCTGAGTTGTGACTGATGACTTAGTAATGACGTGTAGTCTGATGATGATGATGATGATGATGATGATAATGGCGATGGTGATGATAATAATGATGATCAAGCACGTAGACATTCGGCTTAGCTCTTAGATTTAGCAAGTTAAAATGGCAATGGGGAGGTTACATTGCTCGCAGAACTGACAACCAGTGGGGAAGAAAGGTTCTCGAGTGGTGACCACGAACCCGAAGACGCAGCGTAAATATTTTTTTTTTTATGTGATTGAATGACGTGACGAGCTAGTCGTTCACCTGATGTTAAGTGACACGGCCGCCCATAACAGTTGCAGTGTCACCCGGAACTTTAAAACAATAGTTTCGCGCGACACTGCACTGCGCACGTCATCCTGAGACATCACCCAGTCTAATAATCAGATTACTAGACTGAGTGATCAGATCATAAAGTCTCATTTGCCCAGTAATTTCACTAGCTACAATGCCCTTCAAACCGGAACACAGTAGTGCTTGCACACTACAGCTTGGCGGCAGAATAACTGGCAAAGCGGTGGTACCTACCTAGACGAACTTTGCAGAAAAGTCCTACCACCTAGTATTATATATAAATAGGTAGGCCGACGACCTGGTTAAACCGTGGGGAGCCGATGGATGCAGGAGGCAAGCAGCCGGTCAAAGTGGCGCTCTATAGGGACTGTTCAGCAATGGACATCTTCAATCTCATGATGATGATGATGATGATGACGATGATGATGATAGATAGATAGATAGATAGATAGAAAACACTTTATTGTCCCACCAATTAAATATAAAAAGTACAAAGGAAACCTTATGATCTAGTGTTACAATGGGCGGTCTTATCGCTGACAGCGATCTCTTCCAGACAACCTTTGGATGGACAGTATCACACGCAAAAGAGTAGACGGTGGTGTGTAACAATCTAAAAGAAAAACAATAAGAATAATCAAACGGTAAATACCTAAATCCTAGCAATGAATATATTTACATTCTAATACTTATAATATCAATAATCATAATATAATAAACTAATATATATTTTACAATATCTACTTATAAAACAAATCAAGGAATTGTGTTATAAAGTAATGCAGCAGTTATGAAAGTAAATAATGTCTTTGCACCATACTTTTAAATATTGACAGGGACTTGGCATGTCTAACTTCAGTAGGAAGGTCATTCCACAGACGAACAGCTTGCACTGTGAAGGACTTATCATAGAACTGAGAAGTATGGACAGGAGGCATGAGCTGGAGAGTTTTTGAGGAACGCAGGGATAAGGGGTGAGTTTGGTGTAGGAACTTGAAGCGTTCTTTGAGATAGAGAGGAGTGGACGGGATAAATAGAATAGTGTAGAGGAGGGATAGAATACGAGCATTCCGGCGAGATCGGATAGGTAACCACTTCAGCTTTTTACGAAACTCGGAAACGTGATCATACCTACCTGATGATGATACCTACTATAACTATAGGTACCTTACCTCTCGTATGTCGATCTTGCCATCTTGGTTATCGTCGTACGCCTCCATGAAGCAAGCCTTCAGTTCTACCAACATCTCATCCGACACCGCCTGAGAAAGAAAAAAGACAAAGTTATGGCAAAATAAAATGGTGTTTATTTGCCGTGTTAATCTAAATAAATAAATAAATAGCAAAGTAACTTCGAGAAAACAATGAGGTTAGAAACAAGGAGTCCACGTTTAAAGGACTAAACAGTTTTTTTTGAACGGGCTAATGCTGTTGGGCCTACCGACCTTTACAGCGTCACCGGCGAGAGGGCAGGCGCCAAGCCGTCAAAAGTGGGAGGCAACTAGCACAAGGGCACCTTTGGGGTGCGAGCCCCAGCTTGGGCCGTTGCCAGGATAAGAGGATCGAGAAGGCTACGTCCACTGGAAGAGTGGACCCTATGGAAACTCGCGACCGTTCTAGCTAACCTACGTCGACCTCGCCGGCGGGGTCGGTGTCTGATTGTGTTACGCTGGTATCCTATACCGGTGCCGAAGCGGTACCTGAGCCAGAAGGGCTAGACTGATCCGGTGATCCTAGTGCAGCCGACACAACGGCTGCTATAGGATCATCCGGGTCGCTCAAGACGTGCCTTGGGAGGCGACGACGGGGTGATGAGGAGTAAACCGTTCACATGTGGGCTGTGGCAGTGTAGAGTAGGTAAGTACCTGGACCAACATATAGAGCATTTCATCCAAAATTTATCGTTTTAGCTGCCTGAGAGTTTCGTGATATAAAAGACCTTTATTTAAGAAATCTGAATGCAAAGTCTTATTTCAATCAGTTCAGAAACAGAAAACTTTTCAATTGTGTTAGTTAGTGGATTATATTAAATTACCTAACTGGATATTCGGAACTCTTTACGCACTTTCCCCGACTCTTTCTTGGCAGTTTTCTGTACATTATCGTTTTTTTTTTTTAAATATTTTTTATATTTATTATTATTATATTTTTTTGGAAAGATAACGTCAAGTCTATGGTATATCTAATGCTGCTATAGTATTATATTATCTGTGGTATAGGTAAACGGGATGGTATATAATCGCGATTACGATTAGGTACCTACAATTTTACCATCAAGTATCAACATGGTTTTTCTTTAAGACATTACCGACCGATCCCGTACCCTAATCCCGGGCTTTTCCCAACTCTTTGTTCCATCCCAACCTCGAAAGAAAAAGAAAACTTTTGTTTCCGCTGAAGTTTCCGGAAGCTATTGTCGACCAACCGCTGTAACGTCTCAATGGGAAGCAATTTTAAACTTAGAACTCAGCAGTGTCGTCGAGTTCCTCGTTTGAATTTTTAATTTCACAAACGTCTCAAACATCTACATGAATCATGAACCTACTCCTTCTACCTAATGATTTTATTTAAACTTACTGACCTAAATGCATAAAATTATACATAGCAAAAATATTCCTGCTCTGGGCCTCGAACTTGAACGTGAAGATCATAACATATTTTCTTACTAAGAATTTTAATACCAAGAATAAACGCTTGTTGCTTACGATGATAATGATCATGACTCGATTAGGAATTCGAGTCATTTGATGACGAATCTCGCCGAGTAGTGTGAACATTGAAATAAGAGCGTGAATCATTTTAATGGATAAAAGGGGCCATGGTTTTGTATTGTTTTCTTGTAATTATAAATATTATACATACATCACAGCGCTTTAAAAAAATGACGCTTCGCACACAGAAGCGTATTTTTCTCGTACGCTGTGCCTACATACCTACATAGATTTTACGTCTTTAAATATAAAGAATGGACAACAATTAAATTGAAAAACTTTTTATAAAATTGAGTAATTCACTTAATCAACTGCTGATGCTGAAGTGCATAGCTAAGTACTTACTGTTTTTAAATATTACATTACAAGGTAACAAAAACTTTTAAAAGAATCAAAATCATTTATGCCGACTACGTTATAGGTAGTCGCCAGCCATCTTCAGAATTTTCAACAAAAATATTACCATTTGCACCCTTTCCTCTTCAATAATCACCAATAATTTAATGATTAAAGTATGACTGATGTAAGTATACTATCCTTACTCAATTTCACGCGCGGATACAGGGTGGGAGGGCGCGCCCTTGGCGCAGGCAGTCCAGCATCAAGCGTGGTAAATTCAATTTACCAGGAAGATATAGGTGCATGGAATTCATCATTTAAAGAAAGAGCACAACTTGGTCTTGCATCGTATACTATACCTATGTGTTTTACCAGAATAATCCCAAATTCCCGTCTTGGACTCCCGTACTATAATGATTTGTGCCCCCCTGAGAAATTTCTGTATCGGCGCCTGCTCAATTTGTGCTAATGATTCCATTGCATCCTGTATAATAAGTTAATGCGAACAAAGTAGGTAAAGGTATTAAGTATAAATATGTATCTATGCTACAAAATACAGCTGCACAACACAATGGCAGTGTTTATTCCAGCCGCCAGCCAGCGGAATTCCAGATAGCTACGTATTGAATCGGAAAGTATTGAAATGCAAATCTTGAACCGGAGACATGAGTACGGGCACGTCTAGTGCCTATAAGGGATTTACTTTACGCGGAAAATTAGCTTACATTTTTATCGGAATATCTGAATATTGGGGCCAATTTTAAAGGCTTTAGTTGACAGATCTAAAACTTCTAAAACTGTTGCTGTCCTTGTCTAATAGACGGCAATGTAAGAGACGGATATATTTTTAGTATTTTAAAGACTGTCAACTAAAGCCTTCTAAATCGGGCCTACTATCTACTTATGTAGTTTTGGAGTAGGTATTAGATAAAATGAAATACGTTGTCTGAAATGTCTAAACATTTTATTAAGTAGTATATTTCAGTACATAATAAATGTTATATAATTCACCATTATTCACATTTAGACAGCCTTGTGGTGTGGTGTGGTGGCAGGTCGGCTCATAACCCGGAGGCGGCGGGTTCGATTCCCGCAACAGGACAAGTATTTGTGCACGTAAAAAACAGCGCAAATGCTTGTTCTGTGTCTGGGTGTTGTGGGAGCATGGTTCTCGTAGTCCCTGGGTCCCTAGACACAGGGAATTCTAGTTAGGGTCCAGGATCTATGTATGTGAACTATGTGATCGTTGGGCGTTATTTATTTATTAAATACTAGCGGTCCACCCCGGCTTCGCATAGGTATAATAGTTTTCGCAGCGCATATTTTAGGTAACTTTATTACAACTTGGGTCACATTATTGGAGTTTTAGCAAGGATCCCTAATTTTTTTGAAAATATAATATAGCCTATGTCACCCGGGGATAGTGTAGCTTCCCAACAGTGAAAGAATTTTTCAAATCGGTTCATTAGTTTCGAAACCTATTCAATGCACACAAACAAACAAACAATCAAATCTTTCCTCTTTATAATATTGGTATAGATAAATATCAAATCACCCTTGTATAAACGGCGTTAAAGTGTACCATTTCAGTAATATTTACACACATCTTCAGCCGGAAGACGTCCACTGTTGAACACAGGCCTCCCCATAAAACGCCACTTTGGACGCTTATCAATATCATAGGGAGGATTTGCCATAATCACCTCACCACGCTTGGCAGGCGGCTTGGTGATCGCAGACGATTTAATGTACCGAGGAGAATGCTGCTGCCCATTCCCTCAATATTCCCTTAGCTCTTACGGCACCCACGGGAAGAGATGGGGACTGGCGGTTTATAATATAAAATAATTATTGAAAATATGGAGTGCATGCGCTACTTTCAATAAAAAAATATAAATAACAGCCGATGGATGCAGGAGGCGAGCAGCCGCTCAAAGTGGCGCTCTCTG
The DNA here is from genome assembly GCA_910589525.2 of Ennomos quercinarius. Classification (NCBI taxonomy): domain Eukaryota; kingdom Metazoa; phylum Arthropoda; class Insecta; order Lepidoptera; family Geometridae; genus Ennomos; species Ennomos quercinarius. The sequence goes on from OU342510.1 coordinate 5,943,771, forward strand.
GGGGAGGCCTATGTTCAGCAGTGGGCGTCTTCAGGCTGTCGATGATAAAGTGATCCATATAACGGTACCTACCTACTACGACTGACAGTATAGGTACATAATAGATAAGTATTATGTATGATATTAATAGATATATTCACAGAATTCGCCCTTCTTCGTATTATAATCTGTGTTGATATCTTATTAAATACTGGAAATCTGGTGCGTATCTATTATGACAGGGCAATTAAATATTTACCACTATTTTCCTCATGATGTATATCAGTTTATCGGAAGACTGCTTTTTATCGTATAATCTAATGATATTACAAATCGGAATAATTATTGGCACATCATTGGTGTAGTCCACATAATGCGCCCTACATTTATACACCGTGTTTTAATTCAATATTTTCCTGAAATGTATGTACTCAGTCCATGCTTTAGAATGGTTATGTAAAGCTAAACACAAAAATACATATGATGTAAAACGTAAAACTAGGTACTATAAAATTAGTCCAAGTTCAAATTCTTAACAAAAGGCCTACAACATGTAATAATTTGGCGCTTTTTTTTTTTGAACGGGCTAATGCTGTTGGTCTCTACCGACCTTTACAGCGTCACCGGGCGGGAGGGCAGGCGCTTAAGGCGCCCAACCGTCAAAAGTGGGAGGCAACTAGCACAAGGGCACCCCTGGGGTGCGAGCCTCGGCTTGGGCCGTTGCCGGGATAAGAGGATCGAGAAGGCTACGTCCACTGGAAGAGTGGACCCTATGGAAAGTCACGACCGTTCTACCTAACCTACGGGGGGTACGTCGACCTCGCCGGCGGGGTCGGTGTCTGATTGTGTTACGCTGGTATCCTATACCAGTGCCGAAAGCGGTACCTGAGCCAGAAGGGCTAGACTGATCCGGTGACCCTAGCGCAGCCGACACAACGGCTGCTATAGGATCATCCGGATTGCTCAAGACGTGTCTTGGGAGGCGACGACGGGGTGGAGTAATTTGGCGCTCCGGCACAGCGGGGAGGGTGCAGGTGTTTTATCTACCTACAAAACATTTGCCCGCAGCATGTAATGTAAAATAGACATTTCGTGTAACGGCGAATTATTTTTTAAACCATCTATTTTATTTTTATTTTTTAATTTAACGCTGTAATATTGTTCCATAGCATGGACTGAGTACATATATTTCAGGGATATATCGAATTCAAGTATTTATAAAGGAGATGGCCAATCCTTCATTGAAGTTTGTCCCTCATAAGTAGGTACATATATAATCTACATGCGATTTTCCCTCTTGAGGAAAAAACCCGAATTATTCGATCAGATGGTAATATATTTATATAAAAAGGGGCTAAGTCATTTTTGTGAAGATTTTAGTGACAATGACACGAATACTCTTTTTTTCGTTATATCCAATATTGACCTAATTCCTTGGTTTTTTCACAGAATGTAAAGCTTCACTCTTATTTTATTGGATTATATGTTTCAACGTCATGGAGGCTTAGGTACTTATGTATAAGTTTTTTAAACTTAATTGTGACAATTGCAAGTACCCTATTATGTCTTGTCTATGTATTTTATCAATGACTACCAAAGTATCAAAATGGTAAATAGTAAGGAAAGTGTCAAATGAAGGAAAGTGTCGAATTAGTGAAAGTAGCGAATTAATTAAAGTATCCAATTAGAGAAGGTGTCGACCTGTTTAATAAAGTATCCTAAACTCCTCCTGATTGAAAGATAAATAAATAAACACACGTCCCCAACCCAACCACCTCATGCCAGTTTGCTTTAAAACATGTTGTCTAGCTGGATCTTCTAAAACTGTTTATGGTGCGAGAGCCCACTGCACAAATACGAGGTGGGAGCGACGCAATATGCCAGCGCTCGCATCTTGAGCGGTGGCCTGAGGCAGAGCAACGTAACTGTTAGGTTCACGTCAGCAAGGGGACGCGGATACAACTACCAGCTGAGCATCTGGGGACGCTAAGAAACTTCTAGAAATGTTTCTAGAGCGTTCTCGGGACAAGACAACTATATATTGGTTTTCACTTTATGGCTCCGATAAATAACCTAAGAACTTTACAAGGATGCATTTATGATAGCAAATCATATGCATCCGTATATGAAATTCTTAGATTATTTATCGTAGCAATCATTTCATGACAATTTTTATTAAAATAATTTTTACTGGCTATTATTAAATTGGTTATATTATTTGCATGTGTTGTCATTCTAATGCTATAGCTAGAAACTAGATATGGTAGGTATATCTGTCTCGTCCTCTACCTAATACCTAATTATTACAGGTAGGTAGGTTAATGCTGTCCTTGAGGATAAGATCCCTATCTATACTAATAATAAAACTGTAACAGGTCCAATTCTGTAAATTGAAGATATTATGAAATTTTTTTTTTGGTGGGCTCTCTGTAATCGATTTTGAAGTCAAAAATGTATTTTTGTTCATTTTTGTCTGACCGTCTAAACTGTCTGTCTATCTGTCTGTCTATCAATCTGTCTGTCTGTCTGTCTGTCTGTCTGTCTGTATCTTGGCGGAGCATTACACCAAAATTACTGAATTGATTTAAATGAAACTTGGCATGATTTGAGTTCATATTACGAGGTACGACATACGACATACTTCAATCATTATATATCAATATACTATTCATCGTTGACGACATAGGATACTTTTTATCCCGTTATTCAGCACAGTTCTTTCAGGAGAAGGGATGAAAGTTGAAATGTGTACTGTAAACGTGTAGTTGTAAATCATCAACGTGTTGTCCGATTTAATTCAATCTTTTTTTTAGGAAGTGGGTACTTTAAATATTTTCCCGTAAATATTTCCAGGTCGTCGGTTCTGTAGTTCAGAAATAATAGAAATCTAACCTTCAGTATTAGGTACAAAACCACTCCTTTCCTGTGCTATAGGAAAGAGAGAAGGAAGAGGGAAAAAGATAAGGGAAAAGGATCTATGGATGAAGGTGAAAGGAAGCTGCCTTCTTTCACCTTCATCCATAGATCCTTTTCCTTGTCCTTTTATATCTTCCTTTAGAGTGGGATTTATAAGGCATAAAACTAATTAACCCGTGCGAAGCCGGGGCGGGTCAGCTAGTACTAATATAAAAATGTAACGGTGCCAGATATGAAAATTGGAGGTATTTTTGAAAACTGGGGTTGGTTGTCTATTGATAAAGTTCACCAAACCCAAAATAATATTATGCAGTTTTTGTTAGGTACATAAAGGCAAATTATTGAACGGACTTTTCAGTGATTTTGATTGACGGATAAGGTTTGCAAGTTAATATAGTATTATATTATCTGTGCCTATGATATGTCTCAATATGCCGTGATATCGGAGTAATGAGTCGTAGGGCCATAAACGTCAAGGACGAAAATACTTAATTGAAAGAAGTGACATTGTTTGTGCTAGAATGGACTTTTTGAGAAAATTAGACACATTGCGCAAAACTAACGACCAGAGGCCGCGATTCTATCTCGATGAGACATGAGTTAATCAGAACCACTCAAGAAAATGCATGTGGCTTGGAAGCAATGATGAAGGCGGGTTTAAGAATCAACCAGTAGGAAAAGGGAAAAGGCTCATTGTTTGCCATGCTGGATTTGCAAAGACTGGTTTGTACCGGATGCGAAATTGGTATTTAAAGCTGTTAAGTCTAATAACACTGACTAGGTACCACACCGAAATGGACGGTGAAACATATATGGCTTGGTCTGACCTATTAAACGTTCTCGAAGAGCCCTCGGTTATCATCATCGATAATGCAAGCTATCATTCCATGCAACTTGAAAAGATACCGACATGAAATACCAAGAAAGGTGATATCCAAGAATGGTTGAAGAAGAAAAATATTTTTTTTTATGCGATTGAATGACGTGACAAGCTAGTCGTTCACCTGATGTTAAGCAACACGGCCGCCCATAACAGTTGCAGTATCACTCAGATCTTTAAAACAATAAAGTTTCGCGTGATACTGCACTGCGCACGTCATTCTGAGACATCACACATTCTAGTAATCAGATTACTAGACTGAGTGATCAGGTCATAAAGTCTCATTTGCCCAGTAATTTCACTATCAATTTCTTTAACTTTGACAAATGTGAAATAAAAGAAGAGCTATTAAGAAAAGCGAAGGCTAGCAACCCTCAGCAGATCTATGTCATAGATAACCTAGCAAATGAACGGGGTCACGAGGTAATAAGGCTACCACCAACACCATATCACTGCCAATACAACCCTATAGAACTCATCTGGGCTCACGTCAAAGGAAAAGTCACTGCGAATATAATACATTCAAGATAGCAGATGTTGAAAGCTTCCTTCACAAAGCTATTGATAATGTTACACAGGAAGACTGGGTCAAGTGTGTGAGGCATGCCGAAGAACTTCAAAACATTGACTTACAGAAACCCATTATAAGAGATCAAGCACCATTCATAATCAATTTACAGGACGATACAGAGGACGAAGATTCCGATGAGGAAGAATAAACGTTATTTATTTAACATTCATTACAAACGGTCCTTTTCAGGGCTATAATACTTTCTACTGTGTTTCTATTTGATTTTATTCTTATCAATATGCGCCTATAACCATCTTACGCACATCACTATGCGTCTCCATAAGACCCATGAGTGCGAGCTAGATAGACATAGTGAAATGGTTTATGGCCGCACGACTCGGTTGGTAACGCGGTGATTATAGTAACAATACACTGGATAATATTACATATGGGACGAGTAATTATGTCATTTTTATTTTCAGTCAAAACCCTATTTGTTTTCTAAGAATAGTGAAAAAATTATCATTTTTTATCAATAACTTTTTCCTTTACATGAATAAATAGATACCTTTATCTAATCAAAAAAAACGACGGTGGATCCGTATCAATGGACGCAGTATATAAATAAAAAATTTTGGAATGTTTTACTATTACACATATATATTTGTCTTGTGACTATTTTCCTACATTGACTAACAAGTGAAATATAATTATTACAAGGTAAGAAAGACTGTATAATAAATATTTATTAAACCTAAGCAATAATTTAGGTACTTATTTATATTTATACTTAGGGTGGGTTTTCTCAAACGACCCACCCTTGTCATTTTGGTGTGTCAATAGCTGCCATAAAAAAAGAATCTGAAGCAGAGGCGTTGGAATTTTGGCGGGAACGTGAAAAAGTTCACGTCGTTGCATTGTATTATTTCACAAAACTTATGCTTTTTCTAGTGTTAATGTTTAAAATTAGTGGCATTTTACGCATTGAGTGCTGAATTACGAGTATAAGTGTGGGCAAGTGATATAATGTAGTGAAACGTGGTTTTTCGTGTTGCTTCCAAAATTCCATAGAAGCCTCTAGTAAAGTTGCCACTACTTTACTAGGGCGTGACTTAGACTGGATTATGACTACCTGACTTAGACTGGACTATGACTACCCTGACTGACTGTGACTAAGACTTGACTTTACATGAAATATTTCATAATAAATATTTCATAGTAAGCGGCCGAGTTTTGGCGGGAACGCGGAAAAGTTCACGTCGGTGCATTGTATTATTTTACAAAACTTATGCTTTTTCCAGTGTTAATGTTTAAAATTGGTGGTGTTTTACGCATTAAGTGCTGAATTACGAGCATGAGTGTGGGCAAGTGATATAATGTAGTGAAACGTAGTTTTTCGTGTTGCTTCCAAAATTCAATATAAGTCTCTAGTAAAGTTGCCACCACTTTACTAGGGCATGCCTTAGACTGGATTATGACTTAGACTAGACTATGACTACTCTGACTGTGACTATGACTTGACTTTAAGTGAAAATTTCCATAATACGATGAACAACTACAATACTTGACACTGGCTAAATACACTATGTGTGGAGCCAAACTATAAGAAAAAAAAAAAGTGAGGCGTTCAACATTTTTTCTTCTGGGGCTTCCTGTTAAAACCTTCATTCACAATATTCAACCTTCACTCACAATACACAAAGTTTAAAAAAAAAAACTTCAAAACAAACTAAAAAAAATACGTGTCTCTTATTATACCTAACTTCTAATAAAACTTATAAGAATGTTGGGTCAAAAATTTTAAATGTCATTTAAATTGTAAGCATTTTAATACTAGGCATTTTTGGTTTCATACATTTTAGGGTTAAATCATTTTGAGTTTCAAATGTTACAGTTTTAGCTATGAGACAAAGACAAGGCTGTGTGAATTCCCATATAAAGGTGGAACGTTACACTAGCGCGGCAAATTCAATTTTTCCGGCGTTCTTTTGCCAATAATAGCTTAATTACTCGACGTGATTACATAAAAACAAATTTTGCGCAAATGAATAGAATGTATCAATAAATTACAATTAAAAGTATCACCTACTTATCATTGGTCTAGCGCTAGTGTAACGTTCCACCTTAAATTGATTATTACAAAACTATTATATTTTCTAGATGAAGGCTATCCTGGCATTGGTCGTCCTGGCAGTGATCGCCACCGTGAGTGACTCGTCTGCCATTCAGGACTCTTCCTCTAAGATCGCCTCTAGAGCCAACCTGAACATGGGCTATATCAGTGTCGGAGACAGGCTCTTGCATAGGTAAGATTTTAGCAAGCTTCTAGCACTACTGTGTTCCGTACTAGGGTGGTAGGACTTTTTTGCAAAGTTCGTCTAGGTAGGTACCACCGCTTTGCCAGTTATTCTGCCGCTAACCAGTAGTGTGCAAGCACTACTGTGTTCCGGTTTGAAGGGCGTTGTAGCTACTGAAATTACTGGGCAAATGAGACTTTATGATCTGATCACACAGTCTAGTAATCTTATTACTATACTGTGTAAAGTCTCAGGATGACGTGCGCAGTGCACTGTCACGCGAAAGTACATATATTAATTTAGCGTTCCGAGTGATACTGCAATTTGTTATGGGCAGCCGTGCCGCTTAACATCAGGCGAACGACTAGCTCGTCACGTTATTAATAAAAAAAACTGATTCTGAACCATTTCGCGCTTTTCCCTCTCATAAAAGGACCGACCCGTTATTTGAAAATGTTATTGCCGTCGCTCTGCTATCTGTGTGATAGAGACAATAGAGCCGGTGAGTGAATTTCCCTACATTTTAGCGTTTCAGGGGAAAATGGTTTTCACCCTCTAAATTTTATAGATTACCCTGATTAATATGATATTTTTGTTGAACATTTGTTATGTTATTCATAAGAACATAATATAGCTAAGTAGTTTACCCTGATTTTTCGTAAGTAATTTCAGTTATTTAATATCTTCAAAAATATCGCAATGTATGAGCACGAGATTCAGGTATAGGTACAGTACAGGACCCGTAAGCCGAAGGTTTTTCCACCCCGATTCCCAACCCATCGAAAACGTTTAGATTCAAAGATCTTTATTAATCATCACAAGAAACATTGTCTCGCTTATTTGTGATGACTTAAATAGTGGGTAGACTTTAAAACATTGAGTGTGCACTCACTAAAAATAACACTCCATCTCCTTCATCCTGAATGTAGATGAAGGAGACGGAGAGCGTAAATTTCGAATAGAAACGTTTTCGTTGGGTTGGGAATCGGGGTGCTGATTTGGTGTACGATTGTTCCGCGCCATTTGCATGGAAATAACAAAGTCAGCACTCTTCCAAACAAAAAAAGTTGAGTAACTTTAAAGACCGTTAAGAATGGGCTCATTGACGCTTTCGCTGTTTGATGATGAAGCGTTTCCTAAACGTTTCAATACTCTACCAAACCCTCGACACAATGGTAGGAGCGATAAACAATAGGTGTTCTGCAGCATTCTTAGAACCCCATTTGTCAAGTTTGTTTGGCAAGTTTGAGTGGCGCCACCTATAATCATTACAATAGATAGGGCATTTCACTGATATACATTTTTATCGCATAAATAAATAAAGATCCTCAATAAATAAGCAGTCGTGAAAACAATAATTAAATATCTAAAAAATAGACAAAGTTACAAGCATTCCCAAATACAAGAATAGAAAGAGATAGAACAAACACGCAGTGACGTCAGACATTATAACTTCATAAGTATCTCATTACTAACCTGTATGGTAGCTCCAATCACGGCTACAGCGGTGGTGGTGGCAATCATGTTAAAATTGTATGTACATACTCCATGTTTATTAACCGATTTTATTTATTTTTTCTATAATTACATTATTTAATAACCTATTTTAAGAAAATCATATTTTCTCGCACATTTTTAGTAGCAGTCAAATAGCATATTGCATACGTCGTCTGGTGGTCGAGCAGGTCGGCTTACAATCCGGAGCGGTAGGTTCGATACTTGTGCATAGGAAAACAGCGCTAACAGTTACTTGTTCTGTGTCTGAGTGTTGTGGGACCATGGTCCTCGTAGTCTCTGGGTCCCTAGATCCTAGTTAGATTCCAGGTTCTATGTGTGCGATCGTTTGGTTTTATTTATTTATTTATTTCCAGATCCTTTGTCTTCATTCAAGCTATCATGAACCAGACCCAATACCGAGACGTGGTGTTCCAAGGAAACGCCACCGACAGGATAACTGCGATACAAGCATACGAGGTGGGGGTATCCCAGCGAGCCACCGCTTACCCCCGAGCAGGTGGCCTCGGGCAGAACACAGTGACCATGCGGTTCACGACCGCTATGAGCTTGGGGTACCACTACGAGCTGACCGTCTGGGGACGTTAAGATCCATATAGAAATGTTTTAAATAAATAAAAAAATAAAATAGAAATCGTTTAATTCAGGCAATAGACCCATAAAAAAATAAAATAAAATTTCAAAGAATAGACGATTACAAATTACAAAATTCAATAAAAATTAAACATACAATAATATGAACAAAAATTACGACGGCGGCTACGCACTGTCGTGCTGCGTCATTTTTTATTGTCGTTCATGTGCACAGATATCCAATATGTAAATATTGAACTCTGGGCATTGTCAGAAACAGCCTCGAGCTTAGATTTTGTTTTTTCCTAATACAAATGCTAAAACAGATACTAAGGGCCGATTTTACATAGTAGTACAAGGTAGAATAAATTTTATTCCAAGAATAAAGCTACTGGTTACTCTCGGATATAGGTGATTGACAAATGAGATGACAATTAAAATGACGCTATTTTGATTGTATCCAAGGAATAAGCTTCTTATTCCTTCGAAATTGGTGGTATTAGGGTTATCTCAGTTGTTTTCGGAAAGTTATACTTGGAATAACACTTATTCTACGTTGGTAAAATCGGGCCTAAGGGTGGGTTTAAGGTAACCATTGGTTACCTTAACTACGGATAAAAAGACTCGCCCTAAATCCTGGATTATTAAAATATTTATTGATGTACAATAGTAATTATTTATTAAAAGTTTTATGGAAACTTGGAAAAATTCTTAAAAGTTCAGAGCGGCACACTTCCATTCATTTCAAAAATCTTCCAGGTTCTTCCATAGGACTATTCAAATGTATAATTTTTTACAATACTTAGTTTACTAATAACGGTCCTATTTTTATTTAATTTTTGTATCGAATTATTTTTTTATTGACTGGGAATAAAAGGTTTTCAATTAATTTGTTTATTAAAATTAATCTCACCATAATGATTAGTTCTTATAGTCAAAGGGTTAGTTAGGAAAAGTAGTAACTGTACGTATATCATTTCGAGCGTAGATATTATCGATATTTTTTCTAACGAGTTTGTTTAGGTTAATTATTTGCTTACTTAACTTTTTTTCGCATTATTTTTGTTCAGTTAAAAGTTTAGTTCCTTTTTTTTTGTTTGATAGGCTTGCGCTTGACCTCTATCTCACCTGATGTTAAGTGACGATGCGGTCTAGGATGTAACGCGCTTGCCTAGAAGATACCTGTTCACTCTCGATTTGAATACTCCAAGATTGTAGTCCTCGGGAAATACAGACGTTCAAAGCGTTCCACTCTTTCGCTGTTCGCATGATAAATGTTGAAGCAAATCGCTTTGTTAACCATGTAACGATGGCGTTTTTCGTACATCTGGTTGGTACCTTTTCAATAAAGTGGGCAGTTGTCACAATATAAACAGAGAATAACGTACTATAAGTGTAATAAAGAATAACCCACAGATCTACCACAGAGAGTTTATATCTATAAATGTATAGTTAAAGATGCCATGGATAAATAGCACGTATTGTCACCAAACCACATGCCAATATGGCTTATATCACGAATAAAATACAATGTTTAGCTATTGTATATTTTTTTTCATGATTAACCCCAAAGTATGTCATACACAGTATATCAGCTATACAGTGTATGACATACATTGCTGTAAAATTACGCGCGTGTAGCTAACTTTTTTCCAACACGCAATGTACCTACTCGCGTTTTAAGCGAGGCGACCGCGTTACGCGTTCGCGTGACTAGCGAGAAGATAATGCTTCTCGTACAAACGAGCCATCATGCCCTTTCCAGTTTTATGATACTTTACATGTCGGAAAAATAGACGGGAAATTGAGGAAAAAGCAGGTGAAACTGCTGCTTCTCATTTTAGTAAGTTGCACAATCGAACTAGATCATTCTAAGAAAACCGTAACAATTAAGTGTTTATCAATAGTTCAGTTCCTTTTGATGAATCACTGATACTATTATCTTATCAGAGAGTGTTATTCTCAAGTACGATATAAATAATGTAAGTAGCTTCAACGTATTTGTTTGAGATCCAGTTAGACTACAGTCTTGCAGACTTACGGACATTATAAAAATATTGCATGGTAAGATCAAATTATTATTTTATTATTTTCATCTTAACTTTTTGTATCTAGTCCATTGTTTTCCTTCACTGTAGGTTCGAAGTGATCTCTTTTTGTTCAACGCCACAGTAGTTTATTCAGAAGAACTGCTAAGAACTGCTAGTCTTAGTAATTTCTTTGCCTCTTGTCAAGGAACTGCGAGGACATAGAGGTTCAGTAGTTCCTTCAAAAGTCAATGCCTACTGAGAACAAAACAAAGAATTTCAGTTCTATGTAATTTTGACCTATATTGATTCTGGACATGTAATAATACCGGTCAGTGATGCCATACGCGATTTTGATCATCACTTTAATATTGGATTGGTCCACCTGTGCTATAGGTAGTCCCGTTTCGTCATATGCGTGCTATGTCCAATTTATAGATAAATTGGACATATGACACGCTTATGAAGAAACGGCTTTAAATGCACCGTTGCTTTCCATCAGGTGAGATAGTCAAACGCTACTTTATTCTGTTGTTAAAAAAACTAAAACAGGAACATCTAAGTTTTTGTTACTGACAATCAACGTTCTACGACAATTTTCATTCCATAATAGCTCTAGTTCGTAATAAAATAATTACAGTATAATAACAGTTTAAAACATTGTTCCGAGTTTTAATCGATGAAAATTGCTTTCCAACTATTATTTTATTTTTAGCAACGATTATAATCATTGTTAGTCATTACCGTAGATAACAGTTGTGCCTACTATAACTTATGTAGTTAAATATTATATCATTGTTCAAAAATTAAAAAAAGGGATCTAATACAGCGTGTTTGAAAGCTTGGATTTGGCATCCTTTACAAACTGTATTTGACACTGTTAGGGGGCGTCCATAAATTACGTGAGGTGATTTTGGCGATTTTTTGACCCCCCACCCCTATTGGTGAGATTTCGTGAGATTTGGCTTGACCCCCTCCCCCCCCCCCCTTAAACCTCACGTGAGATTTTTCCAAATGCATTTTTTTAAAAATAATTTGTGCCTGATTGCTTTGGGTGATTAAAAATGTTTGGATTCATTTTCTTAATGACTTTTGAAGTAACTAATAAACTAAATGACCCGCCCCAGCTTCACACGGGTTAGTTAAGTAAGTTATTCAATTTAATCCTTGCATCATTTTATGGTACTAGATATAAGATCAGCCTCCACAGTGCATAATTATGTAGATATAGGTAATAACGTGACCTGCTCGCAGACAACGAAGATAAAACCACTATTACTCACTCTGCCGAAGGGAAGAGAAGGAAGAGCAAAAATTAAAAAATGAATGACGTACTGTTAATATTCACAATATTTATGAAGACCTAACGAAAAATCAACAAAAAATCACAATAAAAAAGTATAGACCGACAAAAAAGGTTTTATTTCTACATCTATAAAAAAACTTTTCAATTTACAGATTTATTCCAGTTATAGTTTTATGATACCTAGTAAGTATAGAGTAGTACTTATTTAAGAGAACATAGTCTAGAACCATAGTAAAAAAATCGAACTATAAAATACTAAAATTCATAGAGAATATTCATTCTAAGTCAGTCCAATGGGACTCATGTGTGGTTTAGTAGAGACTACTGGAAACGCTATTTAGTTTAAGATTTAGTTAATTTAACCCAGATTTCTCAAGATTTTACACGATTTCTTGAAAGAAAAAAATTACGTGAAATTTGACTAGACCCCCCCTCTCCCCCACGTCAGATTTGGTGAGATTTTGCTTGACCCCCTCCCCCCCCTAAACACCTTACGTAGTTTATGGACACCAATATGACGTCACGTCATTAGTGATATACGATGAAAGGTATTTCGCTGTGATGACGTAGTGAAGTCATAGTGGAGTGAACCCACTAAATTAAAGATGTATCTAAGCTAGGCTATGTCATTGACCGCATAAGATCGCGGTCGTCATCCCCGTCCACCAGAACTTTTATGAACCCCTTGATACTGGATGCGTTTTTAAATTACAAAATTAACAAAATAAATATAGAACATAATAAGTTATTTGCTTAACCGATACAAGATTAAAAATATGAAAAAAGGTTCTAATAACCACACTCCTTCATTAGGGTCTTTTTACGGCAATCAAATAAGATACCACCCTGTATTTTAAACAAACATAAGTAAACAACACTATCAACGGAAATGTCTACATAACGTGACAGTATGGTACAACTACTGCAATTACAACAATATTATGGTTTTCAATATTCATGAGTACGTTTATGCACGGATCGTTTCAGTCCTTTGCCTAAGATCTTTTATTTACAGAGCGAAGATAAGGCACTTGCTTACTTTAACGTGGTCTTCTAATAGGTGCAAGGCATACAAAACAAAAACCTTGAAAGAAAAAGATACGCGTATTAAGTTTATTAAACCAACTGTTTTTAAGAGTGACCGGACTTACGCCTATGCTTCTTCATCTTGATCATGAAACAGTTAATTTTATATTTTACCGGGCAAATTGCCTTCATACAATATGTAGTACAATACCTTACAATCTTTCAATTTTGGACATTGGACATTTTGACATACTAAGGAATCAATTTTTTGGAATTTATGAACGATCTTGAGTGGTTGTAAGTTAAGTTTTTCTTATTTCAATTCTTATAAGTTTCCAAAGAAAGAGATCCTTTTGTGACTCGATAATTTGATTATCTTGGAGGAACAAAACCGCTATTATTCTGAGTTAGGTTTTTTGTAACGTTGATGAATATTGAAAATGAAAAATGTCTAAAAAGTTGGTTTTAATATTGAGTTAGTCAGATTAAGCCTTAAAATATACTCATTACTTACCTACTTTAAACCATTTCAGATGAAGGCAGCACTAGCAATGGCCGCCCTGGCTATAATCGCTACCGTCAGTGACTCTTCTGTCATCAAGGCTACTCCTAGAGCCAATTTGAACCTTGGCTATATTCAGTCTGGAGACAGGCTCTTGTACAGGTAAGATAAAAATGTAGTTAAAGATGCCATGGTTAAAGTAGCACGCGTTGCTAGCGGTATTATAGCTGGCGACGCGTTAAATATACTCATTTCGTCAAGCAGCGAATAGCCAACCCTGTGCGTGTCATGGATATGCACTGCATTCATTGCTCTCTGATTGTGCACATGTAGAGCTAAATTGTTTACGCAATGTAAACAATCGCGTTTTAAGCGAGTTGTCTACACGACTAAGGGTCGACTGGTTCTAGTTTCGCGCCGGTAGGAAAAATCTTTATATGATAGTACGTGAAGAGTAGGTACTTATAAATAAGTACATAAGTGTTTATGAAAGGCTTTAAAACTGTTATTGGAATAATGAAACCTCTATCAATGATATCTTATATGAAGATGAATTAATAGAGATATCAAAATTGTCAGTCAGTGATGACATCATCATTGGAAATCCCTATATCATATCACTAATACCTACCTAGAAGTGTTTATTTAAATCGTTACACTTAAAAAATATATTTTTTAAAATTTTCATGGATTATCTGGATTTTGTCTGGTCAAGATCACACGTGACCAAATGCTAGTCTCCCAAAGAATAAACATTGCCATTCAACGTGGCAATACAAAATCAATAATAGTACAAGTGCCTACAATAGTAGTACCTAGTGGTTTGTTACATCAAGTCAATTTGACGTCCTTTTTGGAATGGATATTTTAAATCTTTGACAAGATTTCAGACGTTCTTGATGTCACAGCGGTACAAAATTAATCCAGCTGACAATTTCCACGCGTGACAAGCGAGCGACACAGGTTAGGGTCGCCTTGGGCAAATGATCCCCCGCCCATGGGTCGTTCACACCGCCGATCTCATTGTAGGTTAATTGTGGGAATTCTCAGCTGTTATGGTGTTGTATCGTATAAATAACCAGACGAGATTTAATCCGAATTACTGAAAATCATATAGTTAAAGTTGTTGCCTTATAAATTGATAAAAATATAAAACTAAGTAAAAACAGGATAAAAATGTTATATATTTTTTTAAAGTCAATTTATTGATACTTAAAGTTAATTTACCGTCGTCCCAACAAATTATAAGTAAATGACATTGTAAATGTACAACATATACATAGATAAATGATCGCAATGAATTGAGAACTGGGTCTCAAGTGAGGTTGCTGGAACGGCTTGGCGATAGATACCTTTATTGCGGATAGTAGCTGGCGAGTACTAGGAAATGTCTTACCGTAATTCAGTTTTCAGTAAGATATTATTTCTCCATCAAAAGCTCTAGAGTAATGGACGGTAGTTACGCGGACAGCTCGCTTAAAACCCGACAGGTATATTGCGTGTTTGTATAAGTTAGGTAGCTTTCAACGCGCTCAGTTTAACAGCAATGTATGACGCGCACTCGCTTAAAACGCGATAAATTGCGTGTCTGAAAAAGTTAGTTCCCAACTTCTCACGCGTGCGCGTCAATGTGTTTGGCAGTAGGTATACATAACGCAGAGAAGGTTGATCGCGCGACTGGCGACATATTTATTATGGTCGTGGTTCCTAACCCATGTTCCCATGACGTATACGGATTGCATAATTTATGCCATAACATCAACCGAGCTGTCAATTGTTTCAAAGCCAATTTTTCCAGATCTTACGTCTACCAGCCAGCCCTTGCTAGCGCAGTCCAGTTCCAGGACGTGGCATACCGTGGTAACATGACCACTAGGATCAGTGCGGTGCAAGCAACCGAGGTGGGTCCTACGCAATGGGCCAGTGCGTACATCGTTGGCGGTGGGATTGGATGGAGTAATGTCACTGTCAGATTCACGTCAATTAGAGGCTATGGGTACTACTACTTGTTGGATGTGTGGGGGCGATAAGGCATCACAAGCAAGATTAGTGTGTAATTAAAAGGGATAGATGAGGTAGTTCCTTCCCTCTCACATACCTAAGTCTGTCAGCAACTGAGTTTACGTGATACCCACGTGATACCCTACGTCACGATCTATTTGTCGCTCGATGCATTTGGTATGTTACTAACGCACGGCAATTTATGTTCATTGCACCTAATTTAAGCAGATCACTCTGGAATGTAGTTCTTACCTCATCTTCTTTTTTTATCCAATCAGGTATAAAAGAAAAATTACCAAAAATGTAAATGTTTTGTTTTTATCAGTATTATTGTTTATTGCGCGAAAAATATTAAATTGTTTTTTTATAAAGTATGTTTTTTTCAACCTGCATCCAGTACAATTTTAGTAAGATACGGGATTATATAGGCAAAATGCTAACATACTCTTATGGGTAACTTATGTAGGTACCTACATCACGTTTTGCTACGGGCTGGATTTGAACAAACCGGTATGATCACGTCCCAGGGGGTCTAGCTCATCTTTGCTAGACCCCTTGACCATACGGCCTAACCGCCTGGTCTATGCCAGCTGCCAAAGAGCTGCTTATGATACTGCTGGATAGAGTACCATGTAATGAAATGACTGGGAGAGCCGTTTCACCACACTACCAATCAGCCTATGTTGGGCCTGAGAGGGTTCCTACCATAAAAACAGAGATTAAAGTTCAATTCTATATTAAAATGAAAATAAGTCTTTGGCACTGCACTGGGAAATAATCTTCGGTAGGGACATTAAAGGATTTTAATGTATGTTTAGGTTTTAGAATAGATAAAAGTTTGGGGTTCTGGAATTATCGTAAATCGTACAAGTACAACCATTTCTTTATAGGTTCGGCAAGGTTCTAGGCACAGTTGTACAGTTGTAATGCTGTTGAAAAATTTGCGACCGCAATTGGCAAGCACCATTCGACCTTCAGGGGGTAATTTATCCTCGCTATTTGGCTGCAGGGCTACCATTTGGCTTGCATTGACGTGTGCAGCGCAAGGTCTCGGCACGACGGTATTTGCCAGAAACCAAGGGCCTTTTGGAGTTATTGACCAGGAATCTCCATCGAATATTCTTCTAGACACCATTAAGGATTTTTGGACAATAAAATTCCGCAAATTCTAACCAAACGGGTGGTTGAGCATGCAGTCCTGCTTTGGAAGAGATGGGGTGGTACTATTCGGACCACCCCATCTCTTCATGTGGGTGCCGTAAGAGCCGGCAAAGGGAATATCCAGGGAATAGGCAGCAGCATTCTCCTCAGTACATTAAAATCTTCTACGATCACCAAGCCGCCTGCCAAGCATGGTGATTATGGCCAATCCCCCCCCTCTATGATAAGCGTCCAAAGTGTCGTTTTATGAGTTATGGGTGAGGCCTATGTTCAGCAGTGGACGTCTTCTGGCTGATGAAGTGAAGTGTGGTATTTTTAAATATAAATTAAATTTATAATTTATATATTAATATTAAATACTAGCTGCTGCCCGCGGCGTTGCCACGCGTTGGACTACATAAACACCGATGACTGTCGCACGCTACCGCTACTACTGCGAAAGTATGGCGGTGGCGCACGTCAGCCACCGGTGGCTGTGGTCTGTGGCCAATATACGTATATTGCGCCAAGTTCCTTGCGCCAAATAAGCCAATAATAAATAAGTGGTAAAAAATATAAGCGTCATTTTTGCAATGCTCTGTTGTATTCGGTATTTCGTCATACTTGCAGGACATATAATATATGTTGTCAATAAAAAGTATTAAGTAACTGTAATTTGAACAGTTATGATGTTAATGACAAAAGAAACACAAAAATATCGTTTTGAAGCAAATCTATTTAACCTACATCTTAATTATTTATTTACATCTTAGGTTTGAGGTGTTTTGTTACATTTTTGCAGAGGCAGCCAGCCAGCATATCACTTGTGTCACATCCTAAAAAGATGCCTGAACCACATAATTCGCTTTACTTCTAAGTCTATGGTCTATCAGAACATGTAGGTAAAAACTGTCGTAATATTCACAGCATTAAGGATCGCACTACCTTTGTTTTTCCATAAACTCTGGTCTTTGTTCTGCACAGTATATTCCTACATCTTAGTACAAAAAAAACATGTGATGACGAGTTATGTGTCAAGGCACCGTCAAAATCTGCCAAAGTCACGCTCAAGTTGAAGTTGAAGTCTTTTCATATAAGATTCTTTCTTATCAGATTTTTAGCATTATATACCAAAGAGAAGAGCAATTCTCCCTCTACAATTTTCTCATACATTGTTAGTCTGTGCAAACACCATGGAATTTACTATTGGTGAAATGTTCACCCGTGGCGCATGCCGTAAAATCTTTTCGCGTGCCAGCTGGGGGGATAATGAACTTTCGGCTGATGCATTACTGTCAAAGTTACGTTATGGATAGGTAGCAAAGAAGGTTAACTCATACAGTAGCGGTTATATTGCTCTTTGGTCATATCCTTACACAACCCATTTTTTTCTAAGAAAGTTACATTGTTTTTTTCTCTAATCTGTGAATGTTACCGTCAGTAGCCAAAAAAAAATCACCATGAAGCGGCCATGTTGTTTAAAATTTCGTTTCGTTTCGTAATGAAATATTAATACTTTTGAGCAAAAAAAATTAATGATTTTTCAATTTTAATATATCCTATTTGAAGCGCCGGGTATTTCTAAGCATATTAGTGAAACCTGCATGAAAATCAGTTCAATATTTTAGGAGTTCAGTCATAACAAACAAACAACGACACATCAGAGTCCCTAGATGGCGCTGATACAAATAAAACTAAATAATGTATGGAAAAAGGGCAAAAAGCCGCGTGGCCTGCATCGCGCAAACGATATTTTTTTAACAATAGAACCTATGGGATAAATTTCATGTGGTATAATTATGACTGTGTTCCGCAGTGCACCAGAACTACACATTTATTATATGTAGGGATATGTGTGGACATTTCACACAGCAACATCTAGCCCCAAACTAAGCATAGCTTGTACCTACTATGGGAACCAGATAACTGATACAATACTTGAATACGTAGAAAGATTTGTGTGTCCTGACAAATGTTTGTACTGAGTGAGAATCGAACCCAACAACCTACAGATCACGGCACACTACCAACTGAGCTATCAGGCCAGTCAGGCTCAGTCTTAATAAAAAGAACAAGATACAGATCAAGTCTCTCAAGATTCAAAAAAATCATCCGGTTCTAGATCATCAGCTCTTTTCTAGTTGAAAAAGGAAAGTGGTGGTTTTTAATCTACACCACTATTATAAAGAGGAAAGATTTGTATTTTTGTCTGTATGTTTGTAATGAATAAACTCAAAAACTACTGTGCCAATTTCAAAAATTCTTTCACCATTGGAAAGCTACATTCACCCTGAGTAACATAGGCTACACCACTACACGTGCGAAGCCGGGGCGAGCCGCTAGTTATGAATAAACTTGTTTATTCGATCTCATTGTGTCCTCAACTATTTAAGGGTGGTCTCCGAAGTCTATGAAAAGAGTTGACTTCTGACTTCTTCGGTAAATAGCTACTATTCAGGCTTTGGTTTGGCATTGAGCCAACGCTTAGCTTGACTGGTGGATGACAACACCTCTATCACGGGGCTCATTTATATCTATTATAGGCTAGCCTCGTAAAGCCCTATTCAAACCGGCGCGTTCGCACCGCTGTGGGTCGCGGTATACCGCACCGTATTCCACCCGGGTATTTTGTATGAAGTTTCGCTCAAGTTTCGCTCTAGCCGCGCGGTTTTAATAATACAGAACCACTCTCAGTCGTAAATCTTAACTTAAATTTAGATTTGAGTTGAGATTTCTAAGTACAGAATAGTGCTTGAGTTGTGATTCAGTGATCAGGTCTGATCAAGGTACACGTGAGCATATTTTCATATTTATAAAATTCGTATTCCTATTTTTTTTATGTGGACATTTCACACACAACATCTAGCCTCAAACTAAGCATAGCTTGTACTATGGGAACCAGATAAACTGATAGAAATACTTAGATACTTTCTTGTAACTAAATAGGGCCACATTTGATAATATAACACCCAGACGCAGAACAAACACCGATGTTCATCACACATATGTTTGTCGCGGGTGGGAATCGAACCTACAACCTATAGTTCAGAAGGCAGAGCTACTACCAACTGAGCTAACAGGCCAGTCAATATATCTATAATGTATAATATGCTCTGGTATTTTAGGCAATTAAAGTAATAGTAACGTGAACCAATTATAAAATTCATAGGATTCGCAGCCGTCAGTAACACCCGCGCAGTAATAGCTGGCGAATTGCCAAGTTTTAACTTGACATGGTTTACCTAGAGTTGTTGTTTTGACATTGCTAATTTGGTATAATTTTGTTTACAAAACCAAATATAGACAATTATTATTACATAACAGTGTAGAGAAAAAATAAACTAGAAATCTCTACTATAGATTAAGTAAAGTAACACCTTATCTTTTTACGGTATTAGTATTGAGTAGTAGTAGTATTAGTATTGGGTGTTACTAATATCCCTACTATAAAAGTTACTACTTAACTATAATATTATAGGCATATATTACTATATCATGTAGTATTTTCGTCCCCAACGATTGTCAGTTGCGGCTATGTCCAGGCCACACTATTAACTGTTATTTCATCATCATCCTCTTCACTAGCTTACGTCAGTTCACGAGAGGTGAGAGTGTGAGTCAAACTTATTGGCGGCTGGGAATGTGAAGTCGGTACCAAACACTGCGTGCAGTAGCAATAATTAGATGGCGGGCAGCAGAAAGCAGGTGAGCGCAGCGTGCGGGGGCCTTGCAGCACACTTCACAGCCGTCATTAAGTATGAATCCGAGTCGTGGTTCCGCTTTGTCTGAGGGTGTCTTAATACGCTATGCAATGGTTTTCACTTTTGCCAATTTATTGCACCATTGTTTATTTCACAACCAGTAATGTAACAAGTGTTTTTTTTTTCACTAGGTAACCAGTTAACATCAAACTCAATTGAACGGCGAGCAAAACAGCTCATAGGTGACGCTCATACTATGTCGGAGGGTTAGGCTCTTAGAGCACCGTGGTAAAGTTGCGAGCCTATCTGTGTTCTATAGGTTACATTTCGGTGAGTGTGCTGCGGAGCTACACAATCTAATTCCACCATCTCCATATCGACAGACAGACGACGAGACGTACAGCTACACGCCATCCATTTATGGTTGATATTCCTTCGATTTGCACAAAGCGCTTTGACTCGAGATTTATAATCTGAGCAGCGAAAGAATTGAACACTTTACCAGCGTCTTTGTTTTCCGATAAGTACAATCTGGAGTTCTTCAAGTCGCGAGTGGATAGGTATATTCTAGGCAAGCATGTGTCATCGTAGACCGCGTCGTCACTTCCCATCAGGTGAGATTGTGATCAAATGCGGGCCTATTTAGTTATAAAAACACTTGCTATTTTAGTGGGACTAAACGGTTTAATCTAAGCCAATTGATTCGAAAACTGTCGGCTGCACAGTTTTTCAAAAATACATTGTTTTTATGCAGCACTCTGACGGTCCGTTAAGGGCTTGTGCAAGGCCAGCGCGAATTCAAGCCAAAGCCACAGAATATATGTATAATACTAGGCCAAAGCGGGGATGAGCCAGGGGCCGAGTGGCAGGGGCGGTCTAAGTTAAACTGGTTCCAACGCGCAATAGTTTAGGTAATTTATTATTACACTGAATATAAAGGGTATTTTAATCCGCTATACATAAGCCCTCCATTATATTTAGTTCAACTACTACACAAAGTTTCATGATCTTATTTAAAGTATTCATTGAATAATCGCTGTTTATTTGTACGGTTTGGAGGTAACTTTGTTATTTATTTCTATCGAGAAAATTTTATCAATTCGTGTTTTCACTATACATTTGCAGTAGCATTAGTCCTGAACTTTACAATATATTAATTTCAAAGTCATTGTTGCAATATTGTTGACAGGACACTGCTTCAAGCTAAGCCGTTTTAAGCAATTTGGCGTTGTATTGGCTCTTAACGTAATCCCAGTTCCCTTCGAGAACCATTAGTAACGAGAAAGCGGTGAAATTACTCACCGAGTGTGAAGCGCGGGTAAGGTCATGAAACACAATCTTATGGGAGGTGACGATTTATGTGAGTTTTATTGGCTTGTCGCGATGGGGGAGATGTGTCAAAAACAGGCTGTTTTAACGCCCTTGTCCGCCTTTTCGTTTGCTGGATTATTTTTTACAAGTGAATGGAACGGTTATTGTATATAAAAGAGTTTTTGTGTCATTTCTTATGTGCATTTTATAAAAGTTTTCATGTGTAGGTACTAGGTACTTACTTAACTTATTTCTAGTGAATTTATTTTCTATTTATTCCAAATATGTTTCAATGTTTTTTATTTATTTATTTATTTATTTAATAGCACACAAAACAGAATGCAATCGGTACAACTACAAAATATTAAGATAATTATTATTATTGTTCTAAATTACATTCCACAACTTTGTATGCCTAGTTGCATTATAATTTATGTGGTAAAATTTTTAATTTTTCATCGTGTTATAATTGTATTAGTATGTTTTTATTTATATTTATTTATATTTCTATCTATCTATCTATCTATCTATCTATGTTTTTTATATATATTTTATTAGAGCAAATTCCCCGCTATGATAAGCGTCCAAAGTAAAGATATTATAGTTCTTAAAATTTTAGCAACCAGCGATATCGGCTACTTATTGTGTTTATTCTGAATTTATAAACGTAATGCTTGCACTAAAGCTTTCGTAACTACTAAAAGAAAATACAACTGAATAGAATTTTCTCCTGTTTCCGTAATCACCCCACAGACATCTGCCAAGATATGTGTTGTGCTATCGCGCAAAAGTTTGTTTACCTTATAGTTTTTAATTTACGTTGGTATGTTGTAGGACTGGTACTCAAATCGGATACTCTTGATAGTTGTCGAGAACCATGTCTGGACAAACCTAACCTAGGTTTAAGGCATATTTTTACCGAATGTAAGTTTGTTTTTTCTGATGGTTAAATAAATAAATAAATAATAATAATAATACTCTAATAAATGGTATACGACGCAGTTAAATTAATAATCGCGTTCATTAATACAAGATTAATCCCCAGCAAATAGTTTTATATAAGCGTAAGCGTATAAGCTTGCAAAACAAATACTAGTAATTTATTTAATGTATTGTCGCTTTTAGGATTTATACGTACACTAGAAATGTTCAACATGTATTAATTTTGATGAAAAATAAAGATAATTGGAAATTGAATTGATAACGATACAGCGTCTTTATAGATATACCTGAAGTGTGGTTTACACTTAAAAAATCAATCCATGAGCGTCCAAAGTGTCGTTTTTTGGGGGAGGCCTGTGTTCAGCAGTGGACGTCTTCCGGCTGGTGATGAGAAGAAGAAGTGAAGCGGTGTAGCATGGTGCGGGTGACATTAGGTAACAACTGCCGGTATCGCACGACCAATATAATATCCTATATATTTATAGAACAGACATTTAACTGTATAAGATTGGAATCTCGTAGAATCCAGACTAAAAATTGCTTCTTATTTTTTCCCTCGACCTTTCCTCTAGATAAGTACAATAGGTGTATAAATATAAAACTTGCGAAGCTATCGGCGGATCAAGTGCTTTAGCCATGGCTTATGGGTTTGTTTGTCTCTTTATTCAAGGAAATAGAGTTTTTACTTCTAAACTCGTAGGTGGACTGCTAAGGAAATAAGTTTAATAGATTGATGTGTTTTTCTCACTTATGTTAGAGGTTTAATAGCTTAATTTTGTCAGAAATGTGCCGTTTTATTAGTCTGGGAATGAATTGAGCTGTTTCCTTACTATTATAAAACTGTCAAATTCTGAATGAAAATCGAAAATTCTGTGATCATTTTTGCTAATTTCTTTGGTTTAATGTTATAGGTAGCCGATTTCACGAGGTACCTAAGGTATACTTAATATTTAATGTAGGTGCCTAATGTTGATAATGTTTCAATTCTCCTTTTTACGAGACCTAAGAGAAGGAGCTTGAGACAGAGAGAGGGAGAGAGAGAGAACTTGAGAGAATATGAGGGAGACCTTGAGAGAGAATTTGAGGGAGAACTTGAGAAAGAATTTAAGAAAGAATCTGAGATAGAACTTGAAAGAGAACTTGATAGACCTAGAGATTTTTTTATCTAGTTTTTTGGGACTGAGTCGACTTGGGCTATGACAGCCCCGTCATTCCTTGCATTTAATCGCCCTTACTTAGAGATAACTTGATAGAATGCACTTACGTCGGGACTAATGTCGGTGAAATTGGCACTGGACACGAACTCCTTCAGGAAACCATCCAGCTCTGTTCCCTCAATGTAGCCGTTACCTGTAAAAAGATAATATCAAATAGTAGCGATGCAAATACAACTTGGATGGGTGACCGCTAAGTGGTGCGCACGATTCTTGCTTCTCGAATCTTCGGGCACATTAAAATTTTTACATAGTCATTTGTTTTAACATATCACTTATTTCTATTTGTCGAAATGTTCATTTCTGGGTTTCAACACTCCGTAAACAGAACGGTTTATCGATTATTACGTGATACATTTGGTGGTCCATTACGTATTAAACATGGCGTGACCAATATATATAGTTCCTTCGAGTAAAGTTATTTTTAGTATAGTGCACAGCTGAATCACCCCAAGAAGTTTATAACTTACTTACTTTTTTTTTTTTTTTTTTTTAATATTTGACTATGCTAGCGTTTGACCACAATCTCACCTCATCTCGTGTATGGAGTACTGCTGCCACCTCTGGGGTGGGTCAGCAAAGTACCAGCTGGCAGCTTTGGATTCCATTGAGCGACGTGCTAAACGGATTATCGGTGACGATTTCTTGGTGAACACTAGGCTTCAGAGCCTGGCGCACCGACGTGAAGTCGCGAGTCTATCGCTATCGGTATTTTATAGGTTGCACTATGGAGAGTGTGCACAAGAACTGCATGACCTAATTCCTCCGGCACCTTTCCATTATAAAACTACCAGGCGGTCGGCCAAGCGTCACCCTTTTATGGTCGAAATACCACCAAAACGTACTAACCGTTTCGACAACACTTTTCTAATAAGAACTGCGAAAGTGTAGAATGCCCTGCCCTGGTCGGTGTTTCCTGAAAAATACAACCCGGGGTTGTTCAAGTCAAGAGTGAAAAGGTATTTATTACTAGACAAGCGTGCTACACCTTACCCACACACGGTAACTCAAAGAAACTAGATATAATCCGTGCCAGAAGTATCATGAACAATCAATGGGTTAGTATTAGAAAGAATAGATCTTATTCTTATTCTATATGGGGGCGATAAAGGCCTGCACTGACGTCCCGCATAGGTTGTTTTGTGCATTTACCCCCGCCAGCCTCTACCCTATAGCGACCCTAACTCCTTAAAGTAGCGGAGAATGGCCTTGGGTCTCTGGCACAGCTGTTCCAGTATTGATGGAGATGGCGACGATGATGCAAATATGGATGCGCTAGAGCATGGCTAGATCGCAAAATAACTTCATTTCACTAAGGCTATAAGTATCTCAAAAGATCCGTTTAGAATTTCAAACTATACACAATAGTTTTGTGGCTGCATACCGTGGACGTGTCGTCCTCTGATCTGTTACGTCCATGTCGCATGCATACCCATTGGCTGCGAAAATCTTTGGAACTATTTGTCAACTTTTGTTCTACCTTTTTTTCTAATCTTAATATTTTTGCCAATATATTTAACTAGTTGCGCCCCGCGGTGTTACCCGCGGATAAAAGTATTCTATGTGTTAACCCAGCGTAAAAGCTATCTGCCTTCCAAATTTTATCAAAAAACGGTTCAGTAGTTTTTTTTTTCTTATATTTTGGCTCCACACATAGTGTATTTAGCCAGTGTCAAGTATTGTAGTTTTCATCGTATTATGAAATATTTCACGTAAAGTCAAGTCTTAGTCACAGTCAGTCAGGATAGTCATAGTCCAGTCTAAGTCAGGTAGTCATAATCTAGTCTAAGTCATGCCCTAGTAAAGTAGTGGCAACTTTACTAGAGGCTTCTATGGAATTTTGGAAGCAACACGAAAAACCACGTTTCACTACATTATATCACTTGCCAACACTCATGCTCATAATTCAGCACTTAATGCGTAAAATGTCACTAATTTTAAACATTAACACTGGAAAAAGCATAAGTTTTGTGAAATAATACAATGCAACGGCGTGAACTTTTTCACGTTCCCGCCAAAACTCGGTTCAGTAGTTACGGAGATATATTGCAACAAACATTCACACACACACACACACACACGCACTCAAACTCTAGTTTAGTAGTACCTACTTACTAAATATTGAACCTACCTATAAACCCCCATAGTGTTTTTAAATAAATTAACAGACATTTTATTTACTGAGATCCTTCTAACATTTGGAGTAAAATTGCTAAATAATAAAAACCCGAAACACTGAAATATTGCGATATATCGGAGCATTCCTAATCTACAGAATAAAAAGTTTTTACATCGAGATACCACGCCAAAACTAACAAAATATGACTATTAATAATGCAATACAATTTGTAATAAAATTGCTGTGATACGTGTTATTGTTCGAGTTAGTATGTTTTGTAACATCACATTCACTTAGGGGCCGGCCATAAATTACGTGAGGTGTTTAGGGGGGGAGGGGGTCAAGCAAAATCTCACCAAATCTCACGTGGAGGAGAGGGGGGGGGGGGTGTCTTGTCAAATCTCACGTAACTTTTTTCCTTCAAGAAATCGTGTAAAATCTTGAGAAAACTGGGTTAAATTAACTATTAACTTTTATTGTGGTGAAAATAATAAAAATTGAAAATTTTACATAATAAATTAAAGCGACATATTCTCCGTGTCAACCTAAAGTCCTACATATTACTGATCTGTGCTAAAGTCTTACTGAAAGACAACTAAAAATGAAAGTAAAATAAAATGAGGCTAAACTTCGACCTCCGTGTCGCTCACTCTCCTGTTGCTAAGTAACTATAATTTTATTGCACGTAGTTCTGTTTTTTTGTTTGGCAATCACACTAATATTATAATCACACTAATCACACTAATATTATAAAGGCGAAAGTTTGTGCGTATGTGTGTATGTGTGTATATTTGTTACCCTTTCACGCTGTAACAGCTGGACGGATTTGGATGAAATTTGGTATGGAGGTAGCTTATACCCTGGATTAAAACATAGGCTACTTTTCATCACGAAAACGGGAACGGTTCCTGTAGGAACGCGGGTGGAACCGCGGGGCGCTGCTAGTAAATAATAAATAAATAAATATGTGTGTACATTTCACACAGCGCCATCTAGCCCCAAACTAAGCATAGCTTGTACTATGGTCACCATAGATAACTGATAGAAATACTTAGATACTTTTACTTACTTTTACAATATAACACCCAGGCGCAGAACAAATATTTGTCCTGGGTGGGAATTGAACCCACAACCTATAGTTCAGAACGCAGAGCTACTACCAACTGAGCTATCAGGCCAGTCACCAAATAATATTTATCCTTATTCTTCTATCAGTGGTATGGTATAGTTTATTAAAGGTACCTATGTTACGTTTTAGTCGACGAATATTCTCGCCTTTTGACCAAGTACTCTAAGTAGAAGCACTCACCCAAATTGTAATTTATTATACGACGACAGTGAGGCCACTGTCGTGTGCAAAACATACGAAATTACAAAACATGTCACTCACTCGCAGCGTTTATATCTTTTAACACTGTACTATGGAAAGTGGCACTTCTTTTGCTTCTGGTACTGCGTTTCAAAATTTACATTATTTCTCGCACCAAAACCCGATTGTAGCGACTTTTTTTCGAAACAACGTATACTGGATGTAATTGAATTCATTTGAAACTAGGTACCTACTCCTTGACACCGGCACGTGTGGACTAAAGCTTTTGAAATCTAACGCATCGATTTGATGTTGATAATAACTCCAAAAATGGGATGGCATAATCTACTGCTACAGTACAAAATTTAATTAAAATATTTGAGTTCTATTCTTAATTATTACATACAAGGTAAATAAACTTTTATCTTTATCAAAATCATTCGTGCCAACTACGTTAGAGTCAATTCAGACAGAGCAGCAAAATGCTCGAGCACTTTTTAAGTGCTATTGGAATATCAACCTTAATCCATGTAGACAAAGCTGAATATAGTATGCAACATTAAAGTAGGTAATATTTTAATGTTGCATACTATTTTCAGCTTTGTCTAAATGATATAAGGTTGATATTCCAGTAGCACTTAAAAAGTGCTCGAGCATTTTGCTGCTCTGTCTGAATTGACCCGCGGCAATCATAATTTTCAATGAAAAGTATTTTCATTTGCACTCTTACCCCGTAATAATCATCAATAAATGATGTACTATTATGCACTCAACTTATGCAAATGAATTAAATTGCATCCTGTGTATTGCTGTCAGGATTGTCGGCGATACCAAGCTTGCCTAACATCTAGACCCCTCCAGCATAGATTCTAATTTATTTATTACCATTTAACATAAAACATAACATTACAGAACAGGTCTAATGCGTTACATTTTATCACTTATTAAATAACAAAACTAATCATTCTAAAATTATTATTTACACTTAAACTAGTTTAAAGAATCAATGCAAAAATGTTAGCCTACACATTACTTGCAAACAAACAAATAAAATCAAAAAAACATCAGGTAACCAAAAAAGCTTTACAACTAATAAATAAAATATCTACCTATACTAAGTATATAATAGGTACCTACTTTAGTATGTGATATTATAAACAAAAGTAACAATATATAACACTATAATAAGTTAATAACACTAATCTAGTATCAATAAACTAACCTCAGTATCAATAAACTAATCTAGTATCAATAAACTAACCTCAGTATCAATAAACTAATCTAGTATCAATAAACTAATCTCAGTATCAATAAACTAATCTCAGTATCAATAAACTAATCTAGTATCAATAAACTAACCTCAGTATCAATAAACTAATCTAGTATCAATAAACTAACCTCAGTATCAATAAACTAATCTAGTATCAATAAACTAATCTCAGTATCAATAAACTAATCTCAGTATCAATAAACTAATCTAGTATCAATAAACTAACCTCAGTATCAATAGACTAATCTAGTATCAATAAATTAATCTCAGTATCAATAAACTAACCTCAGTATCAATAAACTAATCTAGTATCAATAAACTAATCTCAGTATCAATAAACTAATCTCAGTATCAATAAACTAATCTAGTATCAATAAACTAACCTCAGTATCAATAGACTAATCTAGTATCAATAAACTAACCTCAGTATCAATAAACTAATCTAGTATCAATAAACTAATCTCAGTATCAATAAACTAATCTCAGTATCAATAAACTAATCTAGTATCAATAAACTAACCTCAGTATCAATAGACTAATCTAGTATCAATAAATTAATCTCAGTATCAATAAACTAACCTCAGTATCAATAAACTAATCTAGTATCAATAAACTAACCTCAGTATCAATAGACTAATCTAGTATCAATAAATTAATCTCAGTATCAATAAACTAACCTCAGTATCAATAAACTAATCTAGTATCAATAAACTAACCTCAGTATCAATAAACTAATCTAGTATCAATAAACTAATCTCAGTATCAATAAACTAATCTAGTATCAATAAACTAACCTCAGTATCAATAGACTAATCTAGTATCAATAAATTAATCTCAGTATCAATAAACTAACCTCAGTATCAATAAACTAATCTAGTATCAATAAACTAACCTCAGTATCAATAAACTAATCTAGTATCAATAAACTAATCTCAGTATCAATAAACTAATCTCAGTATCAATAAACTAATCTAGTATCAATAAACTAACTTCAGTATCAATAGACTAATCTAGTATCAATAAATTAATCTCAGTATCAATAAACTAATCTAGTATCAATAAACTAACCTCAGTATCAATAAACTAATCTAGTATCAATAAACTAATCTCAGTATCAATAAACTAATCTCAGTATCAATAAACTAATCTAGTATCAATAAACAAACTTCAGTATCAATAGACTAATCTAGTATCAATAAATTAATCTCAGTATCAATAAACTAATCTCAGTATCAATAAACTAATCTAGTATCAATAAACTAATCTAGTATCAATAAACTAATCTCAGTATCAATAAACGAATCTAGTATCAATAAACTAATCTAGTATCAATAAACTAATCTTAGTATCAATAAACTAATCTCAGTATCAATAAACTAATATATATCTTTAACACTCTTTTGTCAAAATGGTGGCAAAGAATCGCAACTCCGTCGCCCCTGTGAAAAAGCTCATCCACATCCACATATTGTTGAGTCGTGGACAATGAGACACTGACTATAAGTGTAGTGAAAGTCACATACGTACCACTCGGTTTACTTATGCGCATTTTCTTGCATTAAACCTGAAAGATGTGGAATGAGCTTCCACCAGCGGTCTTTCCCCAGCTGGGTTAGCATGGACGGTAGATAAAATTGTCTTTCCCCGTTTTACGTCACTTTCTTCATACTTGCTTGGAGTAAAACAGGGGAAAGACAGTTTTGTCTACCGGCCGTGCTAACCCTACAGAGCTACAATAGTGTAGCCTTAGAATAAGACCTATAGAACCCCAGTACATTCTCGAAATGTAAGCTGTTTAATTGGTGCCATATATGGCACCGAACGACGTTCGCGCTGTCAGTGATGTATGTGAAGAGCTCCCCGAAAATTATTTAAAATGACAATTTCAAATCAAAGTTGAATGAAATCGTGGCATCACAACACATCAGAAGCCTGAGAGTTCTGCTATGACTGGTAAGCTATTGATTTGGCATCCCCCATCTATCATTGTAAATGTAAGCGGGCTTTTTACTAAAAATACAACACATAAACAAAAATATTCGTACAATTACTTTGTACAAATTGAAATTCGTTCGCTAACGGCTTGATGGATCACCGGAGAACAAAGAGGTTAGAAAAAAATCACCGAAATGTTTTTTGCTGGCTGGAAAGGAAGTATAGAAATCACAGAATTCCACTGACCTCTATAATACAATACTTGTATTATAGAGGTCAGTGCAGAATTCCCACCACAGAGTACCTTTTTATAAACGGAAATCCCACTAGATAGAAATAATCATAGCAAAATCATAGATTACAGAAAAAACAATTGACTCTCTGAGAGCAAAATGTGTTTGAAGACTTTGAAGTTCGATTTTGCATCAAGTCATTCATAAAAAGGTCGTAACATCTTACGTCCTCTTGGAGATCGCATACCGACATAATGGCATTGTTTGTTTGCGTATAACCTGGTATAAAATCTAATTAACAACAGATTTATTATTTTACCTAATTTATTGTTTTTAAATTTAGTACTTTTTTTATATGAGAATGAATGACGTGACGAGCTAGTCGTTCACCCGATGTTAAGCGACACGGCCGCCCATAACAGTAACAGTGTCACACGGAAAAAAAAAAGTTTCGCGTGACACTGCACTGCGCACGTCATCCTGAGACATCACACAGTCTAGTAATCTAAATAGACTGTGAAATCAGGTCATAAAGTCTCATTTGCCCAGTAATTTCACTAGCTGCAATGCCCTTCAAACCGGAACACAGTAGTGCTTGCTCACTACTGCTTGGCGGCAGAATAACTGGCAAAGTGGTGGTACTTACCTAGACGAACTTTGCAGAAAAGTCCTACTACCTAGCATAGCACTTATTAGCATAGTCATTATTTCTTCTGTTTGTATCTAGTTCTTGTTATACTATGTACCTAATATGTTTGCTTGTAGGTATCTAATCTACATAAATATTTAAAGGACATAATTTTTTTACAAGTATATTAATCGATGTGTAAAATGAAATAAAATAAACATAACTGGCAAGATTCTAAATTATTATGGTAACACCATGGTGACACAAAAAATATAATTATAGGAGTTTTTGGCGTTTTTTTTTTTTTCGGCGGGAACCTGAAAAGTGAAAAGGCGCGCTTTTAAACAAATATTTTTAAAAAAACCCAAAATTATTGTAAATTTGTATATTTTTCGTGTATATAGTCTTGTATATATTTGTAAATAGAGCACAACCTTAGAGAGGGCCCAAGGATGGGCAAAAAACGTAAAAGAAAAGGAGATGACTCTCCACCTGATGAGCAGCAGCAGCGGCAGGTCTCATCCTTCGAGTCTTGCGATTCCGACTCGGACTCTCTGAAGTCGATCGCTGTAGAAACACCAAAAGCTAAAAACAAGGATAAGTATGACATCTTTAAGGTACGTGGATACTCGCGTAAGTACCCTGAAGACTCGAAAAAGACCGAGTTTATTGTGTTTCTTTCGCACGTGGAAGAAAACATTACTTTCAGCGACAAGGATCGTATGGCACTGTCCAAGGGTTTGCGGGAGCATGGTGTTTCAGGCGTCATGCACCTCAAGTCTATAAACAAGTACAAAGTAGGTATAACCTTCGATTTACCTAACAACGCCAACATGTTTCTGCAAAATAAAAAGTTACTGGAGCAACTGTCCCTGAAGGCAAATATACCGGCTGGAGACACCGAAGTGACGGGTGTACTCACCTCGGTGCCGACCGACATGTCTAATAAGCAGATATTCTCACTAATCGGAAGCTCTAAGAATGTTATACAGGTCAGGCGCTTTATGCGCAGAGTTAGAGTTGACGGTGGCGCTGCTGGCGCGTCCTTCGTACCCACGCAGGCAGTCGCAGTTACATTTGCGTCTACCAACCTTCCCGAGTACGTTTATCTTGACTCATGGCGTCATGAGGTGAAAATGTACATACCTCCCGTAAAACAGTGTCTGAAATGTATGTCTTACGGCCACATAGCCAAATTCTGTAGGAACTCCGAGGTATGCTCAGTCTGCTCAGAAAACCACAATTTCAAAACATGTCAAGTTGACTCCAAAAATGCTAAGTGTGTCAATTGCAAAGGTAATCACATAGCCATTTCATCAGCATGTCCCATGAAAAAACAAAAAGTCGAAGAAAACAAGATTAAGTCCCGAAATGCTACCTTCTCAGATTTGTTTGATTCAAAGTCATTCCCAGCACTAGCAGCACGAACACTTGATGTTCAAGTAAACAACCTTATGAAATCAGAAACATTTATTAACATTCTAATTGAAACAATAACCAAAATTATCAGTAACAAAGATGTACCTATAAACTCAGGGTCTATTCGAGAGACTCTTAAAAAAACCCTCAGTAATAAATTACCTCCTACTTCCTCATAATGGATCAGTTAAATATTATACAGTGGAACACACAGTCTAAATAGTAACAAGCATATATTTATTAACTACCTCTACACAAATAATATACATATTGCGATCATTTCAGAAACATGGTTTAAAGCTAACCAACATTTTAAAATTAAAAATTACAACATTGAACGTAATGATTGTGGAAATAGCCATAATGGAGTGGCCATAATCATTCATAAAAGCATCACATATTCAAATATCAACACATACTTTGATGATTCGATACAAAATATCTGTGTCAAAATCACAGTAAATAAACAGGATTTATGTATTGTCAGTTTTTATAGTCCTACTAATTGTAACCCAGCTTTTAATAAAGCTAAATTTGATACATTGGTAAAATCGATTCCTAGTCCTTTCATATTCGCAGGGGATTTCAATGCCCATCACACCTCTTGGGGTTGCGGTTCTGACTCTCCCCGTGGAAGGGAGGTGTTGGAAGTCATCGATGACAACAATTTAGTCTTGCTTAATGATGGTCAAGCAACAACAGTTGGTTCATTAACGTGGCGTCCAAACGCACTTGATTTGTCGTTGGTTTCCCCATGACTGGCTCTTCATTGTGAATGGTCCGTTCTTGATACTCCTCTTGGTACTAGTTACCACCTTCCTGTAATCATTAAAGTATTGCTTAGTAATAATAATGTAAATTCAGATGGAAACTACTGTAATGGCAAACACTTGCCCATCTACCCAAATTATAAACAGGTAGATTGGAAAGTGTTTAGTAGCTGTGTAGATGCATTATTGAATGATTTTGAATTGAATCTTTGGAGTCCTCAGGACGCATATTTGCTATTTTGTAAAATATTACAATCAGCAGCAAAATCCGCTTCGAATTTAAATAGTAGTTGTTCTAACAACATTAATCAATCCTGTCATAGGAATCTCGGTAAAAAACCTCACCTTCCATGGTGGAACCAAAAGTGCTCAGAAGCTGTTCTAAAATTCAAAGAAGCATATCTTAAGTTTAAGTACAACCCAACAGAAACCAACTACTTGGAATTTAAAAGACTTCGAGCTCTCAAAAAACTTATTATAAAAATAGAAAGACAGAACAGTTGGAAATCTCTCTGCGAAACTTTTAATCGTTGTACTCCTATGTCCATTATATGGAAATTTATGCGTAAATTTAATAAAACATATGTTTCTAGCAATAATGCAGATGATTCCTGGATTTTAGATTTTCTACAGATGTATACCCCAGATTTTGTATCAAATGGTCTCAACACATCATATAGTAGCACTGGCAATATAAACTCCAGTAATAGTTACTTCCTTAGTCCATTTTCTATCAATGAATTAATATCTGCTGTCACATCTAGAAGAGATACTGCCTTTGGTCTTGATGGTATACCATATTCTTTTTTTAAAAATTTCAGCAGTAAGAGTATGGAAATCTTCCTAAAAATACTGAACTTACTCTGGGAAAACAATAATATACCCCACGATTGGAAAGTAGATTGTCTGGTACCAATTTTAAAACCTAACAAACCAAAATTGTGTCCTGATTCCTATCGCCCTATAGCGCTTACTTCATGTGTTGGAAAAATATTTGAACAATTGTTAAAGCAGCGTTTGGAGTTCTATATAGAACAAAATAAAATTTTACCTTCAAACCAATTTGGTTTCCGTAGAAATCGTTCAGCTAGGGAGAGTATCTGTCAGTTACAACTTGATATCCATAATGCTTTAGATGCACATAATCATCTCCTTGCTGTTTTCTTCGACATCACAGGGGCCTTTAATAGTGTGAATATTGATATACTTTGTCAGGAATTGTTGTTAACAGGAATACCTGGAAAGATTATACACTGGATTAAAATTTTTTTAAGTAGCCGTGAAGTCTTTGTTAAATATAATAGGCATCTATATGGTCCTAGACTTTCAACAAAAGGAGTTTGTCAAGGCGGCATTTTATCGCCATTAATTTTCATATTGTACATACGTCGTTTAAATATAATATTAGGCTCAAAAGTGAAAAATTTGCAATTTGCAGATGACCTAGTTGTTTATGCATCAGGAAATAATATAAATCAACTGGTTGAAATTGTTAATGATGCATTGGCAAATCTCAATAATTATTTTTCTTACCTTGAACTTGATGTTAATCCTTCAAAGTCAAAGGTTGTTCTCTTTGGGAAAAGGTGTCCCAATATGCCTGTTGTTCATTATAAAGGTTCTTCTTTACCTGTTTCACTTGATGTTAAATTTTTGGGAGTATTATTCTCCCACAATTTATTCTGGAACAATTATTTAAAACATTTAATAAACAAAGCTAACAAAGCTTTTAATGTATTAAAATCTTTGTCTGGTACATACTGGGGTGCAGACCCACAAATTCTACTATTATTGTACAAATCATTAGTTCGTAGTCATTTTGAATATGGTTTTTTATGCTTTGCTGCAGATGATAAAATTGTAAATAGTCTAGATGCTTTTCAAAACAAATGCATGCGAATAATAACAGGGGCATTTAGAAGCACACCTATAAATGCAATGCAGATTGAATGCAGTCTGCCCCCCATGACCATTCGTTTTAGGTATCTTAAAGAAAGATTTCTCCTTAAACTCTACAGTGTCTCTAACAATAGTCTTATAACTAATCTGTCTAATACATTAACCCAATCCACTGTTAAACCGTTTTATATGCTACAGGGATATGAAGGTTTCTTAGATTTTCTTCAAAATCTAAATATCTATCAATCAAATCATATTTTGCCTTGTTATGAAGGATCTTTTATTAGCAAATTTCCAGCAATGAATATAGTCATAAACAAAAAACTGTCAATAAAAGAAGAAGTATATACAATGTTGGCAGAGTGGACAGGTCACAAATTTGTTTACACAGATGGGTCGAAAAATGATAATGCTGTGTCTTACGCAATATTTGAACCCTCATTGAACATTGCTGTGGGATATAGAATTGATAAACATGCTAGCATTTTTACTGCTGAAGCTGTTGCTATTTTGAGTGCTTTGAAGCACATCAAAAACAAAAATCAGGGACACACAAGATGGGTTGTTGTTAGTGATAGCATGAGTGTTTTGAAAAACTTGGCAAATAACAAATTACATGCTAACACTAATTACATTATTTACTTTATAAAACAGTTATGGGTGGAATTATCTGATTCAAACATACAAGTCAGCTTTGCGTGGGTACCTTCACACATAGGTGTTGATGGCAATGAAAAAGCTGACTATTTAGCCAGCACTATAGTTAAATTTTCAGATGTTATTTCCAGGTATGCCAATGATGCAGATGTTTCATTGCCATACACAGATATTGTAAGCCTCCTAAAACAAAGGATGGTTCAACTATGGGGGAAACATTCGTACCATTGTACACAAGTTGAAAACAAAGGTTCTTGGTATGCCGCTTTAGATGTTCAGATAAATTCAAAGCCATGGTTCTGCAAGGCCGGTACTTTTTTAAACAGAAAGTTTTATTCAACTGTTTGTCGTATGCGTTTTGGTCACTGTCGTTTGAACTTTCATCTCCATCGCCTTCGAATGGTGAATTCCCCATATTGTGACTATTGTCAGTCCTCGAATATCCAATCCTTAGATCACATTTTCTTTGAGTGTTCATCTTTCAGCATTCAGCGCCTTGTGTTGATAGACGAACTTCTACAAATCTATGATAAACCTGAACTGGTCCCGCGGTGCATTCAGGAGTTGCTTGAGAATGCCTCTGTTTTTACCTATTTGTATAAATTTACTACTGTGTACTGTAAATGAGATTTAGAATAAGATATAAAATCATAATTTTATTATTACAATACATATTACAATGGTTTTTTTTATAAAGTTTTTTTTTGTGTGTAAATATGTAAATGTAAATAAAGGTATTTGACTGACAGTCTGACACTGGCAGTCTGTCTGTCAGTGTCGGAGTGATGAAGTAAACGTCAACAATTGACGCTTGAAGTTATAAGGTACCTACTAATTGTAAGGGAAAAATTAAAATTGACTTTCATTATCTCGGAAATGAACAAAGGACGATGATCCTCTTACTTATGACAAAAATGATCCGGATTTGACTATGAAATAAATAAAACGAATGAAATTAATATCCTAACTATGACGAAAGAAGTAAATCCTACGAAAGACTAGGCGGTATGGTCTCATGACTTTAGCCTGCCCAATAGGGCGAACAAAAAAAAAAAAAAAAAAAAAAGGAGTTTTTGGCGGGAACGCGAAAAAGTTCACATCGTTGGATTGTATTATTTTTCAATACTTGTGTTTTATCCAGTGTTAATGTTTAAAATTGGTGGTGTTTTACGCATTAAGTGCTGAATTACGAGCATGAGTGTGGGCAAGTGATATAATGTGGTGAAACGTGGTTTTTCGTGTTGCTTCCAAAACTCCATAGAAGCCTCTATAGTAAAGTTGCCACCACTTTACTGGGGCATGACTTTGACTTGACTATGACTACCTGACTTGGACTGGACTATGACTACGTGAAATATAATATATATAATGCAGACTATGTAGACTTTTTAATATTGCGACTGAAGGATTTTGTATCCAGGTCAAGAACTAATTCTAAAAAAAAAAAGAAAAAATATACTTCAAGAGTTGGCCAAAAGGACTCTGAAACCAGGCTGGATAAACAAAAAAAAACCAAACTTTTATAACTGGTGCACAGTGAGTAAATATTATTACACTAGCTGCGCCCCGCGGCTTCGCCCGCGTGGAAACTGATTTTTTGCATGTGGAGAACAATATTTGGGTGGTAGGTTTGGGTGTTTGGGTTTCGGTAAAGTAATAGCAAAAACCGGTTTGTATTAGGGATTATCATTGTAGAGATAGCGCAGGATAACTTTGAATTTTCAAAGGCAGAGTTTTATTGCAGCAGTGCAAAATTATCGAGCGAAAGCGAACTTTGATGAGTGGAGTCGGTGGAGTGGTTGATTTGTGGTTTCTGGAAGTCGATTAAAGCCATATATATTTTTATTGTAGTACGTCCCTGTAGACTATATTTCGGGACTTGTTGTCTTCTGCGTTGTTTTGTTGTTGATTTCTGGCTCTCGATACTCGCGAGCAGCCTACGTAGAGCTGCCCGTGGGAAAAGCAGGGAGAGCTCAGGTGTAAGCCTGCTACCTTCAGAGTTTGTCCCTGGCTTTTATTAATCGTAATAGAGAAGGCCACCTTGAGGGGAAATTGCAAGCGCTTAAACTGAAAGGGCAAATTAGTCGGAATGATAGGGATTCTAGGTATCAATACCGTCTCTCCTTTGGCTCCGCCAGTAAGAATGGTGGCTTGCACGATGTACCTTCTCAGCTCTATGATGCGTAACCTGGTACCATTACACAATCTAGGTGCATCTAAGTTACGCATCAATATAACAGGTACACCAACCTTCAGGTCCAATTTGTGGGATGGCACCCCCGACAGCTCCAAAGAATTTAAAAACTCTACAGGATATGTAGACGCGTCACCACTTGCCATTAAAAAAAATCAAAACAATTAACAAAATAATTACAATTACAATAAAAATAATTATTAACAATCATTATTATTATTATTATTTATTAATATTAATAATTATTGTAATTATTTCTTTTTATTTTTTATGATTTATTTGTTATTTTTTTTATTTATTTAGTTATTGCAATTATTAACATCTAGTTATTTTTGTTGAATGAAACGCATGCGTGTTTTAAGGCTTAGTAGGTAGTTTTCAATCCCACAGAATCTATTCGTACTTCCGGGATTCCTGGGATGTAAAATTTTTGTCCATCAGTGTATGGTATACAAGGTGACCTTGAATTAGTATGTTATCCCGAAATGGGGGGACTGGGACCATGATACCCTACCAGTTGTGAGAACCTTACTTGAAACTGGGTGTTTCCAAACTTCCATGGTAAAACATAAATCCACTCGAAAAATTACACGTGAGATCGCTGCGAGAGTTTATAAGATACTATAAATTCATTTCTAAACACAGGTCGTTTAACCCATTTATGTGCACTCGGTCAAGGACGAAGTTTAACCACCCAGCTGCGCTAAGGCTATTTTGAACGCAACTTTACATGGCATTTCTTCAATGAAAAACTATTAATTTAGTAAAGTCGTAGAAGAAACATTGTCTACATTGGGGTGTAGATTTCCCCCTTTCGGGATAACATATCAATTCAAGGTCACCTTGTATAGCCTTTAATTAACAAAATTTTCGAATTTGAGTTTAACATGCTTTCCTACAGGAACAGGTTATTCCCGCCTCCCCCGCACAGAAACTTTCGCTTTTATAATATTACTGTGATTTTCGTCCATTTTAGTTGTGTAATGTCGAAGTTCAGTGATTATGCTATCCCACGGGATCTATTTAAGTGTCCGGGATGATAAATGTTGACCGTTAGCTACAGACATAATTATTGAAATTTAAATTAATATAAAGGTATAATGAAAACTCATTGACGACGTTAAGTTTGTAAAGCTTTCCTGCGGGAACGGGTTAATCTTCCGGGATGAAAAGTATCCTATGTGTTAATCCAGTATATAAGCTATCTCTATTCCAAATTTCATCCAAATCCGTCCAGCCGTTACGACGTGAAGAGGGAACAAACATACACACACACACACACACACACCCACCCACACACACACAAACTTTCGCCTTTATAATATTAATATAAGTGTGATGTGATAGTGTGATAGTGTGATTAACAACTTACCATCGTTGTCGTAATGGCTCCATACTTCCATGAACTGGTTGGCCGACAGCTTCTTCAGCTCCCTCGAGTCTGGGTCTCGGAACTGCCTCATGAAGTTTGTAGCTCTCTCCAAGTTGAACTTTTTTGAACACATCTCGTCGATACTCATTTTGAATTCAAAGAGTTTTACGTCAACTTTTTAATGCGTTGATTTCGACAATGCAGGTTTTACTCGATTTGAATATTTAGTTTTAGAGTTTTAAATCGATTTTTGTAAATAGTTTCGTTATAATAAAATAAGTTTATATTTATTTAAATGTTAACGCTATTAAGTTGTTATAAATTATTTGGCGCGATTTATTGTCACTGTTTTATATAAAAAAATATCGATTTGTTTTAAATATTTTCTAATTTATTTGCGATGTGTTAAATTTTTTGTTGAGGTCTCAGTCATCTGTAACAAAATATAAACAAAATGTTAATTATTAGTTATTTTTTTTTATCTAGGTGTAACAAGAAACTGT
The DNA here is from genome assembly GCA_910589525.2 of Ennomos quercinarius. Lineage (NCBI taxonomy): Eukaryota > Metazoa > Arthropoda > Insecta > Lepidoptera > Geometridae > Ennomos > Ennomos quercinarius. The sequence continues at coordinate 5,983,920 of OU342510.1, forward strand.
TTATTATAATATTACTAGTTGCGCCCCGCGGTGTTATCCGCGGGTAAAAAGTACCTATTCTATGTGTTAATCCACCGTGAAAGCTATCTGCGTTCCAAATTTCATCAAAATCGGTTCAGTAGTTACAGAGATATAAGGTAACAAACATTCACTCACATACACACACACACGCACACACATATAAACTTTCCCATTTATAATATTAGTAGGGTAGGATTATTTTTGAAGGAAACGCTAAAGCAAAATTCTTTTTTTATGTATTGTTATTTTCATAAACCAAAGTCATAATTCGGAATATTGTAAGATGAGATTCGAGTTATATTCCTTCAAACTAAATACTTGAAAATCAGAGAATTTCCACCGCTTTGCCAGTTATTCTGCCGCCAAGCAGTAGTGTGCAAGCACTACTCATGTGGTCCGGTTTGAAGGGCGTTGTAGCTAGTGAAATTACTGGGCAAATGAGACTTTATGACCTGATTTCACAGTCTAGTAATCTGATTACTAGACTGTGTGATGTCTCAGGATGATGTGCGCAGTGCAGTGTCACGCGAAACTTTATTATTTTAAATCCGAGTGGCACTGCAACTGTTATGGGCGGCCGTGTCGCTTAACAACAGGTGAACGACTAGATCGTCACGTCATCCAATCGCATAAAAAAAAATTGCTAATCGAACTTTTCAATAGAAGAACTTATTTGAGCCCGTATCTGGATATAAAAAGTTGCTACGAAAACCTTATAAAAACGCTATAGGCTTCCTTTTCTAAACTAAAACGGCCACTATTCATATTTTATGAGAACATATTCACTTCTTTATCGTCCCGATGTAGCCTCTTGGCTAATATATTGTCATGAGACCGTGGGTGGACCCCATGGCTTACGCTTGAAATAGGTTGGTGACATACAAACACGAAGGCAGTATGATAGCTTCTGCCAAAAGTTTGTAGACTTTTGCTTTTATTCTCTTAACTAAGATTCTACAATCATATCGTTTATTCCCGTTAGAAAACCAAGTTTGATAACTAGTTATCTAGTGGGAAGAAAAAAATCCTGTTTTATCACTGGTTATGAATCAGGAATATATTTTTCCCATTAGAAAACCAAGTTTGATAACTGGTTATCTAGTAAAAAAAAACCTGTTTTATTACCAGTTATGAATCGGGAACATATTTCTCCCATTAGAATACCAAAATTGATAATTGAATATCTGGTCAAAAAAACCTCAGGATCTCTTCTCTTGAGAAAGCTTTTGACCAAAGGAAACGCAACAAAAGGTTTATGACGTCATCCACGTGATCGTTCATTGGGCAAACGCTTTCTCGAGAGAAGAGATTTTTATTTATTTCTACACTTCATGCTACCCATGCAGGTATTTATAATCAAACGGCATCAAGAAAAAACGAGGTTCTCATCATCATCATCATCATCAACAACCTAAAGACGTCCACTGCTGAATATAGGCCTCCCCGAGAGCGCGCCACCTAGAGCGGCTGCTCGCCTCCTGCATCCATCGGCTCCCCGCGGCTTTCACCAGATCGTCGGTCCACCACCGCCCGGGGGCTGGCCTACGCTGCGTCTTTCGGTTCGTGGTCGCCACTCTTCCCCATCGGTTGTCAGTTCTACGAGCGATGTGGCCTGCCCATTGCCATTCAACTTGCTAATTGTAAGAGCTATATCAGTCTCTTTAGTTCTCCTGCGGATCTCCTCGTTCCGGATCTTATCTCGCAGGGAAATACCGAGCATAGCTCTCTCCATAGCTCGTTACGCGGCTTTGAGCTTACCAACGAGGTTCTCAATTCGCCATAATTCTACAATCTCTCTCGAGCTATCAATGAAGACACGGATCTTTTATTTTTTTAACGTTTGGCAGTACCTACCCAATATCATTTGAAGTGAAAGAAATATAAGAAAGAGTGAAAAAATATTCACTGTGCAATTTGAATCATGATGATGATGATGATGATAAAGTTTGACATTACTAAAATATTGTTTATTAAAGGGATACATTACATACGATGTAAATTATTTGTCTTGAGTTGTAGCTATGACAGTTAAAAATCTTATAAAAAAGTTTGTTAAAAATATCGTTTTTTTTGTGAGAATGAATGACGTGACGAGTTAGTCATTCACCTGATGTTAAGCGACACGGCCGCTTATAACAGTTGCAGTGTCACTCGGAACTTTAAAATAATGAAGTTTTGCGTGACACCACTGCGCACGTCATCCTGAGGCATCACACAGTCTAGTTATCAGATTACTAGACTGTGAAATCAGGTCGTAGTCTCATTTGCCCAGTTACTTCACTAGCTACAATGCCCTTCAAACCGGAACACAGTAGTGCTTGCACACTACTGCTTGGTAGCAGAATAACAGGCAAAGCGGTGTTACCTACCTAGACGAACTAAAATGAAAGGTGTTTTAAAGATGAAATAGCAAGTGGTACCTATTTGTATGAAAACGATCTACTGTATGCTTTTCTGTATGTCTATGTTGAAGAAAGACGAAATTTGCAAATGTTCGCACGTCTCTGGGAGTCAGGCGAACGCAATTTGTAAAAGGAACTTTATTTGTGCCAGTATTTGTCAACAGGCATTATTGGTGACAGCTTAGGGTTTGCGCATGAAATGAAATAAATGAGCTGTCAAATTACTGTCACGCATTATTCAAATGAAAATCGCCTAAGCACCAGCGTGTTTCTTTTGAGTGTATTTTGTAAATAGTATTTTTATGCGTATTTAAGGAATTGAGATAATTTTATCAAAGATTAAAGGCATTAATTAATACCCACGGCTTAGGATCCAGGTTATCTCCATACCAAATCTCATCAGAATTGTTTCAGCCGTTTAGAACACATACTGTAAAAAGAGACATTGAGAGACAGACGAACAGTGTTACATTCATATCATTGATACTAAGTATGGAATAGGCTAGCTGCCTGCTATTAAACATGAACAAGTAAATATTATTTTTATAAAGTATGTTAAAAATAAATTTATTAATTGAAAAAAATAAGTAGAATCGGTAAATAATTCACGGAGTAAGCTTTTAAGTTTCTGGTGGCGGCATCGCCTGTCTCTTTCTCGCAAAACAGAGCTTCCCCAGATTTAATATGAAAACACATGATTGTGACGTCACATGCCAAAGTGATTGTATGTAAAGCTACCACAGCTTAGTAATGAGGTACTATGAAGGACCAAACACTGACGTCACTTCATGTTTGAGCTGCCTCTCTCTATTCCTGTATTTTAAAATGCTTGTAACTTTGTCATTTTTTGAGATATTTAATTTTTGTTTTCACGGCTGTTTGTTTTGGGAAATATTATTAATTTATGCAATAAAAAAATAGTAGCTAGCCTTTGATATGCCAATATGATTGAATGCAGAGTTTATTAGGTAAAATGTACATAATAAATGGCAAACATCTCGCATGTTGCGAAAGCCCTAACATTTGACCTACTTCATATCCTTTGATTTCAGTACAAAAGTCGTTGCTCCTTTAACAATATTGTGAGTAAAATGTGACCCGTAAACTAGAGCAAATAAACTTGTGGGAGGCAACCCTGCCAGTGCCGGTAGGTAATGCCAACTTTCAGAAGCAACACACAGGTGATGCCAACTTTACGGCATTGTGGAGTTTCCGATTTCAATGTGCGCCTATTGTTACGCCAATAAAATATGCCTGCTTATTGTTAGTAACTGTCAATTTTAGTCTATACTCTAAGATTTGAACAGTGAACTAGAACCACAGGATATAATGAGCCGTTTTATTAAAAAAAAGAAATCATCTTTTATGCATGACCCAATAGGTGGCGCCAGTTGTGGTTTTACTAAAATCTGTCACTGTCACTGCTTCAAGCATAGACCACAGGTTAGAGGAAATGTGTCACGATACTGACTGACAACTCTAAATTCTTTCGTTTTTTTTTAGTTTCATTGCGGGCTTTATTCTGCATCATAATATCAACGTTTATCTATCTCGTAGATCTACTGTACTTCAATTTACTTAATAAGAATGCACCACAGACTACTTAGGAGATACTACAGGCAATGTACTCGTGGTCCACCCAACTGAATTTGACATTTATTTGTAGATAGTCTAAGCATTTTCTTATGTTTAAATTACTCTGTGGTTTGAAAGGTTTAAACTATGTACTTACAGCGCCATCTAGAAAAGAAGCGGAACTAGTGTTTTTTTTAAATAAAACTCCTCATTATAGTAACTGCGTACTAGAAATTCACTTCTTCCAAATAGGGCGAATTCTGTGTTCCAAGAATTTGAAGGCTTCTTTTGACACAAGTTGACTGGCCTGATAGCTCAGTTGGTAGTAGCCCTGCCTTCTGAACTGTAGGTTGTGGATTTGATTCCCACCCAGGACAAACATTTGTTTGATGAACATTGGTATTTGTTCTTTGTTCTGTTTATATTGTATTTACAAAAACAAAAAGTATCCAAGTATTCTATCAGTTATCTGGTACCATAGTACAAGCTTTGCTTTGTTTGGGGCTGGATAGCACTGTGTGAAATGTTCTCAAATATTTATTCATTTTAAGTAAGTATGTGGCTACAATACTTACTATATACAACGCATGTATGTTTTTTGTTGGTCTCTACCGACCTTTACGGATCACCGAAGTGGCAGGTATAATGCGCCCAGCCTGAAATAGTGGGAGGGCAACAGTTATCTCTGGACTCCCATGGTCGCGATATCGTGACTTCCAGCTACTTTTATTAGTTCTATTGTACAAGGTCGATATTCAATAAATTAAGGCTAGATACCCTTGGGGTGCGAGATTCGGCTTTGGCCGTTACTGGAAGCATCGAGAAGATTACGTCAAGGAGTGGATTCTATGCAGGGAGGGAAGGGGGAGTGGGAGGTACTATCGTATGTTTCAAATCCCCAGAGAAACTAGTGCATTGCTCCCCCGGTATTATGTTAGCCCAGAAAAAAAGCGACAGTATCGCTTTTCATACAATTATGCATCGCTTCAATGTTGTTTACGCGTATACCGCGTTTCGTGGTACAAGGAAGTGTGCGAGTATGGTCAATCAGCGGCGCTAAACCTGTTTTGACATGTTTCAATGTCATGTTTCTCAGAAGATTTGCAAATATAAAGCGACCCACCCAAAAAATAGATTTGTATAGAAAAAACAGTTGACTCGAGTCGAAAAAAAGGTACGGTGACTTTCACAAGCGTAGCTACTTACTATATGTTTGTTTCTTTCCTTCGCCACTGACGTAGCGATACGTGTGAGCAGTACAAATATAATATCGTTTTGATGATCTCTCTTTGCTTTTAGTCTATACTCTAAGGTCAAAACAGTTCCTATAACATCTCTTGGCATTCGCAATTTTTGACAAATACATGGTAAAACTTTTAAGAATTGACGTTTGTTTAGCTAATGCAATTTAATTATCGGTCAATCACGGTCAATCTTCTTCAAAAATAAATGGAACGGCAAGAACATAATTTGTACTTTAGCTTTTAACATTTTTTCTAGAAACAGGTCTTCACGAAAGTCAAATATATTTACGGGTCAGTAATCGAGTAAATTATAGCTTAAAAGACACGCCTCCGACTCTTTGTTCAAGTAATTCTGAGCACAGTTCATTCAAACATAATTTCTTCAAATAAAGGAAATAATTTGACCTTTTACAGCGACATTTCCGATTTCCCCTCTGTTGGTATAATAAATCATTATTTATTACGCATTTTTTGTTTGAAGAGCTCTTTACTTGATATAACGTTACGTATTAAGCTAAAATATTCACGTCATGGCCCATGACTGACGTAGATTGATATTACCATTAATTTTACAGTAAGGATAAAAATGTTATCGGTTACTTGTTCTGAGTGTGGGTGTTGTGAGACCATGGTCCTCGTAGTTCCTGGGTCCCTATATACAGGGAATCCTAATTAGGGCCCAGGATTTATGTATGTGATAATCTGCCTATTTGCTTTTTCCCATTTGTTGTTGGGGTCGGCTCCCAATCTAGCCTGTAGCGGCAAGCTACCAGAATTACACGACTGCCATCTGACCTCGCAACCCACAAGGGACCAGTAACAGGGATGGTTAGACCAGGCGTCAGATTCTATCAGGCGTCTGACTACCCGTAACGATTACCATACATGTTCTCATGACAACCGGGACCGACGGCTTAACGTGCTCTCCGAGGCACGGAGCGATGGCTTCGAAAACTGCACATAGATAAGTCATTGGTGCAGGGCCGAGGATCGAACCCGGTGCCGGAAGATTGCGAAGCGCACATGCTACCGCTCTGTGCATGTGATCGTCGGGCGTTATTATTAACATTATATTTATACGGTTATTTGATAGAGCGAGCGAAGCGTGTCCAGCTTGGGCAAAAATGATTTTGTATGTCGGGTGGATGTCCGGCTGTTATCTTCTAGCACATAATAGATATACAATACTGCTTCTAGTCGCATTTCTCAACCGATTCTCGTGAAATTTTATGAGCGTTCTGTCAGTCAGTCACTCAAAACAAAGGCTGATGTTATCAGAATAATTTAGGTAGATAAATAGAAACTATAGAAAGTTAGATAAGGCTGTTTTGGCGAGCTCGCAGCGTCCGTCGGTTTGACCAAATATATCTAGTTTCATTTATTGGTATATAAAAAACTAAGCATTATTTAAAATTATGAAATAATTTGTAGTAGTTTAGAAAAATGATGAACTTTATTTTGGTAACAATATTTTGTCGATGTAATATAAAACTCCGGAGATATTTGACTTTTTGTTGAAGCCTTTTTTAATAAAAAATAAATTTAATTTAATATTTTTTTAATTACTCATAAGGCAAAAATCAAAAATCTGTTCTGTCATTATTGAAGTACGGGATGTATTTAGTGGAGTATAATTTAGTTTGGAGACATACGTTACACAGATTTGCAAATTAGAGCTCTCAAATCGGGTCTCTGTGTGTTTTTGCCAAAACGAACACCAGGAGAATGATGGTTAGGTACTAATCAAATAGGTAAGTTACCTAAAATTCGCTCTATCATCATCGAAGAAGATGAAACGAAGGGTAATTTTCATATAATGACTAAGTATAGACATTAAAGCTATGCATCTAATATTGACGACGAAAACCTTGCAACTACGCATAATTTTGTAACAGCAGCCATAAATGTGGGTTCACACTAAATTGAGTTTTGTAACAATCAAATACAATCAAACAAAAATAGCAATCAAATCAATGATCCGTAATCCGTACCCTGATTTCGAGTCGAACATTTGAACGAATAGCAACAACCAAAATCGATTTTCCTCTCTCGATTCCACAGAACTTTAATCGTAAAGGAGTGAAGGGTTTCCGATTACAGAAATTAACCCATGAAACCCAATGAGGATTGCCCTTCATTACGCGGAAGGGTTTAGGGAGGTTTATACAAGGTTGGAACGCTATCGTGAGACCTTGTTTTTTTTTGTTTCGTAGGTATTAGATTTATTTTGCCATAAGCAGTAGTTGTTATCGTAGGACAACAGTTTAAGGGGGAACGTTACCTCAGCGCGGTAAATTCAAATTTTCTTGCGTTCTTTTGCCAATAATAGCTTAATTACTCAACGTGATTAAATGAAAACTAATTTAACGCAAATAAATATAATGTATCAATAAATGACAATTAAAAGTATCACCTACTTATCATTGGTTTAGCGACAAATGGCAATAGACTGAAAAACGAAGAAGAAAATTATTTATTACCATTTGTCGCTAAACCAATGATATTTAGGAGATACTTTTAATCGTAATTTGTTGATAAATTCTATTTCTTTACGTTAAATCAGTTTTAATGTAATCACGTTTAGTAATTAAGTAATTACTGTCAAAAGAACGCAAGAAAATTTGAATTTGCCGCGCTAGTGAAACGTTCTATTCTACCTTAAGAAGTAACTATAAATAGTTATTTTAATCTATGGTACAAGGGTACATAATAGGTAGGTATCTAATCTATCAAAGAGCAAGTTTGACGAGGTAGCTAGGTAGCGTTTTGGGCACCTCATACCCGCAGAAAGCGACTACGCGGTTTTTTATTAACCTCTTAGTATATAAGTTTAGTTATTTTAGTTTTAGGTAGTTGGTTTTAGTTTAAATTTCATTCAGTTTTAGTCTTTATATTTTGTTTTTGAAGTTATATTAAACTTGTAGTAGTTTAAAGAATACAATATATCTGTGATGAGACATACAATTAATAATTAAAGTACTTAGGTACATAGGTAGGTACATAGGTACGAAGTACTTAGGTACATATAGGTAGGTACATAGGTACGAAGTACTTAGGTACATATAGGTCGGTACATAGGTACGAAGTACTTAGGTACATATAGGTCGGTACATAGGTACGAAGTACTTAGGTACTTTGTTAATCGACTCATCCATTATAAGTAACTATATAAAGCCCAAACAAATAGACAAATAAACGTTTTGCTTTAGTATACGGATATAATTGACTACATTGACTATATCCGCGGGGTAATTACGTAAAATTTGCAACAGCAATGCGACAGCAGTAGCAAAGCAACAGCAGTAGCGAAGCATACATGCTCGACACCTCTAGTGATGTATGACAGCAATCATCGCGCAATTTACGCCTGTTGCAAACCTGTTGCGAGTTACGTAATACGCCCGCCGTAGAGATATCCGTAGAGATCCGTAGAGATGCGATGGTGGCCGAGTGGTAGCATGTGCGCTTCGCAATCTTACGGCACCTGGTTCGGTCCTCGGCCCTGAACCAATGACTTATCTAGCAAGTTATGTGCAGTTTGTGATGCCATCGCTCCGTGCCTCGGAGAGCACGTTAAGCCGTCGGTCTCGGTTGTCATAAGAACATGTATGGTAATCGTTACGGGTAGTCAGAAGCCTGATAGAATCTGACGCCTGATCTAACCATCCCTGTTACTGGTTCCTTATGGGTTGCGAGGTCGGATGGCAGTCGCTCGTGTAATTCTGGTAGCTCGCCGCTACAGGTTAGATTGGGAGCCGATCCCAACAACAAATGGGAAAAGGCAAAGAGGATGATGATATAATCATTGACTATAAATCCAGTTGACCAATGATACAACTTCCCCTCACACGAAAATTAGTGGTGTATTTCAACCACTAATTTCTAATAAATACTATGAATTTCTAATAAATCACGGGAACCCGTTGTCTGATTGTCTTTTGTTCCATCCTGCTCTGTTCTTTGTAATTTCATATGACTTTATCTCGTTTTGTTACCTCGCCCCCTGCCCGCGCAGGTGAGTCGTGTTTGTACGAAAAATTATGTTCACGAGCTATCAACGGGCTTTATAATCTTTGGGTACAATAGACCGATCGGTAGGTACGATATCCTTTCGTAATATTCTAATGTATACGACGCACAGACCTACAATTATTTCGATACATACAACCCCTAATATTGAAGATTTGAACACGGAGCAATCGTTCTCCAAATTGTAGAGTTACGAACTAATGTTAGTGTTCTATACGAGTTCAATTTAACTGCTGTCAGATATGCCCTCATGTTAAAGTAGAATAGATTCTAGTAAACGGAAATAAAACTGAAATTTTCGCAGCATCATTCGCGATTCTTAGCACTGCGTGGGAATATCTAACTTTATACATTGTCGTTTGAAAATTGTTGGAAATAAAACTGTATGCACTTTAAGCAACTTTGATAATAAATTGTGCTAAACTTAGGTATTTTAAGATACAAGTTGAACAAAATCGTAAAGAAAACGAGTTTGCACACTAGTTCTTTTTTATTTATTTATTTATTTATTTATATATAGGTACACAAAACAAATTACAATCAACGACTTATTCCAAATAGGTAAATATACAAACAAATCTGTTCTGGATTGCAGCTTAAACTATGTGTACACAGAAAAAATATAAATTACACAATCACTACCGAGACATGGAAATGAGAGATGATGATGTTTTCTAACTTAATCCCTATAAATATTATAAGTGTAACGTTGTCCGTTTTTTTGTGGATTCCAAATTGAATCGACTAAGCCGATTTAGATGAAATTTCTCACGCAGATTGCTATAGTTTGGTTTAGGATATGCTGCAAAAAAATCAAGCAGTTTTTCAAAATGCGTAAGTATTAAACTTTATTAAACCACTTAAAAACGGCTAGGTATTACTTATATAAACTTGAATATACATATAAGATTCATAACATGCTCACTAACAATACATAAATATATTCACAAAATCTCGGAGAATTGAAACTGTGGTCACTATAACTATTGTTTATTAGTTTGTTTAATTAACTGTTGATCTATATAAATTAATAAAACTGGTGGGCTAAATATGTACATTAAAAAAATTTGTCTTAACCTTGTCTCTCCCATTGATCATGCACCACGCTGGAACTACTGGACGGATTTCAATTTGTATAATATAATTTTTTAAATAGTAAAAAATAGCCAGCAACGAAGATAAAGCCACTACTATATATCATCATCTTGTAGACGGGAAGGGAGAGAGGAAAAGGTAAAAAGGATGAATGGATGGAGCCGCGTTGGAAAAGATAGGGGGTTTCCAACGCGGATGGATGCGGGGGGATAGGGGAACCCCCTATCTTTTCCCTCTCACTTCCCTCTTCCTTTGGACAGGATCAGGGCGAAAAACTAATGTAAAGGGCAAGTCAGGTATACAATATGTCAGAAATAGCTATTTGTAATATATAATATAGCAAAGATATACGAGGCAAGGCTGCCGAGACGCCCAACTAATTGGAGTTTAAGTGGGGAACATCAGTTTGCCGGGTTTGCTCTTGTTCAGAGATTAGTACGTGGGCACAGATGCTGCTGTATCTGTGGTACTGTGCTTACTTTAAATACTAACATTTGCCCTCCACTCACTTCATCTGTTTTTTTTATGTAAACGAATGAAGTGACGAGTTAGTCGTTCGGCGGATGTTAAACGTGACGCGCTGCCCATAACACATTGCATTTTTCGGAATTCCAAATTATAAAGTTTTGCGTGACAACATGATATCATAAAGTCTTAATTTGCTCAGTAATTTCACTAGCTACAATTCCCTTCAAACCGGAACACAGTAGTGCTTGCACAATACTGCTTGGCAGCAGAATAACTGGCAAATCGGTGGTACCACAGATAACCCCCAATAGATACCGCATTACAGGATTTTTGTCCGGATCCTAGCTCACCAAAACTGGCGGAAGGCGCGGGTTGCGGGGACTGGAGCCAATGCGCTATTATTGGCTGTTTCGAGTGACGCCCTAATAATGAACTCTAATAATTGGTCGAAACTAAGGCTGTGCTACGAAGCGGCGATATATATAGAACCATTTACGCCAATGCGTGGTGCGCGGTCGTCGTCTTTCATGCGGTATCTATTGGGGGTTATCTGTGGGTGGTACCTACCTACCACGAACTTGCAGAAAAGTCCACCACCTAGATATAGATAATACCTCTATAACTCTATATAAGTATTTCATGATACTCTATACCTAGTAATGTACATAGAGATAACCTCCAATTAGGGGTATAAATTGTGTAACATATGTTCAATACCTAAGTGAAGTAAACATAGCTGATTATAATTATATCTAAAGTGTTGTTCGTCGTGTGGTTCCAGTGGTGTGAGAATAGGACCACCCCATCTCTTCCCGTGGGTGCCGTAAGAGCCGGCTAAGGGAATATGCAAGGAATAGGCAACAGCATTCTCCTCGGTAGATTAAAATCTTCTGCGATCAGTAGGGTTACTCCTCGAGTACCCCGATCCCCGAGGCCCACGTCCCGCAGAACCACGAACCCGATAAATTTTATTACATTTATTGTTCTTCTTTTTTCTATGGTTTTCAACTTGTACGGTGGACACAAAAAGTGCTTAAATGTATGTATTTGAAATATATTAGACGAAATAGTTGATTTGAAATATTGACTGTCAAAAAACAAGAAAAGAAATTGAAACAAAGAATTGAAAGTGCAAAAATCATCATTCAGACAACCGGCTGATGTAGTTATACCTCAAAAATTCAGAACTAATCTTTTGGTAGATTATGCCGAAGACAACAACCGAATTGTTGTATTTATTTCACCGAAAGGCCGAAAAGACCTGAAAAACGTAAAAGTTTATTTGTGTGATGGCACATGTGGTTGTTGCCCTATACCTTTTAAACAGATATATATAATACAGGGAGACATAAGTGAGACCAATAATCAAGATGAAACAAACATAGTTCCCATATTCTATGTACTTCGTGTTAGTAAGTCTGCAAGCACTTATATTACAATGTTCAAAAAAAACAATGATTCTTTGCCGGACTTCAACCCCGAGAAGTTCATTCTGGATTTTGAAGCAGCTGCTATGAGTGCCATTGAACATGTTTTTCCGGAAGCCGTTATACACGGATGTTTCGTACACTTTCAAAGGAGCGTATACAAAAAGGCTAAATCATTGGGATTACTGGATCATGAAGAAACCTCATCATATGTGCGAATGTGTATCTGTCTGGCATATCTTCCGCCACATGAAATAGAAGATGGTTGGTTGGCTGTAATGGAAAACAGTTTACCAGCTGAACCAGTTACTGAACAATGGCTGGAGCCTGATGGTATGATTGCTAAATGGAGCTGTTACAAAGAAAAGCACAGGACCACTAATTTAGTGGTCCTGTGCTTTTCTTGCATGGAATAACAGATTGCAATGAAATTTGGGTTCAAACCCAACTTTGTTATTATTTTTACAAATGATAACGCTCGACATAGTAACCTATGATACGGCACAAGACAAATTGCGATTCATAGAAAAACCCATCACGAAAAAGAAGCCCAGAAGTATTATCAACGAAAAAGCTATCGCAAAACTGTCACTGGCCTATGAAGAAAAACATATTGAATTATCTAAGTTTTTAGAAGGCCTTAGTAAAATCGTAATCATTACGCCTAAAAAGACTGATTAAAAATGTTAAATATTTAGTTTTTTAAACTTTACTAATGTTGATTATTCGTAATTGTTATTTTTTAATTTAAAAACTGATATTTTTATATGTAAAGACTATTTTTAGAGATGATTATCGCAATTTTTATAATAAACGGTTGATTTTGTGTTGTTTGAAAAGACTGATCAAAAATGTAAATATTTAGTTATTTAAACTTTACTAATGTTGATTATTCGTAATTGTTATTTTTTTAATTAAAAAACTGATATTTTTATATGTAAAGACTATTTTTAGAGTTGATTATCGCAATTTTTATAATAAACGGTTGATTTTGCATGTTGTTTGAAATAGCCAATTGAAAACTTTAATAACTTGTTTCTTTTTTAAACTTTCATTACTAATGTCGATTGTTTCATTTTGTCTATTCTTTAATTATAGTACCTATTTACCTTAACCAATCAAGACTCTCATTTTTCCCTGATTCTTAAAGTTAAGTAAGTATATTATAATTTTAGTAAGTAGGTACTTAATATAATTTTATTTAGCACTTGTCTGCTGACGGTACTTTTAAGCTAAACTGACTTTTAATTGAGTTTATGACGATAATAAAAAACCGTGGTCGTCCGGAACGGGTGCCTCAGGGATCGGGGTACTGCGGGAGTAACCCGATCAGTAAGCCGCCTGCCAAGCGTGGTGATTATGGTTATGGCAAACCCCTCCCTATGATAAGCGTCGCAAAGTGTGTTTTACGGGAAAGGCCTGATGTGTTCAGCAGTGGACGACTTCCGGCTATTAATGTGTGTTTGATGTGTGATGTTTATAATACACACTCTTTGAATAAAACACACATTACACACTTTACATTTTAAAAAAGAAATAATTATTGTTTTACGAGTAAACAATGCGAGCATTGATATCCAACGTGCCGTGAACAGAACACGAAGCCACTGGAAATGATATGAACATGTTAATGCTTCCGTTTTGTATCAAGAATACCCTTTGTTGTGTTATGGGGTAGTATAAAACGTGTCACGAACACAGCTTTTTTAATTTTCATGCAACAAAAATAGGCCACAATATCTACACAAACAGAAAAAGACAAACATGAACTTTGACTAGCTGTAACTCCGTAACCAATGCACTTAAACAGCTTGGTTTCAAATTGTAGCAAATTTGGTTTGCTTTACAAAAATAACGAGTACCTACTTGTATCCGAAAAGCGCTTTCTAAAAGTAAATTTCTCGAAAAACCTGAAACAAGTACCAGTATTTCTAAGCTTTTTGAGCGCAGGCTATTCAGGGTTGGAAACTTACATATACTAGTATAATTGATTTTACTAGCATCCTTTGAAACTAGGTACCTGCTCCTGACACCGGTCACGTGTGGACCAAAATTCTTGAAATCTATCGATTCGATTTGGTTTTGATAATAACAACAAAAAACGGGATAGCTTACTTAGTCAACTGCTACAGTACAAAATTAAATTAAAATAATTAAGTAATGTTTTAAATTATTACATACAAGGTGATAAAACTTTTAACAGTATCAAAATCGGTCGTGCCAACTACGTTAGGCGCTTCAGAGTTGCCATTTTTTTGTATAATTAAACAAAAATCCGCTACAGCGCTTTACGAGATAAAATCGTCTAACCAACGACCCCAACACGCAGCGCTAGTGCAATGGCACATTCGGATCATAATTTTTACTGCTATTCACTGCTGCACGTGCAGTCGCTTTGTTCGAATAGCTTCTCTAGTACGTAGTACATAATAGGTACCTCTTTGGTGGCTTTTTTCAAAACTTAATTTGTTCACTTTAGTTTTATTAGGTCTCGCTCCAATGATTAATTGCACCTACTTTTGCTACTTATAAGAGATACGTTTTATTTACAGACAAAATGACTTACCTATCAGATATTTCATTTTGTCAATGTTTTTGGAAATTGAACCTTATAGGTATGATCTACCGACATTTTATACTATTACCAGCAATAACTCTATTTATCACCAGACAAAAAAGAACAAACAAAAATTGCAATCTCTAACACTTATTACGTAGCCATAAAGCTCATTTTCCCACGTTAACAGCTCAATAAATATTGAACGATTGTGTTATTGTAGTACTCAGACACTGAATAACTTGTAACCAAACGACAAAGAAAATGGGATATTCTGTTTTGCTTCGTGTGTTAAGTTTTTGTAGGTTATCTATGTTATTCAGTTTTTGTATTAGAGACCCTGAGATAGAGGGCAGTATATATGTTATTTAAAGCGGCAAAAGTGTGTCGGGCTCGTACACTGAGGGTGCCGTACGAATGTATAGTTACTAGGTGGTAGGACTTATCTGCAAAGTTCGTCTAGGTATGTTATTCTGCTGTCAAGCAGTAGTGTGCAAGCACTACTGTGTTCCGGTTTGAAGGGCATTGTAGCTATTGAAATTACTGGCACAGTCTAGAAATCTTTTTTAGACTGTGTGGTGTCTCAGGATGACGTGCGCAGTGCCTGTCACGCAAACTTTAATTTAAAGTTCCGAGTGACACTGCAATCTGCTATGGGCGGCCGAAGCGCTAACACCAGACGAACGGCTAGCTCATCTAGCTCATCATCACATCATCCAATTACATTAAAAAATATACCTATATCATCTGTGGTATCAGTAACTATTTGCAACTTATCAGCAATGTGACGTTTTCGGTTACATTTTAATGTTTTGTGAATGTTACATAGCATCTATAACATACAATAATTGTAAAAAAAATTGAATAAATATTATTGATTGATTGAATGTGTTCGTTCGTGTTCAGGAACGCACCAAACACAAAAGTGGCGAGTTCGACGTACCCCCCGTAGGTTAGCTAGAACGGTCGCGACTTTCCATAGGGTCCACTCTTCCAGTGGACGTAGCCTTCTCGATCCTCTTATCCCGGCAACGGCCCAAGCCGAGGCTCGCACCCCAGGGGTGCCCTTGTGCTAGTTGCCTCCCACTTTTGACGGTTGGGTGCCTTAAGCGCGTGCCCTCCCGCCCGGTGACGCTGTAAAGGTCGGTAGAGACCAAGAGCATTAGACCGTTCAAAAAAAAAATCCAATCACAAAAGCACGTAAGTAGGAATCTATAATTATTCGCTACACACGTGCATTCGCAGCGCACTGATGCAATGTTGTTTGGCAATGCTGATTCGTTGTGCCATTGAGCCAAATAAGTGCCGATACTTACACATATACATTTATATATACTGGGTGTAATTGAATTCATTATCATCCTTTGAAACCAGGTACCTATTCCTGACACCGGTCACGTGTGGACCAAAATTCGTGAAATCTAACGCATCGATTTGGTATTGATAATAACTCAAAAAATTGGGATAGCTTACTTAATCAACTGCTACAGTACAAAATTACATTAAAATAATTAAGAGCTGTTTTTAATTATTGCATACAAGTTAAGAAAGCTTTTAAAAGTATCAAATTCAATCGTGGCAACTACGTTAGGCACCACGGCAATCTTCATTATTTTCAACTAAAAATATTTTCATTTGCACTCTTTACTCTTTAATAATCATCAATGAATGATGTACTTATCTTGTAAACAATTTATGCTGATGAATTCAATCATGTATAACAAATCGTAATTTATTAGAATATCCTTCTGGATCAGCAGAAATAGTTGTTTACCAGAAAAACATGTTTTAATCAGGAGTTGAAGGAATATCTCAAGAAAGGTCTGATTTTGCACGTTGTACCTAATTACGTAATTAATTCCAGATTCTTGACTTTCTACACTAGAGGTCATCCATTAATTACGTGATGTTTTTTAGCAACTTCTTAACCCCCCCTCCCGCTTGGTGATACATAGATATATAGAAAGAAAATGCTTTATTGCACAAACAACAAATGTTGGTACATAGGCGAACTTAATGCTAGAGAGCATTCCAGCATGTTCCAGTTAACCTGGGTGAAACGTGGAAATTTTTATGTGGCAGTACAATTCATGGTGAGGTTTTACACTAACCCATCAAAAAATCACGTGTATTTTTTTGGTACAAAGTATTTTAATTTTTTTAAAATAATGACTATTCTCTTTAAATACAGGTATAATCTAATTTAATTTTGGAAACTTAAGGCGGGAATATTGTTGCTTGGCTATGCATCGAGTCAAATCACACGCCACTATTAGTTTAAATCGCGCATTCAAAAAAAAATTAAGTACGTACATGATATCCCACTACGCAATGCGCAAGCGAGATATAGAATTCGGGTATACGGACCCTTAAGTGGGTCTCCATACAATTAACTTGTTTTTACAATGGTTTTTAATTTTGTCATAGATAATAATGGGACCATGGTCCTCGTAGGCCCTGGGTCAGGGAATCCTAGTTAGGGTCCAGTGTAGTGTATGAACACGCCCGACCTTCATAGTTTAGCTGAAAACCATGCCACATTACACCAGGATCTATGTGTGTCATCTTTGGGCGTTATTTATTATTTAATAATTATCTCAAACACGGTAAACATAATTAAATACATTGTCAGCCCGGATAAGAAGGCCATAAACTGGATTACGTAGCGGTGGTCATCCGGTCTCTATCCGGCCCGGGTCTGATTGACCTCTTTGTGTTGAAGTGATTGCGGGCCACCACCAATCAGTGATGGTCTCAGGGGTTTATCCTCTTTTTTAGAAGCTTTAATATTCTAGCAGACTGCGATGCACAAGACGTTAGTGTTCGCCTGTGTCGTGAACTTATTTTATTCTTAGTTATTAAAATGAAATTATAGTAGATTGTGTTACAAGGGACCAAAATAAGAGCGATTGTTTGAATCCAGAGCGAAGCGAATTATTCTAGAAAAGAATCCTAAGCGTAGAGAGGGATTCAAAGTACGTCTTCTTCACCTCATCAGCTGGAAGACGTCCACTGCTGAACACAGGCCTCCCCCACAAAACGTCACTGTGGACGCTTATCATAGGGGATTTGTCACCACGCTTGGCAGGTGGCTTGGTGATCGCAGAAGATTTTAATGTACTGAGGAGAATGCTGCTGCTCATTCCCTGGATATTCCCTTTGCTGGCTCTTACGGCACCCACGGGAAGAGATGGGGTGGTCCTATAATAACCGGCCAAGTGCGAGTCGGACTCGCGCATGAAGGGTTCCGTACCATTATCTATATAAATGAGCAAAAAAATCACGTTTGTTGAATCTGAGCCCCCCTTAAATATTTATTTTATTCTGTTTTTTAGTATTTGTTGTTATAGCGACAACAGAAATACAACATCTGTGAAAATTTCAACTGTCTAACTATCACGGTTCATGAGATACAGCCTGGTGACAGACGGACGGACAGTGGAGCCTTAGTAATAGGGCCCGTTTTACCCTTTGGGTACAGAACCCTAAAGAATACCAAAATACTTTTTTTTCATCTTTGTACTTAGTACCTACTTACGTACTATATTTACTTTTCACATACACGTTCACGAATACTTAAACAGCCTTATTTAGATATATGATGCTTCAAACTTCTCTACATCTCGTTTTCACTCGTGAAATTTTATAGAGAGGGTGTAAGTAATTATTGGTAAACAATTAGGTGAGCACCTACCACTCATTGTTAGTTAGCGAAGTGTGCTTGCGTGTTTCCCACCCCTAATTGCCAATGATATTATAATCCGACCGCGGTAAAGGAACGTGTCTACTGAATATTTCAGAGGCTTTGTGGGATTTGCGAACTTATCCCGAGATTACAGTCATACCGCTTGAGTCGGCTGCCCTGATAGTCATGTCTCAGAAGACAGTCAAATACATAGCTTAAAATGCGGGGTGTGCGTATCAAATAAAATATAAAACGCGCTATTTTTGAAAGCCCAGTTTCACGTGACAAAACGAAGTAATCAGATGAAAAAAATTGTGTAGATGTGCCGTTTTCATAACGTCATTTTAGCATCATTTATAGGTATAGATGATTGCTAGATGACATTGGCGACAGTTCCGCGGGGTAATTACGTAAAATTTGCAACAGCAAAGCAACAGCAGTAGCAAAGCAACAGCAGTAGCGAAGCATACATGCTCGACACCACTAATGATGTATGACAGCAATCATCGCAAAATTTACGCCTGTCGCAAACCTGTTGCGAGTTAGGTAATAAGCTCGCGGGAAACATTAGTATAGCCGCAGTGACACAATCTCCTCGGACCGAGTGGACTCGGATAGCTACTCGGACGTCTCGTATCGTTAACACCGATAATCCGAGCGCACTCGGACGATTGTTTCCGAGCAGAGTAGACTCGGACCGCACTCTACTTGTTTTTTTTTTTTTTGAACGGGCTAGTGCTGTTGGTCTCTATCGACCTTTACAGCGTCACCGGGCGGGAGGGCGGGCGCTTAAGGTGCCCAACTGCCAAAAGTGGGAGGCAACTAGCACAAGGGCACCCCTGAGGTGCGAGCCTCGGCTTGGGCCGTTGCCGGGATAAGAGGATCGAGAAGGCTACGTCCACTGAAAGAGTGGACCCTATGGAAAGTCGCGACCGTTCTAGCTAACCTACGGGGGGTACGTCGACCTCGCCGGCGGGGTCGGTGTCTGATTGTCGCACTCTACTTGTCCGAGCTAGCTCGTATACGAGTTGTGAAAGTTCAATACAAAAAAAAATTAACAATGAAAAGTATGAAAAAAACGATCCGAGTGAACTATGATAATGTCAACCGATATCCTAGTACACTCGTACGAAGCTTACTCCTACGAGTCCACTCGGTCCGAGGAGACTGTGATCATGTCGTCGTGGATTTGAAACATACGTAGTAGGTACAGTTAAAATACTCTCACGTAGCACGAGTACTATAAGGCTTCCGACCTTGCAATCGGCTCCATCAGTGATTGGGATTAACACCTTTGAAAAGGCTACTGAATGTATTCAGTGCTGGACGTTAAGCTTATTTTAAGGGCCGGCCACACGGTGCGTTGCGGCGCCGCGCCGCACCACAATGATTTTGCGGTGCGGCGCCGCATGGGTGGCCACTAGGTATGGATCAAATCACAAGGGTCAGGTGAAAAATCATATGGTTTTATTTTTCATAAATCACCCTGCTACTTTTTTGACACTGCTACAAACCACAGTGTGATAATAATCACACTTAATTGAATCATGGCTTCGGATTTCATAAACGATTTCATTATAAGTGGTGAATATCAAAACATATAATTTTATTTATGCTTCAGTAAACAAACTGAGACCTAAAGAGTATAATTTTATTAACATTGTGGTGTAGCGGTGAACTTTGATCTTGTTTAACTTAAGAGAGTAGCGTTAGATTACTTGTAATCATTTGTACTAGGTCGCAACTTCACTAGGTTGCTTCTAAATTACACCTCTGTTCCATTTAATAAAGCACAGCCAATCGCCATTGATTCATTAGGCATATGAAAAACCACAGGCTGTGAAAAATCACAGGTGAAATCACAGTGACTAAAATAAATCATATGATGAAATGACGATGATTTTAAAGTAGCAATAATTTCCATGCCTAGTGGCCACACGGCCCATGCGGCGCCGCAGCAGGTTCTGCGGCACCGCAAATATGCCACGGCACCACAACGGTGATAACATAGGGAGGTCTCTATTAAATACGAGAGAATTGAGCGCGCCGCAGCGGCGTGGCACCGCACTCCGGCGCCGCACTGCGGCGACGTAATGCTACCGTCCCTCCCGCCTCGTCCTGTGCTGTTTAAAAGTCAACTATTTTTGCGGTGCGATGCCGCAACGCATCGTGTGGCATACCATGGATATTTGTATGTAGAACGCCGCAGAGGTGCCATAGCCATAGCGGCGTAGCGCCGCTGCGACGACGCATCGTGTAGCCCGGGGATAAGGCTTGTATATCCCGGAGTCTCTATCTCTATCTCACACTATCTCACAGTGTGTGAGCGTGAGCGTGAGCATTTTTAAAGATATTAATTGTAGAATTTACTTACGAAAAATATGGCCGCAGAAAAACCTCAAAAATAACATCACAAATGTTAAGTGGTCATAAACATGCAAAAGAGTATTATTAATTCAATCCTAACTTTATGAGTTTCAATAAAGTGGTCATAACGGGATCTTATCCGGATTTTTATCCGGAATCGTTTATCCGGGTACGGATTGGACATAATATAGTACTAAGACTTTGATCCGTATTTAATGCGACATTACGTACACAATCCTGGATAATTATGGGCGGAGTTCTTATTACTCCATTGTAGACTTTTAAGCGATATTTGATTTCCTCGGTAAAGTAATTTCCGAAGTCGCTGTGCATTTTTTTTTTATTTAACATTTGTCTGGTCTGGGCTCTACAAACTTGTAGTATATAGAAAATATATTGGATGGTACCTTATCGCTCAGAATATACACGAAATAAAACAGTAGCCAGATGATTTAACTAAGATACCTATTTATTAAAAAGTACCTACCTATGGTCAGTTGAGAGTGTGGAAGATGAGAGTAACCCAGTTTAAAAAACTAAGATATTTTTCTGGAGATGGCGCTTGCTTCAAAGTAACTACTCCATCATACCAGCTTGTACTAAATGCTGCTAGATACTCTACCTGACTACCGATTACAAAAAACATTTGAACTGTATACTGGACACGCTGACATAAAAGAAACCATAGCTAAAAGGCTCATAAGGTCTATCTCGCTCCTAAACTAAAACTTAATGGACCTAAATCTCAATATCTCGCGTTTGCTTTAGGCACAATGCGATTAGGCACACTGCGTTAAATGTGACCAGCGAGTAAACGACATCAAAAAGTAGCGGTGCCATCAGTAGATGTATAGGTATTCATATAACTACAAACTTAATACACATAATCAACAAAGCCGTCATTACAATAACCTCTCATAAGCGTTTCATATATTCCAATTATTCCAGCCCACGTTCTCTCAATACTCATACAAATAGGTAATCTCTCTGCATAATATATTCATTGATGCCGTAATCAGATCTATGTGATTTATAAAATAAATAAAAACGGATAAATGGTACGTTTATCGTTTACTAGAGTGTATAATCTTATATTCATTTATTCTATTTTAAATTACATTTTTTTTTTCAATTATAATGTCAATTATAATTTATAGTTGATTGTACTATTTTTTTAATTATTGCGTTCATTTTTAACCTACTTTATGAAAATTATGTTTTTTTTTTATGCGATTGAAGTACGTGACGAGCTAGTCGTTCACCAGATGTTAAGCGACACGGCCGCCCATAACAGTTGCAGTGTCACTCGGAACTTTAAAACAATAAAGTTTCGCGTGACACTGCACTGCGCACGTCATCCTGAGACATCACACAGTCTAGTAATCAGATTACTAGACTGAGCGATCAGATCATAAAGTCTCATTTGCCCAGTAATTTCACTAGCTACAATGCCCTTCAAACCGGAACACAGTAGTGCTTGCACACTACTGCTTGGCGGCAGAATAACTGGCAAAGCGGTGGTACCTACCTAGACGAACTTTGCAGGAAAGTCCTACCACCTAGTAAATTACTAATAATATATTAATATTGTATTAATTTAGAGTTCCTAGTGGTCCAATCTGTTATGGGCAGCTGTGACGCTTAACATCAGATGAACGACTAGCTCGTCACGTCATTCATACTTATACATAAAAAAATATATTGACTTGTTAATTTTTAATAACTAGCCTATTAAGGTTAGGTGATTATACCATCCGATTTAGTCAATGTTCTGGGAATACTTCAGTATGAACATTTCAATAATAGGTATTGTTATCATGGCATTTAACACAAGCCGGGTTATATCCGGGTAAGTAAGCCGTATCTCATCCGGCCCGGATAAGATTACGGACAGATTTGTGGGATTATGGTGCAACACTATTGTCGCACGTGTTGGCTGTATAGCGCTGGTGTTTCAAGATTAAATTATTAATGATTCGATAACAATTAACCACTGGCCGGCCCAGTTTTCCTTTAGCACATAGTGGTTAGGTATTTATCTTTGTTATCAGCAGATGATAGTAAGTATATAAACTTCCCACTTAATATACCTATAAAGTATATTAAATGTACACACACACCACACACATACACACACACACACACACACACACACAACACATACCACCTATATACACACTACCACTACTACTACTACTGCTGCTGCTTACTACTGTTGTGTACTGTGTGTGTTGTGTTATATTTCAAAACTATCATCATTGTTATAAATATTATGCTCTTACAAAAAAAAATCAGAAGAAAAAATAGTGTAAATTGAAAATGAAACGAAAATCAGATAACCGATTAAAACTTAACTAAGTACTTTGGTTTTTCCAAAATAAAATCATTCCCGCAATGAGCCTGCAAAAATGCTTTATCAACGCCCCAAATTTTAAACGATATCAAAATCCTTTTTTTTACAAGTCCAGTAAACTTTTTAATTCAAGTCTGGAGACTTGTGTTTTATAGGTATAACCATTGATATCCATATTACATGTAATCCTTGAAAAACCGGGAAAATGAAAACAGTCTCAAGCCATTTTTACATCAAAATGATCAGCAATTTTCAACTTTAAACCAATCCCCTTAGAGATCCCTTTAAAATACAAAAAAGTTGTCCTTGGACCCGCCCTCAGTCAAAATATTCAAGCCTAGATCACAAAGGCATGTTACTATATCAAATGCTTACTTCATGACTACCTATAATACTTACAATAAATTACAAATAGACTAACTAAGAGCATTTATAAGCCCTTCAAGACCTTATAAGGCTCAATTCAGACAGAGCAGCAAAATGCTCGAGCAGTTTTTAAGTGCTATATGAATATCCACCTTAATCTATTTAGACAAAGCTGAAAATAGTATGCAACATTAAAACAGGTAAGATTTTAATGTTGCATACTATTTTCAGCTTTGTCTAAATGAAATAAGGTTGATATTCCAATAGCACTTAAAAACTGCTCGAGCATTTTGCAGCTCGGTCTGAATTGACCCTAATCCTCTCTGATACTAAACATGAAGTATATATTAATTAGCTATGCCGTATTTAATGAATTTTCTAAAGAGCTTAATTTGTCGGCTGAATAGCTTAATACTTGAAGCCCCTTCGCGTTATTTATTAGCAAATTTTCATACAAACTCTGTAAGTCAGACTTTTAATTTAAAAAGTTATAAGTAAACGAGTAAAAATAAACTTCTTATTGATAAGGTCGAGTTTTCCTCGATTTATTAGAAGTGCGCATTAAAACTTGAAACGAAGATAAGCAATGGCGCTAAGGAAAGGCCTACAAATTAATTTTCAGAAACATTACTTTAATCGTCTTCGTTTGCAAACCCATCAAGGCAAGTTAACCAAAATTTTTTAGGAAGACAAGTCATCTCATAGATTTAGAATATTGGGGCATCTAGTCATAGGTAGATAGGTCATACTAACCTTAATTGCATGCTGAGTCGGGACCTAATCATGACATCACACAATATCATATTACATTATGTGTTTAATATTGTATGTATCATTTTTTATGTATTATTTTATTGTGTATTGTAATGTAGTGTTGTGTGGTGTCCTGAATAAATGTATTTTCTTTCTTTTCTTTCTTTCTTTCTTTCATCATTCCAATTTACCTTAAAGTATAGACTAAAACATAGAGAGAACTTGCTGATTATGTGTTAAACGTACTACTTTTTTGGACACTTTTTATATGATGTGGACACTTTGATGTGAATGATTCTGACAGATTTGTATAGAAAAAACAGTTAACTCGAGTAAAAAAAAATGATACGGTGCTTATCGCAAGCTAATTACTTTATGTTTGTTTCTTTCCTTCACCACTGAAATAACGCTACGTGTGAAGTAGCGATACGTGTGAGCAGTACAAATATGATGAGATGATCTCTCTATGCTTTAGTCTATACTCTAAGACCTAAACAAAGACAAAAAACAAAATTCATGTTTTTTAGCCGGCTTTAAAAACAGAAGACAATCTATTGTTGATTGGCAACACAGATTAGAGAAAAAAACATTTGACTCTGTGATTGGTAACCATTCAGCTACCGTTTTCTAAAATGCTAAAGTACTGCCTCGCACTCACCCCAGAAGAGCTGCCGTCTTTTTACGGATAATAACATGGAATCCGTCAGTATGTTGCAATTACACTATAAATTATAGTTTCCAAATGTTAAGATCAAGCATCGGTATATAAGAAATAATGACTTTGTAATGAGTACTAAAATGTTGTACAATGTTGAACAAAAATGTTGTCAATTCATTATGATAATAGCAACCTTCACAAGTTCAGGCTGTGAATTGAAATAATTTATAACCACTTTATTAGGAACAGTAAAATACAGCCACCAATCTTCACACGTAATGTTTTTGTAATGCTTATTTCACATGACGAGCTAGTCTTTCGCCTGTTGTTAGGCGTGACGGCTGCCCATAACAGATTGCAGTATGACTTGGAACTCTAAATTAATATAGTTTTGCGTGACACATGCAGTGTGCACGTCATCCTGAGACTTCACACAGTATAGTAATAAGATTACTAGACAGTGTAATCAGATCATAAAGTCTCGTTTGCCCAGTAATTTCATTACCTATAATGCCCTTCTAACCGGAACACAGTAGTGCTTGCACTCGGCGGTAGAATAACTGGCAAAGCGGTGGTACTTACCTAGACGAACTTGGACCGGCGACCAGAGACTAGGGACTAGAGATTAGGGACCGGGGACTGTCGACAAGGGCTGGGGACTGGAGATTATGGACTAGAGTCTTGGGCATAGGGATTAGAGTCGCCTCTCCCATTCTCTCTTCGGCTACTTATATTTCATCCTACAGCGTGGTGGGCCTTTGACATCCAGAGACATTTTCAAACATTAATCCATTGTAACGTTTTGCAGCTTGCCGACGTTCCACTAGAAGCTTACCTACTGTCTCAATTTCCACAAGACGCTCCACAAAAGCGGCACGCAATTTCTATAATCACGTACGATATTGCCCAAAGTGGTTATTTTGTTATGTTTCACCAAGTTTGCTACTTGCGTGCCGGACGCGGTGTTTTATGTAAGGACTTAGCGCGTAATCGTGAGTTTGCTTGTGTTAAAGGCCTTTTAAGTAGGACTGTAGCCTTAAATAGGAAATAAAAAGGGTTGTTAGCTTTTTAATTTAGGTAATAGGTAAAGTAAAAGTAACTGTTACCAACTAGTGTTTGTGCTTGGGCTAGATACCTACTTAAAAAATCTAGATTAAGTACTTATCTAAATAGGGTATACGTTGCGTTTTTTTTACGAAAATCTAGCCATATATTTAGCTAATCAGTAATTTTAATTTTACCTAATTTCTAATATAAATTATCTAAGAATGTAACAACAATTTTCTTATTGGATAACGACTCTTTTTTCTTGTCTTCCTGTTAGGTAGCATTTGCACTGCATTAATACACTAACCCACGGTTTCTCGTACGTTCGTCAAACTCATGTTTAATAAACAGACCAAATACTATACGCTCATTGGTTGAGCACAGCCGATGATCAACAGGCAACCAATGAGCATTCAGTATTGTTAAGTTGACATGAGTTTAACTTTAAAAAAGGTACGAGAAACCGGGACTCAACGGTTTTGCTCTAATTTGAAGCGGAGCCCGGTCCCGTGGTGTGGAGAAGCAACACCAGATGCAGCAGTGGAAATAGCGTGTACAAGAAGAACAGCGGGCATAGATTAGGTCGGCATCGTGTCGGCCGAAGTCTTTGCATTACCAGGAACCACAGTACCGGGAGATGAAATATAAACACGGGCGTAATGCCAAACCACGTGTTTATTAAACTACTAGCTTAGAATTATATTTTAACAGGGATTCAATTCACTAATTTAAAGATTAGAATTGGCAATAAAAAATGATCGTAAACCGGGGAAAATGTCGCAAGAGAAAAGAAAAAAAACATATGTTAACCATAGAGTAACTAATCAATAGGGATGCTGCTGTTGAAAATACAGATTAACTGTAAAATTTCTCACTAGATTAGGAACAAAATTGCCTTTACATTCATTCACGCATTAGAAATGAAAAGGGCTTGTAAAATATAATTTAGTGTTATTGTCCTAAGCGTAGTGTGAATAAAACAGGGAAGATGAGAAACTAGCTTCTCAAAAGTCCGTTCCAATTAGGTGCAATCCACACAATTTGCCGTTGAATACGTCTTGAGCGATAAGAATAAGAGGTGTTTAACTTTTCGCCTCCTTTAATTACATCTACATTTATAAGCTCACTTATAGTTCAGTGGCAACCGCAAGGTGAAAAGCATAACTTATTGATGGCAACATCGATCGACTACCGTTTAGAGAAACAAGAGCAAGGCTACGTTACTAAAACTGGCTTCTGACTGTTTCTATGAATCCGATTGAGTAAAATGAAATATTAATTGCTACCTAGTCATTTATTGACCGCAGGGAGTTAATGGATGCATGAGGCGCGTTGTGAGAAAGCATAATATGTTCAGCAGTAGACCGTCTTCACGCTTATTCCATCTAGTCCTAGTAAATAGTCTGACGATCGCGCTGTTTGGACAAAAGTGTTCCAATTTGTTACACTGGGTATAACTGATGATGATGTCCTCCTTGTCAGCTTTCGACAACGGCGACCCTTTCATCTACTTCCTATCATGAGCCCTAATATGGCTCGCCATACCAAATTTGGTTTCAAATGTGCGATCATATGCACTGCAGTAGTGTTGACCAGCACTGTTGTAAGTATAAACGTAGGAGGGCTTGACGCGAGTTTTACGAACAAGGCGCTTTGCATCTACATCATCAAGTCGCAGAACTTCAAAGGTTTTGACACCCTTGTTAACATAAGAGCGCCAACTCGCTCTATTTGCAGCAAGACCTTCCCAGTAGTTGAAATCAATGGCGCACGCATGTAGGTGTCTTTTGAGAACATCCTTGTAACGCAGATGCTGCCCACCTGACCTACGCTTTCCCTCAGCCAACTCCGAATACAAAACAGCTTTTGGCAGTCTGTTTTCCTTCATGCGGGAAACATGGCCGCACCACCTTAACTGAGACTTCATCAGAACAATATAACTATACAGTCGGGCAGGGTAGGTTCACAGGTTTTATCCCAAATAGACCTCTCACGAACAGGCTGTTCTATCTGTGATATCAGAATCAGATATAAACAAATAAACGAATAAGCAAACTGCAACGACAGATAACATTGTTGCTCCGAAGCACCCCGCGGTATTAGCTGCAAACCTGTGCTATCGTGAAAATTGTAAAAATTTCGAGATAAGAAGTATTATATTGTACTAGTTTAACTGCTGAACATAGGCCACCCCCAAATAGTGCCACTTTGAGCGGCTGCTTGTCTCCTCCATCCATCGGCTCCCCGCGGTTCTGACCGGGTGGCCGATCCGCGTGGAGGGCTGGCCCGTACGCTGCGTCTTCCGGTTCATAGTTGCCACTGGAGAACCTTTCTTCCCCATCGTTTGTCAGTTCTACGAGAGATGTGCCCTGCCCACGGACACTCCAATTTGCTAATTCTCAAAGCTATATATCGGTGACTTTATTTCTCTTGCAGATCTCATTTCACGAATGTTTGTGCAAAATTTTATCGAAATAAGTTCATCCGTTTTAACGTGTAAGACAAACAAGGTATGCGGATAAACAAAAAGTTCGGATTTGCACTCGCTTTTACAATGGTGAAGGAACTAGAAAACCGACATGTTCAAAAGTCACTAAATTCGAGAATACGGTCATTCACCAACCTGCACTTGGACAGCGTGGTGGATCAAGGCCTACACTCTCTCGATGGGCAACAAGGCCCGTGTCCCAGCTGTGGAAACGTTGGTATAGGTAGGATAGGGCTGAAGACGAAAAGAAGAAAATTACATATAATAATAATAGTTTGCCAGTTATTCTTTCGCCAAACAATAGTGTGCAAGCACTACCGTGTTCTGATTTGAAGGGCATTGTAGCTAGTGAAATTACACGGCAAATGAGAACTGATCTCACAGTCTAGAAAACTTTTTAGACTGGGTGACGTCTCAGGATGACGTGCGCTGTGCGCTGTGTCATGCGAAATTTTAATTTTGAGTCTGTTATGGGCGGCCGTGACGGTTAACACCAGGCGAATGACTAGCTCGTCATGACATTCATTAACGTAAAAAAAGAAAATCGAATGGGTCATGAAACTGCCAAGTGTAGTCACTTGGCAGTTTCTTCTTTATACACTTTTGAGCCGTGTTTTTTGTACGCACATAATGCGAAGTTTACTGATCTCTGATGAAAAGGTAGAGGCTGTGTTTACTCTCACAGATAGCTTTTAACAAGGACAGTTCAACTTTGCCTTTTCAAAGAAAATTAGGCCTTCAAACGAAAAGTTAAGTTACAATTTTGACTGGATAGGTTTGGGTTTAGGAGACATTTACAATTCCAATGCGTAAATTTACTTGTTGATGAGATAGGGTCTTTGATGAAGGTTGAAATGGGTTTTGGAATGGCTGTGATATGATTATGTTAGTCTGGACCAAACTTTATAATGGATCCTATTCATTTCGATCGGGACCACAGCAGTTTGTTTTGAGTTTGGTAACTTTTTGTATAATAACCAGAGCTAACAAGTAAAGTTTGAAAACTTTTGTTTTTCACGCATATATTAGGAAAGTTTTACCAATTTTTAATTTTTTTTTTTTTTTTTATGTGATTGAATGACGTGACGAGCTAGTCGTTCACCTGATGTTAAGTGACACGGCCGCCCATAACAGTTGCAGTGTCACCCGGAACTTTAAAACAATAGTTTCGCGCGACACTGCACTGCGCACGTCATCCTGAGACATCACCCAGTCTAATAATCAGATTACTAGACTGAGTGATCAGATCATAAAGTCTCATTTGCCCAGTAATTTCACTAGCTACAATGCCCTTCAAACCGGAACACAGTAGTGCTTGCACACTACTGCTTGGCGGCAGAATAACTGGCAAAGCGGTGGTACCTACCTAGACGAACATTGCAGAAAAGTCCTACCACCTAGTAAATGCTATAACCTAGTTCCTGTGGCTGTTATAGAAAGATATTATCCTCTAGTGGCTTAAATAGTAGGTACTTAATGCGACATCAAAAAAAGTAGGTACTAATAGATGAAAACTTGAAATTCAGTCCATCATCATTATCATCATCATCATCAGCCTGAAAACGTCTACTGTTGAACATATTGGCGTCCCTACAGTGTACCAGTTTGAGTGGCACCTTGCCGCGTGTATCCGTCGGGTTCTCGTGGCTTTGTCCAGATCGTCAGTCCACCTAATGGAGGCCGGCCTACGCTGCTTTTTCCGTCGAGAACCTCCCCATCGGTTGTCAGTTCTACGAGCGATGTGGCCTGCCCACTGCTACTGCTAATTCTAAGAGCTATATCGGTCCCTTTAGTTCTCCTGCGGATCTCCTCATTTCGGATCTTTCGCAAGGAAACTCTGAGCATAGCTTGCTCGATAGCTCGCTCGACTTTAAGCTTACTAATGATAATGATAAGGGATCACGTCCCAGTGCCTGTGTCATCAATGCCAACATAATTTGATTGAATACTTCATTCAGGCTCTGCGGTATTTTAGACGAAAATATAGGTAGAACGAATGCTGCCCAGCCGAGTTAGATTCGTCGTGCAACCTCTTGAAGATATACCAATGCGACAAACGACGTGTCGCGTGAGAATATAATGTCGATATTAGAAAAGCTTTCTCCAAATCCACTGTACAAACTCAGTAATCACTAGTTGTTGTTACCAAGCAGTAGCATCGTAAAATTTGGAGGTTACCCACCACGGCCAAGGATACTATTACTTATTCTGCGAGCTAGGTTAGGCGGCGCGCACGCGAATACACGGGTTGAACTTGCCCTTGTTTCTTGTATCGGTGCAGCCAGTACTTAAACTAACGCAGTTTTGTCCATATCTTTTTTATATAAATGAATGACGGGACGAGCTAGTCGTTCGCCTGATGTTAAGCGTCACGGCTGCCCATAACAGATAGCAGTATCACTCGGAACTCTAAATTAATATAGTTTTGCGTGATACTGCACTGCGCACGTCATCCTGAGACTTCACACAGTATAGTAATAAGATTACTAGACTGATATCACAAAGCCTCGTTTGCCCAGTAATTTCACCAGCTACAGCCTTCAAACCGGAACACAGTACCTAGTGCTTGCACACTACTGCTTTGCGGCAGAATAACTGGCAAAGCGGTGGTACGTACCTAGACTTTGTAAAAAAGCCCTACCACCTAGTAACATGTCTCTATCAATAGATAGAGTAAAGCAGTGTTTGTTTGTTTGTCTGTCTTGCCTTCACGCCAAAACGAATAAATCGATTTGGAGGAAATTTGCAAACTGATTTCTTACTCTACCGGCAGCCGCACCAACATAGAATACTTTTCATCACGAAAAATATAACTTTACACGGGAAAATTGGTAAAAACCGGATGAAACCACCAATAATTATTGAGCAACTCTGTTCAAGTATCCGCCCCGACACCGTAGCAAGACACATAATCATGGTATTGTAAGTTATTAGATGCGTTTCACAGCTACCTTTTTTATTGTTTGTTTTATGCTGAAATGGGCATACGTTTGATAACATCTGATGGTAAATGACGAAGTTGTCAAAGAAGGATCACGTTTGCCCATGAGATGCCCACTCACTCTTGACTTGAAAAGACTCAGGTTATACCCAGGAGGATATACTGTTCTTGGAAGAGAATAAACTAAACTAAACTTTAGATTTTAATAACATTATTCAAATACCAAATAATTATACTAAAACTAACAATAATATTATAAAAAACAGTAAAAATACCTCATTTACTTATTTCCTAAAAAGTAGAAATTGCACTCGTTAGGGCTGAGGCACAGATTAGAGAAAAAAACAAATGACTATATGTGGGCTGAGGCTCGTATTACGGAATGACACCTACTCACACAGATATCTACTATACTAGTCAAAGACAGATAGGACAGCTCTATATGATCGACAATTAGTTCCCGTGTCTCCACGAAACGCTGGTGTCGCCATAGTGATGTACCTAGCTTCATATTCAAATATCGATATCGATACCATAGTGACGCGCCACGTCAAAAAAATATCGACATGGAAGTTACATAGGAAGTTATTATTATTATTTTAACCTATTACATTTTAATACTACAGGAAGATGAAGCACCCGCTAATAAGGATTAAATGAAACAAATGAGACTGAAATAGCTTTTATTTATTTTTATTTCTTAGCCTAAGCTTTGTATTTTTACTGACATTTTTAGGCCATTTTTTGGGTTGAAACCATTTTTATTTTAATTATTTATTTTTGCTATTCAAATTGAGTTTACTCACCAGATAAGCTCAAGGGAATCCCGTGCAACACTTCATTTGCAGTGAACAAGGATATCCATGCAGAAGACGGTTACCCATCGCATCAAATTGGGGGTATATCAAAGTGATTTTGGCGAACACGTTTGTTCACTAAGACAGGCCACTGAGCTCAGTATTTGTAGGAATCAGAAAAGACAACCATGATTCTCGTAATTTATCGTCCCTTGGGATACTTAACAGGCGATGAGTTTTATTAGTTGCAAGCTTCAACATGACATTTTCGCGTCGCCATAGTGTTGATCAATAACCATAGTCACTGCCCATGCTCAACTGATTAAGATAATTGGTATATAATTTGAAGTTAGAGCGATGGTAGCAGAGCAGTAACATGTGCACTTCGCAATCTTACGGCACCAGGTTCGATCCTCGGCCTTGCACGGATGATTTATCTAGTAAGTTATGTGCAGTTTTCGATGCCATCCGTGCCTCCGAGATCCGTCGGTCCCGGTTGTCATAAGACCATCTATGGCAATCGTTACGGGTAGTCAGACGCCTGATAGAATCTGATACCAGGTCTAACCATCCTTGTTACTGGTTCCTTATGGGTTGTGAGATCAGATGGCAGTCGCTCAGGGCCAGATCTTGTATAAGGGCAATTTGAGCTTCAGCCCAGCGCGCCGTGGAGATAAAGGGCCCCCAGCCCCCACTGAAATTTAACGGGTCTTATCTAGATTTACTTATAAATGTGCGAAACCTGAAACTATCAGGATTAACGAAAAACAAGAACAGCTGAGAATTAGGCAAACTCACGGTCCGATCCTGTAGTCGCTCGTGTAATTCTGGTAGCTTGCCGCTACAGATTAGACTGGGAGCTTGGGAGCCGACCCCAATAACAAATGCGAAATGGGAAAAAGGCAAAGAAGATGATGATAATGATATATTAATTTGAAATTATACACAAAAAGCCAGAAAAACTACGAATTATACCGATTAATTAGGTTGTGTTATGTACATCATTTCCATGACAACAACACAATTGACTTTTGACATTATAGAAGTCACTTGATGCAAAGAAAATGTCGGAATGCGTGTGACACGAGCGTTTCGTGGAGACATCGGTACTAAAGCTGACCCGGGCCTGCCTACTCAGTCGTCAATCAGTGCTCAAGTTGTGATGTCATTCATGAAATGATCATATTTACGTGATTGATTGATTGAAACTGTAACTTCTGTTCACAGCTAAATATCGTTTGTATAAGAACTCTTCGCAGTAGCGCTTTTTCAACGTCCGATCAAAAACCGTTGAAATGAAACAAATGGATTTCAAAATGTTTTATTCACACGACAAACCTTTTTCAACGCAACGCTTTTTTATCGGGCAGTGTTTTATTTTAAACGCTGGGCGTATTTTGAACGAATAGTTACATATTTTTCATAAATCTTCTTGATTTTACCACTTTTTGTAGGGAGAAATGAGACAAAATTTATCAAAAAGCGCTCATGTTATATGAACAAGCAAAGTGCAACTAACGTTTTAAAAGCGCTAACGCTGGGTTCTAACGCAACGGTTTTAAGCGTTCGTGCGAATGAGGTCCTCTAAGCCTCCAATACGGACCTCAATATCTGTTTTATAGGTACAGTGTTTCATCATGGCAATAATGTTGAATTATTAATACGGTTTATGTTAGTTAGGTTAGTTAGTTAATATATTGCGAATTGTTTGATACTAAAGTTGTGAAACCATTTCTATTATTTCAAAAACCTTGATAATATAACACCTGCACAATATTATATCTTTGTGAGACATAAAAATTATAATAACGCGTTTTTTTAAAGGTCGTTGTGAATGAAAAACAAAAAAACATCACAGAATAGGTCGAATGTAGAATGGTAATGTCAACAAGCACTGCCCGGCGTTGGGACCGGTCTATATGAACTCGTTATCAGGCTTATTGGCTACAATAGTTTCGTCCGTGATGATAGAGCGATCCCAATAGAGCAAAGGACGGTCATTATCTTTTTTTTAACTATGCACCCTGTAAATAGTCAAAGTTTTTTTATGACATAGAATGACGTGACGAGCTAGTCGTTCGCTTGATGTTAAGCGATACGGCTGCCCATAACAGTTGCAGTGTTACTCAGAACTCTAAAAAAAATAGAGTTTGTGACACTGCGCACGTCATCCTGAGACATCAGCACACACTAGCAATAGAATTACTAGACTGTGAGAGTCATAAAGTCTCATTTGCCCAGTAATTTCACTAGCTACAGTGCCCTTCAAACCGGAACACAGTAGTGTTTGCACACTACTGCTCGACGGCAGAATAACTGAAACTTACAGAAAAGTCCTACAACCTAGTAAAGTTATCGAGCACCGGCTCCTGGTTGATAATAATAAGCATTTAAGGTGGAACGTTTCACTAGCGCGGCTAATTCAAATTTTCTTGCGTTTGTTTGCCAATAATAGTTTAATTACTTAACGTGATAACATGAAAACTAATTTTGCGCAAATAAATAGAATGTATCAATAAATTACAATTAAAAGTATCACCTCGATGTCATTCGTTTAGCGACAAATGGCAATAGACTGAAAAGCCAAGACGTAATTGGTTTATTGCCATTTGTTGCTAAACCAATGATATTTAGGGCAATAATTTTAAACGTAATTTGATGATACATTCTGTTTATTTGCGCAAAATTAGTTTTCATGTAATCACGTTGAGTAATTAAGCTATTATTGGCAAAAGAACGCAAGAAAATTTGAATTTGCCGCGCTAGTGAAACGTTTCACCTTAAACTCAAACCAGCAGAAAGTCACCCTTATCGTAAAGTTATGAGCAATGAAATTTTACTATTAAATCAATTAAATAAATAAAATTCCCGTCAACCTCATTTCCGGCGACCTCAAAACAAGGTCCCTCAAAACAATATTCGTAGTATCTCGTAGCGTTTCGTAGAACCGTAGCACTGTAGCACGTTGCTACGAAAACTTCATTCCTTTGTACATTTTTAAAGTCAGAGATTACCCGTACTATTAACTATTCTGTGCCCGTAGCTGAGAGGTAGCGAGTAGATGAATGAGTCAACAGAGAATTCTCGTGAAACATTCTTCAAAAGAGCTCGTTATATGAACAAACTAGATTCTCTCTGCGATGCGTCGTCTCTGGAGACCTCATCTTGTATGCTTTTCATATTATAGCCTCTAGACTATTGTCAATGTTATGAAAGGTGAAGTAGGTTATATCGGGTGAATACGGGACCGTACCTATAGCCCGTGGTCCCAGTTGCCGTGTGTCTATTAAATCTGTATCTTTCTAACGCACGAAGCGTGAAAGGATAAGTAGATTAATCCTACTAATATTATAAATACGAAAGTTTGCGTGTGTTTGTTACCTTAGATCTCAGTAACTACAAAACCGATTTTGATGAAATTTGATATGCAGGTAGCTTATACGCTGGATTAATACATGGGATACTTTTTATCCGCGGGTAACACCGCAAGACGCAACTAAAATTAAAAGTAAAATTAATACATTGATTTAATTGAAACCTCGCGATCTCACTCTCATTTCCAATAAGACGTATCTCAGTAGTATTGGCAAATTATTTAAAGAAAATCATTCGAATTGCCTCAGTCGTGAAAAACAAACAAACGGACATAACGCTTCACTTTTATTTATATTAGTAGAAATAAGGAATCAACGTATTTTAGTTAATTACTTTTAAAAATAGGCAAAACCAAAACTAATACACACCAACTTGTCAGGAAAAGGTTTGCTTTGCTTGTCGAGAAGAATTTCATTCCAATATGCAGATTAAAAATAAAAATAAAAACCAATGGTTTTGTTTTCATTGCCAACAAAAAAAATTGACATTCATATGATACGCTCGATCTCCCGACTAATTGACCACGTACATTATAAACTGAATTAAAATGTCTATACAGCTCTTTTTCGCTCGCAGTCTCAGTTCTAATAACTGAGCTTTTCGCGGACAACGTGGAGTAAGCGTATTTAAAGAAAAAACTTCTTTACTTACCTCTTTTTACATAAGCTGGCTCAGTGCTGTAATGTTTATAGACAATGCAGACAAACAGTTATTGTTTATGAATACGAAACGCGCGGCTCCGTCGTGGGTACACGTATACCCTGCCCGAGCTCTAAAACTGGAATGGCAATGAATGAAATCAAGGGTGCCAGGGGCGGGGCAGCCAGACCACTTTACCCTCCCGAATAGAAAACACACACCGCCCGTGAAAAACGAAGAAAATCTTCTACTTTCCAAAACGGTCGGGTTATGGAAAATTGTACTGGATTCTGTTGAAGAAATGATCTACCAACTTTAAGAGCAGCAGTTAGTTTTCGGTTTGTACAGTTTCGGAAGCTTTTTTATTTGGCAGGGGTGTACTTGTTTATTGAGGGGTGGGTTGGGAATTCTCAAAATACTGTGTCCTTCTAATCGCCGACGTATGTTGGGTTATTAACATTCTTCCTAAGTTATGGCGTTATGAATATGCAAATAACTTGCTGTTATTAGAGATTCTTGCGCCTTTTAATGGAATATTGAGTAAATAACTGTTTAATAAAAATCATCGTTTCATTATTAGATTTGAAATGTAGTGACAAATTGTGTATTGTTAATTTTAACCCAGTTAAAGTAGATTTTAGCATCCTATTACATATTGTAAATGAGTTGTGTGAATTTACGTGTATAAAACGTGTACGTACGTGTAATATTGTCATAGGGGTAGAATTACTAAATGCGTGCTTTCTTTATTATTAGGTATGCTGTGGACTAATTAAAACTAACCTAATTTTAGTACTACATCAATGAATTGTTCCAGCTCAAATTGTGTTTCGTTATTGTTATAAATTTAATTTTTATTTTCCAATATTTTTAGTTTTTGCTGTCGAGTTGATATTATTGTGAATGTTTTAACGTGGTCCTTAAGGAACCCACGAGAGAAAGGCTTGACCTAGTGTGGGGGCCACTAGTACTTACAGTAACATGTAAATTTACCTTTTGAAAAAAATAATCTCTCTCTCTAAAAAGCTATAATAGCCTTTTTATGTATTTTGTAAAATTGCACCGTTCATTTCTCAAGTAACAGCATTTAATTACTTAGGTCTATTTAGCTGAATTACGTTAGTCACTGAAGCAATTTCTTGTAGAAATCTTTTATTGAATTTTCAGCTTTCCCTTAGCCATCCTTCTCATTTTAATTCATTAATTAAGTAGTTCAAAACACCAATGAAGTCATTGTGTGACATCTCAGGATAACGTGCGCAGTGCAGTGTCACACAAAACTACATTAAATTACATTAATTTGTTATTTCCGTTCTAATTCTTGACATTGTTTTAATTCCTATAATTAATTGTAATAATTGTATGTTGATCTATTATTGTGTAATATGTATAATTGGTAGGTATGCCGTTCATGTTACAATAAACATAATTTGAATTTGAATTTGAATTAATTCAGAGTTCCGAGTGATACTGTAATCTGTTATGGGTAGCCGTTCCGTTTAACATCAGGTGGACGACTAGCTCGTCAAGTCATTCATTAACATAAAAAAAAGAAGAAAGCACATTCAAGTCTTCATTAAAAGTTCAAAAAGTTACTTTAATTCAAATAAAGTAGCTTCCAAAGGATCCCACCAATTGCACCAATCCGATCCCATTTAAAACAAATGTTATCCAGCCCCAATGTTCTATTGATCAGAGTCCCTGTACCATCATCGACGTTTGAAGTTCTGATTAAACTTATTATGAAACTAGCTTTTGCCCGCAGCTTCGCACGCATGTATTATGTTATTTCTACGTTTAGGTAGTCTAATAATAGCTTAGTTCATGCATTTTCTCTATACCAAATCACAAAATCCACAAAAATTTTTCGAAGCTCAGCACGTATTAGCAGATTAGGTAGCACACGTGTAAAAGTGTTGTTTAGGTTGTAGGTAGGTATGGCTTTTCACGTGTCATCAGATCACCTACACATTGATAAAATAGTCAGTTAGAAACTGCAAATCATATGTATGTACCTACTTAGACCTACCTTATACTTAGCCGTTAGTTTTTTTAAATATACGGTAGATCTAGGCATCTAACGAATAAAAGTTCTATGGTATACCTACATACCAGTGATACGTTCGATCTTTTCCTTGTCATTTTCACTTCAACAGATTGTTCTTGTGTTAATAAATACCGTTAATAATAAAAACCGTTCAAGTCTTGATAAGAGGTTCCAGTAAATTTTGTTTAGGTAGTAGGTATACCTACTTAAGTTCTTACCTATTATTTAGGCAGTTTAGAAAAATACAAAACAAACACACATTGGTCAGTTTTTCACATCCGCGCGCTTTTCGTTCCAAAGAGTATCTTTGTTGCATTCACCACATATTTTTTTTACTTTCATAAGTTTGACTCCATACGAATTGAGTATTTAGCCAGTGTCAATAATAAGATTATATAATACTTACTTTACAGCTGGAGTATTGCATTAACCTATACGATGCGTACTTAATTAGTTTTGTTAATACTAATTAGAAATCACAAGTATTTACGTACGCCACTGTAAAAAGAGTTGACATTTATATTATGTCCGGTATTTACCACGTTGTCTCATTCCCACTGCACTTTCAACATAGTGGTGGGAGTGAGAAAATAATGTTATGTTTTGTACACATGTGTGTACAAAGCTCTAATCAGATTCACTTTTGCAAAGAATGTTCCATTTTTAGGGTTCCGTAACAGTTTTAAAATAAAGGAACCCTTATAGGTAACTGTACTTACCTAATAATATTAATAATATGACATTGATAATACTGTTTTTTTATTATTTGTTTTTATATTGTATACATTAAATGACTTTTTTTTAAATATTTTATATGTAACGCCTTAGACGCTTTTTTGTACTGTTATGTTACAAACTGTAAAATAAATTGAATTTGAATTTGAATATGAATTTGAGGTAAGATCACTTTGTTGTCCGTCTGTTTGTCTTTCTAAATATCTGTCGAGACCATTACTTATTTTAGGAATAACGGAAAGAATTAAGCTGAAATTGATATATATGATCAATTAATTCAAATACGGCTATCAACATCATTATCATCATCATAATCATCATCATTAACAACAACGTCCTGAAGACGTCCACTTTCAAAGACCTTTCTTCTTCTTGCCTAATTCTAATAAACTTTACAACTTGTCCGTAGAGCCAAGCAATTACCACCAAAAAAGAAAAAAAAAGTTTAAATTGATTTGATAACTGATTGCATAAATACACCCAAAGATATAATTAACCTTCTTGGAGCAACCGAGTAACCAATAATTTTTTACTCTAACCTGTGGTTTGTTCCAAATAGAATATAACTGCTTAGTTTGTTCATTGAAAAGCCCACAGACCTAAAATATTTTAACTATTAAAACTCATTTACTTACGTGAAAGAAGAAGAAGAAATCAAAATCGAACGTTACACGGCCATGTTGCTAATTCGAGGATCTTACCATAAAGTATAATTATACTTACCTATATCTAAGTACCCTTAGAGTATAGACTAAAAGCATAGAGAGAACTTCATTATCTGTCAAGCGTACCACTTTTTTGGACACTTTTTATAAGAAGTGGACACTTTGATGTGAATGAGTCTGACAGATTTGTATAGAAATACCTTAGAGTATAGACTAAAAGCAAAGAGGGATCATCAAAACGATAGTATATTTGTACTGCTCACACGTATCGCTACGTCAGTGGCGAAGGAAAGAAACAAACATATAGTAATTAGCTACACTTGCGAAATTTCACCGTACCATTTTTTCGACTCGAGTCAACTGTTTTTTCTGTTTGACTTTTCGCAAGCGTAGCTAATTACTTTATGTTTGTTTCTTTCCTTCGCCACTGACGTAGCGATACGTGTGAGGAGTACACATATAATATCGTTTTGATGGATATCTCTATGCTTTTAGTCTATACTCTAAGTAAGTACCCTTTTAAAACATTTTTATAAAATATTTCGTATCATTGGCTAAGTACAAATGTCGTCTAATGCCAAAATAAAAAAAACATCTACTTTCACACTATTAATATTTGTTGGTATATGTATCTATTTAACTTCTAAAATGCTAAACAAACCTGTAAAAATATAAATAGGAAACCTATAAAATGTTTTGAGTCTCTTAGAGTAGCGGTACTAATATTACTCTTTGGTCATATCCATTCACAGAGTCTTTTTCTTTAATCTTTGCCTCCAGATAAACATGTGGCACAGAGTGTAGTCGATTGTTTTTTTTTCTAATCTGTGACAATATGTGGTAACTTACAACCACAGCTTACAACTTACCGTTATGGCGGAAACAGTAGCCAACTTAAAAAAAAACTTACCTAAAACCTTTACCTAAAAACATAACTTAGTAACGTACCTAAAACCTTCCCATTCATTCAATAACGCATTTAAAAATATTGATAGACAGAGGAGAGTTAGTTGTATGAAACGTGCGCTACACTTATACGTGTAGCGCACGTTTCATACAACTAACTTTTTTCTCTATGGGAGTCCCATCTCTTCAGCGTAAGCGGTTATTTTCTCTATGCTTACTATAAGCTTACTATAATGCTTTCAACACAGTCGATTTTGATATCCTCTTGACCCTACTCCGCTCTATTAACATATCTCCAACGGCAACTGAGTGGTTTCACAGTTATCTGTTTGGACGTCGGCAGCGTGTCCGCCTCGAGGATTCGTTTTCCTCATGGTGTGATACGAGTGCCGGTGTACCACAAGGCGGCGTTCTTTCTCCTCTTCTCTTTGCTATTTTCATTAACTCAATATCTCACTTCTTAGCTTCTTCCTACCACCTCTATGCAGATGATCTCCAAATTTATACTCAAGCTACACTAGACCACTTAAGTGTGGGTGTAGACAGTATTAATGACGATTTAAGACGCATTGAATACTGGAGCAAATCGTATGGACTCGCAGTCAATCCAGCTAAAACTCAGGCAATTATTGTAGGTAGCTCAAGGTTGATCTCACGGCTTGATTACGAGACACTGCCGAAGATTGAGTTTGGCGGGGCAACAGTTACATATAGTGCTGAAGTGAAGAATCTCGGGGTGATTATCGATAGCTGTTTGTCTTGGGGTCCTCAACTGCAATCCGTTAGCCGTAAGATTTTTGCGTCAGGACGCTATCTTAACAGGCTGCGTAATTTCCTGCCTACTGCTACTAAAGTTTCGCTTGCACAATCTCTCCTTCTTCCTATTCTTGACTATGCTGACGCCTGCTATCTTGATCTTACCGAGGACCAGCTAAATAAACTTGAGCGGCTTCAAAATTTTTGCATAAGATTTATTTTCGGTCTTCGAAAATATGATCATGTCTCTCAATTTCGTTACAAACTCAAGTGGCTCCCTATACGTTTTCGCCGGAATACTCATATCTTATCTCTTCTCTATAATATATTGTTTAATCCTTCTACTCCCCATTATTTGAAGGAACGATTCGAGTTTCTTTATAATTCCCACTCTAGTACTATGTATCTCAGGTCATCAGAAAACCTTCTTCTCAAGCCACCTGTTCGTTGTACGTCATTCTACGACCACTCTTTCACTGCTCAGGCTGTACGCTTGTGGAATGAACTTCCTCTCAACATTCGAAAAGCTCAATCACTCACTGCCTTTAAGACTCAAATTAAGCACTTCTATCTCTCTAGCTTGACTCCGAAGTAATCCTTTACTGTTTCCTTATTAGTGATATAATTATGTATTATTTATGTAGTATATATGTAAGTATTTGTATTATGTAATAGTAAGTATTGTTTATGTAGTCTATTATTTTATAACACCACCGTCCATGCTCATTCATGTATCTCTGTCCATCCAAAGGTTGTCTGGAAGAGATCGCTTTTTAGCGATAAGACCGCCCATTGTACCCTACTTGTAAGTTATCCTGTCTTTTTTATTTTTGTTATCGTTGGTGTCAATAAAGAGTTTATCTATCTATCTATCTATCTATAAGTAACCAAAAAAAAAAACCATCAAGCGGCCATGTTGTTTAAAACTCCGATTCGTTCCGTAATGAAATCTTAATAATTGTCATCAAATTTTTTTAAACGATATTTCAATTTTAATATATCCTATGTTAAGCGCCGGTTATTTCTAAGCATATTAGTAAAAACCGCATGGAAATCCATTCAGTATTTTAGGAGTTCAGTCATAACAAACAAACAAACAAATAAACAAACAAACAAACAGACAAAGTGTTTAAAAAGTGGCTTAACGTGATCAGCGGCTAATTTTAAGCCAACCTGTGTAATTTTTTTGTTGATATCTTGCAATTACAGACTTTTTTATCGCTACAGTTTTATTATATGTATAGAAGCAATACGGAAATAAATTATTCATCATCATCATCATCAGCCGGAAGACGTCCACTGCTTAACATAGGCCTCCACCATAAAACGCTACTTTGGACGCTTATCATAGGATGGGATTTGCCATAATCACCACGCTTGGCAGGCGGCTTGGTGATCGCAGAAGATTTTAATGTACCGGGGAAAACGCTGCTGCCCATTCCCTAGATATTCCCTTAGCCGGCTCTTACAGCACCCACGGGAAGAGATGGGGTGGTCCTATTTGCGAACGGAACACACGCTGCAAGGTATTAAGTAAGTTAAATACTTAGGATGCATTTCTTTTGGTTGCACTGTTTTAGGTATGTTTTGTGTTTATCTATAGAGCCACAGAGCAAGAAAAAAAATACGCTAAGCGTCATATTTTTCAATGCTCTGTGTATAGAGCGAACTACCTGTAATATGAAGGAAGTTATAGAGTTACTAAAAATATGGATACGCTGGTATTTACTATTTTTAAAGACTTTCATGTATAGCTTCCCTTTTAAAGTGTTCTGTTTTATTCAATTCTGCTTTTGTTAACTATAAAAGGATGAGCTACGTAGGTTGTTGTTTACTGAAATATTAGGAGCTATTTCACGTAGGACGCAGGCTATCGACCTAGCTCGAGACATGACATAAATACAGAGAAAGATGTGTGGGTGCATTCACATTGAAAAAAGATATGGCAGATAGAGCTTCTAAGCTTTTAACTATCATTATAGTAATGTATCGAAAATATTAAGAAAGAAGAAAGAAAGAAAGAAACACTTTATTTGTACAAATTTTACACAGTAACTAACATCAATAAATAAATAAAAATAAACAAACAACAGGGACGAGGATTGAACCCGGTGCCGTTAGGCCTCGGTCTCCGGATTAAATGTTATAGCGGCATCCGACTTCGGCGTTTTTGTTCCGACCGACGTCTGAACGCCAGGCACAGCGTCAGCGGTCAATACATCTCATAGCG
Source organism: Ennomos quercinarius (assembly GCA_910589525.2). Lineage (NCBI taxonomy): Eukaryota > Metazoa > Arthropoda > Insecta > Lepidoptera > Geometridae > Ennomos > Ennomos quercinarius. The sequence goes on from OU342510.1 coordinate 6,027,546, forward strand.
AACGATGACGTCTCGTTCACAACAGTAGTCGACAAACAGTGCTCGCGTATAGTCACGTGACATAATGGATATTTGAACGCTGCCTACGACGTCCACACGCCAACGTCAGCGTGTGAAAGAGACTGCAACAGTACATTTCTATAGTAGGCATCGTGACGCGGCGTACGGCGTGACGCTGTACCCGGTCGACGGCGTTTATAGAAGACCAAGCCTAAGATTGCGAACCGCACATGCTACCGCTCAGTCATCATCGCTGTTTACTTTGAGTGACCATATCTTATTTTAATAATTAATAGTAATATTGCAGTGTAAATAATAAAATAGTTAAATATAATAATCACAGTAACTAAAAAAAAAAAATTGCTCGAGGCTATCTCAGTGGAATGTTTTCGTGACTACGAGAGTAAAAGAAGTTCCGTCTTGTTTCCAAGAGACACCCATATAAACTATGTTTTAGGTCATATCTTTACTTATAATAACAGGTCCAATTCTGTACATTAAAGATATTTTGAAAAGTTTTTGGAGCGCTCTCTATTAGTGATACTGAAGCCAAAACTGTATTTTTTTCAATTTTTGTCTGTCTGTCTTTCTGTGTATATCTCGGCTGAGCATCACGCTGAAACTACTGAATGGATTCAAATTAAACTTGGGATGATTTGAGTTCATAATACCAGGTAGGCTATAGGATATTTTTCCTGAAATTCAGCACGGTTCTCTCGGGAGAGGGGATCAAAGTAAAAATATGTAGGTACTTGGTTGTGATTCATTAACGCGTGGTCCGATTTCATTCAATCTTTTTTTGTTTTATATATTGTCTCGTAAATATTTCAAGGTCATCGGTTTTTTGGTTCAGAAATTACAGACATTCAACTTTCAGTATTAGAAAGAAAGAAGAAAAAAAATACATTTATTCAGGACATCACACAACATTACATTTTTGCAAGTAGGCATTTTAAACAAGACAAATCACAACAAAAAGCAAGGCACTAAAAATATAATGTTGCGTGACGTCATGATATAGGTCCCGACTCAGCATGCAATTAAGGACCTCAATAACGGTCCAAAGCCACTCCTATCCTGTACTATGGGAAAGAGACTGAGATAAGGCGTAAAACTAATTGACCCGTGCGAAGCCGGGGCGGGTCAGCTAGTAAACAATATATATACAATGCCATTTCATCTGGAAACCTACACACACAAACTGACAGAATCAATTCGGGGGTTAGAAGTAAGAAAGAAAAGAAAGAAAATACATTTATTCAAGACATCCACAACATTACATTTAACAAGAAGGCTTATACAATACAAATCACACAAAAAAGAAGAAAGACCGTAAAATATAATGTTGCGTGATGTCATGACATAGGTGATCATCATCACATCCGACTCAGCATGCAAGTAAGTTCGTAGGACCTTAATAACTGATTTTCAGTCGGAACCTACATTCATGACATCACGAACTTCAGGACACACATACAATAAATAAATACAATATCCTAAAATAAAACCACAAGACAAGAAGCACATAAGAAGGTACAAAAGGTGATATAACTAGTCAAAACATAATCAAAACATTTCAAGACAATTTACGCATATCAAGGTTTCCGTCACGGCATTTAGCAGATGTCAGCAATAAAAATAAATCTGTTGATCGGCCCCTTTGATGTAGCTTGTTTACAAACACTTATAAACTGAAGACAACACTATTAATAGATTAGATCAATATGTACTCAATAGTCGATAAAAAAATGTGAAACCGTTGCTTAAAATATGCGGCATAACCTTTACTAAATAAACGGTCTATAGCGGAGGAATTCCTGCTACTGGGAGCATTTTTTTGCAAACGATGCCAAGTCTGACCCGCTCCGGCGCAGATGGACCTGGGGACAGAGGAGGCACGCCTTCTCCATCCTCCACAGTGGGGTCGGTGTTGGAGAGTCGGGGGACTCTCCGCCGCACCTACACGGCCCCACACGTCTGGTGAGTAACCAAGGTGTAAGGTTACCCACCCGTTGGCACAGAGGCCCGAAAGGGCCTACCGCCGCGCGCCGGGGCGAGATAGTGTATGGTAGCGCGACCCTATCTCGCCATCCGTTGTGGCAGGGAAGAAGCATTTCCCCCAATAAAAGAAAAAAAGGACTTATCTGCAAAGTTCGTCTAGGTAGGTAGGTACCATCGCTTCGCCAGTTATTCTGCTGCCAAGCAGTAGCGTTTAAGCACTACTGTGTTCCGGTATGAAGGGCACTTTAGTGAAATTACTGGCAAATGAGACTTTATGACCTGATCTCACAGTCTAGTATTCTTGTTGCTCGACTGTGCTAATGTCTCAGGACGATGTCCGCAGTGCAGTATCACGCGAAACTTTATATTTTAGAGTTCCAAGTTGTACTTTCATGAGCAGGCGTGAGGCTTTACATCAGGTGAACGGCTAGGTCGTGACGTAATGAGTTTTTTAAACAGACTTTGTCTCCTATGGCTAACATACTGTTGGTCGTGACTTGTAATGCTATCCGTTGATAGTAGGTTTGAATTCTAAAATGTATTTGAACTTTTGTCAAACAAAAAAGCGTCGCAATGAAACTATATCATAATGTCAGTTCTACGAGTGCTGTGGCCTGCCCACTGCCACTTCAACTTGCTAATTCTAAAAGCTATATCGGTTATATCATAATATTATAGTAGTAACCCTGCAGGACACTATAGTGAGGGTAGGATTATCAAAAAATGATACCTTTAGATATACATTACTGCTAGCAGCTGCTAGCAGTACTGCTAACGTTACGTATTATATTTGTTTGCAACTAGTTGCGGAAAAATAATTTGGTTTGTTTATTCAAACTTGACTGAAATCTGATGAAAGGTGAACAATAACACAATCTTTTAACATGAAAGGTATCTACAGCAAAGCTTATTTCTCGAACTTTTTGTTTCTCCGTATTGCAAGCTTAGAACTTCAGCCACACCTGCGCGTCTGCGAAGCTGGAGCATCCACAACGCGAAATAATGCGATATAATACCGTGATAGTGTGTTGCCAGTGATGACTTATGGAACTGAAACGTGGTCTTACTGTTGGCCTCATTAGTAAGCTCAAAGTCGCGCAACGAGCTATGGAGAGAGCTATGCTCGGTGTTTCTCTGCGAGATAAAATTCGAAATGAGGAGATCCGCAGGAGAACTAAAGTGACCGATATAGCTCATAGAATTAGCAAGTTGAAATGGCAATGGGCAGACCACATCGCTTATAGAACTTACAACCGATGGGGAAGAAAGGTTCTCGAGTGGCAACCACGAACCGGAAAACGCAGCGTAGGCTAGACCGACGATCTGGTGAAAGCCGCGGGGAGCCGATGGATGCAGGAGACGAGCAGCCGCTCAAAGTGGCGCTCTCTGGTGGAGGCCTATGTTCAGCAGTGGACGTCTTCATACTGGTGATGATGATGATGAATACCCATTTGCTGCCCGCGACTCCACGAACACGGGCAGCGATGGGTACCGAACGGCTGACGCTGACGCTTCTCTGACGCTTCGCTGACGCAACTTGACGCGCAGGTGGGGCTGAAGCTTTATAGTACTCAACCCCATTACCGGTTGCCTCTGCCGTCTCCAGTAACTCAATTACACGTGAAATGGAAGGTTAAACGTATTACCCGACAGGGCTCTACGTAAACGTGGGGGATGCTTTAAAAGCTCTGTTGCGTAAGGGAGGCAAATGGCTTTTTTGTTGGAAAACCTTTGCTTCGGTTTAGATTGGTGTGTTTGTATTGTAGGGGTAGTTTGGAAAGAAAATTGTGCTTTTAAGCTTTGATTACATCAAGCAGATTACACGTCATTCTTTTCAATGTTTACTCTCGGTGCAAACAGCGGTGTTATCAGTTTATCCTGTGTATTTGTGTTTATCTGGTTCTGGCATTGTTAGCTATCAAAATATAAACCGATATTTTTTAAAGCTTGATTAGCAAGTTTTCATAGTTATTAGAGGTATTTTTATGCAGGGGTTTTTCCAATTTTTTGTTACGGGCAAATTGCCTTTATTACTCAAGCTAACTACTACAATAATAAAAACTAAACTAAACTAAACTAGCTACACTACCTACTACAAAGAACACTTATGGACTGTATAATAGCCGCGATGGCCTATAGACAGTCCAAGTGATCCAGCCCACTACCGGTAGGTAGCGTACCCAACATGCTGGCCGCATTGCCACGTTGAATTGCAATGCTGATGCGTTGGGCCAAATAAGTGCCAGCATTTTGGTCACGCGTCGCATCGACCAGGCGCTCTGATAGACTTTGGAAAACGCGATGAGCTCCCGGTCCCCACGGACCCAGGGTCGCAACACCAAATGGCTCAAATATGTAACTGCTACCGAGATAAATTTTTCAAATTGATATAAGTTATATCATATATAAATTGAATTTACAATATATCGGCGTAAGAAACCATCCCGTCTTTTTCCGCGGGGCCGTAAAAACCAACTAAAGGATTATGCGCAAGAAATGGGCAGCAGAATTTTTTTTAAATGACGTGACGAGCTCGTCTTACGCCTGATGTTAAGCCGTCACGGCTGCCCATAACAGATTGCAGTATCACCCGGAACTCTAAATTAATATAGTTTTGCGTGACACTGCACTGCACGGTGCATACGTCATCCTAAGACTTCACACAATCTAGTAATAAGGTTACTATACTGAGTGATCAGATCAGAAAGTCTCATTTGCCCAGTAATTTCACTAGCTACAATGCCCTTCAAACCGGCACACAGTGGTGCTTGCACACTGCTTGGCAGCAGAATAACTGGCAAAGCGGTGGTACCTACCTAGACGAACTTTGCAGAAAAGTCCTACCACCTAGTAAAAGAATACTCCTCGGTCTGTATTGTTGTAATACTATGTGAGTTTGAATTGGTATATTATCCCGAAAGGGGGTACTCCTCAATGTAGACAAAATGTTTCTTCTACGACTTTTCTAAATTAGTACTTTTTCATTGAAGAAATACCATGTAAAGTTTACGTTCGAAGATAGCCCTCACGCAGCTGGGTGGTTGAACTGCGTCCTTGACCGAATGCACTTAAAAGAGTTTGACGACCTGGGGGCGTACCGTGAGCTCTTAGCGCGATTCAAAACAGAGCCTATACTGGCTCGCTTGTCAAAATACCCATACAAAAAAAACAAAACGATCCAATATAGGCTCAGTTTTCAATCGCGCTAAGAGCTCACGGTACGCCCCCTGTGTTTAGAAATTAATTGTTTATTTATTTTAGTATCTTGTTAACTCTCGTAGCGATCGCACGTGTATTGTGAGTGGGTTTATTTTTTAATATGGAGGTTTGGAAACACGCAGTTTCAAGTAAGGCTCTCACAACTTGTGGGCAATCATGGTCCCAGTCCTCCCTTTCGGGATAACATACCAATTCAAACTCACCTTGTATAAGCGCTTCTAGGTTGAATATTAGCGCCTAGCCAAGTTTATATTTCAACAATAAAATGGGAAAGCGACAAGCTTATCAGGACGTCACTAAGCGTTCTCTTTACTTAGCTGACATCACTTGTAGACACATAAAATGCCTTGAATTTTAATCAAGCACACATTGCAAACCTCCGCCATACTCAAAAGATCTCTAAATAACCTTGAGGATCCTAACTCACTCTCAGACTGAGAGAAATAGATAGACGGCGTGCGTAGAACGTTAGTGAAACCATATAATAGTTACTGTTAAGGTGGAACGTTTCACTAGCGCGGCAAATTCAAATTTTCTTGCGTTCTTTTGCCAATAATTGCTTAATTACTAAACGTGATTACATTAAAGCTGATTTAACGTAACGAAATAGAATGTATCAATAAATTACGATTAAAAGTATCTCTTAGATATCATCAGTTTTGCGGCAAATGGCAATAAACAAATTTCGTCTTAGTTTTTCAGTCTATTGCCATTTGTCGCTAAGCCAATGATACGTAGGTGATACTTTTAATTGTAATTTATTGATACATTCTATTTATTTGCGCAACATTAGTTTTCATGTAAGCACGTTGAGTAATTAAGCTATTATTGACAAAGAACGCAAGAAAGTTTGAATTTGCCACGCTAGTGAAACGATCCACCTTAATAGTTAATACCACAATGCACAATTATTGTTTCCGAAGCCTCATCATAATATAACGGCAGATAACAATGTCCAATAGAATTATTTCTCCGGTTCTTATTACGGAATACTTAATTTTTAGTAATTAAAATTATCGGATGTTAGTCTCATCCTGCAAGCCAACAGCACCAGAGTAAATTTTTGTTTTTCAGATCTTTTCAGTTAATATGTCATGCCAAGCACAACAAAAATACAAACATAAGAAGAGACAATGTTTTATAATGCCATGCCATGTTTTAATTAAAAAAATAAAAACATGGCATGGCATGGCTTTGCTTGGCTTTATTTTCGCTGGCTTCAATCACTAGCTCTTCGCGCGCCGTCTTCTTAGTCTTTTAGCTTGCGGACTTGGGCTTTAATTACTCGAGTGTCACGTCATACTGTCACCTTTGATAAGGACCTTGGTGGCGTAAGGACACGACCACAGATTATAAAAAAACAGTTGTGTGTGTGATTGTGTTGTGTGATGAGTAAATTAATATAATTGGTGAGGCGGCGGCTGGGATTATGGGGTTGATTATCCTTTGATAATGGGGTTGTAATTATTATAATTTGACACTGGTTTGCGATGTTCCTCATTCCTCAATTGTATTCTGTTTGTAATATAAATTAGTGTAAACTTTCCTAGAATGTTTAGTGCACATTGTGTCTTTCTATTCTATAGTTAATGGCATATAATTATTTCAGTATTATTTGAAATTCATACCTCTCCCCAAAGGGTAATGTTTAGAGTCAAAGTTTAGGTTAATTTCTTTAAGTTTAAGGTGATTTGTACCTATTTATATACTGTATGATGTATAGTGGTGTTCAATAAATATTTATCTTATATTATTCTTAAGTATCTGTCCATTCAAAAGTAGCGTGGAAAAAAATTACTCGATGCGACAAGGTCGCCCATTGTGCTACCGTTCTTTCTATTTTACGATAAGTGTGTTGTTATTTATTGATGTTTAATAACGTATTTCGCTGAAATTTAATGAAAAAAAAAAGATATTACTCAATGGCCTACTTACTTACGTATAATTACTAAAATTCTTTAGCTGCTTGGTTTTGACTTTCGTCCCAGAAATAGAAAAAAAAGAAAAGATAAAGAAAAGATAAAGAATAAAACACTTATGCAGAAAATTATTTTACATCTCTCATATTCGGTAAGTAGGTCCTTATTACCCCCAAATGGGGCATGTAGGTAACCAATTAGCGCTCTAGGGTAATAATGTAGCTAGAAAAGTTCTAGGGCGGTAAGTAATTTTAAAAAAAACTCTTCACTCTTTCAAAAAGTTCGCGTACATCTAACCATCATACTGGCAATAGACATCATGCATTCAGCCAAATGACAAAAGAGGTCGCTTCGCTATTCAGCCTTGTCTTCGTATGAGTATAATAGTCATCAATTTTAAATATCGAACGGAGAAGCTCAATTTCGTTATTGAAAAAAAAAATTAAAAAAAAGATGAAAAAAGGCTGGAAAACTTACTTTTATATTGTTTGTTTTTGGGTTTTTTTATAATTACGTGTTAATTAGGAAAAAAACATGAGTTCTGCAAGTGATGAAGATATAAGCTGCACTCCAGATTCAATGAAAATGGAAGCTGAAGCAGCACTTAACAATATTTTGCCTGAAAGTTCTAAAATGTTTTATTCTTGTAATGCTGGTTTTTTTCTACTTACCTCACAATCGAGATGTAAAGCAGAGTAGTTAGCTCGGGTGTAAGCATCAATTGCAATAAATATCTCGGGCTGCAATAGATGACTTACAGCCCTTGGCTACTAATCTTCTATTAAATTGAATAGAAAAATTAATGAACCTGTAACTTATTCTGTTAACAAATAAATATGTTACATTCACAACATTATTTCATCTATTGTGACTAAACATACCACATTCTGTCAAAAAACTAGTATTATCATTGTTTCAGCAAAAACCCCAAATAAAACCGAAAAATACTTGCCAGACTTACACTAAAATCCCCTTTTATTGCCATAATTGAGGGTAAATGGAAATAAGCCAGCAGAAAATAATTTCCACCCTTCTCTTCAACCCCTCTTGAATTTTTATGAAGATAGCGCCCGCGTATTTTAATGGTGTAAAAGGCTTAGGGAAATTACTTAATTTTATTTTGTAGGAACGCAGTATTAAAACACTTTGTTATAGCTCTGTTTTTGGAGTTAATTTAAATAGGCAATTAAATACAAAATGCAATTTTAAAATCTCCTTCGTTTATGGATCGAAGTGGCATATCAAAATAATGTTTAGTCTTGAATCCCTTCCGGAGATAAAAGTATCCCCAGATCCATATGTGGATCCGAGCTGTGGATCCAAGTGTAGGGAGACCTTAGAGTATAGACTAAAGCATAGAGAGAACTTGATTATATGTCAAGCGTACCACTTATTTGAACACTTTTTATATGAAGTGGACACTTTGATGTGAATGAGTCTGACAGATTTTTTACTTGGTGGTAGGACTTTTCTGCAAAGTTCGTCTAGGTAGGTACCACCGCTTTGCCAGTTATTCTGCCGCCAAGCAGTAGTGTGCAAGCACTGCTGTGTTCCGGTTTGAAGGGCATTGTAGCTAGTGAAATTACTGGGCAAATGAGACTTTATGATCTGATCACTCAGTCTAGTAATCTGATTACTAGACTGGGTGATGTCTCAGGATGACGTGCGCAGTGCAGTGTCACGCGAAACTTTATTGTTTTAAAGTTCCGGGTGACACTGCTACTGTTATGGGCGGCCGTGTCACTTAACATCAGGTGAACGACTTGCTCGTCACGTCATTCAATCACATAAAAAAAAAAGATTTGTGTAGAAAAAACAGTTGACTCGAGTAGAAAAAAATGGTACGGTGCTTATTGCAAGCGTAGCTAATTACTATATGTTTGTTTCTTTCCTTCGCCACTGACGTAGCGATACGTGTGAGCAGTACAAATATAATACCGGTTTGATGATCTCTTTTGCTTTAGTCTATACTCCCAGAGGGAGACTCTTTATCTCTCTCTCAATAGATAGAGATAGATAATAAATCTCACTCAATCTCAATATCTTTATTGAACACACACAGTCAATTGTTTTTCCTCTAATCTATGTGTACACACGAATTTTACAAGGAATGATTAACAGTAAGTGTAGCAACGATCCCAGTGACTTTATCGCTAACAGCGATCTCTTCCAGACGACCTTTGGATTTCGTATTATGTAGTTAAAATAATGGTAATTAAAACTAAACTTATTAGATCTGGTAATGGTAAGTACTTAATTTAAAATGTTGTCAAAGAGGAAAAGAGAGTCAATTCAGATATTTGCTTAACCTGTTGAGTTGAGACCACCTCTTGGGTTTATTCAACCTATCAAACGAAAAAAAATATTTAAAAATGTAAAAAATGCTGATTTTGGCAAATATTTAATTTGCCTAAATAGGATTTCTACCACTAAAGCGTTATTTAAGGTGGTTTGGGATTAAAATAAGAACATCTCACCTTTTGTGCACTGATTATATTTCCACATTCAACTTACACCACTCGTACAATACAATACAATACAATAATACTTTTTTGAACACCAATAAACAAAAATGCATATAAAAATTTATATAAGAATGGCAGAACAACGGGCGGCCTTATCGCATTAAGCGATTTCTTCCAGGCTACCTTAGGATGTAGCTCGTAGTATTTCACTTAACAACCTTTTCGTCTTTTTGTGTCTTGCGTTTATTTGTTTGGCCTTTACATCATATATAGGCTGACCACTAAAGGTCTGTGAGGCCAGCAGTATCTACTTTTTCATAATTAAAAATATCTACGACCCCCCCATTTCCAGTCACTGCTCCATCCACAAGAGTCTACCAATCTTTTCAAGAACTCTTTGTGATTGTTTTAGCTGGTGGTGGGTCCGATGGGGTCGAAAGGTTCTCGAGTGGCGACCACGTACCGGAAGACGCAGCGTAGACCGGCCCCTCACTAGGTTGACATGAACGCGGGGAACCAATGGATGCAGGAGGCAAGCAGCCATGTTCAGCAGTGGACGTCTTCGCAGGCTGTTGATGATGATGATGATGATGATGATTTTATTAGGTAGAAGCAACATTCTGTACTCTTTCCTAGTCTGTATACAACAGAAAATACCCTTTAATCTCACAATAAATTATTAATTATACTATAGTTTAGTAGTAATGGGTAACATATTGACCGATTCTTATGGTGGGTTTTTTTACCCATAGTTAAGATAACCAATGGTCAAAAATGCTATGAAATTGTAACCATTGGTCAAAATTTGTTAGAGATTTTAACCATTGGTTACCACTACGGATCAAAAACCCACCCTAAGTCGATAGAACCCCCCAATTCCATATTTATAAACAACAAAAAAAAAAATTAAAAAATAATAATAAAAAAAATCCAAAAATTAATAATTTAAATAAATAAATAAATATATATTTAAAAAAATGTAAATAAATATATATATTTTTTTTAATAATATTAATTTTTTAATTAATTTTTAAATTTATTATTTTAAAGTTTCGAGTAACACTGCAACTGTTATGGGCGGCCGTGTTGCTTAACATCAGGTGAACGACTAGCTCGTCACGTCATTCATTCGCATAAAAAAACCCAAATTTATGTATCGAACAAGACAAAAGAAACTTTCAATATACAAGTATTGAAAGTTCCTTTTGTCCTTGTATTAATGTTACTTATGCGATATTGTGTGGTATATGCTAACATTTTATTGAAGCACGGAACTGCACGGACAAGCAATATTTTAACACATCGCCCAATATATTGTCGCACCCACTCCGACCAGCACAGCACACACATATGTCAGGAATAAAGTTCATTTCATTTCAAATCACAAGCTTTTTGATTTCCATTCAAAAAATGGCACAATATCAACAAAATCCAAAAATAAGCTGCAAGTGCCGTTTTCAATCAATCGCGTCGTTACACAGGATGTTTACAAACTGGGCAGCACTATACAGGGTGTTTACAAACCGGGCAGTTGTTTGCGAAATGGCGGACTCATGTGGAGCTATACGTATAGTTATGTTATTTACAGGTTAATTACAACGCTATAACAATAAGTGCTAAGGATTTATCGGTATAGGGGCGCTACACACTTAAGGTGGCTATTACATTTTGGCGAGCTCGGTACCGCTCGCAGCGTCCGTCGCGTCGGTTTCACCAAATATATCTAGTTTCATTTATTGATATATAAATAAGAGCATTATTTAAAATTATGAAATAATTTGTAGTAGTACAGAAAAATGATGAACTTTATTTTGTAACAATATTTTGTCGATGTAATATAAAACTCTGGAGATATTTGACCTTTTATTGAAGCCTTTTTTAATAAAAATCAAATTTAATTTAATATTTTTTAATTACTTGAAAGGCAAAAATCAAAAATCTGTTCTGTCATTATGGAAGTACGGGATGTATTTAGTGGAGTATAATTTAGTTTGGAGACTTACGTTACACAGAATCCTACACACTGTTTCAAGCATAGACCGCAGAAGAAGCTGGAGACTTACGTTACACAGAATTCCACACACTGTTTCAAACATAGACAGCAGAAGAAGCTGGAGACTTACGTTACACAGAATTCCACACACTGTTTCAAACATAGACCGCAGAAGAAGCTGGAGACTTACGTTACACAGAATTCCACACACTGTTTCAAGCATAGACCGCAGAAGAAGCTGGAGACTTACGTTACACAGAATTCCACACACTGTTTCAAACATAGACCGCAGAAGAAGCTGGAGACTTACGTTACACAGAATTCCACACACTGTTTCAAGCATAGACCGCAGAAGAAGCTGGAGACTTACGTTACACAGAATTCCACACACTGTTTCAAACATAGACCGCAGAAGAAGCTGGAGACTTACGTTACACAGAATTCCACACACTGTTTCAAACATAGACCGCAGAAGAAGCGTACCTCCGGCATGGAACTTTCGCACCTTGGTAATACCGGTGTTGGCATATCCCTATCATCGATAGTCGAGTTGGCAGCAAAGAGAGCGCTAAGGAGATCGGCTTTGTCTTTAGCGCTATGGGCCAGACTATCATCCGGTTTACGTTAGTCAAAGATGAATATTGCTTACTGCTAGATAAACTGTGTGGTCTATTCACACCGCGGTGTGAACCACACGTGGTGTGAAATACTCCATTACCCATTACCGACGCTAAGCAGGTGATACTGCTATACTTAAATTATACTTAAATCATACTTAAATCATAAAATAGTAAGTAAGCACTACATAAATAATGTAAACCAAACAATAAGTAGGTACTGACTCACTATAAGTTCAACAATTGGCGAATTCAGCTAAAAGCGATCTTTTCCTGGTAACCTTCGGATGGATTTGGATTAAAATTTGGCAGAGATAGACAATTTCTGTGTGTGAAAATGATGCAAAACATGTCTTTACCGTTAAATGCTACCCGAGGTGTGTGGGAGAAATGTAGGAGAAAAATTATGGGAATTAGTAAAATAGTGACAGTAATATGAGTTCTAATTCTAGTCATTCCTTGAATTTGTTTCAATAGTATTTTATAGGTTATGCGTGCTTTGATTTCAATATCTCCAAGGATGAAGAATCCGAATCCACGTTCTTATTTTTATTTTGTTAGAACTCACAATTGTCTGCCACAGTGAGACAAACACCTCTCTGAAGGTCATGACAGGAGTACAGGCGGGTAGTTCTCATCAATACCCTGTATTAATAATAACGAATGGGGTCAATAAAACCGAGAAATTCTTGTAAACACTTTTGTTATTTGTAACTAGTGTGGTGGAGTGGCTGAATTCGGCCCGACAGCCTGAACCGAAAACAGTGTTTCAGAGATATTTATTGAGCGAAAGTAAGGTATATATATATTTCATCAACAGCCTTAATACGTCCACTGCTGAACATATGCCTCCCCCAGAGAGCGCCACTTTGAGCGGCTGCTCGCCTCCTACATCCGTCGGCTCCCCGCGGCTTTCACCAGATTGTCAGTCCACCGTACTAAATAATTTCTAATTAATATTACCTACACAATTTTTTTATTTATTAAAAATCGTCCTGAAATAAAGTAGTACATTTAACATGTTTTACCTAAGTAAAGTAATTTTAAGGGAACAATTAATGAAAAATTAAAGAATTAAAGAATTAATTAAAGAAGAAAGGAAATATCTGGAATATTCTTCCCTCGGAAGTATTCCCACGGTGCTTCAATATGCAGTCTTTTAAAAAGGGTATCAAAAAAGCCTTACTGAGGTGGCAACGCGTCGACAACGCCCTTAGTGTTGCAGATGTCCATAGGCTGCGGTTACCGCTTTCCGTCAGGCGGGCCGCATGCTTGTTTGTCGCTCTTAACATAAAAAAAAATTAAAGAAACACGACCAATAATGTTTGAACCTGAATCCATCCATCCCTTTAGCAGGGACTGGCTAACTCAGCTATTAATCTCGTTTCCAATATCCTATCCATTTCTAGCTAACGCGAAATACCAAGAGCGAAAGCGAAACAGGGCACTTTAAGCATTATAAACTAAGGTGACATTTTTCGAATTCAATAATATCACCATTTAGATAAAATTTAGATACGACGAGAATTTTCGTCAGCTTATTATAATAATTATAATCAATTAATGAATAATTAATAATAATTATAAGTAATTAGTATTGACCTTCGTTTGCTTCGTCATTTAGGTCGAAAACTCATTAATAATATTAAGTACTCAATTTGAAATAATCCGTGAACCGTTTCATGATAGTAAATGATTCTTACATTTTTTTATTCTTAATCCAAATTTTAGGTATCACTTTTCAACCGAAAATTTTCCTTCCAACATCACTATATTCATTTATTCGTCTACTTATCAGACTGGAAATGATATTCGTCGCACGTGGAACTCGTGGGAGTAACTAGAAAATGTTTAGGGTTCCGCACACAAAGAATCTAACGAGGCCAAAACGGCTGGCTAATAACGTAACTCGCAAAAGTTTGCAACAGCCGTAAATTTCGCAATCATTGCTGTCAAACATCACTTTGGCAGAGAAAGCAATCGAGCGCTATAGATCACAGTGTCGGACAATCGATGAACTAAAAAGTGCAGTATTTTGTTTCCATCTATTGCTGTTCTGTTGTTAGTGGCGCTAGGATCAAAGGCCAAAGTTTCAGTGTTTGCAAACATTCAGCGACAGGTGAGCAACAGGCGGGCGACTTACGATTTCCAGTGACATCTTGCGACCGATTGCTAAGTGTTTACTGTTGCTTTGCTACTGCTGTTGTAACTTTTACATAATACGGGCGCGGGACCTTATTAGACCCACCCGTCAAACAATTGGGATTCACGGACGTGAATATATTATAAATAGCCGTGTATAGGTGTAACACATTATTAACAGTAAATCGAAAATACTCAGTGAGTAGCCATTTTCTGTAATTCTATAGATTTTCCAGAATTCAGTTGTTATGTGTTTATTGCAGATTTACCTAGCTAGGTAGGCTTGCTATGCTAACATAATATAACACTATATAATATTAACTTCATATAACTTTGAGCTGCGATTATAAGTAATGCCACGAAAAACTAAACTCGGTCTTCAGCCCGCCCGGTGACACTGCAAAGGTCAGTAGAATCCTACACCATTAGCCCGCTCAAAAAAGTCTATTCTTCACTCTTGCTTGCTCTACTAGTCAAATCGCGTACTACACAAATTTCAAATATTTTTTTAGTAATAATTTTGATAATATTATAAACAAATCTCATTGCAATTTGCGGAACCCTGTGTTGCTACCAACTTTCCTACTTTACAGACTTTGGTTCTTTGTTTGTTAATGTCAAGAGTGTGGTAAACACACTTTTCAAGTTGGGCAGATTCTGGGACAGCCAGTGTTTTATTTCTGGGACACTGGGATGTTGGGCTCAGCCTCGTGGAAAATAATTTGGGCTGACCCAGTTGGAATAAATTGTGATTTTATATCGTGCCATTAATCAGGGCAGGTATAACGCATTGGGAAAGGGATGTTGATGAAGGCTATAGAGATTATCATTTTCCCACTTCCACCAATAACGTCAATTTTTTTTATGTAAGTAAATGAATGATGTGACGAGCTAGTCGATCACCTGATGTTAAGCGTCACGTCTGCCCATAACAGATTGCAGTATCACTGGAACTCTAAATTACAATTGAGTTACACCTTAGAGTATAGACTATTACACAATACGGCTGTGTTTATAGCGAACCAATACCACAGATTAGAGAAAAAAAAACTCTGTGACCACCCAATACTAATACTAGTCTATGTAGCGAACACTAGGATAGCGGAATTCTAATTCAAAGTCTGTGAGGATAGCTAACCTTCCCAAGTTTGGCGCAGTTGGGCGCCAAAGAGAATATAACCGCTTATAAATCAAAATGTCAAATAAATGACACATTGACATTCAAATCTCACTTTACCTGAGTAGCGTGTCGTTTTATAATTTGTAATTATTTTCTCTAAAACTATGTCGATGGCCTTATGATGAACGTCCTCCGATCCATGTTCGGGGTTTGCAGCAGTTCTGCTGAGAAGGGGGAAGTCCATGACACCATCAGGAGGGTGTTCGGGAATGACATGGTGATGAAAGACAATACAGATAAGCATTTCCAGTAGGTGGCCTGCAGGTTATCTATATCAAACCAAACTTAAATCTGTTCAGCCATTACAGTCTAAGCCACTCATACAAATAGGTACATATAGCTACAGAAAAGACACAGAAACCCACACAGGTTTTTGAGTTTTAAGTTTTTTCGAAAAACTTTTCAGTATACTATAGGTATAATGACCTATGTAAATAGGTCCCCCACTCGGTGGACCGACGATCTGGTGAAAGCCGTGGGGCGCCGATGGATGCAGGAGACGAGCAGCCGCTCAAGGTGGCGCGCTTTGGGGGAGGCCTGTGTTCAGCAGTGGACGTCTTCAGGCTGTTGATGATGAAATAGGGCGAATTCTGTGGGTATAATACTATTCCTTTTTAGGTCTTCCATGTTTCATACAATTTCATACATACATTTGACGATGTGGTCAAGGTGTAACACGCTTATCACAATCAATATGAGACATCTACAAGTTTCGATACAAATTACTGTCTATCAAAATGTTCGTCTCACTTACATAAAGTTTCTACTATTCTACATGATTTCCTAAAAAATAAAATAAATTCCCTAAAATACTTCCACCAGCCGCTGCCACGGCTGTTGGTGTGCGTGAGTGTTAAATTATTTACGGGCCACGAATTTCCTTAGTGGTACAGAAAAGAAACAAAAACCCACAGGTTTTTGAGTTTTAAAGTATTTTCGAAAAACTTAGTTGTAATATGTACATATTATCCCGTTTTAGGTCTTCCATGTTTCATACAATTTCATACATAAAGTCCGTCTCACGAAATATGACCCGCAGACGCGTCGCCACAGTCGCACGACGGAATGTTGCTATCCTCTACTATTTTGGACTCCCCAAAATTTCGATATAATATAAATGGTGAATATCGATTTTGGTAAATAAAATAAAACATATACATACAATTGCAAAAAACTGCTACAAATGGTCACACTGCCGATCTGTAAATATTAGTTCCACTTTATGCCGCAGGACTTCTTTCGTGAGACGAACTCTACATGTTATTTGACGATATGGTTTAGGGTGTATGTAACACGCTTATCACATCGATATGACATCAATTATCTTGAGACATCTACTAGTTTCGATACAAATTACTGCCTATCAAAATCAAATCAAATCAAATAATCATTTATTGACATAAAAGAGTTTCTACATCTTAATGAGTCCATAGACTCCCGAACTAGTGAGAACACTGTATTTCTGGAGCAAATCTTCGTCCCACCTACATAAAGTTTCTACTATTCTACATAATTTCCTAAAAAATACAATAAATTCCTTAAAATACTTCCACCAGCCGCCACCGCCGTTGGTGTGCGTGAGTGTTAAATTATTTACGCGCCGCCAATTTCCTTAGTGGATGAAAAAGCCGAGAAAACTTATTTATAGAGCAGGCATTTCTGAGAAAACTAATTTTCTAAATGTTTTCCGGGTATTTTAACAAGTGGTTCCCCGCGGTTCCTCCCGCATATTTCTTCATCGATACAATCATTACCATTCCATCTGACTCAGTTACGATTTTTTATTACTATTTTTGTACAAAGGCCTCCTTGTAGCTCGTTCACCTGATGTTAAGTGACACGGCCACCCATAACAGTTGCAGTGTCATTCGGAGCCTTAAAATAATAAAGTTTCGCTTGACACTGCACTGCGCACGGCATTCTAAGACATCACACAGTCTAGTAATCAGATTACTAGGCTGTGAAATCAGGTCACAGTCTCATTTTCCCAGTAATTTCACTAGCTACGTTCGAACCGGAACACAGTAGTGCTTGCACATTACTGCTTGGCGGCAGAATAACTGACAAAGCGGTGGTACCTACCTAGACGAACTTTGCAGAAAAGTCCTAACACCATTCTCTCTTTCCAATTTTTGTTGAATTTGTTTAGGCCAATCCCTCGCTTTAATAAGCGCCCAACTCGTCCCTCCACCGTGCCTGGGCTGGCCTCGAGGCCGAAGGGACCTAGTCAGTGATAGCTTTCGCCCATAACTCGTTTAACAACTTAGCAGTTGGACTTTTTAAATCCTTTCTTATTACACCCCTACGTCATTAATTCAAGGAATGTCCAGCGTACGACACCTGTGTTGCGCAAAATGTCATGATTTGACCAGTGGAAGACACTTTTCAAAGCAGTCCAGCTAGCGGTTTGAGCTTTATATTTTCTGTCAGTCAGTCAGGACACATTTTTTTGTTAATATCGACTGATTGATTGATAGTGATTATTTTAACGTTGAGCCTCCCGGCTCGGCACGGTATAAAAGACGATTGTGCTCCCGCTCGTCTTTTCTATGTTTTCTATTACCGTCCACAATAAATAGATAGTCATCATTTTGTATGGACTAATGTAATTGGTCTCTACCGCGTTACAGGTTTAGAATTACTTCACAGGCCACTTCTTCATAATCGGTTCGATCGTTTAATCACAACACGCTTGCATGTGTTTAAAACGCTTGCATGTGTTTAAAACGCTTGAATGTATTTAAAACGCTTGCATGTGTTTAAAACGCTTGCATGTATTTAAAACGCTTGCATGTATTTAAAACGCTTGCATGTGTTTAAAACGCTTGCATGTGTTTAAAACGCTTGCTTGTGTTTGTGCATGATAATTTTTTTCTAGATATCGTACTTATTATTTTCATGATGTTATTTCGATCAGTGTGTGTTATGTAGGGTTCCGCAAGAGAACTAAAGTGACCAATACAGCTTGAGAATTAGCAAGTTGTAGTGGCAGTGGGCAGGCCATATCGCTCGTAGAACTGACAACCGATGGGGAAGAAAAGTTCTCGAGTGGCGACCACGAACCGGAAGACGCAGCGTAGGCCAGCCCACTAGGTGGACCGACGACCTGGTCAGAACCGTGGGGAGCCGATGGATGCAGGAGGCAAGCAGCCGCTCAAAGTGGCACTCTTTGGCGGTGCCTATGTTCAGCAGTGGACGTCTTCAGGCTGATGATGATAATGATGATGATGGTGATACTCATGATATTATTTAGGTCAGTGACCGGTTCATGGAACTCTGTAGTTTTCTAAGAATTCCATATTGACCAATATTGGCTTCACACCGCTCTACTGGTTATAAACTTAATAATGTTACCGTTGTGATTTCCTATTTCAGACGAACTAAATACGTGACGCATATCCGCGAAAATCTCCCCAAACTGCTAGAGTCTAAGACCTGCGTGAGCCACAAGAGGTCTACAAAGAAGCACACGCCCATCGTTACTCCAGAGGTGGTAAAACATTCTGCATTACTTTTGCTGCGTCCCACAACTCCATCAGCTGTGTGTGTAAATTGGCACCTAATATAGTCAATATAACTCTTGGGTGTAGGGTTTAATGACATTTATTTACCAATTTCAACATTTGACCACGGTCTCACCTGGTGGTAAGTGACGACGCGGTCGACGATGGAGCATGCTTGCCTAGAAGATACCGGTTCACTCTGGCTGAAAAAACTCCCAGATTATATTTGTCAGGAAACAATGACACTGGTGATGTTCCATTCCTTTGCTGTCTGAATTATAAACGAGGATTTAAAACGCTTTGTTCGCATTCGAGGAATTTTTACCACACCTATACGGATGCCGTGTTTCCGTGCGTCTAGTTGTACGATGGTAAAAAGGGCCTTTATGTCTGGGGCGGTTCATCAGACGATCTTATCTTAGTCACTGTATTAGCTGTGCTAGGATCGTGAGACCCGGTACTTGTAGCTGATCTCATTCACGATACCAGTATCAGCAGCGGTATGTATAGGATACCAGCGTAATACAAACAATTACTAACCTCAATGAAGGTCATAGTACTCGTGTATAAAGCTTAGAATGGTCGCCTTTCATTAGAGGTCATTCACACGGTGGCAGGTTTAGACCTTGCTCTCCAGCCGGGTCCACCCATCGGCGCAAGGGTCTACCCTTTCAACGTTCTCCTACAACTTCCTTACGGGCAACGATCACATACATAGAACCTGGACCCTAACTAGGATTCCCTGTATCTGGGGACCCAGGCACTACAACATACCCCACAACACCCAGACCCAGAACAAGTATTTGCGGTTTTTTACCTGTGCACTAATACTTGTCCTGTCGCGGGAATCGAACCCACCGCCTCCGGGCTATAAGCCGACCTGCTTAACCACCACACCACAGAGGCTGTCAAAATACCAGCTAATACTAGCCTACGTCCATGTAATACTAAGTATAGAGAGAGTTTTCCTTATTTTATAGGCTACAGACACTGGAGATGAAAGAACAGGACGAATTGGACCAAAAATCGTCGTTTTCGATGCTTCCACTGGTAAACAATATAATACGTTACTTGTTCTTAAGGCGACGAGTAGAGCAAACGAAGTGTTTTTTGGCACGTTTCCTGTAATTAGAACATTTTCATTAGGTCGTTTGTATAATGACCGCAAATACAAGATTAATAAATATAGCTCTATAGAAAAAATCGCCAACCTCCCTCAAAAAATTTGAATGTTCCCATTTTACTGAGCTTCTACCGACTATATTTTTACAAAAAATAAATT
This sequence comes from Ennomos quercinarius, assembly GCA_910589525.2. Classification (NCBI taxonomy): domain Eukaryota; kingdom Metazoa; phylum Arthropoda; class Insecta; order Lepidoptera; family Geometridae; genus Ennomos; species Ennomos quercinarius. The sequence continues at coordinate 6,047,867 of OU342510.1, forward strand.
AGTGTATTCCCAACAAACATTCAGATGTCGTGGTGACTTATGATGAATAACTTTGAAAAGTACTATGTAAAAATAGATCAGATATTCATTAAAAACTGAAAAATTCAGTCATTTCGAGCGTTGTCTTTGTCGTAAGTGCCGCGCTGAAGTGCAAATTGAATTGATATTTAAGACTACAACGTTAAGGTTGATGTTTCTTTGAACGGATTTTGACCTGCTTATCTGGCTCTACCCGTCACCTTAATACTACAATTAGGAAATAGATATCATCAGCTAGTACTCGCTGCTGGAATGGAACACGGTCCTTCTCTCACATGGACAGAGTAATCCATAATCCACCACAATGGACATGTGTAGGTTGATGAAACAACATGTTAACAAATTTGGCGATACTTGAACATTCTGGTTTCCTCACGTTTTCCTTCACTGTTTGCAAGCGCAAGTGCAAAAGTTGTATAGTTTGCTTCCGTAAAACTCAATAGTCAGCGGGGTTTGAACCCACGCAGCCGTGGGCATATACGGCGCGTGTTCCAAGATTCATGGGTTCCTTTATTTTGCTGATCTATGCATGCTACGTGTCTTTATCTCTACTCTTTCTCTCTTTACCTTGTGTTCTTTTCTAGGTACTGGTCGACTTGTCCTGGTGGGTGATGAACGAGTTAGTGTCCAAGGTCTGTCCAGCTTTGCCACCATTAGAGCAACAGCTTGCGTGTTCGCTGGCAAATGGATGTATGAAGTGCAACTCGGCACTAAGGGGATTATGCAGGTACACAATACTAAGGAGTATTTCAAATAGAAATGTAAAAGTTTTGAATCACGAACTGGATTTGAAGCCGCATCCACCCGTATTAAGTCAGTAAACTCATGTCCAAATTTATCCTTCTCCTTCCTTTTACAACCTTACGGGGTTGGTAGCGTTATCTATGAGAGATTCTTGAAAATTACCTACCCCAACACAAATGCTGGTGAAGATAACGACTCCCAAATCTAAAGACTTGTGATTTATAGTCACCTGCTTAGTTTAACAACAGCCGGCTTAACGTTCCCTCCAAAGTACGATAGCGCTCAGTTGTAAATACCACTTTTAGTAAGCGTCACCCATCCAAGTAGTGACCGCAGTGAACGTTGCTTAACATTACCGATCGGTTAAGAACAGCTATTCGAGCTTTCCTGTGAACGCGACATTTTAAGCATGCAAGCAATGCTCAGAAGACTCAGGCTTGTCTCTTTAGTGCAAAGAAAGACCCATTAATAGCCACTCCAGTCTTTCGAGATGTGGTGGTACCCTTCAGAGACCGCATCGAACTTTTGGGAATGCAAATCTCTCCCAAACTTAATTTCGGTTTTTCTATTGAGTCCAGGGCAAAGACCGCTGCGAGAAAACTTGGTATTCTATCTAAAGTCAGGCGTTATTTTACTCCCACACAACTGCTGAACTTATACCAAGCGCAAGTGCGGTCTTGCATGGAATACTGCAGCCACTTGTGGGATGGTTCAGCAAAGTACCAACTGGCAGCTCTGGACTCTATAGAGAAGAGGGCTAGAAGAGTGGTTAATGATGAGACACTGCTTGGACAGAGGATGCAAAGTCTGGAACACAGAAGAAAAGTAGCTTGTCTGTCCGTCTTTTACCGTTTGCATTTTGGAGAGTGTTCTCAGGAGCTCCATAATCTCATCCCACCCTCTCCTTTCCGTCACAGAACAACTAGACGTGGTGAAGCCTTCCATCCTTATGTCGTTAACGTGCCCCATGTTCACACAAATCGCTTCGGAAGCTCGTTTATAATCCGTACATCTAAGGAATGGAACTTGCTTCCCGCAACAGTTTTCCCTTCCACATACAATCTAGGCGTATTCAAGAGCAGAGTGAATAGGTATCTTCTGGGTAAGCGTGTCCCACCTTAGGTTTCATCTACACTTACCATCAGGTGAGATGTGGCCAAACGCTGACCCATTTGCTATAAAAAAAAAAAAAAAAAAAAAAAAGCATATCCAGAATTTTCCAACATTTAAAAAGATGAAAATTTCCGGCCATAGTGGTGAAAATTAATATTAAATTACTCTGGCTAGCAGCCAGCGCGTGATAGCAAAAAAACTTAGTGAAAACTTCAGCTCAAACTTTTAATGACTGGAGCTTTAAAATAGTAGACTGGTATTTTATGCGTTCCAGTAATTTTACAACTATAATGGGTGAACACTTTTACAGCACATAAAACTTGTGAAATTGGTACGAACTATGTTTTGTCCAATTATGTTCATGGTGAAAAATAAGTCGGCCTCAGATTAATAGATTAGTGTAATCTTTAAACGTGTTTAAACAGTACACGTACTTAATCTTTAATATGGTCTTAGAATTATAATACGGCCATTGAACCGCATAATGTAAGAGCAACTGCAGCGTGAAAAATATGCCTCTCTGCCAACAAGCCCCTCTGGTTTCCAGATCGGCTGGTGCACAGCCGCCTGCACATTCTCAATGGACACCGGAGTGGGAGACACGGCTCACTCGTACGCGTACGATGGTGGTAGAGTGAGGAAGTGGAACGTATCCACAATGCCGTACGGAATGGCCTGGCTGCCAGGAGACGTGATCGGATCCTGTATTGACCTCGATAAAGGCACTTTGGAGTATTATAGGTATAGCACTTTGATGTGGTAAAGTAAACATACCTACATTAATCGCAAAAAAAACAGTACCTGGGTCATAATTCTGTATGACCACTTTACGATTCCTTGCTTCGAAACCACGCGAATTCCTTGTCTTACATAAGAAATCTGCAAAAATCTATACTCTATGAAATGAGAAAGAAACCCCGCGAAATGAATGTGGAATTAACTGGGATTGGCGCGGTTTGAACTGTCAAAAATCATATGTTCCACCGAGGCGCGTTCCGAAACATCAACCCGTCAAAGATTACCACTACTTATGTCAATATTAATTATTGAAAATTAAAGTAATTTTAATATTCTAAAGTGGTGTATGTTGTAATGTTAATGATGTGTTTCTAAAGGTTTTTCTGACAATTTTTAATAATTACCCATGGCTTTGTTATTTCACAACTTAAATATAAGCCATTCCTTTATTTTAATTTTTTACCGGGTTTTGGGATGGGAAATCCTTTAGTCTAATTCGGAACGCACTCAAAGGAATCCAAAACCTGTCATAGATAACTTATAGTAAACCTTGATGAAAGAGATTAAGGTCAAAGTGAAATTCAAATAGCTTATTGCTTTTGCTATATAACCTAACTAGCGTATGCCCGCGGCTTCGCCCGCGTGGACTGTCCCCCAGGAATCGTTTATTTTTCCGGGATAAACGTTCCGTTTTAGCGCACCCCTACACTATGTAATGAATGCATCTTCGAAATTTCATGATTTTAGCTTCAGCTGTTTTAGGCTGTGCGAGCGTCTTACGGTGGGACTTTGTCCAGTATTTTTGAATCATTTAAAGGATGAAAGTCAAAATTTGCAGAGACCCGAATGTATTTATTATGTATGTTCTGTACACAATCCAAAGTTCAGCATGATACAGACAAAAATTTTAAAATTTCCATACATACGTGAACTACGAAATTCACTCCTTTTGGGGATGATTTTCAAAAAAATGAGATATACCATTTCATTTATACTTGTTTTTGTTTGTTTGTCATACTTGTTTGTGTGTGTCAAGTTTCAAAACGGTACGTTACGAGTGTAGGTTTTTCATACAAACGTTTTCCCCCCTTTTAATCCCTTTAGGGGTAGAATTTTCAAAAATCCTTACTTGGCACGCGCTTACGTCATAAAAGAAAGCCATCGTCCAAATTCCGAGTCTCTACGTTCAGCAATTTGGGCTGTACGTTGTCTGTCAGTCAGTCAGGACAAAGCCTTTTATATAATAGCTTAACCACTTTTCAAGTCGATGTCTGAATACCTTAAGTAAGCAACTTCTTGTTAAATACTTGAAGACTGCTGTACGAGCCAATACAGCACGTACAGCAGTTTTATTAACCTATAAGAATCTTTACATCGTCAACTAAGACAGTCGTCACTTAACAACCGTCGCGCGCTATTGTGTCTATTTAACGATTACTTAGTGCGGCTCAGACACCAAATTACGCGTAGACAACTTTACAACTAAATACAAACTATTATAACAGTGCAGTGGTTTGGACTATATTATTTACTACTAACTATTACCGGGCTGCCGTCTACGACGAAAGGCCCAAACATCTTTTGGTCCTTCGAGCCGGATTGAACCAGCGACCTATGGATACACGTACAGCAGTTTTATTAACCTATAAGAATCTTTACATCGTCAACTAAGAGAGTCGTCACTTAACAACCATCGCGCGCTATTGTGTCTATTTAACGATTACTTAGTGCGGCTCAGGCACCAAATTACGCGCAGACTATTTTACAACTAAACACAAACTATTATAATAGTGCAGTGGTTTGGACTATATTATTTACTACTACCTATTACCGGGCTGCCGTCTACGACGAAAGGCCCAAACACCTTTTGGTCCTTCGAAGTTTTTTAACGACAGTGCTTAGTGTGGTGTATATCTCAGTTACGTTAGCAAATCGGTGTTGTTGGCCTCCCACAAGCGGGTCTCACCAGCAGCATTGAGAAAGTGCACATAGCGTAAGGAGAGAGTGCCGCACTGAGTGCCATCCAACAACGAACCAGAGCGGAGATAACGTCTACTGCATCTACCTACAACTACAAAAGTTAACGAACAGGCAGGGACAACGTCCACTGTCTCAACATCAACCTACCAGCGGGGATTACGTCTACTGCTACAACATCAACCTACCAGCGGGGATTACGTCTACTGCTACAACATCAACCTACCAGCGGGGATTACTTCTACTGCTACAATATCAACCTACCAGCGGAGATTACGTCGACCGCTGTAACAAACACATAACGATCCAAATCTTACACTGCTCTATCAACAATGTCTACAGAAGACTACCTGTTCTTCGAATTAATAAAGGAACAACAAACGGTCTACGATAAAATCAAAACTCATCAAACCAACTACAAAAAGGATTCTGTGAGTAGAAAATCCATAGAATACCTCAATACTCGTATCGAAGCTTTAACATCGCACTGGGAGGAGTTTCGAGCGAATCATGAAATCCTGAAGAAGTATGAGTCATCGAAACAAGATCATGACTACTTTAAGGAGAGCACCTACAACATCACGAATAGAGTTCTCGACGAGATGATGAAATCGATGACTCAACTAAAAGATGAGTTGTTGAACAAACCGGGATTTTCGGGAATCACTAATCCGAGAATACCGGAACCCCGCGGAACACCGCGACAACAATCACTCGGGATAACTGAAGTACACCAGCCTACGGCAGATGATACGGATAAACACTTATCCATCCTATTCCGCCATCAGATGTGCAACTTCAACGCCTTGATGCGAGCAGTCTCCAAAATAAATCAGGATGACCTGAAGGAGAAGTGGCAGCTGCAAGATCAACTCAACATCCTACAATCAAAGTGGGAATCCATTGACAAGATCCACTGGGAACTAAGCTACTTACTACAAGGTAGCGACATGAATTATGAGGAAAAATTCGATCATTGGGAGCGAGTCTACGACGGCCTCAAAGAAGATTTAAACAGAAGAATCTTCGAAACATCGCATTACGAAAAAACAACACCAATAATAGAGTTACCAGAGTTTAATGGAGCTTACAACAACTGGATCCCCTTTAGAGATTTATTCTTCGAGATGATTCATAACAATCCAACGTTAAACAAAACACAGAAAATGAAATTCCTGAAATCTAAATTGAGGGGGGAAGCGGAGAAGCTCATTAAACATCTTCCAGTGAGCGCTGAAAACTATGACTCATGCCTGGACATAATACAGCATCGCTACGATAACAAGCGATTGCTTTTCACCTCGCACATAGAAAGTCTTCTCAATCAACCGTCGATTGATAAACAGAACTCAGCGAATTTAAAAAGGATGCACGACACTACAAAAGAGTGTTTAAATGCATTGGAAAACATCAAGATCGACGTCCCTGTATGGGGTCCACTCATCGTGCATTTACTATCATCAAAACTGGATGACATCACCTATGGAGAATACATACAACACATGAAACATCCACGAGAACTACCAGACTTAGACGAGTTTGTAAAGTTCCTCGAACTAAAGTTTATAGCATTGGAAACATCTAGAAACCGAAAAGGTGGCCAGAAACAGAATATTCCAACAAATAACAACGTTCAATACAAGAATTATAACAATCAGAGGTCAACAAACTATAACAACGCAGAAAAGTGGACAAAAACCTACCATGCTGCACTCCGAATCTGCCCGCATTGCAAAAATAATCATGCACTAAGGCAATGTACATCATTTTTAAACATGGATGTCGCAACGCGAAACTTAATAACAAACAAAATGAATATTTGCAAAAACTGCTTATACAGCCATGGCGAAAGCAAATGCAACTCAACGAAACGGTGTCACACGTGTAACCTACCACATCATTCCCTTCTTCATGATGACAACTTGAGGAAAGGACAACAATCAAGACCATCTTTCTCAACAGTGGCTGAGCGAACAGCTAATCACATCAACGGTGAACGAGAGATACTTCTAACAACTCTTCAACTTAGAGTCGAAAACAAAGAAGGTGACTACGTCATCCTTCGGGCGCTTCTGGATCAGGGATCTCAAATAACCTTGATATCAGAAAACGCAGCCCAACGATTAAACTTACCACGAAACAAGACAAACGCCGCTGTCACTGGGGTTGGCACCATAATGGGCACAAGCAAAGGGATGATTCAACTGAAATGTAAATCGATTCACTCTGATTATACATTCGAAACGGAAGCATTAGTGATGCGTAAATTAGTTAACAACTTGCCTAACTCAACGATTAACACGGAAAACTGGACGCATCTCGAAAACATCAAGCTAGCTGACCCAGACTTTAACATCTCCGGGCCTATTGATCTCCTGCTAGGAGCGGATATTTATTCCGAAGTGATTCTAGAAGGAATACTTAAACACAACAACACCTTGCCAGTAGCACAACAGACAAAACTGGGCTGGATACTGTGCGGCGCTACAAAACACTTTAACTGTCTAGTCACCCTAACGGACATAGACAACTTATCAAAGTTCTGGGAGACAGAAGAAATTCCTAAGGAACCCGAACGTACTGCAAACGACGTATACTGCGAAAAATATTATACAGAAACCACTCAACGACTAAATAACGGGCGTTATATGGTTAAGATGCCGATGAAAGAAAACTACGAACAAAATCTTGGCAATTCGAAGCCTCAAGCCATCGCACAATTTCTTCATTTAGAAAAGAAAATGTCGAGACAAGAACACTACGGCAGACTATACAAACAATTCATACGTGACTACATCGACTTAGGTCACATGAAACCAGTGACAGAAGCCGAGCGTCAAGTACAAGCTTACCTGCCACACCATGGCGTATTAAGAGAAAGCTCATCGACCACCAAACTGAGGGCTGTTTTCAATGCGTCAATGAAAATACAGGCAACCGGGTTCAGCCTAAACGACCTGATGGAAAAAGGACCTAACTTACAAAAGGATATTTTTTCGCTGATCATTAAATGGCGGAGCTATAAGTATGTTCTTACGGCGGACATCGAGAAAATGTATCGACAAATCCTAATCCATCAAGATCAACAACACCTTCAAAGAATCATTTGGAGAGAATCCGTGAGAGAACCTCTCCGTGAGATGCAGCTGTGCACACTAACCTACGGTACCAAGTGCGCACCGTTCATCGCAATACGAACGCTCCATAAACTAGCTAATGATGAAGGCAACGCTTTCCCGCTAGCTCAGAAAGCTCTACAAAACGATTGCTATATGGATGACGTCATAACAGGCCACCATACTATTGAGACAACAAAACAACTGCAAAAGCAGCTCGACGAATTACTCCATAAGGGTGGATTCCACTTACGAAAATGGGCCTCTAACGAGCCATCAATCCTTCAAGAACTGCATGAGAAAGAGAGAAGCCACACTAACGACTTCAACTTCAAACAGCAAGAATTCAGCAAAACGCTCGGCCTCGCATGGGATGACGCAAGTGACACATTCCATTTCACTTGCGAGGCACCTACCTACAACAACGATGCACCATACACTAAACGCAGACTGTTATCTGAGATAAGCAAGTTGTATGATCCTCTTGGTTGGTTATCTCCCATGATCCTCCAAACAAAACTTATCTTCCAAAAACTATGGAGTGAAAACTACCAAAACATTGGTTGGGACGAAACCGTACCCGAGAACATAACTGAAGAGTGGATTAAAATAAAAGCCGATCTCCCTAACATAAACAATATCAGTTTACCACGATGGTTAAAGAACGCAAACAAGGAAACGATCGAGTTACAAGCCTTCTGTGACGCGAGCCAACAAGCCTACGCATGCGTCATCTACAGCAGGACTACGTCACCGACCGGCGCCTACGACATAACTCTACTCGCTGCTAAAACTAAAGTAGCACCTATGAAAAATAAAACGTCAATACCGAGGTTGGAACTGTGCGCAGCAGTATTGCTGGCTAAAGTCCTTGAAAGGATAGTTAAGGTCCTTGCCGATTACAACCTACGGATGTCCTGTTGGACTGACTCGAAAGTAGTCTTAGCATGGCTTCAGGGAAGTCAAACAAAATATGAAACATACATAACTAATAGAACTAAACAAATAACAAAAATCGTTCCTGCAATAAACTGGGGTTACGTAAAGAGCAATGAAAACCCCGCCGACTGTGCTTCAAGAGGACTTTCACCATCCAAACTCGTCAACTTTTCTTTATGGTGGGAAGGACCTCAGTGGCTCAAGGAATTGGGAAAACAAGCCCTAACAACAAACGAAACTTATACTACAAACGAGGGCATTCAAACAAACTGCTACACGATCAACACGACGGAACCTATATCGAACAAAAATGAATTAATTGAATCATTACTTGAACGACATAGTGACATAGCTCGTATTACAAGAATACTCGCCTGGGTTTTACGTTTCGCCGATGTATTACGAAACAAAAGAAGGTCAAGTGAAGGCAATGAACTCACCTTGCATGAAATTAAAAATGCATCGCGACAGATTATAAAATCCATACAAGGGAATTATTTTGAAAATGAGATAAAATCCCTCAACATAAGAAAAAAGCTACCCAACGGGAGCACTATTTTAAAACTCAACCCCTTTTTGGATTCGGATGGGATTCTACGCGTCGGAGGGCGATTAGATAATGCGTACCTGCCAGATGAAACTAAACACCCCATTCTCGTCCCAAGAGAGGGAAGACTGACCCAATTAATCATTGAAAACTCGCACAAAAGCACACTACATGGTGGAGCAAGACTAACACTAGCTCACACTAGAAACAACTACTGGATCGTCAGCGGCAATCGAACCATCAAAAAGACACTCCGGCAATGCATTCAATGCCGTCGTTACGCAACAGCACGCACTGAACAGCTGATGGGAAATCTTCCCAAAGAAAGAATCACTCCATCCAGACCATTCCTGCACACAGGAGTTGATTTCACGGGTCATGTTGAAGTTAAAATAAACAAAGGCCGTGGGATAAAAACATGCAAAGGCTACATAGCTATATTCATATGTATGAGCACCAAGGCGGTACATATCGAACTTGTTTCGGACTTGTCAACGCAAACTTTTATCGCAGCATTAAAGCGAATGAGCGCTAGAAGAGGAACACCTAAACATATCTATTCCGACAACGGAACTAACTTTGTGGGGGCTGAGAGATTATTAAAAGAAGAGTTCGAACAATATAAAACAATGCTATCTTCAGAATTCTTCAAGGAGATCCACAACCTGCAAATTGAGTGGCATTTTAACGCCCCGTCCTGGCCTTCAGCAGGAGGCTTATGGGAAGCAGCCGTGCGCTCGATGAAAAACCACCTAAAACGAGTAATCGGACAACAAAAACTAACTTATGAGCAATTTGCAACGCTTCTTACTCAGATCGAAGCGTGCATGAACAGCAGGCCACTGAGTCCGCTATCAGAAGATGTAGAAGACCTGGATTACCTTACACCTGGTCACTTCCTCACGGGAAGCCCGACGCTCTCGCTACCACTCAACGACCCTGATGATCTAAAATCTATAGACCTCAGGAACAACTGGAAACTCATTGAACTCATGCGCCGACACTATTGGGATCGCTGGTCAAAAGAGTATCTTCATTTACTACAAAGCCGAAACAAATGGCAACAAACTAAAGAAAACTTACAAAAAGGGCAATTGGTACTCATAAAAGAAAATAATTTACCCCCTGGCAAGTGGGCTATGGGCCGGGTGGTAGAGCTACACCCCGGCAGCGACAACCTAGTTCGAGTAGTCTCACTAAAGACCCAGAACGGAGTACTAAAAAGACCCATAATTAAAGTAGCTCCGCTACCTATCATCGACACATGCGAGAGTACTGATTCACCAAAACAAAGTCCTGAAACTCAGACTCCCAAGAACAACATAAAATCTACTAAACCGAAGAAGGTTAACGCCTTGCTAATGGTGCTACTTGTGGTGTTTACGGCGCTGTCAAGTGGACAAGCAGAACCAAGGCAACATTTTACAACCACGCAATTAACTGATGATCTCCCTATTTACTTTGACCCCATTGGAAATACACAGCTGATTCACGATGAATGGAAACTTCTGGTATACTACAACCTCACAAGTTACTGGCAAAGTACAACGAAAGTCGGAGAGTTCGTCAATCATTTGTCTCAAATATGTAATACGATGCCTAACGAGACGTGTCATGCGACGATACAACAACTAAAATTTGAAATGCACCAGCTGGAGGCATATAACGAACTGCTACTATCCCAGCATCAACAACGAAGGCGCCGCGGCTACGTCGATGGTGTAGGAAACCTCGCACGAGCCTTGTTTGGTGTCTTCGACAGCAGTTTCGCAGAAAAATACACTCAGGACATAGAAAAAATCAAAAGTAACGAACAATATCTGCTACAGCTGATAAGAAATCAAACACTTATTATCGAGGCACAAAACAACATAATAAAGAAAAATGAAGAGTTTGTAAAAACGCAGCTACAGACAATTCAAGCCTACATGAATGAAACGAAAGATGATATGGCAGTACTACAAAACCGGTTTCAAATTATGAAAACAATGAATGACGTCAACGCGGGAGCACTTACGGCTACCTTGCTAACTTCAGTTTTGAGACGAAATCAACAGATGCTCCTAGACGCATTGACAGACATATACAGAGGACATCTCGATATGAATCTATTCACACCGGAACAGCTGTCGGAACAACTCGATCACATAGCCGGCATTATATCGAAACGATTAACGCTCCCTATTAAAAACAATGAAGGAGCTAACATTCATAACTTGTACAAGCTTATTTATGTTAAAGCCCGACTCACCGAACAATACCTACTCTTCGAATTACATATACCGCTACTGAGTGATGACGAATATGCATTGTATCGAATTATACCTATACTTCGACAGCACGTGCCTAACCAGTGTCAGATGATCGTAACTACAACTAAGTACATAGGAGTGAACTTCGTAAAGAATACCTACATACAGATGGAAGAAGCTGATCTGCAACAATGTACTATGATAGAAAACGGCTACATTTGCCACGCCTACACTCCGATTAACAACTTACATGGAGCTACAGCATCCTGCGAAGCAAAAATGCTGAGTCAAAATATAAACATCACCTGTGATTGGATACAACACCAATGTAACAACCAATGGCTAAAACTACAGAGACCAAACATATGGCTGTATAACTGCATCGATGAATGCTCGACTCGTATTATATGCGACAAACAACATCGGCAACTACGCACTAAGCAGTTTGCTGGTGGGAGGAATTGTTATCACAATCATTATATGGTGACTAAAAAGATATCTTCCTGCGTGCAAAAGGAGCAATACAACAAATAAGACGTTACCAAAGACTCGAGAAAGAACTGAAAACATAGAACTAGAAGAAATTGCTACGCATACGTATGCTGAAATTGAAGATCGACAGTCAGAGAACATTCCTCAGCCGAAACCAGCATCCGAACATGGAACAAGATTTAACCTATGATTTATTTTTATACTTTGAAACGATTAACTTTGTATTTTGCTTATTGTGGTTGCTTTATTTTATACTTTTTATACTTTTACTTGTAACGCAAGTTTGGTGATCTTAGCACGCACTTTTCCCTCGGGAGTATGTACGAGCCAATACAGCACGTACAGCAGTTTTATTAACCTATAAGAATCTTTACATCGTCAACTAAGACAGTCGTCACTTAACAACCGTCGCGCGCTATTGTGTCTATTTAACGATTACTTAGTGCGGCTCAGACACCAAATTACGCGTAGACAACTTTACAACTAAATACAAACTATTATAACAGTGCAGTGGTTTGGACTATATTATTTACTACTAACTATTACCGGGCTGCCGTCTACGACGAAAGGCCCAAACAACTGCTCTATGTTACTACTGTGCGAGCTTGTTCATGCAAAGCAATTGTATCCAGTAATATTACGTATGTAAAACTTCAATCATCATCATCATCATCATCATCAACAGCCTGATGCCAGCGACGTCCACTGACGCCGGCACCGTCCACTGACTTTGAGTAACTGCTCGCCGTCTGCATCCATCGGCTCCCTGCGGTTTTCACCAGTCGTCAGAGCTTCAGTGCGCGTCTGCATTTACACCCGAGATTTTGCTTTCTAATACTTTAAGTGCAGAAAGGCGTACCGTAGAACTACTTTGTTTGTGCTTACTCCTAATGGTATTCTAGAGCACGAAGCTCGAAGCTTTTCACGTAGTTCTAAGACGCGGTTTTTCAATAACCAGATAAAAGTTATTCATTGGATACAATACAATACAATACAGTGAAAATGAAAAGTTCATTTTGTTAAAGGAACATTGAAAAAATAATGTTATTTTGTTTTAGCCATTTTCTAATTTATTAGTTGAATAACCTTTATCCAGCCATTGAAAAACCACCCCTAAGAGATAAAAATCTTTTGAAGTCCTGCAAAAAGGTTTGCTTAGATTTAGTATGAGCACTTTATAGGGTCAGCAAAAGCTGAGATTTGCTCGCGTTTTATTATATTTCAGGAATAGGTACAAGCGCGGATACAGAAATTTCTTAAGTGGCGCACAAATCATTATAGTAGGGGAGTCCAAGAGGGAAATTTGGGGATATGATAGTAAAGCACATAAGTATACGATACAAGTCCAATTTGTGCTCTTTTCTTTAAATGATGAATTCCATGCACCTATATCTTGCTGGTAAATTGGCTAATTACCGAGCTTGATGCTGGACTGAAAAACTAAGACGAAATTTGTTTATTGCTATTTGTCGCTAAACGAATGATATCTAGGAGACACTATTAATCGTAATTTGTTGATACATTCTATTTCTTTACGTTAAATTAGTTTTAATTCACGTTGAGTAATTAAGCTATTAATGGCAAAAGAACGCAAGAAAATTAGAATTTAGCTAGCGCTAGTGAAACGTTCCACCTTAATCACAGTCTGGGTCAAATGTACTAGTCATAGTCCAGTCTAAGTCATGCCCTAGTAAACTGGTGGCGTAAATAACTTAATCTATGGTAAATAGTGGTTGAAACCTGGGATACCTCTAGCAACTTCTTACATATCATATTCTTTCAGGAACGGCGTATCTATGGGCATGACTTTTGACAAAGTAGTCCACGGTTCTGGGCTGGCATACTTCCCGGCAGTTTCACTTGCTATGCAGGAACATCTGTATGCTAATTTTGGACACGTGCCTTTCGTGTAAGTATCATACGTAGTAGTTGGTGCCATGGGAATCAGCCATACCTAAAGACCAGGGGGTCTAGCAAAGACCCCTTTCCGATAGCGTTAACGCCAAAAGATAACTCAAAATGTATGGGAATGACATTAGCTATGACATTAGCTGCGGAAAAGTTTTCCGCAGGTAATGTCATTTCCATACATTTTGAGTTATCGTTTGGCGTTAGCGCTAATGGAAAGGGATCTTTGCTAGACCCCCTGTCCGCTTACCTATGTTTATTTTCCATGCATCCAGGTTTCCAGTTGAAGGTTTCGCTCCATTACAAGCAGCGCCGTCTAAAGAGTGCATACGAGCTACTATCCTTTTCAAGTCACTGGACGCACTGCTGGATGAACTCTCCCAGCTGTCCGACTTGAAGCCACATGTTACTGCTAAAACCAGTAAGGTACAATAATTCCCTAGGATGACGTTTGCAGTGCAGTATCACGCGAAAATTTATATTTAAAAGTTTCGAGCGGCACTGCAATTACTGTTACGAGCGGCCGTGCTTAACATCAGATGGACGACAAGCTTGTAACGCCATTCACTAACATAAAAAAATGGGGATTTTGGTGAATTGTTCAAGAACTTCTTGTATCCTTCCAACCACTAATGTTTACGGCCCTGCATCTGCTGACAGGCACTTTATAAGGCGAACTCGAAGATAATCCTAGCTTTAAAATCATCATTGTCTCGATATTTTTTTTCCCTTCTTCATTGATTCCCAGGCTAAGTCAGAGGCGTCCAAAGTGACAGAAGATGAAGTGGCGCTTCGCATCCACAGCTCAAACTCTGTGTACACGCCACGAAGCTCACCCCATGCTATAGTCGACTCACAAAATGCAGATGTTAAGAAAATGTCCAAAAAGGTAAACAAAGTTTTTGGTGGTTTTTCAATTTCTTTTAAGGGGTTATACACGAGGTGGTTTACACACGGTCAGGTTTCTATCCGGCACGAGCATGTGTTCAGATTTACTCGCCGGTGTCTAACCGTTTCCAGTATATTCACTGCATCCCCATGTTAGTGCTCATAGCAAAGTATGGCCAGCCGTTTCTAGCCGATCAGTAACGTTAAGCAACGTTCGCAACGGTCACTACTTGGATGGATGAGCGCTACAAAGATATTTAAAGTATTTAAAAGCGCTATAATGTGAAGGAAAGTAGCAGTTTTATGAAATAGGATTTCATATGATTTTTCACTTGCTCCTTGCATGCCTAGTGCTTGGGAGGGCAGGGGCATGAAATCGTATTAAGCTTAAAAATCGATCCTGGCCGATAGAAACGGATAGAGCATGGAGAAGTGCGATTACGAGCAGACAGATGTTGATCAACCCTAAGCCGTCAGTCCCGGCTCTTTTTACAAGACCAGGTCTTTTTCCTTAAAATCATAACGCTAAGGCTCTTATTGCCTACACGAGAATAAGAAGAACTGCACCCGGGCGTAAATACGCCGCTTGTTCGGCACTAAAGCCGCAATTCTTAGCACGCTGGCTTCAGTGAACAGATCCATAGAACTTATCTAATCCATGACTGCAGACAGCCGGATATAAACCAGACCGTGTGAAATCGTCTCGTTTGTATAGGCCTTAATACAGGATCTTGACTATTTCGGTTATTTTGCGAGAGTTTTGTTTCAGGCATTTCTGATGTCCCTCGGCCGCTTGGTTGTCTCTGAGCTGGGCACGACTCTCCGACTTTCCTACGTTGTAGTCAGCGAGCTGCTACCGAGACTCCGCGCCGCTTTGGGCCTGAAAGTTAAAGGAATACATGTGGATCAGCATGCTTCTGAGTTTTATGTTAAAGTCAGGGATAATAACTTTGTATGTATTGAAATTATACTTATTGAATTAGGTCATGATTGTGCTATCTGCTATACGTTATATGGCAGTGGCCGATTGATCAGACAAATCGGTAGGACCATTCTTACCGCGTGTTCCGATCTTAACACACACACTCTGTAAATATGTTTTTTCGGTTGGTTCCTCTAGTCAGACCACAAAAACTAACTTTAATTTGTTTTGATTTGACTGGTGCGACTATAAGGACGATTACAACGATATCATGTATGAAATAGATACCTTAGAAAATCTTACAGGGATCAGACATTTCACGATCTGAGGGAATAACTTGGTGTAGTATCGATACCTATAATTACATCCTAATATCATTTGAATCGTAGGCCGGCCCCCCACTAGGCGGACCGACGATTTGGTTAAAACCGCGGGGAGCCGATGGATGCAGGAGGCAAGCAACCACTCAATGTAGCAGTCTGTGGAGGCCTATGTTCAGCAGTGGGTGTCTTCAAGCTGTTGATGATGAGGATGATGATATAAGCAACACACATAAAAATATTTGAATGAATGAATGACTGATTGACTGATAGAATGAATGAATGAACGATTTATTTAAGAATTTACAAACATCTCTCATACTTATTATACGAAAGGCTCCAAGCCTTTACCATTTATTTTTGCTATTCGTAAATCTATACTATTGTGTTTTCCAGAATGGCATATCTACTATGTTCCTGTCCCAACCTCAAGTTCGGCTGTGCACTCTTTTAGACCTTCTGTGGACCTTCTTAGACGAATCAGCTCTCTGCGATATTTTCGAACATTGCATCGTGAGGGAATGTCTTCTGTTCGACCTAGTTTCACCTGTAAGAAATGCAATTTTATTATAAAAGTATGGATAAATTGATTGTCTAATGTCCGTCTGCACTAAAGATTAGGTGACCGATATAGGTCTTAAATTTGGCGGGTTGAAATTGCAACGGGCAGGCCACATCGCTTGTACTGACAACCGATGGGGAAGAAAGGTTCTTGAGTGGCGACCACGAACCGGAAGACGCAGCGTAGGCCGCGCTCTGTGTGGGAGGCCTATGTTCAGCATTAGACGTCTCCAGGCTGATGAGGATGAAGATACAAAGGTAGCCTGGAAGAAAACGCTTGATGCGATAAGGCCGCCTGTTCTACCATTCTTGTTTGGCATGTCCATTGTTGTGCTTTGCTGGCCTGATAGCTCAGTTGGTAGTAGTTCTGGCTTCTGAACTGTAGGTTGTGGGTTCGATTCCCATCCAGGACAAACATTTGATGAACATACGTGTTTGTTCTGTGTTCTGGGTGTTATATTGTATTCTATGTATGTATTTACAAACAAAAAGTGTCTTGTTTTTATTATTGGTAGGCAAAGCATTTGACCACTGTCTCACCTGACGGAAAGTGATGACGCAGTCTACGATGGTGCATGCTTGCCTAGAAGTCTAAGTATTGTATCAGTTATCCCATGGTACAAGCTTTGCTTAGTTTTTGGCTAGATGGCGCTATGTGAAACGTCCACACAATATTTATTTATTTATAAAAACACACACATCCACAAACCCTCTGTGTGAGAGGGGTATATAAATTACGGTTGAGTTGATACGTCGACTTTACTGCTCAGAGAGAGCATTATTAAATTCCTGCTGCGGCTAGCTGTTCAGCTAATTTTAATCTCATTCCGTCCTTGACTTATTGGGGTTTACGTAGTTTCTGACTTTGATATATGAAGTTGGTACTCATCAGAGAGAAGGGGAAAAATACGCTCGCTTTATTCTGCTTTGTGGTGCTCATCATGTGTAACCTCTGTATTTGCCTGCTAAACTTTACAATTGTGCTGTCGTAGGGAGTAATTTTTTTTTTTTTTCGTCCAAAATAGTGCAGAGCCTGAAAACGAAAGTTTTCAATCAGTGTGTGTTGCCAGTGATGACTTATGGAACTGAGACATGGTCTCTTACTGTTGGCCTCATTAGTAAGCTCAAAGTCGCGCAGCGAGCTATGGAGCGAGCTATGCTCGGTGTTTCCCTGCGAGATAAGCTCCGGAACGAGGAGATCCGCAGGAGAACTAAAGTGACCGATATAGCTCTTAGAGTTAGTAAGTTGAAGTGGCAATGGGCAGGCCACATCGCTCGTAGAACTGACAACCGATGGGGAAGAAAGGTTCTCGAGTGGCGACCACGAACCGGAAGACGCAGCGTAGGCCGGCCCCCCACTCGGTGGACCGACGACCTGGTGAAAGCCGCGGGGAGCCGATGGATGCAGGAGGCGAGCAGCTGCTCAAGGTGGCGTGCTCTAGGGGAGGCCTATGTTCAGCAGTGGACGTCTTCAGGCTGTTAATGATGATGATGATGATGATGATGAGCGAGTTAATTAATTAATTAGATCCATTGGGAAATCATCTGAAAATTATAGTTCAATGTGCTTCAATTCTGGCTATTTTAAGTCGGTTTCATCTTTGATATATCACATTCTGATCTCGTTTCAATCACCATGTCAATATATTTTCCCCTTAAATCAAACATACCATACATAGATATACGGTGTCTATGAAAATCTAACCTCAAAAGTGTCTCCGCGCCAATGCTTACTTACACAACTTACACAGATATATACCGCTTCAGCTTATATAAAATAGTCCACAAGCGGTTGTTTCATTTTAATAATGAACCATAACACCCTGTAATAACGTTGTAAAACAATGATAAATGTGAGTTACATAGCTTTCATTAGGGGCGGTCCCACGCGACTGAGAGCAAAAATAAGGCATATGTTTAAACCGTGCCGTTTTCTAGGCGGCGATTGTGTATCTAACTCTATACATCATGGCAGATTTTTCCTCAGTTTTTTTAAGATTTGTGGGACCTACTTTTACTGACCTACTGCAGTAGCGGTATAGAAGTGTTACTTGAATTTATGCATTGTATAGTGCCGAATTGCTTTGTTTTTTGTTATTTTTCTGCCTACCCACTCAAAACCTCAAAACTTGATGATGATGATAGTTTTTTTTTTTTTATCAACCATAGGCTAACATTTGACCACGGTCTCACCTGATGGTAAGTGACGACGCGGTCGACGATGGAGCATGCTTGCCTAGAAGATACCGGTTCACTCTAGCCTTAAAACTCCCAGATTATATTTGTCAGGAAACAATGACGCTGGCAAGGTGTTCCATTCCTTTGTAATTACGTGAATCAATTAACAAGTAGCACACGTCTAGTGTTACAGACGTCCATAGTCTACGGTGACCTCTTCCCATCAGTAGCTGAAAACTTGTTTGCTACCTATTGGATAACTATAACTAATATCTCTTAAGCCGTCGTCTAATTACCAGGACATGAACTTCACACAACAAATGGCAGGTGTTTACGTACTCTGCGGCCTGATGCAGCATCGGGAGACCAGGCATCATCTCGTCAAATACGTGTTCTTCAACAAAATTACGTAAGACAATGATATTTAAGTAAGTTTACACATACCTACATATTACTCAGAAAAAGTGTGGAGGCACTTCCATTAGCTTGTTTTTGGTCTCTACCAGAGTTACATCGAAAGACAATTCATCATCATCACCAGCTTGAAGACGTCGGCTACTGAACATGGGCAGACTCCGATCGAGCGCTATTCTGAGCAGCTGGTGACTAGATAATTCAGTTGGCTGAAATAAAACAGTGAATCTAGAAATGGCATGAAAGTAACATTGTTCAATACGCTCCTGAAATTCCCTTCATTAACTAATAATGAGCTGATCTTCAAACGGGTTCTTCAAAAGAGATTGTCTTTAATGACAGCTATAAACACTCTCGATATGATATCACCTTCAGGACTTGCAGTACAGACAGCTGACATGTCAGATTTAAGATGAACATCTCTTGATGTATTTTCTTGTAAAACCTTACTAGGTGGTGGACTTTTCTGCAAAATTCGTCTAGGTAGGAACCACTGCTATGCCAGTTACTCTGCCGCCAAGCAGTGGTGTGCAAGCACTACTGTGTTCCGGTTTGAAGGGCATTGTAGCTAGTGATATTACTGGGCAAATGAGACTTTCTGAACTGATCTCACAGTCTAGAAAACTTTTTTAGACGGTGTGATGTCTCAGGATGACGTGCGCAGTGCGCGGTGTCGCGCGAAACTATAAAGTTCCGAGTGACACTGCAATCTGTTATGGGCGGCCGTGTTGCTTAACACCAGGCGAACGACTAGCTCGTCACGTCATTCGTTTATGTAAAAACAAAATCCATCTACAGATTTGACAACTTTTTAAACATCAAGTGTCCTGATGAGGCTGTGCTGCGTACTGTCATTCGAACGCCGTGGTGGCAACGGCCTACTCCAGTGCGTGGGGAAACTGACCCTAGGATAGCTGGTACTATAACTTTATATAACTACTAGCGGCTTGCCCTGGCTTCGCACGTGTAGTGGTGTAGCCTATGTTACTCAGGGTGAATGTAGCTTTCCAATGGTGAAAGAATTTTTACATACACAATACAAATCTTTCCTCTTTATAATAGTGGTGTAGATGGTGTAGATATACTTAAGGTACGTCAGTTGACGCTTATTTGACCGACATTATCTGTGAAGTCTTGCAATATGGTTCTTGAGTGGTGACTACGGACCAGAAGACCTTAGTGGCTGGGCAACCCACTAGATTCACCAATGGCTTGAGTGACATTGTCTGCTACAGAAACTCGTTTAGTCGTGATATAATTGAATGCAAATATCATTTTTTATTTTTTTTCGGACCAGCGCGCAAGGTTCTACACCAAACAAAAATAAACTCGGAGCAATCGGTGAACATACATAAAAAATACATATTACAGTCAAATATAGATGCTTTTCCTTTTTTTTAAAGTAGGCTTAATACTTTTTTACTTTGAAAAAAATGGAAAGATATCGGAATTTAACGTGTAAATGAACTTTTTAATTTCACAGAAATGGTGGAAAAAGGCGTCATTAGGCATTCTTCTTTCGCCCCCACCGGTACAGGTATTCAATTTCTTGTCAATGAGGCCAATTTTAAAGGCTTTAGTCGACAGGTCTAAATCTTCTGAAACTGTTGCTGTTCTTATCAAATAGACGGAAATATAAAAGACAGGTTTATATTTTTTAGTAAGTTAAAGACTATCAACTAAAAGCCTTCAAAATTGGGCCAAATATCTGTTTGAACTTAGAGGTTACCTGCCAAAAAAAATGTACATTCAGTTTTTCCCAATTTTGAAAACTTTCCCGTAGAGATTTATAAAGTTTCTTTCCATAAAAACCTAACTCACATTATTAAAAATAATAATGCGATTACCGAACAACATTTCATTTTGATTTCTTTAGATAAATAAATAAATGAATGCCTCATTCGGAGTGACTTTGCAGATAAAATTACAAAATTGCTGCCGTCAATGCAAGATGATGCTGCTTTGGAAGCTCAGTATAGAGATGATTGTAATAAAATCACTAAAGCCATCACACCTTTGGAGCAGATTCAGGTGAGTTCAAATATTAAATTCTTACTCATTCCCAGTCCAGTACTAACTCATATTTTATTGATAAACTCAGCTTAAGCGTCATCATTACAGAGCACATCTCATCTCTCATCTTCTCGTGTAGGCAAGTGGTCAGCCTAGTGTCAGAATTTTTAGGTCCCCCCAAGGCTTCTGACTTGGCTTAACGACTATGTCTTACGACAACAGCCGGGACCGACGGCTTGATGTATCAAAATAGTGACCGCAGCGAACGTTGCTTATCTTTACTAGTCGGTTAGGAACGGCTACTCGAGCTTCGCTATGCGCTACGTTGCCGATAAGGGGATATGAAAATAGAAGACCGCGTAGAGCAGACTGAACTACGCGGGGAGAAATGGACTGGGCCGTGTAAAAATATGCCAAACTCAATTGAAATTATATGCCAGGACTCAGGACACGCATTAACGCATAGGACAGATTTAGTGTAATTTTCTCACTGTTCCTACCATGGATATTTTATCTGCACTTCGCAGACTTTAATTATCGTTTAATTATCTGGAAACAAAAAGATCCTTGCCGTGAAATTCAATCCATGGGAATTTATGAACTAACCCATAACTACTTTTTTTTTTGGTCCTAACCGTCATCATGTTCATCACCATCATCAGTAATATTATCGTCTTCGTGTTCATCCCAATTAACGAAAGTTTGATTTATTTCAAGTTGGAATTTCTTCTGATGCTGTTGGACAATTCAGATGGCACAAACATGGTCCCTTCAACCAGAAAGATATTCCTGGAGAAGTTCCGCAGGTACATCATGGACAACTGCATTCTGGACATGGTAGTAAAACATTTTACTTTACTTCTATATTTTTTTTTGTTTACTTGTAAGAAATCCAACTTATTTTAACAAAATATGTTTATAGGAATACAAAATTAAGGGCAAAATGCCTTTATTCTTTTAAAACTACGACAATTATGAGAACTACTAAGTACTAAATCCTACTAGCTACACTACCCCTATGACAAAATTATTACCATTATGCAATTTAACAATTCCATTAATGTTAGCGAACGATTTCTATTCTACGATTTCAATTTTATAATATTCCTTAATAGTTCAAATTAGAGTTATGAAACAGCTGTTGGTTGCGTGGGTTCAATGGCCGCACAGGGCACTGACCTTTGTGTTTTCTGCAATGGCAGAGCTGATTTGCAGATACATCAGGCACTTCCTAAAGTAACGCCTCATGGCGCAATTGTTCTGTGTCTGGGTGTATAAGTACCTATGTATTTAGAAACAAAAAGTATATTAGATAATATATATAAGTTTTTTATCAGTTATCTGCATCTCATAGTACAAGCTTTGCTTAGAATGGGCCAATATGGTGTTGTGTGAAATGTCCGCCAATATTTATTTATGGCTTCTAGATAGCCTAAAATAGAGCAGATTTACAGTTCTAGAAGGTTCTAGATCTCTTCTGTTGTTGCCTTGATCCGCTTATTTAATTCTTTATATGGCTTTCTCAATCTACACTGCATAGATGAATGCCTGCTGTAATAAATTGTTCAGGAGCACCTGTTGCAGAGACTGTTCAACATATCTCGTAATTCCCCGGCTATATCTTGGTGCTGCCACGCGAGACTCCTGAGCGCCATCTTGAAATTGTGGGGAGAAAACCCGGTCGGGACACCGTAAGGACTGCTTACATACTCTGCTTTAATACCTGACTTCTTGAAGAGTAAAATCAATTTTTTTATATGAGTTTTTACTGTCTTGGAGTTGTCCTACAACTTCAGCCCCAAGGATCAATTAAGTGCAGCTTTCTCACTATCAGTGGTTCACAGTTCACGCATAACGCTTAGGTGGGTTAACTAAATATCTATATCAATTTTACGAAAAACAGCTGTAAAAGCTAAATAATTCTTTACCCTGTTGTTTTCCGGTTTCGTTCTCTTCGTCTTTTTCTGGACTCAATTTCAGTACTACATTTCAGTAATGCACCACCCCACATCCCAGCCAAGACTTTCATAGACGGCGAGCTGGACTTCTACAACGTCGACCGGCTCGGTGGTGTCTTACCATTCCTCGTGAGGACGTTACGGTACTAGTTCAAGCATCATCATCATCATCATCAGCCTGAAGACGTCCACTGCTGAACACAGACCTCTTAAATAGAGCGCCACTTTGAATGGTTGCTTGTAATGACGATTACAGTAATAGGCATGTAACTCAACATCTTTAATCCAGGTCCTCACATAAGTACAACGGTAAGTATATAGGTACTACCTAATACACATTCTGTTGCAAAGCATTACACATTCTGTTGCAAAGCATAACAAGTGGCATTTTGCTAAATATAGTTTAGGTAGGTACCACCGCTTTGCCAGTTATTCTGCCGCCAAGCAGTAGTGTGCAAGCACTACTGTGTATTGGTTTGGAGGGCATTGTAGCTCGTGAAGTTACTGGGCAAATGAGACTTTATGACCTGATTTCACAGTCTAGTAATCTGATTACTAGACTGTGTGATGTCTCAGGATGACCTGCGTAGTGCAGTGTCACGCGAAACTTTATCTATTATTTTAATGTTCGAGTGACACTGCTACTGTTATGGGCGGCCGTGTCGCTTAACATCAGGTGAACGACTAGCTAGTCACGTCATCCATTCTCATAAAAAAAATATATTCAGTCGACAGTCATTGTTGACAACCCAAAAGCGCGGTAGCGTTCAATTCTAAAGCAGCCTCTTTTCAAAATCACTTTGTCTCTTGCATCCATTGGCTCCTCGCGGATTTGGTCACGCGCGTCGTCTTAGGACCGGCCCACGCTGCGTCTTTCGGTTCGTGGTCGCCACTTGAGAATAGTTCATTATATTAATTGAATATTTTACTCTACAGGTTACATTAAGGAACGGAAAGTAACCTATTACTTTTTACTTTAATAAATAGATAAAAATTCGTACACAATTAAATAGACATCTAATAATTATAGCTTTGACGTAACAAAAATAAACAAGTTTCCTAACTCTTACTACGTAAGGCTTTTTAGAATAAAAATAAAAGCATTTTCCCGTGTAGAGTTAAACATTTGAGCTGTCGTGAGCTAGTGAGTCCGGTCCGCACAAATTGTTATACGTGTAGTGTAGATCAACAAAGGTGAAATACCCCTGGCACATGCTATCGCTGAAGTTAAACGTAAGAGGACATCGGAATGTAATCTTGTCAGTGTAACCAACATTAGTGTAAAAATTACACTATGATGAACAGAGCTTTTAATGTTTTCTGATGTAAATTATTTACCTTAGAATATTAGACATCAATTTTATAGGAATAATTTTGAATCCTGATTGGGTTTGAATCTGAGACCAATAAGCAGTGTCAGTTTTTTTTTTTAAATGGCGATAGGCTTGCGTTTTTAATACATTTCTAATGTGGTCGATGATGTACGAATATTAGGTAATGTTGATGGTGCATTCCTTTCCGTGTTGTATCTAGCACGGTATTACTCAATGGTGAAAATAAAAACGCCGAACGTACAAAGCTAAACCTTATTTTCTAGTGCCATAAAGATGAGTTTATAAATGGTACTATATAAATTATCTACGCATGTTCACAGACAGGACCTAGTCAGCGTGCTTGGGGAAGATAATCCTTTCATACAGAGCTTCGAACCGAATTATAACAGAGCTGGGGGCATTGACACAGGTACTGGAAGGAATCCTTTAGAAACGGTGTTTCATTATTTGGATGGCCTCTCTAACTTAATGAACAATAAGACGGTACTCTTCAGAACAAAAACGTGTAGCGAAAAAAGGAAGAAACCTTGTTCGTATAATTAGTTTTTTCGACTATTAACCAAAAATGGTAGGTATAATGGTGCCAGGTTCACGAAAATAGACTCCCATCTGCACATTAATTTACCTAAACCCTTTGCACCTTTGCACCGTTTCTGGCTTTTTCTTAACCCTAACCTGGACACACGCCTGGGTGTATGTACCTCCGTAGAAACATCATCATTATCAGCTTGAAGACGTGCACTGCTAAACATAGGCCAGTAGTGGGACAGAATGGGTTGATATATTATTAATTATAGGTATAATAAGTAATAACTACCACCTTACTGTCCTGAGAACGTGATTTGCACCTGAAAGTCCACTTCCCATATCGACCATTCAAAGCTACGACAACCCTGTTTGCACTCCATTCGATGCTAGACTTTATTAGACATGCTATATGTTAAAGGTCCTCAGAATACGTTAGTTTTTTAAACGGCCTCCTTTGGCAGGTGTGAGTGACATGACAGCTGGATCGCCAGGACTGGCCACTCTACCTCAAGTCATATCCTCTATGGCCAGGTTCATGCATCCAACAATGCCACCTATGGGCACCAGGTAACAACCATAAATAGTTGCTTTGAGAAGTAAGACAAGCTTTCCCCAAAAAGGACTTAGGCATGATTTGGTCCAGCACTTTTCATGGCACTCGTGAATTCGAAGTAAAACCGAACTGCGTAAAAATTAAAGACCTTTATGGAGCTCATAATCTTTAGGGACTTCAAAGGAACTGCCAGTGGTCAAATGGTCACCACTCCAGAATCTTGCTGCCCTAACGATTGATAGATCTGTGAGCTAAGTAGGTAAACACCCTGCCAAAAACATTGCTATTACATTTTTAGATGTTATTCTAACTGTAGGTGTAACTCTTTTTTCATCTTTATGTACCGGTGTACCTTCGACCTCCTCAAGGAATGCAGGCGAAACAGCCTTAGCGCTGAAGGGCGCTCGCTCCATGATGCCAGGAGCTGGTGCCATCGACGTCCGCTCTGCATACCTTCGGCTCCTGGACGGACTCCTAGCGCTGTACCATGGTGCTGCCATCAAACATGCTGAGAAGGTGAGGAGAGAATTGGGTCAGAGGTGGGTCGACCAAATATCGTTACAATAGGCAGGTAAACTGGCAAGAGAGATGGATGGCACCCACAAGTATCATTTCCATTCGTCCAACGTTTACTAGGTGGTAGGACTTTTCTGCAAAGTTCGTCTAGGTAGGAACCACTGCTATGCCAGTTACTCTGCCGCCAAGCAGTAGTGTGCAAGCACTACTGTGTTCCGGTTTGAAGGACATTGTAGCTAGTGAAATTACTGGGCAAATGAGACTAATGAACTGATCTCACAGTCTAGAAATCTTTATAAGAGTGTGTAATGTCTCAGGATGGCGTGCGCAGTGCGCAGTGTCAAGCGAAACTTTTTAGAGTTCCAAATGACACTGTAATCTGTGATGGGCGGCCGTGACGCTTAACACCAGGCGAACGGCTCTTCACGCCATTCGTTTGCACTAAAAAAAACTCCAAAACCACAAAGGATTCTTATCAGGGCTTGTAATTACCTTCAAAACATCATATTTTGACGTCGCATGGAGTTCTATGATTTTTTTAACCGTTTGAGCAGCGCGTGGTCAATAGCAAACATAACATGTAGTTTTACACTATGCATTCTACGGTTGATAAATTAAGAACGGAAAACAAAATATTAACATGGTGTAACAGGCCTTCTAGCATCTATAAGTAGGTGCCTAAATTACTTCAATTACGTAGTAAATTAAATATACCCCTAAAGATACTAGGATCCTTACGTAACCAAATCTACAAAAACACATCCCGAATCATAGATGTTTGTCTTCAGAAGACAAAAAGTAGTGCCTATTTTTACGTTCAGATAAAAATATTATTACAAAATCTCTTCAGAAAAGTTGTTATGTTACAGCAAGGTCAAGAGAAACGAGTTTCTCTAACCTTCCAACCTTGACAAACCTTCGCCTTCCCATCCGGCCACAATTCACAAGTTTACAACTTGTCAAGAGTTGTAGCCAGAATAATTTGTTTGTTTGTTCATTGTTGAAGCTGAAACAGGGTAAATAAGTTCGAAGAGTGATTGCTCCAAAGTATTACGAAAGTTAACCACGATATTTCTGAAAGAGCTCAAATTAGAACCAAAGTTAAGATGACATTGCTCTGATTAATTTCTTACTTAATATAGGCGCCCCCGTAGGTTCACATGACGCAACCGCGAAAATTCACAGTTCGTGCGTGGTTTGCGAATATACCGTTTGGTTCCGGTTTTCGAATAGGACCACTCTTCCCGTGGGTGCCGTAAGAGCCAGCTAACGGAATATCCAGGAAATGGGCAGCAGCATTCTCCTCGGTACATTAACATCTGCGATTTCCAAGCTCCCTGCTAACCGTGGTGATGATTGTGGCAAATCAACCTGAGGGGGGCATGATAAGCGTCCAAAGTGGCGTTTTATGGGAGAGGCCTATGTTCAGCAGTGGACGTCTTCCGGCTGATAATATATGTAACCGTCCGGAATAAAAAGTATCCTAAGCCGATCCCGCCCCCTAATTACCTAACTCGCAACAGGTTTGCGACAGGCGTAAATCTCGCGGTGATTGCTGTCATACATCATTAGTGGTGTCGAGAATGTATGCTTCGCTACTGCTGTCGCATTGCTGTTGCAAATTTTACGTAATTACCCCGCCGGTAATACTAGCAGGCCTGCGAAAGGTAGAACTCGCGAGCACGAACGTTTTTGCAACAATTGTGGTGTTTAGTCTGTGCATAATTAAATCAACAGCCAGAAGATGTTCACTGCTGAACATAGGCTTCACCCATAAAACGCTACTTTGGACGCTTATCATAATCACCACGCTTGACATTGGCAGGCATTCTTGGTAAAGTTGGTAATCCTAGTAGATTTTAATGTGCCAAAGAGAATGCCCATTCCCTGCAAATCCTGGCAAGTAATGTAAAATGAAAAAAAAATAAGAAAGTCTAATTTTTCAAGAAAAACTGTTTTTTGTTCAAACAATAGAAACTATGATGATGCTAAGCTTCTCTGTAACACTTGAAAATGTGAATAGATACGATACCTTCTAACAAAGATTATGCCTAAGTATATCTACGTTCCCAAATCCTAGGTACTTCACCGCAGACATCCGCAGCTGCCTAATGGCGTTGCGGCTGCTACGCACTCAATACAATATGGCGCTGATTGGCCGCCATATTGTTATGTATATGTACATTTAACTCGTATCAGCAGATCAGCTCTACCATTAGAAGTTTGTAAGCTTTTCTGCAAATATCGTGCATTTTTCGCATGAATAATATTATTAGCTTCCATATCTATTATACTTGTATACTACCTACATATGATCTATAGTTTAGCTGTAATAAGCTAAAATATTCTACGTAAGATCAGAAGCCGTCACATGAAAATCCTCTTTTATTGTATCTTCTTACAGGCGCGATTTATTGTGTCCTTTTCAAAACAGATTATGTCAGCGTAGAATGATAATTAACGTGGGTCCAGTGTTATTTAACCTAGTTAATCTAATCCCAGGGTATCACGTCTGATCTAAATTACTAGGACAAAAGCAAAATACGCCGGGGAGCACTGAACCACGAGTAGGTAATTAAGGTTGTGTGGGAACATAACTATTAATAGTAATGAGATTGGTTTAATTGAGTTTTGGTACGGGAACGAACCGCTTTCTAGCTTGGAGTGGTTCATTCATTTGGTTCATCTATAATTAAGTAGGTACCTACCTACAGTTTTACAGTTACATTGAAAATACTGAGTTAAATATTAGTGTATTGTGTCTAAAAAAGTGTGGGTTTCAGTAGCTACTAAAAACGCCAAGAACGCTACGAAATTATGCCACTTTTTTACCCAGACAAGGCCAAATCACATATGATCGTTCCAGTCAATATGGACGAAAAAAACGAAAATAACGATTATTTTGTTCAACTGGAACCCGCTACAAGATGGCGTGCTATAGACGCCGATGCCATCTTACTTTTACATGACACAAAGGAGGTTGTCATTATAACTGTAAGTTTGTGTTATCACAATAAAAAGTGTTCGTTCAGCGTTCGTTCGTGCTCTGGTAAAAATGAACGGCGGGGTAATTACGTAAAATTTGCAACAGCAGTAGCAAAGCAACAGCAGTAGCGAAGCATACATGCTCGACACCACTAATGATGTATGACAGCAATCATCGCGCAATTTACGCCTGTTGCAAACCTGTTGGTAGTTAGGTAATACACCCGCGGATCATCGAATCAACATTCGTTCATGTTTCATGTTTATCTAACACTCGCTTATGATTTTCTATACTTGTTTTTCTTTGTTTTTTCTTTTCAGCTCTGCGAATTAAGGGACAACCAACTAGACATGGCTGATTGCTTGCATGATATCGAACAGCGGATTGCTACGATATCCTGCGAAATTCATTTAAATGAAGGTACTTTTATTGACCAAACTAAGTATATATGCCTAAATTATACACAAATAATAATAAATAATGCCCAACGATACATAGGTACATAGATCCTGGACCATAACTAGGATTCCCTGTTGGTATCTAGGGGACCCAGGAACTACGAGGACCATGGCCCCACAACACCAACACAGAACAAGTATTCGTTCATTTTTGCTGTGCACTAATACTTGTCCTGTCGCAGGAATCGAACCCGCTACCTTCAGATTATGAGCCGACCTGCTAAACCACCACGCCACAGAGGATGTCATAGTAGGTATAAGGTTATAAAATAGTTTCGTGAGTTTCAGGCGTCGGTGGGATGTTGACTGAAGACGAGAAAACAAGAAAACTGCTGATGGACAAAATGCTGGCAGAGCTGGAACGGTCAAAGGCAGTTTATGAGGTAAGTACCTATACTTACCTATAGGTACCTATACCGAATATTTAGATAATTATTATTTGTTGTCCACAGTCTAACGACTTTAGAGAGATTGAAAACGTGGTTTATTTATAACACACCTGAAACTTTCAGTTTACTAAACATTTAAGTCTGCATTTATAAAAATGAGCAGGTGTTCCATTCACTGATCTTCAGTTCGTATTATTATAGTGTAAATACAGGTCAGTAAATACAAAATTATACAGAAATAGCTAGTGGAATTCCGCTCAAAGCAATAACCAAAATTACTCATATGGCTGGTAGGTAATTACCACAAGGAATCCCTCAGATCCACACAGAATCACTAAGAACCACACAAAACCACTCATATCCACACAGAATCACTCAGAACTACACAAACCATCACAGAATCACTCGGTACACACACAGAATCATTCAGAACCACACAGAACCTCACAGAACCACTCAGTACACACACAGAATCACTCAGAACCATACATTATCACACGGTAATCGATATTTTTTCTTAAGGGATGGAAAGGAAAAGGAAGGCCAGATAAAAGATGGATTGTGTGTAAGGGCCGATATAAACGAAAGGGAAGTGAATGGAAACTTTTACTTACCTACTTGGGAACCAGTGATGTTGATTGATGTTACGTGATTCCCATAATGGTGCAGGCTTTGATTAGTTTAAGGCTATGTTCAAAAATATTTAATATTTTATACAGTAGAGTAATAATGCCTATGATAATTTCAATAGTAAGCTCAAAGTCGCGCAGCGAGCTATGGAGAGAGCTATGCTCGGTGTTTCCCTGCGAGATAAGCTCCGGAAAGAGAAGATCCGCAAGAGAACTAAAGTGACCGATATAGCTCTTAGAATTAGTAAGTTGAAATGGCAATGGGCAGGCCACAATGCTCGTAGAACTTATAACGGATGGGGAAGAAAGGTTCTCGAGTGGCGACGATGACCCGGAAGACGCAGCGTAGGCCGGCCCCCCACTCGGTGGACCGACGATCTGGTGAAAGCCGTGGGGAGACGATGGATGCGGGAGGGAGCAGCCGCTCAAGGTGGCGTGCTCTGGGGGAGGCCTATGTTCAGCAATGGACGTCTTCAGCCTGTTAATGATGATGATGATATGAATTTAATTTAACCAAACACCCTTAGGAGAAGCTAGGAGCAGGTGCATTACAAATGGCGTGGGTTATCGGTGCGATTTGGACGAAGCACCGGCAGCAGGATCTGACCAAGCACTTTGCTGGGACTCTGCACTCTCTGCGATTGTCTTCTGACCCAGATTACGCTGCCTATGTACAGGTATACTACATTAAATAAATAATAAATAATACGATTATAGAGTTAATGAAAAGAAAAACCTCGAGTCACAATCGACGCAGCGTTGGCCAGCCCCCCACTAGGGGGACCAACGACCAGGGGGTCTAGCACTTTCCGTTAGCGTTAACGCCAAACGATAACTACAAAATGCGAATAACATTACTTGCGGAAAAGCGATATCACCGTAATGTCATGCCCATACATTTAGGAGTTATCGTTTGGCGTTAACGCTGATGGAAAGGGATCTTCGCTAGACCCCCTGGACGGGCGAGGAGCCGTTGGATGCAAAAGGGAAGCCGGTTAACGTCGTGTTATTATGAGGAGGCCTATGTTCTGCAGTAGACGTCTTCCGTCTGATCTATACTTATAATAAAACTGTAACAGGGTCAATTCTGTATTTTAAAGATATTTTTAAAATTTTTGTCGGAGGGCTCTCTATAATCGATACTAAAGCCAAAACAATATTTTTTTCATTTTTGTCTGTCTGTCGGTCTGTATCTTGGCTGAGCATCACGCTGAAACTACTGAATGGATTCAAATGAAACTTGGCATGATTTGAGTTCATATTACGGGGTAGGCTATAGGATACTTTTAATCCCGAAGTACAGCACGGTTCCCGCGGGAGAGGGGATAAAAGTAAAGATATGTACTTATTTGTGATTCATTAACGCGTGGTCCGATTTCGTTCATTCTGTTTTAGTTGAAAAGGGGGTGTTTTAAGTATTGTACCACAAATATTTCAAGATCGTCGGTTTTGTGGTTCAGAAATTACAGACATTCAACCTTCAGTATCAGGTCCTAAGCCACTCCTATCCTGTACTACGGGAAAGAGAGAAAGGAGGGGGGAAAAGATAAGAGAAAAGGATGAATGGATGAAGCGCTAGCACCTGCCTCCTTTCACCGTTTCATGGTATTCATCCTTTTCCCTTATATTTGTCCCTCTTCCTTCTCTCTTCCTTTAAACTGAGATAAGGCGTAAAACTAATTAACCCGTGCGAAGCCGGGGCGGGTCAGCTAGTAATGAATAAGATGATAATTTATCACATCAGCTGGATTAATCAAAGAGCATTTCAAAAGCATACAAAATAGTAGGTAGGTGTCGCCTGTCGTGTTAAATTAAATTAAGAGGACCGTCCTGGTATTTGAAAATGTTATTGCCGTCGCTGCTCTCCACACGTATGATAGAGACAATAGAGCCCGTGAGTGAATTTACCTACATTTTAGCGTGTCCGGCGAAAACGGTTTTCACCCTCTAAAACTTAACAGAAACTTTTGATTGTGGTGTCAATTGTTTGGATAGATTATAATCTATACTTGTATGTCTTGATTTTTTTTTAAATTGGTTTCGTGTTCCTCTTACAACTACTTTTCTTTGTCATAATTTTGAAGCTAAAAATTCATGAGTTTAGGTTGGTATAAATACGAAGATATTGTAAAAACTTGAAAAAGGAAGACGTACGAGCAAAGTTTTTTTTATGCATAGGCAACATATAAAAAAAATCACCATAATCGGAATACATTTAGAGGTGCAAAAGCGATGCCACTTTTTGTACGGACAAGACCCCTCTTATCCGGCGCCTTAAGAGAAGCGGAAACCCCCCGGTTTCCGCTTCTCTTAAGGCACCGGGAAGAGCCAGATAAGCAGGTCAAAATCCGCCCAAAGAAACACCGACCTTAACGTCATATACTTAAATATCAATTCAGTCTGCACTTCATCGCGGCGCTTACGACAAAAACAACGCACCAAATGTCTGATTTTGACGGTTTTTAATTAATATCTATTTGTATACAGTACTTTTCATAGTTATTAAGTCATCACGACATCTGCATGTTTGTTGGGAAAACACTAATTTATTTTTTGTAAAAATATATTCAGTAGAAGCTTAAAATGGGAACATTAAAAGTTTTTGATCCCTCAAAAACTTTGTTTGCGATTTTTTTCTATAGAGCTATATTTATTTATTTATTACTTATATTTGCGATCATCACAAACGACTTAATGAAGTGAATTACATGATATATTAAATTCAAAGCTCCACATGTTCTAATTACTCCAGGAAACATGCCAAAAAACAACTTGTTTGCTCTACTCGTCGCCTTAAGTAGATTCGCAAACTTCTAATATTAGCTAGTAGCAGCATCTAACTTCACAACTACAAAAGTTTCTTATTGTATAACATTTTCAAAAGGTGGCGAGTAAAGAAATCCTCCCGGGGAAAAGTTCTTTACTGGGAGCGACAAGCTATGCGTCTTTGCAGTTGGATTACACATCTAGTTCTGATCAAAGGTAGATAAAATATACTAAAATCGATCAATTTTCAAATTATTCGCGTATTTAAAAATAAAATTGATTGTGTGGCTTAGTTGTGGCCTGTATGATTTTCCCACTGACGCACCCTGCTTGGTGATCGCAGAAGATTTTAATGTACCGAGGAGGATGCTGCTGCTGATTCTCTGGATATTCGCTTAGCCGACTCTTACGGCACCCACGGGAAGAGATGGGGTGGTCATATTCGCACACCGCCTGGACTACACGGCCAAATACACATTTCATGGGAAAACATTTTTTTAACTGACTGGGCTGATACCTCAGTTGGTTTACCCTTTGGGTACGGAATCCTAAACAACTGGTAATCCCGTAGTTTAGTCAATTTATCCTAACGTAGCGATGAAGCTGTTTAAACAATGCTGTAAAGTCTTATGAAGCAGTAAAGTCTGTTCCAAAAGCTCCAGTGTGTTCACATGCAACGTTAATTAAGTTATTGTTTTTAATTCCCAGCCCTCAGAGTCCCACGTCGAGGGCAGCAACCCCACGGATGGGATCAAACATTCAAATTGGATCTGGCAGTCGTTAGTATTTAGAACATTTTTAAACCTAAAAAGTAGATATTGGTGTCGATTTGGCCGTTATAAAAATACAATTTTTAAAATATATTATTTTAATTAACACCATTTCTAAACAGAGTTATCAAAAATGATCAAAAATGTATGTATTCCTGTCCATCTAATGGTAGCCTGGATGAAATAGCAAGTCTGCCCATTATTCTAGCTTTATTTTTGTTCTGTGTGTATTTTGGTGTTCAATAAAGTACATATTTTCGTATAAGCTTATAATATTATATAAGTAAGGTTTTTATTGTATTTATAATACCTATTTATTTATTTATTAATGTGTATGTGTATGTATATGTATATTATAATATCATACCTATTACTTATCTGTAAAAGTTATTGTCTACAGAGAGCTAGTTTGTTTAATTTTAGTTAAATGTTTATGTCTTTTTGTTTATATTGCGCACCGCTGACTACTCCTTATGCCTGTGATACTATCCATCCAAAGGTTGCCTGGAAGAGATCACTTTTAGTGATAAGGCCGCCCAATGTACCCCAACCTACTTTATAATTTTTAATGTTTTTAGTTTTTATCCTATGTTGGTATGTGCAATAAAGAGTTTTTCTATTCTATTCTATTCTATATTTTGGCATTGTGTTGTGTTGTGTTGTGCTGTGCCATGCCGTCCCCAGCGGCACCGTGCCGTACTGTACCGTCCTGTCCCGTCCCGTCCCATCTCGTCTTGCATTGCACTGCACTAACTGCGCTGTACTGTACTGCATCTACTGAACCGTACCTACTGCATAGTGTATCGTACTGTACCGTGTCGTACCGTGCTGTACCGTATTGTACTGAACTGTACCACACTGCATCGTACTGTACCGTACCGTATTGCATTGTGTTGTGTTGTATTGTACTGTATTGTATTGTGTCATATTTTGAGTAACATTCTTTACTTAAACTACTGAACGGATTTAAATACAATTTTGCAATGTAAACAGAAAATAAGACTTTATGTCCTTTACAATATAATATTTTGTCGGCTTACTGCAAGAACTCACTAGCTGCATTGCATTGAGTATAAGGAATACTTCCTCTGTGCCCAATATTATTTCAAGACTGACAAAGTTGAAATGTCGTTCGAATTTCTGGATCTCGCTTTTCTAGTACCTACTATCGATTCGATTTGATTATTAGTCATTATATGAATATTCGTAGAAGTATTCGTTATACTCAATGCAATGCAGTTAGTGAGTTCTTGCAGTAAGCCGACGATTTATAAATATGGTAATTAAATTATATCAAATGTAGCATGCCTCACTTGCCAAAACGGCAACGCAGCCCTGAGGGAATATTGTGTATCAAAAAAGCGACGCATAGAATAACCACCACAGGCAGAATTTTAGTATGCCTGACGGTAAACACAGGACAAAGGCAGTAGGAACTTGAAAAATGTTGTGCTTTAGATTTTTTTAAAGATGGTATAGACCCATTCCAGATTATATAACACTACTAGCTTCTGCCCATGCCTTCGCCTGCGTGGACTACCCTTCAGGGTACCGTACTGTACCGGTACTATACCGTACCGGTACTGTACCGTATATACTGTAGTATATACGGTACAGTACGGTACGCTACGGTACACCGTAATGTACCGTACTGTACCGTTTTGTACTGTAAAGTACTGTACTTTACCGTACTGTACCATACTTTACCGTACTCTACTGTACCATAGACTAGTATAGGTAAATGCACAGGTATTTAATGATTAAACTACCTGGATAATACCTCATAAATATGAAATAAAGCTAGTTAACGTGATTAATTCTGTGTCAATTATTACTTTGTCTGGATAGTTTATTATAATATCTGGATTTATTACCTTTACCTATACCAGGAAGATGAGCTTCAGCTTTCAATTTGACACCACGCATATTTGTATTCAATGCAATCGGTGTACTGCCTATTAATATTCCATGGCGCAACCTCTTTTTTAATTGCTTGGAAGCGCTCCAAGGCCCTGAAAACAAAAAGCAATGGTAAATAATCCAACCACGCTCGAAAATCCCACCTAGGCTCGCTTACAATACACTTTTTTATTCAAAATTGGCGCGGCGTTTTGCATCTGTTGTACAAAAATATAAAATTATTGGTTGCGATTTTTGGATTGTGAAATAAATTTTTATTGCTTTCGCTTACTTGCGCAATCCACCATTGCGCAAGTAAGTTTTACGGTTATTGCTAGTGACTAGATAATGGATGCAATAACCTATTTACGAAGAGCGTAGTATTAGATCTTGATGTTACTCGCGAAAATTTACCTTTTTTAGTGACTACTAGGTACTAAACTAAAAGGTGTGATACCTGTAACATCCTTTTAAAATAACCGGCCAAGTGCGAGTTGGACTCGCGCACGAAGGGTTCCGTACCATTATCTATCCCTGCCATCTAGTGTTGAGCAGCAGTACTATTTAAAGCAGCGCCATCTATGACTCATCTGGTAAACAAATAAAAAAAATCACGTTTGTATAGGAGCCCCCTTAAATATTTATTTTATTCAGTTTTTTAGTATTTGTTGTTATAGCGGCAACAGAAATACATCATCTGCGAAAATTTCAACTGTCTAACTGTCACGGTTCATGAGATACAGCCTGGTGACAGACGGACAGACAGACAGACAGCGGAGCCTTAATTAGCAATAGGGTCCGTTTTACCCTTTGGGTACGGAACTCTAACAAAGGGTTATCGCCTTCATAACATAACGAACAAACAAAACAACAACAACAAGTACAAACAACAAAGAACAAGTACTTGGATGACATATCTTTTTCAACACATTTGTTAAAAAAATGCATTTACAAAGCGTGTATACATTGTTCGAAAGTTAAACATTACTCACCATACAACGAAGCGTGCGGTAAAATATGTACTCTCACCTAAGTACCTATTTTACCGCATCCTCCGTTGTATAGCACCGTGCGTAGCCTTTACGGTTTATTTTTAATTTCTATAAAAAATATATAAGAATTCCACCAAAGAGTTTCATAAAACGAGAATAAATAAGCTGAATGATCGGAACTCTTTGGAAGCGTTTTTGCTCAATACGTTTGTCTCACTTTAATACTAAAGAGAAAATGAAACTAAAGATGTAGTTGTTTTGGCGGGAACGCGGAAAAGTTCTCGTCGTTGCATTGTATTATTTTTCAAAACTCGTGCTTTTTCCAGTGTAAAATTGGTGGCGTTTTACGCATTAAGTGCTGAATTACGAGCATGAGTGTGGGCAAGTGATATCATGTGGTGAAACGTGGTTTTTCGTGTTGCTTCCAAAATTCCATAGAAGCTTCTAGTAAAGTTGCCACCACTTTACTAGGGCATGACTTAGACTGGACTGAGACTACCTGACTTAGACTGGACTATGACTACGCAGACTGTGACTAAGACTTGACTTTACGTAAAATATTCTATCATTATGAAAAATTACAATACTTGACACTGGCTAAATACACTATGTGTGGAGCCAAAATATAAGAGAAAAACAAAAGATGTAGTTCTAATTTTCACCACACGCACGTGGCGCCATTTGCATTGTAAATAGGCGCAATTTTAGCCCATTTTCATATTAGATTAGAAACGTCAAAGATTGTTTGTTGCGATTTTCCCACTAATAAACAAAAGTTTGTTTCATTTCTTATTGTACTGTTTTCTCGCGAATGTGTTGAAAAACGTTGTATGATACACGTGCGGAAATTGGCTTCTACAAACTCGTGACTATGGTAAGCCCCTCATTTGTAAAAACCAACTTACCGACCTAATATCATAAATAACTATTCCAACTAAGTATAATTATTTTAAAGCCAAAGTACTGAACCTGATGTTTTTTACAGGATTAATCTGAAAGTACCTATAAAATACCTATAGATAGAATATAGATACTTATAGAAATCTTCTGCGATCCAAAGCCGCCTGCCAAGCGTGGTGACTATGGCAAACCCTTCCTATGATAAGCGTCTAAAGTGGCGTTTTATGGTGGAGGCTTATGTTCAGCAGTAGACGACTTCCGGCTGATGATGATGATGATAAAATGTAGTTCTAAAATACAAACATCACTCATCCTTTTTACCTTTTCCCATTTGTTATTGGGGTCGGCTCCCAATCTAACCTGTAGCGGCAAGCTACCAGAATTACACGAGCGACTGCCATCTGACCTCGCAACTCATAAGGGACCAGTAACAGGGATGGTTAGACCAGGCGTCATTTTCTATCAGGTGTCTGACCCGTAACGATTGCCATGAACCGACGGCTTAACGTGCTCTCCAAGGCACGGAGCGATGGCATCGAAACGGCACATTTAATAAACAAACATAAACAAGAAAAAATTACAACAGATTTCATAATCTCTCCATCACGCTAAGGCAAGGCAAATAGAAGTACCTAAATAAATTAATTTACTTGTTTTATTCCTCAGGGTCAGAGTTCACGGAATCTCTGTTCGCGTTCGTACCGGAATACCACGTTGATGCGATGCTGGAGCTCTGCAACACGCTGAGGCTTTACATGCACCCTACAGTGCCTACCACGGGAATAGCAGGTAAACCTTTAAGGCCCTATTTTACCAAAGTAGAATAAATTTTATTCCAAGTATAACGCTACTTGTTACTCTCGGATACAGTTGATTGACAAATGAAATGACAATTAAAAAGACGCCATTTTGATTGTATCCAAATTATAAGCTTCAAAATAGATGTTATAAGGGTTATAGGTACTCATGAAACTCGGTTGTTCTCGGAAAGTTATACTTGGAATAAAACTTATTCTACTTTCGTAAAATCGGCCCAAAGTGGCGCTCTGTGGGGAATTGGGGATGGCCTATGTTCAGTTCAGCAGTGGACGTTTTCAGGCTGATGATGATTTTTTTCTTAAGAAACCTGATCAAATCCGTGTGAATCTTAGCGCATTGTTATCATCAGTAGGAACCTAGTTGTAATTTATTTTACTTTACTCATCCTTCATCATCCATCATCATCATAAATTACGGATTTTGAATTCCTATCTGGTTCCATTAATCAGTTTTGTGTCATATCGAATTATCAACTTTACGCGCATCGTACACCGTGGAATTGAATTCGATATTTTTCTGAAATGTATGTACTCAGTCCATGCTATAAAACAATATTACAGCGTTAAGGTGGAACGTTACACTAGTGCGGCAAATTCAAATTTTCTTGCGTTCTTTTGCCAATAACAGCTTAATTACTCAACGTGATTACATGAAAACTAATTTTGCGCAAATAAATAGAATGTATCAATAAATTACATTTAAAAGTATCACCTACTTATCATTGGTTTAGCGACAAATGGCAATAGACTGAAAAACTAAGAAGAAAATTGTTTATTGCCATTTGTCGCTAAACCAATGATATCTAGGAGATACTTTTAATCGTAATTTGTTAATACATTCTATTTATTTCCGCAAAATTAGTTTTCATGTAATCACGTTGAGTAACTAAGCTATTATTGGCAAAAGAACGCAAGAAAATTTGAATTTGCCGCGCTGAGGTAACGTTCCCCCTTAAATGAAAAAAATAATAATAAATAAATACCTCAAAAAATAATTCGCCGTTAGCCGAAATGTCTATTTTACACTAAATGCTGCGGGCATATATTCCGTAGGCAGATAAAACACCTGCACCCCGCTGTCCCGGAGTGCCAAATATTACATGCCGTAGGCCTTTTGTTAAGAATTTCAATTTGGACTAATTTTATAGTACCTAGTTTTACGTTTTACATCATAGTTATTTTTGTGTTTAGCTTTAAATAAACATTCTAAAGCATGGACTGAGTACATACATTTCAGGAAAATATCGAATTAAACTCCACGGTGTATTTGCGCCTTTTGCTTATTGTAGTATTCATTTCTAGAATGGGAAGAGCTGGTAGTGTCCTGTGCTGCATTCCTCTGCGCAGAGTTCGCAGACCAGCGGATAGTGCTAGCCAGCACGAGAGAATCACTGGTACAGACGCTGGCGTCTTTCGCTACGCAGCCGGCAACCATGAGGGCTATTGAGAGGGTGCCGCAGAAGCAGTGAGTTTGTTTATTTTAATAACAACAGCCTGAACGCCCTCTGCTAAATATTGGGCCTCCACAGAGCGACACTTTAAGTGGCTGCTAACCTTTTGCACCTTTTGATCGTCGATCCACCTAGTGAGCCTATATACGCTGCGTCTTCCGGTTCGCGGTCGCCACTCGAGATCCTATTTTCCCCCATCGGTTGTCAGTTCTGCGAGCGACATGGCCTGCCCACTGCCATAACTTGCTAATTCTAAGAGCTATGTAATCTTTGTTTTTTTTATTGACAAAGGCAAGCAAGCACCATCGTAGACTGCGTCATTACTTTCAATCAGGTGAGACAGTGGTCAAATGCTTTGCCTATTAACTATAAAAAAAAAACAATAAGTAATTAATAGTAACGGGGTTACAGACAAATGTCGATGGTGCAAGAGCTGCTGCGTCCATACCAGAATAGGGCGTGGGCGCAGTCAAACTGGGTGCTGGTGCGGTTCTGGCACGGGTCCGGTTTCGGGTTCCGGCACCGACAGTGGCCTCATCTCGCTGCAAGGTGAGTGTAACAGCCTTTGACAGCCTCTGTGGTGTAGTGGTTGAGTAGGTTGACTTCCCGGAGGCAGCACGTTCGTTTCCCGCGACAGAACAAGTCGGTATTTGTGTACAGGGAAAAAAAGCGCAAATACTTGTTCTGTGTCTAGGTGTTGTGGGGCCATGGTCCTCGTAGTTCCTGGGTCCCTACAATACTAATAATATTTTGGGTAGATACATGGAATCCTAGTTAGGGTCCAGGATCTATATATGTGATCGTTGGGCTATATTTATTTAATTTGTTTATTGCGATGTGTGAGTTAATCATATCATTAGGAACATATAGGCCTCCCCCATAGAACGCCACTTTGGACGCTTATCATAGGAGGGTTTGGCATAATCACCACGGTTGGGTGCGTCTTGGAGAAGATTGAAAAAGTGCTGCTGCCCATTCCCTGGAGATTCCGTGAGGCGGCTCTTACAGCACCCGCGGGAAGAGATGTGGTGGTCTCTACCTCATACCGGGAACACGCAGCACGTAATGAATGAAGAAATGCACAAAACTAACTAACTTGTACTAGGTGGTAGGACTTTTCTGCAATGTTCGTCTAGGTAGGTACCACCGCTTTGCCAGATATACTGCCGCCAAACAGTAGTGTGCAAGCACTACTGTGTTCCGGTTTAAAGGGCACTGTAGCTTGTGAAATTACTGGGCAAATGAGACTTTATGATCAGATCACACAGTCTAGTAATTTGATTACTAGACTGTGTGATGTCTCAGGATGACGTGCGCAGTACAGTGTCACACGAAACTTTATTATTTTAAAGTTCCGAGTGACACTGCAACTGTTATGAGCGGCCGTGTCGCTTAACGTCAGGTGAACGACTAGCTCGACACGTCATTCATTCCCATAAAAAAGTATATATAGGTAAAGTCAAACTTTGCCTGTTTGGTTGTAGTTGTCTTTGTCCGCATAGAATACTGTTCCGGAAAATTTAAAGTTATTGCGGGTGATGCCACACGGGTACCTCAACCTTGTTTTTTTTTTAATAAATAGCTTTGCTAAATATTTTGCCATAACAAAATATCCAAGCTAAGTTCTTTTTTTATTTCTATAATACCCCCGGAAGTCATCAATCTTTGTGAAACGTTAGTCGTATTATTTTAATTGCCATAATTGACTTGATCAATATGTCGGCACGATATCAAATGACCGATAGATAATCTAGATTTATCGATTCAATAAGGCAAATGGAAGCCAATATAGCATTCGGGGAAAATATCGCCTTTTTGTTTACTTAGCACGAATTCTAAATTATAACGAAAGATATAAAGAGTGCCTACAGACTATTGGTATAGGTACTAGTATAGTATTGTATTATCTGTGGTATAGGTATTAGTTATATTAGAATGGCTAGATCGCAAAAACTAGTTTTAATAAAGACTGATTTTTTTCTTTTTATAATATGTCATGGTGAGGATAAATAGACTCATCGCCATCGGGCAACATTATACTGCACCGGTTAGTACAGTTATCCAGAAATATTGATCCTATTAGGTACTTTAGCATATGTTACCTCTCTTAACCGACCTTGGATGGATGACCGCTACAAAAACTTGTAGCTAATTTACAACCGAGTGCAAAGGGCAAAGCCGTCGGTCTCGGCTGTTGAAGTCTTTGGGCGTCCTGAAAATGCTTACCACCTCCCTACAAAGAAGAACCTAATCATCAACAGCCTGAAAACGTCCACTGCTAAACATAAGCCTCCCCCAGAGACCACCACTTTGAGCGGCTGCTCGCCTCCTCCTCATCGCTAAACACAGGTCGTTAAACTCATGTAAACACAGTCAGTCAAGGACGAAGTTCAACCACCCAGCTGTGCTAGGGCTATCTTCGAACGTAAACTTTACATGGCATTTCTTCAATGAAAAACTATTAATTTAGAAAAGTCGTAGAAGAAACATTGTCTATTGGGGAGTAGATTTACCCCCTTTCGGGATAATACCCCAATTCAAACTCACCTTGTATAAAAAATCTCCATCATATAAATATAGAAGATAAGATCTGTAACGTGCCATACATCACAGGTATGGCGACAGAGAGCCGACGGTAAACAACCTCGGCGCTAAAGTCGACGCGGGACTCATGAGTCAGTGTTTCGGTAAATATTACTAAAGCTGCTAGTTCTTGAGAATAATATTACCTCTTTTCTTCAAAAAAGGAAGAGGTGCACAATTTTTTTATCTGTTTTTTGTGTTGTTCTATGTTTGTTACCTGTGTGTGTTATTATTGATTTCGAAAATTTATTTTTTAGTTGAAAGAATTCAAATTTTTTCCACAGAAATGTTATTAAAATCGGTTCAGCAGTTATCTTACTTACATCCAAGTAATTTTTTCAAACCTGTGACTCGGGGTGGAGTTCCGCACCCTGAGATACAAGTTGATTATAAGTTCGGGGGCGGCGATTTCACTTCTGGGAATTGGGTGTACACGGAAATGCATCTGCCTGCAGTCTCTTGTTCAATGTTAAATTTTAATGCTTTATATCTCACCTATGCTGTTGGCCTTACATAAAACTTTAAATATTGTCTGACCCATTTTTGAAAAAAATTCAAATAAAAACGAATTTACTAAATTTTCACACGCACACACACACATTACCAGCTAGAAGACGTCCACTACCTATTGAACTTAGACCTCCACCATAAAACACCACTTTGGACGCTTATCATAGGGGAGATTTGCTATAATCACCACGCTTGGCAGGCGGCTTGGTATTCACAGAAGATTTTAATGTACCGAGGGAAATGCTGTCGTCCATTCCCTGGATATTCCCTTATTTTATTTCCTGAACAAAAACCCCAGCTCTTAAATTTAAACATAAACATAACTCACGTACAACCAAATACGATCTTACAAATTTTAAAGTAGGTAGGATTGTGTTTTTACCATCAAAATATCCTCATGTTCTATAGGACCATGCCCGTCTGAAGTAATTCAAAACCGCGTGCGAGAGTACCTGGCAGCGCATCCTTTGGAAGCGGCAGCTTTCCTCAACTCTTTGCTTAGCCAACTGAACTGGGCCTTCTCGGAGTTCATCACCATGATGCAAGAGGTATGTTAGGTCGGTAGGCTAGTGTTTATAGGTAGGTGGTTCACATATCAATAGCCCGAAGGCGTTCACTGAGGCCTCCTCTATAAACCACCACTTTGGACGCTTATCACAGGGGGGAGAGGTTTGCCATGATCACCACGGGTGATCGCACAAGATTAGTAATGTACCGAGGGGAATGCTGCTGCCCATTCCCTGGATATTCCCTTAGCCAGCTTAGGCACCCACAAGAAGACGTGAGTGGTCCTATCGGAGTGGCTCACACTGGCCGGCGGCGGGACCACGTGGCATGGTAGGTGGTTATTTAAAGTGACACAGTCTTAAGTGGTTTTCTTCACAAAATGCTTTCCAATTCTTGATTAATTTCAGATGGACAGAATAAGCGTAGACTCCCAGCTGGAGTCGCGTCAGATCAAGCTGTGCGCCACATGCTTTGATTTGTACCACGGACTGGCGCGAGCTTTGGAGATGACCCTCGCATTGGCTCCCACTTTGCTGACCAAGTCGGAAGCGTGTGACAACCAGAATGAACTGCTTCTTGGAAGGACATGTCAGGTAGGGTTTTTTATATGGCCAGTGCGTGACGAATGTCTGACTGCAATCGATAACGTTGTCGGAAGTGTTTCATCTTTTTAAGGATAACAGTTATGTTTATCTGATGCACGAATAAGGTCATTTAATTTGAGAGTTACAGTAGCATATCTGATGCACGACATACCAGGCTGTATGTATTGTACGTCCCATCTGATAAGTCTATTGGATGCGGGATTAACAGTTTAACTAATGCTATGGTTACATTAATTATTCTGTGGGTGAAGCTGTGCATCAGTTACATTACATTAATAATTTGTTGCAAGTGACTATCTGATGCAAAGGTTCACAGTCTATCTGATGCAAAGGTTCACAGGCTATCTGATGCACAGGTTCGCAGTCTATCTGATACAAAGGTTCACAGTCTATCTGATGCAAAGGTTCGCACTCTATCTGATGCAAAGGCTTACAGTCCATCTGATGCAACGGTTACAGATACAATCTTTTTTTAAATCTAGGTATTGCGTTTGTCCATTCCTTTTTTTTATTGTTTGATAGGCTTGCGCTTGACCACTATCTC
The DNA here is from genome assembly GCA_910589525.2 of Ennomos quercinarius. NCBI lineage: Eukaryota > Metazoa > Arthropoda > Insecta > Lepidoptera > Geometridae > Ennomos > Ennomos quercinarius. Next base: position 6,092,724 of record OU342510.1, read on the forward strand.
ACCTCACCTAACCTCCTAATGTTGAGTGACAATATAATATGGTCGACGATGTAGCACGCTTGCCTATCTAACCTGATGCTAAAACTACTCTCCATCTGATGTCAGGATAACAGTCCATTTGCTAGATTGTTCTGCTCTAAATCATACATCAAACAGAATGCATCTTTTCATAGATCCTCATGGCAGTAGTATCTAGGGTGTGTATCAAGGGAGGCGGTGGCGCTGGATTCTCTCGTCTAGTAGCGCGAGGGCTACCCGATACCGACAGGGTGCACTATTACGTTGCGCTTGCGCCGGTCGCCGGCTGTCTTATTAGGATGTTGGATCCTAAACTAATGCCTGAGGTCAGTTGGGTTTGAATAGTCTTATGATATAATTTTTCTTGCACATCCAAGTTGACTGGAGCAAGGTACATACAGTCCTCCTTATTTTTTATTATTATTGTAGTATTTTGTGCTAAAGTATGTCTCTATACTTATGTAAATCATGGATGATGGTAATAATTATTATGTAGATACCTAAATTGGTTTACGTGTGAGCCATGCTTAGATCTAGGTACTATTTTGTGTTTGTTTTTTAATTATTTTATCAAAATGTTCAGTTTTCTATTAGGAAACATTTCGATGTTTAATATAATAAAGTATTATAACATAATTCTTATGTACATCAAGCTACACTTGGAACGTTATTTTACCACAAATTGTGGGTATTTACCATCTAAGAAATTTGGCAATCGTTACGAGAACTCAGAACGACTTTGGGACGTCTTAAAAATTGTAACACCATGGGCTAGCTAGGTACTAGCCTCGATAAAAAGAAGCAAGATTAGAGTTTTGCCTATTTTTTGAATTATTTATTTTTCAGCATCTAGAAAAGGCAATGAAAGCAATTGTTTCGGAGCCCCTGTTCCGGATAGATGGCCTCGAGTTCATGTTAGGGAAGTCGAAGGAAAGAAGTCACTTCACTTTCTACAAATGTTAGTAATCAATTTCTTAATGTGTTACTTAGGATATACTTTGCACTTTTTTATATTTATGTGCTGAGTTTGCGTTTCGAGTCGCTCGTAGAACTGACAACCGATGGGGAAGAAAGGTTCCCGAGTGGCGACCACGAACCGGAAGACGCAGCGCAGGCCCGCCCCCCACTCGGTGGATCGACGACCTGGTCAGAACCGCGGGGAGCCGAATATGCTACTTCGTGCCTGGTGTTAAGCGTCACGGCCGCCCATAACAGATGTCATCAATAAATGGTGCTTTTCGATTTGCAGTACTTGGTAGGTTGCGAGGAGCCGAAGACCAGGCTCTATAACGTTAACCTTGGGAAAGGGTAGATCCATCGGAGCAATACCGACTGATAATGGTTCTCCTAACCACAGACCCAGAAGACGTAACCCTCGACGAGATGAAAGCCCTCGAGGTTGTAGTAGACCGGCTGCGAGTGGCTCGTGAGACCGTCATCAGGGCGAAGTCTCCGGGCTCCAGCGGAGCGCAGTCCGATTTGCTCTGCACAATATGCTACGCACGGCCAGCTGATACCGCGTTTGATCCTTGTGGACATCATTCTTGCAGGTATGCAGATTGTTTTCTATATTGATTATATGATGTCGGATCAGCCTTACTGGTTTGGGTAGCCTTACTGGCTTAGGCTTACCTGAGCCAGTAAGGCTAACTGATTCACTATAACTGGTGCCGAAACGTACTGTACAGCTGTTTTCGGCACCAATAGCGTATAATAGCCTAATACGTAACACAATCAAACACCCGGTGAGGTCTTTCGGATTTCTTGGGACAATGATCCAAGCACAGAGAGTATCACACTAATATTATAAAGCTGAAAGTTTGTATGTGTGTATGTGTGTATGTTTGTTACTCCTTCACGCTCAAACGGCTGGACGGATTTGGATGAAACTTGGAATATAGATAGCCTATGTAGTGGATTAACACATAGGCTACTTTTTATCCGCGGGTGAAACCGCGGGGCGCAGCTAGTAGGTATATATAACGCTACCCTAGGAGATCCAAGCCATAGGCTTGCAATCCAGGGGTGCCCTTGAGCTCGTTGCCTCCCACTTTTGACGGCTGGTCATGTTATCGAATTCTACCTATACTCAGTTAACTTTTTTTTTCAGGGCATGTATAATGCAGCATCTCTTAAACAGCAAGCAGTGCTTCTTTTGTAAAGCGGAAATCGATTCGGTACGGGAAATCGAGCCAGCAAACAATTGAAGAACCTCGGCGTGAGTAATACTGAACTATTTGACTTGAGTTTCAAATCCATGAAAATCACCTCAATCATGTGTTATTTTTTTGAAAATATTACACAGATTTTGTTATTTTTATATCGATTGAAGAAATTGTGATAATATTTTAATTGTGGTCAGTTTTTTTCTGGCTTTAGCTAATGTAACTTATATTCTTTTAAATAAAAACCAAGGCACTTTTTCCAGATATTTTATTGTTGCGTTTAAGTCTGACAAGCTTTTTTGTATACAAATATTATAGCAACTCCACCTCGAAACCGCGAAATTCATAAAAAAACAACGGAATCTAATAAAGTAGAGGCAGTTGGGTAACAGGACATTACTTAACATGCATTTGATATTTATCCGCACTCCGAGTATTGTTACCGCACAGAATAAAATAATATGAAAGGCATTTATTTAGAAAAATAGAAGTTTTAAAATGAGCATTTATTAAGGTCCTTTCAAGTATCCTTGCGGAGAATATGCGTAGTAGGCCGAAATGGGGCATTCACATGTACCCCTGGGACCCGGCGAACCACGAGGACCCATAGATCCTGAAAAAAGATTTAAAACAAAGAATAATAAAAAGATTCGATAGCTAACGTTGCGTTCTTCAAATGAATATCAATATTTTTAATGCTATTTAACTAAGCCGAAATGAATGTCAGATTAATTAATATAGTACCTTCTCTTCCCGGATCTCCTCTTGGACCAGATCTTCCTTCAGATCCTGGTGGACCCACGGGTCCTGAAAACCAATCGAAACTCTTTACATATTTTGTAGTGAAGGTATACCAGATTGCCTTCCTGGTTACTAAGACGAAGTAACAGTGGCTAAATTATCATCTAAGCTTGGTTATAATAAATGTGTATTCTACGTAATTACACTGGGCATTTTTTCCCTGCCACAATTTTTACTCTAACAATTTCATTCAGTATTCAAAATTAAAAGGCTCGTTTTCAAATATAAAAACGTAAGTAAGATGGCGGTGAGAGTCCTACCGTTTTTCACAAAACATTCTACAAAAATTAAAAATGCACTAAAATATAGTACATAATATACTAGCCTGGTAGTCCTCTGGGTCCTTCTGGCCCAGGCATGCCGATACCCTGTAGACCCCTTTCTCCCTTGTCTCCCTTTTCACCGCTACTCCCTGGACTACCTGGTTTGCCAGACTCCCCAGGTTCGCCAGGGTATCCCCTCGGACCTTGTTCACCTGGGTCTCCTCGAGTTCCTGAAAATATTATAATAAAACAACTAGTCTTGTAAACAACTTGTACATGCAAAAATGGGAAAATGCAATGGTAGGCAAGAAAAACACACCTATTGCATGATTTATATGCATTTTGCTACTGCACTTTTTATGTGCAATCAAAAACACAGGGTGAGTTCGGATCACCTCATAACTAAGTAGTTCTAAAGAAATATCTAAATTACCTGGTGTCCCTGGGGGACCTGGCCTGCCAGGGGGGCCTCGACGACCTGCGACTGATTGCTGCACTGGCATTGTCAAGCTCGCTGTTAATTCACTCAGCCGCGCTACGAACAAAATATAAGCAATGAAATTCGAAAACGAAATGTTGTTTTGTTTTCTTTTTGTAACTTTATAATGGCACCCTGTACTTTTAATTACCCGTTTACTTTACCAGCGGGTAACTACTTTTAGTTTTCAGTTTATCTTGATCTCAACAGCGTAAGCTATTTGTTTGAAAATTTCTATCCAAAGCAGATCAATCCCTGTTGATATGAAAATCAGTTACTTACTACTAAGCAAAAATTGTACTTGTTATTAGATTCACGGGAAATCGATGGCTGCAAAAGGCTAGCAACCGTTAACTGTGGTCGTCAATATGGCCTAGGTTTAGCAAGTGAGAACGCCTAATGATGGTTATAGTGATAACGGTGAAATGTGACAGGTTTTTACTCACCTCTGATTAAATCTTCGCATATATTTCTTACTTCGCTCTCTGATACTGACGGCACCTGCAAAAAAATGAAGAACTAAGTATTTTAGAAGTATGATTATGATCTAGTCAGTAGATTCTAGTGGATTTTGTAAAGTTGTTAATTATTTAATAACAAATTTACTTAGATCACGTAAATCACACATTTTCGTTTCACTTTACCGGAATTATTGAGATTAAATGAGCATATGCGGTAACGAGCGCTTGTGTTGATTATCCCATTTTGACGCAATAACCATTAGAAGTACCTAAACACTTGTTGGGTACATCAATCGTTGTCGATTTCACTTATGAATATATAATAATAAAATATATAAAAAGTAACAAATCGCAGTGTTTTTGGATTTACCTGATTGTACTCAATACGAGGTGCGGGTGCACCAGCGGGTCCCATTGACCCGGGGCTCCCTGGGATACCATTGATCCCGTCTCTACCTGGCACGCCAGGGTTACCTGGCTCACCTTTCTGAAATCATACATAGTTACTACAGTTTATAATAACTTAGATTAGAAACGATTAGCCCTATTTAAAACCAGCGCGTTATTTTTACCGCTGTGGGTAGCGGTAAACACCGCGCGGTTAACCTAACCTCCATACTACTTTTCTTACCCGTTTTGGTGTAAAAAACACCTTTACCCCAAAACGGGAAACCATGGGGAAGGACATACTTACCTACATATAGGATACATTTATTGCAAAAACTGTTGCCACGCTCGAGAAAGCAGTAGTTTTATCTACATATTTCATATAATACATACTAGTCCTCTCTCTCCTTGTGGGCCGGGTGGTCCCGATGCGACTGCAGCTTGTGGAGACGCCATGGATATTCCTGGGGGTCCTGGAGGTCCAGGTTTACCTTCAGGACCTTCTGGACCCTTTGAACAGTGCAAAATGTAAATAAAATTAGTAACAAGCAACATCAATTTGTGTAACTAACGAAAAAATTACCAATTGTAAGGAAGCTTAACATGGCAATGGTTTAATTACCTGGGGTCCTTCTGGTCCTCTTTCCCCAACTGTGCCCTGTGGCCCAATAGAACCTCTTTCTCCTGGCACTCCTGGCATCCCTATGGGGCCTTGTTGACCTGGTTGTCCCTGAAAACATTAAAATGTATTAAAATTGAAAACATTATTATTGGAGAAGCATAGTCAAAATTGCTAATTTATTTGGACAAACCAACTAGGTTGGTTATTGAAAACTATGATAATCAAAATTATGGACCATGCACTGAATTGGCAAAATGAAATAGATAAGATATTTTGAATCGAATAAATGAGACCCCACCCAAAACTTCAACTAACATCCGATCAGATTTGCTAAAATTAGTGATAATGGTGTCGATTCGGCGGCACACCGAATTACCTAAATTTTCTCTAATTTTAATTTAGAGATGTCAAACATCACTTTGCTATTCAGACTATTTCAGACATGACACCTCTAACTAAAATTTAGAGACGTACGTCTAAATTACTCAACTTAGTATACAAGCACGTTAAAGCCATTCGGCGGACACATTTTAGAGAAGTTTGTGCCTAAAATAATGTTAAAATAGACGGCATCTAAAACATGGCGATTAAAATTAGATCAGTCACTTCTCTGTTAAAAATTGTTTCGTGATAAGTAGGTAGTGTTTTATGTCCGCATGTTATACATATACATAATTACGTAGTTTATAGTTAAGGGATTGTTCCCAACGACCCCCACCTAAACGGCCCCCACTGGGCTGGTCGCTGCTTAGTCTTAACAATTGTGCTAACCACCACTGTGGGGTGGTTAAAAATAAATTATGATTGAGGGGAAGGTGGGGGAGGTGAGGGAAATGTAAAGGGAGATGGGAGGAAGTAATGGAGAGGTGAGGAAGAGGTGGGGGAAATGGGGGGAAGTAAGAGGAAGTGGGGCGAAGTAAAGGGCAGGAGGCGGGAGCAAGGGAGGAGGGGTAGGTGAGTGGAATAAAGGAGAGGTGGGGGAGTTAAGGAGAAGTATTTCCCCCCACCTCCCCCTTTACTTCCCTTCACCTTTCCCTTACTTCCCTTCACCTCCCCCTTACAGCCCCACCTCCCCCTTACTTCCCCCACCTCTCTCTTACTTCCCCCCCCCCTCCCCCTCCTCTACCTTACCTCCCCCAACTCCCCTTTAGTACAGCTACTCGACATTAGACGCACGAGTGGCGTTACTTCATTTAGGGGCATGGCTAAGCAGTTCTAAATTAAATTCAACGTAAATACCTACTGGTTTTGTACGCCTAAACTAAAATTTTAAAGTGGGGTAAAATTAGAGTTCTCTAAAATCATCAAATCGACACCAATGTCTTACGTCTGCATTCTCATTCTTACCAGAGCTCCGTCTCTTCCCGGAAGCCCTCTCTCACCAGGGTTGCCATCTCTTCCTGGTTTACCAGATGAACCTTTTTCTCCCCTGGCACCTGAAAATAAGGGCACTTGATTTTATTTTTTTTACACTACTACATGGCAATAAAATAATTATTATAGTATTAATATTTAGTATAGAGAATCAGTACCAACAAAAGTTACACAACATACAACAATCGCACAGCTTATGCAGTTATAAGTAAAACTAATAAAATTATGCGTCGGTACTACGTAGTCATTGTTTTGATTCAAATTAATAATTTACCTGATAGGAAAGAAGCGTTAACGTTTGCAGCGGGGCCGGGGGGTCCAACGGGTCCAGCGTACCCTCGAGGTCCCATAGGGCCGGCAGGACCGGGTATACCCTACAGTGTAACGTCGCACATGCATAAATATAAAAAAAAATTCCATTGTTGCATTTATAAATCAGCTAGGTACTTATGCTAAGTAAAAAATGAATGTATAAAAATGTAGTTTCTTACGTCTTTACCATCAGCTCCTGGTGACCCGGCAAATCCGGGTGGCCCTGGGTTCCCTGGGTCTCCTGAATTATCAAAGTGAAATTAAATGAACGTATTTTTTTTAATTAATCAACCATTCAGTTCAAAGCAATTCTGTTTCTTTTTTTGCTTTTTGTTTACATGTGCATATTAAAGACATTGTTACTTTACAGTTATTAAATTGCCTGTCATTTGTATTATAATAATTATCTCTCATAAATTAATTGAAGCCTGTAAAAGCAAATGGGTGATTTACCTTTTGGTCCAATATCTCCTTTTTCACCTATTAATCCTCTACGACCCGGTTCACCCGGAGGACCCGGAATTTCAGAACCCGTACCCTAAAAGTATATGCACGTAAAAGTAATAATTGAGTAAAAGGTTTATTAAAGCCACGAGATCTCAAAGCAGTTCAAAAGATAAAATATTAAAAAATGATGTCAAAAAGGAATGAAAAATATGAGTACAAAATAACTTACATTAATAACAACTCCTGGTAAGCCCGGATCACCCCTGTCTCCTTTACGACCGGATAGACCTGGCGGGCCTTGGATGCCCCTAACGCCCTTAAAAATATTTATAAAACATAGGTTGAATAATGTATTTGATAAAATTATTATATGAATATTACATATATCCAGGGAAATGCACACAGGCTTTAAATAGGTATAAAAAATGTGTGGGGTAAGGAAAAAATAGTAAGAACTTACCGGTAAGCCCGTTGGTCCTCTATCCCCTGGTGCCCCTTTAGGACCCAGTGGGCCTTCTGGACCCTAAAAAGTAATATTATTATAGAAATTGTCGTGAGTAGTACCTATTCATAATTAAAATAGTAGCTAGGTAAATGGCCAGTTCTCACGAAATAAAAACATTTTTGAACGTTTTTTACGTTGTATTGCTATATATAAAAATGTATATAGGTACTCACAGGAGGACACGTAGTGTTGCAAATATCCAAAGGTGTCAAAGAAATTGCCCCGGACCCAGCCAAAAACTGGAAATACAAAATAAAAATAATAAAATAAAATAGTAGGTAATAACAATTAAGTTCCCACTGTTTACAGTTATACAACCTGCAGTACATACGTAGGCCTTCAATGTTGTCGACATTCTTTGAATAAAAAAAGTTGAAAATAAGAAGTAGGAAAAATAGAGTATAGTAGAGTGTGGTAGAGTGTGGTAGAGTGTGGTAGAGTGTGGTAGAGTGTGGTTAGAGTGTGGTTAGAGTGTGGTTAGAGTGTGGTTAGAGTGAGGTTAGAGTGTGGTAGAGTGTGATAGAGTGTGATAGAGTGTGATAGAGTGTGATAGAGTGTGATAGAGTGTGATAGAGTGTGATAGAGTTTGGTAGAGTGTGGTAGAGTGTGGTAGAGTGTGGTAGAGTGTGGTAGAGTGTGGTAGAGTGTGGGAGGGGGAGTAGGGGTAATATTATATTAAATGTAGTTTTCATGTTAAAATGCGATAAAAACTTACTGGAGGCTGAGTGACGATCAGATAATCCGTTTTATCCTGGGAAAATAAATCTAGCTTAATCTTTAGTTGTACTTAAATATGTTACCCAAAATTTAATTGAAATTCCATTAGGGGTAGCGTTTAAAAATATTTAAAAGAAAATGAAGTCCATCCTTTCCAAAAATAAACATGTAGACAAGTGTTAAGCTGGTCTCTTGTCTTGCGAAACACGCGTATACGTCGCTGTTTATGTTTTTGATATAAGAAAGGCCTGAATCTGTCTTTACCTATAATATATACTGTACATAATAAAATACATACAATTTCTTCACAGCTATCTTGAGTCAGGTTGTACTTGTTACAGCTTAGCGAGAGCCATTGTAGATCTATCTGAAAATTAAATATACATTTCTATAATTTAAATAGGTCCTACAAAAAATACTACAAAGGGGAATGAAATCATAAAGTACGTAAGAAAGTTTTGTATTAATAGTGGCTGTAATGAGTAGCAGAACTTTCAATATAGGTATTCAATCACTAAACTCAGAAATCATAAAGGCCATGGCCTTTCTGAAGTAGAGTGCGACCGACTACGGTCAGTGACCTCCGCGGTCATTGACCCTGATGAGTGATGTAATAACGTTTAAGGGTGTATTTGGCTGTAAACCTACTTGTATCCCAGATTGCCTTCAAAAATTTGTCTAACAAAACTGTACTGAAAATAATAGTTTATACCTATTGTATTTACTTATAGAATAACTTCAATATCAAAATTTTTTGACCTAAAAAAATAATCAGCAATTTTGACACTTGAGCCAACCTCTTTATTGCACTATATTGGTTATCCTATTATGGGACAACTGACACTACCTATCCTAGTAATCCAATAGGACAAGTCATAGCCATAGTCCTACGTACCTACTATCGTCGCATGCAGCACCAAGATCTTCTAGCCTCGACGCCGCATAGGAGGCATAAATGGACCATGCATAGGCACAAGATACAATTAACAATATGAAGTATATTTCTATGGTGCCGGTGCCCGGCGGCGGCGTAAGAATAGAACCTCATAACCACAACATCTCATGGGCAAACGCCACCTTAGACAACTTCATCACTTACCATCAGGTGAGATGTTGTCAAATGCCCATTTTAGCATTTTTTAAAAGCCACCCCATATCTTCCCATTAGTGCAATAAGAGCCGGCTAAGGGAATATCCAGGGAATGGGCAGCAGTATTCTCCTCTGTCTGCATTACAAGCGATCACCAAAGACGCCAAGCGTGCTGATTACACCCTCTAATAGAAGAGGCCTATGTTCAGCAGTATCTATTAGCCGCAAACGACGATGCATGGCTAATAACCAGCTAGTTATCCTTATCTATAAGCAAAAACTCACAGGTGCAGGAGTGCCGTCATCATTAGAGACGACAGTAAGAGAAGTGGCCTGTTGCTGTTGTTTGGTCAGCTCGTGTGGGCTGACCTTTACTGGTTCCAACTGGAAGGAAATAAAGTTCAATTTTACTTGAAAAACGCTAATTTTGTTGACAGCAGAATGTGTTTCTCTCTGTCTCTCGCTCTCTCTATTGGCATTTACAGGACGATTTGTAATTTTGTACAGAGCCCATTGATCGTCAACGAGAAGTAGACAGGTCATTATTAAAGCAATGCTTAGTTTAACAAGCGTTTAAAAAATAAGAGAACTGGTACCCAGTTCAGCACCGTTTTTGGTTTTAGACTTCATTCTTGAGTCTTACCTCAAAACAGTCGACTGCGACGTGGACAGTATCATTATCGACAGCCACGTGAACCTTGTGCCATCCTGGTGAGAAGAGCTGGAAGGAAAAATATTTTAAACACACTGGAGAGGTGGAAGCTGAATGCCCGTGTCTCAGCAGTGCAATGGGAACGCGTGCGCTGATGATAAGCAAACAGCTTGTCCCCAGATACTAAGGTTCGAATCTGTCCAATCCAGAATCTGAACCAATACCGAACAACTGTGACCCAGACAGGTTTTTCGTTCTCGGCCGAGACCGAGACTAAATAAAACGTGAATATACTTTAACACTTTTTTAATAATCAATGGTGGTGTAAGTTGTAACACAAAAAAAGCAATCTTTGTGCGTTTTCACCCTTCAAGGACTGTCACCTCTCGTCGTATAATTGACCAACTATTAAGAGCTGTTCACTTGCTACGCTAGTAGGTGGCGCTGCGGTTTGACCAATCATAATCGACTCACTCACACTAAGCACGCACTGACATGCACGCGCGTTACGTGCAGTAAATTTGAATTTGAAGGAATCCCATGCAGGGCCTACAACAGTCTCGGCTATGACCGAGAATTTCTGTGACTTTTAGCCGAGAACCGAGACCAAGTCCTCGGTTGAATTTATGGCCGAGAATGCCTAGACCGAGACCAAAGCCGAGATCCCGGTCGACCGTTACCAGATACCTATAACCTGCACGGGTGGCATGAGTGGCAGAAATCATCATACCCCTTCCCTCGAGAAAGCGTTTGACCGATGAAAATGCAACAAAAGTTTTGTGACGTGTCCTCGTAATCGTTCATTGGTGAAATACTTTCTCGAGAGACAAGATAGGTCGATTTCTACAGCTCATATGTACCTACTACCTGTTCTGGGAGTTTAGAAAAGTGGTTCTTGGCAAGCATGCATTTGAAGAACTGGAAAAGAGACTTACCTCCCAGCTGTCAAAGACCAGCTTCTTCTTGTGCACGTAAATGGCTATTTTCTTAGCCTTGGGCAGGAGACTCAGTGAGAAGTGAAGAGCTTTCGACCTTGCCTTCAGCAGGCTCCAAGGTCTCGACTGGCCTCGCGAGTTGAACGTGCCGATGACACTGAAGCTTGGGGGAAACCCGTTGGGAAACACCCGCCTGAAGGATAATAAATAAACATCACATACGTAGATTCTGGATCCTGAATAGGATTCCCTCTATCTACGGATATAGGGAATACGAAGACCTGCAACACCCAGACGCAGAACAAGTATTTGCACTTTTTCTGTGCACAATCACCTGTATTGTATATACTGAATAGTATGTACCTACCTATTGTCATCATTAACAGCCTGAAGACGTCCACTGCTGAACATAGGCCTATTGTTACCTATTGTAAACTTTGAATAATATTTGAATAGGTATGTTATTTTTTTATATCTTTATAAGCAAAGCATTTGACTACTGTCTCACCTGATGGGAAGTGATGACACAGTCTACGATGGTGCATGCTTGCCTAGAAAAATTCCAGAGAATAAAAATGGCAAAAAATGTTCGAGAAAATTTTTAGTAAATTAGAGAAAAAACATTGTTAATCGTTTTCAGTTCCATGCGAGATGTTTCAGCCCGTATAAGGATTTCTTGTAGCAAAATAACTTTATTATCGTGACCGTTCTTCACAAAACCTTAAGGCTGTTTTATAAAAAAATCCATTTCCAGATCTTCGTTTAGGAAACATGTGTCAACGTCTAGGTGTCTCATTTTCAGATCCAAAGCCTGTATAACATCAATAGCCGGAAGACGTCCACTGCTGAGCATAGGCCTCCCCCATAAAACGCCTCTTTGGACGCTTATCATGGCGGAATTGCCATAATCACCATGCTTGGCAGGCGGCTTGGTGATCGTAGTATAGTATTATGAAGACCGAAAAGAGTGCTGCTGCCCATTCCCGCACCCAGGAAGAGATGGAGTGGTCCTATTTGCACAGCGGAATCACACGTTTTGTATGTAATATCGATAAATACTTACTTCAAAGGCATGGTCAGGTTAGCTTCGCCACCAATCCTGTAAGCCCTCTGCAAGTCCTGAGACCCTTGGACCATAGTCACGCCAGTGGTTCCAGGTCTATCCAGCTGGTACACTGCTATCAGGTCCACCGTTTGGAAGTCTACATCTCCAGGGTTTGATGAGGAGCATGGCCCGTTAACAGAAAATGGTTCTGCTGTTGTAATGTTTTCTGGAATTATACGAATGTGATTCGATACAGGAGTTTTTAGTAATTGTAAAGTGATGATTAGCGGCCACGGTAATGGGGCTAAGAGGAGGCAGGGGGTGCTAAGAATCCCCGGTAGACGCCCGGCTACTAACCCCACCAACACGACCCCTGGCCTTGGCAACATATATCAGTCAATCACTGTGTGTTGCCAGTGATGACTTAAGGAACTGAGACGTGGTCTCTTACTGTTGACCTCATAGTAAGCTGAAAAAACGAGCTATGGAGAGCTATGCTCAGTGTTTCCCTGCGAGATAAAATGCGGAATGAGGAGATCCACAGGAGAACTAAAGTGACCGATATAGCTCATAGAATTAGCAAGTTGAAATGGCAACCGATGGGGAAGAAAGGTTCTCGAGTGGCGAACAAAACCTGGAGGACGTAGCGTAGGCCCCCCACTAGGTGAACCGTCGATCTGGTGAATGCCGCGGGGAGATGATCATGGGCGTACCCAGGGGGGGGGGGGCAGGGGGGCAGCTGCCCCCCCCCCCCCCCCCTGTATTCTGAATGCCTAGGTACCTATCGTTGTCGAAAAAGTTATAAAAATGGTAAAAAATAATATGTAATCAAGATGAAAAATTAAATTTTGATGGCCCTTTTGAGATGCACTGGGCGCGGGCACACTTACGTTGTTTATGTAGACAGCCAAGTCAGCAGCGAGAATTGCCTCTACTGGTAATATTTTTTATGGGTAACGAAAACTGCCCGGCAGTTTCCGGAAAAGTCACCACTTTTATCTGCGCTCCTTGGAGCGCAGATAAAAGTGGTGACTTTTCGCGCTCGTTTCGCTTGTGCTGAGATAATTTTGATGATGAGAGTAGGATTTTTAGAGTAGGTAGTTGTAGGTAGAGTTGATAGTTTAGAGTAGGATTACTAAAAAATAAATTACTAAAAAATGATTTGAATTAATTTAAGCAACTAAAATTAAAAGGTGCTCCTTTTTTACTTCATTGATAGGTTATAAAATTGCTGAATTGTATTTAACTTTAGCACTCCGTTCGTGCTTTACTGGTATTTGATTTATGATAGTTAGACAACGCCGAGTTAGAGTATCGGCTACGTTACAACTATAGCCACTGCTTCGCTCACGCTATTAATATTTTTGCTATGTTTTAATACATGACCAGCGCGCTTGAACATACGTTGCATGTATTTACTGAAATATAAAATGTGGCAAAACCAAGAAATTTTGCGCGCTCGCTTCGCTCGTGCTATTAATGTTTATGCTTTCTTTTAATACATGACCAGCACGCTTGAAAGTACGTTGCACGTATTTTCTGAAATATAAAATGTGGCAAACACAGAAAATTTAAAAACCGGGCATAAGAAACTTTGGGTTTCTCCATGGGCGTACCCAGCTTTTAGTTCAGGGGGGGCCCTGGACTAAAAGCTGGGTACGCCCATGGAGATGTTGGATGCAGGAGGTGAGCAGCCGCTGAAAGTGGCGCTCTCTAGGGGAGGCCTATGTTCAGCAGTGGACGTCTTCAGGCTGTTGATGATGATGAAAGTGATGATTAGTAAGCGAGCGTGGCTCAGCAGTAGCTTTTACGAGGGAACAGGCCAATAGCAACTATCTCAACTTATGAAAACTCTTTAAAAAAAGTTTAATTGCTATTCTTTTTTCCTAGACTTCGTAGGTAGTGTAATAATAAGATGCTTAAACTCATTCTTACCCAAAGAATCACCTAATGTTACAGGAGCAGATGATATCACCAATGTGGCCACTAAAACCCTGAAAATAAACACCAATGAAGCTGTATGCCTCGATATTAAATCAAAAGTAGGTACCTACAGTCGCCTGCACTGATAAGTACACATTTCACAATTTTCAAAATAAGTATTGTCATTGTATTCAAAAATGATGTAACATTCCCTTTTGTATGGTAACTAGGTATGTATAGGTACCCATATTCACTAATAAATGTAAACGAGACTATTATTACGAAGTAACATAATAATATTCAGTAATTTATGCTATTAATCAGAAAAATAATACCGTGACAATATTTTAAAAACTATGAAATGTAGGGTTGTTCCTATACTTATTTGTGCAGGCGACTGTATGTACACTATTATTCATTCTGTGTCCAAGGTGCATTCTGTAACGTCGATTACTCTTACTATCATCCAGTCGAGATGAAAAGAATCTATAACTAAGTAAGATCTTTTTAAATATAGCGAAGAAACATTATCTGCTGACGACTTCTCAAAACAGTCCCCGAGTTTCTTTAAAATATACGTATCCCACCCAAATCGCAACACGCCGTCCACTCAATTAACATTGACCAAAGGAATTGAAGCATCAGACGCCCCAGTTCCAAGCATCAAATCTCGATACAAGTGGTAGGTCAATATATAATTGATCTGCCACAACGGCCAATGCGACGCGACCCACTTATGAGTGACCTTCATCAGTCAATCAGCTATCTGGCCAATTTGGTGAACCTTGATATTTTTTACGCTGCATACCATACTAGGAAGTCCTCGTAAGGTATGCCTATTTCCCGAAGTTTTTTAAGCGCTTTTTCGCCATCCAATGAAAAACACCTTACACTTTATGCATTGTCCATCTTTTAGCTTAAAGCAGCAAGTAAAGGGAGAACCCTCCTTTACTCTCTACATATTTCTAATATGGCTGAAATTTTGCATGAAGATTTCTGAAACTACCAAGATACATAAGGTACCTACCTACTTGTCCCGAAAAATTCCGATTTTCCGTGGGAAACGGGTAAAAATGGCTGGCCTAAGCACTACAGACTATATTCTTAACTGGACATGTGCAGTCTATGTTATAAAGCCTGCAAGACGTGTCAATACAGATATAGTCAGGCTCCGTAAATTTTTCAGCAATCTTTTTTTGCCTCGTATAATCGTGTATAAATGTGCCAGAACAACCTGCGTGTGCGTGTATGCACAGACCAAGTCGTACACACATTCACACTACACACATTACACATACCCTTAGTATAAAATAAACTAACCCGGTGTTGCTAAGGTCTGTGATCTTGGTATGGATCCTAGACACAAAGACCTAGATTTTTTTCATTACTCTTAGTATAATATATACGTACTTTATGGTGGTTATTAGAATATAATGCTAGCAACAAGTTGTGAGCTAGGCATGCCAATTTCGCCCGCCCATAAAACTGATGACGGTATGATTATAAAAAGAATCTCAAGCCGTAATGCGTTACCATAATGGGACAATTTCAGGAACACACATTAATTTGTTATGATTTTAATGATACCAGTTTATATAAATGAATATATCTATCTGAGAACCTTGCCACACTGAACAGCAAAGCATAGACCCATGGAACTACAACCTAGGCCTAGGGACATCGACATTCTGGAACTCATTGCCATCTTCTGTGTTTTCTGAAACTTATAACTTGGGTGTAACCTTCTTTTTATGTCGCACCCCAGAATGAGGATTGATTGAAATATAATACGTAATATAAAACCGTCTCACGAAAGATGACCCCCAGACGCGTCGCCAGTCGCGCGACGGAATGTTGCTAAGCTCTACTATTTTAAGCTCCCCAAAGTTACAATATAAAATAATTGGTGAATATCGATTTTATTTAGTAAATTAAATATAACATAATATACCTATTTACATTATACATACAAAAAATTATATGTATTGACAATTAGTTCCACTTATTGCCGCGGGACTTCTGTCGTGAGACGAACTCTTTAGGCTATCGTTTAAATTTCTCTCTCGGTCTTACTCCTCTATATCTTTATTTTAAATTGAATCTCCTATTGCCAATTTGCTAGCAATTTTGATAGAGCCATGATATGCAGGTTTTAGAACAAATTAAAAGATGATAGAAATATTAGTGGAAGATTGACCCTATACAGGTAGGTACTTACTTAGGTATCTGTGATGGTGCAATGTGACGACACTGAACCGGCCTTAACGGACGACCAGCGCTGGTCTCATGACCAGCATTAAGCTGAGTTGGGACCGATTTGTGGCAAATAGCAATTTACCGCTGTTTAATTTGCTGTTAATCGTATTTGTACTATTTATTGTTTTTTTGCCACAAATAAATTCTTTTTCTTTCATTCTTCTTTCTTTCAATGCACGCAGTGGTTAGCTTCATGTTTAAATTTAAGGTTATGTACGGTCATTTAAAAGTAGGTAACTTTAACCGGGATTATAGTAGGTACTTTTCACAGTAAACGCAGCCTTACTGTGACAAGGTACCTAAATGCTAATGCGGACTGCTCTGTTCAAAGCTTCGTTTATGTTCGCTACATTGTCAAATTTAATGCAATTGCACTTGTCGTACAATTGAATTGATATTGCACTTGAAACATGTTGAGTTTGGTTACAGCGTTTCATCATTAATTTATGTGGCTGACAGTTCTAGAGCTTCGGCTTTTTTCGCTAAGTTTTCTTACCAAATTATACTTTAAAATACTCATCATCATCATCAACAGCCTGAAGATGTCCACTGCTGATCATAGGCCTCCCACAGAGAGCGCCACCTTGAGTGGCTGCTCGCCTCCCGCATCTATCGGCTCCACCCGGGGCTTAAAACACTATTGCAAATGTTTTTTAATTAGTTTTAGTGTAAGTTTTTAATTACGACCTGGATTTTAATAGTCTGCATCGTTTTCTTTTTATTTATTTTTTTCTACGAGATTATAAGTACTTAGGTACCTACTACAAATATTATGTGTGGAGGTAGGCAGGCATTATTCCCAATGAGGCTTCTTATTTAAAAAAAACGCTAGTTCCGCTTCTTTTCTAGATGGCGCTGTGAGTACATAGTTTAAACCTTTCAAACCACAGAGTAGTCTAAACATAAGAAAATGCTTAGACTACCTACAAAGAAATGTCAAATTCAGTTGAGTGAACCACGAGTACATTGTCTGTAGTATCTCTTAAGTAGTCTGTGATGCATTCTTCTTAAGTAAATTGAAGTACAGCAGAACTGCGAGACAGATAAACGTTAATATTATGATCCAAAATAAAGCCGAGATATCGCGCAACGAAAATAAAACAAACGAAACAGTTTAGAGTTGTCAGTCGGTATCGTGACACATTTCCTATAACCCGTGGTCTATGCTTGAAACAGTGACAGTGACAGATTTTGGTAAAACCACAACTGGCGCCATCTATTGGGTCATACATAAAACACCATTTCTTTTTTTTAAATAAAACTCCTCATTCTAGATATTCCTATGTCTACAGACTCCCATGTCTAGACTCCCGTTTATTACATATTATTGTCAATTTGTAGGTGAATAAGTACCTTCAGATAAAACACAAACACCTACTTGCATAAGTAGATAAGAAATAATATTATTGGCAATCGATTTAGTATCAATAGATGGTTTTTCATTGGATAATAAGTAAATAAATAATATGATTACTTAAATACTTAATTTAATATAGACAAAATAAGTTTTATCAATTACTTTCGATACCATCTTATAATTGTAGGCAAAGCATAAGTCGTATATTAAATACTAGCAGCTCGCCCCGGCTTCGCACGGGTATAATAGTTTTCTATGTAAAGAATATTTCAGGTATTTTTTTTACAACTTGGGTTACATTATTGGAGTTTTAGTAAGGATAAATAATTAATTAATTTGATTGATAATTTTTTTGATAATATAATATAGTCTATGTCACCCGGGGATAGTGTAACTTCCTAACAGTGATAGAATTTTTCAAATCGGTTCTGTAGTTTCGGAGCCTATTCAATGCAAACAAACAAACAATCAAATCATTCCTCTTTATAATATTGTTATAGATTAGAGACTAATTATATTCCACCATTATACTTATCTACTATAGGTAGGTATATCATACATAGAAAGCACTTACCAGTTAAAAGAGGTCATGTTAATTTTTAACAAAATAACTAACTCAATCACTAAAACAATATCATTGTACAAAGTTTTCTCCAATTAAACTTTTTATTATTCTCTTCGAAGCTACTTTTTTAATTTTCGCGCGACATACTTGGCTCTGGCATAACACTCTACTAGTGCAAGATCCAACGCGGCTACAGCAATGACTGAATCTGAAACAGAGATTTGTCTGCCGCGTCTTCAATAATATATCAATTAATTTGTACCATGCAAACGTTATTAATGGTACAATTGCAGAGAAGTCCGTCTGTGTGTCTGTGGCTAGGACATTAAGGCAATAAAACCAATCGATCTGCCAAACTCGGTGTATTCAGTCCATTGGCAAATAATTTACAATTGCTCCAGCGACGATGTGGGTGCGTAATAATAATATTTATATTGGCCTACTTTACAATTATTTGCACGATATAGGTACATTATTAGGTACCATTTGTAAATTTGGAAAGTTTAACAAAATATGCAGGAAAATAAGACTAGATATTCCATAAAACTAAACTAAAACTATAAAATTAACAGTAGGTATAATTCGAAACTAATCTAACAAACCACTACCAGTGAGCAAAGTGACCAAAATGCTGGCAGCATTGCCACGTTTAATTATTTGCATGTTACATATAGGTCTCAATAGTTACCTAACTAAACTTTTTTTTAATAGCGAAATTCACTACTGGGTGTAATTGAAATTGAATTCATTTGCATCCTTTGAATCTATAGGTACCTACCTACTCCTGCCTGACACTATATGGTATGCGTGGGCCAAAATTTATGAAATCTAACGCATCAATTTGATATTGATTATAACTCCAAAAAATGGGAGCAAATGCTTTGTTAACTGCTGCGGTAATAAATTAAATAGCACTTTAATTAATATAATAAAGTGCCGCGTGGTGCACTGGACAAAAATAAAACGCTTTTCTTCACGTGCTTTACTTCATTCTTCAGGCGGTACAGTATCCGGTATACCACATACCGTGCCGGTTATACCAAATACCACTACTTTTTTTTGTACCGGTACAACGTAACCGGTACAAAGTACCGGTCATACCGGATACCGTACTGGATGTACCGGATGCCGTACTGGATGTACCGGATACCGTACCTGATATACCGGTTACTGTGCCGGATATACCAGATACCGCACCGTATATACAGGATACCGTTCCGGATATACCGTATACTGTCCCCCCCCCCCCCCCCTCAGAAGTGAATTGCTGGATACGGCCCTGGAGAAACTGATGAGAATAAATTGGATTCATAGAAGTTGCTAGGAATTCAAATTAAAGACGCATAATTTGACCCTCATACAGTTCTTGGATCTGCCTTGAATGATGACGTTACATGTTACATGGCCAAGGATTCACATGTGCATCTGATAAAATGGGGCACGTTCACAGAAGCATGCGTAATCTATTCCGCGTGCAGTATGGAATGTGACATGGGTTGAGCTGACTTTCGTAATGTTTTAATGGATTTTAATAGGACGCAAAGCTATTTGTCACTTGAGAAGGCGTATCAGACATCGTTATCAATTAATACAGACAATAGTTTCAAATAAAGTCCGTACCTACAACATTGTCACAAACAAATCAAAGTAAGACACATTTTAAGCTACGGATTGGGTATGTTAAGAATGTCAAGAAACAAAAACAGAAATTAAATTATTTCAGAATTCAGTTCGGCTCTCCATTCTATACCTAATCGAAGTTTGGTTATCGAACGCGCAGTCTCTAACACGGCCCACCATCTCCATTATGCCAAAAGAACAGCATCATCTGCCAGCAGAATCCACCAAACACGACGGTGTGGATATGGAAAATATTTTTAATACACACTCAAAATAATATCGTTACAAAAAAACGTTACCGCTACTTTCAATATTTAATTTATAACACCAAGACGGAGAGTTTTGGGGAACGCGGAATAGTTCACGTCGTTGCATTGTATTATTTTGCAAAACTCGTGCTTTTTCCTGTTCTAATGTTTAATATTGTGAGTGTGGGCAAGTGATATCATTATATAATTATATCACTTGTGGTGAAACATGGTTTTTCGTGTTGCTTCCAACATTCCATAGAAGCGTCTAGTAAGGTTGCCACCACTTCACTAGGGCATGACTTAGACTGGACAATGACAGAGTTAGACTGGACTATGACTGACCTAGACTGAGACTTATTCTAAACACAATGAAAAATTACAATACTGACACTGGCTAAATACATTATGTGTGGAGCCAAAACATTAGAAAAAGAAACACCAAGACGAGTGCGTTTCATTCTACGCGTCCGTCTTGATGATTTTGTAAAAAATAACCTGCGTTCGGATAGCCTACTGGTGGCAAAATTAACAGTTAAAATTGACAAAAATGATCACATGCACCGTTCGTTTTGGGAACGTGTGAGCAAAAGTTGCGTTTTTAACTGTTTTCGTTCACCGTTCGGATAGCTCGAAAACAGTTAAAAATGCCATCGTGAACTGCCAATTTTGACCCACCTGCGGAGGTGATCGTTTTCTGATATTAGAGATTGACGTAGAATTTTTGGCATGATTATATAAAAATTACTGATTTTTATTGTGAAATTGCAGCTATCGTAATGATATAGCACGGAATAGTGAGAAGGAAGACGTAAGTTTACGTGTGTATTGTAAAATTCCGCCAATTTGTTTTTTGACATTTGAGATAACAAACCGCATTTGGTTATGTTGCGTTCGTTTTGGGTAGTGAGTAAAAGTGGCATTAATGGTGAATTTCTCAAACCAAACGGTTTACAACAACGCTAATTTTGCAAATGCCAAAAACGATACTGATCCCAATCCGAACCCCCCTATAGTAATAACAAAACGTCAAAGTCAAGCAAAGTAAAAATGAAAATCGGAACGTAATTTCAAGTTGTCTTTTTGGTGTCAACGTGAACAAGCGCGTTATTTCATCATTTTTTCAATTATTTCTTATTATTTATAGCTGAGTAGACGAAAAACACAGCCAAGGTGCCTAAATTTGTCCATTCAAACCATTTTGTGTGTGTAACTTGTTGGTTTGTGAAACGTATAGGTTATAAGAACGGCTGTGTTTCAGATGCCGTTATCGTGTAGATTCTACCAGGAGAAGTATCCTGAGGTGGAAGATGTGGTGATGGTGACGGTGCGCTCCATCGCAGAGATGGGTGCATATGTCCGTCTACTCGAATACAATGATATTGAGGGCATGATCTTACTCTCGGAGTTGTCGAGGAGACGTATCCGTTCCATCAACAAACTGATCAGAGTTGGCAAGACTGAGCCCGTTGTTGTCATCAGGGTGGACAAAGAAAAAGGTTGGTACCTATGTGCACCATTTTATATCCCTACAGTAAATCCTAGCTGTAATTATAGGACTCCCAATCTACAAATAAAATGCTAGCAGTGCTAAAAAGATCAATCAGTTTGCTCTTGCTGCCTTTTATTAAACTGCTTAGTGGCAAAATTGTATTGTACACCATAGTAGTTTACTGAATACAGCTGTATTGAAGTAAAGTTTGCAATAAAATAAGTAATAATTCTGTATGTAACTAATCTTATAATACAAATTTTTCATCTAACTGTAAAGCTAAAAGCAAACTTAGCCTTGTAGTTAAAATACAACCTTAAAGCAAGTTATCTATTAGATATCTAAAAATATAAGGTTATTTAAACTAATCACAGGTTACATTGACTTGTCAAAACGACGTGTCTCCGCTGAGGACATAGACAAGTGTACAGAAAGGTATGCTAAAGCGAAAGCAGTGAACTCCATCCTTCGTCACGTTGCTGAGCTCCTCGAGTATGAGAGCTCAGAACAGCTTGAGGAGTTGTACCAAAGGACAGCATGGCATTTCGAAGAGAAGTATAAGAAGAAAGCTTCAGCATATGACTTCTTCAAGCAGGCAGCAGTGTGAGTATCTTCAAAACTATGTACTAGCACTATCCTAAAAAATAAGATTATTCAATTGCGGTCTCACTGCCTCTTTGCTTTTTGACACAGTAGTGGAAGTGAGAGAGTAGTTAGTTGTTTGCTTGATGTTAAATGTCATAGCTGCCTATAACAGTTACAGTGTCATTCAGAACTCGCATTAGACTATTGTTCTATGAACAGATAGGCAAGTAGCAGGATACAGAGGAAAAAAACAGTACTCTGATTATTCTGAGACACATCAGCACAGTCTAGGACTATGAGATCAGCCCCCATATTATGATAGATCTAGCAGCGCTGCTGACACGTCTGCCATTCAACTACTGTCAAAAACTGTATGAACTTTGACAGCAGTTCAGCAAGGGGTGGGCATCAGCAGCGCTGCTAGATTCATCATAATGTCAGGCAGGACATAAAGTCTCATAAAAACAAATTTTACAATCAGTAATTCTGTATTCCAGAGATCCCTCAGTTCTAAACGAATGTGGTCTTGATGAAAACACCAAGAATGTCCTACTCGCCAATATAAAGAGGAAGCTTACATCTCAAGCTGTCAAAATCCGTGCAGACATTGAATGTGCATGCTACGGTTATGAGGGGATTGATGCAGTTCGAGCTGCCTTGAAGGCTGGCCTTGCACTCTCCACAATTGATTTGCCAATCAAAATTAACCTCATCGCCCCACCTTTATATGGTAAGAATAATACTTATTAACTAATGTTTGAAAGGGTATTATCATGTGTTTTTTGTTTGATTTTCACATAGAAACAACTGTACCGATTTTGCTGAAGGCTACATCCTAGGATATTTATGTATTTTATCGTGGAGTTCTTGCAGGAAATCAGGAAAATCTGCAGGGCACTTCTGGTTAACCCTAGAAATGGTTGCATTATTATGACGCAGCGTGCTATGGTAATTAATTATGTTTCAGTAATGACAACTTCAACACCTGAGAAAACAGATGGTCTCAAAGCGCTGCAGGATGCTATTGATAAAATTAAGGAGACCATAGACGCAGCGGGTGGCGTCTTCAACATTCAGATGGCAGTATGTATACTTTTTACATTGTCATTTCTTACCACAGTTTACATAACCATTAGTAATCACTTTCTGGTTCAATACGGGAACTTTAACCATGGAAAAAAAGGCAAAGCACTCATAAGTACACAGGTATTTTAGTGTTGTTTTAATATATCTGGACAACTGGAACATGCTACCAGAACAGGTCATTGCTGCCACCTCCGTGAATAACTTCAAGAACAAACTCAACAACTGGTTACGAGCGAATAAATTATCTCTCTTATCGAAGGATGAACATTAGAAGTAAATCCAACACTGTAGATATAAACAAATCAGCAGTCATGCTGCTTGTCTATCAACCAATAATAATAATAGTAATAATATATTTCCAAAGGTTGTCTGGAAGATATCGCTGTAAGTGATAAGACTGCCCATTGTAATACTATATTTTTCATATATTATTTTGTAGATTTCGTTCTTTATCTATCTATTTAATAATAATATTGCAAAAAATATCTAAGACAACATAATTGAATAATTGAGTGAATAAATGACTCTTTTAGTTCAGGCAACTGGTTTGAAAATAAAGAGTTTATAAATACCTTACTGAATAACATACTTATTTTCTAACGATTATTTTTTTAATATTTCAGCCTAAAGTGGTGACGGCGACAGACGAGGCCGAGCTGGCGAGGCAGATGGAGCGCGCAGAGATGGAGAATACCGAAGTTGCTGGAGATTCCGCGGAGGAAGACGAGGACGAAGGTAAATCTTCTCCATTTTAGTATTGGTTTTTTGATAGCACACGCCCATGAAGTTTCGTATTGTTTACGTTAAAATTTCATACAAATAATAATGTACTTCATGGAATTAATCAAAATGTACATTTATCGATATCGATTATTACGTTTACGTACCTAATTCGATTAATGATAATAGTAGAATCGGAATGGTATCACATTCGAGAATCTTTAGAACACCCCTAACTTGTCAGTCGTTGAGCTGTCAAAAAACCATTAATAAACTGGGCAAGGTATAATATTATTGTAGGAGTTTTGGCGGGAACGCGGAAAAGTTCACGTCGGTGCATTGTATTATTTTACAAAACTTATGCTTTTTCCAGTGTTAATGTTTAAAATTGGTTGCGTTTTACGCATTAAGTGCTGAATTACGAGCATGAGTGTGGGCAAGTGATATAATGTAGTGAAACGTGGTTTTTCGTGTTGCTTCCAAAATTCCATAGAAGCCTCTAGTAAAGTTGCCATCACTTTACTAGGGCATGCCTTAGACTGGATTATGACTTAGACTGGACTATGACTACACTGACTGTGACTATGACTTGACTTTAAGTGAAAATTTCCATAATACGATGAAAAATTACAAAACTTGACACTGGCTAAATACACTATGTGTGGAGCCAAAATAAAAGAAAAAAAAAATATTGTAAACATATCCATGGAATGGATTTTTAAAGAGAAACCACACTTAAGGTAATAGAAATAACGCCCAACGATCACATACATAGATCCTGGACCCTAACTAGGATTCCCTGTATCTAGGGATCCAGCAACTACATGAACCATGGTCCCATAACACGCAGACAGAACCACTACCTACCTACTTTTAGCGCTTTTTTTTTACACTTCATTGTAACGGGAATCGAACCCGCTGCCTGGGGTTATAAGCCGACTTACTCGACCAACACCACACCACAGAAGGCTGTCAAATATAATATATTTGACATTAAAGAATTAGTAAGTTGAAATGGCAATGGGCAGGCCACATCGCTCGTAGAACTGTCAACCAATGGGGAAGAAAGGTTCTCGAATAGCGACCACGAACCGGAAGACGCAGCGTAGCTCCCACACTGGGTGGGGCGACGATCTAGTGTAAACCGCAGAGAGATGATTGATGCAGGAGGCGAGCAGCTGTTCTAAGTGGCGCTCTGTGGGGGAGGCCTATGTTCAGCAGTGGACGTTTTCAGGCTGATGATGATGATGATGAATAACAGTGACAAAATGACTTTTCTCATAGAGGGGGATGAAAAGCAGTGTGCGACACGGTACCAAAATTATTTAACTTCGAATGACGTACATTGAATTGAATCCCTCACGCTTAAGATTCTTCGCTTCGCTCTGGATTCAAACAATCGCTTTCGCCGTAAATACATTATTTTGGTCCCTTGTGACATAATCTACTATCCATGTATTAGATAAAATAAATAAATAAATGTGTGTGGGCATTTCACACAGCGCCATCTAGCCCCAAACTAAGCTTAGCTTGTACGATGGGTACACTGAGAAAAAAAATAGGTTATGGTTACGTTTTGTCGGACAACGTAACATATTAGGTAAACACAACCGAGTGCACTTGTTAATACAGATTTTGTGATTTTACTAACTCATTAGGTTATTTTTGTGATTTTACTAACTCATTAGGTTATTTTAACCTTTTACCCAGTTAGGTTAACCAGTTAGTTAATCACCTAACTGGGTAAAAGGTTAAAATAACCTAATGAGTTAGTAAAATCACAAAATCTGTATTAACAAGTGCACTCGGTTGTGTTTACCTAATATGTTACGTTGTCCGACAAAACGTAACCGTAACCTATTTTTTTTCTCAGTGTACCAGATAGAATACTTAGTACATTATCGTAATCTGTGGTTCCAGGTATGGGCGACGCGCGTGTGGAAGGCGAAGCACCGCAACAAAATGGCGCGTCCGATGATGAAGACGATGATTGAACTTGATATTTCCGCTACATTTGTATATTATAGCATCGCCGTGTTACTGGTTAAATATATACACATTTTATACAGTTGTGGATTTTAATTTCATCATCAACATAACCCTTCAGGCTTTACTGTTAAGCAACAGCCACTGAAAACAGGGCTCCCATATAAAGCGCCACCTTGGACGCTTATCATGGGCGCTTGCCATAATCACCACGCTTAGCAGGCGGCTAGGTGATCGCAGAAGATTTTAATGTACCAAGGAGAATGCTGCTGCCCATTCCCTGGATATTCCCTTTGCTGGCTCTTACGACACCCACGGGAAGAGGTATAGTTAAAGCTTGCTATGGCATAACTAGAAACTTTCCAATTTTGACTGTTTCTATTAAAAATATAATTCGATAACGTATTATCGAACGTAGCACTATTTCCGCAGAACACGTAAGACCTACATTTTTTTAAGTTTGTATGTCGTGCCTTTCGTAAGAATAGAACCATCACATGTCTTCCCGCAAGTGCCGTGAGAAACCGGCTAAAGTAATCCAGGGAATAGGCAGCGTCCTCCCCGTTCTCCATACAATTACTGTCATCACTAAGACGCCTGCCTAGCGTGGTGATCACAACAACCCCCCGAAGGCCTAAAAACGTAGCGGTTATTTATGCTCTTTGAGCCTTAGGTATGGACATTGACTATAAATCCAGTTAACCAATGATACAACTTCCCCTCATACGAAAATTAGTAGTGTATTTCAACTATTTTCATACAAATCACGGGAACCCGTTGATGTCTTTTGTTCCATCCTGCTCTGTCCTTTGTAATTTTGTATAGCTTTGTCTCGTTTTGTTACCTCGCCCCCTGCCCGCGCAGGTGAGTCGTGTTTGTACGAGAAATTATGTTCACGAGCTATCAACGAGCTTTATAATCTTTGGGTATGGACTAATCACTATATGAATTGAAGCGTCTAGTTGCCTGCTATTAATAGAACCGGCCAAGTGCGAATCGGATTCTTGCACCAGCGGTCAAAAAATTCCCGTTTATTGTATGGGAGCCCCTTAAATATTTATTTTATTCTGTTTTTTAGTATTTGTTGTTATAGCGGCAACAGAAATACATCATCTGTGAAGATCTCAACACTCTAACTATCACGGTTCATGAGATACAGCCTGGTGACAGACGGACGCACTGCGGAGCCTTAGTAATAAATATTTACCGTTTCATTTTTAGAAATGAACAAGTAAATATTATTTTCATAAAAGGTTAAAAATGAATGCAAAAATTGAGTAAAATTGGTAAATAAATCACAGAGTAACAATATTTTAAAGTTTCTAGAGGGGGGGGGGGGGGCATCGCCTGTCCTACAGACCAACTACCGCGGTTTTGGCTTCCACACCAAAAGCGCTGAAGTGTTTGTATAAAATTTTGCAAACAGATTGCTAATACTACCGAGATTATAATTATGATACTTTTCACAGAATTCACACTAGATACTTTTATTCCAGTTCCCTCAGGAAAATAGAGAGTCAAACTGCATGGCGCCTCTAAGGGATATAGCTTATGACCCCAACAAAAAAAGGTTTTATGAGGACAGAGAACATTCAACTTTCTATACATAGGTCATTAGTCCAAAATATGTTTTGTAGTAGGTAGTGTAGCTATAAGCATTTACAATATGTAATAGTTTGTATTATTGTAGTAGTTAGATTAACATTAAATAAAACAAAATTTAACAACAACAATAAAATATTTAATTACGTCACCGAATTCATCCATTCTTTCAATATTACAACATTACTACCTACCTATGTACAAAATTAAATAATTTCAATAAAATTAATAAAGAAAAAAAATATCCAGACAATCTCTATATTGGTTCACTACTTCTATTACATACTTATTTGGCATTACATTGCAAAATCATAATGTTCTGTCCGCAGTAATATGAATCAAAGATAGGACAGGACATACTGTGGCAGAATAAATATAATTTTTTTTTTTTATTACTGATTTTTGCGTTTTGTAGCCAGCCTGACTAATTAGTTACGTGATAACGAAGGATAAAACCATTCAAGTAAAATGTACCTGATTACATATTCCTAAACCATTATTAGAACTAACACCCATGTTCATCACACAAATATTTGTGCCGGGTGTGAATCGAAACCACAAACTACAGTTCAGAAGGCAGGACTACTGAAGTCTTTTCATATAAGATTCTTTCTTATCAGATTTTTAGCATTATATACCAAAGAGAAGAGCAATTCTCCCTCTACAATTTTCTCATACATTGTTAGTCTGTGCAAACACCATGGAATTTACTATTGGTGAAATGTTCACCCGTGGCGCGTGCCGTAAAATCTTTTCGCGTGCCAGCTGGGGGGTTAAAAATAGAGACGCCCTGCGGTTTCACCCAAAACTTACATAATTTTCCGCGGGATTCCTTGAATTTCCGAAATAAAACGCATCTATCCCGGTAATATACGTTCTTCTAAAAAAGTTATCAAATGTCACAACAAACAAATAGATACCTAATGTTTTTAATTTCTATATTATGTAGGGATTTAATATAAACTTCACACCGGCTAAATTCACTAATGAATGGGAGCCAAACTAAAAAAAAGCTATTGACCGTGACGTTCAGTCATAGTGATGTACAACTTGTAATATCATAATCTACACTTTATCCCTTACTCGGTCTGTGGTCCCCGCCGTGAGGCCTCAGTGATGTTCATAGTGATGTGCATTATACATGTAATTTACACTTGTAATCGATAATTGTTGTTTATAAAACGCCGTAACTAGTAAGCTGTAGTTACTTGTTCTTGTAGCTGCTACAATTGCTAGCTTGTACTTGTAGCTTTATAAAACGGGGCCCTGGCCAGTCAAATAGAATAAAATTTGTCTATTTCCTAATAAAAATTCTACCTATTATTCGTCTACATATTCTATGCTTTCCGTCCATTAATCTTACATAATTTACTTCTATTTATTTTGTCAAAGAACAACAGCCCCGCTGCCTTCTCTATCGTCTCGGGAGGAACCTGAAAAACAAAATAAATTCTTAGATCATTAGTAGTCCTGCGAACAGTAGACTTTGCAAGCACAATTTTTTTTATTCGTAATACTTGTTTAAAATTGAGTATCAAACGTTTCTGCCAAATATTATCAAAATGGCTGGTAAATGGTACCACAGCAAAATTCCCCCTTTTTGGGGGAAAAACATCACCAATCAAAAATCGCCGGCGATAAAAAATCTATGAAATTGTAACACCTGTATACCAAGTTTTGACCACACTAGTTAGTACTAGTTGAAAAATGTGGTACATCCGGACAGATGAAAGCAAATTTCGTGAGTTGAAGGAGACTTCGCTCACCTATTGGTAAACATTTTACCACGTCATGGCATGGCGGCTTTTGTATCTGCCTTATTGTCTGCATAACAATGGATTTAAGCTTCAGTCACACCGGCGCGACAAGCGGCGTCAGTGAGCCCATCGCTGCTTGTGTTCGTAGACGGCCGCGCCGCGATCCCTGCGGCCAGCGATGGATACACCGAATGGTTTCACGTCATTGACGCCGCCGCTCAGTAGACGCGCCGGTGGGGCCGAAGCTGTGAAAAACCTGACACATATCATGGAACAAGTAGGAGAGGAATACCAATACACCAATAAAACAGCGTAGATCAAAAATATGCTAAAAAAACCGTTTTAAACCTAGATGGCGCTGCAAAATGAGCGGTCTATACGGCTAGCTACGGCGGGCTAGGTTTAAAACGGTTTTTTGGCATATTTCTGATCTACGCAGTTTTCTTGGTGTATTGGCATTCCTCTCCTACTTGTTCCATGCACATATCGTATTGAATATTCTTACCATGAAGGAGGAAACAGGCGTGTCCTCAGATATCTTCTGGTTCGGCATGACATAGGCCTCCATATCGAGCGAGCCGTCCGGAGCCTCGGCCACCACAACTTTGTAAAAATGCGTCGGTACCGCCACGCTATTAGCGCCTATTACTTGATATCTCACGTAGAATTTGCCGTCGGTATCTTTTCTGTAATTATAATTTAGAAAAAGTTAGAAATTAATTCTCACAATTGTGCCGGATTTCCGAAAAGGGGAGCTTGCCTTTTTTAAACGTTTATGCTATAGCGCGATGGTGGCCGAGCGGTAGCATGTGCGCTTCGCAATCTTCCGGCACCGGGTTCGATCCTCGGCCCTGCACCAATGACTTATCTAGTAAGTTATGTGCTTTCGATGCCATCGCTCCGTGCCTCGGAGGATATGTTAAACCGTCGGTCCCGGTTGTCATAAGAACATCTATGGCAATCGTTACGGGTAGTCAGACACCTGATACAACCTGACGCCTGATCTAACCATCCTTGTTACTGGTTCCTTATGAGTTGCGAGGTCAGATGGCAGTCGCTCGTGTAATTCTGGTAGCTGGCCGCTACAGGTTAGATCGTGAGCCGCCCCCAAAAATAAATGGGAAAAGGCAAAGAGGATGAATGAATATGCTATAGCGCTAACATCATTTGCGAATTCCCAAAAATCTGCATTTGTTGCAGAAAATCGCTACTCACTAAATTCCCGCCAGAAACCATCCCTTCTCTTCCCGTGGGTGCCGTAAGAGCTGGCTAAAGGAATATTCAGGGCAAGAGCAGCATTCTCCTAAGTATGTTAAAATCTTCTGCAATCGCCAAGCGGCCTGCCAAGCATGGTGATTATGGCAAATCTTCCATATGATAAGCGTCCAAAGTGGCGTTTTATGGGGGTTCTATGTTCAGCAGTGGATGTCTTCCGGCTGCTAATGATTAACATAAATAATATTTATTATACTTTTTTTGTTATGTATACGAATTACGTGGCGAGCTAGCTAGTCGTTCACCTGGTGTTAAGCGACACGGCCGCCCATAACAGATTGCAGTGTCACTCGGAACTCTAAATTAAAGTTTTGCGTGACACCGCGCACCGCGCACGTCATCCTGAGACAACACACAAAAAAAAGTCTAGTAAAGTTTTCTAGACTGTGAGATCAGTTCTTAAGTCTCATTTGCCCAGTAATTTCACTAGATACCCTTTAAACCGGAACACGGTAGTGCTTGCACACTACTGCTTGGCGGCAGAATGACTGGCAAAGCGGTGGTACCTACCTAGACGAAAAGTTCTACCACCTAGTATAATATTAATGTTAAATAATAACCTTACCTAGGTAAGTACAGAGGTCCTGTACAGCAGTAAACATTGGTGTAAACCTTGGTAAGCTTCCTGACATGTTTCTCTAGCCTATTCCACGCGTGACGGTTGAACCCTTCACCCACCTGGAAATTGGCAAACATGGATATTAAACAATAAAAAAAAATAAAAAAAAAAAACATTAAAAAAAAAACTACTAACTGCTACTAATACTACTACTAATTTTACTAACTGTAATAAATTTTATTATAAGCTCAGACTAATAGTTAAAGTTGGGTGATAATGCTATATTTATATAATTTATTATACATTATACTATAATTTTCCAACTGTAAAGTATTTCAAAGTGCTATAATATGTATCATAGTACGCCCTACAGAATGAACAAAAATCGTATCATTCTCGCAGAGCGCAAAATGAACGAACTTCACTTGATCATAGAATATAACTTAATTTCGTTATAAATGTTACATTTCAGTGTAGATAAAAAACCTTCCTTTATGTCCTTATAATTATCACGCGAGAGTTCATATTCGTCAACTCAAAATTCACATGACAACAAATTATAAATATTATAGCAGTGATGGTCGGATTTTCATAATGTGTTATAAGACAAGAAAATAAGCAAGTAGATTGTTTGCTATATGATAAAACGCTCAACTTTTACTGTAGTAGAAAACATAGACTTAGAGCTTAGAACTCAAAAGTTACAAAACTACAAATTGAAACATGAAAAACATAACTCTACTTCTGCGTAGTTAAATTATTTGTTTTTTTTGAGTGACTTTTATATCACACAAATGGCTAGATTTCAATGAAATCTTGCATTAAAATATCTTACACGCAGCCACACTGGCGTGTCTGCGATGCGGTAGCATCAGCATCGCGAAACTATTCGGTAGCCATCGCTGCCCGCGGGGATCGCGGCGCGGCCGTCTACGACACGGGCAGCGATGGGTACCGCATGGGCGATTTGACGCTTGGCTGACGCTACAAAACAAGCGAGTTTGCAACGAGCAACTGCCATCTGACCTCGCAACCCATAAGGGACCAGTAACTGGGATGATTAGATCAGGCGTCAGATTCTATCATGTGTCTGACTACCCGTAACGATTGCCATAGATGTTCTTATGACAACCGGGACCGACAGCTTAACGTGCTCTTCGAGGCATGGAGCGATGGCATCGTAAACTGCATATAACTTACTAGATAAGTCATTGGTGCAGGGCCGAGGATCGAACCCCGTGCCATAAGATTGTAAAGCGCACATGCTACCGCTCGGCCACCATCGCTTGATCCTGGTCATGTGGTATGTTTATATTACAACAATAGTACATATTACTTATTCTGAGGTAAGGCTGAACTTGTTCACCTCCAACCTGTGACTATACCTGTGGCGCCATGTTGGTGAGGTAAAATGTCTGCTCCACATGCTTCTGTGATAGTCTGTGGTTACCGGCCGCTGCCATGTGTCCACGGTCAAACCCTGACCCTTTGTAATCGCTGTTTAAAGATCTGAAATAAATTACTAGTGAAAGAACATTTTTTAAAACAATCTTTTATTTTTTATTCATATTTACTTTTTCGTATTCTCAGCAAACCCTTTCATTTGATACCCATGCCATGGGTGTGCACAAAAAATAATAAGTCCACCATGTTGGGCCATTGGCCATATTGGATTTAGAATGGTGAAGTATGATGGCCAACACTCTCACAATGTGGCAATGTGTGTGTAGGTAGGTCCGTGTCACAGCAGTGGGAATGTATTGGACTAAAGACGATCTTGAATCTTGATTGGCTGGAATAATAATTACAGCCCTTCAAGACAACTAAATTTTCATCTACCAACAGTTTGTACCCAATTATTGTTTATTGAAACCAGTGTCTTTTTTTATCAATCTGTTCAGTCAGATCACTTTGTTGAATTGATCAGGGGTCTTACTGTCACCTCTTAGCTGGATTCAAATGAAGACCTAAATTGAATTTCTACCATACAAATTGTTGTGTTTAGGTCTTCTATTGAACCGAAGGCCAGATTGGAAAAAAAACACAAGTCCAGTGTTTTTTTTCTTCTCTAGTTATTGTGTTATATCAATAAGTACATAGTAAGTAGACCAATCCTACAGGTGGAAGTGAAATTTATTTTTTCAATCAGACAGTAAGCCTTTGCCCTGCAGTGGAACACAACCGGCTTTTTATTAACATTTCATAACCCTCAACAAGAAAACAAAGAAGTTTACCTAAAGAAAGGATGTATGCTCTCATCCGGTTTAAAGTCACACTTGCTCCGGTCCACCTGATCATTCTTCTCAATGTGTGCTTTAGTGAGGTGCTCAAACACCCAGTGAGGAACCCGCGTCCGTCGATCGTAAGATAACACGTAGTCGTCATATGAACGAA
Organism: Ennomos quercinarius; assembly: GCA_910589525.2. Classification (NCBI taxonomy): domain Eukaryota; kingdom Metazoa; phylum Arthropoda; class Insecta; order Lepidoptera; family Geometridae; genus Ennomos; species Ennomos quercinarius. The sequence continues at coordinate 6,126,421 of OU342510.1, forward strand.
CGTTATCTAGGCCGGGGAAACCGTATTTCATTATTTGTGATATCTGGAAAACAGATAAAAATTACATAGTATAAGCAATTGTATATTTTTCCATTTTAGTGTCGATAGATACTATGTCAGTAGCGTACAAACAGGCTATTGCCTAAACTAAAGAAAATCAATATAAAAATAATACTTTGGTCGAAAGTTGGAATATTATGTAAACATAGAAACAAACCCTATCTTTGGCTCCTTCAGTATATGGTGAAGCAGCAGACACCGTGCCAAATATCGGCAACCCAGGCATATTTTTTAGTGTCTTCCCATTCACAACTATTTCATTTTCCAGCACATTTCCATACTTTTTGTTATTTTGTCCAAAATAGTAACAAGTGAAACCGACAGCGCCTAATTGAGCACAATGTAATAGCCGTTTTTTAAACATGTTGTGTCCTTCACTTCACCAATACACTATAAGTTATGTATAAATTAAACTTCAAAGAACTTTGAAACTGTTTTATAACAAACAAAATAATAAAAATCCAAAATTCTCATTCAAATTTTGAGGTTAATTTTATTTTTTTATATGGCTATTTATAATAGGGCTGCCAGACATAAATCATCAGATTACCTGCAACGCATCACACAAAAATTGGTGGTTAAAAAAGCGCAAAGCGTCCAAAGCGATTCCGTTTTTGGTCCACAACGTACAACACCCGCTTTCGTGGCTCTCACTTGGCGCTTTGTACATCGCGCCGCCTAGACTTAGAGCGTTGTGTACAGGGGTGGCTTTACCTTCGGTGCAGGGTGAACGGTGCACACGGGTGCAACGTCCTAGGAGGTGCCGAGCACCACTCGCCGCACCGCCCTAGGCCGCGGCACTTTCAATGAATCACGTAATATGAGCTCCAGTTTGCATACATTTTGTATGGCATCTAGAGGTCTTCTTATGGGGTCAGTTTTGAGGTTCAAACCACCCCGAAAATTTTTATTTTTTCATTCACATTGTATTAAATGGAAAGACGAGGAGGTCTCATTATTGTTACTTACATTATAATTGAGAATTTGGCGCTGCCACCCGTCGCCTATTATCCGTATAGCATAATTCGGTGACCTTCTTGTGTTTTAGTGCAGTGCCTACCGTGTCGCCCCACGTGTAGGTACAAAGTTATTTTGTCATTTGAAATCATAGCGCAAAGTTTTTGCGAAATCTTTGCATACGTTTTAATGTCAGTCATTTCAATAAAATTGGGAGGCGCTAAAGATAGCTCACGTTTTATGTGTTTTATCTAGATTTATTTATAAAAGTGCAAATTTTTGGGGTTCGCTTCGCTACCGCGTTTACATTTGTTTTGTCGATCGTCGTAATAAGATTTCTTTATAAGTATATTTATAAACTACTGAAGTTCTTGCGCTGGCTTTGCATGCGTTTTCATTGTGGGGTATACAAACTCCAAAAGCTCGCTTTGATGTTTCTACTTTATTTTGTTTTATAACACGCGCGTTTGTACTGACTGACATGTAATTCATGCTTGAATTGCCATACGCGTATTCTGAAATACAATATGGCAAGTATAAAAATTTTCGCGCTCGTTTCGTTGCGCAATTTATGTTTTTACTGTATTTTGTTTTATAGCAAGCGCGTTTGTACTGATTGACTTGCAATTCATGTTTGCATTACCATACACGTTTACTGAAATACCCCTTAGATAGACCTTAGCAAATCCTCTCTTTCAAAACTCTTTTGAAAAAATCCAATAATAGGTAACTTTTGAGATGAACAGAGCAAACTGTTGTTGACCTACTTCAAACAGACTCCTGAGGTCTACTGTGTGTACAGCTCACAGTGTCACTATTATAGTTTTAATTTTATTGTACTTAGGTACTTAATAATAAAAAGTATTATTTACATGTCCTGACAATCATTCCAAAATACCGACTTATTGCAATTTGCCGCGATATTAAGTCGGGAAGACTTAATATCGCGGCAAATTGCAATTTGGCAACGCTAACTAGAGGGGGCTAGGGTAATGATTGCACAAGGGTGAAGGACGCTACATGGTCTAGAGACACCTCTGGCTGTGCGAGTGCATCACACACGCGGCGTACGGAACAACGCAGCGCGAGTGCGTGGAGCGAGTAGTAGGTAAAAGCGCTGCTTTTACTAAAGCGGAGCTGCTTGTGCTTACCGAGTTATCGCGGCAGCGGCTGGGCAGCCAGTAATGACGCGGCACGCTTTCTACAACTCGCGCGTGAAAACGTGAACTCGAGCCGGCTCACGTAGTATACCTACGCTTACTTTGGTACGCACTGATCTCTATAATACAAATTGTATAGGTCAGTGTTGGTACCTACGCTTTGTTTTTGTGCTTTTGATTAGAAACTGTGATAGGACACGCAATATGTGGCTGTGTGATTTGTGAATAAGTGGATCTACCTTAGTTTAAGTGTGAATTAAGTGAACATTTAATGAATAAAATGTGGTTTCGTGGAGATTTCCCAATATGGAACTTTTACCGGTGACTTAAGTTCTCCTCATTATAACTTAAGCACTTAAAAAAGCCTGCTTAAAAAAAGATTAAAGTTTGTAGCACGGTTTTGACATTAAGCAGATTTGAACACTACAATACTACCCGCAACCTACAAAGCAAAGTAAAAAAAAAACAATTGGAGTGGAACCACAGATTAGAGAAAAAAACAATTGACTATGCTAAAACTCTACTACCTCGTCTGTGACTAAAACCAAACAAAACCTCAGACCAAGGAAATACGCTAGCTACATATTACTGATCTGTGGGAAATACAATGAACAAACACACAGATTAGAGAAAAAAACAATTGACGAGCAAACAAAACTCAAACAAAAGTCAAAAGTCAATTTAATACTCTGTGATTTGTTTACATAACAAGATTTTGCAGAATATTGGACTTTTTCATATATTGGCAGGGCAAATTCTGAATTTCTGAGCACAATACGGTAATTTGTAAATGAAAATAAAGTTTTAAGGTGCTGGAGCATAAAAAGCTGCCGCAGCTGTCCTATAAATATGACAAAACTGATTTTCAAACGGAGCCGCGTATTATCGGCGGTTTTATCCCGAAATAACTATAGTACCGTGCATAAATCTGTATCAATAGTAAAAATAAATGGAAAGGAATTTGAAGCTGATGACTACACAAATATCACGCCGAAAATTACATCGTATTTAGGTCGAAACTTGCACCTTCAAAAAAACAACCCATTATCGATTGTGAGGCAACGAATTGTTAACTATTTCTATTCATCCTTCACCCAGAGAGGTAATCCGACATTTAGCGTATATGACAACTTGCCCCCTATAGTCACAACAAAGCAGAACTTTGATGATTTATTGATTCCCTCTGATCATCCAAGCAGAGCAAAATCTGACTGCTATTATATTAATAAAGAAACTCTGCTAAGGGCGCACATGACCTCTCATCAAAGTGAGCTGCTCAAATCTGGCCTGGATAATTTCCTGATGATTGGAGATGTTTATAGAAGAGATGAAATTGATTCTACTCATTTTCCTGTATTTCATCAAGTAAGTCTTCAACATACCTACGCTAACACTAAATCATTATCATCATCAGCCGGGGGACATCACTGCTGAATGTAAGCCATTTATTTGTTTATTTTCCTTAATCTAACTTTGATGACTGGCCTGATAGCTCAGTTGGCAGTAGCTCTGCCTTCAGAATTATAGGTTGTGGGTTCGATTCCCACCTGGGCCAAACATTTGTGTGATGAACATCGATGTTTGTTCTGTGTCTGGGTGTTATATTGTATTCTATGTATGTATTTACAAAAAAAAGTATCTAAGTATTATATCAGTTATATGGTTCCCATAGTACAAGCTGTGCTTAGTTTGATGCTAGATGGTGTTGAAATGTCCACACATATTTATTTAGTTTATTTTTATTTAATCACCACACTTGGCAAGCATCTTGTTGATCACAAAAGATAATTGTTTACTACATGTTTAAATATAATTATAATTTAATAAATGAATTTATTTCTGAACACACTCAGTTGCAAGCACCCTTACAGGGTTCATGTACCTACTTAAGCTAGTTATCAAGACCTAACATAATATATTATTATATAATTGTACATGAATGCAAATAAATGAATATGAATATGAATATGAATAATAATGCAAACTCAGGAGAATGCTGCTGCCCATTTTCTGCATATTCACTTAGTTGGCTGTTACGGCACTCATGGGTTGAGATGGAGTGGGCTATTCTTACTCTGGGACCATATGGAACAACTTACCTACAAATGGAGAGACTGGCCTGTTAGCTCAGTTGGTAGTAGCTCTGCCTTCTGAACTGTAGGTTGTGGGTTCGATTCCTACCCGGGACAAACATTTGTGTGATGAACATCGATGTTTGTTCTGTGTCTGGGTGTTATATTGTATTCTATGTATGTATTTACAAACAAAAAAGTATCTAAGTATTGTATCAGTTATCTGGTTCCCATAGTACAAGCTATGCTTAGTTTGGGGCTAGATGGCGCTGTGTGACATGTCCACACATATTTAATTTTAATTTTATTTAATTTTTAAAAAAAATATTTTAATTCGCTATTAAACAAATTAAAAAAAAAATATACATCATGCACCAAAAATTAAACTTGTGAAAATCTATAAAAAGTGTCAGAATGCCTACAATGCAAACAGGACAGGTTATAAAGCAATTCAATAAAGAAAAGAACTGAAAAAAGCAAACTTTTTTATTGCTGTCTCACCCCCTCTGCACTTAAACACAATAGTGGAAGAGGAAAAACAATAGTTTCTTGTTTGCATCAGATTAGTTTCTTTAATGACACATGTTATACCAAGCACTGGCTCCTTTTTACAATTAATAATAGGGGGAATAACAAATTAAAATATAAGTCATAGCTCATTCTTATATTATTTCAGGTGGATGCAGTAAGATCTCAACGTAAGGAAGAACTGTTTTCTGACAAGCCAGACTATGAAATATTCGAACCAATATTTGATCCTGAAAACCCACTCCAGTTTACTAACTCTATAGATGATCCAATGAAACAGAAATGTCATACACTAGAAGCAACAAAATTAATGGAAGCGCAGTTAAAAAATCACCTTATAGGAATGGTTTGCAGCTTGTTTGGCAAAGACATTAAACACAGATGGGTTGATGCATACTTCCCGTTCACCCACCCATCATGGGAACTAGAAATATACTATGAAAATAAATGGATGGAAGTGTTAGGCTGTGGTATTGTACGAAACGAGATTCTAGCCACTGCAGGACCTAATAATTCTATTGCTTATGCGTTTGGCCTTGGTCTTGAGAGGCTAGCTATGGCATTGTATAAAATACCCGATATAAGACTAATGTGGAGTAAAGACTCTGGGTTTTTAACGCAGTTCCAAACGGATAATTTAAATGCTGAAATTACTTACAAACCGGTATCTCAGTATCCACAGTGTGTTAATGACATTTCGTTCTGGTTGCCGGGGAACCTGACCGTGGACACCTTCCAGAGTAATGACTTTTATGATATTGTCCGGGATATTGGTGGAGATATTATTGAGCAGGTGTGTATATTAATTCGTTATTTTGCACATACATAGCTGATGAATGATTAACAAATAGTTCTGAGTTGTATCAGTTTTCAGTTATCTGGTTCCCATAAGCTTAGCTTAGTCTGGGGCTAGATGGCGCTGTGGGAACCTTCAACTATTTATTTATTGCTTACATTAATTATACAAACAGAATATTTCTTTATTTCAGAGGATTAAAGCTTCAGTCACACCTGCGCGTCTGCAAAGCGGGAGGAGTCCACAACGTGAAAATATGCGGTACCCATCGCTGTCTGCGGTGAAGGCGGCGCGGTCGTCTACGAACACGGGTAGCGATGGGTACCGAACGGCCGACGCTGACGCAACTTGACGCGCAGGTGTGACTGAAGCTTAATCTTACACCAAATTCTGTGTCCCATCAATTTAAATAACCTAAACATTTTTCAGGTGAAACTAAAAGACAAGTTTATTCATCCCAAAACAAAGAAGCACAGCGTCTGCTTCAGCATAGTATACCGTCACTTGGAGCGGACACTCACCCAACCGGAGGTCAATAAAATCCACATAGAGATTGAAAAGGCATTAATCAGTGCATTTAATGTTGTTATAAGATAGTCAGTTTTATTATTATACCTATGTTTTCTTGTTAAAAACAATTTTTTAATTTAAGTGTCTTCCTTACAAATTTTTTTATGATAATGGTTGCCCCGCGGTGTCAAATAAGGAGAGAGGTGGTAGAATGTTCATGGGAGTTTTTAGTGGGTTCGAGTTCAATCTCCCCTACCGCCACCCTCGTGGTGGTAAGAAAGCGCGAGGGCACTGTTCCGCTTAAAAAAGGGGTAGCAATAAAACACATAGATAGATAATACTAACATTTATTCAGTAGCAAATTCGTATTAATTTAAATAATACCTACCTACTTATCATTCTAATTGGTCTGGGACCGTTACCTATAAATCTCGATACTTACATTATGGCTCGTATCACAGCACGACACCCAGTTATGAGTTGGTGCTTACATAATAGATAATTTATCAGACAAGTTGACCAGCCCCGGCTTCGCATGGGTTAACTAGTTTTACGTCTTCACCCTGTTTTTGGGTAAGAGAGGGGAAGCTAAAGAGAAAAGGATGAATGGGTGGGACCATCCTTTCCTGTCCATCTTCCCATCGACAGGATGAGTATAAATAAAATATAAACAAACAAATCTTGCATAAAATAATTGCACCTGCGTTGTGCAACCCGCACTTGGCCGTTTTAGAAAATATAAAGTATCCTAAATGTATTCTGAAAAATTAGCTATAACCATACCAAATTTCAGCGAAATCCGTCCAGTAGTTGCAGCGTGATGCGTGTTCAAACGGACAGACAGACAAAACGTTCAATAAAAATGTTTCCACTTTATCGATAAGAGTAATGCAATCAAAATTTTCAAAATATATTCAATGTACAGATTTAGCCGTTAGTTTTATTATATGTATAGAAATCTTAACTTGAGCACCGATCGTTGGCCGAATGTAATTGTGTAATAAATATTGGGCCTATATGTAGCAGGCAACCATAATAGGTTAGCTATTTAGCCGATTTAATAACCTACTTACCTATCCTATATCACTATATACAAATACCTACTATTAGCGTTACGAATAAATTAAACAATAACGAGTTACATTTCCAGTAAAATTAATATGCACACTTTTTCATCCAAACTCACTGCAAAATGTATGAATGGACAATTATAATTGGGTTGGACAGACAAGACATAGACTTAAGATGGCTGCTACAAAACTACGTAGTTGCATGCAAGGTTTTCGTCGTCAATATTTGATGCATAGCTTTAATGTCTATTAGCCATTATATGAAAAATACCCTTCATTTCATCTTCGATAATGACAGAGCGAATTTTAGGTAACTTACCTATTTATTTAGTAATCATCATTCTCCTGGTGTTCGTTTTGGCAAAAACACACAGAGACCCGATTTGAGATCTCTAATTTGGAAATTCTGTGTAACGTAAGTCTCCAAACTAAATTATATTCCACCTAAATACATCCCGTACCTACTTCCATAATAACAGAACAGATTTTTGATTTTTGCCTTTCAAACAATTAAAAAAATATTAAATTAAATTTGATTTTTATTATAAAAGGCTTCAACAAAAGGTCAAGTATCTCCGGAGTTTTATATTACTTCGACAAAATATTGTTACCAAAATAAAAATCCTCATCATTTTTCTGAACTACTACAAATTATTTCAAAATTTTAAAAAATGCTCTTATTTATATATCAATAAATGAAACTAGATATATTTGGTCAAACCGACGGACCGGCCGCGGCGAGCTCGGTACCACGCGCGCGGTACTGAGTTCGCCAAAATGTAATAGCCACCTTAAGGGTCCCATTTACCTTATGGGTACGAAACCCTAAAAACTATTGCAACTGTGGGGCTGTCTATCGTTACATATTCTTTGACAACCCTTAAAAACCTCAGAAAAGAATAATATTCATTGCATGGGCACAGAATAATATGTAATACCTACTACGCATGCAAATGTACGCACGGGTCTCCAAAATTCCCGCATCCTAATGCGATCTGCCCATTAAAATGAATTTATTGCAATGATGCAAACAAATAATAAATATCTTCAGATTCATTTGTAAAGGAAAAATTTGAATCATGAGCGGGACTTGAACCCGCATCCATCCGTCCTTAAAGCCGGGACATGCTTTGCTTAAGCTACCGTGACAAGTGGTCTCGTGTCCGAATTTATCCTTCCCTTTTTACCAACCCAACTTACGGGAAAACCAAACTACGGGGTTGGTTTTCCTTTACAAATTAATCTGTAGATTACGCTGAGCAGGCGATACTGCTATAAAAATCATAAATAATAAATATCTTCTTATGCAAGGCCTTACTTATAAACGCTAGTTAAATGGTACCTACTTACTATACATAATTATAATCAAAGTTTCCTGTGACATTCACGAAACTGACAGGAAAGGACATGATTAGATTAATACTAATACCATAATACTTAAACTAGGTGTTTTTTTTTTCTTCTTATATTTTGGCTCCACACATAGTGTATTTAGCCAGTGTCAAGTATTGTAGTTTTTCATCGTATTATGAAATATTTCATGTAAAGTCAAGTCTTAGTCACAGTCAGTCAGGGCAGTCATAGACCAGTCTAAGTCAGGTAGTCATAATCCAGTCTAAGTCATGCCCTAGTAAAGCAGTGGCTACTTTACTAGAGGCTTCTATGGAATTTTGGAAGCAACACGAAAAACCACGTTTCACTACATTATATCACTTGCCCACACTTATACTCGTGCGTAAAATGCCACTAATTTTAAACATTAACACTAGAAAAAGCATAAGTTTTGTGAAATAATACAATGCAACGACGTGAACTTTTTCACGTTACTGAATTACAAGCATGAGTGTGGGCAAGTGATATAATGTAGTGAAACGTGGTTTTCTGTGTTGTTTCCAAAATTCCATAGCTTCTAGTAAAGTTGCCACCACTTTACTAGGGCATGACTTAGAATGGACTATGACTACCTGACTTAGAATCGACTATGACTAACAAGACTATGACTAAGACTTGACTTTACGTGAAATATTCTATAACTACGATGAAAAATTACAATACTTGACACTGGCTAAATACACTATGTGTGGAGCCAAAATATAAGAAGAAAAAAAAAAAAAAAGGTTACACTAGCGCAAGAAATTCAAATTTTCTTGCGTTCTTTTGCCAATAATAGCTTAATTACACAACGTGATTACATGAAAACGAATTTTGCGGAAATAAATAGAATGTATGAACAAATTACGATTAAAATGATCTCCTAGATATCATTGGTTTAGCGACAAATGGCAGTAAACAATTTTCTTCTTAGTTTTTCAGTCTATTGCCATTTGTCGCAAAACCAATGATATCTAGGTGATACTTTTAACTGTAATTTATTGATACATTATATTTAATTGCGCAAAATTAGTTTTCATGTAATCACGTTGAGTAATTAAGCTATTATTGGCAAAAGAATGCAAGAAAACTTTAATTTCCCGCGGTAGTGTAACGTTCCTCCCGAATGCGTTTTTTCACTTGGCTTCACGACTGGTTGTCTTATTTATTGAATTCTGTGTATTTATCCAACTGAGACCTACACCGGCTTAAAATGCACTCCGATGCACAGTAGCGCTCATATGGCTCAGTTATAAATACTTACCTACTACACTTTTTATTACTAAAGATGGGTTTTGATCGGTAGTTAAGGTAACCAATGGTTGAAAATGCTAACAAATTCTAACTAATGGTCAAAATTTGTTAGAGTTTTTAACCATTGGTTCCCTAGACTACGGATCAAAAAACCTACCCTAACTTGCAATGATGTAATTATACAACATGTAGGTATCACAAACACAAATATCACAATAGGTATACAGGTACTTTTGCTTTTTACAGTAAATCATTTGGTAGGTACCTACTTGTTATTATTCAACTCTCAAGCTCAATCCAAATAATGACTATGTTGCGAGAGCCCACTGCACAAACACCTACGTCATCGGGTACCCCAATAGGCTATCTTAAAGATCGTTAACCGACATCTAAATATGTAAAAAAATCAGCTCTGCCAGTTCCAATCCTGCCGGGTCATGGAAATAATTGAAATTTTTTGACGTATTTTTTTTGTCTAAATGTACCCGAATGAAAGTTCTGGCAACAGTTAACCATTGATTGTGTAAAAAAAAAAATTGGTCTGCCATTTCGCACCCTGCCGGAAGTACCTGGCAGACCCCTAAGAATGCGCTCTTCACACCCTTTACCTACCTCAGGGAACACCCCGATGAAACCTACGCCTAATAATAGCCAAGGTGACCCTGATAACAGATTAAAAGGCCTGCCAGGTCTAAACTTAGCGAAACTTAGTATTCCAGGCATTTGAAGTTGGTGGAGGTGGATTAATCCCATGCCCCGGCAGGATCGGAACTGGCAGACCTGTTTTCTTTTACATGTTTAAGTGTCGGTTAACGATCTAAAGATAGCCTATTGGGGTACCCGATGATGTAGGTATTTTTGCAGTGGGCTCTCGCACCATTAGACCTACATACTAATACTCAGAGTGGGGTTTTTGAGCCGTAGTTAAAATAACCAATGGTTCAAAATTCTAACCAATTTGTTAAAATTTTTAACCATTGATTACCTTAACTACAAATCAAAAAACACACCCTTAGCAATTATTTGTTCCTACACCAACCTATTCATCCACGAAATATTATTTATGGGTAGAGTTCAGAACTTAAAACGTCTGATTACAAAAAAAAATGTTGAACCATAATTTAGAGCATTAAAAACTATTTAATACCAGGCACGTCTTTATAAATAAACTTTCTTACAGTTTGAATTTAAATTATACACGATTATAAACAGATTAGAGATGTATTTGTATTAGCTAGTTACTTAGAACTATACTAAAACACATCAGATAAATAATGATAGAGTTCTAGACTAAAGTGATGCAATCATATTGTGTATAAAATGAAAATCTATGTACATGTACAGCCACACACAAAATAAGAAGAGTTAACAAATTAAATAATTCTATGCTTAAAAGCACAAGCGACAAATTGCTTTTGGCGAATGTGAAACTTAACTGTTAAGAATAACTTATTATAATTTTAATTATTGATATAGCTGATGAGTCGTATAAAAATATCTCATAATTTTAGTAACTTCAAGTGTACCTACCTAATTACAGGACAACTCTGACTCGTTTCTGAAACTGGCCTAAGAAGTAATAGGTAAGTCATATAAATACATAATGTAGCTCACCCACATGTATAAAGAAACTAGCAACAGTAAAATATCGTTTAAAACCAGTTTATACGCTTTTTACGAGGACGAGTCGATTTTCAAGTGTTTTCCGTTAAACGCACTATTGTTTTCATACTCCTAAAATGCAGTCTTCTTGCGAATCTTCATCTTCGACCGCCGAATGTAGAAACGAATTATTTAACATAATTGGTTGACTTAGCGCGGATGGTGCTAACACCAATTGCGTAGGTACAGGGGGAGGTTCTATATTTTCCTCATTGGGAGATACGTCAGTTACAGGTACTGCACACGCATCAATAGCTGCTTCAAAGTCAATGTTATCCATACCTTGCGATACACTCTCGCTTGTTTGAGACGCAGACTCAGTTGCACTATCAAAAACAGAATCCTCATTTTGAATTTGTCCTATGTCATCTGCATCTCTCATCTTTTTAGCTTTCTTAGCTAGTGGTTCATCGTCTGATGAGTCATCGCTTGAATCCACCAAATACTCTTCCTCCATCGGCGAGTCAGAGTCTACCAAATTGATCTTAGCTTCAACTTTGTTCAATATACTATTACGTTTAAATGCAGCGATACCTAACGTATTTTTCCTCAAAATATTTAAGTTAGCCGACTTTGTTTGTAACATTTTTAAAGGTTTGAGTTTAGTTAACAATCTACTACGGAGTTCTTTCGTTTTCTGTTCAATAGACGAGGTTGCGAAGCTTTGTTTTGAAGTGTCGTTACGACGGGGAAGTATAATATTGTCAGTTTGCTGTGATAATAATGTCGAAAGCACTGGCGCGGGTGGTGCAATTGTAGGGCTGAGTAGCGAGACGCGGCTTTTTAGTAGTTTTGGTGGCGCAGGCCTCATCGGCGCTATCTTCCTTGGCATGAGCTTCACTAACTCATTGCCTGATAATGTTTTTGAGGTTTTAGTGGAAGTTACTTTGATACTGCTTTTTTTATTTATTGAAACACCGTTGTCGTCGGTCAAATCTATAACTTCCGTGGGAAGTGTCATACTACTGTTGGCAGAACCCGCTTGAGTTTTCTGAATACATACATTTATAGGTACAATGGAACCGCAATTGAGATCGAGTTTGAAAAATAGTCCATTGTTGTCGCACGCATATTTAAGTTCGGCAAATGAAGTGATGGGATTTAGTTCGTGTATTTTCTCATCCATTTGGGCAGTAAATGTATTTTTTATTGATCCAAGAGGTGAAAGGCCAGGAACAAGCATTGAACCTAGTTGTGTTACGGATGATTCAGCTATTTCTAAAGTAGACGGTTGCATCACTGTTTCTGCTTGAGAAAGGGATGGTTCTAGCGGAATAGGTGCGACGTCTTCTTCAACTATTCCAGACATTTCCATTAAATCAGACAATAAATTTCTACTGTTTGTATTTTCAGCAGCGTCATTTGAATCCAAGCTACTTGTACTTGTCACACCTTCATTTTTCTCGAGGTCTTCTGAAACGATGTTTTGTTCTTTTCTGGTATTTTCCTTTACATTTGCAGTCACAACAGGCTCTGGCGAAGAAGGTAGTTTTTCTATCTCTGGATTAACGGCTTCATTTTTCTCGAGGTTTTCAGAAACGTTGTTTTGTTCTTTTCTTGAATTTTCTTCTACGTTTGCAGTCACAGCAGGCTCTGGCGATGAAGGTAGTTTTTCTATATCTGAGTTAACGGTTCCATTTTTCTCGAGGTTTTCTGGAACGCCGTTTTGTTCCTTTATTGTACTTTCCTCCACATTTTTATTCACTACAGATTCAGATGAAGGTAGTTTTTCTGCCTTTGAATTATCTAGAGCAGGATGTACTTCTTCACTACTAGGAGTTTCTTTTTCTGATAATGTTTGTTGTTCATCATCAGATACATTTTGGCCAGCTTCAGATAGTCTCTCCGTACTTAAATGTATTTGGTCAACAACGGATACGGTTTCAATAAAGTCTTCATTAGCAGATCGTGTCGCATCGAGATGTGCTATGGAGTGATGTTCATCACTTACACTACTTTTATCTTGACTTTGTGTATCGTTAGCATCGCCGTTTTCAGGATTCTTAATATCTGTATTATCATTAGGTTGCACATTAGCTTCTTCGCCGTCCAAATTAACAATTTCTTTACTTTCATGCGGAGGAGCAGGTAGCGAGACCCCAGATGCTTTGATTTGTTCCATTATCGTGCTCAAAACAAGCGGCATTGCAGCTAACTGCTCAGGTGTAAGTTCTACACCTGGATTCACCAAGTAAGTGATCGTCCCATCTGGTAACAGGACTACTTGCACACCATCAGGCAATGTGATTGGTTTAAGTTGATCAGGCGAAGGCGATTGAGGTTTCGGTGGTTTAATATTTGTCAATAGTATCTTATTTTTACCAACGTAAAAAGGACGCTCTGTTGCGGACATGGTCTTGCGATTGAGGTAAATTCGCGTTTCTTTAGAGAAACGTGATTTAGTATGCCGAAGACAATCATTAGATCCGTCAACCAGTAATGTTGACGATGATCGGTCGACGACGACGTTCGGTCGGCATGAACACGGAACATCAGGTTCAATATCGGGTTCTTTAGAGTATAGCTTATATAACGACTGTTTTTTAACTGGACTGTTAACTACTTTTGGCATATTATTTGGTGGTTTTTCTTGTGTAGACAAAATATGTTGTAGAGTGGTAACATTATTGCCAGGAGGCTTATCCGTCACTTTGCTTCTTCTGCGATTAACAGTTTTTCCAAGGTGACCATGATTACCAGTGTTGGTATAATTGCCAGCGTAGACACGTATTACTGGTGATGGCGTATCATTAATGGCTTCGTCTTCGTCGAGTTCTATCGTACATCCGTCACGCTCTGGTGTCTCAGATGCCATTGCTTTCGTTCCATTCTTTTCATCCTGTGTATGCTGCGGCGCGTTATTAATTATGTGATACGTCTCACATTCATCCAAATCTGCTTGTATCCCAATGTTTACATGCTCTGATTGTGACGGTAAACTATTGACTATAGTAACAGCAGGTTGATCTTTTACCTTTGATGTATTATTGCACGACTGTTGTATTACAGTATCTATTGCTTGAGATAAATTAATCTCTTCCGTTGTTTTAGCATCATTTTGTATATTGCTACACATTTTCACTACTTCCATTTCTTTATATCTTAAAAGATCTATGCAACAGCACGTGCAACTGTCCTGAGGGCAGGGATGTCTACCTTTACTTACATACGGGCCATTGATATTTTCCATTCTCCTTCTTGCCCAGCAACATCTTTTTCTCTTTTTACCATGTGATATATTTTGACCAGTCTTAGGTTTTACATTAGAACAAGTATTTTCTTTTATTTCTTTATCCATTGACTTATTTTCGTCATTAGTTGTAGAGTTTCCACTTAAACAGCTAGTTTCCGTTTCTCCTGATTTTTTTAGTTTTCGGTGTTTCATAACTTTTTTAGGTTTATTCAACATTGAGGCAAATTCTTTACAAGGATCTAACGCGTTTAACATTTTATATAGCGTATCTATGGTTAATAGTGAATCTGATATAGCGGTGAGTTCAGGATAATTGATTTTCGTTGTCCAGCTAGGCAGGTGTTTAGCTTTTTCTGGTTTCTTTTTTGATTTATCAACAGCTTTATCATTTTTCGATTTACTACTATCAGCTACAGAATGAGGCTCATTCACATTTGTAGAGTTCTGATTAATGGGATTATTCATTTTGTTGGTGTTGAAGTTAATGGGACATTTATCCAGTGGCATCAGTAAAGAGTTGTTTGATTTCAAGTTACTTGTGTCATTGTTCATAGATGTAACTTTTTCCTTTTCAATAGTTATATTTTCATGGATTTTATGCGCACTACAAGGAAGAGCAGACTTATCAATTTGTGCCATTATAGGAGCTACTTCTGCCATTAGTAAGTGTTGATTGATCTGACGCACTACAGATATGTTTGGAAGCTTAATAGTTTTATTTCTCTCTAACATACGCTTCTTCAGTTCTTCTTCTAAGATTTTATCTACATCTGTAGTATCCATCAAGCTTTGAACTGCAACTGCAGAGGGCAAGACGGATCCTGAAGATTCGGTTATATTTTCTTCTGCTACCGTTCCAACGACATGATCGTTTGGTTTAAGATAAATAGTACCACCAACTAACTTCGATTCAAATGTTTTACTAAGATCTATCGTCATCGGTTTACAGGCTTTCAGCAGCACTCTATTTCTCGTAGAACTGAAAAAACCAACGGTTAGTCTCTTTAACCGTGTATTAAAATCGGGGTTTTTGCATAACTGTATGGGATTATAGCTACGACTTCTAGGCTTTTGTAAAAAACTACTAGATAACCTAATTCTTTTACTTTCGTCAATAGCATCGCACTCGGATTCATCAGATGAATGGTTTTGGAACAAATCGTCGTCAACTTCGTTGATGTCTGCGTTTTCTACTTTCATTACTTCATCGTTTATAGATTCAGTGCAAGGAAGAGGTTTAATAGGTTTACTTTCGATAATAATTTTATCGAGCAACTCTTTCTCATCTATTGTGTCAAACAGCGACACATCTTTATAAACAGCCATTTCATCCAATTTCGTCGTGTATACTATTGGGTTCATAAGCAATTTTAAATCAAATTTTGGTGGACCGTCATTTTCTACTTCTTGCACAGCATGTGATTCTGCAACAAAAATAATGACATTGGAAGAACTATTCTCGAAGATTTTATTCTACACTAACCGACTTGCTACATTACAATATTACATTACATTATAATATTTTCCGAGAATCTTAACTAAAATAGTTGAATTAACCTCACGATACAATCATCATTAACCTTTCCGAATAATCTGCTAATTTTGCGAAAATGACACCTGATTATTTTATTCAAGTAATCCTAATTAAGTAAATATTTCTTACCATCTAATTCGTTTTGGTTATTGTGATCTTCCTCAAATTCAATCCCATCATCAGCAAATTCTATACCATCGTCCGCGAAATTCATATTTGAAACGATGTCCTCAACAAGGTCCAAATTGTGAGACTCTTGTGTATCAACTATTTGAATATCATTTTCGTTGGTTGGACCTTCTTCAGGGTTTTGAACAGTATGTTGTATCACATCGTCATCAATTTCTTCGATATCTGAGAAGTTATCCATGTGTTCTGTATCTATTTCCATTTTTGTTTTAACTTGTGAACCAGAAAATATTGTAGATATCACAGGCGAAAACTCGTTAAGTATAGTTCCATCGGAAACTGTCATATCGGTAGCAGGTGTATTATTTCCATTTTCTACTACCATATCCACTGTCATATCTATTTCTTCTTTAGTATTTATTTCTTTAGATATGATTCTATTATCAAGGTCTTCGTGTTCAGTTGTAATACTACCTGCATCTTCTGATTCCTTTTTTAACAGAATCCCTTCCTCATCATCATCTTCATCGTCTATTAGTATAGATTCTTGCGATTGTTCATCACAATAAGATTCCATGCATTTGAGTTCTTTTTCACACATTGCGACATCTTTTTCGGTTGTTTCTTCTTGGCCAATTTCAACAGTTGTATGAGATTCATCTCTTATGTTTTCAATTTCATTGTCATCCATTACGACATCGTCCTGAAGTGCCTGTTCTTTTCTCGTAACAACAGCTTCTTTAACGTCGGTTATAAGTGGCGGTGTCATTTGGCTGCCCTCGTTTTGTATGGCTCCATCTTTTACGGTATCGATATTATCTGTAAATATATTTTCTTCTTCCATTTCTAGTCTTTCTATTTCGGCTTGAAATCTATCAACGGGTTCTTCTGGTTGATATAAAGAATGTTCTTCTATGTCAATATTATCTTGTGGCTCGGTTTTAACTTGAACTATAATTGGTGTTTGGGAAGTTTCATCTTCATTTGTATTAATAGAAGTATCTTGTAGTACTCTAGCGGATTCTTCTTCATCGGAAAATTCCGAATCAGTGTCCGCAAGAGTTATAGTGTCAATTTTTTTTTCTACTAGAACGACGTCTGGTGCGTTTTCTGAAAAATAAAGTATTGGATCGTCTTTAATACAGTTTATATCTTTACCGCTTGTTTAAGGTTTACAATGCATCTTTTATTTACCGTCACTGGGCTTCATCAAGGACTTTTTACGCATTTTTACTTCCTGAAAAATAATTACAACAAAAATTGATCAGTCATTTAACTAGACCGTGTCACAATCTCTAATCTAAAGCAAAATAAAACAAAGTATTGCGGTACCATTTTGATTAATTGGAAATGAAAAAGCCGGATAATTTAATTTTTAAATAGGAATAATAAAGAAAGTGATGACAAAGAAACATCGCCATTACATACATAAATTTTATATTGGTACTGATAGTGTTCAACAGTGGCTGAGCAAGTGGTACGTGACCTTCAAACTGACGCATCCAGGTTCGAATCCGCTTGGCCCTGCGCCAATGGCTTTTCAAGTTATGAGCGGAATTTGTCACTCTTACAACGGTGAAGACATTGAATTCTGTAATTCTTGAACCAGCATGTTCAAGACCTACAGAATTCGAGATCATGTGGCAAACCACAACCCGCACTTGGCCATCGGCAGCGTGATGGTTTATGGCCTTCTTTATTTCCCTGTGGGAGAAGGCCCGCAAGTATGCCGGGTTAGCACGGACGGTAGACAAAATTGTCTTTCCCCTGTTTTACTCCACTTGACAAGTAAGCAAGTATGTACAAAGTGACATAAAACGGGGAAGTAAATAAAATTAAGTTGTTAATATGCGTAGATTCTTATTATTGTTTAGTTAACTCATGTTGGTAATTGTAATTTAGTTTAGTGTATTTTTGTATTTTTTTCAGTGTAAATTCATCATAGTACCTAACTACATACCTACTCATTTTCACCGGCATTTTTTTTAAATTACCGTACCATCTCCTTCGTTTGATGGTCTATCCTAGAACACGACATTGGCGAAATTGTGGTGAAATTGCCGCAGAAGCCAATAACTAAGATTCAATTCAATAAAACGGGGAAAGACAATTTTGTCAACCGTCCATGCTAACTAACCCCAGAGGAGTGGGACCGCATTGGGCTGGCGAGGACTGATATACCCTCGGTTTCTCGTATTGTTAAATAATAATAATAATAATAAATTTCTTTATTGCAGGCATAAAAAACCCATAAAACACAAAAATACAGCAAAAGAAAAGAAAAACCTAACCTAACCTAAAATGAAATTACACTAGAAAATTGTTGTACGTAACAAACAATTTAGTCATTTTTTGTTGGCGCTCTGGTGTACTGCAAGCCAAAACCTATAAATCGGGCAGTACAAGTCCTCAGACAGGCACCGCAAAATCCCATTGTCAGATCCTCGTATTCTATTCCAAAAGGATGCGATACGGGATCTAAAGGGAGTTAAAGATAACCTCATGTCAACTTAAAAATACTAAACGCTCATTGGTTTTCTGTTGATCATCGGCTGTATTCAACCAATGAGCGTTCAGTATTTGGTCTGCTAAGTTAACATGGGTTTGACAAGCTTACGAGAAACCGGGGGATAGAGATGCGTATTAGAGTAGCATAAACATAACAGAGTAGGTTACTTTGTTAATTTTATATCGATGCTTCAAACAACTGGATTAGATTTTTATATTATCTATAGTGTAAGCTGGTTACTCACAAATTCGTCTGGCATTATGACTAATTTTTTTTCGATCCTCTCTTCCCACTCTGGAAAAGGTTTCGTGATTATCTCTGGATATCTGAAATTTATAAAAAAAAAAATTATGTTACCTAGGTGCTTTGAATATCTACGAGTAGAAATCTATTTCGCGTGGCTGCCTAGTTGTTTCTTGCTCCCACACGAGGTGCTGCCTGAATAAGAACGTCTCCCAAAATTTTGGGTAGAAAATGGGCGATTTCGGTAGCTCTATCTATAGAGTAATTTACCTTGATACCTAGAATTTATGTTTTACCAGTGTTCACTGCTTCTTTATTGTAAAAACTAAAATGTAAGGTCAGGTGGGGTAAGTAAAACGAAGGAGTATCTAAGTGAAACCCTATCGTAATCAATAAATCACGCAGTTTAGCTCTATGCTATGTGGCGAAATGGTTTCAATGCTCTAGCACACGCGTCACACAATCTTTCTGCTAGGTCATAAAATAAAAAGAAATCAGCTATCTTTAAGTTTACAAAACACAAGTCGGCCGATGCCATGAAGCAATTTAATAGTGTTTATGTACATTTTTACACGAAAATAATGCATGAAACGGCGCGTAATGTGGGGTTAGTATTTGCAGTCACAGACGACACAGGTAATAAAATCAATCAAATACCTACTACATTACAAATGTCATTGTAAATGTCCCATGGGCGAAAATCATGTATTTCACATCAACAGCTGGAAAACGTCTAGTGCTGAACACAGGCATGCCCATAAAACGCCATTTTAGACGCTGATTATAGGGAGGTTTGCCATAATCACCTCGCTTGGCAAGTTGCTTGTCATCTCAGAAGATTATAATGTACCAAGGAGAATGCTACTGCCCATTCTCTGGATAGTCCCTTAGCTTGCTCTTATACGGCACCCACAGAAAGAGATGGAGATTCTGCGCTAATAAAGTGATACCTGGCAGCTATTATTATATAAGTAGGTACCTAATATAATGACTGCGGGTAACAGATAATAAAAACAAAACTGTCAATATAGTCAACTGCAAAATAGTCAAACGCCAATGTCAACCTACCGTCAGAATATTGAATCGGAACGTTTCTGCCAAAACCGTGAACCATTTTAGAAGTGATGTTTCGTTCACGCAAATTGAATTTTCAAAAATTATTTTCGTGAAAAGTATTTATTGCCGTCATTTGCCATTTCAGATTTAGGCTTTCTGTGTAAAAAAAAATTAGCGTCCTAGCAGAATTCACAAAGTGACCTTAAATATAAAATGATATATTTTACTAATTGAAATCAAGCAAATAATTAGCTAATATACCTACAAAAGGATTTTTTCCGACTTATAAACATTTGCAAATCAACATGGTACCTAGCTGGTTTTATGGGAAATTAAAAATCATACACTGGCAGTACCTTGACGATGAAATTTTTTGGTTAGGTATGGTTATTTTATCCATTAATTAATCATTTAGCTATTTTTCTGTTTAGCTGAGGACTTGTTATTACATGAAATGTAACGCTGTATTTATATTTTACACAATAAACACTTCTAAAAAGGGAATATAGACAAAACAATGGCTACTTACTTGTGATATGTTATTCCTTCATATTTACGCCTCAGTGCGACTTCTGTTGCTTAAAATACTGCAACCACCCACTGCACACACATTATTTCTCAAATATTTATTGCATAGATCACCATTTAAATAGGATTACTTCACAAAACACAACAATTTAAAAAAATTGTTAACCTGTTTGGCTTAGATCAAACGAAGCCAAATAAAAAAACCCGGTAACGGTGACAAGGACCAAAGATATTACGTTCGTCTTTTTTTTGCTTAGTACCGAATGTATAGTGCTCTCCTTGTTGTCCATGAATGACGTCACATACTACGGTTCTACTCGTACATATTCAAAGCCTAGGTGCTATACACTCTATTTTTTAATGAGGCTTTTTATTTAAAAAAAACGCTAGTTCCGCTTCTTTTCTAGATGGCGCTGTAAGTAAATAGTTTAAACCTGTTTGTACCTGTTGTTCTTATGTTTAAAATAACCCTGTGGTTTCAAACCACAGGGTTATTTTAAACCTTTGAATATTTACGAGTAGAAATCTATTTCGCGTGGCTGCCTAGTTGTTTCTTGCTCCCACACGAGGTGCTGCCTGAATAAGAACGTCTCCCAAAATTTTGGGTAGAAAATGGGCGATTTCGGTAGCTCTATCTATAGAGTAATTTACCTTGATACCTAGAATTTATGTTTTACCAGTGTTCACTGCTTCTTTATTGTAAAAACTAAAATGTAAGGTCAGGTGGGGTAAGTAAAACGAAGGAGTATCTAAGTGAAACCCTATCGTAATCAATAAATCACGCAGTTTAGCTCTATGCTATGTGGCGAAATGGTTTCAATGCTCTAGCACACGCGTCACACAATCTTTCTGCTAGGTCATAAAATAAAAAGAAATCAGCTATCTTTAAGTTTACAAAACACAAGTCGGCCGATGCCATGAAGCAATTTAATAGTGTTTATGTACATTTTTACACGAAAATAATGCATGAAACGGCGCGTAATGTGGGGTTAGTATTTGCAGTCACAGACGACACAGGTAATAAAATCAATCAAATACCTACTACATTACAAATGTCATTGTAAATGTCCCATGGGCGAAAATCATGTATTTCACATCAACAGCTGGAAAACGTCTAGTGCTGAACACAGGCATGCCCATAAAACGCCATTTTAGACGCTGATTATAGGGAGGTTTGCCATAATCACCTCGCTTGGCAAGTTGCTTGTCATCTCAGAAGATTATAATGTACCAAGGAGAATGCTACTGCCCATTCTCTGGATAGTCCCTTAGCTTGCTCTTATACGGCACCCACAGAAAGAGATGGAGATTCTGCGCTAATAAAGTGATACCTGGCAGCTATTATTATATAAGTAGGTACCTAATATAATGACTGCGGGTAACAGATAATAAAAACAAAACTGTCAATATAGTCAACTGCAAAATAGTCAAACGCCAATGTCAACCTACCGTCAGAATATTGAATCGGAACGTTTCTGCCAAAACCGTGAACCATTTTTGAAGTGATGTTTCGTTAACGCAAATTGAATTTTCAAAAAAATTATTTTCGTGAAAAGTATTTATTGCCGTCATTTGCCATTTCAGATTTAGGCTTTCTATGTGTAAAAAAAAATTAGCGTCCTAGCAGA
The DNA here is from genome assembly GCA_910589525.2 of Ennomos quercinarius. Lineage (NCBI taxonomy): Eukaryota > Metazoa > Arthropoda > Insecta > Lepidoptera > Geometridae > Ennomos > Ennomos quercinarius. The sequence goes on from OU342510.1 coordinate 6,148,681, forward strand.
ATTCACAAAGTGACCTTAAATATAAAATGATATATTTTACTAATTGAAATCAAGCAAATAATTAGCTAATATACCTACAAAAGGATTTTTTCCGACTTATAAACATTTGCAAATCAACATGGTACCTAGCTGGTTTTATGGGAAATTAAAAATCATACACTGGCAGTACCTTGACGATGAAATTTTTTGGTTAGGTATGGTTATTTTATCCATTAATTAATCATTTAGCTATTTTTCTGTTTAGCTGAGGACTTGTTATTACATGAAATGTAACGCTGTATTTATATTTTACACAATAAACACTTCTAAAAAGGGAATATAGACAAAACAATGGCTACTTACTTGTGAAATGTTATTCCTTCATATTTACGCCTCAGTGCGACTTCTGTTGCTTAAAATACTGCAACCACCCACTGCACACACATTATTTCTCAAATATTTATTGCATAGATCACCATTTAATTACTTCACAAAACACAACAATTTAAAAAAATTGTTAACCTGTTTGGCTTAGATCAAACGAAGCCAAATAAAAAAACCCGGTAACGGTGACAAGGACCAAAGATAATACGTTCGTCTTTTTTTTGCTTAGTACCGAATGTAGAGTGCTCTCCTTGTTGTCCATGAATGACGTCACATACTACGGTTCTACTCGTACATATTCAAAGTTTTAAACATAAGAAAATGCTTAGACTACCTACAAAGAAACGTCAAATTCAGTTGAGTGGACCACGAGTACATTGTCTGTAGTATCTCCTAAGTAGTCTGTGGTGCATTCTTCTTAAGTAAATTGAAGTACAGCAGAACTGCGAGACAGATAAACGTTAATATTATGATCCAAAATAAATCCGCCCCCTAATTACCTAACTCGCAACAGGTTTGCGACAGGCGTAAATCTCGCGGTGATTGCTGTCATACATCATTAATGGTGTCGAGAATGTATGCTTCGCTACTGCTGTCGCATTGCTACTGCTGTCGCATTGCTGTTGCAAATTTTACGTAATTACCCCGCCGAGCTATCGCGCAACGAAAATAAAACAAACGAAACAGTTTAGAGTTGTCTGTCAGTATCGTGACACATTTCCAATAACCTGTGGTCTATGCTTGAAACAGTGACAGTGACAGATTTTGGTAAAACCACAACTGGCGCCATCTATTGGGTCATACATAAAACACCATTTCTTTTTTTTAAATAAAACTCCTCATTAGACGGAGTAAACTGACAGATCGAAATGTCACTTGTGAAAATAATCCTGCCAACTTCTAAATCACAGTGATGACCTAATTCAGCTCCTACAGTTCAAAAGAGCGGAACTATAACTTGCCACTACAAAAAATGCCACTTTTTTAGTTTTAAATACTATCGCCGACACCTTTTTGGTTTGGTGCTAGATAGTGAAGATGATTCTTCCAATATTGAATAAAATATTAAGTTATAAAAATGATAACTTGTTTTATTTTGTTAATTATGCAATTTTTATTTAAGTATATTTAATTTTTTCACAGGCCGCTAATTAATGTAAATCAAAACCAATCGGGAATCACGATTTTAAGGTAATGTTCAGAATATAAAAGAATGGAATAGATCACTAAACTGAAATAAATCAGTGAACTATATCTTTTTTTACCGCCAACTATATATTTTTCATGAAAAAGTGGCAACACTCGTAATGTCAGTTTACTCCGTCTAATTAAAAAATAGGGTATAGGTACTATACTGGATCTTTTCGCAGGGAAACACCGAACATAGCTCGTTGTGCAACTTTGAGCTTACTAATGAAGCCAATAGTAAGAGACCACGTCTCAGTACCATAGTCATCATTGGCAACACGCAGATTGAAAACCTTCGTTTTCAGGGTCTGTGATATTTTTGACGAAAATATAGGTCGATTCTTCCCGAACGCTGCCCAGCCGAGTTGGATTATTCGTGCGATCTCTTTATTGAAGTTGGAGGAGTTCTAGGTAGACTGGCCTACGCACACCGGGACGGCATGGCAGAAGATTTACTGACACCCCGTCGCGTCGCGACTTCGCGAGATCCTTTAGCGCGCTCTCCAATGCCGTTCAAGAATCCCTTTCGATGCCACGGAGTAAATTGAAAACATTGAAATTTATGTCGTAGTTCCTACTAGACAAGTTTGAATATTCTTTGGTAAATAAATCCTTTGCCATTCCGTACCGGTGTGTGTAGGCCATATTCTTCTACAACTTAGGTGGAACTTAAGACATTAATAAAAGTTGTCAATATGCCATAACTATGGATTCTAAGCAAAGAAATCGGTAGCCAAATATTCGATTATCACGATAAATCGATTCTTTTGTATTTTTTTGATTTATACTTTTTTACTTAAGAAAACTGTCAAAACGGGCCTTTTATTTTTGTATAGGTGTACAACTGTAGTCTGCTATAATAATAATAATAATAACGCCCAACGATCACGTAGGTACATAGATCCTGGACCCTAATCCCTGTAGGGACCCAGGAACTACGAGGACCATGCTCCCACAACACCCGGACACAGAACAAGTATTTGCGCTTTTTTTCTGTGCACAAATACTTGTCCTGTCTCGGGAATCGAACCCGCCGCCTCCGGGATATGAGCTGACCTGCTCAACCACAACACCACAGAGGCTTTCAAGTTAATATTTACCGTAAAGCGATAGCTTTCTGCAGGTCAGTGGGCGCCTCTAGCTTAGCGGTTATGAGTAGCTTCTGATTTCCGCGGTAGTTATACCAAAACTTATACAGCACGTGTCGCGTTAGCTCCTTGATCTGATACCATCGCCGCTGTAGTAGCATTGGCGAGCAACTGTGCCCTCTGAAAAGAAATTTTACATTTAGGCACTGAGCTGGCCAACCAAGATTTGCCCGCAAAATAGTCCGAGTTAAGACAGTCGCGTTCCAATGAGGTATTCGGTACTAGCTTCGGTCAGCGGTAGATTATGTATGTTATCTATGTTAAGGCTCATCATCATCAGCCTGAAGACGTCCACTGCTGAACATAGGCCTCCTCCAGGGAGCGCCACTTTGAGCGGCTGCTCGCCTCCTGCATCCATCGGCTCCCGCGGCTTTCACCAGATCGTCGGTCCACCGAGTGGAAGCTCGCTACCCAGATAGCAAGCTCACTTGCTGCAAACTTGCTATTCTTTGATTTTAACTTGCTATGTCAAATATGATAAGGCAAGTTTGTGACAATATTGCTGCAATATTGCTGGTATAAGGATGATGGCTTAAGTTTGTATCAAAGTTGCTGTAATCTTGAATTTTGTTTTATGTTGCAAAGATAATGTCTCAATTTGGTTTTTAACTTGCCACAAACTTGTTTTTTAATGGTAGATACCTAATAGTTTTCATGGCAAAAAAAATAGTTGTGTTCCAAACATGTACGCTCTATGGCATTGTATTTATCCCTCACAATGCCAACTGGGCTACGTTCAGAACCTTTAATTAAAATTAAGTAATGTTTAAATATGTACATATTATAAACAAATTTTAAAAAAGGAAGTGTAGGGGCAGTTTTGTCGTGCAGAGTAGCGCTTACCATCAGGCTAGCAACCAAGCTTGCTTAGTTTTTGTTATTCCATTGTTAAATGTTTGTCAAAATTCATCCGTAGTACATAAAATTAAGTTGTATATCTAGTTACTACGAATGAAACTAGATGGCGTTACTCTCGTAATTCCAAAATCCTGAATCGCGCAAACGTTGTGTTACGCTAGCTTTATGAGGTGCTTGAATATCTTTGTGTATCAACCATAAATAATTAATATCACATGTCACAATTCCTTATCTTAGTTGTACCAGGTCAAGTTCGTACGGTACGGAGTTACGGACGGACAATATATTTTAAAAGGTCGAAGGACATTATTTTATTTTAATTTTGAGAAAACATCAAAACTAATTTAGAACCTTGTAAAAGCAAACATTATACAAGTTTGCTATTGCAACTTTGTTTAAACTTTGAAGAAACAAACATCATGCAAGCTTGATGCTGGGAAACTAGAAAGTTTGATTCAAACTTGCCTCAAGTGTATAGACTTGCCATGACAAGTTTGAAACAAACTTTCGCTTTTGATACATCAAAGTTGCTGCAAGTCTGATTCAAGTTTAAATTGCTATCTGGGTACGCTGCGTCTCGTCTGGTTCGTGGTCGCCACTCGAGAACCTTTCTTCCCCATCGGTTGTTCTACGACGTGGCCTGCCCATTGCCATTTCAACTTGCTAATTATAGAGGTTCGGAGATTCCGGAGCTTATCTCTCAGGGAAACACCGAGCATAGCTCGCTCCATAGCTCGCTGCGCGACTTTGAGCTTACTGATGAGGCCAACAGTAAGAGACCATGTCTCAGTTCCATAAGTCATCACTGGCAACACACACTGATTGAAAACTTTCGTTTTCAGTCAGTACCTACTTTCAGTCATTTAATATCTTCAAAAAGTCAGAATTAGCAAGCGAGATAGAAGATCCAAGTATCTATATGTAATATACATTATTAATTAGTTTAATTTCATTAATTTTAACTTACTTAGAGTTGTAGTACACCGTTGCAGCTGTCCAAGCTTCTGCGAGGTCGTCTCCGGAACGGCCCTCTATAGAAAATAGCTGGACTAAAGAAAACAGATTGTCCAGCACTTTGCTGGGCTTCGGTTGTCTCTGCAGATGAAACAATGTTTATTACAGGTATGTATAAACCAAAGATTATAAAGCCCGTTGATAGCTCGTGAACATAATTTCTCGTGCAAACACGACTCACCTGCGCGGGCAGGGGCCAAGGTAACAAAACGAGACAAAGTCATACGAAATTACAAAGAACAGAGCAGGATGGAACAAAAGACATCAACGGGTTCCCGTGATTTGTATAGAAATTAGTAGTTGAAATACACTACTCATTTTCGTATGATGGGAAGTTGTATCATAGGTCAACTTGATTTACAGTCAATGGTATATTAATATAATTTCGCTGAAACTATATCTGAGTTTGAATTGGGGTATCATCCCGAAAGAGGGGGACTGGGACCATGATATCCCACAAGTTGTGAGAGCCTTACTTGAAACTGCGTGTTTCCAAATCTCCATACTAAAAAAATTAATCCACTCACAAAACTGCACGCGCGATCGCTACGAGAGTTAACAAGACACCTACTATGAATTCATTTCTAAACACAGGTCGTTAAACTCATTTAAAAGCATTCGGTCAAGGACGAAGTTCAACCACCCAGCTGCGCTAGGGCTATCTTCGAACGTAAACTTTACATGGCATTTCTTCAATGAAAAACTATCAATTTAGAAAAGTCGAGAAGAAACATTGTCTACCTTGGGAAGTAGATTTACCCCCTTTCGGGATAATACCCCAAATCAAACTCACCTTGTTTAAGAATCTTAAATTTCACGGTGCATTTTTCTTGCTGCTAGGTCATACTAATAAGTAAACATCATATAATAAATACGCGAGCGAAGCGAGCGCGAAAATGTTTATATTTGCCGAAATGTATAACAAAAAACGCCTATGGCGATTCAAACATGAATTACATGTCAGTCAGTACAATGAGGACACGGCCTCATGCTTAGCCATTTTAAGCATTTGATACTGGCATATAGGTACGTATGTGTTGGAATTGAGCACTAGGGGCGCAGCGAGAACTTATCAGGAACAAACCGAAAAAATAATAGTCCTGCCTGGTCTGGCCATTCTTGCGCCCCCCAGAGTCTACGCCCTGTGCCGGGGCACCGCGCACCGGTGGCACCGCTCTATTTACGGCACTGAATGTACCTAGCATTAAATATTTTCTATTTATGTTAGGCAAAATCCTAAAAGTTTATGGTGCGAGAGCCCACTGCAAAAACACCTACGTCATCGGGTACCCCAATAGGCTATCTTTAGATCGTTAACCGGCACTTAAACATGTAAAAAAAACAGGTCTGCCAGTTCTGATCCTGCCGGGTCATGGAAATAATTCACCTCCACCGACTCAGTTTAGACCCGGCAGACCTTTTCATCTTTTATCAGGGGCATCTTGGCTATTATTGGGCGTAGGTTTCATTGGGGTATTCGCTGAGGCAGGTAAAGAGTGTGAAGGGCACATTCTTAGGGGTCGGGTACATTTTAACAAAAAAAAATACGTAAAAATATTTCAATTACTTCCATGACCCGGCAGGATCGGAACTGGCAGACCTGATTTTTTTACATATTTAGATGTCTGTAAAAGATCTAAAGATAGCCTATTGGGGTACCCGATGACGTAGGTATTTGTCCAGTGGGCTCTCGCACCATTAAAGTCAATACCTTACCCTATCGATTACATCTATTTTCTCGTGCACGATGACCAAATCGTAAAGAAGCCAATCAGTGAGTGTCATCCTCGCGATCACTGGCACGTTCTCCACGCGGTCATCGGCGTCTAGGAGACGCTTTAACTTCTTCATTGTCAGGCTCCTCATTCGCTCCCTGAGATAGAAAATAGGATTTGTGCTTGTAGGCAGAGGTACGTGCCCATAATGTAGATATCTTCTCTGGTCTTTGTTTGTAGGAGCTGTACGCATAGAGATAGGTAGTACTTTACGCACCATTCAATCCGTCACGCGATTTGTTGACTCAACTGCTGGATGGGAGCCAGACGCGGATACAGGAGGGGCCTGCGCCCCCCCCCCCCCCCCCCTTGCGCAGGCAGGCCAGCACCAAGCGCAGTAATTAGCCAATGTACCAGCAAGATATAGGTGCATGCATGGTGCATGGAATTCATCAATTAAAGAAAAGAGCACAAAATGGTTTAGTTTCGTATACTTATGTGTTTTACAACCATATCCCCAAATTTCTCTTTTGGACTCCTCTACTATAAAGATTTGTGCGCCCCCCTCCTTAAGAAATTTCTGAATCCGCGCCTGGTGGGAGCCGCAACACGCCTCTTCACGATACAATTCGATGGATGGTTGAGCACAACATGCCTCCGCAGTCTCCGCACATTGCAATTTGACCGGTGAGTCAACAAATCGCGTGGCAGGTTGCATCGTGCGTAGAGTAGATACCTACTTAAAGCCACGTATGACGTATCCACTGGGCAACATTTGACGCGCGACATGTTGCACAGCATTGTTGTTTAGCAAACGTTGTCTGTGTCTGTGTGTCCAATGTCCATGCATGACCAGTCATCGGCAACATGTCGCTAGAGAAACTACACTGCGGACATTTTTGCGCGTCACGTCTATGCGTCTCCATTTGACAACATTTGATGCTCAACTGTTGACGCAACAGGTGCATGGAAACAAACAACAAGCCGCACGTCACATTGCGCTTATCAAATTTGGGAAAATTGAACGGCTCTTTTTGTATGGGTTTAGAGTTGGACAGTACAGCTAGTTTCCAAGCAAATGTCTTGACATTTTTGTAAAAAAGTCCCGAAATGAAATAAAAAAATCCCATCCCGTGACGTGAGCGAGGAATAAGTAGGTAGGTACTATACGAGCGGGGTGCGGCTTTCCGAAGGAACCCTAGCCTCGCTGGAAAAAAATCGTCTCACTCCTACAAGTCCAGATATAATTTAACAATCTGGATGATGAAGCTGGTTGTATTTAACTACATACAAAACTAATATTAAATATTACTATATACTCACCATAACCTTTTACAGTTACCGCCGTGCTCTTTTTTCAATTCTTCCCAGACCTCTTCTTCAGTCTTCTTCTCTTTCAGCAACCGTGCGATGGCTCTGATCAACCGCCGCTTGACCTTGTCCACCTCGGCGCCTTTTTGTGACAGCGACATTTCTGCCCTGCAGACAGATTTTTATTTTACTGTTTATTCCAAAACAAACATTGACAGGCCTGATTGATAGCTAAGTTGGTAGTAGCTCTGCCTTCTGAACTGAAGCTTGTGGGTTCGATGCCCACCCGGGACAAACATTTGTGTGATGAACATAGGCGTTTGGTCTGTGTTTGGGTGTTATATTGTATTCTATGTGTGTATTTACAAACAAAAAGTATCTAAGTATTGTATCAGTTATACAGGTAAAGCTATTATTACACTTGGCTATAAACCTTCTAAATGACTTGGTCACTAAATTCATGTAAAAGTGTACTTAATCGCATTTAGCCAGTTGTGATCAAAAGATTTTATTTAGAGCTTCTTAATTAATAAATAAATAAATAAATAAATATGTGTGGACATTTCACACAGCGCCATCTAGCCCCAAACTATGCATAGCTTGTACTATGATAACCAGATAACTGATACAATACTTAGATACTTTTTTGTTTGTAAATACATACATAGAATACAATGTAACACCCAGACACAGAACAAACATCGATGTTCATCACACAAATTGAGAAGGATAAATTTACAAGTGTAATAACAGCTTTTGTTACATAGTGCGTAATACTTACATTATTTATTATCTATCCTCTTTGGTTAAATACACATGCAGTTGATGCAGTATCGTAGATTTTTCTACTGCAGAATATAGCTTAGGTATATGTATAGTACATAACCATATATTAGATACAACTAATACTTATAGAACTTAGCTACTTACATAAAATTGTACTTAAATGTAGACAAATAAAGATACATAAAACAACCGCTACTCAAACTCATATAGACCTATGTGTGCATTGTGCATATTATAATCGCGATGTGCTTAAGTCGAGATTTCATTCAGAAATAATCATTTTGAGAATGCAATCTCGACTTAACTCAGATCGACGGCCGCACATTGTTGTGAACTTGGAATAAGTAGGTACCTCGGTACTTAGTTATTCTACAATTGTGAAGAATACAGTAAGTAAGATCACAAAATAGTACAGAAGTCAATTACATGTATGTACTTCACTTTTCATACCTACGCTCGGCGCTCGCGCTAGGGATGGCGCGGCGGCTGCGCGGGCGGCCGGCTCGCCGCGCCGAGCAGTAGGTACCTACCTTCTTATCATAACTATATTGCGGAAGATGACCGTATTTTTTTATCATCCATGCGTAAATACAAACAAACATACATAGACTGCTAAAACCATAACCCTTCCTTTGATATCGAAATAATTTTTTCGCAGTTATTAATATAATTAGCATATAATTACATAAATTTTTTTTGAAGGCTAAAAAAGTGCGGTAATGTTACATTTACACCTTCCTCATTAGATTCAAAGAGATGTATGTATACATAGGAAGTCTGATTAGATTATTGAAAACAAGCAAACCCAACCTGCTTACCTCTCTGAAACAACTGGTAGCTTAAAAAACGATAATTCACCGTTTAATGTTGAATTTAAATAACCGTCCACTGTTACAGTTATAATAACTATTTTTAGTTGCTCTATTTTTTCACAAGAAAGTTCACAGACGCGTGTCTCAAGCGGATGGCACTCGCGCTCGCACTACTCCGAAAGACTCCGAGACATCGTGTCGGTGAGCGGTGTCTATATGTGCGTTGCTCGAGCGCACTTACTATGTTGATTGATTTCTGTACTTTTCTATTTTGTGGTAAGATAAAGGCTCCTGTAGGTACATGAATCCCTCTATCTCACTCACGCCTAGTATAGTATTATATTATCTGTGCACGCATTGCGAATGGTGCGAGAGCCCACTGCACAAATACCTACGTCATCGGGTACCCCAATAGGATATCTTCAGATCGTTAAACGACATCTAAGTATGTAAAAAAATCAGGTCTGCCAGTTTCGATCCTGCCGGGTCATGGAAATAATTGAAATTTTTTGACGTGTTTTTCTTTGTCAAAATGTACCCGAATGAAAGTTCTGGCAACAGTTAACCATTGATTAGTTATGTTAAAAAAAATTGGTCTGCCATTGCGCACCCTGCCGGAAGTACCTGGCAGACCCCTAAGAATGTGCCCTTCACACTCTTTACTTACCTCAGCGAATACCCCGGTGAAACCTACGCCCAGTAATAGCCAAGATGCCCCTGATAATAGATTAAAAGGTCTGCCAGGTCTAAACTTGGCGAAACTTAGTATTCAAGGCATTTGAAGTTGTGGAGGTGGATAATTTCCATGACCCGGCAGGATCGGAACTGGCAGACCTGTTTTTTAATATTTTCAAAAATGTCGCAATGCGCGAGCGATAGTGGATCTGCGTATACAGCAGCCTTAAAAAAATGTAAATTGATATGCAGGCTAAAGGCTTGATAGGGCTTTTTTTTGAAGGGGCTAATGCTTGGTCTCTACCGACCTTTACAGCGTCACCGGGCGGGGCACGACAGGCCTGCTAGAGCTACTAAGTAGGTAGAGATTTGTTTTAAAAAAACCGTTTTAAGGGTTCCGTACCCAAAGGGTAAAACGGACTCTATTACTAAGGCTCGCTGCTGTCTGTCTGTCTGTGGACATGCTGTATCTCATGAACCGTGATAGTTAGACAGTTGAAATTTTCACAGATGATGTATTTCTGTTGCCGCTATAACAAATATTAAAAAACCAAATAAATTAAATATTTAAGGGGGCTCCCATACAACAAACGACTTTTTTGCTCGTTTTTATAGATGGTACGGAACCCTTCGTGTGCGTGTCCGACGCGCACTTGGCCGGTTTGTTTATTTTTGTTACATACACCAGCTGGGTTAGCATGGACGGTAGACAAAATTGTCTTTCCCCGTTTTACGTCACTTTCTTCATACTTGCTTGGAGTAAAACAGGGGAAAGACAGTTTTGTCTACCGGCCATGCTAACCCTACAGTGGGCCAGACCCAGTGGCTAATTGTTTCGTCACATTATACCTAGTCCACTATAGTACAGAAGACACATACACGCGAAAAACATTATCCTCCTGTTTTGGGCAATCGGGTAAAAACCCTAGTCTATTTTATCATTTCACATTCCTACTGTCACACCGCGCGCGCGCAGCGAGCTCTGCCGTGACGTGGCTTCACTATTATTATTTTCAACATGTTCTCAACTCAACATTCAGCAAAGCGTATACACATGCCTCAATTTCTTCGTTTATCACTTGACTTCATTTACATTAGTCATTTCATCGTCAGCACGGCAACAGCGCGGACGCGTGACGATTGTGGATCGTGCCAATAATTATGCAAAGAGTAGCCAGTAGCACCAACCGATAGTACTACCAGTACGTAGCTAGTAGGTACCTAACTAGGTAGGTATGTAACGGTCCTATTAAACACGACTATAAACTATGTTGCACTCTACCACAAAAAAGGTTGCCAGGAGTTCGGATTTACCACACTGTTAGGTATAATTAAAAAATGATCGGCTTGAGAACGGCTCTTTTTGTTGGGCACGTTAAAATTACCGAAGTAGGTACCTACAAATGTTACACCTAATTTTATAATTAAAAAGCCCCGTATTACAGAAAGATGGTCAGTATTCGCTTGGTGCTCAATTCAAGGTTGCATTCACAAATAAATTAATATGAAAATTTATTTATTTAGGTACCTACCTACCTACGTTTAATGTATTTGTATTAAAATTTAATTATAATTTAATAATCTAATTTATTTGAATGTTTTGTAATTTATACAAACTGACCATGTATTTAATATATTATTGAATAATTTGTTTATTAATAGAAACCACAATTCAAACACTAAAAAAACCTACGTATAAACGATTATATCGGCACATATTTTACACATTACGTAATTAATTTATACACTATTACACGGTAAAAAATGCATATTACATAAGGTCTCTAAAATAAAATAACCCACCCCTTACCGTTCCCGGTGCAAAGGTGCCCCATCATTACCAACCTACCAAACACAAATTATCTTTTTGATTTTGTGAATGAAACTCGTCTTGATCACGGATTCACGCTTGAGCGCTCCGTAATACGGGTTTATGGTGTTTCCGGTCTAAGTTCAACGATATCAGGATATAAGCACTAACTCTTAATAACATTTGTAAAAAAAAAACATTTGAACGAGTTTCCAGCCATACCTACTCATTTTTGGACTTAAACCAAAAAAAGGACAAAACCTGCAGAAAACTGTGACTAAACAAAATAAAATGTTTTTTTTTTTAATATTAGGTAGGTGTTGTTTTAAGTTTTATTTCTAGCTCTACATTTCTATCTTCACCAAATCCCTTCGCCATGCAATGTTTTCGGGAATTTTGACAATATGATCTGGCAATCCTGGCTAATAAACATTTTTTTGTAGAAGTACCTTGTGCAGATAGGTATTTATTCGCTTACATAGGTTGTAGTCAGCGGCGGTCACTTGACTTGACCGTGACTGTTAATTCTTTGTAGGTACCAACAAACCTACCAGTGTGAAAACTTCTTCGCATTGAATAATATTTTACGTACTTCATGTTTCAACTAATAAGTACTTAGTACTTTTAAATCGGTGAGTTCGGTAGACGTACCATAAGCACTCTACATTACTACTAGTAGGTAGTACCCATTTGTTTTTTTCTCTAATCTGTGGTAGTACCTATGTAATGTAATCCCTATCCATAACACACCTACAAAATGCGTCAAAATAATAAAAAAATACCCAATTTTAATACCTTTATCCTATTTCAAACCAAATAACGCTTGTTTGTTTCAACCGCGTGGACACGTCTGCTCAGCTAAAGCGCCCTCACGAAAATGAATGCCCTTGGTCGGCCCCTCGCCCCAAGCCAACCACTCCCGCCCCGCCTCAACCGTTCCAATAAAATCAAAATATAACCGTACCTATTCACACAGCAACCGTCGATATCACAAAACTTGATTATTTGCACATCAGGATTGTTTTTTTCAATAACATTTATCGTCACATCTGCCCTCACGCGGCACAATAGGCATTTTGTAAGCAGTCACGAACGCCTCGAAGTTTCAACACAAAATGGCGATTTTGTGGCGCGCAGTGGTGTTGACGTGCAAGAGCGAGAGAACGTTACCGCTCCAAACGTGAGGGAGACGGAACAACCCGGTTTCAAATACGTGGGAAAGTTCAATTCCGATGGCAGACACCGCGAGCAGCGGACGTGTGTGTAAAGGAATGTTTTATTTTGATTACGTAAGTAGACATTTCGCAATAACTAATCTATCATAATGTTTTAATGATATGTGGGTTACTTAATAGATACTTTTCACGTTGCGTAAAACATTTTATTTAGGTACTTTCATTGTGTAGGTAGTGAAAAGATAAAAATAATACCCACTGTGTATCTATAAGTGAAATCAAGGCCGTGAGTGCGTGACACGGTTAACCAACTTGCCTTCATCATAATACCTAGACCTACATAAGTAATCTAGGGACCATTAGGAGACATTCAGAGCATTATTATATTTATTATAAGTACTTTCTTAATATATGAATACTCTAGTAGCATTATTCTTGTAGATAATTATATTATGATTATATTATAGTATGAATAGCCGTTTTCGTCTAATATTATGTCTGATCGTTGTGCATAGGTACTTACTATATCTATATTTGGATTTCTCGGGTTGGTTGATTACTGCGCAGCACACAGACTGCATGGAGTCGCGAACAGCACTTTTTGTTTAGATGGTATGTAATGTACCTATCATCATCATCATCAACAGCCTGAAGACGTCCACTGCTGAACATAGGCCTCCCCCAGAGCACGCCACCTTGAGCGGCTGCTCGCCTCCTGCATCCATCGGCTCCCCGCGGCTTTCACCAGGTCGTCGGTCCACCGAGTGGGGGGCCGGCCTACGCTGCGTCTTCCGGTTCGTGGTCGCCACTCGAGAACCTTTCTTCCCCATCGGTTGTCAGTTCTACGAGCGATGTGGCCTGCCCATTGCCACTTCAACTTACTAACTCTAAGAGCTATATCGGTCACTTTAGTTCTCCTGCGGATCTCCTCGTTCCGGAGCTTATCTCGCAGGGAAACACCGAGCATAGCTCGCTCCATAGCTCGCTGCGCGACTTTGAGCTTACTAATGAGGCCAACAGTAAGAGACCATGTCTCAGTTCCATCGTCGTTGGGGTTGGTAGCCGGGCGTCTGCCGGGGATTCTTCGCACCCCTTGCCCTGCCGTTACCGTGGCCGCTACCGTAGCCACGGGATAGCAGAGCTGCCGGGGACTGGGGGCCGTTTTTATTTGTGCTTGTCATTAGGGGGGGGGGGGGGGGTTTGCCATAATCACCACGCTTGGCAGGCGGCTTGGTGATCGCAGTAGGTGAAGATTGATTGCCACCAAGACCGAGGGGAACGCTGCGACCCATTCCCTGGATATTCCCTTAGCCGCCTTCTACGGCACCCACGGGAAGAGATGGGGTGGTCCTATTCGTAACCGGGACCACACGGGACAATGTACCTATAGTAGGTACTTATTATATATTCTTGTTAAAACAATTACAAAATGTTTAAAGGTACTTAAGTGCAGGTTGCAATGATAGATACTTATATGTACTATTATTTATTATGTGCTGTAGACTTAACAAATTAATAATGATTTGGATTTAAAATATGTAAATAGAGCTATGAGTCGAATGCACTGAATGGATTTCAATGTGTAAACCGCGCTCAAGGTAGGTACTATGAGTTCTACTTAGGTATAGCAGAGAAAACATTATTGAATACAGTTTTAAAGTGAGTAAGTAAATAAATCAATAACACGCTGCCCAAGAATCGGTTGGTGGAGGATGACTGACACAATCAAATCATGTTATCTAATTTTGTGATTCAATAACTTTTTCCGGTTTTCCTTCACCATTGTACAAAACTAGTATAGTATTATTACAACGTGTGTGCAAAACACAGGGAGTACCTATGTTATATTTACCCAAATGCAAATACGAGAGTAAGTATAATAAAAATAATTTATTATAGGTACTTAAATGTAGGTATTTTATTTGGAAATGACGCAGCATTTTGATGTAACTGTCGACAACGCTTTTGTGTTGTGGAATTTGAAATTAATTAAAATAGGTCAAAATTGGCCAATAGTGTGATTGTTTCGTTTATTAATTCATTTGGCCAAGCGACATTTCATTAAAATTGTTGTATAGTTGTCCCAAGTTACCTAATTTCTTTATTTACTTATACTTTAAAACGTTTAAGATAAAATTGGGTAAGTTTGTATTGCATTTCACATACAGCTGAAAAGCTAAGCGCTGAAACGCTTACATGAATTTTAATTAACTTTGGCGTTACAGACTAGGTATATAATAAAAGCCTTGGAATAACATAATTATTAAATTCGGAAACTTTTTATTTCGGAAATGCGTCCACGCGGGTGAATAAATAAACAATGAAATAGAAGGCAACTTCCTACTCTATTCATTCTTGTTCCATGACGCAATACGACCAGCCAGTGTGTCAACTCGTTTTTGTACTGCTGGCAACAAAACCTAAATATAAATCGCTCATTAATTAATAACCCATTTTAATTTATTATTTACTGTGGTTATAAGTTTATATAATTTGCAAGTTTGTAAGTACCGTAGTATTATTATATATTCTGTGGTATCAACAACTAATTATTCAATAAGTAAAGTAGAGTAAAAAGTGAAAGAAAATATGAAAAAATAAAATAGTGCCAATTAGTTTTTGTATTGTGTTTGTTAAAATGCTTTTCTTAGATAAAAATGTATCGTAATAAATATAAATTAAATATTCTTAGGCTTGAGTTTTTTACCTATCTACAATATTTTTTATAAGTATCTACATACATCTTCGATCAGGCGAGGACCTACATTCGCCAAAATAATAAATGCTGGTATGAGAAGAAGATAAATTACACGCCGAGTTATTTTTTTACTGTATGCTAGCTGAGCTGACTGCTGACCGACCCTGGAAAAAGAGAACGGAGAGGGAAAAAGATAAATTGATTAACGTCCCACCATTATCTGTTATCTTTTATTATCTGGGTACAGCCTGGGACGCAGGCAAGGATGTATTAAATATGGATGTGATCGTCGGGGGTTATTTATTTATTTTTATTTATTTATTTTTATTTATTTATTTATTTTTATTTATTTATTTTATACCTATTTACATAAACACTACAAAAATTAAGCAAACATTTTTGTAATTTTTACGTTTCTGACGAATTCTCAAACAGGCAGACGTTGCGCCTACCCACTCACCTACGAGTCTTACCTAATCTCACGGAGAGAGAAGAAAGGGTCTCTTGTAAAATATCACATAATATAAATTATTTGTAAAAATGCAAGATACTTATATTAAGTAAAACATGTTTAGTTCTCCACTAAAATATAGCTAAATCCTAAATCGTGGAAAATAATATTTATCGTTGTTATGCGAACGCCACCAATTATCACAGTTAGGGTTTACGGAACCGGTACTGATTTTGAGAACCGGGATTTTCGATCCCGGTCCTTCGGTACTTTCAGTACTGGCTATTTTTAGCTTTTTTTTTAATGGTATAAAACTTAATTGAATACGGATTAATAGTTGATTCTGAACAATCTAAACAAGTTAGGAATATCTAATAAAGAAAAAATTAAACATATATTACATAATTTTAATTGTGAAAATGTCTATCTGCTTAGTTGAAGCCACGTTGAAGCAAATCACTTGAGTTTTACTTACGTTTTCTAACTTTGCTTTTGAAATAAATGGAATGAAATTCATATAAGACACATAAATAGGTATGTACTGTGAAGTTTTAACTTTGATTCTATGTACAAAACCTCTGAATTATTGTTAAATTATGTACTTTGTATCTAAAACCATTTATACAATAAAGGCCGAACATTTACGTATTTTAGAATAACAATTATACAAAGATAAATAATAATAATTTTAATTTTTATTACAAAAGTAAGCATTATAAACTCTAATATTCATCTGTCACTATGCTGCAAAACCTGTACTCGAAAAGAAGAATCACCTTTCCTTTTAACATCTATGGTGAGAATATAAGACCAAGACGCACAGGTGATGACTAGGAAGGTAATGTCAACATGAATGGCAAAAGAGTTACTAACTTACGTTATGCCTACGACACTATTCATATGGCATCAAACGAGAGAAAAATATTGTGTTGTCTATTATATAGGATGGAAGAAAACAGCATGGAGATGGGTGTAGCCACAAGTAAGTCTAAGCCGAATATCATGGTGGTATTGCGTAGACACAGGCAAATTGGAGCTCACTGGGCAACTCAACTGAATAGTAATCAACATTGTATACCTGCAATGCTGGAGAGCATTTTCAATAATGGCTCATGAGCCTGAAATCCGCAGGCGTATTGGAATGGATGCCTTATCCCAGCCCAACAGAATCTGAAGGGATCTCTGCTTATCCTTGAAGTCGAAAAAGACGCTTGTCGGTTCACTGTTTTCTCAATTTCCTTGTACGAGGCGAAAACGTGCACTTTGGGAACTTCATATCGCTAGCGCATGGATGCTTTTGAAATATGGGGCTAGAGGAAATTGCCTTGAGTTCCCTAAACAGCACAATAACCAACACGTCCATATTCCAACAGCTTCAGGTAGAAAAGATACCTCGTCTGTATAATATTATGCTTCTGCCAGATTTTTGAATTGTACGGAAATCTGGTAGGTTATCACGTGCCTTGATTAGAACAGTAGATGACTTTTAATATGAATTAAGAGGTATTGTACATACAATTAAGGTTATAACTTCGCAGTACATACCTATTTATCCGTGTTACATTAAGTATTATACCCTTAAAAAACATTAAATAGCCAGTACCGAAAGAACCGGGACAAGATTTTGAATTCCCGGTTCTTTTTGATGTCAAAAGAACCGGGAAATCTCAGTTCTTTCGGTACCAGGATTTACCGATTCTGAACCCTAATCACAGTAGCCCCTCGATTGTATAGCCACCACAAAAAAATGTAACGTGAGGTTAGGGGGGAGAGGGTTGAGCGAGCCCGAAACTAGTCGTATTATCTCTATCTAGTTTGTGGAGCGAGCCAAACATTTCACCAAGGAGGGAGGAGTTCGCAAAATCGCCAATATTGCCTCACGTAGTTAATGGATGCCCCCTTTAACAGTACATTAATATACTATTACATTTTTTCTACTGGCTGTACATGAGCTGTGACGGGCCAATGACGTCATACCACTCACGTCACGTCGTTCGTACCGTATTGTGGACTATAGAGATGAACAATACATATATGGGCGTTTCTCCGTAAACTGGGCAACTCGTTGTCCCAGGCCTATTTTACATAAAAATCTCTTAATTATTATATATTTTATAATTAACTGCCTGGTCTCCCCGTGCTCAGCATAAAGTTATCCATTACTGTAAAAAAACGTTCTTGAAGTGCTCAAAAAAACAGTCCCCTGGTTATCCTTTACCCCAATATAGAGTTACTTTTGATTAAATTATATTTATGTACAATTTTAGGAATAAAAACATAAATTATTTGAATAATATTGAATAATTGATGTGAATACTTGCATAATAATAAGTTAATATGTTATTTAAAACCTACAAAATTAAATTGAAGTTTGTCCCAAGCATTTTGAGAACAGTCCCCCTGTCCATATTTTAAATTACGTGGCGAAAAGTCTACAGCTTTATACTATTGTGTTTATGGGTGTAGCAAACGCAAACGACCCTAAGTTTGCACGGCTGCCGCCAAAAACAACCAAACACCCATAGAATTATAAAAAAAAAGCAGGAATGAATCTTGATTGACATCAAACTGACGTACAGCAATGGCGGCCGCATAAATATGTGTGACTGATTAAAGGATTGCCATGTGAAGAAAATTACCCGAATCCGACAAAAAAAAACTGTTGTTAGTGTGACTTTTCGTATGACCAAAAAGCTACGTGAGCTTATAATAGAGTAGTCAAAATTGAATTGCTTATTTTTTTTTTACTTTCGATAGGTTAGCGTTTGACTACATCTCACCTGATGGAAAGTGATGATGAGGTCGAAGGTGGAGCACGCCTACCTAGAATTAACCTATTTACTTTTGATTTGAAGACACTTGAGTTGTATGTGGATGGAAATACCGACGCCGGGAGTGAGTTCCATTCCCTAGCCGCACGCACAATAAAGGAATCTGCAATATCCCCTCCCCCACACTTGCCCCCACCTCCCCCCTCACTTAGTCCGCCCCCCTTACATGCCCTGCCTCCCCCCGCACTTGCCGCCCTCCCCCCAAGAACCATGTATAGGTTACATTTGGACAGTAATGAAGGGGTTGGCGATCTACGCAGCAATGTACGGCGAATGAAGTGGGAGCAATAGCTTCCCAGTCTCCATCGGGTGGCAACTGGGAATTTTATGCCACCCGGGGGCGAAGCATGTGGGGGCAACTGGGAATATACCTTGTACACTATAGCGAAGAGAGAAGGGAGAACGAAAAAGATAGGGGAAAAGGATGAATGTATGACGGTGAAGAGAGGCGCACCTGCCTCCATTCATCCTTTTCCCCTCCCAGTTCTTTCTTCCTTTGGACAGGGTTAGGGCGTAAAACTAACTAACCGGGTCGGATCAGATCTCTAATTATGATCAATATAGGTGAATAAGTTGTATTCGAACATAGTTTGGTCATTCTCCCACACTTCCGGGTAATTTGCAAGTTTGATTGTTGGTAACACTAGCTGGTTTTGTGTATTGATTGCTTCTCAATAGTTTTATCGAAAAAGCAAGAAATTAGCGAAATATTAACAAGCTTACTTGTGAAAAGTGATCCCCTGACTTTTTTTTATCAAACCACTATGATTCCAACAACTTTTCACAACGCAAGACGGCATTTTATAATATTTTTTTCTATGCGTCTTGGGCGAGGTTCTGAGCAGTAATGGCAGGCGATAGACTTCCTATGATGTGAGTGTGTGCGTGTTCGCTCGTACTTATTAGCGTTCCGACTTCCTATGGGTACCTCGGTTCGGGATCAATTGGGACTCCGTCCTTCTTTTTTTATTAGGTCTATGCAAACACAATTTTATTTAGTACTGCACGAGCTTCATTCCGCAGAACCCACGCTGAAACTGGATAGCGAACAGTCGTCTGGTGAGAATTATTTGCTGAATTTCTTTTTGTGTATTAATTCTAAATCTTAGAAAAAACGTGTTGATATATACACATATTCCTCGTGTACAGCAAAAATTCATTACTCGATAATATTTTGAGCTACCTTGCAAATTCATGAAATTAAACAGTACCCTGGCAACAGTCCCCTGCTTTATAACCGAACAGAGGACTGTTTCCGCCTCAGAGGACTGTCTATACATACCTGTTTGGTTTGACATGACTGCTCGATTAATGTATTTTATACGTTTGTATTTGCTTTAGGTGCACATAATATCATTTGAGCATGGCACCAAGAGGGAAAAAGCTGCCTAAGGGTAGATAAAAGCCGAACGGCCTAAATGTTAATGAGGCCTGTGGACCAGATGGTGTATCAGCAATAGTGTTGAAAAATGGTGCACCTGTACCGACTCCTGTTCTGACACGGTTGTTCTATCTTCCACTTGGATCCAGGAAGGTCCCGTTATGCTAGAAGCTTGCGAACATATAACCTGTTCTTAGAAAAGGTAGTCATGCAGAGTCATGAAGCGTGTTCTGAATAGGAAGCTCTTGATACACCTCGATTGACCAGGATCTCCTCAGCGATCTGCAGTACGAACTCCGCCGTAACAGGTCGATTGGGGTTCTTTTGTTTTGAGTGGCACGGCTAAGCCTTAGGGTCAATTCAGACAGAGCAGCAAAATGCTCGAGCAGTTTTTAAGTGCTATCGGAATATCAACCTTATTTCATTTAGACAAAGCCATTTAGCCGTGTCTCTCGATATCTCAAAGGCTTGATAGGGATTTGCATGATAGCCCTAGAAAATTAGTTTTCATGTAATCACGTTGAGTAATTAAGCTATTATTGGCAAAAGAACGCAAAATTTGAATTTCCGGCGCTAGTGTAATTTCCCACCTTAAGAGCGCTAGCTTTGTTGTCACGCACACACAAAGACTTCTATCTTCTAAGACAGCGTTGTTTCCGAAAGCTGTATCTGACTTTTTTTATAGGATCTGTGGGTGTTATTTATGTATTATTATTATATATATATATATATATATTATATATATATATATATATATATTATATATATATATATATATATATATTACCTATTCTATTATTATTTGGTGCCTGACTCAGTCCAAACTTATCAGAACAGCACCGCCCCATGACCCCACCTAGAACAATGAAGGTACTTACGTATTCTCAATTTCGATGTCATTTGTTATATTATCCTTATCCTGTATTCGTAACCTTCTGCAAAAAAGAAATGTAAGATAGATCTCGTATTCATGTAGGTAGGGTAGGTATACTAGGCTGGGTATTTACTTCGCAAATACACGAAACGGGCCAAACAAAACAGAGCAAAAAACATGCGGAAAAACAAATTACGCTCGCGCTCCGATCGATAGAAGCGAAAGCAATATTCGCGCCCCGCGCGCCGAGCGCCGAGCGCTAACACTATAGGGACAAGCACAGACATTAGTGGCCTTACTTATAAACGTTGCTTAAATTTAGTCAGTGTTTTAAATGTTCCGTCTCGTTTTCACGTGTGACATTTCAAATCAGCCAAAAGTTGACAGAAGATTTTAAGCATTGACTAACTTTAAGCAGCGTTTATAAGTAAGGCCCTAGACTGCATTAGACATAGTAACATCTATGGGTACAAGGGTACAAGACTGTAATTTAGTGATACTGTAGTGAGCTGGAGAATTAGGGCTGAGCTGTCTATAGGTAATCGCGGCTACAGTCTATCTAGTAGTAGTTTGTATTGTCTAGTATCCCGCCCTATCTGGGGGTCTAGCAAAGATTCCAACGTGAGGCGCTACCGCCTCACGCTAACTCCAAAACGTATGGGGATGACAGTTCCTGTGCGGATAACTTTTCCGCAGCTAATGTCGTTTCCATAGATTTTGGAGTTAGCGTGAGGCGATAACGTTTCACGCTAGGATCTTTGCTAGACCCCCCGGTCTGTGATTATTGTACCTAGGAGCATAGAATTATAAAAAAAAAGCAGGAATGAATCTTGATTGAGATCGAAATCGAACTGACGTACAGCAATGGTGGCCGCATAAATATGTGCGCCTGATTAAAGGATTGCCATGTGAAGAAAATTACCCGAATCCGACAAAAAAGAGATCTGTTGTTGGTGTAACTTTTCGTATGACCAAAAAGCTACGTGAGCTTATAACAGAGTAGTCAAAATTGAATGGCTTATTTTTTTTTACTTTCGATAGGTTAGCGTTTGACTACATCTCACCTGATGGTAAGTGATGATGAGGTCGAAGGTGGAGCACGCCTACCTAGAATTAACCTATTTACTTTTGATTTGAAGACACTTAAGTTGTAAGTGCCTTAAGCTCCGGAACGAGGAGATCCGCAGGAGAACTAAAGTGACCGATATAGCTCTTAGAGTTAGTAAGTTGAAGTGGCAATGGGCGGGCCACATCGCTCGTAGAACTGACAACCGATGGGGAAGAAAGGTTCTCGAGTGGCGACCACGAACCGGAAGACGCAGCGTGGGCCGGCCCCCCACTCGGTGGACCGACGACCTGGTGAAAGCCGCGGGGAGCCGATGGATGCAGGAGGCGAGCAGCCGCTCAAGGTGGCGTGCTCTGGGGGAGGCCTATGTTCAGCAGTGGACGTCTTTAGGCTGTTAATGATGATGATGAAGTTGTAAGTGGATGGAAATACCGACGCCGGGAGTGAGTTCCATTCCCTAGCCGCACGCACAATAAAGGAATCTGCAATCACCCCTCCCCCACACTTGCCCCCACCTCCCCCCTCACTTAGTCTGCGTCCCTCCGCATTTGCCCCACCTCCCCCGCACTTGCCCCCCTCCCCATCACTTAGTCCACCCCCCCGCACTTTTCCCGCCTCCCCCATACTTACCCTCGTCCCCCACACTTGCACTTGAGGAAAGTGAGGGGGAGGTCCCCCTCACTTTCCCCGCCACCCCCTGTACTTGCCCTGCCCCCCTCCCCCCAAGAACCATATATAGATTACATTTGGACAGTAATGACGGGGTTGGCGATCTACGCAGCAATGTACGGCGAATGAAGTGGGAGCAATAGCTTCCCAGTTGCCACCCGGGGGCGAAGCATGTGGGAGCAACTGGGAATATACCCTGTACGCTATAGCGAAGAGAGAAGGGGGAAAAAGGATAAATGTATGACGGTGAAGAGAGGCGCACCTGCCTCCATTTATCCTTTTTCCCTCCCAGTTCTTTCTTCCTTTGGACAGGTTTAGGGCGTAAAACTAACTAACCGGGTCGGGTCAGCCAGCCAGTTAATAAAACTGTTTATTTGGCACAAAGATTTATAGCCAGGGTGTTGCTTAAAATGTTTTATGAACACATAAATCGTATTTTTCTACGTTACTTTACTTTTTCTACATTATAGAAAACCTGCACAAATATGCACGATTAGTAGGTCCATTACCGGTACAATATTTATTAACCTGCAAAGACCAGCACATGCATATGCATAATGGAAATATGCATTTGCATATAGTCAGATCTCTAATTATGATCAATATAGGTGAATAAGTTGTATTCGAACATAATTTGGTCATTCTCCCACACTTCCGGGTAATTTGCAAGTTTGATTGTTGGTAACACTAGCTGGTTTTGTGTATTGATTGCATCTCAATAGTTTTATCGAAAAAGCAAGAAATTAGCGAATTATTAACAAGCTTACTTGTGAAAAGTGATCCCCTGACTTTTTTTTATCAAACCACTATGATTCCGACAACTTTTCACAACGCAAGACGGCATTTTATAATATTTTTTTCTGTGCGTCTTGGGCGAGGTTTGGAGCAGTAATAGCAGGCGATAGACTTCCTATGATGTGAGGGTGTGCGTGTCCACTCGTACTTATTAGCGTTCCGACTTCCTATGGGCACCTCGGTTCGGGATCAATTGGGACTCCGTCCTTCTTTTTTTATTAGGTCTATGCCTAGAAGTTTCAAGACAGGATACCTTACAGAGCAAGACAAAAAATACGCTTCGCCCCCCGAAGCGTCATATTTTTTAATGCTCTGTGGGATACCTACATTCACAGCCTACATTATATTATGTCATCTGCGCAGTTAAGATAGGTTTTATTCTTGTGTTGAGTAAGGTAAGGCGTCTCCATGAGTTTTATTTAAAAAAAAGAAATGGTGTTTTATGTATGACCCAATAGATGGCGCCACTTGTGGTTTTACCAAAATCTGTCACTGTCACTGTTTCCAGCATAGACCACAGGTTATAGGAAATGTGTCACGATACTGACTGACAACTCTAAACTGTTTCGTTTATTCTATTTTCGTTGCGCGATAGCTCGGCTTAATTTTGGATCATAATATTAACGTTTATCTGTCTCGCAGTTCTGCTGTACTTCAATTTACTTAAGAAGAATGCACCACAGACTACTTAGAAGATACTACAGACAATGTACTCGTGGTCCACTCAACTGAATTTGACATTTCTTTGTAGGTACTCTAAGCATTTTCTTATGTTTAAACTACTCTATGGTTTGAAAGGTTTAAACTATGTACTTACAGCGCCATCTAGAAAAGAAGCGGAACCAGCGTTTTTTTTTAAATAAAAAGCCTCATTGAGGCGTAGGGCGAGTGTAATTTTCTTTCCTGCTCTGTGGGCCAAACAATAATATAATAATAATTTGAGAGCATAAGTAATTACTTACCGTCGTTTGCTCCTGGACTCGTACGATTTTCTTAATGCATAACTTGAGAATTTTTTTCTTTTATTATATTTGTTACCCATTATATTAATCAATTTAATTAAAATTTACGTCCCGTCGTAGAGCGCAACAGTTTGGCACACGTCCTGCGCCGACGAGCTCTGCGAGCGGTCTGGGGTGGGGGCGGGGCGGCCGCGAAACGAAAATGCGCTCGGATACCATGAATTCAAGATATAAATTCATATAAAATTACCATGTTAACTTTTTAACACTTTTATTTATGAGCCTTCTTTTTTTAAAGATACATAATGCATTAAAATGTATTGAAATAATATTATTTGTAAAAAAACATGTCGTAAAGTTATTTCAAAAATTTAAGATAGAGGTGATATTAAATTCATTTTCGATCGAGTGAAATTATTCCTTTTATCGACTTTAACAGGTTTACCCACAGATTAGAGAAAAAAAGTGGGTTTACCGAGGTAGGGAGGAAGGAGAGAGGGGTGCGGAATCGCGCGACTGGCGTGTGGCGGCGTTTTGTGTCGGCGTTTAGTGGCCACAAGAAGCGAGCAGCGACGATTGTAGCGTGTGGCGGCCACCGGCGTCAACCGTGTGCGGTGAGTCCATATAAAATGTATGAAAACTATAGGAAATATGCCGGTGGCGGCGTTTTGTGGTTGTGGTCGGTGGCCCATGTGTGGGAAGCCTAAAGTGCTCCCGCAGCACAACCATAATATGTTTAATAAATACTAAGCACAACGCAGAATTCAATAGACGGCTTGCTCCGTCCGTACAGTCCAAGACCTGTTTAAATTAAACACACCCTGAAAGGATACAGTCTACGAACCAATCACCCTGGATTATACAATACCTACAAAATGCTTAACAATAACAATATGCACGAAATGTGAGTAGCGGGGCATGATGCGACATCAGACAGAAGTATCTAACAATTATAATTATTGTTTACGCCGAAAATAGTTGTTAATCAAAATGAACTTACCTGCTATTTAGTGCTTTTGGGACTGTTCGGAGTTTCTGTATCTGGGAAGAACATCCGCTGCCTGATGTGTTGTCTGATTCTTCCATTGAAGCTGCACGCGATTGACGTGCATCTGATTCTGTAGTTGGCTTCTTACATCTATCATCACGAAGTTTACAGTCCACACAGCCCGCGTCTGTGACGCCACGAGGAGCTAAGCTGACGGCCTTATAATCACTATCAGTAAAAAGGTCTCTGTCAAACGGTAAAATACCACACTTTTTAAATGCATTCTTTATATCATCAGATGTCATCGCATTAACGTATGCTTCACCACCAACTTTACCTAAGTTACAGACGGTCGGTTCTTCAGCGCTATTTTCAATTTGCTCTGCCTGCCACGATTCAATACCAGCATAATACGACACGCGGTACGAATCTAAGAGCTCTGCTGCTACCAATGGTTGCAACAACTTAGACATGTGTGGGTGTAATACTAACAGCTTTACACCAGATTCTTCGGCTAAAGTTATAGCAAGAATCGACACATGGCAAATGTCAATATCCATTATCAAAATACTAGGATTTGTCGGTGTTGTATTCGTATGCTTTACGAAATGTTGCATTACTTTATAAAACGAATCCGTAGTTAATTTCCCGCTTAGTGGTGCTGATATAACTATTGCTCCAGGCGGGGTTTCAAGCTCATACGCATCTTCGACAGTTTTGTATGGCACTACTATGACAGGAGGTACGCTAATACCATTTGCACCAACAATGCAACATGTGGTTACAAAGTCACATTTACTGTCCCTTTCAATCTTTTTCTCGTGGGGATTATTGCTCGTATACGTCTCATCTAAGTTGAATATCCTTGATCCGTCTTTAAATTCGGGATTCGATTGTATAAGCTTTTCCAAATCATCATAAAATTGGTTAACTTTGGCCTTTTCCCATATGACACTTCGTACTGTATGCCCGCTGCACCTTTCTGGTTTTTTCAGATCTAACTCTGTATGTCTTTTCTTGAAACGCAGTAGCCACTCGGACGTTGCCATGTTATACTTCCAAGTATCAGGAATGTTTAGACTAAACACTGAAGCGGCTTGGTGAGCTAACATGCGGCATTCTTTATTAGTTAAGCCGTCAAACAGGGATTCTAAATGTTTGAAGTACTCTATTACTGTTGTCTCTTGATCCGCAGTGAAGACCTCGTCGACAATATTATTCTTAGCTATTAAACATTCCGGTTTAGAGCACTCGTTGTTGACAATTCCTTTGTTTTTCAGATACATGGTATAGGATTTTTTTATCTTATTCTGGTATATACCAGTTAATTTGCTTGCTTTGTTGACGCTCATACCACCAGCGATATACTCCAATGCCTGTTTCAGTTTGATGTCGCAGATATGTCTACCTCTTCTTCCCAATTTAGACATCCTGTAGACAGAAAATGAACATAGGTAAGTAATTTAAATAATACTGTTATGGTGCGAGAGCCCACTGCAAAAAAACCTACGTCATCGAGTACCCCAATAAGCTATCTTTAGATCGTTAACCGACACTTAAACATGTAAAAAAAAAACAGGTCTGCCAGTTCCGATCCTGCCGGGTCATGGAAATAATCCACCTCCACCAACTTCAAATGCCTTGAATACTATGTTTCGCCAAGTTTAGACCTGGCAGACCTTTTAGTCTATTATCAGGGTCATCTTGGCTATTATTAGGCGTAGGTTTCATCGGGGTATTCGCTGAGGTAGGTAAAGGGTGTGAAGGGCACATTCTTAGGGGTTTACCAGATACTTCCGGCAGGGTGCGCAATGGCAGACCAATTTATTTTTACATAACTAATCAATGGTTAACTGTTGCCAGAGCTTTAATTAGGGTAAATTTTGATTAAAAAAAAATACGTCAAAAAATTTCAATTATATCCATGACCCGGCAGGATCGGAACTGGCAGACCTGGTTTTTTTTACATATTTAGGTGTCGGTTAACGATCTAAAGATAGCCATCATAATGATGATGATGATAATTATATAAGGTACTTATTCTAAATTTCGGTGAGGATGTGTCTGTTAGCTGTCTTCTCTCTCAGAGGCGTCTCTAGCCCATGTAGCGCCCGTGTGCAATCATTACTCTAGCGCCCTGGCGTCACTTTCTTCATACTTATGAAGAAAGTGACATAAAACAGGGAAAGACAATTTTGTCTACTATCCGTGCTAACCCAGCTGGATTCGGTGTGATTCAGGAAATACATTCATCATCATCATCATCAACAGCCTGAAGACGTCCACTGCTGAACATAGGCCTCCCCCAGAGCACGCCACCTTGAGCGGCTGCTCGCCTCCTGCATCCATCGGCTCCCCGCGGCTTTCACCAGGTCGTCGGTCCACCGAGTGGGGGGCCGGCCTACGCTGCGTCTTCCGGTTCGTGGTCGCCACTCGAGAACCTTTCTTCCCCATCGGTTGTCAGTTCTACGAGCGATGTGGCCTGCCCATTGCCACTTCAACTTACTAACTCTAAGAGCTATATCGGTCACTTTAGTTCTCCTGCGGATCTCCTCGTTCCGGAGCTTATCTCGCAGGGAAACACCGAGCATAGCTCGCTCCATAGCTCGCTGCGCGACTTTGAGCTTACTAATGAGGCCAACAGTAAGAGACCATGTCTCAGTTCCATAAGTCATCACTGGCAACACACACTGATTGAAAACTTTCGTTTTCAGGCTCTGCGGTATTTTGGACGAAAAGATAGGACGAAGCTTCCCGAACGCTGCCCAGCCGAGTTGGATTCTTCGCGCCACCTCTTTGTCGAAGTTGGACCTACCTAATTGGACAATCTGTCCTAGGTAGACATACTTGTCGACAACTTCGAGAGTATCGTTCCCAACAATTACCGGTATAGGTGGAACATGAGCATTAGACATGATCTTTGTCTTGTCCATATTCATCTTAAGACCAACCTGCTGGGAGACTCTACTGAGGTCGTTGAGCATGGTGCTAAGGTCCTCGAGCGATTCCGCCATTATGACTATATCATCGGCAAAACGAAGGTTAGTGATGTACTCGCCATTTATGTTGATGCCAGATCTTTTCCACTCCAAGAGCTTGAAAACATCCTCCAATGCGTTTGTGAACAGTTTCGGAGAAATAACGTCTCCCTGTCTCACGCCTCTTTGCAATGGAATTTGTTCCGTACTCTGGTCCTGTAGTCGGACTGACATAGTGGCCTTACTGTACAAACACTTCAAAACTTCGATATACCTATAGTCAATTTGGCATCGCTGCAAGGACTGCAGCACCGCCCAAGTCTCGATTGAATCGAAGGCTTTCTCATAGTCCACAAACGCTAGGCATAACGGCCGATTATACTCTTCGGTCTTCTGTATAATCTGGCGCAGCGTATGGATGTGGTCTATGGTGCTAAAGCCTTTTCGGAAACCGGCTTGTTCGGGAGGCTGGAATTCATCAAACCTGCGTGCGAGACGATTCGTAATGACTCTCGAAAACAGCTTATACACATGACTCAAGAGCGAGATGGGCCTATAGTTCTTCAATAAGGTGTTATCGCCTTTTTTGAAGAAGAGCACCACCACGCTCTTGTGCCATGCCTCTGGCGTTATACCTTCAAGGATGACAGAATTAAATAACTTCTGGAGGACTAAAAGTACCGGTCTACCACCCGCTCTCAGAAGTTCGGTCGTAATTCCATCTTCACCTGGTGCCTTGTTGTTTTTAAGCTGTTTGAGGGCCATTCTAATCTCGTACAGGCTGACGTCCGGGATATCTTCGGTATAGTGTCGGACTAACTTGGCTCTGATGTCCTGAGCTGTGTTAGTAGCGGGCTTACGTGTCGAGGTGTATAACTGTCCATAGAAGTTCTCGATCTCTCTCAGAATCTCAGGCTTGGATGAAATGACGCTACCATTTTCGGTCTTCAGTTTTGTCATTTGGTGTTGCCCAATAGACGAATCCTTTGCGAACACTTTAGAGCCTTGGTTCCGCTCAATTGCGGCCTCAATACGTGAAGTACTAAGAGCACGCAAGTCGTGTCGCAAGGAACTCCAGATTCGTCTATTGAGTTCACCGTAGGCTGACATATCAACTGAAGACTGCAGCTTCATTTCGCTCCGGTCGGCCATTAGCTCAAGAGTTTTTTCTGAGAGCTTTTGAGTCTTCTTTCGGCGTTGGGTCTTAAAGAATTTCGATCCAACAGCTTGGACAGTTTCCACCAACCCGTCGTTTAGCTCGTCCACTGTGTTACAGTCGGCTAGGCACTGGAAGCGATTTTGGAGTTCCAGCTGAAAGCCTTCGGGGTTTTGGATTTGGACAGGATTTGGACGGAGCGTAGACTTCACCAGACGTGACCTTTCGAGCTTAACATTGATATTCAATGTGCCTCTAACAATACGGTGATCGCTACCGGTTTTCACCTTGCTGATCACAGAGACATCATCGAATATGTGCTTCTTGGTCGTCATGATGAAGTCTATCTCATTTTTAGTGGAACCGTCGGGACTTATCCACGTCCACTTCCTGGATGGCCGCTTCTCGTAGAAGGAGTTCATCATAAAGAGTCCCTCCTTCTCCATGAAGTCAGCCAGCCTCTGTCCTCGAGGGTTCCGCTGCCCGTATCCAAATGGCCCCACTCTCAGCTCATCGCTATTCCTTGTGCCCAACTTCGCATTGAAGTCTCCCATCACAACGGTGAAGTATGTTTCGGAAGTATGCATGGCTTCGGATATGTCCTCATACATAGCTTCTACTTCATCGTCTGAGTGTGCCGATGTCGGCGCGTATACCTGTATAACCTTCAACGAATACCGTTTGGTTATTCGGAGTACCAGGTACGCTACCCTGGCCGACACACTGTCGACTTTGACCACGTTGTTGACGAGAGACTTGCGGACGAGAAACCCGACACCCCCTTGGGAGAGTTGGTCTCCCTCCCGGTAGAAGAATAAGTTACCGGAATTTAGGATTATCGTGTCCTGTCCCTGTCTTCGGACTTCTGACAATCCCATTACATCCCAGCGTAACTTACCCATCTCCGCCTCTAGCTCGACCATCCTTTCGTCAGCCTTCAGTGTGCGCACGTTATGTGTTGCCAGGGCCAGGGGTCGTCGTTGGGGTTGGTAGCCGGGCGTCTGCCGGGGATTCTTCGCACCCCTTGCCCTGCCGTTACCGTGGCCGCTACCGTAGCCACGGGATAGCAGAGCTGCCGGGGACTGGGGGCCGTTTTTATTTGTGCTTGTCATTAGGGGGGGGGGGGGTTTGCCATAATCACCACGCTTGGCAGGCGGCTTGGTGATCGCAGTAGGTGAAGATTGATTGCCACCAAGACCGAGGGGAACGCTGCGACCCATTCCCTGGATATTCCCTTAGCCGCCTTCTACGGCACCCACGGGAAGAGATGGGGAAATACATTCACGGGTGTGAAATACAAAATGCGCAAAATAGAACATTTCACTTGTTTTTAAGATATGTAGGTAAGTGATTTTTTTTTATTAGTTAAACCTAATAAGTAGGTATTAGCAATTTCATAGGAAATATTCCTATGTATACATAAAAACATAACACAAAAAATAAAATTAACTGCAATGGTGGAGCGTTTCTTGAAGTTTGATTGAGTATTTGAGACTGATAGTGCCGCAGAGTTCGCGAAATGAACCAAATTGTTGGCCGAATATTCGGTTAGGTAAGCGCTGAACCAAATAATGCTCTTCTGCGCATCACTAGTAATATATATATACTAATATATATATAATTAATTAATTTATTATTAGTATATACCTTCCCTACCTATCTTATTTATTCCTTGCTATTTTTGTTGACAGTACCTACTTAAAAAGTCATCGTCATCATCAACAACAGCCTGAAGACGTCCACTGCTGAACACCTACCACAGAACGCCACTTTGAGCGGCTGCTTGCCTCCTGCATCTATCGTCTCCCGCGGTTTCAACCAGAACATCGGCCAGCCACAGGCAGACAGGATGGGCAGGCCACACGCTCGTAGAACTGACAACCGATAGGAAAGAAGGGTTCTCGAATAGCGACCACGAACCGGAAGACGCAGCGTAGGCCGGCCCCCCACTCGGTGGACTGACGATCTGGTTAAAAGTCATGGAAATAAAACGACAATTCAAATTGCGCATCTCGGGGAACTATCTTTAGAAACACAAGAATGATAATGCCCGGTAACTTAGGTTATTATTTATTTGTGGGTCTCGAGGTCGGAATAACTATAATAATTATATATAGGTGCAGTGACTCTAAATTCTTCAAGTTATCTTAGTTTTCGAGAAAAATGGCAGTCTGAAGTCATCATCATCATCCGCCTGCATGAAGACGTCCGCTGCTGAACATAGGCCTCCTCCATAAAACGCCATTTTGGACACTTATCATAGGGAGGATTTGCCAAATTCACCATGCTGCTGCCCACCCTGCAAATTCCCTTTACCCGGCTCTTACGGCACCCACGGGAAGAGATGGGGTGGTCTTATTCGCAAACCGGCCCCCTAATTACCTAACTCGCAACAGGTTTGCGACAGGCGTAAATCTCGCGGTGATTGCTGTCATACATCATTAGTGGTGTCGAGAATGTATGCTGCGCTACTGCTGTCGCATTGCTACTGCTGTCGCATTGCTGTTGCAAATTTTACGTAATTACCCCGCGGGACCACAAGGCCAATGACAATAAATATTCAATAATGCTAAGTAACAATAGAACGTGGATCTTGGAGAATAACTTCGCTGGGAACAACCCTTGTCAAACAATACCATAATTAATAAAGATCGTGCCATGGTAATGTCTGAAGTGATTTTGTTTTTGTATTAATATAACAGGCGAATAAAATGCCCGCCTAACACCGCGCCGCGCGGCCGGTTTCGAAGCTAAGCTATTAATAATACGGTACGAATCGAATACGGTACGCCACGCCTAGCGCCTGCGCGTGCCTATTTAGAATTTTTCAAGTTACTATATTGTAGGTACAGCCAGGATGGCACGATCCAATAATGCACGGCCAATATTGTACGACCTTTATTGCACAACCCAGCATTTTGAAGCCACGTACATGGATTCCTGGCTGTACATTCCGGGTCGTGCATCATTCATGCATGACTCGATCTTCAATTTACTCGAGCGGTCACCCCGGCTCGCTTCGCTCGCCCTCTCGCTACGTTCATCTCTCGTGCGCTCGATTCGCTCAGGGCCTCCTTGTGGGCTTCTGGCTCCGCATTTTTAAATTACACTAGGGTAGAGTCGAACCACTTAGAGTCGGGGTGCTCCGACAATACAGCCGAAGCGAAATCATTTAACACTCAATCGATTATAACCACTTACCTGCCAAGAGACGAGGCATTGCTATGACAAGTCAAAGACCTCTACATAGAGGGTTTTGATTTTGCTAGAGCCCCAGCTTTGTTTGAGCGAAAGTATGCTGGCCGGCAGCCACGCTGACTCGCTGTGGTCGACAGTACTAGGCAGATAAATCCTGTCTAGTATACATATACTAGACAGATATATCCTGTCTAGTATACATATACTAGACAGGATATATTTGCGCGTTCACATACAGCTCGGCGAACCAGCAAATACTTGGCAACGGAGAACATCCGGGTATTGCCCTGACCTGCACAATCGCCAGACCTCAACCCCACCGAGCACGCATGGGACATGCTCCAGAGACGTGATTTCAAGGACTTGGACGGAGTGACAACAACTAGACATGCGCGAAACAGTACAGTAAAGTGTAATGCCATGTTACATGGCATCACCCACCAAAGTCATATATCTTCGTAATATAACATGACCTCAAACATGACAGTGATGATTGTTATGTTAGGTAATGACTGTAATAAGCAATATAAAAGTACCTATTGTATTTCTTTATTCGTTTTATCACTTGTAACTAAAGATGTAAAATGCAATGAGGAAAAATTAAATTTTTGGACTAAAACCCCAAAATCCCCTTCGCAGGAGATTGTCCAAGGAGATTTATGGAATAAGCCATTCAATTCAATTTATTCAAAATCATATTTAAGTAGGTACTTAATTTATATTATTATTTAATGCGATTAAACTTTATTTAGCAAATTAGCAATCTTAAATCTCAAAAGATAAATCTATGACTCTGAAACTATAAGTTTATGAATGGACGTCATGAACGACCGTCGCTCCCATCATAATAGTGTTCTGTGCTCCCATCTATCTATGCGTAATATGACTGTTCTGTAGCTAATATCACGCGTAATGTATCAGCATGGCGCGCGACGGCCACACCGCAAACATTACGTGTGATATTAGCTACAGAACAGTCATACATTGCGCGACGATACTGTTACTGACTGAACCGAACTATAGCAACAGAGTCATGTTGTCATGTGTTATGCTTCATATTCTGGAGTGATAATGTCATATGACAGTACGCGCCGAGTAATATCACTTTTGTGATATTACTTGCATTACCTACACATGTCTAACAACAACCCAACACTTGAAGGATTTGCTACAATTCCATTGAGAGCGAATACCGCAAGATGACATAAACAGTCTCATTAATTCAATGAATTCAATCGTTGCCGACAAGTTCTGAATAGCGTAG
Source organism: Ennomos quercinarius (assembly GCA_910589525.2). NCBI lineage: Eukaryota > Metazoa > Arthropoda > Insecta > Lepidoptera > Geometridae > Ennomos > Ennomos quercinarius. Next base: position 6,182,847 of record OU342510.1, read on the forward strand.
GAGGATACTTTGTATTAAATTGTCCTATTCTTTCACAATAAATTCATTTTCTTATTATAAATGGTTGATAAAATTATAAAATCAAGAATAAACGTGTCAATTAAAACGCACTTAAATTCAAACAAATTCGCAGTCATTTGAATTTTATGAAAAAACAAAACATAATCGAATTTTTTTTTACAACCAGCCAGTATGTCATCAATAACAAAAAAGTTTACTTACCTACGCACTTTGAGTGAGTAAATACTTAGAAATTAATTAATATAAATGGTAAATTTGTAATATCATGCACGTTGCTTAGACTTTTTTGATGTGTATTTGTGCTTCCAATAGCTTCAGTAGTATGTATAGTAGTACATTTTACGCCTTTGTGAGAAGTAGAGATTCTATGTTTGTCTATGATTGGCTTCCACTTCCGGGCTATACATTCCTGGCCCTACCGTAAGTTATCGGTCCCTATCGATATTTCGCACCAAAATTGTACGACCTGTATTCCCCGGTAAGAGCCATGTGCACGGATTCTAGGCTAGTGCAATTCGGGCCGCACATTATATTGCACAGCCTGATATTTGTAAGCCATGTACACCAATTCCAGCCGTACGTTCCTGGTCGTACGATCCGGGCTGTGTAATATTTTGGTCGTGCATTCCGGTCTTCCAACTTTTCGATAACTAGCCGAATCTATTCGATTGGACAGCGATCTCGTCTCGTATTTTCTCGATCGGTTAGTGTTCTCGTACGGTTAATATTTATCAACCAACTTCAAAATGGTAGAGAGAGGTTCTCTATTCGGTGGTATTAAAATGTTTGTTACATGGGGGCAGCTTGGAATATACCATAGGTACTTATAGGCGATAATAATCATCCAAGTATTCTCAGTAACAAAATTAAGACGATTGAAACAAAGACTTCTATGGAACTCTTTGGATTGAAATGGGTAATGGGCTTAAAAGGATATATTTTTGTGTATAGTATAGGTAGAGAGAGGTACATAGAAGTCTGATATTTTGTAGGTAAGTAGGTACGTACCTGCTTTTTTACTTTTTACTATGGGTTTATAGATGATAACTTTTCTATCGATATGAACATTTTCTCATAGACTTGTATCGGTAAATAGGGCGAACTCTGAGCTTTGTCTATGAAATTGCTAATAAGTAATGTATAGATACCTTCGTAAATTGATTGCAATCATAAAATACCAGATTTCTTAGAAACAAGTGATAGGTGGGTACCTACCTATGTTTTATTTGCCCATTTATTTTTTTTACATAACTAGATATGGGCACAGAATAAATAATAGTACCTACCTACTACATAATATCGAAAAGTGCCGAGTGTTATGATCATCTTATTATACTTACTTACCTAGTGAGTTCTCTTAAAGATCATTTTAGAAGTATATTGGTAACGGAAATTATATGATAAAACATTCGGTTATTATTCGGCAATTCAACCGAATATTCGGCCGATTACCGAAAGTACTAATAATAATAAAAGTAATAGTAATTCATGACTGTATAGTCTGTACCAAGCAAAGAGGTATATGTACCAAAGTATCAAAATAGAAAAGTGTCGATTTAGCGAAAGTACTTAGCGAATTAGTTAAATTAACCAATTAGGGAAAGTATCGACCTGTTACTAAACCCAAAAGCAACCCTTCCCTGGCAATCGGGAAACATCTATGCCGAACGAGTAACGAATAAGTAATTACGAATATTCGGCACATCTCTATTATGTATAGGTAGGTACGTGGTAGGTACCTAAAAGGTCTCCATACATGTTCAATTTTATTGATCAATAAATGTGACGAGACCACTTCCGTCAATGTTTTCTCCATACTGTAAACCGAAAAACATTGACCAATACTAACCCTACACGATTAATATAATTGATCAATCACAAAGATTGATCAATAAAATTGAACGTGTATAGGGTGCCTAATAATGAAGGTAAGTACCTACCTATCCTATAATCATAGACATATATATTACTTTAAAGGTATGTAGGTACCTATCCTATAATAGTAGGTAAGTAGATCTCTATCAGCTCTCCACTATCCGCCTACCCTAGGTACCTACCTACTGATTAGACCATACTATTTTTACGATGGATCTTTAAACGCTAACACATGCGAAAGACTGCCACCCGTACGTAGTTATTTGTAAACGTCCCCTCGATTCAACTCAGTCAGGCAGGCTAGTCTTTTGTCGGTTCGGTTGAATCAACTTTATTATGAGTTGATTCAACCGCTCGCTTCTTAAAGATAATATCTAAAATATTACCTGTTTTTATTGAGCGATGTTCACGTAACAGGTAAATAAATGTAAAAAGACTCACGTTACTCTGTTTTTCTGCTTATTTTCTTTGATATTCACTCGGTAATGTGATTTTATACTTTCAGAAGCCCGCGTATTACGTGGCACACTGCGACCGCTTGTTACTAAACCCGAAAGCCATCTGACGCCGCGTCGCATAGAAACTGGGCGAATGACAAGGATGGAGATATATCGCTTTCTCATTTTATCGCGCCTTTGCTTTCATTGATTTCTCAGCATACCTATTACTTTATGTATTTTCTCGGGCGGTAGTCTCACATCCATACTGCTCTCACTGCTCACTGCTCAGTGCTCGCTCACATCTCATCGCAGACCAAGTAGTGGATATTAAGTACCTACGTATCATCAGGTCATCACAGAGGTACCTACTTATTGCTTTTGAGTCTGTCTGCCGCATAGGCAAAGAATAAGAAATATCACTACGTAGGTGGAGGTACCTCCTCAGTAGGTATAGTAGATTCTGTGACCCAGTTAAATAAAATAAGCAGGTAGAAGATACTAGGTAGGTACCCTATAGGTACCACAGAATAGATAGGTATGAAATGAAACTTCTTCTTGCATCTTCCATTATGTATATTTGTTGCTTCATATACAAACTTCCAATGCGTCACATGTCTTGACGTTGCTGCTGTAAGTGCTGCTCAACGAGAATTGATTGCTTTTTCGACATTTTCGTATTGCTTGGACTCCCAAGGTAGGTATGGGTACCAATCCAAAAACTCACTATTATGTTACGAACAATATTATTTATAAATCACCACCATTATAAGTTAGATCATTCTTCAAAATGAGGTATTAGGAAATACTAATAGTGGGTCAACTCCTTTGTTATACCGCAAAATACCTACAAGACCGTCTCGTCTAGTCCCTAAAAATAAGCAAGGGTTGTCAGAAAAACATTTTCTTAGATAATAAATTTGTGTTTCGCAATAATTTATTTTTGTCACAGTTGTTCGTGCAGTGGCTCTTATCACACCGCTTTTAGGTTCATAATCCAAGATATTACAGACGCGTGCTTTTTACTTTACATTACCGCACTACTGTTTTATGATGATATCTCGATTCAGTTAAGTTCTCAGTATTTTACTGCAAGTTATACGTAGACTACGTAGTATCATCATGATCAGCCTGAAGATACCTACTGCTGAACATAGGACTCCCCCACAGAGCGCCACTTTGAGCGGCTACTCGCCTGTATCTATCGGCTCCCCGCAGTTTTAACCAGATTCTACGAGCGATGTGGGTTGTCATTTCCATTTCAACTTGCTAATTTTAAGAGATATAGCGGTCACTTTAGTTCTCCTGTATATCTCCTCCTTACGTCACGATCTCATCTCGCAGGGAAACACCGAGCATCTATGTTCGCTGCGCATCTTTGAGCTTAGGTATTAATGAGGCCAATAGTAAAAGACCATGTCTCAGTTCCATAAGTCATCACTGCCAACACACACTTGAAACTAGGAACCTATTACTAACATTGGTTCTATTGTGGACTGTGGACCAAAATTTGTGAAATCTAACACATTAATTTGGTATTGACAATAACTCAAAAAAATGGGATAACTTACTGAATAGTAGTAAAACTCCTTTCAACTGCCACAATACAGAATTAAATTAGAATAATTAAGTACTTAATGTTTTAGTTATTACATACAAGGTAAAAAAAACTTTTAAAAGTATCAAATTCTAGTAGGTATCATTCGTGCCAACACATTAGGCGCCGCGGCAATCTTCATAATTTTCAGTAAAAAATATTTTCATTTGCACTCTTTACTAATCATCAATAAATGATTAAATGATGTATTATCATGCACTCAATTTATGCTAATGAATCCTATAATTGCATCTTGTATAGTAGTTTACTTTAAGTAGGCACATACACATGAAATAAAAAAATGTTTAATACTTATACCGTTTTTATTATTAATTGTGAAAATAGTAGGTAAATAACTGAATTACAGACAGTATTGAACAATATACTTACACTATGTCTATTACATTTACTTAAAATATTACTTTTTGGTGGTGGGTGGAGTATTACTACTTTAAACTAAATATTAATAAAAAACATTTTAAAAATAAAATAACTAGACCTACTTAGCCTTAACGCCACTAGACAGAATCTTTGTAAACAAACCATCAATTGTAATTTTTAAATTATAGTGATGAAAAATTGTTATGATGTAATGATTATTTATTGTATTTACTACGGAACCCTAAAAATATGTCTCATTGTTTATGTAGGTATTACGTTAGGTATTGTTTAGGTAGGTAAGTGGCAAAAAAGCAGTACGAAATTCAAATAGTGTTATTTAGGACAATTATTATAGTCACTTTTAGTATCTACTTACTACGCGTAACATTACCTCCTCTGTGGAAATACATACCTGAATAAGCATGATTTGTTTACAGAGATTCTATTCTACTTAAGTAAAGGAAGATACCTACATAACAAATTACTACCTCAATAACTATAACAACGTAGGAATTATATAAAAATTATAACTTGACTTTCTTATACAAAACAATACAAAATACAATCAACCGGGTGCTTCCCAACTCTTCGCTAGTGCGTAGAGAAGTGGTCCCATCCGAACACATTATTCTATATCTACAGTTGGTCGGAGTGAAACAAACTTAGATATTCCGAGGCAAAGTATCCTTAGGAAAGGAAATCAGTTGATGCGTTTGAACAGGATCAACTATTTAGTTATCTTTTCGGCATTGTCAGTTTAGTTCTTTCATCGTCAAGAGCACAGAATTCGCCCTATTTACATAGGTCGTCAAGAGATGGCACTCACGTAGCTCCTAATATTTACTTTTTTTATCATGAACGCGGCATGCCAAACTCAGAGGATGTAAACTTCTTAGTCATAATAATGTTTCCGGAACTGCCTGCAAGTTTTTTTTTGGCGGGAACGCGGAAAATTTCACATTGTTGCATTGTATTATTTTTCAAAACTTGTGCTTTTTCTAGTGTTAATGTTTAAAATTGGTGGCGTTTTACGCATTAAGTGCTGAATTACAAGCATGAGTGTGGGCAAGTGATATAATAATGTAGTGAAACGTGGTTTTTCGTGTTGTTTCCAAAATTCCATAGAATAAGCTTCTAGTAAAGTTGCCACCACTTTACACTAGGGCATGACTTAGAATGGACTATGACTAACAAGACTATGACTAAGACTTGACTTTACGTGAAATATTCTGTAACTACGATGAAAAATTACAATACTTGACGACACTGGCCAAATACACTATGTGTGGAGCCAAAATATAAGAAAGAACTGCCTGCAATGCCATCTAGCGAGAGATATGTAATGCTAAAATGACAATAACAAAACTGCTCATTCATTGAAGGACGGGAACTCGAAAAAGTTCACGTCGTTACATTGTATTATTTTTCTAAACTTGTGCTTTTTCCAGTGTTAATGGTTAAAACTGGTGGTGTTTTACGCATTAAGTGCTGAATTACGAGCATGAGTGTGGGCAAGTGATATAATGTAGTGAAACGTGGTTTTTCGTGTTGCTTCCAAAATTCCATAGAGGCTTCTAGTAAAGTCGCCACCACTTTACTAGGGTATGACTTAGACTGGACTATGATTACCTGACTTAGACTAGACTGTGACTAAGACTTGAAGACTTGACTTTACACGTGAAATATTCCATAACTCGATGAATAATTACAATACTTGACACTGGCTAAATACACTATGAGTGGAGCCAAAATATAAGAAAAAAAAAAAGTTTTTTTTATGCAAAATATCGCAAAGGTCATAATATCAAAGGTTAGCACGTTTGCACGATGCAGACCGGGAAATTGACGTGATTGGTTCCTTGACCAGTCTTATAGAAACGTTCAAAGTAGAAACGCATATTTAGCAGCATCAACGCCATCTAGGTTTTAGCACAGAATATATATTCTGTGCTCTGTGCTACCTACCTTAGGATCCTACTCTTTATTTACAAAGATGATCTTTTACTTAGTTTCATAAACTAGATGGCACTGGCACGGAAGTAAGAACGCGCCATTTCTGACCATCGTAATAATATTTCAGACCCTCGCCCCTCACTCACTCGTACCTATTAGGTTCATGCTATTAAGTAGGCTTTTTACAGGTTCGCACGGGTTAATTAGTTTTACGCCTTAATCCTGTCCAAGGGAAGAGAGAAGGGAAAGGCAAAATTAAGGGGAAAAGGATGATTGGATGACGGATGGATGGCTTTTTCTTCAGGGATGAGAAATGGCGACGTGACGTGATCCATAGGTACGCTACGAAAAAAACATAATAGGCAATGAAGATAATATAGGGAAAAGAAAAGGGAGAGAGGAATAGATAGAGGAAAAGGATGAATGAATGGATGGTGAAGGGAGACAGGTGTGCCGACCTGCCTTCCTTTATCGTCTATTCATCCTTTTTCCTTCTCTTCTCTTTTCTCTTGGATAGGGTTAGGATGTAAAATTAATTAGCTCGTGCAAAGCTGGGGCCTAGTAGTACCTGCAAAACATAACAATGAGTTTAACGATAATACAACAACTCTTTAAATACACGATACTTTAGAGACCTTAGACCGAAGATACCCAACCACCTGACTACTGACTATCTTGCTCATTAGTCCCATTATGAGTCTTGTCTTGATATTTTTACTAAATCTCAATCTTCTTGTTTGTAAGTAGGCAACAAGATGTTTATTACGTTCGTTCCTATATCACAATATTATATCACGTAGAACTCAAAAAAATACATATATAATTAAATTTATTTGATTTAATTATCTTTTTTAGTTACTACAGAAAAGCTAATAGATTGTTCCAGATCTACTGTGCTCTGTTTAGGTTTTTCTATTTTACAGGTCACAGTTTGGCCGCTCATTGTCCTTGTTGGCGCAACGGCGGGTTTAGGTCTAGGAATTATATTGTCAATCTTGAGAGGCACAAGCGGGGGCAAACGATTACCACCCGGTGTAAGTTCCACTTGCGGGGTCTTCAAAATTTGCGCCAGTATTGTTTTATCCGTAGCGATTGAAATGTTGTTTGCCGTTATAGGCGTTAAGGTCAAATATTGTACACTCCCATTTGATGTCGACTTCTGAGCATTAGTCGCTGTTACATAGTTTGATGTATGTGATCTATTCATATGAAGTACATTATTAATTACTGTAGCAGTGCCAGTGGTGACAATTTGAAAGTTTTGAGCGCCAACCACTTGATTTCCGACTAAATAAGCCTGGGTTTGCAGGCTAGGACTAATTTGAATGGCTTCTGGCTTTGAAGAGCTAACAATAGACTGAATGTTTTTGTGAGGCTCTCGTTTTATCATGATAGGCTCAAGAGCTGGCCAAGGCAGACTTGTCGCAGCAACTTGTTTATCGCTAGCATCCAGCAATTTACTGGGAGATTTAACGCGTATTTTTTTATCTATCTGCGAGCTTTCAAAAGATTCCGTACGTTTAGTAGCAGTCCTTGTGTTATTCACATTAGCATTCGTTGTTGGGTTTATTCTGTTAATTTGTTGCGGGCTGTTGCTTGTTGGTGAAATCACAAAAGACGTCTCCAGACAATCATTTTTAGAAAATTCCATTCTTAAATTACCGCCGATACGTTTATTTATACCCGAAGGCCCTGCTATTGCAATATCAGGCACTTCAGTTGCAGTATTCACCAAAGTAAAAGTATCTGCGATTTTTGGAAGTGTTAGCTCTTGAGACAAAACTTTAGGTGGTATTTTAGCTTCAGGCGGAACCCTTTTCATCTTTGGTACTACATTCGACGTAACGTTGCCTTTGAAGAATGATTTGAAGGAGTCGATGTAGTTCTTGTTTTTTTTTTCCATTAAATGGGATATTGATGCACACATGTTTACCATCGTCACTTTAGATTTTGAAGTAACAGATGCCGTTTTTGCTGCTGAGATGTCCTGCTTGAGTGATGTATCTCTTGGAATGATTTTTATTGGTTTCGTTGAGTCTTTTTTTTGTTTTTGGGGCAAGGGGAGTGATGGTGCTATTATCAGTTCACTTTTCTGAGGAATCTCTAGCGTAACGTAAGACTGGCCAGGTTCTGCCTTAAGTCTTCTGCAGAATTCTTCAGGCGTCAAACCCAGTTCAGCTACTTTTTTTATGCAAAGAGCAATAATGTCAGATAAATCTTTGAGTTCAACTATAGATAAGTTTTTAGCAGGCCCATTAAGAACAACCTCTATCTTACCATCGCTGTTAACGCCTAGTTTAAGATTCCTAAACTTGTTTAAAATGCTAATACTCAAATCGTGATTCCCTTCTTTGGAAGCATAACCAGACAAGATTCGAGAAGCTGTACTTAAATCTGTGTTATTTTCTTTTTTAATTTTCTTGGGGTAAGATAGTTTATTTGTTTCATACGGTTGTTTTGACCGAGCATTGTAACGGATTACCAAAAGACGTGGATCTTTTTCATATGCAGTTGTGTGCTTCAAAGTTGCAGGCAGAGTTTTAATAGCTTTCAGCGTTATTGTGCGTGGCTTACAACAACATCTACACTTATTTCTTTCACAAACGTGTGGCATTTGTATTAACTTTAACGCAACCGGTGATATATTAGCCACACGCAAGTCAAGCATTACATTTTCTCGGGTAAACCAACAGCAATATTTTGCCTCTAGTTTTTGCAATCCCATTAAAAGATACGTTCTTTGAAAGTATTTGCATTTTTCTCGGTTTTCTAGCAGAAAAGTTCTGACCACATTTCCATTTTCCCCAACTACATAAATTTCGGCAACATCCTTGACGGGGTATATCTCACCTGTGTAATATATACACAATAAGACGTGCTCTAAGTATTTTCCCGGTTGTTTTTTTATGACAGGTTTTACATTTTTTTCTTTTATTGGAATGTAGTTCAAAGCTTTTTCTATTAACCCAGAGCTGTTATATGGATTATATTTCAACAATAGACGAACCCAGCCTTCTGCGATTTCAAGAGATTTTTTAACGGTCTCATGTCTTTGTTTTTGTAATTTCTGACTCTTGTATAAAGTATTAGTACTAAAGCAGCAACACTTGCAGTCTCCAGGTTGACAACTGTGTGGCTGTCTCATAAATGTTTGAATTGTGAAAGAATAATTCTTTCGTGTGCATATTTTATTAAGTACCTCCTCCATTTTAAACCAACAGCAGTAATGTTCAATAAGTTTCTCTTCTCTTGGATACAATGCTGCCAAGTCATACTCGTCACAACCAGTGGTAATGTAATAGTCTGTGATAAGTTTTGTTGGATTAACACGATATACAAACGCTTCTGTTTTATTATGTAGAAGCACAACAAGAGCATATTTTTCTTGTATAGTTGGTAAAAAGGTAGTAGGCTTTTTTTTCAAATTTACTAACGCAGTGTTGTCTTCATCAGAGTCCGGGTCGTCTGTACGCACTATTTTTTTAGTTTTATTTCTTCGTTTACTAGTAGATTCAGCACATTTTGTTTCAACTGTTTTGATTTTCTTAGCAGAGGATACTGCGATCGGACTTTTATCACGGCAGTTAATTGTTTTGGTTTTCTTAGTTGAGTCTAATATATTTTTGTCATTTTCATTTAGTAATTTATCTGTAGAAGGTACAATATCTTCAGTATTAGATGCTGGTAATGCAACATTTTCTTCAATGTCAGGAACTTCAGATACTCTGTATGCATGTTTGTCTTCATCAGATCCAGGGACTGCACGCGATATTTTTGTAGTTTTACTTCTTTCTTTACTAGAAGATTCAGCACATATGAATTCAACTGTTTTGATTTTCTTAGCAGAGGATACTGTGATCGGACTTTTATCACGACATTTGTTTGTTTTAGTTTTCTCAGTTGTGTATACATTTTCGTCATTTTCATTTAGTAATGTATCTGTAGAAGGTACAGTATCTTCAGTGTTGTTTGCTGGTAATGGAACGTTTTCTTCAACATCAGACATTTCAGATACGCTGTATGTATGTCTATCAGATAGAATACTGTCCGAATCGCATGTTGAATGTGGTTCGGTGAAACTGTTGATGATAGAGTCGATTACTTCAAATTTCACTTGTACTTCGCTTGTGCAATATTGCCAATTGGGCGATATATTGGTTTTTGCTTCAACTGCTTTGTTCACTGGATGTTTATATATATCTTTTAGTACTATACTTAGCGGCTTACATTGTTTAAAAAGTTTTGTGTTTCTCACTTTAGTATTGTGCTTACGAAGTCTCACTTTAAAATTGATCTGATGAACGATTTTGTCAACTTTTCTATATGTTTGGGTATTTTCTGAGTTCGATGAGTTATTAATAATTAGTGTAGGTTTTGGTTTACTTTCGGATATTACCATTCGTGTAATTTCTTCAGTGTCTAACTCTTTTAAGTCTTGTTTAAATGTATTCATGGCGTCAAGTTTAGTTGTATAGACGATTGGTTTTAGGGACGTCAGCAGGTCATCTTCATCAGCCTCTAGTCGCCAATCAACAATATCTTCTTCATCTGTAACAAAAATAATGCCACTGATTAATAGAGGTAAGTAGGCCAAACGTTCGTAAATTGAAGACAGTAAATAGCTGCAGCCGATCGAAGACTGTCGTCTGTGTGTCTGTTGTCTTCTAGGCAAGCATGCACTACCGTAGGCCGCGTCATCACTTACCATCAGGTGAGACAGTGGTCAAATGTTTATGGGTCAAATGCTATACCTATAAATTATAAAAATAAATATATTAGTCCTGTCCTTAGTTCTGACACTGGGTAAGTAGTACTGTTGAGGTCACAGGGATCTCTTTCGGGGGCAAGATTTCAATAGCACGCGAAATTATATTAGCTAGCCATTAGCTATATTCCGAGCGCTATATGTAGCTTTAGACACCAATACAATTAAATTATGAAAAAATATTTGTCGTATCTGTTTATAGTAGGCAATACTGGATGTATACGAAGGATGGGTATATTTGCGAGCCATAATCAAAGCTCATCAGAAAAATATATCAAGCACGGAGAACGATGGTGCGAGCGCAGCGAGCGCGAAAAGTCCGCATGATGGTCTGTAAAAACGGACGTCCCTGTAACATGAGGTGCATACCTACTAATAAGAAAAGTGCGAGCGAAGCGAGCGCCAAAATAACCTACTGTAACATTTGATTTGATTTACAACAGGCTCTAAATTACACAAGAAATCGTTTTTGGGTATCTTTGTCATCTACATTCAAAGCTCACCAGAAAAACAGATTAAGCTCGAAAAACAACGGCGCGAGCGCAGCGAGCGCGTAAAATCAGCGCGATGTAGGTACTATAGAAATGAACGTTATTGTAACACGAAGCACATACAAGTAAGAAAAGCGCGAGCTAAGCAAGCGCGAAAATTTTTTATACATATCTGGGGAGATTTCCATAAAATATGTTTAGTAAGTGTAAGCAGCGGCACAGCAGCGGCAGTGTAACAGCAGTGTTTAGCGTGCGTTTAGTATTGCTTAGTAAGTGTACCTAATGGGCATTATTTTGACTTTACACAAAAACATCAAAACAAACGAGCAAATCTAGGACGAAAACTATCTTTGAAAGAGCGATTTATAAAAATTCCATAAGGATCTATAGCAGACTAGCAGTTCATTCCACTGTAATACAATGGTTAATATCTATACCCACTAATTTGAAATTTTTGTGGCTGCACCTTGAATGTGTGGTGGTTTAAAAACCTTCACAACTATAATACCTACTATAATACTACCCGAAAATTTTAAAGCTATTTCAGATATTTTACACAGACCAACTAGTTTGTAGTTTGTAGCCCCCAACCAATAGTCGGACCAGTATAAGTGGGTAGCGAAAAGAGTGTGAAATATATTTTCCGCAATTCCGCTGTCTTTTTACTCATACAAAGTGTATGCAGGGGCCGATTACTGGCTGTTGATTGGGAGCGGCGAACTGGGTATTTTACTATGGAATCATGGCCGTAGGTAGGGAGGGGATTTTGGGGGTTCAAACCCCCCCGAAATCAGCGCCGGTCCAAGGGCAGAGCAAGAATGTTTGAATTGCCATACATATTTTCTGAAATACAATAAGGCAAATATAAAAAGTTTCGCGCTCGCTGCGCTCGCGCTTTTTATGTTCCAACTGTATTTTGTTGTTATTTTGTATAGATATTAGCGTTTGTACTGACTGACATGTAATTAATGTTTGATTGCCATTAGTGTTTTCTGAAATACAATACAGTGAATATAAAAAAGTTCGCGCTCGCTTGGCTCGCGCTTTTCATATTTCTACTGCACTTTGTTATTTATAGCAAGCGCGTTTGTACTGACTTGACTTGTTTGTAATTCATGTTTGAATTGGCATACGTGTTTTCTGAAATATAATACGTTTTCGCGCTCGCTTCGCTCGCGCTTTTAATATTTCTCCTGTATTTAGTCATATAGCAACAGCGTTTGTACTGACTAACATGTAACTCATGTTTGAATTGTCATACATGTTTTTTGAAATACAATACGGCAAATATGAAATTTTTCGCGCTCGCTTCGCTCGCGCTTTTAATATTTCTACCGTAAGTGTTTGCTATTAGTGATTAAACATAAACTGTAATGTAAATTATGTAATGTGACAGCCGAAAGACTCTCGCTCTATATCTTGACCCAGGACCGGCGCTGTTAAGGAAGTTCGATCGATACCAGTTTTGTGAGAATAGGTAGGTACTAACATTTTGTTTAATCATCTAATGACAGATTCTTACTGCCAAAATTACTAATCGATTTTCGACACCGTTTAAAAAACATATTTATGAGTTTGCTTCTTATACACATAGGTAGGTACTTAGATGTATGGAGAGCTGATAAAATTATTATAAAATCTATTTTACCGCTCAAGTGCTGCGAAAGATTTCATACTAACTTTATCAGCTCTCCATTACGAGTAGGTATAAGAAGCACCCAGCCCACTAGGTGGACCGACGACCTAGTCAGAACCGCGGGGAGCCGAATGCCGATGGATGCAGGGGGCGAGCAGCCGCTCGCTGGTTAACTGCGCGTGTAGGTATATAATTATGGTAATCAAGCTGAACCCCCTCCCCCTCCCCCCGCCGAAGTGAATTCCTGGCTACGGCCCTGTATGGAATACTTAGTAGAAGAAGGAAAAGTCATCGGCAAGATGTCTTGTAGACTTTTCTTTGTAAGACGTAACGAAACACCATCAAAAAATTAAAGAAAAAACATTGGCGCCCAATCTTGCCACCCCTAAAATCTGGTGCGCTAGGCTAAATCCTACTCAGCCTAATGGTACCTATGCTGTGTAAAAGTGCACCTGAATTGAATTTGGGGGGGGCCATGGCCCCCCTGTATCCGCCATCGGGGCGAGGTGGGGGAAGTAAAGAGGAAGTAACAGGGAGGTGGCGGATGGGGGAGGTGAGGAGGTTGGGGTAAGATGGGAAAGTGAGGGGTTTGGGCAATGTGCGGGAAGTAGGGGAAGCAACGGGGTGGTGAGGGAAAGTAAAGGGGAGTTAGTGGGAAGGTAGGGGAAGGTGGAGGGAGGTGGTGAGAATAAGAGAGTGCGCAGAAGGGGGGGGGGGGGAACGGGGTTATGGGGTTTTAATTAATCTCCTAAAAATAGTATTAGCAGGCCGCTTGCGGTCATTGAGTTTGACGGTCATCTTCCCCCTACCTCCCCATATATCTCCCCACCATCGCCGTAACTCCCCCATACTTCCCATTCCTTCCCCCCAGCTCCTCTCACACAGCGCCATCTAGCCCCTAACTAAGCATAGTTTGTACTATGGAAACCAGATTATTGATAGAATACTTAGATATTTTTTTATTTGTAAATAGTAAATACATACATACATAGAACACAATATAACACCCAGACACAGAACAAACACCTATGTTCATCACACAAATGATTGCTCTGGATGGGAATCGAACCCACAACCAAATCAGTTCAGAAGTCGGTCAATAAAGCAAAATAAAGTATAAGTTCACGTTATGGTCGCAGAATTCGCTCAATGGTTATTATGAGTGTATGTAATAATGTAACTCATGTAAGATCCTATTATATAGCATACTTTTAAACTCGAAATTCAGCATTGTTCCCTCGGGAGAGGGAATGAAAGTAAAAATATGTACTTAGATGAAATTCATTAATACTTTTTTGGCAAAAATGGGGTAGGTACTTTAAATATTGTCCCGTAAATATTTCAAAGTCGTCGGTTTTGTGGTTCAGAAATTACAGACATTCAACTTTCAGTATTAGATCCAAAGCCACTCCTACACTGTACTTTGGAAAAGAGAGAAGAGAGGGGGGAAAAGATAAGGGAAAAGGATGAATGAAAAGGACCGCCGGTTCATCGAGTAAGTACCGATCGGCCACAGGCCCGTTCTGTCACAGTTTTGCAAACCCATACAACGAGTCCCGATCGATCACACATTCAAAATAAATACATTTATTCTATTTCTTCATATCCTCATCGGTCACACTTTTTTACTCACTCGTTTAAAAGTACAGTCAGCTGAAAAAGTCCTATCACATCAGTCCTATATTAAATTACATAAGTCTTGATCACTCACCGTCTTATTACAAAACGTGGTCTAACGATAGTTCCAAGTTTAAACTAAGGTTTAAGGAAATTTCTTATTACAAAACGTAGTTTATCTCTTAGTCTTGGCTTATCTATGGTACTAAAGTTAAACCTGGCAGACACCTAGTTTATTTTCTTGAACCGTGGTTTTATTAGTCGTGCGTGTGTCATTGTCAAACAAATTGTCCATTTTGAATTTTTTGAGGTTATATTTTATTATTAATTTTTGTAGTGTGGAATATTTTTCGTAACAAAACTAGGAAGATGGACGTGAATACGATCGATGGCATGGATATCGATGGTATTAATTTATTGGGAGCATCACGGCGCCCTAATAAACATACCTAGGATGCGGCTGAATCCTTTCGAATTAAGTGATGAAGATATTCGTTACAAATACCGCTTTACAAAAAGAGAAAATTGTTGATTTGCTAAGAGAAGACTTAAATGAGTTTTAATAGTTAAAATATTTTAGGTCTGTATAGGCTTTTCAATGAACAATCTAAGCGGTCATATTCTCTTTGGGATAAACCACAGGTTGGAGCAAAAAATGATTGGTTACGCGGTTGCTCCCAGAAGGTTAATTATATCTTTGGGTGTATTTATGCAATGAGAATTTAAACTTTTTAGGGGTATTTGCTAGCCTCTGCGGACAAGTTGTAAAGTTTATTAGAATTTGGAAAGAACACAAAAAGTCTTTGAAAGTGGACGTCTTCAGGATGTTGTTGTTGATTATGATGATGATGATGATGATAGCCGTATTTTAATTAATTGATCATAGATATCAAATCAGAATGGATTCGGACAGCAAGGGACAGGACAAAATGGAAATTTTTAGAGGAGGCCTTTGTCGAAGGACAAGCTGTTACAAAGAGAGGTTGAACCGGTGCCGATATTTTGAACGAAAATAAACAAAACAAAAACAACAATAAAATGTCGTAATGTTGAAATTGATTTGTACTACAAACAGCAATAAAGGCTTATTTATTTATTATCAGTTTCAGTTTAACTCTTTCCGTTATTCCTAAAATAAGTAATGGTCTCGACAGATACTTAGAAAGAATCAGGCGGCTCTTACCTATAAGGGTTCCTTTATTTCAAAACTGTTACGGAACCTTGAAAATGAATCCTTCTTTGCAAAAGCGAATCTGATTAGAGCTTTGTACACCTGTTATTTTCTCACTCCCACCACTATGTTGAAAGTGCAGTGGGAATGAGACAACGTGCAAAATAGCGGACATAATATAAATGTCAACTCTTTTTACAGTGGCGTACGTTAGTACTTGTGATTTCTAATTATTATTAACAACATTAATTATGTACGCATCGTATAGGTAAATGCGATACTCCAGCTGTAAAGTATGTATTTTATAAACTTATTATTGACACTGGCTAAATACTCAATTCGTATGGAGCCAAACTTAAGGTAAAAAAAAATTTTTTGGTGGATGCAACAAAGATACTCTTTGCGAACGAAAAGGGCGCGGATATGAAAAACTGACCAAAACAGCAGAAAGAGTTTTGGCGGGAACGCGGAAAAGTTCACGTCGTTGCATTGTATTATTTTTCAAAACTCGTGCTTTTTCCAGTGTTAATGTTTAAAATCGGTGGCGTTTTAAGCATTAAGTGCTGAATTACGAGCATGAGTGTGGGCAAGTGATATAATGTGGTGAAACGTGGTTTTTCGTGTTGCTTCCAAAATTCCATAGAAGCTTCTAGTAAAGTTGCCACCACTTTACTAGGGCATGACTTAGACTGGACTGAGACTACCTGACGTAGACTGGACTATGACTACGCAGACTGTGACTATGACTTGACTTTACGTGAAATATTCTCTCATTATGAAAAATTACAATACTTGACACTGGCTAAATACACTATGTGTGGAGCCAAAATATAAGAGAAAAAAAAACAGCAGAAAAACAACGAAAAACAGTGATTGTTTTGTATTTTTCTAAGCTGCCTAAATAATAGGTAGGTATACCTACTAACTAGACAAAATTTACTGGATCCTCTTATAAAGACTTGAACGGTTTTAATGGTGAAAACACAAGAACATCTGTTGAAGTGAAAATGACAAGGAAAAGTTCGAAAGTATCACTGGTATGTAGGTATACCATATATAACTTTTATTAGTTAGATGCCTAGACCTACCGTATATTTAAAAAAACTAACGTCTAAGTCTAAGTTAGGTCTAAGTAGGTACATATTTAATTAAATATTGTACCTATGATTCGCAGTTTCTAACCCACTATTTTATCAATGTGTAGGTGATCTGATGACACGTGAAGAGCCATACCTACCTACTACCTAAACAACATTTTTACACGTGTGATACCTAATCTGCTAATACGTGCTGAGCTCCGAAAAGATTTACTGGTTTTTGTTGTTTGGTATATAGGAAATGCATGAACTAAGCTATTATTAGACTACCTAAACGTAGAAATAACACAATACAAGCGTGCGAAGCCGCGGGCAAAAGCTAGTTTATTTATAAAATTACAGTAATAATATCACAATAATCATTTATAACTATGTAGGTATTAATTAACAAGAGACGTTCCAGATATGTATGGAGCCTGGGCTACCTATATGTACCCTATATTATAAAATCGGTTATGATATGTTAGAAACGTTCCTATCAATTTTTTTTAATAAATTTTTTTTTTTTGGCTTAAAACAAACAAAATATATATGTTTATGCTCGCAACACTAAACCGCTAGACCACCATGGCGGGCACTGCTGAACATAGGCGTCCCCCAGAGAGCGCCACTTTGAGCGGCTGCTCGCCTCCTGCATCCATCGGCAAGTCAAATTTTATGTTCGCAATTTTTCAAAATGGCGGATCAAATTTTTTTTAAATATTCTTATCAAGTAAACCGTGGGATTTTCAGATATCGATTTTCATTCGCATCGTATCCGATCGAACACCACCCACGTACCTCTTACCGTTTCCGATTTATAAGCGTTTCAATTTTGTATGGGGGCCACCGTTTTTTATCTAATCAAAATCCTCCCAGGGTTTGCTCAATGTTTAATTTAAACGGTACCCCTACATTTTTTTGCGGGTCCCACGACTCATCCCTATACAGGGTGTATAGGGATGCATATTGCATACCGTCATACACTTGGTTTTGTTTAACCCACTTCCGAGAGCTGAGATCAATTGTGTCAATCAGTCAGTCACCCCCGGTTTCCCATATGTTAGTCAAACTCATGTTAATTTAAAAAGTTTAAGTTTAACAAACGTACGAGAGACCAGGGGTAAGTCAGTCCATGGGAGTTTAATTAAGTTTATATGTATACTAGTATTTTACCCCGTGCGCGGGCCGCGAGCAGCCCACGGCCCCACGTAAGTGTAATGTTTCCGTGGCGTTCCATTTTTTCAAAACGCTATACTCGTGTTTGAGAGGCTGAACGCTCCCAACTAGATATGAGCACCGCGCCGCGCCGTCGCAGGGTCTCGAGATATGCTTTCTCGCTCGCACCCATTGCCTGACCGCGTTTGCTCGCTTAAGCAAGTCAAAAAATTGAGTCTGTCAAGGGACTCGCTACCCGTAAGGACCTTAGTGCTAATGGTTTCAGTAATAAAGTGGTGAAATACTTCTTTGCTGCACTGAAGATGCTGGCTGTGAGGAATTCACAGCCAATATCTTCAATGCGGCTATTTGTAATTGGTCTTTCCATAAAATATTGTGATGTACTTTTCTGACTATAAGCGTGATCTACCATCGACACCGCTGCCCCTTTTCGACAAGCCCGTGCTTTGAGTACAACGCACAGATTAGAGAAAAAAACAATTGGTAGAACGCCAGAGGCGTGTCACACGAGCGTGGTGGTGCTCTTTTTCAAAAGAGCACCATAGACCACCGCATCCATACGCTACGCCAGATTATACAGAATATAGAAGAATATATCGGGCGCTATGCCTAGCGTTTGTGGACTATGAAAAAGCCTTCGATTCAATCAAGACTTGGGCAGTGCTAGTGCTACAGACATTACAGCCATGCCAAATTGACTATAGGTATGTCGAAGTTTTGAAATGTTTGTTGGGCCATCATGTCAGTCCGACTACAGAACCAGAGTACGAAACAAAGGTACTCTGTGGTACGAAACAAATCCCATTGCAAAGAGGCGTGAGGCAGGGAGACTTTATTTCTGCTAAACTGTTCACAAACGCATTGGATGACGTTTTCAAGCTCATGGAGTGGAAAGGTTTTGGCATCAATGTGGGGGCAACTGGGGAAACTGGACGCAAGGCGGTCGGAGCTGGCTGGTATCAGAACTCCCGTCCATCCAACAGTTTATGAAGGATGCATCACGACGCTATTTTGATGCGACACCCCATCATACCAACTCTCTTGTAGTCTAAGCGTTCAGCTACTTTAAAATACACACAGGACAGTCTCACCTCCGCGTCGTCGTCACCCTAGAAATATCTTGGGCGACTGAGAAGATCATATCGCAGCCATCATATTGGTTGCGCTAGGATAATCGGTAGCAATATGATTTTCTGTATGTTTTTTGAAAGAACTCGGTCATTGGTTAAAAAAATCTCAGGCCCAAGGCTGCACCGCCCGCCCGGCGCGCCGCCGTCCCCGTGCAAATTTTCAGGCCACGCCGCCGCCGTGGAATTGGGCGTTGGCATTCATATCTACTCCCAAAAATGAATTAATTATATTCCTCGAAAAATAAACAGTCGTGAAAACAAAAATTAAATATCTCAAAAAATGACAAAGCTACAAGCATTTTAAAATACAGTGATAGAAAGAGACAGCTTAAATATGCAGAGACGTCACTCTTGCTCCTTCATAGTACCTCATTACTAAGCTGTGGTAGCTTTACATACAAACTCTTTGGCATGTGACTTCACAACGTGCGTTTTCATAGAACTGTGGGGAATCTCCTGTTTTGCGAGAAAAGGACAGGCGATGCCCCCTGCAGAAGCTTTAAAAGCTTATTACTCCATGATTTATTTACCGATATTACTTATTTTTTCAATTATTGCATTCACTTTTAACCTACTTTAAGAAAATAATGTATATTTACTTGTTCACTTTTAATAGCAGAACACTACCCTATTGAAAAAAATGCATTTTAATACCAAAGAGGTATATGTACTGTTAATACTGGTCATATCTTCCTTCCAACTGTTGAAATCAAAACACGTTGACGAAACATTTTCTCGATCGAATAAAATCAGGAAGTGACTCTAAAAAAATATTCGAATGCCAAAATATGTTACATTACAATAAGACGCCTCATTAAAATAAATCATAGTGATAAGCTATGTTGCAATGCATCCAACTGTTGAGTTATTTTTTTTTATAACAGTAAGTATTTTTTTATAATTAATTATTTGTACCGTAAAATGAATAAATCGACGTGCAATGCGACGTAATCGCCATATTTTTGCTACATAAAAAGCGACCCTATACAGGGTGATTGGTTCATAGACCGTATCCTTTCAGGGTGTGTTTAAACAGGCCTTGGGCTATCATTTAAGCGTAATATTAGTCCAGCCATTTTTTTATTTTTGAGTTATTCAACATTTTGTGGAAATTGGAAAAATTCCCCGTTTTCGAACTTAAATCACTGATTTCTGAAAGTACGGGCAGTAACTAATAAGTTATTGATTTTAATTGCATAAAAGAAACCTCAATGACTCTACTGACACTTAAAAATAATCATAATTAACCGTAGTTTTTTAAAACAGTGCTTAAACGTAAAACATTTTTTTCTTCTTAAAAATAATGACCCTGGGATGAAAGTTGATTTATCTGATAAAGTTGACTGAAGTTTGTTTTCATACTCACAACTAAAAATGTCTACCTCCTCACCGACACAAGAAATCATAGTTTAGTACTAAGTACCCCCCCCCCCCCCCCCCCTCCAAGGTTACCTCTTTGGTAGCCATGTCACGACAGATATGAGTTTTGTATGTAATTTATTTGGCCGCTAAACCACGACAGATATGGATTTTCGTACAACTTTTGCCGGCCGCTGCTCACCAGTACAGCAATTTCGAATTACCCCGAAGAAGGTTGTCAAAATAATACTCACATTTCCAAGCATGTTTGAGAAAATGTTTTTCTCAATTTGCCCTTTTGCCTCCAAACAATATTAGTTAGAGCTCTTTATACTAAAGTGTAATAATTTTGCCGTCATTTACGGTTAAAATTTGTATGGCGAATTTTATTCCCTATTTGAATTTTTTTTGTTCTCTCCAAAATCATCCAAGCACAGCATCCAAGGGTTTGCTATGTCATTCCTTCAGACGCACATGAGGTCATGTGTGAGGTGTGTCTCGTATGGTTTAGCCAGGCCGTTGACTATCCGAATGACGAAAGGTCAGAAGACCAGCCTCAGATTTTTTTGAAGACACCTCGAGCACTAGTCACGTACGACGAAAATATATTCAAAATTTGCCATAGGTTATATTGCATGAAAGCGAGAAAAAAAAATTGTATGGCAGCCATCTTTAAAAATGGCGGAAACCAAATTTTTTTGTCAAATATCGAGTGTGCGACCCTCAAACCCCTATGCAAAAAATCAGCCCGATCGAATCAACTTTCAAAATGGCCGCCATTTTGAAACGGCCATCTTGGATTTTCATGACCGTCATTGACAGCCCCCATCACCCCCTATGACACTTGGTCGAGCACCACCCACCCACCTACCTCTTACCGTTTCCGATTTATGAGCGTTTCAATTTTGTATGGGGGCCACCGTTTTTTGTTTGGGACCCCATTTTTTTATTTCACTGATATCGTCCCAGGGCTTAAATCAAAATATATACTATAGATACATAGTCTCTATGAAAATCAAACCTCTAAAGTTTACTTATACAGATATAGGTATACCTCTCCAGCTCATAATATAAAATACTTCACAAGCAGTTATTTCATTTTAATAATGAACCATAGCACCCTATAATAATAGCGTAGTAAAACAATAATGTGAGTTACATCACTTCCATTAGGCGCGGTCACACGCGACTGAGAGCAAAAACAAGGCGTATGCCTTGTTTAAATGGTGTCGGATGATGTAGCGTAGGCCGGTCCCCCACTAGGTGGACCGACGATCAGTGATAACCGCGAGAAGCCGATGGATGCAGGAGGCGAGCGGCCGCTCAAAGTGGCGCTCTGTCGGGGAGGCCTTTGTTCAAGAGTGGACATCTTCAGACTGTTGATGTTGATGATGACTCTATCACAAAGACGGCTTTCTGGTAATGTCAGATTTTACTGGGGGTCACGTGACCCACCCTTATAAATCCTCATACTCGGTTTTGACCCACCACTTCAGAGAGCCGGAGATCAATAATTGTGACAATCAATACATCATCAGTCAATGGGTGTTTCATTTTATATGAGTGGAGTAAAGTAAAAAAAAAACTTCAGATTACTTTAAAAACTAACACACTACATAATTTTACCAAAATGCTGGCATCTACTTTGGCCAAAGGATCAGCTCGCTATACAGCAGGGGGTACCTTTGCCAGTCTATAGATAATATAAGATTTCTTTAGATTGTTATTTTTAGTTTTAAAGCTTTTAGGTATATTATGAATATTATGTAGTACTATATATCTAATCTGTGGGTATATTCCCTATCTTTCCCCTGTAAGGAAAAATTTTTATTCAAGGTCAAAGGTCAAAAAAATGAGTTTTTCGCGATTTTCAGCAAAACGGTAAGTTTTATCATAAAAATACCTCAGACAAAAATTGTAGATCATAATATTATCTACAAAAAATTTATTAATACTTTTTTCTCTACGAGCCACCGTTTTTGAGATATAACGATTCAAAAAGTTGTAATCGTCAAAATATGCATGAGTACGCCACGTATATATACATCTCTATAGTTGTAATACATTTTAAAATATTTTAACATATATACATACATACACACACACACACACACACACACACACACACATTGCACACATTCACATTGATTTTTTTTTTCATTTTTTTTTTAGGCCGGTTGTGATCTAATACTGAATCACCAACAGTAGAGGATCCGTTTGATTCCAACAAGGCAACATGCGATACATCGCTATTAACGCAGTTTACATGCACTCAGGATGAAGATGAAGAAGAACAAGAAGAACAAGAACAAGAAGAACAAGAACAAAAAGATCAAGAAGAAGAACAAGAAGATTTTGAAAGTTACGACTCGGACGATTAAATTTCACTACTTTTTTTAACTTAAATTGCTTTTATCTTTTCAATCTCTGCTAATATTCATTATTTTTCAATACTTTCAAATTAAACAGGATCAAAACTGACCCGTGGAATAGGCCTACTGGGGAAACCACGTTACAAAAAACGCGCTAAGTACACTACCTCATAGGTGGCGAGGAAACGTGTGCATATTATGACGATTACAACTTTTACAACTTTTTGAATCGTTATATCTCAAAAACAGTGGCCCGTAGAAAAAAAAGTATTAATAAATTCTTTGTAGATAATTTTATGATCTACAATTTTTGTCTGAGGTATTTTTATGATAAAACTTACCGTTTTGCTGAAAATCGTGATTAACTCATTTTTTGACCTTTGACCTTGAATAATTTTTTTTGTGAGGGGACGTAAGAGGGAAGCGGGGGCAAGTGCGGGGCTCCCCCTCACTTGTCCCCCCCCTCCCCTGCACTTCCCTTCCCCCGACCTCCCGGGGCAATGGGTGGGCAAGTGCCCACCCATTCCCCCACCTCCCTCACTTGATCCAACTCCCTTCCCCCACCTCCCCCCTTACTTGATCCACCCTCCCTCCCCATAACTTGCCCCCTCTCTCCGCATCCCCCCACCTCCCCCCTCTCTTGCTCCCACCTTCTCCTCACTTGTAAATATTACATTTGGACAGGGATATTTTTTAATGAAGGGAGTTGGCGATCCACGCAGCAATGTGCAGCGATTGAAGTGGGGGCAATAGCTTCTTAGGAATTTAATTCCCAGTTGCTACCTGGGGGCAATGTGGAGGCAACTGGGAATATACCGTATTTCGACCATAAGAGGGTGGCTGAACGCCTGGTGGTTTTGTAATGGAAAGGTGCTGGAGGAATTAGGTTATGCAGTTCTTGTGCACACTCTCCGTAATGCAACCTATAGAATACAGACAGGTTTGCGACTTCATGTTGGTGTGCCAGGCTCTGGAGCTTAGTGTATACCAAGATATTGTATATGTTATTTAAGTTTTTATGTCCACATACACTTATTATTAGCTATTGAACTATCCAGCATGGTGTAATTTTTCCGTAGTTATCATAGAAATAAATCTTTGTAACATTGCAACAAATGGGGAAAATGCAAAAAACTAACTTTGTATTAACACTTAGGTACCTACTCCTTTTGCTTTAATTGACTCAGTTTCTTGTTAGTGACATTTTACTGTAGATGAAAAAAATCTAAACATTTGCTCAAATTAAATGTGTACCTACCAACTAAATATTGAATACAATTTGCACTTGAGCACCAAACATAATGCAAGCACACATGCAGACTGAAGCGAGTATCACAATATTATAACATTAACAGTAACAGTATTTTGTCACTCGGACATAGAGTAAGTGAGTATAGACAACATTAATTTATTTATGAAAAAATATCTAGATTAGAATCAGTAATAGGTTCATTCCATACTGCCTCCTACAAAATCAAACATAGATAGATAGATGGATATACTCTTTACTTAAATAACAGACCTAGAATATTTTTATTACACTAAAAGCTTTTACTTCTAGTGTGGTTATACATATTACACACATAGACACCCTCTCATACAACTAGGCATAAACAAACACACCTTCATATTCATACATATTATAAACATACATAATATGCATACTCAAATAAAAAACAGCCCGGCTTGAGCTAAAATACTTGTCTTATCCTATGTATTACATTATTTTATATTACATTTTGATTTCATTAGTATTAGTTAGTAGTTTTTTGGTATGTTAAATACCTATATAAGTACATAAAACTATGAATTATTTTCTATGACATAATTTATGTGAAATCATATTTTAAGGGGAGAAGCCATGGCTCCTGAAATATAGTGTTAAATAAACTAGGTACCAAGTTGAGGGGTCTATGGACTCAACAATATAAAATGTAAAAACCTATAAGTCAATTAAATATTGTTTGATTGATTGATCTTAAGTAAATAATATTAAAAAATCAAACTAAAATGTAACTTTATTCTGTCTATCTATCTATGTATTTATAGGAAACTTCCATGTGTCACTTCTTGACTATACAGTACACCACCATTGAACTCTGATAAGTTTGTTATGTAGTTTAACTCATGCATGAACCTACTACCTACTGCTACTACCCATAAGTTCATGCACTCATGTCATTTGTGTTACTATTTGTTTACGCGCGGATCGCGCAATTCCGTGCGCGGCCCGCGGGCGCGGGAATCCTGTACTTATGGATGTTCCGATACTAGGAAATACGAGTAAGTACTCGATACTTTTCTTTCGATACCAAGTACTTTTTAGCATCGAATCATTCTTTCGATACTTACTTGGTATCGGAAAGAAAGTACTAGAACCGAATCAATGCTGTTAAGTCACAACAGCATAGAATCGCCAAAAATTCAATGCGAAGCAGCTTTTCGCCATATTTTTTCTTTAAAGAAGCATAGTATGGCATAAGTCAAGTAGCCTAAAAAGGTGATTTTGTAACTTACGGCTTAAACAACCCCATTTTTAATTTAATCAGAATTAAATCGAATGTAAATTTAATTCAAAGCGTTGAATACAGTTAAGGTAATTGTTAAACTTAATTAAAATAATTTAATAAAATAATTCTCGCGATACCTACTCGGTATCGGAAACAAAATACTCGTATCGGAAAGAAATACTAGTATCAGAAAAAGAAAGTACTTGTATCGAATATTTTCAAATAAAATATCCTAAACGCATCCTTAGCGTTCGAATGTCTGATTCTTCGAGCCAAAATACTTGGAAATGTAGTTCAGTCAAAGAAACAACAAAACTTTGCCTTATTGAAATAAGGTAAAATTTGTTTATTTTTTTCGGTTTTTATAAATAATGAAAAATGTATCGATATGAGTAGGTATCGATACTTTTAGGATATTCATATTAGCAGATCTAATCATGATTTGAGCACTACCCATATGAGTAGGTATCGATACTTTAGTGGTATCGGAACATCCCTACCTGTACTTCTGTCGTATAGCGAATCCGTCTAATCCAAGATAGGGATGTTTCAATATCTCCAAAGTATTGATACCTACTCATATGAGTAGTAGTCAAAACATGATTCGATACTACTCATATGAGTACCCTAAAAGTATCGATACCTACTCGTATCGATACATTTTTTTATTAGTTATCGAGATGAAAAAAAAGTCTTACCTTATTGCAGCAAAGTTTTGTTGTTTCTTTGACTGTACTACATTCCCAAGTGTTTAGGCGCGAAAAATCTCACATTCGTACACTAAGTACGCGTTTAGGATATTTTATTTGATAATATTCTGTACAAGTACTTTCTTTCCGATACAAGTATTTTCTTTCTGATACAAGAACTTTCATTCTGATACCGAGTAGGTATCGCGAGAATGATTTGTGTTTATTTAAATCAATTATTTTAATTACGCATAACAACTACCTTAACTGTACTGTGTGTGTGGTTTGTTTGTGCGTATTAACTGTATTCAACGCATTGAAATACATTCGATTTAATCCTGCTTAAATTAAAATCGGGGTTGTTTTAGTCCCAACTATACATTAAAAAATCACCTTTATAGGCTACTTGACGTAAAGTTAGGCCATACTATGCTTCTTTAATGAAAAAATATAAAATGGTGAAATTAAGCTGCTTGGCATTGAATTTTTGGCGATTCTATCCTATTCTGACTTAGCAGCTTTGATTCGATTCGATACTAGTACTTTCTTTCCGATACCAAGTAGGTATCGAAAGAATGATTCGATACCAAAAAGTACTTGGTATCGAAAGAAAAGTATCGAGTACTTACTCGTATTTACTAGTATCGGAACATCCCTAATCCAAGAACCTGTTGTATGCGAAAATCGTTCGAGTTCACGATTTGTGTGCTTTTAGGATTTCGTGGTAGTATCCTTCGAAATCCACGGTATTTTTATGTTAGAAAATGACACAACCATTATCTACAAATTCTAATCTCTCTACTATTAAGTCGCAAACTTTATTCTTACCAGTATCAACTTCCATTTTTATTATTTGGAAATCAACCAGTTCGTTGTATTGTGATGTATCCTCCATTTTGTTTTCCGCTGCAATTTTCTGGCACTTACTTTCACTTAACTGTATTTATCTACGTAACGCTGCTCATGGCTTCTTGTTTCTATCTACACGTTATTTAAGGAATTGGTTGCAATAAAATTGTAGTTGAAAAATGAATACACTATGGTGCAGATGCACGGACACGAATTACAAAGCTCTGATAGGGGGCTGCAAAAATAAACTGAAGCGCGGGGTACAGAGGAGAGGCGGTGTCGGAACCAGGGGAGAGTGTTGCGGCGTGGGGGAGGGGCAGACTCGATATGGAACCGACATTTTCCGAATTTGACCGAAGCCTCGGCCTCTATCTATTTGGGTAGTATTAGTAACGTCATGTCTACCGTTCGCGCTCGTGGCGTTCGCCAGTGCTGCCAGGCCAGATTTTAAATTTACAGTGTTCGGAATATAAAATACAGCAGTTTGGTATAAAAATACAGTAACACATTAAGTTAAATACAGCGCTTTTACAGTAAATGAAAATACACCATATTTTTTGAAAATCACATTTGTTGAAGAGCTTTCCCATTTTCTAGTACCTACGGGACGTTTCCGTGTCCAAATGCTTTGCAGTATCGGGGAACTCTTTGCAGCGATTCAAAAACCCGACCTTGAGATTCGTTTGGCAGCTCAAATCAACAAATTCAAATTGTTTATTTAGGATATCAGATATCAAATTCCATAATATTAAATACAATCCTCTATTACTATTATCTAATAAATAGTTTACCCGCCCCGGTTTCAGTGTTGCCAACGGTTTAACTAGCTCTCCACCAGATTCTACTTCTAAAACCACCAGAAAACCACTAACAAAAACGACCCTATGTTTGATTTCGCTAAATTTTCCGCTAAACTAATTTTTATTAGTTTTTACCAGTTTTTACGAAAGAAAATAATGTATAAAAGCAATTGTAATCAGTAAATAAGCATAAAATTATTAGAATCAACAAATCAATGTGAGTTACGAGTGATCACTGACCACGTATCTTGTAGTTCCAGGCATGTATAGGTACCCCATCGTAGGACACGTCATTGCTTAACAACATCAGGCGAGACAGTGGTCAAATGCTTGAACCAACTGCAACTAGTAGTTCTGCGAACAGTAGACCACACGACAGGCGCGGATTCAGAAATAAGTAACCCAAACCAAATTCTGGTTATCCAAATAAAATAAAAATCCTGGTTGGTCCAAGTTTCTGAAACGACAGTGCGAGCACAGCGAGCGCGAAAATTCACCTAGGTAATCAGCGCCATAGAAATAGTATATGTAGAAATGAACACTACTGTAACACAAGGCACATAAGAATCAACGAAATTGTAAAGCGCGAGCGGAGCGAGCGCGAAAAATTTTTCAATCACACCCAGACAGAATTTGGCAAAATAAATTTAGGAAGAACTCAAATGCTTCTGTGGTGAGCTTGACCACAAGCCCCCTGAATCTGTCACTGGTCAGAAATATTACAGTGTTTGAAACAACTTATTCCTTTCCCGTAATTTTTATCAAAATCGAAACTTACGCTTACCTACATTAGAGCCTTTGAGCTTAGATGATCAACCGTATTCACAAAAACAACTTTGCCATTTTCTAATCCATCTTTCCATTTTTTAACTAAGCCATTTTCACACTATGTTGCGCTAAATGCGGCTCTATGATTAAGTAATTTGAGCTACTCTGTTCAAACTAAAACTACATTATTTGACAAAAACTAATGCCATGGAATTCCACCGCCATATTACCAACTAGCTGACCCACCCCGGCTTCGCACGGGTTAATTAGTCTAACGCCTTATCTCAGTGTAAAGAAAGAGATAAGGAAAAAGATAAGGGAATAGGATGAATAGATGAAACGGCGCCTTCACCTTCATCCCTTCTCTCTTTCCCATAGTACAGGAGGTGGATAGGAGTGGCTTTGGACCTAATACTGAAGGTTGCATGTCTGTAATTTTAGAACCACACAATCGAGAACCTCGAAATATTTACGGAACAATATTTAATGTACCCCTATCTAACAAAAAAAATCGGTCCACGCGTTAAAGAATTACAACTAAGTACATAATTAATAATTATCATCCTCATTTTCTCTCCCGAGGGAACCGTGCTGGATTTCAATGTTAAAAGTATTCTATAGCCTACCTCGTAATATGAACTTGGGAACCCTCCAAAAAAATTTGCAAAATATCTTCAATGTACAGAATTGGACCTGTTACAGTTTTATTGTAAGTATAGATAGTAGTAGTGGTAAGTAGGTACATGTTTGTTGAGAAATCCTTGGGTTTGACTTCATGCGATTTCAATAATTTGAATAGCGAAAGTTAATACCTAATTTAAAAAAAACAACGGCTAATGAATAATTTTTGTCTGTAATTTCGTCAGCGTTGGTTTCCGATTGATACGATTCTTAGTATCGATTTCTTTGTTTGATTAGAACTACTACATAAAACACACAAAACACCACACCACCACCACTAGAAAAAACCACCAGCCACTAAACGCAATTTTTCGCCACTAAACGAAGGGTCGAAACCACCAGTTCTAGTGGTAAAACCACTAAGGTGGCAACACTGCCCGGTTTCGCACGGGTTATTTAGTTTTATGCCATACCAGATACGCCTTGGGGGGTCGATACACTTAGTCAAACAAGCGACGAGTTCAGCAATTGTATTCATAATTTTGAGAAAATTGAAAAAAATCCCCGTTTTTGACCTTAAATCACTGATTTCTGAAAGTACGGGTATTAATTGATAAATTTTTGATTTTTATATTTTAATTTCATAAAAAAAACCTCCACTCTACTGACACTTAAATTGAAACATAATTAACCATATATTTTAAAAAAAGTGATCAACGTGATACAATTTTTTTCATAAAAATGATTACCCAGGTAGAAAAGCTGATTTATCTCAAAAAGTTACCTGTTTTTTTTTCTGTAAATTGTTTTAAGAGCATGTCCTTTTCAACGGCTTTCTAATGAGACTGGTAGGGTAGGTGTGCATTGCGAAAGTGCATAGCGGCATGTTACGTGTAGGTAACTAGCATAACATACTCCTCGTTACTTTTTTAATGCGTATAACTTAGGTACTCTTTGACATTTTTATAGGAATACTTGTGATGGTCTGTACTATAGTCATTTGTTTTTTCTCTAATCTGTGGTCTGTACAAATCTTCTGTTTATATAACAAGGTTTTTGTAATAATCTCTGGTTACAGGGTAAAATGTATTTCTGTTTACATAAATACACTATTTTTTTCATTCAAGAACTACGCGGGCGAAGCTACGTGTATGATGCTAGTAGGCACTATAAGTACAATGCATTTTGTACTTGGGAGTGTGATAAGCCGGAAGGATCAACCAGCTCAGATAATTGTGATCGAACTCCACTTGGTAAGATCGTTTGATTATTAATTATGTTTCGCGGGTTGATCCTTGCGATTTAGTTTCGTAGATTAACATCAGTTGCAATCAAGTTACATGATCGCCTAGCAGGAATATTAGTCCTCTAAAAACAAGGTTCACAACCTCAATAAAAGTTCGCTATGCCTTAGACATAGCAAGGTTGGTGAAATTGGAACAGTTCCAATTTCCCTACTTTTTGGGGAAAATTTAGTTTACTTGCCACATTTTTCGTACGTTTGTGTGCGTGTCAGAGAGTTCCTGCTAGGCGATCATGTAACTTGATTGCGACCGATAGAAACACAAAAATTTATGGATTTGATAGTTTCAAATTGAAACTATCAATGATTACCTCACATCGATTCCTAGATCACAACAGCAGAAATTTCATTCCAAATTTGAAAATTTCTACAGTAACTATGCACATAAGCTGCGTATTTACTGTAGAAATTTTCAAATTTGGAATGAAATTTCTCCTGTTGTGATCTAGGAATCGATGTGAGGTACTCAAAATGCGTTTCAATATCTTTTAGACAGTAGGTATAAAGAATAGGTATTCATTTTTTCTTTTCTCAATTTTATCATACAACACATCACTCTACAATAATTTTATATTTAAATATAATTTCAAACTTTCTGCTAAGTTGTAGTAGATTTATGCATCTTAAATTCATAGTTCTTTTGTGTTAGTTGTGTTCAATCCAGGAGGGGCAGCTGCCCCCCTGGATTACCGAATACCTACCTATCGTTGTCGAAAAAAGCTATAAAAATGGTAAAAAACAATATGTAATCACGATGAAAAATTAAGTTTTGATGGCCCTTTTGAGATGCACTGGGCGTGGGCACACTTACGTTGTTTATGTAGTCAGCCAAGTCAGCAGCGTTGCCTCTACGGGTAATATTTTTTATGGGTAACGAAAACTGCCAGGTTGGGCAAGGAGGGCAGATGAAAGTGGTGATTTTTCGCGCTCGTTTCGCTTGTGCTGAGATAATTTTGATGATGAGAGTAGGATTTTTAGAGTAGGAGTTGTAGGTAGAGTTGATAGTTTAGAGTAGGACTAACATTACTAAAAATGATTTGAATTAATTTAAGGAAATAAAATTAAAAGGTGCTTCTTTTTTATTTGATTGATAGGTTGTAAAGTTGCTGAATCGTATTTAACTTTAGCACTCCGTTCGTGCTTTACTGGTATTTTATTTATGATAGTTAGACAGGGCTGAGTTAGAGTATAGGCTACATTACAACTTTAGTCACTTTTTGCCAAAGACTTCTATGTATACACTAGACAGGACGTCTCTAACTTGCACTGTTAACCACTGCATGCTCATACTTAGGGCAGTTAACTTACTATACTCTTTGGCTCATACGATGCTCAGCAGTCAGCACTCAAAGCGACTGCACGTGCAGCAGTGAATAGGAGTAAAAATTATGATCCGAATGTGCCATTGCACTAGCGCTGCGTGTTGGGATCGTTGGTTAGACGATTTAATCTCGTAAAGTGCTGTGGCGGATTTCAGTTTAATTATACAAAAATGGCAACTATTTGTGCTTCGAATAGGTTCTCTAGAATATCCAGAGACATGGGAGAAAAAAATCTTCAATGCAAGTTTTGGGCTTTATTGCACACTGTGGAATCAATTGCTCAAGTGGCCATACAACACGTATTTTCTGAAATACAAGATGACAAAATAACGAATTTTTTCTTCGCTTCGCTTCGCTGGCGCTATATACCATACCCGGTGCTATATTTGTACTTTGTTTTTATTACATGACCAGCACGCTTGAACGTACATACATACGTTGCACGTATTTTCTGTTATATAACTAAAGTGTGGCAAATACAGAAAAATTTTAGCGCTCGCTTCGCTCGCGCTTTTCATGTTCGTGTAAGTTCTTCACAGAGGGTTGATTTGAAGTTATGACTTGGCTGAGGGGTCTACCACTTCGTGGCAGCGACGAGGTACCGTGGAGAGCCCCCAGCATGGGAGGAGGTGAAGCGCCTACGGAGGCAGGCGCGGACCTGGCTCCACCGATGCCTGGGCAGAGGACGGATAGCCCAGGAACTGATGTAGAGGCAAGGGCGGCAAATTTTCATAGCCTACCTTAAAAGTATGTAAGTGTATTGTAACAATGGTCTATGCAAAATGCGTTGTCTGTGCTGCTGTGTAGGTATAATTTTTGTTTATCTATTTTTTGTAGTCTTTGTCTTTTTAAATATGTATTTATTTTACTGTAGGGTTTACTATAGGATTCTCACTTCTTAATGCATGATGTGGCCATTCTGTAATTAGGCCTACATGTAATTCAAAACCTGTCATGTATATCATGTAAGCTAAAATTTTTATTACATTTGTAAATCATGTAGTACTGTTGAAGGTCCATAAATAAATAAATAAATAAATAAATAAAGTATGTAAATTCACTACTGACTCTACGTACGCAGACAGTGGACTTGCACTCCTACATATCCACATATCATCCGAAACCTAGCTCCGAATCTTGTCAGAATATCCCCCCCAAAATGAAATCCTGGATCCGCCCTTGTCGAAGTACCTACTGTAGGAGTAAGTAATAAGACATGCATATTTAGAGCGTCAGAGCAACAAAGAGCATGTAAGTAATCACTAATCACTTCGTTTTACAGCGCAACTGCAACGCACAATCGACTGTAAGTTCGTTGCCATAGCTATATCAAACTGTTTATCACCAAGGCTGTATCAATTATTCAGTGTCTACTACAGTCATTTGTTATTGTTTGTTTTTTATAAAAAATATACCTACATGGTTAGGTAGTTACATCAAGTTGATTGTTAATTTGTAAGTTTGCTAAATACAATACATACGGGAAGCTATATTGTGGTGTGGGCTAACTTCCAACACTCGTGCTCCGCTCTAATTTTCCTTTTATGAAGGTATAGTTACCTAAATAGGTGTGTTTTTTTTAACGGGCAAAGAGTTACTGCAACGGGCAAAGAGGTACTGCAATAATGGCAATAATACTTAATGTGATGTGACCTGGTAAAATATACAAATAGCCACTGTACCAAAATTTTACTTTGTAGGTACTCACTCGTGTGCTTACCTATCAAAACTAAAACGCGCAAGCAGAATCTTGACAATGTGTAAAGACAATAGGTATGGTAAAGGTGAAACTGATGAATATTATAGCCATATAGGTGGGTGTACTAGTAAGTACTACTTCTGCCACCTTTAGTGTTGTTGACAGGTAGGTACTTAGTTACCTTAAAAATTACTTAAGTAAAAAAAAATAAGCAACCCGCAATGTTTTTCTGCTTGTGGTAGTTATCTACTTTTTAATATTAGCGGTAGATTATTATTGTTTTTAGGTTGCACCCACTGATAGGTCGTATAGCTAGTACCTATACAGTAGGCATCCCCGCAATATTTACAGAGGTTGATCTACTGCACTTAAAGAACAAGAATCAATAAAAATACTTATCTATCTAAAAAAATATAAGTAGGTAGGGAGGGGGGGGGGGGGGGGGGGGGATTTAGTGGGTTCCAGGTGTAGTTCCAGGGCCTATGTTCAGCAGTGGAAGTCTTCAGGCTGTTAATGAAAAATGTTATCTTTTTTTCACTTCAGAACCTCTCAGCAATGTTGTATTGATGAGTCAGTAAACACCGCCACCGCCGCGCCCGCGCCACCCGCGCCGTTTTGGGGAGTATGGGAGAGGCTTTGAGCAAGCTTCTTTCAGCAAAAGGCGTCCAAGGCGTCGGCTCGGTGCTCGACCGCGTCATCTCACAGCCGAGCAGTGAGGACCACACTGTGCTGTACAAACTCGCCGATTATAAGAAAGGTACCTAATAATTTAGACAACAAGGTTTTCTTAAATTCAGTAGTAGTAGGTACCTACTCTTAGGGTGGTTTTTTTGATCCGTAGTGAAGGTAAGGTAATGGTTAAAAATGCTAACAAATTCTAACTAATGGTTAACCACGGACCAAAAACCCCGCGACGATTAAACGGTTTGATTCAAACTTTACGTGTTTGATGAAACCGTTTGATATCAGTTTGAACGGTTGTCAAACGGAACTCCGCAGTTTGGTTCGGTACGCCACGTAATCGGACTTTTTATTGTGACGCAGACAAATTGTGAGATGTCCTCGAACAAGGATCGCGATTTCCTACAAAATCCAGCGAAAACTAAGCTGCGTTTGTTCAAACGCATCGGAAGCGGAACACGATCAAACGGCGCGTTAAACACAATAAAAATATGAAATTTCATCAAACAAGCTCCAAACCCGTTCATGTTTGACAAACCGTTCAAACTAGCTTCATAAACGATCAAAATGGTTTGAGTCAGACCTAAATTTACGTGTTTGAATAAAACCGTTTGATCGTCTATGGCCCCCTTTAGAGGCGTCTTTGTTAGTGATCATGACTGTGATGTTCGCATTTGATGGCCATGCTAGCCCGGTTCATATTATGCGTACTGATTTGAGCCGAGCACAGGCATTACAATACAGCTACCATCCGTATCATACCTCAATGCCGCTACTGGTGCAAGAGCTCGCTGCACAAATACCTACTTCATCGGGTACCTCAATAGGCTATCTTTAGATCGTTAACCGACATCTAAATATGTAAAAAAAATCAGGTCTGCCAGTTTCGATCCTGCCGGGTCATGGGAATAATTGAAATTTTTTGACGTATTTTTTTTTGTCAAAATCTACCGGAATGAAAGTACTGGCAACAGTTAACCATTGATAAGTTATATTAAAAAAGTTGGTCTGCCATTGCGCACCCTGCCGGAAGTACCTGGCAGACCCCTAACAATGTGCCCTTCACACCCTTTACCTACCTCAGCGAATGCCCCGATGAAACCTACGCCCTAATAATAGCCAAGGCCCTGATAATAGATTAAAAGGTCTGCCAGGTCTAAACTTGGTGAAACTTAGTATTCGAGGCATTTGAAGTTGGTGGAGGTGGATTATTTCCATGACCCGGCACTCCGGCAGGATCGGAATTGGCAGACCTGTTATTTTTTACATGTTAGTGTCGGTTAACGACCTAAAGATAGCCTATTGGGGTACCCGATGACGTAGGTATTTTTGCAGTGGGCTCTCGCACCATACCGAATAGTAACAGTGAAGTAGTTTTATTCAGCGTGATCAGAAAAATCATTTTTAAATTTATAATTAATCAATCATACTTTTAACTAGGTAAGTAAAGATACATAATCAGAACTGCAAGGTTGTATATTCCCCAGGTGGTCTACTAATAGAAACGTACGTCCGAGGCGGGATGGTTGCTGCTGAGAAGCTTATGCGAGAGACGTTTGCTGCATATATGTATGCGGGAGGGAAAGGAAGGGTCATCAACCGCGCCGAGTATCTCAGGTGGAAGTTCAGGGATCAGGAACAGGCAAGTAACATAAACCCGAAACTTGTAATTTGTGTGATGAAGATCGATGTTTGTTCTACATTTGGGTGTGTTATATAATAATTATATTGTAAGTACCTACTATATTTAGAAACAAAAAGTAAGTGTAGGTACCTACTTAAGTACCGTATCAGTATTTCCACAGCTTTGCTTAGTTTGGGGCTAGATGGCGCCAAAGAGTATGTAAAGCTACTCTAGGCGCTGAATGAAATGTTCACAAATATTTATTGATTTATCACTAATGTTATAAATACGAATGTGTGTATGTTTGTTACTCTTTCACAGCTGGACGGATTTGGATGAAGTTTGGCATGGAGGTAGCTTATACCCTGGCATTTAAACATAGGCTACTTTTTATCTAAAAACGGGAGCGGTTCCCATTGGAACGCGGATGAGACCGCGGGTAGTAAAAAATAAATTAATATGATATTAGAGTAAACCATCTTAGCTAGCGCAAGTGATCGAAATTAGGGCTTCAAGACCTATATTTTTATAGTTTCTTATTTCGTGTCCATACCTAACCTAACCTAACCTTTACCTATTTAGCTTGACTAACTTCTGCAGTCCATACATTTTTCTTCCAGTGGTAGGTCCAATAAAAAAAAAACCCTACTGACCCGTAATTTTTTATGAAAATATATATGGCTTTTATTATGTTACTAAAACAGTTTTACCATATATCTTATGGTTTCGGAATTCCCCCTACTGCCCCAGACACAGACTGTATATTAGTAGGTACCAACGCGGTAGTGTATTAGGTACCTACCTACCTATTTAGGTAAGATGTAATTTTCTGGAGCTGGTGGACTTAGTTTTAGTTATCTAGGTGGTGCTCCCGATAGAAGCCTCACTGTCCCCTCACGATCCTTTGGCGAAATGGGAGGATCACACAGCCTGCTGGCAGATGTGCTATCGAGGCGCTTTAGGAGAGTCATTGCTGCATGTGCTCATCATTTGCGATACTAAGGTACCTAATCATTTTTATTCCTGTTCACTAGTCGAGCAACCTACGCTTTCGATTTCGACTGAACCTAGAAATAAGTTAAAGTTAGTAAGTTTTAGTTAGTATAATGTGTATCCCGCATAAATCGTAAAAGTTTATTACGCGCAGTGTGTTTACACTTTTACGAGATGCTGAAGTTGTTTTTGACAGATTCACACAAGGCTAGCAAGGACTTTGGTAAAATGCTTCCCAAAATTATCATTGGATGTGGTCGAAGGTGAAGAATATTTAGGTAAGTAATATCATGCAGGAATCTTCTCTGCTCTAAAGTAGGTAAAACATCAAACCGTAGACAAAAATAGGAGTCAATATAATAAAAAATTACGTTTTCAGGGGCCAGCTCATTACACCTCGCTATAGCATATAGTAACAACGAATTGGTACAAGATCTGGTAGAAGCGGGTGCCGATGTTCAACAAAGGGCTATTGGTAAGCTGGCAAATGGCGGTCTTATCATGTCCTGTAATTTTAGTTAGTTTTGGAAAGAATCTTAGCTTCAAAAACAATAAGTATACGGACATGGCATGAACTGCACAGCTGCGGCTCAACTTTTTGTCAGCTACGATACTTTCTTTTATTTTTTAGGAAGCTTCTTTCTACCACGCGACCAACAAAAGAACCCACCAGTCCGGCAAACTAACTATGAAGGCCTGGCTTACTTAGGGGAGTACCCTTTAGCCTGGACAGCCTGTTGCGCCAATGAAGCTGTTTACAACCTGTTGCTAGATTCGGGAGCAGACCCCGATGCACAGGATTCGTTCGGAAACATGATACTGCACATGGTTGTTGTGTGTGATAAATTGGTATGTTGTAAAAGATCCAGAATGCGTTTTGAGAAGTAAGTAGTTAAATATTCTGGAATAACACAGTGCACATTAGTTATGGTAAACAAAAATTCTAGGATATGTTTGGCTACGCCCTCCGCCATCCAAAAGTTCCAGCCAGCAATGGACGAATGAATCGCGCGGGGTTTACGCCACTGACCCTGGCTTGCCAACTGGGCCGCGCGTCCGTGTTTAGAGAAATGTTGGAGCTGTCAGCAAGGGAGTTCTGGAGATACTCGAACATCACTTGCTCGGCGTACCCTTTGAATGCGCTTGATACACTGCTGCCCGATGGCAGAACTAGTAAGAAATACATTTAAAGTTTTAGGTTAAAATTATAATTCTTTTAGGTATAGGAACTTAACTTATTACCTAAATATTTGACCTTGATGACAAGGACTGCTAAATTGTCATTATCACTAAAATATTGTTTAACGGGATATTTACCATGTAATTTAATTGTTTCGAGTTGCCGATATTTCGGGAGTAAACGTGTGCGAAGGAGGGTAGACCGCTACGTTTGCCCATAACTTATTATCATCTACCCGCAAGATCCTCAGTTCGCCCGTGATCATAGCACAAAATACTGATCATAGTGCTTGCAACAGTACCGAATTATCGGCAACTGGAAACAAATAAATTACATGGTAAATATCCCGTTAATAAACAATATTTTATGTTGGTGAACATTGGCAGTTTAAAATTTATGCTTAATTTTTTATCAGTCAAAAATGGGTAGAGTATATTATTATTACAAATTTAGGTTACCTATATACTCACTTATAGATACTTACGTTCATCATTCTCTTGCAGATTGGAACTCTGCATTATTCATAATCTTGAATGGTACGAAACAGGAACATTTAAACATGTTAGACGGCGGGATCATTCAACGATTGCTTGAAGAGAAATGGAAGACTTTTGCAAGGGTGCGTAGTGTCTATATTGATAACTTACGGTTATGGTTGTACCTAATTTCAAATAGATAGCTCTAAATACTTGGAGAATCTAGAATAACCTGCTACAGTGCTAATATGGGGGATTTATGGATTTAAAATTTTCAGACGAAGTTCCTCAAGCGGCTTCTCATCTTGATGCTGCATTTACTTCTCCTTTCCGTGTCCGTTTACCTACGTCACAGCAGCTTAGAAGCCGATGCCCATCCTGACTGGGGACTCGAAATTACCGATGCCAAAACTGGAGTCAGATTGGCCAGCGAACTAGGCACTATATTGAGTACGTTGTGCTATATTATACTGCAGCAGGGAGATGAACTGAAAAATCAGGGTCTGGTGGCGTATTTCAAGCAGCTGGTAAGTGTTTTAGTTGTTACTATAAGGTACCTATCTACGAAACTAACCATTCCGTTGAGGAACAGAACCTAGGTTCAGGTGGGTACCCCCCCT
This sequence comes from Ennomos quercinarius, assembly GCA_910589525.2. Taxonomy (NCBI): domain Eukaryota; kingdom Metazoa; phylum Arthropoda; class Insecta; order Lepidoptera; family Geometridae; genus Ennomos; species Ennomos quercinarius. Next base: position 6,222,042 of record OU342510.1, read on the forward strand.
AACTATGCACTTAGGTAGGTACTTATCGATCTATTGGATGACTCAAAGAATTTACATGAAGCTGGCAAAAAACATTTCTACGTAAGTTAGGCACCAAATATAATCTTTACCAATTTACAATTTTCTTCAAGATCCACGAGCCAGCAAAGTTCATATTCCTGGCGTCAAACTTCCTTCTCCTCGCGTGTATACCAGCTCGGCTCATGAGGCAGACGATGGTTGAGGAGGCCATGCTCATCTTTCTTCTGCCTGGGTCTTGGTTCCTGCTTATGTTCTTTGCCGGGTAAGGGAAAACAAAGCTATGAAAACCCGATTGAAATAACCCTACTTTATTTTTTCACTCTATTCATGATTCAAATGTTGTCAAAGTAGTTATGTAGGTTGTCATAGTATAGTCACTAATAATATCTCAAGTGTTCATGCATGAGTGACGAGCGAAGACTTGATATGTCGAAAGATGGCTTGATATTTTCGTCCACAGAGCAGTAAAGCTGACTGGGCCTTTCGTAACGATGATCTACAGTATGATCACAGGAGACATGTTCACTTTCGGCATCATCTACTGCATAGTGCTGTTCGGATTCTCCCAATCTTTCTATTTCCTTTATAAAGGTATTGTTTTTTTACTTCTCACGTTCATCATCATCATCATCAGCCCGAAGACGTCCACTGCTGAACATAGGCCTCTCCCAGGCCACTTTGAGCGGCTGCTCTCCTCCTGTATCCATCGGCTCCCCGCGGTTTTCACCAGATCTTCGGTCTACCTAGTGGGGTACCTTAGCGCACGCTGCGTTTTCCGGTCGCCACTCAAGAACCTTTCTTCCCCATCGGTTGTCAGTTCTACGAGCGATGTACGTGGGCTGTCCAGTTGCCATTTCAACTTATATCGTTTCATGAGTTTCTGCCACATAGGCAGAAATGGACTCGTGAAACGGATTGTGCGAGATTTCCACGGGTCCACGAGGTGTGGACAGGTCCAGTAGTAGTCAATGATGGGGGCAGTGGGCTTTATAAATGTGGGATTGTCAATGTCGGAAGTGGTCATTATTGGAAGTGGTGGGACTTTCTGGAATGAAATAGTTAAGCATCGGTCCAAAGATCCATGACTTTATAGAAAACGTGTTAGAATTGGCGGAGACTCTGGGTCCCGGTCCCAGTTTTCAAAGTTTATCAGAGCGCCTTGCCTGGTCGATGGGTCGCGTGACCGAAATGCTTGCTGGTTATTTAGCACAGCATGTTAGGTACGCTACCTACTGGTAGTGGTAGTCTGCTGGAGAGCATTTGTACTATCTAGCTAGATCAACGCGGTTAATATGTATTTTTTTGTATTAGGTACGTAGTGTAGCTAGTAGCATTTAGTAGTACCATAGTAGTACCTACTTACTTATTTGGTATTATTGTAGTAGTTTAAAGAATAAAACTGCTGTTGGCATGATGACAAATATAAATTAGGTACTTACTTAGGGTAGGGACTTACTTACTTCACGAGACTTGATTTCACTTTCAGGATTCCCGGACGTATCGTCTACTCTGTTCTCGAGTTACCCAAGCACATGGATGGCCTTATTTCAGATCACTCTTGGAGATTACAGTGTAAGTTCATTGTTAATTCAAGTTAGACCGTGTAATTTTTACTAGATACCTAGTGTCCATCATATTTAAGTAGGTAGGTACTTTAAGTTCAATGGAACAGGTGGCTTTTTTCCCCACTAGTTTCATCATGGAACTAGGCAATGGAACTATTGGGATCAAGCGTGCTCTAACGGCGCGGCGATCAATGAATCACCAAAATAATGGTCATTGTGGCTGATCAGCACAGCAATTAATCGTATTAACCAGCTATAATAAAAAAATAACAAAATAAACCTAATAAATAATTCAAAAGTAAGTTAGTTTTATTTAGTCTTTATAATTATGTTTCTAACTGATGCCCTGTGCGCGGGCCGCAAGCGGCCATGTTTTTATTTTTTCACTGTTTCCTTCCAGTACTCCGATCTCGGCAGGACAACGTACCCGAACCTCTCAAAAACCGTATTCACGGTTTTCATGATATTTGTACCTATTTTGCTCCTCAACATGTTGATAGCTATGATGGGCAACACGTATGCGCACGTTATCGAGCAATCGGAGAAAGAATGGGTCAAGCAGGTATTTGTAACTGTGCTAAGTATTCTGTCGTCTGTACACTACTATATCTCATCATCAACAGCCTGAAGACGTCCACTGCTGAACATAGGCCTCCCCCACAAAGCGCCACTTTGAGCGGCTGCTCGCCTTCTGCATCCATCGGCTACCTGCAGTTTTAACCAGATCGTCGGTCCACCTAGTCCGCCGCGTAGGCTGGCCTACGCGGGGTCTTCCAGTTCGTGGTCACCCACTCGAGAACCTTTCTTCCCCATAGGTCGTCAGTTCTACGAGTGATGTGGCCTGCACATTGCCATTTCAACTTATATCGATCACTTTTCTTGCGGATATCCTCATTTCGGAACTTGCAGGGATACACCGCACCGAGCATAGCTCTCTCTCCATAGCCCGTTGCACGGCTGACTACTAAGTATATCTATTTGGGCCAAACTCAGAATGATAAAAAAAAACTATCTTCCAATTAAAATTTTTAGAAGATATTAAATAATCAGCCTAATATAATATTTTCAACAATAATTAGAGGTTAAATCTTAACAGAAAGAGAGGCCCTCATTAATTAAGTAGATTAGGCTTTTAACGAGTAGGTACCTACGTAGCCGTACACCATTCGACTACGTTCTAACAAAGACCTCTTACCGCAAATTCTAGTGGGCCAAAATCGTCGTTTCCCTCGAACGTTCAGTAGCTCAAGAAGATGCCCATAACTATCTGCAAGAATACTCTATTGGCCTGGGACCTTCTGACGACCCTCGGTATGAGCAGCGAGCTGTCATGGTCATCAAGAGCAAAGCCAAGACCAGAGCCAAACAGAGAAAGGGAGCTTTGACTAACTGGAAGGTACACTCAAACTCATCCATTTATTGTCGACTTTTTAGCAAATTCAGAGATGTTGGCCTAGCATACGCACCGCGAGAAAACTTGTCGTCGTTGTTAGAGTGAGACACACTTAGGCGCTACCATAGTCTTGTCACGGTCTCTCACGAGATAAAATGTCGAGAAAATTTTGTCGCAGTGCGCATGCTAGCCGGGCTGGGCTATTATAATAGTTAAATTGGCTTTACCCACATCTATAATTTGTCAACATTTTTTTTTTTCACCAATTTACTGCCTGGTTTTAAAAATAACGTAATGTCTTTCCTGCAGCGCGTTGGGAAAGTAACGATTGCAGAGTTGAGAAGAAGAGGTATCAGTGGTGAAGAGTTACGACGTCTGATGTGGGGTCGTGTGTCCATATCTACGCCTACTAAAGGTCCCTTAGCGTAAGTTACCACTTGATATAGAAGTTGTTTACGAAATCTGATAGTTTGCTCATGTATGAATTAATACCACATACCAATCTAGTACTAGTAGGTATACAAAGCGTAAAATACGTCCTTTACGTCTTACGCGGATGACATGGTGCTGCTGGCACCGTTTTGGTAGTAACTATCTAAATATCTATTTATTAGTTTTAATGCGTCAGTTACGTCTTAAGCGGATGAAATGGTGCTGCTGGCACCGTTTTCATAGAAATGATCTACCTATCTATTAGTTTTGAACTACTTTCGAAAGTAACATTTTCATACACAGACGAAGAGCAGCCGCAGCTCCTCCTCCAGATTGCGTGGCATCAGCAGACGTGGCATTAGCAAATGAAATAGGCAACGGCGTAGGACCAGCGCTATCTTCCGCTTTGAACGTAATGGCGTTCACCCAGGAGATGGACCTTAGTAACGGTATGTTTATATTTCTATATTATAAACCAAAGAGTAAAAATACAGCACGGTGCTTCATAGAATTTTTGTTTTGTCTATTTTAGCATTTGTCAGCTTCGGTCAGGTATACATTATACAACCGGGGTATAACTGATCGATGTTTGGCAGTTAACGTTTTCTTGGCCAAATTCATGTCTCTTTTCAGTCCGTTAATCTAAGTTACGGGTACGGTACGGAAAAGAATATTTTTTATCATGACAACAGATACTTACCCGCGGGTTCGATTCCCGCGACAGGACAAGTACCTATTTGTGCACATGAATGAGTATCTGAGTATGAGTGTCTGAAAATAAAAACCGCAAATACTTGTTCTGTGTCTGGGTAATGTGGGACCATGTTTCTCGTAGTTCCTGGGTCCCTAGATACAGGGAATCCTAGTTAGGGGCCAGGATATGTGTATGTGATCGGTGGGCGTTATTATTGTTAATTAATTAATAATATCTCTGAAACAAGTTCTTTATTTTACAGTTCAAGATGTCCACAAGCAACAGACTCCAGATTTATTAGTTAACGGGAAAAGTGTCCCCATGGTGCCTCTTTCAGTACCGCTTCCAGGCACTCAAGTACCAGGCCCGAACCAACTAGCAGTTCCTCCTACATTTACACCTTTGAGTAAAACTAGTTCAGGTCAGACTAGTCTGGGGACCGGACAGTTGAGTCAAGCTGCATTGGGGACCGGGCCAGCAACAGGTCAAATGGTAACTGGGACGCGTCCGTCGGGTATAGGGATGGCGCAAATGTTTGGCCAGTCTAACGTAGGGCCTACGCAAGTGTTTGGCCGAGCTGGTATCGGAACTGCACAAATACTAGGTCAATCCGGTTTGGGTACGGCCCAAGTTTTAAGTCAACCTGGTATGGGGACTGGACAATTGTTAAGTCAAACTGGTTTGGGATCAGCACAAGTGGTAGGCCAGACTAATTTAGGTACTGGCCAAATGTTAAAGGAACCGAATTTAGGATCCAGACAAGTCTTTGGACAAACTGGTATGGGGACCTGTCAAATATTGAATCCAACTGTCTTAGGGACCGGTCAAGTGTTGGGGACAACTGGGCAAGTGTTGGGGCAAACTAGCTTAGGGGGCGGTCAGATAATGGGTCCAACAAGTCTAGGATTGAAAACTGGAGCAGTTCAGCCAGGTGTATCACCGATAAATGTCAATATCATGCCTAGAGTTATGGGATCAGCTGTTCAGATTCCTACCCCTGGACTTGTGGCCAGTTCAAATGTGCAAATGCCACCTGCCATTGCAGCGAATTCCAGAGACACTCTGGGCACACAAAGTTCAATGGAGTTAATCATAATGGACGTAAATTCAACGGAAATGCCAATTTTAAGAACCTTTGGTGAGTAACCATGCACACACATTAAGGTATTTAATACCGTGACCGGTGAGACATTACTACGGAATATCTTTCCCAACAGTGCCACCAGAGCAGGTGTTTCAAGATTATCTATACGAGTTGATATTACTCACTGAGAAGTCAAGCCCAAGCAACCAAGAAGTAAAAGATTTAGCCCAAAAGGCGGCTGATCTGATCAATGTTCCTGAAATCGACATTAACACTTGCGTAAGTTATAAATAGTTATTATTTCATTCAAAAAAACCTCCTACTGCTCCTCTTTCGTTTAAATTAAAAACCATTTCCAATAAATCCTTGACTGAAGACCACGAAAATTGATTTTCAAATAGTTATCTAAAATACATTTATACATTTATAAAAAAAAAAGGTCTCGGCACTACTTTGAATTATCTTGTAGTGTAGGATTTGCCCATCTGCTCTCACTATGAAAATACACCCTAATAGACTGAGCTACATATTATTTAAGACGTTATGAAAGAAGAAAGTCTTTTAGGTTCAAGTTGAACAACGGATATTCCGCTGAACTGAACAAGTTACTGCACATACTGCTATTGTATAAACATAGCTTCATTATTATGTCTTATCAGGCTGCCACAAGGTCAGCTCGCAAGGTGGTTGCGGGTGCAGTCTCCGGTCTATTCGGCGTGGCGGCTAACACTCCTGCGCCGGACTCTTGGAGGCGAGACAGACAGGATAACAGTGACAGTGATCCTATATCAGGTATATATACATGGACAATTTTTTACTGAATCGTAAAGATGTGCTTTCAATATGGTCCTTCGAATTGTCTATAAAAAAAGCGCGTTAATTGATTAGTACTTTTGAATCGAATAATGCATCTTCTTTGTAGAAAATTGTTTATTCTCATGAAACTGATGTGTGGGAGTGTGACTGTGATGAACCAGATTTATTGATGCAGAAGAAACTCAGCAAGACAGCAAAATTCATCATATCCACGAACCGCCTCTACCCTACTTATTTAATAAACTTTGGTTACATTTGTGTGCTTAAAATGTCCTGTCAAAAACGAGGCAGGGCATTTTAAAACTATACACGCGGATCCACTATCTCGCTCGCGCATTGTGACGTTTTGAAGATATTAAATAACTGAAATTACTTACGAAAAATCTAGCTATACTATGTTCTCGTGAATAACATTACAAATGCTCAACAAAAATATCATATTATTACCAAACAAGTTTTCATACATAAAAAAGTATAAAACGAAAAAAAAACTTTGATACCGTTGTATTTATGAAAACTTGTTTGGATTAATATGATACTTTTGTCGAACATTTGTAATGTTATTCACGAGAACATAGTTTGGTCAGATTTTTCGTAAGTAAATTGAGTTATTTAATATCTTCAAAAATGCCGCAATGCGCGAGCTAGATAGTGGATCCGCGTATATGCACGGATTTTTAACACAAGTTCCGAAAATAATTATTTCATGTGCAGAATCTGTGTTACTGGGTCGTCTGTCACGAGCGCGGCGTGCACGGTCGGCATCGAGAAAATCTGCACCCCCACCGCCCCACCTTTATGTACCAGCGAGGTGAGTGCACTCACGCTAGTGTAAGTAACCTTTATCATATTCTGCGTGTTTATTATAAGTTTAACTAAGGCTCTTTCTTATGGCTGTAGCATACCCATAGATTAGATAATAGTTACGTAAGCATAGCTTTGAGCTCGTACATTAGCTCTTCTCAACTGCTGCCATTCTTAATTTTATCGCTAAACTTGTCGGCACTGTTACAGCGAGACACACTTAGGCGCTACCATAGACTTGTCGCGGTCTCTCATGAGAAAAAGTGTCGAGAAAATTTTGTCGCGGTGCGCATGCTAGCCGGGCTGGTCACAAGTTCAGAACCATAGAGAGCCGAGATGGATGCAGGAGGCAAGCAGCCGCTCAAAACGGCGCTCTATGGGGGAGGACTATGTTCAGCAGTGGACGTCTTCAGGCTGATGCTGATGATAATGACTATGAAAATACACTTAGCACTGAAACGGTAGATCGGGTTTTCTAAAAATTGGCGTGTTCCTAGCATTGAGGTATATCATACCTCAAAATTTTAAGACGCGGTGAAAATTAAATTAACTCTTGGTTTTGAGCACCATTGGAAGATGCGTCGATTGAAGCATAAATGCGAAGATTTGTGTCCAGACTTGAATGAAACGGGTAGATATTTCATGGGTTAATTTCACATTTAATGTACTTAGTGGCATCGGAGAGTAGTGCAATCGAGAGTGACGCGCCGTGGGAAGAGCAGCCCAGTTCCGGGAATAACTCGTAAGTACTTTTTTACTAAAATATGTTTGCAACTTTTATCATAAAAAAAATTGTTTTGCAAGGCTTTATGGTCTGTTGACTTGTCTATTGATTTGGTTAGGTGGTTTTCAATGCTATGGTAAAAATTACAAGGAATAATAAAATTATTGCTGTTATGTAAGAGGTTTACTAGGTGGTAGGACTTTTCTGCAAAGTTCGTCTAGGTAGGTACCACCGCTTTGCCTGTTATTCTGCCGCCAAGCAGTAGTGTGCAAGCACTACTGTGTTCCGGTTTGAAGGGCATTGTAGCTAGTGAAATTACTGGGCAAATGAGACATTATGATCTGATCACTCAGTCTAGTAATCTGATTACTAGACTGGGTGATGTCTCAGGATGACGTGCGCAGTGCAGTGTCACGCGAAACTTTATTGTTTTAAAGTTCCGGGTGACACTGCAATTGTTATGGGCGGCCGTGTCACTTAACATCAGGTGAACGACTTGCTAGTCACATCATTCAATCACATAAAAAAAAAAAAAAAAAAAAATGTAATGAGTCATGCTAAATTAACTTTAACTTCTTAATTTTATGGCTTCTGCGGTTGATATGCTAAATCAATTTGAGTAGTACATTTTAATAGCGACAGAGAAAGAAAACTTGTTGATTTGACTTACTGTTTTTTCTTTACAACTGTAAGACAAAATGGAAATGATATATTTTGTCCTACAGTTGTAAAAAATATTCAACTGTACATGTGCAAGGTCCAATTTCCAAGCGACATCACCATCATCATCACTTCGCTGTACTGATGTAGGTACGTCAATCTTCTTCTTAGCGTGTCGGAGGCATAATTTTTAAATAGTTGCGGCCCAGAACCTTGCCACGTCTACTGCATTATTTGTGGCCTCCATAAGGTCCTGTTTTGAGCAAGTGGCAGGAAGTGTACGTCAATAAAGAACTTTAATTTCATGCAAGAGATTAATTAAAACATTGTCTTTATGACAAGAACATTTAATCATTATTATAGTAATAATTTATTAACTTTAACGTAAATGCTTCGACTACTACTAAATAGATACTAATAGATTTTATTACTGCACTTATAAATAGAACTAGATACAATACTGTATAATTAAATTAATGATTACCTGTGGTATAAATTAAACTAGTTTTTTAAATAGCTTACCAATATAACAGTTGGCACTTCAATTTTTAAAGGAACTTTGACTAGAAGTGGGATTTGTGTCTAAGGTATCTTCTTTTGAGTCCTCGTTTCTTGTACCATAATTTATGGGTTCTGGAACAAATAATAAGGTTGATAAGTGCCCTCCATTATGTTCTTTGTCTGCAAGTTCAGTTCTAGCAAGTTATGAAAGGAATGTAGGTACCTATTTAACCACTGAAATCTCGATGCGCGTTTTTGATGTCTCTGGCGCAGATTTTTTTTGGCGGGAACTCGGGCCGCCACGTTCGGCACTTTGGGAGTAATCGTTCCTGTGCCTCTGGTGTTTATTTTTAAAGCATAAACTCTATGTGGTTTTTTTAAGAGAAACGGCCAAAGACCGTGGATCTTGGTACTCCAAAAATGGATGGATATAATTTTTCAAAAGGGCGTGTATTATAATGAATTGTACTTTCACTTAGTAGTAGTGAAAGTTTGGTGACTGTCACGGATTAAAATAGGAGGGCTACTCTAGACTGGATGTGATCTTGACCAAATGTGATTGATAAAATATTAAAACTGTGAAATGATTTTGTCATTTTTTTACTGTTCATAGTGTGTATCTCCGTTGTGGTCCCATATCATTGTTTTGGTGAAGATCTGATAATGGAGTAACCGGAAACTTCTCAATGGATGCCAGCAAATGCATTTTGCTTTAGGGTTCCATACCCAAAGGATAAAACGGACCCTATTACTAAGGCTCCGCTGTCTGTCTGTCCGTCTATCTGTCACCAGGCTGTATCACATGAACCGTGATAGTTACACAGTTGAAATTTTCGCAGATGATGTATTTCTGTTGCCCCTATAACAACAAATACTAAAAAACAGAATAAAATAGATATTTAAGTGGGCACCCATACTACAAACGTGATTTTGTGCTTGTTTACCAGATGAGTCATAGATGGCGCTGCTTTAAATAGTACTGCTACTCTAGACTAGATGGCAGGGATAGATAATGGTATGGAACTATGGAATAGGCATGGAAATGATTGCTACTTTAAAATAATAGTCATTTCATCATATGATTTATTTTTATCACTGTGATTTCACCTGTGATTTTTCATATGCCTAATGAATTTATGATCAATGGTGATTGGCTGTGCTTTATGAAATGGAACTGAGATGTGATTTAGGAGCAACCTAGTGAAGTTGCGACCTGCTACAAATGATTACTAAGTAATCTAACGCTACTCTCAGATCAAAGTTCACTGCTACACCACAATGTTAATAAAATTATACTCTTTAGGTCTCAGTTTGTTTACTGAAGCATAAGTAAAATTATATGTTTTGATATTCACCGCTTATGCTAATCTTTTTTTTATACGGGCAAATTGCCTTTATTACTCAAGCTAACTACTACAATAATAAAAACTAAACTAAACTAAGCTAAACTAAACTAGCTACACTACCTACTACAAAGAACACTTATGGACTGTATAATAGCCGCGATGGCCTATAGACAGTCCAAGTGCCCCAGCCCACTACCGGTAGGTAGCTAATCTCGTATTATGAAATCCGAAGCCACGATTCAATTAAGTGTGATTATCACACTGTGATTAGTAGCAGGGTGTCTGATAAAAAGTAGCAGAGTGATTTATGAAACATAAACTCATATGATTTTTCACCTGCTCCTTGTGATTTGATCCATGGAACCTATCGTGCGCGAATCCGACTTGCACTTGGCCGGTTATTTTTAAATTGCTTCACTTGATGGTGCATGCTTACCTAGAAGATACTGTTACCTGTTGATTTGAATCATACCTTACCTTCTAATTGCCAAGGATTAGTTAAATCTGTTTGTTCCGTCAAGCATTCTTTCAGTCCTTGAATTAATACTTTGTTTATCAACAATTCAGCATGATATCGCTGTTGCCAGTTCATTCTCTGCAGCTTACATGCTACATTTGCTCCTACAGCATTGAATTCTCGTTCTAAAACTTCATCATTGCTAAAACTAGAATTGGTCATATTATGTGATCTCTGTCTTGGATATTGTTTTACATTTTCAACATACAGCGGTGAAACATGGATTTTTGATGTATCCGGTTCTTCATTGCCACTTTCTGCATCCAGCTCCACAGATTCAACTAATTCTAATTCCGGTTCATCCTGGAAAAAATTTAATATATAATTTGTAAGAAAAATTCCATCACAGAACTTTGGAGAGGAAAAGAAGTTGCCCTGCAGAGTACCCTCGATCTACCAGTATTCCTTGGGACTTTAAATTTTAATAGTAATATGCTAATCTCGGTAATCCATGTGCAAAAATTTGTCCTAATCAGTTCAGCTGTTGTGGAGTGATAATCACACTAAGGGTGGGTTTCCTTGCTCGTGTTTTTTGTTTTCTTTTCTCTGGTTGACGAAGGGTGGGTTTTTTGATGCGTAGTTAAGGTAACCAATGGTTAAAAACTCTAACAAATTCTAACCAATAGTCAAAATTTGGTAGAGATTTTAACTATTGGTTACCCACCCCACCCTTATGCCCATTTTTACCAAAGATCCCTAAACTACACCCTAACTAGGAATCCCTTTGGCTAAGGGCCCCTTAGATTTGACCCTTACCAAAATTCGTTTTCACAGTGCTGAATGACACTTAAATTGTAAAGTGACAGTTTATTCTTTTCTACCATTTCCAAAAACCGTACGTTGCCGATTTTCGTTATTTTATTTATATATTTTAGAGAGTCATCGTCAAAAATACAAGCAACATGCTTTATTGATATTAGCATTAGACATTAAATATAAAATCCATTAAAAAAAATTTAAACAAATACATTTTCTGGCGTTATGCCTGGCTAGAACTGGCATTTTGATAATTGAACCTGCCACTTAACGCTAAGGGGTCGAGCTTCGGCTATCTAAACTTAGGGGATCCCTTAAGCTTTAGGTGTTCCTTAATCGCCGGTGATAACGAAATTACTGTCAAATGTCACTTAATATTTTTAAGGGTCCCTTAAAATTTAGGGATCTTTGGTGAAAACGGGCATTAGTCGATCAGAGAAAAGAAAACAAAAAACAGATCAAATGAGTGTACAGCAAACTTCATGTAAAATAAACCGTTACATATAGTTCAGCAGAATATTTGGTTGGTAAATGCTGAACCAAATAATGTTTGTTATTTGGTTTTGTTCAAAAGTCTATGTTTGGTGCATCCCTAGTATGTACCTACCTATCTAGTTTTTAGTCTGCCAGTTTGTAGCTACCAAACTGTAACCTTACTGTTAGAGTTACTACGCACAATGCTAGGCTAGTGGATTACTTTTTAGTATGCATGTTTTTAAACACGCATTTCCAAGGAAGGCTCTCACAACTTGTTCGCTATTAGGGGCCGTCCATAAATTACGTGAGGTGTTTAGGGGGGGGAGGGGGTCAAGCAAAACCTCACCAAATCTCACGTGGCGGAGAGGGGGGTCTCATCAAATCTCACGTAATTTTTTTCCTTCAAGAAATCATGTAAAATCTTGAGAAAACTAGGTTAAATTAAACCTTAAACTAAATCGCATTTCCCTAGACCACACTAGAGTCCCGTGGACTGACTTAAAATGAATATTCTTTTATGAATTTATTATTTCATTGTTCGATTTTCTCACTGTGATTCTAGACTGTCCTGTCTTAAATAGGTAGGTACTACTCTGTACCTACTATTATTGTAGGTTTAATGAAACTATAGCTGGGCTAAATCTGTAAATTGAAAAGTTTTTTTTATAGGAATAAAACCAATTTTTTTGGTTGGTCTATACTGTTTGTCCCTCTAAACGTGCATCATGTTGGAACTAGGCACTGTACTTATGTGTGCGGACTTCAGTTAGACATTTTGCTACTTCGTCGATCTGCCCAGCTTGGTTGTCTTACGTCGTTAAGGTACGGACATTTAATTAGGGAGATTTCCAAAAACGGCCAAGTGCCGGTTGCGCGAAATAATAAGTACCTACTTGAGTAATTTATAACTATGCAAGATTTACTTTATTTATGCACCTACTAGCTGACCCGCCCCGGCTTCGCACGGATCAATTAGTTTTACGCCCTACCCTAACCCTGAGTGTTCATGGGAAGGAAAGGGAAGAGGAAAGCGATAAGGGAAAAGATAATGAAAAAGTATGAATGGATGGAGGGATGGCAATAGATCTCTGGCATTCATCTTTTTCCCCTATCTTTTTTGCTCTTCCTTCTCTTCCCTTCGGCAGAGTGAGTAACAGTAGCTTTATCTTCGTTACCAGCGAGCAGGTCACATACTTAATTACCTATATCTACATAACTATGCACTGGAGAGGCTGGTCTTAGATCTTATACCATAAAATGATGCAAGAATTTAATTGAATAACTGGTTTTATATTTGGTTTTTTACTGTTTTTTAAACAATGTAAAAAATAAAAATTCTTGCATAAAAGTATTTTTCTTACTGCTTGGTGCAACTCGCACTTTGCTGTTTTTGAAAAAGCAGAGTGTTCTAAATGTTATTCTGAAAATTATCTATAACCATACCAAATTTCAGCGAATGTCGTTCAGTAGTTTCAGCATTAAGCGTGTTCGAAAGGACACACAGACAGACAAAAATTTAAAAAAATTTGTTTATTATAATAGAAACAATGTTTTTTTTATTTTTTTGTCGATATAAATCGATAATGAAGTGCAAAAATGAAAAAAAAGAAAAAGAACAAAGCAAAAGTGAAGCGAAATGTAATGCAATCAAAATTTACCAAAAATATTTAATGTACAGATTTAGCCCAGTTATAGTTTATGTATAGATGTGATTTATAAAACAATTAAAACAATTAACACAAATGGTTAAAGAATTATCTAAATGCGATTTCATGGTGTAAGATAATACAGCCGGCCTCCACAGTGCGTAATAAATATACCTAGGTACATGACGTGTAGGAATATTATACGCTACTATAACTTGCCGACAACGAAGATGTAGCCAATGCCTATGCCTATCCTACAACATTAAAGATGAATGTATGGATAGACAGAGAGAGGCAGTACCTCCTTTGGCCGTCCCATTCATTCATCCTATCCCCTATAGTTTTCGTCAGGGTCAGGGTGTAAAACTACTTCATTGAGCCGTGTGAAGCTGGGGCAGGGGGCTAGTTTATTAGATACATCAAAAGTAATTAAGAAAAATCTAAACATTTTAAATCAATCCAACGCAATCAGGCACAAATTAACATACTTAAAAAAACGGATTTGGAAAAATCTCACGTGAGATTTAGGGGGGGGGGGATCAAGCCAGATCTCACGAAATCTCACCAAGGGCCCCCCCCTTGGTTAAAAAAATCGCCAAAATCACCTCACGTAATTTATGGCCCCCTTATGGTCCCAATCCCCCCCTTTCGGGATAACATACCAATTCAAATTCATCCTGTATGTAAGACAAAAGAGTACCTATGAGTTTCTTATGTATTGTAATAGCTATTGGTTACCATGAGTTGAACACATAGTTTATTTACCAACCTCATACTCACGGTTCGTCTCAACTTCACTAACATCCATTTCATTATCATCATCCTCATCACAATCCAGAAACCTTAACGCTCGAAACTTCCAAGATGTTGGTATGTACGTGAAAACCACATTTCCGTCAGTATCCATAGTTCTAGACGCCAAATGTTTTCGACGCTCTTTCCTATAGCAGGACCTCAAAATATTTATCTTTTGACGAACGTGGAACCTGGTCGCTTTCGGCATGTACTGCCTAAATGTCGGCAACAAAGCATCATAGCCCTCATTTCTTTTGTACCTGTTGTTATAATCACGGTGAGTTGAATCCCAAAGGTGTGACAACTGTTTGTATAATTTTAGGAACTTTTTCTCCATTGTAGTCAAATCAATCGGGCCACCCACATATTTGTAGGTAACGTCTTTGTTGTCCATGGCAAATATGTATAATGTAAATATTGATTATCGAATACGATAAATTTATTCGAAGTACTTATGTACGAACGAAATAGAAGACGTAGAGATTAATATTACCTAAATTTAAATAAACTGCTGTACTATCTGAATAGCAAAATCTGCTATCTTAATTATAAGCAGATAGGGCTAAATGAACAAAACTTGTATTTAAATGAAATGAGTTAGTTTAGGACAGAACTTTACTTTGTATTGCACTCGAATAATAACAACAACACCACATCCACAAGCACAACCACTCAGTGTTGCCGTTTCATAAATATAAAAGTCCCCAGACAGATATGAAAAAGTCGCTAGATTTACAAAAAATATCACTTTAAAAATCCGCTAGAAGTCGCTAGATTATCATTAAAGATTTCTGGGCTGTAAATAATAACATAATAATGTAAATATGTTATCTTCTTCATCTTCTCGTATAGGTTGGCAAGTGGTCAGCCCTGGCGGCAGAATTTTTAGGCCGCCCAAATTCTTCTGACTTGGCTTAACGACTATTGTCTTAAGACAACAGCCGGGACCGACGGCTTAACGTGCCCTCCGAAGGACGGTAGCGCTCAATTGTAAATACGACTTTTTGCTATAGCGGTCACCCGTCAAAGTAGTGACTGCAGCGAACGTTGCTTAACTTTACCGATCGGTTAGAAACGGCTAGTCGTGCTTCGCTATGAGCGCTACGCTAATATGTTCTATTTCACGGTGATGAATGATAGAATGAAAGAAAAAGCTAGCGATCTGATTATCGTACGAAAGTGTGAGAAACATCAAACCTCGAGCATGTCATTATAATAAGGGATTTCCCGTGAATTGAACGCCGCCAATAGTACATACTCATAATGTAGCCAGTTACAATGTTTTACTTTGACTGACACAACCTGCCATAAATTAAAAATATTATTTGGGCAAGTAAGTTGAACGCACGTTGAACGTATATTCTTAGGTCATTATATAAATATTATAGACATCAAAAAAGTCGCTAAATGTCGTTAGATTATTTTTCTGGGGTCTAAAATGAAAAAAAAGTCGCTGAAGACTTTTAAAATCCGCTAGATCTAGCGACAAAGTCGCTAAAACGGCATCACTGCAACCACTAAACGCACCTAGGGATGTACCGATACTAGTAAATACGAGTAAGTACTCGATACTTTTCTTTCGATACCAAGTACTTTTTAGCATCGAATCATTCTTTCGATACTTACTTGGTATCGGAAAGAAAGTACTAGTATCGAATCGAACCAATGCTGCTAAGTCAAAACAGCATAGAATCGCCAACAATTCAATGCCTAGCAGCTTTAATTTGCCATAATATATTTTTTTTAAAGAAGCATAGTATGGCATAACTTTAAGTCAAGTAGCCTAAAAAGGTGTTTTTTTTGACAACCCCATTTTTAATTTAATCAGGATTAAATCGAATGTAAATTTAATTCAAAACGTTGAACACAGTTAATACCCACAAACACACACTCAGTACAGTTAAAGTAGTTGCACTTAAATAAAATAATTTAATAAAATAAAAACGAAAAATACTCGCGATACAGTATCGGAAACAAAGTACTCGAAGTATCGAATATTGTTAAATAAAATATCGTAAATGCATCCTTAGCGTTCTAGTGTCTGATTCTTCGCGCCAAAACACTTGGAAATGTAGTTCAGTCAAAGAAACAAGAAGAATGTAAAATTTGTTTTTTTATAAATGATAAAAATATATCGATACGAGTAGGTATCGATACTTTTAGGGTATTCATATGAGTAGTATCGAATCATGATTTGAGTACTACTCATATGAGTAGTTATCGACACTTTGGCGGTATCGGAACATCCCTAAGCACACCACCACAGATTAGAGAAAAAAACAAAGGTTACTCTGTGGACACCACCACAGATTAAAGAAAAAAACAAACCACCCACAGAGTACTTTTTTATTATCATGTTATCATGCACCGACTACTCTATATGTATTTTGGTTAGCCAGCGTTAAGTAGGTATACATATTGTAATTTTTCGTCGTGTTATAGGTTTCAGTTTATAAAAAGTACTCTGTGGTTATAGGTGTATAGCTTCGCACTGGCCTCACTCAGACTGGCAGAAAAACGCTAAACAGCTGTGATAAGCCGCGCGTCCATTGGATCGGAATCGGAGCGTACGGAGCGGAAGGATTCGTTGCTTAGTTAGGTAATAAGGGGGCGGCCCCCGTAATTTTTCGCTTGAGGCGAAACAAGTTCCGCGGTCGCTCGCGGCACCGATAGGGTTACCCACGGTGCCCACCACGGCTGTAGCCAGGAATTCACTTCGGGGGGGTTCAGCTTGATCACCATAATTATATACCTACCTACACGCACAGTTAAAAAAATTGCTTCTTATCATCATCATCATCATCAACCTGAAGACGTCCACTGCTCAACATAGGCCTCCCTCAAAGAGCGCCACTTTGAGCGGCTGCTCGCCATCTGTATACTAGGTCGTCGGTCCACCTAGTGGGCTGGTTGCATCTTATACCTACTCGTAATGGAGAGCTAATAAAGTTGGTATGAAATCTTTCGCAGCACTCGAGCGATAAATATGTTTTTTTTAAACGGTGTCAAAAATCGATTAGTAATTTTGGTTAAGAATTTGTCATTAGATAATTAAACAAAATGTTGGTACCTACCTATTACCATAAAACCGGTATCGATCCAAAGAGGTATATGTACTACGTACTAGAGAAGCTATTCAAAGCACAAATAGTTGTCATTTTTTGTATAATTAAACTAAAATCCGCTACAGCGCTTTACGAGATTAAATCGTCTAACCAACGATCACAACACGCAGCGCTAGTGCCATGGCACATTCGGATCATAATTTTTAGTGCTATTCACTGCTGCACGTGCAGTCGCTTTGAGAGCTGAGCATCGTATGAGCGAGAAGATGCTCATTGGCATATTTGCAGTGGTTTTGCACTGGTTTAAACCCCCAAACCCCCCCCCCCCCCCCCCCCCATGCCTACGGCCATGGTGCCCACCGTACTATTACGTAACATTATAGTATGGTACTATATTTCGAGTCTGCGTGCTACATACTATATTTTCAACACCGAAATCCAACAAACAAATCCTTCATTTTAAAGTATGTGGAAAATGCTGCTGCCCATTCTCTAGATACAGCCCTTAGCCGGCCTTTACGGTATCCATTTATTTTGACTGGCCTCATAGTTCAGTTGGTAGTAGGTAAGTAACTCTGCCTTCTGAACTGTAGGTTGTGGGTAACTGTAACTCCCACGCAGGACACACATTATTTTGTGTGACGAACATCAATGTTTGTTGACAAGATTGTCTTTCCCCGTTTTATGTCACTTTCTTCATACTTACTTGGGAGTAAACAGGGAAAGACAATTTTGTCTATCGTCCCTGCTAGGGCAGCTGGGATTATTTCTATAATACACCACTTAGGTAGTATTTTGTGACTTAGGTACCCCGCGCTTGCAACCTAGCACTTACGCATCATTTTCAATCTCATGCATGATATCAACCTTTTCCCCAGGGCAATAGGTGGCCGAAAAGAGAACGTAGCACGCATAAAAGCAGCTCGGCCGCTATGCGTAGATTATGCTACAGGCACAGCTGAGCAACAAGTGGAGCATTCTCTATACGTCGCTGGTACGTAAGTATATGGCATCCCTCTATCTGTCAATATTAGAGGTTATTATATCCGCGGGTCATTATTCATCTGATCAAGTCTCGATATTAATAATGATTGATGTGTAGTGTATGTTACCATGTTACCGGTACCAGCAATCGGTATAATTCAGGCATTCTATACAATGCCGGAGCCGGACCCTCCAAGTTCGCTTAGCGGGTATATTTTTTTTTTTTTTCTTCCGTCCTCGTACGAGGAATAGATAGCGCCGCACGTCTTGTGCATTATATAGATACTTAATTATAATAAAACTGTAACAGGTCTAATTCTGTATCTTGAAAATATTTTACAATTTTTTTTGTTTGGAGGGTTTTTTTTGGTGGGCGATGCTGACGTCAAAACTATATTTTCTTTCATTTTTGTCTGAGATTCAAATGAAACTTGGCTAGTAGGCTATAGAATACTGTTAATCCCGAATTTCAGCACGGTACCCTCGGGAGATGGGATGAAAGTTAAAATATGTACTTAGTTGTTATTCATTAACGCGGGGTCCTATTTATTAATTAATTCTTTTTTTGCTAGAAAGGGGTTACCTACTTTGAATATTGTCCCGTAATTATTTCAAGGTCGACGTCGGTTTTGTGGTGCAGAAATTATAGACATCCAACCTTCAGTAGGATAGGGAGAAAAGGATGAATGTATGGGACGACAATAGAAAGGGAGGCTGGCAAGCCTGCCTTCCTTCGCCGGCCCATCTTTTCCCTATTTCTCTTCGACAGGACAAGGACTTCCAAACTCCGTGCGACTTGGCTAGCTTTTTCTCAAAAATGTTTCCTTATATTGCCATTACATTTAACGTGAGTGGCGACACGCAAATATCTTTCAAAGAAATAATAAAACTCGCCGCTTCCTCGTGGTCATACTTTGTCATACCAGTAGGACCACGCGGATACACAATCATGTCCTCGTGCTTAGATTATATTATACCACTAGCTGCGCCCCGCGGTTTCACCCGCGGATAAAAAGTAGCCTATGTGTTAATCCAGTACATAAGCTATCTATATTCCAAGTTTCATCCAAATCCGTTCAGCGCGGCGGTTTGAGCGTGAAGGAGTAACAAACATACAAACCTTCAGCTTTATAATATTAGTGTGATTACCAATACTAGTCTATGCTCGTGGTCATACTGATTACTGACTTCTGACTCGTGAGAGTGCAATTTACTGACCGAGGCCATCTAGCGTTCAGTAGCGGAATTCGCGCGCGCCACAAACTCAAACTCAGCTACGTATTGGGGAGTCGCAGAACTCATAATATTATGTCATACTTTCCTCCACGAGTGTAATGAATGGAATATGTCAATGGTGCAATATTACGCTTCCGCTATACGTCGCTAGACGGCGGTGGTGGGCTTAGAAAATTTAATTTAGAATATAAAAGTATCTTCGGTACCTCAGTCAAAATACGGAGACTGCCGCGTAGAAGCTAGATGGCGATGGTGGGCTTTTACTTGGTATGCACTCAAATGATGCAGTTTCATAAGAAATCATTCA
This sequence comes from Ennomos quercinarius, assembly GCA_910589525.2. NCBI lineage: Eukaryota > Metazoa > Arthropoda > Insecta > Lepidoptera > Geometridae > Ennomos > Ennomos quercinarius. The sequence goes on from OU342510.1 coordinate 6,241,865, forward strand.
GTAGTTTCAGCGTGATGCTCAGCGAAAATACGGAGACCGCCGCGTAGACGTTAGGTGGGCTAAAACACCCACTCCACCACCACCACCGCCATCTAACGCCTACGCGGCGGCAACCACCAAAAAAACCCAAACCCCCCCTTGCCGCGGCGGTTTCTTCTTAATTTTTATGTATCTATGAACTTAAGAAGATATAATGTCAAATAATTAATCATTAGGTCAATATTAAATATAAAGTGCAATAAGTCCAACATAGGTACTTTGTATTTATTCATTTTTATCTATGATAAAGGGCGACATATAAGCCGAAATCTAGCGTTGGTTTGGTTACCTAATGTTTAGACGGGTGGAAACTCCATTTATGCTTACGTTTTGTTTGAAACAAGGTCCAGGAGATGGCGCAGAAGTGGATAGCGCAGCGCCCGCTCGTACGAAACACAATAAAAGAATGGTTCGACCTAAAACTGCACGATGCCGACGTAATAGGTATGGTGTAGAAATGTTTTTTTTTAATTCTTGCAATTTCACGTACAAACTAGTTTTACCTGCGCTCCTTGGCTTGCACATCCACGTATTTAGAGGTAATAGACGGGTGTCCCCGACACGGCTATTCTTTGCCCGCAAAAAAAAATTGTAGGTAGTAAACTATCAAAAATCGGGTAAAAAGGATGCCTATATCCGTATCGCCAACGCTACTCAGGTAGCTTGGCTAAGAAATTCTAGGACTGTAGGCTGGCTACATAAACATCACATTGTACTGTGCCCGCCGCCCTCAGCACGTATTTAGCTTGGAATTGTTTTTATTTGACGCCCCTTTGTCACCTCTGGCGCCTAGAGCGATCGCTCCTCTGCCTACCCTTAGGGTCAATTCACATAGAGCTGCAAAATGCTCGAGCAGTTTTTAAGTGCTATTGGAATATAGACCTTATTCCATTCAGACAAAGCTGAAAACAGTATGCAACATTAAAATCTTACCTACAAGACAGGAGCGCGTGTTCGAACATCGTCGCCGCGGCAGCGCGAGCATGCTCGAGCATGCTCGCGTGCCGTTGCGGTAGTGTTGCCAACTTTATTTTCTAGGGAATCGTACTTTTCAGTTGAAAAGATCGTAATTTGATATGAATACCCGAAAAAAAAGATGCATAGAAATCTTAATGAAACATTGGGAAATTATTTAAAAAGTACCGTAATTTATAATAACTACGAATAATAATTAATATTTTAGGGCACACAATATCAAATATTAGGCAATTCTTAACTTTTATTTGTATTTATTTTATGACGGGCAAAGGCACTTTTAGTATTTTATATACAAACAATGAGTGATTTTCTGGACCTTGGGTTACCAGAATCACGACAAATTGCATAGGGAAATCCACACGAAGCAAAAAAAAAACAGTACGTTTTTAAATCATAAAACTCCGAATCAACGACTATTAATAAAATAAAATGAAATTGAAATATACGTACTACGTAGTGTGTACTTTGAATAGCAATTACGTAAAATAATAAAATAAATAAGGTGGTAAGAACAGCGCGGTGGTCATGGAACTTTGATTGCAATGCAACAGGAGAAACATTATTCCTAATGAGGCATTTTATTTAAAAAAAAACACTAGTTCCGCTTCTTTTCTAGATGGCGCTGTAAGTACATAGTTTAAACCTTTCAAACCACAGAGTAGTTTAAACATAAGAAAATGCTTAGACTGCCTACAAAGAAATGACAAAATCAGTTGAGTGGACCACGAGTACATTGTCTGTAGGGGTCTGTAGTATCTCCTAAGCAGTCGGTGGTGCATTCTTATTAAGTAAATTGATGTAAAGTAGATCTGCGAGATAGATAAACGTTAATATTATGATCCAAAATAAAGCCAAGGTATCCCGCAATGAACCTAAAAAAAACGAAAGAGTTTAGAGTTGTCAGTCAGTATCGTGACACATTTCCTTTAACCTGTGGTCTATGCTTGAAACAGTGACAGTGACAGATTTTAGCAAAAGCTACAACTATCGCCATCTATTGAGTCATGCATAAAATACAATTTCTTTTTTTTAATAAAACACCTCATTTGAAAATTTCCATACTAACTATGCACATAAAGTGCATATTACAAGATTTGAAAAGATCGTATGTTTTGCATACATACGATTTCGAATACACGATCGTTCTTCTTCTATTTAAATCGTATGGTTGGCAACATCGGCGGCGGCGATGTTGCGCGAGGCTGCTCGAGCATGCGCGAGTATTTTGCCGCTGTCTGAGTTGAACCAAGAACATGCTCGAGCATTTTGCCGCTCTATGTGAATTGACCCTTAGAACTGGCACTGGCTAATAGGTAGGTACGTATAATATATAAAGGTTCGCGAGTGGCGAGCACGAACCGAAAGACTCAGCGTAGGGCGGCCCCCCACTTGGTGGACCGACGATCTGGCGAAAACCGGGGTTGTTCCTGTTGTCCCCCACGTTTTCGGCCCCATGGGGGACTTTCTATTTTTTTTAACTTTGAACTTCCTCCTCTATACGAATTTAAAAAGGTCAAAATTTCCTATAGCTATCGAGAAACAATGCGTTGAAAATGTGAAAAAAAAATGTATCGGCCATCCCTAAAAATGGCGGAATCCAATTTTTTTTTCAAATATGGAGTTAGGGGCCTTAAAAACCACCCGACGCAAAAAATCAGGCGGATCGGACTAACTTTCAAAACTGCCGCCATATTGAACTTTCGCGGGGAGCCGATGGATGCAGGAGGCGAGCAGCCGCTCAAGGTGGCGCTCTCTGGGGGAGGCCTATGTTCAGCAGTGGACGTCTTCAGGCTGTTGATGATGTATAATATATAACAGCTTGATGTGAGCATGGAAGTGTACTACCAAGACATGGCCCAAAAGTACTAAGCCTGGAAGCATCGCCATCTGTACAAATTCGCAATTTGTACAATTCATCCTATACCTATTTGGCTGCTTAGTAGTACTTAGACAATATATGTAGATTATTTAATCTCCACTAAGAAGCTGGAATCTTTCTTCATCTTCCAGGATATCACCATCACCGGTGCTACAAATAGGCAGTCCACTGCAGCATTGGGCGACTGCGCCCCTTTCGCGACTGTCTCGGCTCATCCGATCCTCAAGCGCATCTACCGCCTCGCTGACTTCAGAGACATCGGTTGAGTCACCATCACCAGAGAAATATTGAACATCGCGCAGCAGTCAGATAAGGCTGATCGTTGAATATGAGGATTAGAACGTAAGGTATGGTATACTATACATACAGATTGCTAGACTGGAAAAGCCTTAGGTACTTTGAATTGGATTGCCATTGTTTGAGATCAGCTCATGTACCTTTCTAAAAAAAAAAATTCAGACACTGCCATCATGTTTTCATCTTACAATACGTTAAAATATGTAAGTATACTTACTTACTTGGCGTCTGGCGAGTCTTCATCTATGTGCGGGAACGCAAAACAGACGTTTTCTTTCGCAGACATGATGGGCTCATTGTTATTTAATACCTACAGAGCCCCGTAGGTATTAAACCAGTTGGAGCACTAGGAATGGTCAACTGGGCATAGAACGAAGACAATACCTAGTACTTATTCCTCTAGTGAAATGACTAGCGGTCCTACCTATTCTAGATTTTAACTGTGGAAGGAATTACTGTAGGTAGGTACCTATGTCAAAACAAGTATTGTTAGTTTATCAATTCTAACTATAACTTCTGCGGGTGTTAGTTATCATTATCAAATACAAGTCATAGTTAGTCTAAATCTAGTTTGTAAAATGAAACAAAGGATCTCGATTTACATAGTTTATTGCAAAGCGCTAGTGCATTCACCGAAATCATGTAATACTCAAGAATACTTGAATAATTATATATTGCACTTTTAAAGTTATCATAAATTACTTGATATTGTAATTTTTCAACCAGATAAAATTGCATATGCAGGCATAGGGTTAATTTCTTTCTATTAGAATCAAGCCTCTGTCTTAAACTAAATAATCGTCGTTAGATCACAAAATCCCCAAAACAGTATGCTTGCAGTCGGTTATAAAATGATTTAGTAGTGGTAGTCACATATTAAAAACCACACCTATCCGGTGCAGTGATTGATTAGATATGACAAAGTTCCCATGCGCCGCGCCGCAGTGAATACGCGGTGGAACTAGTGAGAATGATTCAAAATGATTTATGTAACAAATTAAAATAGAAAATCCTTCAAAAAATATAACGTGATCTCACGGCGATTATTAAAATTCAACTGGAGTATACTTGCAACTACGGACCCCATTTTGTAAGCATGTAAATGCTACGTTAGATTGCAAAATTCAGAAGACCCCTACCCCCTTTATGTTTGTCAGTTACCTATTTAACTGTAATATTTGTCAAAATTCTTTCTACCTACAATATTACAGACAAGAATTATACCTTCATTTTAATATCTACCTACAATTCCATATTATTTATAATTATGTTTATATTCAAGTCTAGATGAAGTCGAGACAATGTATTTAGAATCATTAAGCTTCTATTGTAAGTACCTATTTTATGTTACTGAATAAATAAAGAGCATCATGTCAGTAAATACATTTTAGTATCTATTATAACTTACCCTTGAATCCAATACCACCTTTTCACTCCATACCGTTCAGCTTGCATCGCATCTCATCCAAGTATTTACAAGTTTTGTAATTTTGGTCTGTTTAATGGAATGGGCGTCTTCCACCTTTAACAGATCGACAACATAGAGGACAGTGACATAATCACAGAATGAAAAGTCAGAAAATACGGGAAATGTAACAAAATCACATCAAAATGGTAAAACAAGGTATAACAAAGTTCATATAAAATCAGAGATATCTATAGACACAGCAGATCATAGCATGTCAACACACAGGAAATTAAAATTTGACAAAATCAATTAACAGCCTTTAGAAAGGTAGTTAGGAACCCATAACAGATGAATCTGATTTTACGGAAAATCGGTACATTAAAGAGCCAATTCAGCAGTGTCCGCTGTGCGCTGTTCAAATTTGAGAAACAAAGAGAAACGGGAAGCATTCGTTCTATTACAGATTCTAAAAGCCAATTCGAGGATGTCAACTAATTTTGTAAATCTTAAGACACATTTGGCAGAGAGAAGATTGAATCAAATATTCTCTGTTTGGTCGATCGACCTGACCGCTTCTTATATTCCGCACATTTACGTGGTGAACAATAATTGCAGTTAAATATTTTTGCGAGTTTTAGACCAATATGTTCAGAGCCCAAACGGAAATTTTGACAACTTACTTTAACACTTAAGGTACACTGATGATTGAAGCAACCAATTACAAATAAGCTTTAGAATTCAATAAACTGTCTTGTTAAAAGGCCAGAGATACTTGCATCTTCCCATACTTTAATTAGCTTAATATCTGATTGAATTTTCTCTGTGCCGATAAACACAACCTAAGTAGTAAACAACCGCGGAATTATCCATTAAGATTGGTAATTTATGTACACTAAAATGCTGTGGAGACCACATGTCATGTTCAATGATATACATGAAATAACATAAGAAATTCATTCTAACATCCTAACAGACATCTCTAAAATATTAAGAGTCAAGAGAACAAAAAGAAAATAGAAATGTGTTTAACACAAAAATTAAATGCATATATATACACGCAGTTGTGATGTGATAGAACCATTTTCATATCACACAGAGGGTTAACTTACCTCACAGGACTGTGGAGAGAAACATTGATTATAAATAAAATGAACACACAAAAATCAATCAACATACACTTTATATCTTAAAAGTAAATACAAGACGGCGCATGGCCTGAAGCGCTCAACTCGCGAGTGTTTCATAATTGAACAATTTACTCAAGGAATGTACTCATACATTACCTCTTCGATTTTACTCAATACACTAACACCTAATTTAATGTAAATATAGTTTTAATTAATACATATATCTATATTCCGGCGAGTAACAACCTGGTGAGCTTGCGAGAGAGATGAGGCGCGATCGATCGTACATCTAACTTACATCTAGTTACTAGAAAGCTCCGCGCTAGGGTTGCCAGCGCGAACCAGAGACAGTGGCCAGAGATTACACACAAATATAAAATGTTAAACGACAGTAAAATGTGTTCTAATCACTCAATACGGTGCATTACCTCGTTTCCTCGCTGTGGGGCGATGGTACTCGCTCACATTGCTTTATCGTGCGCTTGTCTCTCTTTTATAGCTCCGCGGCTCTCGAATGATACGGTAAAGGGCAGTGTGGCATTCTATACTTTAAACCTGGACAGATTGGCATGTCAGTTATAAAACATTGGCACAAAATCAAGAGTAAATGTACACACAATTGCACAGTAAGTAATGAACAACGAGAAAGCCCACACTTCCGTTAAATGTTCACATATATGTGTTTCATGATAAAAAAAATATATATTTGGTACCGGTCAAATTAAAAATTAATCTCATTAAATTACGACATACAATTTAAGTGCTTGTGACCCGCCATTAATAAATTAACATACTGATATGTAAACAACACACGAAACCAATAATGAAAATCATGTATTCAATACAATTTATGTTTTAAGACGAAACAATGAATTTGACCTTAACACAATTATTTTCAATTGGCATAATACCTTACAAATCGTTATACTATATGTTAATTTATTGATCGCGGGCTAAGGACATGTTGAATTGCCCTGTGACTATGACGAAACGAGTTTAGCTTATCCGTAGAAATTACAATCTACAATGTAGTGGCGCTGCGCTGGTCATCGACCCGTCTCGGCACTCTGCAAGCAGACAAACAAACGGACATGGCAACATTGGTACAAACAAATCGGGAGTTTCCTCCTGAGCTGGCAGCCCCGGCACTGGCGTACCTACATCTGCAACACTACACACTGAACATAACAAATGTGAGCCATCGATTATAACTGCATACAAAATCTACATAAATACACTTCATAAACTATTATCATATAATAAGATAAATAAATATACCATGCAATAAAACTGAAAGAGATTTTCAAATTAGGACATGCTTGCATACTTTTATAGCATAATGTATAAAAATTGCCTGTAAAATAAAGGATTAAATTGCATTGGCTACGGAATAGTTCAGAGGAACCCATCACCTATATTTGTTAGGACATTTTTAGACCCAATTACACTATTTTATAAGGTCCATGAATCAATTTTGGTGGAACATTTTCAGGGTTGATACAAATAGTTGAATTGGCTGCGTACCCTAAACAAGACATCCCCTGTTTTATATTACAGGGGACTTTGTTTTATTGTACAGGGGATAATATATCACTAACTGTGGTGTACTATAACAAGCAGTATTATAGACATACCAAGTTTCAAGCGCTAACTATTTTATCAATGCATTTTCTAACAAATATTTCATAATAAAATTTATTCTAGCTCTACCATTTTGTTGCAATGGATGATTGGATTCGCTGAAATAAAAATTGTCTATCAACATCCATTCAAAAATTTGCATCATCTTTAGTTATAATTTTCTTTTTTACATTCATCAAACTTTCACATATTTATGACTTTTTGCCATTGTTGTGTAATTGACCAGTATTTAGTTAAGTTCTTAGTTCTTACATGCTGGAAGGTATAAAGCTAGTAAGTACATATAAATATATTATAGAAGCAAAATCATAAATAAAAATATGTACTGTAAAAGTTCTAAGTTATATCTTGCAATTTTAAATATTTCAAAATGTAGAAACGAAAGTTATATTATATGAAGATATTTATTATCTTCATTATATAAAGATGTTATCTATAATATGTTATTGATTTAGGAACTTCTCAGTATACTGTTTGGCGTGTTAAATATTTGGAAGTTACCATCAAATCTGCATAAAAATAATAAAATTTTATTAATGTTCAATTTGCTCAAACCGTTTATGAATATTTTTGTCAAAACCTGGAGGGTGGATATTTTTTTTCTAATCAGCACACCAGAAATTCTACTGCAAAATACACATAGTACATACATGAATAAAATAATAATTACATAGGTAAACAGAGATAATCCCAACACAATGTTATATTACACTTTTTATACAGATATTATTCTACACTAAATAAAAAAAGCTCAAATTCAAAGTATCTCTAAGCAACTACAAATATCAAAAGAAAGCTCAGCCATTGTAAAATAAACTACACAATAGGTATATCTAAAGAATCTACTCTTTAGGTCTGCAATTGATTATAAGAGATGGGTGAAAAAATGTGAACTATAAAGATTCGAAATGCTAGCCAATCTATGTGATCAATACATTTAATGCTTGGCTACTTTACAGCAAATTAAGAATAACCTAAGCTTTCTAACGTGTAATATTTTTTTCTAGCAACTATTGATTTTATTCAAGCTCAAAGTTAAGGATTCTTTCTCATAAAATGATGAAAGCAAATTGTTTATTTTAATTAATTGCGGCAATTTTGTAGTGCTGCATGTATCTGCCAGTATGTTCTATTATTTTAATTTCAATTACAATTGGCTGTTCTAAACTATTTTAAACCGAACATGCAAACGCAGGCGTAGTACTTATAATTCAGTCTTCCATCCTTCCTCCCAATCTTACTTCCTACTTTTCTTACTTTATTCTTTTAAAGGAAACTTCGCATATGGCTTTACATAACAACTATTCTCTTAGGACAACAATCAGGACCGACGTCCAAAGCACAGTGACGTCACTCATCGGCTATCCATGTAACCAGTGTTGCTCAGCTTCACCAATCAATTAAGAACCGTTAGTCAAGCTCATATTAAATCAAAGTCAGTTCTAAATCTCTTCTGCTGTTTCCTTGAACTGCTTGTTTATTTCGTTCTTTACGTTGATTTTTAAATCGGCACTGAATAGGATACCTGCTGTATTTGCTGCCTATATTTTTTTATACCCTATTGTGAGAGTGAACATTTGTTTATATTAATCTCTGTAACTACAGAACCAAAATTTTGATGAAAATTGTGGAATGCAGATAGCTTATATGCTGCATGAACACATATGGTACTTTGTATCCGCGGGTGAAGCCGCGGGGCGCAACTAGTATTTGAATAGTTGTAAGATAAACTCACCACTGTTGATGTTGATCCGGTTGCGGCGCTTGCCCGCCCGGGTAAGGGTAAGGCGCATAGCCCGGGTAAACCCCGCCACCGTAGACTGGGTACTGGGGGTATTGTGAGGGCATTCCGGGGGTTGATGAAGGCGGGGTGGGGTTTGGCCCGGGGGTTGGTTGCTGCGGCGGCTGCGGCGGTTGGGGTTGTTGCTGGAATACAATGGTGGGGTGATTTGAAACTAGAATATAATAGTAGGTAATTACGCACTGAATACAATTAGAACTGAATAATATGAGAAATAGTAAATAAATAACGCCCAATGATTAAATACATAGAACCTGGACCCTAACTAGGATTCCCTGTATCTAGAGACACAGGAACTACGAGGACCATGGCCTCACAAAACCCAGACACAGAACAAGTATTTGCGATTTTTTTTTGTGTACAAATTTGTACCTACTAAAATACAATCAATGTACCAACATAATACATTTTGAAACCACTGGAAATGTAAATGTGCATCGCCCTTACAGGGCACATACAATTGATCCTTAGGACAACCTATTGTGCAACTAGTCTGTAGTATATGTGGGCAAATAAATAAATATGAATACTTGTGAAGGCGACTGACATGTACATTCGCTTTATGCGAGCAATTTACAAGTCGAATATTCGGCATTGTAGTACAGCGAACCGAGTAGCTGATGGATGGAGCACATTTTCACAACGAACATCGAGCGAAAGGAGCGGATGCTATGTCAGTTGGCACCTTCATGGGCGAAAAGCCAAAGCCCTTTTAGAGGATTCGCCAGCGTCAGTATTGACCACCTTGTCAGAGAAAGAAGTCAATCAAAGAGTATATAACCACTCTGTTGAAGAGACGGGACGACAAACACTAATTTCGAAAATAAGATTTTGTATGAAACGCGGTCTTTAAACGGTATCAAACGCGGTCTTTTTCTTCGCTCATTTTTTCATAGATAGTTGTGCTAGACTGAGAGAAATCACGAAAAAGCGATGCAAAATTAGCTGCAAGCGATTTTACTTGAGCATCAAAAGAAGTGATATTTTACGCTTTACAATGAAAACGTTTTTTTTATGTAGCTTTTATGTAGACGGCTGTACCGATCCGATTTGAACGCAGGTTACGCTACCAAGCTCAACACTGGGTACTTTTTACTTTTAACACAATTTTTACCAGATAAATAAGATAAATGCGTGGAGCTAAACAATAAAAAAAATAACTAAAACTATGTTCTTTGAAGTACACAAACTTCCACAATGTATCTTCACAAACTGTCAATTTCCGAATATGTATGTCCCGGACAATTTACCTTCATCTTGATTTGTGCCTCGATCGCCTCTGCTTCCTTCAGTTTGCCTATAGAGCGGTAGTACTCCGCCCACTGCACGCTGTAATCGGCGCCACCTGCCCCTGCCCCACCCGCACTTGGCCCGCCTTGTCCGGGCGAAGGACCGCCGGCTTCGAACGAATCTATACGAAAGTTTCATGTTGATAAATTATGTCGTTAACTTAGGTGAATTATGTCAGTGAGTTGCCGAATTATGAGTTTTTGTTGATGAGTAATGTCAAATAGTTGGTAAAGTTATGTCATGAGTTGGTGAATTATGACAGTGAGTTGCTGAATTATGTCAATGAGTTAATGAATTGACTATATTTATTAATGAATTATGGTAAATATTTTTTAAATTATATCAACTAGTTGCTGAATTGTATCAATGAGTTGATGAATTATATCAATGAGTTGATGAATTATATCAATGAATTATGATATGACAGTTTTATTAATAAACTAAGTCAATAAGTTGGTAAATTATAACAATTAGTTGCTGAATTATGTCAAAGTGGCTGGATTACGTCGAAGGTCTTTAATTTGATGAATAATCAAGCTCAACACTTAGTGGTTTCTGCGGAAATATCAGCACAATTTTGTCAATGTGATTAGTTAAAAATCTAGAGAGGAAAATGCGTCAAAGCCCCAATTTCCTGAATTATGTATGTTTTAAATTCAATTGCTGAATTGTGTATACCGCGATCCCTGAATAAGTACTCTCATTGGACAAAAAGTTGCTTTATCCCGCGTTGCCATGGTTACCTGGTTGCTGCGGCTGCTGCTGCTGCTGTTTAGCCTGCATCTCTATAGCTTCCGCTTCTCGCATCAATCCCAACGAGCGGTAGTAGTCGATCCACTGCTGGGAGTAGTCCGGCTGGCCTGTCGCTGGGTTGATTTGAACCTGTTGCTGAGAGGTGAAACCACAGATTAATTATATTATGTTACTATAATGGTGAGTATCGTCATTAGATTATTCTATTTACATTTATATTGAAGACATGCTATCTTGTTTGAGTTTGTTCTGCTGATTGAATATAAAAGCAAAACATTATCAGTTTCTCCACTTTCACAAACCAAAAGCTCAGTAGTAGCTCTGCCTTCGGAACTGTAGGATGTGGGAACGATTCCCACCTATAGAACCATTTGTGTGCTGAACATAGGTATTGGTTTTGTGTCTAATAACTGTCTAGGTGATATATTGTATTTACAAAAAAATATCAGTTTTCATCAGCTATCTGGTTCCCATTGTACAAGTTTAAGTTTTTCTTAGTTTGGGGGTAGATGACGCTGTATAAAATGTCCTCAAATATTTATTTATTAAGTTTTCAATTCTTGTTAAATTAATCGTCTCCATCAGGAACAATGGAGTGGGCAAGCTACATCGCTCGCAGAACTGACAACCGATAGGGAAGAAAGGTTCTCGAGTGGAGAACACGAATCTGAAGACGCAATCTAAGCCGCCCACTAGACGGACCGACGATTGCGGGGCTACCGTCTAAGCCAATCGTAAATGAATGTGCTTCATTTCGTCATTACCGGCAAGTTGGCATTGTGTAACATCTCCATCCATTAGTATTTTCCTATTATTTCTCATTATTATAGATAATTAATGCTTTGTCTATTCAGTTCTCCGCCTAAGGGACCATAATACCGATGGATGAGGATTTTACACAACCGGAAATGACCAAATGAAGCCCACTCATCGATTACGATTGAGTTAAACAATACGGGGGCTAGTTAGAACCATGGGGAACCGATAGATGATAGAGGCAAGCAGCCGCTCAAAGTGCTCAATGCCCTATGTTCAACAGTGGACGTCTTCAGGCTGATGATGATGATGGTGTAAGGTTGTATATAATGTTACCTGTGGTTGCGGTTGCTGGTTCTGTTGATGCCAGTGGGGGTTGTATCCCCAAGCGGGTGGACCACCACCGCCGCCGCCACCGCCACCACCGCCGCCGCCGCCGCCACCGTAGAAGTCTCCGCCACCGCCTCCGTTACCGTTCCCATTCCCGTTGCCGCCGGGAGACCCGTCTTGGATGAAGTTCACTGGCTGTATAGGACATTACATATTTTTATTGGTGAGACAATAAGATAATGGTACATTTTAAAACATAAAATTGGGATATACAAAACTTGGGACTTCCTGCGATAATAATAATTAAGAGCAAGAGAATACTGTCAAAAAGAGCCTAGTATTGGACACCTAAATGAGCAGTACACTTACTCAAGGAAAACCATAATTATATAGTCTTCCTTGAGAAAAAGGCAGTGGAATCATGCGCAGTGTGGATGCCCAATTAGTAAGGCTCCGGTCTCCGAAGTGATGGCGACGGTGCTGCCACTCGAATAAATCATTTATTTTCTCGTAAATTGATTTATATGTGAGAAAAATGTAATGCTAACGAGAAAAACAATTATTCATTCTTCTGGCAGCACCGTCGCAATCATTTTGAATACAGCCTTCTTAACTTTTCCTTGAGTTAAGGTAGTGGAATGAACGAGCAGTGTGGTGGATGCCCATTGGTAAAGTTTTCCTTGAACAAGTAGTGGAATAAACGAGAAGTGTGGCTCCCCACTGGTTGTTATCTTTAGGTTACTTACCATGCCGACTTTTTCCATAATGATCCTCTTGCAGGTGTCTACCGCCTCTGGATGTCCGCGGATGTAAAATGTGCGATTATTCCGATCCGATCCCTGCGCTCGCCGATCTAGCTCGCAGTGAGCGCCCGACTGTGCGTTTATCTGCTTTATGACTTCGCCACCTGAGTGCAAGTTAATGGAAAACAGTTGAACACTCCGCTGTACAAATATGTCCTTTCTTTATTATAAACAATTAGGAAGCTTCAAAGTTCAACTTGTGTTTCGTTGTGAGTCCGATTTTAAAGGTTTGATCACATTCTGTTACTGTATTCCTTCAACTATTGCCATAGTTATAGGAGAGTTTTAACTAATACCTTAGCTAGCCATGTTTAAAGATATAAAGAAAAAATCACACTATCTGTTATGCTAATTGGGAGAATTGCTATTTAGATGCTTGACATTTTACTACGGTAGGACTTTTCTGCAAAGTTCTTCTAGTTAAGTACCACCACTTTGCCAGTTATTCTGCCGCCAAGCAGTAGTGAGCAAGCACTACTGTGTTCCGGTTTGAAGGGCATTGTAGCTGGTGAAATTACTGGGCAAATGAGACTACTATCTGCGAAAAGCAACCCGCGAAAGCACTTTTTGCCTAACCGTGTAGTGGATGCTTGGAACAAACTGCCAGAGTCAGTGATTAGTGCTCCCTCAGTGAACTCCTTTAAAAACAGACTTGATAAACATTATAAATTGCAAGTGCATTGATAAGATATACACGCATCAGCTGGATAGCTGCTAGAGTATTAAAAATAATAATAATAATAATAAATAACACTAAGATCTGATCTCACAGTCTATAATCTCATTATAAGACTGTGCTGGTGTCACAGGATGACGTGCGCAGTGCAGTATTACACGAAACTATAATTTAGAGTTCCGAGTGACACTGCAATCTGTTATGGACAGCCATGACGCTTAACATCAGGCGAACGACTAGCCCGTCACGTCATACGTTTACATAAAAAAACAATCATAGTTGGCACTTACCTCTGCCAATGATGAGTCCACACTTGACGTTGGAGACGGTGAAGGTGACGCGGATCTCGGGCTGGTCCTGCCAGGGGGCGAAGTCTCCGCCGCGCTCGCCGTTCCGCGCCGACGGCCGCGGCCGCACTCGGTTGTCCTGATCGCGTCTCTGTTATTAGGATTCATTATTTCGAAGATATGTACAGTTGTAATTGGAACATTACAACATTTACTATGATCATCTAAAGGTCACTTTCGTATTTTGTATGATGTTGGCTCTTTGGTCTTAGTTTGTACTCGACTTGTCCTGCTCTCGTCTGTTATTAGGATTCATTATTTTGAAGATTTACTACGTGTGATTGTCTCCAGATCGAGGGAAAAGTCTATTTGTATTATCTGTTATTAAGGTTCTTATTTCGAATACTATAGTTGTAATGGGTCAAGAGAAAAGTCTATATTGATTTAAAATACAGAATGCCACCCTATCTATTTGTATTTTTATGAAATTGTAATCTTTCTTTGGGTTTCTTGGATACTTTTGGAATAAGGCATTACGGGTCTTAGAACGAAACAATGCAGCTTTTTCCATACTATAAAGATCTCTTAGAAACCTTTTCGTCGGCCTAATAATAATAAATGTATAGTGGTGCTAACAAAATTGAAAAATTGGGAACATTTCCGGGAAAACTGAAAATCCATTATTTCTATGGGAAATTAATCGGGTAGCTAGTTTTATAAGTATAAAATCGAATCTGACAACACAAAAATATCGATTTCACGCAAATTAACTCAGGGGCCTTACCATCACCTTTTAGCGGGATTCAATTGAAGGCCTCTAAAGTGTATCGCTATGATATTATAGAAAAGAGTAGTATTCATAAATTACAACTAATAAACGGCTATAGCCCTCGAGAAATTAAGTCGAAATACTCGACTGATGTTTCGGCAGTACAGATGCTCATTTTCATGGAATATGCACGCAGCCATTCACTTTAGGTATCCCCTAACAGGGGCTGCCCGCCTAGCACGGACGGTAGAGGAAATTGTCTTTTACAAAACAGGGGTGTTTTACTCCACTTGGCAAGTAAGCAAGTAAGAAGAAAGTGACATAAAACGGGGAACGACAATTTTGTCTACCGTCCATGCTAACCCAGCTGGTAAAGCCCCACTACTTATCCGATGTACTCACATTGACGCTGCTTATTAAGTCTTCAATCATTTGTCTCGCTTGCTCCACTTGATGCGGCTTGCCTTGTAAATAACACCTGTCAGAAATAACTTGCTTATATAAAAGTTTGTTAAACCAATAACACAAGTGGGATAAAATCATATACCCTTTTACTAATCAACACCGCTTAAGTTTTCTCTTTGCATATTTGAAAGAATAGAAAGAAACAAACACACAAAATAACAATTTTTCCACTACATAATGTTTAATATAAAAATATCCCCCATTTTACACATTAAAATAAGCCACGCTAACACTAGCAATACAGTTAGTTAACAGCTAAATAAATAAAATAATATTGTTTTTCTTTGTTATTTGGTATTGTTCAAGGGGCCAATTCTCGGTGAAATATCGCGTGCGAGATGACGTCACGTGTCGAATAACACTCATACAAAATTGTACTTATCACTCGAGACCTTGATGTCTTCATGCTACACCTTTTTTCATGAATCGGCCCCCAGTCATTAAAGTAAAGCATTCATAAATAAAACATTTTGATAATGGGCGATTATGCGCTGAATAATTTAGTATCCTGTCGTCGACGTTGGAAAACAATACATCAAACTAAATTTAGGAACGTTTAAAATTATTATTGTACTAGCGGTCCGCCCCGGCTTCGCACTGTATAATAGTTTTCGCAGCGCACGCGATGTAAAGAGTATTTTAGGTAACACCTTGGGTCACATTATTGGAGTTTTAGTAAGGATCCCTAGTTTATTGAAAATATAATATAGCCTATGTCACCCGGGGATAGTATAGCTTTTCAACAGTGAAAGAACTTTTCAAATCGGTTCAGTAGTTTCAGAGCCTATTCAATGCAAACAAACAATAAAACCTTTCCTCTTTATAATATTGGTATAAATTAAACCGTGACCTACAAAAAGCAAGATTAGTACATAATCAATACAGACTGAATGTGAATATTTAGAATTGTAGCTTTGGCTGGCAGCTTTGCTCTTATGTACCCACGGTATAGAGTAGTGCAGTGTTATCTACCAGCAAAAATTTATCCAAACCCCAATTAAGGCTGCTATATTCGCGGATCCACTATCTCGCATGCGCATTGCGACATTTTTGAACATATAAAATAAATGAATTTACTTTACTGACTAAAATTTTTGTTCCGTCATTACACCGTAATTTGTAAAATTGTAATTCAGCATTGCAATTCAACGTGGTACAGGTAGCGTACCACGTTGAATTACCGTTGAGTACCGGTAGTAGGCTGGAACACTTGGACTGTCTATAGGTCATCGCAGCTTTTAGACAGACCATAAGTGTTCTTTGTAGTAGGTAGTGTAGCTAGTTTAGTTTAGTTTAGTTTTTAGTATTGTAGTAGTTAGCTTGAGTAATAAAGGCACAGTGCCCGTAACAAAAAATTTGTAAAATGATTTGGAAAATTCTTTTTTTATTTGAAACAATATATTTTCAGATTGTTCCTATAAAAATATCATCAAAATCGGTACAGGAGTTTAGTTTTTAAATAAAAACAACTGGAAATAATGCCATCCAGTACAAAATACATACCTTTTGTCCCCTGGACCGTCATCTCTTTCCTGATGAAACTGGACCCGAGCGCCGGTGTCCGCTTGAATTTTCTTGATCATGTCTCCGCCACGGCCTATCACCACGCCTACTGCTATTTTCGGCACTAATACCTGCGCGGTAAGGGTTGTTTTACTAACTCAATAGCGATGTATTGATGTAGGCAATGCTTAGCTAAGGTTTGATATCTCAAAAGAAATCACATAACGCTTTTCACGAATAGTTCTTTAGTCTATTTTTTAAGTGTTTGTTATGCAATAAAAGGTAACTTCTATTCTTCTTAAGGCGATGAAATGCGCCATCATCATCATCATCATCATCATCATCATCATCATCATCATCATCATCATCATCATCACCACTATGCTGGACTCAAAAGTGCGTAGAGGCCAATGTTACACATTCTCGATTTAGAAGAATAGGATATCAAAACCATTTTAAACCAGTGTCCATGACAGATTGTCAAGACTTGATACTAACATATCTTTGAACTTTGAATGCCTCTTACCCAAATCAATACATGGTATCTTTTAGGCAAGAATGCACCACCGTATGCAGCGTCATCACTTACCATCATGTGAGACAGTGGTCAAATGCTATGCCTATAAATTAATTTAAACACACGTACCATAGGCCATATATCATAAGACCGAACAAGCTTGCCCTCTGTTGTTAGTATCATAGAGATAGTTACCTCAAAGTAGGGTTAACATATCCAGGCATATAAATAGCATTTCATATTTGACAGTCATTTTTAGTATTAGACCGAATTGCGGCCAGCATTGGCATGAGACAGCCATTATGTAATTTACCCTATGTTCCTAAAAAACCTTCTACCTGGGCACATATTAATATGTAAACAGTACCCTACCCTTTAGTTTCTGAGATCTATGGTACCTGCGCGAACCAAGTGACTTACCTCAGTGGAGTTTGTGGCGAGTCCATTCCCCTGGTCCGGGCCAGGGTAATCATCGAACGGTGGCCTCGGCCCGCCACCCTGGCCCATATCCTTGTCTGCCAGCAGTTCGAACACCAGTTGTTTTGCGTGTTCTACTTTTTGCTGGTCGCCGGATATACGTAGAGGTTTCTCCTGAACGGAATGTGTCTCATGAGAACTTCGTGAGTTGAATAAATAAATATGTGTGGACATTTCACACAGCGCCATCTAGCCCCAAAGTAAGCATACCTTGTACTATGGGAACCAGATAACTGATACAATACATAGATACTTTTTTAAAGTTTGATTACCTATATGTAACATAATATATTCTAAATGCTAAATTAAAAAAAAATCAAGACAAAATAAATCATAAAATCTATTGTTTCCCCAAGAAAGGTAAAGAGAAAACAATGCAATAACACGTTAACAAAACTTTTTTGAATCAGAAATTAAAGCGCTTTATCGCTATTCTGTTCTATTATCTTTTGTTATACTGTTTCATGAAACCTTTTAGATTTATACTTTTCATAATTCCAGAAAGAGAAAGCAAATATATACTACAGTAGGTAATTCATAATTATATAAACATAACCCTGAAAAATAATGAATTATTTTTAGTAATTTTCCACTACCGATTTATTTTCATCCATCACTTCCGCTCGAGTGGCGACCTGGTACTGGAAGACGCAGCGTAGGTCGACCCCCCACTAGGTGGACCGACGATCTGGTTAAAACCGCGGAGAGCCGATGGATGTAGGAGGCGAGCAGCCGCTCAAAATGGCGTTCTCTGGGGGAGGCCGATGTTCAGCAGTGGACGTCTTCAAGCTAATGATGATGATAAAAAAGTTACCAAACTAAAACTTACATATTCCGTGTTGGGTCCATCCTGTATAACGACCATCTTCGCGCCAGACTGTTCTTGCAACTGCTTTATGGTCTTGCCGTTCTTGCCGATGATTAGCCCCACTTTAGGCCCCGGCAGCATTATTTCCTCCTATTCCCATATATTTTATGTAAATTGTTTGATAAATTAAACTCAAATGCGACTAAACTACTGATAGAAAAGATACCACAATGTTGTCAGTTATTAAAATAAATAAATAAATATGTGTGGACATTTCACACAGTGCCATCTAGCCCCAAACTAAGCATAGCTTGTACTATGGGAACCAGATAACTGATACAATACATAGATACTTTTTTGTTTGTAAATACATACATAGAATACAATATAACACCCAGACACAGAACAAACATTCATGTTCATCACGCAAATGTTTGTCCCGGGTGGGAATCGAACCTACAACCTATAGTTCAGAAGGCAGAGCTACCAACTGAGCTATCAGACCAGTCAAATTTATTATTCTATTGCCAGTATCACTGAAACTACTGGGTACATGAAACTTAACGGTGGTCTTCTTCTTCTTCTCGTGTAGGCAAGTGGTTAGTATGACATATGCACTGTAGTGTCGCCCTGGACTTTGTACTGTGTAGCACTGCATAATGGAATAGGAATGGCACTTTGAGCCTTATGCCTGTCTTCTGTCTGCACTAAAATTTGACAGCTCCTAGGACGTACCCAAATGCCTTGCAGTAGGCACGTCACAGAGGGATATAAGTGTGAACTTAAGGAGTTGTCAAACTTTCATTGATAAAGGGATACAGCAAAATGTACACTTTATATTGACCAGCCTCAGCGTACTTGGCGGGCCTATGCAATATGGCTGACATTCAGAGTCAAAGCATCGAGTTTACTCCCACCGGTCTCACGTGAGATCGAACTCCGGACTCGGTGAGTATACTCCGCGTCGTTAAATTCAGAGACGAGATCAAACGATAACTCCGTGAAGTTCGACTCCAGCTATAGACAAGCGTAGTTTGACATTAGTGAGCAATGCTTTATTCACGTTTTCTTTTTTATCTGGCAGTATTATGCTAAAAAGAGAGAAAAAATAGCAAATATTGTATGAAAAACTGAAATAGTAGTGATATACTCTTTGCAGGAAACTTTAAACAGCGCGCCATTTCAGATTATTATTCTGTAGGTACGTACCTATTCAGGAAAGCGCGCCGTTCTCTTTGTTTGTTTTTCAATGTTAAAATTATTCTAAATTGCGATGTTATGTACCTAAATATTAAAGAAACGAGTTCAATTTAACGTGTATACAGCAGTTTTATACAATAAAACTATGAAGTAAATTTATATAATTATGTCAATGAATATCTACAACAAAGAAAACACACAGTAACTTATCTGCCTACAATGAGTAACTGGTATATTTATTTTAGGGTGTTTCATTGTTATTTTGATTATAACAACCTACCCAATTTACCTACACCTTTTTTGACCTACTCAATTTTATTTCGTAATTTATTCATTTTATTTTAATACAAAATACATTTCTTCACCATCTTAAAAATTAATTCTAATCAGCTTTGTTTTTAAATAACAGGCGTGATAGCAAAGATGGCGGTGTCTGAGCACGGCTCGAGTCACCGATTTCGCGGCTCAGCCCGTCTCATTCTTAGCTGAGCTTATACTCGTACTCCATTATGCTAAGCTCGACTGTGAATGCCGATACGATCGGAGTTTGAGTATAAACTCAAATTCTGACATAATGAAGTTTGAGATCGAACTCGAACTCGTTTGTGAATGTCAGCCTATAATGACTGCAGTATGAAAATAATATCAAGTTATTTTCCTTTAAGAAACCTATACAAAACCAGTTGAGTTCAATACTAATAATTGTTTACTTAGATAATCACATAACTTTTCTTTTTTTCGGATTTCTAGACTTTGAGATCAGTTCATAAGTCTCATTTGCCCAGTAATTTCACTAGCTACAATGCCCTTCAAACCGGAACAGTAGTGTTTGCACACTACTGTTTGGCGGCAGACTAACTGGCAAAGCGGTGGTACCTACCTAGACGAACTTTGCAGAAAAGTCCTACCACCTAGTAAACCACCTAGTACTACATAGTATCGACATTATTACCATGTGTCAATATTATCGATAGTCGATAGTGAATACTATTGATGACAGCAATACCTACCATCGATAGTTTTTTATTTTTATAGTAGTTATATGATTCGATATCGTTGCAGTTTGAGAAAGCGTTTGACCAATGATCACGCGGGTTACGCAGGTGTCATAAACCTTTTGTTGCGCTTTCATTGGACAAACGCTTTCTCGGGAGAAGGGATATGTCGATTTCTACAGCTCAGCTAGGTTAGCACGGACGGTAGACAAAATTGTCTTTCCCCTGGTTTACTCCACTTGACAAGCAAGTATGAAGAAAGTGACATAAAACGGGGAAGGACAATTTTGTCTACCGTCCGCGCTAACCCAGCAGCACGAGCTGTAGAAATCAACATATCCCTGCTGCCCTAGCACGGACGGTAGCCAAATTGTCTTTCCCCTGTTTTACTCCACTTGACAAATAAACAAGTGTGAAGAAAGTGACATAAACCGGTGAAAGACAATTTTCACTACCTCGTACTAGGCCGGCTGGTATCAATGGGGGAGATATACTTACAGTGGTAGCGAGCCCTCCGCCACGCGACATCGGTGGCATGTTAGGCATAGGCGGGCCGCCTCCGGCGCCCATTCCGCCCATCGGGCCGTCCGACTGCGGGGCGTTCTCACGCCCTCTGTGATTAACAATCTGGTTGACTAGATCCCTGGCGGAACAACCAATGTTGAAGTGTAGAAAATATGGTATCGCCACTTTCATCTCCCGTACCGTTCAAGCGTCTTCCATGCAGTGTTATTGCTTTAATAAGCCATGCATTTATGATGTTAGTTCTAGTTATCGTTAAATTCTTTCATACTGAATGTGTGAGTCAATTTTAAAGCAGTGCTTTGTCTCATTCTCGCCGTTGTGTATGTCACAGTGCGAAAACGAAACAAAACGTATGTTTAACTGTACACATCTATTTATCAGAAAGATATTTATCTATTTAGTGTTATGTACCAAGTTTGTGTTTTTTTTTTGTAAAATTCCATTCCAAAAACTAAGTGTCACCTTTAAAGCCGTGTTTTGTCTCATTCTCGCAGTATTGAATATTCCGTGCAAAAATGAAACGAAACATATTTTTCAAGTGTTTATACAGAGTGTGTTTTTATGACATTCCATTCCAAAAACTAAGTGCAAACTCAATCTTTTGTCCAGAGTTATTCTTCCAAAAACCCGCGAATTCATGCATACTATAACTTTACAAACATTTCTAATAGTGGATTAATCGCGATACGTATTCATTTACTCATTATTATGCAATGATATTACTATTTGATTCATAAACACTCATGACACGATCACAAACAGCAAAAGCCCATACTCGCGATACTGGAAATGTCATGGTAACGATTTATTTCAATCAAAAATCTAACAGAACGGCTAGCCACATCTACTTCCGCCAGGAAAGATAGCCACAACACAGGAAAACAAAAATATAAAGCCACAACCAAATTATACTGTGACAGAGCAAAAACAGCTAATTCATTTCGTAATCATTTTTTAAATTACGTAAAAAGCATTTCGTAAACAATAATAAGGTAAGTAAACATAAATGGGACTTAATCATTTGTAAAAAATGTTTTGACAAAGTTTTGAACTGTTGAATACAGAAATGCTCTTCTTTTACAAATATTAATAATCAATTACAAATCAAGTTAAATTAATTATTAATCACTATTAACTGTACAAAACCGCTAAAGTCTACTACCTACACTCAAGAGAATTTACAATATAAACAAACATTTTTTAATCTAGGTTGTTACTGTCACAAATCAGGACAATAAACAAATGTCTCAAAAAAATTGGGACTTGAAAGTTTTTAGTATTAGTTTGGACTTTGAATAGCTCTAAAATCAAGTTGGTTGTGATATCAAAATATCCTATTTATACAATCAACCTATTTATAACTCTGCTCGAATGAACAACGTCAATTAAATTCTGAACTATTAAAATATCGCTGTCATTAAACTTTAATGGCCGGCTGCAGTAATGTGTTACAGCACTCAAGTACATACTTATCTCTCTAGGACAAACCCAAATGCGTTGCAGTTGGTACGTCATAGATAGAAAGATATGTGTAAACTAACAAGCTGAATAACTTTAGTGCAGATCAGCACTAGAGGCGTTTATCCCCTAAACAATCAATAAAATTGATCAATCACAAAGATTGATCAATAAAATTGAACGTGTATGGGGGCCCTAAGTAAAGCCCTTTCAGTTTTATACTCTGATTTTGTACACTAGTACAAAATCAGAGTATAAAACTGGGCAAAGGTTTCCCAAATTTGTCTCCTTAGTAGGAGACAAATTTGGGAAAGCTTTGCCCAGAAATTTAAGCAGACCAATACAAAAATACTAGCTTTTCAGTACACCTGCCTGATAATAATGGATGCTGATAAATGACTAGATTTGTACACTTGCATCAACCAAATCTTAGTGATACCGGTATGTTTTTTTTAATACAATTTTTCAAGGGTCTTTTAAACAGTGTTTATTCCAGCTTCATCGAGCAGAAAGAGACAAATACACAATGTGTAAGATGTGTAAGTGAAATGGATATATTTTAAAACTATTGTTGCCTGAACAACAAATTATTTAGCAAACTTTACCACCTTTTTTAAACTCATTGTGAATATTAACCAAAATCTAATAACTTTGTCCTTTTATTATTAGCATACGTAATTAGTGAAGTGCCATTCTGCTATTTATCAGAAAACGCGAAACTTGTCATTTTTATGTTCCAAGTGACACTGCAACTGTTATGGGCGGTCGTGCCGCTTAACATCAGGCTAGCTCGCCACATCCTTAATTCCCATAAAAATAATATCAGATTGAAATAAAATCTACACTGAAGCTACGTGACACGTTAATTACCATTTTGGTTGATACAAGTGGACTGGACTTTACAAATATAGCGGCAAATTGAAACCAGATAGTACAAGCTACCCAAGCACCAACACTACCTAACATCATGCAAAAATATCAAATTCTATGTAATTAGTCATCATCTAATTTGAAACTTATGTTATCTAGAGTTAAATGCTCATCTGTACTTAAGTCTATTAAAACACAGAAACAACAATTTCCCCGGGTTCCCGTACGTTTTTAAATTCGTATCAACTTGGCACACCAATTGATACTGAATGCTCATTGGTTGCCTGTTTATCGGTGTCTTCAACCAATGAGCAGACAGTACATGATTTTTTTATTGCAACTTACCCCCGTTTCTCTTATGTCACTCATTAGTTGACGATAGCCAATGATCAACCGGCAACCAATGAGCGTTCAGTATTTTTAAGTAGACACGAGTTTAACTTTAACAAACATACCAGAAACCAACTAAGGTCACTTTTTTTTTAAATTGAGAAAAATACAAGAAACCGGGCGCTAGAGAGGTAGGTATGAACTTAGGAGCTAACTTGAGTACAGACGGGCTGAAGTAGCATAATATTAGATCGTACTTAGCCCTCTGTATCGCCTCCCGTGAGCCTGTGAGCGTGCACATGCGGTCCGGTTGTCCGCCCGAGTCAGGCGCCATTTGTATTTTGCAACCGGATTCCGCTTGCAGGCGCGTGATCTGCTCGCCGCCGCGGCCTATTACTGTAGTTACATTTACAAGTTAGAACTGACGTTGAACCAGATTTGTGGCTCGGGTGAGATTGTGGTCAGACGGTAGCCTAGTCTTTGATAAAAAAGGCATTACTTTTATATGAAGATTTGTTATAAATTGAAGATACAATACAGAAACTCTTTATTGTATACCACAAACTTAAATAATGTTACGTAATAACTTTAGAAGATAGATACTTTAGTGATTGAAGCAATATCAATGACTGATCAATCAATAATCTTTGTAGGTCTTTTGCATTAAAAAAATTATTACTACTTATTATTTAATGATATACAAGCAGCATGACTACTGATTGTGTTGATATGTATATCCACAGTGTTTGAAAGTCACTATATAGAATTTTATAGTTTTGTAAAAGATACACAAAGCCGAAACTGCAAACAAAGTAAGAACAGCAAAAAAATGCTTACTTAATCCAACCATCTTATCGGGCACCCGAATGTATTCATTGATAGCATCTGACATCATGTTTGGTCCTTGTCCAGGGCCGCCGGGTGGGCCTCCTAGGCCGCCTGGGCCTCCGCCCCCACTACTGGAAGATGAGAGGCGAGCGCTCGCTGCCTGTGCCGCGGCCGCTGCCTGTGCCGCTGCCGCCGCTTGGGCCGCTGCTGCAGCTGCTACTGGGTTTCTATCATAGAGAATGAATAGACATTACTACTAGCATAGTATTATATTACCTGTAACATTACAAACTTAGCTATGCTAAATGCTGCGCTATATTCTACTCTATCTTATGTGGTATAAAAGATAATATACACATAACATATTATTATGTTGCATGCTTAACAATAAATCTGCGGGCAAACCAGCGCGTCAACTGGCGTCAGTGAAGCGTCAAAATCGGCCATTCCGCACACATCGCTGCCCGTGTTCGTAGACGGCCGCGCCGCGATAGCCGCAGGCAGCGATGGGTACTGAACAGTTTCACACACAGTTTCAGCACAGCAGTAATGTTCACAGTATGAGCAAATGAGCAAAAGTTCTCTGTACACAACATAATTATAATGTATAGAATCTACCTACACTATATAATATAACCCACACTTGGCCAGTGTGGTAGATAAACACCTACACTCTCTCCATCTGAGAGAAGACCCATGTCTAGTCTGTAGCCTGTGGTCCAGGGTGGTGTGCAAGTGTATTGGTCTGATGATGATTTTCTTCTTCTCATGTAGGCAAGTGGTCAGCCCTGGTGTCAGAATTTTTAGGCCGCCAAAAGTCTTCTGAGTTGGCTTAACAACTATTGTCTTAAGACAACAGCTGGGACCAACGGCTTTATGTGCACTCCAAAGCATGGTAGCACTCAGTTGTAAATACCACTTTATGTAGCAGTCACCCATCAAAATAGTGACCATAGCTAATGTTGCTTAACTTTATCTGAGGAATGGCTCCCAAGAAAGTGTTTGACCAATGAATGGTCATGCAGATCATGCCATAATACCATTTGTAGCATTTTCAATGGTCAAATGCTTTCTGGAGAGAACAGATACGTCGATTTCTACAGCTCATGTCATGCTACCCATGCAGGACTCATTAACATTTGCATGGACTAACCACGGTAGTGAGATTGTTCTTGAATTAGAGCAGTATTGATGTAAGAACTGGACTGTAATTTAGCTGATCGGTGTCTGCATAGTGAGTTGGTAAATCGTGCATATCTGATGGCTGTACTATTCAACTGATATCTACTATGGGGTTTTGCTTATAGACATTGTGTTGTACTTTTTCATCAAAGTTTTAAGTTTTAATGAATTGATCAATTGATTTCTGCTAATGTATAAGTACAACTCTATAAAGTTCTCTCATGTTCTCGTAAAATATGACATTTCCTTGTCCTGCTTCCACTATGATTATGACTAACAAATGGTTAACACTGTAGCAATGGTGAAAGTAATAGGTACTGAATTTTGTTTACAGTGAACTTACCCCATCGGAGGCTGTGGTGAATAACCTTGTTCAGATGAAGCTACTTTCTTTGCACTAGGTTCGTTTCCTTCTTCTAGAGGTCTCTTGCTACCACCACCTTCAAGCTTAGCAGCAACCTGAAAACAGAGTTTTATGTTTGGTAATAAAAAATAATATCATAGTGGTTTCTTTTCTTACCTAACAATTTTACTTAGGCAAGAAAATTTGCCTGAGTGGGTACTACTTATGACAAATTTTAAATTTTTAAGTACTAATACTGTATTTTATTCAAGTATATCTCTTCGTCTTAGGAAGGGTTGAAAAAGTTTAATAGAATAGAATAGAATAGAATAGAATAGAATAGAATAGAATAGAATAGAATAGAATAGAATAGAATAGAATAGAATAGAATAGAATAGAATAGAATAGAATAGAATAGAATAGAATAGAATAGAATAGAATAGAATAGAATAGAATAGAATAGAATAGAATAGAATAGAATAGAATAGAATAGAATAGAATAGAATAGAATAGAATAGAATAGAATAGAATAGAATAGAATAGAATAGAATAGAATAGAATAGAATAGAATAGAATAGAATAGAATAGAATAGAATAGAATAGAATAGAATAGAATAGAATAGAATAGAATAGAATAGAATAGAATAGAATAGAATAGAATAGAATAGAATAGAATAGAATAGAATAGAATAGAATAGAATAGAATAGAATAGAATAGAATAGAATAGAATAGAATAGAATAGAATAGAATAGAATAGAATAGAACAGAATAGAATAGAATATTTTTTATTGTTAAACTGTGTACAATATGGTCTTAAGGTAGTATAATGTTCCAACAGTTTTGTCCATTTCGAACGTACAATATTTTAACAACTAAATAAGAAATCTATATTAATGACAATATAATATAGGTACACCGACAGTACCAACACAAGAAAAATTACAATAATTATACACAATCAAAAATAAAGAACATGAAAGGTTTACATAAAAATATTTTAATAGATGTATCATTTTGGAACTGACAATGACCCTGACAATTATTTGAATGGGCAGTGATCTTCCAAATAGGTACCATCCTTTGTGTACACTTGTGTTAAATAAAGATGCTTTGAATTTTAGACAAGTACAGCAAATATACCACATGATATTAGTGAGCTTGTTGCCGCTTTGTTAGTCTTCTTGTATGCAAGCAGTCCGATGCCACAATTCGTTCGCGCGGTTTTCACTTTCATCTCAAGAAATAACGCCCTTACTCAACGACATTATTTTAGAAGGTTCGAAGGCTTTGCGTCCAATTAATTCTAAGAATTCCCATCACAATCAATGAATAATGCCATGATAAATTGGAATCAATAAGTAGGTTAGGTAAAAGTAGCGTACTTACCCATTGAAGCATCGAACAATAGCTATCAGTTTTGGAAGAATGAACGCAATCTCCCTTATTTCTAGATGATTTATATAAAACTGAAGGTAATTGAAGAAAAATAACGGCATAAAACGGGAGGGTGGATGGAAAAGCAATAGACCTGACTGACAAATACGCTTACCAATCTGGCACGTTGTAAAGCAGCCGCAAATCCTCCTGCCGTGGGACTATTATTTTGAAGCGTAGCCATAGAAGAGTAATCACTCATGTTTGTACCAAACCACACAATCAAATAAGCTACAAGGCAGCCATTAATAAGGATCAAAAAGACCCGAAATTAGTAAAAAATTAACTCGCCTCGCAAACTTGCGAGAAAGCCGAGCGAGAAAGACGCGGACCATAGACAATCTAGATTGTTTCAAAACCACGACGCGGATTTGGCCGCCGAGCGAAATATGTTTGTTTAAATTCACAAATTCATTGACTTACAGCAAAATATTTATTAAACTTCTTTTCGTGATTTAGGTTTGGGCGGTCCAAGAAACTAGGTTATTTTGCAAATTCATCACAAAATTTGAAATTAAAAAAACTAAGACATGACTAGGATGTCTATGGTTTACAAAGAGGTTTGCTTTCTTTGCGTTTCGTTTCTGCGTTCGTACAGTTTTCTTAACAAGCTTGTAACTCTAAATAATCTGTACTCGTAACAAACCTACACAGACTACAGATTACCTATAAATCACAGATTAGAGAAAAATCTATTTGACACGAAGTGTGGTTTAAGTTGCGCGTCCACTGCGTCGGAATCGGACCGTACGGAGCGGAGGAGGAGTCGGGACTTACAAAATGCCGATAGAGTGCGTCCACTGCATTCGGATTTTGCATCGGCATTTAGGGATGTTCCGATACTACTAAAGTATCGATACCTACTCATATGAGTAGTATTCAAATCATGATTCGATACTACTCATATGAGTACCCTAAAAGTATCGATACATTTTTTATTACATGTCAAGACCTATAAAAATAAACAAATTTTACCTTATTGCAGCAAAGTTGTGTTGTTTCTTTGACTGTACTACATTCCCAAGTGTTTAGACGCGAAGAATCACACATTCGTACACTAGGGATGCGTTTAGGATATTTTATTTGACAATGTTCTATGCAAGTATTTTCTTTCTGATACAAGAACTTTCATTATGAAAGTTCTTTTTAAAGTTAAAGTAAAAGTATGTTAAGTTAAAGTAAGTTCTTTTTTGAAAGTTTTTTCGTTTGATTAAAATAATTAAACACGAATCATTCTCGCGATACCTATATCGCGAGAATGATTCGTGTTTAATTATTTTAATCAAGTATTACAACTACCTTAACTGTACTGTGTGTGTGTGGAGGTGTGTTTGTGCGTATTAACTGTATTCAACGCTTTGAATTAAATTTACATTCGATTTAATCCTGCTTAAAATTAAAAACGGGGTTGTTTTAGTCCTAACTATACATTAAGTTTGTGGTGAGCCTGCGCAGGGAAGCACCACGTAAAGAGCTATGGCGCAGGCGGGGCGATGTTGTAGAAATAAATAAAATACAATGGTTTACTTACTGTCAATCCTGGCTTTATTATTCAATAATAGAACTCTGGATCACATTATTATAAGATAAACTTGAATTAATTTATATATGGTGCTACAATAAAACCGGCATATTTGACAAGGCAAAAGACAAGATAGACTAACGGAAGTAGAATTGCTCATCGACAAAAATTAACTCTGCGACCCGGCAGGATCGGAACTGGCAGACCTGATTTTTTTTACATATTTAGATGTCGTTTAACGATCTAAAGATAGCCTATTAGGGTACCCGATGACGTAGGTATTTGTGCAGTGGGCTCTCGCACCTTAATAAATACTCGATGATACCATAATACAAAATCAATTACTCTATGTTATAAAAACAATATCAAACATTCTATTTAACAAAATTTGGGCTACTTGACTTAAAGGCCATACTATGCTTCTTTTAAGAAAAAATATATAATGGTGAAATAATGCTGCTTGGCATTGAATTTTTGGCGATTCTATCCTGTTTTGACTTAGCAGCATTGATTCGAATCGATACTAGTACTTTCTTTCTAATACCAAGTACGTATCGAAAGAATGATTCGATACCAAAAAGTACTTGGAATCGAAAGAAAAGTATCGAGTACTTACTCGTATTTACTAGTATCGGAACATACCTATCGGCAATATCGTTATTTTTAAAGCAATCGAGTTCGCCTGTGCACGTATTCACATTATGGAAGATAGTGACGAAGATATTGTAATCATTAGTTGCTTATTATCAGCAGATGAAAAGAAAAACAAAAGGAAACGAAAGATGTGGGTTCATAACATAAACTTAAAAAGGCCTATTTTCGGAGAATTTCATACATTATATTTTGATTTATTAGAAGATGTTTTTCTGTTTAGCTAAGGACTTGTCATTACATGACCATGATGATGTAAGTGATGTAACGCTGTATTTATATTTTTCACAATAAACACTTCTAAAAGAGAAAATAGACAAAATAATGGCTACCTACTTGTGAAATCTTATTCCTTCATTTATTTACGCCTCAGTCACTCAGTGCGACTTCTATTGCTTAAAATGCTACAACCACCCACTGCACACACATCATTTCTCAAATATTTATTGCCTAGATCACCATTTAAATAGGATTATTTCACAAAAACAACAATTTCAAAAAATTGTTAATCTGTTTGGCTTAGATCAAACGAAGCCAAATAAGAAAACCCAGTAACGGACCAAAGACATTACGTTCGTCTTTTTTTGCTTACTACCGAATGTATAGCGCTTTCCTTGTTGTCCTTGTTTCCTTGATGTCTTGTTGTTGCTGGATTAGAATTGGGTGATTTAATTGCTGCAATTAAGTTAAAATTTGATTTTTGGTACAAATCGTAAAACCACAAGAAGGTTATACAGTTTTTTATATTTCGAAATTAGAGATGATTTTACAGGTGTCGATGGGTTATCGATAATTTCGATATAGGTATTATAAGTAGGTAAACTATACACTACCCGAAAACAAGTAGTACTGGTTCTTAATACTTTTTTTAAATAAATTATTGAAGTTGCATTTTTGACTTATTTTGAAAAAGATAAAAAACATGATTACTCAAAAATGGTTCACCTTTGCATACCTTATTAATTTATTACCTTTTGGGTTAAAACTATCGCAAATAGTCACCCCTATCACCCCTTAACGGGAATACGTCGAATTACCAATAACCCTGTATATGGAATATCTACCATTTAGGCCCGATTTTACCAAAGTAGAATAAGGTTTATTCCAAGTATAAGGCTATTCGTTACTCTCGGATACAGCTGATTGACAAATGAAATTACACAAAAAACACGCCATTTTGATTGTATCCAAGGAATAAGTCGTATTCCTTCACAAAATTGGTGGTATAAGGGCTATATTCATGCAACTCGGTTGTTCTCGGAAAGTTATACCTGGAATAAAATTTATTCTACTTTGGTAAAATCGGCGGGTAATTACGTAAAATTTGCAACAGCAATGCGATAGCAGTAGCAAAGCAACAGTAAGTCATCACTGGTAACACACACTGATCGAAAACTTTTGTTTTCAGGCTCTGCGGTATTTTGGACGAAAAGATAGGCCAAAGCTTCCCGAACGCTGCCCAGCCGAGTTGGATTCTTCGTGTGACCTCTTTGTCGAAGTTGAACCTACCTAATTGAACCGTCTGTCCTAGGTAGACATATTTGTCGACAACTTCAAGAGTACCGTTCCCTACAATTACCGGTATA
The DNA here is from genome assembly GCA_910589525.2 of Ennomos quercinarius. NCBI lineage: Eukaryota > Metazoa > Arthropoda > Insecta > Lepidoptera > Geometridae > Ennomos > Ennomos quercinarius. Next base: position 6,273,394 of record OU342510.1, read on the forward strand.
GGTGGAACATGGGCATTAGACATGACTTTCGTCTTGTCCATGTTCATCTTAAGACCAACCTGTTTGGAGACTCTACTGAGGTCGTTGAGCATGGTGCTTTGGTCCTTGAGGGCAAGGCCCAGAACTGCATCCCCCTAGGCAGCCAGCCCAGGAGGAGACAGCATGGATGATTGGCTTCGGAGGCTTAGAAGTGGCCTATCAAGTGTAAGCATGTGTAACTACACTGTATTAAAAAAAATATTCATTTAATATCATTATTTAGAAGAGTTATTTGAAAAATAATGGAAAACCTGACATTATATTTGTGATCTTTAGAGTCTAATAACTCAGCTCCGATATGGTTTAGATAGGAACTGCTTGAACAAATTCTGCTCACTATTAGTGGCGTGGTGGTGGTGGTTTGGTGGTTTAAATAGTACTAGTTTCATTAGTGGGCAGTAATTTTGAAAGCGACGCCACTTTTACCCAAACCCCTTTTTTGAATTTTGAGTTTTGATGCATAAAATCAGGCAAAGGATTAGACTGCACGTCACTCATTCACGTTTCAAACAAATAATTAATATAAATAAAGTTAATTCAACCTGTTTTTTTTGTTATTACTCTATGAAATACGGCAAAAAACGATATTTTCTCAAAAAAATCGATTTTTGGCGAATCGATATTTTCAACCAAAAAAATAACCGATTAATAAAAAATCGATTTTTCACCCCTTAGGTCACATCCCTAGTAGTCTGAGCGTCGCAAATTACACGTCTGAACTCAAAGAGATCCGCGGGGTAATTACGTAAAATTTGCAACAGCAATGCGACAGCAGTAGCAATGCGACAGCAGTAGCGAAGCATACATTCTCGACACCACTAATGATGTATGACAGCAATCACCGCGAGATTTACGCCTGTCGCAAACCTGTTGCGAGTTAGATAATTAGGGGGCGGGATTCGAATGGTGCGTTCACTGCCGATGACGTCATCGGCAGAAATACCGGTCTCTGGCGCAGAAATGCCGATCCAGTGGACGCTACACCATACAAATCAATACAAAGCAACAAATCCTTCCGCTCCGTACGCTCCGATGCCGAGGCAGTGAACGCACGGCTTTATACTTCGTTGGATTGCTGTGGCTACACTATCGGGTTTCGGCGAATATTCGGGATATTATTTATCGCAACAACGCAACATATTCATGTTGGTGGGGAATATTCATTTATGTGATAGTGGAACTGCAGCCGCACCATTATGGTTCAAAATCTTTTTACATTAAATAAATCATCGTCATCATCATCATTAACAGCCTGAAGACATTAAATAAATGTTGAGTGAATTTTCAAGACTATGTATAAAGCCGCGGCCCCACTGCAACGCACGCACACGCTACGCACGAATATACCTCAGTGCTACACGCGTGGCTTGCTCAAATAATAATGTCACCCACGCAGCCCAACTCTGTCCACGCTATGCACATGGAACGCACGTGGGAGTCCATAGTTTAGCTGCGGGAGATGAGTGAGACCTAGGGGTCTTACAAAGATTGGTATCTCCCATACATTCTGGTGAATGTATGGGAGTGACATTAGCTAAGACATTAGCTGTGGAAAAGTTATCCACAGGCAATGTCATTTCCCATACATTTTGGAGTTAGCGTGAGGCGTTAACGCCTCACGCTTGGAGGCTGGGATCTTTGCTAGACCTCCAGGTGAGGAAGTGACGGCTGTGCTATAGTTTTATACACGGTGGAATTTAATTGGTTCTTTTCCTTAAATGTATGTACTCAGCCCATGCTATAGAATAATCGTACATGGTGCAGTCAAAAAAAAAATAAAAAAATTAATGCCTCTTTACATAACTGGATAACAGCCGAAATGTCTATTTAACGCTACACACAGCACGGGCACCGGCTAGCGGCTGAGCGCTTTGTAAATGTTTCGTAGGTACGTAATAAAACAAAAACACCTGCGCTACCCGTCCCACTCTCACAGACAAAAAACAACGCGAGTGCGGCTTATTTCTTATCTTTGCTAATAAAGACTCCCAATTTTCCCTTCATACTTATCGGGCTTAGGACCGTCAGAATTACTTACCTACTAAGAAAATCAGTTACGAACAAAAGGGTACGGCAGGAACTTGTGGATCCCTGATGCAATGTGCTCGTAAAGTGTCCAAGTGCTGTGGCTGTGCGTACATTCGCCTATCCTCTGCTAAGATGTAGCTTGACAGCGTATAAAAACGCACCATGTCCAACCACTCAACATTTGAATAATTGTAATGTCGATTCATGGTCCAAAATCGCGATGCGCGCGTAAACGGGACACAAGTTGTGCCCCTGGAAGTTTTTGACCGACTGACCTATTTTCTAGTAGACTGGTACTTGTTTTCGGAAGCGGCCCGCGCGCATATCCGCTGCACAAAAGAAAGGGGTGGGGTATTCTTTTTGTGCTATTGGTCACCGTGGGCGGCGCCGGCCGCGGCGGTCACTGTTTGAGCCAGTATTCGGTCGGGCGTTTTATTACGTTGTACTATTATCTATTCCGTGCTTTTTTTCAATGTTGCAGGGCTTTTCTTTAGAATTTGAATTCGCAGTAATTTGATAATACCTAGATTTAAGTTTTAAATCCATAGTTTTAGTTATATAGGAGCGTTCTATAGCATGGACTGAGTACGTACATTGAAGGAAAAGAACCAATTAAATTCCACCGTGTATAGTCGTGGGTTAGTATTCGTGTATAGCATGTGCTCCAATGGAAACGTAGACTCACGTTCTGAATCTGAAACAATCAAACCCACGCAGCTAAAATGCGCCGCATGCCCGTATTGCTCGTGCACAGCGTGTGCCCGTGGCTGCAGTTTATGTATACTCAAAAGGCTGCAGCCAGTCATGAAGATAATGAGCGGTTTTCCAAGTGTCATTTTATTATTATTTGTCTCTCACTAGATGGCATTGGCGACAGTTTTGATAACAGTAGTGTGGTATACAAGAAGTTTTTATCCTGTGGTTATGACATTCTGCATTACCTTGTATATGGGAAGTAGTGCGTCAGTTCCTTTATAAAAGAGTCACACTCGCACAGAGTTCACAATGTTCTTATTTTTATAACTGAATATGCCCGCAGTTGACCACGGTCTCACCTACAGACTACTAAGACATACTACGTATGTATGTAATGTGACGACGCGGTCTATAATGGTACATTATTGCCTAGAAATTACCTACTTCTTCTTCGGTTAATGGCTTTCTATTGCTTTTTAGCGATAATTCTAATATTGTGATGTCTGTATCGTAATATGCAGTGGAAATAAGGAGATATCAACATCAGCACTCCACATTGAACAGTCTATTCAAAATACATACACTAAAAACTATCATAAGTACTCACAACGTAATCAATAATTACATAATTCTATATTTTTAAACTAACTATATTGGCAGAATGAAGTTTTCCACTGTCATGATAAAGTTAAATAGATAAATACCATAAGTTACGCAAAAGCGCTATCTCTTGACGATGAAATAACTAAACGGACAGCCTAAAGGAATACTGCTTGATCTACTTTATATTAGTCTGTGGCCCTAGGCAATGTGGTCGTTGCACTGAACGATATGAAACGAAACGCAATAAGTTTTTTTCTCTATGTTGTGGGTGCGTGCATTTGTGTGTTGTCCGGTGTTTGAAGACGCTTGGAATTTGCTTTCAATTTCTTCGTAGGAAAAATGTCGGGTGATACCGATAAAGCGAAAATCAGTGACAATCAGGTATAGTTGTGAAATTTGCTGTTCCAATAATTTTCTTCATTAAAGTGCGCGTCTATAGAGAGCAGTTTCAACAGTGAAGTGATGTTATTTCCGTGTTATATCACAAAATGTTTGTCTGCGTCTCAACATGGCTGACAGAACGTTTGCTTCCCGCTAAAAGCGGGAACTACGCCACGGAGGGATGTGTTATGAGTCAATATTTCGCAATAAAAACTGTGAATGCCATTATGATCGGTTATCGAAACTGATTCTATTGTGATATATTTCAGGATTTCGCATATTTTGGCCACCCCCGCCCCTTTGCATTTCGTTGCAGGGCCTTTGTTAAAATGTGCACGATGTTATATGACATTGATACGAAATCCGCATGACCTTGATATTTGGTTTCTTGCGATTATTCAATTTTAGAGGCAGCGCGCTATGTTGTTTTCCATTGAGCAGCGGCCTCACAACTCATTAGTTACGCTCGGTACTGGACCAGCAATGTAAATAAAACACTGGTACCTTTTCGGGGGCCTTTATTATATGCTGACCTCTTTATTTTTTTGCAGGAAGTATTTTTTGCGGTGTTAACCGATTGCCGTGTAAATATACACTATTTGAGACACAAAATAGATAAATATTTGATACCAACATGAGGCTATACATTTTCTAGTATTTATTAATTTTCAATAGTGCTGATGCTGAATGTTCATACATACACACCAATTTGTATGTATGCAGCTGTATATTAGTATTGGTAGTGCTAAAGATAATGTATTAAATATTGTGTCTTAACTGACACAGAATAAGGTTCATATTAGAGACCACTCTGTCTAGTGTGATGCCAGTAGAATTTATTGTTTCAATAATCAACATGTATATTTGGCAACACCAGTAAGGGCTTTTTCTTGAATTTCCAGTAATATTTTATATGAAATAATATAATATGTATCAATGTTTTACTTTCACTTTCAAATGTATTGATTCTGTTGTGCAAGATAATCAAACTATGATCTTTAACCAGATGGGGTAAACTTTAATGTTATCAACGTAATGTTTGCGTCTCTCAAATCATAAAGAGGGATCTAGTTCTAACATTGTTATTGAAAAGAGTGGAAAAACAAATCATATGTAGGTATATAAAAAACATACATTTTGAATAAATCTTTGCTTGTACCTAGTAACAATTAAATTGTAAATCAATAGTCCCATGTTGTTAGTCTCCATGTGCTATGTGTTTTGTATATTTGTATAAATAGGAACCACACCATGTGCCAATTAATCAGAACAATTAATAACAAAGTTCACTGAGCTATATTTTTAACACTATTTTAATATCATGAAAAAGTGGCAGCGCTGCATAGAATTGTCACTTTACTACCTTAAAAATTAGGTTATGAATCTAGTTTGACAGTTCTAAAAATGTTGTGGTCTCTTTCTAATAGGTTGAAATGATAAGGACTGCAATAAATTTCAAACTATTATAAAATTTACGATTTTGTACAAGAGAATGGCCCAGCCTGGGATAAAAAGTGAAATACTTGTCAACAAGTTAATTACATAATCTTAAAACATATTATTCTCTACAACATTAAACACAACTATACCACAACTTTTAATATGATTCACTACTCAACAGCTAACAAATGTCATAACACAGAATAATGTTGCCTCACCTAGACCAAAAGTAGTGGCAACAGTTCTGATTTACATGTGAAATGTGTATCACTCACTCAAAATGTATCAATTTATAATGTTAGTACGAGTCTGTAGATCATGTTTCCTAGAAGGTTTTCTTACAAAAAAAATAACTGATTCATTTTATTATTAGTTATAAATCTGGTGTAAAATTTAGTAAACAGATAGCGCTCATACTAACAATAAAATGTCTGTGGCACAGGATGAAGACAAGAAATCAGGTGCAGGTGATGGGCACACGACAGAAGACGAGTCCTCGCAGGACTCAAAGGGTGAGTCCCAGTCTGTGGGCCCCGAAGCAAAAGGTAACGCGGATGTAGATCAACCAGATACGAAACCGGAGGACCAGTCGCCAGAAGGTCAGGCTCAGAATGTTGCCACCGTCCTCAAATGTGTTCACAAGAGTCCGTGTTCATCTACATCGCTACTAACCTTTTTGGGGCTATTTTTGTTTCATTTTACATGTCATTTTTGTTTGTGTGCTAGATTAAGGATTGCAGTGATCGTGACCATAGACGTAAGAATTTATAGACATGCCTGGTGCTGAGGTGGTGTTGTTAATTACTTTAATCTGTATTCTAGTATGACGCTTGGTTGTAAATCGCGGTTTAGACACAAGTTTTTAGGGTTTCGTAGTACCACAAAGAATTCTGTTATTGTTTATTTAATTTTTTGTTATGAATCTTAGGCCCATTATTTGCGCAAATGTGAAATCGTCATCTCTATATGAAATAGTCAACTGTGCAGGTACCTATGAAAGTAAAATTCATTTCATAAGAAATAAAGAAAAGACCTGAAAAGACCAGGTATTTCCCACTCACTACTACTCTACTCTTTGACCACAGACTACACTTTGTCAGAAAGTAGAAGACGCAAAAACGGAAAAATATGTATTTAACAGCCTCATTTATACTTACCAGATGACCATACAGAAAAGTGAATAAAGGTGAGACTTACGTATATATTCTTGATAAAAAGTAAGTGTCAACTTGCCCATTATCAAGTAATTTCACACGAATGGCCCGTTTCTTTATAGTCTTTTGCCCGCTCCGCTTATACTACGCAGAACAGTCCCTATTTTCGTTCCATATAGTTAGCATTAAACACAGATGGCGCGTGCGTGGCACTAAGATTATCATTTCCGTCTCAGGCTTTTGTTTTCCATGCAAGTGACCAGTCCATATGGTAATAAAGGAACATGGATCACGCTAGATATTAGTTGGTGCAATAAAATTTTTTACGTACTACGTACCTACGAACAGACGCCGCAAGTTTTATTAACATAGAGTAAACAATATAAGCAAGCTTCGATCTTACAATGATCTCCAGTTTACGCTAATGCAGTTTACATAGAACTGCGCCACGCGGTTTCACCTGCAGATAAATAGTATACAGGATGGTAAACTGATAGCGTATAAACTATCTCCATTGCAAGCATTCAAATCCATCCAGCTGTTCCATGCAGCTTGTTGCGTCGTGAAGAGGGAACAGGCATACACACTTATACAAGCTTTCGCATTTATAATATTAGTGTGGTTTTTGTATGGCTACTACTGATTTTTTATATGTTCCATTTGAGTTCTGCCAACAAATCGTAACGAAACAAATGACTAATGAGTCACCTATTTGATAGATTCTCATTAGCATCTGCTCACAATCAAAAAGGAGCGTGTAGTATGATATGTCTGTTACCAACTTAGATAAGGGAATAGTAGGATTCGCTACAAAGGTATATACAAAGTCCGCCTTGCGGCACAACCGCCGTGTTGTGGCTATATGGCGAGCACCAAAGAGTATTTAAAATTTCCTCGTTGTTTTAGTGTAATTAAGGTGAGGTTTGTATGCAATCGGCGCCATATTGTGCTCCCAAAGTGCCGCAAGTCACGTGACATGTTTATTATCCTCTACTACTCCCTTATCCTTTACTACTCTCTTATCTGTTCCCTTATCTCAATTCTACGACGATTACTTGATAATGTTTGCTCACGCATGGTTACCACGCCAAACTTTGTCTAAAGTGAAAGCGTTGCGGCGAGCGAAGCGACAAGCGGAGGCGTTAAATACACGCTCACTTAAATCATCACTCGGTGAGTGACGGCGATTGTGATGTTGTACTCTTAGAGGAATAATATTTCTATGGTTGCACCTATCTTTACGTCCCTAATTCACAACTCACGACCTTATACCTCGACATCTCTTGACCAATTTTGCTCATATTTGAAATACTTGGTTGAAATTGAGTACGCACTATTTCTGCCAAATATCGAAATTGGCCGGTAAATGGCTCCGCACCAAACTACCCCCCTTTTTGGAGGAAATACCTTTCTGATCAAAAATCGCCGACAGCAAGAATCCCTGAACTTGTAGAACCTGTGTACCAAGTTTCTTCAAGACTCATTGAAAAATGCGACCTGCATGCGAGTACGTACATCCGGACAGACGAAAGCAAAAATCCCGAGTTGAAGCAGAGACTCGCTCACTTCGTTCGCTCGGTCAATAATGATCTAAGGTCAGTTCTAGCCGTGGCTGCGATGAAACGTAAAAATCACACGCGATCTCTTTCTTTCTAGATCGACGTTTCTAGTACGTATACTGAACAGAGGAATCGTTATTCCATATTCTGTTCAATTGGCGACTGTACCTGTTGCCCGCCCCGCTTGTCGCTACGCTACTCTCATCTCTACCACCCGAGTCGAGCGACCAGTGTCGCATCTGCACATTTTACTCGTTCACACGCTTGTCTGAACTATCCGGTATCGCACGAAAGAAACTAAAATACAATAAAATTATTACAAGTGACTGTGCTTGAAATTAATTGATGAAACATTTTTCATTTTCTCCATGAAGGTAAGTTCATCGCTTGTGTGTGTGTTCAATTGTTTTTTAGTGTTTAATATTGCTTTATAGATTTAAGAAGTTAAAGCATAAGATGTTCTCTATTTATGTAATGAGTAAGAAACTCATGTGGTAAGTAGGTACTTATTTATAGTGCACATTTAGCTAAACACTACTCAGTAACATATAGTAGTGGTGGGACAACTAAAATTATTTAATCTATTTGTAGGAGATAAAAATGAAAATCTGCAGGGTTAGCACGGACGGTAGACAAAATTGTCTTTCCCCGTTTTACGTCACTTTCTTCATACTTGCTTGGAGTAAAACAGGGGCAAGACAGTTTTGTCTACCGGCCGTGCTAACCCTACAGGCCAGTCACCGCACCGCTATCTTTTGTTTTCAATATAATTTATGTAACATTGTATAAAATGTATAACCGATAAGTTTTATCGGTGCTTCACATTATAGGTATTCGGTAAAGCATCACTTGAGCTGGTTTCGAACCTTTCACCGGCAATGATAAGCTAAGATTATATATATGTATTTGTATATATATGTATTTGTATAAGTATATATATGTATTTGTATATTTATGTTATAATATAATAGTTTATCTTTTTTTTTCTTGCTTACAAGTTTTTTTTTTTTTTTTTTTACAAATTTTTGATGCACGCCTACATCCCTCTTTCTCAAACTATGTGTGGAATGACTGGTAGAAAATGCTTTAGCATTAAGTCCTCCATTTGTACTCTTTAGTGCAATAAAGAATTAAATAAATAAATAAGATTGGAAGGAACCCTTTATTTATGCTGCGGCAACACTATTCGGTGAATTTTCGCGACAGAATGGCCGTGCAATCTCGCGATGTGTTCGGCTGAGCACGACTGTCTTTCTCGGTATTGTCGGTAAACGAGAACCATGGTCAATATTCATAGTAGAGATTTTATTCTGTGGTATAGATATTAACATAAATGGTTCATTTCAAGGCGAATGTACTGAAACATAAATGACTGACAATGATGAATTTTACGCGCTCTTTTTGAACTAAAAGAGCTGACTGTGATTTGACGAACCGGAACGATACGAGAATAAAACCGGCTAAGTGTGAATGGGACTAGCGCACCTAGGGTTCCGTACACAGTGTATTTTTATTGCGAGTCCAATTCACACTTGCCAGTTTGTAGTATTGCGTTATAATCACACCAAGTTGGCTTGTATGTATTACCATATTGAGAAAAATAAAATTTAAAAATACGTTCCTTGTATGCGTGGAACCCTTAATATTTTCCTTATAGTAATTTTATAATTTGTCAGGTAATCCGCCGTAATTACGCATATTCTGTGAAAATATCTGCTGGTATTATACCTAGTCCAATTACGGTTCAAGAGATATCTACAGCCGTTTACAAGTCAGACAAACAAACAGATAGACACTGGGGGCTTAGTATCTACCAGGGTGGCGTTTTTACTCTTTGGGTACGGAACCCTAAAATCTTATGAAACGGAATCTACGCGCAAATAAATCCTGTTTTAGTCAGTTATGGTCTGTTCTGCGCACTGGATCGTACGCCTTCCCTGACCAAATACCAGAAGAACGTTTCCTAGCTGTCGATTTCCCTCCTCGCTACCTATATCTATCTATTCCTGTCTTAAAAGGACTCAAACTTCCCAAAATAAAAACACATTAACTATGTTGCTGTTTGGTCAGATACCTACTTGGATGATTGCCAAGGTCTTTATCATATGACGTTAGCTTTTAACCTAAATCTAAATCTCCATTGAATAGTTTAGTCGGCTTCAAATGAAGTTCAAATGTGTTTTCCGGGATTAATGTAAACGCGCCACAAGTAAAAAAAACCCTATAAAGGTAGAAAGCGAGACAACACCGTGATTAGCGCTTCAGCATGACTTAAGCATAACCTGTGTGTGTCCTCACTTCTCAAGAGTGTCTCATTTGACCCATTTCGTCATAGACAAAAAACAATCGATAGACGATAGATATGAGATGTCTCGAATAGGCTAGTTGCCGGCTATTTTTTTAATTGCATACATTAATAATATTACTCAAAAAATAAACAGTCGTGAAAACAAAAATTCAATATCTCAAAAAACTATAAAGTTACAAGCATTTTAAAATAAAGGAATAGAAAGAGACAGCTCAAACATGCAGTGACGTCAGTTCTTGGTCCTTCATAGTACCTCATTACTAAGCTGTGGGTGTGGTAGTTTTACATACAATCACTTTGGCATGTGACGTCACAATGTGTGTTTTCATAGTAACTGTGGGGAAGCACTGCACGATCTCTGTTTTGCGAGAAAGGGACTGGCGATGTCCCTCTAGAAACATTAAAAGCTTATTTACTCCGTGATTTATTTATATTTGCCGATTTTACTTATTTTTTCAATTATTGCATTCATTTTTAACGTACTTTATGAAAATAATATTTACTTGTTAATTTTTAATAGAAGGCAACTAGCCTATTTATATGAATTAAAAAATACATAAATACAAACCTTAACTTGAATCTATTGCTAATAAGGGGCATTGTAGCTAGTGAAATTACTGGGCAAATGAGACTTAGAACTGATCTCACAGTCTAGAAATCCTTTTTAGACTGTGTGATGTCTCAGGATGACGTGCGCAGTGCAGTGTCACGCGAAACTTTTAATTTAGATTTCCGAGTGACACTGCAATCTGTAATGGGCGGCCGTGACGCTTAACACCAGGCGAACGACTAGCTCGACACGTCATTCGTTTACATAAAAAAAAATATCGTATTCTCGCATCCAACTTATTATAGTTTTAGTAATAAAGTAGATTATTACCATTACTAAATCTACTCTCACTTTTCGGGTCTAGTCTCTACCTTCGTTTATGGAATACGTGTGACAAGTAGATTCAATTCAGAAATCAGCAGACTTGCCTTTCTGGATCAATTGTCTAATCTAAATAGTTTTGCACGCGGCATAAATTTAAAAGTACCTATTGACAAAACATTTTAAAGCTTTTATTAAACCTTTTTTTTAAACATTTATTTAATTTTCACGTACTTAATACTTATACATTAGAAAAGGTCCGTGCTTCGGAGGATACGTTCCGTCGGTTCCGGCTGTCTAAGACAAGTCGTTAAGCCAAGTCAGAAGCCCTGGGCGGCTTAAACATTCTGATACCAGCCCCCCTAGCATGTGCACTGAGAGAAATCTTATCGAAGCTGATAGAGCTGACACACGTAGGCGCTACCATAGTCTTGTCACGGTCTCGGGCGAGAAATTATTTTCGCGGTGCGTATGCTAGGCGGGCAGGGCTGACCTCTTGCCTGCACGAGAAGAAGACTACACAAAAAATTACTAATGACAAGTTATTCTTCAACCAGGGGACGCTAAAGACACAACTGCCAATGGGAAAGACGACGACGCGGCTGGCGACGACTCCAAAGATGACAAAGACGCTGACAAGGTCGACGGAGACGTTAAAAAGGTACGTACTTACATTTAAAAAAAAATAGGTGGTACCTGCGGGGTGATCATGTAACTTTGATAGCAAAGCAACAGGAAAAATTTCATTCCAAATTTGAAAATTTCCATGCTAACTCTACATAAACTGCGTACTGAAACTGTCAAATCCATACAGTTTTGTGTTTCTATCGGTTGCAAAAAAGTTACATGATCGCCTAGCTGAACACCACTCCTGCCCGTAACAGTTACAGTGGCGTACACACGACTTTGACGTCCCGATGCAATGCACTACCCTCAGACTCCAGTTCTAATGTCCCATATACATAGACATTTTACTGCCGCGATCTTACGAACTAGATCACAGGAATGAAATATTCATTAAAAACAATATTTAAATACAGTTATTAAAAAAAATTAAGACGGCTTGCAGTTTCAGCATTTTACCCGTTTTTTCATGGAAACATTTCATTTTCCGTGACGTTAACTGTGATAAGTACGTAATGGTATCAAAATGTCCGATGTGGATGAATTTAATACGGGAATGAGGTGCAGCATAGGTTGTAGCTCATAGTTTAGTAAAATACGTAATTTAGCTATGCATTTTGCAGGTATAATCTTAGTCGTCTTCGATTCGACATACATAACTGTTTAATAGGATTCAATTCGCGACAGCAAGTTAAACTGTCATTCACGCTCTTCCCCTTTTTATATCTTTAAGTGGCTGTGGATTGCCACTGTATGCGGTGGCTGCAACAATGTAGTTAGTATTTTCAGAATAATAATCAAAGTTAGGCTTTGATTGATATGTGAAGAAAATACTCCTACATAATTTGTATAGGTGCATATTATGATAATGACAAATCATCCATACTCCCTGAAGAATATTTCACGTAAAAAGTTCATTTTGTTAATACTAAAATATGGTTTTCTTAGGAGGAGAATGGTGAAACTCATGACGATGATGAGAAGGACGTAAAGACCAACGATAAGAGTGCAAAGAAACCGGCCCCCAAGAAAAAAGCAAAGAAAGAGGTAAGCCTACCGTTAAACATACAGAAAATATAATTGAGCAAATATGTACTTACATAAAAAAAAATGGGTACCTAACTAACCTATGTTAAGAATACTTGTAAAGGCTTACTTTCTATTGCAGGATACGGAGGAGGAAGATGAGGAGGAAGAGGATGAGGAAGAGGAAGAGGATGATGACGGAGAAGATGGTGACGAGGAAGAAGAAGACGTGAAGAAGCCTGCTAAAGATAAGAAGTAAGTTTATCTATTTTGATGCTGTGTTTGTGTATTGGTATGTCAAATTTTTGCATGATTTAGGATCAGTGTTGAGCAGTCTTCGCGAGTTTGTGGTTATTAATTGTATTGTACGAAAGACCTGCACGGCTAGCATGCGCACCGCGACAAAATTTTCTCGACACTTTTTCACGTGAGAGAAAAGACAAGACTATGGTAGCGCCTAAGTGTGTCTCACTCTAACATCGACGACAAGTTTTCTCGCGGCGCGCATGCTAGGCCATCTGGCTGCCATTCATGACGATAAGTTTCTCGATTAGTGAAGCAATATAAATGTCCTTATATATTTTCCGCAAGTCTCACTATATTTTATTCACCAGAGTAAAGAAACCAGTAAAGAAAGCAAAGGCAGCAGACGATGATGAAGGTGACGACGAAGAAGGAGACGAAGGTGAAGAGGAGGAAGAGGAAGAAGAAGAGGATGCGCCCAAGCCAAAGGCTAAGAAAGAGGTAAGGTTCTTGCAAGTTGCAGTTAAGAGCCAATACAGCGCCAAATTGCTTAAAACGGCTTAGCATGTATCCTGTCAACAATATTGCAACAATGACTTTGAAATTAATATATGGTAAAGTTCAGGACTAATGCTACTGCAAATGTATAGTGAAAACACGAATCAACAAAATTTTCTCGATAGAAAAAACCGGGACCACACGGTAAACCGTACAAATAAACAGCGATTATTCAATGAATACTTTAAATAAGGTCAGGAAACTTTGTGTAGTAGTTGAATTAAATATAATGGAGGGCTTATGTATAGTGGATTTTTAAAATAGCCTTTATATTCAATGTAATAATAAATTACCTAAACTATTGCGCGTTGGAACCAGTTTAACTTAGACCGCCCCTGCCGCTCGGCCCCTGGCTCATCCCCGCTTTGGCCCAGTACTATACATCTATTCTGTGGCTTTGACGTGAATTCGCGCTGGCCTTGCACAAGCCCTTAAGTCGAAAGTAAGTGAATGATATGTTCTGCTGCTTATCTCCTTAATTGTATCTACCGCAAGGTATAAGACGAAAAGAATGGATATAGCGCGCGAAAATTATTCTAAATTAAAAAAAACGGGAAGGGCCAGGAGGCAAAATCAAATATTTTATTTATATTTTTTTTAATACATTTTTTATTTGGATAAGGCATATAGGTAGGTAACATTTACATTTAGTTAGAAAACCTGAATCCCACACTAGGCTCAGGGCCCGTATTATGAGGCCCAGGCCTCTTTCGCCGGAAACAATATAGACAATGCCTAAGCTAGGTTACAAAGGTTATTCAACTTAAATTAAATTAAATACAACCTTGTATTAATAAATATTAAATTATAACAAAAATAAAAAGAGTATACCACGTTTCTCTAGGATGGGGAGGTAGGTCTTAAAAATATATGATTAACTACAAAGAATCTAGTCTATTCATAATTACCGGGGTAGTTACGAAAATAGAAAGTAGCAAATGGAGGCACAAGACAATTTCTGCAGACACTCATATATCTAGTGTGCCGTCCGCACTGCCTTTCAGAGATCTGCGATTCCAAACTAAGTAAAAATAAAAAGAATCCTAGTTGAATTATTCTTTCGTTCGCATTTTAAATAAACATGTTGTAATGTAGAAGCCAGCAAAGAAGAAGGCCAAGGACGATGATGAAGAAGAAGATGTAGAAGAGGAGGAAGAAGAGGAGGAGGAAGAGGGCGCGGAAGAAGCGCCTAAACCCAAACCCAAGAAAGAGGTATGTTAATCATCTTACTACTATATGGCATTAGTTTCTTGCCTGATTATGGCCTTATTTTCATCAGTTTGCCTATCTGATGGAAGACCTTTGCCTCGGCTGAAAGTATTATGTGTGTATGCGTTGTTCTTTTTCCGTGGGTGCCGTAAGAGCCGGCTAAGGGAATATCCAGGGAATGTGCAGCAGCAATCTCTTTGGTCAGTAAACAAGATAGTAAATATTTTTTTATTTGATCTGAATATATGCCCTTCAAGGTCTGCATCTTCCTCTCTTCCTTTCTACCTTTCCTTCTTAGCTTCTATTGTCGCTAGTATGTTCCGTTTTTCTTAACCCAGGGTTAAGTAGTTCTTCCTTCGTTTTTCTCACATTATGTAATGTAAATAAATAAATAAATAACGCTCAAAGATAACATACATACTTACATAGACCCTGGACCCTAACTAGGAGTCCCTGTATGTAGGGACCCAGGAACTACAAAGACCACCATGATCCCACAACACCCAGACCCAGAACAAGCATATGCGCTTTTTTTCCATGTGCACATATACTTGTCCTGTCGCGGGAATCGAACCCGCCACCTCTGGGTTATGAGCCGACCCACCACCACACCACAGGCTGTCAAATGTAAATGAATTCTTAAAAAAGGGTATATTTGAACTCGTGTTTGTATTTGACAGCCAACGGAGCCGCCAGTGCCGCTGCCTGCCGGCAAGGGAATCCCTCTAGGACACATTGGCAACGTCGAGGTGTCACTCTCGCGGTTCAAGACGCAAGACCAGAAGCTGCTGCATCAGTACTTATATGGAGTAAGTAGGATTTACCTTCTTGGGGTTTCTAGAATAAACACGCTTTCACACTAAACTTTAGCGAATCTCGACTAGCCGTTTTTAGCCGTCGGTACCGGGTGCTATCATAAGACAATAGTCGTTAAGCCAAGTCGGTTGGGCAGCCTAAAATTATGACACCGGGGCTGACCACTTGCCCATACGAGAAGAAGAAGAAAAATCCCTATTCCTACTTCCCTACTAACATAATTATTAGTAGATTGTCTGTTTGTATGTGTGTTTATTTGTGTGGCGTTTGCGCCAAAATGCGTGAACCTATTCGGATGAAGCTTTGCACACAGATTGCTTACAGTACGGAGTTCAACATTAAGGTGAAACCTTTTACTCAGCGCGCCAAATTCAAATTTTCTTGCGTTTTTTGCCAATCATAGCTTAATTACTCAACATGATTACATGAAATCTGATTTTGCTCAAATCACAGATAACCCCCAATAGATACCGCATTACGGGATTTTTGTTCGGATCCTAGCTCACCGAAACTGGAGGAAGGCGCGGGTTGCGGGGACTGGAGCCAATGCGCTATTATTGGCTGTTTCGAGTGACGCCCTAATAATGAACTCTAATAATTGGTCCTTGAACTAAGGTCGTGCTGCAAAGCGGCGATTTATATAGAACCATTTACGCCAGTGCGTGGTGCGTGGTCGTCGTCTTTCATGCGGTATCTATTGGGGGTTATCTGTGGCTCAAATAAACAGAATGTATCACCAAAACGATTAAAAGTATCACCTAGATATCATTGGTGTAGCAACAAATGGCAATAAACAAATTTCGTCTTGAATTTTCGGTCTATTGCCATTTGGTGTTAAACCAATGATACTAAGGGTGGATTCGACCAAACGAGAGTAAGGGTTATACTTAGAATAAATCGCCAGTTATCCGAGAGTAAACCAATTTCACATTTTACCATCTACACTCAAGCCTATTCGAGAATAATAACTTATACTACCGTTTTTGGTGGAATAATAAACTATTCCGAGAATATTTTAATGGCGGCAGCGCGCCATATAATTCCAACGTTTACTTTCCTGCACTATAATACGACAAAATTGAGTTGCTATGACATAAACTTGAATACCTTGGCGTTGTAAAACAATAATTGTTAGCTGGGTAATAGTTTCGTTCATCGTTCACTCCGCTATTCGCGTATAAGTATTCTATACTTTGTATTGCATGGTAAAACGACTAATGAGTTATTCTAGTTTAAGATCGTGGAATAGATTTATTCTGGTATAGTTACTCGCGCATAAATCTAAGTTTGGTCAAATCCACCCTAAGTGATACTTTTAATCGTAATTTTTTGAGAAATTTTATTTATTTGCGCAAAATTAGTTTTCACGTAATCATATTGAGTAGTTAAGCTATGATTGGCAAAAAAACGCAAGAAAATTTGAATTGGCCGCGCTGAGTAAAAGTGCTTTTAACAAAAAAAAAAAAAAAAACGGAAGAACTGTCGAAACCGCGGTAATCTAGGCTCTGATATTAGCAGGTGGATTACACAAATACTTCTTCTCGTGTATGCAAGTGGTCAGCCCTGGTGTCAGAGTTTTTAGGCCGCCCAAAGGCTTCTGACTTGGCTTAACGACTGTTGGTTGTCTTACGACAACAACCAGGAGCGACGGCTTAACGGGCCCTCCGAAGCACGGTAGCACTCAGTTCTAAATGCCACTTTTTTGCTGTAGCTGTCACCCATCGAAGTAGTGACCGCAGCGAACGTTGCTTAACTTTACCGATCGGTTAGAAACGGCTAGTCGTGCTTCGCTATGAGCGCTACACAAATACTAATGCTATCTTTCTGTCATCTTTCCTTCTAGCAACTATGCCTAGATCGCAATGTAAAGCGCAACATCAAGAAGTTCAAGGGCTACGAATGGGCCATCGGCTCATCAGACTACAAGGCGAAGCTGGAAGAGACCACCAAAATGGAGATGAAACAGTTGCGGACCATGTGTGAAATGCTCGATTTGGATAAGAAAGGTAATATGATTTTTTATATTCATGACTAGGCTAGCGTTTGACCATAAATTCACTTGGGGTCTTATTGTGATCGTGGACTGTCTAACAGTTACACATTAAGGGTGCTGATGGGAAGCGACGATGTGGTCGAAGGTGTAGCATGCTTGCCTAGTTAAATACCTATTCAGTTTTGACTTGAGCAACTCCGGGATGTACTTTTCTGGAAGCACCAACCAGGTAATTGCATATTTGTATTTATTTTATCATAATAAGAACGGCAATACGCCAATTACACTCATTATTAAATTAATTTTAGTCACGCATGCATGATAAAAACGTTTAAAATAAATAAATCATTTAAAATGAAATTATACCATTAGTCTAACAAATTAATAAATGATCAATCAATCAAAAATACATTAAAAAAAGAATTCAATAGAAAATAGTCAATTGTGTAAATATAAAAATAAATAAAAAGTCATCATAACAGTAAAATATGAAAAATTACAGATTATAAACTTTTACAAAATGATAATAATGATTTAAGAATCCATTGCCATTTATCACAAAAAATGTCACATTCAGGATTAGCGCTCAAGAATGCATTGAGACCGCTTACTAAACGGCACAAAGGGGTTTTGGCTCTAGCCACTGTACGGGAACTAGGAACAGAAAAGAGCCTGTGCCTACGACATGACCTCACCCGGATGTAGTTATCAGGGACAAAAAGCCTACACAGAACATTGTGCAATTCTGAAGAGTCAATGGTGCCTCTTAGTATTTTACAGGAAGTATTGAGCTGATCAAAAGATATCCTAACCTCTAACGAGTTGAAACCAAGATGCTCAA
The DNA here is from genome assembly GCA_910589525.2 of Ennomos quercinarius. Taxonomy (NCBI): domain Eukaryota; kingdom Metazoa; phylum Arthropoda; class Insecta; order Lepidoptera; family Geometridae; genus Ennomos; species Ennomos quercinarius. Next base: position 6,291,783 of record OU342510.1, read on the forward strand.
GTAGAAACTTTATGGGGTATAGATAAGGGTATGATATTAAAACAAATATACTATAGATACGCAGTCTCAAGCGGATTGCGTCCATGTTTCATATTCAAAATTGTACCACTCTTATTAATTGCGCCGTAAGACCCATTTTGACGCAGTTATCGGCGAACCGTTCGCGTTTTCTCGAATAGATTGGTTGAAAATTGTTTTACTACCCTGTGGCACTCTGCTTTTCATCCCCCTCTATGAGAAAAGTAATTTTGTTACTGTTATGTAAGTGCGCCAAATGACTCATTTTAGGCGTACTTATCGAATAGATGGGATGAAAAAAGAATATGAATAATTTTGTTTATCATATGGTACGGTGCGCAGGTTCAGCATCGGAGCTGTCGGCGCGGCTGGTGGGGTTCCTGCAGCAGCCGACCGCCAACTCCCCGCACGCGCGCGGCGTGGCGCGCCCGCCGCCCGCGCCGCAGCCCGCGCCCGGCGGCCGCCCGCGCCGCTCCGCCGCCGTCAAGGTCCACAACCGAGGTGTGTACGCCGCCACACTCGCCCCCACGAGTACACATTACTTGCTTTGTGAGGGGTTGCTTCTCTAGAGGACGTTGATTGATGTTGAAAATTGCAGATCAAAATTTGATGTCAAACTGGGAATTTTGTGGGATTTTTTGGTGGATTGCGGGTGAATTTTGCACATGAAATAATTACGTTTCGTTTGGAGCTCCAGTCTGGTTATTTAATTTTTTTCAAAGTGTTGTTATCGCTAAAAATTTGGAGAGCTACGTTGATAAATTATTATTTCAATGTATATTATTATTAATTACATCGATTTTATTATAGAATAACCAATAATTAGTTAAATTGTATTTGGTATTCACTGTTTTTTTGTTTTATTTTTTATTTACAGTATATATTCATTATGATTATTTTGACAACAAGTTACGTCGCAATGGGCTTTACAAAAAGTGATATTCATTGATTTTGTGCTTAGACCGCGCCTTAAATGACAATGTGGTGGACGAACTAGCACGCTCGCCTATAAGAACTCCGTTCACTTTTCTCTAGAAAACAAACAGATTATAGCTATTAGGAAATAAATGCTGGTAAAGAGTTATTCAAACTTCTTAGCCGTTCGCATTATGAAGTCGAATCAAAGCGCTTGGTACGAATAGGAGGGATGGCAACTATGTATAGATGACGGGATGCCGTCCGTCTGGTCATCTGATGGGGGAATCAAATCATGCAATCCCACTGCAAACTCACCGAAATGTAAACCTACCAACGGATAGACTAGCAACTAGCCCACTACCTGTTGTAGTACGTGAAGCTTTACAAGTCATTGTTTACGCTTCCACATTACTTGTACTAACTAGATTTCTTTAGTGTTCAGTTCATAAATATGTTCTGAATGTTCAGGCTATTCCGATGAAGAATACGAGAGTGATCCGGAAACAAAAGTGAAAGGACCAAAACCACTTAAAGATGGATCAGAAGATTCCGACGTAAGTATAACAAACTATTTATACTGTTGTCCTTGTGATTGTCACGTGTGAAAGTTAGTGAGCGTATTTGTTCCGAATTAAATTTGGAATGAAGTTAACCGCCTTTTTCCATTTGAAGGAACTGATCAATGTTCCGATGTTTAACATCACTATGTTCATCACTATGTTGTCGTCCTCAAACTGTGGCAATCCTCTACCGTGTCGTCAATTGAATTAAAATTCCTAGTATAGGTAGCGTCATTTAATATATAAATATATTAGGCCCAATTTTGAAGGCTTTAGTGGACAGCCTTTAGGTTACTAAAAATATATCCGTCTCTTAAATTGCCGACTATCTGACAAGGACAACAACAGTTTTAGGAGTTTTAGATCTGTCAACTAAAGCCTTTAAAATTGGCCGCATTATACATTTTAATATAAATTATAAGACTAAAAAGAAGTAGTATTTTATTTGAAAGGATAATTATACTTTCAAGTTGGCCTCATAGAAATTTTTATCGAAATCGGTTCAGTATTTTAGCTTCAAAATCAAAATAACTGGAAAAGTATGGCATTTTGATATCATCCAAGTATGTTCTCAGTATGAAATTAAGGTGATGAAGTAGGTTTAACCCTATTTTGAAAGAATATTATGTATGTTTCCCATCGTTAGGGCTCGTTCAACCCGAGCGGGTCCGAGGAGGCGGACTCGGACTTCGACCCCGAGGCCGGCGAGGGAGCCCCGGCCGTCACGCGCAAGCGCAAGTCCTCGGGCGCCGGCCGCCGCCGCTCCTCCGCCAAGCCTGCCAAGCGGGGGAAGAAGGCGGGGAAACCGGGGAAGAAGGGAAAAGTATTATATAACACTCTGTATTCTTCCCTTAACAGAAGTTCCTTCCTACAAAGATATTATCATCATCATCAGCCTGAAGACGTCCACTGCTGAACATAGGCCCCCCACAGAGCGCCACTTTGGGCGGCTGCTTGCCTCCTGCATCCATCGGGTGATCAGCGCGGTTTAGGCCGGGTCGTCGGTCCACACACGCTGCGTCTTCCGGTTCGTGGTCGCCACTCGAGAACTTATTCTCCATCGGTTGTCAGTTCCACGAGCGATGTGGCCTGCCCGTTGGCATTTCAACTTGCTAATTCTAAGACCTATATCGGTCAGATTAGTTCTCCTGTGGATCTCCTCATTTCGGTTCTTATCTCGCAGTGAAACACTGAGCATAACACTTTCTATACATCTATTGTACTACCGCCCGCGAATGTTACTGACATTGACAGTTAAAAAGCGTGCGAGTGTCGTACGGTTAACGCTTTGACCTATAAAAGTGCTAAACTAGCCTTTTTGCAATAAATGGTTTGACTTTGATTCTTTGAATCACAAGTCAACAACCGGCTTGACGTGCCATCGCAAGAACGGTAGCGCTCAGTTGCAAATGTCACTTTCTTAGGGTCACCCATCTCTGGCTATTGCCGTAGTCGAGTAAAACTACGAATACGTGATAATATTAAATGTATATTTAGCAGACGGCAGTAAAGGGACGCGGTCGGCGGGCGAAGTCTGAAAGCGAAGATGAGAGCGAGAAGTCGGAAAGTGAAAGCGAGAACGAGTCGGCAAGCGAAGGGGAGGAATCCGATGTAAGTATCATTGTAACAGACAAAATTAATAACAAATTGAGTTTCACTGAGGAGTTTTATTTAAAAAAAAGAAATGGTGTTTTATGTATGACCCAATAGATGGCGCCAGTTGTGGTTTTACCAAAATCTGTCACTGTCACTGTTTCCAGCATAGACCACAGGTTATAGGAAATGTGTCACGATACTGACTGACAACTCTAAACTGTTTCGTTTATTCTATTTTCGTTGCGCGATAGCTCGGCTTAATTTTGGATCATAATATTAACGTTTATCTGTCTCGCAGTTCTGCTGTACTTCAATTTACTTAAGAAGAATGCACCACAGACTACTTAGAAGATACTACAGACAATAAATAAATAAATAAATAAAATAAAAATGTACTCGTGGTCCACTCAACTGAATTTAATGTTTAAACTACTCTATGGTTTGAAAGGTTTAAACTATGTACTTACAGCGCCATCTAGAAAAGAAGCGGAACCAGCTTTTTTTTTAAATAAAAAGCCTCATTGGTATATAATCTCGAAGGGGGGTAATAGTTCATAAATAGTGTAAAATTCTAGATATAGGTTAATTTTAGCTACTGCCATACGTTAACAATTCTATTACTATACTTATTAATGTAAATACCTAAGTAGGAGTTTGGGCGGGAACGCGGAAAAGTTCACGTCGGTGTATTATTTTACAAAACTTATGCTTTTTCCAGTGTTAATGTTTAAAATTGATGGTGTTTTACGCATTAAGTGCTGAATTACGAGCATGAGTGTGGGCAAGTGATATAATGTAGTGAAACGTGGTTTTTCGTGTTGCTTCCAAAATTCCATAGAAGCCTCTAGTAAAGTTGCCACCACTTTACTAGGGCATGCCTTAGACTGGATTATGACTTAGACTAGACTATGACTACTCTGACTGTGACTATGACTTGACTTTTCCATAATACGATGAAAAATTACAAAACTTGACACTGGCTAAATACACTATGTGTGGAGCCAAAATATAAGAAAAAAAAAAAACCTAAGTAAGTACCTAGCTTAATTAGTCATAAGTTACTGTTGGCAAACAGTAACTTACGACTAATTACCAAATAATTGCAACACTCTTGTCAGAGGACATATATTTTGGTTACTTTAAGTTGTATACTTTAGTACTAAGTTTATGTAAGCAATTATATACTAGTTAATTACTAGGTGGTAGGACTTTTCCGCAAAGTTCGTCTAGGTAGGTACCACCGCTTTGCTAGATATTCTGCCGCCAAGCAGTAGTGTGCAAGCACTACTGTGTTCCGGTTTGAAGGGCATTGTAGCTAGTGAAATTACTGGGCAAATGAGACTTTATGATCTGATCACTCAGTCTAGTAATCTGATTACTAAACTGGGTGATGTCTCCGGATGACGTGCGCAGTGCAGTGTCGCGCGAAACTTTATTGTTGTAAAGTTCCGGGTGACACTGCAACTGTTATGGGCGGCCGTGTCACTTAACATCAGGTGAACGACTAGCTCGTCACGTCATTCAATCACTTAAAAAAAAATAAAATATAGAAATAAATCTACTCGCGAAGGTCGAAAACGTTTGCAAGTATTATATAACACATAGAAAGAACGATTTTGACAAAAGCAAGATTTTTTTTTCACATTTCCACCATTGTCTAAGTGAAGTGGGAGTGAGACATCAATAGTTTTGTAATATGTTTGTTGACGCTTGCCATGCTATCTTGCAGGGAACTTGCTGGTACCAATTAGTCAAGATAATAGTGCTATCATCATAGTGAATTGTATTGGTCATTCAGTTAGTGCACTCTATTCTATATACTACAAAAACATGTCTCCCTCTATAGTCTAGTATTCTATGTTAAATATTTTTCTTAGCAGGAGCCCAAGAACAAGCGCGGCCGACCGCCCGTGGTAGCGAAGAAAGGAAAGGGTGTCGTCGCTAAATCTAATGCAAAGGCGACGCCGGTCAAACGGAAAGCGCCTACACCACCAGGTAAGTTAACCCATTGAGCGGCTCGCGGTCGATGACGATCGTAACACAATTCACATCAAAAACTGGAGATATCCACTGAACACAGGCCTCCTCTCCCATAAAACGCCACTTTGGACGCTTATCATAGGGTTTTGTACCCACGTGTGTCACCACGTTTGACAGGCGGCTTGGTGATTGCAGTAGATTATAGTTAAGACCAAGTAGAATGCTGCTGCCCGTTTCCTGGATATTCCTTAGCCGTTATAAATGTTCATCATTATCAACAGCCTGAAGACGTCTACTGCTGAATATAGGAATAGGAACACTGCATCCATCAGCTCCCGCGGTTTTCACCAGGGCGTTAGTCCACCTAGTGGGGGGCTGGTTTACGCTGCGTCTTCCGGTTCGTGGTCGCCACTGGACAACCTTTTTTCCCCATCGGTTGTCAGTTCTACAAGCGATGTGGCCTGCCCATTGCCATTTCAACTTGCTAATTCTAAGAGCTATATCGGTCACTTTAGTACTTCTGCGGGTGTCCTCATTACGGATCTTACCTCGCAGGGAAACACCGAGCATAGCTCTGTGCATAGCTCGCTGCGCGACTTTGAGCTTCCTAATGAGGCCAACAGTAAGAGACCACGTCTCAGTTCAATAAATGTAAATGTAAATATATAAATGTTTGTGACCTCAGAACTCTGTCATTATTTGCCGATTTTGAAAACTTTTTTATTTTCATCAATATACTTTCAGATTGGGTCCATATAAATTTCATCAAAATCGATTCAGTATAGTTTGTCTATAAATCAAAATAACTGGAAACATGTATGATTGGATTTATTTCATTGGATGATAATCAAAGTATTTTTCAGTATGAAATTAAGACGAATGAATTCGGTTTAACCTTTTTTTTAAAAATATTATGTTTGCTACTAAACCCAAGTGAACCATTTGATATCACTAACATTGCTTACCAGCCAAGAAGAAGCCAGCGGGCAAAGCGGCGGGCCGGCCGCCAGCCAAGAAGGGCAAGAAGGCGTCCTCTGATGACGAGTCAGGAGAGGGAAGCGAGGAGGAAGAAGAAGAGGGGAGCGAAGAGGAAGAGAGCGGAGAAGAATCCGATGCGCCCGGGGATAAGAAGGCCAAGCGGCCGCCTACGGTGAGTGTAAAAACATGTTCTATACCTCGTTAACGGTGTTGCCAATTTTCCTTAAAAAATATAGTTAACTGATTCATTTCAGTTTAATTAAAGATCTATTTCATTGTTTTATATTCTTCTAACCACATCTCAATGTCGGAATTCCTGCCTAACTTGTGATTTACATCAAATCTGATATTGATTTATATCTAATCTTATTGAAACAAAGTCATAAGTATTTTCATTTAGACTAACCCAATTTCGTTTATTTTGATATGCACTGTAACCGACTTAGGATGCAAATGTGTGCTCAAACTTTGCACACATACGCAGATGTCCGCTCCACACATAGGTATTATGTTTGGGAAGCCATTCAAATTCAAATTCAAATTAAGTTTATTGTAACATGAGCGGCATACCTACCAATTATACATATTACACAATAATAGATCAACATATTATTACAATTAATTATAAGAATTAAAACCATGCAGGCATAAAGCTGACATAGCCAAAAAAAAGCATTCGGTATGTATACCATCAGATCATAAAGTCTCATTTTGTCCAGTAATTTCACTAGCTACAATGCCCTTCAAAGCGGAAGTGCACAGTAGTGCGTGCAAGCGGCGGAATAACTGGTAAAGCGGTGGTACCTACCTAGACGAACTTAGCAGAAAAGGCCTACCACCTAGTAAAGTATTTTACTTGAACCAATCCATGTCCACAGGATGATGAGATAAAGAAGTACGTGAAGCAGATACTGGAGGGAGCCAACTTGGAGCAGATCACCATGAAGACAGTGTGCAAGCAGGTGTATAGCCACTATCCGGACTTTGACCTCGCACACAAGAAGGATTTCATCAAGGCAACAGTCAAGTCGGTCAGTATATACATACAAACACACTTTACTGGCTCCAAGTACGGGTAGCTTGAGCTGTAGAAATCGACTTACCTTTTCACGTCACGTCATTAACCCATTCAGTGCCGGGGACCCTCCAGGAGGGTTCTCACCTTTGGGCCCGAGGACCCACCTCGAGGGTACACATTAAAAATATGGTTTACATCGTAAAAACACTAATAGAATTAGAAAAAAAAAATCGCAACTTTTGGCAGATTATCATCTTTATAATACACATATATACGACGTATTTGAGCGTATTTTATATTACGAGCGCATACTATATTCCGCGATCCCTCGTGGGCTCACTCTGACGCATCTGTGATGCCGATTTCTACAGATCATACTGACTACACTAGCGAGGTTGAAGTACTCCCCATAATGTCAAACAGGAAACGCTTGGCACTCGGCGGTTTATGATCTTTTTTAAATTAGTAAGGGTAGCGTTCGGCGACGTGATGTTAAAACGATATGGTTGAAGGTAGCACAACCCTACACATGGATTGGCTTACAAGTAAGACTGCAGGAATAGATTTTTAACTTGATGTTGGGTGGTATTAGTTTCAAATCCCCTGAGAAACTCGTGCATTGCTCCCCCGGTATTGTTAGCCCCGAAAAAAGACAGTATCGCTTTCCATACAATTATGCATTGCTTTACTGTTTACGCGCATACCGCGTTTCGTCGTACAAGGTCATGCGTCGTGCGAGACAAGGTAAATCAGCGGCGCCAAACCTGTTTTGTCATGTTCAATATTGGAGTTTTTCGAGGGATTTGAAAATATAAAACCCCGTCAAACCGGAACAGGGTAGTGCTTGCACACTACTGCTTGGCGGTACAATAACTGGCAAAGCGGTGGTACCTACCTAGATGAACTTTGCAGAAAAGTCCTACCACCTAGTGAAAGTTATTTTACATAATGTTGAATACCTTCTTTCATGCCAGTCTTTTACATGTGTACAAATATTTTTGTAACGATCCTACAGACTAATAGTGGGTACTTACCACATTTAATCTCCGAGGTAGTTTTGTGGACATATTTGTGAGGAACATTTGTAGACAAGTGAAGAACTGACATCCAGAAATAAGATGCATGCATAGTTTTAGATGCTTGTTGCATGTTTTTATTTCTTTGTTTTAATTTGTTTCTTTTTTTGTTTGTTGCAGTGTATTTAAGATGTTTAGGCGATAAGGGAGGAGTGTAGATGTCTGCATAGTATACCTAGTTTATAAAAGGACATAGCTATATATTATTACAATAATAATATATTAAAAAATAAACTGTTGAATTACTGAAAATGAAGTCGGAACGAATAAACACCCGGTTTCCATAATCAAGGTAGTAATTTTTTTTGCTTACTTGTTTGCATGTTTTCTTTATTTTTATACCTCTTTGTTTTACACTGTCCCATAATTAGTTAAACGTGCAATGGCTTGCTCTAGAATATATTGTCGAGAATATTTTATTTCTGAAAGGAGTGTCTTTGATTCTTACTATAAAGATAATGTGCTCAGAGTATATCCGATGGACTGGATGCGATAGCTCCAGTCTAGACCTTGGCGTGCGGGAATAAAGCCTTTTTCCCAGCCAGCCGTGAGGGCTGACATGCGACCTTATAATTGTAAGTTTCTCAAGCCATTGTTACCCCAATCATCTAGCATCCTTTAGCATCCAAGTAAAACAAAGCTAAATTCCTTGTACAATTGGAGAACTTACGCTAGCTCTGTTTTCCAGCTCATATCATCGTGAGCAGTGACCGCTCGGCCGCAACACAATAAAACATAGAAATAAGCTACACACATTAATGAAAACTTAGTAGTAACTCGCCCGCCGCGGCTGTCCAACCGAACACATCGTTTATGACGTATTTTAACAGCATTTCTGTAAAGAAAATAGAAAAGGTGGATTATTGGGTTTACATCCTTAGGTTTTTGTGATCCATGGTAATCGACAACACAATTGCGAACGCTGTAATTATAAATATCTATCACTGTATACACTGTTGTCAGATTGTTCAGATTGATTGGTCAGAACTTCTTGTTTAGAGTGAATTTGTAATACAAAAAGTGAAAGGCGAGCGCTGTTAAGATTGGTCGTCCAGTCAAGTGTTCTTTTCCCACGCATTTACCTATCCTTGAACATAACAAACGTAATACTTGTCTGAGATTTTCTACGCTCCCGCTATAATAAGAAAAACAAAAACCAATTTAGGCCTATCCTTTGGTTTTTATTTCTTTAACCCAAAGTACTTCGTGTGAATTAATTATGTTTACTGGTCAATTTATTGTGGATTATGTCTTGAAAACAAGAGATTCTTGCCAATTAGACTTCTAAAAAAGTTTTTAAAGTCTATCGTACAAATCGATTTTTAAATGTGAACCGTAATAAATAGAAGATAAATTGAATGGGCCAGAATCCGGTCTGAGATTTTATAGATCATCAAAGATCGCAACTAATTCCGGAACTTTGATTTTGTTTGCTATTTATCAACAGATGTATCCTGACAGATGCGTTATATTCTAACAGCGTTCGCGACAACACCGTGTCGTGTTTTACAGTTCAGAAGCTTTGTCAAGTAACTCGGTAGTTATGATAATCAACACTCCTCGTTTAGCTTCTTGACTGAAATAATAAGCAATTTTTTTCTAATATCTTTCAACGAGTATCTCATTGATCCACCATTTTCACAGTTCTTTTGTTTTGTATGGGAACGGCGCGGCAAGGGCCTATACTATAATTTTATGTTGTAGGAAATAATTCCCTTTAGCGTAAGGATAACACAAGTAAACAGTTCTAGATTGTAACGTAAGGTTTGTTTATTTTTGTCTGTCTCTTTAAGTTGTGATTTTGTTATTTGTTTACGTTGCCGGTTTTACACGACTTGAATGATCATTGACCTTGTATTTGCCGTAGAAATATGGCGAGATCGCACTACTGTAATATGGGATGTATTTTAAAAATAATCTTGACACAAATATACGTGGACTTTTTGATGGTAGTTTTTACAATGCAACCATAATATTTTTCTATAAGTTTGTATTTAGTTTCTATATAAAAATGAATTAAAATTATTTTTGTATGTAATTGAATGTTTAATTTGTTGATAAAATGTACATGTAACAGTCGGGACGGTATTTTAAGGAATGAATATTAACATTTGTAATGTAAAAATTGGCAGTTCTAAGCATTCGTTTCCTAATTTTAATGTTATGTTAATAATTATGGTTTGGCAAGAAATTCGGAAGATAGATTATTTTTAAATATGGAGGTAGGTTTAAAACGTATTTTCTTGCAGTTGGGCTATATGGCAAATGTAATTGATTAAGGAATTAAGTGTACTTTTAAGATGTGTAAATAAACACACAGAAGTTGCAAGATCCGGGACTAAGTTGTTTCAACTAAGGAGTAAATAAAATAAAATTGTATTAAACTTTTGGCTAAAAAGTTGGCGTTAAAGTCGGAATCATATTGCTGTATTAGTCTTGTCTGCATAATTTAGCGTTATCTAAGCATACGTGTGTACAAGAATATGTATTTCTTATTCGCACACAACGCATTTCTTACCAATTCCATTAAATATCGGTGAGTGTTCTCAGACGTCCTGCACACAACCGTTCACTCTGCCCCATATCAGTGTTGCAGAGCTGTTGTTGTTACAGAGCTTAGCTTACACCAATCGGCCGACATTATTTTTTGTTACATTCAGTAGTGTAAGTTTATTTCGGATAGATCACCCGCTTGAATATTTAGGTGCTTATATAGCATTTGATATTTTTTTTATCTTGTGGCCGACGTCGTCGCGAAGTCCGTGGGTGAGCTATGTACTATAGGCGGGTGTGAGCGCGCCGAGACACGGCAGACCGAGACGGGTATATTTACATTGTTTGTGTAAATGTATCTGCCTCGTAAAGCATCAAATCAAACGTATAGCCCGTATCGATTGATATATTTTTATCGCAGGGGTCCCTATAATCCTATTTTAAGTCTGGCATTAGATCGCGTCTCTCAGCACGCCCTCACCTTTTAGTTGTAAGATAGTTTTAATCAACATTAAATGTGTATTTGTGAATTTTAACCTATTTCGGTTGATGTTTCTTTATAAATGTGTAAATGGCCGAGATCTGTAGTAAAGTAGTGAACACGGAGTGATAGCGAGTGACTGGTTCCCCCTTTTACAATTGGAATATAGATAATAAAATAAATAAAAGTTTGAAAAAATGTCTTGTTTTATTTTTCACCTTTCCTCCTTTTGTTAGTGTATATAATACAGTATTTATACAAAATAATTATATCCCTAATATACACATTTAATTAGATACACTACACTATATTTTAATGAGTTAAAAAGAAGAATAATACAAATGGAGATCCAATAACAATTAGTAATAATCAGGGACGGATTAGCAGCTATAATTGACACTTAATAATTGACTAATTGTTATATATTAGTACATCCAAAATCCAAATTAACTTTGTGTGACATCGAATACCATAGCCAAAGATATATTAGAACTGCATAGCTTGGTCTGTGGTGTCACGACAGCCTGGTCTGGCTTGTGTGGGGTGTCACGAGAGCTTAGTATTTGGTGTGTGTGGGGTGTCACGAGAGCTTAGTATCTGGCTTGTGTAGGGTGTCACTAGAACTTGGTTTCTGGCTTGTGTGGGGTGTCACTAGAGCTTGATCTCTGGCTGGGTAGTGTCACTAGAGCTTGGTCTCTGGCTTGTGTGGGGTGTCACTAGAGCTTGGTCTCTGGCTGGGTAGTGTCACTAGAGCTTGATCTCTGGCTGGGTAGTGTCACTAGAGCTTGATCTCTGGCTGGGTAGTGTCACTAGAGCTTGGTCTCTGGCTTGTGTGGGGTGTCACTAGAGCTTGGTCTCTGGCTGGGTAGTGTCACTAGAGCTTGATCTCTGGCTGGGTAGTGTCACTAGAGCTTGATCTCTGGCTGGGTAGTGTCACTAGAGCTTGGTCTCAGGCTTGTGTGGTGTCGCCCGGAGCCGGCGCAGGCGCCGGTCGGGCGGGTCGTGTCGCGGCAGCATGTCGGGCCGCGCCGCGTGTGCCGGGTGCAGTGAGCTGTACGGACCGCTTGCAGTCTGTGACCCGCCCGACCAGTTCGACCGACGATCGCTCTCGTTCTCTTCTACGCTGTCTACGTCACCTGGAAAAGAATTGAGAGAACATTGTACCCAGATTTACGCCGGAAACTTTCGGGGCTCGTACAATGAAACATTTGAGAGTAAGTAAGCACTATTTAGATTAGTTATACGTATTATTTAATCTGTGCCTAAGTAGTTCTTTATTTATAGAGATTCAGTTTGCCAGGTGATAACTTTGATTACTAATTAATGTAGGTACAATAGAATAATCTATGCATAAGTCTTGTATAAGTACTTTCTATTCTAAATTGCATATAATTATCTAGTATTAGTAGGGCGTTGTAGCTGGTGAAATTACTGGGCAAATGAGACTTATAAAAATTTACCTCACAGTCTAGAAATCTTTATTAGACTGTGTGATGCTTATGTATACTCTAAGGTGTGTATAAAGTTCCGCGGCTAGAGCGAAACTTCATACAAAATACCCGAGCGGAATCCCGCGCGTTATACCGCTACCCACAGCGATAGCAAATAACGCGCGGGTTTGAATAGACCTTAAGTTGATGGGTGCCTAATAATTTATTCTTGTATTAATGGTGTTCAATAATGTTTTTGTTTTAAAAACAGTAAGGGGTGTAGATAATAAATGTATCTTACCATCGCTACTGTTATTGCTGGGCACGTGAGCGTCCCGTAGTCGCGGCCGCCGCCTCCAGTAGCGGAACTCTCGCGGGAGAGTGTACGACCGAGGGAGCGATATCTGTAAGCAACGGACATTACATCAAGCAAAACATATATATACACCGTGGAATTGAATTCGATGTTTTCCGTCCATGCTATAGAACAATTATACAGCGTTAGATAAAAAATGCCTCAAAAAATAGATCGCCGTGAGCCGAAATGTCCAATTCGCGCTACACGCAGCGGGCAAATGTTTCGTAGGTACTAAAAACTCCTGCTGTTGCTTTGCTGTTGCAAATTATACGTAATTACCCCGCCGGTCTCCCGGAGTGCCAAATTATTGCACGTCGCAGGACTTGCTAAGAATTTGAATTTGGACTAATTTTATAATACCTAGTTTTATACTATAGATACTTTTGTGTTTAGTTTTAAATAAACATCCTATAGCATGGACTAAGTACATTGTATACATTTCAGGAAAATATCGAATTAAATTCCACGGTGTATAGATAGTTAACTCTTTATTGAAACTAGTATTTAGAGAGGGTACAGCTAGTAGCTCTGCCTTCTGAACTGTAGGCTGTATTAATCAATGGGGTAAAAAACTGACTTTTGCTCACTTCAGATGGCAGCACTGTTGAGTGTTCCCTAAATCTGACAATTATCTGTCATCCTCCATAATAATTTTGTAAACAAATAAAAATAACTCAATTTATTTCATTAATATGACGTTGTGTTCAGCTTTGGATTGCAAAAAGACGGGAGTCCATGTATTCCCTAAAGATATCAAATGGAGAAAACAATGGATAAAAGCTTTACGAAGAAAAAATTGGGAGCCCACTAAATATTCAAGGTTATGTGCTTTTTAACAGTAGTAGATGCTTTTCTATTCCGCAACTGTTTTTTTAACTGCCTAACACTCCATGTTGAATACATTTTTGTAGTATTAGAATCGAACTCGCTGGTAAACACAAAGAATCAAAAACGCAATATAGCGGCGATTAGAATCACTCAACAGTGGCGCCACCTACGATTAGCTTTCAGTTTTTAACCCCATTGTAATGCAACCACCAGCGTTCGACAAAAGAAATAGTATTATACATTATGATACAATTAGTGTGCTTTGTTGATCATTACTCTTGAGGCGGTCAGGCAAGCGCGATAAGGGAGCCGAGAGGGTAAAGATAATAGAACACGCTTTTCATGCGACGTTTTTCATCACACTTGCGAGGAAAAATCAGGCTTGTTATTTTGTAACTAATTGTGAATAATTTGATGAAATTAATTTTTTAACAGGCACAATGCAAAAAAAAATTGCATATAAACTGTTTGTTGGTATTAAAACATAAATTATGTTATATTTATGATTTTTATAGCAGTATCGCCTGCTCAGCGTAATCTACAGATTTATTTGTAAAGGAAAAATTTGAATCACGAGCGGGACTTGAACCCGCATCCATCCGTCCCTAACCCCGTAAGTTGGTTGTAAAAGGTGAAGGATAAATTTGGACATGAGACCACTTGTCACGGTAGCTTAAGTAAAGCATGTCCCGGCTTTAGGGACGGATGGATGCGGGTTCAAGTCCCGCTCGTGATTCAAATTTTTCCTTTACAAATAAATCTATAAGTTATGTTGGTTTAGGTAAATTATACCTGACTGTCGATATCGCTGGGCGGTCGCGGCGTGTCCCGGGCAGCGTCCGGGCTGGACTCCCCGCCGCTACTGCCCCCGCCCTCCTCTTTCTTCCTACCCCTGTATAGTACAACACGTTCAATACAACAAATAAATCAATTATTTACCTAACCCAATGTAATGGCAACATCCTGAAAATATTTATTTATATATATTATTATATATTTTTAGGTTTTCATAGCTATTTTCTTAGATACCAAAAATGGTCATGACATCTGTAGGTTTTCCCTATTTAAGGTGATAAATTTCTCCCCACTAGTGAGACAAATCTGGTGGGGAGAAAACGAAAACCCGACACCAGCGAAGCGTCAAAATCGGCGACTCAGCACCCATCGCTGCCCGTGTTCCTAGAAGGCCGAGCCGCGAACCGCGCGGGCAGCGACGGGTACCGAAAAGTTTCTTGCCGCTTCGCAGACGCGCCGGTGGGCCCGACGCTTAATGGCGGCTGCGTAAACGTAGCAAAAATAAATAAATTTTTGTGAACATTTCACACAGCGCCACCTAGCCCCAAACTAAGCATAGCTTGCACTATGGGAACCAGATAACTGTTGTAAATACATACATAGAATACAATATAACAACCAGACACAGAACCAACATCGATGTTCATCACACAAATGTTTGTCCTGAGTGGGAATCGAACCCACAACCTACAGATCAGAAGGCAGGGTTACTACTAACTGAGTTATCAGGCCAGTCAAAAAGGGATATGCGCGGGTTGATGTAAACGGTGAGCGCAGCGTGCAGCTTGCAGCGCACTTCACAGCCGCCATTACGTTTGACTCACACTTTAGTAACCAACTGAGCAATATACGTACGTGTAAGGCGCGCCCCACGCACTATGGCAGCAGACAGGGCGAGTGGAACCTTCTAAATAATGTGGCGCGAGAAGGATTTCAGGCGTTCGACAACGCTGCATCTTGCGGATTTGTTCCATCTTCTTACTGCCTGGGTATTGAAACCTATGAAAAAAATCCCATAAATTAGTTGTAAACAGTGGATGATCGCTTGTCGGTATCAGACGGAAAATTAAATCTTAATTATCCTTGCTCCGCTTTAGAACGAGAGCCCGATCTATTTACCTGCTTTTTGTATGTATTAAAATTTATCTGTCAAAAAAATATTAAATCAAATCTATATACGTATAATAAAACTGTAACAGAGCTAAATCTGTTTATTGAATATTTTGCGAAAATTTTGATCGTATTACACTTTATCGGTATATTCCCAGTTGCTCCACATGGTTCGCCCCCGGGTGGCAACTGGGAATAAAAATTCCCAGTTGCCACCCGGTGGAGACTGGGAAGCTATTGCCCCCACTTCATTCGCCATACATTGCTGCGTAGATCGCCAACCCCTTCATTAGTATTCAATTGTAATTTATACATTGTTCTTGGGCGGAGGGGGGGCAAGTAAGGGGAGGCGGACTAAGTGAGGGGGGAGGTGGCGGCAAGTGCAGGGGGAGGCGGAGCAAGTGCGCGGGGGGCGGACTAAGTGCGGGGGAGGTGGGGCAAGCCCGGGGGCGAAGAATGTGCGGGCAACTGGGAATATACCACTTTATCGATACAGAAGTGGAAACAATTTTTTTTGAGTCTTTTGTCTGTCTGTCTGTCCCTTTGAACACGCATCACACTGGAACTACTGAACGGATTTGGCTGAAATTTGGTTCGGTTATAGCTAATTTTTCTGAATAACATTTAGGATACTTATTGTTTTCTAAAACGTGTTGAGAGTTGAAGTGCGGGTTGCACTAATAAACATGTATGTAATTTTTATGCAAGATTTTTTTTTTACTTTTTTATTTATACCCATCCTGTCGAAGGGAAGATGGAAGGGAAAGGAAAAGATAGTGGAAAAGGATGAAGGGATGGGACGGTAATAAAAAGGAGGCAGGCGAAGCTTGCCTTCTTTCGCCGGCCCATCCAATAACCCGTGCGAAGCCGGGGCGGGTCGTTAACAAATAAAGTTTTTGAAAAATGAAGCAATATAGATGGGATGATAGGTTGGGGTGCGATGGATGCCGTAAAGCCGGCTAAGGGAGTATTCAGAGAATGGCCATAATCCATCACATTGGCCAAGTGCATGTTGATCACACACACATTCCTACGAATCTAATGTTTCTTTAAGATGCCTGTTTCTTCAAGACGTTTTGAAAAATTACCCTTATTTTGAAACTAAATAATATTATTAGAACTTAAGGTGAAACGTATTACTCAGCGAGGAAAATTAAAATTTTCTTGCGTTTGCCGAAAAAATTAGAATTTGCCGCGCTGAGCAAAACGTTCCACCTTAACATTTTTAATGAACTTACCTTTCACAATTCTGACTGTACTGACTACAAGGTTCATTATACGTCGCCCTCATGTTGTCTATAGGCTGGACTCCTAAATGCTGCAGCGGCGAGCTATACTCGTCCTTATCACTATACTTATACTGGTTATTTTCGCAGTAACCCGAAAACTCTCCGACATGACCTTCTGAATATATTCCGTTTTGCATTCTAGGCTTTTCCGTGGCTTCGTAGTTAGCATCAGATATGTAGTTTCCTGGACTACTGTTTAAGTTTCTAGGACTAGCGCAGCTATTAGTTTCGTACGTACGAGTTTCGAGATAATTCGGTGATCTAATAGGCGTTCTCGTAACATCGTTTCTCAAGTTAGCAGGATTATCGTAAAATGTTCTCGTATTATCGTACCGCCTTTTGAGGTCGTTCTGTTGATTCTCGGTTTGGAAATTGAATTCTGCTTTTATTTCCGTGTAGGTGGGGTAAATGTTGCAATTGTGGGGGAGTATGGGGTAGTTTTGGTAGGAGTGCGCCATTTCTATGCTAGGCCAAGCGGGCGGTTCTGCGTGTGTTTTCGCTCGGGGTATAGGCTGTCTTTGCAAACTGCTGTATATTTCCTCGGCCGCTACGGGGGTTGTTTTGGCTAGCTTCCCCTGTTTTATTTCTTCTTCTATGACTCTTAGTTCGGCGAGTTGTTTTTGTTTCTTTTCTTGCAGTTTTTGTTGGATGTTGACGCGGGAGCCGACGCTTGAGCCCTCGTTTTCTGATGAGCCGCCCTGAAGAAAACAAAACTATTAAGGGGGCTTTTACATTTTGGCGAACTCGGTACCGCGCGCTCGGTACCGAGCTCGCAGCATCCGTCGGTTTCACCAAAAATATACCCAATTTCATTCATTGATAAATAAATAAGAGCATTAATTTAAAACTATGAAATAATTTGTATTAGCTTAGAAGAATGATGAGCTTTATTTTGGTAACAACATTTTGTTGATGTAATGTAAAACTGCGGAGATGTTAGAACTTTTGTTGAAGCCTTTTTTATTAAAAATCAAATTTCATTTAATATTTTTTTAATTGCTTGAAAGGTAAAAATTAAAAATCTGTTCTGACATTATGGAAGTACAGGATGTATTTAGTGGAGTATAATTTAGTTTGGAGACATACGTTACACAGAATTTGTAAATTAGAGCTCTCAAATCGGGTCTCTGTGTGTTTTTGCCAAAACGAACAACAGGAGAATGATGATTACTAAATAAATAGATAAATTACTTAAAATCCGTTCTGTCATTATCGAAGAAGATGAAATGATGGGTATTTTTCATATAATGGCTAAGTATAGACATTAATGCTATGCATCAAATATTGACGACGAAAACCTTGCAACTACGCATAATTTCGTAAAAGCCCCCTTAAAAGGGTCCATGATGCCTGAGTCTTATATCTCGATATTTTGGAAATAATATAGGTATACTAGTGTTCAGAATTCGAGATCAAAAGCCAATAACAGCACAAAAAAAATTGATCCAAAATTGTGCAATCCACAATTTGCTGACAGACATTAGTTTTACTTATTTTTAAACAATAATATGATACAATTCAATTAATCAATTATTTTAAAGCTTTTACTTTTACATGCTTGTTATTTTAAATGAATTTAGACCAAGTGAAAGTTTTTTTGTGCAGTTATTTTTCTTAGACTGGGAATACTGCAGAGATTCAGAACATTTCGTGCAATCACCACCGTTTTATTATTCGTGGTTTACTTATCGAAGTTGTGGGAGACCACATCGGTCTCAGTACTGGGGCAGCAGGCTGCTGCAGTGGAGTGGTGTCCGAATAAGGCACAGTCCGTGGCCTATGGATGGGTATCTTGATCCCAAGTAATAAAAATACTTTATTCACGTTCTACAGTATTTTTTTTTTTTTTTTTTTTTTTTTTTTTTTTTTTTTTTTTTTTTTTTAACGGGCAAATTGCCTTTATTACTCAAGCTAACTACTACAATAATAAAAACTAAACTAAACTAAACTAAACTAAGCATAACTAAGCTAAACTAAACTAAACTAGCTACACTACCTACTACAAAGAACACTTATGGACTGTATAATAGCCGCGATGGCCTATAGACAGTCCAAGTGCTCCAGCCCACTACCGGTAGGTAGCGTACCCAACATGCTGGCCGCATTGCCACGTTGAATTGCAAATTTACAGTATTTATTGGGCAATAGCAATAACACGCAGAGCGCTATAGATCACAATCTTATTATAGGATGAATTTAACTGTGTGAAAATATAAAACAATCGATACAATGCAATGAATGACGAATGAAGTACATTAAGAAACGGAAAGGATTTTTAGTCAGTGCTGCCACACCACAGCGCCAAAAAATATTACGTCTGTGGTAATACAGACAGCACAACAGAAGTGACTGAGCTATTGAGTTCGAGGATTTCCTTCAACTCAATGTGTTTTCGCTGCGTGCACTCAATGTTGCTGAAGTTTTTGTTATTATCTGTATTTTATTTTAATATTTTGTACAAAAACTTGTTTGTGAATGTCATGAGAGCATGGTGTATTGTACCTTAGATAAAAGGAATCCTCAAGCTCTTTGATTATGTACCTGTCTGGATGGAGAAATGTCAAAAGGAAATACCCGCAGCCGCTCAGTGGGTGAGGCCTATGTTCAGCAGTGGACGCCTTCAGGCCGATGATTACACACGCATCATTATTTTAGAGTTCTCTGTGTAAAGAAAACTGCTGCAAGGTATACTAACATGATGGTTGTGGGCGGCCGGTAGAGGTCGCCGCCAGAAGGCGGTGGCCGGCGCGGCGGGCGGGGGAACGAAACTGGTCGGTTTCTTCTTCTTGCGACCCGTCGCCGCGCTGGAATAAACGTAATAGTACATTACTGCAGCGGCCAGCAAGAGGCATTGATGGACGAACGCGTAAATGTGGGCACACACATACGCAAGTCCATCAATGCCCAGTTGTGGCCAAGGCTTGTTTAGTACTTTTCTCAAATGATGCGCGGAAATCAAAACTAAGTAGTAAGTTTTTGAAAATAATTTTTCCCGCGATAATAAATATTAGCGACATTTCACGCAACGCCATCTAGCCCCAAACTAAGCAAAGCTTGTACTGCCTGTATTATTTTACAGAGCAACAAAGTAAAAAATATATAATAAATTATTTCAAAAGAATGTAGATATTGTCGCATGGTCCCGTTACATCCCATCTCTTCCCGTGGATGCCGTAAGAGCCGGCTAAGGGAATATCCAGGGAATTGGCAGCAGCATTCTCCTCGCTACATTAAAAACCTTCTTCGATCACCAAGCGGCCTGCCAAGCGTTGTGATTATGGCAAGCCTCCGTATGATAAACGTCCAAAGTGGCATTTAACGGGGGATAACGAATACCGATATTCAGCAGTTGACGTCTTCCAGTTGTTTTTTTTATGTAAACGGATGACGTGATGAGCTAGTCATGGGCCCGATGTTAACCGTCACGACTGCCCATAACAGATTACAGTGTCACTCGGAACTACAAATTAAAGTTTAAAGACAATTCACTGCGCACGTCATCCGACAGCATAGTAATAAGATTTCTAGACTGTGAGATCAGATCATGAAGTCTCATTTGCCCAGTAATTTTCCTACCTACAGTGCCCTTCAAACTGGAACACAGTAGTGCTTGCACACTACTGCTTGGCGGTACAATAACTGGCAAAGCGGTGGCAAACCTTGACGAACTTTGCAGAAAAGTCCTACCAAGTACTGATTATGTGATATGATGCAGAGTACTTGTTGTAAACTTACCTGACCGGGTTTGAAAATCTACAGTTGAACACGCCGGGTATGGCTGCGTTATCTCCTTGGTTTGACTGTTTACCTACAACATAATAATTACATAATATCACGGAACAAAGAGGAGAGGAATGACACACTAAGAAAACAGCGTAGATCAAAAAATGCCTAAAACTAGATGGCGTTGCAAAATGAGCGGGTTATAAGTTGAGCGCGGATCAGAAATATGCCAAAAAACCGTTTTAAACCCAGCCCGCCGTAGCTACCCGTATAGCCCGCTCATTTTGATGTGCCATCTAGGTTTAAAACGGTTTTTTGGCATATTTCTGATCTGATCTCAACTTAAAACCCGTTCATTTTGCAACGCCATCTAGTTTTAGGCATATTTTTTTGGTGTGTTGGCATTCCTCTCCTCCTTGTTCCATGATAATATCAATAACATAATTGTGAATATAAATGTTATGTTTGACCTATACATGATGCAATAGGCTAGTTGCCTGCTATTAAAAATTAACAAGTAAATATTATTTTCATAAAGTAGGTTAAAAATAAATGCAATAATTGAAAAAATAGGTAAAATCGGTAAATAAATCACGGAGTAATAAGCTTTTAAAGTTTCTGGAGGGGGCATCTACTATCCCTTTCTCGCAAACTTTCTTCCCACAGTTAATATGAAAACACACATTGTGAAGTCACATGCCAAAGAGACTATGTAAAGGTACCACAGCTTAGTTATGAGGTACTATGAAGGAGCAAGAGTGACGTCGCTGCATGTTTCAGCTGTCTCTTTCTATTCCTGTATTTTAAAATGCTTGTAACTTTGTCATTTTTTGAGATATTTAATTTTTGTTTTGACGACTTTATTTTCTGATGAATAATTATTAATTTATGCAATAAAAAATATCAGGACACTAGCTTATTGAATTTTTTTTCTTGTTTTATGTTTGGCTATTTCAAGTATGAATATAGGGAGAAATAAAACACTTCTTTCTCTATACCATGTAAAGGTAGTAAAGGTACTCAGCCTTTTTTTTTAAAACTTAACAGGCCCGCATTTGACCGCAATCTCAGCTGATGGAAAGTGACGACGCGATGTACGATGGTATATATAGCCTAATATTACATTCTGCCGCGGCTCATTCGGCAGAGAAACGTTTGTCGAACTTCGAAGGTAAGTATCAAAATCCTCTTATATAGGTCTAGGTATACAGGGTTACAGGAAAAATCGTGCTAGATCCTTTAGAGGTAGCTTCCGATATGCTGCGTCGAAGTGTTGGAACAATATTCCCCCACCGATAAGGAACCTGCATAGTTTGCATAGTTTCAGAAATAAAATAAAAGAATTTATTTATGCACACCAAAAAAGAGAGGAACTACTCGTGCATGACACTAGTGCAATATAACTTACACACATACCTACATATTACTACTTGGTTGCGCCTCGTGGTTTCACCAGTAGTGACCATGCCACAAGAACCACTAAGCTTACCTCTGTAAATGTGGCATATTTTGCTGTTTATTACTTGGGAAATTCATCCCCCGTAAAATGTGTTACCTATAAGTTTATATATGTATAAAGTTATATAGTTGGTTAGTTGTTGTTTATATTTTATGATAATGTGCGTGCGCTGCCTTTTTGTTGAAGGCGTGCGTGATGTCACTTGCCGGTGCCAACGGAAGACCAGCGCTGGTTGCTTGCAACTAGCATTTTGCTGAGTTGGAGCCTGGTTGTGGCAAACACTATTAGCTTTTTATAAAAATTGTTTTAGTTGCATTGGTGTTTGACACAAATAATAAATTTCATTTCATTTTTTCATTTCATTTCATTTCATTTTAGATCCGTTAAGGGTGTGGACTATGAATATGAATAATATTTTTTTTAGATATCCCTTAGAGAAAAATACAGTTTCTAATATTTTTTATTTTATTTCTTAACTTTCACTTGTCTGCTACGGTCTATTCAATTAACTTATGTACTATTTTAATGATTGACGTCCCAAAGCATCTTATTACACATGTAAAAATGCAATAATAATAATAATAAGACACAAATAAAAAAATTAAAAGTCGAATATCTCGAAGAGGGTTAAGTTTAGGCTAGGGTGTTTCATAGTGAAATAAGTCAGAAATGATGGGTACTCCACGCCCTTAACGGATCTAGCACAATTTTTCCTGTAACCCTGTGTAGTCAACTTACCATTTTTATTTTGTGACGAAGCATTTGTACTATTAGTTCCCTGTTGGGTTTCTCCTAACATGTACCCCAGTCTTCTAACGTGAAAATATCTGTAATATAAATAGTCATAAATATGTATAACAAATTACCGATATGGCTGTTAGAATTAGCAAGTTGAAATGGCAGTGAGTAGACCACATTATTTTTTTATGTGATTGAATGACGTGACGAGCTAGTCGTTCACCTGATGTTAAGTGACACGGCCGCCCATAACAGTTGCAGTGTCACCCGGAACTTTACAACAATAAAGTTTCGCGTGACACTGCACTGCGCACGTCATCCTGAGACATCACCCAGTTTAGTAATCAGATTACTAGACTGAGTCATCAGATCATAAAGTCTCATTTGCCCAGTAATTTCACTAGCTACAATGCCCTTCAAACCGGAACACAGTAGTGCTTGCACACTACTGCTTGGCGGCAGAATAACTGGCAAATCGCTCGTAGAACTGACAATCGATGGGGAAGAAAGGTTCTCGAGTGGCGACCACGAACCGGAAGACGCAGCGTAGGTGGACCGACGACCCGGCCTAAACCACGCCGATCACCGCCGATGATTGATGATCACACAGTGGACGTCTTCAAGCTGATGATGATGATGATAACAAAGAGAAAGACCATCAGTGTAACTTATTTTATTGGTGTATTTATTTAATTTATAGTTCTATTTAAATACACATTGTATACAGCCATAAACCAGAAAGAAGAAGATAGTTTTGTCCATCTTATTTTTGGTCAATACCATAAGCCGATCACCAAAAAGAATACGAAGGTCTACAGCCCGGTCATCGAGAGAATGCGATCCTGCATGATTGGTCGAACGGACGACATAACTTGGGATAAAAAGCCTATGTTTGAATCTAGGGTATAAGCTATCTCCATACCAAATTTCATCCAAATCCGTCCAGCTGTTAAAGCGTGAAAGAGTAACAAACATACACACAAACTTTCGTCTTTATAATATTAGTGTGATGTGATGTGATATATAGGTAAAAAATCTTAAATAATAAACTTAACTGCATAAAATAAATGTTTTCTTATTTATTAACCATTAAATTTTAGCGAAAAGTTACAACATTTATGTTAAGTTAACATCGTAATGATTTATCATTAAATATATATCATTATGTTAACTTAACATAAATGTTATAACTTTTCGCTAAAATTTAATGGTTAATAAATAAGAAAACATTTTTTTTTATCCATCCATTCAATACTTAATAATTATAGATACAATCATGTTAGTGATCTTTGTAGTTATTTTGCAAGCTTTAGTCGCAGGTATTGTATGACAAAAGCATGGTGGGCGAATAGTGATGAGGTCGATAAGCTCACCTATAATAGAGCAGCATGAAGAGTATGCCCGCGCAGAAGGCAGCAGCGGCGGCGGCCGCGGCGGCTGCGGCGCGCCTCGCTCGCCCCGACATCCACCACAACGTCATCAGCAGAGAGTTCTCCACGCACATCACGCAGTAGAATATCACCTGGGAGTGGGGAACTGGTACAATAAACCACTACAGAGACCACCACAGATTAACGAAAATAATATCCGTTCAAAAAAGGGATTCAACCGATATCTCTTCATTCTGAGAAGTACTTGGAAATCATACTAGGGGTTTTACTAAGTGGTAGGACTTTTCTGCAAAGCTCGTATATGTAGCTACCACCGCTTTGCCAGTTATTCTGCCGCCAAGCAGTAGTGTGCAAGCACTACTGTGTTCCGGATTGAAGAGCATTGTAGCTAGTAAAATTACTGGGCAAATGAGACGACCTACATACATTTTGAGTTATCGTTTGGCGTTAACGCTAATGGAAAGGGATCTTTGCTAGACCCCCCGGCCCATTATGTCTTGTCTAGTACCTCGCTTGAAACACACTCGTTTGAAAATTATTGGCCCAGTCGGTAGGATAGTTGGTACTTACCATCTTCTGGCGATGGTTGAGCTCCTGTAGATTAACGTATGCGAAGACAAGCACGGCGGCTATTAGAGCGGAGAGGCACGCCTTACGACCGCGACTGATGCGCTCGCCGTGGAACACGTTCTTGGGAGATATTAGCCAGAGGAACATTGAGAGCCAGTGGAGACCTGTAACGATGAAAGTTTGCAAGAACTGAAAACTATCAGAGTTTGAATTGGTATATTATCCCGAAAGGGGGTAGTTGAACTTCGTCCTTGACCGACTGCGTTTACATTAGTTTAACGACCTGTGTTTAGAAAATAATTTATAGTACCTATCTTGTTAACTCTCGTAGCGATCGCACGTGCAATTTTGTGAGTGGATTTATTTTTTAGTATGGAGGTTTGGAAACACGCAGTTTCAAGTAAGGCTCTCACAACTTGTGGGCTATCATGGTCCCAGTCTCCTCCTTTTGGGATAACATACCAATTCAAACCTTGTATAATGTCAAAATTGTTGTTATGTTTTGTAGTCGGTTGTTTGGACAAATTGATTATTAATGTGGAAACAGACAAATATTTATTGAAATATATTTAAATTTATTTATTTTAACAAAAAAATGCCTTTTGGTGGGCATTACAGTTTCCCAATTCGCCCACTCAAGGCCTTAACTCCTAAATATTATTAGCCAGTGGAACATTAAGAGCCAATGGAGGCCTGCAATGAATAACATACGCTAGAGTTGAAATATTTATTAAAATTGTTGTTATGTTTTGTATTTAACAATTGTTTGGGCAAATTAATTATTAGTCCATCCATTTAGCGTGAACCCGCGTCTTTAGTTCATTCCTTGACTCCTGAAAAACTGTGTTCGGAAGTATATTTTGGAGTATGACCCTGGATCTTAACTAGGATTCCTGTATCTAGGGACCCAGGAATTACGAGGACCCACAACACCCAGACACAGAAGAAGTATTTGCGCTTTTTTTTCTGTGCATAAATACTTGTCCTGTCGCGGGAATCGAACCCGCCGCCTCCGGGTTATGAGCCGACCTGCTCAAACAGCACACCACTGAGGCTGTATTTATGAGTAATTAAATTATGTAAAACCATTTTATGTCTACAAACTTCTTATTTATTTATTTAATACTGTCTATGCGTTCGCTACTTCATTGTGGTTACAGCTACGGAAAGCTTATTTTCATTTGTTGTTGTTATTTGAATACATTTATTTTGGGAGTTCATGACGAATATTATATTAAAATAATTGTTTCGTAAATATAATGTATTAATTAAAGTTACCTGGTGAAAGCCGCGGGGAGCCGATGGATGCAGGAGGCGAGCAGCCGCTCAAGGTGGCGTGCTCTGGGGGAGGCCTATGTTCAGCAGTGGACGTCTTCAGGCTGTTGATGATGATGATGATGATGAATTAAAGTTAAGAATTTAAATTTTGGACAGACTTAAACGTAACATGTTGCTCTCTACCGACCTTTTCATCGTTAGCTGGAGTTTTTCAATAGTATTTACCTATAACTAAAAAGAGCCAGTATTCGTAGACTAGACCGTACACGGTGAGTGCGCAGATTCGCGCAGATATCGTCCCCAACCGCCATAGAAACTGCAACAATATCAAAATTACACGATTTCATTTCACAACTTTACCATTTACCATCCTCTCTCAAAAATGTAGATTTTATCAGTTATCTAGTTTCCAGACAGAGCTGGAAAAATTACAAAATTACGCTCGGGCTATTTTCCTCCCGTTTACAAATAAAAAAAAAGTTATAGATTATATTTATTATGATGATAATGTTATAAGAAAAGTTGTAAGATAACAGTTACTTCTTAGCATTTTTAACAGTATTAAAACTTTGTATATTAATTACAACTTACTAAAATAAGTCACGGTTACAAAATTTTAATCGTGACTTTTTTTTTCTTATAGTTTGGCTCCACACATAGTGTATTTAGCCAGTGTCAAGTATTGTAGTTTTTCATCGTATTATTAAATATTTCATGTAAAGTCAAGTCTTAGTCACAGTCAGTCAGGGTAGTCATAATCCAGTCTAAGTCACGCCCTAGTAAAGTGGTGGCAACTTTACTAGAGGGTTCTATGGAATTTTGGAAGCAACACGAAAAACCACGTTTCACTACATTATATCACTTGCCAACACTTATACTCGTAATTCAGCACTTAATGCGTAAAATGCCACTAATTTTAAACATTAACACTAGAAAAAGCATAAGTTTTGTGAAATAATACAATGCAACGACGTGAACTTTTTCACGTTCCCGCCAAAACTCCAATCGTGACTTATATTAGTAAGTTGTAGCATTTTATCTTATCTATTGTAATTTACTATAAATATGGGTTATTATATACCTTAATCCTGAATTAAAGACATTTTATTATTTATTAAGTATTTGTTTGTTAATGCTGGTTTGCACTAAAGTTTGACAGCTCTAAGTCGCACTCTCTACGACATGCCCAAACGCGTTGCAGTAGGCACGTCATAGATAAGTCCGAACTTAAGAACTGTCTAACTTTAGTGCAGAGGAGCATTTGAATCGCAAGGACAGGAATTTGCAATATTAATTGATATCATCATCATCAGCTTGAAGACGTCCACTGCTGAATATAGGCCTCCCCCAGCACCACTTTGAGCGGTTGTTTGCCTCCTGCATCCATCGGCTCCCCACGGTTCTGACCAGGTCATCGGTCCACGTAGGTCTGGTATGAATTCTGCCCTCATAGTGCAGAACGCGGTAACTAACGTTTTTGGCAAAATTGAGTTAGAGAAATATTCAAAATCGCCAAAAAAACTATATTCTGTTCTTTCTCACGTATCAAAATTCTATTTCGACTTAAAAAACTCAGGAAGTAAGAATGCAGCAACTCGACTACTCTCGACTACTCGCAACTTTTGTTTTCGCGTTTTTCTCGAAAACACGTTTTACCTACTTACTGCATTTTTCATAAGGACGACAGAATAGTTACCTGAAATATAACGCCAAGCCACGTGAGGACGAGCCTGTGCACATTCTGCAAGCGAACGTTTTTACTGAAGCTAGCGAGCGCCCAGCAAACAGAGAAGAGGGAAAGAGACGCCGATATCACGTTCAACTCTGCGAACGCTTTGTTAGCTGCAACATAATTAATATTTTATTTATTTTTATATTAATATTAATTTACAGGTAGGATTTTTCTGCAAAGTTCGTCTAGGTAGGTACCACCGTTTTGCCATTTATTCTGCCGCCAAGCAGTAGTGTGCAAGCACTACTGTGTTCCGGTTTGAAGGGCATTGTAGCCAGTGAAATTACTGGGTAAATGAGACATTAAGACCTGATTTCACAGTCTAGTAATCAGATTACTAGACTGTGTGATGTCTCAGGATGACGTGCGCAGTGCAGTGTCACGCGAAACTTTATTAGTTTAAAGTTCCGAGTGACACTGCAACTGTTATGGGCGGCCGTGTCGCTTAACATCAGGTGAACGACTAGCTCGCCACGTCATTCATTCTCATAAAACAATATGGTCTACAAAAAATTCTTCCTTCCTATAAGAATAAGAATAAGAATAAGAATAAGAAGTATTTATTTGCTTAAATGTCGGTATATAAGGTTTTCGGTACATAATTAGTGCCAGATACATTTTGCCACCAGCGGCAGCATGCAAATATTGTAAACATAACAATTAGATACATAATTGAATGAATTTAACAGTTATTATTATTAATGTAAGTATTAGAATAAAAATAAAAATTATGCAATGTCAAAATTAATAAAAATGTCAAAACTATCCATATAAATATTATAAACATTACCCCTAAAAAAATCTGTCATGTGAAATAAAAGTACTAAAATGTCAAGCTTAGATAAAATTAGGTAACATTATGCATTCATTTAATCAATTCGTTTACAGAATAGAAACAGTTTACCAGTAGCCACATTTTAAGTTTCTTATTAAATTTGTTACCATGCATCTTTTTTAAGTCGGTATACTTACTAAACCTATGTACATAATTATAGCGAAATAAAATATATTGCAAATCTGGTAAAAATAAATGCACGACGGATTTAGTAAGGTACTTTGTGAAGTCAATAAAAGTGGGGATTTTTAATTAAAAAAAAAAAATTGACAACATAATCCGGCGAAAATATTAAAGCAAAAGTCAGGTCTAATTGATTGTCTATACCACTTTTATTTATTTATTTATATTTATAATATTACAAGCGGCTCGCCCCGGCTTCGCACGGGTATACCTAATAGTTTTCGCAGCGCACGCGATGTAAAGAATATTTTAGGTAACTTTTTTACACCTTGGGTTACATTATTGGAGCTTTAGTAAGGATCCCTAATTTTTTTGAAAATATAATATAGCCTATGTCACCCGGGGATAGTGTAGCTTCCCAACAGTGAAAGAATTTTTCAAATCGGTTCAGTAGTTTCGGAGCCTATTCAATGCAAACAAACAAACAAACAATCAAATCTTTCCTCTTTATAATATTGGTATGGATAAATGCGAAAGTTTATAAGTGAACGTTTGTTACCTGTAGCCGCCATACCGCGGCAACGGCTGGATGGATTTGGAGGAAATTTGGAATAGAGATAGCTCATATATACTGGAAAACATACGAAACTGTTTATTCACGAGTAAAACCACGGGGCGCAGCTAGTAAACAATAATAATTAAAAAAACGTGAGTAGGTAATTATTAACAAAGTATGTTCTTATCCCGCCATAAGTTTGCTGTGGGGTCCCCGTGTGAGAATAGTGTCACCCCATCTCTTCCCGTTTGTGCCGTAAGAGCCGGCAAAGGGAATATCCAGGGAATGGGC
Source organism: Ennomos quercinarius (assembly GCA_910589525.2). NCBI lineage: Eukaryota > Metazoa > Arthropoda > Insecta > Lepidoptera > Geometridae > Ennomos > Ennomos quercinarius. The sequence continues at coordinate 6,321,407 of OU342510.1, forward strand.
AGCAGCATTCTGTTCTGTACATTAAAATCTTCTGCGACCACCAAGCCGCCTGCCAACCGTGGTGATTGATTATGGCAAAGCAATAAGCGTCTTTAGTGGCGTTTTATGGGGAGGCCTATGTTCACCAGTGGACGTCTTCAGGCTGGGCTGTGATGTGTGATGTTCTTACCAGAAGGCTCATCAATGCTGGGTTCAGGAACGACGCCAAGCTCGTTTGGCGAGTCGTGCCGGTCGCGACTGTTGTCTCGGAACAAGATGTGCAGCTGTAGGAGTAACATCGGAGCTGCCTCGCAGAACGCGTGCACTAGCCGGAGCATGCCTGTTATAGCATAGTGTTATACATATCTGTGGTACACACAAATAGCTAAAACATACTGCTAAAAAAGTTCTAAAATTTAAAAAAAACTGTAGACTCCCACACTTACATAAATCTCTCACTTGGTGCTTCACTCTCCGTAGCTCCAGCGGTACTAAAAGTCTAGCGTATCTCCACAATACTCCAAGTTGCAAGCAGTGTAGTAATATAGGAAGCCATGGCGGCCGGCCCTTGCGATCCTCGCTTTCAAACCAAACGTGTAGGTACCAGCGGATTGATAGAACCTGGGAAAGAAAAAAACTTTGGGGCATAGTAGGCAACCCTTAGGGTGAATGAAAACGTCAGTGGCAGCGCCAGCACACGGAAAATGAAAGATGTGCCAAACCACTGCGAGTATGGCTACTTTAGCTATATTGGGCTAAATCTAGCACACTTTTAAGTTCAAGGTTATTCTTTATAGATATAGCTTGAAAACGGTAATCTTTTGATTTGTAATTCATAAACTGGGTTTTAACGATGCGAAAAAAAAGCGTAGGTATTCTACATTCGCGCAGAATGTGGAATACGCAAGCAAATAGATTAAGTACCTGTGATATCAATAGCGAAGTTATAACTATCGATATGGCTGCTGCAAACGTGCCCTTATACCCCCTCTCTAGTAGCGCATATCCCATCACTACGTCGAATACGACGTCGCAGAAATAGCCCGCCAGGGAGATCACATTGAATAGCACGTCGCAAAGAGGCAGGAACTCCGCCATCGCCGCTCATTTCCTTCATTTATTCCGTAAAAAGTTTGTATTAATTCTTCATTAGCTGTAAAAAGTAATAATTTTTTACATCTTTGTTGTACTATCTGCGTAGAAAGGAACTATGGAATGCGTTAAGTAAGGTAAGGTGTTATGGTGGATGAAACGTTTGCTCTGTTTTTTTGCTTTTGTAGCTAGCACAAGCCAATATTGCATAAAATAAAGATGATTATTGATCGAACTGTTAATCTTTTGTTCGATATTAATTGTAATATAAAACGTAAATACAACACAAAACATTACAATACCTAATTTATGTAACATTTCACATTGTATTAAAGCAATGCACGGACAAGCAATATTAATTTCCGATATGCGCGATGGTCGTCACTAATCTTATTACATATAGCTACAAAAGCAAAAAATTGTGGTAATTTTGAATTTCCCGCTTCAGAATAAACATTCCACCTTATGATTCTCCAAGAATCTTATCCTTGCGTTTCACGCCGATTGTGTTGAAAACGTATGCGTGGAATGGAACGTTAGCATTGTTTTTTCTCTAATGTGTGGCCTTTTAACGATTCTGCCAGTGTCAAATTTAAAAATGCTGACAATGACAGGACAGATTATGTCATTTTGACATTTTTGACGTGCTCAAACAAATAGTGGATTTGGTGTGGAATGTGCATTGTTTTGCTTTGTGTTGTGGCATAAAAAATAACGGGTTCTCGTAAATTCTCCAAAGAAATATATAAAAAATGTCTAACTACGACTTAGTAACCAAAATTAATAAGGACACCTCGAGGGCTGCATGCAAAAAGTGTGGTTATGCTGGACACCTAACTTTTCAGTGTAGAAACTTTATAAAAGTAAGTTTATTTTGTTTTTTTCTTGTGCTAAAAAATGCACGTATAAATTTATGTTGATAAGATAATTTTAATACTAAAATAGTTCTTTCTATTTGGTGGATGTGAAGTTACCTACTCAGTCTTCATCGTATGAATTGGATTGTTCTTACATATTTGTTTAGGTAAAATTGTTAGGTGTTCAAAAGCCAAGAAACCATTTACTTACACGGTTGTAAGTTGTTGATTGGTGCTCAAGTCAACAGAGTTCTGTAATACTTATGTGGGCATTGGTAACATTTTCTTTCCTTTATGTTACCTACACCAACAAGGTTCACTATAGATTTAAGATGTGAAAACTTGGTGAAGATTTAGCATGCTTTTGTAGGTAATCCATTTCACGGAGTAGTATTAAATGTATTATTATGTTTTAGGTTGATCCAAACAAAGAAATAGTACTTGATGTTAGCAGTACAAGCAGTGATACAGAAGAGGAATATGCGACTCCATTACAAACATTACGAGAAGCAGAGTTACGGCAAAAACTAACAGAAAAACTGCAGAAAGCTAAAGAGAAGAAGAAGAGCAAGAAACGGAAGAGATCTAGGTAGGATCTAAAAGTGGTGATATGTTACACCAAACTGACTCACAAGTGAGGCTGCGCTAACACACACTTACATATTAATGTTTCATTGGTTACAATAGTTGTTTAGCCAAGTTAGAAGCCTTTGGGAGCCTAAAAATTCTGACACTAGGGCTGACCCCTTGCCTACATGACAAGAAAAAGATTGGTAACATTATCTTAGCTCATTTTAGCTCTGCCACTTGACTGTTTTTAAATTTCTTCATAATAACTGCAGACTCAAAATATTCTAAGCAGAAAGCAAGATTATTGTTTGTTAATTAAACTGAAAATGTTTACCAAAATTTTTGAAGGGAAAGCTTTTTATATTAACTAATAATTTGATTATTCATTTAAATAGATCATCAAGCACATCATCAACAACCAGCAGTTCATCAACAGACAGCAGCAATCAAGAAAAGAGAAAGAAACACAAGAAAAAGAAGTCAAAAAAATCTAAATCTAAGAAATCTCACAAAGAAAAGAAGAGCAGAAAATAGCATTAATCATTTTTAGGAAATAAGCACTGGTGTGATTATTCTGGTTCACCATCTAATGATAAAAATTGTATAATGTAGATTAATGTTGTTTTATGAGGAATCAACAAGATACTTTTTATATATTTTGGAGTTTTGGATATGACAATAAGTAACTATTTGTAAGAGCCCTGTAACTGGGTATATTAGATTATAATGACCTAGGTGATCATGTACCTTGATTACAATCAATAGAAACACAAAAGTGTATGGATTTGACAGTTTCAATATGAAGTTTATCTAAATATCTCCTGTTGCATTGCTACCAAAGTTCCGTGATCACCCCCAGTCTAGAAATCACATTACTGAACTGCTGATGTATGCTCAGTACAGTGTACCACAAGACAGTAATTTAGAGTAAGCACTGCAACTGTTGGGCAGCCATGTAGCTTATCACATCATTCATTTACATTTTCTGAGCTCAATGACAACATGTGGATGGATAATAAATAAAAATATTAACAGAAAATGGTGGAATTAGGTTTTAATGAAGTAGGTATAATTTTTAACTAAGGCTGAATTGTTATAAAAAATGGGTATAAACCTCAAAGTATACAAGTAAGTAAGTATATAAGTATAAGTAGTAAGTAAGTTAGTACATTATTTTATTTTTGCATTGAATGAGTAATAAAATCAATTTCTAACCTTAGCCGAGTGCTGTGTTATTATTTTATGAAATATTTGTAAGGAAAAAAATAATTGGATGTATCAACGGGTCACATGTTTGGTAATATGTTTTGAATATTTTGTCAACAGTGTTTTCTGCAAACTCAATCCGTAGCTCTCGGTATAGAGTATATAATTATGATCATGGATCCATAGGTACTTTTTTCTTTGCAATAGAAATGACCTATTAATAAACAAAAATGTTTATTCAACTTCAAACATTCCATATTGAGTTTGGATAAAGCAAAGAACTTGCAGTTAATGGTACTTGGATCAAAACTATAAGAAATCCTAGTCCAGTACAGAAGCTGACTCTGTATCAGAATATGTAAGTACTACTATTTCATAACTTTAAAACCCGATATTTTTAGTTTCTTCCTAGATCTACAGCTTACCTATTTGACAGTGCCTAGTGAAACTGTTTCAACGTAAGAATGAAGTGTGTTTGATAAAATCTGGTTAGGAGATTTTTCAGAGTGATACTTAAGTACTACCTATATTGTTGGTGGCTAAGTAAGTACTTATATCTACATTAATATATTATAATACTGAAAGAAATAAAATAGAAAGACTACCTAACAGTTAACTTGTAGAGTAACAATTTTACAGTTTATACAATTTAATCAGCCACTGTTTTGATTAGTTTGTCATAGTAATAGGTCATTATTGGGATTAAAAATTAAAATAGCTTCATTCTACTGAGCAACGTTGAGTTATATACAAACGAAAATGATTACACTAACTTTTATTGTCAAATTGCAAACAACTGCAAAGTAGAAAGTGGTCCAACCAATAAAGTTGCCAAATACACAATTTCTACGCCAATTTTTGTAAGGTAACTTTTAATAAGTTTTTAAATACGACTTGCATTTGAAGAAATATTGTTAAAACTAATAAATAACATCACATACCTGGTTCAAACGAAGTTTTGTTAACTTTTTCGAGAGGTCTAGCAGGATATCATTCGCAAAGCGTCAAACCAAACACGGACATTTCTCACGTATTGTATTATAATTCCATGTTATTTTGAAACATATTCCCACGGTTATCACTATGCACATCACATAAAAAGCTTAGATATTTTGGGTTATTTTAGTCCTACCAAGTTTTACAATCAAGTTCACGTCAAAAGTTCAAGCGATGTGCTGCCATCTAGCATACGGTATGCAAAACTAACGAAAGCTCAATCGATTGCTCCGGATGCGTTCATTTTTGAGAATGTAAAGAATGCATCCAGTTTATGACACAATGACACAACACAATGCATTCCACGGATATTAATTTATTTTGAGCCTTTCGTGAGTTGGAAGTAGTTCTTTTTTGTAAGGAAATGTTTTACGACGAGATCTTGATCCGTCATGTGACGCAGGGGCTTCTTCTTTCTGCTCTTGGGAAGTTTTCTGTAAAATAAGCAGGATGTTTATTTGTTGCTATTAAAATATTACTAGCCAAATATATTATTATAGGTAACTAAAATACGACATCACGCAAATAGTATTGCCAAAGTTTCTTAGCGAAAATCACATAGGTACGTATCTTACATGTCGCAATAAACAGAGCAGGCGCCAAGCAACCTCAAGAACCCTGGTAAAGCGAACTCTAGCGCTGCCTCTTCCATCGCTAGAGTTTTGATCAGCTGCAATGGATCCGCCTTCATCTCTGTAACGTTGCAAATTGTTCCCTACAACAAAATAACGACTATTAAAAAAAAGCAGTGGACTGGCTGAATGGTCTTACCTACCTAGATTAGGTAGGTTAAGTGTGTGTGTGTTACCTACTAGGTAAACCACAGTTACATGCCTGTATAGCCAGCAAGGTTTTAGGTTAGTACCTATACCTAACTAGGTAAGTACCTATGTTTAATTAATGTACAACTGTTTAACAAGCCGCGTGGCCTCAATTTGTGAATAGGACCCCATCTCTTCCTGTGCGGGTGCCGTAAGAGCCGGCTAAGGCTCAATTCAGACAGAGCAGCAAAATGCTCGAGCAGTTTTTAAGTGCTGTATGAATATCAACCTTAATTTATTTAGACAAAGCTGAAAATGGTATGCAACATTAAAATAGGTAAGATTTTAATGTTGCATACTGTTTTCAGCTTTGTCTAAATGGAATAAGGTTTATATTCCAATAGCACTTAAAAACTGCTAAGCATTTTGCCGCTCTATGTAAATTGACCCTAAGGGAAATATCCAGAGAATGGGCAACACAAGTATTATAATGGGGCAGCAACATTTTCCTCGGTAAGTAGGTACTTAAAATAAAATCTACTGCGATCACCAATACAAGCCGCCTGCCAATAAGCGTGGTGATTATGGCAAATCCGGTAGGAATAAGCGTCCAAAGCAGCGTTTTATGGGGGAAGTTAATGTTACGTACCTAGACCCTAGTGGACGTATTTGGAATTCGCATGATCATTCTCGTATAACAATTAGCAACCGGTAACAGTGTAGTGTCCCATCAGTGAAAGGATTTTCAAAACCAGAGGTGGTTATAGGGGGGCCACTGCGCCCCTATGCCTGTATCCACGCATGTGACGCCTGCACATAAGGTTAAAATTTGAAATGAACAATTTACCCCAATAAACGCAGAGACATCCAACCTCTGCCGCTCCAGCATGATCACAAAGCTCTTCGTGGTGGTTTTGCAAGTGTTGCTGACTTGCTTCACGCAGGACCGGTAGCGCATACGGTACTTGCGGCTGGAGTGGCACTTCTTCTCTATAGCTGATGTGGCTTTCGTGGCCTTGATAGGTAAACAATAATTCATAGGCCATTAGATTACTTATCAACTTAATTTTGTCTGGCCTGATAGGTCATGTTAGTAGTAGGTACTAGGTCTACCTTCTGAACTAAAGGTTGTGGGTTCGATTCCCACTCAGGACAAACGTTTGTGTTATGAACATAGATGTTTGTTCTGCGTCTAAGTGTTATATTGTATTCTAAGTATGTAACGAAGAACTCGAACGTAAGAACTCGAATTACAGACGTCACTCAAAAAGCTGCCCGGTTGAAATGGGACTGGGCTAGTCACGTCGTTCGCATGCATGACGAACTTTGGGCCAGAATAACCACCGAATGGGCCCCTGGCAATGGTAGAAGGCAACACGGCAGACTAAGAAGGCGATGGCGTGACGAGCTCGACTTCCACCAATTAGACTGGCCCCTAACAGCTCAAGACCGTGAGAAATGGAAAGAAGGTAGGGAGGCCTTTGCCCAGCAGTGGGAAAATACAGGCTGATAATAATAATAATAATAAAGTATGTAAGTATTTATACAAACAAAAAAGTATCTAAGATTTTATCAGTTATCTGGTTCCCATAGTACAAGCTTTGCTTAGTTTGGGGCTAGATGGCGTTGTGTGAAATGAATGTCCACACATATTTGTTTGTTTATTATACCTACACCTACCTGCCCTGGACGAACACCTACTTAAAATTTATAACTACCTTCAGGCAGGTACTAAAAATCGGAAGCCTACTTATCTCTCCTCTGCTTGTACCATTCCCACAAACCACCTAATCCGCCTTTGATAAACATTGGTAGGTACCTATAGAACATAAAATTAAGAGATAAGTTAGACAGAGGCAAGTCAGGAAAAAGAAGTCCCCGCGTGGAAAGCCGTAAGCAACAGATTAGTCGAAAGCACCTACGCCTAGTTGAAGAATAGGTAAGTACTTAGTTGATTAGTTGAACTGTAAAGTTTTTTTTTTTTTTTTTTTTTTTTTTTTATGTGATTGAATGACGTGACGAGCAAGTCGTTCACCTGATGTTAAGTGATACGGCCGCCCATAACAGTTGCAGTGTCACCCGGAACTTTAAAACAATAAAGTTTCGCGTGACACTGCACTGCGCACGTCATCCTGAGACATCACCAAGTCTAGTAATCAGATTACTAGACCGAGTGATCAGATCATAAAGTCTCATTTGCCCAGTAATTTCACTAGCTACAATGCCCTTCAAACCGGAACACAGCAGTGCTTGCACACTACTGCTTGGCGGCAGAATAACTGGCAAAGCGGTGGTACCTACCTAGACGAACTTTGCAGAAAAGTCCTACCACCTAGTTCCTCAACATCTGACTTCTGGAACACTGTTGATTTCACCTAGGTATATAAAGCACCTACCTTCTTACTTCTAGCTTACCTCGTGTATATCCTTCAAGAAGCAAAGCGCCTTTCCCTGATATCTATTGAACATTTCCACCAACGTCTTCTGAATAAGCTTCACCATGTCCCTCTGTGTAGGGACTTCATAGGCTCCTATGTTGAATGGTTTTTCATCTTCGGAACAGTTGAACCTTTGTACCATGACTGGTTGCAGCGAGGGTACGATGGTTGTGGGGGTGGGGGAGGTTGTCGACGTGGTGGTTTTGGTTGTAGCTTTGGTTGATACTGTCTGAGAGATAAGTAGGTAGTTTTATAGGTTTGACGTATTTGGTTCATTCTTTAACATCATCCCCTTCCATTTTCAAATGTTATCATTAGCAGAAAGTGAGACTCTCTTAACCATATTCCATTCCTTTTCCAAATTCCGTTTATTTTTTTTTTTTTTTATTTTTTTTTTATGTGATTGAATGACGTGACGAGCTAGTCGTTCACCTGATGTTAAGTGACACGGCCGCCCATAACAGTTGCAGTGTCACCCGGAACTTTAAAACAATAGTTTCGCGCGACACTGCACTGCGCACGTCATCCTGAGACATCACCCAGTCTAATAATCAGATTACTAGACTGAGTGATCAGATCATAAAGTCCCATTTGCCCAGTAATTTCACTAGCTACAATGCCCTTCAAACCGGAACACAGTAGTGCTTGCACACTACTGCTTGGCGGCAGAATAACTGGCAAAGCGGTGGTACCTACCTAGACGAACTTTGCAGAAAAGTCCTACCACCTAGTAAATATTGTAAATATTGTAAATAAAAATTATCGAATCCCCGTTTTAAAAAAAAAAAACAACAACTAAACTCCTTGTAAATAATAACAAATATATAAAAAAGAACGATTAGATACTTTTGCCAACATGATGACTTGAAGAAAAAGAAAATAGCAAGTCAGAAATGAAGAAAGAGAATAAAACAGACACTGGCAAATGCACAAGACGTGCGTCGCCATATTTCCTCGTAAGAGGAAAAAAAAAAAGTGAGACTCTCTCTCTCTCGACTAGGTACTCTAATCTTATAGCTGCAGAACACTGGTTAATCCTCGTATGCCATATAGTATATACCTAAGTACCTAAACACCCCTCCCCTCCTCGGACCGAGTGGATTCGTAAGAGTAAGCTTCATACGAGTGTACTAAGAAGATATCAGAAGACATTATCATAATTCACTCGAATCGTTTTTTTCATACTTTTCATCTCTTTTCATCGTTGCTCACAGTCAAAATCTATGTTTTTTTGGATCTTGTATTGAACTTTTACTAGTATACGAGCTAGCTCGGACAAGTAGAGCACGGTACGAGTCTATACTGCTCGGATACAATCGTCCGAATGCATTCGGATTATCGGTTGCAACAATACCTACGAGTTGCGTCCGAGCCGAGTAGATATTCGAGTCCACTCGGTCTGAGGAGACTCTAATCGTGTCACCGCGGCTTACACAGGAGTGGCACGGCCACAGTTCTGCTATGCTATGACGATGCAATTTTTCTTTTTGAAGGTATGGTAGGTAGGTACCTACACATGCAACAATAATCTATTATCACCACTTACCTTCTTTTTACGTTTGGTATTAGGTTTAATAGTACCCTTAGTACTTCTCAAAACTTCGTGTAACGTAGTCTTCCATGTAACTCTTGCAGATGTTATGTCGGATAAGTTGTAAAGTGCCGCCGTTGTGGAATAGCCGTCAAATCCGGGAAACATTTCGTAGCTGATGAAACAGACGCAGCAGGATATATGGGCAGTGAAAATCACAATACCTGAAAATAATTTATTTAAGTACTTAATCAATTATATTTGTTTAATGAATTTAATTTAGTTTAATGTTTAACTAATGAAGGCACCACACGGTTTAACCTATAATGATTACTTGTTTTCGCGGAAAATTCGGTAAATCACATCGTAATAGTTGGTCTCGGTCGTAATAGCCTAAAGCAAAATTTCTTACAAATTGTAATAAAGTGTAATTTGGCGAGTAATTTCACTAGCTACAGTGCTTGGAGTCAGTAGTTCTATAAACTGCAACTCAACTAGGCAGCAGAATTTCTGCCAAAGTGGTGGTACCTACCTCTACCATCTATTCTATATCTATCTATCTATAGGCATATACTTAGAATAAAACTGTAACAAGTCCAATTCTGTACACTGAAGATTTAGACGTTGATTTTTTTTCGTAGGACTCCCTATTATCGATGCTGAAGCCAAAACTATATTTTTTTTCATTTTAGCCTGTCTGTCTGTCTGTCCCAAGGGAAAAGGATCCCTTGCCTAGGGCTTCGTTCACCTTCATCCATTCATCCTTTTCCCTCATCTTTTCCCTCTTCCTTTAGACTGAGATAAGGTGTAAAACTAATAAACCCGTGCGAAGCCAGGGCGGGTAGCTAGTGGAGTATATGACAGTATTACGGTCTGCATAGACGAACTTTGCAAAAAAGTCATTTACACCTACTAATACCCTACCTTTCTGTCATGATTACAACTCCACTGAAAAATTATTAGTTAGCCCATTTAGGCCTTGTATTATGGCTGCCTGCTCATGGTTCTCTAAATCGGTTTCTATACTACACTTCACAGTACCTACATTAAAATCAAGTTATTATGTCACTAATACACCCCCCCCCCTTTCCCCCTGTCTCCTTATGCCTGTGATACTATCCATCCAAAGGTTGCCTGGAAGAGATCACTTTTAGTGATAAGGCCGCCCAATGTGCTACCTACTGTATGTATTCTAATGTTTTAGTTTGTATCCTATGTTGGTATGTGCAATAAAGAGTATTCTATTCTATTCTATTCTATTCTATTCTAATATCAATGTAGACTCGGTTGGTTACATAGGTACATTCAATACCTAAGTATTCCTTCCTAGTACATTTTTAAGGGCGCTGTGCTGGTTTTCATATAAATATTTTACGACACTCGAAGATTACAGTAATGTACAATGTACATTCTAAGAAACGGGGGATTACAGAGTGTACGAAAAATTGACATCGTCAGTTAAACCGCAGTATATGTAACTAACGGTTTACAATAAAAACTTAACAGAAAATAACTTACCTAAGTACATTATTAATATAAAGGCGTTTTAATAACTTTCAGCACAGAGCCGCTGCTCGAATCCGCACGTTCACTTTGTGGGCACGCTCGTACAGATATTACTGCACCACTTTAGTTATAGTGGGTGAGAAACTAAAAAAGATTAGTCAACTTTTTCAAGGTAAGGAATAAAAATACATCTTTGCATCTTTTCGTCCTAAATACCGCAGAGCCTGAAAACGAAGGTTTTCAATTAATGTGTGTTGCCAGTGATGACCTATGGAGCTGAGACATGGTCTCTTACTGTTGACCTCATTAGTAAGCTCAAAGTCGCGCAGCGAGCTATGGACCGATCTTTGCTCGGTGTTACCCTGCGAGATAAGATCCGTAATGAGGAGATCGGCAGAACTAAAGTGATCGATATAGCTCTTAGAATTAGCAAGTTGAAATGGCAATGGGCAGGCCATATCGCTCGTAGAACTGACAACCGATGGGGAAGGTTCTCGAGTGGCGACCACGAACCGGAAGAAGCAGCGTAGGTCCCACACTAGGTGGACCAACGATCTGGTGAAAGTCGCGGGGAGCCGATGGATGCAGGAGGCGAGCAGTCGCTCAAAGTGGCGCTCTCTGGGAGAGGCCTATGTTCAGCAGTGGATGTCTTCAGGCTGTTGATGATGATGATGATGAAAAAAAACATGGGAAACCGGAATCACGCGTGGAGTGAATTCCACTAACCCTCGGTTTCTCGTACGTTTGTCAAATTCATGTTAACTTAATATATATACCAAATACTATACGCTCATTGGTTGACGATAGCCGATGATCAACCGGCAACCAATGAGCGTTCAGTATTTTTAAGTTGACACGAGATTTAACTTTAACAAACGTACAGAAACCGGGGGTAGGCGAAAGTGATTAGTATCATTTTTACCTGCACTTAAATCACATATTATATATTACATAATACACACATCAAAAAAGTCTAAGCAACATGCATGATATTACAAATTTACCATTTATATGAATTAATTTCTAAGTATTTATGCACTCAAAGTGCGTAGGTAAGTAAACTTTTTTGTTATTGATGACACTGGCTGGTTGTAAAAAAATTTCGATTATGTTTTGTTTTTTCATAAAATTTAAATGACTGCGAATTTGTTTGAATTTAGGTGCGTTTTAATTGACACGTTTATTCTTGATTTTATAATTTTACCAACCATTTAAATAAAGTTAGCGACAAAATTGAATCGTTAGATATTCTTCACGTCATGGAGCGACGTCATTTGACGGCAGATGAAATGCAAAGAGCTGTAGTAGGGATGTTGCAAGCGGGAAGTAATCAATCTCAGGTATCTTGACATTTTGGCATTCATAAAAGTGTTATTTGTCGTATAAAAAAATAGAATGTGTCAGCAAATTACGATTAAAAGTATCTCCTAGATATCATCCGTTTAGCGACAAATGACAATTAACAAATTTCGTCTTAGTTTTTCAGTCTATTGCCATTTGTCGCTAAACCAATGATATGTAGGTGATACTTTTAATTGTAATTTATTGATATATTCTATTTATTTGCGCAAAATTAGTTTTCATGTAATCAAGTTGAGTAATTAAGCTATTATTGGCAAAAGAACGCAAGAAAATTTGAACTTGCTGCGCTAGTGTAACGTTCCACCTAAGCGAGCTACACTTCACTTTCATCTAAAACGAGTTAAAAAATGTATACTCAATAAAACCTAGATTAGTAGCGGCGATTAGCCATAATGGGTTCAGTTACACTGAAACTTGTTTATATGCCAAGTGTTATGTAAACAGAGTTCAGGAAACCGATAAAGCCTTACAAAAGGTATGTACTAGCAAACTCAGGTCACTGTTGTATTACCTAACACCCTCCTCAACGTAGAAAATACGATTGAAAGCAATTATAATTAAATTGAAATTGAATTCTAATGGCCGCAGGCAGACGGGAGTTTTCTATGATTTCACCGGTACGGCGGCCGGCGAGGTCGTACGTGGATACCCTTTCCAGTTGTTCAAGCTATCTGCGTATACCTACGCAGGTATCTATATGCAAGGACTTATCCCAATTTTATTTATATCGGTTTATATTGGGTAAGTTGTGAAAACATAACAAGCAGATCTGAGAGACAGCATTACTTTAAAACACTATTAGGTACTTATTATAAATAGAGAAGTGCGAATAGATGAATGTTGGCGCTACTTGGCCCTTAATGTAGGCTATATAGTGATATTCAGACTGCTTTACAAACCTCCTCGGAAGAAAATAGGTTGAAATATTTAACTGTTGTAAAAAGAAAAACTGTTACTATGACAACCATTTGACGTTACTGTGACGTTAATGTGACGTTTATGTGTTTGGTAAACAATGTCAAACGTGTTACCGTGTGAGAATGATATTTGGTCAATAATAAACTGCACAGTATATATACGCTCACAATTTCAAGCGTAAACGGGACGACTAATAAAAAGAGCAGAACAAAATATAGCCACACTTCGATAATATAATATTTATTGGTAAGTTATAGGCTACGTTTTCACCAGATGTGCTAGGCTGGGCGGTGCGAGGACGCGTAGCGAGGCTGTGAAACGGTGTGAGTGTTTCCACCGGAATGGAGAAGTGCTAGGCCGCTGAGCAGTGCGAGGATTCGTCGCTACGTTGTGAAAGTGCGCAGATGTGCGGGCTCGTTTCTGATACATGCGGGGTGAGGTGTGGTGGGAGCGGAGTGCGCGTGGCTCTGCCCGCAGTCCCGCACACATTTTCCCCTTGTTTTGCATGTACAAAAACCTCGCTCCGCTGAGTCGTTTCCACTAGACCTGCGCTGAGCGAGGCTGGTTAAATTAAGTGATTCTGTTGGTTCTTAACAAACACATCCCTTCGCTACCCATCCTCGCACATCTCTGGTGGAATCGTAGCCTAAACCTCGTGGTTTGAGGTTTAATATGGCCCGAAACTCCCACATGGTCATACCCACATGGTTCCATTGGTAGGACAAATAGTAGAACAGATGGTAACTACCCTCTTTGGTCCACCTTTTAAGTTAGCATAGAACACAGACCGTCAGAACAATTTTCGAGCCCAAGCTTTACGTGGTTGAGGATATGCTACACAGAATAACACCTATATTTTTGTAAACATTTCTGCAGTTAGAATGGATAAGCCTTTGAGCAAAGACGACATAGCAGCAATGGAGAGTCAGCTGCGAGACTGCGTAGCGGAGGACCGGAAGTACTGGCGAGTGAATGACGTGAAGTGCGACGCGATACACACTGCCAAGAGCTATGAGGAATTCGCGTAAGTTTATAAGTATAGAAGACTATTTTATTATTTAATTTATGTTTGTAGCATAATAGGCTAGTTGCCTGCTATTAAAAATTAACAAGTAAATATTATTTTCAGTTAAAAAAGAATGCAATAAGTAATTGAAAAAATAAGTAAAATCGGTGTATAAATCAAGGAGTAATAAGCTTTTAAGTTTCTGAAGTGGGCATCGACTGTCCCTTTCTCGCAAAACAGGCGATTTCTCACAGTTGCTATGAAAGCCACATGCCACATGTGACTTCATGGCATGTGACTTCACAACGTGCTATGCACAAGTTCTATAGTAGTGAATCCGATGTGATATCACAACACAGATAACCCCCAATAGATACCGCATTACGGGATTTTTGTTCGGATCCTAGCTCACCAAAACTGGAGGAAGGCGCGGGTTGCGGGGACTGGAGCCAATGCGCTATTATTGGCTGTTTCGAGTGACGCCCTAATAATGAACTCTAATAATTGGTCGAAACTAAGGCCGTGCTGCGAAGCGGCGATTTATATAGACCCATTTACGCCAATGCGTGGTGCGCGGTCGTCGTCTTTCATGCGGTATCTATTGGGGGTTATCTGTGTATCACAACGAATGGTACCATAGTGGCGACCTAGTGAAATAAAATCAGTGATCAAATAAACTCAATGACTCATTCATCGTAAGTCAGCGATGTCTACTACAACCCGGGAGGACTTACAAGCTTGCTCATGGGCCAGACGCCTGCACTAGGTTCCTCCACCGTTCCACTACCACAGGAACCTATTCAGTTAAACCCTTTGGCTCAAAATACGAAATTCAATGAGGAGTTTTGTTAAAAAAAAGAAATGGTGTTTTATGTATGACCCAATAGATGGCGCCAGTTGTGGTTTTACCAAAATCTGTCACTGTCACTGTTTCAAGCATAGACCACAGGTTATAGGAAATGTGTCACGATACTGGCTGACAACTCTACACTGTTTCGTTTGTTTTATTTTCGTTGCGCGATAGCTCGGCTTTATTTTGGATTATAATATTAACGTTTATCTGTCTCGCAGTTCTGCTGTACTTCAATTTACCTAAGAAGAATGCACCACAGACTACTTAGGAGATACTACAGACAATATACTCGTGGTCCACTCAACTGAATTTGACATTTCTTCGTAGGTAGTCTAAGCATTTTCGTATGTTTAAACTACTCTGTGGTTTGAAAGGTTTAAGCTATGTACTTACAGCGCCATCTAGAAAAGAAGCGGAACTAGTGTTTTTTTTTAAATAAAAAGCCTCATTATTAAAATTGACATATCTTTTTTTGTATTGTTTTCTTGCTTTTAGCAATGACTTAATTTATGGGGAAGAACACAGAATTCGCCCTATTTACATGGGAAGAAAAAGATAATAATAATAATCGTTCATAAGTTTCAAAAGCCAACCGCGGCTATGACACCTGCGAGCCGAAGGGTTAAGCGCTATTACCTGAATACCTGTAATTGTTCAGACGAAAAAAGATAACACCGCGTAACGGCGGCAAGTCTGGTTGCCACGTTGTAACGAGCGCTAGAAAAGATAAGAAGTAATTTCGGTTGTTACAGAGATCGCGTAGCAGCCGCGCATTTGCAGCCATTAGAGAAAAAAGATTTTAAAGGACAACGTAGCGGCTGGAACCAGTACGCTGCCAAAGAAAAGAATCAAGATGAATGATTTGTAGAGAAATGGCGGTAGTTTTAAAGCTTCTTGTGCATGCTGCTAGTCTTAGTTATGTTTCAACCGTTATAAGACGAATTCAGATAACCATTATGTAATACAATAATGAACCCAGTAAATGATCGTTTTAAGAAATTCACAATACAGCCATCTATTTAATTTCCAGGATCATGACGTTCACTTGTGAGATTTTCGGATGCTTAGCATAAGCGTTAGGATCACAAACGATCGATACCTATAAATATACCTAGTCAAAATAGACTAAATAAAAACCGGCCAAGTGCGAGACAGATTCGCGCACGAAGGGTTCCGTACCATTACCTAATAAAAACGAGCAAAAAAAACCACGTTCGTTGTATGTTTGGGGAACAGAAATACATCATCTGTGAAAATTTCAACTAACTATCACGGTTCATGAGATAAAGCCTGGTGACAGACGGACAGACAGCGGAGCCTTAGTAATAAGGTTTTACCATTTGGGTACGGCACGGCACGGGCAGCGGAACCCTCGAGGACAGAGGCTGGCTGACTTCATGGAGAAGGAGGAACTCTTTATGATGAACTCCTTCTACGAGAAGCGGCCATCCAGGAAGTGGACGTGGATAAGTCCCGACGGTTCCACTAAAAATGAGATAGACTTCATCATGACGACCAAGAAGCACATATTCGATGATGTCTCTGTGATCAGCAAGGTGAAAACCGGTAGCGATCACCGTATTGTTAGAGGCACATTGAATATCAATGTTAAGCTCGAAAGGTCACGTCTGGTGAAGTCTACGCTCCGTCCAAATCCTGTCCAAATCCAAAACCCCGAAGGCTTTCAGCTGGAACTCCAAAATCGCTTCCAGTGCCTAGCCGACTGTAACACAGTGGACGAGCTAAACGACGGGTTGGTGGAAACTGTCCAAGCTGTTGGATCGAAATTCTTTAAGACCCAACGCCGAAAGAAGACTCAAAAACTCTCAGAAAAAACTCTTGAGCTAATGGCCGACCGGAGCGAAATGAAGCTGCAGTCTTCAGTTGATATGTCAGCCTACGGTGAACTCAATAGACGAATCTGGAGTTCCTTGCGACACGACTTGCGTGCTCTTAGTACTTCACGTATTGAGGCCGCAATTGAGCGGAACCAAGGCTCTAAAGTGTTCGCAAAGGATTCGTCTATTGGGCAACACCAAATGACAAAACTGAAGACCGAAAATGGTAGCATCATTTCATCCAAGCCTGAGATTCTGAGAGAGATCGAGAACTTCTATGGACAGTTATACACCTCGACACGTAAGCCCGCTACTAACACAGCTCAGGACATCAGAGCCAAGTTAGTCCGACACTATACCGAAGATATCCCGGATGTCAGCCTGTACGAGATTAGAATGGCCCTCAAACAGCTTAAAAACAACAAGGCACCAGGTGAAGATGGAATTACGACTGAACTTCTGAGAGCGGGTGGTAGACCGGTACTTTTAGTCCTCCAGAAGTTATTTAATTCTGTCATCCTTGAAGGTACAACGCCAGAGGCATGGCACAAGAGCGTGGTGGTGCTCTTCTTCAAAAAAGGCGATAACACCTTATTGAAGAACTATAGGCCCATCTCGCTCTTGAGTCATGTGTATAAGCTGTTTTCGAGAGTCATTACGAATCGTCTCGCACGCAGGTTTGATGAATTCCAGCCTCCCGAACAAGCCGGTTTCCGAAAAGGCTTTAGCACCATAGACCACATCCATACGCTGCGCCAGATTATACAGAAGACCGAAGAGTATAATCGGCCGTTATGCCTAGCGTTTGTGGACTATGAGAAAGCCTTCGATTCAATCGAGACTTGGGCGGTGCTGCAGTCCTTGCAGCGATGCCAAATTGACTATAGGTATATCGAAGTTTTGAAGTGTTTGTACAGTAAGGCCACTATGTCAGTCCGACTACAGGACCAGAGTACGGAACAAATTCCATTGCAAAGAGGCGTGAGACAGGGAGACGTTATTTCTCCGAAACTGTTCACAAACGCATTGGAGGATGTTTTCAAGCTCTTGGAGTGGAAAAGATCTGGCATCAACATAAATGGCGAGTACATCACTAACCTTCGTTTTGCCGATGATATAGTCATAATGGCGGAATCGCTCGAGGACCTTAGCACCATGCTCAACGACCTCAGTAGAGTCTCCCAGCAGGTTGGTCTTAAGATGAATATGGACAAGACAAAGATCATGTCTAATGCTCATGTTCCACCTATACCGGTAATTGTTGGGAACGATACTCTCGAAGTTGTTGACAAGTATGTCTACCTAGGACAGATTGTCCAATTAGGTAGGTCCAACTTCGACAAAGAGGTGGCGCGAAGAATCCAACTCGGCTGGGCAGCGTTCGGGAAGCTTCGTCCTATCTTTTCGTCCAAAATACCGCAGAGCCTGAAAACGAAAGTTTTCAATCAGTGTGTGTTGCCAGTGATGACTTATGGAACTGAGACATGGTCTCTTACTGTTGGCCTCATTAGTAAGCTCAAAGTCGCGCAGCGAGCTATGGAGCGAGCTATGCTCGGTGTTTCCCTGCGAGATAAGCTCCGGAACGAGGAGATCCGCAGGAGAACCAAAGTGACCGATATAGCTCTTAGAGTTAGTAAGTTGAAGTGGCAATGGGCGGGCCACATCGCTCGTAGAACTGACAACCGATGGGGAAGAAAGGTTCTCGAGTGGCGACCACGAACCGGAAGACGCAGCGTGGGCCGGCCCCCCACTCGGTGGACCGACGACCTGGTGAAAGCCGCGGGGAGCCGATGGATGCAGGAGGCGAGCAGCCGCTCAAGGTGGCGTGCTCTGGGGGAGGCCTATGTTCAGCAGTGGACGTCTTCAGGCTGTTAATGATGATAATGATGATGATTTGGGTACAGAACCCTAAAAATGTAACTACAAAACTACTTAAAACTAAACAAAATTGATAAATTACGATTTATTGTGTTGGGACACAGACTTAGGTATGCGCGTTTTAAACATTTTTGTTTATTGTCATGTACCTAAAATAAATAGGTGTTCTACCACTAAGATGAACTGATCATAAAAATAGTTGCTAAATTCCTACCACCATCTCACCTTTATTGAAAAGGCCATGCATGATCGACGGTTCGTAACAAATAAGGCCAAGAGAAGAACAGATCCCAAGCACTAGGTACACCGTATGTTTCTTCCAATAGAAGTTACTTCTTCGCTCCCGGGTTACACATTCGGATGATGACTTCTATTTTGGTGTGGGCGCTCTCCTTCTTCGGATTGTAGAAGCGGCGATCGTTGCGGTCCATCGGCTCTAGCGGCTTGTCGTACCAGCCGTAGCTGTTGACAGAAAATAATTTTTAGACGTACCTATAATGGTCAAAGAAGGACTCTCTTTCTCTCTCTAACTCTTCCCATTATAGAGTTAGAAGAAAAACAATTATTCGAACTCACATTCACTTATATTTAAAAACAGAAAACGTGAATAATTGATAAAATGAACGGAAGAGAGCGAACCGGAAGACACAGCGTAGGCCCTTGAGAAGGTGGACTGACGAAACTCTGACAGAATATTCTATATGTTTGCGCATAACATACAACGTGTCTGTCGCATGTTATACGCAAACATAGAATATTCTGAGATTCAATTTTTCAGATACCTGAACTGAGGGCTCTAGTTATTTGACCATAACTTTGTTAAATCGCGTTTTACAAATTTTTGGATTACTCCATCTAATTTATACAATTTTCTACTAAATCTGCCTTTTTTGTCTCAAGGATCTAAGGATGTGAGCCCTCAGCACATGCATGCAAGAGGAAAGTTCCGATCAAGGTGGCGCTCTATGGGGGAGGCCTATGTTCAGCAGTGGACGTCTTCCGGCTGATGATGATGATGAAAGAAGAGAGAAAAAGTAACAAAGTTGCTAGTGAATATATAGATCTGTAGTGAATTTGCCGTAACGAGGGTATAGAATCTGTCTAGAAAAAAACAGGTATAACTAACAATAAATGCTTCAATTTTTCATTTTAGTTTCCTGAAATATTTTTTGTTATTTTGTTGTTAGGTCTGTAGATAGATAGATAGACAGAAAATGCTTTATTGCACAAGATTATCAAGTACATAGGCGAACTTAATGCTAAGTAGCATTTTCTTCCAGTTAACCTTTGTGTAGTGTGGAACGAGTGGTAGTGCTGGTTGAAAAAAGAAAAAGAAAAGATTACCCAAAACAAAAAAAAATAAAAAATAAAAAGAGGTAGATAACAATGATAGTTTAGATATTATAAGGTTTTTAAATAATAATAAAAGACTGTGTGTCTGTACAAGAGCTTACACTTGGTTCTCAGTTGCTGGATAGGGGTACTTGCTGTGCGGTCCTTTAGCGCGACTCTGCGTAACGTTGTACTGGTAGTCGTCCACCTTTGCGGTCTGCTCCGCTGTCTCCGCCATGATCTGATCGTGGGCGGCGTAGAACTTACCCGTAACTGGGATGGCTAAAAGAATGGGACAACTATTTTGTTATAGATATGATGCATAGTTTGAATTATTAGGGTTTATTAGGGTGATAAATAAGGCTTGGTTTTTAGATAGCTGTAGACCTCATATTTAATAGATGCAATGTGCTCCCTTTACCATGTATGTACATTAAAGAAATTTGTATTTTTACGAAAGAACACCCTGAGTTTTTTAAGAAGCATGGTGAAGTTATGACGCGCCAAAAAAGGACTAAGTTTACTAACTTATTATATCAACCTCCTGCTCGAAAAGACTTGTATAAGAGAAATGTATATAATATGTGCATAACCATTTACAATAATATTCCAAATGACATAAAGATATTAGAGGGTAACAAGTTTAAGAAATGTTTGACTGACTGGCTTCAATGCAATGACTGTTTTTATAGTGTTAAGGATTATAATGAATTTTGTACCAATGTTTACTTATAAATTATAAATAATAAAATTGTAATTAGTTATTAAATAACATTTGCACGTCTGCTTGCAGACTAAATACATGAACAAAACTTGCTGTAACATCTACTATACATGTATTTTAGCGAATAAACCTTTTGATTTGATTATTTGATTTGATTTGAAACATGAGTTACAGCGCGTATCTTATGATTTTAATTAGTAATAGTTGCCATAATTACGATAATATGGGTGTATGCTTGACGATTGGGTTAGATTATTGTTTAGGTCTGAGTACCCCACTCGGTGGACCGACGATCTGGTGAAAGCCGCGGGGAGCCGATGGATGCAGGAGGCGAGCAGCCGCTCAAGGTGGCGCGCTCTGGGGGAGGCCTATGTTCAGCAGTGGACGTCTTCAGGCTGTTGGTGATGATGATGATCCTATTTTATCCTATTTTATATCTATCATATTTTTTGTTCGATGCAATGCCACCCCATGCCATAGGATTTTTTTTTGTATGCTATACAATATTACGAGTGTTCGATAGGTCTTGTCTGGTGGCAAGACATGGCAACCATTTACCATATAGCAAATTTATTTGCAGTTTCATCCAGAACTGGCCTGCTTTCGTCTCGCTCATTTCTTTGTGAGCTCCTACCGAAGTACCCAGCAATTACGTTAACTAATGGTAGAATGCACAAATCCCGTGACAATGTAGATGAATGATAGGAAAATTTTTACGTAGTTTAAAAGTTTACTAGGTGGTAGAACTTTTCTGCAAAGTTCGTCTAGGTAGGTACCACCGCTTTGCCAGTTATTCTGCCGCCAAGCAGTAGTGTGCAAGCACTACTGTGTTCCCGTTTGAAAGGCATTGTAGCTAGTGAAATTACTGAACAAATGAGACTTTATGATCCGATCACACAGTCTAGTATAACATTATTACTATTCTGTGTGAAGTCTCAGGATGACGTGCGCAGTGCAGTGTCACGCAAAACTATAATAATAATTTAGAGTTCCGAGTGATACTGCAATCTGTTATGGGCGACCATGACGCTTAACATCAGGCGACCAACCAGCTCGTCACGTCATTCATTTCCATAAAAAAAATACTAACATCCGAAGTTAGGCCTGTAAATCTTGTAGTTCCGAAAATGTTTCACCTCCCGATAGATGATCTCATTCAGCATGTGAATGTCAATCGGTAATTTCGTGCCGAAAGTGCATTTTCCTCCGTCTGTCATGGTTATGGCTTAAAGAAAATCAATAAGTTTAAGTAAAAATCTCGTTTATTCCCATTAGGCCCGATTTCACCAAACTAGACTAAATTTTATTCCAGATATAACTTTCCGAGAACAACCGAGTTACGCGAATATAGCCCTTATACCACCAATTTTGTGAAGGAATAAGACTTATTCCTTGGATACAATTAAAATGGTGTCTTTTTTGTGTAATTTCATTTGTCAATTAGCTGCATCCAAGAGTAACGAATAGCCGTATACTTGGAATAAACCTTATTCTACTTGGGTGAAATCGGGCCTTAGAATACCAAGTTTGATAACTGCTTATCTAGTGAAAAAAAGTTAGTACTTTTGTTTTGTGTATCTTTATCACACTATCACACTAATATTATAAATGCGAAAGTTTGTGTGTGTTTGTTCCGTCTTTACGCCGCAACAGCGAACAGCACCCGTATTATGTAAAAGTTGCAACAGTAAAGCAACAGCAGTAGCAAAGCACCAGCAGTAGCAAAGCGACAACAAACACTTAGCAATCGGTCACAGTTGCCCGCTTGTTGCTCGCCTGTCGCTGAATTCACTTTGGCCTTTGATACTAGAGCGCCACTAACTAACAACAGAACAGCAATAGACGGAAACAAAATAATGCACTTTTTGGTTTATCGATTGTCCGTTTACATAAAAAAAAGATCTAGCACTCGATCGCGTTCTGCTCTGCCAAAGTGACGTTCGACAGCTTTGACAACAATGATTGCAAAATTTACGCCTGTTGCGTACTTTACGTAATTAGCTCGCGGATTTCATTGGAATGGAGATAGCTGATACATTGGAATAACACTTAGGATACCTCTTACCCGCGGGTAAAATTGCGGGGCGCAGCTAGTTTTTGTATTAGATGTACTAGTGTACCTACAACAAATGTATATTTTATATAGGTGTGTTGGCTGTGGCCCGTACTTTCATTTACATTTAAGTACTTACATCTTTTGTAATTACTATTTCTTACCTGTTAAATGGTGTAATAAAATAAATAAAAAATAACAAAATAAAATATATAATTCTTCTTCTTCTTCTTCTTCGTTTATGGCTTTCTATCGCTTTTTAGCGATAATTCTGCCAATGTCAAGTAAGTAAAAATTTGTACGGTTATGTCACGTCAAAGTCCTATTTTGTCAGTCAAAATGCCAACAGTAAGATGGTGGATATTTTACTGAAGGCTCTAAAAAGCCGTTGAAGAGAAAACGAAAATGCATGGTTATATAAACTTGGAACCATTTGCCAACACTCGTGCACGTTCACGAACACTTAACGAATAATAATCCACCCTTATTACACATTAAAATTCAAAAATACACAGGCTTTGGTAAAAAATTCAAAATTTACAACCGCCATTGTCGGATTTTCTTCAAAGACCTCAAATATATAATTCAAAATAAACACTATAAAATTGACTGTACAAAATTTCAAGTGTCAGTGTCAATGTCATTATGATTATTAATTCTAAACACAGATTAGAGAAATAAAACAATTGAGTAGTGATTCCAAAGCGCAGATTACAGAAAATATAATTGATCAAATTCAATGTTCTTAGGAGTTTTTGGCGGGAACGCGGAAAAGTTCACGTCGTTGCATTGTATTATTTTTCAAAACTCGTGCTTTTTCCAGTGTTAATGTTTAAAATCGGTGGCGTTTTCCGCATTAAGTGCTGAATTACGAGCATGAGTGTGGGCAAGTGATATAATGTGGTGAAACGTGGTTTTTCGTGTTGCTTCCAAAATTCCATAGAAGTTTCTAGTAAAGTTGCCACCACTTTACTAGGGCATGACTTAGACTGGACTGAGACTACCTGACTTAGACTGGACTATGACTACGCAGACTGTGACTAAGACTTGACTTTACGTGATATATTCTATCATTATGAAAAATTACAATACTTGACACTGGCTAAATACACTATGTGTGGAGCCAAAATATAAGAGGAAAAATGTTCTTAGGAGGCCATGCTTGACCTATGTAAACAGGGCGAATTCTGTGGCTTATATATCGAATCCCAAATCTAGTGTAGGAACCAGGTGTTCTACTAACCACAATGTAATGTTTGCCTTTTTATCAAATAAATGTTTTTCATTTTCATTTTTCATTTTTGACTGTACATATTAAATTAACTTTTAAATAAACTGTCAGATGCACGCCCAACGTTGAGTGCTACATTTTTAGATATATAGATATATAGAGTGAAGTTAAGGTAAACAGGATTCAGGATATCTAATGTTTACCGTCAAACCTTGCTCAAGATAGACATTCAATATTTTCATGTTCTACCTCTAGGTTTACTTTACCAGAACCCTTTAGGTAATCTATCCATCTCGAGTTAATCCAGCGCCCACCGGCAACTAACACAGTTAACCGTCCATTTTAATTACCGACTTGATGATTGCAGCCCGGAGTTTCGTAGCGCATGGATTACACGACTAAATAACTAGGAAGTGGGGAATGTGACGTGGAGGCTGTTGGTAGTACTTCGGGCGATAATTACAGCTTGTCTTGTAGCTAGCAACCATTGACTATAAATCCAGTTGACCAATGATACAACTTCCCCTCATACGAAAATTAGTGGTGTATTTCAACCACTAATTTCTAATAAATTACGGGAGCCCGTTGATTTCTTTTGTTCCATCCTTCTCTGTTCTTTGTAATTTCGTATGACTTTGTCTCGTTTTGTTACCTCGCCCTCTGCCCGCGCAGGTGAGTCGTGCTTGTACGAGAAATTATGTTCACGAGCTATCAACGGGCTCTATAATCTTTGGGATGGGCGACTAGTTACTTATAAATTAACCTAGTAGGTACCTATAAATGTAGTGTGCATATATACATATATACATAATAACTAGGTAATATAATAATATTCCCTGCCCCCACTCGGTGGACCGACGACCTGGTGAAAGCCGTGGGGAGCCGATGGATGCAGGAGGCGAGCAGCCGCTCACGGTGGCGTGCTCTGGGGGAGGCCTATGTTCAGCAGTGGACGTCTTCAAGCTGATGATGATGATGATAACGCTAATGGAAAGGGATCTTTGCTAGACCCCCTGGCTGGATAGCGACGATCATTTTCAACCACTTTGGACCAGTCCCTTTTATCATCAGCATCAGCATATTCGCAAAAAATTAACAAATTCAAACATTCTTGTAATCGAGAATTATTTTCAATAGAATACCAATAAAATAAAAATCTAATAAACGAGCCGTCCTTGGAAGCCCCTGCACTGAATTTAAAGCCCTGATCGTCTATATCTCTCATTCTTGGGGCTGTGACGTGCGTACGGGCCTTAGCCTGTGACCGAAGTGTTGGGAGTAGCGACAGCGAGATTAAGGGTTGGTTTTTTGATCCGTAATTAAAGTATCTAATGGTTAAAAACTCCAACAAATTCTAACCAATGGTCGACGGTTGTTAGAGACAACTGTCAACAACAACACAACACAACAACTGACAACAACACACACCACACAAAAACAACAACACAACACCACACAACTGACATCCCGACCCGACAACTGACAACTCCACACAACCGACCAACAACAACCGACAACCGCTGACTGACAACTGTTTTGTAGTTTTTGATGTTGTTGTTGTTGTTATTGTTGTTGTTGTTGTTGGGGTTGTTGTTGTTAGGGTTGTTGTTGTTGTTGTTGCTAAAAACTGTAACAAAAAATACCCACCTGTGTAACATAGATGTAAATAAAAGATAGAAGTTATGGCATCACACATCAGTTGTTCGGTATTGGACAGATTCTGGATTGGACAGATTCGCTATACGACAGAAACATCATCAGCCGGATCATGCCTACTGCTGGACAAACGCCTCCTTCAATATCCACTTTGGGCACTTATCAGAGGGAGGAGGGATTGCCATAATCAGCACGCTTGGTAGGCGTCTTGATGATCGCAGAAGATTTGAATGTACTGGAGAGAATGCTGCTGGCTGCCCATTCCCTAGATATTCCCTTAGCCGGTTCCTACGGCGCCTGCAGGATGAGGTGGGGTGGTTAGTCTTATTCATACACCGAGACTAACGTTGATGGTTAGTTATGGCATATGTTTTCGAAAATGGTTGACTTAAGTTTGGTGCAACGCGCACTATTTACTGTGCGAAAGAAAGCGATAACTCTTCACGTAGAGTTATCGTATTGTCATCTTAGAGCGACAAGAAAAACTAGACACCAAACAGACCCAGTTTTTGACTTAGCGATGTGAACACGTGCCCATATCTTCCCCTTTTAAGTTACATCTTTTGTATACTAGGTGGTAGGACTTTTCTACAAAGTCTGTCTAGGTAGGTACCACCGCTTTGCCAGTTATTCTGCCACCAAGCAGTAGTGTGCAAGCACTACTGTGTTCCGGTTTGAAACTCTCTCTGATCTCACAGTCTACAAAGTTTTTTTAGACTGTGTGATGTCTCAGGATGACGTGCGCACTGCGCATTGCGAAGTGTCACGCGAAACTTCAATTTAGAGTTCAGAGTGACACTGCAATCTGTTATTGGCGGCCGTGTCGCTTAACACCAGGCGAACGACTAGCTCGTCACGTCATTCACTACATAAAAAAAAAACATCTATGATGTTTAATAATAACGGGCTCATCATCATCATCAACAGCATGAAGACTTCCCCTGCTGAACATAGGCCTCCCCCAGAGCGCGCCACCTTGAGCGGCTGCTCGCCTCCTGCATCCATCGGCTCCCCGCGGCTTTCACCAGATCGTCGAACCACCGAGTGGGATCGAGTGGGAGTGGATTTTTTATAACAGGCTTTTAGTTACTTGCTATTAAATAAATAAATAAATAAATACGCGTGGACAATTCACACAGCGCCATCTAGCCCCAAACTAAGCATAGCTTGTACTATGGGAACCAGATAACTGATACAATACTTAGATACTTTTTGCTTTTAATTAAAAATTAACAAGTAAATATTATTTTCATAAAGTAGGCTAAAAATGAATGTAATAATTGAAAAAATAAGGAAAATCGGTAAATAAATCAAGGGAGTTATAAATTTTTTAAGTTTCTGGAGGGGGCATCGCCTGTCCCTTTCTCGCAAAACAGAGATAGTGTGGAGCTGCCCTACAGTTACTATGAAAACGCACGTTGTGATGTTACATGCCAAAGAGACTATGCAAAGCTACCACAGCTTAGTAATGAGGCACTACGAAGGAGCAAGGGTGACGTTACTGCATGTTTGAGCTGTTTCTTTCTATTCCTGTATTTTAAAATGCTTGTAACTTTGTCATTTTTTGAGATATTTAATTTTTGTTTCACCGACTGTTTATTATTTGCGGAATATTATTAATTTATGCAATAAAAAAATAACAGGACACTAGCCTATTGCTGATGCGCAAACTTTATATTACTATGGTAATAATCTTCAGGTTTACAAAAATAATCTATCAATGTAGTCTAGCTACATCAGCACTTTCGTGACTCATCGTAGTTTTTTTAAATGTAATTGATGACGTGGCGAGCTAGTCGTTGGCCTGGTGTTAAGCGACACGGCCGCCCATAACAGATTGCAGTGTTACTCGGAACTCTAAATTAAAGTTTCGCGTGACACTGCGCACTGCTCACGTCATCCTGAGACATCTCACAGTCTAAAAAAGTTTTCTAGACTGTGAGATCAGTCCGTAAAGTCTCATTTGCCCAGTAAGTTCACTAGCTACAATGCCCTTCAAACCGGAACACAGTAGTGCTTGCACACTACTGCTTGGCGGCAGAATAACTGGCAAAGCGGTGGTACCTACCTAGACGAACTTTGCAAAAAAGTCCTACCACCTAGTGAAACCTAGTGGTAGTAATAGTAGGTGCTTTTTTAACAACATTAATTTTTCATATCTCTTAGCTATTTCTCTTTAATTATCGTTTCACCCACAACAGTGGTAGCTTCCCAACGAAAATTCCAATCGTCTATGGAATCGCCGGGATACTGCGGGCGCGATCGACACCGCCCGTTACAACTATTTCATAAGAGGTATAATTGAAATAGCGGCAAAATACCTAGGAAAGGCGTGCGCACACCTAGTGGAGACTTTCTTTTATATATTTTAATGTGACTGTGTGAGCTTTTTTTTTAATATAGATTAATGAGACATAACTTTGGCAACACATTAAAAAATCATTTGGCGGTGGCACCGTGTATGTTCCTGACACCAGACTATTTTAAAACACCTGATGAGTGTACTTATATATAGGTAATGAACACGCTCAAATCAAAACGAAGGTTCAAAGTTATGTTTAATTGCGAAAACGGATCAAACCACTAATTTAAGGATTAACCGGATGAATACTTTAATTTGCAAAAAATAAATAAACAGTTAACATAGGGTGAGTTTTTTCACCGTTAAAAACTCTAACAAGTTCTAACCAACAATAACCAATGGTCAAAATTTGTTAGAGTTTTTAACCATTGGCTACCTTAACTATTGGTGAAAAAACACACCCTTTGATTAATTACTAGTACCTAAGTAATTAAGCTGTGTACCTATGTCTCCTAATAGAATAAATAAGGCCTATTCTACCCTCCCAAAAACTATATTGTCAAAACTATTGTTTGTTCTGTGATCTGAAAATTAAATGTGAAACTGATTTTTTCAACCAAGATAAAGCCACAACCACCCCCAAGGCTGCAGAAAAGGGGTGCACCCTTTAATGACCTCCCCTCACTAAACACCGGAGTAGCAGGTGCTCTAATCGAGGGGATTATTTGGTTACAGTCCTTTGATTGTTCTGTGGAAGTAGAATTGGAAAAGGTCAGTAAAATAAATCGGGATGTAGGTATTCGTGTAGGTGGAGAAAGACTGTAGGTATAGCTTTCAATTTTTATAAGTGCCCGTGGTCTATGCAGGTAAACTGAGGCGGACGGCGGGCAAGAAAAAGTGCCCGTGGTCCACCCAGGGTTAGCACGGCCGGTAGACAAAACTGTCTTTCCCCTGTTTTACTCCAAGCAAGTATGAAGAAAGTGACGTAAAACGGGGAAAGACAATTTTGTCTACCATCCATGCTAACTGCCAGGTGAACTGAGCAGGTGGACTACAGGCAATACCCGATATTTTTGCTAGGGGTTTTTTTTCCACTCGAATTTATATTCATCAGATTGTTGCATCCAAAGGTAAAGCAAATATAACATATAACATTGAAATTAAATGAAAATCTATTTTGTTATAGGAAAAGTTCCTCGTATGATTCCAAGGCAATTCAGCCAATGTGGAATACTGACGGTATAGAGGAACGCTTCGTCCATTTATTGTTTGCAGCGTCCTACTGTACGAAGAATCCAACTCGGCTGGGCAGCGTTCGGGAAGCTTCGACCTATCTTTTCATCCAAAATACCGCAGTGCCTGAAAACTAAGGTTTTCAATCAGCGTGTGTTACCAGTGATGACTTATGGAACTGAGACATGGTCTGTTACTGTTGGCCTCATTAGTAAGCTCAAAGTCGCGCAGAGAGCTATGCTTGGTGTTTCTCTGCGAGATAAGCTCCGGAACGAGGAGATCCACAGGAGAACTAAAGTGACCGATATAGCTCTTAGAATTAGCAAGTTGAAATGGAAGTAGGTAGGCCACTTCGCTCGCAGAACTGACAACCAATGGGGAAGAAAGGTTCTCAAGAGGCGACCACGAACCGGAAGACGCAGCGTAGGTCCCCACTATGTAGACTGACGATCTGGTTAAAACCGCGGGGAGCCGATGGATGCAAGAGGCAAGCAATGCTCTCAAAGTGGCGGTCTTTGGGGAGGCCTATTGTACACCAGTGGACGCCATCAGGCTGTTGATGATGATGATGATGATCTCAGTCGGTATGTATCATAGAACCATGCTCAAAGAGTACCTAGTTTTTTGTAGTAGTGTCAAACATGAAGACGGTCACGATGGTGTTTGTATCTAGTTTTATCTATGGTGATCACCGGTGGTTATGGACAGATGCAAAGGGCGCTGGTTACTGATCCTAAAGGAATCACTCCATGTTATACCATAAGGGGTGGCATATATTCAACCTCGAGGAAAGACCAAAGATCATTCCACATTTTAGCAATAAGGCAAGAAAGTCGAATTTTATAAAATGTTTTGGGTGAGCTTTATGACGATGGTAAGCTTACTATACTGAAAATAAAATATTGTTATATATTTATTTAATTTAATTTATTTATTTATTTAATTAAAACGGCTATAGAAGCCAATTACATTAATTAATAACTATACATCATTATTTATAACATCACGTCAATAAAAAATATACAAATTACAAAACAGAGATGTCAAAGAAATATTAAAATTAAAACACATTAATAATCACCTAAATTAGCCGTCGATGTAAAACATAAAATCAACATACAATTAGAAATGTCACACTGTGTTATGTGTGAAACGAATAATTCATTGTAGATACAGCATCGTATACTCGATACTTTTTCTCGCTTCTATTCATTGACGTGACAAAGTACTAAAAGAAATAAAAAAAATACCACATAAATTAAAAATCCTAAGAGCTTGAACTTACTGGCAACACTTTCCAAATTTTTCCTACCAAAAGGTCATTTGCTGGGTCTTCAATTAATTTAACGACTATTCTATTAAAATATCAATCTATTTTAATCGCCCTACTGATATTCGTCTTGATGTCGGTTATAAATCTACGGCAAGTCTTTTGTTTCAGTTAATTGCGTTTTCAACAGGAAAATTGCCTAAGATTGTTTGAACTACGGATATTTTAAAAGTTTAAGATTATTTATGCGGAGATTTCAGTTCTCACAGACTTTACCTTATCTTATAATCTATACTTACAGTTATATCCAAAAATAATTATATTCATCCGTTAATTAAGAAATAGATAGTAGATAGTGTAGCTAGTGTACTAGTTTTAGTAGTGTAGTAGTTAGTTTAAAAAATAAAGGCACGTTGCCCGTTTATAAAAATAAACAATTTAAGTAATCAATTGAGTTAAGTACAATATATTGTGGCGTACTGCTTGTAGGCCCGAATATATTAATCAAACTTAGTTCTGAGAATAATCATGAGGTTAAAAAAAAACAGCAACATAAAATGCATCTTTTATACTTTAAATTAACCTATTCATTTTAAAGCCATTTTAATAATGAAGATGAAGTTTCTATTCGAACTGTTTTTATTTAAGGTTCTATTAGGTTAAAACACAGGTCTGTGCAGAAAGGTAGCATCAGAAAGATTCTGTCTGTCTGTTTGTTTACAAACATCTTTAAATCTTTGACCCTCAATCAGCTGGAGATATTATAAAATTGATATATCCAATATTAGGCCTATACGGCCTGGCCTCACAAACCTGTAAAGAGTTCAAGTTTCTATACACAGATTGTCCTAAGATAAGATCCCCAAGGTGTATGGAACACGAATTCGGAGATGCAGAACGTCAAGGCTATCAAAGTCACCCCCAGTTTCTCGAAACTCACTTTGAATGATCCACATATCTCATTGAAGTGCTGCTGATGGTACCAAAGTGTGGCGAAGCGTAAACTATAATTATCTTAATGAATAAATACGTGTACTTACATTTATTAGCTCCAGTAAATATCATTAAACATTTGAACAATGCCCAGGCCTAGCATAGTATTATATTATCTGTGCCCAGGCTATGATATAAAAAACAGATTAGCAAAGTAACACACACAATACCTATAGATGGTTTCAAAAAGGTGTATAGGTCTTAATATCAAAATGAATAATCGGTTAAATCCCTTAATAAATTCTTCCTGAATACAACAAAACCGCTGTTCCGTGCACCGCTACAGCCTCATGTTCCTCGTAAAAGGTTATGTCGTACGTAATAACTCGTTTATTACGACTTTCGCACTGCAATTTTGTGTAGCTTAACACTACGTTATGCTATAAGTAACAAAAATATACAAACTGGAGCTCAATCTCTTTTGAGGTGGAACGTTACACTAGCACGGCAAATTCACATTTTCTTGCGTTCTTTTGCCAATAATAGCTTAATTACTCAACGTGATTACATGAAAACTAATTTTGGGCAAATAAATATAACGTATCAATAAATTACAATTAAAAGTATCACCTAATTATCATTGCTTTAGCGACAAATGGCAATAGACTGAAAAACTAAGAAGAAAATTGTTTATTGCCATTTGTCGCTAAATCAATGATATCTAGGAGGATTTTAATCGTAATTTGTTGATACATTCTATTTATTTCCGCAAAATTAGTTTTCATGTAATCACGTTGAGTAATTAAGCTATTATTGGCAAAAGAACGCTAGGAAATTTGAATTTGCCGCGCTAGTGTAACGTTCCCCCTTAAACAGTCAATCCCACTCCCAATTAGTTTAAAAAAATCTTTAATGAACACAATTAACTAGAGAAATCATAAAATAAAATATATCTGTGGACGTTTCACACAGTGCCATCTAGCCCCAAACTAAGCCAACCTTGTACAAGGTTTGCTTAGTTTGGGGCTGGATATATAGTAATCATAGGAATCAGATATAACTGATATAATACTTTGATACTTTTTTCTTCGTAAATACATACCTAAAATACATTGGAACTGAAACAAACAAAACTACACTGAAACTTCACTAAAATTATGCAAGAACTAACATATCAAACAGAAAGCTTCCTGGCTATTCGTTCCTAAGGCCCTCGCCGCCTTACTAAGCATCTCGGCGGCGACACGAGCACGACTCTGCGGCAACGAAGCGTGTCAGTGTGAAAGAGAACTTTTTAATAAATGGAAGCGTTCTGCAACATAATTGGTTATCATTTTAAAATTGGGTTCGGAATCCTAAAATTAGGTTCAATTATAAATTATTAGCGTTGGCAGAGATTTTACGCGTAGATGATCTTTCTTTCTCGTGTAAGGCTGCCTTATGGATACTAACTTTGATCCCGCCATATTTCTTGGTATAAGTAAACTAAACTTTTATTATGTAGAATATAGACTTCATTTGTAGGTGCTTTTAAACAGCGATATTGAAATATAATAAAGAATTGTAGGCGCGGCCGGTGAAGCGCGTGTGCGAATGCCGATTGAGAGCCGGTTCGCCGGGGTCTTCCTCCCTCGCACTCCGTAGCCCGCGGAAGCCAGCAGCTTTTCATATATAGCGTAAACAAACTTAATTATGAACAACCGAGACCAATGCCTTTTTTTATAAGAATGAATGGCGTGACGAGCTAGTCGTTCTCCTGATGTTAAGCGACACGGCCGCCCATATCAATTGCAGTGTCGCTAGGAACTTTAAAATAATAAAGTTTCGCGTGGCACTGCACTGCGCACGTCATCCTGAGATATCACACAGTCTAGTAATCAGTTTACTAGACTGTAAAATCAGGCCGTAAAGTCTCATTTGCCCAGTAATTTCACCAGCTACAATACCCTTCAAACCGGAACATAGTAGTGCTTGCTCACTACTGCTTGGTGGTAGAATAACTGGCAAAGTGGTGGTACCTACCTAGAAGAACTTCGCAGAAAAGTCCTACCACCTAACAGTCATCATCATCATCAATAGCCTGAAGACGTCCACTGCTGAACATAGGCCTCCCCCAGAGCGCGCCACCTTGAGCGGCTGCTCGCCTCCTGCATCCATCGGCTCCCCGTGGCTTTCACCAGATCGTCGGTCTACCAAGTGGGGGGCCTACGCTGCGTCTTCCGGTTCGAGGTCGCCACTCGAGAACCTTTCTTCCCCATCGGTTGTCAGTTCTACGAGCGATGTGGCCTGCCCATTGGCATTTCAACTTGCTATATCTCAAAGCTATATCGGTGACTTTAGTTCAAAATCACATTATTAAAATATAGTAAGTATTAGATACAGAAAAAATCAAGAATCATTTCTTCATGAGTCACAGATTTTTTTTCGAATATCGAAATAATTCACAGGGCTGCTACGCGAATGGCAAACAATGCGTAGCATACCGTAGCGCGTAGCACATCTACGCTGTAGCTCGACGCTTCTACGAAGTAAACATCACTTGCAAAGTTATGTCTATGCTGAGACAAACTTAAGATTGGATTACCCTAATTGAATTAATACATTTCCAGAATTTTGAGCTCTAACTAACAGTAAATTAGTTAAATTATTAGTTTAGACGCTCCTCACTCTGAGACATCAACTTTATGACTCATAACATACCTAAGACT
The DNA here is from genome assembly GCA_910589525.2 of Ennomos quercinarius. Taxonomy (NCBI): domain Eukaryota; kingdom Metazoa; phylum Arthropoda; class Insecta; order Lepidoptera; family Geometridae; genus Ennomos; species Ennomos quercinarius. Next base: position 6,355,640 of record OU342510.1, read on the forward strand.
AATACTGACTAATTTCATTCATTAAACTTAAACAAAGTAATTTTCTAGATAGAATAAATCAAAATACCATAATATATTATACATTTCATAGTGGAATCCTTCAAATTCACCCAATATCGGTATATTGGGCAATCTTCTCCAATCTCTTCCAGACAACCTAGCAGTATTTGAGGGGTTATCACGTCAACTACATCTTCTACTGAATTAATCTCATTGGACATTACAACAATATATAAACAACAACAACAACACAACAACAACAACAACAACAAAACAAACAACAACTACAACAATACATATGTACACATAACAACAACAAACAACAACAATATATATGTACACATAATATATTATATACTATATACTAGCTGTGGCCCGAATAAGGTTCAATATCGCACGAGAAGATGGATAAATGATAGGCGAGCGTGTGGTGATAGCGGGTGTTTAATAGCAACTGAAGAATTAAAAGACTGGACTGTATTAAGGTTAGCGCGTATACCTAGCTATAGGTTTCTTACATTTTCCTTCTAAAATAGCTATACGTATCTATATCTATGTAATATTAGGCTTTCATGTTTAAAACTATTGATTTATTTACTTAAGTATTCATCACACTTCACACTATATAATATTATAAAGGCGAAAGTTTGTATGTGTGTATGTGTGTATTTTTTTTTTTTTTTTTTTTTTTTTTTTTTTATGTGATTGAATGACGTGACGAGCAAGTCGTTCACCTGATGTTAAGTGATACGGCCGCCCATAACAGTTGCAGTGTCACCCGGAACTTTAAAACAATAAAGTTTCGCGTGACACTGCACTGCGCACGTCATCCTGAGACATCACCAAGTCTAGTAATCAGATTACTAGACCGAGTGATCAGATCATAAAGTCTCATTTGCCCAGTAATTTCACTAGCTACAATGCCCTTCAAACCGGAACACAGCAGTGCTTGCACACTACTGCTTGGCGGCAGAATAACTGGCAAAGCGGTGGTACCTACCTAGACGAACTTTGCAGAAAAGTCCTACCACCTAGTAGTGTATGTTTGTTACTTCTTCACGCTCAAACGGCTGGACGGATTTGGATGAAACTTGGAACGTAGATAGCTTATGTACTGGATTAACACATAGGATACTTTTTATCCCGAAAAATTTACCCATTCCCGTAGGAAAGCTTTATAAACTCAACTTTGTAAATAGGCAATGAATTTAAATGAATTAGACTGTAGCATGGCACCTATACCGGTAATTGTTGGGAACGATACTCTCGAAGTTGTCGACAAGTATGTCTACCTAGGACAGATTGTCCAATTAGGTAGGTCCAACTTCGACAAAGAGGTGGCGCGAAGAATCCAACTCGGCTGGGCAGCGTTCGGGAAGCTTCGTCCTATCTTTTCGTCCAAAATACCGCAGAGCCTGAAAACGAAAGTTTTCAATCAGTGTGTGTTGCCAGTGATGACTTATGGAACTGAGACATGGTCTCTTACTGTTGGCCTCATTAGTAAGCTCAAAGTCGCGCAGCGAGCTATGGAGCGAGCTATGCTCGGTGTTTCCCTGCGAGATAAGCTCCGGAACGAGGAGATCCGCAGGAGAACTAAAGTGACCGATATAGCTCTTAGAGTTAGTAAGTTGAAGTGGCAATGGGCAGGCCACATCGCTCGTAGAACTGACAACCGATGGGGAAGAAAGGTTCTCGAGTGGCGACCACGAACCGGAAGACGCAGCGTAGGCCGGCCCCCCACTCGGTGGACCGACGACCTGGTGAAAGCCGCGGGGAGCCGATGGATGCAGGAGGCGAGCAGCCGCTCAAGGTGGCGTGCTCTGGGGGAGGCCTATGTTCAGCAGTGGACGTCTTCAGGCTGTTGATGATGATGAGACTGTAGCATGTACTAACTGTCAAAAAATATTATCCTGGAAACATAAATGGATCCTGTGGGATAACGTTCTTTCTTAGCTTCGACATTACACAACTAAAATGGTCAAAATTTAGGAAAATCGGAGGCCGCAGTATGTAGTACCCACTAATGATGAAATACTTTCCAATCCGGATAAATAAATGGTTCCCGTAGGATAGCATTATCCCTCAGCATCCAATTCGATGATATGAAGGGCAATATACGCTCTAGCAAGCACTAAAAAACAATATACATTCTATCCTGAAAAAAAATGTTTCCTGTGGGATACCATTATTAGGTAGGTACTAAGCATCCCCTGAGAGCAAGTTTGTAGCAATAATGACCTGTGATACAAGTTGGCGTTTTTTTTTTCGAGGTTGCTCTGTTCGCTGGGCCGTAAGCGGCCCGCGAGAGTGAGTTTGTAGCGATAATGTCCTGTGGTAAAAGTTGGCGTTTTTATCCGAGGTCGCTTTATTCACTGGGCCGCAAGCGGCCCGCGAGAGTGAGGTTGTAGCGATAATGACTTGTGGTACAAGTTGGCGTCCATTTTTTTCGAGGTTTCTCTGTTCGCTGGGCCGCAAGCGGCCCGCGAGAGTCAGTTTGTAGCGATAATGACCTGTGGTAAAAGTTGGCGTTTTTTTCCGAGGTCACTCTGTTCGCTGGGCCGCAAGCGGCCCGCGAGAGTCAGTTTGTAGCGATAATGACCTGTGGTAAAAGTTGGCGTTTTTTTCCGAGGTCACTCTGTTCGCTGGGCCGCAAGCGGCCCGCGAGAGTCAGTTTGTAGCGATAATGACCTGTGGTAAAAGTTGGCGTTTTTTTCCGAGGTCACTCTGTTCGCTGGGCCGCAAGCGGCCCGCGAGAGTGAGTTTGTAGCGATAATGACCTGTAGTGAAAGTTTGCGTTTTTTTTTTCAAGGTGGTTCTATTCGCTGGGCCGCAAGCGGCCCGCGAGAGTGAGTTTGTAGCGATAATGACCTCTGGTACAAGTTGGCGTTTTTAGCGACAATTTCCTAAGATCAAAGCAGGTGAAGCCGCGGATAATCTTAATAATATATAAATTCGAAAGTTGTCGCGTATATTTGTTCCCTCTTGCTTTACGGTGCAACAGCTGAACGAAACCAAATGAAATTATAAATAGAAATAGTACCTATATACGAGTTAACACATAGACTTCTTTATATCCGCGGGTGAGACCGCGGGGCGCAGCTAGTACTTACAATAATGTGAAAAGACTTTTTCCCCAACCTAATAATATTGTTTTTATTTTTTGTTGGTAAATGCGATAAAGAGTTTGTTTTATTCTTTTCTATTATACATTATGGGTCTTACTTATAAAAACCTCGCTATGTAGTACTTAGCCACCTCTCAACTAATCAGTTTTTAAACTCCTAAACCACGATTATCATTTCCTTACCTATAAACGTTACTTAGCTTTTGCTTAGATAAGAGACGTTTAAACGACTGTCGCCACAGAGAACAACCAAAATAATCGACTAAAATACGAAATAGAACGAATATTTGTTCTCAAAATTCGATTTTGCATCTGTGACAAGGTCGTGAATGTCATGATTAGGACGAATGTGACAGTTAACATTAACTTTTTTTTTTCAAAAATTTCATGTTGTCGGGCTAATTATTCCCGAAGGTTGTCAAAGTCCATTATAATCACTGAGCAAGAATTATTTTGATATTTATTGAAATATTCAACAAGGTGGCGAGCGATGGTGGCCGTGCGGTAACATGTGCGCTTCGCAATCTCACGGCACCGGGTTCGATCCTCGGCCCTGCACCAATGACTTATCTAGTAAGTTATGTGCGTTTGTGATGCCATCGCTCCGTGCCTCGGAGAGCACGTTAAGCTGTCGGTCCCGGTTGTAATAAGAACATATATGGCAATCGCTACGGGTAGTTTGAACTACTGAGAACAGACGAGTCAGACGCCTGATCTAACCATTATCCCTGTTACTGGTCCCTTATGGGTTGCGAGGTCAGATGGCAGTCGCTCTTGTATTCTGGTAGCTCACCGCTACATGTTAGGTTGGGAGTCGATCACCAATAACAAATGGGAAAAGGCAAAGAGGATGATGATGATTGAAATATTCAACAAGGAGAGACTTAATAACAGTAACCTCAAAGCACACCACCTTTTTGATTTTGACAACAACGTTCGCCGTCAAACAGCTGTTTTTAACTCGCCATCTTGGCTCTTAGCAGGCCTAAACTAGGTCATGGCGGTGGTTAATTTTGACAGCTACTTAGGAATTACTTAGCAACCTCTTAGCGCTAAATCGCGTTTATAGGTAAGAATTTTGTTAATCTGTTGCTTAGCAATTGACTAAAAGATAAGAGGAGTTTATGAGTAAGGCTGTATATGACGTAACAAATCACTGAATATTGTTCTTATTTTGAAACCTTACTATTTTACAAAGTCTACACCTCGGATGGTAGACAAAATTGTCTTTCCTCTGGTTTACTCCACTTGACAAGTAAGCAAGTATGAAGAAAGTGACATAAAACGGGGAAAGACAATTTTGTCTACCGTCCATGCTAAGCCAGCTGCCGTTATCCTTAGCCTCCAGAGTCCTGCTCCTAGCTCTCTCCGCCGCGTCAGTCGCGTGGGATCCTCCGAGGCAAGCGCACGTCTCTCTCGGCTGTAACTTTACGACGACTCGACTGCTTCTACTAAAGTTTAGTGCAGCTTTGTGTTCTCGGGACTCTTTCTTTTGACAATTGTGGTTCGAGACTGGGGGCTTGCAAAGGTGAGTTTCTATTGGCTACAGTTATTGATATTGAATTATTTTGGACCATTACCTTACCTGATGTTAAGCCACAGAGATTTTTTTTAAATGTTTATTATAATGAAGATCGCGTGAGTAATTTATAAATGATAAACAATCAAAAGTTTACATCCTTATTAATAAACGCGTTACACAATCTTTTGTATTTTTCGATCGCTTTCAATATTAAAAAAATTAAAAAGGACAAAATCTAGAGTATAATAACTAATCTAAAACTACTACGCGTTTATTAATAAGGCCTTATAAAATACGCGCAAAAGTCTGCGCGCGGTCAAAATCGGAACTACATTGCTATTGCCGAATTATAGTATACCATCGGCAGCTAATATTATTTCAAAAAAATTGATTTTAGTACCATAATTTAAAGAAATAAAATTAAAAGAAATCTGCTTCCACCTAACCATCGAACTCTTCACTTCATTGTTGATAATTCGACGGCCATTAGTTACGCGGAGACTTATCTTGCGCGGACTCTATCGGCCTTATTAATAAACGCATTTAGTAGTTTTAGCGACTAGGTGTGAAGTTTCTTGTGGCCAATCTGGTTTGGCAACCAAATCAAGGGGCCTACCAATGATGCGATCTACGATGGAAACATCTTATCGCTGACAGACACACATATTCACTATCACATCTTAAACGTAGGAAGTTTGATTGTAAGCATAGGTATTTAATTTTTTTATTGAATTAGGATATGACGAAGAATGTGAAAACTTTATTTTAGCTTAAATGGTGAATGCAATGGGCAGGCCACATCGCTCGTAGAACTCAACCGATGGGGAAGAAAAGTTCTCGAGTGGCGACCAAGTACCGAAAGACGCACTAGGTGGACGCACAGCCTCCCACTAGGTGGACCGACGATCTGGTCACAACTGTGGGGAGCCGATGGATGAAGGAGGCAAGCAGCTGCTCAAAGTGGTGCTCTCTGGGAGAGGCCTATGTTCAGCAGTGGACGTCTTCATGCTATTGGTGATAATGAGGTTGTAGGAGAAAGCTATACGAGCACATCAGGTGATTTGCTTAATCCCATCTCAAAACGAATTTAACTTGTATACTTAAACAATTTTAAAGAAATTCTTTAAATTTGTGAAAATATTTAATTTTATTACGATAAATCCGGCTAAACTATAATGATAATATATTTCTTTTTAATATTTCGTAGACATAGCATTCGACCACTGTCTCACCTGATCGAAAGTGATGCCGCAGTCTGTGATGGTGCATGCTTGCCTAGAAGATACCTGTTCACTCTCGACTTGAAGACCAGATCCTAGTTAGCTGGAAACAAGGACACCAGCAAGGTGTTCCACTCATTGGCTGTTCGCACTATAAAGTGCCCAGTAAATAATAACGCCCGACGATCACATACATAGATCCTGGATCCTAACTAGGGTTCCCTGTAACCCAGGAACTACGAGGACCATGGTCTCACAACACCCAGACACAGAACAAGTAATTGCGCTATTTTTCTTGTGCACAAATATGGCTTGCCGCGGGAGTCGAACCCGCCGCCTCCGGGTTATGAACCGACCTATTCGATCCCCACACCACAGAAGCTGTCAACTACTAGCTGACTGGCTGTCAACTATGTTCTCGTGAATAACATTACAAATGTTCAACAAAAATATCATATTAATCCAAACAAGTTTTCATAATATAAAAAGAACATAGAAAGAAAATAAACTCTGATGCCGTATTTATGAAATCTTGTTTGGATTAATATTAATATGATATTTTTGGTGAAAAGTAATGTCTTGATAACATAGTTTAGCCAGATTTTTCGATAACAAATTCAGTTATTTAATATCTTCAAAAACGTCGCAATGCGCGAGCGATCCGCGAATATGTCGCATATTTTAGACAAATGTCACGATATTATAAGTTCTTTTAACGGGTAATGTGCCTTTTTTTTAAACTAACTACTACATTAATAAAAACTAGTAAACTAGCTACACTATCCACTACAAAGAACATTTGGACTGTATACTAGCCGCGATGGCCTATAGACAGTCCAAATGCTCCAAACCGGTAGGTGGCGTCTCCAACATGCTGGCAGCATTGCCTAGTTGAAATTGCAATGCTGATTCGTTGAGCCAAATAAGTACCAGCATTTTGGTCACGCATCGCATCGACCAGGCGCTTTGATAAACTTTGAACAAAGCGATGAGCTCCCGGGCCCCACAGATTAAGTATCTCAAAGTGGTAATTTACTCAATATAATATTATGTAATATTTGACACTAATCTGCAAAAGCCCCATTAGGACTTAGGAAAGAAAGTTAAAGCCATAAGTTGTGTAATGTGAAATACTTTTTCGTTAAGACAGGTGTGTGTGGTAAAACTTCATATTATAAGTAAACTGACCAAAACTAAACTTAATATGAGTAAGTAGATGTTCAATATTGAATAATTTGTAACAATAAATTAATGTGCCTGGAGGTAGATGCTAGTAAAATTATTGATTACATAAAGCAACAGGACAACTTTTTACTTTTATATTTTAAAGAAGATTACCTCCAGCCCGTCTAACACGCGCACCGCGAGAAAATTTTCTCTACACTTTTTCTCGTGAGCGTGACAGGACTATGGTAGCGCTAGGGGTAGCACTAAGTGTGTCTCATTCTAACAAAGACGACAATGTTTTCTCGCGGTGCGCATGCTAGGGGGTCAAAATTTTATCATTCATAAACCTATAAGGATTTTTTATAATTGAAACGATGTACCCTGCTTCAAATAACATAAAAAAAATATTAATACTAAACTAAACCTAAAAACTAAACTATTTTATAAATCTAAACCACTACCAAACTAAATTTAAATTAACAATATACTCAATACAAAAATAATCTTACAAACCACTACCAGTAAGCAAAATGAATTTGAATAATGTGATGGGTACCTCGCTACCCTACCACATTCACACATCGTAATAGCCGGCTAAGGGAATATCTAGAGAATGGACAGCAGCATTCTCATCGGTACATGAAAATCTTCTGCGATCACCAAGCCACCCAGCCAAGCGTGGTGATTATAGCAAACCCCCCCACTATGATAAGCGTCCAAATTGGCGTTTTATGGGGGAGGCCTATGTTTAGCAGTGGACGTAACTATTGAACGAATTTTCCAGTTGCGTAAATCTGTTTTAATTTGGTATCTATTTAAATAATGATATAGGTGCGCAGGAGTAATAAATAGGTACTTTTTATCCTGACACTACACGCGCGAAGTCGCAGGTAGCAGCTACTATGTAGATACTAACACTAATATAAATAAGATTCTTATAATTGCTGCCAACGCGACGCTCGGCCAAAGCTTATTACAAAACGATGTAAGAAGCAGATAAAGATTAAATTAAAAGTTTCCCGAAGGTTCTTATCTATTGAAAGCTGGGATAAGTCGTAACCTTGGTCTTTGGGCGCGGGGGATTAACAGTTAAAACCATTATGTCTGCGGATATAAGATCTATATTAATTATAGATTTTAATTATTTATGGAGCAGTTGGAGCGGTCGGTACTTGTTACTCCCGAGGTTTTACAACGTATGCTTTTTAGGGTTCCGTACCCAAAGGGTAAAACGGACCCTATTACTATGGCTCCGCTGTCCGTCTGTCACCAGGCTGTATCTCATGAACCGTGATAGTTACAGTTGAAATTTTCACAGATGATGTATTTCTGTTGCCGCTATAACAACAAATACAAAAAAACAGAATAAAATAAATATTTAAGGGACTCCCATACAATAAACGCGATTTTTTTTGCTCGTTTACCAGATGAGTCATAGATGACGTTGCTTTTAATAATACTACTACTCAACACTAGATTGCAGGGATAGATATTTTTTTTTAATAAACTTTTTTTTATGGGCAATGTGCCATTATAGATAATAGTACGGAACTATTAGTGCGCGCGTCCGATTCGCACTTGGCCGGTTTTTATTTGTTATTACGGAACGGTATCGTAGAAATAACCACTGACCATGGTACGTAGTACTATATATCTATTCTGTGACCATGGTTTAGCTAGATGGTCTTTCAGCAGTGCCACTGTTACCCAAAACCTTATACCGTGTCGTAGGTACCGTTAGTGTGCGTCGGGCCCTAAACAGCCCTATAGGGACCAACCCTAATAAGAAAGGGGAATTGATAAGAGTTGCAGGAAGCCACTGGACTGGCAGTGAACGTTTCCGGGCTGATGATGAGGATGATGATTATACTTAAGTACCTAGATAACAGTGCGGCAAGTATCGGCAATAAAACATAAACAGTTTGAACAAAATCTTGCACTCCGGTACTTTTAAAGATAAAGAAAACATTGGGTGGGGTGAAAAATTTGCAAAACGCTAATTTAATTTTGATCAGTTAAATTTTATAAAGTCTACAGACTAAAAACTGTACTGAGGCATCCCTATTTTTCTCTACATATAGTTTTTTTTTTTAAATTTTAACTAAGACTTTATTAATATACCTATCTGAATAATTATATGAAATTGTAATGCACGTACCTGTTATTTTTATATTACAAGTGCAAGGTTGTTTTGCAGGTATTTATTCTATTTATTCAGTCATTACTCAAAGCATATTCAAGCTAAATACTTACATATGTAAGTACGATATACCGATGTCAAGGACACTGCATACACCATTAGAACCAGAGCCCGGACACTGTAGTCGTGGCGGGCACTAAGTGTCTTATACCTATATACCCTCTAATAATTGTCACTAGTGAGGTCACGTCACTGATTAATCGATATCGATAAGTCTACAATTAGGTATTGAATATTATTTGTCATTAGCTGGCTGCCCCAGATTTAAACAGGCTAGTCAATTTTCTCACCCGAAAATCCCCCCAGAGGGAGAGAAAGTTAAGGTGCAGGTGCAGAAGTGTAGATGTAAAGGTGGAATGTTTCACTAGCGTGGCAAATTCAAATGCTATAATTCTTTTGCTAATAATAGCTTAATAAGCTATTATTATAAGAAATTTGAATTTGCCACGCTAGCATAACGTTCCACCTTAAGGCCGGTCCTATTCCATTGTCCCACTCCATTCATACTTTCTCTAACGTTTATCTCTTTCCTCATTTTTTAATCCCCTCTCCATCTTTACGTTCTTCATTTCTCTTTTACAAAACTATGTCCGTCTGCACTAAACTTTGATAGGTCCTAAGTTCATACTTATCTTGCTAGCCCTCAGTTTCTCGTACGGTTTTCAAACTTGTCATGTCAACACACCAACTCTCTCATTTGTTGAAGACAGCTGACAGGCAACCAATGAGCATTCAGTAATTTTGTGTGCCAAGTTAGTATGAATTTAACAAACGTACTAGAACCCTGGGGAAGGTGTTGCTTAGCTATGTTGTATTTTAATAGACTTTAGTACAAGAAGGGCATTAATTTATTCGACCCGTCACAGATGATACCTAGGTACACCACAGATTAAATACGTGTTACATCTTCACTTTCTACTTTTTCACATTTTAGGCACTTTTTCCTTTTCAATACTCACCTTTTATAATTATGTTTGGAGACTTCCTGATCCTTCAGATGACTGAATTGCCAATCAATTGATTTTTTGGTTCAATAAAATACCTTGTCTACCTTACAAAAAAATATTTTTGGTATTCATGAACATTCTGTAGAATCCAATCATTAGGTACAATGTTTTGTTATACCATATAATATTCCTTTTATTTATATAATATTCCTTTTTTAGTATTATTTATTCGATCATCCCTAGTTCTTTGCTGTGATATATATCGTGCTTTAATGGATATTAAGATTGGCTGTCTGCTTTACATCTTTAAATGTGATTGTTAATTGTAAAAAAGGTAGAGGAAGACCGAAAAAAGTGTAGTTGGCCTGTGTGAAAAATGATTTTCTGCTAATGGAGTGAACGGTGAGATGACGTCTGACAGAAATTAGTGGAAGAGAAAAACATGATGCACCAAGGGCAGGTGGATGATGGTCCACATTAAACTTGGGGGTTGTAAAAATGGCCCCAGCCGGTTTGTTTCAACTTTGTGTCACAACGTATGACAAAACGCAGTAAGCAAGAGACATTTTAAGAAGCGGACATTTTGAGTACCGGTCAATTTTAGGAAGCGGAAATTTTGGGGACTGACGTAGCGTATACGTGTGAACAGTTACAACATAATATAGTTGTGACTTCTCTTTGCTCAATGAATGAAGTGGTATTAGGCATGTTCTCAATGGTCTATATCTAATTATCTATATGCCAGTATGGCCATTGGCCAATATACCTACTGATAAAAATAACTCGACCCGTATTAAAACGTACATAACAAAAACGAATAATTTCTACCTAATTAAAACGCTTCTAATTTGAATGCAAATCAAAACGATCGACATTTCATTACTTACCGAGTTTATTAATTAGAAAAGCTTGAATTGCGACGTTCACTTGACAATATTTTAGTAATATAATTTTGAAAATCAAACCAACTTTTTGTTGTATATTAATGACGTGACGGGCTAGTCGTTCACTTGATGTTAAGCGTCACGGCGGTCCATAACAGATGCAGTACTACTCGGAACTCTAAATGATAAAGTTTTGCGTAACACTACACTGCGCAAGTCATCCAAAGACACAAAGACATAATCATATAAGATTTCCAGACTGTGTATTAACTAATTAAATATGAAGATTTATGCACTCATTGTCTGTTTATTCATGACTAGCTGCTGCCCGCGGCGTTGCCACGCGTGGACTACATTGCCTATAGTAATAGTTATAGGTACTTAGCCCCGATGCAGACCGGCCACCGTCCACAACCACCGATGGCTGCCACGCACCACCGCAACTTACATTTGGTAAAAATATGCCTTAAACCTTGGTTAGGTTTGTCCAGATATATGGTAACTTTATGGTACTTTCGCAGCAGTAACGTTTACGTGCGACAGCCACCGGTAATTGGAAGCTGCCACATCTTATGCTGTGCAGTCTCATGCTTCTGAATAGGTTACGTGTGTCAGTGTAGTCTTTGTTCTGCATAGTATATTTCCTACCTGCATTGCATAGGAGTGAAAAAAAATCCACAAGCCAGAACCTTTTAATTCGAAAGATTTAATAAAAACGTCTTCAGGCTGTTGATGATGATGATGATGAATAAAAATTTAAATTATGTAAGCTTTAATATATTATCTTTTGGTACGTATCTATTTACTCCTAAAACGCCATACAAGTCATACAACCTGTAAAGGCATAAATAGAAAAACTATAAAATAGATAGGTAGCAAAGAAGGTTAAGTTCTCAATTACTTATTGTACCTACCTACCTCTTAGAGTAGCGGTTATAATTATTACTCTTTGGTCATATCCTACACAGAGATTTTTTTTTCTTTAATCTGTGCCTCCAGATAAACAGCTAGGCACCAGATAGGTGACATAAAGTTACCGTCAGTGGCCAAAAATAACCTCACCATCTCACCATGAAGCGGCCATGTTGTTTATAATTCAGTTTCGTTTCGTAATGAAAACTTAATAATTATGACCAAAAAAATTAATGAAATTTCAATTTTAATATATCCTATTTTAAGCGCCGGTTATTTCTAAGCATGTTAGTGAAACCTGCATGAAAATCAGTTCAGTATTTACGGAGTTCAGTCATAACAAACAAACAACGACACAACACTGTCCCTAGATGGCGCTGATACAAATAAAATTTCATAATGTATGGAAAAAGGGCAAAAAGCCGCGGGCCTGCATCGCGCAAGCGATATTTTTTGAACAATAGAACCTATGGGATAAATTACATTGAATATAATTATGTGTGTGTCCCAAAGCATACTAGAATTTCACATTTATTATATGTAGGGATAGGGATAAAAAAAAATGTCTTCTTATATCGCTATAAATTAATAATTACAATAAATTGGATTAAGTAACAATATATCGATAAGTAAGTCATCGATATATGCGATGCATCCCTAGTGTTCAAGAGATAGTGTTACGAGCATCTATCACTAGATTGAGCTTACACATCTCAATCTATAATGGAGTATTTACTATCGTTGATAGAGTATTGAATTTATCTTTGTAAATAGTGATAAGTACAAGAATTTAGTTTGACTTTGCTAAAGCCGTGGACTCTTAGGTTGTTTCGTAGCATGGTCGGTGGGGTTAACTGAAAAAAAAAAACTCAAAAACGGCGACTAGTGTTGATCTTTGGTGGGTGTTTATGGAATATATCGATTTTGTGTTTAACTTTGTATGGGAACATTTTTTTGAAAACTGTGAAGATTGCCGGCGCTTAACGTAGTTGGAACGAATTGAACTTAAAAAGTGATGCTCTATGAAAGTTCAAAATTCCTTATAAGCGATAAATGATGATTACATTGTTTTAAAGAATCTTTTAATGTAGAACAGCAAGCTATTAGCAGCGTTTGGGAAGTTTCGACCTATCTTTTCGTCCAAAATACCTACCGCATAGACTGAAAACGAAGGTTTTCAATCAGCGTGTGTTGCCAGTGATAATTATGGAACTGAAACGTCTCTTACTGTTGGCCTCATTAGTAAGCTCAAAGTCACGCAACAAGCTATGGAGAGAGCTATGCTCGGTGTTTCCCTGCGAGATAAGATCCGTATTGAGGAGATCCGCAGGAGGACTAAAGTGACCGATATAGCTCTTAGAATTAGCATTGAAATGGCAATGGGCAGGCCACATCGCTTGTATAGAACTGACAACCGATGGGAAAGAAAGGTTTTCGAGTGGTGTCCACGAACCAGAAGACGCAGCGTAGGCCGGTCTTCTACTAGGTGGACCGACGATCTGGTGAAAACCGCGGGGAGATGATGGATGCAGAATGTGAGCAGCCGCTCAAAGCGGCGATCTCTGAGAGAGGCCTATGTTCAGCAGTGGACGTCTTCAGGCTGTTGATGATGATGATGAAGCTAAAATTCACAAATCTAAACCGTAACCAAGAAGATGTTTACGATTGTTTTTGTTTGTAAACTGCAAAGTTTTCCAGCAAATTGGTTTTACTGCATTTCAAGAAAATAAGCTGCAATGGTATTATGAAGCAAAAAGCACTCTCTCTCTAGCTTACACTACAACAAAATGCAATAATATTAGTGACCGGCAGCGGGTGGCAAATTGTTTTACCTCTACTTGGGTAAAGAGCATTTTAAATGAATTGAATTCTAGTTTAATTCCAGTAAACATCAATAAAAAACAAATTTCAAAGCTCACAACCAGCCTGGGAAGCTTCAAAGCTAATCGAAATTGCTACGAATGACGCAAATCGTGCAGCAGTGACAAAATAAAAGCAAAACAAAATTGGATGTAAGTATATTGAAATTTGTTTTTGGGTGTAGAGGAAATTGGGTTTTATGAGCGCTCTACTTTGCGGTGGGCACTAAGAGAATAGATAGGCGTAGATAGATAGATAGAAAATTCTTTATTGCACCAACAACAATAGTAGGTACATAGGCGATCTTAATGCTATAGAGCATTATCTTCCAGCTAACCCCGGTGTATTGTGCAATCGTTTATTGCGGTAGTGCTATACTGAAGAAATTTAAAAAGTAAGTATATTTAAATATCTATGTCAAAAGACAAGAAAAAAAAACAACAACTTATCTACTTACTAGGTGGTAGAACTTCTCTGCAATGTTCGTCTAGGTAGGTACCACCGCTTTGCCAGTTATTCTGCCGCCAATCAGTAGTGTGCAAGCACTACTGCGTTCCGGATTGAAGGGCATTGTAGCTAGTAAAATTACGGGGCAAATGAGACTTAAGAACTGATCTCACAGACTAGAAATTTTTTTTAGACGTGTGTTTGTCTCAGGATGACGTGCACAGTGCATGAAATTTTAATTTAGAGTTCCGAGTGACACTGCAATCTATTATGGGCAGCCGTGACACTTAACACCAGGGGAATGGTAAAAAAAAAGTATTATACTATAATAATTATCTTCCTTCACTGAAAGCGAGCTGAAAGCTACGGCTTATTCAAACCCACCCACGGCTGGATTTCAAATCGACGCTACATAGAATAGCGGCATTACCGCGTCCTAATGTACATATAGGTAGTCCATTTAGTATCCTACACCGTGGCTAATGTAGCAACGCGTAATTCACAAACGAAACTGGTGTCCGATAAAGCTATAAAGCCGGGCGAAGGCGACAGCAGAATTCACTCGCTCGTATTACACGCGTGATAAGCGACGCGTTATGTTTAATTGAGTGTGAAAAGGCCTTAACAATGACAATGACCTTCGTTTTGAGCTTTGATTTTCGAAATTCGGTGCTGCTGACTTTTTTCTCTTTTCTGTGGAGTCTGTATTTCAATTTTTTTTTTTTTGTTTTTTTTTTTATGTAAACGAATGACTTGACGAGCTAGGCGTTCGCCTGGTGTTAAGCGTCACGGCCGCCCATAACAGATTGCAGTGTCACTCGGAACTCAAAATTTAAGTCTCGCGTGACATTGCGCACTGCGCACGTCATCCTGAGACATCACACAGTCTAAAAAAGTTTTCTAGACTGTGAGATCAGTTCTAAGTCTCATTTGCCCAGTAATTTCACTAGCTACAATGCCCTTCAAACCGGAACACAGTATTGCTTGCACACTACTGCTTGGCGGCAGAATAACTGGCAAAGCGGTGGTACCTACCTAGATGAACTTTGCAGAAAAGTCCTACCACCTAGTAAAATGGTGGTGGTGGTGGTTGAGCAGGTCGGCTTATTACCCGGAGATGGTGGGTTTGATTCCCGCGACAGGGCGAGTATTTGTGAATATGAATAAAGCGCAACTAACTAGGATTCCCTGTATCTAGGGACCCAGGAACTACGAAGACCATGGTGCCACAACACCCAGACACAGAACAAGTATTTGTGATTTTTTCTATGCACAAATACCTGTCGTGTCGCGGGAATCAAACCCACCCTCCGGGTTATAAGCCGACCTGCTCAACCACGACACCATCAGGCTGTCAACTAAAAGTAAAATGGAAAGTAACTACGTACCCAATACAATTATATTTTTCTTAAATAAACTTCCTTCGTCTTGTCTCCGTTTAGTGCAACCCGTTGGGACACGATTTTTTGGGGTTTGTAGATAACTTTTGGTTTAGATGTCGTAAATCAAAATTAAAGTCCTAACAGTATATTTAATAACTAAAGATATATCATCATCATCCTCTTTGCCTTTTCCCATTTGTTATTGGGGTCGGCTCCCAATCTAACCTGTAGCAGCGAGCTACCAGAATTACACAAGCGACTGCCATCTGACCTCGCACCCATAAGGAAGCAGTAACCGGGATGGTTAGACCAGGTGTCAGATTCTATCAGGCGTCTGACTACCCGTAACGATTGCCATAGAAGTTCTTATGACAACCGGGACCGACGGCTTAACGTGCTCTCCGAGACACGCAATG
Source organism: Ennomos quercinarius (assembly GCA_910589525.2). Lineage (NCBI taxonomy): Eukaryota > Metazoa > Arthropoda > Insecta > Lepidoptera > Geometridae > Ennomos > Ennomos quercinarius. The sequence continues at coordinate 6,371,721 of OU342510.1, forward strand.
ACTAAAGATTTATAAAAAGTATATATATTAGAGAAATTCCCAAATAAGATTGACATACGAGAGGGATCTTTGTGCTCTCGCGTGGCAAATTGGAGGTAATCTGTAATCGGTATCCTGTACATGCATGACGGGCCGCTAAGGACATCCTTTGAGACTCATGTTTTTGGCGAAATCGCTTTTCTTTTTTAAATAAGTAGGTAAGGTTCCTATGGAACGTACATTCTCTTATTGAAAACAGATTGGCTAAATTACTGAAGTTCCTACTCTTTGGAACGGAATACTACAAGAATACAATAGTTAGGCATTATATACGGGGTGAATTTTTCAAGTGGGCGTGGCAGGCCAGAACCAAAACTATGAGGAATAGCGAAAAGTACTCAAAGGAGTCTCTGGCCTGATTTTGATGAAAACTAAAACTGCATCATTGGATTTTTAAAAAATCAGTAGGTCTAGCCAGGAATCGAACCGGCCGATATTGAAAAAAAAATACACAGCCTGTATTACACAATTCGATAGTGTCGCTAATATAGATTGATTTCAGGGAAGTAACTACAGGCAGATAGGTATTCCATAAAGCACAATAGGTAGTACCTAAATTCCACTGACTTACATAGATAATGTTAAAATGGTAATACCTATCGGTTATCACTTTTACCTATCTACTAACGCTATTGACCGAAACAAAAGATTTTTTGAAACAAAAAACAATGAATTAAACATGTGAGTGACAGTGATGGATGATACTAGTTCGGTGCTTCATTGTTTTAATGTAAACCTTGCTTTCGCCGCAGAATAAACAATATAAAACATTAACTATACTAACACACGTAAACCACAGTCAATATTTGTAATATTATTTGTCTTCTTTGTAAATACCCCACTGTTTTTCGACCGTAAACTATAGCCACGGACGGTTATAGAAAGAATAAGAGACTACTATTATGTGAACGAATAGGACCACCCCATCTCTGCGGGTGGGTGCCGTAGAAGGCGGCAAAAGGAATATCCAGGTCGCAGCATTCTTCTCGCTCTAGATGGTCATCTATTGCTGCGATCACCGAGCGAAGCGTCAATTCCCCCCCCCCCCTAATGACAAGCACAGTAAGCAATGGCCCCTAGTCCCCGGCAGCTCTGCCATCCCGTGGCTACGGTAACGGCAGAGCAAGGGGTGCTAAGAATCTCCGGCCGGCTACCTCTTGAGGGCTGACCAAAGGATGGTCGAATTGGAGGAGGAGACGAGTAAGTTACGCTGTGATGTGATGGGATTGTCAGAAGTTGGAAGACAGGGACAGGATACGATAATCCTAAATTCCGGTAACTTATTCTTCCACCGGGAGGGAAACCAACTCTCCCAAGGTGGTGTCGACTTTCTCGTCCGCAAGTCTCTCGTCACGTCGGTAATTTTTACGAACAGACAGTTCCAGTTATGACGCTCAGAGTCCAAAAACCTTTATTATAGGCGTAACTTTATAGTAGGCACTTAAGTTTATAACTTCTCCATCTGCCGTTTAATGGCGTATAAAACAACATATAAATTAATATGAAAGATATCAAAAGCGTGAGTCAAGGGATAGGATTTAGTTTAGTGTGATGCTTTGTAACATATCACATCATCACATAATCAGCTGGAAGAGCAATGGTGGCCGAGCAGTCGCGTGTGCGCTTCGCAATCTTACGGCACCGGGTTCAATCCTCGGCCCTGCACCAATGACTTACCTAGTAAGTTATGTGCAGTTTTTTATGCCATCGCTCCGTATCCGGAGAGCACGTTAAGCCGTCGGGACCGGTTATCACAAGAACATCTATGGCAATCGTCACGGGTAGTCAGACGCCCGATAGAATCTGACATCTGATCTAACCATCCCTGTGACTGGTTCCTTATGTGTTGCGAGGTCAGATGGCAGTCGCTCGTGTAATTCTGGTAGTTCGCCGCTACAGGTTAGATTGGGAGCCGACCCCAATAACAAAATAGAAAAAGGCGAAAAGGTGATGATGATACCCAGCCGGAAGTCGTCCACTGCTGAACATAGGCCTCCCCAATAAATCGTCACTTTGATCGATAACATCATCGTCTTGGTCATCGCGAAGATTTTAATGTACCGAAGAGAATGCTGATGCACATTCCATATGCTGATATTTCTTTAGCCGACTCTTACGGCACCCGCAGGAAGAGGTGGGGCGGTCCTATTCTCACACCGGGGCCATACACGACCAATTTGTAAAATGTGATTTTGACGAATTCGACTAAGCAATTAACTGTACTAGGTGGTAGGACTTTTCTGCAAAGTTCGTCTAGGTAGGTACCACCGCTTTGCCAGTTATTCTGCCGCCAAGCAGTAGTGTGCAAGCACTGCTGTGTTCCGGTTTGAAGGGTATTGTAGCTAGTGAAATTACTGGGCAAATGAGACTTTATGATCTGATCACTCAGTCTAGTAAGTTCCGGGTGACACTGCAACTGTTATGGGCGGCCGTGTCACTTAACATCAGGTGAACGACTTGCTCGTCACGTCATTCAATCACATAAAAAAAAAAAAAAAAACTGTAAAGTGCTCGTGTCTTTTACAAAAAAAACTATTTTTGTAACAATATTGCGTAATAATACATAGGTACGTAGGTACATAGATATTATTAATGATGGTAATAAGTAATAATCATAACGTTGTAATAGTTTACAAATGCATGTTACGCACGCAAAATCTATTCTCAAATAGAAAGTGTCATTCAAAGTGCTAATTCTATAGCATATTTGAGTAAATGAGACAGGACTGAATTAAGGCTGTGGGAATAGAGCCCCCGAATATATGTTATTTGTGCCCAGAGTAATCAAGTTTTAGTACCTAAATAAATAAATATATATATAAATTTAATTAATATGTACATCTTACAAAACTAGCCTTCCCCGTAATGCTTATTTTGCAGGGCCCCTAAAATTTCGCCCCTGATATTTTGTCTAGTTCCGACCACTTGACTATAACAAGGCGAGCGTTATTAGGTATCACCCACACAGATCCAGTGACGTCATGGCGTTTTAAATATAACCTTATTATACAAAGAGTACTTGCTCTCTTTGTAAACAAAGAAGTTTATGGAAATGATTTTGGTGTAGGTGTTTTTTAAAAATAGCCCGATAATTAATCTTAATTAATTGGTGTGTAACTTTACGACTTCCCACTTAATTTAAGTATTCGACTTTGATAGAATAATACCAATAAAAACATCGTGTTTATTAACAGCGACAGGGAAACACTTTAGTTCTACGCATTAGGAACTTTGGGCACGATGTAGAACTGTTATAAATGTGTTCCTGCACATATTGCAGCACATGCATTGATTTCGGCTGACACTAGGGAATGCAATGCATGACGCGAGTGGAGTACACCAGTCGTCACACCCCGGCACGTTAGGTAGTCGTAGTTCGTTAGCATAGCTTGATGATTATTGTAATATCGAACAGTAAATATAAAATATACCATCGAAACTATCTGGTGGTTTGATTTACTCTCATACGGCATCAGGTAGTAGTAATCATATTAATGGTAAAAATGTCTTAAAGCTGTATTACAGAACAATGCTCAATTGCTCAATCCTTGATCAGTGCTTAAGTCGATATTTCATTCACAAAATTACCATTTAATCCCATCTAATGTTATTAATTTGCATAAAGATTACAGATTAGAAAATACAATATTTAATAAACATTTAAAAGTGCAACACTGTTGTTCAAATAGCAGTCTGGAATTGAGCACCGACTGATCGTCGCGTCGTTATCAAATGCGAGTGTTATCATTATACGTGTCAAAATATAAGCAGTGGCTATAAATTCTGTAATTAAAAGTAACCTTTGGTTAACTATATGATACCGAGAGCGAGTGAGCAACGATAATCCGTGCGACTTTCAACCCGACGTACCCAGGTTCAAATCACACAGAATTATTTGCACAAATACTATTCATCATCATCATCAACATCAACAGCCTGAAGACGTCCACTGCTGAACACATGCCTCCCCCACAGACTTTGAGCGGCTACATCCATCGCCTCCCCGCGGTTTTCACCAGATCGTCGCTAGGGGTAGTGAGGGGCCGGCCGACGCTACGTTTTCCAGTTCATGGCCACTACTCGAGAACCTTTCTTCCCCATCGGTTGTCAGTTCTACGAGTGATGTGGCAGCCCATTGCCATTCCAACTTGCTAATTCTGAGAGCTATATCGGTCACTTTAGTCCTCCTGCGGATCTCCTCATTCCGGATCTTACTTCGCAGGGAAACACCGAGCAAAATATTGTTATATATATAAATCAAAATCATAACAAAATGTTTATTTGCAAAAAATCACAGAAAATACGCAGACTTTCTCCTTGCACTATACGACTGTCGCAAACCAATTTCCCAATTGTAAAAAAATAACGAAGAATTATCATAATAAAATACCAAAATGTTCAAATGTTCATATTTCAGGGGGTTAATGGATGCCGTATAAAATACGAGCGATTCGGAAATTTAGCGACAGTGTCAGGAAATGAAGTCGTGTTACAGCGAGTCCATTACTTGTGCTGTCAGAGAGTGCACGGTTTAAATATGGTGCGAGAGCCCACTGCAAAAATACCTACGTCATCGGGTACCCCAATAGGCTGTCTTTAGATCGTTAACCGACCCTTAAATATGCAAAAAAAATAGAACTGCCGGTTTCAATCCTGCCGGGTCATGGAAATAATCCACCTCCACCAACTTCAAATGCCTTGAATACTAAGTTTTGCTAAGTTTAGACCTGGCAGACCTTTTAATCTATTATCAGGATCACCGTGGCTATTATTACGCGTAGGTTTTATTGGGGTATTCGCTGAGGTAGGTAACCATGACCCGGTAGGATGGGAACTGGCAGACCTGTTTTTTTTTACATATTTAGATGTCAGTTAACGATCTAAAGATAGCCTATTGGGGTACCCGATGACGTAGGTATTTGTGCAGTGGGCTCTCGCACCAGTAGTAACATATTTAGTTATCTGTGGCGCGGTTTACTTCTGGAATCATTTTACACAAACCGTTTTTAAACAATACGTGTGTTCTTCGCTAAAAAATTTTAGATAGTTAATTTTAGTAATTGGAGTATTTGGACTGCCTATGTATTTGGTCATCGCAGCTAGTATACAGTTCAAATGTTCTTCGTAGTAGATAGTGTAGCTAGTAGCTTTAATTATATAGTAATTTTTGATCATTGTAATAGTTAGTTTATAAAATAAAGGCACCTAGCCAGTTACAAACATTTTTAGTTATGTTTGTTATAATATAATTAAGTTATTTGCTTACCACTTTATAAATTGTACATGCTTAGATCTATAACTTAAATTTTGTATTCGGATTTTAACTTGTAATTAAATAAAGCCCAACGATCACTTACATAGAAGTGGACCCTAACTTGGAATCCCTGTATCTGGAGACCCAGGACCTACGAGGACCTCATGGTCCTCGTAGGTCCTGGGTCTGTGCTTGGGCATTGTGGGACCATTCCCACAACACTCAGGTACAGAACAAGTATATGAGCTTGTTTCCCTTTTTATTGTCCGGTCGCAGGAATCGAACCAGCCGCTTCCGGGTTATGAACTGACCTGCTCAACCACCACACCACACAAGCTGTCAAAGTCCTAAAACATGCATATTTGGAATAAGTTATTTGACTTTGCTACGATACAAACATACAACATTTCACATTTATTTGTCAGACGTAATTTTAATTAGAGACAAATAAGCAGCTACGAATTATAGTCATGCCGTAGCACAAGCTACGAAGTGCTACGAGAGTGCTACAATTGAGCTACGAGAACTCGCAGTAGTTTGTATGAACGACCTCGCTGCACTCGATGTGAATGCAAGAAGTTTGCAAAACGGTTATGAAAGTACGAACATTAGTTGGGGATATCACAGCGAACTTTCTTGTTAATGCGGCTTCCAAGCACCACTTCTATGTTATTGAGAGGTCTCTACAGGGCTTTGTTTAAAGCTGAAAATTGCATATCATTTTTATAAATACATTAAAAAAAATGATATGCCATCTGTCAGATAACATGAGTAGCCAGTTGTTTGTCTTGTGTTAAGCGTCAAGGCCACCCGATATCAGTGTCACTCGGAACTCTAAATTAAAGTTTCGCGTGACACTACACTGCGCACGTCATCCTGAGACATCACACAGTCCAGAAATAAGATTTCCAGAGGGATCAGATCATAAAATCTCACTTGCCCAGTAATTTCACAAGCAACGCTATTTAATGTGGAACTGGGTCTGTGCTTGAAATTGTGTTAATTCTGCGGTCTTTTTGTGGTTTAGGTGAAATAGGCATATCAAATAAAAAATAATAAATTTGTAGCACTACCTTGACAAAGTATTTTTATGTGTCATTCTACGATTTGGAAAAATCAAACTATTTAGCTAAATTCGGTCACCAATTATTCTTTGTTTTATCTTTAATTTACACTATTTTTTGCATCTGATTCTTTTGTTACGTCACGTCGCACTGTTCTGTCAAAAATAGTGATGGGGTTTTGGCGGGAACGCGGAAAAGTTCACGTCGGTGCATTGTATTATTTTACAAAACTTATGCTTTTGCCAGTGTTAATGTTTAAAATTGGTGGCGTTTTACGCATTAAGTGCTGAATTACGAGCATGAGTGTGGGCAAGTGATATAATGTAGTGAAACGTGGTTTTTCGTGTTGCTTCCAAAATTCCATAGAAGCCTCTAGTAAAGTTGCCACCACTTTTCTAGGGCATGCCTTAGACTGGATTATGACTTAGACTAGACTATGACTACTCTGACTGTGACTATGACTTGACTTTAAGTGAAAATTTCCATAATACGATGAAAAATTACAAAACTTGACACTGGCTAAATACATTATGTGTGGAGCCAAAATATAAGAAAAAAAAAGTGATTTTTGTTGATTTTGTGATGAGACTCCGAGACTTAAGATAGACGATTTTATAGACCAAACTTAATTAACCGGTAAAAAATAAAAGCTTGGAAAAAATACTTAAGCAAAAAATAATACAACAAACAAAGCGTCTTTCGAGAAAGCCGTGGTTTTTCCTGTTTCTTAGAATTTAGTCAAAAAGTTAGGAAAAGCTATATATTGGGTATACTTGAATTCATTAGCATCCTTTGATCCACCTATTCATGATAATGGAGCGGCCCAACATTTTTGAAATTGAACGCGTCGATTTGGTATTGATAATAACTCCAAAAAATGAGATAACTTAGTAAGTAAACTGCAACAGTACAAAATTAAATTAAAATAATTAAGAACTGTTTTTAAGGTGACAAGTAGAGCCAGATAAGCAGGTCCAAAGCCGTTCAAAGAAACATCAATTTTAACGTCGTAGTCTTAAATATGAATTCAGTCTGCACTTCAGCACGGCGACGACAAAGACAACGCACGAAACGACTGATTTTGACAGTTTTTAATGAATATCAATTTTTTAAAAGTATTATTCAAAGTTTTTAAGTCATCACTACATCTGAATGCTTGTAGGAATACACTATATTTTGTAAAAATATTTTCGGTAGAAGCTCAGTAAACCTGAAACATATAAATTGAGGGAGGTCTGCGATTTTTTTTTATAGAGCTATATTTATTAATCTTCTATTTTCGGTCATCACAAATGACTTAATGAAATGAATCACATGATATATTAAATTAAAAGATCCACATGTTTTAATTACGCCAGCAAACGTACAAAAAACACTTTGTTTGCTCTACTCGTCACCTTAATTATTGCATACAAGGTAAAAAGAAATCTTTTAACAGTATCAAAATCATTCGTGTCAAGTACGTTAGGCGCCGCGGCAATATTCATAATGTTCATTAAAAACATTTTCATTTGCACTCTTACCCTTTAATCATCAATAAATGATTTACTATCATGCACTAAATTTATGCTAAAGTACTTTTTTTTTCTTTTTTTTTTTATTGTTTATAGGCAAAGCATTTGACCACTATCTCACCTGGTGGAAAGCGATGACGCAGTCTACGATGGTGCATGCTTGCCTAGAAGATACCTGTTCACTCTCGTCTTGAAGACACCCAGATCATAGTTGGAAACAAGGACGCCGGCAAGGTGTTCCATTCCGGCTGTTCGCACTATAAAGTGCATAGCAAAACGCTTAGTGCGGGTTGATGGAATTTCAACCATATATGGGTGCCGTGTTTTTGTGTGCCTTGATGTCCGGTGAAAGAAAGGAGATGGAGGAATAAGATCGTGTAATTCCTTCGCACACTCTCCAAAATGCAGTCTATAAAAAACCGAATTGCATCCTGTATATACCTATCTTGTTTTTATGGTTCAGTACCCAAAAGATATTAAACATCCGGGGTCTGTTATATTCATCATCATCATCATTAACAGCCTGAAGACGTCCACTGCTGAACATAGGCCTCCCCCAGAGCACGCCACCTTGAGCGGCTGCTCGCCTCCTGCATCCATCGGCTCCCCGCGGCTTTCACCAGGTCGTCGGTCCACCGAGTGGGGGGCCGGCCCACGCTGCGTCTTCCGGTTCGTGGTCGCCACTCGAGAACCTTTCTTCCCCATCGGTTGTCAGTTCTACGAGCGATGTGGCCTGCCCATTGCCACTTCAACTTACTAACTCTAAGAGCTATATCGGTCACTTTAGTTCTCCTGCGGATCTCCTCGTTCCGGAGCTTATCTCGCAGGGAAACACCGAGCATAGCTCGCTCCATAGCTCGCTGCGCGACTTTGAGCTTACTAATGAGGCCAACAGTAAGAGACCATGTCTCAGTTCCATAAGTCATCACTGGCAACACACACTGATTGAAAACTTTCGTTTTCAGGCTCTGCGGTATTTTGGACGAAAAGATAGGACGAAGCTTCCCGAACGCTGCCCAGCCGAGTTGGATTCTTCGCGCCACCTCTTTGTCGAAGTTGGACCTACCTAATTGGACAATCTGTCCTGTACTGTTATATTAAATTACTATTATTTTAATTATTTATTTTTAACGCCAAAGTTGTTTCCGTACATTCTATAGACGTCTCGAATAAAACAAAAAGATTTATTCCTTGGCCTTATTAGGTACCTAATATGCAATCAACTTACATAATGAAATTAAAATAAGAAAAAATATAACCTATAATAAACGTCATATTAGAAACGTTTCCCATTTAGACAAACAAAAACAAGACACTAATATAAACAAATAAATAAACGCAGTAAAAGAAAGACAACAGTAATTAAGATTTAATTAAAAATCATATTTAATTAAGCTTCGCAGCAGATTACTTTCAGATATAATTAAAATATTTTTCACTCAATCCAATAAATAATTCATCAAAGCGACAGAGACAACATAAAACAAAAGGTAATGGAAATAATAAGCTGTAATATGTATATAAATATTTTACAGTTTCCCGGACATGAAATATGTTAGATAATGTCCGCGATCAGCCGGATTTTATGGACACTTTTGGTGGTCATGCTTAATACGACGTCAGTAGCTAAGCTAGGCAGTTTCTGAGTGTTAAAAAATTGGGCAGCGTGCGGCCCAGTCGCGCTAAAACCACAATTAAATTATTGGAAATCTACATATTATTCTCTGGAAATAGCGGCTCACTGAGTTACTCATACGTAAAAAAACTAAATATTCTTTTGCTACTTGTTTGTGTGTCTGTTTGTGGTTGTGATAGCTCATAAAAGGGACCAACTTAAATGCATTTTTTTTTCCAAAGTTGGGAGGGTTTTTAGAAATGTTTGATGAAAATAATATGATCATCCGATTCCAATAACCCATGTACGGATTTCAGTCATAAAATGTTTCAAACTCCAAACCCCAATCTAGCAAGCTTGTTCTTTAGGGAATGAGGAGAAAGAGAGACAATTCCCGTTCTTTTATGTCAGTGAAATCTAATAACACGAGACAATAGTTATTGGACAATATTAATAATTTCAATTTTTCTCCTCAAACTCAAATTATTTATTGCCAACAAGTTTAAATTAGGATACCACAAAATAATTGAAATCAATTAAGCATTTTTAAGCATCTGTCGTTTTGTACAAAACTCATTCACTGTCTTATACTTTATACAAGCTGTAATCTAATCTGTGACTTCAGCCTCGTTTGATCACCGGCTTCGACATTGGACATGTAATGAAGCTGCGTACTCTCACACAAGTTTGCACCTTATCCTTGTAATAATAAAGAGGATTATCGGTGGAGTAATTGACCACATCTGTATTAGGATGGAATGGTTAATAACCACCGTTATTGTTTTCGTCGTAGGCGTTATGTGCATGTAAGGGGATGCTTATGTTCTGGTTTATGATAGGTTTATGGCATAGAGTTAAAGAACCTACCTACGTACCTGTAGTCTGCGGCGGACCAAACTAAGGTTAAGACTTAGCCACTTTATAGGATTCAGAAAAAGTTTATTTTTTAAATGTAAGTGAATGACGTGACGAGTTAGTCGTTCGCCTGATGTTAAGCGCCACGGCTGCCCATAACAGATTGCAGTATCACTCGGAACTCTAAATTAATATATTTTTGCGTGAAACTGCACTGCGCACGTCATACGGAGACTACATATAAAAAAAAGTAAAAGATTGCTAGGCTGTGTGATCAGATCATAAAGTCTTGTCTAGTAATTTCACTAGCTACAATGCCCTTCAAACCGGAACACAGTAGTGCTGCACACTACTGCTTGGCGGCAGAATAACTGGCAAAGCGGTGGTACCTACCTATACAAACTTTTCAGATCAGTTCTTTTTATTGTAGTTTAGTTAACGTTTGGTCAAATCAAGAGGATGAGTGAAATGTTATCCAATTTTGACGGGCTAATTGCCTTTATTACTCAAGCTAACTACTACAATAATAAAAACTAAACTAAACTAAACTAAGCTAAACTAAACTAGCTACACTACCTACTACAAAGAACACTTATGGACTGTATAATAGCCGCGATGGCTTATAGACAGTCCAGGTGCCCCAGCCCACCCCAATTTTGATGATTTTATTATATGTTGTCTAACTATTAAAAAACTATGCACGTACGTCTTTTTTACATTTTTACAATATCTTCGTATTTATAGCCACCTAAAGATACGAATTTTTGGCGTCAAAATTATGACGATGAAAAGTAGTTGTAGCTAGAATACGAAACATGTTTTCAGAAAAATCAAGACGTAGGAGCATAAATTATAATCTGTCCAAACGATTGATACTAAAATCAATAGTTTTTGTCAAGTTTTAGAGGGTGAAAACCGTTGGCACCTGAAACGCTAAAATGTAGGTAAATTCACTCATGGGCTCTATTGTCTCTATCATACGTGTGGAGAGCAGCGACGGCAATAACATTTACAAAAACCAGGACGGTCCTCTTGAATCACCGCGTTTGTCTGTAAAGACCCATTTGTTATAAAAAGGTCAACGATTTCAAAATCCTGTGAAAAGTGGAAGATTCAAACTCTTTGCAATAAAAAGTTCTTCAAAAATCTGGATTTTAGTACCAAGTCCGCGCGTCGTCCAAACTTATAGGGTACTTCCTTATTACGTTGACCAAGAACTTGTGAAATTTGAAATTCGGCATTCGTGAAGGTTGTATAGCACAAGTTAAGAGAAACATCTAAAAACTATGAATTTATTCCTATGTTGAAATATCACTAGACACTAGGTGGTACGACTTTCTGCAAAGTTCGTCTAGGTAGTTACCACCGCCACCCACCGCTTTGCCAGTTATTCTGCCGACAACCAATAGTGTGCAAAAGCACTGCTGTGTTCCGGTTTGAAGGGCATTGTAGCTAGTGAAATTACTAAGCAAATGAAACTTTATGATCTGATGTGTGAAATCTCAGGATGGCGTGCGCAGTGAAGTGTCACGTAAAACTATATTAACTTAGAGTTCCGAGTGATACTGCAATATGTTATGGGCAGCCGTGACGCTTAACATCAGGCGTATGACTAGTTCAACACATCATTCATTTACATAAAAAAACAAAGTTAACTACGGAGTCATTCACACAACTTGTATAAAAAGAAACCGCAAAGATAAGTTTGTCAGATAATCCACCTCAATATCTCGTCAGTGACTTAAAAATCATTGCAGTAGGGTTAGCACAGCCGGTAGACAAAACTGTCTTTCCCCTGTTTTACTCCAAGGAAGTATGAAGAAAGTGACGTAAAACGGGGAAAGACAATTTTGTCTACCGTCCATGCTAACCCAGCAGGGGAATATCTCGTATTCAAAACAGAAAAAATCTTGCATAATTAAGTTACCTACTATTGTTATTTCTACGAAATTACAACGCCATACAACGGCACGTAGACCTTTCTAAAAATATATATATAAACATGTGTCAGTACGTTCGTAACGCATTACAGGAAGGTCAGGAAGCGCGCGGTCCCTCGAGTGTCTCACTTAGTGACTAATTAATTACCGCGCGATCACACCCCTACCGAGTCTAGGGTTACCATCTTATCACCTTTTTTGATATAGTATTGTTTTGATTTTTGATTGTTTGTGATATTTTCATGCAATAAACTGTATAGATGTGTACATAAATAGTTGCATTCTTCTTTTAACTCTAAACCAAATAATTAATATTAAAAATCTTGAGCACGACAACAAAAACACGTATATTATCTAAAGATTTATTCATTTATTCTCAAAAACTTAAGAAACATATAAAATTAATATTATTTAATAAAGTTACGTACTTTAAGAATATATAAAGACTAGAACAAAATTAAACTAAAACAAAACTAAAATTTAAATCAATAAAATTATGAAGCCGCTACCAGTAGGCAGCGTGCCCAAAATGCTGGTGGCATTGCCCCGTTGAATGGCAAGCATTTACGCCAAAAATAATTAACTAAAGAACATTCTCGATCATGTCACCTTTAAAACAAACAAGAAAAATTATAATTTCATCAATTTGGTAGCTACATAGACACACGTTAAACCTATAACACCCATATGTTTACGTTGGGGGTTAAAAATTTAAAATAATATAAGAGTTTCTACATTATCCGGAGTAATAGATATAAAATAAACACGGCGTGATTTCCTCAAAACAAACTTTTTCATTCACATAATGGATTTTTTCACGAATGATTTCGAATATCGTGCCAACCCTATTGATAAGGTGACGACCGAGTCCAACTCGCATTGATAATTACATGCCTTTAACACACTCTATACAAACCTTATGCTGTTGTCATAAGGTGCATATTAATTTAGCAATAGGTGTGTAAAACGCGTTGGAGTGAATTAAAAGTATGATAGAGCTGTATAGATGAATGTTTGACACGTGAACATTATTTTCGTCAGTTTTGGTGGATTTCATTGCCGTGTGGTGGTATTTTGGGGGACAGTGTTTTAAAAACGAAGCAAAATCCCATTTGAAGTCTTTCAATGTTTAGTATAATTTTACTTGGTTTATGAACGAAAATTATGCATTTTCAGTACTTTCTCCTATTTTTATAAATCATTGTTATTCTAGTGATCTACTGTTGTGTGCTGTGTGGCTAAAAAAAGTATAATATAATTTATTTAGGTAAATACAACAAAATTTGCTATTATATAGGTACATGTAAATACCATACGTTCCCATTGCTGGGATGCTGGGACATTGCTTAACTAAGTGGTAGAACTTTTGTGCAAAGTTCGTCTAGGTAGGTACCACCGCTTTGCCAGTTATTCTGCCGCCAAGCAGTAGTGTGCAAGCGTTACTGTGTTCCGGTTTGAAGGGCATTGTAGCTAGTAAAATCACTAGGCAAATGAGACTTTACCAACTGATCCCACAGTCTATAAAACTTTTTTAGACTGTGTGATGTCTCAGGATGACGTGCGCAGTGTACAGTGTCACGCGAAACTTTAATTTAGAGTTCCGAGTGACACTGCAATCTGTTATGGGTGTCCGTGTCGCTTAACATCAGGCGAACGACTAGCTCGTCACGTCATACTTTTACATTTTAAAAAAACATGGGCTTTTTTGACAGAGAAAGATGAAGGCCTTATTCGTCACGCTGGTTAAGTGCTGGTCGGTAATAACGTCATATCCTTGAGCTTTTTTTTCTTTTTTGTGTAATGAAGTACTTTAACTAGTGCTTCATTAAGATTACAACCTAGCCATTACTACGGCTAATAAGTAATTTAACTTTAACTTACTCTGATACAGTAGAACAATCCCAAGAATGTGTCCATTAACACTTTTCTTAACGTCTCTATTAAGGGGAAGGCACTTCGATCATATGATCTTTTTGAGCAACTACACTACGGTTCAATGTAAAGTGAAAGTGAAGTGTGAGCTTTTCAGATTCTTGAACATGACGGTGTACCCCAAAGATTATAAAGCCCGTTGATAGCTCGTGAACATAATTTCTCGTAAACACGACTCACCTGCGCGGGCAGGGGACGAGGTAACAAAACGAGACAAAGTTATACGAAATTACAAAGGACAGAGCAGGATGGAACAAAACACATCAACGGGTTTCCGTGATTTGTATGAAATTAGTAGTTGAAATACACTACTAATTTTCGTATGAGGGGAAGTTGTATCATTGGTCAACTGGATTTATAGTCGATGGTGTACCCTCACGACGTTCTCCTTCACCGTTGTAAAAGCGAGTGGAAATTACGCACGTAACTTATTGGAAAGTCATCCATTCATATTCATTTATTTATATGCTCACATATATTACAGACTAGTTGCACAATAGGTTGTCCTAAGGATCAATTGTATGTGCCCTGTAAGAGCCCAACACTGTACTGGCTACAGATCCCTACCATAATTACTATTATCTATTCTATGCCATAAGCGTGTCATGTCTATTAAATTTATCAATGACTGTACCAAAGTATCAAAATGGTAAAGTGTCCAGTAAGGAAAGTGTCGAATCGAGGAAAGTGTCGAATTGGGGAAAGTAGTGAATTAATAGAAATAGCCAATTAGAGAAAGTGTCGACCTGCTACCTGACCCATTTACATTTCAAGTGATTTCAAAATTGTATAATATGAAGATTACATTGTATTTTAGTCATTATTATTATTATTTGTTTCAATTATTCAATTCTATTTACCAATTAGGCAATTAAGTTCATTGTTAAGTCATTGGGGCCGAGCGGGATTCAAACTATGATGCGTTGTATCAAAAGTTACAAAAGCTACGGTTAATCTACTCTAGCTCTTAATCAAGTGTATTAAAGTATTATTTTTTTTGCAGAAATAAGAAGATGAGAGGTGTGGTGTAGCGGCGAGATGGCGGGAATGCCAGCGCTAGGTAACAGTGTCGGCGCGGGAGATAGAGGTAACCATAGACACGGGGTCTCATCGGAAACAAATGAAAAATAGCCCAAACGTGAAAAAATCTAGTGATCGTGCCGTGAGCGTTACTATATATTTGTAATATTTACTAACATTGCACTGGTGGTAATGAACCATAGTTATAGGATACATAAGAAGAAAAGTGAGATGCGAACACGGACCGGAAGACGTACCCCGCAGTTTCCCCCGTGATTTATAGTTTCCAAAAGGGAACTTTTCCGTTAAGAAATAGCACTAGTATTTCTTAAATTCTCGCAATTGGAACCGATAGTTATTTGTCGTCATCGAAAGGATGATAAAATAAAAATATGGTTTAGCATGATTAAGCCCTTTGTAAAAAAATAAATTAATAATTACAGTATTGTGAATTTTGGTAGTGCCATGGATCTGTTATAAAGATTTTTAGCCAAATTAATTAGCCAAAGCCAAGCCGCTTGTGAAAGCCAACACGAAAACAAGCGGACAATGTTTCATCTAATTTAGTATGGATAAACAAAACGGGAATAAAAATCTCACTAGTTCAGTCAACTGAATTAAACAATGGAATGACTGGGAATTGATTCCATCAATCATAAATATCACTTTTATCGATAAACCGCAAAGATAATGAGAAAAAGCTCTTTCATCCAAACCGATTGTATTTGCTTAGGACAGGAAGGGCTCAGGGATTTGTTTTTACTTTCATTCCGTGAAACAGGTGCACGAAGGTCGGGAGTCAAGAGGATTCTGTCGTATGGAGCAGTGTTATTACGTATACGAGCTTTAAACAAACTGTTATGGATTTTTCATGACCAAGTACCTATTTACTCCTTCGAACTTTCGTTGCCCGCGGAGCAATATAAGTGTGAGAAAGAAACGCCTATATAGTGCTCTCTGTTGCACTTGTACGTCTTGTGGAAGATAATAGTGATGTTGCATTATCTTATCGATATTAATATTATAGAACAAAATGTTTTGTAAAAGTCGAAGGAAACATTTAAAAATGTATTTTGTGACGTGTTGTAAGAGAATTTTATTGATAACGTGTTGTATCCTGTTGAGATAGAAGAATACTTTATAATTATACAAAACATTAAATATAAGGTAGTACAATGGGTGGTCTTATTGCTTAAAGCAATCTCTTTGTAATTGAGAAGAATGAGATCGATAAATAAGAGAAGTCGGCGGTGTACAGTAAATATCTAACTCTGGAAATACGCCACTAAATACTAGGTACCTACTACTAAGTATATGAATCAACTTTATATTCATCATCATCAGCCTCAAGACGTCCGCTGCAGAATGTAGGCTTCCTCCATAGAGCGCCACTTTGAGCAGCTGCTTGCTTACTGCAACCAACGGCTCTCCATGGCTCATCGCTCGCATAACCGACAATTGACGGAGACGAAAGAGTAGACTGGCAACCTCGAACCAAAAGATGCAGCGTAGACTGGCACTGCACTAGGTGGACCTTCGACCTGGTCAAAGTTTTATATTAACAAATAACAATTTCTCAAGTTTATTCTCTGTCTCTGTTTCCATCGACACTTCAGCCGTCGGTGGCGGGCTGTGACAATCAAATTGGGTAAATGGGCCTTTGATGTATGAAAGCTATTCATTTGATTGGACGAGAGTTTATGAATTTACCCCCCATTTATGATTAGCATTAAAATGGACGTGAAGGGTTCACGTAATGGTGCGTGCTTCAATGTGGATAAGCCATGCAATGCTACATCTTCTGCTAAGAGCCTATTGACGTGAAACTGGTTTAAATTAACTCGGTATGACTGAGTAGGTCTATACCTAGTTAGTTATTTATTTACAGATACATAACCACAAAATTTGCCCTATTTACATAGGTCAGTCCATGTAGAGATGAAAAAAATTAGCGCGTCGAAAAAGGAGTAAGTAGGAGCTTTATTTTTGTTAAGCACGCAAACTTTACTTTTTTTAACGCCAAATTTCTGATAAGGAAGCCTTGTTCCAGTCAAAGGTGTTGTAAGGAAAATATACTAGCATTAGTATGTTTGTTTCAGGCGGGAGCAACAGGTCTTCAAGTAGTGGGTCTCGGCGTGGCTCCTCCCCGCAAGGACATGATGTCACGGTATGTAACAATAGGCTAGGAGTGGGCTATTAACAATCATACACGTGAAACTTTGTGATATGGACGTCGGAAACAATACCACAAGTAAGTAATTAGTTTGAAAATGATACAAAAGAGCAAACAACTCAATTATTTGTCAATAAATAAATAAATAAATAACGCGGAATGATCGTGGACCCTAACTAGAATTCCCTGTATCTAGGGACCCAGGAACTACGAGGGCCATGGTCCCACAACAACCAGACTGCTTTGAAAACTGTAATTTCCTCTTTATTGCATGTTAAGCAATAGACAGACAAAAGCTACAGACAGAGCTTATTATTCTGTTTCATTGAGTATTGACCCGTATTATAATTAATTTGTTCGCAATGCTGCCAGCATGTTGGGTACGCTACCTTAGTGGGCTGGAGTATCTGGACTGTCTAATCTAAGTGTCTATAAGGTTTAAGGTTCGTGTTCTAGCGGCACATCGAGGCCCATAGAATCAGATATGGTCGAATTGTAAAGAACCTATTTACGAAAAGGCTTTGGGGAAGACCATAATTATTTCTGAAGTATTCCAAACGTATTTCCCTCAGGAGCAAGAGACCAATGCGGCTGTCCACAAACCAGACCTCACCAGCGCTCTGCCACCCACCAGGACGAGGCCGACCAGCTATGAGAAAGATTTCCATGGCAAGATTCCGACTATGGTGAGCTTCGTTAAAGTTCTTATAGCTTCCTTATGGCCGCTTGTTCACCGCCCGCCAATACCGATACTGACATGACATCACGAAAATAGCTACTTAGACATAGATTACTAGTAATGTACGTATAAATTATAAGAACTAAAATAGGGCAAATGAAGTAGTTTAAAAAAGCGTTTGAAACGGTCAAAATTCTGCCAAACAAGTAACAAAAACTGAAGAGTCTGTCATGCAGGAAATTGGACGCGGCACTGCAATTACAACAGCTATCGGATATCACTTCAGGTCTGGCTGTTTGATCCACCTGCCACGGCCCAGACATTTGGGAATTTCTCTATGAATTTTACTTTTGGAAACAGCCTTTGGAATACGAATTTTGTGGCGATAATAAAGAGATTTCGTGAAGGGTTTCCTTTCTCAAATCCTTTTTGAAACTAATCGTCATGTTTTGCATAATTAGAGACTTCAGAAAGTGGGCATTCAGATAGAACTTTTTTTTGTAGAAATATTAAAGTTGCGTCAAGCTAATTAAGTAGCTATAAAATAACTGTAACAGACAGTGTCTTTATTCTGCCTTACTTTAGTCGTTGAAAGTTCATAACACTTGTGTTGATACAATCAATAAACAAGGAGTAAGATTAACGCTGTTCTCACATGGCTATTAATTTGCTCTACTGTTAATTGGCTTTTTCTTGCCGCTCAAGACACAAATCGCAATTTTTTTCTACGCACGGAAATGTGAGTGCACCTTATTCAAGCGAACAACTTTCATGAAGCCGAAAAAATCGTCTTTTTGATTTAAATCTATATACAATCAATGATAAACTTTAAACACAAAACTATTACAAAGGCCGTTCACAAAGGGTAAAAAATACAATTCAACTCCCCGAATTTACAGTTACCTTCAGTTATTTATCACCAGGCATCTCTCAGTGGCGTAAGTGGGGTTGTAACACACACTGCGCCGTCGTATGAAGAGCAGCGTGCCAGCCCAGCGTTACTGATTCGAGGCGCCAGTGGCACGCCAGGGGGCCGCAGTGTCAGAGATGACGGGTACTGCTCAGCTAGCAGTACTCCGAGAGCTTTCGGTGAGTACTTACCATGTAGAACAAATCTAGCTTCATGAAAATTATATTATTCCAAGGCCAATGTAATAGTTACTATAAATAACTAGGTACCGTAGACGCAGTGTTACTGAGTCAACGTCTTAGGGCCACGTCGGGATGCCGCAACGTCAGGGCTGACGGTTATTGCTCCACTAGTAGAGCTCTCTGCCATGTAGACTATAATTATTTGCTTCACTAAAAGATTACTTATAGGTACCTAGATGTTCTAGTAGTTACTATAAATAACTAGGTGGCATCCTAGCGCAGCGTTAGATACTTAGTCGATGACTGGTACTGCTCCACTAGCAGTGCTCCGGGAGCTTAAAATAAATAAATAAATAAATAAAAACTTTATTAGTACACACAGGTAGTAAGGGAGGTACATCAACTTGTAGTAAATTTAAAAAAATAAAATTGGTTTGCATAAGGTTAAAGACTAAAGTTATTGTGTATTTACAAATAATGTACCTCAGTCGAAGCACTGTCCCTCACACTAGGTAGAACCTGTATAGTGAGGTCACAGGAATCTCCTTCGGAGACAAGATTGTATACACACAACATATTAATATAGCAACTGGTATTGTTCCAAATAACACGTAAAATCTAATATCTAACTAAGTGCAGAAAATGTTTATACTTAACCATAAAATAAAGTAACAGATTAGACTATAATATATGTAAAAATACTTGTATTAGTTAAATTTAATTTAAATTTAAATTTAAATTTATTTGTTTTTTTGCTCTCTTGTATAGATTTGTTTTTGTGTGTATGTTTTAGACAATTTAGTCGATCCCGTCAGGTATCCTTCCGAGCCAAATCAGAGCCGAATCTTCACGGCACTGTAGTACAAACTGTAACTGTACTAATCACCATTTGGAACCGACAGGATCAACCCAACATAATCTATAATCATAGTCTTTTTGTATTTGCGCGAGTGTTATGTCTGTATGTGGTTTGGCAAGATTATGGATGTCGTGTTGTACTGTAGTGGTCTTTGTAAATGTAGCTGACTACGTGTGCATTATGTGTGTGTCTGATAGTGTGTAGGTAATATCGATCTTGTCAGTAATTACTTGTCAGAAATATGAATCAGTATCTAAGTAAATTTTCTGTAAAAACATAGTCAAGTTGCAATAAATAATTAAAAATACATTTGTTGAATGCATTACGGTTTAAGTGAATAATAGCTGTATGTTTACTTATTCGATTATATAGGGCCGGTCCTTGAGCTATAAAAGATTTTCTAGCGTAGTGTGTACGATAGTAAGGCAACTTGAATATGAGATCTTTGCGCCGCCTACTTTTGTTCATCTGTAGCTGTTCATTACTAACCAGAGCGTGCTGTCTTAGGGTTATTGCTTTTATGAACAGTTGTCTAACTGTGAGCACCTTTGCATCTTTGTATAGAGTTTCAGTAGAATAACGTCTTGGCTTAAAATACATTACTTTAAGAAGTGCTCTTTGTGCTCTTTCCAAAGGCAGTAGGTGCGTAGCAGCAGCCGCTCCCCAGATTGGTATACAATATGTGAGAATTGATTGGGCAAGGGCATAATACACAGTCAACAACGTGTCTGCAGGCAAAACATGCCGTAGTTTCTTGAAAGTGTAAATCAACTTCCTCGTTCTACCTCCGAGGGCACTGATTTGTATAGTCCATCTCAAGTGTTTATCAATAAGAACCCCCAAATATCTTATATGGTCTGCTGAGTCAAGAGAAGTGCAGGAACACTGACTGAGATCAGTACAATTAGCGCCGTGAATCTTTAGTGAGAGTGGAGATTTTGGTTGAGTTGTAGAGTTTAGCGTGTAAGTCATAAATTTGGTTTTGGTGACGTTAACCGTTAAAAGGTTATTTCTTAGCCAGCTCGCAACACTATTGATACCTTTGCTTGCTGATTCTTGAACATTACACCATGTATTTCCGCTAAAGAGCAGAACAGTATCATCTGCGTAGGTAAAAACAGATCCACTTTCCAGCTTGAGGTCGCATAGATCGTTGATATATACAAGAAACAGTGTAGGGCCCAGAATGCTGCCTTGGGGAACCCCAAACTGAATACTGGCCTCGTTGCTTAAAAATTCTCTAATTTTTACCACCTGAGTTCTTTCCGTCAAATAACTGGTGAACCATTTAAGTGGAACTCCGCGAATACCAATAGCCTCTAGTTTTGCTACAAGGATGGGGATGGACACCGTATCGAAAGCCTTAGCCAAATCTAGGAATACTCCGACTGACTTATGGTTACTGTCTAGTTGCTGAATTATCCGCTGTGCAAGAGTATACACTGCATGTTCAGTAGAGATTCCCGCTCTAAAACCAAATTGATTTTTAGAAAGAAGTAATTTTGTTTCTAGATAGTGACGCAACCGTTTATTTATAACTTTTTCGAGTATTTTCGATAACGTAGGCAGCAGAGATATAGGCCTATAGTTCGACACACTCGTTCCATCTCCACCCTTGTGCATTGAGCTAATTACAGATTTTTTGAGAACATTCGGGAAGATTCCACTATCCATACTGGCTTGACATATAAATGTAATAGGTTTCAGAACATAAGGTAAAGCATATTTAATGACTCTAGCCGTGATGCCATCCCAACCAGGCGCTGAATCTGATTTTAGTGATTGGATAATAGATCTGATTTCTGTTTCGTCGGTAGGTAGAAGGCAAAAGGAGCAGAGTTGCTTGTTCTCAACACTAACCTCAGAAACCAGATGTTTTTCAGTAGTACAAGTAATACCCAGAATGTCATTGGCTAAATTTGAACCTACATTAATAAAGTAATCGTTTATTTGATTCAGTGACTCACTAATATCCGACTCCCTTTTCACCAGTTCTTCAACAGGGTTGGGTTTCATTGAAAAATTACAGATTCTTCTTATATTCTGCCAAGTTTTTTTGTAATCTCTTGCGCATTTTTTTATTTCTGCTCTCTCATATATTCTTTTTAGCCTTTTTAGTAGATTATTACACGTATTTCTGTATTTATTATAAATATTTTTTATCTCAGTGTTGTTTGGTTCTTTTCTACATTTTAGGTGAAGTTTATCTCTCTTACGGATGCACTTTATCAAACCAGGTGTTATCCATGGCTTTATACTATTTTTGGATCTGGACACTTTCTTCGTAGTTGTATGCTTCGCAATAATCGATGATAGAATATATAAAAATGTCTGAGTCGCAACATTAACGTCAGAGAAATCCAAACAACTATTCCAGTTGATATTACTTAGGTCTCTACAAACAGCTTGAAAGTCACATTTTTTGTAAGTTTTTTCACAATTCGTTTTTATGTCTTCTTTACTGTATATTTGTAATATAACAGGAGAGTGGTCGGTGATTGTTGCCGGTAGTAGGACGATTGTTGAGCAGAGTGTTGTCTTCAGCATACAATGATCAATACAGCTGTTGTCTCCTCTTGTTGAAAATGTATGCCCAGGCAGTAACCCATGGGTCGCTAACATAGTTAGATACTCCGAGGCATATCTATCAGTAGTATTATTTTTTATATTTATATTGATATCACCGACTAATGCGAAACAAGGATTCGCGAAGGATTTCGAAGGAGCTTACGGTAAGTTTATGCAGTTCAAGATGTAAGGTCATGAAAACATTTCTATGCAGAATCAGGATTATGGGCGGAGTCAGGATGAAGTCATAAAAACTGTAATATGTCGGGTACAATAAAGAAAACACGCATTTAATTGAAAACGTCCTCTTGAAAGTGTGTTGTAAATAAATATTACTCTATAACATTAATTTTGAAAACTAAATCACACTAGTACTCGTAAATCTAAAATAAGTAAAATAATAAGGTAAATAATAGATTGTTTACCAGTATTGAGGTCAATACCCCATCGTAATAATCCCTCTAACTACCCCATTGAGGGGAATGAGCCGTGAACAATAAACTTGGAAACCAAACAACCAACAGGTTACGGGTAACAAAACTTGGAGATGGCTTTAGGTACTAAGAATGTTACTCTGATTTAAACTGTGGTATAAACTTGTGGAGAGTATAATTTTAGGGTGAAGTGCAGTTGAACGAAAGTATCTGGTGGTAGACACAGGTATACCTAAAATTTTGTTTTCTACTGCACTGTAATAGAAAGGGAGGGACAGAGAGAGAAAGAGGCTGCTGTCATATGAGCACAGATCTCTAAGGTCGGAAGACAACAGTCGCCTAAAAATTGTGACTCCGTGGCCAAGTTGTTTTTATCCAATTATAGATCAAAATGAAGAGAACCAATAAAAATAACAAACAAACTCTAAACTCTATAATCTTGCGATATTGAAAACAATCTTTGGAACAATGAAAACCCACAAAACAAATTAAGTGTTTTATTGAAAACAATGAAGTTTTCTACTGGATGGATTCTACATTGAAGAGGCAATAAGCCGTGGGCTCGAGGGCCATTATGTATCTTGGCTTGGCTTTTAATATATTTCGCGCCAACAATGCATTTTGAAACTTTCTACGCTATGCCTAGAATACTTATCTTGAATTTTTTTAAAAAATTATGTTACCTAGCGTAAAAGTAACACAATAATGATTAAAAGTATAAAAATAAAGCAAACGTACTTTGCTATGCAGCCATTGCCACAAAAATATTAAAAAGTAAATTAAAAATATCAAGAGATTTTAGAGATAATTTCAGATTTAATTTAAGTTCAGAACTGGCTGAAGTTTGAAACTCATTCTCGTTTAGTTGATTAAAAAGTTGAAGCTCATGCCATGCTTATTGCAGTTTGGTACTACTCTTTGCAAAATATGATTAATATTTTAAATTAAAAACCTTGTACAGCTTCTTTTAAGTAGAGTAAGCAAAATTGCATATCATGCTACGTACACATACGCACACAAATCCCTTTTCTTTTTCTCTTTTCGAGTTAGTCACATTTTCATTAACCTATAGTCGTACGTATTTTAAAAAATAAAAATAATACGGTACTGCGAAACATCGGGCTGAGAAGACTTTAAAAATAATTTAAACCCTTAACCACCTCTTGATTCAATACTCATTGAATTTGGCGCGCATTCCTTCGTCACCTCACCGCCATTTTTGAATTCCTATAGGGCTGGCAGCTGGCACCTTCGGAATTATTGCGAAATTTTTCCGCATCGGCACGCCATTATGCGGTGAGGTCGGATGCCAGGCCGTTATTTAGATGGCACGGGTGAGGAGGAACGAACGGTATTTAGGTATAACCAAGATATCCTTGACGTTAAGGAAGTGCCTAGCTCTTGATAAGGGTGTTTAGACTTTAAGGCAGCGACTGACTGAGCATTCGCTCAATTTCGCATTATTGCTCGCTGCATTTTCGTATTTATGTTCGTTGTGAACTTAAACCACCTTAAATCAAATATACTATAGATACACAGTCTCTATTAAAATCAAACCTCAAAAGTGTCCCCGTGCCAATGCTTACTTAAATAGATATACCTCTCCAGCTAATATAAAATAGTTAACAAGCGGTTGTTTTATTTTAATAATGAAACATAGCACCCTGTAATAGCGTTGTAAAACAATAATATGTGAGCTACATCACTTTCATTAAGCGCGGTCACATACGAATGAGAGAAAAAACAAGGCATATGCCTTGTTTAAACGGTGTCGTTTTCGAGGCGGCGATCGTGAATCTACTCTATATTTCATCGTAGGTGTGAACATTGGTTGCATCTATCAACTGCTAGATTCACTGTACGGAGTCACGCCGAATATTCGACTTGTAACGTGCTCACTCTATGCACGCAAATGCTCATGTCAAACTCAAACTCAAACTCAAATTCTTTATTGCAAATAGGCTATTTTTAACACTTTTACAAGTCAAAACTAGATAATGTATTTATAAATAATAAAAATTAAATTATTGTACATATTAAGCAAGCATAATGAGGCTTTTTATTTAAAAAAAAACACTAGTTCCGTTTCTTTTCTAGATGGCGCTGTAAGTACATAGTTTAAACCTTTCAAACCACAGAGTAGTTTAAACATAAGAAAATGCTTAGACTACCTACAAAGAAATGTCAAATTCAGTCGAGTGGACGACGAGTACATTGTATGTAGTATCTCCTAAGTAGTCTCCTAGTAGTAGGTAAGTGCATTCTTCTTAAGTAAATTGAAGTACAGCAGAACTGCGAGACAGATAAACGTTAATATTATGATCCAAAATTAAGCCAAGCTATCGCGCAACGACAATAGAACAAACGAAACAGTTTAGAGTTGTCAGTCAGTATCGTGACACATTTCCTATAACCTGTGGTCTATGCTTGAAACAGTGACAGTGACAGATTTTGGTAAAACCACAACTGGCGCCATCTATTGGGTCATACATAAACACATAAAACTCCTCATTAAACTAAATCACAGTGCTTAATGTCAAAATTGTCAAAGTAAATCAATCAATCAATGTCAATCATTTCCTCCAATTACCTCTCTAGCATGGTGGTTAAGGACGTTGGCTTTATATCCCGGAAGATACGGGTCCGACAATAAGACGAGTATATTTGCATGGAGAAAGAAGTGCACTGGCTCTTTGTCGTGGTATTGTAGGTCCATGGTCCTCGTAGTTACTGGGAATTCTGGGTCCCTAGCTATTAGATACAGGTAATACTATGTAGGGTCCAGTCACATGAGTCACATAAGTCCAGTCCAGCCAGTATCGTGATAACATGGCGCTTTAATTACATTTATTTATTTATTTCATCTATACCTAATTTCACCATTGAGGCACGATACACATGTGTGTCATATACCTCAACGAGTTTTACACAAAATGACTGAAACCGGATTTAAAACTAACGTCTTTGTTTCAGATCACAAATCAACGAAAGGATCAGTTGTAACTCTATCGTGTTATAAAAGTGAGTAAAACATGTTTTATGATATAAGTACTCTGAGTATAAACAAACGTAAATAATTAAATAAGCACTACCTGTATTTTCAGAGGAGCCAAAGATCCAGATCCAAGAGGAATTTTACAACGAAGCGAATAAAAGATTAAGAGCAAATAGTATCAAGGCAGGTAGGCATACAATACGATAAATAAAATTGATCACTGAAAAAAACAAAATGTGCCAATATTTATAAGATTTTCACCCAACTTAGGGTTTTGGATGAACTTATTAAAATAAGGTAGAGAATGACTGGTTCAAAAGAAATTTGAATTTCAAATAAGTGAGTAAGTCATAAAGCAAGTTCACAATAAACCAATTTAACGAAAATAAGTTAAACTACTTACTTTTATCGGCCACAAACGTAGAACTATTTTTATGAAGTTACTATACATAGTTAAAAAATATTTAGACAATATAGAAAATAACTGTATTTTTTTTATCAACGATAGGCTAACATTTGACCACGATCTCACCTGATGGTAAGTGACGACGCAGTCGACGATGAAGCATGCTTGCCTAGAAGATACCAGTTCTCTCTAGCCTTAAAAACTCCCAGATTATACTCATTTTATCAAAGTTAATCATTAAAGTTAACTTGTTTTTTAACTGTACAATGTGCAATATCACTAATGCTGCCAATGAGCATTAAAAAAAGGTTTCATGTTCAGGTCCAGAGCCCAACGATGGACGAGAGACGTGGGGTACCGGAGCTGACTTTCTGTTGTCCATCATAGGATTTGCTGTCGACCTGGCCAATGTGTGGAGGTTTCCTTACCTTTGCTATAGGAATGGAGGAGGTAACATTACTTTGAATCGGCTTATTCTAAAGTTTTATTATGAGCCCTATTCACCTTTATAATTCAGTGCATAAATATTTAATTAATGACGTTAAATATTGCTTATTAACGGAAAATTACATTAAAAAAAAGGAACAACTAATTAAAAAAATACATGGTAAATATACCGTAAATCTATAATCTATAACAATATTATTAAGAGGAAATATTATATGTGATTGTTTGTTTGCATTGAATAGGCTCCGAAACTACTAAACCGATTTGAAAAATTCTTTCACTGTTGGAAAGCTACACTATCCCCCGGTGATAAAGGCTATACGTAGTATATTTTCAAAAAAAATAGGGATCCTTACTAAAACTCCAATAATGTGACCCGAGGTGTAAAAAAATTACCTAAAATATTCTTTACATCGCGTGCGCTGCGAAAGCTATTATACCCGTGCGAAGCCGGGGCGAGCCGCTAGTAAAGAATATTTATGAAATGTTAGTGCCTATGAAAGATTAAAAAGAATGACATATGCATATTTTTCATGTCATCTTCTGAGTTAAACCCTGTATGCTAGGTCCAACTTTCTTATTTTATCTCTAAACATGCATTATCTGTAATCTCTTATTTCGTTCCTGCGTTTTTTCAGCTTCGCTTTGTCGGAAACGAACGATAATTTCTCCGTCCTTAATCCTCTCGGTCTTCTCGGTTCATCCCCCCTCTTTCCTTAATGAAAACTATTTAGAATTCAGTTAGAAGTGTGGGAATAGTAAGGGAATTGAAGGGTTTGAGAGATGAATTAACATAGCACTCTGAAGTCTGAAGCTAGATTGATGGGGTTTCGCGATAATATTTAAGCTGACGTACATTTCTAATTTAAGTAAGCTAAGACGGGTAACCAAATGTCAGAGATTTTTTAGATGAATAAGAATGAATTGAGCACACAGGTTCCTTGATGGTGAGCGTTACAATTGGCCATAACAACTGGGACGCCACGTTAAAATTGCATTGCTAAGTTTTTCACGACATGTATTTTTTTAACATGCTTTGTCTGGACAGGCTGGTTCAGGCTTTACGGCTGCCTATAACAGCAGTAATTGCCACTGCAATTGGCACTCCACTCGGGGCTCTAAATGCTACAAAATATGCATCTATCAATGAATAAAAAAATGTTTTTTGACAATTTCACCTATCAATTCCAAAGCACCGCCTGCAATATTGTGCACTAATTAACGTCTAAAAGAAAATGACGTAGATCAAGAAGATACAGAAAACATTAGAACGTCTTTATTATGGTGACAATGGGGCAAATTTTATAGGCTAACAGATCTAAAACTTCTAAACCTGTTGCTGTTCTTGTCAAGTAGACGGCAATGTAAGAGACGGATATATTTTTAGTAAGATAAAGACTGTCAGCTAAAGCCTTCAAAATTGGGCTTACTGTCTTCCGTGGCAAAATGACTTACCGGACCTCAAGACTAATTTAGGCATCAATTTTTACTGAAGAGTGACTTAAGGGGGAACGTTACACTAGCGCGGGAAATTCAAATTTTCTTGCGTTCTTTTGCCATTAAAACTAATTTTGCGCAAATAAATATAATGTATCAATATATGACAATTAAAAGTATCACCTAATTATCATTGGTTTAGCGACCAATGGCAATAGACTGAAAAACTATGAAGAAAATTGTTTATTGCCATTTGTCGCTAAACCAATGATATCTAGAAGATACTTTTAATCGTAATTTGTTGATATATTCTATTTATTTCCGCTAAATTAGTTTTCATGTAATCACGTTGAGTAATTAAGCTATTATTGGCAAAAGAACGCAAGAAAATTTGAATTTTCCGCGCGAGTGTAACGTCAATTTTGAAAAGTGACTTAACGTTCTATTATTGTCAAGGTGCGTTCTTGATCCCCTACACACTAATGCTGGTGTTCGGAGCGGTGCCTCTCTTCTACATGGAGTTGATACTGGGGCAGTACAACCGGCAAGGGCCGATCACGCTTTGGAAAATCTGTCCGCTGTTCAAAGGTGAGCTATTAAAAAAATTAAGGTGGAAGTAGCACCATTACTTACCTTTACCTCGTAACTATCTAGGTATAGTTATAATAGACGGTGGTGATAATGGTAGAATTGATAGGTAGCGGTGAGGTAGATTTATGCCCGTTTTCACCAAAGATCCCTAAATTTTAAGGGACCCTTAAAAAGATTTAAGTGACATCTGACAGTAATTTTGTTTTCACCGGCGATTAAGGGACACCCAAAGCTTAAGGGGTCCCTTAAGTTTAGGGGGCCAAAGCTCAACCCCTTAGCGTTAAGTGGCAGGTGAAATTATCAAAACGCCAGTTTTTTTTTTCAATTGTATTTGCCAATTGTTTCTACCCAGAAACATAACGCCAGAAAAGGTATTTGATTTAATTTTTCGGATGCATAATATATTAAAAAGTCTAATGCTAATATCAATAAAGCATGTTGCTTGTATTTTTGACGATTATTCTCTAAAATATATAAATAAAATAACGAAAATCGGCAACATACGGTTTTTGGAAACCGTAGAAAAGAATAAACTGTCACTTTACAATTTAAGTGTCAGTCAGCGCTGTGAAAACGAATTTAGGTAAGGGTCAAATCTAAGGGGCTCTTAGCCAAAGGGATTCCTAGTTAGGGTGTAGTTTAGGGATCTTTGATGAAAATGGGCATTAGAGTTTGAAACAAACCGGCGTGGTAGACCGCACTGCGTCTATCATCTGAAATACTTAAATGTAAAATTTGATCATATTACGGTCACGTAATATGCCGCCGAAATCGTATTAGAACTTTCTACTAACATATATGTGTTGGTCGGCTATTATACAGTCCATAAGTGTTCTTTGTAGTAGGTAGTGTAGCTAGTTTAGTTTAGTTTAGCTTAGTTATGCTTAGTTTAGTTTAGTTTTTATTATTGTAGTAGTTAGCTTGAGTAATAAAGGCAATTTGCCCGTTAAAAAAAAAAAAATGTGTTGGTAACACTTTTTAGGGTTCCGTACCTAAAGAGTATAACGGAGCTTATTACTAAGGCTCCGCTGTCTGTCTGTCCGTCTGTCACCAGGCTGTATCTCATGAACCGTGATAGTTACACAGTTGAAATTTTCACAGATGATGTATTTATGTTGCCGCTATAACAGCAAATACTAAAAAACAGAATAAAATAAATACTTAAGGAGGCTTCCATACAACAAACGTGATTTTTGTGCTCGTTTACCAGATGAGTCATAGATGGCGCTGATTTAAATAGTACTGCTGCTCAACACTAGATGGCAGGGATATATAATGGTACGGAACCGTCCGTGCACGAATCCGACCTGCACTTGTCCGGTTTTTTACTTTATCAGCTAACAAAATGTTATAATGACACATGATATTTTTTCAGGCGTAGGATTCTGCGCTGTTATGGTGGCATTTTACGTCTCGTTTTATTACAACGTTATTATCGGTAAGTTTGTCGTCTTTTTGAAATAAACTAATATAAATAATTCAATGAATAATGAATAATGAATAATTCAAGTATTGTATTTCAACTTCCGACTTTCAACAAATTTTGAAAGTCGGTAATAATAAGGAATGCAAGTAGATGGAATCTGGTGGTTACACCTATTAAGCTTTCCTTTAGCCATGCACGATTTCACAGCACAGCTCATTAGTAGACGAAATTTTAATGTTTTTAATTGAAGTCTTTTGTCTTTGTAAATGTTTTCAAATTATACTTTAACATTTTTGAGACAAACACCTAATTACTTATAGAAGTTTATATAAAGTGAGGCATAGTTAAGGCAGTCTACAAAGTGAGCCTGTTCAATTTCAGTTTTTTTGTACTTATGTATTTTTTGTTTTTTTTTTTTGTTGTTTTGTATCCCTATAAGTACCTAATTAAGTTTTACTTGAAGTCTGAACTACGATATAGGTACCTAGGTACATACATAATAATATTTTGCGGCTTTACACACTGTTGGCTTGGCGTGAATTTCAGTTGATATACCGTGCCTTCAACCGCTTTAACTTTACTGTAATCAGTTAACAAACGTTGGCACATGATATTTGGCTCACTTCCAAACATTTAAATAATACTGTATGAAAATTTAGGTAGGTATTATTTCTTATCATGTAACTATACATTATTTAACAGGACAGTGTATTTTTAATGGTACCTTATCTTTACCTTGAACCGCGGGGAGCTGATGGATGCAGGAGGCAAGCAGCCGCTAAAAGTGGCGCTCTTTGGGGGAGGCCTATGTTCAGCAGTGGATGTCTTCAGGCTGATGATGATGATGATGATGATGACCTTAATTTTATTGTTGTGGATTCATAACGTAAACATTGTCCAGTACCAAGGTACGATAGTTTGTGACCAACGTAATGGCGAGTCACGTAGCCCCACGTTGGGCGCCACTTTCGCCATCGAGGCATCGAGCCATAATAAACTCGAAATTCTGTACTTTGAATATAACACACTCACACCCACACTCTATCATCTGCCAAATAAGTGTTAAATACCACAGAGCACGGAATTACCACCAGCCCAGTTAGCACGGACTGAGGACAAAATTGTCTTTCCCCTGTTTTACTCCACTTTTTTTTTTTGTTTCCCTCTTGGGGGATTTTGGCTTCGCACGTTCAGTGCATTTGCCAGCTTCAAGTCAGTTCAGTCTTCAGCTTTCTGATTTTCATTCTTCATAATTTTCAAATAAATTGAGCAACGTTTTTGATTTTATCTTGTGTTATTGGTTACTTTATGTTATTTTAGTTGTTACAAAAGGTGGGGAAACGTATAAACGCGAGTATTAGTCCTATTAACTGTACAATTAAATACAACTCTACAACTTGTTCGTATTGAAAGGATCAGAGAGAATGAAAAATACTATTACAATATGTATGTGTAAGTTTAAAAGTAGGTATTTATGAATATATTTACAGCTTAATCATTATGCATATATATTACTCCACTTGACATGTAAATAGTATGAAAAAAGTGACATAAAGCAGGGAAAGACAATTTTGTCCACAGTCCATGCTAACCAGGCAGACGTCATTTTTTTGTGCTTTGTGGTTAAATACAGACACATGGTGTAACATCAAAAAACAACATATATTATTTCGCTGATCTGCTCCTTTCCCCAATGCTTGGATTGGTTTTGTCTAACCCTCGTTTTGTTTGTCTCAGGCTGGGCCCTCTACTTCCTGGTGTCATCAGCCCGCTCGGAGCTACCTTGGCTGCACTGTGACAACTACTGGAACAGCGATCAATGCTGGGACGCGACGAGAGCCAACGTCACGAACAAAACTGAAGTGCCGTACCAAGGCCCGCTCTCTCACTTCACTCCGGCTTCAGAATTCTTTCAGTAAGTCTTCTTCAGACTTCTTATATATTTTAAGTGGGTATGTGACTTTTTGTAGGAACTTCATGGCTTTGAGAAAGTTTGAACGAAATTAGGTTGATGAATATTGATCTCACACACCTTCTTTTCCTTTTTTTGCAAGCAAGTGGTTAACTCTGAGAATGTTAAGGCCACCCAAAGGCTTCTGATTTGGCTTCCACAATCCACAGCAAATTACTTATTATCATGAAAATTATAAATGTTTATGCCTATCCCTAATCCTTATTCCGCTATATAAAAGTGAAACATTGTCTATTTGTTTGCTCGTTTAGTTTTCACGCCAAAATGGCTGAACCGATATGAATGAAATTTTGTACCCGTACTAATAATACTATTGATAATAATGAGAGATAAAAATAATAACGTAGCGATACCTTTTTGTGTCAGGAAACTATAAGAGCTCCTCTTGGAAAACGAGCAAATATCATGAAGACTGCTAGGTGCCTTCTAGTATGTTGTAAGAAGTTAGACTCTGTGTTAACTTCTCATTTTCGTGTTTTTCCTGGGCATCCATTGTTCTACATAAAATCTAAATACCATACTATAGAACCTCAAACTACAAACTTTAGGTAAATTAACAGACAGGTACCTGAAAGAGATTTCATTAAGTATCAATAGTTACATTACTTTATAATGTGTTTTTTTCAGTCGTGCAGTCCTTGAAATGCAGTATTCAGAGGGTCTCAACGACCTCGGTTTTCCAAAATGGCAGCTAGCTATGTGCTTGGGTTTGGTCTACGTTACCCTCTATCTGTCACTCTTCAAAGGCGTTAAAAGTTCTGGTAAGAAAATAGATGCTAAAACTTAGTTTCATTTAAATTAGAACAGAATTTTACTGGATATTTTTGTATAATTTTTTATTTAAGCTTCAGCCCTTCCGGAGCGTCTGCGAAGCTATGCGGTACCCATCGCTACCTACGGCGATAGCAGCGTGGTCTTCCATAAACACGGGAAGCGAAGGGTACCGAACGGCAGACGCTGACGCGTCTTGACGCGTAGGTGGGGTGAACTACCGCGCTCGCGAGTCAATTGAACAGCTTATTATTTCTTAAATGACCTATATATTTTTTGCGTCCCAGGTAAGGTGGTATGGTTAACCGCCACCATGCCATACGTAGTGTTGTCCATACTGCTGGCCAGAGGACTCCTACTGCCGGGCGCTACTAGCGGCATCGCGTACTATCTGCAGCCAGAGCTCACGAGGCTGAAGGATACACAGGTGTGCTCTATCATCATCATCATCATCATCATCATCATCATCATCAGCTGAAAGACGTTCACTGCTCATAGACCTCCCTCAACACCCCATAGAACTCCACTTTCCACGGCTGTACTTGCCTCTTACATCCAACGGGTCCCAGCGGTTTGATCATGGTTGTCGTTTGACCACCTACGTGAGGGGCGTAATAAGCACTACGTCTTCCAGTTCGCGGTCACCTTTAGGACTTTTTATGTCCCATTAGTTATCGGCCTTACCATTCCTTATCAAGTTTGAAAGTACCTAGCACCGCAACATAAAATTTTTAGGCTACTAAACATTATGTACGGTTTGAGCAAACCGCACAATAAAGCTTACAAGTACATGTTCCCGCGGGTCACCATTTTAACTCCACAGCAACGATTTATTAATATTTTAACGTCAGTACACATATCGCCTCCGAACCATCAACACTCATCTAACTATAACTAAACTATTGTACTCACTAACGAAATAAACGAAGAACAAGAATTCGTAAACTTATTTTAACTAAAACTATTTAACAATTAAAAGATTGTAGGGTGCAAACCATACACATTATAACTAAGAGAATTGGGTATTGAATGAACAGGGGGTCTAGCAAAGGTCCCTTTCCATTAGCGTTAAGGGGGCTTTTACAAAATTATGCGTAGTTGCAAGGTTTTTGTCGTCAATATTTGATGCATAGCATTAATGTCTATACTTAGCCATTATATGAAAAATACCCATCTTTCATCTTCTTCGATAATGACAGAACGGATTTTAAGTAATTTATCTATTTATTTAGTAATCATCATTCTCCTGGTGTTCGTTTTGGCAAAAACACACAGAGACCCGATTTGAGAGCTCTAATTTACAAATTCTGCATAACGTAAGTCTCCAAACTAAATTATACTCCACTAAATACATCCTGTACTTCCATAATGTCAGAACTAATTTTTAATTTTTACCTTTCAAGCAATTAAAACATATTAAATGAAATTTGATTTTTAATAAAAAAGGCTTCAACAAAAGTTCTAATATCTCCGCAGTTTTATATTACATCGACAAAATATTGTTACCAAAATAAAGCTTATCATTTTTCTAAGCTACTACAAATTATTTCATAGTTTTAAATTAATGCTCTTATTTATTTATCAATAAATGAAATTGGATATATTTGGTCAAACCGACGGATGCTGCGAGCTCGGTACCGCGCGTGCGGTACTGAGCTCGCCAAAATGTAAAAGCCCCCTTAACGCCAAACGTTAATTCTAAATGTATGGAAATGACATTGCCTCCGGAAAGCTTTTCCGTAGCTAATGTCATAGCATAGACCCCCCCTTGTACGCGGTACGATGTCAGCGTTTCTTTCCGAACTATTAATTTTCCATGTTCTAGTAGGTGGTACCCAATAGTACCCATATAATAATTATTGTTCCAAAATCTGTTTTCTTCATATTCTGGATTCTCCACATTATATGGCCCATATAAATCCCTATTATTAAAAATATTCTGTGTTTGTTTGTCCGTTTCACTTCAAAAAATTTGAAACTAGTTACGGAGGCTGCAAGTGGAGGGTGCAGAAGAGAAACCAATATGGATTCTATAGCTAATTTATTAATACTTTGAACATAAAATATTTATTTATTTATTTATTTATTTATTTATTTATTTATTTATTTATTTATTTATTTATTTATTTATTTATTTATTTATTTATTTATTTATTTATTTATTTATTTATTTATTTATTTATTTATTTATTTATTTATTTATTTATTTATTTATTTATTTATTTATTTATTTATTTATTTATTTATTTATTTATTTATTTATTTATTTATTTATTTATTTATTTATTTATTTATTTATTTATTTATTTATTTATTTATTTATTTATTTATTTATTTATTTATTTATTTATTTATTTATTTATTTATTTATTTATTTATTTATTTATTTATTTATTTATTTATTTATTTATTTATTTATTTATTTATTTATTTATTTATTTATTTATTTATTTATTTATTTATTTATTTATTTATTTATTTATTTATTTATTTATTTATTTATTTATTTATTTATTTATTTATTTATTTATTTATTTATTTATTTATTTATTTATTTATTTATTTATTTATTTATTTATTTATTTATTTATTTATTTATTTATTTATTTATTTATTTATTTATTTATTTATTTATTTATTTATTTATTTATTTATTTATTTATTTATTTATTTATTTATTTATTTATTTATTTATTTATTTATTTATTTATTTATTTATTTATTTATTTATTTATTTATTTATTTATTTATTTATTTATTTATTTATTTATTTATTTATTTATTTATTTATTTATTTATTTATTTATTTATTTATTTATTTATTTATTTATTTATTTATTTATTTATTTATTTATTTATTTATTTATTTATTTATTTATTTATTTATTTATTTATTTATTTATTTATTTATTTATTTATTTATTTATTTATTTATTTATTTATTTATTTATTTATTTATTTATTTATTTATTTATTTATTACCATTTAACATAAAACATAACATTACAGAGTAAGGTCTAATGCGTTACATTTTATCACTTATTAAATAACAAAACTAATCATTCTAAAATTATTATTTACACTTAAACTAGTTTAAAGAATTAATGCTAAAATGTTAGCCTACACATTACTTGCAAACAAACAAAACAAACAAATAAAATCAAAACAAA
Organism: Ennomos quercinarius; assembly: GCA_910589525.2. Lineage (NCBI taxonomy): Eukaryota > Metazoa > Arthropoda > Insecta > Lepidoptera > Geometridae > Ennomos > Ennomos quercinarius. The sequence continues at coordinate 6,407,974 of OU342510.1, forward strand.
ACATCAGGTAACCAAAAAATCTTTACAGCTAATAAATAAAATATCTACCTATACTAAGTATATAATAGGTACCTACTTTAGTATGTGATATTATAAACAAAAGTAACAATATATAACACTATAATAAGTTTAACACTAACCTAGTATCAATAAACTAATCAGTCTTGTTCACAATATTTAAGTAATATTGTTTCAACTGCCTTCCATTCATCCACAAATATGTCTAAGTATGGACATGTTACACTAAGGCCATTGAGATGGCGTTGTGCACGGCAGACGGGAGATTGCTGACGCGCTGCCGTGCGCGCTGGTGTAGGCGCGAATACATGATGTAACTATTCCAATGTTCCTACAATCTAGGGAGGTGCTTCCGGCCCCAAGGTCGGAACCGGAGTACCTTATATGAAGCAAATACACGTAAATAAAAATGATATAGGAGTCTATGTGCTGCGTCGGCGCGTTGTCTGCTCGGCACCAGTCGCGGTGTACTGTGGATGACGTCACACGGCAACGTAACAAACTGATTTGGATGACATTTGTGTACACAAAATGTTTGTACAATACTTACTTATACTTATACCAACATTGGAATAGCGGGCTCTCCCTGATATTATTCTACAAGCTTATGCTCTTACTCCTGGAGAACGAAACATTTTGTCCTGGAAAACTGGTAGGTAAATATACATAACACACACAGAAAAATATACCTACTTTCAGTTCGCATATACCAGTGGGTACCCGATGTTTTAATATTTTTTCAAAATATTTTCCTCTACAAGAAGTTTCGTAGGTACCATTTCAGATATCCTTCTTAGAAACGTCTCCGTGAAATTATTTTAACAGACTTATTTATTTAGGTGTGGGTGGATGCTGCGGTTCAGATCTTCTACTCGGTCGGTGCTGGATTTGGAGTCCACCTGTCCTACGCAAGCTACAACACTTTCCATAACAACTGTTATAGGTAAAACTGTTCATAATCTATTATTAGATTAAATACTGCTGGCTGCAGAATATGAGTAGGTAATAAATATAGGTACCGACTACATGGAGCCTTTGTGGTGGTAAAATCGAGAGAATGCTCGTAACAGGAACATGTAAAAACCACTGCAAATAATATTGTTCCTTTTTTAGGGTTCCGTACCCAAAGGGTAAAACGGACCCTATTACAAAGGCTCCGCTGTCTGTCAGCCTGTCTGTCTGCCCGTCTGTCACCAGGCTGTATCTCATGAACAGTGATAGTTAGACAGTTGAAATTTTCGCAGATGATGTATTTCTGTTGCCGCTATAACAACAAATACTAAAAATTAGAATAAATAAATATTTAAGGGGCTCCCATACAACAAAAGTGATGTTGCTCGTTTACCAGGTTAGTCATAGATGGCGCTGCTTTAAATAGTACTGCTACTCAACACTAGATGGCAAGAATAGATAATGTTGTTCGTTTACCAGGTTAGTCATAGATGGCGCTGGCACTTGGCTGGTTGGTTATTGAGTATTCAGCACCAACGTCCTCAGCAAAAAGTATTTATAATACCAATGTGCTCAGTAGCAAATAGACCTACACCTATAGGTAGGTATTAGGTACCACATCATCACAATATCAACAGCCAGAAGATGTTCACTGCTGAACACAGGTCTCCCCAATAAAACTAGTATGATAGGCGAGGTTTGCCATAATAACCACGCTTGACAGGCGGCTCTGTTATCGCAGAAGATTTTATTGTTACCATGGAAAATGCTGCTTCCAATTCCCTGGATACATATATCCATATGCTCGATAGTAAATCTCTGTAATAGATAGACAGAAAACTTTAAAATGGATCAGGATTTATAAGTGTGACAAATATTAGACTAGCGCTATTTTTGTTTCCAGGGATTGCCTAGTGACGACTCTGGTGAACTGTTTCACATCGTTCTTCTCCGGTTTCGTCATCTTCACGTATCTCGGCTTCATGTCTCACAAGCAGGGTGTTCCAATCTCTTCGGTGGCTACGGAAGGTACGTTACTTTGATAGGCTTGGAAAACTTTCGCAGCTGATGGCAAGTCAACGCGGTTTACGATGTAGTAATTCTTATAATACTATCTGAGTTTGAATTGAGGTATTATCCCGAAAGGGGGGGACTGGAACCATGATAGCCCACAAGTATAAATCACAATAATAAATCCACTCACAAAATTGCGCGTGCGATCGCTACGAGAGTTAACAAGATAGGTACTATAAATTAATTTCTAAACACAGGTCGTTAAACTAATGTAAACGCAGTCGGTCAAGGACGAAGTTCAACCACCCAGCTGCGCTAGGGCTATCTTCGAACGTAAACTTTATATGGCATTTCTTCAATGAAAAACTATTAATTTAGAAAAGTCGTAGAAGAAACTTTGTCTACCTTGGGGAGTAGATTTACCCCCTTTCGGGATAATACCCCAAATCATACTCACCTTGTATAGGTTCACCTCTTTTTCAGCGACCTATACTGTTCAGGAAACAAATAGGTAGCTAGGCAGGTTTACCTACGTTATGTTTTGTCCTCTATTTTCTATCCATTTCCTATAATTATATAATTATCTACTTGTGAGGTCTCATGGCATACCTAAACATTACCTATATTCAAGAACCCTTAATTCAGACATGTAACAGAAACATAGGTATAGGTCCTCTGTATCATCTTCATCCTCTTTGCCTTTTCCTATTTGTTATTAGGGTCGGCACCCAATCTAACCTGTAGCGGCGAGCTACCAGAATTACACGAGCGACTGCCATCTGACCTCGCAACCCATAAGGAACCAGTAACAGGGATGGTTAGACCAGGCGTCAGATTCTATCAGGCGTCTGACTACCCGTAAAGATTGCCATAGATGTTCTTATGACAACCGGGACCGACGACTTAACGTGCTCTCCGTGGCACGGAGCGATGGCATCACAAACTGCACATAACTTACTAGATACGTCATTGGTGCAGGGCCGAGGATCGAACCCGGTGCCGTAAGGTTGCGAAGCGCACATGCTACCGCTCGGCCACCATCGCTGGGTATTATAGGTCCTCTGTGTATAGGTCTTATTATCATCATCTCCAAATTAGAAGGACCTAGTCATATTAACAATTTTCACTTTATTTATGTAAACCAATGACGTGACGAGCTAGCCGCTCGTCTGATGTTAAGCGTTACCTTTGCCTATAACAGATTGCAGTATCACTCGGAACTCAACACACACAATTACTACCAGCAGCTTAATAACAACAGTTAATGAAATCATGTTTTTTTGTTTTTTTTTGCAGGTCCTGGTTTAGTATTCCAGGTGTACCCTGAAGCAGTCGCAACTCTGCCCGGTGCGAACCTTTGGTCGATGCTGTTTTTCTTCATGCTGATCATGCTTGGGCTAGATTCTGGAGTAAGTAATTTGATACAACTCCATGAATTAGGTACCTTTAGGTAGGTAATCTCAAACTTTCTAGAAGTATGTTTCGCAATTCTCAAAGGGTGTTCTGTGTTGTAATGATAGTGTCGCGTAAGGGTCAATTCACATAGAGCGGAAAAATGCTCGAGCAGTTTTTAAGTGCTATTGGAATATAAACCTTATTCCATTCAGACAAAGCTGAAAACAGTATGCAACATTAAAATCTTACATATTTTAACGTTGCATACTATTTTCAGCTTTGTCTAAATAGATTAAGGTTGATATTCATATAGCACTAAAAAACTGCTCGAGCATTTTGCTGCTCTGTCTGAATTGAGCCTAATGCCCTGCTTTTTTAAATTGTTTATTAGACAAAGCATTTGACCACTGTCTCACCTGATGATGGAAAGTGATGACGCAGTCTACGATGGTGCATGCTTGCCTAGAAGATACATTCACTCTTGACTTGGGTTTTCTTTCTTTTCATTATTCGAAAATTTATTAGTCCGTCGTGATGAGTCGGGACCTGTATCATGGCGTCACTCAACATCTATTTTTTGTCGTTTTTTGCATATCAATCTAATTTTTTTTGTAAAAGTGTAATGTTGTGGTGATGTCTTAAAAATAAATGTAGGTAAGTAGGTACCTACTTACATATTTTATTTCTTTCTTTTTCTATTTCTATCAATTACTTATAACAGCTAAAAAAATATCGCAAATATTTCTTTTTGTTGTTAGAAGGTAAAGAAAGGTTTATTTTGTTAATGTAATAAGCTACCAAGGAATTTCCCTCAGATGGGTGGCCTGGAGTGTGTGATCACCGGTCTGCTGGACCAGGCGCGCGCGTGTGGCGCCACCTGGCTGCGACGCGAGCACTTCACGCTCATCGTCGTCTGCGTCTCCTTCTGTATAGCTTGCATCAATATAACACCGGTAACTTTACTTTCAATAAAGCACTACTTTTATGTTTGAGGGGCTCTAGCTAGAGGGTTTTGATTGAGGGGCTCTAGCTAGAGGGTTTTGTTTGAGGGGCTCTAGCTAGAGGGTTTCGTTTGAGGGGCTCTAGCTAGAAGGTTTTGTTTGAAGGGCTCTAGCTAGAGGGTTTCGTTTGAGGGGCTCTAGCTAGAAGGTTTTGTTTGAGGGGCTCTAGCTAGAAGGTTTTGTTTGAGGGGCTCTAGCTAGAGGGTTTTGTTTGAGGGGCTCTAGCTAGAAGGTTTTGTTTGAGGGGCTCTAGCTAGAGGGTTTTGTTTGAGGGGCTCTAGCTAGAGGGTTTTGTTTGAGGGGCTCTAGCTAGAAAGTTTTGTTCGAGGGGCTCTAGCTAGAGGGTTTTGTTTGAGGGATTCTAGCTAGAGGGTTTTGTTTGAAGGGCTCTAGCTAGATGGTTTTGTTTAAGGGGCTCTAGAGAGGGTTTTGTTTAAAGTTGGAAATCCCAGACCATATTGGATTTAAAATGGGTCTGTACTGTATTAATTTTGCAGGATTTTTAGGCATATCAATTTCCATGATGTGGCACCAACCCGCCTGCCAAGCGTGGTGATTATAGTAAATCCAATAAGCGTCCAAACCATTCTACTTTTTACTTTTTGTAACAATTATTACAAAAAAAGAGATGGGGTGGTCCTAATATTCTCACACTGCCCCGGACTACACGGCATGATGTTATATTTATAGTGCTTAGTTATTTCCCGATCTCAGACCCTCAGGGCCTTATATCTGGACAACCTCTTGACCGACTTTCGTCATTGGTATTTGAAATAGGTAGCTTAGTGGTCTAGACTACTTGTTTAGAATCGAGTAGTATGTACCTAGTCTTTCTGCCAAATATTAACAAAATTGGCTGATATAAATGAAGCTACAACAATCCTTTTTGGGGGAAAACACTTTCAAAAAAAAATCGCCGACGATGAAAAAATCCATGAACTTGTAGAACCTGAGTTTCGTTGAAAATGATGAAAGCAAATTTCGCGACTTGTAGCAGACTTTTGCTCACTTCGTTTCGCTCACTTCATTCACTATGATGTTTTGTCCATTACAGGGCGGAATCTACATGTTCCACTTGCTGGATACGTACGCCGCTGGTATTTCTCTGCTGTGTTCTGCTTTGTTCGAAGCCGTCGCTGTTTCCTGGTTTTACGGTAACATTTACACCTCTTTAGTTTGTATTACGTATACCCTAGTAGGGTAAAGCTTCAGCCAAACCTGCGCATCTGCGAAACAGCAGCGTCCAGAACCCGAAACTATGCTGCAACCTCGACCCTGGCAACATATAACGTACGCATATTGAGGGCTTTTTTGTTACAACTACTATAGGCCCACATTTGACTGCAATCTCATGGGAAGTGACGATGCGATCTACGATGGTACATGCTTGCCTAGAAGATACCTATTCACTCGCGACTTGAAGAGCTCCAGGTTGTACTTATCAGGAAACAAAGACGCTGGTAAAGTATTCCATTCCTTGGCTGCTTAGATTATAAATGTCGAGTCAAACCGTTTTGTGCGAATGAAAGAATATCAACCATAAATGGATGGTGTGTTGTACGTCTTGTCATCCGATGGTGAAACGGAGATGGTGGAATTAGATTGTGTAGCTCCGCAGCACACTCACCGATATGTAACCTGTAGAACACTGATAGGCTGGCAACTTTACGACGGTGCTCTAAGCTCTGGAGCCTAGCCCTCACCGTCGTATCGTCACCTATGAGCTTTGCTATGGGCTGACGAAAGGATGGTCGAATTAGAGGAGGAGATGAGTAAGTTACGCTGGGATGTAATGAGATTGTCAGAAGTCCGAAGACAGGGACAAGTCACGATGATCCCAAATTCCGGTAACTTAGGAGGGAGACCAACTCTCCCAAGGTGGTGTCGGGTTTCTCGTCCGCAAGTCTCTCGCGTCAACAACGTGATCTAAGTCGACAGTGTGTTGTCCAGGGTAGCGTACCTGGTACTCAGAATAACCAAACGGTATTCGCTGAAGGTCATACAGGTATACTTACCCACCTTGGCATACCCAGACACATAATTGCATCGCTGCCCGCGGTGATCGCGGTGCGGCTGGCCAGTATTAGGAATAAACTTCTTCTGCAGAGCTCTCTAGGTAAAACAGATTCCAGATAATGCCTACTTTAGAGTCAGGTATGTGACTCCAGGAGCAACACGTTCTTTATGGTGATAGACAGTCAAATCAAGCTGATATGCTCATTACTGGGATGCTAGTTTTACCAGTTATTGCTTTTGATGGCGGACCAAAATAGTGATGAGGTGATGCCAAATCCATAGAGACTGATAGAGACTAATGAGAGTCAAACTTAATGGCGACTGTGAAGTGTGCTGCAAGCCCCCACAAGCTTCGCTTTACCGCTTTCCGCTGCCGCGCAAATCGCTGTTTCCTCGTGGTCCTACTAATTTGTCATACCAGTAGGACCACGAGGATATACATGTCCTCGTGGTCCTACTATCATTTTTGCACATCCTGTGAAGAAAACAAATGCTAACTATTAGAAAAAATAAATAAAGAACTAGAAAGAATTAGACAGAACTTTATATATCATTATAATTATTTTAATAGCAACAAAAATATATTTTTCATTCTCAATTAGCCCCAGTGGGGCTCGTCGCCACATTAGTTAAGTACTAGAGTTATATACATTTTAATACCATACCATGTACCTATATACATTATTCGTATTGCCGATGATATAGTCATAATGGCGGAATCGCTCGATGACCTTAGCACCATGCTCAACGACCTCAGTAGAGTGGAGACTTTACAGTACCATCATCGAAAAAATGTTTTTTTTAAAAATGAAGTACCAGGAGACAAGATATGCAGAGGAAGTTAGAGTAACGAAAAATATCACCTACCTCTAGGTATATCAAACATTTTAAGTGTTTCTATATAAATGTGATCTAAATCGAAACAAACTTAAACAAAGTACCAGGAAACCAGGTCCTGGACTCCTGGTACTTTGTTACTTTTGGTACTCTGGAGAGGTGAAGAGTTTAGATTCTTACTTGTATAAGTAGGTAAGGTCCTGAACCTCATATTAATTGATCCTACCCTGGTACTTTATTATTTAAGAACAAGTACCTATTCCACATCATCAGCCACAACATCTACTGCTGAGCATGGGCCTCCCAGAGGCCTACCCATAGAGTGCCACTATGAGTAACTGGTTATAAAGGTTGTAATTTTTTTGTTTATAATATTGGCGGCCGTTTAACAACAATATAGTCCCTCTTTTTCTTTTAATAAAAATTAATTCGTCCATTTTACTGTTGAATAATGATTATACCTTTGCTTTTTTCTTTACTGTCAAGCATCAACTTATTACTTTTCTAGCTATTCTAGAAAGCTATTAAGTCAACAAGCAAAAAGTTTTTATACCTACAGGAGGATGGAAAAACCTCATTCGTAAAATATGATGGCATAGTAGGACCACGAGGAAACAGCCGCATAAATCTAACTTTTGCTGCCAGAATGCGCAGCGTTTCGCGCCGACTTCAGAGCCGCCATTAAGTTTTTATCACACTCTACTTAAATTATGATTTAAGTACGTAGGTTTTAGATAGTAATTATTGCTCACTTACCTACTTTATAATAAAAATATGATATTGTCCAGGTCTGAAAAGGTTTTCTGACGACGTGGAAGAGATGCTCGGTTTCCGTCCCGGCCTCTACTGGCGGATATGCTGGAAGTTTGTCAGCCCTACCTTCATTATTGTAAGCATAAATGGTTATTTTAATCTGACAACTTACTACTTTTACCTTAGTTATTAGTATAGGTACCTAATCTGTGCCTTAGTTATGTAGGTAGGTGTACCTTATTAAATTGAATTAGACCACATATTAATTTGCCTCTACATATATGTATGTGGGGCCATATCGCTCGTAGAACTGACAACCGATGGGGAAGAAAGGTTCTCGAGTGGCGACCACGAACCGGAAGACGCAGCATAAGCCGGCCCCCCACTAGGTGGACCGACGACCTGGTCAGAACCGCGGGGAGCCGATGGATGCGGGAGGCAAGCAGCTCAAGGTGGCGCTCTTTGGGAGTTATTTAAATTCTAAAATAGCTTTTTCTGCATGGTTTATATTTGGTAGTCAGTAAGATGAGATGAGACGACACTCAGCACTCAGCGCGGCGCGGCGGCAGTCATTCCTCCGCATTCGCACATTCATTTCATTAGTTTCAATTTTTCATTCAAAAATGTTCCCGCTATAACTCTATTTTAAAAGGTAGTAAAAACTAAAAATAACTTCCTGTTCCTGTTTGCATTCTCTTTGGTGATTTTTACCAAAAATAATGTTGAGATCACTGAATGTTACCAAACTCAAAATAGGATTTCCCCAATTTCAATGTGATTAAATTATTTATATTATATATGTCTAACATAAAAATCTAATAGATGAACTTGATAAAAGAAAAATTGCATTATCAGCAACAGCAATCTATCACAGGATACCTTCAAAAAGATATCATGCCATTACTATCGACACGCAAACGTTTTGTAATGAGGCGTTTTATTTAAAAAAAACTAGTTCCGCTTCTTTTACTAGATGGCGTAGTAAGTACATAGTTTAAACCTTTCAAACCACAGAGTACTTTAAACAAGTTTAAGAAATGTTTGACTGACTGGCTTCAATGCAACTGTTTTTATAGTGTTAAGGATTATAATGAATTTTGTACCAATGTTTACTTATAAATTATAAATAATAAAAATTGTAATTAGTTATTAAATAAAATTTGCACGTCTGCTTGCAGACTAAATACATGAACAAAACTTGCTGTAACATCTACTATACATGTATTTTAGCGAATAAACGTTTTGATTTGATTTGATTTGATTTGATTTGATAAGAAAATGCTTAGACTACCTACAAAGAAATGTCAAATTCTAGTCTAGTTCTAGTCTATATAGGGTCTAGTTTTCCAAAGAGTGATGGTTAAAATGATGTTTCCTACTTTCCAGGGTGTGGTAGTATTCGGCCTCCTATACCAGCAGCCGCTACAATACCAGCACTACATGTACCCGCCGTGGGCGGTCGTGCTCGGCTGGGGGCTCGCCTGCTCCTCCATCCTGATGATACCAATCGTGGCAATATACAAGCTGGCTTCTACTCCTGGGACGCTTAGGCAGGTGGGTGTTTTTAAGTGGTGTGCGTGTTGACTTTGCTAGACCGTTATTGCGTTACGCCGTATTGTGAATAAAATTATACGGGAATTCAAATAATTGGAGAACTACGTGTTTCGCATAAAATGATGCATGTATTTAGTAATATTACATATGCACACACACCCCCACGCTCTCACACACTTATCGTATGTTGATATGTGAAGTGGTTACACATATCTATACTTACCTATAAGTAGGTTTAGGCAAATTCGACTATCGTTTTTTTTATTATTAGGTATAATTTACTTAAACTGACAAAATCCTTTTTATTTTTCAGCGCATCGCCTGCTGCATTTCACCTGAATCGGAACATGATGCTATTCGCGGTGGGGCGCCAGTTAGTCGATTTACATGGCGACATTGGTTGTATGTTTAATTAGACTGCAATGGAGGAGAAATTGACAACAAGTGGGCAATAATATAATTGTAATGGAAAAAAGAGAAGACATTAATGCACGATGGCCTATAATATGGCTTAACGATTTACAGCCAAAAAAAAGTCGCTGGCATAAAGAGTTGAAGATTCTATGTTATTAATAGTTAAAACAAATACCTATACGATATTTAAAGTGTACAATAAACATTGACAAATTAAATCTATTGGAATATTTTAGAATAATGCGCTATGCATCAAGCAGCGTGCGTGTGGGGCAAAATAAACCAAGATGGCGTGTATATCTTTCGTTTAGTGTAATTTGATGTCTATTATTGTTATGATCATAAGTTAAGGTTCTAGTTAACCGCTAGCTAGTTTAAGATACGCATCAACTAAATATTTGTTTGCTCAAAACTTATCTAATGCCTATTCGCATTTTTATAATCGTTTAGTTTTTTGAGACATTTAGCAAATAGGTTGGTGACGTGATTCGACCTTGATTAATACAACAAAAAAGATAAAGGAAAATGTGGAAGATGTTAATATCTTTTCACATAATTATATATAGGTACCGACTTGTATCTGATTACGAAAATTTCCGATAAAATACCAAGCTACCAAGTCTTTATAAAAAATCGAGCTATTTCCTATTTTTTTGAGAAATGGGAATAAGTTTGTAAAATGATTTCTTCATACTAGGTACTTACTAAACTTATAGATATATTATAAACACATAAATAACGTACATGCCAAAATGTATAAAGTCGTCCAATTAAGGACCAATACTGTTAACAAATCTGTGACAAACACAATAATTTTGTAAATAAAAGTGATAATAAAATTATAAATCATTTATTCTTTTTACATCTATAATATACCTGAAAAAATGTACACACTGTAGAGGTAAAAATATTTTATGACATATTCTAGTTAGCAATTTGTTTATAAAAATACTCAATTTTAATCAAAATGTTTTAAAATTAAAAATAATATTTTTGTAAATATTTGTAAAATGTAGGGATACATGCTAACACCTATTTACTTTTATCTACATTTATAATATTTTATCTATAATGTAGGTAATATTTACGTTAATTTTCATTTGGGTCTTACGAATAATAGAAACGCTTTATGTGCACCTGTAATAACGCAATAATGTAATTTAGCGTAGCTAAGCTTCGTTACGATTAATATTACAGGTGATTAGGTTTTTTATTATAGCTTAATAAATCGTGCAAAATACTCACAGGTACATACATTATTATGAATATAGTATAGGTATTAGGCACATAGGAACCACCTACATTTTTTATATGTAAACGAATGACGTGACTGTGACTGGGTCATTTACCTGATTTTAAGCGTCACGGCAGCCCTTAAAGTGGAACGTTACACTAGCGCGGGAAATTCAAATTTTCTTGCGTTCTTTTGCCAATAATAGCTTAATTACTCAACGCGATTACATGAAAATTTATTTTGCGGAAATAAATAGAATGTATCAACAAATAACGATTAAAAGTATCTCCTAGATAACATTGGTTTAGCGACAAATGGCAATAAACAATTTTCTTCTTAGTTTTTCAGGCTATTGCCATTTGTCGCTAAACCAACGATAAGTAGGTGATACTTTCAATTGTAATTTATTGATACAATATATTTATTTGCGCAAAATTAGTTTTCATGTAACCACATTGAGTAATTAGCTATTATTGGCAAAAGAACGCAAGAAAATTTGAATTTGCCGTGCTAGTGTAACGTTCCACCTTACATCAGATGCATTGATGAAAGTATAGTTAATTGTAATGTAGGTAATGATAATAAACGGATAATGGTTTCTTGTGAAAATAGTAAACATTATCATGCTTTTATTTTGTGCTGACTTGAAATAATGATAACTGCTGAGATGACCTATCAAATGTGATTGAATAATATAAATACCTACAGACTACTGATATAGCATAGAAAAGTTATCTTAATCCTAAAAGATATTTTTATGCAATTATACCGCGCTAGTTGACACACGTATTTATTCGTAAGTAGAATCAAAAATACTAGAACATACCTAAATCACAATATTTATAAATAGGTAGCTAAGTCTTAGAAACCTACCCTAGCGGTTAATGCATATTTAATGTGTACTTACGCGTAGTGGTTATTAGAAAACAAACGTAGATAGGTAAGTATTTATGATTACTCATAGAAAGATGTATAAGTAGGTCTAGGCACTAGCAAATTGACAGCTCCGGGTGAGTAAAAAGTAAAATGAATACTCTTAGATTATAATTATAATATCTTATTAAACTGAATGTGTTGTGTTTGATATGTTTGTCTTTATGAATTCTGTGTGAAGGTAATTCATAAGTTGAATCTAAGTATATAGTATTTTATCTGAAATATTTTGAAATTTCTTGGTACTCTTATGATTTGATAACCACTATTCAATATTTCTTAGTAGTTTTAAGTACACATAATATTATTATGTTATATTTTTTTAAGCAGGCGCTGGGTATGTTTTTCAATATTAAACAATTTATCTATACCAACCACAAACATTTAATACTAACAAAATGCTTGGTTCTCACGTCTTCAGTATCTGATTGACTGAGATACAACGTACAACCCAAACAGTTGGACCTTAGGGTCTTGAAATTAAAGAGTTATTCCTTATGGTGCAGAGTTGTACTAAGAAGAAGGTTTTAGAAAATTGAACCCCTAAAGAGTTTAAATGGGAATAAATGCGGGTGAAACCGCGGGCTGGCTCTAATATATTATGAACTAAATTATTACAATACAACTTTAAATTATCTTCAATGGCAATATTTTTGATCTAAATGTAAATATTTTTCACTTTATAGTGAATAATATTATAATGATGTTCGTTAATTCTTATTTTGTTGTTTTTCTAGGTATACCTACCTATTTCTCCCAATTATAAAATAAAATGGTTGATCAATGTAAAAGATTCTAGATCTATTGTAGTTTAATATACCTAGTGATCATAGTGGAATATACCCTAATTACCTCCCTATTTTAATTGTAAACTGTGTTCATTTAATAACTTATGTGTTTAAATAAATAATTGTTTTAGGAAAAATTATTTATGTTTTTAATTCTACCCTTCGATTACCTGATCGAAACGGCTACTACTTTATAAGCATTCTTTATTAGACTATCTCGTAGTAAGGAAAGCGTACTAAGTAGTAAATAGATACCTAACTATTTATTTATTTACGCGTTGCCAATGTAGGTAAGTATGCATATTAAATAGACTAGCTAAGCATCAAATTTATTCCATTTACCTGAATGTCGAAGTATAACGCATCACAAAATAATACACAATAATTATACACCTGTAGGTATATATATAGTACGGTACTTTTAGTCCTCCAGAAGTTATTTAATTCTGTCATCCTTGAAGGTACAACGCCAGAGGCATGGCACAAGAGCGTGGTGGTGCTCTTCTTCAAAAAAGGCGATAACACCTTATTGAAGAACTATAGGCCCATCTCGCTCTTGAGTCATGTGTATAAGCTGTTTTCGAGAGTCATTACGAATCGTCTCGCACGCAGGTTTGATGAATTCCAGCCTCCCGAACAAGCCGGTTTCCGAAAAGGCTTTAGCACCATAGACCACATCCATACGCTGCGCCAGATTATACAGAAGACCGAAGAGTATAATCGGCCGTTATGCCTAGCGTTTGTGGACTATGAGAAAGCCTTCGATTCAATCGAGACTTGGGCGGTGCTGCAGTCCTTGCAGCGATGCCAAATTGACTATAGGTATATCGAAGTTTTGAAGTGTTTGTACAGTAAGGCCACTATGTCAGTCCGACTACAGGACCAGAGTACGGAACAAATTCCATTGCAAAGAGGCGTGAGACAGGGAGACTTTATTTCTCCGAAACTGTTCACAAACGCATTGGAGGATGTTTTCAAGCTCTTGGAGTGGAAAAGATCTGGCATCAACATAAATGGCGAGTACATCACTAACCTTCGTTTTGCCGATGATATAGTCATAATGGCGGAATCGCTCGAGGACCTTAGCACCATGCTCAACGACCTCAGTAGAGTCTCCCAGCAGGTTGGTCTTAAGATGAATATGGACAAGACAAAGATCATGTCTAATGCTCATGTTGCACCTATACCGGTAATTGTTGGGAACGATACTCTCGAAGTTGTCGACAAGTATGTCTACCTAGGACAGATTGTCCAATTAGGTAGGTCCAACTTCGACAAAGAGTTGGCGCGAAGAATCCAACTCGGCTGGGCAGCGTTCGGGAAGCTTCGACCTATCTTTTCGTCCAAAATACCGCAGAGCCTGAAAACGAAAGTTTTCAATCAGTGTGTGTTGCCAGTGATGACTTATGGAACTGAGACATGGTCTCTTACTGTTGGCCTCATTAGTAAGCTCAAAGTCGCGCAGCGAGCTATGGAGCGAGCTATGCTCGGTGTTTCCCTGCGAGATGAGCTCCGGAACGAGGAGATCCGCAGGAGAACTAAAGTGACCGATATAGCTCTTAGAGTTCGTAAGTTGAAGTGGCAATGGGCAGGCCACATCGCTCGTAGAACTGACAACCGGTGGGGAAGAAAGGTTCTTGAGTGGCGACCACGAACCGGAAGACGCAGCGTAGGCCGGCCCCCCACTCGGTGGACCGACGACCTGGTGAAAGCCGCGGGGAGCCGATGGATGCAGGAGGCGAGCAGCCGCTCAAGGTGGCGTGCTCTGGGGGAGGCCTATGTTCAGCAGTGGACGTCTTCAGGCTGTTAATGAATGATGATGATGATGATGAGGTATATATACCAAGTGTAATAATAAGTACGTGATCATGAACATGAAAAATACTTCTCTACCTGTAAACCCTCATTAGTGTGAAACCCACCATCTCAATTCCGCCACATTGCCGCATCAAGCGTTTCGCTGAGCATTTCATTATGCGGACTGCTAGGCATAAATTAATGTAGCACAGCTAGGGATTGGACCTTGCTTCCGGCGTTCTTGTTTCCTAATAAATATAACCTGGATCTCTTTAAGATAAGAGTGAATAGGTACCTCATGAACTTGCGTGCTACACCTTCAGCTGCATCATCGCCTACCATCATGTGAGATGTAATCAAACGCAGGCTCATTCTACATAAGAAACTTTGTACCATTATTTCCTATGCGTGTAATACAAATTCGTTGGCAGGTGCGAAACCCTACTCAGGTAAGCACCTGTGACTGTGACTATGTAGTGTATGTAAGTAGGTGTACCAGTTTAAATATTAATAGGATGCACCACCTTAACACGCTGATGAGAAGAGGGTATGAGCTCCGTGGAAGATCCTTAAATACCATCGGGAGATTTAGTAGGTACAATATTTTGTTGGAAAGGAGTTAGACGGGATGGCTAAAATACCTTACCTACCTATTTGCACTAGTCTCTACTTTTCCGGAATGGATAAGTGGGTTAGGATCCCGGGTTGAAAATACGTGCGTTTCCAAGTTCAACATGTGCTGTTACAAAGTTACCATACCGTTGTACTTATTTTGCATTTATCTTATTAATCGCAATATTAAATTATAAATATCTTTCAAATTGGAAGTTCATTTTTAGTGATGCAATTACATAATAAAAAACAAGTGCAACATCCACTTTAAAAAAATGCATAATTAGGTAAAATTGAAAGGTCTATTTAACAGTTCTTAAGCAAATGGTATGATAATAAATTATGACATTATATGAACAAGAAGTTCAACTGATTAATATCTTCCTAAGTTTGGCAGGAAATTCGGGAAATTCGATAGCTTGGCAACACCTTAGCAACATTACTTGTCAGTGACGTCGCGTCGGGTAGGGTCACAGATTAGAGAAAAAAACAATTGAGTATAGGTAGGGTGGCGTCACAGATTAGAGAATAAAATATTTGGCTATGTTAGCCATAGTGTTCTGTGTGCAACATTCCATTTCCATTTTTATGTTTTCATTTTTGTTACAAATAAATGTTTGGAAGTGTAGTAGTGGTGGTGGTTGTAGTCCGGTTTAGGCTGTCTACAGACTACTTCTGGTTAGTGGGGTCAGTTGCCTCCCCACTAGATACTACCATCCTTTACTATTCTGATGGAGAATGCAGGGGCGTGATAAATAAAAAGGTGGAATACTTAGCTGAATGGATTATTTTATTTCTTCACAGAAGTATTATAACATGCGTTTACATTCCAGTAATAGTGCGGTTCTCTCACATGTTGTTCGTGTGGTATACTTGGATAATAACTTTACATGAGTCTAGGCAGGAATTATTTTTCTCCCAACTAGCAGCTAGTAAGTATTATGAATAACATAAATTCAACGTAGTAAGAAAATATTATAATTTCCAACAATTTGGTTCCATGAAAAATTCTGTAATCTGCACTACTGACAGTGGCGGTCACAGAGTACCTTTTTATAAACGGAAATGAGTGAGACACTGAGTGAATAGGAACGTATTTTTGGTGGCGGTCAAACCTCGCCCCGTCACCGAACCATTTGAATCTATTGTTCCAAAAAACTAAACATTGAGGTTGCATTGACATGGTAAAATAAGGTTCTGATTATTGCAGAACCGCCACAAATGAATAGAAGGAAAATAATTTAGGTTCATTTGTCACTAATTTGAAGTCAATTGTTTTTTTCTCTAATCTGTGTTCCGAGATCAAATCTTTCACGGTTCATTCAGTTGTTGGGCTGAGCCACAGAGTACCTTTTTTATAAACCGAAATGAGTGAGACACTGAGTGAATAGGAACGTATTTTTAATGGCAGATTTGTCATGTTGATTTCGTACAGTGTAATTTATTTGGAAAATGTTTTTAATTTATTCGTAGAAACCTGTACATACAGTTAGGTAATTTATTCCAACAACAAATAACTTCAATTCAAAAGTTGTTAGCAGGCTATCCTGAATTATCATACTTGACAATATCAAGTTGTAAATGGTGATTTAACATGGAATCGATTCAATAACCAAATTATCCGGTTATTGCCGTGAATACATTATCGTTATGTCAACAAAGTGATGAGCTAACAACTAAACAACGGTGAGATAATGTTTCAACATAAATTCTTGAATAGTTCATGGTTTCGTGCGGGCCTATATGTCGTAGTATTGGGCAAGCGACTGTTTTGAAATTTGTATCTAGAACTACTACAATAATTACTTTCTTCATTAGCTTGGGTGCTCAAATGGTCTCGATAACTCTTAGTTTTCACATAATTAACCCGTAACTTCGTAATATATGTATTGTGTGTTTTAGCAGTGAAAATGTCTTTGGACCGTGACAGTGTTGGGCTAGCCCCCAGTTTGAGTGCCGCAGGCTCTGGCTCGGGCCCTGTGAGCGTGGCAGGTGGTACTGCAGACCCGCGCTCTCTGCTTCTTCAGGAGATGAGAGACCAGAACTTTGATGTAATCAGATTTGCTACATACAGGACAGCTTGCAAGCTTCGATATGTTCAGAAGAAATGTAATTGTGAGTTATGTACAGTATTTTATTCACCTGAAAGTATAGTTGTTACTGCATCAATTTTAAAACTAAAAGTAAGCATATGTATTTAACATTCAGTTAATACATGTGTTCCTTTATAAAATTTTCATTTAAAAGTGTAGTTTCTTTACAAAACGCAGGTAATACCATGTAAACTCATCAATGAAAACCTGCACTAAAACTAAATAGATTTATTTATTGCTCCTTTTTAGGGTTCCAATACCCAAAGGGTTAAACTGACCCTATTACTAAGGCTCTGCTGTCCATCCGTCTGTCTGTCTGTTTGTCTGTCCATCTGTCATCAGGCTGCATCTCATGAACCTTGATAGACAGTTGAAATTTTCACAGATGATGTATTTCTGTTGCCAATATAACAACAAATACTAAAAAACAGAAAAAAAACAAATATTTAAGGGGGCTCCCATACAACAAACGTGATTGTATTGCTCGTTTTTTTATAGATAATGGTATAGAACCATCGCCGTGGTGGTGCCCTTTGTGTGCGAGTCCAACTCGGACTTGGCCGGTTATTTAAAAAAAAAAGTAATATAGCTTTGATTGGGGTAGTATACAACATTGACATAATTGTGGTGTATCTGCCACAGAAGCCACTTAATAAGACACAATTAAACTTTCTGTTCCAGTACATGTGATAGACATATGGAATGTAATAGAAGCATTCCGAGAGAATGCCCTCAACACATTGGAGCCCACAGCGTGTGTTAATGTCACCCGACTAGAGACGCTGGTGTCTTCTTTGTACCACAATCTGAACAAAAGACTGCCACCTGTACATCAGGTTTCCGTGGAAGCATGCTCAGCATTGTTGTTGAATTGGTTATTGGCTGCATATAGTACAGGGTAAGGTTTAATTCCCATTTATTTGTACTAGCAAATAAATAATGTTTGTTAACGCTATAAAGTACGTTTATTTTGAAAAACAAACGAGTGGACAGGTGCGACAAGGTGCAATCCTCTATCCCTTTCACTCCTACACAAATATCCGCTCCCCGTCCTTGTCATACGCGCATAGATCAGAAGGACTGCGACGTGGATGACAGTGCGCATCACACAACCGTTCGGCGTGTGCTATGTTGAAGGCTCACTAGAATATTCTTATTAAATCAAATAACTGTAGAGGCCATTGTGTTGAAAATAAACTGTTAGCTGTATTGTGTCGCGAGTGCATCTTGGAAAATCTAAGGAACTTGTGCGGGGGCGCCCCCTAAATCAGCTGTGTTCGGGCTACGCGTGAGTACCTATCTTTTCCGTCCTTGCCTTACTTTTCTGTCGCATCTGGGTGTTCCTAAGCATTTAAAAGGCATTTTAAAATTATTAATTTCTATATTGAACCAGCGCAAACATATATTTTTTTGGTCACTTCGGCATCGGATTCATACTTAGAAATTTTCGTTTCTGTCGAGTTCACGCCCGCCATTTTGATTATCAATAATTGCCGGCCGGCTTTTGCGTTAAATAACTTCAAAAGTATCGCGGAATTTGATGTAAATCATCGACAATGGCAACAGTAACTAAGGTAACTAAGGATAGGGAATTTGAAAGAATACAAGGCAAATTGACTGTCTATTTCGAGTACATACAATCGATATACGATTCTATGAAATCATTTAATTTTAATGATCCAGCAAATGTCGAATTGTTTCTTGCAAATACTTTTACTATCGATTCTATACATCAAAAATATGTTGAGGCGTTAGATGAAAGATGTTGCTATGAAGCTTCTTTAAACGAAGACGCCAGTTTGCCTTCGTATAAGTCATTACTTGCCTTTGAACAACTTTACACACAGATAAAATACAAAATAAAACAGTTATCCAAAGATAATAATGCAGCAGGTCATTCCGATAATAATAAGGGACATCTCAGCAGGAATATACCATTGCCTAGGTTAGAGTTGTGTACTTTTAACGGAGACCAAGAAAGCTGGCCCCTTTTTTATGAGACTTTTCGAACGGTTATCCACGAAAACCCGGAATTAACTGACGGTGAGAAAATCCAATATCTGATAGGTAGATTGAACGGTAAGGCGCTTTCTATTTGCCAGGGTATATTACCTTCTGCCGAGAATTATCAGGTCATTTGGAATGCCTTATTAAATAAATATAATGACGCGCGTTTATTAGCCACTTCTTATCTAGATAAATTAATGAATCTTCCAGTAGTCGACCCCAGCTCGCCCGCTAGTTTAGAGGATTTTGTTGATAAATTCTCTTCCATTATTTCGGCACTACGACAACTGAAAATTACCAGCTTAGAGGACTTATTGTTCATTCATATTGGCTGTAAGAAGATAAATCTAGAAACAGTCAAGGCGTTTGAGATGTCATTAAATGATAACGGGATTAATAAAATGCCTACTTGCTCTGAGTTTGTAGATTTCATTCGTAACCACGCCCATATCTTGCTACGTGCACATAATGTGACAAATACAAAGTCAGGTTTCCAATCTCGCAAAAACAATATGGATTCTAATGCCATGCAATCGTCAGGTAAATTCTCAGGGTCACGCTCTAATAACAATAATAATGTAAAAACGTTTGTGAACGTACAGGAACACGATAAATGTGTATGTTGTGATAAAAGGGACCACACTAAATTGGTTCAATGCCCCACATTCCTGTCAATGTCTCCTCATAATCGTTTTGCTTTAGTTAAGCGTAATAAATTATGCGTTAACTGTTTTAGTGATAAACATTCGCTGCTTGATTGCAAATCGACAAGCAGGTGCAGTACGTGCTCACGTAGCCACCATAGTTTATTGCATTTCAATAATAATGGTACGTCTTCGCAAAATAGGAATGCCACCACGGCAATAATTAGCAACGGGACTTCTGCAATAATTCAGAGTACCGCGCCTATCGATAAAAATGTAAACAAACAATGCGCGAGATCGCCCGCGCTGCCGGCGCTTGGAGAAGACCGACCGGTCTCGCTGTGTGCTGTAGGCTTCAAGTGCGCCGCTGCCTCCGGTGCTAATGATATTAAACCCGCGATGTCTGTATTATTAGGGACCGCACAATGTCACGTTATTGACGAAATGGGTAATGTATCTATAGTCCGTGCCATAATAGACAGCGCGTCGCAACGCGACCTAATTACAACAGAGTGTTGTAAACGCTTGAAGCTACCGTTACTTCCTGCTTCAAGCAAATTCGTATCTGGTGTTGGTGACGTCACAAACCCGATTGAAGGCATCACTTGCCTCACCCTTAGATCGCGTCATAATGATGAGGTGCAATTTAATATTCAACCGCTAGTAGTTAATCGGATTACGGATGAACTTCCGGTCTCAGTGATTGATACCGCACAGCTTGACTATTTACAGAATCTACCTTTAGCTGATAGCCGCTTTAGCACGCCCGCTGCAGTCGATCGTATACTAGGGTCTGATGTTTTCGCGCGCATATTACGTCCTAATACGTTATCGCGTTCTCCCGGCGAACCAGTAGCTATAGAAACCTTATTAGGTTACATTGTGGTAGGTCAGGCTCCGACTGTCAATCCCGTTTGCAATATTGTGCGTGCCTATTGCACTATGAATGAGGGCCTTAATGATCGCGTAAGTCGGTTCTTCGAACTGGAAGAAGTACCTACAATAAAGAGTACGCTTTCGCCAGACGAGAAGGAATGTGAGGAATTTTATGTCAATACTACTCGGCGCGATAATAAAGGCAGATTTGTAGTATCGTTACCATTTAAAAAAGATCCCTCTTGTTTAGGTGATTCGATGTGTTTCGCGGAGCGTAGGTATTTATCATTGGAGCGCAAATTATTGGCTAATCCTTCCGTGAAAAAAGAATACGACAAAGTATTTATTGAGTACCTAGATAAAGGTTATTTAAGAGCGATTGATAATTCTGCCGCCGAGTTTAACAAGCCTCATTACGTAATACCTCACCATGGCGTCGTTCGAACTGATAAGGAGACGACCCGTTTGCGCGTTGTTTTGGATGGAAGTAGTTCGACAACAAATGGAATGTCATTAAATGATATCTTACATACCGGACCGAACCTACAAAATGATTTGTTTAAAATATTATTGCAGTTTCGATTACTGCCGATTGCTATCAGTGCGGATATACGACAAATGTATTTACGTATTTTAGTAAACGAAGATGACTTGCGGTTTCAAAGACTACTGTACCGATTTGATCCCAATGATCCGATCCAAGTTTTTGAAATGACCCGTGTTCCCTTTGGCTTACGCTGTAGCCCGTATTTAGCCATACGGTCAGTTCGTCAATTGGCTACTGATGAAAGTGCTCGTTTTCCTAATGCCAGCCGTGTCATAGAAAAATATATTTATATGGATGACCTTGCCACTAGTTGTGCATCGATAAATGAAGGCGTCGAATTATCTAATCAGTTAATTCAACTATTTGCGACTGCTGAATTTCAACTAGTGAAATTCTCGAGCAACTCACCTGAGGTGATGGCTAGCATCCCTGCTGACCACCGCGTTACTGAAGCCGTGGAGTTTAGCCCAGCAGACCAATTGAAAATATTGGGACTGCATTGGCTGCCGGCCGAGGACGCGTTCACATTCAGCGTCAGCCCTCAGCCTCGCCAGTGTACTAAGCGAAATATCCTATCTTTTATTGCTCGCCTGTGGGATTTAATGGGGTTTCTCGCTCCAGTTACACTTCTGGCCAAACTTATTGTAAAATCGCTTTGGAATGAAAATGTCGATTGGGACGAGACACCACCACAGCATATTATTAATCTGTGGCGGATCTTCGAATCTGAGCTGCCTTTATTGCAAAATATTAAATTGCCGCGGCATATTGGAGTAACGGACGACTGCGTTATTTCTATATTGGGGTTCGCGGACGCGTCGGAGGCCGCATACGGTGGAGTAGTTTACGTTCACGTGTACTTCCCGAAGCTTCAATACACAGTGGTGAACCTCGTATGCGCCAAGTCGCGGGTCGCACCAACGAAGACGCTCGTTACGCTCGCTCGCTTAGAACTCTGCGCGAATTTAATTCTTGCCAAACTAATGCGCACGGTGATTGATACCTATCCATTGCCCGCATGCTCTATTTATGCGTTTACCGACAGTATGGTAGCCCTCGCGTGGATACGTGCAACGCCATGTCGCTGGCAGACGTTCGTCGCGAATAGAGTTTCACAGATTCAGGAAAAAATTGATCCTAGGCACTTCTATCATATAGCCGGCAAAGACAACCCTTCAGATTGTCTGAGTCGTGGTTTAACGCCCGCACAATTAATGGCGCATCCTTTATGGTTCAATGGGCCTAGGTTTGCGCATCAACCTTGCTCTGAATGGCCGCTTAAATCGGAAATTAGCTCAGTGGGTGAGATTCCTGAAGCCAAAATGAGTGTGATGACAGCCACTGAACAGACTTCACGACCGCTACCCCCTTTATGCGAGCTCGCTATTCGAGTCTCGTCCTGGAACAGATTACTCCGAATAGTTATCTATGTCCTTCGGTTTATGAAAAAATTGCCGACTAAATTTAATGTTTCCCATCTTGAATATGCGGAACTTTTCATAATCAGGAATCTTCAAACCGCTTACTTTTCCGATGAAATTGCGAAGGCTAAAGCAGGCAAACCATTACCTCCTGCTTTTCTGAAACTCAACGCATTCGTTGATAAAGACGATGTATTGCGCGTTGGAGGTCGCTTGACTAATGCCACGATTGGATTCGATAGTCAACATCCAATACTTCTCCCACGTCGTGATCATATCGTCGATCTCATTATTGACCACTACCATCGCAAAAATTTGCATACCGGCCCGCAGCTGTTAATGTCCTTATTGCGCCAAAGATACTGGATAATGTCGGCGCGTAATATTGTACGTAATCGGGTTCAAAAGTGCAACATTTGTTTTAAAACGCGACCGGTCAACCAGTTTCCCATGATGGCAAGCCTACCTGCATGCCGGGTTACTGAAGCCAAGGCTTTCTGCCATACAGGCGTTGATTACGCTGGTCCCCTGGCTATAACCCCACACCGTGGTAGAGGCGTACGTAGCACAAAAGCATACATATGTTTTTTTATATGCCTTGTTACGAAAGCGGTGCACATCGAGTTGTCATCAGATCTTAGCACCCAAGCGTTCATGAATGCGTTTAAGCGCTTCTTAGCCAGACGCGGTCCCGTTAGTGCCCTTTACTCAGATTGTGGTTCGAACTTCATCGGTGCGAAATCCTATTTAGACAACTTGTACCAATTGCTAGACTCGGAAGAATATCGCGACAAATTCGCGAATGAACTTCGTGAAAATCGTATTGAATTTCGATTTAATCCTGCCGCGGCTCCCCACTTTGGAGGAATTTGGGAAAGTAACATACGCAGCGTGAAGGTTCATTTGACTAAAGCAGTGGGAAATCAGTTGCTAACTTACGAGGAGACGTCGACAGTGCTTGTCCAAATAGAAGCATTATTAAACTCGCGCCCTCTCTCTGTTTTGAGTAGTGACCCTGCTGAACCTCTAGCTTTAACGCCTGCTCATTTTCTAGTGCTAACCCCTCTCAAATCGCTTCCTGCTGAAGATTTATCACATGGAAACATTAACCTGGTGCGTAGGAAACGTGTGGTCGACCATCTTGTCCAATCATTTTGGAAAAGATGGAAGGTCGAATACCTTAACACTCTTCAAGTGCGTAATAAATGGACGAAGCCTAACGCTTCCATCCAAACGGGGACTGTTGTTCTGCTTGAATCAGAAAACAGCGCTCCTCTTAACTGGCCCATTGGGGTGGTTGAGCGCACTTTTCCAGGCAGGGATAATGTGGTGAGGGTCGTGGATGTCCGGACGAAGTCCGGCTTATACCGCAGGCCAGTGGTAAAAAATTTACCCATTGCCAACTCAATAATTAAGATACAGTCCACAATTCTAACTTAGCTATAGTAATTAAATTTAATAATAGTAATTAGTATAGTAATAAACCTAAAATATGTATGTCTCAAATAGATACTTAATAATTATTCAAAAACAATATAAAATCCGTTCACGGCTTAATGCAGTTTAGGTACGTTGAAGTGACCTTTTTTCTATGTAATGCGCTTTATTATTGAAGGCCCTACGGCCTGTCAAGCCGGGGGAGATGTTAACGCTATAAAGTACGTTTATTTTGAAAAACAAACGAGTGGACAGGTGCGACAAGGTGCAATCCTCTATCCCTTTCACTCCTACACAAATATCCGCTCCCCGTCCTTGTCATACGCGCATAGATCAGAAGGACTGCGACGTGGATGACAGTGCGCATCACACAACCGTTCGGCGTGTGCTATGTTGAAGGCTCACTAGAATATTCTTATTAAATCAAATAACTGTAGAGGCCATTGTGTTGAAAATAAACTGTTAGCTGTATTGTGTCGCGAGTGCATCTTGGAAAATCTAAGGAACTTGTGCGGGGGCGCCCCCTAAATCAGCTGTGTTCGGGCTACGCGTGAGTACCTATCTTTTCCGTCCTTGCCTTACTTTTCTGTCGCATCTGGGTGTTCCTAAGCATTTAAAAGGCATTTTAAAATTATTAATTTCTATATTGAACCAGCGCAAACAATGTTTGTGGTCTGTGGGATACCTTCTTTAAAATTAAAGATAAGTTTCCAATCTGTGATATGAGCTCTCAATTTGTGTGGTGCAATTATGATACAACCCAGAATTGGGCATACCAAGTTCAGTGGCCATTTTCATTAGCATAACTGATCTAAAGTACAATTACTTTGTCCTAAATCGTCCGTAAAATAATAATGTTCAATTGAAACAGATTGAAACAATCAGTAAATTAAATGAAGATGAATTGGACATTAGTCATGGGCCTGTCACTAGTAGTTTTGCCACATGTAACCTGATATTTATCATTTGACTCTGTTACTGTTTTATAAAGATAAATGCCACACAACTTGTTACAATACATTGTCAAGGCCATGTACATTATACAGACCCAGTATGAAAGCCACAAAGTAGATTTTGACTATCCCAGTATGAGCTGTAGAAATCGAAATATCTCTGCTCTCAAGAAAGAGTTTGACCAATGGAAATGCAACAAAACGTTTATGATGTGGAGGTGGGATATGTCAGTTTCTACAGTTTGTGCTACCTAGATGCTGCAGTGACTATGTAGTCCATATCATACACACATCATAGGGATCACATCATAGGGATCGCCAATAATCACGTGAGGTTCGAAATAGGGGGGAGGGGGCGCGAAAAAATCATGAAACATCACCAGGGGGGGTGTAGTGAGATATCACGTGTATTTATTTTTCAAATGAGCAGGTCCAATTCCGTTCAAAGAAACATCAACCTTAACGTCGTAGTCTTAAATATCAATTCAGTCTGCACTTCAGCGCTGCGCTTACGACAAAGACAACGCACGAAATGACTGATTTTGACGGTTTTTAATTAATATCTATTTGTATATAGTATTTTTCAAAGTTATTAAGTCATCACGACATCTGATTGTTTGTTGCGAATACACTAATTTATTTTTTGTAAAAATATATTCGGTAGAAGCTCAGCAGAATGGGAACATTCAAATATTTCGATGGAGTTTTGCGGGTTTTTTCTATAGAGCTATATTTATTAATCTTGTATTTGCGGTCATCACAAACGAGTTAATGAAATGAATTACATGATATATTAAATTCAAAGCTCCACGTGTTGTAATTACGCCAGGAAACGTCCCAAAAAACACCTTGTTTGGTCTACCCGCCGCCTTAAATTCAACCTGACACTTCAGCATACATTCAAGTTGGGGTTTGACTTAAAATTTTCAAATATTTCTTAGTAAAATCTAGGCTTTTATCTCTTGTACATGGTGTTAAAAAACATAACGCGAATTAATTACTATTTGCAGTGATAACGTGGGAAAAATCAGGGTGTTCTCAATAAAAGTTGCTTTGGCAACAATGTGTGCTGGGAAACTGACTGACAAGTTGCGATGTAAGTATACATTCTGTATTTCTATTCTATTCACAAGCTTCTGTATTTCCCGAGGACTACAATCTTGGAGTCTTCAAATCGAGAGTGAACAGGTATCTTCTAGGCAAGCGCGTTACATCCTAGACCGCATCGTCACTTAACATCAGGTGAGATAGTGGTCAAGCGCAAGCCTATCAAACAATAAAAAAAAAAACATTATTGTTGCATTGTTATCCAAATCTATATGCAACAGTTGAGTGATCAATTTAATACATTGTTCTACTAAAAGCTCTGTCTTAGTATAAAATGGTAGAAAGGGAAAGGGGGGTTATTTGACAATATTAAACCTTATGTTGAGTGGCAATATGGCTGAAAGTGAGGCCATACTATGAGTGTCCCAGGATTAAGAACTACCTCAAGGATGCTGGAATGGTCTACTATGTTTTCATTGCGTTGTTTTTCTTCACTAAAAGTTCATACTTATTCCCATGTCTCAAAGATCACAAGCCAGTTAGCGCAGCTATTTGACAGCCTCTGTAGTGTGGTGGTTGAGCGGGTCGGCTCATAACCCGGAGGCGGCGGGTTCGATTCCCGCGACAGGACAAGTATTTGTGCACGTAAAAAAAGCGCAAATGCTTGTTCTGTGTCTGGGTGTTATGGGACCATGGTCCTCGTAGTTCCTGGGTCCCTAGATACAGGGAATCCTAGTTAGGGTCCAGGATCTATGTATGTGATCGTTGGGCGTTATTTATTTATTTATAATTTTTCAAAAATAATTGTGGAATGTTCTAGTTGAGGCAAGATTTATGTTTCTTTCCTGTTTCTAATTTTCCTAACTGCACAGTTTTTAATAACTTAGCAATGGATAGAAACCTTCTATTTATCTGTTTTCATGGGCTGGAAGAATAGTTACAGAGGAAATCTAACTGTTTTGATTGGCTAATTACTTTTAGGTATAGTCAATGGAAACTTAGATTTCAACGTAGGGTTTCTATCCACAGTTTATTGATGCCCGCCGTAAATAATTTTCCAGATATATTCTCGCAACTGTCCGATGGCAATGGTCATTTATTAATGAAGAGACTTTCGGACTACCTGCGCGAAGTGTTGGCATTGCCGGCAGCTGTGTATGAATCCCCATCTTTCTGCTATGACGACGCTTTGGCTCTTTCTATATTTAATCAGGTAATTTAATCACTTCAATAAACTTACCTACAAAAAATTAATAAGAGAAGAGTAATTTGATTTCTGTATGTGGTTAAAATAAGAATTTGACTGGATGCGCGAACTTTACACTTAAAAGTATGGTGGGCAAAACAAATGTAGTCACATAGCTGACAGATCTGTACCAAATCCAACCTGACTGAAGTTGCAGTTTTTGCTGTGACATCACAAGTTTTTTTTAAAAGGGAGAGGAGTTATGCTTAGTTAGGGGTCTGATGCTATTGTATACTTCTTTCACCACATAGGAGGTGGATGGGAGTGGAAGTGTGAGTGGGATAGGGAGTGGGAGTGGTAAGGGAAGGGGATGAGAAATATTATTTACATCCTGTTGAGATAACTTCTATCGAAGAATCAATCTACTAAGAAGATGTAAATTTTGCTCTGGCATGTTTTTAGAAGACGATGGCTACTTAGCGCATCGACTTTGGGAACATGCCACAACATCGCAGACATCACAGATTGGTCTGTTCTTATATTTGTTGGTATTGTACAGTGTACACATTTTTATTGTCATCTGGGACAACTGCTCCAGTGGCCTAAGACCAATAACAGACAAAGCACAAAAAAAAATCAAACAAAACAAAAATATGAACCGGTAGCTGTAGTCAATATAAGGGAAGTAAGGCGCAGCAGCTAGTTACACATAACTGTACCTATAGCAATATCAACAGAGGGTAGGCATTACTTGTGTATCAGTTCATACTTCATAGATGTTATTGTATTAATTTGTTTCAGAATACAAGAATCACAGTGAACGACTTTTTAGACACACTAATGTCTGATCCGGGACCCCCTTGTTTAGTGTGGTTACCTCTACTGCATCGTTTGGCAAGTGTTGAAAACGGTATGTATAAGGGTCAATTCAGACGGAGCAGCAAAAAGTGCTCAAGCATTATGCTGCTCTGTCTGAATTGACCCTAATGGTGTCCATCTTTATCATCTCATTTACACTGTTCATGTGATTACCTCTGCTATTCCAGTTAGTATAAGGTCCATTTTCCCAGTGGTGCACCTGCTGGCGTGCAGCGTCTGCCGTTGCCAGTACACTATGTTTCAAGAGTCTTGTGTGAAATATACTGTTTATGCGATTACCTCTCTTATTCGATTAAACATATAGTTCACTTTCGTAGTGGTGCACCCGCTGGTACACGGGTACCTGCACGATGTTTCAAAACTGTTCAAGCGATTACTTCTGTTATGCGTCTTAACATAAGGTCCATTTCCCCAGTGGTGCACCCGTTAGCGTGCAACGTGTGCCGTCGCGGGTCATTGACCGGGTTCAGATACCGGTGCACTCGATGCGCTAACTACACATTGTGCCAAGAGTGCTTCTGGCGAGGCCGTGTCTCCGCTACGCATACCAACGATCATGAGGTCAAGGAATATGCTGCTTATGTGAGTACCTATATAGCTTAGAACTACCCTCTTCTTTAAAAATCCCTGTCTTTACTATCTACTAATATATAAAACTGCCCTTATAGCCTATGGCTTTTGACCTGCCTAAGTGTCTATAGCCTTAACACTACCGAGGTCAGTATAGGATACTTTTAGCCATTTCAACGCTGAGGAGAAAAAGCGGATACCCTATGCGGCGCCTATGCTTACTTACACAGCTATATACCTCTTCAGCTAATATAAAATAGTCTACAAGCGGTTGTTTCATGTAATAATGAACCATAGCACCATGTAATAGCGTTGTAAAACAATAATAATATGAGAGTTACATCACTTTTATTAGGCGCGGTCACGCGACTGAGTGCAAAAACAAGACATATGCCTTGTTTAAACGGTGCCGTTTTTGAGGCGGCGATCGTGGATATACCCTATTATTTAATTGCAACTCTAAATGCTCTATTTCGCCAGGAAACATGCCTAAAATCACCTTGTTTTGCTATACCCTTCGCGTTAAGCAAGTAATGCAATAAATGATGATCAGCACCCTGATTCCCAACTCATCGAAACCGTTTCGATTCGAAATCTACACTCTCCGTCTCCTTCATCCTGAATATAGATGAAGGAGACGGGGAGCGTAAATTTCGAATCGAAACTTTCGATGGATTGGGAATCGGGGTGCTGAAATAGTTTTTTTTATAACGTGACGAGCTAGTCGTTCGCCTGGTGTTAAGCGTCACGGCCGCCCATTACAGATTGCAGTGTCACTCGGAAATCTAAATTAAAGTTTCGCGTGACTGCGCACTGCGCACGTCATCCTGAGACATCACACAGTCTAAAAAAGATTTCTAGACTGTGAGATGAGTTTTTAAGTCTCATTTGTAATTTCACTAGCTACAATGCCCTTCAAACCGGAATACAGTAGAGCTTGCACACTACTGCTTGGCGGCAAAGAACTGGCAAAGCGGTGGTACCTACCTAGACGAACTTTACAGAAATATCTTAACCTAGTGGTGGTGGGAATTATACTACAATATGTATGTACGTCTACCTCGTCCAGAAATCCCCGTCGAAGGCGATTGGCGCGACGCTCCGCGCATCGTTCCGCTGCGTGCCGGAGCGGGGCCGCGCGCAGCTGCCGCGGTACCCGGACCAGCCAGAGCGCACGTTAAACCTCAGCCACATCGTGTACGTATACAGGGGTGAATTCAAATCGGAAACTATGAGGAATAGTGAAATGTACTCAAAGGAGCTCTCGGGCCCGATTTTGATGAAAAGTAAAACTGCATCATTGGATTTTTGTAGACTTCATGTAGACTACGTTGACTCCTATTATTGCTATAGAGGATTTCAAACCCGCACCGCTCATACGTTTTATCGCCGACTTCGCAGCAAGACTAAAACTGTACTATAGTATAATTTTTTTTTTTTATTATTATTGGTGCACATAACAAATCATAGAAACTACATTACAAAACAACATGATTTAGAAAGGACATAATGGACAATTCTATAATCCAATCAAACATGCACTCTGCCTGATAGTAAACAGTGATAATTATTACATACCTACCTACTCATTATAACACCGAAAAAAAAAAGATCATGTGAATGTAAAGCAAAACGAATTAAACTTATTAGAATTTAAACAAAATAAAAATACTATTATATGAATAACATTATGTAAAATAAATACTTGTATAAATATCATCATCATCAGCCTGAAGACGTCCACTGCTGAATATAGGCCTCCCCCAAAGAGCGCCACTTTGAGCGGCTGCTTGCCTCCTGTATCCCCGCGGTTCTGACCAGGTCGTCGGTCCACCTAGTGGGGGGCTGGCATACGCTGCTATATAAATATGCACATTGATAAATAAATCAATTTTAAATAATATTGTGTTGTATTCTAGGCCGCCGTCGCCGGTGCCGGCTCACAACGGCTTTCCTGAGTATTCGGCAGGTTACGTCAACACTGGCTCGTTGGACTCGCGATCTTCCAGGTCTACGCATCGTAGTAAGTTATCTAATAGACTAGCGGCCTGCTATTAAAAATCAACAAGTAAATATTATTACCATAAAGTTAGTTAAAAATGCATGCAATAATTGAAAAAATAAGTAAAGTCACGGTATATTCACGGAGTAACAAGTTTTTACAGTGACGCCAGTTCTTGGTCCTTCATAGTACCTTATTACTAAGCTGTGGTAACTTTATATACAAGCTCTTTGGCATGTGACGTCACAACGTGTGTTTTCATAGTAACTGTGGGGAAGCTCCGCACGATCTCTGTTTTGCGAGAAAGGGACAGGCGATTCCAGAAACTTTAAAAGCTTATTACTCGGTGATTTATTTACTGTAATTTAATAATTAATAAAAACTTATTTTTTCTAGCCTATTTTTTAAAGTGAAAAAGTTTGTTATAGGCGAGCGTGGTACATCGTCGACCACAGTAGAAATGTACTGAAACGCAAGCCTAGTCTAGTATTAAAAAGAAAAACAAAAAGAAATAGTTTAAGCTGAGTACATTTTGGAAAAATTCAATACTATGACAACATTTTGAAAATTATGCGATGTATGCAGGCGACTGTACCTAAAACCCGAAAGCACCTTTTTCTTGCTTGCGTTTGTTTGCCTGGCAAAACATTCTTTAAGATATCTACACCACTATTATAAAGTGGAAAGATTTGTATTTTTGTATGTTTGTAATGAATAAACTTAAAAACTACTGTGCTGATTTCAAAAATTCTTTCACCATTGGAAAGCTACATTCACCCTGAGTAACATAGGCTACGCCACTACACGTGCGAAGCCGGGGCGAGCCGCTAGTAAGATTTAAATTGTTTTTAAAAGGTATAGCGGAGCATCTATCGCGCGGAGTGGACGACGAGCACCGTCTCATAGCGAGATACGCAGCAAGGCTAGCGCATGAAAACAGAACTATGGTGAGAATAACTTTAGTTTTAGCCATTCCTATCAATTTACTAGTGGCTCTGTGAGCTGTAGACCTCTCGAATCTGTCTTTGCATAGCTTACAACTGAAAACGGTTTAAAAAACAGTTTTCAGTTTTCGTTTGCAGCCCCCGTGGCTTCGCCATTTACAAAAAAGAAAAATCGGAATAGAACAAAAATATTCATGTAATAATTATGAACTTGCCCACAAAATTTTACGAGAATTGATTGAGAAATACGACCAGGGCCCTAATTCTGTATAAAAACAGATTCCACACGATACGAAACCACGTCGTTATCGTGTCTTGTTCAAATCGTGTCGCAGCATTAGAAATACCTTCAGTAATTTTTATTTTGAATTAGTATTGACATAAGTGGTGGTAACTTTTGATGTGTTGATGTTTTGGAACGCGTCTCAGTGGAACATTATGATCTTAGACAGTTCAAATCGCGCCAATTCCAAATTCATTTCGCGCGGTTTCGTTTTTTATTTCATAGAGAATATATTTTTGCGGGTTTCTTATGTAGGACAAGGAATTTGCGTCGTTTCGAAGGAAGGAATCGTAAAGAGGTCATAGAGAATTAAGGGCCTGTAGAGCAGCTGGACAGACATACGAAATCATGTTTGCTCAACCTGAAACAGGACTCTTCGCTCGTGCGTCGCGCTCGCTCGCTCAATTAAGATATGAAACGTCTTGTTTGTCTGGCATCTGTGCGAAAATGGCAGAACCGAATATCAAATTTCGCTTATGGATTGCTTACACAATTTTTTTTTGAGAACGGATATGTTGTGGTTTATTTAATTTAGATCTTTTCATTGAGTTTTTGGACTTAATTACTTGTAATTATTTTGTTAAATTGCCGTTTGTAACGACTAGATAACGACACTAATCTATTATTACTTTTGGATTTATGCTGTAAAATTGCCTAAGCCAATGTTTTATATTGAATATTTTATTTCAGCCTAGAGCTGGCAGGTCGGCATCCCTTACACCAGAGTTGGTAAGAACAATAACAACTTTAAACTATTTAAATCATACCTACCTTCTTTATATTTCGACAGACTCAATCTCTCGTTGTGTTTTTTAAATTTAATATGTAAAATATGAAATTTATGTTAATATCACATCAAAACAAACAAAATTAACAGCCGAGAGACCTCCAATGCTGGACATAGACCTGCCTCAATAAAAACGCCTCTTTGAATGTTTATCATAGGGTTTGCCAAATCGCCATAATTACCACGCTTGGCAGGCGGCTTGGTGATCACAGATTTTTAATGTACCAAGAAGAATGATGCTACCAATTCCCTGGATATTCCCTTAGCCGGCTCTTACGGCACCCACGGGAAAAGATGGGGTGGTACTATTCTCAAACCGGTACTACACGGAAACTATATGAATATAACTTATAATAACCCGTGTTTCCAGGGTCGATCATCATCAGAAGGGTCAGAAGTAGACGCGGCGAGGCAACAACGCGAGCTCATATCTCAACTGGAAGCCAAGAATAGGGAGATCATGCGAGAGATTGCCAGGCTCAGGTATTTGCAAACTACCCACATTTTTAGACTGGCCTGTTAGCTCTGTTGGTAGTAGCTCTGCCTTCTGAACTATTTCTTCGTCCTAACAGACTGCATTAGGAGGCGGTGGGCTTATGTAATTGAGTGACGTAACGAGCTAGTCGTTCGCCTGATGTTAAGCGTCACGGCCGCCCATAACAGATTGCAGTGTCACTCGGAACTATAAATTAAAGTTTCGCGTGACACCGCGCACTTTACAGTAATTTTCCCGTACCAGCGGAATTCAGAAATATCAAATTGAAAAAGAAACTTTAAATTTGTGGTTTTAAAGTTTTTTCTCCCGTGTACCAGACGGCAAGTTAGTTTCCTCATGCAGAAGAATTCAGAAACATCAATTGAAAAGGATACTTTAAATGAGTAGTTTTAAAGTCGTGTCTCCCTTGTACCAGACGGCAGCAAGAAGCAGAGGCTGCAGGTGGCGCTTGCGGTTCAGCACCGCCATTAGTGTCAGAACTACGCGCGCTGAGACAAAGGAAAGACGAGCTAGAAGGCCATTTGTCTTCTCTACAGGACTCGAGGAAACATCTGATGCAGCAACTTGAGGGACTCATGAGGATGCTCAAGGTACCCTTTTCAGATTTTTGGGGTAAGTGTGGCTTGGTGATAGAACCTGTGACCAATCCTACGCCCCATTTATATCCATACTGATATTACAAATTCGAATGTAAGTTGGTCTCTCTTTGTATGTTTTAAAGGAACTAAATTACATCAAAATCCGTGCTAGGGGCTACCCTACCTTGATGCAATTTGGTATGTCGGTGTTTTAAACCCTGGGGAAGAACTTGGGATACTTTTTATCGTCATAAACTTTTAGGCCGTTGGAGCGAATGTGGTGATAGAATGTGCTACAAATCCTACGGACTCTGTTTTAATAACAGAACCAAATTACATCAAGATTTGTTTGGCTAAGGAGATAGTTGCATATAGATAGGGATAGTTTGTAGATAGTTTCAACCCTGGAGAAATATACGAATTGGTCGTGATAAAGTGTAGTCGACGCGTGTGAAATCACGGGCTGTACCACGGGATTTTTATATCTAATCAGTGAAAATATGGTCGAAGGTGGCGTGACACGCCTGTATTGGGTCTCGTGGCCTTATCGCGTGAAACTGATGGAGATCGTGATCATGCGCTCTCTTGCTCGCACTCACGGACTTGTAAATTGGGCGTGTGCAAGATAGCAGGCGAAGTCCATGTCAAGAACAGTTAACGCGATACTGGTTTTAAAGTAAAGCCGTATGAACATGCAGAAGTGCTTGGCGACAGATTCTCGATCTTTAGGGTAGTAAGCTAGATTTGGCACTACAAAATGCCGCACCACTATGGTATGGTTTTATTACGATGTTTTCCTTCACCGAAAGCTCGAGCCCATTGCAGGATTCGAACCCACGATCCAAAGATCGCAAGCCGACGTTACTACTAACCGAGCTATCATCGCTTCAAGCCATGGTTCCAATTCTGGTCACATATGGTGTTTATTCGTCAAAAGTGGGAGGCAACTAGCTGGCGGGCACCCCTGGGGTGCGAGCCTCGGCTCGCCCGGCTGGCCCGTTGCCAGGAGAACAGGACCGACAAGACTATACCCTCACCGTTAGAGTAGACCTAATTTCCTAGTTTCGGATTATTTTCGGACAAATAGTGTAAATAAAATTCGCTCTATTATAATATCCACACGTAAGCATCCGTAACACAAAGGAAACAAAACTATGTTCTTGTTAAATTAATATATTAATTAAGTAGATTGAATGATCAAATGCTTTTCCAATAACTTTGCTAAAACATGGAAAAATAATTCGTATTAACGTGAATATAGATATCACTTTATTTCGACTTTTGAATCAAACACATAACGTAGGTCCATAACTCGTGTAAGATGCAGCCGGCAGTTGATACATCTGCAACAAATAATATAAACTCTATACGCTAAAGCTCTATTTACATTGCCGGCACCAAAATGTGAAAATAAAAGAGAATTAGGTAACCCTTTTAAAAAAAAGAAAACGTATTTTGTTTTAGGCTGTTTATAATTTATTAGTTGGATAACTTTTATCCAGGCATCGGCGATAAGGGACGTTTTTCCCTTAACGTAATGTATGTAGTTGTAACATGGACACAAGGGTTATCGTAACTTCTAGCTCTATTATTAATTGAAGTCACTTATCAAGTTGTTG
This sequence comes from Ennomos quercinarius, assembly GCA_910589525.2. Lineage (NCBI taxonomy): Eukaryota > Metazoa > Arthropoda > Insecta > Lepidoptera > Geometridae > Ennomos > Ennomos quercinarius. Next base: position 6,443,660 of record OU342510.1, read on the forward strand.
TGAAGGGGCTCAAAACAATAGCGCCTGGTCTAGTTGCCCCCTGCCATAAGAGTTCTGTGTGCTCTGAAATACAAGTTTTTACTTAGTTCGGAGTCGCAGATCTCTGAAGGGCAGTGCGTGCGGCACACTAGAAATATGAGCGTCTGCAGAAATTGTTTTGTGTCTCAACTTACTACTTACTTTTTTTTTTTAACTACCGCGGTAAGTATGAATAGGCTAGATTCTTTGTAGTTAATTACATATTTTTACGACCTACCTCGCCATCCTACAAGAATGTTGTACTCTTTTTTATAAATAAAAAAATATTTAATTTGATGATTTGATTTCCGAGGGTTGGATAAAGTGATAGAGGTTATATTCATGTTATAGGTGAATTACAAATTTACCTTCTATCGATTCCATTTCATGTGATTCCGACCCCTGGTTGTAGTTGTGGTGGTGGGTATGATCTTCCCACGATTTTCTGGCACGGAAAAGTCTGTCCCAATCTTCGACGTTATCATACCAAGAATTTTTGGAACCTTCATGACTCTCTGAACTTTCGGAGCTCTCAAAACTGTGTATATGCGATGAGAAGCAACCCCATATCGGTTTCAACAGCGAAGAAGTACATTCTTTGCCCGATAGACGTAAAGATTTGGAGATTTCGTCAATAACTTTATCCCACTGCTCTACTGAATCCTTTTCATCGTAATCTGAATGCCCATTTTCTTCAATAGATCGTTCCACCTGGTTCCAGACTCGTGGTGTTTCTTTGTAGAACTTGGACGGCCTTCTAAGATCCCTCTCTATTATTTTTGGTTCTTTTGGAGTTTTGCCATCTACAGTGATGCTCATTGTTAGCATAACAACGGCTATCAGTATTTTAGTACACTTCATTTTGATAACTTCAGGAAGCAAAGTTGGAAATATAATGTCGATGGTGAACCCCGAGTTTCAATTTGTACAATGATTGCAACAAAATTGTCTGGGTTTTTATACCGTAACGTGTAGTGTAAGCTTCGGTAAAAAATGTCTATGGAATCTTTCTTATGATAAAAGAAATGAAATGAATTATTCCGGGCAATAAACATAAAAAATGCGATTCTCAGTATTTCTGAACTATTTTAATAATGTTCATAAGTCATTGTTCTACGTAATTAACGAGTACACGTGCATAGGTGGTATGTATCATATCCTATTGACGTAGTAGCTACAAGCGACTAGTACGACGTGACATAAACATTAAATTTCTTCAAATTTCAATTTCTATGGTTTAAACACAAATTAAATGATTTTTACTTAGCAATAAACACGATTCACTTCTCTTATTTTTGCAGAAACGCCTCTGAAAATAAAGTAACAACATTTATGACAGAATAATTTTGCATTTCTGTTTCGATCACAGCTCTAATCACGTGCGACGTCTTACTTTTTTAAATCGAAAAATTCATTGAAATTAGAACAGTAAAAATAATCGCAATTGGTTACGATGTTCCGGTCACGTAGACAGCCGAAGCGATATTATCTGCTCTTTCATCCACCTCGTAAAACTAGTTCATAAATATCACCTATCAACTAAAAACTAAACACTGCAACCATATATTTACGAGCATTAAAATTGCTCATTCAGTTTATTGGAAACCATAAAATACTCTAAATTGTCAGCTTCATTCTCCTTTTCTGTATGAAGCGACCTCGGGTGTTCGGTCGACGCTTCTGAAGCTTCAGCTATTGCACAAAGCATATAATCCGCTATCGATTCCACTAGACAGGTAGCATGGGCTGGCGTGTCTGGAAACAAGGAAATGGCACACAGAAATGATTTTAAAAGCTTTGGTGCTGCTACCTAGAAAGTACTGAACTCAGATGTGTATCTGTGTTCTCGAGGATAATCATCTTGTTCTGAAGCTTGCTACATTAGCAGCACAAGCTCATCGTCATGAGCCTAATATGTTCCCACTACTGTAGGGTTAGCACGGCCGGTAGACAAAACTGTCATTCCCCTGTTTTACTCCAAGCAAGTATGAAGAAAGTGACGTAAAACGGGGAAAGACAATTTTGTCTACCGTCCGTGCTAACCCAGCTGGGACACGGGGCTTCCCTCATACGTAAAGAGTGTAGACCATAACTCTCCACGCTGGCCAGCGTGCGTTGATGAAGACACATGTTCTCGAGTTTTGTTATTCTTTAACATGCTGGTTTCCTCACAATGTTCAAGCATAAGCTATATTATTTTATCTTGGTTATATTTTGTTCTGATATCTATGCATATTATTATGCATTTGATCAAAAGGCAATATGACGAACAGTAGGTATGCTAGGCTTCATGCTAAAATATGCAATGCCCTTTTTATATGGGATGTTGAATTTTGTTTTTAGCATGGAAACCAATTAAAAAACACAAGTTTTTTTATTTTCTGTCCCGAGCGAAGCGTCTTCGTTTCAGCTCAGGCAATCATCATTTCGTATGTCCAGCGGATGTCCGGCTGTTCTCCTATACAGGTCGCGTTTTCTCAACCGATTCTCGTGAAATTTTGTGAGCCAATTCGATAATTGTGTGGAATTTTATAAATTATAAATTCAGTGTTTGGAATTTTTTTTAATGGCTGAGCCATAAACGTTGATAACATAAAAAACAGTTTTCCAGTTTTAAACTATGCAAAGACAGACTTGCGAGGTCTAAAAAGCTCACAGAGCCACTAGTTACATAATTATTATTGTATTTAAATCATTAATCTCAATTACCTATTACGGCATCTGGCGTTGTCTCCTGGGCTTCTATTACCTCCAATTTATCGACCCAATCTTCCATGTCTTCGTCATAATCGTCTCGTTTAATTGCTCTCTTAAACTTTGCATCTTTGGTACTCTTTGCACCGAATACTGATGGATATGATTTAGCGAGGCATTTGAGTATTTTCTCCAAGCTTTCAGCAGTACAAGATTCTTTTCTAGCTATCAGATTTTCTTGGGAGATTATCTGCAAGACTTCGAGTAACTTGTGTTCTAATTTTTTAGAAGAATGATTGTGATTTAACTTTTTAGTTGCTAATTCCTCCTTCTGATGGATTCCTCGTTCGAAGATGAACGTTTTTTTAAGCGGTGAAGATGTTATATCCAGTAGCCTTTTTATTATTTTACTATCGCAGACGCAGGGAACAGCAAGAATAACACCTATCATAATTAAAGTGTTCATTTTTAGTAACTAGTGAGTGGGAGTGCTTAGAACCTTTCCTAACAAAATATTTAGCTTATAGCTCAAAAATTGTTGTTTTTGATTTGTAAGTATGTGATATTACCGTTTATGGCTCCAGCAGTAACATTAGCAGCCCGATTCGCAATTCATCGGAATGGTTTCGTTTCGAAATCTATACTCTCCGCATTTTTCATCTACAGGGTATAGCATCAAGATGGGTCAATATGAAGACCTCCAAAATTAATAGAGGAAGAAAAATATGTTCTCAGGAACCAATTCATCGACTTCAGAGATAAGAAAACCAGTGCATTTCTGCACAGGTCTGGACAGTTTGGTTGTAGCCATGATGAGAATGGGCATTGCACTTTCACGATATAATATTTTAATTTTTAACTCACAGTTTTCATGGATTACTAAAACAAGATGTTAAGACATGTAATTATTGAAAAAAAATTGAACGTTACCGAAAAAAAAATGATTATTGAGAAATAGTTGACGACGAAGAACTTATTTGGTTTGCAGTTGCTCAGATACTAATCTTCTCGTTGTTGATTGTATAGCAGTGTTTATAAGTCTATACCTATACAATGACATAATGTTGTAGACCACGCCATTTATACTCTGTCATCAAACTATTGTTGTTTTTTATTTAGCTTCTTGGTCGTAACGTAAAGCAACCGTCATAAGTAATATTAAATATATCAATACTAGAGCCGTTTTCCAGCGGGAACTCTTTTAAATCCAAGATAGGCAGTAAGTAAGCAATCTGTGTGCAAATCATGAACCCTTGCTCCGTGGTGTTACCCTACCCGTGTATTTTAAAACGTAACACCCCCGTAATTTCTTTAGGGGTTGAAGTGTCCCTTGGGTGAAAGCCCTTTTTTAGTAAACACAGACCTTAGTCAAGTTTATAGGGCCCACTGGTTCAGGTTTGGAGTATATTATCACCTATCAGTAACTCTTGTATAGACTTCTATGATACAGGTCCGTGTTGATTAGGAAAATAATCAACACGGTAATAACGTCTAAGTATAAGAAAAGATTATTAAAAACACACACTAAAATCTCTAAAATTGTTTATTAGCTCAAAACAACATTATGCTACAACCATTATATATATGCTACAGATTTTCGAGCATACATTTTAAATTCTCGTATATAGATCCAGATATTATTATAATAGGTATAATGAGTGTTCGGAGCTTTCTTCTATAGACATGCGGGTCCTCAGCATATCACTTGCGGTAAGATGGCACGTCTGAAACAATGAATTCATTTAATGAGGTTAATCTGTGCTTATAGCTCCTGTCTCTGTGCAATGGTATGGAAGTTGATTGCTGAAGTTACTAAAACTAGTTCCAAAAATGTTTAGGTCCATCTGTAGGGTTTGAATTTTCGAAAATATTTTTGGAGTAGGTACTCTTCTACGACAAGAAACACCCCTAAAAGACGTTCCTAGGTGTAGCAGTTTACCATGCACGTTTGGTGACAGACAGCTACTCAAGACAAAGTATGATTTATATTGATGAGGCAATATTAAAGTAAGTCAAAATTACCTTTGTTTGATAGTCTCTCCCGCGTCGCCCCATCACCAGCCTTGTAGTCATCGAAATAGTCTTTATATTCTTCAAGTGCATCGTCTATGCCTAAAACTTTAGCGTATGGTGCCACTGCAATGATATACTCATAATCAAAATCATCTTTACGTAAATTACTCCATGAGTGATCGTTACTGTCCGAAGACTTGCTATCCTCAAATTCATTGGGATAACCCCAAACGCCAGACCATGAATGTTCCTCTGATGATTTACTATCCCCAGAATCGGAATCTTCAAAGTAAAGCCCCAAATCTAATCGATTATTTTTGCCTCTGTAGATATATCCTGGAGTTTCACTTTTATGTTTTGCCGTATTCTCTTCAGATTCTGAGTCGTCAAAAAAATAATCTTCGGCAAACAAAGCTTGTTTGCGAGGCGCACCGTACTCTGAACCTCGCTTGTTTTGTGTATTGGCCGCGTGATCTTCAGAGCCTTTGAGCTGTTGTCTGAACCTTTCTATGTTTAAATCCGAGTGTGAGATATATTCATCCAACTGCGATTTAAACTGTTCTTTGAATTGCTTAATTTGATCTAATAATGCTTTGAAATCGTGTTGTAATTCACGTCCGATGTTGATAGCATTTTGAGCGTTTTCTTCTTCCGGATTTTTGGTAACTCTTCCTTTGATAATGGAAAATATTAAAAGAATAGCGACAGCGACAGTCTTCATTTTAAATCCTTAAATGGCTGTCTTCTCTCGGTTCTTGTTTAACACTAGACCTCTGAGCCAATTGGTGCAACAATTAGTGTTTTTATATTTGCAACAAATTACGTAGTTCCAAGAAGGAATTTATGGCATTCTTGGTTATGATAAAAAATAAATAAAACAAAAGTATGACAATATACAATGTTTTCTACAGAACAACAATCAACTACACATTTTTTTCACAGGGAATGAGACAACAAGTGCTGGTTTGTGCTCAAAACAATGTAATTGATTATATTTGTACCGTCTCTTCATGCCACACAGCTGAGATGATGATAGAATAAATTAAAGACGGGTCATTATAAGTATTTGCGTCATCCATACTGTACGTAATTTATTTTGGGAAAAAATTGATCGAAGTTGCATTAAGTTTAGGCAATTTGAATACTTACTAATACATTGTGGGTCTTACTTATAAAAACCTCGCTATGTAGTACTTAGCCACCTCTCAACTAATCAGTTTTTAAACTCTTAAACCATGATTACCATTTCCTTACCTATAAACGTTACTTAGCTTTTGCTTAGATAAGAGACGTATACGACTGTCGCCACAGAGAACAACCAAAATAATCGACTGAAATACGAATTAGAACGAATATTTGTTCTCAAAATTCGATTTTGCATCTGTGACAAGGTCGTGAATGTCATGATTAGGACGAAATTGACAGTTAACCTGCTTAAAAATGGAAAAAATTGTCACACATGTAACGAAAGACTAGGCGGTATGGTCTCATGACTTTAGCCTGCCCAATAGGGCGAACACAAAAAAAAAAAAAAAAAAATGTCACACATGTAAAAGGTTGCCTTTTTTTTTTCAAAAATTTCATGTTTTGCAAATTATGTCTATTAATCCCGAAGGTAATCCCAAAGGCCCATTATAATCACTGAGCAAGAATTATTCTGATATTTATTGAAATATTCAACATGGTGGCGAGCGATGGTGGCCGTGTGTCATCCCTGTTACTGGTTCCTTATGGGTTGCGAGGTCAGATGGCAGTCGCTTAAGTAATTCTGGTAGTTCGCCGCTACATGTTAGGTTGGGAGTCGACCAAAAATGGGAAAAGGCAAAGAGGATGATGATGATTGAAATATTCAACAAGGAGAGACTTAATAACAGTAACCTCAAAGCACACCACCTTTTTTATTTTGACAACAACGTTCGCCGTCAAACAGCTGTTTTTAACCCGCCATCTTGGCTCTTAGCATGCCTAAACTAGGTCATGGCGGTGGTTAATTTTGACAGCTATTTAGGAATTACTTAGCAACCTCTTAGCGCTAAATCGCGTTTATAGGTAAGAATTTTGTTAATCTGTTGCTTAGCAATTGACTAAAAGATAAGAGGAGTTTATGAGTAACAGTGTGTTTCCTGAAAAATATAATCTGGGAGTTTTTAAGGCTAGAGTGAACCGGTATCTTCTAGGTAAGCATGCTCCATCGTCGACCGCGTCGTCACTTACCATCAGGTGAGACCGTGGTCAAATGTTAGCCTATCGTTGATAAAAAAAAAACTCACGAAATGGCACCAAATAAAACAGTGTTGTCGATTCCGCTGTCTTAAATCTTACACTAAATCTAATATGACAGTACTAAAAACGTCTCTTCCTTTTCATATTGAAATAGATGACAAGGATGGATAATGTTTTTGCCGTCAGTAAGTTTAGATTTCCCCATCACTTCCGGCCGGTTTAGTAAGGCAGCCCCCACATTGGGCGGTAGCGATATCGCCCCGTGATCGCTGTGACATTTTACCGTCGTGCGGCGTATGTCGCCGCGATATCGCGCGAAGTCGCTCGAGGATTGCTACCGTCCAATGTGGGGGCAGCCTAAGAGCCGGCTAAGGGAATATCCGGAGAACGGGCAGCATCATTCTCTTCGGTACATTTAATTCCAAGACTACTGCCAAGCGTGGTGATTATGGCCTATGATAAGTGTCCAAAGTGGCGCTTTGTGGGGGAGGCCTATGTTTAGCAGTGGACGTCTTCCGGCTACTGAGTTGAAGTATAGAATTTACACCAATGTCATTTATTCCATACTCCTTGTTGCAGACTCAGCAATCGTCGCCTCGGTCGACTCCAAACTCATCTCCTCGCTCGACCAAAAGTCCTCCGTTACCGGGCGCTCAGCCACAGCCATCCGCGCCTGAAAGGTAATACTTATTTGCAGGTATTAATTAACTGGCCGGATAGCACATTTGGTAGTAGCTCTGACTTCTGAACAGTACGTTGTGGGTTAAATTCCCACCAGGACAAACATTTGTGTCATTTACATAGGTGTTTGTTCTTTGTCTGAGTGATATTTTGTATTCTTTGTGTGTATTTATAAACAAAAACGTATCTACATATTCTATCAGTTATCTGGTTCCCATAGTACAAAGCTTTGCCTTGTTTGGAGCTAGATGGTGCTGTGTGAAATGTCCACAGACAGTTATTAGCCAGGGGCAGCTTTTGACCGGGTTTCACCCGATGTTAGGTTATATGGCAGCAGGTGCGCACACGCCTGTTTTGGGAAATTTCCGAACCAGTTCTGCTGGGTTAGCACGGATGGTAGACAAAATTGTCTTTCCCCATTTTATGTAATTTTCTTCATACTTGCTTACTTGTCAAGTGGAGTAAAACAGGAGAAAGACAATGGTGTCTACCGTCCGTACTAGCCCAGCTGGTCGTCGTAATTGTAGAAAAACTACAGTAGGAGAAAGGCGTTATGAAGAATACTCTCTAAATATGTCCTGTCGCTTGACTCAAACCCGCTGCTTCCGAGCTATGAGCCGACCTGCTCAACCGCCACACCACGAAGGCGGTCGAATGTAATAATTTTATAATGTTACTAGTTGACCCGCCCCGGCTTCGCACGGGTTAATTAGTTTTACGCCTTAACCCTGTTATGTTCTATGGGTAAGAGGGAAGCGAAAGGGAAAAAGATAGGGGAAAAGGATGAATGGATGGGCCCTCCCTTTTATTGCCGCCCCATCCATTCATCCTTTTCCCCTATCTTTTTCCCTTTCGCTTCCATCTTCCCTTCGACAGGATGGGTATAAATAAAAAATAATACAGACAAAAATCTTAAAAATTACATCCTTATTGCTTTGTGCAACCTGCACTTGGCCGTTTTAGAAAATATAAAGTATCCTAAATTTTATTCTGAAAAATTAGCTATATCCATACCAAATTTCAGCGAAATCCGTTCAGTAGTTCCAGCGTGATGCGTGTTCAAAGGGACAAACAGACAGACAGACAAAAAACAAAAATAAATTGTTTCCACTTCTATATCGATAAAGAAGTGTAATGCAATCAAAATTTTCAAAGAGTATTCAATGTACAGATTTAGCCCAGTTACAGTTTTATTATATGTATAGATAGAAGATGTATGTATTTGTTTCTAGGGAGCCAAGCAATCGAGGCGTCGTAAGAAGTGCGCCGCAAACTCCGTCCTTGGGCGAACGGGAGCGCATCGACATGACGCATAGTCTCGGTAAGTAATATTTACTACGTAAAAGGGCCTTACTTAATGCATCTTATTCGGCTGTTATAGATATCCAGATCAGAATAACATTTTTTCACTAACAAGACATCACAATAAAAACCTCTGATAACTTAAAACACCATCAAAAAACGACCTTTAACTAAACAAAATCAGCACCCCGATTCCCAACCCATCGAAAACGTTTCGATTCGAAATTTACGCTCTCCCCTTCATCTACATTTAGGATGAAGGAGACGGGGAGTGTAGATTTCGAATCGAAACGTTTTCGACGGGTTGGGAATCGGGGTGCTGTTCTTCTGTTTGGGAGTTGTGACGATGCCACACACGATAAACACACATACACACCCCCGTTAAATTTAATACACCCTTTGGCTTGCGTCGGGGGCTATCACATCAACCGGGTGACTGCTGAACATAGGCCTCCCCCATAAAACGCCACTTTAGGTGCTTATCTTTGGTGGGGGTTTACCATCTCTGGCACGCGTCTTGGTGCAGAAGATATTAATGTACCTAGGAGAATGCTGCTGCCCATTTCCTGGATATTCCCTTAGCCGGCTCTTACGGCACCCACGGGAAGAGATGCGGTAATACTATTCCCACACAGGGACTACACGACATTATGAATGATATTCACAAATGAACCAGAATAGTGTTAAAAGTAACATATTTTTTTTATCCTTAGCTCGTCGTATTACCAAGCGTTTCGCTGACCCTTTTATCATGCGAACTGCTTATAGGGAATGGAACTCAATCCCGGCTTTCTTGTTTCCTGACAAATATAATTTGGGTCGCTTTAAGACTAGAGTGAATAAGTTTCTCATAGATCAACGTCCTACACCTTCGACTGCTTCCTCGCTTAACACCGTTCCAGTCAAACGTTGGCCTGTTTGTACATAAAAAACTGTACAAAATCCTGCAATTTCATGGTAATTACAGGTGGCATGGAGAGCATGGGAAACGATGGGAGGACCTACCATCAAAACCAGCGACCGACCACGAGTGAGTTCTACAAGCTCTTTTCTATTAAACTTTGTACCCCTTTGATGAATTGTTCAATTGAAATCATGTACTAGGTGTACCGAGGCAAGCAGCTGCTAAAAGTGTCGCTCTGCGGGGGAGGCCTGTGTTCATTAGTGGACGTTTTCAGGCTGTTGATGATGATGACTCGAATTTGAACCAGTTTGTAGCATCTTTCAATTCAGATTGTCGATACTCAGAAGTGTCGTTGATTAAATGATCTTCGGCAGCTCAATAAGTTCCCACAGCTGGGACACGGGCTTTCTCTCACACCGAGAGAGTGTTGACCATCATCCACCAAGCTGGACAAATGGGGATGGCACATGCTATCTAATTTTGTGATTCTTGAGCATACCGGTTTCCTCGCGGCGTTTTCCTTTACCGTTATAAGTTGCGATTAAATGATGCTCATACAAATGAATTATAGGTGTCACTTGCCATTGGACATTTTGGAAGGATCATAAAGCTTCTTATGTTCTTGTGTTATGTTCTTGTGTCTCAAAAGTGTCTAGCAATCAGCAACATCCAAACTGGTTCTGAAATTCTGATTTGAAAGCCACAAGTAAACACAGAAAATGTTACAATTTTATGTATTACCCCGACCTCTTGTTTATCGATGTATTTCCGCCCATTTAAAGGTTGTCTGAAAGAGATTGCTTTAAGTGATTAACCGGCCATTGTACTACCTTATCGCCAATCAATGTTTTATATCGTCACGCACTTATGTAGTATCTTTTGTGTATATGCATTTTATTTTATTTTCTTCAGAAAACTAATACATAACTTATAAAACACGCATTGGTAATCAACTTATGGCTACTACACAGATAACCCCCAATAGATACCGCATTACGGGATTTTTGTTCGGATCCTAGCTCACCATAACTGGAGGAAGGCGCGGGTTGCGGGGACTGGAGCCAATGCGCTATTATTGGCTGTTTCGAGTGACGCCCTAATAATGAACTCTAATAATTGGTCGAAACTAAGGTCGTGCTGCAAAGCGGCGATTTATATAGAACCATTTACGCCAGTGCGTGGTGCGTGGTCGTCGTCTTTCATGCGGTATCTATTGGGGGTTATCTGTGGGCTACTAAAATGTTTCACATATACTTACGTAACTTAATAAATATGAAACTAACTGACTATGTTGGTGTGCAGTGTTATTCTATTCTATGCTATTCCCTGTTATTCTATTCCATTCCATTATTAGGGATATATGAATAACCAAGCAATTATTCCAGTGGGCATAGATAACCGAAGCCTCCGTAGCGATCTCCTTTACGCAGCCGATTCCGTCACCAACGCCATGTCAACGCTAGTGCGAGAGCTGAACTCAGGTGAGATAACACACCTTCACTCATTTCTATCTCGTTCACACGCTCTATTCATTCACACACTGAATCTCTTTCACATCTAATGAATATATAAGTTCTTTTCTGTCCATTTCGCTCACATTCTGCTTAAGTGAAAACAAAAGGGATACATTCATACACATGGATATAAGCTTAGATTTCTAACTAAAATCGAAGTCCCAAAAAGAGAAAATTAAAAATAATAGATTTATTTCTGAAGGTTTCTAATTTACAGCAGTAACACTTGCTTAGCGTAATGTACAGTTGAAATTTTTATTTGATCCTATCTGCGACTTAAATATTTCCTTTACATTGAAAATTAATCTGTAGATTTATTATTTGTCCAAAAAATGAACACATTCTGAAAGCAATACTATTTGTTATCGTCATACACGCAATATCTTTCAATATCTTTAAAAGAAAATCATATATTTTTTTATAAGAAAAACATTTGTAATAATGAAAGACTATCAAGGTTCCAACAACGACATTTTTTTATGATTTCAAGAGGAGAGTGAACAGGTTTCTTATAGGATAGCGTTTTGCATGGTCGACCGCAGTGTCACTTAATATCAGAAGAAATGTGATCAAACGTATAACTTCCTAGAATACAATCTAGGATGAAGGCCGAGTAAAAATTAGCACTAAAGTGACCGAATCTCATACAAGTCTTGAAGTCTCTTAGAATTAGCAAGTTGAAATGGCAATGGGCAGGCCACATCGCCCGTAGAACTGAGAACCGATGGTTCTCGAGTCGCGACCACGAACCGCAAGACGCAACGTAGGCCGGCTTTCCATTCGGTGGACCGACGATCTGGTGAAAACCGCGGGGAGCCGATGGATGCAGGAGGCGAGCAGCCGCTCAAAGTGGCGCTCTGTGGGGGAGGCCTATGTTCAACAGTGGACGTCTTCAGGCTGTTGATGATGATGATGATGATGATGACGAAAAATTAGCCAATATTATCTCAATTTCTCAAATGTATTTTCTCACTCACAATTATTTTATTAACATCACCAATACACATAACTAACACAATAATAACAAAAATGATTACAAAAATGAGTTCACCGACAAACTTCACTAATTCACTAGAAAAACATTTCATATCACACCCAAACAACAATCGTTTTCTCCAACAGTCATATTATATTTTTCTTTCATATCTGTCTGCATGATATTATCCATTTTCTATGACGCATTGGGCATGGTGGATGTTAATTCTACATTGGCATTTTGATTCACACATTAGTACCTTTCTATGAAGTTTTGATCACCTAGATGTGTTAAACATTTTTCAATATAAAAAATTGGCGTTTCTCTACGTATTTTGGACCTCGAAAAAGACCTTCAAGAGTACAGACAGATTAGTGTTAAAGTAAAGTAAAAATTCAATCGTATTTTACCTTTACAATAAAATTAATCTGTTGATTACGCAAAAAAGGTAAATTATGTAAATCCCTATTTGTTACTAACATAAAATATTTTCAAACGATTGAGTCGTTTTATCTATCTGCAAAGAATCAATCAGTAAGAATTTTGCAAAGTTGTCAAATATAAGAGAAAAATGCAATTTAGGCTACGGTTGCAGCTTTCTGTCAGGCGGGCCGAATCCTTTTTCTCGCTCATCATCATCTGCTTGAAGACGTATACTGCTGAACATAGGCTGGAGCGCCACTGACTGGCTACTTGCCTCTTGCATCCAACGGCTTCCCACGGTTCTGACCAGCGTTTAAACCAGCGATTTGTCGCTCATCACTTTAAAAACCTTAGAAGCAGAATCTATTCAAATAAGCCACCCCAGCTTTCAGCTCTGATATGGTAAAAGTGTGCATTACCCATATGAACATTCTCCAATAATCAGCCTATCTTTCTGTGAAGTTGTGAACATATAGTATAAACATTGATCAAACCCGTTTCAATATTACCTAGAGCCAGTAGACAGACTCGGTGAAGACTTTCCTTCCCCGTGCATGTAGATGAACCGCCAATTTTCCCCATATTATTTTATTTTCAACGCACCATTATTACGTACAGTCGTTGGATGTAGATGTTTTACGTTGGTAAATGTTTTGCAGAGGGTTCCGACACTGAGGACACTGTTAAAGGCGACGCCAGAAAACAGAGAAGTAAGTATAAGAATAGGTTTGTACAGAACAGCAGGGTCAGCATGAGCTCTCGAGAAAGGTTTCAACCAATGAAAATGCTGTCACGAGTTTGTAGAAACCAATTTTCGCACGTGTATCATACAACGTTTTTCAACACATTTGCGAGAAAACAGTACAATAGATAATGAAACAAACTTTTGTTTATTAGTGGGAAAGTCGCAACAAACAATCTTTGATGTTCCTAATCTAATATGAAAATGGGCTAAAATGGCGCGCATTTACAATGCAAATAGCGCCACGTGCGTGTGGTGAAAATTAGAACTACATCTTTAGTTTCATTTTCTCTTTAGTATTAAAGTGAGACAAACGTATTGAGCAAAAACGCTTCCAAGGAGTTTCGATCATTCAGCTTATTTATTCGTAATGTAAAACTCCTTGGTGAAATTCTTATATATGTTGATCAATTGGAATTTAAAAAAACCGTAAAGGTTACGCACGGTGCTATACAACGGAGGATGCGGTAAAATAGATACTTGGTGAGAGTACCTATTTTACCGCACGCTCTGTTGTATGGTGCGTAATGTTTAACTTTCGAACAATGTATACAGGCTTTGTAAATTCATTTTTTGAGCAAATGTGTTGAAAAGGTTTATGTATGATCGTTCATTGTTCAACAGCTTACTCGAGGGAAGGGATAGGTTGATTTTTATATCCCTTGGAGTTTAACAAACCAGCATAGCTTTACGGGGCCATGAAGTCTGACTTTTGAAATGTAAAGATATGTAGTTCAATAAAATTGTATGCAACTGCTTTTCTCGAAATGGTATGCCCCTATCCTACTCTTAGTCAATTTATTTAAACATTATAGCGTTTAATAGCATGGAACAAGGGGGAGAGGAATGCTAATACACCAAGAAAACAGCGTAGATCAGAAATATGGCAAAAACCGTTATAAACCTAGATGGCGCTGCAAAATGAGCGGGCTATAAGTGGAGCGTAGATCAGAAATATGCCAAAAGCCGTTTTAAACCTAGATGGCACTGCAAAATTAGCGGGCTATATGGCTAGCTACGGCGGGCTAGGATTATAACGGTTTTTGGCATATTTCTGATCTACGCTGTTTTCTTGGTGTATTAGCATTCCTCTCCTTTTTGTTCAATGCTCAATTTAATAGCTAACTCAAATAGCCATTACACGTGTTTTCAAATTGTTATTAATTGTTAACGCTATCTAAGAATGTTATCATGTCTCCATATAGCTAGAATTCGACGCTACAATCGGCTTTTTTTATTTATCAGTGCATGTTTTAATGGCATGATTATTGGGAATGCTGAATGCAAGGGCCATATAACCCGCGCCAATAAAGATACGTCAGACTGCGTCAATGAATCAAAGAACTGAATATGGCATCTATGCTATTGTGCCAATATAAAACTGTGGGTGGTGGTGACTATATAAAACTGATGTTATTAACAGATCGTTCGTTATACACACCGGTTACGTAGAACCTTGGAAACAAGCGTTAGGAATAAAGAAGCTGTCAAGTTTAACAAATTTTGGGTCGATTTTTACGGCTTCAAACCAATCTGATGAATATAAAAGTGTAGAAACCGTCAATATAATATAATACACTTTAAACTACATCAATAAGTTCTTAGAAATATAGTACAAGTAGTAGTATAGTTTTGTACTAGGTGGTAGGACTTTTCTGCAAAGTTCGTCTAGGTAGGTACCACCGCTTTGCCAGTTATTCTGCCGTCAAGCAGTAGTGTGCAAGCACTGCTGTGTTCCGGTTTGAAGGGCACTGTAGCTAGTGAAATTACTGGGCAAATGAGACATTACGAACTGATCTCACAGTCTAGAAAACTTTTTTAGACTGTGTGATGTCTCAGGATGACGTGCGCAGTGCGCAGTGTCACGCGAAACTTTAATTTAGAGTTCCGAGTGACACTGCAATCTGTTATGGGCGGCCGTGACGCTTAACACCAGGCGAACGACTAGCTCGTCACGTCAATCGATAACATAAAAAAAAAAAAAAAAAACCCCGTTCTTTAACTGAACGAGTGAATGAATGAAGTAAATTGAACGAATGATTTCAGATTTCGAGGAAGACGATGACAGTGACGAGCCTATGCCGCGGCCGCAGCCTCCTAGGCATTACCTACACGATAGCAACGTTCAGGTAAATTAGACTTTATCTCGTTGAGATTTGAGCTAGTTTGCACCGTTTAATCAAATTTCATTTCTTTTTATCACCCTGATAAATTTTATCTGATGGTCTGATTTATTTTATTTTTTTGCTCATGTTTTTGGTTATTTTGCTTCACAATGTGATTGTCCGTTTGATTTCAGAGCATGGCACCTAGTGTTATTTCGCAATCATAAGCACGCCAAAGGTTTGTTTAATTTTGTTATTTGCTTTTGTTATGGGAACACGGGGAAAGAAGCAGTTCGTGGCACATGATCATTTGCTTTATTAGAAACGTTTTGTATCATCCATTTTTTTTTCTTACAAAACAATTTGTTGGTTCAAAGCAATAAGCGATATGGTTGTACTCGGAACATCCAACCAATAACTCAAAGAGTATGTAACCTAAGCCATAACTATCGTGGCGGTAGATCTCATTTTGACGTTTGTGTTTTGACGCCGCAACTGGCGACTGACAGTGACATAAAACTCACTCGCTCACAGATAACTTAATTTTTTAAACCATAGATCTAATCTTGCATAGAAATGGTTCAAATACTGTTTTTGAACCCATAAAGTGTCAACATTTCTGGTTTTTTTTGAGTGATCGTACATACTCGTGGGCCCATTTTGGAACGTTTCTTTTGTCCTTTATGTCTGGTTACATTAAAATTCGTATGTTTTACAGGACACTCCTCCGCCGCTTCCTGCTCGTACCGGTCATTACTACCCTCGCACATAGCTCGAAATTGCGCCGTGTACGCAGCACTTTATTCAAGTACGTAAAATATCGTGCATGCACGTAACTTTGCGTGCGGGTACGTAATTTTGCGTACGTGTACGTAACTTGGCGTGCGTGTACGTAATTTTGCGTGCATATCGTTGCGTTCTTGTACGTAACATAGCACTAACGTTATTAATATATTTGTACTTATGTTTAAATTGGAGCTAGAGATAATACTGGTTATATTGGAATGTTCCTTTACTTAATTACGCCTCAATTTAATTATACTTATAAATAAAAATATCATGAAATCATACAAAAGCAGTTTATTTATGTTTTTGTACGTTTCGTCTAAAAATTAAGTTGGCTCCATGAAACATATTGTCATAATAGTTAATGAAAATAAACACACAGTGTGTTTTAAAAGTATGTAAAACTTCGACAGCAGCTTTTGTCTATTGTCATCAATTTATTTTAAGATGATTTATGGACAAAAAAAAATTGCTAAAATTATGACCTTTCTAGGTCACCGCCATTGCTTGGTAAATGTCTTGACATAAAGTATAATATTGCATTTGAACGAATTTTGCCTGAATTCTCTTTGAACGCTGTTATTTGAGCATAAGGTGTTCAGTGAATATTGAAAATGTTTTTAATTGTCATTAATTAACTTTCATGGTTCAACCATCAATCGTGAAATGTAAATACATTATAGGATTGTGTTTTGGCTTACTGTGTCTAGTCCCCAAAGCTATTAGGTTGGTAATGCACTCGAAATTAATTTTAAGTCTTGTTTCAGCCTCTAGCGGATAAAGTTAGTTTCCAACACAAACTGTAATTTTAATTTGGGAAACTAGGAATTTTTTATTGAAATTGAACCGATTCTTAGGAAAAAAAATCGACAGAAGATTAAAAATAAAATATTTAAAAAAAAGAACAATACAATACTAGAGCTTTGAATTTTGCCTACTTGCCAGCTTAGTAGTGATTTAAGGTGGAACGTTTCACTAGCGCGGCAAATTCAAATTTTCTTGCGTTCTTTTGCCAATAATAGCTTAATTACTCAACGTGATTACATGAAAACTAATTTTGCGGAAATAAATAGAATGTGTCAATAAATTACAATTAAATGCACCTACATATCATTGGTTTTGCGACAAATGGCAATAGGCTGAAAAATTAATACGAATTTTTTTTATTGCCATTTGTCGCTAAACCAATGATATGTAGGTGCATTTAATTGTAATTTATTGACACATTCTATTTATTTCCACAAAATTAGTTTTCATGTAATCGCGTTGAGTAATTGAGGCCTATAAAATCAAAGGCAGCTAAATCCAAGTCTGTCAAATAATAATCAGTAAGCTACAAAAATCGATAACTTTGTTCAGGTAGCTACAATATTCTATATTTTAAGACAGTTTTGTAAAGAATGTGAATATTAGAAATAATCTGACTTTTAATTAATAAAGCTTCCTGTATATTTGAGTACAAAGTATAGTTAACTCATTTTACGATATTATGGCGTTTAGCTGCCTTTGATTTTATAGGCCTCAATTAAGCTATTATTGGCAAAAGAACGCAAGAAAATTTGAATTTGCCGCGCTAGTGAAACGTTCCAGCTTAAATAATGAACACTATAGTAACACTAGATCTTGTACTTAGGATTTCATCATGATAAATAAAGATTTTTGAAATTGAAAATAAATTAAATTGAATTGAATGACCAAAAAAATTACGAAGGTTAGGCTGCATTAGGCGGTCTTATCGAGAGAAAAATCAGTGTTGGAAACTAGATTTATCGCCAGGCAAGGCACTAATAACTTTGTCACCCTGTGTCTATTATTTGATACATATTATTCCTTCACTGTCTTCCATGTGTCAATTCCTTCCAGTTTGTACAAAAATGTCAATTTATACTTCTCATTGCATATTTGTTCGTACAAATATCATGTTTTATTGAATAGCATGCAAAAATCACCTTTATGTCAGAAGTACAGTTCTCAGTGACATGGTAATAGTGGGGTAAAGGTGTGTCAGTAGTACCATCACTGGTACTGATTAATGTACTTGTTACATAAAGAGCATAAACAAAAAGTGGCAATGGCTTGCGATCGCAGACGAGCTGCTTCAAGAGGCGGTCAAAAGGACTTTGAATCCGCGCCGGTGAAACTAACAAAAATAACCGGCTAAGTGCGAGTCGGACTCGGCCACCAAGGGTTCCGTACTATATTATCTATCCCTGCCATCTAGTGTTGAGTAGCAGTACTATTTAAAGCAGCGCCATCTATGTATGACTCATCTGGTAAACGAGCAAAAAATCACGTTTGTTGTATGGGAGCCCCTTAAATATTTATTTAATTCTGTTTTTTAGTATTTGTTGTTATAGCGGCAACAAAAATACATCATCTGTGAAAATTTCAACTGTCCATCACGGTTCATGAGATACAGCCTGGTGACGGACGGACGGACAGTGGAGCCTTAGTAATAGGGTCCGTTTTACCCTTTGGGTACGGAACCCTAAAAAGCAGATGAATTGTATTTTCTGTACATGAATGTCCGTTACTTCATACAGCATCTTAATGCAATGATTTTAAAACCGTTATCGTATGATTCTATGAAAGCGACAATGTCTTTCAAAAAGGGTATCAATAGAATTCATAACCGCCAACACATCATTAACTCCCCCGGTGTCACATAATTATGTCCAGCGACGGTGATCACTTACCATCAGATGGGCCGCCTGCTTGTTTGCCACTTATAGTGTAAATAATAATTGACAGTGCCAGCCGATGCACCTGTAAATTATCACAGTTGCAGTTCTTTAAAAAGTGATTTTAATTCTATTAATGTCGGCCAGCGTTTTAAAGTAATGCCGACTCACAGAATTTTGCATACAGTATATAAAATTTCGTTGTATTAACTGTTACAGTTATATTTTGTTCTGTGGTTTTAGTGATGGCACTTTTTGTGCCTATTATTTGCAATCTTATTTTGATTTTACTAATTTGAAATAGTAACGTTACAGCAGTCATAGACAAAAGTACTTCTGCCAGTCTGCACTAAATTTTGACAGCTCCCTAAGTTCGCAACTTATCCCTCTGTGACTTACCTACTGCAACGCATTTGGGTACGTCCTATACAGAGACATAAGTGCGAACATAAAAGCTGTCAAACTTAGAGCAGACGGGCGTTCGTATCGTAAAATAAAATAACTGCCTAATACTGTGACTGAAGACGAATACAATTCTTATTTCTCTTTATTTTCTTTTTTTTTTTCTTTCTATCGCTAATTAACCAATTTTAACACTATGCATAATATCTTAAACTGTGCGGTATCGGGTAAGAAAATTGTAAAAAATATATCATAATAAGGACTTTTGCCAGGTTACTAATATTTGTTTTGAAGACTGAGGCTTGAAATCCGCCACCGTTGTGGAAGTACCAAATGGAAACCAAATTATTGTTAAACATTGATTTTAAGTGTATGCAGCAGCTAAAATGAAGATAAAGATGGTATCTATTAAAGTGCCAGAAGGAATAAAAAATACGGAAAGATTAGAAATGTGGCAAGTTTTGTTGCTGGCCGTATTTTAGTACCTTGTGTAGAGAGCGATTCAAACTCAATGGCGGCTGTGAAATCGGCGCGGAACGCTGCGCAGTGGTAAAAATTAGTTTTTTTTCTGTAAATGAATGGCGTGACGAGCCAGTCGTTCGACTGATGTTAAGCGTCACAGCCGCCCCTAACAGATAGCAGTGTCATTCGCACTCTAAATTAAAGTTTAGCGTGACACCGCGCATTGCGCACTCCATCCTGAGACATCGCACAGCCTAAAAAACTTTTCTAGACTGGGAGATCAGTTCATAAAGTCTCATTTGCCCAGTAATTTCACTAGCTACAATGCCCTTCAAACCGGAACACAGTAGTGCTTGCACACTACTGCTTGGCGGCAGAATAACTGGCAAAGCGGTGGTACCTACCTAGACGACCTTTGCAGAAAAGTCCTGCCACCTAGTAGATGTGCGCGGGCAGAGGTAAGCGGTGAGCGCAGCGTGCTGGGAGCTTGCAGCGCATTTCACATCCGCCATTGAGTTTGAATCATACTCTATTTGGATAATAATTGTAATAACCATAAAGTCAAACTACTCCTTCTACCTCACGTCTCTAATTTTGTGAATACAACTCATATAATGCGTTTCAAATAAGGGCTCTTGTCCACCGCCCGCGAACACCGATACTGATATGTCGTCACTGAAGTAGCTAGACAAAAGATATTATAGATTACTGGTAATGTACGTATCGCCGAAGTTGCCTGACATTAATTACTAGTAATGTATATCTCTCTCCCATCTCGTTATTTTTAGCAGTGTGCAGAAAAGTCAAGGAAAGAAACCATTGTGTTGTATTTCTTTATTATCACAATTAATTAAACGATTTCACAAAGTTCACTTTTCGAGAGTGTACTGGGCGTGGTGTGAATATCTTTTCTGAGACCCGTAATTATATTCTGAAATCGTTTAATACGCTTACTTTTAGGATGTATCATTGTGAACTTTATCTTCACTGAATTAAAGTACATATTACCGATTTGCTCATAAAACATTCAAAGATCCGAAATTTATAATTGTTTATCATATTTTCGGGCTTATTTCTTAGGGTAAGTGTTAGCATATCATTATTTCGTGCAATATTTTGTTGAATTTGGCCCATTGGTCTTGCCGAATTGTGTGATCACTTCTATTTATTAAGTTTTATTAAGATCTTTTAATTTTACATCACTATTTTGTTCTGAGAGCACCCAAAACTTGACAGATTCAAATCATATACGTTTTTGAAATATTACAAATCCGTCTCGAGAAAAAAAAACCATTTCATGTTTAGACGAAGAAAAGTGTAATTGAATTTATTACCCGGTTTTACTTATATATAAATTCGCGAATATGCATTATTGAAAACACACATCTCAATGTCATTGAGTTTGGTGCTTTCAGAAAAGACCATGTATATGTCTAAGAAAATTGTATCCAAAGCGTTTAGGATTAAGGTTTAGTTTTGTACTTATTTTACCGTTCTTTTACAATTATTTTTAATAGTTAAGTTTAGTGTCTATGCCCCTGCGTTTAAGGACGTGTATGCTATGGCAGGTATTCTAAATGAATTCGAAAATGATAATTGCTTCGATACAAAAAAAATACATCACTTTTCTACCATAGACTCAGTGCCATAGACAATAATACTGTAGGTACTCTGTATCTTTATCCTCTTTTACTTTTATGTACTTAATTTTTTATTTACGGTTTTTTTTAAATTAATTATACATTACGTATTCTTAAAACAGTACTATTTTTAGGACCTGTTTGTAATACATGAAATAACGGTACATCTACATTCCGTTTTGGTTGAGATTTTACACAGATTATATTACTCATCACGTGATAAATAAAATCAGAGATATGTGTACTTAATGTTAAATACTTATTTATGCTGACGTTGCAAAATTATTTTTGAAGATATTTCGGTTAATAATATTTTTAGGTGGGATTCCTGCTGTATAAAAACTTTTTTTTTTTTTATGTTATTAAATGACGTGACGAGCTAGTCGTTCAGTGACACGGCCGCCCATAACAGTTGCAGTGTAACCCGGAACTTTAAAACAATAAAGTTTCGCGTGACACTGCACTGCGCACGTCATCCTGAGACATCACCCAATCTAGTAATCAGATTACTAGACTGAGTGATCAGATCATAAAGTCTCATTTGTCCAGTAATTTCACTAGCTACAATGCCTTTCAAACCGGAACACAGTAGTGCTTGCACACTACTGCTTGGCGGCAGAATAACTGGCAAAGCGGTGGTACCTACCTAGACGAACTTTGCAGAAAAGTCCTACCACCTACCTACCAACTCCTTTCTTGAGTTTCTTGTATAGGATCTGATCAAATATAGGTATAGATAATTTCTCACAGTTTTGTAAATATTAGATTATTATTTATTGCAAAGAGCTTCATGTCAATATTTTCCCCTTGCCACTTATGTCATCAATCATCATAATTTTTTTTTTGGTAAATTGAAGTACTTATGTTTAAGATCATCTGTGGCTATGTGTTTTACATGTGAAAATAATTATCGTTTATAGAGTTTTGGCGGGAACGCGGAAAAGTTCACGTCGGTGCATTGTATTATTTTACAAAACTTATGCTTTTTCCAGTGTTAATGTTTAAAATTGGTGGTGTTTTACGCATTAAGTGCTGAATTACGAGCATGAGTGTGGGCAAGTGATATAATGTAGTGAAACATGGTTTTTCGTGTTGCTTCCAAAATTCCATAGAAGCCTCTAGTAATGTTGCCACCACTTTACTAGGGCATGCCTTAGACTGGATTATGACTTAGACTAGACTATGACTACTCTGACTGTGACTATGACTTGACTTTAAGTGATTTCCATAATACGATGAAAAATTACAAAACTTGACACTGGCTAAATACACTATGTGTGGAGCCAAAATATAAGAAAAAAAAAAATTATCGTTTATGATTGAATTTATTCAATTCAAATATAAACAAAATTAGGTAGTCTTGTTTTATCTAGTAATAGGCTAGTTGCCTGATGTTTTTTTTATTGCCTAAATTAATAATATTTCCCAAAAAATCAACAGTCGTGAAAACAAAAATTCAATATTTTAAAATACAGGAATAGAAAGAGAAAGCTCAAACATGCAGTGACGTCAGTTCTTGGTTCTTCATATTACCTCAGCTCATTACTAAGCTGTGGTAGCTTTGCATACAATCTCATTGGCATGTGACGTCACAACGTGTGTTTTCATAGTAACTGTGGGGAAGCTCCACACGATCTCTGTTTTGCGAGAAAGAGACAGGCGATGCCCCCTCCAGACACGATTATTACTCCGTGATTTATTTGCCGATTTTACTTATTTTTTCAATTATTGCATTCATTTTAAACCTACTTTTAAAAAATAATATTTACTTCTTAATAGTAGGCCACTTGTCTATTGGTCATTGTTTGAACTAAAGTTAACAGTGACTTTTATTCGGTTTCAATTGTCACACAAAATTACCTCTCGATGGCTTCAGATACTTTACTTACCATATAGTATTCTTGTATAAAACCTCTTCTTAGATATAATATAAATTCTCTACTTGGCTCGCTGTTTTTAAAAATCTTAGAGTATAGACTAAAGCATAGAGAGAACTTGATTATGTGTCAAGCGTACCACTTTTTTGGACACTTTTTATATGAAGTGGAGACACTTTGATGTGAATGAGTCTGACAGATTTGTATAGAAAAAAACAGTTGACTTGAGTCGAAAAAAATGGCGTAGCTAATTACTATATGTTTGTTTCTTTCCTTCGCAACTGACGTAGCGATACGTGTGAGCAGTACAAATATAATATCGTTTTGATTGACCTCTATGCTTTAGTCTATACTCTAAGGTAAAAATACTTTTGCAACGTTAGTTAAGCTTACTTACATACCTACCTATATTATTAAATTTTATACCCATAGATTTTGTAATAGGATAGTTACGTAGTTGTATGTCTATATAAGATATTTTAATATATTTAATAATATACCGTATACTTGTAGGGAGAAAGCACAAATTTCTATAAACACTCATTTTCTATATATCGTGATCGTCGATTTTTATATATATACAAATTAAAATATATACTTCCATTTCTATTCGTGTATATGTACCTATAGTATAGATGACAGATACTACGCTATAATATTATTTATATGTAATATATTAACCGATATATTCTAATGTTTTGTATTTGTGTATAAATTGTCATTTTGGATTGATTAGGTGGGAAAGTCGTGATTTCGTAGGATTATTTTTATGAATTTTGAACTCGAATAAATAAAAAAATATATATAAATAATAATACTCAATATTATCTTAATCTTCCGTAATCAACTGTTTTATCCTAACGCCATAATTACTTTTTCCACTTTCGACCAATACTTAGATGGCGTCACTTGTATTAATGTGATTGGCGATAAAATGTTTAAGTATTGTACACTTAGAGTATAGACTAAAAGCATAGAGAGAACTTGGTTATGTGTCAAGCGTACGACTTTTTTGGACACTTTTTATATGAAGTGGACACTTTGATGTGAATGAGTCTGATAGATTTGTATAGAAAAAACAATTGACTCGAGTCGAAAAAAAATGGTACGGTGACTTATCGCAAGCGTAGCTAATTACTATATGTTTGTTTCTTTCCTTCGCCACTGACGTAGCGATACGTGTGAGCAGTACAAATGTAATATCGTTTTGATTGATCTCTCTATGCTTTTAGTCTATACACTAAGATTGTACATAATAGTGCATTTAGAATTTCCTAAAATTAATTTAATAGGTTGTGTTTCCATCGAATGCGAAAATGAAGTTTAAGTGTATTTATATTCTTAAACTAGAAAACTAATATAGCCTTATTTATCAACCAACATTGATTAGGATAATATTTGAATGGAGTACATAACCATTACCATATTTCAATATTTGGCCCGTTAAAAGCCATTCGACGTACGCAAATATTTTGGTGTTCCTATGAAGCAGGACTTTCCTTCTTGGTCGGCCTCGTATGTACTTATAATATACATGGTAAATGTAAGGACCTATCATTGCAACTGTAAACATTCCATTGCTTGTGAAAGTGAAGTTTTATTTCATTATCCCTTCCCAAAAAAATGTAGGTAGGTTTAGTTGATTTTTCGACGTCTCTTATACTATAAATATTATGATTACACGAAGCTATTAGTATCTACGGCAAAGGTGGAGCCACGTCAGCCACGTAAATATCGGTTCGTGCCGAATTCAAGTATCGCTATTTCACTCGGTGGTTCTCTTTTGTACGTGGTCTATGTAGGAAAGAGAGGGAAATAGCAATAGTAGAATTTAGATCAAAAAGGTATTAGGCACGTGGACTCCATTTTTTCATATATCTTCACTAGGGATTTACCTCATACTTAGATAATTTAGCCATTGACGTCATCAGATAAAAAGATGGCGGAAGATGCAACTGCGATACGTTTGCACTTTACTATTTACGCTTAATAAGTTCTGTCATCAAATAACTGATATTGCTATTGTTGTCTCACTTTCACTACAGTTTCGAAAGAGTAGAGCGAGATAGAAACTTCTATTTTTGTCACCACTTTAGCCGCTTTTTTAGAGGCGTTATACTCGGAATCGGTTATTTTAATTTAATTTTCTACTGTAGCAGTACATTAAGTTAGTTTCCCGTTTTTTTTAGTTATTATCAATACCAAAACGATGCGTTAGTTTTCAAAAAATTTAGTCCACACGTGACCAGTTTCAGGAATAGGTACCTAGTTTCAAAGGGTGCTAATGAGTTCAATTACACCCAGTAGACTTAGAATTATTTTTTTTTATGCTTGAATGGGCTCACGTTTGACAACATCTCACCTGATGGAAAGCGATGATGCGGTCTATGTTGGAGCACGTTTGCCCATGAGATGCCTATTCACTCTTGATTTGAAGAGACCCAGATTATAATTTGTAGGAAACAAAGAAGTAGGAAGCGCATTCCACTCCTCAGCCGTGCGAATAATAAAAGAACTAGCAAAACGCTTAGTACGGGTTCGCGGGACGTTCACAATAAAAGGATGCAACGACTCGCCACGTCTTGAAGTTCGATGGTTAAAAGGGGATGATGGGATTAGTTGATGGAGATCCTGCGCACATACCCCAAAATGCAGCCGATAGAAAATGGACAGACTAGCAACTCTACGCCTGTGCTCAAGGCTTTGCGTCCTCTTCCCAACAAGCGCCTGATGTATTACAATAAAATGATGTATTACAATACTTTGGGTAAAATTTATTAAGATCAGTAATTAAAAGCGTAAAATAATATAAATTATACAATAAACTAAAACCTTAAATAATTAAGTAGGTAAGCACTTGAAGTTAATTTAATACATTACAATGGCACTTATGATTTATTTTGTATATTTATAACGTAATACATGCTATTTAATTGCAACCAATACTATTCAAATATTATATTACTAAAATAATTAAATTAAACTTAAGTACTGTTAAAATCTCAAGGTACATAATATACCTACTACTCACACAATTTTACAAATGTATGTATTAAGACTTCTGTAATCTCAACAAGTTCAAATATTGATCAGGGATCAGCAAACATCGAAGTTATGGATCCGAACGCCAAAGCTTCTTTAAATTCATAAAAAAAAATATATAAATTTAACGTAAGCACTTACTACAAATACCAGAATGGGTTCTAAATGCAAAATCAGTAATTCCTATTGGCAAGTAGGTATTGGTATCTAAAAAGGTTGATGCAAAAACTTTTATAGAAAATGAGGCTCAGTTTGATCCTTTGTACAAAAAGTGCAAGTTGCTGGCTGAAAACATAATGGCATGGGATGAGAAAAAGTTGTTCACCTAAGGTTACCCCATACACGTTCAATTTTATTGATCGATAAAATTGACGAGACGGCTTCCGTCAATGTTTTCTCCATATTGTAAACCGAAAAACTGACCAATACTAACCCTACACGATTAATTGATCAATCACAAAGATTGATCAATAGCCTAGCGGAGAAAGGAAGCACCGAAAATTTCAAGGAGCAAGTTGAATGTTCTCAACTCTGTTTGAAATGATACCATCGATACACAATCTAAGGTAAGTACTATGCTATTTGAATTGTAGGTACTTTTCGAGAGCGATAGTTTTGGCTCTCATCTTACTACTGATCGTAGATAAGATAACTTTGGGGTTGTATAAAATGTGTTCAAATTACATACTAAGAAATTCAATTTACTTGTTTTTTTTTTTTGTTTTTTTTTAGAGCTGACTTATAAAATGTGGCGCACTTCTTAAATTCTGGTTTTATCTGGCTGTTTTAGGACTTTGAGGCTCGACGTTCAGAAAGAACGAACATTTCCATTTTTATTTCATTCGTACCATCCTTTCAACATAACGGTGGGAGCGAGAAAACAATATTCTGTAGCTTTCACTAGAACCGCTATTCCAATGGTCCGCGTTAAATATATTGATATTACTATTCGTTACACTTGAGGTATCTTTTGTTTTTACACTAATCTTGCAAGACCCAAGTTATCAAATGTCTATGATAGGTACCTGCGTATATTAGTGGGTCACTGGCACTGGTGGCGCTGTTTTAAACTCAAGGGTGTTTAATCCGACATTAAGGTAACCAATGGTTAAAAAATTCTAACAAACCATTGGTTATTTATAAGAATTTTTGACCATTGGTTACCTTAACTGCGGATCAAAACACCTACCAAAAACTAACACATTCATCGATTTCTATTGGTTCTAAACTATTCTAGTTAACTTTTATAGCTTTGTAACCCCTCCTTCGCAGTTTTCTATCGTCTCCTTTTTCTTTCCTCCAATCTCCGCGTAGATTTCATCCAGTGTTCGCATTCTGGTTTCTGGTACGACGAAAGCAATGTAGACTGTGCTGACGAGGCAGACTGCTGAGAACAGCCAGAATACCGTGTGGAGGCCGGCGGCCGCAGCCAACGGTTGGAATACTCGGAGTTCTATTGAGACGAGGGCGCACGCGAATGAAATCACTATTGACGTTACCGTGCCTCTGAGCTGGAACAATGGGAGAATTGGTAATGTCAGGACTGAGGACTTTCCATCACCTCTTCACACTTTAAACTGAAGACCTAAAATAAATCGCTTCACTGCGATTTGTACTGTAGCGTTTCATATTAGGTCTTCAGTTGAATCGCGCTAACTGTGATTTTGATGATTTGATTAAAAGAGAAATATTATGGAATCTATTAGCAGATTTGGTTCAAGTAAAAATCCTTAAATGGTGACTACAAAGTTCTACTGTTCAACGTCATCATCATCATCAACAGCCTGAAGACGTCCACTGCTGAGCATAGGCCTCCCCCAGAGCGCGCCACCTTGAGCGGCTGCTCGCCTCCTGCATCCATCGGCTCCCCGTGGCTTTCACCAGAGCGTCGGTCCACCGAGTGGGAGGCCGGCCTACGCTGCGTCTTCCAGTTCGTGGTTGCCACTCGAGAACCTTTCTTCCCCATCGGTTGTCAGTTCTACGAGCGATGTGGCCTGCCCATTGCAATTTCAATTTGCTAATTCTAAGAGCCATATCGGTCACTTTAGTTCTCCTGCGGACAACGTACCTATCTCGTATTTCATCTAGATCATTAAGTATTATGTGTCGTGAAAATGTAAGACCCTTAGAGTACACATGACTTATGTTGTATACTCTAAGTCTAAGGCCTGTACCAGCAGATAAACTTTCGTAATAATATTGGTAGGTAGGTAAGTATATATTTTGAATTCCACAGCACTGAAAAGCTGGTGGAGTTTCAATTTTATAGCAGTATCGCTTGCTCAGCGTCATCAACTGCCCTAACCCCAACCCCGTATGTTAGTTGTAAAAGGTAAATAATAAATAAACACGTGTGGACATTTCACACAGCGCCATCTAGCTCCAAACTAACATAGCTTGCAGTATGGGAACCAGATAACTGATACAATACTTAGATACTTTTTGTTTGTAAATACATACATAGAATACAATATAACACCCAGACACAGAACAAACACCTATGTTATCACAGAAATGTTTGTCCTGAGTGGGAATCGAACCCACAACCTATAGTCCAGAAGGCAGAGCTGCTACCAACTGAGCTAACAGACCAGTCATTTTGTGACTCAGTGAAGTCAGGTGAAGGATGATGACATGAGATCAGTTGTCATGCAAAAGCACGCCCCGGCTTTAGGGACAGATCACAGATGGATACGGGTTCAGATAACGTACGTGGTTAAAACGCCTCATTAGAAAGCTCAAAGGCACGCAGCGAGCTTGGAAAGAGCTATGCTCGGTGTTTCCCTGCGAGATAAGCTCCGGAACGACGAGATCCGCAGGAGAACTAAAGTATAGCTCTTAGAATTAGCAAGTTGAAACGGCAATGGGCACGCCACATCGCTCGTAGAACTGACAACGATGGGGAAGAAAAGTTCTCGAGTGGCGACCACGAACCGGAAGACTCAGCGTAGGCCCCCCACTCGGTGGACCGACGATCTGGTGAAAGCCGCGGGGAGCTGATGGATGCAGGAGGCGAGCAGCCGCTCAAGGCGGCGCGCTCTGGGGGAGGCCTATGTTCAGCAGTGGACATCTTCAGGCTGATGATGACGTGATTAAAAAAAATCCAACATTAAAATTAACCTGTGGTACGTCTTACCTGGAAAGAGAACATTTCCGTCATGATAACGAACGGCACGGGTTGCAAGCCGGCCGCGTCACAGTATATGCAGAGGCAGAGCGCGGCGACGGGCAGCCAGGAGCCGCCCATGCTCGCCGAGATGGAGGACGCGAAGAACCACGCGCCGAGAGTGCACATCGCTATACCGGACACGAAGCAAGTCGTGCCTAGGAGGGGCTGGGAAATAAGGGTAAGTGCTTTTAATTGTCATTTTATGTTGAAAATTTGTGATGTTATATTTAAGGTTTTTCTATGGACAGATTTTTCGTAAGAAAATTTTTACTAGGTGCCTCAGGATGACGTGCGCAGTGCAGTGTCACGCGAAAATTTATTATTTTAAAGTTCTGAGTGACACTGCAACTGTTATGGGCGGCCGTTTCGCTTAACATCAGGTGAACGACTAGCTCGTCACGTCATTCATTTGTTCTATGTAATTTCGTGTGACTGTCTCGTTTTGTTAGCTCGCCCCTGCCCGCGCAGGTGAGTCGTGTTTGTACGAGAAATTCAGTTGCAAGATTGACCCCAACATACAGTTACATATAAAAATTACAAGCTAATGAAAAGTGAAAATATAGTAAAACAATCTACCTTCCTCCCAGTCCGTTCAACAAGTGTGGACGCTGTACAAGAGCCCACGAACTGCACAACTCCCAACACGATAGCCTGTTGGTTAGCACTCAGCACCCAGCCGTCCTCGCTCGCCTTGCTGAAGATAAGCGACGCGAAGTGTAGCACCGCCAGGCATCCGCACAGCTCCCTCGCCAGTGTAATGATGAGCGTGATGCGAAACGCGCGGAATATGTTGCGGTCTGTCACTGGAATATTTAAATAATGGGCTATTTGACTGATAAATAAATAATATTTCACAAAAAAATCAGCCGTGAAAACAAAAATTATACATCCCATAAAATGACAATCATTTTAAAATACAGGATTAGAAAGAGACAGCTGAAATATGCAGTGACGTCAGTTCTTGGTCCTTCACAGTGCAGAACGTTCACCGTAAGATGTCCCCTGATGTATTTACTTATATTATTTAAAAATATGCAAGTAAAACATATTAATCTGTTGTGGGTACATACAAGTTCAGATAATGCTTACATATTACTTTACATTTACGATAATACTTGCATATTTTTAATAATGTAAGTACATCAAGGGACATCTTACGGTGAACGATCTGTAAGTACCTCATTACTAAGCCGTGGTAGCTCTACATATCTTTGACATGTGACGTCACAAGTTATACCTTCATCACAGACCTAGAATATTTTAGTTACTCTCGCCTTCATAGTAGCCGTGACGTAGCTCAAGGGAAGCTCCATATGATCTCTGTTTTGCGAGAAAGGGACAGGCAATGTCCCCTCCAGAAACTGTTAAAGTGTATTACTCCCATAGACTTGTAAATAGGACGAATTCTGTGATTACTCCGTGATTTATTTATACTGAGTTTACTTATTTTATCAATTAATAAATTATATTGCATTATTTTAATCTTATGAAAATAATCATTTTTAATACATAGTATATGGTCAAATAGCCTATTCTATAAATAAGGCATATAACTGACACATCTTCAATATCCCTAATACGAGTTTATTTAACCTCGCTATTGAGTATCGGAGCGAGTGTAACTCACCGGTAGCCCGTGCGACTTCCGAAACGACCCAGGTTCAACTCCCGCTCGAGTCGAGGAAAAATCATTGATGCAGGGTCTAGCGGCTTGACCCTGCATCAATGACATTTCAAGTTATGTGCAGAATTGTCACTCGCTCTTTATTTATTATTTCTGCTCTTTTTTTATGAAGGAAAACAAGGTGAGGAAACCGGCATATTAATGAACCACAAAATTCGAGAATATGTGGCTTCCACCAACCCGAATTTGGCCAGGGTGGTGGATTACGGCCTACTCTTTTTCCATGTGAGAAGGACCGTATCCAAGCAGTGAGAACGTATTGGGTTGATGACGCAGGTACAGGTAGGCACTCGTTATCGAGTAGGTATCCTAAATTATATATATGAAATCCAGCACAGGGTCATCAACAACAGCCTGAAGACGTCTACTGCTGAACATAGGCCTCCCCCTCAGAGAGCCACTTTGAGCGGCTGCTCGTCTCCTCCGTCCATCGGCTCGCGGTTTTACCAGATCGTCGGTCCACCTAGTGGGGGATGGCCTACGCTGCGTCTTCCGGTTCGGTTGCGCCCCTAGCAGTAACTATATGTAACGGGTAGGTACATTGCTGATGAATAAAGCATCAAGCTTCAGGATCTTTTCACTGCCCTTATTTATACTCCACATACAATAACACAGTACAATAACACAGTGTTTTCTCATTGTTTATCTTTGCCTTTTGGAAACGTGATGCATGGACAGAACAAAACCAATAACTATACTATTTGGTTACACAATGATTATTATAGACCGTTCACCGTAAGATGTCCCCTGATGTACATACATTATTCAAAAATATGCAAGTAAAACATATTAATTTGCGGTGGGTACATACAAGTTTAGATAATGCTTACATATTACTTTACATTTAAGAGAATACTTGCATATTTTTAAATAATATAAATACATCAGGGGACATCTTACGGTGAACGGTCTGTATTAAGGGGTTTCGTATCTACAGCTAATGCAGTAGCTACCTATGGATGGGCAATTCTCATAACAAGACCTGCTGGGGGCCTGAATAAAACTTAAAAAAAAACTTTTAAGCCACCTAACATATTAATATTTACCTAAAATATTTACCAATAATAATGACCCTACGCTAGTTCAAGTGCTTATTGAAACGAAGTTGATGAAACGATTAAAATAGCATTAATAAATGTCGTAGGTATCCCCATATAATGTCTTTACTAAATAGATAAGTTCATTTGTGATACAAAATTCCCGCTTTGCAAGTATTTGGAAAATCGAAATAAATACCTATCTGGACCTAAATGCGATTTTTCCCTTGAGTTAAACTTTTTGTAGGTATAGGTACTTAAGCATACATCTATTGTGACTTAATGACTTAAGTACTTAAAAACAGTACGTTAAATTCCACGCATTCAAGATCCAAGCCCGCACCTGCTTCTACCACCAACGCAACGGTCAATTACGTGAAGAGAATCGCTCGAAAAACACCGCGCGCGCAACACTTCAATCAAATTATTTCATTGAACTAGTGAGACTAATAAATCTCAGTAGTTCAGTCAAAAGAACTGTTAATTGAATAAATTGAACTAGGTACTGAGAATAGACGCTGTCCGACACACCGGAGGCGTTATGGTCGAACAGCTGATTTTCCCAAAATTCTTTCGAGGAATTCAAACTCAATGGGGCAAAAACTTTCCAGTAGTAGATGCTTGTCTATTCCGCAACTGTTCTTTTAACTGCCTAACACTCCATGTCGAATACATTTTTGTAGTATTAGGGTCAAATTCGCTGGTAAACGCAAAGAATCAAAAACGAAATATGGCGGCGATTAGGATCACTCAACAGTGGCGCCACCTACGATTAGCATTCAGTTTTTAACCCCAAAAATATTGCACTAAGTGTAATTTTCACCTACGGAAACCCAGCGACCGCCTGTAAGTCCCCTCCAATTTCCATACACACACAGAAAATGTTATAATAGTTTAGATCCAAAAGCATTACTGATACGTTATTTTTGAAAAATGTACTTCTCATAAAAAAAACTTTGTTTATGTTCTAATTAATTTTAAAATTACTTCTATTTGTCTTGGTATCATTACCTACATCTACTTTAGTGCCAAGTTACCAACCTTTACCTACATCTACATGTCCAACGTAACATTTATTAAGTTATTTAATTCATAAAACAGGAAATTCATGTCCAGTTATCAAAAACTAGTTCCTATTGTATCTTTATAACGGTCACGGACGAATCAAATGCTCTGTCGTAGTTCCATGATATCAAACCTCGTCATGCCTACACACCTGTCATATCTCATAACGGTCGAAGTAAAGCAGGCGAAGCTTTACCAAGTACCAAGTTACCATCGATCTCATTTGACGGATTTCTCAGACACAATAATAATTTACTTACTAAGCAAGCATGTACCATCGTAGACCCCGTCGTCATTTTCCATCACGTGAGATTGGAAAATCGTAGTTACTCAATTTATTTATTTAATTATAACTTAAGTAAGTATTACATAATATTATGGCGCCATTAGATCCCGCACTAAGCATGCCTGTGTCGCAAGATCTAGCCTCTTACGTTCCTTCACCTATTCTGTGCTAGTGAGTTTTATTGTGGTACGAAGGTGTATGTATATATGTGTGTGTCAGTCATTGACTATAAATCCAGTTGACCAATGATACAACTTCCCCTCATACGAAAATTAGTAGTGTATTTCAACTACTATTTTCTTTTTTCCGTGTAGTGGATGTTTGGAACAAACTGCCAGAATCAGTGATTAGTGCTCCCTCGGTGAACTCCTTTAAAAACAGACTTGATAAACATTATAAATTGCAAGTGCACTGATAAGATGTACACGCATCAGCTGAATAGCTGCTAGTGTATTAATAATAATAATAATAAATGTTTCGGCGAACGGCCTTATAGCGAAGAGCCTCGACCAACACCTCGAGAGGCTCTCGCTAGACGGTTGGATCAAGGGTCAGATTCAGAAGGCAGTACTCCTTGACACGGCACGTATTGTCAGGAGGTTCCTCACTCTGCAGCCCTAACCACCGGTAGCTTGGGTCCTGCCCCGCTGCCGGCGGCACTCTAGGTTTAGGTTTTTTTTATAGTATTTTTGTAATTTATTTTTATATGAATATTGTAACAAAAACCTAAATCTAAGAAAATGTAATAAATGAGTGAATAATAATAATAATAATAATACAAATCACGGGAACCCGTTGATGTCTTTTGTTCCATCCTGCTCTGTTCTTTGTAATTTCGTATATCTTTGTCTTGTTTTATTACCTCGTCCCCTGCCCGCGCAGGTGAGTGGTGTACAAACACCCGTTGATAGCTCGTGAACATAATTTCTCGTACAAACGAGAAATTATGCTCACGAGCTATCAACGGGCTTTATAATCTTTGGTGTCAGTGATGAGAAGTGTTTGTTTTGTACATGTTTTGTAGGTATTGTATTTGTGTAGACGCGAGAGGAAATGTATTGTGTAATTCCCTACTTTCCTAATAATATATATATAAAAGAATCATTGGGTGTAAGGTGTAAAATATTTATCCGTGAGATTGTCATCTTATCTTTGTAGGACGTGTCGGTACCCAAATGCGCGGCAGTAGGTACGTCATACAGGGATAAGTGTAAACTTAGGAGCTGTCAAACTTTCTTAGTGCATACGGGCATGACTTATTATCACAGAATACAATATGTGTGTTCCTGGTAATTTTTCTCTCAGAAACCTTTTCGAGAGTTTTCCTATTTGTTTTTAATTTATCAGGTAATTCCTCCTATGATAAGCGTCCAAAGTGGCGTTTTACGGGAGAGGCCTATGTTCAGCTGCGGACGTCTTCCGGCTGATGGTGCGTGCGCGTATCAGGTAATTAACTCTCTCACTGTGACCCATAAACCATTACTGTCTTTTTAGCGCCCAAAGATCACACTCAAACCTAGATCCTGGACTAGCGAGGACCATGGGTGGTCCCACAAAATCCAACCACAGAATTAAATTAATTAGTATTAAGCGCTTTTTTCTGTGCACTAAATACTTTTCCTGGCGAAAGAATCGAACCCACAGCCTACAGATTATGATGCTCTGGATAAAAAGACTATGTTCTCTGTAAGTAATACTTCAGTTAACGTAAATACGTATATTTCTAATGTGCTTCAGCATCGCATGAAAGGTAATCAAGATGAAACACTCCAGCTGGCGGAGAATACAAAAAAGCAGCGTATTTGGAAAAAAAATATACCTATGCAGAAAAAATGATTAAATAAAAGATAATGATTAACAAATGGTGCGGACCTCATGTCTGCAGTGATTAATAATAGGGAGGGAGGTTTAGTTCGTAGGTCGCCATGGCGGAATTAGCGGAGTCGGACATACCCGCGCGCCCGTGTCCTGCGAGATCCACCCCACCCTCGGTAGAAAAAAAACACTCCGTCTAGCTTTTCTAACATCGATGGAGTAACATGCTCTAATCTGTGGTCGTTAGAACCACCCCGCCTACACGGCTAACCTCGCTTATTGGTAAACAGTCACATGGGAACGGACAGCAGGCTGTTTGACCGTTACCATCGCACCGTTTACATATTGTTACCGTTTCAAGAGTGGGTGTCGAGTGGTGAGGTCTTGGCAAATAGAGCGAGACTTACTTGTTAGGTAGTATTTTTGACGTTTCTTGGTATTTTCTGATTCGAAGTCCTAAGTTTCTTAACGACCTTTCTTTATAACTGTATTGGTACCTACCTATGTTAGGTGCCTAAGTTAGGTACCTATACGGTTATGAAGTGTGTAATCTGCGACTGAAATTTACCGCTTGCATTCAGTTTTTATCAATAACGACCGTGCAATTTTTAAGGCAAAATCTTTGGAAGCGGAACAATCTAACCTTAAAAGAGGTTTGTATTTTTTGCATAGCTCTAATGAAGGCGTCTCCACTAATAGCAAATAATTATTTTATTTGTTCAACGTGTAGACGTGTGAATATACGATGGAAAATTATAATTCATCAAAAATATACACTTTGTGGTGTCTGAGATACACACATGATGTGATGGCACTGTATTCACTTGCGAGCCAATATCTACAAAATTGACTCAGATATATTGAAGCCATAGCAAATATACTGTTCAAATATATATTATCATGAAAATGGTACGAATTAAGGAGGTCATACTACTGACATATTTTCTTTTAATCAAAGCGTTTTGTTAATCATAGTAACGGAATCGCCCCGCTCTACCAGAGAATTATATGCGCTGCACCAACGTTTTTGCTATAAGGCCAGAACCGGCTTCTGGCATTATAGAAAAAAAAAGGAATCCATAAACGTTTAAACAGTTAAACTCTCACCTAAAGTCTTCAAGGCTGAGGAGGAGACCTTCTCAGCTTTACTGTCTTCTAACTCCAGCAGGAGTGTTTGAAGCTCGCTGTCTACAGCTGCCTCCGAGATGTCACGGCAGCGGAGCCAGGCCAGAGCGTCTCGTGCTTCCTGGAATAAATTACTCGAAATATATCTGGGTCTATCTATAATATCAGTAATCACTAATCAGTGTGTACCAGACATACCCGAATAATTAAACAAAGGCAGTTCTTTCATTTCTTCATCTTCGCGTGTAGGCAAGTGATCCGCCCTGGTTTCAGAGTTCTTAGGCCTCCCAAAGGCTTCAGACCAACTTCTGACGTCATTAAGGAAGTTCTATCTCATTCCATTAAAGTGACTATCGGAGTTTTGAGTAGCATCACCAAGCACCTTCGGTTACCAGAGCAATGACAGGTACCTAAACTACATAGCATTTCCAAAATTGACAGCAGGTGACTGATTGTAAAATTATTAGCTCTTACCTAAGGATACGTACGTTTATTCCCGTTAGAAAACCAAGTTTGATAACTGGTTATCTAGTGGGAAGGAAAAATCCTTTTTTTATTTATTTATTCTGTGACAAGAACGGCAGGAAAACACACCGCTCCGAGCCGAAATAGGACTAACACAGTACGTAACACGGAAACACGGTTGCAGCATAATTTCTCAAAACTTACCTCGACCTTTCCGCACTTCAGTAAATACGAGGGAGTTTCAGGCATGGTGGTGAACAGAAGCAGGTGGAGCAATGGCACCGCCAGGCATATCCACAGCGTCGCGTGGTAGCTCAGGTATTCGCCTACAATAGAGAATCCAATCAATAGGTAGGTACAGTTCATTAGTTACTAAATTGGAAAACGCATCGTTCAGGGAGTCTAGCAAAGATCTCTTCCATTAGCGTTAACCCCAAACGATAACTCCAAAATGTATGGGAATGACATTACCTGCGGAAAAGTGACATCCACAGCTAATGTCATTCCCACACATTTTGGAGTTATCGTTTGGCGTTAACGCTGGTGGAAAGGCATCTTTGCTAGACCCCCAGGGTCCTTGTCGAGTTTTCTTGTATTAAATAGTCTAGACTCTATTAAGATGCAATTGACTCTATTTGGATGTAACGAAAGTGTTGTGTCCTAAAGAAAATATCTTTCAAGTAGAGTACCAGACTATAGCGCTGAGTACTTACCAAACGTTACATTCAGGATACAGTGTACCTACTTTATAACTTTAGGAACTATAAAATGTTGGTTAAGATTCTAAAAACAATGTTCAATCTCCTGTTAGCAAGTACAAAATCGTAGACAAAGCAATACAACAAAACAGGTTGAGATTGCGAGGATAATGCAACACATGCAAATTTTTCAGTTACCAACCTAATAAATACACGAGCAGGTTGCCAAGATTCTGTGACAGTACGACGAGGCTACCCAGGGTCCCTCTGATGGAATCCTCACTGATCTCCTTAATGTATAGAGGAGTGACGACATAGGAACCGCTCACTCCGAGACCGACGATGGCGCGGGCGGTGATCAAAGCCCATGTTGATGTGGAGTAGAGTTTTAGGCCCCAACATAGCTAGAAAGAAGAGTAGTATACATTTCATATCTTAGCAAGTTTTAGCCATGTAGTATTAATCTATCGTAGTCTTGTATCCTGAGAAGAAACGGTACCCTGTCAATGTACCAATATGCCAAACGGAACAAGTGCTCTGTGATGACAAATACACAGTCTTCAGAGTTAGGGCTTTGTTAGTGGGTTTTATCGAAATAAATAACGCGTATTTTAGAAGTCTTAAATAGCCATGTCCAATGTTAATTTTTAACTGCAAAAAAATAGAATAGATGCTGTTTTCTCCTGAATCATTAAGTTCAAGAACGTTCTCGTTTAAGAAAATGATTAGCCCTTGTGTCAAATATGACGTATAGCTGCCCAAAGGTTTCTGTGTAAGACCCAGACAAATAACACTAGACACAGATCAAATACATCTTCGCACCTAACTACCAAAATATAAATTACGTTCAGAATTGCTTTTGATTCTTCAATCCACTTTGGATCTACTGATTGCATCCACTACTGTTGCGGCAATGAAGCACGTACAGTCTCATAGTTTTATGTGTAGATAACTGTATAGATTATAGATATAAAACAACTATACTCACTGCCATGGAAAGTGAAGTCAACATCAGCGCTTTTTTCCTCCCAAAGTTATCCACTATATACCCAAATAGGAAGACCGTAGGAGTCCCCACTAGGTATACCACTGACGCCATCCACGATATGACGTCAGGGTGCACCGGCTCCTCTGCAGGGGTGTCGGGGGACATGAGTCGTGGACCCATAGGGGACAACCAACCTATTGCTGATCCGTAAGAAAAGACTGGCATTACCACTGAAATACAAAAGCAGGGGTCAGAAATATATTATCGTAAGAAAAGGGGTCACGGGTCTCCAGCAAGAATTACTGGATTACGCCGCAGATAACATTAACCACACGCAACCAGTTTAGGCGCGTATGGTCTTGTCTTGGTCCCTTTCGGGAAAACGTTACATTAAAAATGATGTCCCTTCTGCTCAATACTAACAACCAACCCATTAAGTAATTCCATCGGCAAATTGTAATTTTCACAAAAGTTTGCATTCACCAAATTGTGTCACTTCTGCTCTGCCCTATGGACTATTGTCCATTCAAATGAACCATATACGCAAACAGAGGGTGCCACTGCCAAGACAGACACTCTGATAAAGACAGGTACATACGTATCAAATACAAAATGATACAAGAATATCTGGTGTAACCCAGCTCAAACCGCTGAGCTGCTTCACTGTTAAAGGGGAGTTACATTATATCGCAAAAGTCCCTTATTTGCAAAAGGTCAGCGGAGGTCTAGTAGTAAGCTGATTGAGCTTCGATCTGAGAATATCTATATATATATATATATTTGATAATGGAGCCGCCCATTTATTATGCTTATGCGCCTACCCTAATGTTACCCAAATTATCTATACCATAGATTGCTAACATGTCACTGCACGTAACCAATGCTTTCCACGTGTAGTCACAGGGTCATTAAAGTCAGGCGCATCATCTGGCAGTCTTGACAACGACCAATCAATAAGACCCTTAATCTTCCATCATTGATACAGCGAAGACACACCTTCCAAAGCTGGACGGCAATTAACCCTGACCACTCAACGAGACCCTTTATGTTGCGTCGTAGTTTAAGGGTTAGATGCCTTCCAATGCTGGCCAGCAATTGACGCTGAGCAATTGAAAGAACAAGGTCCGCAAAACAATGTTGTAAAGGCAATTGGGTTGTAGTCGAGACGTCTGAGACGATTCTGGATTGGTGTTGTTTCTTCTCGTGTACTCGTGGTCAAACTAGTTTGCCAAACTGAATTGGCCACGACCACGACAAATAATTAGGTAGGCACTATATAGAAGGGAACCGATGTAATAGGCCGAATTAGAACAAGAAAACAAGAGACGATCGCGGTGTATAAACAAATATTACATAGCTTAGATGCTGTGTAGGTAGGTACTTGTATACCCTTGATCAATATAAACCGCCATTCGTA
Organism: Ennomos quercinarius; assembly: GCA_910589525.2. Taxonomy (NCBI): domain Eukaryota; kingdom Metazoa; phylum Arthropoda; class Insecta; order Lepidoptera; family Geometridae; genus Ennomos; species Ennomos quercinarius. Next base: position 6,483,894 of record OU342510.1, read on the forward strand.
AAATGTATTAACATAATATATGACAACTAGCTTCTACCCCGCGGCTTCGCCCGCGTGGACTACTTATCTCTCAGGAACCGTTTATATTTCCGGGATAAACTTACCTAATAACTAACTTTTTTGGCGTTTAAAAATGCCTATACCTAGGTACCTAACTAAAAACGTTACTTTTAAATCCTTTTCATCTTAAGGTTACTCAGCGCGGCAAATTCAAATTTTCTTGCGTTCTTTTGTCAATAATAGCTTAATTACTCAACGTGATTACATGAAAACTAGTGTTGGGCAAATAAATAGAATGTATCGATAAACTACAATTAAAAGTATCACCTACATATCATTGGTTTAGCGACAAATGGCAATAGACTGAAAAACTAAGACGAAATTTGTTTGTTGCCATTTGTCGGTAAACCAATGATATCTAGGAGATACGTTTAAGCGTAATTTGTTGATACATTCTATTTATTTACGTTAAATCAGTTTTAATGTAATCACGTTTAATAATTAAGCTATTATTGGCAAAAGAACGCAAGAAAATTTGAATTTGCCACGCTAGTGTAACATTATACCTTAACATAATATATCATAATATGCAAACAACATTTGTTCTATGTTTTTTTAAGCTTTGTTTCGACATCAGCGCTACATTTTCCCACGGCTGGGACACGGGCCTTCTCTCACAGGGAGGGCGTGTAGGCCATAACCCACCACGCCGGCCATTGGGTTGGTAGATGACACATGCTCTCGAATTTTGTAATCCTTGAACTTGCCGGTTGCCACGATGTTTCTTTTCACCGTTGTAAGAGCAAGTAAAAATTCCGCATATTACTTGAAAAATAGGTGCAGGAGCAGCGTTGAGCGGCATTTGATAGAACCAGGGTTCTTCGGCTTGAATGTCGCATAGGCTACCGCTTGCTGAATCTTCATATATTATAGTTGATCAGAGGGTAAAGGGTGTTATCCACTGCTCATAGTTGAGCAGTTACCAGTTGAGCTGTCGATATTACCCACTGCTCAACTAGATGCAGTCAATTTAGTTGAGCAGTGGGGAAGAAGCGCGATTTTATAACAAGCGATGACCTACTGATCAGCTTAGTTGTGCAAAATATAGTTGAACTATAGAGCATAAAATGTTCAATACAAACTATGTCCTGGACATTGGGCAATGGGGAAGAACCGGAGCCTCACGGCTTAAGTAAATTAATAACACCTCTGTATATTATGTAGGTAGGTACATACTCGAGTTATTTTTTAATAGTCGTAAAAAATATATAGGGATATCTAAACTAATTAAGAACCATGATAACTAATATTAAAACCCATTAAGGACGCCTTTTAGAAAGAAGTTGTTGGATTAGACACGTGCACATAATCTGTATCTGTATCTAATTATGTACCTACATAGACATGTGCCTATTGTAATATCTCACATAGGTAAATCTATATATAAATACTTAATAAAACTGTAACTGGGCTAAATCAGTAAATTGAATATTTTTTGAAAATTTCGATTGCAATGCCCTTCTTAATCAATATAGAAATAAAAACAACTTTTTGGATATTTTGTCTGTCTGTCCCTTTGAACACACATCACGCTGGAACTAGGTACTGAACGGCGGGGTAATTACGTAAAATTTGCAACAGCAATGCGATAGCAGTAGCAATGCGACAGCAGTAGCGAAGCATACATTCTCGACACCACTAATGATGTATGACAGCAATCACCGCGAGATTTACGCCTGTCGCAAACCTGTTGCGAATTAGGTAATTAGGGGGCCGATTTCACTGAGGTATGGTTATAGCTAATTTTTCAGGATACCATTAAGGATACTGTTTGATTTCTAAAACGGCCAAGTACGGGTTGCACGAAGAAACAAGGATGTAATTTTTATGCAAGATTATTTTCGTTTGTACATTATTTTTTTATTTCCCTATTTTTTTTTAAAAAGGCAAAGGGAGCAAACAAGCATACGGCCCACCTGATGGGAAGCGGTCACCGTAGTCTATGGACATCTGTAACACCGGAGGAGGCGTCACCGATGCGTTGCTTACCCTGTAGGTCTCTTTTAACCCTCCTCTTAAAGTACTCCATGTTATAACTCTGCGGAAAGACCGCTTGGGGCAGCTCATTCCACATTTTGCAGGTGTACGGCAAGAAAGAACGCATCTATCGAGTCGTATGAGATTTCCACGACTCATCAATATGTGGATGAGCTTTTTTGCGGTGGCGAGAGGTGCGATGGTAGAAACGCGATGCCGGAATCAGATTGAATAGCTCTTCAGAACATTCCTCATCGTAGAGGCGGTAAAATAAACATAAAGACCCGATATCCCTGCGAATATTGAGTGGTTCAAGGCGTTCGGTGATATTGGGACTGTCGACAATTCTGATAGCTCTACGCTGTATCGAGTCAAAAAGCTGGACTTGATACTTGGGTGCTCTGTTCCAGAGGTGAGAGCAGTAGGTACTCCACCTGAGGTCAGACTTGTGCTTTGTAAAGCACAAGTCTTTGGCTCGGCGTGAAGCACGCCAAGTTTCTTTGACGCAAGCTTAGCATTCCCCACAGATTTCAGAAAAATAATTGCTCTGTGCCCGCAATGTGACAGCGCAACTGCACATTGGCAGAGATATCAACACCCAAGATCCCAATACTGTCTGAAACCGTAAGGGGAGCATCCTGAAATTGGGGATCCACAACAAATGGAGCTTTTTTTAGTGGTTAATGCGCAAACTTGTGTTTTAGCTGGGTTGAATCAAACTAAATTCAGTTTCCCCCAATCTGAAACCTGTTCAAGGGAAGCTTCAACTTCAGACACAAGCTAGTTCCTACTTTCTAAAACTTCTTCGCGAGGGGCATTAGCACGATCGGTACATTGTGAATCACCAGTGCTGTCATCTGCGTAGCATCCTGTCGAAGGGAAGAAAGAATCGAAAGGGACAAGGATGAATGGATGGGACGGCAATAGGAGGAAGGCAAGTGAATTCCCTTTCGCTTCCCTCTTCCCATGAACAGGGTTAAACAATAAAGTATTTAACCCGTGCGAAGCCGGGGGGGGATCAACTATTAGTAATATGTGTGTAGTCTGTAATGGACCAAATGTGCTGTGCTGTGTGTGTTTCATTTTAAAAAATAATATTATTATCACCTACTAACCTGTGTAATTACGTTTATTGTTGTTATTATATTGTAAGGTGACGTTTATGTATTTTACAACATGCGATTAGCTACAAAAGTAAAGTATTTACCTTTTACGCATTTATATATTAGGTACGTACCTAAACCAGTTATCAAACTTGGTATTCTAACGGGAATAAACATTTTTTACGTGTATCTTTTTCAATTCTGACAGTCACAACACATCATTTGCATCATTTGGGCATTTGTGTATAAAATATTTGAAATAAAAACTCGACCAAGTTTTTTGTTTTGTTTTTTATGATGAATGACGTGACAAGATAGTCGTTCACCTGATGTTAAGCGACAAGCCGCCCATAACAGTTGATGTGTCACTCGGAACTATAAAATAATAAAGTTTCGCGTGACACTCCACTGCGCCACCACGTCATCCTGAGACATCACATCACTGTGAAATCAGATCATAAAGTCTCATTTGCCCAGTAATTTCATTAGTACAATGCCCTTCAAACCGGATCACAGTTACTGCTTCGCGGCATAATAACGGACAAAGCGGTGGTACCTACCTAGACGAACTTTGCAGAAAAGTTCTACCACCTAGTAATTACAGAGCATTTTAATATAGACGAGATGCATAACGTACATCTTGTGATCTCGCCCCCTCAAAATCTGGCCCAGGGTAAACTGTCAACTTTTTGAAATGGCTATGGACGAATTCGCTCAAAACATGATTTCGACAAGTCAGTAATCCCTTGATCTTGAAATGGTTTTTTTTTTTTTCTTATATTTTGGCTCCACACGTAGTGTATTTAGCCAGTGTCAAGTATTGTAGTTTTTCATAGTATTATGAAATATTTCATGTAAAGTCAAGTCTTAGTCACAGTCAGTCAGGGTAGTCATAGTCCAGTCTAAGTCAGGTAGTCATAATCCAGTCTAAGTCATGTCCTAGTAAAGTAGTGGCAACTTTACTAGAGGCTTCTGTGGAATTTTGGAAGCAACACGAAAAACCACGTTTCACTACATTATATCACTTGCCAACACTTATACTCGTAATTCAGCACTTAATGCGTAAAATGCCACTAATTTTAAACATTAACACTAGAAAAAGCATAAGTTTTGTGAAATAATACAATGCAACGACGTGAACTTTTTCACGTTCCCGCCAAAACTCCTTGAAATGGTTATGGGAATTTTAGTTTACCTATCGTGCATCGCCAGCCACATTCTGTCATGCGGTACATAACCCATTGTATCTTTTTTTTATTAGTAATACCTTGACATGTTTATTCTGTATGTAATATTTTGTGGTAATTGTAATTGATTTTGTCATAATGAATAAATAATAATAATAATAAATGGCATAACATATCAAAATTACAGAAATTCGGAATTATTCCTCGCAAAGATAAATTTTTGAAGAATTATTTTCTATCCCCCTAAATTAGGCACTCTTCAAAAATAACAATTGGAAATTCTAGCCCCATATACTAGAGGGTCCATGGAAAAATTAACGTCCTTTCTTTACACTCATGTTTCATTTATATAGAATTCGCATATTAAGTAAAGTATTTGAATTTATCGTGCCTGTCTGCAGTTAGTGCATAGTGTGCAGTTGCTAGAAGTGCACGCCGACTGCAAGTGGCAAGTGCACTGCGAAGCCAGTTGCCAGTTTCGATGCAGCTGTCGACTGCACAAAAACTACATCCGATAGGCTCTGACTGAAAAATAAACAGTGTTGAAAATAAAAACTAAAAACTAAATATCTCAAAAAATTAGAATGCAGTGACGTCGTCACTCTTGCTCCTTCATATTACCTCATCATTAAGGACTTGTGCAAGGCCAGCGTGAATTCAAGCCAAAGCCACAGAATAGATATATACTAGGCCAAAGCGGGGATGAGCCAGGGGCCGAGCGGCAGGGGCGGTCTAAGTTAAAATGGTTCCAACGCGCAATAGTTTAGGTAATTTATTATTACACTGAATATAATGGGTATTTTAAAAATCTACTATACATAAGCCCTCCATTATATTTAGTTCAACTACTACACAAAGTTTCATGATCTTATTTCAAGTGTTCATTGAATAATCGCTGTTTATTTGTACGGTTTGGAGGTAACTTTGTAATTTTTTTCTATCGAGAAAATTTTGTTAATTCGTGTTTTCACTATAAATTTGCAGTAGCATTAGTCCTGAAATTTACCATATATTCATTCCAAAGTCTTTGTTGCAATATTGTTGACAGGACACTGCTTCAAGCTAAGCCATTTTAAGCACTTTGGCGTTGTATTGGCTCTTAAGCTGTGGTAGCTTTACATACAGTCTCTGTGGCATGTGACTTCACAACGTGGGTTTTCTCCTGTTTTGCGGGAAAGTGACAGGCGATGTCCCATCCAAAAACTTTAAAAGCTTATTCCGTGATTTATTTACCGATTTTACTTATTTTTTCAATTATTGCATTCATTTTTAACCTACTTTATGAAAATAATATTTACTTGTTAATTTTTAATAGCAGGCAACTAGCCTATTATCGATAGAGATCACTGAAACAATCGAGCTATTCTATTATACTCATACATATTAATAGTATAATAGAATAGTCCAACTGTTTTTTTCTCTAACTTGTGTATAGGTAATAGAGATTAGTTATAGGTGATAAAGATACAGAGCCATTAAACGAAAAAGAAGTTTTCTTATTGACATTAACAACTATAATAAATACCAGCTCGAAGCCTTGGACTCCATTCAGAGACGAGCCAAAAGACTCATTGGTAATGATGCGTTGGTGGAAGCTAAGCTCCACAGTTTAGAGCACCGGCGTAAAGTTGCCATTTTATCGGTTTTTTATAGACTGCATTTTGGAGAGTGTCTCCATCTCCTTTCTTTCACCGGACATCAAGACGCACAAAAACACGGCACCCATATATGGTTGAAATTCCATCAACCCGCACTAAGCGTTTTGCTATGCACTTTATAGTGCGAACAGCCGGAATGGAACACCTTGCCAGCGTCCTTGTTTCCAGCTAACTAGGATCTGGGAGTCTTCAAGACGAGAGTGAACAGGTATCTTCTAGGCAAGCATGTTCCATCGTAGACTGCGTCATCGCTTTCCACCAGGTGAGACAGTGGTCAAATGCTTTGCCTATAAACAATAAACAAAAAAAAAACTGGTGCCTTACGGCAACAGCAGCATCGACTGCTGTAACGTACCCCCGAAGCAATGGTAGCGCTCAGTATAGTAATTTTCTGCTTGTTCTATTGGTAGAACAGATTACATGTTTTCTGTCACTTTTGTGTTGGTAGAACAACCAAGACTTATTTTTCCTACTTGTTCTTGTATTTTGACTTGTTCTACTGGTAGTAGTAATAGTAGAACAGATGGGAACTACCCGTAAATAAATACCTTTTAAGAGTCTATACAACGCCAAAATGCTTAAAATGGCTTAGCATGAGGCAGTGTCCTGTCAATAATATTGCAACAATGACTTTGGAATTAATATATGGTAAAGTTCAGGACTAATTCTACTGCAAATGTATAGTGAAAACACGAATTAATAAACTTTCTCGATAGAAAAAAATACAAAGTTACCTCCAAACCGTACAAATAAACGGGATACCGTCTGTACTAATAATTTCATTATTCATAATTTCATTTCACATACCTCATTTTTAATAATGATGAAATTTATAATGGTGGTTATTTATAAATAACTTTGTTCATAATAGTTACTTTTTATATTGATCTTTTCTTATACAATTTATTCAAATAATGTTTAAATTTATTAAAAATTATGTTATAATGTTAATGTTAAGAATTTTTTTATCATACTTTTTTTTATTATAAATTTCATTACTTATAATTTCATAATAATCAGCATTCATAATTGTATTGTTCATAATGACTTTTTCATATTTTTTAGTTAACATAATAATAATTTTGAGGTAGTTAAATCATTATATACATATGCATGTATACCCTAAAGATACTAAGATACTAGTCTAAGGCAAAGTCATAAATAGGTGCGACGACGAGCGAAGCGAGGAGGAGCGTTAGGTTAACTGTGACCACACGACGCACGAGCCGAGCGAGCGAAGCGAAGCGTAGCGAGCGTGCCGCGGCAGCGGCCGGCGAAGTGCCAGAAGTCACTTATCCTTATATTAAAAAATTACAGAAACCATCTATATTAAGTTTCAGGTTACCGTTATTTGATTTAAATATTTTACACGTGTTTTTATTAGACATTTCAAGTTATTTATTAAAATAATGCACAAAGTTCACCAACAACACCAAAATCAACATAACATGAGAAAATATAAGTTATTTTACAATTACCCACAGTCCACACGTTAATTTTGTTTGTTTTGACTGGATGAAGTGCCTGCATAGATTGAAGAGCAAATTGGCTTGCCGTACTACGTTTTTATAACTGATTAGGATATATATAACAATCAACAGTTCCAGTCACATTAATTTACAGTATTATTGATATTTTGTTTTATGCTTAAAGTTAGTTATGGTAAAAGAACATTATAAATTTGTACTGTTATGTTATATACGCCTTATGAGTTTCATTCTTATAAATTTGGATTATTATTAATTTTGATTTATAATAAAGAAAATTAGATGTAGTGAAAGTATAATAAATCACATTATGTGAAATGATGATTATAAGTAACATTTTTATTTGTAACAAAATTATGACAAACGATTTTATGAGTTTCGACAGTGAACCCAAATAAACAGCGATTATTCAATGATTACTTAACACTAAATATAATGGAGGGCTTATGTATAGTGGATTTTTAAAATACCCTTTATATTCAGTGTAATAATAAATTATCTAAACTATTGCGCGTTGGAACCATTCTAACTTAGACCGCCCCTGCCGCTCAGCCCCCCGACTCATCCCCGCATTGGCCTAGTACTATAAATCTATTCTGTGGCTTTGGCTTGGCCTAGGATAAACCCTTAACTGTTACAAGTAGTGCCCGCGTTGAGCTTCGCTAACTTTAAAATAAACATAAACAATTTATAAATAACACTTACAGTGTTTTCTCTTGTTTTATCATAGCCCATTTCAAACTCAACAGAGAAAGACAAAACACATGACTATTCTACTACCGCCACACAATATTTATAAGGGGGTCAGTTTTTAGCACGTCTGAGCGTCTAGTTTATATTCTCTGATTGATTTGTTTACAAACAATCCTATCAAAGACGCAAGCCAATTAAATATTGATGCACCGGTCGACAGTCTTAATAAATGGTTTTATCGTCTTATCTATGAGCATCGTTGTTATGTCTGTCCATGAACTGTAGTTTCGTAATGTAGGTAATATATTATACATATTACCCATCCATTCATCATCTTATTAATAGCGAAAATGTCGGGACGACTTAAAGAGGAATTTGTACTTGGGACGACGAATTTTCGTCTTACATACCCTAAAAATTTTCACTTAGCAAAAGCTCAGTTGGTAAGTAAAGTATCTATATATCGACTTGCAATTCGTGATGATGACCCCATCATCATCATCATCAACCTGAAGACGTCCGCTGCCATATTCACTTATATTATCCCACTAGCTGACCCCCCCGGCTTCGCACGGGCTAATTAGTTTTACGCCCTGCCCATGCAGTCCAAAGGAAGAGAGAAGGAAGAGGGGAAAATATAAGGGAAAAGGATGAATGGATGAAATGGTGAATGGAGGCAGGTACGCCTTTCACCTTCAACCATTCATCCTATTCCCTCTTATCTTTTCCCTTCCTCCCATGGGGATAGAAGTGGCTTTGGACCTCATGCTATGCCTATAAATTATTTTAAAAAAACTGAAGGTTGGATGTCTGTAATTTCTGAACCACAAAACTAACGACCTGAAATATTTACGGGACAATATTTCAAGTCCCCCATTCTAACAAAAAAAAGAATGAATGAAATCGGACCGCGCGTTAATAACTAAGTGCATATTTTTACTTCCATCCCCTCTCCCGAGAGAACCGTGCTGAATTTCGGGATTAAAAGCATCCTATAGCCTACCTCGTAATATGAACTCAAATCATGCCAAGTTTCATTTGAACCCATTCAGTAGTTTCGGCGTGATGCTCAGCCAAGATACAGACAGACAGCCAAAAATGAAAAAAAAAATAGTTTGGCATAACGGAGCACACTAAAAAAAAATTTAAAAATATCTTCAATGTATCTGTAATTGGACCTGTTATAATTTTATTATAAGTGTAGATAGATATTCATTGATTCGGGACAAAACATAGATTTAAAATATTGTAAGATAAGTAAATTTTAGCTTTTCAGTACTACACTATTTTTGATGATTTTATTTACTTTTGGCTTATAGCAACCACCGATATCCCTATCCCTATTCACATCGAATTGAAACGTTACACGTTGTCTGTTTGTTTGTATGACTTGCACCTGATTATTGATGATGACGTGACGATGATGGGACCGCAAGTAAATACTTCACTAGAGAAGTTCTTATCTGTGGTTAGTATGAACCTTACGCCGCCGTCCGTCACCTACACGTAAACAAATCTATCCATAATGCTTGCAAATTACACTAATATTATAAAGCTGAAAGTTTGTATGTGTGTATGTATGTTTGTGTGTATCTGTGAATGTTTGTTACTTCTTCACGCTCAAACGGCTGGACGGATTTGGATGAAACTTGGAATATAGATAGCTTATGTACTAGATTAACACATAAGCTAATTTTTATCCGCGGGTGAAACCGCGGGGCGCAGCTAGTAACTTAATAATTATGCCTTTGACATTACATTGAAAAAATAAGGATACGAATTTTAAATGTTATTGATACAAAATAAATATATAACATACGGGGCTCGGCAAGTATTGAATTTCATCCCTTAATGGGGTAAAAAATACAGGACAAGGTCCCATCGTAACACGCTCGCACAGCCTAAACCGCTGAAGCTAAAATCTTGAAATTTCGACGATACGTTCATTACATAGTGTATATAGGGGTTCGTTAAAACGGAACTTCAGTTCCCGGAAAATAAACGGCCCCCTAATTACCTAACTAGCAACAAGTTTGCGACAGGCGTAAATCTCGCGGTGATTGCTGTCATACATCATTAGTGGTGTCGAGAATGTATGCTTCGCTACTGCTGTCGCATTGCTACTGCTGTCGCATTGCTGTTGCAAATTTTACGTAATTACCCCGCGGTTCTGAGGGATAGTGCATGCGGGCGAAGCCGCGGGCATGAGCTAGTATAATATAATATGTCACAGTACAATAGGCAGTAGGCATCTATCAAAGATTATAAAGCCCGTAAGCCATTTTCACTCACAAAATCGAATGTAGGTAGGTACCTAAATGTGATTATGTATATTTTTTTACATTAATTGTCTTTTGCCTCTAATCTGTCCCAACTCTTTAATGATATCTATCATTATAGTAGAATTACATAACTTTATAGTTTTTACTAATACAGTATTATATTATCTGTGCTAAGGATAAAACCTAACGGTCATGTTCTCTGTTTGTTCATTATATGTTATGGGCAGCCGTGTCACTTAAAATCAGGTGAACGACTTGCTCGTCACGTCATTCAATCACATAAAAAAAAAAAAAAAAAAATATGTACAAACGTTTGTTGGAACTTTGGCGGGAACTCGAAAAAGTTCACGTCGTTTCATTGTATTATTTTTCTAAACTTTTGCTTTTTCCAGTGTTAATGGTTAAAATTGGTGGTGTTTTACGCATTAAGTGCTGAATTACGAGCATGAGTGTGAGAGTAAGTGATATAATGTAGTGAAACGTGGTTTTTCGTGTTGCTTCCAAAATTCCATAGAAGCTTCTAGTAAAGTCGCCACCACTTTACTAGGGTATGACTTAGACTGGACTATGATTACCTGACTTAGACTGGACTGTGATTAAGACTTGAAGACTTGACTTTACACGTGAAATATTCCATAACTCGATGATTAATTACAATACTTGACACTGGCTAAATACACTATGTGTGGAGCCAAAATATAAGAAAAAAAAAACGTTTGTTTCTTGCTGAGAAATAAAATATTTATTTTATTTATGATTATACACATTTCTAAGAGAAATGAGTTAAGATATCCAAGAAGCGTGTTTCATCATTAAAAAGTACTAGAAAAAAACAACTATCAAAACCTGTGATCATGTAACTTCAAATCATTGATATCTATTAGCATGCACAGATTACCAAGAGATACTATGTAACTATGTTAGTACGTGCAACTGTACAAAAGCAGTAGGTAATATACTGGGTGTAATTTAATTCAATAGCATCCTTTGAAACTATATTTATACCTACTCTTGACACCGGTCACGTGTGAACCAAAATTTATGAAATCTATCGCATAGATTTGGTATAGATGATAACTCCAAAAAATGTAGTAATAATTGACTGGTGCGGTGCAAAATTAAATTAAAATAATAGGACGGCTTTTAATTACTACATACAAGGTAAAAAGACGTTAAAAGTATCAAAATCAATCGTGCCCACTACGTTAGGCGCCGCGGCAAACTTCATAGCTTTCAATAAAAAGTATTTTCGTTGCTTTACTCTTTAATAATCATCAATAAATGATACTCAATAATGATTTCAATTGCATCTTGTATAGACAAAAACATACACGTCAAAGCGAGGATCTCCTCATTTTACTGTCGGTGTCGGCTGTAAAGTGTGGGAAAGTTGACGTTTACAACCTTGTAGATTTGATATCTGACGCCGCAAGCGCTACATTGGCTACATTGAGTAGGTTAGGTACACTCCATGCTTATAAACACGCGACTAATGGAGCGTTTTATTTTAAAAAAAAACTAGTTCCGCTTCTTTTATTAGATGGCGCAGTAAGTACATAGTTTAAACCTTTCAAACAACAGAGTAGTTTAAACATAAGAAACTGCTTAGACTACCTACAAAGAAATGTCAATTTCAGTTGAGTAGACCACGAGTACATTGTCTGTAGTATCTCCTAAGTAGTCTGTATTCTTCTTAAATAAATTGAAGTAAGTACATGGTACATACAGTAGAACTGCGAGATAGATAAACGTTAATATTATGATCCGAAATAAAGCCGAGCTATCGCACAACGGATATAAAAAAAATGAAAGAGTTTAGAGTTGTCAGTCAGTATCGTGACACAGTTCCACTAACCTGTGGTCTATGCTTGAAACAGTGACAGTGACAGATTTTGGTAAAACCACAACTGGCGCCATCTTTTGGGTCAAACATAAAATACAATTTCTTTTTTTTATAAAACGCCTCATTGGAACAACGTCCACAAAGTACGGTTTTTTGTTTTTTATCAGCCAGCGTCGAATAATTCATTATCCTAATTTGAATATATTTATTATGTATAAGTTTTTGCTTTTTCTTATTTTGGCATCGCAATAAGTAGGTATAAGTTAATTTTATTTTACAAAAAAGAAACAGCGATCCTAAACCATTTAACTGCGTCCTTACCTATATTATTATTGTCATTATATTGCCATAACAGTACTTATATGGACTTATATAAATACACCATATTATTGGGAAAAAAAAAACTGAAGTAATACTATATCGTGGTCGTAGCATTGATTTTTCGAAGATCACATTAGTTTTTACACGAAGTTGGTATTTCAAAACAATTACTTTTAAAAAAAAGATTGGTATTTAACAACAAATAAATTGTTATTTTATTAATACCAATATGTTAAATTCTCTTTCAGAATAATTTATCTTTGACAAACCAGCTTAGGTGAACCGGTACTGCAAAAATCACGATAAACAGTTGAACGCGGTGCGGCAGAAAGTAACGGCTCTAAAAACTGTAAAAAAAAATCACTCACTTAAAACGGACACCAAAACTTGATGGATTTTGCTCCCCTGCGCACAATATTTTTTAACTGTGTATTTCAACATTTTTAAAAACTAACACTTTTTTAATATCACAGTTGAAAATGGCACATGTGCGCTCCCCCGACAGCCACAATACAATGAGGTTCTATGCTCGTAGGCCGGTTACAGACGAAGTTTTTACTAGTTTGTGGCGTGTGGTAAGAAAAGTACCCGTAATATGACGTAGTTGTGTTTTCATTTTTAGGATTTTGTTTGTAAAACATTGACTTGCATTCTGCGGAGCGCGCGTTTTACAGCTAGGTAAATGATTTTCCGCGAATTTTCTGTAGTTTTGTGTTTTCTAATAAAGTTATTTTACATGATCACAATATTATAAGCTAGCTGTTTCGACAGATGTTGTCCTGTCCAAACCAATACAAAAACCCCATGGGAAAAAAGGACAGAAGTACATTTTTACCGAATTTGACAATTTTTCGGGAAACTTAATGATTATTACGAACATTAAAGAAGTCAAGTCGGTCTAGCTGTTCTCTATTGATGCGATTACCAAAGAACGGCATTTCGTTTTTAGGGTTTTTTATAGTAGGTACCTAGTAATATAAGAAACCCTTATAAGTACGTCATGTCTGTCCGTCTGAATCCTTTACTTACAGTAACTTCTAAAGTTATAAACTTACATGCATGAAAGCACAAAGATAGTCTAAGTAGAGATCATTTAAACAAAAACTAGGTGGTAGGACTTTTCTGCAAAGTTCGTCTAGGTCCAAGCAGTAGTGTGCAAGCACTACTGTGTTTCGGTTTGAAGGACATTGTAGCTAGTGAAATTACTGGGCAAATGAGACTTAAGAACTGATCTCACAGTCTAGAAATATTTTTTAAACTGTGTGATGTCTCAGGATGACGTGCGCAGTGCGCAGTGTCACGCGAAACTTTAATTTAGAGTTCCGAGTGACACTGCAATCTGTAATGGGCGGCCGTGACGCTTAACACCAAGCGAACGACTAGCTCGTCACGTCATTCGTTTCATAAAAAAAAAATATTGATAACTTTTTGAGATAAACGGCAAAAAATTGTTATAGGTAAACAGCAAGCGACTCACCACGACTCGCCCAGGGGCTGACTCTGGTGTGGGCAAATCGTGCAAACTCAAAGTCAACTGAACGGTGAACTGGGGGCGTACTGTGCGCTCTTAGCGCGATTCAAAACAGAGGTTATAGATACTGGATCGTTTGTTAAAATCTTCATACGAAAAAATAAAGCGATCCAATATAGGCATGTCGTTTTATGTAACTCATTACACTTTCATAAAAGTAATTGGTTCAGTAACATACAAAAATCATTTATTGGACACAGTTGACAGAATTGACAATATTTCATTGACCCCCAGTTTTTATTGGTTTTGTTAAGTTAATTAAAAAATAACAGGCACGTATTTTTTGTTTTGGTTTTAAGTTGTAGATGTAGGGCGTAGGATGGCCGAAAGGTCGGGTGACTCCCGCTCCGGTGCGTTTCTGGTGCAAAGGTTGCCCATTGCCATCCAACGTGGCAACGCAGCAAGCATTATGGGCACCTTTGCACCGGGAACAATAAGGGGTGGGTTATTGGAGTGACCTATTATTAAATTAATATGACTTATAATACCATAAATATATTTTAATAATAATAGTTGTAGATATTTTTAATTTTAGATAAGAGGCTAAATTAATATGATTTCAGTTTTAAGCCAGGAAGAAAAATATAATACAGTTAAGGGTGAAGTCATTTAAAAAATATGTCAAACTGTCATTGCACAAGTTTAGGCTTCACACGTCGAGATCGTAAATCCTTACTTTGCTTCTATAGTCAATGGTACCTACCTATACTAACCGACAGATAACAAACTAAAAATTCTACTTCACTAAACTTCTTTCTTCTTCACTAAAAATGAATGAAATGACTAAAATAACCATGTTTCATTTTTAAACTAATCTCCTTCCAATATTTATCAATGACATTTCTGTTGCTGTGAACTTAATATGTCATATATAGGTATCTATTCTGTGCTTATGTCTTTAGTCCCACAAAGGTGGTTTAGCAAATACCTACCAATGCTACTAAAACTTCGCAATCCACATCCATTTTCACGACAACAGAAGACGTCACACTACACCGACCCGTATGACTCGGTACAGGCAGTCGGCACCGACAGGCTAAAACCTGGTTCTTTATAACTGAGCTCATAGGATAACATAGAATAATATTATTTCTACAGGTATACCTGTACCGATCGGTACCGACCAGTACAGATTTGTCTGTACCGGAAACCTGGTTCTTTATGTAAGCACCCGTACGGAGCAATCCGGGAAAAAAATGTCCCATAGGAAAAAGCGTTGTCCCCGCAATGTAATAATCACATACAAAAACATCTTACATTTTATTCCGATGCGTTTTTGTACATTAAATAGTGTGTTTCATTAGCATTCAAATGTATACCTGTCTCATAATCTATATTGTTGCTTTATTTAATTTATTATAAAATAAAATAAAAAAACAAAACACGTGATTTTAACATGTCCCGACTGGTTTGGTCAACTTTGACCATCCACAGTTCGTGTTTTTTATTCAGAACGTATCGGTGTTTTATGTGTTTTTGTTAATATTTGGTATGGTTTCTTCAAACTAACAATAATAAGGTGAATACCTATTTATATAGAAAATTTAATATCGGATGGTCGCCGTGCTATCATGATTGCTCTGGATGGGAATATTTGAACGCTTATAACGTACCTAATAAATATTTAATGATTATTTTTTTATTAGTCATCATAATATTTATTTACCGCGTTTCTTAGATACCTGAATAAGTAATCAGAACACGGCTAAGTAGGGAAAGGTGGGGTCAAGGTAACCGCGACAATAATTTTTTTTAAAACATGTGAAATCGAATAAAGAAAAGGAAGGTAGGCATCAGGATACGGGCAAGTTTGGAGAGACCACTGAATTTTTATCCGCTAATAGTTAGACTGTGCATTTTCACTAGATCCAAAAGAATCTTGTCAGCATCGTCATCGAGTATGCTACGGAAATTGGAATGATATTAATTGACTATTGATGAAAATATCAAAAATCTTAGAGATGTGCCATTTGCGTAGTGGCAAATTTATTGATCTGAGAAAAACATCCAACACCAAGCCATCTGAGACTACCTGGGCATGTGCCTCCCCATTCGATAGCTAGGTGAATATAAAAGATATTTGAGGCGTTTGGTGTTGAGACCCTGGGTCCGTGGGGACCGGGAGCTCATCGCGTTTTCCAAAGTCTATCAGAGCGCCTGGTCAATGCGACGCGTGACCAAAATGCTGGCACTTATTTGGCCCAACGCACCAGCATTGCAATTCAACGTGGCAATGCGGCCAGCATGTTGGGTACGCTACCTACCGGTAGTGGGCTGGCGCACTTGGGCTGTCTATAGGCCATAGCGGCTATTATACAGTCCATAAGTGTTCTTTGTAGTAGGTAGTGTAGCTAGTTTAGTTTAGCTTAGTTTAGTTTAGTTTTTATTAATATAAAAGTATGTACGGAATATGCACTCTTAATAATATTCTATTCTGATGGTAACAGTTATTTTTATGAATTATTTATTTAATCTAAAATTTTTTGATTTGTTTAAACACCTAAGTTTTAAAACCGTAAGTTATAAACTGCATTTCGCGGTGGATCTCGATATGAAAGGCTAGTGTGACGACTAAGTCATCTGCAATACCCCACGCTCCCCTGTATTTAATTTATTGTTATGTAAATTAGGGGCACCTGATTGATTCACATTAATATTCGCCATAGAGACGAATGACTCGGGTGGCCATTACGTACATCTTAATTAAACTTACCTACAAACCTTCAATATTTATTAAAAGTAATCTATCATTGTATATTTTTTGTAAACTTTTATTTGTTGGTGTGTACAATAAACTATGAGTTACTTTATTTTACTATAACGTGTAATGTGTAATAATTACAAAATAACATAATTATTAGCAAAGTTACTACACATTACTTAGTACTTACCTACTTTTGTAGATTAGATGAATATAGGTATGCTCATGAACCGGACCGTTTTTCCCAAAGTTTCAGTAAATATCTTATAATAAAAAAAGTGTTTTATAGAATAGAGTAGGTATTTGAGTGAAATCGTGAAAAAATGCATCGTGAAAACAAAAATAATTACTATCTATTTCATTCTATCATTTTATTTCACAAAAAAAAACGGTTTTAATTTTTCGGTTTCTTTTTAATTTTTGTTTTCTATTTTTTATTTTTTTTTATTTCATCTATTTATTTCTATTTAAATGTTTTTATTTTTTCTATTTTTTTTTATTTTTTCTATTTTTTTTTTATTTATGTCTATTTTTTTTTATCTCTTAAATAATTACTTAGTTACTAGCATTTTAAAATAGAAGAATAGAAAGAGACAGTTCAAGCACGTAGTAACGTCAGAAATGATTTTTTTCATAGTACCTACTATCTCATTACAAGCTGTGGTAGCTCTACATACAATCTCCTGGCATGTGACGTCACAGTGCCATACTCTCGGTTTTGCGAGAAAGGGACAGGCGATGTCCCCTTCAGAAGCTTTAAAAGCGTATCCGTGATTTATTACCAGATTATTACTTATTTCTTCAATTATTACATAATTCATTAACCTATTTTAAGAAAATAATATTTACTCGTTCATTTTTAGCAGTAGTCAAATAGCCTATTAGATTAGGTAACCAGTTGGTCTAATAGGAAGAATTATGTCCAGTTAACTCGAGTTACGTACCTTAGGTATAGCCCTATCTACTAGGTATTATGTATTCTGTGGTACGGCTAACTCAACAGGGAGTTTTCTTCTCAGTAGTATTACTGAATGATTTGTTAGACTAATAGGTACCCAAGTGATGTCATTAACAACATCACCAATACCTAGCTATAGAGAAGAGGTCACGAGGGTTAACAAGCGAATTTGCTTGCCGCAAGAGCCAAATAGAAAAAGGAAAAATATTGTCTTAAACTTTCACGGTTGTTCACTACATTTTTAATAGTACTTAAGAAAATGCCGTAACCTACTATTACAAATGTAAGGAAAAATATGCTGGACAATAGACTTAGGATGTACAAGACCAAGACAAGAATTTTAAGAAATTCTATGTGTGAAAAACTATTGTTATGATTAAGATTATAAATATTTGCGACAAGTTAACTGTAGTATTTACTAAATATTAAACCTACCTATAGACCCCCATAGTATTTTAAATAAAATAGCAGGCATTTTATTTACTGAGATCCTTCAAACTTTTGCAGTAAAATTGCACGTTTTTAGCACTTAAATATTGCGATATATCGGAAGGAGCATTCATAGTCTACAAAATAAATAGGTTTTACATCGAGATACCACACCAAAATTAACAAAATATGACTATAATTAATGCAATAAAATTTGTGATAAATTTGCTGTGATATGTATTATTATTCGAGTTAGTATGTTTTGCAATGTCACATTCACTTACGGAGTAAGATTTAAGCCGCAAAAATACTATTTTGCACTTTGAGAATGGAATTATGTATGGTACATGATCATTCATGCTCTTTGTCGTAAAGCAGATTGAGCCGATATTGAGCTCTTCTTGTGCTATACCTTATCAAATTTAAGAAGTCCACTATGAAGTTGACATGATTAGTGATTGACACTGTCAGATTAACTGGTCTAGAGATGTGAACTAAATAATCGATATCGGATAAACCCGATTTTAAAGAGTAAAGAATACTGATTCTACATATTTATTCAATAATCGTTTAGTTTTTTCATATGATATGATCTCAGTAAGAGAACTAATGATTGTTGCGAATAAGAGTGTTGCGAAAATAAAGGCTTTCACTTTCACGCGATAGCTTTCTGCGCCCATCGATGCTGCGATGCATCGCTGTACGCGGCCACATGAGCGTTCAACAGCGAAGATTCGCTGTTGCTCCGCATGTCTGGCCGCGCCATAACACTAAGAGGCCTTTTTGAATACAAAAGATAACACGGTCACACTATTCCTATACTTGACGTCAATGGCTTGCATTTCAGCGAGGACAGCTAGACAAAGTGACCGAGTTGTACTATTTTTTTCTTACATGTTTGCATACCTATTCATAACTATTTTGTTTAATAAATGAAGGTAAAAATATCTGGGCTATTGTGGTGAACTTTTGATGGATTATTATGATCTGGTTTATGGAATGAGATAAAATTTGTCTCATCATATCAAATTTTTGAGGGAGGTGATGACTTGCCACACTATAAATGGGGCACCCGTAGGGGCTACTGGCTACCGAGGAAGCAACATCGGTGTGGGGCGGCTTAGGGTGTGGAAAGGTGTGCTGCACTTTCATTGAACGCTACTCGCGGCGTTATGCCCTTTAACATTTCCACCCTGGAGCTTTAGGATTGTATACTATATAATTATTATAATTAAAATCACCCTTTCAAAGTAGATAATTAGCGAACTGCACAAGATTATATCACTGAATTATGCTCGCCCAAAGATTTGATTCGATTAATTACCTTATACGAAAATTTCACCGATTAATCGAATGTGTAATAGTCGCATCACTATTGTTAGAATAAAAGTGCTGCCAGTTCCTAAAGATTTTTTTCCCTAGATAACTTAAATCCCCTAAAAACCCCTAAGGTTTTTTTGTATTCCTAGCATATTCATTGTATGTTGCAGGTATATAAGTATTTGAAGCTCATAAAATAAAGCAATAATTATACAATGTTTCTTAATAATATCTAAAACGCAATAGTCGTGACACGGCGACCTCAAATCCTTATGCTATAGGAACATTTGTAACATGAAATAAAAATGAAAGATTTTCTCTATATGGTTATAGTTTTTATATTCTTTACGTTACTTCCTCATTTATAAACTGATTTGAGAAATACATAAATTTTTAAATTAGTACCTTTATCTTTTCTTATTCTTGAATGCGTACTGCTTCATGCGTCATCATTAAAACATGTTAACACTTATAGTTATATATTCATGTAAAAAACAATTCGTTGACCACAGCATGAACAACAGATGTATATTAGGTGATATACATCGGTTGCATCGCCTGATCGCACGGATAATTTTTAATAAATAGACTTTTTTCATTCTCATGAGATGAATAATCTTAAAGTGCGAAGATTTCTGCAGCAAAAAAACGTTAAGCAATCTTGCCATCAATTTATTATTATTATTATTATTTTTAATCCCCTAAGAACCCCCATTCCTCTTTTACCTCAAAATTTAGGGAAAAAATCTCTAGCTTGGTATCCCTCAAAATGTCATACTGTACCTATTAAATTTGTGTAAGTATAGTAGGTACTTTGACACATCCGCCATTATTTCACTGTCTCTTTTCCTCTCGGGCAGTATGTATTTGATTTGTACTTCTTGCTACCACGCTTCGCGAGTCTTGAGAGTAACAAAAAAATTCTAGGTCTGTGTGCCGGACACTAGGTACTTTCTGGCACTCTAGGCCACAGAGTAACATTGTTTTTTTCTCTAATCTGTGCTCTAGGCACTTCCATAGACTAAGTTATTGTACGGTATGGACGTACGACGCTATCCCCTAAGCGGAAACACTCGGCGCACATCTGCTACGTAGATTTTAAACTGATAAAGAACTGTTCCAAGCAAGCACTGGAAATTCAATGGAGCCAAACCAGAAGCTTATTGTAGGGCCCGAACCACAGAGGGAAAAACAATATCCGAACCCACGACCTGCGTCATTTTAGGGGAAACCCGGGTAAAGTGGATACCCCGGGCAAAGCGAATAGTGCCCACTACTCCCAAATTGTTCGTTAGCCGGCAGCCGCGTTCTCATAGCAACGGTCGCCTCTTACCGCTTCTTAGGGTGGGTTTTTTCACCGATAGTTAAGGTAACCAATGGTTATAAACTCTAAATGGTTTTAACCATTGGTTACCTTAACTATTGGTAGAAAAACCCAGCCTTAGTGCGCGGCATGTAGGTACTTCGGCGGGAGTTTACGTCGCGCGGCGCCAGTGAATGGACTAAATGTGTTTTTGGGCCAAAAAGATTAGAGGGAAGTGTTTCGTTTATAATAACTATAATGTTATTTGACATGTTCTTGGTTGTGAGGAGGATTTAATGCATGATTATGTAGCATTCAACTGTGTATAGATAGCGAGTTTAAATGCACTGGCTTTTTAATAATTTGGGATAACCTCAAAAATGTACCTGATATCCGTTTGTGATAACAGCAATCATTTAAGACGTGTAACTGAAAAATGTTGTTTAAATATGTTCTTCTAATTATCAATGTTAATTTCGTTTGTAAGTTTAATTTCATTCCTAATAGTGTTTTTTTTTACTTTGCCCTGGTACCATATGCACTTTACCCGGGCTCCCGGGCAAAGTTAATAGTAATCCACTTTTGTAAACTTGACTCATAATTCAATTAACATTAATGGAACATGTTATGTTATACCGTAAGTTCATTAAATAAAGACTGATTTGTAACTAAACGACAATAATCAAAAACAGCTTAAGGTATTCACTTTACCCAGGTTTTTCCTAACTATTCATTACGTATACCTACTCTAAGGCCAACGCCAATATACCAGTGGGACATCTTTGTCGTTCATATTTTTTTTGTAAACGAATGACGTGACGAGCTAGTCGTTCGCCTGGTGTTAAGCGTCACGGCCGCCCATTACAGATTGCAGTGTCACTCGGAAATCTAAATTAAAGTTTCGCGTGACACGGCGCACTATGTAATTTGTTTGTTATTTTTAGCTTTATTTATCTTTTCTAATTCAGGAGTTAGAATCTTTATAGAATAGAGCAAGTTAAACACTAAGATCGTGAGTTTCATTAGTTTGAATTGCCTTTAACTACACCTTTAAGCTTTATATCGCTTTATTTATATTCAGATTCGTCGCTAAATCGTCGTACGTTGATTTAGCTTCCACGGTGCATCAGAAAGCAGCTATTAGGGGCATGACTCGAGCTAAACGCAAATGTATTAATTAAACAGTGCCTTAAGTCGCATTTATTCGGGATAAAAAGCGGCATTTGTTTTAATCCAAGGTATATGCTACTTCCTTATCAAATTTCATCCATATATTCCATATAGTTAGGTATATTATCTCGAAAGGGGGTAAATCTACTCCCCCAAGGTAGACAATGTTTCTTCTTTTCTAAATTAATAGTTTTTCATTGAAGAAATGCCATGTAAAGTTTACGTTCGAAGACAGCCCTAGTGCAGCTGGGTGGTTGAACTTCGTCCTTAACCGAATGCACTTAAATGAGTTCGACGACCTGTGTTTAGAAATGAGTTTGTTTATTTATATTAGTATCTTGTTAACTCTCGTAGCGACCGCACGTGCAATTTTATGAGTGGATTAATTTTTTGTATGGAGGTTTGGAAACACGCAGTTTCAAGTAGGGCTCTCACAACTTGGGATATCATGGTCCCACCCAGTCCCCCATTTCGGGATAACATACCAATTCAAACTCACCTTGTTCATGTGGTAGGTACCTTTATCCTAAATTATGTGAGTAAATTATCCTTATTTAATTCTATAAACCCACTAGGTAGACCGACGATCTGGTCAAAACCACGGGGACTCGGGGAGCCGATGGATGCCGAAGGCAGCCGCTCAAGCTGTCGCTCTTTTTTTATGTAAATGATTGACGTTACGAGCTAGTCGTTCGCCTGGTGTTAAGCGTCACGGCCGCCCATAATAGATTGCAGTGTCACTCGGAACTCTAAATTAAAGTTTCGCGTGACACTGCGCGCTGCGCAAGTCATGCTGAGACATAACACAGTTTCGAAAATAATTTCTATATAGACTGTGAGATTAGTTCATAAGTCTCATTTGCTCAGTAATTTCACTAGCTACAGTACTAGGTAGTTCCTTCAAACAGGTACACAGTAGTGCTTGCACACTACTGCTTGGCGGCAGAATAACTTGCAAAGCGATGGTACCTACCTAGACGAACTTTGCAGAAAAGTCCTACCACCTAGCTCTGTGGGGGACGCCTATTTTCAGCAGTGGATGTCTTCCGCTTGTTGATGAATTTTATAAAGTTATTATTAGTTACAGTTTAAGTTTCCTACACTTCTTACATTTTTTAATACTTTTACTTTATAGTACGATGACATCGCTCCGTGCCTCGGAGAGCACGTTAAGCCGTTGGTCCCGGTTGTCATAAGAACATCTATGGCAATCGTTACGGGTAGTCAGACGCCTGATAGAATCTGACGCCTGGTCTAACCATCCCTGTTACTGGTTCCTTATGGGTTGCGAGGTCAGATGGCAGTCGCTCGTGTAATTCTGGTAGCTCGCCGCTACAGGTTAGATTGGGAGCCGACCCCAATAACAAATGGATAAAAGCAAAGAGGATGATGATGATACTTTTACTTTATAGGCAAACCATTTACCCACTGTCTCACCACTCTCTCAATTTAATCAATATCAGAACCACACCACTGCCAGTGTGGTAGTGCTGTCGACCAGCTTGGTCACCATGGCCTTTCCTGCGTTCGAAGTGCAGGGAGGATTCCTCGCCACGCGAGCCTCAACGATATAATTCGTCGGGCTTTTACCAGCGCCAATTGCGCAGCTATTTTGGAACCAAATGGCCTCGTACGTGACGATGGTAAAAGACCCGACGGAATGACCTTGATCCCGTGGAAGATGGGGCGGCCCTTGGTGTGGGATGCTACGTGTGTAGACACCCTTGCGCCGTCACATCTTCCCGAGACACAAAATAAGGCTGGCGCGGCGGCGGATTCCGCAGAGAAACTGAAAAGGCGCAAATATAGTAACCTAGACAGCGGTTTTATTTTTGCGCCTTTTGGGGTCGAGACCCTCGGGCCATGGGGACCAAGTGCACACAAAGTCTTTAAAGAACTTTGTAAGCGTCTGGTTGAAGCAACGCGTGACCAAAATGCTGGCCTCTATTTGGGCCAAAGGTTAAGCATTGCCATTCAACGTGGCAATGCTGCCAGCATTTTGGGCACTTTGCCCACTGGTAGTGGTTTGTTAGATTAGTTTTGTATTATATTGTTAATTTTATAGTTTTAGTTTAGTTTTATAGAATACCTAGTTTTATTGTTGTAGTTATACTTATTAAAGTGAATTAACTAGTAAAAAAAAAAAAAAAATAATTAAAATATTCATACATACATAAAAAAAATATCAGAACAGATTGGTTCAACAAAATAATATAAATAAACTTTCGGCTTTGTTGGATCTATGTATATTAGATCACCAGACTAGAGATAAGTAGGTAGGTACTTAGTTACCTACATATTACAGTTTTGAAGTTCAGAAATGTATTTAATTATAAGTTAATTCAAATAAAATATTGGTTTTGCACTAAGTGGGTATAGGTAAGTAGGTACTTGTATATAGTGCTACCATAACACAGAATTTTTAATGGTTAATGTAAATATCCTACCTATAATAGATGCATTTCATAGTATATATGCAAGCATAATAAATAACAAACGAAACGTGCTCATGAATTAATTAATTTCAATAATTAAGTGGGTAGGTAAGTATCAAATTAAATAAGATTGAATTGAGAGAAGATAGTTAAGTAGATAGCTCCTACCTAAGTACTGCTCAAAAGTTTTTGTACCTATTAGGTGATAAGCCGCCGAAGACTAGCCGTTTCTAACCGATGTTCGCTGCGGTCTACTTTGATGGGTGACCGCTACAGCAAAAAATGGTGTTTATAACTGAGCGCTATCGTGCGTCGGAGGGCACGTCGTCGGTCCTGGCTGTTGTCGTAAGACAATAGTCGTTAAGCCAAGTTAGAAGCCTTTGGGCGGCCTAAAAATTCTGACACCAAGGCTTACCACTTGCGTACACGAGAAGAAGTAGAAGGTGATATGTATTTCGACAGCCCCTGTGGTGTGGTGATTAAGCAGATGAACTTGATTCGTAGGTCGACGCATAACGCAGAGGTGGTGAGTTCAAATTCTGCGGGCAGGACAAGTATTATTGCACAGAAAAAATTGCAAATAGGTACTTGTTCTATGTCCAGGTGCTGTGGGACCATCTTCTTCGTAGTTCCTGGTACTAGTTAAGGTCCAGGATCTACCAACGTTTTAATTTTGTTTTCTAAGTTAATTTATTTTATGCAAGCGTAGCGTTCCGAATATTTTATCACAACAAAACAAAGACTAATGTCACTTAGAGATATTATAGCTTTCTATCCGTGATATATTTTAAAGAAATGATCAGGAGTTTTATAGATTACCGCCTTCAAATAAACTCACATCATTAGATGATTCAATCTCATTAGATAAAAGTATAGGCTGTTGATTCTTAGCTTGATCATCCAGACTCCTCATTATTTCGGTACTTACCTATGACACAAGGAATAAGACTGCCAAATAACCGGCCAAATGCGAGTCAGACTCGCCCACGAAGGGTTCCGTACCATAATCTATCCCTACCATCTAGTGTTGAGTAGAAGCACCTTCTATTTAAAGCAGCGGCATCTATGACCCATCTGGTAAACGAGCAATATTATCTATCCCTGCCATCTAGTGTTGAGTAGGGCATGCATTTCGAAATTTCGAAACTTCATAGTTTCGAAATTTCGGACCATATTTGCACGTTCTGTAATTTCGAAATTGATACCCTAAGTTTCGAAATTTCGAAACTTACTTTTATTTAAATACGGCTAGTAACCCAACGCAGAAAGAAGATTCATAAACTCTAAATACAAACTCAGGAAGTTCTGAGACTAATGGCAGGCTGAAATGAAATGAAACTGCGATCTTCAGTTGATATGTCAGCCTGTGGTGCACTCAATAGACAAATCTGGAGTTCCCTGCGACACGACTTGCGTGCTTTTTGTACATGGGTACTTCACGTATTAAGACCGCAATTGAGCGGAAGCAAGGCTCTAAAGTGTTCGCAAAAGATTCGTCTATATGGTAAAGCTAAATGACAAAATAGAAGACCAAAAATGGCACGTGTTATTATATCCAATCATGAGATTCTAAGAGAGATCGAGAACTTCAATGAACATTTAAAAACCTCGACACGTAAGCCCGCTACTAACACAACTCAGGACATCAGAGCCAAGTTAGTCTGACACTATACCAAAGATGGACATCAGCCTGTACGAGATTAGAATGACTTGAGGACAGCTTAAAAACAACGAGGCACCAGGCGAAGATAGAATTATGACCGAACTGCTGAGAGTGGGTGGTAGACTGGTAGACCGGTACTTGTAATCCTCCAGAAGTTATTTAATTCTGTCATCTTTGAAGGTTCAACGCCAGAGCGTGGCACAAGAGCGTGGTGGTGCTCTTATTAAAAAAAGGTGATAAAACCTTACTGAAGAACTATAGGCCCATCTCGCTCTTTAGTCATGTGTACAAGCTGTTTTCGAGAGTCATTACGAACCGTCTTGCGCGCAGGTTCGATGAATTCCAGCCTCTCAACAAGCCGATTTCCGCAAAGGCTTTAGCACCATAAACCACATCCATACGCTACGCCAGATTATATGGAAGTATACGGTATACGGATTATACAGAAGACCGAAGAGTAAAGGCGACCGTTATGCCTAGCGTTTGTGGACTATGAGAAGCAGTCTGAAATTCAGTCAAGGCTGCAGTCTTTATAGCGATGCCAAATCGACTATAGTTAAATATATTGAAGTGTTGAAGTGTTTGTACAATGTACAGCAAGGCCACTATCTCAGTCCGACTACAAGACCAGAGTAAGGAACAAATCCTATTACAAAGAGGCGTGACACAGGGAGACGTTATTTCTCCGAAGCTGTTCACAATCGCATTGGAGGACGTTTTTAAGCTCTTGGATTGGAAAAGATCTGGCATCAGCATAAATAGCGACATCACTAACCTTCGTTTTGCCAATGATATAATCATAATGGCGGAGTTGCTCGAGGTTCCTATCTTACCGTCATGCTCAACGACCTCAGTAGAGTTTCCCAACAGGTTGGTCTTTAGATGAACATGGACAAGACGGAAATCATATCTAATGACCATGTTCCGCCTATACCGATAAGTGTGGAAACGACACTCTCCAAGTTGTCGGCATGTCTACGTAGGACAGACTACCCAGTTCAGTAGGTCCAACTTCAACAAAGAGGTTGCACGAAGAATTCAACTTGGCTGGGCAGCGTTTGAGAAGCTTCGACCTATCTTTTCGTCCAAAATACCGCAAAGCCTGAAAACTACCAATCTATTTGTGTGGCCAGTGATGACTTTTGGCACTGAGACGTAATCTCTTACAGTACTTATGAGTAAGCTCAAAGTCGAGCCGCCAGCTACGTACAGAGCTATATGCTCGGAGTTTACTTACGAGATAAGATCTGAAATGAAGAGATTCGCAAGAGAACTAAAGTCACCGATATAGCTCTTAGAGTTAGCAAGTTGCAGTGAGCAGGCTACATCGCTCGTAGAAGTGACAGTCTTATCATCAGACCAGACCACTCCTAAAAGTAACCGAGATATTGCCAAAAATTAAAGTTATTTCATTTAATCTTCGCTGTAATTTCACGTAACGTAGCGTAAACCTCCATAATAGTGCAGACCTTTGTGGATATAGGTAATACGAGACGTGATCCATACGTTAAGATTAAAAATTGTCTATGAAGATGAAGCTGCTCCTGCTTCTGCTGTAGGTACTGGGAAAGAGAGACAAAAAGGATGAATGGATGACATTGAAGAGAGGCAGGTGCACCAGCTAGTTACCTAGTAATAATAATTGCAGTTCCTAGTTCAATTATTCAATAATTAAAAAGTATAATGTATTTCATTGTTACTAGGTATCTACTATGTACATTTTTTATACTTTAATCACTCAAGATTAAAGCATAGAGCAAGAAGATAACGCTAGAAGTTCAATTTGTACTAAATGAGATACGTATCATCAGTTTCGAAATTTCGAAATTTCGAAACTCATGACACTAATTTCATAGGCCAATTTCGAAACTGAAAATCTATGAAACTGCACGCCTTAGTGTTGAGTAGCAATACTATTTAAAGCAGCGGCATCTATGACTTATCTGGTAAACGAGCAAAAAATCACGCTTGTTGTATAGGAGCCCCCTTAAATATTTATTTTATTCTGGTTTTAGTATTTGTTGTTATAGCGACAACAGAATACATCCAGATGTGAAAATTTCAACTGTCTAACTATCACGGTTCATGAGATACAGCCTGGTAACAGACGGACAGACAGACAGGCAGACGGACGGACAGCGGAGCCTTAGTAATGGGGTCCGTTTTCCCCTTTGGGTACGGAACCCTAAAAACGACCATATTCCTTTATCAAGATAGAGTACCGTCTCTGCGGTGTATTGCACACGATTCCCGGAGATCCAGGCTTCTCAGGCATGCGTCACGTGCAGCAATTAGCTTATATTTAGCGCCAGTGCGTTCGAGGAATAGTGTAAACGGTGGCTAAAAATAGTCAGGTAATGAATGTAGCCTGCGGGCATCCGGCGGCGCTAGGAGAGCTTTAGATTAAATAAATAGGTAAGCCTTACTTATTCTAGGCTTAGTTTAATTCTTTTTGCATTCTGTTAAAAGTACGCGTGTCCGTGAGCTCGACGGGAATTTTAATTGTAAAGAAAGAAAAGAAAGAAAGAAGCTACATTTATTCAGGACATCACACAACATTACATTCCTAACATACAACATGAATATAAAGAACAAAAATAAAATCGGTATCTATACAAAATGTTATGTTGCGTGACGTCATGATATAGGTCCCGACTCAGCATGTAATCAAGATCATATTATAAGACCTCGATAACTTTTTTTTTATGTGAACAAATGACGGTGACGAGCGAGTCGTTCGCCTGATGTTAAGCGTCACGGCTGTCCATAACAGATTGCAGTGTCACTCGGAACTCTAAAGTATAAAGTTTTGCGTGACACTGTACTGCGCACGTCATTCTGAGACATCACACGGTCCAGTAATATGATTACTAGACCGTGAGACCGTAGTCTCCTACTAACTTTTTTTTTTCTTTTATTTTGGCTCGACACATAGTGTATTTAGCCAGTGTCAAGTTTTGTAATTTTTCATCGTATTATGGAAATTTTCACTTAAAGTCAAGTCATAGTCACAGTCAGTGTAGTCATAGTCTAGTCAAGTCATAATCCAGTCTAAGGCATGCCCTAGTAAAGTGGTGGCAACTTTACTAGAGGCTTCTATGGAATTTTGGAAGCAACACGAAAAACCACGTTTCACTACATTATATCACTTGCCCACACTAATGCTCGTAATTCAGCACTTAATGCGTAAAACACCACCAATTTTAAACATTAACACTGGAAAAAGCATAAGTTTTGCAAAATAATACAATGCACCGACGTGAACTTTTCCGCGTTCCCGCCAAAACTCCTTCTACTAACTTCAATGTAATGTTTGCCTTTTAATCAAATAAATGTTTTTTTCATTTTTCAGTGTAGCCAGTAGTTTTTAGTATCTTATAGTTTTAGTTTTTACTATTGTAGATAAATGCACATTGCCCGTAAAAAAAGGTTTGATGTTATATCCAACCTTATTGGCTCTTATCGCTTTGACACAATAGACATTCCACTGTCAGCTGTCTGTGCATCTGACAGCGTAAACACGGTAGAACTGGTCAGAAGTTTTGTTCCACCATCTTACTGTTGGCATTTTGACTGACAAAATAGGACTTTGACGTGACATAACCGTACAAATTTTTACTTACTTGACATTGGCAGAATTATCGCTAAAAAGCGATAGAAAGCCATAAACGAAGAAGAAGAAGAAGACAGAAGTTTTGTTCCAAATTTTTTACCAACATATTACTGATCTGTATTTTTTACCAAAACCTCAGACGAGGAAAACCATAGGAATACCTTTTCATAATATCCCTCGTACAATGCTACGATTTGGATTTATTAAGTTTAAACATATACTATGAGCTTCGGCTTAATCTTCTTGCTTCTACTTGTCCCTACGAAAGAAGCTGAGGTCAAGATGAATGACCAGGGTGATGGCATTTGCAGCCTGAATGATTACCAGCTGGTCTTCGGCAGGTTCGGAAAGGAGACGCATTTTCTTTGCTTGAAGATGAAACCTATTGGTAATTCTTCTTCCATATCTCACGGCTTTACAAAAGCTCTTTAATTTCTTTTTTTGATGCAAGAACTATGTACTTTATATAGGTACTAGCTGCGCCCCGCGGTTTTACTTGCAGATAAAAAGAAGCCCATGTGTTAATCCAGTAGGTATATAAGCTCATTTCATCCAAATCCGTCCAGCCGTTTGAGCGTGAAAGAATAACAAACATACAAACTTTCACCGTTACAATATTAGTGTGATACCTATCTTATTGCAATAAAAGCTTGAGGTTAGAAAAACGTGACTTGGAGCTTCTATTCAAGAACGACATAAATCGGTACTTAGCACTTACCTTATTGCATATTACTAAAGTAGGTACTTACGTAAGTTTTGAAAAGCCCTGATGTCCCCGCGAACGATTTTTTTTGGGGGGGGGGAATGCCCTCGCACTTTCCTGCCTCCATGGGGGTGATGGCAGGGGGTATGTGGGATTCGAACCCACAAAAACCCCCCCGTGATCCGTCCGCCGCCGGGATGGGCCGAGATAACGCGCTAGCATTCACTATCTCAAAACCCAAAGACTGTGTAAGTGCTCTTTGTTGAAAACAGTGATAAAATGCGCATATAAAACGAATAGTTAATCCAATTTATAATTAAGTGCCTAAACCATTTCATTAATTTCGGCACCTTACCTAAAAAATACTTTCAGTATACCTTAAGTTAAATTTTTACGATTACTAACTAGCGCAGTTCCTGTTGAGTTACAGGTACTTCAACAATAGCAAGCCATGATTCGGCCCTGTTCCTGGACCCTGACACTGATGAGGAGGAAACACAGGAACACGAAGTCATTCGAGGGTACCCACTCAGCGACTTTACCATGGCGTATGGTTATCCTCTTGAAAATCCGTCTTCGGGGTCTGCTGAAGGATATATTGGAAACGATAACCATTTTTATGGAGTGCTACATTTAGGTTAGTCGTTGCTATCTTCTAATTTGAATACTGCTGCATCATATAATAAGCACAGAATAGATAATTATATAGTACCTACAGAAGGCTCACTCCGCGAAGTCAAATAAATAGCGACTCTTGCTGCAACGCTATAGAGTGTAGTTCAGCTCGCACAGTGCTACAAGCCTTCCTTAAATAGTTGCCTCTCGTTCTATCGCTATATCGCTGCTCTTCTGACGCGTTACGCGTAACGGACCGACCCGTCTAGACGCCCGGTTTCATGTACTTGTAGCTTCATACCTAAAACGCGGAGTGAGACAGGCCTGGTAATAGGCCGTCATGTGGTCTCGGCGCAGGCGTAAGAATAAAAACAGGACCATCCCATCTCCCTGTAAGTGCTACAAGACTCTTGCGGTCGTCCATTAATCACGTGATGTCTTTTTCGCAACTTTTTAACCCTCCCCTGGTGATGCATGGTGAGGTTTTGGCTCCATCCAAGATAACGTGTATTTTTTTAACTAATGTGTTTTTTACATAATTTCAGAATATTATCCTTAAACACAGGCATGATCTAAATTCTAAATTAATTCTAGAAATGAACGAGGATATCTCGTTTCCTGATTACTGGCGAGTCAAAATCACGCGCCGCTTTCCGTTTAGAATCGTGCATGCAATCAAAGAAAAAATAAATACACGTGATATCTCACTACACCCCCCTTCCCCCCTGGTGATGTTTCGTTAAAAGCTGGCTAACGGAATATCCAGGGAATGGGCAGCATCAACATTCTCCTCGGTTTGCATTATAATCTAACTGCGATCACTAAGACGCCTCCCAAGCGTGGTGAGTACCTATGACAATGATGGACTCCACCGATGGGGGAGGCCTATATTCAGCAGAGGACGTTATTCGGCTGGTGTGAAAAAATCCGCTTTTCTATGCCTTTCGTCGTGAACACCTTTCATAGTTATCTCTGTTAAGAATTTGTGCAGATGGTGTTCAAGTCACGACTAAGCTGAACGTAGCATCGTGTTCTGTTTATATTTTTGGTTATTTATTATTATCTAGGAATTCTAGGACATCATATACAGGTGTTGTGCGGGTGGGTGATCGGACAAATCCATTCGGATGGCAGCCAGCAATAGCATTCTTCAAATTAGCCTGTCTAAATATAAATATGTGTGGACATTTCACACAGCGCTATATAGCCCTAAACTAAGCATAGCTTGTAACTATGGGATCCAGATAACTGAATAGAATACTTTAATACTTTTTGTTTGTAAAATAGAATACAATATAACACCTAGACACAGAACAAACACCTATGTTCATCACACAAAATGTTTGTCTTGACTGGGAATCGAACCCACAACCTACAGTTCAGGAGGCAGAGCTACTACCAGCTGAGCTAACAGGCCAGTCAACTACTCATACTACGCATTACGGAAGTGTTAGTTGTTTATTGTGTTTTGCTGTAACGATTGTGCTATTCACTGGTTGATTTATATGGAGAGTAGAAACTAATTACTCGAAGCATCGATCGTCCCATCACAACCAGACACGGAACAAATTACAATTAACTTATTTCAAAAGCTTAAAATTACCACGTGAACCACCATTATTACGTCATTTCCTGCAACTGGATCCAAGTCTTTCTCCATTTTAGAAACTGGCACTTTGCCATTGACCTGTGATTAAGTATGGTAATAAATGGATGAGGTAATAAGTACCTATATAAATGGTGACAAAGTTTTTATGTCCTTAACGTAACGACTCAAGTCCTTCAATAATAAGCAGCACTGGTAACTAGTCTGGTACTGACTTATTAATGTGCTGTCAACTATCAGCTATCAGGTGTCGATTGAGCCCGGACCGAAGGTTATACTCAGGAGGATTGAGTTGGTAGGGTTCCAGGGCGAGGTGGCTGGACTGCAAATGCGACCCCATCTCGCCCCACCACAGCGGAAGACTGCTCATGGTGGGGTTTTTAGTGGGTTCGAGTCATAAATACCCCCTGCCTCCACCCCCTGATGGCAGTGAAATGCATGGGAATCCCCCCCCCCCCCCCGCAAAATGTTGGTTGGGTTGGGGTTGGAGTGGGTGTTTGGTTTGTTGGGGGACTCGCTTTGAGATTTAAAGAAAAATTACCTGCGTTTACTAATAAGCAACATATTTTTAAATTCCTGGTTTCCAGGTAACAGGTCCCTTCACGCCGACCCTTATGGTAGAGACGAGCCAAATAAATTCCTCGGTGCGTTCGATAACGATCACATGTCGGTACCTAGACGGAGACGCGAAAATTCTCAGGTGATCAGGTGATGATGTTTACTTTGTGCTGTAGGTATCTATCCAGTTCCTTCGTTCCTGGTTAGTGGTTTCACAATCATCATCATAATCATGTCACTGTTGGAATTCGGAAAATGTATTAGAATATCGACCTGGTCCAAACCGTGGGGAGCCGATGCATGCAAGAGGTAAGCAGCTCTCGTGGCGCTCTGTGGGGGAGACCTATAATGTTTAGCAGTGGCCGTCTTCAGGCTGTTTATGATGATGATTAGTACCTATATGTGGTCCGTTGGCTAAAATTGGTTACATTAGCCATAGGAGGAGTCGAGAACCCATCAAACCTGTAACTGAAAAACAGAAAAGGTACCGTAGCCGATAACAATAATCATTATCATCATATGATCCTTACTTATAGGTAGGCCCTGACCCTGAATCTAAGTAGGTACTAGAATAGTACCTATTTATCTGTGACCTAATTATGTAAGTAAGTATATAGTAAGTATTAAGTACCTATATAATAGTAGACCGATGTTGGCCGAGCGGTACCATAAGCGCCTCGCAATCATACGGCACCGGGTTCGATCCTCGGCCCTGCACCATTAACTTATCTAGTAAGTTATGTGCAGTTTTTGATGCCATCGCTCCGTGCCTCGGAGAGCACGTTAAGCCGTCGGTCCCGGTTGTCATAAGAACATTTATCGCAATTGTTACGGGTAGTCAGACGCCTGATAGAATCCGACGCCTGACCTAACCATCCCTGTTACCTACTGTTTCCTTATGGGTCGCTCCTGTAATTCTGGTAGCTCGCCGCTACAGGTTAGATTGGGAGCTGATCCCAATAACAAATCGGAAAAGGCAAAGAGGATGCTGATAATGATGCAGGCGCGGATACAGAATGAGGGGACGTAGCATTATTGAAACAACTGCTCTTGATAGACTACCTTTAATTACTCATCATATTTACAATAACTTACGCTCTTATATGCTAGATCTACCTAACCTACATACGTACTACACCTCACCTCGGGGGCGAGAGAGAAAAATATATTTGTTATTACAGATATATTTTTGCTTATACTCGTACATCATTTTATCATCTACTGCTTTGTTACATGATTATATTTTAAATGGCTTTGTCCTATTTTTATGAATAACATATTCTTTATTACCTTTTAAAATCTTAACATTAACACCTAAATCATCTAAAATAACAAATGGGCCATTCCATTGCGTTTCTAACTTACTTGCTGTTTCATTTTTAACTAAAATTAATTGTCCATTATTATAAGTTACATTTTTTACATTTTTATCATACAAAAACTTGCGTTTTTATTACTTAACAATAAATTATTACGAGGATCTTGGTGTGCTATTTGTAATTTAAACTTAAGATCTAAAGGATAGTTTTCCGGATTATACAAAGGTTCTATACATTGACTTACTCTACATGGAATTTCACTAGCTCTACCAAATACTAATTCGAACGGTGTGTACTTTGTCTCTGTATGAACTGTATTTGTTAAAACTGTAGCACCAAAATGGTAACCAATGACTCCACGTTTCTTTATGACCATCACAATGAATTCTTAAAAATGCACCTAGATTTTTATGTGAATTCTCAAGCGCTCCAATCGATTGATGGTGATACGCTGTAGAAGTTAATTTTTCTATACCTAAAAGTTTACATACCTGGTTCATTATTGAAGAGACAAATTCCGTTCCACGATCCGTCGCTATGACATTTGGTGTTCCAAATCTTAAAATAAAGTTATCAAATATAGCTTTTGCTACACTTACCGTTTCTTTAGTTTTCAGTGGATATGCTTCTACAAACTTAGTAAGCTCGCACTGTAACGTTAGGACATAGCAATTGTCTTCAATGTCTTTTTCTAAAGGACCTACTATATCGAGATAAATTTTCTCAAAAGCATATGAAGCTGTTGTAGTTATCTCCATGGGTGCCTTGACATATAAATAAATAAATAAATAAATATGTGTGGACATTTCACACAGCGCCATATAGCCCCAAACTAAGCATAGCTTGTACTATGGAAACCAGATAACTGATACAATACTTAGATACTTTTTGTTTGTAAATACATACATAGAATACAATATAACACCCAGACACAGAACAAACATCGATGTTCATCACACAAATGTTTGTCCCAGGTGGGAATCGAACCCACAACCTATAGTTCAGAAGGCAGAGCTATCAGGCCAGTCACAAATATGTACAATGTTTCATTTTCTGGCATTTAATGCACTTACTCACAAATTCTTTAACGTCTCTATCTAAACCTGGCCAATAAAACTTTCTCTTAATATTATTCGTCATCCTACGTACTCCTGCATGACCTGCGGTGGGTAGTAGGTGAAAGTCGTGTAAAATATAGTTTCTTTCTTCTTTGTCATCAATTCTTCTAACTCCTTTCAATACATAAATTCGAGGACCGGTCCACTCTTTATTATCTTTTATCTCTTTTAAAACATCTTTAATAAAACTTTCGTATTGTTTACTTTTCGCTATGCATAGTTCATTTATATTCACTTTCTTGCTAAATTCATCTAACTTAGTCACAAATTCGGCTCGCGTAAATTGTGCCCTAAAGTTAAGATTAATATATAACATTCTTTTTTCATCGCTATAAATAAAACATTCTTCTTCTCTATCAATGTCGTTTCGTTTTCTTAGTTTATTTATTTCGTCATTTTCTATAAAAGTCATTTCTACAGTATTACTTGGTATTTTTAGCACTTCAACAGTTTGTGGGTAATCAGGCCACGGTTCGTCGGATTTGCTAGAAATTGGTTTGTCTGGTTGTTCATCTAAACGCCTTTTCTGCGCTCTAGTCATAACCGATATAATTTCTTCATTCATCTGCTTTAAAGTATCTGATGTTATACTTATTCTAGACAATGCGTCTGCAACACTGTTTTCCTTTCCTTTCACGTATAAGATTTTAAAATCATATTCTTCTAATGTTAGTCTAAATTTAAGAAGTCTGCTTGATGGATCTTTCATTGAAAATAAATATATTAAAGGCTTGTGGTCAGTCATAATTGTAAATGATTTACCATACACGTAAGGTCTAAAATATTTTACAGCCCACACAATAGCAACTAACTCTTTTTGAATTGTTGGATAGTTGAGTTCAGCTTTATTGAGGGGTCTGCTAGCATATGCTACTAGTTTCATATTCTTGTTGCTACTTCTGCTTTTCTTTGGTACTAATAAAGTAGGACTGGACCACTCACTTTTTGCTTCTTCTATGATATCATTGTCAATCATCTTTTCTATCTGCTTGTTAACTTCATTTTTTAAAGAATGAGGCAATCGGTACTGCTTAACATAAACTGGATTCGTATTTGGTTCCAATGTAATTGATTGTTCGTAAACATTAGTTGTTGTTAACTTGTCGCCTGGTAAAAAGAAAACATCCGAATACTTAGCACATAATTCTTGAATAGATTTACGTTCTTCCGAATTGAGATGATCTAATTTCAAAGTATTTAATAAAGTTTTCGCACGCTCTAAGTTGTTATTGTTAGGTTTGAAATCGCATAAATGATAATCTTGGATCGAAAATATCTCAGGTTGAAACATCGGTAAAGTAATATCGTATTCATTGGTGTTCAAAATCTTCACAGGTAATCTATTGTTCTTTACTCTTCCTATACATCCCGCAAGAAAAACGTTCTCCGATAATTGCTTGCTAGGTATAACACAATCATCTTTTAAGTCCGTATTCATAAGTAAATAATGAATTAATTCACTTCGCGCTGGAATGTGTTACACTTCATTTGAGTAATCGATGATATCATGTAGAACAAAAGAATATTCCTTTCCATATTTGGTTAAGGTGATGATATTTGTTCTCAAGTTAATATTCGATGCATAATGACCCAGAAAGTCTAAACCTAATATTCCATCTGCCTTTAACGGTATGTTATCGAAAACATGAAACTTGGTTTCAAATTCGATACAATGCTCATCATCGCGATGAGTCAAGTTGAGATGAATAAACCCAGTTGATTGTATCTGACCTCCAATACCATTTATAGTAGTCTCATCTCTAATTACGCAACTAGTATTTGGTAATGCATCTCTTTTAATTACAGATAATGATGCTCCAGTATCTACTAACCAAAAATATTTTCTGTTGCCAATGTAAAATGATAAAAATTTTGCTTTTCCATGTAATGCTAAAATGCTATGCTTAAGCTCGAAAAAACTGCATTTCGTTCGTGCTAGGAGTTACAGTTTCGTTCCTTTCAATTTCTTCAGTACAAAACACTCGATGTCTATTACCACTACCATTGGTTTCATAACTCGATCGATTCTCGTTCGAAACTCGTTGACTTCGACCTCTATCTATATTACTGAATGTACTACGATCATTTCCACGGGAATGATAGAATGATCTACCACGTGAATTAAAATTCCTTCCGTCAGAATAATTATTGTACGAATTGGTATAGCCGTTGTACTTACCTCTCTGATTCTGGTGATGGTTTCCTTGCTGATCACGGGACTGGTGGTTGATCTGTGTTTGATGAGGGTAATTATTGTTATGGTACTTACCTCTACCACGATGTGACATTTGCATAATACCTCCAACTGCTGATGCTGATACTGCGGTCACTTCCTCGTCCTTTGCAGCTTGGATCGCGTCTCTCAAGCTCTCATAATTTCGGGCAGCTATAATCGTACTCAACCGAGGATCGTTCAACCCATCTGAAAAACGTTTTATAGCATGTTTTTCATTTAAAGGCTTCAATACAGCATAACTTTGCGAATTTCCATCTGCTTGCGATATTGTCAGATTGGTAAATAATTTTTCGATCTCTGTACCATACTGGTCGATAGTACGCCAGCCTTGTGTTGCGTTTTGTAACTGTGACTGTATGGCAGTAAATGATTTTTTAATCAACAAAGTACGACGTAAATCTCTGATAAGATCGTTCGCAGATGTATAATCATTGGTCATACGCAGTTTCGCATTTTCAGATAATCTACTCTTCAAAACAAATTTAATAAGTAACTTTTTCCCTGCTTCTGATAACATTTCAGCGTACATTTCTACAGAGTCAATGGTACTCTTGATGTTATTTTCATTACCGTTCATTACAGGAATCAAACTACACGCCGTTTTCAAATCGAACTCCATGATTGATTGTAACTGTTCAAATGCTTCAGAAAAGTCACTTTCACTATCACTATCGCTTTGTTTCTTTACAGTACATAAATTAATAATTTGTAAATAATTAGATTTTATCTCATTCTTCAACAACGTCAAAGATTCTAAAACATCAGTTTTTAATCCTTCTTCTTTCGACAATAATTGAATGAATTCCTTACTCTTGTCATAAATACTTTCCGCTTCAGACAATTTATTCTTAATAACATTACCTTTAAATCTAGATTTTCCTTTCTTAATCAAATATTTTCTTATTATTACAAGTTCATCTACACATTTAAATAAATCATTTTCCATTACCTTACACAAAATAGTCCATTATACAATAAAATAATACATACCACATTCTCATCGAGTTACCGTAGTAGGGGACACGGAGCGTTACTTCGTAACTTGATACATCGGTATCAGAATGCGGCCACTGTCCTCCTTAAAATATTTCTTGCTAGTACATCATCAACAGCCTGAAGACGTCCACTGCTGAACATAGGCCTCCCCCAGAGGGGGGGGTTTGCCATAATCACCACGCCACTTGGCAGGCGGCTTGGTGATCGCAGTAGGTGAAGATTGATTGCCACCAAGACCGAGGGGAACGCTGCGACCCATTCCCTGGATATTCCCTTGCTAGTACATAACATCAATATTCCGACTATTATTAAACACCGATTACTAAAACCTTATTTTAAACATCACTTAACAGTTCCTAATTGAGTCCATTTCCAGTAAAACAAATCACGCGAAAATAATTTATTATTTAGTTTGACGACGTCACGGATATTGTTCTTTATTTTACCGCTGCACATTTATTGAATTTCTACTTTATTTTTACACCGTAAAATAATTTATTTAATTTATTGCACTGCACACACTAAAATACACTTCGCACTTCCCCTACGTACTCATTAATTTTATTATTTTATTTCATTGGGATATTAACGCTGCGCTCCTCTCTGCGAGTTAAGGCACGGGCGAAGGAACCTCTCAGGTTACTCTGCATCATCTCGTTCCTAATCCAACCATTGTGGCATTTCTGGTACTGCTTGTACAGGAAGTAAACTGCACCAAGACCCAACAGCACGCAAATGACCATAAGCACAATGCTCATAGTAAACATGTGTGTCTTCAATTCTTCCAAATGGGCATTATTGGAGCCCGCTGCATTCTGGTTGATAAAAACGGTCTCCCTTCCGACGTTTGATCGGCACATTTTGAGTTTTGTTTTCAATTTTATTTATTTAAATCTAATATTGACAGCAGATTATTATTTCAAAATTAAAATCATTTTTTATTTCACTTGCTAAATTCCGTTTGGAGCCGTAACACCACGCCGCGTTAGTACTTATGCGTCACGCGTATACCGGTCACGAGCCCCAAAAATGGCACGGGTCGCCATGAGGGGACGTAGCATTATTGAAACAACTGCTCTTGATAGACTACCTTTAATTACTCATCATATTTACAATAACTTACGCTCTTATATGCTAGATCTACCTAACCTACATACGTACTACACCTCAAGAAAATTCTTAAGGGGGGGGGGGGGGGCAATAATATATCTTGAGATTAAAAAATTCTGTACCTATTTCCCATTTTATGTTTAAAAAAATACGTTTAGTATAGTTACTTTAGCAATTGATTCCACATAGTGCAAAAACCACCTTACCGACTGTGTTATGACTGATTTTTTTAAAGCAGTCTGCTTAACTTGTGGTAATAGCTTGTCAAAACTTTCTTATTTTTATCTTAACGTGAAGCAAAACTTGCGTTAAGGCTTTTCTCTTCCATGCTTCTGGGTACCCTGAAGCAGTCTCGAATGAAGTAAGCAAAAAATGCGTAAAGTTGTAATGTAGTCTATGCTCTGCATTTATTTATTTATTTATGCACAAAATATGTGCATTGCTTAACTATCATAAAACAAATATCAGTAAAGCTGAAGTTACATACAATTCACCAACTATCCGACTTGACTGGCCCGATAGCTCAGTTGGTAGTAGCTCTGCCTTCTGAACTGTAGGCTGTGGGTTCGATTCCTACCCTGGACAAACATTTGTGATGTACATCGATGTTTGTTCTGTGTCTGGGTGTTATATTGTATTCTATGTATGTATTTACAAACAAAAAGTATCTAAGTATTGTATCAGTTATCTGGTTCCCATAGTACAAGCTATGCTTAGTTTGGGGCTAGATGGCGCT
The DNA here is from genome assembly GCA_910589525.2 of Ennomos quercinarius. Classification (NCBI taxonomy): domain Eukaryota; kingdom Metazoa; phylum Arthropoda; class Insecta; order Lepidoptera; family Geometridae; genus Ennomos; species Ennomos quercinarius. The sequence goes on from OU342510.1 coordinate 6,524,625, forward strand.
GTGTGAAATGTCCACACATTATTTTTTTTTTTTTTTTTTTTTTTTTTTTTTTTTTTTTTTTTTTAATCTGCGCCAAGGGCAGTATAATTAGCCAATTTACCAGGAAAATATAGGTGCATGCATGGGCGTACCCAGGGGGCAGTGTGGCGAGATAACTTTTTAAACTCTGTATCCGTGCCTGTAATGATGAGGTATATTGCAAGTAGAATGTCAATAAGTGCATCTTGAAATTGTGGTTTGGACATGGTCTTCTAGCTTCTTCTGTTTCTCTTCATCGATTTTGAAGAACGTTCGTATGTAACATACACATTAAATAGGTAGGTACTCATAATTTATTGCGAACAGATTACGATACGACAAAGTCAGTCTTTGGTGTGTTATATATACATATATGTGTATACTATTCAGTCACCATCATAATGAGTTGTTTGAATTCGAATTTCAGTTAATGAACTTGGAACGTCGCTACCTTCCGTACCAAATCGAAGACCACCCTCGCGCAAGCGGAACCGCTCGCGCTCGGATCTGCGATTTGCTCCTCTTGGCTGACAAGGAGTTCTTCGAGAAGGATGCCAACTCCAGCCTGGCCCATGTGGTGCGCCGGATGATGCATGCGGTGGCTCAGGCCGATATCATCTTTAGAAATGCTGATTTCAATGAAGATGAAATCCCGGATAATATTGGTAAGATTCTAAGATTTGTAGGTACCTTTAATGTGTCGTAGATATTAGCAGTTCTAGAAAACTTTCCACATTCTGACGAATCACTTATTGCATTTACTCATTGAAGTTGACTGAATTTGGTTTCACAAAGTACCTTTATACCTACGCCTATGTGCCGTACGTAGGTGTATATACCTCTTCAATAATACAATGATTATATAGGTACTTACATACAGGTTCTGCTTATAAGCAGGAAAAAACAGGGTTTCCTGTACCTACATGCTTTTATCTAGTAAGTACCAACTTGTTATTTATAGGTATTTACGTACTTACTTATGTAATGTTTTATTTATTTTAACAACATAATTATCATAACTATTACTATATACCTACCAATATTTACCCGCAGAACAAAAATTACAACTATATAACAAAAATGTTAGGTAACATGTCTTGCTATTTTTAGGCTCGTTTTTTTTCTCCCTAATTCGTTGTGGTTTTTTGTGGTGGTATCACCACAAAAAACCACCGTGAACACTATCGTGGGGTTCTTAGATTTTTTGATTAAGTACCTGTAATTATATAACTTTTCAGAACTGACACGGAAATGTAGATATATTTTACAGTTTACGTCAGCAGTGTGGAGTTTTGCTTGTCAGCCGGAAGACTTCTACTGGTAAACATGAACAATGAGCGTTTTACAAGGGGTCTATGTCTGGCACTTCAGCACCAGAACATCTTCCGAAAACGCGTGCAAATTAATGAATTTTGTTGTTTATTTTTCTGTTCTTAGTTTTATTATTTTTTAAGTAGCGCCTGCTATTTTTGTACTACTATTTGTCTACAGGATTCTCTATAAAATACATCCTAGTGCTGACATCTAACGAGACGAACACGCGAGTGTTCGGGGACCTCCTGGACACTCGCAGCGTCGATGGAAGAGAGTACCTGATGAGGTTCGCAAGGCTTCGGCGGCTCTCCGAAGTCTGCTTAGGAGTTGCCTTCTCTGGACATGCTTTTCATAACAGGACTCTGGGTTTAAGGTACGTCACGGTCACGAGTAAATGTTGTTAATCTACCTAGGTACTCATATAATTTATTAAAGTTTAGACAAGAACATTTTTAATGCAGTTTCCGAACTCAAAAGTATGATAGGTTTTATCTATAATATATAAAGCTTCTATACTTATAATTAAACTGTAACAGGGTCAATTCTGTACATTAAAGATAAAGATATTTTGAATAGTTTTGTTGGAGGGCTCTCTATAATCGATACTAAAGCCAAAACTATATTTTTTTTTCATTTTTGTGTGTAACTGTCTGTCTGTCTGTCTGTACCTTGGCTGAGCATCACTCCGAAACTACTGAATGGATTCAAATGAAACTTGGCATGATTTGAGTTCATATTACGAGATAGGCTATAGGATACTTATAATTCCGAAATTCAGCACAGTTCCCGCGGGAGAGGGGATGAAAGTAAAAATATGTACTTATTTGTAATTCATTAACGCGTGGTCCGATTTTATTCATTCTTTTTCGTTGTTTGCGGGCAGGGGACGAGGCCAAAACGAGACAAAGTCATACGAAATTACGAAGAACAGAGCAGGATGGAATAAAAGACATCAACGGGTTCCCGTGATTTATTATAGGAATTCATATTTTTTATTAGAAAGTAGTGGTTGAAATGCACCACTAATTTTCGTATGAGGGGAAATTGTATCATTAGTCAACTGGATTCATAGTCAATGCCACGGATAGACACATTATACTTACCTACATAGACTCTTTTGAGTAGTTATTATTATAGAAGAAAGAGACCCAATCACAATTACACGATAAATCTCGATCGTAAAACGAATTTACCAATGTTTGGTGACTTCCAGCTTCCAATGCTACTGGGAAAGCTCAGGGGCTCAAAAATCATGAAATCCGTGATCGATCATAAACATCTCGTCGCACTTTCCTTGAATTCTCCATGGGTATATAGCTATACCTATGTCAGTGATGTGGCCAATTTGACGGGTAGAGAACATTTTTTCCTTATCTCAATAATGTTATACCGAGAATACTTATGCTCCGGGCAGACAATAATTAGGTATTATTGATTCTGATGCAACTTTTGATTGAAATCGCCCTGGGGATCAATTATGCACTTCACAACTTTTCCTGTAGAGGAACTACTTACGGTAAACGCATCACGATTTAGTTAGGATGGGTTTTTTGATCCATATAAACAATGATTAAAAACTTTAACAAATTTTGACCATTGGTTAGGATTTGTTAGAGTTTTTAACCATTGGTTACGTTAACTACGAGCGACGTACTTTGAATCCCTTGCCATGCACGCTTAGGATTCTACTCTAGAATCTTTCGCTTCGCTCTGGATTCAAACAATCGCTCTCGGTGTAAATACATTATTTTGGTCCCTTGTGACACAATCTACTATTGTACAGTACGGTTTCTAGCTTCACATCTCTCGGTGGGGGTATGGGCGGCGCGGCCGGCGGTCTGTGCGACCGGCGCGCTTACGGCCGCTCGTTCAATACGTTGGCCATCGCGCACGCCACTACGGAGGACAACGAGCGGGTGCCTGAGAGGATAGGCGCTTTGACGCTAGCTCACGAAATGGGTACCTATATTATAATAAAAAGCCAACATGTTGAGCCTTAGCGAGTCCGTGTACATTGTACACCCTTGATAGGCGTTTGCTACTGCGAAAGCTTCGTCTATAGTTAACCTGTTTGCCCAGTACCTAATCTTGTCGAAGGCATTGGATGAAATACATTTTATGAAGGTAGATGATTTACACTACCAAGACTAGTATGACAAGTCTGAGTTTTGCAGAGAGAACGCGTTAGTAAGTACCACAACCGCGTTGCCATAAAGCTGCAAAGTGTTGCATAAACTCGCTGGACATTTCTCCTACAAACTGCGCGTTAGCAAAACTCACACTGCATTTATAATTTTTTTTCCCAAGAAGTTAAGAGTTTTAAAAATTGATAATTATAACGTAAAACCGCGAGGCGCCTTTGTGTATTGTTTTATTGAAATAAGTAGGCAGGTACTTTCAAACCTGTGACACCGACACTGGAGCAGTTGTGCTGGCACCACAAAGCCGCGCTCGCTGGGCTACCTTGGGTAGATCCTGCCAGGGGAAATGCACAATACCTACACACCATGCGGGACGTCAGTGCAGGTCTTACCGCCCTCATGTCAACTTACAGTTAGAGGTACCTACCTACTTTAAAATCTTACAAATAAGCGCGTAGCGTATAGCCGTCGTCAGTGCCACATGAAGAATGAAGAAGACACAAAGACACCTACCTAGGTAGGTACTGCATAGTGATGCAGTCTAAAATTACAGGACACAGTTTCGGTGCCCATCACGACGACAACTTCCCAAATCCAGAGTGCCGTGGTCACCTCATGGGATCACAGTCTTCGGCGTCAGAAAACGGGATGTACTTCGAGTTCTCGTTGTGCAGCAAACGGCTTATAGCATCTACGTTGAACAGCATGAGTTACTGTTTCACTGAGGAGACCAAACCGTACTGTGGAAATGGTAATTACCTAATATTAAAATTCCTTAAAAACGGTGGTCCTTTCCGCTCTTTTTCTTATTGCACTTTTGACAGGGTTGGTCACATAATGAGACAAGGGACACCATATTCGTTAGCTTTCGTCAGAATCGCATTTTAGAATTTTGCACTACGTGCCTAAGTAATGACTCCCTAGTGGTTAGAACCCATTCTTACCAATACTACGACCACAAGACTCGTCGGTTTCCGAAAGCTTTTTGCTCATCATCAGCCTGAAGATGTCCACTGCTGAACATAGGCGTCCCCTATAGAACACCACTTTGAGCGGCTGCTTAACTCCTGCATCCATCGGCTGCCCGCAGCCAGCCTATATACGCTACGTCTTCCGGTTCGTGGTCGCCACTCGAGAGCCTTACTTCCCCATTGTCATCGTCGTGCCGTCAAGTTCCTAAATTCTACTATAGGCACAGAATACATAAAAATAGTATCTACTACGTTTGTAACTAATCACTACGGGCCTTACTTATAAACACTGCTTAAAGATAGTCAATGCTTAAAATCTTCTGCCAACTTTTTGCTGATTTGAAATGTCACGCACGAAAACGAGACGGAACATTTTAAACACTGATTAAATTTAAGCAACGTTTATAAGTAAGGCCTTATGTCATTAGCACCTCAACTCCAAACGTTTTAACAGTCAGAAATGTGTATCCTACCTCAATGGTCACAAACAAATGTGTCTGAATTTGATCAAGAAAGTATTTATATGGTTAGCAAGTCGTTGCCATCTCTAAAAAGGTTTCGTTACATCAATTTTTTCATCTAGAAACTTAAGATAGATTTCGCCGACATAACAGCTGACAAATTATGCTGTTCTAGCTTGTTCAAAGGTTCTCGTGTAACTGCTGACTAATATAGCTGATAGTAAGCCGTTTTAATAAAAATACAAGCAGTAGTGTGCAAGCACTACTGTGTTCCGGTTTGAAGGGCATTGTAGCTAGTGAAATTACTGGGCAAATGAGACTTTATGATCTGATCACTCAGTCTAGTAATCTGACTACTAGACTGTGTGATGTCTCAGGATGACGTGCGCAGTGCAGTGTCACGCGAAACATTATTGTTTTAAAGTTCCGAGTGACACTGCAACTGTTATGGGCGGCCGTGTTGCTTAACATCAGGTGAACGACTAGCTTGTCACGTCATTCAATCGCATAAAAAAAAAACAAAGCGAAAATTTACAGGAATTGTAGAAGAAGGCGAGGCATGCGACTGTGGTCTCCCTTCACGGTGTCTCTTCAGGGATCCTTGCTGTACTCCGAGGGCTGGGGGCGCTCTTGCTTTTGAGGAGGGGTAGGTCAAATACCTAAACAATAAGCAGGTATACCTTTGGGGGGAATTAGCAAGTTGAAATGGCAATGGGCAGGTCACATCGCTCGTAGAACTGACAACCGATGGGGAAGTAAGGTTCTCGAGTGGCGGCCACGAACCGGAAGACGCAGCGTAGGCCGGCCTACGCTGCCTACGGTGGACTGACGATCTGGTGAAAGCTGCGGGGAGCCGATGGATGCAGGAGGCGAGCAGCCGATGGATGCAGGAGGCGAGCAGCCGCTCAAGGTGGCGCGCTCTGGGGGAGGCCTATGTTCAGCAGTGGATGTCTGTTAATGATGATGATGATGATGACCTTTGGGGGTCATATAATATACCTACTCATTTACCTCACTAGTCTAGGTCACAGACCAAGTAGAGGATATTGTCTAGGTGGTCCTTCGCTGATAACACGGACTGCCCTTGAAAAAGGTTACCAAAAGATGCTGTTAGCCATGGTTCACATTTTGACTGATGCCCATTGCCCAGCATCTAGAATTAAACGTAACTCAAACTGGCACTGGCCCAAAAGTAGTTTAGACTAGCTGGTAGTGTGCTGGATGGATTTGTAATGTCTATAGTTAATCCTAGGCCAGCACAGCCAGTCCAAACTGTTGTGCATTGGTATATTTAGCGGACGTCCATGAAGATGTAGTAACCTTTAGGTAGTATAACCTACCTACCCATTATAGTTAGTTTTGCATGTAGGTACTTCCCCGTTTATCGCCATACCTTTCTTTATTATATATTTAGAACTGTTTAATCGTTTCTTTTGGATCTTGCTGCGAAAACAGCAAAGCAAATCTTTATCATCATCATCATCAACAGCCTGAAGACGGCCACTGCTGAACATAGGCCTCCCCAGAGATCTCCACTTTGAACGGCTGTTGGCTTCTGCATCCATCGGCTCCCCGCGGTTTTCACCAGATCGTCGGTCCACCGAGTGGGAGGCCGGCCTACGCTGCGTCTTCCGGTTCGTGGTTGCCACTCAAGAACCTTTCTTCCCCATCGGTTGTCAGTTCTACAAGCGATGTGGCCTGCCCATTGGCAATTTCAAGAACTATATCGGTAAATCTTAGAAAAGCAGAAAAGTGTACCTACAACTAACTATATACATACGATTTCAGCAGGTTCTTCCAGAAGAACCTTTGCTTTTTATAAATATAGGTACATACTCTACTTAATACCTTGTTTGTTTTACAGCACACTACACAAAGAAGGGTGCTCTGTGGCACCCTCAGCGGAATGCCACCCGTCGCAGGGCCTCTGCTGTTTATCGAACTGTCAGTACGCGAACCTAACCGAGAATGGCATTGTAAGTAGGTACTTGGCAACGCACACGATATCCCATACTTATCTAAACAGTCGTTCCCGGCGGGTAACACCCTCTCCGGTCAACACTGTTTTTGGATAGCAAATTATATTATGCAGTTTTGCAGATGCTCTGTTCTCTAATTAGCTTACTGTGTTACTGAAACCCTGATGATATTGATTTGGTTTAATGTGTAATAGAATCATAAGTGGATTGATTTGATAGTGCTTGGCTAGCTGCTACTATACGAGTTTAGATTCCAGCACTTACCTAACAGTGTGTTCCAAGCCTTACTTGAGAGCCAGTTCCCAGTCCTGGCGTGTCACATCATCAGGGTACATACATACCTCCCCCATAAAACACCACTTTGGACACTGATCATAGTGGCGGGGAGGTTGCCATAATCACCATGCTTGCTAGGCGTCATGGTGATCGCAGAAGATTGTAATGTATCGAAGAGAATGCTGCTGCCCATTCTCTGGATATCCCCTTAGTCGGCTTTTACGGCACCCGCGGGACTAGCTTGTCTGCCAGTCTAGGCGTGTCACCATCTTTAAAATCGCCACGTAGATGTACCCTAACTAATACCTATACCTACAGTAGGGTTATGTATCTACTCCTCCTTCTATTATACTCTAGCTAGGTAATGTAAAAACTAGGTGGACCGACGACCTAGTCAGAACCTGGTCAGATGGAACCAGCCGCCCAAAGTGGTGCTCTGTGGGGGAGGCCTATGTTCAGTGGTGGAGGTCTTCAAGCTGATGATGATCAATGTAAAAAATACTTACATTTTAGGATTGTACGACCCAGAACTTAGACTGCAAGGGGTGCCGTAATCTGACATCGTTATGTAATTGCGGGCTCGGCGGCCGATGCTTGAAGGATGGGACGTGTCACGCGGCTGAATGCGCTCTGCTAGGACTAAGGGAGTGCCAGTGCTTACGATCGCCGGTTAGTAAAGTTGGGATTATTTTTTCATGTTATTCCTATAAGAGGTTCATAAGTCGCATGTAAGAGGAATGTTGTTCACCAAATCATAACTCTTTATAACTGAACCCCGATGGCGTTTTTCCCAACTGATACCGCTGCTCGCTTTAGTGGAACTCGATGGGACTCCTCCGCGAACTACTGTTGCAATGCCACGAGCCATAGTGGGACTCGAGAAGAAAAAACCCATCAGGGTCATACCTATTTATTGATTTTGACAAGCATTTAAAATTGAAACAGACACTTGTACGTAAAAACTTCAAAGAAAGTAGTCGTGAACTCCACTTTTTGCATATATACCTAATTAGTACGATATTTATCAGACAAAGGCAGGTTTAGAAACCCATGCAGGGTGCGCGGGTTTTACTCGCTACTTGTGTCGTGAATTTATTACATACATTATCAGCCGGAAGTTGTCCACTGCTGGGCATAGGCCTCCCCAATAAAACGCCACTTTAGACGCAATTATCATAGGGGAGAACTTGCCATTATCACCACGCTAGGCAGGCGGCTTGGTGATCTCAGAAGTTTTAATGTACCAAAGGAGAATGCTGCTGCCCATTCCCTGGATGTTACCTTAGCCGCCTCTTACGGCACCCACGGGAAGAGATGGTGTGGAGGGGTGGTGAATTTACTAATTTATTCCTATATTTTTAATGAAATTTATTAAATTGTTTTTTCTGGTTGGTTACATTGACTGGTACGCGATTGGATGAGAGCGTGAGTCAGTCTGTTGCACAGAAATAACCACTCAGTCTTATTGTCTTTGGTTTGCTAGTGAAAAGTTATTGCACGATGTAGGTTTTTTCTGCAAATTCTACAACATATTTACTTCTTTTATTTGGCTATTCTAGGGTGGTGCATTAGGAGAGAGCCGCATGTGCGGCATTTGCTGCGAGCTAGAGGGCCCCAAGACCGAGTGTGTTGGCGCCGAACAGGCTGCGTACGATTACATGGAGCGATCAGATCTGCCGGTGGGGTGGCCCGGCGATTATACTGGCCGTGGGTATCTTGTAAATATGACCTTTTTCAGTAGGTACCTACATTATCAAACCCTCACCCTATAATGTGACGCTACACATCTTAATTTTTAATCAAATTTGGATAGAAAATCTTAACAAAACGTGGGCCTCGGTCGGCTTTAAGTTTTAACTAAAGATAGACGTATCTGGTGTTATCTATCAGCCCCCCGTTTGATTTTGTCGAAGGTGTATGTTCGAGAGTCGTAAGAATAGGAGTCGTAGAATGTAAGAGCTGGCTAAGGGAATATCCAGAGAATGGAATTGGCAGCGGCATTCTTACTTTGTTCTGCATATCTAGGCAAGCATGTTCCATCGTCGTCACTTACTATCAGGTGAGGTGAGATAGTGGTCAAATATAACCCTATCAAAGCTAAAAATAAAACAATAAGCCAAGCGTGGTAACTGATGATTATCCTTCCCTCCCCCCCCCCCTAATGGGGGGAGGCCTATTGTGCCTAAGTTCGGCAGTAGAAGCAAAAAGGCTGATGATGTGATCACAGAATAGATAATAGTGAGCTACGTAGTGATGTCCCCCCCCCCCCCAGCGAACGTGACAATGCAGCTGTGCAGTTCGAACTCGTGCCGCGAGGTGTCGCTGCGAGCGTGGGCGTACGGCGCCAGGTGCGTGACGCGCGGCGCGGTCGGCTTGTGCACCGCGCGCGGGGTCTGCACGCGCCTGCACACGCCGCGCTCCAACCGGGACCCAAACATTATGGTGACTATGCCCGTCTGCACTAAACTTTGACAGCTCTAAAGTTCGCATCTCTCTAGGTCGTACCCAAATGCGTTGAAGTAGGTACGTCATAGAGGGATAAATGCGAACTTAAGACATGTCACACTTTAGTGCAGACGGGTATTATAGTACTTTACAGAACCTGTGTGTGAAGTGCGCAATGCGTAGTGAAGTTAGCGTAGGTATGTACATTTTACACGCTAATGCTGTAACTCAAATTATTTTATGGGTACCCCCGGGTTTCTAGTACGTTCGTTACAGTTACACCCGTGTCAACATAATACCGAAAGCTCATTGGTTGAAGACATCATCATCATCATTAACAGCCTGAAGACGTCCACTGCTGAACATAGACCTCCCCTAGAGCGCGCCACCTTGAGCGGCTGCTCGCCTCCTGCGTCCATCGGCTCCCCGCGGCTTTCACCAGACCGTTGGTCCACCGAGTGAGGGGCCGGCCTAAGCAGCGTTTTCCGGTTCGTGGTCGCCACTCGAGAACCTTTCTTCCCCATCGGTTGTCAGTTCTACGAGCGATGTGGCCTGCCCATTGCCATTTCAACTTGCTAATTCTAAGAGCTACCTTAATATTATTAAATAACTGTAGAAACCGCATATTCGTTCCTTTAGATTTTACTTGAATGATTCATGGATAAGTAAAAGTAAAAGGGATTCAATCCAATATTCCTAATATTATTCGCATGTATTCTACGTTATGATATCAATTAGGCTAGCTAGCTAGTAGTGTTCGATTCTAGGATGTTGAGCTGTTCATTTTCAAAAATTGAAGCTGAAGAGTGGAATGCACTTTCTGCGTTCTTGTTTCCTACAAGTTACAATCTGGGTCTCTTCAAATCAAAAGTAAACGGGCACCTCATGGGCAAACGTGCTTCAACATAGCCCGCATCATCACTTTCCATCAGCTGAAATGTTGTCAAACGTGAGCCCATGTTCCCATCGTACTGTGTCTAATTAAATAGATACTTTTTACTAATCTAATAAGAAGTTTCTCGGTAATATTTATTGATGAATCTTCTTTTTTTTTTCCAGCGTGTCAATCTAAGAAGTGTTCAGTCGTCAGTTAGAAGCTCAAAAGACAATGTTCCCATTATTTATCTCTGTATAACACTTTATTATGTAACCAAGCTAAATTAAAAAAACTATTCTTTATTGCACTCTTTATTTATTATCCAAAACAGGTATAACAATATCAAATTAAATTGTATATACATTATTACTAAAAAATCTTAAATAATAAACTTAACTACATAAACCACCTACCTACTTAAAATTAAAAAATAAACAATCTAAACAAATCTTGACTAATAGTTCAAGCAATAAAATAAAATTCTTTATTTAAATATGTCTTTATTAACAGTAAATAACAAATTAATTTAATATCACAACAGTACAACATTTAGAGTCGACTATCTTAATGTCATAAATAATGTCAAATATAATGTCATACTAGTTTACAAATTTAAATTTACATATAAAGAATACAAATTAAACTAAAAAAAAATTTTTTCTTAATAATAATAATGATTGTAACGCAGGGGCGGCTTTGTGGCGAGCCGTATAACGGCCAGGCTCTCATAATTAAAATGAAAACACCTACCGATATAATCAAAGATGTAATGTCCGGACTTAGTTTTGAAAATATGGATAATCAGGTTTCTCTCGAAATCAGGAGCATATTTGGGAACCTAGAAATGCATTATCAAAAACAGTTTACGAACGTATTGTCCATGCACCAGGAATTAATTGCCACTCCATATCCAATTGAGAGCAATGGGAGTGGGAAAATCATAAATGTTTCCGGTTTCAAAAGATCAAAACGAAACATCTGGGTGAGACTTCTAACTTTCTTTAGAGCAGTGAGACCAGCTGCCCGCGTAGCAGGGAAATTGACAAAATATGGCAAGTTTATGAAAGGAGTCAAGTATATGGGTTATGCGGGTTCAGCTGCTGTGTTCGCTTATGAAATGGCAGATGTATTCGGGGCCATTCCAGACGAGAAATATGAAGAGGTATCCAGACAGTTAGAAGAACTACATAAAGCGAGAACGAATGATCTCATGATCATGAGGAATATTACTTTATTCACCACAGGTCTTCATGAAAATGTTATAGTCACTTCTTAAATTCGGAACATTCTCAGTGAGACTTTTGACCGCTATGAGATCCATATCAAGGCGTCACAGGTTCTAAATTCATACATACAGCAGGTGGGAGTTGACCTGTTATTGCTCCGAATGGGGAGTATATCTTCTGATTTGATAACAATAGAAAATCAGAGAACATGGTTAGAATCGAAACTCCCTGGAATCCTCCTAGCTGACATCAGCTCTATATCTCCTCACCTTAAGGTATCACTTAAGGCGATCGATGAAGAAAGCGCTCAGATTGTCCTCCTCGTAGAAGTACCTCAACTGGATACAAGCTTCCAATTACTCAACTTCGTCAAATGGGAACCTGAAGTAACTGTAGATTCTAAGTATTCATCCCCGAAGAGAGAATTATACCTAGCCTTTAGGCAAACTGCAGGGGAAGAAATCATAGAGAACCCCTTATTAATCGACCCTGAGTCATGTCTGACTCAAGGGTTTATTCTTTGTGAGTCAGACTCAATACTAGAGACCATCCCGGGATTAACAGAAAATACCATCTGCACAAAACGAATTCTCGATTTCACACCCGCTCGGACCAAAAGATCACAACCAGATCTCTTCGAGATGGCGAGACATCCCACTTACGACATCAGCAACATTGTAGATAGAACTCTGTTGGTATCAAAGAAAAGTGAGGATACTGAGAGAAGTCTAAGCGACTTGACTCACCAGCTGGACAAGATGATTGAGGAATCTAAGCGGACAAGAGAAAATATCAGGACAACTCCTGGAACAAGCTGATAGAGACGACCGAGTAATCAAAGGTCTTTTTTAGTCGGCACTTTGATGACAATTGGATTCCTCATTTGGGGATGTTACCATCTTAAAGTTTACCTTGTTCAACGAGGGGCCAACAGAAAACAGATGAGAAGAACTCAAATGCTGGAACACTTAAATTCACTCCGAAACCAGCCTTAACGTAATCAATCTAATGCGGGTCAGACGAGCGTGATCCAACCTCTACCTTATTTACCAAAATAATTTAAGAACAATTATATGTTAAGTTTAGAAGTTTAGTGAAAGTGCAGCACATCTCTCGACACCCTAAGCCACCCACATCAATGTTGCTTCCTCGGCACCAATATGCGGTAGCCACTATAGGGGGCCCATTTAGTGGGTGGCAAGTCATCACCTGCCTCGAACATTTTGATATGAGACAAAATTGGCAGGTGCCGTTATCTCATTCCATAAACCAATATCAAGAACCATCAAAAGTTCACCATAATAGCCCAGATGTTTTTACCTTCATATTATAAAAAAAAAGTTAACAATATACCACCAACATATAAGAAAGAAATATGTAAAACACGGTCACATTATCTGTGGGTCTCGCTGAAATGCAATCCAGGGATAGTGTGACCGTGTTATAGTTACTGTTGTATTGAAAGGGCCTCTTGGTGTTAGCTTCGGCCCCACCAATGCCTCCCAAATGTCCGGGCTAGACCCGAGAGTTCAAAAGAATAATGATTGAAATAAATAAAATATGTAAAACGCGGTCGCATTGTCTCTGGGCCCCGCTGAAATGCAATGCCGTCGACGCCAGGTTTAGGGATAGTGCGACCGTGTTATAGTAACTCTTGGATTCAAAGGGCCTCTTGGTGTTAGCTTCGGCCCCATCATGGCCTCCCAAATGTCAGGGCTAGACCCGAGAATTTAAATGAATAAAAATAATGCTTGATATGATATACATTGTATAACATGTATACACAATGCATGTTTGGTGACCGCATTTTATTCTGTAAAAACTTCTATACTATACTTACCTAAAAACTTTAAAACTAAAATATAAAGAAACGAAAAAGAAATGAGTAAACTAAAAACCACAAAGCAGGAAAAAAAATTACGCTCGTGCCCGACGGCTTTCTCAACTCACTTGTTAGAAATAACCCTAGTTTACCTGCGCAGATGACAAAATGTATCCAGTCTTGCCATTAGTGTAAGCGCTCGGCGCGTATTGATAGCACGAATATTGTTATTCGCCTCTATCGGGGTGCGAGCGTATTTTGTTTTCCTGCAGGGCTTACACATATCTCTATCGAGAATTCTCTTTCGGTTCTCGATGTTGTCAGATAACATCTCTTCTTGTCGAGCTTGACTGTACCTCGACAGACAAGACCATATCTACTCAAGTCTCTCAGTTTCTTTTTGTTCATTCTTTGGAAAACTCCGGTCTTTTCTATGGTTGTGCCTCTACTTACATGTATTGGTCATGCAGATAATATGCGACAATATTTAATTGCCACTTACTTCTTAAGAATATCCTAGGAATTATGAATACTACTTTTTTAGTAGCGTAGGTATTCAAGTAATTTTTGTTAACAAATTGAATGTTAAACGAATTTTTGCTTGTTATGGTATAGACGTTACTATTGTACCGTATACGTGAGTATCATAAAGCCAGTAAATCTGTCATATTAAAGAGTTGAAAAATCAGAACGTGCAGCACCAGCAGAAAGCGCCAAGAAAACTCAAACTGTAAGTACCTAAAGAGAATGAGAGTAAGAATCCATTTGGTATACTCATAGGCTAGGGTGGTGTAAGATTGCGCGGCCGATAAGATTGCGCATAGACCATAACACGAAACCAGTGCGAAGTACGCAGCTAACTTCAGTTCTGTTTTGCTGAGTTCCGACATCAGTATGTGCTCCCGAAAATAAATTGAAATACTAGCTAAAACAGAGAGTCCAGGTGAGTTTTTATTCACTTTTGATCTTATTTTTTAACACCTTGAAATTGTCACTCATAAAAAACCCGACAGAACTACTGAGTTTTACTATCCGTTTTAGATGTTTCTGCCATTCATGTTTCGGGTGCTGACAACGCAATTCAATAATTTTCTAAGAGATGGAAGTAGTGTCCCGAGGATTACGTCGGAGTCAAAGTGTGTAAAATTGCGCACAGTGAGGGTGTATAAGGTTGCGCGCGCAGCCTTACACGGCAATTTATAATTTTAATTTTTAATATGACTTTTTATCGTATTTAATAGCTTTTAAAACTAATTATTGTTTTATTTATGTTTTAGGATGTTAAAAAGAAAATCTTTTTTTTTAATGCTTGAATGGGCTCACGTTTGACAACATCTCACCTACACCTTATAATATGTTTAACTCTTCAAGAAGCTCGTAAGCGTATTGAAACAGAAGAAAGCAAAAGGCAGGTGGCAGTATCCTTAAGAATGGCAGAGTCTACACTAAGATATCGCTTGCAAGCAAAACACACAATTTGCCACATAGTAGATTTGATGCTACAGTTAGTGTGTAAATTGAGCCGGAGATGACTGATGTTGCACCCTCTGGATCATCCAGATCTGGAGGCGATGGACGCAGGAGGCAAGCAGCCGCTCAAAGCGGCACTCTATGGGAGAGGCTTATGTTCAGCATAGGACGTCTTCAGGCTGATGATGATGATGATGACTCTTAGGGCTAATTATTAGCCTTAATAAATTGCGCAATCTTACCGATCTCTATGCGCAATCTTACACACCTAGGCGTTTAAAGTTGCGCAATTCTTCATTTGTGATTTTTTGTGAATTATATAAACACATTATACATTTGCTCAATAAATAGTTGACTGATTTGTTACTAGATAAGTACAGATTTAGAATTTTTATGACTATAAGTTTCAAAACTGCGCAAACTTACACCACCTTACCCTATTTTATTTGATGAAATTGAAATACTGGTTTTAAAACGTTTTAAAATAAAAATAAAAATTGGACGGGCCTCAAAGATTTTAAGAAAGATTTTTTAGATACATATTGGGGAGAAGCTTAACAAAATCTGTTAAGACGGAATATTGTCTATAACACTTGGGACTCTGAAGAATTCTACTATGCTAGGACATTTTCTATCATTAGCGGGTCAGGCTAAAATGCTCTCATACCCTATTCCGGAGAAACTTATAGTTAGTGATGACATTATGCGTCGTTACCCAAAAGAGGTCCAATATGCATGGTCCGTAAATCCGCAAGTCTCAATCTTTGGCGCACACAATTTCTATTTTCGCTATTTTGACTACTGGAACCTTGAAATAACACTTGCAGCACATGGGCATTATCTTGACTAGACTTAAAGTGTCAGGTCATATTATTACCACTGCCGGTATCAAGGCAGATCCTGAAAAAATTAATTCAATACAGGACTTTCCGATACCTAAAAAATATAACCTTTGCGAGCATTCCTCGGTCTGTGTAATTATTACAGAAGATTAATACCTAATTACAGTAACACAATTTTACCACTCAGTAAATTGCTCGAAAAGATAGGCCCTAGATATGGATGTCTGATGCACAGGCTGCTTTTGAGAATTTGAAACAGTTTCATACTATCATGTTGCATCACCCAGATAACAAAACCGTACCTACTACTTACAACCAGACAGTTCCAGTGTCGGATTAGCTGGGGTAATTATACCAGTATGACAATGAAGGGGGAATTAATATAATATTATAGTACTGTAGTCGGACTCTTAGGGGGGCAGAGTTAAAATGGGCAGTTACTGAACAGGAATTTTAGGGGATTATTTATTGCTTAAGGAAATTTGAAAGTTACCTTAAAGGTGCTAAGTTAATCATTAGAACAGATCATAAAGCAAGAACCTGGAAGTTATATAACACTAGGATAATACGGTGGATATTGTATCCGGAACAAGTTGATTATACAGTATAGCATGTCAAAGGTAAAGATAACATTGCAGTTGATGCTCTGTCTAGGTTCCCGCCAGACCAACCATTTGTACAAGAAGAAAAGATTCAATGCCCTGAAATTCATTATTTAGTTTAGAGTCTAGAAAAAATAAAGTATTGATAAATAAGATAAAAAAATATTATTAATCATCAGGAAACTGATAATGAAATCCAGAAAATTATTATGGTAATTAACAAAACGGCCGATCAGGAGACATCCAACACAGTTAAGCGTTGTAGATTGGTGCGGGACTCCCCGCACCAATCCACAACGACTAGCTAATCGCCGTTATTTCAATTCATTGCCTAGTGAAAGACTAGTTTTGTATCTACCTCAAGATCTGCACGAAGAAGTGTGTTTGCAAGTTCATAGTGAAATGGGGCGTCAGGGGGTGGGCGTACAAAACATTAAAATATATCAAAGATAGATTCTACTGGATTGAAATGGCTAAAGAATTAAATGCTATAATTAAACGGTGCCATATTTGTCAAGTCGCTAAAAACGATAATGTTAAAGATGTAGGCGAATGCAAATCAATAGTTACACAAAATGTCGGGGCAGATTTATATTAGCCCTTGCCAAAGGGAAGGTTTAGAGGCATTTATATTTTGGTTATACAGGATTCGTTTAGCAAGTTTGTCAAATTGTATGAGCTAAAAAGGGCCACTTCTAGAGCAGTGGTATCAAAGTTCAAATTTTATAATAAAATTATTCCAGTCAAAGTTGTAATGATATATAATGGTAGCCAATATAGTAGTGAGGTTTGGAGATCGAATTTAAAGGAATTAGGCATCAAAACGATTTATACCACTATTAGAAAACCTGGACCAAACACTACTGAGAGAGTAAATAAAGAGTCGGGCGAATGTTCAGAACTTATTGTCACCAAAAAATACTTAAAATTATACTTATATGAATTTCGTGACGAGCTTAAGCTTTATCTGACTGGACAGCCAATTTGTGCCTTTAAATCACGTCGACCTATTATACGACGAGCAATGGCTTATGAAATTGGCTTATTTGGCCGAAATATTCGAAAAACTCAATGCGGTCACCAGGGGGCGTACCGTGAGCTCTTAGCGCGATTCAAAACAGAGCCTATACTGGATCGCTCGTCAAAATCCCCAAACAAAAAAAAAGCGATCCATTATAGGCTCTGTTTTGAATCGCGATAAAAGCTCACGGTACGCCCCCAGGCCCTTACAAGGAAAATCCACCACCACATTCAGTGAAAGATAAATGAATATCTGCACTGAATAATAAATTTAGCTTCTGCCCGGTTAGCATGGACGGTAGACAAAATTGTCTTTCCCTGTTTTACTTCACTCGACAAGTAAGCAAGTATGAAGAAAGTGACATAAAACGGGAAAGACGATTTTCTCTACTGCCCGTGCTAACCGGGCTGGATCACATGCATCGAACAAAAAAGTTACGAATGTTTTCCACTTCTAAATGGATTTCTCACAGAAAATGAGTTACATTTGACTTCAAATGTGGAAAAAAACATCAATGAACATTTAACAAACCTCAAAAACACCTTGGGAGAGTATTTTCCAGAGGAGACACGCGACATTGATTGGGTACAAAATCCGTTCAGAAACCAGACCAAACCGTTGATGTTAAATGTGTCGGAGTATGAGAATTTGATTGATATCAAAAAATCCTCTGAAAAAAATAAACTTGTGTTTAAGAAAACACAAGTTTGAATCGGTGGCATTAAATGAATTTTGGATTGAGACTAGCCATGAATATGCATTTGCTGAGAAAGCCATAACAATTCTACTTCTCTACTAACAATTAACCCTCATTTTATTTGTTTTGTTATAGCTAATTATGCAGATGGAAAGTCTTCGATGACCTTTTCGACTCCGGTAACGGAACAACATACAACAAATCGACTAAAGGAAAACCTTTAAGGCAGGCAGTGACGCAGAAGTCACCACATTATACATTCTGGCAGGAAACAATTAATAAACTTCAAAAAATAAAATACGTAGATAATCAAGGTAAAGAAACATCGGTTCCTAAAACTGGGTAAAAGCTACCAAAGGGTGTGGCAGTACCTTAAAAAAAAATATTAAAGTTATGCGCCCGCGATAAACTCTGATCCCATTGAAAACTTCTATGGACATTGGACAATAATTGCGGGCGTATAATTTTAGAAATAACGACCCAGATTGCCACACCTTTAAAAATACCTTTAGATCACTTTTAATCACAAGGTTTATAAAATTCCACTCAGATTGTGAAGAGGATTCAGGCGAACAGTTGTTGAAATTAGAGGCATTATTTAATGCAGAAAAAGATACCGAAGATTCTAATCATGTTAACTCGCCTGAGAGCTTCCAAGTTGGGTAGAAAGTGAAAGCATTCAGACATCAGCAAGGCAGCAAATACTTGAAACACACTCACGCGCATATACGACAGGGTGGGTTGTAAGAAAAATTCTAAATAAAATTTCTTGCCAAAAATACGAGACGAACATGACCAATGAAGAATCAACCACTGAAAAAAATACGATTAATAACTGCATATCTTTTAAGGAATTCAAAAGCATGCAGTGAGATCCTTTGGAATCATCAGTTTAGAAGCAAACAAATACTTGGAAAAGCAGCTTGTATGCTTATGCGTGGCTGAACTATGGCATCATCTTCATGGACCTATTCATCATGCAGAAGAAATGTCTGAGAATCTCAGTGAATATTAAACAGCGAGATAGTTGTAAGCCTCACTTTATAGGGAAAAAAATACCTACCTTACCGAGATTAAATACATACTGCAAGTAGGCTTATATTCGTAAGAAAACAAAGGACACATTTTAAAGTCAAATTCGGAGGAACATAAAAACTACAATAAACGAAACAAACACAATCTTATCCTTTCAACTGCTAAATTACGCATATTTGGTCTCCACCTATGTCCTTATTATTTATCACATGCCGCACCTGATTGAAGTCGGATTAGTAGGAAAAGGGGTAAATTGCAATATTACGGCTATCGCTCTCGCAGGAAGCGTTTTATTGAGACTCTGGTTTTAGGAGGTGCCGTTGCCTGGAACCAGGCATCTATATGGTCCCTCCAAGACACAATTAGTGCCTTAGACACTCAGTTGAAGTCCATGAAATCGCAACAGCAGATTGTGGTAGATAGTATCAATACGCTGATCGATAATCAACATGCTATCCACCACGCTGTTGACCGGCAAGCTCGTATATTACGAGAATTTATGGAGAAGAGCAGTTGCGCTGAACTGAAGACTAATTATTTTAGGGAGATATACTCAACATGGCTGGCGATCGCACCCAACGATTTTGCCCGCGTTGTGGACAGTGCTCTATCGAGGAAAATAACTCCAGATCTGCTCCCAGCTACTGATGTGATATCTACCCTTTTAAAACACCCAGCTATAGCAGATACAGCGTATTCTAAGGATATGACTCTGCTGTACGAGTTGGGTAAACTATCCTTGCATCAAGTCAGCTATGACCCTTATCCGATGGTATCTGGTGTAATGATTTTCCCTAGAATACTGGTGGATAGATCCGCAGCTTTAATGGAAATATATACGACATACGCAAAATCAGGAGAAGAGTTCAGGAAACTACAGCTACCGGACATAATGGCCTGCAAGTCCCAGGGGTATTGCTGGGGAATATCCCCCACAGCCTGCAGGGAGATGCTGACATTGACATTGTGCCCCAAACAGAACAAACCAGACTTTAATAGATGTCTCCGGAAGCTGGTCAGCGATTCCACTCCTGCGATGTCGTGCACCTGGATGCTATCTAATCACCCTGATTTAGAGATACTTCGCTTTGACGGGGGAGTTTTAATCAGTGCCACAAATCAGACGGGGGAGATTATGATTTATCAAGGGAAAGACTTAATCGTTCATAGGACCATTGAAGCGAGTGAGAATCCCCTTATTTTAACAGCAGACAATGGAGACTACGGAGGTAGTCTCCATCGTCTGCTGTTAAAGTAAGGGAGTGGGAATGGTAAATTTGTCCTCCCATATGGAGATATGGGAGGACAAATTTACCAGCTTTCCCAAGAATCCATGAAAACCGGCTATGTGATCGTTGCAAACCATACTATCCCTCTACAGCAGTAGTGTATTATTGGGCATTCTACCCCACCACACGTTCGCTACGCTCACTTCCGTTCGCTTCGCTCACGGTGGGGTAGAATTCCCAATCGTATTTTTGAATATGATGATCGCGTTTCCGATGTTGGCGAACATCTCTATTCAGTGTTCCAATGTTGGCGAACATCTCTATTCAGTGTTCCGATGTTGGCGAACGTCTCTATGCAGTGAAACAATTTGCTTGCAAAACCAATACGCAAAACAACATTAGTTACTTACCTACGTTTATGCTGCCAATGGGCTACGTTTGCGATGCAGTTGTCGTGTGCACCTGATAATGATAAGCGTTCATAATATGACATAATGTCTAACTCGCAAATAGAACAGACATCCATCGTTCTGTTTACAATACCTACGTTATATACGGCGTTGAATGCACTATGTTGTTTCTCTAGCATGTAGGTATCATTTGTCAATGGTAATAAATGCAAATTAAATATCATGTCTAAACAAGTTTGTAGATATTTTTTATAAAATTTGTGTTCGGTGTCGCGAGGTATTCAAAGTTAGTTTGAACATAAGCACTAACATACGCATCTTGAGGCAACCAGTATTTTTACATTTAAAAAATA
This sequence comes from Ennomos quercinarius, assembly GCA_910589525.2. Lineage (NCBI taxonomy): Eukaryota > Metazoa > Arthropoda > Insecta > Lepidoptera > Geometridae > Ennomos > Ennomos quercinarius. The sequence goes on from OU342510.1 coordinate 6,545,814, forward strand.
AATTGCAGTTAAATTAATGGAGTTTCCTGTGCCCAAGCATTCTCGATATGCGGCTGAAAACATACGTTTAAATAGTTTCAATAGCTGGCCTGTTGGCTTAGCTCAAAAACCACAAGATATGGCAGATGCTGGATTTTTTTACACTGGAGAAGGTGACAAAGTGATATGTTATTTCTGTGGTGCAGGACTGAAAGATTGGAGTCCCGAAGATTTGCCTTTACCAGAGCATTCTCGCTGGTTCCCAACTTGTCCTTTTGTTTTACTTGTAAAAGGAAAAGATTTCGTCGCAAATATTCGTAAAAATACGTGTGAAGAGAAAAAAAAGAAGCAGTCTGGAGAATATTTGAACAGAAGAAAAATAAGTGAGAGTGAATGTAATATAAAAAATGCAAGTGCAGATTATATGCCTACTGGAATGTATTGTAAGATCTGTTTGGAAGAAGACCTGAATATATGTTTTATACCATGTGGTCACGCAGTTAGCTGTAGTAAATGTGTTCTCTCATTAAAAAATAAATGCCCGATGTGTAGGCTTTCTTTTTTTAAGATAGTCAAATTGTACTTCTAACTTTTATTAATAGTTTAATTTTACTTTATTATTGTGTGATATTTTAATTACTTAAGTATTTAAATTAAAGAACTTAGAACAGTTTAGATTGTTTTTATGCATTACCTACCTACCGATAAACATAAGAAATAAATAATATTATACATTATAGTGAAAGCCTTAATTAAAACATAAGTAAGTAAGGTGATTTGAACCAGTTTTTACAGTATTTCTGCTGAATTAGTATAAACATAATAATTCTTGGCTTAAAAAACATTCTCAATATTGTACTTATTATCGTTTTTGGCTCAGATTCCTCTTTAGTTTTTTACATTTCGAGACCCTTTTGGCTCAAGGATACCTAATCGTAAAATTAGACCAGCTTGGCTCGTATCCTCCTCGAAATAATAAAAAACAAGTTTTAAATAATTTTATTTATTTTTTCTTTATTCGATACCAGATTGGCTCAAGGATACCTAATTGTAAATTAGACCAGGTTGGCTCGTATCCTCATCGAAATATTAAGAAACAAAATAAATAATTTCACTACTTTTTTTCCCTTGACTCGATACCAGCTTGGCTCAAGGATACCTAACTATGAATTAGACCCGGTTGGCTCGTATCCTCATCGAGAACGGAACAAAAATTCGTGAAAAATAATTTGTTATTTTTTTACTTCAAATTTGAGACCCCAATCGGCTCGAAGACACCTAAATTACTGCTTTCATTTAGACCAGCTTGGCTCGTACCCTTCACGAAATAAGCCACAAAAATATTTTGCGTTTTATATTCGTGGCCAGATTGGCTCAAAGGCACCTAAATTAGGACTGTAATTTAGACATGGTTTGTTCGTGTCTTCCTCAAAATCCAAAGTAAAAAAATACTCTTTGTTGCTTGTGAGAAATTTGAAGCAAACACGTAATAAAAATTAGACAATGTTTTCTATGCTAAATATTAATGCATCCGAAAATGTATTTTATAGAATTTTATTTACTGTTTATTATTTGTTTAATTCTTGCACTTGCACCAAACATGTACAAAGTTGACATAATGCTAACAGCATTTTAAACCAGTCAACTAAAAGTGCAGAAAGTAGATTAGGCATACACAAAATGAAATGAGCAAATTGTTGACCATGCAAAATAAATAAGAAAAACTAAGGCATCAATCTCATTTTTGTTTAAAAATGACATTTGTTATACATTATTTTATGTTATTTCTTATTAAATTCTTACTTATCAGTATGTACAAATAAATTAATTGAAATTGAAATATTTATTGTCATATTACAAAGAACTTTTCGTTTATTAAAGAATATTTTAAAATATCACACACATAACTTTAAAGTAAAATTACCCAAATTGTGCAAAATAGAACCAATGGTGTTAATTTTATTGAATAAGGTATTCATGACCTAGTATTTATAGGTATATATTGGCGAAATTTACAAAATAATTACAAATATTACCGACCTGAAGAATATCAAGCACTTACCATAACCGGTGGATTATTCGTGCACAAAACATGTTTTTTTATCATTTTAACAAACACTTTTATACATCAATTTCATTAAATTAAACTTGATTATATTATCTGCCACATTTTTTCTCACGAACACTACACTATTTATGACACTACGATATTATTGTTGCTACCTACGTGCATTGCATTTGCATGTGCGCGTCACGTAAGCCCTAGTACAGTCAAGTACAAACTCAAGTTGTTGACGTTCTTGGTTGTTGGTTCTTGTTGGTATTTAACTTATTGGGTGCCTACATTATTTTACCAACCTTATTATTATATCTTATGACCTAGCATATACCTACATACAGTAGGGATCCGATAGATGATGGAGGCGAGCAGCCGCTCAAAGTGGCGCTCTGTGGGGGAGGCCTATATTCAGCAGTGGATGTTTTTAGGCAGTTGATGATGACATTACATCATAGTTCAAAATTGACAGACAAGTGATATCACTTATTATTTTAAGTAGGTACCTATGTATTAATATCGTAACTTATGAATTACAAGAAAACTCGTCTATTATTCATTACTAAGTCGAATTTATAAATGAAGAGTATTCGATTTTTACATCATACATAATTATACGTATAAAACATAGGTAACCTACGTAATTCGGTATTCCTCGATTCATAGAGATACCTAAATATTGTGCATGCTAATCAATTTTGTATTTAAAATAGGTCCTACAATGCGTATAGAACTTGTTATTTAAAACATTACTTAAGTGAATTCACAAAAAACATCTGAAAGCTTATTTTTCCATTCGACTGTACAAACACACACTACTGCTGTTAAAGTTGCTTGTCAAGCCTTTTAAAGGGTTTTGTACAGTCAACTGAAATCTATTGTTATAGCAATTTGAAATATTGAAATAAGTCTTTATAAATCCATAAGTGTAGGTAGGTACAAGTACCTACTTGAAATTGGGTACCATTTGCTAACATTTGAGTAACATTTGGGTATGTAGTTTTGTGGTAATACCTTTTTTATTTGATTCACAACGCTCTATAAAGTATAATACATAATATAATTAACATATTCGAATATGCTGTCTCAAACTGGTCCTCTTTTAGCATACATGTATATAGAAGTTTTATTACATAATGCTTTTAGGATTAGCACCATTATTGTAACGTCGATGATTTTGTGCCAGACTGTACATCTGTACTTTACGTATTTATAGCACACAAGCAACGTTTTTGCAGAATGCTTATTAAATGATTTTATAGTTTCTCACCAACAAAGATCGTTTCAGATAACACAAAGCATATTCCGTGAAGTACAAAGTAATGCCGCCAGTTTAGATCTAAAACGTAATATGTACTAAATTAATTGATTCATATAATGACAAATTATGGGGTATTTTATGATTTATATTAGCTCGAATTAGAGAAATGATGACACGAATGCTACTGGTATAAACCCAAAACGTAATATGTACACAATTGTGTATTTTTATTAAATAATGACAGAATATGTTATTATTACGATTAATTTTTGTTCGAATTGGGGAAATGCTGACATTATAGATTTTTATGTTTAAAACGGCCTGTTTTCGCCACAAATCGCTACATTTAATTACATTGTCATATCAGTGACAAGTGCCTTCGGAGTTCCACAGCTGTTCTACATTTCTACTTAAAATGTTAGTAAGTGATAAAATATAATTTCAGTAATTAAATTAATTACTGAATAATTTTTTGACAATGAATAATTTTATTTAATGTGTTATTCTCTTCTCAGGTCTGATTCCGAGTACGATAGCGCCCCCTCGCCACTGCCAGTGCCTACGCCCACGCCACCACAGCCGAAAAAGAAGGCCGCGAAGCGGAAATCTGCACCCAACGCGGCTGGCTCTGCTGGCTACAATCTGACCGCGCCGGCACCACCGTCAACCAGCAGCGCTACTGCTACGGTTCACTCATCCAAGTAAGTTTCACAACATAATTGCATTTTATCAACAAATTCTTCTTAGTAGTGCAAATAAAGGTACCTTACCTACTTTAATTAGTGTATATTACCAACTTTTTCTACTATTAAAATAAACATTCATCACTCATTCACTACATTAAACTAGTAACAAACCTAAGCCTTAAAAAATATAAAAAGTACCTACTTTATTATCGAAAGTAATAGAAACATTTTCAATGTTTTATCGTGTTGTTAAATATTACCTTTATGTTACAGCATACGCAAACGGAAGGCGGACATCTTTGCCATACTGAAAGCCGAAGAACGTTTAAACAGCGCGGCACCACCACCGAGTTCGGCCAACACGTCCAGCTTCACTGCGCGCGTCTCTAACGGTCAGGTTAAGCGTAGCGTCACCCTTGACGGGAATTTTTTTATAGACCTAAAGATCTATAACACTGCCGACTGGGTGGCAAACAAGCCTGAGGAGCGTTACAAAAAAGCATTATCAAGTATAAAGCTTGCAACAGACGTTGACTCTCCCGAATGGGAGGCGATTCAACGTTTTATAGGGCTCGCTTTTACGCGATTTGAGAAGAGCGAGCCTGTATTTTACAAAAATACAAAATGAGCGTTAGAAAATATACTATTGTTGTTTTGTAACGCTCCTTTGAAAATAAGCCTTATCGTGTATGTTACATGTTAAACTTTATTCGATTATTTTAGATAGAATCCATCTAAATATTAGAAGAGGAAGGTCTTTGTCCAACAGTGGAACTATCTAGATTGTAACTTTATCTTTCATTTTAGGTAAAACATTAGTTTAGTTTGGTTGGTTTTAAACACTAAATATATATATCAGATACTTACACTTTTAACCTACATATTATAAAAGAAGATTAATTTCAGTAGTCCCTAAATTTCAGAAGTATTGTTTTAAAATGCCTTACTGCACGCTATGTGCAATATCAGTAAAAAATACATCCTGGGTAGGACATTTACGTAGTGATAAGCACAAACAAAATGATAGCAGCGTGACTCATCACGATGGTGTGGATATAGTCTCGTCAGCATTTCGGTCTCGCATAGCTACGTACAGAATTACTGCACCTGACGAACAAAGCTCGATAGAAGCGTTTTTCGATTCTATTAGTAAAAAAATAAAGTCTCTGTTAAATGAATCATTAAAAAAACATACGTGCTTAAAAGTAAACTTTGAACTTTATTCAATGTTTTTAATGATAAAAGATAATAAACAAGAAATGAAATCATTCGGAACTAAAAACGCTGTTTTGTATAGCAATTACGATTTTGATTCATTATGTGATGACATATTGAGCAAATTAAAAAATAAGATCGAAGAATTTACGGAGCGTGATAGTGGTTGGACGTTATTGAATCACTCGCATTTAGAGATAAATGTTAATAAGTATCAACCGTTGGGCGGATCGACCTTTATAGACTTGCCTAAAAATATAAAAAATAAAAAGGCTTGTCTTAATATACACAACTCTGATGAATTTTGTTTTATGTGGTGTGTGACAGCGGCTTTATTTCCAACTACAACGCACCCTGAAAGAGTGTCATCGTACCCAGATTTTCGCACCAAATTCAATGTCGATAAGATGCACTTTCCTGTAACTTTTGCTGATATTCAAGTGTTTGAAAAAAATAATCCAAACATAAAATTCATAGTCTATGGTATAAAAAATAAAAAATACATTGTAGGTCCTGTGTATAAATCGAACGAAATTAATGAAAATGACAAAATTATACATTTGTTATTGCTTGAAAATGATGTATCTTCCCACTACTGCTTAGTGAAAAATTTGTCACGACTCGTAAGGGGACAAATAACAGGCCACCATGGCAAGATACATTTTTGTGATACTTGTTTAGTATTTTTCAACACAACCAACGAGCTTGATAATCATTCATGTGGGGGTATAGTAACGATTTTACCTGAGAAAGGTTCAGTAATCAGTTTTAAAAATTACAATCACAAGCAGGATATTCCTTTTGTAATTTATGCTGATTTTGAATCATTGTTAGAAAAATGTGACAAACACGTGGAGCAATCTAAATCACCAAATACATGCACTTTGCAACGTCACGTTCCTGCGGCTTTCGGCTATCATATTGTATGCTCTATTGATGAAAGTTATAATCGTTATGTGTCATACCGAGGCCCTGATTGCGTCGATAAATTTATCGAGTCTTTATATCAAGACGTTTCTGAAATCAATAAAATATTAAGTAAACATGTTCGCATGATTTTTAATGAACAGAACGCAATTGACTTTGCCAATGCAATTCACTGCCACATATGTGAGCATTTTCTTTATTCAGATAAAGTCAGAGATCACTGTCACATATCAGGTAAATATCGTGGTGCTGCACATAGCTATTGTAATTTACAATATCAATTGCGAAAGTTTGTTCCAATATTCTTTCACAATTTGTCTGGATATGACTGCCATTTATTCATAAAAAAACTAGGAGAAGCTCCGGGCCCCATAAAAATAATTCCTAAAACTAAGGAAAACTATATCTGTTTTACAAAATTCATTCCGGTTTTAGAAGGAGAGTTTGTTCAACTTCGATTTGTAGACTCGCTCAAGTTTTTAGGTACAAGCTTAGAGAAGCTAGCAAAAACAATTAATAAGAACGAATTTAAACATATGAGTAATTATTTTCCAAATGAGGCTGAATTGCAGTTGTTAATGCGTAAAGGAATATACCCATATGAGTATATGGACGATTGGACACGATATAGTGAACAATCGCTTCCGTCCAAGGAATGTTTTTACAGCTCACTCACAAATGAAAATATATCAAAAGAAGATTATAGACATGCTCAATTGGTTTGGCATACATTCAATATAAACAATTTAGGTGAGTATACAGATTTATATTTAAAAACAGACGTACTTTTGTTGAGTGAAATATTTGAACATTTTAGACAAACATGCAAGATTCACTATCACCTGGATCCAGCTTTCTATGTCACTGCACCTAGCCTATCTTTTGACGCGATGCTTTTGAAAACGGGTGTTGAGTTAGAGCTTATTGATAATTTAGAAATAATAAAAATGATCCAAAACGCTATTAGAGGCGGCGTCTGTATGTGTGCACACAGGCATGTTTTAGCCAATAACCACTATTTAGCAAATTATGATGAATCTCAAACAGATTCCTATATTGCTTATATTGACTGTAATAATTTGTACGGATTTAGCATGTGCCAGCCGTTACCTATATCAGATTTTAGATTGTTGGAACAAACAGAAATTGATAATTTGAACGTATTAAACATCTCAAATGACGCTCAGTATGGATTCATCCTCGAGGTCGATTTGATCTACCCAGACAACTTGCATGACACACATAATGATCTACCATTTTGTCCAGAGAAATGTGTTCCTCCTGGAGGAAAGCATTCTAAACTTGTGCCCAACTTGAATGACAAATATTTCTATGTGATACATTATGTTCATTTGAAAACGTGCCTCAAACATGGTATTGTTTTAAAAAAAATACATAGGGTTATATCTTTCAGACAAACGCCATTTTTGAAAAAATACATTGATTTTAATACAGCCCTTCGACAAAAAGCCACGTCAACTTTTGAACAAGATTTTTTTAAATTACTTAACAACAGCATATTCGGTAAAACATTGGAAAACAATGAAAAAAGAGTCAATGTAAAGTTGGTAAATACGTGGAATGATGATAATAATGTAACCAAAAAGAAGTTAGGTGCAAAAAAATTAATTTCGAGTCCTAGTTTTCATAGTGCATCTATTTTCACGGAAAATTTAGTTGCTATACAGCTAAAACCGGATCGTGTCGTTTTAGACAAACCAATTTACATTGGGTTTACAGTTCTGGAATTATCTAAAAGTCACATGTATGACTTTCACTATTCAGTTATCCAACCTCATTACAAAAATCGTGTACAGATGTGCTATACAGATACAGATAGTTTCATTTACCACATAGAAACCAAAGATTTCTATAAAGATATTAATGAAATATTTTTAGAATATTTTGACACAAGTAATTTTGACCCTAAAAACAAATTTGGTTTGCCTGCTATAAATAAGAAAGTACCGGGTCTTTTTAAAGATGAAATGAGTGGAAAAATAATTTCTGAATTTGTAGGTCTTCGAGCAAAGCTGTACTGTGTCGAGACCGGAGAGTATACTATAAAAAAAGCTAAAGGCGTGAAGGGTTGTGTAGTGCGTGATTTAGATGCTTCAGACTACAAAAAAACTTTATATAGTAATGATGTAGTTCGAAAAGTAAATGTTTTATTTAAATCCATAAAACACGAGATATACACTAGAACAGTAAATAAAGTTGCATTGTCTAGCAATGACGATAAACGTTTAATTAGCAAAGATAAAATCCACACCACAGCGTGGGGGCATGCCTCAATATTAAATATAAAACGTAGTAATCTTTAAGTGCTTCGTTATGGTACCAGGTTGATGATTGAAGCTAAAAAAACTACTTTTAAAAATAAAACTTGTATTTTATGTAGACCGTAGCATGTAAACTTATGTGTGTTAGATAACTAAGAAGACTTAACTTTAAGAAGTAGAAGTTCTATTATTTGTACGTTTTAGTATTAGTTTTGTAAAATGAAGACATAAATAAAAACGATATGTGCTTAATATTTTATGTTTTTTATTTGAAATATCCTATGGTCATTACAGTTATTTTTAAATAAAACCTAAATTATCACCTAGCACTTTGACAGTATAAAATACCTAATATGATACCAACCGTGAAATTTTAGCAATTGATTTAAATATAACTGGAATGATCTTCGTAATACATAATATAAGTAGGTACCTACGTTATTCTCAGAATAGATACAAGAGTAGATAAATCATTAATAGTTGCATAAAGTATGGTTAGAAACAAGTCGATTCCTGTTTGATAAAAAGTATCTAAGTACTTAAGTATATTTCCTTAACCATATTGTGTTCAATTTCATCATGTAAGCAGTTTGAGATCACCCGACACGCCTCTGTTTAAATGCGACATCGTTAAGATCAGCATTTTTATAGTAAGCAAGCTTAAAACAAGTACGGACTTGAATTATTAGTACCTAACAAGTCGATTCCTGTGAAAAGTGCCCGTCAATAGGTCAGCCCGTATAATATTTCATCAAGTAAGCAATTTGATACAAGTAATATCACTGCGCTGATTCATTAAATCATAACCATTTGCAGAAGGCACTAGTCACTTTAACTTTTACATCACAATTTATCTAATATTTCTATTTATTTTGAAACTGCAGAGTATCTACACGTTAATCTGAGTAAGTATTTAATATCATGTATAAAATTATTATTTTAAAACGTTATTATGTTTATGATAATAATTATTTTTTATTTGATTACAGGAAAACAGTTATGGAATCCGAAACTGACCCAATGTGGGTGCAATGTGCTCAAGAACCCGTGACCTGGGAGGAATTAGAAAAATTAGGACAGGAGAGAAACGAACGTCATCGTCTTGAAGCTGCTAAGATTGTGGAAAAGCAAGGAAAGCCTTCCAAACGTAAAAATAAAGACTCCTTGTCATATATCATCAGCAAAGCGCCTAGGATTGGACACAGACTGATCAAAATACAAGTGCTTGACTATGATCAAAGATTACCGACCAATTACAGTGAAAGTGTTCGTCTTCAGTATGCTGTTGTAGATCCTATAGACGAAATAATGGACTTAACCGAAAATATTATTAACAAGATTTCAAAAAAATTGTCTGAAAGTTTAGTTTAATATAATAATTGTAAATAATGAACTGATTAAAATAAACTTTATTTATAATTGTGTTATTTAAGTATCAATAATGATTGTAAATAATTGAAATAAATTTTAATGTAATTAAATTGTGTAAAGTTTTATGGACCTACTTACTTTAAGTTATTTAAGTAATGAATAATAATGTATAATAATAATGATTGTAAATAATTAACCAATTGAAATAGTCCTTGAAAATAAATTTTGTGTAAATAATATTTTTTAGTTTTATTATACAATAAGGAAAGGTTTAGTAATAAATAAACTATAGTTTAAATCCATCACAATATATTTATAAGACAAACTTAAATTAAATAACAATCCCAACAATTCATATATTATAAGTATGTTACTTACATAATATTGTTAGTATTATTATCATTAAACCATTTCTTAATAACTACAACATTTTTTAAAGCACAATTTTTTTTATGATAAATACAATTATACAGTGTAATATTGTTATCTTGACAGTATTCATTATATAAACTTAAAAAATTAGGACAACCTTTTTCTCCAATGTCTTCTATAGAACAATCAGTAGATAATTGTTTTACCCATTTAATTTTTTCCAGTCCCTTCACTAATATATTTTTGTTTTCCAAAATTGGTTTAATAGTACGTTTAAACTCACGATAATCTATGAAGCCTTGTGACCAAAATATGCCACGCTCTCTTTCTAACCATGAAACTTGTTTCTTTTCTTGCCGTGATAAACTTGAATACGAATAAGGAGGCTTCACCAAAAACACTTGAGTATGTTCTCGTGTAGCTAATGCAAATTCTTTTACAATAAAGTTATTTGAACAATCTTTGAATCCCTGCAAATCAACTATAATACAGTTAGGATTCATGATACCTTTTTCACGATATTACTCAGAGGTTTGTATTCTATAATACAATCGTTAAGTATAAGGCAATATGCAGTAGTGTTTGCTGGGAATGGGGCGTCAGTTTCCAGGTCAACACGAACGTCTATTGGTCCTGCTTTCAGAGTTTCGTTTTGTCGCGAACAATCTATCACGAATAAAGGAGCTTTATTTTTAAAATCTGCAAAACTTAACAACGGTTCTGGACGACGACCATGGTATGACTGTTGGAATTTAGCATATTGTTCGTAAATTATAGCATAGTTATTATCCCCAAACCTCGTATTCAAATTTTCATAAGGAAAGTAACATGAATTTAGAAATACTTTAACATCACGTAAGGAACAGTGATCAAATTGTGACATGTCTTTATTAGCGTGACGGTTTCGATCCGTTTGTAAACCGATAATAACAAATCTAGGCTTTTCTATTTGGGAAGAAGTTTTTATTGACCAGGTATGTTTTGTAGTTTGCGGGATTGCAGAGTACTCGTAAAGATCCCAGTTTCTAAACACCATGCTGATTGGACGATCTTTTTCGAGGAGTCTAAGCAAATTAATTCTCTCACGGTCGGATACTTTGATATGAGGTACGCGCCAAGTAATGTGTTTAATTTCAACATCCTGAACAAATTCTCCAGTATTTAATTGCAAGGCGTTAAGATTTGTACTACTTCGTAGTAAAACTAATTCATGTTTACAATTCATAATAATTTTGTTATAATCTTCCGCAAATCCTAAAACTTTGCAAAGAGGTATTGATACCGAAAAACTACCCGAAACAGAAGTTGTTGATCCATTTATATCCCACCCCCAAGACTTAGACATCTTCGACTCATTTTCGTTCATGGATAGAAGGGATTTCATTGTGGTAGTTATACCGGCATTTTTAATTTTATCTATTTCCACTCCATTGAGTTCATACCGAATATCTTGGAAGAAGAAAAGAGTCGGGTTGTTTGTAAAATGGACCAGATCTATTTTCGCTTTTGTTTCCTTGTTAATCACGATGACATTGCCTTCCAAATACAATGTACTCGCAGAAGGTAATATATATAGATCTTGTTGATTGATTGGTATACGTATCTCATCATTTGTATTAAAGCTTGTAACATATGGTTTATAGGAATGAAATTCAATGCTTTCGACGGTATTGTCGTGCAAAACAGGAGCTGTTATATTAAGTATACTCATTTTAAGAGCCCAATCAGTTTGAGAAATTTCTTATTTTCTTTCGTTAACCTTATTTTAGGTCTTCTTTTAATGATGGTACGATTAAGTGATAGAATTCACTCTTGATATTGAGGTTTTATTAAAGTCAATCATGTTTTTTCTTCAGATGTAAATACAGTTGAATGTCTTCTCCTCGCAAATTAATCAAATTGTTATTTGCATCGACAATTCTAATAGTAATAGAACATATGCTATTTTGATTTACTGGAAAGTAGATAACGTTTCTTGGTATTTCAATAATTCTGTACCCTGGTGGCACGTTTGGTGCAAACTCGTGGATTATATGAGTAGGTTTTCCGTTAACATATGATCCGCTGACAATGTCACATTCGATTCTTAGCACAGTTGTTGATAGAATGCTGACAGGAAAGCGAGATACATTTAATATATTAGCTTTTAGTGTCTCTTTACTAAAACCTAATATTTTACCTAATGAAGGTTCTTTTTCAAAATGTATATCTTTTGAACAAAATATAGCTGTTTTTAGTGTGTTATTGTTACAAGTTAATTTAAACGAGCAATCTTTAATATTTTCACTCAAATAGTCACTTATGTCTTGAAGCTCATATGAACCTTCAGGTATTTCAATCACCCCACTATCACCATAGTGGAATTTGTTATTTGTACTGTCTATATTCGGTATGGAATTGAATGTTGAAAAATACAACAAACCACATTCATATTCACCATCTAGCTGAAGGGCTGGTGAATAATTTGTCGTTGAAGCTGAAGTCAAACTAGATATAGACAGTGTGAATGTCATCGTGCTACTAATAGCATTGCAAGAAGCCTATATCAATTTAAACAATTTTTCCAATAGCTTTTCAAATATTTTAGGCACAAGTGTCCACAATTTACGGTATCGTAACTTTGATACTTAACATAGTTATAATGAATATCTCGATTATTTAAATATTTTATTAGTTCTAATGGAGGTTTCAAATCACCAAAGCTATCGAAATACTCACAATAGTTGTTATCTTTAACATAAGCTACCCAATGAGTTCCTTGATTTTTATAATCATCTAAATTCAAGACACCGCATTCAACTCGTTTTGAACGTTTCGGCAATCGATTTCTCATAAAAACTCCTCTAAAATGCGGTATGTTACTGGCATGTTCTTTAATATCTACATCAGTAAGTGCACGATTGGGTAGCCGCTTCTTCAGTTTTTTGGATTAGTTAAGAATAAGCCACTACCTTTTTTATAAGGTTTAATGTACATGCCTTTGCCCAAGGCAATCGCTTCCATCATTCTGTTATGTCGTTCACATTCACTAAGATTTTTTTGACCTGCTTTGTAATCATTAACAGCCTTTGCAATACCAGCTGCTCCACCGGATAATGCGCCAATCGCAGAAAGTCCAGCAAATATCGGTATCAGCGGTAAAAATCCTCCTGTCTTAGGGATCGGTATAACTCGAGGTATGCTAACATTTTTTTTACCAAATAATTTTTTGGCTACTGAATATGCAACTTTGATGGCAGTCTTGAAATTTTTTGGTTTTGTTTTCTTGAGTTTTGAGTTAATCTTAGATATTATTGTTTTAAAGGATTTTCCACCAGCTCCTATTTTCACTTTTGATTTCATTACTTTGCTTACTAACCAAGACGCTAACTTCTCACCTTTGCTAGCGCTTTTTGATTTAGATCGTTGTTTAGCCATGTTCATAAGTTGTAAATCGGCTTTATGTCGGTCTTGCAGGTTAGAGCTATTTGAATAAGCTATGTCGTGTTGCTTACAAGCTTCGTCCAATTCATTAACCCCTTTATCACCTCTTTGTAACCGTTCCGATAGTTTCGTACCCGGTCCACAATAATTATATCCTGGCAAATGCAACTCAAACGGTAAATTATTTATTAAATTATTAATAAGTCCTCCCCCTTCCATTAGCAATACAATAATGAAAATTGTACGTAACTATTGTAGTTTTTATAGAATTATAACAGCGAGTTTTTATTGATCCATGAATTGTTACTCTCACTAAGACCTAACCATTTTACATACAGCTTATTACCACACCTCCTCAGCACTTTTTCAATCAAATAAATATTTGGATATTTTGTTTTTTGTAGCTCTTGTTCATAGAATGAGCCTAATATGTTCTGCTTCTGTTGATCTTCAATGTTATAAGTAGTTGGGTTGGTATTATTTACTTTTGTTATCGTAAAAAGTTCAGTAGACCAATTAGGAGTGTATCCTTTTTGGAAAGCTCCTTTGTATTTACTGATGCGTACTTGATCGCCACATTGAAATTTTGTCTTCTTAAGTTTAAGGGTTTGCTGGGTTTTGTAAATATTATGCATCACTTGCACTGCATTTAGTGAGCTTACATCCACGGGTTTAAACTTTGTAGTACGATGCAGAGTGTTATTGTATTCTGTCATGATGCGTTCTAATGGTTTTCCAACCCATTTGTAGTTACCAACCAGATTAAAATATTTGTATAATTTGTTTTTTATAGTTCTTATTAATCTTTCCACAATTGATGCTTTTTTAACTGAATACGTAGAGTAATGGTTTATTTCATATACTTTCATTAAGTTTCGAAATACATCATTATAAAACTCTTTCCCATGGTCAGTTTGTAAATGTATCGGTCTTCTTCCCTTCGTAAGTAAACGTTCAAATGCAACTGATATTTCGTTTTTAGATTTAGATTTAACTGGAACAGTCCACGATAGTTTAGAAAAAGCATCTATTACAACCAAGATGTACTTAAACCCTTTGTTACTTTTTTGGACTTTTTGCATATCAATTAAATCTGCTTGCCACAAGTCATCAATTCCTTTTAAAACGACTGGACGGCGAATAAAGTTTCGACGTGCTTGTTTATGAATTTCCTCAACCAATTCTTGTTTGCTCATTTTTTATATTTGTTTTATTATTGGACTGAGATTATTTTCATCTTTAATAGAAGGTTTAGGTTGAAACTGATCAAATATCACTTGGATTTTACTTTTTATATTTATTATCTCTGTGTCTGTTTTTTGTTGCTTAATATAAAACTCTGTGAGTTTCTGATCAACGTATTGTTTGTTAACAGCATCATCAGGAAAAGATGGTAGTTTAACACCTTTCAGCCTTGTTAGCTTTAAATCAAATTCTCCATCGTCTGACTTGTTAAGCTTCATATCAGTCAAATCTGTGGGTAACCTCAACCTTTTATGGACGTGCTGTCCAAATTTATCCATATTTATATTATTGACCGCCTTTATGGCTTTGCAAAAGATAACTGAACAAAAATCAATATATACTCTGTACTATATCTAGCGAATGATGCCATTTTCTCGTAGTTCCTCAATAATAGATATTATTTCATTTTCGAGGCCAGTATTACCAGCATCACGAGATGCAAGTAATAATCTTAATCTTTCAACCAATTCATTGGGGTCGTCCCAATAAACATAATCTACATTTTCTTTAATTTTTTTCATGAGTGGCAGTCCTGAACCTTTATGAAGACTCTCGGTACTGGAAAGGTGCTGTTTACTTAACTTAAAAAGTGGTTTTATAATATGTAAGTATTTTAAACCTTTATTACTTTTGATTGGTTTTTTAGCATCAAAATCACGTCGATGTGCATTAGTACAAATTAATATTTGTTTATAATTATTCAAGTCATCTTCGGTCATTAAAGTCATATCAGGTGACTTTTTAAATAACAACTCGTTGAGCCCAGGCGTTTTATCATAACTTTGGCCACCAACTGAAATGGTATCATTGGTAACACTAACACGCGATGTTCCCATTTTAAGTTTACCACGATCCAATCTTACTCCAAAAGGAACATCTTGAAATACTTCAGAAGATAAAGACCATGCACTATTGCTGTTTGACTCATAATTAGACTCAAGTGACTTAAATGACGAAGCACTGATATCTTTTTCATTTACGTCAATGTCTGATAAATATTCATCCTCATCATCAGTGTTTGATATATTAATAACTGTCTGATCAGATTTTCTTTTTCTCGTATTAGTTAATGAATCAACTATAGTTTCATAGGACGGATAATCACCATCATCCCCTTTCACGTTTTTTACTTTGCTTAAATCAGGAGCTGTATTGTTCTCCACTCCATTCAAACTGTTATCCTTTACTATTTTATTAAGCGGATCTGTGATTGGTTTAAATACTGATTCCAGCACATTTTCATTATCAACCTTTAAATTTTGCATAATTTTCACCTTCTTTTTAACAGCATCAGCAGACTTTATAATTTGTTTTTTTAAATATTTTTCCGTATTCATTTTTAATCAGTACTTAGCTTTAACACGTCTAAGCCATAAATGAAGGTATATTTACTGTAGGATGTTATTATATGGCATTTATTTATCAAAAACTACAAAGGTATCAAAGTTTCTTCTATAACATCCTTTGTTTTTTTCACAATCTTTATTTATGACTAAATAGTTATAGGGAACACTCCAGATTTGAGCACACATATCACGAAACTGATTCCAAGACATATGAGTGTTAACATGTTCATCATAAACATGTCTAAGATTAATATCATCTTGTTTAAAAAGGACTAAGAGATTCGCATTATCTCTTATGAGTTGTTTTGGTATCTTGCTGTATGTTTGGTTTAAATAAAAACAATCTATGTTTTTGTGTCTCCCCATCGTAAAATAATCCCGTATATTATTTTGTTTCTCACAAGCTACATCATCAAATACTATTACTGAGTTAGGTCTTGCTTCATGTGGACTCAAAACTTTCTCATTTTCACTAAACTTAGAGAAAATAATTTCTGGAACTTTTTTAAAAACCTGTTCCAAGAACATGTATTTCGGTTGATATAAAGTTTTAGAATAAATGTATATGTTCAAGAATTGTAAACCTTCTTCATGTAAAAGAAGACCAACCAATAGATTAGTTTTACCGCAGTTGGATGGACCACAAATTAAACATCGAATCGTGTTAGGTAGCAGCGCCCCGTGTCTATTGTTACTCTTTCTGTTAAATGATACACATACGTTATCAAATTTTAAAGAACGTGATTGCTTTACAAATAGCATGTTCTTCTCATTACAATGCTGAGTTAAAAATGGATTAATGATACAAGATTCTACAGTTTTATACAAAAACTAGTTTTTAGATTTGAAAAAACACGTCGATTTTGATGAACAGAAACGTTCACCTACATCGCAAACGAATTCAAAAAATACGATAGGGCATTCTACCCCATAACCAAATTCAAAAAATGCGATTGGGCATTCTACCCCACCGGATGTTCGCCAACATCGGAAACGCGATAACCATATTCAAAATACGATTGGGCATTCTACCCCACCGGAGTGAGCGGAGCGAACGGACGTGAGCGTAGCGAGCGTGCGGTGGGGTAGAATGCCCAATAATACACTACTTACAGCACGAGTCATTGGAGGGGCTAAGTGGAGTTTTAATCAGTGCCACAAATCAGACGGGGGAGATTATGATTTATCAAGGGAAAGACTTAATCGTTCATAGGACCATTGAAGCGAGTGAGCATCCCCTTATTTTAACAGCAGACAATGGAGACTACGGAGGTAGTCTCCATCGTCTGCTGTTAAAGTAAGGGAGTGGGAATGGTAAATTTGTCCTCCCATATGGAGATATGGGAGGACAAATTTACCAGCTTTCCCAAGAATCCATGAAAACCGGCTATGTGATCGTTGCAAACCATACTATCCCTCTACAGCACGAGTCATTGGAGGGGCTAAGTGGAGTTTTAATCAGTGCCACAAATCAGACGGGGGAGATTATGATTTATCAAGGGAAAGACTTAATCGTTCATAGGACCATTGAAGCGAGTGAGCATCCCCTTATTTTAACAGCAGACAATGGAGACTACGGAGGTAGTCTCCATCGTCTGCTGTTAAAGTAAGGGAGTGGGAATGGTAAATTTGTCCTCCCATATGGAGATATGGGAGGACAAATTTACCAGCTTTCCCAAGAATCCATGAAAACCGGCTATGTGATCGTTGCAAACCATACTATCCCTCTACAGCACGAGTCATTGGAGGGGCTAAGTGTTAGTGAATGGACACCCGAGTCACACATTCCGCAACTGAGGTCGGAGCCTTGGGCACCTCCAAAGCATTACACATGGTGGACACTGGTGGTAATCATGGTCATAATTATTATAATCATAGTGATCATTGTTCGATACAGGATCCAATTGCACAAAGTCCACACCAAGGTGAAGAAAGAGATATCTGGCTGGTGGACCATTCCATCCGCGCCACCATTATACCCGTAAGTTGCCTCGAGGTCAATAGCACCTACAGACTTGATTGTCTGATATGAAGCTCCGTGGAGATAAATCATATTGAGAATATAAACCCATTGATATGAAATCAATAGTGTATAAACAGCATATTTATTTTCCAGGCTTATGCCGAAGTGGATTGTCTTCCCATGGAGGATGCAAGAAGGCACCTTAAAAAACATGGCCTGTCGGATATTTTGGGGGCTATAGATTGCACACACGTAGAAATCTTCCCTCCCCCTTTCCCTGCGGAAGTGCAATATAAAAATAGGAAAGGTATAACAATAAATGTGCAACTGGTAAATGTCCTATTTGTTAGCCTTTAATGTTATTGTTTTACTTAGGTTCTGGATGTCAATTGCCGTATTCTCAATATCAATACCATATTTCCTGGGCGAGTCCATGACCATGATGATGATGAACAATGCGGTGGAGAAATTCACTAAAGAACGCTACTCCCGCCATGAAAAGCATTCCACTGCCGCTGCCGTGTTCGCACAGTGGAACAAAGTGACAATGAAGATAAGTTGTTATCCACTCCCTGGGGAGGAATTGTTCACTGGCCGTGCTAGGCCTGCTGCCCTAGCACGGACGGTAGACAAAATAGTCTTTCCCCTTTTTTACTCCACTTGACAAGTAAGCAAGTATGAAGAAAGTGACGTAAAACAGGGAAAGACAAATTTTTCTACCGCCCGTGCTAGAGCACCTGACGGTCAACGGATTAAAATGCCACAAAGTGATGTTGAGCAGCACAATATGATTGCGGGTTTTTATGCAATATGTGGGTTTTTAGAGAGAATATCTTGAAATGGACATACCACCAACAATCACTACACACACCAACACCTATTCGACAAACATGTGTAAATAACTATCATAAAAAGGCATGCAGAAGGAAAAAAAACATAAACAAAAACTCAAAACCTTGTGATCAAATGCTCACCCATAGATAGCATGCTGAAAAAATCGGCACATGTCGGTGATAGACAAAAATTAGCAGAGGTAAAGTTAGCTGCCTTCCTCAAAAGGTGCTGAGATAGCTCTTATTATGAGAAACGGGTTGATGCTTCCTATTGTCAATGCTATCGTCAACAGACTAATCAGAATTAGCAAGATTTCTTACAATAAATAAAAATTATTTCCGAAATTACCAGATTCAGCCGATTTATCAAAAGAAAAGCTTGGAAGAGGGTCTCCTAAAGACAGTCCCCAAGGGAACAAATCAGTGGGTAGAGCTTGAGTAAACAACCACAACTAACTTCTATTCATGTGACAAAACAAAATTGATACTTTCTTTACTTGATTAAGTACTTAATTAGTTTATGTGTGAATGATAATTATAGAGATAAGTTCTGTTAGTAAAAAAATGTAACGTATTGGACTGTTCTGTAATGTTATGTTTTATGGTAAATAGCAATAATAAATAATAAATAAATACTGGGCGATGAATACAGTAAGTAGCCTACCTTATTCTATAGAATAAGGTAGGCTTACTTACTTTTTTTATCCTATCTTGCGAAGAAATTTACTGTAAGATAACAAGATTTTGCAGCGATAGAAAAGATGTCTCAATTCCTTAAATTGCCTTATGAAGTTGACGCAGCGGCAGAATGGGCTGATATGGCTGTAAAGTGGTTCAGTCTTTCAAAGACATTATTTCAAATACACTGAAGAATTTAGAGGTAAACATTGTTCACAAAAATATTAAAAATTATCCGGAAACATGGGGGAATTATGCTTGGAGAAAAGTACTGTTCACTGACGAGTATACGGCATGAGACCAATGTAATAGTAGCAGCAAGGAAAAAGAATCCTTTTAGAAAATAATTGTTTTTTTAAGACAAAAAAAAATGGTGGTAGCTAATATAATCAAGTTTAATAAAAAAAAAGTTCGGTTAAAATGATAAAAATCCACATTTTGTGCACGGATGTTCCAACAGCTAAGGTAAGTGCTCGATAATCTTTAGGTAGGTAATATTTGAAATTATTTTGTAAATGTCTATATTCAATTTATAATTATAATTCTTTTCAAACTGGAAGGCACCTGTGACAGGTCGATAGAACGTAAAATGTTATGTAAGCAAAACAGGTGACGTCATCCAAAACATTAAACATTTCTATTTTGTGGCGAAAATTCAATGCAAATATTGAACGTGAAAACTACTAAAAGGAACAGTAAAATATACAATAAATGGTATAAAGGCAATCAACTCCCTTTTAACTCACTTTTTAATAAACATTTCGGAGAATAATAAACATTTCTCAATATAGCAGGCCCAAACGGAACATATGGGTGAGAGTTCTTTCCTTCTTGAGAGCTGTAAGACCCGTGGCTTGTGCTGCAGGAAAACTCACACGGTACAGGAAATTTATGAAAGGGGTGAAATATTCAGGATATGTAGCTTCTGCTGCGGTGTTGTATGAAATGGCTGATATTTTTGATGCTATTCCGGATCGCAAAAATGAGGAGGTTACTTGTCAACTAGCGGAACTGCATGAGTCGAGAACTACGGATCTGCAAATCATGAAAAATATAACGCTATTTACCACAGGCCTCCATAAACATGTCAAAGATATCACACTGTACAACTCAACGAAATTATCTCTGACTACGACCACTACGAAATTTATATCAAGTCGTCCCAAATAATAAACAAAACTAAAACAAGCTACCCAGTCCCCTCATCTCTGATGTCAGCTCAATAACCCCTCATTTAACAATCACCATTAAAGCTATTGATGAGGCAAACTCCCAGCTCGTCTTAGTTGTCGAAGTTCCCACCTTAGACACTAGTTTCCAACTCTTGAACTTTGTTAAATGGGAGCCTGAGATTTTTGTCAATGGAACTTGTTACTCCTCGCCAATAAAAGAATTTTACTTGGCATTTCAACGAGGTACTAATGAGGGAATAATCAACGACCCCCTTCTAATAGATCCCGAATCTTGTCTGACTCAGGGGTTCATCCTCTGAGCATCGGACTCTATTTTACAAACCATTCCACAGTTAACAGAGAACAAAATCTGCACTCAAAGACAACTTGCAGATCATCCATCCAGAGTCGAAAGATGTTCTCAAGACCTATTTGAAATGGCAAGACATCCCACTTACAACTTAAGTTTGAATAAAACTCTCTCTCAGGAAAGATCCAACATACGAAACAGAGAAGTCTTCGCTCCTTGACCAATACTATTGAAGAGTTGATTAAAAACTCAAAGAGACAAGAAGCACATTCTTCCATTTTGCTAAAACAAGCGGCTCGAGACGATATCGTAATCAAGACTCTCATTTGTGTTGGTTAATCTTAACAGGTTGTGCACTCTACCTTATGTATACTTGAGAAGGCGACTGACAAACAGAAGAATGGAAAACTCATAAAAACGTAGAGAGATCTCCCACCTCAGAAGTATCCAAGGGAAGGAAAATACTGAAGTTTGACTTTTAATCACGATGACTTGGCACAAAACAGTTTGTAAATCAACTCGACTGAACAAAACTAAGTATAGAAAAAAAAATGATATAAATAAAATATTAAATTCATTGATTGCAAAATTACGTTCTACTGTTGAATAATGACACTTGACCATAGGGACGGGACATCAACGATAACTACAATCGAAGAATAATCGAAAACAAAATGATAAATCGTTTGGATTACTTTTATTGCAAAATAGCGTGGGCACAAACGATACGGCGCACTGCTTCACAAAGCCGCCCACTGGAAAAGGAGAGCGGCTTATAATATGCCACGCTGGGTCAACCAAGGGATTTGTTCCCAACTGCCTGCTTGCTTTTAAATCAACAAATACAAGCTTGTACCATGAGGAGATGAACTTCGAGAAATTCAAAGAGTGGTTCATCGTCCTCTTACAAAGTTTGGAAGAGCCGTCAATAATAATAATGGATAATGCACCATACCACTCAGTCCAGCTGAGCAAACCGCCAACAAATGCCAACAGTAAGAGCCAAATAATCGAGTGGTTAAATGGGAAAAATATTGCAGCGGACATGACAATGTTAAAAGTAGAGCTAATGCAATTGGTGGGAATAAATAAACCAACTGTACCAAAATATATTATTGACGAAACGGCTAATGAAGCAGGACCACAGATAACCCCCAATAGATACCGCATTACGGGATTTTTGTTCGGATCCTAGCTCACCAAAACTGGCGGAAGGCGCGGTTTGCGGAGCCAATGCGCTATTATTGGCTGTTTCGAGTGACGCCCTA
The DNA here is from genome assembly GCA_910589525.2 of Ennomos quercinarius. Classification (NCBI taxonomy): domain Eukaryota; kingdom Metazoa; phylum Arthropoda; class Insecta; order Lepidoptera; family Geometridae; genus Ennomos; species Ennomos quercinarius. The sequence goes on from OU342510.1 coordinate 6,568,201, forward strand.
ATAATGAACTCTAATAATTGGTCGAAACTAAGGCCGTGCTGCGAAGCGGCGATTTATATAGACCCATTTACGCCAATGCGTGGTGCGCGGTCGTCGTCTTTCATGCGGTATCTATTGGGGGTTATCTGTGAGCAGGACACACTGTACTTCGACTACCGCCCTACCATAGCCAGTACAATGCAATCGAATTGATTTGGGCACAAATTAAAGGTGAGCCTAGTATTAGTATAGTATTTATGATATTTATAGCAGTATCGCTTGCTTAGTCCCATCTATTGAGAATACCAACCCCATAAGTTGATGTGGATTACTCCAGGAACAGGTCCGGAAAAGTCGGCCCGGAAACTGGAGATGTGGGCTCGGAAACAAGCCTAGAAACAAGAAGCGTAGGCCCGGAAACAGGAGGAGTCAGCCCGGGAGCAAGCCCAGAAACAAGTAGAGCAGGCCTGGAAACAGGAGTGGGCCCGGGATCAAGCCCGGAAACAAGAATAGCAGACTTGGGATCAAGTCCGGAAAAAATAAAAGCAGGCCTGGAAATAGGAGGAGTGGGCCCAGGAGCAAGCCCAGAAACAAGAAAGCAGACCCGGGATCAAACCTGGAAACAATAAGAACACGCCTGGAATGAGGAGGTTGCTAGTTGCTGCTAGTTTGCCCCAAAGAATCATCGCGCACCGCAGCATTCTGGCATCGCGGCAACCCGGCATTCCGGCATCGCGGCACCCCAGCACCCTAGGTACTTGACGTCGCACACCCGGTCTCGCCCACGACATGTGCCCTCCCCCGCACCGTCCCGTACACATGTAGTCATCAAGCCGACCACCCTCCCGGGAGGAACCAAATCCCAACCATGTCAGACACTGGGTGCGCCGAACGTGAAAATATGGATCTGTATGGGAGGGTCGGACAACTACAGGACTCAATCCGGTGGTACCAGGACGATGATGGGGGCGACCAACATGACGTCCATGCCAGTGGTGCCCCCTCCCCCCCCCCTCCAACTTTAATCTCTCCGCTCCAATTTCCCGGGTTATCCAGCAGGGGGCCCCCAGCACCTCCTCCGTGGCAACCTCGGCAAACCCCAAGGAACAAGATCGGCCCCCACTACCCCCACCAGTACAAAAACCCCAGAAGGCTCCGGCCAGAGGTGGGGTCCGGCGCGGATAGCGATGGCCCACCAGCTAAGACGAAGAAGCCCAGCAGGGACGGGGCCACCGGACCCGTCAAAGGCGCCATGCCGGGTTACACTCTCGGAAGAAGAAGGAGGGAGAAGGCCTGCTCACGTCCGACTCAGACGTGAGCGAACGATCGATGCGGTCGGCGAGGTCTACAGAGACCGACAGCCGCAGGGGAGCGAAGCGGAGACGACAGGATGGCGGGTAGTCGTCGAGCGACGCAGAGAGTTCGATGCACCAGGGGTTCAAGACGCCTACCCCGGTAGTCGTACTGGACCCCACGAGCGTCAACAGAAGGCGGAAGTTCCTCGCTCAGAAGCGGGATGTATCCCTAGCGGAGGCGTAGAGTGAGCTAGAAGAGCTCTGCAATAAAGCCAGTGAGAGCAGGGCTGCTCTGGGGCTGGACCTGGCTGGTGTGGTGGATGAACGCCTTGCGGGGGCGCTATACGGCCAGGTTCTGAACGTCTTGGCCGTTGTACGGAAGGTGGCCGAAAGGTCACGGAACCTCAAGCGCACCTTCCAGAAGGCTCTAAATAGGTCCACGGCATCCATACAGGAGGCTGTGAAGGCACTGCATAGCAGGACAGCCCCTAGAGGAGGCCGCCAAACTGCGGGCGGACATGACCACCTGCAAAAAGAGGTGGAAGATCTCCACAAGGAGATAGCGGAGCTCAGGGAGCAGATGATGCGTGGCCAGAAGGTCCCGGCACGGCAGGCTCCCAAGGCACCTCCATCACCGCCGAAGCGGGTGGCGACGCCAGTCACTAGATCTGCACCTGGACTTGACATAGTGGAGGAGTTGACACAGTCCATCATGCGGCAAGTAGGAGGCATGATGAGTGCCCGTCTTGAGGCCCTAGAAGAGCGCCTCCTTACCAAAAAGAGGACTCGCCCACCACTGGCTGCGGACCGGAAAAATGATGCCACTGTTGTGGCGGCATCTCAAAGGTCACAGTCAGTACCTGGGCCGTCCACAGGGTCGCCTGCCCCAATTACCCGCAAGAGGATAACGGGTTAGGTGAAAGGAGTTGTCGCTAAGGTAACCCAAAACCACACGGCCCCTCACTCGCTCCCGTCAGCCAAGTCTATGGACCAGATATGGACGACGGTAGTGAAGCGGAACCAGAAGCATCTCGACCTGCAGTTGCTCCGACAGCTGTTGCGGCACGGCAAAAGGTAGATTTGGTAGGCTGCGGTATAACCGGAATGAGATGTCGAACGGCAGCGACCGGCAGAAAAATTTTTGAGGTGCCAGGCGCTACGAGCGGCGATAACGCAGAATCAGAGGTGGCGAGGGTGTCCAAACCCACGAAGTTTGCAGATGTGCGGATTTCTGTACTGGATGACTATGTCACCTCTGCTGAAGTCATCGCTGCGGTTGCGCGGCAAGGTGGCTACTCTGCTGCCCTGGTTAAAGCTGGAGAGCTGAAACCAGATCTTCAGGGCACCGCCTGCGTTTGGGTGCGTTGCCCGGTTGCGGCGGCAAAGAAGCTGGGGCAGGAGGGTCGGCTTCTGGTGGGTTGGTCGGCGGCGCGGGTGGCACTGCTGCAGCCTAGGCCTATGCGGTTTTACCGGTGCCTGCAGATGGGGCACGTGCGTGCACAGTGCACGGAAGAGATACTCACTTTGCTTCACTTCTGGCTAGCTAGACGTGTGTACAGATCGGTTCTGTTTTATAGTTATGCAGTTTGCCAAGAATATTTTCATTTCACATGATTAATTTATGTTTACAGTTATGGACACATCCGAGGGCACGGCGGCGATAGCAGACGCGGACGAGGGGGAATGCGTGCCCAGAAGCGGGGGCGCGGGCTCGGGCAATGGAGAGGGCGTAATCGAGATCATCACAGCGTACAAAGTAATTATGTAGCTTTATTTTATTCTTCATAATGAAGTGATTATTCGTAATAGATGTCTTGTAACAAAAAATATTTATATTTGTATTAATGTCTATTTCAGTGAGATTATGGAAGCTGGCGGAATCCACGTCAGTACCGGTCCACCGTGCGCAGGACCGGCGGTTCCATCGACATCTGCGATGTGGCCGCCATCGGGAATCTCCACGTCCACGTGGCCGCAGTGGGAGCGCAGTGTTCCCCCGCGTCACCACGGCAGTCACCACTTCAAGAGGCTCAGAGGCTCACTGAGCAAATGGAGGTGGTAGCGGAGCCTCAACCCGAGCCATAGCCACAGCCACGCCTTTTTCAAAACATTAAAATCTTACATGCCTAAGAAGTGTTGGCAAGGCTCATCAACAAGCGCTGTAATTGAAAATATTTCACGGAGAAACGCTATTTGATAGTACATGCTGGATCGGAGAAAGGCCCTGTTTCGAATTTATTGCAAGTGTTTAACACTAAATTGATCATGGGAGACTACCATCACGATATGAATGCCACGAATTTCAATAAATGGCTGGCTACAAGAAAAGTTTGAATGAGCAAAACCTGATAACTAAAAGCTTATGTTAACAAAAACTGTGAGTTAAAGATGACATAGTTCAAGATACAAGAGGAAGAGGTATTTCTGTTAAGTTGTTGGGGGCGCCAAGAAGTTCAAGATGATCCTGCAGACCTTAAGCCAGAAGTCGATTACAAATATCTGCTCCGCTCCGGGTTGTGAGCCGATCTGTTCAACCACACCACAGAACTCTCGCATCAGATTGGAATTTGTTTTGTCACAGGCGACAACAACAGAATTTATACAATGTATGACATTCCGCACTTGTTCAAATGTATTAGAAATAATTATATTAACCACGGTAAGATTAAAATAGAAAAAAGCGAAAATATTGGAAAGCGGTCATACCTACTTGAAGCCAAGGAAAAAACTGATCTCCATTGCATTTGAGCAAGATAATGTGGAGGCCAAAATACCGCGCAAAAATTAAAGTAAAATACGCTGCACAGGCCCTGAATAATACAGTTTAAGCTGTTTTGAAATGAATGTCCCAAGTTCAACACCAACAAGGGAAAAATGTCGGAAATGCACCCACAAAATTGTTATAACTAAATATGAAGAAAACCATGTAGGCGGATGGTATTTAAAAATGAAAAGTATCGATCTAAAATTGACTTATCATACAACACAATCAAAGTAACCAGTGGAGTGGACACAGCCCGAAACTTTTGCATCAGCTGGCAGCTGGCGGCTGGCGGATGCACCAGAAAATTGTTAATTTTTTTGTGAGTTACATGAGGGACAGACGTAGAATACGCTGGCTGCAAATCTGAACCCTATTTCACGAGAATAGGGGTAAGCCAAGGATCAAATCTCGGTCCATTGGAATTTATCATTATGATAAACGACCTACCAGAAATGGTCCGAGAAGCCCGCTGCTTACTGTTCGCGGATGACCTCAAACTACTTTTGGCAGTTAAAGACAAAAGCGACTGCCAACGCTTGCAACAAGACATGAACAGAGTGGTCGAGTGGAGTCAGATGAATAAATTACAGTTTAATATCACTAAATGCTAAGTAATATCCTTTAGTAGGGCAAGGACTCCACTCCACTATGATTACGAAGTCGAGGAAAAACGTTTGGAGCGGGTAGTTGCAGTCAGATATCTCAGAGTTGGTTGGTAGAAAGGTTCATGGGAATAGTCAAAATCACCGATGTTGACAAAGGTGGCACAGGGGTGCAGGCGGTGTCGTGAGTCGTGTCGAGCATCAGTGAGCCGAGCAGTGAGCCAGTGAGAGATTACCTAATTATAAGCATTCCCAAAGATTTGGCCCTCAAAGATGATTTGACTGATATAGCCAGCCAGCGAGCACTGCAATATATGTGAGCGAATATTTAGCTTCCGGAGTTCTACAAAAATACAACTGCGAAAAATGTAGTGAAAATTGAAAACCCGACTGAAAACTCTGATATTCTCATTCAACTGAAAGAATGGTGGCGAGACAAAATGTCACTGACATTTATAACATCAGTGGCGTTATGTCCATCAATTAAACTGCAACATCCCTAATTGAAGCGTAGGGGAAGGTGGTACTAGATAATCTCCGGGGGTATGATGATCACTCTGTTTTATGTCGAAACTACTAATGCCACCTTTCGCCATGATTTTTGGTTAAAGTGCCCCGCACCCTCCACGCGCCTGTCAAACTGTCATGGCGGCGTGAGCAACGCGTGATTATCTAACTTTATGAAAAGTTTGTGATATGTTTGGTTTTCGAATATGCTTAATTTTGTATTTAAATGTAGCTTGGTAATCAAAATCGACTAAGAGGTTAGTTTTTAGAACTTTTAATGCGAATGTTGGGTTCGGGGCAAGACGACAAAGCCTCGTGTACAAGGTGATCCCTGAGGATCATCTTACCCCAGCATACTTTTATATTATGCTGGTACCGAGAATTCTATACAGCTAGTAGAGAATTCTCTGTACCAATTACGTCTTTGAAAAGACGTGCAAAATATAAAAACAAGCACCTACAAGACTAACTAAAATAGTGAAAAAAAATTGCCAGGCAGTAGAGCGCCATTTTAGAAATTTAGAAAATGTATATCAAGTTCATAGCTTGTCAACTCGAAGATTAAATCAAGACCCACTCGAAAACTATTTTGTTTGTGTCCGCAACAACTGTATCCACAGTTGCAACCCAAATACAAATACTGTGCAATTTGTTGCAGCTCTCAAAACGGCAATCACTGGCAATTTTTTTTTTATAGTTTATAGGCATAGCATTTGACCACTGTCTCACCTGGACCCTAATTCTGTATGACCAATTTACGATTCCTTGCTTCGAAACCGCGCGAATTCCTTGTCTTACATAAGAAATCTGCAAAAATCTTTTCTCTATGAAATGAGAACGAAACCGCGCGAAATGAATGTGGAATTAACTGGGATTGGCGCGATTTGAAGGTTTTATTGGGTTCGAGTCCCACATACCCCCCCCCCCCCCCCCCCCCCCCCTAACCCCAGTGGTGGCAAGGAAGTGCAAGGGTTTCCCCCAATCATCTGGTTGCCAGATTGTGCCTCTAACACTAAAGTACTTCACTTATGTTAATATTTGTAGTCTGATTCGGAATATAAAAATGTAGTTAGTCTGTGTCAATGAAAGGACTTTTGATAATAGTCTGTCTGTGTGTGTGAAAAATTACCACTGCGTAGATATGTAAAAAAATTATAAAAAGCCTATAAAATGTTTTTCTCTTAGAAATCATAATAAAGGTAATATGAATAAAACATCAAACAAATACTTTCTCTACTCTCAACCCAACCTCAAGAGGTTATGGGAACTAGAAACGCAAATAAAATATCTAAAAAAAAACCAGTGCTAAAAACGAGGTTGGAATAATAACTTAACATTAAAACCATGCTCCAAAATAAATTAAAATCCAGTCCAAAATTAAAATAAAAACAACGCCTAACAACGATGACAACAACATAGAAAAGTTGATCAAAGGAATCCACGTCATTTTTATAATAAACATAGAGAATGGCTTGCAAAAGACTTTATGGGAGATATTCCCATAAAGGATATCTCCCATAAAGATGGGGGTTTTTTAATTCCGGTAGAATTAAAAAATGATACTGAAACGCCAACTTGCTCCAAGTATTTAGAGCTTAGCGAACGGCAGCAACTGCGATCACGGCGTAAGCTTGAGGGCATTTTGAAATGTGAACCTCCCTCAAAACTCTTTAAGATCATTGAGGGATCCAAGTTGCCTCCAAAATCAGCGCGTGATCTTGAGCCGGTTATTAATCTGTGCTTGACATCACCTACAAGACCAACTAAAATAGTAAAAAAAAAATGCCAGGCACCTTATCAGCCGTATACGCCAGACGAAGCTCTGGCAATTATGATTGACCGCAAACTTACTGTATAAACATATCAGTTCTTGCAACAAGATTAAAACAACGCGGCTGTCTTATGTATCCCTCATACTATAAAGTAAGAAATGCGAAAAAATCTTGCTACCCTGAAGAAAATCTATCGGTGTCAGATGTAGAAGCGTCCATTTCGGTCTAAAGTTTACTAGGTCATACATTTAAGAGAATAGATAGCTGTGATAGCCTGTTTTCACAATTTTGCTATCAATCAGGCACCAAAGACTTATGCCCGTTTTCACCAAAGATCCCTAAATTTTAAGGGACCCTTAAAAAGATTTAAGTGACATCTGACAGTAATTTTATTTTCACCGGCGATTAAGGGACACCCATTGCTTAAAGGATCCCCAAGTTTAGGGGGCCGAAGCTCAACCCCTTAGCGTTAAGTGGCAGGTTAAATTATCAAAACGCCAGTTTTTTTTTCAATTGTATTTGGCAATTGTTTCTACCCGCATAACGTCAGAAAAGGTATTTGTTTTAATTTTTTTCGGATGCATAATATATTAAAAATTGTAGTGCTAATATCAATAAAGCATGTTGCTTGTATTTTTGACGATTATTCTCTAAAATATATAAATAAAATAACGAAAATCGGCAACGTACGGTTTTTGGAAACCATAGAAAAGAATAAGCTGTCACTTTACAATTTAAGTGTCACCCAGCGCTGTGAAAACGAATTTAGGTAAGGGTCAAATCTTAGGGGGCCCTTAGCCAAAGGGATTCCTAGTTTGGGTGTAGTTTAGGGATCTTTGATGAAAACAGGCATTACATTGCGACTTTGAGGGATCCTGGGGTTTGATGGCAGTACGGGGCAGTCAGTTTATAAGCAAGCATTTCTTTCAAGCCCCAACCCCACCTATGACGACAACACAGCATTAAACAAACAGCATTATAGTTACCACATTTGTGCCGTTGCGTATTGTCGACAGTAAAAATAATACTTTTGGTTAAATCCTAATCCACAGTCTTATCACACATGTCGTCCTCTCCACATACAATATAGAAAAGAATCCAAAGATCTCATCTTGTCCGAAAAAGAGTTGTGTTAGTATTATGGCTAATTATTGAGTGAATTTCATTAATATTCACGTACACCAAAATAAATTTGCTATCTGAAAACTAATTGAGAGAAAGAACGCTCGATATCAACAATTACACAAAATAAAACTGTGGCAAAACTGGTGGCAAGAGCCACATTAAAAAAAAGGAAGAAACAAGAAGAAGAAGAAAAATAAAAAACTGAACAGCAAGGATTTTGGAAATAAAACGTAAAACAAAAGGTGGATCATAAAATCAAAAGCGAACATACAAAGGCGAAGATGATGGAACCTCCACCCCAAAGATGTTGCAGCAGTTAGGTCGACACCAGCAGTTTCCGACCTAGCAGGACAGCTCACGGAAATGACCCTGCAGCTTCGATCATTACGCCAGGACATCAACGAGATACGAGGGCGCAGCAGAGAACGAAATAGCTGGAACACAGACCGTTCGAGATCGCACTCAAGATTGCAATCTAGAGGACCACGTAGGACTCCAAATAGTCCCAACTGGCTCTGCAGATTCCACTACCGATACAGAAGCCGTGCGAGGTCATGTGAAGCACCGTGCAATTGGAAGCAGCCAGGCGCCTGGAAGCAGCAAGATGCCTCTGGAAACACGGGTATTCCAATCAACCAGGAAAACTAAGCGCCGTGCAGTCAGATACGGTGGGATGCTGCATGAATACGGCCGTAAACCATCGTTTTTGCGTGATGGATCGGAGGACAAGGACCCGTTTCCTCGTAGATACAGGTGCCAATGTTTCGGTACTCCCGGGTGAGTCATTTTAAATGCGAGTGCACTGTCAGTGATTATAAACTTTTCGCAGCAAATAATACTGAAAAAAACTTACGGTGTCAGAACTCTAGAATTAAATTTAGGATTACGTAGATCATTAAAATGGACCTTTATTGTATGTGATGTGAAACAGAGGCCATTTTATGTGCCGATTTTATACAACATTATAAGTTAGTTGTAGATTTATACAGTAAGAGGCTTATAGATAGCATAACAAATTTACGCGCGGATGGGTCTATCTTACGGTACGACGAAGCTTCTATTAAAAGCATACAAAGTAGTAATCCGTATATCTTAGAAGAATTTTCAGAAATGACTAAACCGATTTCGTTTAGGGAAACGACGGATCATTCTGTGTACCACCACGTTATTACCACCGGTCCACCGGTATGTGCGCGTCCAAGCCTACTACCACAGGATCGTTATGTAAAAGTTAAGGATGAATTTCAGAAAATGCAGGAACTAGGCATTTGTGGGCCAGGTCAGGGCGAATGGGCAAGTCCACTTCATGTGGTACCCAAGAAAGACGGACAATTACGACCTTGTGGAGATTACAGAGCACTTAATGCAGTAACTAAGCCGGATAGGTACCCCATACCAAGGTTGCAGGATTTTACCTACATTTTACCAAACCGGAAGTGGTATCACGATTAGATTTGAATAGGGCATATCATAATATAACCGTTGCACCAGAGGATATCGAAAAGACAGGTATTGGTTTGGTACACCTTTTGGTTTGTATGAATTTCTACGGATGAGTTTTGGATTACGTAATGCAGCGCAAACATTCCTAAGATTCATGGACCACCACATATTGAAAGGTCTCGAACGTATAGATAGCGATAACGGATGTGGTGAATCTTCACTTTTTTGCTATATCGATGACATCCTGATAGCTTCGGAAAATGAAACTGTGCATAGAGAACATGTAAGAAAACTGTGTAAAAGATTTGATGAATTAGGTATTACTATCAATGCCAGCAAATGTGTTTTTGGACGGACAGAAATCGATTTTTTAGGCTACTTAGTATCAGAACAAGGCATTACACCTTTACCGGAAAAAGTAAAGGCTATTACAGACTACCCTAGGACAGAAACGGTAGAACAATTAAGACGTTTTTTGGGAATGATTAACTTTTACAGGTCTCATCTTCCACACGCCGTGACATACCAGGAAGAACTTAACAGGAACAGAACTTAGGGCTTTGCCTATCAAGCAACCTATACAGTACAAGGATTAACCCTACATAACTAATGGAAAACCGTGCAGTTTTATAAAATGGCTAAGCGATATGTAATACGGCGAATTCTGCAATTCGACAACAACTACAGGTGAGGTATTATTTCAAGGTGTCCATTTCAAGCCGACGACAACATCATAGTTACAAAATCGTCTGTTATTGATTTCTGTTGATACCTAACTTAATACCAATTAATACTTATTACACAATGCTTCTAACATCTTAAAATAACAATACTTAATATCAAACTCCATATCATACCAGTAGTTGATGGCTATACACCCATGGCTCTGTGTTACATGGTGGAACCAAAGGCTAGGCAGGTACAGGCAATCTCCTTTATGTAGTTCCACTTTGTACTTGTGCGCTTTTTGGTATTCGGGGTACTTGGCGATGTCGGGTGACAGGGGATCTGAAATGTATTACGAAAAACGTATATATTGCAATATTGTTATATAAGCTTTTAATGTCTCTGGAGTGGGCATTGCCTGTCCTCTTCTTGCATTGCAATACAGAGATTGTGTAGAGCTTCTCCAGTCACTATGAAAACACACATTGTCACATCGCAACTGTTATGGGCGGCCGTGTTGCTTAACATCAGGTGAACGACTAGCTCGTCACGTCATTCAATCGCTAAAAAAAAATCACATGCCAAAGTGATTGTATGTAAATAAAGCTACCACAGCTTAGTAATGAGGTACTATGAAGGACCAATGTCACTGGATGTTTGAGCTGTTTCTTTCTATTCCTGTACTGCACTTTGTCATTTTTGAGATATTTGATATTTGATTTTCGATGTTTGTTCTGTGTCTGGGTGTTATATTGTATCCTATGTATGTATTTTCAAACAAAAAGTATCTAAGTATTCTATCAGTTATCTGGTCCCATAGTACAAGCTATGCTTAGTTTGGAGCTAGATGACGCTGTGTGAAATGTCCACACATATTTATTTATTTATTTTTTTATTTATTTAAATTTTGTATTCACGACTGTTTATTTTTTGAGGAATATTATTAATTTATGCAATAAAAAAATAGCAGGCAACTAGGTTATTATGATTTATTTATCTATTAGCTACATTAATAATAAGAATTGTACTTTTCATTCATTAGACTTTTATTAGGTGGTAAGACTTCTGCAAAGTTCTTGTAGGTAGGTACCACGACTTTGCCAGTTATTCTGCCGCCAAGCAGTAATGTGCAAGCACTACTGTGCTCCGGTTTGAAGGGCATTGTAGCTAGTGAAATTACTGGGCAAATGAGACTTTATGACTTGATTTCACAGTAATCAGATGATTACTAGACTGTGACATCTCAGGATGACGTGTGCAGTGCAGTGTCACGCGAAACTTTATTATTTTAAAGTCCCAAGTGACCCTGCAACTGTTATGGGGGGCCGTGTCGCTTAACATCAGGTGAACGACAAGCCCGTCACGTCATTCGTTCCCAAAAAAAAAGACTAAGCATGTGACAACATTTTATTCATCGTGATCATCCTATTTATGTTTCCACTGCTAGGTCATGGGGAGACATGGACACATGGAGAGGTTAAGCCCATAATCCACCACACTGGACAATTTGGCAGCAATGCAGAGTAACAGTTGGCAGTGTGGTCCCTATAGTATGGGAATAGACAAACCCATCTATTCCCGGGGGTGCCATAAGAGCCGGCTAAGAGAATATCCAAGGAATGAGCAGCAGCAAAAACAACAGAAATAATAAATAGTGCAGTATTTTTAAGAGCTGTTTATATGTAAGGTTAGTCTACATAATCTAGATATTGTATGCAAGTCACACAAAAAATACCTTAGTGAACTCACTGTCATATGTATATATATGTACTTGTTAGTAGATGGAATGTTAGGATTGGTTAGAAGGTACTTGTCTACTTTGTTTGTATTAATCATGTGGATTAAGTGGGTACTTGAGAATATTTAGTGACATACCCACTACTTGTAATGGCTACCTAGCGCAATACACGATTCATGATTAAAATGTGTTTTAATTAATATCTGGACATATTACTCACCAATACAAATCCATGGAAGAATATCATCAGCCTCATCAGCATAGTTTGTTACCGGAACAATGTCCCATCCATCCTCAGACTTCTTGAACTCCGCTTGAGGGTACCTCTTGTATGGCACAAAGGGCAGATCCGTGGGAGGAATGAGTATGAACTGCTTTGTGCCATCTATCACGCAGTATATGTTCTCGTATGGATCTTTGTGCACTGGAATGTTACGGGTTGTTTTATAGAAAGCACTTGAAACATGGACCAGCATATATTTTGGCAACATCTCCGCATTCTCAGCATCCCTCATAGTGCTCCACAAAACAAGCAGCAGTTTTCGGCTTGGCAAGGATATGGAAGTTTTATACTGTACATCACAATATAATTATAAAGGCGAAAGTTTGTATGTGTGTTTGTGTGTATGTTTGTTACTCCTTCACACTCAAACGGCTAGACAGATTTGGATGAAATTTGGTACAGATGTATCTGGATTAACACATAGGCTACTTTTTTTTCGCAGGTGAAACTGCAGGGTGCAGCTAGTAGAGCCATAAATTTGTGGTGTAATTAAAAATAAGACAAGTTTATCTAAAAGAAATGAAGAAAGTGACATCCAGTGTTCAGTTTGCCCACTCACACTTTTGCTGTTCAGTTTTTAATTGTTACATGATTAAATAAAGAGTTCATCTAGAATCTCACTAACTAGAAGTAACTGCTCTATCATCTCCCATCCAGAAGTTGACAGCATCGGGTTGCTTGTTGAAAGCTTGGCTGGCAAATGACATGTGTGTTTCAACATCTGGCAGTAGCTCTGAATAGTCTTCTGTCAGGTTCGAGTTTTGCTTTTGGATATACAGGATTTCGTTAGCTCTGCAAAGTTACGAATTTCGGTTAAAAACTAAAAAATCATACCTTCTGCAGCCATGCCATTAATAATTTCAATATTGCAGCAATATTATTAGCGATTAGTTTTATTAAAAGTTTGGACATAACATCCAATGTTTGGAAAAAAGAAATAGACAATAAACTAAACCTCTTGGCTTCAAGTGCATCTAAAAATTCAGTCATGGTCATCTCCACTTCAAATGGCATCACAAAAAAGTTGACATCTTCTTTTTTGGTTATCCCATCAGCTAGTCCATTGGGTGTTACAGCTACTGTCACTTTTTTGTTTGGCAATTTTCGTCTACCTTGAAAACGGACATTATTTAACATCTTGAATGGTTCCTGAACTGTATCATTGCATCCTTCAGTAGGAGAAAAGTTAGATCCCTTTTACTTATGTGCCTCTCTAATGATAATAAAAGCCTGTACTCACCTAAAATATTGAGAGTTCCATTTTTGCACCGCTGGCCAGGAAGAACAACCTCCTCGAATTACCAACGGTATGTTCTTTGAAACATAGTCCCTTTGGAACTCTAGAGGCTCGATAGAACACGTTTCTGCTATGCTGTTGCCAAGATAAAGCGCTGTAAACAGAGTTGTAGCCATGGGTATGATTTCTATAAAAACACGTGAAATTAACATGAAACATAAGATTTAGATGTTTTGTTCATTATGTGAAAGAATTGAAATTACCAGACGACTCTTCGTGAAGAACATTGAAAGCTTGAATGGTTTTGTCAGCCATTGTCCGTTATAACTTATAAGTGGTTGGAACACAACACACAGACTACTATACGTAGAACACATATACTTCCTTGGTCTGAGAGAACACAATATCTCCACCATAATATCTCCACTGATTTTTTTTTTTTTTTTTTTTTGTTCGCCCTATTGGGCAGGCTAAAGTCATGAGACCATACCGCCTAGTCTTTCGTAGGAATATCTCCACTGAGTTCTCTTCACAGAGTACTTTTTTTTTTTAGAATTAATTCTTGACCTGGATACAAAGTCCTTCAGTCGCAATATTAAAAAGTCTACAAAGTCTGCATTATTATATTTCACTTAGTCATAGTCACAGTCACAGTCCAGTCCAAGTCAGGCAGACACAGTCCAGTCAAAGTCATGCCCCACCCCCAGTAAAGTGGTGGCAACTTGTTTTTTCGGCGGGAACCTGAAAAGTGAAAAGGCGCGCTTTTAAACAAATATTTTTTAAAAACCCAAAATTATTGTAAATTTGTATATTTTTCGTGTATATATTTGTAAATAGAGCACAACCTTAGAGAGGGCCCAAGGATGGGCAAAAAACGTAAAAGAAAAGGAGATGACTCTCCACCTGATGAGCAGCAGCAGCGGCAGGTCTCATCCTTCGAGTCTTGCGATTCCGACTCGGACTCTCTGAAGTCGATCGCTGTAGAAACACCAAAAGCTAAAAACAAGGATAAGTATGACATCTTTAAGGTACGTGGATACTCGCGTAAGTACCCTGAAGACTCGAAAAAGACCGAGTTTATTGTGTTTCTTTCGCACGTGGAAGAAAACATTACTTTCAGCGACAAGGATCGTATGGCACTGTCCAAGGGTTTGCGGGAGCATGGTGTTTCAGGCGTCATGCACCTCAAGTCTATAAACAAGTACAAAGTAGGTATAACCTTCGATTTACCTAACAACGCCAACATGTTTCTGCAAAATAAAAAGTTACTGGAGCAACTGTCCCTGAAGGCAAATATACCGGCTGGAGACACCGAAGTGACGGGTGTACTCACCTCGGTGCCGACCGACATGTCTAATAAGCAGATATTCTCACTAATCGGAAGCTCTAAGAATGTTATACAGGTCAGGCGCTTTATGCGCAGAGTTAGAGTTGACGGTGGCGCTGCTGGCGCGTCTTTCGTACCCACGCAGGCAGTCGCAGTTACATTTGCGTCTACCAACCTTCCCGAGTACGTTTATCTTGACTCATGGCGTCATGAGGTGAAAATGTACATACCTCCCGTAAAACAGTGTCTGAAATGTATGTCTTACGGCCACATAGCCAAATTCTGTAGGAACACCGAGGTATGCTCAGTCTGCTCAGAAAACCACAATTTCAAAACATGTCAAGTTGACTCCAAAAATGCTAAGTGTGTCAATTGCAAAGGTAATCACATAGCCATTTCATCAGCATGTCCCATGAAAAAACAAAAAGTCGAAGAAAACAAGATTAAGTCCCGAAATGCTACCTTCTCAGATTTGTTTGATTCAAAGTCATTCCCAGCACTAGCAGCACGGACACTTGATGTTCAAGTAAACAACCTTATGAAATCAGAAACATTTATTAACATTCTAATTGAAACAATAACCAAAATTATCAGTAACAAAGATGTACCTATAAACTCAGGGTCTATTCGAGAGACTCTTAAAAAAACCCTCAGTAATAAATTACCTCCTACTTCCTCATAATGGATCAGTTAAATATTATACAGTGGAACGCACAAAGTCTAAATAGTAACAAGCATATATTTATTAACTACCTCTACACAAATAATATACATATTGCGATCATTTCAGAAACATGGTTTAAAGCTAACCAAAATTTTAAAATTAAAAATTACAACATTGAACGTAATGATTGTGGAAATAGCCATAATGGAGTGGCCATAATCATTCATAAAAGCATCACATATTCAAATATCAACACATACTTTGATGATTTGATACAAAATATCTGTGTCAAAATCACAGTAAATAAACAGGATTTATGTATTGTCAGTTTTTATAGTCCTACTAATTGTAACCCAGCTTTTAATAAAGCTAAATTTGATACATTGGTAAAATCGATTCCTAGTCCTTTCATATTCGCAGGGGATTTCAATGCCCATCACACTTCTTGGGGTTGCGGTTCTGACTCTCCCCGTGGAAGGGAGGTGTTGGAAGTCATCGATGACAACAATTTAGTCTTGCTTAATGATGGTCAAGCAACAACAGTTGGTTCATTAACGTGGCGTCCAAACGCACTTGATTTGTCGTTGGTTTCCCCATCACTGGCTCTTCATTGTGAATGGTCCGTTCTTGATACTCCTCTTGGTACTAGTTACCACCTTCCTGTAATCATAAAAGTATTGCTTAGTAATAATAATGTAAATTCAGATGGAAACTACTGTAATGGCAAACACTTGCCCATCTACCCAAATTATAAACAGGTAGATTGGAAAGTGTTTAGTAGCTGTGTAGATGCATTATTGAATGATTTTGAATTGAATCTTTGGAGTCCTCAGGACGCATATTTGCTATTTTGTAAAATATTACAATCAGCAGCAAAATCCGCTTCGAATTTAAATAGTAGTTGTTCTAACAACATTAATCAATCCTGTCATAGGAATCTCGGTAAAAAACCTCACCTTCCATGGTGGAACCAAAAGTGCTCAGAAGCTGTTCTAAAATTCAAAGAAGCATATCTTAAGTTTAAGTACAACCCAACAGAAACCAACTACTTGGAATTTAAAAGACTTCGAGCTCTCAAAAAACTTATTATAAAAATAGAAAGACAGAACAGTTGGAAATCTCTCTGCGAAACTTTTAATCGTTGTACTCCTATGTCCATTATATGGAAATTTATGCGTAAATTTAATAAAACATATGTTTCTAGCAATAATGCAGATGATTCCTGGATTTTAGATTTTCTACAGATGTATACCCCAGATTTTGTATCAAATGGTCTCAACACATCATATAGTAGCACTGGCAATATAAACTCCAGCAATAGTTACTTCCTTAGTCCATTTTCTATCAATGAATTAATATCTGCTGTCACATCTAGAAGAGATACTGCCTTTGGTCTTGATGGTATACCATATTCTTTTTTTAAAAATTTCAGCAGTAAGAGTATGGAAATCTTCCTAAAAATACTGAACTTACTCTGGGAAAACAATAATATACCCCACGATTGGAAAGTAGATTGTCTGGTACCAATTTTAAAACCTAACAAACCAAAATTGTGTCCTGATTCCTATCGCCCTATAGCGCTTACTTCATGTGTTGGAAAAATATTTGAACAATTGTTAAAGCAGCGTTTGGAGTTCTATATAGAACAAAATAAAATTTTACCTTCAAACCAATTTGGTTTCCGTAGAAATCGTTCAGCTAGGAAGAGTATCTGTCAGTTACAACTTGATATCCATAATGCTTTAGATGCACATAATCATCTCCTTGCTGTTTTCTTCGACATCACAGGGGCCTTTAATAGTGTGAATATTGATATACTTTGTCAGGAATTGTTGTTAACAGGAATACCTGGAAAGATTATACACTGGATTAAATTTTTTTTAAGTAGCCGTGAAGTCTTTGTTAAATATAATAGGCATCTATATGGTCCTAGACTTTCAACAAAAGGAGTTTGTCAAGGCGGCATTTTATCGCCATTAATTTTCATATTGTACATACGTCGTTTAAATATAATATTAGGCTCAAAAGTGAAAAATTTGCAGTTTGCAGATGACCTAGTTGTTTATGCATCAGGAAATAATATAAATCAACTGGTTGAAATTGTTAATGATGCATTGGCAAATCTCAATAATTATTTTTCTTACCTTGAACTTGATGTTAATCCTTCAAAGTCAAAGGTTGTTCTCTTTGGGAAAAGGTGTCCCAATATGCCTGTTGTTCATTATAAAGGTTCTTCTTTACCTGTTTCACTTGATGTTAAATTCTTGGGAGTATTGTTCTCCCACAATTTATCCTGGAACAATTATTTAAAACATTTAATAAACAAAGCTAACAAAGCTTTTAATGTATTAAAATCTTTGTCTGGTACATACTGGGGTGCAGACCCACAAATTCTACTATTATTGTACAAATCATTAGTTCGTAGTCATTTTGAATATGGTTTTTTATGCTTTGCTGCAGATGATAAAATTGTAAATAGTCTAGATGCTTTTCAAAACAAATGCATGCGAATAATAACAGGGGCATTTAGAAGCACACCTATAAATGCAATGCAGATTGAATGCAGTCTGCCCCCCATGACCATTTGTTTTAGGTATCTTAAAGAAAGATATCTCCTTAAACTCTACAGTGTCTCTAACAATAGTCTTATAACTAATCTGTCTAATACATTAACCCAATCCACTGCTAAACCGTTTTATATGCTACAGGGATATGAAGGTTTCTTAGATTTTCTTCAAAATCTAAATATCTATCAATCAAACCATATTTTGCCTTGTTATGAAGGATCTTTTATTAGCAAATTTCCAGCAATGAATATAGTCATAAACAAAAAACTGACAATAAAAGAAGAAGTATATACAATGTTGGCAGAGTGGACAGGTCACAAATTTGTTTACACAGATGGGTCGAAAAATGATAATGCTGTGTCTTACGCAATATTTGAACCCTCATTGAACATTGCTGTGGGATATAGAATTGATAAACATGCTAGCATTTTTACTGCTGAAGCTGTTGCTATTTTGAGTGCTTTGAAGCACATCAAAAACAAAAATCAGGGACACACAAGATGGGTTGTTGTTAGTGATAGCATGAGTGTTTTGAAAAACTTGGCAAATAACAAATTACATGCTAACACTAATTACATTATTTACTTTATAAAACAGTTATGGGTGGAATTATCTGATTCAAACATACAAGTCAGCTTTGCGTGGGTACCTTCACACATAGGTGTTGATGGCAATGAAAAAGCTGACTATTTAGCCAGCACTATAGTTAAATTTTCAGATGTTATTTCCAGGTATGCCAATGATGCAGATGTTTCATTGCCATACACAGATATTGTAAGCCTCCTAAAACAAAGGATGGTTCAACTATGGGGGAAACATTCGTACCATTGTACACAAGTTGAAAACAAAGGTTCTTGGTATGCCGCTTTAGATGTTCAGATAAATTCAAAGCCATGGTTCTGCAAGGCCGGTACTTTTTTAAACAGAAAGTTTTATTCAACTGTTTGTCGTATGCGTTTTGGTCACTGTCGTTTGAACTTTCATCTCCATCGCCTTCGAATGGTGAATTCCCCATATTGTGACTATTGTCAGTCCTCGAATATCCAATCCTTAGATCACATTTTCTTTGAGTGTTCATCTTTCAGCATTCAGCGCCTTGTGTTGATAGACGAACTTCTACAAATCTATGATAAACCTGAACTGGTCCCGCGGTGCATTCAGGAGTTGCTTGAAAATGCCTCTGTTTTTACCTATTTGTATAAATTTATATTGTGTACTGTAAATGAGATTTAGAATAAGATATAAAATGATAATTTTATTATTACAATACATATTACAATGGTTTTTTTTTATAAAGCTTTTTTTGTGTGTAAATATGTAAATGTAAATAAAGGTATTTGACTGACAGTCTGACACTGGCAGTCTGTCTGTCAGTGTCGGAGTGACGAAGTAAACGTCAACAATTGACGCTTGAAGTTATAAGGTACCTTAAAATTGACTTTCATTATCTCGGAAATGAACAAAGGACGATGATCCTCTTACTTATGACAAAAATGATCCGGATTTGACTATGAAATTAATAAAAACGAATGAAATTAATATCCTAACTATGACGAAAGAAGTAAATCCTACGAAAGACTAGGCAGTATGGTCTCATGACTTTAGCCTGCCCAATAGGGCGAACAAAAAAAAAAAAAAAAAAAGTGGTGGCAACTTTACTAGAGGCTTCTATGGAGTTTTGGAAGCAACACGAAAAACCACGTTTCACCACATTATTTCACTTGCCCACACTCATGCTCGTAATTCAGCACTTAATGCGTAAAACACCACCAATTTTAAACATTAACACTGGAAAAAACACAAGTTTTGAAAAATAATACAATGCAACCGACGTGAGCTTTTTCGCGTTCCCGCCAAAAACTCTCTCAGAGTACTTTTTTAATAAAAAAGTACTGTGACAGACTACATACTACGTAGCATGCTGAACTTCGATAATTTACCAAGGGTGTCAGTAAATATGTCCACCTCTGGATACAGAGCAACCATTGCGTTAAGGTGGCGTAGTGCGCGGTAAATGGGGGACTCTTGGCGCGCCACAGTACGCGCTGGGGTTGGTGAAAATAGCGGAACGCGTCCTATGCGGAATCTTGCTCGCTGCTCAGGAACTTTCGATGCTTACTAGGTATCGAAAAGAAAGTACTAGTATGACTGATACACGTTCAAAGTGACGGCTAAATTAATAAGGCCATTAAAGTTATACTATACAGTGAAAACAACAGGCCTATTTGATTTGTCTGCATTCACATCAATTCGTTCCTCCGTTCACTGAATGTAAAGATATTAACATGTCACAGATAACAAAAAAAAACTAACTAAAGAATAGCTAAACTAGAAACAACTTTATGCCAAAACAAAGTGGTGACATGTATTGGGAGTTATTCTGAGATTAAATGCAGGGAGTAATATTATTCCTGGTATAGTTAGTTACTCTTGGGTAAGGATACCGTTGGTGAAATTGGACCTAAATAAAATAAAAACGAATAATTTGCGTGACACTTATTCAGTACCGCAAAGAAAGTAGTACTTGTGTCTGAAAGAAAATACTTGTATCGGAAAGTACTAGTATTGAATATCACACTAATATTATAAAGGCGAAGTTTGTATGGGTGTGTGTTTGTGTATGTGTGTATGTTTGTTACTTCTTCACGCTCAAACGGCTGGACGGATTTGGATGAAATTTAGAATATAGAAAGCTTATTTACTGGATTAACACATAGGATACTTTTATCCCGGAAAATTAACCCGTTCCCGTAGGAAAGCTTTGTAAACTCAACTTCATAAATAGGCAATGAATTTAAATGAATTAGACTGTAGCATGTACTAACGGTCAAAAAATATTATCCTGGAAATATAAATAGATCCTGTGGGATAACTTTCTTTCTTAGCTTCGACATTACACAACTAAAATGGTCAAAATTTAGAAAAATCGGAGGCCGCAGTATGTAGGTACTACCTACTAATAATGAAATACTTTCCATTCCGGAAATAAATGATTCCTGTAGGATAGCATTATCACTCAACATCCAATTCGATGGTATTAAGGCCAATATACGCTACGTACGCTACGTTTACGTACTAAAAAAACAAAATACTATCTATCCCAAAAAAGAGAGAGAGTTAGTTTGTGCGTTTGTGCGTCCGCGAGAGTGAGTTTGTAGCGATAATGACCTGTGGTACAAGTTGGCATTTTTTTTTCTCGAGGTTGCTCTGTTCGCTGGGCCGCAAGCGGCCCGCGAGAGTGAGTTTGTAGCGATAGTGACCTGTGGTAAAAGAAGTCGTTTTTTTTTCGAGGTTGCTCTGTTCGCTGGGACGCAAGCGGCCCGCGAGAGTGAGTTTGCATAGCGATAATGACCTGTGGTATATACAAGTTGGCGTTTTTTTTTCTCGAGGTTGCTCTGTTCGCGTACCGCACCACTCATCTGCGCACCGTTTCACAGAGCCGCACGCCGCCACCGCTTTCAATCCTCGCACCGCTCAGTGGCCCGGCACACGTTTGGTGGAAACACTCACACCGTTTCATAGCCTCGCTACGCATTCTTGCACCGCTCAGCTGCCTCGCACATCTCTGGTGGAAACGCAGCCTAACACGTTCGACGTCCATCAATGCCTGTCTTGCTGGTCGCTGCAGTAATGTATTTATTACATACTAGCTGCGCCCCGCGGTTTCACCCGCGGATAAAAAGTAGCCTATGTGTTAATCCAGTATATCAGCTATCTATATTCCAAGTTTCATCCAAATCCGTCCAGTCGTTTGAGCGTGAAGGAGTAACAAACATACACACAAACACACATACACACATACAAACTTTCAACTTTATAATATTATTATAATTATAATAATAATATAGTGTGATTGCACTGGCACAATGAATCACGGTGCGTTAATTATACAGGATGATTGGTTCGTAGGCCGTATGCTTTCAGGGTGTGCTTAAACAGGCCTTGGGCTATCTTTGACGCTCGCTTCGCTCGCCCCTTGCGATAGATTTCCTATATAATAAACTACTGAAGTTTTTGCACTAGCTTCGCATGCGTTTTCATATCAGTCATTTCATTATGATTGGGAGCTCTAATTTTAACGTAACTAAATTATATCGTGTTTTATTTAGACGTTTTTGTAAACGCGCAAATTTTTGGCGCTTGCTTCGCTCGCGTTTTGGATCGATTACCTATATTAAATATAAGCTACTGAAGTCTTTGGCTTCGTATGCGTTTTCATGAGTCATTTCATTGCGATTGGGAGCTATTTATAATTTAATTTTTTTGAATAAATATACTTGAAACAATTACAAGTTTTATTTAGATTTACTTAAAATCGTGCAAAATTTTGATGCTCGCTTCGTTCGCCCAATTTTTTGTCTGTGTCGTTTCATATTCGAATTCCTACATCTGCTTATAATCTACAGATTTTTTACGTTATCATTAAGCCCCTATTACTTATAATAAAATAGAGCCTGTCCAAGTCATAGGGGCCCCACTATCCTAAACGCCCAGGGCCTCCAACAGGTTAAAGACGGCCTTGTTTGTTCCCTATAGTCTTTTGTATCTATTGACACTAGTTTTATCACTGGCCAAGAAATCATGATTTTTAAATGGTGGATTGTAGGCAGGCCACGCTCCATAGAAAAATGTTCGATGCTTTGCTTATTTTTTTTGTTTTAGAACTCATTCTAAAATCCAGTAAGTTTTAAATTTTTATGCGTATTTTTAAGGTTTCGTGCTCGAATTTTAACCGAATGTAACATGTTTTACGGTTTCGGGAGTTTTTATCACTTGGCATCACGGCTAGTATTATAGTCCAATTGTTTTTTGTAGTAGGTAGTGTAGGTAGCTTGTAGCTATTTAGTAACCATCGCTCAATTATAATTTTTACAGCTCAGAAAAAAAAATTCACCAAGAAAACTAGAAGTACATAACAAAAAATGTATTAACAAAACTTCAAAACTAAACTCACAAACTAAACTGAAAAGTTAAATATATTTTATAGGCATCGGTTTCTTCAGTATTCCCTTTATAGGCGGAGAGTCTACATCTGAACGCAAGGGCTGTTTTGGAGGTGGCGGGGGCTCCATGGGAGGAGCTACGCCCTCTTGCGGTGACACCGATGGCACAAGTCTGGGGCGCCAAAACGCACGCGGCATGAAGGCGTATGTCGAGTCTATCGCTGTCATTGCTAGAAAAATAATAATTGATATAAAACTTCCCTTGAGTGTGTACAACAAACTGGTTGGCATAATGATTAAAGAAGAATTTACAATACTTTAATTGCAAAATTATGAATGCTGAGCTTGTAACACCAGTTTTAGGTTTAAATCTGAGTAAAATAGTCTGGGCATGATATGCCTGAGCAAATTAAGTCTAAGCAAGATAATTCTGAGCAATCACATCACATCACACTATCACACTAATATCACACTAATATTATAAAGGCGAAAGTTTGTGCGTATGTGTGTATGTGTGTATGTTTGTTACTCTTTCACGCAGTAACAACTGGACGGATTTGGATGAAATTTGGTATGGAGGTAGCTTAGACCCTGGATTAAAACATAGGCTACTTTTTTCCCGAAAACGGGAACGGTTCCTGTAGGAACGCGGGTGGAACCGCGGGGTGCTGCTAGTATAATATAAATCTGAGAAATTAGTCTGAGTAGGATTATTCTGAGCAAGACTACTCTGAGGAAGGAGGATTAGTTTTTTTAATGTGAATGAAAGACATGACGATCTAGTCGTTCGCCTGGTGTTAAGCTGAAAAAAGTATGGTCTGAGTCTGGTCAGGGTAATCTTATAAATAAATGGTACCTAAGGAATGCCTTCAAATTACAATTAATTTAAAGCCACTCACACTTGGGCTTTTGACTGGAATGTTCTGATATGCTCAGCGCACTCTGAGCCCTCGGTCCGGGCAGCATGTTTAAATCAAAGAAGTCTTCCACCCCCTGCCTGGACATGGCGAGTTTGTTCTTCTCATGCAACTGACGCAAGCGCACATGCTTGTCGAAACTTTGTAGGAACACCTTTGAGTTGTTGTGGATTATCACTGTGTCTAGTACTCCTGTGATGTGAAAAAATCTAATGAGGTTTGAGGAATTTTGTTTTTTGCATTGGTTTGTAATTACTCCAGTTTGAATGAAACCTTGCAGTTAATGATAGATAATAATTGACAGCACTAAGAACATAAAAGGAAAGTTAAGCAAAGAAGGGCAATATGCATTATTCGAGAGGCAAACAAACAATGTGATTATTGTGTTACTTGACCTAAGCATTGGCAAAAAAAGCAATTAGGTCGACTGTGTATTGTGCAATCATGTAATAAGTGGCGGAGGTACTACCGCCGCTACTTGTTTGCTGAGTTTTTTTATAATAGCTACTAAAGAGCAACTCGTAGTGACAGATGGTATAGCAAGATCGATACCTATGTTTAATGATATTGATTAACATATAATGGAAGAAGACAGTCATGCAGAGTAAGAACTTAAACAAAACATAGCCTATGACTACTTTTAAGTTTTTAGGTACCTACATACCTAACCTAGGTAACTAAGGTAAGTACCTACCATTTAGTTACTTACGCAATTGAGAGCACCTCGCAATTATAGTCTCCTTGTAGCGGTGTTTCTTTGTGATAGGGTTTCCCGTGAAGTTGGCGTCTACTAAGCTCAATAACGTGCACAAATCGTTCGCCACCGCCTTAAATAATACTTTTATTATTGTAAAACATAAATATAGTGCCAGCAGTTTATCTGAAAATTTAGTGGAAAAAATCTAAGAACATTAATTGGTGCACCGAGTGTGATTTGAGCCTGTGTTAAAATGATGTACTGATAATTTATTTATTAATACGCTAACTGCTAACTGGTAAGTTGAGAATTAGGAACTAACGAACCTCTGATCAGTCACATTCATATCCCATTCATCACCCTATTCACCACTGGTACCTACCGAATGGGTAGGTTTTAATGGGTGTTTGTTCCATTCATGACCACTGGCGGGTTATCCCATTCGATAGGTACTAGTGGGAACTAAGTAAGCATAGGTATTTTTAAGAATCTAAAAGATATTGGACTCCTGCCACTTCTCTTAGATGATATTTCATGTAACATTGAGCCGTTTTGACTTTTGCGGACGATTTCTAGGTACCTAAGCTGACTGACCTGTAGGTCATCCAATCTATTTTTCTTGGCTACGAGAACCTCAAGGCGTCGTAGCGGTTTCACCCAGTCCATGTCCGCAATTTTGTTCTCCGACACATTCAAAATCCTGAGGGATGCCTGTGACAAAAAACAGCGATATCTATTTCAAAATTTTGCTCGTAGTTCTATGGCTTAATACAAATCACGTAGCTGCTCGTTTTCCTAAATTTTAGGTCCTATCTATAAATTCCAACTCCACCTCTGTTGTATAAAAGTGGAAAATTAAAATAAGTAAGTATTCATGAACCGGCGGTCAGTAAACACTTGAATTTGTTACAAAAAGTAGGACATACACACTATACACACTACTTCTGTAAGTAGGTAACAAATTCAAATACACTACCTATAATATAACTACTGACTGAGCGTGAGCACTATTTAAGTACTCCGCTTTGGAAGGCACGTCTTGCCGTCGGCCTCGTTGTTGTCGTGAGCCTTCGGGTGGCTTAAAATTGCAACACCACTGACCAGGTGTATAACTAATTGCTTACATTATAATGATTATAGAATACAGCCTAGAACCAATAAAATAACAAAGTATCAGAAATAATGTTTTACCCCAATATTTATTATAGTTCTAGGATCAAAGCAAAGTCCATCAGGACTGTTGACATTCTGTTTCTCCAAATGAAGCTCTTCCAGATATCTGTGCCCCTCTAAATTCTCCACAACGCTGATCCGGTTGTTGCCTAAATATAGCTTCTTCAGGTTATGAAGTCCTTCTAAGCCCTCGATTTTTTCTATCTTGTTCCATTGAAGATGTAGATGGGTGACATTGTAAAATAGATCAAGATTTTCAATTTTTGAGATCAAATTGTTGTGGTAGTATGCGTATATTAAGTTGTTTGTATTTTTGGGCTTGGGCTAAACATGGAATTTAAAAAGGTTAATCAAAAACTTCAGCTTCAAGCAATTTCAGCACAGCGGGTCGCAGACTCGTACGATACCGGACCGGTATAGCGTCTTGCGAGTCGCCTGGGCGTATCGTAATGGGAGAAGGGCCAGTATCTTTTGAGTCTCGGAGACTAATCGCCGCGGAGTATCGCACATACATTTTGTATCGGTGCTTGCACACTACGCCACCGGTATCGTACGCGTTGCGTCTCCTACGCATCTCGAAAAAATGCCATTGTCATAAAGTAACCAGATGTAAATAGGTAAACAAAATCTCAATTTTTATTCTCGCCGTAGAGAAAATAACCGCTCAGTTCTTACATCAATGTTGCATCAATGTTGCACCTACAGATGGCGTTAATAGGATCTCGCGTTTCAAATCCAAAACAAATAACAAAGACGCAAACCAACATTTCACATTTTGAAATTAATATTTCTATTTTATAGAAATCTACATTTAGCATAGTCTAATTTCGTCACTATAAATGTAGAATCTATACCTGCGTGCGTTCGGAATTCGAATAGCCTACTGGTGGCAAAATTAACAGTTAAAAACGACAAAAATGGTCACATGCACCGTTCGTTTTGGGAATGTGTGAGCAAAAGTTGCATTTTTAACTGTTTTCGTTCACCGTTCGGATAGCTCAAAATCAGTTAAAATGCAATCGTGACTTGCCAATTTTGACCCACCTGCGGAGGTGGGTTAAAAGTGATCGTTTTCTGACATTAGAGATTGACGTAGGTATAATTTTTGGCGCGGTTATGTAAAAATTATTGATTTTTATAGTGAAAATTGTAGTTATCGTAATGATAAAGCACGGAGAAATGAGAAGGAAGACGTAAGTTTACGTGTGTAATGTAAAATTCCGCCAATTTGTTTTTGACATGTGAGATAACAAACCGCATTTGGTTATTTTGCGTTCGTTTTGGGTAGTGAGTAAAAGTGGTAAAAATGCCATTATTGGCGAAATTCTCAAACTGAACGGTTAACAACAACGCTAATTTTGCAAGTGCCAAATACGATACTGATCCCAATCCGAACGCCCTTAGAACAAGTTAAAATCTTTGTCTTACACGTTTTTGACGAATATAATAAGGCTTATCCCACAGAATTCGCCCCATTTACATAAAGTCTTTGGCTTATCCATGAGGATTACTCCCTACCTCGGTAAAAAAAAAACTGTAAAAAAACTAATTCCTTGAAATGTATTAGTTTTAAATGTTATTACCCATTTTTGAAATTGAGTTTAGGAAGTTACTAAACATAGTGCAGGTATCTAACTTATTATAATCTGTTAAACTGAAGTATATGTTTACTTTAATTTCTATTTATAGCCAGGTTCTTACGATTTCGGTTAGATTCTTTTCGTGCATGAATAAATGCGTTGGTCTCTTTATTGCTTCAGCGTGTTTCTTATTACAGATTTTTCTGGCTTGTTTACGTAAATTTACATCGATTTCTTTTGAACTTTCCAATTTAATGCTATCCATTATTTCTATTGATTTAAATACATAGTTTAACGGAAATACAATATCGCAATACAAAATTGATCAAACTTGAAACTTCCCTTCAAAGAGTATATAATTTACTACCACAGATATCTACTATACTGTTTACTACAAAGGTAGTCTTAGTAGAGGTGGGCCGTACTAGGTGAATCGAGAAACTAGGTGACTCTGTGACTGTGACTTGGCAATACCTGTGACAAATACCTGTGAAAAAATACCAGCTAGCATATTTTACGCACGGCACAAGTCACGTTCACTGGTAGTGTCTTTCTCTGGAACGATACATACTTACAGACGCCTATGTGAAAAATGGATGCACCTATCACTTTTGAACTCGCGGCCGGCACATGTTGCTGTCACAGTTCCTGTGAGAAAATAATAGGTGTGTCCCTCTCTGGAATGATACTGACGCCTATGTGAAAAAAGGATGCACCTATTACTTGTGTAAAAATAATAGATGTGTTCGTCTCTAGAACGCTACAGACGCCTACGTGAAAAAAGGATGCACCTATATTTTAGCACGCTGTCGCACACTCGCGCGGAGCAGGACCACAGACTGACAAGTCATAGTGTCACTATCACAAGTCACTGTGCCTGATGGTCAGGGCCCAGAAGTATATGACGGCATTCATGGACAACAAGGATAGCGCTATACATTCGGTACTAAGCAAAAAAAAAGATGAACGCAATATCTTTGGTCCTTGTCACCGTTACCGAGTTTTTTTATTTGGCTTCGTTTGATCTAAGCCAAACAGGTTAACAATTTTTTGAAATTGTGGTTTGTTGTGAAATAATCCAATTTAAATAGTTATTTATGCAATAAATATTTGAGAAATAATGTGTGTGCAGTAGGTGAATGCAGCATTTTATGCAGTAGAAGTCGTACTGAGGCGTAAACATGAAGGAATAATATTTCACAAGTAAGTAGACATTATTTTCTCTATTTTCCCCTTTAGAAGAGTTTATTGTGAAAAATATAAATACAGCTTAACATTTCATGTAATAACAAGTCCTCAGCTTTACAGAAAAACAGCTAAATGAATTATTGATGAATAAAATAACCAAACATAACCAAAAAATTTCAATGTCAAGGTACTGCCAGTTTATGCTTTTTAATTTCCCATAAAATCAGCTAGGTACCATGTTGATTTGCAAATAGTTTAAAAGTCGGAAAAAATCCTGTTGTAGGTATAGTAGCTAATTATTTGCATGATTTCACTTAGTAAAATATATCATTTTATATATAGGGTCAGAGGGGGTAAATGAAACATACTTGCACATCTGTCCACTTTGTGAATTCTGCTAGGACGCTAATTTTTTTTACAAATAGAAAGCCTAAATCTGAAATGGCAAATGATGGCAATAAATACTTTTTAAGAAAATAATTTTTGAAAATTCAATTTGCATGAATTAAACATCACTTCAAAAATGGTTCACGATTATTACAGAAACGTTCCGATTCAATATTCTGACGGTAGGTTGACATTGGCGTTTGATTATTTTGTAGTTGACTATATTGACAGTTTTGTTTTTATTATCTGTTATCCGCAATCATTACAGGTACCTACTTATATAATAAAAGCTGCCTAGTATCTTTATAGCACTTTATAAGCGCAGAATCTCCATCTCTTTCTGTGGGTGCCGTTAAGAGCAGACTAAGGGGCTATCCAGAGAATGGGCAGTAGCATTCTCCTTGGAACATTATAATCTTCTACGATGACAAGCCACTTGCCAAGCGAGGTGATTATGGCAAACCTGTCTATAATCAGCGTCTAAATTGGTGTTTTATGGGCACGCGTGTGTTCAGCACTAAACGTCTTCCAGCTGTTGATGTGAAATTCGCAATTTTCGCCCATCGGACATTTACAACGATATTTGTAATGTAGTAGGTATTTGATTGATTTTATTACCTGTGTCGTCTGTGACTGCAAATACTAGCCCTACATTACGCGCCGTTTCATGCATTACTTTCGTGTAAAAATGTACATAAACACTATTAAATTGCTTCATGGCATCAGCCGACTTGTGTTTTGTAAACTTAAAGATTTCTTTTTATTATATGACCTAGCAGAAAGATTGTGTGACGCGTGTACTAGAGCATTAAAACCATTTCGCCACATAGCATAGAGCTAAACTGCGTGATTTATTGATTACGATAGGGTTTCACTTAGGTACTCCTTACCCCACTTGACCTTGCATTTTAGTTTTTACAATAAATTTGAAACAATGAACACTGGTAAAACATAATTTCTAGGTATCAAGGTAAATTACTCTATAGATAGAGCTAACGAAATCGCCCATTATTTACCCAAAATTTTGGGAGGCGTCGTTTTTCAGGCAGCACCTCGTGTGGGAGCAAGAAACAACTAGGCGGGCACGCGCTGTAGAATTCTACTAGTGGGAATTCTGTGCTGATGGTATTTTGTCACTGTGGCTGGCTGTGACTATCTATTATCAGTGACTTTTGCCTGTGACGATAAATACGCCTCACCCCTAACTCTCATGCTCAATACTTGACACTGGCTAAATACACTATGTGTGGAGCCAAAATATAAGAGAAAAAAAAAAACTCTCATGCTCAGTACTAGTGGTGGTTAAAAAAGCACAAAGCATCCAAAGCGGGTCCGCTTTTGGCCCACAACGTACAACGCCCGCTTTCGTGGCTCTCACTTGGCGCTTTTTATGTCGCGCAGCGCCTAGACTTAGAGCGTTGTGCATCGCACGCGCTGCGTACGGAACTACGCGGCGCGAGCGCAATGAGCGAGTAGTAGGTAAAAGCGCCGCGTTTACTAAAGCGGAGCTGCTTGTGCTTACCGAGATATCGCGGCAGCGGTCGGGCAGCCAGTCATCGCTTGCTTTTGGACGCGGCACGCTTTCTACGACTCTCGCGCGAAAGCGTGAACTCAGGCCGGCTCACGTAATATACACCTACGCTTACTTTGGTACGCTTTATGTTTTTTGTTGTGCTTTTGATTACAATCTGTGATAGGACACGCAATAATATTTATTTTGAGTGTTTAATGTTTATTAATTTATATGTATTATGGACCCAATATGTCTGAAATATATGAATATTTCATTTAATTTTTAATACAATAATTATGTGGTTGTGTGATTTGTGAATAAGTGGACCTACCTTAGTTTAAGGGTGAATAAAGTGAACATTTAATGAAAAAAAAAAACATATTTTTTAGTGGAGATTTTCCAATATGGAACTATTACCGATGACTTAAGTTCTCCTCGTTATAACTTAAGCACTTAAAAAAGCGTGCTTTTAAAAAAAAGCACAAAGTTTGTACCACGCTTTTGACATTAAGCATTTTTGAACACCACTACTCAGTACTCTGTGTATCTTTATTTCGAATATTTTGTTATTTTGGAATTTTGCCGAAATTGTGGTCAAATATAGTCAAAAGCCGTAGAACAAGCTGAAATACGTAACAGCAGTGCGTTAGAAAGATTTTCTCTGCCGTAATACATAGAAAAGGTACATTGTGTTCTAATATTACTAAGTGGGACTGGGTGCTTGATCTGCAAAGGCAAACTATAAACAAACCCAACCTCGTTTGATCGTATATTTTTAGCGAAATGGGCGAAAGATACAACATTCACAGTCAGTTGGAGCATTTGCAGAGCAAGTACATCGGTACGGGACACGCTGATACCACCAAGTACGAGTGGCTGACGAACCAGCACAGAGATTCTTGCTGCAGTTACATGGGTCATCCCGACTTGCTGAGCTACTTTGCTATTGTAGAAAACGAGTCTAAAGCGCGCGTCAAGTTCAACTTGATGGAAAGAATGTTGCAGCCGTCCGGGCCACCGCCAGAAAAACCTGAAGATTAAGTGGTCCTGGATGCATAGACTTAAATATGTTTGTTCCATTAATATAAGTTTATCATTTATATAATATGACTTTCTATTTTTTATATAAAACATTAGGTAGTTTTTCATAGCCTGTAGTTAGTTATAGTAAAATAGGCAGTCAACATGTTTGTCTCATCTTAATTACACATATTCTGATATTAGGATAATTCATTTACAAATATTGAGAGTTTAGTATATATCATCATCATCCTCTTTGCCTTTTCCCGTATGTTATTGGGGTTGGCTCTCTATCTGACCTGTAGTGACAAGCTACCAGAATTGCCTGAGCAACAGCCATCTGACCTCACAACCCATAAGGAACCGGTAACAGTGATGATTAGACAAGGTGTCAGATTTTATCAGGCTTCTGACTACCCGTGACGATTGCCATAGATGTCCTTATGACAACTAGGACCAACAGCTTAATGTGCTCTCCAAGGCACTCAATGAGTTTAATTTTTTTTATAAAACAAGCAGGTAGACATGTGTCCGCTATAGCAAAACGTAACTGATAATGGTTACCATTCCTCTAACGTACCACATCAGTATTGACATAGCTATCACCGGTTATCAAGCTATCGAGATGCCTACTACTAAGACTAGCTACTAACTGACGACGACGCGCGCGACACTGTCGGCTGCCTACAATAACCAAAATAATTATGCCATCTCTCTCATTCTAGTGATTCATCACATTCAAAACCGAGACAGAGCGAATATTGGCGAGCGGCTGAGTAACCAAACGAATATTGTAAAAAATGTTAACGAAAGGCGACCTTATTTCTATTCAGCCAAGGTTTAAAAGTAATAAGGTTATATAGGTCCTATTGTAATGATAAATAATACCCAAGTAGGTATGAGGAGGTTCTTAAGTTAGACAATAACGATGCAGCAGCTAGCTTCATAGATTATAGAGTACGGTCTACAAACGGAAACGATGCGTTGTAATAGTTAGTTGAAAACCTGCAGCTTTGATACCGATATTCGGCAACGGTTATCAACACCGGTATTGAAACCAAATACCGGCTAGGTAACCGTTGCCAGAAATAGCTGATAACGCCCATGTCTACAAGCAGGTGGAAATTCAGGGTTCAGTGGCCCTCATAATAATAGTGGGTCATTGGCAGCTCTTACAATAATTTCACAGATGTGATGATCATATTATTAGATGGCAAATCATACCTGTATCCATGTCTCGGATACACTCGTAGATTATTATCATTATCCTATACAGGGAAGTTACACTTTTAAGTAGCCATTGTAAGTTAGTAGTTAAATATTATGGGATTACATTTAACAATAACGAAAAATGAAACAAATCACTAAATCTCATCCAGCATTTAATAAAGCCTTCCACTCTTCCATCTTGGCATTTAAAATAGCCTCGCGTTTTTTTGCTTCCTCTACTAACTGTTTTCTCTGGTCAATACTTTTCACTACATTCCCTACAATCACTTGCTGAATGTATGGCAACAACTTAGCACATTCCTTTTCTAAGATTTCCAAGGAGTTTGTAATGCATTCCATATCCATGGACCCCACTTGTCTAAAGTCCGAGATTTGCTTTAACTCCGGTAACGTTGAGATGGTTATTGTACCATGATTTGTATTTGAATCTGTATTAGCTATAGCCAATGATTCTTCACTATAGTTTGGGTCCATGAAAACCTGACCATTGATTATGGCGAGGGAGATGGACGTAATTATATCATACATTGGGACGGCAGCATCAGTTAAGGCCAAGCCAGCACAGTTTACAGCAGCAGCTAGACATGCTCCATCATTTTCGAGAATGTAAACAAAGATGTCAATCTGTAACAGAGAAACAAGGTTTAAAAAAAAACAGAAATATTTATGAAACCTATGTGACACTCTGTTTTTATTCATAATATCCCTACCATGGTGCCATTCACATACAGGCAGACTCTCAATCTATAACTTATTACTGTTTGAATTTACCTGGAAGTTTGGGAATAGATGACGGCACACACAGGGCTCCAAAGCTTGCCTTAATGCCACAGAGAGTGCCTTCTCTTCAGCATCAGGTACCAGAGGTCTGCGTTCACCATTACAAGCATATGGTGCAAATTTCACTTCACAGAATATTTGACCTAGCTGGCTGAAACAAAATATTTAGATTATTGTGACAGTGAATTTTAAAAAATCTGAAATAGGCTTCAATAATAATGTAATGCATCTTTCCCATATTCTAATAATGTTTTTTTTATGCCAGCCTACTTGTCTAATATCAGTAAATAAATAAAAAGTCTTAAATACTGTGCACTAGTGTTTATTCTCTACATGCTCACCTAAACTCATTTTGATGTGGTATCTCTCTAGGATCAAACACTGAGCAGACAACTTTGGTTTTTTTTAGTTCCACATAGGCAGATCCTTTAGCTTGTGACACCATGTCTGTCCTTGCAACTGTGAATAGAAGAGAGGAAGTTTTTTACATTTTCATAGTATGTAGGTACCGAGGTAAGCAGGCACTCAAAGTGGTGCTCTGTGGAGGCCTATGTTCAGTAGTGGACATCTTCAGGTTGATGATGATGATGCATGTGCTTCAGACGTGTAGGATTTTAGTCCATACGTATCGACATTGTCACATACAGAAGAGAATTAAGGACTATTTATTATAAATTGCTGGAAGCTTACTTTTAAAATACTTTATTATAATGTAACGGCTGTAGGCATGGAATTATCTAAAACTGTAGGGTATTAGAAAGAGGTTTCGGCGGGAATATACCTACATCATACAATAAAGGTATGATCATGGCAATGGTTGATGTACCTACTGTTTATGCATCAAAAATAAATGGTAAGCGTGTGGTACTTATCACAACATCCACCCATAATCCTGAATACATACAAAACATACACATGCTTCGGGCTTCGTCAAGTAAGCGCCCATCTCGTCTCCTTCCGTTATCATCCAACAGCTCAGTGTGCAGCTCATCGTACGTCTTCACAAAGTCCTTTGTGAAGCGCTGGTACGGTATGCTGTCTTCTGGACCGTTAAATCTTCGGAAATCTTGTGGCATTTTTAAATTTTTCGCCTATTTGTATTAAATTATCCCAAATACCAACCAAAATATAACCTCTAAAAAAATGTTTTGGCAATTTTTTTTTATATTTTTGATTCACACAAAGAGTATGTAACGCTACGTAATACACTTATGTGCACTTTTTTTTTATATTGGCTACTGTTTTGTTTCCGCCAAATGCAGCACAACTCTACTTATGTGCACTTCGCCAGGCTATATACTTAATTATATTTATTTGAATAAATTATTTCCATGCGTGAAACTAAATTTATAAAAAAATGTTGAATTTGCTTATCACTGTCAAAGTAAGTCAATGTCGTTGTCGTAGCCTTTGATATTTGATTAGCACTGTCAACGTCAGTCAGCGTGTGTGCACGTCGCTTTTTCAAGCTTTTTCGCTTTTATTTCGCCACAGAGCACTTTATTTTTTAAATACGATACGAATTTCTTTCCGCTTGAGTTGAGTTGTGTTCGAAGATTATTAGCAAAAATTAAATTAACTTTTCTTAAAATGTGGCTTTAGGTCGCGAATAATTAGGGTATATATACCTACCTATATTGTAGGAGTACATTTATTTGTGATGCGTAAAAATAGTCTACGGGAAGAACAATACGTGTAACTCGTGTAAGTACCATTTATTGAGGGACTCCATGAACCGTTCACCCGCCGCTCACTACAGTAAATGAGTGACGTTGGTATGGTAGACAAAATTCTAATGATTCCGAGACGAAATCGTCCATGCAGTAACCTCTTGTCTTATCTCAAAGTAATAGCCAATACATTCAGTAGTGATTCGTTGATAAAATCGACAATACATAAAATACAATACAATAGGTTGCTGATAATAAGTACCTACTCTAAAACACATGATAAACATGTTACAGTCAAGATGAATTATTTATATAGTAATATAAATCTGAAATAATTAATTACCTAAATGGGGCTCCTTTAGACCATGATATAATTGTCTCACATTTGCAATAAAATATTTGAATTATTAACTCGCACACAACACACTTTTCTTGGTTCTGGACTTGGATTAATACAGTACTCTCTTGCTAATCTGCCACAATAAAATCCTAACCATCGGAGGATTACTGAAAATGGCAGATTGTATTGTACACGAAGAACAAATTGAAAAAAAAAATGATTTATTTGTATATTGTATTTAAAATTAATTTCAAATGCGGCCCGGCCCCTATTTATTTATAAAAAAAGAAATCAACAAACATGAATCTTTTAATTAAGTAATTAATCATATTTCATAGGATTATAGTACTTGTTGTATAATCAAGCGGCAGATTATCAAGAGAGTACTGCTATTTTGTACTAGCCGCAATGGCCTATTCCACATTAGACAGTCCAAATGTTCTGGCCCACTACCGGTAGGTAGCATACCTAACATGCTGGCGGCATTGCCTCATTGAATTGCAATGCTGATTTGTTGACATCACATCAACCAGGTGCTCTGATAAACTTTGGAAAATGCAATGAGATGTAGTTTTTATTATTGTAGTAGTTAGTTAATGATGAAAGGCAATTTTGCCCGTTTAAAAAAATAAATAAATTAGTTACTACCTAATATACCCACAAAAGTAGATTATGTTTTTAATAATTATCAATTTCACATACATACATACACATTTGATTTTATAACTGTACTTTTTGCCTTTGTTTATTCACATTAGTCATTGGTTTTAAGTTACTTTATTTGTATATATGTTATATTACTATGGGTACATACTTTACATTTAAATGTTTGTTTTATGCCAGATTATCTTCTTAAAAATCTGGAATTGTGCAACTATAAATAAATATAATTGAGTTGGAATTACCATAATAAATTAAATTACTACACTGTGTATACATAGATGTTTCTAATTAAAGAGGATTTGTTATAGAATAAAAACAGAAACATACAAATCCCAAACATGCTAATATTCTGAATACATATGACAGAGAGATAGATAGATTTAAAACTCTTTATTGAAACACCACATCACAAATAATGAAAAAATGAACAAAGAACAAACTTAACCAAAGTGTAACAATGGGTGGTCTTATCGCTCAGAGTGATCTCTTCCAGGCAACCTTGCATAGAAAGGAATAACATACACAAAAACATGCATTACTTCAGACATATCCTCTTGTTTTGAAGTTAATTAATAATTTTATAGCTGAAGTATCCAACATGTGCATAAATGAACAGCAGTATTTTTGTTTTTCAGAGTGAAAATGCTGAAGAAACGGAGCATCTGCCTTGCTGCTGGTGTGTTAGCTGCTTCGTGGGTGCTGTCAGCTGCCGATGAGAATGGTGTGGTGCAGCCACCTGCACCTTCTCCAGGTGTCACTCCTAGTGAGGTACAATAAATTCTAAACCCTTGTCATATACATGTATATCTATTCTACTTACAGATATAAAATTGAAATGAAATGCTGTTTTTAGTAAGCACATCACTTGAGAATAGCGGAACCAATTTGTTTATTTATTTTAAAATGTTTGTGGCCGAATAAGTTTTTATGGAGAAAAATGGAAAAGCTTAGGGAGACTGAAAGTCCCATGGGCTTAAACAGGACATTAGTTACATAGTAATTAATATAAACAGTGGCTTGGGGCATTGCTTCTCATTCTCATCAGGCGTAACCAGTTCAATCCTATGGTATTAGGTGACTCAAAAAAATTAAAAAAAGCATTGAACAGTAAAAAGTTCAATAAAAAAAATGTTAAAATAATGTAACAATTATTAAACATAAATGATAATAAAAAAAAATCTCCCAAATAAATGTTTTATTGTATTTCAACACCAGCTGGGTTAGCATGGATGGTAGACAAAATTGTCTTTCCCCGTTTTACGTTACTTTCTTCATACTTGCTTGGAGTATAACAGGGGAAAGACAGTTTTGTCTACCGGCCGTGCTAACCCTACTGATGTGTCTTCTATTCTATCTACATTTATGTTAGGTAGCAAACAAGCATATAACCCTCCTGATGGGAAGAGGTCACCATAGCCTATGGACATTTGTAAAACTAGACATGCCACTAATGCTTTGCATTAAAAAAAAAAAAATAACAGCTTGAATTCATAGGTATTTGAAATGTATGCTTTCTGGGTAAATGAGGTGAATCAGCCATTTATTATACATAATTATTATTATAGCTTGGTGTGACAAATCACCATGCATAATTTAGAATAGAAACTAAAACGTTCCTCTACTCTAAGCAATCTGCGGTAAAGGTTAGGTGGATTGCCGCTAGATGGCGCTATTTTATAATTTAGCAAAATGGTAATTAAAACTCACTGAGCACTTGCTTGAGAAGGTATGATAGTGATTATGATAGGATCGATAGGCGTTAGGCTTCATTGTTGTAAGTATCCACGTAACTAGTAATACTGTAAAATATAATGGAATCAAAAGATAGCTAACAAGCAGAAGTAAAATTTTTTTTTTAACGGACATAGTGCTTTTATAGTTTTAACTACAATAACTAAATACTACTAGCTACACTAACTCCTAAAAAAAAATTTGGACTGCTTATATGTACTAGCCGCGATGACCTATGCTCAATTACAGTCCAAATGCTCTAAATGTAAATGGAAGTAAATGGTAAATTTATGCCCGTTTTCACCAAAGATCCCTAAATTTTAAGGGACCCTTAAAAAGATTTAAGTGACCTCTGACAGTAATTTCGTTTTCACCGGCGATTAAGGGACACTCAAAGCTGATCCCCTAAGTTTAGGGGGCCGAAGCTCAACCCCTTAGCGTTAAGTGGCAGGTTGAAGTATCAAAACGCCAATTTTTTTTTCAATTGTATTTGGCAATTGTTTCTACCCGCTTAACGCCAGAAAAGGTGTTTGTTTTAATTTTTTCGGATGCATAATATGTTAAAAATTGTAGTGCTAATATCAATAAAGCATGTTGCTTGTATTTTTGACGATTATTCTCTAAAATATATAAATAAAATAACGAAAATCGGCAACGTACGGTTTTTGGAAACCGTAGAAAAGAATAAACTGTCACTTTACAATTTAAGTGTCACCCAGCGCTGTGAAAACGAATTTAGGTAAGGGTCAAATCTAAGGGGCCCTTAGCCAAAGGGATTCCTAGTTATGGTGTAGTTTAGGGATCTTTGATGAAAACGGGCATTAGTTTTGCAAAAAACTCATTGCAGTAGAATTTTGAGGCAGCTTTCTTTTAAAAATAGATGTATTCCCAACTGCCCCATTGATTTGCGTGAACAATAAGGCAGTTAGATATGGAGGTTATATTATGTGGAATAAAATACGTCATCGGATAAATGCCCCCTTAGCTTTGTTGGCATACGTTCACTCATTTTTCGTCCACATTTTGCCGTAAATATTGTGGATGAATTTAGTTGATGACTTTGAATTTCGGAGTTCTGGATTATCTGTGAATTAATTGCACATTTTGCAAACACTTTTCCTTTCAGAAAACCAACCAAATAAAACCAAACAAAAAGTCTAGAGGTGTCACATCTTTGTGGCCAGTTTTTTATTATTATTATAACTAAATAAGCTCGCGTTTGACCCCAATCTCACTTGATGGAAAGTGACGACGCGGTCTACGATGGTTACTTCTCCCTGCTAGACATTTTCGAGATAGAGTCTAATTCGAAAAAAAGAACGACTAATTGTCTAACTCAGTGGTTCCCAAAGTTGACTGGACCGCGACTCACCTAGGTGGTAGGACTTTTCTGCAAAGTTCGTCTAGGTAGGTACCACCGCTTTGCCAGTTATTCTGCCGCCAAGCAGTAGTGTGCAAGCACTACTGTGTTCCGGTTTGAAGGGCATTGTAGCTAGTGAAATTAATGGGCAAATGAGACTTTATGATCTGATCACTCAGTCTAGTAATCTGATTACTAGACTGTGTGATGTCTCAGGATGACGTGCGCAGTACAGTGTCACGCGAAACTTTATTGTTTTAAAGTTCCGAGTGACACTGCAACTGTTATGGGCGGCCATGTCGCTTAACATCAGGTGAATGACTAGCTCGTCACGTCATTCAATAGCATAAAAAAAGCTACATGACGGCAACTCTATTTTCATTATCTAGCTCTATTATGTAGCCATTGTTGAATTTTACTTGTATAACGCGGTTCATTAAAGAAACGAATCTGACGCAAACGAGAAACTATTATTTTCCCTCTTCCACTATTGTGTTTAAGTGCAGTGGGAGTGAGACAGCAATAGAAATGTTTGCCCTTTTCAGTTCGTTTCTTTATTGAATCGCGTTATATTTAAGTACCTGTTTTCTAAGAAGTCACGTTATTTGAGAATGATTATCATGGAATTGATTTTAAAGTGTAAACCACACTTGAGGTATATCTATAAAGATATTATGGTGCTTCAAATTTTAGCAACCAGCGGGATTTGAACCCACGCCTTCCAACTCACCGGATTAAACGCTCTGCCAACTAAGCTATGGTTACATGACCACTGATTGCGAAAATCTTTCAAACTTTTGTCCCGCTGACTGTGGAATGACATTACCTGTGGAAAAGCGACATCCACAGGTAATGTCATTCCCATACATTTTGGAGTTATCGTTTAACGTTAACGCTGATGGAAAGGCATCTTTGCTAGACCCCCAGGAACCCAGGATAGCGTGCGCGCTTTCAATGTCACGCGAAACTGTATAACTTGCGCTAAAGAAAACTATATAAAATTCTGTCAATTTTTAGTGGCCGTGATGCTTAACATCAGGCTAACGACAAGCTCGTCACGTCATTCTTTTACATGACTTATCAAGGACATTTGCTTCCTTCCTCAGCTGGCTAAGAGCTAACTTTACCATAACAGAAAGAAAAATAAAAAATAAAAATTATACTTACATCACATCTTGTGTACTGTGTTTACATGTTTATCATTTTACTCTCCCGCCCGGTGACGCTGTAAAGGTCGGTAGAGACCAACAGCATTAGCCCGTTCAAAAAAAAAATCATTTTACTTGTGTTGTTATTGTATGTATCAGGA
The DNA here is from genome assembly GCA_910589525.2 of Ennomos quercinarius. Classification (NCBI taxonomy): domain Eukaryota; kingdom Metazoa; phylum Arthropoda; class Insecta; order Lepidoptera; family Geometridae; genus Ennomos; species Ennomos quercinarius. The sequence goes on from OU342510.1 coordinate 6,608,671, forward strand.
TATTGTAATGTCATGTAGTGTAGTGTTGTGTTGTGTGTCATGAATAAATGTATTTTCTTTCTTTCTTTCTTTTACTTAAAACAGAAGATTTCTGATTCTACTTGTATTTTGTGAATAAAACCTGACTAGTGATTTGTATTTTTACTTATAGAAAAACTTCAACCTGTATTTTTCATCATCATCAGCCTGAAGACGTCCACTGCTGAACATAGGCGTCCCCCATAGAGCGCCACTTTGAGCGGCTGCTTGCCTCTGCATCCAATAGCTGCAATCTAAAATCAAAGACTCGGAATAAAGTATCCATACAACAATACAATACAATAACTCTTTATTGACACCAAAAAATAATAATAACATAGAAATAAGAATCACATAATAAGATAGGTACAATGGGCGGTCTTATCGCTAAGAGCGATCTCTTCCAGACAACCTTTGGATGGACAGAGATATGAGACACTACGAGCATGGAACATATCTCATAATTATCTACTAGGTATTTGAGGTTGTCCTAGTTATGCTTCATTCATTGTAAAAAGTATGTATTGTGTCTAAGAAAATCGATAAAAACAAGACAAGGGCTTGAAAATAATTTCAAGAAACAAGTACCTGCGTTTCGTTAAACACGAACGTTCCACGGTCGTCACGGAAGATAATATTAATGAAGACAGTTTTTTGAACCGACTTCTAAAAACGAGGAGGTTCTCGATTCGGTTGTATTTTTTTTTTTTACTTATTTTTCAGGATATATTTTCAGATTGGTCCCGTAGAAAATTAAAATCAGTTCAGTAGTTTCTAATTTTAAATCAAAATAAGTGGAAAAATAGCGAAGTAGGCATCTCTCAGTATGAAAAATAAGCCGATTGAAGTCGAATCAACCTCACTTTTTTAAAGGATAAAAAACATATCAAAATCCGTAAAAAAATATCCTGATTACATTATTCCAAATTATTCTGATATCGTTGTTTGTAGCATTTCTTCTTTTTCAGACAACCCAAGTCCGACCAGGACGTATTTTTCAAATATCAGTAGGGTAATAAAATTGTATTAGAAATAGTTTAGACACAAAGCAAAATGTTGGGTATCAATGAATGTGTGACTGAGCGGACCTTTTTTTATGGATGACTGAACGGGCCCGTGACCGAACGGTACTAACTCTACAAAATTACAGATAAAGTGATATTGTGTGTAGGTAATCTAATTAACAAAATAAAAATGTAGGTCATTAAATCATCAACAAAAAAATTTATGGAAGGTAAAAATCCTGGACCCACGTCTATTATGCATGCATGCTTTAATATGTATATTAATACGTTACTTAGTGATATCTAACTCTAATCACGTGAGTTCTGACAATAGTTTCTACATCACTTGAGTTTAGTAATAAACCTTAACATGTTAACTGCCAAATGAGCGCAAACAATAGAAAATCTATCGTTATGGTGTTTTTAACAGTGTGGACATGTTTATCTCGTGAAACTACGCTAGTTTATGTTGTGTCTAACACTCCCACGCAAAACAGATAGCACAAGGTACTATTCTTTATGTTTTACTCTGCGCTCTATCATCTATCTTCTCTAGGGTAAGAGGAAGGATATATGCTAAAAAATTAAACCGAAAACTTAAAAAATTGTGATGTCTCAGGATGACGTACGCAGTGCAGTATCACGCGGAATTATATTTTAGGGTTCTGAGTTCTGCAACTGTTATAGGAAGCCGTGATGCTTAACATCAAGCGAATGACTCGTCGTTTCATTCATAAAAAAGTAAAAGCAAATAAGAACTGATATAATATTGAGTTTACCGCTTGAAAATTGTCTTTCCGCGTTTGATGTCATTTTCTTCATACTTGCTTCCTTGTCAAGTGGAGTAAAACGAGAAAGACAGTTTTGTCTACCGTCGTCCTCTTTGCCTTTTCTGATTTGTTATTGGGGTCGGCTGCCAATCTAACCTGTAGCGGCAAGCTACAAGAATTACATGAGCGATTGCCATCTGACCTCTCAACCCATAAGGAACCAGTAACAGGGATGGTTAGATCAGGCGTCTGACTACCCGTAACGATTGCCATAGATGTTCTTATGACAACAGGGACCGACGGCTTAACGTGCTCTCCGAGGCACGGAGCGATGGCATCGAATACTCCACATAACTTACTAGATAAGTCATTCGTGCAGGGCCGAGGATCGAACCCAGTGCCTTAAGATTGCGAAGCGCACATGCTACCGGTCGGCCACCATCGCTCAATTTTGTCTACCGTCCGTGCTAGGGAAGCTGATAGAGATTTTTTTGAAGTAAGCTTACGTTTGACCATATTTTGCGAGATGACGCTGCGCTGGCGAAAGAGTAAATGACAAAGATGAACTCATTGATACGATACTTACAATGATGTTTATGTAATTTCGCATATTTATGGTAATGAATCTTAATATTGACACAAATGTGGATATCCCATTGAAGATCTGATTACGCATCGATCAAACAATTTTATCATGTACTTATCTTTTCCTGTGCTATTTATGATTTCAGTTAATGAGTGAACGCGATTTTATTATCAGCTTAACCCTCGGTTTCTGGTGCGTTTGTTAAAGTTAAACTCATGTTAACTTTGAAATACTGAACGCTCATTGGTTGCCTGTTGATCATCGGCTAACGTCTACCAATGAGCGTACAGTAGCGCGATTTGGTAAGTTAACTTACCAGAAACCGGAGGTAAAGAAAGAAAAGACATTTATTTAGGACATCACACAACACTACAAATTATATTACACATGAGTTAAACATAAATGAGACGTACAGTAGAAAATAATAAGGGTAGTAGTTATATATCTTAATTTCATTCAATTTTAATAATGTTTTCATTCATTCAGTCAGTACGTTTGGTATAAAGAAAAGTTTCAATCTATCACATTGTTAACGCAAATAACGTCCTTGTAATCGTTGTATCTGTCGTTACCATCATTATCATCGTCAACATCATCATTATGGGAGTTTTAACCACTCTGGCGAATAGCGTGAGGTTCAGACATACGAAAAAAACTCTTAATGGCACGTTAATACCTTCTTATTATTATATTGCATAATTTTCTCACGGTTATTTGAGACGTGATCAACTGGTGAGAATTATAATGATTATTTCAAAATGGACGTCGGTGTCGATCGATCGAAACTAGGCTGTGAAATTATTGTCCAATAGCCATTGCCCATGGAGCAATTTTGCCATCAAAACGTTGTTACGTTGTTCTACGCTAGAGCTAGAGTTTAACCAATGAGAGGCCAATGTAATATCGAAGAATTCAGTTCTGTTATTGACCGATATTGGCCTCGTGCCGCTCAACCAGTATCTATAAAGTATTATTATTAAGTATTTTATTAAATAGGAATGGTTATGGAGAGAGGGGGCTAGGTTAGGGACGGAATAAGTAATACAGGGTGCAATTGAATTTATTAGCATAAGTTGAGTGCATGATAGTACGTAATTTATTGATGATTATTAAAGGGTAAAGAGTGCAAATATTTTTTATTGAAAATTATGAAGATTGCCGCGGCACCTACCTAACGCACGGCACGATTTATTTTGATTTAACAGTTTTTGTACCTTGTAGTACTTAATTATTTTAATTTAATTTTGTACTGTCGCAGTTTATGTGGCAGTAGGTACCACCGCTTTGCCAGTTATTCTGCCGCCAAGCAGTAGTGTGCAAGCACTACTGTGTTCCGGTTTGAAGGGCATTGTAGCTAGTGAAGTTACTGGGCAAATGAGACTTTATGATCTGATCACTCAGTCTAGTAATCTGATTACTAAACTGGGTGATGTCTCAGGATGACGTGCGCAGTGCAGTGTCACGCGAAACTTTATTGTTGTAAAGTTCCGAGTGACACTGCAACTGTTATGGGCGGTCGTGTCACTTAACATCAGGTGAACGACTAGCTCGTCACGTCATTATATCACATTAAAAAATAAAAAAAGTTTATTAAGTAAATTATTCCATTTTTTAAATTATTACCAGTACCAAATCGATGCGATAGAATTCGTAAATACTGGTCCACACGTGACCGGTGTTAGGAGTATGTACCTAGTTTCAAAGGATGCTAATGAATTAAATAACTCCCAGTATATGCGGATAGTACTAGGTTAGGGTGAGGCTGAGGACGTTAGGTTTAGGGAGCTTTATCTGAAACTATACCACCTATTAATATTATTGCTAGTATATACCAATAATATTAGCCCTAAAATATTACAGATATTCGTGGATTTTCATAAAGGCAGTTGGCATAGGCTTTTCTTACACTTTCTATTTTCCCTCTTTTTATCAATTATTGGTATCTATATATGCGTGACCAAAATGCTGGCACTTATTTGGCCCAACGCATCAGCATTGCAATTCAACGTGGCAATGCTGCCAGCATGTTGGGTACGCTACCTACCGGTAGTGGGCTGGAGCGCTTGGACTGTATAGGTCATCGCGGCTTTTATACAGTCCATAAGTGTTCTTTGTAGTAGGTAGTGTAGCTAGTTTAGTTTAGTTTTTAGTATTTTAGTAGTTAGCTCCATTATTGTTATGTTAAAATTGCTAATCTATAAACAGTAAAGTTTTCTAAAAGACGTCATTCCGTTCGCCAAAAGGTCGAACATTGAAGCCCAAATAATATGTAATTCAGAGAATCCGAGAGCTAAATTGAAGACACACCAATTTCTCATCCTAAAGTATATGGTGTGAGGCATCCTAAATTGCATCTTTTGAAGTAGGCACAAACAAATCTAATGAAGATCGAAGATGTAGCTAAAAAAGCAAAGTTGAATTAACACACCACAGTCATAACACGTGAATATTTTTTGCGGTTTTTCACACCCTGACAAAAATAGCCATCGCTGGCGATAGACTCCAAAATGATGTGCGTCAATACGCCCATGCAAAAACTAGAGAGTACATCAACTCTATACTGGATTATAATATAAACCAGGGGTGGCCAAACTTTTGAATTTAAAAAAAAGTGTGGACATTTTATACAGCGATGTCTAGCCCCAAACTAAGCATACCTTGTACTATGGGAACCAGATAACTGATAGAATACTTAGATACTTTTTTGTTTGTAAATACATACATAGAATACAATGTAACACCCAGACACAGAACAAACACCTATATTCATCACACAAATGTTTGTCCTGGGTAGGAATCGAACCCACAACATATAGTTCAGAAGGCAGAGCTACTACCAACTGAGCTAACAGGCCAGTCAAAGCGGGCTACATTATGATTCAAAATAACCCAGCGGTCTACCGATACCGCCAACAACCTAAAACTGTAACTAGACTAAATCTGTACATTGAATAATAATAAATATGTGTGGACGTTTCACACAGCGCCATCTAGCCCCAAACTAAGCAAAGCTTGTACTATGAGAACCAGATAACTGATACAATACTTAAATACTTTGTGTTTGTAAATACATACATAGAATACAATATAACACCCAGACACAGAAAAAATGCACCTGTGTTCATCACACAAATGTTTGTCCTGGGTATGAATCGAACCCACAACCTACAGTTCAGAAAGCAGAGCAACTACCAACTGAGCTAGCAGGCCAGTCAGGCAAGAATAGTTTTATAATGTAATTGCGGTACATTTCTTAACGATATTTGTTTATGTAACTAGGTGACGTAATGTGATGAACTAGTCGTTCGCCTGATGTTATGCGTCACGGCTAGATATAGAAGTAAAAAAAAACAATTTCTTAATTATTATTTTAATTTTTTGTCTTTCTGCGATGTTCCTCTGACGACGTCACGCTGAAAAAACTGAACGGCTTAGGCCCGATTTTACCAAACTAGAATAAATTTTATTCCAGGTATAACTTTCCGAGAACAACCGAGTTACGTGAATATAGCCCTTATACCACCAATTTTGTGAAGGAATAAGACTTATTCCTTGGATACTATCAAAATGGCGTCTTTTTTGTGTAATTTTTTTTTGTCAATTAGCTGTATCTGAGAGTAACGAATATCCTTATACTTGGAATAAACCTTATTCTACTTTGGTGAAATCGGGCCTTAGTTAAAAAATAAGAGGATAAACACTAGTAAAAGTTGCACAAAGACAGATTTACTATATACCTACCTCAATGAAATAACAAAAAACCTTCTTTTCCCTTCTTGATTATTAGTGTCTAGCGGGCTCTCGCAAAAGCCTCCGCGGTCGGCGCTTTGGCCACCCCTGATATAAACCATAAAGGAGTCGCTTCAAATAGTTACTTGACGTAAAGCACTTACTGATAATCTTGTAGCACTATAGGTACAATACACTAGATAGTTTCGCAGTCAGACCGCGTGAAACGCAGCGCGCGGTCGCATGCTATCGCTACACACAAAACACTGAATATCATATCAAATATCGTATTCTCTAAAACGTTTAACGTTTATTATCTGATGTGGTGATAACTTTATCAATTTTTACATTAAGTCTCTAACGACATGTGACACGCGCATTTGATTGCATACCGGCTTGCTGCGAAGTCTTTTTTCAATTGAAGTTAGTGTAACGCCAATTTTCAGTGTTGTGAGATCTGAATTCTTAAAAATGAACGTGACGGATTGGATGGAGATGGATTTCGCATCCACAACATTGACGCCGGAAATGACGACGCATGCTCCGGATTTAAGGACATGGCTAATGGAAATAGTGTTGAAGGTCTGTTTACTATTATTGTTGTAATAATCGATGACAAAAAAAAAAGACACCGAACAAATGTTTATTTAGAGTCGGTGACTATATTTCTGATAATATAATATTTTAGATCTAGATTTCAAGGCTAGTTTTTAGAATAGCTAGGATATTATAATGTGTTTGTCAGTTTCACCGTCGCTACATATACAATTAACTAATTACAAAGTAACGAGTTCGACTAATTGTGTGGTGTAATAAATGCACAATTACGGAAAAATCATCCAGCACCAAATGAGATAATGGTTTAGGTAGTACTTAATAATATTTTCATCAAATATCAACCCCTTTTAACCTATTAATAATTTATTACTCATTCATGTACCTACATAATATTAGGAAAGAGGCTTTGGCGCAGGTGGTTGTCTATGCAAATATTTCTATACTATAATCACAATTGAGCAAGATTTACAATTATATATTTGCTGTATTTATATGCCGGCCAAAAAATGGTACAAAAAATGATGCGCACAACTTTAATGCGATGTACGAATTACAATTACTTATAGCAAATCGTTTATTCTTTATTACTATTGAAATAAAGCTCAAAATTTGTTTAATAATTTCTCGTGGTTATTGGCCGACGTTTGATATTTGCTCTCAACAAAAACTGTTGCCAACATATTTTATGTTTTTACTTAGTATAATTATGTATTTACATTTTCAGTGTTCCTTACTTCTATAATTACTACTCTACCTATCATTTATTCTGTACTTCTATGACAATGGCAAAAATAATGAGTGGATTTTCACACGTACACGGAATATTAAAGTAAACAGCTCCCAAAATAAATATTTTAACCAACACTATTTAAACTCCCGTGACCTTCTGACTTCCGATTCTCCGTGTCAAAAACTCGCATCACTGAATCTGCAGACGAAGGTACTGAAGGTTTAGAAAATTAGATTTTTTCTTCAACAGAATCTGAATTCTATACAATTTAGTGTTTCTTTCCAGTCCCAAGACAACGCTTTTCACAGCCGTGTTTATTAGGTCCAAATCGTTATCACACTATCACATCACACTAATATTATAAAGGCGAAAGTTAGTATGTGTGTTTATGTGTATGTTCGTTACTCCTTCACGCTCAAACGGTTGGACAGATTTGGATGCAATTTGGAATAGGGATAGCTTATACACTGGATTAACACATAGGCTACTTTTTGTCCGTGGGTGAGACCACGGGGCGCAGCTAGTAGGTAGATAAAGGTATCATAGCATAGCTCATATAGCTAAAACTAGTACCTACCTATCCGCACAACCATGCAGAAGTACCTGATGCCATCATTAGATGTCTGAAAGCCGTACCTACTGTCTAGTCTAGGCTAAGATACGATAGAAAAGTGATGTCATCTAGAGTACCTATAACCATTCAATTTCAATTGTTTATTTGCATTCCACAATGTTGTTTACAGATTTTAATTTTTAAATACCATTTCATCGTGGCACGCACGTGTTGGGCACGCAAAGTTAGAAGAGAGGAGGATAAATCATTATTTCCTTAGTCAACATGCAGTTAAAAATATTACAAATTGTACCCAATTATAAATAATTTCCTCTATACTTTTATAGAAGTCCTAACTTCAGGTCGAAATTATTTCTTTACATTAAAGTAAGTAGGTACATAAGTAACCTACAGTCACGTCATTTATTGAGTCATTTATATTTATATTTATTTTTTAATTGAGTCACGCATTAGATAATATTTTATTGTAATAATTATCTAATGTATTTAACTTATGAACAATGAGAAATCGATGAATTTAATTAATTTGATCCATTAAAGTATATTTATCGATGCCTACGATGTGTTCTCAAATAGCTAGTACTTAGCATATACTTTTATACAACCTTTTGGACTAAAATAGACGAAGTCCACGTCCCATCATCGCTTCATCGTTGACTCGTTGCTCGGTGTGACTGAGCTATTCGTTCTTAACCGATCGATTAACAACCATTCGTTTCGGTTAGTACTAGTGAAATTTACAACTGAGTGCTTACCGCGCTCCTATAAGAGCACGTTGTTGGTCCCGACTGTTGGACAACAGTCGTTGATCCCAAACTCGATACGAGAAGGAAAGGATTAGTTTCTTGATGATATTTCGGGCGGAATGGCATAGTTTTGCCATTTGATAATTGCTTCGTCATCATAACCCACAGCCTTTTAAATTCCCAACAGGCCTTTCTTGTACTATCAAGTAGTATGCCATTGGCGTCGGTTCTGCCAGTCTTGCCCATGCTTCACCCACGATCTTGACTACCTACGTCGATGCCGCTGGATGGACGTCCGACACTGCACCTGTCATTACCTCGCCTGACCGGCGCAAGTGCCCATATGCCTTTTTCAGCTCCATAATAGTTATGGTTTCCAGTCTTATACAACCAAATACGTAATAGTGTATGCGCTCTCTTCGTCAACCTTATTTATAGAGCTGTCATACCATTATTGAGGTAATTTACCGCGGCTCAACAAAGCCTCATGATTCACCCGCGTGTGTAAAACTCTTGTATTTGCATTTATTTGTAACAAAGAATAACAAATACGTACTTGTTCATTTGTCTCGTGTCGACTCATCTTGGATAGGAAAAAAGGTGTTTATTCAAACAGTGACATAAAGACATATCAGTGGCTGCCCGCAGCTTCATACATTGTTTCATTGCGATCATCATCATCATCATTAACAGCCTGAAGACGTCCACTGCTGAACATAGGCTTCCCCCAGAGCACGCCACCTTGAGCGGCTGCTCGCCTCCTGCATCCATCGGCTCCCCGCGGCTTTCACCAGGTCGTCAGGTTTCATTGCGATAAAAACGCTTAATACCTCCATACCAAATTTCATTGAGATCGGTTCAGCCCTAAAGTCTTGAAAAGGACACGGACAGACAGAACACAGACACGACACGGACAAGACAGAGACACGGTTACTTTTGAGTTTAGAATAGGATCAGTACCTATAAATATTTTATGTACCATCCTATAACAATATAGCTGAGCAAATAAATTGCCCAGCCTGCACACCTACCACGGGCGGTAGACAATACTGTTTTATCCCTGTTTCATCCGCTAGAAGTGGGACTGGTGTCAATTATCTGTACGCCACCAAAAAGTCTGAAAGCAACGAATACTACTAATGTATAGGTAGGTATATCATTAGCAGAAGATACTGGACCTACTTAGTTGGATTTTCCAAACGCCAAACTTTAGATAGAAGTCGGAAGGCAAAGCATAATATCGAAGCGTAAGACACTGCTTTTAGTAGATTTGATTTTTCCGTACCCATTCAACCCTGGCTAAAAATAGTAATGTGTGTTTTGGGCTTGCCGGCTGTAATGGCTTGCCGTGAGCTTGACCATTAGTGTCAGCCTGTCAGTGTATCTATATTTAGGTACATTTCTGTATCATTTATATAGAAGAGGAATAAACGTCTTGTGATATTGATATAGAACTGTATTGCAGTTCGATTCGGTTTGAACTTTGGTAGTTCATTTTGATCCGAACTGGTCCAGTCTGTGTGATGCAAGTTCTAAAGTGGAGGAACATACCTGCTAACCAAAGTCAAAAGTTTTAAAGAGATATACATAGTACAGAGTAGACTAACAGGAAAGTTGACGTAAATGGTAACTAGGCGAAACAGTGTAACTGGACTTAACCGGCTGAATGGATAAAAACTTATACCTCTTTCTCGTCTTTGCGTAGCTTAAAACCGAAAATCCATTTTTCACTTTTTGAATCCCCATCCCTCGGAGATTTTGAAAATCTCCAAAAATATATTATTAAAAATTCCATATAATTATAGAATACGCTCACAAAATTTCACAAGTATCGGTTGAGAAATGCGACCTGTACAGTAGAACAGCTGGACAATTGGACATCCGCCGTTCTGACGTACGAAATCATTTTTGCCCAAGCTGAAACGGAAACTCTTCACTCACGCTTCGCTCAGTCAATTAAACAAGTTGAGTAAAATCGATTTTGCTCTTTTTGCGATCAAGCCTTCATAGCAAAGGGAAACCATCGTCTGGCACATAGAGTGGTACATAGTCTGGCAGTTAAACATTCGGTTTCAAATCGTATGCAAGCCGCCAATTAAATGCAAAGGATGTTGTGTACTCGATTTACTCGATATGGTCGATACTGGCAGGTGCATAATCATGCTGCTGTTGGAGAAAATCGAAAATACTATGCTCATTGAGTTACCCATGGGCGTACCCAGGGGGGGGGGGGGGGGGGGGGCGCTGCCCCCCTGGATTCTGAATGCCTACTTAAACAATAAGTAGGTATGTAGTCAAGATGAAAAATTAAATTTTGATGGCCCTTTTGAGATGCATTGGGCGTGGGCACACTTACGTTGTTTATGTAGTCAGCCAAGTCAGCAGCGTTGCCTCTAATTTTTTATGGGCCACGAAAACGGCCAGGTATGTGGTCGGTTGTGCAAGGAGCGCAGATAAAAGTGGTGATTTTTCGCGCTTGTTTCACTTGTGCTGAGTTAATATTGATAATGAGAGTAACATTTTTAGAGTAGGTAGTTGTAGGTAGAGTTGATAGTTTAGAGTAAACGGGCAAAATAACGAATTTTTTTCTTCGCTTCACTCGCGCTCGTGCTTTATTATTATTTATTCTTTGTTTTAATACATGGCCAGCACGCTTGAACGTACGTTGCACGTATTTTCTGAAATATAAAATGCGCAAATACAGAAAAAATTTTGCACTCGCTTCGCTCGTGCTATTACTACTTGTGCTTTGTTTCAATACATGACCAACACGCTTGAACGTACGTTGCACGTATTTTCTAAAATTTAAAATGTGGCAAATACAGAACATTTTTCGCGCTCGCTTCGCTCGCGCTATTAATATTTATTCTTTATTTTCATACATGACCAGCACGCTTCAACGTCCGTTGCACGTATTTTCTGAAATATAAAATGTGGCAAATACAGAAAACATTTCGAGCTCGCTTCGCTCGCGCTATTCGTCTTTCTGCTTTGTTTTAATACCAGCACGCTTGAACGCACATTGCACGTATTTTCTGAAGTATAAAATGTTGCAAATACAGAAAAATATTCGCGCTCGCTTCGCTCGCGCTTTTCATGTTTATGTAAGTTCTTTATTTTAGTAAAGAATAATTTCGCGCTCGTTTTGGTCTCGCTAATTATTTTAATTTATAAACGGCGTGCTTGTACTGACATAATAAGAGACAAAATATACTCCAGCATCACGTTTCCAAGATATGCTTTCAACATTGGTGGCGCCGCCGCCAGAGGGTGGATTTGAAGTTATGACTTGGCTTTAGGTCTCTTCAATGGTATTAAAAAATCGTTGGGTTCCCACGATTTTTTAATACCATTAGCATAAGAAATTTCCGGTTTGCCCCCCCCCTGGACTAAAAGCTGGGTACGCCCATGGAGTTACCCACTGCGACAGATACGATCACAGACTACTAAGGGATGATACTACGTAGATACGATCTCCATCGATCCGATATTGAAGCCTTGTACCCCCTTTGTGCCTTGTGTTTCAATAATAGGTAGGTAGTCCGTATAAATTCATCAATGGTTTTTATTGGCATGAGTTTCAGTAGCTGTTCCGATTAGTTCTATATTGGAATCAATATATTTTCGGGGAATAAACCATAACGGCAAAGCGCTGTTATGGACGTAAAGCCATGAAAACCCAAGTGCAATCTACTTGTAAATGTTCAGACATATAGGCGAAACGGATCGTAGGCAGTAGGTACAGCCACTAAACATTAAGTAGGTTTGTTATTTATAAACATGACCTTTTATTTAAGGCGCTACTATCAGTCGAGGTAGAATAGGTATGCTAGGTTAATTGGAGACGAACACGTGATCAAGGCAAAACGGTTGCGGAATGATCGGCACTAAATTGAACCTTCTAAGATGGGTACTTAAAACCCTTACATGTAGGTAGATGTTACTAAATTAAACTTTATCGCCAAACAACCTTATAATGACTTGTTCTTAGGTCTTGTTAAAAGCCTTTGGGCAGGCTTAATATTCTAACATCAGGGCTAACCAGTCTAGTATGTTGCCCAAGAACCTAGGTTTATAAAACTACTTCCATTGGTTTAATAGTCACAAATTACGTCCCGCGGTAGTCGAACACAGCGAACCAGAAACGGATATAAAAAGATCTTGAATTAGAAAACAAAAACTTAATTACAAATGTATCGTAAACCCCATTACCTTAAAAACGAATGCGATATCTTTTTGGTGCAAAGTAATTAACGTATCAGTCTTTTGTGTCAGCAAGGTAATGTTTGTACAGGATTTGTTAAAAATCTGCCGTAATATTTAGTGTCTCACGTGTCCAGATCATGGAATATGAACATGGCTAGCATGAGCTATAACAACCGATATACTCTCTTCTATAGAGAAAGCGTTTGACCAACGCAACAAAAGATCTATGACGTGATCCACGTGGTCGTTCATTGGTCAAACGCTTTTTCGATAGAAGAGAGTATCTCGGTTGTTATAGCTCACACTAGCCATGCTCTCAGGAGCTCCATAATCTCATCCCACCCTCTCCTTTCCGTCATAAAACAACTAGACGTGGTGAAGCCTTTCATCATTATGTCGTTAACGTGCCCCATGTTCGCACAAATCGCTTCGGAAGTTCGTTTATAATCCGTACATCTAAGGAATGGAACTTGCTTCCCGCAACGGTATTTCCTTCCACATACAATCTGAGCGTATTCAAGAGCAGAGTGAATCTGTGAGTGTATCTTCTGGGTAAGCGTGTCCTACCTTAGGTTTCATCTACACTTACCATCAGGTGAGATGTGGCCAAACGCTGACCCATTAACAATTAAAAAAAAATGCTGGTATCATGTTCATATTCCATGATCTGGACACGTGAGACACTACCCCCTCACCTTACTTACCTACCTACCTTACCTAACCTTTAGACCTTTTGTTGCGTTTTCATTAGTCAAAAGCTTTCTCTAGAGAAGGAATACGTCGAGTTTTATAGCTGATGCTCTAGCCCTGCAGCACCCCGATTCCAACCCATCGAAAACGTTTCGATTCGGTGTCTATACTCTTCGTCTCTTTCATCCTGAATGTAGATGGAGACGGAGAGCGTAAATTTGTTTTGGGAATCGGGGTGCGGGTCTGGCGCTTTCCTCTAGGCACGAAGCTACGAGCAGGTACATTAGGATCAGCCTCGATGTCCGGGGTGCGGGCCGCGCGCCCCATCCATTACACGTGCCGCATTAGTATTGCAGAACTATAGCAATAGAAAAAGAGGCACCTTTTAGGGTACATTTATAGTGATGTACGAACTGAACTCTACTTTATTGCGTTATAGCAGAAGTCGCTATTTATTTGAGTGACAGCGCGAAATGAAGCTTCTGTACTTGAACTATCTTTAGTGATAAGATAATACCACTTTATACAATACCATAATACTTTACCAACCATTTGGAGGGCGGCGTTGTTATGCCTATACATCTCTTATTCATACAAAAAACCTAGAACAGCAGCCAATATTACATTACAACTGGAAAGGTTCGGGTTCGAAATACACTATACGTGTCTGTTGCGGACATAAAATCGATTGCTCAGTTTGGAAATTGTATAGGAATCACTTACCCAGTGCCGCGTGGCGAATACTCCTATTCCCGGGCCCGGGTTTGATTCCTGGATTATTAGGCTGGCTATGGCGACTCGTGTATTGCTTCTCCAATTCACTTCAAACGGTAAGGTTGATTCCTTTGCGGATTTTGTCACACGCGATAAACAAATCGCAACGAGATGTTGCTCATAAGACGGACGACGTAAGTAGTGGTCGTTTTCTCAGTTATTAAGATTGCATAGGTGGCAGCACTTGCATGCTGGAGCGTGTGTCGCCTGAATATATCGCGGATGCTTCAAGTTTGTGACCCCATACATTTCCATTAGAATTTTGACTAGTTGAAGTTTTATATTGTTTGTGCTAATAATGCGCCAATAGAAGCTGGATGCTTACATAAAAGTACTTAGGACTTGGTGAGTTGATGTATATAAACAGAAATACGGAACATGCCGCCGACCTTAAAATATCTAGGTATTTTAATTAAATACTACAACTAAACTATAAGTAACAAAATAAAGAAAATCCATCGTAAATGGAAAATGTGGTCTACCTATTCAATAGGTAGAGGACAGACCTTCACAACAGGTCTCTTTGTAAAAGAATTACCCATGCGCACTGTGACGACACGAGTAACACCATCAGCGCCTGGGTGTAGTTTGTGTACACGCGCCAGACGCCACTGCAAGGGCGGCAGCGAGTTATCTACCAGCACTACAATTGAACCCTCTGTGAGAGGCGTGTGAGGTGTTTCACGGAACCATTTACTTCGCTGAGAAAGCTGATGTAGGTATTCTACGCTCCAGCGCTTCCAAAAATGTTGCACTGCTTGTTGTATAACTTGCCATCGTGCAAGACGCGATATATTTTCTGATTCGTAGTTAACTTCGGGAAGAGAAGTTAATGGTTCCCCGATAAGAAAATGTCCGGGTGTAAGCGGTAACGGATCAGTAGGATCGTTACTTTGAAGAGTTATGGGTCTAGAGTTCAAAACTGCTTCAATTTGACATAATAGTGTGTTAAACTCGTCGTAATTTAGAGTTAAGTTGCCTGCGACGCGATGTAGATGAGTTTTCATACTTTTAACTCCGGCTTCGAAAATTGAACCAAAGTGGCTGGCGTATGGTGGATTGAAATGCCACGTAATCGCAAGTCTGTTAAGATTATTGGTAAGTTCCGTTTGGATGGATTCATTGCTAAGAAAAGTATATAGTTCCTTTAGATATCTGTTGCATCCCACGAAATTGCGACCACAGTCGGTGTAGATATCTGTGCACAATCCACGTCGGGATACGAGGCGACGAAAGGCATTGAGGAACGACTCTGTGGATAGGTCCGGTACGAGCTCCAAGTGGATTGCCTTGGTAGACATGCAAACACAGACACATACGTATGCTTTAATGAGTTTAGCATTACGTTGTGGGCCAGATTTAAGGTAAAAATGACCAGCAAAGTCAACGGCTACGTGCAAGAATGGCCTAAGAGCGCGTACTCTGGCTGCGGGAAGAGAAGCCATTATAGGCTGCGGCGCCGTGGGACGAGTGCGGAAACATCGCACGCACTGTCGAGTATGTGAGCGAATAGCGCGGCGCGCTGACAAGATCCAGTATTTCTGGGAAATTAAAAACTGCAGTGTTTGCGGACCTATATGTAAATGAGTCACGTGGTAATAAATAATTAAAAGTTTTGTTATGGCATGTCGCTGAGGTAAAATAATCTGATGCTTAGCATCGTAGGGAAGGTACGAGTTTTGGACTCGGCCGCCGACCCTGAGAAGACCGGCTTCGTCTAGAAACGGTCGGAGCTTTTGCAGACGATTAGAACAGTTATCGCCATCTTTGATGCGCGATACATCATCTGCAAATTCTTGTTGCTGAACAAGGAAAATCAATTTATTTAGAGCCGAGTTTGTTTCGTGGACTGTAATTTGTGAAGATAATGATATTGGAATTTCATGACATTTTTTAATCAATCGGATTATTAGGGAAACTACCCGTAGAAGTTTAGGTAGTGCAGAAAATCGTTCTATGAGGGTGGTTAAAAATTCAGGGTCGTAATCTGTTTTAGAAACAGATACGAGTACGTGTTTACGACGTTCTTCATCCGTATTTAGGTCAACTTTTGAAACTGGCCAATTTGCTTGGTCATCAGATAGCCAAGCAGGGCCGTGGAACCATTGTTGTTGGTTTAATTGCGAAGGTAGGACACCGCGGGATGCTACATCCGCTGGGTTGTCCTCGGAAATCACGTGGCCCCAGTGAGCGGCGGGAACACGCGATGTTGTCTCTGTTATGCGATTAGAAACGTAGGTACGCCATTCATGAGGTGGCGAGCGAAGCCATGCTAAAGTGACTGCTGAATCACTCCAGGCGTAAACATCCTTAATCGATACGATATCCCCGTAAGTAATAAGAATTTTCTCGATCAGTTTTGAGAGAAGAACAGCGCCTGCTAGCTCAAGGCGCGGTAGACTGACTCGTCGTAAAGGGGCGAGTTTAGTTTTTGCGAGTAGCAAATGTACATGGATAGTACCACTTGCATCTACGACGCGCAGATAAACGCATCCAGAAAACGCCTTTTCAGAGGCGTCGGAGTAGCCATGGATTTGTACTTCAGTATTGACTGGAAGTACGTGTCGCGGTATTGAAATTGATTTTAGTAGATGAAGCTCAGATATGAACTTAAGCCAAAGTTCGCTTATCCCTTGGGGTGGTACTTCGTCCCAGCCTGTTCCAGCAACCCATAAGAGTTGAATTATATGTTTTGCTAGTAATATGATTGGACTTAAAAATCCTAAGGGATCGTATATTTTGGAAATTTCAGAAAGCATTATGCGTTTTGTACATGTCTGATTTGAAGATTGGACTTTGTAGGAAAAGCAATCTGAATTGGGATTCCATTGGAGACCTAGTACCTTCACGGAAGAGTCAGAATCAAGTGCGGATAGAATGTGCGCATTATCTTTGTTACATTCATCGTTCTGAATAGCAGATAAAAATTCAGAGCTATTGCTCGTCCATTTTCGTAACTCAAAAGATCCCGCTTTGCATATAGCAGTGAGTTCGCGTTGGAGAGAAAGAGCACCTTCTAGAGTCTGTGCTCCTGTCACACAGTCGTCAACAAAGACTGAGTGTAATAGTACTTGCGAAGCAAGTGGATAAGAAGTAGCCTCATCCATGGCTAATTGGCGTAGAACGCGCAATGCAAGGTAAGGTGAACTTGCGACCCCGAATGTCACGGTGCACAGTCGATATTCTTCCACGAGATCCGTGGGATTTTGTCGCCAAAGAATCCGTTGAAAATCGCGGTCTTGAATGCGTAGGTTAATGAAGCGATACATCATTTTGATGTCTGCTGTAAAAACAATATTATTTAATCGGAATTTTAACAAAACTTCAGTAATGTCTTGGTGAAGTTTTTCCCCAATTAATAAATTGTCATTAAGCGAGCGGCCAGACGTAGTCTTGCATGACGCATCAAAAACTACTCTTAGTTTTGTGGTAGTTGCGTCTTGTCTCACCACACAATGGTGAGGTATGTAGTAAGGCGTTTGGTCACAGCTAGAAGTATCTGTGACTTTCTCCATATGTCCCATATCCATGTATTCTTGAAGACATTGGTTATACTCTGCTCGTAAAGCAGGGTCACGTTCCAGTCGTTTTTCAAGTTTGCGTAAGCGAGAGAGAGCTATCTCTCGAGAGTCCCCAAGAGGGGGAGCATCCCTTTTGAATGGAAGTGCAACTGTGTATTTTCCAGTTTCATCGCGAGTGTGAGTGTCGGTGAAAATCTTTTCACACAGTTCTTCGTCTTTAGTCAGTAACTTGACTTCTGAAACTGACTCGAGTTCCCAGAACTTCATAAGCTGAAGGTCAAGCTGACAAGTGCTTAGATTTGTATGCACTTGAACAGGCATTGAGTGTGCAATTTTGCCATTCAATAAATAACCAAAGACGCTATTGATTGCCACTGGAGTGTTGAGTGGGCCCTTTATATTGTCATGCAGTAAAATGCGATCCGTGTAATCAGAACCGATTAGTAACTCCACGGGACGCGCCGAACGTAGATCGGGATCCGCTAGGGGCAAATTTTGTAAATGCGATATTTGCTCGAAAGAGCTGGGAATAGATGGGACATAGGATGTAATCCGTGGTAGGATTAGTGCTTCAACCAGAAGTTTCGGGTCACTACGGTCATGAGGCGTAACTTCAACAATGACAAACCCACGCGGCTGCTCGTTCCTATCCCCAATTCCCGACACTGTAGTGCTCGTTCGTGTGTGAAATCGCGGCAGGCCTAAGCGCTGGACACATGATTCCGCGATAAGAGTAGCCTGCGAACCTTGATCTACCAAAGCACGCACGGGGCGGGGGGTGTAGGTATCAGTCTCCGACGGACGGATGTTGACGAGCGCGGTGGTGAGCAACACCGTACAGTTATTGTGGTGCTCCGAAGCACTATGCGAGCTTTTCGGCGCTTGCGATGTTTTAGATACCAAGCTTGCATACTCAGGGGAAGATTCCGCTTCTAAACTGGTTGAAGGTTTAGGGGAAGAATAATCCGCTGCTTGGCTGGAAGTAGGCTGCAAGGGAGAAGTTGTCACAGGCAAGACATTATGTTTGGGGGAGTGGGTATCCGCTACCAAACTGGTGAATTCTGGACAAAATGAGTGTTGACTCGAAAAAGTCACATTCGATACGTTATCGTCATGTAAAAAAGTGTGATGCCGCTGTGAGCAAACACGACAATTGTGTTTTGATTTACAATCGTTTAGATTATGTCCGGTACATAAACAGTTCATGCATATATTGTTCAGAGAAATAAAATGTTTTCTTTCGTTTAAAGTCAATTTATTAAAACGTTCGCATCTGTATAAAGTATGGGATGCGTCCTTGCAAAACGTACATTTTATTTTCGGCGTACTTTCATTGGAAAAGGTCGCCGCATGTATACTCATGGAGTTGCCTTGGCGCGCTGGGGTAGCCGAGCGCGGCTGATCATAGTGGGAGCGAGCGACAACAGCGCGCGCGGCGGCGGCGGCCGTGGAGCCTGCAGCAGGCGCGCCCGTGGGCCTAGCGGTATACGCGAGTCGCATGGCGCTCAACGCACGGCTCTGTATCGAGGATGACATCACTTCCGAAGCTGATAACTCCCTATCGAGAAATTCCAGTAAAACATTCACAGAAGGTATTTCACTTGATGACGTCAGAGAAATTTCGAAACGTTTGCGAATTTCAGTAGTTATTTTTCGTAGCAAAATGTTCAAAAGTATAAAACTCCAATGTTGTACCGGTAGGCCTAAAGATTCTAATGCCGTTAGATTCTCATGATACACATTGAGAATATTACGCAAGCTTTGTTCTGTAGTTCGTTCGTTCATAGGTGAAACGTCTATAATTTTATCTAAGTGTTTAGTAGCAATGATGCGCTTGTTTTCGTAACGATTGAGTAATACTTGCAAAGCATTACCATAATTAGCTTCCGTTATAGGTATAGATTTAATTAAGTTGTGTGGTTCGCCGCGTAACGACAACAGTAAGTATCGAAAACGTTCAACGTCCGATAAACTTAAATTATCATGCACTAATGATTTGTATAAATCATAAAAGGCATTCCATTCCGTAAGACTGCCGCTGAAGGTGGGCAAAGATAACACAGGTAGCCGATGTTGAACCGGTTGATGTGGCGATGTGTGCGTGCAAACAGCTGATGCATTTGCAATGCTTTGTTTACGTTTAATTTCTTTCGTTTGATCAAGAACGACTTGAATTCTGTAATACAAATTATCAAACTGATCACGGATGGCCAAATGTTCCTCTTTCTTGAATTCCCCGGTTTTCGCTACGTATTTTTCAATTTTAAGTTGAACGGCAATAAATTGTTTTTTAATTGAATTTAATTCTTTTACACGAACGCGAAATTCGGCCTCATCTTCGGAACACTCAACCATACGTTGAAGGCTTGACATGCATAAATCTCTTTCGAAAGTAAGTTGATCGTACTCCATTTTTTATAGTTATTCAATTAACTTTAGTGATAAGAACGTAAACAAGATATAATGAATGTATAGTATGGCAAATGATACGCTATAATATTTTAGTAGGTAGATTTGTAAGTGACTATGTGGTGTGATTGTATCGGCGTTATAATTTTATAACTGTATTGTTTGGTGGTTGACGTTATGTTTAGCGAATAGGTATTGCAAAGAATATTTATTTTTATTAGGTAAATATAATTCTTACGCGTAACGTAAAGAATATAATCAACCAATTGCGGACAGTGACCCGTGCGTAACACTAAAGTGCGACTACCGTATACGATAAAATAATATTTCGCAATACCTAAAGCTGAAATTTTACAAGTTATGTGTAAAATGTGATGTGAATATTATTTAGTACTGTGTAATAAATAAATTCGGTGAGTCTATTACGTAATAATAGGCTACTAGATACGAATGTATATGATGAATGTACTTAGGTACAACAGCAAGGTGTGTGTTGTCGTAAACAAACACAGCTAAAACTAAAATCTTCAATAGTTTTATCGCTTTAATATCGCGCGCTTGCAGTGGCGTGATAGTTTGTGTGACAAATTTTGTCCGGTTTTTGTAGGTAGGAGGTAGACACACTACCCTCGGAGGAAATTAAATTGGTAAAATAGCTAAATTCGATTATTTTTTAGATAAATCACTATTGAAATACGTAATATAACAACAGTTAAACAATATTCTCAGTGGATTGTCTTAGGTACAATCGCTGCCTGAGAGTATTTTTTAAATTAGAACCGACGCGTGGGGTTCATGACTGATGGAATTTAGTATGTCATTTGGGATAATTAGCACAAACAATACACGAGACCATTCGATATTCGGTTCGAAGGTCCAAATCTTATGTTGCGGACATAAAATCGATTGCTCAGTTTGGAAATTGTATAGGAATCACTTACCCAGTGCCGCGTGGCGAATACTCCTATTCCCGGGCCCGGGTTTGATTCCTGGATTATTAGGCTGGCTATGGCGACTCGTGTATTGCTTCTCCAATTCACTTCAAACGGTAAGGTTGATTCCTTTGCGGATTTTGTCACACGCGATAAACAAATCGCAACGAGATGTTGCTCATAAGACGGACGACGTAAGTAGTGGTCGTTTTCTCAGTTATTAAGATTGCATAGGTGGCAGCACTTGCATGCTGGAGCGTGTGTCGCCTGAATATATCGCGGATGCTTCAAGTTTGTGACCCCATACATTTCCATTAGAATTTTGACTAGTTGAAGTTTTATATTGTTTGTGCTAATAATGCGCCAATAGAAGCTGGATGCTTACATAAAAGTACTTAGGACTTGGTGAGTTGATGTATATAAACAGAAATACGGAACAGTGTCCTTTCTGAATGTAGATAAAGAAAATGGAGAGCGTAGATTTCGATGGTCTGTGTCTGACGCACTCCGCGCTTATCGAAGCTACAAGTACGCACGGGACCGGCCCGTCTTATCGGGTCGGTCCGTTACGCTTAACGCATCAGAAGAGCAACGCTATTGCGAGAGAACGAGAGGCACCTGTTTAGGGTAGTCTAGTAGCGTTTACATATTAGACTCTGAGGCATGATACAACTAAACTATTTTAAATTCTATCACTGAGTTGTAGTATAGATGAGTAGAATAATTTAAAGACCATCATGGCCATGTCCTAGAGACTAACCTAAATCGACGGAACGCTTTCTAAAAAAATATATATTTATGTATAATGATCTAAAAGAAACACAAGGTCTGTTTCTTTGTTTTAACGATAAATGCAAAATTGGTTTACTTAATGTCATTGCTTATGTACCTAAATATTAATAAAAGGGCATCTAGCTATACTTAATTGTTTAGTCGTTTATAAGAAATCCGGATGCGACCTTACGAGCTACGAGACTGCGTTTACGTAATGAAAGAATTTATTAAGCCTCACTTCAGGCACTGAAATCGAAATTGGCTATTTCGGTACACCGAGCGATTCACACACTTCTTTGCATCAAATTGTTCCCGCGACTCTAAAACTTTACTCACTCATGTGCCCTCTTTCGTAAGGAACCTGTCCTACATTGAGTCTTCTAGTTATAAGTCACTTTTTTAGAACCTTTCTGCATTACGGTTGTTAATGCTACGAGCCTGTCTACTACTCTGTTACTTCAACTTGCCGACATTAAATAGAGCTATGCTGGTTTAGTATTGAAAAATTATCATTTCCCCAATACTAGACAGATGTGTTGTCTTTACGTTTTGAGAAGTGCAACAGAAACACTTGGGCTCGTAAGCTCGCAAGTAATCAAATGCTGTGGATTTGTATTAGGTATCCAGGAAAATGATGATAGGTGGAGCAAGGCACTGACAGCGTGGTTGGTGTGGACTGTGGTGGCCAAGGCCAGGCAAGCCAAGCTCAGTGTAGGGGTGGGTTGACGACATGGTCAATGTCGCCATGGGGACCCTGGACTAGATTGGCAGACCGAAACGAAGTCATATAATACAAAAAAGCCCATCAATGGGATGTAAAAGGTTGTGGATGATGATGACCAGGATCCAGGAAAAGCTAGCAAAATTTGTTATGAAAATACAGTTACAATTATATCTTGGGTATAATTGTAACTGTATTATGACAGAATATGTAAATTATTATCATTAGAGCAAGGTGAAGTTTGTACTGATATTATTGTAACCATCATATGAAAATTATGTAAACTCATACCGTACACAATCCTTGTGGTAAATTATTGGTGATATCTATCATTTGTATATAATAACCATTTGTAGTTACTCTCCAAACCAAGAGCAAAATGTATACTTCTAATCTACTAATTCGTAAATATTTCATCTTTTCAGAGGGCGACAGTTCAAGGCAGCTTCTTGCAAGCATTCCTCGCTTCACTCTCCGTGGTCATCGTGTCTGAACTTGGTGATAAGACATTCTTCATCGCCGCCATTATGGCAATGAAACACCCACGGGTCATCGTCTTCGCCGGCGCCATATCGGCCTTGGTCTTCATGACGATTTTATCAGCTGCATTTGGATGGATAGCAACGGTTATACCGAGAGTGTACACGTATTACGGTAGTGCAGCGTTGTTTGCCATATTTGGTCTGAAGATGCTGAGAGACGGTTGGAAAATGGACCCTAATGAGGGGCAGGAGGAATTGGAGGAGGTTCAGAGCGAACTGAAGAGAAGAGAAGATCAGGTCAGTGGAATATGGCTTTATTTATGGAAGTATGCTCTAAATATGTGTATTATGTTAAATAAAATATCGGTTATCTATACATTTAGGTTTTTATGGCATAGATATGGTTTTATGGGTTTTAGAGTAGCGATTCTTGTTTTGATGAATGCAATACAATTCAAAATCTCCTTCCCCTTTCACTTACAAAAAATCAATGGAGTTTATTTTTTGAACAAATAGTTTAGGGTAGATTTTGTATGTCTTTAAATCGAGTCGAGGCGCTCACATTACTTTCTTATTTCAATGATCTTATTACTTTTTGATATTAAATTAAGTACTTTTAAAATAATGTTTAAATAGTTGGTACGTAATCGTTATCGAAATCAGTGTTTTGCCTTCGCTTATCAAAGAAGCGGCATTACTTTATGTACTTACATTTTAATCTACCCCAACGGAAAATAGATAATGAAACTATTTAAATAAATTATGTAATCACGAGCGATGTTAAATTGATTTCTTTTAAAACAATGTAAAATAGAAATCAAAAAGTAACTTCTTTGAGATAAATCCGTTGTTTCTAAAATATTTTTTGTTATGGCAAGTCTTTAATGTACCTAGGTACCTAAAACCCTATTACAACCGGTGCGGTAATCGTACGGCTGTGGGTAGGGGTATCCCGCGCGGGATTCCGCCCGGGTATTTTGTATGAAGTTCCGCTCAAGTTTGACACTAGCCACGGAACTTCAGTACCTACAGAATACCGCGCGGGATCCGCCGCGGTATTTACCGCTACCCACAGCGGTACGAACACCGCGCCGGTTTGAATAGGGCCTTACTGTCAAAATTTATTTTTAGATTTGCTCATTGTGTCTTTTTATCGTACATTTAGCGTGTTTGTCTTCATGTCTTGTATCGGGCACTGACACAAAATTATTGATCAATCAGTTGTGGTATCTTTGAAGTAGACAGCAGATAGATGTTATAGACAGATAAAATATAAAAAATGTATTCTAGGTTATATATACATTTACTGAAATAAGGTAAGTAAAATTCGGACTTGAGCGAAATTATCATAAGATAAATGATTCTTTTTATACTCACCACCGACCGCGTAGTTACTGATTATAGATAAGATACAGAAATACATAGATATAATTTTAATTAAAATACACACATCGAAAAAGTCTAAGCAACATGCATGATATTACAAATTTACCATTTAAATATTTATTAATTTCTAAGTATTTACTCATATGGGACACTCATGGGGGGTATATGGGATAAAATTATGTTTTCCGATGAGTCGCGATTCGGGTTTAGGCTTGATACAAGAAGGGTGCGAGTGTACCGTCGGCCCGGAAATACTGAAAGGCTCAGGTGCGTTCAGGAAGTTCATCCATACAGCGGCTCAACAGTTATGGTATGGGCGGGTATTATGAAGATTCATTTCAACGAGCGCGATTCCCGTGACGTATCGATGGGCACCTGATTGGGCGTCGAGCTCGTAGACCGTACTCATGCAGTCGATTTCGCACAGTTTGGGGACTTACATCAACACCACTTGAATTTTGTAGCCTCGAACTTAGCTCTCGAGCGGTTAACATCGGCTGGCGTCTTGCAGTCAGTTGTATGTACCGGTCTTGCCGAGTGGTTGTACTCCTTCTACGGCCTGGGTGCTGTTCAGCGGGTTCCCCTGTATTATTGTAGCGCTGCCAAAGACACTTCTATGAATGCCAAAACGTCGAGATACCTGAGATTGATTACTTCCCGCTTGCAACATCCCTACAGCTCTTTGCATTTCATCTGCCGTCAAATGACGTCGCTCCATGACGTGAAGAGTATCTAACGATTCAATTTTGTCGCTAAATTTATTTAAATGGTTGGTAAAATTATAAAATCAAGAATAAACGTGTCAATTAAAACACACTTAAATTCAATCAAATTCGCAGTCATTTGAATTTTATGAAAAAACAAAATATAATCGAATTTTTTTTTACAACTAGGCAGTGTCATCAATAACAATAAAGTTTACTTACCTACGCACTTTGAGTGAGTAAATACTTAGAAATTAATTCATATAAATGGTAAATTTGTAATATCATGCATGTTGCTTAGACTTTTTTGATGTGTGTATTTGTAGAATCAACAGTTCAAACATAGATTTGCAAATGTTGAATTCCTTTTGTTATACATTGGCTCACGCACAAAATCGGTAAAAGGGGAAGGGGATTCGAAGTCCGGGAGAAATCGAAAGTTGCCAGGTTAAAAAATGTTTTATCTACCAGTGATATTGTACAGGAGAGTTCGCCAAAAGAGCGGAGGTCTCCTGAAGTGTCGGCCGCGACGTCTCCCAGTGAGAGCCCTGGGCCTTCACTGCCTGTACAGCCTAGCTCTCCAGTGACGCCAGAGGAGCCCCGACCCGGGCCCTCTACGCAGTCAGAACCGCTGACGGTGATCTTACGTCATTATGCCTGGCAGTACGAATGACACCATAGTTTTTTTCTTTTAGCCTAGCTTTTTTACGTTTCGTTCCGCACTAATCATGTCATAATACTGGTAAACAGTGAGCTTATTGACGGCTTATAGCATTTGTATGAGTACAAAGGAATTCAGCATTTGATTGTATCGTAAGGCAGGCGTTACACCATCAGTCTTAGCTAATTTGATTGTGTAATACTAGCTTTAGACATAAAACTATATCATATCAGAAAATTATCATTATTAATGGTAGCATAGACAACTCGAATTGAAGTATTGGTCTGATGTTAAGGTGGAACGTTTCACTAGCGCGGCAAATTCAAATTTTCTTGCATTCTTTTGCCAATAATAGCTTAATTACTCAACGTGATTACATGAAAACTAATTTTGCGGAAATAAATAGAATGCATCATCAAATTACGATAAAAAGTTTCTCCTAGATATCATTGGTTTAGCAACAAATGGCAATAAACAATTTTCTTCTTAGTTTTTCAGTCTATTGCCATTTGTCGCTAAACCAATGATAAGTAGGTGATACTTTTAATAGTAATTTATTGATACATTATATTTATTTGCGCAAAATTAGTTTTCATGTAATCACTTTGAGTAATTAAGCTATTATTGGCAAAAGAACGCAAGAAAATTTGAATTTGCCGCGCTAGTGTAACGTTCCATCTTAAAGTATGAGGTTTTAACTTATGTCATTTTGTCTAATATAGCCCTGCTATGAAGTCCTAGAGTATAGACTAAAAGCAAAGAGGGATCATCAAAACGATAGTATATTTGTACTGCTCACACGTATCTCCACGTCAGTGGCGAAGGAAAGAAACAAACATATAGTAATTAGCTATGCTTGCGAAATGTCACCGTACCTACCATTTTTTCGACTCGAGTCAACTGTTTTTTCTATACAAATCTGTCAGACTCATTCACATGAAAGTGTCCACTTCATATAAAAAGTGTCCAAAAAAAGTGGTACGCTTGACAGATAATGACGTTCTCTCTATGCTTTTAGTCTATACTCTAAGTATGAAGTCGAACCCGTATTTTGACACAGGTTGTACGTCATATTACAAATAAATTCACATGCGGAGCATAACCCCATAGCAAAATTGCAGTGCACAAGCTTTATACAAACAATACGTCACAACACATTGGTGTCATTATCATGCCTTGGCTTAACCATATTCTTGCACTGTTTGATCAAGATCAAATCGTCATTTTGACTGACCGTTGGATTGAAGCTTTATTTGCATTCAGTGATTCAGTGTACTATAATTGTAAACGATGTATATCGCAAACTTGGCATGCGCCATTTTTAAATTAAATATTTACTTAAGATATGAAACATTGTACATTAAGCTAAGCTCCATTTAATTCCATCTTCCTTTATTTTCTTGGCAAATTCCATTAAGTTTATTACCTAGTTTAATTATTTACAGTCAGTTTCACTCTCTGCGTAGAAGAAAAACCGGTAATGATTTTGCATATTATACTAAAGAAAATGAACATAAAAAATATATTCTTACATTAAACGCTTATTGCATCCTGACTCCGATATACTTAAGTAGTTATGCTATTTTATTTTTCTGTCATTGTCATATCGTTTCGATATTATTTGGAAAATAACATAAAAGAATGTAGGTTTTAGTAAAAGTTAATACACACACACACACACACACACACACACACACACACACACACACACACACACACACACACACACACACACACACACACACACACACACACACACACACACACACACACACACACACACACACACACACACACACTCAAATCATAACTCATCATAGGCATGGACGCGTGAATGGGATAGCAATATGAGACGTTTACTAGCAGGCGATATGTTTACTTTTGGAATTTAAGTCATAAAATGAAAACGTCCAGGTTTACACAAATCAGAAAACTATCCAAATATTTACTAAGTATACAAAGTAACAAATATTTTGATACTCGATCGTCGTCGAATTCACGCCATTTTCGCACTCATTTGAATAGAAAAGTTACACAAATTCGACGTCAACGTATCAAATTCGAATATCAGCGGGATAAAATGAGCTAAAAAATCGATATACCATCTCTTCTTTCGAGAAACCGTTTGACCAACGAACGATTACGCGGGTTACGTCATTAACCTTTTGTTGCGTTTTCATTGGACAAACGTTTTCTCTAGAGTTGAGACATGTCAATTTTTAAAGCTCATGCTAGCCCTGCAGCACAGATAACCCCCAATAGATACCGCATGAAAGACGACGACCGCGCACCACGCATTGGCGTAAATGGTTCTATATAAATCGCCGCTTCGCAGCACGGCCTTAGTTTCGACCAATTATTAGAGTTCATTATTAGGGCGTCACTCGAAACAGCCAATAATAGCGCATTGGCTCCAGTCCCCGCAACCCGCGCCTTCCGCCAGTTTTGGTGTGCTAGGATCCGAACAAAAATCCCGTAATGCGGTATCTATTGGGGGTTATCTGTGCCCTGCAACCTTAACCAAATCCAATATACTATAGATACACAGTCTCTATGAAAATCAAACTTCTAAAGTGTCCCCGCGCCAATGCTTACTTGTACAAATAAGCAAAATAAAAAAAGCCAGCTAATATAAAATATTCCACAAGGGGTTGTTTCATTTCAATAATGAACCATAGCACCCTGTAATAGCCTTGTAAAACAATAATATGTGAGTTACATCACTTTCATTAGTCGCGGTCACACGCGACTGAGAGTAAAAACAAGGCATATGCCTTGTTTAAACGGTGCCGTTTTCGAGGTGGCGATCGTGTATCTACCCTATGTTTAATCGCAGCCTGCAGGCGATTTTTTTACTCCTTACTATGACAAATCGTGAATGATTTAATTATGTATTTTGTTTCGATAACTCATTTTGCTGATGTTATGTTCATATATTTCATTTTATTATTTAGCTTTTACTGTTGTTTGCTAGCACGTTTTTTCTGTATTTACACTCCATCATACAGTTAAAAGAATAGTTTTCTATTAATTACTTTACTAATTATCCACACTTGATATTCGAAAACGGGTTTGTTTAAATTATCTAATATTGACTAACTAATAG
Source organism: Ennomos quercinarius (assembly GCA_910589525.2). Lineage (NCBI taxonomy): Eukaryota > Metazoa > Arthropoda > Insecta > Lepidoptera > Geometridae > Ennomos > Ennomos quercinarius. Next base: position 6,637,752 of record OU342510.1, read on the forward strand.
ATAAGATAGCCAGAAGAATAAGTAAATTAATGGACGTATAAAAATTACTCTACATATCGAAATGCACTATATTTCAATACTGTTAAAGTAGTTTTTCAGAAATATTGATTCCGTGAACAGACTAGCATTTCATTATGTTGTGGTCGACGCCGATCCTGGTGGCCTAACATGCGCACCGCGAGAAAACTTGTCGTCGCTGTTAGAGTGAGACACACTTAGGCGCTACCATAGTCTTGTCGCGGTATCTCACGAGAAAAGAGAAAATTTTGTCGCGGTGCGCATGGTAGCCGGGCAGGCAACTTTTAATCGAATTGGCTTCTTGCTATCTTGACTCGTTGATATTGACTTTAAACTTACCTGTTTTGATCCGAATCTGAAAGGGCATGTTCTATTTTAGTCTCCCTAAAGTAAATCTTGGATGCCGTATAACATAATAATTTCGTAACTTTCAAAAACCACTATAATCATTGCTTTTTCACTCACACAGATGGGAATGAGTAAGAGAACAACACAACCCACGTCATTTTCAGTTTGTTTTTATTGGCATTGTGTACTTCAAACAGTTCTCTTTTCAAAAACCATATTCAAATGTGACCTACGTTTCACAGGAAGAGAAAGAGGAAACGCTGGAAATGCTCGAGCAAGGCCAAGCGGAAAATCGAAGGCGGAAACGGAACGCAGTACTTAAAGTACTGTTGCAGGCCGCCTCGTTGACTTTCATAGCCGAATGGGGCGACAGATCTCAACTGGCTACCGTAGTTTTAGCTACAAGAGAGGACGCTGTTGGCGTCGTGGTAGGAGGTTCGCTTGGACACGCGTTGTGTACGGGCTTAGCTGTGATTGGTGGAAGAATGGTCGCGCAGAAGATCTCCGTGCGGACTGGTAAGTGGAAAATTTTATGCAATAAAGCTAGGCCAATTTGAATCTTAGCGATACGGATTTAGAGATGTTATTGCTCTACAAATACTAGTCGTTTATTTGTATACACAGGTCTCACTGTTGTTATAAAATACTTAGCAAGCAGTAATGGTTGACACAAAGAAATATTTTTGCATGATAAGGTAGCGATAAAGACGAATTTGATGTTCTTTGTAAGAGCAGGAAGTATAAGCGACTATCAGCTTTATAGACAAGGAAAATAAGGTTTTGGATATCTGGCTGGTGATGTTGACGTATTAACATAAATGCATGAAACCCAGGTCAATGAACTCGATTTTATAGTATTTTATCAAGCTTTACAGTTGCAATAATATACGTGAATTTAAAAAAAAAAAATTTATGCGATTGAATGACGTGACGAGCTAGTCGTTCACCAGATGTTAAGCGACACGGCCGCCCATAACAGTTGCAGTGTCACTCGGAACTTTAAAACAATAAAGTTTCGCGTGACACTGCACTGCGCACGTCATCCTGAGACATCACACAGTCTAGTAATCAGATTACTAGACTGAGTGATAAGATCATAAAGTCTCATTTGCCCAGTAATTTCACTAGCTACAATGCCCTTCAAACCGGAATACAGTAGTGCTTGCACACTACTGCTTGGCGGCAGAATAACTGGCAAAGCGGTGGTACCTACCTAGACGAACTTTGCGGGAAAGTCCTACCACCTAGTAGTAGTAGTAGTAGTATTTATATCGTTATTATAATTGTGATAACATAATGGTAATATAACTGTATTATAATTTTTAATATGATTTATACAAGGTGAGTTTGGATTGGGGTATTATCCCGAAAGGGGGTAAATCGACTCCCCAAGGTGGACAATGTTTCTTCTACGACTTTTCTAAATTAATAGTTTTTCATTGAAGAAATGCCATGTAAAGTTTACGTTCGAAGATAGCCCTAGCGCAGCTGGGTTGTTGAACTTTGTCCTTAACCGAATGCACTTATAGTAGATTAGTAGCCAAGGGCTGTAAGGCATCAATTGCAGCCCGAGATATTTAGGCGCACGAGCGCAGCCAGGGCGCCTATAGTTCGAGGTTATAGTTCGAGGGGTTTTGACTGGCCTGATAGCTCAGTTGGTAGTAGCTCTGCCTTCTGAACTGTAGGCTGTGGGTTCGATTCCCGGCCGGGACAAAGATTTGTGTGATGAACATAGGTGTTTGTTCTGTGTCTGGGTGTCATATTGTATTCTATGTATGTATTTACAAACAAAAAGTATATAAGTATTGTATCAGTTATCTGGTTTCCATAGTACAAGCTATAATGCTTAGTTTGGGGCTAGATGGCGCTGTGTGAAATGTCCACACATATTTATTTATTTATTTATGGGTAACCATATGGTTGTAAACCCGAGCTAACTACTCTGCTTTACATCTCGATTGTGAGGTAAGTAGAAAAAAACCGGCATTACAAGAATAAAATATTTTGTTAAAACATATATAATTTTATGTTGGATAATATTACACATAATCAACTGAACTCGTCGTAAGTTTTCAAATATCTCTCTTTAGAACTTTCAGGCAAAATATTGTTAATTGCTGCTTCAGTTTCCATTTTCATTGAATCGGGAGTGCAGCGTATATCTTCATCACTTGCAGAACTCATGTTTTTTCTCTAATTAGCACGTAATTATAAAAAAAATCCTAAAAACAAACAATATTTAAAGTAAAAGTTTTCTATTCCCGCCTTTTTTCATCTTTTTTTTTTAAATTTTTTTTTCAAGAACGAAATTGAGCTTCGCGGTTTGATATTTAAAATGGATGACTATTATACTCATACGAAGACAAGGCTGAATAGCGAAGCGACCTCTTTTGTCATTGGGCTGAATCACGAATGCATGATGTCTATTGCCAGTATGATGGTTAGATGTACGCGAACTTTTTGAAAGAGTGAAGAGTTTTTTTTTAATTACTTACCGCCCTAGGGCTTTTCTAGCTACATTATTACCCTAGAGCGCTAATTGGTTACCTACATGCCCCATTTGGGGGTAATAAGGACCTACTTACCGAATATGAGAGATGTAAAATGAGTTTAACGACCTGTGTTTAGAAATGAATTTATAGTATCTTGTTAACTTGTACGTAGCGATAGCACGTGCAATTTTGTGAGTGGATTAATTTTTTAGTATGGAGGTTTGGAAACACGCAGTTTCCAAACTTTAGTTTGGAGTTCTGAGTGACACTGCAATCTGTTAGAGTTCTGAGTGACACTGCAATCTGTTATGAGCGGCCGTGCCGCTTAACACCAGGCGAACGACTAGCTCGTCACGTCATTCGTTAACATTTAAAAAAAAAGTTTCAAGTAAGGCTCTCACAACTTGTGGGCTATCATGGTCCCAGTGTACCCTTTCGGGATAACATACCAATTAAAACTCAGATAGTAGCAGAACAGAAAAAAAAACCTGTTGGCCCCCATGGGGCCGAAGACGTGGGGGAGAACAGGAACCCGATTTTTTTGTTGGAATGTTTGAATGAGGACTATGAACTTATCAATTTCTAAATGATAATAGCCGTGTGTTCCCGACAGTGTGAGAATAAGAACTTATTTCTTCCCGTGGGTGCCGTAAGAGCCGGCTAAGGGAATATCCAGAAAGTGGGCAGCAGAATTCTCCTCGGTACATTAAAGTCTCCGATCACCAAGCCGCCTGCCAAACGTAGTGATTATGGCAAACCTCCCTATGATAAGCGCCCAGTGTCGTTGCATGTGGGAGGCCTATGTTTCAGGAGTTGACGTCTTCCAGCTGTGATACGGACCCTATATTTCTCTCGCTATCTGAGTGCAAAATTTCGTGAAAATTGATTCTGTGGTTTTGGTGTAAAATTTGACCTACAAGCCAACTTCGATCAGGTATACCTGATCGAAGCATGCCAACAAACAGATGTTCCACTTTTATATTAGTGGGGAGAAATAACAAAACTAATCCTTTCTCTTTTCTTCTTTTACAGTTACAATAATCGGTGGTCTAGTGTTCCTATTCTTCGCCATCAGCGCGCTATTCATCGGCCCAGGCGAATAACGCCCTTATTTAAGCTATATGTAAGTGACAATATTGTAAATCGTTGTTGTAGCTTAGACAATCTCATTTTGTATGATGATGCACATATAAATATAACGACAGGAACAAGCTGTGAATAAGGATGTTTTTTTGTTTGCTTCCATTGTTGTTTACCTTAGATAAAAATTTGTCTTAATACGTGTGAAGCATTGCATTGCGTTACAAAGTAGGAGCTGCTTATCTTTTAGACAATTCAATTCATCAGCTTAGTTGGTAGTAGCTCTGCCTTCTGAACCGTAGGATATGGGTTCGATTCCCACCCAGGACAAACATTTCTGTGATGAACATAAATGTATTTACAAAAAAAAAAGTATATAAATATTCTATCAGTTATCTGGTTCCATTGTACAAGTTTTCTTAGGGCTAGATGGCGGTGTGTGAAATGTCCACAAATATTAATTTATTTCTAAACATCACTTGTTGATCATTCCACTTCGACCAACTGAAGGGACCAGCAACTGTTTGGGTTGATTGTATTCTATCAGTTATCAGGGCCCGTACTGTGACCTCTTAGCGCGATTCAAATGACGACCTAAACTGAATCGCTACATTTGTACGGTAGCGATTCAGTTTCATCATCATCATTTCATTCATCATTTCATTTTTTTTCGCTTTTTTTTCATTTTCATTTTTTTGGTCGTCATTTGAATCGCGTTAAGAGGTCACACTACGGCCCCTGGTTCTCATAGTAAGTTATGCTTAGTTTGGGGCTAGACGGCGCTGTGTGAAATGTCCACACATATTTTTAATTATTTATAAACTAAGCCATTCGTGGCTCACTGTTTCTACAGGCACTTGTTTCATGTCGTTATAATTCTATGATGTCGAGCATTTATGTGTGTATACCCTGTGGCTATAGTTGCAGGTGCAGAAGTGATTTTAAAATTGATAATATTTAAAGCAGCCGCCACACCGGCGCGTTAAGTGGCGTCAGTGAAGCGTCAAAATCGGCAGCCATCGCTGCCCGTGTTTGAAGTGTCCGCGCCGCGATCGCCGCGAGCAGCGATGGATACCGAAGCCTGTTGCTCAGTATCAAAAAGGTTCTTTACCATAGGAGTTTTATATGGATATATATAATATAATAATTACGACGGTTTGTTCCTAAAAAGCCAGGTTCCTAAGAGGATAAATTCCAACAAGGATAGATCCCTCCAAGGACGGAATAATACACTCGTACACAATGATTTAAGGCGCTGTGTAAGCCCAAAATTAACAAAAAACACTTTATGACGTGCGTGACGTGTCAAAATATGGAAAAATGGTGCAAAAAAGTCAACAGAAAACAAAACGAAAAAAGTAATGACCGAACAAAACCTAGAATTACCCCAAAAAAAAAACACTTCAAATCAAAATCAAAATTTTCTGCATTAACACCACATTATTTTACTAATTAAATAGCCAGACAGGTGTACTAAAGAAATTACCAGATGAAATATTAATTTGATATCCATATTTCACGTAATCCACAAAAACCCGCGAAAGTAACACATTTTTATGCGCAGACCCAGTTTGACATGAAATTATGATTTGCGATTTTCAAAAGACTATGGCCCCCTCACATTGGGCGGTAGCGATATCGCCGCAACATTTTACCATCGTGCGGCGTGTGTCGCTGCGATATCGCGATATCGCGCGAAGTCGTTCGAGGGTCGCTACCGCCCAATGTGGGGTCAGCCTTATTAAGGGCTTGTGCAAGGCCAGCGCGAATTCAAGCCAAAGCCACAGAATAGATGCATAGTACTAGGCCAAAGCGGGGATGAGCCAGGAGCCGAGCGGCAGGGGCGGTCTAAGTTAAACTGGTTCCAACGCGAAATAGTTTAGGTAATTTATTATTACACTGAATATAAAGGGTTATTTAAAAATCCGCTATACATAAGCCCTCCATTATATTTAGTTCAACTACTACACAAAGTTTCATGATCTTATTTAAAGTATTCATTGAATAATCGCTGTTTATTTGTACGGTTTGGAGGTAACTTTGTAATTTTTTTCTATCGAGAAAATTTTATTAATTCGTGTTTTCACTATACATTTGCAGTAGCATTAGTCCTGAACTTTATCATATATTAATTTCAAAGTCATTGTTGCAATATTGTTGACAGGACACTGCCTCAAGCTAAGCCGTTTTAAGCAATTTGGCGTTGTATTGGCTCTTAACAAACGTTGTAGATCTCTCTAGGATTCTGGCGTTATAGGAATCTGGAATTTTAGGAACAAACGATTACAATGCGTCAGGTTTTAAACTTGACAAATTGACCTTTTTAATAACATAAAATAATTGTAACGTTTAAAAAAGAAGATACACAGTTACTGACATTCTGAAATTTTAAAAGTTGTACATAAATGATTAATGAATATTAGTTTGCAAAACGGAATTGTCAGTTTTGTTTAAAATGGTTTTTACTTAGTTTATATAATAATTTATTATTTAAAGAAATATGTACCCAACTAAAAGGTTGACACCGTTTCAATTGTATTTGACGTCGAACTAAGACAGAATGGTTAAATCTACTGTATTGATGACGTAGACTTATTGCCCGATACAGTAGAACAAAGAGAAATGCGTAATTGAAGTGTCTATAAACAAGATAGTGATACAAATACACGTGTATTTAGGAACAACTGAAGATAATTAGCGGTGAGTCTATAAGGCTCAATTTACATTGCAACGGAATGGAAGGGAACGGACTTGTACATAGCAAAATGAACTTTATGTCAATTGTGTAACGCACAACCTAAAACAAGAATCGAGAATGCGCGAGAATTCCCCGCGCGACCTATTTTTTAGCTCGTACTATTTTGTACGTTACAGAATTGATATAAAGTTCACTATACTATGCACAGTTCCGTTCCGTGCCAATGTAAATTGAGCCTAAGCTTCCCCTTGTTGAGATTAAAATAACGCTAAAACGAACCTGCATGAATAAATAAAATAGCCTGCATTCATTTTTACACATTAGAGACGGTTTTCTAGGTCATAGAATCCACTGGGATTCTTTGAATCAATAGACACGATACCTGTCTTATACGTATGATGTAGTCATTTCAGGAATTGATACCAGTAACACATCGATTACACGAAAAAATAATAATTTTCTTAGCAATTATTATTTCTATTTTAATTAGTCAACCAATGTGAATTCGGAATGATTTGATTAGAAGTGTGATTATTACCCACTATTACCCAGTGCCTAAATATTGTAATTAGTAGAACTAAATTTAACGTCACAAAGGTAGGTACATGAATTACCTATACTTGACTCATACAATTAGCATTTATCATGTACTTAACTAAAGATTTTAAAATACAAGGGAATCGGGGAAATAGCATTGGGGGGACGCATCACGAGCGCTCCTGCACGTACCCGCATGAGCTGTAGAAATCGTCATAACCTCTGTTTGCTCGATGCCACCGAAAATGTAAAACAAAACAGTTCCTCATTTTGGTTATACAAAACTCAAAACATGAAGGAATGATCTAATTTTACAATTAGAAATTTCGTATGCCAATCAAAAGTATAAGCTTGCTCAAAAGTTAAGCGTCTTCAGTAGGTATGTGTTACTGGTATAAGATTAGCCCTCACTTTAGTTATTTTTAACGATAGTCGAAAGACGTTTTTGGACTTCAACAGATCGTGAAAAGAAACAGTCAAAAATATATCGCCAGTGTTGAGCTTAGAGTATGTGCTAAAGCAAACAGAGAACTTGAATCTATTGATCTATTGTATTGCGTACCATTATTGGTGGTGTATCCTACCAATTTAAATTGTTCTATGTCAGGCGGAATGGGTAACCCAAAACCTGGTTGTTGCATGCTCCATGGAATTTCGGCGGGTTATATGTGTCTGACAGATTTGTATAGAAAAAACAATTGACTCGCGCCGAATAAATGACGACTTTTCGCAAGCGTAGCTAATTAGCTAATCACTATTATGTTTGTTTCTTTCCTTTGCCACTGACGAAGCGTACCTATACCTGTGGACTGTGAACAGTACAAATATAATATCTTTTTGAATGGTTTTAATAATCTCTCTTTGCTTTAGTACATACAAGTGTTGAGACGAGGCGCGTCAATCAAAACCAACAGAGCAGGAAAAATTACGCTCGCGTCCCGATTCAGACCCCTTTTATCAACACATTTCATACAATTCAAGCGTGTCAAATTTTAGAATGAAACCTCTATGGTTTGCGCAGATCACATCTATCCAGTCTTGCCATTAGCGTAAGCGCTTGGCGCCTACATACTCTGCACGAGTATTGTTATTACTTTCGGCTCTATCGGGGCGCGAGCGTGATTTGTTTTTCTGCTTTGTGATCACACCTATAAAGTGTGCCTTTAATTGATGAAATGCTTATCTTTAAGCAAGTTTAGTACTGTGTATAAATAATTATAATCTCTGATTAAGTTATGACACGTAGGTAAATCTTGTAAGAAATACACGACGAAATTAGTGATTTTAAAAGTAACCTTGATTGTATTTTAATTGATTTCAGCTACTAATTAAACTGAGCTGTGCAGTGTATGTTCTAAGAAATAATTATATTTTTAATTACGATGAATCTATGTTAATGTCTTGTTGATTTGGGTGTATCTGAGCAACTAATACAATCGTTAGGCGTCACAAGTAAATTTGGTTTCTAATTTACACAAAACAAGATGGCGTCTATCGACCGCCATGTTTCTTTGTCTATGGAACTGTCAGATAAAATGTCGCAATACAACAAACATCGACACATTAATATGATTCCGCCTCTATTTTTGTACTTTACGCCTGTGATGTTGTTTAATTATATTAATATTATAATATGAGACCTAATCGTATTAGCACTAACAGTACAATAGCCATCCATGCTTTCCATATGTCAATGTCAAAAAATATGTCACTCAAAGGCAATATGTGACAACACGACGAGGACGTTGAATTAATGTAACACTTTTAAAATAATTTATCAGAATTAAAACTGTCTCTTTCTGCTTCTTTTCTGTTTTATTAGAAAAAGCCGGCAAGGCTTTTAGTGCTTTCATATTTAGTTTAGAGAAAGTTACGCAAAATGAATTGAGTTGAATATCGTGTGACGCCCAATTTCAATAACGTTCGGGTAGAAAATCCGTCAATTGTTTTTTTCTCTAATCTGTGGAAAATCCCAATTAGAATTTGTCGGTCATTGGTTGATTTGTAAATTACTGTCATAATTGACAGCGAAGTGACCAATAACATGGCTACATTTAAATCATCAAAAATGACTAGAAATATATATACGAAACTGGGCGTAAAAGGATATAATTTTTTTTTAAATTGTTTATAGGCAAAGCATTTGACCACTGTCTCACCTGATGGGAAGTGATATAAGTTTTGAATACACTGAACGAACAATTTTCGCGATTTTTTTCCGGGAGTGAGGTGTGTTGTAGGGTCGTTTAAAATATTTTAGTCTAGAAACTTAGTAAGTTCTAGCTAGACACACTACAACACCTAGGTACTAGGAGATTAAGTAACTGACGATCTGACTGGTAGGAGACGGTTTTGTATTGTAAGTACAAAGGAAAAGGGTCTGAAGGCCTTAATTCAAATACAAACATCAAGACAAATAGACATTTTGTAAACTATGACGTAAAATAGAACCGGCCTGTAATTTGTACTAAACTTATTTGAGTTTTAAAACTATCACGGTCCTTGTTATTTCCATGTAATATAAAAAGGACGGCATCATTTTTATTTAGTTTAAGATTTTGCACAACAAAATGAACAAGTGTGATTTTAGAATCCACCAATGAGAGCATTTGATGGCCCATTTGAAATATGCCATTGAATGCTCTTATTGGTAGATCCTTAGAGTATAGACTAAAAGCATAGAGAGAACTTCATTATCTGTCAAGCGTACCACTTTTTTGGACACTTTTTATATGAAGTGGACACTGATGTGAATGAGTCTGACAGATTTGTATAGAAAAAACAGTTGACTCGAGTCGAAAAAAAATGGTACGGTGCTTATCGCAAGCGTAGCTAATTACTATATATTTGTTTCTTTCCTTCGCCATTGACGTAGCTATACGTGTGAGCAGTACAAGTATAATATCTTTTGATGATCTCTCAATGCTTTTAGTCTATACTCTAAGGGTAGATCAATGGATATTGATTTTTCGGTGGTTGTATTTTGCGTCAAAGTATGGGACTCGCCTAACACTAACTTTTCGACGCGATATTGTATAGATAGTGACACTGAAGCCGGCTTATTGGCACTCTATTGCTGGTGAGATAGAGTCTTCTTTAGACTAATTAATTAAGTCAATCTCGCGTCGAGATGTTCAATATTAAATGTAGTGTAATGTAAATTACATGTCAAGATATTATTGCTTTTGCTAGTTGTTGATAAAATCATGTAAAAAGTATTATTTTTATGTAAAATGAATAATAAATTTTGTAAATAATTCGTAAAATGGTTTTCTTTCTCTCTATGCTACCCACGATGATGCATAAGTTCGAATTTAGCATAATTTTATAAGTAATATTTATAACACTTAATTTGGTATAATAAAATTATATGTACCCAGACGTACCAATAAACCTGCAGGTATAAAATATTTATGTATGGATAATATAATAGCAATTACAAAACGAAATAATCAAAGAATTTTTGTAATCATTTTATTAAAACAAATGATAAGCGGCGAAAAAAAAATCGATAAAATTTTTCGATAAAAATCGCCAAATCCTTTTATTATCTCTCAAAGCAAATGGATCAGATTATAATCTCTTTGTCAAAATATGATCGATCGATTTTTAAACGGTTTCTAATCGATTGAACATACAACTAGTCATGGCCAAAATTTAAAAAAATCGATTAGGTTGGTAGATATGCGACTTTGGTATTAAAATAGATAATGAGGGGAAACATACTGATAATTTTATTAAGTTCGCCTGTTAGCCCGACACATTCGTAATTGCTGTGAGTACGACGCATTTGTATTACCATGGAACAAGGAGAGGAATGCCAATACACCATGAAAACAGCGTAAATCAAAAATATGCCTAAAACTAGATGGCGTTGCAAAATGAGCGGGTTATAAGTTGAGCGCAGGTCAGAAATATGCCAAAAAAACCGTTTCAAACCTGGATGGCGCTGCAAAATGAGCAGGCTATACGGGTAGCTACGGCGGGCTGGGTTTAAAACGGTTGTTGGCATATTTCTGATCTGCGCTCAACTTATAACCCGCTCATTTTGCAACGCCATTAAGTTTTAGGCATATTTTTGTTCTACGCTGTTTTCTTGGTGTATTGACATTCCTCTCCTCCTTGTTCCATGGTAATACGTAACTTTTCCGAAACTGTTACTTGATTTTAACTTTTTTTATTATCGTACACAATACATACTTACTTTGTCATTTTTATATAATAGTAATAATACAGATTAATTTGTAAAGGAAAAATTTGAATCACGAGCGGGACTTGAACCCGCATCCATCCGTCCCTAAAGCCGGGACATGCTTTACTTAAGCTACCGTGACAAGTGGTCTCGTGTCCGAATTTATCCTTCACCTTTTTACAACCAACTTACGGGGTTGGCAGCGCCATCTATTGAGAAATTCTTAAGAATTATCCCAACCAGCACGGTCAAGTTACATCAACACAAATGCTGTAAAGATAACGCCTCCCAAATCAATATTTATGATTTTTATAGCAGTATCGCCTGCTCAGCGTAATCTACAGATTAATTTGTAAAGGAAAAATTTGAATCACGAGCGGGACTTGAACCCGCATCCATCCGTCCCTAAAGCCGGGACATGCTTTACTTAAGCTACCGTGACAAGTGGTCTCGTGTCCGAATTTATCCTTCACCTTTTTACAACCAACTTACGGGGTTGGCAGCGTATCTGTAGATTACGCTGAGCAGGCGATACTGCTATAAAAATCATAAATATAGTAATAATACTTATGTAAAAATTACAGTTTACGTAATTATTAATATAAACAATGTTTTTTACACAAGTATCGAGTTGTACAAAAATCAAAGTAATTTGGCGGCTCTAAAATCTTGCTTTCCTTTTCATGTTGTGTGTAGAAATGACAAGGATAGCGATAGTTTTAGAACCGTCAAAGTATTTAGGATTTTTACGACTGATTTGAAAGGATTACGTCATAGTTCCCTTGCCTTACTAGCCCACCACCATCCCGCTATGGTTAGGTATTTTAAGGGTTGAGCTACATCTGTCAGCACGCAGCACAGAATCTTATATTTTCGTGCTCTATCCTTTTCTATCGCTCAGGATCGTCGTTTCCTGGAGCGAGAGGGATAGCGCGTGGCAGCGTCAGCGATGCGATAGCTACCTTTCTCACTCTGGGAGGTGGCGATCCTAAGGGAAGGATGGAGAAGTGCGACTCCGTGCTGACAGATGTGGCGCAACCCTAATCCCTTTTCCATTTAAAAAATTACTATACTATCTTAGTTTGAATTGGTATATTATCTCGGGGGTAAATCTACTCTCCAAGGTAGACAATGTTTCTTCTACGACTTTTCTAAATTAATAGTTTTACATTGAAGAAATTACATGTAAAGATTACGTTCGAAGATAGCCCTAGCGTTGCTGGGTGGTTGAACTTCGTCCTTGACCGAATGCACTTAAATGAGTTTAACGACCTGTGTTTAGAAATGAATTTATAGTATCTTGTTAACTCTAGTAGCGATCGAACGTGCAATTTTGTGAGTGGATTTATTTTTTAGTATGGAAGTTTGGAAACACGTAGTTTCAAGTAAGGCTCTCACAACTTGTGGGCTATCGTGGTCCCAGTCCCCCCCCTTTCGGGATAACATACCAATTCAAACTCACCATGTATAAGTTATTCATAAACGCTCCATAAACTAAACTATAAAATTATCTGTCATCTTCTCGCTGATGAGAAATGTGGCGCGTGAATGCGAGACAAAAAATGTTAATCGACAGTTTAGCGTATTGGGCGTTCATGAATTACCTTCTTACTCTAGTAAACATTATGCAGTGGTAGAATAGTTATATGTTTTCTCTCTCTCTCTATCAAGTTTGAAATGGACAAGGATAAAGCGAGAGAAAACACTGAGATTGCTATTTAGCTGTTTTGCAGTGTTTACTAGTAAGGGGGTAAGATTTTATGTGAACATATTTTATGTAACATTATTTAGGTAGGTATCTACATCACAAACAAGACATGCATTACAAAATATTTAAACCACGATTAAAAATTCTAAAATGCTAAAAAATATACATAAATATAATTATAATATGATCACACAATAAATTACCGTCACCATTTTAGTTTTTTGGTGTTAAACACAAAACTTTACCTACTTTTTAGATACATAATAAAATCAAATACTTTTATAATAATCATGATTAGACACACACAACATGCATTTCTAAAACGAATAAACTTAATGTTAATCAACAAATAAAAAGTCCCGCGAAAGACTAGGCGGTATGGTCTCACGACTTTAGCCTGCCCAATAGAGCGAACAAAAAAAAAACAAAAAAAAAGGTCATAGTTCACATAACGCCATAGTATCTGGACTCTGGACCACCACACCATTAGTGTGTAGGCACCATCACCTGAAACTATAATATAATATAGCTACAGGCGATTCATTCAAATGCAATCGAATAACAATCAAGCGCGGATACAGGGGAGGGGGGGGCGCAGGGGACTCGCGCCCTTCCCCCCTTGGCGCAGGCAGTTACTAGGAATTTACTAGGAAGATATAGATGCATGGAATTCATCATTTAAAGAAAAGAGCACAAATTGGTCTTGTATCGTATATAATTATAAAGATATTATAGTCCTTAATTTTTTTTTTTAGGACTATAATATTTTTACAGATATCCCTGAAGTGTGGTTTACACTTAAAAATAATCCATGGTTGTATCGTATACTTATGTGTTTTACCACCATATCCCCAAATTCCCCTCTTGGACTCCCGTACAATAATTTGTGCGCCCCCCTTGAGAAATTTCTGATAACAATCGAACATTTTTGATTGTTGCTACGCATGCAGCAGACAGACGCACCCGAAATAACAATTAATTACTTATTTTTCTTCGAAGTAATATTTTCCGATTTCAGATTATTTATTCGATTGTATCCATTATTACGAATAAATCGACAATCGAATACGATTTTTGGATTGACAATTAATTCGACTGTTTAATTTTGTAATAACCGCCCACCAATTCAAATCATAGAGACGCGCCCAATGGTATTTTGTTTTGCTAAGCTAAGCGTGAAAAAGGATACGAAAAGTGCGTATTTGCGTTTGCTCGAAGATTTGCGGTGCTATTTCTATATATAACTGTTCCTTTTTTTATGCACGCACTATTGCATTAAAACAATATAGGAACTATTATTATAAAGGAGGCAGATCTAATATGGATCTACCTCTGTTGTATTGTAATAATTGTAAACATCATCGGATGACGAATGAATTCGGTGCGAGCCGTTATACAGGTAATTTGAAATTCCATTCGTCGTTTGGTCACTCGAGTACCATGGCGTTAGTGGTTGACCTGACTTACGAATCTCAACATCTTCTATTCTGTCATCGCCTCACCTAATCCTAGGTGAGGTAAACAGAGATATAATCGTCATTAGCATCCATGACAGCTTCCTTCACTTCGGATACCTTCGCGTCGAGAGCACCGGTGTGACTCGGGAGGAACAGGCAAATGCGCGATGATGCTGCCCAAGAGTGATTTAATGTACCTAGATGATTTAATAATATTATTACGAAACAAAAACAGTAGGTGTTAAAGTCGTATTTTTAAATATTATTTACAGGCAAAGCATTTGACCCCTGTCTCACTTGATGGAAAGCGATGACGCAGTCTACGATGGTGCATGCATGCCTAGAAGATACCTGTTCACTCTTAACTTGAAGACTCCCACATCAATGTTTATACTCGGTGACTGATTGAACAGTGAAAATACTAAAACACATCAAAATTCATGTTCAAATGTAACGTATAAAACATTAAATTAAATAAAAAAAACAATAAACTACAAAGTAACCCTTAATTAAACGAATGTGCCAAGAATCTGAAAGTGTGGTCACAGCGCGGCCTCGTGCACTTCTTACCTAGTTCCTCCTGCCTAAACTGTGGCGCGGGCGACTGTTTCCACGCGTGTGGCGCTAGTGACCACACGTTTTTACTAAGTAGATATTTAACACATATCTTTTTACTTATTTAGAACGAGACTCTATCAATATGTTCACTGTTCAATAGTCACCCAGTATAAACAATCTTAGCTTACCTTGAGATTCCCAAATAATTAATCTTGAATTATTTATGAATTGTACCCACTACTTGTTAATATATATATAGTGGGGTGGAATAGAAAAAAGGTGGGACAACGAAACAAACGCGAAAAAAAAGAATCAAAACCATAATTGAATGGGTACCTATAGCTATAATATTGTTTTTTTTTTATTTATAGGCACAGCATTTGACCACTGTCTCACATGGTAAGTGGCCTATGGTGGTGCCTTAGATAAGGGTGGCCCTTGGGTGGTGCATGCTTGTATAAAAGATAATATTTGTTTCAATCTGTGCCATTTCCCGTTTGGGTAAACCACTAAAAACTTTTTAAACCAGATTAGTTTTTTTCGACTGATCTCACAAAAACTGGTTAGTAATCTGTTATGAAATCAAAATGTTAGTTCATTACAGGCTGTTGGTCCACTTTGAAGCGGGAAATTCAACATTCACCAGGGTCTTTTAATTACAATGTCGGCGGAGGAAATTATTCATTACATCATTTTATTATAAAAATAATAATCAATAATGCACCTGGCTATACCATATATAGGATACATTGGTTCCTTAACTATGTTTTTACAATGAGGCTTTTTATTAAAAAAAAAAAACACTGGTTCCGCTTCTTTTCTAGATGGCACTGTAAGTACACAGTTTAAACCTTTCAAACCATAGAGTAGTTTAAACATAAGAAAATGCTTAGAGTACCTACAAAGAAATGTCAAATTCAGTTGAGTGGACCACGCACAGATTAGAGAAAAAAACAAATGACTACTGTGGGACCACGAGTACATTGTCTGTAGTATCTTCTAAGTAGTCTGTGGTGCATTCTTCTTAAGTAAATTGAAGTACAGCAGAACTGCGAGACAGATAAACGTTAATATTATGATCCAAAATTAAGCCGAGCTATCGCGCAACGAAAATAGAATAAACGAAACAGTTTAGAGTTGTCAGTCAGTATCGTGACACATTTCCTATAACCTGTGGTCTATGCTGGAAACAGTGACAGTGACAGATTATGGTAAAACCACAACTGGCGCCATCTATTGGGTCATACATAAAACACCATTTCTTTTTTTTTTAATAAAACTCCTCATTATAACGGCTTAGGAATAAATAACACAGGACAACAGGACACACACAGAGGTCTACAGGAGCATTATTGCAAAATATTACGTAAAAAATAATTTCCACTTTCCGCGTTTTTCATGACCATGCACAAAAGTTGACTATGATTAAACTAGTTACAAAAGCTAAAAAACTGCAAAATCTTTAGATTTCTCGCTTGAAAATGGGCTCCACGTTAAGCACGCACATATAAAATATACTACATAAACACATAGGAATGTGTTTATGTATCCCACCACCAACTCACCCTCACCAAACCCACAAAACAAAAGTAATGTTAAAAACTACGCTTACCGAGAAACTGAAATCCGTTACGAATGCATAATCTGTAGAACTAATAAAGTCTGTGAATTATCGAATCAGTAAAAAGTCCTAAACATCATACTTAAATCAAAATCCATTCAGTACTTCGTGAAGACAAACAGACAGACAGACAGACACACATTCTTCACCAGTAATTTTGGATTCCAAAAAAGTATTTTTCTAAATGATCTTCTAATATGTATTACAGATTTTACCTTGGTTACAGTTTTATTATAAAGTAGCTAATATTTAATTTATTGTACCTAGTTCTGGTGAAAACCGCGGGGCGCCGATGGATGCAGGAGGCGAGCAGCCGCTCATAATGCCGCTCTGTGGGGGAGACCTATGTTCAGCAGTGGACGTCTTTAGGCTGTTGACAGTGATGATGAAGTAATTAACATTAATTAACATCACCCCATGCGCACCGCAAGAACTTGTCTTCGCTGTTAGAGTGAGACACATTGTCCCGGAGGTCCTCCCTACCCTTATTCGGATAATGGGGTAGCTCAGTAAAAATGTATGGAAAATGAAAAGAATGCGACTATCGTTCTAAACTTGAATTCGAATCTAAATTGTGAATGGCCAATGTTTGATGCGAAAACTACGAAAGCAGGTGGATAGCTGGAATGATGATGAAGGAAGATGATATCGTCACAACATAGGCGCTACTACAGTCTTGTCACGGTCTCTCACGAGAAAAAGTGTCGAGTAAGACTGCTAGGCGGGCAGAACACAAGTGATGGTACTACGCTGTAAAAAAAGGAAAAAGGTGGTATTTACCGTAATATTTGAGCGGCCAGTCGTGCGGCGAATGGTTCTTCCCTAGCAAACAAGATGGCACCTCGCCTGGAGTGAGGATGCGCGCCGGCCACCACGCGCAAGGGCCTAGCTTGTGCCACACTATGTCGTCGTAACTGGAAACAACAAGGCTACTTCCAATCTCATTCATCATCAATTTTCATCAGCTGATTACATTACTACTGGGACACGCTGGCCAAATACGACCTAGATGATGTGATGAAACCGACGTGACGTGACGTGTGATCCCGGTTTGCGAATAGGACCACCCGATCTCATCTCCCGGTGCCGTAAGAACCGGCTATTAAGGTGACGGGTAGACCAAACAAGGTGTTTTTGGGCCGTTTCCTAGCGTAATTAGAACATGTGGAGCTTTGAATTTAATCGTATCATGTAATTCATTTCATCATATATAATATATATATATATATATATAGAAAAAATATATAGAAAAAAATCGCAAACCTCCCTAAAAAAATTTGAATGTTCCCATTTTACTGAGCTTCTACCGAATATATTTTTACAAAAAATTAACAATTGTATTCCCAACAAACATTCAGATATCGTGATGACTTAATATCTTTGAAAAATACGGTATAAAAATAGATATTAATTAAAAACCGTCAAAATCAGTAATTTCGTGCGTTCTCTTTGTCGTAAGCGCCGCGCTGAAGTGCAGACTGAATTAAGACTACGGTGTTAAGGTTGATGTTTCTTTGAACAGATTTGGACCTGCTTATCTGGTCTACCCGCCACCTTAAGGGAATATCCAGGAAAGGGAGCATTTTCATCGGTACATTAAAATCTTCTGCGATCACCAAGCCGCTTGCCAAGCGTGGTGGTTATGGCAAACCTGTCTATGATAAGCATCCAAAGTGGCGTTTCATGGGGAAGCCTGTGTACAGAAGACGTCTTCCGCCGATGTGATGTAATGAAAACTAGGTCCCCCACTAGGTGGATCGACTGGTCAAAACCGCAGGGGGCCGATGAATGCAGGAGGCAAGCAGCCGCGAATGTGGCGCTCTATGGGGGAGGCCTATGTTCAGCAGTGGACGTCTTCAGGCTGATGATGATGAAGTGTTGAAGCACAGACGTTGAGCTCCTTCGATCAACAGCTAGGGTCGAAAATTTGAGAGGTCTGTTACATCATGGCGTAGGTTTGACATAAACATACCCAACTTTAGGCCCCCACATGCAGCTGGGGCAAAGTTCCACGTTTTCCTTGACGCTGCGAACAGTACACTTGGTTCTGGTACTGGAGAGGATCTTCTCCACAAGAGTCACCGGCTTCGGAGGCTTCTTGGGAGGGTTCTTCCGGTCTGAAATATACAAATTTCCTGCTATTTTTTATTGCATAAATTAATAATAAGAAAAAAATTAACAGTCGTGGAAACAAAAATGAAACATCTCAAAGTTAAAAGCATTTTAAAATACAGGAATAGAAGGAGACAGCTCAAACATGCAGTGACGTCACTCGCTCCTGCATAGTACCTCATTACTAAACTGTGGTAGCTTCACATAGTCTCTTTGGCCTGTTCACCTGTTTTGCGAGAAAGGGATAGGCGATGCCCCCTCCAGAAGAAACTTTGAAAGCTTATTAGGCACTACCGATTTTACTTAGTTTTTTAACTATTGCATTCATTTTTAACCTACTTTATGAAAATAGTATTTACTTGTTAATTTTTTAATAGCAGGTAACTATTGCCTATTGCTTATTTGAAGGACATCAAATCCTTTTAGTTTTGAGTGTCTTGCGTGACAGGGACAGGTTGAGCGTGACGCATGCAGTTTTTGACATAAGCGATGTGAGGGCGTACCTCTTAGAGTATAGACTAAAAGCACAGAGAGAACGTCATTATCTGTCAAGCGTACCACTTTTTTGGACACTTTTTATATGAAGTGGACACTTTCATGTGAATGAGTCTGACAGATTTGTATAGAAAAAACAGTTGACTCGAGTCGAAAAAATGGTAGGTACGGTGACTTTTCGCAAGCGTAGCTAATTACCATATGTTTGTTTCTTTCCTTCGCCACTGACGTGGAGATACGTGTGAGCAGTACAAATATAATATCGTTTTGATCATCCCTCTTTGCTTTTAGTCTATACTCTAAGGCGTACCTTAGCTCCCTCTCTCTCTTTCAATGGGTACTATACTTACGTAATACAGTGAGCAGCCACTCCCGTCGGCAAGGTAAGTGGAAGGCGGCCGGGCAGTTGAGGCAGTCGAGCAGCTTGTCCCCCTTACCACAGACCAGGCACCACGGCGTGTGGACCGTTATTGCGTCCTTGGTCGGAGATTTTAAATTCTGCAGATAATTGAGGGTACTTTATAGGTATTATATACTCCTTGGGTACTTTGTAAACCTTTGTAACTTTGTACTTTGTGTTTGTGTAACGTGTTCAATTTATAATCTTCGAATGAGACATTGTTACAAAGATTTATAGCAGCCCGCTGTTCAGAAGCTGGTTGGCCAAGAGATTGCCCGTTATTCTGCCGCCAAGCAGTAGTGTGCAAGCACTACTTTGTTCCGGTTTGAAGGGCATTGTAGCTAGTGAAATTACTGGGCAAATGAGACTTTATGTCCTGATTTCACAGTTTTATAGTAATCTGATTACTATGGTGATGTCTCAGGATGACGTGCGCTGTGCAGTGTCACGCGAAACTTTATTATTTTAAAGTTCCGAGTGACACTGCATCTGTTATAGGCGGCCGTGTCGCTTACCTTTAGGTAAACGACTAGCTAGTCACGTCATTCATTCTCATAAAAACTAACCAACCCATCTCTTCCCGTTGGTGCCGTAAGAGCCGGCTAAGGGAATATCCAGGGAATGGGCAACAGCATTCTCCTCGATCATCATTATAACTAATCTACTGCGATCACCAAGCCACTTGGTGGTGATTAAGGCAAACTCCCGCCTATGATAAAGCGTCCAAAGTGGCGTTTTATGGGGGAGGCCTATGTTCAGCAGTGGACGTCATCCGGCTGTTGATGATGAGATATGCTAGATAAGATGGAGGTAACTGGGTTTTTATACAGGACTTGAAAAAAGCCAAGCCAACCAGGGGGTCGAGCACGGACAGATGAGCAGCGCTGCTGCAGCGCGTCTGCCGCTCAAGTGATGTCAAAATTGTATGAGCTTTGACATCACTTGCACCCCCAGTATCGATCAATTTGCTATTAGATTTGTATCAGGGATACTAGAGTAAAGTAATGCCCTCATTCCTGGATTTTACCTGAAAGGCGAACACGTTTGACAAAGATAGTATAGTTCCTAATAATTTTAGCATCCAGCGGGATCAAATCCCGTTGGTTGGTAAACATTTTAGGAACTATAATTATTTTAGATAGATAGAAGATACCTATATCTTAGTAGCGGTTTACACTATGAAATTCCATTCCATAACAGGTTTTACATTCGATGATTCAATTACTTGCTTCATACAATCTAAAATAGACAAATAGGGAAAACTGGGTAAACGGTGTATACAAAGCCAGAGTGAATAGGTACCTTCTAGATTTACAGGCTCCATCTTTGGCCACACCGTCGCTCTTCGCTTAACATCAGACAAATTAACGTGGTCCAACGTAAATCTTTCTACAGCTAAAAAAGTATCATCATCATCATCAACAGCCTGAAGACGTCCACTGCGGAACATAGGCCTCTCTCACAGAGCGCCATTTTGAGCGGTTTGCTCACCACCTGCACCCCGCGGTTTTCACCAGATCGTCGGTCCACCTAGTGGGAGGCCGGCCTACGCTGCGTCTTCCGGTTCATAGTTGCCACTCGAGAACCTTTCTTCCCCATCGGTTGTCAGTTCTACGAGCGATGTGGCCTGCCCTCTGCCATTTCAACTTGCTAATTCTAAGAACTATACCGGTCACCTTAGTTCTCCTAAAAATGTATGATTGAAAAATTACCGTGCAGTCAGCTAGCTCCGTCGCACTTTCCATCGAACTCTTCGCCACAAAGTTATACTTCCAACACTGATGCAAGTAATTCTCAATTTCTTTTTCCGTCACCGCACTCTTTGTCACCAGTTCAAACTTATCCTCAGTACTAGCGTCTACATTCATTAAATAATCTAAGGAGTCTTTATTCTTATCCACGTTTAATTTTAAAATATCGAAGTACTGGTCGAACATCAATTCTTTGCCTCTACGTACAAACGCTTTGAATGCGTTTTCGTGTTTGCCCTGTTTTAGGGGCATGTGCCGAATATCGCAGGTGGTGTTTAGGTCAGGCTCTTTGACTTTGCTTAGGTTCACGTCTAGGGCGACAATTATCTCTTCCTTTATCTTTCTCTGGAAAATAAACTTTATAATAAATAAAAATAAAATGCTACTACTATAGCTACTAAAATACATCACGATTAAAATTATATTGATATAAAATAAAATATCAGTCTATTGTCCAGTTGTGTTGGAAGAAAATTACCATCATCATTGTTTTGGGATACTTTTTGTTACCTACCTAATTATGTAAGGTGTCAGCGATAGATTCCATATATTGTGTTTGAGCAATGCTCCACTTTGACTGACCTAACTAGGTTTACATTATATTTGAAATAAAGTTTGTATTACATATATCATTTGTTTTACTTCATACTCACCACCAACCAAACTCTTTTGTAGTTTTAGAGTGAACATAAAGCTGCGACCGGACACATCGTCATAAATTAAATACGAATAGAATACTAGGTACTTAAAGTTTACATAAGCAAGCTAGTATATGTATACTCTTAAGACTAGGTGGTACCTACTTGCTGTACCCTTCGTTAGTGTCATTCTTGATGCTACCTACCTCTTTTTGAAACTTCATCAAAATCAGTTCAGTAGATAGAACCATAACTTTTGAATTTATTATAATAGTGTGTGTAGATGTGTGGATTATTCCGTACCTATATGTACCTATATGACTAGACCTATACATGGAAGACTTTTATACAGCAGGACCTCTATCTAAACACCTGTGTAATCCGAACGCCTCACCCCATGGCTAAATACATGCCTTGAATGAGCTAACCAGGTGGACATTTTTGTGAGAAAAAATGCTTTTACGCATATTGCGAGACAGAGCTTTTTATTTGTCATAAAATACCTCCCAACTAACTAAACCACTGGATTTCTTTTAAAATGTTTAACAAATGTTACGTTTATAGATGAATATACATATAAAATTGTGAAAAATATCCCCTATATCATATCCCTAATAAAAAAGTCTATGCCCTACAGATTCTGTGTACTATAATCTGAACGCTCCATGAATCCGAGCAGGGGAAATTTCCAGAGTTCGGATAAAAGATGTCCTGCTGTATGTCTACTTTACTTCCCTCTATGATATACCTACTGCAACATAAATATGTCACTAATCACTAATACACTAATGTCTCGGCTTGGTCTCATCGTCCCCGGTGGCGCTGCCCCGGTACCGGGGACGATGAGACAAAAAGTGTCATCCTCCCCGGTAGCCTCAACAATGGTGCTCACCGGGGCCGATGAAACAGTAAAAGTGTCATCTGCCCCGTTATAGTCGGATCGATGTATTCATCTCGGTGACAGCGGGACCGATGAGAATTAAAGTCTCATCATCCCCGGTACGGCCAGTGCTGGTGCTTTTAACGGGGAGAATTACACAATTCTAGTTTCATCAAGCGCAGCATGGAAGGTAGGGAAATAGAATTTGCCTAATGATTTATAAATGAAATGAGTCTGTTTATAAAGAATATAAATGTAATAGAGCCATAAAAATATACTAAGGTTAAAATTAAAATAACGATGATTTAGTAGATAGAACCAGATATCGTAGTTCACAGAACAAAACGATAACTAAAATAACTTCTAGTAAAAAAAACGTGTTATTTACGTCTTACTTTTATAATTCAAACTCAAACTCAAATTCAAATTTTTTATTGCAAATAGGCTATTTTTAGCACTTTTACAAGTCAAAACTAGATAATGTGAATAAATAATAAAAATTAAATTACTGTACATATTAAGCAAGCAATTACAAATAATTATTACCTTACCTTTTTTGTACCTATCTACACTGACCCATCATTATTTACATTCAATAACACAGCCAGTTGTTTTTTTTGGTAGCTTTTAGTAGTCGAAACTCATATATATATATTTAGCTTACGATTCTTGAAATATAACAATTTTTTCATCTTTTTCCATTTAAATATTACTACCTACCTTACCTTTTTACTCACCTATAGTGACGTGCTAAAAACAAATGCAAAACGAAGTTTTATGACTGTATTGACTGTATTGTTAAGCACCTGGGTACTTATTCCCTTTTTTAAATGCCGCACTGACAAACAAGTTTCTATGGAACAACGAAAGAATAACAATAGAAACAAAGGAGCACCATACTTAGATACACTTATTACATAACTCTATGGTATAATTGTTTAATTCGATAATAAATTTTGTACAGTGCGGGTATAAATATAAACACCCGAAAAGATTTTATATGTAGACCACACATTATAAATTCCGTCTGAGTTTATTATTTTTAGCAGAGCATAGCAAATATCATACAGAAATTCTATTTTCTACTTACTTTCAAAGTTAATACGAGTTTTACTACTACCTAACAGCTACCACAAAAACAACTGTCTGTGTTATTGAATGTAAATAATGTTGAATAAAGAAGGGTCAATGTAGATAGGTACATTATAATTATTTATTATTCTGTGTCTGGGTGTCATATTGTATTCTATGTATGTATTTACAAATAAAAGTATATAAGTATTGTATCAGTTATCTGGTTTCCATAGTACAAGCTATAATGCTTAGTTTGGGGCTAGATGGCGCTGTGTGAAATGTCCACACATATTTATTTATTATTATTTATTATTTATTTGTAATTATAAAAGTAAGAGGTATATAACACGTTTATTTTAATAAAAGCTATTTAGTTATCGTTTTGTTCTGTGTCTTACGATATCTCTCTACTAAATAATCGTTATTTTAATTTTAACCGTAGTATATTTATATTGCTCTATTACATTTATATTCATTATAAACAGACTCGTTTCATTTATAAATCATTAGGCAAATTCTTTATCATAGTACCCTACCTTCCATGCTGGGCTTGATGAAACTAGAATTGTGTGATCCTCCCCGTCAAAAGCACCAGCACTGGCCGTACCGGGGATGATCAGACTATAACTCCCTATCGGCCCCGCTGTCACCGAGATGAATACATCGATCCGACTATAACGGGGCAGATGACACTTTTTTTGTTTCATCGGCCCCGGTGAGTGGCATTATTGAGGCTACCGGGGAGGATGACACATTTTGTCTCATCGTCCCCGGTACCGGGGCAGCGCCACCGGGGACGATGAGACCAAGCCAATGTCTCTAGGAGATAAGTGTGGACTTAGGAACTGGCAAACTCTAGTGCAGATGGGCATTAATACACACAGGTACAGCTGGTATCTAGGTGTGGTATGACTACAACATAAAATAACAATACAACTTATTGTAAACAAAATAGTACTAACATATCTTTCGCAGCCATTTTCTAGCAGTCTACCCACAAATCCATGTCTATTTATATCAGTAGGTTGATTAACAGTTGAGAACTAAGTTAATTTTTTTAGTCTCACTAGTTCAATAAAAACATGACTTGCAACACCATACAGGCAAAACGGTTAATATCTATAAAACAATGTAAAAAAACTTATACTAAAAATGAAAAACTGTTTTTGTTCAACAATATTTATTTCTACATGGCATTCTTATTAATAACTTAACATGTAATCTTAAATATTAGATATTAATTCATTCATTTACTAAGGCACCAGGTCATATGGTATAAAAAAAGATCATGTAAAAATAAATAAAGTTATGACAAACAATTCATTTTAAATTAATGCTCTTGTTATTTGCTAAGGCTAAAGTGATGTTTGATATACCTATGAAAATATTATGTATCTAATAAATAAAACATTTTCTTCTTATCATAGATTTTTAAATATTTGCAGACAAACTTGCTCAACAATGTGCCATGCTTAGAAATGCTAAAATGCATTATATTATTTTTAAGTACTTATTGTTATATTATTCATGAGTTTATTTAACAATCATGAAAACCTTTAGACATGCTTAAAGCTTGTAGAATAATTTAAATTCATAATTTTAATATGAGTTCCAGCTCCTTGAAAAAAACAAAAATATTTGTAAACTTTATAAAGAAGATTTCTAAAAATTAGTATGTCCGATCATACTTAATTCATTGAAGGGCCTTCTGCATAATAATAGAATAACAATAACTGGATGATATGATATTGCAACCATGGGAGGCCAGATATAGTTGTAATTTGACAGAAAATAATGAAAATGTAAATAAGTGTGTAAAATAACTGTTACAATTATATATTGGATACTTGGTGAAGAAATCATGTTTCAAATGTATTTTCTCCCTACATATCAGCTTCTTAAGCCATTCTAAACATTCATAACAATATCTAAGTTTGGGTTGCTGATTAGCTGGCCAAATCTAACTTATAGTAGGTTGTTTGAGATAATTTTAGTTTAATCACATATTTTTGTAAACAAGTTGATTTTAAAATCAGTACCTACTGAACTAATTGCCGTTTTTTTATTAACATTTTTGTAGCAGTCATTTGTTTCATAACCTACTAATTTCCAAGGTCACCGTAACTTTGTAACCACTTCAGTCTTTGCAAGTAACATAGAACTTTTTCACATTGACATTGTCCAAAGGATAAAACTACCATTTCATTTACACATTACCTTTCTTGGCATAGCTGGAGTTTTATTAGGAGATATTTCTGTTTTCACAACTTTATTCGGAGAAACCTTTTCAGTGCCATAGAAGGGCCGGGATCTCTCTGCAAGGTGAAGGCTTGTATAGGGCAGCCAGAACCTGTGGTTTGTTCTGCATGTCTCCACATAGTAGCATAGTTCTTTTGTGACTGTAATGCTGCCATCTTTGTTGCCTGATATGCCTAGAACTGGAAGCAGAGTTATTGTAAGTACTCTTTAAAAATTGCAGCATCTATGTGATATTAGCCAAATTCGAGGGCTTGACTGCCGGCGTATAGCTTGTTATAAGCACTTTTGAATGAGTCTGAACGTTAGTGCAGCTAGAGTAATGTAATGTTTCATAGGTCATCAACAGTTCAAACGGCGTTTTTCATCGTTTTCCGATTAGAGACAAAAGCATATTGTATTTCATATTATTGCTTAACAGCATGTGGCAATTTCGTTATAGTATTTTTAAAGCCAAAACGTACCTTTTTCGTCATAAAACAACCCTTTTTCATCTTTAACCACGCGCACTCTTGCATAAGCTTTTTGGCAAACCCTGGCAAGAGCTACGTCTCCCAGCTTCCAGTGATAAATGCCTTGGCTCCCGGTACTCATTTTAGAACGGTTAATCGGTTCAACACTTGGCAAAGCTTAAGTTTACTGAAGTTTTTGTTTGATTTTCATTTTTCCGCGTTAAACCGGTCGTAATATCATGTTTTGTTGACTTAATTTTGATTGATGAATGAGTGAACTAAATGAACGACTTTCTAGCTTTATTGCTGACCACAGCTGAAAAATTTAGATTCAACCTGCCATCTAGTGTTGAGTAGCAGTACTACTTAAAGGAGCGCCATCTATGACTGATCTGTTAACTTAATTATTTATAGATGGGTTCAACAGATGGCGTTACACGTATTGAATGTAGTTATGAAACCTAAAGAAAAATAAATGAAAATGGGCTTCGTAGGTATCAGAAATGTCTAGTTCTTAGAACCTAATTTATCTACAATTCTCTAATTGACTTGGTATGTGTGGACAATTAGATTTGACGGTATTTTTTATTTAGGTAAAGTATAAGTACCTACCTACCTACTATTTCTAATAGCTGGTATTTTCATGTACCTAATGGGTTCCAATAATTTTTAGAGATGACTCTCATGAAACTCACTATTAGGTTAGGTACCTATATATACTACCTAAGCTTCGAGTGATTTCGATTATTATTATTGCTAACTAACCTGGGTGCCTTCAAGTCATTGACTACTTCAAGTCAAGAGTGAGAACAGGTATCTTCTAGGCGAGCATTGCACCACCGTAGGCCGCGTCATCACTTACCGTCAGGTGAGACAGTGGCCAAATGGTATGCCTATACTTTATAAAAGAAAAGAAAGAATACTTAGATCTTTGAAATGTACCTCAAATGGCCTATTAGCTCAGTTGGCTCTGCTTTCTGCACTTTAGGCTGTGGGTTCGATTCCCACTCAGGACAAACATTTGTGTGATGAACATAGGTGTTTGTTCTGTTCTGTGTCTGGGTGTCATATTGTAAATCGTACGAAGCCTCTAAGTAAACAAAAAGACTAAAGAGTGGGTACAAACACGGAGAAAACTGGTAAAACATAAAGGCATGGCCACACAGAACAGATTCATAGTGCTTTAGTATGGGCCACAGAGAAAAAAACCAGTATCTATCTATGTACTGCTGCCCTAGCATGGACGGTAGACAAAATTGTCTTTTTCCCCTGTTTTTCTTTCCTCTGTTTTACTCCACTTGACAGGCGCGGATACAGGCGCGGGAGGGGGGCAAGGGGGCGCGCGCACCCCCTTGGCGCAGGCAGTCCAGCACCAAGCGCGGTAATTAGCCAATTTACTAGGAAGATATAGATGCATGGAATTCATCATGGTTTAAAGAAAAAGCCCATTTTGCTCTTGTGTCGTATAAGTACTTATGTGTTTTACCACCATATCCTCACATTCCCCTCTTGGGCTCCCCTACTACTATCTGAGTTTGAATTGGTATATTATCCCGAAAGGGGGCAAATCTACTCCCCAAGGTAGACAATGTTTCTTCTACGACTCATCTAAGTTAATAGTTTTTCATTGAAAAAATGCCATGTAAAGTTTACGTTCGAAGATAGCCCTAGCGCAGCTGGGTGGTTGAACTTCGTCTTTGACCGAATGCACTTAAATAAGTTTAACGACCTGTGTTTAGAAATGAATTTATAGTATCTTGTTAACTCTCGTAGCGATCGCGCGTGCAATTTTGTGAGTGGATTAATTTTTTAGTATGGAGGTTTGGAAACACGCAGTTTCAAGTAAGACTCTCACTACTTGTGGGCTATCATGGTCCCAGTCCCCCCCTTTCGGGATAACATACCAATTCAAACCTACCTTGCTTGTATAATGGTTTGTTATTACACGCAAGATATCTTATTGCCCCTTAAGAAATTCCTGTACCCGCGTCTGCCACTTGACAAGTAGGTAAGCAAGTATGATGAAAGTGACATAAAACGGGGAAAGACAATGTTTTCTTCCACCCGTGCTTGGGCAGCAGGCCAAAGGAAATCTCAATCGATACCTAAACCTGTAAAGCCGGTAACCGGAGACGGCGGCGCTCCATTGGCCGGGCCGGGGCGGGCGTGGCGCGGTACTCGCAGCATCCAATCATCTCGCGCATCTCGCCTCGATAGGGGACTTGTTTGTACGGAGATGGGTATATAAAGAATATATTTACTGGCAGTGATTGAGTTGAGATGTTTTGTTTATCACAGAGGGATTGCTTGTAAGGTGGAACGTTACACTAGCGAGGCAAATTCAAATTTTCTTGCGTTCTTTTGCCAATAATAGCTTAATTAAAAAAAAAAAAAAAAAAACTTTATGCTGAATAAAACCCCTCTAATAATATTATATTATTTGTATAATTAAGTAGGTATATATTATTTTGTAGTATTTTTATTTTTATTCTTATAAACACGATTTTATTGTAACATTAATTTTACTGCACCGCTACCATTTTGTTTTCTTGTACGTCCAGGTTGACTGGTAGATAATGCTTCATAGCATTAAGTCCGCCTTGTACATTTATTTTTGTGCTAAAGTATAAATAAATAAATAAATAATTACTCAACGTGATTACATGAAAACTAATTTTGCGCAAATAAATATAATGTATCAATAAATTACAATTAAAAGTATCACCTAGATATCATTGGTTTAGCGACAAATGGCAATAGACTGAAAAACTAAGAAGAAAAATGTTTATTGCCATTTGTCGCTAAACCAATGATATCTAGGAGATACTTTTAATCGTAATTTAATCGCATGCCCACCTTGCCCACTATAGTAGATCCGCGCCTGCAAAGCCTACTGTAGTGAAAGTACTGCAACAATGTTGCATGCCACCTACCATTCGGCAGATGTTTCCATTTACACTTTCACCAAGGATTATATATTATATAACGTGGGAATCTTAGTTAGGTAGGTAGGTATGTAGATTCTTCTTTCTTTCCGTTTATTTTAATAATTATTTACCAACGTCTATCATGCGAACAGACAATGAGTAGAACACTAAGTAGAGTTTTACCTATATATTGCTAGTCTGTAGGTATATCTCGAAAACTTTAGAACTTAAGAAAAAATCTCGAAACATCACCAGGGGGGATATCCCCCAGCGATATCCCCGCCTTCCTTTTCCAGAATTAAATTAGATTTATACCTTTACTTACGATACTTACATTTATACCTGTATTTAAAGATAATAAAAAAATACACGTGATTATGGATAGAGGGGGGGGGGGGGGGTATTCCAAAACCTCACCATGTATCACCAACGTTGAGCGGGAGGTTAAAAAGTAGCTAAAAAACATCACGTGAGTAATGGACGACTTGATTGTAGCCAAGTGCATTATTTTCAATAGGCAATACTGCAACTGTTATGGGCAGTCGTGTCGCTTAACATCAGGTGAACGACTAGCTTGTCACGTCATTCATTCCCATTAAAAAAGGTGTCAATGTGAATGATAACTGTATGATAAAAAAAGCACAATCGAGTCTATGAAAAGGCTTCGTCATCGTCACCATCGGAACAAAACGTCTAAAAATCGAGACGTTCGTTAACCGATCAACTTTCAATATAAGGTGGCGGACAATCGACCAGGTTTTTACTACTTTTAATAGTCTATAGCTCGTGCCGGCTAGCCTTCCGGTACAGACGCGAGAACAAGCAATATTAAGGTTTGTTTTTTTTCGGGATAAAATTAAATTAGGGTTTCTCGCAGCACGTACTTTTTATTTTCTTTAAATCAATCCATCAACTGTAGCTATTTTTATTACATTAGTTTGATCGATATACTTATAAGCTTATATATTTAATGTTAAACTAATTATAAACTATAAAATACTTGCGGAATACAATAAAACGAGGCGCGATCAAACCATTACCATTTATACGTGAGACAGACTAAAGAAAAACGATTACCCACATTGATATTTTAAAACATGAATATCGAAATACCTTACATACCTAAACTAAATATTAATCCTGAATAGATATTACTATCTAATATTCTAGATTTTTATTACCTACAATAACAATAATTTATCAAGTCATCTAAATACAAAGTTTATTATATATTTTTTTTCGTTTTAACTTATAAATTTAAATAAATACTTAATTTAAATTTATAACTCAAGAATACGAATTAAACCTATTATCACAGGACATAATTTTAATTGTACATCAAACAATATTAATGGTGAGAAAAAATTAAAACAAAACCAAAAAACTCACTCTGATTCCGTACACTACTAAATTAAATGATTACACTTTTGCACTTGCCAGTATCCGTCGTCTTTGTCAGCATCTGTCGTTATTTTTTTGCCGTTCCGTTAATTTTCTCCTAGTTTTTTCGTTTGTCTCATTGTTCTCTTATTTCGTGCAACAGGTAGCACGCATTTTGTCAGGTGAACTTTTACCTTTTGGAAAAAAAACGTTACAAAACTAAAGTCCGGTTGTCCGGTCGTTAACTTGACGTTTTATACACGAGACTGAAGAAGAAATAATAGGTTCCTACTTGAAATTTAACGGTTTGCCTGAAATACGCTGACGGAGAATTAAAAAATCTAAATATTGTTTTTCATGAGATGAATATATCGAGGGCATAGTGGGGAAATTAGATAACTAACAAAACCATTATCGCGAGAAAACATTGATTTAGTGTTTTTTTTCGACAAATTTAGCAATAATTTTTTTTGTGAGAGCAAAATTACTGTGGGCGTTTTTATATGTTATGTAATGGCTCAGTATAGGTACAACTTTTGAGTTCATCATGGATGCCGCAGCTCTTTACATATTTAAAAAAAAATCTGGAAACATAATCCATTTTTGCCTCACTGAGGCAAAAATGGATCAGGTTATGAGGTAAAACTGAATTACGAGCTTTATACATTTTATGTGACGACAAAATGGTGATACTGTGAAATTATACATTATTTGGTCAGTTATTCACTTCTTCCTCTCAAGTTTTACAGCTATTATCGAAGGTTCATTTCTGCTACAAAAATACCTTTTTTGGAATAATTTTGGCACGGAATAATATATTTCAGCTAGGGTAAGACCAAAAGATGCGTCGTGATTTGGGCTTTATCGTCATGCCAAAAAGTCGATTTCGCTAAAAGTGTTAGTTATCTAATTTCCCCATTACGCCCTCGATATATCAATCAGACTTGAATTTTGAACCACCATTCTGGCTCGGCCATGAGATTGATATGTAGCTATTGAAAATGATAGCTATAAGCTTTTAGGTAGTTTTTATTATTACTGTATAGTTAGTTCAGAGAATAAAGGAAAAAAGAAAGTTTGTATTTTATTTTATAATGGACTAGCTTATGCCTGCGGCTTCACCCGCGTGCACTATCCCTTAGAAACCGTTTATTTTTCAGAGATAAAACTTCCATTTTAGCGCGCCCCTGCAGGACCTATGTAATAAATGTATCTCCGAAATTTCACGGTTTTAGCTTCAGCGGTTTAGGCTGTGCCAGCGTCTTACGATGGGACATTGTCCTGTATTTTAGGGACGAAATTCAAAAACTGCGAGACCCATATGTTTTTATTTTGTATGTTGGATAAGGACAACATTTTTAAAACTTTCATACAAACTTCAACTACAAAAATCACCCCTTTTGAGGTTGATTTTCGAAAAAGTAAGAAATAACATTTCATTTGTTTTTATACTTGTTTGTACCTAAGTGTCAAGTTTCAAAACTATACGTTACGAAATGTAGGGTTTTCATACAAACGTTTTCTCCATTTTCATCCCCTTAAGGGTTGAATTTTCAAAAATCCTTTCTTAGCTCTCGCTTACGTCTTACGTCAAAGAAAGCCACCCTCCAAGTTTCAAGTCTCTACGTTCAGCTGTACGTTGTCTGTCATTAAGTCAGTCAATTACCTATTAACCTATTAATAAAAAAGAATGCTATTTAATATTCTAATTTGTATGATCGAGTTTTTTTATATTTTAAACATAAATATTACCTACTTATCCCAGCTGATCTGATATTCTATTCGTCTGAAACTCTGAACTAAAGCACAAACAAAATGCTAATATCCCCGATCCATCCTTGTTCATGTTACGCGGAAATGTCTCATAATGCAATGACATAACCACTATCATACATAACATAAACGGTATTATCCATAAATTCCATCATAAATGCAATGTGTTCGAGATGTTTAATTCCACAAAGATTACGGACGGTGACTCACCTCGCTCTCTATACAGTGTGGTACAAGTTATAGGCGAACGATTACCTCGTCACGTCATTCATTTACATAAAAAATATACCAACCTACGTTTGATTGGCTATCACTAACTCGCTCACCCGAAGCAATGGATAAATATTATAGTACAAGTACCTACATGAAGTCATGAAACATTGAATTTTGCACTGATAGGTATTGACAGAACAAACAATCGAATGAAGTTGATTCTGAAATGTTGCTTAAAAGTATTAACTAACATTACTGTTTCGTCAATCGACCAAAAATGTAATTAATCGATAGCTCAACTAGTGTAGGGGTACAATCGATCGTTGGTACCAAAGTACCAAAGATTGACAATGAAGATGGACAGAATAATTTGGTAAATCACACTAATAATGGACAAAATTATCTAATTACAAACAATAAAATTGTTATTGAATTCAACGTTCAATATTAATCGTTTGGTTTGGTTAGTCAATTAATTGAAATGATTTGCCGATTAATGTATTACGACAAGACTAATCTAATACATAAAACAATTAGTTAGCCAATCAACTATTGTCCCTTCTCAAAACTCTCTTCTTATTTAAGAGGCCTGCTCTTGTCGGTGGAGTAATCGCCATCTTTCTCTATTTTCAGCCAATGCTTTAGCTTCCCCGTACTACATCATGACATTTATCTTTTCTTTTGTTTGATCTTTATATGCCCTTCTAAGTCTGCCTCTTCCTCTCTTCCTGCTATGATGTTTTTCATGAAGCTGCCATGTCGTACAAGGTGGCCAAACATTTTTCCTCTTCTTGACTGTATTGTCGCTAGTATGGTCCACTCGAAACTCTATAAAACCAATAAAACCGCTAGTCTCTTAAATTTGCGCCACCCACCATCGATCGTTTACAGCCTCACCGGGCGCAGACGGTCGCGAGATGCGCACGCGCCGACAGCTGACCTATCGTCTACCGCAACCAAGCGGAATTGATACTTTAAACTAATTAGCTTCCGTAAAATGAAATACTGAAATTTAAATCTTATTAGGAAGTGTTGGAAAATATGATTTGATAACAGAATTCTTGAATGATTTTCAGCTTTTACGACATAATATAGGACTTTCCATGATAAAAATAAGCTCTGTTCATAAATAAAACGTTATCTTCAGTATGTTCCCTCTAAGATCTCGAGTTATGGTATCAGTAGGTAATTTTATAGCAGTCTATTCTGTAATATCTTTAATCTATTCTGTAATGTATGTAGCCTTTTTTAAATAATGTACTTTATTACATTTATTGGATTTGTTCTTTGTTCTCTTCATTCATGCTTGAATTGGAAAGTAAACAAGGACAGAACAAAAAGAAAGACAGTCAAACTATTCTCTTAAATTTATAATCAGAATTACACATTCAGTCAGGTATTCAGTATCATCATCATCAACAGCCTGAAGACGTCCACTGCTGAACATAGGCCTTCCCCAGAGAGCGCTACTTTGAGCGGCTGCTCGCCTCCTGCATCCATCAGCTCCCCGCGGCTTTCACCAAATCGTCGGTCACCGAGTGGGGGGCCGCCCTACGCTGCAATCTTTCGGTTCGTCGTCTCCACTCGTCAGGTATTACGTAATGCCAAATAAAACCCCGTAGGCCATCGCCATGGTGCATGATTTTATTTTGCTAATGATAGAAATAGTAAAGGTCAACGAGATGCATCCCTAAACCACTTGCTTTTTACTACAAAGCAATCCTACTAAGATTCTAATTGGACTACAAACTAAAAGTATCAAGATATTATGGTACAGGCGCACGCGCCGCGGCAGATGTCCCGCAGCATCTGTCCACGCACACAGACGCGAGCTGTCATCGCACGCACACGCGCTTGCCAACCTGTCCGGAGAACAGCTGATCACTACCTGTGACTTTCTTTTTTGTTTTCTAGAAGGATTTAAAGGTTGAGCATATGGCTGGTCATTAAGACTATGCATTATGTGAGGGTATGCAATGTCGATTGTTACAACCGACATTGCATACCTAGTTTTGAGTGCGGATGCTGTGGGAGTTTGAGAGTGGTCAAGGCATATTAGACCAATAAGTAAGACTACGTAACAGACCCTAGATAAGATATAAAATAAAAAGGTAAATAAGTTTTAAGGAAATATGTGTATCATGTGAAATAGATAAGTGAAAAAACCTATAACATTTTTGTATCTGAGAGCAAACAACCTGTATTCATCATCAACAGCCTAAAGTCGTCCACTGCTGAACATAGGCCTCCCTCAGAGAGCGCTACTTTGAGCGGCCGCTCGCCTCCTGCATCCATCGGCTCCCCGCGGTTTTCACCAGATCGTCGGTTCACCCAGTGGGGGCCGGCCTACGCTGCGTCTTCCGGTTCGTGGTCGCCACTCGAGAACCTTTCTTCCCCATCAAAAGACACTGCAGCTAGGGAATTTACTGGGCATAGTATGAGGCATTGTGACCTGATTTCACAGTTTGTTAATCATAATACTAAGACTTAGAGGTTCTCGGAATGACGTGCGCAGAACCAGTGTCATGCAGGTGACCAGTATTAGGCTCTACTCTGCACACACATCTAACAAGTTCTTTTTTTTATTGATGAGATGAGTGGCAAACAAGCAGGCCCACCTGATGGTAAGTGGTCACCGCCGCCTATGGACATCTGCAACACCGAAGGCATTGCCGGTGCGTTGATAGATTAATAGATTTGGGTTGATTGTTCTACCTATATGTTTTCTTACTGAGCGATGTGGTCGCACAGTGACAAAAGCCTACGAAATAAAAAAAAGAGTGAGTAGTTCTCAGATTCGAGAAAAACACAATTGAGTCACTCTGTGGTATATTCTGAATGACACTGTGAATGAACTGTTCGTTTATGGACAGCCATTACGCCAACATCAGGCGAACGGCCGTCACATCACGCATTCATATAAAAATATCCACAGAGCTACATCGGTCACTTTAGCTCTCCTGCGGATCTCCTCATTTTAGATCTTATCCCGCAGGGAAACATCCGAGCATAGCTCTCTCCATAGCTCGTTGCACATATATTTTTACCGATTTGAATCATACTGGAATATGCTGACTCATATAAAGTCAGTTCTCATAAGAGACCTAGCCCTTAGGTATGCAAGGGTCAACGTCCGCAAATCCCTTTGTCGGCAGGTGGGCAGCAGATGGGGATCGCACCCCCTACATCTATTTTATAAAGGGCTTGTTACTATTTGAGTTGCGCGTGAGTAATTTTATGTGTTATTTTTGTAATCTTTGAGGTGGGTTGCTTTTTCTTTTTAATGTTTTTAGTAAATGGATAAGTATAGATTATTTTATAATGAAACCTAATGATAAGACCTACAAATAATAATTTATAGCAGCAATAACTATTTATGCCGTCTTTTTTATTTTTATTTTGTTAATATCGCAAAGGACGGTATTAGTATCACAATTTATTTATCCACGGAGTAGGAGATACATAAAAAAGAAACAAAAAAAAAACAAAATCTTTGAGTTATATTTATCTTTTAAATATTTTTAATATTAATGCATTAAAAAAATAACATTTATTTCAGACCTACTACACAATTACATACACGGAATAAATCTATAACAAGCTGCACAGTATAAAAACAAAACCTAATCCAACAAACCACTATCAGTAGGCAACGTGTCCAATATGCTGGCAGCATTGCCACGTTGAATGGCAATGCTCAACCTTTGGCTGAAGTAGAGGCCACTATGTAGCAAAATACATTAAAAAGTTAAAACTTGTTAAAGATATTAGTTCTTAAAATTTATACCTAAAGTGTGGTTTACACTTAAAAAAAAAAATACAATCCTTGTTAAAACTTATTCATTAAAATTGTTCGTTTAAAAATTACCTACCTATAAAATATTATACACTAGCTTTTAGCTAACTAGATACTTAGCCCCTGATGTTCATCAGTTCCTGTTCCAACATTGTTTAACAACCTAACTCATTAACGGTCCAAAAACAGTTGGATTTCCACCTGACTCCCAAAACGCACCTGTATGGCAAAGAATATACCGTTGACACACTGACCTTAAATCGTCATACATGCATACAGAAATATATCACAACTTTTTTATGTGAGTCAGTGTAATGTTTATGTGAGTCAGTGTAATGTTTATGTGAGTCAGTGTAATGTTTATGAATCACTGGCGAATGAACAAAATTTCATTTTTTTCCGACTCGTAAACTATTTCAAGGTTATCTTAGGTGTAAAAAACTCATATAAAAATACCAGATTTTTATACTCAGCATTTCTCAAGTTAACGAATCTTTTTAAGACCCACGATTACATACATAGAACCTATGAAATAAAAAAAAACCCGAACTAGGATTACCTGTATCTAGGGACCCAGGAACTAAGAGGAGAATGATCCCACAACACCCAGACCCAGAACAAGTATTTGCGCGTTTTTTCCCTGTGCACAAATACACGTCCAGTCGCAGGAATCGAACCCGCCACCTCCGGATATGAGCCGACCGGCTCAACCACCACACCACAGAGGCTGTCATTGCAAACAAAGTGCGGATTTATGATGGTGACACAGATTAGAGAAAAAAACAATGACTATAGAAGTCGACGTGTGAACTAAATGTTTTTTTCTCTAATCTGTGGTGTGAAGCCTGTATCAAAGAGAATATAACCACTTACGCTGAGCCTGTATGACAGTTATAAAAAAAGACTGCCGTTTTCAGAGGTCAGCTAGCAATACTATATTTTATCTTTACTTATGGGCCATAAGGATGGGTTGATGCCATAACTTATGGCATCAACTTGCAATAAGCCCACCCTATGATGCTGAAATGCGGTAGAATCCATCAACACTGAAAATAATAACTAAAGAGAAAAAGTAATTAATCCATAAATTGCTTAAACAGGCTGTTGATTTATGTATCTTGAATGGTAGGAACTTTTTGTCGTATTCATTGTAAATTTGTAAAACATTCATTTCCGTTACGACTACTTATAGCAAAGGCAACGATAACCATTTGCATTGATTACCATAGAAACTAAATTAAATGGTTTTTGACAAAACGGCGGAAACACGATTTCAATCAGTAGATGTTTTCAATAAAAATAGCCGCTAATGTGTTTTTGTTTAGGCATCGTTTAAGTATATTATTTCCAAATTAATTGTACACATTGATGTTTTTTTTTTGGATTTATGGAGTCTAGTAGCCGCTACAGTAATGTCAAAAATGTAATAGTACCATACCCAAAGAAAAATGTACCTAATTTGTTAGGTAACATAAACTACAAGTATCTCCTAGCCTGGGTTTGCTTTTTACCGATTCAAATTAAAATATTACTTTTCCTATGTATATTGTACTGCAATCAGAACTAGAAATTGAAACTAAAATATATTATCAACCTGATGGCGTCCTCTGATTCATATAGAGCCCCAATATATCCCCAATAGAGTGCCACTTTGAGTGACTGCTTCCATGCAACAGCTCCTTGTGATCCACCTAGTAGATAGAAACGAAATTGCATTGAAATTATTTATTATTATTGAGCGGCCATCAGGAGTATCGTCTATCTCATTAGCTATATAAAGTCGAACAATTAGGTAGACTTATGCTTCTCATCGTGGGTCAAAAATGCAAGTGCGATTTTTTGATTTCGTACTTTTATTCATTTTTTGGGTTCAATTTCTAATTATGAGTGCGGGGTCTAAATGACGCCTTTCGTCTCATTGCACGTATCAATAGCACAGATGTGCTTTTGTTTTCTTTATTTGTTTCTGTAGTTATAGTCAGTCAGAGTCAGAGCCTGAGTCAGAGTCAGAGTTAGAATCAGAGTCGGCATGAGAGTCGGAGCCGGGTCGGCATCAGAGTCGGAGCCGGAGCCAGAGCCAGAGTCAGTATAAGAGTCACAGAGTCAGAGTCGGCATCAGAGTCGGAGCCGGAGCCAGAGCCAGCGTCAGTATAAGAGTCACAGAGTCAGAATCGGTATCAGAGACGGAGCCAGAGCCAGAGTCAGTAAGAGTCACAGAGTCAGAGTCGGCAACAGAGTCAGAGTCAGAGCCCGAATCGGATATTATGAACCATTTATTTTAGGCGGCAAGATTATAAAATAAATTAGCCTATATTTTAAATAGGTACCAAAGATAATAGTTACTAAAGTTAATGAGATTTAAATGTCCCATACTAGCGAGTAAATAGCAAACAAAACGTTAACAATTAAACCACAATCGTATATCAATGGCAACAAGTAAAAACAGACAATGGTTGTAATCTGGCATCTCGCAAGGTGCGCCGAGTCGCACGTGCTCGTCACCTGCCGGTTGAATGCACTGACACCGCAGTGCTCTTTGAACTGAGTGTTGCCAGATCTGAAGCCAATTCTCGTAATAAATAATGCCGTGTGTGGTCCTGGTGTCAGAAAATGAAGAGAACCACCCGTTCTCTTCCCGTGGGTGCCGTAACGCCGGCTAAGGGAATATCCAGGCAATGGGCAGCGGGGGTCTTCTCGGTACGTTAAAATCTTCTGAGATCACCAAGCCGCCTGCGAAGCGTGGTGAATAGGACAACCCCCAGGATAAGCGTCCAATGTGGCGTTTTATCGGGGAGGCCCATGTTCAGCAGTGTACGTCTTCTGGCAGATGATGTGAAGGGAATTTAAATGTAGATCTAGTCTCAACCCCCAAATGGTATTCACCTAAATGCCAAACGTAAAGTTTTGAAAGGAGAAAAATAATAAAATCAATGTACCCCACACGCCCCAGTTTCAAAGCGGGGCTGCCCCACTCGTCTTCTTAAAAAAGAACGAGAGAAAAATAGTGAGACGGTGAATGAATCTAGATCATATAATGTAATTTTATCGAGTTAAAATTACCAGAATTGGCCCTAAGGGGCACAGTGATGCCAATTAAACTTTTCCACTCTGAAGTTATTAATCACTTCTCCAACTATTCGCGTAAGTGCAGCGATACAACTACTATAATTACAAAAGCTACGGTTTCTGGGTTTCTCCCATCCCCATAAAGTGCCACCTTGTCCCCAAGCCGCTTGCATCCAAACGGCTCCCCGCGGTTTTGACCAGGTTGTCGAACCACATAGTGGGGGCGGCCTATTGCGGCTTGGATTTTATGGTCACCACTTGAGAACTCCCCCAACGGCTGTCAGTTCTGCAAGCGATGTCCTGCCCACTGCCATTTCAACTTGCCAATTCGAAGAGATTGATGACTTTAGCGCTCCTTATTTCGACATTTTGAATCTTATTTTGCAAGGAATCCCTGAACCCTGATTTTGACTGCCCAGCCTTTGGTTGTAGCCATTGTAGCCCTGCCTTCTGAACTGTAGGTTATGGGTTCGATTCCCGCCCAGGGCAAACATTTGTGAGATGATCATAGGTGTTTTTTCTGTGTCTGGGTGTTATTTATGGTATTCCATATATGTATTTAAAAACCAAATGTATCTAAGTATTCTATCAGTTATCAGGGGGCGTACCGTGAGCTCTTAGCGCGATTCAAAACAGAGCCTATATTGGATCGCTTTGCTTTTTTTGTATGGGGATTTTGGTTCCCATAGTACAAGTTATGCTTAGATTGAGGCTAGATGGCGCTGTGTGAAATGTCCACACGTATTTTGCTATTGCTTGATACCTACTTAACTATTATATTATTGTTTTTTTTTGTTGTATTGACTGACTTATCTAAGAGCATGTAAATATGACTAAAGATAAATAAACAATTGAATTGAATTGAATTGAATAGCTCCATTTGCTCGTTACGTAACTTTGATAACTACCATGGCAACTACACTTTATTTTACCGCGTCATTTAACTTCAAATCAAAGTAGCACAACCAGTGCGTTCAATTAACAATTTGCTCGTATGACTCACGAAAATATTGATATAAAAAAATATCCTAACTACACTCTGTGACGTACAGACAGCCTCTAACACGTGAGTCAGACACGGGACAATGCGTTGAATCATGTATTGTCTGGACTTGATGAGTTACACAAAGACGAGTGCGGGAGACTTTAGGTAACTTACGCGGTGATTAGGTTCGGGATGCCTTGCTCTATGCCTAAATAAGCATATATGACGATATAACACCTGGGCCCTAATTCTGTATAAAATCTCAGATTCCACACGATACGAAACCACGTCGTTATCGTGTCTTGTTCAAATCGTGTCACAGCATTAGAAATACCTTCACTTTACATTATGTTATTTTTATTTTGAATAAATATTGATATATTAAGTGGTGGTAACTTTTGACGTGTTGATGTTTCGGAACGTGTCTCAGTGGAACATTATGATTTTTGACAGTTCAAATCGCGTCATTTCCAAATTCATTTCGCGCGGTTTTGTTTCCATTTCATAGAGAATAGATTTTTGCAAATTTCTTATATAAGACAAGGAATTCGCGTGGTTTCGAAGTAAGGAATCGTAAAGTGGTCATACAGAATTAGGGTCCTGATGGGAAGTTTGTTGATGTTGTGGTCTATGGTAGTATGTAGGTGCCTAGCCCGGGAGATGAGTTCTTCTTTGATATGATGAGTTTTGGTTTTGA
This sequence comes from Ennomos quercinarius, assembly GCA_910589525.2. NCBI lineage: Eukaryota > Metazoa > Arthropoda > Insecta > Lepidoptera > Geometridae > Ennomos > Ennomos quercinarius. Next base: position 6,679,356 of record OU342510.1, read on the forward strand.
GAGGCGCGGCGGAGAGATCCTTTAGTGTAGGTACTATAGTACCTAGGTACCTACCACTATCTAGGACTATGTATTTCAAACACAATCTGTGGTCAGCGATGTTGGTACTAGTATACGTTTTAAGGCGTTGTAATGGTTAGGTATTCTTTATTGTGTACATAGGTACCTATACTGTTTTTTGATCCTGAAAATCTATAGTCAATTGTTTTCTCTAATCTGTGAAAAAATAGAACAATGACATTAAACTTGCACGTACGCATTTTATTCTATTCTTAATCACAAACAGTGAATAATAATTTATAGCAGTTATAATAATACCTATGCTTAGCGTAATAATCCAATTAATTAATTTAGAGGAATAATTGAATCACGAACGGGAATGCCCTAGCCCTAGGGTTTTTTAATTGTAACATACAACCGTAATTTCTATACAAAGGTAGCCTGGAAGAAATTGCTTGATACGGTAAGGCGAGTTAAAATAAATATTTGTGGACATTTACAAACAGCGCTATCCCCAAATTAAGCAAAGCTTGTACTATGGGAACCAGATAACTGATAGAATACTTATATAATTTTTGTAAATGCATACTTACTATGCAATACCTACTATAACATCCAGACACAGAACAAACATCGACGTTCATCATACAAATGTTTGTCCTGAGTGGGAATCGAACCCACAACCTACAGGTCAGAAGGCAGGGTTACATACCAACTGAGCTATCAAGCCAGTCAAATGTGAACCTATATAGGTATTACTATTAGATCCAACCATCCATATTATAGTTATCCAACGATTAGAAATTGCTCGGTGCCGTTCCACATTACGCAGATGCACACTAATGATTACTCGCCATCTTCGCTACGGCCTGCACTGCTATTTGTCGCCAATCTCGGCCAATTGCTGGCCAATCTCGGCCAATTTGTCGCCACATGGGTACGGACTGCGGATGGGTGATACCGGTCATCTTGCTAACGGGCACAAGTCAAGTAGGCCGTGAATGGGCTTAAGAGCTGGTGGAGCGTCTAATAAGACTTGGTGATAGTTTTCTTACTCATTTATTTTTGCTGTCGTATACAATGCAATCTAATAGGTTACAAATTAGCATTTCAGCTTTAGAGCGAAAAAAGCGAAGGAATTACACGATCTTATTTCTCCATCTCCCTTCTTTCACCGGATATCAAGGCGCACAAAAACACGGCACCCATATATGGTTGAAATTCCATCAACCCGCACTAAGCGTTTTGCTATGCACTTTATAGTGCGAACAGCCAATGTGGAACACCTTGCCGGCGTCCTTGTTTCCAGCTAACTATGATCTGGGTGTCTTCAAGACGAGAGTGAACAGGTATCTTCTAGGCAAGCATGCACCATCGTAGTTGCGTCATCACTTTCCATCAGGTGAGACAGTGGTCAAATGCTTTGCCCAACAATAATATAAAAAAATATGTGAAAACGTAAACCAATCTATATAAAAATTCAAGAAGTAAGTACTAGCACGAAGAGAACATCAGAAAAGCTAAGGCCCGAAATAACCAGAAGGAAAGAGGTTACTCCTACAGGCTAGGGGTGACACCTCAGTGTTAAGATGGGTATATCTATGTCCATATGGTGCGAGAGCCCACTGTATAAATACCTACGTCATCGGGTACCCCAATAGGCTATCTATAGATCGTTAACCGACACTTAAACATGTAAAAAAAACAGGACTGCCAGTTCCGATCCTGCCGGGTCATGGAAATAATCCACCTCCACCAACTTCAAATGCCTTGAATACTAAGTTTCGCACATTAGACCTGGCAGACCTTTTAATCTATTATCAGGGGCACCTTCGCTGTTATTGGGCGTAAGTTTCATCGGGGTATTCCCTGAGGTAGGTAAAGGGTGTGAAGGGCACATTCTTAGGGGTCTGCCAGGTACTTCCGGCAGGGGGCGCAATGGCAGACTAATTTTTTTTGCCAGAACTTTCATTCGGGTAAATTTTGACAAAAAAAATACGTCAACAAATTTCAATTATTTCCATGACCCGGCAGACCTGATTTTTTTTACATATTTAGATGTCGGTTAACGATCTAAAGATAGCTCGAGAGAAGTGGGCTCTCGCACCAATAAGCTTATGCGGTGACTGCTTCTCATCAGGTGGGCCATACTTTAGTTATACCAACATAATAAGACATTTTTGGGGAGACCTATGCTCAGCAGTGGACGTCTTCAAGCTGATGATGAAGACATTTTTATGATTAATTACTGATGATCATCATCACCCATGGACTTATCATCCTTTACATCCATGTCAGCACCATCCAGCAATGATGCTCCTAGATTATTCCTTTTTTTGAACGTGCTAATGCTGTTGGTCTCTACCGACCTTTACAGCGTCACCGAGCGGGAGGGCAGTCGCTTAGGCACCCAGCCGTCAAAGGTGGGAGGCAACTAGCACCCCTGGGGTGCGAGCCTCGGCTTGGCCCGTTGCCGGGATTAGAGGATCGAGCAGGCTACGTCCACTGGCAGAGTGGGCTCTACTTATGGAAAGTCGCGACCGTTCTAGCTAACCTACGGCGTCGACCTCGCCGGCGGGGTCGGCGTCTGATTGTGTTACACTGGTATCTTATGCCGGTGCCGGAAGCGGTGCCTGAGCCGAGGCAGAGACCTGGGCGGAGGGCTAGACTGGTCCGGTGATCCTAGCGCAGCCGAAACAACGCCTGCTATAGGAACATCCGGGTCGCTTAAGACGTGTCTTGAACGGCACGACGCCGACGGGGTGGTTGTATCATTGCTAGACAGCTTCGAACTACTTATTAATTACCTATACTTTCAAGCATAATAATTCTAGAGATGATAGAAATAGTTCTAGTGGCGTACACAAACACTGATCTAGTAATCTATTGACCAATATTTAGTTAACGAAAGTGGGCAACAAAGGGGACAGACTTTCACTAGGTGGTAGGACTTTTCTGCAAAGTTCGTCTAGGTAGGTACCACTGCTTTGCCAGTTATTCTGCCGCCAAGCAGTAGTGTGCAAGCACTACTGTGTTCCGGTTTGAAGGGCATTGTAGCTAGTGAAATTACTGGACAAATGAGACTTTATGAACTGGTATCAACAGTCTAGAAACTGTGTGATGTTTCAGGATGACGTGCGCAGTGCGCAGTGTCACGCGAATATTTAATTTAGAGTTCCGACTAGTTTCGAGTGACACTGCAATCTGTTATGGGCGGCCGTGTCGCTTAACACCAGGTGAACGACTAGCTCGTCACGTCATTCGATTACATCAAGAAATAGACCTACGGAAGTGTATTCCGGTGATCAGATGTAGGTAATGGATGCAAACAAAATTAATATTTCGTAAGCTGTCTATCAGAAATGCAGGCAATCCCAAAGCATGCCAAATTAGCCCAATCTTCGCCTCTTTTCATCTTAAAATATATCATATTTTTATGTCCTAAAATAACTATAGGTTTTCAGTGCGGTAGAGTGAGTTCTTTTGATATCAGTGTCTGCGGTGTGGTATGTACGTACTTGTGCTATTTATTCCGTGACGGAGTTATATTGAACAGTGCGAGATGTGAGAACGGATGTAGACAGAAGGCGGAAGCTGTGGTGGACCACAGATCGCAGTATCTTATCAGGCATGAACACGATAGCAGGCTGTGAACGTTAACTGTGCCCTACCTAAATAGAAACCGGTATATATTCTATCTATATATACCTGCGATAATATATAGAGTAGATCAACGATCGCCATATACGTATATCGCTTAAGTAAAAAGTAGTGTAATGCAATCAAAAATTTCAAAGAATTTCAATGTAGTGATTTAGCTAAGTTACAGTTTCATTATATTTATGTATAGAATAGATGTTTCTAAAACAGCAGGAAATCTTAATACCGTAGATATAATCTATGGTAATTAGGTCCCATAATTAGTAAATTAATCCCTTTTGCCATAGAAATAGCGGTTTTATACAAATTCATGCAAACTCGTATCCTGTCTGAGCTCGAACATTTATTTAATGCAAAACTTTTATAAAAAGAGATCGACAATGACAATGGGATCCAAGAATTGACATTGGTCTTTTATTACTTGAATTTTGATCGGGATCAGAGGTCATTTTAATTTGGTTGGATGTGAATTTAATCGATATCGAAGTTCCGTTACTGAATTATCTTATTTGTAAGAATTTATTTATATGGAAATATAAATATCCTTATTAAAAGAGGTTAATACGACTTCAAATGCCTTAGTTTAATCATCATCATCATCATCATCAACAGCCTGAAGACGTCCACTGCTGAACATAGGCCTCCCCCAGAGCGGTCCACCTGGAGCGGCTGCTCGCCTCCTGCATACATTGTCTTCCCTCGGCTTTCACCAGATCGTCGGTCCACCGAGTGGAGGGCCGGCCTACGCTGCGTCTTCCGGTTCGCGGTCGCCACTCGAGAACCTTTCTTCCCCATCGGTTGTCAGTTCTACGAGCGATGTGGCTTGCCCATTGCTAAATTTTAGTTCTCCTACGGATCTCCTTATTGTCAAAACCTTTTAGTTAAGTAATTAATTTGTGGTACTTGTATCGATGAAAGGTTTTTTCCGTAATAACCATTGTACGAAGTTATTGCTTCTTGTGTCACGGCACAGGTACCTAACGGGTGAAGACAGGAACGTATGGGGAAGCACAATAAGGCTTCCCTCTCGGATTACCTTCCGATTGCCACCGGACATTGAGGCGACACCGATGCGACGTACCGACCGCAACACTAACGCCTCAGACAAAACAAATAACATAGAGAGAGTATTACTTTGTAAAAATGAATAATCTCGTTACTTAATACCATGGAACAAGGAGGAGAGGAATGCCTATACACCAAGAAAACAGCGTAGATCAGAAATATGCCGAAAAACCTTATAAACCTAGATGGCGCTGCAAAATGAGCGGGCTATAAGTTGAGCGTAGATCAGAAATAATTATGCCAAAAAGCACGCCGTAGCTAGCCGTATATCCCGCTCATTTTGCAGTGCCTTCTATGTTTAAAACGGTTTTATCCTGCGAAATGTGGAATGAGCTCCCGCCAGCGGTCTTTCCGCAGAGTTATAACATGGAGTACTTTAAAAGGAAGGTTAAAAGAGTCCTACAGGGTAAGCAACGCATTGGTGACGCCTCCTCCGGTGTTACAGATGTCCATAGGCTACGGTGACTGCTTCCCATCAGGTGGGCCGTATGCTTGTTTGCTCCCTTTAACATTAAAAAAATATGTTAAAAAATTGTATTAATCTAATCTACCTGATACTGATTAATTATTTTTAGGTTAAGTTAATCACGCGTGTGAACATAGACATCTATAATTATAATTATTTAGATTTCTATGCGTGTGAATGCTTATAATTATAATAGGTACTAACGACATATACAATTAAATATGTTTATCACACTTTACCCCACTCGGTGGACCGACGACCTGGTGAAAACCCCGGGGAGCCGATGGATACAGGAGGCAAGCAGGCGCTCAAAGTGGCGCTCTGTGGGGGAGGCCTATGTTCAGCAGTGGACGTCTTCGGGATGATGATGATCACGCTTTATACCTTCACACTAATATTATAAAGGCGAAAGTGTGTATGTGTGTATAAATGTTTGTGTGTATCGCTCAAACGGCTGGACAGATTAAGATGAAATTTGGAATAGAAATAGCTTAGTATTAACACATAGACTACTTTTCATCCGCGGTTTCAATTGCGGGGCGCAGCTAGTTTATAATAGAAATTAAAAAAAAACTTGTAATTGTTGCCAAATTTTCCTATCTCCCCACCCCCCTTATTGTCGTTGTAACGGTCTCCCTTATCTCGGAAGACGTTAGAACCACCCGAGCGGAGCGGCAGATGTGCCGACATCTGGACGTGCTGTCACTGACCTTGGCGATCTAGCTTTCTACTCGAGCATACGTGTTGGAGACATAGGTACGTTTACTGAACTAACGCTCTGTCGTCAACCCGAGACTTCATTCATAAAAGAAAGAAAGAAAAGAAAGAAAATACATTTATTCCAAAAACACACACAATGTCATAAAACTAAACAAATTATATATGTAATTTAAAAAAAATAAGACAAATAACAGACATTGTATGAGGCCAGGAATAGGCTCCGACTCAGCATACAACTGAGGCTGCAAAATACAACCTCAGTTACTGGTTTTCAGTCGGCGCCTACCGAAATGACATATTAGACGCACATTATACAAATATTATTCAGTAAATGTACAAAAACAGTTAATTAAAAATAGAAAATAATAATGAGCTGGTTCAAATAAATCAATCTAAAAATACACCATAAGTGAAAAATAAACATAGAGGAACAAAATATTCATTAAAATACCCTGATAGTACTAACTTCTACCTATTACCAAATACCTATTACTAATACAATGAAGACTATGAAATCTGAGGAAGAGATTGTGGTCTGAAGTAAACGACGGCTATTGTAGGTAGGTACCTATTCCAAAAAGCATTGAAACAAAAAATGGATGCAGGACTGTTTAGCAGATTAATAGGTATTTATTGTAATTTGCAGTAGTCACATGAAGTCAATACGAGGCGCAGAGAACGGCGTCTCCAAGTTTGATCAATTTATTCCTTGTTATCATCAGCATTATTAGGTTGTATGCATTTTGGAGAGTGTGCGCATGCCCTTAATCAACTTATTCCGCCATCCCCTTTCCATCAGAACAACAAGGCTTGGAGATTCTTCACATTCTTACGTCGTTAGTGTACCACAAGTCCGCACTGAGCGTTTTGCTGAGTCATTCATAGTCCGAACGGCCAAGGAATGGAATACTCCTCCAGCAACACTGTTTCCTCTTGGGTATAACCTGGGTATTTTCATGTCAGGAGTTAATGGGCATCTCATGGGCAAACGTGCTCCACCTTAGACAACTTCGTCACTTAACATCAGGTGAGTTGTTGTCAAAAGTATGCCCATTTTAGCATTAAAAAAAATGTTCCTATGGGTTACTTCTTGAGTACCTCAATCCCCGAGGCCCCGTCCCGAAGGACCACGATTTATTTTTATCGTGATAAACTCATTGCAGTGCTAAGTAAATATGTACAAAATCATAATAATACTTAAACTATAATTCAGTACAAGATAGAGGCCATAGAGGTTCACTTGCCTTAGATTTTTTTGTGGTAAGTGCCAATTATAAATAAGAAAAAGAAACCCAGTTTTCATAAGTCTACTTCATTCTTATCAGAAACTTTTTAATGTTGCTAGCAGGACCAGAAAGAAATCAATGTTCTTTTTTTATAATTTACTAGCTGCGCCCCGCGGTTTCACCCGCGGACAAAAAGTAGCCTATGTGTTAATCCAGCACATAAGCTATCTATATTCCAAGTTTCGCCCAAATCCGTTAAGCCGTTGGAGCGTGAAGGAGTAACAAACATACACACATACACACAAACACACATACACACATACAAAGTTTCAGCTTTATAATATTAGTGTGATTTACCCATCAAGAAACATAGGTTATGTCTGTTCAGACATAATTATGGTTCTCGTTCTCTACAACAATCAACTAAATATCCAAAGTGAGAAAAACAGTGATTATGTCAGATAGGCTGTTTAAACAAACTTTTGCGCGATAGCACGATATCGACAAAATCTTGACAAGTTGAACTGAACAGAAACAAAAAAATAACAAAAACAACGCCGTTGAAAGTTCAATATTGTCCCGTAGCTCCTTTAATTCGATTTTCCGAAAGGTTACCAACCTCTATCAAGTTCTAATAAGAGGCGATCTCAAGTAGGGTGAACCACCCAGTCGTGAGCACGTTACGTAAGTGTATCGATCGCACCTGGGCCAGGCTGACACCTGCCCACTGAGGCGGTCTCTCAGTATAGTACGCGCTATCACATAATTTGACTTGTGTTGCGCAGTAGACAATATCTTTAGGCGGTATAAGATCTAAGGCGGGAAGAAAACTTCCCGAATCAAATTCGAATCCAATTTATTGTATAATTTATTGCTGCAAAGATATACCAATTATGGATTACTATTTCGTACACGATGTACAGGCTCTTAACTAATGCTCGCCAAGTCTCATCTACCGTGGCACGTATTAGGCATATGGTATGCCTAAACCGTGCCACGAAAGATGTGGTATGCCGAATACCTCGTAGTTGTGGTTAAAAAACAGGCAAACTTACCTCGTTAAATTGAGGTGTTGGAGACAAAAACTTGTTTTGTTTTACAGATAATTGTATTTGGTTACAATCGATCACTGTGATCATTCTGATAATGCGACGCGTAACCAAAAAGCTGGCACTTTTGGCACAAGCATACCTATTATGTTGGGTACGCTGCCTACTGGCTAGTAGATTTTTTAGTTTTGCAAAATCAACAAGCAAAAAAATCTCAGCGGCTATTCTTTTTTTAATGATTGATCCGATTAATTATCTTTCTTTGAGACATATAATTCAAAACAATCAATATTTTAATCTGCTTAGAAGTTTTTGGTTTATTTTCATGTCAGCCTAATGAACCTACAACTGGTGACAATATGTCACTGAATATTTCAAAAAAGGAGGATTAAACATTATTTTATTAATATTATTATTTTTGTGTACACCAAACATTAATTCAAAGATCGAACATAAAAAATACATAATATATTTTTAAAAGTGCTCATTTAAAATATATCTGTAAAACTAGACTTTAGAGGTTCAAATAATAATTGTTCCTTTTATTAGTAGGTTAGTGTAGCTATAACGGCATTTAGTAGTGGTTGGTATTATTGCAGTATTACCTACAGCTGTTTAAAGAATAAAGGCTCTCGACCCTTTAAAAAAAAAAGTAAGGATAGTGATCTTACGTGTATTTTTATTCCAATAATTCCATTTTGAAATGAGGCACTATATAAAACTTACGACGCTTATCATAGGTTTTGCTATAATAATCATCACGGTTGGCAGGCGACTTGGCGATGAAAGTGATTATTATCATCAAAAAAATCGCTTTCGTTTATTTTTAACGATCTACATTACAGTCGTAAAGTATTATTAGCTTTGAGCTTAAGTCTAGACAAAGTTAAAGACCTTTGAAACTCCTTTTATATTAACCTTTTCGTCACTTACAGATAAAATAAAATAAACGATCTATTTTAGCATCATAAATGTTATAGTTATATCCTTATATCACTACTAATAATGAAAGTGAGACTTTGTCTGTTTGTTTGTATGGCTTTCACTTCGAAATGGTTGAACCGATTTTGAGGTGTAAATACTACTGGGATCAACCTAGGAAACTTTAATTCCGGAAAATTTATAGATCCCGCAGGTAACTGATAACCTAGTGAAACCACGGGGCGATACCCAATATAGCTAATAAAAACAACACTGGTAATGCGAACGAAGTCACGGATAACAGCCTAGTTGGTAAAATATAACGGCTTCTAACGTCGTCCCAGCATGTCGTCTAGTAATAAGACGTCATATCGACGCGTAGGGGACGTCTTTGCACATGACGCGTAATTTTTTAAATTTTTTTTTAAAGGTTATGGTAAATTAAATTTGTAACCCTGTTACAAAATTACACGTGCACACTAGTACACTCGCTGTCGGACTTTAAGCCGTCGCCGTCGGTCCCGGTTGTCATAAGAACATCTATGGCAATCGTTACGGGTAGTCAGACGCCTATCTCTAACCATACATGTTTCTGGTTCCTTATGGGTTGCGGGTTAGATTGGGAGCCGACCCCAATAACAAATGGGAAAAGGCAAAGAGGATGATGATCCTGACTGCTACATATTGGTATCAAAATCGGTATATTAGTGGTTTTAAAACAAAATAACTGAATATATCATCCAAGAATATGCTTCTCAGTAATATTAAATTATGGTAAGTTTTAAAAAGAATACCATTTTATTCCTGTCTATAAATTCCAATAGTTCGGCACGTATAAAAAGTAACTTGATCTGAGCCGTTGACCGGGACCTTGTACTGTTATTTATTCTGTGGCGGGACAAAGGAAGTGTGGGAGATAGGGGTGCGTGGGTAGCGGGAACAGCCACAGGAACTTACCACCTGTGGTTACGGCGACTGATACGATTGATACTTGGTGCTAAACAATACTTTACTTTAGATGAAGTATTAGAAACAATAAAATATTGCATTAATTGAATGTAAGTACTTTTTATTTTAATTTGCTGACAACCAGGCACCTATTTCATAAAGCGACAAATAAAAAAATGTCAGTCCTATGTCAGTCGAATGCGTTTCATATAACAAAAATACTATACGTGCCTGATGTTTGTCAAAACGGTCAAAACGATGGGGAACCGTTGGAAGCAGGAGGCAAGCAGCCGCTCAAAGTGGTACTCCATGGGGGGGGGGGGGGGGGGGGGGGCGTGCGTTAATGTTCTGCAGCACACGTCTTCATGCTTCACAAACGTGTTTAAAAAAAATCCATGAAAAAAGAAGACTAAAATTTGACTAAGTCCAATTTAGTAAAACTCAGTAGAAACTTAGAGGAATTACGCTAGAAACCTAGAATGACATGTTTTTTTGTCTATGTTTAAAAAAGGCGACACGCAAAACGAGAGGTTTCTTTTAATAACCGCTTTGAAAACCCCTGCCTGTGCATACTGTAAAAAAGAGGTTAATTACATTAACACCCAGTTGCAGAAACGAACATTAACTTTTAAAGTCGACATTGAACCTTAATCTATCATTAAACTGTTGCACAAAGCAAAATTTTATCTGATTTTAATGCTACTTTAAGTTTATCTAATGAAACGTCAGATTATCCATTAAATGGTGTTCTACGTTGCACAAAGCGCAATTAACACTAATGAGGCATTAGTTGACAGTTTAAAGGTTGAAATTTTTAATGGGCCGAAAAGCCTCCATTAAAACTGCATTTAATTATTTTCAAAGTGTTTTGAGTACATTTCTGCGATTAAAATATGTCTCTATCAAGACTTTTATCATTGTTTGATATCAAAGATGTTTCCCGGTATGCTCTTATTTAATTTTTTTTTAAATAAAGTATGTTCCTTTGAGTAAAACTTCAATACTTCTACCCTGAATATTATTATAATGTAGGGATATTAAATAAAACTTAATCAACTTAAACACTCCATAATAAACAAGACGAGAGCAGGACTTCGAGTTTATTTTAAACTAGTTGACCCACCCCGGCTTCGCACGGGTTAATTAGTTTTACGTCCTAACCCTATTTATGGGTAAGAGGGAAGTGAAAGGGGAAAAGAAAGGGGTAAAAGATGAATGGATAGGACGGCAATGGAAGGGAGGCAGGTGAAGCCCCTTCCCCGGCCCTTCTCTCTTCCTTTCGACAGAATAAGTATATATAAAAAATATAATATATTATAAATATACGTACAAACAAAAAATACTTCCATAAAATTACATACTTATTGCTTCGTGCAACCCACACTTTGCCGTTTTAGAAACGAAATGTTTCATAAATGTTATTCTAACCATACCAAAGTAGTTCCAGCGTGATGCGTGTTCAAAGGGACAGGCAAACAGACGAACAGACAAAAAAAACTGCTTCCACTACTATATCGATAAAGTAGTGTAATGCAATCAATATTTTCAAATAATATTCAATGTACAGATTTAGCCCAATTACAGTTTTATTATATGTATAGATTTTTACTTTATTCAATTTGACACGGGAAATGACGATAATGGCATAATGTGCGTTATGTTTATATGCAAAATCAATGGTAAACTGGTAAAAGCGCAATACCAAATCACAAAAAGTTCACTCATTTCATTCGTTCATTATTTAATATCGTCATTATCTAATGGAGCTTTAAGAAAACCTAATATTGGTCACAGAACTTTTGTGCAACGTCATTAGTTTAAGGACTTCATTAGCACTAATACCGCCATTAGCTAATGAAGTGATAATGAAGAGTTTTGTGCAACGGGCTGTAAAAGTATCAATATAATAAGGTGACATATTTTATTAGGTCTGTAACGAAAGTAAGTCGGTAGAGAGGAAGCTGCAGTGGTAATCAACGTTTGACCTTTTCCACTTTACTGTTAAATATAATTGACATTTTTACTTACAAATAATAGATAGATAGGCTTAGAATAGTACCTAGATAGGATTTGAGAAACTTTAATTCTGCATTTAATTGTATTTACAATTACTTTGTATTTAACCTAGATCATCATCGTCAGTGTTTAACTGTCATGAACTTACCATCATCATCATCATCATCAAGACGTCCACTGTTAAACATCGGAGGCCACTTCTAATATAAAGCACCACTGGCTGCTTGCTTAACTAAAGCTTAGTTACTAACATCTAATAATTAATTGTTATTTTATATTATCAATCATTCATGTTTGTGCTTAATTGATGCACACAAAAAGATTATGACACTACTAAAGTAAAAAGTACTACGCAGAAAACAGTTAACTACCTCTGGCGTGCGCGGGAGGCACCTGCGGGCGCACGTGCCAACTGTCCCGTGTCTCCCCCCGCTTACCACTTCCTCTGCATCCGGGGAGAGAGGCAAAGCTTTATTACTTTTTTCCACTTGGATTAAGAAACGCGGCATGACCAATTTGAACTGAGTTGTGTGTGTTAACGTGTCCTAGCGTCGCTGATCGTGCTCGGCTTCTCGCAGTCTCTGTCTGGGAGTCAGGACTTTGGTTACAGGCCATGCCTTCTTTCAACACTGGTAACCTTTTAGATCCGACTACTTTTCGTTTAGCTATCAGCTTACGTTTGGGCGCAAGATGCTGTGTGGCCCATCGCTGCCAGTGCGGTACCGCAGTTGACCAGCTCGGTCATCACGGTCTCTCGTGTTCAAAAAGCGCTGGTCGAATTTCGCGCCACGCTAGTCTTAATGTCATCATTCGCCGGGCTTTTACCACCGCCAATGTTGCAGCCATTCTCGAACCGAATGGTCTCATGCGTGACGATGGTAAAAGATCCGACGGAATGGTTCCCTGGAAGATGGGGCGGCCTTTAGTGTGGGACGCTACTTGCGTCGATACTATGGCGCCGTCACACCTTCCCGAGACACACGTTGGGGCCGGCGCCGCGGCTAATTCTGCTGAGCAGCTAAAACGGCGCAAATATAGTAATCTCGGTAGCGGTTACATATTTGAGCCGTTTGGTGTTGAGACCCTGGGTCCGTGGGGACTGGGAGCTCATCGCGTTTTCCAAAGTCTATCAGAGCGCCTGGTCGATGCGACGCGTGACCAAAATGCTGGCACTTACTTGGCCCAACGCATCAGCATTGCAATTCAACGTGGCAATGCGGCCAGCATGTTGGGTACGCTACCTACCGGTAGTGGGCTGGAGCACTTGGACTGTCTATAGGCCATCGCGGCTATTATACAGTCCATAAGTGTTCTTTGTAGTAGGTAGTGTAGCTAGTTTAGTTTAGTTTAGCTTAGTTTAGTTTAGTTTAGTTTAGTTTTTATTATTGTAGTAGTTAGCTTGAGTAATAAGAACTGAGTTAAATAGTACTGTTTGTTTAAGATTAAAGGGGCGACATGACTAATTTGAATCCTAAATATACCTAATTGCTTGTTTTTGAAAATCGATTGAAAAAGTACCTAAAACACCAGATGACGCTTTAGTTTAGTAAGTATACTTGCCACCTTATTCATGTTTTTAACATTACTGCTTGTTCCGGCTTAAAGGGCATTGTGGCTAGTCAAATTACTGGGCAAATGAGACTTTATGACCTGATTTCACAGTTTAGTAATCTGATTGCTAGCTAGACTGTGTGATATCTCAGGATGACGTGCGCAGTGCAGTGTCTTTAAAAATGTATTATTTTAAAGTTCCGAGTGACACTGCAGCTGTTATGGGCGGCCGTATCGTATAACATCAGGTGAACGACTAGCTTGCTACGTCATTCATTCTCATAAAAAAAATTGTACCGCTGATGTACCTATCGCAGACATTGACTAGTCAGTTATGGCGCCTAACCGTCCGACCATCGCCTTAAATACCTTCGCCGAATCCGTTGGCCAACGGTCTAAATGACCCGCCGACTAAACTGTATCAAAGAAAAAAAATCATAATGCCTAAACACAAAGCGAATCATTAAAAAGAGACCACGCTTTGTCTACTGGACAACCGACCGAACTTTCCCATAAGGACCACAGACAAAACATCAAACGTTACAATTTGCAAAGAAACTAGACCGTTCTCACGCACGCAAAAATTTCACCGATAGGCAAACGTCCAAAATTCCTTTTCAAAAAATCAGAACAGAATAGGAAGGAACAATAAAATAGATTCGCGAAAGGGATTACAAATAATGCGATGCAAGAAAGGGGTGGCATTGTAAACGTGAGGTCAGTCGGGTCATCTAAGACGCAGGGATGACCCCATCACTCAATGCGCGGCAATTTCGGGGTGTTTAAAGTAGTGTAAAGGGTTGTCGTGACCCAGCCTTTGTGGCGGGTCAGCGCGGGTTGGCTACCTGCGTCCGGCGGTCATCATGACCCTGCCCAGTGAATGGACAATTAAAACGAGAACGTTGCTCTAACGGTTGTAATTCGGAAAATCGCGATAACCTCTGCTTTTTACAGTTGATTTAGTGATAGCGATATGTCGCCTATTTGTAGCCAGTTGACTTATATCTTTTCCACTTAGGGGATTTCTTTCAATGAAATGTATATCAAAAATCTGTTTAAATATAAATACGCGCTATGGGTTGATTTCTTATACTTAACAGGATTTTCGTAACGGTTTTTAATTTTATGTACATAATAACCGCTCCACCCGGTCTCTACAGTTTGAGCCTGTTATTTTCTTGATTTGTAAGTAAGTACTTACTAACAGGCAAAAATTTACGTCATCTTACGCATAGTAAATCAAATCCTTGATCTGAAGGAAATGGTCTCCTGAATGCATGTGAGTACTGACTTGCGTTACTTGATATCCATATCTTGTACTTAGTTTTATTTATACGTCTAACCTAACGAGTAAGTCCAAGCTTGCCATCAATATTATTCAAACCGAGCTTGACGTATAACGGCCATACTTCAAACCAAACAAAGTCCATCTATTGTGCTCCTTATTATTAAAAGCGAATAAAGATTCGCCAAAGAATTGTGCCAACGGTGAATCCGTTCGGACAATGCAAAAAATAGAGCATAGTTCTGTTTCCCATAAAAATTGTAGCATGAAAGGGTCATAGATACACCTTTGTTATGGACAGTGAGAAATTTTTGCGTGGTCTTTAGTCCATTTTGTATGGTGGGTCAGTTAGACCGCGCGGCCAAGGCAGTTGATGCATCGGTGCGTGAGCGCCGCAGGGTATAAGCCATAAAATAAAAAAAAGGGTTATGCAAATCAGTTGGCGAGAACAATGGCCTGTCTCCGTGAGATGCTTAGCGCTGACAGATTTGTTGGCCGGCTTGTATATTGATAATCGTTGGCTTGTGCAGTCTGGCGCAAAGTTTAACCAGCGCGAATAGATTTATTGTAAGCTGATTGATCATTTAATTGCACGCAAACACAAGGTTTAGATAAGTTGGTACAAATAGTGGAGATGTTTATGAGTTTATTGATTTTAGTATAATTTTAATCTTTTTTGCAGCGAGCTTCTGGAAGCTTTATTTTATGGCTTATTCTAGCAGCGACGGGGATCCCAATGCAATCTCGATATTCCGTTATTATTTATACGAACAAATTAATGAGCTGGTAGACCTCGCGAGTCTAGATATTTTTTATTTACGTTTTCAACATCCATGTGTACGTCATTTTGAAAAATCTCGCTAATAGGTATTATATTATCTGTGATCTCGCTCCGCCCAAACCCAGGGCAGATAATATAATACCTAGTACCAGGGCTAGGGCCGGTGCTGCCCATTTCATGTTTAATTACTTTCTAAATGACTATGATTCCAGCGTTTACATTTTTAGCATTTACCCCCCATGTGAAAGCTATAGCTACGTCCATGATTATTATGCTCTCTCATGCGTTAATTCTTTATATACATACAGTAGGTACTCTACTAAGATTTTAGAACCAAGAACAGCCTCTGTGGTGTGGTGGTTGAGCCGGTCGGCTCATAACCTGAAAAATAATTGTTTTGTAAGATATTTTAATAGTTATGCCCTATTAGAGTCTTAGACTAAAGAACGATTGACAGCTACTGTGGTGTGGTGGTTGAGCAGTTCGGCTCATAACCTGGAGGCGGCGGGTTCAATTCCCGCAACAGGACAAGTATTTGCGCACAGGAAAAAAACACTTGTTCTGTGTCTAGGTGTTGTGGGACCATGGTCCTCGTAGTTCTTAGGTCACTTGATATAGGAAATCCTATGGTCCAGGATCTATGTATGTGATTGATTTTTTTTTTTAACGGGCAAATTGCCTTTATTACTCAAGCTAACTACTACAATAATAAAAACTAAACTAAACTAAACTAAACTAAGCATAACTAAGCTAAACTAAACTAAACTAGCTACACTACCTACTACAAAGAACACTTATGGACTGTATAATAGCCGCGATGGCCTATAGATGTGATTGATGGGCGTTATTAAAAAAAAATATGCTGAATTATTATTTATCCTGTGCAAGTCGGTTCTAATCTGAGACACCTTGTCCAGCTTAATGTTTTACCGATGGCGCCTATCAATGGAGATAGACATTAGCTAAGTTACGAATGCTACGATTCACTTTATTGCTTCTATTTACGTAGTTCTCATAGAGAATTCAAATTTTTCACTGTTGAGTTGAATGAGTAGGTATCTAGGTAGGTAATTTAATATATTGGATATGAGTTTACCTAAACTTATAATATAAGTAAGTACCTATAGCCACGGTAGCGATAAGCTTGTACCGGATTTAGGGACGGATGGATGTCTCCAAATCGTATTCAAATGACAATTTTCTAATAAGATTTCATATGTAAATAGGTCGAATTCTGTGTAAGATTTATATAAATAATCTGTCTTTTTTAAACTTATTAGCTTAGAAGACACAACTTTTTAAATATCGCAAATAAGTAGGACTAATACATAAAATCAAAATCTCGTCTGTTTGTTTATCTGTTTTTTATGTGGCTATCGCGTCACAACGGTCAAACCAGATTGGATGATATTTACATTACACTTCACACTAATATTATCACACTAATCACACTAATATTATAAAGCTGAAAGTTTGTATGTGTGTATGTTTGTTACTCCTTCACGCTCAAACCGCTGGACGGATTTGGATGAAACTTGGAATATAGATAGCTAATGTACTGGATTAACACATAGGCTACTTTTTATCCGCGGGTGAAACCGCGCTGCTAGTATCAGATATAGGTACCCCTAGTTTCTCGTACGTTTCTGAAAGTTAAGCTCATGTCAACTCAAAAATACTCAACGTTCATTTTTTTTTAAAATAATAATAATCTTTTATTAGGAACCAAAACATTTTAATATACAAACAATTGAAGATCGATGACACCTGCAGAAGTACAAGACTGTGTCGCAGATATCAACGCCCTCCTCCGTTAAGAGCCAATACAACGCCAAATTGCTTAAAACGGCTTAGCTTGAGGCAGTAAACAATATTGCAACAATGACTTTGAAATTAATATATGGTAAAGTTCAGGACTAATGCTACTGCAAATGTATAGTGAAAACACGAATTAATAAAATTTTCTCGATAGAAAAAAATTACAAAGTTACCTCCAAACCGTACAAATAAACAGCGATTATTCAATGAATACTTTAAATAAGATCATGAAACTTTGTGTAGTAGTTGAACTAAATATAATGGAGGGCTTATGTATAGTGGATTTTTAAAATACCCTTTATATTCAGTGTAATAATAAATTACCTAAACTATTGCGCGTTGGAACCAGTTTAACTTAGACCGCCCCTGCCGCTCGGCCCCTGGCTCATCCCCGCTTTGGCCTAGTACATCTATTCTGTGGCTTTGGCTTGAATTCGCGCTGGCCTTGCACAAGCCCTTAATGGGAAAAAATAAAGTTCCAAATTAAAACAATGGAACAAGCAAATAAAGTTTAAAATGATGTGAGAGAATTTAAAGTACTTAAAGACATTGGTCGAAGACAGTGGATGATCAAGCGTTCCATATAGAGTTTAAAAAAACGTAAGCGAAACCGGGGGTAAGTCTTTTAAGGGGAGTTTTGGCGGGAACGCGGAAAAGTTCACGTCGGCGTTGTTGCATTGTATTATTAATTATTATTCAAAAAAAATTCCATAGAAGCTTCTAGTAAAGTTGTCACCACTTTACTAGGGCATGACTTAGACTGGACTATGACTACCCAGACTGTGACTAAGACTTGACTACGTTAAAATATTCTATAAGACGATTTAAAATTACAATACTTGACACTGGCGTATTAAGCCAGTGTCAAGTAATGTAATTTTACTATGTGTGGAGCCAAAATATAAGAAAAAAGTCTATTATTCTGGAACACATTTCGGTTGATAATGCGGTCGACGAAGCATATTTCTTTGGACGAAGCCAACGTTACTCGCCAAAAACAAGCCGGTTTACTCTCCTTTAGAAAATTTCCACAGATTATAGCTGTTTGGAAACAGAGACGCTGAAATTCAGAAACACAAGTTTTACACAAATGAAATTTAAACTTTAGTGTATAGGGTCATTAGGTTTAATATTTAGTGCACAGATTCATTAGGTACTGGAGTATCGTGCAGGATACTTTTTATCCCGGAAAATGGCGTTCACGTCAGTTAAATTGCTGGCTGAAGCCAAGCCCCAGCTAAGTTTCCTTGATAGTAATTTAGAGACGTTTTTCTCCCCATACATTTTCTTGTCACTGATAACGAAACAAGCTCTCAAGGTGCAAACCGTTGACCCCAATCACCTTCCACCTACCCTCAAAAACAATCAATTTTCAACCTTAAATCTTGAGCCTTAAAACTTAACGTTATAAATTACAGTCTGCTATAGTTACAAATCCAAAGTTAATTAGGCAGTTTTAGTAGTATTTATTGTGAAGGCGTAAGATTGTTTTTCGCTGGTTAATTTGTGATGGTAAAGTTGTTTCAGTTATCGCCCAACGGGTTTCTTATCAGCACGGTTTGGTGCTCAGCAGATGTGGTGGAAACAATCGATTATTTTGAATACTTGAAATTTTATTTTTTTTGCTTATTTTTACAGTTCATTTAAAAAACATTGGAAACAAAGAAATACTTACGGAGAAAAATATTTGTTTTGTAAGATATTTTAATAGTTATGCCCTATTAGAGTGTTACACTAAAGAACGATTGACAGCTACTGTGGTGTGGTGGTTGAGCAGTTCGGCTCATAACCCGGAGGCGGCGGGTTCGATTCCCGCGACAGGACAAATATTTGTGCACATGAAAAAAAATCGCAAATACTTGGTCTAGGTCTGGGTGTTGTGGTCCCATGGTCCTCGTAGTTCCTGGGTCCCTAGATACAGGTAATCCTAGTTAAGGTCCAGGATCTATGTATGTGATCGTTGGGCGACAAAAAAAATGATAAATTTGAGAATTAAATCTTGACTTCACAGACTTTGAGAACCGATCGACGTCTGCGCATTGTTCTGTAGGCAAAAAGCTTATTGACTGTAGGTAAAAGCCGCCCGCCTCCAGTTCCAGTGTTTCGTGAATGAAATCTTGACTTGACCCACATATCGACGAATGAGCATCGTTTTGTGATAGGGCCTTAACCCCCGGTTTCTCGTACGTTTGTTAAAGTTGAAACTTATGTCAACTTAAAAATACTGAACGCTCATTGGCTGCCTGTTCATCAACAGCTGTCTTCAACCAATGAGTGTTCAGTATTTTCAAGTTGACGTGAGATTAACATAAGCGCACGAGAAACCGGGGGTAAGACTGATCAGAAGACCGACAGACCTTCTGCACAACGAATCAGCGTTGTAATACCTACCGGTAATATTTTGGACAGGTAGGTTCTCGAGTGGCGACCACGAACTGGAAGACGCAGCGTAGGCCGGCCCCCACTAGGTGGACCGACGATCTAGTGCAAGCCGAGGGGAGCTCATGGATGCAGGAGGCAACCAGCCGCTCAAAGTGGCGCTCTCTGGGGGAGGCCTATATTCAGCAGTGAGCGTCTTCAGGCTGTTGATGATGATGATGATGAATATTTTGGACTGCATAATGTCTATAGATCAGCGCGTTAATCAAGAAACTTTGCATCTTCGTGAGAACAAGAGATTAGCGTCTAGTTATATCACAGTCGCTACTTTGTAATGCTCGTAGTGTAGATCGTAAATATTTTTTCACGGACGCTTTTACGTTATCTATCATTATGACATACACCTCTCATGAACATTTTTTAGTGGAACTGAAACTTAGGCAATAATTTACAAATAGTATGTACGATGTTACACGAAAGAACAAGAATAAAAAGCATAGTGTCGAAAGCTGTAACATCCATACAGTAGCTTACACACCGCAATTCCCGGCAGCATCTTTTAATCCCACCTCATAGAAAGCTCGGCATCTCACAATAAAGTGCCAAATTACCATAAACAAAACATTATGCGAGAGCGGTTAGCTGAAACCGGTTCAGTACCGGTTGCTTGTGGATATCGCGGATACAATGATTCCATAGTTCCGCGACACCTAAACAATGGGATCGTCTTTTGTTTTTTGCATGGGGCGAACCCAATGCGCGTCACTGTTGGGGAGACAGTAGAATATTAACAGTAAGGATAGTTCTAAAGTTATAGAAGTATCCGGAACGAAGTTGAAATGGGTAGCATTATAACTTCTTTATGGTACTCAGACTATAAAATAGTTGGCAATTTCCTTAAAAAATCCATTCCAACTGCCAAATTCCGTCAAAGATCACATGTAACTCAAAATCTTTTTTATGGTTGTAATGATGCTGTTTAATTAAATTAAAAAACCTTTAAAGTTCCTAATCAAAACAGCAGTTTTTCTGCAAGACATTTTGATAATGCAGACGTTTTGCTTACAATAGTCTTACTGCTTTTCAGACGACAAAGAGTAAAAGTCTAGCAAATATCCTTTTCTATTAGCGTTAACGCCAAACGATACAAAGCAACTACGACACGGTTTGTTTACATAATAGTCATTCCGCAACTAAAACGTTCAGTTTACACAGACTTTTAACAACACACACTATAATGACCCTTGTCCGTCCTTATTTAATTTTAGTTATCTGTATAGTAACACAGCTACGCAGCTAAAAAACGGTTGCGTTTTCGCAATAGCGTATTTCTCCTTACTGCTTCATGTCTGTATTGTGGGTGATTAGAGTGAGAAACTTAAACACGGTCAAGATGAATGGACAAAACGGATGGCGGAAGGGTTGTTATGATACTAATAGCCGGATGGGTTTTATTTGGAGATTAATTGAAGAAAAAAACATCATGTTCCCATAGGATGAACGAAGCAATAAAATTATGATAGTTACTGAACATAATCTTGAATTACTAAAAAAAACGTTTGTCAGTTATTCTGCCGCTAAGCAGTAGTGTGCTAGCACTACTGTGTTTCGGTTTGAAGGGCATTGTAGCTAGTGAAATTACTGGGCAAATGAGACTTACAAAACACTGCAACAAGGGTTACCGCAGTTTATCAATATTTTTATGGGTTTAAGTTGTTGTGGTACTATTTTTTGTATTTTCTTAATAAAAAAACGAATTTATTTTTTGACACTACAATTATCATAGGTTAGGAGTCAAGGGGGGGGGGGGATCAATTTAAGCTGTGTTACGAGGGCAGTGCGGTGGATGGGTGACGAGAGAAATGGTAACTAAGGGAAGTAATAAAATGTACCTACCTACAGAATTTCAAAAAGGGGGCAAAGCTCCACAATTTCTATGGATGGCACAAATAAAAGAAAGGGGGCAAGCTGCGAATAGACAGTTATATATAAGAGCTGCACGAAATGAAGAAGAAAGAAATAAATGTGAGAACATCATATAAATAGAAGTATGTTTCAAAAATAAATAAATAAATAGGTAAATAAACTGTTTTCATTTCTCATTGCAACGATTTGTCTCTTCCGCCGATTCTTTTGAAATTCCTCTCTATACACATAATCAGTGCACAGATTTGTTTCCGCCGACGCATCTGAACCGTGAGAACGGTCACCAGTCGCCACTAACCTCCGAACCTGACCCCATCATCCCAGCTTCCCACCGTCTCTGACTCACCGTACTTAGAACTGTAATGAGATTAATGTACAAGAGACCACTTACTTAGCAGTTATAGTGCTTGGAATTACGCAGGACAGTTAAAACACCATCAATATTATAGTCGTAAGTATCTACAGCGCATGTGTCTAGTTGTAGTTATGGCATGGCCGTAGGCAGGGGGGGGGGGGGGGGTTTGGGGGTTCAGCCCACTAGGTGGACCGACGACCTAGTTAGAACCGAGGGGAGCCGAATGCCGATGGATGCAGGAGGCGAGCAGCCGCTCAAAGTGGTGCTCTTTGGGGGAGGTCTATGTTGAGCAGTGGACGTCTTCAGGCTGATGATGATGATGATGATGATAAGAAGCAAATTTTTTTTAACTGTGTGTGCAGGTATATAATTATGGTAATCAAGCTGAACCCCCCCCCGAAGTGAATTCCTGGCTACGGCCCTGAGTTATGGTTCAGTTTTTTTTAATGTAAACGAATGACGTGACGAGCTAGTCGTCCGCCTGATGTTAAGCGTCACGGCTGCCCATAACAGATTGCAGTATCACTCGGAACTATAAATGAATATAGTTTAGCGTGACACTGCACTGTGCACGTCATCCTGAGATCCGATCACACAGTCTAGTAATCTTATTACTATACTGTGTGATCAGATCATAAATTCTCATTTGCCTAGTAATTACACTAGCTAATACATTGCCGTTTAAACCGGAACACGGTAGTGCTTGCACACTACTGCTTGGCGGCAGAATAACTGGCAAAGCGGTGGTACCTACATAGACGACCTTTGCAGAAAAGTCTTACCACCTAGTATTAATTAGGTGGTAGGACTCTCTGCAAGAGCGTCTAGCTAGGTAGCTTCCGCTACCCCGATTCCCTAGATATTCTGCTGCAAAGCAGTAGCTAGCATGCACAGTGCAAGCAATACCTGGCAACTGTGTTCTGGCAATGGCATTTGTAAAATTTAAGCTATATAGTGAATTAATTAAGTACTGGCCAAATTTCGACTTTGTGACCTGATCTTTCAGTGTCTAGGGATATGATTAGAATTCGTATTACTATAGATTGCGTTGCTGTCTCAGAATGGCATGCGCAGTGCAGTGTCATGCAAGACTATATAGTGTTCTGAGCGGCACTGCAACTGTTATGGGCACTGGGTGGCCGTGAAGCTTAACGCCAGGCAAACGATTACCTCGTCACATCATTTACTTACATAATAATAATCATAATCATAATCACTTTATTGGTAAGAAACATTACAAGTCGGTCACAAATACAAATTTCTTTGAAAAAAAAACAACAATTCTGTACACACTGCAATCACAGAACTGAATCACAGTGTCATTATTATAATAATCGATAATAATGTAATGTCAATGAACAATATTATAATAAAATCAAAACAAATAAAAAATATTATACTTGGTATATTAAGTATTCAATAAAAAATCTTATGTCAATCTATCTTACATTCTACAAACTCTTCGAAGCTGTAGGACGTCTGCTCGATAAGCCAGCGTTAATAATAATTAATTAAAAACGTAGGCTTAAGAAATGTAAATACCTAAATGAGTAAATAATAAATTTAATAATTTAATAAATTTAATTTAGTACCTTGACTTGGCTCACGAGGTAACCGCCATGTGGAATGTTGACTCGACAAGCATTGTCCCGATAGTCGTTTCGGCGAACGGCCTTATAGCGAAGAGCCTCGACCAAACCTCGAGAGGCTCTCGCTAGACGGTTGGATCAAGGGTCAGATTCAGAAGGCAGTACTCCTTGACACGGCACATATTGTCAGGAGGTTCCTCACTCTGCAGCCCTGACCATCGGTAGCATGGGTCCTGCCCCGCTGCCGGCGGCACTCTAGGTTTAGGTTTTTTTATAATATTTTTGTAATTTATTTTTATAGGAATATTGTAAAAAACTTAAATCTAAGAAATTGTAACAAATGAGATAATAATAAGTTTCAAGTGTAGAGCTGGCTTCTTATAATGGTTGATTTTCCGTGCAAACTCACTTTTCCTTTTTTTTCACTATATATCGCCCAAAGACTCATGAAACACGGTATCGTTAAAAATTCCTTCAATCCGCACAAATAGCCCCTTGATTTAACCTTTATAGTTCGGAAAATAAAGGAATGGAACACCTTACACATTATAATCTAGGACTTAAAGTTATAGAGTGAACCGAAAAGTCTTGATGAAAATTGGTAAGTAGAGTTTAAGTTCTATGGAGAAGAGAAGAGAGACTTCTTTTATTGCAATAACTGTAGGCAATCCCAGTCCAGTGCAAGACCACGAGCTAAATCATATCTACACCACTATTATAAAGAGGAAAGATTTGTATTTTCGTGTGTATGTTTGTAATGAATAAACTCAAAAACTACTGTGCCGATTTCAAAAAACATTGAAAAGCTACATTCACCCTGAGTAACATAGGCAATACACTACTACACGTACGAAGCCAGGGCAAGCCGCTAGTAGTTAATATTACGAAGAATAATCCTCATTGATTTAGGTAGCATTATAACTTCCTCTCGTACAATCAGGAAGTAGATGAAGTTCGTTTCCACAGCTGCCCGAGAATTCGCATACCTATTAGCTAATCTCTAAAGCACTCTGTCTTCAACTCCTCACCCTTCTTGTATGACCACTTGTAATCAATCATAGGCGCATCCTTTCTTGGGGTCCATGGTTTTTGTTAGATCCTTATGCAAATATGCGCAATTAAAATATTGCACGTAACGGTCTTGCAAATCTTTTGTGTTTTTTAAACCCTTGGACGGCACCTGGACTGGTGGACGGTCATAGAGAACGTTAGATAGGTGGAAATAATAATTGGATAAAATCAAAGTTTTAGATAGTCGTGAACGGTCATTTAGACAAAAGATTTGTAGATGATTTGTTTATGTTTTTTTTAGCTTTAGTTATAGCTCTGACGAATTCGTTTTTAAGAAATACTTACTTATGTGTTAGCCTTGTTCACATTGTTTTCAAATTGGTGGCTAAATATACACCTGTCATAAACGTCGTCGTAATATCTAAGATTAAAAATCTCTCATGACAATAGCGAACTATTGATTTTAATTAAGACGCTTCATTGAAAAATTCTCCTAAAGAGATTGGCTGTTCAAATTGATCGTCATGGCGAATGATTCAATTTCAAAGGATTTATTGGGAAAGATTAGAATCAAATCGATTTACCGTGCATTCAACATGAATTTACTAACACTATTCGTTCCTGTATTACTCGTAAAATCAACCAGTCTCGAATTAAACAGTTATCCAATAAGACGGATAAATTTCAGTGAAGATGGACCATCTTCATTTATAAAAGTGACAGATTTTGACACTCAACCTCTTGCGGTCGATTCAGAGGCGAAAATTGTCGAAAAGTACCATTTCTTCGTACCAAAATACGAGCAGGAAGGACAAATGAGATTTAAAGTAATAAGTAAACGAGTAGAAGACAAGCAGAAGAAATTGAACTTCATTCGTAAACATAACTTAAAAAAGTGACAGTAATTAGAAATTATTGATTTACCGAAGACATGGAAAACGAGAAAACAATGATTTTTAATAACATTAAGTTGAACGGTTTATGATATTAAATTGAGCGGCGCATGACGTCATTCATAAAACAATAGCATTTTTGGAAATCTACCAACCGGCCGGCCACAATCATTAATCGAACATTGACATTTACTAATAGTTCCAGAATCGAATAAATTGTTACCTATTCCATAAAACTTAATAAAGCGGCCAAAAATTATCCAATTACCTAAGGCTGAATTGCACCATAAACCACAGTTAAAGTTAATGCTAACTTAACACTAACCTTAGCTATGAAGAACTAGGAAATGTACCTGTTATGCCTTAATCTATCAACACGTGTAACGATTGAGAAACAGTTTCAAATTCTCTACACTTTTTTACATCATATCTTTAACTGAAGGTTTGACAGTTAGTTGAAGCTAACTGTAAATGGTGCAACCGAGCCTAAGCAGCAATAATTATATTTCAAATCCACCATCATTAGCCATCTTGTACGAGAAGACTTGCCTCCGTAATCACACCCCTCACTGACCATACAATTCTTATTGACCCTTGCTACCCTGTAATACGACCCCGGGTCAGATGGACCAAGTCGGACAATGGTCAAACATAACAAAAAATCCGATTGGTCAAAACTAACAAAAGAAAATCTGACCCTTTGGATTTGTCGTGTTCTTTGACGCGACCTTCTTTAAAAACCAACCCTTTTATTGTATGGATTAAGTGTGTAAAGGTGAATAGATGAATAGGTTGGTACAAATGCCCGCTTTTTATAGATGTTTACAATAAGGAGGGTTTAAGATTGGGCAGATCCTTTTTGCAACAGAACAGATGCGTATTATTTTGTTTCATTTGTTTTTATTGCTTGATTATCGAATTCACGAACAGAATAAATGAAATTCTATTAAGGAGGGACGTTTCACTAGCGCGGCAAATTCAAATTTTCTTGCGTTCTTTTAATAGCTTAATTACTCAACGTGATTACATGAAAACTAATTTTGCGCATATAAGTAGAATGTATTAATAAATTACAATTAAAAGTATCACCAATCAATGGCAATAGACTGAAAAACTAAGAAGAAAATGGTTTATTGCCATTTGTCGCTAAACCAATGGTATGTAGGTGATACTTTTAATTGTAATTTATTGATATATTCTATTTATTTGCGCAAAATTAGTTTTCATGTAATCACGTTGAGTAATTAAGCTATTATTGGCAAAAGAACGCAAGAAAATTTGAATTTGCCGCGCTAGTGAAACGTTCCACCAAACGTTCCCTTTCTTTTCGCCACAATGGTGCATTCCGTCGTTGTACAAAGTCTTCGAGCGCCTGTCGATGCGACGCGTATCGTAACACAACTTAATTGGCACAACGAATCAACACCGATACAATTCAACGGGCCAATGGTGCCAGCATGTTGCAGCACTGTAGGTATACCTATATACTATAGCAGTTTATTCATAACTTATTCAACAATGAGTAAGAAACATAAGCAATGGTATTCAAGGCTGGGAAGGGCCTTAGGACATTAAAGACCCATGCAGGGCAGAGTTAAAGGAAAGCATAACAAACTTTTGACATTGTATTTTTATTGTATATATAAATTCACTAGGTAGGTACCTATGTACATAGTGAATTTATTGTGATTTGAAAATATCTATTCTAAGATGTTTGGTTATTAAAAAAATAGCACTCTAGCCATTAACTATAAATCCAGTTGACCAATGATACAACTTCCCCTCATACGAAAATTAGTGGTGTATTTCAACCCTTATATGATATACATATAGTTTTCACTAGATTTATGGTCAATGCCTGCTCTAGAGCGTGATGTCGGGTCATAGCGCGAGAGACGCATCGTTCACTGCAGTGATTGCATCTCCGTGTGTTGCACTAAATAACGTATAGGACCCTTGTTATGTATGACTTACCACTACGAGTAAATTGCAAATTCTTTTTGCCGCAATGAACATAATACGTTTTTTCATCCATTTCTAAAGAATACTTACTCTCGCAATGTTCAATATGCAGAAATTACGTATTGCTGATTGTCTGTCTGTTTATCTATGCATGGGAACTAGCCAGATGAGAGTTATGTGATCAATGCGAATGAAATTTTATAATGCACTCCGTCTTCTTGGTAGTGGAAATGAAAATAACTTATTTAAATTGCTGTCATTGTTGCTTGAAGACGTCCACTACTGAACATAGGCCTCATATAGAGCACCACTTTGAGCGGCTGCTCGGCTCCTCGCGGTTCTGACCAGGGGGCGTACTGTGAGCTCTTAGCGCGATTCAAAACTGAACCTATATTGGATCGCTTTGTTTTTTTTGTATGGGGATTTTGACAAGCGATCCAGTGTAGGCTCTGTTTTGAATCGCGTTAAGAGCTCACAGTACGCCCCCAGGTCGTCAGTCCACCTATTAGTGGGGGGCCTGCGCTGCGTCTTCCGGTTCGTGGTCGTCACTCGATAACCTTCAATTCTCGTTCTCTTCAATATCGATACTTAAATTTAAAAAAAACGCACATAACTGGAAAAGTTGTTGGTAAAACGGAATTTTAAACTTCGAATCATCATAATTATGTTTGGCGATTGACGTCACTACCACTAGCTTGACAAGTTGACACCTACCTTCGCACTTATCTTTCTATAGTGTACCTTTACCAACTGCAACAGATTTAGGTAGGTCCTAGAGAGATTAAAGTACGAACTTAAAAGATGTCAAACTTTAGTACATACGGGGCTGAGTCTTCTGTGGTTTTTTTTTTTATGTGATTGAATGACGTGACGAGCAAGTCGTTCACCTGATGTTAAGTGACACGGCCGCCCACAACAGTTGCAGTGTCACCCGGAACTTTAAAACAATAAAGTTTCGCGAGACACTGCACGGCGCACGTCATCCTGAGACATCCCCCAGTCTAGTAATCAGATTACTAGACTGAGTGATCAGATCATAAAGTTCACTAGCTACAATGCCCTATACCCCCCCCCCCCTCCCCCCCTACCCTACACACTACTACTGCCCTATACTATACTATATGGTATACGTGTTTATCATGCTTGCTGCCACAGAACCACACTTGTTTTTTTTTTAACAGGCTTTTGGTTTCTACCGACCTTTATAACGTCACCAGCTGGGTTAGCATGGACGGTAGACAAAATTGTCTTTCCCCGTTTTACGTCACTTTCTTCATACTTGCTTGGAGTAAAACAAGGGAAAGACAGTTTTGTCTACCGGCCGTGCTGACCCTACAGGAGGGCAGGCGCTTAAGGCGCAAAGCGGTCTAAAGTAGGAGGCCACTAGCTCAAGGGCACCCCTGGGTACGAGCCTCGGCTTGGGCCGTTGCCGGGATAAGAGGATCGAGAAGGCTATGTCCACTGAAAGAGTGGACCCTATGGAAAGTAAAACCCTATGGAAAGTACAGAACCACACTCCCACACATTCTGTTTATACAAAAACATTTTAATTAAGTCGTCTACATAGGTATATTCACTGAAAACTTTCCCTCCATAAAAACCCAAAACTGTACCTACGTTTAAAATTTCATTAGCAATAGTGTGAGTGGCACACATACGAACGACCCCGTGTGTACACGAGGGTGTGCCGTCCACATTTCCAAGTTTATCTTGTGCCGTGCATGTGATCTCCCCCGAGAGCGGACGGTGGAAATATTAAAAACAACACCTAACGGCCACTGCGCAATACTCGGTACACAATGAATTGGTCTAATTTTGACATTAAAAAAAATCATGAAAACACAGCATTAATTTTCTTTTAAATAAGGCGTTGAACCATCTTCAATTGTTTTAAATTCCTATTGAGAAATAATTGAATATCAACATTTTTTCTTTTTTCCCCTTATTTTGATATAAAAACAAAACTACTAAATCTATTTTGATAAAACGATGGAACCAATCTGAAAGTAAATAAAAGAAGAATACTCCAAATTGGGTTTTTGATGACGGAGATGTGAGGTAACAAAGATAAAAAAGAAAACAAAATAGGTACATACTACTGAGTTGAGTCTCCACTTTGAAGTCAGTTTAAAACCTTTCTGAAACCCTTGTCAGAGTAGGTAAGTAGGGACAAATGCTGTCACAAACTTGTGTTATATGAATATATAGTTCTGGATTCAATCATAGGCTGTACCTATTCTAAATCAAATTTCTTACCCTACATTTTTTTAATGTAAATGAATTACGTGGCGAACTAGTCGTTCACCTGATGTTAAGCGTCACGGCTACCATAACAGATTGCAGTACCATTCGAAACTCTAAATTAATATAGTTTTGCGTGACACTGCACTGCGCACGTCATCCTGCGCAAAACTTAGACTGAGTGATCAGATCATAGTCTCATTTGCTCAGTAATTTCACTAGCTACAATGCCCTTCAAGCCAGAACATAGTAATATGATAACATACCTACTAATGATTCCTTTATTCGGTGTTAATACTTCAAATCTTACCCAATGCTTTTAGATTAATGTCAAAACTTTCAAAATATGCCAATTCCATGCATCGGCATCATGAGGACAGACGCCAGCGAGTCTCGCACGCACACGGAGACACCCACGCACACAGATGCGCACAGATAGCGTCCATGAGAGTGACTCACCTGAAGGGTGTTTGTAGGGATGCCATGACTTGTGGAGGTGGAAGGATAATCTGGAGATACAATTTACTAAAGAAGACTTGTGTCTCGACTCAACATTAAAAAAACAAGAGCTCTTCATGAATGCAATAATTATTGTTTTTATGTGATTTTTTTTAACAATTTTTCTAAATATGTATGTATAACTGTAGCAAAAATATCTGCACTGTACTTCGTCAAAAAGGCTGGGTCTCCAAATACAAATGGATGTTGCCATCCTTCTTTATCCCCTGTTTTGTACACATTTTGTTCCACAAAAGTAGAGAAATAGGGGATAAAAGTTTTTGTTTCAGTCTGTGCTAGGGATGCAGATGGGAATGGTACCTACCAATCAGGAGGTTTGCATATGGATTGGTTCATTGGTCACAATGTACTTCCGTGGCTGATCATATATGCATCCGTCTAATTCTAGCTTACTCTCTCTGGTGATTTTCAACCACATTACTAATGTGACCATTATAGAACCAGAGACATTACTATAACAGACATTGGCTTCTTTAAAGTCCTAACTTTAGTAGGTATAATATCAAATTTTCTGAGTTTTCTTGCATATTTAATGGCACACTACATACAATCTTATATATTCACTCCGGCGAACTTTGTATTCTGCGTCACTCTCACGCATTCATCTCAGTATGTATTGCGGTGGCTAGAATTGCGTGCGTTGATACTTTTGTGTCCCAGTTCGTATTATCTTGCCAGTAGGTAGAATACTATTACTGACAAAATAGAATTAACTGTTGGTATTTTAAGGCTCTTATTGTAGAAACACGCTCAGTCGTTACTCGTTGATTGGGGCTCACGACGAGATCCAAAATGATCATTCATTGATTCACGGTCAAGTATAGAATATAATATATTGTCACAATCACAAAATTCATTTTTTTTAAATGTAAACAAATGACGTGACGAGCTAGCCTGGTGTTAAGCGACACGGCCTCCCATAACAGAATGCAGTGTCACGCGGAACTCTAAATTAAAGTTTCGCGCGACACCGCGCACTGCGCACGTCATCCTGAGACATCACACATGTTAGATCAGTTCGTAAAGTCTCATTTGCCCAGTAATTTCACTAGCTACAATGCCCTTCAAACCGGAACACAGTAGTGCTTGCACACTACTGCTTGGCGGCTGGCTGTATACTCAAAGTTGGCGGTACAATAACTGGCAAAGCGGTGGTATCTACCTAGACGAACTTTGCAGAAAAGTCCACCACCTACCCTATTATTGGTTTAATGCATTATGAATTTTCTGATTTGCCATCCCGATCATTCCAAAACCATGGTCTCCCCAGGTGAACGTTTAACTTGCATATCGATTATTCTCCCTCGCCTGGTGGTAGGAGTTTATGTGCAGCTAAAAAGCAGATAAATGTGGTTTTACTGTAGATTCCCAGACACGAGGGGAGGTTTCTAATCTGCAATATTTAGGGGTAAGTTCTGGCGATGTCTTTTGTGGGTTTTAGGCAACTTTCATGGGCTTTGACGGGCTAATGCTGTTGGTCTCTATCGACCTTTACATCGTCACCGGACCCCAGCCGAGCAGGAGAAGAGGATCGAGAAGATTATGGGCCCGACAATTCGGTTCTCGAATAAAACAGCCACCGAGTCATATCTAGGACCTATTCCGTTGTGGTTCCCTAAGCAACAGTAATATAATGCAATAATGTAACACAATTAGGTTCCTATTCCAAGTATGAGTAATTACTATAGTGTGAATATTTCGTAGTAAAACACGAGTATTATAATAGAATACTAATCCATCTTTCAATTTATTTAACATGGATTAGTCATAGCTATGATTTCATTTGTCCTTTTATGGTCTACGAACGTTGGAAAGTATACCCTCACCTTTATTGGAGTCGGATAAGATAACGATGTTAAAATCGACTCAATGGGATTTTCGTGGACCACATTCATGAATTTTCACGGTCACTGACAAAGGTAAAATCATTAAGGTTTAACCATTTGACCATTGGTTAGAATTTGTTAGGGTTTTTAACCATTGGTTACCTTAACTATTGGGTCAAAAACTCACTCCAAGTAGACAAGTACACACATATAGCACATAAGTATCACGTACTTATTAATAGAATATCTGACGTCGGTATTATTTATTTCTTGCTTTTTTCTTTTTTTTTAATAACGTCTAACGTTCACATATACATAGATCCTGGACCCTAACTAAGATTCCCTGTATCTAGGGACCCAGGAACTACGAGGACCATGGTCCCATAACACCCAGACACAGAACTAGTGTTTGCGCTTTTTTTTCATGTGCACAAATACTGGTCCTGTCGCGAGAATCGAACCCGCCTCCTCCAGGTTATGAGCCGCCCTGCTCAACCACCACACCACAGAGGCTGTCGTTTTTACGTCGACAAAACAGCATCTTTGCACCAAACTATCTTTGCAGCAGAACCCCATGTCTAATTTATAAATTACGTTTGCATCACTTTAATATCGTCAGTTTTTGACAGTTTTGTTATTTGACAGCATCATCATCAGCCGGAAGACGTTCACTTCTCCCCCATAGAGTGCCACTTTGACCCAGCCCAGCCCAAGGACATCGTCTACCATCCTGCACGCCCCAATTTACAAATCCGTGAGTGCGAGCAAGAGGGCACACGATCATGATCGCCACCAGACTTACACAATAACGCCCCAGCTATGTTTGCCTCTTCCATCTAATAGCTACAGCTACCCGCGATTTTGACCAGATTGTTGGTCATATACTGCGTCTACGCCACTCGAGAACCTTTTGTTCCATTGACTAGGCTTTTGTAATCTTTGTTTTGTTCCCGTCTGTTGTCGGTTTTGCGAGCGACATGGCGTGTCCAAGCGCCATTTCAATTTGCTAATATGAAAGCTATGTTGGTGACTTTAGTTCTCCTGTGGATTTCCACAGTCCAGATTTTATCACGCAAGGAAACCCCGATAGCTTTCTCCATGGTTCGTTGCGCGACTTTAAGCTTACTAATGAGGTCAACAGTAAGAGGCCACGTCACAGTGCCATAAGTCTTCAATGGCAGCACACACTGATTATACCTTGTTTTCAGGCTGAAAAGAATACCTTTTATTAAATTCATCGACGGCATTGGCCCGGATTGCTAAGCTTGCCAGAAGTCATGCCTTCAGGCAGTATTTGTGATTTCTGGTAGCCTTGGATCACATTACTGTTGCCTACAATTCAATTCAGTGTAAACTTTCTTTGTGACGATTCACAAATATGTCTATCTATTACTAAGTTTACGAGTGGTGACCACAAACCGGAAGACGCAGCGTAGGCCGGCCGCGGCCCCCGACTAGATGGATCGATGATCCGATTACAACCGTGGGGGGCCGATGGATGCAACAGGTAAGCAGCTGCTCAAAGTGGCGCTCTGTGGGCGAGGCCTATGTCCAGCAGTGGACGTCTTCGGGCTGTTGATGATGATGATGATGATCTGTAATAATTTTTCGATTACCGCTGCGTCTACATACGTCGTCGACTCGTTGTGGATTACTCCCAAATTGTTTAAATTATCGAAGGGAACTTTGGAAATGGTGCGGAAGTGTATAAGTTAGGAAATGGACGGGGTAAGAAGAGGACGAATCAGGAAGCGAACAAGTTTGGAAGTGGCGGCTTTGGAAATCGACAAATTGAGAAGTGGCCTAAGTCATACGGAGGTTTTCAATATTGTGTCGAAGACCAATTGTTGAGAAAAGTTGGAATACCAGGTGACGTCCCTTTGACATTATCATGACTGTCATCTCGCAATGCGGATTTCACAGATAAGAGAAAAAGCAATTGGTGGCGGATTTATGATTTTTACTGTGAAACTGCACCTTTTACCTATTGTCGGCCGTAGGCCGTACTGTGAAACTGTCACTTTATTTTGATTTACCTTATGACAAAGACACATTGATTGAAAATAAGTGCCCCATTTTCACAAAGGGAAACTGCCTCTCATGTCGAGGTCAGTGACCCCATCTATGTTCCCAAGAAGCCTACTTGAAGCAGTTATACCTACGTCACACACAATAGAATGATAGGTGGACTGGTCATGTATTAGCTGTGAGCATAGACCATGAAACCTATAAGTCTGCTAATGTTGATTCCCCCTGTGTCACCAAAAATACGCTTTTTAGAGTCTTTTTTTTAGTCCATTCCTGCTCTGACGAATTTGAAAATACTACCAGTTACCAATCAACAACATTCACAGTAGTAAGCCGAACACCAATCAGAACAGCACATTTTATTTAGCACCACCTTTTTTTTCTTTATCTACTTTTTGATTCACATTGGTAGTCACAGTTGTTATTGATATAGCTACGCCCGCGCCGCCGCGAGCGACGATGAAATGAAACATGTTTGACCTATATCTGTTTAACAGACCGCCCGCCGACATGACACCGCAATGAATTAACCAGACTCTGTTATGGGCGGCGGTGTCGCTTAACACCAGGTGAACGACTAGCTCGTCACGTCATTCGTTTACAAAAAAAAAATGTAGACAGATTATTGACATATGACAAAAAGCTTATGTATACTTTTATAAGCTGTAGTACATAACTCGCTCTGTTGTATTTATGGCAATAAATTGATTTTTATTTGTTTATTTATACTTTTCAGGAGAACAAAGGCAGGTAGGGTGTCCATTCCATTGCTGTCCACATAATAAAATTACTGTAACATGTAATTTTACTATGATGGTACTCCATTGGTTACCTAGTCCGTGGCAGTGAGTCTGTGACACACTGCGCTTACGCAGAACGTGTAGTTTACCGTTCGTTACGTTTACCATTAGCGTCGACACAATGGGCAAATATTTTATTTATTTTTTATCGGTCATTATGTTTTATATGGTAGTAATAGTATTGATTAATTATCTCGGGGGCATGGGTTCAAACAGTATCGTCGAAGAAAATAATTTGAAAGCGAACGCATTAGAGACTTTCATGGCTTCTCCATGGATTAATAATATGCTATAAGTATTAAATCAACGACAACGTTCTAAATAATCTAACTCCTATTAATGTACTAGTATTAATATGATCTGTAGTAATCGGTATAATATACCAACAAATGCCTCCGAATTCACAACAAACTGTCAACCTAATAAGACTAGACGAGCGACGGTGTGAATATATTTCGTTTATTGTGGTCTAGTATTCTCTAGTAATAGTCAAAACCAATTCTCTGGCCTTTAAATGAAATGAAATGATTACGTGTAGGTATATTGACATCAAGAAGAACAAGAAAAATTGGGTCCATACACTACAAATTTTAGCATTTAGATATTTACGTATTTTTTTAATATTTCAAAACAATAAATAAATACTTTTACCCCCTTAGCGGAAGAATAGTGATTTTGTGTTTTTGTTTCTTTCTATCAAATTTGAAATATGCAAAGATAAAACAAGAGAAAACACTGAGTAGAGCTATTCTATTATTATGCACTGTTTATTAGTAAGGCGTTATTTTTTAGGCTATGTTCTCCTACAAATGCCGTCGACCGCGTACAGCGTCACGCCGTACGCCGCGTCACAATGCTTACTATAGAAATGTACTGTGGTCTCTTTCACACGCTGACGTTGGCGTGTGGACGCCGTAGTCGGCGTTCAGTCGCATTGCGCTGCGTCTCTAATTAAAAGCATTGCATATTTGGCGTTAGTTGTAGAAATTTGATAAAGAAAAAGACGAGTTATTGATTGAATTGATCAAATAGTATAATGCGATATAAAAAGTAACACAAGCGCCGCCAAAAGTGTCGTATTTATATCCATTTTATATCACACGACGTCACGACGATAGTTTGTTGTTTGTTGTGAACGAGACGTCGTCGTTCGCTGTGAGATGTATTGACCACTGACGCTGTGCCTTGCGTTCAGACGTAGATCGGGACGAAAACGCTGAAGTCGGACGCCGCATATAGCATTTAATAGGAGACCGAGGCCTTAGCGGTGTGTCGAAAGTCGGGCGGCCGACAGCCGGCCGGCTGGTTGCTAGCGGCACCAGTGGAAAATGGCACGATCTGCGTGAGGAGAAATCTCATACTACATACTACATAGGTATACCTATTACCTACTACATATTATGGTAGTACGGAGATAATAGAATTAGAGTGCTCAGATCCCACGCGTATCACTTACATGTAATGTACCGCAGAATAAAATAAGTCCTACTACTGTTATTTGCCCGATTGTGAATATTGTATTCATTTCTTATTCATTTATTCTGTTTCCACATGTGCATATTAATCTTACAATAAGTCATAATTATAGTAGGTTACATGGGCACTACAGATGATATTGTAAGGGTATTATTTTTTTCGTAAAAATCGACAAAATCGAAATCGTCGTCGTGTCGTTTTAATATTATGTTTTTTACGATAAATCGTCATCATTTATTTGCTAGGATTAGTAGATAGAAGATTTAGTATTTATTGGTAAGGAATTGAGAATTTAGTCACGTTCCTTTTGTACTTATCCCCTTGTATTTACGGGTGATACCCCGGGAAACCAAACCCCTTCAACGCAAAATCTTGCGTAGTTAAAGTTAGCAGAGTTGACTGTAGTTTAAGGTTGCTGTATACGCTGTTGCGGACAAACCTTCTTTACATTTAGTTTTACTTTTTTACCTTTCTATTTAGAATAGAATAGAATAAACTTTATTGTATAAAAACTGTGTACATGCAAAGGTCACTATAAAAATTGTCACAAACAGTATTGTCCATTCCGGACGTACAATAGAAGTGGGCCAATACCAATTATTATTTATAGTAACTAAATGGCTATAAAACCAAGTATTTATTTACAATATGAATAATG
Source organism: Ennomos quercinarius (assembly GCA_910589525.2). Classification (NCBI taxonomy): domain Eukaryota; kingdom Metazoa; phylum Arthropoda; class Insecta; order Lepidoptera; family Geometridae; genus Ennomos; species Ennomos quercinarius. Next base: position 6,716,525 of record OU342510.1, read on the forward strand.
CTAGGGAGCATAAAAAATCTCTATGTGTATAATTTGCGTACTTAAAAAATTATTATTTTTAAAGTGTTTTTGATATATAATAGGATTTAATGGCAATGCGGCCAGTATGTTGGGTACGCTACCTACCGGTAGTGGGCTGGAGCACTTGGACTGTCTATAGGCCATCGCGGCTATTATACAGTCCATAAGTGTTCTTTGTAGTAGGTAGTGTAGCTAGTTTAGTTTAGTTTAGTTTAGTTTTTATTATTGTAGTAAGTAGCTTGAGTAATAAAGGCAATTTGCCCGTTAAAAAATAGGATTTTATTCTCTGTCAAGAATACACTGCTATTCTAGTAACCTTGGAAGATTTGATGTGCGTTTTTTCTATATTTTGCCCTTTTTTAATATAATAAATTATATGTTGGTGATCATTACGTGTGCTAATTTACTGGACCTGCTCGTTCTCAACATACGCAGATCCACTGTCTCGCTCGCGCATTTCGACATTTATTTATTTATTTATTTATTTATTCAGGTAATCCAACCTCCAATCATGTAATGTATTTTTGAAGATATTAAATAACTGAATTTACTTACGCAAATTCTGGCTAAACTATACTGTCACGCATTACTACAACTGCGGGGTGATCATGTAACTTTGATAGCAATGCAACAGGAGAAATTTCATTCCAAATTTGAAAATTTCCATAGTAACTCTGTATATTAAACTGCTTACTGAAACTGTCAAATCCATACATTTTTGTGTTGCTATCAGTTGCAAATAAGTTACATGATCGCCTAGCTGCAGCGGGGTGATCATGTAACTTTGATAGCAATGCAACAGGAGAAATTTCATTCCAAATTTGAAAATTTCCATAGTAACTCTGTATATAAACTGCGTACTGAAACTGTCAAATCCATACATTTTTGTGTTGCTATCAGTTGCAAACAAGTTACATGATCGCCTAGCTGCAGCGGGGTGATCATGTAACTTTGATAGCAATGCAACAGGAGAAATTTCATTCCAAATTTGAAAATTTCCATAGTAACTCTGTATATAAACTGCGTACTGAAACTGTCAAATCCATACATTTTTGTGTTGCTATCAGTTGCAAACAAGTTACATGATCGCCTAGCTGCAGCGGGGTGATCATGTAACTTTGATAGCAATGCAACAGGAGAAATTTCATTCCAAATTTGAAAATTTCCATAGTAACTCTGTATATAAACTGCGTACTGAAACTGTCAAATCCATACATTTTTGTGTTGCTATCAGTTGCAAACAAGTTACATGATCGCCTAGCTGCAGCGGGGTGATCATGTAACTTTGATAGCAATGCAACAGGAGAAATTTCATTCCAAATTTGAAAATTTCCATAGTAACTCTGTATATAAACTGCGTACTGAAACTGTCAAATCCATACATTTTTGTGTTGCTATCAGTTGCAAATAAGTTACATGATCGCCTAGCTGTTCAACTAAAATATCATATTAATACAAGCAAGATTTCATAAATACAACGGTATCAAAGTTTTTTTTTCAGTCGTAACCGTTTTTATGTATGAAATCTTGTTTGTATTAATATGATATTTTTGTTGAATATTTGTAATTTTATTCATGAGAGTATGGTTTAGCCAGATTTTGCGTAACTAAATTCAGTTATTTAATATCTTCAAAAACGTCGCAATGCGCGAGCGAGATAGTGGATCTGCGTATACACCAGCGTTAAAGTCAACTAATGAACCTAATGGTGCAACTCAGCCATGGCATATTTTCACATCACCCATCGCATCCTCAGCCAGAAGACGTCCACTGCTGAACATAGGCCTCCCCCATAAAACGCCACTATTTGGACGCTTATCGTAGGGGCCATAGTCTACGCTTCACCAGGAAACTTATTATGTTATTGGCTTGGTGTTGAGACCCTGGATCTGTGGGAACCGGGAGCTCATTGCGTTTTCCAAAGTTTATCAGAGCGCCTGGTTGATGCGACGCGTGACCAAAATGCTGGTACTTATTTGGCTCAACGAATCAGCATTGCGATTCAACGAGGCAATGCTGCAAGCATGTTGGGTACGCTACCTACCGGCCTACCGGACTGTCTATAGGCTATCGCGGCTAGTCTACAGTCCCAATGTTCTTTGTAGTGGATAGTGTAGCTAGTTTAATAGTTTTTATTATTGTAGTAGTTTAAAGAATAAAGACAATTGCCCTTTAAAAAAACTTATTATAGCTAGAAGCATTAAATCAGCACGTCGATAGTTAATAGATTCGTCTTTATTATATGTGCCCATTAGACTTGCTTTATAACAATCCATCGTCCCCATTTCCTCATTAACTGCGTATTCAGTGATTAATACTATTTTATAAACCCTAGGCATTTGACCTGAGAAAATGTGTCATAATTCAATAACCTGTACAGTTGGCAGAAAATGTGTTAACATTTTAGTACTCTGTCACAATAAAGACTTGATAAATATCTTCTGACCACAGAAAAGCATCAACGTGTTGTTTATACTGTCTAGGTACTAAAGTAACAAAGCTAAGTCTGGTCCAAAGTCTTTAAAAATATGTCACTGAAGAACTTTGTCACAGTAAAGATTTATGAAACGCCTGTGAAAAATTCAAAGAAATCGGGGTTGGTTTATGTAGTTTGGGTACTAAAGAGTTAGCCTGGTGTTTGTGGATGTACTCGTAATTGTATGCCAATGAATCGTGCTTTCTATGGTTTGCATCGCTTGGTATGGCTTGCCGAAATTGTTTAGTAGATCGAAGTTGAAATTCATACCGCGTTCGAATTACAATCTTTATAGTCATAAGAGTAATAAATAAAATGTTATTAGCTGCCAGTGCTTCCGATTACATTCGGTATTTAAACGTTTCCCAAGAGCGCAGATTGTAGAAAAAACAAGAGAAAGAAGCGCTACCTAGATATACAACAATTGAATAGTGATATCAAGGTGTGGATTCTGTCACATACTCTGTGGAACACCTTACCGACGTCCTTGTTTCCACCTAATTATAATCAAGAAGTGTTCAAGCCAAGAGTCTTCTAGGCAAGTGTGCACCATCGAAATCGCGTCATCACTTTCCATCAGTTGAGACAATAATAGAAGAATAAAATTGAAATTCAGCAACGCCTTTAAATTTTTTCAGTAACCCACCTAAATTAAGTAGGTACGTGCCAGAGTAACGAAGATATTCTAGGTCTGTGGTACGTACCATTTCTTTGCGTAGGTATTATGACTTTTTATTTTGCCACTGTCCGTAAAACATGCTTCGAGACAATCCAGTAGCAATCGCACTCAAACCAAAACAAAAAACCTTTTGTAAAGTATTTGTTTAAAAGGCTACGATTTAAGAAGACGTAATCTATCGGCTGAGAGCCCCTGTTTTACGACATGTCTCGTCTGTACGGATAGGTTTTGTTCTTTACTCAAATATTCTTGAGATGATCCAACATCCACATGAGCAAGGAAGGTGTTAGAAGCGGCGGGTCCACCCGGTGACGCGATGACGCTGTAAAGGTCGCTAGAGATCGACAGCATTAGCATGTACAAAAAAAGGAGTGGCGGGTCTTGCTTTTGGATAATAGTTTGCTAAAATTAAGTACCTACAAAAAAAAAAACCAAAACTAGATCTGTTAGTCTGGGTGGTGTATTTTATTATAATTTATGTTGTATTTAAATAATTTATTTATTTTATTGAAAACTAACCAAAAAGTAAATGTTGAGTAAAGTGTCTTCCTTTTTTACTGTCATCAAAAAAGGAAGAGATTAATGTAATTTTTACGTTCAACGATAATTTCATTTATTATTATAGGTATTGTGTAAGTTTTTTTTTTTTTATATCAAAAGGTATATTGACTATTTTAATCTATAAATTATAATGCAATTAGGCATACAAGTACTATAAAATTAACAATATAATACAAAACTACCCTAATAAGCTAAATAATATAAAAACAAAAACCATCTAACAAACCACTACCAGTAGGCAACGTGCCCAATATGCTGGCAGCATTGCCACGTTGAATGGCAATGCTCAACCTTTGGCCGAAGTAGAGGCCAGCATTTTGGTCACGTGTGTAAGTATATACCCACTTCGACATGTTTTTTGACTTATTGAGCGATTGGTATCTAGAATTCGGTATATTTCTAAGCTGTCAGTTGTGATATTGATCGATATGGACCTTCTGCCACTAAATCGATTACATCAATTCTAGGAAAACTAAAGAATTCCAGGAACCAGCTTAGTAAAAAAAAAACAAAATAGGACTTCACGGTTAGAGAGAAGAATAATTCTGTGTAATAATTATGAACTTTCTAAATTAGTCAATTTTCAAATAATAAACTAAACCGTGTTAATTTTTAACGTCTTAGTTAAATAATCATCAAACAATCGAAGCAAAATACTATGGTCATTTTTTAAAGTCGCCTCTTGAACATTGTAAGCTCTACAACCGGCGCGTGCGCATAAGATAATAGCGTCTCTCCGATAACGACTAAAACGTCTACCACACCTTTAGATAAACTGTCGATTTTTGTATACTCTGGTGCATTCCAACTGTCTTCATCTTGTGTTCTAAAAAACTAAGGAATTTTAAGATATCGTAAGCACAAAGAACTTTGGCTCTTAGGGGAATTCTGGGCTGATAAAACGAGTAGCAAAATTGTGCAACAACTTTTCCCGAATGAGGAAAAGATACTAATTATACATAGGTTAAGCTAAAAGAGTTGCTCCCAGTGATCCAAGGACTAGTTCCTCAAAAAACCTAAAAAAAAGAACGGACATTCACTCGAAACTTTAGTCTTTACTATCGATCCAAAACAGATTAAAACAATGTTGCATGATCCAAATACCATCAGGACAGAAGACATCGTAAACTAAGCCATTGATATGGCACAGCCTTAGATTGAAAAAATGAGTAGATGCAAGGTTGCACCACTAAAAGAAGGTAAAGTTAACTAAGTATACCAAATAAAGAAACACTAATCATAATTATACTGTAAATCGTAGTACGTTCGCAATATTCAAGAAGAGTGCGGCACAATAAGCCAAATTCACCCCTCAACATGTAGGTTGGTAAATAAACGATTGCTTCTCACAAATACTAAAATAGCATTATTTCCAAACAACTATAGGAATAGGACTTAATAATATCATAATAACTCACTCTCAATTTTGGCGACAATAATTATCCTATATCTATTGTACCCGGTAATTAAACAACCCTTTGCTATTTCATCCAAATCAGTTAAGCAGTTTTAGCGTGAACGCTACACAAACAAACAAACAGACAACGTCTACATCATACTATAGGGGATTACTCTCCCGATTTACTTTCTAGTTTTATATGTACAATCTACCCTATTCTTTTAGTCTGAGGATACAGACAGTAGTCAGTAGACTGTAGTGGCACAAAATAGAACAGAAGTCAATCACATGTATGTACTTCACTTTTTATACCTACGCTCGCTAGGGCCGTCAGCTTTGGCTTATGCATAAAAAAACTATCGTGGTAGTGACACTCGTATCTAGTTGTTTGATTTATTGTTGAGAATGAAACGGGAAGAACGGGAATATAACAACTAAAATAATAACTAGAATATTTCAATTTTAATGTTAGTCGCGTAACTCGGGCGCAGCGCGGCGGCTGCGGCCGGCTCGCCAAGAAATACCTACCCTACCTTTAATTACTTACTTACCTACCTAACTGTTCTGTATTACGTTAAAACGAACCGTCAAAATACAAACAAATACCTTACTTCTCTGAAACAACTGGTAGCTTAAAAAACGACAATTCACTGTTTAATGTTGAGTTTAAACAACCGTCCACTAAACAATTAATTATTATAGCTTTTTTTGTCACCCCATTTTTGCACAAGGTAGTTCACAGACGCGTGCCTCAAGCGGGTGGCGCTCGCGCTCGCACTACTCCGAAAGACTCCGAGACATCGTGTCGGTGAGCGGTGTCTATGTGTGCATTGCTCGAGCGCACTTACTATGTTGATTGTCTTCTGTTGTATTTTGTGGTAGTGGGTATTACTCCCCTGATTTACTTTCTAGTTGTACCTGTACCCTATTCTTTTAGTCTAAGGGTACAGACAGTAGTCAGTAGACTGTAGTCGGTATTACTCCCCCGATTTACATTCTAGTTTTACCTGTACCATCTACCCTATATATTCTTTTAGTCTGTGGATACAGACAGTAGTCAGTAGACTGTAGTAAGTGTTACTCCCTCGATTTACTTTCTAGTTTTACCTGTACTATCTACCGTATTCTTTTAGTCTGAGGATACAAACATTAGTCAGTAGACTGTAGTAGGTATTACTCCCCCGATTTACTTTCTAGTTTTACCTATACCATCTACCCTATTCTTTTAGTCTAAGGGTGCAGTACAGTAGTCAGTGCGTTGCACCCTGCCTAACTAAGATGCTAATGTCTGCGATGAGTGGCATCTCTGTATATTCGCTGGCACTTTCATGGGAACAGTAGCTCAGTGCAGACGCTATCTGAATGTTAATTGGATTGGGAGCTTTTTGGTTTTGTATGTTATGGTTTGAGGAAAGAGTATGCTCTTAGTTTGATGTAAATACAGGCGATCTTCTATCTCTCTCTCAAAGAACAAAGCTTTGAGATTCAAGGTCCGCCTGTTCGCCGTTTCCGATTTTGTCTTATATTTTTAGCCATTCATGAAAATTGTAGATCTTTGCCCCATTTTTGAAATCTTGTATTTTTTTTTATCGCCCACTTTTCTCGCCTTTGTAACACTCAAACCAAATAAGTGTAGTTTTTTTTTCCTGTTCCTAGAGTACCTTCTCACTGAAATAAGCACTCTACTAGAATTACAATCTAGCAATTATACAAGTGTAGATGATGATTTACATTGATTATTTATTGGTGTGTAGCTATTTATTGTGTACCAAGGACAGAAGTAGCCATTGATACTATTGTGATAAATTTTTTCACCATGTTAAATGTTTATTCTCACTGTTATATTGTGTTGTATCCTAGGGAATCCCTTCAGATAATGGTGCATTCCCACAAGTGGGATGAACGGGAATGTTGGCTCCCACTTAATTCTTAAGAATAACGTATCCATATTCCCTCGCATAAGGAATCTCAGCATCAGGTAAGACGCCTTATGCGAGGGAAGGCTGTAAAATCGGGCTAGACCAAAATCATTTAGACAGGAAAAAAGCAATATATTCATTTGTTCTCATCAAACAAATCTTATCTTAAATCATGCCAGCAAAAATGGTAAGTGCTAAGCATTGTTTCTATTAGAGCGACAAAGTTAAACGACACTTTAGAAAACTAGATGCCAGAAGATTTTCCACCTTATGTTATTAACATAAGTTACTAATATTTTCTTTGTAAGAGTTACAACATGTTTGTAAAGTCTTAGTATTGTTGTATCAAGTCAACGTACTAGCACTTTATTAGTCTAAAGACTAAATACGACTTGAATGCCAAGTGTTTTGTCTATAATAGTGTTAGTCATAGAATTCTTTTTGCGTTATTAACTTAGAGAAAAATATTTACAGGAGATTGTTTTTTTTTTATGTAAACGAATGACGTGACCATCTAGTCGTTTGCCTGGTGTTAAGCGTCAGGGCCGCCCATAACAGATTGCAGTGTCACTCGGAACTCTAAATTAAAGTTTCGCGTGACACTGCACTGCGCACGTCATTTTGAGATATCTCACAGTCTAAAAGAGATTTCTAAACTGTGAGATCAGTTCATAAGTCTAATTTGCTACAATGGCCTTTACACCGGAACACAATAGTGCTTACACACTAATGCTTGGCGGCAGAATAACTGGCAAAGCGGTGGTACCTACCTAGACGAACTTTGCAGAAAAGTCCTACCACCTAGTCATTTCCATACATTTTGAGTTATCGTTTGGTGTTAACGTTAATGGAGGTCCCCCTGTGCTGAGACAAGTCTTGGATGGTGATGAAACAGGAAGACCTATGGAAATATGGACTGGGAGGAAGACCTATGGACTGGCAAGTTCTTGAAAGTAACGAAGTGTGGGTGTTTTATTTCAAAACTTAAATAACATATAATAATAAGTATACTAAACTAAACTAGACCTAAAAACTAAACTATACCTAAAAACTTTAAAACTAAGATATAAAACTAAAAATAACAATCTAAATGAATCTTGAACTATCTATAGACCGGCAAAGGTCTATAGATAGTTCAAGCAATCCGTGGAATCTGGCAACGTTCCCATGATGCTGGCAGCGTTACCCCGCTGTATAGCGAGGCTGATCCTTTGAGCAAAGTAGACGCCAGCATTATGGTCACGTTAGTAACGAAGTAATATAAAAAATTGTAGCAGTTGAAATAAAACCCTGTAATTCCTTCCAACTTTCATATTTTCATGAAATAAATATGTTAATGAGCGTGCGTAAAATTAAGCAATGTAACTTAGATGTAGATAGATAACCGTACTTAGCTAAGCATTGCTTAAAATTAAGTAAACAAACATTGGACGCATCTTAAGCATGTAGGTTATTAACACTTAATAAAGATATTATAAGATTAGGTAAGCTAATCACCTTCTCGTTATTAAGGTGGAACGTTTCACTAGCGTGGCAAATTAAAATTTTCTTGCGTTCTTTTACCAATAATAACTTAATTACTCAACGTGATTACATGAAAACTAATTTTGCGCAAATAAATAGAATGTATCAATAAATTACAATTCAAAGTATCACCTACTACATATCATTGGTTTAGCGACAAATGGCAATAGACTGAAAAACTGAGACGAAATTGGTTTATTGCCATTTATCGCTAAACTAATGATATCTAGGAGATAATTTTAATCGTTATTTGTTGATACGTTCTATTTATTTCCGCAAAATTAGTTTTCGTGTAATCACGTTGAGTAATTAAGCTATTATTGGCAAAAGTACGCAAGAAAATTTGAATTTGCCGCGCTAGTGAAAAGTTCCACCTTAAGGTAGGTACTTACTTTATACGAAGAATCGTAAAGAGTTACCTACATTTTTCTGCTATAAAATACATATGAGGGCAAGAAGTGAGTAGGTTAGGCACCAATTGTGTACGTTACTTTCGCCATGAGGGTTCCGGCATCTCCAAACATCTCCTGTGTTATGTAATATGTTATTATTATATTATGTTATTTTGTGTTTATTTATTATTTATTTATTTGTATTTTATTTATTTGGGGCGATAATGGCCGAGCGGGTAGCATGTGCGCTTCGCAACCTTACGGTACCGAGTTCGATCCTCGGCCCTGCACCAATGACTTATCTAGTAAGTGTGCAGTTTTTGATGCCATCGCTCTGTGCCACGGAGAGCACGCCCGTCGGTAACGGTTGTCATAAAAGAACATCTATTCTATGGCAATCGTTACGGGTAGTCAGACGCCTGATAGAATCTGACACACCATCCCTGTTACTGGTTCCTTATGGGTTGCGAGGTCAGGTGGCAGTCGCTCGTGTAATTCTGGTACTACCCAAAATCATTATTCATTATTCTATCAAATTGCAAAACAGTTGAATGAAATGATTAAGATGAACGGACATGCATACGCCTATTTTATGTGAAGGTTGCAAGATTATTTCTTAATTTCGAGATAATGCTACGGTTAGAATGTTAATGATTAAATTATATTTTGCAAGCGAATTTAGAAATGTTTAGCAGGTTATAGTGACCGACATTGAAACTTGTCGGATGGAACCACATAATTTTAATTATGAAATTCTCTGTGCATGAGGTGCCCCACCCCTTTTAATTTTGTTTTTATTTATGAAAAGTTGTTTGGATTAATTTGATTTTTGTTAGACATTTGTGATGTCATTTTTAAGGTTTTTCTGTGGATAGATTTTTCGTAAAGTACCTAAATTCTACCATTTAGTACCTTCAAAAATGTCGCAATGCGCGAGCGAGACAGTGGATCCAGGAATATACGAGTCTTAAATCTTAGAATAGACGGCCAAGTTATGTAGAGCTTTGGACTGATTAAATAGGTACCTAAACTAAGTAAAAACTGCCTAAAACTCACAGACATCTAATACTCTGTATAGGTAGTACCTTCTAGATGTCTGTGCTAAAATCCAATGCAGCCGCGCTCCGCCAACCACCGGCCCCCAAATTACCTAACTCGCAACAGGTTTGCGACAGGCGTAAATCTCGCGGTGATTGCTGTCATACATCATTAGTGGTGTCGAGAATGTATGCTTCGCTACCGCTGTCGCATTGCTACTGCTGTCGCATTGCTGTTGCAAATTTTACGTAATTACCCCGCCGGTTTTTTAATGAAACGAATAACGTGATAAGCTAGTCGGCATCACAGCCACTCGTACAGTTGCAGTAGCACTAGGAATTCTTAAAATTGGTTGAATAGTATAACTAAGTGGCTTTCTGTCGCGTTTTTAGTTATTCTGTCAATGAGTAAGATTGATTTTTTTTTAAATGTTTGAGATGGCCAACGCGACGATTTAATCGAAGGGGTAGCACGTTGATCTATGCAGACGAACCTTATAAAAGTGGACAATGTCACCTATATGACATTTTTACGTCTTTCTCAAAGATTTGAATGGCAGGAACCCACATAGATCTAGTTTTCTCGCTAACTCTTATGATTAAAATTACCAATCGGTATCCCATTTCCTCCATCGATCTGTGGGTGCATGTATATTAATTATGGTATGATCATCAATTCCCGTCACACGGCGATATGGCGCGTGGCACACGACGCGGCGTCAGGGATCGTAGTCGTGATGCACCATGATGCATGGCACCGCACGCGTCGGCTACCTCGTGCTGCCTCTATCTAATGATCTAATTAGGTACGGAGGTACCTATTTATGCTATAGGGTAGCCTGGATACCATTGAATTTAATCTTAACTGGATACAGACTGGAGTGTGCGGAGTATAACCTGTATACAGTACCCATACAGCTATTAGCTCTACACTATACCAATTCACCAAGCCGCTGCCAAGCGTGGTAATGATAAGCATCCAAAGTGGCATTTTATGGGGGAGGCCTGTGTTTCAGCTTTCGGCTGTTGATGTGCGTATACCAATAATACCAATACCATCATCCTCATTGCCTTTTTCCCATTTGTTATTGGGGTCCGCTCCTAATCTAACCTGTAGCGGCGAGCTACCAGAATTACACGAGCGACTGCCATCTGACCTCGCAGCCCATAAGGGACCAGTAACAGGAATAGTTAGATCAGGCTTCAGATTGTATCAGGTTTCTGACTACCCGTAACGATTACCATAGATGTTCTTATGACAACCGGGACCGACGGCTTAACGTGCTCTCCGAGGCACGGAGCGATGGCATCGAAAACTGCACATAACTTACTAGATAAGTCATTAGTGCAGGGCCGAGGATCGAACCCGGTGCTGTAAGATTGCAAAGCGCACATGCTACTGCTCGGCCACCATCGCTAATACCAATACCGAATAATAATCATGAGTTTATGAGTGTCTTTGATGAAGCATAGCATCATAACGATTTTCATTGTGAGGTAACGTGACCACGCTAAAAGGAGTGATTCTCAAGAAGTTCTCAATACATGTCGCTACCAACCCCGTAGGTAAGTTGGTTGTAAAAGGTGAAGGAAAAAGGACATGGGAGGCTGCTATATACGTGGATCCACTATCTCGCTTGTGCATTGCTACATTTTTGAATTATTAAATAACTGAATTCACTTTCAAAAAATCTGGTTGAACTATGTTCTCATGAATATCATTACAAATATTCAACAAAAACATCATATTAATCCAAACAAGATTTCATACATACAACGGTATCAAAGTTTTTCTTCTTTCCATACTGTTTTTATGTATAAAAACTTGTTTGGATTAATATCATATTCTTGTTCAACATTTGTAATGTTATTCATGAGAACATAGTTTAGCCATATTTTTCGTAAGAAAACCCCGTTACTTAATATCTTCAACAATGTCGCAATGCGCGAGCGAGATAGTGGATCTACGTATACAGCAGCCTGAACTAAAATATGTCCCGGCTTTAGGGATAGAGATATCCAACTATAAGCACTGTGTCCCATGGTGATTGGCGAGATGAACCATTCAGCTGCTATCAAAATAGGTACCTACTACACAGGCGCGGATACAGGGGGGAGGGGAGCAGGGGGCGAGCGCCCCCCTTGGCACAGGCAGTCCAGCACCAAGCGCGGTAATTAGCCAATTTACCAGGAAGATATAGGTGCATGGAATTCATCATTTAAAGAAAAGAGCGCATAATGGTCTTGTGTCGTATACTTATGTGTTTTACCACCATATCCCCCAACCCCCCCCCCCCCCCTTGGACTCTCCTACTATAATGATTTGTGCGCCCCAATCATAAAATCAACGATCTCACGAAGCGAGGGGGAGGTTGGGGCGATCCATCCCGCTAATGAAACTGATTATTGCCGCACCTTTGTTATCTGTGGGGAGTTGTAAATCAAATGTAACGGCATCATTAGGGTTGGTCTTTAACTTTTTTACTCTCGGGGGCTAAGTCAATATATTTTTTAGGGTTATCAATATCATTTTTTTTGTTGGTTTAGCTTATTATCTGCTTACAATATGATCTGCGTGAAAATTTTTTAATAAAACTTTAATCTGATCACACGCATACAATTAAATCGATAGATATAACCAGTAAATAGAACGACGAAGAACGTTCCCGCACAAATAGTGGCAAAGTTCCAAAAGAAAGTCAAAACTGACATGATTATGCTTCACACAAAACACCAAAGATAAAGAAATCATAAAATAATATAACGTAGTCAAAACTTTCCTGAAAAAACACTGAAATATTGTTTTAAAAAAGGACAATCTTTCAGCTTGGCCTAACGTACGATCTTTGGCTTTACTGGACCTCTATGCATCCGCTGCATTAGGGTAAACTGGGGTAAACCAAGCTCATTTAATTTCCGGCATGACGTCATCACCACAAGTTTTTTTCTCAATATCACAGGGCATGCGCCGTTCATCCCGCCACTGGGATGCGATACCGATCTCACGGCGATCGCGTGTCAGCCCACCGTTTGCGTAAACTGAGCCGGTACCTACCGACGAAACTCCTCGCGAACTCGATTCGGTTTAAAACTTTAAGTTGTAACTATTTACATTAACTGTTGCTTCAATGGTATCGAGGCAGTGACAACTTTGTATCCTAATACAGTTTCGCAGATTATAAGCTCTTAATTAATGGGAGCAGTGAGAAGATACTGACAGTGTGAAAAAAAACGGGCATGTGGCCGAACGCTACACTACCTGGATGCAAAATATATGTAAAAACTGATGTCTTGTTAATGGATAAGTACTAAATGCAATAAAATGTATCGACTTGTTTTACATAACATTTCTACGTCAGTTCGTCAGTCAATTCAGTTCCATTTTCTCCCATTTAAATTAATGTTAGCACTATTAGCAATCTCTCTCGCATGCCACTGTTTTTGTCTGATTCGTAAACAAACGGTAGCTCAGTGTTGCCATGTGCTTATTTATACAGACCAATTTACTGATTGCACGGACCCCGGACCGGGAAAATTGATGGGGACCGGGAGAGTACCGTGATATCATACTTTAATCAGCCGTAATGAAATATTGGGAGATATTGATGCGTAGGGAGGCAATATTATAATGTTGGTTTGATATAAAAAAGTACTAGCACCAAAGAGGTCGATGCTGAAAATTGTGATTGGTTTTTGTTTGTGCCTTCAACTGTGTTTCAATGTATTAGGAAATTATTCACTACAGATTGAAACGTAAAATTTTAACATTCTGCATGTTAAGGTTACCTGGAAGAGATTGCTGTCAGCGATAAGACCACATTGTAACACTAGTTCATAGGGTTTCATTTGTACTTGAATATTTAATTGGGGAGACAATCTATCTATTAACTAATTAATTATTTTACTTTAGCAGCATTGTTTACTTTAGATAGTGTGCCATGCAAATAGCATTATAGGTAAATGCGATCCATTCACTTCCACATAAATGAATTTTCAACCCCCTTTTATAATGTACTTAGAAAAAATAGCACCTCAAACAAGTTGACATCACTAAGCAAATCTACACGTAACCGACCGGCAGCGGGCGCCGCCGCCAGCGTAACGATGTTTACCCTGTCTCCCCCGAGATATGGCCGGCCCATTTTACGCGAATTAAAAACTGACCGTACTGTATGCCCCCTCCGTAATAAATAGATTAATAGCTTGATATGATGGAGTAGAATTGTGAGTCAAATTATGAATTGAAACAGCATCGGTGAAAGTCAACTTTTTCTTATTCAACAAAGATTTGTCGCAAAAATGTGGCATTGCAATGACATTGTAGACGATCTAATCGCATTGGGAGTATGCCCGTTACAGCTCCGCAGGCTAATCGTTCTCTCTCTATGAAAAGAACTTTAGAGTTTGGTGATTATGAAAGAATTTGCTTGTTCTGCTATTGGCAGAATAGCATAGTGTCATTTCCGCCACCTGGTAATCAGTGGAACAATGGTTGTCAAATTTCCGAATGAAATAAAAAATGATCTGTCAAACGAACTACCTTTCCCGCCAATTTGGCGCGCCCTCTGCACTCCCCAGGGTTGCTATTAGAAAGTAATTAATTAAAAGATAATTTTAAAACGTTGGAGCTAGATAATTTTGAATGTAATGAAATTAATATGAAAATTGCAGTTGTCGCACAAAAAAATTATGGCAGTATTGTGAAATACTAAATACATTGTACCTGTTTGAAACGTACACTACAGTAAGTAGGTATATAGATTTTGAGAATTAGTGTTTTATTTTTCGGTTTTTTTGCTACCTTTTACACGAAGCAGTTTGGTGAAGCTTTGTTGACCTCTAGATATCACCGTGGAATTGAATTCGATATTTTCCTGAAATGTATGTACCTACCCAGTCCACGCTATAGAACAATATTACAGTGTTAATCCAAAAATAAAATAAATGCCTCAATAATTATTCGCCGTTAGCCGAAATGTCTATTTCACACTACATGCTGCGGGCAAATGTTTCATATGTAGCTACAATACCGGCATCGCCCTCCCCGCTGTCTCGGAGTCCCAAATTATTACATGTCGTAGGTCTTGTTAAGAATTTGAATTTTGACTAATTTTGTACCCAGTTTTACGTTTTACATTATAGATATTCTTGTGTTTAGCTTTAAATAAATATTCTAACGCATAGACTGAGTAGATACATTTCTGGAAAATATCAAATCAAATCAAATCATTTATTTATTTGCAAGAATACACTACAAAGGGTACAAGATCACAGAGTAAATAATGTCATACGTGCATTCAGCTTGCAAGCAGGCGTGCAAATATTAAAAAAATATTTTTGTTACTACTTACATGTTACATATTCCCTAACACTATAGAAGCATTTACTTAAAAGCCAGTCACTTAAATGTTTTTTAAACATATTTACTTCTAAAGACTTGAGGTCATTAGGTAAATTGTTAAAAGAGTTATACACATGTTATATACGTTTTTCTTATAAATATCTTTGCGGCAAGGAGGTTGGTACAGCAGGTTCGCGAACTTAGATCTTTTTTGTCTAGTAATGACATCACTTCGTTTTTTGAAAAATTCGGGGTGAGTCTTAGTGAAAAGACAAATGTCCCTAATATACATGCAAGGCAGAGGAAGAATATTGCATGCTTTAAAAAAATTCAAATCCACAGTGTATAATAAATTACAAATTACTACAAATCCTAATAGTTACTGGTTGGCTGCATGCTGCATCCATAGAGGTCTTTCAAAGAGAAAAAAAAGTAAAAAAAAAAGAATATTAGTTTAGATGACAAATGATCATGTTGTCACTTAACAAGTGAATTAGTGCGGTCAAACGCTATCCTGTCTAGCAAAAAGACAAAATAAGTATTAGCCATTACTAACAAATTGTATATACAATTATTTATCAAAAATCTTTTATTATGCAAAAGTTTTTTGCAAATTAATTATAGATGCGTAACGTAATCACCTCACCACCGGCAATAAATTGAATCAAAACAAACACCCTTGTAACAGCAAACACGTCGGCTAACCCTAACATTTCGACACGCCCTCGCTTCGAGATTAATAGGGCTCCATGTTTAGGCCTCCGTCGCCATAGCAGCGGGGGGGATTGTCAATCTGATGTCCTCCCCTTGGCCCCGCCAAATACCACATCTCAGGGGGAAAATTTATTTATCTGGCAGCCCTGACATTTAACACGAGAAAAATAATTTTCTATAATGTCAACAGCTCAAATAGATCGTGATCTCATTGTTGTTATAATTATATTGTAGTTTAGATATTTTTTGTAACCTGTTTTTATTGAAATAATGAAGAAATGTCTTGCTTTTCCTAATAAAGTGAGCACAGGTAGATAATCTAAGGAAATCATGAAGGAAATACAGTTACTCAATTTTAATTTAATTTAATGTAATGTCGCTTAAATATGATTTAAGGCTGCTATTACATTTTGGCGAGCTCAGTACCGCGCGCGCGGTATCGAGCTCGCAGCGTCCGTTGGTTTGACCAAATATCTCTAGTTTTATTTATTGATATATAAATAAGAGAGCATTATTTAAAATTATGAAATTATTTGTAGTAGTTTAGAAAAATAATGAACTTTGTTTTGGTAATTTTATTTGGTAATATTTTGTCGATGTAATATAAAACTCTGGAGATATTTGACCTTTTGTTGGAGCCTTTTTTAATAAAAATTAAATTTAATTGGATATTTTTCTAATTACTTGAAAGGCAAAAATCAAAAATCTGTTCAGTCATTATGGATGTACGGGATGTATTTAGTGGAGTATAATTTAGTTTGAAGACTTACGTTAGACAGAATTTGCAAATTAGAGCTCTCAAATCGGGTCTCTGTGTGTTTTTGCCAAAACGAACACCAGGAGAATGATGATTACTAAATAAATAAAATAAATAGGTAAGTTAAAATTCGCTCTGTAATAATTATCGAAGAAAATGAAATGAAGGGTATTTTTCATATAATGACTAAGTATACACATTAAAGCTATGCCGACGAAAACCTTGCAACTACGCATAATTTTGTAACAACAGCCTTAAGTTATGCTGACAAAATTGGTGCTATTTCATTATTAAGAGAAAAAAGTGAGGTACCTAGTTATTTACTTAGAACTTATTTTCTAAGTGTAAATACCCTGGGTGTTTCTTCCGAGATATAGGGATATACGTAGCAAAATATTTTTAGGAATATTGTACATTTAAATTTTAAATTTGTACGATGGTACTAAAAATGGGGGAAAAACAATTGATGTGACTAAGTAACTTTATTTATTCTGTGGTAGAATCATTTTACAGGTGGTCACGGATCTACATAGTAAGGTGTATTGTTTTTTTCTCTAATCTGTGGGTGTAGGTTAGAGAAAAAAACAATTGACTGCTGTGGCTAGTGTTTATACCACAGATCTGTACCTGGCTGGGCTGGCTGGTTTATACACAGATTAGAGAAAAAAACAATTGACTATGGTTTTTACAATAATCTATGTGCTAGTGCTAACGTCACAGGTCGGTACAGGTCTGTGGCTAACGTCAACGTCATTATGCCATAGACTAGTATTGTCATTATGCCATATTTTGATATATTTGTTTGACAGAATTTAATGATAAACACAAAAATATTAAAAATTCTCTGTTTACTTCACAGAATTCGCCCTATTCACATAGGGTTTACTTATTAAACTCTTTACCAATTTATTTAAATATTTGAAATCCCTTTTTTGCAATGTCTGACATTACCAAATCTGAGGCGTCCATAGCTTCCGAGGGCTCGACCATCAATAAGTACGTCGTTCCCGTTTTAAAGAAGGATATATCTGTGTTTGATGGAGCTTACACCTTTATGAAGCAGAGGTTCGCTGAAGAGATGAGGAGAATTGACGAGGAAATGACCAAGTTTAGGTGAGTGCAATCGTCCTCTAACTTGGATGATAAAATAAATAAATAAAGCCCAACGATCACATACGTAGATCCTGGACCCTAACTAGGACTCTCTGTATCTAGGGCCCCAAGAACTACGATGACCATGGTCCCACAACACCCAGACACAGAACAAGTATTTGCGCTTTTTTCACGTGCACAAATACTTGTCCTGTCTCCGGAATTGAACCCTCCGCCTCCGGGCTACGAGCCGACCTACTCAACCACCACACCACAGAGGATGTCAATAGTGTATCTATGATAGAATAAGGCACATAACTATAATGTCCTCAACTGTATCCACACGCGTTGACTATTTTTTGTACGCCATAAAAATATTTTTCGAGAAAACAAATGGTCAGCAGAGGATGTCTTCCTACTGATGATAATGATGAAATGAAGGCTAAGTGCGTTCATCGTGCATGAAAAGTATCCTTAGAGAAAATAAATGTTCCGCAGAATATTGTCTTTCTACTGATGTTGACGATGATGGTGATGATAATGATGAAGTGAATACTAAGTAGGTAGGTACCTTCCCTACTTCTTGCTTCGCATGGCTCGTAGGAAAGCTCGACTGAATCATTCTTATAACCGATCTATAAATGTAGCATGATGGTATGATGGTAATGATGATGATGATGATGATAATGATGAAGTAAAAACTAAGTGCTTTACCTTCGTCTCGCTTCGTACCGTTCATAGCAAAGCTCGTCTGGTTAAGAAGAACGGTTAAGTTAAGAACGATCCAGACGCTGACGCAAACGCGGCTTTCTTTACTTGGATGGGTGGTCACCCTTGTGCGGCAAAAAGTGGTAAATCAGCGCTACCGTGCTGTTCCAGAAGCCGTCAAGTTAAGTATTCAGGTGGTTTAAAAATTCTGATTGTACGGGGTTAAACTTGCATAAGTACCGACACGAGGTTGAAGGAAGCTAATTTGCTTTGCTTTTTTGGCTTAAACTTAACTATAATGCTCATTTGCTTTACTTAAAAGACATGTAGTATTCATCATCATCATCATCATCGTCGACAGCCTGAAGACGTCCACGGCTGAACCTCCTGCTAGGCCTCCCCCAGAGAGAGAGCGTCACTTTGAGCGGCTGCTCACCTCCTGCATCCATCGGCTCCCCGCGGCTTTCACCAGATCGTCGGTCCACCAAGTGGGGGGCCGGCCTACGCTGTGTCTTCCGGTTCGTGGTCGCCACTCGAAAACCTTTCTTCCCCATCGGTTGTCAGTTCTGCGAGCGATGTGGCCTGCCCATTGCCATTTCATAAAATATTACTTACAAATAAACGCATTGCTTTGTTTATTCTCCTCAACCTAATCCTGAAACATTTTTCATTCACGATTCAATTCACTAGCTCACTCCTACTTATGTACGGCGAGATGGAAACCTATAACTCTGGAGCTGGGATCCCCAAAGCCAAGGAGATTCCTGCTTCTACCTGGGCCAGCATCTCTAACTCTCCTCTCATTGAGGGAGAGGGGGACGACAAGATGCTGAGGCTGCAGTTTGATGTCAGCCATTTTGAACCTGACGAGGTAAGAGTTCCATAACTTTACTAGGACTAAATAGGCGGTTATCAATTCTAAAAATAACGAGTAAACATTATTTACTTACAATAAGTTAATAAATAATGAAATCATTGAAAAAATAAGTACAATCGGGTAACCAAAATACCCGACGACGAAACGACAACGAAACACGACACGAAAAACGACGAATACGATACGACAACGACGAAAACGATAAAACGAAAACGACACGACACGACGACAACACGACACGACACGACGACAACGAAAACGTAATACACGTCGTCGTAATACGATTTTAAAGTTTCTAGAGGTGGAATCGCCTGTGGCTTTCTCGCAAAACGGAGATCTTATGACCTGCATAGCGCTGGTGACTTCACATGCAAGGAGATTGTATGTAGAGCTTCTTATTGTGACTTTTTTGTGAACTGAGATTAACTTGCGTAGAATTTGTTTAAACTCCAAGGGTGCAATATTTGCACCTTTGGAGTTTAAACAAATTCTTGCGATACAATATGTCTAACGTGTAAACCATGAACTTTTCCGATATATTTGTTTCAAGATAACAACTTTTGTAAAAACAAAGCAGAGCTATACTGACCACAGCTGCGTTATTACCCACACCTCCACATAGCATGAGAACCGCAACAAATGGTCTAAAACTAGGTCTCAAAGTACCTATACGATTATTTATTGCAATACCCTATACTTTTTTTTTTCTTATATTTTGGCTCCACACATAGTGTATTTAGCCAGTGTCAAGTATTGTAATTATTCATCGAGTTATGGAATATTTCACGTGTAAAGTCAAGTCTTCAAGTCTTAGTCACAGTCCAGTCTAAGTCAGGTAATCATAGTCCAGTCTAAGTCATACCCTAGTAAAGTGGTGGTGACTTTACTAGAAGCTTCTATGGAATTTTGGAAGCAGCACGAAAAACCACGTTTCACTACATTATATCACTTGCCCACACTCATGCTCGTAATTCAGCACTTAATGCGTAAAACACCACCAATTTTAACCATTAACACTGGAAAAAGCACAAGTTTAGAAAAATGATATAATGAAACGACGTGAACTTTTTCAAGTTCCCGCCAAAACTCCCACCCTATCATTGCAATAATTATTTATCATAAAAATAGGGCTTTAATAAAGTGGTCATACAAGGGGGCCAGTCCCTTATTTCTATACCTACAGGGGATAGAACTAAGGTCCTCCCTCCACGAAACGATTTTTTTAATAACAAGTTGATTCACTGTACATTATTGTCAAAGTTTACGAAAATTGGAAGAGGGTTATAGTGTTCTAGAGGAAAATTAGTAAAACGTATTCTTACCATCTCATAAGCAAATGGCTAGTCCTATTAACGAATGATTAGGCCGCCTGGATAGGTTTTCAAGCTCGATTGCCTCATTATCATTCCAACACCTAACACCAACATCAGCGCTTCTGGAGCAGCGGTCCCAGCAGCGCAGAACCACACTTCGTTACTTCAAGGACCTGAGATGGCTCGGATATCTTCCCGCGGGCAGGGGGAAATGCATAATACATCTCAAGCGGGACGTCACGCGTCTCAGTGTCGGACTTATCATTAGCACAACCTTGTAGTGTTTTACAGCAGTTCTCATTCTACGCCTAGTTTTCCATCTTAGCAGTCCATACCCATTTCTGAAGCAAATAGCTCAGTTGCTAGTAACGTTGACTCACCATTCGTGGGTCTTGCGTATGAATCCAGCAATGAACCTGAACTTTCGGTGAAGGACAATATCATGATTCGTTGCTTCGTGGATGATAGGCCTTTTTCTAGTACTCGCCAAGCAGCAACCACATTTACCACACCATCAACATAAGAATCTGCCACCAAATACTATAACGGTAGCCTTAGTTACCTTCGATCAGGTATACCCTTAGTTACCAATCCAGGCGTAGCGTTGGCTCCATCTTCAGCCAAACTTGTCATATCCGATGAAAAGTTCTAACCTTCTGAGGTTAAAGAAAACGTTAAATCATCGTAATGAACGTTGAGATCATTACCAACGCTAGTCCAGTTGTTTTTAAAAGTCACCTCCACAGTCAAACCCAAAGTAATTTATTTTCATGTTTACCGCTCGTAAAACGTATGCAACTGATGGGGGAAGAAAGGTTCTCGATTGGCGAACACGAACTGGAAGACGCAGCATAGGCCAGCTCTTCACTAGGTGGGCCGACGATCTGGTTAAAATCGCGTGGAGCCGATGGATGCAGGAGGCAAGCAGCCGCTCAAAAAGGCTCTCTGTGGGGGAGTCCCATGTTCAACAGTGGACTTTTCCAGGCTGTTGATGATGACTTCACTTCTAAACTAATCTTATCAACAGGTTGTTGTGAAAATCTTAGATGATAAGTTGGTGGTCTCAGCTCAGCATTGCGAGAAGACTGAAGCATCCAATGTCTACAACGAGTACCACCGCGAGTTCACTCTGCCCCCTAATACGGATCCTGGATTAGTCGAATCGGAGCTGTCTCAAGATGGCATACTGACGGTGAAGGCACCCCTGCATCTTGCTGTTAAAGCTAGTTGTGTGGCTTAGAGAGACCAAAAGGAATCTTAAAGAACTACTGGGAACAAAAACTGCCGCCTAAACCAGAGCTTAAACGATGAGTTCTGGCGTGTTTTTATTAATAACGGGATTCACATTGAAATAGCATCCTTTAGGATTCTATGCTAACACATGAAATTGTATTATGAAATTACCCTAAATATAATTACCATGAGGAAACACCCCCTAAATCTGACAAGGCTACCAGTGCCCAATCCAAAGAATGCCTTTCGGAAGCTGTGTTATGTTTTGTTTGTTTTTTTGCTGCATCAGAAGTTGAAATACTAAATACTCAATCGCTCGTTGGGACTTTAATTTAAAGTGAAATCTGCCCTGAAATAAACGACGGAAATGAAAAACATAAGAAAAACACAAGCGAAATAAGTACGCTCACGTGTTATTTTACAACAACCAGCTAATGTTTAGCTTTCCCAATCCCTACTAATCCCTACTGATGTAGGTACCTACATAAAAGGGACGTGTATTGTTGTCTGTTTGCTTGTTTGTATATGTATGTATGTTTGTGTGTAGGTACGCCAAAAGTGCAAAACTAATTTAGATGAAATAGATTCAATACTATAATAGTTTCTACCAAGATCAATATTCTCACACACACACTCTTACACTCGTTTATCTCGGAAAATTAAACTACCCGCTGGAAAAGCCGCGGAGCGTTTTATGCCTACCTCAGTACCTCTATAACTTTGAGTATTACCATAATGCAACTTGAAGCACGTTTGCGCTTTCCAATATCAGCAGTCCACTTTCATCATTCATTTTCTCTGCAAACTGCTTTGACACCGCAAAATCATACCTTCATAACCTAGCATTACGCTCCGGGTTAGTTGTGTGCCTACGCTATATCTGTGTATGACATCGGATGACGTGGCCTGGCAGATAAACGGCAAACTGAAACACGCACACATTCACAGAACTGTTAGGGTTGGGGTACAGCGGGAGCTAGATTCTTTGAAATACCGTACTACCGTATACTTTTGACGTAAGTATTTTTATTACCTATAACTACGTATGGAGAATTTCAAGGTACCTATAGACGTGGAAATAAAAAGCAGCAAAGTATTTTTAAGTAGCAAAAATGAATATACTTTAACTTTTCTCTTGCTTGTTTGGAATAGGAAAGCTTCCCTAGAAATTGACCCATTTTTGCGCACTTGCTTAGTGTATGGCTGTAATGTGGAATGAGCTTCCCCCAGCCGTCATTCCCCAGAGCTACAATAGGTATGCGAGCAGAGTCCCCTCATGCTGGGACCCAAGTCTAGACTGTCTAAATTGTGATTGCATTGTTCGCATATTGTTATACAATTTGTTAAGTTTGACAGATTATGATTATCTACCTATAGAAATTCTGTCAAAAATGCAATCTCAATTTATTTATTAGTTTGGCCACTGATCTCTTGCTCTCACTACATCACTAACCTTAGCAGGTCACCTGGATATTCACACGTGCGCATGTGTGCGTGCGGAGTGTTGATGCGGCGCGTTGCCATGGTAACCGGCGCGCTTGCTTCCCAGAAGAGTGGCTATGTAGGCTTTCTACGTGTAGGTAGATTTGCCCTCTGTAGGTGGTACTTTGTATAGCGAGCTGGGGAATGAGTTTAGGGCAATTTCAGAGAAGCTTTTATACCCCACGTACGTGTAGGACAATACGGAGAATTTCAGTAACATGATAGGATTTCCAAGAGAAATGTTAACTGCGTTGACGAAGAAATTCAGAATGTGCCAACTATTTACACAATGTTTAATCATTTTAATAGAAAATGTCGTGACATTCGATAAGTATAGTTTAGGTACTTTCAGCCACTTTTGCTTGTTATTGAGTTTTCATCTGCAATTAGCTGGATGCATTTGGGTTCAAATACCGCTTATGATTTTTTTCCTAGGTACTACTTAAGTACTAAAAAATTAACCAGAATAAATTCTAAGTAAACCTACATTTAGTTATTAAAATAAATAAGCCAAAACCAACCTGTATATGTCAGCATCATCATCAACAGCCTGAAGACGTCCACTGCTGAACATAGGCCACCCCCAGAGCGGGCCACCTTGAGCGACTGTTCGCCTCCTGCATCCAACGGCTCCCCGTTGCTTTCACCAGATCGTCGGTCCACCGGTGTATATGTATTGTAGTCCAATTGCTGATTTAATTTTTTTTTGTAAATTACGTGAAGAGCTAGTCGTTCACCTGATGCTAAGCGTCATGACTGCCCGTAACAGATTGCAGTATCACTCGGAACTCTACTATAGATTTATTAAGAAAAGAAAGCAAATACTAGCAGTTATAAAACATAAATCAGAGTGAAAAAAAGAACTTGATTCCACATCAATCTCTATTAAATTCAATAATATGTAATGCATATCATAATGTAACGAACTAGAATCATATTCTCACCTGTGGTACAAATCTATGGGGTGCCAGCGCCGTATGCTTCATTTGGCCTTTGTCCCTGATAACTCCCCCACAGCGGGGTAAATCGCATGGAAAAGTCAGCCGCTAATGACGGCGCACCCTCCGTTGTCAGAGATCGAATTCACGAACTTTTGTTGATGCTTAGATTGACTGCTGATTTGATGACTTTTTTTTATTTGTGGACATTACACACGGCGCCATTTAGCCCCAAACTAAGCATAGCTTGTACTATGGGAACCAGATAACTGATATAATACTTAGATTTTTTTTTTGTTTGTAAATACATACATAGAATACAATACTGGGTGGCGCAAAAGTAAAGGCCCTATTTGGTTCAGCTATAACATTTTTTCTAAATTAGAAAACTAGATTTAGGTTTTTTTAAATGTATATTTGTGCCATTAAATTTCGTACCATTAGGATTTAAAGATGATGTCTTTTAAATGGTGACCTCCAGAGTTGATACACATTTGAGCCCTATTTATGACATTTTGCATAACTTGCCGTAACACTTCCTGCGATATGTTCGTTATTTCTTGACGAATGTTTTCTTTTAGAGCTGCGAGAGTCTGTGGCTTGTTCACATACACCCGAGATTTCAAAAAACCCCAAAGAAAGAAGTCTGGACTGGTCAGATCGGGTGATCTTGCAGGCCAAGGCAAATCGCCAAAACGAGAGATAACTCGGCTTGGAAAAGCGTCCCTCACTAAGTCCATAGTGTCGCGCGCTGTGTGTGCCGTAGCGCCGTCTTGTTGAAACCAGATGTGCTCCAGCCCCAATTCGTCCAACCTGGGTATCAAAAACTCACGTAACATGGTTCTGTAGCGTTCTCCAGTGACAGTTATCGCATTGCCTCCAGCGTCTTCGAAAAAATAGGGTCCGATCACTCTGTCAACACAGATGCCACACCATACAGTAACTTTTAGTGGGTGTAGAGGTGTTTCTTGAATAATGCGCGGATTATCAGTGCCCCAGAACCGAGTATTCTGCTTATTGACATGCCCTGAGAGATGGAAATGCGCTTCGTCACTCATAACCAATTTTGAAGGAAAATCATCTTGCAAAATGTCATAAATAGGGCTCAAATGTGTATCAACTCTGGAGGTCACCATTTAAAAGACATCATCTTTAAATCCTAATGGTACGAAATTTAATGGCACAAATATACATTTAAAAAAACCTAAATCTAGTTTTCTAATTTAGAAAAAATGTTATAGCTGAACCAAATAGGGTCTTTACTTTTGCGCCACCCGTTATAACACCCAAACACAGAACAAACTCACACAAATGTTTGTCCTGGGTAAGAATCGAACCCACACAACCTATATAGTTCAGAAGGCAGAGCTACTACCAACTGAGCTAACAGGCCAGTCCTCTAGCGGCTGGTCTGGTTTGTCAGTCTGTGTACAGGCTGATACACAATGTAACATAACTTGCTTACGTGCATGTCGTTGAATGACTTAAAGTCCCTAAAAAAAATTATACGTAGATTAAAAAAAAATTCGTTTGCGATTACAGAAAAGTGCTGATTTTTTTTCCCATTTATATAAACTACACTTACTGGTTTATTCTTATTCTTAAAAACTTGGTAACATTCAATAACTATAATACTTGAAAAGCATATTTTTGTTTTTTTTTTGATGCAGGAGGCAAGCAGCTGAGGGCGGCCTATGTTCAGCAGTGGACAACTTCAGGCTGTTGATGGTGATGATATAGGTACAAAAAAGTTAAAGAGAGGACAGCGTGGCTTTTTTTAATTTTTTTAATCATATTTCTAAAGCCCTTGTTCAAGTGTGAGGCGTAAGGGGCAAGTGTAATTTTTTTCTACTTTGTGGGTAGGAATATGCTGATCTTCAACATCAATATATCGACGTTAAACTCGAGCTATTTTCTATATAAATAGGTGCGAAAATGGCGTATCACAAACATACAAATGAGATAATGAGATAATAATGACATTAAACAATTTTCTTCTTAGTTTTTCAGTCTATTGCCGTTTGTCGCTAAACCAATGATAAGCAGGTGATACTTTTAATTGTAATTTATTGATTATATTTATTTGCGCAAAATTATTTTTTTATGTAATCACGTTGAGTAATTAAGCTATTATTGGCAAAAGAACGCAAGAAAACTTGAATTTGCAGCGCTAGTGTAACGTTTCACCCTAATATAGAGAAATGGCATGCATTCGAAATACAAAACATAGAATAAGGGAGGGAGGCAGACCGAAATAAAATCATTGGCACGTGATCAACGCCTAAGTTGTCCGAAAGTTTTGTTTTCTCTGACCAAGCTTCTTTATCTTTTTACCTCAGCCAACCATAATTACCATAGCAACATGACGAATGCGAGTCTCCCCTGGCCAAACGGGCGCAAGCAAGGGTTCGCACCGGAAATGAGTTTTTTTATCCCCCACCCTCCCGGAAGCGAGGAATCGATGTGACGATCTTAGTGGACAGGTACGAGGGTATCTGGTTTTATTTTACTTTTGAGGAAGTTTGGAGTAATTGCGTTTTTTATAGATACAGTAAAGATAATTGAAATAGCCAAAACTGGCGGATGCGAGTGAAGACATTAATGTAAAATGTAATGTAATTAACAGCTTTTTTTTTCTATAAGTAGTTAGAACTATCTTTGAAACCTTCATGACTTAATATTTTTGGTTTTCATTTTTCTACGTACGTGTATATGTTGCAGTCAAACTCTTATCCAGTCAAAAGTAGTTTTGTCTTTTGACTGGATAACAATTTTGACTGCAAAATATAAGCTAGATGACTTTGATAACAATGCAACAGGCAAAAAAAAACATTTAAAAATATTTAACTTCAACTTCAACTCTTGGTTAATGACCTCTATTCTTTATACACACAAACTGCATATTCAAACTGTCAAATCCATACATTAGGCAATCAAGTGGCAATAGAACTACGTAGGTAATCTAATCGCTTAGTCTGGGACACGCTTTCTTTTGAGACCTTTTTGACTATTTCGGTTCCAAATACATCTAATTTGTGATTGGAATATCAACTGAGATTCGCAAACGTTCGAGAAACTTTAAAATATTTATGAAACGTAACGAAAATATTTTTTCAGTACAATTAATCTTTGGTATGTTTTGTCTTTAACGCGTGCTGAAACCACAACATTGCGACTGAAAGAATGATTGTTGAATAGAATTATGTGAGCGTGGTTACATTATGCACCTACATACTTGGTTAGGTAATAATTAAGTCTATGTATAAGGAGCCGCAAACACAGAAGATCGCAACGTAGGCCGGTTCCCCACTAGGCGGACTGATAGCCTGGTCAAAACCGCGGGAGCCGATGGATGCAGGAGGCAAGCAGCCGCTCAAGGTGGCGCGCTCTGGGGGATGCCTATGTTCAGCAGTGGACGTCTTCAGGCTGTTGATGATGAGTCTGTGTTTGAGACCACGGTCAAATACAAGCCTACTCAGTTAAATAAATAAAAATGTGTTCTTAATCTAAAAAAATCCATGTATAGATCGTTCGATCGTTAAAATGTCCCCTGATGTATTTATATTATTTAAAAATATGCAAGTAAAACATATTAATCTGTGGTGGGTACATACAAGTTTAGATAATGCTTAAATATTACTTTATATTTTCGATAATACTTGCATATTTTTAAATAATATAAATACATCAGGGGACGGACAACTTACGGTGAACGGTATGTAGGTACATCTAATATACAATTTAAAGCGGGTATTGAAACTCCGTACTTTGTGTTCTTTTTTTTAATCTTTTTTTTTTATATATTAAGAGCGACAAACAAGCATACGGCCCGCCTGATGGAAAGCGGTAACCGTAGCCTATGGACATCTGCAACACTAGGGGCGTTGTCGACGCGTTGCCAGCTCAGTAAGGCATTTTTTTGATACCCATTTTAAAATCTAATATTTTAATCTAACTTTTATTTGAAAGTTGAGTCGACATCGACTATGTCAGCCCTGTCATGCGCCTCTGCAGGCAAGACATTGTGGACAGTAAAACACCATAACACAAATGCATGTATTTTTGTAAATGTATTTACTCATGTTCTGACAAATAAAATATCTTTATCTTTATCTTTGAAATGAAATGAAATGAAATGAAATGAAATGAAATGAAATGAAATGAAATGAAATGAAATGAAATAATTTATTTGTAAGAATTTTGGGTTACAATATTGCAAAGATGGATTAGCACATAATTCTTCCAACAAAATTTTGCCCATAGGTACAGGCGTACAAATATTCGTAATTGGATCTAATTTAATTGTGTCAGTATTCAATAATGAGATTAAGAGATTATAGTTATCATTTTTGAACATTGAATTATTATTTAAAAAACATAAAATACATTGAACACATTAAATACAAATTAAATACATTGAATTGGTCAAACTAATCTATATCTATAAGTACTAATCGAAGTACTAATCGTATCTTTGTCATTACTTGCATTTTTAATATCTCTTACTTAACTTTATCAAACACCATTGTGAATATAGCGTCTTAGCCGCTTATACAAAACATAGTGCATAGCTAACCTAAATAGCCATTACCGAATGGGCCCAGTCTTCCTGCTAGAGAAAGGTGCGCTGCAGACAGAATATAAATTAAAAACGTATATTTATATCAATATCGTGACTGGCCGCGCGTGCGCCGGCGTACGATCAATTGTATGAAAGGTAATAAATTCAGCTTTATAACTATCACCTGCTTGCTTGCTCGGTGCAGGGAATAAGTTTTATTATCTGTGGTCTGCGTAGACACAAGGAGTATGGAGGGTTCTGGCGCCAAAATAATAAACCTAAAAGTATTAAAGTTGCGACACAAACAAAATAATACTTAAAAAATCAAAATTGGTTTTTCCGTTTGATACACAGATACACAACTACATATGTTAATCTTATAATACCAAGTTTCAGGGGGGGGGGGGGGGGGGGGGGGGGGGGGGGGGGGGGGGGGGGTAATTAAGGGTAAACTATACGGGTGACAGAGGCTGCACTGCATATCACTTTATATATACTTTGACTCTTGGTTAATGACCTTTGTGGAGAGGTAACCACAATTTTGCCAATATCATGTAGAATGATACCACATCAAACGAAGACTTTTGTTTAAGGGGGAACGTTTCCTCAGCGCGGCAAATTCAAATTTTCTTGCGTTCTTTTGCCAATAATAGCTTAATTACTCAACGTGATTACATGAAAACTAATTTTGTGGAAGTAAATTGAATGTTTCAACAAATTACGATTAAAAGTATCTCCTGGATATCATTGGTTTAGCGACAAATGGCAATAAACAATTTTCTTCTTAGTTTTTCAGTCTATTGTCATTTGTCGCTACACCAATGATAAGTAGGTGATACTTTTAATTGTAATTTATTGATACATTATATTTATTTGCGCAAAATTAGTTTTCATGTAATCACGTTGAGTAATTAAGCTATTATTGGCAAAAGAAAGCAAGAAAATTTGAATTTCCGGCGCTAGTGTAACGTTCCACCTTAATGAGAAATTTTAGGACATGGAATGAATGAGGTCAGCTTTGAATCTCCAACAAAACAAAAGAATATATATTTACAACAGTTATGCCCATCTGCAGAGACAAAGGCAAGCTTAGGAGCTGCCAACCTTTAGTCCAGACGGAGATTACCTACAGCCCCAATTCACGCGAAAACGAATTCTTTATTTTGAACTAGGTACGCGTAACTCAAGTGACTCGAATGTCAGCGTCACAACTCACAAGTCATATGTGAAGGGTCGCGCTCCCCCGCGGCCGCCATTTTTTCTCAAAGGTGACGCGCGCCTGCGCACCTGTCTTGATAGACCTCGAAAACTTCAGATAGGGCTTTTATGCAGAACATTTTTATTACTAGTAACGTATAATATGACAATAGAAATTATTCCGAAATACCGACCGATTTCCGATTATTATTATTCTTATTCGGAATTATTTCCGTTTTTTTTTCTGTTATGGTTTTTTTTATTTATTTTTTTATCTGCAATACCTCTGGTAAGTCGATAGCAGCAAATATAATATTTTATTTCGTAGCATATAAATTCATTAATTTTAACATTCAACAAGTGTAATAATTAATTTAAATAGTACTTACTTAAATTTATTTAATAAACACATTTTCTATTCTAAAAGCGCAAGATCAGTGGCAAAAAAAAAACAAGTTGACCTTTCGTTGACCTTTTGACATAGGCACGCGTTGATGTCTTTTGTATGAGATTTACCTTTTGTTGTATGGAAACTGTGTTATATCGTAATATTTTTACCGCTTCCCGATATTCGGTTAATTCTGTTATTGAATTCTTTGAAAATTGGTAATAAATTTAAGTAAGCATGTAGATACATTTTTTTATGCGATTGAATGACCCGACGAGTTAGTCGTTCACCAGATGTTAAGCGACACGGCAATTAATCAGATTACTAGACTGAGTGATCAGATCATAAAGACTCATTTGCCCAGTAATTTCACTAGCTACAATGCCCTTCAAACCGGAACACAGTAGTGCTTGCACACTACTGCTTGGCGGCAGTATAACTGGCAAAGCGGCGGTACCTACCTAGACGAACTTTGCAGATTATGTTATTATTAAATATGATCTAAGATATCCTTAGGTGGCGGCCCATACACGTTCAATTTTATTGATCAATCTTTGTGATTGGTCAATTTTATTGATCGTGTAGGGTTAGTATTGGTCAATGTTTTTCGGTTTACAAAATGAAGAAAACATTGACGGAAGTGGTCTCGTCAATTTTATTGATCAATAAAACTGAGCGTGTATAGGGGGCCTTATAAAAGCTCCAGTTGACTTCCGTGGCTCTACTTCGTGCCTTTCTGACATTTAATTTCGAAACCATAACTAATTTAAATAAAAAAATAATTGTTATTTTCACCGCCGATATGTTGTCATCGAACTGGGTCCACAGATATTGTGACCCTGTTCTACAGTTTTGTATTATCTCAAACATTTAAGGTTCTTATAATCCTACCCTACTAATATTATAAATGCGAAAGTGTGTGTGAATGTTCGTTACTTTTTATCCGCGGGTAACACCGCGGAGCACAACTAGTTTGTAATAACTTTAGTAAGCACGTAGTCAATATATTTTTAAATATTATCTACTTAAACTAAAATATTATTTAGTTACAATTCACGAGAGACTCTATAAGTCTATATTATCTTTATTCGCCTTTCTGAGATTTAATATCTCAAGATATATCAGACTCATGAGTGTATTTATTTACCAAAATGTTTATCTAGGTATAGTTTTATCCTACAAAGAAATATAGATTCCCAGTTTTTTTAAATTATACGCCAAAACAAAGGAGCATAGGAAGCTCTACCAGTTCTAAAGCCCCCGCCACACTCCGCTGCGCACGCGCCTACTAACATCCTTTTCTCTCAGACAGTTGTGACGACGCCTTTATCAACCGTTACCAACGTCACAGAATAAATAATAGTACTGCTTACTAACGTACAGTCAGCGGCAAAAGAAACTCTTTCTGAACTAATTGAGTAAGTGTGTGATGTTTTTATGAGCAATATTATTTTTGAAGCGAATATACAAACAATGTTAAAATATGGTACTTTTATAAACGTAATAAGTAGGTACTTACTTTGTTAATTCCCTTTCGAAGACTCTTCATAATGTATAGTAGGTATAAGATGGAGAATACGATAGATGGCTACGGTTCTTAGTAAGTATTAATGAGGCTTTTTATTAAAAAAAAGAATTTGTATTTTATGCATAACCCAATAGATGGCGCCAGTTGTGGTTTTACTAAAATCTGTCACTGTCACTGTTTTAAGCTTAGACCATAGGTTAGAGGAAATGTGTCACGATACTGACTGACAACTTCAAACTCTTTCGTTTATTTTTTAGTTTCGTTGCGGGATACCTCGGCTTTATTTTGGATCATAATATTAACGTTTATCTATCTCGCAGATCTACTGTACTTCAATTTACTTAAAAGAACGCACCATAGACTACTTAGGAGATACTACAGGCAATGTACTCGTGGTCCACCCAACTGAATTTGACATTTCTTTGTAGGTAGTCTAAGCATTTTCTTATGTTTAAACTACTCTGTGGTTTGAAAGGCTTAAACTATGTACTTACAGCGCCATCTAGAAAAGAAGCGGAACTAGTGTTATTTTGTAAATAAAACTCCTCATTAGTTCTGCTGTTTTTTTTTAATATTTGTAGATATCTAATGATTCGATGATGGAGGTAATCATGCCAATGTATTTAGGCATGATTTTTATTCACCATTTCATAATTTAAACAACGGCATCATATTCTTATTCTGAGTGGGGGCGATAAAGGCCTGCACTGACGTCGCGCTTGGGGTGTATTGACCATTTCCCCCTGCCAGCTCAGTCACCCTAGCCAACCTAATTCCTTGAAATATCGGAGCACAGCCTTAGGTCGCTTACATAACTGTTCCAGTGATGATGATGGTGGTGATAATGACAAAGAAAGCATACGGATGAGCCCAAGCATGCTGATGATGATGAGCGATTCTTGTGATTGACGGGTTTCGACATCTCAGCTCGTAGACCCGTTTTTATTCTTGCATCTTCCGTGGCTTCGCAGTGCAGCAGCACGTGCTCCACGGTTTCTTGCTCCTGCATGCAACCACGACACAGAGGACTGCCCGTGTCTCCGATTTTATGCAGACGGTAGTTCAGGTCGCAGTGCCCCGTCATGATACTTACAAGGCGGATATTATTTTTTTTATTATTAGGCTTATAAGGCGGAGGTCCTGCCTAGTTAACTTAACAATGGCATATTATACACCAAATTTTTTTATGCATTTGTAACCGATTTAGAAAAGAGGAGGTATTTTTATATAATTGTGTAAGTTGGTCACACTTTTCGTAAATCATCCTCAGAGCAGACACGTCCTTTTGGTCAACGCTAGAGTTATATTCATATTACTCATTAATATTATACCTTTATTATAAACTAGCTTTTGCCCGCGGCTTCGCACGCTTGAATTGTGTTATTTCTACGTTTAGGTACTCTAATAATAGATCATGCATTTTCTATGTACCAAACAACAAATCCACTAAATCTTTTCGGAGCAGAGCACGTATTAGCACACGTGTAAAATGCATTTACCTATACGACGCGTACATAATTAATTTTGTTAATACTATTTAGAAATTACAAATACTTAAGTACACCACTGTAAAAGGAGTCGACATTTATATGTCCACTATTTTCCACGTTGTCTCATTTCACTGCACTTTCAACATAGTGGAGGGAGTGAGGAAATAACATGTGTACAAAGCTCAAATCAGAATCGCTTTTGCAAAGAATGTTTCATTTTTAGGGTTCCGTAACAGTTTTAAAATAAAGGAATCCTTTGTGGCGTAGTTGGGCATGACATGACAAGTACGTCTCCACACTATCATGCCTGCCTAAGGTTCCATTATAGGTTAGGTGTAATGTACGCCACAAATGAAATGTTACAAAGCATCATTAAAAAGAATAGAGGAAACAGTTCTTATTTTTAATTATTAGGTGAGAGTCGCCTTTGATACTATGAAAACACCGAGAGCCACAGCTAAGTGGTAGGATCCTCTCACCAACGAGTGAAGTCATTATCAGATGCGAACTTACTTCTCCTCACCTTAAACCTTCAGGTCCCGAAGGTCCCGAAGGAGGGTCCAGCAGCCTTCCCCATTTAACCCACCCTTACCACCGTGCAAAACTCATTCTAATTCCTCTTTATTTCCCTTTCAATAAGACTCACATCACAAGTTAAACTATCATCACAAGGGAACTCTTTGATCACAAGTAATCTTAGTTTTTAGGTCTAGTTTAGTTTAGTATACTTATTATTATATGTTATCTAAGTTTTTAAATGAATCGTGTTATAAAAAGTAATCTTTGAACCACTTACTCAGCCTAGCCAGGATTATTAACAATTACCTCTCGTAATTGTTTCGTTGAGGTTATTCATTGCTACACCAATTTTCTTAATATCGTTTTACTTCATACTCGCTTCGCTATCTTTTTCTAAATAAAACCAAGGCAAGGCACCACTCCCGCCTTTTTTCTCTCATACAATAGAATGTTACCAGCACAGATAACCTAAAACTCAGAATCGATTCACTTACTTACCTCTCGATTAAAATCGCATTTCGCGACACCCTTCATTTGGGTTTTATTTTTAGTGTTTTGTTTTATCTAATGAACAACTTTTATCTGATGATTGAAAAATCACGCCTTATGGTATCATACCTAATAATATTACTCTTTGGTCATATACATTCTTCACAGAAACTTTTTTCTTTAATCTGTGCCTCCAGATAAACATGTAGCACCACAGACCTGTGTGTGTGGCACAGAGTGTAGTCAATGGTTTTTTGCTCTCATCTGTGACATATCGTAACTTACCGTAAGTAGCCAAAAAAAATCACCAATCGGCCATGTTGTTTAAAACTCTGATTCGTTTCGTAATGAAATCTTAATAATTCCCATAAAAAAAATTAACGATATTTCAATTTTAATATATCCTATTTTAAGCGCCGGCTATTTCTAAGCATATTAGTGAAAACCGCATGAAAATCAATTCAGTATTTTAGGAGTTATAACAAACAAACAAACAGACAAAGTGTATAAAAAGTGGCTTAACGTGATCAGCGGATAATTTTAAGCCAACCTGTGTGATTATTTTTTTGATATCTTGCAATTACAGACTTTTTTATCTCTACAGTTTTATTATATGTATAGATAGCGTGGGCACAAAATACGGTGTTGCCAACCGTAATAAAAATATTCGGCAAAAATTACCTGAAAAATCGGTTTTTAAAAGAAAAATCGATGGTTTGAAATTAAAAAAGATATCGTGAGATCGAATTTCCACAAATAAGCACTCATCCATTGCTAGTCTGGTTTCAACTCGCAACTTTTGCTTTCGTCTGTCCGGAATTGGATGTACGACTCGCGTACAGGTCATAGTTTTCAGCGAATCTTGACGATACTTGATACACAATTCCGATGACAATACGTCAAGGGTTTGATTTCCTCAATAAATTCTTATCATCTAAATCGACACCTACGTTTTATACTCCACCCACGTGTACTTGTGTTTCCTCTAATTTCAACAATGGGAATAATATATTATTTACCATGCACTCTAAGGTAGGTAGGTCTACCTAAGATAGATATCATGATTATATGATATGTGTCTAAAAATAATCGTTAATCGGTATTATGTATCTAAAATAATCGTTAATTATCGAACCGAATATTGGCCTACACATCACTAAAATTGTTTTTTGACATGTGACAGATGACATTAAATAAGCTTCACAGGTGCCTTCCAGTTTGAAAACAATTAAACAATCAATCGGCCATGTTGTTTAAAACTCCGATTCGTTTCGTAATGAAATCTCAATAATTGTCATCAATTTTTTTAACGATATATCAATTTTAATATATCCTATGTTAAGCGCCGGTTATTTCTAAGCATATTAGTGAAAACCGCATGAAAATCCATTCAGTATTTTAGGAGTTCAGTCATAACAAACAAACAAACAAACAAACAAACGTTTTACGTTTTACGTTTTTGTTCTGAAGTTACGTTTTTGTTCTGAAGAAACTCAGGCAAACTGTTTCGATTGAAGCGGCTTTAGCAGCCTACCATGGATATGTTTCCTCTATTCTCAGTTATGGGTTAATAATGTGGGGCAACTCAGTTGAAATAGACATGGTCTTCAAAATTCAAAAGAGGTGTATTCGTGTTATAAACAAGGCTTGGTTTCTGGATAGTTGTAAGCCACTTTTTAAAGCATGCAATATTCTTCCTCTGCCTTGCATGTATATTAGGGACATTTGTCTTTTCACCAAGACCCACCCCGAATTTTTCAAAAAACGAAGTGATGTCATTACTAGACAAAAAAGATCTAAGTTCGCGAACCTGCTGTACCAACCTCCTTGCCGCAAAGATATTTATAAGAAAAACGTATATAACATGTGTATAACTATTTTTAAGAAAAAGCGCGGGAAACCTCTGAACTTGGCGGGCGCGATTTTTTTAGGAAATAAAATTAAATTTGTATTTACCTGTAAATAGTGATCAGATAAGTATTATTGTAGTATAATTTAATTATTTTTTGTGTATATATAATTACTAGTGTACAGTAAACTTCGGTAAGTCTTTCTTGGTTTTTATCATGGAGGAACCTCCCGATCCGGGCGGCACGGTCCCCCCGGCTGGCTGTTACGTTACGATATCAAATCAATCGAATGATGATAATGGATCTGTAATTAATGATGGTATGGATATGGAAGTTCCAATGTCAACTCGTACTGTTGAGCCACAGAACTTTGTGAGCGTTAACAAAAGAAAGAGGAAAAACCATCCAAACACGAAAGTAAGCGATAGTCAATCTTGTGCTAGCGATATATTGGTTGAAAATCAACTCTCCATTTCTCCACCTGTAGATAAGCGTACTGAGAATATTAACAACCATAATAATTCTAATGAGAAGCCACCAAGTTTCACCCCAATAGGTAGAACTCAGTATGATGCTACTGACTCAGCTCCGTATATAGTTCATGTGCAAAGAGAACAGTCATCTTCCAATGATGGCTCCACACTTCACCCTATTACATTCGGTAAATTCCTTAAGAAACACTATATTAAAAATATCATAAATGGCAGTGTGAAGCGTATAGGACGAAATAGAATAACTTTGTCACTCTCTAGTCATAATGATGCGAATTCGTTCATTAATCACAATAGCTTGGCTGGGGACAAGTTGAAGGCATTTATACCAACATTTACCATTACGCGCATGGGACTAGTTCGTGGGGTTTCTACCGAATGGTCACCTGAAGAAATTATCGATAATGTAAGCGTTCCCTCTGGATGTGGTAAAATACTAAAAGTACGTCGTCTGAACTACAAAGTTAATATTGGTGGTTCACCAACATGGAAACCGTCGCAAACTGTAGTTATTACTTTTGATGGTAAAACTCTGCCAAAACGAATTTACATTTGCTATAATGCCCTTGCTGTAGAGTTATACACTTTCCCGACTATTCAATGCTTTAGCTGTTGTAGATTTGGCCACACAAAAACTCAGTGTCGTTCTAAGCCTAGATGTTATAAATGTGGACAGGAACATACCGGAGACACTTGTAATTGGGAAGAAGATTGTGCTACCTGCTGCCTCTGTTCTGGCCTTCACTATGCTACTAATAAATCATGTCCTGAATTTGTTCGTCAAAAGAGTATTAAGTTGTCCATGGCTGAGAACTGTATATCTTATGCTGAGGCATTTAAGCTTCACCCACCCATTGGAAAATCTTATGCTGAGGTCCTATCGTCAGCAAAATCAACATCAGTAGAAAAACCTATTCTGATAGCTTCTCAGTCATCTACTAAAACGTCATACAAAAAAACTTTTACCTCTAAACCTAGATCCCCGTACAGTGCTCCTAAGGGATACGATCTTGTAGCGCATCAAGAATTAATTAAGGACTACAATATGCCTTCTGGTTCTAATGGTTGTGCTTACCCTAAGCTTAACCCTAGTGACCAAGACCAATTCTCTCAACAAACACTAACTGAAATTATAGCTTCCTTGATTAATACTCTAACTCAAAATAATATTTTGTTACCGTCCAACGTTGCCCCCATTTTAGAAGCCCTAAAAAAA
Source organism: Ennomos quercinarius (assembly GCA_910589525.2). NCBI lineage: Eukaryota > Metazoa > Arthropoda > Insecta > Lepidoptera > Geometridae > Ennomos > Ennomos quercinarius. The sequence continues at coordinate 6,754,717 of OU342510.1, forward strand.
CGCCCTCGTGGTAACCGATCTGAAATGAATACATTTCGGACCAGCACTGGACAATCTACCACAGATAGTCCAGTGGAACTGCCGCAGCGCAGTCAGCAAGAAAAGTGACATAATTTTCTTGATTAATAAATTTAAACCATTTATCATTGCTCTGGCAGAGACATGGCTTAAGCCTAACTCTGCTTTTAAAATAAGTAATTATTTCTGTCTCAGAGAAGACAGAGATGATGGGTATGGCGGTGTCGCTTTACTCATCAAATCTTCCTACTCATTCACTTCTCTATCCTTTCCTTCACATAACAGTGATTTTTCAATAGTCGGCGCAATAGTGGAAAAGATATGTTTTGTATCAGTATACATACCACATCCCTCTTCAATTATTTTACAAGAAATTAATGACATTCTTTCCAACCTCCCAAAACCTTTCTTAATTCTGGGTGATTTTAATTGCCAACATCAGTCTTGGGGAAGTTCAATATCTAATTCGTATGGAAATGAATTGCTTGATATAATTGATAGTCAAAATCTATGTGTATTAAATAATGGGGCCCCAACACGTAGAACTAATCCTAATGAAGGTTTAAGTGCAATTGATCTATCGATTTGTACTCCAAATCTTGCAATTAATTTACAATGGAGCATACTACCGCACTCATATGGGAGTGATCATTTTCCAATTATCATTAGCCTGCCTGATTTCAAAACATACCCACAAAAACAAAAGCCTCGCTTGAAGTATAGATTAGCCGATGCAGATTGGACTACGTACAGTACTTTAATAGAGGAGAAAATTGCAACTCTACCACAACCTACAACATCTAACGAAAATGTTTGTGCTGAACAGTTAACCAAGACAATAACAGCAGTTGCAAATGCAACTTTCCCACTAAAAAATGTAGTTCTTGATAGGATTTCTTCCCCTCCGTGGTGGGACAGAGAATGTTCTGATGCCATGAAGAAAAGAAATCAGGTGGAAGAGGACTATAATAGTAATATGACAGCAGAAAACTATGAACACTTGGAAGTCACTCTTGCCGATACAAAGAAGTTACTCAAACAGAAAAGATTTTCTGGTTGGATGAGATACTGCGCGTCAATATCTCCTACAACCCCATCTTCAATAGTTTGGCAAAATATTAGGAGATTCAAATCAGCACTCAGCTGCTCAAGGTATACCCTGCCCCATCAAATGTCCGATTCATATTTGGATCATCTAGCACCTCCATATGTTCCCCAAGAAGAGTTAACTATTTCCCTACCATCGATGACTACTACTGACCAATCTGGCCTTAACTCACCGTTCACGTATGATGAACTAAAAGGTGTTTTGTTAAATTGTTCTAAAGACTCCGCTCCTGGTGAAGACGGGCTCCCATATTCATTTTATAAACATCTTGGAGACACTGCCTTATACTATGTATTAGATATGATAAATACCATTATGATCTCAGGAAACATCCCCACATCCTGGAAATCGCAAATCATTTTTCCTATTCTAAAACCCAGTAAAGATTCTAACGAGGTGTCTTCTTACCGTCCTATTGTATTGTCTAACGTAATTTCTAAAATAGCTGAACTATTGATCAAGAACCGTCTTGAGTGGTATTTGGAGACCAACAATCTGCTGGCAAACACTCAATATGGTTTTAGAAGAGGTAGGAGTTCCTTAGATAGTATAAGTATTTTTGTTACGGATATTCGTCTTGCACTATCTCACAATGAATCGGTAATAGCCACATTCCTAGACATAAAATCTGCTTACGACAGCGTACTTCTTCCCACCTTAAAAACCAAACTACATAAAATACAGGTGCCGGATATGCTTTCAAATTTTATCATAAATATGTTAAGTGGAAGGTCAATTAAACTGGACTCTAACAATAGTTTTAGGATTCTGTGGAAAGGGCTTCCACAGGGATCAGTATTAAGTCCTCTGCTCTATAACATTTATACTCGTGATTTAGAATTATCCGTTAAAAATCCAGCCAATATATTGCAGTATGCTGATGACTTACTTTTATACAGTACTGATCGTTTAATTATGAACGCGTGTGACCAGGTTTCACTATCTTTAACCAGTCTTAAGACCTGGTTTGACAACCATGGATTAGAGCTATCTGTTGAAAAAAGTGTTGCAGTTCTGTTTTCAAGACTTCGCAACCCTCCTCCTATTGATATTTGTTACAATGGATTACAAATCCCTCAAAAAAATGAAGCTAAATTTTTGGGATTGGTCTTAGATTCTAAGCTAACTGGAATTCCTCACTGCGATTATATAGCGTCCAAGTGTGAGCAAAGAATCAACATGCTTCGATGTCTCTCGGGCGTTTGGTGGGGTGCGCATCCTCTGTCTCTTAGGCTGGTTTACAACGCTCTAATAAGAAGTGTCATAGACTATGGAAGCTTCTTGTTGGAGCCTTGTAGGGTAGCTGCAATTAAGAAATTGGATGCGATCCAATCGAAGGCAATGAGAATCATGTCTGGTGCTATGAAATCAAGTCCATTAAATGCCTTACAAGTAGAATGTGCTGAACCTCCATTATGTATAAGGCGCCAATTTTTATCAGACCGTTTCTTTTTCCGCGCTGTACAGTTTTTAGAACATCCACTCATTTATAAATTGTTCTTGTTATCAGAGATCACTGTAACTTGTCCCTACTGGAAATTCAAATCAAATCCGTGTCTCATCAATAGCATCAGCAAATTCAAATCCTTGTCAGCTCCAACTCATCGCTCTAAGAAGTTGCCTCTCTTTAGTAGCAGCTATGAAGCATTGATTTTCTCACCTAATATCAATTTAAATTTAGACATCGTTAAAGGCGACATTAACGCTAACACAGTATTTAACTCAATCATAGATGATAAGTGGCCTGGATGGCATCACATCTATTGTGACGCCTCCAAACATGACGTTAGTCAGAACGTTGGAGTAGGAGTTTACCATCGAGAGTATAAAGTTGTTCAAAAAATTAAATTGCCTCCAGAATCCTCAACATTCACTGGTGAATGCTACGGAATTTTAAAATCCTTGGATTATATTTTGCTAACAAAACTGAAGAGAACGCTTATCATATCGGACTCCATGAGTGCTCTTCAAGCCATAAACAGGTTTCCATTTAAATCCAAACTGCAAATGCCTACTATTGTTGATATCAAAGAAAAGTTGTATAAATGTGCTCAAATCGGCTATTCTATTACATTCATCTGGGTACCTAGCCATAGTGGTATAAAAGGAAATGAGCGAGCAGATCGACTTGCGAATGAAGCAGTGGAGTGTGGAGATTTGTATCCTTATGTTAATTACTGCCATGACCTGGCTGCCTTGCCCAGGCTTTATCTTCAGGGTTCCTGGAATGAAGCTTGGACAAAAAGCTCTTTATCTAAAGGCAAATACTACTTTTCCCTTCAGCCTCAAATCACTTTAAAACCTTGGTTCGCTAAAATAGAACTTGGTAAGATGGCCACCTCAGTTCTGATAAGGTTACGACTGGGACATGTCTGTAGCCCAGCCCATCTTGCCAAACTCAATATTATAAACAGTCCGGAATGTGAATGTGGTTATGCAATTGCTGACGTTAACCATATCTTACTTGCCTGCCCCATGTATGATTATTCCTCTTTCTATGAAACACTCTTGTCATTGGATATTTCACTACCCGTAAATGTTCCTTTCCTTCTTTCTTCTAGAAATCCTTCAATTTATAAAGCAATATCTGATTTATTGCTTTTAAATGATATAAAATTGTAATATAATATTTCGTTAAAATAATTTTACTTGTATAATACCTATGTAAATATTTTTTATGTATATTTTATATATAGTATATTATACCTACTTACAAGTAGGTAATTTATTATTAATTTATATAACAACTTTTCTGATCCTAAGCTGTAAATTATTATAATAGACTCGTTTAAAATTTACTAATGTAAAACCAAGTTTCCCCGTTTTTAATAAAAGTAAAAATTAAACAAATTAATAATATTAAACTGAACTCAAAAACAAGACACAAGAATCCTAAATAAAGAAAAGAAGAACGACATGAAAACTGGCACAATACACAAACCGTGTCATGGCCAATGAAGAACAAAAAAAAAAAAAAAAAAAAACTATTTTTAACAATTTACCTAATGAACTCAAGTCTTTAGAAGGAAATATGTTTAAAAAACATTTAAGTGACTGGCTTTTAAGTAAATGCTTCTATAGTGTTAAGGAATATGTAACATGTAAGTAGTAACAAAAATAAATATTTTTTTAATATTTGCACGCCTGCTTGCAGGCTGAATGCACGTATCCATTATTTACTCTGTGATCTTGTACCCTTTGTAGTGTATTCTTGCAAATAAATAACTGATTTGATTTGATTTGAAACAAACAAACAAACAGACAAAGTGTTTAAAAAGTGGCTTAACGTGATCAGCGGCTAATTTTAAGCCAACCTGTCATTTTTTTCTTGATATCTTGCAATTACAGATTTTTTTATCTCTACAGTTTTATTATATGTATAGAAAAGACACATGTGACAAATAGCCAGAAAAGTTAATCCCATCAATTAAAAACAAAAGCCGCACGACGATTACGCATAGTTTATTAGCTAAAATGCTTTCTTTAATTCAGTTTTGAAATGAACTCCCGATAAATCATCATCATCATCATCATCATTAACAGCTTGAAGACGTCCACTGCTGAACATAGGCCTCCCCCAGAGCACGCCACCTTGAGCAGCTGCTCGCCTCCTGCATCCATCGGCTCCCCGCGGCTTTCACTAGGTCGTCGGTCCACCGAGTGGGGGGCCGGCCTACGCTGCGTCTTCCGGTTCGTGGTCGCCACTCGAGAACCTTTCTTCCCCATCGGTTGTCAGTTCTACGAGCGATGTGGCCTGCCCATTGCCACTTCAACTTACTAACTCTAAGAGCTATATCGGTCACTTTAGTTCTCCTGCGGATCTCCTCGTTCCGGAGCTTATCTCGCAAGGAAACACCGAGCATAGCTCTCTCCATAGCTCGCTGCGCGACTTTGAGCTTACTAATGAGGCCAACAGTAAGAGACCATGTCTCAGTTCCATAAGTCATCACTGGCAACACACACTGATTGAAAACTTTCGTTTTCAGGCCCGATAAATGTAAGTTTACATTTATTATACGGACTGTTTGTATAAATTGCCAGCGTTAATATCGAATTCATTGTCAAGCAAAAGTGGAATTATAAAACCGGCCAAGTGCGAGTCGGACTCACGCACGAAGGGTTCCGTACGATTATGTATAAAAACGAGCAAAAAATCACGTTTGTTGTATGGGAGCCCCCTTAAATATTTATTTTATTCTGTTTTTGGGGTTCCGTACCCAAAGGGTAAAACGGACTCTATTACTAAGGCTCCACTGTCTGTCTGTCTGTCCGTCTGTCACCAGGCTGTATCTCATGAACTGTGATAGTTAGACAGTTGAAATTTTCACAGATGATGCATTTCTGTTGTCGCTATAACAACAAATAAGTAAGTACTAAAAAATAGAATAAAATAAATATTTAAGGGGGCTCCCTTGTAACACACGTGATTTTTTTGGTCGTTCACCAGATTAGTCATAGATGGCGCTGCTTTAAATAGCACTGCTATTCAACATTAGATGGTAGAGAAAAATAATGGTACAGAACCGTTCGTGCGCGAGTCCGACTCGCACTTGGCCGGTTATTTAGTATTTGTTGTTATAGCGGCAACAGAAATTTATGAAAAGTTCAGCTGTCTAACTATCGCGGTTCATTAAATAGGTACAGCCTGGTGAAAGACGGACAGATAAACAGACAGACAGACAGCGGAGCCTTAGTAATAGGGTCCGTTTTACCCTTTGGGTACGGAACCCTAAAAAGATTACGATCGACCAAGGTGTCGAGTTTGGTCGCGTGACAACCCTGCAAAAGTTCACTTGCAAATAACTCGCCGTTGCGTTAAACCCAATTATTTCACTTGAGCGTTTGTTCTGTTTTTAAAAGGAATTAAAGTAATTTATTTGAGTTATCTTTTTAAATTGTGCCAGACGGCCAGGTGGCTTACGAGTCAGCTGATCGAGATCGATAATGGTATAAATCTACATTAAAAGTAAGTAACTATTAAAGGCTGATAAATAAATACTCAAAATTGAACTTTACATCATTTTATAGAAAATTATTACTTATCTACTTTAACTTTTACACATTACCATTAATATAAACGCCAAAAAGGGTTTTGGCGGGAACGCGGAAAAGTTCACGTCAGTGCATTGTATTATTTTTCAAAACTTGTGCTATTACCAGTGTTAATGTTTAAAATTAGTGGCGTTTTTCGCATTAAGTGCTGAATCACGAGCACGGGTGTGGGCAAGTGATATAATGTGGTGAAACGTGGTTTTTCCGTGTTGCTTCCAAAATTCCATATAAGCTTCTAGTGTAGATCCAAACCTGCATGGCTCTACCCTGCCCACAGACTAATAATACATTTTCGTTACTTTCAAGCCTGGGCCTTGGGCATTTCTAGGGGCGTTTTATATTCGTAACGTTTCCCTATAAATCTAGCTTCATCGTTTACATCGCGTCGGAGAGATAATGGTGTATTTGCGTTATCTGATGCCGGCGGGTCGCAGAGGTCAAGGTCAACCATTGTTCAGGCTAGCGGGCACAGATTAGATCGCAGTTAGTATGAAGCTGTTGCGTAGAATTATTCGCCATATAATTTATAAGAATTATATTTTAAGACTAGCGGTCCGCCCCGGCTTCGCACGGGTATAATAGTTTTCGCAGCGCACGCGATGTAAATAAAGAATATTTTAGGTAACTTTTTTAACACCTTGGGTCACATTATTGGAGTTTTAGTAAGAATCCCTAATCTTTTTGAAAATATAATGTAGCCTATGTCACCCGGGGATAGTGTAGCTTCTCAACAGTGAAAGAATTTTTCAAATCGGTTCAGTAGTTTCGGAGCCTAATGCAAACAAACAAACAAACAAACAAACAATCAAATCTTTCCTCTTTATAATATTGGTATAGACTAGCCACGTAATGACCTGGATGTTTGTTGTAATAGATTAATTTAGTAACTTTTTAAATGAAAAATGGGCACCTTAATAATCAAAACCGTATTTGTTGCCACATCATTGCAACATCAGTGATAAATTAATCAATTTTACAAAGAAATTGTAAAAGAGAAAGATTATATTTTTTCTTTAAATTCCCACAATTTGGCACATCGGTTTTAAATTTTAAGACCACGTTCGTAATTTAAAGTTCCGAGTCCGAGCTTTCGTAGAGCTTCCAGATGAAATTATCTCTGCTGCGTCTTCAAGCGAGACGATCCTGCGGACATGTCGAGAACGAGACACACTGTAATAGTCTAACAGTGTGAAAGAGACGGAGGATGCGCATCTCCGGAGCGGCAACGCCGCGTCCACCAATCGCCGGACGATCATCATCGCTGTTTGTTTTGTTTTAAAATATTTTTTAATTTTGTTTTTGGGTGTGCGGCTAAAGTGGAGAAGAACTATTTGAACATCACACTAATATTATAAAGCTGAAAGTTTGTATGTGTGTATACGTGTTTGTGTGTATGTGTGTATGTTTGTTACTCCTTCACGCTCAAACGGCTGGACGGATTTGGATGAAACTTGGAATATAGATAGCTTATGTACTGGATTAACACATAGGCTACTTTTTATCCACGGGTAAAACCGCGGGGCGCTGCTAGTTATTTAATAAAAACTAGTTTTCAAACTTTCGTAACACCCTGGTTAGTAAGTACTTAATTTACTAACTTCTAAATTTTTACTAGGTGGTAAGACTTATGTGCAAAGTTCGTCTAGGTAGGTACCACCGCTTTGCCAGTTATTCTGCCGCCAAGCAGTAGTGAGCAAGCACTACCGTGTACCGGTTTGAAGGACACTGTAGCTAGTGAATTACTGGGCAAATGAGACTTAAGATTAAGAACTGATCTCACAGTCTAGAAATTTTTTTTAGAGTGTGATGTCTCAGGTTGACTTGCGCAGTGCGCAGTGTCACGCGAAACTTTAATTTAGAGTTCCGAGTGACACTGCAATCTATTATAGGCAGCCGTGAAGCTTAACTTAACACCACGTGAACGACTAGATCCTCACGTCATTCGTTTACATAAAAAAAATGGCCTTGGAAAGCTTCTAAAGTTTACCTATGATTTCTAAAATGCAAAAGTCTAAAATTTCAAGATAGGAAAATAGGTAGGTACACCTAAGTATAAGTATATGGTTAAGGCCCGATTTTACCAAAGTAGAATAAATTTTATTCCAAGTATAACTTGCCGAGTTACTTTATTTATTTATTTTATTTATTTATTTATGCACAAAACAAATTACAATCGAAAAAATATTAAGGTACAAAACATCGTTTAGGTCTGGATTATAATTCAAAATTACACGAGTATAACCACAATACCACCAATTTTGAAGGAATAAGAAGCTTATTCCTTGGTACAATCAAAATGGCGGCTTTTTAATTGCCATTTCATTTGTCAATCAGCTGTATCCAAGAGTAACCAGTAGCTTTATACTTGGAATAAAAGTTATTCTACTTTGGTAAAATCGGGCCTAAGCACAAGATTATATTTCTCCTTTGCCAAAAGCATGCAAATTCCGACCTTCTTAACCGTCCAAGTCCAAACACAAAAATTGCGTGACAATTTCGGCCTAAAAGACTTCAGACAAAATAATTAATAATCTCACATCAGTATACAAATAATGAGTTTCATTATAATGTGGGTTAACTGTCTGCATAATGTTTCACATAAAATGTTTGCTGTTTGTGTTAATTTTAGGGGTCAGTCGCGTGGATAGAAAAACCTTAATTCCTGCAAAGAGGTATATGTACTACGTACTAGAGAATTCGAAGCAGAAATAGTTGTCATTTTTTGTATAATTAAACTAAAATCCGCTACAGCGCTTTACGAGATTAAATCTTCTAACCAACGATCACAACACGCAGCGCTAGTGCAATGGCACGTTCGGATCATAATTTTTACTGCTATTCACTGCTGCACGTGCGGTCGCTTTGAGTGCTGAGCATCGTATGAGCGAGAAGATGCCGGCTGGCATATTTGTAGTGGTTGACAGTGCAAGTTAGAGATGTCCTGTCTAGTGTATACATAGAAGTCTTTGAATTCCTGTTTCCTTTGTTTCTTCGTAAAAACACTAGCTGTTGCTCCCCACGTTTGAGGATGAAGTTAAAACGAACTAATCGTGTCCAAATTCTCAAATGTAGTACTTCGTTTGCTCAATTTACGCGTTTAGGTACTTTCATCAAAAACTGGTCAACAGTTACGAAGTTGTGTATTATTAAACATAGCGAGTGTAGTCGTGGGCAGAAACTGGTATCACTATACTAGGAAAACATAGACTCTCTATCGGTGAAAGAATTTTCAGAATCAGGCTCTGTGGTGTAGTCAGGCAGGTCGGCTCAAAGCCCGCAGGCGACGTGTTCGATTCCCGCTACAGGACAAGTATTTGGGTACAGAAAATAAACGCGCAAAATTAAATAGTTATTTTAATTATTTTAATTATTTGTTCTGTGTCTAGGTGTTGTCTGACCATAGCCATCGTAGTTCGCTGGTGCCTAGATACAGGGAATCCTAGTTAGGGTCCAGGACCTATGTATGTGATAGTTGGGCGTTATTTATTAATTAGCTATTTATCATTTAAGTAGTATTTACATCTTAAACATACATATTTACAACAAAAAATAGGAATAATTAAAAAACATACACGTTACACACGACATAAAAGTTAAAAATGACACTATATCTTTCCAATCGGCTCCATAATAAAACGTTTTAAGGAAAAACATCCGGAACCCCGTGTCGATAATAGTTCGCGCACTCACCTCATATTTTTCATTACACCACAGAGTTATGAATAATGCATGCAGTAGGCTGATTGCGTGTGAAATCGAAAACACACAGTTATACCTACTAGAAGCTTTTTACTGGAACATTTGTGGATAATATACATTTGTTGATATTAAAATATTATTATACTTCTTGTCTCTCTATACTTCTGGGTTGTCTGGAAGAGATCGCTTTAAGCGATAAGACCGCCCATTGTGGCACTTAGTTATAAGATTTCCCTCTAAATGTTCGTGTAATATGGTGTTTTCAATAAAGTGTTATCTATCTATCTATCTATACTTTTTGGACATATTTATTACATTTCAAATATGGAAGCAGGTGATGCTTTTTCTGTTTAAATTGGGTACTTATTAGGTGTCTAAAGGTTAGGTGGGGTAAGGTTGGGTGGTTAGGTGGCTAAAGGAAATTTAATACCAGATGGCCGTTATACATTACTTTAAATATCGATGAGCTTTTAATAGTATTCTGTGTAAGTGTTTTACACTATTAAGTGATGATATGGTTTTGGCGGGAACGCGAAAAACGTCACGTCGTTTCATTGTATTATTTTTCAAAACTTGTGCTTTTTCCAGTGTTAATGATTAAAATTGGTGGCGTTTTACGCATTAAGTGCTGAATTACGAGCATGAGTGTGGGCAAGTGATATAATGTAGTGAAACGTGGTTTTTCCTGTTGCTTCCAAAATTCCATAGAAGCTTCTAGTAAAGTTGCTACCACTTTACTAGGGCATGACTTAGACTTGACTATGATTACCTGACTTAGACTGGACTATTACTTAGACTGGACTATTACTAAGACTTGACTTTACGTGAAATATTCCATAGGTAACTCGATGATAAATTACAATACTTGACACTGGCTAAATACACACTATGTGTGGAGCCAAAATATAAGAAGAAAAAAAGTGATGATACGAGCTAGTTAGTAATTAGCACAAAATATGTGGATTTTTTCTACAGTAGAATAAGTAATCGGTGTACTTTAGAGCAAAACGAAACCTGCATGATGGTGGAAATATAAAGAACTTTCCTCCATAAGTATAACGCATTGTCACTTATCACATCATTGCATTTATACCCATAATTGTACTCCCCAAAATATAAAAATGAACAGTGGTCTGTTTGTTTGTTTATCTTTCCATGTTTGATGAAATGCATACAAATTTCTTACCTTACGAGATCAAATGGATAATTTAGTGGGAAAGAGAACTTTTTTTTTTCAAACTACAGCCTCCGTGGCAACCTTGACAGCCTCCGTGGTGCAGGGCGGCTCATAACCCGGAGGTGGCAGGTTCGATTCCCGCGACAGGACAAGTATTTGTGCACAGTTCCAGTACTTGTTCTGTGTCTGGGTGTTGTGGGAGCATGGTCCTCGTAATTCCTGGGCCCCTAGATACAGGGAATTCTAGTTAGGGTCCAGGATTTATGTATGTGATCGTTGGGAAAACAAGCTCGTTCATTATAATAGGCTTGCCAAGTAGGTGCTATTTTGACATTTTAATTTTATGTGCTTAGAACAATAACTTACTTACAATAAGTATTCAGATTTGACTTTAAAAGCATTAAAAATAGGCTATTTGCAGTAACCTTGTATTTTTATCTCGGAAAAATGAGGGTCAAAGCTCGTGAATAAGAATAGAAACCATACAGTTTTGTCTCACACAATACAAAGTGAAGTATAAAAATATGTATACTGTATGAAAACAAAAACGTACTGTATGAAAAACATGTAAAAATTACTGAGCCCTAGTTTAACAGTCCTAAAACACTGGGAACATTCAGGAGTTTATGGATTCACTACGAAAGTTGTTGTAAAAATACCTATGTATTTGTATTTGTTCGTATTAACCAAACCAGTGTTAACTTAATCATGATTACGGGAAAACAGAGTCATCTCTTTGTTCACAGTGCGTTCGCCTCTGACTCACAAACAAATCTAAGATATATTAAACATAATATGCAAGTACGTAAGAATCTCGGACCCTCGAGGCAGCCGAGCGAAACCGAGAGGGTTTCATCTCGCCGGAGGCTACAGACTGTTCAGACTATATATAGAACAAAACAAATGGAAATTACGGGTGGAAGAATTTTACCTATATTGAGGTGTACCCACTAACTTGTCGTGTAGGCAAATGACTCAGTACGGGTTGTGATGAAAGTAGTCTTTGCTCTGTTTTACTCCAGCACCCCGATTCCCAACCCATCGAAAACATTTCGATTAGAAATCTACACTCTCTGTCTCCTTCATTCTGAATGTAAATGAAGGAGACGGAAACTTTTTCGATGGGTTGGGAATCGAGGTGCAGAAAGCAAGTATAAAAGCAAGTGACATAAAAAGGGGAAAGAAAAGTTTGTCGGCCGCCCGTGCTAGGAGGGCGGTGTAAGAACTTGTAGGCCACCCGAAAGCTGTGGTGTGAAATGGGGTGTGGTATGTTAAAGTGGTGTAAAATGTTGAACTAAAATATTGTTGTAAGGACCACCATCAGTCAGAAGACGCCCATTGCTGAAAATACGCCTCTTCCATAGAACGGCATACTTGCCTCTTGCATCCAAAAGCTCCCCGCGATTATGACCAGGGGTCTAGCAAAGATACCTCTCCATTAGCGTTAACGCCAAACACTAACGCCAAAATGTATAGGAATGACATTGTCTATGGTCCTAAATAATGCCACTCCTACATTTTGGCGTTAGGGTTTGGCGTTAACGCTAATGAAATGGGATCTTTGCTAGAACCCCAGGTCATCGGCCCATTTCATTACTGGGGGCTGGATTAAGTTGTGTCTTTCGGTTCATAATCACCACTCACTAATTTTGACCATAAAATTTAGTATTTTCTAACGTTGAGAAACTATTTAATATCTTAGGTAGATATTAAATAGTTTCTCAACGTATCGCTATCCTATCTCAGTATAAACTATAATTACTCGCAAGATCTATTTCTCTCATCTTTACGTAAGCGCATAGATAATATATTTTTATCAGAGATCAGAAGCATTGGAGCGACAAATGCATCTGTGGCCATCTTGTGTAGAAATGGAAGCTTTGAACCATGTTAGGCGCACTCCGTGTCAGCGGGTGGAATAGCTGGTGGCTTAGTATTATTTGCAAAACTTTTGGAATTTAAGTAATTATATTTTTTAATGCTTTGTGGTGAATGTGCTCAAATGAAAAGCCAATCATAGATGAAAAACATGTATTTTTGTGTTCTTTCCACAAAAATACATGTTGTCACTTTTCTCTTTACGTCGTAAATTAAATGACAGGTATTGGAATGAGGATGGCCCTTTCAAAATTTCGTAAAACATAGACTATATAAGAGCGCGAATTCATTCTCGCCACATTCTCGCACTTTTGACAGCTAGAGCTGACATTATGTTTAAAACTAGCGCTCTTGTGGAAAGAAATAGTTTTTCACCCCCTTTCCTTTCCTTCCATTTTGTGATAACAGAATAAATATCTACTGATTACCACGTGAAAATTGCTAGGTGCGAGCGTGATTATCGCCGCGTTTTACACGCTCTTACAAATAAATCCTTAACGATGTAAGCGTTGCGTACTTGTTAGATGCCGAATCTAAATATTTTCTATGGAGAACTCAGACTAAGTTCATAATTATACAATGTTACAAAAAAGTAAAGATTTATTACATCATTCACACTTTATACTAATTGGCAGTTAATGGCTCGGTTGTACATAAAAGTAAACTAAGTAAGTAATTATGTTAACCGCAGTCTGCATTACAATTTGGCTTACGAATTTTTTACAGTGATTAGTACATTTTTAGGTAAACAGTGGAAGATAAAGTTTTATCTTCTACTGTTTACCTGAAAATTTATTGATGCATACTCTCACAGCACAACACAACAGGGGGTATAGCAAAGATACCTTTCGTTAGCGTTAACGCTAAACGGTGTCTTAAAATGTATGGAAATGACATTAGCTGTGACATTGCCTGCGGAAAAGTTTTCCGCAGCTAATGTCATAGCTAATGTCATTCCCATACGTTTTGAGTCATCGTTTGGTGTTATTACTAATGGAAAGGTATCTTTGCTAGACCCCCTGAACAACAGTCGGCGTGCTGTGAGAGTACGCATCTGACTTTCTATACAGGGTTATTTTTTTATTTGCCCTAAACCTTTTAGGTAATATTTCAAATCACTCAAACAATAAAAATCTGGTCTACAACTTTAAAGTTTTATCACTGTTATTTTGGTGATTTATATTTCTTTATACATATTAGTCGTGAGGTTTACACTTTTAAATTGTGTTTAAATCCGTTCCATGAAAGTTTTATTTAATTTTAGGTAGATGCGTCAGCGGAGTAGTAAATTAAAAATTAGTGGCCGAATTCTGATGCCACCACAATTTCTATACTTAGGTATAACAAATCTTTCAAGCCATCACGCAAAGCTCATTTTGTGACGCCAGAGAAGTGTAAAATGTTCTCTTTCGTAGAGCTTGTAGACTACTGTCTTTCCTAACAGCAGCCTAATTTAAATTCCATGTCATATTTATAACGTTCCGCTAACTTTACTGCATTGTCGATTCATCTAAACACGAATATCAAAATCGTTCATCAGTACCTATACATTCAGAGTCAACCTGCGTCAGACCGTTCTCACGGACCACATAAGATCCAAGCATGTGTGTCCATGTACTGTAAAGGTTACGAGTCCTCTCCGATGATCCTAACAACACAATAGAATTTATGACGTCGGAACAAAGCCTTTAGGTAAAAATTGGCGTGGTTTTGAAACTGGTGGTTATGGTGTTTTGAAGGTGTATGATATGTAATTTATTTCATTAGGAGAAGGCAGGATACATGTCCCTCGGTCTTCACGGACCAGTGGCTTTGGTCTGAGTATGTCGAGACGGGAGGAAAAAACGATGTGGGAAGGGAGATAGCGACTAACATTATAAAGGTGTAAAGTTGTAAATGTGAAAAGAAAAAATGACCGTACTAGCAAAACATTATACATAAGTAAAAGATTCAATGATTTGTAGACTGTATGACAAACCTCAAATAACAACTATAAACCAGACCAGAAAACATAGGTTAAGGCCGGTCCACTAGGTGGATCGGCGACTTGGGCAAAACGGTGGCAAGCCGTTAATTGTATGCAAGCAGGCAAGATGATCATCGATGATTATGGGCAAACCGGCATACAAGGTGACTACGTGTTACGTTGAAAAACGGAAACTAGCTTCCTAATTAATAGAGAGGGTACGACTATAATATATATAAACAACATCTGTTTATTCTGTTCCAAAACTAACCATCGCCTCCCGGCCTACAAAAGCCCCCACATCCCAACTCTAATATTATGCGAAACTGCCGTCGTACCATTAAACTCAATGGAAGAAACTCGTCGCGTTATCTTATTTCCGTTCGAATATATTAGCTGTTACTCTGTTTACGCGTTTGACAGTAAATAAACGTACTAATTTAGATAATTGTTCTGTTGTGAAAGCAGATATTTATAATCTGACACAGTAAACACATTTTCCAAAGCTATACCTTATCAGTTTTCATAGTATTTTTGTTCAATTACCCGGCACATAGTTGAATAAGACGTGGAGTGGTGCAAGGCACTACCTTTGGACCATAAATGTATCTTCACTTAACATACTTGACGTACCTAATTGTAGTTTAAGGTGGAACGTTACACTAGCGCGACAAATTCAAATATTCTTGAATTCTTTTGCCAATTATAGCTTAATTACTCAACGTGATTACATGAAAACTAATTTTGCGCAAATAAATAGAATGTATCAACAAATCACGATTAAAATTATCTGCTAGATGTCATTGGTTTAGCGACAAATGGCAGTAAACAATTTTCTTCTTAGTTTTTCATCCTACGTCCATTTGTCGCTAAACCAATGATATCTAGGTGATACTTTTAATTGCAATTTATTGATACATTATATTTATTTGCGCAAAATTAGTTTTCATGTAATCAAGTTGAGTAATTAAGCTACTATTGGCAAAAGAATGCAAGAAAAATTGAATTTCCCGCAGTAGTGAAACGTTCTACCCGCTATCCTGATGAAAACGTCTTAGTTATGGTACATTATGAAACAATTCAAGCTAAACTATATAAAAAATATGTATACTTACAGTCTCAGTTCTCTGTAGTACATAAGTATATCGATTTTAATAATGACATGATTGTGATATATTTATGTACTGAACATTTCAATGGCCAATATGGACAACAAGAGATGACGAACCAAGAACAATGCTGCCCATTCCGGCAGCCTCACGCCTCCATCAGTATTCAGTCAGCGTGGTCACCGGCGGTGATCTCTCGATACGCAGAATCCGCATACAATGGGCCGCCGGTGAAATCGATGGCTTGGTTTGAGAGGTTATTCAGGCTGTGTTTGATTCAAAGTTGAAACGATTGAGATTCGAAGTCACATCGAAATTGAAACGGATTTGGGACTAGGTTACTTCGCTCTACAAATAAATTCTCATGAATGTTATTACATAAGGGTTAATGGGATTATCGGCATTGCATTCTAATTAATAGCATGTGTGACGGTCTCTTATTAAGATAATCTTTATATATCTCCTAATTATTGCTTGAATAAATTGAAAAAAAACGTAAATGATATAGTACTTACTTGTTCTTTTTTATCAATAAAAAGTACAGGCATAAAATGGGTTTGGTACCCAAGGTAAATTGAGTAGGTGGACCACGACATTGAACCAAGTATTGAGAAGATGTCAGGGGTTCATTCCAAGTTATTAATTTTCCAAGTTCTACATAATGAGTTTGAAGGAAGCTAAAATATGTGGATAGGTATCACATTACATTTCTTTTACCTCATTTCTCCAAAAACTTCCTTAGCTTCTACCGCAACCACAACATACTTTTCCTTCTTTCATAAAATTGATGGAAGAAGGAAAAGTATATTGCGTAGTAAATATATATGAAAAAAAAAATGCAATAATATAATAATGTTAATATGTATGTATGGTAATGATTTTTAATGAACTTGCCATTACCGATAAATTATATTGCATTAATTTAGCAGGTAAATAAACTGCGTGGAAACCTCGTATGATTTATTACCTATTTAAATGATTATTAAAGCGAGACTATACGTGCAATCGTTAATCATTAAAATTTAATTAATTATATGAATATAGGATAGTAAAATTATTGGCATATTTAATAAGAAATACTACAAGGTTACAACACAATATTACGATAGAGGGACTTTTGATGCGGCAACTTCCTCAACCAGAATAAGTGCATCAGCTCATTTTAATGGAAAACCGGAGTCGGTGATCGGTTATACAGCTTTTTGGAACTATCATTGTCAAGTGACTGAGCTGGTTTTCCCCCCTTCTGCATTTTCCCTCTTTGGCAAGCGATAAAATTCTATGTAAAATAGACTTCTTAGAATACGTGTAATACAAGAAGTTACCTAATTTTTTACTTATGATGGTATGACAGTTTTTCCAATTAGCTCGACTCCGATAGTTCGATTTGTGTATATAAAACTGTAATGTTGTGTATGTCTTAAATAAATGAAATACGATACTATAATACGATGTTCTTGCTTATCACTCGACAAACTTTCTTATCCTGATTTTATCATGGTTCATATTTTAAGTCCACGTATTGTTGGAATATACAATGACATATTCTTGTATATTCCATAGTTGAAATCTGCCACTGTCTTCAGCATTAATTGTGCGTAAGATCTAACTTCCTCCTATTCCACTCAGCATATATTTTGTGACAACTTTTACCTTATGTTTATTTCTGTCAAAACATTACGTATCAATTTTATGTCTCTTTTAGTAATTGTTGTTTACATATAAAAAAGTTTTTTTTTTCTTTCTTTCTTCCATATACCATATCGTCGGTATCTAACCAAAAGCTAGAGTGTTTTCTTGTCTATGTGTTGGTCTATTTACTAAGGGGGGTTTTTGACCCGTAGTTAAGGTAACCAATGGTTAAAACATCTAACAAATTTTGACCATTGGTTAGAATTTGATAGAGTTTTTAACCATTGGTTTCCTTAACTACTGATAATTTGTGCATGCAGGACCATGCATGCTGAGATGCTCATAACCCATGATCAACTGAAATCTTGTGAAAATCTGACCATTTTGAATCCATCCTAAGTATATGAAGTTTCAAAGGGCGTTGATTCGAAACATTCCTTTTCATAAGATTTCAATTGATCATGGTTTATGGGAAGGTCAACAACCAGATCAAAGACTGCAGCTAGGCGAGCATCCCAGCATGCGTGGTCCTGCATGCACAATCGCGTCGTGTTGGCAACATTGGCATGCACCGCGGGTGTTGCGCCGAGATGTGACATTCTAATATTTTGAATGATATTCCTTTGACGATTTTTATTCAGCTACCTTCTTGAGACTATTTTTTTATGTAATTAAATAGGCCCGCATTTGACCGCAATCTCACCTGATGGAAAGTGACGACGCGGTCTACGATGGTACATGCTTGCCTAGAAGATACCTATTCACTCGCGACTTGAAGAGCTCCAGATTGTACTTATCGGGAAGCAAGGACGCTGGTAAAGTGTTTTCCTTCGCATTTACAAGCAAAATTATACTAGAAACATGAAGAAGACAAAAACAAACAAAAAGCTTAACAAAAATATCTTTATTTTGACAGTCGTAGGAGATGGGGGGATCTTTCCTCTTGTGTAGGTATATTTATAATTTCATCATGAATTTCATCATGTAAATACTAGGCTTACATTATCTAAAAAGATTTGCCACTACGAATCAGTATGGTGCGAGAGCCCACTGCAAAAATACCTACGTCATCGGGTACCCCAATAGGCTATCTTTAGATCGTTAACCGATACTTAAACATGTAAAAAAAAAAACAGGTCTGCCAGTTCCGATCCTGCCGGTTCCGCGTCATGGAAATAATTCACCTCCACCAACTTCAAATGCCTTGAATACTAAGTTTCGCCAATTAGACCTGGCAGACCTTTTAATCTATTATCAGGGGCACCTTGGCTGTTATTGGGCGTAAGTTTCATCGGGGTATACGCTGAGGTAGGTAAAGGGTGTGAAGGGCACATTCTTAGGGGTCTGCCAGGTACTTCCGGCAGGGTGCGCAATGGCAGACCAATTTTTTTTACATAACTAATCAATGGTTAACTGTTGCCAGAACTTTCATTCGGGTAAATTTTGACACAAAAAAATACGTCAAAATTATTTCCATGACCCATTAGGATTGGAACTGGCAGACCTGATTTTTTTACATATTTAGATGTCGGTTAACGATCTAAAAATTGCCTATTGGGGTACCCGATGACGTAGGTATTTGTGCAGTGGGTCCTCGCACCAGTATTGTAATTCAACGGAGCTATGCTGCCAGTATGTTGGGTACGCTACCTACTGGTAGTGGGCTGGACTCTACATATAGGTCAGCGCGGCCAGTAACCTATACATACAGGCCCAATGTTTTTTTGTAGTATGTAGTCTAGTAGCATTTACGTAGGCATATTGGTAGTTGGTATGACTGCAGTAGTAGTTAAATTACAGAGAAAAGACTCTTTGTCCGTGTTCGCCCCCTGCGCCCCCCCCCCCCCCTTCCCTCCCCCACCTGTGTCCGCGCCTGGTAGTTGGTAGATTATGTCACCACGGACCAAAATAATGTATTTAGTGCGAGATCGATTGCTTGAACCCAGAGCGAAGCGAAGGATTCTAGAGTAGAATTCTAAGCGTGAGGGGTTCAAAGTACGTCACTCGAGGTTAAATAATTTTGGTACCGTGTGGCACACACTGCTTTTTAATTTGTAATTTTACTAAGTTTATTTTAAATGTAAAATGAATGAATTAACGGGCTAGTCGTTCGCCTGATGTTAAGCGTCACGGCTGCCTATAACAGATTGCAGTATCACTCGGAACTTTAAATTAATATAGTTTCTCGTGACACTGCACTGCGTTGTCATCCTCAGACTTCACAGTCTAGTAATCTCTAAGACTGTGTTATCTGATCATAAAGTCACATTTGTAGTAATTTCACTAGCCCCACTAGCTAGCTAGCACTAGCTAGTTTTTTTGTAGTTGTTTTTTTTAGATAAGTGTGCCTAAATGCCCATTTTAGGCGCAATTATCGGAACCCTTCAACTCTATTCGAATAGATTGAATGAAAAGTAATTGTAAGTTGCTTGTTTACATTAAACCCGGGTTAACTACTATAAGTAATTGTTCAGAATAATACTTACTAGAATTATTAATGTAAATACTAAATTGAAAACATATTTTTCTGGAATAACATTCTCGCGGTGCCTTCAAATCTGATGTTTCCCCCACGCTATGTGATTGTCGTCATTCACTTGGGTCTAGTGCACAAATGACGACATTGTATAAATCACTAATTTGTTATTGCACTATAGTTTACAATTATAAGTAGAATGTAATATTTTTAATATAGTTGCAGGCGCTCCGCGGTACCATTCGGAATTACTAATAACTAATTTACTATATAAATTAGTTTTTTGGGTTGAAAAATACCGATTGTAATTGAGTGAGTATACGGTATAATGTTAAGCAGTTTGTTTGCAAAATTTAAT
This sequence comes from Ennomos quercinarius, assembly GCA_910589525.2. NCBI lineage: Eukaryota > Metazoa > Arthropoda > Insecta > Lepidoptera > Geometridae > Ennomos > Ennomos quercinarius. The sequence continues at coordinate 6,775,190 of OU342510.1, forward strand.
CCAAATCGCCGAAGCCGTTTAGCCGCACAAAACAACAAACGATTCAACTTTATGTGTTAGCTAGCAGTAGCAGCTGTAATCCACGGTATAATTTTCAGGATAAAATGTAAAGTTTCAGGACAAATTTATAAATCACGAGGTGTATTTGCTTCATTACTATAACTACGTGAAAGCAAAATGAACTTACAAACATTAATATTATTTGGTTGACTCATGCGTGACTTCGTGGAAGTTCATTTTAAATACAAAATGAAACAAGTATATTATCTAGTGTAATTTCCCCAAAATAAACTTTTTTTTTTTAATTCTTTATGCACAAAACGTGTACAGAGGCGGACTTAATGCTAACAGCATTTTCTACCAGTCAACCAAGGTGTGCAGAAAAGAAGTAGATTAGGCGTGCACAAAAGGAGATAAGCAAAATTGTTGATCATACAAAAGAAATATTTATAAGTACTTAAAGTATTAACTACTAAGATACAAGTGTATACATATAATTTTATGAATTTAATAAAATACAGACAAACTATAAGAATATTTTATATTGGGGTAATGTTATAGTTTATTTTTTGATAATTACACTTTTTTTTTTTTTTTTAACGGGCAAATTGCCTTTATTACTCAAGCTAACTACTACAATAATAAAAACTAAACTAAACTAAACTAAACTAAACTAGCTACACTACCTACTACAAAGAACACTTATGGACTGTATAATAGCCGCGATGGCCTATAGACAGTCCAAGTGCTCTAGCCCACTACCGGTAGATAGCGTACCCAACATGCTGGCCGCATTGCCACGTTGAATTGCAATGCTGATGCGTTGGGCCAAATAAGTGCCAGCATAATTACACTAGATATTAAAGTTGAGAGTGAACAGGTATCTTCTAGGCAAGCATGCACCATCGTAGACTGCGTCAAAAAAAAAAGATATACTTGTTTCATTTTGTATTTACCATTAATATTAACATTGAATTATTATATTATCTTTCCCTTTTTCTCCTATTTGACAGCCATACAAACAAACAAACTACGATTAACTTTTATATATAAGTAGGAAAGTAGGTATGGATAGGGATTCATCTCACAGGAGTGTATTTACTCAACCGATCGTGACAGAGTTTGCTAATTATATCCTTACATTATTATGTTACATATTAAATTATTACCTTAACAAAAAAAAATAGGTGAATAAATATAAATGAAGCCACAAATCCAGTTTTTGTTATCTGTTGCGGTTTCCTCGACTCATATTATTACACGAAATGTTAAGTAATATTTATTTGTTTTCATACATTAACCGTTATTATGACGTAGTTTGAAATGGGAAATTCTTATTTACAATATTAATTTTGCATTAACATTTATGATGAATTTATTTCTTAGTTACTGCCAAATTAGTATTTATGTATTTGTTACTAACTGTAGTTTTTTTGCTCATTGGTGCGACTTTTTTTGTATCCGTGTGATCTAATATCCGGTAGTACCTAATTATATGGCACATCGTACCAGTACACCTTCGCGTTAGTTATTTGCTTATAGATTTTTCTAAAAATATAATTCAATAATATCATATTATTTTCAACCGACTTCAATAAAAGGAGAAGGCCGAGACATGAGATTGCGTGAGATTCGGCTCGACCCTCTCCTCTCTCTTAACGCCTCACGTAATTAATGGACGCATTCTAATAGATTTAGATTTTTTTTATCTGACACATTCAGATTAGTCCCATAGAAATTTCATCAAAATTGATTCAGTAGGTTGGTCGAAAAAAATGTTTTAATATCATCCAAGTATTTCTCAGTAAAAAATTAAGAAGTTTAACCCTTTTTTAAATAATACTAGGTAATATACAAAAAAATAAGGTTTAGTATGTATACTCAAGTCTTTTTGGTGTAATTTTTATATTAGTAGGTATTGTCTGATATAAAAGACCTACCTAAAGATTTGGTATTATTACTGGTGTCTAGTTTTTTATTATTATTATATCGTTACTTTTCACAGTACATATAAGTTTTTTATTTATATCACCTTTGTTACCAAATATCTCACAAAATATAAATTAATATATTTACACAGTCTAGCTCCAAGTGGACCATTCCATAACGCCAGGGAGTGATCCTGGGAACAAGTTCGAGAAAAATATTGGTTTTGCGTTTGATGTATGAATGCTCTGTTATCTGTGTCTGCTTATCATTTACGAGAAATATATTGAAAGATGTTTTACATCAATTTCTTAGAATGTTGTAACGGACTCTGTAGATTTGAAGGCATTTTTCGTAGCGGCAGCGCCACAGAGCATTAAAAAATATGACGCTTCTGAAGGCGTATTTTTTCTTCTTGTCGTGTGGGTAGCGCGATAGAGGTTTGACATGCAGTTGTTTTTGAACGGGCTAATGCGGTTGGTCTCTATCGACCTTTACAGCGTCACGAGATGAGGTTCGATATGAAATTGTTACTATAAAGTTGTAACTCTCCGTCTTTTTTCTGTTTGTAAGTTACCCTTTTAAAATATAAAGGTTGAACGGATCTAGAGTCTATCGTAGTGAGTATCTATAGTGAGTAGGATCTGGAGTAGATAGAGAGCCTACTGAACGCCAAAATGCTTAGCATGAGGCAGTGTCCTGTCAACAGTATTGCCACAATGACTTTGAAATTAATGTATGGTAAATAAAGTTCAGGACTAATGCTACTATATGCAAATTTATAGTGAAAACACGAATTAATAAACTTTTCAAAACGATAGAAAAAAGAATTATAAATTTACCTCCAAACCATACAAATAAACTGCGATTATTCAATGAATACTTTAAATAAGATCATGAAACTTTGTGTAGTAGTTGAACTAAATATAATGGAGGGCTTATGTATAGTGGATTTTTAAAATACCCATCATATTCAGTGTAATAATAAATTACCTAAATTATTGCGTGTTGGAACCATTCTAACTTAGACCGCCCCTGCCGCTCGGCCCCCCGACTCATCCCCGCTTTGGCCTAGTACTATATATCTATTCTGTGGCTTGATTCGCGCTGGTATTTTTTTTTGATGGGGGGGAAATGGCTTTTAATAATCAAGGAAGGACATGGGTGTGTTAAAGTTGCAGGTTACAGTTAAACAATAATTATAATTAATGCACTTTACCTTCCACTGCATGTTACTCCTAGAAAAACCCTACTCTGTGGTTTTGCCGTCTGACAAACCCACCTACCCTCCCCCCCCCCCCCTACCTACCTACCTGTAGCCTACTGATAATTATAAACATTATACAGGGTGAATTTTTCAAGTGGGCGTGGTAGGCCAAATCCGAGACTATGAGGAATAGCGAAAAGTACACAAAAGAGACTCGAGCCCGATTTTGATGAAAACTAAATCTGCATCATGGGCTTTTTGACAAATTTGTAGTTCTACCCAGGAATCGAACCCTCTGATTTTGAAAAAAATAAATACACAGCGCACGACACTATTCGATAGTGTCGCTAATAAGAATTGAACTCTGGGAAGTAATGACTTACGGCGAACTTAAGGAAAGCGTTGGATTTTATAAACTTCTATATATTTGAAAGTAATATGTCTTTAATTCATACTTACATTACTTGTATTCATACGTACATTACCTTGTTCAAAATGATGCTCAATGTTTTTTTCAATACACGCCCGCAGCGCTGTCATCTTCAAAATATTACGTTTAGTCGGGGCAGGGATAATAATTTTGTTCGACAAGGTTGCATTAAATCCTACACTAAAATTTATTTTGAAATATAAATAATATTATGAGTTTTAGTTTAGGGTTTCCCCGCAAAATATTGGGAGTTTTTTTAAAAGGCGTTTAAAGTTATGAAAAATCTTGTAAATTGGAGAATAAGCACTACATTGGTGATTTTTCTAAAAACGACCCTTCATAAATTATAGATACCATAACTAAAAAAAACACCGATTTATTTGAAGAGGGTTCCTGGTAGTTCCTGAGATGTCGAATCCAGCATGAAAAACAATGGCCATCATTCTGAACAATTAATCAGTAGATTAGGTAGGTAACGTAAGAGGGAAAAGAGTATTTTGTTAAAAAAAGAACTCTTTAAATACTTAAGTTTGCCATGTCATGACTTGCCAGAATTCGATCCTTATCAGCGACACTTTCAAACGGTCTAATAATACAGAATATGTTGTTTTTTTTTATTCCTGGCTAGGACTATTGATTTTCCAAAAATCTAATGATGCAGTTTTAGATTTCATCAAAATTGCCCCAGCACTCTTTTGACATCGATATTCCTCATAGTTTCGGATTTGGCCTACCACGCCCACTTGAAAAAATCACCCTGTATAGTAAAGAAAGGTAAGTAGGTACGTGCTTTGATATGAACCTGTTACCTTAAATGTATTATTGAAATCAATTTAGAAATACCTTTTTTCCTGGCAATTAATTTATCCATATTTGGATAATACATACATATTATTACATCGAGTGGCGACCATGAACCGGAAGTCACAGCGTAGGCTGTCCCCGCACTATGTGGACCGACGATCTGGTAAAAACCCGCGGGTCCCAAGGATGCAGAAGGCAAGTAGCCGTTCAAAGTGGCAATGGGGGAGGCCTATGTCCACTAGTGGACGTCTTCAGGCTGTTGATGATGATGATACATACTGCAGCACCCACATGAAGAGATGGGGTGGTGCTATTCTTACGCCCGGGACCACTCGAACGAACTGACTAAGGGAATATCCAGGGAATGGGCAGCAGAATTTTTCTCTATCTGTATTAATATAATCTATCGCGATCACCAACGTTGGAGTTTTCAGGTTTTATCTCGAACTACTAATTAAGATCTTATCTTTACCAAACTTATATGGGGCGAATCCACTTAGTACATAAGACATTTTGATAGCCTCTGTGGTGTGGGTTGAGCAGGACCCTAATTCTGTATGATCACTTTACGATTCCTTACTTCGAAACCACGCGAATTCCTTGTCTTATATAAGAAATCTGCAAAAATCTATTCTCTATGAAATGGAAACAAAACCGCGCGAAATGAATTTGGAAATGACGCTATTTGAACTGTCAAAAATCATAATGTTCCACTGAGACACGTTCCGAAACATCAACACGTCAAGTTACCACCACTTAATATATCAATATTTATTCAAAATAAAAATAACATAATGTAAAGTGAAGGTATTTCTAATGCTGTGACACGATTTGAACAAGACACGATAACGACGTGGTTTCGTATCGTGTGGAATCTGAGTTTTCATACAGAATTAGGGCCCAGGTCGGCTCTTCGAAGGCGGCGGGGTGAGTGTTTAATTCCCGCGACAGGATTAAGTATCTGTACACAGGCAAAAAAGGCGGTACTCGGTCTATGTTTGGGGTGTTTTGGGACCATGATCTTTGTAGTTTCTGGGTCCCTAAATACAGGGTATAGCCTAGTCAGGGTCCAGAATCTATGTGATCGTTGGGCGTTATTTTCTTATTTATAAACTGAAAAAAGCATCAAATTCAGTTTGTAATTAGTGGAGATAAAAAGTAAAGTAGTAAAACATACAGCCGAATTAAGAACCTCTCTTATTGGAAGTCGCTTTAAACCTAAATATCAAACATGTACATAAATTATAAAACATTACCAATGTATATTCCGTGACTTACAAAAACATTGACGTTGCAAAATCATGCTTTCCAAGTACAAAACATTCGTCGAACCTTAAGTTTTATGCTTCTATGAATCTCGCATAATGAGATGCTTGATGCTTATCGCGGTCCTGCGATCATACTGTAGGTACTAGACGAGGAGGCACCCGGTCAGTTTCACTAAGGTGTTGTAACGCGCACAAAGGCCGCGCGCATTACACAGACGCTCCCCAAGCTGCCGGTCGGGCGGCAGTGAACTGGCATGGGGAGCGTCTGTGTAATGCGCGCGGCCTTTGTGCGCGTTACAGTGTTTCTGAGGTGATAATTTGTTGCAATCGCGTTAAAAAGAAAAAAAAAAAGTTTAGTAACACGTTCAGAATAAACTGACAATATATTTTATCTTTCGGAACTAAACTTGGAGGACTGAAACAATTGCTAGGCTTTCAATTTAATATCACATAATCCATCAACCACCAACTAGCAGGATTTGAACCCATGCACGCGAGGTTTTCCACTCGTCTGGTTACACTCATGCTAACGCTTATATTTCTTCAAGCTTAACAACTTGGCTATAATAACGACATTTTCATGGTAGGTAAGCTTAACTTTCTCCAGTCTGGCACATGCACCAGCTCCAAGTGTTTCTAGTAATGACAATACTCAAACTGACCACCACCTCTCCATCAACACCTTCTCATTCCATTGCTTTATTCAAATCACATATGGCTGACCAGTGGATCTTGACACATCGGAATTCTAAGATGCGAGCTTAATACTAAGTGGTCATAAACCTGATACATCAGATGTTTATTAAGAAACTGGCAAGTGACTTGTGGAAATGGTAAGGTGATATTATGGCGCCAGATATTTTGAGATTAACATGTTTTCATTGTTATTCCAAAGGTTGTGTTTTTAACGAGCAAAGCGTCTTTATTCTTATCTACTACATTTACTACTAGCTACAATACCTTGAGCTTTCAGTGGAGGGAAACATCGTGATAAAATTATAGCATGGTGATGGTGGTAGGAAATTTTCTAACAATACTCGTCTGACTACCCACAAGTGAATTATAACCAAGAGTAGTGTTCCAAATAGTTGAACCATGGGCCATTGTACCATGTTTACTTGGGGCAGTTGTAAAACCTTAAAAATGGTTGAACCACAGCGCCTTTTAAGAGTTCCGTGGTTCAATTAATAAAAAAATTCGCCACAATTCACCAATAAGCACAATTATGTTCCAGCATCCTCCTCACTGTTATGGGCGGCCGTGTCACTTAACATCAGGTGAATGACTAGCTCGTCACGTCATTCAATCACATAAAAAAAAAAAAAAAAAAAAAAAACTTAAGAAACTAAGAGCTACTTCTCAATCCAAACGTATGCTACGGCACCACCTTCACAAGTGACATACTGCACAAATTTATAGATAAAATGTGTAACTTTTCTATTGAAAGTTGGTCAAGCTATATTATATATTAGTTGAAAATTTTATATGCTACAGGGCCCATATAAAATATTCAACTAATATGGTTTCTTTCATGGAGCAATGTTCGTTTCCCCGAACGGGGGGGGGGGGGGGGGGGGGGGGGGGATCGCCAGATAACGTCTGGAAGCGTGGCTTTTATTGACAGATCGACAGAGGTTACTCACCTTTACTTTATCGAAAATAACTACACAGGAAGCATCTATTGTAATGCCAGTAAGCAGTTGAATTCAAACTAGCAACTTTTTCTGGCAACTTCCGCAGAAATTTTTAAGAATAAAAGATTCCGAGACCATTCTGTTGTAAAATAGTACTTACTATTTACCTTCTATTTGAACTTTATATCCGTAAATACTTTTAGCGAATAAAATTCTCACACGTTATATACAAGTATTTAAATTTGTAAAAATTCTGGATTGATGATGATGAGAACCATAACAATATAGTCCTAAAGATTTTCGCTGGGAAATGCGACCATAGCTCAGTTGGGAGATCGTCTAATCCAGTTTGGAGCGGGCGGGTTCAAATCCACTGTTTGCTAAATAATTTAAGAAGTAAAATATCTTTATATATTATGATCACAGAGCATTAAAAAATATGACACTTCGCACGTGTTCGCACCGAAGCGTATTATGTTTTCGTACTCTGTGATTATGATGATAATGTTAACCATACCAATGGAGTTTTGGCGGGAACGTGAAAAAGTTCACGTCGTTGCATTGTATTATTTCACAAAACTTATGCTTTTTCTAGTGTTAATGTTTAAAATTAGTGGCATTTTACGCATTAAGCGCTGAATTACGAGTATAAGTGTGGGCAAGTGATATAATGTAGTGAAACGTGGTTTTTCGTGTTGCTTCCAAAATTCCATAGAAGCCTCTAGTAAAGTTGCCACTACTTTACTAGGGCATGACTTAGACTGGATTATGACTACCTGACTTAGACTGGACTATGACTACCCTGACTGACTGTGACTAAGACTTGACTTTACATGAAATATTTCATAATACGATGAAAAACTACAATACTTGACACTGGCTAAATACACTACGTGTGGAGCCAAACTATAAGAAAAAAAAACATACCAATGCAACTTACTTTCTAATAAAAAGGCGTTGAAGTCAGTCCATCCGTTTTGGACCTACTGTCCTAAATACAGACAGTGAATCAGACAAACCTAATAATATACACCTAATAGGGGTCTTATAACATTGATTATCAGCTCTCAAATGATGGGAATCTCCAAGCAGATTTATCAAGTAAGCAGGAATAAATAAATCCTATGCATATTTCTGATATTCTCCGTGCAGCCGTGCTCTTCATTTCATGCAGTGGTGCTCTTCACTTCGGGCGATGCTAAAACAAAAGCACATCAACTTACTCCGTTGTTTTCAGAAGCAGCACAGGAAGGCGTGTCGCCTTCCTATTAAGAATCGATGTCCACTCTCGTAGTCACGCAAGACCTTATGCAAATGCCATTGCAGCTCCTCTCACGACCGATCCGCCATTAGCATCTGCGGAGAGGTGTTCAAAGACTCACTCCTTCATCTGCTCATCAGTATGGGTGCCGCATCTGGGAGCGATGGCCGCTGCTTCCGCGCTCACGGATTTTTTTCACTTCCTTTCGCTGAGATGTCAACTTATTGTTCTTTTTTGATTTTAGCCAGTGCCAAAGTTGGTTAGAATATATGATTTGGTTGTGGACGTAAATGAGAAGCTTTGTTTATTTATGCGAAGGTGGGTGTTTTCCGAATGCTAATCTTGTTGCTACTGAGGATGAGTAGATTTTGTCATATTATAAAACTTATTTTACTTCTAAACGGTTACGAAGTGACGCTGAGAACTAGAAATACCAATTTGAGTCAGAAAGCGATTTTGACGCTCTTTTTCTGGAAATTGAATAGGTAACAGCGGGCAAACCGAGTTTCAAGATTTCAGCAACTCTTTAAGGTAGCTAGCCATAGCTAGGCGTTTATGTACAATGTACATGCCTTGTTTTTTAAAAGTTAATCTTGTTTCTTTTCGATTTGGTTTTAGTCAATTTTTAATATTTCGAGCTCAGTATGTTTTCATTCTGTGCTACTTACGTGCTTATGTACGTCTGTATGTGTGTTGTTTATGTATTTACATCGTTGGTGTAGCGTTAACTTCACATTTTTTTATTCAATCATGTGCCAATTTTCCATTCTCTATATTGAACCATAGAGGCGAAGAGCGTAAAAATGCGTTCCCAAAGGTGTAAGGGAAATGCGAATATGCAGCTGTTGTATAAGATAATCCGCAACTGGTACAACAACGCCGTCGTCAAAACACTGGACAATCCCGATTACATTCATCTGTTTAAGAAAATCCACCTTCCTTGATTACCCATCGGAATTTTCAACAACAAACGTAACTGAAGACACTTACTCATTCACCGTCCACATGGCATCGCTTCGCGGAAGCACCCGACGGGATTTGAATCTAAACATTACTTCTTACTACCACACCAGCTTACGTAGACCTTCCTTACCTCTCTACTGCTCCACAAACCTTGGCCATAGAGGGTAGCTGACACCGTTACGTAGAGACCAAACATTTTTAGGCGCGGAACATATCTTCTTACTATCATGCCAATTAACACAGACCTTCCACACCTCTGAAATGTCAAGCAAGGCTAGAAGATCCAAGAGGTTTACTGATGTTCCTCAAAGGTCTATGAAGATTGGTAGGTGGTGTGATAGACCAATGCAACCGTTATACGATGATCGGACTCGAATGAATGGCTCATTCAATGCTTTCGGAGAAAGGTAGCGGGATATTTTGTTTTGAGATGGCGTGGCGGTGACATACATGCATGCGAAGGAGTTGCAAGGAAGAATCGAAGTTGTTTTGAAGCTTGGGAACTTTTCGGTTGAGACGGCCCTTTGCCACGGTTAAGTTCAATATATTTTGTCTATGTTTAAAAGTGGCGAAACGTGATGAGTATTCTCGTAGATTTGACTATTTCTATCCTTTTCGTTCTCATTGGTTTTGGAGTATGTCCGAAAGGGGCAAAAGCAAATTTAGACGACAAGACGGTTCATGGTTCCTATGACCTTTTGCCTTATTGGTCAGCAAAAGTACATTTCTGAGTGGCACGTCATATAAATCTCAGTGAAAACACTTGAAAATCATCTGGTAGTTGCTATATAGTATAAATTCCAAAACATTAAAAAGAATAATACAATTTTCATCCCTGTTTTAGTAAGTCATGTCAAGTCATTTTGTGAAAACACTTTGGTTAACTGAACCTGGAAATGGGAATGGAAAATTATGAGAAAAACAGTAGTCTTGTTGTAAAAATCTTCAAGAACAACTTAAAGTATGATGAAACAAAGAGTTGTCAGTTTTTACGAAGTAACTATGATTGTCCACATTTCTATTTCTTTATCTTTCAACACGAAATACCAACCACAGTACTTATGACTAAAGAATGTATTCTAGAAAATCGACTAACGTCATAGCATTATCTCTTCATCAGAATCCAATGAAAAACCTATCAGAGCGATCCACTTGTACTAAGTATCGGTAGATATTTACTGCTCTGTAGAAATATCTAAGAAATCGGGCGTAAGGCTTATCACTTATCAGTTATTTGGGATTGTCGATACCTAAGTCCAATCAGTAACGTATTCTTCAACTCGGTGGGCTGATTCTAGAAACGAGTTTTTAATAGCCGATTCCAAAAAAGGAGGAGGTGCTATTTCGATGTTTTTTAGGTTTTCACACCTAAAGGGTAAAACGGACCCTGTTACTAAGGCTCCGCTGTCTGTCTGTCTGCCTGTCTGTCTGTCTGTCTGTCTGTCTGTCTGTCTGTCTGTATGTCTGTATGTCTGTCTGTCTGTCTGTCTGTCTGTCTGTCTGTCTGTCTGTCTGTCTGTCTGTCTATCTGTCTGTCTGTCTGTCTGTCTGTCTGTCTGTCTGTCTGTCTGTACGTCTGTCACCAGGCGGTATCTCATGAACCATGATAGTTAGACAGTTGAAATTTTCACAGATGATGTACATATTTCCGCTATAACAAAAAATACTAAAAAATATTTAAGGGGGCTCTCAATACAACAAACGTGATTTTTTTACTCGTTTTTATAGATAATGTTACCCTTCGTGAGCGCAAGAAGGGTAACATTGCCAAACTGTGTTTGACATATTTCAATCATTTGGAACATATTTCAAATCGATCCTGACCAGAATAAGGCGTTTCGTCCGCAGAACTATGTCACCTGCGCAGGCGCAGGTATCAGGTCGATTTGGAACACATCACTCTAGATAAAAGTGTTCTGGCAGTAGCTAATCGCACTTCAATACGTGTGTTTAGAGGCTATCATCTATATAAACTATGTATACATATAATAACACCAGAACTGAGGTAAATCGGTACATTAAATATTTTTTTACTACGGTATGCTTCTTTCTTTATCGATACAAAAGTAATAACAATTTTGTCAGTCTGTCTGTCTCTTTGAATTTGGACGCGCGTCACGCTGAAACTACTGAACGGATTTCCATGAAACTTGGTATGGTTATAGGTAATTTTTTTAAACAGCATTTAGGAGACTATGTTTTCAAAAACGATCAAGTGCGTGTTGCACGAAAGCATGTAGTAATAAGAAAGTAATTATTATGCAAATTTTTTTTAATCGTGTATGATTTATAAAACAGCTAGCTACGCCCCGCGGTTTCACCCGCAGATAAAATATATATGTGTTTATCCAGTACATAAGCTATCTCTATTCCAAATTTCAACCAAATCCGTGAAGCCGTTTGAGCGTGAAGGAGTAACAAACATACACACATACACACAAACACACATACACACATACAAACTTTCACCTTTATAATATTAGTGTGATTATAATATAAGATTTTAAACTGTCGTAGTCACCAACATTTTTAAATTACATCCTATATATCCCGTTAATGAACATTTCATTATTATAGTCAAAGAATTATTTCAATATCTTGAAGAATAAGGAAGTTATTTAGTTTTATCCTCGCGGTGATTTTATGGTGTACAGAAAACACGGCCGATTCTATTTCGGCATATGGACCGAAATAGTTTTAAAACTACTGTTTATTATATTTTATTCTGTAAATTTTTTTTTTAGGATCACATATATGTATCTTAGATCCTAACTAGGATTCCTCTTATCTAGGGACCCAGGAACTACGAGGACCATGGTCCCACAACACCCAGACACAGAACAAGTATTTGCGCCACAAGTATCTCCAGGTTATGAGCCGACCTGCACAACGACGACACCACAGAGGCTGTCAATTTTACAATCCCTCAACTTTATCCAAAAATTCTCCTATCACTTTTTTATTTAAACGAATGACGCGACGAGCTAGTCGTTCGCCTGGTGTTAAGCGACACGGCCGCCCATAACAGATTGCAGTGTCACTCAGAACTCTAAATTAAAGTTCTTCGTGACACTACGCACTGCGCACGTCACCCTGAGGCATCACACAGTCTAGTAAAGTTTTCTAGACTGTGAGATCAGTTCATAAAGTCTCATTTGCCCAGTCATTTCACTAGCTACAATGCCTTTCAAACCGGAACACAGTAGTGCTTGCACACTATTGCTTGGCGGCAGAATAACTGGCAAAGCGGTGGTACCTACCTAGACGAACATTGCAGAAAAGTCCTATCACCTAGCTACCTTCTTGATAATCTCCATTTTGGTAGTGCATTAGCAGCCAACCACTCGACTAGTCTTCCTCTATCACGTTTCGAAGATTACCATCGAAGTAAACAGGAACATTACGGCCGCATCTCGAGTGTTCGACAAACAGCCGATTATCGTTAGTATTATGGAACCATTATCTAGATATACTGTAACCCAGTTACAGAGATAACATCGCCTTAGTATCGGGAAATGATACAAGTGCTTCAAATAATTTGTTTTTAAGAACATTTTTGTATGATATGTCAAGATTATACTTATCTTAAAGAAGGTTACGTGACAGCTTAGGACCGACACTACGCACCCAATGTAATAAGCTAGCTGCCTGCTATTAAAAATTAACAATAAATATTATTTTCATAAAGTAGGGTAAATCGCCTGATCTAACTATCCCTGTTACTGGTTCCTTATGGGTTGCGAGGTTAGATGAAAGTCGCTCGTGTAATTCTGGTAGCTCACCGCCACAGGTTAGATTGGGAGCCGACCCCAATAACAAATGGGAAAAGGCAAAGAGGATGATGCTAAAGTAGGGTAAAAATGAATGCAGTAATTAAAAAAATAAATAAAACCGACCAATATATCACAGAGTAAGCTTTTAATGTTTCTGGAGGGGGCATAGCCTGTCCCTTTCTCGCAAAACAGGATATTCCTCAAAGTTACTATGAAAACGAACACAGTTCTTGCACCTAGAGCTTGGCGGCACAATAACTGGTAAAACGGTGGCTACCCAGACGAACTTTGCAGAAAAGTCCTACAACCTAGTACGCATTTTTATTCAAACGGGCTAATGCTGTTGGTCTCTACCGACCTTTACAGCGTCGGGGGTTGCGATGACATGCGATCCGTCGTAGATAGCATGAGCTTTTGAAGAGCAAACTTCTATCGAGAAATTACCTCTTTTTAAATTAAAACTAAAAAAAATAATCTTCAAAAGACGAAGATGTAGTAATGTTTTAGTAATGTACATAATTATGTACGTGTGTAAACACACACAAGCTTTCAGGGAAGTACGGAACCCGCATCGAGGCGCGGCCCTGACTCCAACTATACAACGCGGCTGAGTTATTCTGCTATTTTATGTCTCGAAAAATTTATCGTCAATCATTCTCGAATATAAATGGAATGCTTATTTGATTCATCATCATCATCATCAGCTTGAAGACCTCCATTGCTAAACAAAGGCCTGCTCATAGAGCACCATTTTGAGCGGCTGGTCTTGTACCCAACAGGTCCCCGCCGTTTTGGCCATATGTCCTTGGTCCACCGATGTAGGAGGCGGACTACGCTGCGTCTTCAGTCACTATTGTAATTAGCGTTTTGCTGAGTCATTCATAGTCCGAACGGCCAAGGAATGGAATGGTCTTCCAGCAACAGTGTTTCCTCTTGGGTATAACCTGGGTCTTTTTAAGTCAGGAGGGAATGGGCAAACGTGCTCCCCTTTATATAGACAACTTCGTCAATTAGCATCAGGTAAGTTGTTGTCAAATATATGCCCATTTTAGCATAAAAAATGTGTCAATGTAGGAAGTTTCATTTAGAGACCACAAACTGAAAACCACTAGTTGAGTTGGTCGCGGTAATGACTCTAATCTAACCTATTTTTAAGAATGAATAGTGGTTGATTCATCCCGCTAGGTGAATCATAGCTTGTCCTTTTCTCATACAAAAGTTCATAAAAAATTGGATTATTTGAGACTATGGCAATACCACGAGCTGGAGGATGCTAGAGGCAAGTATCCGTTCAAAGTGGCACTTTAGGATGCCTATTCTTGACTGATGATACATGATTATACTTTTTTTAAATTCTATCTGTATTTTTACCTATTCATCATTAAATTTGTATAAATCTCAATCATCTTGATTTACGTCCATTGACGAAAATACGCTTCCACATTAGGGGGAAATAGTGTTGCCATACCCACCACACATACTTAAATAACCGGCCAAGTGCGAGTCGGACTCGCGCACGAAGGATTTTGTACCATTATCTATAAAAACGAGCACAAAAATCACGTTTGTTGTATGGGAGCCCCCTTAATTATTTTATTCTATTTATTAGTATTTGCTGTTATAGTGGCAACAGAAATACATCACCTGTGAAAATTTCAACTGTCTATCACGGTTCATAAGATACAGCCTGGTGACAGACAGACAGACAGCGGAGCCTTAGTAATAGGGTCCGTTGTACCCTTTGCGTACGGAACCCTAAAAAATGGTAATCATTTTACAAAAATTACTGTTTCATTTTGAATATACCTATGGTTATGTACCATACTTATTTAAAAATAGAAAAGGAGCAGAATTACCCTACTAGCATCCTTATCAGCGTAGGATGTACTTCCACGTTCCACTGCTATCTATGTGTGGCACTCGTGTTTGCTCGCATGCATCACTGCGCTCTAGTGTTCTATTTGTAGCCTACTTCGGACCACGGTCCTCACCGCCTGACGCTCTTAAAATGTCGATAGATTACAGCTTTGCTCTCCACTATGACTTACAAATGACGATGTGTAATTTAGTCAGTTTTAGTGACGGGCAAAGTGCTAAGTTGTCAGCTTCTTTAGTCTATGTTCACTGCAAAACTTGCCCTGCTTCAATTTGTACACGGTTCTATGCAATGATTAGGCCTCATTAATAATATCAAAGAGGTCGCACGAAGAATCCAACTCGGCTGGGCAGCGTTCGGGAAGCTTTGATCTACCTTTTCGTCCAAAATACCGCAGAGCCTGAAAACAAAAGTTTTCAATCAGTGTGTGTTGCCAGTGCTTATGGAACTGCAACGTGGTCTCTTACTGTTCCCCTCATTAGTACGCTCAAAGTCGCGCAACGAGCTATGGAGAGAGAGCTATGTTCGGTGTGTCCATCCGAGATAAGATCCGAAACGAGAAGATCCGCATAAGAACTTAAGTGACCGATATAGCTTTTAGAATTAGCAAGTTGAAATGGCAATGGGCAGGCCACATCGCTCGTAGAACTGACAACCGATGGGGAAGAAAGGTTCTCGAGTGGCGACCACGAACCGGAAGACGCAGCGTTTGCCTGCCCTCCACTCGGTGGACTGACGACCTGGTGAAAACCGCAGGGAGCCGATGGCCGCAGGAGGCAAGCCGCTCAAAGTGGCGCTGTGAAGCTGGAGGCCTGTGTTCAGCAATGGACATCTATGGGCTGTTGATGATGATAATGAGTAATATCACCCCCGATTCCTCGTACGTTTGTTAAACTTAAACCCATGTCAACTTAAAAACACTGAACGCTCATTGGTTTCCTGTAGATCATCGGCTGTGTTCAACCAATGAGCGTATAGTATTTGGTATTAAGTTAACATGAGTTTGCCGACGTATGAGAAACTGGATATGGAGGAGGAATGCTCTGGGTTTTCTTGCGTGATTAAATCCGGAACGAGAAGATCCGCAGAAGAACTATAAAGTCAATAAAATTACTGGCCTCATTCACAATCATTTGGAGCATCTATGATGGTAGTATTTTATGTGTTATCGAATGACGCAATGAGCTATATAGCCGTTGGCCTGAGTAGCTTACATTTACCATTTTACAATATTGTCTACTGGTTGAGATATTAGGCTTTGGCGTAAAAACAATGATTTAGTAACAAAAAGTGACGCACAAATACCCCAAAATAATTCTGCGCCTAATATTTAGCCGAAAACCCCGACAAAGTATCAGAAGCCAGATGAATCATAGATATTCCCAGTTTACACACCCATACAAGTACGCTTGTGTGCGTAGGGCGGGAAGCACCGCCCGCCCCCGCATCCGTCTGCTCTCGCCACCCCGCTTTCACCCCACTTTCACAACCCATTTTCTCGCCACCCTTAGTTTACATGAACTCATAATGAGTTACAAAGTTTTGCTAATGATTATTTACGTAAATATGTAGGTATAAGTAAGGATATGTATTAAAAAGAACCATTATATTGTATGACCATTATCATGTAGTTATGAATTTTCATAGTTCATGAATAATTGAGATTACTGGGCAAATGAGACTTTATGACGTGATTTCACAGTCTAGTAATCTTATTACTAATACTGTGCTGAGACTTAGGATGACGTGCGCAGTGCAGTGCACGCAAAACTTTATATTTATGAGTTCTGTTACTGTTATGGGCGGCCGTGACGCTTAACATCAGGAGAACGGCTGGCTCGTCACGTCATTTATTTAACACAAAAGTGTTAGTTCGTACTAATTACAATTACTTATTATTACCTCGATTTTACTTAAATATTATTTTTATTTTCAAACTACTTGCGTCCCGCGGTTTCACCCGTGGATAAAACACAGCCTTTTTTTAATAACTAAATAGGTCCACATTTGACCGCAATCTCACCTGATGGGAAGTGACGACGCGGTCTACGATGATACATGCTTGCCTATGTGTTTATCCAGTGTATAAGCTATCTCTATTCTAAATGTCATTCAAATCTATCCCGCCGTTTGAGCGTGAAGGAGTAAAAAACATACCCACAAACACACATACACTCAATTTTTCGCCTTTATAATATTAGTGTGATGTGATAGTGTGATAGTAGGAGTAGGATAGGATCTACGGTAACGTAGGTACCTAAGTCTAATATAGGTACCTATTCTTTTTCATTCAGACAAATTTTTGTTAATAATATTATCGTAACTTTTCTTTTTTCAGACATGCATAAACTAAATATTCAGTTCTATAGAATTGCAAATAAATTACAAAAACCTGCGTGCTTCGACATTCACGTGTGTAACAAATTATACGAAAGCCACGAAAATAGAATACCATGCCCACTTCATACATTTTCCATGACTCTATCTAACGCGGCTGTCTCCCTAGAGCAAATCGATCTTTCCACCCACATTTATAAAAACCTAACTCCTAACAAATTCATGGGATATTCATACAAAATACTGTGCAAATAAGGGTTAAAACCGCTTAAAGCTCGCCCTTCAATTTTCCCCCGAGAACCATCTTTGCACGCTCTATATTTAAATTATTCTATCACTTTATGCTTTCCAAAGAAATTTTAACATTACTAGCAAGGCGTAAGAATGAATTTGCATTGTTACTGGCCGTTTTGTGAGAATCGATCTCATTTTCTCAATACTACAAAAACGCCATAAGTCACGCCGAAATGCGTCATTTAAATACCAAATTTATTTACATTAGCTTAAGATTTATTTACATTTGGCGCTGGTAAAGTAAGAAGTAGCGTTGTATCTCTGCAGACGAAATTATTCCAGATTCAATGAATGCGTTGAAGTCCTATTGGTTGAGAATTTGAGAGGAAAGAGAGTTTTGGATATAGAACAAGCTGTGTATGTATTTCTCTACGTACCTACCTAATATGAAGAAAGTAAGAAAGAGAGTTTTGGCGGGAACGGGAAAAATTCATGTCGTTTCATTGTATTTTCTAAACTTGTGCTTTTTCCAGTGTTGTGATTAAAATTGGTGGTGTTTAACGCATTAAGTGCGAGCATGAGTGTGAGCAAGTGATATAATTTAGTGACACGTGGTTTTTCGTGTTGCTTCCTAAATTCCATAGAAGCTTCTAGTAATGTTGCCACCACTTTACTAGGGCATGACTTAGACTGGACTATGACTACCTGACTTAGACTGGACAATGACTAAGACTTGACTTTACGTGAAATATTCCATAACTCAATGAAAAATTACAATACTGTCAAGTATTGTAACTGGCTAAATACACTATGCGTGGAGCCAAAATATAAGAAAAAATATAGTAAGAAATAGAGGTTAAGATCATAAAACGAACGTTTCGGTTCAAAATAATAAAATTGGAAAATTGTGGGTAGGCAAATAATATTTGAAATGAAATGTAATGAAATTATTATTTGTGTCAAACACCAATACATCTATAATTTTTTTTTATAAAAAGCTGATAGTGTTTGCCACAACGGCTCCAACTCAGCAGAATGCTAGTTGCAAGCAACCAGCGCTGGTCTTCCGCCAACGGAAGACCAGCGCTGGTTAATTGCAGTGCACCGGCAAGTGACATCACGCACGATTTCAACAAAAACGCAGCGCACGCACAATATCATAAAATATAAATACACCCAATTATAATTCCGAGAAATGGAAAATCATCATTTAGTTATTGATATGGGTACATACCTTTTTTTTTAACGGGCAAATTGCCTTTATTACTCAAGCTAACTACTACAATAATAAAAACTAAACTAAACTAAACTAGCTACACTACCTACTACAAAGAACACTTATGGACTGTATAATAGCCGCGATGGCCTATAGACAGTCCAAGTGCTCCAGCCCACTACCGGTAGGTAGCGTACCTTCATGCTGGCCGCATTGCCACGTTGAATTGCAATGCTGATGCATACCTATATATTATAAATTGTAAAATGACTACAAGAATGACTGTTATACAAAACCAAACCAAAATGAACCCTGTATTAGAGACCAATATTACAGGCTCTTTCATTAGAAACCAATGCAAAGTAATGCAAATATTTTTTTTCATTTTTGATTTTATTTGTTTGTTTAATTAGATCCTTTTCAAGCGTTTCTGTACTCATTTCCAATCATTTTCTTTATTTCAGTCATTTTGTTTTCTAATTAAAAATGTTCGAGATTCAGACGTTGAATTTATTGTGTTCCAGGATGATACGCACGATTTTCTGAACACAAGTCCAAATTACATATCAATAAAATACCGATAATAGAGATAAGCTAGTATCTTGTGTATCTTATTACCCCCTACACACATGAAACGTCTCAGACGTGCATTACCTCTTCGCAACTATCGCGCCACTGTTATTGTATTTAGTTTGAGTGAGAGGTACGTAAAATGTACTCTATGCGACCACTATGCTTGTTTATTTTGGTGAATAGAAACGCTAAAAAATTTAATAGTGCTTTACTACATTTTTAAGAGGACGAGGAGAGCCTAATGTTCATCATCATCATCATCATCAACAGCCTGAAGACGTCCACTGCTGAACATAGGCTTCCCTTAGAGAGCGGCACATTGAGCGGCTGCTCGGCTCCTGCATCCATCGGCTCCCCGCGGTTTTCAGCAGATCGTCGGTCTACTTAGTGGGGGGCTGGCCTACGCTGTCTTCCGGTTCGTAGTCACCACTCGAGAACCTTTCTAACCTATCGCTTCTCAGTTCTACGAGCGATGTGACCTGCCAATTGCCATTTCAATTTGCTAATTCTAAGTGCTATATCGGTCACCTTAGTTCTCCTGCGGATCTCCTCATTACAGATCTTATAATATCGCAGGGAAACACCGAGCATAGGTCTCTCCATAAGGCCTTATGGCCAAATGTGCCATGTTACGTCTAGATTGGTAATTGGCTCTCAAATGAGAATACCAGCATCAGAATACGTGATTGGTGCAATGACAGATTCTTAGATAGCTTGATGATGATTGCTAGTGAGACGAGCACATAAAATTATCCTATCACCGAATTTGAGCTTTGTTGTACTTGTACATGTACAACCTTCATGACGTATCATATTTGTATAATATCTCGTGATTTACGAACGATTCTAGACCCACAAAAAGTTTTCATTAAAGATATTTTTTCTCTTTACAAAAAGAACATGAGTACAGTTCATAAGCGAAATTATCTGTTTTACGGAACAGCAATGCATGCGAAACTTGCATATAGTAAGTAGGTAGATACTCGTCGATTGTCGACCACTAATTCCCTAATGTATGTAAGCCGAATATACAATAGTTATAATTATATACGCTACATGTATTCTACAATCAACGCGCAAAAACAGATTGGAGCAGCAAACACCAAATAGGTATTTGAATACTATATTTTCCGCAAAATCCTCCGTGTGGCCGTTCCCTTGTGAATTCTGTAAGCTGTAAGCCATTTCACAGAGTTTTCTTTCATAATAGTACTGAATTATTACCTAGCAAATAAGCCAGCGTCGATGCAATTGAAAATTAACCGATACTTGGCGCGCTACGTTGTACTAGTATTTTATCGATACAATACAATACAATAATACTTTATACCAATAAATAAAAATGCACATAAAAATTTACAAAAGAATGGCAGAACAACGGGCGGCCTTATCGCATGAAGCGATTTCTTCCAGCTACCTTTGTATGGACAGGAATTAAAGATACAAAAATTACGGTTAGTGTTTTTACAGTTACAACTTACATACTAAGAACAACAATAAGAAAACAAAGTATGATTACTTAAGAAAATAAAAACAGTATATATAATATATACTAAATACTAATACCATACGCTTAAAATCATAAATATAATAATCTAACATAGCATGATACATATATTATGTATATATGAATATACTCGTACATAATATGAAATACCTAATATAAATACATACTACATATAACATAAAGATAAGATGTTGTTTTGATTTGATTTGATTTGATTTGAAGTAAATAATTGATAGTTCTAGTGACATATTCTAGACAAAGTACCTAACTACGATTGTTCCAATAGGTAGTGTTTCCTCACCATGTCTTTAAAGATGGCGATAGACTTGGCATGACGAATATTTACGGGTAGCTCATTCCATAAACGGACAGCTTGCACAGTGAAACAGTGGCCATACCCAGCTGAAGCATGAACTGGCATTTCCAATCGCAGTGTTGGTGGAACGAAGGGAGCGAGCATGGCTAAGGTGGAGAAATACGAATTGTTCTTTGAGATAGTGTGGAGTTGAAGGGAAAAACAGTACACTATAGAGTAGAGAGAATATGAGCATCCCGGCGACGGAGGATCGGTAACCAATTGAGCTTGTTGCGAAATCGATACTTATAAGTAAGGCAGGTTCAAAAGAATGTTACTTTAGACAAAGTAACGTATTGATTGTGCCTCTAATGGTGTTCAGGTCAGAGAGCATTAAAAAAATGACGGTTCAGGCGAAGCGTATTTTTTCGTGCTCTGTTCTACAAGTTCATAGGTGACGGTGTCTATTTACATCCCTACCTGATATGTGCTATTTACCATCAATTTGAAACAAACTGGCACGGCCTCGCGCGTCCTGTGACACGAATTAGGCACCTCCTATAGTGAAAATTTTATAACTCACACATAATTATAATTATAAATAATTATGTACTCACTGCCCAGCCTTAGGCTCCGCCAGGGTTAATTGTCCATGCGCCATTAGGCGATGTCTTGGAGAGCTAACTTACTCTCGCGATCGTGTTTTGTTTGGTACCACCACCACTCACCACCTCAGCAATTGATCGAATTTACACGTTTGATGAGTATCTTTTATTATAAAGGGCATCTACTTTGATTTTTGCCATACGAAACTTTGGACACGTCTTAAGAAATGTGTACCTTATTCCATAGACACATGATGCACTATTGAAGTGACAAGTCCGCCCGCACAGCAGAGCATGGTCGTATAACTTCGGAGTTGGAGTATAAGACCGTGCAAAGCCGTGAGCAGAGGCTATATTCTTGAAAATAAAGTAACATAACCGCTGAAAGCAGTTCATCAACCCACATTGTTTCGAAGCCCACAAAGCCGCCGCGGAAGTGTGCTGAGTTCGAATATTAATTATCAACACCCGAGCCACCCCCGCCGCGGGAGGATTTGAGAGTCGCGCCTGGCACCAAAATTCCTAGTGAGGGATACGACGGTCAAATTTGTTACATATGGTTTTGGTCCAAACAACTCTTGTTAATCAAAAGAAGATGTATTCATTGGAATTTTAAATTTAATAAAGCTAACTACTACAATAATAAAAACTAAACTAAACTAAACTAAGCTAAACTAAACTAAACTAGCTACACTAGCTACACTACCTACTACAAAGAACACTTAGGGACTGTATAATAGCCGCGATGGCCTATAGACAGTCCAAGTGCTCCAGCCCACTAACGGTAGGTAGCGTACCCAACATGCTGGCCGCATTGCCACGTTGAATTGCAATGCTGATGCGTTGGGCCAAATAAGTGCCAGCATTTTGGTCACGCGTCGCATCGACCAGGTGCTCTGATAGACTTTGGAAAACGCGATGAGCTCCCGGTCCCCACGGACCCAGGGTCTCAACACCAAATGGCTCAAATGTGTAACCGCTACCGAGATTACTATATTTGCGACGTTTTAGCTGCTCAGCAGAATTAGCCGCGGCGCCGGCCCTAACGCCCTATTTAATAAATAAATATTCATATTTATGAACATTTCACACGGCGTCATCAGAATAAGCAAAGCTTGTACGTACTAATATACTGGGTGGCGCAAAAGTAAAGACCCTATTTGGTTCAGCTATAACATTTTTTCTAAATTAGAAAACTAGATTTAGGTTTTTTTAAATGTATATTTGTGCCATTAAATTTCGTACCATTAGGATTTAAAGATGATGTCTTTTAAATGGTGACCTCCAGAGTTGATACACATTTGAGCCCTATTTATGACATTTTGCAAGATGATTTTCCTTCAAAATTGGTTATGAGTGACGAAGCGCATTTCCATCTCTCAGGGCATGTCAATAAGCAGAATACTCGGTTCTGGGGCACTGATAATCCGCGCATTATTCAAGAAACACCTCTACACCCACTAAAAGTTACTGTATGGTGTGGCATCTGTGTTGACAGAGTGATCGGACCCTATTTTTTCGAAGACGCTGGAGGCAATGCGATAACTGTCACTGGAGAACGCTACAGAACCATGTTACGTGAGTTTTTGATACCCAGTTTGGACGAATTGGGGCTGGAGCACATCTGGTTTCAACAAGACGGCGCTACGGCACACACAGCGCGCGACACTATGGACTTAGTGAGGGACGCTTTTCCAAGCCGAGTTATCTCTCGTTTTGGCGATTTACCTTGGCCTGCAAGATCACCCGATCTGACCAGTCCAGACTTCTTTCTTTGGGGTTTTTTGAAATCTCGGGTGTATGTGAACAAGCCACAGACTCTCGCAGCTCTAAAAGAAAACATTCGTCAAGAAATAACGAACATATCGCAGGAAGTGTTACGGCAAGTTATGCAAAATGTCATAAATAGGGCTCAAATGTGTATCAACTCTGGAGGTCACCATTTAAAAGACATCATCTTTAAATCCTAATGGTACGAAATTTAATGGCACAAATATACATTTAAAAAAACCTAAATCTAGTTTTCTAATTTAGAAAAAATGTTATAGCTGAACCAAATAGGGTCTTTACTTTTGCGCCACCCAGTATAATCGTTTTTTTTATTGTTGATAGGCACAGCAATTCACCACTGTCTTACCTGATGGAAAGTGATGACGCAGTCAGTTGAAGTGGTGACGATGCATGCTTGCCTAGAAAGATACCTGAATCTGATTTTGGTGGTAAAGGTACGCGCGCACTGCATCTACGTTAAGATACCTTTGAAAAAGTTGTGTGTAAGTTGTGTGTTGTAGGGTCTACCTTTGGTCACGTTTAAGGTTTAAATTACGCCTTCTTTTGTTTTCTAATATGAAAATATGGTCATAGTTTCCCAACGAGGAGGTTCAACATCACACCTCCGCATATATTTCAGGGTATCTTATTGATACAGGAACTGACCACCGCTTTTAAGATTACCATCCTGAAGTTCGCAGTATTGTGTTGCTACGCTTTCGTCAAGCATCCTGGACAAGTGCGCAAACCAACAACTAACGAACTGTTCGAGTAGGTACTGCAATATATCAGTCAAGTTAGCTATGTTAGTTGTTTAGTCCAAATTCAAAGTTTATTGGCCTTAGAAAAGAGGACAATAAGTATTATTTGTTTTTCAGTAAGTATAGTAACAGCTAACAAATCGTAAGTATATCATTTATGTGTAATAGTTAAATTATACATACACACAAGTTCAAAACGACCATATTTAACATGGCTAAAAACATAATTATGCTCTTGGCGAGTTATCTGTATTTACTGACTAGGTGGTACTTTTCTACACAGTTCGTCTAGGTAGGTACCACCGGTTTGCCAGTTATTCTGCCGCCAAGCAGTTGTGTGCAAACACTACGGTGTTCCGGTTTGAAGGGCGTTGTAGCTAGTGAAATTACTGGGTAAATGAGACATTATGATCTGATCCCGCAGTCTAGTAATCTAATTACTAGACTGTGTGAAGTCTCAGGATGACGTGCGCAGTGCAGTGTCACGCAAAAATTTGTTAATTTAGAGTTCCGAGTGATACTGCAATCTGGTATGTGCAGCCGTGGCGCTTAACATCAGGTGAACGACTAGCTCGTCACGTCATTCATTTACTTAAAAAAATAATACTTACGTTCAACTAATATCCAAGATTCGCCAACCTGGGTCAAAGAGCTATATCACCTGAAATGAGGTCGAATCCTACCTAACATTCTAATAAAAAAGCTCTAGTAACCTTTTTATTCATTTGCTCCTAACCTATTCAAGATTCTCGAACCCAGGACAAAAGGTTCTATGTAGCGAGGAAGGGCGGGACTCGCGACTTGATGGATTTTGTGAGGATTCCTTTGTACGCCAGCCGAGTATGCCAGTATTGTGTATCGGAAGAATAGGCATGGAAAATTATCGCTCTGAAAGAGGAAGACTATTTTTCATGAAGTTTGTGGGTTCCTTCCTGTAGAAAAAGTAGCTTGGCTTAAAAAAATATGTTATTACTTGGATGGGACGTTTAATAAAATTATTTTTTTTGATGCTGAACTGATTTTAAATAAATATGAAAAATCTTATGGTTAAAGTAGATAACGATTTATTATCTCGCAGGGCTGTATGTATGGATAATTGGATTTTAGATAATCAACTATTCTATTATTTTTCTTAGACCGAAGTGTTTTTGAAGACACAGTATAACATGAGTGGTTGAAGCTAACGTGAACTGTAGAGATGCGGTGTCAGTTTTCGAAAGAAATCTGGTAGATTAAAGCTTGACCTAGCTGAAGTTAATCTATGACACCGCATTCTTCTCCTTCTTTTTTCTTCCTGTTTTTCTTATCATTTTAACGCTATACCTATTTAAGTACATCCATGGACGTATCATCTACGTCATTTATATTCAGTTCTGTAATAGATATCCTGTAAAAAATAATATTCTTGTATCATTTTGTATGAGAAAAAAAATGAAGCAATTGGAAACATTTAGAGTAATAATCGGTTTTGTGACAAAGGTTCTGTGTAAAAATATTGTTTAAAAAAAACTCACCAACTGAAGTGGTACAGTTTTTTTTTAATATATAGATACCTACTACGCTACGTATAACTTTGGAAACAGAGGCCTTCTTTCACGCCCCTTTGTTTCAGGGGCTTTCTTGTGAGCCGCTGGGAAATGGGAGATTTAGATTGACGATTGTTTTTAAATTACTTACTTTATGAAGCAAATATTAAGTATCATAAAACTACAAAGCGAAGAGGATTTCGAAAGATCTAATCTACATTTTACTATTGCGCATAGCAACCCCCTCGGTAAAACCAGACAAAAGAGCATATAGTATACGTTATGTACCCCAGCATTTTTCCATTTAAATCCGCCCCAGCAGACAGCGAGATTAACGAAACGGCTTCGCCGCCCGCCCTCGCCGCCCTCGCACCGAGCTGGGCGGCGATCAATACCTCAGACGAAATGGCTTCTAATCTCACGGCGATCTTGCGTCCTTGTCGCTCGGAGATGCGAACAACCTCATCTTAAGATGAACCCTATTCTCGGAACCTTACGATCGAGTTTACACTGCAGCTTCTGTGGGTGGAGGTTTGAGATATAGGGGCCACGGAGTATACGTTTAGGTAGACTGGGAGGTATGGATAGATATAATCTCTTTGTCGTCTGTGTGTGGGAGAGGAGGGTGAACTCTAGCGATGTACTATACATACGAAGTAGGTATTATACCGTTTGGTAAAGCAAGTACATAGCCTGTGAGTCCAGCTCCAGGTATTCTACTAATTTTACTTTGTAGAGAGATTTAAATGTAAGATTAAGGCCAGGACTTTTTGATTTTGAATTTTTGATGCTGACCTGTGAATACATTGATCAAAGTTTCACGTTTATTAGCTGTAACAAGACAGCGTCGTCCTGCTCGAAAAGACAATATCGTATCAGTTGGCAACATAATAACATTATGTATGTGGATTCAATAATAGTTAACAAATTTTTAGCGGAATGGAAAAGGTCAAGATGTCAGTGGGTACCATAGTTTCAGTGTCAAAATGTCCTTCTGCCCAAAAGTAGAGTAGATCATTATCATCATCAGCCCGAAGATGTCCACTGCTGAACATATGCCTCCCCCAGAGAGCACCAACTTGAGCGGCAGCTCGCCGCCTACATCCATACTCCCAGCGGTTTTCACTAAATCGTCGGTCCACTTAGTAGAGGCCGGCCTACGCTGCGTCTTCCGGTTCATAGTCACCACTCGAGAACCTTAGATTAGATCGGGCAATCTCAATTGACGCTCTTGGATTTATTAAATTTTAATTTATACTTGTTCAATCAATCTGTGTACAAGTTTCAGTCTTGCTCAACCCTTACCGTGTCTAACTCGACTCGATACGTACCGAGAGCAACAATCGTAACTAAAATCGAGTTATTGCGCCGCATCCTGCCCCCGTGCGTGTATTGGGCCCGTTAGTACGATCTAATAAGCATCGATTGCGACACCGAGGAATGTGATCGAGAATGTGAACAAGAATGACTTGGAGAATGATCGGGATTGTCATAAATCCCCATAGATTTTCCTTAACAATCGGAATTTGGCTAAGGTACAATTTTTTTAAGTCTCATTTTGTGTAACTCCTTAAGGCGGCGGGTAGACCAAACAAGGTGTTTTTTGGTACGTTTCCTGGCGTAATTAGAACATGTGGAGGTTTGAATTTAATATATCATATAAATCATTTCATTAAGTCGTTTGTGATGACCGCAAATACAAGATTAATAAATAATAGCTCTATAGGAAAAAATCGCAAACCTCCCTCAAAAAATTTCAATGTTCCCATTTTACTGAGCTTCTACCGAATATATTTTCACAAAAATAAATTAGTGTATTCCTAACAAACATCCAGATGTCTTGATAACTTAATAACTTTGAAAAATACTATATAAAAATAGATATTCATTAAAAACCGTCAGAATCAGTCATTTCGCGCGTTGTCTTTGTCGTAAGCGCCGCGCTGAAGTGCAGACTGAATTGATATTTAAGACTACGCTGTTAAGGTTGATGTTTCTTTGAACGGATTTGGACCTGCTTATCTGGCTCTAACCGTCAAATGTAAGTCTCAAATTGCCTAAGTATTATTAGGCCAAGTCTCATTTAAGTCAATACTCGTTTTGAATTTTTAGAAACTTTAGCATTTTGACCACTGATTCGTTTTATCTGGGTCCTAGGTTTTACTGGTGAAGAATCAGGGCATTTATTACATTTAGTTATTCGTAGCTTTCGGCTATAACGTATAGACAATTAGATACACGTCATTCACAAAGTCAAAGTCTGTCTGAGTTCACTTCTGAAAAGTGCGCCCGCACTTCAAAACAGAAAATTTCAAAGTTAGCCAATCTTTAATTAATTAAATTAAATTATTTATTCATTATAACTTTGGGTTATATGGTTTCTTAAGTAGAATATAAAGCTATATAAAATCACACATAACTTCCTTATCTTAGTTAATCAGTCCAACTTAAGTGATAAATCCATGTACCCTGTACTAGTTAGCATAGCTAAACTGTGTTACAGGGTACAAAATCTAGGCACCTACAGTGATTAGTCTACTCTAGATAATAAATTAGTGGAAGCAACTTTTTGAAAGCATGCCACTAAACCTATCTTCGTCGGTTCTGGCCAGCCAATTTCTACCAGCCAATGTATATGTCGGCGCTAAGGAAAGGGTCTAGCTTATATATAATAATTATACAAAATACACCAGTTAGAGTTCGAATACGAGATATTTTCTAAAATAGATGTAAATGCATAAAAAGCCCTCAAGGAATGCACGTAATTGCATATTAAGCCAGGCAGTTTTCCAGTGGGTGCGCGCGATGCAAATCTTACGCGCCACCACGCCGCGCTGGGTCAATGTATGCGGTAGAGTTACCATAATAATACGGGAATCTAGGCCACTTTAAAATAGTCTAGAAAAATCTATGGAGAATTCTTATAAAATGGTGAAAGTTGTCCTATACTGATTAGTAAGGAATTTTTATTTGTTAGTTTTAACCCTGTCTGCCTGTATGTATGTTATAGTACGCTGTAAAGGTTAAGGTCGGTATATACATAGATACAAACAGTAATTAGCCCTAACAAAGAGTAGATTAGGTTAGCTTAAAAAAAGTAGGCGTTCCCTAACTAGAAAAAAAAAGAGCTCATGATCTTCAAACGGGTGAGTAGATTTTCTTAAATCATGCCTAAGAGTGCTTGTAGTGTGTCTCTCAGCGAGAATGCTGTCGACCAAAAAAAATCTAAATTATTTAATTCTTGTTTATTTCTTTTGAAAGCTATTTTCGAACTATCCTATTATGATTCATAGCAGTATGCCTATGTGATCAACAAATCAATGTTGCAAGGAAAGATTTGTTGTTTGATTTGTTGATTTGCGCTTGGAATCACGAATGGGATTTTAACCCTCATCCTTATAAAGCCGAGACATGCTTTTCATAGCGTATCGTGAGATCTCATGTCCCTTCCGTGATTGAAATTTTTCCTTTACATGAAAATTATTCTGTCCCGTTATTTTTTACTTCATGGTGACACCACACGATGCTGCACCAGCCGCTCGATTAGCTGTCCACTGTTACCACATCGGAATTGTAAACTCGGCCGCTCGGGTATTTGTTACATTGATCCACTTGTATGCTACTTGCTTCTCATTGTCCGATGTCTGACCTGAGACGCTGCTTGATTTGGCTTCAGTCATTATATTCCTTCTCTTTCTTTCTTGATGGTTTACTGTTTACCTCTCTGTCTCTCCCGTGATATCTTGTTCCAAGTTCCAAGGCACAAGCTCGAATCTTCAGCTAACCATTTCCAGTCACGAGTCACGATAGTGAGCGTGGCACAGCGGTTACCCCTGCGGCTTTCAATCCGATGCACCCAGATTCAAATCGTAGCAATGACTTTTCACCAATGACTTTTTAAGTTAGGTGCGGAATTTTTGCTAGCTCTTAGGCTGACCCCACATTGGGCGGTAGCGATCCTAGAGCGACTTCACGCGTTATCGCGATGTCGCGGTGACACACGCCGCACGCTGGTAAAATGTCGCGGCGATGACGTGGTGATATCGCTACCGCCCAATGTGGGGGCAGCCTTACAACGGTGAAGGAAAACCGACAAGTCAAGAATCATCAAAATTCGAGAATATGTGTCATCTACCGACCCGAACTTAGCCAGCGTGGTGGATTATGACCTAGATTCCCAACCTGTAAAAGAAGGCCCGTGTGTTGAGTTTTGGCGGGAGCGCGGAAAAGTTCACGTTGCGCGTCGTTGCATTATATTATTTTTCTACCCTTGTGCTTTTTCCAGTGTTGGTTTAAAATTGGTGGCGTTTTACGCATTAAGGCTGCTGTATACGCAGATCCACTATCTCGCTCGCACATTGCGACATCTTTGAAGATATTAAATAAATGAATTTACTTACGCCAAATCTGGCTAAACTTTGTTATGATGAATAACATTACAGATGTTCAACATAAATAGCATATTAATCCACGAACCGGAAGACACAGCGTAGGCGGACCGACTACCTGGGATGCCGTTGGATACAGGAGGCGAGCAGCCGCTCAAACTGGCAATCTATGGAGGAGGCCTACGTCTCCAGGCTTCAGATCATGAACTAAAATATCTACAGCTAATTCTCGTTTGAGGAACTAATATAGAAGTACTCAGAATTAATATTGGCATATTCAAGAACATGGTCATCGATTGACGCCCGTCGCTGACCTGTCGCCGCATCTGCCCCGCATTTGAATACAATGACAACTCGTACTGTCCTGAGTACACTACATGCCTTTTACAAATAACTGTAGGTAATCAATATTGTGTGATATTTTAAAGGAGAATAACTACGGGAACGAATGAATGTCCGTTGCTTAAGGGTCAACTCACATAGAGCGGCAAACAAAGCTGAAAACAGTATGCAACATTAAAATCTTACCTATTTTAACGTTGCATACTATTTTCAGCTTTGTCTAAATAGATTAAGGTTGATATTCATATAGCAATAAAAACTGCTCGAGCATTTTGCTGCTCTGTCTGAATTGAGCCTTACTCTCAGCAGCACAGCAAAATAGGAGTAGGTAGGTAATAATAACTCTTAAGGCTGCTGTATACGCAGATCCGCTATATCGCTCGCGCATTGCGACATTTTTGAAGATATTAAATAAATGAATTTACTTACGCAAAATCTGGCTAAACTATATTATCATGAATAACATTAAAAACATTCAACAAAAATATCATATTAATCCAAACAATTTTTCATACGTAAAAACGGTTACGAATGAAAAAAAACTTTGATACCGTTGTATTAATGAAAACTTGTTTGGATTAATATGATATTTTTGTTGAACATTTGTAATGTTATTCATGATAATAAAGTTGAACCAGATTTTGCGTAAGTAAATTCATTTATTTAATATCTTCAAAAATGTCGCAATCTCTGTTCCAACATTAAAACTGACATAAATAACACTAAAGAAACTTAATAAGCTTAATAAGCCACCGCTTTGCCAGTTATTCTGCCGCCAAGCAGTAGTGTGCAAGCACTACTGTGTTCCGGTTTGAAGGGCATTGTAGCTAGTGAAATTACTGGGCAAATGAGACTTTATGATCTGATCACTCAGTCTAGTAATCTGATTATTAGACTGGGTGATGTCTCAGGATGACGTGCGCAGTGCAGTGTCGCGCGAAACTATTGTTTTAAAGTTCCGGGTGACACTGCAACTGTTATGGGCGGCCGTGTCACTTAACATCAGGTGAACGACTAGCTCGTCACGTCATTCAATCACATAAAAAATAAAAAATAAAAAGCGGCCAAGTACGAGTCGGACTCGCGCACGAAGGGTTCCGTGCCATTATCTATAAAATGAACAAAAAAACACGTTTTTGTATGAGATCTATCTTAAATATTTGTTTTATTCTATTTATTTTTTGTTGTTATAGCGGCAACAGAAATACATCATCTGTGAAAATTTCAACTGTCTAACTATCATGGATCATGAGATACAACTTGGTGACAGACTGACAGACAGACAGACGGACGGACAGTGGAGCCTTAGTAATAGGGTCCGTTTTACCCTTTGGGTACGGAACCCTAAAACCAAAGAAGTAAATAACTTTAAAAATGTATTTACACTTACCTACTTGACAGTAGGTAGGAAATATACAGGTACGTTCAATTATTTGCCTTCCTTAACAATTCCTAAACCCTGGTTGTTATTTTAATTACATTAAATCCAACATGACGTAAATTGTACGCGTTGGTACACGTCAATTGCTTTTGGAACCTTGATATTTTTTTTGCCTGAACCTACTTACATTTTTCCAGAATATTAAGCTATGAGACAGTACTGGGCTACGTCGAAACGAAGATAGGTATGCAACCGGAAGGATTTGAAGCTGTTTGGACAACACGGCTCTTTGTGCCAAATAAATGACAAGCCTATAATTAAAATAACAAAGGGTTTTGCAAGTAGGTACATGTTACTTCTTACGGAATGTTTTGATGTAATTATTTCAGTGTTTCAGAAATAATAAGTACTTGTGTAATTTTTATTGTCAATTTTGTGTGTCACGATACCGCCACGCGTCCTTATCGATTCAAATCTTGTAATTTGTAGATTTAAGTACCTGCTCATGTTATAGTTTTATCTATCAAGGAAAGAACGTCTAGAAGTCACCGATTACTTTAGCTCAGCACACACATACTTATAACTCTATTGTAGTACCATGTCAAGGCAGAGATTTGAAGTTTTTTTAATTGGTAATTAGCGGCATTCGTTTCAAATTTCCATCCAAAAGTAATAATAATAATAGATACTGTTTCCATCTATTTATCATAACTAATCACACTAATATTATAAAGGCGAGTTTGTGTGTATTTTTTCTCTCTTCACGTCGCAACGGCTGAATGGATTTGGATAAAATTTGGAATGCATGTAGGATGGATTAACACATAGGATGCTTTTTATCCGCGGGTGAAACCGCAGCTAGTTTGGGATACGATTTCAACTAGCACAGAAGCAAAATGACTGTACTATAGTAGAACGAGTAACGATCGAAAAATTTTATAAGGATCTGTCAAAGTGCCAGGGGAGCAGAAGTTATTAGAAGGTACTTATAGGTTCTATTATATATTCAGTGCAATGAAATAGTCGTTGAATTTGTTATGTTTGACCATGGAACAATTAGGAGGGGAATGCCTATACACCAAGAAAACAGCGTAGATCAGAAATACGGTAAATACCGTTATAAACCTAGATAGCGCTGTGAAATGAGCGGGCTATAAGTTCAGCGTAGATCAGAAATATGCCAAAAAACCGTTTTAAAACTAGCCCGCCGTAGCTAGCCGTATAGCCCGCTCATTTTGCAGTGCCATCTAGGTTTAAAACACTTTTTCGCCATATTTCTGATCTACGCTCAACTTATAACCCGCTCATTTTACAGCGCTTTCTAGTTTTATAACGGTTTTTGGCCTATATCTGATCTACACTGTTTTCTTGGTGTATGGCATTCCTCTCCTCCTTGTTCCATGGTTTGACAAAGATTGAAATGATGACAAATATCCTGATAACGGATTTAGGGAGTGTAGATACACCAAAGTACGATATATTAAGACATAAATTCCTTATTATCGATAACGAGAGATCGGAAAATAATTTTTAGATTAAGTGCGTACTAGATTAGATATGCCGTAAACAAATAAGACAACGGCAACGTGGACAGAATTAGTCCTTATTCCGTTGTGATAAGACCTTTACGTTGATTTGTGGAGGATGTGAGCACGGGGACATGCCTCTATCACGATGTTTTTATCTTAATGTAATTTGTAGTTCATCATATTTGTGAAGGTTGCGGACATTCTAGAATTATCGATAATCATTAAAAATGATATCTTAGCATTGTACGTTCTCATGTACCGAAGTAAGCACAATCTTGACATGGCAAACACTTTTGTAGCTGATAAATAAGTAAGTACAGCTATCATTTCAATTCCCATTAACATTCTTTTTCATTATACTGAGTGTAATTTAATTCATTAGCATCCTTTGAAACTAACCTACTCCCGACACCGGTCACGTGTGGACCAACATTTATGAAATCTAACGCATCGATTTGGTATCGATAATAACTGCAAAAAATGGGACAACTTATTAATAAATCAACTGGTATAGTACAAAATTACATTAAAATAATTAAGTACTATTTCTATACTTATTACATACAACGTAAGGAAACTTTTAAAAATAACAAACCGTTCGTGTCAACTACGTTAGGCGGCGCGGCAATCTTCATAATTTTCAATAAAAAATATTTTCGTTTGCACTCTTTACTCTTTAACATTAATCAATATATATGAGATATGTACCTACTATCATGGCCTCGATGTATGCTAATGAGTTAAATTGCATCCTGTATACATATTATGATTCAATTAACTATTCAAATCTTATAAAACTTGTTAAATATTTGCAGTCTTACGGGGTTGGGAAGATGATAGTAAACCCAAAAAGAGTCCAAAAAAGCACTATTTAGGCTAAAGTTATTGGTCTCTACATATTGAAAAGGCGCTTAATCAAAACTGGGAGATAACTGGCTGAGCCTTATTTGGGTTGCAAGTCCTAACTTGGGCCGTGGCCTGGAGAAGATGAGCCAGAAGATTACGTCGACCTGGGAGAGTGGATCCTGGAAAGTTGTGACCATTCTAGCTAACCTACGGAGTACGTTAACCTTTCTGGCGAAGTCGATATGTGGTTGTTAACGCTGGTGAATAATAGCTTTTAGCAACAGTTTTCGGCACCGGTATAGGTACCTACAGGTACTAAAAACCATAAGACGGAAAGGCTAAACTGGTCCGACGGTATACTTACACAAGACGTGCGAGGTGACGTCTCATGGAAAAAAAATCACTCCTATGTGCAGGCTTTACCACAAACAACAGTTTTGGGGTTAATAAATAACGCCTAACGACCACAACGTAGAACCTGGACCTTCTAGGATTCCCTGTATCTAGGGACCCAGGAACTACGAGGACACCCACAACACCCACACCCAAAACAAGTATATTTTGTGCTTTTTTCCTGTGTACAAATACTTGTCCTGTTGTGGAAATCGAAGCCACTGCCTTCGGGTATGAGTCAACCTGCTCAGCCACTACACCACAGAGGCTGTTAAATCTAGAACTTCGTTAATATTTATGTGTCCTTTGACGATACAGTCGAAAATAATACAAGATTTGGAAGATAAAAATACTCTCTGCATTGATGCTCTTTCTTACCTTAGAGATGGCAACACAGTGTAGCAACGTTCCGTGCGATCGTGTGCGTGCCGGTTGCGTGTCAACAGACGCATCCTGATTGTGAGCGCGCCACATCTGCAGCGGTGCGAGGAATTGGGCTGCCAGTATATTGGATCTCCCGATATTTCGTAATCCTTTAATGAGATATTTGATATAATTATACTATTTTTAGTATAGTTACCAACAATTATTTTTAGTACAGGTGCACAAATCTCTCCTTTCTTATATACCAAGTAAGTCATTTTTACTAATGTCTGTGAGAAGGCGAAACGGCAAAGACAGCGACAGCGTACTTATACTTATACTCCATAAAGTATAAAAAACTGATTTAATTTCAGGGAATGGTTCTTATGGCAGTTTTCCATAACTAGCTTAAAATACAGCATGATAAAATTCGACTAGTTACTCTTTAAAATCTGTAAAAGCAAAACATTATCGGAATCATTTCACTCACAACAAAAATTACCTAAATTTATATTCGGGTAGTGTTTGTCTGCACTAGCAATACCATAAATCAAGTGGCAATCACCAGAATCGATATGGAATGATTGGCCGGACGGGTTGTTACGAAAAAGTGCTTTTTTAACGTCTATCGTGTTGGCAACATTTCCACATTGGGCCCGCGAGCGGACTAATTATGTGGTCCGTTTTTGCTCATACACTGTAATTGTTCTATTAAGGCGAGGCTTTTCCGGATCTTTAGGTATTTTACGCTGCCTCAAGCCGCACTTTTTGAACGCACGACGTATTCATTTACGCGACCCAAAAGTTATGTGCGATCCGCCGCGCGCACTTGTTTCGCTCGTTAGCCACGTTATGTAACTCAGTAGCGGAGATCAAGTCGCTTTGAGAATAGAGTTAGCTTATGTTCTGGATTGACATAATAATATAATAATTGTGAACCTACCGTTATTTTATTAGATAAAAAATACGTATGAGATACAACCGTGTTTTTAATGCTATTTTTGGTTATTATTATTATTATTGTACTACCTACCCAGTCCCATGGTAATAACGACTTCAATTACCTTATTTCCAGTAGGTAGGTATAATAATGATGAATGGTACGATTAAAATGTTATAATGTTAAAAAAAGTACATGATGCAGGTATAATTTTGAACAATTTTTTTCCCGCCCAGCTGCCCATAGCTTTTTCACACTTGCCCCCACCTGTCCCCACCAGCCGCTCACCTGCCCATAGCTTTTTCACACTTGCCCCCACCTGTACCCACCAGCCGCTCACCTGCCCATAGATTTTTCACACTTGCCCACACCTGCTTACGCTTGCTCACGCCTGTCCACATTTGCCCACACAAACTGCCTATTAGCCCATGCCTGCTAGCACATTTTCAAACTTACCCAAACCTGGATACTTTAGCCCACATCAGCCCAGCTGCCCATAGCTTTTTCACACTTGCCCCCACCTGTTCCCACCAGCCGCTCACCTGCCCATGGCTTTTTCACACTTGCCCCCACCTGTCCCCACCAGCCGCTCACCTGCCCATAGCTGTTTCACACTTGCCCACACCTGCTTACGCTTGCCCACGCCTGTCCACATTTGCCCACACAAACTGCCTATTAGCCCATGCCTGCTAACACATTTTCAAACTTGCCCAAACCTGGATACTTTTGCCCACATCAGCCCAGCTACCCATAGCTTTTTCAAACTTGCCCACACCTGCCTACTTTTGCCCACATCAGCCCAGCTGCCCATAGCTTTTTCACACTTGCCCCCACCTGTCCCCACCAGCCGCTCACCTGCCCATAGCTGTTTCACACTTGCCCACACCTGCTTACGCTTGCCCACGCCTGTCCACATTTGCCCACACAAACTGCCTATTAGCCCATGCTTGCTAACACATTTTCAAACTTGCCCACACCTGCCTACTTTTGCCCACATCAGCCCAGCTGCCCATAGCTTTTTCACACTTGCCCCCACCTGTCCCCACCAGCCGCTCACCTGCCCATGGCTTTTTCACACTTGCCCCCACCTGTCCCCACCAGCCGCTCACCTGCCCATAGCTTTTTCACACTTGCCCACACCTGCTTACGCTTGCCCACGCCTGTCCACATTTGCCCACACAAACTGCCTATTAGCCCATGCCTGCTAACACATTTTCAAACTTGCCCACACCTGGGTACTTTTGCCCACATCAGCCCAGCTGCCCATAGCTTTTTCACACTTGCCCCCACCTGTCCCCACCAGCCGCTCACCTGCCCATGGCTATTTCACACTTGCCCCCACCTGTCCCCACCAGCCGCTCACCTGCCCATAGCTTTTTCACACTTGCCCACACCTGCTTACGCTTGCCCACGCCTGTCCACATTTGCCCACACAAACTGCCTATTAGCCCATGCCTGCTAACACATTTTCAAACTTGCCCACACCTGGGTACTTTTGCCCACATCAGCCCAGCTGCCCATAGCTTTCTCACACTTGCCCCCACCTGTCCCCACCAGCCGCTCACCTGCCCATAGCTTTTTCACACTTGCACATAACTGCTTACGCTTGCCCACGCCTGTCCACATTTGCCCACACAAACACAAACCGTCGTTTGCTGCTGGACTCGTACGATTTTCTAAATGCATAACTTAATTTTTTTTTCCTTTTATTACATTTGTTACCCATTTTATTAATCTTTTTTTATTCACTTCTTAGTTAAGTTACTCGAAATAAACAATTAAATTAAATTATTCTATTTATAAATTAAAATTTACGATTAGCGTACCTTCGCGTCGTAGAGCGCAAAAATTTGGCATACGTCCGGCGTCGACGGGCTCTGCGAGCGGACTGGCGGCCCCGAAAGCGCGCTCGGATGCCATGACTCCAAGATATAAATTCATATAAAATTACCGTATTAACTTTTTAACATTTTTATTAATGATTTAAATTTTTTGATCAATACATAATGCATTAAAAATTATTTAAATAATACCATTCGTATAAAACAAGTCGAATAGTCATTTCAAAAAATGTAAGATAGAGGTGACTTTGGATTTTTTTTCGATCGAGTGAAGTTATTCCTTTTATGTATAAGTTTTATGGTTTAACTCAAAGACATCCTTAAGAATAACATATATTTTTTTCATATCTAAAAGTGTGGTTTATCTCAGAGAAAAGTCTGTTCTTACAAGGGCGTTTTTGGGCCAGTCTCGCCTTAAATATTTTTTTATGTAAAAGAATGACGTGACAATGTAGTCGTTCGCTTGATGTTAAGCGTCAGGGCTGCCCATAACAGATTGCAGTATCACTCGGAACTCCAAATTATATAAAGTTTCGCGCAAGTCATCCTAAGACATCAAGATTACTAGACTGCGAGATTAGATCATAAAGTCTCATTTGCCTAGTAATTTCACTAGCTACAATGCCCTTCAAACCGGAACACAGTAGTGCTTGCACTACTGTTTGGTGGTAGAATAACTGGTAAAGCGGTGGTACC
The DNA here is from genome assembly GCA_910589525.2 of Ennomos quercinarius. Taxonomy (NCBI): domain Eukaryota; kingdom Metazoa; phylum Arthropoda; class Insecta; order Lepidoptera; family Geometridae; genus Ennomos; species Ennomos quercinarius. The sequence goes on from OU342510.1 coordinate 6,813,875, forward strand.
TACCTAGACGAACTTTGCAGAAAAGTCCTACCACTTATTTATAACGTTAGTCATCGTTTTTAAGCGCACTAGCTGCTGCCTGCGGCTTTGCACGCTTAGGTTATAATTTCTTATATCCAAACATTAAAATCTGCTCAATCGTCATGTCGTACCAACATAACACAAGGAAAAAATTTTCAGAACCATATCAGTATGTATTACAAACAATCAAACAAACAGATGTTTAAAGACAGATCGCGTAGGTACAAATTTTCAATAGTGTAGATTAGTGTGTAGATGTGTCTTACCTATATACTAAAAAGAAAATTAGGAGTTATGCCGCTATTACATTACACTAAATTCAGTTGCCTAGTTAGGATTCGAGAAAGGAAGGTGTATTAGCATTTAGTGATGACTTAATGCTATTACACCTGCCTAAATCGGTTCGTAATTAGGCAACTAACTGGGTAGCAAGTAAGCTATGGAATGGAATGCCCTTCCAGCGTCTGTGTTTCCGGCAAAATATGACCCGGGCGTGTTCAAGAGAAGAGTGAATAGGTACTTACTTAGCTAGCATGCTAAACCTTCGATCGCATCGTCACTTTCCATCAGGTGAGAGCGTGGTCAAATGCTAGACTGAATTTTGTAATTGCAGTATTTTTGACAAATCCCCATATCCTATAGATACCTACTACTTCTTGGTCCCTAGTAGGTATGAATACCTGATTAAGACGATTGAAAAAAACCTTTTCATATCTGTATACTAATCAGTCACTGCTTTTTATCCGTTTTTGTATATCCACAAGTAATCTCTAATCTGTTCTAATACCTATAGTTTGTGATCACCAGATAGAAGATCACAGAGTAAACATTGATATAATCTTTTTGACATATTATTCTAAGTTTTCCGCAGGAGAATTAAAGTGACCGATATACCTCTTAGAATTAGCAAGTTGAAATGGCAATGGGCAGGCCACATCGCTCGTAGAACTGACAACTGATGGGGAAGAATGGTTCTCGAGTGGCGACCACGAACTGGAAGACGCAGCGTAAGCCAGCCCCCCACTCAGTGGACCGACGATCTGGTGAAAACCGCGGAGAGCCGATGGATGCAGCAGGCAGCAGCCGCTCAAAAGGAGGCCTATGTTCAACAGAGGACGTCTTCAGGCTGTTGATGGTGATGATGATGATGATGATGATTATGATTCGAAGTTTTAGAGATAGGTGCTATTTTTTTATCGATTGTTTTATTCAAAGGTAGCCTGGAAGAAATCACTTTATGCGATAAGGCCGCCCGTTGTACTAACATTTTTTGTACACACAGCGGGCAGCGGAGCCTTAGTAATAGGGTCCGTTTTACCCTGACTAAAGCGTGAAAGAAGTGCAGTGTAAGATAATCCATGTGTTTAACACATCGCGATCATAAAGATCGTCATGCTGACGGTATCGAGACAGAGAACATTTTTTTTTATAATACAATTTTTAGCTAGCGCACTCGTTCACGCAACCGCGATTTTACAATAGAGTGAAATAGAAAGCGAATGTTAAGAGTTATGAAATTGATGTTAGATGCATTAACTAGCTTTTGTTTTTTAAACCTTATTTTTTATCTGCATCAACGGCTGAATGAATGTATTCATTGAAAACTTCTTTTTTTTTCAAATTTTTATTCGCCAAAACACTTACGATTTTTAGACATAGTCCAATAAAACCTATTCATCATCAACAGACTGCTGAACATAGGCCTACCCCACAGAGTTCACCGGATCGTCGGTCCATCTAGCAGGGAGCCAGCCTACGCTGCGTCTTTCGGTTCGTGGTCGCCACTCGAGAACCTTTCTTCCCCATCGGTTGTCAGTTCTACGAGCGATGTGGCCTGCCCATTGCCTGAACAACTTTCTAATTCTAATAGCTATATCGGTCACTTTAGTTCTCCTGTGGATTTCCTCATTACGGATCTTATCTCGCAGGGAAATGCCGAGCATAGCTCTCTGCATAGCTCGCTGAGTGACTTTGAGGTTACTAATGAGGCCAATAAGAGACCATGCCTCACTTCCATAAGTCATCACTGGCAACACACACTGATTGAAAACCTTCGTTTTCAGGCTCTGTGGTATTTTGGACGAAAAGATAGAAAGAAGTACCTATTAGATATGGAATATTATTAACAAGGCAATAATTGGTAATTTACATAGATATCAGAAATTTCAGGGAAATGGGGAACTGAGATGAAGGGAACTATATATTAAGAGCCAATACAACGCCAAATTGCTTAAAACGGCTTAGCTTGAAGCAGTATCCTGTCAACAATATTGCAACAATGACTTTGAAATTAATATATGGTAAAGTCCAGGACTAATGCTACTGCAAATGTATAGTGAAAACACGAACTAATAAAATTTTCTCGATAGAAAATAATTACAAAGTTACCTCCAAACCGTACAAATAAACCGCGATTATTCAATGAATACTTTGAATAAGATCATGAAACTTTGTGTAGTAGTTGAACTAAATATAATGGAGGGCTTATGTATAGCGGATTTTTAAAATACCCATTATATTCAGTGTAATAATAAATTACCTAAACTATTGCGCGTTGGAACCAGTTTAACTTAGACCGCCCCTGCCGCTCGGCCCCTGGCTCATCCCCGCTTTGGCCTAGTACTATACATCTATTCTGTGGCTTTGGCTTGAATTCGCGCTGGCCTTGCACAAGCCCTTAAATATCATTGAATACCAAATCAAACTTCTTTGAACCTTCACACTGGCATGGCAACACAGAACATTCAAAAATACGAGATTTAAAATTAAATAAGCCACTCATGTAATTATGTACTTGCTGTGAACATAACACTAACAATTTTCCTCTACGCATTCATTCATACAATCTCAGTTTATAGCAATTAAGCTTTTAACAGTAAGATGTAAACAAACAAAAGAACAATTACAGTATTATCTCAATTGACGATGCGCGTGCGTCGCCGAGCGGTAGTGTACAACTACCTTACAATTTACACACCATTCACCGTAAATTCAGCTTTATTTCTTAAATGGTAAGGCTGTTAATATTGGTGTTTGAAATTGGTAATCGTGTATTAGATGATCACGCAGAGTCTTTTCGACCAATGACCGCGCTTTCCCTGTCGTCCATCTTGGTAATTAATGGTTTTGATTTATAATTCTGGATAGTTTTTAGCAGTGGTTTTTCGCTAAACGGCAATGTTATTCTGAAAAGCTTAAGCGAGCCAATTGTAATTTTTTTTTCTTTATTACTTATTGTACTAAAACAAAAAAAATTATGTGTAAACCGGAACCGGAAGACGCTAGGTGGACCGACGATCTGGGGATGCCGCGGGGATCCGATGGATGCAAGACCTAATAAAACCACAAAAATATTACATGTACATCCTCATTTATAGAAAACAAGGATAGAGTGTCGTTTTTTTATTTGGAGGTAGGCTAGTATCACCTGGATTCTTTAAATGGCAATGCCGGGCAGGCCACATCACTTTCAGAGTCGAGAACTGATGGGGAGCGAAAGCCGCAGCGTAGGCCGGCTCCACACTAGGTGGACCGACGATCTGATCAAAACCGCGGGGAGCCGATGGATGCAAGCGGCAAGCAGCCGGTCAAAGTGCCGCTCTGTGTGGAAGACCTATGCTCAGTAGTGGACCCTAACATCCCTACTAGTCTAGTCAATCAAGCTTACCAGTTACCTAACTAAATTAACTAATTAAAATGCGAAGAGATTCCCAAAGGATGTTTACTCAGCTACGAGCTCAGGTGTTCCTTTCCTTTGCAGCACCGCATGTTGATTATGCACTAAACTAGGGCTGCCACGTGCGGAAAAGTAACGGATTTTTATTTTTTAATTTTATGGATTAATAGACGTTGATGTTTCTTTTTTGTTTGACAGGTGACTTGATCGAGAGTATCCATAGCTATGACTCAAGAAAATCTGCCATTTGAAGTTCTTCAGTTTTTTTTCTATTAAGGTAATGAAGGGAATGTATAAAAGAGTTAATAAAATTTTGAACAGCATTGTAGTTTGAAATTTTACTTGTTTATTTTTACGCCCACTCTGGTGATAGCTAGCAATATAGAAGAAGTAAAGGAGGCAAGCAGCCGCTTAAAGTGGCGCTCTATGGGGGAGGCGTATGTTCAGCAGTGGACGTCTTCAGGCTAATGATTATGTTGATGAGAGGAATAGAATAGTCCTCCGGGTGGCTAAAATATTTTGACAACACTTGTCTTAGAGAAGAAAGTTGGCAACCCTAACCGAGATCATCCGCGTATTCCGGTAATTATGGTAGCACCGTGAGAAATTATAGTGGACAATACTATACAAAACAGATCAAACAAGCCTTATGCTTATCCATTATACCAGATTATTTTACCAGGAATTACTGACAGTAGGGTTATTGTGTCAGAGAAACATAGAAAGAGACTACCAACGTGCATGATAACTTGATGAGATGGGACAAAAAAATGCTGAAAATGGCACATTTTGCAGCAAGGCTTAGGTCTGTTTCTTTTAGTAATGTATGTTTGTTCATTTATTGCCTTGTAATGGATTTGCACACTAATTAATTACGTTACAGAGATCAACTTTTTAGGACCCTTCATTATGCGGAAATTTAAATACCAATCAAATAAATTTTTTGCATTATATGTATTGAGTATGGTTGGCTATAGTTCACTTTGAACCATTTTAAGATAATTTAAAAAATTGTTCAGCCATTTCATCATGAAAGCCAAACAAACATCATTTCATTTTTGGTAGGTAAGTATACCTACCGAAGTTCAAAAACCGTTTCGAAATTATCTTCGTAACTACTAAAGAGCAAAAACATCAGATTTTTATTATTCAGTATTTCTCACAAAATGAGGCTAAATGACAATCGACGTGGGTGCCATGACTGCAATAAAAAAAAAAATTCTGAATAAAAGGCGTTGAACTTTTTTTCCTCTGGGTTCTAGCTAAAATCTTCATTTAGCCCACACACATCTACCTACTATCTGTATAGAATTAGATGTCTGTGATTTAGCCTCACTGTATCAAATTTATTAAATACCTGTAAAAAAAATTCTAGCGCATTAAAAACAAAATAACAAAATACGTGTCTATCATTTTTGAACTAAGGTTTAACCTAATAAAGACTGGGGGTCAAATACGTTATAATATTAAGTTTATTCGTAGGATTATGTGTAACCATATTCAGGCTGTGGCAAGGAGTAATCTCGGGGTCTTCCCACACGTAATTTGTGGTAAATAATTAGGTAATTTTAAATGAAAAATCCGAATGACAGGTATATTCGTTGAAATTGTGCCATGTTGCCACAGACTCAGACCACTGTCGTGATTAACGTCGCACATCGCAGTCAATAACTATACAAAAACATTATTCTTGAATAACAACAAATATTGCAACAAACAAAGGTAGTTATTTGAAAAAGAATAGGTTAAGGTGGAACGTTTCACTAGCGCGGCAAATTCAAATTTTCTTGCGTTCTTTTGCCAATAATAGCTTAATTACTAAACGTGAGTAAATTAAAACTGATTTAACGTAAAGAAATAGAATGTATCAACAAACTACGATTAAAATTATCTCCTAGATATCATTGATTTAGTGACAAATGGCAATAAACAAATTTTTCTTAGTTTTTCAGTCTGTTGCCATTTGTCGCTAAACCAATGATATGTAAGGTGATACTTTTAATTGTAATTTATTGATACATTCTATTTATTTGCGCAAAATTAGTTTTCATGTAAACAAGTTGAGTACCTAATTAAGCTATTATTGGCAAAAGAACGCATGAAAATTTGAATTTGCCGCGTCAGTGAAACGTTCCACCTTAAGTGCTCTGCTATTATAAATTAACAAGTCAATACTACTTATTTTCATAAAGTTGGTTAAAAATGAATGCAAAAATTGAAAAAATTAGTAAACCCGGTAAAAATAAATCATGGAGAAATAAGCTTTTAAAGTTTCTGGGGGGGGGGCATCGCCTGTCCCTCTCTCGCTAAACAGTGCTTCCCCGCAGTTACACGAATGCGCACGTTTGCGACGTCACATGCCAAAAAAATTGTATGAAAACTACCACGGCTTAGTAATGAGGTGCTATGAAGGAGCAAGAACTGACGTCACTGCACGTTTGAACTGTCTCATTCTATTCCTGTACATTAAAATACTTGTAACTTTGTCATTTTTTGAGATATTTAATTTCACGAGCTAGTCGTTCACCTGATGTTAAGTGACACGGCCGCCCATAACAGTTGCAGTGTCACCCGGAACTTTAAAACAATACAGTTTCGCGTGACACTGCACTGCGCACGTCATCCTGAGACATCACACAGTCTAGTAATCAGATTACTATACTGAGTGATCAGATCATAAAGTCTCATTTGCCTAGTAATTTCACTAGCTACAATGCCCTTCAAACCGGAACACAGTAGTGCTTGCACACTACTGCTTGGCGGTAGAATAACTGGCAAAGCGGTGGTACCTACCTAGACGAACTTTGCAGAAAAGTCCTACCACCTAGTACCCTATTGTATCTCGAACGAAATTTGAACTTTTATATCTTTCCGGGACATGGCTACCGTGACAAGTGTTCTGTACCTCTAATGTACACTACTTACTGTAGGTACTCGACTAGGTATCGTAATATATTCGCACTAGGGGTAGGTACCTACTGTTGTTAATTTTGTTAGTTTTCATTAAATAAATAAATAACACCCAACAATCCCATATAAATAAATAAATAAATATAAATATACGCGTGGACAATTCACACAGCGCCATCTAGCCCCAAACTAAGCATAGCTTGTACTATGGGAACCAGATAACTGATACAATAGTTAGATAGTTTTTGTTTGTAAATACATACATAGAATACAATATAACACCCAGACACAGAACAAACATCGATGTTCATCACACAAATGTTTGTCCTGGGTAGTAATCGAACCCACAACCTATAGTTCAGAAGGCAGAGCTACTACCAACTAAGCTAACAGGCCAGTCTATATACATAGATAATAATAATACTAACTATATACATAGATCCTGGATCTTAACTAGGATTCCCTGTATCTAGGACTACGTGAACCATGGTCCACAAACACCCAGACACAGAACAAGTATTTGCGCTTTTTTCCTGTGCACAAATACTTGTCCTGCCGCCTCCGGGCTATGAGCCGACCTGCTCAACCACGGAGGCAGTCTATTTATAATCAATTTGCATTAGTAATTTGGCTCCCAAAGCGGGCCCATGAGCTCCATAAAACAAACACATAATAGGCCTCCCTCCCTCATCAGGGGGGTTTGCCACGCCTGGTAGGCGTCTTGGTGATCGCAGTAGATTATAAATATAATGTAGACCGAGGAGAATGCTGCTGCCTATTCCCTGGATATTCCCTTAGTCGGCTCTTACGGCATCCGCGGTAAGAGATGGGGAGGTCGTATTCTCCGGACCACAATGGCTTTCTCTATGAGAGAGGTCTTATAATACACCAGAATAATGTTATGTGATAGGTACATAATATGATAAGATAATGATAATTACATTTCCAGTAGAATTTATTGCAGTAAACGTGTTATTGTGATGTTATGCGATGCATAATATGCACTACCAATGCAATATTCATTGTACCAACCCGGATGCTCTGTCACCTTTTGACTTCGTCCACAAATGCAGTATTCAATTTTCAGTTAAGTATAAGAGCTTTATTTATAAAACTAGCTTTTGCCCGTGGCTTCGGACGCTTGTATTGTGTTATTTCTACGTTTAGGTAGTCTAATAATAGCTTAGCTCATGCATTTCCTATATATCAAACAACAAAATCCACTAAATCTTTTCGGAGTTTAGCGCGTATTAGCAGATTAGGTAGCACACGTGTAAATATGTTGTTTGGGTAGTAGGTAGGTATGGCTTTTCACGTGTCATCAGATCACCTACACATTGATAAAATAGTCAGTTAGAAACTGCAAATCATGGGTACAGTATTTAATTAGGTACATATTTAATTGAATACTGTACCCATGATTTGCAGTTGCAGTTTCTTCAACAAACAAACAAACAAACAGACAAAGTATTTAAAAAGTGGCTTAACGTGATCAGCGGCTAATTTTAAGCCAACCTGTCATTTTTTTCTTGATATCTTGCAATTACAGACTTTTTTATCTCTACAGTTGTATTATATGTATAGAAGATAAATGAGACGCTTTTCAATTTGATAATATTTTCAATTGACTTCAAAAAAGTTATTTTTGTTTTTTACCTCATATCTGCGTCGTTTATAAACTTTGACTCTAATATTTTATTTGGTAGGTACCCCCCAACCCAAGTTTAGGGGTTTTGGTAGGGGGTTTGGTAGGGGTTTGGTAGGCGGGGATCTACCTATATTTTCAGGTTGGTCACAGAAATTTTATCAAAATTGGTTCAGTAGTTTGTTTTTTAAATGAAAATAACTGGAATAACAATATAACTTAGATGATAATACAAGTATGTGCCTCTGCTCAGTATGAAATTAAAGTGAAAGAAAATGAAAGAGAGAAAATGAGAGAGAAATGATGATGAGAGTGAAGAGAGAGAGAGTGAGCGTGAGTGAGTGTGAGTGAGTGTGAGAGTTGATGTGAGTGAAGTCTACTTAAACTCTTTTTTTAAATTATCTTTACGTATTGAGGCCGCAATTGAGCTGAACCAAGGCTCTAAGCTTCTAAAGTGTTCGCAATGGATTCGTCTATTGGGCAAAGCCAAATGACAAAACTTAAGACCGAAAATGGTAGTGTCATTTCATCCAAACCTGAGGTTCTGAGAGAGATCGACAAGTTCTATGGACAGTTATACACCTCGACAGCTCGACACGTAAGCCAACTACTAACACAGCTTGCCTGAATATGTTCATTTGAAGACTCAGGTGTGATTTTGCGGAAATCATCTTGAATACAAAATTTTTAAAGATATTCGTTAGAATCAAATGAGACACCTAATCGTGTCTCACATAATTATTTCGAATAAACGTGTATTGTGTAAAACAAATAGTTATAATATACTTATTGCTTTACATGTATGCTCATTTGCCCAGTAATTTAACTAGCTACAGTGCCTTCCAAACCAGAACACAGTAGTGCTTGCACGCTACTGCTTGGCGGCAGAATAACTAGCAAAGCGGTGATGACCTAGCCTACCTACCTCGACGAACTTCGCAGAAAAGTACTACCACCTAGTAAACCATTTAAAGTTTTTATCTGTAAAAGTCATTTGAAGTGTAGAGAAGCGTGCAAGATAACCACAGAGTTCGAAAAAAAAGTACGCTTCGCCCCTGAAGCGTCATATTTTTTAATGCTCTGTGAAGATAACAAACACCTCTTCCACTGAATTATTCACGATCTCCAGCGGACGTAGAGTCAGAGGTGACAGAGCGCTCGGGTCGAATGAATATGTATCGAATAATCTTTATATTCAGTGGACGTCTTCAGGTTGATGATGATGATGATGCGCGTCACGTCATTCGTTGATATAAAAAATGACGATGGTGAATCTTTATTACGTCTGTGTTGCATCTTTGGGCTGTTTGTATGGGTGTCCAATAAGTAGGCGTAGGTACTTAGGTACTGTATGAATTTAAGTTCAACGGAGTGTCTTTCAATTGTTTTACATAGAGCATGGCGTCATCAGACAAATGAAATCTTTTCGGTACGAACTCTTGTCTCTTTTTCTCTCAAAAGGGAAATCAAAACCATCTAAAAAAATAGCAGACCACACTTTAAAAATCCAATACAACTCTAAAATACATTATGTGAGGTTACTTTTGGGACAGACCTACAACCACTTTACATGTTAATTGGAATTAATTTAAATATGTTTACGATTACGAAATACTTCCCGACTCGACTGATGAAGCTGAACATTTCTGAAAAGTATTGGAATCGCTTCGTATGTTAATGTGCTGAAAATAACTATGACGTTTATATAAACCTACCTACTTTTAAAGTATCCCAACACTTTAGGCTTAGAACCACAGACCTAGAATATTTCACTACGTAACTAAATTTCCCTAAATAATGTCAGTTCCGATAGCAAACTTGATAAGGTACCATTGCTAATGCCTTAAATTGTGAGTTTGCTTGCGTTTTAAATATTAACCTACCTACATCTATCATCCCACGTAATTGAAAATAAAATTGGATTTGTATCTAAAATGGCAGATATTGGAGGAATTCTGCCAAAACGGCAACACCAAACTGTAGATAGCGTTGCTCACAAACTCACGACGCTTTGCTTGTAATTTGCGAATAAACAGATTTTAATTTACGACATTCGAATGTCATCATCAACAACCTGATGTCGCCCCCTGCTGAACACAGGCCTCCCTCAGAGCGCGCCACCTTGAGCGGCTGCTCGCCTCCTGCATCCATCGGCTCCCCGCGGCTTTCAGCAGATCGTCGGTCCACCATCGAATGTGGTTATATGTAAATAACTATATTATAATTTCCTTTCTGTGAAACGCTAGTCGAAAAGATATTATTGTAATAGATATTATCATTACACAACATGATCCTGTGCTGCAGAGAAAGCGCACCGTAGATTAGGTCTCATCTACCAAAGGTATTGCATAATCGACAGGGGCCCGCAGCGAGAGGCATGTTAATGTTCTGGCGCAATGATCATTATCTAATGCTAATTGCCGACAGATACGATGACGGCTTATTTGTATGATTTGTTAGAAGCTCTTGCAAAATGTAGAAGGTCTGATACTGGGTAGCTCTACGTTGAGGACACCCTTCTATTACGTAGAGCGACGGTGTATGTACTCAAGTGTGTGGCAGAAGCATATAGCTTGCAATATAGAAGAAGTAGAGGAGGCAAAAGCTGCTCTAAGTGGCGCTCTTTGCGGAAAGCCTATGCTCAGCAGTAGACGTCTTCAGGCTGTTGATGATGATGGTGAGTCTAAACATGTACTCAAATAAATATCCCTCATGTCCACATGCTTGCAAACTAAAAGGCCTCATTTTTTCTGCCCATTCTCTTAATATTCTCTTAGCTTAGCTGGCACTCCGGCATAATAAAGCTCAGTGGCGTGCTATTGGAGAGGCCTACGTGACCTACCTCCAGCTGGAATATATGATGATGATGATGGTGATGGTGGTAAAGCTGGTAATACCCTGAAATCTGTGGGATTTATACAGATTTCAGGTTATTAGCTTATTTTTTAGTTTAGTACTTTTTACTTTATAGTACCTAAAACTCAATGGCCAACGGTCACCAAGCAGATCGTCCAAAAATTCCTCTAGAGAAAAGTTTGACACATTACGCATGCTGCCGGCGCGAGATCCGTACGCGCAAGTATCCGCTCGCTTTCGCGTAGACAGGTGTAGGGTGGCCATGGTGGCTATAGTAACAGGAACCGGAAAAACTTTATTTGAAAGCTTTGTAGCTGGTTAGAGGCATTTGATTGTATTCATCTGATATATCAAGAGCCGAATTGCCGTTAGTCCTCAATTCTCAAGAAAATTATTACTTTGAAACTATTCGAAATTAAAATAATGACCACTGGATGATATAATATCATTGGTAATAAATATTCCGTAGTAGGTAGTAGTAAAACGTTTTGCTATTAGTAGGTACGAGTCGCACGTAGCAAAAAATTCACTTGTTGACTAGTTTCGATTCCCGGTGACTTCAAAAGTAGGATAAAGTCATTTCAGTTCGTACAAGCATACAATATTATAAATAAATTTATTACCTGACATTTTACACTTAAAGTTAAAAATGATTTAATACTCACATAAAAAATCATTTCAGATCACAATATTGTCTTATACAAGAGCATCAAAATCTGTTCAGCCATAGTTACAGAAACAAGTTTAAAAAAAGATAATCCGATACAAATAGTAAAGTATGGCCCACTCAGCTCACACCATAACTGAGCACGCGCCACTTTGACACGTTTACTAGCCAATTCAGTGAATGGACGCCCAGCCGAAATATGAATAGTAATATGTCGCCAGCTCATAGACGTGGAGAAAATTACAGCAGAATCGTTACTGACGATTTAAATGATAAACTTTAAAATGATGTAAAAATAACCATTTCCTTTCAGGATAAATAAATAAATAAAAATAAAGAGGTAGGATAGAAACTAAAGAATCCAATCCAAATGACATTTTTCACAATAGAGTTCTACAACTAAGTATTTCTTCAATAGTATTCTATTATAAATATTAGCATCATACCTGTGAAAATTTTCACGAGTTAAATTCATATTAGCGACACACAATTTTTGAATGGGCTCTACAGTGAAAAAGCAAATGACAGTCTCGCAAACTGAAAAGTAACAGTTCCCGGAGTTCCATTTTCAAATTCTGTAATTGCTTTTTTTATTTTTTTTGTAAGTGGCTAGTTCCAGAAACTTTCTTTTTTTATGCTTCACATGTCAATCTAAAAAACTGCTCAGTGAATAATACAACTATAGTGCGGAGCAGAAAGGAAAAACGTAATGTAAAAAATTAAATGAAGAAACAATAAATTTCAATACAATGTTGTTTATTCTGATATCATAATACACCATTACCTATATTAAGAGCTTTCGACTCCTCTTCCATCCTATCCAAGTTTTCGCCATAGACTTAGGGTCAATTCAGACAGAGCAGCAAAATGCTCGAGCACTTTTTAAATGCTATTGGAATATCAACCTTAGTCCATTTAGTCAAGGCTGAAAATAGTATGCAACATTAAAATAGGTAAGATATTAATGTTGCATACTATTTTCAGCTTTGTCTAAATGAAATAAGGTTGATATTCCAATAGCACTTAAAAAGTGCTCGAGCATTTTGAGCAAGGCTGAAAATAGTATGCAACATTAAAATAGGTAAGATATTAATGTTGCATACTATTTTCAGCTTTGTCTAAATGAAATAAGGTTGATATTCCAATAGCACTTAAAAAGTGCTCGAGCATTTTGCTGCTCTGTCTGAATTGACCCTTAGAGGTGGAATTCTGTGGTTTTCACGTTCCGAAATCTGCATCAAATATCCGGTATATTCGAGGTTTTAGTGCGCTGAAACAGTCAATTCACATTTTTGTCTGTGATTTTACAGGCGTGAAGGTCTGCCTCATAGTTTAGAGAAAAAAACCACTGCCTGTAAAAGGCTCTTGTAAAGTTATGTGGTACTAAAATCTGCCTCGGATTTTAGACTTCCTATCGACCACAGTGCCAGAAAGTGTGTAAAAATGGGCAGTATTAGAAAATTCTCGCATTAATGAAGACAATTGAGTAATTCTTACAATCAATTAGCCAATTCAAATTGCCTAACGATTAATTAAACGTTGAACAAGTGTGGGCAGGCTATATACCTACAGGGTTATCATTAATTCACCTAACGCCTTTTTGGTCATAACTCACATCACTGAAACAAAAAACTTTTTCAACACACTTGCTCAAAAAATGCATTTACAAAGCCTGTATACATTGTTCGAAAGTTAAACATTACGCACCATACAACGAAGCGTGCGGTAAAATAGGTACATAGGTGAGAGTACACCTAAGTACGTATTTTACCGCATCCTTTTTTGTATAGCGCCGTGCGTAAGCTTTACGGTTTTTTCTTAATTTCCATAAAAAAATATGTGAGAATTCCACCAAAGAGTTTCACATAACGAGAATAAATAAGCTGTTAGATCGAAACTCCTTGGAAGCGTTCTTGTTCAATACGTTTGTCTCACTTTAATACTAAAGAGAAAATGAAACTAAAGATGTAGTTCTAATTTTCACCACACGCACGTGGCGCCATTTGAATTGTAAATGCGCGCCATTTTAGCCCATTTTCATATTAGATTAGAAATGTCAAAGATTGTTTTTTGCGACTTTCCCACTAATAAACAAAAAATTGTTTCTTTACCTAATTACCTATTGTACTGTTTTCTCGCAAATGTGTTAAAAAACGTTGTATGATACACGTGCGGAAATTGGTTTCTACAAACTCGTGACTATGGTAAGCCCTCGACTTCGTCTCGGGCTTACATTTGTCTACTCGTTTGTAAAAACCAACTTACCGCCCTAATATCATAAATAACTATTTTTTTTCAATATATTTTTTGTAATTTTTTTTCTTTTATACATACTTAAAAAAAAATAATCTTAATACGGGTCAATGAAACAGAACATACGCTGTGTAGCCTGCACCCACGCAAAAAAAAAATTGAGTATAGTTTTTTATGTAAAGTTTTATATGCATAATCTGAAAAAAAACTACTAAGTACATACAGGTAAAATATAATTTAAAAAAGAAACAAAAAGTAAAGCCTGAAACTAAATTAAATTTAAACTAAAACAATTAAATCTGAGTTTTGGCGGGAACGCGGAAAAGTTCACGTCGGTGCATTGTATTATTTTACAAAACTTATGCTTTTTCCAGTGTTAATGTTTAAAATTGGTGGTGTTTTACGCATTAAGTGCTGAATTACGAGCATGAGTGTGGGCAAGTGATATAATGTAGTGAAACGTGGTTTTTCATGTTGCTTCCAAAATTCCATAGAAGCCTCTAGTAAAGTTGCCACCACTTTACTAGGGCATGCCTTAGACTGGATTATGACTTACTATGACTACTCTGACTGTGACTATGACTTGACTTTAAGTGAAAATTTCCATAATACGATGAAAAATTACAAAACTTGACACTGGCTAAATACACTATGTGTGGAGCCAAAATATAAGAAAAAAACTTCAATAAAAAAAGTGTTAGCTAATAAATAATAAAATCTAATTCGTAAAGAGGTCAAACTAAGGTTGGATGTTGGATATGCGATGCGGCATTTCGCAAAAGATGGCCGAGATGAGTATGAAATATTTTAATGTAATTAGTTATCATGCGTAGACCTTGCTACCACTTAACGGCAGTGAACACAACAAGAATGTATACCTACTAGATGTGGCTACTTGTAATATTATTTTTTCTGGGGTATACTAAACTAAACTAGACCTAAAAACTTTAAAACTAAGATATAAAACTAAAAATAACAATCTAAATGAATCTTGAACTATCTATAGACCGGCAAAGGTCTATAGATAGTTCAAGCAATCCGTGGAATCTGGCAACGTTCCCATGATGCTGGCAGCGTTACCCCGCTGTATAGCGAGGCTGATCCTTTGAGCAAAGTAGACGCCAGCATTATGGTCACGTGCCGATTCAACTAAACTTTTTTCTGTGCTATGATCGCGAGTATCGCGACGCCCGTCTATGGAAAACTCAGTATTCCAGTTCAATTGACTAAGTCTCACTAGTTAATTGAACTGCAATACTGAACTATAGTAGGCGGAGAAGCGACCTCCACAGGTAATATCATTCCCATACATTTTGGAGTTATCATCAACAGCCTGAAGATGTCCACTGCTGAACATAGGCCTACCCCAGGGAGCACCACTTTGAGCGGCTGCTCGTCTCCTGCATCCATCGTCTCCCCGCGGCTTTCACCAGATCGTCGGCCTACGCTGGAGAGGGCTATGGGTTTCCTTGCGAGATAAGATCCAAAATGAGGAGATCCGCAAAAGAACTAAAGTCACCGATATAGCTTTGAGAATTAGCAAGTTGAAGTGATAGTGGGCCGGCCACATCGCTCGTAGTGACAACCGATGGGGAAGAAAGGTTCTCGAGTGGCGACCACAAACGGGAAGACGTAGCGTAGGCTGACCCCCCACTAGGTGGACCGATGACCTGGTCAGAACCGCAGGGGGCCGATCGATAGATGCAGGAGTCAAGCAGTGCTCTTTGGGGGAGGCATGTTCAGCAGTGGACGTCTTCAGGCTGATGATGATGAGAGCTTTAGTTTAACCAAGCTTTTAGCCTCTTTTATCAGTTTCCATACTATTGCAGACACATCCAGTATCCATAACTCAATGCAATAACAAATTAACAATATGCATGCACACAGCAAACAACGCAACAGTGGAATGATTATAATTTTTTAGAGTTTCGAAACGTCTTATTAACGTTATCAGAACTCTTGTTATCTGTCTATCTCGCTCTGTGGCAATTTGGTATTCTGCGTAAATGATACTGTGGTTGGGTAACATCACGGTAACATTTTATTCCTAGCCTGTGATGTCTCCCGCGTTTTTAACTTGAACAAAAAAAAAGGAAAAAAAATAAAAAAAAGGAAAATCTACTTTGTAAAAAAACTGCTTTATTCTAAGATACAGTCGAGGTTTGGCGGGAACGCGGAAAAGTTCACGTCGTTGCATTGTATTATTTTTCAAAACTCGTGCTTTTTCCAGTGTTAATGTTTAAAATCGGTGGCGTTTTCCGCATTAAGTGCTGAATTACGAGCATGAGTGTGGGCAAGTGATATAATGTGGTGAAACGTGGTTTTTCGTGTTGCTTTCAAAATTCCATAGAAGCTTCTAGTAAAGTTGCCACCACTTTACTAGGGCATGACTTAGACTGGACTGAGACTACCTGACTTAGACTAGACTATGACTACGCAGACTGTGACTAAGAATTGACTTTACGTGAAATATTCTATCATTATGAAAAATTACAATACTTGACACTGGCTAAATACACTATGTGTGGAGCCAAAATATAAGAGAAAAAAAAAAGATACAGTCATCATAAAGTCAACATTTTTGAGAATAGAGCCAATGCATTGATCGTCGGTCCATCCAGTGGGGGGTCGGCCTACACTGCGTCCTTCGCCACTCGAAAACCTTTCTTCCCCATCAAACGTTATTTATTTTCTTTAATGACGCGATGAGCTAGACCTAGATAGAGTTCTTTCTAATTCGTATCCTTTCGTTGTTATTTTTAACTCGAGTATAAATAACACCAAATTACTGAGGACTGGTAAATAGGAGAAACTTCTCCCAACAAGACAGCAAATGGGAGTTTTGGCGGGAACGTGAAAAAGTTCACGCCGTTGCATTGTATTATTTCACAAAACTTATGCTTTTTCTAGTGTTCATGTTTAAAATTGGTGGTGTTTCCCGCATTAAGTGCTGAGTTACGAGCATGAGTGTGGGCAAGTGATATAATGTAGTGAAACGTGGTTTTTCGTGTTGCTTCCAAAATTCCATAGAAGCCTCTAGTAAAGTTGCCACTACTTTACTAGGACATGACTTAGACTGGATTATGACTACCTGACTTAGACTGGACTATGACTACCCTGACTGACTGTGACTAAGACTTGACTTTACATGAAATATTTCATAATACGATGAATAACTACAATACTTGACACTGGCTAAATACACTACGTGTGGAGCCACAATATATGAAAAAAAAAAGCAAATCATAAAAAAAACAATACATAATACTAGACAAGTACTCAATTTTCTTTCAAGTTATAAACTTTCTTTATTACTGTCACAATTGTTGGTATTTATTAAAATAAATAGCGTCGTCACCGTCGGGCTGACTTTGTTCACATGACTGCGTCTCGTTGTATTGTTACTTATAAAGAAAAATGGCAGGTTGGTAACCGCTGGATGATCTTTACAGCAGATCTCTAACTAAAAATGATTTATATGTTTTGAAATTGTATTTTTGTATTTTTATTACTTATTGAACGAGCGAGCGTGAACCGCGAGCGAAGCGTCTCCATTTCAGCTTAAGCAATAGTTATTTGTTATACAAGGCTGCAAAGTTGGTTTTTGACGCGAGTACTTGAATTGAAACTTGAGCAAGCGAAGGAACGTAGGATTGAACCACGAGCGTAGCGAGTGGTTCAAATGAAGAATCCTGAGCGTAGCTAAGGTTTCAAACGTACGAGACGCAGAAAAACTTTGCTGCCGAGTGAGTGCAACACACAACTTTTCACCTCACTACAGCGAGGAAAATGCAAGAAAAACAGCTAAAAGGCTCAGAAAAGATTAGTTTTTAGCTTATTAATTTAGCTATGGGTGGCGGTAACGCTTAACATCAGGTAAACGACTAGCTCGTCACGTGATTCATGGAAAATTAAAGAAAAAGTATTTTTCATCCATTTTCCATGCAGTCGCCGTGCTGGATAGCGTATTACTTTACTTACTTACTTACTATTACTATAAAATTGGATACCCATGACTCACTGACTGACTGATGATTGACATAATTGATCTCAGCTCTCAGAAGTGGTCAGTCAAAACTGAGTATGAGGCTGTATAGTGATGGGTCATGTCACCCCGGGAAAAATCTGACATTACCAGAAAATCGTCTCTGAGATGGAACAGGTCAACGGATCTCGAAAACGATAAGAGATAAGGGGGTCCCGTTTTAACTAAAGTTGGAGTAAACCCTGGGATGTTTCCAGAGAAATTAAAAAAAAAAGTGTTGCCATACAAAAAATAAAAATTCCATACAAAATTGAAACGTTCATAATTCGGAAACGGTAAGAGGTATGTGGGTAGTGCTCGACCAAATGTCATAGAGGATGACGGGAGCTGTCAGATGGTTGTCATGAAAATCCAAGATGGCGGATTCAAAATGGCGGCCATTTTGAAAGTTGGTCCGATCGGGGTGATTTTTCGCATGGGGGGGTTTTCGGGGCCGCAGATTCGTAATTTGAAAAAAAATTTTGGATTCCGCCATTTTTAAAGATGGCTGCCATACAAATTTTTTTTCCCATTTTTGACGCATTGTTTCTCGATACCTATGGAAAGTTTTGAATATCTTTGTTAACATTCGTGTCAAGGTGTTTAAGGTGTCTCCAGAAAAATTCATGTCCTGGTCTTCCGACCTTCGGTCACTCGGACAGTCAACGGCCTGGCCAAACCATATCAGATAGGTCATGTGCGTTTTAAGGAATGTCATAGCAAACCCTGGGCCGATTTTGGAGATGTCAAAAAAAATTCAAAATGGCGGAAAAAAAAATCCGCCATACAAATTTTAACCGTAAATGACGGCGAAACTATGACACTTTAGTATAAAGAGCTCAAACTAATATTGGTTGGAGGTCAGAGGGGAGATTGCGAAAAATTTTTTTTTTTCAAAATGGCGGAAATTTTGGCCGCGGCGGGAAAAAAAGTTTCACCGATCCGGATGAAAATCGATATCTGGGGGTCCCCAAGGATGATGATCAACATTCTGTAATCAAATTTTGACATGTGTCAACTTTCAATGGGGCTGCCATACAAAGGTGCTTTTATTGAAATATCAACTTTGCTTTTTTGCGCCTCCGTTGCGAGTGCTTTAGAAAAGTCGTTCCTGGGGATCAAGTATAGATGTTATAAGGGTAAAAATGCAATATCAGTGAAATCAATTTTTTTCAAGATGGCGGCTGTAGACGTACCGACTCATAGTAAAAGTTGTCCGATCCGAATGAAAATCGATATCTGAAAATCCCACGGTACACTTGGTAGGAAAGTGTAAAAACTTTTTTGATTCCGCCATTTTGAAAAATTGCGAACATGCAATTTCACTTTTTAAGGATTTTTAATTCGCAAATAACACCGAAACTGTGAGACTTTTGTAGGGAGGGTTTGTTCTAATATTGTACAGTTTTGTGAGGGGCACACAGTGAAAAAGTACTTTTTTCAAAATGGCGGTCTATTGGTCCGCGTCTGAAAGTAAAGGTGCTCTGATCGGGATATAAATCGATATCTGGGGGTCCCAAAGGATGCTGATCAACATGGTTTGGTCAAATTTTGACATCTGTCATTTTTTAATATGGCCGCCGTATATACTATTATCAAAATTGCTGTTTTCCGTTTTATCGCCTATGGTACTACAGTTTCGGAAGGAGATAGTTGTAATTTTGACAGATGTCAGTGTGACAGATGTCAAACGTCAAAATTTTGACAGATGTCAAATTTTTTGATAGATGTCAAATGTCAATTTTTTTCCAACCTACCAAATGCAACGACGAGCGAAGCAAGCACCAAGTATACTGTAGTTTGGTATAAGTGGACGGTCACGACCAAAACTTGCACCTGCACACTTGCACCGTGTGCGGGCCGCGTGCGGCCCGCGCACGGTGCAAGTGTGCCGCTTGCGACCTGCGCACTGTTCTAATACCGCTGTCAAGTGTAGACAGATGTCAGTTTGATTGATGTCAAATGTCAAACTTTTGACAGATGTCAAATGTCAAATTTTTTGACAGATGTCAAATTTTTGACAGATGTCAAATGTCAATTTTTGACAGATGTCAAACGTCAAATTTTTTCCAACCTACCCAATGCGACGACGAGCGAAGCGAGTTAGTTTACTGTAGTTTGGTATAAGTGGACGGTCACGATCAACACTTGCACCTGCACAATTGCACACGGTGCAAGTGTGCCGGTTTTGACCTGCTAATGGTGCCAATGACGCTGTCAAGTCAAACAAGATGGCCGCCATGCACAAGTCAGATGAATTATCATTTTCTTTGATAGATACCGCAGTTTTGTACAAGTACTTGCAAAATTTAAAGTTTAGCTCCAAGTATAGCGTTTTGAACAAATGGAACGCCACGAAAACACCCACGCGGGCCGCTCGCGGCCCGCGCACGGGGCAAAATACTAGTTGGTTATATACACTTTGGTGCTGGACAGTGCTCTAAAAATGAGGTTGGTGAACGAGAAAAAGATGGTATCTTTTAGGAGGTAATCTGTGGTATTAATGAGTTTTCAGTGGACTGGCAATATCAAGAAGGTTAAATTCGGGCAGATCTGTGGTTAAATCCTCAATTCTTGACGAGAAAATTATTGAATAGAAACGTTCGAATTTTAAAAACACTTTCCACGCTAGCGAGCAAAATGCGTTTTTGCGCCCAGATTTTGAATGACAAAGAGAATCTATCCGAGCTAGTGAGGTGAAAAAATAATTTCGTATATCCGGCGGATGTCCGGCTGTTCTTCTATCAACATAGGTTTCATTTCTCAACCGATTCTCGTGAAATTATTTGAGCAGGTTTGATATAATATAGGTTTTTGTCAATCCAGTTTTTGAAAGTTTTTCATAGTGTCTGAGCCATGGGGGTTGAAACGTAAAAAATTGTTACTGTTATATTATAATTGTTATATTGTCTTTGCTACAGTGCTTTGGGATCACTATGTGTGATTTATTTTTCATTAGGGGAAGGTCTTGCTTATAATTATTATCATCATCATCTGTTGATGAAGACGAATATACATTGAAAATTGTGAAAAATACCCCCTATAGCTACTATCTGTACTACATAATCCAAACGCTCCGCGAATCCGAACGGGGGGTAAATTTTCAGAGTTCAGATTAAAGAGGTCTTGCTTTACGTGGTTACACAATGATTAGCATACTGTTTTTTTTAATACAATTAACAGAGGCTGATATAAATGCCATATTTTTAAATGAAATATCCATATTAATATCCATTTATTATCGGAAAGGTTAACGACGTACCACTTGCAACGTTAGACCATTCAGCGCCATCATTTTTACAATTATTCGTTATCGCTCTGGTACCTTACCATAATTAAAAATCCGTAAATATTTTAGAACTGGTGGTATTTTTGTTGTGACAAAGTTCTCACTAGGTTACTATTTATCTGACTTTATTCTCCTACAGAATCAAAACATGTTTAGCATGCTATGAGCAGCTGTGTAGCATATTTGAACAAGTGTTCAAATTGAGCGGATAAAATCGTATGCCTCTCGGACTTATCTCGTTTTACTCAGATATTTCGTTACACTTATGATAGATTTAATAAAATATACCACAAAGTTATACATGTTACGATCAAAACGGTAAAACTAATATTGACAGTAACAATCAGTCAAAACTAATTTTGACTAACCACAATGTCTAGTCCAAAGCGAATATTGACTGCAAAAATTTGTCAAAAGTAGTCTTGACTAACCACAGTGGTCAAAACTAATATTGACTAACCATAGAGGCAAATCTAGTATCGACTAACCATAGTGGTCAAAACAAAACTAGGTAATAATGACTGCAAGAATCAGTAAAAAGTAGTTTTGACTAACCACAGTGGTCATACTAGTATTGACTGCAAGCATGGGGCAAAAGTTGTTAGGACTCGCGGACGTCGGTGATAACTAATTTTTACTGACATTTGCAGTCAATTTGGTTGTTTTGACCGGTTAGTCTTGACTTGGCTTGCTAACTAACCTAGTAGTGCTTACCTAGTATAATTATAGTAAGTGTCAAAATGATTGAGTTCAAATTATGTACCACGTGCACTGTAATGTGCAGTAGTAAAATCAAAGCATATGTATAAAGTATCATGAATCGCGTGCTAAGCTCATGGCTATGATTAAAATGCCTATTTCACTTAATTGATTATGTTATTATAAAAACACTCAGATTATTTAAAACCTAGTAAACCGAGGTCGACCACCATAGGTGGGATGACAGTTGATACCTATCAGATGACACAGAGACCAGCATGGTTGTCATACTTATGCTTACACCGGGCTCAAGGCTGCTAAGAATGGTGACGGATAGAATAGGCCTACATCCAAAGTCTATCAGAGCGCCTGGTCGATGCGACGCGTGACCAAAATGCTGGCACTTATTTGACCCAACGCATCAGCATTGCAATTCAACGTGGCAATGCTGCCAGCATGTTGAATACGCTACCTACCGGTAGTGGGCTGGGGCACTTGGACTGTCTATAGTTTTTAGTATTGTAGTGGTTAGCTTGAGTAGTAAAGGCACACTGACCGTTAAAAAAACATTTTTTAAAAAGATTTGATCACAAAATTAAATGATGATGACGATGATGATTGTGATGAATATCTTAAGTATATCGATTGAAATCACCGACATTAAATTAGTTTTATAATGCAAGTCAGTACCAACAGCTTATTTAAAATGCTCAGCCGCCAATCAGGGGCATTTTGTGTTTACAATAAAATTGTGGACAGAGGCAGGCAGTTATGTACATAGATTAACTTGTGTAGTTGTTTAATTTTGTAGTTGTTGTGAAGTATATAAGTAGTTACTTTATATACTGACACGTCATATAAAAACTGATTTGAAAAATTGTTTATTTAATGGTTATACCTTCAGATGAAATTTTGCCAAAATTGGTTGAAAATAATATTAAATGATATCATCCAAGTATTTCTCAGTATCAAAGGCGATTGAAGTCGGTTTGACCGCTTTTTATTATAAAAGGATATTATTTTAAAATATTTACAACATCACGAAACACTAATGTAGTATTTAAATAGTTTTATAACTACGTTGTTTGGATCCCGGCCGATGCAATCTGAGGTCACTGACCGCTCTGACAATATTGACTCTAGCCAGAGGAACCGATATCTTCTTAACAAATATTATGTCCAAATACGATACGAACGCGCAGGATTCTAAATCTCAAACAAACTGTTACTTTGATACATAAAAGCCCTTCGAATTACTTAGTGGTGTTTATCTTCACACCTTTGCTGCTTAGTAAAAATAGATATACGTTTTAGAAATAATTCAATTCGGAGGCTCCGCTATGTTCCAGGAAGATATCTACTTATAATGTACATAACAGAAACATGATTTATAATAAACGAAAGAGGGAAGAAATAGAATCGCGGATGAACATCTTCAGTTCTGAAAACGAAAGTAAAGGAAAGTCGTTTGACCAATACATCATTTTTATCACGCGAACAATATGGATTATGGCGGAAGCGTTGGCGCGAAAATGAATCTTAACTTTTTTTCTTGGGCACGATTATTAGCGCGAGACATTTCTACCGGCCAGTGTCAGTTACCGTTGGCAGGCTATTGATAAAAACAACGTAACATCATGCAATAACGCAGTAACTGCTACATTGCGATAGCATATCGATAGATTCTGTTATGTCTTCGGTGTCATGAAGTTTTTTTTAAGGGTGCTGTTACAAAATTATTCGTATCAGTTGATGAAAATATGGTAATGTTGTCAGTTGGAAAAGTTAATAAAAGTAACAGTTGATGAAAATATGGTACTGTTGTCAGTTGGAATTAAAGAAATTCAGTTGTCAGTTGCAATTAAGAGCCAATACAACGCCAAATTGCTTAAAACGGCTTAGCTTGAAGCAGTATCCTGTCAACAATATTGCAACAATGACTTTGAAATTAATATATGGTAAAGTCCAGGACTAATGCTACTGCAAATGTATAGTGAAAACACGAACTAATAAAATTTTCTCGATAGAAAATAATTACAAAGTTACCTCCAAACCGTACAAATAAACCGCGATTATTCAATGAATACTTTGAATAAGATCATGAAACTTTGTGTAGTAGTTGAACTAAATATAATGGAGGGCTTATGTATAGCGGATTTTTAAAATACCCATTATATTCAGTGTAATAATAAATTACCTAAACTATTGCGCGTTGGAACCAGTTTAACTTAGACCGCCCCTGCCGCTCGGCCCCTGGCTCATCCCCGCTTTGGCCTAGTACTATACATCTATTCTGTGGCTTTGGCTTGAATTCGCGCTGGCCTTGCACAAGCCCTTAAAGAAATTCAGTCAGTTGGAAGTAGTCAAAGTCGTAATCGAAGTTTTAAAGAAGAACATAAATCTGGGGAGTATATAATGATAATTATGTGACAATTTTAAAATTTTATGTTCTGAACTGTGAGCATATTACTTCTGACGTAGGTTGTTTCCTTGTTGCAGACTTAAAGCTTCCTAATCTCTGGGACAGAGATGATTTCAGGATGGCAGAATGTTAGCGTTATGGTGGTTCGTGCACGGAAGGCACAGAGGGCGCTGCAAGATAAGGTGGACGGAGCAAGACATTGACAGTCTATGGCGAACACACTACGATGAAAAACGAAAAAAAACAAGAGGAAGGAAGGAACCAGCGTTGTATACTCTTCGGAAGCAACGACGGAAGAGAAAAAGGATTAATATTGTTGGGAGTATAAAACTATTAATACTACTGGTGAACAGAAGATAGAAGTTAAAGAAACCGTGGAAGAATCTATTAAATTAATGAATGAAGTAGACGAATAAAGATGTTAAGATATTAAAGACGTGTTCTGATGTACGCCAACAAATATAATTAAATTAAATTGGATTTTTATTTAAAAAGGTTTCAAAAAAAGTTAGAATATCTCCGGAGTTTTATATTACGTCGACAAAATATTGTTACCAAAATAAAGTTCATTTTTCTAAACTACTACAAATTATTTCATAATTTTAAATTAATGCTTTTATTTATACATATATCAATAAATGAAACTAGATATATTTGGGCAAACCGGCGACGCCGTTGCGAGCTCATTTTAATTATTATCTGTGTTTATATAGTATTTTTTAAACCTATGAAGTCATCACAAAATCTGAATGTTTGTTGGAAATACACTAATATTTTTTTTGTAAAAATATATTCGATACAGACTCAGTAAAATTGGAAATTGATATAAGGAAATTGATATAACATGATATAAAGCTCCACGTGCTCTAACTACGCCAGAAAACGTGGCAAAAAATACCTTGTTTGCCCTACCCTTCGCCTTAAGAAGAATTAGTTGCAGTCGGATACATACAGCTCTACAAGTAAGTTTATATTTGTTAGTTCCGCGGTCTAGCTATTTTAGTTTATGAAATAATCATTGTTAGGCCATTCGCAGCCACCCTAGTCAATATTTTGTAAACTAACCGCTCCGACATCCCGTCTATCTATTTTTTCCGTTAGCGGACGCCATGTTTGTAAACTTCAATGCGGTGAATGAATTTGGCGCGGTTTCCGCGATTTGGCGGGAAAACGTATGCAAACATATTTATCTATTTTTGGCTTATGCTGGAGTAAAAACTTCTTTGGTAGGTGATTAAGGGCTTATGCTAGGCCAAGCCAAAGCCACAGAATAGATATACCTATAGTACTAGGGTAAAGCGGTGATCAGTCGGGGGGCCGAGCGGCAGGGGCGGTCTAAGTTAGAATGGTTCCAACGCGAAATAATTTAGGTAATTTATTATTACACTGAATATGATGGGTATTTTAAAAATCCACTATGCATAAGCCCTCCATTATATTTAGTTCAACTACTACATAAAGTTTCATGATCTTATTTAAAGTATTCATTGAATAATTGCGGTTTATTTGTACGGTTTGGAGGTAACTTTGTATTTTTTTTTCTATCGAGAAAAGTTTATTAATTCGTGTTTTCACTATACATTTGCAGTAGCATTAGTCCTGAACTTTACCACATATTCATTTCAAAGTCATTGTTGCAATATTGTTGACAGGAGACGGCCTCATGCTAAGCCATTTTAAGCATTTCGGCATTGCATGGGCTCTTAATATAGGATGTTGAGAATTGAAAGCAACAAATATTTTACGGTCATATCTCGTAATTTCAAATTTCTCGCATTTTCGATATGTAGTTAGGTAAGTAAGGTATCTAAGTGAAAAAAGAAGTAAGTAAAGAAAAAAAAGTTTATTTTTCTTTTTTTTCTACTTGTTGTTTTGAAATCAACTAAAATATTCTGAAATTGGACGAACAATTGATTCGTCTAAGATGTTTTCCTTTATTCATTCATAAAATTAACATATTTGGTAAAACCAAAACTGTATAATGTTGTGCACAGTCATTTGCGTACTTATATGGAATAATATTAACAATCCTTAAACGAATACTCATATAAAATTGTTGGAATAAACCATTGACATAGGAAGTGGGAATGACCAAATTCAGTTTGATTCAGAACTTATAAATAGAGTAAATAATTGCATAATTATTATAAAAGTTATATTACAATGACATGAAATTGAATGTGTAATAACTTTTTCCTTATATAGTAGGCATTTATTCAATATATATATATTCAATATATTATATTTTACCGAAACTGCCTTGTTTAGGTAAATTTTTTGATTAAATACCTGCCTGTACCTACAGGCCTAAAGCAAAATTTCCCCGTTATGGCTTAAGGCGAGCCTTTTCGGGAACTTTAGGTATTTTACGCTACCTTAAGCCGCACTATTTGACGGCACGACGTATTCATTTACGCGACCCAAAAGCTGTGTGCAATGCGCCGCGCCGCGCGCCGCGCGCACTTCTTTCGCCCGCGTCAGCCACGTTATGTAACTCAGTAGCGGAGATCAAGCCGCTTTGTTATTTAGGATAGAGTTAGCTTATGTTCTGGATTGATATATGATAAATGTGAACCTACCATTATTATTATAACAAATGCAATGAAGTGTACAACCGTGTTTTTATTGCTATTTTTGGTTTTTTTTTTTTATGTGATTGAACGACGTGACGAGCTAGTCGTTCACCTGATGTTAAGTGACACGGCCGCCCATAACAGTTGCAGTGTCACTCGGAACTTTACAACAATAAAGTTTCGCGTGACACTGCACTGCGCACGTCATCCTAAGGCTCAATTCAGACAGAGCAGCAAAATGCTCGAGCAGTTTTTAAGTGCTATATGAATATCAACCTTAATCTATTTTGGACAAAGCTGAAAATAGTAAGCAGCATTAAAATAGGTAAGATTTTAATGTTGCATACTATTTTCAGTTTTGTCTACATGAAATAAGGTTGATATTCCAATAGCACTTAAAAACTTCTCGAGCATTTTGCAGCTCTATCTGAATTGACCCTAAGACATCACCCAGTTTAGTAATCAGATTACTAAACTATATTATATATATATATATATATATATATATATAATAATATTATATTGGTTGTTATTATTATTGTAATACGTACCAAGTCCGGCTTGGTTCCATCCTCCCTGGTGGCGCTGCCCCCTTACCGGAGTCGATGGGAATAAAAGTGTCATCCTTCCTGGCAGCCTTAACAATAGCGCTCACCGGGGCCGATGGAATAGAAAAAGGGTCATCTGCCCCGTTATAGTCGGATCGATGAATTCACCTTAGTGACAGCGGGGCCGATGGGAATTAAAGTCTCATCTGCAACCCCGGTACGGCAAGTGCTGGTGCTTTTAACGTAGAGGATTATACAAATCTAGTTTCATCAAGCCCAGCATAAACGGTAGGGTACTATAATATTTATAATAAGCAATTTGCCTAATATTACACTAATCTATAATACAATCAAACTGTAACAGAGTCAATTCTGTACCGTAAAGATATTTTGAAAAATTTTGTTGGAAGGTTCTCTACAATCAATACTAAAGCCAAAACTATAATGTTTTTCATTTTTGTCTGACTGTCTGTCTGTCTGTCTGTCACACGCCGAAACTACTAAATGGATTCAAATGAAACTTGCCATGATTTGAGTTCATATTACGAGGTAGGCTATAGGATACTTTTAATCCTGAAATTCAGCACGGTTCCCACGGGAGAGGGCATGAAAGTAAAAAAATTACTTATTTGTACATTTGACAGCGTCATTTGCACCATTAGTAAGTCGCAACCGGCACTGTGCAGGTGCAAGTGTTAGTCGTGACTGTCCAATTATACCAATGACAGTAAACTAACTTGCTCATCACCGCATTTGGTAGGTTGGAAAAAATTTGACATATGACATCTTTAAAAAAAATTGACATTTGACATCTGTCAAAAGTTTGACATCAATCAAACTGACATCTGTCTACACTTGACAGCGGTATTAGAACAGTGCGCAGGTCGCAAGTGGCACGCTTGCACCGAGCGCGGGCCGCACTCGGCTCGCGCACGTTGCAAGTGTGCAGGTGCAAGTGTTAGTCGTGACTGTCCAATTATACCAATGACAGTAAACTAACTCGCTCATCGCCGCATTTGGTAGGTTGGAAAAAAAGTTGACATTTGACATATTCAATAAATTTGACATCTGTCAAAAAATTTGACATTTGATATCTGTCAAAAATTGACATTTGACATCAAGCAAACTGACATCTGTCTACGCTTGACAGCGGTATTAGAACAGTGCGCAGTTCGCAAGTGGCACACTTGCACCGAGCGTGGGCCGCACGCGGCTCGCGCACGTTGCAAGTGTGCAGGTGCAAGTGTTAGTCGTGACTGTCCAATTATACTAATGACAGTAAACTAACTCACCCATCACCGCATTTGGTACGTTGGAAAAAATTTGACATATGACATCTTTAAAAAAATTGACATTTGACATCAATCAAACTGACATCTGTCTACACTTGACAGCGGTATTAGAACAGTGCGCAGGTACATGAGTTGGTCGTGACCGTCCACTTATACCAAATTACAGTATACTTGCTTCGCTCGTCGTTGTATTTGGTAGGTTGGAAAAAAAATTGACATTTGACATCTATCAAAAAATTTGACATCTGTCAAAGTTTTGACGTTTGACATCTGTCACACTGACATCTGTCAAAATTACAACTATCTCAGCCCGAAACTGTAGTACCATAGGCAATAAAACGGAAAACAGCAATTTCGATTTCAGTATGTATATACGGCGGCCATATTAAGAAATGACAGATGTCAAAATTTGACCAAACTATGTTGATCAGCATCCTTTGGGACCCCCAGATATCGATTTATATCCCGTTCAGAGCACCTTTACTTTCAGACGCGGACCAATAGACCGCCGTTTTGAAAAAAGTACTTTTTCACTGTGTGCCCCTCTCAAAACTGTACAATATTAGAACAAACCCTCCTCACAAAAGTCTTATAGTTTCGGCGTTAATTGCAAATTAAAAATCCTTAAAAAGTGAAATTGAATGTTCGCAATTTTTCAAAATGGCGGAATCAAAAAAGTTTTTACACTTTCCTACCAAGTGTACCGTGGGATTTTCAGATATCGATTTTCATTCGGATCGGACAACTTTTACTATGAGTCGGTATGTCTACAGCCGCCATCTTGAAAAAAATCGGTTTTGCTGATATTGCATTTTGACCCTTATAGCATCTATACTCGATCCCCAGGAACGATTTTCCTTAAACGCTCGTATTGGAGGCGTAAAAAAGGAAAACTAATATTTCCATAAAAGTACCTTTGTATGACAGCCCCATTGAAAGTTGACACATGTTAAAATTTGATTTCAGAATGTTGATCAGCATCCTTGGGGACCCCCAGATATCGATTTTCATCCGGATCGGTGAAACTTTTTTTCCCGCCGCGGCCAAAATTTACGCCATTTTGAAAAAAAAAATTTTTGCCATTCGTCCTCTCTGGCTTTCAAACAATATTAGTTCCAGCTCTTAATACTAAAGTGTCATAGTTTCGCCGTCATTTACGGTTAAAATTTGTATGGCGGATTTTTTTTTCCGCTATTTTGAATTTTTTTTGACATCACCAAAATCGTCCCAGGGTTTGCTATGACATTCCTTAAAACGCACATGACCTATCTCATATGGTTTGGCCAGGCCGTTGACTGTCCGAGTGACCGAAGGTCGGAAGACCAGGTCGCGAATTTTTTTGAAGACACCTCTGTCACCTGGACACAAAAGTCAACAAAGACATTCAAAATTTTCCATTGGTATCGAGAAACAATGCGTCAAAAATGGGAAAAAAAATCTTTAAAAATGGCAGAATCCAAATTTTTTTTCAAATTTCGAATCTGCGGCCCCGAAAACCCCCCCATGCGAAAAATCACCCTGATCGGACTAACTTTCAAAATGGCCGCCATTTTGAATCCGCCTCGCATCTTGGATTTTCATGACAACGATCTGACAGCCCTTTTCAATCTCTATGACATTTGGTCGAGCACCACCCACATACCTCTTACCTCTTAAATATTATGGTACCCTACCTTCAATGCTGGACTTGATGAAACTGATTTGTGTAACCCTCCCCATTAAAAGCACCAGCACTGGCCGTACTGGGGTGGGGATGAGACTATTATTCCCATCTGCGCTGCTGTCACCGAGATGAATTCATTGATCCGACTATAACGGGGCAGATGACAATTTTTATGTTCCATCGGCCCCCATGAGCGCCGTTGTTGAGGCTCCGGGGGAGGATGGCACTTTTTTCCCTTTTTTCCCATCGACCCCGGTAACGGGGCAGGTTTTGCACACTTGCCCACGCCTATCGACATTTGCTCACACAAGCTGCCTGCTAGCCCCTGCCTGCTAACACGTTTCCATAATTGCCCACACCTGCCCACTTTTTCTCACACCAGCCGCTCAACTGGTAACACTGATTCATACCTGCCCGTACTTGCGCATGCCAGTTACGTATTATCTAGCACCATGTATCATCATCATCATCATCATCATCAGCAGCAGCAGCAGCAGCATCATCATCATCATCATAAGCATCATCATCATCAGCCTGAAGACGTCCACTGCTGAACATAGGCCTCCCCAAAGAGCACCACTTTGAGCGGCTGCTCGCCTCCTGCATCCATTGGCTCCCCGCGGTGTGCTGCTTGACACCATGTATACGCAATGTATACTATGAAGCAAACATAACTGCTTGTGTATGAGATAAATAAATGAGTATGATGATTATTCACAGCCTCTGTGATGTGGGGGTTTAGCAGGTCGGCTCATAACCCGGAGGAGATGGGTTCGATTCGTGACATGAATTTGTGCACAAAAAAATAACACAAGTGTGGATTGTATGATTGAGTAAGGCGTGTGTATTGAGGCGTAGGGCAAGAAACTGTCCATGACGGTGAGCATAATGATAATTAGAAAGCATAGGTAAATTACATGGTAACTACCGATTTTCCTAATGCATAACTTAGAAAGAAAGAAAATACATTTATTCAGGACATCACACAACATTACATTCCTAACATACATCATGAAAATAAAACAATAAAAAACAAAAATAGGTAAAAGGTCTTGAGCAGTTTTTTTTCTTTTATTATATTTGTTACCCATTTTATTAAAATTCACGGCCAGTGTAGCTTCGCGTCGTGGAGCGCAAAAATTTGGCACACGTCCGGCGTCGACGGGCTCTGCGAGCGGACTGGCGGCCCCGAAAATGAGCTCGGATGCCATGAATTCAAGATATAATATTCATATAAAATTACCGTATTAACTTTTTAACATTTTTATTGATCATTTAAATTTTTTGATCAATACATGATTCATTAAAATATATTTAAATAATACGATTCGTTTAAAACAAGTCGAAAAGTCATTTCAAAAAATCTAAGATAGAGGTAACTTTGGATTTTTTTTCGATCGAGTGAAGTTATTCCTTTTATGTATAAGTATGATCATTTAACTTGAAGACATCCTTAAGAATAACATATATTTTTTTCATATCTAAAAGTGTGGTTTATCTCAGAGAAAAGACGATTCAAACAAGGGCGTTTTTGGGCCAGTCTCGCCTTAAGTAGCTAGTTGTCACAATTCTGCAATTTCCGTTTCATGCTGAACTGTTGGAGATGGTGGTAAAACTAAGAATATGAGCAGTGGAGTAGAGGCAGACTCGACCACCCCTTCAAACTTATTGGGCATCCTTTGGGCATTCTTACTTCAACTCTTGTTCTGTGGCTTTTGTGGAGATGTCAACATGCTAGCTTGGTACATGACTTGACCAACTAACTCTTGACAGTGAAAGTTTTGAAATTTTGTCTCTTGAACATTTTGACCAGTGGAATCCTTTTGTCAAAACTCAAACTGTTCAAGAGACAAAAGTGGATGTTTCCTTCAAAAATCCCACTTTTTGGAGGAAATATCTACTTAACAAATTTGTTTTGCCAATTTTGATGATATTTGATAGAAGTATGTTTCAACATACGGCGGGTTCGATTTCCGTGACAGGACAAGATTTGTGCGCAGAAAAAAAAGCGCATATACTTGTTCTGTGTCTGGGTGTTGTGGGACCATGGTCCTCGTAATTCCTGGGTCCCTAGATACAGGGAATCTTAGTTAGGGTCCAGGCTCTATGTATATGTGATCGTTGGGCGTTATTTATTTACTTATTTAATTATAAGCAAAATCGGTCAAGAGGTTGTCAAGATAAGGTCGTGAAGTCAGAGTTCGCGGAATTCAATTGGTGTAAAAAGGTTATGCTCGCGAGGCCTACTATTCGCAGAAATACTAGTTACATGTAAATATAGATATTAATTATGCTACATAGATACTAGTGAGTTAACATAAATAGAGAAAACAATAATTCTAATCATTATTTACAAATAAAATACGCTGTCCTTAAATGAATAAATATAAATAAATATGTGTGGACATTTCACACAGCGCCATCTAGCCCCAAACTAAGCAAAGCTTGTACCATGATCACCAGATAGCTGATATAATCACACTAATATTATAAAGCTGAAAGTTTTTATGTGTATATGTGTGTTTGTGTGTATGTGTGTATGTTTGTTACTCCTTCACGCTCAAACGGCTGGACGGATTTGGATGAAACTTGGAATATAGATAGCTGATGTACTGGATTAACACATAGGCTACTTTTTTACCGCGGGTGAAACCGCGGGGCGCAGCTAGTACTTAGATACTTTTTTGTTTGTAAATACATACATAGAATACAATATAAAACCCAGACACGGAACAAACATCGATGTTCATCATTTTATGATGTTAAAAGCGGTTACGAATGAAAAAAAAACTTTGATACCGTTGTATTAATGAAATCTTGTTTGTATTAATATGATATTTTTGTTGAACATTTGTAATGTTATTCATGATAATAAAGTTGAACCAGATTTTGCGTAAGTAAATTCATTTATTTAATATCTTCAAAAATGTCGCAATGTGCGAGCGATATAGTGGATCAGGACCATAATTCTGTATGACCACTTTACGATTCCTTACTTCGAAACCACGCGAATTCCTTGTCTTATATAAGAAATCTGCAAAAATCTATTTTCTATGAAATGGAAACAAAACCGCGCGAAATGAATTTGGAAATGACGTGATTTGAACTGTCAAAAATCATAATGTTCCACTGAGACACGTTCCGAAACATCAACACGTCAAAAGTTACCACCACTTAATATATCAATATTTATTCAAAATAAAAATAACATAATGTAAAGTGAAGGTATTTCTAATGCTGTGACACGATTTGAACAAGAAGCGACAACGACGTGGTTTCGTATCGTGTGGAATCTGAGTTTTCATAGAGAATTAGGGCCCTGCGTATACAGCAGCCTTAACCATTAACAATAGGGTGGCAAATTATGCTACGCAAACGCTACGAGTGCTACGCAGTATGCTACAAGTGCTACGCAGGACGCTACGACTGCTACGCAGTACGCTACGAGTGCTCCACTATAGGAGCAATAAAACAATAATGAATTCAAAAATGCAGAAAAAATAAAAATAAAATACCCAATCAAGATTAGTCACCGTCATCATTGATAATCATCGATCTCAGATGGATGCAGAAGGCGAGCAGCCGCTCAAAGTGGCGCTCTCTGGGGGAGGCCTATGTTCAGCAGTGGACGTCTTCACACTGTCGATGATGAACATTAATCAAATGACTACTAGCTACATCCCATCCCATTAGAATACTTAAAGAATCAATTTTAGCGAACAAAAGCAGATAATTCTGTTTTACAGAAAGAAAAACAATGTTATATAAAAAAAAAAACAGGAAGTACATAGTTTCTATACTTATAATGATAACTGATATTTGACCGTGATATTGATTATACTGATAATAGCCGTGTGGTTTCGGCGGTGGGATAATACCACCCCATCTCTTCCCGTGGGTGCCATAAGAGCCGGCTAAGGGAATATCCAGGGAATGGGCAGCAGGATTTTCTTCAGTACATTAAAATCTACTGTGATCCACCTGCATGCCAAGCGTGGTGATTATGGCAATCCCCCTATGATAAGCGCCCAAAGTGGGGTTTTATGGGGGAGGCCTGTGTATACTGACAAAATAGAACAATCCTTCTTAGCACTGGAATTATAAATAATTCCCCAAGATTACGTCTTATACCTTGAGCTATGAAAAGCATGTTTACTCCACGATTAGAGATGACCCTTATCGATATCGATATTGATTCGATTAATTCCTTTGTCAGATAGGACTATTGCCCTTTGTTTGAACAATTGATTATTTTAATTAATATCTGACCTTCCGAAATTGTATCAGGATAAAAATGTGAGTAAATATTTAAACTTATATTGTCGATTATTATCGATTAGAATCGTGTTTTGTTTTCATTTTTATCTATTTTGTAATACAGGTTTTTAAATTATTTATCAATTAGACGGCCAAAGCTAGTTAGTAAGGTTTAATAAAGATGGTCGAATCTCCTAGTTATTGTATATTTCACGTGAAATGTGACTGAAATTACTGGGCAAATGAGACTTTATTGGTCTCACAGTCTATTACTAGACTATTACTAGACTTGTGTGACGTTTCAGGATGACGTGGGCGTAGCAGTGTCGCGCTAGACTTTATAACAGAGTTCTGAGTGATACCGCAATCTGTTATGGGCAGCCGTGACGCTTAACATCAGGTGAACGACTAGCAGGTCACATTAGTCGTTTACATTAAAAAAAACAACTAAAAGGTCACCATCTGACAATTTGACAGCAAATGAATGACTTGACGATCTAGTCGTTCACCTGATGTTATGCGTCACAGCCGTCCTTAGACGCTAATAATTTTTATATTATCTGTGTCGGTTACGCCACTGCAGTCTAGACCAGTGCGGTTAGTGTGGTTATAATTTTTTCATGGACTTCCCTTACCCGAGTCTCGGTAGCATTTCATTCAAACGTTTCCTTGGTAACACTTCAATTAATTATAATTTATTTTAGTTGAAAAATTTTATATGGCATTAGTCATTTTAATTACAATCATCATCACCTAATACGTACTCACTGGAGCACACGTGTAGCATGAGTTGTTCTTCTAGGCAAGCATGCTCCATCGTCGACCGCGTCGTCACTTACCATCAGGTGAGATCAAAGTTTATAAAGCCCGTTGATAGCTCGTGAACATAATTTCTCGTATAAACTCGACTCACCTGCGCGGGCAGGGGGCGAGGTAACAAAACGAGACAAAGTCATACGAAATTACAAAGAACAGAGCAGGATGGAACAAAAGACATCAACGGGCTCCCGTGATTTATTAGAAATTCATAGTATTTATTAGAAATTAGTGGTTGAAATACACCACTAGTTTTCGTATGAGGGGAAGTTGTATCATTGGTCAACTGGATTTATAGGCAATGGGTGAGACAGTGGTCAAATGTTAGCCACGGTGGCGTGTTGGGTTGTGGCGTGTTGTTGGGTGTGTTTTGTGGGGTGTGTTTGTGTGTGTGTATGTTGTGTTGTTGTGTGGTGTATCAACATACGTGTTGGTATGTATGTTAATGTTAGCCTATCGTTGATAAAAAAATCCAAAAAAAGTTGTACAAATCGACACATATCTTCTCTCCAGAAAGCGTTTGACCAGTTCAACCTCATTAGATCCTGGGGCCAGATCTACGATGAACCTAGTGAAATTTTACTTTCTCACTAGCTAACCCGCCCCGGCTTCGCACAGGTTCATCTTTTTCCCTTATCTTTTCCCCCTTCCCTACTCTCTTTCCCATAGTACAGGATAGGGAGCGGCTTTGGACTTATATACTGAAGGTTGGATGTCGGTAATTTCTGAACCACAAAACTGACGACCTTGAAATATTCACGGAACAATATTTAAAGTAAAGTTTCAAACAAAAAAAAGAATAAATGTAATCGGACCACGCGTTAATAAATTAAAACTAGGTACATATTTTTACTTTCATCCCTTCTCCCGAGAGGATCGTGCTGAATTTCGGGATCAAAAGTATCCTATAGCCTACCTTGTAATATGAACTCAAACCATGCCAAGTTTCATTTGAATCCATTCAGTGGTTTGAGCGTGATGCTCAGCCAAGGTACAGACAGACAGGCAGACAGAAATACAAAAATGAAAAAAAAAAATAGTTTTGACTTCAGCACCAATAATAACGACCCTGCAAAAATTTTTTTCAAAATATCTACAATCGTCAAATATCATCTGACCAGCCCCCGTATCGTGTAACTCAATCGTAATCGCTGAATGGGCTTCATTTGGCTATTTCCGGTTGTGTAAAATCCTCATCCATCAGTATTATGCTCCCTTAATCGGAGAACTGAATAGACAAAACATTGATTAACTATAATAATGAGAAATAGTGAGAAAACACTAATGGATGGAGATGTTACACAATGCCAACTTGCCGGTAATGACGAAATGAAGCCCATTCATCGATTACGATTGGCTTAGACGGTAACCCCGCAGATCTTCGGGCCACGTAGTGGGAGCCCACGATGCGTCTTCCGGTTTTCGGTCGTCTTCGAGAACCTTTCGATGCGATGTGGCCTGCCCATTGCCACTTCAACTTGCTAATTCTAAGAGCCATATCGGTAACATTCATTCTGCCTGCCTAGCATGCGCACTGCGAGAAAACTTGTCGTCGCTGTTAGAGTGAGACACACTTAGGCGCTACTATAGTCTTGTCACGGTCTCTCACGAGATAAAGCGTCGAGAATATTTTGTCGCGGTGCGCATGCTATGCGGACTGGGGATGTCCTTATTTTGGATCTTATCTCGCAAGGAAACACCGAGCATAGCAGATGTACCTATACGTATAACTACAATTAGGTTGTTTCATTGCCCGTGATTGCCGTAATGCACTAATTGTATCCTCTATGCGTGGTAATGCATTTATTTATAGTAATTTATTAATAATTATGATAAGTGGGATAGGTATAAACGTGACATTAAATCCAGTAGGAAAATATGCACGTGAGGATTTAGTAAGAGTAATATTGCTAAGCCAATGGTTAATATGCTTTTTAATTAAGTCGGGGAAAAACTCACCGAAGGTCCCCTAACTAACTAACTAACGAAGGTCACTAAAAACCTACAACCACTAAGCTTACGGCGTGACATCGGTTCACTGTGTTTTCTACAAAATATATCACGGAGAATGCTCTGAGGAACTGTTTAAGCTCATCAATCTCTTTGTACATATTTATGACGTCAAAACGTGTGTCATAGTAACTGTGGAGAAGCTCCACACCATCTCTGTTTCGCGAGAAAGGGACAGGCGATGCCCCTCCAGAAAATTTTACTAATTTCAATGATTTCATTCGTTTTTTACCTAATTTATGAAATAGTATTTACTTATTAAGTTTTATTAGTAGACACCTAGCCTTAAATTGGAAAAACTAAAATTATACCCATTTTTTAAATTTTCACTCATTTTCAAAAACGGAAATAGGGAAGAAAATTATTTTATTTACTTTTTAAGTTTTTCATAGAATAATGGTTTCTTCTTTGGTATTCAAACCAGTCTGTTACCTACAAACGTACGTTATAGTCATCATCATCATCATCAACAGCCTGAAGACGTCCACTGCTGAACATAGGCCTCCCCCAGAGAGCGCCACCTTGAGCGGCTACTCGCCACCTGCATTCTACCCTCGCTTGCGAATGTGAGTGGACGTAATTTCATTTCTCGCTTGATAAATTTACTGTTTTTTAATTTATAATCGGTATTGGTGAGTCCTGCGCTGTGTTCTTTTGTAAAAAGTGTGATATATAATCAGTATTGATTATAAGTTTCGCGTAAAATTCTTGTGAAAGTGCAAATACGATCTACAGTGCCGCCTGCACCTACCTACGTTGCGCGAACACATAATACTTTAAACTCACAATTTCTTTAATACAGAATAATAAATACGAGAAAATGCCTCTGTCGCATTCACCCAAGACGGTCTCAAACCCGGACCTTACAGCTTCACCGGCGGATGAACGGTACACCAGTCAAGGCCGTAAAAGAAAGCAGCCGGAGGACCCCATAGCTGCTCAAATTGCTATCTTAACAGCAAAAATGACAACCTGGCAACAGGGCATGGAAGGAAGTATAAAAGAGGTTAATAAAAACATTAACGAAGTAATTAAAACTGAGCTCAGCTGCCTGTCGGAGCGAACGTCTAGTATGCAAACCGACATTGTTAAACTACGTAGTGATTATTCGCAATTCAAGGCTTCAGTGGACATCATCAAAAAACAGCAACTGATAACAGAAAGCGAGGTCAGTAACATCAAAACATGTTTAGAATTTCAAGCCGCTGATCAAAAAGACCTCAAACAGGAAGTCTCTGATCTATCAGTCAAGTCATCGGATCTGACAAAACGTGTGGAGAAGGTGGATAACCTTGAGTATCAAATCTGTGAGTTACGAAAAGATCTTAATATGCACCAGCAGCGAGAACGGCTTCACAATATAGAAATAGTGGGCGTGCCGGAGGTAAAAAATGAACACTTAGAAGGAATTGTCATCAAGATAGCTTGTCACGCTGGAGTGACACTCTCACCACAGGATATAGATCACGCAGTGAGAGTTCAACCGCGCCAACCAGTCCGCGGCCGCCCCAGGGTGATTATTGTGAAACTAAAAACACGACTTATAAAAGATTCTATTTTATCTGGTATGAGGAAATGCCGTGGTATTACTACAAAAGACATCGAGATCCCTGGGGAACCGAGACGCATGTTTATCAATGAGCACCTGACTGTTGAAAACAAAGCGCTGTTGAAAAACGTGAAAGCAATTGCGAGTAGTAAATTATATCAATACGTCTGGATAAAAAACTGCCAAATTCTAATCAGAAAAAACGATACTTCACCTCCCATTCACATCAGAGACGAAAACGACCTAAAGAAAATAGTTTAATAGCTGCTATGTTTATGTTTTGTTTGTTGTTCTTTTTTAAAATTATTGTTATTCTACGGACCTATATTGATAGCTTTCATGTACAAAGGTCGTCGAAAAATGTATATTATGTCAATCGCAACAATGGTTCAATTTCAAGTATATTATTTATAATGTGTTTCTACCTACTACTGTTTTATTCCTTTATTTTAAAAACATGTTTGCATAGTTTCATCATACCTGCCCCACTCCCTGCAATATTACTCATACTCGCCAGCACTCTGCAAATCTATAACCCAGCCATACTTAGTTTTAGGGCAACTACACACGTTGGTCATATTCTTATTATGCATATTATGTCATGCCTGATTAATTGTATAAAGTATATAAATATATATTTTTTACATGTTTTAAAAATAATGAATTATGTCACTATGATTTACTATATTACTCAAAGCTTTAATTTATATTTTATATTAAAAGACCATGAATTATTATTTAATAATTTGATTTATTATACTATAGGCCTAAATATATATACAACTCTTTTCAAAAATGGATATATCTGGTCTTAAAATTTACTTTCAAAATGTTCGTGGTCTTCGAACAAAAACGCACGCGTGTTTCCAAAATATTAGGGCAAATAACTATGACGTCATAGTAATGGTGGAGACATGGCTTTGTGATGGCATCTTTAATAATGAAATCTGTGATGACCGCTACGATGTGTTTCGTTTTGATAGGGACTTCTTAGCAGTAGGTAAAAGTACTGGTGGTGGTTTACTTATTGCCGTCCGATGTGAACTAAATGCCACACTTTTCCATGATAAAGTATGTTCACCTACTGAAATGCTATGGGTTACGATTCCATCTAGTTCCCTTAACTCTAGTCGGGATCTGCACATATTGGCATCTTACGTTCCTGGGGGATCTTCCCAAATACCAGATTTGGATCGTGTGATAACGACAATAGAGAAATATACTCATAATATTACACAAAACCACTGCATTATCCTCGGAGATTTCAACCTACCATTCATCAAATGGGAACATGACGGCCCTAGTATGAATAGCAGATATACTTCAGAATTACATGTTTTGACTAGGAATTTACTAAATATATTTTCATCTAATGGTTTTACTCAACATAATCTATTTCCAAATCAGTCAGGCAATGTTTTAGATCTTATATTTAGCAACTTTACCTTAGAACTTTTTAAATGCGAGTTTCCCATTATAAAGGAAGATGTTTATCACCCATCACTTTGTATTGATGCAAACGATTTAATTTGCAGACCACTATCTGCTGCTTCTGTTAGAAAATTTTTATTCCATAAAGGGGACTATGTTAAGATAAATGAATTCTTGAATGGTGTGGATTGGGAAAATGAGTTTCACGATAAAAGTCTTGATGAAGCTGTTAAATTGTTTTATAGTAAACTTAATCTCAGTATCGAATTATACGTACCAATTTCCTCAAAAAATTTATCAAAACGCAATTTTCCAAATTGGTATTCTTCAAGTCTCTTAAAAATAATTAAAGAAAAAGATAATATACACAAGAGATGGAAAACGTATAAGAATCCTCGAGATTATGACGAGTTTAGCCTAATTCGAGCGAGATATCACCGTGTTCATAAAGCATGCTATAACAGATTTTTGTGTTTAAATCAAATATCTATAACTCGTAATCCGAAACAATTCTGGAATTTTGTAAAGTCTAAGCGTGATCAAAACACTTACCCATCTAAGCTCACATATAACAATGTAAGTCTTACTCGCGGTGAAGACATTGCACAAGGTTTTAATAACTATTTTCATAGTATGTTTTCGCCGCAATTAACCCATTACCAGCCATATAACGCTATTGCACCCCAAAATGATTTTGTAGACCATGTCTCCACCGCTACTTTTAGTCATAAATTAGTATTAAACGTTCTGCGTAAACTAAACACTAATAAAAATGCTGGATGTGATAATATACCTCCTTTATTTATATATAAATGTTCAGATTCACTTGTCCAGCCTCTCACGTTGTTGTACAATCGTTCAATCCATGCAGGTGTTTTCCCTCATGTTTGGAAGCAGGCGCGTATTGTACCTATTCACAAAAAAGGCTCTAGAAGCAAGGTCGAAAACTATAGGCCGATTTCAATACTAAATACATTTGGAAAGTTATTTGAGAAGCTTGTTTATGATACTATATACCCCATAATATTAAAGGGTATTCCTAAACAACAACATGGGTTTCTAAAAAACCGATCCACGGTGACCAATCTTACACTCTTCTCCAAATATGTCTTGGATTCCATGGAGTGTGGTGGCCAAGTTGACGTGGTCTACACTGATTTTGAAAAAGCTTTCGATCGTGTAGACCATGTCATACTTGTCTCAAAACTAGGTGCATTAGGAATACAAGGCGATTTGTTAAGATGGGTTGAATCATACCTGACTAACAGGTCACAGTTAGTTGTGCTGGGCGGTTACAGATCTGGCATCGTGGATATACCCTCCGGCGTCCCGCAGGGATCACATCTTGGCCCCCTTCTCTATAACGCTTACCTATACGATATTTATGCATGCTTATCCAATTCTGAATTCCTAATGTATGCTGATGACACCAAGATTTTTAGAGTCGTCAAGTGTTTGGAGGATGCTAAGCTTGTTCAAAATGACTTAAATACGTTAACAGAATACTACACTAAAAACAGAATAACTATAAACAGTAAAAAATGCTCAGTCATATCATTTACGCGAAAAAGTAACCCCATTATACACAACTATAAAATTAATAATGATATTATTGAAAGGGTCACACAAGTTAAAGATCTTGGAATTTATTTAGACAAAAAGTTTATCTTAGACACCCATATTGATACAATAAATAATAAAGCATTCAGAAATCTTGGTTTCATCATGCGAACATGTTCGGTATTTAGCAATGCAGAGTGCATTAAAAGCTTATATTTTGCATATGTTAGGAGCGTTTTAGAGTATGGGTGCAGCGTCTGGAGTCCTCAATATGCTGTATACAGAGACAGTATCGAAAAAAATCAAAAGAAATTTATTAACTACCTTAATTACCGTACACGAAGTTCCTATTCAACGTACGAGGATAGCTGCACTGGTCATAATATTTTATCTCTAGATAACCGCCGTAGACTATTAGATATGATGCTGTTATATGACATCTTACATGGCCATATAGACTGCTCGGAGCTTGTCAGGGCGGTGGGTTTGTGCGTCCCTAGGCGACGCACGCGTCACACTCAGCTGTTGCATGTTCCTTTACATCGTAGAAACTATGCAAGTAATGAAACTCTTACTCGTATTTGTAGAACCTATAACGAATTTTTCGACGACATTGATATATTTGTATGTAAAAGCAAACCACTGTTCAGGGAATTGGTTATTTCAAAACTAAAATCATTACATAATAATAAGTAGTAATAGTAAATATTTATATATGCCTTCCTAATATTGTAAAGTTTTAGGTTGGTTTATTTCATTTTATAATATACATTCTAGGCAAGCATGCTCCATCGTCGACTGCGTCGTCACTTACCATTAGGTGAGACTGTGGTCAAATGTTAGCCTATCGATGATTAAAAA
This sequence comes from Ennomos quercinarius, assembly GCA_910589525.2. Lineage (NCBI taxonomy): Eukaryota > Metazoa > Arthropoda > Insecta > Lepidoptera > Geometridae > Ennomos > Ennomos quercinarius. The sequence continues at coordinate 6,856,897 of OU342510.1, forward strand.
AACACATTATCTACATATTTACATCCATGCATCTATAATTCCTCAAAAATATGCATAAAGATTTATAATGCATATTTTGTTGCATGTGGTTTTGATCCATACTAAGGTATGGATTGAGACTTTAAAATAATATAAAAAATAATAATTCTTCACAATTTTTTGTACATTTGTATTTACAAGGATATTTTATTTATCGGCAAAGTGAATTTATCTACCTACCTACCTACCTATTTGTAAAATGTAATTTATAAAATGATACAAAAAGATACATAAGCACACATTTTAATGTACCCGCCTGCAACAGATGCTATTATTGAATTGTCACATAACTATCTGTAGTCATAAAGTCTGTAATCAGCCTAAAAACTGTTCATTCACATTTCATGTTTATGCCTAACTATTGGTAATCTGTTAATTGCTTTGTTTGTTACCTGTACGTTTTTAGTTTTATGTCTTTATGTAATGCTGTTGATTACCTTATGAATAATAAATAAATAAATAAATAAATCATCATCATCAACAGCCTGAAGACGTCCACTGCTGAACATAGGCCTCCCCCAGAGAGCGCCACCTTGAGCGGCTACTCGCCACCTGCATCCATCGGCTCCCCGCGGCCTTCACCAGATCGTCGGTCCACCGAGTGGGGGACAGGCCTACGCTGCGCCTTCCGTTACGTTACGTATACGTTATAGTACCTACCTACTATTATAAGTATCTATATTCTGTGGTCCAATCACAGATTAGAGAGAAAATCAATTATTGTGGGTACAATCAAAGAAATTCTATTTAAATTTGGGAATAGAACAGCAACTTGACTTTTTCGCCAATACGCGTAGGTTGTAATCATATCCTTTTATAAATATTAAATATTTATTTATTTTTAAATATTATTTAAAAGTTGAGACAGAGTTCCGCTGTCTATCTCCGAAATGATCAACCAAATCTTCACATGGAACGACTGCGCAAAGGCCTTCTACCAAGCTAAAAAAAACGCTCCAGTAATCAGTGACCATTCCATGAAGATTCCATACATTAAAATAAAACATGCACTTGAACATAGAACCTCCTGCTTTTTTTAAGTCTGCTAAAAATCGTCAGTAACCCGGATACACGTGTTGACGGATAGGGCGCGTGTTTGCTCTTCGGTCGGCTTGACCGATAGGGGTCACCCTTTGGAGATGGACACTGGGCTCGTTGTCCTGTGATAAGCCAACGAGTTACATACATATTGATAGTACAAGCTCCTGCCCGCGATTTCGTTCGCAAGTCCTAGTGTGATTCAAACGTAATGGCGGTTGTGAAGTGAGCTGCAAGCCCCCATCACGCTGCGCTTACCGCTTACCTCTATCCGCACCTGTTTTATGTAAAACTTGCAAAAGCAAAGCAACAGCAGTAGCAAATCGACAGCAGCGACAGCAAACACTTAGCAATCGGTCGCAGTCGCCCGCCTGTTGCTCGCCTGTCGCTGAATGCGCTGACTTTGATACTAGCGCCACTAGCAACAGAACAGCAATAGACGGAAACAAAATAAAGCACTTTTTAGTTCATCGATTGTCCGACAGTCGGTGATCTAGCGCTCGATCGCTTTTTACTCTGCCAAAGTGACGTTTGACAGCTTTGACAGCAATGATTGCGAAATTTATGCCTGTTGCAGACATTACGTAATAAGCTAGCCGCAACATCTAATTTTTGCGCAGCGTTTCGCGCTGACTTCGCAGCCGCCATTACGTTTGAATCACACTTTACCTATCAAGCGGGGTAATTACGTAAAATTTGCAACAGCAATGCGACAGCAGTAGCGAAGCATACATTCTCGACACCACTAATGATGTATGACAGCAATCACCGCGAGATTTACGCCTGTCGCAAACCTGTTGCGAGTTAGGTAATTAGGGGGCCGATTATTTCCCGCTGCTATATCCTCATTTCATCCCACTGACTGGCCTGATAGCTCAGTTGGTAGTAGCTCTGCCTTCTGTACTATATAGGTTGTGGGTTCGATTCCCACCCGGGACAAACATTTGTATGATGAACATCGATGTTTGTTCTGTTTCTGGGTGTTATATTGTATCCTATGTATGTATAATTTACAAAATAAAGTATTTCTATCAGTTATCTGGTTCCCATAGTACAAGCTATGCTAAATGGCGCTGTGTAAAATGTGCACACATATTTATTTATTATCCCGCTTATTAATATCCGAGCGAGTGTGCTGTGTGGTCCCGGGGGCGGTGTGAAAACAGGACTACTCCATCTTCCCGTGGGTGCCGTAAAAACCGGCTAAGGCCGAAAATGAGCAGCGAAGGAATGGAACACTTTACCAGCGTCTTTGTTTCCCGATAAGTACAATCTGGAGCTCTTCAAGTCGCGAGTGAATAGGTATCTTCTAGGCAAGCATGTACCATCGTAGACCGCATCGTCACTTCCCATCAGGTGAGACTGCGGTCAAATGCGGGCCTATTTATTAGTTACTAGCTGAACCACCCCAGCTTCGCACGGGTTAATTAGTTTTACGCCGTAAAAGAACACTTATTTGTGGCATAACTATAATAGTTAGACATATGCTGTCGCGACACTTTTTGTGAATAATTATATGTTCTGCAAAGTCGTAGTACATTATTTTATAATATCATCAATAGTTTTCGCAGCGCACGCGATGTAAAGAATATTTTAGGTCATTTTTTTACACTTTGGGTCACATTATTGGAGTTTTAGTAAGATCTTTAATTTTGATGACAATATAATATAGCCTATGTCACCCGGGGATAGTGTAGCTTCCCAACAGTGAAAGAATTTTTCAAATCGATTCAATAGTTTCGGAGCCTGTTCAATGCAAACAAACAAACAATCAAATCTTTCCTCTTGTTATGTTATAGAAGATGTTATTGATAAAAAAAAAGCATTCTCCTTAGTACACCTACATTAAAATCTGCGATTACCAAGCCGCCTGCCAGGCGTGGTGATTATCGCAAATTCCTGCAATGATAAGCGTCCAAAGTGGCGTTTTATGGGGAGGCCTGTGTTCAGTAGTGGACGTCTTCCGGTTGATGTGATGTGTGTGTGGCTTAGGAGTACTAACCCGTGGGGATTTAAAACAGACGCACGACGCACCACCTGGTTCTTCTGCACCATTTTTCAAGCTATGTGTGAACGGATTGCGGACGGAGCGCAGCGAGCTATGGGGAGAGCTATGCTTGGGGTTTCCTTGTGAGATAAGATCCGCAAGAGAACTGAAGTCACCGATATAGCTTTGAGAGTTTGCAAGTTGAAGTGGCAGTGAGCAAGCCACATCGCTCGTAGAACTGACAACCGATGGGATGAAAGGTTCTCGAGTGGCGACTACGAACGGGAAGACGCAACGAGGCCAGCGCCCCACTCGGTGGACACCACGGGGAGCCGATGGATGCAGGAGGCAAGCAGCCGCTCAAAGTAGTGCTCTTTGGGGAGGCCTATGTTCAGCAGTGGACGTCTTCAGGCTGATGATGATGAACGGATTAAAAAACATTGCTAGAAAACCGGCACTATGCTATAATTAAAATCATCTGTCAACTTCTGGCTGTAGGTAAATATCTCGCGTGGAAGCGAGATAAATAAGTTATAAGTTTACCAGATTAGTTTCTATGAAATTTTTCCTTGTTTTGTGTGGCGATACAAATCACGGTTGAAGGAAAAATTTACTTTTATGACCAGATTATCCGCTACCTATTGTTCCGCTCTCCCGCGGGAAGTTTTTTTTTCTAACAATCATTTAAGGGAAAAATATCGGAATACATATTAAGGACCTGGGCTAACCATTTTTGATAAGACTGGGTTTTTTCACCAATAGTTAAGGTAACCAATGGTTAAAAACTCTAACAAATTTTGACCATTGGTTAACTATTGGTCAAAAAACCCACCCTAAGTAATTTTTATTCATGGAAGACCATTTTTAGGTTTCCGTACCCAAAGGGTAAAACGGAACTAAGGCTCTGCTGTCTGTCTGTCTGGTTTGTCTATCTGTCTGTCTGTCCGTCTGTCACCAGGCTGTATCTCATAAACCGTGATAGTTAGACAGTTGAAACTTTCACAGATGATGTATTTCTGTTGCCGCTATAACAACAAATACTAAAAAAACAGAATAAAATAAATATTTAAGGAGCTCCCATATATTAAACGTGTTTTTCTGCTCGTTTTTATACATTAATGGTACGGAACCCTTCGTGCGCGAGTACAGCTCGCACTTGGCCGGTTATTATTTATTACATAATGTAAGTACCTACTTAAACTGTTTATTTTTAATAATTAGTGTAAAATATTTGAGTGTTTTAGAAACATCGAGTTAAATGTAGGGTGCCTGTGCTATTCCGGAAGTAAATGGGACATGTCGGATATACCTACCTAAGTATAGGCCAGTCGGTACCGTACAGATAAAGTGTATGTACACCTGTGAAAGGAAAACTTATAGATAAGTAATAAGAATACAAACGCAACCCTTTATTTTTTAAAATGGTACAATAACTACTTTATTTTGTGTCTGAAACTTGAAGGTATTATATTCACAAATGTACCTATAATTCATATCATATACTCATAAATAGAATATATTCATAATATAAATAAATGTAATAATAAATACCTTTCGACATTTCACACAGCGCCACCTAGCCCCAAACTAAGCAAAGCTTGTACTATGGATACCAGATAACTAATAGAATACTTACATACTTTTTGTTTGCAAATACATACATAGAATACAATATAACACCCAAATAAAGGAATAAATTTAAAGAAATTGAGCAAAATATTCGTTTTTATTAGATAAAAACACAATAAAACCTACCCAATAAAATAATGATATAGTGATTAATTCATGTTACTAATTATAAATAAGAGTGTATAGTTTATGACTGCATGCAAAGCCGACGACGACAGTGCAATAGAATTTTTGTTTTTTTATAATTAAGTTAAATATTTTTAGATGTTAACTAAAAAATAATTTGCTTTCCATGTCGACTTTACTGAAATGATTAAAATTCATTATCGATGTACTAACTCCATATATTTTGGAGTAAATAAAATAAAATAAATAATAAATAAAACGTCGACGCGCTGTAGGTATACCTATATATGCTTCTAGGTAGGCAGGTATACCTATCAATCGATTTATAAAAATTGTGGACTCGTTATGTGTTGGTTTTATTTATGTTTAAGTACATAGCTACTAGGGAAACTGTAAAATAATTAGTAAATTAACATTAAAAAATATATGTTAATGTAATTAATTTGTTTCGCTGTCAACTAAAAGTCAATGGTCAATCATCATCATCAACAGCCTGAAGACGTTCATTTCTAAACATAGGCCTCCCCCAAAGAGCACCACTTTGAGCGACTGCTCGCTTCCTGCATCAATCGGCGCCCCGCGGTTTCCACCAGATTATCGATCCACTTCGTGGGGGGTCAATAAATGAATACCATGCACACCTATGCAATGATTAAATAAATGTACGTGCGCAGTGCAGTGTCACGCAAAACTATATTAATTTAGAGTTCCGAGTGATACTGCAATCTGTTATGGGCAGCCGTGACGCTTAACACCAGGCGAACGACTAGCTCGTCACGTCATTCAATTACATTTATAAAAAAAACCAAAGTAGTCATGCATAGTTTTAGTTTAATGTTATGACACTCAATTACAAAATAAAATAATACATAGGCAACCATTTCAAAGAAAAAGGTATCATAAGACGGTATAATCTTAAAAAATCTTGAGCAACTAACGATAATGAGATTCTCGGAACATTATCGAAAATTAACTCACGAGCGATTCGTAATATCAATTATCATACAATTAACAAATCGTCGCATTCTATATCAATGCGCATTGCGCGGTCCTATGACGCAATGATATTAACCAAGGCTTTATTAAAATACTAAATAAATTTTCGAAGAGAATAATAGCAGCACGAATCAAAAGAATAAAATATAAAACGCGATAATTATCAACGGTTGATAATTCCCAAAATAAACGTCGATAATACTGAACCACTAGCCGAAGCATCTCCACATTATCATAGCACTATCCACCTGAACTGGCGGTGGGCAATCTCTAGCACGACGAACACGCTAACGCTAGCTGTCTCGCTCGTTCGCTCCCCGCGCGAGATGCGCTCTCTCCTTCTCCCCGCGCGCCCGGTCGCCTCTCTCGACCAATCACACGCCGTATCTTGCTCCCCCGAGAGCAGAGCGACAGTGCGTACTCTCATCACCCACAACGAGACGACATCTCGGAGCGTGAGGTTGTCGTTCGCCGGGAGATGCGCACATCACACGCGCGAAATTAAAAAAATATATTATTGTGCCTTAGAACTTTGTGATAAACTTTAAAAATCTGTGCTTTAATAGTGTCTTGTTTTTTGTGAAAGACTGGAAGGTGTGTGTTTATGGACATTTTTGATTCGTATGCCGGCTGATAGTGCAGAAATAATCCACAATTGGGTGAGTTTCGATTAGATTAGGATGCAAATTATTATCGGAGGGCGACGTCCTTTGTTTTGCGTTGCTTAGTTATTAAAATCGAGGTGGCTCAGTGCGCCATGGCCGCCCAAATGTATTGCCGTTCGGTGATGGCATCGCCCTTAAAAGGTAGATTTTGTGAAAAATATCAATAATATTCAATTTTCAGTATTTGTAACAAAAATATTTTTCGCTTCATATACTGCCTTGTTTTTGCGCAAAAATACTTTATATTCATGTTTTTAATCATCATACAGATGGGTACCCACTTTTTAGTCTAAAATTAATATTTTAACAATGGATCAGCCTGCTGATAATATTGAAGAGGTCAGTGAATGTTGGTTATTAAATTACAATAGTCACACATTATTTTTCTGATATGAATATAATTTTACCCTGTATTTTTGCGCGGTTTTTACTCTTACCATTAACATACGTACCTACATCACTGAACGCTGTTAGAAAACATACTTTTTTAACATATTTTTTTGGTGGGTATAATATATATTTCCTGAAAGCAAAAGGAAACAATGAAGAAAATAACAATTCAATATTTTATTTTATTTAAAAGTATAAATGCCTGACGCATATTATAGTAAAATTGGTGTTTATTCATTGTAGCTACAGTTTAAGCAAATAATAGCCATAACTTAGATATACTGCATTAATATTGTTGTTTTGCCAACACCATCGTCTTCGAAATTATATTGCGTAATATATTTATACAGTTTCGTTTAATTATATGGGCTGATTAATTTGAAAAATATTTAAATATTAGCGCGTCATCAAAGGCTTAAAATAAATTGAAATATTGGTTGGAACATATTGGTATAGATGTAGGTACAGATACGGAAAATATTCACAAAATGGTTCCAAAAAATAAGATTATAATATCTATTACTGGTGTATTGATAAGAATAATCTTTACAGTTACTTACAGATTTACAAAAAATATTTACAAAATTTCGTTTGCCGACGGGAAATTCCTTACTTAAATGTTATGTATGTGTATGCTTATAAAATACATTTATTAATTTCAAAAGTTTACCATTTTGCAGTAAACTTTCTACTTTCCATCGTTTACAAAACAATCTTATAAGATTTTTTATTTACTAATTTCAAGACCTTCTCATCTACAGTATCTACTAGGTGCTGATAAATCTATACCTAGTGCCTACGTAATATTTTTAGAGTTTATATTGTTAATTCCCTGTCAAGCTTTGAAAATACAAGATCATGCAAAAAATAAAATAAACCAAACCACATAAATGGAATCAATAACGCCCAGTGATGCAAAAAGTGTAGAACTTATCACATAACAATGATAACAAATAAAATATACTTTTCCCACTTGTAACAATGAAAATCACCGGCTATCAAGACGCGCTGATATCAATCTCATCTCGTTGAGACATCATTATCTAATAATGATGTTATATCTCAAGTGGCAAGGTGATAGCAGATGCGCTCTTGAGAAAAACATTACTTAAAACCGATAGGTATGTCTTTTACAGTCTACAAGTGTTCTGTATAATCTAAGTTATATTTTTTGCGTAATAAATTGTGTATAAATATTAAGTACATTATATATGAAACTAATTATTTAAACGATAATAATGAACATAATTCACTTAACCTATGTTAAATTTCAACGTGAAGTTATTTATAAATACAAAATAGCTGGTTATTTCCCTATTGTAGACTATAAATAGATAAAGACACTTAAACAAAAATAAAAACAGCATACTATTATAAATAGTAATTGATTCTGCAACATATAACAAAAGGAATGTTTAAATCACTTATTGTATGAAAATTTTAGAACACAATACAAAATATGCATTTCAAAGGTACAATAGGTGCAAAAGAGCCGTGCCTCAATGCACGAACATGGTGGTTAATAAATTATCATCTACTTTATTATGGCTATTGAATCTTCAAGATCTAGATTTTTCGTCAATTTAACTAGCAACACCCCGTGATTTCATCAGCATAGACACAATTTTCAGATTTAAAAAAATACACTTCAGACTTCAATAGAATTACACAATATCAAAAATTAATTCTTATCATATTACCACAGACCTTTATTTAAATTAGCGTGTTTTATTTACATATTATTCAGTCCAATGCTATATAGGTAACAACTGAGAGTTTATACTTTATAATTACTAGATATTGTTGTATTAGTGTGTACCCATACAATTGGGATAGTTGTATTGACTACCTGCTATTATTATTTATGTTATTACTCTAACCGAATGCCTCATTATCTTACTGATAACTTGAAAGTATCTAATTATTATGAGTCTAAGAAAAGAACTTTATGATCAGCTTTACTTAGACACACACACACACAATGGCTAATTAAACAATCAATTAAGTAAATCCATAAGAAGATTTTGTTTTACGTGCTTTCCTATACTTAGACAGTCTTCTTACTTCTGTCCTTTTTGTTGGTTGAATTTATTGCGAGTGGCTTAAATTATACTAATTTATATTTATTAGGCTATAGGTCGTGTATACTATAGAATATTTTAGTTTAAAAAGTACCTCAAGTGCGTATTTTTGCTAAAAATTAAATTGAATACAATATCTCATTAAATTTGAATGTGAGTTTTCTTTTTGTTTTAAAACATCAGGGGTATGATTTCCAATAAGTTTAAATAATATTATTTCAGTGCTAGTTTAAATACACTTTTTTATTTTCTTCTTTAATGTTCTGCCTTCTATTAATAATTATTACCCAATAATAATAACGAAGAGATTAGAATAGACTGTCATCGGATCACGTCTGCTACACTGATAACAGAAATCCTTGTGGAAGCGATAAAACGATCGATGGCACTTTACTGTTATTAGTTATTACCTTTACGTAGGTACGATAATATAAGAGAAAACAAAAATTTATTATAATTATAAGATATGAACATGAAAATTGTGAATAAACTATTCCATTATTTTTGCAAAATGTTCTTTTACGAAATCTACCCTTTATCCAGAAGCAAAAAAATGAACTAAACATCAGGTAAATGATTAAAATGTTTACTTAATCTATTTATTTCGTTTAGGTAGATATTATACTTATCTGCCTAGAGCCTATATTTATGCTGTCATTCGTGCTCCTGAAAATTCAAAGTTTTCTTGTGGGAATGTAATTGGGAAATAAACTTGAAATACGAAAATTTTTTGCGTCAAATGAATCCGATACTTATATCAAATGATTACTACCTTTTCACTGGAAGCTTTCTAATAAGATAAATGTTGGTAACTGACACGTTTCTCACTACAAGAGTACAAGGTAAAGCTAAGTAAAGCTAAGCTCGTGGTTCAACTTTCGTCCATTTAGCGCAAATCTGAACAAAAGACAGTCGGTGGCGGCATTCTTTGATGAACAGGGTTACACTGATTACACCTTACGGGGAACGGATGTAATACTATATTTATTACTTTATCTGTGCTTGATAAGCGGTATCCTTTGAAGAAGTTAGTTTCTAATGCGCAATAACACAGCTTTTATATATTTATCTTAAAATTGCGTCTACGAGATTTTGGGTTGAGAAGTGTAGGTATTGAAATGTCACGAACGCGCGTTATTTCGCATAGAAGACAAAAGCGCAGGCTAAAAATTTTCATAATGCTGCATTTGATTTTCGGAGGTTAGTTAAAAACGCTCAAAAGCTTCTATTTTTTAATTTTTATTTAACGGGTTAACCGCACAATAAATTTATCCCATCAATGGCCCGTGAAACGTGGCCACCCTAGTCACCTAATTATTATGACAGGTGTATTATTTATTATAATCGTTTAAAATTTTTAATTATTTTATTCTTTAAGTTTCATAATCATAGTAACATAATCTAGAATAATGGACTTTTACTTTCATAATAAAATTAAAGCTAAAATTACCTATTCTTTTAGATCTTGTACGCATCATGCAATAATGTTTCTGTAGAAAGCTAAAAAGTATTTAGTTTAGACAGACGGAGAGACAAAACTATTTTACAGCGATTGCAAGGAACCCCAAAAGTTGCTTTACTTTATACCTACTTGAAAATTAAGCTTTGTGCTAAAATGCTAAATATACAATCTGACTTAAGGTGGAACGTTTCACTCAGCACGGCAAATTCAAATTTTGTTGCGTTTTTGCCAATCATAGCTTAATTACTCAATGTGACTACGTCAAAACTGATTCTGCGCAAATAAACAGAATGTCCCAACAAATTACGATTAAAAGTATTACCTATATATTATTGGTTTAACACTGAATGGCAATAGACTGAAAATTCAAGACGAAATTTGTTTATTGCCATTTGTTGTTAAACCAATGATATCTAGGTGATACTTTTAATAGTAATTTGTTGAGACATTCTATTTATTTGCGCAAAATCTATTTTCACGTAATCACATTGAGTAGTTAAGCTATGATTGGCAAAAAACGCAAGAAAATTTGAATTCACCGCGCTGATTGAAAGTATTTAGCCTTAGTATTTAGCCCACTAAAGGTCCCATTAAGATACGTGAAATATGGCCAGCTTAGTACCTGACAGTTCTAGATAGGTACCCTCATTTCTCGATCATTGATTGTCGGCAGGAAGCATGCCGATAACGCTGAGTGTAATGACTCAAAGGTGCTCTTTGTAGTCTTTGTTTTTAGCTTAGGTACAGGTTTTATGGGCGGGGACTGTAATTACTACGTGGAAAGAAAAGCGTGAATTAGGACTTGGTTTTTACAGTTAATAAATGAAAAGAATATGAAGAAATCAAACATTCAATGTACCTACTTAAAGAGTTTAAAGAGGTCACCAGTTAAAGTAAACGTAGGTACCTATATTTTGTATTTTTTATAATTATTCGCTTTGTCAACCTTACTAAAGACAAACCACGATGGTTTCCAAACCCAATTTATTTATTAAGGAATTTTTAATAAGATTAAGTATGCAGGTACCTAGTACCTAAATAGGAAGTAATTTGACCTTTGACCAGAGGACTTTACTCCTATTTTGGCGTAACGGCAAAAACTTACTTTTGTTTTTTTTTGCCTGAAGTTTCAACGCTTCGCCGTCTCTTTACCAAGCGCACCGGAGCGCACTGATAGGGGACGCACGTTAGTTAAAAGCAAAAATGGCCGTATTGCCAGCCCTCCAACGTTCATAGACACCGAAAAATTGAAGCTGTTTCAACTTACCTCTGTTTCAACTGACCTAGGTACAATAATAATTCAGCCAGATTGTTTGTAAGTGCATTTCGTTATTTAATATCTTCAAAAACGACGCAATGCGCGAGCGAGATAGTGTATAATATATAGCAGGTTTGAATGTTTTGAGAGTACATAATACATCATAAGCCCAAAAACTTCCCACAGCTGGGACAAGGGTCTTCTCTTACATGGAGACTGGAGAGTGTAGGCCATCATCCACCACGCTGGACAAGTGCAGGTTGGTGGATGACAAATGTTCGCAACTTTTGTTACTTGAAAATGCCGGTTACCGTACAATGTTTACCTTCTACAATGTTGACCTAGTGCAAATTCTGCACATAACTTGAAAAATTATTGGTGTAGGGCTAAGCAGGATTCCAACGTAGAATACCTATTCAAAAAGTAACAAGTCCGTCTTTTAGATTATTCACGTTGATCATCAACAACAGCCTGAAGACGTCCACTGCTGAACATGAGCGCCACTTTGAGCGCTGCTTGCCTCCTGCCTCCATCGGCTCCCCACGGCTTTAACCAGCGGGGTGATCACGGAAATTTTATTGCAATACAACAGGAGAAATTTCATTCCGAATTTGAAAATTTTCACATGCACAGAAACTGCGTATTGAAACTGTCAAATCCATACATTTTTGTTTCTATCTGTTGCAATCAAACTACATCATTGCCTAGCAGATCGTAGGTCCACATATTAGGGGCTTATTATTGCTATCCACGTTAGGTTGACCGTAATATCTACTCAGTTTCCAGGACAAATGTTAAGTTACGGGTGTTATCCGCAGGCGGCGGCGCCGCGGTCGCGCGTCGCGGGTCATGCAGGGAGCTGCGAATGCGCCTGCGGCCCCCGCGGCTGAGCCCCCATCTTCTCAACGTGAGTTACACTAACTCATTTAGCTAATTAGTACGTAGCGTACCTAGTTTCTGAGGTTACATTATTACAAAGAACAAAGCTGTTTATTCCATAAGGATGTTTTTCTGCTTGAATAGGCTTACGTTTGATATTTCTACTCCTGATGGAATGTGATGATGATACTTTAAAAAACGTGCTCGTTATCATGATCGTATATTTTGTATCGGTTCAAGCATAGAAAGGGTATTAGGTATGGGTATATTAAGAGTTTCCTTGGGAAACAAGATCCAAAAAAGAGGAGATCCGTGAGAGTCTAATGTCACCGATATAGCTTTGAGAATTAGTTAGTTACAGTGGGCAAGCCACATCGCTCGTAGAACTGACAACCGATGGGGAAGGTTGGTTCTCGAATGGCGACCACGAACCGGAAGACGAAGCGTAGGCCGGCCCCCCACTAGGTGGACTGACGACCTGGTCAGAACCGTGGAGGGCCGATGGACGCAGAAGGCAAGTGGCTGCTCAAAGTGGCGCTCTTTGGGGGAGGCCTATGTTGAGCAGGGGACGTTTTCAGGCCGATCATGATGATGATGATATAATAAGAGATCTTCATTTATGATTTGGAGTTGTGGTTGTATGTATATTCTATTAAGCTAAGTAAGTACCTATATCTAATCGTCTTTATATATTCTTATTGTGATGACATTATTATTTAGAGATTGCCAAATTTTAATTTATCTAACAAATGGCTCGTCATAAATCTAAATTAAACGAAAAATAAACATATATGTACCAAAATCTTCAGTACCTACTACCTACTTATAATATCGAAGTAAAGCATTGAATTGGTAAAACAGATAGTTGTCATGCTTGATAAAACCCATCTCGCACCAGGCAAATATTTAAACAGCTTTAGTGAGAATAACAACATACCTATTTTGTATGTAGGTAAGGCATAACTTATTATAACGGAAAATATTTTACACACGAAAATCCTCAGATTTTGATTGTAACCTTCGATATGTCTTTATATCAACTCACACTTTGTTTAGGCACAGAATAGATATATAGAATTTGAGCTCGTGCTAGTTAATCATGGTACTAAATTACTTAGAGTATGAACGGAGGTTCATCTAATGTAATCGTTATTATCTTAATCATCTGAGACGCGATCTCATCACCTACACGGCATGCACATTAGCAACCCGAGAAACTATTTAGCGCACGCGCATCGCCCGACACCAGGCATTAAATGACTACCCTCATTTTATAGCGTCGTTTTAGAACAGCTGATAATGTTTACGGCCTGGCATCCGGTGTATTCCAACCTGTCATTTCGAATTCTTCATCGCAAAATAATTTAGAAAACCTTGAAGACTTGCTCACTCTCTTTATTATCATCAGCTACTTAAAATATATAGAATTTTATTGCCATATGCGTCATTCTTTAATATAGATACATTTGATTATGATTATAGTATTGTACCTGAGCTCAATTGTCACACAGTTGGAGAAAACAGTAAACATGAAGTCAATAATCTTATGACCTCTATAGATAGATGCAGTACATGCACGTTGATAAATAATAATCTTATGATTAACGACATAGTATCAATTAAAATTATAATCTGTCTGCATGTGTAATGTTTCATGAAGATTATTACGAATTGGACCATTATTTCCTAAGTCACCAAAAAACGTTAAATCATAACAAAGCAAATGCTATATATATTTTTAACAGTTGTCGGTAACTTAAATTCACTCCAGACAAGGTAACGAGCGAGCCGACAACTATTTCGAAACACAAACAGGTACAGAATGTCTCATTAGAGGTCTCATTAAGAAAATCGTCGCCGGTCGGAATTCAGTTTGCTCAGATGATCTCCGGAGAGCAAGGAGCCTACATCCTTTTGTGTGGAAACACTTGAGCAAACAGTGGCTACATCTTTAAGGCCATTCAGATGCCGTCACAAACGTGTCTGATAAACTGATATGAATAAAATGGTAACCAGTACAGTTTTTCAACAGATACTTTAGATTCTAATCCGAATGTTTAAGGAAAATGTTGTAATAACTTATTATTTTCTAATTTGAATGTTATAGAACCTAAACGTTTACTCAAAAAAATATCATCAACGAAGTTATATATTTTTTAAGCTTACATTATCTAGGATTAAGAAATATACAATTTCCAGTGGCCTTCAAGTCTGTCACAGACTATTTAAGCATATTAGGTATATAGGTGCTTTGTGCAGACGTGAGTTCGCATCTGACTGATCCCCATAGCACAGATTACTTAAAATAATACTAACCCATAGGTGCCATCTGAAGGTTTCTGACATATAACTTTCAAATGTTCATCATCATTAACAGCCTGAAGACGTCCACTGCTGAACATAGGCCTCCCCCAGAGCACGCCACCTTGAGCGGCTGCTCGCCTCCTGCATCCATCGGCTCCCCGCGGCTTTCACCAGGTCGTCGGTCCACCGAGTGGGGGGCCGGCCCACGCTGCGTCTTCCGGTTCGTGGTCGCCACTCGAGAACCTTTCTTCCCCATCGGTTGTCAGTTCTACGAGCGATGTGGCCTGCCCATTGCCACTTCAACTTACTAACTCTAAGAGCTATATCGGTCACTTTAGTTCTCCTGCGGATCTCCTCGAAAAAAAATGAAAAAATGTTAACACCAATCAAACCAAACCATGTGCAAAATTATTAGCAATTTAAATAAAACTTGTCAATAAATTAGATCACCATCAGCTAATCTGTTTCCTTTTGCAACAGTCATCAATTTCATCTGTAAAGGAAAAAGCAAATGATTAGATTCTCAGAAAGATAAATGTGAGAATATGACACATTATTCCTCGGTTAGGTGAATTATATAGATTCTATTTCCTTCACATTGTTACACACGAATAAAATATTGACCAGGTACTTATAAAAACAGCTCTTGAAGTTCATCTGCATTAGATAGTTACTATTTAGTAGGTACATTGTGTGAATATTATTATGTAAGATGTCAGAAACAATTTTATAGAGCGAGACAATTCTTCAGTACCTATATACGGTTACTGTTTAATCTTGAGCTTGCTAATTACTAACGCAGACGATATAATTAGTAATAAAAAGCACATTGTCTTAATTAAAGTTAAAACGTTTTCAGATAAGTACATTTGGTAGTTTTCAAAAGAGTGTGATGAACATTATTTCTTCTAGGCGAGCTTGCTACGTCGTCGACCATATTACCACTTAACATCAGACGAAACGTGGCCAACCTTAGATCTATTTGATATTTTAAAAAATCCTTTCATATAGTTTTTTCTTTGCTAACACCTAATTAGTCTTTTTGCTCTTTCGTTTCTGTAATAAGGCTCTATTTCCGTGCTTTTTTACAGCGCCCTATCTCTGAATGACGTTCCAAATGAGTACGCTCTACCAATTGGCATATCTGTCAAAGGCGTATTATACTAACGGTACTGTTATCAGATAACCCATTTGCCGTGTCTTCCGGCCGTATAGTTGTTTACCAATTGGGCAAGCTGGCAAATTTGGACAATTGGAGCTCTGATAATGGAGATGAGTAATTTTTTTTCGCGATTTTTCTTGGAAAATTAATATTTTTAGATCCTCTTCTCCTGCTATATTAAGATAAGTCTAAGATTTCTCAGCAGTTTCTTTATATAAAATAATCGCACTCGTCTCGAAGATCATTTCAATCGTGCCTTGTTTAAAATAATTTTGAGCTCGCTGAAGTCAATTTTCTCGATATTTCTCAAACACGTCGAACATAACGAGTTGTATAATAAGTACCTAAACAGCTAACATTTTGTTAGTTTAATACAAGTACCTAATACGTAGATACAGCAGTCTCATGTATGTACGATTTACATATTCAATTATAAAAAAACCTGCACGACTCACACTTAATTAAAGCAAATCTCTATTTGAAACGAAACTAGTTAAAGTTACACTGATAGTAAATGCCGCGAGTGTATTACCATTAGTTTAACACCCAGACGATGCTCCGGCTATAAAGTGAAGCATGGTTGTAATCAGGAGAATTTCTAGGGGTACCTTGCCCCCAATTAGTTTATAAATTACAGATTTTTTAATACAAAATGATCTTATTTTTTCACCAATCTCAATAATATTTTATCTACTAATGCCATGAACTCGCGTTGTTACTTTTACTCGTTACAAGTTACTTTATCGAGCCCCTAAAGTAAAGACCTTGCTGCGCCCACGTTCTATTATAATACTAAGTGGTTCTTAAGACGCAGATCACGGCTGGCGGCGAGCCGGTGCTGTTACCGCCATCTCTGGCCCTTGATGCTTAATATTCAATCATCTCTCAAAGCCTAATTGGTACGCCTTTCCGTTGGTGAAAGCAACCAATCGATTCAATTCGTAACTGTTTTCGGTACGCCTTTAGACCACGAGTCGCCTTCTGGCTACGCGGCTTTGCGGACATTGATTTCGATTCTAACGAGAGTTTAATGTTATCTTTCTCAGAGTTTTAGTATGATTCAAATTCAGCACGTGCAGAAATGAGAGTATGACCATGAGGACATGTATATCCACATGTATGACCACAAGGAAACAGTAATTGTTACAAAAAAATTAAAACTTTTGCAATGCTCTGGTATTGATAAAATGAGCTAATTTTACTACAAATAGCCCATTCATTGCAAATTGTGAATAGTTTATGATCTTCTCGATTCTTCAATGATGATACAATACAATACACATCATGATCATTAAACACATTAGGACCTTAACATTGGAATCAAACTTTTCTAAAACATTTCCATACATACCTAATTATGACTTGTTCATCAAAAATCAAGTCAAAGCGTCAAACAGTCTTCGCCCCGATGTCTTTCAGGAGTAATTCGATCTACGTAAGCTATAATCCGCACACGTACATACCTACTACATGGCAGTCAATAAGGTAACAAGAACTCCTGACGCAAGCTAGAAACCTGACCGCCGCTTCTCCATCAACATGTTCATTCATGAATCTATCGGCAACATTCCTTCATACCTCATCAAATAACAATAAGTAGATAACTTTATTAAGAATTCATTTTGCAATTTTATAATGCTCAGAATTTTGGTGTAGATTTTGCGTGTCCTAGTTTCTACGTGCGCAGTAAGTCCAATGTATTTTGAACGTACTTTAATTTGTGATAACTTGTTATTTGATATAATTATGTTTTGTAGGGCACACAACGAAACAAACAATCTGTGATAATGATAATTGTTTTGAGTTAATCTACGTGTTATAATTTAGATTATTTATGAGATAATTTGAATTGGAGGGCGAGTTTTGTCAAATATTAAAAAAAATACTTACTTAAAAATATAATTAATTTCAAAACTCGCAGAGAGATTTTATGGTTTTTGCGTTATTTTTAAGCGGCTTCAAAAGAAGATGGGAGTTTCTCAATTCAGCTGTATTTTATTATCTTTCTAACCTCATTCACTAAATACGGCATTTATAAACTGATTTAGTAAATTGTTATATCATTTTGAAACGATATACTTTGATGATAAATAGAAAAAACAATAATAAATAGAAATTTCATCAAAATCGTTTCATTGTTTTGGTTTGGTGACTGGCCTGATAGCTCAGTTGGTAGTAGCTCTGCCTTCTGGACTATAGGTTGTGGGTTCGATTCCCACTCAGAACAAACATTTGTGTGATGAACACCCATGTTTGTTCTGTGTCTGGGTGTTATATTGTTATTCTATGTATCTATTTACAAACAAAAAGTATCTAAGTATTGTATCAGTTATCTGGTTCCCATAGTACAAGCTATGCTTAGTTTGGGGCTAGATGGCGCTGTGTGAAATGTCCACACATATTTATTTATTATTATTTTTATAAACCAAAATAACTCAAATGTTCTCCAAAAACTTCTCAGTATGAAACTGGCAATCGAAGTCGTGTTAACCTTTTTCTTTAAAATAATAAATATTATATTATAGTTATTTTTGTGTTGTGCAAATCAGAATATTTTACCTATATGTTTATATCTTAGACGAATAATCGTTTATATGAATTATGATATTATCCACAAGTAATTTCTACCGTTAAACCACCGCGGAAGGTGCGCTCCTGACCCGCATTAATGACGTCCAGCCAAGATGGCCGACAGCCACAATTTATGAGCAGGACAGATATGACTGATTTGTATTCCTGTGCGGGAACATAACGGGAATGGACTTAAAGATTATCAAACCTATAGTTTGTACTAAAAAAGAGATATCTGTTACACACATGCTATTCCTATTTGATATATAAGTACCTACTGGTAGTCTATATTACTTAAATATCTATAGGTTTTATTTCATAAGCGCAATAGTTACAAAAGTTAAAATAGAAGTATAGTCAAGAACAGGCCAAACTTTTACATAACATTTATTGATTTTTAAAATGCTTTTTTAAACTTTAAAGCCGCTAACATATGTCCCATAAACTTCGCAAACATTGCCGTCCTACAAACATTACTGCTTTATATCCCTTCTCACTGTAACATAAACTACAAAAGCCACACCCAGTTTTAAAATAATATTTTATAATACTAAACAATATTAATTTAGAACAATAACTAAACCATTCATTTGAAAATATGATTTAAAAAGTCCTTTAAAATTTAATTCAAGACGAAAACGCGACCAATGCCTCAAAATTGAAAATGTTGCCACTGCAATTTCAGCAAAACATTCTCATTTCCTAGCGCACTTGATAATTTATCCGTAAAATTTTCAAACTAGTTCCTTATCTTATTGCTTTTGTTTTTCTTACATTTTTGAATATGTATAAGAAACGTATAAATTACCTAACTTAAAACTTAACAAATTGTGACTAGTGTAGTGTAGACCATACGAAAATATTCTATGTCTGTAGTGCAGACATACTTAACTGTGTTTCCAAGATTTCCAAAAATCTTAGGCAGCATAAATAACTATCTTTATTAAATTTCCCCAAAGATACGAAACGAGCCCAGTCGCAAACCGAAATGACCGCCCGAACGTCTGGCATTATCAATTTCTCGACAATAGCCGTTCCAGTTGTCACATACCTAATACCCAACCATCACCAAAATATACTTCTATCTTGATGGCATAAGATTGAAACTTGAATGTAAATGCAGTTGAAAGTGATAGGTAGACTGTAGGAGGTATGGTCAGGTAAATTGGCGATGGCGACACCATAAATGAAGGCCTGGAGATGGGTGTAATTGAGTACCGTTGACTCCATTGGAGTGTATAAGAAAGCAGCGGTACCGGCGACGTTGCAGACATATCAATCAAAACGCTTATGATATGCGCGCCGCCCACCGTTACGCGTGACCCATAGCCGTATCGGAGTGTAATAAGAGATATTATTGTGTGACAGTTTCGTTCCACAGATCCAGGGTTGCTATTTGTGAAAATAAAGTTTTCACCGTTATATAATTATGACATTAATATTACATGAAAATCATATGCGAATACAAACGTCTTACAGGAAAAATAATGAAATTATTTGTCACATTGGTACCTATTTATTGCTATGGCTTACAACTAAAATATTATTTATTGATTGCATTGTTACTATTGGGCTAGTTATGATATAAGGAAAATTCACGAAAACGATAACTTTAGGTAGATAATATACTGCCTTCATAGTGAAGAACGCAGTTACTAACGTTTTTGGTAAAATTGAGTTAGATAAATATTCGGAATCACCAAAAAAAACTATATTCTGTTCCTTTTCACGTATCAAAATTCCACTTAGAACCCAAAGACTCAGGAAGTAAGAATGCAGCAACTCGGCTACTCTCGACTAGGGCTTGCGTTTTTCTCGAAAACATGTTTTACCTACTTACTGCATTTTTCATAATCACGACAGTATATAGGAAACTGCATATTTCTTTTTTCGTATCTATAAAATGTACCTAAGATATATGGAAGGTATCTCAACCTGGCAACCCTGCCCGGGATGGCGATAGGTCGATTTAAATTCCGAATAAGCGGGAAGGAGGAAGTCACGATCCTCGCCGCATCTATGTCACACCTTTTCTCCGTATGTGAACCTGAATGAACTCGCCTTTGATTCGATGGATTTTATTCCGAGATTGTCGCATTTTAATGCTTCACTAGTTGTGTATTGAAAAATTTATACGTTTTTGGGCTGCTTAGTTCGTATACTTTTCCACTGCTTGGCGCATAATCTTGGTCATCTTCTGAAAACTAGTTACACAATTATTATTGTACAAACATAATATTATAAACTTCGATTTGTACTGATTATTTCACGATATCAAACAATAAAAAGTTTCAAGTAAATCCAAAACAATGGCATTGCCAGATCATCATAATCGAAATAACACATAAATTGAGCGCACGCGTCTCTCAAAAACCTGCATTTCAGAGGTGATTTCCAAGAACTGAAACGTTTTAAATTTCGCCGTGATTTGCGACAAAAACTGCAGTTACTTTCCGTGAACACGTTGCGTAAATTTCAGCAGTAAAATGCTGTAACGGAAATGCAAATAATAGGTATTATCTGAATGTATTTTATTCATAGCAGCAACAAATCAAAGCTTTCAATTAGTATAAATTTTTTACAAATACAGTCAATTTGTGTAATTAACGGCTTTTTTCCAACCATCTTCAAAAAGGAGATTCTCTATTCGGTTTTTTTTAATGTGAATAACTTCATAACTTCGTCACTATGATTACCTATGAGTAATTGGTAATCATAGTTGCACCCTGTGGTTGTACCTAATAGGTAATCATAGCTCCGTAAGTTACTAACCATGTAGAAAATTATTTCTTATTAGAATTGATATCTTTTAAAATTGGTCACATAGAAATTTCATCAAAATTTGGTTTTCTAGTTTTATTTTTAAATCAAAATAACTGGAAAAATGTATGTATGTATGATAATATCCTCAAGTATTGGGTGCAATGGTAGAAGTTGGTTTAACCACATTTTTAGATAGAAATTATGGATTCTACTGCTCTAAAATGCTTAAAAAGGGGTTTTTCATTCTCTTCTATGTTGGTACAGTCACAGATTATAATAATAGTACTACAGTACGGGACTTTATATACCTTGATAAGTATTGAGATCTAAATAAGGAAAATATGACTTATATAAGTAGGGCGGTTTGAAATTTACTAATATGTTTTGGTTTAACATACTGATTTAAATATTTTTTATTAAATTAACAAGGACAACAAAACTATTACAAAACTGTAATGTATAAGTAGATAGTATGGATGTCTCAAGGCTACTATAAAGATACAAAGAACAGTAAACTTCATTTAATTATTGTTAGTATTACTTTTTATATCTGTTAGATCTTTCCTCACGCACGACAAAAACGTATAAGCATATAACTAACCATAAGCTGCAATAACGAAGTGGTCCGACTACTTATAAATAAGCATTACGTTTCTAGTTATGTAGATATTCAGATGTTACTTCACTAGATTGCGTGAGATACAGGAAAACTAGTTTCAAGAGTTATAGTTATTCTGTGAACATTTAAGAACATGCTTTTTCTATTTCATTATCAGCCTGAAGAGGACCACTGCTGAACATATGCCCCATAGAACACTACTTTGAGCGGTTGCTTGCCTATTGCATCTATGCGCCTCCCCGGGACCTTGATTCTTTGTCGGTACATTTGGGAGACTGGCCTACGCTGAGCATAGTCTTCCAGTTCATGTCGTGGTTGTCACTCGAGAATCTTTCTGTCACATCGTTTGTCAGTTCTGCGAGTCCATTGACATAAATTGCCAGATATGTAACAATAGTCTCTAATTTATCCCGGTATATCAAACACAATGGTCACCCTACTTCAGTATTTCACATTATTAGAGCCAATCTTCGAAATGGATGCTTTATCTAAATATCTTACTTCTGAAAACAGATAGGTTGACATACCTACATCCATACCTGTGTTATTAATAGGTAAAATACCCTGTATTATTAATAATGCCTGATTATTAATGCAATACGACATTTTCTAATTAGCAGCCGAGATATGGCGTCATATTTTTAGCACATTCTGAACATATTATCCGGTTTGCGTAATTCGTTCGACGTTTTGGTATTATATGACTTAATAGTAGGTATGTATAGATATAAATATAGATAGGTAGGTACCTACTCACAAACTTATGTATAGGTTATTTGGTTCATGTACCTACCTAGATACCTATAGGTTATTTATGTAGGTAGGTATACCTATCTTCTATACATAATTATAATAAAACTGTAAATGGGCTAAATATGTACATTGAATAATTTTTGAAAATTTTGA
The DNA here is from genome assembly GCA_910589525.2 of Ennomos quercinarius. Taxonomy (NCBI): domain Eukaryota; kingdom Metazoa; phylum Arthropoda; class Insecta; order Lepidoptera; family Geometridae; genus Ennomos; species Ennomos quercinarius. The sequence goes on from OU342510.1 coordinate 6,879,772, forward strand.
TAGCATTATACATTCTTAATCGATATAGAAATAGAAACCATTTTTTTTTGAATTTTTTGTCTGTCAGTCTGTCTGTCTGTTCCTTTGAACTCTCATCACGCTGGAACTACCGAACGGATTTCGCTGAAAGGTATGGTTATAGGTAATTTTTCAGTGTAACATTTGTTTTCTAACACGGCCAAGTGCGGGTTGCACGAAGCAATAAGTATGCAAGTATTTTTTTTGGTTGTACCTATATTATTTTTATTTATTCTCACCATGTCGAAGGGAAGAGAGAAGGGAAAGGGAAAAAGATAGGGGAAAAGGATGAATGGATGGGACGCCGATGTCTGATATAAATCAGATATAAATACGCATCTATACCGTACCAACTTAGATTTTTTTTTAAAGGTGCTATATGTAATGATTTTAAATAAAACTGTGGGCTAGTTTTTTCCCTCCGCTCCGATCGGTTTGGGCCACTTCTAATCTTGTCCATTTCCAAAACTGTCCTCTTCCTAATTTGACCAGTCCTACAACGCCTCTACTAGATTGTCACCCTTCACATCCTAGTTTATAGACTAAGTATAAATAGAACAATCATTTGTGTAATGAACATAGGTGTTTTTTCTGTGTTTGTGTGTTATACTGTATTATATGTATGTATTTACAAACAAAAAGTATCTAAGTATTCTCATCATCATCAACAGCCTGAAGCCGTCCACTGCTGAACGTAGGCCTCCCCTGAGAGCGCCACTTTGAGCGGCTGCTTGCCTCCTGCATGCATCGGCTCCCGCGGTTTTCACCAGTTCTAAGTATTCTATCAGTCTGTTATTTGCACAGAGCATTAACAACTAAAAGGAGAAATGTCCACAATTTTTTTTTTAGCGAATGTCGTGACGAGCTTTTCGTTCGCCTGGTGTTAAACGACACAGCCGCCCACAACGGAACTCTAAATTAAAGTTTTGCGTGACACTGCGCAAGTGCGCACTGCGCACGTCATCCTGAGACATCACACAGTCTAAAAATGATTTCTAGACTGCGAGATCAGATCATAAAGTCGCATTTGCCCAGTAATTTCACTACCTACAATGCCTTTCAAACCGGAAAACAGTAGTGCTTGCACACTACTGCTTGGCGGCAGAATAACTGGCAAAGCGGTGGTACCTACCTAGACGAACTTTGCAGAAAAGTCCTACCACCTAGTAAATATAATAATAATAAGTTTTATAAATAAGCGACTACCAAAACCTACGTAAGTAGGTACTTATGTGTGCTAGGTTTCCTACGCCTAAACAGTTCTCTTTATAATGAATCAAGGCAACCTCAGAGTGCAGATAATGAATGAATGAATCTGAATTCCCCTTGAATCATAATAACACGGTTCAGACGTCATGAGTGACCTGAATGAGACAACTTTCCCAATTTTGTCGGGAAAAAATTGTGAATGGTATTTTCGTGTAACTTGTAAACAAAGTTTCCGAATCTTAGTCGATCTTTTCGAAATAATGCGTTATTGCCGTCGCTCTGCTACTATCCGTAGTTTTGCACGTGCGACAGAGACAGTTATATAATAGAGTCCGTGCGTGAATTTACCTACATTTTAGAGTTTCGGGGGAAATGGTTTTCACCCTCTAAATCTTAACTAAATCTAATTGTTGTCTTTTGTTTTTCGGGGGGGAGGGGGGTTTCAATAGATTATAATCTATAAATATATGTTTTTATTTATGTAAGTAAATATATTGCGTAGACGACATGCAAAAAAAGTCATGAAAATCAGATTTAAAGGTTTATAGATTGAAGATTGGTAAGGACTATGATGATGATCTGGAATGGTGGTGGAGGTGAGCATACTACAACGTAGGTACCGCTTTTTGTGTGGACAATAATTTGGTACCTAAGTAAGTACCTAAGTACCTCTATAGGTACTTACTTAGGTACCAAATTATTGCCTTATTGTACCTATGGTACCTACTCTCTCTCTCTAGTTTTATGAAAAAAACATGTTTTGCAGGTAGGTCAACTTTAGTGAACATGACACAAATAATAAATTCATGCGGCTTTCGTACATCCCTATAATATAGGTATCTATACAGACAGGTACTGCAGGCAGACGGTCTGCGGCTAGAGGCGTCAGCCAGGCGGCTGGCTATCGATTTTCGCGCCGTAGCCTTTAGCGAACACGCCACTGAAAATAAAGCCTTAAACAAACCCGATACAGACCACTTTCTGTTACCCGAAACGGACTAAACATGCCGTGTTTTAAAACAAAAGATAGTGTGATTCATCCAAAGAGAACTTACCCTGTTATTCTGAAATTACTTTATGGAATCTCTCTCAAAAATTAACCTAATCACTGAAGCCTATTCTTAAAGACTACCTACAATAAATACTTAAGACTCTATAGTCACCTATTTTGGATTTTATCGCGAAATCAGCAAGATAACGTGTACGTATAGAAAGCATTCGATCTGATGAAATAAAGATGCAAAACGATGATTCAGTGCTCGCTGATAGGTACCTACTCATACTGCTTTGGCACCGCCTCCTTGATAAGGATCATTAAATAAATATGTAGGTATGTATAGCTAGAGGCGCGGTTGGATCCATAACTTGCCCAATTTCCCGCGGGAACTCTTATTCAGTGGCGGTGTATTGGTGTGCAAGCCACACAAATAAAAAAAACGTACAAACAACTATTATTCACATATACATTTTAAGGATTACCAGTTTTAGTTAGAAGCCGCGAGGTACAACTAACGCCATCTTGTGTTGAGTAGCAACAACAGCAAACAAAGACGAATGGTAGCTGATACCTACCATCGCCGCCCCAAAATCTATTAGCTGATTATACTTACTTATTACGATTCCATAGAAGATATCTCTTTGTAATATTTTAATGCCACCACCGCAAGTGAATCGCTTGACTCATCTATTGTCGGCTTTTCTTGGAATTGTAAAATGAAAGCGTTCTTCGTTATTCAAACATAATCCGCAATCAATTGTAACGCGCGCTCTTTTGTTACAGAAATCAAAACAGAGGAGGTCATCAGCGAAGCCAAAGTCGAAGCCGACGAGGAAATGGATAGAATGAAATTCGAACGGCAGGAGTTGAGGGGCACTAGAACAACGAGCATCGACAGCGACAACCGCTCGGATAGAAGCGAGGAGGATGATTTGCGCAGAGCGAGAAAGCGAGCGGCCTCAACGTCTCCTTCCCACATCCCCATGGACAAAAGAATCGCGCGATTCGAATGCTCCAAATGCCACCAAAGATTCGATTCTGTCAATGCGTTCGACATCCATCGCTTTACAGTACACGGGGATGATTCGCGCTCCGGCTACGAAGAGCTCGTAGACTTCTCCAACAAAAAGTTCCCGGAAATAAAAAGAGGCTTTGAGAGAAATCACATCGACAGATACAGATGCGACCTCTGCACCAGAGATTTTCCGAACGCTCAAGTCTTGGATATCCACAGAAAGACATGCTCTCCGTCAAATAGAATACCTACCCCGGATCGCGATCGTCGAGACGAGTTCTTAGCTAAATTGGACCTTAGAAACAGGTCGTTTGGAATTCCGGGCACGTTGACTCCGCCGATGGAAAGGTTCACTCCAAATTTTGACAATGGTCATATCAGTAACGGCACGAGGCATATCGATGCCCCTCGAGACTTGGCAGACATTCAATCGATACTGAACGTCACGTCAGCGGGGAGCCTTTTAGAGAGGCTAACTGGCAGAGTATCGTTAGAAAGCTCTGTTCTGACACCACCGGATACGATCGGCAAAGAGCGTGATCAGGAAGAGACTCAAGATAACTTCGCAGCGGAGTTCAGACGAATGAAGTTGCGGGGTGAATTCCCTTGCCGCCTGTGTCCTGCCAAGTTTCCCAATCTTCGAGCCCTGAAAGGACATAATAGAGTGCACCTTAGTGGGACTGGACCTGGTCCTTATCAATGCAACATGTGCCCTCACGCGTCTCTAGACAAGGCAGCTTTAGTTAGACATATGAGAACTCACAACGGAGACCGCCCATATGAATGTGCTGTTTGCAATTACGCGTTTACAACCAAAGCAAACTGTGAACGGCACTTGAGAAACAGGCATGCCAAAGTTACAAGAGAAGATGTTAAGCGATCCATCATTTACCACCCTTCGGAGGATCCAAACAACGATGAAGTGAACTCCAAAATTGCGCGAGATGAAGTGAAGCGATCACTCTCATTCCACACACCTGAACTCGATAGACGAATTGAAAACACTGGCCGTGACACGCCCTTGACACACTTCCCACCAACCTTCATTACTGACAGACACCCGGTCGCCGCATTGACAGCTAAACCTATAATTATCCCTGAGGCACCTTTAACTCCACGCGAGCCAGAACCACCTGTGCCCAGAATCAAAGTCAAGGGAATTGGGCAGCTCACACAAATACCCGAATTCAGAATGCCAGATATTTCGTACAAGCCTAACGATGTTTCGACTGATGTTTATGATGAGGAAGAAGACGCACCAGTAGATTTGAGCACAAATGACAACAACAACTGTGATGTCCTTGATCTTAGTAAAAAGAAACGTGACTCTGATACTGATGAGCCAAAAATCTCACCGCGTTCTTCGCTGGAGCCTGAAAGTGCATCAGTAGCTGCAAGCGCTGCAACTGCTTTCGAAAAAACAAGGTTACTACTCGCCCAGCAAAGACTCTTTGAAAATTCCATTCCTAACATTGATCCTGCTTTCTATGCTACTCAGCTCTCTCAACTCTACGCCGGCGCAGTGCCAGGTTTACCTGGACTTCCTTTACCGCCATCCTTTCCTTACTTTCTTCAACCTACTTTTTTCCCCCACCCTTCTGACTCCCAACAACTTGCCGAAATAAAGCAGCGCATTCAGAAGGAAATAATTCGAGGTCTTAGCATGTCCGGTGGAAGACTTGTCCCAAACGAGCAAGATATTCAGCCGAAGCTGGAACCAGAACCTGAAGAAAGAGAAGAGAAGCCGGAGACACAAGTCATTTCACCTATCCCATCGCCCCACTCTGAATCTCCACGACCAGTTACTAACAACTTAGTTCCGCAGCCGGATTCTGTTAAGATGGTGATAAAAAATGGCGTACTAATGCCAAAACAAAAGCAGAGGCGCTATCGCACTGAACGGCCGTTTTCTTGCTCTCAGTGCTCAGCGCGGTTTACTCTTCGCTCCAACATGGAACGCCACGTGAAACAGCAGCATCCCCAGCACTGGAGTGTGAGACGACCGGCTCCTAGAGCACCTCCACCGTACCCTTCATCAGATGCGTTAGCTGATCGTGTAAAGTTCGCTCTCCTCGCTCGTCATCTTGAAAGACCGCTACAGCAGCCAGAGCGTTCGCCCATCCGTCGTGACTCTGACGAAGTAGCCGACAATGAGGAAGACGAAGATGATGCGTTGGTCATTGATGAAGAACCAGAACTTGACCAAAAGGCTGAAGAGCACAGTGGTGCCAGACGAGCTGCTGCAGAAATCCTCATGGCCACGTGTCAACAAGAACTTAACAAAGATTTTGATCTCAAAATTGCCGGAAACCTAATCAACAAGCCTGTACCACTAACTACCGAGAAAACTGAGACTGGTACTGATCCCATTCCGTTAAACATGCATGAGCCTTTACCAGTGCCTGTCGTTCCTACCCGCAGTGATGAAGAAGAAGATGAGGAAGGTCTGGTGGCTTCTACCAGCGAAGGCAACAACTCTGGCAGCGATGAGAATAAGTGAGTTACTTCTTCTTAATTCTTGAATACTTTAGTAGTAATTATTATATTCTGGAAATGTCCTGTGTCCATCACTCTTGTATAGTGGATTTGAAAATGCTCAAAGTTATTTTTTTGTTTGCAGATCAGAATCCGACAATGGAATTTTACCACCGAAAAAGAAGTCAGCGTACAGCCTGGCTCCAAACCGTGTCTCCTGCCCATATTGCCATCGGAAGTTCCCATGGTCTTCGTCACTCCGCCGTCACGTCCTTACCCACACCGGGCAAAAGCCTTACAAGTGCTCGCATTGCCCATTGCTGTTCACCACCAAGTCGAACTGTGACCGTCATTTATTGCGAAAGCATGGAGGCTCAGCTAGATCTATTCAGGCCGAGACCATTCCTGAGGCGGTATCTTCACCGCAGCCGAGCAATGATATTAGAACTGTGCCTGAGAGGCCTTTCAAGTGCGTCACTTGTCCCACCAGCACATTTTCCACGATGGAAACGTTAAAAAAACACATATCTTCACGCCATGGATCTGGGGAGTCTCAGCCAAACTCGCCCAACCCTGAGACACATGACGACAACTCTGATGGCTTAGTCTTCAAGTGCCATCTCTGCGAGGCTTCGTTTGGTGATAGGGGAGGTTCCCTGAACCACTTGGCTACTTCTCATGCCGCGGAGTATGAGCAGCTGGTTAGCAAGGGGGCCCTTGATGCAGCCAGCGACAAAAGCGAAAGTGCTGATGACGATGAAAGGGGAAAGTTTCCAGATCATGCTAACAGAAAGGTGAGTATTGGTGAATTATCCTGAAGACAACTTTTTAAATACTTAAGATTTCTGGCTAATCATCTCCCCTGACTCCGTGAAGTTTCAAAGGTTACGTTTCTAATCTCTTTTCGCCCATTCCCAGGTGGTCTGTGCATTTTGCATCCGTCGTTTCTGGTCTGCTGAGGACCTTCGCCGCCACATGCGCACTCATTCCGGAGAGCGGCCGTTCGCCTGCGACCTGTGCCGGCGTCGCTTTACGCTGAAGCACAGCATGCTTCGCCATAGGAAGAAGCATCGTGAGGAAATTACTGATGATGAGGAAGCTTCACCACCGTGCACCCCCGAGGAGAAAGTTAATGGGTAAGTTTCCCTTCCTGTGTTTAATAAAAAAAACTGTCAAACTTGACAAATTCCAAGCAGGTCAGTTACGTCATTTCTATTAGGTATTGGCTCTCAAGAATTGAGGATTTAACCTTCTTGGGTATTGGGTATTACTAAAGTTCGATAAGGTGCAAAATTGCAGGGCAATTCAGCTCGAGGCTATAAGAGGTCATGCTGAGGTCTCTATAGACTATAGATTGTAGGTTTATGATAGGTAGGTTTTATTAGGTACAAAACATAATGAGCTTGTTTGACTTGGCGTTTAACCACAAATACCTAAATGACTGTCACGTTTCCTATACTCACCTACGAACTCAGTCCAAAGTTGAAAAAAACGTCCTTTTACTAACAAGAGTTGAAATCTTAATCATTATTTCTAGTCACGCGTTTATTTAATACAATCACATGATGAGAAGAAAACAAATCACCAGTCATGATGATTACAGACTGATTATTACGGCAATGCAGCCACTCCATCAAGCATTTTGAAGACTACAAGCTGACAGTTGTTCTTATAAAGATATCCTATCATTATTGATAATTTTATAATCCTTTTCCTTCACAGGTACCACTACCCAGACGATGACTCCGGCAACGAGATCCCAAACAACGTGAATAATAACAATTCCCCTCCTGCTGCACCGTTCGAAAAGAAAATAAAATTAGACATGACTTCGCGGAAATACTCATCTGAGACTGAAATCGACGGCGAAAACGGCAGCGACCTCATCGGGAAGCTTCTAGGTATTCCTGACAAAACTATTAACAAACTTCTCAACTCTGCGGATGAGGCTGCAAAAATTTTAGGTGTGAACAAATGAGATTACGCCTTAGTCCTCGTGACGCCTGCTAGGCTCATTCTAGCACCGCGAGGGCTAAACATGCAAATTCAAACAACGAATGTTAACGCAACGCCATCTGTCAACGAGTAGATATCACTTTTGTGTAATTTTAGTTCGGCGCGCTTTCGAAATGGCGTCACTGTAGGTTATTTCTGATTGGTGGATGACGTGTCTGTCGAAACAGTGTTGCCTGTAGCGGATGTAATCACGATTTTTATGTAATTTTTTTTATTATCTAGGTGCCTTTAGCTGCCTTATTCAAAAACTTCGAACCGTCCTATCTGCCTTAAGTATACTAAAATGCTTTTTAATGTATTGTGGGTTACTAGCAACGAATTAGATTTTACTTAGTGCAAGGTTTAAGTACATTTTTGTGTATATTTGAATTTTAAGTAATATGTTTCTTGTAATATAATTGGTGTAAAGTTATATGCTAGTGTAGTTATAACAAAAGCCAGTGTAGTGACTATATAAATGCACAGGTTTTAGTAAGAAACTGTCAAAGCTATGAGCCATCCAAATTTGCATTTTCCATCTAGTCGAACTTTCCATCTCTTTCTCACAATTCTGTATTTTAATTACCTACGCACTTTCTTAGAAGTAAATTTCAGCCAAAAACATAATTTCGCAAATCCAAAATTATCTAGTCAATTTTTAAACGATTTTTTTCTTATCCTAAGCTAAAATACCAAAATATCAGTAAAGTAAGTCAACACTTAACCTTCTAACGTATGTTTTCAATGTTGTAAGTAATAATTATATTTAGGTAATATCGTAACAATATAATTTAGATAATTATAAACTTAATAATGTAAAGTAAGTAAAAAGATTATAATTATCTTACTACCAATGAAAATACTATTTTTAAACTTATATGCTTAACACTAATATAATATTTTTTGTAGTTACATAAGTAGGTACAGCATTTTATTTGAAAAAATGTAATAATATGTATACATAACAATAAAAATTGCGATTTTGATTTCACTGGTAGGTAGGTAGGTACATAATAACTAAATTTTGCTGTTATAATTGAACGTCAAATTTTCATCAGCTATTTCTATTCTTAAAAAAATCTCGCACTTTATGTAATTTGCACCTTATTTACCTAGTTCTCTTGTATTTATTATTCTTTATATAGTAGGTATATATGTAGTAGTTAATCTTGTTATTTTTTTGCTCAAAGACATGGCATTTCTTTAATCAATGAAGACTAGATTGTAAAATTAAGGGAAGGTTAAAAGATCTCTCTCACTAATGTTTAATAGATTAAAATAATCTACTAAGTAATTTATTTGAACCCATAGCTGCTAATTTGGGGAGAATTTATTAAATTTTTATTTCGTTGCATTCGAAAAGTTTTATTTTTAAATGTTTATTATAATTATATTATGTTTATCAGCTCAGCAATATTATTAGTTTGAAGGGTTTTAAACTCTTCTTTTATGGTATATTGTAGGTTATATGATAATAATATAGGCTAGGAATATCGGTTGCCTCTAATGGTACGAAGATTCATACGCTAGAATATACCTAAGTCCGAATGTGCTTTGTATATTTTATTACGCTAAATAAACCAAATATATCTAACATACAATATTATATTATAATATAAAACGACGTTTAACATTATAATAGTGTAATAACTTCTCTAATATTTGATAATATTATAATAAATATTTCTTAATAATATATTATATTTTGAGCCGGTTATATTAAGTTAAGCAAGTACATAATAATTACTATTGTATATTTATTGAATTATAATCCAGCAATAATATTGTGTTTTTTTGTAATACATTTGCTTAATGATTAATTACCTTGTGTAATACCAAAGTAAGTTAATTTATAAGTGTGTGTGTGTGTTGTGTTATAAAACAAAATCCCGCTTGATGTCAATTATAGTTAATGAAAACGAATAATTTGATATTGTAATTTATATTTATTAGTTTAATTTTACTTAAATTATAAGATACGGTCATTAAGTTGAGTTGCTTCGTCATTTTTGCAAATAAAGTTATTATAGTTAGTACATAAATTAAAGTCTTAATCTCGATAATACCCTACCGTAGTGTCTAGTTTTACTGAATATTTAATTGTATAGGAGTATTTTTAAGAAATTGTGGCAACACCGCTTGGCCTTCAAAACGTAGTGTTCGTGTTTTAAATATTGCTCTCGTATTAATAATAAATAAGTTTTTGAATGATAATAATAATTATGATTATACAATCATTTTATCGCCTTACTTTTTGGTATAGTAATTATAAGGTACTTATAAAAATAAGTAAAATTGTTTAAAATTCACTTTTTGCCTCTCTTACTTTATGCAATATGAGTGTCGATGTCGTTTTAAAAACGTTTTGTGAATTAAATGATGTGTAATGATGAAAATAAACTGTTGTTTTATTATTTAGTTCTGGTTTATGTGTTAGGTATATATTATTAAACCTAATCTGATTCGGCAACCTCTGTGATTAGACCTAACCTAATTCGGCAGCGTCTGTGGTGTGGTGGTTGAGCAGGTGGACTCATAACCCGGAGGCGGCCTTGATTCCCGCGACAGGACAAGTATTTGTGCACAGGAAAAAATTGCAAATACTGGTTATTTTTATAAAGACGTGAAGGTCTACATAGGTACAATGAATACCTATCAAAATTAGAGGAAGTAGGTAGTAGGTACCTAAGTACAAAAGAGCTTAGAATCCCGAGTTTTTTGTCATGATCATGAAATGAAACAATACAAAACACCCAACCCTCTTAATTACCTAATTTATATTTTAATAAGTAGGTAATTAGAATAATAAAATCGCTTAGTTGTCACTCATAAATGACAGTCCAAAAATCGCCCTGCGTCGAACTCTTCTAGTAGGTTTTTTTTATGACTCTTAGGTAACTCAAGACGCGTAGGTATTACTCTGATTTTTTCGCACATCAAGTTGTGAGACCACTTTCGAGAAACTAGGTAGTGCCTTATCTTCTTTTGCTTAATTTTCTTCACCATTCTTTCCTCCTTATTCCATGATCATACATACCTACATTATATAGTTTAGCCGATGTATTTTGGCTTAATTTATTTTTGTAGTATCTATACCTACTAGGTCTAAACGTCAAAAAAAATTATTAGGGCGTTTTTCACCGCATTATAAAAAAAAACTACAAAGCTCGCGCTTTTGTTTTTTGCTTTTTTTTTAATATTACTAATTTTTCAATAATCAGATAAAAGTTATTCGTTAGACAAAACAAAACACCGTAAAAGCAAAAAGCGAATTTTAGCAACGGCATACTGAAAATTGAAATGTTTTTGTTTTAGTTGGTTTATAATTTATTAGTCGCATAACCGTTATCCAGACCTATCCTGTATAGGTACCTAGTTATCTTATTCACAATTTACAAAATCGATTGTATCCGGAAGCCGGATTGATATCTATAGGTACCCACTAAGGGTACTCATGATCACTCATGATATCTCACCTTCATCAAGATTCAGAATGAAGGAGGCGGAGATTGCGAAAATCGAATTTCCGAACTTAGAAAATAGTTTCCGATTAGATTGTGTATCGGGCTGCAATTACGTTCGTTGAGCGCCATCTATCGGTGGATAGCAAGACTAGGCATACAGAAAGATTCCTTTTGCTTCTGCTACTCCACAACAGAACGCTGCACAGAGCAGTTAAAGGACCGCGAACAAAGAAATATGGGCTAGTATTTTGTTCACATTTTGTTCATATCCTACTAATCTAGACTCGGCGTAATATAAACCACCGTACATATGACTAGTGGGAATTCTGTGATATTACGTATTATTACGTTTTCTGTGGTTCGATTACAAATACAAAATACAAAATACAAAATATTTTATTTACCAAAAAATGTACAGTAAATGACACATTGCTAGTAATCCCCGCACTAGGGCAAGCCTGTATCGCGGGAGACTTGTTATCGATTACAAGGGTAAATAAATGGAGAACTTATTTTATCTAAAGGCATAAATAACTGTGTGTTCTTACTTACTAGATAGTATAGACACTCAAAAAAGACTCTTTTTATTTTAAAAGATAATTTCAACTATGACCAATCAGCTATGTTATGGAACTCAAGAAAACACCTATTCAAATGTGGACCATTCCATCCACATTTAGCTCTGTGGTCTGTGGTTCTTACATTCTTTTTTCGAGCACCAATTTTTTTTTAAATCTGTGAGAATGAATGTTGTTTAGCCTATCGCGCGGCGTTGACGTAAATAGTTAGTAATGCCTTATTGAAAAATGTACCCCGAAAAATGGAAAAAATTCAATAATAATATAATAAAGATGTTCGAATTCAATAACAAATGCCCAAGAACTGGTTATTAAGTTACACGTAATTATTTCAATAACTTGTTTAATTTTTTTTGTAATGCTAAAACGGGCATACGTTTAACATCTCACCCTGTAAGTAACGAAGTTGTCTAAGGTGGAGCTCGCACGTTTGGCCATGAGATGCCCATTCACTTTGACTTGAAAAGACCCAGCTTATACCCAGGAGGAAATACTGTTGCTGGAAGAGCATTCCATTCCTTGGCCGTTCGGACTAGGAATAACTTAGCAAATCGCTTACCGCGAACTGGCGGTACACTTACGACGTAAGAATGTAAAGAATCACCTAGCCTTGTAGTTCTATGATGGATAGAGGATGACAGAATGAGCTGATGGAGGGCATGCGCACACTCTCCAAAATGTAACCGATAGAAGATCGACAGACTGGCGACCTTGCGTCAGTATTCAAGACTTTGAATTCTTCCTTTAACTAGTCTCTCATCGTCGATAAGCTTCTTGGCACACCGCTCAATTGTGTCCAAAGCCGCAAGTTGGTACTGGGCGGAGCCATACCACAGGTGGCTCCAGTACTCCATGCAGGCCCTGGGGGTCGAGCACGGACAAATTAGCAGCGCTGCTGCAGCGCGTCAGCCGCTCAAGTGATGTCAAAGTTCATACAATTTTGACATCACTTGAGCGGCATACGCGCTGCAGCAGCACTGCTAATCTGTCCGTGCTCAAGGGGCTGACCTGAGTTTGGTAAAGGTTAACCAGCTGACACAATTATGTCCGAAATCTCTCCGTAATTTTGAAAAATCGAACTATTCTGTATTGTGGACTTTGGTGGATACAGGGGGTCTAGCAAAAGATCCCTTTCCATTAGCGTTAACGCTAAATGATAACTCCAAAATGTATAGGAATGAAATTACTGCGGAAAAGTGACATACACAGGTAATGTCATTGCCATACATTTTGGAGTTATCGTTTGGCATTAACGAGAGGTTCGCAGAACTACTGTTGATAGTCATACAAACTACTGAGAGTTACATTTTGTTGCCGTTCAATCTTTGGGTTTTTATTTCATTAGTTTGGCTCCACCAGAAGAGCATATAGGTAGGTACTTATCATTCAGACACAATGTATAATATCTGCATTATTCTACGATCATTTTTAAATTATTTCAACCAGTGTGTATCTTCTGTGACAACAAAATTATATTCTATTCTTTGACTACCATCAAAGATTCTTTCTTCTTATTCGTAATTATAAGCGTCAAGTTCACCATCATATGATAGCGGGTTTCATTCGAACTAAATTAGAATTTTCGAAATATTCGTTCACAAACGTCGTCCCACTCGTAGTGAAAGTGAGCATCGTGAGCGTTTTTTACGAAGTTCTCCCATGTTTCACTTGAAGTAAAAATGCTAAAAACCTACTTTTTAAACAGGGGATGTCCAGTCACACATTGATGTTTTGGGTGAAAATTTCGTATATATGCGAATTGGACGGGAATATAAGTGGATTAAATCGTTTGTGCCATTTTTAGCAGCGACTGAACTGGAAACCACCCTTGCTCGGAATCTCGGAAATTCGGGAATTTCTTTAGAAGAGTCTAGTAACACCGAGAGCGCTTAGGCAGATGAAGGAATTCTGAAGAATTTAGAAAGAAGTCGCTAATTTATTCGAAACAAGTGTCTTTATTTTGAGATTCAATTGCTTAACTTTTACGCTACCGTTTCGAAATATTACGTGGTGCCCTTGGATTACTGTTTACGATAAGCATTGAACCTCCATTGTAAAAATTATCGTAACCAAGTGAGAAGGTAAGTTATGGTGTACAAAATTGGCATCTTTTTTTCTTTTTTATTAGTGACGTAGGTAAACGCTATTTTGTATTTTGTTAAAAATATGTTTTTACTGTTAAAAACCATGATGTAAACCTAAGAATACTTTTTAAACGGCTCGTTATAATAGGTAAAGTTTATAATTTTCATAGTTTTATTTTTGGTTTTATTTTTTCAGAGGGCCAAGCATCCAATATGGGTGACCAACAATTTTTCCTGAAATGGAACGATTTTCAGACAAACATGGTTACATCTTTCAGGCATTTGAGGGATGAGAAGAGTTTCACAGATGTGAGTGGTAATGTTGATGTTGTTTGTGTATAAACAATTTTTGTTTTGATTCATAACCTCATCTGTTGTACTTATATCAACATCCCGTTATAAATTGAATGACAAAACAGTCTATGATGGAACTGTTCATGGTCTAATGTGGTTTCTATAACATTTGCAGGTGACATTGGCCTGCGAAGGTCAGACATGCAAGGCACATAAAATGGTGCTCTCTGCGTGTAGTCCATACTTCAAAAGCTTATTAGAGGTAAGTTAACCTTGTGAATGTTTGTGAAAGGTAATTTGATTTATCTTAGATTTTGGTTATTCTATCTAGCATGGTAAATGCTAAGTCATTTGAATATCATGATGATAAAAATGTAATATATAAAATTAATAATAAAAATAATCTATACTCAATAATCATAAAAACTCTAGATCATACTTTAGTATTCATTATAAACAATTTACTAAATATCCAGTTACTATAAATAGGTATATGTTAGCTTTCATGACAACTAAGTTGTCATATGATTTGGCTTTCTAATATTATTGATATAGTCTCGCCTAATGCTAATTGTAAACTAGTCTACAATGAAATGACAACAACTATCCATAACATCCTGGTGTGTTACCAAATGTTTTCACAGTTTGCCATATTTGAGAATAGCTGGACTGTCTAAAGTCTAAATACACAGTCTAGTCACAATGAATATGTAAATACCTAGGTAGTTGCTGGTACTTATTTGGTATGACAAATCCGCTTTTCAATTCAAAGGGATTTTGATGGATTCTGAATTTGAATACATTCATTCATTAATTTATTTCTTAATAACAGAGTTATAGGTCGATATTTTACAATTTATAAATAATAAAATTCACACATTATAAAACATCATAGGTAGACAGACCTAATTAAAATAGTACCAGTCAACATTTTTAAGAATAAATTATACTTGAAGTATAATTAGCGATTAAATTCAAATTCAAATGTTTATTGCATTCCAAAAGAACCTCCCACAACAAAAGATGATGGTATATTTATGGTTAAGATCATCATGGACCCTGTTGGGCACAACAATATTATGTTAAAGGAGAGGACATTAATAAATACTTAACTGAATCTAAAATTATTTACAATAGTCATTATCACAATATTCAGCATAATTATAATTATTTGTCATTAATTCATTACATACAAGGATTTATTTACAAATAGTTTTATATTTTTTTTATAAAATATTTTTAATCATTCATCATAATAAAATTAGATATAAATTAATAAAAATATAAAATACAAATTAAAAATGTCAATTTTAAAAAGAAGTTATGTCAATTTATCATCTAAGTATTCATCAACGGAATAATAAGCCTGTATAATAATAAGAATACAGGGGGGCCTTAAGCCATGTTGACGCAATCAGTCTTCTTGGACCTAGTGGACTCGTAGGAGTAAGCTTTGTACAGCTGATAGCTACAGGTGTAGTACAAGTGATAGCTGTTGACATCAACATTGCAAGCTATGGAGAGAGCTATGCTCGGTGTTATCCTGCAGATAAGATTCGGAATGAGGAGATCCACAGAAGGACTAAAGTGACCGACCCCCTACACTAGGTGGACCAATAATCTGGTGAAAACTGCGGGGAGTGGATGGAAGCAGGAGGCGAGCAGCCCCTCAAGATGGCGCTCTCTGGCCTTTAGGCTCAAGACTTCCACTGCTGAACATAGGCCTCCCCCAACACCACTTTGAGCGGCTGTTTGTCTCCTGCATCCATCGGCTTTCGGTTTTTGGTTGCCACTCGAGAACCTTTCTCCCCCATCGGTTGTCAGTTCTATGAGTGATGTGGCCTGCCCACTGCCACTTCAAATTGCTAATTCTCTAAAGTGAATTACTGTAGCAATTCAGTTATCCTGCTGAGGGTGGGGTTTTGTATCCATAGTTAAGATAACCAATGGTTAATAACTAACAAATTTTGCAGGAGAACCCTTCAAAACATCCGATAATCATCCTGAAAGATGTATCATACCTTCACTTGCAAGCAATACTGGAGTTCATGTATGCAGGGGAAGTGAATGTCTCGCAGGAACAGTTGCCCGCATTCCTCAAGACTGCTGCACGACTTAAGGTAACATTCTGATATAATTAGGTCATCATCATCATCATCCTCTTTGCCATTTGTTATTGGGGTTGGCTCCCAATCTAACCTGTAGCGGTGAGCTACCATAATCACACGAGCAACTGATGCCATCAGACCTCGCAACCCATAAGGAACCAGTAACAGGGATGGTTGGACCAAGTGTCAGATTCTATCAGGCGTCTGACTACCCGTAACGATTGCCATAGATGTTCTTATGACAACCGGGACCGACGGCTTAACGTGCTCTCCGAGGCACGGAGCGATGGCATCGAAAACTGCACATAACTTACTAGATAAGTCATTGGTGCAGGGCCGAGGATCGAACCTTTGCGAAGCGCACATGCTACCGCTCGGCCACCATCGCTCTTCTGATATAATTAGGTATATATTAAAAAAAATTATGTATGTGTTGTGTGTGTGTGTGTGTGTTATGTATGTATTTAAAAAATGGGTTAACAGTCGTAAGTCGCCGGCCTGTTGCTCGCCTGTCGCTGAATGCACTTTGGCCTTTGATACTAGCGCCACTAGCAACAGAACAGCAATAGCTGGAAACAAAATAATGCACTTTTAAGTTCATCAATTGTCCGATAGATGGTGATCTAGCGCTCGATCGCTGTCTGCTCTGCCAAAGTGATGTTTGACAGCAGTGATTGCGTTTACGCCTGTTGCAAACTAGTTACGTAATTAGCCAGCGGTACTATAACATCATCATCGTCATCATCATCATCATCATCATCATCATCCTCTTTGCCTTGTCGCATTTATTATTGGGGTTGGCTCCCAATATAACCTGTAGGGGCGAGCTGCCAGAATTACACGAGCGACTGCCATCTGACCTAGGCGCGGATACGGGGTGCCCCCCATTTAGCGCAGGCAGTCCAACACCAAGCGCGGTAATTAGCCAGCTTACCAGCAAGATATAGGTGCATGGAATTCATCATTTAAAGAAAAGAGCACAAATTGGTCTTGTATCGTATACTTATGTAATTTACCACCATATCCCCAAATTTCCCCCTTGAACTCTACTATAATGATTTGTGCGCCCCCCCTTACGAAATTTCTGTATCCGCGCCTGATCTGATCTCGCAACCCATAAGGGATCAGTAACCGGGATGGTTAGACCAGGTATAAGATTCCATCAGGCGTCTGACTACCCGTAACGATTGCCATAGATGTTCTTATGACAACCGGGACCGACGGCTTAACGTGCGGTACTATAACATGTCATTATGTCCCAGGTGAAGGGGCTTGCCGAACCTCCGCCCCAGATGCCCAACATCAAGCGGGAAGGCTAGCCGATCATCCAAGTGACCTAAAGACTATTGTGAACACCAATGTTTATGTACTGGTAAAACACGCCTAACTCTTTTTCGCACCTTTGTTTGAACAGCGTCGTTTGGTTTTAATCAATTTTAATGAAGGTAATCGATTTTTTAGTCTATTGTAATTTTTATTCAATTCTGCAACCCGATTCATAATCTATCTGAAAGGTTCCATTTCGAAATTTACACTCCATCTCCTTCATTCTGTATGTAAATGAAAGAGACGGTGGAGATTTCGTATCGGAAAGTTTCAAGTCTACATCGGAATGTTTCGAACAGAGAAACAAATAAATTGATGGACGGGAACAGCAGTTAAAGTTTTGAATTCAGTGATTAAATGTATATACAATAACCAGACGACGCGTATATATTTTATCTTAGTTTCAGTAATATACCCGCTACTTAGGTCTAGCACTTGTGGCGTATACTTGCACAGCTGTTTAGCACTCGAAAACGACTGGTACAAAACGTATACCAGGATCTCATTGTGTTGATAGAAATTTTGTGTTGAGAGGTCAGATTATACCTTGTCCATTTTATTAATGGTTTTTTGACAGCTCGACGACTGACAAGTTAGTGATGTTCTAAAGATTCTCGAATGTGATACCGTTCCGATTGTACTATTATCATTAATCGAATTAGGTACGTAAACGTAATAATCGATACGATAAATGTACATTTTGATTTAGTTTTGATGAATTCCATGAAGTACAATATTATTTGTATGAAATTTTAACGTAAACAATACGAAACTTCATGGGCGTGGGCTGTCAAAAAACCATTCGTAAAATGGACAAGGTATCAGTAATTATTCTTAATTTTGTGGTTTTTATTTTGTGCTTTGAATGGTGAAGTAATCGATGGTCAGCAACTAATGGTTCTGTGAGCTGTAGGTAGACCTCGCAACTCTCTGTGTATTAGCTTTAAACTGAATCGACAAATAAAAAGCTGAAAACGAGCTGACTCGTCAGATTGAATAGTCTCCCTAACCCTGTTTAAGGAAAGAGGGAAAACGGTAGAGGAAAAGGATGATTGGTTGGGACCGCGAAGGGAGGCAAGGTGGCCCCCTGCCTTCCTTCGTCACCTGCGAAATCTACCATTCAGAGCACCAAGTAAAAACACAGTATTTGCGTTTAAATTCTAAGGCTATGGTCTCCTATAAACGCCGTCGACCGCGTACAGCGTCACGCCATACGCCGCGTCAGGATGCTTACTATAGAAATGTACTGTTTTGGTCTCTTTCACACGCTGATGTCGGCGTGTGGACGCCGTAGCCGGCGTTCAAACGCTGTGCGCCGCGTTTCTTGTTATTTCGAAAAATTGCAGCGTGAATGTCGTATTTGGCGTCAGTATAAAATGTAGAAATTTGATAAAGAAAAAGACGAATTATTGATTAAATCAGTCAAAGTTATAGTGCATTATACAAAGTAACACAAGCGCCGCCAAAAGTGTCGAATTTATATCCATTTTATATCACACGACTACACGCGAGCACTGTTTGTCGACTACTGTTTGTGAACGAGACGTCATCGTTCGGTATGAGATGCATTGACTGCTGACGCTGTGCCTAGCGTTCAGACGTCGGTCGGAACGAAAACGCTGAAGTCGGACGCCGCATATAGCATTTAATAGGAGACCGAGGCCTAACCGCCTTATACATAAAAAGTTAACGTCCGACGTCATTGACGAGCGGAAGCGGAACAAAACATGTTAAATACATACGAAATATTCGTCGATGTACATCTTACAATGCATGTTTCAAACAAATTGTATCTTTTTTATGATTAAGGCTGTCAATGTATGTATGATTTGGCAAATCGGAATTTTCGTTACATTATTTTTCTTAGGATATCTTTTTCGCGACAATTGTAGTTATGTTACACTAATTTCATACAGTTTTTATTTACGTTTCGTTGTTTCGAAAATGGGTATAGGATGTAGTAATGAACAAATAATCGAGTGAAAGCATCTAAATACAGTATGTTTGCTGCACGCATTCCATACTTGTTATACTGGTAATACTGTACTGGTACTGTGCTTGTACTGTACTGGTAGTTGGTACTGTTCTTGTACTGTGCTCGTACTGTGCTGGTACCGTGTTGGTTCTTTGCTCGTACTGTGCTGGTACTGTGCTTCTACTGTTCTCGTACTGTGCTTGTACTGTGCTCGTACTGTGCTTGTACTGTGCTCGTACTGTGCTTGTACTGTGCTCGTACTCTGCTGGTACTGTACTTTACTTGATTTTACTCTACACACCCACTTTCCTAACAATAAAATAATATGATTTTTCAACTAATACGCTCATTGATGTGCTAGTCAAAGGCGATTCTATGAATTTACCACTAAGTTTTCACACTCTTCACTCCGTAAGTTACCTAACACGCCAAAGCTAAAGTTTAGATTTTAACATTCTTGTTTTATCCCCTTCTAAATGTCTTAACGGGTTCAGCGAAAGTGATTATTTTAATTATAATTGTGCAAAACTGAAATTCAAGCATATCTACAATTGGCACCTTTAACTGTGTGGCATAAGCGTATATTTTGATTCTAAGATATAATCCATTAGTTTTTAATAACTGAACATTGGTACTATTGCGTTACAATAAACGGTTGAACTTTGGTGCAATGAATCAATGCAATGAAAACATGAGCTTTGGTACAACGGACGCACGATGTTGGTACCTGGAACTAGTCCTACTATGGGCCCGTTCCGTTCCAGTAGCTGCTACGAACGCTAAGAATGCCAAAAACGATTACATTCATTCGTTTACGTTCCACATGCACTTAAACCATAATTTCGAAATTTTGCCCAGAACGTCTTAGTGTGAGACGTTCTTGGCGAAACTACTATTCACAGACCACTAATCCTGACGGACTCAGATATTATAACTGTGGTCTGTTAACTCGGAATTTGAACGAATTGGCGCTAATTGTGTCAAT
This sequence comes from Ennomos quercinarius, assembly GCA_910589525.2. Taxonomy (NCBI): domain Eukaryota; kingdom Metazoa; phylum Arthropoda; class Insecta; order Lepidoptera; family Geometridae; genus Ennomos; species Ennomos quercinarius. The sequence goes on from OU342510.1 coordinate 6,900,295, forward strand.
CTGAATCTGAAATAATTATCGAAGCAAATTGTAAAGCAGCAATTACATCTCTTATAACGACGATAATCTTCATCGGATCACCAAAGTGAACATGAATGAACTGTCAAAGCTAACAAATAAGTATCTGTGCCAAAAAATGTCAAAAAGCGACAATTTTCACCCATCGCCTCAGGTGGGTAAAAAGTGGCAATACTCGGTATCGTTCTTAGCATTTCTACTTCAAGTGGAACGGGAGAAAACTGCGAAAATCGATCACAGTGATCACTTTTACTCCAAGTGGAACGCCCGTTTTGAACGAAAATAAGGAAAAAAAACTATAATTCAGTCCAAATGGAACGCAGCATATGTTCGGGCCATATTCCTTCAATCTAAAATCAAGATGAAGGAGGCATGGTGTGCATTCCGAATCGGACTTGTCGTCCATTTGACAGTGTAGGATATCCATTTCTAATATTTTGTGGTTTATAGCAGTTTTTTTAAACCATACAAGTTTTTCAGGTCTTATGTTAGTTCGTACTTCCCCTCTATAGGTAAATTCAGACAGAGCAGCAAAATGCTCGAGCACTTATTAAGTGCTATTGTAATATCAACCTTAAGACGTACTTATTGCAACGCATTTGGGTACGTCCTAGAGAGACATGCGAACTTAGCAACTGTCAAACTAGTGCAGACGGACATAAGTGCATTAAAAACCACTTGTCTATTCGTTCATTGTCAACGCAGAAAGCGTTCATTGCACCAATATTTTCGAGTTCATTGTTTCTCAAAAATTATATACAAGCATCACTCGATCCGCACAACTGTGAGAGCTTTACCGCAATCCCGTTAGACCTAATATGAACTTAGCATCGCCTCTACTACATCAATGCCCGCAATGAACCTTTTCGCCAATGGTTGCCTTAATATTATAAAATTATTTATGTATAATGTCTTATTATATCGATTTATACAATATTTCACGCTTACTATTAGTATCATCACAAAGTGTCTAAGTCGATATAGAAGGTCTATATGAGTTGATAATTGATATATTTGATTGATATAAAAGGTCCGAGCTTATTAGTGCAAAACGTTGTAGCGGGTGGTTTATCTATTATTTTTATTTTTTTATTTTTGATTATTTTTTTAAATCGACAAAAGAACAGGGCTTTGTCGCTTAGGGTTTTTTTTTGGTCATGAACTTAAATAAAGAAAATATTACAGATAATGAATGTGTATATTCTGTGACCCCCTTTACATTTCGCGGTAACTTTCGAGCTAATTTGCACTAATTTTAATATCACGTTTCGGTCTTTACTGAAATAGATAAAAATGTAAAAATAAAAAATAAATAATAATATGGACATTTCACACAGCGCCATCTAGCCCCAAACTGAGCATAGCTTTTACTATGGAAAATCGGCGCTGGTAGCAAATACCACCCCTCAATGGGGTTAAAAACTGAAAGCTAATCGTAGGTGGCGCCACTGTTGAGTGATCCTAATCGCCGCCATATTGCGTTTTTGATTCTTTGTGTTTACCAGCGAATTCGATCCTAATACTACAAAAATGTATTCGACATGGAGTGCTAGGCAGTTAAAAGAACAGTTGCGGAATAGAAAAGCATCTACTACTGGAAAAAAGCACATAACCTCGAATATTTAGTTGGCTCCCAATTTTTTCGTCGTAAAGCTTTTATCCATTGTTTTCTCCTTCTGATATCTTTAGGGAACACATGGACTCCCGTCTTTTTGCAATCCAAAGCTGAACACAACGTCATATTAATGAAATAAATTGAGTTATTTTTGTTTGTTTACATAATTATTATGGAGGATGACAGATATTTGTCAGATTTAGGGAACACTCAGCAGTGCTGCCATCTGAAGTGAGCAAAAGTCAGTTTTTTACCCCATTACAAAAGTATCTAAGTATTCTATCGTGCTTAGTTTTGTACTAGAAGACGCTGTGTGAAATGTCCACACATATTTATTATTAATATTGGGCTGTAATTAGCTCGGACCTTTGTATTGTTATAATATAACGTATGTATAAAATGCCTGTATAATATTCATATAATATGTATATATACATACTAGGCAATCGTGAAAGCAATATAATCGTATTTAAATGTCTTATGGTTAGTATGTATTACGGAAAAGATTGTGGTTGTATGTATGTAAGACGTTTTTTATAATAGTTTTATGCTGCTATATCCAGATTCAGAAGTCAACGAAATCTACACTCCGTCTCTTTCATCTACGTTCAGAATGAAAGGGAGAGTAGATTCCGATCACAGATAACCCCCAATAGATACCGCATGAAAGACGACGACCGCGCACCACGCATTGGCGTAAATGGGTCTATATAAATCGCCGCTTCGCGGCACGGCCTTAGTTTCGACCAATTATTAGAGTTCATTATTAGGGCGTCACTCGAAACAGCCAATAATAGCGCATTGGCTCCAGTCCCCGCAACCCGCGCCTTCCTCCAGTTTTGGTGAGCTAGGATCCGAACAAAAATCCCGTAATGCGGTATCTATTGGGGGTTATCTGTGATTCCGATGGACTTTGAATCACCCGCTTCACTCAACTTGTTTCTAAATTATCATAATTGCTTTTAAGTAAAAATGAATTATCGTTTTTTAATGCTTATAATCTCAAAAGCTTAAGGTAGAAATGATTTTCATGAAATAGTTTCAATGTTTCCATTTTTAATTACATTTTTCAGAAATGATGGCATATTTTTGAAAAATATTCGTTAGGTTAATGATTTTTTTTTAACTTGAACTCGGCACGGTTTTAAACTTAGTGATTTGTTTTTAAATCTAGACGATTGTTCGAATGTGCAGTTTTCTTGCACTTTTTATTGAAAATTTGTATGTTCCTTGATAATGACAAATACAGGCTGTTCCAAGAATAGATGTCAAATGGAGTGGAAGTCCAGGGGTCCACCGGAATCATTGTGTATTTGAAAAGACCTAAAATCTGGAACAATATGAAAAAAAATTATAAATGCAGGTGTTTTAAGGCAGGGGGGTGATATGAGTTCCTCTGTGATTCTCTACCTCTAGATTCCTGCTCTTTATTTTCTGAGACAGTCTGTATTTGTTTCCAATGGTTGACCAATAAGGCGACGAGAAATCCGACAAAGCCGCCACTACCGGTCATTTTTGGAACTAGTCTTTGTCATTTCCAAAAACATCAAAGTATGTTTTTCCCATTCAATATGAAGCAATAATATCCACATCTTCACTAACTTAAATATTAAACATGTAATATTAGAGAGTTTTATGTAAAAATGTAAATCCGATATTTTTAGATGAACAGAGTTATGTGCTGAATAATCACGCGAAACTAGTTTTTAATAATTGAAATTATGAAAGATTTGTAATTTTAGATAATACAGATTAATTACAATAAGTCGCCATTTTATTTCTAACATCGTCAATATTAATACCACAATAATATAATAAATTTGCATTTTGGAGTGTGCGTTGGAATTACACGATCTTATTCCTCCATCTCAAACACACGGCACCCATATATGGTTGAAATTCCATCAACCTGCGCTAAGCGTTTTGCTATGAATTTTAGTGCGAACAGTCAATGAGTGGAACACCTTGCTGGCGTTCTTTTTTCCAGCTATGATCTGGGTGTCTTCAAGTCGAGAGTGAGCAGGGGGCGTACCGTGAGCTCTTAGCGCGATTCAAAACTGAGCCTATAATGGATCGTTTTGTTTTTTTTTTATGGGGATTTTGACAAGCGAGGCCAGTATAGGCTCTGTTTTGAATCGCGCTATGCGGTCACGGTACGCCCCCAGGTATCTTCTAGGCAAGCATGCACCATCGTAGACTGCATCATCACTTTCCATCAGGTGAGAAATTGCCTATAAAGTATACAAAAAATATATAAGGTAAAACTTGAAGAAAAAAAAACAAAGTACCATTTTTATTATTTATTCACATTTAACACATATCTTTGGATGAAAGTAGCACCGCTAGAGTATAATATAAAACTAGAAATAAATTATTAAGAATGCGATAGGAATGATAAGTTATCAATGCCGGAATAATATTCGATTTAGTAGAACTAGCACTTACGGCATTTTCATAAAACAAGCAAATAAATAATTTGAAAACGTAACAAAATAAATCATTTTAGTAAATACAAAAATATTATAGTACCTATAATAAAACTTAACTGGTCAATATTTATAATAACAAAAATTGGATACTTATTCAAAATAGCCTTTTCTCACTGGTAAATGCTTTGGTATTTGGCTTTGGTCGAACAAAAATTAATATGGCAAAATAGGAACATCCAGTTTTTTTTTGTTAAAATTACATATTAAATGGCCTTCGTGTGAACATGGCACAAACTACACTCTTTTTAAAAAACCATACTTAAGTCAAATTATACAAGGTGCTCCAAAAAAAATGTCCACTCGAAAAAATTCGATAAGTCATAAAAGTGGAATGGTTTTGATCACTGCTTTTTACAATAACGCTAGTAACCACTCGTGGATATTATACAGCAGGGGTGGCCAAAGCGTCGACCGCGAGCGACCGGTCGACCGCGGAGGCAATTGCAATAGCCCGCTATGTAACCTGCGCTGCGTTATGATATGAAATACCTACAGGGCATGTTAGGCATAAATTCATTAGAATCGCGTAGATTAAACGACCAGCTAGGGATAATATTCCGTGTCCTACATGGGATATTGGACAGCCCATCTTTGGTCGCAGAAGCGACTCGCCTCTGCGTTCCTGAGCCGCGAGCAAGATTCCGCATAGGACGCGTTCCGCTATTTTCACCAACCCCAGCGCGTACTGTGGCGCGCCAAGAGTCCCCCATTTACCGCGCACTACGCCACCTTAACGCAATGGTTGCTCTGTATCCAGAGGTGGACATATTTACTGACACCCTTGGTAAATTATCAAAGTTCAGCATACTCTACTCTGAGCAGCACACTGTATAATGTTTACATCTTTTTTCTCTTTTTATATCGTTGAATTGTATTGTGTTTTTATTCATTGTTTTTAACTCCTAAGAATGTAACGATTTGGACCCTGTAATGTTGCAATTTTTTTTTTTTTTTTTATGTGATTGAATGACGCGACGAGCAAGTTGTTCACCTGATGTTAAGTGACACGGCCGCCCATAAAAGCACAGAGAAAAGTCCTAAAAACGCATGAACTGGCCCATGATTCCCTTGTAAAATGATCACAAACCAAAGTTAACCTGATGGGCGATATTTTTACATAATTTGTTTGAAAAAAAACCGCAAAAGCTTTTGTCGAATGGAGGCTATGGAGATGTTTACAAAGTAGATATCAGAACGCGAGTTTTACTTGTTTCTTTTCCTCTTGTATTTTTTTTATTTTTGCTGGCGGTAGACCGTTTGGGCTCTTTAGAATTATTATGTAGGCCGCATAATCCAAAAGATTGGTCACCCCTGTTATACAACGTAAAAAAATAAATAAGCAGTTATTTTTGATATTCATAAATAACATACTTACAAACATACATGTGGAGGCTTATTTTCGAAACACCCTGTAAAAATTTGAAAGCATCTCATCTCCCTCTTTTATAAAAAAAATGCGTATCTATCTAGCTCTTTCTAAATCCGTTAGGGTTCTCGCTCTGCCATTTCCACGTGTCACGGCACATATCCTCAAGCGTCCTGACAGCTCGCCAGCCTAGCAAGCGGTGTGATAAGGCCACATCTGCGTAGTTAGCTGCTATATCCCCCGCTCGTCTTGCTACCAGCCTGTATGGTATTTTGCGACCAGACGCGGCTTCGAACGCCGTTATCATTTGGAGAACCGAGTAGCCTGTGCCGGTACCTGTGAATTTTTTTATGTCAGATGAGGTACATTAAGGAGTAGTGGGAATTCGTCTATTCTCGGTAGTTCAATTAACAGTTCAATTGATTGAACTACTGAGATTTTTTATTCACACTAGTTCAATGAAATATTTTGATTGAACTACTAGTACTTATCTATTCACAGCAGTTCAGTTAACAGTTCAATTGATTGAACTACTGAGCCTTGTCAATTCAATTACTGAGCCTTGTAAGTCTCCTTAGTTCGATTAAAAAAAAAAAAAACTGATGTAAAGTGAAAGTATTTCTAATGCTGTGACACGATTTGAACAAGACACAATACGTGGTTTTGTATCGTGTGGAATCTGTTTTCATACGGAATTATTGCCCTGGTTGCGAAAAGTTAGTGTGTCAACCTACCCAAGTTAACAGCATGGAATCCGCTAAACCCAGGTTGTCGGAACAGCGCAACAGCCTTTCCATGACCTTCGGCAAGGTCGGAGACGTGGATATAGTCACGAACTCCGGTGCCGTCTGCAGTGGGATAGTCGCTACCGAATACTGACAGCTCGTTCAACCTGCCTACTGCCACCTAGAGGGATAAACAGACTTACTTAAGGTGGAACGTTACACTACCGCGGGAAATTCAAATTTTCTTGCATTCTTTTGCCAATAATAGCTTAATTACTCAACGTGATTACATGAAAACTAATTTTGCGCAAATAAATAGAATGTATCAATAAATTACAACTAAAAGTATCACCTACTTATCATTGGTTTAGCGACAAATGGCAATAGACTGAAAAACTAAGAGGAAAATTGTTTATTGCCATTTGTCGCTAAACCAATGATATCCAGGAGATACTTTTAGTTGTAATTTATTGATACATTCTATTTATTTGCGCAAAATTAGTTTTCATGTAATCACGTTGAGTAATTAAGCTATTAGTGGCAAAAGAATGCAAGAAAATTTGAATTTCCCGCGCTAGTGTAACGTTCCAATTTAATAAACAAATCAATTTAATTTCAATTTTTTTTTATTTCATTTTTTTTTTCTTATAATTTTTTTTTGTTATCTATGGGGTTGGAGTGTTCTGCAGAGATTGTTTCGTGCGCTCAAAGTGGTGCTCTATGGGGGAGGCCTATCTGCCCTCATAGTGAAGAACGCAGTAACTAACGTTTTTGGCAAAATTGAATTACACACATATTCCGAACCACCAAAAAAAATTTATATTCTGTTCTTTCTCACGTATCAAAATTCCGCCCGGAACCCAAAAACTCAGGAAGTAGGAACGCAGCAACTCGTCTACTCTTGACTACTCGCTACTTTTGTTATGCGCGTTTTTTCGAAAACATGTTTTACCTACTTACTGCATTTTTCATAAGGACAGCAGCTATGTCCAGCAGTGGGCATCTTCAGGCTGTTGATGATGAAATATTGATACCTTTTAATTGTATATTACCTATATGAATGCAATAATAAATTAATAACTGATAGAATAGTTATAAAGTAGGTACTTTTTAGAGTACCTGTGATATGTAAGGCATCAGGTTGTTAGGTATCCCGGTTGGATCTTCGCCGATGCGACCGCTTTGATGTGCGCCGACCGGGTTGAAGTACCGCAGTGAGATTACCATCCATTTCTGGAACGATGATTAATTTTATGAACAAGAACATAATTTTAAACTAGTATTTTAGGTCACAGAGTTAGTTTTGGTAAAGCTATGGTCAATGAGGCGTTTTATTTAAAAAAAAACTAGTTCCGCTTCTTTTACTAGATGGCGCAGTAAGTACATAGTTTAAACCTTTCAAACCACAGAGTAGTTTAAACATAAGAAAATGCTTAGACTACCTACAAAGAAATGTCAAATTCAGTTGAGTGGGCCACGAGTACATTGTCTGTAGTATCTCCTAAGTAGTCTGTGGTGCATTCTGCTTAAGTTAACTGAAGTACAGTAGAACTGCGAGATAGATATCGACGCGACGTTAATATTATGATCCAAAGTACAGCCGAGCTATCGCGCAACGGAAATAATAAAAAACGAAAGAGTTTAGAATTGTCAGTCAGTATCGTGACACATTTCCTCTAACCTGTGGTTTATGCTTGAATCAGTGACAGTGACAGCTTTTGGTAAAACCACAACTGGCGCCATCTATTGGGTCATACATAAAAACCAATTTCTTTTTTTAATAATACGCCTCATTGAATGAAACAATAATGTAGATCTTTACCAAATAACAGCTTTGCTGTTCGCATGATGCGCGAACCATGAAGCCTTTGTGGGAATCAGCTCAAGGTCTAATTCTGTATGACAACACAGATTCCACACGATACGAAACCACGTCTTTATCGTGTCTTGTTGAAATCGTGTCACTGCATTAGATATACCTTCACTTTACATGCAAGTTATTTCTATTTTGAATAAATATTATAAAGTTAGCGAGTGAGTGGGTTAGTCAGTTTGGTGGTGTTATATAGTTTTTTTATTTATTTTTTTACAATTCGTGTTTATTTAGTATTTGTACAGAATTTTGTTTGTCATATTATCAATTCGTACAAAAATTTTCGGATGTTTCTTTGTTTATCAAAATCACTCAACTTATCGATTTGTACAAAATCTGCATTTCGTACAATCGATAAAAATAAAGAGATCGTGGCTAAATTTTACGAATTGAGCATTTGTATTATTCGTGTTCTATGATATAAAAAAATATGAAAAATAAACAAAAAAAGCGGGTAAAGAAACGTTCGTATTAACTCGTACTATACTCGATATCGACTATCGTGAAATATTTATACGAAAATACAGCACAGCGCCCAGAGCGCTAAAAGAGTCAAAAGTCAAAATTCTATTGCAAATAGGCTATTTTTAGCACTTTTACAAGTCATGATGATATTAGGTAGGCACTTAAAATATTAAAATAATGTAGAAAAATTATAAAGTGCTTAATGTAATTTTTTTTATAACCTAATAGGCCCGCATTGGACCGCAGTCTCACCTGATGGGAAGTGACGACGCGGTCTACGATGGTACATGCTTGCCTAGAAGATACCTATTCACTCGCGACTTGAAGAGCTCCAGATTGTACTTATCAGGAAACAAAGACGCTGGTAAAGTATTCCATTCCTTCGCTGCTTGGATTATAAATGTCGAGTCAAACCGCTTTGTGCGAATCGAAGGAATATCAACCATAAATGGATGGCGTGTAGCTGCACGTCTTGTCGTCCTATGGCGGAATTAGATTGTGTAGCTCCGCAGCACACTCACCGAAATGTAACCTGTAGCACACTGATAGGCTGGCAACTTTACATGTGCTCTAAGCTCTGGAGCCTAGCCCTCACCATTGTAGCTTTTATGCTCGCCTTTCAATTGAGTCCAAGGCCTGAAGCTGGTATTTAGCTGAACCGTCCCAGAGATGGCCGCAGTATTCCATACAAGATCGGACTTGTGCTTGATATAAGTTTAAAAGCTGTCCAGGGGGCGTACCGTGAGCTTTTAGCGCGATTCAAAACTGAGCCTATATTGGATCGCTTTGTTTTTTTTGTATGGGGATTTTGACAAGCGATCCAGTGTAGGCTCTGTTTTGAATCGCGCTAAGAGCTCACGGTACGCCCCCTGGAGTGAAATGTCGGCGGACCTTTCCGAGAACTTTTTGCAGCCAGCTTAGCCATGGGCTCAATGTAAGAGCCAAAGTTTAAATTAGACATTACCGTAACACCTAATAGCTCAAGGTGGAGAGTTGCATCATTATTAGAACCACATCAAGTTTTACGTGCAACATTTTAATATTGTTTATTTTCATATTTCAAGCGACATGACATATTTTAGAAACATATTGTTTGTTCCTTTTTTATAGTTTACTAACCTTATCACTAATACAGATGTCCTTCATAATCTCCTCGCAGAAATACTTGGACTTGCCGTAAGGGCTGGTGAGATCGCGGCCGGTCGGATGTGACTCGTTGATCGGCAGCGTTTGCGGCTCGCCGTATACAGTGCAAGATGAACTGTATACAAGCTTGTATACGCCATATTTTCGCATAACCTGGAAGGTAGATAATGCCTTATTGCACAAACAACTGTAGGTACGAAATTAACGCTAGAGGGCAGTACAGGGGCTGGGAGAAATACAAGATTAAAATATTGCAACACCTAAAATGGCTGGCGGTTTTGTTTGAACTGTCAGACTCAAAAACGTTCCGAAGAGCGACCGTCAGCACCCCGATTCCCAACACATCGAAAACGTTTCGCTTCGAAATCTACACTCTCCGTCTCTTTCATCCTGGATGTAGATGACGGAGACGGAAAGCGTAAATTTCAAATCGAAACTTTACCGATGGGCTAGGAATCGGGGTACTGAATTGCTATGGTCACCAGAGCAATTCACTATAAATAGAATTTCTTTTAATGACAATAAAACCAGAAGCGACTCTTAAACATCTGTTTATTCTTCATTCTTCAATATACATTCAATATACACCAAGCCAAAAACCAAGAGATCGATCGCTTTTTCTGCTCAAACGCCTGCCTTTCTCGTACAATCGCGCGTCTGTATTGCCAACCAGAAAAATATTTCGCTAAATAGGAAATTACACTTAAAATCCTATTTTTTCTTTCGCATTTCAATAATTTATTCAAGGTGAAAGATGAAATAACACTTATCAAAGCCGCGGGGAGCCGATGGATGCAGGAGGCAAGCAGCCGCTCAAAATGGCGCTCTGTGGGGGAGGCCTATGTTCAGCAGGCTGTTGATGATGTCAATATTTTACTTAGAATTGACTGTATATTTTTATTATCAGCCAATATTTTGTACAATGATTCCCTTGGTACTATTATATACAAGGTGAGTTTGAATTGGTATGTCATTCCGAAAGGGGGGACCGGGACCATGATAGGCCAAAAGTTGTGAGAGCCTTACTTGAAACCGCGTGTTTCCAAACCTCCATACTAAAAAATAAATCCACTTACAAAATTGCACGTGCGATCGCTACGAGAGTTAACAAATTCATTTCTAAACACAGGTCGCTAAACTCATGTAAACGCAATCGGTCAAGGACGAAGTTCAACCACCCAGCTGCGCTAGGGCTATCTTCGAACGTTAACTTTACATGGCATTTCTTCAATGAAAAACAATTAATTTAGAAAAGTCGTAGAAGAAACATTGTCTACCTTGGGGAGTAGATTTACCCCCTTTCGGGATAATATACCAAATCAAACTCAGATAGTATAGGTACATATCCTGTGGTATTGCTAAGTGATTAACACTTGATAATTATCAATGTATTGCAAAATCTACTCATATGTTTGTTTTGTCCTTACACAAATATGTAATTACTTTTATCACATACACTCCTTTATTTACCTTTTCGATACGTTTTAAACAGCGAGCTACTTAATCAGTTAGGTAAATGAAAATGGAAGTTTCTTGTTAGTAGTTTTTTGTAATAAACCCTATCTAAAGTGCGTAGTTTTTTTTTATGATACAATCTTCGAGAGTGACAGTTAAATAGGCATGAATGAGTTACCTGACAATACTTGTTGTTCTTCCAGTATGGAGTCTAAGAACTGGAAGGAAGCTTCATCATCGTCATCATCAGCCTGAAGACGTACACTGCTGAACATAGGCCTCCCCACAGAGCGCGACTTTGAGCGGCTACTGCCTGCTTCATCCATCGGCCCCCGCAGTTCTAACCAGATCGTCAGTCCACTTAGTGGGGGCCCGGCCTACGCTTCATCTTCCGGTTCGTGTGGCCTGCTTATTTTCATTTCAACTTGCTAATTCTAAGAGCTACATCGGTCACTTTAGTTCTACGGATCTCCTCATTCCGGATCTTATTTCGCAGAGAAACACCGAGCATAGCTCTCTCCATAGCTCGTTGCGCGACTTTGAGCTTACTAATGAGGCCAACAGTGAGATACCATGTCTCAGTTCCATAAGTCATCACTGGCAGCACACTCTGATTGAACATATTCCTTTGACCGGTTAGACTCACGCCTATAGATGTTTACGGTCAAAATTACTCCGACCAGGTTTAAGATATATTCGAAGTCCTTCGAATATATCTTAAACCTGGTCGGACCTGGTGGTCCTTCTGAGATAGTTACCACTCGAGAGCTTTTTTACTCACTTCGCATACTAGTAAGTAGATCTTAGAACACCTGGAATACCTGCATTTCGCAGAACAACAGAATAAGATTCATATGCCGATATCGCGACCATGGGAGTCCAGGATTTAAATAGTTAAATTATGGAATAATACCTCAAATAAGGTGCATGTTCCACTGATGTTCGCTTGGTAGTATTCGAGGGGCTTCTCCACAGATTCCCCCACTGCTTTCAGAGCGGCGAAGTGGATCACGCAGTAAATGTCATGCTGGAACGAAATACGTCACAATCACGGACCTAGAATTTTTTCGTATGATCACAATAGGGTATTTGACTGATGTATTTTTATTGCGTAAATAAACAAAGGACCTCAAAAAATAGGCAGATGCGTAAACAAAAATTAAATATCTCAAAAAATGTAAAAGTTACAAGCATTTTAAAATACAGGAATAGAACGGGACGGATAAAAACGCAGTGACGTCAGAAATTATTACTTTTTTTTTTTAATCTTTATTTATTTAGGAGGGTTTGGTCTTTCCAGAACATGTCACCCTCATAGGGGTGATTATCAGAAATTATTACTTCATAGTATCTCATTACTAAGCTGTGGTACTTCAATGGTAGCTCTACATACAATCTGCCGTGTGGTTTGTACGGAACTGCTCTTTGCATGTAACGTCATACAAGGAGCAGCGTCATACAGGCGATACGATATAACCTTTGCGAAAACGGGACAGCCGATGCCCGCAGAAACTTTAAACGCGTATTACTCTGTAATTTATTAACCGTTTTTATTTATTTTTCCATTATTTATTAACTAATTTTAAGAAAATAATATTTTACAAGTTCATTTTTTAGTAGTAGTCAAATAGCCTATTTACTCTTTTCACAGTCAAACAGGGATTGTTTCACACCGTTTCTCTGAGTCTTTTATAATGCGAACTGCTAGGAAATGGAACTCACTCACGGCTTCCTTGTTCCCTGACAAATACTATTTGGTCTCTTTAAGACAAGAGTGAATACATAGGCTCTTCATAGGCCACCAACTACCATGCTAAACCTTCGACTGCATCGTCGCTTAGATGAATCAAACATAGGTGTATTTTGGTCCATAGTTCAGTCCAGGACCATACACTTACATTTTCAAAGACCCTGCTCAATCCGGCGCCGTCTCTGATGTCGACATCGTAGAAGTGCACCGTCTTATTGGTTAGCTCTTCGATGATCCTCAACGGTTCTGGCTTCTTTTGGCCCTGAGCCCTGAAAGAAACGCAAAATATAATAGCTAACCGGCGGGCTAATGACGTAAAATTTGCAACAGCAATGCGACAGCAGTAGCGAAGCATACATTCTCGACACCACTAATGATGTATGACAGCAATCACCGCGAGATTTACGCCCGTCGCAAACCTGTTGCGAGTTAGGTAATTAGGGGGCGGGTTTATCACGGGTTAGTTACTGTTACGCTCTAACCCTCCTCTGCTTGTCATTGCAACTGCACTAAAATGTATAGTTATATATATTAAGGTAATGCATATAATAATATTATGAAACAAGAAATATATCTTTTGTTTGTATAGCTCTTTTTGTTTATTGTATTTTTTGTTTTGTTAAGTTTGTCCTGACGTTCGTGGTGCTACAAATGGTTTCCGACTGAAAACCAGTAATTAAGGTCTAGCTTAGGACCTTAATTGTATGCTCGTCGGGGCCTATTCGTGACACCGCGCAGCATTGCACTGCTGGTGTTTACATGTTCATCATTTTACTTGTGTTGTTCTTGTATGTATCAGGATATTGTAATGTCATGTAGTGTAATGTTGTGTTGTGTGTCATGAATAAATGTATTTTCTTTCTTTCATTCCTTTAGTTATTTTCCTTATTTCCCTACCCATACCACCCTTCTCACGTAGTACCCCTTCCTTTAGTCCTGACGCCCTCCCTTTGCTTTCCGCAAGAAAATAATATATTTAAAATGGTCACATCATCATCATCAACAGCCTGAATACATTCACTGCTGAACATAGGCCTCCCCCAGAGCGCGCCACCTTGAGTGGCTGCTCGCCACTCAAGACCACCAGATGCTACCTGCATCCATCGGCTCCCCACGGCTTTCACCAGATCGTCGGTCCCCCAAGTGGGGGGGATTCAAATAATAATAAAAGTTAAATAACATTTACATAAAAAGGTTAAAGCGACATTTTTCTTAATTACCTCCAATTAAATTTACCTGAAGGAGTTGCTGAGGTTGTCCACGACGACGATCTCGAAGTCGTCGGACCGCTCGAGGATGCTGGCTACGGTGTGCGAACCTACGTATCCGGCCCCACCCGTCACTAGAATCGATGGGGACATCGCTTTTCTGTAACAAGGATACAGTACACTGAAAACCAGCAGCAAAACATCTGGGATAAGAAAACAGACTGCAAACATGCAAAAGCTGTTTTTCCGACCATTAACAGGAAAATTACTAATAACTTGGTAAAGTTGCAACGGCAGGATCTTGGGCTTATAGTAGGTCTCATCACTGGTCACTGTAATTTGAACTACCATCTATATAAAACCGGGGCCACGGATAGCCCCCTATGCAGAGGGTGCCTGAAAGAGAACGAGACTGTGGAACACATGCTGAGATACTGCACAGCCACAGAGATAGCCAGATACACATCAGGAATGCTAACACGAGAAGACACACAACATTCTACCTAAGCAATTTCGAATGCCTCATCATCATCACTCCAACACCCAACATCAGTGCCACTGGAGCAGCTGTGCCAGCAGCCTATAGAGCCACGCTCCGTTATTTTAAGGAGCTGGGATGGCTCGGGTAGATGCTGCCAGGAAAAATACATAATACACGACGTCAGTGCAGGACTTATCACCCCCATGTAGAATAAGAAGGATACAGTATGGCGTTTTTTATAGCATGGATGGTAGGCGGCTTGGTGATCGCAAAAGATTTTAATGTACTGAGGACAATGCTGCTGCCACTGACCTATATTATACTAGTGCGCTGGACTTCATATTGACCAATATTGGCTGAAGGCACTTGTATAATAGAGATCAGTGGCTGCTGCCCATTCCCTAGAATTTCCCTTAGCTTGTTACGGAACTGAGACGTGGTCTCTTACTGTTGGCTTCATTAGTAAGCTCAAAGTCGCGCAACGAGCTATGGAGCGGGCTATGCTCGGTGTTTCCCTGCGAGATAAACTCCGGAACGAGGAGATCCGCAGGAGAACTAAAGTGACCGATGTAGCTCGTAGAATTAGCAAGTTGAAATGGCAATGGACAGGCCACATCGCTCGTAGAACTGACAACCGATGGGGAAGAAGTGTTCTCGAGTGGCGACCACGAACCGGAAGACGCAGCGTAGGCCGGCGGCGGGTCGGCCCACTAGGTGGACCGACGACCTGATGAAAGCCGCGGGGAGCCGATGGATGCAGGAGGCGAGCAGCTGCTCTAAATGGCGTTCTGTGGGGGAGCCTTATGTTCAGCAGTGGACGTCTTCAGGCTGTTAATGATGATGATGATGATGATGATGAATAACCAACTGTGTTCGTAAAAGTCTCGAAAGATACGATGCAGTTATAAATACCTACATCAGCACTAAGTAGCAGTAAGGTCACTTTTCGTTACGTTTTAATAAGTGCAAGAAAATTTTAAATAGAGTGAAATAAAATATTAATAGGTACAGTTGCCTGCACTAATAAGTATACATTTCATAACTTTGAAAATATAGTCACAGTATTATTTTTCTGACTAACAGTCTCGCTTACATTTATTAGTGAATATGGGTATACATAGTTTGGTTACATAATTTTTGAGTACTGTGACAATATTTTGAAAATTATGAAATGTATACTTATTACTGCAGGCAACTGTAGCTACTATATACGCGGAACTATCAGGTTTGATAATGCTCATTTAAATGAAATTAGAAACCATTACCTAGTTGTACACTACTGACAACCGATGGGGAAGAAAGGTTCTCGAGTGGCGACCACGAACCGGAAGACGCAGCGTAGGCCGGCCCCCCACTCGGTGGACCGAAGACCTGGTGAAAGCCGCGGGGAGCCGATGGATGCAGGAGGCGAGCAGCCGCTCAAGGTGGCGTGCTCTGGGGGAGGCCTATGTTCAGCAGTGGACGTCTTCAGGCTGTTAATGATGATGATGATGACCTAGTTGTTGTTTTTTATTTTTCGGCTGATGCCTGCGACTTTCCCCAAGCGCGAACTGCAGTTCACAAAACACTATTAGGTATTCCTAGCTGCCGTTTATAGTCGTGAGTGAATAGGTATCTTCTAGGCAAGCATGTACCATCGTAGACCGCATCGTCACTTCCCATCAGGTGAGATTGCGGTCAAATGCGGGCCTATTTGTTAAAAAAAGTATAATAAATAAATTTAGACTCAAACTAAATATTATGGGTCCGTTTTACCCTTTGGGTACGGAACCCTACAAATCATAGAAATCGAATATTATTAAGAGATAGAAAAACGTTGGCGCTTTTTGTATGGATAAGAGGGAGGGTATACTCTCTTGATCCCGCTCCGAGATAACCGTGCAAAGTGACACAGACAGAAAGGCACAGACAATCAAATAATAAACTAATGCTATAGGTACTGACCCATACCTTGTACCTACGTAGATACTATTAAATATTCTGTGACCATAATCATGTTTCTAATAGTAGAAAATAATGTAAGGGAAGTAAAAAATAATTCAAATTCAATTAGATTATCGCTCGTCGGCATCGCACGTGTTTGATATAACACAATTAATTATGATGATAATTATAATTTGCTACAATGACGGTAAGAAAACGAAGGCTCTAGAGTTCAATATTGCATGTCATTTTCATTTGCATCTATAGCTTATATTATAGGGTAGTTATCCCGGAAAACGAGTAAAATTTTGGACACCGTTTTATTTATTTTTTAAATCTCGCAATTACTTCAAACTTTTTCAGCAGACAGCTGAAAAAAAAGTTCAGTAATAGCTCTACTACATTAGTCGCGAAGTCAACTTCATGAAGTACTCGACAAAGTTGACCGAAGTCGAATTACGCGACCACACGCCTCCTGCAACTTTGCGAAGTGCTCGTCACCCGGTGCCGTTGCAATGTGCACTCTCGCGTATTATAAATACGTGCGTATCTGTCTCGACACGAACTGAAGTGAAGTGAGTCGAGTAGTGTAGTGAGACGCTGCGAGTACAACTTCAAGGCACTTCGAGTCCTTTGACTCAGGCCATAAACCGACAACTACCGGAAGTAGACCGAGGCGAGGCGAGGTTGCACGAAGCAAAGTGCCCCTCCACACTCTCGTAGCTATTCGCTTAACTTCGCGAGTAGTGTGGAGGCCGTCTATCAGTATGGATTAAAAGCACCGTAAATCATATCAGACCGGATTAACCCGCGGTTACCACATTTTGTTGGAATTATCAGTAGTAGGTATTATAATTAACGCAATGGCAATAAAAAAACTGACGTTTCTGATATGATTCCGCATTTTGCCATAAGACATGACGTGGCTAGCTGGTGGTTCATGCTCTCTCTACGCTCCACGCGTTCTTATAGCGTGATGCGTGTTCAAAAGGACAGACAGACAATAAATTAAAAAAAATGTTTCTATTTCTATACCGATTAAGAAGTGAAAAAGCACCCAAAATTTTCAAAAAATATGTTATGTACAGATTTAGCCCAATTACAGTTTTATTATATGTAAGTTTTCTCAAACATGCTTGGAAATGTGAGTATTATTTTGACAACTTCTTCGAGATAAATCGAAATTGCTGTACCACAGATATCTACTATACCAGTCAATGCTGTACTGGCGAGCAGCAGCCGGCAAAAGTTGTATCAAAATCCATATCTGTCGTGGTTTAGCGGTCAAATAAATTACATACAAAACTCATATCTGTCGTGTAATTTGAAAATGGAACGATTTTTTTTTTCTTATATTTTGGCTCCATATATAGTGTATTTAGCCAGTGTCAAGTATTGTAATTATTCATCGAGTTATGGAATATTTCACGTGTAAAGTCAAGTCTTCAAGTCTTAGTCACAGTCCAGTCTAAGTCAGGTTATCATAGTCCAGTCTAAGTCATACCCTAGTAAAGTGGTGGCGACTTTACTAGAAGCCTCTATGGAATTTTGGAAGCAACACGAAAAACCACGTTTCACTACATTATATCACTTGCCCACACTCATGCTCGTAATTCAGCACTTAATGCGTAAAACACCACCAATTTTAACCATTAACACTGGAAAAAGCACAAGTTTAGAAAAATAATACAATGAAACGACGTGAACTTTTTCGAGTTCCCGCCAAAACTTTTACGATCTTTTATTCCGAAACATGGCAACCAAGGAGGTAACTTATCAAAGGTTTTATTTAAATTTCAAACTGGCTTGCAAATAGAATGCTGTTTAATGGAAAAAAGTAACGCTTTATGGTGGCAAAACTTGTTTTCAACTAAAAAATTCTTTGTTTTAATTTCCGCGCATTATTTGAGAAAAGTACTATACAAGCCTTGGCCACAACAAGGCATTGATGGACTTTACGCGTTCGTCCATCAATACCTGTTGCTGGCCGCTGCAGTAATGTACTAATATATGGAGAAGATAGAATAGATATAGATGTTAATTGATCAATGGGTCAACGGAAAAGTCTGGCGGTCTGGTAAGGACTAGGTGGTAGGACTTTTCTGCAAAGTTCGTCTAGGTAGGTACCACCGCTTTGCCAGTTATTCTGCCGCCAAGCAGTAGTGTGCAAGCACTACTGTGTTCCGGTTTGAAGAGCATTGTAGCTAGTGAAATTACTCGTCAAATGAGACTTTATGATCTGATCACTCGGTCTAGTAATCTGATTACTAAATAACTGGGTGATGTCTCAGGATGACGTGCGCAGTGCAGTGTCACGCGAAACTTTATTGTTGTAAAGTTCCGGGTGATACTGCAACTGTTATGGGCGGCCGTGTCACTTAACATCAGGTGAACGACTAGGTAGTCACGTCATTCAATCACATAAAAAAAAAGTTTGGGAGCTACGGGTATTTTAAATCATTTTCAATGATATCCTAGATTTTGCCTAAAAATTGGTCACTGTGGCTCAACTAATGGCAATACAGATAAGACTTTAACTTATTTTTGGGTAGAAGCCTTTGATTTTTTTTGGTGAGTAGTCCCAATCTCCGTTTTCAGTTTTATGTAAAAAAAAAATAATAAAAAAAATTGCGTTTCACTGGCATGGCAACCAACCCAGTTTATTTACCTAACCCAATCGCAACACCTTGAAAATCAGTTTTGTTTTGGTAGATTTTCTATAGAAATAAATACCTTTATATCAAAAATTGCAGACGCGAAAAAATCTTCGACCTAGGACTAGCCTAAATAGGGTTTAAAATTCAATGTTTTCCTGCGTACTCTATATTTTTTTTATTATTAAGTACACATTCTTTAATTAAAGCCTATTGAGCCAATTTCATACGACAACCAAGCGATTTAGACATCCATGGCTCATACATGTGGATCATACTGGATCGTGTGATCGCACGCAATATATTTACTTCCTTACTATACGAAATGGACAATACGATAATAATCTATTGCTGTATAGATATTATTAAGTTTAACTTAATAAGCTAGTAATAATATTAGTAGGTAAGGAAATACTTATGATTTTTTAAATAAGTAATGTTTTTGCATGTTATTATTTAATGAAATATTGTAAAAAAACTTCATGCATAAGAAATTTATATCTAAATTAAATGAACGAATATTAGCAGTAGCTGGTTTAATTCATCATCATCAGCCTAAAGACGTCCACTGCTGAACATAGGCCTCCTCCAAAGAGCGCCACTTTGAGTGGCTGCTTGCCTCCTGCATCCATCGGCTCCCCGCGGTTCTGACCAGGTCGTCGGTCCACCTAGTGGTGGTTTAATTACATTTCTGTTATAATTAACATGGTAAGTACCTTCCTAATTAATAACGCTGGAAAAATATCAGCTGAAAATGTTCTATCAGCGTGGATAAAGAAAACACAGATTTATTAAGATTTTACATTTTACGGCGATCAAAACACAACTTTTCTTTTTATGCCTATAAATAATAGGTAGTTGGTTTCAAGAAAACTATTACGTGGCACTGTTATTTTATTCTGTAGAGTACAGTATTTATGAAGGTCACGGTTGTAAGCTGTTATTCAAAACATTATTCAGTTATCGTCTAAGAAAATTTCATGATTGTAAATTTTTCTGTTAAAAACCTTGAGGAATATAAATAGAATTAACATAGGGCACAAAAACACAAAAAAATAAAAAATGCCGCTAAAAATTCGAAATGAGAACGCACTAACTTTTTAATTTCAGTTTGCGGCACGGGGCGCGGCGCGACGTGGTGCGTCAGTCAGCCCGGTCGATAGGTCACTGAGAGCGACGCCGAGAGCCGTTATCATGCATGTTTCTATTACAAATAGATTACCTTTATCAGCACTTATATCGCAGTTGTTCAATGCGCGATATGCTTGTAGCGTGCGATAGCGGCGTAGGTTTTTTGTAATCCATGATTGATGACTAAATATTCCTTTTTTGAATTACCTATCTGTTTAGCATAGTCAATACATAGACCTAATATTAATATGTAGATATTTGTATATCATACGAGATATACTGTACCTACCTTTACCTACGAAGTTATACCTCGATGGTGTCACCATTATAATAAAATTAAATATCCTCTTAGAAACATGTTCTTTTCAACAGCTTCAAAATCTTTATCTTTATAGTTTACTACTTCACCCGCCCTGGCTTTGCATGGGTTAATTAGTTTTACATCCTAATCCTGTTCATGGGAATAGGAAAAAGATAGGGGGGAAAAAATGAATGGATGGGATGGCAATAGGGAAGCCTGCCTAGTGAGTAGATAAATAATATACAAACAAAAACTTCTTGCATAAAAATACATCCTTATTGATTCATGCAACCCGCACTTGGCCGTTTTAGAAAACATAAAGTATCTTAACTGTTACTCTGAAGAATTAGCTATAACCACAGAAAAATCCGTTCAGTAGTTTCAGTGTGATTCTAATTTCTAATTTCTAATTCTAATTTGGCATGGGGGCGATAAGACCTGCACTGACGTCCCGCTTGGGGTGTATTGTGCATTTCCCCCGCCAGCATCTACCCAAGCCATCCCAGCTCCTTGAAATAACGGAGCACGGCTCTGGGGTGCTGGCACAACTGCTCCAGTGTTGGCGTCGCCGATGTTGACGATGATGAATGGGTAATAAGTTTATGCGCTTGTTCACGCAATCCGGTTTTAAATCTTATTTCTTCCGTGGCCTCGCAGTGAAACATCACATGCTCCACGGTCTCGTCCTCCTGCAGACAACCACGACAAAGCGGGCTGTCTGTCGCTCCAGTTTTATTCAAATGATAATTTAAGTTGCAATGGCCCGTAATAAGGCCTGTGATAAGGCGGAGATCATGCCGTGTAAGCCGAAGTAAGCTGTTTGTCACTTTTCTATTGAGAGTAGGAAAAGCTGACCTAGCATGTCTGCAGTCCGTTCTCCTTTCCCATAGCTTCTGCTGTTCTTTTTCCGTGTGACGGCTCAATAGTTCTCGCACTTCCATCGCTGATGGTTTGCATAGTCCCATTAGGTCATCAACAGTCGCTTTTTGCGCTCCCTCTTTGGCAAGAGTGTCAGCCGTAATATTACCCTGACACGAGCCATGGCTCTTTGTCCATTTTACTATTGTTCTGTAGTTCTCTGCTAACTTTTGCAGGGCCCTATGGCACTCTAGAATGACCCTTGATCTGGTCACAGGTCGCCTTAGTGCGTAGATGATAGCCGCACTGTCTGTGGTGAAAACTATAGTTCCACCCTCCTTTTGCATAAGCTGCACTTGCACCGCATCAGAAGATGTGATTGCTCCTGCAGCTAGCAGGAGGCCCATAGCCTCTGCTTGCAACACTGTTGCAGTTTTGTTTAGAGCTATGGACTCAGATAGGCCCAGTTCCGATGAATAGAAACCACAGCCTGCACCTGTCTTGGTTTTTGAACCATCTGTATAGACGTTCCAAGATGCCGAGAGGTCTCCCAGATCACCAGCTTCAGTGACCAACTCATACCTTTTACCATCAAGGTGTGTGTTGCCCACCTTGTCAGTGCCCTTAGAAGCCTCTGGGATGACTTTTATCGCTCTGTCGATTATTCTGCAATGGTTTGGAATGGGGCCATTTCCCTTCCATTGGTTTGTGGATTTAATCCTTAGAGCAGATGCCATCGCTTCCTGCTGTATATGCAGGTGCAGCGGCGTCAAGCCTAATATAATGTCTAAGGCTGCTGATGGTGTTGTCTTTGAACATCCACTAATCAGGGAGCAAGCCAGTCTCTGCGTTTGCTGTAGTTTATTTATCACAGTTACCAGATTTGTACGTGTCCACCACACTGCACAGCCGTAGGTAAGGACCGGTCGTACAATTACTGTATATAGCCAGCGGCACAGTTGTGGCTTGAGGCCCCAGTCTTTCCCAACAGCTCTGGTGACCTGCCACAAAATATTTGTTGCCTTTGTGGGAATATTTGTTGCCTTTGTGGAAATATAAAATTCAGTGTGATGTTTGTTTGACAAAAAACTTAAAAAAAATGTTTTTATTTCATTATTGATTATGTAAGTATAATTGCAATCAAAATTTTCTAATAATATTCAATGTACAGATTTAGCCCAGTTATAGTTTTATTAAATGTATAGATAAAGATACTGACAACCAAAAATGTCTAGCTTGAATGACCATGCTTTTCAGTGTTACATTCGCCCTGCCCTATATCCTGTCCTAATTCCTATTTTAATCACATTGTACCTACTTACCTTTTTGTGTACATTAATAGGTAATGATCATTAATAGGTAGTT
The DNA here is from genome assembly GCA_910589525.2 of Ennomos quercinarius. NCBI lineage: Eukaryota > Metazoa > Arthropoda > Insecta > Lepidoptera > Geometridae > Ennomos > Ennomos quercinarius. Next base: position 6,923,118 of record OU342510.1, read on the forward strand.
ACCCAATTTCTAATCTCGTATTTTGTAAAAGACTAGCAGAGGTCATCCTGCTTGGAAAAGTATCATAATTTGGTGACACACCGACAGCAGCACCCCTACCAGCGGGGCTACCATCTAACCCAATCGTAATCAATGAATGGGCTTCATTTCCTCATTTCCAGCAAGTTGGCATTGTGTAACATCTCCATCCATTAGTATTTTCTACCTATTTCTTATTATTATAGTTAATGAATGTTTTGTATATTCAGTTATCCACCTAAGGGACCATAATACCGATGGATGAGGATTTTACACAACCGGAAATGACTAAATGAAGCCCATTCATTGATTACGATTGAGTTACACAATACGGGGGCAGTTCCAATAGGCTATTTAAACTAACAAGCACAGCTAACAAGTAAATATTATTTTTATAAAATAGGTTAAAAATGAATGTAACAGTAGAAAACTAAGTGAAATTGGTAAATAAATCATGGAAAAATACACTTTTAAAGTTTTTGGAGGGGGCATCGCTTGTCCCTTTCTTGCAAAACAGATTGTGTGAAGCACAGACCAAGTAGGGGATACTACGTATATGTGGACCTTCCTCACAGCTATGAAGACATGATTTGTGATGTCACATGTCAAAAGATTGTATATAGAGCAACCATAGAGGTGCCACAGCTTAATAATGAGGTAATATGAAGGGCTAACAACTAACATCACTAGGTGTTTGTGCTGCCTCTTTCTATTTCTGTATTTTAAAACGCTTGTAACATTATTATTTATTGAGATATTTAATGTTTGTTTTAACAACTGTTTATTTTTTGAGCAGCATTAAAAATATAGCAGTCAAATAGCCTATTGTGTTTTCAAACCATCCAGACACCCATTGAAATATACACAAATTTCATCCATCTCCATCCAAGCGTCTAGGATGAGTGAGGTGACAAACACACATACAAAAGAATAATATATAATATTAAGATAAACAAGCACATATGTATATTCATAAATAATATTTTAAGCATGTTAGCATGTAATTATAATAAATAGGCTATAGAAGCTTGCATATTTTTATACTTACCCGTTCATCTCCAGTTATTATTTTTCAGACATAGAATTAGACTTATAGGAATAATATTTTTATGGAACTAAATACGTATTATATTGTTACGTTGCAGCACTTCCTCGCACCACGTCATAACATCCAAGGTTTGTTTATTCAGCGAACATCGCCGGCACGAGATCTTGGAAGCATATTGTTTACTATTTATTTTAATGCATTGCCTGTCAGTTCTAAATCCTATGTCTTGTCTACAGGTTTGTGATGTGTGCATGCATGCTACGCTCAAAATAACAGTAATAAGATAAAACTTTATCTACTATGTTTCCACTGGCTTACAGCTAGAACTATAAATTATTTCATTTTCAAAAGATTTCCATTTCAGTAACTTCTTTCGGTATATACCAAAGAGTATACAACGCTTCGCTAGGGTATATTATATACCAAAAAGATTAGATTATGAAGGTACTCTGCAAAGAGTATATAATGTACTCTGTGGTAACTTCACAATCACTAACCGTAACTATAATATATATAAATACGAGTGCTTGATACTTTTCTTTCGATGCCAAGTACAAAGAGTATGTAACTATAATATATGGCCAAGGTCTGTGAGTCAACCACAATCAGTGTCAACTGTGTGTCAATGTCAACCAGCTGACAATAGCATTCGTTTGATCCGTAAGTTGGCAGCATTAAAAATTTACCAATATCAAGGTAAAAAAGTACTACAAAAATAAATGTGATTTTTAGTAGGTATAATAGTGTCGTTATTATTACTACTTGTAGTAGTAAGTTAAGAGAATGAAGACACTATGATCGCTATAAAAGAGGTAAAAATAATTTACATCTACAGGGTACAATTGAATTAATAAGCATAAATTGGGTTACATAATTGTACATGCTATAACAGATTTATGTGTTTAAATCAAATATCTATAACTCGTAATCCGAAACAATTCTGGAATTTTGTAAAGTCTAAGCGTGATCAAAACACTTACCCATCTAAGCTCACATATAACAATGTAAGTCTTACTCGCGGTGAAGACATTGCACAAGGTTTTAATAACTATTTTCATAGTATGTTTTCGCCGCAATTGACCCATTACCAGCCATATAACGCTATTGCACCTCAAAATGATTTTGTAGACCATGTCTCCACCGCTACTTTTAGTCATAAATTAGTATTAAACGTTCTGCGTAAACTAAACACTAATAAAAATGCTGGATGTGATAATATACCTCCTTTATTTATATATAAATGTTCAGATTCACTTGTCCAGCCTCTCACGTTGTTGTACAATCGTTCAATCCATGCAGGTGTTTTCCCTCATGTTTGGAAGCAGGCGCGTATTGTACCTATTCACAAAAAAGGCTCTAGAAGCAAGGTTGAAAACTATAGGCCGATTTCAATACTAAATACATTTGGAAAGTTATTTGAGAAGCTTGTTTATGATACTATATACCCCATAATATTAAAGGGTATTCCTAAACAACAACATGGGTTTCTAAAAAACCGATCCACGGTGACCAATCTTACACTCTTCTCCAAATATGTCTTGGATTCCATGGAGTGTGGTGGCCAAGTTGACGTGGTCTACGCTGATTTTGAAAAAGCTTTCGATCGTGTAGACCATGTCATACTTGTCTCAAAACTAGGTGCATTAGGAATACAAGGCGATTTGTTAAGATGGGTTGAATCATACCTGACTAACAGGTCACAGTTAGTTGTGCTGGGCGGTTACAGATCTGGCATCGTGGATATACCCTCCGGCGTCCCGCAGGGATCACATCTTGGCCCCCTTCTCTATAACGCTTACCTATACGATATTTATGCATGCCTATCCAATTCTGAATTCCTAATGTATGCTGATGACACCAAGATTTTTAGAGTCGTCAAGTGTTTGGAGGATGCTAAGCTTGTTCAAAATGACTTAAATACGTTAACAGAATACTACACTAAAAACAGAATAACTATAAACAGTAAAAAATGCTCAGTCATATCATTTACGCGAAAAAGTAACCCCATTATACACAACTATAAAATTAATAATGATAATATTGAAAGGGTCACACAAGTTAAAGATCTTGGAATTTATTTAGACAAAAAGTTTATCTTAGACACCCATATTGATACAATAAATAATAAAGCATTCAGAAATCTTGGTTTCATCATGCGAACATGTTCGGTATTTAGCAATGCAGAGTGCATTAAAAGCTTATATTTTGCATATGTTAGGAGCGTTTTAGAGTATGGGTGCAGCGTCTGGAGTCCTCAATATGCTGTATACAGAGACAGTATCGAAAAAAATCAAAAGAAATTTATTAACTACCTTAATTACCGTACACGAAGTTCCTATTCAACGTACGAGGATAGCTGCACTGGTCATAATATTTTATCTCTAGATAACCGCCGTAGACTATTAGATATGATGCTGTTATATGACATCTTACATGGCCATATAGACTGCTCGGAGCTTGTCAGGGCGGTGGGTTTGTGCGTCCCTAGGCGACGCACGCGTCACACTCAGCTGTTGCATGTTCCTTTACATCGTAGAAACTATGCAAGTAATGAAACTCTTACTCGTATTTGTAGAACCTATAACGAATTTTTCGACGACATTGATATATTTGTATGTAAAAGCAAACCACTGTTCAGGGAATTGGTTATTTCAAAACTAAAATCATTACATAATAATACGTAGTAATAGCAAATATTTATATATGCCTTCCTAATATTGTAAAGTTTTAGGTTGGTTTATTTCATTTTATAATATACATTCTAGGCAAGCATGCTCCATCGTCGACTGCGTCGTCACTTACCATTAGGTGAGACTGTGGTCAAATGTTAGCCTATCGATGATTAAAAAACACATTATCTACATATTTACATCCATGCATCTATAATTCCTCAAAAATATGCATAAAGATTTATAATGCATATTTTGTTGCATGTGGTTTTGATCCATACTAAGGTATGGATTGAGACTTTAAAATAATATAAAAAATAATAATTCTTCACAATTTTTTGTACATTTGTATTTACAAGGATATTTTATTTATCGGCAAAGTGAATTTATCTACCTACCTACCTACCTATTTGTAAAATGTAATTTATAAAATGATAATGATGAGTATGACTCAATCCAAAATTAGGAATGTCAATTATAACTTAGTTATGTACTTAACCTATATACATGCCTATACTTAAAGCGGGCGCAATGAATGTGAGCACCATGTCAAACCTACCGTGGTTTTTTGGTGCAACATTTTTATATTGTATGTAATACTTATGTAATTAATAATATTTAAAAAAAAAAAAAAATACAAAAAGATACATAAGCACACATTTTAATGTACCCGCCTGCAACAGATGCTATTATTGAATTGTCACATAACTATCTGTAGTCATAAAGTCTGTAATCAGCCTAAAAACTGTTCATTCACATTTCATGCTTATGCCTAACTATTGGTAATCTGTTAATTGCTTTGTTTGTTACCTGTACGTTTTTAGTTTTATGTCTTTATGTAATGCTGTTGATTACCTTATGAATAATAAATAAATAAATAAATAAATAAATAATTGTACATAATTTATTAATGGTTTTTAAAGCTTATGTGTTAAGTAGAAATGAGTTTTTTTTAAACTGTGAATATTTCGGGTACCTGACGTAGTTTGCACGAATAATTTTGATACATTTAAATATATTTGTTGTATGTAATAATTAAAAACTGTTACTTAGTACCCATTTATTGTTTAATTAAATTTAGTAAGTTTATTAACTAAGTTATCCCATTTTTTGGAGTTATTCTCAATACTAAAAACTAACAACTTATTAAAACAAGTATGGAATAGAAATAGTCCCATAAAAATCATAAAATACAAGTCTAATTGGTTGAATGTAGCGAACTAATTAACTTTGTAACATCAATAGTATATTTCGTAAAAACATATTTTATGAACTTTGAATTATTTTGAAACAAATATTAATATTATGTTTCCTATTTATTCACATATATCAGCGTGGTTCTGTCTGAGTGTTGTGTACAAGTTGGCTACCAGCCAAATATGAATATAACTTCGATAGTTTGAGCAGAATCACATATCGTCACTCGTATGACTAAAGGTCCTATCTCACTTTTTGGCTGTTTTGAGTTAGGACCGCTATGTTAGTCTACGCAAATTCTCTATCCATCTCACTAATCGTTGTACCTCTTAACATTTTGGATCACAAGATAATTAATTATTAATTAATTTATTAATTATTATTAACATTAAACTTCATAATATTCAATTACCTATTGCAACCTCAAAATGAGGCTGATTAAGTAGTTTTTTATTGTTAGGTACTTGGTAAAGTTATGGTGTTGTGTTGAATTAAATACAGTATTGTAGCATTAAACTTACTAAAACTAACTAAAAAACAAACAAACACACTAATAAAGCATTAACAGCATAAATTATGTATATTTATTTCCATACTTAGTCTAAAAAAAGTCGGAACTAAAAACAGACAGCTTATTTTAAATAAAACAAAGTTTTCACTAAGTGCCCTATCTGTTTTGATTAATCAAAACAGGTATTTAGAATGCAAACAGGTTAGAAGTTTCAACGTGTAATTAAAGTACTTCAAATTATCTACAAAAGCATATAAAAATAAATATGCTGGACTTGCGAGGAACGAAACTATCTGAACGTTAGAAATGTCAAAACCTTAAAACGCGTTTTCTGAACAATGGACAAAAATGAGATAGGACCTTTAGTCATACGTGCGACGATATTTCTGTATCATTATGTAAGTAGGTATTTAAGATGAACTTACTTACTATTAAGTACTGAGATCGTCTCGACAAAGATTATGTATAATAACGTTAACGATATACCGTTACGACTTAGATCGGTATCGGGACTACGAGAGCCCGGGAGCCTGTTGTTTAGGCTGACAACACTGTTCATCTTTCTCTTTCGCTCCCGTACAGTCTTGAAGGTAGCTGATCTTGTGGATTTCCATGAGAAATTTCCAATTTTAATGAGTTTTCCAAACAAATACTAAGTTTTCCTCCTTCTAAATAAATCTAGCTAGATATTTGACCCCATAATTGTCGATTTACGGTAAAGATCACTTAGATAAATGTTGGTGACAAATCCGCTCTTTCTGTGACCAACGTTGTTTTGGTTTTTACAAGTGATGTAAAATGTTATTTCTACTCTAAGTTACAAAAGTACTCTGTGCTAAAGGTGGTGTTTAAGCTGCTGGAGTGATTTTAAGTGATATGTTTATGAACTAATGTAGTCAGGATGTGTAAAGTTTTCTAACCTATAAGCGACACAAGTTCCTGCTGAAAGTGGTATTTGGGTGTTCCAGATGAGTACGAAGATCATCAAAGCCGGCGCCGCTGAGGCTGATGGGTTCGAGACCTCAATCTCGCAAGCCCTTGTCGAGTTGGAAACCAACTCTGACCTGAAGGCTCAACTTAGGGAGCTATACATTACTAAAGCTAAAGAAATTGAACTACACAACAAGAAGGTAAGGTTTGGACAGTTGATGAAAATAGGAATCTGATTTTTATGTAAATAATTGTCAGTGTGGAGCTATGCAATAATAGTATTGTAAAAGTGACCATGTATTTTTTTTTATGAGGGTTCAATATGTACTTTCTTCAAAAACTAAGTTTCATTAGTTTGCACATTTATAATCTTAAAATGTACTTAATATTTATCAATTGGAATTTTGATTACTGTGGTTCCATGTCCTATTAACTTGGTAAGTGGCCCATTCTTGGAATTCTATGGACTTCCAACAATTCAGTAGTGTTATTGACTGGTATCAAACACCTAACCACTTAGAATTAAGTGGTCCCCATTAAGGACCACATTAATGTATGTTATTACATGCAGCATATAAATTTTGCCTGTCACATAGTTACTAAAATTAGACATATTAATTGTATGCTGCTATGGGCTCTGCACAGGTAGCATGAGTTGTATTAATCAACATATCTCTTCTCTTGAGCAACCGTTAGACCAGTGAAACCGCAATGAGACATTTATGATGTGATCCTGATCCATGTGATTGTTCATTGATCAAACACTTTCTCGAGAGAAGAGTTAATTGTTGATTTCTACAGCTCATGCTACTCGTGTTGATTTTACACCTAATGCTTTTTACACATTATGTAAAATGCTTTTACAGTCATCCAACCAACTTTACAGTGGCTACATTTCATTTCCATCACTGGTCAATCCCCAAAAAATGTAAAAAAAAAATTTCAATATGTTTGTAGTATAAGCATTTCGTTTGCATTACATCGTTGTTCTATTTTATTTCCAGTCAATAATCATCTATGTGCCGATGCCCAAATTGAAGCAGTTCCAGAAGATTCAGATCCGTCTTGTCCGTGAGTTGGAGAAGAAGTTCAGCGGCAAACATGTTGTCTTCATTGGTGACCGTAAAATCTTACCCAAACCCAGCCATAAGACGCGTGTGGCTAACAAACAGAAGAGGCCCCGTTCCAGGTTAGTGTCATGATCAGTCCCTATGTGAAATTATGATCAGCTGGGTTAGCATGGATGGTAGACAAAATTGTCTTTCCCCGTTTTACGTCACTTTCTTCATACTTGCTTGGAGTAAAACAGGGGAAAGACAGTTTTGTCTACCGGCCATGCTAACCCTACAGGATTTGATCTGCATCTGTTTGTTTCGTCCATTAAAAGTAGTAGTAAACATTTCTGAACAATATTAAATTTACTATTGGTTTGAAGTGAAGATTACAGTTTGCATATTCTTGCTTCAAATCCTGTAATGAGCTTTATTTTAATTGAAATGAAAACATTGGCAGGGCATTTCAAGTTTTCATGGCTACCCAAGAAACTGCTGCCAATCTAGTCTTTGCAAACATGCCTTATCATTTTTTAATTCCTGTAGGACATTTTAGTGTATCTTTCATCTGTGATCAGCATTTTCACATGTATAGGTGAAATGCTCCATTATTTTTTTGTGTTAATAACCTGGCAGGGTTGTGTTTCGTCACATTGATGTTAAGTGACAATATTGCTGTTATACTGCAAAATCCAATTATCTCAAGATTTTGATGAAAATTACTTACCCCCCAGATTCTAATATGTTTGTTAAAGTTATGTCAACTTTAAAATACTGAATGCTCATTGGTTGCCTGTTGAACATTGGCTATCGTCAAGTATTTGGTATGTTAAGTTAACATAAGTTTGACAAACATGAGAAACCAGGGGTTAACTGTACATACAACCTTACTATGTTGTGTTGTATTTGTCTGCAAAAACTAACTTGATGTTAAGTTACAATAATGGCCTAATCTAAGGTGGAGCCACCTGGATTGGAGACACTGTCTAGTACTTTACAGCAGGCTCTGGTAGTTAACCAGAAAAGCGTTGAAAAATGACCTGCTTGGTGCGCATGCTGTTTTACACAACTAGGCCGCACAGCAGCCCTTTTTGCGTGATGTCCTGGCTCCAAGCAATATCTTTTAAAATACACATTCCTACTTTCCAGGACACTGACATCCGTGTACGATGCTATCCTTGAGGACCTCGTCTTCCCCGCTGAGATCGTTGGCAAGCGTATCAGGGTCAAACTGGACGGCTCACAGCTGATAAAAGTGCACCTAGACAAGAACCAACAGACTACTATTGAACACAAGGTCTGTATAGTGTTTAATTTGAATTCCTTACTGGTATAGACTATGTAGATTGTAGATCCTTACACACAAGGTTCAAGCTTCAGCCCCACCTGCGTGTAAAGTTGCGGTCAGTGGAACGGGAATGTGTGCCATTTGGTATGCATCCATGCCTGTTTTTGTGAACGGCCGCGCTGTGGTTGCTGCAGGCAGGGATGGGTACCGCATAGTTTCGCGTATTAGACATTCCCGCTTTGCAGACGCCCAACCCGTCTAGCATGCACACCGCGACGAAATTTTGTCGACACTATCTCGTGAGAGACCGTGACAAGATTATGGTAGCGCCTAAGTGTGTCTTACTCTTAGGCGCTACACTCAACAGCGACGACGAGTTTTCTCGCGTTGCGCATGCTAGGCCATCAGGGCCATAATTCTGGATGAAAACACAGATTCCACACGATACAAAAACCACGTCGTTATCGTGTCTTGTTCAAATCGTGTCACAGCAAGGAATCATCAATTTTTGTATTTGTATTCTGTATTATCTAAGACAAATTTACTGTGACAGGTTTTTATCCCTCGAGTGTGTTCTGAATTAGAACTAAAGGATTTCTCATCCCAAAACCAGTAAAAATTTAAAGTGAAGTAATGGCTTATATTTATGTTGTGGTATAACAAAGCCATGGGTAATTATTAAAAATTGACAGAAAACCTTTAGAAATACCTTCACTGTGATTCAGATTTTTCCATTACAAAATAATCTGTATTTTTTTAAATAAAATTAGACAAAAAGAAAAGATAGAGAGAGAGAGAGAGAGAGATTTGTGATTTTCCGTTTCTACCCACTGCTGAAATAGTGGGAAAATGCATATTTTTGTTTCCTTTTACTCTCTCTTGGTGGGAAAAACATTGAATGAATACATAAAATTGGTTATTTCCTATTTGCCACTGCTACAAGTATATATTTGACGGGGAGAAAAAGAACAGCGGTAAAATGTCATGGTTATTTCAACTTCAACTCCGGTTCCAGTTTCCGGTTAATAGCCTTTGTGGAGGGGTTACCACAATTTTGCCAAAGAATGAAGCAGAATGTTCAGTGAGCAATTTTAGCACATGGAATGAATGAGAGATCAGCTATGGAGTTTTCGCCTTCTAGCCAGACCATTATAATGTCACAAACATAGCTCTGATTATGACATTTGTTTGCCCACAGGTTGACACCTTCCAGTCTGTGTACAAGAAGTTAACGGGGCGTGAAGTCACCTTTGAATTCCCCGAGCCCTACTTGTAAATTAGATTATGACTTTACAATAAAACTAAAATCTTAATGACTATTTTTATTGTAACTACTGTGATCAAACCTTTAGAAAAATTGAGGCAGGAAAGTTAATATATTTTGGCATAATTTTAATGTAAATGAGAAACATGTGGTACTGTGAACTCTCTAGGATGTACCCTAATGTGCTGCACTATTAGCCCATATGCGCTAAAAATGTACAGCTCCTAAGACATAACTACTGCAACACATTTGGGTATGCCCTAGACATAAGTACGAACTTAAGAGCTGCCAACCTTTAGTGCAACTGCAAAGAGGCATTAGTAGTCCAAAGAAAGGTAAGTGAGAACTTAAGGGCTGTCAAACTTTAATGCAGAAAAAAAAACATATAAAATTGTGAATAACCATTCAAATAAGTAACAGTTTCATCATCTTTTTCATCTTGACTGGCCCGATAGCTCAGTTGGTAGTAGCTCTGCCTTCTGAACTGTAGGCTGTGGGTTCGATTCCTACCCTGGACAAACATTTGTGATGTACATCGATGTTTGTTCTGTGTCTGGGTGTTATATTGTATTCTATGTATGTATTTACAAACAAAAAGTATCTAAGTATTGTATCAGTTATCTGGTTCACATAGTACAAGCTATGCTTAGTTTGGGGCTAGATGGCGCTGTGTGAAATGTCCACACATTATTATTATTATTATTATCTTCAGCCTGAAAACGTCCACTGCTGAACATAGGCCTTCCCCCAACCCCATAGAGCGTTACATACTCTTTGATAGAACGCTACTTTGAGCGGCTGCTTGCCTCCTGCATCCATCTGCTCCCCGCGGTTATGACGAGCCTCGGCAAAGTAGTTACATACTCTGAGCATCGGTCCATTATAGTAGGGGCAGGCCTACGCTGCGTCTTCCGGTTCGTGGTCGCCACTCGGGGACTTTTCTTCCTTTTTTTCACTTCAACTTGCTAAAAGCAGGGGCCGTACCGTGAGCTCTTAGCGCGATTCAAAACAGAGCCTATACTGGTTCGCTTGTCAAAATCCCCATACAAAAAAAAAACAAAACGATCCGATATAGGCTCTGTTTTGAATCGCGCTAAGAGCTCACGGTACGCCCCCTGATTTAAGAAATGTACAGATAAATGACTATCCATTTATTCTGTGCATCCATACATTCCATACAGAGATTAGAATTTAACAGGAAAATGCAATAAAACCACACATATTTTAAAATAATCATTATATTATCATTTTTCATAAACAATAATTACCTACCCTACCCGATTATAATAAAATGCAGAGAGCCTACTTATAGCATGAATTATACTTTACGATCTATTTACAAGAAATATGTTAATGATATTTACAACCTAAATGAAATACAAATTAGAAATGCAAAATACAGTCAACATAATTAAGTTATAGTAAAAACAAGAATCCCAGCGAAGATTTATATATTTTTAGGCAATTAATTAAGACTTACCACCCCTAAATACGATAACAATAAGTGTCATATTCACATATCACGCAAGATGACTAATCCACACTCGCTCACTTTACTCATTATAACAATAATTGGAAGTCCAAACAGGTGGACTTATGACTGTCTGCACTTCAGGCTGCTGTTACAAAATTATGCGTAGTTGCAAGGTTTTCGTCGTCAATATTTGATGCATAGCTTTAATGTCTATACTTAGCCATTATATGACAAATACCCTTCATCTCATCTTTGATAATGACAGAGCGAATTTTAGGTAACTTACCTAATTATTTAGTAATCATCATTCTCCTGGTGTTTTTTTTTTGGCAAAAACACACGGAGACCCGATTTGAGAGCTCTTATTTGCAAATTCTGTGTAACGTAAGTCTCCAAGCTAAATTATAACTCCACTAAATACATCCCGTACTTCCATAATGATTATAGATTTTTGCCTTTCAAGTAATTAAAAAAAAATTAAAGGGACACCCAAAGATTAAGGGTTCCTCTAAGTTTAGGGGGCAGAAGCTCAACCCCTTAGCGTTAAGTGGCAGGTTAAATTATCAAAACGCCAGTTTTTTTTTCAATTGTATTTGGCAATAACGCCAGAAAAGGTATTTGTTTTAATTTTTTCGGATGCATAATATATTAAAAAGTCTAGTGCTAATATCAATAAAGCATGTTGCTTGTATTTTTGACGATTATTCTCTAAAATATATAAATAAAATAACGAAAATCGGCAACGTACGGTTTTTGGAAACCGTAGAAAAGAATAAACTGTCACTTTACAATTTAAGTGTCACTTAGCGCTGTGAAAACGAATTTAGGTAAGGGTCAAATTTAAGGGGCCCTTAGCCACAGGGATTCCTAGTTAGGGTGTAGTTTAGGGGGATCTTTGATGAAAACGGGCAAAGTCTATTAAAATACAACTTAGCTAAGCAACACTTTTCCCTGGGTTCTCGTATGTTTGTTTAATTAGTGTCAACTTGGCGCACCAAATACTGAACGCTCATTGAGTGCCTGTGCCTGTTGATCATCGGCTGTCTTCACCCAGTGAGCGAACAGTATTTGGTGTGTTGACATGACATGAGTTTGACAAACGAAAAACTGGGAGCTAGAGAAATAACTGCAAACTTAGGAGCTTTTGACCCTTAGTGCAGAGAAATAAATGTGTTTTGTCTGGTATTATGGAAAGTAATCAGTTTGGCTCATTTAATTAATACGATATAAAACCACAGTTTAATGAAAAATGCATCTTTCTAATGTAATTATCATAAATAAACAATTTATAAATGTCACTATAGTCACCGCGTTACCAACTGAGTCGTTACCGCCCTTTTCAGGGCCACAATACTGTTTCTATCTGATTTTATTCTTATCGATATGCGCCTATAACCATCTTACGCACATCACTATGCGTCTCCATAAGGCCCACAAGTGCGAGCGAGATAGACATAGTGTGACATAGCAACGCGGTGACTATAGCACTCGCGCCACTATAGAAAAGTTCTAGAGAGGATATTGCTATTGCTCTATCTCTCTGCCTCTGCACTTTTGACTTGTAGGTGAACGAAATAACAATATTGTCAGTCTTCAACTTTCATCAGAATCCTTTTTAATGACCAGACCCCTAACATGCGCACCGCGAGAAAACTTTTCGTCGTTGTTAGAGTGATACACACTTAGGCGCTACCATAGCCTTGTCGCGGTATCTCACGAGAAAAAGTGTCGAGAAAATTTTGTCGCGGTGCGCATGCTAGCCGGGCAGGTAGTTATAATAAGTGCAAACTTAACAGAGCCCTGACGAGAACTGGGTGGTACAGGTAGCAAAGTTAATAGGCTAGTTGCCTGTTTTTTATAAATATTCCCACAAAATAAAAAGTTATAAACCACAAAATTTAAATATCTCGAAAAAATGACAAAGTTACAAGCATTTTAAAATACAGGAATAGAAAGAGACAGCTCAAACATGCAGTGACGTCAGTTCTTGGTCCTTCATCGTACCTTGTTACTAAGCTGTGGTAGCTTTACATAATTATAACCTAACACACGTCGGGGCATGTGACGTCCCAACGTGTGTTTCCTTAGTAACTGTTTTGCGAGAAAGGGACAGGCGATGCCCCCCGTCAAAAACTTTAAAAGCTTATTAATCCGCAATTTATTTACCGATTTTACTTATTTTTTTTCAATTATTGCATTCATTTTTAACCTACTTTATGAAAATAATATTTACTTGTTAATTTTTAATAGCAGGCAACTAGCCTATTCTGGACCCACCAACACAAAACTGGTTTCCTTGTAGACCTACTAATTTGTTTAATTAGTAGGACTATTAGTATCCGGCTGCACTAAAGTTTGACAGTCCCAAAGCCCGCACTTAACCTACTGTAACACATTTGGGTACATCCTAGCTAGAGATAAGAGATGTCAAAATTCAGTGCAGACGGGCATCCTACTCAATTTGATTTGATTGCTCCATGCTACCAGTTCAGTATACATATTTTATGTAAATGAATGGCGTGACGAGCTAGTCGTTCGCCTGATGTTAAGCGTCACGGCCGCCCATAACAGATTGCAGTATCACTCGGAACTCTAAATCAAAGTTTCGCGTGACACCGCGCACGTCATCCTGAGACATCACACAGTCTAAAAAACTTTTCCAGACTGAGATCAGTTCATAAAGTCTTTTTTGCCCAGTAATTTCACTAGCTACAATGCCCTTCAAACCGGAACACAGTAGAGCTTGCACACTACTGCTTGGCGGTAGAATAACTGGCAAAGCGGTGGTACCTACCTAGACGAACTTTGCAGAAAAGTCCTACCACCTAGTATTAACCATTCCAATACCAAATCTTAAAAACTGCACCTATAATCTACAACACACTTTATAACTCAGGTTTTTCCAAATGCTCTGTTACCTGAGCACCCAATTTTTCATCTTTCACTATACTCTCATTGGGTTTGATAAGTTTTATGTAATTGACTGGTACTAAACCAGCGGTCTGTCTGTCCGTTGTACCCATCAGCCATCCGGAGTTCCACAGCTGGCCTTGCAAGTGTTGAGGAGCGAGGGTCAACACTTGGCTGGAGTTGAAGCTGATCTCTTGGGGTGAGGTTGCTTGGAAGTCGTGGTGGGCAACCGCGCGGATCGGGTTTTGCCAGGTTGTCGGGTCGTTTACTGGAAAAAGACATTAGAATAGAGTGAATAAATGACGAACAAAAATCGATTTGAAAATTGTCTTAAATTAGGAACTCTGCCCTTATCTCTCTCTGTCTCTTTGGATCTTTGGAACCAGACGTTATCAGAGAAATGGGATTTAATATTTATGATTTTTATAGTAGTATTTTGTAATTTTATTATTTTTTTGCTATTTTCTTATTGCTTAAATAAATTAAGTTCCTCAATAAATAAGCAGTTGTGTAGTAGTCGCCCACCTGATGTTAAGCGACTCGACCGCCCATAACAGTTGCAGTGTCACTCGGAACTTGAAAATAATAAAGCTTCGCGTGACACTGCACTGCGCACGTCATCCTGAGACATCACAGTCTAGTAATCAGATTACTGTGAAATCAGGTCATAAAGTCTCATTTGCCCTGTAATTTCACTACTACAATGCCCTTCAAACCGGAACACAGTAGCGCTTGCACACTACTGCTTGTCGGCAGAATAACTGGCAAAGCGGTGGTACCTACCTAGACGAGCTTTGCAGTAAAGTCCTACCACCTATTCTCTATACTTTTCTACTTACATTTCTCGTGTATACTGTTGGTGAGACCATTCATCATTCGTAGAACGATGTAGGGTGCGGCGGCCACAACCCCGAAGAACAGAAGTACGGGCCAGCTCGACCCGCGAGCCTTTTGTTCAGGGGTCGCTGACCCCGCCTGTGTGGCAGCCACCGCTTCTGCCCACGCCTGGGGATAAAAAACCAATACATAATAACATATAATAAAAAAATAATCTACACCACTATTATAAAGAGGAAAGATTTGTATGTTTGTAATGAATAAATTCAAAAACTACTGCGCCGATTTCAAAAATTCTTTCACCATTGGAAAGCTACATTCATCCTGAGTAACATAGGCTACACCACTACACGTGCGAAGCCGGGGCGAGCCGCTAGTTACATACAATACAATACAATACAAAAATACTTTATTGAACACCAATTATGATACAAAAACAAAGGATGGTGGAACAACGGGCTGCCTTATCGCATAAAGCGATTTCTTCCAGGCTACCTTTGGATGGACAGGAATAAACAATCTAAGTAATTGCGGTTGGTGCTATTACAACTATCTATATAAAAAAGAGATTAGCTATAACGTATTTAACATTATGCTTATATTAAAAACAACTATATGTATACTAATACCATACACATACATTATTATACTATACATGTAAATATACCTAATAATATATACCTATATACACGGTGACATTTAATTGGTTCTTTTCCTTAAATGTACGTACTCAGTCCATGCTATAGAACGCTCCTATATAACTAAAACTATGGATTTAAAACTTAAATCTAGGTATTATCAAATTACTGCGAATTCAAATTCTAAAGAAAAGCCCTGCGACATTGAACAAAGGCACGGAATAGATAATAGTACAACGTAATAAAACGCCCGACCGAATACTGGTTCAAACAGCGACCGCCGCGCCGGCGCCGCCCGCGGTGACCAATAGCACAAAAAGATACCCCGCCCCTTTCTTTTGTGCAGCGGATATGCGCGCGGGCCGCTTCCGAAAACAAGTACCAGTCTACCAGAAAATAGGTCAGTCGGTCAAAAACTTCCAGGGGCAAAACTTGTGTCCCGTTTACGCGCGCGCATCGCGATTTTGGACAATGGATTGACATTACAGTTATTCAAATGTTGGGTGGTTGGACATGGTGCGTTTTTATACGCTGTCAAGCTACAACTTAGCAGAGGCTAGGTGGATGTACGCACAGCCACAGCACTTGGACACTTTACGAGCACATGGCATCAGGGATCCACAAGTTCCTAACGTACCCTTTTGTTCGTAGCTGATTTTCTTAGTAGGTAAGTAATTCTGACGGTCCTAAGCCCGATAAAGTATGAAGGGAAAATTGGGAGTCTTTTTTAGCAAAGATAAGACATAAGCCGCACTCGCGTCGTTTTTTGTCTGTGTGAGAGCGGGACGGGTAGCGCAGGTGTTTTTGTTTTATTACCTACCTACGAAACATTTACAAAGCGCTCAGCAGCCGGTGCCCGTGCTGTGTGTAGCGTTAAATAGACATTTCGGCTGATATCCAGTTATGTAAAAAGGCATTAATTTTTTATTTTATTTTTTAATTGCACCTTGTACGATTATTCTATAGCATGGGCTGAGTACATACATTTAAGGAAAAGAACCAATTAAATGTCACCGTGTATAAATATATATAAATACCATAAACACCTAAATGAATAGTGACAAAGTAATAGTAACAAGATAAGTGTAAAAAGAAAGAGAAAAAGAAAATTAATATTGTTCAGACAGGTAATGTTTCTTCACCATATCTTTAAAAGTGGTGATAGACTTGGCGTGGCGAATATTCACGGGTAGCGCATTCCATAAACGGACAGCTTGTATAGTGAAATAGTGGTCATAAAAACCGGAACTATGAGCTGGCATTTGCAATTGAAGAGTGTTGGTAGAACGACGGGAGCGAGCATGACTAAGATGGAGAAACACAAAACGTTCTTTGAGATAGCATGGGGTCGATGGGATAAACAGTACATATAATTTTGAGCAAACTACCGTTTGGAATCACAATCTGTAGGGTTTGCTCAAAATCATAATAAACTAGTTAGGGCCCGTGGTGTTACTCGGGGATAAAAGGTATACTATGTGTTAATCCACTGTAAAAGCTATCTACATTCTAAATTTCATCAAAATCGGTTCAGTAATTACGGAGATTTAAGGTGACAAACATTCACACACACAAACTTTCGCATTTATTATATTAGTAGGATAGTAGGATAAATATGTGTGGACATTTCACACAGCGCCATCTAGCCCCAAACTAAGCATAGCTTGTACTATGGGAACCAGATAACTGATACAATACTTAGATACTTTTCGGTTTGTAAATAAATACATGGAATGCAATATAAAACCCAGACACAGAACAAACACCTATGTTCATCACACAAATGTTTGTCCCGGGTGGGAATCGAACCCACAGCCTACAGTTCAGAAGGCAGAGCTACTACCAACTGAGCTATCAGGCCAGTCAAATATTACGATTGATTACCTTTTCGTATTTTTATGTGTCACACCATCATCTCATCAGGTGGAAGATATCCACTGCTGAACATAGGCCTCCCCCATAAAACGCCATTTTAGACACATCACAGGGCGGGACTGCCATTAATCTTATGTAATCAAAATAAAAAGCAACATTAAAATCTTATCTACTTTAATGTTGCATACTATTTTCAGCTTTGTCTAAATGGATTAAGGTTAATATTCCAATAGCACTTAAAAACTGCTCGAGCATTTTGCTGCTCTGTCTGAATTCACCCTTAGGCGGAGATCTGAATAGACAAAACATTAATTAACTATAATAATGAGAATTAGTGAGAAAATACTAATGGATGGAGATGTTACACAATGCCAACTTGCCGGTAATGACCAAATGAAGACCATTCATCGATTACGATTGGCTTAGACGGTAGCCCCGCTGATCGTAGATCCACCTAGTGCGGGGCGGCCTATGCTGCGTCTTCCTGTCTAACAACATGGGATACCTACTACTTCATTTTCCGGAAAACCAAGATTCCTGCTGAAAAAGACCGCGAGGCGCCACCTAGCTAATCTGCCAACACTAGAAGGTTGATAGCACGTTATCTAAATAACTGATAAGTTTTCTAACAACAAATAAGATAGCGAAACATAGATCTAAGATAATGTTTAGGATAAGTTATAAAGTGATAACGAAGGTAAAATTTGTATTTGCATAATACTGAATGTTCGAATATTAGGTATATTTGCTGGTAAAACGAAGTGGTTACATTGCTCTTTGTTTGCTGGTTTCCCATCTATTTCCAAATGTAAATAACAGCTAATTTATAGATAAGTAGGTTTTTTTTATGTAAATGATTGACATGGCGAGCTAGTCGTTCGCCTGATGTTAAGCGTCCGGCTGCCCATAACAGATTGCAGTATCACTCGGAACTCTAAATTAATATAGTTTTGCGTGACACAGCATTACGCACGTCATCCTGAGACTTCACACACTATAGTAATAAGATTACTAGACTGTGTGATCAGATCATAAAGTCTCATTTGCCCAGTAATATAATAGTAGCACTGTAATAGTGCTTGCACACTACTGCTTGCCGGCAGAATAACTGGCAAAGCGGTGGTACCTACCTAGACGAACTTTGCAGAAAAGTCCTACCACCTAGTAAAATAGTAATTTTGTTCTAAAAACTTTCCACACGTAGCTCCTAAATGTATGAACAGATTTTGTTTTTTTTTTTTATATTAGCTGTTTTCTAGTTAAAAAAAAGAGGTTTATTAAGAGTTTAAAAAAAATTACTTGCCTACTGTATGTGTTAGAAGCAGCGCTTGCTACGAACTTACAAAGAACAAAGTACCTTAACCATTCTTATAATTAACAATTAGCATTTTAAATTGAAATAAGTATGTTATAACACAAAATACTACAGAAGTCAATCACATGTATGTACTTCACTTTTTATACCTACGCTCGGCGCTCTCGCTAGGGATGGCGGCGGCTGCGCGGGCAGCCGGCTCGCTGCGCCGAGCAGTAGGTACCTACCTACTTATCATAACATAACATAACTATAAGGCGGAAGATGACCGTATTTTTTTATTATCCATACGTAAATACAAACATACATACATAGACTGCTAAAACCATAACCCTTCCATTGATATCGAAATAATTTTTTCGCAGTTATTAATATAATTAGATAAAGTTTTTTTGATGGCTAAATATTGTTATGTTACATTTACATCTTCCTCATTAGATTATTGAAAACAAGCTAACCCTACCTACTTACCTCTCTGAAACAACTGGTAGCTTAAAAAACGACAATTCACCGTTTAATGTTGAATTTAAAAAACCTTCCACTGTTACAGTTATAATAACTATTTTTAGTTGCTCCATTTTTTTACAAGAATGTTCACAGACGCGTGTCTCAAGCGGGTGACGCTCGCGCTCGCACTACTCCGACAGACTCCGAGACATCGTGTCGGTGAGCGGTGTCTATGTGTGCGTTGCTCGAGCGCACTTACTATGTTGATTGTGTTCTGTTAGTATTTTGTGGTTATAATTTGTGATGCAAATGCACATACCTATATTGATAGGTAGTTAAATAATTAATTCTAAGAAAAGGTACTCAAATCTGATACTTAGTTCATTGTTGTTGAGACCTATATGTCTAGACAAACGCAGCCTAGGTTTAAGGCATATTTTACCGAACATATTAAGAGTACCGTCCTAGTATTCGAAAATGTTATTGCCGTCGCTCTGCTCTCTACACGTATGATAGAGACAATAGAGCCCATGAGTGAATTTACCTACATTTAGCGGGCGCCAACGGTTTTCACCCTTTAAAACTAAACAAAAACTTTTGAATTTGGTGTCAATCGTTTGGATAGATTATAATCTATGCTTGTACGTCTTGATTTTTTTGAAAATATGTTTCGTGTTCTGTGTGCAACTACTTTTCTTCGTCATAATTTTGACGCCAAAAATTCGTAACTTTAGGTGGTAAAATAACGATGATATTATAAACACTTAAAAAAGGAAGACGTACGATACAAGCATAGTGTTTTACAGGGTAGACAAATACAAAAATAATCAAAATCAGAAAACATTTAGAAGTGGAAAAGCGTTGGCACTTTTTGTATGGACAAGAGTGGTATACGCTTCTCTTAAGCTGTAGTTTTGATAGTCAAATAAAAAAAAGAAATATGGTATGAACTTGGTTGGTTGGTATGGTTGTAAAGTTCGTAAAGATTCATGAAATTATAGCATTAGACTTGTAAAAAAAAACTTATACATGCGATTTTAATAACTACATAAAATTATACTAACGTACTGGCCTTACGGAAAGACTAAACTGATAAGGTTAGACCCGTTGATAAGAAATCCTTTTAAATTTTATTACAGTTTTAAATGTTTCAATGGCCAATAGCATAATTAAGATTTATCACAAGTTATCGAGTTGCACCATTTAACTAAGTGAGCATTCAGTTAAAATGAAGTTATTATTTCATATTTCAAGTAGGTGCTTTTACAAAATTATGCGTAGTTGCAAGGTTTTCGTCGTCAATATTTGATGCATAGCTTTAACGTTTATACCTAGCCGTTATATGAAAAATACCCTTCATTTCATCTTCTTCGATAATGACAGAGCGAATTTTAGGTAACTTACCTATTTATTTAGCAATCATCATTCTCCTGATGTTCGTTTTGGAAAAAAAACATAGACTCGATTTGAGAGCTCTAATTTGCAAATTCTGTGTAAAGTAAGTCTCCAAACTAAATTGTACTCCACTAAATACATCCCGTACTTCCATAATGTCAGAACAGATTTTTGATCCCGCCCGGTGACGCTGTAAAGGTCGGTAGAGACCAACAGCATTAGCCCGTTCAAAAAAAAAAAAAAAAAAACAGATTTTTGATTTTCACCTTTGAAGCAATTAAAAAAATATCTAATTAAATTTGTTTTTTAATAAAAAATGCTTCAACTAAAGTTCTAATATCTCCGGAGTTTCATGTTACATAGATAAAATATTGTTACCAAAATAAAGTTCATCATTTTTATAAACTACTACAAATTATTTCTTAATTTTTTTAGAGTTCGCTAAAATGTAAAAGCCCCTTCACCTGCTCGGTATATCTGGTCTCCTAGTACTTATTGCTTTAGAAATATATACTTGGTAAATGTTACGTTATCATAACAGTAAGAACTGAAGGTGATTGGAAGTAAGAATAAAATACCCCCCGCTGCCACCATTGGGGCCTGTTAGTGGTAGCTGGTAGAAAAAAAATAGAGATCTGCCAAGTCACGTAAAGCTTCGTCAACGTTCGGCCTAACTTCAGTGTCCCTAAATTGATTCACGTCACATGTTCATTGATAGCCAGCAAGACAAAGTTGTCGAGATAAGAAATAGCGCGAAAAATATTGATAAGCAGTCTATTCTAAGCCGTTTATTTTACTGACTATGCAAGCTAACTCTCTGCTCCATCTCGCGAAATTTGCTTTCTGTCTGGATGTATGCTGGCACTCAAATACAGGGGCCGTACTGTGACCTCTTAGCGCAATTCAAATGACGACCTAAACTGAACCGCTACAAGTTCAGTTTAGGTCGTCATTTGAATCGCGCTATGAGGTCACAGTACCTATTAGCGCGATTCAAATGACGTCCTAAACTGAACTTGTAGCGGTTCAGTTTAGGTCGTCATTTGAATCGCGCTAAGAGGTCACAGTACCTACGGCCCTGATCGTATTTTTCAACTAATCTTGACGAAACTTGGTACACAGGTTCTACGATTTCATAGATTCTTTTTCGTCGTCGGCGATTATTGATTGGAGGGGTGTTTCCCCCAAAAGGGGAGAAATTTCTGTCACGCCATTCACTGATAGATTTTGATATCATTTGCCAGAAATATTCGGTAGGTACTCGATTCTAATCAAGTATTTTAATGTATGTGTAGTTTTTTAATGTAAACGTATGACGTGACGAGCTAGTCTTTCACCTGATGTTAAGCGTCACGGCTTTCCATAGCAGATTGCAGTATTACTCAAACTCTGAATTATAAAGTAATTCATATAAGCGCAATATCGGTTAAGAGGTTGTCAAGACATAAGGTCGTGAGGTATGAGTTCGGGATGTGTTACTATCATCATCATCATCAACAGCCTGAAGACGTCCACTGCTGAACATAGGCCTCCCCCAGAGCGCGCCACCTTGAGCGGCTGCTCGCCTCCTGCATCCATCGGCTCTCCGCGGCTTTCCCCAGATCGCCGGTCCACCGAGTGGGGGGCTGGCCTACGCTGGGTCTTCCGGTCCGTGGTCATCACTCGAGAAACTTTCTTCCCCATCGGTATAAAATTGTATTTTGTTAAAAAAAAACCCAACTATCGATTGTTACCTTAAATTCAGTCTCTGTTCTGATGCCTAACATGACCATCAGTTTCCTGACCAGCCAGTTGAGACCTCGCACCACAGCGAATGTTGACCAGAACTGTGCGAACAGCGAACGCAGGCGACCAAAGTTCTCTGCTACACCTGCGGGGTGATCACGGAACTTTGATAGCAATGAAACAGAAGAAATTTCATTCCAAATTTGGAAATTTCCACAGTAACTATTCACATAAACTGACTGTCAAATCCATACATTTTTGTGTTTCTATCGTCTGTGCAATCAAGTTACATGATCGCCTAGCTGAAATAAGTACAACTTCCTTACGTAAATTATTCATTTCTTCGCACACGTCGTATAACCAATCGTATAAGAAACATTGGATAAGGGCCCTGTTCTTACGAATTTTGGGTAAAGTGAAGCAAAATGATGATTTTAGCAATAAGCCAGAATGAAAAAAAAAATAAACACAATTGTTTCGAAGTCCTTTTTTTTGGCATTTGGTTCACATGTTGGTTATCATTTAGCCTCACTTTATTATTTAACAATAACTTGAGAATTACTGAACATAAAAATCTGATATGTTTTATGTGAGCTATTTCGATACTGTTTATGGATATTCCTCCCTTGGTGCTGTCTCAGATTTTTTGGTATACTCTGTGGTACTGACAGCTGTCAAGAGACAACCACACCCAATATGTGCAATGAAAAATAAAGTCTTGTTTATAAAAGATAATCTGAATAACAAAAACAACACGAAAAAAAAACAACAAAAAAAACAAAAATAACAAACAAACTCTTCAAACGTCTTTTAAATAACATGTACACGTAAATAACATACGCGTGTTTGCATTCACTTTTTAATAATGGAAACTCAGCAAATTAACAGATACCTTCCAAAAAATTAAATGCTGCGCATGTATTTATTATGACAATACTTACCTAAAATAGCTCTAAATGAGCTGGTCAGTGCAAAGAATGTGTTCTCTAACATCATAGCAACGCTTCCCACAGCATGTACCAGGCTTTGTATGGAGTCAAATGTTGGTCGAGTGTTCTCCTCGGCCATTTGGATAAATCTGAAATAAACGCACATATAATGTCCATTGACCATCCAGACGCGGAATAAACATCTATGCGTATTTTCATCACATGTTGTTGTCATGGGGGTTGTTACGATTGACGCCAAACGATAACTCAAAATGTATGGGAATGACATTAGCTATGACATTAGCTGCGGGAAAAGTTTTCTGCAGGCAATGTCATTCCTATACAGTTAGAGTTATCGTTTGGCGTTAATGGTAAGATATCTTTGCTAGGCCCCCTGGGAATCGAGCACACAACCTACAGTGCAGAATGCAGAGCTACACCAACAGATCTGCAAAGCTAGTCTACATAACCACTTTGGTAACTCTGCCTGCCTCTATTTATTTGTTATTTGGTATTTAAATACTTTGAACCCACAAAAAGGATGTAAGATACTTTTTATTGCGACAAACTGTAGCCAGCTTATCCATAAATTGCAACCCCACAAAAACCAATATAGTAAGAAAGTAAAGTATGTAAATGCAGATTATAGAATAGAATAGAAAAACTCTTTATTACATATACCAACATAAAGTAAAACTGAACATTAGAGTACTATAATAGGTAGCAAAATGGGCAGCATTATCATCAAAATTGATCCTTTCCAGGCAACCTTACACCTTACCCTTTCCGTATAATGTACATAGAATGAAAAACTTCCCGTAACAGCATGTTAGTGGCACATCTATAGGGACTCCCCCCCATATTATTTACATCATGTGCTCTGCAAAAACTATTGATGATAGAATAAAATAATGTACCATGAGTTTACAGAACACATGATTAATAACAAAAAGTGTTGCAATAGCATGTCTAACTATTAAGTTATATGCCACAAACCTCTAGTATAAAATAAAATAATGACACATACCTGTTCTCAATGTCTCCTCCATACATGGGGGACCCCATACCACCCATTCCATACCCTCCCATACCCCCCATTCCATAGGATCCCATACCACCCATTCCATATCCATATCCACCCATACCACCCATCCCATATCCTCCCATACCCCCCATTCCATAAGTTCCCATTCCACCCATGCCGTAAGATCCCATTCCATTCATCCCATATGAAGAATACTGATTCATCCCATAGTTTTGATTCATGAAATCAGGTCTAGGTGGTAAAGCTGGTGGTGCTGAAACAAAACAAAATGGTTTTATCTGCTGAGCAGCCTCTGATAGTTTTTTTAATGCTTTGAATGATGTGACGAGCTAGTCGTTCACCAGATGTTAAGCGACACAGCCGCCCATAACAGTTTCAGTATCACTCGGAACTTTAGAATAATAAAGTTTCGTGTGACACTGCACTGCACATGTCATCCTGAGACATCACACAGTCAAGTAATCAGATTACTAGACTGAGTGATTAGATCATAAAGTCTCATTTGCCCAGTAATTTGATAGATTTCCATTCTGGTACAGCTGATGTGGAGATAGAGACATCAAAAGTGGGAGGCAACTAGCTCACAGCAAAAGCACCCCTGGGGTGGAGCGTCAGTTTGAGCCATTGCCAGAAGAGAATGATGAAGACTGTTGACCAGAAGAGTGGACCCTATGGAATGACACACCTATTCCAGCTAGCCTATGGATATGTCAACCTCATCAGTGTCTGATTGTGAAAATAAAACAGGTGTGGCAGTTCTGCAATAGTCAGAACCTTATTTTACCATGGCAATGCAACCTCATTTTTTAGTTTTTAGAACAATAGATTCGAATGGTTTGGTGACGGGGCGATGTTTGACCACCACTGTCAGTAGAGGATTACAGAATTTTTCATGGAACCAAATGGTTGAAAATTATAACATTTTTACTACATTGAATTTATGATATTCGTAATACTAGCTAGCTAGCTACTAGCTGCTAGTTTGGTGCAAAATAATTCCTGTCTAGACTTATGTAAAGTTGTTGACAAAGTATACAACACAAACAACATGTGAGAGAACCACACTATTATTGGAGATACAAACACATGTGATAATACTTCTGCGAAGAAATAATATAATCCATTGAGCTAAGTATTCCAACTTTTTATTTATCGCGCCCCTGCATACTTCATCGAAATCGTACGGGAAGGTTGTTCCTAGTGGGGAGGCAACTGACCTCACTAACCGGAAGTAGTCTGTAGACTGCCTAAGCCGGACCTACAAGAACCACTACCCTCCAACACAGGCAACCTGGTTTAACTGGTAAGGTAATGGTAAAGCGTATACCAGATTTAGGTAGAGTCCAAAGTGCATGGTCTGCTTATCTTGATGGTGTTGCAATAGGTAAAGATCAAATAAGTAAACAAAATACTACATTGTTCTACATACCTGTGAGTGGATTTGCTGTCGAACTGGAAGGAATTGTATTTCTAAATGACGGCACGTCGCCAATGCTAGGCATTACGCCTGCATTGCCCAAGCTAGGGTCAGAATTGCAGCTGGATTGTTTATTAGGCTCACTCATTGTAATTTATACACAGATGGATTACAAACAGCAATCCCCGAGTGCCTTTATCACAATATCACGTCACGACGATCTTTTATCAACTTCAAGAGGTAACCACAATTTTTAAGGATTTATTTATTTGCGACTTCTCATCTCTTCAAGTCTTCCACTGCTTTAGTCTTCACCACGTCTTCATTAGCGTATACTCGTATAGCAGTCTGTGTCCTAGTATAGTAGACATCTGTGGTCTGTGTCTTCACTGATTCAACTTCAACTCTTGGTTAATGGCCTCTATGGTGTTGCCATTCCACCACTTCACTTGCTTAGATTCACTGACGCGTCACGTCACGTTCACGATTGACGATTAACGACTAACGTAGTGATGTTAAATAAACGATTAATAAAAAATACGATCATTATCTTATGATTTTTATCCTACTTGTATTAAAAATAATAAGGCAACACCGCTACCAAATTCCTGAGTGGTTTTAGGTCTCAGATTAGAGAAAAATCAAATGACTATTTTAAGTCAATGCACAGATTTTAAGCATTTGTAAGTTGTATTATCGTTGATTCACTTTGGTCTAATGTCAAATGCTCGTACCGTGCCACTACAATCTGTGTACCGCGCTGTAATCACTATGTGGTTCCACGCATTTATGAAACAAACGTAGTGTTAAGCAAAGAGTATAATATAATAAATTATAATACTAGTGCTTAGTGCTTAGCGTAGTGTTATATACTCTTTGGTTTTTGACGTAGTGGTTATATCATCATCATCAGCCTGAAGACGTCCACTGCTGAACATAGGCCTCCCCCAAAGAGCACCACTTTGAGTGGCTGCTTGCCTCCTGCATCCATCGATTCTCTGCGGTTCTCACCAGGTCGTCGGTCCACCTGGTGGGGGGCCGGCTACTTTGGACTTTGGATCGCAGTGAAACTTTATATTTTAGAGTTCCAAGTGGCACTGCAACCTGCATCTGTTATTGGCGGCTGAGTGATTTAACTTGTAAGTGATTTTTGGATAATCGGTTTTTTAGACCAAAAAAATCGATTATTACCAAATCGATTTTTCACATCCTTATTTGACGTGGATGGATATGTTTGCAGATAACTAGTGTGACCATCTGTAAATTGCAGACTCTGCGCTAAATAGGCTAGATCACAGAGTACATTAGGCTAGATGTCTGCTGAAATGCCCATATAATATGTTTTTTTACCTATCCTGAAACAAAAAGAAGTTATTTATTTAATAAGAACCCAAAATCCATAAAGGCATGATTTTTTTTTTAATTTATTATATTATATTAATCATAAAAGGGCTTTGTCGCTTAGCGACCACATCGCCCAATCAGTAACATACAAAAGAAAAAAACTACGTTCTATACAAGCATTGGTCTGCAAGGCGATACATATTTTGGGCTTCATCTGATAATGGTAACGCTAAAATACTGTTGCACAGTATCATTTCACATATTTTAGTTGAGCCAAACATAGCTGTTCTGTTGCTAGCATTCCGGGCACACTCCATCAACACATGTTGTATGTCTTCTACCGTCCCGCACACTTCACAATTTGCGGATGTCACTTTTTTCATTAGGAATGCAAATTTGTTTGTTGGAATGTGTCCGGATCGCAGCCTGAGAGCAGTCACTAGCATTTTACGGTTAAGAACAGATTGATCAATCCAGGGGTATGATGTAATTAGAGGTTGTATAGTGCGGTACCAAATGCCCTTTTCTGTTGATCTTCTATCAAAATATTCCTGCCATAGTTCTTTGCAATGCCTTTTTAACAATTTAACATGATCTGAATGTAAAGGAGTAACAAATAATGGAATTCCATCAATACTAGCTTGTTTTGATGAAAACACACGGGAAATGTTAATGAGGCATTTCATTTAAAAAAAAACGCTAGTTCCGCTTCTTTTCTTAATGGCGCTGTAAGTACATAGTTTAAACCGTTCAAACCACAGAGTAGTTTAAACATAAGAAAATGCTTAGACTACCTACAAAGAAATATCAAATTCAGTTGAGTGGACCACTAGTACATTGTCTGTAGTATCTCCTAAGTAGTCTGTGGTGCATTCTTGTTAAGTAAATTGAGTACAGCAGAACTGCGAGACAGATAAACGTTAATATTATGATCCAAAATTAAGCCGAGCTATCGCGCAACGAAAATAGAACAAACAAAACAATTTAGAGTTATCAGTCAGTATCGTGACACATTTCCTATAACCTGTGGTCTATGCTTTTTTGTTTGACCCCGCCGTTATCCGTTCGAGAAGAGCAAGACAAGACGGCGAGGTAATTATGTAAAATTTACAACAGCAAAGCGACAGCAGTAGCAAAGCAACAGCAGTAGCAAAGCAACAGCAGTAGCGTAGCATACATGCTCGACACCACTAATGATGTATGACAGCAATCACCGCGAGATTTATGCCTGTTGCAAACCTGTTGCGAGTTAGGTAATTAGGGGGCCGCGGGGTAATTACGTAAAAATTGCAACAGCAATGCGACAGCGGTAGCAAAGCAACAGCAGTAGTGAAGCATACATGCGCGACACCACTAATGATGTATGACAGCAACCACCGCGAGATTTACGCCTGTCGCTGTCGTAATTAGGGGGCCGCCCCCTAAAAGCGACATCGATGAAGTTCCCAATCGCTTGCAGATAGATGGCATAAAAGTTAAAATTGAAAGAAACATTTTTTTGGGTTTTGCAGTCAGCTGTTTCTACCGCCCGTTATGCATACTGCCCATCAATGACTTTCAGTTTGACATCCATGGTTAACACCTAGTGGGAATTCTGTGGTTAACACTATCTGACACAGAGTAAATTTGAGAGCCAAATCTGCCATAAAGGCAGGAATTGGCCAAAAACGGTCACACTTATTAAGAATTGTGACAAATGTTAAAACATGAAAGCACCACAGAAAGCACAAAAGTTTTTTAACCTGTGCCTGGATTGGAATCATCGTACAATTGTTACTAGTGCTGCCAACCGTAGGATTTAAATCGTATTTATACGATCTTTTTGGCCCTGAACATACGACCTTTTCAAGTCTTATAATCTTCGTAAAAAAAAAATACATTGAATTAAGTTCATTTTGTCGAAAAGTCAAAAATAACAGACTTGAAAGAGCCATAAGCTTCTATGTATAGGTTTATGACGGTAACTAATAATTTGTTAAGCTTTATCCCACTCGCATTTTGTAACACCCATATACCATTACCACAGCGTACCTACACCTACCTCGTCACTGGTCTTGATTCAGGGTTTTATAATTTAAATCAGTACGGGTTTTGTTTTTGATTCGTGTAGATTACGTTTGTATCTAAAATTACCTACTATGCCCGTTTAAAAAAAACATCATATAAACAAAAAGTAATATAATAAGAAATGGCAAATCTTATATATTGTGTAGGTACTCTAGGTACTCAAAATGTTGTATACCCTCGAATATTGATTGGAACTTATTATAACGTTACGTATTTAAATATTTTTGCATTGTTTCATTGAAAGATTGTGGGTTCAATTCCTACCCAGGACAAACATTAGTGTAAACATTCGTTGCACTAATTATAGAGGGGCTGCAGCGGGAGTAATGAAGTAAACGATGATGCAGAATAATTATTACCTTTTATTCAAGGTTTTACAACTATACATAGATCTTAAAACTAATTATCTCTAACTATATACATGTGACGAGTCTCGACGCTCGAGAACAAGTGCCGGGGGAGGGTGAAGTAAGCCTCGCGGGGCTGAGACGGGATCGTAAGGCGCGGGCGCTGCGCGGACGGTGGTCAGGATCTCAGTCTCACGCTTTCGCTGGTCAGCACTTTTCTATTTTTAGTGGATCTTCTCTATGTGTGCCAATCTAGCTGACACGGCGGTGACGACACCTAGACGGCGCGGTAAGCGGTGTGTCCGATATACTTGTCGTTCTACGTAACACACTTCACTTGGTTGAGTAATATGTAATTAACTTATATACCCGGGTATTATATTCTATGTATGTATTTACACAATTATTTACAAATAAAAAGTATACGAGTATCCTACCAGTTATCTGGTTCCCATCCATAGTACAAGCTTTGCTTAGTTTAGGGCTAGCTGGCGCTGTGTGAAATGCCCACAACCACAAATATTTATTTATATCTATTTATTAAAAGTATGAAAAAATAAAGTTGCAACACAAAAAAAACCATCGAATCTTTGTTAGCAGAATCAAGCCCCCAGGCCAGTTAAACAAAAAAAAAATTCGTTCTTCAAATCTTCACTTCGTTTCGTTCTATTTTTCTTGTGAAAGCTGAAAGGCAGTAAATAATTACTTGAAGTGATAAAGTTTTGATAATTGGACAATTTTCAGTGCTTCAGTTTCATCTGCAGTGGCAAAAAAGTGTTACAAGGGGTGGTAACGGTAAAACTGTGAGTTTCATTTTCACTTCTGTCGTATATTCAAAATGGTAAATTGGTTTATTGCTTTTATTGATTGTATTATTGTATCACATAGATTCTGTTTTCCTCAGATAAATGTTGACTTCCTCTGAATATCACCCCGTCTACGTAGTAATCTAGGTTTTTTTTTGTATTTTACGATGGCGTACAAACTGCGCTTTCTGACCGGTTTTGTTTGGCAAAACATCGATATCGATACCTAAACTCATATCGTAGTTCTAATTGCAAGTGATGATAGCACGTAAGGTAATAATTGCTGGCTCAGTGATACAGTGACCACAATGTAAACAATGTTACAAATAAAGCAATGAGCTCCTGAAATTCTGACTAGTGTTTGGACTACACTTGCTAGATATAAAGAAAGCAAGAAGAATATTACTAAGAATTTTATGTACAATTAAAATACAGAAATCTTTTATACATATAATAAAACTGTAAGGGGCTAAATCTGTACATTGAATTTGTTTTGAGAATTTTGATTGCATTAATTTTTTATATTTTTTTATTTGTCTAAAATACCGCAAAGCCTGAAAACGAAAGTTTTCAACCAGTGTGTGTTGCTAGTGATGACTTATGGAACTGAGACGTGGTCTCTTACTGTTAGCCTTATGAGTAAGTACAAAGTTGCGCACCAAGCTATGGACAGAGCTATGCTCGGGGTTTCCTTGCGAGATAAAATCGAAATGAGGAGAACCGCAAGAGAACTAAAGTGACCGATATAGCTTTGAGAATTAGCAAGTTAGAAGATGCAGCATAGGCCGGTTCCCCACTAGGTGGACCAACAACCTAGTCAGAACCACGGGGAGCCGATGGATGCAGGAGGCGAGCAGCTGCTCAAGGTGTTGCGCTCTGGGGGAGGCCTATGTTCAGCAGTGGACCTCTTCAGGCTGTTGTTGTTGATGATGATGATGAAAAAACTTCTTGTCTAAAACATACACAGCCAACCATCACTGTTTATTAGTGGAAGAGTTTGAAGGCCACTACATGAACTGCAGAAAAAAGAAATTGGTTTTCTTTACTTGTCAATCTTTATTAAGGTCGTATAAGGTATGGTCAATGTCAATCCTAATGTAATGTAAGAATATATATATGATTATTACCTTTCAGTTCTGAATCAACAGAATGATTTTGATGAAAGATATGTAGATACATTAGGTCCTTGAATCATATGTATAGAGACTTTTTAAGCCAGAATTACACAGGGTAAGTAACTGACTTCAAAATTCGAGGAATTCAGTGCTGATCCGGTACTGACCTAGTGAAAATCAATTTACACTATGTCAGTACTGGGTCAGCCCTGACTTCCTCGAATTTTGGAGTCAGTTACATACCATGTGTATATCCGGCTTTATACTCAAAAAAATGTGAAGTGCTGGGGGCTCATGATATGATCCACTGCTGAACATAGGCCTCCCCCACATAGCGCCATTTTGCGTTGCTGCTTGCCTCCTGCATCCATCGGATTGACACCTGAAGGAACGGTCTATGCTGTAGGGTGTAGGTGATGCTGTAGGTGACCATTATCCATAGGGCTGAACCTGCCCTAGCACAGCATATCTATACATATAATAAAACTGTAGAGATAAAAAAATCTGTAATTGCAAGATATCAAGAAAAAATGACACAGGTTGGCTTAAAATTAGCCGCTGATCACGTTAAGCCACTTTTTAAACACTTTGTCTGTTTGTTTGTTTGTTTGTTATGACTGAACTCCTAAAATACTGAATGGATTTTCATGCGGTTTTCACTAATATGCTTAGAAATAACCGGCGCTTAACATAGGATATATTAAAATTGATGTATCGTTAAAAAAAATTGATGACAATTATTGAGATTTCATTACGAAACGAATCGGAGTTTTAAACAACATGGCCGATTGATTTTTTAATTGTTTTCAAACTGGAAGGCACCTGTGAAGCTTATGTAATGTCATCTGTCACATGTCAAAAACCAATTTTAGTGATGTGTAGGCCAATATTCGGTTCGATAATTAACGATTATTTTAGATACATAATACCGATTAACGATTATTTTTAGACAAATATCATATAATCATGATATCTATCTTAGGTAGACCTACCTACCTTAGAGTGCATGGTAAATAATATATTATTCCCATTGTTGAAATTAGAGGAAACACAAGTACACGTGGGTGGGGTATAAAACGTAGGTGTCGATTTAGATGATAAGAATTTATTGAGGAAATCAAACCCTTGACGTATTGTCATCGGAATTGTGTATCAAGTATCGTCAAGATTCGCTGAAAACTATGACCTGTACGCGAGTCGTACATCCAATTCCGGACAGACGAAAGCAAAAGTTGCGAGTTGAAACCAGACTAGCAATGGATGAGTGCTTATTTGTGGAAATTCGATCTCACGATATCTTTTTTAATTTCAAACCATTGATTTTTCTTTTAAAAACCGATTTTCAGGTAATTTTTGCCGAATATTTTTATTACGGTTGGCAACACCGTATTTTGTGCCCACGCTATCTATACATATAATAAAACTGTAGAGATAAAAAAGTCTGTAATTGCAAGATATCAAAAAAATAATCACACAGGTTGGCTTAAAATTATCCGCTGATCACGTTAAGCCACTCTTTATACACTTTGTTTGTTTATTTGTTTGTTTGTTTGTTTGTTATAACTCCTAAAATACTGAATGGATTTTCATGCGGTTTTCACTAATATGCTTAGAAATAGCCGGCGCTTAAAATAGGATATATTAAAATTGAAATATCGTTAATTTTTTTTATGGGAATTATTAAGATTTCATTACGAAACGAATCAGAGTTTTAAACAACATGGCCGATTGGTGATTTTTTTTTGGCTACTTACGGTAAGTTACGATATGTCACAGATGAGAGCAAAAAACCATTGACTACACTCTGTGCCACACACACAGGTCTGTGGTGCTACATGTTTATCTGGAGGCACAGATTAAAGAAAAAAGTCTCTGTGAAGAATGTATATGACCAAAGAGTAATATTATTAGGTATGATACTATAAGGCGTGATTTTTCAATCATCAGATAAAAGTTGTTCATTAGATAAAACAAAACACTAAAAATAAATCCCAAATGAAGGGTGTCGCGAAATGCGATTTTAATCGAGAGGTAAGTAAGTGAATCGATTCCGAGTTTTAGGTTATCTGTGCTGGTAACATTCTATTGTATGAGAGAAAAAAGGCGGGAGTGGTGCCTTGCCTTGGTTTTATTTAGAAAAAGATAGCGAAGCGAGTATGAAGTAAAACGATATTAAGAAAATTTGGTGTAGCAATGAATAACCTCAACGAAACAATTACGAGAGGTAATTGTTAATAATCCTGGCTAGGCTGGGTAAGTGGTTCAAAGATTACTTTTTATATTCCAAACTTATAACACGATTCATTTAAAAACTTAGATAACATATAATAATAAGTATACTAAACTAAACTAGACCTAAAAACTAAGATTACTTGTGATCAAAGAGTTCCCTTGTGATGATAGTTTAACTTTTGATGTGAGTCTTATTGAAAGGGAAATAAAGAGGAATTAGAAAGAGTTTTGCACGGTGGTAAGGGTGGGTCAAATGGGGAAGGCTGGTAGACCCTCCTTCGGGACCTTCGGGTCCTGAAGGTAAGGTGAGGAGAAGTAAGTTTGCATCTGATAATGACTTCACTCGTTGGTGAGAGGATCCTACCACTTAGCTGTGGCTCTTGGTGTTTTCATGGTATCAAAGGCGACTCTCACCTAATAAGTAAAAATAAGAACTGTTTCCTCTATTCCTTTCAATGATGCTCTGTAACATTTCATTTGTGGCGTACATTACACCTAACCTATAATGGAACCTTAGGCAGGCATGATAGTGTGGAGACGTACTTGTCATGTCATGCCCAACTTCGCCACAAAGGGTTTCTTTATTTCAAAACTGTTACGGAACCCTAAAAATGAAATATTCTTTGCAAAAGCGATTCTGATTTGAGCTTTGTACACATGTTATTTCCTCACTCCCTCCACTATGTTGAAAGTGCAGTGAAATGAGACAACGTGGAAAATAGTGGACATATAAATGTCGACTCCTTTTACAGTGGTGTACTTAAGTATTTGTAATTTCTAAATAGTATTAACAAAATTAATTATGTACGCGTCGTATAGGTCGTATAGGACTGGCCTGATAGCTCAGTTGGTAGTAGCTCTGCCTTCTGAACTGTAGGTTGTGGGTTCGATTCCTACCTGGGACAAACATTTGTGTGATGAACATATAGTGTTTGTTCTGTGTCTGGGTGTTATATTGTATTCTATGTATGTATTTACAAACAAAAAGTATCTAAGTATTGTATCAGTTATCTGGTTCCCATAGTACAAGCTATGCTTAGTTTGGGGCTAGATGGCGCTGTGTGTAAGTCTATATTTATTTATTTATTTATTTATTTATAGGTAAATGCATTTTACACGTGTGCTAATACGTGCTCAGCTCTGAAAAGATTTAGTGGATTTGTTGTTTGGTACATAGAAAATGCATGATCTATTATTAGAGTACCTAAACGTAGAAATAACACAATTCAAGCGTGCGAAGCCGCGGGCAAAAGCTAGTTTTTAATATAGGTTGCAATCAGTGCCTTGCTAAGTTCATTGCCCTCGGCTTTGATTTTCAGACATCTGAAACTGATAAGATTGCTTAGCCAACATCTAATTGATTAAATTATACAGTTTTAGGGTACAATATAAATATAAGTTTTAAGCTTGCACAAGCAAAACCATGTGGTACAGTAGTTGTGGTACCAATTGCTGCAGAAAAGTACCTATATAATAGTAAGTACATATATAGGTACTTTTACCAGTGCTGGTGAGCGGCATAATAGTCAACTGGGAATATACCTTGTCTCTTAAATCTCATTACCTAATATATACCAAGTCAGGTCTTGAGAAAAATGCCACTGTGTCCACTTTCAGCCCTATTTCGCCGCTTATTGTCGTCTATAGTCGCTCCGCAACAACTGGACAGATTCAACTGGAGTTTTAAATTAACGGATTGACCGGATTTTGAAGTACTCAAACCATAAGATTACACAGTGTTGTGACTGAAACCACACGTTAACAGTTGAACACTGCCTGTTAAAATTTGAAAACTGAACAAGTTGAACAATACATGTTAGAAGTTGAAAACTGAACAAGTTGAAAATTACATGTTAGAAGTTGAAAACTGAACAAGTTGAAAATTACATGTTAGAAGTTAAAAACCACACATTCAAAAGTTAAATATTACGCACGTTTGCAAATTGCATCTGTGCGGTCTAGACCTTAAAGTATGGCCTAGTCCCGACATTTCTCGTGCGTTAAGCTGACACAGTAAAGTTGCATGCTTGTATGGAACTAGGTCATCGAACTGCTTCGACCACCGAAATATAGTCGACATGTTGGTTGGATCTCTGAATGAAGGTACTCGGTGGAAATATAGGGGGCACGGAATAGATAAACAGATATTCTATATATTTTCAGGAACAAAAAGCACAAAAGAAAACCGGCACAAGTACAATGTATAATACAACCAATACTGCATCATTGAGGTACTACCAAACAAAGTTCAAACATACGCATGCGTGTCGCCATCAGCCTAAAGATGTCCACCGCTGAACATAGGCTTCCTCTATAGAATGCCACTTTGATCGGCTACTTATCTCTCGCATCCAACGTCTCTCGTCACATGCCCGTATGTACGAATATGCCAAAATTTGACTCTTCTGGTGTCTTCGTTTCCCTCTAGTGTCTAGTGTCTAGTGTCTAGTGTGTGTACTTCGGTTGTTAGTCCGGTTAACCGAACTAGTAAAGTTCTCTATACGCTTTTTGCTTGTAGTTATGTTTAATTTTTTTGTTCATAATAAAAGTGTCTTTTTAACGGCATTTATATTTAAGAATGACTTCACATTGAACAATAAATCGTCTCCAATCTCCAAGGCACTGCGCTGCATTTGCGGTGGAAATAGGTCACCATGCCGCTCCCGTCTCTCAGCTTCCGAGACACATATTGTTGGAATATCGGACATTGAAAGTCCAGCCGTGACTCGAAGTTATTCTGCAAGTCCGAAGTTAAAGTTGGAGTCAGGAAGTTTTGTTATCTAACTGACATAGTATTATCTATTGTTCTGCGTAGGTTCTAGTCATTTATCGTCCCTGCTCTAGATTGCCATCATCGTCATCATCGGTAGCTTGTAACTATAACTGGTAATAGGTACTTAGGTAGTAATCAACTGCAAGGGCTAAGACTCCTCCAGTTTTAAAATTCACGTCATTTATCCCTTTCCATAAGCTTGAGGTAATCTCAACCTTGGTTTTTCTGCCATCCTACCGGCGTTAATATCTGGGCCAATTAATATCTTTCCAAGCAAGACAGGAATTAGAAATTGCTAGACGAATTGCAAACAGCTGGAAGAGTTATTGGTCCATGAAAGACCTAATGAAGGGTAACCTCCCGCTAACCCTTAAGAAGAAACTCATGGACATATGCAGTCTCCCCATCCTCACCTGCGGTGCTCAATTTTGGTCTCTGACAAAACATCAAAAGCAAAAGCACTCACTCGGGGTATGTCAGCGAGCAATGGAGCGCAGTATTCTGAGGGTCAGACTAACCGACCGCGTCAGAAACATTATAACATTAACATTATTTATGCGTTCCAAAACAAAAATCGCCGACGTTGGTCAAAAAGCTGCCAGCTTGAAGTAGAACTGGGGCCTGGGCTGGTCATGTCTGCCGCATGGCGGATGACCGGTGGGCTAAACTCACTACTGAGTGGAGCCCACGGAGCGTTAGATGACGTCGCGGCAGGCCCAGAAAAAGATCTAGTGAATCCTAACGCGACTCTATCTCGCCCCATCCCGGCGGCGGATGGATCACGGGGGGAGGTTTTAGTGGGTTCGAGTCACATATACCCCCTGCCATCACGGGGGCGTGATGGCAGGGAAGTACGAGGGCATTTCACCCCCTCAAAAAAAAAAGGCACAGAAAGAGATGGCGGGATGAAGTGGACTTATATTGTAAGGAATGGCAAGAAATAGCAATTGAATATGTCGTCATGCTGGAACTTGTGCGTAAATGAAAAGCGGGAAGAGATCGGGACAGAATCAAAGGGACTTTTTGCTATAACCTTGCCCTTCAGGCCCAGGGGGTCTGGCAAAGATACCTTTCCATTAGCGTTAACGGCAAACGATAACTCCAAATGTATGGGAATGACATTGACGTTTGGCGTTAACGCCGATGGAAAGGAATCTTAGCTAGACCCCCAGGCCCACGCGTAGTTCTTGAGCTAAAATCAATTTGCATAACATCACTATAGCTGCAACCAAAAAAGCACACGTGCGTGTTTCTGTTTATTCTAAAAGATCTTGAAATATTGAGCCATTAGGCGTGTCTTACATTTTTCTAGAATGATCTATTTTAAAATAGCTTTGTTGTTTGTTTCAGGTGACTCTATCCTGATTTCCAGAGCTTTCCAGCTGGTAAGTCCACAAATGACTTTAATAATATTGTATTAATTAACAAGTTATAAGTTTAGTTATATTTATAAGTTGTAAAATATGCTATTTTCGTTCAGATATTAAACCTGTCATAATAATAATTATTATAAATAACTTTTGAAGCATTGTTTTTCGGTATGGATAAACAAAGCTATTACAACACTTCTTTTTCTATGTGAGAGAGTTACCATGTTACAGATATCCTCAAAACAATTATGGACATCCATTCCTGATCTTTCAATCCTGCTTCCTGATTCCTGATCCTGTCACAAGAAGAACTCACCGTTTCCTATACAAAATAAGACGCCTTACCTATACCTAATTACTGAATATGGTTGTCCTAGTAAATTAAAATCTTTTAAGTATAAATATTTCTAGTTTTTGACTATAAATACTTAGTATTTATGATTTTTATATTTATGATTTTTATAGCAGTATCGCCTGCTCAGCGTAATCTACAGATTAATTTTTTAAAGGAAATTTTGAATCACGAGTGGGACTTGAACCCGCATCCATCCGTCCCTAAAGCCGGGACATGCTTTACTTAAGCTACTGTGACAAGTGGTCTCATGTCCGAATTTATCCTTCACCTTTTACAAGCGTTAAGGCGTTATCTTTACAGCATTTGTGTTGATGTAACTTGACCGTGCTGGTTGGGATAATTCTTAAGAATTTCTCAATAGATGGCGCTGCCAACCCCGTAAGTTGGTCGTAAATGGTGAAGGATAAATTCGGACATGAGACCACTTGTCACAGTAGCTTAAGTAAAGCATGTCCCGGCTTTAGGGATGGATGGATGCGGGTTCAAGTCCCGCTCGTGATTCAAATTTTTCCTTTACAAATTAATCTATAAATACTTAGGTATTGAATTATTGATGGTACTGAATTGTATTCTGGCCTTTTTATTGTGTATTTAACTTACCTATGTAAAAGGGATAAACCTACATATAATAACTATATAACTTACCATATTAGGTAGGTAATAGAAGATTGCTATTGGTAGAATGAGGATCAGGGGGTCTAGCAAAGATCCCTTTCCATTAGCGTTAACTCCAAACGATAACTCCAAAATGTATGGGAATGACATTACCTGCGGAAAAGTGACATCCACAGGTAATGTCATTCCTATACATTTTGGAGTTATCGTTTGGCGTTAACGCTGATGGAAAGGGATCTTTGCTAGACTCCCAGAGCGCCGCGGCCATCTCGTTTCTCTTGTTGATTTGTAATGCACGTAGATAAGTATAGATAATTATAAGCAGAATAAAATAAATAAGAGAAATGTATCTCTTTACTTTTCTCTACATTTCACAGAAGCCTCGTAGTTATTAGAGGCTGACCCAGTGGCCTAAAACGTCTAGAAAAGTACTTACTTACCCACAGAGCACTTAAGCACGCACAAACCGTGGCAGTTGGCATACTGTTGAAAACACACTTGCACTCACATTTTATGTTTTAGTTTTTCGGCGTGGGATGCAGGATACGTCTTGCTTGCCAAGTGTCGGTGTTGGGGGAAATTGTTGCGTTTTTAGTGCGCGGTAAAGTAAGCAATCTTCCTTTTAATGCCAAGCTCCTGGTCCAGAAACTATCATGTTATGATTTATAGGGCGCACTAGTTTCACCGTCGACCTTTCGGAATGACTGGACGTTATGCGAAACGGTCGATGTTTTAAAGTATGTAACGCAGGGCAGTGACTGCATCATTAATTCCTGGGTAAGCACTGCAAATATTGCATTACCTAATCAATACCTGCAGAAGCAAGAGCTTGTCGTATTTTCCGATATTGACGTGACCAGTTTTCAAGTATAACAAGCCCTTGATGATGATATGTTCTAGTTTATCCACCACACAGCTGTCTTCATCGGGCTCCGTCTAAAAAACGCTTTGCCATTCTCTAATCGTCCGTCACGAGTTCACGACTGAGCTGATGATCGGACATAAGTCACGCAATTCCCCGTATCGATACCATAACAATCGATTCGTCACATCCATCCGGCTCGCTTGGATTAGATTCCTGTGTCACCGATGTTTGATGGGAGAGATATAAATAGTTATTGCAAGTACTTTGTTTTGCAAGTAGTTACTTATACTGGTCTAGTGAGCAGTAAAGACGTGGTAGTAGTTTAATCATTTGCTCATGTCGGTCACAGCTTCTGACAAGAGTAATGGAGAGTTTGGTGAAACTATGAAGTCATAGGAATCGTAAAGCACGTCCTAAACCACACAGAATTCGCCCTATTTACATAGCCTTACCAAGCTATGTAGCTCCTCTAAGTAGGTACCGATCAGTATGTTGTGGAAGATGTTCGTTCGCCAGCACCTACTCTATCATCAGTGTAACCATTTTAGATTTGTATTAAGTACTTTACTTACTATTATTAATAGAGCAGGACCTATTAGGCTAGGCTCTAAGCAATAAATAAATGCGTCTCAATGCAAAGCCCTCTCTTTTTTTATTCAGACTTCAGTATTTGATATCACCGACTTATTTTGGCATGCAAAAGCGGTTTTTTAAGATCATCATAACTCTTCACTATGTACAAACTAAATAGTTAACCCTTCTGGAACTAAGAGCTAACCGCATTTGAACTCAGACATTGTCTATAAAGGACCTTCCCTCGAGGGTAATCTCTCAAGATAGTATAATAGGGCTCGCGATTAAGGGTTCCAAAGACCCTTCAAGTTTGGGAACGCTAAAAGCATTGGTTTGTTGGATTTGACTAAACTACAAACTCAAAATTGAATGTGCGTGGGCACCGGAAAGCTACGTACCTACCTCTGTATAAGTTATTATGATATATGTGTGTGACTCTATATTCAGCTTAACCGAATTAAGTCATTGAGATCATCGTATCGCTCGTTGACGGAAGTGACCACTTACACACAGTCATAATTCCCCCTAAAACAAGGGGAATGAAGCCATAAATATTTGAGAGACCAACTTGCTCTGCCTACAGTTTCTATTCTAATAAGTAGGTACTACGAAAGTACGAGTAGCACAATCTGAGTCTATATCAAAATATTTAACAATGTGTGCTAACTCCTGGCTTTTTTTAACTGAATATGCATAATCATCACCGTCAGGTAGATAATCAAAAGTTACCATATTACATAAGCTTACGCATTTGGCATTAGTTAGCTCAGCGCCAAAAAATGCTGCACACTTTTATTCTGCACACCTTTTTACTGAAAATTTACCTGCACGGCTACCCACGTGGTTAAGCATGAGTGGCCGGCCTACATTGCTGTTCTGTTTCCAAGTCTTTCTTGACATGCAATTGGACTAGTCCGTCCGGTCTAGAACTCACTTAGTCAATTCACATAACATTAATTTTGACCAGGAAGTGTAGACGAAGATAATGACGGTTAGTCACGCCTACACTGCTGGTCACAGACAACTTCAAAATAAAGCAAAGAACAAAGTAATTACATGTGTTCTTTTGCTAATAACACTGTTCAGTTAAAGTACTGTTAATAACAGCGTTAGCACCACATCAACCTACTTTGCGATGAATCAAACAATGACTTGATGAGAGATTTCGCACGTTTTTGCCCTGCCTGATAGACAATTAATGTACCTATTGCTAGACCTGTGGTTCTCAAAGTGTGATATCAATTTATACATAGGGATTTTAGGAAAAATTCATAATACCGCAACTCTTGGCGAAAAAGTTGTGATTGTTAGACAATGAAAAACATAAACGACAAAATATGTAATTACCTACCCAGACCCACAGAGCACGAAAAAAAATACGCTTCTCCCAGCGTCATATTTTTTAATTCTCTGTGTACCTACCTATACCTACTCCTGACCTTTGATAAAATTAAACAGGGGTCAGAAGAATAGTCGGACTGCGTAAAAATAATTGTTAAAAAATAGTGATAACAAAAAGGAATCAATATCCTTTCTTTTAATCATTTGATTTACTTAATTATAGTAATAAAAACAAAGGCAGAAAATCAATTTTACAATGAATCCACGGCGTTCGATAGTTAACGCCTGATATTAATAACTTTTGTATGAAATAATAACGCCTGATTTTAAACGGGGTTTATAACGTGCGAGTTTTTGCAAGGGTTTTGCATTGCAGCTACAATTTAATTTAGGAATGTAAAGTAAACGCCATTATGTGTAGTTTTGCCTAGAATTCCCACGACTTGAAGTCGCGGAGCGGAACGCGAGTTCTTTCAGGCGGTTCGAAGCGACAGTCTCTAAGCTTTTGTGTCCCGGATGGAATCTTAAAACACAGTGGAGACAGGAAAGTGGTTTACCTTCGTAAGTTGAAAGAGAACGGAAGCTGGGGCTGGGTTAGACGTCCGCACAGATACCTACGTTCGTAAGCCTAATATCATTGGAAATAGATCTCCTGCTCCTACACAATAGAAGGTGGAAGGAAACAAATATTTAAGTATCTAGGTACATACTAAGGTAGTAGATGCGCTACCAGTCTTAAAATAGGTATGGACGTATGGATATGGTGGTATATGTATGGTATTTTTATTTAATGGCGTAACCGTACTAATTGAATTGAATAAATAATAAATAAATAAATAAATGACTACAATACTTACGATAATTTTAGATAATTATTATGGAGGTATGAAGAACGCAGTATCAATGTCTATCGTAGGTATCTTATTCACGCTAGACAATCTCCTACTCGACTATAGAGTATAGACAAGACGTCCTAAAAAGGTTCAGAATTAGGCCTCTCGTTTTGCAGCTTAGGTTGCCGGTCGTCATCACAAAAAGATGCGCCTACGCTACGCTCTTATTTCTTCTACTCCTACCTACATACACGTTCTACAGGGTTGTACCTGTCGCGTGCTGTCCCTTCGAGAGGACAGACAAGAATAAAAATTCCTGTCTGTCCCCAAACACGATGAGAAAGAACCCGAAATAAAACCGTTGCAACAGCACTATTCAGACTCGATTATACCTCGTGGTAATAGTGGCTTCGGGTTCGGGTTTAAGCTTAGAGTACTTAATACCTACCATATATTTTTGATAACGTGATAATCAGTAGAAACTGTGGTGATAAAAGCCTATCTTAACAACCTACCTTACTGTTCTTTCTACACTGTGGTTTCAGTCCCGCTGTATAATTTGCTATTGCGGTTAACGCTCTTCGTGGAATTCGATTCCGCTGCAAAAACACCGCTTGTTGGCAAATAAGCAGAGGCATAGTTATGTCATGATTATTAACTGCACATTTGTGGATTAACTGAATTCCTGCGATGGGTACCTACTGTATATCTAATTTGTTTTAAAGATATGTGGGCTGGCTGATGATCTTAAGTTAGAAAGTAACAACGTCAAAGCTGGATTGTTTTCTTGGTTGAGTTGTTAAAGACAACAAGATGCTGGAATTGCCGTATTGTAAGGTATACAATATGAACCGGCCACACCTAAAGCTCTTTATTTGAGCAATCCGCGTAAAGGTGCATATTTCCTATTCAAACTTTAAGCATTTCCCTGACCCTCCGCAAGTGACGGTGCATGCATAGAGTGCAATCTTGGTTCTTGAATGCCAGTGAAAAGTCAATTAAATGTTGCCAAATCTGTAGGTAAATGTTACTTAGTTGTAAACTGTAGTCTACTTAGTTGCAATATTCAAAGTTATAAAAGTGAACTCGTAAAAAGCTTCATTTAGCACGATCATATCTATTAATAAACCACAAATTAAGTTTGACCTTCTTCCAATAAATACATTGCTTCCATCATGCGTGCATGGGTCAACGTATGTCAAATTATCTTAAAATAGAACATTGGTCTTAGTCATAAGCGTCTTCACTGCAACGGATTTATTTCAGTACCTACATTTGAATTCATTTGGTAAATAAGTACTTATTTAAGTACTTTTGAAGACGTAGCGTAGTATTTGCGTAGGTGATGATACAGTATCATCACCTACACAAATACTACGCTACGCTCTACAATCGATGGTAATAATTGCAATGCAATCCAGATCGTTACATTAGGTAACAGCGTGAAACTTAATCAGACATTTTTTGGGGATATTGCCCTTCAATTCTGATTACATGATAGGCATACCTACCAATTAATACTTGCAGTGCTCTTGGTGGGGTCTAATCCCGTTCCTTCATTACCAATATCCCTATGAAGTGTCTTCGAATACGGAAAAACAATAAATAAAAACCAATGAAATCATTATTATTGAATGTAAGTACATTAGTTATC
Source organism: Ennomos quercinarius (assembly GCA_910589525.2). NCBI lineage: Eukaryota > Metazoa > Arthropoda > Insecta > Lepidoptera > Geometridae > Ennomos > Ennomos quercinarius. The sequence continues at coordinate 6,967,392 of OU342510.1, forward strand.
ATCAGACGGTAAAAATCAAATAGGTAAAAACTTATGCAAAGCAAACTCCTATATTTCCTAGCCGAACATTAATGCAAATAGTTTTGCAACCACAATCTCGGTTTCAGTTATCGGATCCGTGTCTCTTTAGGTGTTGAAATGGGATCGTTCCGAGTTGACGAGGTTGAGAAATGCAGCACAGACCTAGAACATTTTCGCTTGATTCGTTCATATCATTTTTCATTTCATTTATTCCAAAACAATAATTTGGAATAAATGAAATGAATGTACATAAAATTTCATAAACACTTGGATGTATTATTTATTTGTCCTCAATCATTTCTTCTTTCGGCTGGAGCTCAAAAAAGAATCGACAGGATTCCGCCGGTGACGAACATTACAGATTTCTTTTATTGGGTTAAGTTTTAGTAACCAACCTTTTAAAAATCTACAGCTTACTAGAGACTGGTCTGGTTTTTACACAAGATGAAGAATTCGCTGACGATCACAAACAAAGATCAACGATGGACAAGAAGAGGTTTTCGGGTTGAAAGCTCTTAGTTTGAGCAGTGAGCTATTTTGGTCTGCAAGAATTTCTTGATCGTAAACCAAATGAGTGTTAAGTAGGTATAATACTTATCTTATTTTAAGTTGGGATCTTACGTCGCGTCGCTTAGGTACTTACATCTTGAAATAATATCGAGCTCAGATATTTTTGGGAATCAGTAGACGCAAGGAGTGTATTCAAAAAGTGAGCACATAAATTCGTTAAAATGGTCTTGTTGGGCATATTAACTTCTTCTTCGTAGTGACTTCTCTCCTCTTACTCCAGTCACAAAATATTTAGATAGTTACGAAAATACTACGAATTATTTCAGTGATGCGTTTATAATTTAATTAACTAAGTAGGTATGTCATGTTATTATTATTTATATTGGTCATATTGCTATTATTATCACACCCATATGGTCGCTCTGTTATGATTTCTATTTATGTGGTTTCCTCCTTTTGAAAATGACTCTTTCAATTTGTACCATAAAAACAAGTGGGTTAGCAACATTTTGCATCTTTGGTAAGCAATTTAATCCCAAACTTACGATCAACGGATTCCATATTTTACCATTTTAAGGCCTGTTTATTACACCGACCGGCAAAACTTAACATTGTATCGGTAGGTACCTTACCTATAAACAAAATCTGAGATGCTGATGCGTTTCGATTCCAAATTTGCTTATTAGCGTTTTTGGACCGATTTCGCAGCGAAATTGGTAAAAAATTCGCATCAATTGAGGGAGCGGAGGCGGAAAGATGTGTTGTCCTGTTTCAGAGGCATCGATTGGCGCTCTTCGTGTTTTATGCTGAATTATAAACCCTACTTCCTCGATGTTAAGGTTTTAAATAGGATGTTTTTCGAGGGTGTTTAGGTCGTAAGGGTTCCGAGGAGGAGCAGCACGCGGCCGGCCGGCTCCGCAGTGCCTCGCCGGGCGCTGGCACCAACGCTCGCGTCACCCTCATCTGTGTGGTTTCGGCAAAGGCCGTCGCGTTGCGGTAGGTTTCGCAAAAAATTCGGTACGCGTGCCCGAAATTTTTACCGAAGTGAGTGCGTAACTATGTAATGTTTTGAAATAGTGCGTATTATGCAGTGAATGTTTTATATTTAGCATTGTTATTGGAATTTAGTGCAGTTTACCTTGTTTAGTGGTGATATTATGAAGCTTTTCTAAAGTTTTGCGCAGTGGTTTGTATGTTTTGAATGTTTTTTCTTGGTATGGCTTCTGTTTCTACAATCCAATGCGTATTTGCTGCCTTTTTTAATAATTATGGAAGAGTAAAGGATTAAAACCAGGATAAATAGATGGTACCCATAGTAGGTACGCACTTTTAATAGGTTTAGATTCTATTCCGGAAGTTTCCGTGTAGGACTTTGCGTAGGTAGACCCTTTCTGCGCTGCGGATTAATGTGCGGTGTGCCTGACGCCCTTGTAGGCTACACTGTAGAATTACCTATAGGCATTGTACGTTGTTAGGTAGGCATTTACTTCATTAATATTTCCTTCTAATTGTACATCGAATTTAATGTGGACTGGCCTGGCCTGTGCTATTTACTGTCTAATTTTACCTTTAGTCCATTCGATGCGAAAACGAGTGCATGTATGGTGACGGTTTGTCGCTTTATTTATGTTCAATCTTAGAATAACTTATAGTCGATTGTGTTTTTCTCTAATCCGTGGAATAGTTTAGCTGATTAGTCCAATACTTCATTAAATTTGAAAAGTTGGCATTCATCAATATCAGTGGTAGATTATGGGCATCATTTGCACCTGTTTTCAAGACTTGCCTAGAGAAGATGAAATTATACACCACAAAAATATCCAGAAGACTTTGATCCAAATAATCTTAATTCGTCAATAAGTAGTAGGTATCTACTGCTGATAATGATAGGTACCGTAGTAGGTATGGGCCGTAACGTAAACATTCTCTTTGCTCTAGTTGAAACTTGGTTCTTGGGCAACCCTGACGCAGGGTTTCTTGACGATGTTCAATACTTATTTAGGACAAAAGGTTCACAAAGAAACCCCTATTTCATTCTAGCCGCTGCCCGCAGCATCGCACGCGAGGACTGCAGACCTATTGTGAAGGAAATGGCCTTGTCCTACATTCTTCCCCAAGATATAAACTATGTCCTCACCAAAGGGTCCATATCAGAAGGGCGCTCTAGCAAACGTCTATAACGTCCATTAAAATGGTATTGTGAGATTTTGAAGTACATATTAGGTCCCTAATATTATACTAGTACCTGTTTATGGACAGTTTTGGGGCATTTCTAACACACACTAACGAAGACAACTGAACTCCACAGCTCCACTGCACAGGCTGTATCGATCTAAATTCTAAACGTAGGTACTGCATTGGAGTCAGTGCAGTTTGCATATGCAAACTGAATTAGAAGTTGGTACTCTGTCGCAATGAGATTCCTCCATGTTTATTTAGACCTAGACTTGATTTTGGACAAAAATGTAGGTAGACTGGCAATCTTTTTCCTATGAAGGTGATACATGGGCTTCAAGTTGCTGTTATAGCAAAAAGACGGTCCAGAACTTAGAAACGTTTAGGTAGTAGGTTGCCTACTATTTTCGGTCAGTCTGTCCAATTTTGGTCAAAATTTCCTGCCCACCTGCCTGCATATTGCATCAGTTACTACAGTCTGTTGTCCTACTGCAACAACTTGGGCCATCGACTTCGAATGTTGGCAAACTGGAATAAAAATGCCTAGCAATCGGAAAAGGCAAAGTGAACACAAACCTTCTTATTTTACGGTACTAATAAACTAATAATTCAAAACGCAGCATAGGCCGGCCCCCCACTGGGTGGACCGACGATCTGGTGAAAACCGCGGGGCGTTGATGGATGCAAGAGGCGAGCAGCCGCTCAAAGTGGCGTTCTGTGGAGGCATATGTTCAGCAGTGGGTGTCTTCAGGATGTTGATGATGATGATGAATAATTTAAAGTGTAATACTTTGAATCAGTCATCGTCATCAACAGCCTGAAGACGTCCACTGCTGAACTACACAGTAGGTACATATACTTAATTAATTAAAAAATACTCAATCTTACTAATTGTATGCGATACGATAACATAAATATAAATCTAAGGTCGATGACCCGTCGCGGGGGCTGTACTCGCACATTGTAGGTATGTTCTCTGTACAAACTTAATTAATTGATACAATGTGTGTTGTGTAATGAGTACTGACGATGGAGATCTATTATGGAATAACCTGTATGTTTTTAGAAACAGATGTGTTTCTAAAAATAAACTGATTAAACTTTTAACCTGGCACGTAATATAAATCATAATGCAATACCCTATTTCATATATTATCATAGTTTTCTCAACAGCGTGCGTCGCACCAGCGTTCTTCGCAACGACATAGGACTCCCAGTATAGATACGAACGCCTAATATTCTAGGATCTAGGTCTGTGTGTACGCCCGGCGCTCGTCCTCCGCTAGGAGTAATAGTGTTCTGAGCGCCCGTCGCATTTCTTTGTTTCTGTCTTTTACTGTAACTTGGACTTACACACATTGGTAGTATGGTAGTGACTAGTGTCATCAACTCGACGTGTATTATATGTATAAGTAAGTACCTACATTAATAAAAATTATACAGAACAAAACGTATGTTTTTAATCGGTAGTGTGTCACGCTCGCACCATCATTATATAGGTACCTACTGCGAGTGGTAGGTACATGTAAGTACAGTGGGGGAAATAATAGATTGATAAACAATCTAAACGTTTATTAATCTAAACAAAGAGGTATATGTACTACGTACTAGAGAAGCTATTCAAAGCACAAATAGTTGTCATTTTTTGTATAATTAAACTAAAATCCGCTACAGCGCTTTACTAGATTAAATCGCCTAACCAAGGATCACAACACGCAGCGCTAGTGCCATGGCACATTCAGATCATAATTTTTACTGCTATCCACTGCTGCACGTGCAGTCGCTTTGAGTGCTGAGCATCGTATGAGCGAGAAGATGCTCATTGGCATATTTGCAGTGGTTGACAATGCAAGTTAGAGATGTCCTGTCTGGTGTATACATAGAAGTCTTTGAATCTAAATAGGTATTTCAACAATATGAACGAATAAAATTACCTAAATGATAAATTTCATGCTCATTTGTTATTAACACCGTGATGCTAATACCTGCTATTGTTTTTCTTCAGTTAAAAAGAAATGTTATGTAAGTAGATAGGTACTTAGGTACCTACCTATACTTAAACCTAATGAAAGCACTGCAACGTAACTACCCTACCTAGAGCCATCTACAAAATATCTCGTAATAAAGTAAGCTGCAACCTAAAAATTAAAGGTTCTCTATCAGTTAAAATAAGTACTACCTACCTGCTTAGATCGGGTTTCCACTTGCAGTAAAACTTTTGCAAGAAGTGTCCGACCGTCTATTAGACTGTAGTTTATGTACCTATTGCAGAAGTTTTCTTACATGTGGAAATGCGGCCTTACCTAGATATTAATGACAACCGAAGAAATCAAATCAATTGTCAATGAAGCGGTAGGTCTTCACTTAAATAATACTACCACAGAATACATAATATGATACCACTTCCATTTATTATACTTTTTTTCTCGACTGTACCAATCGCAGACCGGCTATATTTAGACTGCGACCTACAAGCACTGTTAGGCATTGTCACTATACAATAACTGCAATTATAACTGTCAACGATAAGAGAACGGCCACGGGATAAGTTCGACTAATTAGTTATGTAAAATACTGTAAGTAGGTGCCTACATAAATAAGTATAATAATATAACGAAACAAGAGCACTAGGAACAGTTGTTTATAAGGAAATGGAACAGGACAATGATTTAGGTATTTATACACTATGTATCTTTATAACTATAATATAAAAATTGTGTTGTGTAATTGTATTGTTGTTGTTGTTTCGTTATACCTATATCTTTTGTAAACTGAAAGCCACCGTCCTTGTTGTTCATCATCTCTCTATACTTTTGGGTTGTCTGGAAGAGCTCGCCCTAAGCGATAAGACTGCCCGTTGTGACACTTAGTTATAAGATTTCCTACTTTTTCCTGTAATATGGTGTTTTCAATAAAGAGTTTATCTATATATCTATTTATTGCAACAGGGGAAAGCTATAAAAGCGTTGGATTATATCACGGAGCACAAATAAAAATACGCTTCACTTGAAGCGTCATATTTTTTAATGCTCTGTGGATTATATTTAATAATTTAATTGCACCTGTAAACAATACTACGTAAATCATTAATTATCAGGAATCAGGAAAGTTGAGCGCTTCAGCTGAAACTCCTACGTATAAATTGAAGAATGTTAAAGATGTCCTTGGATTGTGCTTGTTTGTTTATTTTTTGTAGCAATTTTAACTAGGGATAAAGCAATCATATATTATGGTCTCTAGAATAAATAATTGTACATTACTTACATACAGCCACAAAAAAAAAAATAAAAAAAAATATTAAATAAAAAAAATTAAAAAAAAAAATTATTGGAAATTATTTTAGCAAATAAAAATATTGCCCAACTGACTCCATTATTAGTGTCCATCTCTGCCTTCTAGGTTGTGGATTCTAATCCTACCCGAGATAAATTAGTGTGATGAACACACAAACCTAGAATATTTTCGTTATAGGTCTATGGATATCATAAGACGGAAGCATCTATATATGTACTTACCTAGGTATTTTTATATACAAAGAAACATAGTAGTATCTGGTCCCATCCAATGTCCACAAATATTTATTTCTTACTCTTTGGAAGTTTTGCAAGATTCCTATTCCAATTACCACTTAATAACATAGTTTTTTTAATGCTAAAATGGGCATACGTTTGGCAACCACTCACCTGATGCTAAGTGACGAAGTTGTCTAAGGTGGAGCACGTTTGCCCGTAAGATGCCCATTCACTCTTGACTTGAAAAGACCCAGGTTATACCCAGGAGGAAACACTTGCTGGAAGAGCATTCCATTCCTTGACCGTTCGGACTATGAATGACTCAGCAAAACGCTTAGTTTTACCTACTTCGTCACCAATAAGCCAAGTGTAGTTTTAATAATCAACATCTCTGCGAGCCTTATCATTTCATTCACCTCGCTATGTTTACGGTCATACTCATTATTCTTACTCCTCTGTGTCTGTGAATAATAATTTGAACTGTATCATGCCCGCACGTGAGTTGTATGGGTATTATTAACAAAAGGCACAGACTACAAGCCTACAGACATAATGGTAAAAGAAACATTATAAAAGATTCATCATACGAGTCAATGGATTCGATTACCACACTCACGTTCGCTGATGTCAGGTATACTTACACAGTATTTTTGTGTTTTTTTTTTTTCTTATATTTTGGCTCCACACATAGTGTATTTAGCCAGTGTCAAGTTTTGTAATTTTTCATCGTATTATGGAAATTTTCACTTAAAGTCAAGTCATAGTCACAGTCAGAGTAGTCATAGTCTAGTCTAAGTCATAATCTAGTCTAAGGCATGCCCTAGTAAAGTGGTGGCAACTTTACTAGAGGCTTCTATGGAATTTTGGAAGCAACACGAAAAACAACGTTTCACTACATTATATCACTTGCCCATACTCATGCTCGTAATTCAGCACTTAATGCGTAAAACACCATCAATTTTAATCATTAACACTGGAAAAAGCATAAGTTTTGTAAAATAATACAATGCACCGACGTGAACTTTTCCGCGTTCCCGCCAAAACTCATTTTTGTGTTTATGTGATGACATCAGAAAAACAAATACGTGATCTGTAGAGTGCCTGAAATAAGTTTTTTTTTTTTTCTCTTATATTTTGGCTCCACACATAGTGTATTTAGCCAGTGTCAAGTATTGTAATTTTTCATAATGATAGAATATTTCACGTAAAGTAAAGTCTTAGTCACAGTCTGCGTAGTCATAGTCCAGTCTAAGTCAGGTAGTCTCAGTCCAGTCTAAGTCATGCCCTAGTAAAGTGGTGGCAACTTTACTAGAAGCTTCTATAGAATTTTGGAAGCAACACGAAAAACCACGTTTCACCACATTATATCACTTGCCCACACTCATGCTCGTAATTCAGCACTTAATGCGTAAAACGCCACCGACTTTAAACATTAACACTGGAAAAAGCACGAGTTTTGAAAAATAATACAATGCAACGACGTGAACTTTTCCGCCTTCCCGCCAAAACCGACATTTTGATTGCATTTTGATCTTCAAATGCATCGCTACCAACAAAAAGAAACTCGAGTTAGGAGCGTTGTATATAACTCACTGACAAAAAAGCGAAATAAATAAGTATAAGTACAGGATGTCGTGAAAACATGTCATTTCGCCAACCATCTGCTTACCTTTGATCATAAAAAGATTATTTCAACAGTGTTAGTGAGATCCTTCCATGTACCAAAGCGAAATCCACGCTTCTGCCTACATAGGCTATCCTGATTATACCTACGTACCTACTTGTACTACATGAATCATTCACGAACGTGTCCGCTCGAGTAGCATAGGACCACAGGCGTGCTCGAGATTCAAAGTTGTAGATTATAGACATTTAGTTTTCAATCATAACTGCTAAATCTAGGCTTCATATATCGCCCACAACAACCCACTGCTGAGCATAGGATACGCCTATTAGCGTGGCAATTTTTCTAGTCTTACTTTTATTGGATGCACCTTTGAACAACCTTGATTTAGCTTGATCACTGCCCATATGCCTCTTGCTAAATTTTTAAAACCTAAGCTCCCAAGACGATAGGTTCATAATAATACAAGGTAACCTTCAGAATTCGGGACCTAAAAATAGCTTGACCTTTAGGTAAAAACGGGGAGTAGACTAGGTACCTGATTTTGTATTCCTTGGAAGGTCAGATTAGATCTTAAACATCGACTTTGTTTTAAACTCATTTGCTTTATTGTAATGGTCGATCGGTTTTTAGGCCTTGATGCTCAAACTTAATATCTTTCCTTCGATAAAACTTTTTTCTTATCTACTGGGTGGCGCAAAAGTAAAGACCCTATTTGGTTCAGCTATAACATTTTTTCTAAATTAGAAAACTAGATTTAGGTTTTTTTAAATGTATATTTGTGCCATTAAATTTCGTACCATTAGGATTTAAAGATGATGTCTTTTAAATGGTGACCTCCAGAGTTGATACACATTTGAGCCCTATTTATGACATTTTGCAAGATGATTTTCCTTCAAAATTGGTTATGAGTGACGAAGCGCATTTCCATCTCTCAGGGCATGTCAATAAGCAGAATACTCGGTTCTGGGGCACTGATAATCCGCGCATTATTCAAGAAACACCTCTACACCCACTAAAAGTTACTGTATGGTGTGGCATCTGTGTTGACAGAGTGATCGGACCCTATTTTTTCGAAGACGCTGGAGGCAATGCGATAACTGTCACTGGAGAACGCTACAGAACCATGTTACGTGAGTTTTTGATACCCAGTTTGGACGAATTGGGGCTGGAGCACATCTGGTTTCAACAAGACGGCGCTACGGCACACACAGCGCGCGACACTATGGACTTAGTGAGGGACGCTTTTCCAAGCCGAGTTATCTCTCGTTTTGGCGATTTGCCTTGGCCTGCAAGATCACCCGATCTGACCAGTCCAGACTTCTTTCTTTGGGGTTTTTTGAAATCTCGGGTGTATGTGAACAAGCCACAGACTCTCGCAGCTCTAAAAGAAAACATTCGTCAAGAAATAACGAACATATCGCAGGAAGTGTTACGGCAAGTTATGCAAAATGTCATAAATAGGGCTCAAATGTGTATCAACTCTGGAGGTCACCATTTAAAAGACATCATCTTTAAATCCTAATGGTACGAAATTTAATGGCACAAATATACATTTAAAAAAACCTAAATCTAGTTTTCTAATTTAGAAAAAATGTTATAGCTGAACCAAATAGGGTCTTTACTTTTGCGCCACCCAGTACTTCTTTAACTTAAGCGATAGGTAGAGCAAAGCTCATTCAATGTAGTCACAGTGATTAAGTTTAGGGAAAATTGGAAGGTTTGACTGAAAATTACTATAATTACCCGTACCTACATCCTTAACTCAAAAAAATGCAGAGCATAAATGGCAGTCCACGGTGTACGGGTATCCCAGTGCTCTACTTGTGGATGTCTGCTTGCCACTTCCTTCTGATTGGCATTTCACTCACTTTCTTTAGGACTTCCTTTTCTTACATTCCCGTTGTAGTGATGCGCTAAAAACGCTAGGAAAAGATTCAAATATTTACAGATTTTTTACTGACAATGGTGCAAAACCTGTATGATTAGTTGTGTCAAAAAGTCTGACTCTATCTACTGTATATTTTAGAGTTCCAAGTGTCACTGCAACTGTTAATATTGGCGGCTGTACCTAACTCTTAACATAGGCGAAAGATTAACTTGGTACGTCATTCCATCTACATATATATATCAAAATGCTTTCTCCTGAGTTAGTCCAGATTGACTGACAGATATAAGAGAACGGGTACCCCAAACGGCTGGACAAGACTTGATATTTGGAGGGTGTCTTTCTTTTCATAGCGTAGGGGTGTACTAAGAAAGGATTTTTGAAATAATTTTACCCGTTTCTAATTGGGTCACCATTTAGAAGTGTGGTGGAGGAAAAACGTGCGGCTGAAATCGCAAGGCTCTAGAACTTAAAAGTAGCTCTCATTTAACTGAAATTAGATCTTTAATTACACAATAAATAATAGTATGGTAAAAAATAAAGAAAGCTCCTGTTAAAACCTTCGGTAGCAGAACCGAGTCAACATATTATACGTAAACACCTGCCTGACTCATTCGCGTCAGTGAAAGTGCGTTTAATTGATTGAGCACACTCGTGCGCGCGTTTACCATCGGCTCGTAATTAGCAACTTCCATTCGATATTCAGAACATGGATCATGGTACTTTAACGCAATAAGTACGTTTGAAGTATCTTGAGTGATTCAAGTTTCAGAAACATTTAGAGTACCTATAGGTCAACGTTTGACGGCACCTCCTCTGATGTTAAGGGCTTGCGGTAGGCCAGCGCGAATCCAAGCCATAGCCACAGAATAGATATATAGTACTAGGCCAAAGCGGGGATGAGTCGGGGGGCCGAGCAGCAGAGGCGGTCTAACCAATGGTTCCAACGCGCAATACTTTAGGGAACTTATTATTACACTGAATATAATGGGTATTTTAAAAATCTACTATATATAAGCCCTCCTTTATATTTAGTTCAACTACTACACAAAGCTTCATGACCTTATTTAAAGTATTCATTGAATAATCGCAGTTTATTTGTACGGTTTGAAGGTAACTTTGTAATTTTTTATCGAGAAAAGTTTATTAATTCCTGTTTTCACTATACATAAAGCCTTAGCATTAGTCCTGAACTTTACCATATATTAGTTTCAAATTCATTGTTGCAATATTGTTGACAGGGCACGGGATGATGCTAAGCCTTTTAAAGCATTTTGAGGTGGCATAGGCTCTGTCGATGGTGTAGCACGCTGGCCTATGTGGAGCCTATTTACCCTAGTTTGTCAGGAAAAAAGTAAGTCGGGAGTGAGTTCCATTCCCCAGCAGTGCGCATGATAAGAGTACCTACTAAGTGAAACGCTTGGTGCCTTGGTACTTCATAGGTACCTAGTCTCGTTTCTACTATTAGTGCAAGCAATCCGGCACTATACAGAAAAGCGAGCTTCGATTATAATTAATTGTAAAGAAGAAGCAACAAGAATCATTACAAGATATGGAACCATAATACTGGGTGGCGCAAAAGTAAAGACCCTATTTGGTTCAGCTAAAACATTTTTTCTAAATTAGAAAACTAAATTTAGGTTTTTTTAAATGTATATTTGTGCCATTAAATTTCGTACCATTAGGATTTAAAGATGATGTCTTTTAAATGGTGACCTCCAGAGTTGATACACATTTGAGCCCTATTTATGACATTTTGCATAACTTGCCGTAACACTTCCTGCGATATGTTCGTTATTTCTTGACGAATGTTTTCTTTTAGAGCTGCGAGAGTCTGTGGCTTGTTCACATACACCCGAGATTTCAAAAAACCCCAAAGAAAGAAGTCTGGACTGGTCAGATCGGGTGATCTTGCAGGCCAAGGCAAATCGCCAAAACGAGAGATAACTCGGCTTGGAAAAGCGTCCCTCACTAAGTCCATAGTGTCGCGCGCTGTGTGTGCCGTAGCGCCGTCTTGTTGAAACCAGATGTGCTCCAGCCCCAATTCGTCCAAACTGGGTATCAAAAACTCACGTAACATGGTTCTGTAGCGTTCTCCAGTGACAGTTATCGCATTGCCTACAGCGTCTTCGAAAAAATAGGGTCCGATCACTCTGTCAACACAGATGCCACACCATACAGTAACTTTTAGTGGGTGTAGAGGTGTTTCTTGAATAATGCGCGGATTATCAGTGCCCCAGAACCGAGTATTCTGCTTATTGACATGCCCTGAGAGATGGAAATGCGCTTCGTCACTCATAACCAATTTTGAAGGAAAATCATCCTCTTCAAGGTTGAGGTTTATGACGCGCTGGCAGTAATCTAGACGAGCTCGGTGGTCAGCAGGCAGCAGTTGATGAGTCATTTGAGTTTTATACGGGAACATCTTTAAGTCTTTCACCAAAATACGCTGCAGGGTCCGTCTGGAAATGCCCAATTGCGTGGCACGTCGCCTCGTTGATGTTTCTGGACACTCTTCCACATCTTCGCGCACAGCATCGATATTTTCAGCTGAACGGCCTGTTCTTGGTCTCCCAGACTTAGGTCTATCCAATGTTGAGCCAGTTGCTTCAAGGCGTGTGGCAAAGCGTCGAATTGTGCGACCAATCGGTGCCGGACGGTGGGGAAATCGTCGACGAAATTCACGTTGTGTTCTTATCACTGATGAATTATTCCGTAAGAACATTGACACAATTATTCCACGTTCTTGGGGAGTAAAACGGTCCATGTTTATTTTCAGTGTATTTTACATTTGTTCACTACACAATTTTCAACAACAGAATGACAGAAAATGTCATATAAAAAAAATAAAAGTATTTTCTTTAGTGCCAGTACTTTTGCGCCACCCAGTACGTTACCATCATTGAGCTAGATTAGGTAAGTAGGTACTTTTAATTAGGCATATGGTTATTGGTTACCTATAATATGATCTGAATATCACAGCACAACATGACCCCAAAAACACGAAACTTATCTAAAAGAATTTATGTCAAAACTGAGTGTGTCCGAAAAAATGTCCTACAAACTTGATTTAGCCCCATACCACCGTAATTGAGTTGAACACAATGCCCCCACGTTCACTCACTATATAAAAGGTATTGTGTGTATGTGTGTCACTTTGCATGACAAGGGAGCCATTTGAATGGCAGCCTGAATGTGGTCGAAATTGTAATTCGACCTTCGTGCTTGCTGGCCCTTGGAAAAACAAAAATCGTTCCGGTAGATTTCATTGACGATAATGAAATATACAATGATTTGATGGAAACGATAGCTAGTTTACATAAAAAATTGGATACAATCAAACTGACATCTGTCTACACTTGACAGTGGTATTAGAACAGTGCGCAGGTCGCAAGCGGCACACTTGCACCGTGCGCGGGCCGCACGACACAAATGACACGAGGGCCTTAAGTTCTATTTAGGGTGGTCCTAGATAGAATGTAGATTATAGAACTTCAAATAGTAGGTTCCTACGTTACGATTTGTGACTGCGCTAAATATCCAAAGGAAAATCTACCTTGAAGACTACATGTTCCTGCACCCCGTGCCGCGCATATCGCAACTTAATTTTTCGCAAAGCGAGGGCATGACATCACCAGCATCGATGCCAGAAATGCAGTAATTCACATTGTTATAGTATTGTGATCCGTGCGCGGCGATGTTTGAAAACAACTTGTTTGTTTTGTCAACTTATGATGTTATACTGAATCAGTTCCTTTCATTTCTCTTTGTTGTCCAAATTATCTTGTTTCAGCCTATATTCCTAACTCGGCAAAGTACAAAATTTTAGTAAGTGACAGATAAAGGTGTTGTTACCAGAAATTACATACCTTAGTATTGTACCTATTGAGAAGGTACCAACTTTCGGTGCATTCATGTAACTTATAGTTACTGATGGATGATTAGTCCCTAAAGCCGGAGCAGCGTCATCTATTGAGAGATTCTTGAGAATCATCCCAACCAAGCATTGTCAAGTTAAATTATTAAATTAGGTATTTCATTAAGTACATCAAGTTCACAGAGCACGAAAAAAAAAACGTTTCGTTAGGTGCGAAGCGTCATATTTTTTAATGCTCTGTGGTCAAGTACATCAGCACAAATGCTGTCAAAATAACCCCCAAAATCTAAATTTTGTGATTTGTAGCAGTATTGCTTGCTAAGCGTAGGTAATCCACATTTGAAACACGAATGGGGTTTGAATCCACATCCATCAGTACCTAAAGCCGGGACATGCCTTACTTAAGCTACAGTAAATTTTTTCTAATAAAATGATCTGTTGATTATGTAAGTACGCTAATCAGGAAATACTGCTATGTACCTAAAATTTTAAATCGACCATAGATGATTAGGAAGAAAGAAAGATAGGCAGACACTCAAAAAGTATTCTTTCTTCTATTATAATAGGGATAAAGGGGGCCCAGAAAACAGTTTTGTGATGGTTCTTTAATGCAATTATATGTCACAACCGTCACGGTCCAATTATTCTAAACGTGTCAGTTGTGTTGTCAGAAAACCATGCAATTCTACACAATTCTGGTCACTAGTCTAGGTCGTCGTAACACATAAATAGTGACATAACTTTACTCTCTGCACAAATCTAAAATACCATGGCTTTAAATAAAATTAGGGACAATATGCAGTGTAGTAGAAGGTATATTTTTAGGTACCTAGTAGTTGATGTTATTGTTGTAGTAATTTTAAAGAATAAAAGCACTTCCTTTAAAAAAAAGAAAGCAAGGAGAAGAACGAAGACCTCAAGGATTTAGAAGTTAGGCACCAATCTAAAACAACCAAAGACTAAAAGGTAGAAACCAACATAATAAACTGTGTAAACGATAAAAAAATACGAAACATTTTCAGGATAATGAAGGTTATTTGTACCCGTATAATCATCCAGGCGATCAGATAATCAAGTTGATTTCAGTAGGGTTAGCACGGCCGGTAGACAAAACTGTCTTTCCCCTGTTTTACTCCAAGCAAGTATGAAGAAAGTGACGTAAAATGGGGAAAGACAATTTTGTCTACCGTCCATGCTAACCCAGCTGCAGATTGGTGAATGAACTTTCATCACGGGAACTATATCTGCATTAAGGACACTATATTGAAACGGGTTCACTACGCCCCGCCACCAGTCCAAAACACGTATCAGCTTGCTACATTTCACCTGTGTCGACTCATCTAACGCTCATTTGAAGTAGATTTGCTATAAAACCTCTAACATCTAATGTAGATAAGTCCGTGAGATATTAATAAGTAGGTACACAAATTAGAAACTTTCAGAATCCGACAGTACGACAGTTTGAATAGCTGGTCTTCGATAACTATCAATGGTTGGCTCCGTTTTATGCCATTTACTCGATGAAGGTTTTTGTCAAGTCGTTATAATTATTAGCGTCGTGTATATCTTTAGAAATTAAAGACACTCAGAGTCGGTAACTGCATATACGATGCCTAACAATTTATAAAAAATATTTTTGACTTTTGAACTTGGCATTTTAGTCATCATTCGGTAAAGTGAGAATGTAGTTGTTTTTTATTTAGTCAGGTACTCCGCAACTGATGCAGCTCCGAATATTTTAAATGGCTAGAGACACGTGTTAACATCACAAACTCTTGTAGGTACTTATCCCAGCTAAGCAAAAAGCTGAAAAGGAACCATATAATCAAACTTGTAGATAGAAGTGTAATCGATCGGGTAGATGAAGACGGGTTTGACTACCCACACCTTCAAACCCAAGCCACCCAACTAAACTTTTACTCATGGCACCGTCGATCGCAAAAGAAAGATAGAACTACGAAAAAAAATCTTATTCTGCGGACAGCCATTGAGAATTTCAGATATCCACAACTCCCATGTTCAACATCACACATCATAGGTACTAATTTTGACATCATAGGTAGTTAGGCCATTCATAACAAAGTAATTATAAATTTTGAACACATTGACACGAATCTTGTATGATCTATAGGCATGTAGTTATCCTGAAAGAAATTGTATGTCCCAGAAAGGCTAACGAGCTAAATAACGGTGGTTATCAGAAGCCGCATCAGCTGTAACCAGAGAGATAGCATCTAGCCAATTGTGTGGACTGTTCTCACGAGACGCTGACTCGTATTCCTCATTACTTGTTTAAAGACAGCCTTCCGCAGTTTTGGAGACATAAATTCTAGGCTAGCAGACCCTATTAAATATTTGTTATCGAATACTTATTCCCTTTGGAATAAATAATCATAAGATACATGGGTAATTGCTGTGTTTGTCGGACATTCGTAAAATTAGATGCAGGGTACGAGTTCATTCTTGTTAAATATTTGGTAGGTAATCAATCAGGCACAAGTGCACTGTTTTGTGAATAATATTAATTAAATGGACTCGTAGCTCGTAGTAACCATTAATGTTTAGTTATAAACTAGTTTTTTTTTCAAGTGTTAAAAGAGTCCTCTCTAAGGGTAGGCAACGCACCGGCAATGCCTTCGGTGTTGCAGATGTCCATAGGCGGCGGTGACCACTTACCAGCAGGTGGGCCGCCTGCTTGTTTGCCACTCATCTCATAAAAAAAAAAAAAATGTAAAACGTTTATTTTTATACTAGCTTTTGCCCGCGGCTTCGCACGCATGTATTATGTTATTTCTACGTTTAGGTAGTCTAATAATAGCTTAGTTCATGCATTTTCTCTATACCAAATCACAAAATCCACAAAACTTTTTCGAAGCTCAGCACGTATTAGCAGATTAGGTAGCACACGTGTAAAAATGTTGTTTAGGTTGTAGGTAGGTATGGCTTTTCACGTGTCATCAGATCACCTACACATTGATAAAATAGTCAGTTAGAAACTGCAAATCATATGTATGTACCTACTTAGACCTTATACTTAGCCGTTAGTTTTTTTTAAATATACGGTAGATCTAGGCATCTAACGAATAAAAGTTCTATGGTATACCTACATAGTTACCAGTGATACGTTCGATCTTTTCCTTGTCATTTTCACTTCAACAGATTGTTCTTGTGTTTTCACCATAAAAACCGTTCAAGTCTTGATAAGAGGTTCCAGTAAATTTTGTTTAGGTAGTAGGTATACCTACTTAAGTACTTACCTATTATTTAGGCAGTTTAGAAAAATACAAAATGTGTGTTATTGGTCAGTTTTTCACATCCGCGCGCTTTTCGTTCCAAAGAGTATCTTTGTTGCATTCACCACATATTTTTTTTTACTTTCATAAGTTTGACTCCATACGAATTGAGTATTTAGCCAGTGCCAATAATAAGATTATATAATACTTACTTTACAGCTGCAGTATTGCATTAACCTATACGATGCGTACTTAATTAGTTTTGTTAATACTAATTAGAAATCACAAGTATTTACGTACGCCACTGTAAAAAGAGTTGACATTTATATTATGTCCGGTATTTACCACGTTGTCTCATTCCCACTGCACTTTCAACATAGTGGTGGGAGTGAGAAAATAACATGTGTACAAAGCTCTAATCAGATTCACTTTTGCAAAGAATGTTCCATTTTTAGGGTTCCGTAACAGTTTTAAAATAAAGGAACCCTTATAGGTAACTGTACTTACCTAATAATATTAATAATATGACATTGATAATACTGTTTTTTTATTATTTGTTTTTATATTGTATACATTAAATTACTTTTTTTTAAAATATTTTATTTGTAACGCCTTAGACGCTTTTTTGAACTGTTATGTTACAAACTGTAAAATAAATTGAATTTGAATTTGAATATGAATTTGAGGTAAGATCACTTTGTTGTCCGTCTGTTTGTCTTTCTAAATATCTGTCGAGACCATTACTTATTTTAGGAATAACGGAAAGAATTAAGCTGAAATTGATATATATGATCAATTAATTCAAATACGGCTATCAACATCATCATCATCATCATAATCATCATCATTAACAACAACGTCCTGAAGACGTCCACTTTCAAAGACCTTTCTTCTTCTTGCCAAATTCTAATAAATTTTACAACTTGTCCGTAGAGCCAAGCAATTACCACCAAAAAAGAAAAAAGAAGTTTACATTCTGATTGCATAAATACACCCAAAGATATAATTAACCTTCTTGGAGCAACCGAGTAACCAATAATTTTTACTCTAACCTGTGGTTTGTCCCAAATAGAATATAACTGCTTAGTTTGTTCGTTGAAAAGCCCACAGACCTAAAATATTTTAACTATTAAAACTCATTTACTTACGTGAAAGAAGAAGAAGAAATCAAAATCGAACGTTACACGGCCATGTTGCTAATTCGAGGATCTTACCATAAAGTATAATTATACTTACCTATATCTATGTACCCTTAGAGTATAGACTAAAAGCATAGAGAGAACTTCATTATCTGTCAAGCGTACCACTTTTTTGGACACTTTTTATAAGAAGTGGACACTTTGATGTGAATGAGTCTGACAGATTTGTATAGAAAAACCTTAGAGTATAGACTAATAGCAAAGAGGGATCATCAAAACGATAGTATATTTGTACTGCTCACACGTATCGCTACGTCAGTGGCGAAGGAAAGAAACAAACATATAGTAATTAGCTACACTTGCGAAATTTCACCGTACCATTTTTTCGACTCGAGTCAACTGTTTTTTCTGTTTGACTTTTCGCAAGCGTAGCTAATTACTTTGTGTTTGTTTCGTTCCTTCGCCACTGACGTAGCGATACGTGTAAGGAGTACAAATATAATATCGTTTTGATGGATATCTCTATGCTTTTAGTCTATACTCTAAGTAAGTACCCTTTTAAAACATTTTTCATAAAATATTTCGTATCATTGGCTAAGTACAAATGTCGTCTAATGCCAAAATAAAAAAACATCTACTTTCACACTATTAATATTTGTTGGTATATGTATCTATTTAACTTCTAAAATGCTAAACAAACCTGTAAAAATATAAATAGGAAACCTATAAAATGTTTTGATTCTCTTAGAGTAGCGGTACTAATATTACTCTTTGGTCATATCCATTCACAGAGTCTTTTTCTTTAATCTTTGCCTCCAGATAAACATGTGGCACAGAGTGTAGTCGATTGTTTTTTTTTCTAATCTGTGACAATATGTGGTAACTTACAACCACAGCTTACAACTTACCGTTATGGCGGAAACAGTAGCCAACTTAAAAAAAAAAACTTACCTAAAACCTTTACCTAAAAACCTAACTTAGTAACGTACCTAAAACCTTCCCATTCATTCAATAACGCATTTAAAAATATTGATAGACAGAGAAGAGTTAGTTGTATGAAACGTGCGCTACACGTATAAGTGCTAACCTAGTACTAACCTAACCTAACTTTTTTCTCTATGGGAGTCCCATCTCTTCAGCGTAAGCGGTTATTTTCTCTATGCTTACTATAAGTAACCAAAAAAAAAACAACAAGCGGCCATGTTGTTTAAAACTCCGATTCGTTCCGTAATGAAATCTTAATAATTGTCATCAAATTTTTTTAAACGATATTTCAATTTTAATATATCCTATGTTAAGCGCCGGTTATTTCTAAGCATATTAGTAAAAACCGCATGAAAATCCATTCAGTATTTTAGGAGTTCAGTCATAACAAACAAACAAACAAACAAATAAACAAACAAACAAACAAACAGACAAAGTGTTTAAAAAGTGGCTTAACGTGATCAGCGGCTAATTTTAAGCCAACCTGTGTAATTTTTTTGTTGATATCTTGCAATTACAGACTTTTTTATCTCTACAGTTTTATTATATGTATAGATATAGATGTATAGAAGATACTTACACCTATTTAAACTATGATTATGGCCAGTTGTGTTGTTCAGTCTTCATTCAACGTGATCGTCGGCTTTTGATTATTACTTTTGCTATATTTAATGCACAAATTGCACAATACAATGCCTTCTACTTACCGGGCCATATTATATTCGCGCGTTTTCTCCAATATCAGTTTTCAATTTACCATATCGTCGACGAAAAAGGTTCAGTTTCTAAAATTACATATCGCATACAAAAATACCAGTTCGACCTAAAATCATCTTCAACTCCCAACTTTGGGATCCTTAACTTCCAACTTTGGCATCCAACTCTAAAATGAGCTACTAATAATCAAATAGTGTCTCAAAAATGGAAAATCCCTGAGATTTCCTGAGCACCCTCGTCAAGCTATCCGACTCTGTTAAAGGAGGTCGAGACGAGACTCGAGCCGAGGTATCTCTAAAGTAGCCGAGACGAGACTCCGCTCCAAGTATCTAAAGCGTAGTAGACTGGCTGGCCAATGTTATCGTACCTCTACTTATAGGTACAACCTCAGTATAAATTCCAATCACATTAGCTAGATTGAAGTGGATAACGTTAGGAGAGGTTTTAAAAGAACATTTCTTTCCTTTGGAATTAAGTAAACCTCAGAAAAGCCATAAATGTCACTTCATCAGCCTAATAAGTTCCCACTGCTGGGACACGGGCCTACTCTCACATGGAGAGAGTTTAGGCCATAATCCATCGCACTGGCCAAGTTGGGGTTGGTCATCATTCTCATCAACATCAACAGCCTGAAGAAGTGCACTGCTGAAAATAGGCATCCTCCAGAGAGCGCCATTTTGAGCGGTTGCTCGCCTCCTACATGCCAACGGCGCCCCGCGGTTTTCACCAGATCGTCAGTCCACCTAGTAGTGATCATTCTTAGTTTAGTTATTAGTTAATTGATCATTCGTGATCTAAAAACTTCGTTCTTCTATGGTTCAGTGGTCACAGCAAGGTTACACAAGCCACAATCTACTAGACAGCCCATATAACTGTATTTTTAATGTCTTTCAGGCATGTATTTTTAATACAAGTATCTTTCAGCCATTGCGTTTAATCTACCGTATAAACTTCCCTCAGTGGCTGGACTACGCAATGTAATTTCAGATAATAGCTGTAGGCACAGATAAACAGTATGGGTGTATGAGCTTATGTATTAAACACTGATGGCTCAGACGCTGTTCGAAGCTCTTTTAGGTGTGGTGGGGCATCGAGGTAGAGACGTAGAGGTCTCAAGGTGTTAATTGGCGGTGCTTCCTTGTGGTCCAACTATTAAAATGATATTATTAAAAAATATGATGATGATTGTCAAGTTAAAAATGTGCACAGTCGTTTTGGTCATTCATTCGATCCGTGGACTTTAAGTGCTACGAGTAACCATGTCCAATTGCCCATACTGTTCGTATTGCTCACAGAGAGCATTGCACTGGATGCAATTCATGCAATGCAATTTTGCCAGTTGAAGTTTTAAAAGAAAGTGGAAGCTTTCTTACTTTTGTTATAGCGTTAGAACATAAACTTGAGATAGCTAAAGAGTAAAGAGAGTAAATACTTTGAAAATTAGTGCACCTGTCTATATCTGAGCAGTATTAGTGTACCTAGGTAGTGTGTTATGTTAGTATGACTTCATCTTACTTAGGAAGGCCATATCTCAAAATATCCGAGTCGCAAATACACTTATGTGTAATGCCTAGACCTCTGTAGTCTATTCCAATCTATACTAATATTATAAAGAGGAAAGATTTGATTGTTTGTTTGTTTGCATTGAATAGGCTCCGAAACTACTGAACCGATTTGAAAAATTCTTTCACTCTTGGGAAGCTACACTATCCCCGGGTCACATAGGCTATATTATATTCTCAAAAAATTTAGGGATCCTAACTAAAACTCTAATAATGTGACCTAAGGTGTAAATAAGTTACCTAAAATATTCTTTACATCGCGTGCGCTGCGAAAACTACCGGTACGGTACGGTATTATACCCGTGCGAAGCCGCGGTGGACCGCTAGTCTAAAATAATTTGATAATAATTTAAAAAGTTAAAAAGTAGACAGTTGAATAAAAGTTAATAAGTTTAATTAAGTAATTTCCTTTAGGTACATTAAAAATGTACTATTTTTTTAAAATGTAAACGAATGACGTGACGAGCTAGTCGTTCGGCTGGTGTTAAGCGTCACGACTGCCCATAACAGATTGCAGTGTCACTCGGAACTGTAAATAAAAGTTTCGCGTGACTGCGCACTGCGCACGTCATCCTGAGACATAACAGTCAAAAAAGATTTCATCAGTTCTTAACTCAATACTCAATAATTTATTGCAAACATTATACATTACATGCAGGTGTTAATTAACATCAGTTAATTAGTCTCAGTTGCCCAGTAATTTCACTAGCTACAATGCCCTTCAAACCGGAACACAGTAGTGTTTGCACACTACTGCTTGGCGGCAGACTAACTGGCAAAGCGGTGGTACCTACCTAGACGAACTTTGCAGAAAAGTCCTGCTACCCAGTATCTGTTGATTACGTAGGTAGGTAATAAACGTAACTTAATTGCCAGAGTTAAAACATTGGAACTTTAGTTAAAAACAACTTTTCAATTGATTTTAAGTAACAGCCGAAGGAACATCGCATTTGAATAAACTTCAAAATGATTAGTAGGTAAATGGTCGAACGTGCCCGCGCTCGGCCACTGCGGATATAGCAAACAACCAAACAATGACAAATAAACGTACACGACCGTTGTCCGTACCGTACGTACGGCCAATTTCTCTCTATTTGGTCACAGACAACCGTGGTCCGAACCACTTCGGAGCACGTGCCGCAGTCACGCGCCAGTCGGCGGGTGGCTTTATGTCGCACACGGAAGACAATGAAAGATGGCGAGTGAAAAGCAGTCTAATGGAAACTAGAATAAATTATTTCTGCATTTTTTAATGCTATTAAGTGTACTTGACAGCTGTGGAATGAACTTCGTCCAGCGCTCTTTTCCCAGAGCTACAACATGCAGCATTTTGGAGGCTCATAAGAATATTATCACAGGGTAGGCAATAAAATAAATTAAAGTAAATCTAGTGTTACCTCTTCCCATCAGAAGGGCAGTTTTTTTTTTCTCTTATATTTTGGCTCCACACATAGTGTATTTAGCCAGTGTCAAGTATTGTAATTTTTCATAATGATAGAATATTTCACGTAAGTCAAGTCTTAGTCACAGTCTGCGTAGTCACAGTCCAGTCTAAGTCAGGTAGTCTCAGTCCAGTCTAAGTCATGCCCTAGTAAAGTGGTGGCAACTTTACTAGAAGCTTCTATGGAATTTTGGAAGCAACACGAAAAACACGTTTCGTCACATTATATCACTTGCCCACACTCATGCTCGTAATTCAGCACTTAATGCGTAAAACGCCACCGATTTTAATCATTAACACCGGAAAAAGCACGAGTTTTGAAAAATAATACAATGCAACGACGTGAACTTTTCCGCGTTCCCGCCAAAACTCAGAGGGGCAGTTTGCTTATTTGCTTTATATCTATAGTATAAAATAACCGGCCAAGTGCGAATCGGACTCGCGCACGAAAGGTTCCGTGCCATTATCTATCCCTGCCATCTAGTGTTGAGTAGCAGTACTAGCATTTATAGCAGCGCCATCTATGACTCATCTGGTACGCGAGCATAAAAATCACGTTTGTTGTATGGGAGCCCTCTTAAATGTTTATTTTATACTGTTTCTTGGTACTTGTTGTTATAGCGGCAACAGAAATACATCATCTGTGAAAATTTCAACTGAAAGAGGTAGTTACTAGGCATGGATCAAATCACAAGGAGCAGGTGAAAAATCATATGATTTTATGTTTCATAAATCACTCTGCTACTTTTTTGTCAGACACTCAGCTACGAATCACAGTGTGATAATCACACTTAAGAGAATCATGGCTTCGGATTTCATAATACGAGAGTAGCATTAGCGGTGAATATCAAAACAAATAATTTTATTTATGCTTCAGTAAACAAACTGAGACCTAAAGAGTATAATTTTATTAACATTGTGGTGTAGCGGTGAACTTTGATCTGAGAGTAGCGTTAGATTACTTAGTAATCATTTGTAGCAGGTCGGCACTTCACAAGGTTGCTCCTAAATCACATCTCTGTTCCATTTCATAAAGCACAGCCAATCACCATTGATCATAAATTCATTAGGCATATGAAAAATCACATGCTGTGAAAAACCACAGGTGAAATCACAGTGATAAAAATAAATCATACGATGAAATGACTATGATTTTAAAGTAGCAATTATTTCCATGCCTAGTAGTTACCCGTGATTTCATTCTAACTATCCTAGTTTTGGTATTAGGGTGTATCATAACTTTCCAGTCGTTATATTTTCATGTAGCGTTCGATTTCGATCTCTTTCTCGGGGGTTGGGCCACTCCACTCGACAGTCGACAGCGCCCCGACCCGTTCAGGAAATGAATTTAAGAGCAAGCTCTGACATCGCATTACCTTGAATCGAATTTCAGTGGAACGGCTTTTTGATATTGTTCCTTGTCTTCATTACTTATTAAACTTCGAGTGATTTTGCGTGGGGGGGGGGGGGGGATTCTAACGTTTTGGATAACTTCCTCTACCAAATCCTACTAATATTATAAATGCGAAAATTTGTGTGTATGTGTGAATGTTTGTTACCTTATATCTCGTAAAGCAATTTTGATGAAATTTCGAATGCAGATAGCTTTTACTCTGGATTAACACATAGAATTTATCCGCGGGTAACACCGCGGGGCGCAGCTAGTACTTAATAAAACGATTATCAACAGTAACTAATAACATCTAAAAACTATAGGTACCTTAATGATTATATCTATAGAATATCATGCATAAATGGACAAATATTAATAACCTGATTTGTAGAATGGTGGTGGTGGTGGTATCGTAATAAAAACAGGTAAGTACTTAAAAACAGTTTTTTGATATTTTCTGTTTTGTTTTAATTTAACACGAGCATTGAACATCGACGATTCCAATGAAATAGTCCGCGAACAAAACGAATACATACCAACGAGGGGCATTGTCCTCTATAATTGGACCTTTCATCATTTATTTCGCTATTATTTTGCTTTTCCGTTATAGATTCAGCTTTATTCAGTTAAATTACCATTCTGTTTTCAGTTATACGAAAGTTATTATTTTTGTGTAGGTACCTACCCATTGCGGATGTCCTTACTGCATTAATTCATATTGTAAATTAGCCAATAATTTTTTTTCTGTTTTACCCAAGGAAGTTGTATGGTAGCTGCGCCCGTGGTTTCACCCCTGGATAAAAAGTATCTGTTAATCTCGTAGGTATTATGAGCTATCTCTATTCCAACTTTCATCCAAATTCATCTAGCCGTTTTACCTAAACGGTAACAAACACACACACACAAACTTTTTCGCATTTATAATGTTAAATAGTATTGTAGAATATACTATAGGTACAACTTTCTTGGTTTCACCCTAATTAATAAATAATACTTACACAGACTTTTGACCCAGACAATAATATGAATGGCCCTAACTAACTGTACTGATATAGCTCTTAGAATTAGCAAGTTGATATGGCAATGGGCAAGCCACATCGCTCGTAGAACTGACAACCGATGGGGGCCGACGATCTGGTGAAAGCCGCGGGGAGCCGATGGATGCAGGAGGCGAGTAGCCGCTCAAAGTAGCGCTCTCTGGGGGAGGCCTATGTTCAGCAGTGGACGACTTTAGGCTGTTGATGATGATGATGATGAACTAACCCATCGAGATAAGATAATAACTAGCCAACATTCAAAACCGCATCACAGAGTAACCTCTACTAGTGTAAAGTTACCACTATCCTGAAAGGAGAAATCTATATTAGGTACTTTTAGCTTTGCTAGCCTTCCGGTAGAATCGGAAGTGCTTTCACATTATTTCGATATTTGAATATTTCTCTCGCTGTATTTTAACAACCTACCGCACATACCCAAACGTGCTAAGCCTCAGCATTATAAACCATAAATCCACTTTAACGCCGTACGCTGACACTCGACGAGTTACTACAACGGCTGTCATACAATTCCGGCATTAAATTAAGTCTAAATGTATATCAAACCGACAGAACAGATAGACAATGGCGGCAATTTTCCTTAGTTACCGCAGGAACCACGTTTTAAGTTACCATGACAACTTACAGGGTTGCCAGTCTCTATTTCCCACAAGGATTTATAGCGTGGCCAGTATCTATTTTCCCCTTTATGTTGTAGTTCCATGACTTTTCCTGAAACGGTGACTTAATTTTAATTTAATGGCTCTGTAGGGTTAGCACGGCCGGTAGACAAAACTGTCTTTCCCCTGTTTTACTCCAAGCAAGTATGAAGAAAGTGACGTAAAACGGGGAAAGACAATTATGTCTACCATCCATGCTAACCCAGCTGGTAAGCTACAGATATATTTCCCTGGGGGACCAAAAATTTTATTTCAATAGTGTCGTTAAACTGTGGGTATTAATTCGTAATAGAGAAAACCTACTCAACTTACTAATTTATTGAATAAAATGTTCTACCCTAGATCCTGTCTTGTGGGTTTTGATACAAAGCTAACGTAGGAATAATTATGATTACTGTCCGGGGCGAGCTGATGAATGCTAGCGCGACACAATCTCGCCCCAACCCGGCGGCGAATGGATCACGGGGGGGTTTAGTGGATTTGAGTCCCACATACCCTCTGCCATCTCCTCCGTGGTGGCAGGAAAGTGCGAGGGCATTTCCCCCCCAAAAAAGTAATATAATTACTGTCATAATAAAAATATACTAACTTACATAAATTAAAAGTTCATAAAAAAATTAGTAAGTAAATACGCTTATATAGTTCAGCTAATTCCAAATAAGCACTAATATTTAGCAGTACCCAAAAATACCCTTTCTTAGCTATTTATTAAGCTCGTCATGTAAATTCGTAAGTAACCCCACGCATCGTTTGTATTATTTTCTTACGTTGACAACCCTAAGTCGACCGCGTTCCAAATGAATGATGAAAATTATTCGCTGAGAAAAGGAAATATAGAATTTCCCGGGAGACCGGATTGCGCTGTTTGTCCCTCCTTTTTGTTTGTGATTAATTTTATATCAATCATATTTATGTTGGTCGTTCGAGATATCGGAAATTAGGTTATCAAAAGGACTCTCTTTACGTTTCTAGGCGTATTTGTTTCAATGGTTATTAGGTAGTAGAGTAGGTACATATTTGATGATACAACATTGTGCTGGTGTGGAATTTCATCTGTTACTTAGGGTTTTATGGGACTTTACATAGTATAATTATATTCGGACTTTACATAGTACGGTAGTAGTATAATTATATTCGATTTTTAGAGTGTTTACAGAGGGATGAGACGGAAGGAAATATTTCAGTTTTTACTCTATTCCGCGCATTTGAGTTTTTGAGAGATATCAAAAAATCTCAACCCGTTAAAACGTGTTTCTCGTAGGTATAGGGAGCCCGGTTTATTATTTGTTATGTAAATATACGGTAATAATGCATATTCTGAAATTTCACATAGAGTAGATACCGAAGGCTTATTAATTAGGGTCCCGTTTCTATCCTTTGGGTACAGAACGCTACAACATAAAAGTAATAATTTTGTCTATGACGAAACAACAATGCGTTTGACAGACTGCTTCAAGGATCTACACATCAACAGCCGGAAGATGTCTACTGCTGAACATAGGCACAGATAATATCATACTATACTAGACATAGGCCTCTTCTATAAAACGCCACTTTGGACGCTCATCATAGGGGGGATTTGCCACAATCACCACCTTGGCAGGCGTCTTAGTGATCGTTGAAAGTTTTAATGCACCGAGGAGAATGCTGCTGCCCATTCCCTGGATATTCCCTTAGCCGGCTCTTACGGCACCCACGGGATGAGATGGGGTGGTCTTATTGTCACACCGCCCCGGGAGCACACGGGGCTAAATATCTATATAAACCATAAATCAAACTCGCATGTGGGTAAACGCCAAGAAATATTCGTAGGTAAACGCGAAAGATGGGAGGTGCAATGATGCAATCCCAAAAATGTTTTTTAAACTTTTTCCACTCTCCGAGTGCGCTGGTAATGCTTTCAGCTTCAGCATACTCTGCCGGATTATGCTCATATTTCAAGCTGGAGCGTGCCATATCACAGTCTATATTACAGTTTCGAGCTTCATACGCTATGCTTGGTTTGGTATTTTTACTGAAATGTTTCGCATCACGGAGATGCTTGTGAAAAAAAAAAGATATATTGAGATTAAAGTTTCTGAATGTCTTTTTGTAACGACACTTCTTTAAAAGCGGTAGTTGGCTTAATATTTGAAGTGATCTCCAAGGCTTTATCAAATTATTTCGTTTAATTTTTTAAATCTGGCAACGTTTTTAATCTTTAGAGATGCGCCTGCTGCAGCTAAGGATTAGTTTTTACTAATAAATTGTGATTTTACTCAGATTAATAAAATAATTACATAAACCCGCGATAAAATGTCGTCACACGATACCCCGTTTGTGTAAAAAAACTTATTTGTTAGGTACAGAAACTCAAGTACAAAATGTAATATTTTATTGTCATGGCAATACCTCTGTTCTACATCGTTGCTTTGATATTAACTAAGGGAATTATTACTTTTTACTAGCCCTCCCCTATTTAACAGCTGTAAGGGATAAAAGCTCCGTATCAACAAATTTTATTGCATGCGTTGTGGTTATTAAATACAATAGCCATAGTATAACGTTTTATTGCCTATTAAAGTAGGTTTCGGGAGCTATTAATTATTTAGATTTGATGAATAGTAATTTCAGTTGATATGATCGCGACACAATTTTTTTAAATAGGTTGTTATACCGCTCGAAATATGTTTTTAATTAATTACTAACTAAATTGTTTATGTGACAAGTTACGGCTAGAGTCCTGGCTTGGCAAATCAAAATCAAAGTAGATAAAAAAAATAGATGAAATTGACGGTTACTGTTATTGTGAGCCCAGCCACAGCAAATTGTGTTGTAAACTGCAACTGGAAATTATTGATGTGCGCTACTGGCAACATTATTATTTTTTATTGTCAACTAGCTGCACCTCGGGGTTCACACGATGACGTGAAGAGGGAACAAACACAACTTTCGCCTTTATAATATTAGTGTGATACACAGAGTGTGATTTGTTTATATTTTATTATCCCCTGCACTTACCTATGAGTATCTATAACTATATACAGCCAAATTCAAAGTGAAATATACTAACATTGCCCTGACAGCAGAATCAGCTGATAGCAGGGATTATAAACTAACATTTTTAGGCCTGTGGCGTACCCATGAAAAAGTTTTCATACCAGCTTCTCTCTGGTGATTTTAATAGTTTTTGATCACCTATTGAAGATTTATAAATTCAGGTAGCTACATTTTTCATAGTATTGACATAACTAAATAAAATTGTGACAAATCTGATAGAATTTATGGGCAAAATCATGGTAATTCTGATAACGCTCAACCATTTCGTGGCAACAACCCTAAAAATCAGCTAATTCAACTGTCAGTGCAATGTTAAATATTGCATATTGAATATTATGGCTCTGTTATAATTAAGGATACTATACCAGGTACCTTAAAACTTCAGGTGTCATACATACCTAATTAGTTATAAAAATCCCGAACATTACCTACCTACCTAGAATCACAGACCCCGTCAGAATTATCATCAGACTTAGTATCTGTCTCATTCAAGTCACGTCCGAACACCAAGTTCGATGACACAAATGCATTTAGCTGTAATTAGCAAGCAGGCCCAGTTACTGCCCCGTGCAGGCCCTAATGGACGAATTAAGGGTACTGAGCGCATAACGGGATGTCCTAAAACTGGTGCGGGAAGCCCTTGATAGGAATTTAAAGGAGCCGTTGGAAGAATCATGCATGACTTTTGGGCATCAAAAACACGTCTTGAATATTCTTAGCCAATTAAAATAAAAAATAAATAAATATGCGTGGACGTGTGGACATTTCACACAGCGCCATCTAGCCCCAAACAAAGCATAGCTTGTACTGTGCGAACCAGATAACTGATACAATACTTAGATACTAAGACAAGTAGACCCTTACCTACTCATCGGTGAGAACCAAGTCTATTGTAGACTGAGGTTTTTACTCCGTGGTATTGTGATAAACATAATGTACCTATACGAAATATCCACGTTGATCTAGACATTTTGAATCATATTCCCAGACACTACGGTCTATTATTGAAGACGTATAATAAACAGCTGCGTAGACTAATTAAAGGAGCAGACAATAATTTCGCGTTAAAAGCTTTGAAACTTGAACGGTGGTATTTAAACGGAGGAACCTTGAGGTTTCCTCAGGTTTCTTCTAGAATTCGCGTCTAAGTTTGAGCCAAACTTAATTTTAAGAATACATTTCTGGCTTCTTGAAATACCTTTTCAGTCGTCTTTTAGATAGCAAATCCTTTTTTTTTTTTTTTTTTTTTGCCCTTTTGGGCAGGCTAAAGTCGTGAGACCATACCGCCTAGTCTTTCGTGGGAGATAGCAAATCCTTTTTGATAAACTTTTATACAAACTGTCTGTCTTATAACGAAAGAAAATAATACATACAGTGCCACCAACTTATCTGTTCCGTTGGATGCTCTGCCGTCTCTTTTTAACGAGGCCGCTCCCTGCACTGTTAGAAGGAGATGACGGAAAATCGACCGGAACAGATAAATTGGTGGCACTGTACATACCTAATGTTATCCTACTACCAAAAAGGTTATATATCCTCAAACTACCACGCTCTAGATTGATGTTTCCCCTAATCTGTGACAACAATCGACTCTATACTCTACTCCACAGATTAGAGAAAAAAACAATCTTTGCTCTACTCGTGCTCTACTCTAGCTATTACAACGCTTATTATTTAAGGTGGAACGTTTCACTAGCGCGGCATATTCAAATTTTCTTGCGTTCTTTTGCCAATAATAGCTAAACCGATGATATGTAGGTGATACTTTTAATTGTAACTTATTGATATTGATACATTCTATTTATTTGCGCAAAATTAGTTTTCATGTAATCACGTTGAGTAATTAAGCTAATATTGGCAAAAGAACGCAAGAAAATGTGATTGCCTCGGTAGTGATACGTTCTACCTTAAAAGCGAATTCAAACACGAAACCTTAATTTGGCAGTTCAATACGCAGTGTTATGTGCAGTGTTATGTGTGCTAAGGAGGGTTTAAATTATGAGTTAGGTACATTCAAAAAGTTACTCAAAATGCAAGAACATGGCATTTTTTAAAGGATTAAATAGAAGATTATTTTGTAGCGGTAGGGAAAGCAATCCGGCCTGCATTTCATCTAAAATAATTTAAGAAATCCCTAATAGTAAACTGATTTCGTTCGACCTCACTGATTGATCGACATCCATTGTTTTCGCTAATGATATCGTTGCCCAGAACAATTCTATTATTAACCAGCGCTATTGTTCTTGAGGCTCCTGGATGATATCATACCCACAGAGGTTTCCTTATGAACTTATTTCCTTCAGGCATCTATACATCTATACATATAATAAAACTGTAGAGATAAAAAAGTCTGTAATTGCAAGATATCAACAAAAAAAATACACAGGTTGGCTTAAAATTAGCCGCTGATCACGTTAAGCCACTTTTTAAACACTGTCTGTTTGTTTGTTTGTTTGTTTGTTTGTTTGTTTGTTTGTTTGTTTGTTTGTTATGACTGAACTCCTAAAATACTGAATGGATTTTCATGCGGTTTTTACTAATATGCTTAGAAATAACCGGCGCTTAACATAGGATATATTAAAATTGAAATATCGTTAAAAAAATTTGATGACAATTATTAAGATTTCATAACGGAACGAATCGGAGTTGTAAACAACATGGCCGCTTGATGGTTTTTTTTTTGGTTACTTATAGTAAGCATAGAGAAAATAACCGCTTACGCTGAAGAGATGGGACTCCCATAGAGAAAAGAGTTAGTTGTATGAAACGTGCGCTACACGTATAAGTGTAGCGCACGTTTCATACAGCTAACTCTCCTCTGTCTATCAATATTTTTAAATGCGTTATTGAATGAATGGGAAGGTTTTAGGTACGTTACTAAGTTAGGTTTTCAGGTAAAGGTTTTAGGTAAGTTTTTTTTAAGTTGGCTACTGTTTCCGCCATAACGGTAAGTTGTAAGCTGCCACATATTGTCACAGATTACAAAAAAAAAACAATCGACTACACTCTGTGCCACATGTTTTTTTTTTTTTTTTTTTTTCTTATATTTTGGCTCCACACATAGTGTATTTAGCCAGTGTCAAGTTTTGTAACTTTTCATCGTATTATGGAAATTTTCACTTAAAATCAAGTCATAGTCACAGTCAGAGTAGTCATAGTCTAGTCTAAGTCATAATCCAGTCTAAGGCATGCCCTAGTAAAGTGGTGGCAACTTTACTATAGAGGCTTCTATGGAATTTTGGAAGCAACACGAAAAACCACGTTTCACTACATTATATCACTTGCCCACACTCATGCTCGTAATTCAGCACTTAATGCGTAAAACACCACCAATTTTAAACATTAACACTGGAAAAAGCATAAGTTTTGTAAAATAATTCAATGCACCGACGTGAACTTTTCCGCGTTCCCGCCAAAACTCCTGCCACATGTTTATCTGGAGGCAAAGATTAAAGAAAAAGACTCTGTGAATGGATATGACCAAAGAGTAATATTAGTATCGCTATTCTAAGAGAATCAAAACATTTTATAGGTTTCCTATTTATATTTTTACAGGTTTGTTTAGCATTTTAGAAGTTAAATAGATACATATACCAACAAACATTAATAGTGTGAAAGTAGATGTTTTTTTTTATTTTCGCATTAGACGATATTTGTACTTAGCCAATGATACGAAATATTTTATGAAAAATGTTTTAAAAGTGTACTTACTTAGAGTATAGACTAAAAGCATAGAGATATCCATCAAAACGATATTATATTTGTACTCCTCACACGTATCGCTACGTCAGTGGCGAAGGAAAGAAACAAACATAAAGGAATTAGCTACGCTTGCGAAATGTCAAACAGAAAAAACAGTTGACTCGAGTCGAAAAAATGGTACGGTGAAATTTCGCAAGTGTAGCTAATTACTATATGTTTGTTTCTTTCCTTCGCCACTGACGTAGCGATACATGTGAGCAGTACAAATATACTATCGTTTTGATGATCCCTCTTTGCTTTTAGTCTATACTCTAAGATTTTTCTATACAAATCTGTCAGACTCATTCACATCAAAGTGTCCACTTCTTATAAAAAGTGTCCAAAAAAGTGGTACGCTTGACAGATAATGAAGTTCTCTCTATGCTTTTAGTCTATACTCTAAGGGTACATAGATATAGGTAAGTATAATTATACTTTATGGTAAGATCCTCGAATTAGCAACATGGCCGTGTAACGTTCGATTTTGATTTCTTCTTCTTCTTTCACGTAAGTAAATGAGTTTTAATAGTTAAAATATTTTAGGTCTGTGGGCTTTTCAACGAACAAACTAAGCAGTTATATTCTATTTGGGACAAACCACAGGTTAGAGTAAAAATTATTGGTTACTCGGTTGCTCCAAGAAGGTTAATTATATCTTTGGGTGTATTTATGCAATCAGAATGTAAACTTCTTTTTTCTTTTTTGGTGGTAATTGCTTGGCTCTATGGATAAGTTGTAAAGTTTATTAGAATTTGGCAAGAAGAAGAAAGGTCTTTGAAAGTGGACGTCTTCAGGACGTTGTTGTTGATGATGATGATGATGATGATGATAGCCGTATTTGAATTAATTGATCATAGATATCAATTTCAGCTTAATTCTTTCCGTTATTTCTAAAATAAGTAATGGTCTCGACAGATATTTAGAAAGACAAACAGACGGACAACAAAGTGATCTTACCTCAAATTCATATTCAAATTCAAATTCAATTTATTTCACAGTTTGTAACATAAGAGTACAAAAAAGCGTCTAAGGCGTTACAAATAAAATATTTAAAAAAAAAGTCATTTAATGTATACAATATAAAACAAATAATAAAAAAATAGTATTATCAATGTCATATTATTAATATTATTAGGTAAGTACAGTTACCTATAAGGGTTCCTTTATTTTAAAACTGTTACGGAACCCTAAAAATGGAACATTTTTTGCAAAAGTGAATCTGATTAGAGCTTTGTACA
Organism: Ennomos quercinarius; assembly: GCA_910589525.2. Classification (NCBI taxonomy): domain Eukaryota; kingdom Metazoa; phylum Arthropoda; class Insecta; order Lepidoptera; family Geometridae; genus Ennomos; species Ennomos quercinarius. Next base: position 7,001,200 of record OU342510.1, read on the forward strand.
CATGTTATTTTCTTACTCCCACCACTATGTTGAAAGTGCAGTGGGAATGAGACAACGTGGTAAATACCGGACATAATATAAATGTCAACTCTTTTTACAGTGGCGTACGTAAATACTTGTGATTTCTAATTAGTATTAACAAAACTAATTACGTACGCAACGTATAGGTTAATGCAATACTCCAGCTGTAAAGTAAGTATTATATAATCTTATTATTGACACTGGCTAAATACTCAATTCGTATGGAGTCAAACATATGAAAGTAAAAAAAAATATGTGGTGAATGCAACAAATATACTCTTTGGAAGGGAACCAAAAGCGCGCGGATGTGAAAAACTGACCATGTGTGTTTGTTTTGTATTTTTCTAAACTGCCTAAATAATAGGTAAGTACTTAAGTAGGTATAACTACTACGTAAACAAAATTTACTGGAACCTCTTATCAAGACTTGAACGGTTTTTATGGTGAAAACACAAGAACAATCTGTTGAAGTGAAAATGACAAGGAAAAGATCGAACGTATCACTGGTATGTAGGTATACCATAAAACTTTTATTCGTTAGATGCCTAGATCTACCGTATATTTAAAAAAACTAACGGCTAAGTATAAGGTAGGTCTAAGTAGGTACATACATATGATTTGCAGTTTCTAACTGACTATTTTATCAATGTGTAGGTGATCTGATGACACGTGAAAAGCCATACCTACCTACAACCTAAACAACACTTTTACACGTGTGCTACCTAATCTGCTAATACATGCTGAGCTTCGAAAAAATTTTGTAGATTTTGTGATTTGGTATAGAGGAAATGCATGAACTAAGCTATTATTAGACTACCTAAACGTAGAAATAACATAATACATGCGTGCGAACCGGCGGGCAAAAGCTAGTTTACTAATATTCATGTCGTTCTGCAAATTGCAAAGTTTTGCCAAGACTCCGTTTTGGCAGTACTTAATAGTACAGGGTTTTTTTTGTAAATAAGTAGAATGGGGATTGTTTCTTTTTATTTGTTGTAATTACAAAACTATTTCGAGGAAATATGCTTAGTGATCAATACAGCTTGTAGTATAATTTAGATTTAGGTATTTGCGCTTTACATTCATAATTCATCAACCAACCTTTTTATATGACTCTATATTTTTTTATAAGATCTTCTTGGTTTTGGCAAGCGCAGGAGACGAAGAAAATCGAAATTTAAATTTAAAATAAAATTGACAAGGCAAGAAAATCGTAAGATAGGAGGATTGCTTGGTCGAGGCTCGAGAGAGAAGCTCGTGACCTGACGAAAACAAATAAGAAAATGTATAAAAAGTAACGTTTGAGCGGATTGCCAAAGATTACTTGTCTTGGATTGACTATCCCGCAAAGGCAGACACCAGAGCAGCGTGTATGAACTGTGCCTGGAACCTTATAAACCCTATAAGGAAATGGTTGTATAACTTACCCAGACACCTTCACCCCAACGTTCCAAACACTTAGTTTTCCTCAAGCATAAATACTAAAATCCTCCATCGTCCCCGTTGTTTTCCCCAGTGCAGTGCCAAAGACATTTTCGTTTAATTATAGAGTCGAATTAATATCTGTTTTATATTTATTTCCTTTGATTTAAGGTAGGAACCACCCCAGGGCCCACATAGGCTGATTGGTAGTGTGGTGAAGTGACCCTCCCCTCCAGGTCATTTCATTACAAGCTATAACTTAAAACTCAAAATTAATTGAACGACTTTAATTTGACCTTAGACGTCTTCGTGGCTAAATCGTGGTGGAAGAAATGCTTGAGCGTATGAACTAAAAAACGTGATGAAAGAAAGATATGATGTGAACACAGATGTGAATGTATCATTATTGACATTTACACAGTCAGTAACTTTTTTTATTATGTAGAGCAAGGCAAGGGGGCAAGAGGGGCAAGGGCTCTAAACTGTTGTTAGCCAAGTATGACGTCATCATCCACGAGAAATTTCCAAATTTCAACAATTTTTCATAAAATAACTACAATGAAAACAACAACAAAAATTAAATTGGTTTCTTAGATTGCTCTATATTCTCACAACCTATAATAAAAATGAAGGTCGGACAAAACTTTGGACATATATGGGACATAGGTACCTCATTAGATGAAATTTGAGGATTGTTAGATTGTTCTTTCACCTATTTTTAAATAGCTTTTTTACCCCTTTCTTTCAACATTCACCCTACATCCAAGAATCCAAATCACCAACTTCAACTACCGACACAGTAAAAAACAGTACACAAAATCCCCGACAACGGTAGACAACAACAAACATCCGTCTAATTCCGTCCGGGTTACAAGCAATTTTATACCAAACCATTAGCCGCCGTCCGTCGACCCCGGCGATCTCCCTAGACTGGGCAACCTTGGTTACTGATGTTGCCAGTTACCTAACTTCGCAAAATTACTGAAAAAAAAACTGATTTATTGTGAAATTACTGGGCAAATAAGACTTTATGATCTGATCACACAGTCTAGAAATCTTATTATTTATACTGTATGAAGTCTCAGGATGACGTGCGCAGTGCAGTGTCACGCAAAACTATATTAATTTAGAGTTCCAAGTGATACTGCAATCTGTTATGGGCAGCCGTGACGCTTAACATCAGGCGAAAGACTAGCTCGTCTCGTCATTAATTTAAATTATTAAAATCACATGTATTAAAGTTGACACAATATAATAGGTCCGTTTTGACATAAGTTTGTATACATAGTGCAGTTGTTATGGGCAAGTGTGCAAGTGTGACACTACACCCAATCAGGCACTTAACAAATAAGGATCAAATTTGCATAATCATTACCAAATAAACACAGTTAAAGACCTCAGACCCGTCAATTACCATAAAGAAAGCACGTGTTAGTACATCGAGTGAAAGACAAGCGGAAATATTTAAATTCATGGAGAGAATACTGTCGGGAGCTTTCCGAGTACACACCTGTTTCGGTGGTGTTTGAATAACAAGCAGCCGTGGACGGGTCGTAAATAAATTTACGTTTCATATGCAATATTGTAGAAAATAGAGAAAGGTGCCGTTTTTCCAATGTTTTGTCAATGTGAATTGCGTTAGACCTGAATTCTTTAGTACCTATGGGTCTATGGTTCGCTTAAAACAGTGGAATATCGGTTTGAAAACGTTGCATTCGACATGCGTATGCATCAGTATTAATACACAGCCTCCGTGGTGTGGTAGTTGAGCAGGTCGGCTCATAATCCGGAAGCGGCGGGTTCGATTCCCGTGACAGGACAAGTATTTGTGCACAGAAAAAAAAGCGCAAACACTTGTTGTGTCTGGGTGTCGTGGGACCATGGTCCTCGCAGTTCCTGGGTCCCTAGATAGAGGGAATCCTAGTTAGGGTCCAGGATCTATGTATGTGATCGTTGGGCGTTATTTGCACCCACGTATTACCTATAACTAATAACTAACTATAACGCTAGAACGAAATTAATTGCCTAAGTTTGAGCTTGTCACATCAGTTCTCAACTATGCAGCTTATAATAAGACCTGGCAAGACGTGGCAAGCGTGGTTGTAACTCCTCGTTAGCTTCGTCTTATTAGGGTTGGCAGTGGCATGTATGCGTGCGTGTGTTACGGTTCTAGGTTTTCGAGCGTTTGAAAATTTGCATCTCATGGACAAACGTGCTCCACCTTAGATAACTTCGTCACTTACCATCAGGTGAGTTGTTGTCAAACGTATGCCCATTTTAGCATTAAAAAAAAGTATTTTATGAGGACTAGGTAGTGGGCTCCAGAATTAACTCTACTCTACCCTCCTGAGATTGCATTTTGATGTTTTACTTTCCATTGAAGTGGGAGACTGGATGCTCAATTCCACGACTCATCTCACTCTTATGATTTTCGAGATGCGACATCATTGTTTTCTATTATTAGTGTTTCTTTCTAAAAGTTAGTGTTCCTTACAAGATTAGAATGTACATTTCAAAGTACAAACCCTAAGCTCATTCGTTGTCAGGAAAATTTAACATTTAGATCAGAAAGTTGTCATATTATTCTTCTGCATTCAACTCCGGTCTGGAACTGGGGCGAATGTCTCGCAGAATTTTGTTTTCGCCCTATATTAAATTCCATATTTTCTTCATTTTCGAGCTCGCGACCTGTTTTCGTGAGTTCGTTTTAAATTCAATTCTCTTGTTATCTAAAGTTGTTTACGTAACTGCATTTTGGCAACGCAAGGAAGCAACTTGGCATAACATATCTGGAAAAGTTGCTCCATAACCTTCAAGTCCATTATTTACAGATTTCACATTGTGAAGCTGTTGATTTTATTGTGACAATGATGTACAAAAAAGTCTCTTTAACATATATGAAAATTGCGCGTAAGTATTTAAGAGTTGTTTCCAGAGATTCATTTAAAATGGTCCGAATCACTTCAGAAATCATCAGAGAAACGTGATCGTTTATGAATTGCTATAACACGTCTACGCTCGTTTTGGTATGTGCGTAGTCTGACGTAAGATCTAGCTAGTATGAATCATCTCATTCCCCATCAATCGTTATTACTTTTGTATGACCTCTTGTTCGGCCAAATTGGATCTTTATTACATTTTTATGCGTTCAATACACTTTAGTGAATACCGCTTTTCTAGCTGTCATATTTTAGCATCACGGTAATGCTTTATGATAGTGGCAAATCATCGAATCGTGATCGTATCAATAATCGTTTTTTTTTTGCTGGTTCGATGACATCGATACCCCCTTTGTTTTTTGGTAAGAGGTGCACGTTCGTTTTTAAATACTCTTCAAACGATATGTTAGGAAAATAAAATATGCGAAATGTGCGAATAGCACTGGTAAAGAAAGTAAAATTAAGACCCTAAGTAGTGCCAAATTCTTTATTGCACTAAACAAACCGTTTTAAGTTACACTTGAGTGATATCGGGTACTTAAAAAGATCAAAAAGATGGCTTAATTGTTCCTTGTGGCTTTATTCGGGTCATAGAAGCTTTGCATCGAATAAATGATAGCACTATGTTGTAGAAGCCCCGGAGACACAGAACAAATTAATAGTGCTCGTACCCGAGATGAGTGCCAATTAGCGATGTCCAGCATGTCCAATGTGTAATGTGTAGTATGTAGGTAGGTAACTGTCAAGTGCGTGGGTCGATGCGCCCGCGTTTTGGTATTCGTAAGACAGGTGGCGCGCGTGGCACCTGCTTCCGTTTAATGCGCAGGCTTTTGGAATGCGATGTCTGTCTGCTTGCGATCTGTCATTCCAGGTTTCTTTGTAAACTAACTAAAACAAATATTTCTTCTATCATTTTGTTTTTATGATGAACTTTCGCGAGGTGACGCCCTAGACAATCGAATTCACTTAATCCATTGTTTGTAAACAGTTGGTTTTATCACCACGATAAATGTTATCGAAACAGTGTCCAATAGAGACATAAGTCCGTCAGCGCGCTATCTTTCAATGGCAGACCATCCGGGTGTCGGTACTTCCGGAAAGATAATATTTATCATAGGTAATGAGAGATTTTTCTGTTGCAAAATGGGTGTCCTAATAATAATGTTTTTTTTGTAACATGTTTTTTATAGAAATATTGTAAAACGTAGGCTTATGTAAATAAATAAGCGAATAATAAATGTAAGTACTGAAGTAAAATGGTAAGTAAAATAAATAAATAAAAATAAATCCTTTTTTTGGAGTCATTACAGAGAAAATTTAATGGCAAAAAATGAAAAGTTCGATTAAATGAAAGACCAACGTGCCTTGCCTCTCTGATGATGAGCGACAAAATTTCCCTAACCCTCTTAACGTCGTCTATTCCCCGAAGTTCCGTGAAAGTAGTATTGAGAATTTTATATCAATAGTTCCGTGGAACAAGGTACATGATCGGTACTTATATATTGGCAAACAAACAAAACAATGGATTTCATACAAAAAATGGGGTAAACGTATAAACTTTGCGCAAAAATGTCGTGGAATGACAGTATCTTCCCGACCCATAGCCATCAATTTTGATGTCTGACATCTTGGGAAAGTTCAAAGGTCCTTTCTATCTTCGGAGGGTCCACGATTCATATACTTTTATGTGTGAACGAGACATTCCACGAAGAAAGCCCTTATTCAGACGGTGAAGACAGTTGGAATGTTAAGGTCAATCGTCCGGAAATTACGGGTTTAACCTTTTATAACATCGTATTGTAAAAGTTTGTCGCAGAATTATATTGACGTTCTATGACAGGGTTGACAACGATTTCTTTTTACGTGACGGTTTCTACAGGAAAATCGTAATCTGTTTCTTATGATTTTACGGCTTTTTTGTGCAGATAAAATGAAAACTAAGTACCTATTACCTATCTTAGTACGTACATATCAACATTATCAACCTGATTTTAAACAACTTATTTTAAAGAAACAAAAGTTAGTACTATAAAATAAATGGCAGCAAATACGCAACCCTTGTGGAAACAAAGGCCGTTTTATAAATGTCGTGGGAACGCTATTCTAACCTACAACCCTTTTTTCAGGAAGTTGAACGCCAGAAAAACTGTTACAACCGTGATTGCCTACAGGCGTTAAAACTCAGTGTTAAATTCAGTGCTTCTCTACCAAAAATATACCTTGTAACCAATATCCAGCCTTAATATTAGAACATACCTTAAAGGACCAAGTAGTGTTTTATAACCTTTTTAGTGCTAGTCTACGAGTACCTACTACGTTTAGTTTTACTCAAGCTTAGTCGCGCGGCCAGACTAGTGATTAGTCGCATGGTTAGACTAGCGGTTAGTCGCACAGTAAGACTAGTGATTAGTCACTAAACGGACTAGAGTTTAGTCATAAAACAGTGTAGTGTTTTATGTACAGCCTTAACTTTTGTATGGAAATTAGTGCGAGTGCTGAAGGTAGTGCGCCTTTTTACATTTTTATACTTTTCTAATTGAACAATGGTAGAAGTGGAAAAGTGCGCTCAGTGGTGGTCACGAGACGACGTTAAGTGGTAACTCCGGTGATTATTGGATTTTCCTGCGGATCCAGAAGCCTGAAGATGGAGCGGTGCGACGGATTCCTGGTCTACCGCAAGCCGGTCTATAGGGTGTTCCAGTATTTAGACACGTGAGTATTTTAGTATAGTAGGTATTATTAGCTAACTACTCTATTTTAATGTAAATTTTAATTAAATAAACAGGCTCTGCCATCCATCAGATGAATGAATGCACAATGCACCTAAGTACCCGAAACTTACTGTCGTAGTATGACAGATACTGTCACTGCCATAGCACGACAGATACTGTCACATTATGACAGGTAGTTTTCAGGCGTAAACACAGCTAATCTGTGGGCGTAAACGCCTAAGGTGCTTCTGCAGCCTCACTGCGGCTGATAAAGACAAATGGAACTGCATTTTTATTTTAGTTTTTAAAGTATACCTAGAGTCTAGATATATTTTTATAACTAACGATTGCTCTAGGGTTCTAAAGCAATCTAAGAAACGAAATTAATTTTTTTCGTTGTATTCATTGTAGTTATTTTACATTGTAATCAATTATTGCAATTTAGAAATTTCCCGTGTCATATGACAGAGATCAATAATTTTCAGCCGTTGCCTCTACCTAAGTTTAAAAAAAGACTCCATGTGTCAATGTCACATTCGCATTTTTTTTCCTTCCTTTGTTCATAAGCTCAGGCATTTCTTCCATTTAGCTGGGAGTGACTTCATCATAAAGTCAGATGAAGTTTGTTTAATTAAAGCCAGAAATAGTAATAATACGCAACAATTTTTGATTTTTAATTGTTTGTTAGTGATCAGTAAGCCTATTCCCCGAAATGGTTTTGAAATTACAACAAATAAAATAAAATGAACATCTCCATTCCTTGTATATTTTAGCACGTTGTCAAAAAGTGGCAACTACAGCGGAATCACTCTAGTCCCTTCTCAATGAATAATTCACACACCTAAACTCCTCCAAATAAGCCGCGTGAATTGAGACAGTCGTCCCGTTAGTGGCATTGACCCTGGCGGCGAACACCTGAAACTTTCATGAGGGACCGACCAGGGTGGTAAATCGTTTAGTGGGCTTTAGTTGATTTAGAGCTCGTTTAGTTATCCCTGTAGGAAACTAAATTATGTACCACATATACGTTCCTATTTAGTAAAGAGTTAATATAGGTCCCTCGACTTGCAACTCTGCTTTCCTAACAGACCTGGAATATTTTCGTTACTCCTATAGGTCTATGGTTTTCCTATGGCCCTATGAAGTTACGCGGCTAGCGTAGGAGTTAGCTTTGGAAAATTTGACAAAAATTGACGATTGTAGAGCAATGCAATCATTGCAATCCCATCCAATTTAAATAGTAGATATGGTAGTTGGTAGATAGTGTTGGGGGCCTGAATCTTCAACCCTTCGGTTCCAGACAAAAAGATTATTTATTTAAAAAAAAAGGTTTATTTATTCAAAGAAATGGTAACAACTTGTGAGTCACTAGCTCCTACGGTAGGATCACACGATCGATGCTAATGTCTGCGTTAACTATTCATGGTTAATTTCAGAATGCAATGAAGTTGCCCATAACTCTGTTAGCAGTTAGCAGTAATAAACGGGCCTTTCTTCCTTTCTTTTGCATTTTAGTCTTTTGTTTTGTACTAAATGAAGCAAGGCTTCTGGTGAACTACGCTGCTTTCCTTCTATCAGAATACTGTATCCGTACATCGTTGAAATATTTGAAATGTATAGGTATCGTAAATTGCGCTGTTATACTTACAATAATGATGTCAATCAGTAAAATTACTGACCCGGCACCCGCATTATGTAAAAATTGCAACAGCAAAGCAATAGCAGTAGCAAAGCAACAGCAGTAGCAAAGCGACAGCAAACACTTAGCAATCGGTCGCAGTCGCCAGCCTGTTGCTCGCCTGTCGCTGAATACCCTTTGGCCTTTGATACTAGCGCCACTAGCAACAGAACAGCAATAGATGGAAACAAAATAATGCGCTTTTCCATCATCGGACGATCGATGAACTATCATCGATTGTCCGACAGTCGGTGATATAGCGCTCGATCGCTTTCTGCTCTGCCAAAGTGACGTTTGACAGCTTTGATAGCAATGATTGCGAAATTTTCGCTTGTTGCAAACTTAAAAATACTTTAACGCTCATTGGTTGCCTGTTGATCATCGGCTGTCATTAGCCAATGAGCGTATAGTATTTGATCTGTTAAGTTTACATGAGTTTGACAAATGTACGAGAAACTGGGGGTAAGACTTGCAGCTGAACATTTTTAACGGCAAAAGGACCGAAATCTCACAAAATAAGTGCGTTTATTTCACAAACTAACATTGTGTTGGATCCACAATAACTATAGTATTGTCCCTGAAAAAGGCAGTCCGCCTGAATGGCCCTCACACTCGCAAGCCCTCCCCCCCCCTCACACCACACCGTCTGTGTCTGACAACCCGCCGCCATTGTAGCGCGGGAATGGTTGGATATGACACTGACATCTATACGGCCGAGGCCTATCAGCCTAGACACGGCCATTTCTGATGATGAAGGTATATCAATAGGATATTGAAATGCGTATATCCCTACTTTTTATAGTATAAAGTTACTTTTTATTCGCGATATCTTTTAAGTTAGTCTTTGACAAGTTTCTAATATTTTCAATACATTTTTTAAACCAACTAGATTCTAAAATTTCTATGCTCATTTTTTTTATCGCATGACCTAGTTTTTTTAAGGGACTTTTAATCAACGTTTACGCCTGCTCCACAACATTACTACAGGTAAACTATAAATAGGTAACTATTTTGTATAAATACAATACAAGTAGGTGCATGACATACTTTTTGCAAGTCTACCTAAATAATTACAAAACAAAACTTCTATTCCTCCATTCCTCCAACGAGGAAACAAAACGTACTTCGAATAGTCCATAAATAATTAGGTTGCTCATGTTTCAGACAGACATATCAAGACTACCTTCACAGTAGCCTGCAAAAGCAACGTGTATATCTTGTAAACTTATGATACTGTATGTCTATGGAATATAAATGCAAGAATTTAGCGTAGAGTACCGAGGAGCTGTCGCAACTCCAGACAGGATCTGCATAGAGATGTAATATTTCCTCAAGAGAATCCGGGGAATTTAAATAGTGAGTACGTTAGGTACGACTTCATACTTTCATATACATTACTTACAGGGCTAGCATGAGCTATAAAATCGACAGACCTCTTCTCTTGAGAAAGCGTTTGGCCAATAAATGATCATGCTGGTCACGTCATGAACTTTTCTTGCGTTTTCATTTGTCAAACGCTTTTTCGAGAGAAGGGATATGTCAATTTTTATCTTACCAGAGTAGAGTATAGACTATAGACTAAAGCATAGAGAGAACTTGATTACGTGTCAAGCGTACCACTTTTTGGACACTTTTTATATGATGTGGACACTTTGATGTGAATGAGTCTGACAGATTTGTATAGAAAAAACAGTTGACTCGAGCCGAAAAAATGGTACGGTGCTTATCGCAAGCGTAGCTAATTACTATGTTTGTTTCTTTCCTTCGCCACTGACGTAGCAATACGTGTGAGCAGTACATTTTAATATCGTTTTGATGATCTCTCTATGCTTTAGTCTATACTCTAAGATTTTTGTAGCTCATCTCTCCATTTTATATTATCATCTGAAATCAATGCTCAAGTAGTTATGTCATGAAGATATTCATAACACTACTCGTTCAAGTAGAAACGCTTAGGAACCAGATTTGACACGGCATATAAACATCACTTTGGGTTAGATGCGTCTACCTATGAAGTATCAAACCATAGTCACATTGAAGTAACGTTCAAACAGAAGTGATGGAGTGCTCTTTTTTAAAGTAAAAGGGTGAGGATGTTTTCATAACGCAGTTTTAAATATAGCGCTTAAAAGGGGCGCTAAGTGTTTTGAAATGTGTTCAGCAGTTTGTTTTGAACACGTGAAGGAATCCGTGGGTGCGCCTATTAAAGTTTAATTATTTATCTTGTATGGATTACCAGTTTACATTTGGACTTTTTCGGACCCCAGTCATCCCATTCCCTATGTATTTAACCGTCTTCAAACACAGGAGGAAGTTTTAATATGTTCGACTTTCGAGATTTCTGGACTGGTTAAAGTGGTTTTTTGTTTTGTAGAGGAACCTTGCAGGGTGGGCCCATGTAAATTTGGTGAAGATCTTCGGAGATATATAATGGGTCTCCTGACTCCTCAGTTCCAAGTACTTGTTAATATGAAGTTAAAACGATTGGAGTCGGTTTAACACCTTATTTAGAACGATATTATTAGATAGGTACCGTAGAGAACGATGGTGGCCAAGCGGTAGCATGTGCGCTTCGCAATGTTGCGGCACCCGGTTCGATCCTCGTCCCTGCACCAATGACTTATCTGGTAAGTTATGTGCAGTTTTCGATGCTATCGGTCTGTGCCTCGGAGAGCATGTTAAGGCGTCGGTCCCGGTTGTCATAAGAACATTTATGACAATCGTTACGGGTAGTCTGACGCCTGATAGAATCTGACGCCTGATCTAACCATCCCTGTTATTGGTTCCTTATGGGTTGCGAGGTCAGATGGCAGTCGCTCGTGTAATTCTGGTAGTTCGCCGCCGTTAGATTGTGAGCTGACCCCAATAACAAACGGGACAAGGCAAAGAGGATGATTATTATTAGATAGGTACCTATCATAAATAGTTTAACCATTCGTCCGTCTAGAAACTTAAAAATGAAAACGTTCACAAAAACGTAATAACTGGAAGTTGCATTGCCCCAGCTGCCGTCGGTTATCGATTCAGAATCGGGTCATAAATTCCCCCGCACGGGCACATTAGCGCCCCGCGGGTGATACGCGACGTCGTTAGGGTTAAATTGAGGTTTGATGTTACGCTTCCACTTTCAGTGCGGCAAGAAAAATGGCCTTCATAGCTTTTAATTTACGAGTGACGGAAAATACAGAAATATACCGGCTAAGTGACGGGAAAAATACTTGAAGCGAGCTTAAAGCGTTTAAGTAATGTTTCTGCTACACTCGAATAATGTGATTCTACCCGTAAATTATAGCTTTTTAACCTGTAACATCTTGATAGTTGTCATTGAAATTGACAAAAAGGGTCTCGGTAATATTGAATACTGAGAAAGCCTCAAGCGTCATACGTCACAACAATATTTTGTACACATAAAATCTGAAATCAGTAAGCATGAAGGAATAACTAAATGGTAAACACCAGTGAGTTGGTTAAACACTTACGTAAACACTTAGGCAATGCCTAGTTCGATCAGTGTTTAGAAACTTTTAAAAACGGGCATCGATCTACTTATTCATCATCATCATCAACAGCCTGAAGACGTCCATTGCTGAACATAGGCCTCCCCTAGAGAGCGCCACGTTGCGCGGCTGCTCGCCTCCTACATCCATCGGCTCTCCGCGCCTTTCACCAGATCGTCGGTCCACCTAGTGGGGGCCAGCCTACGCTGCGTCTTCGGGTTTGTGGTCGCCACTCGAGAACCTTTCTTCCCCATCGGTTGTCAGTTGTACGAGTGATGTGGCCTTCCCATTGCCATTTCAATTTGCTAATTCTAAGAGCTATATCAGTGACTTTAGTTCTCTTGCGGATCTTCTCATTACGGATCTTATCTCGCAGTGAAGCACCGAGCATAGCTCTCTCCATAGCTCGCTGCGCAAGTTTGAGCTTACTAATGAGGCCAACAGTAAGATACATGTCTCAGTTCCATAAGTCATCACTGGCAACACACACTGATTTGAAAACCTACTGAGTATGATTTTGAAAATTTTTTTCGGGTTATTTGGTTTGTGTGTAAAAATATTTGTCAGGTTATCGTCTCCATTTGAGAACTAGTCAAATACCCTTCTGTATTCCTTAGTCATGTCAATAAAATGCGTCACATAGCCGTCCAAATAAAGGGAGGCACGTCACTTCGCTCCCCTTTTATGCAAACATAATTTTCTAAAACGGTTTATTCGGTAGGGTTGCCATATTACTGTAAGAATAATTGTATTTTCTTTTTTTCTTTTATAAACGGAGCCTGAGGAATGATAAAGGAACCAACATCGAACAACCCTCGATGGGAACCAATAAGGTGTTTGAAATATTTTGTTAAGCTTCATTGTGATATATTAGCTGATTTGATATTAGAATTATTGGCTACGCTCGCTACGCTTAAGTGCTTAAAAGTAAGCCCAAAGGCAACATGATGTAATTTAATAATAATTAATTAAATTTCTTATTAATTTTCTTGAATTAATAATCTGTTAATAGATACGTGTTTAAAAACATAGAAATTAGAAATAATCATTTCGAGGCCCATAACAACAATAAATCAAATCTTTGAGATCTTTTGTAAAAATAGCAAATATTTTGTGTTTTTCAAAATGTAACTTTTTTTTTTTTTTTTTTTTTATGTGATTGAATGACGTGACGAGCAAGTCGTTCACCTGATGTTAAGTGACACGGCCGCCCATAACAGTTGCAGTGTCACCCGGAACTTTAAAACAATAAAGTTTCGCGTGACACTGCACTGCGCACGTCATCCTGAGACATCACCCAGTCTAGTAATCAGATTACTAGACTGAGTGATCAGATCATAAAGTCTCATTTGCCCAGTAATTTCACTAGCTACAATGCCCTTCAAACCGGAACACAGCAGTGCTTGCACACTACTGCTTGGCGGCAGAATAACTGGCAAAGCGGTGGTACCTACCTAGACGAACTTTGCAGAAAAGTCCTACCACCTAGTGAAACTGTTGAAAACTGTTGAAGTTATAACTTAATTTAAATCCGAGCATTTCCTAAGAACCCGTTTCGTATTAAATATAGGGATAAATATACTTCCCCACAAACCGGGCAAAAATGACAAATGGTAACCCTCAGTCCACCGGTAATTTAGCTAATGGACTTTGAAACTCCATCTCTAATTAGCTTTCGTGAAATTATCTCTCCGTTGTGTTTATTTATTGCTTCCATTTCGTTCTTTTTGATGGCAACTTTTTAATTGCGTAACGGGCGGCGGCGAAGTCTCTCCAGTTGGATCGAATAACCTTATTAAAAGATTAGTATGTAATTTAGCTGGCTTGCTAAAAGGGCATCTTGTCCTTGACGTGGATTGAAATATATAGTTAATTTATTATCATTATTGGCCGAGTGGTCCAGGTTTGTGAATAGGACCATGCCATTTCTTCCCGTTGCCGTAATAGCCGGCTAAGGGAATATCTAAGGAATGGGCAGCAGTATTCTCCTCGGTACATTAAAATCTTCTGCGATCACCAAGCCGCCTGCCAAGCGTGGTGATTATGGCAAACCTACCTTCTATGATAAGCGTCTAAAGTGGCGTTTTATGGGAGAGGCCTATGTTCAGCAGTGGAAGTCTTCCGGCTGATATGTGTATGTGTGTGATATGTGTTATTATCATGTTTTGTGTTGTGTGGGGGGCCCATGTTCGGCTAATGATATGTGTGTGTGTGGGATGTGTGTTATTATCAAGTTTTATGTTGTGTGGGAGAGGCCTATGTTCGGCTGATGATGATGATGTGTGTGTGATGTGTGTTGTTATCAAGTTTTATGTTTTATGTTGTGTGGGGGAGCCTATGTTCGGCTGATGATGTGTGTGTGGGATGTGTGTTATTATCAAGTTTTATGTTGTGTGGGGGAGCCTATGTTCGGATGATGAAGTGTGTGTGGGAAGCTGCAAGTATGTGGGACCGGCTAGCCTATATACGTAAAGTTTGCAACAGGCGTAAATTTCGATCATTGCTGTCAAAGCTGTCAAACGTCACTTTGGCAGAGCAGAAAGCGATCGAGCGCTAGATCACCGACTGTCGGACAATCGATAAACTAAAAAGTGCATTATTTTGTTTCCGTCTATTGCTGTTCTGTTACTAGTGGCGCTAGTATTAAAGGCTAAAGTGGAAGTTTTGGCGGGAACGTGAAAAAGTTCACGTCGTTGCATTGTATTATTTCACAAAACTTATGCTTTTTCTAGTGTTAATGTTTAAAATTAGTGGCATTTTACGCATTAAGTTCTGAATTACGAGTATAAGTGTGGGCAAGTGATATAATGTAGTGAAACGTGGTTTTTCGTGTTGCTTCCAAAATTCCATAGAAGCCTCTAGTAAAGTTGCCACTACTTTACTAGGGCATGACTTAGACTGGATTATGACTTCCTGACTTAGACTGGACTATGACTACCCTGACTGACTGTGACTAAGACTTGACTTTACATGAAATATTTCATAATACGATGAAAAACTACAATACTTGACACTGGCTAAATACACTATGTGTGGAGCCAAAATATAAGAAGAAAAAAAAAAGGCTAAAGTGCATTCAGCGACAGGCGAGCAACAGGCGGGCGACTGCGACCGATTGCTAAGTATTTGATTTTGCTGTTGTTTTGCTACTACTGTTGCCTTGCTGTTGCAATTTAAACATAATACGGGCGCGGGCGTCTAGACGGGTCGGTCCGTTAAGCGTAACGCGTCAGAAGAGCAGCGATATAGCGATAGAACGAGAGGCAACTTTTTAAGGAAGGATTGTAGCGCTGTGCCAGCTGAACTAGACTTTATAGCGTTGTCGCAAGAGTCGCTATATCGCTGCTCTTCTGACGCGTTACGCGTTATTTGAGTGACTTCGCGTAGTGAACCTTCTATACGTAGTACTATATATCTATTCTGTGCTATTATTAGAAACAATTATCTAATTACACTTGACCCCTCTCCAATAATCAAATTACAATTCCAAACAATATGCCATAATGGATGATGAAAATGGTTTCCCATCACGCCTTTATATAAATTGAACCCCATCGGGTGTATTAATATCTATAATGCGCCCCGCGGATCAACGGTAATGGGGTTGGTTAGGGGTGCAATCTGTCGCAGACTTGAAACGACATAGCCTGAAAGAAACAAAGGAATTATTTATATTGGGGAGTGAACTTTGCCAATCATCATCATCATCTTCAGCAGTTACTTGCCTCTTGCATCTGTATATTTTGTCTTGCGGCACAGTATAGTACTGCAGCCAAACCAAGCCGCGTACTACAGTTAGTTGAATAAGAAAACGTCGAAAAATTAAAACTTGACTATACAATAAAATTATGATGAATATAAATGAAATACCACTAACAATCGATAGACATAACACTTTCCTCAAAATCGGATGAATAGTTAAGCTGCGTACTCACTCACAACTGGGTTGTCTGGAAGAGATCGCTTTAAGCGATAAGACCGCCCATTGTCACACTTCGTTATAAGATTTCCTACTAAATTCTCGTGCACTATGGTGTTTTCAATAAAGAGTTTATCTATCTATCTATCACATCAGCTGTAGCATGTAATGTATCTGATACTGAATCAATCTACAAGTGGGTACGACTCGTCCATGGTCACCGCATGCATTAGAGCTACGCTAGTCCTACCAGATATTTTGTGGTCGCGCAAAAATTGCCAACCTGCGGGTCGAACAAGCGTTCAGCGAGCGAGAGGCTCACAGCAGAAGCAGGCGTGCGCTTACATACTCACTTGATACAGTATCAGATACATTACGTACTACATGTCTATATCATTGCCTACAAATCCAGTTGACCAATGATACAACTTCCCCTCATACGAAAATTAGTGGTGTATTTCAACCACTAACTTCTAATAAATCACGTTCATCATGTTTTTTGTTCCATCCTGCTCTGTTCTTTGTAATTTAGTATGACTTTGTCTCGTTTTGTTACCTCGCCCCCTGCCCGCGCAGCTGAGTTGTGTTTGTACGAGAAATTATGTTCACGAGCTATCAACGGGCTTTATAATCTTTGGATAGTAAAATATAAACATACCTACATAAACTGCTAACTTTTAATATTATTTAAGTATGAAACCGATTATGGAGACATTGCAGACTGTAATCGGGTAAAAAAGTTATGTCGGTCAGTAAATGCGACCATGTTGAGCTCTAGGGGTAAATATCGCACGTGCACGTAGAGGACTTTCGTTTGACACATGGTTGATCAACAATTGAATTATGTAAGAGTATTGTTCAGAATTTTATTGTTATTGCAAAAACGCATGTTCCAATTGAAATAAAAAAACTGCTAACAAAAAACTTTGTGCCTTCTTTTATCTTGCCAACAGCTTTTAGATGTTTATAATCTAAGTCAACAGTACGTATCTCCTTGTCACTACACTGTGGCAAACGTCGCATTATATTTACTTCTACATCCCTACTATACAGGATGTAATTTAATTCATTGACTGGAAGAGATCGA
Organism: Ennomos quercinarius; assembly: GCA_910589525.2. Taxonomy (NCBI): domain Eukaryota; kingdom Metazoa; phylum Arthropoda; class Insecta; order Lepidoptera; family Geometridae; genus Ennomos; species Ennomos quercinarius. The sequence goes on from OU342510.1 coordinate 7,018,474, forward strand.
TCTAATATGCAAGAACTTCTGCAAGAAGTGTCCGATCGTATATCAGACAAAAGCTTGCAAGTAACTACCTTGTAAACTACTGCCTGATAGATGGTCGGACACTTCTTGCACAAGTGGAAAACCTAAGTCTACGAGGCTACCTAACTCCTTAAACTCACAGTACAGCCTAACTCCACGTCAAACATCAATATACTGACATTTAAACTAGGCCACCTAACTCTCTTGTGTGAATGAGTCTGACAGATTTGTATTGTATAGAAAAAACAGTAGGCTCGAGTCGAAAAAAATGGTACGGTGCTTACCGCAAGCGTACCTAATTACTATATGTTTGTTTCTTTCCTTCGCCACTGAAGTAGCGATACGTGTGAGCAGCACAAACATAATATCGTTTTGATGATCTCTCTATTCTTTAGTCTATACTCTAAGACCTAACTCCTTAAACTCACAGCATAGCCTAGCTTCACGTCAAACATCAATAAATTGACTAGTACACCCGCAGTTAGTCAGACGAGCGATAGTCTACGATCACGCGAGCATACGTGTGTAGGAGCCCTTAATTATTATAGCCTAGATAGTGGCTGCACGGATTACAGCCATTACCTAGAGAATCACTGAACCCTCGTGTCCAGATAAACCCTGACTTAGCATTTATGTGACCTATATTTTGGGGGATTTTAATATAGAGTTTTTGAAGTACCTATAAGAAAATCGATTGGTTTAGTATGAACTTGTGATGAGGCATGGGCGGAAGGGAATCGGAGGACCGAAGAAAAGGTGAATGGATTGCATATAAGGTTTGATATGTATGAAGAGGAAGTGGAAGAAATAGACATACTGCGCCCGACCCCAAATAAAATGGGACTAGGAAAAATTATATACCTAGGATTTTTAATTTTTAAATCTGAATCTCTGTTCTTTTTCCAGATAATTTCTAGGCGAATGCTGTATCCCACATGCATATTTATTTTATGTAGCCGTCAGATGCATCTTCACAATGATCTATCTATAATTTTTGTAACTAAACGTTAGAAGAATTAAGCTTTCAAAATACACGTTTTTGTTACACATTTGGGAATGCCCTGCGAAAATAAACGGATAGGCCCCAACGGATCCAAATTAAGGACCTGCCCGGATAGCATACGCACCGCGACAAAATTTTCTCGACACTTGATCTTATGAGAGACCGTGACAAAACTATGGCAGAGCCTAAGTGTGTCTCACTCTAACAACGACGACAAGTTTTCTCGCAGTGCGCATGCTAGACCATCGAATTCACATCAAAAGGTTAATACTTATACCGTTTTTAGCACAACAAACCGGTACTAATACAAAACACCAACAAAACAAATCGAGAAATAAACATCCTCCAACGAGTTTACAAAGTATGATAAGTTTTATACTCCTTTCAATCGCTTAATAAACCTTAAAAGCCACGAACTAATCCCTGTAAGCCCTAGCAAAGCTTGCAGACTATGAAATCGATGAGCTCAATGAGCCGTGAGCCTTTCAACAAACAACCCTTACTGCGGGCTTTACAGATCCCCATTACAATACAGGGGACAATATTTTTAGCAACGTCGAAAAGGATAAGTAAGTATACATAATATACAAACAATTAATAAAAATTGCATTAATATAGTCAAGCGTAATATACAGGATGCAATTGAATTCATTAGCGTAAATTGAGTACTTACATAATAGTACATCATTTATTGATAATTATTAAAAAGTAAAGAGTGCAAAAGAAAATATTTTTTAATGAAAATTATGAAGATTGCCGGCGCGTAATAGAACGGTAGTTGGCATAGCTTGCATACTCTTAAGAGTTGGCACGACTGATTTTGATACTTTTAAAAGTTTTATTTACCTTGTATGTAATAATTAAAAACAGTACTGAATTATTTTAATTTAATTATGTACTGTAGCAATTGATTAAGTAAGTTATTCGATTTTTTAAGTTAATATCAATACTAAATCGATGCGTTAGATTTCATAAATTTTGGTCCACACGTGACCGGTGTCAGGAGTAGGTATCTAGTTTCAAAGGATGCTAATGATTTAAATTACACCCAGTATAATAGAAAGTATAAGTTTTTAGTTTAGTTTATTTCATTCTTTAATAAGTAGGTACCAAAAATAACAAATGTTAAGTGAACTAGACTGCTAGTTCACGTTATTTTTGGTACCTACATACTAAATAAAACTCATTTTCCAAGTTACAAGCCGCTGAGTTTGCATTAGAAGTTTCTTGAAACAATGTAAAGGATATATTGAGTGGATTTGTTTGAGCGCTCACGGCTCATTGATCGAGTCGATCGATTGTAGACTCGTCTGTCTTGCTTTTTACAAGTTCATTATGGATTTTAAATTATTCATGAACTGTATCAAGCCATACTTACCTATAGATAGTTAGTAAGTACTTGTTTGAGTGTATCATTAGATGGAACAATGTTTGAAGTTAATTGTTTCGTAAGCGCTTGCGTCTCCTAATTCGACATGTCGGATGCACACCAATCACCTTCCTGAAACATTTTATAGGTGCACCGAACCACGACTAAGCATAGTACTATACAGGCCTTATTTAACAAACGTGTATCATACGAGGCTTCTACCTATGATTACCTATATGTCTAGACCTGCATCTAACTCTATCAAATAGTTTGACAAACGCATTGGCAAAACAAGGATTGAATATTTTACACAACTCAAATATTTTCTTAGTTTTTGCAACAAACTTCTACCGATATTAGAACTCCTTTAGTTTATTCTCCAGCCTCCGCTGTGTATTGACACGTGATATTTTAATTAAAAATACACCAAATGCCATTCGCGAGCGGCCACATAAGTGTTTAAAAGCATTGAAATATTTCACAGTCTAGTTCAGCGGCAGTCAACCCTTTGTTACCAAGGGTATGTAAAAGATTTTGAACTTTTACGGTCTAGCTAATTAACTATTTGATGCGATTAACGGAATAAAAATGCTATTTGGCCTTAAAAAACTTCGCGTTTAATTACTATTAGGATTTCACAATGGAAGAGAAGAAAAAACAGAGTAATATTTTACAGACTATAGATGACAGGTTTTTTTTTTTTTTTTTTTTTTTTTTTTTTTTTTTTTTTTTTTTTTTTTTGGTTTCTGTAGTTGCATCATTGTTTCTTCATAAACATTTCGCCCCTCAAAGTGCGTTAGCACTTTCAATTTTAACAAAGAAATCAAAAAATACTGTGTGGAATTAAAGAAGGGAGAAACTATGACGCTGGAATTTAACAATATTTAAATGAATTAACTGAAATACAACTATAAATACAAAAACACAAGTGCGCAAATACAAGTGCGCAGCATACAAGTGGACTGTACAAATCAATTTTAATTTTACTGATGTATCATCTGTGGACTCTTTTGTTTGAAAATAAAGGATTATTATTATTATTATTATTTAGTAGGCAGTAAACATAATTTGTGTATTGGTCTCTTCAATACTGAATCTTTACATTTTAAACTAACTACTCTAATTAAGCCATCTGAACCAGGGTGTACATTGGTAATTCTACCCATCAACCATTTGGTGGGTGGCAATCGTTCATCTTTTACTAAAACAACATCTCCAATTTTAAGATTATTTTGAACACTATTCCATTTGTATCGCTTTTGTAAATTAACAAGGTACTCCTGGCTCCACTGACGCCAAAATGACTGTAATTTCTGTTGTAAATAAATCCATCTTTTATTGTAAGGTACATTAACATTTTTCAAATCTTCATCGGGGACTACTATTGGATTCTCACCAATCAAAAAATGACCTGGTGTCAGTGCAATTGTTACACCATGTTTGTCATCATCTAATGATGTTAATGGTCGTGAATTTAAACAACTTTCTATTTGACATAATAGGGTTGAATATTCTTCGTAGGTAAGTTTTGAATCATTGAGAATTCTGTTTATGTGCTTTTTCATTGATTTTATGGCAGATTCCCACAATCCTCCCATGTGGGGAGCTCCAGCTGGGTTGAATTGCCATTCAGTGCCATCTTGCGCTAACAATTCAGCAAGTTCTGGCGGCAAATTAATAATACTTTTACTAGCCAATGAACTAAGTTCTTTACAAGCTCCTACGAAATTGGTTCCACAATCGCTTATAAGTTTTTTACAATGTCCTCTACGGGCTGTGAAACGACGAAAAGCTGACAGGAAACATTCTGTACTGAGACTACTCACAAGTTCTATGTGAACTGCTTTAGTAGCAGTGCAAATAAATAGGGCAATGTAAGCTTTTGTGGTCTTATTGGAGCCACGTCCGCTAAACAATTTAAGAGTTACTGGCCCAGCAAAATCAATGCCACTGACAAGAAAAGGTCTTTGTGGAGTTACTCTATCTTTAGGTAAGTTTCCCATCAACTGCTTCGCAGTTTTACTAGAATTTCTACAGCAAGTTGCACATTCTCTAATTACTTTCTTTATCAATTGCTTCCCAGCTATAATGTGATATTTGTTTCTAATGTAATTTAACATCAACAGGTTTCCACCATGCAAGGTAGTTGAATGAGAGTCCTTTACAATAAGGTAAGCTAGTCTGCTATTTTTTGCTAATATTATAGGATGCTTTGTTGCTTCACTAACATTTGAATTTTGTATACGACCTCCTACTTTTAATATGTTATCATGATCATCGACAAATGGGTTCAAGTTTGCTATATCTTTTTTAATTACAGGTTCAGATTTCTGAGACATCTTTACTAATACAATTGCAGCATTTTGCAGTTCTTTGGAATTCAGGTAAGTGGTATTTATAAAATCAGGTAAGTCTATATTTTTAGCTTTGCTTTTACATTTGTAGTAGAATCTTAGGCAATAGCTTGTTACTCTTAGCAATTTTTTATAACTAGAATGTCTATTAATAATGTTTTCTGTTTCAGGTTCCGGCACTATGCTACTATTTACCAACACTTTCACTTCAGACTTTTTCTCACACTCAGTGGGATTAATTATTTCACTTATGTCTTTCACAGGTAATTCACTATCACTACAAAGCCAGGATGGACCGTTCCACCACAGCTCGTGCAACTGCAGCTCAAGTGGAGAAATTCCTCGGGATGCAACATCTGCAGGGTTGTTGCAGGACTCTACATGATTCCATCTATCAGTGTCTACTATATTTGTGATTTCTGTCACTCTATTGGCGACGAAGGTGTTCCAATAACAAGGTGGGCGCTGTAACCAAGCCAGGACTATCGTTGCATCTGTCCAAGCATACATATTGTTCTGTGGGACATTCAGTACTACTTGAGTTTTATGCAGTAACTTTGCTAATAATACCGCCCCACATAACTCCAGTCTAGGTGTTGATATCTTTTTTACAGGCGCTACTCTGGTTTTGGCTTCAATCATAGTCACTTTAATGGAGTTAGGTAGTATTGTGCGACAGAATACTACTGCTGAATAAGCAATATCTGAGGCATCGGAAAATCCATGGATTTCAACTTTAATTGTATCTTCAGTTATGCCTAACCATCTATCTAGCTCTATCTTTGGCATGTCGCATAGTTGCTTACGGAATGTTAGCCATTCTACTACTAAGTCTTCAGGAATATTATCATCCCAATCTAGGCCTTCTATCCAAAGTTTTTGCAGAAAGACTTTTGCTCTCACTACTATTGGGGCTAACCATCCAGCAGGATCGTATAGCTTTGCTATGTCTCTTAATATTGACCGTTTGGTCGGCTTCTCGTTACAGATTTTAATATCAAATCCGAGTTCAAATGTGTCTGTTTTACTATTCCAGTCGATTCCTAGGATCTTTCTAGTATTCTGTGTTGAGCCTTCTATGTTTGGCATATTGGATGCCCACTTATGTAAAGTTAAGCCACCTCTTTTCAGTAATAAAATTAGATTTTCTTTTAGTTCCATGACTTTAGCAGGTGATGATGAGCCAGTAAGTAAATCGTCCATGTAAAAGTCATTTAGGACTGTTTCTGTTACTTCTTCAGGGAAATGAGCTTTCTCATCAATAGCTAACTGCTTAAGCGTCTTAATAGCTAAATAGGGTGCACATGATGTACCATATGTAACAGTAGCCAGTCTGAAATGTTGCACAGGCTCGTTTGTATCAAATCTCCAAAGGATTCGTTGAAAGTCTCTGTCATGTTCATGGATTTCTATTTGTCTATACATCTGACGGATATCTCCTATCAAAACTGAAGCATGTCTTCTCCATCTTAAAGTGATGTCTCTAAGATCACTTTGAAGTGACGGTCCTATTAATAAACTTTGATTCAATGATTTTCCATTACTAGTTCTGGCAGATCCGTCATAGACAACACGTAGCTTTGTGGTAAGATGCTGCTCATTAATTACAGCATGATGCGGTAAGTAGCAAACACTTTGGTGTGGAGTGATGTCTGATGCTGGAATGGGTTCCATGTGTTTCTGTTCTAAGTAGTCTGCCATGAACTCATTGTAGCTACTTTGTATGTTTGGATATTTTTTGAATTTATTCTCGACTGTAATTAATCTTTTTAATGCTATTGTTTCAGATTCACCAATGTCTGGAGGATTCACAGCAAAAGGTAATCGAACTTTATATCTTCCGTCTTCGTTTCTACTATGTGTTGTACTATAATGCTTTTCACATTTCATCTCATCATTTGTCATTATTCTTTTTCCAGGTGCGGCTTCTTCCAGTTCCCAGAATCTACGGAGTTCTGCTTCGAGTTCTAGTTTTACATGATGAGTGAAGACTTGGGTGTGTTGGTTGTTGTTTCTATTGTTCCGACCGGAGATCAACCAACCTAGTGAGGTCTCTTGTGCCACAAGTGATTGAGATTTTGTTCTATGTACTAGTAGACCACTTTGAACTATGTCGGCAAAGACCCCTGCTCCTAAGAGGATATCAATGCGTCCGGGATGTGTGAATGATGGATCTGCTAGTGGTATACTATTTAGTTGTGGCCAATCAACTGCTTGGGTACGCTGTGGTATATACGATGTGAGGGTTCTCAATACATATGCCGTGATTTTGATGCTAGTTTTTGGGTTATGTAATGACTTTAATTCAAGTTCTACTATTGCTTTTGTGATTGATTTGTTTGAACTAATGCCAACTATGTCTCCTTTGATAGGTGATTTCTTCAAACCCAACTCTTGACATGCTCCTTCGGTAATCAATGAGGCTTGAGATCCTTGATCTACAAGTGCACGAAGGGTGTGGATGCTATGGTTTCTATTTGACTGTACGCTGACAAGTGCGGTGGCTAGGATGACCGGTTCCGGTTGACTTATGGAAGTTTTCAAGGTGATACTATCTATGGTTTGTACTGTTTCTATGTTTGCATGCTGTGTGGTTTGTGCCTCTGGTTCTGTGGTTGTACTAGGTGCTATGGAATATCCATGTAATAATGTGTGATGTTTGCGGTTACATTTTCTGCAAGTTGATTGTGTGCAATCTCTAACTGAATGGCCTTTCTTCAAACAGTTAAAACAGATGTTACTCTTCTGAACATACTGCTGTCTATCATTAACATTAAGTTGGCAAAACTCTTTGCAGGTATAAATTCTATGATCTCCTTTACAGAACAAACATTGGGTAGATGAAGACAAGTTTGTGGTGAAAGTCTTGACATTTACTGGATTTCTCTGTTGTGGTTGGACATCTTTGTATTTGACTGCTTCTAGGGTTCTAAATCGGAATTCCAAAAAATCAGAGAGATTTTCCCACGTAGGGAGTGAATCTTGGCCTTCAATACGTTGTTCAAATAGCTTATGTGACTCTGAATCTAGCTTTTGTATGATTATGTAAACAACAATATCGTCCCAGTGCTCTGTGGGTATATTGATCGCTTTAAGAGATATCAAACATTCTGATGTGACATCTAATAAATCTTTAATCGCTTTGGGGGATTCATTGGTGATTTTTCTCTGACTAATAAGTTTTCCAATATAGGCATTTACTATGTTTCTACGGTTGTTATATCTTTTATTCAAAATATCCCAAATAATATCATAGTTTGACTCTGTGACAGGTATGTGTTTAACTAGATTATCAGCTTCTCCATGTAAACTAGACTTTAAGTACTGGCATTTATTTACTTTGTTCAAGTTTGTATTATTGTGAACTAGCGACTTGAACAAATCGTGAAATGATAACCATTCTCTGTAATCACCAGAAAATTTGGGTAGTGATATTGGAGGTAGTTTTGCAACATTATGTTCATCATTACTTTCTGTTCTGGAACTATGACTAGTGACATGCACTTTTTCTTTGAGAGGCAGTGTTAATTTCTCCTTAATTTTAGTTTTCAATTCGAGATATATTTCCAAACATGTGTCATAGGTTTTAGCACTGATGTAGTCAGCCTTTTCTGTGTCACTACCTGCCACTAATGCATCATGGTTGCTTTGGAATTTATTCCAATAGCATTCTATCAACTCCAGCCTAGTTTCCAAATATCCCTGGGTTATCCTGTCTTTAGCACACTTTTTGAAGTTAGTTAGTAAATTCTTTATTTGATTGAATGTTTCATTTTGTAACGTTATTAGGATATCCATTTTTTAGAATGGAGGTAAGTATAGGTTATGTTGAAAGTCTATGTTGAAATATCTTTAGAATTTAAGAGTCCAAGCACTATTATTTATTTAGATTCACTGGATAAATAGTCACAGTTTTTTATGCTATTACTCACGGTTACCGGTACTTTACTGTCCAACACAACAAAACAACACTGCAAGTTCACTGTGGGTTTTTTGCACACACTTTTTACGCAAACACACGCGAACCAACTATATGAATTCGACTCTTGAGGACCAAAATAGCTAATTAACTATTTGATGCGATTAACGGAATAAAAATGCTATTTGGCCTTAAAAAACTTCGCGTTTAATTACTATTAGGATTTCACAATGGAAGAGAAGAAAAAACAGAGTAATATTTTACAGACTATAGATGACAGGTTTTTTTTTTTTTTTTTTTTTTTTTTTTTTTTTTTTTTTTTGGTTTCTGTAGTTGCATCATTGTTTCTTCATAAACACGGTCCGCTATATTAATTTAAGTTAGCGTGGCGATTCTCGTCAGAATCTCGATAACACCACATAATTGATTATTTATTTTTTGTCTGTGTAAACTATCGAGATTGCAATCCAGCTAGTGATTGACATTATGACGCTTAGACCTATTGCTGACTGGTCAAAATGTGCTCAAAGATAAACTACATTTAACTACTCTTAAATCTACTTTGACCTCATCAAAGGACATAGTCAAAAAATAATCAATGTTTTAAATATATATTTAGTGATTTCATTTTTTAGTTCCTTTGCCGATTTTTATACAAATATAATAAAATAAAATATTAATAAAAATATCATCATCATCATCATTAACAGCCTGAAGACGTCCACTGCTGAACATAGGCCTCCCCCAGAGCACGCCACCTTGAGCGGCTGCTCGCCTCCTGCATCCATCGGCTCCCCGCGGCTTTCACCAGGTCGTCGGTCCACCGAGTGGGGGGCCGGCCCACGCTGCGTCTTCCGGTTCGTGGTCGCCACTCGAGAACCTTTCTTCCCCATCGGTTGTCAGTTCTACGAGCGATGTGGCCCGCCCATTGCCACTTCAACTTACTAACTCTAAGAGCTATATCGGTCACTTTAGTTCTCCTGCGGATCTCCTCGTTCCGGAGCTTATCTCGCAGGGAAACACCGAGCATAGCTCGCTCCATAGCTCGCTGCGCGACTTTGAGCTTACTAATGAGGCCAACAGTAAGAGACCATGTCTCAGTTCCATAAGTCATCACTGGCAACACACACTGATTGAAAACTTTCGTTTTCAGGCTCTGCGGTATTTTGGACGAAAAGATAGGACGAAGCTTCCCGAACGCTGCCCAGCCGAGTAAAAATATTAAAAATATTATTATCCTAAAATATTAATCCTTCAATAACTTTACTTAAGTACTTAATAAGTTTCGTAGGTAGCTTCATAATATATGTACGAGTTGTGGATTTTGTTTCATAAAAAAATATATAAATAAGAATAATTTTAAGTTCTCGATTCAAGATGCACTCACTCTTAGCCTACGGGCCACGAGTTGACCATCGCAGTGTTTGCATACGCTAGTGGGGCTGGGGACCGCTTGCTAAATGTTAAATGCAGGGAAACGTCCTCCCCAGTTGCTCTTATAGTGGTTTTTTTCTTTTTGTTTATACCGGAATTAATGAAAAACGGTCCGCCCCAGGCTATCCTGTCCGCCTCACAATACTGCCAACCGTATTGTTAAAACGTTCGATTTTTATTTTAGTCTGTGGAACTTTTGTATTTTATTACGAGGTTGGTAAGTAAATTATCAGATTTTTTAGTACTTACCTACCTATTGGTCTCGAAGATGAAGGGCAGTAGCGGTGGCGAGCATTGGGACTATATTCTGCAGTGCTCACATGAACCAAACCAATTTATTATCTGACAAACTTTCGCATTTATAGTTAGTAGGTACATTAGTAAGATATATCGATGATTAGTAAGTACATCATCATCCTCTATGCCTTTTCCCGTTTTTTATTGGGGTCGGCTCCTAATCTAACCTGTAGCAGCGAGCTACCAGAATTACACGAGCGACTGCCATCTGACCTCGCAACCCATAAGGAACCAGTAACAATCCCGGTTGGATCAAGCGTCTGACTACCCGTAACGACTGCCATAGATGTTCTTATGACAACCGGGACCGACGACGGCTTAACGTGCTCTCCGAGGCACGGAGCGATGGCATCGCAAACTGCACATAGCTTAATACATTGGTGCGGGGCGAGGATCGAACCCGGTGCCGTAAGATTGCGAAGCGCATATGCTACCGCTCGGCTACCTTAAAACCAGTGCCTATCTACTTTTTTCATACATATTATTAAACACATCACTTAGGAGCGTTAGCAGGTCATGTTGCTTGTTATTTTGTAACATGACTGCACGTATAACGAGTCTACCTACCAGATAGTCTACACTCTCTACAGCTATTGTTTAGAACGGAGCTTGTAGTACAAGTACATGCTACATTAAATACGGTCTGCAGGAAGCATTATTAAATTGTACACTTTTAAATACTAAAATAAATAAATAAATAAATAACACCCAATGATCACATACATAGATCCTGGACTCTAACTAGGATTCCCTGTATCTAGGGACCCAGGAACTACGAGGACCATGCTCCCACAACACCCAGCCCAGACACAACAAGTATTTACGCTTTTTTTCTGTGCACAATTACTTGTCCTGTCGCGGAATCGAACACGCAGCCTCCGGGTTATGAGCCGACCTGCTTAACCACCACACCACGGAGGCTGTCAAAGCTATCATAAAAGAGGAATGATATCGTCGCTCGTATGACTAAAGGTTCTATCTCATTTTTGTCCATTGTTCAGAAAACGCGTTTTAAGGTTTTGACATTTCTATCTTTCAGATAGTTTTGTTCCTCGCAAGTCCAGCATATTTATTTTTATATCCTTTTGTAGATAATTTCAAGTACTTTAATTACACGTTGAAACTTTTAACCTGTTTGCATTCTAAATACCGGTTTTGATTTATCAAAACAGATAGGGCACTTAGTGAAAACTTTGTTTTATTTAAAATAAGCTGTCTGTTTTTAGTTCCGACTTTTTTTAGACTAAGTATGGAAATAAATATACATAATTTATGCTGTTAATGCTTTATTAGTGTGTTTGTTTGTTTTTTAGTTAGTTTTAGTAAGTTTAATGCTACAATACTGTATTTAATTCAACACAACTCCATAACTTTACCAAGTACCTAACAATAAAAAACTACTTAATCAGCCTCATTTTGAGGTTGCAATAGGTAATTGAATATTATGAACTTTAATTATAATATTAATTAATTAATAATTATCTTGTGATCCAAAATGTTAAGAGGTACAACGATTAGTGAGATGGATAGAGAATTTTGCGTAGACTAACATAGCGGTCCTAACTCAAAACAGCCAAAAAGTGAGATAGGACCTTTAGTCATACGAGCGACGATATAAGGGACGATATAGCTGCTGGAAAGTGGGCTGCTCAAATTAGGCGCAACGCACACAATTTTCCGTGTGATAAAGATAGAAGTGTCGAGCTAAGCGCGTCAAACGGGCAGTTTTTACTTGTTAGTAGGTTTGACTGAAAAAGGTGCCTCATTTTCTCCCTTTTGATTGGGTTAGGGTGGTACACATCATATGGATCATCCCCCTCAAAGTGAACATTGTTTTTATACGTTTGGTTTTAGGGTACGAAGTTATAAAATATCTTAACTGGGTTCCAAAAATGATTTTTCAGTTTTAGGTAAAAACGTTTAGTACATTTTTTATGTAAATGAACGACATGACAAGGTAGTCATTCGCCTGATGTTAAGCGTCACGGTTGCCCATAACAGATTGCAGTATCACTCGGAACTCTAAATTGATATCGTTTTGCGTGACACGTCATCCTGAGACTTCACACAGTATAGTAATAAGATTACTAGATCAGATCATAAAGTCTCATTTGCCCAGTAATTTCACTAGCTATAATGCCCTTCAAACCGGAACACAGTAGTGATTGCACACTACTGCTTGGCGGCAGAATAACTGGCAAAGCGGTGGTACCTATATACCTAGACGAACTTTGCAGAAAAGTCATACCACCTGTTAAGTTCTTAGGTTTGCACTGCAAGACGTTCTTTCTTTGCCCAGTTATTTCATTTCCTCATTGTCCTTCGTAGTGGAATACATTGAATGCTAACACACTACACACACTACTGCTATAGACCATTCACCGTAAGTTGTCCCCTGATGTACTTATATTAAATAAAATTATAATGTAATATATTCAAGTAAAACATTTTATCTGTGGTGGGTACATACAAGTTCAGATAATGCTTACATATTACTTTCATCATCATCCTGAAGACGTCCACTGCTGAACAAAGGCCTCCCCCAAAGAGCGCCACTTTGAGCGGCTGCTTGCATCCATCGGCTCCCCGTGGTTCTGATCAGGTCGTCGGTCCACCTAGTGGGGGGCCGGCCTACACTGCGTCTTCCGGTTCACTAACTATTACTCTATACTACTCTCTCTATCTCTCTATTACTCTGGTTCTGTTACTTTAAATTTACGATAATATTGGCATATTTTTAAATAATATAAATACATCAGGGGACATCTTACGGTGAACGGTCTGTAGTAGACGAATGAATGATATCTGGCAATGCTACCGCCCATTAAAAAAAAAACGGACTGTCGCTGTCGCACAACAGAAAATCGTCACAACCTGTCATAGAAAGAAACCACAGAAACGTCTGTCTTATGCTAAAGTGACAGAGCTCGCTTTCGAAAAGTCCTTACGCACGACGAATCATGAAATTTCGGAATTGGTAGAGTACGCTGGTATACGGTGATCCAATTTAAGTTTCCTATCTTTCAATTAAAAGAAAAACACGAACTATGCAAAATTGTACTAGTTATTTATTTATTACTGAAATATTTGGTGTTTTTCATTAAATATGAAAGTTACAGCGGTCAAATGGCCGCCCCTAGACATTCTACAGGAGTCGATTCGTCTAAGGTAGTTTTCTATGGAATCTGGGCCTTCGGCCACACTTTCGCTCACAGCAGCAATATTCTCGGCTGAACGCACGCCACGACGATGCACACGGCTCATCATATCTCCAATGCTTCCAGTTTCTTCAAATTTTTTCACAATGTTGCGAATTGTTCGCTCAGTAGGACGATTGATTCGACTGTAATCTTCCCGTAAAAGTCTATACACTTTTCTTACAGAATTATTATTTTTGTAGAATTACTGCAATTTTAACACGTTGCGCCGTATTTAAGCGATTCATATCGTAAATGTAGCATATGACGTTTCAAATACGCGCCATTATCTACAACTTTTTTTACATTGTTGCCAATATAGAAAACTCAATTTGTATCATCCTTTTCATACGCTTTGTGTCATTCAGTCAGTACCTAAGTATACTTGCGCGATATGTCATGAATATTCCCTTTGTTATCCACAAAGACACGATTATCCCTTTACTATTGGTAGAATCAACACTCCCATTCCCCGCTCATCCAATAATCTACACGTTACAGCCAATTCTCTTCCAGCGGGAATGACATCAGGAAAATCCAATAACATCGAGACGCGATCTCTTGCGACTTGGTTATTGATGGGTGTCGACATTACTGAGGCTTGGTATTGATCTTGGTGATGTGTATTGTAGGTAGGTTTAGGTCATAGACTTAGTGTAAATAGGGTGAATTCTGTGGGTTAGGTAATAACTGGTATGTCTAATGCCCGAGATATACGAGGCTAGTTTTTTAAGCCAGGATAACTATATAGTGGTATTAAGTTACCAGAAAGCTAGGTCTAGCTTCGTGTAAAAAGAACTAACTTCATTTCTAGGCTAGTAAGCTAGTGAGACGCAGGTTTTGACGTCAGTTTTACTGAATTATTACAGTTACGGCTAGTAAGACTTAGGTACCTTCGAATGTGTTGACTATGCTGAGTGAAAAAAAATTACCAATTATCAGTCTCCCACCACGGTCACTGTATCAGTCACGACTTTTATATAGCATTGCTTGTGAACTTGTGACTGACTATCAGTCAGTGTAACCGTGTAATGAACCTGTAATATTATTAATTCTGTGGTAAAGTCGCCATACATTTATTTCATCAATCATTATGCTTATAGTCTGTGCGACCACTGCAGTACTTTCAGCGCCACCGCACCTCCTTTTAAAAAATAAACCGGTACAAAAATGTCGAGCTGTTATTTCTCTCCATCAGAAAGCACCGCATAACTGCAGTCAAACAACATTTCATATTCCAGTTGAGTTTCAGTAACTTTTATTCACGTTTTCGTGGTGTCAGCTTTGCCTGTCAGTTATAAAATCCACTGTAAATTCGATGTAACTAAGCCACAGAGTATCATTTGTTTTTTCTCTAATCTGTGTTTTAATCGCAGCGGTGTTGCCAGGTCTACGCGACATTGAGTTTTTAGTAGTTTTTGATTTAGTTAATCACTCGTGAATTACAGAACGCTCCCTTTGACAGCCCACCACTGGCCTGACCTCATTTAGACTGGTCATTATGTGTGGGTCATTGAAACGTTTAGCATTTAAACCAATGGTATGTTATTTATATCAAGTGCTAACTCCAACAAGTTTAATTCAGCTCTAAGCAAAGATAATGGTAATGATGATGGACATGCGCTTGGCGGCGATCTCATTCGTCTAAGGATCTAAATACTAACTTCTTTATCAAAGCTTAATTAGGTCTAGTGCCTATTATCGGCCAAATAGGTAACTTTTGCATTAAAACTGATCTATCATCATCATTAACAGCCTGAAGACGTCCACTGCTGAACATAGGCCTCCCCCAGAGAGCGCCACACTGGTTGAACTATGTTTCAAACTGATTCTATGTTTCGCCAAAATTAATGTTTATTTTCTAAAAAATTACCATTCGGCACTACGTTGTGTAATTTTGTACGTTGCTTCCATTTTGTGCCGTGAATCTGGCACAGTTTCTAACAAAGGATTTTATCACAGGCGCTCGTGCAAAAGTCCGGGGCTCCGAGCTCTGGGCTCCGGAAAAAAAGATCTCGGAAAATTATACGAACCGCACTAGCGGTATGACGCCATTAAAATATTTTATTAGGTTTGTTACAGCGCACTTTGTGTAAAAGCAAGAGCTGGTGAAAATGTATTGGGTAGACGGGAATTATGGAAAATGGTTTAGGTTTGAAGTGGCAACAAAACTTGCCAGTTTTCAGAGGTGTTAAATGAGCTGTTCTTAATGTCATGAGCTAGAAAGAAGAAAAGAAAGAAAATCTGTTTATTTGTAATCAACAATTATTAAAAAAATGATACATAATAACAAAAGATAAATGTTGTCACAAATAGGCCCCAACTCAGCACCATGCTGGTTCAGTTGAGCCAGCGCTGGTCTTCCGTTGGGACCTCTTGGTGAAGGGTAGTTCCCATCTGTTCTACTATTTGTCCTACCAGTAGAACAAGAACCACGGAGCGGGGATACACACCAATAGTTACTTAATTATCTGAGCTGTGATTTTGTAACCTGTGAACTCGTGTTCACAGGTTACAAAGCGTCCAGCTTTATTCGCTCGATCGGCCACGTGGATTTTGTTGTACGATTTATGTTATGAAACTAGTACAGCCTCAGACTCTGCCTCACGATGTGCATGTATTCCTATTGTACCTACCCCATACTGTGCCGTATAGTATAATAATGAAACGATAGAGTGGAATTTTTATGGTAGTACATGAAATATTTTTAGGTTAGTCTCGTTTCTTACTTAGCTTATTTTATCAGCACGTCGCCGCATTATTCATAGTTCCAGCGTCTTACAACCCTTTGACGAGGCGTGATTAAAAAACTTTGGCACCCCCACAAAGGGTTGAAGTTACGCAATATAATTACAACTTCGCACCCGGCTTGTGTTGTACTAATTAAATGGATCGAATTAAATCTCGACAAGGGTGTCGGGAAAAAATGTTGTGGGATAAGAAAAACTTGTGCACAGCTTTGTACGAGTTTTCGCATATGACAACATTTTTATGTGCTCATCATAGTCGGCCTGCACGCCAATGAATGAGCTCGTTCCTTCCTCAGTTCCTTTCACGTTCTCAACCAGCTGCTGCTCCTTCTGCGTTATTATATCGTCGCTCCACCGATCCGAAGAGCGCGTTATACGCGCTTACCAAGTCACTCCATTGAAGGACACGGGTGTCGGTTCTGTGGCTAATGTGACCAGCCAGTAGCAACTGCCACCATTTACTAAGCAGGTATATTCACTATCTTGTTACCATGTTGATTATCTGCCCATTTCCTTGCCACGCTATCTTTGCAGCGCAGTCATATTTTCTTGCCACGCTGTGCTGCCACCTATTTCTGCCGCAGCGTCACCCGTCTTTGCCGCTGCGTCACCTATCCTTGATGAGCTATCACCTTACCGCTCTGTCACATTTACTTACATCGCTTATCCGTTGCTATCAGATTCTGAGCAGGAAGAGTTATGCTAACGCTAGAAATAACAATTACACTTATGGAATGATTTAATAATGGAAATACAGCCGTGACAATAGCCATGTTTGAATACATAAGAATTCATGTTTTTCCTGAATCAAGTTTGAAACGAAATAAACATGTTATGAAGGAGGGTGGTTTATATTTTAATATGTTGTATTGTAAGTCTATTCTGTTGTTAGAGCAAATGGTGGGTGGGATCGGGTGCGGCTTTTTACGAACGATGTGGCGTCTTTTTGTGACACACACATAATATATTTTCATGATCAAAAAATACATATGAGGATAAGGTATGTTTTTGAAAAGAATTTCAAGTGCTATATGGTTTTATCATTAGTGAGATCGGGTAAAATATTCCAACCATAAAAACAGATTGGTAGACTAGTTCAAGGATCAAAATCATTTGGGTGAATTAAGTTCACTACTTTAAAGACTCATTGACAAGATAGATCAGCAACCGATTCCATAAATAAAAATGTCAAATTGCCATCCGGTTGCGCAGACCTTACAGTAGTTAGATACACATATTATTCAGCATCAAAAAGATTTAACAACTACTAAAATGACCAAATCCGTTTGGAAACTTCAAATACGTCAGGCTGCACGATTCGGCCGCGTTGATTGAATCAAAATTTAAAAGCCCTTTTTAAAAAATAGAACTTTTCAATCGATATATCAACAAATAGTAAAGAAATGCTTGTTCTACACTTCCCAACTAAAATCTTCTGAACTCCAAGAAACCTTACGTCAAATGAAAGTTAGTGGATAAAGAACGGAATTCTACCGCTAAGCTTTGTAAAGTCCGTCTAGTCGCTGGCCTATTGAGCTTGCAACTTGAACACTGGCAAAGTTTGAACAAGGCTTCCTGACCTCTGAGTACTATTCCAGTCCAGCACATCTTGAACTGGACGGGGCTTTTCATTGGAAAAATTGAGGATATATTTTAAAATGCGACTATTTTATATTAGCTGGAGAAGTATATATCTGTATAAGTAAGCATTGGTGCGGGGATGCTTTCGAGGTTTGATTTTCATAGAGATTGTATCTATAACTATACCTAGTATATTTGATTTAAGATGAGCGTATAGTATTTGGAGTTAGACAAATGTACGAGAAATCGGGGGTAAGACTATGGTTTTCTCATAGATGTGATAAGGTGTTAAGGGTGTAACTGTGCATTGAGCGACAGACTATATACCTTTCAGCAATTACAAACATTTAACGATACTCGTAGCTAGAACAATATATATATATATGCAAGGTTAGTTTGAATTGGTATGTTTTCCCAAAAGGGGGGGACTGGAACCATGATAGCCCACAAGTTGTGAGAGCCTTACTTGAAACTGCGTGTTTCCAAACCTTGAAACCTCCATACTAAAAAATAAATCCACTCATAAAATTGTACGTGCGATCGCTACGAGAGTTAACAAGATACTAAAATAAAGAAACAGATTCATTTCTAAACACAGATCGTTAAACTCATTTAAGTGCAATCGGTCAAGGACGAAGTTCAACCATCTAGCTAGGGCTAGGGCGCTAGGGCTATCTTTGAACGTTAACTTTACATGGCATTTCTTCAATGAAAAACAATTAATTTAGAAAAGTCGTAAAAGAAACATTGTCTACCTTGGGGAGTAGATTTATACACTACGATTTACAGGATAATATACTAATTCAAACTCAGATAGTATAGGTACATTCAAAGAAACTTATAATAGGAAAAAAATAACTTTAAAAGCTGTGTTTAAAAGTAATGAAATGAATAAGTTATATATTTCGACTCTACCAAACCTAAAGCAAGCAAATAAAAGCAACGAGTAACACGCATAACATAAAAAATAGAAAAATAAACATATTTCCTTGTCCATTATAATCCCAGTTCCCAAGAGCAATGAACAAGATTCTATTAAAATATATCGTAGAGAAATGGCGAACGTATAAAACCTCTATGGTGGAGAGAAGGTAAACAACGTAGATATACTTCTTAGAAAATAGAGAAAAGCTGGGAAGGGCGCAAAAGGAAAATTGTGAGAGGTAAACAGGTAAAACACTAAAAATGTCAGTATTGTTCACAACGTTTAAAAATAAACTATTGTTAGTGCCGACTCTGGTTTCGATTTTATCGAGCTATTTTGTAGATTGTTGCCAATTTACCTTACCACCATTATAACGAGTTGAAAACTTTTTGATCGTATCGAAATAAAACCCCCTTCTTAATACAAAATAATATGAATAAAACAGACCAAGTGCGAGTCGGACTCGCGCATGAAGGGTTCCATACCAATACCTATAAAAACGAGCAAAAAAATCACGTTCGTTGTATAGGAGCCCCCTTAAGTATTTATTTTATTCTGTTGTTTAATATTCGTTGGTATAATGGAAAACAGAAATACATCATCTGTGAAAATTTCAACTGTCTAACTATCACGGTTCATGAGATAGAGTCTGGTGATAGACGGACAGACAGACAGACAGCGAAGCCTTAATAATAGGGTCCGTTTTACCCTTTGGGTACGGAACCCTAAAAAGAATTATATGTAATTCCGCCGAAAAAATAAACAAAGTCACTTACATTTGACTGGTAAACAATACAGAATCGCACCGAGTTTTTTGGTTACGGTTTTTTAGGTTACTTTTTGTTTTTATTGGTTTCAAATTAATTATGAATAAATATAACTGAAGAAAATGTACGTACTACCACACAATCTCTCTTGACAGATTATTAAATTATACTTTGAAAGAAGTGGAGTGTTTATTACATTACTTGTTATACATAATTTGTGTTGGTCTTAGAACCTAGTTTAGGTTTTACTACCTAGTCTTCGTACAAATGTTAACAAAGACTTCAGTTAGTACCAATACCAATGCATGGTATCAATGGGCCCACTCAATCATCCTTATCCGAAGTAATCAGCACGCAATGAATGTAGGTTTTTACTACTCATAAAATCTCCATGGGTGGTCTCCACCACAATTACGCAAGAACGCATGATCCATAAAAACACCAAGTAATTTATTTAATAAATTACTTCTACCTACCCTTCAGCTAGGAAAATCAAAACCAGAATATGTACTGATATTTTAGGATCTTATCGCTGTGAATATTGGGGCTTTTTGTCTTGATTTTTCAACAGCTTTCTCGGTGCGCGAGTGTTTTATTACGACAAGGTACTAAAGCCGTAGATCACTTTTATCTAGGTCGGCAGCGTTAAACCGAAAAGTGTATGAACTCATTTTTACCTTCCCGCAATAAATTTTATGTTTTTATCTGCAATATTCCACCAAATTGCACGGTTGCTTATTATGACTAAGTTCTATAGTTGGTTTTGTTTTTGATCTACTGATCGATATTTAATGATCCCTTTGTTTTGCCTTCCTCATCAAGTGGATAATTGGTAGCCTATAATTATGTGATTATAGTGTCAAGTATAAGATTGCAATATTCTTAAGAAAACGAAAGCATCTTCCGTCGATCGGCCTTGGAAATAATAATCATTATAGATTTACCTATATTTTTTAAGTTTATTTATCTCAGCGTACCTACTTGGCTTGTTATTATTGAAAGATCTTGACGCTCAAGCTGTCATTATCAAATCACCATTATTATGTTATTATTTCACCATCATTATTATGTCACCAAATTAATTATGTGTCCATTTCTTTTTGTGTTGTATTTAATAATTATGCTGACTTACGCTATTGGATTGGGCAATTGGGTATGCCTGTAATGATAGTTGTAATTTGAATAAATAAATAAATAAATTAAAAAAAGATAACCAACAAACACTTCTAAAACAAAGGCATCATCCAAAATCATATGCAACGTCTTATTCAATTCTTAGGTATTATTCTTTATTATTGTTTTCATTTGAATAATAATATCTGAATAAAATACTTGCCAGTTGCCACATTTTTGACAAAGCTTCTGAGCTATGTTTAAATTACAAATAAACTAGCTGCGCCCGCGGTTTCACCCGCGGATAAAATAAACATATGTGTTAATCCAGTACATAAGCTATCTCTATTCCAAATTTCATCCAAATCCGTCCAGCCGTTTGCGCGTGAAGGAGTAACAAGCATACACACATACAAACTTTCGCCTTTGTAATTTATTAGTGTGATTATCAAGTGTGATGTGAGGATGCGATGTGATAAATAAATATGTGTGGACATTTCACACAACGCCATCTAGCCCCAAACTAAGCATAGCTTGTACCATGGGAACTAGTTAACTGATAGAGTACATAGATAGTTTTTGTTTGTAAATACATACATATAATACAATATAACACTCAAGGCACAGAACACATACCTATGTTCATCACACAAATGTTTGTCCCGGGTGGGATCGTACCCACAACCTAAAGTTCAGAAGGCAGAGCTACTACCAACTGAGCTATCAGACCAGTTTCAAGTCTCTAAGCTCATATCGAGGAAAATGTGTACCGACGGACAGAAATTACTTAACATTCCATACGTCTCTAATATGGCCCATATCACAGGTGTAAACTCAGTCGTTAATCGGTGCTCAAGACGAGGATTTCATTCACAAACTGATCATTTTATGAATGAAATCTCTTGGCTTATGTCTCAAAAATATAAATCACGAAATTCTACTTCCTTCACTTCAATGAACTTTAAAAAGCATTCATTTCTCAAAACCACCGTCTCCCGTGCCGTGGTGGCATTGTGGTCTGTGTCACGTTTACCGGACAATACACGGACGTTTGCGGCTAAAGTGGACAATACTTGCCTTTGGTTAAAGTGCATGGCTGGGACAATGCGGGTAGTTGGTGCATTTCTATGTGCCAGGTGTCAAGTTTCAATAGGGTTGCCAGTTGTATTTTAACCGTAAGGTATACGGTAACACTGACAGTAGTGAGTTAGACCCAAGTCTCGACATTATTATAGGAATGGCATTTATTTATTTTATTCGATTAGTGTGAAACTTGGTGTCAGCAAATCAACAATGAACATTTTCTACGACAGATACCGAGTATATCTGTAGTAGGTTGCATTGAATAGGGTAGCACCTGCTATTAAAAATTAACAAGTAAATATTATTTTCATAAAGTAGGTTAAAAATGAATGCAATAATTGAAAAAATAAGTAAAATAGGTAAATAAATCACGAAGTAACAAGCTTTTAATGTTTTTGGAGGGGGCATCGCTGGTCCCTTTCACAAAAACAGAGATCTTGTGGAGCTTCCCTACAGTTACTATAAAACACACGTTGTTACTTCACACGCCAAAGAAATTGTATGTAAAGCTACCACAGCTGAGTAACGAGTTACTATGAAGGACCAAAAACTGACGTCACTGAATGTTTGAGCCGTCTCTTTCTATTCCTGTATTTTAAAATGCTTGTAACTGTGTCATTTTTTGAGAAAATAATATTTAATTTTTGTTTTCACGATTTTTTATTTTTTGAGGAATATTATTAATCTACAGCATTGTTATAAATAGGAAAGATTTGTATTTTTGTGTGTATATTTGTAATGAATAAAATCAAAAACTACTGAGCAGATTTCAAAAATTCTTTCACCATTGGAAATCTACATTCACCCTGAGTAACATAGGCTACACCACTACACGTGCGAAGCCGGGGCGAGCCGCTAGTTTATGCTATAAAAAAAGCAGGCAACTAGCCTAACTTTACATCAGGCGACTATACCTCTTCCACATCATTCAACATTTGAACTACAGAGCTGAAACAGGACGGAGACAGATGGAGTCATGGAGAATAGAACATAGATAGATAGATAGATAAACTCTTTATTGACACCAACGATAACAAAAATAAAAAAGACAGGAAAACTTACAAGTAGGGTACAATGGGTGGTCTTATCGCTATAAAGCGATCTCTTCCAGACAACCACCAACATCTATGATACTGTTTATTAAATATACTTGAAATTTGAAAATAATATCCTCTAATTAGATCAAAAGTATTGCCGCTAAAGCAGCTTAATTAAATGTACTCAACACAATAAGCGTAAATGCTCACTACGCTCCAAACAGTGAGCTTAACAATTCAGTTTTCAAAAGCATTCATTTAAAACTGGGCGGTATGCCAAACCCTGATGCGAGCCCCGATCCGGCTGGTTATCCGACAAATAGAGGCAACCTGGTTAATTCGCCAGATTCCGGAAAATGTAAATTCCTCCAGATATTCTATTTGTATTATTTATGATTTGATATTCTGAGAGTTCATTTTAATGTTGTGAATTACGCGTATATCGCAAAACTTCGGCTTTTTCTTATGATTATCATCGTAGTACTTTATTCTGTGGCGTCATTAATGCCATGACAATATTCTATTCTATTTTATTTTTGCTAAAGGCGACTGCTTCATAATCATCATCATCATCATCAGGAGGAACAACGCCACTTTGGAAACTGCTGTTGGCAGGCGTCTTGGTGATCGCAGAAGATTTTGATGTACCGAACAGAATGCTGAGTGCTGCCCGTTCCCTGAATATTCCCTTACTTAGCTGACTTTTACGGCACCCGCGGGAAGAGATAGGGTGGTTTTATTCTCACACCGCGCCAGGATAATTAAAAATTATTTGTCAATTTTTAAGGTTTTTGTAGCAGCAAATCTAATATTTTAAAAAGCTTTTTAATAAATAAATAACGCCCAACGATCACACACATAGATTCCTGGACCCTAACTAGGATTCTCTGTATCCAGCGACCCAGAAACTACGAGGACCATGGTCCCACAACGCCCAGGGCCAGAACAAGTAAAATGTCCAGAACCGTTTAATTTCAGCTAATTAAAACAACAGTAGAGCAAACTGTGAAAAAAAAGCTCTAACAAAACTCAATATTGCATTAAAATCCGGTACAAAAGTGCGCCAGCACGTAGACAACATAAAATATATAGGAGCAAAAGGAGGGATAAAGTATAACATTTGTTTTACTTAGAAAATAGGAGGAGTATGTCTACATATTGTGAGCTTACGCGATTTTTACCATCTGAAATTTCAGACATATACCCTAAGTAACAGAGTTCGCTTTAGAATGGTCCGCACAATAAAACAGTTTTTTGGCAATAGAGTTCGAGCTAGGGTTACGGAGTAAGACTCAAAATATAGGTAGTGCTGCCATAAAAGCAAGCAATTAAGTTACCACCTAACGAATATACTAATAACTTATGGCCAGATGCAATCGAAATTTACAGGGACTTGGCAAAACTTTTGGTGGAGGGAGACGATTGGTGACCAGCCGGGTTAGCACGGACGTTAGACAAAATAGTCTTTCCCCTGTTTTACTCCACTTGACATGTAAGCAAGTATGAAGAAACTGACATGAAACGGGGAGAGACAATTTTGTCTACCGTCCATGCTAACCCAGCAGAGGCTTGGCTAGTTTTTTGCCGAGAAAATCAGCATTGCTATTCAACGTGGCTATACAGCCAGCGTTCTGGGCACTTTCCCCTCCACCAAATGTCTTTTTGATAACACTTAGTTTATACCTAGTTGTGCAAACCTTAATCTATCAATTCTTATTTAAGTTTTAAGTAGTTTTGTAGTTAAACTTTTTTGGTCTTGGAAATGTAAAACTTTTTTTAAGTTGGTTAAATGATAATAACTTATTATTTAGATTCTGATCTACATAATATACCGAAAAATAATATTTCCAAGACAAGCTAATTTGCAAAATATTTAGATTAATAACTTTCCAGGGCTCTTCTAAGTTTATTTTACCCTCATAATATTTTGTAAACAATTTGCCCGGGTCGACGACCTCTGTAAGTTTTCCTTCAGAACGCCTACGCCACTCCTTATAAATTGTATACTAGTTACGCCCCGTAGCTATGTCAGGAATTCAGCCATCATTAAATTTTTAGCTGCTTTTTGTTTAGCTAATAAGCTACGTATTTTAATTTTCAGGGATAAGAAATAGGTATTTGGCAACCCTACGCGCTTTGTCAGTTACTATGTTTTTTTCTTATATTTTGGCTCCACACATAGTGTATTTAGCCAGTGTCAAGTATTGTAATTTTTCATGATTTCATCGAGTTATGGAATATGTCGTAAACGTCACGTAAAGTCAAGTCTTAGTCATAGTCCAGTCTAAGTCAGGTAATCATAGTCTAGTCTAAGTCATGCCCTGGTAAAGTGGTGGCAACTTTACTAGAAGCTTCTCTATGGATTTTTTTTTGGAAGCAACACGAAAAACTACGTTTCACTACATTATATCACTTGCCCACACTCATGCTCGTAATTCAGCACTTAATGCGTAAAACGCCACCAATTTTAAACATTAACTCTGGAAAAAGCATGGGTTTTATAAAATAATACAATGCAACGACGTGAACATTTCCGCGTTCCCGCCAAAACCAGTTACTATGTTAATAATAATATAAATATAATATATAAACGGCCTTATAGCGAAGAGCCTCGACCAACACCTCGAGAGGCTCTCGCTAGACGGTTGGATCAAGGGTCAGATTCAGAAGGCAGTACTCCTTGACACGGCACGTATTGTCAGGAGGTTCCTCACTCTGCAGCCCTAACCACCGGTAGCTTGGGTTCTGTCCCGCTGCCGGCGGCACTCTAGGTTTAAGGTTTTTTTATAATATTTTTGTAATTTATTTTTATATGAATATTGTAGAAAAACTTAAATCTAAGAAAAAACAATAAATGAGTGAATATAAATATAACTAAGTATACAGTGTGGCCATTTCACACAGCGCCATCTAGCCCCAAACTAAGCATAGCTAACTGATACAATACTTAGATACTTTTTTGTTTGTAAATACATACATAAGATACAATATAACCCAGGGTGGGTATGTATTACACCCTCAAGAATCCTGTTTAATTTATAATCAACTACTAGGTTTGAACAAACGGGCGCGTTAGGCCGCCCATACACGTTCAATTTTATTGATCAATGGAGAAAACATTGACGGAAGTGGTCTCGTCAATTTTATTGATCAACAAAATAAACGTGTATGGGGCCTTAGGCTGCGCGGCCTAGGGCTGGGCTGGGACGTGATCACGCTGGTGTGTCCCAACCTTAACAAAGAAACTTGTACTATAGCTAGAACTAGTACCTTGTGCTAAATAGTAGCTAGGCATATGTTTGCCCTCCTCTTCTCGGAAAACATCTAACAAGGGTGCTTGAAGAAAATGATATTCCTGTAACGAGGCCTTCTAAGGACTTCCAGTGATACTTGACTTTGTTTAGCTGCCCTCGTCGCTTGGATAAGTACAGACAGAGTTCTTGTCTTTCCTCCTATTTTTCAAAGTTTATTTTTCACTAATATGTTAGGTAATATTAATTATAATAACTTATAATATAAATCATTTTTTATTATTGTCGGAATTTACGTGTACTTCGTTTCATTTTTATGATTAGTTAGAAACGAGTAATTTACGGAAGTAACTAGTGGCGCCATCTTGGTATTGCGATGGCTAAACCAAGATGGCGACCACAGCATTAAATGTGCGGCAGTGTTGCTGGGACTTTCGATCGGAACGGTTGTGTTGTGGTGTACGTTGGCTTTGAAGTCCACGAATGTAATTGTGATTGTATTAAGAATACGGGAAATATACGGAATTGTGATATGACTACTGGAGTTTTGGATTTTCCCCGACTGACCCCAAAAAATATTTGATTTTTATAGCAGTATCGCCTGCTTAGCGTAATCTTTATTTTCTGTTTTTAGTTGTAAGGGTGAAGGATTTTGGACATGAGCTCTCTTGTCACGGTAGCTTAAGTAACCATGTCTCGGCTTTGGGGACGGATGGATGCGAGTACAAATTTATTTATAATTGAGCTGGTAACATTCAATTATAATTAGTTAGATTATCTATGGTTTGCGCGGTAGAAACCTCTTTTTACCCGAATAAGGAAAATGTTGCTTCACTTGCCAGCCAGTATTAAACCATTTTGTAACTAATATTCGTGTGGAGTTTTGGCGGGAACGCGTCGATGCATTGTGTTATTTTTCAAAACTTGTGCTTTTTCCAGTGTTAAGGAACGTTTCACTAGCGCGGCAATTTCAAATTTTCTTGCATTCTTTTGCCAATAATAGCTTAATTACTCAACGTGATTACATGAAAACTAATTTTGCGCAAATAAATAGAATGTATCAATAAATTAAAATTAAAAGTATCACCTACATATTATTGGTTTAGCGACAAATGGCAATAGACTGAAAAACTAAGACGAAATTTGCTTATTGCCATTCGTCGCTAAACCAATGATATCTAAGAGGTACTTTTAATCGTAATTTGTTGATACATTCTATTTCTTTACGTTAAATCAGTTTTAATGTAATCACGTTTAGTAATTAAGCTATTATTGGCAAAAGAACGCAAGAAAATTTGAATTTGCCGCGCTAGTGAAACGTTCCATCTTAATGTTAAAAATTCGGTGGTTTTATTAAGTGATGAATTACGAGCATGAGTGTGGACTAATGTGGTAAAACGTGGTTTTTCGTGTTGCTAAAATTCCATAGAAGCTTCTAGTAAAGTTGCCACCACTTTACTAGGGCATGATTTAGACTGGACTATGACTACCTACCCAGACTGTGACTAAACTTGACTTTACGTGTAATATTGTATAACACGATAAAAATTACTACTTGACACTGGCTAAATACACTATGTGTGGAGCCAAAATATAAGAAAAAAATCGTGTAGTGCGTGTAACTAAGGAAGTTCCATACTATGAATACGGTGTAACTAATTTGGACCTTATTTTGTTGCAGGTAAGAGCTCGTAGTGCATCAAGTGCATGGCATGTTAACTAAACGTGTGACATTCACAATCTCATTGCCACGCCTCCGGTAAGATAACCATAACCTATTAATTACTTGGTGGTGGGTAATTAAATAATTTAAAAGCCTTAGAATAATTATGTCTAATTCAAAATTCCTTACCAAAAAATAACGACGATTTTATTAAAGTTTACTACATAAACATCAAAAATTATGTGAGCGCTTTTAGAATCTTTTCTATTTATAACGGTTGTGTATTTATTAAATAAGCGTCTCTGTCTAAACCCTTTTAACGCCACGCTTTGTTTCAACACAATTTATCGCTTCATTGCACATGATTAACCGATTATCTCACGTTTGGTATTTAAATAATTTAATGGGTTAAAATATACATGATGTCAGTAACCAATCTTACGATTTTTTGTATTAATTCGTAGATTTTGTAGCTGCTTGTTGCTTGTTGTATGAGCTACGAAGCTTTTTTTATAATTAAATAGGCCCAAATTTGACCGCAATCTCACAAAAGAAAAAAGTAAATGAAAGAAAAAAAACAATCTCTGATGGAATGTGTCGTCGCGGTCTACGATGGTACATGCTTTCTACGAGCTGAGGGTCGGCTAGGCTGTGATCATTGATCTATCCTTAAATTTTTCATTAGGTATACAAATATTAATTTTAAATAGGTCAATAAATAAGTAATTAGCATGCTTTTTTATAGTACTCTTTTAATTGAATATTTTGTATAATCTTTCGTAAAGTAATAAAAATTGGTTTAAAACTGAAGTTGTAATTTCATGATGAAGTGTACCTACTACGTAATATTTTGCTGTACTACCCACGCAAACTAGGTCAGCTTCGGCAACTTTTCAATGATGTTGAATGCTTGAAAAGCGAATAATATGACTGAAACCCCAATTTAATTTATATTAGTTTTGTGTCACGATTAGTGAACTAAACGTAGCAGAACAAAAAAATAAATCAGCTTTAGCAATTTCACTATTAGTAGTGTTTAGACATACTGTGTATTGTGCAATGCATTCGTAATTCAATATTCGTATCAAGTTGAGTTACTACATGAGATTGTATATTGTAGCTTTATGATAGAGCTTTCATTAGAATATCTCTAGTTAACACAGCTCATGAGATTATCGTCTGTAACCTTAGGTGTTAAAGCTCAAATTCCAGTGCTAATAATTCAATTATTAAATTGAAATGCAGCGCGTTTATTACCTTCTAAGGGTTAGATAAATAGCGTGAGTCTTGCACTTTATTGTCATTTTACTTTTATAAGCAATAAACAAAAGTTTGTTAAATATTAACAAATTTGATCCGTCTTTGAAGTTTGAACATTTGAATAGATCTAGCGAGAATATTATAATTTAAACTTTACATTGGCTAAATACTAAAACAGCGTGAAGCTCAACTAAAAAAAACTTACATAGCGCATATCGATTTGACATCAAATTGGCTAAATACGCTAATCGCGTGAAGCTTATGTATGTAAAAAAATAATTACAATGTCAAAACTGACGTTCGTAGATTTGTAGAGCGATTAGTGATATAAAAATGGTAGAATGCTATAAACTGGTACATCCGTAGAACCCAATCCTTTAAAATCAAGCCAATTGAGTAGTATACTATCAACCCCTTATATCCTGGATACACGTGCAGGAAACGGGCGTTGAGGGAGGAAATGCAATATCCCAGCGAGGGTTGTTTGGGGTGACAAGCGCAGGCATGCTACTATGGACCGAAGTCACTTTGAGACATTGGCGAAATTGTGGGAACCCGCAAAAGCCACCAAATAATAAGTTGAAGTTACGGAGTAACGAAAATATTGTAGGTCTGTGAGTTACAATATTTAAGAGAGGTGACATAAAAAAGTTTGTGACGAAAGCCATAAAATGTTGTTTACTCTCTTGCACTATTATGTCTAAGTGCAGTGAGAGTGCGACACCAATAGAAATGTCTATTTGTTTATTGTCTCTTTTTTATTGAAACCACAGATATACCGACTTTCTGCAAAATTATTATTTAGTGTCATTATACTACGCTAGTAGGTACTAAATTATTGCTTATTCTGTGAATAAACCTTCCCCAGTTAATAAATTATGACGTAATTAATTCAAAAGTTTACTAATCTGTTTTGTTTATGGTAATGTGACTGGGATTTACAGCCCACGCTATTGATAGTGCTTTACCATATCTGTATTTTTAATTACAATTCCAAATTAATAATGTCGTAAAGTCATAAAATAGCAGATTTTGAGTGTTACCAAAAACCTACACTTAAATAAATAGTACAAAAACGCAAACATCAACTTGATTTCTATTAAGTAGCTTATTAAATATTAAGTATCATAATTATTTTGCATAAACAGCTCGAGTTCCCAAAGTAGCACCCCATTTTGATTGCATGACTCGATGCACCACCCCTTTGGGCTAGTAATTGTCTCGGTATAGCTAGGCTAGGAAATCTAATAACTCAAGTCACTATAAAATAATAGGCCCGTTTTGACAGTTGACATTATGCCATATTAGGGATGCTAAGCACAAAAATCGGCAGCCTGAAAATTCAATTATCACGATAAATCGATTCCGAGCCTGTAATCGTTTAGTGTTTTTATTTCTTTTTACTTTAATGTTCTAAAAAGTGAGCTGTCAAAACGGGCCTCTTATTTTGTAGTGACTTTAGGGTAACAGTAAGGAACTCATACGAGAAAATCCTTGGGTAATACCACTTGTTACCCAATGATTTCCTCGTATGTGTGTTTATCGTTTGTCATTGCATTTGTCAATTCAGTTAAAAGACAACATAAAACAAACTCGTATTAAAATAACGATAAAAAGCAAACTTGCACGGTAAAACGTATTCAACCAGATATTATAAATTCAAAAACAATAATTATAACTTAAAAACCTTTTACATTAAACTTTTATAGTCTAAATTCACCGAAGTGATAAAAAGCAAGAACATAATTTTTGTTACAAAATAAGTTTTACTCAATAAAGTCAATATTTAAGAAATTCACGAACGTAGCGGTTCTAAAGGAGCCATAAACAACAGACTGTCGATTACTATGTGTTTTATAGTGTTGTTACACAATTTGTACAACGTTTTTATAAATATCGATATTTACTGTTTTTATTTACCAAGAAAGTGGAACTTCACAAATTACATATTTCTAAAGTTTTAAAATTGGTTGACTCATGATGATCATTGATACGAATTTTAGAGATTGAAATTATTACTGTTTTGCTGTTTTTTTTAGAGAATGTTAAAAACATCATCGTCACGTTCTTCTAAATTCCGATATCTAATTAAAATCTAATACAGCCTTCTCAATTTTTGAATAGCTCAATATTTAATCAAATGAAATAATTTGTATATACATACACTCGTCATTAAAACTGGCTCATAAATATCGATATTACTCCTATTATCGATATCGATATATCGCCCGCCCTGCAGCCTTGCGTTGCGTAACAGCATGCGCGCGCGATAACTTATCCGTTCGCATCCGCCCGCCCACGCGCTCACTTTGCTTTGTATCGTGAAGGGCGTCTATTGAAATGTTATTATCTGTTTTGACAGAAAATTGTTAGTGAATTTTAATCAGCCTATGTATACTTTTATAACCATAGACTTATTGAGAGTATCGAAAATATTCTTGTGCTTAAAACCATAGACTCGGGATGTACAAGACCTTTGAATATGTACGAGTAGAAGCGTAGTATATGACGTCATTCATGGACAACAAGGAGAGCGCTATACATTCGGTACTAAGCAAAAAAAAGACGAACGTAATATCTTTGGTCCTTGTCACCGTTACCGGGTTTTTTTATTTGGCTTCGTTTGATCTAAGCCAAACAGGTTAACAATTTTTTGAAATTGTTGTTTTTTGTGAAATAATCCTATTTAAATCGTGATCTAGGCAATAAATATTTGAGAAATAATGTGTGTGCAGTGGGTGGTTGCAGCATTTTAAGCAACAGAAGTCGCACTGAGGCGTAAATATGAAGGAATAACATTTCACAAGTAAGTAGCCATTATTTTGTCTATTTTCCCTTTTTAGAAGTGTTTATTGTGAAAAATATAAATACAGCGTTACATTTCATGTAATAACAAGTCCTCAGTTAAACAGAAAAACAGCTAAATGATTAATTAATGTATAAAATAACCATACCTAACCAAAAAATTTCATTGTCAAGGTACTGCCAGTTTATGATTTTTATTTCCCATAAAACCAGCTAGGTACCATGTTGATTTTCAAATGTTTATAAGTCGGAAAAAATCCTTTTGTAGGTATATTAGCTAATTATTTGCTTTATTTAACTTACTAAAATATATCATTTTATATTTAAGGTCAGGTGGGGTAAGTGAAACATACTTGCACATCTATCCACTTTGTGAATTCTGCTAGGACGCTAATTTTTTTACACATAGAAAGCCTAAATCTGAAATGGCAAATGACGGCAATAAATACATTTCAAGAAAATATTTTTGAAAATTCAATTTGTGTGAATGAAACATCACTTCAAAAATGGTTCACGGTTTTGACAGAAGCGCTCCGATTCAATATTCTGACGGTAGGTTGACATTGGCGTTTGACTATTTTGCAGTAGACTATATTGACAGTTTTGTTTTTATTATCTGTTACCCGCAGTCATTATATTGGGTACCTACTTATATAATAATAGCTGCCAGGTATCACTTTGTTAACGCAGAATCTCCATCTCTTTCTTTGGGTGCCGTATAAGAGCAGACTAAGGGACTATCCAGAGAATGGGCAGTAGCATTCTCCTTGGTACATTATAATCTTCTGCGATGACAACCTACTTGCTAAGCGAGGTGATTATGGCAAACCTCCCTATAATCAGTGTCTAAAATGGCGTTTTATGGGCATGCCTGTGTTCAGCACTAGACGTTTTCCAGCTGTTGATGTGAAATTCGTGATTTTCGTCCATGGGACATTAACAATGACATTCGTAATGTAGTAGGTATTTGATTGATTTTATTACCTGTGTCGTCTGTGACTGCAAATACTGACCCCACATTACGCGCCGTTTCATGCATTATTTTCGTGTAAAATGTACATAAACACTATTAAATTGCTTCATGGCATCCGCCGACTTGTGTTTTGTAAACTTAAAGATAGCTGATTTCTTTTTATTTTATGACCTAGCAGAAAGATTGTGTGACGCGTGTGCTAGAGCATTGAAACCATTTCGCCACATAGCATAGAGCTAAACTGCGTGATTTATTGATTACGATAGGGTTTCACTTAGGTACTCCTTCGTTTCACTTACCCCACCTGACCTTACATTTTAGTTTTTACAGTAAAGAAGCAGTGAACACTGGTAAAAAATAAATTCTAGGTATCAAGGTAAATTACTCTATAGATAGAGCTAACGAAATCACCCATTATCTACCCAAAATTTTGGGAGACGTTCTTATTCAGGCAGCACCTCGTGTGGGAGCAAGAAACAACTAGGCGGCCACGCGAAATAGATTTCTACTCGTACATATTCAAAGTACAAGACCAACAATGACAGTTTGAAAGTGGGACCACAGATATCTACTATACTAAGTGGGACAAGAAAAAGGAATTGTGTGTGTGGGAAACATGCCCACAGGCCCCCATAGTTTATTAAATAAATAACAGGCATTTTATTTACTGAGATCCTTCAAGGTTTTGGAGTAAAATTGCTGAGTACCTAATAAAAACTGAAACACGGGAATAACATGATATATCTGACGACGCGTTTCCTATCTACAAAACAAATAGGCTTTTTCAGTTAGATACCACTCTAAAATCAACAATATATGATTATTAATAATGCATTAAGATTTGTTATAAGTTGGCTGTGACACGTCGTGTATTTGTTCGGGTTAGTATGCTTTTTAACGTCACATTCGCTCACGCGATAAGATGTAATAGCTGCAATAATAGTATTTTACACTTTGATAACGGGGTTGTCGTACATACGATCACAAAATGCACGCCGTGAAATCATTTTTCTTCTCGGGCAGTGTGATTTGTACCTTTCGCTCCCACGCACGCTTCCTGAGTCTTTTGAGAGTAACAAAAACATTCTAGGTCTGTGCACGCACATAAAGCACTTCTAACAGAATAAAGAAACACAATTAAAACTATTTTTTTTTAAACTTAGTGGTGATTTCAGGTGCTTCATGAAGGTTATTTGACTAATTAAATAAAGTGAACGGACTAAAACACAAACGAAACATTCTTTTTCAGTTTACGGTTTACAAAATTATCTATTTATTTTTACTGTGTTTTTATTTATAAATTTTATGAATTTAATCTGATTATTTTAATTGCATATTCACTTATCATTATCAATAACGATAATGATAAGTGAATATGCAATACATAATGATAAGTACCTATATTTTTTTTACCAACTCGTCGTACTTTGATATTTCCTAAGTCGTCACTTACCATACCACCAGGATATATTGTGGTGAAATACCTTCGCCATAAATCACATAATCCAACGCTTAGCTGGGAGGACCACAGCTAATAAAAAAATTGCTAGAAAAGAAAATTACAACGTCAAAATCTCCATTAGGCCCAATTTTGAAGGCTTTAGTTGACAGTCTTTAACTTACTAAAAATATACCCGTCTCTTACATTACCGTCTATTAGACAAGGACAGCAACAGTTTTAGGAGTATTAGCTCTGTCAACTAAAGCCTTTATAATTGGCCCCATTATTTACCTATAACTTAAAATAGTTACCAAATGTAATAAGACATTTCAGTGTCCAATAAGAAAAATTCATGTAGTCTAAGTTTTCTGCTTGGTTGAGATCACTGTGGACGTAGGTAGGTAACCTAACCTACCTTTTATTATTATAGCATTAATTATCATCAGATTATCTAATCGGTAATCACCAATTAGCATAACCGTGTTCGTCACTATAATTGGCATAATTCCACGCATATCACTAAAGCCTACTCAATACTCATCTATAGGTATAGGTACACATTATTATACCTAATAAGTATAGATACAAAGTTCATTGACCGCGCCGTTGTAAACTCAGTGTTCTGTGGGCAAATACTAAATAATACAGATAAGCAACTTCAAGTGGTCGGCTAGTTTCATTTTGATAATATTTATAGCTCAAAAACGTCACGCTGTCAGGATTACTCAGGTTTTATTATCTGTATAATGTATTATGCAACTTCGTTAGGTAATATCTAGGAAGTTTCATGGTATATTCTATACGGTTTTAACATCGTTACTTGAAGTCCTAGTGAAACTGACAATTAGGATTTATTTTACTTTAGTTTATGTATGGAAACTAATTAGGGTTCCGTACCGAAAGGGTAAAACGGTTATTACTAAGGCCTATTACTAAGGCTCTGCCGTCCGTCCGTCTGTCCATCTGTCACCAGGCTGTATCTCATGAACCGTGATAGTTAGACAGTTGAAATTTTCACAGATGATGTATTCTGTTGCCGCTATAACAAATACTAAAAAACAGAATAAAATAAATATTTAAGGGGGCTCTCAATACAACAAACGTGATTTTTTGGTCGTTTTTATAGATAACTAGCTGCTGCCCGCGGCGTTGCCACGCGTGGACTACATTACCTATAGTAATAGTTATAGGTACTTAGCCCCGATGCAGACCGACCACCGTCCACAACCACCGATGGCTGCCACGCACCACCGCAACTTACATTCGGTAAAAATATGCCTTACACCTAGGTTAGGTTTGTCCAGACATATGGTAACTTTATGGTACTTTCGCAGCATTAACGTTTACGCGCGACAGCCACCGGTATTTGGAAGTAGTCTCATGCTTCTGAATAGGTTACGTGTGTCAGTGTAGTCTTTGTTCTGCATAGTACCTATATTTCCTACCTGCATTGCATAGGAATGAAAAAATGGCTTTATTTTTAAATCCACAAGCCAGAACCTTTTAATTCGAAAGATTTAATAAAAATTTAAATTATGTAAGCTTTAATATATTATCTTTTGGTACGTATCTATTTACTCCTAAAACGCCATACAAGTCATACAACCTGTAAAGGCATAAATAGAAAAACTATAAAATAGATAGGTAGCAAAGAAGGTTACGTTCTCAATTACTTATTGTACCTAACTACCTCTGAGAGTAGCGGTTATAATTATTACTCCATGGTCATATCCTACACAGCGATTTGTTTTCTTTAATCTGTGCCTCCAGATAAACAGCTAGGCAACAGATAGGTGACATAAAGTTACCGTCAGTGTCCAAAAATAACCTCAC
Source organism: Ennomos quercinarius (assembly GCA_910589525.2). Lineage (NCBI taxonomy): Eukaryota > Metazoa > Arthropoda > Insecta > Lepidoptera > Geometridae > Ennomos > Ennomos quercinarius. The sequence goes on from OU342510.1 coordinate 7,054,547, forward strand.
CATCTCACCATGAAGCGGCCATGTTGTTTATAATTCAGATTCGTTTCGTAATGAAATCTTAATAATTATGACCAAAAAAATTAATGAAATTTCAATTTTAATATATCCTATTTTAAGCGCCGGTTATTTCTAAGCATATTAGTGAAACCTGCATGAAAATCAGTTCAGTATTTACGGAGTTCAGTCATAACAAACAAACAACGACACATCACTGTCCCTAGATGGCGCTGATACAAATAAAATTTCATAATGTATGGAAAAAGGGCAAAAAGCCGCGTGGCCTGCATCGCGCAAGCGATATTTTTTGAACAATAGAACCTATGGGATAAATTACATTGGCTATAATTATGTGTGTGTTCCAAAGCATACCAGAACTTCACATTTATTATATGTAGGGATAGGGATGGTACGGAACTCTTAGTGCGCGAGTCCGACTCGCACTTGGCTGGTTATTTTTCCCTTTATTATGATACGAGAGGCCTTATAAGCGACGTGAGTATAATATTAATTTTTAATTTGAGAGATTATTTGGGCCCGACTAATTCAGTCGGGCTAAAAATTATAATAAAAAGAAGCCTAAACACCTAAAACAGCATTTTCTGTATTTCTCCAGTATCTCTTTTTTCTTTAGCTATAGACAATTCATTTTCATCTTTCCAAAGGTTAGGTATAGTAACTATAATTTTCCTTTCAAACGGCTTTGAAATTATTTACCATCAACTTGAATTAGTGTCGATAGTGGTTTTATTTGGGTGGTATTAGCTAAACCCCCTTCTGCCTGAATTTTTGCAGGTCCAAAGATGATACTACTGATCTGATATTATCTGATATCAGACTAAAGTAAGTATCAAAATACCATTTGAAGATGGAATTTGCTACTAACTCGTATTATGAAGGTCCCATTGAAGATGATGATCATTATTTCCTGGATTTTTCTCCATCTACAAAGTCGCTTTTCATGCATCATTCCCTAACCAAAAATGCACCTTCTGCGCAAAGTTCTTCACTTAATCTATGCCCACAATTGCACGGCTGGCACCACGCCAAGAGCGAGGCAATTTTACAGAAAACAATTCATAGCTAACTACTATTGTAAACATCTGTTGCGTTGCAAACATGTGCCATTACTGTTACAGTTTTGTTAATTAATATGCATGGTTGTTTTCTCACGGCATAATTAGGAAATATAAAGTAGAAAATAGACTTTCATAGCCGTTCGTATAAACAGCGACAAACGAAGAAATATTTGGCCATGCACTTTATAAGGGTCTATTGCGGTTTGATACCCCGATCTTATGCTATTCATTTTCACCATCATTTTTTGTTCCGATTGGATCCACCGCGGTTAACTATTGAATAGGGTGTTACACCGTAACCAAATTATGGTTTAATGCTATCTTACAAATAAAAGTTGAGGTATATTTTTTAGACATTTTATCTGACTCGTTAATATTTTTAACTATAGAGAAAGATTTTTATTGATATAGATTTTTATTTGTTACTGGATTCCTTCGAAAGAACTTAGACGGAAGACACAGACTAACCGAACGAAATTAAGCTAATATCGGGGTAACACGTTCAACCCTCCCTCACGCTCTCACTAAACTGTCCATGTTCGAGGAACAGCATTGAATTGAACACAATAGTGCGTAGGCGCGGTCCTACGACCTCAATATTTACATAAATACTATAATATTTGGTAGGTATCTAAATGCTTTTTGAATCGAGTGGTAAATTGATAAGTCATCGACACTGGACATTCTGGGGCTGGACGAAATAGGGCACTAGCCTCCTTAGCATAATACTACTTAGAAATTCTAGGCCACTAGACATTGTGAACGAACAAGAGGCATACTCCCACAAATGCATTTTATAAATTAGCTCTGCAACTGCTCTCAAGATCTTCTCGTAACTCGGTACCTGGTACCTACAATACTGGCAAAGTTTACAAAGCTAGCTTCAAACTTAGTAACTAACTTATTGATCTACCATCTTTATATTCCACAGCGATGAGAACTGAGTTTACGGCTACTGTGATAGCAAAGTGTTGAAGCTACTTTTACGATGCTGCAACTAAGTTATGAGTAACGCTGGCTTTAGGTTAGGTTGTCTTTAGGTAGGTTATAATTTAGCAACATTGTAGTTAGAAGCGAGTAGCAAGAGTTGTTTTTTAAATTGCTTATTATTTACATACTTTTACCATAGGTACATTCTGTACATTACTTTTTTAGGTAAGTAGGTATGCCTCTACCATTACCTGTATTTTAATAGAGCAATGTGCAATTATCCAATAGGCAGCTGGTATTATTAAAACAAGTGAATTAACATAATAACGATCCCTTACTGGTGAATCAAACCGGAATACAGATTAAATATTTTTTATCACTTAAGCGTTCGTTCCAGGGGCTCAAACCGGGATGTAGTCGTAACAGAATTCGCTTCCGGACCGTATTGGCAACTAAATTTGCAACTAGTTGCAAGAGAGTAGATTCTCTTTCTTGGCAACCAGTTGCGATAAAATGTTTCTTCGATACCAGTTGCCAGACAGGAATTTTTCAGAAAGTCTAGTTGCCATAATAAATTGCTTTTTTTGATACGCAACTATATGACAGTGGTCATCATTTGTACTTAGCAAAATATTATTTAGTAATCGAATCATTTACAATCTAGAGGTATAAAATTTACGATTTCGTGTATTATTCAAATGTACATGCCATCGAAGTTAAAGCTTTGCCTTAAATGGAAACTGAGCCAAGTAACTCTGGGTTAGGTAGGGCTGCCTCTTCACTATCTTTTATGTTTTTAGTTGCTGACCCTGACCCTGGCTAAAATAACGATAAAGACGGTCTTTACAAAATATACTGTAAGCTAACCCAAAAAGAAAAGCTACGTACATAAAATCGCAAAGTCGTCTTAAAGTGAAACTTTTCACTAGCGCGGCAAATTCAAATTTTCTTGCGTTCTTTTGCCAATAATAGCTTAATTACTAAACGTGATTACATTAAAATGGATTTAACGTAATGCAATAGAATGTATCAACAAATTACGATTAAAAGTATCTCCTAGATATCATTGGTTTAGCGACAAATGGCAATAAACAAAATTCGTCTTAGTTTTTGAGTCTATTACCATTTGTCGCTAAACCAACGATATGTAGGTGATAATTTTAATTGTAATTTATTTATACGTTCTATTTATTTGCGCAAAATTAGTTTTCATGTAATCACGTTGAGTAATTAAGCTATTATTGGCAAAAGAACGCAAGAAAATTCGAATTTGCCGCGCTAGTGTAACGTTCCACCTTAATACCATTGCCTAGCTGTAGTGCCTGAAGCATTTTATTAATCTAGATACACCAGCCGAATACTGACGTATTAATTAACGATAATTAATTAGTAGGTGTACGTCTGACGACCGACGACCCACGTCCAATGTCCATACGTCCGACATACCTTGAATTAATAGGTACTCAACACGTAATTTGCCGTGCGATAGAAATAGCAATAACATTACGCATCTTGCTCTTGAGCGAGAACGATAGACAGTATCCGTTTACAGTGTAGACAATACCACAGAATAGATATTTAGTATGACAGTACTAGAGAATAGACGAGAGAGAGAGAGAGTCTTTTTTTTATGTAAACGAATGACGTGACGTGCTAGTCGTTCGCCTGGTGTTAAGCGTCACGGACGCCCATTACAGATTGCAGTGTCACTCGGAAATCTAAATTAAAGTTTCGCGTGACACTGCGCACTGCGCACGTCATCCTGAAACATCACAGAGTAATTCATTCATTGCCTTGCCACCCACCAGCCCGCCTTTCATGCGCATTGCACACTGCGAGAAAATTTGTCGTCGCTATTAGAGTGAGACACACTTAGGCGCTACCATAGTCTTGTCACGGTCTTTCACGAGAAAAAGTTTCGAGAAAATTTTGTCGCGGTACGCATGCTAGCCCTGCAGGACAGGTAGGTAGAGATAGAGAATGAGTTTTTAGTTGTCGATTAATTATTTATGTAGGTACTCCCAAAAAGAAGCAACCCTAGATCTCGTCGAGCTTCGTATCATGTAAAATATGATCGTAATGTCATAAAGTTATTGGTCTAGTAGTTTCTTGGATAATCGATTCTATTTTCTTGATTTATGAGTTTGTTTTTCGTGATGAGAAAGCAGTCTGCCAACAGTGCCAACGTGCTAAGGCCTAGTTATGTTCAGAACTAAAATGTTATGTTCTTTTGTTCTAGCAAGCGTAACTTTACGCCATTCATGTGATTAATTTGTGTTTTGTACTGATAGAGTACGTAATAGGCAAGACAGAAGACGAGGCATGTGACATGTCCTCACTCACATAACTATTTATCTTTAGTATCGCTGGGCAGTGTAGTAATAACGTTTTTCAACACATTGGCGACAAAACAGTACAATAAGTAAACAAACAAACTTTCGATTATTAGTGGGAAAGTCGCAACAAACAATCTTTGATGTTTCTAATTTAATATGAAAATGGGCTAAAATGGCGCGCATTTTCAATTCAAATGGCGCCACGTGCGTGTGGTGATAATTAGAACTACATCTTTTTTTTTTTCTTTTTTTTTGGCTCCACACTTAGTGTATTTAGCCAGTGTCAAGTTTTGTAATTTTTCATCGTATTATGGAAATTTTCACTTAAAGTCAAGTCATAGTCACAGTCAGTGTAGTCATAGTCTAGTCTAAGTCATAATCCAGTCTAAGGCATGCCCTAGTAAAGTGGTGGCAACTTTACTAGAGGCTTCTATGGAATTTTGGAAGCAACACGAAAAACCACGTTTCACTACATTATATCACTTGCCCACACTCATGCTCGTAATTCAGCACTTAATGCGTAAAACACCACCAATTTTAAACATTAACAATGGAAAAAGCATAAGTTTTGTAAAATAATACAATGCACCGACGTGAACTTTTCCGCGTTCCCGCCAAAACTCGAACTACATCTTTAGTTTCATTTTCGTCTTTAGTAAAGTAAGACAAACATAAATTGAGTAAAAACGCTTCCAAGGAGTTTCGATCATTCAGGTTATAAATTCTCGTTATGTGAAACTCTTCGGTGGAGTTTTGGCGGGAACGCGGAAAAGTTCACGTCGTTGCATTGTATTATTTTTCAAAACTCGTGCTTTTTCCAGTGTTAATGATTAAAATCGGTGGCGTTTTACGCATTAAGTGCTGAATTACGAGCATGAGTGTGGGCAAGTGATATAATGTGGTGAAACGTGTTTTTCGTGTTGCTTCCAAAATTCCATAGAAGCTTCTAGTAAAGTTGCCACCACTTTACAAGGGCATGACTTAGACTGGACTGAGACTACCTGACTTAGACTGGACTATGACTACGCAGACTGTGACTAAGACTTGACTTTACGTGAAATATTCTATCATTATGAAAAATTACAATACTTGACACTGGCTAAATACACTATGTGTGGAGCCAAAATATAAGAGAAAAAAAAAACTCTTCGGTGGAATTCTTATATATTTTTTATGGGAATTAAAAAAAACCGTAAAGGTTACGCACGGCGCTATACAAGGAACGGTGCGGTAAAATAGGTACTTAGGTGAGAGTACCTATTTTACCGCACGCTTCGTTGTATGGTGCGTAATGTTTAACTTTCGAACAATGTATACAGGCTTTGTAAATGCATTTTTTGAGCAAATGTGTTGAAAATAACTATTTTCTCTAATCTGTGATTGCAGTGCCGTAAAGGGGGCAACTCTCAAAATATCTTAATGCCCGAATGACGATGACTTTAAATCTCGATTAAAAACTGACGTATGAACGTCATTAGTCATGTATTTTTTCTTATATTTTGGCTCCACACATTGTGTTTTTAGCCAGTGTCAAGTACTGTAATTTTTCATCGTGTTAAAGAATATTATTCACGTTAAACCCAAGTCTTAGTCACAGTCTAGGTGCTGTAACGAGTTTTTTCGGGAAGCGGCCTGACTTTGCAATTCAAAAGCCTTAGAATTTACATAAATACGTACAATCAATACTAATTGTCCTGTATCAGTCAACCTAGTAACATTATAAATTACAAATAATTTGTCCAAGCGAAGCAATCACGATTACCATAAATAATTAAACAAGAAATAAATCATACCTCAAATGGAAAAACAGTAAAATGGAGAAACAACATGTATTTCGCTATTTAGATCCTTTCGGAAAATAACAGTCATAATAAATTAATCTGTGTACGTAGTTTATACTATTATCTATTCTGTGTCTTTGTGTTTAAATCCCTTGGAAAATCACAGTCAAGTTTACTCGGATATAGTGAATATTTATTAGAATTAGCTGAAACTCGGAATCCTTTTTGCCTACCGGTAAATGATGCATAGAAGTACGGGGCCAGCATAGTAATTCTAATCAAGGAAGAGATGTCTAAGTTGTCTAACTGATATTATCTGACGTCTATCGTTTCCTGTGTTGCTTGTAGTTGTAATAAAAGGTATTAGATTTTTGTCTTGGCCCCTGATATGATTTTTGATTATGACGTTATGTATGAGAGACGCCCCGCGGCTTTCCTCGGTTTTCCCGCGGGACTCTTAGTTTTATACAGCGCAGTTGTTCAGAACATGATCTGGTTGATAACGATGCTACAAAACTGATGACAAACAAATGCTTGATTCTCAATGTAGATAAAGAGACAGGGAGCGTAGATGTTAAATCGGAACTCTTTCAAAGGACTACCAGATAAAATTGAAAAGTTTTTAATATTGAAAAACTTAAGAGGAACCCAGTCATACTCGTTCTTTAAATTTGAATGCAAAAAATTTTTAAGTTGGTTAAGTTTTCGAGGAGGAAACAGGGGGTCAAGATTTTTGTAGTTGTCCGTATCACACTCTACTGGGGAGACGTGGCGCAGTGCGACGGTAATAGTTTCTGCAAATACCTGTCGAGTGTCCTCAGAATTTGCCGCCGCATTATCTCGTGTAGAAACGTCATTAGTTAGAGTTGGCGTTTCATTCTACGCGAGATTAATGCGAAGACCAAAAATATCACGTGGCGCATTCTAGCCTACTTGGTCTTTCTAACCTGACCAGGACTTTTTTACATAATTGTACATTATCTTGGACATGGTCTCTAAATCTCTTTGCTTCTTGTCGAAAGCTTTTATGGGTAATGATTTAAAACTTAGCCAATAGCAGGATAACTGTGACAGCTGCTCCGACAAAGGTAACCCACTAAACAAATCTATTAGCATGGCAAAAGCCCGTACGATCGGATCATGAATTTGCAATCAGCTTTCAGTAATCATTTTAAGCTCTATAAATAGGATGATAGATTCGGAAATAGTTTGTGGCATGCAAAATTAATATGCATTGAAATGTTACCATAATTAGATAGCCTGCATGTGCTATTGCAGTTACAGTAACTTTATTAAGGTTATTAACTTCCTACAAGGTGTTCTATTTGCAAGTGTTGCAATTGTTTTATTTGTATGGGTGTGGTTATCTGTAAAATCCAAAATGTAAATAGTAATTTAGGGACAGGTTAATCCAAAGTGACTTCACACCGGATCAGCTTCTTAACTTGTGTCAAGGTCAAGTTCGGGCACGTAATGTATGGATTACTATTCTTACCTGTGGGACGGTGCTGCTGAGTATCAGCTCGAGGCCTTGGAGACCACAGATAAATAAGCCAAGCTAGTCTATCAGTCTTCTGTAAGTTTATTAAATACATTACTGTGACGGTGAGTGTGCAATGGAGTTGCATGAATTGATTCCGTCTCTGATTTGATCTTGTCACTCACACGGTTGCGACCCCGCCAGGCAGTACTGTAGTATGCATGCAACATTTACTGTGCTCCGGTTTAAAGGGCATTGTAGCTATTGAACTAAAGTGCTCTTAGAATTTTAGCAAGTTGAAATGGCAGTGGGCAGGCCATATTGCTCGTAGAAGTGACAACCGATGGGGAAGTGACGCTCTGTGGGGGAGGCGTATGTTCAGCAGTGGAAGTCTTCAGGCTGTTGAAGAAGATGATGATGATGATGATGATGATGATTATGATGATAATACTAGACTGTGCGGATGACGTGCGCAGAGTGTCATACAGGCCTTTATAATTTAGAGTTCTGAGTGGCATTGGTACAGTTACGGGCAGCCGTGAAGCTTAACACCAGGCGACCGACTAGCTCGTCGCGTATTTCGTTAACATACAAAACTAAATGTCGAGTAATTTCCACAGTAAACATAATAAATTAATACAACATTGTAGTGCAAACAGCAAAAAGTAAAGGTGTAGAGATCAGCGCCTTGAGCGTTCCATTTGCGCGCAGATATGATTAATGGACAACTCCAGAGGTGGTAGAGATATTTATAATAGGTATCAAATCGAAAAGCTTTACAAGGCGATCCATCGTTAATAAATTTTCATTAATTTACCGATGCCTACGGCTTCATATCTCTGATTTAATGATTTATTTAGTTGATTGTTGTCTACTGGCTGCTTATGGAAGGCTGGGAAGTTAAAGATGCCACCTCTGAGTTGGTTTATGGGTCGCTTATATGGAATCGTTTGGTTAATCGTTAAAGAAATTCCATGTTTTTATGATAATGATTAACGTGATGAGCTAGTCGTTCGCCTGATGTTAAGCGTCACGGCCGCCTATACCTAACAGTTGCAGTCTTTCGAAGGGTAGGTAATCGTCTGGATGTTTATTTTAGAACTTCGTAAAGGATTAGGGTTAACATTGTAGGGCACAGTCCGGACTCCGGACACTATGAGATTTTTGAACTGTGAAATTCATAATGACTTGAACTTGTATTCTTTGCTAATTCCAAAGTTTCGTGTATCGTTGTACGGTTTTTTTTTAAAGTGAACTCTACCATCTATTCTCCTGATATTTTTACATCGTATAAGATGACAAGATTTATCATTGCAAAAATTGAAGCCTGTAGGCGCTATCACAAAGCCAATCTTTCGAATATCCCCGTACACTGCTCTCACTCAAGCCAAACTCTATACAGCCCCAGCTCTACTGCCCCACAAAAAACTAAACTCTCAACGGTCCGATTTCCTACACGTCACTTTAAAAGGTAACGTACGTATTTTCGAATAGTATATCCTCCATATCTTCGATCAGGATTACACCGTGTCCTTGCTCGTACGGTGGTCGCATGCCCTCCAAAGTGATTTGAATGACCGTCTCCATTCACATAAACCACGTGTGTGGCTACATTATGTACATACCTGTTAGGGTCAAGGCCAACGAAGAGGCAAGAAAAACAATAAATAAACATACGTGTATGTAAAATGATCCTGGGCGGTTTATCGATGATTGGGTTGGGCGTGGTGGTCACGTTTTGGAGCTAATACAAGTTTGGTACTTTATAAACAAGGTCTTACGGAGTTCTAGAAAAAAATGTATCAGTATGAATTCTATGCATATGATATGGTTTCTTTGTGGTTAAAATAATGATGCTATGATTCTGTGGTTTGGGTTTTGGATCGCACTTCGGCCGCTCTGGCACTTTCGACTGCACTATAACGCTCTTTTTGTTTTAAAGACGATTCTTTGTCCCCTAATTGTAAAACACCTGCACCTGCATTTGACTTGAACTATTTTCAGTAGAGACAGCCAAAAAAAGCAAAGATTAGTTGAAAATGAAGATAAGTTAAATGGCTAATCCGGTGAGTTAGAATGCGCGGGATCAAATCCCGCTGGTTGCTAAAACTTTAAGAACTATAATATCTTTATAAATATACCTGAAGTGTGGTTTACACTTAAAAAATCAATCCATGATGAAGATAAGTTGTCTGAGTCCCCACTCGGCCCAGGTTCCGCTTGGCCCGAATATATCTATTGAAAAGATCCCATATTGTAACTTCATAGAAATAAAGTAAGTGTATCAAGCAATAAATCTCATTGATTTGTGTAACTTTTCCTTCGTTTACGGTGATTACGAGCAGTTGAGTGCAATCTTGAGTTAGGTACTAAGCCTAAGTAAATGAGTCACTAGCCAGAAACCTGTTGGTAATAAATAGGCTTTCCCTAATACTGGAACTGGAATCCATAGTATTGTAGCGACCGACCGCCACTCGCCGCCCGCCGATGACTACCGTGGGTGAGTCGTACCGAATGACTGAATGTTAATTCTTTGAACTTTTAAAGTAGACTCGCGAGTAAATAATTATGTACATGCTTAGGTCGGTATGTTAAAAGTTATACCAGACGAATCGAATCAATATAGCTTATTTTGCTTAATAAGGCTCACGTTAATTACTTGTAAGTTGTAACATTTTTTATTGTAACATTTTTTTTACGAGCTATGGAGAGAGCTATGCTCGGCGCTTCCCTGCGAGATAAGCTCCGGAAGTGACCGATATAGCTCTTAGAATTAGCAAGTTGAAATGGCAATGGGCAGGCCACATCGCTCGTAGAACTGACAACCGATTGGGAAGATAGGTTCTTGAGTGGCGACCACGAACCGGAAGACGCAGCGTAGGCCGGCCCCACTCGGTGGACCGACGATCTGGTGAAAGCCGCGGGGAGCCGATGGATGCAGGAGGCGAGTAGCTGCTCAAAGTTGCGCTCTCTGGGGGAGGCCTATGTTCAGCAGTGGACGACTTCAGGCTGTTGATGATGATAATGATGTAACATTTTCATGCCTCATTTTTGTGTGGGACTTCATAATACAAATGTTTTACTGTAATATTTCTCTCGAATATTCTGTCCTCATATTGAAAAAGTTTTATCCCCTGATACATGCGTCGCATAAAGTAATATCGAAATACTTGCATATTTACGTGAGTTGTGAATATTGTTGGTAGAACTGTTCGGAATACTTTCAATGTGTTTGGGACCTTTGCAACTTTCTAGGAGAACATAAGCGGTGTTGTATAGTTATGTCTAGGCCAGAACTGAGTTTTATTACTTTTTGATTAGTGCCTTGGAAGAGTCTTTCATATGCCTTCACCAAAGCATATCAAAAAAGAAATCTTTGCAAGCTGAAGAAATTGCTGCTGCTGGACTAATAATCGTAACTAAAATAATTAATCTCTGTTTATCTTGGTATATGTGGCATTACGTAATGCAACTATCATTGGTAACTTAGCAGAGTTTATACTCTCAGTCAGTACTCAGTCCTCAGCTTGCTGGTAGTATTGCTCCATCATCATCAGCCATAAGAGGTCCATTGAGATCTCTCACTCAACGGTGGATAGGTGATGATGAAGATTTTACAATAAGGGAATTTTCACCAATAATCTCAACTATAAAAAGTATCATTTTGTCTTAAGAACTGCCCCAAAGTTTTAGATACGCTAGCTTTAAAACTTCAAAGGTTAATCACACCAACACCGTTAGCAACATAATACATATCTTCATCTCCGCCACCCCATTAATCTAACGTCACATCAACTCATAATAAAAATGAACTAAGACACATTATTAATTTAAACTGCTCTCTAAAATCTAAACGAATAAAACTATACGAACAGTTAATTTTGTTATTCAGAACCGGTCACGATTTGAAATCACGAACTCTGTTTTGTTATGTGTGTAGTCTATAGCTATACGTAATGTGAGAAAAAAGGCACAGTCTTTATTATAATCTTGATTAACTTCTGTGGCATGGCATGGTCTTTCAGAAATATTCTTCCCAGTGTTAATCTTCGATTCTTGTTCGTCGTATTACATATTGTCGCTCCTTTTAGTCGGAAAGTGTACTACTACGTGCTAGAATTCTCCATTTCTGTTTATGAAAACATGGTAAAGAAGCATACACTGTGATGACGTTGTCGCGTGAACTTTACTAGACTTATCGAAATCTCGAGGTGGCTCCCAATTCTCATACATACAAATGCGAATATGTCATCGTGTTCCAAAAGAAACCAATCTTTGTAATTAAAACTTCCTTCCTTCCTCTCGTGTAGGCAAGTGGTCAGCCCTAGTGTCAGAATTAAAACTGAGCTCCAGTCAAGTGTCTAACATCATTTGGATCAAATCAGGAAGAAACTAATGACGAGGTTAACGGTCGACCTCACGAATGAAGACCAAAGACAGTAATAAATATGATGATGCAGATGACATCAATGAGACCTAATAAAGTAATTCCACCAGGAAAGCACCTACTATCCGAATTTGCATATAATTTTTATGGTGAAGCCATCCATCTAGAATTTACTGGTTGGTATCTTACTATCAGAGCAACATTGGAAAGGGATTTTAAACCTTATATTAGAAAAATATGGTAGAAAATAGATTGAGATTAAAAAGCGGACCGGTAAGGTAAATAACTGGCCGATATGAGTCATTTTTAATAATCCATAATTCATGTTTGTTTGTACGTAACGAGTAGTGAGTAGTGACCTCCATTTATGAGGTTGACACTCTCGTTTCCGTGTAATATGTATTTATTCATCAAAATAATGTTTCCACTTTTTTGTGCGTTTCTATTTCTTATAACTATTATCCTCAATCTTTTTGTTTTCTTGGCGATTGTAGTTTTCCCCATTTTTCTTTAAAAAATAATTATTTCCATACAATTTGTAATTGTCTAATGAACTACTATTAATCCTAACGCCTCTGCCTGACCGAAACATATAGAAATTAGCTCTGCTGATAAATTTTGTATACCTTCTACAGACGAAGATTGGTTATTTTCAAGTTAACTCTTATTAGTTTTAGTGATTTCGTATCCAAAGAATCATTCTGTCATTCTTGTCTAGTAAGTTTGTTAAAGTTAAATTAGTTTTAGATCCCTGAACTGAAGTAGAGTTCAGCATTTCTGCAAACGACATTATAATTGTTAAAGTAGTTTCCACAACTCTTATTGCCTTGCACTATAACTTGAACAAGGTTTAATGGGCCCAGTTCATTAATTTTTATAGACTTTACTTTAACCTTTAAAATAACTTTATGAGCCCGGCGTGTCTTAGAGTGTTATTGGTTTTTAATTTTATATTTTATCCTTATCTACCAATCAAATTATAACTTTAAAATTCCCGTAAAGTTGTGGTTCTTTTTCATGGTTCACTGGTCTTGTGTTTATGCTCTTTTAACTCTTCTTTATTTAGGACCAAAACCTCTTTTTTATCGTTAAACAGTTGAATGTATTAAAGGCTTTAGTTGACAGATCTAAAACTCCTAAAACTGTTGTTGTCCTTGTCAGATAGTCGGCAATTTAAGAGACGGATATATTTTTAGTAAGGTAAAGGCTGTCCACTAAAGCCTTCAAAATTTCTAAAACTAGTGTGTATTGTATATTATTGTTAACTTTATGTGCTCTTTAATAATTCATGATAATTTAAAGTAGTTTAATTCAATTTTAATTTGACCATTTTTGTGTTGGTGATTTGGATGCAGGAGGCGAGCAGCCGCTCAAGGTGGCGCTCTGTGGGGGAGACCTACGTTCAGCAGTGGACGTCTTCAGGCGGTTGATGATGATTTATGTGATGACATTTCAAGAATTGTTTAAGACTTTAGATACCATATTATTTAACTTTAACTTTAGATGCAACTGTATAATGAAATTTGCATACTTCAGTGTTTAAATGTGGAGATCTATAATTTAATCACTGATTAACACCTATGGCAAATTACCTGTTTAACATATAAAATTTGATTCGTTAGTTCATAGATCCAATACTTATAACTTTCTTTACTAATTTAATTTAGCTGTACATCTGTTACCTAGCTAGATATCTGTCAACTTCTCCAAGATCTACCTTATGCTTATGATCTTGGAGAAGTAGACGAAAAGATAACTTCGAACCTAGAGTCGGTTCCAGGTACAAGATCATTACGGTTAACTGGCGAGTCCTTCAAACCACTCCGTCCACATTTTAACATAAAATTGTTGTTATTATTTCCATATGATAATTCATGTACCATAAAATATCTGTTAAAGCATCCAAACGCGGATTAAAATAAATCAAATCGCCTGCCGATGATACACGCGCATAAATTCCAGATAGACAGACAGCTGACGTTCTACAAAAAGCGTTTTGTTTTGTATTTTGACGTTAATGTTGTTTAATCGTCCTTGACGTACGAAAGCACCCACAACATGATCTAGGTAAAAGTGTCAAAGCATCAGAGCTAAGCTTTTATGTCCTTGTTTAACAACAGATAGCTATGTGGGCGTGAGAGGGATAACTAATGAAGGTGAATGATGCCAGTGGCTGTCGTAGCGGTGAGTCTGACTGACTCCATCCAGTCTCAGGCCGCTGCGCGTGCGGCGCGGTACGCGCGTGAAAACGACCCGTTCGACTCAAATCAACGAATTTCGATCGTTCCGAATTCAAAATCTTCAACAGAAGTTTATCGATGTTCCTTTGTTTTTTTAGTTCAGTGGTTTTTCTGTGAACTGTGAAGTTTGTTTTTTTTACGGTCAGTAAGCAAAGGATCCTCATTGTTACCTGATTTATTAGTCACTGATTTTTTATGATCGCTGCCTTCCTGTCAAAAATTGTTGTTTGTAACTTAGAAGTAATATTCTAGCTGGCCAGTATGTAAGTTATCAGAACTTGTGTTTATAGTAAGATTATGCTATTTTTATGTGAGATAGCTATTTTCGCGTCGTTAACATCTTTGTTTTCGCATTTGAATGAGGCATCTGTTACCAATAAAACACTTAGTTCTACCTAATATAATATGACATGACATCCTGCTTAATAGATTTTACATTAGGTACCTAATTTGAGGAAAACCATTATCTGACATTAATATTCTATTTTTGCTGAAACCCAGGTTGTTGACATCACTATTATAGAATGACCAAGGAAGTTGTATATTATATTCTAATAGAATGTACAACTTCAGAATGACACAATGTTAAATTTTCATCTATCTCACTTCTTCCAAAAAAGTTACGTTCCATTTTTATGATTCTTTGAATTTCTCTTTGGGTTAAATAATGAAGGTATCGTTTACCTAGTTCTGTTTTGTCTGTGTTGTAACCGGCTTCAAAAACTGAGGTTTTTTATATTGTATGCTTACCGATTTCTTAGAGATTTCAGCTGCCCTAGCACGGATGGTAGACGAAACTGTCTTTCCCCGTTTTATGTCACTTTCTTGATACTTTTATCTTTCTTTTTTTCTGTAATTTTTTCTTGTTTTCTTTGTCAAGTGGAGTAAAACATGGGATAGGCAATTTTGTCCACTGGACCTAAGTAGTTAAGTAATTTTATTTTGTTTGGTAGAAGAAGCTTGGTGGTCCCGTGTATTGGTAACGATCTGATAAAGATCTTTGGAGATGGACAACGGAACTCCTCAATTCAAAGTACGATATGAAATTATGTTGATTGAAGTCAGATTAGTGATGAAATGATGATGATGTTACATTGTAGCAATTATCTTTTTAATTTTTTTTAAACTTTATCAACCGTGTCCATGTCGTGTGGGAAACCAAATAAACAGATTTGACGAGATTCAAGGAAATAGCAACGTACCTATTTTTCCTTTTATTATTTCAAGTTCTCATTTTACGTACAATATTGAGGTTTTTGGCCAAATAAGCACTATACATATTTATGTATATAACATGTTTAGGTATCTATTGTTTTAATAAGTATATAATTTTAATTGAACACGACAAGTGTAAACTAATTTTTACAACAGTAAAGAATAATTATTTAGAAGTATTTATTCTTTCTGTTGGCGAGGGATGGACTGTATTATAGAATGCGAAATAAAGGCGTGCGATGGTGAAAACGATATATATTTACAAATAAAATCCACAGAAATTAAAGAAAATAAAATAAACACAATAAACGACTGCACGTAACCAAACCTAAAACAACTGATATTATGACATAAACAGAAAACATTGAAAAGAATTACAAAGAAAAAGGCCTGTGTTCGGCCAGTCGCCAACACTTTCTATCAAAGATTTACCATCCTCAACTGCTGCCTGTGACGTCCTTTCCCATTTCGACAATCGCGGCTTAAGTTAATATCCAAATACCAAAACTTTTTATAGAAAATTGTAAAAATATCACAATCCATGGGCTACGGTTACCACTTTCTATCAAGCGGGCCGTGCACTTGTTTGTCGCTCGTAACATAAAAACAAAAACAAAACAAAATAAAAACGTTCCTGATCTAAATAATAATCTAGATGTAGTTACAAATAATAATCATTCCTAATGGCAATATCTAAGTGTGTTTTTAGTTTTTGTGATGGTGCAGAGATGCAGTGCGCATTTATTTTAAGCTCCGAATATCGAGCCATTGTTCGTTTTTTTTTAAAACCTTTGTAATTGTTTACTATATCAAAATGTTTTTCAACATCTCGCATGGTGGTAGAAGAGTATTCGAAATTCAAAACGTCGTTAGTTTCTAAAATAAACGAGACGTTACAACCGCCTTTATAACTAAATTAGAAATGTCAAGTCGTTCGACGAACTTTTATTTGGTTTGGATGCAAGTGCTGCCACATGGTTATACAAAACTTCCCTAGAAGCATTTGAAAACTGTCAGTACCTAGGCATGAAATACCTACAACTTACCAAATCAAATGTTCCTAATATTTGAAATATGTTTGATGAATTCTTAATCATTTTTTTTGAGTAATATGATTAGGAAATCATTATTTTGAACATGTGGGTGCAGAAAAATGAATTTATCAAACAAACTTTGTCTTCTTTTTCAATTATTTCTATAAAAATAGAATAATTCAGTTTTTAAATACCTCAGTTTAGGGAAAGTTACAATCCTGGCAACACGGCTAAGCTTTTATTTATACACAGTTTGTTATGGTAATCTTTTGGGACACATGTGATCATAAAACTGGAAGTTGGGGACACATCTATGAACGCCGTTTGTAAAAGGAAGACACATTTTAGATCTTTTTTCGTAATGATTGATTTGCATTTAAGTAAAATCGTTGTTTAGTGAAGTGCTTAGCCTTTGTTCTGTTGCTCGTTATTTCGACATTGTTATTAAAATGTCATTGTTTTACTTTCCATGTTTTTTTGCTGCAAAGTTCTATTTTATTTTGTACTCTAAATATAATCAGATGTTTTATCCTACGTGTTTTATCTAAATAAATAAATATGTTTAGACATTTCCCAAAGCGCCATCTAGCCCCAGACTAAGTATAGCTTGTACTATGGGCACCAGATAACTGATAGAATATTTAGGTACATTTTGTTAATACATACATAGAATACAATAAACACCCAGACACAGAACAAACACCTATGTTCATTACACAAATGTGGGAATCAAACCCACAACCTGTAGTTCAGAAGGCAGAGCTACTACCAACAGAGCTATCAGGCCAGCCAAAATCTATGTCAAGAGTTAAGGGTTTTGTGAGGGAAGTCTGTATTGAATGGTTTGCATTAATTTTCTCTTGTTATGAATGGTATACGCGAGCAAAGCCTGCTTGATGGTCAGCGGTCACCCGTGGACATCTACAAGCGTAGTCGGGGATCCGTTGCCTCTCCTTTTTGGTTCTATTGGTTTATTAAGTACCCTACTAACCACCCCTAAAATACCTTTTTGAACATTTTATTGCTGCCATCACCCATTTATTTTTCAACTTTACCGTGACATATGCTATTACGTTTGCCCGCTGGTTACCTAAAATGCATCTTAAAATGCATTTTTATTATATTCATATTGAATAACATATAATTACCGCGTCAAATTATATGCGAAACCATATTTTTTCCTGATATCTCAGTCTGATCTCTCGGAAGACCTTGAAGGGAGTAAGTAGGCGGATATTTTTAATAATTTACGGGTTTTACGCACGCCTATGACAGCAAAACTGTCATAGAAGAAACAACTGTTTTCATACAAATCTTCGAGCCGCGGAGTTACTGAGTCACGATGAGACTTGGTTTAAATTTAAACTCGTATTTAACTGTGAGTTGGCTTAGTATCGTATTACATTGGGGATGTTTCGGCTTGTTTATAGTTTTCAAGTTTAATTCCAAAATAAATGGTACCTAACCTTCTCATTTTTCTTCTCTTGTAAATAATGTTTGTTGAACGTACAGAACCTGGTGAAACACAGGTAAAACATTAAACAACTAAAATACTTGTCAGTTGTCCTGTGTAGCAATGGCAACCTGCCGGGATAATACTAAAATAATAGCTATTTTAAGGAAATTAAATTGGGTTATACTTACATAGGTTTCCTACCTACTAATACCTACACCGTACGGAAAATAACTCGTAGGTAGTACCTACTTTTGTAGCTATAACATTCCCATAGCTAGGAACAAAAACAGATAATAGGAAAAGACAATCATAGTAAGTACATGCGTCATCATCAACAGCCTGAAGCCGTCCACTGCTGAACATAGGCTATGGAAAGCTATGCTCAGTGTTTCCCTGCGAGATAAGCTCCGGTATGAGGAGATCCGCAGGAGAACTAAAGTGACCCTCTTAGAATTAGCAAGTTGAAATGGCAATGGGCAGGCCACATCGCTCGAAGAGTACATGCTTGAGTATAAATAAATAACAATTATGTCAACCAATTTGCAAACCGGCTTAAAGAGCAAGGTCAGTGCGTGAAAGATAACTTCACCGCCAACGACGCCGCTTTACAAAGAGGAACTAATTTCGCAGTTCCCAAATAAGTATTAAAAAAAAACAACAACTTAATTTCCTTACTGTTTACCTCGTTTACAACTTTACACCAATCATTGAGATATTTCTTATCAACCGCTGCGTTCATTGACTTTACAAATCTGTGGAGGTGTCTTGATTGCGTACTTTTATTTAAACTTCTAATTTCCAGATTAGCTAAAGGTTAGGTTTTAAATAAAGGGGCATGCTGTCTATATGAAGCACGGTGAGACAGTAGTCAAATGCTAAGCCTATAAATAATAATAAAAAATATTCAGAGTTAACTTAATGATGTTGTTTAATGTTTTATAATAAGTTATTTATTTTAAACTGAATTCATAGAACGTAGCAACAAACAAGCAAGGCACAGTCATAGAAAACATAAAAACAAATGTGAATAAACAATGACAATAACCTACCAAAACCGGTGAATTTCGGAATATTTCGGAACTATGTTAGTTTCCGCAAAGATTAATAGCATAGAGTAATTTTTAAGCCTGTCACACACGGTACAGATACTATAAGATATCTGTATCTGAGCGCATATCTGTCAATATAGCTCTTCATACAAATCAATAGAATAGCACACACGAAAATTTCATCGTTCAGTAGGTATCTGCAGATACGAACCGATATGGACAAATATCTGTCAGATACAAAATATACATGAAGTTTACACCACACAGGGGACGCTTGTACAAAGATTCTAACTGAATCACAGATAATATTTATAATACTATACTAGTAACTGAATGTATCGGTTTACGTATATGTTCCGTGTGTGACACTTACAGATACTATACATTTTTATCTGCAGATACTCGCAGATGAAATAATATATTATCTGCGCCGTGTGGGTGCAGACTTTATACTATACACTAGCTAGGTAGAGTTATTTATAGAACATGTTCATTATAGAACCTCGACGGCTGTATTGTATAGGTATTCATCATTACCGAAATAATTACCTACCGACGTGATAGTTTTGGCGCCAGTTTTTCTTCTTTTTGGTCTTGCGCGGTAATTTATATATAATTTTTCAATTAACCCGCCCGACTTGACAGTTGGCCTTAGTGCCGGAACAGATGTACGTACTTAAATAAAAACATCAAAATTATTTAAATGTTTTTTAATTGCTGTTAATCTGATATTGTTGAATGTGTTGTTGAATGCCCATATTGATAAAGTCGACAGTATTTAAATATAAAATAAAAAAAATTGCGTTGTTTTTTCAACAGAAGTCTTGAGAGATACAAGGTCAGTTTTTGACTAAGCTGAGGACATGTCTAATCCTTTAATTTTATATTATTATTTAATGACTACAACCCGGGATAAGTAATTAAAAATAGCGTAGGAAAACTTTGGGATTTGAATTCTTATAAATGCATCAATCAAGTATAACTACTTTATTTACTTAATTAATTACAAGAAAATAATTCTGCTTAACATTTATTATGTTTATCTGTGTTTCTTATAAATATTAATGATATCCTTTATTATTCCCACATTTTCCTCTTCGTGTAAATGTCGCTACTAAATTCCCGGTAATTGGGGAATGCGTTTTTAAATGGCAACTTTTTAGTGGTCATGTGTAACCAGTTTGTTCAGGTTAGGTGGGTAATGGTCATCTTGATTATTAGCTATTTTAATTACTTACTGCAAAAATTCACTGTCTGCTCACTTTGCAACCTGGCACATAATTATCATAGTAGTTTCACCTCTGACCTTTGAATTATAAAACACAGACAAAACAATTCACTAATAGTATGCTAAATATTTCAACTACGCGTGGATGTATAAAAGGAATAGCGAAAAATGCTCAAGTATGACACGGGGCCGATTTTGATGTACCTAATAATTAAACTAGTACACCTGGAAAGAAATAGGTACAGTTTTCTTATATTATTGCGCCATCCCATAGTGTTACTTGTAAGGATCCAACTTTTGGAAGCAATTTTAAATGGAAAACTATAGGAGACCATTTTACGCTGTTTCTGTAATTTAGGATTTGGCCATCAACGTAAAACCTCGCCCTGTACCTATATCACATTTGTGTCACTATATGCAGGCCTATAACGTCATATAACAGATAATATTTCATTATTTTTTCATCCAAAAGTATAGATGTTTTAGATAAAAAATCACCAAATTTTAAACTACGGGTCTTAATTCTAAAATGCCTTTCCGAGTAGGCACTTCTTCTAAATTATTCTAAAACATCTAAAATCCCCGAATTTTCTTTGCAATTCCTCTAACTTTCACAAAATCGTTATGCTTTCAAATCGTTTTACCATATCCATAGAAAACTATTATAAAACTTTAGAGAAAATAATCACCCGGAATTGCCAACAAAAACAAAATGTTGCCTCGAACTCGGTTGTCGCTTGTGCATTCAGATTAAGTTATCAAAGACCTTGTCAATCTTGTCATACAATTAAGTCTATTTATACCGAAAATGGAGCAGAATTATTGTCTTCCTTTTAAACATTTACATACTTACCCACTTTTTTGGTTACGGACGAGAAGCGTTGAGAATTTAATAAAATATGTTCCTCTTACTTTGTATACCCGAACCCTTAAAATGTAAAAAATGTGTAAAATCCGTTATTCAGCCTAAATATGTCCTTATCCTCAAAACACACGCAAGCATTTCGTGAAACAACTTTCTCCCAAGCTCTTTACGGTGACAATTTTATAATTTGAGGACAAAAAATATACAATTTTTACATTATTTTTTATCAAGACGCATAAAGTTGAAAGATCGCAAAAGACCGTTAAAAGGTTAAAAAGTATACATACATCAAACTACTTTTTATTTTACCCAGTTCTTAGCTTTCAAATAAGTATTTTTGTATTGTACATAGACAGGTACATTCTGTATTTTTTGTGCATATACATGTGGCTACTCGGCAGTGTTGCCAGGTCAGATTTTTGAAATTACAGTGTTTTTACCAAAAAAATACAATAGATTGGTATCAAAATACAGTAGATCATCAAATTGTTAGTAAAATCACGGCGACTCCACATTTGTAGGGGATTTCCCGAATAGTGCTGCTGGGTTAGCATGGACGGTAGACAAAATTGTCTTTCCCCGTTTTACGTCACTTTCTTCATACTTGCTTGGAGTAAAACAGGGGAAAGACAGTTTTGTCTACCGGCCGTGCTAACCCTACTGATACTTTCCAGCTAGCTAGAGCTAAAGCACAGTGTGTTTCGTTTTACGCGGACAGATATTTTGTTTTTTTTTTTAACATTAAATTTAATTCACTTGCATTTTTACTGTATACTGTATATTTGTAATACAGTATACCTGTAAAATTACAGTGAATCTTCTGTAATTACAGTGCACCTGGCATCACTGCTACTCGGAGTCATTTACAGTCAAATCTGAGATGAATTTTTAGTAACATGGAAAAGTAACATGATAAGTATCGCTACTCCCACTTGAATTCCCTAGCCCAGTCCCCCGGGCATACAGTATACTGTACTAGAAGTTACCTTTTTGTACTAAAAATGTATTTAATGCACCTAGGTGAAAAAGCTCCGTGAATTAAGTTTACGATGTCTATTTTTCGTGCATATTTATGTGACTACTCGGAATCATTTGCAGTCAAATCTGAGATGAATTATTAGTAACATGAAAAAGTAACATGAAAAAGTAACATGCATAAGTACATGAAAAGTATCACTGCTTCCACTTGAATTTCTTAGGTCCCTTAGGGCACACAGCGCCTACTACTAGAAGTTGACATTCCGTATATTTCGGACATACTCAGTCATTTGCTCTTGCAGTCAAATCTGAGACGAATTAGTAACAAAAAGTAACAGACAAAACACATGAAAAGTATCGCTACTTCCACTTGATTAGCTAGAGCAGTCCCCCAGGGCACGCAGCGCTTTTTACACTGTACCTACGCTTCCTCCGAATAAATATACGAAAACTGTCACACTTGTTTTACTGTGGCTTTCCTTTACAATAACTTCGAGGCTGAACCCACCGCATTGTTTCACACGAGCAACTCATCTGCAATTCTCTTCACAATGACAAAAGGGAAGTTAAATTAAAAACAAATCACATTTAACTTCCCACGACAGCATTTACCTGTGTCAACGGCTTTGACGCCGACGAAACACCAACACGTGACCAAAAGACTCTAATTGGTCCAATAAGCATTGTCATTCAACGGGGCAATGCCGCCAGCATTTAGGCACGTTGCCTACTGGTTGCAGCTTCTTAGATGGTGAAATGGCAATTGGCAGGCCTCATCGCTCGGAGAACTGACAACCGATGGGAAAGAAAGGCGAAGAGTGGCGAACACGAACCGGCAGCCGCAGTGTAGGTGGATGTAGGAGGCAAGCAGTCGCTCAAAGTGGTGCTCGGTGCCCTATGTTGAGCTGTGGACGTCTTCAGGCAGTTGATGATGATGATTGTTTTTGTTGGAATGTTTTTAAAAGGGACTTTATGTTTCAAAACGATTTGCTTCATCACCGTGCCTAGTTTTGTCACGTTAATAGTGATTAAAGTCTTCCATGTTGCTCCAATTCCACGAGCCGCGTCCCATTAACTAAATTGCTTTAACTAAATTTGACACAATGGAAACGAGAGACCGTTGTTCAATTCGGAACAGGATAAAAGAAAATAGGTATGATAAAGTCGTATATAAAAAAACAGTAATTTACTTGAGTATTTTAAGAACTTCAAGGTTCTTCAGAGCATGCTTGCAGGGCTTATCGATTAGTGAAATGTATTTTTTCTTTAATACGAACTACTACTCGATGCCTACTACATTACCTAGTACGAAAAACATTTGGACTGTATACTAGCGGTGATGACCTATAATAGACAGTCCAAATTATGCTCCAGCCCACTACTAGTCATCAGTACCAGATTCATTCGTTACATAGTTAGACTGCCCTGATAGCTCAGTTGGTAGTGGCTCTGCCTTCTGAACTAGGCTGTAGGCTGTGGGTTCGATTCCCACCCGGGACAGAGATTTGTGTGATGAACATAGATGTTTATTGTGTGTCTGGGTGTTAGATTGTATTCTATGTATGTATTTACAAACAAAAAAAGTATCTACGTATTAAATTAGTTATCTGGTTCCCATAGTACAAGCTATGCTTAGTTTGGGGCTAGATGGCGCTGTGTGAAATGTTCACACATATTATTATTTGTTTATTTATAGTGAAACAGCATTAGACAACAGTTACGAACACAAAAAAACTTATAATTTAGTGTCGCAAATCATAATTGGCAATTCTTTTCGCTCAAAGCGATGCATGCCTGACAAATCAATCGTCATCATCATCATCCTCTTTGCCTTTTTCCCAATTGTTATTGGGGGTCGGCTCCCAATCTTAACTGACAAATCAATATATATTTATATTCGAGCGAATTTTGAATTTTATTTATTTTATCAGTGTTGTATCACGACCAATATCACTATACACTTTGCCATGCAAAAATTAAGACATACTTTTCAAACTTGCAGGCGCTTTCGAAAAAGTTTAGGTACTGTCGTGTAGTTACAGGGTGAGCTTAGTCAAGTCTTGCGTGCCCGTTGTTTTTGTAATTGTAGCCAGAACATTTCCCGCATTTCGCTAGTACCTAACATAATTAAGTTACGTGTTTTGCTAGTATTCTCGGTGAGGGTATGTCCTATGTCAATGAGACAGCATACAGCTCGAAGGACCAGATACGAATATTGTATACTTCGAGCTCTTTTCTGTTTTGTACGTTTTTCTTTTCTACTTAATTTAATAAGTATAGTATATTGGACATGAATATACGATATATCCAGTGGTGTTCTGACCTTCGACAGTGTTTAGGGTTCCGTACCCAAAGGGTAAAACGGACCCTATTGCTAAGGCTCCGCTGTCTGTCTGTCGCCAGGCTGTATCTCATGAATCGTGATAGTTAGACAGTTGAAGTTTTCACAGATGATGTATTTCTGTTGCTACTATAACAGCAAATACTATAAAACAATAAGATAAATATTTAAGGGGGCTCCCATACAGCGAACGTGATTTTTTGCTCGTTTACCCGATGAGTCATAGATGGCGCTGCTTTAAAATAGTACAACCCAATTCATAAACAATTAGAAAGGTTCCGATTTCGATTCGTTTCCAATGGATTCAGAAATCTACACTCGTGTCTCCATTACCAAACTTTTTTTATAGCGCCCCGGCTTCGCACGTGTAGTGGTGTAGCCTATGTTACTCAGGGTGAATGTAGCTTTCCAATGGTGAAAGAATTTTTGAAATCGGCACAGTAGTTTTTGAGTTTATTCATTATAAACATACACACAAAAATACAAATCTTTCCTCTTTATAATAGTGGTGTAGATAATGTAGATAGCTGCTTATCCCAGACAGTTGATCTCTTGTCTCAAATAGACGTTATGGCAGCGTTTAATGCCAGGGTGTCAAGACCTCCCAAAGACCAGAGGTTAATAGAGGTAGAATAGGTATAAATATAGTGGGATGCTGAATTGATAAATAAATAAATAACGCCCAACGATCACATACATAGATCCTGGACCCTAACTAGGATTCCCTGTATCTAGGGACCCAGGAACTACGAGGATCATGGTCCCACAACACCCAGACACAACAAGTATTTACGCTTTTTTCCAGTGCACAAATACTTGTCCTGTCGCGGAAATCGAACCCGCCGCCTTCGGTTTATGAGCCAACCTGCCCAACCACCACACCACGGAAGCTGATGATGATACATTCTTTTGTCTCCGTGCAAGTTAAACGGCCCTTTTAGATTATTAATATTGCAATAACACAAGATAATTGCAGCTGATTTACGATATTAAATCATTAATTATCATTGCTCTACATAAATATTTTATCTGTGGTGTGAAACGTTTTATTACCGTCATAAGTCTTCAGAATCACAAATGCCAGGAAAAGAAACAACTACTACTCTCAACTGTCATTGGCCTTTACGCGCCTTATACGTTTACGCAATCATAAGACATGCAGAATCAATTAATGTTTAATTAAACGCGGAAAACTCATAACACTCATAACACTTGCCAATGATAAAGTGCAATGTACCTATCGGTTGTAGCGTAGTCAATACCAGTAGGAAATCTGCGATGGTGAAATTATCAATATAGTTTAAGGGCTTGTGCAAGGCCAGCGCGAATTCACGTCAAAGCCGCAGAATAGATGTATAGTACTAGGCCAAAGCGGGGATGAGCCAGGGGCCGAGCGGCAGGGGCGGTCTAAGTTAAACTGGTTCCAACGCGCAATAGTTTAGGTAATTTATTATTACACTGAATATAATGGGTATTTTAAAAATCCGCTATACATAAGCCCTCCATTATATTTAATTCAACTACTACACAAAGTTTCATGATCTTATTTAAAGTATTCATTGAATAATCGCTGTTTATTTGTACGGTTTGGAGTTAACTTTGTAATTTTTTTCTATCGAGAAAATTTTATTAATTCGTGTTTTCACTATACATTTGCAGTAGCATTAGTCCTGAACTTTACCATATATTAATTTCAAAGTCATTGTTGCAATATTGTTGACAGGATACTGCTTCAAGCTAAGCCGTTTTAAGCAATTTGGCGTTGTATTGGCTCTTAAAAACAGTAACCCAAACTTGCAAGTACAACGTACTACAAGAACTGATAGAAGAATAGAAAAGGTTTGAGCAAATAAAATTCCGGTTTGAGACATTAAAACTGGAATTTTATTTTAAAATATCATTTTATATAGTTTTGGACCGTCTATCGATAGCGTGGTTTAAATATAAGTCTGCTCAATGCTCAGTCTAGCATCACTTCGCAATAAAACATAGGTTAAATATTTAAAATATCTACTTAGTTTTTTCATTTATTATGTAGAATTCATATATCGTACGTGTTTCTGGTTCCTTAAAAGCATATCAGGACCCTAATTCTGTATGACCACTTTACGATTCCTTACTTCGAAACCACGCGAATTCCTTGTCTTATATAAGAAATCTGCAAAAATCTATTCTCTATGAAATGGAAACAAAACCGCGCGAAATGAATTTGGAAATGACGCGATTTGAACTGTCAAAAATCATAATGTTCCACTGAGACACGTTCCGAAACATCAACACGTCAAAAGTTACCACCACTTAATATATCAATATTTATTCAAATTAAAAATAACATAATGTAAAGAGAAGGTATTTCTAATGCTGTGACACGATTTGAACAAGACACGATAACGACGTGGTTTCGTATCGTGTGGAATCTGAGTTTTCATACAGAATTAGGGCCCAGATGACTTAGCATGCGCATTGTGAGAAAAGTTGCCGTCGCTGTTAGAGTGAGACACACTTAGGCGCTACCATAGTCATGCCACGGTCTCACACGAGAAAAAGTGTCAAGAAAATTTTGTCGCGGTGCGCATGCTAGCTGGGCTGGTGAGTTACTTTGTGAGAAACATACTGTAAAGTAGCCGACTAGACATTAGTCTTAGCAAAAAATTTGACAAAGAATAAAAAAGTATTCAGGCCCACATGTCTTGGAACGGAATACTCATTTTTTTCTTCTTTCATAATAATTACCGAGCCGACAACGTGACAAGTTCAGTACACACTTTCGGAGTCAGATTAATTTCCTGTTCGTAGATTACCTACTGGTACACTCTTATACTGTGCACGTAGGAATTCCCTCCACCTGAGTCATGCAGTCCTTTGGAGGGTTGCCAGCTTGTAACAGACAAGAGCTTGTTTGCATCACACGATGCGGTGTCGTTAAATATGAATTGTCTGTCAAATTGCTGACGGATTTAAGCTTAGCTCGAAGTCATAATTTAAGACTTGAAGTAATTAAGAGTATTGTGGCAGGGGTTCCTTGAGGACATCCACGGATAAAATTATACTTATATTTACCTTATATTTTGGGATTTGAACCGACGGGTCTAGTAACAACAGGTCGACAGCGACACTTTCCCTAATTGGCTACTTTCATTAATTCGCTACATTCGCTAATTCGACACTTTTCTCGATTCGTCACTTTTTTCGAATCGCCACTTTCCCCGATTCGACACATTCCTCGATTGAAAAATTTCCTCGATTAGACATTTTCCTTACTAGACACTTCAGTATTTTGACGACGAGTCGAATCACTACCAGACTTTACCTGTCTAATTATAATGGCTTCGGCTGTCCCTTTTTCTTTTGATCTGAGGGACAATTCTGGTAATTTTAACTCGGTATAATCTTGACTCACATTCTAATCTCATTTCAATTTTATTTATTTTTTCTAGAGGACCGCTCTGAAACCGTCGAGGTATATTTTTTGTACATAGTACATGTTAGGTCTATATCTGAAAATGGAGCCGAAATGTCAGTGGCCTGATAGACATTTTATTTTATTATTATTTGCAGGTCCAGTCACCCCAAAATTTCATTTGGCACTTATTAGGAGTACACCATTTGTTAGATTGAGACGAGATCGGTGCTTGAATTCGAACACTTAGTAATAAACATTGTATAGCAGAGGAATATAGTTATTTGGTGTTTTGTCTCTATCTATTGAGTTTGAAATCGGCAAAGATAAAACAAGACAAAACACTTTGTATCTGTTATGCAGTGTTTATTAGTATAATGCCCTTAATTATGTGAATTGGGTGAAATGTTCTGATGCAAGCGTGACGGTTCATCAATTAGCTCAGAATGAAGAGTGACAAACAGCAGTTGACGGCAGCTCAGAATAGTTTTTCAATAATTGGGTATGATTCAAAGAATGTCCCCATTGTTACCATTTGCTCTCGCAACAAGCTCGCATCCAATAAAAACGTTCGCATGAAAGCGAGCTAACAACTCTAACAAGCAATCTTCGTAGTATAAATAACCACCGCCGCCTATCATCATCGAGATAAAATGGCGGGTTTTGGCGGGAACGCGGAAAAGTTCACGTCATTGCATTGTATTATTTTTCAAAACTTGTGCTTTTTGCAGTTTTAATGTGTAAAATTGGTGGCGTTTTTCGCATTAATTGCTGAATTACGAGCATAAGTGTAGGCAAGTGATATAATGTGGTGAAACGTGATTTTTCGTGTTGCTTCCAAAACTCCATAGAAGCTTCTAGTAAGGTTGCCACCACTTTATTAGTGCATGACTTAGACTGGACTGTGACCACCTGACTTAGACTGGACTATGACTGACCCAGACTGTGACTGACACTTGACTTTACGTGAAATATTCTAAACATGATAAAAAATTACAATACTTGACACTGGCTAAATACACAACATGTGGAGCCAAAACAATAGAAAAAAAAATGGCGGAGACGATACTACATGAGCTAAAAGTAACCTCCCCTAGTGTAAAATTTACACTATGTTGCACTAACCGCTGAATGTCTTCTAAAGATGATATTTTATATATATCATCGTCGTCTACCTTTTCTACTTTTGTAGTTAAATTTGTTTTAATGCAAATAATAAACATGATATTTCTGTAGGTGTATCAAGTATCTTGTTATGAACATAACCCATTGGCTTCCATTTACTACGGAATATCAATGTATGTATTCAATTTCCTCGTTTGTGTACATTGTATCAAGGCATTGAACTCGGTTGTGGTCTATTTTATTGAATTTTATAGTGTCGTATGTTTTAGTTGTAGGACAGAGTTCGATGATTTATCTTTCATCATAACTTGATATTGGTACATTACACTCTTTATTGCACATCAAGTTAAAAAAGTGCTCACAAGAAACCACTTTGTACTTTGTAATAAAGATCAATGCTATTCTAAAGGCTTGCTCCTGTTTGACTGACTGACTGATGAATGATGATAGAGAATAGTAGGTACAGCCTAAACCGCTGAACGTGCAGATTTGATTTGGAGGATTTCTTCCTTTATAAGGGAGTACTAAAGAAAATTTTTTGAAAATTCCTGCCCTAGTGTTTAAATAAGGTGTTAAAGATTGTATGAGGAAATGCAGATGGAACCGCGGGCTGCGTCTAACCAGGGCCATAATTCTGTATGAAAACACAGATTCCACACGATACAGAAACCACGTCGTTATCGTGTCTCGTTCAAATCGTGTCACAGCAAGGAATCTTCAATTTTTGTATTCTGTATAATCTAAGACAAATTTTATCTATGACAGGTTTTGGATACCTCGAGTGCGTTCCGAATTAGAACTAAAGGATTTCTCATCCCAAAACCACTAAAAAAATTATATAAAGGAATGGTTTATATTTATGTGATATAACGAAGCCATGGGTAATTATTAAAAATCGACAGAAAAACTTTAGAAATACCTTCACTTTACATTAAAATTAGTTTTATTTTGAATAATTAATATTGGCATAAGTGGTGGTAACTTTTAACGGGTCGATGTTTCGGAACGCGCCTGAGTGGAACATATGATTTTTGACAGTTCAAATCGCGCCAATCCCAGTTAATTCCACATTCATTTCGCGCGGTTTCATTCTCATTTCATAGAGAATAGATTTTTGCAGATTTCTTATGTAAGACAAGGAATTCGCGTGGCTTTGAAGCATGGAATCGTAAAGTGGTCATACAGAATTAGAGTCCAGTTAGTCATAAGTAGTCGTAAACTCGTAGTCATGGTACATCTTCACAGTGACCACGAAAACACACTCCAGATTCTTTTTCTCGAACTAAAATGTTTATCTAAGCAATTATCCAGTTTATGTTTGGATTACATTGAAAGTCACGATCTTTTCTTAAATCCGAAAAGTTGGTGAACTTGCTTTTAACGGGGCTTTATGTCTGTCTGCATAAATCTCCCTTTCCTTTGTTTTAGAAGTAGAAAAAGATCAGTGGGAAGTAAGAGGATTTTCATTTTGTTTTCAAGGGTTGTTAACCTTTCGCAGCGTCGGAAAATAGCTCTTATCGCCTTCAAAAGGGTTTGTTGATTGATTAAAGAGTAAATTTTGTAGGAACAAACAGGAAATCTTCAAAAGATTTGTTGGACACTGTATTAGACCTTCAGGGTTGTTCACTACATTTTTAATAGTAGGTATAGGTCTACCAGAATCTCATGCCACAAAATTAAAAAAAACTTGATTTTCATACGGCAATACCAAATTGACACCGTTCAAATCAAATTGACAACTGACCACGTTGTTTGGATACTTTCGGTTATTTGTTCCGTAGATCAAGTAGAGGATACAAAGTAATTAATAATGTTTGTAAAATTTACTTTTAATTTCACTGCGTTTTGTTTTGATCCAATGAATAACAGAAAATGTGACTTAAAAGTTGATAAATTGCGAAACTTAGTTGCCAAGACGGCCGGAAGTGAATGAAGTATCAAGACATATTAATCCATTTACATCCGGTGCTGCCTACTACAAATTTTATTTTCCCTAAACGCCATTAGATTCTGGTAGACCTATACTTCTTACGGGATCTTAACTGTAATTAGAATTATTTCTGGGATCCCGATTTCGGCAAAGTTATATGCACCACGGGTAGCCCGAAGATGCGCGGATGATAAAAAAAAACAACAAATAATAACATAAATAATGATAATATCGGGAACAGAAATGATTCTAATCACGGTAAAGATCCCGTAAGTACTATTAAAAATGTAGCTTTGATAGAATAGAACTATCTTAAAATGTAGTATCCGTCAGTTTTTGTACATCCCGTAAAGGTTTTGCTTGAAATGTAAAATTGTACCGCAACAAGGTCCGACACTTAAGTTCTTACCGGTCTCCGGTCTTCCTTGACATTCTAATTTCTCGGTCTATGCCTGCGTCCAACGATTCAAAAAGGCGAGTATACCTTTACCATACTTTACTGCATGTTTCTTACTCTATGTTCTTTTTGCTCAACTAAGGAACAACCTTATAAAAAAACCATGTTTTCAAGCTGCATTCACTTTTTACAATTAAACAAAATTTTCAGTCAGAAGACGTCCAATGTTGTACCTGCGACCCAAATTCTAAGCGGCAAACAATCCGCCACATCCGGGCGCTGATGATGCGTTGCCGACACCTTACGACCCATAGAATGCGCACTATAAATAAATAAACAAATAAATAAGTATGTGTGGACATTTCACACAGCGCAATCTAGCCCCAAACTAAGCATAGCTTGTACTACGGGAAAAACTATAATTGATTGCTATCAATCTCTAAAACAGCAATCTATAGAAGGCCTACACTCTCCCTGTGAGAGAAGCCCGTGACCCAGCCTGCGTATTTATTACAGGCGGTAGAGAAAATTGTCTTTCCCTGTTTTATGTCACTTTCTTCATACTTGCTTACTTGTCAAGTCGAGTAAAACAGGAGAAAGATAATTTTGTCTACTGTCCGTGCCAGGGGCAGCAGCTGAGGGAACGTAATGAGCTGATGCCGAATCTCTAAAAGTCGTCAGCTTACATAAAGAGCCCCTAAATCCTTCAGCAATCCCGTAGTCACCTCTCAAAGATCTTGCTTCCCCAACCGGTTGTCTACATCCTATAATAAGTTTTCAAATTCCGAAATGAGTTCAACAAATCAATTTCGTAAACCATTATCAAGTTTCGTTTCAGCCAGAACTAAATGTTTCGTCACGAGTGACATCTGCGGTGCTTCCTTCACATGTCTATTGTGAAAGTATGACTATTTCTGTTCGCAGCCACTTGTCGCGTTCCAGTTTCCATTCCAGTTTGTTTACCACTCGCCGGGATAGTTTACAAACCAATCTAGAAATGTAATCTGTTGATAGGGTTGCTTCTGCTGTTTTACTTATAGTGAAATTGTTGTTTGATGTTTATCTATGGTATGGTGTTGTTATTCTAAATAATAAACTATGTGGTTAAAATATTTCAATGGCTGCACAAGGGTTATCGGACTAATAAATTATAAACCGACTAAAAGAAAAAACATTATTTCTTTCAGTATTCGCTTTATACATTTTACCTTTTATTTTCACTGGTGTTTTTTTAATGAAATTAATTAATTAATTACTTTACATGATATATTACATTCAAAGCTCCACATGCTCTAATCACGCCAGGAAACATGCCAAATAACACCTTGTTTGCCCTACCCGTTGTCTTAAAGAACTTGAGCATCAATCGAAGAGTGAGCATAGTAGAGATCTCATTCACTATTTGATCATCTTGAGCAGAGATTCACGACGGAACGTAATTCTGTAATACGGTCCTCAGGTTTTGAAGCGGACTCTATTCTACAGAATTACCCTAAAACTTTCTTTTATTGTGGTGATAATTGTATTGGAAACATGGCAACCCTAACAACGAGCTTTTCATGAAAGCGTGTAAGCACGGATTTATAACCGCTTTAATGGAAGTTGGAAACTTTTTAGGTAGCAAGGCTCTAACGAACACTCTTTGTGATGTAAATGTAATGCGAACTTCGAGAAATCGAAATAACAAAGAATATTGTTGGGCATTATGAATCGAGACTGGATGGGCGGTTAGGTTTTAATAGATAGATACGATTTTACTTAGTTTTGCACTTTTTATTTGTGTTTAGTACCTACACTCATTAAAATAAAATGCATAAATATGTGTGGACATTTCACACAGCGCCATCTAGCCCCAAACTAAACATAGCTTGTACTATGCGAACCATAACTGATACGATACTTTGATATACTTTTTGTAAATAACTACTTATAATAAAATATTTGGGAAATAAGTGTCAGGGGCCACTCTTTTTCGTTTTTTTTTGTTCTGGCAATTTTGAACAACTAAAACTACTTCATAATTCTACAGCAGAAATGGCTGTATTCCGCATTGGCCTGCACTAAATTCCACTGCAACCACAGATACATATTTCACGATGCAAAAGTTTCAGAATGCTAGTACATGTGGCTGCAATCTCAACTCTCGAATCTGGAGCATTCAATTCCCAGTACTCTATGCTGTAACAGTAACGCAATATTTAAATCTCGTGTTTCTTTGGGACTGTGTTGCCAGATCTGGGATTTCCCTAATAGTGGTGATTTTTATTGCTGTTGGAAATAACTTTTTTTCTACTAAGACGAAAATATTTATTGTTTCATTACGACGATTGTTTATGGAGCTATCATTAGAACTCCATTATTTTCGGTCTTTTCTCAGTATTAGCCGGAAAACGTCTACTACGGAACATAGCGCTCGTCCTCCAAACCATAATAACGAATACATTGAACGGCTATGCTTCTCTCAGTACACAATGCTCATAACAAATTTTAAGCTGTTTCTTGATTTCCATTGTTGAATTTCGGTTACTGGTTTGCTTGCATTCGTTACAGCTGAGCTGCTCATGCTTCTGCTTGGCAACGGTTGAAGGAAAATAGTAATTTACACTAGCAACATTAACACTAAACTCTTCAGTCTATTTGCCATACGGTTTCACAACCGACTGGCGTTATTGTGCAGTAGTGAAGGAAACACGCGTGCGGCTTTACATTCGTCCCACAAGCAGCATCACAGTGTAGATAATAGTATGTTAGTGTTTTTTAATTCTGCGCATCCGAAAAATTGGGCATGACTTACTAACTTGTGTCATACATCCTAGGTTATAGAGCTCACTTTTGAAAGGTCCGCTCGCAAAACGTAATACACAAACTTCATATTAGTGAATAGGTTGACTTCAAACTGCATAGTTAAATCGAATGCGGAATATAAAATCAAACTGCTGCCGATGGACGGTGCCACTGCAAATTAAATGCAACGATAACAACGATATTTGGAACAATGACTTGGACAATAATTTAAGGCTTGGACAATATGACACTTCGACATAATAATACTTGGACCACTAGAGAAAAAAATCCTGGACTCGGTCAAAATGATTCTTGGACAATATAATACTTGAAGAAACTGAAGTTTTTTTTTTGAAGCAGGACAAAACATTACGTATGCCAACGATTCATCATCAACAGCCTGAAGACGTCCACTGCTGAACATAGGCTTCCCCAGAGAGCGCCACTTTAAGCGGCTGCTCGCGTTCTGCATCCATCGGCTCTCCGCGGCTTTCACCAGATCGTTGGTCCACCAAGTGGGGGCCGGCCTACGCTGCGTCTTCTGGTTCGTGGTTGCCACTCTAGAACCTTTCTTCCCCATCGCTTGTCAGTTCTACGAGCGATGTGGCTATTCTAGCCAACGATTAGACGTACCTGTTACACGCTCCCGATCGTTGCTCTAGGATACTAGAGTAATGTGAGGATTTTGCGAATTGGTATTCCTGCTTTACCATTTATTAAGAGCACCATTTCTCCGACGTCACACCATGACATCGTCAGCCGGAAGACGTTCACTGCTGAATATAGCTCTCCCCCTTAAAACGCCACTTTAGACGCTTATCATAGCCCATGTTCTGAGACCGATACCACGCGGCAATTTCTGAGTTCATGTAAGGACGAATCAGTAGTCGAGTATTGGGCAAACAGTTGTGTGGTTAGTGGAACGTGAAATTTGAAGATTTATTCATTGCATTGTGTTTTGGTTTGTCGTGTTTTTTTCGGTAATTTCGGTACGTTAGGTACGGTCAGTGTTAAAAATAGTCGAGCATGTCCTAACTTCTAATTTGCTTGTACGTGTACACGCATAATTTATAAGTTAGTTTATATTATAACAGTTTATTTTGTTGCAAAGTTATACGATGTAAGTTATACTAATTTTAGCGCAATTTTATGGTTTTCTTATCAATATGAGAATAGGCCAGCTAAGATGGTGTTTTCGACCATATTCGTACGGCGAAGACACATAAGCGTACACCTACTTGTTTCACTTGAAATGCTTTATCGCATTATTTTTTGCTAAAAACTAGATTCAAAGCAACATTCGGCCTTCTAATCTCTGCCTTAAAGTTTAATTTACAACTCTATCAACTGTAATTTTTCAGGAACTGCAATTTATGGTCGGGAAGTGAAACGTCAGGATGGGTAGATGCGTTTACCACGCTATAAACTTTGTTCAATTTGCAACCATCAAACTCTACTAAGTTCCCAAAAAAAACGCAATTATCAAACTTATCTACCTACCTTGCTTTTTAATTTTTTTAAATCGATTACAGTACAAACATATATATTGCACCTAACTTAATATTTCCTGATTTAAACCAACGTGATTTTCTTGTGTTAATATAAAAGGGTTAGTAAAAATAATCATAACTTACTTATTAATTATCATGGCTCATGATAGAGAACAGATCAACAAATAATCACTAATCATGGTACAGATTGATCGGAATCAGAATGGATAGAAAATAAACAGAAAAAACATATCGCTTCCTTGGCAGTCGGGTAAATACGCGAGCAATCTTAGCTGGCTGCTGCCAGAACACTTTAAAATATACCGACGCTCCTGCAATATTCAACCGTCACTGCACTGCCAATGAATTCCTCACGTGCCAAAAGACACTGTGCGTGTCAGCCAATTTGTTTTACCTTTCGATAATGAACCCAATTTCGTTGTTTTAAAATTCAATTCTCCTCGAAGGAAGGAGAACAGGCCGCAGTCAGATAATATCTAGTGGAGCTTTTCCATTCTGCACCATGTGTCATTGAAATCAGGTTCAAAATTGACTGCTTTTGCTTACATAACCCATAGGTCTTTAGGTAACATCGTAGAATGTCCTAAACTTTAGCGCATTGTGATTAAGTTGAAAGTCGTAGAAATAAACAGCAAAGTTCAATTTCCTTCATCGTTTTCCTATTTTGCACCCTTACAGCCAGGCATAAAGATTTAAATTGCGTATCGCAAGCGGCTGAAAGAATTTTAATAGAATCAAACCTCCGCTCGTCAGCTGAACCTTGCCGCCTTTTAATACGGTCTATAATAGCAACAATTGGCGCCGTTCTACCATGTCATGTCACCTTCCGGCCATTGTGTGGGGTTCCTAGTATCCTGAGTCGGACTCTTCGAAGAAGCTTGCGAAGACAATTTGTTTGATAACATTTCTGGATTGATGATTCGATTAGATGCTTTTCTTGTTAGATGGAGACCTTCTTATTGAAAAAACCGGACGGTCTTTAGAGACGGAACTATCGTCACCATACTGTTTCAAAGTACAGCCAGTTGCAAAGACTATCTATTTCTGTGGCCAGATGAGATGAAGAAAAGTCTTTGTTGGAAGCTCAGAAATTCTCAAAGATACTAAGATAAGTTTTATACCTACTACTTTTATATTTCTCGTGTATAACCGTAATCCGTGTGGACCGAATTATAAACCCTGATAGCAAATATGTTGTGTAGTGTATCCAATGATTTCAAAAAATCATCTAAAACGTTTGCAAAACTAGTGTTCTCTAAAATATTATTATACCTACTCAATCTATAAATCGACCAATTTTGTTGAAGTTTTTGTAAACTACAGATTTTTATAGTCTGATTGATCCATAATCTTTGGATTGGTCAAATCGTAATATCCAAGATGTGGTTATACTGTATAACGTATACGTATACATTGACTTTGGAGAGAATCATTAGCTTAGCAACTTGCCTATCGAGAAATGAAGGACCATTACTCGCAACATCTTCATCCATTCCCTTGGACCAAGAACTCAAGACACGAAAAAAGATAATGGCAACAAGCATAACTTATCTGAGGAAGCCCCTCATTTTGTCCTGTGTCATTACTAGCAACAGTAATCATCATTATGATGACATTCTCGCTAAATATATCAACGCCAGATGAACTTATTACGCGATAAGCTTCAGACCGGATAGGAACCTCGCCATAAAGTCATGGGGCATAATGGGTAACATCGGATGTCTCCGCTTTGCATCGCATACTAAACGAGGAAGCTTATGTTGAAGATAACTCTATTTGCAGGCGGATATGCGTATATGCTATAGCTTATGTGATGGTGGATATGATTCTATGTTGAATGCGACAATTAACAGGTAGGTATAGGTACTGAAATATGTGACGTTCGCGGTGCGCAAAATTGAGACCTCTTGCTAGTCGAAGAGCGGTAATTAATTAAAAACCTAATTAATATTTGCGAATGGTTTCCAATATCTCACATAATGAGCGTTAACATGCTTTGTTGACGTTAATTTCTTAACAGCAACAGTCTAGGCTCCAGAGGGCGCCTGGCGGCTTCGCTCGAAATTTATTAACTTCTCCGCGGAAGTTCTTAATTTACTAGGATATAAAGTATCCTGTTTTGATCTCTGTACTTATGTGAAAACAATCTGTGTTAATTTGCGTATTGTCGTAAAAGCCACACGAAAAAACAAACATACCACATCTTTTTACATGAGCATCATGCAGAGTTTAATAAAGTCTCAGACAAGACCCTTTCTCTCTTATTACAAAATGTAAGTACTGGGTTGAATTAATCCATCTATATTGTACAGACCCTTGATTACACCCAGTATATTCGTTAGGTACTCTACGTTTTGGCTCTTCGTGTATTCCATCAGTTCCGACCCAAACGTTATCACATACTAATACACTCATACTATCGATTCCTCGTTTGTGGTATTCTACTATGCTATGCTGACTTACTGAGATGCTAATTCGGCATTGTAAGCTCTACCACGTAAAGATAAAGGCTCTATCACATTAAGCTTGGATTGGCACATATATACCAGTGCGACTGACACGTCTGTGCAGTAGAAACGACTAACAGTCATGCATGCGACATATGCTGTACAGGTGTACAGTCTAGTGTATCTATAGTTAGTCAGACGTTGAAAGTGATGAAGCCTGCAGACAGTAGGTTAAAATCTGGAGCTTTTTGGGTATTTTAAAAATGTTTTGAAAAGGTTTAGCAGATAAATCAAGTCCAATCGCATTGTGGATAACTGTTATCCCTTTCTTTCTTTATAACTAGTCGCTGCTTTGCATCGCAGTCGTACAGTTTGTTCTGGTGTGATAGCATATTAACATTAGCATATCCCATCATAAATACATTTACTATGTAGTACCGATATAGGTTGTGTAAACGTATTTTCTGCGAGATAAGCTCCGGAACGAGGAGATCAGCAGGCCGAACTAAACTGGCCGATATAGCTCTTAGAATTAACAAGTTGAAATGCCAATGGGCGGGCCACATAGCTCGTAGAACTGACAACCGATGGGGAAGAAATTTTCTCGAGTAGCGACCACAAACCGAAAGACGCGCGTAGGTCGCCCCCCCCCTCCACTCGGTGGACCGACGATCTGGTGAGAGCCGCGAGGAGCCAATGGATGCAGGAGGCGAGCAGCCGCTCAAAGTGGCGCTCTCTGGGGAGGCCTATGTTCAGCAGTGGACGTCTTCAGGCTGTTGATGATGATTTCCTGTGATGCAAGTGGGAGCTTCCTGCATGTCCTGAATTAGGCATGTTTAATTGTGGTGTCACACAGCTTTTATTCATATATCTATTGCTATGCAGTTCTTCGAACCTCCAAGAGAAAAAGAGCTACTTACATAGAGTTCTTCTACTCCTCTTCCATTAGATGCCATCATAACGAACAATTATTAATATTGGCACTTTCGACGGCTCATAGATAGAGCTGTCTGCAAAATGGTCAACTCTTATATTGAAAACCTAATGAATAATGTAATGATAGTTTATAATATATACACGTTTCGTGTCAAGGTCGCAAATGCAAATTGACTAACGCGATGCAATCTAGACTATCTCGACTATCTCCTCGTATTGCAATATGTAACCTGTTTCTGACGAAAAAATGGGCGTGACTGTTGTGAATCAGTGCTAAACTATTGGCGATTCCGCCGAATATTTGGTTGAACGTTGAACTGAATGATGCTCGGTATTCCATTCGACTGGGAAATCCTTATTAGGCTCATTTTGTCGAGATGTAGCTTCCATGTTAAACCAGTATAAATGTATAACAGAAACAGCACATGATAGAACAATCTACTTACCATAATCGTCCGCCTTATTGTCTAATGCAATTTTAAAAAGGTGAATTTTATATTAACAAAACAATATAAAACAACTGACATAGCGTTGTAAAGGGAGTAAAATATGAGTATAAAAATGTACCTAATTAATTGTACATAATTTAAAAAAAAATAGTACAATACAAGCTCACATTATTATATATAGTACAAATGCTCAGCATTTGCGCAAAATTGAGACCAGCATTTTGGACACGTGATGCCTCTTTCGATATTTTTTTTAAATCCCCCCCAATATACTTAACCTAGATAAGGGGATACCGTCTGTACTAATAGTTTCATTATTCATAATTTCATTTCACATACCTCATTTTTAATAATGATGAAATTTATAATGGTGGTTATTTATAAATAACTTTGTTCATAATAGTTACTTTTTATATTGATCTTTTCTTATACAATTTATTCAAATAATGTTTAAATTTATAAAATTTTATGTTATAATGTTAATGTTAAGAATTTTTTTATCATACTTTTTTTTATTATAAATTTCATTACTTATAATTTCATAATAATCAGCATTCATAATTGTATTGTTCATAATGACTTTTTCATATTTTTTAGTTAACATAATAATAATTTTGAGGTAGTTAAATCATTATATACATATGCATGTATACCCTAAAGATACTAAGATACTAGTCTAAGGCAAAGTCATAAATAGGTGCGACGACGAGCGAAGCGAGGAGGAGCGTTAGGTTAACTGTGACTACACGACGCACGAGCCGAGTGAGCGAAGCGAAGCGTAGCGAGCGTGCCGCGGCAGCGGCCGGCGAAGTGCCAGAAGTCACTTATGCTTATATTAAAAAATTACAGAAACCATCTATATTAAGTTTCAGGTTACCTTTATTTGATTTAAATATTTTACACGTGTTTTTATTAGACATTTCAAGTTATTTATTAAAATAATGCACAAAGTTCACCAACAACACCAAAATCAACATAACATGGGAAAATATAAGTTATTTTACAATTACCCACAGTCCTCACGTTAATTTTGTATGTTTTGACTGGATGAAGTGCCTGCATAGATTGAAGAGCAAATTGGCTTGCCGTACTACGTTTTTATAACTGATTAGGATATATATAACAATCAACAGTTCCAGTCACATTAATTTACAGTATTATTGATATTTTGTTTTATGCTTAAAGTTAGTTATTGTAAAAGAACATTATAAATTTGTACTGTTATGTTATATACGCCTTATGAGTTTCATTTTTATAAATTTGGATTATTATTAATTTTGATTTATAATAAAGAAAATTAGATGTAGTGAAAGTATAATAAATCACATTATGTGAAATGATGATTATAAGTAACATTTTTATTTGTAACAAAATTATGATAAACGATTTTATGAGTTTCGACAGTGAACCCTAGATAAGATACTGCTAAAAATGCACATACGTTTGAAGATTCATATTAAAAAATCGTACCACAATTAAGAGCATTGTCTTGTAATTTTTCGCAGCGACGTCAAAAATGCATGTTATTATATATTCTTCCTGGAATAACGTTTGTTCACAAAGTTCCATGAAATTGTTGGAACTATAACTTCCTCTTTGTGGGAATAGGTATAGTTTTTGTTTATTTTTTGTTTTGTTATAACTATTATAATGCGTTCTAAAGAGTAGTTTCATCATTTTAATAGCATCTAATAAGCAACGCGTTTGGGCGGTCTAAAAATTCTCTCACCTGGGCTGACCACTTGCCTACACGAAAAGAAGAAGCAACGTGTGTTGGATCATATCATGCCTCATGGAGGTCCGTAGGCCTCTGTTATTATGACGCTATTTCTTTATTGTTATTTGGCTTAATAATTGATTCAAGCTAAGTAATTAAGCACTTGATTGACTCAGGCGTGACCTTGCGGAAGTTTATCTTAATCTTCGTCGTGTAGCGCTCACGGTTTTTATTGATATATCCATTGTTAATACAGTTCTCTGACACTCCACCAGTTATTTTATGTTCTTCTGTAGTATTCATAAAAGTGTGTTTTATCTATGTTTATGACAAAACTTTAGGCTGGAAGGGGGAAGTTGGTGGAACCTGTATAGTTCTTCATGTCTGTATGTCGTTCTTTATGACGTTTCGACGATATGGGCTTTTCGATGATATGGTATGGCGTAGTGGAAATGGTCTTCGCTAAAATGGCTTTCGATATTGAGTACGAAACCCGGCACAGCACAGCTGCAGTACCCTCGCAAACCGTCAGTGTTTTGAAAACGTAGTTTGAATCGTATAAGCTCGAACATAAAACGCTAAAGCCATAAAATAACATCATGATAATATTCTCTGATCTTTAACAATGCAATATTTATCGTAAACTGTGAACATACATCCTGTAACACGAATACTAGTTCGTTGATCTGCCATCATATTGTCCTATTATTCGGTTATTGTCCTTGATTCACTTAATTGAGCGTTGCTAATATTTGTAGATATATTGTTGAAAATATGAGCTGCCATTGAGGTCGAGCTTGTTTGTGTCATTGCATTAGTCTGATTAATAATAATTTATGATGCAAATTCCGTGAAAACCTGCTGTAGTAGCTATTCTCAAAACAATCATATAATTATGTCCAATTGAGTACTAGAGCATTATTTACAACATAACCACAAGTTGTTTAGTTATATTTTGCAACAATAAGCGTGTTTTGGGAATCAGGTACGTTATTTCACACATTCTGATGCTAAATTTATCTTCTAACGAATTAAATACCTGTTTAACAAGGACGTTAATCTAAAATGTAGAAATATTTGTCATAGCATTCTCCAAACTTCAATGCTTATCTAACGCGATTAGATACCCAGAAATGATCTCCAAAATCCGTAACTTTATAGTAAAAACAATAGAAATGGCAATCATTATCTGATTCTCGCCGATCACTACTGTTTGACTCATTCATACGTGGTATACTTTATCTTTGCGTGAATGGTTGCGTGGGAAGGCACATGCACCTTTCATTTCAATCCCACAGTTTATGAATCGCGTTCGATCTCGGCAGACGCACTGACTATGCCAACAAGGTTTCGCTTTCAGTTTTAACAGCGTAATTATTTATGAACTACAAAATCTGTATTGACTTCTTCAAAGTCGAGTATAAGAGGATCTTTTGCTTATTTTTCGTCTGTTTTATCAGTGTACATCGATAAAGTCAAGTGCTATTTCGACTTACATTTCAAGTTAAAATTTAGTGTTGTGTTCAGAAGTGTTAAACGAAAATGATGATGGAGCCTGCACAGCAGACGGGGCGATTCTGGCCTCTGTCACCTCGCCTCTGGCGTCGAAGCAACGAGTACTCTAAAGTAGTATTCGAGCCTCGAAAGCCACCGACATCTCCGATAGAATTCCGGAAAAAGGACAGGATGGACAACGCTCCTGATCTGCTCCGTTCGAGAAGCTACATCAAAGATACTAGTAGATTAGATCATTTAGATTTAGAAGATTACAGTTATAATGATAAGAGATGGAGCGTAGACTCAAAAAAGCCACCGATAAAGGAAGCAAAGAAGATAGAAGAAGTAGTAAAGTTAAGAGTGAAGAAGCAGAGGCAGCCGAGACCTAACAGTCTTCAGTTGCTGCTGTGTCCGTCCAATTCGGGACATTACAGCAGTAATACTTGGAGGTATACCAGGGTGCGGTCAAAGAGGTTCGTACCGTACGTATAACCTTTCTATATAATTTTAATTTCAGAGCGATTTTTCTTTGATGGTAAACTTTTAAAAGGAACTCATATATTTGTAAGAATTAAAATGCTGAACACGTGTTGGCCGTTTTCCAATTCTGATTTTAACTACTTTATTAGCATCTACATATAATACGCTTTCGAATCTTTTTCTACTTTTGTTTATTATCAAATGTTATCGTTTTGTTATCTTACAATTAGAGAATTTCGTTTGCCGTGTACTGTTGAAAAGTATGTAAATATAACAACTATTAGTTGTAGTTGTAGCTAAATTCGATAATAATTTTCAAATTACCATACCACATAATATTAAGTAATTTTGTAACCTTGTCCGAAAGGCTACACTTTTTCAAGGAGACTTACATTCGTTACTTTGTTTGGAAACAAATCTATCGCCTAATCACTTAAAATTTATAATCACCTATCGAATACGCTTTAATTGATAAAGACAACGAAACGTGACTTTTTAATTACTAAACGATCATTAGGCTGAAATTAATGGTCCGAAGTCTCCAACCGTTACTAAATACCTTTAATTAAATTAACAAACCTTTCCAATGAGTTAACGATAGCTTTTATTGTTTCACAAATTGCTTGAGCCTATAAAAATAATGAGGGGTCTAGGAAGAAAGAGAAAGTTTCTTTTTCCCTTTTTGATGAGAGTGAAATTAGCTTTATTGTTTTGGGTTTTTCAATTACAGCGTTTCAATTAAGAAAAATCTTATGCTTCACGTGTTCTGTGTTTTTATAGTATGGTTGTTATACATTTTTAACACGTTTTTTTATTACAAATTGCGATGTTGCTTTTCGATATTACCCAAACTATTCAGAATTTTCATCTTCACCGTTAATTGGGAAAGGTCGTTGCTGAACCATAGCTTAGAAAGAATACCTTATTATTTTGTTCCTGCTCACTGGACGTAGGACTCTCCCATAAAACCTCACCACACCAGCCTTTGATAAATTAAACAGGGGTCACCGTCACCGTTGCCATCTTTCTCTGCGTTAGAAATTATTTGTCATTCTTTTCGTTTTCTTTCTTTTTGTTATAATAATAGAGTTCATTGGCTCAAAAGAACTTATCTAGTCATATAGATTACTTTATTTCATGATAGGTTAT
This sequence comes from Ennomos quercinarius, assembly GCA_910589525.2. Lineage (NCBI taxonomy): Eukaryota > Metazoa > Arthropoda > Insecta > Lepidoptera > Geometridae > Ennomos > Ennomos quercinarius. The sequence goes on from OU342510.1 coordinate 7,098,765, forward strand.
CTCTAACATTATGGAATCGAATTGCGAGTTGTTGGTAAATTGTATGTGCAATTATGTCGGTTGTGAAACTGTGTTCATTGAGCTGATTACTTAATTATTAATGTTCTTTAGGTAATTATAACTGGAGATAATAATGTTATGTTATAATTAATCTCCGTGAAAGGGCACTTTGTAACTGCGTAATATGAGCGGAGAGTTTTAAATGAAATCGATAACAGAAAGAGTATATTTTTCGTAAGATAATTATTCATCTGTTAATTGTAATGACTGTAAATTATGAAATCGTGAAAAACGTGAAGGTTTTTACAGATAAGAATCATACGCCTGGCATGTGAATGAACAATCAAGATCAGGATAATATCACTGATAGTAATAAGATATTAAGATCGTACGTAAGCATCACCAAAAACATTAGCTGACCAAAAGCTGGAATAAAGTCCAGTTCAGGGTATATTCCCAGTTGCCCCCACATGGCTTTCCTCCGGGTGGCAATCGGGAATTAAATTCCGAGTTGCAACCCGGTGGCAACTGGGAAGCTATTGGCCTCACTTCATTAGTGTGAATATTTTCGTGCTTATCTGGAAAATAAGTGGATAGATTGAGTTACGGTTCTCATAAACGAGTAGTCCGGTTCTTTGAGAATGGTAGGTGTATTAAGTACCTATACCTACCTACCTTTTTTAAAATGTCTTTGTAGGAACACTCGTCATAATACGACTATAATTGGTTTTGCTCACATCTATTCGTTTTTTGGATAAGCAATTCACTTCATCTCCGTCCTTTTTTACTGTGCGAAACTGGGGCGGGTCGCAAGTTTATTTTTATTTGTCAATGAAATACCAGAACCTCGTAAAGGCTTCCACACGTTTCACCATATGATTCAAACACTTACGTGGGAAGTACGTGGGTGTAATGTCCTCAGTCCGGTCTTCGACCAACACAGTGGTTGGTTATCTTTTGCGGACCATTGCTCCTTGTATTGTGCAATTAGCTTTATCTTTGCATTTTTGTGGAGTTTCTGGTTTAATTGTTTCTTGAGTGTCAGTGTAATCGTGCTGGTGATTTTGCTTGCATTGCAAACTTGCATAGAAATATCGAATTAATAGTATTTTGTTCGTTTGTACAGCTTTTCGTTTTAATAAGATTTTTTCCCACATTTCATCATCTGCCTACCTCTGTCTCACTAACGAAAGAGTGGGCGGTGTAACATGTCGTTTTCTTTCACTTTCCTCTGTCAGTCGTTATTTCAACATTTTCAACACATAATTTCACTACTTTTTGATTCAAAAATTACAAAAACGTGTAGTGCAAGTAGCGTAGACACGCAGGTCGCTAATCTTTTTTCATTTTCTGCTCTTTTGTTATGTAAAAGACCAGTGGATCGGACTGAATTAATGTATCAGAGGATCTTATCTCTTATTGCGTTTGCATCTATTAGCATAGATAAGCTTCTGTTTGTGTGAAGGGCTTGATAAGATGCGTAGTAGTAGGCCATTCTGGGCATTATCTACATTACACGACACACTACAATACGCGACAGTTTGTCTGTGTTTGGTTCCTTTTCATTCCGCAACAGCTGAACGGATATCAATGAAATTTCATAGCGTACATAGCTTATGCACTGGATTAACACATAAGATGTTTTACGATGCAAAGCTAGTTAAGAAATATTTTACTAAAATTTGATATTCTTAAAAAAAGAAAGTCACTAGTTAAAATGTTAATCTTATATGCAGATACTTAGGTACTTCACTAAATGAAGTCTGTTCCTCGAGCCGTTTCTCAAACAGCACAAAGATCCCATTGAATCAAATGACATCTATAAAACATGTAATATGTTTTTTCGTTGGAGTTTCGAGTGATTTTACTTTTTCTTTTTACTTAGGTCTTAGTCAACAAACGATTCCATCAAAGCTCTCATACTCTGTCCTGAAAAAATTAAGATTCTGACAAATCATCTTTTTAGAATGACTATAATATACAAATCTCAATCGATTTGTTATATCATCAGGTATGCTGTGAAGGTGGATGCTCAGCAGCGGCGTGGAACTTTTTCTAAACAAGCTTTAAAAGTTGTAGGTGTATTTTATCTACTATACTTTTTAATGAAACCATTCATTCTTTGCATCACGGAATAATAAACCAGTGAAAATGTATATGCTAATAAGTTTTGATGAACTAAAATGTAACTTTATGACGTACAGTGGGTGTTGATTGAGGAACGGTACATATGGCTTGACAGATTTCGAAGTCATTGATGATGTTCTGCATTATACTGACATTATTTTCTACCTACATGAAGTACAAGATACATACTGATCAGTCTACAAATGTGTCTATTCTCTGCAAGGCAATTATGAAAATTGGGTGCAGTTAAATTGAAGCAAGTAGTAAACAAACAATGTTATTAATTACATTAGGCGGTGTTTAAAATAATTAAGTCACAGAGGCCACGGAGGTAGGGGATTGGCACAGTTATTTTTCGCGCTAATGTATTTTGGCCACACCTAGCTAAATATGCGAATTGGCCGCTGGCGTTTTTGCTGTATTAACGATCATTGTTTTATTAGCAGTTGTACTTAGTTATGTAATGGCAAAGCTTAACGTTTGGAATTGCTTAATCACCATTGCTGAATGGGTAAACAATCTCAGACACAGGTGATGGATATGTTATGAACAAACACGACTAGCCGCAGTCTAGACTAGTGTCTGTGTTCTCAAAAAGTGTTCATCACGATAAACTTGACTTGATGCCAAGAGTAGAAGAGCTAACTCAGTGGCATGGTATTGGAGAGGCATTCCGACAAGACGAGCGAACATATAAACTAACATGATTATGCTGTACACGATAAAGGCATTTCCTATTCCTGCTAAAAGAAAGAGCCAATTGCAAACAGCAAAAGAATCCCAGCGGAAATAACTTCCGATGACGCAACCGGAACCTAGAAGGTGACAACTTTATCCTTCAGTAAATCTTTCTCGAAACTTTCTTTATATTCACGAACCATCGCTCGTCTTAAACAACCAAGAACAAGAGTGTATGATTCACCGCACGTAAATAATAACCGTCAAGCGATACCAACGGACGCAACGGTCTAATATTCTTGCTGGCCACGTACGACCGCTTCCGAAATTGCTATGTGTGTTGCCATTTGTAGATATAGGTATTGGAAGAACAACTGCGTGCAACCAGAGGCTTGCTAAACTAAAACAACATTATAGTGGTAGATAACATTACATGATTGTGATACAGTTTCCACAGAAAGCATGTCATAAGCTGTGGGACTAATTATTATCACTGCTTCACATGTAATAGAGGTTCCATTGATCTCTCGTATTTAGAAATGAATTATTTACAGTTGCTTCTCTCACTTTTCTTGAATCTTTGTGCTCATATTTTATCAATCATCAACATGACGTAGTGTGACATCGTCATCATCCTCAGCTGAAAGTCGTCCACTGCCGAACACAGGCCTCCCCGATAGAGCACCACTTTGATCGGCTACTTGTTTCGTGCATCTGACATCTTCACGTGGTTGTGATCAGATTGTCGGTTCACCTACGCTGCGTCTTCAAATTTGTGGTCGCCAGTTGAGAATCTTTCTGCCTCATCGGTTTTCGGTTCTGTGAGTGATGTGGCTTGCGAATTCTACGAGCTATATCGGTGACTTTAGTTCTCCAGTGGATCTCCTTATTTCAAATTTTGTCATGCAAAGAAACCCTGAGCAAAGCCCTCTCCATAGCTCGTTGATCAATCATCAAGCTCAGTGAAGCCAACAGTAAGAAACCACGTCTCAGTGCCAGTCAGTTTCTAGTATGGCATAGGTAAGTACTTAAAGACTCAAAATTATTTGATCGAACTATCCGAAACCTAACCTACGCTTGTTTTCCATTTCTCGATTCATTTCTTTGCTGATGGGTCTATAATAGAACTGAATACGTCGACTTCTGCGGTCGAGTAAGAGCAAACTATAGTTTTCCCAAACTTTTTTCTAGTTGTAATTCAATTTCTGTTTCTTCCTGCCTATAATAAACCATTTTATCAGCCATATCTACTTCCCGTCGCCAACTTTACCCAGAAACTATAATATGCAATGCAGGACATCTCTCCAATTGGACGGCTGGAGCCGTGTTCTGAATATTCATTCAGTTTATGCAATGCATGGGTCGTTTTCTTTAAGTAACAATACACGGGAAGGTATTACAGTGAACCACAGAGCAGAAAAATACGATCCAGTAATTTTTTCTTGCTCTGTGCAGCGCAACCATAGTTATAGGTACGCCAAGGTACTTCATTTATACTATGGAACTTTCTTGAGATACTCATTATTTTTTTCTAAATGAAGCTTTTAATACTATAATAAGTAACAATATGTGGACCTTCTTTTAACTGTAAAATGCATAAATCTTAGGTTAACTTTATTTATAAAAATAACTAAAAGTTACGTCTCTTATCACGTGTTATCTGATCATAAAGAAAATAACTTTTTCAACACATTTGCTCAAAAAATGCATTTACAAAGCCTGTACACATTGTTCGAAAGTTAAACATTACGCACCATACAACGGAGCGTGCGGTAAAATAGGTACTCTTACCTAAGTACCTATTTTACCGCATCCTTCGTTGTGTGGCGCCGTGCGTAACCTTTACGGTTTTTTTTTAATTTCAATAAAACAATATAAGAATTTCACCAAGGAGTTTCACATAACGAGAATAAATAAGTTGAATGATCGAAACTCCTTGGAAGCGTTTTTGCTCAATACGTTTGTCTCACTTTAATACTAAAGAGAAAATGAAACAAAAGGTGTAGTTCTAATTTTCACCACATGCACGTGGCGCCATTTGTACTGTAAATGCGCGCCATTTTAGCCCATTTTCATATTAGATTAGGAACATCAAAGATTGTTTGTTGCGACTTTTCCACTAATAAACAAAAGTTTGTTTCATTACCTATTGTACTGTTTTCTCGCAAATGTGTTGAAAAACGTTGTATGATACACGTGCGGAAATTGGTTTCTACAAACTCGTGACTATGGTAAGCCCTCGACTTCGTCTCGGGGTTACATTTGTCTACTCGTTTGTAAAAACCAACTTACCGCCCTAATATCATAAATAACTATTATTAAGTAGGTAAATGTTTTTTGGTTTTCATTAATAAAATAATCTAATGATTAAATATTATGATTTTTGCATACTCTGAATAAATTATACAGTTTTCTTATAATAAAGATGACGATATAGGCTATAACAGGGTTATTCACCGCGTTCAATCATTCGTATTCACTACGCTATGCCTATGACCATTGAATATGGAAAACATAGTACAATCGTAGATTTAGATGCTAAATATAAATCCGACATAGGAATCTAGGTATTGGTTCTAGATAGTGAACAGTACCTATTTGTAAACGTGCAATAAATATTATTGGTTAGTAAGTTACTCACTATGCCATTGCTTGACATTCTTTTCTATTCTTTCTATTGACAGCCTCCGTGGTGTAGTGGTTGAGCAGGATGGCTCATAACCTGGAAGCTACGAATTCGATTCTCGCAACAGCACACGTATTTGTGCACAGAAAAAAAGCGCAAATACTTGTTCTGTGTCTGGGTGTTGTGGGTCCTCATAGTTCCGAGGTCCCTAGATACAGAATATCTTACTTATTGCAGGATCTATGTTGTGTCGTGATGCGTTATTTTTATTTATTGAGCATATACTAATGCCGTCTAAGGATTTTAGTTTGGTACCTCGATTTAATAATCTTTGATATTCATTTACTTAACTGGAAAAAAATTAAGATTTTACATTTTTAATTTATTTTAATTTAACAATATTTCGTCATGGAATGGATTTTAAAGTGTAAAATACACTAAACACACACAAAATAACATCACAATAAAAATGTTTGCCATGCTGTTTGAAACATAAACATTTTAAAAGTAAACGCCGCGTTCCTGACCTATATACCCGCCCGTGTGTTTTCAACGCGCGCGTATTTTTCTCCCAATAAATATTGATAGTTTTGACGTTAAAAATGAGAAATGGCTTTAAATATTTCAAAAGATTTAAAAGTTCTATTTCTTTAATCGTATTTTACGAAAGGTCAATGAACTGCGGAAAATTGAGAAGCCATGTTGGCTCGTGGATGAAAATCTATACTAATCGAAAATAACTCTTTCTGTCTCTATTTGTTGATTTGTTTTGGATATGGTTTGAACCATGCAAAAGATCATTTAATTTTATAGGATCATCATCGTCATCAACACCCTGAAGACGTCCACTGCTGAACATAGGCCTCCCCTAGAGCGCGCCGCCATGAGCGGCTGCTCGCCTCCTGCATCCATCGTCTCCCCGCGGCTTTCACCAGATCGTCGGTCCACCGTGTGGAGGGCCGGCCTACGCTGCGTCTTACGGTTCGTGGTCGCCACTCGAGAACCTTTCTTCCCCATCGGTTGTCAGTTCCACGAGCGATGTGACCTGCCCATTGCCACTTCAACTTGCTAATTCTAAGAGCTATATCGGTCACTTTCGTTCTGCGGATCTCCTCGTTCCGGAGCTTATCTCGCAGGGAAACACCGAGCACAGCTCTCCATAGCTCGCTGCGCGACTTTGAGCTTGCGAATGAGGCCAACAGTAAGAGACCATGTCTCTGTTCCATAAGTCATCACTGGCAACTCACACTGATTGAAAACTTTCGTATTTTATAGGATACTTTACTTTATTTCGATAAAGTAAAGTATCCTAAAAACGTAGCAGTTAGTAAATCTTACAAATGACAAGTGCCATTCGCAATCACACCTTGAATCGTCATGGTCATTGACACTGATTATCGTCTCTATTGCTGTCATAATAAGGTTTATTGACTTGTGGTATGTTGCGTAATATGATTCATGTCGTGTTGCACAGGTCTGAACATGTTTATGTGTAGCCTAGATAGAGCACCTGCGACTCCCACACTGTTTTTATTAGATGAATATAGAAATGAACAATATGTATTAACAGTAGGCATGGAAATGATTGCTACTTTAAAATCATTGTCATTTCATCATATGATTTATTTTTGTCACTGTGATTTAACCTGTGATTTTCACTAATGAATTTATGATCAATGGCGATTGACTGTGCTTTATGAAATGGAAGAGAGATGTGATTTACGAGCAACCTAGTGAAGTTTGTGAACTGTTACAAATGATTAGTAAGTAATCTAATGCTACTCTCTTAAGTTAAACAAGAAGAAGTTTACCGCTACACCACAATGTTAATAAAATTATATCGTGACAATGGCGAAATTGCGACATCATTCCGTCGCAGAGGCCATAATCAAGAAGTCAAGTCAAGTCTCTTTAGGTCTCAGTTTGTTTACTGAAGCATAAACAAAATTATATGTTTTGATATTCACCGCTTATGCTACTCTCGTATTATGAAATCTGAAGCCAAGATTCATAAGTGATCACAGTGTGATTTGTAGCAGTGTCTGACAAAAAGTAGCAGTGATTCATGAAAAATAAAATCATATGATTTTTTACCTGCTCCTTATGAAATGATCCATACCTAATTAACAGTCATCAGCCTTCTCACATGGATATAGTGTAGGCCATAATCCTTTGAAAGAGCAAGTGCGCAAATTCCATCTTGATATGTCAATGGTGCAGGACTTAACGGGATTTGCAACTGGGTGCGTTGGTTTGATTGTCGCGCGGGCAACCGCTTAGCCACTCGCTCTTGCTCGCTCTCGCTCGGGTATAAACAGTAATCAATAAAGTTAACTTAAGGCTGCTGTATACGTACGCAGATCCACTATTCTCGCTCGCACGTTGCGACATTTTTGAAGATATTAAATAACTGAATTTACTTACGCAAAATCTGGCTAAACTATGTTCTCATGAATAACATTACAAATGTTCAACAAAAATATCATATTAATCCAGACAAGGATTCATATATGAAAACGGTTACGAATGAAAAAAACTTTCATACCGTTGTATTTATGAAATCTTGTGTAGTGGATCCGCGTATATAGCAGCCTTAAACTCTACACGTATAATTTAACGATAAAAAACATATAACACCTAAGCGGCTTTTACGCGAACTTGTATTTTCCATATAGATCCCCACGCTCACCACGTTTGGCTAACCCTCTACCAAACACCCTATACATACACTAATTATAGACCCTTATCCAATGTCTATAGTACTTCGATTTATCTGCATGTCTAGGCCTCTTTATACGTATCTAGAATACCATTGAGTGTTTTTTTTTTTTTTTATGTGATTGAATGACGTGACGAGCTAGTCGTTCACCTGATGTTAAGTGACACGGCCGCCCATAACAGTTGCAGTGTCACCCGGAACTTTAAAACAATAGTTTCGCGCGACACTGCACTGCGCACGTCATCCTGAGACATCACCCAGTCTAATAATCAGATTACTAGACTGAGTGATCAGATCATAAAGTCTCATTTGCCCAGTAATTTCACTAGCTACAATGCCCTTCAAACCGGAACACAGTAGTGCTTGCACACTACTGCTTGGTGGCAGAATAACTGGCTAAGCGGTGGTACCTACCTAGACGAACTTTGCAGAAAAGTCCTACCACCTAGTAAACTACCTATAACCTAGTGTGAACCTATAACTCAAACTCAACCCACCCTTGTACGAGATATACTACTATAACTTTATACAAATGTACATAGAGCTTCGATTCTTCATGTCTAGGCCTCCTATATATATCTATAGATAACACAATGCCCACTGTGCATTTGCATGCAACGAACCGTTTCAATCGATGGTGTAGGGTGAGGGGATAGGGGTGGCGAGTCGGACATTCGAACAGTCGTGTGGCGTAATTAAAACTTCCGATGTCATAAAAAGGCGATTTTAACTATTAAATAGTTCAGTTCTTGTATCTAACTAAGTATGTACTAGCAGACGTTGTCCTGTCCTTTTTTTTCATACAAAGAGGACGTTCAGTTCATCCCTAACCCGAAAATTTTCGGGAAATGCCTCGCAAATAATTTTTGCATTATCTTAAAAACTTGATTCGGACTGTACAAACCGAAAGAGTCCATGTCCTTGTGGTTCCGACGTTAGAATAGACCCACCCCATCTCTTCTCGCGGGTGCAGTAACATCCAGGTAATGGGCAGCAACATTTTCCGCGATATTTGGATCACCAAGACGCCTGCCAAGCGTGGTAGTTATGGCAATACCTGCGTCAATCAATAGTGGACATCTTTCGACTGTTGTTGAAGTACCTACCTAACCTGCCCCCGTATTGTGTAACTAAATCGTAATCGATGAATGGGCTTCATTTGGTCATTTCCGGTTGTGTAAAATCCTCATCCATCGGTATTATGGTCCCTTAGGTGGAGAACTGAATAGACAAAACATTGATTAACTATAAAAATGAGTAATAATGAGAAAATACCAATGGATGGAGATGTTACACAATGCCAACTTGCCGGAAATGACGAAATGAAGCCCATTCATCGATTACGATTGGCTTAGACGGTAGCCCCGCTGTATTGTTGGTGTACTGTCTGCATTGCGTGTATCACGACGTTGTTACCTCACTACTTAGGAAGGACGATTCGGGAATCTGAATGAAATTCAGGAAACTGGTACCGTTTTTTTTTTGCGCGAATGTTTCTTCAATTAACAACGCCTGACTCTAATCGGGGAGGCGAGGTGACTGAGGTGCGCACGTCGCGAGCGGGGTGCAATACTAAAAGGGAATATCTTGCTTTTGCCCGCGACGTATGCCCCTACATAATTATATAAGTAATCTTTAAACATTAGGCCTACGAATCTGCGAACAACTAAGTCTTATTGTTACTCCAAGCGTTTAAAGTCAAAACAACTATAATGGCGAATTCGCTATATACGCTTCATTATCGTAACGTTTAGTTAGCAATCTAAGACATGTTTCGAAATAACTCTGAAATTAAGCACTAAAACCATAGCAAAACGGGCCACAAAGTTCATCAATCAACCCGCGTTTCATCTAACCCTATGAAACATTCCGTCGCTTAATTTGATCCGAGCTGAGTCGCCGCAAAGCCAACACTAACTTGTTAGTTTTAGCTGGTTTAATAACGTGGTCTTAGCATCTGTCTCGCGGTTAGCTTTTCTCGGGCTTTATAATCTTTGGCTTTCCTAGACCCTGTGTTTTGAGAAGACGGTTCAGATACAGTACAACTCTCGCTTTATGAATTATGTTCTTTAATAGTGGTGCTCGTGAGTCCTATGTAGACCGTGTGGTCCCGGTTTCCGAATAGGACCACCCCATATCTTCCCGTGAGTGCCGTAAGAGCCGGCCAAGAGAACATCCAGGGAATAGGCATCAGCATTTTTCTCGGTACATTGAAATCTTCTGCGATCACCAAGCCGCCTGGGTTTCCCTGCAAGGAAGAGATACAAAACCATCAGCAAAAAGAGAAGAAGATAAAAGTATTGACCAAAAAGAAGAAGGAATAAATACAATATTACCGACAGTAAGTAATGCACATCGAGCTAAAGAAGGAGATAATCATTTATATGTGGTAGGACTAGGTGGTAGGACTTTTCGGCAAAGTTCGTCTAGGTAGGTACCACCGCTTTGCCAGTTATTCTGCCGCCAAGCAGTAGTGTGCAAGCATTACTGTGTTCTGATTTGAAGGGCATTGTAGCTAGTGAAATTACTGGGCAAATGAGACTTTATGACCTGCTTTCACAGTCTAGTAATCTGATTACTACACTGTGTGATGTCTTAGGATGCCGTGCGCAGTGCAGTGTCACGCGAAACTTTATTATATTAAAGTCCCGAGTGACACTGCAAATGTTATGGGCGGCCGTGTCGCTTAACATCAGGTGAACGTCTATCTCGTCACGTCATTCATTCTCATAAAAAAAATGTGTCGGCTACGTAGAGTATTGTCCTTTTCCTTCATCATCATCATCAACAGCCTGAAGACGTCCACTGCTGAACATTGTCCTCAATGATTATTAGAATAACTAAACTTTGCGATACCATACGGCGGCGGCATATTTGCGGTGGTCTTTTCTATTACCATAGCATAAAATACGGATAATGCACTAAACTATGACCGCCAGGGTCAGACCCATCAGTCATGCGCGTAGTTTTGATAGGACACCTATATTGGCATAAAATATAGCAAGTACAATGTCATGAATCATAATTCTGCTTAGTTTAATCTTGGCGCCACAGCTTAGCCACCTACACGATTAAGGTTCCACAAAAAGATAAGCCTCTTTGAGAGTAGTTAGTAGGTCAGTCCCTTGTTTAATTTTATCAAAGGCATAGTAAAGTTATTTAGATGAAATTAATTAGTGAAGGAGCCTGCTCTGATTGATTCTACACATTCGAAACGTGGGCACAACATGGAAACGATATTGAGGTAGAGATCTTATACCTAAGTGACAGAATTCATTTCTGAACATGTTGGCTCGCACAAAAAATACGCAATTTTGGGAATTACCAAATTCATCATCAACAGCATGAAGACGTCCACTGCTGAACGTAGGCGTCCTCCAGAGAGCGTCACTTTGTGCGGCTGCTCGCTTCCTGGCATCCATCGGCTCCCCGCAGTTTTCACCAGATCGTCGGTCCACTGAGTGGGGGGCCGGCCTACGCTGCGTCTTCCGGTTCGTGGTCGCCACTCGAGAACCTTTCTTCCCCATAATCACCACGCTTGGCAGGCGGCTTGGTGATCGCAGTAGATAAACATCAAGACCGAGGAAAATGCTGGATATTCCCTTTGCCGACTTCTAAGGCACCCACGGGAAGAGATGGGGTGGTCCTATTCGTAACCGGGACGACACAGCGAATTGAAGTGCCTTAATTATTCGACGTCTAAACCCATTGCGAATATAGGTATCTATGCCGATTAGCGAATGTATAATAAATGATACGGATGAAATTCATCAAGAAATCTTGATTTCAGTGCAGTGCAGATTGCCTCCCGTTATTAGCCATTCCGTGTCTGGCTTATATCCTGAAATCGGCGTGCTTTCACGGCTGTGTGATCCATCCAGTAGACGTAGCTAGACAACTAACTTTCTAACTTCGGGACCCTCGTGAAATTGAATTGCTTTTGTTTCACATTCAGGTGAAAATGCAAATTCTCAACGTGTATAAATTGTTTTGAGCAAACGTTTTTGAGGCACAAAGTGTTCATGAGATAAAATATTTTAATAAAAGATTTTTAGCAACGGTCGGTTTTGTTAAGGTTTTCAGAATTCAGCCTTTCGTCTAGTAAATGAGCATTTACCGCTTAGATGCCGAACTATTATTAAACCTAGGCTTTGTCTAAAGCCAAGGTTTAATCTACTTCTAAGAATACCATTGATTATTCATCATCATCATCATCATCAGCCTGAAGACGTCCTCTGCTGAACATAGACCTCCCCCAAATAGCGCCACTTTGAGCGGCTGCTTGCCTCCTGCATCCATCGGCTCCCCGCGGTTCTGACCAGGTCGTCGGTCCATCTAGTAGGGGGCCGGCCTACGCTGCGTTTTCCGGTTCGTGGTCGCCACTCGAGAAACTTTCTTCCCCATCGGTTGTCAGTTCTACGAGCGATGTGGCCCGCCCACTGCCACTTCAACTTGCTGATTCTCAAAGCTATATCGATGACTTTAGTTCTCTTGCGGATCTCCTCATTTTGGATCTTACCTCGCAAGGAAACCCCGAGCATAGCTCTCTCCATAGCTCGCTGCGCGACTTTGAGCTTACTCATAAGACCAACAGTAAGAGACCACGTCTCAGTTCCATAAGTCATCGCTGGCAACACCCACTGGTTGAAAACTTTCGTATTCAGGCTTTGCGGTATTTTAGACGAACATTGATTATTAGTATTCAAGTTTTGTGTAAATATTCCGTGGCCGAGTGACCGTGAAGCACCCATTAACCGCCTGTCAAACCCTTGCTCACGCTCGAGTGGCTTGCTGAAATATGCTGTTCTTTGCATAACAACATTTGTTTTATGTACCTACCACGTTTATAGGATCTGTGCTACCACGTCAATTAGTACTCCACAGGGACTTAGGATGGAGAAATATTCTGTATTCTTGATCGTTTTTTTCCAGTGTTTTCTAGAAGTATGTTTGCAAGATTTGTTTCAAATTAGATCTACATATCGCGTAGGTTTGCCGCTATACAGTCTGATGCAAAATGTATCGGAAACTTTCGATCCAAAATCTATACTCTGTCTCCGATGTCTACATTTATAAGATGAAGGGGTACCCGATATACAAACCATTAGAATTGTGAATCGGGGTATTCGGGGTGCAGAAGTTAATAAGGTGATCCGACAAGTCGCGCGTTACGTGTATTTTTTATAGTTTGATAAATATTTTTACAATTGAGGTCACAATATTATTCCGCCAACGCTTTCCGCCGCTTATCTCGATTGGAACCGTAAATATAAATCATCCGCAACGTCATCGAGCAAAGGTTCGCTGACGCTGACAGTACGTTTAACTTTGGCTTAGGCAAAAGTTAAACGTACTCTGTCAAAGTATTGGAAACTTCAATAAACTATAGGGCCCAGTAGGGTTAGCACGGCCGGTAGACAATTCTGTCTTTCCCCTGTTTTACTCCAAGCAAGTATGAAGAAAGTGACGTAAAACGGGGAAGACAATTTTGTCTACCGTCCATGCTAACCCAGCTGTTAGTTAAATACTGGTGATGTGTGGAAATAGTGGTGATTTCTTATAAGTTTCTGACACACGCAATAAATATAAGATAACACAACGAATTGACATTGCAATTCAACGGGGCAATGCTGCCAGCATGTTGGGTACGCTACCTACTGGTATTTGACTGGAGCATTTGGACTGTCTATAGCCCAACGCGGGCACTAGGTGTAGGTACAGTCCAAATGTGTTTTCTTGTAGTTGTAGCTAATGTAGTTAGTAATATTTAGCAGTAGTTATAGTATTATTATAGTAGTTTAAAGAATAAATTCCATTTCACATTTTTTTTGAATGGTATTGTATTAAATATATTTTTTTATTGATGTTTATGTAACCTTGTTGGGCGTGTGGTCCAGCGGTGTGAGAATAGGACCACCCCATCTCTTCCCGTGGATGCCGTAAGAGTCGGCTAAGGGAATATCCAGAGAACGGGCAGCAGCATTCTCCTCAGTACATTAAAATCTGTGACCACCTAGCCGCCTACCAGGCGCGGTGATTATGGCAAACCCTATGGTAAGAGTCCAAAGTTGCGTTTTATGAGCCCTGTGTTCAGCAGTGGACGTCTTCCGGCTATATATGTGAAGCTTATGCATTAGTTTGTTTACTCATAGTTTTCTAACAGAGTTCTTCCTTGTTACAGCCATGAGCCGGAGGGCGGTGGCGGCGGGCGTTGTGGCGAGGGGCCGTTAGCGCGCGCCATGCATCCCGCGCCGGCGGGCGGCTCGCCGAAACGCCACGCTACGCCACAACCACAACATGGTAAGCAGATGTCACAAAAGCTTATGACCTGAGAAAGATGATGATAAGCTAAACGTTTGAACATGAGTAGAAGGCAGATAGGCAATCACAGAGGCCCAGGTTTGCTACTTGCAAACCTTTACACTATTGCAACTACATGACCATTGTGACAAGTTGGGCACTCAGCTATTCATATTCATATTATATCTCAGCATTCAGCAGCAATTCATAGCCAAAGCACAGCTAGATTCTACAGCAAATAGTTCAAATTTTATGAACATAAATATCCCCATCTCTTCGTGCCGTAAGACCCGGCTAAGTGAATATGCAGGGAATGAGCAGCAGCATTCTCATCATCATCATCATCAACAGCCTAAAGACGTCCACTGCTGAACATAGGCCTCCCCCTGAGCGCGCCACCTTGAGTGGCTTCTCGCCTCCTGCATCCATCGACTCCCCGCGGCTTTCACCAGATCGTCGGTCCACCGAGGGGGGGGCCGGTTTACGCTGCGTCTTCCGGTTCGTGGTCGCCACTCGAGAACCTTTCTTCCGCGTCGGTTGTCAGTTCTACGAGCGATGTGGCCTGCCCATTGCCATTTCAACTTGCTAATTCTAAGAGCTGTATCGGTCTCATTGTCATCGGTACGTTAAAATCTTCTGGGATCACCAAAAGGGCCTGTCAGGCATGGTGATTATGACCAGACACCCCCTATGATTAGGTTCTAGGAGGCCTATGTTCAGCAGTGGACGTATCCTGGCTGTTGATGAGTGTGACAGACAGTGGTGGGTCCCCATCTGGCATTGTATTATTATAACGTTTTGCTGACGTCAGCAAAGCTGTAACAGTTAATTAACCGTCTCCTAAAGCGAGTGTCGGGAGGCATACGCTTTCCAAAGTCACTTTATAAGTACTTACGTTTAATTGGACGTGCCGCCGCTTGTAATCTCGTACAATCAGCAACATTAATATCCTGCCGATTACGATAGTGTCTCCGAAGTGGCGAAAAGTTATTTTTATTTTAACACGTTAAATTTACACATAATTGCCCTTATTATCTGATTTAAAGCGTAATGTCGACCCTTGATTTCCTTTCTCTCCTGTAGGCACTGACGTTTTTGGCTTTGCCAAGAGGTGATGGTGAGGCTCTTGCCTGGCCAAGTGGTGATTCTATTGAAGAACTAAAGCAAATCGCTAAGTAAAGTACAAATTGTACAAAACTCACTTCAATCGTGACTTCGCGGAAGTACACCTTTTTTACAAAATGATACGGTTTTTTTTTCATGGACCAATAGGCCAGCATTTGACTGCAACTCACGGTGCAGCCACGATATTTTAGTCTTCCCATCTGGCAACGCTAACTAGAGGGCGCTAGGGTAATGATTGCACACGGGCGCTACATGGGCTAGAGACGCCTCTGAGCCTGCACGATATTTTTCACAAAGTTAATTAACAGTACAACTCTGCTTTTTCCTCGCAACTGAGATGAAAAAGTCGTATGACATGCGTGTGCATTGATCGTTACAACCTTGCACACTTACCTATATCATAATGTACTAAAAACAAACAAGTTTATAAAATTAACAGTTATAGCTCAACATAATTGTGAATAAACTCTTACTCCAAGTACCTTTTCTTTTTAAGCGCCGCTGCGTAATTTAAGGCTTTCGTCGTAAAATATAGGCGGCGATATTTCCTCGTTCCGACGCCGGCGGTCTCTCATTTGTCCTTTTTAATGAGGTATCACGTTACATTATCGCGTGTTTCTGCACAGTAAATATGTGAGGAAAAGGACCTGAGCTTAATTAAAACTACTGAACTCGCGTCCCTTTTTTGTCCCCTTTTATGGGCACTACGTAACCCTAAACCTACTCTAACCCTTGTGTGATACATGCGGAGTCATAGAAGATGTTTATCATCTTCTAGTGGAATGTGATCGGAGCCAGACAATGAGACAACGCATGAGCAGTCAATATGGATTGAACCTTAAAGATACCGGTGAACTGCAAACTATCTTGTCCATGCCATTGTGCGAAGCGGCTAAGACGCTTTTCACAATGGTTTTTGATATAGTTAAATAAGAGCGATCAAATGCAAGGAATGACGGGGCTGTCATAGTCGATGTCGACTCAAAGTCCCAAAAAAAAACTAGATTAAAAAAAGAAAAAAATACTCTAACCCTAGGAGGAACCCTTTACAGTTTACTAAGAGTTATTTCTGTTTGTCTGTCTATCCCTCCCTGAATCCTTTACAGCCTTATAACTTCCAAAATTATAAACGTACACACATGAAATATACACAATGATATTCTATGTAGAGATCTCAAGATTCAAAAAATATAAACTATGTTTATTGGAGTTTTGTTGAATATATAGGAATTATAATATTTTTTTCTAGGTATGACGGCACGCATGATAAGCTATCACGATTCATGAGATACAGCCTGGTGACAGACAGACAGACAGACAGACAGACAGACAGACAGACAGACAGACAGCGGAGCCTTAGTAATAGGGCCTGTTTTACCCTAAAAAGCCAAATATGCCTCACAGAAATCTGATCAATTTACGAATTGACTTCATCATCACAATTTCGTAAAACAAACCACGTGGGAAGAGTTTATTATCTGTCTATACGATGCAATCGCTCTCCCCTATGGGTAACAATGATGTCACCGACCAATACCAACGAGGTATTTGCATGGGACATCCATTATTTTATGACAGGTCTATCACTCGTCGCGACGAATTTATTTGTCTGCCGCCATGTAAATGAGAAGCTCTATTTGTGGTGTGTATCTGAATGGGATGATTAAGCTGAACTAGTCACGAAACTCGCGAGCGGCGCTACCTCGGGCATGCGAAATGAGGGTAGTACTATAAAGTAGGCCTACTTGACGGCGGCGTCCCTAGTTTTCTCTTGGATACTCTTAGTTTTGCGGGATAAAAAGTAGCCTATGTTGTTCTTGATAGAGTAAGCAATCTGTATGCAAAATGTCATGGAAATCGGTACAGCCGTTTGGGCGTGAAAGCCAGACAATGTTTGCATAACAAATGTACAGTAAAATAGAATTCGCTGGCATATTAGTTTTAAGTAGTTCGCTCCCGGCTGAGCTTTTTCACATTCTTTAAAACCGTTTCGAGTTGTACAAATTAAATACATTAATTTTATAGCACATGCACACAGATTTCTCATTTTAATTTCAACCCCATTGATCCGCCAATTAAATGTCTCAGCAAGCCCTCGACCAATTTTGCTTACATAACGACCTTCTATTGAACGACTAATCGTTCGTAAGCTTTCGTCCAAGTTCAAACAAAACTATATGTACAGACAACAATAAACAATCAATCATCATATAAAATATACAACCAAATAATTTTGAATTCCTGTAATGTTGGAGTTTGTATCGCTTATTGTTACGGCGTATTTAGCTGCGGTGTAAACATTAAATATGTAAGTAATTAAAATTGAATTTGAATTCAAGTAGGTTCTAAATGATTTCTAATTATCAAAGTCAAATCTATTGCTACTTATTTTACTTTCTGCTTCCTTTCTCAGCTTAGAGGTTAAAGCGTAAGCCGATGCATTATTCATTATAACAACTTCATATACGATCCCAAAGGATCGCTATCACCTGTCACTGTAGAAATGTTTCGACCAATAAGTACACAGCTGTGTTACTTTCCACCAATCACAGGAGTCAGGAAACACGATTTCGCAATCAATATTCAGGAAAGATGCGTTTTCAACCAATCAATGTGTAATGACATGACGCCGTCCTTACCCAGCTCAACTAACGAACGCCATTTCAAGCTTCTACCGGCGTCTTTTTTACGATGACGTTGAATTATGGAGCTATTGGTCCTTTGGGAGATGGTTTGGCTTGGTTTTTTATTTTTCGATTTATGATAGGGTTGGGAGGAAGGGGTGGTTAAGGGGATATTTTTGGGGTGCGGTCACGTTTTACGGTTCCTTATCGGATTTACGTTTGATTGCAGATAATTAAGGGGTCCAGGGTTTTCTTGAAAGAAAAAAATGTGTCAATCGAATTCGATAAACGTTTCGTTCCAAAAATGTCGAACTAATAAACGTGCCTTTCGGTTCCACTCGCAATTTACCGGTTTACTCACCAGAACTTTCTTGTTTTTCCGGGATGAAAAGTATCTATGTTGATCTTTCGTTAAGAGCCTATTATACAATGCCAAAATGCTTAAAATGCACGTTAAAATGGCTTAGCATGAGGCCGTTTCCTGTCAACAATATTGCAACAATGACTTTGAAATTAATATATATTATGGTAAAGTTCAGGACTAATGCTAATGCTTATGTATAGTGAAAACACAGATTAATAAACTTTACTCGATAGAAAAAAATTACAAAGTTACCTCCAAACCGTACAAATAAACCGCAAATGATTTCTTTAAATAAAGTCATGAAACTTTGTGTAGTAGTTGAACTAAATATAATGGAGGGCTTATGTATAGTGGATTTTTAAAATACCCTTTATATTCAGTGTAATAATAAATTACCTATATAAATTATTGCGTGTTGGAACCATTCTAACATAGACCGCCCCTGCCGCTCGGTCCCCCGACTCATCTCCGCTTTGGCCTAGTACTGTATATCTATCAGCTTTGGCTTGGCCTAGCATAAGCCCTTAATACCTAAGCTAGTGTCCAAATATCATCCAAACCGGTTCGTTTCATTGCGAAAATCACACAAACAGACAAACGAGCATACAAACTGACAAAGTTGTATTTTTATTGCCCCTATTTATAAAAACCCTATTATTACATAATATAATGACGATTGATTAACACGCTAATGCTGTTGGTCTCTGGCGACCTTTACAGCGGAGCGATACTGATTAAATCTACATATGTAAAGGTGTACAATATGAACTTGTGTCTAAAGATTGTAAAGTATAACTGTTATTAAGAATTTCAACTGTAGCAATTTGAACCTTGTGTTTTTGACGTTTCAGGTCCAGGCGACCAGTCCACACTAAAAGTCCACCTCCCCAACGGTGGGTTTAACGTCGTACGAGCGTCAGCTGACGAAGATGTGAGATCAGTGCTCCGGTTACTAGCTGCAAGGCTAGCTACCGGAGACAGAGTCTTCTCATCGTGTTACGCTTTAAGGGCGAGGCGGCTAACCACAGGGAAGGTAGATATTCCAAGAACTTGATGCTTCATAAGTCTGATGAAAAAAACTTGTTGTTGGCGCCCAACGTGGTACGTCGGACAATGAAACTTGATGACCTTTCAACCGGCTTAAAAAAAGGAGGAGGTAGGGGAGGGGGGGAAGTCGGTTGTAATTTTTTGAAATGTTTGTTTCCTCGGAACTCTGTCATTTCATTTTATAAACCGATTTGGAAGTACATTATGGTACAAGTGTGCAAAGTTGATCATTGAACACGCATATCATACGACGTTTTTCATCACAGTTGCGAGGAAGAAACAGAGTTGTATTATTAATTAACTTTGTTAAAAAATGTCGTGCAGGCTTCTTATTTTCACGCGCCGTCTGAGAAAAACCGCGTCGATGGCGCGAACAAAATCGACATCGACCAAAACGAAACGAATCGAAAACTGGAACTAGAACTGAAACTGAAAGCAACTGTGATGAAAAGTTCTTTTTTGTGTTTGTGCTCATATATTTTCAGATAGGTCCCATAGAAATTCCATCAGAATCAGCTCAGTTTTTGTTTTTTAAATCAAAATAACTGGATAAAATAATATATAATGTATGATAGTATCATCCAGTATTTTTAATGTGACAATAAAGCGATTAAAGTCGGTTTAACTTAGGTGGTGAAAACCGCGGGAAGCCGATGGATGCAGGAGGCCAGCAGCTGCTCAAAGTGGCGCTCTGTGGGGAAGTCTATGTTCAGCATTAGACGTCTTCAGGCTGTTTGATGAACTTGGGTGTTACCCCTTGGATATATTTTGTCTATTATTAACACAGAGCAAGGAAAAAAGTACGCTTCGCACATATACCAAGCGTATTTTTCGTGCTCTGTGATTATTAACAAACGACTGAATCAGTCTGTGTAAAATCAAATCTAAAATTGCAGTTTTTCTTTAGGCAACTTCCTAATCAAGATCCCTATACTACCCCTTCTTCCATAACCTACAGATCTCGGCTCTCGTTCCAGATCCGATGGATCCACCAAGACACGCCGGTCTCGGAGTTGATAACAAAGTGGCCGGCGAGCGAGTGGCGGCTCGAGCTGAGGGTGCGATATCTGCCCGCCAATCTACGGGAGCTGTGTGACGCTGACCGCGTCACCTTTCATTACTACTACGATCAGGTACAAAGCGTTTTGATTCCTCATTTATAATTACGCGCCAAGAAGCTCATAGCTGTTTGAGACTCGGCTACAGAGCCTCGAACATAGACCCAAAGTTGCCAGTTTATCGGTCTTTTATCGAGTGCATTTTGGAGAGTGCGCTCTGGAGTTGCATAACTTGATTTTGCCATCACTATTCCACCATCGAACAACCAGATGTACGAAAAAACGCCATCGCTACATGGTTAACATCCTGCATGTGCGAGCAAAGCGATTTGCTTCCACATTTATCATGCGAACAGCCAAAGAGTGGAACGCTTTGCCGGCGTGGCGTCTGTATTTCCCGAGGACTACAATCTTGGAGTCTTCAAATCGAGAGTGAACAGGTATCTTCTAGGCAAGCGCGTTACATCCTAGACCGCATCGTCACTTAACATCAGGTGAGATAGTGGTCAAGCGCAAGCCTATCAAACAATAAAAAAATAAAAAATAAAAATTCGCAAAGACAGCAAAGGAACGGAACACCATACCAGCGTCATTGTTCCGTGACAACCGGTATCTTCTAGGCAAGCATCGTCGACCGCGTCGTCACTAACCATCAGGTGAGACCGCGTTCAAATGTTAGCCTATCTATGATAAAAAGGTAAACTTAAGGTGGAAGGTTTTACTCAACTCGGAAAATTTTCTTGCGTTTTTTGCTAATCATAGCTTAATTACTAAACGTGATTACATGAAAACTGATTTAACGTAAATAAATAGAATGTATCAACCAATTACGATTAAAAGTACCACCTAATTATCATTGGTTTAGCAATAAATGACAATAAACCAATTTCGTGTTGGCTTTTCAGTCTATTGCCATTTGTCGCTAAACCAGTGATATCTAGAACATACTTTTAATTGTAATTTATTGATACATTCTATTTATTTGCGCAAAATTAGTTTTCATGTAATCACGTTGAGTAATTAAACTATTATTGGCAAAAAACGCAGGAAAGTTTGAATTTGCCGCGCTGAGTGAAATATTCCATCTTAACTTCTCTACGCACTATTTGTCAACTCTATCAGTCAAACCGCATCGTGTGGATGCGACCACCTCCTATTATAATCGTTCTTAAGAGCCAATACAACGCCAAATTGCTCAAAACGGCTTAGCTTGAGGCAGTGTCCTGTCAACAATATTGCAACAATGACTTTGAAATTAATATATGGTAAAGTCCTGGACTAATGCTACTGCAAATGTATAGTGAAAACACGAATTAATAAAATTTTCTCGATTGAAAAAAATTACAAAGTTACCTCCAAACCGTACAAATAAACAGCGATTATTCAATTAATACTTTAAATAAGATCATTAAACTTTGTGTAGTAGTTGAACTAAGTATAATGGAGGGCTTATGTATAGCGGATTTTTAAAATACCCATCATATTCAGTGTAATAATAAATTACCTAAACTATTGCGCGTTGGAACCAGTTTAACTTAGACTTAGACCGCCGCGCCCCTGCCGCTCGGCCCCTGGCTCATCCCCGCTTTGACCTAGTACTATACATCTATTCTGTGGCTTTGGCTTGAATTCGCGCTGGCCTTGCACAAGCCCTTAAGGGCATATGCTAGGCCAAGCCAAAGCCACTGAATAGATATACAGTACTAGGCCGAAGCGGGGATGAGTCGGGGGCCGCGCGGCAGGGGCGGTCTAAGTTAGAATGGTTCCAACGCGCAATAGTTTAGGTAATTTATTATTACACTGAATATAATGGGTATTTTAAAAATCCATTATACGTAGGTCCTCCATTATATTTAGTTCAACTACTACACAAAGCTTCATGATCTTATTTAAAGTATTCATTGAATAATCGCTGTTTATTTGTACGGTTTGGAGGTAACTTTGTATTTTTTTTCTATCAAGGAAAGTTTAATAATTCGTGTTTTCACTATACATTTGCAGTAGCATTAGTCCTGAACTTTACTATACATTAATTTCAAAGTCATTGTTGCAATATTGTTGACAGGACACTGCCTCACGCGCTAAGCCATTTTAAATTTTTTGGCATTGTATAGACTCTTAAGTAGCGTTTCATATAGGGCAGGCGTATGTTCAGCAGTGGTCGTCGAGGTGAGGTGGCGTTGGAAGTTTACTTTTTTAATTAAGGCGAAGGGTAGGCCAAACAATTGTTTTTGGCACGTTTCCTGGCGAAATTAGAGCATGTGGAGCTTTGAATTTATTATCTCGTGTAATTCATATCTTTAAGTATGACGTGATGTTCGGAAATACAAGATAAATAGATTTAACTCTATAAAAAAAATTACAAACCTCCCTCGAAAAAATTTAATGTACCAATTTTACACAGTTTTAATCGGATAAATTTTTACAAAAAAAAATGAGTGTATCCCCAACAATCATTCAGATGTTGTGACGACTTCATTATTTCGAAAAATTACTATATACACAGATGTTAATTAAAAACCTTCAAAATCAGTCATTGCGCGCTTTGTATCTGTCGTAAGCGCTGCGCTGAAGTTCAGACTGAATTAATATTTATGACTATGGAGATACGGTCGATATTTCTTTGAACGGATTTTGACCTGCTTATCTGGCCCTACCCGGCGCCTTAAGTTTTGTAGATGTCAAACCCGATCCAAAGTCAAATCAAAGACGAGACCGCTATATCACGAACCTATAACACAGTTATGGAGATTCATGGGTTAAAAATAGCATGTGGTCAATGCAAATTATTAAAATTGTATGTAGTTTAATTTATTTTTTGTTTCCTCTTTCAGGTGCGCCATGACTACCTCAATGCCAATCATCCCATGGTGGACCAGGAGTTGGCAATACAAATATGTTGTTTAGAAATAAAGTAAGTTTTTTTCTATGTCAACGCATGACGTGACGAGCTAGTCGATTGCCTGATGTTAAGCGTAACAGATTGCAGTATCACTCAGCAAGTTTATTTCTAAGATTATTAGTCACTTGGTGGAATATTTATGAGGGAAAACTGGTAGGTACCATATACGACTGGCCTGATAGCTCAGTTGGTAGTAGCTCTGCCTTCTGAACTGTAGGCTGTGGGTTCGATTCCCACCCGGGACAAAGATTTGTGTGATTAACATAGGTGTTTGTTCTGTGTCTGGGTGTCATATTGTATTCTATGTATGTATTTACAAACAAAAGTATACAAGTATTGTATCAGTTATCTGGTTTCCATAGTACAAGCTATAATGCTTAGTTTGGGGCTAGATGGCGCTGTGTGAAATGTCCACACATATTTATTATTATTATTATTATTACTTACAGTGCCACCAATTTATCTGTTCCGGTCGATTTTCCGTCATCCCTTTCTAATAGTGTAGGGAACGGCCTCATTAAAAAGAGACGGCAGAGTATTCAACGGAACAGATCAGTTGGTGGCACTGTACTCACTTTTAGTGAGGGTATACCCAATTATCCAGCGGGTCGCCTTTAATCGTTATTTTTTGTTAGTCGATAGAAAACGAAAGACTATCTACGTTATAACTAAAAGGTTACCTTTATAAATGCTATATATTATCATGGAACAAGGTGGAGAGGAATGCGAATACACCAAGAAAACAGCTTAGATCAGAAATATGCCAAAAACCGCTTTAAAACTAGATGGCGTTGCAAAATGAGCGGGCTATAAGTTGATCGCAGACCAGAAATATGCTAAAAAAAGTTTTAAACCTAGCCCGCCGTAGCTAGCCGTATAGCCCGCTTATTTTGCAGCGCCATCTAGTTTGATAATGGTTTTTGGCATATTTTTGATCTACGCTGTTTCTTGGTGTATTAGCATTCCTCTCCTCCTTGTTCCATGTCATTAAGTTAACCCCTTTACTTCTTCTCAATTCTAAATGTAGTCTGTCACCTGTGAAATTTTGAAAAAGAAAAAGTACGTATTTACCTAGATGTGTAAACTTATAGCCATCAGTTAATTACAAATCTATCTTATAATGTTTTATATTTATCTGTTAGTTTTCAGAAGAAAAAAAAGTTTATTACAAAATAGAATTAGGGTCTCGTTAACAAAATAATATTTCCGCCAGGCAACCTTTGAACCTATGTTTTAACCAGCTTGTCTTTTACAGATACTTTTGCAAGGACATGCAGATATCGCTGGACAAGAAATCCAACATAGAGTACTTAGAAAAAGAGTTCGGCCTACACAAGTTCCTGCCAAAATCCGTACTGGACGCAATTAAACCGAAGGTGCTCAAAAAGGCTATACAACAGCATTTTAAAAAGGTACTGAATTCTTCGTATTCTTATCACTACTTCCATCTTTTTTATATTATACTAGTTGACCCGCCTCGGCTTCGCACGGGTTAATTAGTTTTACGCCTTAACCCTGTTTATGGGTTAGAGGGAAGCGAAAGGGAAAAGGTAGGGGAAAAGGATGAATGGATGGGACGTCAATAGAAGGGAGGCAGCCAAAGCCTTCCCTTCCTTTCTCTTCCATCTTCCCTTCGATAGTATAAGTATAAATAAAAAAATAAATAAAAAATAACACACAAAAAAATCTTGCATAAATTACATACGTATTTCTTTGTGCAACCCGCACTTGGCCGTTTTAGAAAACAAAAAGTATCCTAAATGGAATTCTGAAAAATTAGCTATAACCATACCAAATTTCAGCAAAATCCGTTCAGTAGTTCCAGCGTGATCGTGTTCAAAGGGACAGACAGACAGACAGACAAAAAATTCAAAAGAATTTGTTTCCACTTCTATATCGATAAAGACTTGTAATGTAATCAAAATTTTCAAAAAATATTTAATGTACAGATTTAGCCCAGTTACAGTTTTATCATATGTATATAAATAGGCTTGAACTTGAGAGTGAGTTTGGCTCAGCGGAAGTACGTGTGACTTTCGAACCGACGCACCAGGTTCAGATCCTGCTAGGCCCTGCGCCAACATCTATTCATGTGAGAATTTTCATGTCAAAAAATAATGTTATGATAAGTCATAAGAGCGATGGTGGCCGAACGGTAGCATGTACGCTTTGCAATCTTACGGCACCAGGGTCGATCCCCGGCCCTGCACCAATGACTTATCTAGTAAGTTATGTGCAGTTTGTGATGCC
This sequence comes from Ennomos quercinarius, assembly GCA_910589525.2. Lineage (NCBI taxonomy): Eukaryota > Metazoa > Arthropoda > Insecta > Lepidoptera > Geometridae > Ennomos > Ennomos quercinarius. The sequence continues at coordinate 7,124,585 of OU342510.1, forward strand.
ATCGCTCCGTGTCGTCGGAGAGCACGTTAAGCTGTCGGTCCCGGTTGTCATAAGAATATCTATAGCAATCGTTACGGGTAGTCAGAAGCCTGACAGAATCTGACGCAAGTATCAAAATCGTTCGTGCCTACTACGCGCGCCGGCAATTTTCATAATTTTCAATAAAAAAATATTTTCATATGATGTACTATAATACTATATTAGTACTTAATTTATTTTAATGAATTAAATTGCACCCTGTATAAATCATAAATCTTTAAAACATTTTATTTAATCAATATTTCTAATGTTTCCAGGTGGCAAATCTCAGCGATACGGAATGCATGCTCAAATATCTGGAAACGATGCACACGCATTACGGGTACGACCGGGAAACATTTACGGGAGCGCTGGGAACCGGCTGGGCCATACCGGTCGAACTGGCAATCGGTCCGGATATCGGTAAGGAATGAACCACACATATAAAAATAATAATCTAATTAATTTATTTTTATTTCTGTAACAAAATCCACAGCTCTTAAAACGAATACATATATGAAACTTACAATAGAGCTTAAAACTAGGGATTGCAATCCGGAAAACCGGATCCGGTAATCCGGCGGATCCGGCATCATTTTACGTCTACCGGATCCGGTACCAATGCACCGGATCCGGTCACAGGATCCGGAATGTCAATTTTTGGTAAAATAATTGCACTACTGCACGAGTATAGGTTACTTTAAGTGCATACCGGTGCGTAATATGATTAAACTTGATCTTAGCTTGGGTTAACGAAGTTATAAAAGCATGTTTGTGATGATTGTGCCATTCATTAGACAGATTCATCATGATGCCTGTCATAAGAATGACACTCGTTAACATGCTCAGTCACATACTCAAATGCCTAATTATTGTGAATTTCAGTAGATTAAGTAAAGTTGATTATGTTAAGAAGAAAGAAAGAAAATACATTTATTCAAGACATCACACATTACATTTTTACAACATGAAAGTTTAATAAGTTAAAACCAATAACGGATTTGCATTTTATAAATTTATTATTGTGTAAGAAAAACGACAGTCACTAAACTGATATAAAACCAGATATAAACATATAATAAATATTTGTCGAAATTTCACACAGCGCCATCTATACACGAAGCACGATAAGTAAAGTGACGTTATTCTAAATCAAAGCGAACTTACCGGCAGGGGTCGTCCAATAATCACGTCATCTTTTGGTACAAAGTATTTCATTTATTTAAATACAGGTATAATCTAAGGGTTCAAAAGGGAAAAGGTTCTCGAGTGGCGATCACGTACCGGAAGACGCAGCGTAGGCCGGCCCCCCACTCGGTGGACCGACGACCTGGTGAAAGCCGTGGGGAGCCGATGAATACAAGAGGCGAGCAGCCGCTCAAGGTGGCGCGCTCTGGGGAGGCCTATGATCAGCAGTGAATGCCTTCAGGCTGATGATGATGATAATTTTTATTACATTTGTAAATCATGTAGTACTGTTGAAGGTCCATAAATAAATAAATAAATAAATAAATAAATAATAATAATCTTATTTAATTTCCCCTTATTTAATTTTTATTTTTATACGAATATTGTAAAAATCTTACAACTAAGAAAATGAAATAAATGAGTGATTAATATGAGTGAATAATGAAAGCTTATTTGAAATTAGACTGAAATATTTATTAGTTTTTAATATTTAAAAAGCGAATTTTGACGATTACGCCGATTATTGAAGCATAGCATACAAACATGGCGTGTAGAGTGCGTCAGGCTGCTTCTATTCTATCCAAGTTCACATTTACAACGTGAGGCCACTGAGATTTGCGACTATTCACGTTATTAAAAACTCAATCATAATGGTCCTTCGAGCCGGATTTAAGACATATTATTCTGCCAAATAAGTGCAGTAAAAATATGAATGAAACGACACCGCGAGCTAATTTTTCTACTAACGCCATCTATTGGTAGTTAGTTAAATTATTTCGATTTATTTTCGTTTACTTCTTAAACCTTTCACTACACTACTCGCGCGAATTTGATCGAAATCAATAATACCTTAATTACTCAACGTGATTACATGAAAACTAATTTTGCGCAAATAAATAGAATAAATTATATTATAATAAATTACAATTTATCACCTAAATATCATTAGTTTAGCGACAAATGGCAGTTGACTGAAAAACTAAGACGAAATTTGTTTATTGCCATTTGTCGCTAAACCAATGATATCTAGGAGATACTTTTAATCGTAATTTGTTGATACATTCTATTTCTTTACGTTAAATCAGTTTTAATGTAATCACGTTTAGTAATTAAGCTATTATTGGCAAAAGAACGCAAGAAAATTTGAATTTGCCGCGCTAGTGAAACGTTCCACTTTAAGTGAATACGAAGTGAGAAGGGCACTTACATGCACGCTATTAAGTAGCGAGTAGCGACCAATAGCGGGTTTTATCATAACTTGCAAAGGTATAGTTTTCACTTATAGGTTGCGTTAAATAAAACGAGCGTCACGCGCGATGGTGGATATTCATTCACACCGTACGTATAGGCAACGGCAAACAACTTGACCCATGGCCTTGGATGCTCAGTAGGCGATTTTAAGGTGGAACGTTACACTAGCGCGGTCAACGGCATGCGTCCGTGCGATTGGCCTATCGTCCGACCGCTGTTCTCGCGTTGCGCACACGCGCCGCTGTAGCTTCAGACTACACTGGCGTGCGTGCAGTGTTAAGGTGACGAGTAGAGCTAGATGAGCAGGTCCAAATCCGTTCAAAGAAACATCAATCTTAACGCCGTAGTCTTAAATATCAATTCAGTCTGCACTTCAGCGCGGCGCTTACGACAAAGACAACGCACGAAATGACTGATATTGACGGTTTTTAATTAATATCTATTTGTATATAGTATTTTTCAAAATTATTAAGTCATCACGACATCTGATCGTTTGTTGCGAATACACTAATTTATTTTTTGTAAAAATATATTCGGTAGAAGCTCAGCGAAAAGGGACCATTCAAATTTTTCGAGGGAGTTTTGCGATTTTTTTCTATAGAACTATATTTATTAATCTTGTATTTGCGGTCATCACAAACGAGTTAATGAAATGAATTACATGATATATTAAATTCGAAGCTCCACGTGTTGTAATTACGCTAGGAAACGTCCCAAAAAACACCTTGTTTGGTCTACCCGCCGCCTTAATACTGTTATTCGACTTTAGAAGTTTTGTAGTTAAAGTTTCTTTGTTATAATGTTAAGCGTCACGGCTGCCCATAACAGATTGCAGTATCACTCGGAACTCTAAATTAATATAGTTGTGCGTGACAGTGCACTGCGCACGTCATCCTGAGACATCACACCATCCAGTAATGAGAGTACTAGACTGAGTGATCAGATCATAAAGTCTCATTTGCTCAGTAATTTCACTAGCTTCAAACCGGAACACAGTAGTACTACTACTGCTTGGCGGCAGAATAACTGGCAAAGCGGTGGTACCTACCTAGACGAACTTTGCAGAAAAGCCCTACCACCTGATAAAACCTAGTGGTGGTGCCATAGAGTAGGGGGGGGGGGCAGCTGCCCCCCCCCCTTCCCTCCCTGGATTTCGAATGCCTACCTATCGTTGTCGAAAAAAGTTATAACAAAGGTAAAAACAAATTATGAAATCAAGATCAAAAATTAAATTTTGATGGCCCTTTTGAGATGCACTAGGCGTGGGCACACTTACGTTGTTTATGTAATCAGCGCTCGTTTCGCTTGTGCCGAGATAATTTTGATGATGAGAGGATTTTGACTAGGACCTGCGATTGCCATTTTAGATGTCAAAATTACTAAAAAATAATTTTAATTCATTTCAGCAAATAAAATAAAAAGGTGCTTCATTTTTATTTGATTGATAGGTTATAAAATGCTGAATTGTATTTAACTTTAGCACTCCGTTCGTGCTTTACTGGTATTTGATTTATGGTAGTTAGACAAGGCCGAGTTAAAGCATAGGTTACATTACAACTTTAGCCACTTTTTGCTTAGTTCGTTTGAGGATGCTCCAGGATATCCAGAGACATGGGAGAAAAAAGCTTGAATGCAAGTTTTGCGCTTTAATTGCACACTGTAGAATCAATTGCTCAAGTGGCCATACTATACGCATTTTCTGAAATACAAGATAGCAAAATAACGAACTTTTTCACGCTCGCTTCGCTCGCCCTATTATTGTTTATGCTTTGTTTTAATACACGATCAGCACGCTCGAACTAAAGACATGGGAGAAAAAAGCTTCAATGCAAGTTTTGCGCTTTAATTGCACACTTTGGAATCAATTGCTCAAGTGGCCACACGATACGTATTTTCTGAAATACAAGACAGCATAATGACGACTTTTTTCGAGCTCGCTACGCTCGCGTTATTATAATTTCTACTTTGTTTCAACACATGACCAGCACGCTCGAACTGGAATAATACTTTTACCATAAAATTATTACAATGATTTGATGCCCGATAATTGGGAATTATTATCAATTAACGTAACCTGAAATACAAACTATAAGTAAGGTGATTTATTGCGCACTGTGGAATCGATTGCTCAAATTGCCGTATTCTCTGAAATATAAAATGTAGCAAATATAGAGAATTTTTCGCGCTCGCTTCGCTCGCTCTTTTCGTGTTTATGTTCTTAATTTTAGTAAACATTTTTTTCGCTCTCACTTACTCGTGGTATTACTATTTGTACTTACTTTATTTTAATTTATAAAAAGCACGCTTGTACTGACATAATAAGAGACAAAATCTACTCCAGCATTACGTTTCCAAGATATGCTTTCAAATTTACATTGGTGGCGTCGCCGCCAGAGGGTTGTCTTGAAGTTATGACTTGGCTCTAGGTCACTTCGTGTAGTGGTATTAAAAAAATCGCGGGAACCCGGCATAAGACATTTCGGGTTTGCCCCCCCCCCCCCCCCGGACAAAAAGCTGGGTACGCCCATGTCGTGTAGGGTTAGTATTGGTCAATGTTTTTGGGTTTACAGTAGGTATGGAGAAAACATTGACGGAAGTGGTCTCGTCAGTTTTATTTATCAATAAAATCGATTATACCCTAAAATTCCCGAAATCCCTGTATTTATAAAAATATCCCTACCCATATAAAATATTGGTAATTTTTCCCCAAAAAAGGGAGAAAACCCTACAAATGGAAGCAATGGGTAATAGCTTTTTGGCTAGCAGCTTAACGCAGCACTATGAAACGTATCTATCCGCTATTGTGCCGTTAGAGCTGGTAACGTAACCAAAAACCAAACCAGCTACGTTGCGCTACGACCACAGCTTAGAGAAAAAAACAAATGACTGTGGCTACGACCGACCTGTGACATTGACAACTACATCATTTCATAAGTTCACACTTGGTTTTGAACCTACATTGTTTTTTTCTCTAATCTGTGGTTCAGTCATATACAACGTGAGGCCACTGATATTTGCGACTATTCACGTTATTAAAAACTATATACAGTCCACTCAAAATCATCTATCTATTTTGATAAAATTAATCGAGTGAAAATCTTGAGATCAAACGCTACCGCGAGCTAATTTTTCTACTAACGCCATCTGTTGGTTAGTTAAATTACTTCGATGCAATATTCGTGCTAGTATTTTTATTTCTTTCTAATTTGCTTCTTATGTTCTATACTTAGACATGCTCCTTGGTGTGGTGGTTTAGCAGGTCGGCTCATAACCCAGAGGCGGTGGGTTTGATTCCCGCGGCAGAACAAGTATTTTATACACAGAAAAAAACATAAATACTTGTTCTGTGTCTAAGTGTTGTGGGAGCATGGTCCTCGTAGGTCTTGGGTCCCTAGATACAGGGATTCTTAGTAATGGTCCAGGATCTCTGTATAAATATGTAATCACGCTGAGTAGTTAAGCTATTATTGGCAAGGGAGCGCGGGAGGATTTGGGTTTCCCGCGCTGGTGTAACGTTCCACCTTAACGAATAACGTGTGAGCTAGTCGTTCACCTGATGTTAAGCGTTACGGCCAAGCATAACTAAATATATTTATACTGTTTTTCTTGCATTTGCTTTGCTGTAGTGAGGTAAAAAGTTGTGTATCGCTTGGCAGTAAAGTTATTCTAACAAAAAAATAACTATTTTATAGCTGAAACTAGTTTATAGAGCGTTTATGAATAAAGGTGGGGTTTTTAACCATAGTTAAGCTAACCAATAGTTAAAAACTCTAAACTTTAACTACCGATCAAAAAACCCACTATTAGAAGATAAATGTGTGTGGAAGCAATGCATTATAGTGAAATTAGTACTTAGAAAATCGTAATTAGTATTGTTATGAAAAAATATATGACAACATCAATGTTAGAAATTAACATCGTATCGTTATCGCTCTTGAAGTTGGTTGCGCAGTAGCATTTTTCCTTAATATATATTTTTTCTAAAGTTTTTTTATATAACAGAAAAAAATATGAGTTACACAAGTGCAAGGTCAAGGCCTACTTTCAGAATAGAAAAGTTACTGTGCCATTAAATATGTTTAGTACTATGTATATGAATAAATATAGCAATGTGGTGTTGTCCATGAATCACACTAAAGTTTTCTACTTTATTATTAGTAAAACTATTGAATTAAAAAACATTAAGTTAAGTTAAGTATGTGATGTGATCGTTGCGCGTTTTTGATTTATTAATTATTATCATTAGCCTGCGCCTATTGTATTTCACGAGTCCACATCCACAACACACAACGTGAGGCCACTGATATTTGCGACTATTCACGTGATAAAAACTATGTACTGTGTTAACAAAACTTTTGTCACAAAAGGGATCATTTCATACTGCATATTTAAATGAGGCTTTTTATTTTAAAATAACGGTAGTTCCGCTACTTTTCTAGATGGCGCTGTAAGTACATAGTTTAAACCTTTCAAACCACAGAGTAGTTTAAACATAAGAAAATGCTTAGACTACCTACAAAGAAATGTCAAATTCAGTTGAGTGGACCACGAGTACATTGTCTGTAGTATCTCCTAAGTAGTCTGTGGTGCATTATTCTTAAGTAAATTGAAGTACAGCAGAACTGCGAGACAGATAAACGTTAATATTATGATCCAAAATTAAGCCGAGCTATCGCGCAACGAAAATAGAACAAACGAAACAGTTTAGAGTTGTCAGTCAGTATCGTGACATATTTCCTATAACCTGTGGTCTATGCTTGAAACAGTGACAGTGACAGATTTTGGTAAAACCACAACTGGCGCCATCTATTGGGTCATACATAAAACACCATTTCTTTGTTTTAAATAAAACTCCTCATTAATGCACCTTTATTATCATGAAACGACACCGCCAGCTAATTTTTCTACTAACGCCATCTGTTGATAGTGAAATAAATTACTTAGATACATCTTCGTGCTTGACTGTACCTGCAATTGCTTTGTATTTGTACCATGACGGTGTACGGGGACATGAGTAGGTATGGTCATGTCATGTCCTCTATACTAACCCCCGGTTTCTCGTACGTTTATTAAAGTTAAACTCGTGTAATCCTAAAAACTGGTTGCTTGTTGATCATCGGCTGTCGTCAACTAATGAGCGTTGAGTATTTTTAAGTTGCCATAAGTTTAACTTTAACAAACATAAACCGGGGGTAAGAAAAATAGTTAGTGCTTTGTACTTGTAAAATATACCTCTTTGTTGTAAAATAGTTTTTTATGCAAACGAATGACCTGACGAGCCAGTCCAAAGAGCATGTAATTACTTCGTTTTAAGCTATTTGTTCGCCTGGGTGTTAAGCGACGTTTTTAAATATTGTATTTTTACAATGGATACAAATTAAATGCTACTTTTCTTTTTTTTTTCAGATATATCGTACGTGTCCCATAAAGCCGGGGAGCCGCCTACTTATACCAAAATAGCATCGTTCAGTGATATAGTCGCAGTACAAACCCTAAAATCCAACTGCACCCAGACGCAGCAGTCCCAAACACAGGTGACTTACAGAATAGATTAGCAGTGCTCAGAGCGACGCTCGAGTAGCACTTAATATCCGGTGAAGTTAAGTAACGTTCGCTGCTCACTACTTGGATGGGTGACTGGTACAAAAAGTGGTATTCACAACCGTACCCCTAATCAGCCGGAAGACGTCCACTGCTGAACATTGGCCTTACCCATAAAACGCCACTTTAGACGCTTATCATAGGGGTTTATACATACATACGTATATACATACGTGTGTGGACATAATCACACAGGCGCAGATTTCGCAGATGTTTTTAACGTACCGAGGATAATGCTGGCCCATTCCCTTATAGCCGTCTTTTTAAGAGAAAGAAGTAAGATTATTTCAAAATTTTAAGTTTTTAAGTCTAGTTTATTTTAATATTAAGTTTTTATTACTTAAATATATTTTTAATAGTACATACGGGGTCTTTACCGTGATTAGAATCACCGAACCATGATCTTTTTTTTTATCATCTATTCGCATCTCCAGTCTAGCCGTGAACATGGTGAATGTAACTGTGCCGAAATATCGGGAACTCAGAAATGATTCGATAATAACGGTAAAGATCCCGTAAGTACTGTTAAACTTGTACTGAACAAGGAGGAGAGGAATGCCAATAGGTACACCAAGAAAACGGCGTTATATCAGAATTATGCCAAAAACCGTTTTAAACCTAGATGGCGCTACAAAATGAGCGGGCTGTAAGTTGAGCGCAGATCAGAAATATGTCAAAAAACCGTTTTAAACCTAGATGGCGCTGCAAAATACGCGGGCTATACAGCTAGCTACGGCGGGCTAGAGATCTACGCTGTTTTCTTTGTGTATTGCCATTCCTCGCCTCCTTGTTCCAAGGTTTTACTTAAATATAGATTCTTTTAATGTTTGTTTTTTTGTTTCAGAGTGGCAAAGACTCGTCGTGTGGAAAGGCGGCGTTACAGCTCCGAGTAAAGGGAGCGGCAGAAACGTTAACAATCACGTGTAGCAGTGTAGAGGTACATTTTATAACCATGAAGATATCTATTGAATAGATGTCGATTGTTTGTACGGTTATGTCAAAATGCCACAGTAAAATGGAGGTTATGTTTCTGAAACCTCTGGAATGCCTTGAATAGAAAACGAAAAGGCATGGTTTTGGATCTTAGAACCGTTTGCCAACACTCGTCCCCACGAAGTTCGTGCTCAGTGTCTGTATACAGTAATTCATCATCATCATCAGCACCATCATCATCATTATCATAATCATCATCATCAATAGCCTGAAGACGTCCACTGCTAAACATAGGCCACACCCAAAGAGCGCCTCCTGCATCCATCGACTCCCCGCGGTTTTCACCAGGTCATCGGTCCACTTAATAGGGTATCACACTAATATTATAAAGGCGAAAGTTTGTATGTGTGTATGTTTGGTACTTCACGCTCAAACGGCTGGACGGATTTGGATGAAATTAGGAATAAAGATAGCTTATACACTGGATTAACACATAGGCTACTGTTTAGCTGCGGGTGAAGCCGCGGGGCGCAGCTAGTTATACAATAATTAATGCAGCTAAGAAATTTTGTTTTCAGGCCGCAGAAAGCTTAGCAGATTTGGTGGATGGATATTGCAGACTAGTCACAGAGTCACAAACATCGTTATGGAATAGAACGAGTAAGTTACTAAATTACCAGGTTGACTGGTAGATAGTGCTCCATAGCGTAAAGCCCCCCTTGAAAATAATTCTGTGCAAAAGTATCACACTGATATTATAAAGGCGAAAGATTGTATATGTGTTTGTGTGTATGTGTGTATGTTTGTTACTCCTTCACGCTCAAACGGTTGGACGGATTTGGATGAAACTTGGAATATAGAGAGCTTATGTACTGGATTAACACATAGGCTACTTTTAATCCGCGGGTGAAACCGCGGGGCGCTGCTAGTAAATAAATAAAACGAATAACAACATAACCTATTTTTGGTTTTCTGAAGTTTGTCCTAAAGAGTCCGATCATTGTACTAAAGTTGTCTTAGTTTAAGCCTACTTTGACAGTTCAGAAGTTAACTAAACAGTCTTTAACGTTTACGCTTATCTGTGTGTAGCTAAGTATTAGATGTCGCCTCAAATTGCTGCTCTAGAGTAGTGTGACGTAGTGACGAAGTAGTAATATTTTGCCATTTCGTATCCTATTTGGCTTTGGTTTTTTTACTTCTTATTTTTTAATGTACTTTTAGCTTTCGTGCGCTTTAATAATTAAATAAAAATGGCTCAGTTAATTAATTTTTTAAATACAATTTTACCGCCAGCTACATAAAAAGATAAATGTTTTTTTCTTTTTTTACAAGCAACCGTATCGAAAAACCTGCATTGCCAATGTCAAAAAAGTAAGTTGATAATACATCTATTCATTTCTTCATATCATAGAAGGTGTTCAGAATCAAATGATAGAGATTTTAACAAAATTTTATACTAATAGAGATTTTAACAAATACTGCGATATCGATTAGTCGAGCGATAGTGACTAGGGCTTGGAAACCGGGTTAATTTTCGAACCGGTTAACGCCTAAGTACATAGGGAACTTTACTTTTCGGTTTCGTTCTACCGAAACCTCTATCACACGGGTTTTGGTTTTAAAAAGTTCGTAATAAAGGTTTCGTTCAATAAACCGGTTTAGAACGGTTTTTGCACGCAGTGTTTTACAGTATCATAGATCAGGTCGTAACAAACGCACATGGGATGCGGTTATCGTTGGTGGCACAAACTGGAATACTACATAGTACAAAATATTTTTTAACAATCAAGCCTTGCGTGCAGGCAGGATAAAGGTTTGGTAACTTTGTTGATCTAATATTTATTTTTCATGAGTTTTTAAGTATCTATCTCCATATATTACGGACATCAATTGCAAAATTGTCTTCGTATAACGATTTTTGTGTGATCTCACCTCGGTCATACAGACAACCGGTGTTTACTTCTTCATTATACTCTTCTGATAGACCTAATGTACTGATTGAGAAAAGTCAACGGCAACGCGACGCTTGGACGCGAGTACTTCGTGGAATTAACCGGTTAATAAAGGTTCTTATAACGCTCTTTTAACGGTTTCACTCCGAACGGAATATACGCTTAAACCGGTTTTTACCGGTAAAAAACCGGTAAATTGGAAACCGGTTCCAAGCCTCGAAAATTTTACTAAATCACCCTGATTATTTATCTAACTATTTTATTTTCTAGCGGAAATGAGCAGTAGCTCGTCAGAAGGCAAGAGTTCGTGGGAGGCTAACACAGCTACACTACTGTCTGAGGACTATGCGGAAATTGTTGATGATGATGCAGACTACTCCACACCTGCAGGTAAATTCACATTCATAATCACTCACCAGCCTGAGCCTACGCTTATAGAGTCTGGCAAAGCTAATTCTGCAGTGGAATAAGTTGTAAGTAATCTTTCTTTGGAATGCCTCTTCATTTTTATGTTTCCATACCCAATGGTTAAAATGGACCCTATTACTAAGGCTCCGCTGTCCGTCTCTCACCAGGCTGTATCTCATGAACCGTGATAGTTAGACAGTTGAAATTTTCACAGATGATGTATTTCTGTTGCCGCTATAACAAAAAATACTAAAAAACAGAATAAAATAAATATTTAAGGGGGCTCCCATACAACAAACGTGATTTTTTGCTCGTTTACCACATGAGTCATAGATGGCGCTGCTGAGTAGTACTGCTACTCAACACTAGATGGCAGGGTTATTTACATACAATAATTAACAGCTAGGCGATCATGTAACTTGTTGGCAACCGATAGAAACACAAAAATGTATGGATTTGACAGTTGCAGTACGCAGCTTATGTACAGAGTTACTATGGAAATTTTCAAATTTGGACTGAAATTTGTTTTGTTGCATTGCTATCAAAGTTACATGATCACCCCGCAGGCCTTTCTGTTGAACGTCATTTTGAATTACTTGCCTCTTGAATCCAACGGCTCTCTGTGGTTATGACCAATCATCGGTCTACCTACTAGGAATCCGATTCACGATGCGTCTTCCGGTTCGTGGTCACCACTCGAAAACCTTTTTCCACCATCGGTTGTCGGTTTTGCAAGCGCTGTGGACTGTCCATTGTCATTTTAACTGTAGGGTACAATATAGTGTTTGCCTTGTATAATTTTGCTAATTATGACAGCTATCGGTGGTTTATTTCGCAGCCGATGGATACGGAGGCGAGCATCCGCTCAAAGTGGCGCTGTCTGGGGGAGGCCTATGTTCAGCAGTGGACATCTACAGGCTGTTGATGATGATGATGATGATGATTATTTCGGCCACTTTAGTTCTCCTGCTGATCTCTTCATTCCGGATTTTATAACGCAAGGAAACCCCAAGTATAGCCTCCTCCATAGCTCGTTGCGCATCAATTAATAAATAGCTATAACTTAATCACATTTGTTTTCGTTTGTAAACTGAAAATTGTGAAATGTTATGTATGTGTTTACAGTTCGGGACTACGAGCTAGTTCGTAATCAAATAGAGCTGACTGGCATCATCGGAGAAGGACAATTTGGCGATGTACATAAAGGTAAGACTTCAACTAACAAATCTGTATTAATATTATTAAAAAAATTGGATCTTTTCGTCAAAGAGCTTTTATTGAAACCCAGCGTTAGTATAATCCTGCTTCCATGCAAAGTCATACAATGTGTAATTTTTCAGGGACGTGCAAAGTGACGTCAGCCAACCACCCGTCCTTGCGACGTCAGATTGCTATTCAGAAGCAGCGCGGTAAGGGTACCACAGGGGAGTACACTCTGCCCGTCGCTGTTAAAACTTGCAAGATGGACGCAGACCTTGACACTGCCGAGAAGTTTCTGGAAGAAGCTTGTAAGTAAATTTTCTATTATTGTTTTTTTTTTTCATTTTTGTTGGTAGAAGTTTTGCATTTTTTTTTTTGTTTTTCTGTTATTATTTTAAGTACCTCAGTTTAAATAAGAAGTGCAAGTAAAGCTCTTGGGTTCCGTATCTCATTTTAAGAAAAAGCAAGGTTTTATTATACTCTTTTGTAAACCCTATTCCAAGAGTCTGAGACCAAATCGTAGCGGCTGCTTCAGTAACTCTCATTGTAACTCTATAGAAAATAGGTTTATGATTCTCAGATTTTTTGGCTTTATTAATGCCACAGATAAAGTTTATGCTTGTGCTATGAGACTGTGCATTTTAAATACCAAATTAAATGGAAAGTACCGTATGTTTTGAAGAGGCGTGAAACACTTGCATCATCATCCTCTATGCCTTTTCCCATTTGTTATTGGGGTCGGCTCCCAATCTAACCTGTAGCGGCAAGCTACCAGAATTACACGCGACTGCCATCTGACCTCGCAACACATAAGGAACCAGTAACAGGGATGGTTAGACCAAGCGTCAGATTCCATCAGGCGTCTGACTATACCCATAATGATTGCCATAGATGTTCTTATGACAACCGAGCAAATACTAGCAAATTGGATAAAAAATCAAGATTTTTAGTCGTGGCTTTTTATTGCATCGAGTTATAAAATTAGTTAGGTCATACTTAAAACTGGTTTACACAAATTTCAACCCTATTCCATGTTGTTTAACAGACATAATGCAACAGTTCTCGCACCCACACATCATTGGGTTAGTGGGTGTGTGCAGTTCACCCCCTATATGGATAGTGATGGAGCTGGCAACACTGGGAGAGATGCGAGCGTATTTACAGCAGAATTCGCACAGGTATGGCATTGCTGTAAACATTTTTATATCGGCTGCCCAATTCAAAGCGATCGACTGTTATTCGCACCAAAGTTGTGCGCTTTTTACTGTTCATCTATTTTTTTAGGTGTTTGTTCTGTTCTGTGTCTGGGCGTTATATTGTATTCTATGTATGTATTTAAAAACAAAAAAGTATCTAAGTATTTCTACTAGTTATCTGGTTGCCATAGTACAAGCTATGCTTGGTTTAGGGATAGATGGCGCTGTGTGAAATGTCCACGCATATTTTTTTTTATTTTTATTATTTATGATAAATGGTAAAAGATTTTTTTATCACGAACGGGATTTGAACCCCCATCCATTCATCCCTAAAACCGTGCACATACTTAAGCTACCGTAAGAAGTGATTTCATGTCCTTTCTCCTACACCTTTTTCAACCAACTTAAGGGGTTGGTAGCGCTATCTATTGAGAACTTCTTGAGAATCACCCCAACCAGGGCACAGAGTCATTTGTTTTTTTCTCTAATCTGTGAACCAGGGCCATAATTCTTTATGAAAACGCAGGTACTACACGATACAGAAACCACGTCGAAATAAAGGAATGGCTTATATTTATGTTGTGGTATAACGAAGCTATCAGTTATTGTTAAAAATTGTCAGAAAACCTTTAGAAATCACCTTCACTTCCTTCACTTTACATGGAAAATATTTTTATTTAGAATAATTAATATTGAAATAAGTGGTGGTGACTTTTGACGTGTTGATGTTTAGGAACGCGTCTCAGTGGAACATTATGGTTTTTGACAGTTCAAATCGCGCCAATTCCAGTTAATTTCACATTCATTTTGTGCGGTTTCGTTTTCACTTCATAGAGAATATATTTTTGCAGATTTCTTATGCACGACAAGGAATTCTCGTGGTTTCGAAGTAAGGAATTGTAAAGTGGTTATACAGAATTAGGGCCCAGCATTGTTTTTATATTTCATCAACGCTAATGCTGTACAGATAACCTTGAAAACTAGTGTTAAAACTGATATTTTTTGGTATCCAGGCTAGAAACCTGCACGCTGGTGCTGTACATCTACCAACTATCAACAGCGCTCAGCTATTTGGAGAGCAAGAAGTTTGTACACAGAGACATTGCCGCGAGGAATGTACTCGTCTCCACGCCTACTTGTGTTAAGGTAATTACGATTTACAGAAAAAAAAAATTTTTTTCATACCCAAAGGGTAAAACAGACCCTATTAGTAAGGGTCCGCTGTCTGTCTATCCGTTTGTCACCAGGCTGTATCTCATAAACCGTGATAGTTAGACAGTTGAAATGTTTACAGATGATGTATTTCTGTTGCCGCTATAACAACAAATAATAAAAAACAGAATAAAACAAATATTTAAGGGGGCTCCCATACAACAAACGTGATTTTTTTGCTCGTTTACCACATGAGTCATAGATGGCGCTGCTTGAAATAGTACTGCTACTCAACACTAGATGGCAGGAATAGATAATGTGCAAGCCACAGACAAGCATTACTTGATAGGCCTGTTAGCTTAGTTGGTAGTAGCTCTGCCTTCTGAACTATAGTTTGTGGGTTCGATTTCCATCCAGGACAAACATTTGTGTGATGAATATTTATGTTTGTTCTGTGTCTGGCTATTATATTGTATTCTATGTATTATGTATTTACAAACAAAGAAGTATATAATGTTTCTTTATCAGTTATCTGGTTCCCATAGTACAAGCTATGCTTAGTTTGGGGCTAGATGGCGCTGTGTGAAATGTCCACACATATTTATTCATTTATTTATTTATTACTGTGTTCCGGTTTGAAGGGCACTGTAGCTAGTAAATTTGGAAAATGGGCACGAACTGAATTTGACGAATACACAATTACACATAGGTTTTTTTACATTACCAATACCAGCTTCTGTATTTCCCGAAAAGTTAAGTTTCCCAAAATAATGGAATAAATAAAAAAAAATTAAAATATTGTGGATATTTACCATATAACTAATTCATTTGTTCCGAGTTGCCGATATTTCGGTACTGCTGCAAGCACCATGATCACGCACGAACTCGGACAAATTCGTCCGTCCGAAATATCGGCAACTCGAAACAAATACACACATCAACAAAGTCTAGGGATATTCAACATTTTATTGATTATCTCAAAAACCATAAAAAAAATGTTATGAGTGTAAATGGAAGAATTATAGGTAATTTCATGGCTTATACCTAAACATTAACAACATGATACGATTTTGATTTTTTTATTAATAAAAGTGTTAAATTATTAAAGTCATAGAAAATTACTAACTAAGTAAAATTTTTTGTCCTCTTAAATTAATTTTATTAAATTAAATTAAAATTAATCTTGTCAAATCTGATAGCTAGTAATCGGTATTGCCTCCTCTGGCACTAATTACACAGCGGCAACGATTTCCCATACTTAAAATTAGGGTGTCAATGTCCTGCTGGGGTATGCGGTCCCAAGTTCTTTGTAAATGTTCAAAAAGTTGTTGTTCTGTTGTCAAGTTGGGCGGAAAATCCTTCCATGCTCTTCGCTGTAACATGTCCCAGGCGTGTTCAATTGGGTTTAAGTCGGGCGACTGTGCAGGCCAATCCAACACCTGAACATCATGTTCTCGAAGAGCGGCCGACACCAGCCGCGCCGTGTGCGAAGGTGCATTGTCATGCATAAGCTGAAATTCTTGTCCCGTTTGGGCCCTGAGCGGGACAATAACACGTTGCACTACCTCCTCACGGTATGTATGGGCAGTCATGGTGCCCTGAATCCAAACGAGCTGGGTTCGTTCGCCGATCCGTATTCCTGCCCACACCATGATTGTCCCGCCTTGGTAAGGGTGAACCTCCTGTGGATGTCGGAGACGGCTGACTCCACCTGGAATTCTCCAAACGCGTGTTCGTCGGGAATCTGGATGAAATCCAAAGCGGGACTCATCAGTGAACAACACCAATGACCATTGTTGGTCAGTCCATGTCAAATGTTCTCGAGCCCATGATAGTCGCCTACCGCGATTGCCACGTCGCAGCGCTGGGACTCGTAGCGGTCAGCGAGCATGAAGACCAACTTCATGTAGCCTTCTTCGTACGGTTTGGTCACTAACCAGCAGCTGGTGGTCCTCCTGGAGCCTTTGCACTAGTTGCGTCGCTGTGATGTTGGGTAGTCTTTTGGCGGTAATTTGGAGAAATCGATCCTGTCTTTGAGTGGTAACACGATACCTACCCGTGTGCCTTTCCACCACGTCTCCAGTAGCGCGATAACGTGACCACAGCCTGGATATTACATTTCGGCTTGTGCCTAGAGCCTCCGCAATAACACGTTGTATAGCACCGTTTTCTAACATGCCAACTGCTCGTAACATTTCATCTCGAGTCAAATGACGGCGTGGCATAACGCTAAAGAGCTTCCACAATCAATGCATACAAGAAAAAAAACAACTTAAGCCGTTTATCCTAACTTAACACCTGAAAAAAAAATCAATGCAACTTCTCGTAATTAAGGTACTCAGAAGATTGCGCTGTGCTTTATGTGTTTTCATTTGTTTCTCATTTTAATTTTTAAATTTCAAAAAAGGAATAAATAAGGTTTCAATCTGTATATAAACTTTTTAAGGAAACTAAATAGGTTTTAAACAATTTAGCTATGTTTGATTTCGAAATAACGTATCCCTAGACTTTGTTGATGTGTGTAAATTACATGGTAAAAGTTAAAATAATATTTTTGTAATGTTAATGACCATGAAAGTTTAAAATCTTATAAATAAAAAACTTGGTTCAGTTGGCAGATTTCGGCCTATCGAAGATGGTGGAAGACAAGTCGTATTACAAGGCGTCGCGTGGCAAACTGCCTATCAAGTGGATGGCGCCGGAGTCGATCAATTTTAGAAGGTTCACATCCGCCTCCGACGTCTGGATGTTTGGTAAGTGTACTTGCCTCCCCACCACAGATTAAAAGAAAACCACCGATCAAAAGAAAAAAATTGTTTGTCTTTTAGTAAGCGTAGGTACTTATCTCAAACGTAACGTAACTTGCCACAGTTACATTTTTCTTTTCCCTCAAGTTTGCGTCATCAATTTGAATTGAAAAGTCCTGACAAAAGCAGGACGTGTTCTAAGAAAGTCTGGAAAATTGCAAAATGAAGTCGAAAATTCCACCCTAAGCGAGATTTGTATTGGAAGGGTACGTGGGGATGTGAGGACCGTGCCATTTTGTGATCTGACATATTGATATTTTTCAGTTTCTACCATTTCCTACTAGCCATCATTGTCCTCTGACACAAATTCCAGGATTCGAACCCTCGCAGAATATATAAATATGTGTGTATTGAATTTCTTTCTAAATGTTTTTCTGTAGTACGGATCTTAAACTGGGACGACAACACATCAATTAAAAAACTATTTAAAAAAATGCCGTACAGTCTGTGTATATTTTTTTCGATACTGAATTGTTTTTTACTTTTTTTATTTCCAGGTGTGTGTATGTGGGAAATACTCATGCTCGGCGTAAAACCGTTCAGCGGCGTCAAAAACAATGACGTCATCGGCAAATTGGAGAACGGAGAGCGACTAGCGTTGCCTCCCCGATGTCCCCCGAGATTATACTCTGTGATGTCAAGGTGTTGGGCGTACGAACCTTCGCAGCGGCCCACCGCGACGCAGTTGAAGGAAACTCTGCTGTAAGTTTATAGATCTAAGGTTTATGTTTGTGTGGTGGGAGATTTTATCAGCTAGGATTTGCTAGGTAAAAATTAAGCTATAGTTTTTGTCAATTTTCCATTCCTACTAATTAAAATTAAAACGTTGTACGTTTGTTTGTGTAGTTAACACAAAACGGCTGAATCGATTTAAATGATGTTTTACATATTAATATATATCTTTTACGTATAAGGCCCGATTTCACCAAACAAGAATAAATTTTATTCCAGGTACTTATAACTTTCCGAGAACAGCCGAGTTACGCGAATATAGCCCTTATATCACCAATTTTGTGAAGGAATAAAACCACCCCTATGGTATTCCTTGGATACTATCAAAATGGCGTCTTTTTTGTGTAATTTCATTTGTCAATTAGCTGTATCCAGGAGTAAGGAATAGCCGTATACTTGGAATAAACGTTGGTGAAATGGGGCCTTAATATATTTTATATAGTTTTATTATATTATAACTACCGAAGCCATTGCGTACTTTTTATCAAGTGTCCGCAAGAAAATGGGTAACTATAAGTAAAGGCAATTTGTAACTTTTGATAGCTTGTAAATTGAACCCAATTTTAAAATTAACCAAATTGTAAATTACGCCAATTTGTAATTAGACTAGACTAGCATGGTCTGGCATTGTTCTCAGGTCATAGGTACATAGCGTGTTCTACCTAAAACTGATCTACCTACACAGCTTGTCTACTGATCAAATGATCATGCATTTCGGCCAATTATTGCAATTATTTACTAGGTGGTAGGACTTTTCTGCAAAGTTCGTCTAGGTAGGTACCACCGCTTTGCCAGTTATTCTGCCGCCAAGCAGTAGTGTGCAAGCACTGCTGTGTTCCGGTTTGAAGGGCATTATAGCTAGTGAAATTACTGGGCAAATGAGACTTTATGATCTGATCACTCAGTCTAGTAATCTGATTGCTAGACTGTGTGATGTCTCAGGATGACGTGCGCAGTGCAGTGTCACGTGAAACTTTATTGTTTTAAAGTTCCGAGTGACACTGCAACTGTTATGGGCGGCCGTGTTGCTTAACATCAGTCGAACGACTAGCTCGTCTAGTCATTCAATCGCATAAAAAAAACCTAGTTTCAGTGAAGTTTAAGTGTGGAATATGTTTATTTTTTGTAGGTATTGTGTTGACTTGCATTTCTTTCTAGGATTGTTTATGATGAATAGTCTATGGTATTTTAATTTTCTCTGATATGGTCCCACCCCATAGCTTATAATTTAGCTTATAATTTTCAAGTGATGTGTACCAATTTTTGTTGTTGAAATGGTGTTTAATAAAGAATATTTATTTAAAAAAATGTTTTAGCCAATTTGTAATTTTTTATGATATGAGAACAAATGACGTGACTAGTTAGTCGTTCGCCTGATGTTAAGCGCCACGGTTGCCCATAGCCACAGATAATATAATACATAGCAGTCAGTGCCACTCGGAACTCTGACTAAATTTTAAAGATTCAGGTATAATGCGTTGCGCACGTCAATCTGAAACATCAGCACAGCGTGGTATTAAAAATAAAACCAACTTGTATCTTGTGCTAATTCTAAGAGTTTAAGTATGTATTAGGGTTTTGGCGGGAACGCGGAAAAGTTCACGTCGGTGCATTGTATTATTTTACAAAACTTATGCTTTTTCTAGTGTTAATGTTTAAAATTGGTGGTGTTTTACGCATTAAGTGCTGAATTACGAGCATGAGTGTGGGCAAGTGATATAATGTAGTGAAACGTGGTTTTTCGTGTTGCTTCCAAAATTCCATAGAAGCCTCTAGTAAAGTTGCCACCACTTTACAAGGGCATGCCTTAGACTGGATTATGACTTAGACTAGACTATGACTACTTTGACTGTGACTATGACTTGACTTTAAGTGAAAATTTCCATAATACGATGAAAAATTACAAAACTTGACACTGGCTAAATACACTATGTGTGGAGCCAAAAAAAAAGAAAAAGAAAAGTATGTATTAACAAAACAACAAAAAGTAGCTTTGCTTCGCTTGGCGCTGAAGATGAAATGTATAGGAATATTCATTTATTTGTGTGTTTATAACTAGCGTCCCGCCACGTCTTCGCACGGGTATAATAGTTTTCACAGCGCACGCGGGGTAAAGAATATTTTAGGTTATTTTTTTACACCTTTGGTTACTTTATTGGAGTTTTAGTAAGGATCCCTAATTTAAAAAAAAATATAATATAGGTTATGTCATCCGGGGATAGTGTAGCTCTCCAACAGTGAAAGAGTTTTTCAAATCGGTTCAGTAGTTTCGGTGCTTATTCAATGCAAACAAATCATTCCTCTTTATAATATTGTCTCTTTTTTTCTTTGTTGTGTTGTTATTATTTTTGTTATTGTTGTTGTTGTTATAGATTAAGGAATAAACTTTTTTTTTTATTCCAGCGAGATCCTACACGAGGAGCGTGATACAGCGTGGGACACGATGCGGCGCGAGAACCGCCGCGTGGCCGCCGCTTCTTGGGGAGACGAACCGCCGCCCAAACCTAGCCGCCCATCCAACAACCTTACTAGTGAGTGCTCAATACCAAATAATATGTGTGTTGTGTGTATTTGATAAAGATTTATTGAAATATACTTAGAGAGATATCAGTTTTTTTGAAACGAGGAAGACACAGCAATGAATTCGATAACCATTAAAAAATTAAAAATGAAAAAATTTATTAAAAAATCACACTAAATAAAATTAAAATTATCAGACGTTTATATTCAGTGTTTTTCTAGTTTGGCTAAAAAACCAAATAATTTGTTGTGACGACATAATCATGATAAATCGACGTGTGAAACCACAGACCTAGATTTTTTTGTGTGAAACCTAGTTTGTATTATATTGTATTCTATGTATGTATTTCATTAAATAAAGAATTAAAAAAAAAAGTATGTATTTACAGACAAAAAAGTATCTAAGTGTTTGTAACAGTTATGTGGTTCCCATAGTACAAGCTGTGCTTAATTTGGGGCTAGATGGCGCTGTGTGAAATGTCCACACATATTTATTTATTTTTACAACAGCCGAAAAAAATACTAGTTTAAATATTGCATCAAAAACATAATAATAAATATGCAAAATTAATAACAATACGGGGGCCAAAATTAAAAAAAAAATCCTTTTAATTTGTCACCACCAGGTGCCGATTCGACCGCCGTCCAATCAGCGGGCGCGGCGCCACAGACCTACATCGTGGCGCAAAACCCGCTCGTTCTAGCGCATCTACTCCGAGAGAACCAAACTCGATCGCTCGAACCTCACGCCTACACCACCCCCGCATCGGTATTCAACACCGTCAGCGTCGACTTCGCCGAAACGCTACCGGAGAACGACCCAATCGTCGACAAGATCATCCATCCGAAACCTGACGAGAAAATCGACATTCCCTTACAAACCGCCCCCATTCCTGCTCACAGCTTGCACAAACTTGACCCTATCGCGCCCGAAGAGACGTTGACCGTAGTCGTAGCAGCTCAGGATAGTTGCGATAACTTGTGTCAGAATACTCAGAACGATGAAGAAACGCCTGAAGCGTATCCTAGTCGCGTTAGGTCTCTAGAACGCAACCCTAGGCTGTCTACCGCTGAACGCGCAACCCGCGTAGGGTCGTTAGAACGGAACGCGAGAGGTAGCCTTTCTCATAGAGGATCCCCGATCCCGATAGCTCCCTTCACAAGACAGCATTCGGTCCCCGCGTCTCCGCCTCCTAGAAATCGCCGGGAACAAGACGTTGGGCAGTTCTCAGTTCAGGGCACCACCAATTCGCAGTTAGCTGCCAGTGTCATGAACAAAATGCGGCAGCAACCCGACCCGCCTTTAGTTGAGGAGATATATGATTTTGGGGGGGATAACGTTAAAAGCTGCGTGGCGATTGCCGCTCAGAAAGCCATGTCGAAACCTCAGTACCGACCGGTGCAAAATGTCTCTAATATGTCTGCATCTCACCCGTCTTCGTCTCACCCGTCTTCATATAATGTCCCAGTTGGGATAGTGCAAGGTGTTCCATATGCACAAAGTCCGAAGTCGAAAATGTTCCCGCGTTCAGCGAGCCCTCAGTTATCTCAGTACCCGCAAGCTTACCAGTACGGTCACAGTAACGTGGTACAGGGTCCGGTGTATCGTCCGGCGACCAATGCCGGTTCCCAAGCGGCGGCGCGGCCGCAGTTCGCTTCCGCGTCGTCAATGGACACGCAGTCGATCTATGCGTCGCGTCAAGAATGCGCGCCGGTACAGGGGCCTAGTTCTGTTCAGGTGATTTGTTTTGAGGGTAGCATGGGTTTTGTAGAAGTAGTTTGTGTTTAAAAGTAGAGAGCATGCTTCTTTTGTTTTCGGATTTCGAATAGAGATACGAATAATGTTTGGATGAAAGTGTTTGTATATTTTTTGTTTGCAAATAGTTGAGGTACTTTTTAAATTGTTTTGTAAATATGTATGTTTTTTTTTTGTAAATAATAACCTATTAATTTTTGTTCGTTCATTTGTTTATTATCTTCTGTTTACAGTGTTTTGATCCTTGGGTTCTCCGGTAGAGTTTTGGTTTTTATTATTTTTATTTGATTTTATTTATTTGCATTTTTGAAGTCGCTCATGAAAACTACTACTAATACCACTGAAGTTTTAAATTTAATTTTGTTTTGCATTATTTTTGCTGATTTTTCGCAAGTGATTTCAATATCCTAAAGGCCTAAAGAACTAAATTTCTGTTGGTGTTTCTAAAATGTTGAAAAAAAACGGTGATTGGTATATTTTCCAAAATTAACCCGTGTTCCTACTAAAGATCCCACTTATGTAATAATAAATATTTTATACTTATTAAAATTATAATTAACAAGAAAGTTGGTTCTTTTTGTTGCAAATATATTTTTAAGGTATTTTTCACATGGATAATACCATGGAACAAGGAGGAGAGGAATTCAAATACACCAAGAAAACAGCGTAGATCAAGAAATATGCCAAAAAACCATTTTAAACCTAGCCCACCGTAGCTAGCCGTATAGCCCGCTCATTTTACAGCGCCATCTAGGTTTATAACTGTTTTTGGCATATTTCTGATCTACGCTGTTTTCTTGGTGTATTGGCATTCCTCTCCTTCTTGTTCCATGATAATACATAACCCCTTCTATTTAAAGTAATTAAAATAAAATATTTTGTACGATATTTTTTTATAATTAATAACGGGCCTATGTTCGTTTTATAGTCTATAAGTAATACGTACAACAAAAAATATTATTTAAATAAATGTCTTTTTCTATTCAAACCATTATTATGTACAAACGAGCCAACAAAAAATAACCTTATTACAATTCGCACAGAGTCCAGAATTCGACACGGAACAAGCAGTGGAAAGGCGACTTCTAGCAGAGTTAGCGAGACAGCAACACCAGAGTGAGGAGGACAGAAGATGGCTGCAGATGCAAGAAGATAACTTGGTAAAAACTTAAACTTTTATATTAGTTTTATGGCTACTTGAGTTTTTTTTTTGTTTAAACAATTATATACAAGGAATAAATCTATAATAAGATGCATAATATAAAAAATTTGAGTTAATTTTTAGTATTTTACTTGACTTTTTTACTACTTTAGCTTTTACAGTGAGGGGCGGGTTATTTGAATAGTAATAATGTGACATTGTTTTAATTGTAATTTAATTTTGAATATGTAATTGTTATTTAATTTTGACGATTTAATTGTATTTTTATAATTATATTTAAATATTGAAATTAAATAAGAACTTTAGCTTTTCGTACATAAAAATAAAAATGGTTATTTTGTATAATTTTGTCCTACATTTTTCATGGGAATCTTAATAACTATGGCAACTCTTAATTTGAGGTACATCCTCATCCTTAGTCTATAATATCCATTGGATCTATCCTTGAAGAAATCAAACATTATTAAAACGATTCAATAATTATATTAGGCACACAAAAACATCTTAAGAAATTTAAATCAGTTTTCCACACACTATACTTACTATTTTGCAGCGCCATCTAGGTTTATAACGGTTGTTGGCATGTTTCTGATCTACGCTGTTTTCTTGGTGTATTCGCATTCTTCTCCTTGTTCCATGGCTCTACGTAGTAGGAGATAATCGGCTATGTGTATAGCCGATTATCTCCTATAGCTTGATGTGCATTATTTACTGCCGGTACCTATATTGTGTGTGATGTGTAGGTAGTTGAATAAATTTCTTAATACTTACCCCCGGTTTCTCGTATGTTTGTTAAGGTGGAACGTTACACTCGCGCGGGAAATCCAAATTTTCTTGCGTTCTTTTGCCAATAATAGCTTAATTACTCAACGTGATTACATGAAAACTATTTTTGCGCAAATAAATAGAATGTATCAACAAATTACGATTAAAAGTATCACCTACTTATCATTGGTTTAGCGACAAATGGCAATAGACTGAAAAACTAAGACGAAATTTGTTTATTGCCATTTGTCGCTAAACCAATGATATCTAGGAGATACTTTTAATCGTAATTTGTTGATACATTCTATTTATTTCCGCAAAATAAGTTTTCATGTTATCACGTTGAGTAATTAAGCTATTATTGGCAAAAGAACGCAAGAAAATTTTAACTTCCCGCGTGAGTATAACGTTCCACCTTGAAGTCAAACTTATGTCAATATGTGTACTGAGCGCTCATTGGTTGACGACAGCCGATGATCAACAGACAACCAATGAGCATTCCGTATTTTTAAGATGACTCGAGTTCAACTTTAACAAACGTACGAGAAACTTAATACCATATACATACACTTGTTTCAATGTTAGCTAGCTACATATTTGATATTTCTAATCTGTGTTATCTGTCAGAAAAAGCGTCTGTCCAACGTGCAACTGTCGACGGAGTCTGAAGCAGGCGAGGTACAGAGTTCAGAAGGACAGAGTGGTTCCGCGCAAGAGAGGGCTTCTAGTCAGCCGCAGTCAGGTATGAATAACGCCCTACGATCCTTAAATCAAATATACAATAGATACACAGTCTCTATGAAAATCTAACCTCAAAAGTGCTCCCGCGCCAATGCTTACTTATACAGGTATATACCTCGCCACTTATACAGATATATATATCGCCATATTTCTGATCTGCGCTCAACTTATAACCCGCTCATTTTGCAACGCCATCTAGTTTTACGCATATTTTTGATCTACGCTGTTTTCTTGGTGTATTGGCATTCTTCTCCTCCTTGTTCCAATGGTTGGTACATACATCCGGACAGATGGAAGCACATTTTTTGAGATAAAGCAGAGACATCGCAAAGGCTCAATTCAGACAGAGCAGCAAAATGCTCGAGCAGTTTTTAAGTGCTATATGAATATCAACCTTAATCTATTTAGATAAAGCAAAAAATAGTATGCAACATTAAAATCTTACCTATTTTAATGTTGCATACTATTTTCAGCTTTATCATTAGCTTTGTGTAAATGAAATAAGGTTGATACTCCGATAGCACTTAAAAACTGCTCGAGCATTTTGCTGCTCTTTTTTTGGCTGAATTGACCCTAACTTAGCTCACCCGGTGAATTAGACCTTAACAACGTAACACGTCAGATAGAAGGTTTAAGAGTTGTGCATTTGAAAGAAGGCGACTAGCATATCATGGTTAATTTTAAGCTTTCAATGCTACACAAGCTGAATTGCACCTTACTGCATTGTAACAAGATCCGCTTTTATAGCAATTACTTTACAGTAAAATTTATATGTCAAGTACTTGGTAAGTCTGAAAGCAAGTTATTTATTTTTAGCGGCGAATTCATCGGAAACCAGCCCTGCGAATACCGTGAAACCGATGGAGAAGACACCCAGCGAAGAGGGAAAGGTATGTGTAACTTTATTGTAATGTACGCATTGTTAATTAATGTAATTATTTCACAAATTATTCTTTACTAGCGACTCGCCCTGGCTTCGCACGGGTTAGTTTTCGCAGCGCACGCGATGTAAAGAATATTTTAGGTTATTTTTTACACACTGGGTTACATTATTGGAGTTTTAGTAAGTACCTCTAATTTTTTTGAAAATATAATATAGCCTATATCGCCCGGGATAGTGTAGCTTCCCAACAGTGGAAGAATTTTTAAAATCGGTTCGGTAGTTTCGGAGCCTATTCAATGCAAACAAACAAACAATCAATTTTTTTCTCTTTATAATATTGTTATAGATAACGTACCATTTGTATGTGAGATCGGCCGGATTCGTAGAGCACCATCTCTGTCACTCAGTACAGCTACTCTTTCGCTCCGCTCTGGATTCAAAGAAACACTCTCGCCTTAAAAATGTTGTTTGCTCCCTTGGTAAACAATCTACTATTATTGCCAAAGAAAAACAGAGCTACATACAGAGGTATTATTTCAATGTACACATTATCATTTTTTGGCAACAGAAGTAGGTTCAGCACTCTGCCCTCATTGTCAAGAACGCAGTAACTAACGTTTTTGGCAAAATTGAGTTAGATACATATTCGGATTCGCCAAAAAATCTATATCTATAATCTATAATCTATTCTGTTCTTTTTCACGTATCAAAATTTCACCTGGAACCCAAAAACTTAGAAAGTAAGAATGCAGCAACTCATGCAACAACTCGCGACTACTCGCAACTTTTGTTTTCGCGTTTTTCTCAAAAACATGTTTTACCTACTTACTGCATTTTTCATAAGGACGGCAGCACTATGCTGCGTACAAAAGTGCTACGCAGGGCTGGTTAGCGTACCCCAGTATTTTCGAACATAAGTATTAGTCGAGTTTGACGAGAAATATATTCCTGTATTTATTTTTTATACTGGCTAAGCTATCCTTTACAAGTTTTGTTGACCGTACTATCCTATTCCAGCGTCCAAGCCAGTCGAATGACCCGGTGTACTCGGCGACGACCGCGGTGGTCCGGTCCGTCATGCGACTAGCTGCCCTCTCGCAACGGTCTGCGCTACCCGGCGACACTCTCGCGGCGGTACGGGCGGTGGGCGCCGAGCTACGTGCGCTGTGCGCCACCGTCGACTGTGTGGTCGTGCCCTTCCCGCACCGAGCGCAGAGGTAACTATACTGTACGCTGTGCGCCACCGTCGACTGTGTGGTCGTGCTCAGTCAAATCTCACATCTCACCAAGTGGGTAGAGGATGTGTCGAAACATTGTCAAAAATTGCCTTGATCACGTAATCAATAAACTCCCTCTAAGCAGTGGTCGTAGATTATTTCACTGATTTATTTTTATTGTATGCATAAATTATACTTACTCCTCAAAATATGCAGTCAGACGTGATATTTTTTTATTTAATATGTATTACCATGGAACAAGGAGGAGAGAAATGCCAATACACCAAGAAAACAGCGTAGATCAGAAATATGCCAAAAAATCATTTTAAACCTAGCCCGCGGTAGCCTGCTCATTTTGCAGCGCCATCTAAGTTTAAAACGGTTATTGGCATATTTCTGATCTGCGCTGTTTTCTTGGTGTGTTGCCATTCCTTTCCTTGTTCCATGGTATTACTGATTGAGCGATATTATCCCTCAGTAACACAGCCCTTTTTTCTTTTGCTATAAAATCCATTAACAAAATGTATATATTTATCGCAGAGAGGTGGAGATGGCGCACCAAGTGTTGAGTAAAGACATGGCGGCGCTTGTGGAGGCGATGCGGCTCGCGATACAATACGCTAACACCACGCTGCAACATGAGTACACTAAGTAAGTAGTAGAGCTAGTCGTTCGACTGATGGTAAGCGTCACGGCCGCCCATAACAGTTGCAGTGTCGCCCGAAACTAAAATATTAAGTTTAGCCTGACACTGCACTGCGCACATGTGAGATTCATAAAGTCTCATTTGCCCAGTAATTTCACTAGCTACAATGCCCTTCAAACCGGAACACAGTAGTGCTTGCACACTACTGCTTGGCGGCAGAATAACTGGCAAAGCGGTGGTACCTAGACGAACTTTGCAGTAAGTAGTAGTCACATCACATACACACACATCAACAGCCTGAAGACGTCCACTGCTGAACATAGGCCTCCCCATAAAGCGCCACTTTGGACGCTTATCATAGATTTGCCATAATCACCACGCTTATAGCAGGCGGCTTGGTGATCGCAGAAGATTTTAATATACCGAGGAGAATGCTGCTGCCCATTCCCTGGATATTCCCTTAGCCGGCTCTTACGGCACCCACGGGAAGAGATGGGGTGGTCCTATTTGCACACCGCCGGGACCGCATGGCTAGTACATAATAAGATAAATAAACAAATAGTTGCTATATGAATCGGTTGCTATATGAAGTTGAAATGACAATGGGCAGACTACATCGCTCGTAGAACTGACAACCGATGGGGAAGAAAGGTTCTCGAGTGGCGACCATGAACCGAAAGACACATAAGGCCGGCCTCCCACTCGGTGTTCCGACGATCTGGTGAAAGCCGCGGGGAGCCGATGGATGCAGAAGGCGAGCTGCCGTTCAAGGTGGCGCGCTCTGGAGGAGACCTATGTTCAGCAGTGGACGTCTTCAGGCTGTTATGATGATGATATGAATCAGATCCAATTGGAATCGGAATTGAATTTACGTAAAGCTGCCGATACACAGCACACGTTTTAGTAACAGACTTTAACAGTGTGATAGCTAGCCAAGACAAGCATTATACATTCCATTCCGTTGAAAAATAAAATTGCTACAATTACCAAATTTGCTATGGTATTAAAATCCTAATTGATTGTATCGCAGGAGCATGCTTGCAGCAGCGCACGTTCTAGCGATGGACGCGAAAAACCTACTCGACGTCGTCGACTGCATCCGCGAACGGCACCCAACCGTCGACTGGCGCGCCGCACTATCCCCAGACCAAACACTAACCTCCCAAAACCAAGTCCTAGCCTCCCAAAACCCACAAAACTCACTAAACCAAACGTTCACACCCCAAAACCCGGTTCTCACCACCCAATCTTCGATCTTAAGCAACCAATCATCTGTCGAGGAAATACCTTCGCCAAAACCGGACTTCAAAATCAACCAACCAGTAACCAGCCAACTTTCGATCGAGCACGTTAAAGAACATACCAGTTTGCCCGCCACATCCAACCGCGTGTCAGCCCTAATTCATAACTACAACTTGTATGGAAACGTTCGAGAAGCCCAACACATATATGGCAATACCGACTCCCTCCAATCTTCGTCGAGTATTGACGAAGCCAAAATAGATTCAGCTCCGATGGAATCCGTTAAAACCCGAGTCCAAGCGCTTTCAGGCAAAGGAGATTCGGCCCCGATCTATTCCGTCAGTAAAAAGATGGTGCCCATCGACCAAAACGCTGATCCCGACCAGGGGTGATGCTGATCCCTTTTTTATTTGGTTTATCAGCTTTATTTTTTTACGGCTATGATTGCAGTTAGTACTTATACGGCATTTATTGTTTTCCAATGCGTTTTTGGGGTAGTGCTTGCTCGGAAAAGACGAAATGCTCAATATAACCCAGTAGTCTATGTCTAGTTTGAGCCAAATGTGTCTATGGTTATCCTCGACCTACCTATAACCGTTTCAATTAACTTCGGAGTTTATTCATATACATAACCGATTTATTTACACAGATTTCTTATGTAAATAACACAGTATATTCGCTTCTATGATATAAAATTAATGTGCTTAAAAAGTATCAATTTGCAGTTGATTTTCGTTGCTTTAACAGTAATAAAAGTATTCCGTAATCATTGGCTTTTCTCCAAAATTGTGTTATTTATAAAGGAACCATGTCGACATGTTGAGTCATTTAGTGATATTTATTGACATATCATCAGTATTGTTGTGCTTCATATATAAAAATATGTCTTTCGCATCATAATTACAATCTATATTTACTCGCACATTATATTGTATCGTACACACAGTAAACAAACTACAGAGATAATAGATGGTGTTGACTCACGCACACAATCGTACGTAGTCGACATAAATGTCGCCATGCACGCCAAGCATAAAAAATAGGGTTGTCAGATGCCATGTTGTAGCGCGTAGAAAACGAAAACATTCAGTATAGTTGAATAAATTCAAATTAGATAGTGATCATAAGTATATAGATTTCTTTGTTGTATGTTTACTGTGTAAAAAGCAATCACGACCGTTTCATTAATTTCTCCGTTATTAATTTTCAATGTTAATACGATTCGGTTCTAATTATACCTCTGAAGTCGTAAAAACCTAATTGTGAATTCTGATAATATTGATTTGTGATATTATTACCAATAAAATTACCTAATTCGAATAATTTTAATATAAGATTCAAGTAATCACAGTACGGAGCACATTCCTTGAATTTTGCACCTAACATGTAAGTTTTGTAGTTATTTTTCATACAAATTTTATATTTTTTGTGTAACGATGTTACAGGTTTTTTATACTGGTGTATATGTATAAGTGAATGAATTCTTCCATAAAACAATAATCTTTTGAAATTAATTATTAAAGTATTATTTTTTATTGTAAAGCATATTGTATATTTTTATTTAGGTAAGGTAATTTTAGTTAGGTAATTTATACACTGTCACAAGTTCTTGTAACATTTTGCATTTAATTTCTTAACATTCACACTTAGTATTCAGCTGGATAATATAATGGCTCAAATACAAATGCTATCTAGCAGCATTATAGCATGTTATTAATAACATAATATTTTAATAGCGTTCCTGAGTGCGACTAATAGCATGTGCATTTCGGCCAAATAATTGTTTTTTTTTTTTGTAAAAAATGTACAAATCGATTGTGTTTAATTTTTTATCCAAAGTTTATTATAAGCTTAGATCTCAGATTGAATTTCTAGAGTTGTAGTGAGTTTCGATTAGTTGTAAAACCACAGAATTTTATTTATTGAAGATTCATATTTGATAGAAATATACAAACAGTAAGGGAATTACGTTGAAGCTTCGATTTTTTTATATTTGATAGTTTAATTATTTTCTACAGTTGAACCATTCGGTCCGTGGATTTGTAGTATAATTTCGTAATATGAAATATCTAATGGCATATTTTGTATATCTAAAATCAAGACGCAGTAAGCCATAATCACTTTAAAATTGGATAGCAATGAATTTCCCTTACTTTTTGTACAATTTTATTTCTTTTGTAAAGTTAATTTTCCTATGCGTTTAGTGTATAAGCGGGATGTCATTCCAAAGTATGGTATTTGTAAGCAGATAGTAGTCCATTGTATCGTAGTAGTGCGCCTGAGATTGTTTCCTGAACATCCGACATGTGGACCGGTTTTTGTTTACGCAATAAACTGAATAAAGGACAAAGTATTAAGTTTTATTTTTTACAGTGCCCTGCAATAAGTTATGTTTCTTAAAGTAAGGTAAAAATGAATGCAATAATTGAAAAATATTATTAAAATCGGTAAATAAATGACTGAGTAATAAGCTTTTAAAGCTTCTGGAGGGGGCATCGCTGGTCCATTTCTCGCTAAACAGTTTCTATAAAAACGCACGCTAGTGACGTCACATAACAAAGACATTTCCACAGCATGAGGTACTATGAAGGTGCAAGAACTGACGTCACTGCACGATTGAACTGTCTCTTTCTATTCCTGTATATTAAAATACTTGAAACTTTTTGAGATATTTAATTTTCGCTCTCACGACTGTTTATTTTTTGAGTAATATTATTCATTTGTGCAATAAAAAAAGTAGCAGGACGCAATATAGCCTATTTTGCATCCTGTATTACGCTACGCTAGCCGGAGAAGAGGATTGAGAAGAAGTTCTCCGTCCATTCGCCATCTCATTCTAACATGGCAGGTAACACAGCCTATCAAAAGAGAGACGTCGGACTATTCAACCCATCTGTCATTGATAGGTCGCCTCTGAAGGTAAGCGATGGTGGGGACGAAATGAGCACGTAAATCTAGAAGTTCTAGATTTACGTTATTTACGTTCTAGACTAACCCATTCACACGTAGCTCTCATAGCGAAGCCGTTCATAACCGATTGGTAAACATAATCAGGTCACTGCGGTTACTACTTGGATGGGTGCCGCGACAAAAATGGTATTGTCGACGTGTTACCGTGCTACGTTAAGCCATCAGTCCCAGCTGTTTGTTGTAAGTCGATAATATGTCAGAAGCCATTTGACAGTTTGACGCCAAGGATAAAGGATAAAACCACTTGCCAACACGAGAAGAAGAAATTACCTATTAATTCTATTAACTAATAATAAAAAATCATAAGGCTGACCCCACATTGGGCGGTAGCGATCCTCGAGCGACTTACCGACGATAACACCGCGACAACGCGGCGCGTTTTACCAGCGTGCCGCCGCGATATAGCGCGAAGTCGCTCGAGGATCGCTACCGCCCAATGTGGGATCAGTCGATCTATTAACTAATAAAGTTTAAAATGAAACACCATCATAAATAACTTCACAGTTTATTAACAAAATTAAAAAGCGTTACAATTTACGATTTGGTTAATGTTATTTATGTGCCACTTCAAATATAAATAATGAAATTTCTTTTCAAATGTACAGTTACAACGCGCGCCATAGAAACCGCTGTGTATCTCTCCCACCGCCATGTCTAAAGTGTAGTCGAAGTGAGATAGCAATAGATATCTTCGCTCTCATTACAAAGTTTTTTAGCACGACCAAAATTCAAATAAAAATATAAAATCCTATGCATATACTAGCTATACTTACTTGAAATTAGCACTATTTTCTACAGCGACAATAATATACCCCAAAGTTCATAAATAGAAGTAAAAAGTTACGAAAAAGTAATGTGTTTTTCTCTATTCTAACTTACGCAGAACGAACGTGCGAAAATGAGACGTTTATTTTTCTTTTTATTATAGTTCTAAGGGAAATTACAGTTTTCAAAAAAAAAGAATTCAAGTAGTTATTAATAGTGGTATATATATAATAACAATACATTTTAAACGCCTGTACGATAGGTATCACTAAAAAAAACACAAGAAACATCGATGTAATTCATATTGAATATCTAGGTATTCTATTGTCCAATATCCTAAATCTAAATTATTATAGTTCTAAAATTCTGCTCTTTTTTTTAAGTAGGTAAGTTTTTTGATTCGCTATTTTATAAGTCGAATCATAAGGACCGCAATAGTTGTAGTAAATTATGGTTAGCTTACAATCAAACTTAGTAAATCAATTGTGTAATGAATCAATTGGTTCACAGATTGCGAACAATAAAATTGATAGGCAGCCGCGAGAACGGGGCCAATTTTAAAGGCTTTACTTGACAGATGTAAAACTGTTGCTTTTCTTGTCAAATATACGGCAATGTAAGAGACGGATATATTTTTAGCTTAAGAGTATAGACTAAAGCAAAGAGAGATCATCAAAACGATATTATATCTGTACTGCTCACACGTCGCTACGTCAGTGGCGAAGGAAAGAAACAAACATATAGTAATTAGCTACGCTTACGATAAGCACCGTACCATTTTTTTCGACTCGTTTCAACTGTTTTTTCTATATAAATCTGTCAGACTCATTCACATCAATGTGTCCACATCATATAAAAAGAGTCCAAAAAAGTGGTACGCTTGACACATAATAAAGTTCTCTCTATGATATAGTCTATACTCTAAGCTTGCAACTATCTTCTCTTTGTTTCGCTCACATTGATATTTGACAACAAGAGACCAAATCATCATGACAATTTTAAGAGATCCTTGATACTATTTGTTGTCTCGTTCTCACTTATTGCCAGGCTCAATTTGACGAATCCTGCAGTGAACACACACTAAGCCACGCCGTACGCATTGCATAAAATAAAGGCAAGGCGATTCCGTTTTTGATTTAACTTGTGTGTCAGTCATACAGTTTTTATTAATAAAATTGCTGTGCATTGCGCTGACACTTTACTGGTTTTTTTTTAAAGTCGCCCATTATTTGGCTCATTAGCCATATGACCTAGTCATACCTTGCCTAATACGTGATACTTGCTTTGCTTAACCCCTTTTTTTTCATGGCTTCCATGCAATTTCAGCATAATTTTGGTCAGTCGCGTGTACGCTACGCTACGATAAACCACCAAACGAAAGATTGTTCGGTGATTTAAAAACATTTTAAAGTGAAATACATTGGATTAACTGTTATCCAAAATTTTCAATCACTTGTCTAGCCCGTGCCACTTTTATAAAATTGCAGCAGCATTACGGTCAAGCTTTCGCATTTATTCATAAAACAAATGCAACGCGTTTGGCTCGGATATGTCTATGTCCACCATTATCTTTCATGCAACTTTGGTAAAATATCAATATAGCATGCACCCGTTAATAAACAATGTTAAAGAAAGCTGCTAAATACATTTCACACTCTCACACATGTCAAAAGTGTACAAAAAAAAGTAATAGCGGTCGTCAACTGTTTTCAGACCTTTATTATTGGCGCGATAAATTGATTTTTACAGGGTATATTTAACAGTCGAGGAAATTGGCCGCCATTAACAGTTCGAGTGCTATTTCCGGAGCGATGGGGAACTCTGGGATCTCAGTTGAGGAGTTTGTATAACGCACCTTGTATGTGAAGTACATGCACACCTTTTGTAGTACATGTGATCTGTGAACAAAAAAATATCCTCTAAAAAATTGGTTCTTCTTTTCTAGGGTTTCATACCCAAAGGGTAAAACGGACCCTATTACTAAGGCTTTGCAGTCTGTCCATCTGTCACCAGGCTGTATCTCATGAACCGTGATAGTTAGACAGTTTAAATTTTCACAGATGTATTTCTGTTGCCGCTATAACCACAAATACTAAAAAACAGAATAAAATAAATCAACTTTAATCTCAAAATATTTTTTGTTTTATACATTGTTTATTTCCCCCTCGAAATAAATAAAAAAAGACCTACTTTAAACAAAAACATATATTATATAGATATAATAGTTATTAATAAGACTGACACTACTTTACATGCGTAAGAAATACTCACGGAATCTCCCTAAAGTTGACCTCATTGGCTTCATTCTCAGCAAACTGCCCGGGACCACTCAGCATGGCCTTGATAGTGCCTGAAGTGAGGGCATGCTCCCTCTTTACTATGAACTCATGGCCATCCGAGGATACCAGTTTAACATACATTGCATCTGGACCTTCGCAGCCACCAAAGACTTTCTCTTCAGTGCCACTGCCTGCTGTGGTTACTGCAACAATTTCAAACGGTTACTGCAACAATTTTATATTATTGTGGTTACTGCAATAATTTTAAATGGTTACTGAAGCAATAGGCTAATTGCCTGCTATTTTATTATTGCATAAATTAATAATATTCCTCAAAAAAGATATTAATTTTTTGTTTTCACAGTTGTGAAAACAAAAAATTAATATCTCTAAAAATTACTAAGTTACGAGCATTTTAAAATACAGGAATAGGAAGAGACATCTCAAACATGCAGTGATGTCAGTTCTTGCTCCTTCATAGTACCTCGTTACTAAGCTGTAGTAGCTTTACATACAATCTCTTTGGCATGTGAAGTTGCAACATGCGTTTTCATAGTAACTGTGGGGAAGCTCCACATGATCTCTGATTCGCGAGAAAGGGACAGGCGATTCCCATCCAGAAACTTGAAAAGCTTATTACTTTGTGATTTATTTACTGGCTTTACTTATTTTTCCAATTAATGCATTCATTTTTAACATACTTTATGAAAATAATATTTACTTGGGAGACACTAAATATTCTTGTATCATTTTCACTGAAGTACAATAATTTTAAATGTTTGCTGCATTAATTTGAAATTGTTAAATGATAATCATGACACATACCAGAGCCTGCCGCGAGGCTGCCACTGCCAGCAACAGCGATGCTGGCAACCTCTTGTGCCGACACAGGGGCAGCTAAAACGTGTTCAGCAGACATTTTTTCTGAAAGACAACATGGGTGTTTATATTTATTGACAGTGTATTTTAACTCATTATTTACCGCTGCTTTCTGTGTCGTCCGGGCGTAAGAATACAACAATATATCTTTCCTAGGGTGCCGTAAGAGCCGGCTAAGGGAACATTCAGGGAATGGGCAGCAGCATTCTCTTCCATCTGCATTATAATCTATGGCAATCAACAACACGCCTTTCAAGCGTGGTGTTTATGGCATAATGGCATTTAATGGGGAGAGATATATTATTATGTTCATCATGGGACGCAAAGGCTAGTGATGTGAAGAATGAATGACAAATACTGAAATGCAGACATTTTTGTCTCAATTTACTGTACGTTTCATCAAATAAAATATAGTAATATGTTATCTGTAAAACATAGCATATTTGAAAGCCTTATTCGAGCGATTAAATGAAGGGGATTAGTGATTTTATGATACGATACGAGAATAAAAATGTATTGTACAGTCACTGCTGCAGGGCCACATATTTTTTATTGAGACTATTACTAAAAACAGAAAGTACTTACTAGAATACTTCAGCGGTTCTGGTTGAGCAACAACTTAATAAATGTTCAAGATACACTTAATTGGAGTCAACAACAAGTAAATAATTGAAGAATTAGGTTAGATTTCGATAACGCTAATAAGATTTTGCTTTGCCAAGGGAAGAGGGGAGGTGAAGAAAGACCAGTGGGCGGCGGTCTCAGACCAAGGAAGTAGGCGGTGCAGTGCGGTGCGGGGTAAAAAAATAGACAAGACGAAAATTGACAGTTTGACGTTCCCTCTCGTCAATCCAAAGAGTAAAAGAGTATAAGTAGTATATTATCAAGCGTTACTCGTTAGCGTAGTCTGTGGTATAATCAAATCGAATATAATACAGGCAATAGGGAGGAGTTATAGCACAAAATAGAAAAGTACAGAAGTCAATCACATGTATGTAATTCACTTTTTATACCTACGCTCGGCGCTCGCGCTAGGGTTATCAGCTTTGGCTTATGCACAAAAAGCTATCGTGGTAGTGGCACTCGTATCTAGTTGTTTGATTTATCTTTGAGAATGAAACGGGAATAACGGAAATATAACAATATTCACTGTTGAATGTTCAATTTAAACAACCGTCCACTAAACAATTATAATAGCTTTTTTTTGTTGCTCCATTTTTGCACAAGGGAGTTCACAGACGCGTGTCTCAAGCGGATGGCACTCGCGCTCGCACTACTCCGAAAGACTCCGAGACATCGTGTCGGTGAGCGGTGTCTATGTGTGCGTTGCTCGAGCGCACTTACTATGTTGATTGATTTCTGTACTATTTTGTGGTTATAGTCATTTGTTTTTTTCTCTAATCTGTGTGTGACTGTGACTTGGCCATACTGTGAATCTACTGTGAATAAATACTGAGTGGCGCAAAAGTAAAGACCCTATTTGGTTCAGCTATAACATTTTTTCTAAATTAGAAAACTAGATTTAGGTTTTTTTAAATGTATATTTGTGCCATTAAATTTCGTACCATTAGGATTTAAAGATGATGTCTTTTAAATGGTGACCTCCAGAGTTGATACACATTTGAGCCCTATTTATGACATTTTGCATAACTTGCCGTAACACTTCCTGCGATATGTTCGTTATTTCTTGACGAATGTTTTCTTTTAGAGCTGCGAGAGTCTGTGGCTTGTTCACATACACCCGAGATTTCAAAAAACCCCAAAGAAAGAAGTCTGGACTGGTCAGATCGGGTGATCTTGCAGGCCAAGGCAAATCGCCAAAACGAGAGATAACTCGGCTTGGAAAAGCGTCCCTCACTAAGTCCATAGTGTCGCGCGCTGTGTGTGCCGTAGCGCCGTCTTGTTGAAACCAGATGTGCTCCAGCCCCAATTCGTCCAAACTGGGTATCAAAAACTCACGTAACATGGTTCTGTAGCGTTCTCCAGTGACAGTTATCGCATTGCCTCCAGCGTCTTCGAAAAAATAGGGTCCGATCACTCTGTCAACACAGATGCCACACCATACAGTAACTTTTAGTGGGTGTAGAGGTGTTTCTTGAATAATGCGCGGATTATCAGTGCCCCAGAACCGAGTATTCTGCTTATTGACATGCCCTGAGAGATGGAAATGCGCTTCGTCACTCATAACCAATTTTGAAGGAAAATCATCTTGCAAAATGTCATAAATAGGGCTCAAATGTGTATCAACTCTGGAGGTCACCATTTAAAAGACATCATCTTTAAATCCTAATGGTACGAAATTTAATGGCACAAATATACATTTAAAAAAACCTAAATCTAGTTTTCTAATTTAGAAAAAATGTTATAGCTGAACCAAATAGGGTCTTTACTTTTGCGCCACCCAGTACCAGCTAATAGTATTTTTTACTCACGGCACAAGTTGCATTCACAGTACAGTGTACGTAGATAAATAATAGGTGACAGGTGTCTTTCTCTGGAACGATACCGACGCCTATGTGAAAAATCCTCATTGCTTTTTTCTCTAATCTGTGCATTTTCCCTTCGTTATAAGTTAATGATGCGTTTTATTTAAAAAAAAAAACTAGTTCCGTTTCTTTTACTAGATGGCGCAGTAAGTACATAGTTTAAACCTTTCAAACCATAGAGTAGATTAAACATAAGAAAATGCTTAGACTACCTACAAAAAATGTCAAATTCAGTTGAGCGGACAACGAGTACATTACCTGTAGTATCTCCTTAGTAGTCTGTGGTGCATTCTTCTTAAGTAAATTGAAGTACAGTAGAACTGCCAGATAGATAAACGTTAATATTATGATCCAAAATAAAACCAAACTATCGCACAACGAAAATAAAAATAACGAAAGAGTTTAGAGTTGTCAGTCAGTATCGTGACACATATTCTCTAACCTGTGGTCTATGCTTGAAACAGTGGCAGTGCCATATTTTGGTAAAACCACAGGTGGCGCCATCTATTGAGTTATACATACAATACAGTATCTTTTTATTAATAAAACGCCTCCTGGCTAAATACACTATGTGTTAAAATGAGCCAATTGAGCTAAAAAAAAAATGGAACCACAGAGTACGTTGAATATACCCACCACTGCCCACCACATACCCACCCTTAGTAGTCTGTGCAATCGTTACGTGATTGATCGTTTCGAATGAAGCTTCGGTTGAAGGCGATTAAAGGCGTATCAATCGCGGATGCTGCAGCCGTTTGTTAATTGTTAGACTATCATTCGGAAAGTCGTGTTCACAGGTCGTATGTTGCTCTTTGAGAGCGCGATAAAGAATATCAAGAAAACGATTGTCATTCACTAGCATTGACCATCAATCAACCGTCAATGCTTCAATTAATCGCTTTCAATCAAATTTTTCATCATTCGCGGTCAATGCCGTAGTAGATTGATCAATCGCGTCAATCACCAAAAGAAACGATCAATATGTGCATCAATAGGCATCAATCACGTAACGATTGTCAATCGCGATTGATCGTCTTTGGGATGCTTTAGATATAGACAGCTGACGATGTGACGATTCGGATTTCAGCGGACTTTTTTTGACATGGTGGGCTTTTGGCTTCATTCCATTCCATTATTTTGACATTTCGTGAATTTGATGTCAAGCGCTACGTATTTCTTCGTGTAAAGAAATTTTTGCTCAGTTTTTCATCGTTTCTCACCGTTTTTAAATCGAGTTCAACTATAGCTACACGATATTAGAACGCCGTTGCTATTTAACCGACAGCAAAGTTAAGAAATTCCGCGAGAACCATGTGACACGAATACGAAAAAGGGCTTCCAGATCGTCAATGTGACAGAAATGTTTTCTAACATCGGGACGGTCCAGCGCCACAACACAGCCGCTACGAGCGCGACGCGCGATCCACGGCCGGAGATATAGAGCAAGCAGGTCAAAAATGTGCGCGAGATGGCCAGCTCGCCTCCGAACCCTAAAGAAGGCGAGGAACTCGGAGCCACCCCCGAGTTCTCGGAGGAAACGGGTTGCGAACGCGCGCCCGCCGCGCAGAAGAGATTCATAGCGCCGCCCGGGTCGCAGGTACCCTCGCGGTTGCACTTTGTGTCGCTGGGCCCCACCGGGCCTGCCGGCGTCAAGTCGACGTTTCGCACGGTGAAGAAGGCTCGCCACGTGCCCACGCTGCCTCGCAAGCTGACGGCCGCGCCCGGCCCGGCTACTGCCTCGCCGGGCGCCGCCACGGCCCCCGTGCCCTCCACCTCGTCTCCCTTGCCTTCCACCTCGACTTCCGTGCCCTCCACCTCGAGTGCCGTGCCCTCTACCTCGAGTGCCGTGCCCTCTACCTCGAGTGCCGTGCCCTCCGCCTCGTCTCCCTTGCCCTCCACATCATCTGCCCCACCTGCAGCCGTGGAGCCTCCGCGCCGCACGCGCCGCGACCAGGCCAAACGCCACGCCTGCGAGACCTGCGCCAAGCGCTTCACCAGCCCTGGGAAACTCAGCCAGCATGTCCTCTCCCACACCGGTGAGCTACCCTTTCCATGTGAGTTTTGTGAAAAGCGATTCAACTCTAAATTTAAGCTTGCTCGCCACAATCTCATTCACAGTGAAGCCAGAGCCTTTGCATGCAATGTTTGTGGGAAAACTTTCAATCGAAAAGACCATCTCACTAATCATGTGAGAGTGCACAACCCGGTGAAGAATTTGTACACATGTGAGAAACCAGATTGCAGAAAGTCATATACCTCATTGATGAGCTATCGCAAGCATGCAGCCCTGCATTCAGTAGAAGAGGGTAACCTGCAGTGTAAAATATGTGATAAAGTTTTTACGAACCGTCAGGACATTGTTTATCATCTTAAGATCCACACTGGTAGTCGTACTGTGAAGAATGAAACAGACAAGAAATTCACATGTAATTATTGCGAGAGGAGGTTCTTTACTGCAAAAGACGTGCGGCGTCACCTGGTGGTGCACACAGGTCGACGGGATTTCTTGTGCCCACACTGCCCCCAGAAGTTTGGTAGAAAGGACCATTTAGTGAGGCATGTAAAAAATGCACACCCTGATGAATCTTGGCGGTCTGCAGCTGTTGGCACATCCAGCGAACCTACACCAGAGGCTTCTGCTTTCGAGGAGACATATACAACTGACTTTCCGCTGGAGGGTACTGAATTCGAAATTTGGAAACAACCCTCACCCAAAGAAAGCACGTCAGAGTCTGGCCGAACGCGGGTACCTTCAATGGAGCTCATAGTAGAGGTAGAGTCATCCAACCTCGATATCAAATTAGAGCCTGATGTAGAAGTGAAGGTGGAAGGTGGAGATCCACTAATAAAGCTGGAGTCGCCAACATCACCAAGTTGCACTCTGCTAGTAGGGGCAGAATGTGAGTTTCCGCTGGTGTATGTAGTGCCACCGCAGTACTCCCAGACGCCGTCCGACTTGCCTTATCTGACGACGGAGGAGTTGCCCGACACAATAGAAGCCCATTTGCTGGACCCGGATGTTGAGCTTTTTGATCCAGGTGAGGGAACTTCGGGACTGTCTACTCAGGTGCTACAAGGCCTTCTAGAGGAAAGAGAGCCGACATATGCAGCTGAGGAGAGCAGCAGTAGCAGCGGGCGCACGCAACAGCGCCTGCCAGCCTTCACGCAGGCCTTCCAGACCGCCCAGAGCTCCAAGCCACCGCCGCCTCCACCCCCGCCACATTAACCTCTCCTCGCCTTCTTTAAACCGCGCTACACTTCCAGATTGACCGGTCAGCTCAACTAGGAGTAAGTACAATATTTATAGAGCTTGGTCAATTTGGGATTGGAACAGGCTGAAGTGTGAGATTCCTGCATTTAGCTTATGTGAATACCGAACTACCTCACTAGGTAAGGTTGACCTAAGCTGTAAATAGTCTTTATGCAGTAGTAATGTTGATAATAATAATTTTGGACTTGATATTTCGATTTTGTAACATAGGAACTCGGGGGTGAGAGCACCCTCCAGTCTAAATTGCCAAATTGTATATTCGTATGTTGGTTATACCAAAATTTTTCCGAATTCTACATGAATATGTGATCTAGTCATGTATGTACTTTCGGAATTGTATATTGTTAATTTATAGAGTACATGTTTATGGGGGACCAACTCTGTAAGCTGTTAGAAGGGTATGGTAAGTTGTTAGTTCATGATTGAGTCCTTCGGG
Organism: Ennomos quercinarius; assembly: GCA_910589525.2. Lineage (NCBI taxonomy): Eukaryota > Metazoa > Arthropoda > Insecta > Lepidoptera > Geometridae > Ennomos > Ennomos quercinarius. The sequence continues at coordinate 7,167,041 of OU342510.1, forward strand.
AGAGCCCGAAGTCGGAATGTTTGTCAGTTACAGAGCAGAACTGCCGAGAATATGGCTCTTGAGGGCAGCAAACTATTATAATATGTTTTAGAGAGGTTCGCTGTCTTCCACGCGATATAATACAACAGAGAGCATATATCTTAACAAACAATAAAGTAATTTTCATTCTGCCAGAGTAGGTTAACACCAGATCTGTTAAATTGTAAAGTGTCTATCATCATAAGTGTAAGTGTTCACGGAGATACAATTGAAGGGTATATAATTTTAAGAGATGAATGAACAGAGTACTGAGAATCCATAGATTCAATATAGCAACAAATGCAATAAATATAAATCAGAATTACCTCAGAAGCAATACTGCTTCCTCATAGAAATAAATAAATATTAAACAAGACTAATAAAATAGATCAAGTTTAGGTCTTTATGAACAACTGTATGTACATCATGTGATACAATATGCAACTATTTCATTTTAACAAAAATGTGCCAAAAGTGTAAATCCTAGTAGAGAGCTAAGAACCCTGCAGACTTTCTGCTAGTAAGAAAAAAAAGGTGGCTGCATGCCCTAAAAGTAGATTTATAACTGATCGTTTTCATTTACGAAAAACGTACAGTAAATTTCATGTCAAACTTACCTCCAGATTTAAAAAAATATGTAAAATATTAAAAAAAAAAAATTATAAAATTCTCCAAACTTTTACTAATCTTGAAAGTTTAGGAAACAAATATTTCGCAATTTGCGAACGCAATTCACCAAATTATACACATTATTTAAAAAAAAGTGCAAAAGCTCTTCAGAATATTTGAATTCGCTAGAAGCTCGTAAAACATGTGATTTGCAAATCAAAATGTTACATCCTTAGTAACGCACAAAAAAAAAATTTTCGTTACTTTTTTCGTTACTTTTTTCGTAAAAGCATTTTGTCTTGGCATATGTTTTAGAGTTATGAGCCAAAATATATTAATTGTTTAGTAGTTTACATGTGTCCAGATGGTCGATTAACAGAGGACTGGTACTGATACAGCTTTTGGTTAGAATGAAATGGAAGGATATTATAGCAAAATTATTAGGTGCCTTGCATTTCTGTTCAGGTTACTGTATGTACACACTTTGAATTGAATATTAAAAAGGGTATCTCTTCCTTCGTTTAAATTCATTCATTAAAAATTCCCGAATCTTAACTAAATAATTTTCAGGATAACAAATTAATATATAGTTGAAAGAATGATAAAATATTCATGACAGCGACGCACGTAAAAGCAAAATAGTTAAATAAATATCAAATACTAAGTTTAGAGGTTTAGAGGAGGTTTTTGGTACAACAGCACCGACACTTCTTGGTTTACCACGTTAAGGTGGAACGTTTAGCTAGCGCGGCAAATTCAAATTTTCTTGTGTTCTTTAGCCAATAATAGCATAATTACTAAACGCGATTACATTGAAACTAATTTAACGTAAAGAAATAGAATGTATCAACAAATTACGATAGAAAGTATCTTCTAGATATCATTGGTTTAGCGACTAATGGCAATAAACAAATTTCGTCTTAGTTTTTTAGTCTATCGCCATTTGTCGCTTAACCAATGATATGTAGGTGATAGTTTTAATTGTAATTTATTGATACATTCTATTTATTTGCGCAAAATTAGTTTTCATGTAATCACGTTTAGTAATTAAGCTATTATTGGCAAAAGAACGCCGCGCTAGTGTAACGTTCCACCTTAAATTATATCGTGTCTACCACTGTATAGGTACGCAAATACTAGAAGAGATACCTTCTTAATATTTTTAAATATAGTGTAGGTGACTCAGGAACATTATTGTCTATCAAATAAAAGCCTGTACAATGTGATAACGTAATAATATTTTCGATTCCTCGGGTTCTTACTTTGGGTACAAAAAAGCCATCTTCCAAGTAGCGCAGCGCAGTCTTGGTCTAATGTTAGCTTAAATTGTCTCTGATAATATTCCGAAAGAATCTTAATTTATTGTTTTGGGAATTGCGAAGTCTTTTAGATCAAATACTGCCTAGACCTACCCAGTGGAAAATATTGTCGTTTTGAATGTTTCATTATTCTGTCACTGTTTCCCATGTTTTCGGACAATACATGATTGCATGAGCTAGTTTCCTAGCTTTATAACCTAAAACTATTCCTATAGACGAGGTAGATGCTCGGTACTAATGTAGTTTTAACATTGACGATTTTGCAGTCCCGGTAAATAACACGAAACGTGTTTGGACAATTTGATTTTACTAAAAGGAATATGTATTAGAGTATTTTATATAGGAGATGACAATAATGTTCTTCGAGGGGTAGAAAGTCAAAGTCTCATTCCTGGCACATTTTAAGTAAAAATATAATATTAAGTTTTGATTATTGGTTTTTTTATAATTCAGTTACTTATAAATGTTTGGCGTCTAGTAATGGCAAGGACAATACATACAGACAGATGATCCATTGTACACGCTTCATACGTAGATTATAATGTAAATATTTCTTATCTTTTTTAGGTTAATAGGACTGTAAAAAAATTTAATCTACCTCAAAAAAACTTATCTTGTAGACTATGTTAGGTTAGTGAAACGTTAGGATTTTTCTATATTACGTGAAATACAGGCAACCCAAGGGCGGGTTCAGATACTTTTCGAAAATAACAATCACGTAAGTATGTATATCTAAATAATATTTTTTATAAGTTTTGTGTGCTGCATATCGAAATCTTTATTGATATAAAACCTTAATATGTATGTTTTAATTTTGTGCTTTATTATTTTTATATTATGCTCTATAAGAGCGTCTATTTGATTTCGTTATTTGGGATAGTTTTCGAATCAAGTTAAATATTACGTGATAAGTATCCATTCGACAGAGATCTGGGTATAAAAGTTTCAAAAATACGTAAATAATGCAAAAATACTAAAAAAAATATATTAAATTTAAGTTTTATTAATTCGCACATCTAATGCATTGTAAGCAATAAAAAGAAAAATATTTTTGATATTGATGATTATACATATTTCCCGAATGCAAAGGGTAGAAAAGATTTCTGCAAACGTGTTTTCATAGAAACTCTCAAGTCGTTAACGGGAGGGCTGCTTCAAAGTTTTAATTTTGACTGGAAACATTTTTGTCAAATCATTCCTCAGGATATCGGCTACTGACAAATTATGTTCTAAATATTTTTGAACATTGTTTTGTTGAACAGCCTGCATCCTTATCCGCTAGTCATACACAATAGAAGCACATAATTTTAATCTCAAATATAAGAAAATAGACAAATAATAAACTATTGATATCCACCAATCTGATAATAATCCACCAGTAATTAATAATTGCAAATCAAGTACAAAATATATAGGTAAATATATAATCGAAGGCAGTGGAATAAAATGCGATAAGTCGAAAAAATCTGAAACTTAGTATTTGCATTTAATAAATCATATTAATTCATGACTACGCACGTTTACAAAATTTACTTGTTTTTTCGACTTATTGCATTTTGCTTTACACCCCGTGGATGTTATATTTTCATGTAGACACCTTTGTATTATATATTAGTATTGACACAGAAATATACAACGACATAATGCAATATATTTTTTAAATATTTTAGATGATAACTCTTTTAATGGTTCACATATCAAAGACTACTATAGCATAATCATCTGAAAAAAAACTAGGTAGATAACAGATTTAATTTTTAATGTTTGTTTAGGCGTTACACAATAATAATTATGTTACATAATATCTTTTATTGATAGTCCAGTTTTTTCTCAGACACTGTAACTATACTTCCCCTTCATACTTTGTCTTTGAACCTTTGAATTTGTTACACATTTGACCTGTGCTTGGATATGTAATATTGAAGTTCGTTACATATTTTTATTTAATTTATTTTACGAATGTCAAATGACGATAAAAATTGTAACTGTTGTGTTTAAAGCACTGAAAGTGTTCATATATGCATGTAGCTCAGATATTTTAGAGAGTCTCCATCTGGCATGGAGCTGCTCACAAGAATATAAGTATGCACCAATTTTTGCAATCGAAAATTGGTTTTTGGGTTCAAGATATTGCTGTCACAATACCAAAACCTTTAGAATGTTTGGGCTCTAGTGTTGATGCATAATTATTTTTCTAATCTTTTTTAATTCCACCACCAGTTTTGTATGCCTAGTTTTATATTATGGTAATTCGAGTTTGACTCGGTGTACTTTTGTTGTGTAAAATACCAAATACATTAAATTTTTATTTTTTGCTTACGTATTTCGAATATTTTTTTATATTTCTCTTTGTATGTAAGTTTGTTAGCATCAACGAAAAAATTACGAGTAATATTCACTTGTTTAAGAATCCCGTTCGGACATTTTAGTGAATAAAAAAAATGTGCGTGAATATTTACAAAATCAAGCTAGCAAGTAAAGCTTGATAATGCGATGTTATAATCTGTATTTATATTTATCACAATAAAAAAAACGTACTGCTAATATTTGTATGTTGTCTAACAACAGAATACATTAATAAGTATGACTTAGTTCCAAAAAAAATCAGTAGACCTTCTGGATCCTCAACTGTGTTTTCAATTACAAAGACGTAAAAGCCGCATAGAAAACTGAAAAAACGAGTATGATAAAAATGATGTTCAATTATAATTCTGATGAAAAAAAAATGTTGGATAAATTATTATTTTTGTTACATATACAGTAAATGGCTATTTCAACAAGTTGTCGTTTTCAACAACAAGTTGTCGTTTCGTTTATCATAGTTATTCAGTTGTAAAACAACATTGTTCCATAAAGCCATAAACATCTAGTAAATTATACCCGTCGCTACAAAAAAAATGTTTCAACATGGATATACGATATACGTAATTTTGGTACATAACATAGGGGCCTTATTAAATATTAATGAAAATTGTAGTTTTTTGAAATAATAACGAGAAAATAATATTTTTAGAAATCTATGGATATAAAAAATGAATATATTTTTGTTACGCTTTTATGAATTATGCATTTCATATTGATGATAAAAAAATGTGTTAGTTAAAGATTTTAAAAAATTGGGTAGCTGGTGTTAAAATTTTATTAGTGTAATACATTTTTCATTTAATTATGTTTGCTGTCAACACTATCGAACATCCTGTATAGCCTACCATTTGTAGGTGCATGCAAAGTACTTAGATACATTTAATATTCCGAATTTATTTTAAACAAATAAATAGTAAGTGTTTCATATTCTTGAAATAGTCAGGTTTTTGTCTGTAACCTAGATTATAGTGAAACCGATGTTTCTAGAATCTAGAGAAGTTTCTCTCGTACCAAAAAGTCCTGATTTAAGGGTTGTTCCTGTTGTCTTCCACGTCTTCGGCTCCATGGGGCCCAACAGGGTTTTTTTCCTCTTGGGCCCCACTAATATAATTATTATAGTCAAATTATAATCACGATTTAATATTTTAAAATACCTGTTTAGTATTAATTAAATAGTTTACAATTATTAAATAATATTTAATTATTAAATTTAAAAAAAACACGAAGACAAAGGCCTTCTAACGAACCTATCACGGCCAATTCTGACTCTAAAAAGATTGCAATAATAAACGTGTATTTTAAGATATTATATCGTGATTATAATATAATTGTAATATAACTATATTATAATTTTTAATATGACTATAATATTAGTGCGGCCCAAGAGGAGAAAATATTCCTGTTGGGCTTTATGGAGCCGAAAACGTGGGGGACAACAGGAACAACCCGGATTTAACACCAGTGACCTAATTCCATAGATGCATTTCATACAATAATTTTGTCAAAATTGTTTAATTGCATTTCAGTACTAACAGAATCCTCGTAGGGTAAACCTAGTGAATTATAAATTCTGTACCTGGTTGATTACGATGTAAAGTCTTCATTGTAATACATATTTGGAACACCATTATATTACTTGTTTTATTTTTTAGCTTATTTTCATTTAGTACCTAGCAACATTTGGTAACTAGGGACTACAAGGTGAATCTAAAGATTATTTTGGATCCAGCCAGGCCACTACTCTGTCTCATCATGAACAGCCTGAAGCCGTCCACTGCTTAACATGGGCCTCCCCCACAGAGCGCCACTTTGAGCGGCTGCCTCCTGCATTACTTGACTAGGAGGTACTATTTTTATATTGCCAATTCTATGTACAATAAAACTACATGCTATACACAGCATAATTTTGTAGATTCATAAATGCGACTGTACAAAGATGGCGAATGATGCAATTGCGAAAGTTTCTAACAATACCTATAAATACTAATAACTACAGACCACAGAAATATAAATAATAATTATTAACCCTATTATATTAATAGATTATATACAGTTGGAGGGATAAAACTGGTCTTCCCGAATGTTGCAACTGCGCTCTGAGAAAACGGTCGGCAGTAACAAGAGAATGACTATTGAATGAGACAGCAATGTACAGCGAATGAAGTGGGGGCAATAGCTTCCCAGTTGCCACCCGGGGGCGATCCATGTGGGAGCAACTGGGAATATACCGAATGACTATGTAAACGTGCAACGCCTTAGTGCACTTTGTATGGTTGTTCCTTTCTACTCGTATCACCAGTCTTACCAATCCCATGTTAAAATTATGAATAGGTATCTTCTAGGCAAGCATGTACCATCGTAGATCGCATCGTCACTTTCCACCAGGTGAGATTGCCGGTCAAATGCGGGCCTATTTAGTTGTAAAAAGAATGTCTTTCAGCCGTCTGTATAGTTCAACAGAGGCCCTCTGTTATTTGATTCCTTCTTTGGTTAGTAGACTGCCCATGGTGCGGTAGCGATATCGCCGCGATATTTTACCATTGTGCGGCGTGTGTCACCGCGATATCGCTACTGCCCAATGTGAGGACAGCCTTATAAGTAAATAAAACAATATGATGCAGCCGTTATAGATGAATTACATTTTTATTGCTGATCAATTCATTAACAAATAACACATAGACTTGTACCAGAAATAACGAAATAAATACCTAATCCACGGTAAACTAGAAAACATAATGCAGTCAGAAACAGTTTAGTCTATACACGACATTTCTATACACAGCGTATACGGTTAACTTTATAATTTTACACAGATATACACGTAAATATACACTGACGGTTTTTACACGAATAACATCAATTTTTCTATTCAAGTATTTATAGAATTTCATCTATCAACCTGAATTTAAACTAAATTAAAATTGTACTAAAATACTATTACCCTCACAAGTAAGCGCACGCTCACTCAAAGAATTAGAAAATAATTCACTCCCTAATAAGATACCGATATTATAAAAACAGTAATCGTGAAGACGCAATTCGATTTTTTAACTTTTTCGTTTCTCACTTTAACATCTATGACTTTTCAGTTGAGTTGCTCATTGCATTTACGTATCACATGCGCAATAAATAGGGTTAATTTTACAATGCGTTCATAGTAAAATCGTGAGCAAATTCGATTTGATTTCACAATAACATGCAAGCGAGACGCACTATGAATTGTTTTCCACACGCTTACTGTTACACTGCGTTAACTCCCGACAGTAAAGTATCAAAGTAATTAACACCAGTCACCAAATATAAGGAATGTTTATACATTGTCCCTGCGCGCAGGCGCGACCATCTGTCTCAATCTGTGAACAAATTGGTACGCAACAAAAAATCATTTCACTGTCCGTTTTTTCATTTTTCTCACTTTCCCTGATTTCGAGGGGTTCTTGCTTTTTAAAGGAATGTCTTGTCTATCGTTTGGTGCGTCTGAATCGGAGGGTCTGTCTGACTTTTTGGTATATACGGGGTTATCATTGGCATCATGGTCCGAACTGTCCACACCGTTTTCCATTCTAACGGTGTTAGTGTAATTCCTCGTTGGGCTGACATCCATATTGTCATCCGAGTCATAGTTTCCATTGGGCTCGTGCCTTTTGTATTGGAACGAATGCCTGTAGTTGATATCTTCATCGGAATCTGCTGTCCTCGATACTTTGTATCTCCGGTTAATGTTTTGCAAAGACTGATTCTTCTGGAGCTCCCCTTGGATTGTATCTCGTATGTTTATTTCTGAGATAGATTTGGTGCAGTAGTCTTCTTTGTCTGATTCGGAGTATTTTCTGGAGAGACGTCTGTCGAAGATGTTGGTAGGTTCGGTGGATTGCAAAGGCTGTACCGGTGCCTTGACAAACACTTCAGGGCCTCCTCCGTAGATTTCTGTGAAGAACCTCCACAGCTCTTCGCTGAGTTGAGCGTGGTCGGAGCCCAGTTTCAGTTGGTGAATTATGGTGCCATCTTTTTCCTGTAAATTATTTTCTTTGATTAACATAATGTTTTGGAAAGAATACTTACTCTTTTAGCTCGCTGAAATGGCAATGGGCAGGCCACATCGCTTGTAGAACTGACAACCGATGGGGAAGAAAGGTTCTCGAGCGGCGACCACGAACCGGAAGACGCAGCGTAGGCTTCCCATTCGGTGGACCGACGATCTGGTGAAAGCCGCGGGGAGCCGATGGATGCAGGAGGCGAGCAGCCGCTCAAGGTGGCGCGCTCTGGGGGAGGCCTATGTTCAGCAGTGGACGTCTTCAAGCTGTTGACTTACTCTTTACCCTGTTTTTATTTGGATTTTGGATTTCGGAAACAGCATCCGTATTATGGTAGACATTTCTCAAATCAGGACAGAGCATTTTGATTATGCATTTATAATTTTGAGAGCAAGGAATGGAACACCTTGCCGGCGTCATTAATTTCTGAAAACTGTGAAACTGTAAGCTCGTTCTGGCTTATTTCATTACATGTTTACATTGTGCACATAAGTCAATGTTTTTAGCTGTTTGTTTTCCAAGCAATAAATAAATAAAACTGCCTTCCTAACTAAACAGCATTCGCGTGTAATGATATTCGATTTTGATAATTTAGTTGATTCTACAATGTTACCACATAAACTTTACATATAAATATACACATAGACATATACACATGTATACATACACGGATATATATATATATATATAAATATATATACCAACACACCCTTTACACTTACACTTTACATATATTATCGATGAGAGTTGTATTTAGCATGATTTTTTTCCCCTATTTGTCTATTCTATGATAAGTTTTTTCTTTCCAAATTTTACTGTTATCCTACTGCTTTTTGTGACATAATAATAAGTGTTAAACTATTGGGAGAAGCCACTGATTCCTGAAATACAGTTTAAAAACTAGTTCGGGAATCTATGGATTCATTAAAATAATGTAATAATATTTATGTTACTTTACTTAAGTTTTGAAATAAAACACCGTTCATATTTATGTCAATAAACTATTTTGTTTGTTGTTTGTTTGTTAATGTCAGACGAAGTCGCTGTGCTGAGCGCGTGAATATTAACTCGACATTGTCGAAAAAAAAATGGATGTAACGATATTGGTCCTTTGAAATATTTCAAAACCGACAAAGCACAGGCAGTTTGGATATTTTACAAAGAATCAACTGACCCATAAGCAAACTTAAAAATGTTTTTCAACACATTTGCTCAAAAAATGCATTTACAAAGCCTGTATACATTGTTCGAAAGTTAAACATTACGCACCATACAACGGAGCGTGCGGTAAGATGGGTGCGGACTCTCACCTAAGTACCGACTTTACCGCATCCTCCGTTGTATTGCGCCGTGCGTAACCTTTACGGTGGGAGTTTTGGCGGGAACGTGAAAAAGTTCACGTCGTTGCATTGTATTAACTTATGCTTTTTCTAGTGTTAATGTTTAAAATTAGTGGCATTTTACGCATTAAGTGCTGAATTATTAGTATAAGTGTGGGCAAGTGATATAATGTAGTGAAACGTGGTTTTTCGTGTTGCTTCCAAAATTCCATAGAAGCCTCTAGTAAAGTTGCCACTACTTTACTAGGGCATGACTTAGACTGGATTATGACTACCTGACTTAGACTGGACTATGACTACCCTGACTGACTGTGACTAAGACTTGACTTTACATGAAATATTTCATAATACGACGAAAAACTACAATACTTGACACTGGCTAAATACACTATGTGTGGAGCCAAACTATAAGAAAAAAAAAAACCTTTACGGTTTTTTTTTTCATTTCAATAAAATATAATATAAGAATTTCACCAAGGAGTTTCACATTATGAGAATAAATAAGCTGAATGATCGAAACTCCTTGGAAGCGTTTTTGCTCAATGCGTTTGTCTCACTTTAATACTAAAGAGAAAATGAAATTAGTTTCATTAGTTATCTTTAGAGATATAGTTCTAAATTTCACCACACGCACGTGGCGCCATTTGCATTGTAAATGCGCGCCATTTTAGCCCATTTTCATATTAGATTAGAAACATAAAGATTGTTTTTTGCGACTTTGCCACTAATAAACAAAAGTTTGTTTCATTACCTATTGTACTGTTTTCTCGCAAATGTGTTGAAAAACGTTGTAAGATACACGTGCGGAAATTTCTACAAACTCGTGACTATGGTAAGGCTTCGACTTCATCTCGGGCTTACATTTGTCAACTCGTTTGTAAAAACCAACTTACCACCCTAATATCATAAATAACTATTCCCTCACCAACGTAATGCTGAAATGTATAACATTACAGTTGCAATGTAATGCTCGACTCTGCAACATTACATTACAGGTGAATGCTCCATGTGAGGGAGCATCTTTTAGGTTATCTATGTCAAAAATCCTTACCAGCTTGCTAACGATCCCAGAGTTATCGACGGGCGGAGGCGGCGTGTGCGTCTTGTTCCGCACAAATGCTTGCCACTGCCGGAACCAATGCATGCTGATCGCGTATATCACTCGCGGACGCTCCTGCGCCTGCAATATTACCACAGAATATATTATACCAACCGCGGGGAGCCGATGGATGCAGGAGGCGAGCAGCCGCTCAAAGTGGCGCCCTCTGGGAGGCCTACGTTCAGCTGTGAACGTCTCCTGGCTGTTGATGATGTGTGAATAGGACCACCCCGTCTCTTCCCGTGGGTGCTGTAAGAGCCGGCTAAGGGAATATCCAGGGAATGGGCAGCACTATTATTCTCGGTACATCAAAATGTTCTGCGATCACCAAGCCGCCTGCCAAGCGTGGTGATTATGGCAAACCTATCTTCTATGATAAGCGTCTAAAGTGGCGTTTTATGGGGAGGCCTATGTTCAGCAGTGGTGTCCACAGATATTTTATTCATCATCATCATCATCACCCTGAAGACGGCCGCTGCTGAACATAGACATCCTCATAAAGAGCGCCAGTTTGAGCGGCTGCTTGGCTCCCGCGGTCCTGACCAGGTCGTCGACGCACATATACCTGGATATCATTAGTACCAGTGAGGCGGCGCACGCGACGTTACCTGGAAGGCGGCGTGCAGCTCGCAGAAGAGCGCGAGCTCGCGGGCGCGGCGCGTGCGCAGGCGGGCGGCGGCGCGCGCGCACGCCGCGCACTCGTGCACGTGCGACACCGCGGGCCCGCCGCCGAAGCTGGGGGCACACGGTACAGCACACTCTCACACGCATCCATCGTTGAACATTCAAAATTAACGATTCGTTGAAGTCGAATATTCGTTTGTCATTTTCTTTTTTCAGTGTTATATGTATTCTATGTATGTATTTACAAACAAATATATCAAAAAATGACGAAGTCACAAGCATTTTAAAATACAAGAATAGAAAGAGACAACGCAAACGAGCAGTGACGTCAGAAATGATTTCTTCATGGTATCTCATTACTAAGCTGAGCTGCATATAATCTCCTTGCATGTGACGTCACAGCGCCATACTCTACGGTTTTTTTTTTAAATGAATGACATGACGAGCTAGTCGTTCGCCTGGTGTTAAGCGTCACGGCTGCCCATAACAGTTGCAGTGTCACTCGGAACTCTAAATTAAAGTTTCGCGAGACACTGCGCACTGCGCAAGTCATCTTGGTACATCACACAGTCTAAAAAAGATTTCTGGACTGTGAGATCAGTTCATAAGTCTCATTTGCTCAGTAATTTCATTAGCTACAATGCCCTTCAAACCGTAACACAGTAGTGTTTGCACACTACTGCTTGGCGGCAGAAAAACTGGCAAAGCGGTGGGACCTACTTAGACGAACTTTGCAGAAAAATCCTGTCACCTACTAAAAATTATTATTATTAACCAATTGTACTTATTTTTCAATTATTACATTATTTGTTAACCTATTTTAATAAAATAATATTTACTCGTTAACTTTTACTAGTAGTCAAATTTTCTTTTTTTTTATAACTAAATAGGCCCGCATTTGACCGCAATCTCACCTGATGGAAAGTGACGACGCGGTCTACAATGGTACATGCTTGCCTAGAAAATACCCGCGACTTGAAGAGCTCCAGATTGTACTTATCGGGAAACAAAAACGCTGGTAAAGTATTCCATTCCTTGGCTGCTCGGGTTATAAATGTCGAGTCAAGCCGAGAGCTTTGTGCGAATTGAAAGAATATCAACCATAACGTAGCTGTACGTCTTGTCGTCCAATGGTGAAACGGAGATGGTAAATAAAAAAAAAAAAAATAACTTAATTAGTCCACACAGGTAGTAAGGGAGGTACATCAACTTGTAGTATAGTAAATAAAAAAAAAATTGGTTTGCGTAAAGTTAAAGTTATTGTGTATTTACAAACAATGGACCTCAGTCGAAGCACTGTCCCTCACACTAGGTCGAACCTTATAGTGAGGTCACAGGAATCTCCTTCGGAGACAAGATGGTGGAATTAGATCGTGTAGTAGTCAAACAGCATATACACTCACTGTTCGTAGAGTAGCTCCCACAGAGGTTGCGGTATGACGGCTGCAAACATGTGTAGATGAGACGCCCGATCCGCTCGGACGCCGCCGTGGCAGCAAACAAAGTCACTGTTGTCTATGGGACCCGGCTCTGCCCATGTGTTGAATCTAAAATAGGAGATACATTGTTTGAATCTTAGAGTACAGACTATAGCATAGAGAGAACTTGATTACGTGTCAAGCGTACCACTTTTTTGGACACTTATATGATGTGGACACTTTGATGTGAATGAGTCTGACAGATTTGTATAGAAAAAACAGTTGACTCGAGTCGAATAAAATGGTACGGTGACTTTTCGCAAGCGTAGCTAATTACTATATGTTTGTTTCTTTCCTTCGCCACTGACGCAGCGACGTGTGAGCAGTACAAATATAATATTGTTTTGATGATCTCTCTATGCTTTAGTCTAGTTTGAATTCACATGTTTTTAACCACTTATCTCAAAAAGTTTTTTGTTTGCAAATAGGCCAACGTTTGACTGCAACTCACCTGGGCCCTAATTCTTTATGGAAACACACGGGGTCTAGCAAAGATCCCTTTCCATTAGCGTTAACGCTAAACGATAACTCAAAATGTATGGGAATGACATTAGCCATGACATTAGCTGCGGAAAAGTTGCAAAACTTTGAAATTGACTAAAAATTACAAAAATGTGCGTAAACGCCGACCTATAATAAATCGCGTACCATACATAAAAAAGATGTACTTTCGATGTAAAAACTGCGTGATCTTTTAGACTAATTGCAAAATTTCGGATTGCTTACTTGTTGATCCACTGTTTTGAGATGTAGAACTTGATGTCATTTGGTTCAAAGGTGTCCAGAATCTCGGCCGCTTTCTGCCGCAACACTGCCATCTGAGGGTTCACTTTTCTGTAATTATTGCCACACTACGTTAAAGAAAAACTCTTTTATAAAAGAAAAAGGTTTAAATCGACTTCAACTCTATACAGAACAGTACTTGGATGACATGTTTTTTCCAGTTATCCAAAACTACTGAACGTCGAAAAGAATATACAAGGTGTGTTTGAATTGGTATGTTATCCCGAAAGGGGGGGACTGGGACCATGATAGCCCACAAGTTGTGAGAGCCTTACTTGACACTGCGTATTTCCAAAAATCCATACTAAAAAAAAATCCACTCACAAAATTGCACGTGCGATCGCTACGAGAGTTAACAAGATACTATAAATTCATTTCTAAACACAGGTCGTTAAACTTATTTAAGTGCATTCGGTCAAGGACGAAGTTCAACCACCCAGCTGCGCTAGGGCTATCTTCGAACGTAAACTTTACATGACATTTCTTCAATGAAAAACTATTAATTTAGAAACGTCGTAGAAGAAACATTGTCTACCTTGGGGAGTAGATTTACCCCCTTTCGGGATAATATACAAATTCAAACTCAGATAGTAGAAAGTAAGAATATCCAGGGAAGTGACAGCAGCATTCTCCTCTGCAGTATAATCTACTGCGATCACCAAGACCCCTGCCAAGCGTGGTGGTTATGGCAACCCCCTTTCTGATGGAGGAACCTATCTTCAGCAGTCGACGTCATCCAGCTAATGTTGTGATGCGATGTAAGGCTGCCCCCACATAGGGCGGTAGCGATCCTCGAGCGTCTTCGTGCGATATCGCGGCGTTATCGTGAGTAAGTCGCTTGAGGATCGCTACCGCCCTATGTGGGGGCAGCCTAAATATGATTCTTTAATTTTATGTTTCTGCAGTACGATTTATAATACACCGGAAAACTTGTATTGACTCGAATGACACTGGTGTTCTATTCATGTGACTGTCCTGTTAGCTCAGTTGGTAGTAGCTCTGCCTTCTGAACTGTAGGTTGTGGGTTCGATTCCCATTCAGGACAAACATTTGTGTGATGAACATAGGTGTATAGGTGTTTGTTCTGTGTCTGGCTGTTATATCGTATTCTATGTATGTATTTACAAACAAAAATTATCTAAGTATTGTTATCAGTTATCTGGTACCCATAATACAAGCTATGCTTAGTTTGGGGCTAGATGGCGCTGTGTGAAATGTCCACACATTACAGGATGCAATTTAATTCATTAGAATAAATTGAGTGCACAATAGTACATTATTTATGGATAATTCATCATCATCATCATTTTTCATCATTAACAGCCTAAAGACGTCCACTGCTGAACATAGGCCTCCCCCAGAGCGCGCCACCTTGAGCGGCTGCTCGCCTCCTGCATCCATCGGCTCCCCGCGGCTTTCACCAGGTCGTCGGTCCACCGAGTGGGGGGCTGGCCTACGCTGCGTCTTCCGGTTCGTGGTCTTCGGTATAGTGTCGGACTAACTTGGCTCTGATGTCCTGAGCTGTGTTAGTAGCGGATAATTACTAAAGGGTAAAGAGTGCAAATGATTTTATTGAAAACTATGAAGATTGCCGCGACGCCTAACATAGTTTACACGAATGATTTTGATACTATTTAAAGTTTTTTTTTACCTTGTTTGCAATATTTAAAAACTGTTCTTAATTATTTTTATTTAATTTTGTACTGTAGCGGTCGATTAAGTAAGTTATCCCATTTTTTTTGAGTTATCGACAAGTGCCAAAATGATGCGTTAGATTTCAAAAATGTTGGTCCACACCTGACCGGTGTCTTTTATAGGTACCCAGTTTCAATGGATGCTAATGAATTCAATTACAGTATATAAAAAAAGTTACCTGTAGAATAGCACATATGCCTCGCATGATGCAAGCTGGTGTAAAGGCACCGGCGCCACACTTGCATCATCAAACGTGTACCAAGATCTGTGATTCTTCGCACTGCAAGTGTAGTGCCCGCCGCCCGCAGTTCCCGAGTGACAGATCACTGCACATAACTCGTACCGGGTGATCTTTGACGTGCAATCTGGAATATTGAACTGCTGTATAAATAATTTGGCCGTGTGGTCCCGGCTGTGTGAGAATAGGACCATCCCGTCTCTTCCCGTGGATGCCGAAGAGCCGGCTAAGGGTATATCCAGAGAATGAGCAGCAGCTGGGGATGTGACCTAAGGGGCGAAAAATCGTTTTTATAAATAATCGATTATTTTTTTGACGAAAATATCGATTACATAAAAATCGATTTTTTGGTAAAATCAATAACCGATTTTTTTTAAATAATAGATTTTTGCCGTAATAGAATGGGAATGACATTAGCTGCGGAAAAGTTATCCGCAGGTATCTTGCTAGACCCGCAGGAATTTGGTAGCGGTGTTGCATTATTATTTTTAATGCAAGTAGGAAAAAAAATTAAAACACAAAATAAAAAAATCGATTTGTAAATAATCGATTTTTTGATAAATAATAATCGATCAATAAAAATCGATATTTATTTAAAAAAAACCATTTTTTTTAACATCCCTAGCAGCAGCATTCTCCTCGGTACATTAAAATATGAGATCACCAAGCCGCCTACCAAGCGTGGTGATTATGGCAATCTCCACCCCTCTATCAAATCAAAAGATTTATTTGCTAAAATACATGTATAGGTGTTACAATAAGTTTTGCTCATGTAATTAGTCTGCAAGCAGACGTGCCAATATTATTTAATAACTAATTACTATTTTTATTATTTATAATTTATAAGTAAATATTGGTAAGCGTCCAAGGTGGCGTTTTATGAGGGAGGCCTGTGTTCAGCAGTGGGCATCTTCCGGCTGTTAAATAATGGACATTTCAATTTTTGCATGATACCAAAATTAGAAAAACCATTTCGAGATATTCCTATAAAGAGCTCATGTATCAAATTTCAGATTATTATATTCAGTATTTCTCAAAATATTATTTAAAAACTAAAAAGAATTGTGGGGAGTTACGATATCGACCTAATTTGTACAATGACTGTTTTATACAAAGGCATTTTAATATTTTTGTGCTGGCGCTGTGTGAAATGTCCACACATAGCTAATTTTACAAGTAAAATAATGTACTAAAGACCTTTTTCCTAATAACTATGGTATTTACCTTTATGTGTGTAAGGCGCCATGTTTAGGTCGTGCACGGGGAACGAGACCCGCGCGGCGACCTTCGCACTGAACATAAGTTCGTGCCGGAAACGCTTGAGGTGAACGCACAGCACTTCCGGTAGTCGCACAACTCCCGACAACTTCACGCCGTTGCGGAGCTTGTTGCAGCGGGAACAACTGGGAAATAAAATGAATAGCGGTGCGAAACTTTGTTGCTATTAAGTTGGGCGAATTTGGCTGGGCAGTAACATTTTAAATATAATATCGCTTTTAAAAAAGAGTTAAAAGCTAAACTTAAATCGCCTTAACTTCGAATATCGATTAAAGTTTCTGAAAGGGGCATCGCCTGCCCCTTTCTCGCAAAACAGAGATCGTGTGGAACTTCCTCACAGCTTCAATGCATAATTTGTGGAGTCACATGTCAGAGATTGTTATGTAGTGCTACCATGGAAGTACCACAGCTTAGTGACATGATGATGTCCTCCTTGTCAGCTTTCGACAACGGCGACCCTTTCATCTACTTCCTATCATGAGCCCTAATATGGCTCGCCATACCAAATTTGGTTTCAAATGTGCGATCACATGCACTGCAGTAGAGTTGACCAGCACTGTTGTAAGTATAAACGTAGGAGGGCTTGACGCGAGTTTTACGAAGTACCACAGCTTAGTAATGAGGTACTATGAAGCAGTACTTTTTGACGTCACAGCGTGTTTGAGCCACAGACCTAGAGTTTTTTCGTTACTCTCAAAAGACTCACGAAGCGTGGGACCGAGAAGTACAAAATAAAGTACACAAACTATCACTTGTACCACGTATCACGTGTACTTTATTTTGTACTTCTCGGTCCCACGCTTCGTGAGTCTTTTGAGAGTAACGAAAAAACTCTAGGTCTGTGGCTCAAACACGCTGTGACGTCAAAAAGTACTGCTTCATAGTACCTCATTACTAAGCTGTGGTACTTCGTAAAACTCGCGTCAAGCCCTCCTACGTTTATACTTACAACAGTGCTGGTCAACTCTACTGCAGTGCATGTGATCGCACACACTGCCCGAGAGGAAAAGAGACAGTGAAATAATGGCGGATGTGTCAGAGTACTAGCACAAAAAGAGTTCAATATCGGTTCAATCTGTTTTACGACGAAGAGCATAACTGATCATGTACCATAGTTCCGTTATCAAAGTGCGAAATACTATTTTTGAGGCTTTTAAATCTTATTTCGTAAGTGAATGTGTACAAAACATACTATCTCGAGCAACACAAGTATCAAAGCAAACTTATCACAAATTTCATTGCAATATTAATAGTCATATTATGTTTATTTTGGTGTGGTATCTCGATGTAAAACCCGTTTATTTTGTAGATTACAAATGCTCCTTCCGATATATCCAATATTTGTGCGCAGTGCAGTGTCACGCGAAACTTTATTGTTTTAAAGATCCGAGTGATCCTGCAACTGTTATGGACGGCCGTGTTGCTTAACATCAGGTGAACGACTAGCTCGTCACGTCATTCAATCGCATAAAAAAAATTAATTTAAGTGTTTCAATTTTTTATTATTTAGCAATTTTACTGCAAAAGTTTGAAGGATCCCAGTAAATAAAATGCCTGCTATTTTATTTCAAAAACTATGGGAGCCTGTAAGTAGGTTCAATATTTAGTAAATACTACAATTAACTTGTCCCAAATATTCAAGATCTCAATCATAACAACAGTTTTTCACACAAACAATTTCGTAAATTTGTAGTCCCATTTTCAAACTGTCATTTATTGTTGGTCTTGTACAAAAGTTTATGGTTTGAGCTGCCACTTTGTATTCATGTCTCTTAAAAACTTAAAATGCTAAAGACTTTGTAATTTTTTCGGAGATATTTAATGCTTGTTTTCACAACAGTTGATTTATTTTATTTATGCAATAGTAATATAGAATTTTTTTTTTTTTTTTTTTTCTCTCTGGTTGTCAGAGCAGTGACAGTGTTCTAAAAAGTGCTCCCAATTTTAATTAAAATACACGGGTTAAACAACACAGGAAATCCTCAAACTACAGAAAATCAATAACTAGAAGCCAAATCGAAACTTATTTTCACTATAACAGCACTTTTCCAAAGAAATCTAGTGGAATAAAGCAACAAATAACAGTTGGAGGCAGAACATAACCAAAGAGTATGTAACGGTACGTGAAGTGGTGACAACATTGTATAGCTAAAGAAAGTGCGTTCCGAATCACGCAAAACACGTAGACTATACTCATCATGGATAACAGTGGTATGTCGGAGGATATGTTAAAACTATTTCAAATGGTGAAAAGTGAACTAGAAAAACAAACTGCAACAATTACACAGAGTGTAACTGCCACTTTGATGCGTGCTATAGATGATAAAGTGCAACCGATATTAGAAGAAAACAAAAAATTAAAAGTGGAAGTACAAACATTGAACAGAAAATTAAAATACTTGGATGACGCAAACAGAAAAAATAATTTGTTACTGCATGGTGTCATAGAAACAGAAAATAACTACGAAGAACTATTTAATAAAATAAGTTCCATCTTACAAAAGGTAAATGTCAATATAGAAAAATTTGAATTGAATAAATATCACAGATTGGGACGTAAACAAGAAGGAAAAACAAGACCTATACTAATCGCTTTTACTTCTTATCAAAGGAAAATAGAAATATTGAAAAATAAAGCAAAAATGCCCGAGCAGACTTATATAACAGAGGATTTTTCTAAAGAAACAATAGAACTACGCAAAAAGCTGCAAAAACAGGTGGAACAAGAAAGAGAGAAAGGAAACGAAGCTTTCGTTAAGAACAACAAAATTATAATAAAGGGAAAATCCGAAGTGGAAAAAAGGAAAAGAGAATCCTCTGTATCACCTGCGAATATTCACACACCAACGCGTCCCATGGGAGGGGAAAAAAAAAAAAAAAAATTATTGCTCCATCCAAGTTGCACAAAACAGATGCATTTGCTTACATGAGAGCCAGATCACACTCACTGTCAGAGAAACACACTCAACATCAGAATGTATAGCAATCACCAGACACCGGAAAGGAGAGAAGAATAAAAATTACAGAAACAACGCTAAAAACTACCAAACAGATCCCCAATACGGCTGGTCACCGTGGGGTGATAGACCAAAACCCCCAAAAGCTTGCAGTAGAGAATTCTAACGATATGCTACCCAAAAAACAATATTCTGAAAATACAAAACAACGATTTAAGAAAAAAATCAATATAGCTACACTAAACACAAGGTCAATAAAGTCACAAGAATTTTTAATAGAGTTAGAACATGCATTGGAAACCGTTAACTGGGACATTATAGGCTTGAGTGACGTGAGAAGAGAGGAGGAGAAAACTGAGGAACGCGACAAATACATACTATACCATATCAATGAAAAAACGGGAATATACGGAGTTGGATTTATGGTTAAGAAGTATTTGAAAAACGAAATATTGGAATTCCGAGGAATATCAGACAGGATCGCCATTTTGGATATAAAACTCCCTGGCTATAAACAACCAACTTCAATCGTCCAAATATATGCTCCAACGGAGGTTTCCCAGAAAGACATAAAAGATGAATTTTACAGCAAACTTAACCAAATCATGCCTAGTTTGGGTAGAACAGTTATTATAATGGGAGACTTTAACAGCCAAATCGGAAAAAGGAATAAGAACGAGGATAATATACTTGGCCCATACTCAACTGGGAAAAGAAATGACAACGGGCAAAGACTGTTAAATTTTACGGTAGAGAATAACTTACACATCATGAACAGCTACTACAATAGGAAATACAGTAGAAAATGGACGTGGGTTTCACCTGATGGGAGGACTAGGAATGAAATAGATTTCATTATAACAAATAAACCAAGAGTGTTTTTTAATGTGGAGGTTATTAATCAACTCAACTACAGCACTGATCACAGAATGCTTCGAGGACAAATATACGCACTAGAACCAAAACTACCGAGGAAACTCATTAAAAATTGTAAAAAACCAATATCCTTACCAATTGCAAGAAATATTCTAGAATCATTACAAATTAATTTAAAAACAACAACAAAGAATTTGAAAGATATCCAAGAGAAGTATGATGCTCTCGAAAGAGAACTACAGAAGATTGAAAACAGAACTAGAACAAAGAAAGATACTAAAGACAAAATAGGTCCAGAAGCAAGAAATTTGATTATACAGAGGAAATCTTTATATAGTGACAGGAAAAAGAACAAAAAGAAGATAGAAACCTTGAGTAAAGATATCAATGTACAAATCAGGAAACAGACACAAAAAATAAGGAACGATACAATAAACTATTACATAGAAAAATCAGGAGGAGTCAAAAAAGCTTGGGACGAATTAAGAGAAACTACAAACTGGATAGACAACTTGACACACCATAAAGATAAGAAAAACAAGAAAAACAGAATCGAGATATTAGAAGTAGCTACAGATTACTACCGTGAGCTATATAGCGGTGACGATATACTAGAAGAAATACATCAACTTATGGAAAAAAACACAAATATTAGGGAAGAAATCCCAATCATACTGAAAGACGAAGTAGACAAGGCTATCAAATCCCAAAAAAAAGGTAAAGCACCGGGTGAAGACTGCATATCTAACGAACTTTTAATAGGTTCATCTAATGCAACGCTAGACACTATCACAGATTTATTTAATGAAATTTTAAACACAGAATATATACCCCACCAGTGGACTACGTCAACTATAGTGCTCCTTCATAAAAAAGGCAAAAAAGATAGTATAGCAAACTACAGACCCATTAGCCTGATGTCTAACGTTTACAAAATATTTTCTAAAGTACTGCTAGATCGTTTAACAAAGACTTTGGACGAAAACCAACCCAGAGAACAAGCCGGTTTTCGCAATGATTTTTCAACAATTGATCACATACACACAATAAAACAAGTAATTCAGAAATGTAACGAATATGGCATTACGTATTATTTGGCATTTGTAGATTATAATAAAGCGTTTGACTCGTTAAAACACACAAAAATATGGGATGCTCTAGCAACACAAGGAATTACCAATAAATACATACGATTAATCAAAAATATATACAAGAACATGAAAGCAAAAATAAGAACAGAAAGAGTAGGAGAATACTTCCCTATAAAAAGAGGAGTCAGACAGGGAGACCCACTATCACCGAAACTTTTCTCGGCAGTACTTGAATTTATATTTAGACGTCTCGAATGGGGCAAATATGGACTAAACATCAACGGAATGCAATTAAACCATCTGAGATTCGCAGACGATCTGATTCTAATCTCTCAAGATCCAAGAAGCCTACAAGAAATGCTCGAACAGCTTGTGTACGAAAGTGATACAGTTGGACTCTCAATGAACACTACAAAGACCAAAGTAATGACAAATTTTGACATAATCCCCATCACAGTCAACGGCACCATCATAGAATATGTAGAAGAATATACATACCTCGGACAGATATTATCACCAAAAGACCTTACAACAAAAGAAATAAATAACAGGGTACAGCTAGCATGGAAAAGATATTGGTCCCTTAAGGAAATTGTCAAAAATCATCAGGTACCACTCAAAGCTAAGAAAAAAGTATTTGATTCATGTATCTTACCCGTAATGACATATGGATGTCAAACATGGAGCTTAACTAAACAAAATATGCGTAAGCTGGAGACCTGTCAACACAGTATGGAACGAAGCATGCTTAACGTTAAGTTAAAAGACAAAATAAAGTTAGAAACATTACGAAATCAAACTAAGATTAAGGATGTCTCCTACCATATAAAAAAACTAAAATGGAAGTGGACAGGTCATATGATGAGGAGTAATAAAGAAAAATGGGCTAAGGATGTAACAGAATGGTGTCCCAGACAGAATAAAAGAAGGAAAGGGAGACAGCGTGTCAGATGGGAGGATGATATTCGGAAAATCGCTGGTGTTACTTGGAGAAGGATGACCCATAATCGAAAAGTATGGCAAGCTTTAGGGGAGGCCTATGCGGGAACGCAAGACAATCTCAATACCGGTGTTTAATTATTTTACTAACTGTCATATATTCATGTATTATATTTTAAGATTGTTGAATAAAGGCTATTATTATTATAATATAGAATTTATTGGTTACCTGTACATATTATCGCCTTTGAGTTCGTCCGCGCTAAAGAAAGCAGCGAGACAGTCTTGTAATGAGACGACGGGCCCGTAGAACCAAGATCGAAGCCAGCTCAGTACCCACCACACCTAAGATAATAAACCATTGTTATACATATCCAGCAAGGGGGCGGGGCTTAGTGGCGCGTCTCATTTTTTTTTATTTGATTGAATGACGTGACGAGCAAGTCGTTCACCTGATGTTAAGTGACACGGCCGCCCATAACAGTTGCAGTATCACCCGGAACTTTAAACCAATAAAGTTTCGCGTGACACTGCACTGCGCACGTCATCCTGAGACATCACCCAGTGTAGTAATCAGATTACTAGACTGAGTGATCAGATCATAAAGTCTCATTTGCCCAGTAATTTCACTAGCTACAATGCCCTTCAAACCGGAACACAGTAGTGCTTGCACACTACTGCTTGGCGGCAGAATAACTGGCAATGCGGTGGTACCTACCTAGACGGACTTTGCAGAAAAGTCCTACCACCTAGCATGGCCTGATGGTGGTATATGCAGTTGACCGGAGCGCCGGGCGCCTGCGGCGAGAGCTGAGAAGCGCTCCTCACTTTTCCACTGGCATTCGGACGTGTTGAACGTATTAAGATTTCGTATACGTATTTCGCGTTATTGTTACCTTGTTAAGTTTACTTCTCTTGTCGTTGTCTTGGTTCAGTTTGTGATGATTAAAGGTTGTATTAAGTTTAGTTACCTAATTGTTTTCCTTTAAAAATATTAGTTCTAAAGGCTAGTTCATAAAACCATATTAATTTTATGATTGTAAATAGGTCAGGGACAAAGTCTCTCAGTGTTTTGTATGTATGGATTTTAAATAAAATTTCTTTGGTTGTAGTGGCTGAAGTCGTCCACTGCTGAACATAGGCCTCCCCCAGAGAGCGCAACTTTGAGCTACTCGCCTCACCAGGTCGTCGGTCCACCGAGTGGGGGGCCTACGCTGCGTCTTCCGGTTCGTGGTCGCCACTCGAGAACCTTCCTTCCCCCATCGGTTGTCAGTTCTACGATGCACGATGGCTGTACTGTTAGTACCTCACTGTTTGGATACCATTAGAAGACGGCACTATGAAGTAATCTCACCAGTACCATTACTGATACTATCCGCTGGTACTACTCACATAAAGGCCAATTTAACGCAATACAATATATTAAGATTCCAAAAATATGTTTTACTCCTTATTCCCATTCGTTTCGTCTTCGAAAATGAGCGAGCATAACTACTGAACAATCGGAGTTATTGATTTTGCCTTCCAGTAAAAAAAAAAGAAACAAAAACAATTGTTTCATTAAAAAAAAAATAATAGAAAGATGCAGTTAGTTTCCGGGTAAATATGAGACGCTGGGTAATTACGTATCTCCCAACAAGTTTGCAACGGGCATAAAGCTCGCGATCACCGCTGTTAAACGTCCCTTTGTATTGTGTATTACAAAAGCAGAGCCGTCACCCTCTGTCGGACAGTCAATGATCTAAAAAACGTATTCTAAACCTATTATTTCCCACTGATTGGTAAAACCCAAGCCACTTTGACAGCAATTACGACTGCGACTATAATTATATAATAATAATAATTTATTATAATTTCATTCAGGGATAGGCGAGCAATAGGCAGGCGACTGGCTTCCTTAATACGATTTCCAGTGACAACATGCAACCGATTGCTAAGTGTTTGCTGTCGCTTTGCTACTGCTGTTGTAACTTTTACATAATACGGCAACCGGCTGTGTTTCAAAAGAAGAGTGAATAGGTTTTTACTTAGTATATTTACTTCATCTACACCTTTGATCGCATCGTCACTTCCGCTCAGGTGAGAGCGTAGTCAAATGCTAGAAGAGTCAGATGTAAAAAAAAAACGCGAAACTTTTCCGCGACCTACGATGGTGATGATGATGAGTGATAGTGACGAAGTGATTACCCAGGAGTCCTGATGATGATGCGGCGCGTGATGCGGCTGTTGGCACCGTAATACGGCAAGGTGTTCCCGCGAAGGGATCGGCAGGGATAAGTCTTGGAACGTCTCCACCCGAGTCGACACCTGTAATCAATGCTGATGGTTTCGGTTCATCATCATCAACAGCCTGAAGACGTCCACTGCTGAACAAAGGCCTTCCCCAGAGAGCGCCACTTTGAGCAGCTGCTCGCATCTGCATCCATCGGCTCCCCGTGGTTTTCACCAGATCGTCGGTCCACCTAGTAGAAGCTAGCTGCTGCGTCTTCCAGTTCATGGTCGCCACTCGAGAACCTTTCATCCCCATCGGTTGTCAGTTCCACGAGCGATGTTGCCTACCCATTGCCATTTCAACATGAAAGGTGGACCGACGATCTGGTGAAAACCGCGGAGAGCCAATGGATACAGCGGCGAGCAGCCGCTCAAAGTGGCGCTCTCTGGAGGAGGCCTATGTTCAGCAGTGGACGTCTTCAGGCTGTTGATGAGGAACACATCACATAATCAGGCAGAAGACGTCCCAACTTACCCTGTTACAAATGAGACACTGCACGGCGGATAATAGCTTCCCGTCGAATACATCGGACACAATACTTCGATACCGAGTGGCGCCACTTGTGCCATCGCCGCTGCCGCAACCGGCTGATTTACTGCACGAAAGATAGAAAGAAAATACAGTTACTCAAAAATCCTAGTTTTATTTGTTAATAACGCGACGAGCTAGTCGATCGTCTGGTGTTAAGCGTCACGGCCGCCCATAACAGATGGCAGTATCACTCGGAACTCTTTAAAGTTTCGCGTGCCACTGCATTGCGCACGTCATCCTGAGACTTCACACAGTATAGTAATAAGATTTCCCGACTGCGAGATCAGATCATAAAGTCTCATTTGCCCAGTGATTTCACTAGCTACAATGCCCTTCAAACCGGAATACAGTAGTGCTTGCACACTACTGCTTGGCGGCAGAATAACTGGCAAAGCGGTGGTACCTACCTAGACGAACTTTGCAGTAAAGACATACCACCTCTAACCACCACCTCCACACGAGATGTATATCCAAAGATGAGTCCTCCGAGTATATAAAATACTAGCGGCTCGCCCCGGCTTCGCACGTGTAGTGTTATAGCCTATGTTACTCAGGGTGAATGTAGCTTTCCAATGGTGAAAGAATTTTTGAAATCGGCACAGTAGTTTTTGAGTTTATTCATTACAAACATACAAAAATACAAACGTTTCCTCTTTATAATAGTGGTGTAGATTATAAATCTGAAAATATATCAACTCGAAGGCCAAGAAAAAACGAGCACTTGAAGAGCCTTTTTCTGATTGTTTTTGATATGATTTGTATAGCAGTATCGTCGCTCGCAATTCAAATTTTTTCTTTACTTCAAAACTTAATCTATTTTCCGATTATTTAGTGGAGAAATGGCAAAAATTTGACAATCCCGCAAAGAGAAAGTGGAGGCAGAATACTACTAAAATGACCATCTAAGCGAAATATCGTAAGAAATATATCCAGTACTATCTCACACGTATACAAGGTGAGCTTGAATTGGTATGTTATCCCGAAAGGGGGGGGGACTGGGACCATGATAGCCCACAAGTTGTGAGAGGCTAATTTGAAACTGCGTGTTTCCAAACCTCCATACTAAAAAAAAACCACCCACAAAATTGCACGTGCGATCGCTACGGGAGTTAACAAGATACTAAAATAAATAAACAAATTCATTTCTAAACACAGGTCGTCAAACTCATTTAAGCGCATTCGATCAAGGACGAAGTTCAACCACCCAGCCGCGCTAGGGCTATCTTCGAACGTAAACATTACATGGCATTTCTTCAATGAAAAACGATTAATTTAGAAAAGTCGTAGAAGAAACATCGTCTACCTTGGGGAGTAGATTTCCCCCTTTCGGGATAATATGCCAATTCAAACTCAGATAGTAGAGCGTGACAGTTTAGTGACGTCACATGTCCCCTCCCGCACCTCTCCAATACCGCAGGCACGTACTCAGTTAAGCGCTATGCCTGTACCTGCTACCGCTGCTACTGATACCGCTTTCATTATTTTTAATACTGTTAGTTGTATTAAAACTTACGGTGGTCGTTCCGGCTTGTTTGAGGTCACGTCGCTCGCTCCGCTCGAACAAGTCTCGTATCGCTCCTCTGCTTCGCTCGACCAAGACAACTCCGACTCCGAGCCAATATCACGAGGGGAGGTTTCTGTCGGACCTGGGAAATAACATTTGACTTTGGAAGAAAAGCAGTATAGCAGAGAATACTTAATAGAATGAATAGGTACAAGAAATTAACTACGCAGTCATTTTTAAAATAGCTACTCTTGCTACGCGATAAAGTGCAAATTGCAATGAAGGGTAAACGTTACCAGGATCATCGCGACACATTTGAAGACATACGGAAAAAAAAAATATAGATAAAAAAAAAGATGAATAAGCAAACAAAAAAAATGTTCAACAAAAATATCATATTCATTCAAAAATATTTCAGGTATAAATAAAAAAAAAAATGTGTGCCATCTATCCCCAAACTAAGCAAATCTTGTACTATGGGAACCAGATAACTGATACAATACTTAGATACTTTTTGTTTGTAAATACATACATAGAATACAATATAACACCCAGACACAGAACAAACACCTATGTTCATCACACAAATGTTTGTCCTGGGCAGGAATCGAACCCAAAACCTACAGTTCAGAAGACAGAGCTACTACCAACTGAGCTGTCAAAGCAGGATAAAAACAGGATAGAAAGAAAAAAACTTCGGTCGCGTTTTTATGTATGAAAACTTGGTTTCATCAATATGACAGTTTTATTGAACCTTATTTTAAAGGCTACTAGCAGCGCCCCGCGGTTCCACCGCGTTCCTACAGGAACCGTTCCCGTTTCTGGGATAAAAAGTAGCCTATGTTTTAATCCAGGGTATAAGCTATCTCCATACCAAATTTCATCCAAATCCGTCCAGCTATTAGAGCGTGAAAGAGTAACAAACATACACACGTACGCACAAACTTTCGCCTTTATAATATTAGTGATTAGTGATGATGATAAGATATATTTTACGTAACTCACCATTGACTTGTTGTGTGAAGACATTGTAGGCAAACTGTTGAGTGCCAGCGAAACTGGCAGATCGACGGTGTCGAGACGCTTCTTGAGATACCCTGCCCAAACAAAGTAAACTCAACTCAAGGAATGTTAAATGTACGACAGTCGTGCGCGACAGACGACGACCATTCATCTGTTTTTTTTTTTTCGAATTAAAATATTCGTCGGGTTACGGTGGAACGTTACGCGCGGCAAATTCAAATTTTTCTTGCGTCCTTTTGACAATAATAGCTTAATTACTTAACATGATTACATGAAAACTAATTTTGCGCAAATAAATAGAATTTATCAATAAATTACAATTAAAAGTATCACCTACATATCATTGGTTTAGCGAAATGGCAATGACTGAAAAACTAAGACGAAATTTGTTTATTGCCATTTGTCGCTAAACCAATGATACCTAGGAGATACTTTTAATCGTAATTTGTTGATACATTCTAATTTTTAACGATAAATCATTTTTAATGTAATCACGTTTAGTAATTAAGCTATTATTGGCAAAAGAACGCAACAAAATTTGAATTTGCCGCGCTAGTGAAACGTTCCACCTTGACATCAATGTATTAATTATTAACTAAATTGGCGAGAAAATAGCAAGTTGAAATGGCAACATTGCTCGCTAAACCGACCACCGTAAGGGAAGAAACGAAAGAGCTGGCCCGCTAGCTTTAGAAAAAGATAAGCACTGAGATCTTTACTTGGATGATGGACCGAAAATGAAAAGTGGTATTCATAACTGAGTGCTACCCCCTATTCAAACAGGCGTGTTATTCGCTACCGCTGTAGGTAACGGTAAATACCGCGCGAGATCCCGCGCGGTATTTTGTACGAAGTTCCGCGGCTAGAGCGAAACTTCATACAAAACACCCAGGCGGAATCCCGCGCTGTATCCGCTACCCACAGCGATAGCGAGTAACGCGAAGTTTTCAATAGGCCTTTACTTCAGATGGCACGTTAAGCCGGCGGTCCCAGTTGTTATCGTAAGACAAAAGTCGCTTAACTAAGCCAGAAGACTTAGGGCGGCTGGCTTAAAAATCTGATACCAGAGCTAACCACTTCCCACTAAAAGGAACCAAAAATAAAATAAATGAATATGTGTGGACATTTCACACAGCGCCATCTAGTCCCAAACTAAGTAATGCTCGAACTATGGGAGCCAGATAACTGATAGAATACTTAAGATACTTTTTGTTTATATATACATACACAAAATACAATATAACACCCACACACAAACACCTATATTGATCACACAAATGTATGTCCCGGGTGGGAATCGAAG
Organism: Ennomos quercinarius; assembly: GCA_910589525.2. Classification (NCBI taxonomy): domain Eukaryota; kingdom Metazoa; phylum Arthropoda; class Insecta; order Lepidoptera; family Geometridae; genus Ennomos; species Ennomos quercinarius. Next base: position 7,196,416 of record OU342510.1, read on the forward strand.
TCACAACCTGGACAACTCAGAAGGCCGAGCTGCTACCAACTGAGCTACCAGTCAGTCAGAGTGTTAATTACTTTTTGTTTGTAAATTACATACATAAAATAAATATATGTTAGTAAAACGTACCTCAGATAGCCATCTGTTCTAGATTCGCTGTAGGACGATGCAGCCGGCGATTTCCGTCGCATCCGAGCGAAGAATGGTGCATCATTCGCTGTCAATTAAGACGTAACATAGACTAGATTATTGTTAAAATTAATCACCCTTAAAACCCCCCACCCCCCTAAAAAGGGTAGATCTTTTAAGTGCAACACTTAAAAAAATAAGTGTGGACATTTCACACAGCGCCATCTAGCCCCAAACTAAGCCTAGCCTTGTACTATGGGAACCAGATAACTGATAGAAATACTTAGATACTTTTTTGTTCGTAAATACATACATAGAATACAATATAACACCTAGACACAGAACCAACAAATGTTCATCACACAAATGTTTGTCCTGAGCGGGAATCGAACCCATAACCTATAGGCCAGAAGGCAGAGCTACTACCAACTGTGCTAACAGGCCATTTGTTAAGTTAGTTACTCTCCTTTACTGGCTATTGAAGATTGGCCCTCAAATTTTATATCATCATCAACAGCCTGAAGACGTCCACTGCTGAACATAGGCCCCCCACAGAGCACCACTATGGGCGGCTGTTTGCCTCCTGCATCCATCGGCTCCTCTCGGTTTTCACCAGGTCGTGTGTCCACAGAGTGGGGGCCTACGCTGCTCCTTCCGGTTCGTGGTCTCCACTCGAGAACCTTTCTTCCCCATCGGTTGTCAGTTCTAAGAGCTATGTGGCCCGCCCATTGCCTGAACAACTTGCTAATTCTAAGACTTATATCGGTCACCTTAGTTCTCCTGCGGATCTCCTCATTCCGGATCTTATCTCGCAGGGAAACACTGAGCATAGCTCTCTCCATAGATCGTTGCGCGACTTTGAGCTTACTAATGAGGCCAACAGTAAGAGACTACATTTCAATTCCATAAGTCATCACTGGTAACACACAGTGATTGAAAACTTTTGTTTTCAGGCTCCGCGGTATAAAACTTGTTACGAAAACATTATAAAAATACGTTACCTCCCGAGGAAGCGGCTCTTCGTCGCACAATCGGTCTGCCGGTCTCTTGATGATGGTCACCATCCGCTTCAGAACCAAGCTTGTCTTCTGCAGCGCTGTCCCATACCTACAGAATAAGAGATTACCTTCATGTTTGAATCATAGAACAGGATAAAAAACTACGCCTGCGTCCCGATAGACCACATCTCTTCGCATCGGTGCCATAACAGCCGGCATAAATCAAATCAGTGTTTTATTGCAAATAGGCCATTCATAGCACTTTTACAAGTCAAATGAGATTAGGTAGGTGAAAGCCGCGGGGAGCGGATGGATGCAGGAGCCGAGCAGCCTCTCAAGGTGGCGCGCTCTGGGGGAGGCCTATGTTCAGTAGTGGAAGTCTTCAGGCTGTTGACGATGATGATGATGATGATGAAATACTGAGCACATGAATAAGCAAAGTGCGCAATGTCAAATATTATTATTAGCAAGCCTATTACAATGATGTGAGATTGAAAATAAAAGAAGTTCTCATTTCCGCAACAGGTGCAAGCAATCTGGCACTATACCGATTAGATATATCCTATCCGAAGCTTCGGTTACACCTGTAAAGAAAAAGCTACAAGCAACTTTACAGTGACGTCAATTATTATTATATATTTTAATTTAAACGAGTTTGTTTTAACTACAATATTTTTACTTAAATTATTTCAATTGAGACATGGGAATGGGCAGCAGCATATTATCGGCCCATTAAAATGTTCTGCGATCACCAAGCAGCCTGCCAAGCGTGGTGATTATGCCGAACCTCCTATGATTAGCGTCCAAACTGGCATTTTATGAGAGAAGCGCCTTTATCGGGCAGCGAGCGTAGTCTATTTCCTGGTATGCGGTTTGAATAAACATTTCGTCAGTTTTCACACTATATTCTTTGAACGGACTTAGGTCCTGTTGGTCTTTACCATCCTTTCTGTGCTTTAGGGATCGTCCATTAATCACGTGAGCCTCAAACGGGAGGCAACTGGGTCAACAGTACCTCTGAGGTGGGAGCCTAGTCTTGGGCCGTACCGGAAGATCGAGAAGGCTATGTCCACTGAAACAGTTTTTTTTTTAATGGCACCTGATGTTGAGCTAGGATGTAGTCGACGGTGTTGCTCTCTGAGGAGCCTCTTCACTCTAGTCTTAAAGCGACCCAAATTATATTTGTCAGGAAACAAGAAGGCCGGGAGTGATAGAAGAGTCAGCGAGCCGCTTAGTGCGGCATGTTGATCGTGGTGGTGATGATGATGTTACATACCGGTTCTTTAAGCTCCTCGTGTAGTTGATCCATGAAGCACCTGAGGAACTCCTGCGTATCATGTTGGTGGTACCCTCGGAACATCGGGTGTACCTGGTAATAAATAAATATTTGTGGACATTCAACACAGCGCCATCTAGTCCCAAACTAAGCAAAGCTATTTGTTGTTTGAAATCCAATACAATTTCTTGCAAAGAAATAAACCAAGCGATTTTGATGTTTTTTGTCAATGTTCTGTTGTTACACATTCTCGCACAGAAATAAAACAGCAATTGCTTATCTTTTTTTTTTGCGATTTTAAAGAATGATTTGGGACATTGAGTAATAAGTATAGCAAGGATTGTAGTTCGTCTTCTCGTGTAGGCAAGTGGTCAGCCCTAGTGTCAGAATTTTTAGGCTGCTCAATCAAAGGCTTCTGACTTGGCTTAACGACTATTGTCTTACGGCAACAACTGAGACCGACGGCTTAACGTGCCCTCCGAAGCACGGTAGCGCTCAGTTGTAAATACCACTTTTTGCTGTAGCGGTCATTCATAGAAGTAGTGACCGCAGCGAACGTTGCTTATTTTAACGATCGGTTAGAAACGGCTAGTCGTGCTTCGCTATGAGCAATTATGTTATTTGGAAATTTAACTATTCGTTAACCCTTTATTACTTACATTTCTTATTCCGTAAAGAATACCGTTAGGTACAACATAGCCTCTTGTTTTTCTGCTCCACATTTCTTTGATTAGTTTTTGGTATGCTCTGGAAAATATAACAAATCAATCACTCTCATTGTGGCTTACACTGCACCCCGCGGCTTCACTCTCATTTACTCCAATTTCCCGCGGAAAATTTTCGTTTTCCGAGAATAAAACTGTGTGTTGTCTCAGTAAGTCGGCTACATACAATCTGTATTTAAAATTTCATATAGTTCAGCCGAGCCTACTTAAACTCTTAAATGAATTTGTCGAGGGTAAAAAAGCACCATATCATCTGCTAACATGTCGAATGTTATACTAGAACATAGATCATGCTAAAAAGTGAACATTCTGTTTAACAACCAACATTTTAGTTAAAATATAATCCATCTCGTCTCGCTTACGTAAAATGCCACATGCAAAAACGAGACAAATCACACCAAAGACTGCCTACAGCTTTTGAAGACAATTAGCATAGCAAGCCAACCATTTTATCTTCGTATATTACAAAGAAAGTAGGCCCAATTTTGAAGGCTTTAGTTGACAGTCTTTAACTTACTAAAAATATACCCGTCTCTTACATTACCGTCTATTAGACAAGGACAGCAACAGTTTTAGGAGTTTTAGATCTGTCAACTAAAGCCTTTAAAATTGGCCCCAGTAGCCACTTACCGACTAATTCCCGGCTTCTTGTCTGCCGATAGCACAGCGACCGCTGCAGCGCATTCTAGAAAGTACGACGACAGCGGCGCGGTGTTGCTTAGCGCTTGAAGCGCTGCATTCATATAGCACGTGTTACCCATGTTTTGGAGGCCGACTAGACCTGGACAATACCTTATTGTTAAAAAAATAAGACCTTGTTATTAAATGATTAGATCCTAAATTGGTTTGTCACGTTGAAAGGGGGTAATGTTAGACCTTTGGAGACGAATTAAATGGACATTGAAGCTAATCGCTAAACGGCTTTTCTCCTTTTGCAAAATTAGACCTTACATTGTTGTTTTAAGTTTGATTATATTTATTTCTTTTAATGTAGCACGTGTTATCCATATTCTGGAGGTCAAATAGACCTGGACAACACCTTAATGTTAGGGAAACCAGACTTTGTTCATAGAGGATTAGGGTTCGAATCCGTTTGGTTATGCGGATGCGACTTATGGAGATAAATTAAACGTATCTTTTTGCAAAACTTGACTTTTAAATCATTAGTGTAAAGTTTAATTTGACTTTTTTAGGTCATTTCAAAAGCGTTGTCTACACCACGATTATAAAGAGGAAAGATTTGTATTTTTGTATGTTTGTAATGAATAAACTCAAAAACTACTGTGCCGATTTCAAAAATTCTTTCATCATCAGAAAGCTACATTCACCCTGAGTAACATAGGCTACACCACTACACGTGCGAAGCCGGGGCGAGCCGCTAGTATGTCATAAAGCAAATAGTGTCAGTTTTAATAGTTTGAAGATCGTAGACAAAGCCTACTTTGCCTACAAGCTTAGTATGTTCTAATATGTCCATAAGGAAAATACGTGGGCAAACATCGATCGGATGGTGGCACTACATGTATTCTCGTAAAGATCTGCGTCAGTGCATATAGCTTCAAGATTGCATAGGTCAAGGAGGGACAACCACGAATCCTTGAAAGCGTAACGTGCGTCATCAACTTAAACCTTATCGCCTTGGGTTAAGGTTATCTTTTTGACTGATTCCTCATTTTGTATCAGTGTCTTCACCACTGATAGGTTTTATGCTGGGCACTAACTCTTTATGAACAGATTCCACACGATATGAAACCACGTCATTATAGTGCCTTGTTCAAATCGTGTCATAGCATTAGAAATACCTTCACTTTACAATTAAACTTATTTTTATTTTTAATAATAGTGACACTTTTGACGTGTTGATGTTTCGGAACGCGTCTCAGTGGAACATTATGGTTTTTGACAGTTCAAATCGCGCCAATTCCAAATTCATTTCGTTTTTGTTTTTCAGATTTCTAATATAAGACAAGGAATTCGCATGGTTTCGGAGCCAGGAATCGTAAAGTGCTCATACAGAATTAGGGTCTCTGACTGATAAGGTTGATTTTAATCAAAAAATGAGATACAAACCAACTTATCGATTTGTGTAATAAAAATAGCCCCCCCCCCCCCCCCATAGGTGCATGGAATTCTTCATTTAAAGAAAAGAGCACGAATTGGTCTTGTATCGTATACTTTATGGGTTTTACCACCATATCCCCAAATTTCCCTCTTGGACTCCCCCTACTATAATGGTTTGTGCGTACCCCCAACCCCCCTTTATGAAATTTCTGTATCCACGCCTGGGTTGCAGTGATTCTAGATACTAACAATGACTTGAGATAGGTTACCTATAGGACGGTTGTCATCGTCATAGTCCATCTCATCCGGGTCTAGGTCGCCATCCGGGGTTGTGCCGAGTCCGATTGAGTTGAGCCGCGTGCTGATTGACTCATCTATTGAAGTTGAGTCCGGACTCACCTGAGATATGAAAAAAAAAACTAAGGCATCAGAAGACATGTTCAAACATAGACCCACCCATTGGTGAGTGGGGTATTTTAGCGTAATGACATAACAGATTGCAGTGTCACTCGGAAATCTAAATTAAAGTTTCGCGTGACACTGCGCACTGCGCACGTCATCCTGAGACATCACACAGTCTAAAAAAGATTTCTAGACTGTGAGATCAATTCTTAAGTCTCATTTGCCCAGTAATTTCACTAGCTACACTGCTCTTCAAACCGGAACACAGTAGTGCTAGCACAGTGTAATTAAACAATTACTGTTTCAAATGTCAGCAAAATCAAACAGGTTGTCAAGGTATCATCATCATCATCCTCTTTGCCTTTTCCCATTTGTTATTGGGGTCGGCTCCCAATCTAACCTGTAGCGGCGAGCTACCAGAATTACACGAGCGACTGCCAGCTAACCTCGTAACCCATAAGGAACCAGTAACAGGGATGGTTAGATCAGGCGTCAGATTCTATCAGGCGTCTGACTACCCGTAACGATTGCCATAGATGTTCTTATAGCAACCGGGACCGACGGCTTAACGTGCTCTCCAAGGCACGGGGAGCGATGGCATCACGTAGCTCTCATGTCAACATAAAAATACTGAACGCCCATTGGTTGCGTGTTGTTGATCGGCTGTCTTTAACCAATGAGCGTACAGTATTTGAAGTGTTAAGCCAACATGAGTATGAAAAACGTACGAGACCGAGGGTAACTGTCTTCCTTCCATTCAACCTGTTCCAGCGACGCTCTGTTTGTACCGTAAAGTGCGCGGTGAGCCAACCCTGGCACATATCTAAGTTATAATGGAAAGTGAAAAAATAATAAGTTTTTCATCACAGTTGCTCGTATAATGGCTCTTCTGGCACCGCTTTTAGAACCAAAATCCAACCAATTTCAGACGTGTACTTTTTACTCTAAATTACCACACACGTTATAATATGGATAACCCGATTCAGTTATGTATGTATCTCCCTGCAAGTTATACGTACATTTTCTTCGTTTCGTTTCGTTCTAGTACCAGTTCCAGTTCGAGTTTTCGTTTCGTTTCGTTTTGGTCGATGTCGTTTTTGTTCGCGCCATCAACACTGTTTTCCTCTGACGACGTGTGAAAATAAGAAGTCTGCACGACATTTTTCACAAAGTTAATTAACAATACAACTCTGTATTTTTCCTCGCAACTGTGACGAAAAACGTCATATGACATGCGTGTGCATTGATCATTACACTCTCGGCTCGCGCGCATATTACCGAGTGCAATGACCAACTTTGCACACTTGTATCATAATGTACTATTTCGTACTTACAGCTGCATAGGCTATTGCTGCTCTCACGTGAACTTCTTTTTCACACAAGTAACACCATATCCGCTCAGTTGACACATTCATATGCACGCAATGAGTGGAAAATGTCTGAAACATAGAGAAAAAATATTTATATTTTGTATCTTTCCTATTTATTTTATACGTATTAACGTATATTATCTATGCATTTTATAAAACTGTAACTGCGCTAAATATGTGCATTAAATTTTTTTTTAAATTTTGATTGCATTACACTCTGTATCGATATAGAAATAGAAACAATATTTTTTTAATTTTTTTTGTCTGTTTGTCTGTCTGTTTGTCCCTTTGAACACGCATAACACTAGAGCTACTGAACGGATTTCGCTGAAATTTGGTGTGGTTATAGTTAATTTTTCAAAATAACATTTACGAAACTTTATTTTCTTCGGCCGATCCATTCATCCTTTTTCCCATGAACATGGCAAGGACGTAAAACTAATTAACCCGTGCGAAGCCGGGACAGGTCAACTAGTTAATAATAATAAAAAATGTCGACATTTGTGCACTGATGAACATAGATATTTGTCTGGGAGTTATTACGTACTTACGAACAAAAGACTATATAAGTATTTTATCAGTTTCCAATATGTAGTACAAGCTTTGCGTAGTTTGAGGCTAGATGGCATTGTGTGAAACGTTCACAATAAAAAACACCGATAGTAAAGCAATATGCTGTGAAGTATCAGTTATCAGTTGTAGTAGTTATCTTACTTTTTGGTGTGAAGTGCTGTGATCGTTCTTGACTTCGGAGCACCCAATATGGTGGCAATCCGGCTGCAGACATATCCACAGATTGGGACCAGGGCACCCACAGTCGAAGCATGTTAAAGTCTGAAACAAAGAGCAGTCATGGCCGTAGTGTGGTTAGGCAATTACATGTTATTTATTATGCTGCGTGCGCAGGCCAGCCCCCCACTAGGTGGACCGGACTGTCCACGCCGATCTGGAAAACCACGAGAAGCCGATTGATGCAGGACGTGAGCAGCTGCTCAAAGTGGTGCTCTGTGGGGGAAGCAGTGGATGTCTTCAGGCTGTCGATGATGATGATGATTTATTATGCAGGGAAATGAGGTCTCACAAGGTTATAACTTATTTGGCTTAAAGTAACTTTTTAGGGTTCAAAACGTAAAAAAGAATATCGACGGGAACCTAATGTCACAGTATTAAAATATAATATTAATTACATTATAATAGATAAATATTAAGACTGTGCTATTACTATGCCTCAAGTTTCTGTCCCTTTGACCTTTGAAGGGCCTAAAATCTTTTAAACCAATAATAAATAATTGATAAAGCTAGTTAACAACAAAGCGCTAACAAATAACAGTTTTCTACTTAACATTATTATTGTCTCAGACAAATGATGTAGTATTGTGTTTATTTATTTATTGTTAGAAAGACCAAGAGCTTTTCTTACATCATAGAAATATAAAGCATGCACTAGGAAACAAATTAAACGTCCTCATGTCTATTAATATAATAGTTAACAACAAAGTGCTAGCAAATAACAGCTTACAACTATACATTATTATTGTCTCAGATAAATGATGTAGCATTGTTTATTTCTTTATTGTTAGGAAGACCAACAGGTTTTCTTACATCGTAGAAATTTAAAGTATGCACTAGGAAACCAATTAAAGCTCCTCACATCTAGTAATATAATAGTAATAATGCTTGAGCATACAATAATGAACAACTGATTTTAATTTAAAAATAAAAAAAAACTTTGATAAAGATCGGAAATACTGAATGAAACCGGCCAAGTATGAGTCAGACTCGCACACAAAAGGGTTCCGGTTCTGTACCATTATCTATAAAAATGAGCAAAATAATCACGTTTATTGTATGGGAGCCCCTTTATATATTTATTTTAGTCTGTTTTTTATTATTTGTTGTTATAGCGGCAACTGAAATATCATCATCATCATCATCATTAACAGCCTGAAGACGTCCACTGCTGAACATAGGCCTCCCCCAGAGCACGCCACCTTGAGCGGCTGCTCGCCTCCTGCATCCATCGGCTCCCCGCGGCTTTCTCCAGGTCGTCAGTCCACCGAGTGGGGGGCCGGCCTACGCTGCGTCTTCCGGTTCGTGGTCGCCACTCGAGAACCATTCTTCCCCATCGGTTGTCAGTTCTACGAGCGATGTGGCCTGCCCATTGCCACTTCAACTTACTAACTCTAAGAGCTATATCAGTCACTTTAGTTCTCCTGCGGATCTCCTCGTTCCGGAGCTTATCTCGCAGGGAAACACCGAGCATAGCTCGCTCCATAGCTCGCTGCGCGACTTTGAGCTTACTAATGAGGCCAACAGTAAGAGACCATGTCTCAGTTCCATAAGTCATCACTGGCAACGCACACTGATTGAAAACTTTCGTTTTCAGGCTCTGCGGTAACTGAAATATATCATCTACGAAAATTTCAACTGTGTAACTACCACGGTTCATGAGATACAGCCTGGTGAGACAAGGACAGACAGACAGCGGAGTCTTAGTAATAGGGTCCGTTTTACCCTTAGGGTATGGAACCCTAAAAATTGAGTATAACTTACTAATTTCTATACATACTAACATTTGAAGTGTTATTCAGTAGTGAACATAAATTGCTCGTTTGCAAAATATGGCAAAAAATTCATCAATTATTTGCTTTTTGAGGGCACATTACACTGTGTGATATCTTAAAAGAAACTGCATGCATACTTGGAACTGTGCCATGTAAACATCTTTAACTTTTACTTCTTTTTCTTTAAGAACTTTGTGGTGTTGTCATAATTGAAACTAAATAAAGGCATCTGTTTCACCAGTGTTTCTTCAAACAATCTTTCAGACCTCGTTTGATCCCATCAGACAAACAACATGCAAAAAATAGTCTACACCATAAACCATAAGACAAACTTCTACTCTATAATAGGTCCAGTGGCTTGGACTGTATGCCTGTCAGTCAGTCAGTCAGTCATTCAAAAGATAACCTTTAATTAATATAAATTTAAAATAAATATAATTTTACGTTAATGCCTTTTATGCTTCAAGTTGTATCTACATAAATAAATTAGGTAAGTTTACTTATAACAAAATTATGTAGTATTTAATTGGATTATTGGCACACAATCTATGGTATAACTATTTCAATGTATTTCCTAGTGATAAGGTCCTAAGGTCCTTAATGAATTAAAGTAATAAATAAAACCACAAAGACAAATAAAGTTTGAGTAAGTTGTAGGACTTTAAAGCACAAATATGGTCTTCTAGCAATAGTGATTTTTCTTAGCAATAAGTCTGGTCTTTTCAATCTGTGCTTTAACAAATCAATTTTGTATATTTCTAAAGAAAAGTTGTTGAATATATTTTATTATATTAAATAATAGTTCTGTTAAACTTTCCTCCATTTTAGGGGAAATACCCTTCCAATCAAAAATTATCAACAACAAAAACTCCATGTACCAGTAGAACCTGTTATACCAAGTCTCGTTAAAAAAGGCAACCTATATGCAAGTACATATCTACATCCAGCTGGATAGATGAAAGAAAATTTGGCGAGTTGAAACAGAGACTCACTTTGTTCAATACACAATCACACAATGAAACATAAATAATATTAATTATACCAGAAAGCGAAGTGTGACCAGTCTGTTTCTTTCCTTAAAACACAATAAGGTCTATTTGACCATATCAAGCAGAGATCTTTTATATTACTGCAGACAACTCAGAGTAAAGAAAAGCAATCTTAAGTTCTTAAATATAAGAGCTATAGTGCTGCAACAAGAGGCTTGTGTTATATGAAACATAAGCTACAGGTTCCAACAAATATTATGTAATAGAAGGTACAAGTTTTAACCAAAACTGTAGGATCAATGTGTTGATGAAAAATCTTATATTATCCCACAGAATAACAATTTACATTATCATAACAGCTCAGTATATAAACATCTCATTACTTTTCGATAATAATGTATAAGTTATCATTTTTATTTTGCTAGTGGTAAATACATCATGTTTTTAAATAGTAAGATTTATGCCCGTCTTCAATAAAGACAGCTCAGCTAAGTCCACACTTATCTTTCTAGGATATACCCAAATGTGTTGTAGTAGGTACATCATAGAGGGATAAGTGTGAACTTGAGAGCTGTGAAACTTTAGTGCAGATGGGCATTACTGCTTAGTCGTTCAGGAATTGCATAAGTAAGTATGTATGTACTTATTATGTTGTAGTGTAAACATCCTGTAATTAGGGCAAATAAGTAGCAAATAAACACAACAAAGCCATTACTCATGAAGTTGGCATTCAAGTCACAAAGAGCGCACAGTAGGCCGAGTTATACAATGTAAATTGGAGTAGGCAAAATGATAATTATCTTCAAGCACTGACATTACATTTTAGGTTATAACACCAACAAAATAACACTACTGTACCTCTTTCGACTGCCATAGATCCTTCCCGAGGACATCAGCAAGCTTGTTCAGGTGTTCGCACGTCACTCCTTTATCCATCATAAATACAAAATTTCTTTGAACGTAAATACGAAACGAAGTTACAGATTCACAGCAGTAGTAGTAAATATTGAACACATATTAAAACGCAGTGGACACCAAAAAATCAGTAGAAATGGCAGGAAGGTACAGGAATGTTTGGGCAAATTTTAGATTAAACATTTCGTGAGGAACAGCTATAATTGAATTAGATTACAAAAATTTCCTTCAACACAAAACCTTCCGTGACGAGCGAAAAGTCAGCGCTCATCCTTATTCTAGAGATAACTCGACTCGATAACTCTATTATCCGAAGGTATTTTAATTTGATTGAATCCAATATCCTAAAGATTTCTCACTCGTTCTGTTCAACTACAAAATGCTGCAAGACGAAAGAGATGGAAGATAATTACAATCAAGACGTCATTAGACTGACATTGACAGTTTGTTTTTGTTCAGACAGAATAGGCCCTTGCTCGGAGGTGAAGGTGTAGCCAGTAAGAAAAATAGTAAATGTTACCTGCGTTCGCTGTTAGCCTACCTGGGCCTCGTTTTATAAAGCTACAAGTACAAGCTAACAATTGTAGCAGGTACAAGAACAAGTAACTACAAGTTACTAGTTACGGCGTTTTATAAACAACAATTATCGATTACAAGTGTAAATTACATGTATAATGCACATCACTATGAACGTCACTGAGGCCTCACGGCGGGGACCATAGACTAAGTAGAGGATAAAGTGTAGATTATGATATTACAAGTTGCACATCACTATGAATGAACGTCATGGTCAATAGCTTTTTTTAGCTTGGCTCCCATTCATTAGTGAATTTAGCCGGTGTGAATTTTACATTAAATCCCTACATAATATAGAAATTATATATTGTGTAGGGATATAATGTAAACAACACACCGGCTAAATTCACTAGTGAATGACAGCCAAACTAAAAAAAAGCTATTGACCGTGACGTTCATTCATAGTGATGTGCAACTTGTAGTATCATAATCTACACATTACCCTCTACTTAGTCTGTGGTCCCCGCCGTGAGGCAGTGACGTTCATAGTGACGTGCATTATACTTGTAATTTACACTTGTAATCGATAATTGTTGTTTATAAAACACCATAACTAGTAACCTGTAGTAACTAGTTCTTGTAGCTGCTACGATTGTTAGCTTGTACTTGTAGCTTTATAAAATGGGGCCCTGGTGGCAATTTTTTCAAAAAGTTCAAATGGGTTTTAACTGTTAATTTTGCCACCAATAAGCTATTCGAACGCAGGTAATGTGTAAACTGGAAAGAAAGAGAAAGCGTAACCAGGGAGTGCAATGGCAGTATATACAGATCCCGGATCCCGCCATTATCCATGTGACCTAAGGGGCAAAAAATCGTTTTTTATTAAATCGATTATTTTTTTGACGAAAAAATCTTTAATATGAAAATCAATTTTTGAGAAAAAAATAATCTTTTTTTTTTAAATAATCGATTTTTGCCGTATTTCATAGAATAATAACAAAAAAACAGATTAAATCAACTTTATTTATAGTAATTATTTGTTTGAAACGTGAATGAGTGACGAGCAATAAGCCTTTGCCAGATTTTAAGCATCAAAACTCAAAACTCAAAAAGTTTATTGCAAATAGCCTATTTTTAGCACTTTTACAAGTCAAACTATGGCCTTCAATAACAGTTGCAGTTTGCAGTGCCACTTGGAACTCTAAAATATAAAATTTCCCTGCGATCCAAAGTACAAACTCTTTCTCGGTAACGAAATTCTACTGAATTATCGTTTTTTTCGTTATTTTCGATCAAAACGGGCGTTCTACTTGGAGTAAAAGTGATCACTGTGATCGTTTTTGACAGTATTCTCCCCTGTTCCACTTGAAGTAGAAATGCTAAGAATGATACTGAATTTTGCCACATTTTACCAACCCAAGGCAATGGGTGAAAATTATAGCTTTATGGCATTTGTTGGTACAGATACTTATTTGTTAGCTTTGTACATTCATGTTCACTTTGGTGATCCAATGAAGATTCTTCTATCATCGTCGTTATAAGAGATGCGCTTTGCAATTTGCTTCCATAAATTATTTCAGAATCAGATTTACACAAATAACGCCAATTCATTTCGATTCCAAATCCACAAACCACTGAGGTACTATCCGAGTCTGTCAGGATTACTGGACCCCTATTCTCACGAATCGAGATGAAATCTCGTCTGGGAATAAATCTCGAAACTCGAGTTTTCGGTATTCTCATGCAATATCTCGATTGCTAGCGCACGAGATGACTCGAGTGATGGAAGCATTAGCGTATAGTAAGTAGTCTGTGGATCGGAGGCAGTCGAGAGATCAGAACGAGATAACGCTATATGTAAGACAGCGACTACAAAGTCTATGCTCAGAATCAAGAACTTGAAAATTGACACTGGAACATGAATCAAACTATAGAATATAAAAGTAAGTTGAGTTGAGGTCATGGACCTACTAAAAAAAGAAGGACAGATTCTCAATTGATCCCGAACCAAGGTACCCATAGGAAGTCGGAACGCTAATAAGTACGAGTGGACACGCACACACTCACATCATAGGAAGTCTATCGCCTGCCATTACTGCTCCGAACCTCGCCCAAGACGCATAGAAAAAAATATTATAAAATGCCGTCTTGCGTTGTGAAAAGTTGTCGGAATCATAGTGGTTTGATAAAAAAAAGTCAGGGGATCACTTTTGACAAGTAAGCTTGTTAATATTCCGCTAATTTCTTGCTTTTTCGATAAAACTATTGAGATGCAATCAATACACAAAACCAGCTAGTGTTACCAACAATCAAACTTGCAAATTACCCGGAAGTGTGGGAGAATGACCAAATTATGTTCGAATACAACTTATTCACCTATATTGATCATAATTAGAGATCTGACTATATGCAAATGCATATTTTCATTATGCATATGCATGTGCTGGTCTTTGCAGGTTAATAAATATTGTACCGGTAATGGACCTACTAATCGTGCATATTTGTGCAGGTTTTCTATAATGTAGAAAAAGTAAAGTAACGTAGAAAAATACGATTTATGTGTTCATAAAACATTTTAAGCAACACCCTGGCTATAAATCTTTGTGCCAAATAAACAGTTTTATTAACTGACTGGCTGACCCGAGCCGGTGAGTTAGTTTTACGCCCTAACCCTATCCAAAGGAAGAAAGAACTGGGAGGGGAAAAGGATGAAGGCAGGTGCGCCTCTCTTCACCGTCATACATTCATCCTTTTTCCCTATCTTTTTCGCTCTCCCTTCTCTCTTCGCTTTAGCGTACAGGTTATATTCCCAGTTGCCCCCACATGCTTCGCCCCCGGGTGGCAACTGGGAATAAAAATTCCCAGTTGCCACCCGGTGAAGACTGGGAAGCTATTGCTCCCACTTCATTCGCCGTACATTGCTGCGTAGATCGCCAACCCCTTCATTACTGTCCAAATGTAATCTATACATGGTTCTTGGGGGGAGGGGGGCAAGTGCGGGGGGCGGACTAAGTGAGGGGGGAGGTGGTGGCAAGTGCAGGGGTGGGGGGGAAAGTGAGGGGGAGGTGGGGGCAGGTGTGGGGGAGGGGAGATTGCAGATTCCTTTATTGTGCGTGTGGCTAGGGAATGGAACTCACTCCCGGCGTCGGTATTTCCATCCACTTACAACTTAAGTGTCTTCAAATCAAAAGTAAATAGGTTAATTCTAGGTAGGCGTGCTCCACCTTCGACCTCATCATCACTTACCATCAGGTGAGATGTAGTCAAACGCTAACCTATCGAAAGTAAAAAAAAAATAAGCCATTCAATTTTGACTACTCTGTTACGCTCACGTAGCTTTTTGGTCATACGAAAAGTCACACCAACAACTGATTTTTTTTTGTTGGATTCGGGTAATTTTCTTCACATGGCAATCCTTTAATCAGTCACACATATTTATGCGGCCGCCATTGCTGTACGTCAGTTCGATGTCAATCAAGATTCATTCCTGCTATTTTTTTATAATTCTATGGTTGAGTTATTGTGATTTTCTAGTGTTCGTTATGGAAAAACGGTAAAACTGTGCAAAATGCTATAATGGTGCATCCGAAGATGTGAACGTGCGATTCCACAGGTTTTCTCTGCCTGGCAAACATGGATCTTTGAAGTAAGTAAGCCTAATAACCTACGCAAAATCCAAAAAGGTATAATGTACTACGTACATACATAAAAGAGAATACTTTCTTAAAATCACGCTGCTTACACCCGATTCTCACTCTGTAGATTAAATGTTTATTATTTATTTTTTTCAGGGCATGATCATGGGCTGAATACTGGTATCCAGCTGGGAGCTATACTATTGAGGAATCACTGAAACAACTACACCAACAGCATATAGGTATGCTATAAGCAGTAAGCACCTTGTTGATAGCAGATTTATGGAAACTAATTTTATAATCCCAACCCCGATTGGAGCAGTAGGTGTATTGTTGAAGTGCCGCCAAGAAAAATGTGCAACTTGTAACTTCACCTATGAATGTGTCGGGCTCAAACCTTCAAGTAAGTTAATTTCAATTACCTGAATAAAAGTTTTCCCAGGTCGTGAGGCTATGGACCGAAGTTGATGGAAGTATTATGTTAAATCAGATAGATCCTGTGACTATGATCCTCAGTAATGAGGAACCAACCAGAGAGAGAGAGAAATAAAAGTACGTTAAAATCCAGTTCATAGCAATGATATTGACACAGTTGCCAGTTGGATTTATTTTATACCAAAGGATAGGGGAATATGAGGGTTCCCATTTCTTGAGTGGGAAGCGAACCACCAACCTACAGCACAGTTGATTGAGCTGGCCTTAAGGCTATCTAAATAATATTTTCTTTTTTGCTTCAGGTACTCAATGAAGGCTTCTAGGCTGGTGTTACTATTGCTACTGCAATAACTACATCTTACTTACTGTAAAGCTTCCGGAACAATTTTCTGAAAATGGTGTGAATGTGTGCTGTGATAATATAAAGTCACAGAAGAATCTTAAATCGCCACTGTATTAGACAGTGAGTGACTGTCTATATTACCATCTTCATCATCATCATCATTTCCATATGTGCCACTGTAACTATTACACCAGTGGCCCTGAGGCTGATTTCGTTGGTTTAAAATTATTGACGTAAAAAGTAAAAATAAAGTTGAAATAGCCATCTTTGCTTTACAGCATTATTTTACAACACTTTTAATGGTGGCAGGATTGTATTTTGAGACTGCATGTTTCTTCATTTTATGTATTTGATAATAATAACTTTAGAACTAAACTGGGCCCAATTTGGAATAGTCTGCATCTTAGTCATCTGTAAGATGAAGTGGGTGCATAACTAGCCCCCTCATCAAAATATTCTTACTATGACTGTTTGCTTGCATGAGTCTAATTTTATCATGATGCCAATTTTTCAAGCTGTCATATCATAAAAATCATGATAAAAAGTATTTTTAGTAATAAAATTGTAGTTATTATGTATTCTGATGACTGCTAAAACAGTTTTTATAATGATGGTGCTAGTTGTGCACCCATTTATTTTAGTACCTAAGTTTAGGTGTGAAAACAAAGTTGTTACCTACTCATATAAATATGTATAATATAATGTGATTATTTAAGAGTTGTGGCTTTTATTTATTATGGTACCTTTATAAGGGTGGGTTTTTTCACCCGTTGTTAAAGTAACCAATCAAAAATGCTAACAAATTCTAACTAATAGTCAAGATTTGTTAGAGGTTTTAACCATTGGTTACCTTGAAGTAGTGTTCTGTGGTTTATTCCATCTGTGATAAGGATAATCACAGATTAGAGAAAAAAACAAAAGGATAATATAATAGTGTTCTGTGCACCACAGAGTATTTTTATAGCTGTGCATACCATAGAGTAGTATAAGTTGGTGCCACAGATTGTTTTTTTCTCTAATCTGTGGTTGGTGCACTATACAATGCAAAACACCATATTATTTTTCTAATTTGTGAAAACACTATTGGCAAACAATGAGCAACTTCGTTTGATTTGATAGGCACGAGCAAAGAGTATATAACACTTAGGGATGTTCCGATACTAGTGAATACGAGTATGTACTTGATACTTTTCTTTCAATACCAAGTACTTTTTACCATCGAATCATTCTTTCGATACTTACTTGGTATCGGAAAGAAAGTACTAATAGCGAATCGAATCAATGCTGCTAAGTCAAAACAGGATAGAACCACAGGATAAAAATTCAATGCCAAGCAGCTTTATTTCGCTATAATATTTTTTTCCTTAAAGAAACATAGTATGGCCTAACTTTAAGTCAAGTAGAATAAAAATGTGATATTTTAATGTATACTTAGGGTTAAAACAACCCTATTTTTAATTTAAGTAGGATTCAATGTAGTAGAAAATTAGTGTAAAGGTAAAAATACATGTAAAGGTAGAATGTAAGTAGGATTTAACTTAATTTAATTGTAATTCAAAGCGTTGAATACAGTTAATACACACAAATAGTACAGTTAAGGTAGTTGTTATACTTAATTAAAATAATAAAATAAAATAAAAACAAACCATTCTCGCGATACCTATTTGGTATCGGAAAGAAAGAATTTGTATCGGAAAAAGTACTTTTATCAAATATCGTCAAATAACATATCCTTAGTGTTCAAATGTCCGATTCTTCGCGCCAAAACACTTGAAAATGTAGATCAGTCATAGAAACAAAACTTTGCTGCAATAAGGTAAAATTTGTTTATTTCTTTCCGTATTGATAAATAAAAAAAAATGTATCGATATGAGTGGGTATCGATACTTTTTGGGTATTCATATGAGTAGTACCTATCGAATCATGATTTGAGTACTACTCATATGAGTAGGTATCGATACTTTGGTGGCATCGGAACATCCCTAATAACGCTTGGCATGGCAAAAAGTATAACTATAACTTCTGTCGCCCTGACAAACTAACCAACGAAGAAAAAAGTAAAGAAAAGAAGAAAAAAGTAAGAAGACAAGAAAAGACAAGAAGAAAAAGAAAAGAAAGAAAAAACGAAAAGAAGTAGAAAAGTTGCCATGCCATTAGCTTCAATGTCAATAAAATGGCAACAAATGAGCCTAAAAGTAAAGGCAAAACCGCGTCTCATGGTGGTCTCGACTGCCTCCGACCACACGAGACATCTCGTGCGCTAGCAATCGAGAATATCACAAATTTGAAGCTTGAGTCTCGAATTTCGAGATTTATTGTGAGATGACATTGCGTCTCGATTCCCTACGAGCCATCTCGTGCGCTAGTCAATCGAGAATATCATGAATTTTAAGCTTGGGAGTAGAGACAACTCGAGTCTCGAGATTTATTATGAGATGACATTGCATCTCGATTCGTGAGAATAGGCGTCCTGGTCTGTAAATAGTCGTTCCAGTCACACTGTGGAACGTAAATGAATAAATGTAATCGTTTTTGGCATTCATAACGCTCGCAACAGCTACTGGAATGGGCTAATGAATGCACGGAACCACAGAATATTTACAGCTCGGTAAACAGATTAGAGAAAAACAATTGTTGTGGCGGGGTACGAGAATTTGACATTAGAACAAAGTGCATCAAAGAGAATACAAATTACAAACGCTTCAGATCGGTGCATTGACCTAAAATAGTATTTATTTTATTCTAATATGCAACTCAAAACTACTCAGGGGGGTCTAGCAATGATACCAGGGATACCAGCGTGAGGCGTTAACATCATCATCATCATCATCATCATCATCATTAACAGCCTGAAGACGTCCACTGCTGAACAAAGGCCTCCCCCAGAGCACGCCACCTTGAGCTGCTGCTCGCCTCCTGCATCCATCGGCTCTCCGCGGCATTTACTAGATCATCGGTCGACTGAGTGGGGGGCTGGCTTACGCTGCGTCTTCCAGTTCGTGGTCGCCACTCGAGAACCTTTCTTCCCCATCGGTTGTCAGTTCTACGAGCGATGTGGCCTACCCATTGCCATTTCAACTTACTAATTCTAAAAGCTATATCGGTCACTTTAGTTCTCCTGCGGATCTCTTCGTTCCGGAGCTTATCTCGCAGGGAAACCGAGCATAGCTCTCTCCATAGCTCGCTGCTTGACTTTGAGCTTACTAATGAGGCCAACAGTAAGAAACCATGTCTCAGTTCCATAAGTCATCGCTGGCAACACACCGATTGAAAACTTTCGCCTATTTTTTTTCACTTTTTTTTGGGAGTTAGCGTGAGGCGTTAACGCCTCACGCTGGTATCTTTGCTACGCCCCCAGGAATTTGGTAGTGGACTAGCGGTGTTGCATTATTATTTATAATACAAGTAGGAAAAAAATCGAACACAAAATAAAAAAAATCGATTTATAAATAATCCATTTTTTGATAAATAACAATCGATCAATAAAAACGATTTTTATAAAAAAAATAATCGATTTTTTTAACATTCCTATTGCCATGTAAATTCCATATAGAAACATAGGATATTTGTTCGTAATTTTTACTCTGCGCCAAAAACCAAACGTATAAAATTACATATTATATACTCTTTGGTAAATTATATTATCATAGAATTATAAAAAAAAAGCAGGAATGAATCTCGATTGACATCGAACTGACGTACAGCAATGGTGGCCGCATAAATATGTGTGACTGATTAAAGGATTGCCATGTGAAGAAAATTACCCGAATCCGACAAAAAAAAAAATCTGTTGTTGGTGTGACTTTTCGTATGACCAAAAAGCTACGTGAGCTTATAACAGAGTAGTCAGAATTAAATGGATTTTTTTTTTACTTTCGATATGTTAGCGTTTGACTACATCTCACCTGACGGTAAGTGATGATGAGGTCGAAGGTGGAGCACCCCTACCTAGAATTAACCTATTTACTTTTGATTTGAAGACA
Source organism: Ennomos quercinarius (assembly GCA_910589525.2). Classification (NCBI taxonomy): domain Eukaryota; kingdom Metazoa; phylum Arthropoda; class Insecta; order Lepidoptera; family Geometridae; genus Ennomos; species Ennomos quercinarius. The sequence goes on from OU342510.1 coordinate 7,216,751, forward strand.
CTTAAGTTGTAAGTGGATGGAAATACCGACGCCGGGAGTGAGTTCCATTCCCTAGCCACACGCACAATAAAGGAATCTGCAATCTCCCCTCCCCCACACTTGCCCCCACCTCCCCCGTCACTTAGTCTGCGCCCCCCCGCACTTGCGCCCCCCCGCACTTGCCCCCTCCTCCCCCCTCACTTAGTCCGCCCCCCCGCACTTTCCCCGCCTCCCCCGAACTTACCCTCCTCCCCACACTTGCCCCCCCCTCCCCCTCACTTTCCCCGCCACCCCTGCACTTGGCACCACCTCCCCCTTCACTTAGTTCGCCCCCCCTACTTGCTCTGCCTCCCCCCACACTTGCCCCCCTCTTCCCAAGAACCATGTATAGATTACATTTGGACAGTAATGAAGGGGTTGGCGATCTACGCAGCAATTTACGGCGAATGAAGTGGGAGCAATAGCTTCCCAGTCTCCACCGGGTGGCAACTGGGAATTTTATTCCCAGTTGCCACCCGGGGGCGAAGCGTGTGGAGGCAACTGGGAATATACGCTGTACGCTATAGCGAAGAGAGAAGGGAGAGCGAAAAAGATAGGGAAAAAGGATGAATGTATGACGGTGAAGAGAGGTGCACCTGCCTCCATTCATCCTTTTCCCCTCCCAGTTCTTTCTTCCTTTGGACAGGGTTAGGGCGTAAAACTAACTAACCGGGTCGGGTCAGCCAGTCAGTTAATAAAACTGTTTATTTGGCACAAAAATTTATAACCAGGGTGTTGCTTAAAATGTTTTATGAACACATAAATCGTATTTTTCTACGTTACTTTACTTTTTCTACATTATAGAAAACCTGCACAAATATGCACGATTAGTAGGTCCATTACTGGTACAATATTTATTAACCTGCAAAGACCAGCACATTCATATGCATAATGGAAATATGCATTTGCATATAGTCAGATCTCTAGTTATGATCAATATAGGTGAATAAGTTGTATTCGAACACAATTTCATTCTCCCACACTTCCGGGTAATTTGCAAGTTTGATTGTTGGTAACACTAGCTGGTTTTGTGTATTGATTGCATCTCAATAGTTTTATCGAAAAAGCAAGAAATTAGCGAAATATTAACAAGCTTACTTGTGAAAAGTGATCCCCTGACTTTTTTTTATCAAACCAATATGATTCCGACAACTTTTCTCAACGCAAGACGGCATTTTATAATATTTTTTTCTATGCGTCTTGGGCGAGGTTCGGAGCAGTAATGGCAGGCGATAGACTTCCTATGATGTGAGTGTGTGCGTGTCCGCTCGTACTTATTACCGTTCCGACTTCCTATGGGTACCTCGGTTCGGGATCAATTGGGACTCCGTCCTTCTTTTTTTATTAGGTCTTCGTATATTATATACTCATCAGTAAATTATATACTCTTTGATACTCATACTCTTTGTTGACTCCATCCAACTCCATCTTTGAAAATAGAAAATAGAAAAGAAAAATAGCCTTTGATTCTGCTCTGCACGTGCACTCTACATTTACACTACATTTGTGATATTTTTTTTCTGTCTACTACATTGTAAACTAAACCAATTGAATGCGATAAATCCACCAAAGCTACTCGCGATGACGTCCGCATCATCGAGCAGCGCTCGGTCTTTGTTCGCGGAGTCAAAACATCGATTAGCAGAAAGGGTTCAAGTTAACATGAACAATATATCCTCACTAGCTCGCCAGATACAAAGGGGCTCTAAGTCTAACGAGGTATGTATGACGATATCATCTCAGCCCATGTCGATACTGTCACGTCACTGCTGCATAGAGGCCTCCTCAAGTTTACGCCATCTGTTCCGGCCTATCATCATCAACAGCCTGAAGTCGTCTACTGCTGAACAAAGTGGCGCTGCCTCATGCATCCATCGGTTCGCCACGGCTTTCACCGAGCGGGGTTCCAGCCTCACAATCCATTGGAAAGGTACCGATTCGGAATCTACACTCTGTCTCCTTCATTCTGAATTTAGATGCCATTTTACGTTAGGTAATTACTTCTGATTAATAATGTATCACAAAGGCACCATCATCCAAAAAATACATACTTAATTTTCCTATTATTCCAGCTCTTAATGAAATCAGCCCGAGACATGGCCAACACAGAGAATCAGATGGAGAGCAGCGAAGAAAACCTCAGGAAGATGCAACTCATCTCTGTTCACATGGGATACCAGTATGAAAATATACTGAAATCTGCGCAGATGTTGACGGAGATTAAAGATCAAGTGGCTGCTATGAGGAGATGATAACTGTGTTAGGTTTATTATGTAGGTAGATATTTTATGTTGATGTACAGTCATGCATAGCAAGTTGAGCTGTGGTGGGTCAATACTCCGCATTTGATAGCACAGTGAGCACGGTGAACTGCATCAAGGATACATTTTCGCTACAGTTCCTCGATAGGACTGAATTTGCTATACACAATAGCTGTAACTCTTATGTGCGTCAAGTTTATGGTACAGAGACATACATAAACTGAAAAATGACACTTGTAAGTGTGTAAAATGAATAGCCTCCCCTCATTTCCATTTAGAAGGTTGAAAACACATTATATAATATGACAGTAAATCCAATTTTGGAGGGTTCAGTTGACAGTCCTTAACCTACTGTTACGGATGAAATAAAAGGTCTGAGCGTAGGGTGACAAGAGAGTGGAAGGTGCACATAGTTCGCGACACTTGCTACATGAAAAAACGTTATTTTTTAGGTAAAAAATCAAAATCTAGCTCCGTCCGTGCGGGCTACTTCAGATTGCTGTATAGAACTCATATTAGTACCGACATTTGAATTATAAATTTACGCGCACCTTCCAATTTCATTTTTATTTTATAAATTCAATGGCTCCCAAAAGATGGCGTTATGTGTTCTTAAAGTAAGACTATAAATGTAAAAGTGTCTCAAAATAACAATATTATGCACCTACGCAGTATCAAAAAAAATACAAAATCATAAAAATAAACAAGTAAATAATTTTGTGGTGTGTGTCGCCTACACCTACTAAAAGTATATCCGTCTCTTACATTGCCATCTATTTGACAAGAACAGCAAGTTTGATTTGTCAACTAAAGCCCTTAATATTGGCCCTAGTACCATGTGTATAAAAAATATGCTGTTGATAATAATCTCAAAGTGTCATGTGGAAGAGACAAGGAAAAAAACCCTTTGACCTCCACGCTGCAAATGTAGCAACTATGTTTGGTACGCTACATACCAAACCATCTAGAAGAATAGTGTTGACAATTCATATCAAATGAGCAGAAGAGAAATCTTGGTACTCCACATAAACCATCTAGAAGAAGAGTGTTGACAATTCATATCAAATGAGCAGAAGAGAAATGATGTGAAAAAAAATTTGCTAATGGTCTGCGCCTCTTGAGTAAATGTCACAGATGATGAAACTAGCGTTGTTTACTCTGCTATACATATAAGGCGAAGGTAGTGCTGTAGCCGTTCTTTACGAAAAACATACGCCTGGTCTGTGAAATGAGAGATTTCCATTTATATGGCTAAAACACAATACAAAGAGTGTTGACAACTCATATCAAATGAGCAGAAGAGAAATGATGTGGAAAAACATGCTAATGGTCTGCCCCTCTGGAGGAAATGTCACAGATGATGAAGCATTATATATTCTTTATGAAATTGACTATGCTAAACCAAATGCTATGTATAACCACACTACTGGTAGTACAGCTGGCAGTGTTGTTGCCAATAAACATAAAACATATGCTATCAATAATAACCTCAAATTCTCAAAGTGAAAGCACAAAAATTTATCTTTCAACCTCCACACTGCAAATGAAGCGACTGTGCTTTGTGCTGCACAGAACAAACCATCTAGAGTTTCTAGAGGAAGAGTGCTTACAATTCATATCAAATAAGCTGAAGAGGAATGGTGTGAAAAACATGATAATGGTGTGCCCCTCTGAAGGGAGTGTCACACACATTGTTTTCTTTATTATTATAGATAATGTAAAATAATAATAACAAAAAAAAAAAAAAAAAAATAATGTTAATAATTATTAAGTATGTTAAATTTCACTCTATTCATTTGTTTTTGTTTCATTTCACCATTATTCAGTAAAGTTGTAGAAATTAATTAAAGGCTTGATTTGCCATAATCACCACGCTGGTTTTGGCTGGCGCCTTGGTGATCACAGATTTTTATGTATCGAGGGGAATCCTGCTGCCCATTCTCTGGATGTTCCCTTAGCCGGTTCTTTGGCACCCACGTGACGAGATGTTCCTAGTCATAGGGTCAGCCTTACACAGCCAAGACCACGGTCATACTATACCTATAGATACTTTAACATAAATGGAGCGCGCGCCCCCTTGACCCCCTTGTAGAGAATACAATCCCGGGATCCCGGGATCCCGACCGTTTTCTGGCCCCGAAAATCCCGGGACTGTAATGGCTACCCCCTTGACACAGGCACTCCAGCACCAAGAGCGGTAATTAGCCAATTTACCAAGAAGATATTGGTGCATAGAATTCATATTGGTCTTGTATCGTATACTTACCTAATGTGTTTTTTACCACCATATCCAAGTGTGGGTTTTTTGATCTGAAGGTAACCAATGGTTAAAAACTAACAAATTCTAACCAATGGTTATTTGAGAGATTTTAACCATTGGTTACCTTAATCTGACGCGCTGGAGTAAATCCCAAATTCCCCTCTTGCTCCCCTACTATAATGACTTGTTATTACACGCGTATCTCAATATATACGCGTATCGATATTTTAACTGCCCCCCCCCCCTTAAGAAATTTCTGTATCCACGCCTGATGTATTCTGGTGCTTCTTTACAAAAAAAATCGGGATTCGACAACTAAAGCACCAACGAGTAACTTGCTTTTAAAAATTTAGCAGGTGTAAAATATTATGTAGAATGCACATTGCACAGGTAGATCCAGACACTACAATGGAAAATGAACATTAAGCACTGTGTAAGTTTGTTTAACTATGCTTGCTTAGAATGTACAATAATTTAATTTTTATTATTTATAAATACATTTGACTAGTTTTGACTTGTAAAAGTGCTAAAAATAGCCTATTTGCAATAAAAAAAATTAATTTTGATTTTGAAAATGCACAGATCTGGTATATTATTTTGTATACTTACCTACCTATTCTGTGGCATTATACCCAAACAAGATCTAATTCGTGACTGTCCGCCAGGAAGTGATCCGATCGCCCGGTATTGGGAGCAGTGAAAGTGCTAGGATATCTAGAGATACCTATGTAGTTCCCTGTACCTAGGCCTAGATCCTTCTAGATCAGAGTTGCGCAATTTGTAATGTCTAATATCTATAGGGTCGTATATAGAAGATTTATGCCCGTTGCATTAAAATCTATTAAAATATAACATATCTAGCTAAGCAACATTTTCTCCCGGCAGAACCCGGTACCTACGTTTGTTAATTTCATGTCAACTTGGCACACCAAATGCTGAAAGCTCATTGGTTTCCTGTTGATCATCAGCCAATCAATCTCTTCAACCAGTTAATGAGCGTGGTTAGGTTAGGTACCTACGTATTTGGTGTGTTGATTTGACACGAGTTTGCCAAACGTAAGAGGAACCGGGGGCTGAGATAAGAGCGAACTTAAGATGTCAAAGTTAATGCAGACGGGCATTAATACTATTGTAAGATTACCTATAGAGAGAGAAAGAGAGACACTTGCCGCTTTTAAAGGAAGACTGCCGGAAACTAATAAAACATTTCAAAGGTTTCACACAACTTTTTTTTTTTTTATCTGATTGAATGACGTGACGAGCAAGTCGTTCACCTGATGTTAAGTGACACGGCTGCCCATCACAGTTGCAGTGTCACCCGGAACTTTAAAACAATAAAGTTTCGCGTGACACTGCACTGCGCACGTCATCCTGAGACATCACCCAGTCTAGTAATCAGATTACTAGACTGAGTGATCAGATCATAAAGTCTCATTTGCCCAGTAATTTCACTAGCTGCAATGCCCTTCAAACCGGAACACAGTAGTGCTTGCACACTACTGCTTGGCGGCAGAATAACTGGCAAAGCGGTCCCAGATAGCAATTTAAACTTGACTCAGACTTGCAACAACTTTGATGTATCAAAAGTGAAAGTTTGTTTCAAACTTGTCATGGCAAGTCTATACACTTGAGGCAAGTTTGAATCAAACTTTCTAGTTTCCCAGCATCAAACTTGCATGAAGTTTGTTTTTTCAAAGTTTAAACAAAGTTGCAATAGCAAACTTGTATAATGTTTGCTTTTACAAGTTTCAGGGTTAGTTTTGATATTTTCTCAAAATTAAAATCATGTCCTTCGACCTTTATAATATAAACCGTACCGTTACTGGGTACATTTATGGTAAAGACTAAGGTCCACACCACATAATAACTTATGACATGTGATATTAATTATTTATATTTATTGGTTCACAAAGATATTCAAGCACCTCATAAAGCTAGTGTAACAAAACGCTTGCGTGATTCAGGATTTTGGAGCCACGTGAGTAACGCCATCTAGTTTCATTCGTAGTAACTAAATATACAACTTAATTTTATGTACTACGGATGAATTTTGACATACATTTAACAATAGAATAACGAAAACTAAGCAACCGTGGTTGCTAGCCTGATGGTAAGCGCTACTCTGCACGACACAAAAACTGACCCTACACTTCTGTTTTTAAATTTTTTTGAAAATACATTTAAATAATTAAGTACATAAGTAATTAAAGGTTCTGAACGTAGCCCAGTTGGCGTTGTGATTGTGAGTGATAAATACAATGCCAAAACGTACATGTTTGGAACATGTCCAAATTATTATTTTTTTTGCCATGAGTATTATAGGTTGGCACCACTAAAAAAAACAAGTTTGTGGCAAGTTAAAAACAAAATAGAGACATTATTTTTGCAAATTCAAGATTGCAGCAACTTTGATACAAACTTAAGCCATCATCCTTATACCAGCAATAATGCAGCAATATTGTCACAAACTTGCCTGATCATATTTGACATAGCAAGTTAAAATCAAAGAATAGCAAGTTTGCAGCAAGTGAGCTTGCTATCTGGGGTGGTACCTACCTAGACGAACTTTGCAGAAAAGTCCTACCACCTAGTTATACTATCTTATTATAGGTACCTACTTAAACTTATTAGTATGCTTAGAGAGCTTCAATTATTATTGCCACTCGTACATGCTGGGGATCTACATAATGTGGGGCAATTTTTTCTCCGCAGAATGCGTTTTGTACTGACCTTTGAACGCAGATTTCCCTTTTCAATCGGTTTGTCTAGCCACTTAAATACCTGTTTAGGCTATTGTAGAACTATCTATAGGTACCTACGATTGTTAAAAAGAAAACGGAATGAACGATTTCAATTAATGATTTCAAAACTGGTTCTACAGGGTGGGGGAGTGATCGGACTTTATAATCTTTGAAAGGGAGCGACCCGATTACCGCAGCCGCCGCAAGCAAGACTTTTCAGTGAGCATGCCTAGCTTCTCGCATCCTGTTTGAGCTTAGTACCCCGTCGTCAGAAGTTTCAGCAACACCCTCACGCCTCTCATCTTCCAGCATCGTCTCTATCACTGCGCCATCCCGACTATGTATCGCTGTTTTCATCTTATAGTCCCTTACCCTGCTTGTTGTAGCGCTTTCCGCCCTCTTTACTGGTTGCGCAATGAAGAACGCAATGAAAACAGTGGGGCCAATTTTAAAGGCTTTAGTTGACAGATCTAAAACTTCTAAAACTGTTGCTGTCCTTGTCAAATAGACGGCAATGTCAGAGACGGATATATTTTTAGTATTTTAAGGACTGTCAACTAAAGCCTTCTAAATCGGGCCTAATATCATCATAACTATAACTATCATCATAGAATAACATACCTACCTAAGTATCTACACAAAAAAGGTCTAACTGAGAACGGCTCCTTTCGATGAAGTGGCGTTAAAAAGCAGCACAGCACCATAGTTTCCCTAATATACCATATCAACATAATGCACATTAAAACCAGTCTAGTGCAGACCGTAGCCTAAAATCCGAACTTCGTGCGGGCCTCGTCTTTGTGTCCATTGCTTGCTCTGATTCATGTACTTTCGTTTTTTTTTCTGCGACATCTATTATTATTCTATTGGGGACGAGGTTATGCAACCACTGCCTTTGAACGTTTTGATATAATTTTTAATGCTTTGTGTTACAACCGCGACAGAAAAAACGCCCAAAATGTATTTATTCAGTCTTATTTTTCAGGTCACAAGGTTGTAAATCAGTTTTGAGTACAGAATAGTTAAGTCGGTGTTACGATTTGATCGTGACTGCAGAAGCAACTGGGGGCCTCCATTACGCAAGCCCTGTTATAATTATCTTCGTCGAAAGTGCAGAATTAGCGGGCGTACTTACATTGCAGCGTCTTGTTTTGGTTTTCAATCGGTTTGGGATGAGCGGTGTTGCCAGATTGTGTGGGAAATATTTCCACTGAATTTTCTGAACATTTTCCATCACACTAATATTATAAGGCGAAAGTTTGTATGTGTGTATGTTTGTTACTCCTTCACGCTCAAACGGCTGGACAGATTTGGATGAAATTTGGAATAGAGATAGCTATACTGGATTAACACATAGGCTACTTTTTAGCTGCGGATGAAACTGTGGGGCGCAGCTAGTTGTTCATAAAGTCACCAAATTAGCATAGGCCAAAACTTTGAAACCTCTTAGTAGGTGCTTTTCCAATTGGTCTTTAGTAATTTACTTGTAATTAAAATTTGTTGATTTATTCCCCATCATAAACATATAGCATTGTCTTAACCGAACGGTTTAAACATTAGTCCTAAAGGTAGATAGTTTTTCTTTTTATCTTAGATTAACTTAAATAACTGCGAAATTTAACTGGCTAGATGTTTTTAAATTTTTACTAAAAGTAGGTATGCAGATACTCTCTCCACCAGATCACTTCTTTTGGTTTAGTGTCATAAGTTATTCCTGCAAATCTAGATCCAATAGCATTTCGGTAACAGTAGCTTCATTTCTCTTCCGCCCGGTGACCGTTAAAAAAAGCTTCATCATTCTCTGATGTTCTGATGCTTCTATAATCTTTCAATTTTTAACATTTTTACCAATATTATTATTAGATACTCTTACCCATTGGTTGATGTGGTTTTACCTACACTAAGTGCTTTCGTGGGATACCTACCTAACCTACCTATATATATATGCAGCCTTTTTAATGAATTGTAATTACAGCCCATTAGAGTAATTTACGCTACAAAACAAGACACCAATTTGGAGGAATTAACTTCAACCTGGTAATACTGAGTTACACTCTTGTCTTACTCTGTCGCAATGGACAATATCGACAGCATTATTACAACTGATGGGTAATACCCCCTGTCATTGCAGACAGTAAACCTTCAGAATATAGAGCAGTCTTCCGGTGGATAAACTAAGTACCTATCAATAAAACAAAGATGGTCTGATCGCATCGCATGCCCATGTACAATAAATCTGCAACGTCACCTTGATTGCTTATAATTTAGGCATTTTTGGGGCAGATATAATTTGAGATGTAGGTATGTAGGCAGCAAATAATTCATTCGAAATGTTTTCAACACGTTTCTTCTATTTTATTTATTTAGGTGCCTTATCCAACAGCGTGAATAATACAATAATAGGAATAAACTTTTAAATTAAGGTGTTACGTTCCATACTATTATACAGTATACACTGCTCAAGTACTCAATATTCATCTCTGTCGGGGCGGTGCACGGTGGCGCGGCGCGCGTCGGTCTAGTAGACACGTCTTTTGGGCGACCCGAGTAATAGGTAGTTTGGCAGCCTAATATCAGCTACGCTATAGGACCGTCGGAGCAGCTTAGTCTAGCCCTTCTGGTGCAGGTACCTTATATCGTTTTCGGCACCGGTATAGGATACCAGCGTAACACAATCCGACATCTCGCCGCCGGTGAGGTCGACGTACCCCCCGCAGGTTAGCTAGAACGGTCGCGACTTTCCATAGGGTCCCCTCTTCCAGTGGGTAGCCTTCTCGATCATCTTATCCCGGGAATGGCCCAACGGAACCTCAAGGGCCAAGGGCGCCCTTGAGCTAGTTAGCTGGGTGCCCTATGCGAGATGATACTTATCCAGTTCAAAATCACAATAGCTACCAATGTAAAAGTTGGCAGGGATCTTCTTATGTCTAATGCCTGAGAAATTTCATATTATGATTGTTTTGAGATTTTAACACGTACGTATAGCATTCTCCACTTGGTCTGTGGCCATATAACTAGGTATGTAGGTATAGGTATGTATACATGTGTGTCTAGCTGAGCTCCATTTAGTTTGTGGCTTTTATGCTAAAACGGATTTCTTTTGAACGGTTGATACGGTTGGTCTCTACCGACCTTTACAGCGTCACCGGGCGGGATGCTAAAACGGATGAATCAATACTTATACACTGGAAAAGATGATTGGTATCAAGCGAGGCATTTTTCCTGGAAAAATCGTTTTCCGCGGGGTAATAGGAAAATTACGGGTGAAACCCGCGGCGTGGGGCGCCTCTGTCAATGTGCTCTCTAAGTAAGTACTTTGTAAGGTTTGGACTCTCGACCCATGCTGCAACGTTCCACGTCAGATAAACATAAACTGCACCGCATTTGCATTCAAAATGGTAATTTCTGTTATATAACCGAAGCCGCACTGCCGTGTATGCACATTATGCCTATCAGGGACTTGCGCTTGCTCATCTTGCAGGGAACACTATAATGCACCGTTGCGTCAACGTCGAGCTAGCTGTCTCTCACTACTCGCCTATCATCATCAACAGCCTGAAGACATCCAATGCTGAATATAGTTCTCTCCCAGAGAGCGCCACTTTGAGCGGCTGCTCGTCTCCTGCATCCATCGGCTCCCTGCGGTTTTCACCAGATCGTCGATTCACCGAGTGGGGGGCCGGCCTACGCTGCGTCTTCCGGTTCGTGGTCGCCACTCGAGAACGTTTCTTCCCCATCGGTTGTCAGTTCTACGAGCGATGTGGCCTGCCCATTGCCATTTCAACTTGCTCATTCTAAGAGCTATATCGGCCTCGACTATGATACATACTAAATAATTACTTTTTGAATAGGGAAGTAGTACCTTTTGTATTTTAGAGATAGGTAGGTACATACGTGAAAAATATGTACAATACGCCATCATCAGCCTGAAGATGTCCACTGCAGTCCATAGAGCGTCCTGGTCAGCGGCTGCTTGCGTCCTGTATCCATCGACTCTCCGCGGGTTGACCGTCGCGTCGGTCCACCTAGTTGGGGGCCTACGCTGCGTCTTCCGGTTCGTGGTCGCACAAATCATTATAGTAGGGGAGTCCAAGAAGGGAATTTGTGAATATGGCGGTAAAACACATAAGTATACGATACAAGACCGATTTGTGCTCTTTTCTTTAAATGATGAATTCCATGCAACTATATCTTCCTGGTAAATTGGCTATTACCGCGCTTAGTGCTGGACTGCCTGCGCCCCCCGCCTGTATCCATAAGCAAGCTATGCTTATGTATAGGTACTCTAAGGTAGGTACTAAGTAAAACTTAATTTATATTTCAATTCTCATATCTACAAACGATTCCGTACGTATCTATCACTTTATCTCAATCTTTGATTACATTTGATGTCGGGTCGTGGTCAGGAAATGGCGAGCCGATGTTGAAATATGCATCTTATGCGCGATAACTTTATGCCCAGTGGTATATCTATATTATCTAGATCTAGCCATCACTCTTTACGATAGCATGTTTAGTAATGTAGGTTTAGTACTGTTTTAGGAGCACTAACATTCGAAGCGTAAGTGATGATAACTGTGTTGTAAATGTGAGTGGTTTGAAAAGTTGCCAGCCGTAGGTAATAGAGTTTAGAAGTAGGGATACTTCAACCTAAATGTTTTTCTTTATTTATCTGTAGATATTTCTTTTTATGTATGTTACGTATTATACGATGTTTCCACCAAATATAGGAATGACCTTTTTTAAGTATATTTTTAAGTACTCACCTATATAATTAAAAAAAAGGTGTCTCTGCAGGTCCCTTTAAATAAGTATGGAAAGGGTGTGCTGATCTCGCGCATTGCGACATTTTTGAAGATATTAAATAACTGAATTTACTTACGAAAAATCTGGCTAAGCTATATTATCATGAATAACATTACAAATGTTCAACAAAAATATCATATTAATCCAGACAAGATTTCATAAATACAATGGTATCAAAGTTTTTTTCATTCGTAACCGTTTTTATGTATGAAAACTTGTTTGGATTAATATGATATTTTTGTTGAACATTTTTAATGTTGATCAGTTTAGATTTAATTTAGTTTTTGTAATTGTATTTTGTATTTTATTGTTTAGTTTTTAGGCCTAGTTAAGTAATTATATACCTTACTCTAATACCTGATATAAAAACCCAAGATCAGTTTTAGCATGGCTGCTGTAGCACGAAGGCGCTTCTTGTTTCAGTAGACCTATAAAGCTGCCAGCACCCATCGTCACATGCCGAGTATTTGCCAAATGGAGCGCGATGCTACGATGAGGTAACCCGAGCTACTCGTTATGCTATACCGCTTAATTGCAGGCTAATCACTCTGGTATGTGTTGCGTCAAGTGTTGCCAGATAATGTCTTCATTTGTTGTTTAATTTTTATAATTGACAAAGAAAAAAATATCCGGGTACTACATTTTTTATCATTGACTCATAGTACCTATTGAGTGAACCAACGACACTATATTTTTTTATATTTACCTGTATTCACCTATTGGGTGCACCAAGTGCACTACATTTTTAGAATTAGCTGTGGTTTACCTATCGGGTCCGAAAAGGTACCTATGGAACACCTAGGTGAACCATTTAGGTGTTCTACGGGTATGCAACCCCTAGGCCCTATCGGCCTTATTAATAAAAGCGTAGTGGTTTTAGATTAGTTACTTCATTTTTTTTTCCTTTTTTGACATTTGAATATTCAAAGCGATCGAAAAAGACAAAAGATGGTGTAACTAATCAAAAGCTACAACGCAGTTTATTAATAAGAATGTAAAAGACATGCAGCATTTTGGTTTATGAAAACGTCTTCCTTCTCTACAGTGGACCGGCACATCTCGAGTTTTTTTTCCTTGGGTTTTACTGAAAAACTAAAAACGCGGGCCCCTTGGCAGAGTCCATCCTGGCAGGATCGCCATGTAATGTTGGGGCGTTTGGTATAAGTAAAAGACAACCTTCTCACTTGATGTCGATTTATTCTCTAAATAAACTAAATACATCGTCGTGCCGTAAAGTACTGCGCTAGCAGTTTTATACCTAAATGACCGTTCCTACTTAATAATATAAAGAACCTAACAGACTAAATATTATATTATTGCTACACTTCACGTAGGTATATTAAAGACAATAGTCGTTAAGTCAAAACAGAAGTCTAGGGCGGCCTAAACCACTTGCAATGCCTACACAAGAAGAAAATAAGGACGTCATTGCACTCAGCCATCCGAGGCCTCAGTTTTTATCTAGCGTGGTACTTACCTAATATGTACCTATTTTAGGTACCTTCATAACTAAACAACTAGTAACCGGCTAGCACTCACGTAAGTAGGTACCTTCATATGCTGCACCAGGTATAACAAGCATGACGACAGACAAAAAGCTTTCAATAGAATAGAATAGAAGAATAGAAAGACATTTATTCAATACTTGCATAAAACTAAGGTAGAAAACATGTTATAGTAGGTATTATTACATAATATGAACTACGAATAAAGAGCAACATTAAACAAGTATTGAATGGGCGTCGGCTCAGCATATGCTGGTTGTCGGCGACATCCAGCGCTGGTTTTCAGCCTAGACCCAGAGGGGGTGGAGACAAATGAATAAAAAACAATGAACCTTAAAAATATTAAACACTTTAAAAACGGAATAAGCAAAAATACTTGTATATTAACCTACATTTTATATACTTACATACCATAGCTTTTACTTTTCCAGTATACGTAGTCTTCTCGATAACCTTCTCCATCGGCAACGGTTCAAACACACACGCACACCCCTAGGGAAGGCTGATGGGATGGGTAGGCTGGTACTTTACAAGTAACCTTATACGGCTGCTATTCTGCTCAGTGACGCTGGAAAGGTTGGTAGATCAACAGCAATTAGTCCGTTAAAAAAGGAAGCTATGAAGTAAATGAATACTATTATAAATTAAAGCTACAGATTGGAGTTGTCTATTCTATAAATTGTGCCGGATTGGAAGCTCATCATCATCATCATCATTAACAGCCTGAAGACGTCCACTGCTGAACATAGGCCTCCCCCAGAGCACGCCACCTTGAGCGGCTGCTCGCCTCCTGCATCCATCGGCTCCCCGCGGCTTTCACCAGGTCGTCGGTCCACCGAGTGGGGGGCTGGCCTACGCTGCGTCTTCCGGTTCGTGGTCGCCACTCGAGAACCTTTCTTCCCCACCGGTTGTCAGTTCTACGAGCGATGTGGCCTGCCCATTGCCACTTCAACTTACTAACTCTAAGAGCTACATCGGTCACTTTAGTTCTCCTGCGGATCTCCTCGTTCCGGAGCTTATCTCGCAGGGAAACACCGAGCATAGCTCGCTCCATAGCTCGCTGCGCGACTTTGAGCTTACTAATGAGGCCAACAGTAAGAGACCATGTCTCAGTTCCATAAGTCATCACTGGCAACACACACAAAGATTGGAAGCTAACCAATTCTAAATGGTCAAAATTTGTTAGAGTTTTTAACCATTAGACTTTGGATCAAAAACCCCACTCTAAGCCCATTCTCCTGGGGATCTCCTCATTTCGGATTTTATCTCGCAGGAAAACACTGAGCATTTAGCCTCTCCCTATAGCTAGTTTAACATATCTCCACTATGTGGAAAGTATATCGAGAGCGTAGAAGCGAAATTAGGTACCTAACTAAAAGTTTTTGCAAAATTGACTTTAGACAGGCCACATTGTTCGTAGCACTGACAACCGATGGAGAAGAAAGGTTCCCGAGTGGCGACCACGAACCGGAAGACGCAGCGTAGACCAGCCCTCTAGGTATACCTGCAACACAAAACACGCTCTGTAATAATTTATTTACAATCAACTACAATACATTACATTTTAGTTACTTACGGTGGTCGTGGTATAGTCTGTTCATTTAGGTACCTACAACAAAATATTGCTGAGGATGATTAGGTACAACGGAAGTAAATACATTATCAATAATTGATTATTCATTTCCACTATAAGATGTAAATGAGTGTAAATAAATATCATGTGTAGAATATAACTGTCAGCTTTGTGGTAAATGCGTGGGCTGTATTGCAGTAATACAGATAACAATCGGTAGTATCATCTTACATGAGGTTGCTTCACACCTGGTTGGATCTTAAAGGATTTAATATGAAAAGCTTAATTGTTCTGAACTTTTGATTTCGGCATTGTTTTTACGAGATAATTAAAGAGTACAAATAAATTTGAAATCTATCACAATGTATTACAAAGAAATTGGAAAATATGTATTACTAGTTGCGCCCGCGGTGTTACCCACAGATAAAATGTATCCTATGTATTACTCCAGCGTATAAGCTATGTACATTCCAAATTTCATCAAAATCGGTTCAGTAGTTACGAAGATATAAGGTAACAAACATACACACACCCCCACACAAACTTTCGCATTTATAAAATTAGTAGGATAGGATGTACATATACAGGGTGATTGGGTTGTAGACCGTATCCTTTCAGGGCATGAGCGTACCCAGGGGGGGAGGGGCAGCTGCCCCCCTGGATTCCAAATGCCTAGCTATCGTTGACGAAAAAAGTTATAAACAAGGTGAAAAACAATATGAAGGTGAGAACTTAAATTTTGGTGGCCCTTTTGAGATGCACTAGGCGTGGGCACACTTACGTTGTTTATGTAGTCTGCCAAGTCAGCAGCGTTGCCTCTACGGGTAATATTTTGTATGGGTATCGAAACTGCCAGGTCTCTACCCGCAGGGTAATTACGTAAAATTTGCAACAGCAATGCGACAGCAGTAGCGAAGCATACATTCTCGACACCACTAATGATGTATGACAGCAATCACCGCGAGATTTACGCCTGTCGCAAACCTGTTGCGAGTTAGGTAATTAGAGGGCCGGTTGTGCAAGGAGCGCAGATAGAACTGGTGATTTTTCGCGCTCGTTTCGTTTGAGACGAGATAATTTTGATGATGAGAGTAGGACTAGGACCTGCGATTGCCATTTTAGATGTCAAAACTACTAAAAAATAATTTGAATACATTTCAGCAATTGAAAAAAAAAGTAGCTTCTTTATTGTTCTTTGTTGTTGTTTAGGTTATAAAATGCTGAATTATATTTAACTTTATCACTTCGTTTGTGCTTTACTAGTATTTGATTTATGGTAGTTAGACAAGGCCGAGTTAGAGCATAGGCTACATTACAATTTTAGCCACTTTTTGCTTCGTTCGTTTGAGGCTGCTCCAGGACATCCAGAGACATGGGAAAAAAATGCTTCATTGCAAGTTTTGCGCTTTAATTGCACACTGTGGAATCAATTGCTCAAGTGTCCATACTATACGTATTTTCAGAAATACAAGATAGCAAAATAACAAACTTTTTCGCGCTCGCTTCGCTCGCGCTATTATTGTTTCTGCTTTGTTTTGATACACGACCAGCACGCTCGAACTAAAGACATGGGAGAAAAAAGCTTCAATGCAAGTTTTGCGCTTTAATTGCACACTGTGGAATCAATTGCTCAAGTGGCCATACTATACGTATTTTCTGAAATACAAGACAGGAAAATAACGATTATTTTCACGCTCGCTTCACTCGCGTTGTTATTGTTTGCACTTTGATTCAATATATGACCAGCACGCTCGAACTGGAATAATAATTTTACCAAAAAAAATATTACAATGATTCGATGCCCGCAGCAGCAGCACTGCTCAGCCTAGAGGCTACTTTAAATTATATTCCATGATTTTTAACTTTTACATAAAGTTTATTTCAAAAATTCGTAATTATTATCAAAAATCGCGGAAACCCGGCAAAAGAAATCTCAGGTTTGCCCCCCCTGGACATATAGCTGGGTACGCCCATGTTTTAGGGTGTGTTTAAACAGGCCTTGGGCTGTCTTTTAAGCGTAACATTAATTCAGCATAACATTAGTTTAAGGTAGAAAACTGAGAATTTTCCGAATTTTCACAAAATGCTGAATAACTATAAAAAAACATCGCTGAACTATTACGCTTATGAGATAGCCCAAAGCCTGTTTAAACACACCCTGAAAGGATACGGTCTACGAACCAAACTCGTGTCAAGTTGGATCTACTTTAATAAGGTAGTTTTTTTTATGTAAACGAATAACGTGACGAGCTATCGTTCGCCTGGTGTTAAGCGACACGGCCCCATAACAGATTGCGGTGTCACTCGGTACTCTAAATCAAAGTTTTGCGTGATACCACGACAAGGGTATTGGTATAGTTCCCTAATGGGGTTACATTTGGCGGGATTTAGACAGGCTAAACCAATATACATTGCTGGCTTGGTGTTTAACTTCCATCCAATACCCTTACTCCATCCAGCAATGTATCTTATCAGCGTCATTGTTTCCTGACAAATATAATCTGGGAGTTTTTAAGGCTAGAGTGAACGGCCCCCTAATTACCTAACTCGCAACAGGTTTGCGACAGGCGTAAATCTCGCGGTGATTGCTGTCATACATCATTAGTGGTGTCGAGCATGTATGCTACGCTACTGCTGTCGCTTTGCTACTGCTGTCGCATTGCTGTTGCAAATTTTACGTAATTACCCCGCCGGTATTTTCTAGGCAAGCATGTTCCATCGACGACCGCGTCGTCACTTACCATCAGGTGAGACCCTCAAACGTTAGCCTATCTATCTATAACAATATTATAAAGAGGAAAGATTTGATTGTTTGTTTGTTTGCATTGAACAGGCTCCGAAACTACTGAACCGATTTGAAAAATTTTTTCACTGTTGGGAAGCTACACTATCACTAACATTAATTTTTTCAATGTTCCTTTAATTAACAAAACTGACTTTTTAATTTCCTTGTATTGTGGTGTATCCAATGAATAACTTTTATTTGGTTATTGAAAAATCACCCCTAAGTTTGTATAGCCCCGTTATGGAGTTAGAGACTTCTAGAGTATATCCACCATGGCACGGACAGCTTGATTGGGTGTTTAGGATTTCGAGGATTTGAGAGAAGAAAATTAGTAGAAAATATCGAGGGCGTAGTGGGGAAATTAGATAACTAACACTTTTTGCGAAATCGACTTTTTGGCATGACGATAAAGCCCAAATCACGACGCATTTTTTGGTCTTACCCTAGTGCCAAAATTATTCCAAAAATGGTATTTTTGTAACAAAAATGAACCTTCAATAATAGCTGTAAAACTTGTGAGGAAGTTGAGGCAGTTTGTAATTTATTAGTCGAATAACCTTTATCCAGCCATTGAAAAATCACCCCTTAATCAACAAACAACATAAATGTAGTTTCATAACTTCAGATCACAAGTTAGCATCACCGTTCTGTCGCAGATTGGTATCTTTCGAACTCATTTAAACTAGAAGGTCACCCCGCGATGATAAGTACGAGTCATTACACACATAATGAAGTCTCCGAATAGTCCATACATAATGCATACGAAACAAACGGCTCGCTTAGTGCCGTTTGCTACGGGTTAAGGACGTCGCACAATGGGCACTTAAGTTTACAAGCTCTGTGCGTGCAGACGCGATGCAATTGTGACTTAGAAAGGTAGGGAAAACATTAAAATAAGACTGGTTTTAGTAACGCTGAATAGCTTGCTCGACAATACCCTAGCAAAGGTCACCGACGTAGCCCACAGGATCAGCAAGCTGAACTGAAATGGCAGTGGGCTGGTCACATTAGCCGCAGAACAGACCACCGTTGCAGTAGTTGCAACGGTTCTTACGGTCGCTTAAATAACATTATTGACAATCTTTTTCATGTCCAAATCTTGAAAGATTAAGCATTAGGGCCGGGCCACACGATGCGTTGCCGCAGCGACGCAAAAATAGCGGACTTATGAACAGCAAGGCAAGCCTGCATCGGCCGGGACGGTAGCATTGCGGCGCGCGGCCCGCACAGTAGGGATGTCCTTTTTTAAAGCTTGATCTGATTTTGTAGATCGATATGGATTGTGACGTTTAAATCCAATATGTAAATGCCGCACAGCCTGTTGCGTGTCTTTGTCCGCCTATCCGGCGCCGCAACGCACCGTGTGGCCTGGGGTCAGCTTTTTTGTGTCATGAGTATTCTTTATTTCTGAAGGCCTTTTCCTATCTGCAGCTTTCGTCCACCAACCCCTATTTTTGTCGTAGCATTTCACGTAGCACTGCGTAGCGTATATAGAGCTGTTGGCCTGTAGGCCTTTACTTTTCCTTTCGTGCATTTTCTTCGCTGAAATTGTGACAAAAGCAATCAGCTATTTAAGACGAACTAATAGAGCAAGCTCGCGAATATCGCTTTTTCATGTAGATACCTCTCTATAGTCTCTAACAGAGAGTACATAATCGCTACGCTAAAAAAGTGTTTACGGTACGGAACTTAGAGTATAGACTAAAGCATAGAGAGAACTTGATATGTGTCAAGCGTACCACTTTTTTTAGACACTTTTTATATGATGTGGACACTTTGATGTGAATGAGTCTGACAGATTTGTATAGAAAAAACAGTTGACTCGCTCGAGTCGAAAATAATGGTACGGTGCTTATCGCAAGCGTAGCTAATTACTATATGTTTGTTTCTTTCCTTCGCCACTGACGTAGCGGATACGTGTGAGCAGTACAAATATCGTGTTGATGATCTCTTTATGCTTTAGTCTATACTCTAAGGTACGGAAGCTATACCATAGGTACAGAATTGAAAGAAAGGTAAAAAGGAACAAAAATAATTCGAGTTTAGAATGCTTTCGTTGCTTTCTTTGTCTACAAAAAATGTCTCGTCTGCATAGTGCTACACATTTTGAATTGAAAGAGTGACACGGCGTGTTTCCGTCGGAATTGGGTCGCATGAGTTGCATTCGTCACTAAACGTGCATTTGATGCGTACTTACGATGTGCACCACTTGATACGGCTGGTTAACTTTGACGTTAGAGAAATGTTGAGTGATCACTGAACGCCCTTCTACGAGCGTGTGTCGACTCGAAGATTGATTAAGGTTAAATAAAAGCTGGTATGCAAAAGGTATTAATTTTTATTCATCTGTGTTATGTTCCTTAAAATGGTTTTACACCGCCGTTTATTCTTTTTCTACTGATATTTTCCGTTCAAAGGTCGTCTGAAGAGATCACTCTCAGCGATAAGACCGCCAATTTTTACACTAGTTAGTAAGATTTATTTAACTTTGGTGAGACAATAAACAAGAGAACTAAAGTGATCGATAAAGCTGTTATAGAATTAGCAAGTTGGAATTGCAATGGGCAGGCCACATCGCTCGTAGAACTGACAACAGATAGGGAAGAAAGGTTCTCTAGAGACGACCACGAACTGGAAGGAGGCTTCGTAGGCCCCCCACCAGGTGGACTAACAATCTGGTAACCTTGGGGAGCCGATGGATGAAGGAGGCAAGCAGCCGCTCGTGGCGCTCTATAGGGGAGGCCTATGTTCAGCGACGGACGTCTCCATGCTAATGATGATGATGATGATGATGAGATGATAAAAAGTTTTCTATCTATCAATCTATATTGTAACCAACCGTAAATCAGCAGCCCTTAACTTTTGCCTATATAGCTCAAGAAGGGCTTAGAGTGATGATGGTAGTTGCCGTAGTAGTCAGGCTTATTGACACTGTAAAGGTGGGTAGAGAACAACATATATTTCGTTAAAAAGACTTGTAACAGTTGATAAGCTTTATTCTATGTATATGTAGTCGTGTACCTACATATTAAACTTGGACACAGAATAAATAACAGTACGATTAACTTGGACTATCAGAATATTTAATTTAATTGTACTTACCTTACATAGTTTAATCACTTTTTAAATACCGCTTTGGTTCAAGACTTTCAAGATCTAAATGTGCATTGAATAGGTTAAATATAATTATAAGCAAATATTGGTCCTCGGGCGACGTTTTGATTTATTATTTAAAAGACAGATTGTGGTTCAATCCTAGAATCAACTTCGCAGCTTTTAGCTTATTCATTTAGTTACAGGTGGTGGTAACGCTTGACATCAGGTAAACGACTAGCTCATCACGTCATTCATTTACATAAAAAAATAGGTACAATAATACGTGTATTCGACGACAATTTTGAATAATTCAGAGCACCACGCTGTTTTTCAGCATGCGGTATAAAAGGAACAAAGACTGTCATAACATTTTACCTACTAGCTGCGCTCCGCGGTTTCACCCGCGGTTAATAAAAATCATCCTATGTGTTAATCCAGTCTATAAGAGATCTCCATTCCAAATTTCATTCAAATCCGCCCCCCTCCTCCCGTATTATGCAAAAATTGCAACAGCAAAGCAACAGCAATAGCAAAGCAACAGCAGTAGCAAATCGACAGCAAACACTTAGCAGTTGATCGCAGTTGATTGTAGCAGTTTGCTCGTCTGTCACTGAATGCATTTTGGCCATTGATACTAGCGCCACTAGCAACAGGCCAGCAATAGACGGAAACAAAATAATGCACTTTTTAGTTCATCGATTTTCCGACAGTCCGTCTAGCACTCGATCGCTTTCTGCTCTGCCAAAGTGACGTTTAACAGCTTTGACAGCAATGATTGCGAAATTTACGCCTGTTGCAAACATTACGTAATAAAGGTTAACGTTCTACTGTTACAGCATGAAGCGGGAACAAACACACACACAAACTTTTGCATCCTATATCCTAATCCTACTATATTACTAGCTGCACCCCGCGGTTTCACCCGCGGATAAAAAGTAGCCTATGTGATAATTAAATAATAAGAATTACTTAATTCAGCATATAAGCTATCTCTATACTGTCCACCCGTTTGAGCGTGTAGGAGTAACAAACGTACACACAAACACACATACAAACTTTCGCCTTTATAAAATTAAATAAATAAATATGTGTGGACATTTTACATAGCGCCATCTAGCCCCAAACTAAACATAGCTTGTACTATGGGAACCAGATAACTGATAGAATACTTAGATACTTTTTGTTTATAAATACATACATAGAATACAATATAACACCCAGACACAGAACAAACTTCGATGTTCATCACACAAATGTTTGTCCCGGGTAGGAATCGAACCCACAATCTATAGTTCAGAAGGCAGAGCTACTACCAACTGAGCTATCACGCCAGTCAAAAGTATTAGTGTTGTGACGGACCTACAGGCATACCTACCGGCCGCACACGCACACCAGCGTATCTCCCGACAAACACCGACACGTCCAGCGCGCAAGTAAGGCAGGCATTTGCTCGCGGCTCTCACGGTGGATGGACGTGCACACCATACACCAGAGCCCCTAGCAAATCGCCTACTCCCGTTCCTTACTAACACGGTGAACGGTACCCTCTGCGCGTGGCCACCATACTTATGCCGCTTGGGTAACCGTTCACCGCCCCTTCGCCAACCTCCTGCCCCCGTGTCTCGGCGCGCGTGGCCACCATACTGATGCTGCAAAGAGACACGTCCCTGACCCTTAGACCCCGTCCCGTCGTACCAAGGACGCATAGCGCGTGGCTACCATACTTACGCGCTGGGCCTTAGGTACCCCCTGCATGCACTAACCCCCGCGCTGCGCATCGCCGCGCACTCTCGTTTCCCCGCGTCCCGGACGTCGCCTGGCTCTAAGGGCGGAAGCGCGTGGCCACCATACTGATGCCGCTTCTTCCCTCCCCGAGCTAGACGCCCTCCGCGCCCGTCAATCATTCCGCCCGTGCGGAACACTTCTCGCAGGCCGCCGCGCTCCTGCTGGAGAACTCGCTGCGAAACCGCACCCTGATTTCGTACCGCAGACGACCGGCCTGCTGTTCCGAGGCTAGAAAGCGCGTGGCCACCACACTTACGCTGCTTTTCCTCATTGAACAGGACGCCTCCCGTTACCCCAACCGTTCGTCACGCGTATACTGCTCGCAGGCCGTCGCGCTCCTGCTCGTGAGCCCACCGCGACCACGTCATCCCGGGGTCCGTCACTCTCCCGTAGATACAAACCTAGGATAAGCCGTTTAGATGCCCTAAGCACATAATTATTGTGATACCGTAAATATATAGCCGTAGATTGTAACTGATAACCGCGTGTTTCCCTGGACTCATATCCCCCATAGGTTACCCTATCTTAGGTATTCCATCCCTTGCTACAACTATCGTAGCACAAGGGCACGACTACCAACATAACAAGGCGTCTGGTCAGCTAGCCGCAAGACGCCACGTTACATTGGCGCCCAACTTAAAAATCCGCGAACGTAACCCAGGGGATAGGGCTACTCACTACAGCGACGTATCCAGGCAAAAACCAAAAGTTTACATCGCGTAGAAAGTGTCCTCAACTTAAAATTGTGTCCAGACGGAAACTTAACCCGTAGAATAAACTATATACCGGTAAATACAAATGTCAGAGAAAACATCTTGGATTTACAACTTGAAGAAACCCGAATTAGAAGAGGAGTGCAAGAAGAGAAACTTCACGACGGAAAACAAGACCGTCAAAGATCTACGCCAGATACTTGCCGAGGCAATAAGGGCAGAACAAGACCATACCAGTAAGACAGCTCCGATGCTCTTGGGTAGAGGCAGCACCAGCGAATCAGAATCAGAATTCAAAGATACCATGGTCCTACCAGATAGAGATACCAAGGATAAACCAGGCATGTCTAACAGCCCAGAAAGGGATGAACGAGGCATAGAAAGATGGAACTTGCACTTCAATACATACGACGATCCAGTAGAGTTCCTAGAAAGCCTAGACGATCTAATAGAGTCCAGCGGAACCGAAAAAGAAAAAGTACTGAAGATTCTACCAAGATTCCTAAGAGGGAAAGCCGTATTATGGTACCGCAATAATAAACATTCATTCAAGAATTGGGACGAGTTCATCAAAAGTTTCAAACTCACGTTCCTAACCCATGACTACGACAACGAACTGCTAAAACGAATAATAACGAAGAAACAATATTTCCGACAGAAGTTCACAGACTACCTAATAGAAATCCAAACCTTGATACGCCGATATGGAAAAATGAAAGAAGACGAAGAACTAAAAATAATATATGAAAATATGTCCTCAAAATACAAATACTACATAAAGTACTCCGAAGTCTCCACCGTATCCCAATTAATACAACTAGCGAACAACTACGAAAATATATCATCACAACGACGCAACGAGTTCGAGGAAGAATCCCATCGAAACCCACAATATACACCAGTGAATCAAAATCGTGAAGAAACCCACAGCAAGTGGACCAACCAGACAACCAGAGACCGCACCCGAACAGAAGAAACAGCAAAATATGTATACAAATACAACCCCAGGGAATGCTGTTGGAGCTGCGGCAAGCCAGGGCACTCGATGAGGGAGTGCCGTGGGAGAAAAATGCTATTTTGCAGTGGTTGCGGTAAACTGGGTATACAAAGTTCCAAGTGCTGTAAGAAAAAAAATAACCAGATAGAATCTTTGACAATACTCACGAACAGCCACGCACAAAAACGTGATAACCGACCGTTTATAAAGATATCAGTACTGCAGAAAGAATACGATGCACTAATCGACACCGGCACCACGAGATCCTATGTAAGCAAAGAGATATATAAAGAATTTACAGACAAAAAATTAAAACCACGAAAAGTATCAGAAACCGCAGTACTCGCAAATGGAGCGAGTATAGAAATAAATGAAGCCTTGCCACTAGAAATAGGTATAAATGGAGAAAAGACGAACCATGAGATGCTTTACCACCCAGACATAACTAAACCTTTGACAGGAATGGACATATTGGAAAGAATGGGAGTAACAATAAAATTTAAACAAATCCGGAAACAGCAGAAGAAGCACGATAAAACACCAAAAGGACCGGCAGTAAACAAAAATATAAACATACAGAACGACCAGACAGAACCATATGAAAAATACCCGACATTAATTACTCAAGTGGAACACGACCCGCAGATACGAATACCGAATAAGTCCCGAACAGAATACGGGCCCAGAAACCAGAATAAGAAAGCCAAGCAAACCCCGAGAAGTACGATCTCCGCAGTTGAACATAAAAAAGACTGGCATAAAAAGAAAATGGAGAAAATACAAACCCAAGAGAACCCGGATTATAAAATAGAAAACAACGCATTGTATCGAAAAATAAAACACCATGCATATGGAACGAGATTACAAGTAGCATCAGATTGGAGATTATGTGTATCACAAGACGACATGGAAAACGTATTAAAATACAACCATGATGTACCAACCACCGGACATTTAGGAACGTCAAAAACCCTAAACATGGTAGCACAAAAGTACTACTGGCCGGGGATGTACAGAGATGTACGTGCATACGTGAGAGGATGCACAACTTGTCAAACACACAAAAACAGGCGTCTTAAACCGAACCGAAAAGAAAATGAAAAACCCGAAGTATAGAAAACCGTAAAACGCAGTAAAAGCATTTTTTTTGTTATATACTGGGTGGCGCAAAAGTACTGGCACTAAAGAAAATACTTTTATTTTTTTTATATGACATTTTCTGTCATTCTGTTGTTGAAAATTGTGTAGTGAACAAATGTAAAATACACTGAAAATAAACATGGACCGTTTTACTCCCCAAGAACGTGGAATAATTGTGTCAATGTTCTTACGGAATAATTCATCAGTGATAAGAACACAACGTGAATTTCGTCGACGATTTCCCCACCGTCCGGCACCGATTGGTCGCACAATTCGACGCTTTGCCACACGCCTTGAAGCAACTGGCTCAACATTGGATAGACCTAAGTCTGGGAGACCAAGAACAGGCCGTTCAGCTGAAAATATCGATGCTGTGCGCGAAGATGTGGAAGAGTGTCCAGAAACATCAACGAGGCGACGTGCCACGCAATTGGGCATTTCCAGACGGACCCTGCAGCGTATTTTGGTGAAAGACTTAAAGATGTTCCCGTATAAAACTCAAATGACTCACCAACTGCTGCCTGCTGACCACCGAGCTCGTCTAGATTACTGCCAGCGCGTCATAAACCTCAACCTTGAAGAGGATGATTTTCCTTCAAAATTGGTTATGAGTGACGAAGCGCATTTCCATTTCTCAGGGCATGTCAATAAGCAGAATACTCGGTTCTGGGGCACTGATAATCCGCGCATTATTCAAGAAACACCTCTACACCCACTAAAAGTTACTGTATGGTGTGGCATCTGTGTTGACAGAGTGATCGGACCCTATTTTTTCGAAGACGCTGGAGGCAATGCGATAACTGTCACTGGAGAACGCTACAGAACCATGTTACGTGAGTTTTTGATACCCAGTTTGGACGAATTGGGGCTGGAGCACATCTGGTTTCAACAAGACGGCGCTACGGCACACACAGCGCGCGACACTATGGACTTAGTGAGGGACGCTTTTCCAAGCCGAGTTATCTCTCGTTTTGGCGATTTGCCTTGGCCTGCAAGATCACCCGATCTGACCAGTCCAGACTTCTTTCTTTGGGGTTTTTTGAAATCTCGGGTGTATGTGAACAAGCCACAGACTCTCGCAGCTCTAAAAGAAAACATTCGTCAAGAAATAACGAACATATCGCAGGAAGTGTTACGGCAAGTTATGCAAAATGTCATAAATAGGGCTCAAATGTGTATCAACTCTGGAGGTCACCATTTAAAAGACATCATCTTTAAATCCTAATGGTACGAAATTTAATGGCACAAATATACATTTAAAAAAACCTAAATCTAGTTTTCTAATTTAGAAAAAATGTTATAGCTGAACCAAATAGGGTCTTTACTTTTGCGCCACCCAGTATAATTAGAGCGTAATTTTTTGTTAGGTACCAGTAACTTAGAATTAAAATCGCACGTGTATTATGTGTTTGTTATAATTATGTATCACTTAGAAATGACAAGAGGTTGTTTTCCGGACGTCGCCTGGCTCTAAGGGCGGAAGCGCGTGGCCACCATACTGATGCCGCTTCTTCCCTCCCCGAGCTAGACGCCCTCCGCGCCCGTCAATCATTCCGCCCGTGCGGAACACTTCTCGCAGGCCGCCGCGCTCCTGCTGGAGAACTCGCCGCGAAACCGCACCCTGATTTCGTACCGCAGACGACCGGCCTGCTGTTCCGAGGCTAGAAAGCGCGTGGCCACCACA
The DNA here is from genome assembly GCA_910589525.2 of Ennomos quercinarius. Lineage (NCBI taxonomy): Eukaryota > Metazoa > Arthropoda > Insecta > Lepidoptera > Geometridae > Ennomos > Ennomos quercinarius. Next base: position 7,244,115 of record OU342510.1, read on the forward strand.
CTTACGCTGCTTTTCCTCATTGAACAGGACGCCTCCCGTTACCCCAACCGTTCGTCACGCGTATACTGCTCGCAGGCCGTCGCGCTCCTGCTCGTGAGCCCACCGCGACCACGTCATCCCGGGGTCCGTCACTCTCCCGTAGATACAAACCTAGGATAAGCCGTTTAGATGCCCTAAGCACATAATTATTGTGATACCGTAAATATATAGCCGTAGATTGTAACTGATAACCGCGTGTTTCCCTGGACTCATATCCCCCATAGGTTACCCTATCTTAGGTATTCCATCCCTTGCTACAACTATCGTAGCACAAGGGCACGACTACCAACATAACAAGGCGTCTGGTCAGCTAGCCGCAAGACGCCACGTTACAGTGTGATGAATGTAAAAGTTTGAGTGTGTGTGTACGTGTGTATGTGAATGTTTTCTACTATTAATCTCCGTAACTACAGAACCAACTTTAAAGAAAGGAAGCTTAAACGCTGGATTAACTAGCGTACTTTTATCCACAGGTGAAACCGTGGGGCGCAACTTGTTTATAATATTAGTGTGATGATGATGTGATCAGTGTAATACTTACCAGACTTCAACCAGTTATGATGTTTCACAATAAACATTTGTAAATAATTGCATAGTATTATAATCAGTAATGTTTGCGACCCGAGGCAGCGGAAGGTAGGAAGTGTTCTGACGATAATAAGAATAACTAATAGGTATTATTAATAATGTTGTTGTAAAATAATATGAGGATGGGTATCGTCTTTGTTTAATTATAGTTATAAGAAACCCATTCCTTAGTACAGACCTATAATTACGTGGCATCGTCTACGAGTGGAAATGTCAACAGCTCTAAGGCGCAGTAAGTAAGTGACTATAGAAGATTTATTATACTTACCTACTTTAAAAAATCTAAGCTATTAAATATTAGAAACTTTGAATAACCTATATCAAGAAAACGTTTTGTTTTTTAAGGCTTAGGGTGAGTTTAAACATCGATAGTTAAGGTAACCAATGGTTAAATTTTTTTAGAGTTTTTAACCATTGGTTACCTTAACTATTGATGAAAATACCCCACTCTTAGTGTGCATAGATATAAGTAGTATAATTTAGATGTATGTTTAATTTACCTGTAAATAATAAGACGACGTTGCGAATAATTTCTTGAATTAGAAAACTTATTAAACTTATTATTGAAACTCGCTCTTGATCTTAGTATGGTTTCATAAAATATGGCATTATGTATCTAATGTAAAAAGATAATCACAATTGGAAGAGATCGCTTTGAGCGATAAGATTGCCGATTGTTACACTTTTATTACGTTTTACTTGATTGTCTTTGAAAAATTAGAAATGGTTTTTTTATCTGTTTTTTTTTTTTTTAATATTTAAATATTTGATTAAGGAACTTTGTTGTCTAAGACATAATTTTGTATGCAAAGTGTTCTGTAAAATAGTTTGTGTATATGTAACATGTGCTGGCGACAGGTTCAATGTTTGAGGTACCTACAACTTTTTTTATTGCTTCCATAAAGTAGAGATAATATTATAGTTAAAAAAATAAGAATAACTGTAGAGAAATGGTATCGTAAAGAACACGGACCCCGTCCGGCGCAGTACATTTAAAGAAAGGAGAACGATTTTATAGAAGAAATCATCATCATCCTATTTGTCTTTTTCCCATTTGTTATTGGGGTCGGCTCCCAATCTAACCTGTAGCGGCAAGTTACCAGAATTACGCGAGCGACTGCCATCTGACCTCGCAACCATAAGGGACCAGTAACAGGGATGGTTAGATCAGGCGTCAGATTCTATCAGGCGTCTGACTACCCGTAACGATTGCCATAGATGTTCTTATGACAACCGGGACTGATTGCTTAACGTGCTCTCCGAGGCACGGAGCGATGGCATCGAAAACTGCACATAACTTATTAGATAAGTCATTGGTGCAGGGCCGAGGATCAAACCCGGTGCCGTAAGATTGCGAAGCGCACATGCTACCGCTCGGCCACCATCACTCTAAACTAATCTAAACATATTTCACGTTTACACTTAATAGAAGAAATGTAAATGTGAAATATTTTTAGATTAGTTTAATTAATTACTCTGACCAACCTTTTCATTGCGGCACTGTACATGATAATGATCTTAAATACCATTGGGATATACGCGGAAACATCAAGAAAACGTTTATGTATAAAATCTATCAATGCAAAGTTTATATTTGCCGTAAGGTAAGATATGCCATCTCGAATTGATGTCTTCCTCGTCTTAACAGTGCAATCTTTATTTAACATCATTTTAAATATTATTAATCGTGTCTTAGGCCATATCATATGTTATAGGCTATCGCGGCTAGTATACAGTCCAAATGGTGTTAGTACATAGTGTAGCTAGTTTATTAGTGTTTTTTTTTAAATACAACGTATTATTGGTTGCCTCTTTAGTTACGAAGGTTATTTCGAATATGTACGCAATTAATAATTATCCAGTATCCAGAAAACATATTAAAACCGTTGACAAAATAGTAAAAAAAAAAACGTTTGTCCATCAAGTACGGTACTATGCAACAGTGAAAACAATTAATTGATTTCCTGTTAATTTTATTATGCGACAAAACACTTCTTCGTTGTCTCTTTTCTTCGATAATAACTTTTAATGCGCAGATGTTAAAGTCCAAAATATGTTTCAGAGGTCAAAATAAGGCTCTACGCTTTCATCTTCCTTATTTCTGGAAGGCCTTCAAATGACGTCACGCTACTTCCAAGTACAGCTAAGTTAAGACAGGCTGGGTTGCACCATCTAAAGTTAGCTTTAAACTACAGTGAAATCTGCAGTTAAGCTCTTTACAACAATTAACCGTTACCAAAGTGGCGTCATGTCTTAACGGTAGCGTTAACTACGCAAGATTGTTAAGTTAAAGTTAAGATAATGTTAATTTTGTATATTATTATTAGTATACATACTTAAATTGAATGTCAATTGCCTCACCATCAACCACTACGATAGTCTCTTACTATCCTTTGTCCATCCCAAGGTTATCTGGAAGAGATATTGGCGATAAAACCACCCACATTTTACTAAGCTTCCTAATGTTTTTTTTATTAAGGCTGCTGTATACGCAGATCCACTCTCGCTCGCGCATCGCGACATTTTTAAACATATTAAATAACTGAATTTATTTACGCAAAATCTGGCTAAACTACATTCTCATGAATAACATTACAAATGTTCAACAAAAATATCATACTAATCCAAGAAGTTTTCATACATAAAAACTGTTACGATTGAAAAAAAACTTTGATACCGTTGTATTTATGAAATCTTTGGATTAATATAATATTTTTGTTGAACAGTTGTAATGTTATGAGAATATAGCGTAGCCAGATTTTGCGTAAGTAAATTGAGTTATTGAATATCTTCAAAAATGACGCAATGCACGAGCGAGATAGTGGATCTGCGTATACAGCAGCCTTAAAAGTAATTTATTTTTTTCATTTGGTGTGCAATAAAGAGTCGATGTTTTTAATTGTATTTTAAATATGAATATGCTGGTACAACACGTGCTGGTTAACCCAATAGATAACAGTAACTTTAACTGGTTTAACCCAGCCATAAACAAACAAGTTATGTGTGATTTACTAGAGAAATGTTTCTGTATGTTGATCTTGTTTGTTTGTACTTGTTTTGTTGAGTTTAGTCTGTATTTGTGGCGCGAAGAGCGTCACCATTTTGATTTAGGTACATTGTTTTGTAAATTATAACAAGGAAAATCATTTAACGTGAAGCTTGAATACGTTATCTGTAAGTTGCGTAGTTTGTAACATAAATATAGGTACTGGACATTAAAGCTCGTATCAAGTTTTGTTTTTATACCTACAATCTTAAATCAAATATATTATATATACACAGCCTCTATGAAAATCAAACCTCAAGTGTCCACGCGCCAATGTTTACTTATACAGATAATATATACCTCTCCAGCTAATATAAAATAGTCCACAAGAGGTTGTTTCATTTTAATAATTTACCATAGCACCCTGTAATAGCCTTGTAAAACAATAATATGTGAGTTACATAACTTTCATTAGGCGCGGTCACACGCAACTGAGAACAAAAACAAGGCAAATGCCTTGTTTAAACGGTGCTGTTATCGAGGCAGCGATCGTGGATCTATTCTATATTTCATCGTAGCCTACAATAGTACATAGTAACGAATGCACTGTAAAGTTTCTTGTGGCTTCTTCTTTACAGGTGTAATGGAAGTCTCAGATCGGAGTTTTCTACTCTTCATTGTGCCGGATTGCTTGTACTGGTAGTGGGAAAGAGAACTTCTTTTTTTGAAACTCAATAGGCTCGATGTTTAAAGATCAAAATTGTTTGACTTATATGACTTTTCATTCTTGTTCTATGTATGATCGCCACTATAAAGATCTGTCTTTTATAAGTATAATTTTCCGGAAAAAACTGAAAAGAAACTGTTAACCTTATTAGTAAGTAGATACCTACAAATCTAAAAACTTCTACATATCATCAACTGGTACAAAAAGTAGGAAATATTTAAAATTATTACCGTTGTTCTTGCTCTACATAAATAGGTAAACAAATACAATAGATTTGTATATTTTACAAAAATAAATGAAAACATTGCCATGTGGTTCCGCGGTGTGAGAATAGGACCACTTCATCTATTCCCGTGGGTGTCGTAAGAGCCGGCTAAGAGATATATCCAGGGAATGGGTAGCAGCAGTCTCTTCAGTACATTAAAATTTTCTGCGATCACCAAGCCACCTGCCAAGCGTGGTGATTATGGCAAACATAGGGGGGCCCTTTATACGTGTATTATTATTATTATGCGTTCAATGTGGCGTTTTATGGGGCAGGTTTGTGGTCAGCGACTTTCGGCTGTTGATGTGAAATGAAAATATGTAATCATAAACCTCTGAGTTAACATATGAAGTAGATTTCAATTGTTGATTAAAGTTTATTTTTAACCAAAACTAGTACAATATAATTAACAAAGAATCTTGCCAACATCGCGTGTGGAGTAGACAATAGTTAAAAAAAATCGATATTATTTCGTTTAGCCGATCGTGGCGACCTACTTCGTTACGTATCTGTGTGGTAGGGTGACCATTATATACTATTTTATTGAGATCATGGAAAAGCCAATGTTATAGTAGGTACCTAAAGTCTGAGAGAACGAGAGAAGAGATAATCTTATAATAATAATCCGTATTTTAACTTGTAAGCGATATAAATTATTTACAACATTTATCGTCAGAAATAAATATTAAAAATAGAAGTGTAATTGAATTGTGGAAGTTTTGTGTAATCGCCGCTTGGCGACGTTGTTGTAGACTATCAAGGAGGTTTGTGGAATTGCCGCTTGGCGGCGTTGTTGTCAACTGTCATGGAGAAAAACATGTTGAGTCGCCTTTCAAATGGGCCGAGCTTCGTTCGAAAGGGGCAGTTGACCTTTGGCAGCGAAGTGGATACCACAAAACATCCACAGAGCATAATATCTTGTGAAGCATTTTTACTGTTGTTGTTTCCTTATAATGTTTAGCCTTTGTGGTGTGGTGGTTGAACGGGTCGGCTCATAACCCGAAGGCGGTGGGTTCGATTCCCGTAACAGGACATGGATTTGTACACATGAAAAAAAAGCCGAAATACTTGTTCTGTGTCTGGATGTTGTAGGACCATGGTCCTCGTAGTTCCTGGGTCCCTAAATACAGGGAATTCTGGTTAGGGTCCAGTATCTATAGTATGTGATCGTTGGGCGTTATTTATTTTTATTTTTTATTTATATCTGAGAGTTCTTTATTAATGGTGCTGTAAATATTCATTGCGTTAACAAACTGTTGGAATAATAATTGAGTACTACTCTACTCACCTCCAAATCAAATGGGTGAACAGATACCTCCCTATATACTTACATAATTATAAATAGGTAAGTACTAAGTAGTATACACTGTTGTCGTCAGCCTAATACGTTACCACTGGTGGCACATGGATCTTCTCTCACAGAAAGAGAGCGTTGGCCATAATTTACTAGATTGGCCAAGTGCGGGTTGGCAAACGACACGTTTTCTTTTGTTATTCTTGAACATGCATGTTTTCCTTCACCATTGTAAGAGCGAGTACCAAATCCGCACATAACTTAAAAAGTCATTGGTGAAGGGACGAGTGGGATTTGAACCTGCGCCCGCTTAAAAGTCACATGGATTACTGCTGAGCTATACTTGCTCTCCGACTATAAATATAATACAGTCCAGCTGCAAAAAGATTGCGTTTGACAGCTATTTAAAAAGCGAATGAAAAGCGTAAATTCTGATCGCTTTTGGTAGTTTTTTTGGCTTAAGATTTGAAACCGATTATAGGTACTTTACCTGGAAGTAAAATATTTAAATGTTTTAATTTCATTGCAGGAAATTAGCTAAAAATGATGAAAAAGACCCCGAGCTCCTAAACTATAAAATATCGGGTCACATACATGGGAATTCAATCGATAAGTGCTGAGCTCCTCCTATCACCTGACTTCTGTTGATCCACTTATCAATTTACCACCCTTCAAATACAATTAAGTCATGTCTCTCGACGTTGTACGTTTAATAAAAATTCAGTGCCACATTTTTAAGCCACTGTATGGTAACCCTACTTATTCTAACGGTGGCAAGCGCCCGCACGCAAAATTCGTAATCTTTTGTCTTGATATGGGAGTGATATTTTCAGTTTAAGATCTTGTTTATTAGTTGTTCTGATGATATAATTAATTGAATTATTCATTGGTTAGAGAGCGATGGCGACCGAGCGGTAGCATGTGCGCTTCACAATCTTACGGCACCGGGTTCGATCCTCGGCCCTGCACGTTGGTGGCATTGTTCTTATCCAGTAAGTTATGTGCAGTTTTCGATTCCATCGCTCCGTGCCTCAGAGAGGACGTTAAGACGTCGGTCCCGGTTGTCATAAGAACATCTATGGCAATCGTTACGGGTAGTCAGAAGCCTGATAGAATCTGACGCCTGATCTGACCATCCCTGTTACGGTTCCTTTTAAGTTGCGAGGTCAGATTGCTGTCGTGTAATTCTGGTAGCTCGCCGCTACAGGTTAGATTGGAAGCGGACTACAATAACAAGTGGGAAAAGGCAAAGAGGATGATGATGAATTATTAATTGGTTAAGTGGTTTTGCGTAATGCTGGGTCATTAAACCTATCAAATAATAAAGCTATACAAAAGAGTATAAAAAAATAACATCTGCTCTTGTGTTATCCAGTGGTTGTCGTTGTAGGTAAAGGCCGGACGAAGAAAGAAAGAAGAAAGTAAATTCATTTATTTACACACACATTTAAACAACCAGGTTACTAACAAAACAAGTAAGAAAAGACAAAAGGAGAGAATCCTACATAATAATATATATTACGCGTAGTGACTACTAGGTGGTAGGACTTTTCTGCAAAGTTCGTCTAGGTAGGTACCACCGCTTTGCCAGTTATTCTGCCGCCAAGTAGTACTGTGCATTGCCATGCTCATGCATTTTTACATCACCTGCTTTAGCGTCATCGTCACCATCACCATCACTACTGGAACAGCGGTGGTAGTTCTCCGGGCCGTTACTTTAAGGAGTTAGGGTGGCTAGGGTAGAGGCTGGCGGGGGTAAATGCACAAAACACCCTATGCGGGACGTCAGTGCAGGCCTTTATCGCCCCCATATAGACTAAGAATTAGTAGTGTGCAAGCACTTCTGTGTTCCGGTTTGAAGCGCATTGTAGCTAGTGAAATTACTGGGCAAATGAAACTTTATGATCTGATCACACAGCCTAGTAATCTGATTACTAGACTGTGTGATGTCTCAGGATGACGTGCGCAGTGCAGTGTCATGCGAAAATTTATTATTTTACAGTTCCGAGTGACACTGCAACTGTTATGGGCGGCCGTGTCGCCTAACATCAGGTGAACGACTAGCTCGTCACGTCATTCATTCGCATAAAAAAAGTGAAGCGGTGTTAAAAGGGGCTCCAGTCGGAGCCTCGTTGTTTCAGAATTTATACGCCGCATGTCGGAAGGCACCGTTTACTGTATAGTCCCGACGTTAGAATAGGACCACCCCATCTTTTTTTTTTAACTAAATACGCCCGCATTTGACTGTAATCTCACCTGATGGAAAGTAACGATGCGGTCTACGATGGTACGTGCTTGCCTAGAAGATACCTATTCTCTCGCGACTTGAAGAGCTCCAGATCTCTTTCCAAGGGCGCCGTGAGAGCCGGGTAAGGGTATATCTAAGGAACGGGCATCAGCGTTTTCCTTGTCTACTTTATAAAATTGTAAACATTTATCATCTAGACAAGCATGTGCCATCGTAGACCGCGTCATCACTTTCCATCAGGTGAGATTGCGGTCAAATGCGGGCCTATAAGATCAATAAGATGCCTGCCTGCCACGCGTGATGATTATGGTAAACCCCCTAATGAGGTAGGCCTATGTTCAGCAGTGGAAGCAAAAAGGCTGATCATTTTAGTATTAAAATTCTCATGAGTGCGATTCAAACAAAAAAAAATAATAAAAAAATAAATAAAAAAAAGTTCAAATTTTTTTTTAAGGCTGATCATGTGAAGTGATCTGAAGGCACCTGTAGTGGTAATAACGAAACGATGCTGCAGGCGAGCACAACGTCAGTTCATTCGAATAAAGAGAATTAGGTAAACAAGGGGTTGTAAAGTTTCCATATTGTTTTGCGATACCAGGTCTAAATTGGGCTCGAAAAATTACGTATTTACAGCTGCAACTTCAGCTGTAGGTAAGTTTATAAAATAAGCTTAGATATTTCGTTCAATTGGTCATTTGTGAAACTGATTATTATAATATTGGCTACTGAGTGACCTAAATACACCTTACAAATCAAATTAGGAAAACATAGATGTACTAGTGAAATTACTGGGCAAATGAGACTTTATGATCTGATCACTCAGTCTAGTAATCTGATTAATAGACTGGGTGATGTCTCAGGATGACGTGCGCAGTGCAGTGTCACGCGAAACTTTATTGTTTTAAAGTTCCGGGTGACACTGCAACTGTTATGGGCAGCCGTGTCACTTAACATCAGGTGAACGACTAACTCGTCACGTCATACATTTACATTAAAAAAAAAAAGATGTACTTACCTATTATTATTATTATATGAATTTACTACTGGCATTTACCTGAACAAATAAATAATAAGCACAATTCAATATTTAGTAACCTTTTTTTATTTAAAATATTTTAATTTAAGAAACATAAAAGTTTCATTTATAAAATTATTTTTCCCCCAAAGTTAGTAAAGCAAAGAGCTCGCGTTGATGTCTTTTGTATGAAAATGTTGGCGCACGTTTTGTGTTTGTTATATTTTTGTGTTATTGATTTATTCTATTAAAACAATAATTATAATTCGTTATTAATATATTTTGCATTAGTTATGTTATTTTATTTAACATTTAATTTTAAGTCTTTATATAAAAAAGGATTAATTACTTACCTATAAGTTAAGTAGGTATGACGTTATATTGTTACAATATTTTCCACCCAAAATCAACATAATTTTCACATTATGTCATGTCACGATTAAACGATGTCTGTAAACTTTTCATAAACTTTCATTTTATATCATTGCATTATTACTTATTACGCAAAAGAAAACAACAAAAAACAAAACAAAAAACACAAAAAAAACACAAATACACAAACATTGATTTTTCTTTAAGTACTAGTATTTGTAGAGCCTTTCTACAAAGCTTTATAAAGTCTCATCCAATTAGCTTGTTTTTGCAAAATCATTAATTTCTAAAAAATGGTTACCCACCGGCTTTCGTCAGCCAGAGTTGTTTCATCACTTTGAGATAAAACTCATAAAGCTAAACGAGTTTTGTTCACATAAATGTGTGAATCACCAAGAAAATCCTATAAGTAGGTACCTAACACCTACATAGTACCTACCTATCTTCAGAGCCACTTAACATTATCTTACAAAAAGGCAAATGTAAACTGTAAAAGATATTTTAGAGGTGACTTATAAGGAAATAATAACACATAATTAATAAGTAAATAATATATTGTTCCTAAAAATCCATTTTCAATCACTTAAATTTTCTTTTGAACATACGGTGAGCGCGCAAAGAAAGCTCCTATGTATTAATTAAAAAATATGTATTTAAAACATTTGCAAAAAAAGAAGTGCCAAAAATTTTGAAAAAAGAACACCGAAAACCCGCACGCCCCCACTCTTGAAAAGCGAAGGTTTTATTGTGTGGGGGAGCGCGCGCGCAAGCCAGTCGCCCGTCCGCCGTCGCTCGCGAGAGACGCGCCTCGCGGCATCAGTTTCCCTCCCCCAAAGCAAACACGGAAAAATTGTGCCGCGTGTGTATAAACATATAACAAGTTTCTCAACCAATAATGGATTGTGTGCATGGCGTTTTGTACGTTTAGTGATTACCTCTACGTCAGCGCTCCTGGCCCCCCTATCTCCCTCAGTACCCCTACGTAAACGGTAAGTACATTGTATAATTCCTTACGCAACTAAATTTGAAACTGAAAGTTGCGAAAGGACATTGTTGGACGCCTCAGGCGCTAATGAATCGACTTATTAGAATATATATATACACAGACGTGTTGTATAATTTGTATATTTATGTATAAACATGTGTATGTTTTTTGGAATCGGTTCGATTGAAGTGATTCGTAAGCCGGTTATTTTAAATTACTTTTAATTTCGTAAACTGGAAGGTCGAAGGTCAAATGTGAAATACGTAACTGATTTAATTTCTATTGTATGTATGCACTAATTGCAACAAATTATACATAGGTATATAATAACTTAGTATTTTTTTCAGTATAATCATTATAAAAAAAAGTGATTATTAGTTTAGCCCGCTTCATCTGTTGGTTTCTATAAATAGATCAAGATTTCTTTAGATTGTTATTTTTAATTTTAAAGTTTTTAGGTCTAGTTTAGTTTAGTATGTTATTATAATTTATTTAAGTTTCTATGTCAATAAATATTTATTATAGTTAAATCGATCAGTAATACACTTGTTTTAAACTTAAAAAGATTTAAAACAATACAGATAACGTAATAAAACATTGCGAAATCTCAATTAGGAAAAAAGTACATAAAATAAATTTAAAACACGACACGTTTAGGTAATATTTAAATGTCACAACTCACGACAGCGCGACGAGCAAAAACTTGTGACCAATAATTGCAAAAAATGTCGCAAAAAGTAGAAGTGCAAAAACCAAATATTTAACGCAATTAGTTAAAAGGTATTGTTAACGGACTCTATAATGTTAGTAAAAAGTTATTTTTGGTAAATGAAACCTTTTGGTAAATTAGACTTAATTGTAATCAAGTTTAACTTAATTTGAACAACATATTCATAAAATTACATTACAATTTATTTATTATAACATTTTATAAATTATTTACACAATATTTTTTTTTCTTTAAGTGTACCTGGTCTTCTTATATACTTTTTTTTGTCACCCTATACTGTCCCACTGCAAGGGCAAAGGTCTCCCCCATTTCTTTCCACATGTCCCTATCTTCAGCAATGTGAACTTTTTTACTTTATATAAATAATTTTAAAATTATATAATTTATTTATTATTTTTATTTATATAAAAATATTGTTAACTATACAGAATATAGTATAATAATTTAATTTAGATATAACAATATAGGTTAATTCGGATGCCAACTCGCGCGCACTCGCCAGTTTCACGCTCGCCAGTTGACGAACAACTCTAACACATAATATCAAAGTAAAATCATATAAAAATATAAAAATCTGCCATGACATAGGTCTTGGCGACTTAAGTCTCAGTTTTTTAAAATTACAACTTATTATTTCTTTCCAAGCCTTTATGCCTCGTATGTTATCAAAACAAATTCGCAAAACATGGAACAGGCACCATGGATACCAAATCACAACGAAAAAATTTCGTTTAAAAATACCCGAGCTAAAATCTGTCGCTCTTAATGTTATTTTAAATATTTTATTGATTTTATAATCCGGTCTCTTGAAAAACCTGTACCACAACCTTTGAACTACTAAGGCGCTTTCAGACCAGTCGCAGTCGTAGATAGGTTTCTCGGCCCCACCATCGGCATCACGAGGGATTGTTCCACGTGATAGTTTTATGAATACCAATTTTTACTGACCTCTTTTGTTTTTATTCGTAGTGCTATTTTTTTATTGCATAAATTAATAATATTCCTCAAAAAGTAACCAATAAACTAAACAAAAATTGAATAATTCAAAAATGACATAGTTACAAGCATTGCAAAATACAGGAATAGAAAGAGATAGCTCAAACATGCAGTGACGTCAGTCCTTGGTCCTTCATAGTACCTCATTACTAAGCTGTGGTAGCTTTACATACAATCTCCTTGGCATGTGACGTCACAACGTGTGTTTTCATAGTAACTGTGGGTAAGCTCCATACGATCTCTGTTTTGCGAGAAAGGGGCAGGCGATGCCTGCTCCAGAAACTTTGAAAGCTTATTACCCCGTGATTTATTTACCGATTTTACTTATTATTTCAATTTTTGGATTCATTTTTAATCTACATTATGAAAACAATATTTATTCGTTAATTTTTAATAGCAGGCAACTAGCCTATTTTAGTATAAATTATTAGGTTTCATTAAAAATATATTGCACTTGTTGGACACGATTAATAAATAATGATCTTATTTCATGTTTTTTGTTGCCACTTAAGACGGTTAATTTATAAGCGCCTCGATAATATTCTTGTTTTGACATTCTGGTTTTGGCTATTATTGCCGGTGTTGTGTACGTGGCTTAAGGTCACGGTAAGGACTCATTTTCTCCGCCGTCTCCTCGTGTATAGGTAACTTAACTTGTATAAATATTTAACCATAACGTCGGGTGTCAGCCGGATTTTGCTTTGTTTGGCAAACGTCATTATTACGTCATCCATAATAGGGCATAAAACTCATTTGTTTTATATATTTTTATGCGAATTTAGAAGGCACATTATTCAAATGTGACAGACATTTATTTTTTATTGGTGTTATTTAAAGGTAATTTATTTTGATTAATTTAAAGACATGAAGCACCTGAATGTATCAGGTGTCAGTTTTAGGACGGTATGAATTATTAAGTATAATGTATTGAAAAAAGCGTTGTCTAAATCGTAAATCATTGCAACTGGATAGATTAGGGCACACGTAGGGGCACTGCAACTGTTATGGGCGGCCGTGTTACTTAACATCAGGTGAACGACTAGCTCGTCACGTCATTCAATCACATAAAAAAACGTATGTTTACCATTTATGTTTTTTTACAGATAATATAATATAAAACAGTTTATCAATCCATGCTTACTTATGCAAGTACTATAACGAAACCTAACAGGTTTTAGTGAATTTATAATAAAAATAAATATATTAAATATCGCCCAACAATCACATACGTTTAAATAACCCTGTATTTGATCCAACAATTTTACGCCTTGTTTGTCTCACTTTTTTTTTTTTATATTAAGAGCGACAAACAAGCATACGGCCCGCCTGATGGAAAGCGGTAACCGTAGCCTATGGACATCTGCAACACTAGGGGCGTTGTCGACGCGTTGCCAGCTCAGTAAGGCTTTTTTTGATACCCACTTCATCAAATAGTAATTTATCATTGTGACAAAATATATTTTTTATATTAAGTAAAACCCAAAAAAAACATATATATAATACATTGCTTGCTATACTAAAAAAACATTTAAAAACGTTCTAAGCACGCGCTACAAACTACTAAGCAGTGGAACTAAAAGTGTATGGAACTAGGTACCACAGTCCTGTCTGAAAAATAATAAGTTTCTGTTTTCCACAAGAAATTAACGAAAAAGGAAAAGAGTGTCTACAATGCCCGTCTGCATTAAAGTTTAACAGCTCTTAAGTTCGCACTTCAAACTTCTGTCAAACTTTAGTGCAGACGAACATCAAACTCTCGCATTCCACAGTAGTAAAAAGGTCAACCCCAAAGTGCCGACTTTATAACTAGAGACAAAGATATCAATCAGCATCCAACATGTAACATTCAAACCGCTGTTACGTGTAAACTCGTGAACTGGCTATTACGTGCTTTTCGTGCAACGGCGAGATTATCAGAGAACTTTTTGCTGGTATAACTTTACACAACTTTGAATCGCTCACGCATGATCTGTGTTACTTGGACGGCCAGTTATGGAAAGGCGTCTAACTTTAGCTACAACTGAAAGTCATAGAATTTTCCTTATTTAATATAAGTCATATCTATGTAGAAAGTAGGTATGATCATGGAAATTGTCTTCAAGTTTTAATCTATCATGAATGTTAAATAACATATTTATAATTATAATTGACTAACATAGTTATTTTAAATTATCGTCCGTCACGTGCACAAATACTTAAATCCTAATAAACTAATCATAACACTATCAAAAACATTGAACTTTTTAGTGAGGTCAAAAGGAGAATGTTTATGACCATATAATTAATAAAATTATACAATGACCACATAATGGATACCTACAAGTTCACATAAATAATATTATTATATATTAATTCCATAATAATTTGGCAAACACTGTTGTCAAGGCTAGATATAATAGTCAATCAGTTTAATAAAAATATTATCAAATATAGACAACAAGCTGACCCGCCCCGGCTTCAGGTTTATTGGTTTTCCATATTGTTTTTCTTATAAACCACCCCTGTTATTAGATTAATCTTTGACTGGCCTGATAGCTCAGTTGGTAGTAGCTCTGCCTTCTGAACTACTGTGTCTGAATGTTATATTGTATTCTATTACGCTACCTACCGGTAGTGGGCTGGAGCACTTGGACTGTCTATAGGCCATCGCGGCTATTATACAGTCCATAAGTGTTCTTTGGTAGTGTAGCTAGTTTAGTTTAGCTTAGTTTAGTTTAGTTTAGTTTTAATTATTGTAGTAGTTAACTTGAGTAATAAAGGCAATTTGCCCGTTAAAAAAAAATTCTATGTATGTATTTACAAACAAAAAGTATCAAAGTATTTCTATCAGTTATCTGGTTCCCATAGTACAAGCTATGCTTAGTTTGGGGCTAGATGGCGCTGTGTGAAATGTCCACACATATTTATTTATGATCAAAACAAAAAAAACTCGCAACAGTTCAAGCCGTTTTAAGGTTTAGCGAGTCTAACAAACTGGTATTGATTTATAAATATAAAGAAGAAGATAAATAAAATCCTGTACTAATAAAGAAAACTGGAATAAATAGTGTCATTTAAATGTTTTATTGGCATGTATATTTGTATAATATATTTATTGGCATTTTATTGATTGACAAAAGTTAATTAAAAATGTGTCGTTAAATTACCATACGGACATATTTTTGATCGCTATTGACATGACATTTCAAAACATGCTTTATCATTTTATTTATATTCTCACACTGATAATTTTAAAATATTATCGTTAAAAAGAGTAAAATACCTACAAAATAACCAATGAATGCATTTTTTATACCTATTAATTAAAACAAATCGCTCCAAATAAAAAATAAAATAATAAACGATTGAATAATAATATCAAAATAAATAATAAAATTGAATAATATTATCATATTTGATTTAATATCAAATTGCCCGGAATTTTAGGAGCAAAACGCATACAAATTTTTAAAAATTTAGCCTGCAATTAGTATACCTTATGTTATACATACCTATAGCCATTTTTATACATAATTGCTTGTTATTTCTTCCTATTTAATTACAATAGGTGTGTACCTACATATAGTATAAATAATTTAACAATATTTTTATATCATACGCTTTTAGGCATGTCGCACCTCAAAGTCTCCCAACAAGGTGTCTACATTTAGTACTTGAACTCGTAAAATAATTAGACAAAAGTTATTTTAATTTAAAAAATACAAACAACTTGTACACAATATACTTAGATAATCTCAAAAAAAAACCAAAATAATTAATATTTATTGGCAAAATTAAACTTTTAAAATAGAAATATAATGAATATTTTAAAAGGCTGTCTGTTGGAAAAATAGTATTTGAAATCCTAAAACTAAAATCAATCAGCTAAAATAGAAATCGGAAAGTGACGCAACTTAGTGACCAGCAAAAAGTACTGATTTCAGTATGTTTAAAATGTATATTAAACCATCATTCACAAAATCCTATTACCTCAGGTAATCGCTTTCATTTTGGCTAAGAAGCCTATTTGTCAAACTCAAGATTATGACATTGACCTTGTTTCGTTTGTTGTAACTGTTATATTAGCTGTGACCAAGACAATTCAACTGTGTGTTGGATTTCAATGCTGCTCTATACCATCTATTGTCAGTACGATCTGTAGCTAAACAAAAGAGCATCAACCTGTGGAATACGTGGTATGCAAATCCGTGCCTTGATTCAGTTAACTTAAGCGAACTAAACAAAAGAGCATCAACCACTTCAGTAAACTTAAAGCTAAACAAAATAGTATAAAAGTATGCTTCAGTTTATAGATAGCTAAATAAAAGGACATCAACGTTTCAGTTAACTTAGGGTTGCTAAAAATAAGAGCATCAAAACAATGCTTCAGATTGAGGTAGCTAAGCAAAACAACTTCAACCGCTTTAGTTAATTGAACTTGCAAACAAAAGAGAATCAAACTATGCTTGAGTTTAAGGTAGCTAAACAAAAACGCAAACCTATGCTTCAGTTTCAAGTAGCTAAACAAAAGAGCATCAACCCAACCTATGCTTTAATTTAACTTCTATTCAATATATCGAAACAAAAGGCAACTAAAGTGAGTCAGAAGGTTTGCACAACGCCGTTTAATAATGTAAAATCGAAAGTCCGTCGGTTTTGGTAATACGTCGAGGCACTTTCAAACCTTGCATCATATCCGGGAATGTGTGGTGTTCAATTCTGAAACACAAAGAAATAGACAGGGTAGTTATTTAAAACATTATATTTGACGTAAAATTCATCTCACCAAGGTCAATCACGCCTGATGGTATTGACCTTCACATTTGGTGCTCTAACCATCAGTGCCTAAATGGAAACATATATTAGTTCGCTAAAATGTACGATGAAATATAGGATAGATCCACGATCACCGCCTCGAAAATGGCACCGTTTAAACAAGGCATATACCTTGTTTTTGCTCTTACGTGTGATCGCGCCTAACGAAATGATGTAACTCACATATTATTGTTTTACAACGCTATTACAGGGTACTATGGTTCATCATTAAAATGAAACAACCCTGAGTTTAAATTGGTATATTATCCCGAAAGGGGGTAAATCTACTCCCCAAGGTAAATAATGTTTCTTCTACAACTTTTCTAAATTAATAGTTTTATATTAAAGAAATGCCATGTAAAGTTTACTTTCGAAGATAGCCCTAGCACAGCTGGGTGGTTGAACTTCGTCCTTGTACAAATGCACTTAAATGAGTTCAACGACCTGTGTTTAGAAATTCATTTGTTTATTTATTTTTGTATCTTGTTAACTCTTATGGCAATCGCACGCGCAATTTTGTGAATGAATTGATTTTTTAGTATGTAGGTTTGGAAACACGCAATTTCAAGTAAGGCTCTCACAACTTGTGGGCTATCATGGTCCCAGTCCTCCCCTTTCGGGATAACATACCAATTCAAACTCACCTTGTAAAAGTAAGCATTGGCACGGGGACACTTTTGAGGTTTGATTTTCATAGAAACAGTTTTTTTTTTTATGTAGAATTGGCCTGCGTTTGACTACATCTCACCTGATGGTAAGAGACGATGCAGCCGAAGGTGGAGCACACAGGTTCATGAGGTACCTATACTGTGTACTGTGTAGGTATCAATAGTATATTTGATGTTATGATGTGGTGATTGTTTGTGTTGTTTGTTGTGTTTGTCGTTTTGTGTTTTTGTGGTTTGTAGTAGTAGTGTATTTGTATAGTAGTTTTTTTTAATTTTGTTTTTTGTATTTTTGTTTGGTTTTTTTTTGTGTTGATTGTGTTTATTTTTTGTTTGTTTTTGTTAGTTTTTTTGTTTTTTTGAGTAACTAATGTGGAATAATGATTACAACATTGATGCCTGTTTGAGTGATAAAAATTTAATAAAAAATTAAATACGTCACATTTTTAAAACCATCATTGGTTGTAGATGTAAAGGGAAAATAGCGCGTGCGCAGCTGAGCGATATACCTTGCTCTAACATGTCTTTTATTATGAAAATAGTTTTGTCAATAATTAGACTGGGTGATGTCTCAGGATGACGTGCGCAGTGCAGTGTCGCGCGAAACTATTGTTTTAAAATTCCGGGTGACACTGCAACTGTTATGGGCGGCCGTGTCACTTAACATCAGGTGAACGACTAGCTCGTCACGTCATTCAATCACATTTTGGTTAAAACTGAAATGCTGCCAGCATATTGAGCACGCTACCTACTGGTATAGTGGTCTGGACTGGAGCATTTGGACTGTCGCGGCTAGTATACAGTCCAAATGTTATTTGTAGTAGACAGTGTAGCTAGAAGCATTTAGTAGTAGTTAATTTAAAAATTAGGGCACTTTGTCAGTTAAAAAAATCTACAATATTTTAATATCACAGAAATACAATGTACTAAAACCGTAAAGTAGGCCGGCCCTTGCACAAAAAGCGAGCTCCGCGCAGCCGAGCGTGCCATGCGCTTGCGCAGCAGTGCCTTGGTCAACAGCATTACACGGCTTGGGAAACAACCCTGAACGGGTACCGTTTCATTTGTCATTTACTACTTTTTACTTCTGCTACTGAACGTACAAAGTGGGGCTCTAAGAGTGCCTTTGAGTGGCTGCTTGCCTCCTGTATCCATTTTTTTTGAACGGGCTAATGCTGTTGGTCTCTACCGACCTTTACAGCGTCACAAGGAGGGCAGGCGCTTAAGGCGCCCAACCGTCAAAAGTGGGAGGAAACTAGCACAAGGGCACCACTGGGGTGCAAGCCTCGGCTTGGGCCGTTGCCGGGATAAGAGGATCGAGAAGGCTACGTCCACTGGAAGAGTGGACCCTATGGAAAGTCTCCTATGTCCATCAGCTCTCCGCGGATATATGGGACGCCAACACTGCGTCTTCCGGTTCGTGGTCTCCACTCGAGAACTCCTTTTCCACTGTTTGTCGGTCCATGGTTTGTCGGTTCTTAGGGGTCGTATTTTCAAAGCCCTTTCTTACACCCCTACGTAGTAAAAAGAACACAATCTTCAGGTTTCAAATTCCCTAGATCCAGTGGTATTGGCCAGGTCTGTCATTGTTACCCCCTGTAGCGTTAGGGCAGTGCGAGTGCGTTTTCCTCACCCTCAAAAAAAGATATTTAGACTAGACACCAAACATCAAAATCCGTTTTGTCGTTCCATCGTTGAAGGGGTAAAAAACGTAACTTACCACAAATTTAGGAACGTAAAATTTTGAACATAGTAAATAGTGGTTTTGTGGTTCAGAAATTACAGACCTCCTTCAGTATAGGTCCAAAGCCATTCCTATCCTGTACTATGGAAAAGAGAGAAGGGAGGGGGGAAATCCTCCTTCCTTTTTCCTTATCTTTTCCCTCTTCCTGCTAATTTCTCAGTCTAAACGAAGAGCGTTTAGACTGAGAAATTACTTAAAACTAATAAACCCGTGCGAAGCCGGGGCGGGTCAGCTAGTAAATAAATAAGTAGGTTACTAAAACATTGGACCAGCTTAATTATGTTACTATTAATAAAATCCTAGTATCACACCTTAAAGCGAAAGTATTTATAGTCCGAGTCGCTTAACCATTGCATAATACAACGAGTTAAAAATAAACGACGTGGCTTAATCTTTATATATAATATTTTTTTAATTGCCATGCGCGAAATAATTACCGTCATATAGTAAACGAACAACAGAGACGCACATTTTATTTTCGTGCCTATTTTTGGTTTAATTTGTATCGCCTAAAAGTAAAGTGTTATTAGATAAGATTAAACACAAAGTATAAAGACTAAAACTAAATTAAATCTAAACTAAAATACACTATCTAAATCTAAAATAAAAAACAATAAAATAGGTAAACTTAATCTAAGAAGCCGCTGCCACAATGCTGGTGGCATTGCCCCGTTGAAAGGCAATGCTTAGACTTTGCGCCAAATAGAGTCCAGCATTTAGGTCACGCGTTGCTTCGATCAGATGTTCAGAAAAGTAAATTATTATTAGATTATATTTGTTTTAACTACTTTCTTTTTATTGCAGGTAAGTTTATATATTGGCAAATCACCTCCCAATAAGTTTGTGACGTCAATCCAAGGCAAGGTACACACCATTCGGTAATTATTGGTAAGAAATAGAGCAACGTTTCATGTTTGGAACACTGCAGATAACAAAATCTTCCAGTAACGAACATAATCTTATTTACGTTTTATAACATCCGCCAACGATTAATATCTAAATTCTAAATGTAATATTTTTTTTTATGAGTAAGTAATTTTGTAGTTTAATTACAAGTATGCAATACCGGTGAAATGCAATTCCGTTTGAAAATTGTTATGCACGACTGAATTGTTTTAAAAAATGACACATGACAGACTTTTTTGTGTCGTCGTATTTTTGCGTCAAGTTGTCACGAAAGCCTTGTGCTGACAAGAAAATCGCCGTACTTGAGATGCGTCAAATATAAGTTCTGCGTGACCTTTCTTTGGTTTTATACATACATGTATTGAGGTAATCATTTGTTAGGTTATTATAACTAGCAGTCATTGCATTACATTCTAACACCAAACAGTAAGTGCTCTTCAAACTGTTACATAAAGATGACCGCGGACCTATGCACATGCAGCTTACATAAGAAGCGACCTTTAATATAATTTTGCAATGCAATCAGCTTCTTAACATTAAATCTATGTTGCAATGGCTTTCGTTTGAGCGGTTGCTGCGTGACCTCATGACACTTCGGTATGACCCCTCTGTGATACTTAATCTTTGACCGTAAGGTGCTGATGTGAATTGTGATTGGCCATTTTAGAAAAATTATCATTATGTATAATCTAAAAAGTATTGTGTCATAGTAAATGGCTCATCATCATCACCCTGAAGTCGCCCACTGCTGAACATAGGCCACCCCCATAGAGCGCCACCTTGAGCGGCTGCTTGCCTCCTGCATCTATCGGCTAATTGGCTATTTGTATTAAATAACTCTCCTATGGTATTGCTTGGTGGCAAAATATCTGTCCGAGCAGGTTTTTTAATTGTTTGACAGGCTTGCACTTGACCTCTATCTCACCTGATGGTCAGTGACGATGCGGTCTAGGATGTAATGCAACATGCTTGCCTAGAAGATACTAGCTGTTCACTCTCGATTTGAAGACTCCATGATTGCGAGAAAACATGATAATTATGCATTACCTGGACGATTTTTTGGAGAAGTCTTACACTTTTTCATCTTTTTATTTTTTTTTTGGGTCTTTGCACTTTTTTTATAATTTATGCCAGCGTTTTAGATTTCATCTAAAGCCAGCAACAACTGAGTAAAAATGAAATTGTACGGTTAGGTCACGTCAAAATAAAAAATGCCAATGTAAAATTGTGGATATTTTGATGGAACTGTATTTTACTCATATTTTACTGAAGGCTTGAAAGAGCTTTGAAAACAACATGACATTTTTGAAGACATGACTTTGAAACTTTTGCCAACACTTGTGCATAAAAGGTCAAAAGAAAAGTCATACGTATACCACCACTAAAATGCCAATTTCAAATTTCCACTTTCAGAATACAGCGAACCCCAACGGTGATTTTGCAATAACAATGTCAACCATTTCTCTCATAATATAATACTATAAACCATCACAAATAAAGCTCTTCACACACTCAATCGACCATCGATCTCTGACCGAGTTTTCGTCATTCGTAATTCGTAGTCAAGTGATATATAAATATTTATACCGCTGCACATAGTCCCGTACTGGACACACAGAATAACTGTTCCTTATGTCAATGACATCGGTTTATGAACCCGTAAGTTATTCAGGAGCATTGTACTTTTAAAACCCCTCTGGAATATCTTAAGCGATGGGACTTTGCTGCTGTTAGTTTCTGGCTAGTGATATTTTACTGGTCTAACACATAGATATTTTACAGGTCTTATACATACATAGATATATTATCCTATATTTTTTTATTTAAAGGAATGACGTGACGTGCTAGTCGTTCACCTGGTGTCAAGCGTCACGGCCGCCCATAACAGATTGCACTCGGAACTCTAAATTAAAGTTTCGCGTGACACTGCGCTTTGCGCACGTCATCCTGAAACATCACATATTTCTAGATTGTGAGATCAGTTCATAAGTCTCATTTGCCCAGTAATTTCACTAGCTACAGTGCCCTTCAAACTGGAACACAGTAGTGCTTGCACACTACTGCTTGGCGGCAAAATAACTGGCAAAGCGGTGGTACCTACCTAGACGAACTTTGCAGAGGAGGCCTACCACCTAGTAGTTATTTATTTTATCAAGGATTCAGATAATAAGGTGTGTAGTTGCAAGAGTTATTATGTTTTTTTAGTGGTAATTCGAGCATTTATTTTCTAGCACAAATATTCTATCTTCTGTTAACAATTAATCTATCAATTAATTTAGTCTAAACAATGTCCTTGTGTGAAATGCATTTATTCTTGTTTGTATTCTTAGTTTAAAAATGAGTTTCCGTCATGTGGTATTGGGAACGGTTTTGTGCTTTTTTGAAATATTTTGAGTCAGATTACTGTTTTAGGAAGATTGGAAGACGTAGCGTAGGCTATCCTCCACTAGGTAAGCCGAAGAGCTACCGTACGAAATCTACTATCTAAGTTGAGTTGGCATATTTTTACAATTGGTAAGTTTTGTCATAGGTATTCACTATGGAAAATATGTCAAAAATCAAGAATCCGTTTTTCTTAACACATCTTTGATGAAATGAACTAAGTGTTATTTTTATGATGTTGATTCTGTCTATTGTGTAAAATTTTATATATCTGTTTCCGTCTCCATCATATAAATCTATATAAATTTAAATGAAAGGACCGTGGTAGTTTAGAACTGTCAAATTTTGTTTACTTGTAATTATTTATTCAATAAGTTAAGGATTTAGTGTAATAGAATTGTTAGAACGCATGCACGAAGATTGCAATTTAAAATAAGTGGGATAAGTTAAGTTAAGAAAACAACGCGTTACAGGTAAAGAGTTTAACAATCTTAAAATCAGATTGAAAAACTTTATTCAAATCAAACACGCGTGTAAAAATAATGATCGTGAAGATAATTATTAACACAAACACTACAGGTGTGAAGTACCAACACTAGTCTCATTGCATATCGGTACATCATCCGTTAGCCATCGCTAAGGAAATTAGCTACTTGACTGCCTCCTTGACTACAAGCAAAAACGGTAAGTCAGAGTGTTGACAAAACTTTAAAAAGTACTTATAGTGCCATTTATACGGCTTCCCACGCGTTACCTACAATTAGGTACCCCTAGTACAACGAGTTTATTCATCATCATCATTAACAGCCTGAAGACGTCCACTGCTGAACATAGGCCTCCCCCAGAGCACGCCACCTTGAGCGGCTGCTCGCCTCCTGCATCCATCGGCTCCGCGCGGCTTTCCACAGGTCGTCGGTCCACCGAGTGGGGGGCCGGCCTACGCTGCGTCTTCCGGTTCGTGGTCGCCACTCGAGAACCTTTCTTCCCCATCGGTTGTCAGTTCTACGAGCGATGTGGCCTGCCCATTGCCACTTCAACTTACTAACTCTAAGAGCTATATCGGTCACTTTAGTTCTCCTGCGGATCTCCTCGTTCCGGAGCTTATCTCGCAGGGAAACACCGAGCATAGCTCGCTCCATAGCTCGCTGCGCTACTTTGAGCTTACTAATGAGGTAACGAGTTTATTTGGATGTAATTTACTGTACTCTAGGCATGGAAATGATTTCTACTTTAAAATCATTGTCATTTCATCATATGATTTATTTTTGTCAGTGTGATTTCACCTGTGATTTTTCATATGCCTAATGAATTTATGATGATTTATAAAGTGAAACAGAGATGTGATTTAGGAGCAAGCTAGCGAAGTTGCGACCTGCTACATATGATTACTAAGAAATCTAAGGCTACTCTCTAGATCAAAGTTCACCGCTACATCACAGGCACAGTGTTTATAAAATTATACTCTATAGGTTTCAGTTTTTTTTTATGAGAATGGATGACGTGACGAGCTATTCGTTATATAAAAAATTATTACTAGCTATAAATTATTATTACTAGCATTAAATGAACGACTAATAAGTAACAGCTCGTCTCGTCATTCGCTTACATAAAAAACATACTAGCCTTTAAAATTAAACAGAAATATTTGATGAAATTAAATAAAATGTATATTAATATTAAGCTCATAAAAAATTACAAATGTATATTACTACCGGTTATAAACAAAGCACTGCCCATCTGCCTTATAAATCTATAGTTATTATTAATTATGCGAATAATTACATGAAGAAATTATATATACCATACACATGTATGAGTGTCTTTATTTAAAGACGTGATCTAATCAACCAACCGGTTTTGATACTTTTGATAATGTTTTTCCCTAATCGAGCCGTCTTTTGGCTAAGATATTATTTAAACGACACTTTTTCTTGCCAAAATAAGAATATATTGGTCATAGATCATAGAATGCGTAGATGTGATAGAATCGTCTAAATTCTAAAGATTTGGTTATATGGCGACTTATGTCATAATTTCCATAAGAATGACGTTGTATTAGTATTAGGTATATTGTTTGAATTTGGAAGTTAGATAATTAAATGTAAGCGCAGTCATAAGACGGTCAACATTTATTTATTAAAAACTTTCAATTAATAATAAAAATAGACAGTGACTTTATGGCAGAATTAAAGACGAATTTGCACAGTTTTAATAAAATAAACTGAATTTTTTTATAGGTCCTATTGTTAACTATTAATAATAAATCTATTAGACTGACTGAAATCACAAAATATTCTGGTTTATTTGCTGACTGTAATTATCAGAGTAAGTTTTATTGTAACTGGTATTTTAAACTCTATCACCTTGAAATACCTATCGACGTTTAAAAATAATCTCCGGAAACGATAATTGATTTGTAAACCTTTAATTTAATTCGAGCTGTCATATCTGATTGTCAATTAAAACTTTAATCTTTGCCTCTCAAGGGTGCTCGTATGGCAACTTCAATATTTTGGTATTTCCGTTCAGCCACTTAGACCTTTTTGGTCTGACTGTACCGCTTTAAAAACCGGTCAAGTGTGAGTGCTCGCTACAGGTGTCATCTTTGAAGGCGTTATTTATTGTTTTCTTCTTTTTTTAATGTTGAAATTTGAATTTGTTCAAAATTTCAATTGACTCAGGCGTGGCTTTAAGATGAACCAGGGCCCTAATTCTGTATGAAAACTCAGATTCCACACGATACGAAACCACGTCGTTATCGTGTCTTGTTCAAATCGTGTCACAGCATTAGAAATACCTTCTCTTTACATTATGTTATTTTTAATTTGAATAAATATTGATATATTAAGTGGTGGTAACTTTTGACGTGTTGATGTTTCGGAACGTGTCTCAGTGGAACATTATGATTTTTGACAGTTCAAATCGCGTCATTTCCAAATTCATTTCGCGCGGTTTTGTTTCCATTTCATAGAGAATAGATTTTAGCAGATTTCTTATATAAGACAAGGAATTCGCGTGGTTTCGAAGTAAGGAATCGTAAAGTGGTCATACAGAATTAGGGTCCTGGGCAAGACGACAATCATGTTGTATGCCCATGTTCCACGTATATCGGTAATTATTAGGAATTATACACTCGGAGTTTCCGACGAAATAAACATGTAGTGTAGACAGTGAAAAATACCATTTTTTTAAATATTAATCAACCATTTACCATTTTTTTATCATTTCGTTAATAGTTAAAGCCTTCTTAAAAAAAAAAACTATTATGTACCTATACAAACCGGGTTTGCTTCATCTGTGAACTGATTTTTTTGTTTCAATGGCAAAAGTGATTTCTGCAATGTACTTACTATGAAAGTTATTCGCATATTTTCTATAAACTTGAAAGACCACTGAAATAATACTGAAATGTAAATGAACAGCTTATTCTTGTGTGGTGTCACCTTTTTCTTTTGAAATATTAAATATTATTCAAATAAAACTATCGAGAACTTGGTATTCTCCTCTCTGTTTCAAGTGTGACGCCATTGATATACTTATATTTAAAAGTGGTTTCAGATTACAGTTCTTTCAATTTATTTATATCTATGTTTTTAAAATGACAGCAATACACTATTCCTAACATTTCATTGAGCGCAATGCACCGATCACCGGCTGCGTTGCGCAGGCGCCGGCGACGAAAGTTGGTCAACTAGTGACGTAACCACGCAGCCCTACTTCCGATATACGCTATTGGCTAGAGGTGACCTTTGCGTTGCAAAATCGCAAACGGAAAAACATTTAAGTTATGAAAAGTGTTAATTTAATTAACGTTATTAGGTTAAATAAATTGTTAAGTTCTTGCTATAAATAATTGATTTTTAGAACAATTTTCGAGGTATACCTAGTCAAACTAGTCATGGATATAAAACGTATGAATTGCGTGTGAATTTTGAGATCTATTTCCAAAAGCACATTTTGTATTCTTTTGAAATGAAGTCAAAACATCGTTTATTGTTATTGACAAAACTGTCTTTATTCTTTAAACTAACTATACAATAATAAAAAAACTAATATCGATTGTTGTATGACATACATGTATGGTTCTACTTCATAATGATAGATTGGCAATATTCAAATTGGATAATAACTATGCATTGGAGTCATAACTACTTCCCATTTTGGTATAAGAAACATATACTTGGAAATGACGGGTGGACAGACGGACATTTATAGACAATTGACTTGCCTGATAGCTCAGTTGGTAGTAGCTCTGCCTTCTGAACTGTAGGTTGTGGGTTCAATTCCTACCCAGGACAAACACTTGTGTGATGAACATAGGTGTTTGTTCTATATGTCTGGGTGTTATATTGTATTCTATGTATGTATTTACAAACAAAAAGTATTTAAGTATTGTATCAGTTATTTGGTTCCCATTGCTTAGTTTTGGGCTAGAAGGGGTTGTGTTAAACGTCTACACATATTTATTTTATTAATATTTTATTCGATTTCCTTTTAGGTATTGAAGAGGGATTACCGATTCCATCACAATTTTGTTGCGTTATCTTTCGGTAAACCTTGAGGTATTAGCAAAACGTACCTTAAGTCCTCCACCTTTAATAAGTCGCAAAATAAAGTAGTTACGTATTAGGTTCTTGTGCATTCAATTCATGTACTTATTTATCTAAGATTCACAGCTTATTATCAGTTCCACAGCACTATAATGGAGTTACATGCTATGTTGCACTTAAGCCGAATTGAAATGTGTAGTCAGAGTGTAGTGGATATTCTGGTATTTTTATGAGCCCTGAATAGGTAACAGTTTAAATTAAATTAAAAGCGCAAATAATATAAATTTATTTGGAAAAATATAACGCTTAAAAGTTGCGTTGTCTATAAAAAACTAACTATAATCTATGCATTATAAATGAGTGAACATTCAGCAGACTTTGATTAAATTAATGGTTAAATAATAGGTATGCGTCTGCATAACTTAGCAAACTAATAAGACGAATAATTAACTATTAGCAAGTTTTTTAATAACGCGTTCGTTATATCACTTGTTATTGTTACGTTATAACAGTTATTGTAATTAGACTACGGGTTATTCTAGTATTTCAAGAGCTTTAACAACGTCCTGCGCGTCTACTTTTTGTATTTAGTATTGAAAAAATAAAGTTATTTGCAACGATTATTATAAGCGTTGATTGGTTAATTATTAACGGTTATTCAGTAATGTTTCTATTACATTTTAATTGGTAACCTAATTGTGTGTTGGTTATTATATGTAATAGCATTAGTTAATGAGTATTATTAAGTAATATTTGGGAATAAGTAACCTATGTAAAAGAAACATCAAATATTTTAGACTAGCTATTAAATGGAAGGAGCTATGAATTTGAAATATTGATTTTTAGACAAAGATTCTATATAATTTGTCGAACAAGAAGAATCAAAACAGATGCATCATTAATCTTCGAGATCGATCAACAAAGCGACAAGAATAAATGGATGTGCCCATTTTTTTAAGAATATCATATTCGAAATTGCACAACGTTTCGGTCGGCCGGTCACCAGCTCTAACAGATGTGCGCGCCGAAATGTTGCAATTCCAATGCGAGTAATATCAATTTGATTGTAAATAGTTTCTTGCGTAACGTTCATTGTATACAGAATGTGAAGGAGTTATCGCTTACTGAACATTTTATCTTCGTTGCGGTGCTGTCACGTGCGAAATGAATTTACTTATCTGATTTTTGATAAAAAATATATTATTAGGTAATATTTATTTTAATTTTATTACTAATTACTAAATTTAAGTGTGTAAGAAAGTAGTAGGTACATATTTAAAATAATTAAAATAAATGTTTTTGTTGAATAAAATGTTTTATTAATACTTCTAACTATAGGTACATTATACTTACCTACCATCGAACATATTATTTTATCAAAGCTTAAAGAATTTTAATAAAAATTATGTTTAAATTTAAATAATTCTATTAATGTTCGAGTTCTGCAACTTTCACAAGCACAAGGTTGCACTTAAATATTTTGTAAAAATGATATCTTGCAGAGACACTGTTTTAAAAGTGTTTAAGTCTATAGCCGTGGCATTTTAGTATTTTAGGTTTTTGTTGTATCTTGCAACGATAATTAACTGCAACTAAGTTCACGGTTAATGATGTTTCGTCATTTGCAAATTTTGTGAAATATAGTTTAGCAAACAAGAGAGAGGCATAATAAATCTTAGCGATTAACTACGATGATAATAGTTTAAAGCGTTTCAAATTTATAAAGTTGCTCAAATAACGTTTTATTAACTCTTCATTTCACTAATGTTTTCGTGTCTTACTATAGTTACTGTGTCAATGTAATAGGGCGGTTTGACAGCTAAAAAGACTTATTTAAATGTTTTGAATTTCATCATAACATGTCATTTTTTATTTGTGACGTAAGCTTGTTGTTGAGGATGAGCAGGTCTAGTGATTGAGCACACAGAAAAACTTGAATAATCACCACGTAAAATTTATTAAATTGAAATACGCCAAAACATAGAAAAACGCACTTTAATATCTTAGAAATTTTAATATCTCTTTTATATCTTTGTCCCGTGTGGTCTCGGTTACGAATAGGACC
Organism: Ennomos quercinarius; assembly: GCA_910589525.2. NCBI lineage: Eukaryota > Metazoa > Arthropoda > Insecta > Lepidoptera > Geometridae > Ennomos > Ennomos quercinarius. The sequence goes on from OU342510.1 coordinate 7,273,466, forward strand.
ACCCCATCTCTTCCCGTGGGTGCCGTAGAAGGCGGCTAAGGGAATATCCAGGGAATGGGTCGCAGCGTTCCCCTCGGTCTTGGTGGCAATCAATCTTCACCTACTGCGATCACCAAGCCGCCTGCCAAGCGTGGTGATTATGGCAAACCCCCCCCCCCTAATGACAAGCACAAATAAAAACGGCCCCCAGTCCCCGGCAGCTCTGCTATCCCGTGGCTACGGTAGCGGCCACGGTAACGGCAGGGCAAGGGGTGCGAAGAATCCCCGGCAGACGCCCGGCTACCAACCCCAACGACGACCCCTGGCCCTGGCAACACATAACGTGCGCACACTGAAGGCTGACGAAAGGATGGTCGAGCTAGAGGCGGAGATGGGTAAGTTACGCTGGGATGTAATGGGATTGTCAGAAGTCCGAAGACAGGGACAGGACACGATAATCCTAAATTCCGGTAACTTATTCTTCTACCGGGAGGGAGACCAACTCTCCCAAGGGGGTGTCGGGTTTCTCGTCCGCAAGTCTCTCGTCAACAACGTGGTCAAAGTCGACAGTGTGTCGGCCAGGGTAGCGTACCTGGTACTCCGAATAACCAAACGGTATTCGTTGAAGGTTATACAGGTATACGCGCCGACATCGGCACACTCAGACGATGAAGTAGAAGCTATGTATGAGGACATATCCGAAGCCATGCATACTTCCGAAACATACTTCACCGTTGTGATGGGAGACTTCAATGCGAAGTTGGGCACAAGGAATAGCGATGAGCTGAGAGTGGGGCCATTTGGATACGGGCAGCGGAACCCTCGAGGACAGAGGCTGGCTGACTTCATGGAGAAGGAGGGACTCTTTATGATGAACTCCTTCTACGAGAAGCGGCCATCCAGGAAGTGGACGTGGATAAGTCCCGACGGTTCCACTAAAAATGAGATAGACTTCATCATGACGACCAAGAAGCACATATTCGATGATGTCTCTGTGATCAGCAAGGTGAAAACCGGTAGCGATCACCGTATTGTTAGAGGCACATTGAATATCAATGTTAAGCTCGAAAGGTCACGTCTGGTGAAGTCTACGCTCCGTCCAAATCCTGTCCAAATCCAAAACCCCGAAGGCTTTCAGCTGGAACTCCAAAATCGCTTCCAGTGCCTAGCCGACTGTAACACAGTGGACGAGCTAAACGACGGGTTGGTGGAAACTGTCCAAGCTGTTGGATCGAAATTCTTTAAGACCCAACGCCGAAAGAAGACTCAAAAGCTCTCAGAAAAAACTCTTGAGCTAATGGCCGGCCGGAGCGAAATGAAGCTGCAGTCTTCAGTTGATATGTCAGCCTACGGTGAACTCAATAGACGAATCTGGAGTTCCTTGCGACACGACTTGCGTGCTCTTAGTACTTCACGTATTGAGGCCGCAATTGAGCGGAACCAAGGCTCTAAAGTGTTCGCAAAGGATTCGTCTATTGGGCAACACCAAATGACAAAACTGAAGACCGAAAATGGTAGCGTCATTTCATCCAAGCCTGAGATTCTGAGAGAGATCGAGAACTTCTATGGACAGTTATACACCTCGACACGTAAGCCCGCTACTAACACAGCTCAGGACATCAGAGCCAAGTTAGTCCGACACTATACCGAAGATATCCCGGACGTCAGCCTGTACGAGATTAGAATGGCCCTCAAACAGCTTAAAAACAACAAGGCACCAGGTGAAGATGGAATTACGACCGAACTTCTGAGAGCGGGTGGTAGACCGGTACTTTTAGTCCTCCAGAAGTTATTTAATTCTGTCATCCTTGAAGGTATAACGCCAGAGGCATGGCACAAGAGCGTGGTGGTGCTCTTCTTCAAAAAAGGCGATAACACCTTATTGAAGAACTATAGGCCCATCTCGCTCTTGAGTCATGTGTATAAGCTGTTTTCGAGAGTCATTACGAATCGTCTCGCACGCAGGTTTGATGAATTCCAGCCTCCCGAACAAGCCGGTTTCCGAAAAGGCTTTAGCACCATAGACCACATCCATACGCTGCGCCAGATTATACAGAAGACCGAAGAGTATAATCGGCCGTTATGCCTAGCGTTTGTGGACTATGAGAAAGCCTTCGATTCAATCGAGACTTGGGCGGTGCTGCAGTCCTTGCAGCGATGCCAAATTGACTATAGGTATATCGAAGTTTTGAAGTGTTTGTACAGTAAGGCCACTATGTCAGTCCGACTACAGGACCAGAGTACGGAACAAATTCCATTGCAAAGAGGCGTGAGACAGGGAGACGTTATTTCTCCGAAACTGTTCACAAACGCATTGGAGGATGTTTTCAAGCTCTTGGAGTGGAAAAGATCTGGCATCAACATAAATGGCGAGTACATCACTAACCTTCGTTTTGCCGATGATATAGTCATAATGGCGGAATCGCTCGAGGACCTTAGCACCATGCTCAACGACCTCAGTAGAGTCTCCCAGCAGGTTGGTCTTAAGATGAATATGGACAAGACAAAGATCATGTCTAATGCTCATGTTCCACCTATACCGGTAATTGTTGGGAACGATACTCTCGAAGTTGTCGACAAGTATGTCTACCTAGGACAGATTGTCCAATTAGGTAGGTCCAACTTCGACAAAGAGGTGGCGCGAAGAATCCAACTCGGCTGGGCAGCGTTCGGGAAGCTTCGTCCTATCTTTTCGTCCAAAATACCGCAGAGCCTGAAAACGAAAGTTTTCAATCAGTGTGTGTTGCCAGTGATGACTTATGGAACTGAGACATGGTCTCTTACTGTTGGCCTCATTAGTAAGCTCAAAGTCGCGCAGCGAGCTATGGAGCGAGCTATGCTCGGTGTTTCCCTGCGAGATAAGCTCCGGAACGAGGAGATCCGCAGGAGAACTAAAGTGACCGATATAGCTCTTAGAGTTAGTAAGTTGAAGTGGCAATGGGCAGGCCACATCGCTCGTAGAACTGACAACCGATGGGGAAGAAAGGTTCTCGAGTGGCGACCACGAACCGGAAGACGCAGCGTAGGCCGGCCCCCCACTCGGTGGACCGACGACCTGGTGAAAGCCGCGGGGAGCCGATGGATGCAGGAGGCGAGCAGCCGCTCAAGGTGGCGTGCTCTGGGGGAGGCCTATGTTCAGCAGTGGACGTCTTCAGGCTGTTGATGATGATGAATATCTTAGAAGAGGAGTCGTAGGTATCATTGACAGAAAACAAAATCTTCAATATAAACTATATATAAAAAAGGTTTGTCGATCAGCTACACTTGTTATCTATCTATCTATCTATCTGGTTAGCTAGTAGGTTTTAGACACTTAAGCTCAATTTTACTTAAGAGTATACATACAATTAAATAAAGAAAATGAAATAAATAAATAAAATATAGAGAAACATAATCCAAAAATTAAACACCACCTGTCACTTAGATTGTATCTTTCAGAATAAATCATAGGTAGGTGCTCCAACAAAGATTTACCTAATTTCTTAGCAATGCGCATGATCAAAATGTGGAAGTAAAATGTTACTTAACTCTATGCTAATACACGAGCTATGACGATGACGACTATGACGCGTGACCAAAATGCTGGCACTTATTTGGCTCAACGAATCAGCATTGCAATTCAACGGGGCAATGCTGCCAGCATGTTGGGTACGCTACCTACCGGTAGTGGGCTGGAGCATTTATAATAGGTCATTGGCATCGCGTCGCGGCTAGTATATAAGTAGTCCAAATGTTTTTTGTATTAGGTAGTGTAGCTAGCTAGCTAATTGGTGTATTATTGTAGTAATTACATTGAGGTATGATACAAGTAATTAGTTAAACCATTAAAGGCACTATGCCCATTAAAAAATCTAATTAACCCGTTATTTAATTTTGGCGCACTCACTACTCTACTCTTTACTGAAATACAGTTTTGAATTGACGCAATGAGTTTTGTTAAAATTGTTAGACTTCAGGTTCAGAATAAAACGTAGAGAAAATATTATTCAAGGTCTTGCCTCAACCTGCCTACTTACAACCATTAATTTTTTGCCGTGATATAACTTTAAATTCAATCCCCTAAATTCTAAAAAAAACAATGAATCAACACAAGTAGCACAATTTTAAGACAGTAGTTACACAAAACAGTTTTTGAAAGTCCACCGAAACAATCACCGCACCTGTCCGAAGTGACCTCTCTGACCGCTAATGATTGTGTTTAGTCATTATACTGCAATACCTAGGCTAGATCTTCTGTGATGTAATGATACCTAGACCATCTTCTGTGATGCAACACTGATTGTGGTTAGGACGAGGAAATATCATTTTGGTTCCGGGGCATGTAGAATTTTAGAACGAAAGAAATGTACTTATTTATAGTACACTAGTGCACGCCGCGGTTTCACTCGCGGATAAAATGTATAGGTACTATGTTAACCCAGTGTAGGTACCTATATGTTAGCTCCATTTCAAATATCAAGGCAATATGTTCAGATTTTGCGGCGTGAAGAGGGAACAAACATACACAAACACATTTTTGTATAATTATAATATTAGTGTCATAGTGTGATTAGTGCTTGGACGAATCATCAGTGTGATTATCTAGTACTAATCGACTTCTAATGGTCTTCAGAACCCCAATTCGCAACACATCGAAAAGTTTCGATACGAAATTCACACTCTCTGTCTCCTTCATCTACATTCAGGATAAAGAAGACAGATAGTGTAGATTTTATACGAAGACGAAGAAATTTTAAATAACATCAGTTTGTTGGTGGTTTGTATTAGGCCTTGCAGGTGGATTTTGAAACAGATGGATGCGGTTCAAGCCTTGTTCGTAATTCAAAATTTTAATTAATCTGTTAGATACGTTCATAAATACGTTTTATTTAGATAGGTACTAAAAAGTCTTTGTTTTCCGATAAGTACAATCTGGAGCTCTTCAAGTCGAGACTAAATATAGATGTAGGCAAGTAGGCAAGCATGTACCATCCCATCGTAGACCCCATCGTCACTTTCATGCATCAGGTGAGATCGTGGTCAAATGCTAAACTCAACTTGTGTTGTGACATTATTGCAGTCAGATTATCTATTTTAAGTATACCTACGCCATAACGTAACCGTAAACTGGATTGCCATATCAATACCACTTTATCTTAAAGTATCAAAATTGACCCAACTCAAAACAATCGACCGGAATAAAGTAATTTTTGTAAGAATTTGGGCTTTTAACCTCTTAAATTCAAATGCAATCTATACCAGATTTAGTTGTAAAGTATCCAATTGTCGCCCACGAGAATTCCTAAACGCATTCTCGGTGACCTTTAGCAACAAAGTTTTGAAATGCAATGTTTTTGGAATAAATGTTACTTAGCTTTTGGATCGGAATGGAATCATGAAGATGGCTCGTGTTATTGTATGTAAAAGAGTCGATTAAGATGTCGTGGGTGGTATAAAGGCTCACGAAGTGTTAATATGTGACCACCTGAAGGCCTTATTTGGTGAATGAACTTGTCTCAAATAGAAAGGGATGCAACTATGTGCAATGGCTATGTAGTCTCTATTTTCTTTCTTGAGCTTTGTTAAATTTGACGTAGTTTTAAAGCTACAATGCAGACTGTTTTCATATAGGTCCTGTAGAACTCTGCAGAATTCAGTCAAGCTTTAACGGAGTAAATCGTAGAGCATTCAGTCGCATAAATTGTCAATAATAATAATAATAATAATAATAAATTTATTTGGGTTCACTTCAATTGTACATTAATAACATGGGCGTATAATTAATAACTATGTTATTACCAAAAATAACAAGTTGCATGCAAGATCAAAACAATATCAATAATACTTAATCCGGATTACTAAACCGTACCGACATTCAGTTCAGAAAATCTGTATCCTGGTTGTCGGTACATTAGGCCTTTAAAGGCTTTACCTGATAGTCTTCAACTTACTAACAAATGAAGCCGTTTTTAACATTGCCGTTTATCAGACTAAAACAGCAACAGTTCTACGAGTTTTAGATCTAACAACTAAAGCCCTCAAGATCGATATCAATACAGTAACCAAAAACAGGACGTCAGTGCAGGCCTATATCGCCCCATCGCCTTCATTCAGAATAACAATAAAAATAAGTCTTACTTAAACAAATCTGAGTCAAAACTGGTAGAGAATAATCAAATACTTCCACATTCCATACTATTATTTTGTGTCTATAAATTATGTCTGAATAAACATGTGATGAAATGATTTTGATGAACTTTTGTATAGAGATGTTTGAAATGTAGAGAAGGAGGTGGAATTTAGACAGTTTTATCACAACAAACTAGCGTGCAAAACAGCAGTTAAATTGATCAATGTACAGGAACTCAATAAGGTGCGTACGATATGCCTTGTTAGTAGGTTATGTTATGACACGATAACTCGAATCATTTATTGGCTGCATACAGCCAGTGCATTAAACATATACACAACATAGCAATAAAACCAGCATAGTACTCAACGCTCTAGGAAACGTGTTTCTATCACGCTTTGTAATAAGTAAGTAGGTATATACCTATTTAAGTTATATAGATACCCATGTGTGGGTGAGTGTTAACTGGTAGTGATGATATGTGGTGCATAAGAAACAGATGACTCGTTGGACGGGGTATAGTGGTTTATGGTAGGAAATGCAACACAAACGTGATTATTAGTTGAAAATTACGCTTAGAATAGAAACAATCACATAAATGGTAGATATGAGACATTGATATTTATCATTGTAATACTAAACCGTGGTATCTTGACTTTTTATGGCTCTTATTGGAAATAGTTCTCCATATAAATAGATAGGGATTTATAAGGAATATATGGAAATAAAAAAATGGGAAATTCAGACTTGGCTTCAATACAGATCGAAAGCATGCGACGCGTGCATGTGGTGAAATGCGTTTTAATTGAATAAGCGTTAAATAAGTATAAGAACTGATTATTGAGATCTTATGAATCTATCGAGAAGTACCCTATGCCTCCTTAAACTATAGTCAAGAGTTTTTTCTAATTTGTAGCTCTTCACCTTTAGCTCTTCACCAGGGTTCAAAGTCAAACCATCTCAATTCTTTTTTAAATGTGTAAACAATTTAAACAATTTTTGTTAATTTTTATAAGTACTTATTACACATTATTGTATTACACCTACTACAAACGTTTTAGGTACTCCAAGAAAAGCCTGAAAAATAATAAAATATGTTAGGCACTAACAGCAAAACTCACACGACTCGGTGTTTCGTAAGAAAGACAATAAACTTAAATTAACTGTGTATTCTCCAAGCAAGACAGGTGAAAAAAGTTCTCAACATATATTATCTTCAAAAACCACTTTATAAGAATGACGATTACCAAAAATAACAATGAAGGAATGCTACTGCTGCAATAAACATTATGCTAACAACGTTTTATTACTGATATTAAATATTTATATGACCAATACCTTTCACATAGTTCACACACATTCTTTGTCATTGAATTCTAAAACTTATTACGAAGTAATAAAATCCCATACACATTTTAGATGCTTTGGGTGTCTAAACTGTCTACATACTCTTAGATGCTCTTCTTCGTCATTGAATTGCAAGCCTTATTAGAATGTGATAAGGTTCAGAAAGTGAGGAGGAATTTCGGGTGTCCATTGACATTTTGAGTTACTATTTGAAAAGGTTATGCAGTAGTAACCGGTTAATTGCAGCAATGGGTCATCTGTTGCCATATGACCTTTTTAGGGAGCTCTAATGGGTCTTCGCATTAGCTGTGTCATAAATAATAATTTAGGATTAGCTTGATTATCATTATCAGTTTCAACAGGTATAACCTTTATTTTACTAATGTGGTAGATATAATAATATGACGATTTTTATATTGTTTTCCGCATCTTTGAACAAGTATAAGACTTTTAAATATAGACAGATATTATAAAAGCTCGGGCTAACGTTCGAGAGCTCAATAATTCTATAATATACTTAGTTACTTTATGATAGAGGTAGCAGAAAAGAAGCCAATCTATTTGTCCGAAACACATCACAAGGTTTATGTAGGCAAAGTCCTATTTTAACTTGTAAGAAGTCATAGCAGCAATTTTTAAGCATACGGAGTTTACATACACTGTCAGCCTGATACAGATACTCAGAAAAACTACTAAAAGTAATGATGTTAAAGGCAACAGTCTGCCGCCCACGCTCTCCAATACAATATTAAGATAAGTTTTATCTCATTTACTATTCCAATGATCTCAATCGTCTTTAAGATAAGACGTTCAAAGTATCTTCACACGGCTCGTCCCACAATTTGTCTCTCCGAACATGGATATCGATGTAATGCAGCCTTCTACTTATAGGCTTTGCTTTCTATAATTAGAAGGACGCTAAATACGGTAGCAATTATCTGAATAAGGAATGAGACCGGATCGAGATTAGATCCCTGAGGAACTCTCGCACTATCTAACGTGATCTTTATTACATTTGATGATAATTTGATTCGTTTTAGATAATATTTAGATTATATAAAGATACAATTAAAACGTAGTCACGTATTTTAATTTGTGGTTATCTTTCAGATAACACTTCCAAGATTCTTTATCAAATGCTTTTACCTTATTTAATACTGCCTAAAATACATATAACTACGTTTTGTTATTCTCCCCAATTCAAATGACGGATTCTTATTACTTCTTCATTTTTATTATTTGTTAGTACCTACTACCTAAAATGTTGATTTAATTTTTTGCACGAATGTAATAGTTTTAAATTTGTTGCAGGTAATTGGATCTCCAGTTATTATAGCTGCTATATCTATATCCGTAAGTTCGACATTTGCTTCTCGAGATGACAATAGCTGTTTACCAGTTGCATCCGTACTTGAACACTTCCAGGTTGAAGAACCTATCGATTGTTTTCAATTATATGCGGTTACTGACAATTTTCTTTATCGATATTATATCGATAATTCTGCGAGATTTCCTCCGTTGGCGGCTACCTCGTGATCTATCTGCCAATTTGATTGTATCGTGATGTAGAAAATAGAAGTGGCCGCAAATTTTTACAATACTTACATAACATACAAGTATTTTTGGATTCAGATATTGTCTACAGAAAAAATAACAGTTAACTAGTCTGTTGTGAAGTTAATTTTATTAATTTCAATTCATTGTGCATTTTAAAAAAGATTTTTCTAAGATATATAATTATATGGCTTGATCGTAATAGAAAAAGGATATGGGCAGTATTTTGAGCCAGGCACAGTTATATGACGCAACAGGGCTTATAAACTCAAGATTCAATCAACGCAATTCAGAACAGAAATATACAACTAAAAATCTTGGAATTTACATTTTGTACCACCAATAATGTTTAATTGTTTATACTTATCTCTAATCACTTCCAGCAACTGTATCTCTCAGTTAATCTGTCCGCTTCACTTCCTAGCATGCACACACTTGCAAAGACACAGCACGTGCTACAACACATACACAAACTTGGGTGTGTGTGTAGTACGTTCACTTTCGATCGCGAGGTTCATTTTACCAACAAAACAATTTGGCGTTATGGGTATTAAACAATTAGCTTTATCTGGAGCTGTTGTAATTATAGACGATTATGTTTTTAATATGCTTACGTTTGCTGTGGTATTTTGTTTCAGTTAGCAAAGTACAACTGAATATTTCAAAATAAAAGAGTTAGTTATGATATTATTATTATCCCTGACACGGTTATTTTCAGTGTTTACTTGAACTTTAGATCATAATTAATTCGATATATAAATAAAACGAAAGATATTTACAAAATGAAATTTGTCATCATCATAATCAGCATCATCAGCGTGTTACTGCTCACTCCTAAAAATAGTTTTTCCTTCGGTTGTAACACTAACTCTCTCATCATCTCCCACCACTCGCTGTATCCATGCTGTTTCCCGCATGGAACAAGACAAACTCGTATCTATTGAAAACTGCAGAGGCTCATAGATTTTCTAGCAAAGGTATTAAGTGATCTGCCATTGATTGTAGCAACTTTTCTTCCGTGTAGGTATCCCCTAACCTACCACAATAATTGTAATACAAAAAAGAACACCCATTTGCTGATACACAGAACAGTCTAAATACTGATTTAACTTTGATGTGGCCAGACCCTTGCTTTTTATCAATCTACAGGGTTATAAATGGTGTTAGACCTTCACGTTTTAGTTGATCAATGAAATAACTTTTCTCTCTATTGTTTTCTTGATCTATGACCTCATTTCAAATCTCAAGTATTGTGCACGACATTACATTCTAGTTCGTCAGAAATGTTTTATATGTTCTTGGGAGTAATTCCTTAACGATATTATCCAACTTGTTACTGCTACCGACATACTTTCCGGAACGTAACAATACGGCTAGCAAGCCTAGGTAAATACATAGAAGCTATTGTTCTGGTACAATGAAGTTTGTTATCCTTGCATGCCAGCAGTTCTTTGTTGTGATCATTAGTTATTTGAGAGAGTTTAGACTGACAATTTATGCAATTTATTGACGGCGAAGTCTATTTCTCTACTTGCATAAAGTTTCCATTATGTATTCCGAGGTTTGGTCCAGAATTGAGGCAAATAATTTTCATATAATATTCCTGTATCCCGAAGAAAGAATTGGATCTATCAGGTGGACGGCCACGAGACCACCACCATATGAAAATGTGTACCAGTACATAATTAAAACTTAATGAGGTTATATGAAATGCAAAGAAGTTGAAAGGTGGGTGATGATATAGCGAACCCTACATTATAAATTTATGTACAGGTAGACCAAACTGCTAGTCGTTGAGACTTGATATTCGGAGGGTATCTTCTTATGACGTATACTAAGAAAGGTTTTTTGAAACTTCTATCCTTTAAATTAAAGGGTCAAATGGGATATTAGAGATTGTATGAAGAATCGTGGGCAAAATCGCGGGCTGCTTCTCAGTCATCATTATCATAAGCATCAATAACCTGAAGACTGCTGAACATAGGCCTCCCCCACAGAGTGCCACTTTGAGTGTCTGCTTTCCTCCCGCATCCATCGGATCCCCGCGGTTTTAACCAGATCGTGGGTCCACTTAGTGGGGGGCCGGCCTACTTTGTATTATAAACATAGAAGGCAAAGCTACGCTAATAGAATGCTTGGTATGCCACCGACTGGTAATGGGGTGAGAATGGTACTACCTGCAACCTCTCAAGTCTTCTGATTGCTTAAAAATCAGCAAAGTTTTTATAAAGCTAGCAAAAGATCTGGTTAAAATTTCACGGCTAGTTTGACATACTCCTAAGATTATCAGTATCAAAATTGCCGTAATTTAAAATTGCTGGAGACGACGACATTTGCAGTGTTATTGCGATATTTCCTGAGGCATGGCTTCCTAATGTAGAAACAATGCAGTGCGCATGTAGGTTGGGGACGTATATAATTGCAGTGATTATGGTTTCACATTAGGTGATTTATACGCTGCGTGAGAATCTTGGCTTTGACGTGGTGGTTATCTTGCGTCAGAAAAAGTAAATGATAGGATCTTACATTTCTTGTAGAGATAACAAGAAGAATAAGTTGGCTTAATGATTAAACATTTTGACCCCTTGTTAATTATTTTTTGGAACGACGTGACTGGATAATATCTGAATTGTTTTTAAACAATTAATTAGTATTGTGGTCATCATCATCACGGTATAAATAAATGAATTTAAATGAAAAAGATCGGGCGTGGTGCATTTTTACCCTGGACTAAAAGCTTATGTAAATACTAGCAGTTATTTCTTGAACGTAGTCATAATCATAACTCTTATTAATTGTAATTAACAAAAGCAATAGCACAAGATAATAAATAAATATTATGTAAAACAATAACATGCCACTTAGAATTAATAAATCAATGAATATTGTAGCTTTTTATCAGACATGTTTTTACGATTTCCTATACATCGACTATTATTATATTGGAATAGTCTATCATATTATCATACATAACTGTAATACATTTATGGATTCAGAATAAGAACTAATCATTATGCCTGTGTTCAAGTAACTCCACTCGATTATGCAGCGTTCTTACGTCGCCAGTGTGAAAGCCCCCGTCTTGTAATCCAGAGCGGAACAGTGTGGCAATCCCTGGTAAATTATTAGTTAGCTTCAATAACTCGGTAAATGGGTACTTCGAGCAGGTTTTAGAGTGTCTTGGGCTTGGTGATAAGTGTGACATAAAATTTAAGTTACCAGTCGTATGGAACACCGAAATGCTGATAAGTTCTGGCCGGATATGACGTCAATGGAATTTTAATTAGTTATTGATTCTTGGAACCGTATCAGAACTTTTTATGTTGATATTTTTGATAACTTAGCAACACAGCTAACCACAGAGTATAACAGAAATATTTATTATTTTATCATTATTTATAAATCCATTCGATATACAGTACGGTAGATTTATTTAGATTAGATTTTCAACTAAATTAGTCTGACTAATACAAAATTTCGACACCTAGATGTTTTAGCCAATATCCTGTTATATTTTTGTAAAATTTTTATTCTTAGTGAGTTTCCCTGACAAGTTTTAGTTGCTTTTCCAGAAACATAACATGTTCTAGCGGATTTTTAATAAACATAACACCTAGCGCGTTCTGGCTGCTTTTTCTGAAACTTAACATATTCTAGCTGCTTTTCCAGAAACTTACGTGTTCATCTGCTTTTCTAGAAATTTAACACGTCCTGGCTCCTTTTTCTGAATCTTAATACGTTCTGGCTCCTTTTTCTGAAACTTAATATGTTCTAGCCGCAATCTTTGAAAATAAAAAATGGGAAGCTACTTAATCAATATTTTATTATTATCCTTTCATTAACATATAATAATAAGTATACTAAACTAAACTAGACCTAAAAACTAAACTATAACTAAAAAACTTTAAAACTAAGATATAAAACTAAAAATAACAATCTAAAGGAATCTTGAACTATCTATAGACCGGCAAAGGTCTATAGATAGTTCAAGCAATCCGTGGAATCTGGCAACGTTCCCATAATGCTGGCAGCGTTACCCCGCTGTATAGCGAGGCTGATCCTTTGACCAAAGTAGACGCCAGCATTATGGTCACGTGCCGATTCAACTAAACGCCCCGCTAAATCATTATAGAATACTTAATTATACGATTTTTATTACCAATTTTTTCTGTTATCAAGAATTTTTCTATCTGAAAAATCGAATTGAATTTATATGCGATAAAATGCATGATAGCTAAAATACCCCGCAATGGGACCAGCAGAGATCTACTAACGCGAACTACAAATCAAAATAACGACCAAATAAAAATGTTAGTTTAACAGTAGCTGACACAGAGCAAGAGAAAAATGACGCAAACAAAAATAATGGAGTTAACATCTAGTAGAGTCGACAAAAATGCATATCTGGTATAGGCATAAGGAATCAAGCGTAGTTCACATCAACAGCTGGTAGACGTCCAGCTGCTGAACATAGGCCTCTCCCACAATAAAAGCCACTTTGGACGCTTATCATAGAGGGAGATTTGCTATAATCACCACGGTTGGCAGGCATCTGTGTGATCGCAGAAGATTTTAATATACTGAGAAGAACGCTGCTCCCCATTCCTTTGATATTCCCTTAGCCGGCTCTTACAGCGCCCACGGGAAGAGATGGGGTAAGCTAGCATTTTGTAATTATTAATAATTAAATGATTATCAAGTATAATTACATTAATTACATATAGTTTCATCACAGAGATCCACCTTTTTAAAGTCGTTTAAAAGAAGACCAATAATGCGTTATATAATTTAAATATTAGGCAATTGACAGTCTTCACAAAGAGACGACAAGTTCACACAATGGGGGGCGGCCCACGCGCATGCTCGGGCTTGTTGCACTTGGTACTTAGTGACTGTAGTCAAATAAAAAATATTTAATTAAAAAGGAGTTAAATTGACTGCAATCGCGTTAATTAAATACTGAGAAGTACATGGATGACATATATTATTTTTATCCAGTTATTTTGATTTATACCAAACTGCTGAACCGATTTTGTTGAAATTTGTATGGGACCAATCTGAAATATTGATTAAAAAAAAAACCATTTCAGTTGAGTTATAATTGACAGTTCTAAGGTAACCAAAATAAAATAATACACAACTGAGCACTTACTCTTTTTTTTAAGTATGTTTAAATAAGTTAGTTTTAATTTTTATCATAGTAATTTGACAGCTATATATTGTTATTATTTATGTTATTTCCGTTCTAATTCTTGACATTGTTTTAATTCTTATAATTAATTGTAATAATATGTTGATCTATTATTGTGTAATATGTATAATTGGTAGGTATGCCGTTCATGTTACAATAAACATAATTTGAATTTGAATTTGAATTTAAAATGTAGTCCTATACTGTTTTAAATATTGTCATATGAATGTAATAAAAACGTCTTTCATGGTAAAACAATTATGACGCGTATTGGAAACGGCAGTACTTTTTGTTTGTTTTTGTTATTATATAGATCGTTTTTATTTAGAATTAATTAGCTTTTCGATTAGATTTCACCACACGTTCAGTAGGTAAATCCTGACTCTGAAAATTACAATTTATTATTATGTTACGTCAACCCAAAATAATTTGTAATCCCGGTTATCTTTTCAAGATAACACCTTGTTAACTTTCGTTTATATGTTGATCAACATCATGGTTAACGAATGGGTCAATATGTTAAGGTAATGTGCATTGCAACATAAGTAAAATATAAACACCTGTATTACTTGACGGACCGTAACCAGTTACTTACCATTGATTTATTGTCGTTTAGCGGCAATATTTTAGGGCAAATTATCGAAACGTTGAAAGCTTTGTCGTAATTCGCCCTAAATACAAAGAGGTATATGTACTACATACTAGAGAAGCTATTCGAAGCACAAATAGTTGTCATTTTTGTATAATTAAACTAAAATCCGCTACAGCGCTTTACGAGATTAAATCGTCTAACCAACGATCACAAAACGCAGCGCTAGTGCAATGGCACATTCGGATCATAATTTTTACTGCTATTCACTGCTGCACGTGCAGTCGCTTTGAGTGCTGAGCATCGTATGAGCGAGAAGATGCTCATAGGCATATTTGCAGTGGTTGACAGTGCAAGTTAGAGATGTCCTGTCTAGTGTATACATAGAAGTCTTTGCCTAAATATTATGTAAGTATCACTAGTGAATAATACATACTTACTTGTTTATTTTTTCATACCTACTAAGTACTAACTCTCTTGTCCGTGTATGCATGCAAATACTAGTGACTAGCATTTGCCTGCGGCTCCACCTGCGTGGACTGTAATAAGTAAAACTATTAATAACTTGACAGCTTCGACTTCATAGCGCAACGAATCGTATAAGTACTTAATTAAACCTTATAATATAGCTATCAAACACCGAAAACCACACTCAAATATATGAAGTAGAGTCTGAGCATACAAACAAACATATAAACAGCCAAATACCCGATGAGTGTCGGCGCACTGCATAACAATGGATTTCTGGACGAAAACTGCGCGAACAAAACGTATGTGATTTAAATTCTAAAAACAATAAATTTGGATTCAGTAACGTAAAAACCCATCCTGTATAGTTTAAAAACATTTCAACATACGGAATTATTGACTCCATTACGGTTTTTTATGACATGTGTGGCAAGCAAGCAGATGGCTTACCTGATGGTAAGTGGTCACCGCACCTATGGATATCTGCAACACCGAAGGCATTGCCGGTGCGTTGCTTACCCTTAGAGAGGACTCTTTTAACACTTTTCTTGAAGCTCCCCATACTGTAATTATGCGGAAAAACCTCAGGAGGAAGATCATTCCACATCTTGCAGGCAGTTTTGATGAAACGATACTACTAAAAGCAAACGTTCTAATAATTTTGCCATATAACTGTACTTGGTACCTAGTCAAATCTAAAGTCCTGTTTAACTAGACACAGATTAAAAGGTTACACCGGTATTATCCCATGAATAAATCAAAGTAATTGACTTCTGAAGTTTCAATACTGACATAACTGAGGTAATTGAAAATATCATCTCCTAATTTGTCTTGCAATATACATAAATTATCCCACAAATGAGTTATACAGCTGTGCAATAAGCTTATCTATTGGATATATCATTACGAAACGATATAAATTACTATTTGTACAGGGATATCTAATATTATCTACATATGAAATAGAAATATAATCGTAAAGTCTGCGCTTCTCGCAAAGCGTTTTACTCGATAAAGTTTTGTTACTTTTGCAACGAAATTGCCCCCGATAAATTGATAGCTATAGGCCAATACAATTATAAATTAATTGTTTGCATTGCCTACTACCTCGTACACTATTCAGACAAATCAAATCCACTTGAATATTTTAATAGGTCCTTTTTATTTCTTACACCACTGCCGAACTGTCTCATTCAAAATTGAAAATACATTTGCAGCAAAAAGTGCTATAGTGTTTAAATTATTGGCGCTGTCGATGACTTTGTAATCTATAATAAACAAACATAGATTTAGATTATAAAAAATGTATTATCGAGACACTTTTAATCGAGTCCCAAGTGCAACACCTCGAGCCCGTGCTACAGTCTACACAATGAGACGTTCAGACGCCTGCACTTTCTATACGACACAATGGAGACAGCTAATAAGTACCTACCTACCTACCTACCTACCTACTACCTATACTTACTCGAGAAGAACGTACGGACAATGTGTGAAGATCAGCGATTCGGGTTTTTTATATAACTAGAAGTAGACGTAACGCGTGCGCTTTACCCACAGAATTTTGATGTAACGTCTTATCTACCGCTAGTTAGTAAAAATCCCTAATCGCATTACAAGAATCAGAGATAGGTATTGATTCCTATATATCAGTCTAGGGAGCCGAATCTAGGAAAACGTTGAATTTCCGCACACGTGAAGAAATTTAGCGAGAAGTTTCATTCAAGATTTGCAATTTGACATTTTTTTTACGACTAAACAGGCCCGCATTTGACCGCAATCTCACCTAATGGAAAATGACGACGTGATCTACGATGCTACATGCTTGCCTAGAAGATACCTATTCACACGCGACTTGAAGAGCTCCAGATTATACTTATCGGGAGACGCTGGTAAAGTATTCCATTCGTTGGCTGCTCGGATTATAAATGTCGAGTCAAACCGCTTTGTGCGAATTGAAGGAATATCAACCATAAATGGATGTCGTGTAGCTGCACGTCTTGTCGTCCGATGGTGAAACGGAGATGGTGGAATTAGATTGAATAGCTGCGCAGCACACACACATTTGTGCCAAAATGAGCTTTATGGTTGCACCCAGATTTTGCATCTCAAAAAAGGGGGGAAATAATGCTGGCGGGGTTCTATCAAAAAGTGGAAGGCACCGCACGTCTTGTACATTTGTCAGCGTCATGCATGTTCATGACTCTTTAAACTTGCGCGGCGCGGCGGGGTTTCCATGAAGGACAAAGTTCCAAGGTACGTGACACTGTCAATCCGAACTGGGCTAAGTCAATATTACTTATATAAAATATATAAATACTAAGCATAGCTTGTACTATGGGAACCAGATAGCTGACAGAATACCTTGTAAATACATACATAGAATACAATATAACACCCAGACACAGAACAAACACCTATGTTCATCACACAAATGTTTGTCCCGGGTAGGAATCAAACCCACAACATATAGTTCAGAAGGCAGAGCTATGAGCTACCAATTGAGCTAACAGGCCCGTCAAATGCGAGATAACATAGCACAGATTATAGAGCAAAACCTAGCAAAACCTCTCCAGGACTCAAGCCTATAATTGAGTTAGCTGCCTCCCACTTTTGACAGCTGATGGGCAGCTTATGTTTGTGGTGTGACGTTGTAAAGGCCGGTAAGAATAACCAATAAAATTAATGTTTCAATATGACTAAGCTATATAATAATATTAATACTTCCGTTATCTTTCACAACATTAAGAAGTGAAAATGACAAAATTAATAAAAAATTAAAAACCAAAATTACCAATACAATAAAATATTTTCTTATTAACAGTTAAATATGTAACTAATGCATCGTGACCCAATATTGCATAATAACATTCATTCTTGAACACTCCGGTGGATATAAAACAGGAAATTAACATGTCAATTCGGAAAAACCCAATTGGTTTTTCGAAATATATCTCGATTTCGAGAAGGCCCCGTTCCCGTTCATACTTGCGTCTAACGGAACGCTACCGCGACTTAGTTACCAAAACGTTTCGTGTGTACATTACTTTATGATTTTATAATCCGTGTGACATAACCGTTAAAAAGTCCTTTGCACTCAATTCTGGTACTTGCAAAATGTTCGTCCGTGGCAATTTTAATGCAACCTTATTAGCCGTTTTAGTCCCCTGTCGCAATACAGGTCTGAAATTTCAATAAGAAAAAGTATGTGCTTATTGCCGTAAAGTACTATAGCAGTAATTGCATGTATCAGATTTGCCACTTGATATCATGTAAAAAGTTGAATTTGGAACCTGTGGTGCGTAATTTCCGTGAAATTATTATGTAATGTGAATCGAAAAGTTTTAACGGTGCTGACCTACAAGTTGAGTCGTTAACTTCATTGTTAAATTAAAACTCATCGTAAAGTTCATTCAAGTCGAAGCTCGTATTGTTTATGAATCAAAGGTATTAAACGCCGTAACGGTAAATTTTAGTTCAAGTTACTGTTTTGTTAGACAGTAAACTAAACACCACGTAGGTAACAGGGTCCAGGGTTTTCTCGAGATTTTCTCTAGCCCATTTAAAGTTTGATAGAGGGAAGCAAAACACTAAATAATTCTTCCGTCTGCTACACAATGTTTACTTGTAATTTTTAAGCATAAACAGAAGTGTTATTGAAACAAAAAATGTTTATATAAGTATGGTTTCTTCTTCTAATTTTGTGTGAAACTGATAAGCTTAAATCATCATCATTATATTGTACCCATATTTTCGGCAAATAAATGATTTGATTTGATTTGATTTAAACTATATACCCAGCGCATGAACCTACAGTAGGTTCTAATCACAGAATTCGCTCTATTTATATCATCATCATCAACAACAGCCTGAAAACGTCCACTGCTGAACATATAGGCCTCCCCCAGAGAGCGCCACCTTGAGCGGCTGCTCGCCTCCTGCTTCCATCTGCTCCCCGCAGCTTTCACCAGATCGACGGACCACCGAGTGGGGGCGCCGGCCTACGCTGCGTCTTCCGGTTCGTCGTCGCCACTCGAGAACCATTCTTCCCCATCGGTTGTCAGTTCTACGAGCGATGTGGCCTGCCCATTGCCACTTCAACTTACTAACTCTAAGAGCTATATCGGTCACTTTAGTTCTCCTGCGGATCTCCTCGTTCCGGAGCTTATCTCGCAGGAAAACACCGAGCATAGCTCGTTGCGCGACTTTGAGCTTACTATTGGCTATCATATTTGCATAAGTCGTTTTATAGGATATTTTCAAATATTGGTTGTACTGATGAGTTATTTTTTCGCCACTGTTTGATTTTTGACATCAACGTTATTTTTAATAAGTATTTGACTTAAAAACGGTGACTTTAAAATTTGATAACTTCATTCAATTTTTGTTGCTATTTACATAGCATAACGAATTCTATGTCAACTTTACAAAAATCTTGTTGTGTTTGTGTAAACGTTATTTTTTCAGATGACAAAGTTTTTATAATACACGAATTATACAGGATAAATACATACAAATTCTCATAAGATTCTGTCTACACAGTCTATGTTTGACGCAGACACGCCTACGAGTACTAGGTACTATTAACCTGTAATGTAAGCTCTATTTCTTATGCAGAATCATCATAAGATAAATAAAATGCGTTCATGACTATATTATGTCATGATCAAAAGCATAATCCACTTGTTCTTGAAACAGATAATTGCAGTTAAGTAACCGCCATTACAGTCGGTTCACTTGCATTTAAATATAGTACTGTGATACCATGACGCTTCGCATCGGGGGGCGATTGTTTTTCGTGCTCTGTGGTGATATCTTAGGTATCTATAACCGATATAGCTCTTAAGCCGGGTATCCACTTACAAGAAAACTTCAAAAACTGGTAGCTTGCAAATGGAAACCAGTGTAAACTACAATAGATTACACTTTCAAGCTGAATGCTTTGGACACTTATTGGAGTTTTCAGGCAGGTGGAAATCCCTCTCCGTCCCCTTGGCTCCCCTGAATTAGATCCACTGGGGGGTTCAATTGGATTTTTTCTCCACACAGATCCTCTGTTTAGGGGATACATTCGGATAATTTATCCACATTCCGGCCTTTGAATTAGTAAAGTCGACATGGCAATGCGCCCAAGCGCGTCGCTATATAGTAGAACTGACGGTTGTCAGTTCTACGAGTGATGTGGATGGGGAAGAAAGGTTTGTCTTCCTTTCTATGGTGGTTTTCATGAAATTGTCATGTCGTTAGCTAAACGGGCTAAACGTCGTTCCAATGAAATAAAGTACCTACACATGTAAAAAGATTAGGTAGGTAAGCATAGCTGTTAGAACATCGTATTTTAGCTTCGAATTATGATCGAGAAAGTTCGTATTTACTTCTCAACCCTATTTTTAATTTGCATGACGTGATTTTTATTGATCGTTTTAATGCTGGTCTCTATCAATTTTTACATTGTCACAGAACGTTGTATGAATTGTTGTATCGTATTCACTTGGTACGATAAGGACATAAAGGAAAAGTTATTAAAAAGTTTTTATTACTTAAACTTACAAGGAGAATATTATTAAAAAAAAAAAAAACTTATACCGACAAAAAGTGGGGTAAGCCTACGAATATAATATTCAAAAGAAGTTTGCACTGCTACTAAATAAGCACAACAAACCCAAATACTAGATAGGCAGATGATCTACGTATAGTTTATTTTTGTTTATTTATTAGTATCTGCGGTAGATGTCTATACAGAGTACAATTGAATTCATTAGTATAAATTGAGTAAGTACATGATAGTACATCACTTTTTTTTTTTTTTCTCTTATATTTTGGCTCCACACATAGTGTATTTATTTTATTTATAAGTTTAGTTTTAATTTTAGATAAATACTTAGTTTAGATTAAATTTAGTTTTAGTAATTGTATTTTGTATTTTATTGTTTAGTTTTTAGGCCTAGTTTAGTAATTTTATGTTTTAAGTTGTGATAATATATATTATTTTAATGTAATTTTGTACGTAGCAGTTTTTTTTGTAAGTTGTCCCATTTCGATGCGTTAGATTTCATAAATTTTTGGCCAAACGTCACCGGTGTCAAGAGTACCTAGGGTACCTAGTTTCAAATGATGCTAACTAATTCGTTTACACCCAGTATACCTACTTATAATTTAGCTAGAAGTTAGAACTTGGCTTCATGCTTCATGCTCAGCGCCAAGACCGTGGGAGTTTGTTGCCAAACTCTTTGTCTGTCATGTGGCCGCAATTAGGTAACACTTATTGTGTTTAGAGACAGCCGGCAGGCGCTGTTTTGTGTCTGCACTAAATTTTGACAGCTCCTAAGTTCGCATTTATCTCTCTAGCCGGTTTTTCATAAGTTTGTCAAACTCGTGCCAAATACTATACGGTCATTGGGTGAAGACAGCCGATGATCAACAGGTAACCAATGAGCGTTCAGTGTTTCGTTTCCAATTTGACACGAATTTAACATACGAGTACATACGTGAACCCGGGGGAAAGTGTTGTCTTTTAATACGTGGTATTTTAATGGGCTTTAGTGCATGTAGGCATAAGATTAACTCTATAAGTAATTGAAGCCAATTTTGACAATATCTGTAAAATGGATTGTGCATCAGGATTGTTTGGGCCTTTTTGAAATTATGAAACTACCTTATACCTTTCCTATATGGAAAGATTTTCTCGGTAGCACACGCACTGTTATGCCCACTACCATAAAAATTCTAGGTCTGTGCCCACTAGTGAGATTGAAATATCTAACATTGAGACATAAACAGTGTAACTTCTTAAATATACTATCTTAATATTAAGCCCAGCCAACGATTTATTAGGGTTACGTTTAGAAAGCGAGCATAAAGTAATTACTCGTAATTTGCCCGCCATATTAACGGTTGAGCAATCTGGCCGTCAGTTTGTTTTAGGTTAGGTTTCGTGTTTTCAGCGTAAAATGTGAAACAGTTATTTTCGTAGACCTAGAATTTTTTCGTTACTTATCTTATTTTTATATATGTTAAGTAGTGAAGGCAGAACGTTTTACTCAGCGCGGAAAATTCAAATTTTCTTGCGTTATTTGCCAATCATGGCTTAATTACTAAACGTGATTACATAAAAACTGATTTAACGTAAATAAATAGAATGTATCAACAAATTACGATTAAAAGTATCACCTAAATATCATTGGTTTAGCAACAAATGGCAATAAACCAATTTCATCTTGGCTTTTCAGTCTATTGCCATTTGTTGTTAAGCCAATGACATCTAGGCGATACTTTTAATTGTAATTTGTTGAGACATTTTATTTATTTGCGCAAAATTAGTTTTCCCGTAATCAAATTGAGTAATTATGCTATTATTGGCAAAAAACGCAAGAAAATTTGAATTGGCCGCGCTGAGTAAAACGATTCACCTAAATTCAGCATGGCTTTCCACTTCAACTTGTGGTCTTTGTGGAGAAGTAATATCAATTTTGCCAATGTCACGTAGAATAGCACATCAAATGAAAACTGTTTAGTACCAGTCTGTTGTCTTCTATGCAGTCGATTTGTTTTATTTTTGTTGCGACACAAGCATTCCATAGTAATAAAATTAATAACAGATTTTACGAACGCATGCAACAAAATGTTGCCGATTCGTATCTTTCAACATATTAATATCGTTATCGACCTTGCTGTTTTATGTACTGGCAATAAAGGAGAGGAAATAATCGTTTATGGACAGTTGCAAGAGAAAATATCAATTATTGTTGACATATTGGAGGACCTTGAAGTTTTCTGTGAATCTTCAAGGCTTCATACTTTTACTTTCGGAAATAGCGAAGAATTTGGGCCTTTTCAAAGAACAGTAAGTCAAAGAAATAATTGAAATATTACCATAAGCTAACTGCACTACTCGTTTTTATTACTATAGGTATAATAGGTCATTATTGAAAAATCAAACAGGGCATTGTAGCTAGTGAAATTACTGGGCAAATGAGACTACGACCTGGTGTCACAGTCTAGTAATCTGATTACTAGACTGTGTGATGTCTCAGGATGAAGTGCGCAGTGCAGTGCCATGCGAACCTTTATTATTTTAAAGTTCCGAGTGACACTGCAACTGTTATGGGCGGCCATGTCGCTTAACATCAAGCGAACGACTAGCTCGTCACGTCACTCATTTACATTAAAAACACACCAAGACGTCTGTCCACTTGTCCAGCGTGGTGATTATGGCATCCCCCCCTCCCTATGATAAGCGTCCGAAGTGGCGTTTTATGGGGACACCTGTGTTCATCAGTAGACATCTTCTGGCTGAAAAACTCAGCGAAATTTTGCATATAGTATACCGACACAAAAATTACACGTTAAAACATACTATTTGTGTGTAGCTAAGTACTTTCTAAATTCTCAATTTCGAATGCAAACATGAAAGCAAATAGGCAAATGCAGTCGACGTCCGCAACCAAAATGCTAAGTATTTTAAAGCAGATAATATTACATTCAACAATTTTGATGGAGTTATTGACTCTAGATATTTTGACATCTATGTTAAAACACTTTATCTTGAGTGACTGACTGACAGAACAGCTCAGTACAAGACTGTATAGGGCCTCTTCCTTTGATGGCGTAGTGCAGGTGTAGGTTTTTTTTATGATTTATAGGCATAGCATTTGACCACTGTCTCACCTGAAGGAGTCATGGTAAGTGATGACGCGGCCTACAGTGGTTCATGCTTGCCTAGAAAACACCGGTTCCCTCTTGACTTGATGACACCCAGGTTATAGTTAGCTGGAAGCAGGGACGACGGCAAGGTATTCCACTCATTTGCTATACGCACTATAAAGTTTGATGCGAAACGCTTAGTGCGGGCTGTAAAAATATTAACGAGGGTACCTCGGGAAGCCTTGACAGAGGATACATGTTTGTGCCGTTTGGGGTAGAAACCATGGGACCGTGGGGACCAGGTGCTTTTGAAATATATAGGGACTTGGCAAAACTTTTGGTGGAGGCGACCAGTGACCAGAAGGCTGGCTCTTATTTTGCACAAAAAATCAGCATTGCCATACAGCGTGGCAATGCAGCCAGCGTTCTGGGAACATTCCCCTCCGAAGGGTCCACCAAGGACCAAGGGTCTTTTTGATAATTTCTGACTGTGAGATTATTTATAATGTTCAATATTTAAAAAGCCTGTACCTACTTATATAACATTAAATATGTACCTACTTAGAAAAGAACTATGAAAATTTATAATCCTCCAAAAGGAGTATAACGTAAAAGAGTAACGATTGTATAATGATATGCGGGTGGAAGCCAGAACCACGGCGTGATCCCTAGTTTTGGGTATTGTTTAAAACCTAAGATCATAAATACCTAAGTAACGACAATGTGTTTAAAAGAAGA
Organism: Ennomos quercinarius; assembly: GCA_910589525.2. Taxonomy (NCBI): domain Eukaryota; kingdom Metazoa; phylum Arthropoda; class Insecta; order Lepidoptera; family Geometridae; genus Ennomos; species Ennomos quercinarius. The sequence goes on from OU342510.1 coordinate 7,298,084, forward strand.
GTGAATAGGTACCTGCTTACTTATCTAGCATGCTGTTACACCTTCGATCACATCGTCACTTCCATCATATAATCATATCAGACCAGCGTGTGGTCAAATGATGTAAAAAAAGGGAAACAGACCATGTCGCTGGTGAACCTTTCTGCCGATGTGCGATGGCTCGGGACGGCTTTCTTGAAACTTAGAAGTATTAATGCATGTGTCACTGTCACTTGTCGCTATAAATTAAAATAACGATTCCTTAATTATTTTGTTCCGTCATAACATAAAAGAAAAATATCGATAAAATAAATTATGATTAAAACAATATGCTTTTTCTGTTTTTAAAACATGACAGAGATTAGAATTAATTGATTGATGAACGTTGAATTATAGGTGACGCTAAACAATATACTTACCTAGTAAGTTGGACAAAAATATCGGTATTATCGCGACGCAAAAACGTAGGTAAGTAGGTATATGGCTAAAAATTAAAAGAACCAGGCCATATTTTTGCTCTATTATAACAGAAAAAGATTTATTCGATTAGCTAATTTATTATTCGAATAATATGTTTTGTCTGTTTTCAAAATATTAACAGAGATTCATCACAGATTGGAATTGATTGATTTGAGATTAGAGCTGAACGTTGAATTTATCGTATGGGTCGACAAAAATATCGATACAGTCTCAACTCTGATCGTGTCGCGTCGCGTGTCACATTGACATTATTTTTAAAGCCTTTGTCTTAGACCATGACCGATAAAATAACGGTCGACTACACGGTTTAGTACTTTAAAAACTTTATAGGGTTCAATTAAAACATATTTTTAAAGATGCGTGAAATCTTAAGGTGACGAAAACTAATTTATTTCAATGATTATGTTTTAGTGGCTTATAAAAACAATGCAACTTTTAGTTTCTTTCTTAAAGTCAAGGTCTTGTATTTTGATAGGTTGTATATAGTATTGATGAATATCACATGAATATAGATGGGGTTAGTGACCTGAATATTGAATTTGACAATCGATTCTTTTTGTGTTTCATGTTTAGTGTGATGGTATGTGAGAACGTTAATACCTTATGGTTTTTTAAAGTAAAAACAGTTTTGTAAAATGTCCGTGTTTTTACCAAAGCTCATTTTTTTAAATCTAATCAACCACTAACCCAAGAATGCCCAATATGTAGGTAGGTACCTACGCCTTTTTTGTTTGTTTTGATTAAGTTTTACAAATTAACTAATTTTAAAAACACAGAATATTGCCTTTTCATGACTCCTGGGTGGCTGTAACTTTATTGTTAGAGATGCATAGAGGTTACAATCACTGAAATGACCTTTTGTATCTTTATTTTGCTAAATCATCATCAACAGCCTGAAGACGTCCACTGCTGAACATAGACCTCCCCCACCAGCTCGCCTCCTGCATCCATCGGCTCCCCGCGGCTTTCACCACATCATCGGTCCACCTAGTGGAGAGCCGGCCTACGCTGCGTCTTTCGGTTCGTGATCGCCACTCGAGAGCCTTTCTTCCCCATCGGTTGTCAGTTCTACGAGCGATGGGGCCTACATAAGTAAAATTGATTTCACCTACATATATTTAGTTGGAGCCAGGTTACCTACTGACCCACTAAAGATTTAGGTATGTAGGTACTCACTAACATTAAATTATTATTTATTCTTGTCAATTGGGAAGGCTAACATAGCTCATAATTCACACGCACACTCCCATAAGTACTGATAATGTCAGTAGGGTCATTCTCCATGGTTCCGATATTTGGTGACCCCGCCGCAACATGAACATAACCGTTGTATCCAAATACATTAAGACATTACTGATAGTGTCATATTTCAATATCAGTGTGATATTTGTTTTGTGTTACTCATAGAACCTTCGAAGATACAGCCATGGATCAAATCACAAGGAGCAGGTGAAAAATCATACGATTCTATTTTTCATAAATCACTCTTCTACTTTTTGTCAGACACTGCTACAAATCACAGTGTGATCATTTGTAGCAGGTCGCAATTTCACTAGATTGCTCCTAAATCACATCTCTGTTCCATTTCATAAAGCACAGCCAATTGCTATTGATCATAAATTCATTAGGCATATGAAAAATCACAGGTAAAATCACAGTGACTAAAATAAATCATATGATGAAATGACAATGATTGTAAAGTAGCTATCATTTCCATGCCTACTAATTATGTAGTCATATTTATGTGACGCGACGGGAATTACTTTGTGATGATTAATGAAGATGAATGGGCAGAGATATTGATACTTACGGAAATAGTGATGACGTACTTTGTGCTACGTACATTGTAAGGTGTAAAATCTTGGAAACTTGAAATATAGAAAACCCACTGACTTTTTTATTTTTTTTATGTAAGCGAATGACGTGACGAGCTAGTCGTTCACCTGGTGTTAAGCGACACGGCTTCCTATAATAGATTGCAGTGTCACTCGGAACTCTAAATTAAAGATTCGCGTGACACTGCGCACGTCATCCTGAGACATCACACAGTCTAAAAAAGATTTCTAGGCTGTGAGATCAGTTTTAAGTCTCATTTGCCCAGTAATTTCACTAGCTACAATGCCCGTTAAACTGGAATACAGTAATGCTTGCACACTACGTACTACTTGGCGGTAGAATAACTGGCAAAGCGGTGGTACCTACCTAGACGAACTTTGCAGAAAAGTCGTACCACCTAGTACGATAATGAATAAATGAATGACGTGACGTCCGCCTGATGTTAAGCGTCACGGCTGCCCGTAACAGACTGCAGTATCACTAGGAACTCTACATTATAAAGTTTCGCGTGACACAGTACCTACTGCGCACGTCATCCTGAGAGATCACATAAAGTCGCATATTGAATCGCTATAAGCCTATATTCAGTAGTGGAAGTCTTCCAGTTGATGATATGTGATGTAAAAATCGAGGCAGGTTAAATCAGTAGAACACGACCTTGAGTTCAAAACTAATCCGACACCAAAATCTCCTAACACCAATCAAAACCACTAATGTCAACACTATCCACTATTTATTTAACAATTTAGTGGGCAGCCAATTGAAAAAGTAATCCGACTACATTGCGTAATGAATGCCTTACATAATACCTGCTTTGAACGTACTTACCGCAATGTATGTTTGCGGGTCAGTGACATCGATTTAATGAAGCTGGTTGCATATGAGTTTAGTTTTTTTTAATAGGTCCTGGTCAGGTAGGATGTAATTCATTAGTACCTAAGTATTCTGGTTTTCCTATTGTGTTTTCTTACTGGGTGAAATGGTGGCGACAGGCCGTAAAGAAAAAAAAAACTTTTTAATGTGGCTACGACATAGTTTATCAGTTGGAAAAAGTTACATGTAACTCTAATCGTCTTTCTTAGCTGTCTAAACGGGCTTATACATTGTGACAACTATAGTTTTGTTATGAAGAGTTTTATAGCAAAGCAAAAAATATGGGGGCAAAGGCGGTGAAGTGTATTTTTTTTCGTGCTGTGTTTATAGCTAACATCTTTTCAAAAGAAGGTTAAATATCAAACGCGTTAATGAGGCATTTTATTTAAAAAAAACACTAGTTTCGCTTCATTTCTAGATGGCGCTGTAAGTACATAGTTTAAACCTTTCAAACCACAGAGTAGTTTAAACATAAGAAAATACTTAGACTACCTACAAAGAAATGTCAAATTCAGTTGAGTGGACCACGAGTACATTGTCTGTAGGGGTCTGTAGTATCTCCTAAGTAGTCTGTGGTGCATTCTTATTAAGTAAATTGATGTACAGTAGGTCTGCGAGATAGATAAACGTTAATATTATGATCCAAAATAAAGCCAAGGTATCCCACAATGAAGCTAAAAAAAACGAAAGAGTTTAGAGTTTTCAGTCAGTATCGTGACACATTTCCTTTAACCTGTGGTCTATGCTTGAAACAGTGACAGTGACAGATTTTAGCAAAAGCCACAACTGACGCCATCTATTGAGTCATGCATAAAATACAATTTCTTTTTTTTAATAAAACACCTCATTTCATACTAAGAAATACATGGACTTGGACAGGTACTGGTTCAAAGAGCAAATTTGCTGACGTGACACTTACCTACTGGCACAGAATACATATAATTGTATTACTACGTTACGTACTACAGGTTCAATAAATATTTTCAATTTTAATTAACAGCAGGTTTTTCTTCTTTTTACAGGTAAGTTGCTGAAGGAATTGCAAGGTATTGGAAGAGAATAGATTGGAAATACCTCATGTAAATCCTAACTCTACATGCAATCTGATGTGGTAAACTTACTTTAATTTTTTATTAATTAATTAATTCACTAATAGCTATTCCAATTTAATTGAATGCACTATTAACATATTACTAGAATTAGGAAGAAGACTTAAGTTAAATTTAAAAGGTAGGTACTTTGGATTGAAATTTAGATGTCCACTAACTTAAAAAAAAAATATATTGCAGAATGTTAAAATACAAATTTAAAATATATCTACTTTTAAATTTGCATTTCAGCAAAGGTAAGTACTTACCTGAAAACGTATAAATGTTTCAATTAAATACTGTTGGGGAAAAAATACTGTTGACAAAATAAAAAAATAGGGTATAAGTTAGATAGGTACCATATAAGTATAAGTAATCTACATCTGGTACGAAATACTTGCACAAGACAAGGAAACTTCTTTTTATCAAACTCATTTATTCTGATAGGCTTTTGACTATTATATTAGTCAAGAAGGTTAAATCCTCAATTCTTGAGAGTTGGGTTTTGAGATGTTTGATAATAGTCAAAATAATAATCATCATCATCATCAACAGCCTAAAGTCGTCCACTGCTGAACATAGGCCTCCCCCAGAGAGTGCCACTTTCAGCGGCTGCTCGCCTCCTGCATCCATCGGCTCCCCGCGGCTTTCACAAGATCGTCAGTCTACCGAGTGGGGGGCCAGCCTACACTGCGTTTTCCGGTTCGTGGTCGCCACTCGAGAACCTTTCTTCCCCATCGGTTGTCAGTTCTACGAGCCATGTGGCCTGCCCATTGCCATTTCAACTTGCTAATTCTAAGAGCTATATCGGTCACTTTAGTTCTTCTGCTGATCTCCTCATTCCGGAGCTTATCTCGCAGGGAAACGCCGAGCATAGCTCTCTCCATAGCTCGTTGCACGACCTTGAGCTTACTAATGAGGCCAACAGTAAAAGACCATGTCTCCGGTCCATAAGTCATCACTGGCAACACACATTGATTGAAAACCTTCGGTTACAGGCTAAAAAAAAACAGCACTTTGTAGGTAGACCTAACTTTACATGCTTATGTAAGCTTGATTGGAACAATAAAGTTAAGTGTTCTAAATATAAAAATAAGTAGGTAGGTACCTATTTTAGAGCTCACCTTCTATTAATTTTAGCACATAACTATTATTAATACTCAGGCACGTATTTAAATTATGTAGGTAAAAATATTAAAGAATTTTAATGTTGTACATTAATTACTTTGAAAATATTAATTAATGAGTGCTATTAATATCGTGATCTTCTAATTTATTTTTGTACAAAAAGTATCTAAAAAAATAAGGCCAACTATGTAATGAACACTGTGAAATTTAATTAATTAACTAATTTAAAACTAAATTATAATATTTATTTAATGAAGCTGGCATTTGAGGAACTCACATTCAATATTTATTTTTTTACTTTTGTTTGTTTTGTCGATGATGTGTTTTAGATGTCAGTAAGCATATAATTAACAAAGAATCTTTTTGACTTTTTAGAGCTAGTTTTACCGACTCATTATTTTGCAAAAATAATTATTACCTGATTGATAAATGATTTGCATCATTCTGTAGACGTACAGAAAGATAATGTTTTTGTACGTGTACATTAAATTTGGACACATCATTTGTAATATTTTTAGTGTGATGGTATGTGAGAACGTTAAGATCTTATGGTTTTTAAAGTAAAAAACAGTTTTGAAAAATGTCCGTGTTTTGTCCGAAGCTATTTTTTTAAAATCTAATCTACCACTTTTTTGATGGGGAAATGCTCTCGTACTTCGCTGCCACCACGGGGGTGATGGCAGGGGGTATGTGGGACTCAAGCCCACTAAAACCCCCCCCCGTGATCCGTCCGCCACTGCGATGGGGCGAGATAGGGTCGCGCTTGCATTCACTATCTCGCCCGGCGGAACATCTAATCAACCACTAACCCAAGACTACCCAATATGTAGGTAGGTAGGTGCCTCCGTCATTTTTTTTTGTTTTGATTTAGTGTTCATTTTATTATACTTACACAAGTTGTTTCAGTCGTAGGTTAAAAATATAAATGGGATGGATAGCAACTAAATAACAGAGGAAATTCTAAGGATCCCATCTGATCTGAGCAAAGTTATAAAAACATGCTCGATAGAAAATAGTCACAAAGATACCTCTATTTTTATAAGCTTCCGGATGTCATTGTCGGTCCTGAGAGCATAAATGGAATTTTTAATATTTTACGCCCTTTACATTGTATTACTTTACTGTAAGTATTTAGTGTGCTTGTGTGAAAATCAAAAAAACTGAGCTTTTGAGCGATCAGCGTTATGATTACCCCTATGATTTTCTGTGACTTAGGCATTATTTTTAGTATACCGCATATTATTGTTAGTAAAAATATAAAATTATAAAATTCGTAACTTGGATTGAACCGGAATTAAAATGAAATATTATGTAAGTATATAAATAATTTCATCCCTCAGGGGATCGTTCCAGTCGATCAAACCGGAATAGACCAATTTATGCATTGATTTAAGTAACGTTTGTAAGTGTTTTGTACTAAGGCTGCCGTCTCCGAAAAAGCGGTTACACAACCAATCCTTGGCGATATTTTCTTTTTAATCCACTTTCTAGCCAGCCTGTAAGAAAGCGTCACTTTAGATTCAGATCGTATACACGGCAAGAGGATAGAATTTATAATAATTGGACGCGGGAACACATGTGAAATGCACCGTGTAGAGAATCCTTAATGCCGAGGTTTGGCGCGAATCAGTTCACTTTCTTCCACTTTTGTTGTTTATAATCTTGTGACGCTATTAGTGAAAGTGCTTTTTTAAATTAGTTAGATAGATAAAAAAAACTTTATTGCACAAACAACGACTAGGAGGCGAACTTAATGCTATAGAGCATTATCTTTCAGTAAACCACGGTGCATAGCTATTGTGGCAGTTTTTAATGTGGTAGTGCAATATTGGTGAAAAAAAAACATACTTATTTGGTAAATGTAAATAAAATAGCAACATTACTATTAGTCTAAACTGGTGATAGTATTTTAACATAATAGCAATAATAAGTTTTGGGAAGAATATTTCTTACATGTTGGTTATTATACACACCATTAAGCGAGCGCGAGTGTCAACAAAATGTAGCGAGTCGAGAGCGACTGATGTATAGAACAAAGTCCTGACACGCAATGGAAGATGATTTTTCTTTCGCAGGAAAATAATGTAGTTAGGGCCAGAAACGTTTTATGTAATTATTGGGAATATATAAAAAATAAAGGTATTCACGTAAAATCTCAAACGCCTTCGGTTAGGTATAAACTTAATGAATTAGGCATCAATTTTTGTCCTAAATTTGTAGCATATTGCAGACGAGCTCGAGTGTTATTCGCACTACAGTAGTGCACTTTTAAATGTTTAGTTATTATTATGAAAATTGATAATAGCAGCAGACTTTTCGGCGAAATACGCACCATTCAGGAAACGTAGAGATTTTCAAAATTGTGTTAGAACTTACTTTGTGATGCAGTGGTACCCACAGATCGAAAATACATTTTTCACCACGATAATAAAATTCCTTTGCCACAACGCCGCCGAAACATTGAGATTATGAATCGCAAAGTCTGATTAGTTTAAGGAGGGAAGTGTCGTCGCAATTCCCCCCATCGCAACCCCCGCCCCCGCGATCTGTCCGCCGCCGAGATGGGGCGAGATAGGGTCGCGCTAGCATTCACTATCTCACCCTGGCCTTTTCGGGCTTCTGTGCCAGTGGGTGAGTAACCTTACAGAGGGGTCAGAGTTGCCATCATCCTATCTGACCCACTCTCGCTCGCATCTACCATTGCCTGCCACGCTCTCTCGTCACGCTATGTCATTAGAGCTTTAAATAAATAACAAACGACGTTTTTAAATGCAGTCGCATAATAACGGTAGTTTTTAGTAGATAATTAAAATAGCTAACTACACATATTTGCTGACAACACACTTCTGCTGAAAACACATTTTGCTGACAATAAATTTTGCTGACTACATATTTATGTTAAGTCAATAACCATATCACTACAGCTAAGCTGTTTTATGTCAACAATAACTAATCTACACCACTATTATAAAGAGGAAATATTTGTATTTTTGTGTGTATGTTTGTAATGAATAAACTCAAAAATCACTGTGCCGATTTCAAAAATTCTATCACCATTGGAAAGCTACATTCACCCTGAGTAACATAGGCTACACCACTACACGTGCGAAGCCAGGGCGAGCCGCTAGTAATAAATAAAACAACCTAGTATGTACGAGTAGGTATATGTCATTTTAATCAATGAACAAAAGCTTGACTTCGCGAAAGTTCATAATTAATTTAAAAATGGAGATTGATAATATTTGCGTTAAACTACCTAATTGGGATGGGGAAGTAACATAGATGATTATGTAACTTCAAAAAGAAGTTAGTGCCAATAAACCCCCGTACACTGACTTAATTTTTTCCTGACTTAATGGCTTAATGCAAAGTGGCTAATATAAATGCGCTAATATTAATAACAATTTTAGCGTCACATTCATTTATTGCGCAACGGGACCACGCTGTTTTTTAAGCACGCTCATTGAATTTTATCAGCAGGTCAAGAAACTTGTAACGATGCCGAAACGCGAGCAGTGGGGGGCAAGCGTTTCGTTTCGTTGTGCTTTTTGTTAAAATACTTTTTCGCGATTTTTAATCATCAGCCAATACTTTTTTCTAAATTATACCATGACTTTTAGATGTTCAACTGTCTTATTACGGTCGCAGGTTATGTAGTTGATAGCAGTGGTAAGTAGTGGTACGGTATGTAATAGTACCTACTGTAAGTCTGTCTGTAGTACTTGGTTGCTCGCACATAATAAGGCTAGAACTTATTTTTTTAAATCATTTCAGTTTGATATTATTTTTGTAATAAATTAGGCTGTAAATAAAGTTACATTTTAGTTCGAGACCAGCTGTACCCGGATAAATCGCTTGATGTTTCACGGTTTAAAATTTGATCATTTATTTCATCGTTTTGATCTAAACTAGAAATACTTACGTTAAACTATTATGTAGGTATACAGGGAGAGATATAGATAGATAGAGAGAGAGAGAGAGAGAGAGAGAGAGATATCTGTCTCTCTCTATCTCTATCTATATCTCCAAAAAACCAATCCAAAAATAAAAGAGACGGACAGTTCTGAGTTTATATAAGTAAAAGGAAATATTTATGACAACCGAAACTACGCGTGGTCAGAGTGTATCATGAATCATATCTAAAAGCGTCTAGAATGTTCGATAATTAGACTGGATGCTGAATGAAAAAAAGTATACATTTTTATATCTTTTAAATATATTTTGTGCACGTGTTGAGGGGCAATCACGTGAATTCTCAACAGCCCGCTTTATTTTCCCATGATATTTTCGAGTTAATTCTTTGGTAAGTATAATATTATTCAAATTTATAATAAACGACTTGAACACCTGCCTCGATTTTTTTTGTACTTTCTGTATTTATGTTCTATCTACCAATTTCGAGTCATTACATACCCAATTAGTGTATTTTTTAAATGAGTTCGTAATTAATAAACGAAAGGATGTCGTTCATTAAGAAATAGACTAATTATTATAAGGTGTATTATTCTTTTGGCATAATTAATTTCTCGTCCAGTTCTAGCGAAATACTTAAGAAAAAGATAGGTTTTCGAGACTGTTTTAATGACCATCTGGTTTATTTTATCTGTTATTTCAGACTATTTATGGTCGATAACAAATGATAATTTCTTAATTTTTAAACTGGTTTGAAAACGTAACCTTATAACTATTTATTTATAAATAAATAAAATTAGCTCCGATATAGCTCTTAGAGTTAGTAAGTTGAAGGGGCAATGGGCAGGCCACATCTCTCGTAGAACTGACAACCGATGGGGAAGAAAGGTTCTCGAGTGGCGACTACGAACCGGAAGACGCAGCGTAGGCCGGCCCCCCACTCGGTGGACCGACGACCTGGTGAAAGCCGCGGGGAACCGATGCATGCAGGAGGCGAGCAGCCGCTCAAGGTGGCGTGCTCTGAGGGAGGCCTATGTTCAGCAGTGGACGTCTTCAGGCTGTTAATGATGATGATGATGATGATGAAATAAAATTATTCATCATTAAAACCAGCTCAATAAAATCACATTGTATAATATAATAACATACCTGATTATGCTAAATATTTACTTTTTGCAATTATTAATTCTAACGTACGACACGAAGAAACGTACATATAGAGAGAGGCCAAGATCATAAGAACGTTCAGGAAAACCCCAGTGTTATATTAAGGCTGATTTTACAAAATTATGCATAGTTGTAAGGTTTTCGTCGTCAATATTTGATGCATAGCTTTAATGTCTATACTTAGCCATTATATGAAAAACAGCCTTCATTTCATCTTCTTCGATAATGACAGCAAATTTTAGGAAATTTACTTTTGTTATTTAGGAATCATCATTCTCCTGGCGTTTTGGCAAAAACACACAAAGACTCGATTTGAGAGCTCTAATTTGCGAATTCTGTGTAACGTAAGTCTCCAAACTTAATTATACCCCACGGGGGGTTTAGTGGGTTCGAGTCCACACATACTACCTGCCATCACCCCAGTGACGGCAGTGAAGTGCCCTCAAACAGGATACATCAGTTGTAAAGTCAGCCATCCTAATCTTATATTATAACATAGAGAGTACTGTCTGTTTTTAGTCCTGATTGGGCCGTACGTATTCTCGACCATTCATATGATCTCTCGCCCTTTTTGTTCCTATTTCAAAACTGGTTTAAGCGATAAGGAGTCCTTATCACTGAAATCAATTTTTAAATAATGTGCTTTTCCAAAGTCCTTATAAAGGACTTTAGAAAACTGCTATCTAAAGGACTTTGGCCAGAATGGGGGCCTGCTCTTCTCTCTACATAATAATGCTCTTTCTTTGGCTTTTTGGTGGCGTCGTTCTGCTACCAAGAATCCTTTCAAATCCGTCATCTCTAAATATATAATAGCATGAGAACGGTGTTAGATGGTAATTATGTGTTACCGTATGCCCCCGTTTATGGGAACATATTTGGGGGCAGGCGGTAATATTAGGCCATGTGGTCGCGGTTTGCGAATAGGACCACCCCATCTCTTTCCGTGGGTGCCGTCAGAGCCAGCAAAGTGAATATCCAGGGAATGGGCAGCAGCATTCTCCTCGGTACATTAAAATCTTCTGCGATCACCAAGCCCCCTGCCAAGCGTGGTGATTATGGCAAATCCTTTACATGAAAAGCGTCCAAAGTGACGTTTTATGGGAGAGGCCTGTGTTCAGCAGTGGCCGTCTTTCAGCTGATGAAGTGAAGTGAAGTGAGGTAATGTTTAATTCGTTTCGTAAACAAACCACAAGTCCTGCCAAGCTTGTTTTATTGAATAGAAAAGGTATAAATCCGGCCGAAGACTTTAGGCATTAGTTTTTAATGATTAATTATCAACCTTTATGGTCTAACTTCTCGAAGCTCTCATGAGGTTGAAAGACCTTCGATCCATCAAACTGACCACAAAACATAATATTTCAACGGAAACCTGCAACTGACGAAATATTTATTTTAAAATGTACGGTCAGAGGCAGCAAAAAATTGTATCCAAAATAAAATTTAGATTTACCTGTCCAAGTGTGAAACCTATTTGAAAGTTTTACATACGTGTAGATTTTTTTGTTTATGTAGTAGTTTGTTCAGCTACTTAACTGTTTTGCTGACTGTACAACTTAACTATTTGACATTTCAAACGTGTTTTCCAGTATGACATAATTTTACAGGAAGTTAAACATAACCATTGTACACTACACTTGTGTATGATTTTTTCTTCACATATAACATAAAATAATTTTTATATTTCCGCAAAATACCGATAAGACACAAGGACTACAAGATTATACCATTAGTAGTTTATAATTACTATTTTATTATGATTTTAGCTAATTTATTTAACCTTGATTGGTTGCCGGTGTTATTTTGACAGATATGCTAAAATCATCGGTTTTGATTTATTTATCTTAATTTATTACGCTTTCTTGTTTTTTATTTCTGCTATGAAACCTTTTTTGGGTCTCTTATAGCAAAAACTTTGACCGACAGCTATTAATGTGCTCAAATACGTAATTTTTAAATGCCACTTCCACAGCTGTAAATTGACACCTATCCAAGTTGGTACTGAATATTCTGATCGTGGCGAAGACATCTCGAAAAACAGCTAGTTAAATTAATCTACCTGGCCACGCTTCAGTTGATGATCATGTCCAAGATAAATCTGTTTACGAAAACACGCCGATTTACTCAGAACTTTTTCCTCTGCTGACAGTTTTTTTGCATGTCTATCGAGAATCTTCCGCAAAAGGTCATCGTCCTTCACCAAAAAGATCAAAGAACATATTATTTATCATCTGCAAGTAATCGTCACGAGCCGAAGAAAATCGTGTTACATTTTTTATACTGAGGACATTCCAACGGACCGCCAAAGGCTTTTATCTGGACACCAATTAGCGAGAAATGTGTTGCCAAAAACTACAAATAAAAAAGTAAAAAGTACGCGCGTAAAGTACAAGATTTTCGGGCTTGGAACGCACCTTACCCGGAAACAACAGAATTTAAAAAAATAAACAGAACTCCTTTTTTAATTTGCTTTTTTCTTCTTGGTTGTGCCGCTTCAGTTTTGTCGGCTTTGATACAGAGTCAGATTTTTAGGTGACGATATACTGTGTCGGCAAATTTTTATAGCTTCAAAGATTATAAGTGTAAAAGCCGGCTTCCTTATTACATTAATAAACTTGGCTGCGTGATAATGCCTTGAGGCAGAAAGTGTGATGATGTCAGAATTAAGTATAAGATGGTTAAGCACGATTAAAACTCTCTATCTGAGGGTTCTGTATAATTTTTCATGATTAGCTCTTGTTCTGTAAAAGATTATGACGCAAATGGTTCGTTTAATGCGCCCTAGAAGACGCTTATTGATTGATTATACATCATACACCAACGCCTGAAGGCATCCACTGCTGAACATGTGCCTCCCCATAAAACGCCACTATGGACGCTTATGATAGAGGGGTTTGAAATAATCACCACGCTTGGTAGGCGTAATGGTAATCGTAGATTTCAATGTGCCTACCGAGGAGAATGCTGCCCATATCTAATAGATATTCCCTTGGCCGGCTCTTACGGCACCCACGGGAAGATATGAGGTGGTCCTTTGTCACATCGCAATTGATTGATTCTAATTTTGAATACCATGTCAGCTCTATCTCGGTCATCTATGTAACCTTCATGGTTTCGAGCGGATTTGCTCAAAACCCTGAAAGAACATTTCTTGAGGAAATGGACCTTATGATGGTTCTTGCTCTTTCAGAGAGTACAGTCGTACCCTCACGCACTCTATAAATCTTCCTCTCTCGCAATAAGGCTGCTTTTACATTTTGGCGAGCTCGGTACAGCGCGCGCGGTACCGAGCTCGCAGCGTACATTGGTTTGACCAAATATATCTAATTTCAAATTCAAATTCAAATTCAAATTAATTTATTTGTTAGAATATTGTGCTTAAGATATTACAATTTTCCAGTTCCAAATATTCTACCGTTTCCGGTGTACAAATATTGTTACATAAAGTTTAAATTCAATTCTTACAGTATTCTATCATTATAAGATTCTAGGAAAATCTAATTAATTTATTAAACAAACACAATAATAAAAGTAAAATAAAATATATGTAGCAACGTAGCAATGTCAGGAGTTAAAAATTATGTCCAGATCAAATATATATAAGAATTTAAAAATTGTCAATTTAACTTGTCATTCATAAAATCTTGCACTAAATAATAGCATTTGTTAATTAATAATTTAAATAATTTTATTTTGAATTTCTTGAAACATAATTCTTTGTAATCCTCTGGTAATTTATTATAAATACGGATAGCCATACAGTATGCATTATTACTATATAACTGTATCCGTTGCTTAGGTACATACAACAGATGTTTTCTACGACAATGTTTTTTCCCAACCACAACAGTGTGCAGTTCAAATAGATAAGGATGTCCATTTACAAATAAAGAAATTTCGAATATGTATAGGCAAGGCAAAGGCAAAATATTATGTGTTTTATATAATGGTTTTTTTCATTAATTGATATATAAATAAGAGCATTACTTTAAAATTATGAAATAATTTGTAGTTGTTTATAAAAATTATGAATTTATTTTGGTAACAATATTTTGACGATGTAATATAAAACTCCGGAGATATTCGACCTTTTGTTGAAGCTTTTTTGAATAAAAATCAGGTTCAATTTTTTTTAACTGCTTTAAAAGTAAACATCGAAAATCTGTTCTGGCATTATTGAAGTACGGGGTGTAAATATTTAGTGGGATATAATTTAGTTTGGAGACTTGCGTTACACAGAATTAGCAAATTAGAGCTCTCAAATCGGGTCTTTGTGTGTTTTTGCCAAAACGAACGCCAGGAGAATGATGATTACTAAATAAATAGGTAAATTACCTAAAATTCGCTCTGTCATTATCGAAGAAGATGAAATGAAGGATATTTTTCATATAATGGCTAAGTATAGACATTAAAGCTATGCATCAAATATTGACGACGAAAACTACACATAATTTTGTAAAAGCAGCCTTAAGTTCCCATAAATAGACAAAAGGCTGGGGGGTCCCAACCGGAAAAGTTTACGAATAAAATACAACGATTATCGATGTCATGTTATATTTGTTATTTGTTGCGTTGGTTATTTCTTAACACCCTGTTTAACATGTCATTAGGTTGAAATCAGTTAATTAATAATCCACCACAAATTACTATCAGTTTATTATAATAAATTTATGTCTATTCGCTACAATCATTTTCAATTTAACTTAATAAAGGTAGTAAACGCTTAAAGCAAATAACTTCATACAATGTAACTGATTTAATGTTAATCCGCAATTAAACTAATACCTAATATGAATAGAACATTGATATAGAAATGTTACCACAATAATGATATTACATTCTATTGCAGATTAAATTATTAATTAAATTGCGCACTCAACTTGACAAAATAGTAAAGTAAGAAAACCGGCATTATTGAGATTCAAGGATTTATTGTTGTGTCATCCACCAAACCGCAATAGGCTAGTGTCCTGCTAAAAATTAACAAGTTAATATTATTTTCATAACGTAGGTTAAACACGAATACAATAATTGAAAAAAAAAATTAGTAAAATCGGTAAATAAATCACGAAGTAATAAGCTTTTAATGTTCTCTGAAGAGCTTCCCCACAGTTACTATGAAAACGCACGTTAGTGACGTCACAGAGATTGTATGTAAAGCTACCACAGCTTAGTAATGAGGTACTATGAAGGAGCAAGAACTGACGTCACTGCAAGTTTGAACTGTCTCTTTCTATTCCTGTATTTTAAAATGCTTGTAACTTTGTAATTTTTTGAGATATTTAATTTTTGTTTTCACGACTGTTTATTTTTTTGAGGAATATTGTTAATTTGTGCAGGAAAAAAATATCAGAGCAGATATTGTGAGAGAGGGTAGGTCCCAACGGATCCCACCAAACGGATCCTACCTAATATTTTTTGCAAATGATACCACTAAATATTATTTTGAGATCCCATCTAATCCCAATTAAAAAGTTGGACGGAAAACAAACGGTTAACGCTGTCAGAACAGTTGTTTTGAAGTTGAAGATCTAGAAGGCCCTTACTCCAACATTGGGAACGTAATGGACTGATGCTACAAGTTACAAAACACTACATCTGCTCACCGTGCGAACTGCGAATGAACTTCAACTGTGTTGCGAAAGTGTTAATGTCCAATTTTGCGAAATACACACCTGTAAGACACGGCGTGTTGACACAACTTCACACACAAAGTGGCTAAATATGAAAACAAGTATTTGTTGGTTTAACATTGTTAGTTTAAAGCGTGATTGTTTGCTACAAAACCGTTGAACTTAATGAGCTGTCCGATGGAGTCTTTTGATGAGTTTGAATAGAACATTTTTGCTTGTAATTTTTGTGTAGTTGAGCAAAATCAACGCGAGAATTTTATGCAAGTGTGAAGTGTAAGATGGATCGTTTTCGGCGAATAATTCGATGTATACTTTATCGTATTTTTTATGCGATGGCTAGTCATTAACCTGATGTAAAGCAACACGGTAAATCTGGTAAAGCAGTATTTGCGTCTCTACCGTAGATAATTATGATACTGTATTTCTATGCTTACTTGATTCACTTTTAAGGGATTTATTTATTACCAAAATGCGTAGGTAATGAAAAGTGTGAAAGTACAGGATCGCAGAAAGAAAGGTCAAATTCTGTAAAGATTAACAAATACTATAAAATATTTTCTTTATATAAATGATATGTACAAATTTTTGGATGGAAGTTGTAAACATACATAATATGTTTCCGGTACCTATACTATTTGACGGTTGAACCGTTGCCATATACTTGTATTGAATATTGGTTTGTCAACATTTTAGATGTTCCGGCATAACCATAGAGGTATAATTGATAACCCATAGGTGTAGATGTACTTTGTTATTGTTGTTTATGAATATGAATTACCTAGTGCTGCGTGCGAGCAATATTTTTTTGTATCCACCGATCTTCACAGCGTCATCTCGCATAAGGAATTAATAGATTTCGGATTATGATAATGTATTGGATCTGAGATTCGATTACAATATCAGTACGTACTATTTATCTATAGTAGGTATATTATATGCATATCGTATGTGATCTTTACTGCATTGAGTATGATGCACTACTTGTCTTTTAAATTTGGTGAATGGTATTGCTTATGTTTATGTCTGTTGTTTTTCGGTCTTCAAATTGGTTTTTCTTGCAATCGTTATCCCCATCATCAGCCTGAAAACATGCGCCACTGAACACTGCCCTCTCCCACAGAGCACCCTTTTTGCCTTTTGCATCAATTGGCTCCCCGCGGGTTTCACCAGGTACCTAGTCGGTCTAACTAAATAGTGGGGCCTATACGCTGCGTCCGGTTCATCTTCGCCACTCGAGAACCTTTCTTCCCCATCGGTTGTCGGTTCTGCTAGCAATGTGGCCTGCCCATTGCCATTTCAACTTGCTCATTCTAAGGGCTGTATAGGTCACCTTAGTTCTCCTGCAAGTAATTGTACTGGTAGACATGCAAAATGGAAATAACAGTCATATTCTTAGAATTGATTTAAATCACCTTTAACATTAACTTTTTCTTCCAAAGCTGTATAAAAAAATTAACGCATAAATAACCCGCGATACCAATAAATCTAAGAAAACATCTCAATTTGGCACTTTCAAGGTGAATTGGGTAATTAATTAAATTAGACAAAACAAATTTAGTACGAATTAGCTATTCTACCGTATTTGTATTTGCTTGGCAACAGATTTCCGTATACACGGTGATCGTGCTAGTTTAAAGACACGCCTACAATTAATAAAACTTCAGATTTATAAAGCTTTATAAAAAATTAAGGGCCGTGTGGTCCCGGTTTGCGAATAGGACCACTCCATCTCTTCCCGTGGGTGCCGTAAGAGCCGGCAAAGGGCATATCCAGCGAATGGGCAGCAACATTCTCCTCGGTATATTAAAATATTCTGCGATCACCAAGCCGCCTGCCAAGTATAGTGATTATGTCAATTCAGGGAGGGTTATGATAAACGTCCAAAGTGGTGTTTATGGGGGAGGCCTGTGTTCAGCAGTGGACGTCTTCCGGCTGATGATGTGATAAAAAAAATAATGAAATAAATAATAAAAATGATTGGAATGACAAAATAATATTTGAGTAGAGAAAAAATACTTATGTTAAAACCCTTTGTGGATATTTCACACAGCACCACCTAGCCCCAAACTAAGCAAAGTTTGTAATGTATGGGAACCGGGTAAAACTGATAGAATACAGTAGAAAACTTTAAATATACTTACTTTTTCTTTGTAAATGTAAATACATGTTCAAAATTGAAAAACCCTGACACGGCTGACATAACACATCAAAATTGGTCCATCCGCTTAGAAGCTCCAATGCCACAGACACATGGATACACACGTTAATCTGATAGCACCCCTCTTTTAGTTACCTAATCTGTGGTAGTATTACCATAAGTGCGTCACGTAATGACATAACAGAGTAATAACACCAGTCGCTCCAGTTACCCAGTACACCCTTGAATGATCATAGCAACGCTCGAAGGACCAGAAGCTTACGTCTCTATTACGCACTGCTATATTGTACTTATTACTTAGTCTGTGGAACTGCTTACGTGTGCTATTTTGTAATACGGAACCGACGATCATACAATACATGCAGTAATGACAGCAATGTAGGAAACATACCAAAATTTCTGTTGTATCCGAGCGTGCGAACCAGAACTCTGCTCAGCAAAAAGTAGTCAATTTCGTAATACGTTCAAGACATAAAATGTATTTTTGCTTGACACACATTCAGTTAAGTTTGGGCATGGGCATCTTTGGTGCTGAAATCCTATTGTTCAGTGTTGTTAGGTCGTTAGGAACAAAATGAGCTAGCCTTTTGGGTAATAAAACTAGTTGGTTATTCACCTACTTTTATACAATAGACGCCAATAGGTATTTTGTTTTCGCGTATTCTTTTATTGTTAGTAGTTTTTTATCGATTGTCTTGTAAATTTATGGTCCTAGACGGTATTTTTAATTTACAAACTGATTTATTTAATTAAAAACTTCAGTCTTCACGGTTTTTAAATTAACGTGTCAATTTTCAACTTATAACGCTTAGGTACAATTTTTTGCCGTATAGTAGATATTTATCACACCAATAGCCGGAATATGTCCACTGTTGAACACAGGCATATCCCATAAACTTAGGTCGCTTAACAGGGTTTGCCATAATCACCTTGCTTAGCAGGTGGCTTGGTGATCGCTGAAGATTTTTAATATACCTACATAGGCTTATCCGGCTCTTCCAGCACCCACAGGAAGAGATAGCGTAGACCCATTCTCACACCGCCGGAACCAGACGGCCAGCGACGGACTGGCCATAGATTCATAATTTATATTATTTACTTTCCAACCTTTTTAAATTTGTTT
This sequence comes from Ennomos quercinarius, assembly GCA_910589525.2. Lineage (NCBI taxonomy): Eukaryota > Metazoa > Arthropoda > Insecta > Lepidoptera > Geometridae > Ennomos > Ennomos quercinarius. The sequence goes on from OU342510.1 coordinate 7,317,458, forward strand.
TGTGCCACAGTGCTTTATTAGGATTCTGATAAATGACCGCATTATATTAGAATTATCAATACTTTGCCTTTAAACATCATCACATTGTTCAAAATTATTACTATGAAAGGTTGACAGCATGATCGCATGGGAGTCATTTTAAGTATACTTACCACCGATTTATTTCCCCTTTTTCATTAATCTGTGCATTGTACACTAATCTGACAGATTCTCTGCGCATCTTTTTTTTTCACACCCATGTATTCATATGAATGGCATTGGCACCTACCTACATTCCACATTACCATAATACAATTTGTTTTCCCTAGGGTCCTACTCTATCACCTCAATTATTCCTAATTGTTGTGGTTGACATGACCCGGGATTGTGACTTAATTTAGCCTTTTGCTTTTGTTTTTTCCAACGTTGATTGAGTCGTATTCAATTGTATATCGTCGTATCCAATTATAAATATATCGTCGTATCTAAAATGGCAAGTCCCCATTCAAACACCCATAAAAGTTATAAATCTGCTAAATAAAGTGGTAAAGCAGTAAAAGGCTCGAGAAAAATTGCCTCAGGGTTGATAAACATGGGTTACCTCGTAAATATACAGTAATGGACTCTCAGATGAATAAATCAGGGCCAATTAGGACCGAGAACCGAAGATGAATGTATGATGGATCACTGTAATTATTTCACTTACGTAGAGCTTTCAAAGTAAGAATTTTATATGTTTGGAATATCATTGCAAGTATTATTTACGTAGAAAAAAAATAGTATCTGCTAAGTCTAAGCAATTCGATTACAATCTGCGATCTAAGTTTTGTGGGTAGCCACGAAATTCGTAAAATTAGGTTTTGGTCAAATCCGTTGCAAGTTAGGTATTTGACGAATGTCTACAACTACAAATACATTTAAAAGAAATTAAACTACCTAAGTTTATCGGTTATTGATGGGTTAATATTAAATATTATCAAATCAAAACAATTAAGCAGAGCTTGCGCAAGCAAGTGCGCCATTTTTGTTTTCAAATTAATTTATTCTGTTACCTAGTGTCATATTGTACAAAATAAAATAAATGAAGTACAGTCTCATTACTTGAAAAACGAATACAGAATACAGCTGTCACAACCAGCCAGTGTTAACACATTTCCGTATTCCCAGGACTAAAGAGGCCTTGTTAGTATTTCGTTCGTCCCATTTCTGGGAAAAGACATTGTTCCGCGCGGCCGTGCGTTGACCCCGGTTTTTGTTTGTTTATGGTCAACGGGAACACTGGCTGGAAAATTAAGTCTACGGTCTGGAGTTACTTACTTGTTTTTTTTTGTTGCCAGTATAACGGGTTAAGAGATTTAGCTCAAAGGTTAATAGACCGATACATTAATTTCATTTTTATTGTCATATAAATACAAACCAACATATTTTTATAACATTGATTTATTGTTTCGATACGAATTTAACTTTTATGTCATCTAATATTGCTCATAAATTTAGTATTAATTAAAAATATGTAATATATTAAGTTTAGTCATTGGAAAAATGAATTTAAATAGGTGAGTAAAATTTATATATTTTACCGTTGTGCTATTTAACGGTTTTCTTCCATTTATAAATTGGAGTTAATTAGACTGACTGATTTATTTTTTACATAAAACCTAGTTGTATTTTATGAGACTTTGAATAGTTATTTGTTATACTAGGCTGCAGAGTTGGTTTTTGGCGCGAGTACTTGAATTAGCGAAGGTTTCAAAGGTACGAGACGCAGAAAAACTTTGCTGCCGAGTGCAACACACAACTTTTCACCTCACTACAGCGAGGAAAATGTAAGAAAAACAGCTGAAAGGCTAAGAAAAGATTAGTTTTTAGCTTATTAATTTAGTTATGGGTGGCGATAACGCTTGACATCAGGTAAACGACTAGCTCGTCACGTGATTCATGGAAAATTAAAGAAAAAGTGTTTTTCATCCATTTTCCATGCAGTCGCTGTGCTGGATAGCGTATTGGTTTTATACTCTGGTGCTTGGACAGTGCGATTATTCTAAAAATGAGGTTGGTGGACGAGAAAAAGATGGTATCTTTTAGGAGGTAGTCTGTGGTATTAATGAGTTTTCAGTGGACTGGCGATATCAAGAAGGTTAAATTCGGGCAGATCTGTGATTAAATCCTCGATGGGGTTAAAGACTGAAAGCTAATCGTAGGTCGCGCCACTGTTGAGTGATCCTAATCGCCGCCATATTGCGTTTTTGTTTCTTTGTGTTTACCAGTGAATTCGATCTTAATACTACAAAAATGTATTTGACATGGAGTGTTAGGCAGTTAAAAGAACAGTTGCGGAATAGAAAAGCATCTACTACTGGAAAAAAACTACATAACCTCGAATATGTAGTTGGCTGTCAATTTTTTCTTCGTAAAGCTTTTATCCATTGTTTTCTCCTTTTGATATCTTTAGGGAATACATGGACTCCCGTCTTTTTGCAATCCAAAGCTGATCACAACGTCATATTAATGAAATAAATTGAGTTATTTTTATTTGTTTACAAAATTATTATGGAGGATGACAGATATTTGTCAGATTTAGGGAACACTCAGCAGTGCTGCCATCTGAAGTGAGCAAAAGTCAGTTTTTTACCCCATTCTTGACAAGAAAATTATTGAATAGAAACGTTCGAATTTTAAAAATACTTTCCCCGCTAACGAGCAAAATGCGTTTTTGCGCCCAGATTTTGAATGACAAAGAAAACCTTTCTGAGCTAGTGAGGTGAAAAGGTAATTTATTGTAGGAAAATTGTTATCAGACGACGTGAAGGTCGAATTGCGTTCATCAGTCTTTCTTCACTTCCGAACATTGTTTCTACGTACTTATCATAGGGGAATAAAATAAGGAATCGTCCATAAATCACGAGGTTTGAAAGAGGAGAGGAGAGGGGTACGGGAAAGATCACGAAACTTCACCAGGGAAGAGGGGGAGGGGGGTGTAATGAGATATCACATGTATTTTTTTCTTTGCATGCGCGATTCTAAACCGTAAGCGGCGCTTGTTTTTACTCATCAGGGTCTCCAGGCAGCGATATCATCGCCTTCATTTCTAAAATTAAATTAGATTGTGCCTTTGTTTTAAGATAATAATATTCAGAAATTATGTAAAAAAATATTAGCAAAAGTTATACGGCCAAAACCTCACTGCATCACCAGGGTTAAAAGTTGCTATAAAAACCATGTGGATAATTTACGACTCCTAATTATATTATAGCCACCGCGGCATCGCCATAGCGGGCCTGTGACATATGGGTAGGGTTGCCAGATAGAAAAATAAAAATGAGATCGGATGACTACTATCTACTTTAAATAAAATGGAGGACTTTTGAAACCAAGCAAGACAAGTTATACGCGTAGATGGTACCTTATTTACATTACCTAATTAATTATTTTAATGTGCTCCTTCTCATTAAACCATGTTGTTACCTTAATAATTATTTCATTTTGGTTTGCCTAAATTATTAAAATGACTAGATATACAACCATTTTTAATGTGCCGATTAACATTATCTGACCAAGTAGGTATAACTATGAAAAATAAGCTTCTTTCTCTATATTTTAAGGATGACTCGTAAACGACGTATAATGACCTCTATGTTTGACGTACGACTTATGACGTCAAGAGATCCTCGTCTCGGCACTATTTTTAGACCGGCCATACACGTTAAATTTTATTGATCAATCTTTGTGATTGATCAATGTTATTGATCGTGTGGGGTTAGTATTGGTCAATGTTTTTCGGTTTATTGTATGGAGAAAACATTGACGGAAATGGACTCGTCATTTTTATTGATCAATAAAATTTCCGGTTTCCCTGTAACCACGTGGACCATGGTCCACATAGTTACAGGGAAACCGGAAATCACACCTAGACGCAGAACAAGTACTTGTACTTTTTTGTGCACAAATACTTGTCCTGTTGCGGGAATCGAACCTGCAGCTTCCGGGTCAGCCGACCTGGTCAACCACCACACCACAGAGGTTGTGGTGTAAGATGGCAAAGCAGCATCTATATTTTTGTTTTGTTTCTGCGTAATATAAGTATAGTCACAGTTTAAATTTTCTGTATCGTTGTCCACAGATACATAATGGAGACACCATCACATGTATCGTTCCAGTGGCTGTCGGCGTGTGTGCTTCTTTGCTCATTTTTCTCTACACACTCGCTCAGTACTAAGGTAAGTTAACCTAACAACCATAAATATGAATATTTTTTACTTAAAGCTAATGCAAACTGACAAAAATGTAAAACCTTAAGTAGGTTACCTACTTGTCAATAAAAAAATAAAAAGTTACTACTAATAACTACATTCCATATATTATTTAGTTTGTCCTAGTGGGAATTCTGTGGGTTTGTCAAATCGTCTCTTGTTTTTTTTATAAGGTCATTTTTAAATAATTCATTCATTCGTTGACTGAATGAATGAACCTACTTATGAATGAAATATGAGAATCAAACTTTGAAGCGATTCTGTAGATATTTAATATGGACTTTCCTAAGTAAAAACTAAACACAGACTTTATTTACTTTAAATAAAATAAAAAAACGAAGGCCATTTTATAGTGATTAAAACAGTTCTAGGATTTTCGTTCGTAAATTAATTAGGTATACTAACTTTAAATAAAAACTCGTAAAAAGAAGCTTTATACTGACCTATTAATTATAATATTTGTTCAGACAAACTTACCTAACCTATACCAGTGTAATTATGTTCTCTATAATTATCTAGCTATGATCACTAAAGTCGTTAAATCAACAAGATTTAAATCAACATGATTTTGAATAGATATCCAACCTGTCTATTAAACGTGGTCATAAAACACAGATAATAAATGATTATAACATTACCTTTATTTACCCGTTGACATTTTGTAACATGCCAAGACTTTTCTGTTTTTTTTTCTATTTTGGCTTAGGGAGGTTGCTATTATGTTACCACTCTTATACTTATCGCTATAAATGTCAGTTTTAAACAAGTTAACGATTGCAACTTACCTACTATTTCATTGGTTTATGGTATAGTTCTTACGTCGAAACAAATGAACACAGATTGATTGATTAGGTACAACACTATGCCGTTAAAACTTAAGTTTTGTCAGGAAAGATTGGAGTTGAAGGCACTATAGGTACCCCTATATCTCATACTATAATATCAACTAATTACACGCAGATGCCATTATTTATCTGCCTATATTTCTGATATTCTACGAAATGATCAATTTTTAGTACCATTACAAAGTTCATCAAGGCATTTTATAACACTTTTCTCGGAAGCATGTATGTATGATAGAGACAGGTAGAGGCATGTTCAAGCTTTGCTACTTAAAATTCTAATTAATGTTAAATTATTAGTCGTTCCCACAACCACAACTGTATGATTTCGCATGATTGTAAAACTCTTTTGATCAGCATAAAACAAAATTAGTTCCATAAAATCAACTTGATTATAAAAAAAAATTATTGATACTCAATCGAAACATGTTAATTGCGGGTTTATTTTTATCTAATTATTTTATTTGAAGTTTGATAAATAATGAACACCTGTTGCGGAAAAAATGGGATACATTATTTACCTACCTACAACCTACAACAGAAGTTTTCTCAGAAGCGTAGCGTAGGTCTACTTGATTCAAATAGGTATAATGAATTAACTATATTATGACCTATAGGCAAAAATTCTCGCTGCTTACAGTAACTAACTCAACTCGATAAAATGAGTTATGATTCATCGGAAAATTTGAGTTTGACAACTGTCTGTCATGTGAACGGTGCCATTTTGTATTTCGTTCGGAAACACGACGTGCTGTATGCTAATACTATAATTTCCTCGGTTTTGTTGTTATGCGGATAGTCCGATATCATTGGTTCACTGTTCAGCCGGCTCGTGTACTCACATAAATAATTCATTGCAGTTACCGCATTACTTTCACCCTGATCTGTTGTTTTTCCAAGCTGTAAACGACTTGTAGAATGGCAACATTATCTAGATTCTAGATTTACGATACTTAATATTATAGTTCTTACCTAAGAATACAGAAGAGAGTTTCGTGAGTTTGTTTCTAGTTAACAATAATATTTTGCTTAGTTTTGAATTGAAAAGTAATCTAACTTATAAAGCGTAAGCTTGCTGTACCATAAGAGGACTGACATAATTAAGTTTTTTTTTTATTTGAAATGTTTTTGTCTACAAAAATTTCATTTTTATTCATTACGCACCCTGTTTCATATCATATCAAAAATAACTTATTTGTGACAGAAAACACAATAAACAGTACAAATACGATTAACAGTAAATTGCCACTTGCCACAAATCGGTCCCGACTCAGCTTAATGCTGGTCATGAGGCCAGCGCTGGTTTTCCGTTGGGGCCGGTTCAGTGTCGTCACGGTGCAGTGGTTTTGTGTTATCCACTAACTCCCACTTGGCGAGCGTGGTGGATTATGCCCTGCACTCTCACCATGTGAGACAAGACCTGTCTTAGACGTAGGAACGTATTGGGCTGACGATAATGAATCCACAACCAGGTAAATTGGCACTACAAGACCTCACAAGTCAGAACACCACACAAATCTGTGCCCAAATATTACTTCTACCTATGTCTTGCAACACCAAATTTTTATGACGTCACATGACAAATGGACGGTCGATCATCATCCAGTTAATTTGATTGATCGTTTCATCAAAACGGTTGACTCATCGTGACTGGTCATGGTCTCTTGAACAGTGCAAATAATGTTGGCAATCATTTATACAGCAAGACCGACTTGCGGGCAGAATTGTATAGAACTAACAGGTTTACGTCTAAAAATGTATGTGTGTAATGTGTGTTTTTACTATGGATAAAAAAAACCGGCTAAGTGCGAGTCGGAGGGTTCATTATCTATAATAACGAGCAAAAAAATCACGTTTGTTGTATGTGAGCCCCCTTAAGTATTTATTTTATTCTCTTTTTTAGTATTTGTTGTTATGTATGTATGTATAGCGGCAACAGAAATACATCATCTGTGAAAATGTCAACTGTCTGACTATCACGGTTCATGAGATACAGCCTGGTGACAGACGGACAGACAGACAGACAGACAGACAGACAGACAGACAGACAGACAGACAGACAGACAGACAGACAGACAGACAGACAGACAGACAGACAGACAGACAGACAGACAGACAGATAGACAGACAGACAGACAGACAGACAGACAGACAGACAGACAGACAAACAGACGGACGGACAGCAGAGCCTTAGTAATAGGGTATGTTTCACCCTTTCTACCCTTTACTATTGTAATATAGCACAGGTATATATTGAACGCTATGTGTACTAGAAACAAAAGGTGTCCTAATATAAACCCTTGTAGAAGTCCCAAGTAAACTGATTAGATAACCAACATAGACTTATTTCTCCTAATTTAGTGCAGTTATGTATAAGCGATGTTAGTAATAAGATCGTGTATTTAAATGTTTATATTATAGTCATAGTATTCAAATATTGCAATTAGAATATCATGTTACACAGTCAAAAGCCAATGACCTGTCATAATTTAGTTTGTTACTAATACATTTGAAACATCTTAAGAGTTTTATAAATACGTTTCGTTATGATGTCGTGATGAGGTATTCTCAACGAAGTTGGGTGTTTGGAAATAAAGGAGATGAAATTTATGCGTGTACACTAATAAACTGAGAAGAGACTTGTAATCGTTACTCAGCGGAGTATTATGAAAGAAGGCGTGGTTATCCTGTTGTAACACTTCAAACTTTATAGCTTATTCCACAAATACTGTGTAATGCTCCACATTATTGTATGAGTTACCGTTGTCGATGTTATTGAGTAGTTTGCACTTGCAGTTTAGTTGATCGTGTGTGTACAATGTTGTGAAATTGGAGCTTTCTGATCATATTATCACCGGTTTACTTATAAAACCCTGTTTTGAACTGATCCGATCTAGTTTTTAACTAACTTCGTTATCAAGAGCTTTTACTTTATATTTTGGCAAAGAATATTCTAACTCTAATAATCTCTATATATCCCTACTGATAAATAGGTAGAACTAGAAAGTCTTGTGTTTGCTTGTGTGTCACACACACAGTGTGTGGCTTTCTGAATGATATTGAAACGTTCTCGAGTGGCGACCACGAACCGGAAGACGCAGCGTAGGCCGGTCCTTCACTAGGTGAACCGACTAAATGGTCAAAACTGTGAAGAGCTATTGGATGCAAGTAGCAAGTGGCTGGTCAAAGTGGCACTCTATGGGGGAGGGTTATGTGCAACAGTATACGTCTTCCGGCTGATGATGATGATGATGCTGATGATGCTGATGATAAATGGATCTGACTACTGAGACCAAAATAAGAGTTTCCTGCGGACAGAACAGATAACTAGCAAAGTTATTAGATCCCATTTCGACTTGCATACATTGTGCCCGGTATTAAAGCTTCCGACATTTTGATGGCCTTTGTATATAGCAATAAATGAAATAACGCGTATTTTTGCCATCCCGAATCCTTTTTGGTTATAAAAAAAAATTAAACCAAAAATATGTAAATTGTTGCTTGAATGCGGAATTGATGTTGTAACTAAATTTATTGTAAACAAAGCATCTGATGTTTTGAATGTTAAAGAAGTGCAAGATTTATTAAAGGCAAATTCGAATAGGCACCTCATGTGAATACAAAGCGTTTTTCTCTATGAATAAATACATAAATAAAATTTGCTTGTTATCTGACCTAATAGACATAAATAGACAAAGATGCGGTTGCTTGGCCGAGCACGGTGCAGCGTCATTTTAGGATCACGTCATCCAAAGGCTGGTGTATGTTTTATATGGCACCTGTGACCTGGTACTGTATTAGGTGTGATGTTTATTACCAGACGGAGAAGATTACGAACAGACAGATGATCGACTGCGCTTCTTTTTGGTGTTGTAGATCAAGTAGACAGTCTAAATTTGTGTGCCTTATCATCGTCATCATCGCATCGGCCGGAAAACATTCACTGGTTGAACATAGACCTTATAAAAACGTATTGAACTATTCGCAAAAGAACAAAGATTTTATGATCATTGTAAACAGCATCTAAAACCTAATATGAAGACCCAAAACAGCAACGAAACTTATCATTTGTAGATGCTTTGTTGGAAATAAAATAACGTTCAAATTAATTCATAAAAGAGTATCTGTATGATAGAATGGTAATGAGGTACCAGGTTAGCATTAGTTACAAAGAGATGTTTATACTCAGACGACACATGGTGTGAGTTGCGAGTGTGACTAGATATGAAATAATAGTTTGGTTCACCAATAACTGAATGCCACCACCTACCAGGAAGTCATTTGTGATTTGCGTAATTGCACAGGACCTTGTAAGTTCCCTTCGGGTACATTTTGCAACTGAAATAGGTTTCGAAACCTGATAAGCTGGTGGCTGGCTGATAAGGGCGAGTTTGTCAAGCTTACTGAATAAACAACCGACAAATAGAGCCTTGGGACTATTTCGTAAGCGGTTTCAAATCAAACTTTATGGTTTTCGATTATTTTGAAACCGTTCTCTGCTGCCAGCTAACTGCCGCTTTTGTGATACTTTTGGTATAGTATAGTTGCTTTCCTTTGAAATAATTGTAACAGTTATTCACTCATCTTAAGTCTACGTATTTTTAAATAATATTTCTATAAAAAGCACATTACAATACAATAAAAATCTTAAACTGGAGTCTTGCCGGCAGCAGGGCAAGGCCCAAGCTATCTAGGGCTGCAGAGTGAGGAACCTCCTGACTATACAATGCCGAGAGTATTGCCTTCTGGATCTGATTAATCCCTTGATTCAACTGTCTAGCAAGAGCCTTTCGTGTTGGCCGAGGCTCTTCGCTATAGCATTGATATTATTACCCCAAGAATCTGTATACAGTAGCTCTATCTTCTAAAACCCGTTTTCAAGATTCATAGATTATGTCTAGCTTGTCAGACCTTATCAAAAAGAAAATCAAATAAAATTAAATAAAGTTGTCTATTTCACTAGTCCCATCGTGTTGTCCCGTAATGGGACAACTGCCACTATTTTGACTCAGTAGTCCCATGGGACAAGTGACATAAATGCATTGCGAACTTATCTTTTAAAGGACCGTCAACACCTGATTTTATCTACATTGTTGATTAATTTTGACCGACATTTCCACAACGGTTATTCTGATTATGACGACTATTAAACTTTATTTGTGGTTACAAAACATTATGCTCCAATGATTCACCGCCATTTAACCCGATTACAAATTCATCTTGACATTTCGCACATAATTACGGGTAATTTCGATTAATTTAAAAAAATGCATTGCGTGGAGCTCCATGTCGCATAAATCATCCACTGAGGACGTGATCGACCCGATTTCGGTCGTGTTTTTATTGATGAGTTTACGTAAGATGCGCGCATCGGTGACTGTGACTTGCGCTCCATTGAAATTTGCCATTACTTTAAAATCTAGATGTAGAATAGATTTTATGTTCAGCGTGTCTGCAATAGGGCAAATAAGCTAACTCTGTGTAGGTACTTATTTTGACTATAAACCATATAATTACCTGTCGGCCATAAATCGATTCATTTCACATTCGGATTAATGTTTCATTTTCTCTCGTATTTTATGTGTAGAAGAACAAAATGTTGAGAAGAACTTACTGTACTTTAAAACTGAATTGAAAGTTGTTTTTAACTAAGGTTTCATTATCATATTTTACTTCTCTTGTATATGGCAATGGCAGCATGGTATTCCAATTCCTACCTAGGTGTTCCTAATCAAAAATGTTGAACTCTGCCACCGCGGAATAAAGGTCAATATTAAACTAAAAAAAATGAAAATGGCGATGACATTTCAAGTCCTCAAACATAGTCCATTCCCCATTGATCCCATTCCGTGACACCGAAGGATGTACTCGGTAATGAGTAGAGTTCACAGAGTTAACATTTGGCAGAACGGCCGTAAAACCATCATGTTGAGTTGATGAGCGGGTACTGCAATAGGCCTTGAATAATGAAAGTGTAGACTTTCAGTTGCCAAACCAAAATGAGCAAAGGTTCAAGTCGGGCTAAAGAAAGACGGTGTATTTAGTTGAGTTGGGAACAGCTTCTGGTCGTGAGGACTTTAGCAAGGAGTTTGGATGCAGGCTGTTCAGCAGAACGTGTGCCATAGACCCTATGGGAGGATAGGTAGGACCACGTGTAACATTATGGTGGGCTTTATTAACCTCGGCAGTCTCACGTCTATTTTTAAGGTTACATTTTTTTTCAGTCTGTTTAAAGCAAAGGTCATGCCACCCAGAACGTCAAATCTCGCCAAGGATAGAAATAAATGGAAGGAAATGATCCCTCATTGTCCAGCAGTGAGACACAACAGGTTAAAAAAAGCATAACAATTGGCCTGAGGTACACTTTGACTTGCTCCGAGTAAAATACGGGAGTCTTAATACAAGATGAAACAAAATTTCAGTTGAGGAAAAGCCAAGGTACATAAATCTCAATATTTTCTGAATTTAAAATTATATCCCACAATACATCAAACTACGGTGGTCCACAATAATTCATTTAAATATTGACATCTTTTGTAAGACCGCAGAAACTTATACCAGTTAATAACACATTTGATTTTTACAAAACTCAGCTTTAAAGTGATGGTGATAAGGTTTTAAAAAGTACAAGTGGCAATGTTTGTTGGTAACAAAGAGTACAATCGGTATAGCCCGTAAAGTTGAAGGACAGTGCTTTCTTGTGACTTTTGTTTGAGCCTATAGTGATATATTACGTTACTGAGGTTTCAATAATGTTCTTACATGACAACGTAGTATCACCAAATTATCAAAACTGTTGTTCTCGATTGAGATGTTAATAAAAGTAATTATAAAAAACGCGGGCCCTTCATTAACTATAATAGAAAATAACTGATGATTTCAACTGACTGAACAAATGATTTTCTTGAATCAAAACCCTCTTGATGAAGTCACCTTTCAAACAAATAAAGATAACTCAAAATAAAAAATCCCCGTCATTTTGTTCATTAACTAGAAAAGAACAAATGATCTTTAAACAGCAGTATTATTTTTCTTGAATCATAGCTAAGAACATTTTTGAGTAAGTTACCTTTCAAACCCGAGCTACGATGCCGCAAACAGACACAGAGACACAAATTATATTTAGTACATCCCTCCGTTTTATTAGGGGTTAAAAAGACCAAAGATAAACCCTATAGGTTTTTAAATAATTAATATAGGTGTTAAAAACTATAGGTTTTTCGAAAATGTCCCAATTAAATTTAAACGCCCACAATTTTCTATTCTATTTCAGAATCTAGGTAAAGCTACTAACTCGTAGCAAAAATGTGTCGCCTTTTACTTTAGCATTTTTCATACAAAAAACGATTATTTTCAGAACAAAATGAATAGAAAATATTTTTAAATACATTATCTAGTTTTGACTTGTAAAAGTGCTAAAAATAGCCTATTTGCAATAAAAAAAATTGATTTTGATTTTGATTTTTGAACGAGTTAAAGTATTCAGGCCCATTTACCCATTACAATATGGCTCCATTCAAAACAGTGGTCAAATTCTGTAAGCCAGGCGCTTATCTGTAATGCTCCTGATTGAATATAACACCGTATCGATCCTTGCTGTCCCTGTCATTATTTTCTTTATAAAATTCCCGTTATCCAGAGTTCATTCCCTCCGACCACCATCCCATTCATCACCCGAAAACCCCCAGCTGACTCACGCCAGATTTCACAGTGTTATAACTGTTTGACAACCATTTAAATCATTTCACATTATTATTAATAACGAACTGAGATACTTTATAAAGCACAGCTGGTTAAAAAAATCACAGCTGGTTTCGATTTGCATAACACAATAAATCTCTGCGGTTAAGATTCGTATGAACCGAGTAGAGAGAGGCAAGCAATGAATTAGGTTGGCAACCACTGGTCATTAAATATGGCCGTCCTCTCCACGTTAATTCCTGATGTGAATTAGCAATATTTTTATGTGGTGCTTTTATAATTTGACAGCAGTAAGTATAATAAATTATTTGGCTTCCGCTTAAAACTGCTATAAATAGTTAGGTTGATTAAATTCAAAAGAAATGCACGTAGTCGGTAAGTAGTTATAATTAGGGCTGCTGTGATGCTGCTGTGAGATTAGGGCGCAGATCCACTATCTCGCTGGCGCATTGCGACATTTTTGAAGATATTAAATAACTGAATTTACTTACGAAAAATCTGGCTAAACTTTATTCTCATGAATAACATTACAAATGTTCAACAAAATATCATATTAATCCAAACAATTTTTCATACATAAAAACAGTTACGAATGAAAAAAAGTTGATACTGTTGTATTTATGAAATCTTGTTCGGACTAATATGATATTTTTCTTGAACATTTGCAATGTTATTCATGAGAGTATAGCTTAGCCAGATTTTTCGTAAGTAAATTCAATTATTTAATATCTTCAAAAATGTCGCAATGCGCGAGCGATATAGTGGATCCGTGTATACAGCAGCTTTAATGTTGTAAGTATTTTAACTCTCTGTGTTGTTTCTATTTTTGTAACTAGGAGGTAGTAGACACTGAGCCCGCACTGCACTAAAGTTTTACAGCTTTTAATTTCGCAGTTATCTCTCTAGGAGGTTATACCCAAATGCGTTGCAATAGGTAAAGAGTGCAAATGAAAATATTTCTTATTGAAAATTATGAAGGTTGCCGCAGCTCCTAACATAGTTGGCACGAATGATTTTGATACTTTTAAAAATATTTTTTAACTTGTGTACTTAATTTTGTACTCTTGATTAAGTACACTTTCCCCTGTAAGAGAGGGTTCGTATCCCAACAGTGGACATGTATTGGGTGGACAACGAACGAACAAATGAACGTGGTACCAATCCCTTCTGCCGATACGTACTTCGGTAATTTTTTTATGACGTGACGAGCTTATCGTTCGCCTGGTTTTAAGCGACACGGCCGCCCATAACAGATTGCAGTGTCACTCGGAACTCTAAATTAAAGTTTCGCGTGACAATGCGCACTGCGCACGTCATCCTGAGACATCACACAGTGTAAAAAAGTTTTCTAGACTGTGAGATCAGTTCGTAAAGTCTCATTTGCCCAGTAATTTTAGTAGCTACAATGCCTTTCAAACCGGAACACAGTAGTGCTTGCACACTACTGCTTGGCGGCAGAATAACTGGCAAAGCGGTGGTACCTACCTAGACGAACTTTGCAGAAAAGTCCTACCACCTAAAAAAACAATAAAACAAAACAAAACAATATATGCGTATAATTTTGAGCCCGTTATATTTTTAGCGTCATTCTTGTGGGCGCACCTTAACAATCAAGATTCATAGATATAAAAGTTTTATAGCCCAATCTGTCTTCAGAAATGTAAAATGTCATAAAAGCTGTAAGAAGTGTAATGACCTTACTTTGCCGGCTGACTCATCAGGCTTGAAGCGACGCCGACGCGTAGAGTTCGCGTATTAGAATAGGGGTCGGTATCTTCTAGGCAAGACCGCGTCATCACTTACCATCAGGTGAGACCGTGGTCAAATGTTAGCCAATCGTTGATGAAAAGGGGCTTAATTTCACCACCCTAGAATAGTCCATAATTTATGGACTAAAGACAAACTTTAAGACTACAATTCATCATCATCATCATCAGCCTGAAGACGTCCACTGCTGCACATAGGCCTTCCCCAAAGAGCGCCACTTTGAGCGGCTGCTTGCCTCCTGCATCCATCGGCTCCCCACGGTGGTCGTCGGTCCACCTAGTGGGGGGCCGGCCTACGCTGCGTCTTCGACTTTTTATCATAGAATAATCTCAAAACTATAGATTAAAGTGAAAAATTTAACTGAAAAACGAGTGAGGGGTTTTTTCCTGAACGGTCTAGTTAGAGTGGTTGATCTCTACCGACCTTTACAACATCACTGGGCGGGATGGTTCGGTTCTAACAATGCGTTCCTGTTACTTAACCGCCTCGGTACAAGACGCACCGTTAAGAGTATTCATAATCTAATCAATCATAAAAAGATCGTGTAATGTAATTCAAATTTAATGTATCTGGGTTGTGGGTTATGACATTGGTACTTATTATAAGGGTGACGAACTCACGGGCTTGAGTGCTTGGGAGTTAAACATTTCTAAGAAAATGATTTCTTACAATGTTCCGTGAAGGCTTTGTAATAATATTATTCGGGGGTAAACGTAAGCCAGTACCTATAGACGGTTCACCATAAGTTGTCCCCTGATGTACATATATTATTTGAAAAATATGCAAGTAAAACATATTAATATGTGGTGGGTACATACAAGTTTAGATAATGCTTACATATTACTTTGCATTTCCATTCCATAAAAACAATGAGGAGTTTTATTTAAAAAAAAGAAATGGTGTTTTATGTTGACCCAATAGATGGCGCCAGTTGTGGTTTTACCAAAATCTGTCACTGTCACTGTTTCAAGCATAGACCACAGGTTATAGGAAATATGTCACGATACTGACTGACAACTCTAAACTGTTTCGTTTGTTCTATTTTCGTTGCCCGATAGCTCGGCTTAATTTTGGATCATAATATTAACGTTTATCTGTCTCGCAGTTCTGCTGTAGGTACTTCAATTTACTTAAGAATAATGCACCACAGACTACTTAGGAGATACTACAGATAATGTACTCGTGGTCCACTCAACTGAATTTGACATTTCTTTGTAGGTAGTCTAAGCATTTTCTTATGTTTAAACTACTCTGTGGTTTGAAAGGTTTAAACTATGTACTTACAGCGCCATCTAGAAAAGAAGCGGAACTAGTGTTTTTTTTTTTAATAAAAAGCCTCATTTAACAATTCCATAGAAACTGTGGCTTATCATTGAAACACCCATTAGCGCCATCTAGAAAAATTTTGGAACACTATTTTTCTCCGCTGATCTAGCGTGGGTTAGCTGAGTAAGATTTGACGTAATGAAACACGGTCGGGCGGTACAAGACTGATTTATTGCTCTGTGGGTAACTACAAAAATAACATGAGTGGATTACCCACAATCCACAATATCCAACACCTCTCTATCAAATCAACAAAAACACTAGAGAGAGTTATCCCACAATATGACAACTATTATACACAAACATACAAAAGAAAGGTAGGGTAAGGTAGTACAATATTATTATTCTTTCTGATGCGGTCTGTTGCGGTGAGCGAGTGGACGCAGGCGCGATGTACGCGTGTACGGAGCAGTTGACGGCGGAGAGGATATCGCCATTTCAAATTCGGTGCTGTCGTCATCTTTATCACCTGACGCCGCTGCCGGCACCATGGTGTCGGACCCGATGGCGTCCTGGCCGGAAGCGGCGGCCGGTACAGGGCTACTTATACCACTAGTAGTACTACTCGTCGCAACAGAACGATCGGAAACCTTGCTGTTTACATTAGCGAGCTCAGTGCCACTAGATGTATTATTGGGCGTACATGATAATGAAAATCGTTTTTTAGGTACCAGCATTTGATCAATATGCCGCTTGACAACAGCGTTCGGCAAATTAACAGTGAATGAAGCTGGCCCTACCCGGTCCCTTACTTGCCCTTCCACCCATTTGTCTTTATTTTTACTATAATCGCGAACGTACACCGTGTCCCCACAGTGCACCGAGCGCGGCGTGCCGCCCGCTCGCTCCACTTGCTCGCGCTGTCGCTCGCGCACGCGCTCCTCAGTGCTCGGCCGCAGCACGTCCAGGCGCCCGCGCAGCCGTCGACCTATCAAAGCTACTGCCGGGGCTACCCCTGTTGTGGCATGCTCGCAATTCCTATATTGGAACAGCATTTTGCTTATGGCTTGTGTAACATCCGCGCCCTCAGAGTACGCCTTTTTAATGCAATTTTTTACTGTTCGCACGGCATTTTCCGCGGCTCCGTTACCCTTGGGCCTGTACGGACTAGTTCGAGTATGTATTATTGCATTCTTGTCAAAATAGCTCTTTAATTCTTGCGACGTAAAGGGAGGACCCCCATCTGTAACGATTTGCAATGGAAGACCGAACCGAGCAAATAACTCTCTCAAAATATTTATCACAAATTTAGCGGTCGTACTCTGCATTTGAAACACTTCAATCCATTTGCTGTGCGCATCGATCACGATGAGGTAATGTTTACTCTTACACTCGGCGAAATCTGCATGCAGGCGTTGCCACGGGCGCGAGGGGAAATGCCAAGGTGTGAGGGGCGCGTGCGGCGGCGCGTCGCGCTGTTGGCGGCACGCCTCGCAGGACCTGCACAGCTGCTCGATGTCCGCGTCCAACCCCGGCCAATATACATAATTACGTGCAATACTTTTCATTTTTACAACGCCCAAATGGCCTTCGTGCAATTCGCGCAATATGTATGGTCTGAATTTCGGTGGCACTACTATTCTATAATTGTACACGATACAACCCCTTTCAATAAACAAATTATCTTTGCGATTTAAATAAGCCTTTTCCTGTTCTACGTTAGTGTGATCTGGCCACCCAAATAAAATATTTTTATAGATCACACGCAATATAGGGTCAGTCTTAGTCGCATCAGCTACATCTCTGTGATTTATGGGAAATTCGGTCTCTATAAACATCAAATATGATACAGTGTTGTCACAATCCCGATCGGAATCTCCGCGAGCCCCGGATGCTTCCCGAGCTAGCGGCAGGCGCGATAAACAGTCCGCCGGGCCGTTCTGTGCCGAGCTTACCCATTCGACCGTAAAGTCATAAGCCGCTAGACGAGCCGCGTATCGCTGCAATCTGCTTGCAGCCGTCTGCGGAATGCCAACCTTGTCCCCGAATATATAATACAACGGTTTATGATCGGTGCGAATGCTGAACGACCTGCCGAATAAATATTGATGATTTTTAACCACTCCAAAAAAAATTGCTAGTGCCTCCTTGTCTAGCTGGCTATATGACTTCTCCGCCTCGTTCAGTGTACGTGACGCGTAACAGATCGGTTTTTCAGACCCGTCGGGGTACCTGTGGGAAAGCACCGACCCGAGGCCATAAGATGAGCTGTCGACACTAAGGATAAGAGGCAAAGTCGGATCGTAATGAGCTAGGCACTGGTCACTGCTTAGCATTTTTTTTATTTCGGCGAATGCTTTTTCGCAGTCGGCGTTCCACAGCCATTGAACTTTACTCCTTAATAAATTATGTAGCGGGTGTAAAATCGTACTTAATATCGGAACGAATTTCCCGTAATAATTCACAAGGCCTAAAAATGACTTTAGCTGATGGACATCGACGGGACGCGGAGCATCTGCAATGGCCTTTATTTTCTTTTTATCCGGATGTAAACCATCCCTGTCAATAATATGACCCAAGTAACATACAGCGGGCTTAAAAAATACACATTTATCCAACTTAATTCTCAGCCCTACGTCGTGTAAGCGCCTTAGCACCTCCCGGACATTACATAAATTATTTTCTATTGAGACGCCCCCTATACAGGCGTCATCAAAAAAAACCACAGTCATTGGCACGCCTCGGAGAACCTCATCCATTAACTTTTGAAATTTTTCCGGGATGCAACATAAACCATATGGGGTGCGGATATATTCGAAAGTTCCTATGTGTGTGCTTATCGTGGTACAAGGTCTGGACTCGGGAGATAAAATCACTTGTTCGTACGCGTGTGCTAGATCGATTTTTGTAAATATCAGCGACCCTCTTAGCGATGAGTAAAGTTCCTCAATACGCGGCAACGGGTACGGCTCGCGTTTTAATTTTGGATTGATTGTGACTTTATAATCCCCGCAAATTCGAATACTCCCGCACTTCTTGACCACTGGTACGATAGGCGTACCGTACTCCGAGGATTCTACTTTAACGATGGTGCCCTCGTTCACGAGGCGTTCCAACTCCTTTTCTACCGGCTCTTTTAATGCTAACGGTAAATTGCGCGCCTTATGAAATATGGGCTCGTTATCTTTTAATTTTAATGTAAACATTTTAGTACACGTTCCTAAACCATCTGCGAATACATTAGGGAACTCTAGCTTTAAGGCAGTAACTGCACGATCTGTTTCATCAGCCGCACCTAAAGAATCAATTTTATGAACTTTAATTTCGATTTGTTTTAATTTTAAATGCCGTAACCACATGCGCCCGAGAAGCGGCGGGCCCCCGCCCGGAATAACATACAGCGGCAGGTCGCGCGCCTCGCGCTTCTCGTGTGCATTTATATAACAAGCAGATACGCTGATAAAACCTATCGGCAATATTTTTCCTCCAGTATAAGCTTTAAATTTTAGATTACAGTTTGCCAGAACGCAGTTTTTAAAATATCTCTCATAATCATGTTCATTGATTGCCGATATTTTACTTCCAGTATCGATTTCAAAGTCTATCGGGATGTCATTAACAAGAATGTTCACTACATACGGTTTATCGTCCTCTCCGTCCACGACGATGTTAAAAAAATCGCTGTCTTCACTCGCCGAATCCGCTTCGATGTAGAACTGGTTTCTACGCTGCACTGTACCTGACAAACCACCCCTGTTATCACCGGTTGAACGCCCTTTTTTACACATAGCCCTCAGATGGCCCTTAGCCCCACATTCATCACAATTGAAATGCTTAAAACGACACTTATCGGGCGCATGTTGGCGACCGCACCGCCAACAAGTACGTTGCTGCCTGTTGTTGCCCGCCGCCGGGCCCGCCGCCGCCGCTGCCACCGGCGCCGGCGCGCCGATCCTGTGCACAGCCGATGGGCCCGCAGCCGCGCCCGCGCTTGGCGCGCCGCCGCCCGAGCTGCTCGCTTCCGCGTGCCGCTCAGCAGCCTCCAGCGCCAGCGCTAAGTCTACCGCCCGCCTATAATCGAGATCTTTCTCAGCGAACAAGCGACTACGCATCTCGTCGCTAGCTAGACCTGAGACGAACTGATCCCTTAGGTTCTCCTCGAGCTTCCCGCCGAAGTTACATGTACTAGCCAGGTGCTTCAGATGTTGAAGGTATGCACTGAGCTCTTCTCCTGGCCCTTGACGACGTAGACGAAAAATATGGCGCTCTGCGATGTCGGATCGCCTGGGTTCTAGGTGCTGCTGGACGATGGTGACCAACTCCGAGAATGATTTATTCTCTGGTTTTACCGGAGCACACAAGTCGCACATTAAGTCATACGTAGGTTCGCCGACTACCGTTATGAGCGTGGCCACATGTAACGAGTCTTTAATCTCGTTTAACAAGATGAACTGCTTAACACGATCTACGTATGTCGTCCACTTCCGCGAAGACAAGTCGAAACTATCAATTTTCCCGTATGGCATTGTGTTTACTACGCGAAAACTAATTTAAATCGTCGCCAGTAAAATTTGACGTAATGAAACACGGTCGGGCGGTACAAGACTGATTTATTGCTCTGTGGGTAACTACAAAAATAACATGAGTGGATTACCCACAATCCACAATATCCAACAAGCTGAACCAGCTAATCTCCGCAGAGGTTGAACCAGTTTCGATCTGGTTTTTTGTGATATACTGAGAAAAACTGTATAACATATAGTTTTAAATAAAACAAATACATCAGGTGACATCTTACGGTGAACGGTCTGTATAATAAAAAAAATGTGTTTGCTAAAACCTTCGTTCATTCAACCGTGTCATTCAATCGATTTTGGTGAAGTTAGTTTGGTACACGAGAAGAAGATACCTACAGCATAATAAAATCAGTCCTGTCTATTTTGTAATTTCCTTTTCTTAACTCTTAATCTTTTTATTATGCTAAAATGGGCATACGTTTGACAACAACTCACCTGATGGTAAGTGACGAAGTCGTCTAAGGTGGAGCACGTTTGCCCATGAGATGCCCATTCACTCTTGACTTGAAAAGACCCAGGTTATACCCACGAGGAAACACTGTTACTGGAGTCTTAAGGTAAAAGGAAAGACCATAGAGCTAGACTATATAGACCTTTTATTAGGAACGATAAAATAATGATCTTCATAGACATGATCTGTCCACCTGTTGGACAGGTTATTCAATCTTCATAAGCTATTCACATATTACGGTCGCGAAGTTTTCTGCAGTTTATTAAAATTAACTTATTTTCATCATAATATCTTGAACTTTAAATAATCACACCTGTTACCTATAAACAGCTTTTACGATGTTCGTGAAAATATTGTTTTGATAATAAATGGAGCAATAAATCTAATTTTACAACTTGAATGACAGCGAATAAAATAACACACGGTCTAGCTTATATCAACCTACTATTGGCTTCTAACGCCGCTTGTCCACCGCCCGCCGATACCGAGCCGACAACGGTAACGAGATGGGAGAGAGATATACATTGCTACTATTGCTAGTAATGTATGTCTGGCTACTTCGGCGATACGTACATTACTAGCAATGTACTTCGATGACGACATCTCGTTCTCGGGTGACGGCTTGGTGACGGTGCGGTGGACAAGCGGCCTTAGAATCTAAAAAAAAACCAACCGGACACGGACAGCATGGAAATTAAGAAATAGGCAAAAGATTCATTTATAAATAGCTATAAAAATATCGTTTTATAGAAGGGGTTAAACTGATTTCTATTCCATTGCCTTACCCCCCCCCGGTTTCTCGTAGGTTTGTTAAAGTTAAATTCAACTCAACTTGCCTGTTGATAAGCGGGTGTCCATCTGTCCATCCAATGAGCGTTCAGTATTAACAAGTTGGCATGCGTTTAACTTTAACTAACGTACGAGAAACCGGAAGTAATTTCATACTGAGGAAAACTAGGATATTATCATTCATATTTTTTTTGCGTTATTTTGATTTATAAACCAAACTACTTCACCGATTTTGATGAAACTTCTATGGGACCAGTTTGAATCTTATATCCTATCAAATAGAAACGGTTTTTATTGTGATTAACTTTTGCTTTGAGACTTTCTGTTATAACTTTAGTGTGTGATATTACTTACTTATGTACACAGTGTATTTAATTTACTTTGTAAGCGTCTGGTTGAAGCAACGCGTGACCAAAATGCTGGCCTCTATTTGGGCCAAAGGTTAAGCATTGCCATTCAACGTGGCAATGCTGCCAGCATTTTGGGCACTTTGCCCACTGGTAGTGGTTTGTTAGATTAGTTTTGTATTATATTGTTAATTTTATAGTTTTAGTTTAGTTTTATAGAATACCTAGTTTTATTGTTGTAGTTATAATATTAAAATTATTTTTTGTCAGTTAAGTATTCGTTAATTGTATAATAGGCTTTTAAAGAATATATTTTATTCTAAAATTTGAAAAAAAAAAAAAAATTACCTAAGTGCTTTATTTTAAAAAAAGAACACGAATATGCTTGCATAGTATAGTGCCCGGCAAACAAGTTGAGCTGTCGACGAAGTGGGGGTAAGTTCGCGCATGTGGGTACACTTCCGCGCGGGGAAAGCAGGGACTGATCGGCCAATCACGTGGACGCGTGCCGTCGGAATCCCCTGCGCACTTTCCTTTCCACCAAAGACACCTTAAAATCGTCTATTGCGTACCCAAGGTCATGGCTCAAGTTGTGTGCTGGTTACTACACGGCCTGGCATGGAGAATATCTCATGGCAGGTATTAGTGGTCGGTCAGTAAGGCAAAAACTAAAACGTTGTTTTATCTATGTAATTAATGACCGAAGCCTACAATGACGTGTGACATCGGCTAACTATAAAAAAACGGAGTGACTTATGCAAATAATGAAATGTGACGAGAAAAAACACTTCACGCCATAAAAGTTGGTCAAATTAATGACCCAATAAAAAAGTTCCGCGAACTGTTTGTGTCTTCTGTATAAATGGCAGGTTTTTGCGGTGGTCTGGGTTTTTCGGAAGATTCAGCAGACTTTAATGAGCTGAATTTTAATTATGGTGGAAGTTGCTATACCTACCCTTCATATGCGCGCAAATTCTTATACATAGACATATATGTAGGACACTATACAATACAGTACAAAATTCTCCATTACACCAACAAAAAAACAAAAAAACAAAACTGCATGACCTAATTCCTCCGGCACCTTTCCATTATAAAACTACCAGGCGGTCGGCCAAGCGTCACCCTTTTATGGTCGAAATACCACCAATACGTACTAACCGTTTCGACAACACTTTTCTAATAAGAACTGCGAAAGTGTGGAATGCCCTGCCCTGGTCGGTGTTTCCTGAAAAATACAACCCAGGGTTGTTCAAGTCAAGAGTGAATAGGTAATTATTACTAGACAAGCGTGCTACACCTTCGACCGCATCATCACTTCCCATCAGGTGAGATTGTGGTCAAACGCTAGCCTAGTCAAATATAAAAAAAAAAAACAATAAAAAAAATATAGGTTAGTATTTTTTTTTAATAAAAAAGCTCAGCCACATATTATTGATTCGTGTAAATCTTATACGACTCGATACTTGCGTTTTTTCTTGCCGTACCACCACCAAAAAAACATCTGCAAAATGTGGAATGAGCGGTCTTTTCGCAGAGCTACAACGTGGAGCACTTTAAAAGGAGGGTTGAAAGAGCCCTACAGGGTAAGCAACGCATTGGTGTGACACCTTCAGTGTTACAGATGTTCTCAAGCTACGGGGACCGCTTTCCATCCGCCGTATGCTTTTGCACCATTTTACATAAATAAATAAAATACCAAAAAAATACAGTGGGACTTATAGCTAAAACAATCTCTTCCTCACTCAACCAATCGCGTCCGGTCTGTTAAAACCTAATCTCAAAATATCCGATTCCAAAGCTTCTCAATGACTGCTTTTACATACCTTAAATTCTAAATGGCTTAACGTCAATAAACAAGATGTGCAAAATTAGGTAGGTAGTAGTGAAGTAGGTAATATTGGTGAGATAGAAGCTGGAGGTGGAGAAATTGTATTTTGTTTGGTAATATAACTGTGTGTGTTGTGTAGGTATACATAGGTACACCTCCAGGTTGTATTATACAATTTCTAAACTCAATGTTGTGACATTTTTCTCTAAGCTGTTTAGAACAAATGAGAACATTGCGTGTATACTGCGCTCAGAGTGTACTACGTACATAGGTCTTTGACTGCGCAGCGTAATTTTTTTTTGTACATAGAGTATGTAAGGGTTCTATCTAAATTTGTTTTTTTTTCTTTATATCTTCTTACATCCTCTTACATTACATCCCTCTTACATTCTTCTTCTCAAAATTCTCCATTTTCTTTATTTTCCAGAATTTTTCTTACAATCAACTAATCTAACTAACTTGTCTCTGTATTAGGAGTTAGGACACGACACCAATTTTTTTGTGTGATTTCTAACTTACTAGAAATCACAATCACTCGGTGGACCGACGACCTGGTGAAAGCCGCGGGGAGCCGATGGATGCAGGAGGCGAGCAGCCGCTCAAGGTGGCGTGCTCTGGGGGAGGCCTATGTTCAGCAGTGGACGTCTTCAGGCTGTTGATGATGATGATGATGAGAAATCACAAGCGGAAGTCCGTATCTACGTTGAATAAATCAACTATTAAAATACTAATAATAAATAATGCATAATATTTTTCAGTTCTGGTAAAACTATATACGATATAAATGTACACTCAGTGACAGCCATTAGTGAGATGATAACTTTAATTGAGGAAAAAGAATTCAATATTGAAGGAATTTTTGGTATCAAAAGGCCAAATAGCATACGTTGCGAACTTAATTTTTTTATTTATATACTTTATAATCGAACATCGCTTCATGATATTTGGTATTAGACATGCAAAAGCCTAATAATAAGAGATCAACTAAGTCAACGTTGTAGGGTGCCACATCTTCATGACAAAAATTTGCAGTGTCTGGAAAATAATATGACCCATGTTTGAGAACCTCTGCGAAGCAAAAAATTGCAAATGAAATGGTTTAACGTATTTGCCGGGCATGGCACTATACCGTTTATTAAATCATCTCTTTAGAAGGAAATAGACCAATGATAGTGATGGTGATCATGATGATGATGATACCATTCAATGATTTCATGAAAAGTTTATAGGCAAGCATGCACCACCGTAGGCCGCGTCATCACTTACCTTCAGGTGAGACAGTGGTTAAATGCTATGCCTATTGAATTATAAAAAAAGATACTTTTATTTATCTGTGACTATACGTAAGTACTAGGTATTATATTATCTGTGACGTAGGTACTAAAGGTAGGCAATACTATGATGAACCTTTAAAACTTATTTCAAGGAAGTTATATTATAATTGAAAAATATCATCAGTTACAAACCAGAGCTGGGTTAAGTAATCGGATATTACGTAACAAATCGCAAAGTTGCATTGTACCGTCGTGCGTGCAACTCCGCTTTTTTTAATATTCATCAATTTGTTTGCAAACAGCTGTTAGGTCAGGACGGATTATTTATGGTTTTAGTGCGTGAAATAGTGATAAATTGATTTATTTTACGAAATAATATAGGTTCTTTTTTTATAATTTAATATATTTTTATGTTGAATTAATGTTGGTTATTAATAATTTGTTCTGAATAAATAGCTAATTTATGCACAGCGCATGCGCATATATACGATTATGATTATGCTTGATCTACCTGTCATTATGAGATGCATTAGGTATATGGATTTAGAGAATGGACAAAGTAAACATTTTGATCTTTTTGACACTTTCATTTGATCACCTATAGGTTTTATATGAAGTATACTTACATTTTGACAAGTTGGCTGGTTGAGCCTAAGTCCTAGCCTAATCTTTGGCCAAAACGGATCAGACGTAAGTGACCTGTTTAGATGTTTGGTTTCATGTAGCCAGCTGAAAAATGGGCGTTTTTTTAGACTACACCGGCATCGGCATCCGGAATTTATAAATATGAGCGTTCAACCCCACAGCGACGTGTCGCGTCACGTATACGAGTAGGTATCCTGGAAAACGCGTCATTTATTTTCATACATATTTGTTTTCCACCAGTTAAATGTCAGCTTCATTTGGAGGTTTATTTATATAGTTATAATTACTACTAAAGTGACCGGTATAGCTCTCAGAATTAGCAAGTTGAAATGGTAACGAGAACTACAATCTTGGAGTCTTCAAATTGAGAGTGAACAGGTATCTTCTAGGCAAGCGCGTTACATCCTAGACCGCATCGACACTTAACATCAGGTGAGATAGTGGTCAAGCGCAAGCCTATCGAATAATAATAAAAAAAAAGGTAACGGGCAGGCCACATTGCTCGTAGAGCTGACCACCGATGGGGAAGAAAGGTTCTCGAGTGGCGACCACGAACCGGAAAACGCAGCATAGGCCGGCCCCCAGTAGGTAGACCGACGTTTTGGTGAAAACCGCGGAGAGCTGATGGACGCAGGAGGCGAGCAGTCGCTCTCTGGGGGAGCCTATGTTCAGCAGTGGACGTCGTCAGGCTGCTGATGATGACTACACCGGCATCAGCATACGTAATTTACGAATATGAGCGTTCGTGTCGCGCCACGTATAGGTATAATGAAAACGCGTCATTTAGTTTCATACTTTGTGCTTCCCCCCGGTTAACGGTAAATTAACTAACACTCATTTCTCCAGTATTACGGAGTATTCGAGTTTTATTTGAATCCTTCCTCTTTGGCGCGAGTTGTCTTTTGTCACTCGAACAACGTAGGCAAGGGCGTGTCAATGGAGCGAGGAAGTGGTGTTAGCGGGTCAGGGTGAGAGTGGCTTAGTGCAGCTACTAAAGATACTATAGATCTAACGCTATCAAACTCAGCTATGGCTGCTATTACATCTGGGTTTAATAGCGACAGATCTTTAGCTATTTCTCGTTTCGTCTGCGTCACGAAGGTAGCAAAAGTATTAAGGTGGAACGTTTCACTAGCGTGGCAAATTCAAATTTTCTTGCGTTCTTTTGCCAATAATAGCTTAATTACTCAACGTGATTATATGAAAACTAATTTTGCGCAAATAAATAGAATGTATCAATAAATTACAATTAAAAGTATCACCTACATATCATTGATTTAGCGACAAATGGCGGTGTTTGCCCTTTGTAATTATGTTGAATAGAAAAAGTGTCGGGATCACACGGCAGTGTGATCCCGGTTTGCTAATAGGACCAACCCATTTCTCCCCATTTCCGTGGGTGTCGTAAAAGCCGGCTAAGGTAATATCCAGGGAATGGGCGTGGAATACTTTACCAGCGTCTTTGTTTCCCGTTAAGTACAATCTGGAGCTCTTCAAGTCGCGAGTGAATATGTATCTTCTAGGCAAGCATGTACCATCGTAGACCGCGTCGTCACTTCCCATCAGGTGAGATTGCGGTCAAATGCGGGCCTATCAACAATTAAAAAAAACTATTTGCAAACGTCATAGAAACATTAGAGCCTTAGATAAGGGAATATAGTAAGGATGCGCCACAAATGTATCAATACCGACTTGCAGCTCAACCACCATGTTGTGGATATATAGCAAGTACCAAAGAGTAGGTATATAAGATTTCCTCGTTGTTTTAGTGTAATCAAGTACACAACAAACCTACAAAACCTCACAACACACAAACCTCATGTATGCAATCAGCGCCATTTTGTGCTCCCAAAGTGCCGCAAGTTACGTGACACGTTTCTGATCCTCTACTATTCCCTTATCTAAGTTAATTCCTTCGTCGCAGTCGACCGAGCGCCCTTGCGGTGAGGTCGGGCGATTAGCAACGAGTCAACGATTAGCAGTTCCACGACTTGTTACATTTGCGGTCTGTGTTGCCACTCTACGTGATTGAGTTAGGAAAGACTTTCATAAGGAATAAAAGTATAGAAGTTCTAAGGTTACCTTAGAACTTCTATACTTAAGGTTGCTTTTAAGGTTACCTTAGAACTTCTATACTTAACGAAAGGGAAGCTTTTGTTAGAGATTTTTTTTGTATTAATGGTATATTAAGTATATATAATTATATATTTTCATTTTGCCTTGAGCTCCAGGTGGAGCCAGCATTCAGTTCCACTTCGTGTTTATTTAAAATTCACACAAATTTTAGACACTAGAGGCACGCCGCGGTTTCAACTTCAACTTTCCTGTTTTCTCACAGGATCTTTAAATTTCCCGGAAAAAACCTATCCTATATTTGTTATTATAAAAAATCTGGTGTTAAATTTCATCCAAATTGGTTCAGCCGTTTTAGCGTGAAACAAACATACAAACAGACAAATGTTATTTACTTTTGTATTGACTGGCCTGTTAGCTCAGTTGGTACTAGCTCTGCCTTCTGAAGCATAGGTTGTGGGTTCGATTCCCATCCAGGACAATCATTTGTGTTATGAACATCGAGTGTCTGGGCGTTATATTGTATTCTGTGTATGTATTTACAAACAAAAAAGTATCTAAGTATATCAGTTGCCTGGTTCTACCAGATTGGTTAGGGTTTCCTGGTTCTAACAAGCTATGCTTAGTTTGGGGCTAGATGGCGCTGTGTGAAATGTCGAAACATATTTGTTTATTTATTTATTTTATTATATTTAAAAAAATCCAATCCAGGGATCCAATTATCAGAACATGATATTAACCATGTGCAATACAATTTACAAACAACCAAATAACTTTATAAACAAAATAATAATAGTTATTAGTCATTTAGCCTTTGGTAAAGTTCGTTGACCTTTGTAATTCCCGAATTATTTCACTGGTTTTGGCAATTTACGTGCGCAATTCAACTTTTCCAAAGCAATAATTGGCTATTTTGCCACGGCCGCGGCCGCTCGCTGCGTAGACAGGTTGCGTAAAATGCTGCATTTCGCTACAACACGCTTCGGGGTGGCATGCTTACAGCCTTGCACCAGGATTAATAATTACTTGAAACTCTACAGCCTTGCACCAGCATTAATAATTACCTGAAACTCTACAGCCTTGCACCAGGTTTAATAATTACTTGAAACTCTACAGCCTTGCACCAGGATTAATAATTACTTGAAACTCTACAGCCTTGCACCAGGATTAATAATTACCTTAAACTCTACAGCCTTGCACCAGGTTTAATAATTACTTGAAACTCTACAGGTAGGTATATCGAAATTTTAACGTAGCATGAGCAGTCAATTTTTACGAGTTATTAATTATTTAATTTTTTATTTCATAATAAATAAATATAAACAAAGGTTCAGCGTCCAATTAAAACTAAAACTATAAACTGTATACAATAATAATTACTTATATCTAATACAAACCTAATCTAATAAACTACTACAATAACAACAAACAATAACGAAGCAACGTAGGCAACGTGCGCAAAATGCTGACAGTATTTCCACGCTAAATAGCAATACTCATCAACTTTTAGCCTAAGTAGAGGCTGGCCATTTTGGCAACCTACCGTTACCTATATCGGTCAACGTAATGAAAGTCTAACGATCATGAGTGGTATCGAGTTTAAACTTATTTTCTTTCCTTGGGATTAATTATTCAAAAAATATATAATAAAACGAACGTCACCAAGTCCGAACCCAACCTGTGCAACACGTTTCGATCACGTGATACTCAAAAAAGGTTAAAACCTGGCTATTATTATTATAAAACCTGATAATGTATTCAAAATTTATTGCCAAGCAAATATGGCGATTTGTTGTCAAAACGCACAATAATTCTCAACTTGTCAAAGTCTAAGGGGATATTACCTTTTATAAATTTTAATGCTGGATTAAGATATTCACAAACTTTTATAAAATTTTAGGTACCTACCTAAGTTTGATTTGAATAAGTTCTCAAGATTACAGCAAAGCTTTTTGGTATAAACCTAAAGCTTATATTACACATCTTTACATATATACGATTAAACTTCACAGTTAGACCATGCGGACAAACGAGAAAGAAAGCGCATATAATTAATGAGCAGGCTTTTCCTGAAGCCAAAGAGAATTTAAACCACTTTAAATTATCTTTGCTGAAACTATGGTATAACCAAGTCAAGAGTGAATGGGCATCTCGTGGGCAAACGTGCTTCTAAGCACGTTTGCCTTCGTCACTTACTATCAGGTGAGTTGTTGTCAAACGTATGTCCATTTTAGCATTAAAAGAAACGTGGACATCCAAGAGTTCAATTATTATTATTGGCCCAATTGATCTACGCGCCGCTCAACAGTTGTTTAAACTGTGTGTATGTATACCGGGCTTATATAAAGGACGTAATACCAAAGTGTTTCAAAAGGACCCCAATTTGCTTTAGCATCAATAAGAATTAAGATCGGTTTTTACTTAAATGGAATATTGAAGAGAATGATTTTGTTTATAAGAATTGAGTTTTTGAATAAATATTGTAGTAATGCGAGGTTGAGGGGTCCGCAACTGTTGCAACATTTTAGTGGCCCATTAGGTAAAGTGGTGCAGATTGATATTAATTTAATGTTGTTGGGGTTGTTGGACAACAATAATGACACGATGATCGCTAAATGGTTGGCTTAAACATTAATGTTTCATGCGAATTTCGTAGTGATGTACAAAACTTGGGAGTAAAATGTATGATATAGTATTGGCTAAGCAACTATTATTGCCATCCATATCTTTCTGTAGGTGCCGTAAGAGCCGGCAAAGGGAATATCCAGGGAATGGGCAGCTGCATTCTCCTCGGTACATTAAAATCTTCTGCGATTGCCAAACCGCCTGCCAAGCATGGTGATTAGGTATGACAAATCCCCCTATAATATGCATCGTGACGTTTTATGGCGGAGGCCTGTATTCAGCAGTGGACGTCTTCTAGCTGGTGAAGTGAAGTGAAGTGAACTATTATTGAAAGGCGTATCTTTTATGGAAGCTATAGAGAGGGAAAGAGTGAGAGCTCATTCACACGAAACGGTTTCAAAGCAGTCCGGTTTCTGCATCAGGGCGCCATGCGCCAGTCCTGTATGGATCACTATTATAGCGCCATTAACATGACGTCGATGCAAGGGCTGGCCAGCCGTCGTGATGTCGCTATAGCGCGCCCTGCGGTGAAGTAGACAAAGGATCGTATCGAAACTACCTCGTGTGAATGAGCCCTAAGAGAGTGAGAGGTTTTTGCTTTCGAGGAGGGTCAATTCAATTTTTTTTTATTTCTTTCGAGTTTTAGCTGAGTCATGTGAACCTAACACGATTCATCTACCTATTGTCGTGAATTAATTAATTAGTACGTATTTATCGAAATTAAGTTGAGTGAGTTGACTTTTCTGGTTAGCGACACTGGCTTGCGCGTGATTGGACGAGAGCGCGAGTCAGACGGTTGAGCAAGAAAAACTCTATGGATCAATTTTCTTACTGACTATAGTTGACCCGCCCCGGCTTTGCACGGGTTAATTAGTTTTACATTCTAACCCAGAACCCTGTTTATGGGAAGAGGGAAGCGAAAGAGAAAAAGATAGGGGAAAAGGATGGATGAATGGATGGGCCGGACAAAGAAAGGCAGGCTTCGCCTGTTTCTATTTGCCGTCCCATCCATTTCCCTTTTCCTTCTCTCTTCCTTTGATAGGATGAGTATAAATAAATAGGTAAATAAATAAATAAAAATTACATACAAACAAAAGAAATCTTGCATAAAAATTACATCCTTATTTCTATGTGCAACCCGCACTTGGCCGTTTTAAAAAACAATAAGTATCCTAAGTGTATATAAATTAGCTATAACCATACAGAATTTCAGCGAAATCCGTTTAGTAGTTCCAGCGTGATGCGTGTTCAAAGGATAGACAGACATACAGAAAATTCAAAATAAAATTGTATTTATTTCTGTATCGGTTATGAAGTGTAAAGATAATTAATTTTATCACTGATAAGTTACGATGTGTTTTAAAGATTGAAGACCAAGCAAAAGTTTAAAAAAAGTACCACTAGTTTTATTTAAAAACCAACCATAATAGAAACAAGCGTGTAATCACGCGAATACAAAAAAAGGTAGAATAGAACAAGGTGCGTAAATTACAATAAAACAGTTTTCTTAGATTAAAGCGGTAAAACGCATACGCACGCGTTCTTAATAAAAACCAGAAACAATAATAATTGTTCCCTTCAAAATTAAACTCTCTCATATTACGTTTAAAGTTCTAAGCTGTTGAATAAGCGATTTGTGAGTTGGTTCGGCTGTAATGACCAAATGTCACGTGATGTAGACAGTGACAAAACGATTTTTTCGAGTCCAAGATCAAATCCGAAGGCTCACGGTTTAATCGAATTGGTTTTCGTAATGGTATAAAAATAGCAATTGAAATGGACTCGTTCTTTAGATGTTAGCAATTCCACAAAAAACAGCCAATACAATGTCGTTATTTTGCTCTAAAGGGGCTTAGTACATTGTAAAAAGGGTCATGCTGAGTTTATCTAAAGAATCAAATGAGAAATCATCGGATAGAGTCCCAAGGTTAGCATTTTATTGCTGAATTGGCACACTGAATAATTAAAGTATAGCTAAAAGGTAGCTGCAAAAAATTGTGACTTATGCCCGTCTGCACAAAATTTATTAAAATACAACTTAGCTAAGAAACACTTCCTTGTATTTAAGACACATGAACTAAAAGGACCATGGTACCACAACAACCCAGACACAGAAAAAATAGCGCTTTTTTTCTGTTCACAAATACTTGTTCTGTTGCGGGAATCGAACCTGCAGCTTCCGGGCTATGAGCCATCCTTGTCTACCACCACCACAGAATTATGTACAGGATGCAATTTAATTCATTAGCATAAATTGAGTGCATCATTTATTAAAAAGTAAAGAGTGCAAAAGAAAATATTTTTCACCTCACTAGCTCGGAAGGATTTTCTTTGTCATTCGAAATCCGGGCGCAAAAACGCATTTTAATCGCTAGCGTGGAAAGTGTTTTTAAAATTCGAACCTTTCTATTCAATAATTGTCTCGTCAAGAATTGAGGATTTGACCACAGATCTGCCCGAATTGAACCGTCTTGATATTGCCAGTGTCCACTGAAAATTCATTATACCACAGACTACCTATTAAAAGATACCATTTTGTACATTAATATTTCTTCATTTTCTCGTTCACCAACCTCATTTTTAGAACAATCGCACTGTCACCAAAGAGTATATAACCAATACGTTTCCAGCAGCAACGCGACTGCATGAAAAATGGATGGAAAACACTTTTTCTTTAATTTTCAATGTACGACGTGACGAGCTAGTCGTTTGCTTGATGTTAAGCGTTACCGCCACCCATAGCTAAATTAATAAGCGAAAAACTAATCTTTTCAAAGTTTTTCTTGCATTTTCCTCGCTGTAGTGAGGTGAAAAGTTGTGTGTTGCACTCGGCAGCAAAGTCTTTCTGCGTCTCGAACTTATGAAACCTTCGCTTGCTCAGGTTTCAATTTAAGTACTCGCGCCAAAAACCAACTTTGCGGCCTTGTATAACAAGTAACTATTTTATTGGAAATTATGAAGATTGCCGCGGCGCCTAACGTACTTGGCAGGAATGGTTTTGATACTTTTAAATGATTTTTTACCTTGTATGTAATAATTAAAAACAGTACAGAAAAGAGAGAATAGATTACATAATGACAGAAAAGACGAAAAATTTGATAAAAGAAAGAACCAGATTGAAACAAAAAACTAAAAAAACAAAACTTGAAAAGAAACAACTCAAAAAACTCTATGGAAAAATTCGAAAACATATAAGAAGAAACAAAGAAAGCTATAAAATAAAAATTCTTGGAGAAGAACTAGAGGAAAGACGATCAGTGAAAAGAGGAAATAAGCGTTTGGATGTCACAAAAAAATGGATACAGAAGTTAAATAAAAGTTCAGGAATAAGTACAACTAACAGAACTGAAATTCTTACTATAGCTACAGACTACTACAAAAAACTATACAGTAAAGGAAACCATACTAACGAAGACCCGTCGGCCGTGAAAAACGATGAAATTGAGGAGATCCCTTTGCTTCTTGAAAGCGAGTTACAAAAAGCCATTATGAACCTTAAAACTATGAAGAGCCCCGGAAGTGATCATATAACAAACGATGTAATTAAAACTTTAGTAGAACCACTGACACCCATTTTGACAAAATTGTTTAATAACATAATAACACAAGAATTATTACCCGAACAATGGGAAACTTCAGTAATAACGCTGCTCTACAAAAAAGGAGACCCACTTAGCATATCCAACTACCGACCGATCAGCTTACTACAATCTACATACAAACTATTCACCAACGTCATTCTCCAAAGGATAAAAAAACAGATAGAGTTTGAACAACCACGAGAACAAGCCGGCTTCAGAAGCAAGTACTCAACTCTAGATCACATATTCACTCTGAGACAGATCATCGAGAAATACACAGGATATGGAAAAACGCTGTATATAGCGTTTGTGGACTATTCTAAAGCTTTTGATACCATTCTTCACGGCGAGCTTTGGAAAGCTTTGAGAGAGCAGGGAATACCAAATAAATATATAAAAGTTCTCGAAGAGATATACCGACGAAGTAAAGCTATAGTTAAACTTGAGAAAAAAGGCGATGTATTTGAATTAAGAAGAGGAGTAAGACAAGGCGACCCGGTCTCACCAAACCTGTTTAACGCCCTCTTAGAATATGTATTCAGGAAATTAGAATGGACCAGATATGGAATAAACATCAATGGCGAGTATCTAAACCATCTTCGTTTTGCCGACGATATTGTCATAGTATCGGAGAACCACATAGACCTCCAATACATGTTAAGAACTTTAGATTACCAAAGTAGAGAATGTGGACTGGAGATGAACCCTGAAAAAACCTGTGTCATGACAAACGGAAGCAGAGAACAGATTCTTATAAACAACGAAAGCATTGGGTATGTTGACGAATATATTTATTTAGGTCAGAAAATCTCATTTAAAAGCCACCACAGTGAAGAAGTAGAAAGAAGAATAAAGAGGGCCTGGAGTGCATACTGGTCACTCAAACATATTTTTAAATCTCAAATGAATTTAAATTTGAAGAAAATTGCTATGGATTCTGTTGTAACTCCTACACTGCTATATGGATGCCAATCATGGCCCATCACAACAGATATCATAAATAAAATACGAACATTCCAAAGATCGGCAGAGAGAAGTATGTTGGGATTAAAACTTAGAGACAGAGTGAGATGCACTGACATTAGAAAGAAAACCAAAATAATGGACGCAGCCAAAATGTTATGTCGCTTAAAATGGCGCTGGGCAGGTCACACCGCCAGAACGGCGGACAACAGGTGGAGTGAGAGAATGCTGCATTGGTATCCGCGAGGTGAGCGACGCCCGCCAGGGCGCCCGCGCCGTCGCTGGTCAGACGACATAGTTGCTATCGCTGGCGTCACGTGGACGCGCCTTGCCCAAGATAGAGACAGTTGGAACAGGATGGAGGAGGCCTTTGTCCAAAGATGGACACCCCAATAAATATTAAAGAATTACAAGTATTAAAATAATTATCTACAACACAACATAGCAAATTGATATTTTAAATAATTTAATATGATTGATTATATTTATTTATTTTTAATTTTAATGCATGTGATAGACAGTTTTTTGTTAGAACAAAATGTTATTTTAAGTTATGGGGAATTAAAGGCTATATTATATTATATTATTATATTATATAGCTAAAAGGTAGCTGCAAAAAATTGTGACTTATGCCCGTCTGCACAAAATTTATTAAAATACAACTTAGCTAAGAAACACTTCCTTGTATTTAAGACACATGAACTAAAAGGACCATGGTACCACAACAACCCAGACACAGAAAAAATAGCGCTTTTTTTCTGTTCACAAATACTTGTTCTGTTGCGGGAATCGAACCTGCAGCTTCCAGGCTATGAGCCATCCTTGTCTACCACCACCACAGAATTATGTACAGGATGCAATTTAATTCATTAGCATAAATTGAGTGCATCATTTATTAAAAAGTAAAGAGTGCAAAAGAAAATATTTTTCACCTCACTAGCTCGGAAAGATTTTCTTTGTCATTCGAAATCCGGGCGCAAAAACGCATTTTAATCGCTAGCGTGGAAAGTGTTTTTAAAATTCGAACCTTTCTATTCAATAATTGTCTCGTCAAGAATTGAGGATTTAACCACAGATCTGCCCGAATTGAACCGTCTTGATATTGCCAGTGTCCACTGAAAATTCATTATACCACAGACTACCTATTAAAAGATACCATTTTGTACATTAATACTTCTTCATTTTCTCGTTCACCAACCTCATTTTTAGAACAATCGCACTGTCACCAAAGAGTATATAACCAATACGTTTCCAGCAGCAACGCGACTGCATGAAAAATGGATGGAAAACACTTTTTCTTTAATTTTCAATGTACGACGTGACGAGCTAGTCGTTTGCTTGATGTTAAGCGTTACCGCCACCCATAGCTAAATTAATAAGCGAAAAACTAATCTTTTCAAAGTTTTTCTTGCATTTTCCTCGCTGTAGTGAGGTGAAAAGTTGTGTGTTGCACTCGGCAGCAAAGTCTTTCTGCGTCTCGAACTTATGAAACCTTCGCTTGCTCAGGTTTCAATTTAAGTACTCGCGCCAAAAACCAACTTTGCAGCCTTGTATAACAAGTAACTATTTTATTGGAAATTATGAAGATTGCCGCGGCGCCTAACGTACTTGGCAGGAATGGTTTTGATACTTTTAAATGATTTTTTTACCTTGTATGTAATAATTAAAAACAGTACTCAATTATTTTATTTTAATAATGTACTGTAGCATTTGACTAAGTAAGTTATCCCATTTTTTGTAGCTATTATCGATACCAAGTCAATGCGTTAGATTTCATAAATTTTGGTCCACACGTGGCCGGTGTCAGTAGTAGGTACCTAGTTTCAAAGGGTTACTAATGAATTCAATTACACCCAGTATAGTACAACCACACCACCACAGAGGCTTTCATGTACGCCCTAGT
Organism: Ennomos quercinarius; assembly: GCA_910589525.2. NCBI lineage: Eukaryota > Metazoa > Arthropoda > Insecta > Lepidoptera > Geometridae > Ennomos > Ennomos quercinarius. The sequence continues at coordinate 7,354,322 of OU342510.1, forward strand.
GGCCCAAATTGTTAACCTAACAATGTTGCATTTGATATTGTTAATGTTATTTCAGTAAAATATCTCGTTTCTTTCAGTAACAATGTGTTACGCTCTACTTCAATCGCAATTACTGTAAGTGTGTATAATCAAATAATATAAAGTAGTACTAAATGGTATTTAATTGTCACTTAGTGCTTGCTTAAGACCTAAAACGAAAGACCTCGTTTTTGAAAGCAGCGCCAGCGTCGCAAACGAAGCAACAAATCAAGTTTTTCTATCCAGCTGAGAATCTTGCGTGTACTTGTTGCACCCATTCATTATTTATTTATTTATTTTATATTATTAATCACACAGCAGATAACAAATACTTATCACAACAATAGTTTCATACTTACAAATAGTTCGGAGCTAGATTGTAACCCTAAATTATGTGAATACAACAGCACTATGTAGTTTTATATTATTTTAACAGGAAATCTATGATTTTTTTTGTTTCATTTAAAATAATTATGTACATACAGTGAAGAAAAAAAAATGCTAATAAAATTGTTAAGTATGATTTACATTCAGATGAGAAAATTGTGTTGCCCTAATACACTTTACAAACCTCCCGATTGGGGTCAAATATGTCTATCATTACTCTTTTTGTATCGAAAGCGGCAATTTCGTAGATCTTTCATAATTGCGTTTTGGCCGATATCGATCGCGACATTAAAATTGTAATAAATATAAAAAACAAATGTAGGTTATAATCTGTATAGGTATTGTTTACTAAAATTCCTTTTTATTTTTTTACAGGTAAGAAACGGAACAGCGACCTGAAAATTGAAAAGCGTAAGCTAAAAAAATATCTTTGTATTACAAGCTATTATAGAATATAAATGCTATAAAAAAAATAGACTATAGTGGCTTTGTGAGCTGTACACCTCGCGAGCCAGTCTTTGCATAGCTTAAAACTGAAGAACTATTCTTTACGTTTTCAAACACAACGGCTTTGAAATTTTGAAAAAAGAATTCATGTACATATGAATTTTTTAAATAAAAAAAATTCAAACCTGCTTATGAAATTTTACAAGTACCTATCGCTTGATAAAAGCGACCTATAGAAGAGAACAGCCTGACATACGATATCATTTTTTCCCAAACCACAGATAACATAATACCTAGTAGGTAATACCAAAATGAAACGCAGACGCTATAGTGCATATACTGCGCTCGCGCATCGCCTTTGCGCACTCTTAGTAAAAATTTCTATCAGCTTGGTCATTTAGCGTGAAATAAATAAACATACAAACTTTATTTTTATTTGAATGGGCTAAAGCTGTTGATCTCGACCGACCTTAACAGCGTCACCGGGCGGAAGAGCAGGTGCTTATGGCGCCCAGCCGTCAAAGTGGGAGGCAACTAGCTCAAGGGCTCGAACCTCGGTTCGGGCCGTTGCCGGGATAAGAGGATCGAGAAGGCTACGTCCACTGGAAGAGTGGACCTTATGGAAAGTCGCGACCGTTCTAGCTAACCTACGGGGGGTACGTCGACCTCACCGGCGGGATCGGTGTCTGATTGTGTTACGTTGTCAACCTATACCGGTGCCGAAAGCAGTACCTGAGCCAGAAAGGCTAGACTGGTCCAGTGATCCTAGCGCAGCCGAAACAACGGCTGCTATAGGATCATCCGGGTCGCTCAAGACGTCTTGGGCGGCTATGACGGGGTAAATAAACATATAAACAGATTTAATTTCACTTTTATATATAAGTAAGGTCTAAGTTTCCATTCTCCATTCTTATCTAACCGGAAGTCTTAAAAATTAGTACGTAATACAATGCTGGTAAGCGACGTGAACACTTTTAGTCCTTGTTAAAGTTATTGTTCGATGGTATCAACCAAGCAATCGAATTAAAGTGTGGAGTGTCGATGGTGCGATCGTAAGTGTCGATAGGTGATCCTATCTCGATGGCCTACAAGCCTGTGGGTTCAGGGTTCACTTCCGTTTCCGATTGACTGGACAGGTTTTGATTGAAGTATATGTGATACGTGTGTAATGATGAATCGATTTTTGGACTCTTATTGATTGCTTTTGGAATTGGGATTTAATTGTGGACTTTGGCCTTCTTTCTTGAAACAGAAGCTGCTAGTTAAAATCACAAGATTATGTGGTATATGGAAGCGCAGTTGGTGTAGACATCCTGCGCTTTACGCGAAAGTTGTCAGAGAGGTTTGACGGGGTGCTGGGTCTAGATCGGCTATGAGCGCACTTGGGAGAAAAGTGATTTAATGTATGGTGTCGATCGTCTATATTAAGTTTGTATTTACTGTAGAAACATGAATGTATAAAACCTCCGGATAGATCACGCAGAACGCACGTTTGAAGCACTTCGTGTAGGTACGCCAGTTGTCTTGTCAGCAGATGGCTTGCAATTGACATTGGACGATTGGTCCCAGTATTCCATTACATAGGAAAAAACATTACCTGTTGTGACACCTATGTTCTCCAAACGGTTAATGAATGAAACTAAAAAAAGGGTTGGCATACGTTATACTTATGTACATAATAATTATTTAAAAATTCAATATTGTTATTTTAAATATAAATAGGCCAACGTTTGACCATCTGATGTTTAGTAAAATGGGTTACAAACAATGGAACGTCTTATGGCTTAAAGTGTCAATGGCTAAAAGTTTTTGGTCTAAAGGTTATCTAGAAAAGAGATAAAATATGCATAGAATTTTCAATATTATTATGGAATACTTTTATTGAGTGGAATCTACATAAAACGCTGCCCGTAAAAAACAATTGTGCTAACGCTTAAAAATACATGTTATATTTTAACTTAAGGTGGGTTTTTTTATCTGTTGTTAAGGTAACCAATGGTTAAAAATACTAACAAATTCTAACCAATGGTTAAAATTTGTTAGAACATTTAACCATTGGTTAACTTAACTACGGATTAAAAAACCCACCCTTACTCTCAAGTCTCACAATATAGAGAAAAAACCATAGATACCTAAATGAAAAAACCAGTGAAAATAATGTTTTACTTAGATTTTCCTATATAAAAAACAAGTTTTCCTGTGCTACCTATAAAACTTCACACCCACTCTCTTATTACCTATAACCCTTCATTACACCCAACATTATTTGCGAAGCATCAAAAAACCTGAACTCATTCGACCTCAACTTTAATGACAATAGATCTTGTAAATATTAGCAGAGGTCTCGTTACACTGGTTCATTTGTTTGTTAAAAACATAAGGTAGGGCAAAGACCCTTAAAAGATACAACACCCCTTACAAAACAACCATTTTGTCCTCACACGGGTTTTCCAACAAAACTTCGTATGTACGAACAAGTGCGAAGTCGTGACTGCACGCAAATTTAGGGCTTATGGTAGCCAGCGCGAATCCAAAGCCACAGAATAGATAGAATAGGCCAAAGCGGGGATGAGTCAGGAGGCCGAGCGGCAGGAGCGGTCTAAGTTAGAATGGTTCCAACGCGCCATAATTTAGGTAATTTATTATTACACTGAATATGATGGGTATTTTTAAAACCCACTATACATAAGCCCTCCATTATATTTAATTCAACTACTACACAAAGCTTCTTGAGCTTATTTGAAGTATTCATTAAATAATCGCGGTTTATTTGTACGGTTTGGAGGTAACTTTGTAATTTATTTCTATCGAAAAAAGTTTATTAATTCGTGTTTTCACTATTAAGCCTTAGTATTAGTCCTGAACTTTACCATTATATTAATCTCAAAGTCATTGACATAGCAATATTGTTGACAGGACACGGCCTCATGCTAAGCCATTTTAAGCATTTTGGCGTTGTATGTATAGGCTCTTAAGAAAAATAGGTATGTGTATACATGTACTTATTTGTTTGCTGATACTGCTGTATCTTCTACATCTTAAGTAAAGAGTTCAGATGGAAATCGAGTTCGCAATATTCGGTACGTATTACATCCACTACTATAAACACAGGCCTCCCCCATAAGGCGCCACTTTGAACGCTTATCATAGGGGTTTGCCATAATCACCACGCTTGGCAGGCGGCTTGGTATCCGCAGGTTTTAATGTATTGAGAAGAATGCTGCTGTCCATTCTCTGTATATTTCCTTAGCCGGCTCTTACGGCACCCACGGAAAGAGATGGGTGTCGATGGGGTGGTCCTATTCTCATATCGGGACCACATAGTTTAATTAATAGTATACTGTATCATCATCATCATCATCAACAGCCTAAAGTCGTCCACTGCTGAACATAGGCCTCCCCGAGAGAGCGCCACTTTGAGCGGTTGCTCGCCTCTTGAATCCATCGGCTCCCCGCGGCTTTCACCAGATCGTCGGTCCACCGAGTGGCCGACCTACACTGCATCTTCTAGTTCATGGTCGCCACTCGAGAACCTTTCTTCCCCATCGGTTGTCAGTTCTACGAGTGATGTGGCCTATCCATTGCCATTTCAACTTGCTAATTCTAAGAGCCATATCGGTCAGTTTAGTTCTCCTGTGGATCTCCTCATTCATTATCTCGCAAGGAAACGCCGAGAATAGCTCTTTCGATAGCTCGTTGCGCGACTTTGAGCTTACTAATGAGGCCAACAGTAAAAGACCATGACTCAGTTCCATAAGTCATCACTGGCAATACACATTGATTGAAAACCTTCGTTTTCAGGCTTTGCGGTATTTTTGACGAAAAGATACTGTATAAAGGACCTGAAATACTCGGTTTTAAAATTCTGAGTTTTAGGAACTGTTCAATACGGTCAAGCTGTAAAGGTTTACTTATGCTTGCCGGCTTTCGTACTATAATACCTAAGAATATGGAAGCGAAGCGTTTCTTAGAAAAAAGCTTTGCTAGCAGGTTACAAAACCGTTTTTAAATGTTTTTTTTTTATGTGATTGAATGACGTGACGAGCTAGTCGTTCACCTGATGTTAAGTGACACGGCCGCCCATAACAGTTGCAGTGTCACCCGGAACTTTAAAACAATAGTTTCGCGCGACACTGCACTGCGCACGTCATCCTGAGACATCACCCAGTCTAATAATCAGATTACTAGACTGAGTGATCAGATCATAAAGTCTCATTTGCCCAGTAATTTCGCTAGCTACAATGCCCTTCAAACCGGAACACAGTAGTGCTTGCACACTACTGCTTGGCGGCAGAATAACTGGCAAAGCGGTGGTACCTACCTAGACGAACTTTGCAGAAAAGTCCTACCACCTATGTGTTGACCTTAACTTTTTAACGAGCCACCTTTAAATTAATAGTAACATTAAGAACCAAATAACTGATAAGAATCATTACTAGGTATTAAGTACGACAAAATAATATAATTAGAACCAAATCTAAATGCATTTAATCACGGAGCCGGACTTAGTAATCCAGGATACAATAGCGGATCCAGGGTTGAATTAAGTGACATTCCAAACAGCACTATCTAGCCTTATATATTTATAACTGTTGGAATTAGATTTTGTCACAAGTTATTGATTGCGCAATCGCAGTTTGCATTGCAACGACTTCATATCCTATTTAGTTAGGTACCTATTAGATTTTATTTATTTAACTTTTCAGGCGGGCTGGCAGGTTGTCTGGCCATGTTATAAAAACTTATCACATAAGACTTACCTATAGGTTATAAGTAGTAGATGGTGAGGCGTCCAGAGGTTTGGTCCGCAACGTAACCATTTTTTAACTCTTAATTTTAGGGGATAAAAGTATTCTATGTTGACTCCGGTTGTTTAAGCAACCCGTGTGCAAAATTTAGTCTAAATCGGTCCAGCAGTTTTTGTGTTAAGCCACACAAAGAAACAAAGAAATAAACAAACACCGTTTCGCTTTTCTTATTAGCCGCGGGGAGCTGATCGGTGCAGGAGGCGAGCAGTCGCTCAAGCAGTGGATGTCTTCAGGCTGTTGATGATAATGATAGGCATAGCGATGTTGCAAAAGAGTGCAGTCCCAATTTTTTTACCTAGTATATCTAACTCCTTATCTTTATTTTTTCTGCCAATGTTATGTTTAAAATTTTACAAATCTTATCGTTCGTAGAATCAAATTTTCATAACTACTTGATTCATTCGGGGATTTTTTTAATAGGTAACCTATTAGTTTTTATGAATGACCTTTAATGAATGATCTGGGGTTTTGTTCGTTTACATTTGCTTTTATAATCAACTAGTTAAATATTTAAATACTATGTATGCATACACAATGTACACAGAAATAGTTTTCATAAAAAACTTCATTAAATATTTATCCATGGGATATTCCTAACAGCTTGTTTTGTTAAAACCACAATTATTGATAACTTAGGTACACTCATACGCAATGACTTGCAAGGACGCAACCGAGTCAAGTTTAAAAAGTTTATAATCACTGTTCTTCTGACCTCCTTACTACCTCAAATAAAAGCGATCGACCTCTTTATAATCTTGTAACAAAAACCAGTACCTTTTCCCTAAACCTTTGTCGATAAACAACGATCATTTTTTTGCCTCGGTATCATGTGTTCATCAGGAAGCATCTTCCTTTTATGGAATGAAAATAACATTTTCTTGCAATGCTTGGTGGAAGGGTCAAACCACATTGAGACCAAAAACCTGGGGGCGTACTGTGAGCTCTTAGCGCGATTCAAAACTGAGCCTATATTGGATTGCTTTGTTTTTTTCGCATGAGGATTGTGACAAGCGATCCAGAATAGGGTATGTTTTGAATCGCGTTAAGAGTTCACAGTACGCCCCAGGAATGATTATTTTTTTACGTAAGCAGTGGTAAGCAGTTTAGCAAACAACTCTCGATTTTGTGCATTTTTGGAATGTTTTGGTGATGTACTGTAAAATATGCTGAATATCCACTATACCCAGTGCTAATAAAATGGTATCTGTAGGTGAATTCGCTTATTTATATTATGTCCGAAGCAGAGGAAAAAATATTGGAAGGAAAGAGGAAACGAGCGGCTGCGAGTAGACGGGCGCTTTCTTATTGGGCTTTTTGTAGAGATGCTTCTCACAACCGTAACGTTTTATTATGTTCTTTGGTAATGTAAAGTTCAAAATGCTGCTGGAACAAAAAAAAACGTTCTCCTCAGTAGCCGGCCGCTTCTATCTCAGTGGGAATTGAACCTAAAGGTCGTAAAGCTTACCCGATAAAGGTTTTGGAATACGATAAAATATTCTGCTTCTGATTAGCACTTTGCCTTACATGATGACGCATGCGCTTGGCTCGCTAAGATTTACGACTTATCACCCGATTCTTTGCTTTATTTTAGGGCATCCCTTAATTAATTACCGAATATAAAGTCCCTGTTGGGTTAGCTAATTAATGAAGCTGGCTCGTTAATAACCAATGAAGTCAGTAAAACATTTAACAAGTATGTTAAGTGTATGTTCGATAAACAACCGCCTCAATTTGTTCTACTCTCAGAGCCAAAAATCAGCTATAATGCGCTGGTGTAAAGCCTCGAGCATCGACGAAAAGTTGCGAGTCTATCGGTCTTTTATAGGTTATTTCCGTGAGTGTGCAATTGCATGATTTGATTCCCCTATCCCCATTTCACCATCGGACGACCAGACGGACGGCATCTCGTCAACACGGTTGCCATCCCTCCTATTCGTACCAAGCATTTTAATTCGACCTTTATAATGCAAACGGCTAACGAGTAGAACTCTTTACCAGCATCTGTTTCAGAATTGCTATAATCTGGATGTTTCCAAAAGGAGAATGAACAGGGGCCTTATTGTGCAAGTCTGGTGGTGATGGCGATCGTGTGCCCTCTTGCTGGCACTCACGGACTTGTAAGTTGGCGCGTGCAGGATGGCAAGCGATGCCCATTACCAGAATACGCGGTAAAGGTGCTGGTTTCTCAATTCTTATAGGCAAACGTGCATCAGGAGAAATGTGGTCAAACGCTTTGCATTCGGCCACAGAATAGATATAGTACTATAAATAGTATAGTACTACGCGCAGAAGGCTCACTCCGCGAAGTCACTTAAATAAATAGCGACTCTTGCTGCAACGCTATAAGGTGTAGTTCAGCTCGCACAGCGGCACGAGCCTTCCTTAAACAGTTGCCTCTCGTTCTATCGCTATATCGTTGCTCTTCTGACACATTAAGCGTAACAGACCGACCCGTCTAGACGCGCGGTCCCATGTACTTGTAGCTCCATACCTAAAGCGTGGACTGAGACAGGCCTGATTCGACTTTCAGGAAATACAAGCTTGACCGCATTTTACGAGTCAGATACTGCAAGCCCATGGATCCAGTTTAGTTACCTGTTTACCACAAAATGGTTAAAGCCTGTGAGCCTGTGGCCAGTGTTCTCTTATTGTTGGCAATACCTCCGTTCGTGAAAGACTCTGGTTTTATAGCCCATAACAATAACGGTTAGAACATGAAAAGTTCTACAGAACGGTATTCTATTTTCAATTTACAAACGATTCGTTGTCAAGGATTTGTTCAGCATACAAATGTTTGCCCTGGGTGGGAATCGAAGCCATAACCAAGAAGGCACAGCTACTTAACTACCAACAGTAGGTACCAACTGAATCATCAGACCAGTCAAAAGTTAAAGTAGGGATGTTGTTGCTATAATCACCACGTATCACCATGGTTGGCAAGCGTCTATAGCGTGTTTCAAATCCCTTAAGAAACTCGTACATTGACCTTTGACTGCAGCGTCTGTCAACCTATTTTTTGGGTGGGTCGCTTTACATTTTCAAATCCCTTGAAAAACTCCTACATTGAAACGTGTCAAGTGCCGGTGATTGACTTGTCTCGCACGCTTCCTTGTACCACGAAACGCGGTACATGCGTAAACGACAGTAAAGCGATGCATAATTGTATGAAAAGCGATACTGTCGTTTTTTTTCGGGGTAACATAATACTGGGAGAGCAATGCACGAGTTTCTCAGGGGAGTTGAAACATACTATACATGATCGCAATAGATTATAATGCATACCGAGGAGAATGCTGCTGCCCGTTTGCTGGATACCCTTAGCCGGATCTTACGGCCCGCGGGAAGAAATAGGGTTGCCCTTTTCTTACGCTGGGATGTGATCAAGTCGTTTCACAAGACAATCTGTTTCCTGGTTGTAAAGTAACCGCGGCCCACATGTGGCGTTGCTTTCCTAATCGTTGACCGTAACATGTATAGTTTCCCAGGTTTACAACGCAGATTGGAAGAGAAATATAGATGGAGGCTTTCGGAACTAGAATTTGAAGCCAAGAAAGTAACACCAAATAACAATCCAACCGCATAATTCTAGAACCATGATCGGGAGTAGGTACGATGGATACGCCGCGGTTATTTGTGCCAAATGGTTTGTAGGCGATTTGGTATTCTTTGGCTTCACTTTTTAGTTCTAAGCATACCTACTGTCTATATTTATTGTTGTTCTATCTTATAGCTGTAAATTATTTTATGAATGACACATTGATGGACAGTAATAAAAAAACATTTAGTCACCAATAAAAGTTTTGAAGAGTTCGTCTCATGAAAAAAGTCCCGTGGCATAAAGTGGAACTAATTTTTACAGATCGACAGTGTGACCACTTGTAGCAAATATTTGCAATTTTTTGGGAGATGGCGTAAATGTTTTAAATAAAAATATTTTTTATTATTTCCCATCTCCCCTTATTAGAAGATGAATGTTTTAGAAATGACGGGCTGATACATGGACTGGTTTATAATATCTACAGCAAGTGATAGCGAAACATTGGATAGTTGTTATAGTTTAATAAAAAATATATAGTGACTAAAGTACGTACGGAATAAACCCAATTGAAATAAAACAATATTAAATAAAATCGATAATCACCAATTATTTATATTGAAATTTTGGGGAGTCTAAAATAGTACATGTTAGCAACATTCTATCGTGCGACTGAAAAAGGAAAAGAAAAAGAATCTGGTTAAACTAGACCTTCAAAAATAACATTGCAAACGTTCCACGTAAATATCATATTACCTACATCAAAACAAGTTTTCATACATAAATACAGACTCGAACTAATTTTTCTTTCTGTTTTGTTTTTACGTCTGAAAACTTGTTTGATTAAAAATTATATTATTTTTGATGAACATTTGTAATGTTATACTCGAAGGCCTAGTTTAGCTAGATTCTTCATAAGTTAATTTATTCATTTATTATCTTCAAAAACCTCGCGTTGTGCGGGCGAGATAGAGGACCCAGGATAATACTCTTAACAAATTGAGCGGTGCAAGGTCGATATCGACCCATACACCAATAGAATTCTATTGTGTTTACAAACCGGCTGCTAACGCTTTATTCTTTTGAATGACAAATATCAAATATCCTTCCTAGAACTTATCTAAAAAATACGCTCTGTTGAATATGACACGTCCAATTATTATTTACTTTCATCTAAGTGACCTTGACCTCCATAAAAATTAGTTCCACCGGAAATGAGATAACACGAACAATGCCCCTTCCTATTTCCGTTTGCCGAGATGTTGGCCCGCCTGTGAATAACTTTCTTTAGTTTGTTTGGCTGTCAACTTGTCACTTGTCAACAATGTCGTCCTTACATTGCGGAAAAAGACGTGGCAAAGGCGGTGTTTTTATTTAGCCTTGATCAGGGTTTTTGTGTGAATAATTCAATTATTGAGAACGAATTTAATATCCTGCGTTTGTTTACGAACATCAGATTGTGATTGTTGTTATAATCAACGCTGATTTAAGTTTAGGCATTCCTAGTTTTTTGTTTCATATTGAGTCAAAAATCCCCATCTCTGATAGATTGGTCTATATAAACATCAAACGTATATTACATGATTTTTGCATGATGATGAAGAATTTCATCCAAAGCTTATACGTTAAAGCATCTAGCCTAGTGAATTAAAAGAAGCTAGTTGAAATCCTGCAGATTGTCAAGCAGTTTTAGAAACATTAGTACTGGAAATAAAATCCGGAGCACCTCGTAAACTTCTGTTTATTCTTCATTTTTCAATATACATCTTAGCTTTTACTGGTAACCCAAACGAGACTGATCGTTTTCTTCCTCAACTGACTCATGCGCCCATCCAATAACGTGTCAGTCAGTATTGCCAACCAGAAAAAATAATTTACATTCCGACTTAATAAAATAAAATAGGAGCAAATTAATATATTCATGACATTAGGAATCTACTTTGATAGAAACATACTTACTTGGTTTAGTCTAGAAGAAGACCTTGTTAAATCCTCTGGAGGTCGTAGGCACTTATGACTCAATCAATCACTGGTCATGCTCATGCATCATGCAATCCATAAGCCAGTCTGGTGTTGTCTATGCACTTGACCGGATTCCTTACTCTTATTTGAAACCCAATTCACGTTTTGTCTCAGCGTAACTAACGTAATATTTCTAAGATCATTTGACTTATACGCCGGCTTTTTTGGACCTTATGCTAGTTTAAATTAAAACCGATTTCCATTGTTTGACCGAGCTAACCTATACACGGCGTTGAGGTCCTGTACTAATGCTACCGTGTTTGGTTAATATTATTTAGACATATAATATTTATATCAAAATAGAAAAGACAGCATTATTGTCGCAATGACTTCTGGTATCATTTTTCAGAAATGTTCTGCATCAGCAGTAGACTCATTTAGAGAATTCTATGACTATGAAAAAAGTTTGTGTGCTAGCCATAATAGTTATGAAAGACTGTGGGCACGCGCCTTTATTTGTGCTACTGGGTAACCTTTAAAGGGCAGACGTGCAGTCAGGCAGACTATCATTAAACTGCTTGAATTGCTCCGTGGTTTCTTGATCGCGGTTTGTCTATGAATTGTGGTGCGGTTACAGAGGCAAAGACAATTAGTTGTGCATAGCCTTGGGTCCTGCAATCTCTCAATTTCCAATAAATAAATAGTTTCCTATGGTGAGTAAGGTTAAAGGCACGCTATCAGACCACTATCAAACAGACATTTTTTTATAAATATCAGTAGATATTATTAGGGTTTAAAAAATCCACTATATTAAGTTATTGGCCGTTTATTTATGCCTTTAAAACCGTTTATAAAGCAAAAATCAAAAAAGAACTTAAAGTTATAAAGTATCGGATATCACTTTCAGAGTGTTTCAGAATAACTTAGATCTTAATGTGTCAATCGATATTGGACATTTTATTACTTCGGCTGTAAGATTAAAGCCATCTTTATTTTGTTTTTAGCAGCGCGATGGTTTAAAATCATTCATGAGAGTTGTAACAATGAAAAAAGATTAAACATTTAATAACAATTACTATCGTTTTTAGGCTGAAAGCCTCTTGTTTGCAATGTGAAACAGATAAGGAGTGGAACACTAATGAATACTTTACCAGTTTCTTTACTACCTAAGTATTTCGAACTACTAGTTTTGATCCCCCGACAACTCAAATAGGTTTTTTTTATAACTAAATAGGCCCGCATTTGACCGCAGTCTCACCCAGGAATGTGACGACGCGGTCTACGATGGTACATGCTTGCCTAGAAGATACCTATTCACTCACGACTTGAAGAGCTCCAGATTGTACTTATCGGTAGAACAAAGACGCTGTTAAAGTGCTTTGTTGCTCGGATTATAAATAATGTCGAGTCAAGCCGTTTTGTGCGAATCGAAGGAATATTAACCATAAATGGATGGCTTGTAGCTGTATGTCTTGTCATCCGATGGTGAAATGGAGATGGTGGAATTAGATTGTGTAGCTCCGCAGCACACTCACCGAAATGTAACCTGTAGAACACAGATAGGCTGGCAACTTTACATGTGCTCTAAGCCCTGGAGCCTAGCCATCACCATTGTATCGTCACCTAAAATGTGATCTAAATATAATCAATTGTTTTTTTCGTTTAACCTGTGGACCTAAATAAAGCCTTTTTCTTCACTTACTACAATGTAAGCTTCATTTAGAACTGGAACACATATTGTATTGTAACATTTTTCGACGCAAATAACCTAAAGCTCTACAGTTTCGTTAAAAGAAAAAAAAAGTGTATTTACGTCAATACCTATTAAAATTTCTTAAAACCAGTCTTTAGTGTCCTCCTGCTCATGTTAAGAAACCTTTTTCAAATTTGCTCATGGTGAATCATTTGTAAAAAATGTCAAATTTTAAAGGTTTTAGTTGTTATTCGTTTTACACAAGTTTGTTTTGATTACGAATGCTTTTGTGAAGTTATTGAGTCAATGTTTGTACACGACAGGCAGACAAAGGGATTTCTACCCTTTTATTTGCTCTAAAATTAAGCTCCTAAAAGTTCACTTCATTTGAGACATTTTTAAAGCTTACTTTGAAAATGTTGGCTTCGGTCAGCCAAATATTTTTTAATCTAAAATGGCTTTGCTCTGCAGTGCATTCAGCCAGACGCCAGTAATAGCAACTTAGGTAATGTAATAAAGTTATGTTAACTATTTAACTCGAAGGTCAATTGGGTGTGAAAATTTGGACCTGTATTCTTGCTTCATGGCTTAATAACTTTAAAAGGCTTCTATGGATTTAGTAACACAGTGAGGTTAAACTAAAACATTCAGTTCCAGCATAAATATAGGTCTATACATAAAAATGAATAAAATACAAACAAAACGAATGATAAACTCAATAAAATATTATAAGCTTACTATTAAAAACTACTTCAAATAGAAAAAAAAATTTAATGACCTTTTCCAGCAAAGGAGATTGTTATCAGCCATTACAACCTCCTTAAATGAGATGCAGTGGTGCCAACCTGACGTAACAATCGTCGCATCGGAAGTGGGATGGAACGTTATGTCACTTGACTACGCAGAAAGTAGAGACGTTACGTAGTGCAGCAAGTGTGCACTCCCCTTATAACAGGTTGATTAAATAAAAAAATGATCTAGTTAATGTAAGCGTGCCTTTATATGGAGGACTTCCGATGTTGGATCATTGAGTTTTTTTTTTGCGGTAGAAAGTAGTATTTTTTTCTGGCAGCACTCTCGTGACTAGTGAAGTAACTAAAATGAATGGCAAGGCATGGTTTTATTCAATTGTTTGCATGGCTAATTGTTAATGCTCACCAACACTTACACAAAATGCACTGTGGTGATTTTTAGTTTTATAGTGGAAGGTCTACTAAGACACAGAAAATTAAAAAATATTCCAGTTTTTGCGTCTTTACCTGATGTCATTGTAGTTGTCGCAAAACCATTTTTTTATATTTTAACAGCTTATGGAAAATGCATGTACTTACTCAAGCTCATTTCCGTTTAATTTTTCATCATCATCATCAGCCGGAAGACGTCCACTGCTGAACATAGGCCTCCCTCAAAGGGTGCCACTTTGAGCGGCTGCTTGCCTTCTGCATGTATCGGCTCCCCGCGGTTCTGACCATCAGGGCGTTGGTCTACCTAGTGTAGTGTAATGTAGTGTAGCAGTATTTATTTAACAATGTAAAATAATAATGAAAGCTCTTATTGCATTTCATTTCAATTCATTTCATTTATTTATAAGAATAATCTTACATGTCAATGCCTTACTTACGATCAACGCGGTTATAATTACATAATCTTAATATTAAGTTACCTAATAAAATTGTAAAAAAAGAATGTACATAATATACAATTTCATTTTTTATTGTAAGTGTGGATCAGTGAGCTTGTCCGCGAAACACTCATCAATATCATAATATGCTCGTTTGAGCAGTAGCGTCTTTAACCTACTGGTAAACAAGCTGGTGTTCGGTGCACTGGTAATGCTTTCAGGGAGGGCATTATAGATTTTAGCTCCTACATAATCTATCTGTTTCTGTGACTTGGTAAGTCTTTTTAGAGGTAGCCGGAGATGGTGCCTTCGCCTCGTCAAGTGGTTGTGCGAATCAGCCCAATGTGCCAATTGTGCAATGGGAGCTTTCTAAAGGTTGTTCTCATATTTCAGCTTAGTTGTTCTCTGTTCATGGAAGCTAAAAAGGAACATGGTTGCCTAGTCGGTAGGTTGCCTAATCGAAGCTATGGTTTGGAGTTTTCTATTCTGCATTGTACCGGATTGCTTGCACCTGATGTGGGGAAGAGAACTTCTTTTTTTCAAACTCGTATTGTAATAGGCTTGTTTTAATTATAATATTTTGACATTTTTGACATTAAGCGCTGTGTAAGTTTGTTTAATTATGCTTGCTGAGAAGGTACAATAATTTAATTTTTATTATTTTTAAAAACATTATCTAGTTTTGACTTGTAAAAGTGCTAAAAAATTGCCTATTTGCAATAAAATTTTTTGATTTGATTTGATTTGATAGCATTTAAATGTATTAAGGCGCCAAAAGGGATTTTTAGCGTTACATGTAGCTACGTATTTTGTCCAAACGTTCGAAGTTCAAAGTTTTGAAAATGTGTTCTTTTCAATCGAGCTCCATTTTAAAGTCTATGCATTACACATTAGACGAATTTGGTAATCAATGAATTAACAATTTTGTGGAAACCAGAATAAGCTAATGTTTTGACACTAATTTATTACACGAAGTAGAAGCAGATAATTTTATTATGAACTAGCGGCTCGCCCCGGCTTCGCACATGTAGTGGAGTAGTCTATGTTACTCAGGGTGAATGTACCTTTCCAATGGTGAAAGAATTTTTGAAATCGGCACAGTAGTTTTTGTTTATTCATTACATACATACAAAAATACAAATTTTTCCTCTTTATAATAGTGGTGTAGATGTTGTCATCAACTCATCACTCTTTTTTCATATTATCTGATGTAGGTATATGTATGAAAATAAGTAGGTACCTACCATAGCACATAAAAACATGATTTATACCCGCCCAGTGGCATTTAAACTCATATACATAAAACTTAGGTCATTAGTGCACAAAAATGGAGTTTAACGTGTCAATTTACATGTTTTATAATGATGTAAAGCCGATTTTTTGCTGCTTTTTGCAAATGTGTAAAAATAAGAATGACTGACGTTGGCGCCATACTGGTTTTATCTGTGTATTGTTTTGTTTTGATTATTCTTTTTGGGTTTGACTGTCGCTGATTTGATTAGTTTAAAAAATATACAATTGAAATACTTATATTAAAAGATATAACCAGCTAATTATTTTAATGTACACTGAGACCAGTGCGTCCTAGTATGCCTACTAACACAACGCAAAAAGATAAACTAAACCATATAATCTTCCCAATACAATATAAATTATGCGCTTTAAATTTATTTCTCCTGGCCCATTTCCCCCTTTCTCATTTTCAACACTTTGGTAATTATTATAACAGAGCAATTATTTAACCCCAACAATTATCCGAGCCCAAGTATTACGGTCGTGACATCAGTGAGTTACGATTTCGTTGCGCGTACGCAGCGAAAACGAAAATGTGGGACGAGATCGAAAGTGGAAGCGCTGTGGGACGGCAGTGACTAAAGTTTGGACAAAAATATGATACAAAGATTTTTTTATTTTAAAACCTATTCGATAAAAAAAAATTACAGTTGTGTAGGTACATAAAATATTATCTAGTTAGAACCTGAAAACCCGGAGATGGTTGAAGTTGAATTCTTAGAAATCAACAGTATTGCAGTAAACTACCGCTCACTTTATTGGGTTGTTCCTCGTGGCCCAACTATTTTGCCAAACTGATTTGACAGTAATACATACTACTAAATATTACATACCACTCTCCCTGTATGACGTCATAGTCCAGAAACGGGTGCACTGATATGTATTGGATTAAACATCAGCGACATATTAAAAAGATTTTAATTTAGCTTTGTTTGAAATACCTTTACATTATTTTTGAAAAGTGCTCGGATTGCTTGGGAATACAGGTAAAAACTTCAAACATACTTTCAGGGTTAACAATAAATTTACTATTAGTTATTTAATTGAAACGAGTAACAGACCGATAGGAGAACTGAAGTGACCGATATAGGTAGCTCTTAGAATTAGCAAGTTGAAATAGCAATGGGCAGGTCACATCGCTCGAAGAACTGACAACCGATGGGGAAGAAAGGTTCTCGAGTGGTGACCACGATCCGGAAGACGCAGCGTAGCCTGACCTCCCACTCGGTGAACCGACGACTTGGTGAAAACTGCGGGGATGCAGGAAGCGAACAGCCGCTCAAAGTGGCGCTCTGTGGGGGAGGTCTAAGTTCAGCAGTACGTCTTCAGGCTGTTGATGATGAACAGACTAATTGTATCTAGCAAAATATTGCACTTTTAATTTTAATTTGAATTCCATAATAATATGTTTACATATATTCTTTTATACACGCAACTGTCAAAATTAACTGCAATATTCATTTAAAAAGGAGTTCAACTACTGTTATGTTATTCTAGCGTAGCAGCAGGGAAGTGTGTCGAACTGAGAGTACGATCTATTTTACCTCACGCTTGTGACCGGGTTATAGCTGTTAAATAACTTTGATCTTCTTTATTTTACTAGACGGTGTCCCGCGGTTTTACCCGAAAATTATTCGTTTTCTTGTAGCAGCTCGTAATTTTCCGGGATAAAAAGTATCATTATGTTGACTCCGATAATATAAAAAGTCCATTAATTGAGCCAGATAATTTAGGTCATTTTTCGATCCCTCTCCCCGCTTGGTGAGATGTGAGATTTGGCTCGGAGTGAGTTTTTTTGGACAGTAACGGCTAAGCAATCGAAGAGCTGTGCTACTTTGTGGCGATCGCATAACCGCGATAAATATTACTATTGATTAGATTTTTTTATTGTTTGATAGGCTTGCGCTTAACCACTAACTCACCTGACGTTAAGGTGGAACGTTTCACTAGCGCGGCAAATCCAAATTTTCTTGCGTTACGTTAAATCAGTTTTAATGTAATCACGTTTAGTAATTAAGCTATTATTGGCAAAAGAACGCAAGAAAATTTTAATTTGCCGCGCTAGTGCAACGTTCCACCTTAAGTGACGATGCGGTCTAGGATGTAACGCGCTTGCCTAAAAGATACCTACGCTTGCGCTCCAATATGTATAGAGGGGAAAGCGAAAGTAATAAAAAAAATCATGCCGAGCAATAGGCGCCGAGCGCAAACACTAGGTGGACCGACGTTCTGATGAAAATCACGAAGAGCCAATGGTGCAGAAGGCGAGCAGCCGCTCAAAGTGGCACTCTCTGGGGGAGGCCTATGTTCAGCAGTGGACGTCTTCAGGCTGTTGATGATGATGGTGCAAACACTATAATGACAAGACTGTATACATTTTATGTTATCTGCGCAGGTAAACCATAAGGTTTTACTCTACACCGTGACACGCTTGAATTGTATGGAAAAGGTGTCTATCGGTGCGCAAGAGTAGGTAATTTTTTTAATCCTGCGTGTCGTATTACGGAACCTTAAAAAGGTGAAGATAAAGTTCAAAACTAGCAAAATTAAATTGAAAAACATAAAAGGTTAGTTTTGGCGGGAACGCGGAAAAGTTCACGTCGTTGCATTGTATTATTTTTCAAAACTCGTGCTTTTTCCAGTGTTAATGTTTAAAATCGGTGGCGTTTTACGCATTAAGTGCTGAACTACGAGCATGAGTGTGGGCAAGTGATATAATGTGGTGAAACGTGGTTTTCGTGTTGCTTCCAAAATTCCATAGAAGCTTCTAGTAAAGTTGCCACCACTTTACTAGGGCATGACTTAGACTGGACTGAGACTACCTGACTTAGACTGGACTATGACTACGCAGACTGTGACTAAGACTTGACTTTACGTGAAATATTCTATCATTATGAAAAATTACAATACTTGACACTGGCTAAATACACTATGTGTGGAGCCAAAATATAAGAGAAAAAAAAAACATAAATACAAAATAAAGCCGAATAAAAAATAATCTTACTTAAATGACCAACAACGGCCGTTCACCTTTTCCTTCCGGAAAATACGTCACGTAGTAATATTATTATTTTTTGCGAATGGCAACCTTGGCAATGATTAAAATAAAACAATCGCATACAGGAAGTTACCTATGATTGGTTATTTCATAATAGATTTTTTCGCTTTCGTTAATCTATGATTTAATGGGAAGTCATTAATTGATTTAGATTGATTAATAAAGTCAGGCCTTGTTAAAGTACGAGCAATATCATTAGATTGCAATCTTTACTTTATCTGTGATCTGTAATAACACAAGGTCTGTCTGTTTAGGGTTCCGTAGTACAAAGAACCCTTATAAGTTCATCATGTGCGTCTGTCCGTTTGAATACCTAACCTTATAAATTCTAAACCCATTCTTAAAGTTAAAAAAAATGCTACCATACTTGGTGCAATTTTAACTAAGACTCAAATTACAGAACTCTTCGCTCAGTCGTGAATCAATGCTCAAGACTACTAACTCATTTACTAGGTGGTATGACTTTTCTGCAAAGTTCGTCTAGGCAGGTACCACCGCTTTGCCAGTTATTCTGCCGCCAAGCAGTAGTGTGCAAACACTACTGTGTTCCGGTTTGAAGGGCATTGTAGCTAGTGAAATCAGCCGTGTCGCTTACCATCAGGCAAATGACTAGATCTTTACGTCATTCATTTATATATAAAATAAGACGAGATTTCATTTACAAAATTACCGATTTGTAAATGAAATCTCGACTTAAGCAATAATGATGACTAAGCATAATTTTGCAATATGGATCTTAGACTCGATTATGTATGCGCACTGCGCAGTCTAAAACTAGTAATCACTTTACTTAAGGTGGAACGTTACACTAGCGCGGTAAATTCAAATTTTCTTGCGTTCTTTTACCAATAATAGCTTAATTACTCAAAGTGATTACATGAAAACTAATTTTGCGCATATAAATATAATGTATCAATAAATTACAATTAAAATTATCACCTACTTATCATTGGTTTAGCGACAAATGGCAATAGACTGAAAAAACTAAGAAGAAAATTGTTTATTGCCATTTGTTGCTAAACCAATGTTAACTAAGAGATATTTTTAATCGTAATTTGTTGATACATTCTATTTATTTCCGCAAAATTAGTTATTGAGTAATTAAGCTATTATTGGCAGAAGAACGCAAGAAAATTTGAATTTGCCGTGCTAGTGAAACGTTCCACCTTAAATAGTTTTCATCGACACCAATTTCAGTGTTCTGTCACCTTCACTTCACTATGCTAATGTTGCCAGGAAAAAATTCAATGCAAAATTAACACGTATCCAATATACCCCAAATAAAGTCCTTGCCAGACACCTGAGTTCCTTTCATTGTGCTCCATTGTTTGATAGGTCATTGTCTGAGAATCGTCGTATTCACACATTTACATACAAACAAATGATTTTCACATGTGCCGTGTATGTACTATGTGTTCGCGTCAGGTTGGCAGCCCTGGTGATAGGGCTGGGTTAATAGTATTCTACTTAGGCCCGATTTTACCAAAGTAGAATCAATTTTATTCCAAGTATATAGCTACTGGTTACTATTAAATACAGCTGATTGACAAATGAAATGACAATTAGAAAGACGCCATTTTGATTGTATCCAAGGAATAAGCTTCTTGTTCCTCGAAAATTGGTGGTATGAGGGTTATACTCGTGTAACTCGGTTGTTCTCGGAAAGTTATACTTGGAATAAATTTTATTCTACTTTGGTAAAATCGGGCCTTACTACTTCATCGTATTCAAAACAAAAACTCTTTCACCAGGCTTCTCTTTTTTGTGTTGTTATTTCTTACCTGATTAACAAAGCCGTGAAAGCTTATTTTCTATCCTCATAACATTAATTGTAAAATATGTAACGTTATCTACATCTGTAAATAACTTTTTATAAAAAACTCGGAGTGAAGTAGATCTTTGTTTTGCATGATTGGGCTTCGAACAAAGTGACAAGTATCAGGCTATTGCTACATAAGCCAAACGTCTTGCTCAGTGATTTGTAGGACCATGTTGTTGCGTATATTTCAGCATCCATTCAAAAACGCTACAAGCTACAAAAATGAAAATACATGAATGAAAGTGACAGATCTTATTCAAATGTCACATTTGACAGCTCACTTTTTTATAAGACTGCCACTGTGTAGTCGTAATATACAGCATTGTTACTCACGCTACTTTATTTACTTAGTGTAACAATAGAAAGCGGTTATGTAAATAATGTTAACACCTCCACTTTGGCTCTTTTTCCGGTATTTAAATGTCAGCTGTCAAATTAAACAACTGTAATAGTGTAAGCGTGCAAAGTTGGTTCTGTTATTGTATTTAAAGAGCATCTACACAGTTGGATAAACTTGCTGCGTTAACTGTACTCGTACGAAAGCCTTCGTAGTCGGCGCTACTGTTAAAGTATTTGAAAATAAATTGCTCCTTTAATATCATAGTCGGATGTTTCACAATCTATAATGCATCGGTTCCGTGAAATAGTACCTAAGGTTTTTTCACACGAACGTAGTAATTTCTGCGTCCGCCACTCGACCCGCCCGCCGCGATCGAAAGACCTTGCGGATAATGCGAGTTACAAAACCTATGAGAAATAACGCTCATGTGAATCTTCAACTCTCACTTTTGTTTGAATAAGCGAGACATTTTTCTCAGTGCTAAAAATTATACATGCCAGATTTAGTGGTAATAAAGTCACGTTATTTCGAAATTAATGCCTGCTACTCATGTGCTTCACTATTTTCGTACAATAACTTTTTCTTACATCATAATTACGTAGCTCAATATTATGAAAAGCAATCAATAACTTTAAGTATTATTGTCTTATACCAAACACGAATAGAACACCATTTATTTTATCATTGCTTCACGTCGTGCTGTGTTAGAGTGTTACGACACAGATTATAATTACCTTTTCTATCGAGCACTGTGACATGAACTGCCTATGCCATAACATTTAAGAAGAAAAAGAAAAAGCGCGAAAATCAATGACGCGGGGATTTGGCGCGAAAGCTCAACAGCTGACATTCGGTGTGCCATGCCATGCGCTTGGCGGCCATCTTGGCTCGACCTTGCTCTACTAACGCACCGGTTCGTACGTTTCGCAACGCCCGGTGGGAAAATTCGTTATTCTATCGATCTTGCACTCTGTTTTGGCATTATTAGAATAGATTTAGTGCATAATGCTGATTGTTGTTTCGAACATGCGCTAGCCTCGTATATAAATGAAAGTACTTACGTATAGATTTAATTTGTATTTGAAATTCAATATTTATAATGTATATTTGGAATGCTAAGGTCAGAGGGTATTTATGATAAAAGTTCGAATTTCAAAACTTTATTAAAAGTCTTTAAAATTAAACTGTACATAAATCAGTCATGTACTCAATGCATTTAGTTTGAAAGCCAATGTAATCGGTGAAAATACTTAACAATGAAACCGACACAAAATATAGTGAGGTGAAGTGCCAGGCAGGACCTTGCGATGCATCTACAGCTACAGTATACCATCTCCTTTACCTCCCTGTGCTACTTCCATGCCGGAAATTGCAATTCACCAAAAAGAGGTTTTTAAAGTGCTGACGAAATTAGACGTAAACAAATCCAGCGGTCCCGACGGCATCCCAGCTGTTGTGGTTAAAATGTGTGCACCTGAACTAGACCCTATTCTCACACGCTTATTTCGGCTCTCTCTGAAAACTGGCTCCGTGCCAGCATCTTGAAAGCTTGCGAATGTGCAGCCAGTTCCTAAAAAGGTAGTCGGGCTGACCCCAGTAATTATAGGCCGATTGCCATCACTTCTATTTTTTGCAAAATTATGGAACGTGTTCTTAACACCAGGCTACTGCACTACCTTGAAGGTAACGATCTCCTCAGTGATCGGCAATATGGCTTTCGCCGAAACCGGTCTACTGGGGACCTTCTAGCGTTAGTTACGCATTACCGGTAGGTGAAGCTATCGAGCGGCACGGAGAAGCGCTCGCCGTATCGCTCGATGTTTCAAAAGCTTTTGACAGAGTATGGCATGCTGGGCTTTTATGCAAGCTTCCTTGTTACGGAGTACCTCCCAGCCTTTGTGAGTGGATAGCTGATTTCCTGCGCGGTAGATCAATTCAAGTTGTCATTGATGGCTACACGTCTAATTGGATGGCTATCAATGCTGGGGTCTCGCAGGGATCTGTTCTTTCTGCAACGCTCTTTCTTCTGCACATCAATGACCTCCTTACATCGGGCGTTGTTGGGTATGCGGATGACAGTACAGTCCTAGAGAGATACCTGTACACTCCTAAGGTCAAGAGCCACGAGGTTCAATGTGAGAGAGTTATGATGGTCGAGCGAGCAAACACATGTTTAAAGTTGGTGTCCGACTGGGGTGACACTAATTTAGTCAGCTTTAATGCTCAGAAGACTCAGGTTTGTCTTTTTAGTGCAAAGAAAGACCCAATAATAGCCGCTCCAGTCTTTCGAGATGCGGTGGTTCCCTTCAGAGACCGTATCGAACTTTTGGGAATGCAAATCTCTCCCAAACTTAATTTCGGTTTTTCTATTGAGTACAGGGCAAAGACCGCTGCGAGAAAACTTGGTGTTCTATCTAAAGTCAGGCGTTATTTTACTCCCACACAACTGCTGAACTTATACCAAGCGCAAGTGCGGTCTTGCATGGAAAACTGCAGCCACTTGTGGGATGGTTCAGCAAAGTACCAACTGGCAGCTCTGGACTCTATAGAGAAGAGGGCTAGAAGAATGGTTAATGATGAGACAGTGCTTGAGAGGATGCAAAGTCTGGAACACAGAAGAAAAGTAGCTCTTCTGTCCGTCTTTTACCGTTTGCATTTTGGAGAGTGTTCTCAGGAGCTCCATAATCTCATCCCACCCTCTCCTTTCCGTCATAGAACAACTAGACGTGGTAAAGCCTTCCATCTTTATGTCGTTAACGTGCCCCATGTTCGCACAAATCGCTTCGGAAGTTCGTTTATAATCCGTACATCTAAGGAATGGAACTTGCTTCCCGCAACGGTATTTCCTTCCACATACAATCTGAGCGTATTCAAGAGCAGAGTAAATAGGTATCTTCTGGGTAAGCGTGTCCCACCTTAGGTTTCATCTACACTTACCATCAGGTGGGATGTGGCCAAACGCTGACCCATTAACGATTAAAAAAAAACTACAGAGTTGAATTTTTTTTTCTCTTACCGGTGAATACAACGTAAGTTTATTAAGTTGGTACTAAAATGTAATACATTTTGATACCAACTTAACAAACTTACATTATACATTTAACGTATGAATAGTTTAATTTAATTTTTCATACTCAAAGACAAAGGACATTGAACCGCATACGTGTTGCCATATTAATCATGCTTTGTGCAGCTCTCCCAATAAAGTTAATCAAGATATCATTGTCCATACCACAGTCATAGTATCCAATGTACAGCCACGATATCCGCATATTGTAATTGGCAAACCTTTACAATATATTGTGTAACGTTAGGAAACAATGTGGCCAACATTAGGTCATGATATAGCAGTTATAGAGAGGCCTGCTATCGGACTCGATAGTTTGGCATTTGGGTCTTGGGCGGTGGTTGTCTAAGGCTGAGGGCTTTGCTACTAATTGAGAGCCAATTATTGACAACCAAGCGTAGAGTGACGTAACTGTTTCCGCCATATTTTTTGAACAAAAATTTGGTTTGGGTTTGGATTAATTTTTTTCTGGTTGGTAACATTGACTGGTGCGCTATTGGACGAGAAAGGGAGTCAGGTGGTTGAGTTGAAGAAGCGATTCTCTGACTAACCCCCGGTTTCTCGTACGTTGTACGCGCACCAGTCTATGCTGCCAACCAGAAAAAAATTAAACCAACTTCATTCCGAAAAATTGTTATGAATGTAATAGATTCACAACACTATAATTGGTAGAAAACATAACATATTTTACAGCAGCAGCAGTCTTACGTCGTCGATAAAGTGACGTGTAAGTACTTACTTAGGTATTTTAGTCACGCGCAAGCTCCGGTATCAATATTTACAGACAAAACAAATACTTTGTGAATATGTAAATATTTAAAGATATATTAATGATTGAAAAACATTAATTTCATACTAATTAGCAAGGAAAGGAATACAAAAAACTTCATGAAATAAAATTATTTTATGTAGATTAATCAGCTAAGAAAAGACTTCAACGCGCGCTACTTTCTTAAAAAATCGCTGATTAACACAAAGTGGAAATTAAACTCTACGCAAGCAGTTCAGATTATTAAAAAAAAATTAATATTCGTAATACTTTTTGAACACCAACTTTTGTCTGTGGCTGCGCCTCATACTGCTTTAGGAGTTAGACTAGACGCAAAACGTTAGGTGATAACATTCCAAAAGTGTCTTTTTTATCATATTTAGGCTTACATTTGTCATTAGTTACATTTTCATTACTTTGTGATCCTCCTTTGTAGTTCTGGGGGAAAGCCGCTGGTGGAAACTCATTTTAAATCTTACAGGAAAAAGAAAGTTACGCATAAACCGAGTTTTAAGTGATTTTAACGACTCAGTAATATAAAAAAGAGTACGAGGTCACGTTAAAAGTGCAAGAAAATTCATTAAAGCCAAACGTAATACACCCATCTACCATGAAGTAATGTGCATGTAAATACAACTCTTTGGTGTTACAATGCCATGGTACAACGCCAGTAGGCGTGCTCGCAAGGTTGCATTGCATTCGTTGTTATTTACTATACTGTTTATACAGCGAAGGACATCGGCAAGGAATTTGTATAAGCATTCTTTGGTATTTGTTTAAAATATTATAGTTTGTTAGAAGTAATAATAGATAATTATATTGTTATGAAATAATGTTTTTTTTATACTTCGTCCAGATGATTTGTACCGGAAAATTATCAGAAAACTTATCCTATATAATCTATGTTCTACTCCGTAGGTTAAATGGTCTGTGTGCAAAATTTCATACAAATTGGTTCAGCCGTTTCAACGTAAAACCACACGTTAAATAGACAAATACATTTACAGGAAAAAAGCGCAAATAGGTACTTAAGAAAAGCGTATACCACTTTCTTGAGCATACAAAAAGTGGCAACGCTTTTCCACCTCTGAATGTTATCCGATTTGGACTTTTTTATATGTTGTCTACCCAGTAAAAACTATGCTCGTACGTCTTCCCTTTTAAGTTTTTACTATAAATTTGTATTTATATATATAGCTACCTAAAATTGTGCATTTTTGGCAGTAAAATTATGACGAAGTAAAGTAGTTGTAGTTGTTTTAAAAAAGCATACTTAGATTATAATCTATGCAAACGATTGACACCAAAAATCAAAAGCTTTTGTTGAGTTTCAGAGGGTGAAAACCGTTGGCGCCCGAAACACTAAAATGTTGGTAAATTCACTCATTGGCTCTATTGTCTCTGTCATACGTGTGGAGAGTAGAGCGACGGCAATAACATTTTTAAATACCAGGGGGCGTACCGTGAGCTCTTAGCGCGATTCACAACAGAGCCTACACTGGATCGCTTGTCAAAATCCCCATACAAAAAAAAAAACAAAGCGATCCAATATAGGCTCAGTTTTGAATCGCGCTAAGAGCTCACGTTACGCCCCCTGGACGGCCCTCTTACTTGTTCTGCATCTGAGTGTTGTGGGACCATGGTCCTCGTAGTTCGTGAATCCTCATACAAGAAATCCTATTATGTGATCGTTGGGCGTTATTTAATTATTTATATAGGAATATTGAAAGCCAGCTTGTGTTGCATCCGCTGTCATCGATTGTTCATTATATAAATGATTCACCATAACATCAAAAATCGCTTAGCACATTGTTCTCAAAGTGAAACTAGCTATTGTTTATGGCTCACTTTCTACAGCTGATTCCATTCAAAACAGTAGATCTATCAATTAATTGAGTTATGTAATTACATTGTTTAGATTTTGATAAGTGTTGAATCTAATGGAAGGTTGAAGTTCAACTCTTAAATGTTGTGTACACATACCAAATACTATAAGCTCATTGGTTGACAATAGCCGATAGTCAACAGGCGACCAATGTTACTACGGGGCAGGACTTTTCTGCAAAGTTCGTCTAGGTTGGTACCACCGCTTTGCCAGTTATTCTGCCGCCAAGCAGTAGTGTGGGGGGGCGATAAAGGCACTGATGTCCCGCTTGGGGTGTGTTGTGCATTGAACCTATCACATAAAGCACACATATGATTCTAATCTATCTACTTCCACGTCATTTAGGGTAGTTGTAAAAAATGAGCTCACGCCAGAGGTGTTTCTCTAAAACACCAAAAAGAAGAACCTTCTAAAAGAAGGTCAAAACAGTAGGGTAACAACGCATCAATACGTAGGTACGCTACGGTTACAACTTCCTTTCAGATGGGCTCATTTTCTACTAATAGCATAAAAACCTACAGAACTACCAATATTTGTAATCACGTACAATAAAAGTATGCTTAATTTATCATAGAGTAGTGAAACACTTGATCTTGAGATTGATATTAGTCACGTTTGCGCGGAACCGAGCAAGGTCGTGTCGAGAAAGCGTTCCACGCTATAAACTGTGCAGATTAATGTTCACTGTATGTACTAGTGATGGCAGTGAAGCCTTGCTTTGCGTGCTTCAGGCTCCAGCGAAGTACAAAGACACACTCCTCGATCCAGTAGGCTTCTCGCGGGAGTAGTTTTTCGACGCTATATAGAAAATCGAGACAAGTTAAATCCCTAAAAAATGCTGAGGGCTCATTTTTTTATGAGAATGAATGACGTGACGTGCTAGCCATTCACCTGATATTAAGCGACACGGCCGCCCATAACAGTTGCAGTGTCACTTGGAACTTTAAAATAATAAAGTTTCGCGTTACACGGCACTGCGCACGCCATCCTAAGACATCTAGTAATCAGATAACTAGACTGTGAAATCAGGTCATAAAGTCTCATTTGCCCAGTCATTTCACTAGCTACAATGCCCTTCACACTGGAACACAGTAGTGTTTGCACACTGGAACACAGTAGTGTTTGCACACTACTGCTTGGCGGTAGAATAACTGGCAAAGTGGTGGTAGACCTAGACGAACTTTGCAGAAAAGTTCTACCACTTAGTACATATTAGCAATGGATGTGACACCATGATTCAGAAACAAATACAAGTATTAAAAATACTTTATCATATCAGTCATCTAAACGTAAATCGAATTATAACAAGCGTCCATTCACGCAACTTTCGCACTCATCCATTAAGTTATGCAAGTAATCCGAATTCTGACACATGGAACAAAAACTAAATTAAACTAACTGTACTATAACAGTTACATAATAACTTGTTCAGTCGAGCGAGGACAACTACTAACGACATAGCAACAATGCATACTTGACGGGGTTACTGCTTCCGTGTGGATAGAATTTAATCCCTTTATATAATAAAATAACGATTGTTCCTAGGTTTTGATTAGAGAGACTGCCACTTGGCAAACGTAGCGTAAGACACACTCCAAATGGTGTGAAATAATCTCATTTAAAAAAAGAGTCTAAATCAAACTTATTCGCCCTAAATTTCATACTGAGATAAACTTGGATTTGGATGATATTTATCATCTACATATTTTTCCCAGTTATTTTGATTTGAAAACCAAAGACTTGAACTACTGAATCGATTTTGATAAAATTTCTATGGGTCCAATCTTAAAGTATATTGAATTTTCCAAATCAGTTTGTAAAGGACGGAGAAATGAGGTAACAAACATTAAAAAAAAAACAGAATCGAGAACCTCTCTTTGCATTCGGTTGAATAAAGCTAAAGATCGGGCTTGGGCATATCTTAGAAGAGGCATACCAAGCTTTGGACTAATACATTCTGATAATAATTTAGATAAAGAAAACAATTTAAAAACTAACCTCAAAATATAGTAAAAATAATATTCAAACATTCAACGAAGTTTAAGGTCAGATATAATAAAGCAGAAAAAGTTTCAAGTCTTTTTTGTGGCGTGAAAGAAAGGCACTAACTGGACTAGTTAATTAGTTTAGTCGGGCGAGGACAGCTACTGACGCGTAACAATGCAACTTGACGGCATTACTGGCATCCCACTGCTTCTTCCGTGTAGACGCGCCTTTGTGCAGTTTAAGCATACCTATAAAACTATTCAGGTTTGAAGCAGGAGGACGATTTCTTCCCAAAAACTTTTGACATGCCCGTTCTAGGTCTGGGCACAGTGTCACTGTGTGACAACATCTAAAGCTTTCGTTTAATCAATCCTATACAAATGTACGCAGGACCAGTAAGGTGACCAATATGTCTCTTAGAATTAGCAAGTTGAAATGGCAATGGGCAGACCACATCGCTCGTAGAGCCACTACCGACAGTGTATAGGGACAATCGATGGGGAAGAAAGGTTCGAGTAGCGACCACCACGAACCAAAATACGCAGCGTAGGCTGTCCCCCCGCTAGACGGACCGATGATCTGGTTAAAATCGCGGGGAGCTGACGGATGCATGAGGCAAGCCAGCTGTTCAAAGCGGTGGTCTGTGGTCTGTGGGGGAGACCTATGCAGTGGACGTTTATGATGAAAATGATTCAGGTTTAAACAGCCCCTTCCGATTTCTCCCAAATTTTGCCATGCTCATTCAACATCAAACGTTTTAGTTTACTCAATACATACTATAGAAATATATATAGGTATATGAAGTGTGCAAAAAGTGTTTTTTTCGTAAGGTTTACTCTAGTCAACTGCAGCGTAGCCTTTTCGATACCTACTACGTAATGGTCTAAACCCTCCCCGTCGTCGTCGCCACTCGAGACATGTCTTAGGTGACCTGCCCGGCTAGCATGCGCACCGCGACAAA
This sequence comes from Ennomos quercinarius, assembly GCA_910589525.2. Taxonomy (NCBI): domain Eukaryota; kingdom Metazoa; phylum Arthropoda; class Insecta; order Lepidoptera; family Geometridae; genus Ennomos; species Ennomos quercinarius. Next base: position 7,383,971 of record OU342510.1, read on the forward strand.
ATATCCTCGACATTTTTTCTCGTGAGAGACCGTTACCAGACTATGATAGCGCCTAAGTGTGTCTCACTCTAACAGCGACGACAAGTTTTATCGCAGTGCGAATGCTAGGCCATCAGGACGATCCTATATAATAGCAGCTGTAGAATCGGCTGCGCTAGGATCGTTGGAGCAGATGCTTTTCTGACTCAGGTACCGATTGCGGTATCAGTATGGGATACCAGCGTAACACAATCAGACACCGACCCCGCCGGCGAGGTCGACGTACCCCCCGCAGGTTAGCTAGAACGGTCACGACTTTCCATTGGGGTCCACTCATCCAGTGGACGTGGCCTTCTCGATCTTCTTATCCCGGCAACGGTCCAAGCCTAAGCTCGCTCAGTTCCAAATGTGTGTGATTTTAAATAGTTTGCTTTAGCAAAATACGTATATAAGGTAGCAATGGCCGAGAAAGGCAAAAGGCAAGAGAAGTATCGACCTCATCCAAGGATTTCCAGTTTGAACGTGACATTCAAAGTAATACGGATGTATTTCATAAACTGGATATTAGCCTGTTTAATTTGTCCCTTTTCAAAAGTCAAGTTTAAAAAAGGAAACGCTTAGTTCGCTGTATTTTTTTTACGGATGCGAGCCAAATATATCTAAACAAAAAAACCATAGCACAATAATTATTAAAGACTAAGCCAGCAATTTCCACGCCGATTTTTATGTTTTGCATTTTGTGTATCAAATGATTTTCTTTTGTGTATATTCCGCAAATAAAATGAGTTAAGTGTAGAAAAAAATATTAATAAAAATGTAAGACATTTTCATAAAAAGCCATTTATAGCTAAGAACAATCCCGAACAAATATTGTACTTCCCAAACCAAATACACAAAATCAGCTCATTCTTAAAGGAGCTATACGATGCTACAAACAAATACATAGATATACATATACCTGCATCTATTTGCATCGGGAGTTAAAAAAAAACAAAACCGAATCTTGCCTTAACAGTTAGGTATTCAACTTAGTAAAATGTAAATGAATATTAAAACAGTTTAAATCATCTATATATTTAGTAGTTGTTTTGTATAAAATACGATAAGACTTGACCCTTATTTATAAATAAACAGAATACTAAATACAAAAACCATTTGAAATGGTCGCAAATGACAATTCATATAAATAATTGGAATTATGTACAATTTTTGACACTTTAATAACATTCAATAAAATTAAGTGGTAAATTTTTTCTGTGTTAAGTGTTATGTTATTGAGTATAGAATATCTTTAGGATATTAAAGTTGAAGTGGTTGTTATTAAACATTTTGAAGTTTTTTAGGTAATGCACTGATCTTAAGATAGAATAATATTTATGAACAGTAGAGAGTTAAGTGCAACGAACACCTAAGTGGAATAAATGGGAAAATTATGGAAAATGTATTTAAAAAAAAAAAAACAAAAACAAAAAAATATATCTGCATATTTATTCATCCACTCTAGGTCGAGCTTAATATCATATTGCATATAATAATCATTGTCAATTTACTATAAATCTTCGCAAAGCAAAAGTGACCAAACTTTACCTAACCAATGGATTCATAAAGTACTACTTTTACTTTTGACAGCCTCCGTGGTGTGGCGGTTGAGCAGGTCGGCTCATAACCCGGAGGCGGCTCGATTCCCGCGACAGGACAAGTATTTGTACACAGGAAAAAAAAAAGCGCAAAATATTTGTTCTGTGTCTGGGTGTTGGGGGACCATGGTCCTCGTAGTTCCTGGGTCCCTAAATACAGGGAATCCTAGTTAGGGTCCAGGGTCTATGTATGTGATCGTTGGGCGTTATTTTTACTGCATAAAGAAAACAAAATTAACCAAAGTTCTCTTTGTTTCCAGATTCACGAGAACATGACCCCTGACGAGCTACGGAGCGTCTTCCACGTGGACCATCACACCCTAGTACCCGAATACCACCTCATCCAAATCATCCACCATCTATCCAGGCGGCATATCCCCACATCACATACCACCAACACCATACACCCCGGGAAAATCCCACACGAAAAAAGACCACAAAAGTGGAAAACCGAAACGAGTCCGCCATCCCTGCTAAACGATGAAATGTTCCTAAAAGCAAAAGAGAATATCAAAGACGTAGATATTATCGGTGATTTGAACAGTACAGTGAGTGTGCAGTTTAATGTGTCGAATTCTAGTGAAAGTGACAGTGGTAGTGAAGAGTTGAGTGATAGGGAGCATCATGTGGAGGACCAAGAAGATGATGTGCATAAAATGGAGTTGGAAGCCTTTGGGAGGCAGCTGAAGTTGGTGCTGAAGAAGCAAGAGGGTCTGGTGAAGAAGGACGGACTAAAGATGTGGAGGGTGCTGACGAACGATTCGCAGCCTCATGGGGTCGACTACGAGGAACTCGTTTCGGTATGTGTCTTTTTTATTATATTTGTACTTAACAGAGGTGTAGATTTTGTGATGAAAATCCTAACATGTTTGATAGTTCTAGGCAAACGTGCTACATCTTAGACCGCATCGTCACTTACCCTCAGGGCCCTCATTCTGTATGACCACTTTACGATTCCTTAATTCGAAACCACGCAAATTCCTTGTCTTGTCTTAAAGTTGTGTAATAAACCCATTATGACAGCTAACAGACTATGGAACGCGACTTCAAATAAAATAATGAAATGGTAAACAAAAAAGTGCTATCAAAAAGCTAGTGATGTTTTAATTTGCCATGCTGGATCAGTCGGCAATGTTTTGTAACTTTTAATTCAGAATAGGACTTGTTACAATGAGCTTAAGGCACCTACCTAAAATGTTCATTAGCCTTCACTAGTAAGAGTTGCTTCTTTGGTTTTTCCTGTGTTATCTCTTGCCAGTCTCCAAGATAAAAATATCCAATTAAAGGTCACAATAAATTAAAAAAGCACTAGTTCAAATTGCGCTTTAAACGCATTGTTATTCTTAAGTTATATGACTATCAATATTACTTAACAAACCAGTTCTCAGCAAAGATTTGCATGCGTATCGAAAAAGTAGAGAAACGAGATCAATCGTTCTAGAAACCTCAATTCCCACCAACTTGCCATACAAAACTATACCATCTCTGTATAACTTAAAAGCCGAGAATTGAACAGCTTACTTGTAATGAAGTTCGTCTATCATAAATCCATAGAGAGAAAAGATGAGAGTGTTTCGGAAACAATGGAGTGACAGTTTGAATTTACTTATTGATTCTTAAACACAACTAGGAGGCGTAAAGACTATGCTAGTGAAGGGAAATAAGTAACGATTTTCCAAGAATTTTCGTACTTTTCGTACGTAAATTTACTCCCAATTATTAACAAACTTGTGTGATTAAATGAAAAATCGAGCAATTTGCTCATCCTGGTGATAAGGGCCAAGACAGACGGGCTGCATTTGAACTGCACGCAAAATTGCAGTTTGGATGCTTTTTTGTGTAGTTGAAATAATTGCATCGAAACTGTCATCCGACTGCGTATATCTGCTTGCAGTCGGCGTATAGTTATAGTGAATGCACACTAATTATAGGCTTGATTCACGTGTGTAATTCAGTCCTAATGCAGTTGGATTGACACGTGCAGCTAGCCAGCAGTCAGTGTGCAGCTGTTAGAACTGCACATCGACTGTAAGCAGCCTTTTAAAGGGTATCAAAATCCATAATCCAATAAAACAAAATCAAGGCGATCAAAATCTAAAATCAAGTAAAACAATACCAAGACCAACAACAAGACCGGTGAAACAAGACAGGCTATCCAAGACTAATTTACGCTAATAATAGTAAGTCTATTAATTCTCACTGCACGTCTTGCAAAAACCCGAGCACCTGTCTCCTCGGGTGAAAGCTGTTTTCCCACGAGCTAGCTCTTATCTAACAGTGAAGTCATGATGCTGGAAGCTGGAATACGGTACGATAATATACACATAATGGTTAGATGAATTAAGTAATGAACAAATAGAAATGCTCTTGTAAAATGTGAAGGATTTTAGACGAGTCATTTCAGTAGCTTAAGTAAAGGATTTCCCGGTTTTCAAGACGGATGGATGCGGGCTCTAATCGCGTTCATTATAGAAAATATTTCTTTTACATTTATAATTAATCTGTTGATGGCAGGAATGAGTTTGATATTTAAAAGTTTGTTAAAACCTAGTATGTAATAATTAAAAACAGTAATTAATTATTTTAATTTATTTTTGTACTTGTAGGTGGTAGATATTCCATTTATTGGAGTTATTTTCAATATCAAATCGATGCGTTAAATTTCAAAATTTTGGTCCACACGTGACCAGTGTCAGGAGTAGGTACCTAGTTTCAAAGGATGCTATTGAATTTAATTACACGCAGTCTAATAAAAAATCATATATACTAAGACGCAGCGTAGGCCGGCCCCCACTAGGTGGATCGACGATCTGGTGAAAAGCGAAGGGGGCGCATGGATGCAGGAAAGTGGCGCTCTGTGGGGGAGGCCTATGTTCAGCAGTGGACGTCTTCAGGCTGTTGATGATGATGATGAATATAAATTATAAGTAAGTCTATACAAATACCTACTCTGTTAGGAGACACACCGTTTCTGTTTCAAGCATTGTAACTCATTTTTATCTCTGCCATCGGATTATTCTTGCGGAAAAATTACTAAATTATGCGTAATACCGCGGGCGCTGCATATATGATATGTACTTAACTTACATAAAATAATAAGCAATAATAAACAGTACATAAAGGACATTGACAGGATCCGGTCCAAATACTGCCCAGTGATGAGAGTGCCTACATTACGTTCCTTACATCCATTTATAGCTACACGTCAAATATTTTCGAAATCTGCCCATTGGGTTTTTTTAATTAATTTTTAATATTGAATTTGGTACTATGGGACCTTACCCGATACTTAAGTATTGGGATAATAAATATTTATCTCATCATCATATTTGGAGTGAATTAATCGTTTTCCCGTAAAAAATGTATGGGATAAGTTTTTCGCGATTTCTGTCATTTCTAGTACTCATACCTTAAATGGTCCTATACAATATTTTGATCCCTACATGAAATAGGATCAATTGGCGTAAAAAAAAATTGTCGTGTATTTTTGCATATTTTTCGCTGACTGTACATTTTTTCCAAAATCAGTTAATGCAGTTCAGAGTATCTCAAAACTTCATATTTAGTCTTCTAGGAACGTTTTCCAGTAGCTATAGCGGTTAAGGTACCTGCCCTTGCTGGCCCGTTTCAAAAAGCAATCCTGTATAAACCTCATTTTTTTTTTACTCCATGGTCAGATTTTGGAAATATTTTGTGTACAAGTATTTATTTATGTCAGGAGTCTAAAAATGATACTCGTTTCTCTGGGCAGTATTTGGACCAAAGCCCATACTAAGACTGTCAATGTCCTTTGCCCTAGAATTCTAAACATTCGTATTTACTTATAGTAATATCTATTCGATAGTACGCACTAGTCAATTTAGGGCTTACCTAGGTCGTCAAGGTCGTTTAGGCTGTCAGACCATGAGTGCCGGATAATGAGGTTTATTTCTGTCGTAATAGTGTTTTGATCGAATGAACTTTAGATGACCTAGATCGTGAAATTGAATACTAGTATTTGCTGCAGTTTTTAAAGCGTTCCAGTCCTAGACCTTGGCTTCGTTAGCGTGGATTACGATTTACCTAAACAAAAAATCCTGCGAAAGAATTGTCAAGGTTCCAACAGGTCAGACAACCTCTGTGGTGCGGTGGTTGAGCAGGTCAGCTCCGGGTATGTCTCATACTCGGAAGCGGCAGATTCGATTCCCGCGACAGAACAAGTAATGTGCACGTGAAAAAAGCGCTATTACTTGTTCTGTGTCTGGGTGTTGTGGGGCTATGGTCCTAGTAGTTCCTAGGTCCCTAGATACATAGAATCCTAGTTAGGGTCCAGGATCTATATATGTGATCGTTTGGCGTTATTACGATTTATTTTCGTACCTACTTTGATCCTTGGGTCTAGCGCGGATATTTGGGAGGCATTGGTGGGGTCGAAGACAACACCGAGAAGTCCTGCTGAAACTGTTAAATAAAATAAAATAAAAATTAATTATAACTGACAGGCATGGTATAGCATATTATAAACTATTTTATACCTTTATTTAGATAATGCTAAAGAACCTTTGACAAAAAACAATGACAGGATCCTCGTGCAATAAAACCCCGTATGATGAATTACAGCCGATTTAAACGCAGACTCTGTACATATATAATTCGCAACACTACGCGCAACCATTTTGACGGTCATAGGTAGCCCTCGTTTACTTTGAAGGTCGTAAGTACATTGGATTTGTCAACTGGATGTGGTGATTAAGCATTCGAGACATTTGCGACTGACGCGAAAATTGCGCGTAAAATATGCGCAATGCAACATGGTCATTTGACACCTTAGGCTTATAGAGAATGTGTACTTACTGTGTCTTGTTAATTACTGACTGGTCTGAGCTTGGTGCTAACTAGATAGAATTTCTGCAGCTGTTTAAGGTCAGTTTATTTCAAAGGCGAGAATTCTATTTTCCACCACAGAATAAAATAATACCAAATTTTAGGGGATCAATTCGCATTAAAATAAAAAGAATAAATACATAATAATATTTGTGGACATTTCACACAGCGCCATCTAGCTCCAAACTAAGCAAAGCTTGTACTATGGGTACCAGATAACTGATAGAATACCGTAAATACTTTTTTGTTTGTAAATACATACAAAGAATACGGGATAGGTAACACCCGAAACACCCGAAGTGTAATAAAAATGCATCAACTGTGGGACGAATTCTGCTCAGAAAAGCTAGGCGACACTTAACTTGATAAACTATGAAAGCACTTAACTATTTTAATGCTAATTTGCTATCAAAGTTACGTAATCGATTCCCAGGCACAGTTTACTAAATATGTTAAGGTAGCCTGGAAGAAATCGCTTAATGCGACAAGGCCACCCGTTGTTCTGCCATTCTTATGTAAATTTTTATGTGCATTTTTGTGGAACAAATTAGGATCATAAAGTGTGCTCATTAAATTCCTTCCTTCCTCTCGTGTAGGCAAGTGGTCAGCCCTAGTGTCAGAATTTTTAGGCCGCCCAAAGGCTTCTGACTTGGCTTAACGACTATTGCTCATTAAATTAATAATTATAACTAAGCACGTGCCGGTTTTTGTTTTGAATATTCATGTTTTATGACCAAAGCGATCATTTGATTTAAGCGTGACGGAAAATTAAAGTTTGATTAATATTAATATTATGTTAATTATGGTCTAATGATAGGTAATTAATAAAATAAAACCGATAGTATTGATAAATCTAAATTGATCTGGCATCTGTTGATCCATTTTTTTTTCATCTTTTTTAATTAACCATTAAAGGCGCCCGCGGCTTGCCCTGCATCATAACCTTTTTCCCGCAGGAACTCCTTATTTTCCGGGCATAAAGTATTTTATATTGAACTCGGTAGTATAAGCAATCTGTGTGCAAAATGCATGGAATCCGACCAAAGAAATAGAATAGACTACGCAGGGATATAGAGATTAATGCCCGTCTGCACTAGTTTGACAGCTCCTAAGTTCGTATTTATCTCTCAAGGACGTACCCAAATGTGTTGCAGTAGGTACGTCATAGAGGGATGAGTGCGAGCTTAGGAGCAGACGGGCACGAGTACTATAACAGAATGAACTGTCAATTAAAAAACACAAAAATTGGTTTAAGGCGGCTATGTACGTGGATCCACTATCTCCCTCGCGCATTACAAAATTTTGAAGATATTAAATAAAAAAATTACTTACGAAAAATCTGGCTTAACTATAAATAATAATAAATAAATATGTGTGGACATTTCACACAGCGCCATCTAGCCCCAAACTAAGCATAGCTTGTACTGTGGGAACTAGATAACTGATAGAATAGGTACTTAGATACTTTTTGTTTGTAAATACAATATAACACCCAGACACAACAAACATCGATGATCATCACACAAATGTTTGTCTCGGGTGGGCATCGAACCCACAACCTAGCAGAGCTACTACCAACAGAGCTGCCAGTCAAACTATACTCGTGACTAACATTACAAATGTTCAACAAAAATATCACATAAATCCAAACAAGTTTTCATACATAAAAACAGCATAAAAAGAAAATATAATTTGATACCGTTGTGTTTATGAAATCTTGTTTGGATGTTTTTATTTATTATTACAAATTACAAAGTTTCAATTCTCAATCAAAATTTCATATCAAAAAATTATCGAAAAGACCCTTGGTGGAGGGGAATGTTCCCAGAACGCTGGCTGCATTGCCACGCTGTATGGAAATGCTGATCTGTTGGGCAAAATAAGATCCAGCCTTCTGGTCACTGGTCGCCTCCACCAAAAGTTTTGCCGAGTCTCTGTATATTTCAAAAGCGCCTGGACCCTGGTCCTGGTCCTGTTTGGATTAATATGATATATTTGTTGAACATGCGTAATAACATAGTTTAGCCAGATTTTTCGTAAGTAAATTCAATTAATTAGTATCTTCAAAAATGCCGCAATGCACGAGTGAGATAGAGGATCCGCGAGTATGGGAGCTTTAAAAGATTTTATCCTGATATTATTTGTAAAGTCTTATTATGACCTAAACCGACTAAATTTGTTTAACTTTAATCCTTCCTGGAAACGTTCACTCGCCAAATATTTGATTTTTCATGTCAAGATTTACGTGCTGACCTAATTAATTTAGATTTGCAGTTAATTTGTTTGACCAATTAGCTTAAAACATGATGGCGTAACAGGATATTGTATTAGGTACCTACATCATCTATGAGTTTCCGTAGTGTAGTAACGTCTTGCACATTTCAAGTAACAAGATTATCGATAGTAAAGACTTTAAGTCGACAGCGGAGCGGATGCCCTGTAAAACCAATCATGTAGGTATTATCGATAAAGTTATCGATGCTTATTTACACGTAAAAAGTCCCAGTTACAAAAGATGGTGTAGATAATTTAGCCACTTCATAATCAACCTCATAAAACATGGTAGAGTTGTAGAGCTGTCTATATTAATAATTATCGATAAATATAGTTAACTTCCATAAATAATTAAGGAAGATATTATTTATCGATAAAGTTATCGGTAAGTATTATTTATGTATACGATTATGTCTAGACAAACCTAATCTAGGTTTAAGGCATATTTTACCGAGCATAAGCTGTATTTTTTGATGGTTAAATAATTAAAAATACATAAAACCTTTTTCGCCTGTACAGCTAGTGTTGTAAAACTATCTATAATGAAAACTATAGTTATATCGATCGATATTTATGCGTAGTTGCTGTCTGAAACTAATTGATAATATCAATTACAATTATCGATAATGCTTTGCAAAAAAGTATTGAGTTTGTCGATAACACGATGAACTGTGAAAATAATTGCCTATTATGTTTTATTTCATACAAAATCCCTAATAAAACTATAAATTAAACGACGAGACCCAAACCTAATCAACGATTCTTAACGACTGTGTATTAGTAATTAAATCACGACCGCCCAAACCATGTTTAATTCTCAATTCAATTTGCATTACTACAAGCAAATCCATCTACACAGCAGAAAAATATGCAAACACTTTAGCACCTTCATCGAAAAAAACTTCGTCGATTCAGACATTGTTTCAAGCACTTTGACATTTTTATTGTGACAAGGTGTCACAGTGTAGACAGATTATTAAACTAGGTTTAATTTATGACTTGGGCATCGGTTACAGGCTGGGCTTTTGTCTATCTGTATTTAGAATATATTAATATTAACAGCTGTTTTATTAAAAGTAACGACGTTTTGGGTTCGATCAATCAATCGTTTAGTCTGTATATATTAGGCATGGATCAAATCACAAGGAGCAGGTGAAAAATTATATGATTTTATTTTTCATAAATCACTCTGCTACTTTTTGTCAGACACTCTGCTACAAATTACAGTGCGATAATCACACTTAATTGAATCGTGGCTTCGGATTTCATAATACGAGAGTAGCAATTCACTGGGTTGCTCCTAAATCACATCTCTGTTCCATCATAATTTCCATCAGTTCCATCATCATAAATTCATTAGGCATATGAAAAATCACAGATGAAATCACAGTGACTAAAATAAATCATATGATGAAATGATAATGATTTTAAAGTAGCAATCATTTCCATTCCTAGTATATATTAAATTTGGGTCACAGCGTTTATTAGAATCTTGCATGATCAATTGATTACTCAACCTCAATCAATTGATCCAGGTTCACTGGAAGATAGCATTAAGCATGCTCTCTAGCATTAAGTTCGCCTATGTACATTTGTTGTTTGTGCAATAAAGCATTTTCTATCTATCTATCTAATAGGGAATATCCAGGAATGGGCAGCAGTATTCTACTCGGTACATAAAAACCTTCTGTGATCACCAAGCCGCCTGCCAAGCGTGGCAAATGGCAAATCCCCCTTATGATAAGCGTCCAAAGTGACGTTTTATGGGAGAGGCCTGTGTTCAGCAGGGGGACGTTTTCCGGCTGATGAAGTATTTGTCTATCACTAATGTTTGACAGCTCTTAAGTTTATACTTATTTCTTTACGTACCAAAATGCGTTGCAGTAGGTATGCCATAGAGCGATCATTGTAACCTTAGAAGCTGTCAAACTTTGGTGCCGACGGCCGTGAGTCTTGCCTGGCCCCATACCATTTCTATGACTGGAAGATTTTGCGTGTTTAATATGTGGTAATGTACGGTTGTTCCTCGTGTTGTCCCCTCGAGGGGACAAACAAGAATAAAAAATCCTGTCTGTCCCCGAATTGTCACCGGATTCAAATTTGGGGACAAACGTATCTTATATTTAGGATTCTATCTGTATCTAAAGCGTAGCGTAGCGCTAAGCTTAGCCAGATCCCGTAACGTGAACCAACGGTCACTCCTGTCATCCCTAGGATGAGCGACCGCTACCAAATATGTCAAATACAGAACTTGAGCGATACTTAACTGTGCTTCGGTGTGCTTCACTTGAGTCATCATCATAATTATCATCAGCCCGAAGACGTCTACTGCTGAACATATAGGCCTCACGCTACTTTGTTTGGTATTTTATACGATTTAAGCAAGAAAATTAATAGCTTACCAGTGGAAAGTCGCATCAAGACTCTTATGCTTTTCTGATGTGTTGCGGAACGATTTCACCGCCCAATTGTCATTCAAGATAATTTTCTGGGAGCTCTTCACATAGAAATGACCGCGCCAACGTCCGTACGGTGCCATATAGCACCAATTAAACGGCTTACATTTCGCGAATGTACTGGGGTTCTATAGGCACTTACTCTAAGCCTCTCTAAGGGATTGGGCATTCGATGAATATCGTAGAGTTTGTACCTACAACATTAAAAATACTAAGTAGGTCCACTAAAAATATTCTAATTTCCATATTAATATCTAAAGTAACACCAGGGAAAACCAAACATTACGATTACGTATTCATGTGAGTTTTCATCAATTTAGTAGGCAATTGCTAAGCTGGCCACTGCTTTGCTGTTTTGCAATTTAAATTCGTTACTTCAATAATCCGGTTACCAATAATAATATAATATTCCGTTGTCATTCTCAACACGTGTAGGGGAACGGTTCCTAAAAATGGTCGCCGTACGGTCCATGTTTAAATTGTTTATTTTTACGAAGTAATTTTGCAAATTCTTGATTAAGTACTTGGAAGCTTTTTTAAACGACTTAAAAACCGATTTGTTTTTTTATTTGGAATTATAATTATACTTTCAGATTAAGGTACCATTGGAAATTAAGCAAAATCAGTTTAGGTTGATTTTTAAATCAAAATAACTAGAAAAAAATATAGACTCAGTAAAAATAAAAGGAAAATAAAGGTTCTCGAGTGGCGACCACGAACCGGAAGAAACAGCGTAGGCCGGTGCCCCACTAGGTGGACCGGCGACCTGGTCAGAACCGCGGGAGCCGATGGATGCAGGAGGCAAGCAGCCACTCAAAGTGGCGCTCTATGGAGGAAGCCTATGTTCAGCAGGACGTCAGGCTGATGATGATGATGAGGATTTCTCAGTATGACATTAAGGTTATTGAAGCCGATTGCCTTTTTCATAAAGGATATTATTAAAAGGAAAACTAACTAGGTATTAGGTTTAGCAAATACAACCCGGGGTTGTTCAAGTCAAGAGTGAATAGGTATTTATTACTAGACAAGCGTGCTACACCTTCGACCGCATCATCACTTCCCATCAGGTGAGATTGTGGTCAAACGCTAGCCTAGTCAAATATATAAAAAAAAAAAAAAAAAAAAAATAGCTATGTGAGGACTTTTCAACCTATCTACTCCCCCAGGTAGACAATGTTTCTTCTACGACATTTCTAAATTAACAGCTTTTAATTGAAGCAATGCCATGTAAAGTTTACGTTCAAAGATAGCCCTAGCGCAGTTTGGTGATTGAACTTCGTCCTTGACCAAATGCACTTAAATGAGTTCGACGATCTGTGTTTAGAAATGAATTTGATTATTTATTTTAGTATCTTTTTAACTCTCGTAGCGATCGCATGTGCAATTTTGTGAGTGGATTTATTTTTTGGTATGGAGGTTTGGAAACAAGCAGTGTCAAGTAAGGCTCTCACAACTTGTGGGCTATCATGTTCCCAGTTCCCCCTCGGGACAACATGCCAACTCAAACTCGCCTTGTGTACTTAAAAAATAATAACTATTAACCATTTATGATTTTTATAGCAGTATCGCCTGCTTATATAGTGTTATCAAGACCACAATTAATCAATTTACCTTGTCTATTTTATTGTAATACTTTAATATACTTATTTGTATCCGCAAACCGATCCGCAATGTTTATAATTATGCGAAAACATATGTAAAATTAATATCTATATATATACACATATAATAAAACTGTAACTGGGCTAAATCTGTACATCGAATATTTATTGAAAATTTTGATTGCAATTACATTTCTTAATCGATATAAAAATAGAAATATTTTTTTTAATTGTATGTCTGTCTGTATGTCCGTCTGTCTGTCTCTTTGAACACGCATCACACTGGAACTACTGAATGGATTTCGCTGTGATATGGTTATAGCTAATTTTTCGGAATAACATTGAGAATACTTTTTGTTTTCTAAAACGGCCAAGTGCAAAGGATGACAAGATGCCAAGAAACAAGGATGTAATTTTTAAGCAAGAGTTTTTTTTTTATTTGTGCTCATGCTGTCAAAGTTCGCTGGCCCATTCATTCATCCTTTTACCCCTATCTTTTCGCTTTCTTTTTTTAAACAGGGTTAGGATGAAATAATTAACCCGTGCGAAGCCGGGGCGGGTCAACTAATTTAACATAAATTAATAGTTACCTACTTAACTGCTAATCATTCTGATTTTTGCATAAATTTATATCAAATTTACACATTTGACGAGTTGTCAAAGTGTTTTGTTATCTTTATGGATTGAGTTTATTCAAAACCATGTTAGTTTATACAGTGGATATAAAATAATAATATCTACTTATGAATGGACGTGTAAAGAGCTTCTACCAGCGGTCTTGCCCCACAGCGACAACTTGCAGCATTTTAAAAGTAGGGTCAAGACCTCTTGACATTTTGCACTAATGCGTTGCTTACCCTGTAATTATATTATAACTAATTGCGTCCCGCGGTCTCACTCGCAGATACAAAGTATCTTATGTCAATCCAGCGTAAAAGTTATCTGCATTTCAAATTTCATCAAAATCTGTTCAGTAGTTACCGAGATAGAAGGTAACAAACATTCACACACACAAACTTTCGCTGCATTTATAATTATACTAGTTTCGCCCGTTTCGCGGTTTCATCCGTGGATAAAAGTATTCTATGTGTCAATACAGCGTATAAGCTATCTGCATTTCAAATTTCATCAAAATCGGTTTAGCAGTTACCGAGATAGAAGGTAACAAACATTCACATACACAAACTTTGGCTGCATTTATAATATTACTAGCAGCGCCCCGAGGTGCCACCCGTGTTCCTACGGGAACCGTTCCCGTTTTCCCAGAAAAGTAGCCTATGTTTTAAATTTAAAGTTTTAAGCTACCTCCATACCGAATTTCATCCAAATCCGTCCAGCTGTTAGAGCGTGAAAGAGTTACAAACATACACACGTACACACAAACACACTTTAGCCTTTATAATATTAATTTAAGTTTATATAAGAGTGATGTAATTAGGAAGGATAGGATTAGGATAGGGTTAAGCAACGCAATAATGGCACGTTTCGTTACAGATATCCATAGTCTACGGTAACCTTTTTCTATTAGAAAGGCTGTATGCATATCTGCTACCTATGGCATAAAAAAAATTTGGATAGCCGGTATAGTAAAATAATGAAGGAAAACTACTCTCCACAATATTAATAAGAGGTGTCACAGGATTCTTAAATAATAACCATAAACAAATAATAATTTTGTTTTTTATTTGTGTTTTTTTGTTTGATTTTGTTTATGGTGGGTATTTTTGGGTGTGTTTTTCTTATTATGAAATTTTGATGAAATTTTGCACACATGTTGCTTATATCACCGAAATCAATATAGGATACTTTTTATCCCGGAAATTTGATTCACTCGGACCGACGATCTAGTGAAAACCGCGTGGAGCCGATGGATGCAGGAGGCGAGCAGCCGCTCAAGGTGGCGCGCTCTGGGGGAGGCCTATGTTTAGCAGTGGACGTTCGGGCTATTGATAATGATGATGATAGGCTGGTTGCCTGCTATTAAAAATTAACAAGTTAATATTATATTCATAAAGTAAGTAAAAAACGAATGCAATAATTGAAAAAAATTGTAAAATCGGTAAATAAATCACGGAGTACTAAGCTCTTAAAGTTTCTGGAGGGGGCATCGCCTGTCCCTTTCTCGCAAAACAGAGCTTCCCCATTGTTACTATGAAAACGCACGTTGTGAAGTCACATGCCAAAGAGATTGTATGTAAAGCTACCACAGGTTTGTAATAAGGTACTATGAAGGAGCAAGAACTGACGTCACTGCATGTTTTAACTGTCTCCTTCTATTCCTGTATTTTAAAATGCTTGTAACTTTGTCATTTTTTGAGATATTTAATTTTTGTTTTCACGACCGTTTATTTTTTTAAGAGTATTATTAAATTGTGTAACAAAAGATAGCAGGACACTAACCTATTAGTTAATGGTCAGTCAATGGCAAGGAAGTTGGGCCTTAGCTGAGGTACCACCTTCAGCGCTTTATGATGTCCACTACAGCAATTCTTTCGGCACAGTTACATGCACCATGTTCACGAGTAGCCGGTAAACTGAAGAATGCGGGTGGATGATAAAAGGTTTTGCTTATATTTTGTGGAGTGTAATACTTCTAGGTTTTGTACCTAAAACTCAAGCAGGGTTGCAACCTTGGCCGTGCACTGTACTTAGCTGTTTACTGTTTTCCGGTGTTCATTTACTGTGAATATTGTACATGATGCCATTTTATTGCAATTCTTTTATCGTACTTTTATAATGTATTGTAATAATTGTTGCATGCTGGCCTTGCGATTTCTGCTCGCTTTCAAGTCCGAATAAGTTTGACCTTAAGCCGTTACGCCTTCACTATGGCATTCTTATCTTTACTAGGCCTGCTTCGAATCTTCTGACTAGATGAAACAATAGTTCTAGGCAAGCATGCACCACCGTGGGCCGCGTCATCACTTACCATCAGGTGAGACAGTGGTCAAAAGCTATGTCTATAAATTATTTTAAAAAAAGAGTTACTAATATTAAATTGAAACCTAAAATAGGAACAAGTAGAAAATCAGGAGCGACGTCGAATGCCCGTCTGCATTAAAGTTTGACAGCACCTGAGTTCGCACTTACTTATCTCTCTATGACATAAGTACTACCTCATTTTATAGTTTCATTTTTCTGTGTACGTACCTACACATAGTCATCCAGATCATAATTTATAAACGACCTATGTATATATTGAAAAAGTCATTGATTGTAATTGGTTTTGTGTACATTACATAAAAGATATCTACTGGAACCCATTTGGGTACATCTTAGTTGTTCCATGATCTTAGAGAGATACTTAAGTGCGAAGTTAAGTTTAAGAGTTAAGTTATGTCAATTTTTAGTGCAAACAAGCATTCCCCAAATTGGTTTATTTGTATACCTACACTATAGAATTCAAATTTAGCTCTTTAATTTACTAGTTACCTAAACCAAGCCTCACAATACACACAACACACTACCTAAGTAGGTGTGCATACACAATTCACGTTTAAGTTTTTCCCACGGCTAATCTCGTGGCGCGATGACAAAATTACTGCATACAAAGTTGGCAACAAAAACTGCAGGCCAATCTCGATTACTGACGAACGGCGATGCTTAACAGATATACAGCATAGATAACTGTAGCGCTCATAGCGAAGCACGACTAGCCGTTTCTAACCGATCGGTAAAGTTAAGCAACGTTCGCTGCGGTCACTACTTTGATGGGTGACCGCAACACCAAAAATGGTATTTACACTGAGCGCTACCGTGCTTAGGACCAACTTAGTACCGGGCACGTTAAGCCGTCGTTCCCGGCTGTTGTCGTAAGACGATAGTCGTTGAGCCAAGTCAGAAGCCTTTGGGCGGCCTAAAAATTCTGACACCTGCGCCGTACTATGAACTCTTAGCGCGATTCAAAACAGACCCTATACTGGAATCGCTTGTCAAAATCATTATACGAAAAAACAGAGCGATCCAATATAGGCTCTGTTTTGAATCGCACTAAGAGCTCACAGTACGCCCCCAGGGCTGGCCACTTGCCTACACGAGAAGAAGAAAAATACAGTCTAGTAATTGCTAGACTGTGCTGCTGCTGATGTCTCAGGATGACATGCGCAGTGCAGTGTCACGCGAATCTTTATATTTTAGAGTTCCTACTGCGGCGAACAACTAGCTAGCTGGTCACGTCTATCATTTACCCAAAACTGCCGTAAGGCGCCGTTCTCTCTAAAAGTCTAAACTTAATATGCCATAAGTGAGCAGTGAACTTATGGTGACCTATGGTTGTATTATTATACTTATTCCAGGTTTGAAACCTTACAGTATAGACTAAAGCATAGAGAGATCATCAAAACAATTACAACAATTTTTAGTACAATTTTTTTCGACTCGAGTCAACTGTTTTTTTCTATACAAATCTGTCAGACTCATTCACATCAAAGTGTCTACATCATATAAAAAGTGTCTAAAAAAGTGGTACGCTTGACACATAATCAAGTTCTCTCTATGCTTTAGTCTATACTCTAAGTTTGGAACGTAAAATTGTCAATTTTGTGCTAACATTATGTCAACTGTCTGCAGTCTGCGTGCTGCTTTGTTTACATTATTAAGGATGGATTTTAAAGGTGACATTGTGGTTTTTAATGTTCTTAACTATGGACAGATTCTATATGAGAAAAACTATAAGGAAAAACATTCAGTAATTTTGAAATAGCTAGGACATGATCATCGCTATATGCACACGTAGTACATTATAACTACGTACCTACTTAGATGTATCATTAATATTTTTATCGAAATACTACGAAATACTAGCTGCGACTCACGGTTGCACTTACGTAAACACAATTTTCTGGAATAAAAATATCCTATATGGTAGTAGTGCCTACTAGACCTACTTGAAACATCTGGTGATGATGATGACTTCATCATCATCACCAGATGGACAATTGAAGAAATAGATTTTTTTTTCAAGTACCTACCTATACCTGTATGGCACGTAGGTATCACACTAATCACACTAATATTATAAAGGCGAAAGTTTGTGTGTATGTGTGTATGTTTGTTACTCTTTCACGCTCTAACAGCTGGACGGATTTGAATGAAATTTGGTATGGAGGTAGCTTATACCCTAAATTAAAACATAGGCTTTTTATCCCAATAACGGGAACGGTTCCTGTAGGACCGCGGGTGAAACCGCGGGGCGCTGCTAGTATTACTGTAAATGAAAACCACGTTAAGTATAAATAGTATTAGGTACTACCATGTAGTTGTAGGTACCTACCTGCACATAGACCTAGGATGTACACGAAAATATCCTAGGTCTGTGGCAGGTCTAAGGTCACTACCATAGCCATAACAGAGATAAGTATCGTTTACACTCCCAAATATCGAGGTCACAAATTCAATTAAACAGCGGTTGTCCAAACATGGGAAATTTTTGTCAAGCAATGTAAAAACCTTCGACTTCTTCCGCCCATTGTACGGCCAATTTAAAAAAAGTTGTCGCAAATTGTTAACGGGAAAATATGCGCCATTAAAATGTCCAAGATTTTTGTTCCATTGCGAGATGTTATTTTTATGTTATTCGATTGTCATTATAATGAAGTTTACGTGTTAGGTACGTTGGAACTATTATGTCAAAGAACTTCTATGTTAGTTATATTGAATTTGAATATTGGTGTGGCCCGAATAATATAGCGTAAGTAGATCTTCCAGAGCCCTTTGGCTTTGACTCATCCCATCACGCCCTAAACTGTATTTATCTACACGTCTTACGCGATTTTAGACGCTTTTCTCGCAGCCGTGGTAATGGCTGGGCTATGATCACCTGCCCAGTTAGAGGTAGACAAAGTTGCCTTTTCCCTGTTTTACTCCACTTGACAAGTAAGCAAGTGTGAAGAAAGTGACATAAAACGGGGAAAGACAATTTTGACAACCGGGCTGGGTCAGCTAGCACATCTAATATACCAATGCAACACATTCAGCCACCGACCCCGTCTCGTACAGGCTAGCTTGAACGGTCGCGACATTACATAGGATTCACACTTCCATTAAATATTAAATATTTTCGATCCCTCATGGGATCGTTCTAGGGGATCAAACCGGAATAAAACTTCAGTAGAGTTTCTTCTCGATCTTCTCTCGGTCCAAGCCAACGCAACGTTTAGTGTCATTAAGGGTAGGTTTTATCACCAATAGTTAAAGTAACCAATAGTTAAAAACTCTAACAAATTTTGACCATTGGTTAGACTTACTTTAACTATTGGTGAAAAAACCCACCCTAAGCTAGTGCTCTTCCACTTTTATGGGCTGGTGCGTTATTCCAGTGGACTTAAGGTCTTGATAAGGTCTCATGTCACTACATTTTTTTTATCTTAATGAATGACGTGACGAGCTAGTCGTTCACCTGATGTTAAGCAAGACGGCTGCCCATAACTGTTGCAGTGTCACTTGGACCTCTAAAATGTTAATTTTCGCGTGACACTGTACGCAAATCATCTTGAGACATCAGCAGTCTATCCCAAGTCAAGATTCACATTTCAGTATGTCCTTTTAACTGCCGGCCACTTGAACTGTAAGAGAGGCTGTAACTTGACACAATAATATATATAAAAGACGCATAACTAATAGATTGCTTGTCCACAGGAAGACGATGAGGAGTTTGGTGATCTGTACCAGGATGAAGAGAATGGCGCTGCCCTACTGATTAGAAGACACCCGAAGCATGGGAAACTGGTGGTGGTAAGTGACCATCTTACTCTCCTTCCGGCTGCGCTTGCCGCTGACTTTCATAACCAAGTTGCGATAGATAATATATACCTTAACTACAAGGAGTAAACGGCTAGCACTCACGTAAGTTGCGTCAGTTCACGTCACTAGTTGTAGGTATGAATACTACTCACGTTAGTTTTTTTTTTCTTTGTATTTTGGCTCCACACATAGTGTATTTAGCCAGTGTCAACTATTATAATTTTCATCGTGCTATAGAATATTTCATGTAATGTCAAGTCTTAGTCACAGTCATAGTCGAGTCTAAGTCAGGTTAGTCAAAGTCCAGTCTGTCATGCCCCAGTAAAGTGGTGGCAACTTTACTAGAGGCTTCTATGGAGTTTTGGAAGCAACAGGAAAAACCACGTTTCACCACATTATATCACTTGCCCACACTCATGATCGTAGTTCAGCACTTAATGCGTAAAATGCCACCAATTTTAAACATTAACACTAGAAAAGCACAAGTTTTGAAAAATAATACAATGCAACGACGTGAACTTTTCCGCGTTCCCGCCAAAAAACATACGTTAGGTTCTATGATATTATAATATATTCCTTGTTCGCTTAAGGCCCGATTTCACCAAACTAGAATAAATTTTATTCCAGGTATAACTTTCCGAGAACAACCGAGTTACGCGAATATAGCCCTTATACCACCAATTTTGTGAAGGAATAAGACTTATTCCTTAGATACAATCAAAATGGCGTCTTTTTTGTGTAATTTCATTTGCCAATTAGCTGTATCCAAGAGTAAGGAATAGCCGTATACTTGGAATAAACGTTGGTGAAATCGGGCCTAAATCAAATATACTGTAGATACACAGTCTCTATGAAAATCTAACCTCAAACTGTCCCCGCGCCAATGATTACTTACACAGATATATACCTCTCCAGCTAATATAAAATAGTTCACAAGCGGTTGTTTCATTTTAATAATGAACCATAGCACCCTGTAATAGCGTTGTAAAACAATAATATGTGAGTTACATCCTTACATCTCTTTCATTAGGCGCTGTCACACGCGACAGAGAGCAAAAATAAGGCATAATATGCCGTGTTTAAACGGTGCAGTTTTCGAGGCGGCGATCGAGGATCTACCCTATATTTCATCGCAGTTTGTTCGTAACCAGTTGCGGGCTAGGAAATCTTTGACTAGGTACTTCACTTGGAAACTAAAGCTAAGCCATACCACAAATCATCCGCTAGTCTAGTCACTGTGTTTCAGGAGTGATGGAATTGAATCAAAGTAAAAGTCGCGAGTTAGCACTTTTACAAGTTAAAATCGTCCGATTTCATTCATTCTTTTATGTTAGAAAGGGGGTACTTCAAATATTGTCCCGTAAATATTTCAAGTTCGTCGGTATTGTGGTTCAGAAATTACAGACATCCAACCTTCAGTACTAGGTCCAAAGCCACTCCTATCATGTACCACAAAATAGAAAAGGTACCTGTACTATGGGAAAGAGAGAAGGGAGGGGAGAAATGATAAGGGAAAAGGATGAATGGATGAAACGACGAACGATCCACCATTCATTCATTTCATTTTTCCCTTATCATTTCCCTCTCCCTTCTCTCTTTCCCATAGTACAGGTACCTTTTCTATTTTGTGGTACATGATAGGAGTGGCTTTTTCCCTTTTCCTTCTCTCTTACTTTAGACTGAGATAAGGCGTAAAACTGATTAACCTGTGCGAAGCCGGGGTGGGTGAGCTAGTACTGAATAAATATCTCTCTATTCTTGAACTTAGGCATCTATAGATCGTTACAAATAAGTGTCTCAAAATGATTCTAGACAAGTGGATAATCACTGCCACCTATAAACGCCTCCCTAGTAACAATTCTAACAATAACCAGGTGAACAATGCCGTGAAATTCCAACTCCGACATTGTAGAGTCACGTCCTAGCACGAGACTATTTTATGGCAACACTGACTTCGGACGTGTGCGAAATGTAGAAGATATGACGCGTATTGTACCTACTGATTAATTTAACAGGAAAAGTTTGAATCATAAACGGGATATGAACCCGCGTCCATCCATCCTTTTAGCCGGGACATGCTTTGACAATAAGGTGATCTCATGTCTGAATTTATCTTTAATTTTTATAACCAACTTACGGGGTTGGTAGCGCCATCTATTGAGAAATTTGGGTGTTTGTGGGACCATGGTCCTCGTAGTTCCTGGGTCCGTAGATACATGGAATCCTAAGTTAGGGTCCAGGATCTATGTATGTGATCGGTGGGCGTTATTTATTATTTATTATAATTCTTGAGAATCATCTCAATCAGCATGGTGTCAAGTTACATCAACACAATTCCATCGCATAATTGTACTGTCAGATTTAACGATTTTTTTTTTGCATGATGTTGTACGATGAAAAAGTATCATATTTATTTATGCTCTAGGGTTCAAATTCAAACTATCCCTATACTAAATTTTTTTATCAGTTCAGCCATTTTAGTCGTTGAAGAGTATCAAGAAGACAGATAAAGAGAGTGACAAATTGATTACTTAGAAACAGAAATATAGAAAACTAGCGGCTCGCCCCGGCTTCGCACGGGTATAATAGTTTTTCGCAGCGCACGCATAAGGAATATTTTAGGTGATTTTTTTACACCTTGGGTTACATTATTGGAGTAAGGACCTCTAATTTTTTAGAAAATATAAATTAGCTTATGTCACCCGGAGATAGTGTAGCTTCCCAACAGTGAAAGAATTTTTCAAATCGGTTCAGTAGTTTCGGAGCCTATTCAATGCAAACAAACAAACAAACCATCAAATCTTTCCTCTTTATTATATTGTTATAGATTAGAGATAAATAAATATGTATGGACATTTCACACAGCGCCATCTAGCCCCAAACTAAGCATAAGCAAACATTTTACAAATCTACAACCGCATCTTTATAAAATAATAAAAAGAAGGGAATAATTACGTATGGGTACTGATTAATAAGAAACCTCCTGAATGATAGAATTGATCTCTAAGAAATTTTCATGGCCACAAACCGCTTAAAAAAATGATAAAACATTTTGAAGTCCTGTAAATAAACCTCACTATCGTTTTATATACTTATGAAAGCCGCCCATACACGTTCAATTTCAATTTTAAAATTGATTAATCTTTGTGATTGATCAATTTTATTGATCGTGTAGGGTTATTATTGATAAATGTTTTTCGGTTTCCATGTATGGAAAAAACATTGACGGTCTCGTCAATTGTATTGATCAATCACCATGTTTGATCAATAAAATTGAACGTGTATGGGGGGCCTTAGACGTACATCTAACTGTGAGAGCATAATAAAGACACAATAGAGTCGATTTAGAGTAAGGACAGTTGCGCAATCGCAGGCATTGTACTTCCGAAAGAAACGGTTGTAGGTCGACGTACATACATAATGCATTTAGTTTCAAGCGCAGTTACTGTTGGTAGAGTTTACTGTAGATTCAAGCAAAATAACGTAGAGTACCTAGCAAAGATAGATAGATATAACTCTTTATTGAAGCACCACATTACAGGAACAATCAACAATCACAAACTACCCACACACCGAGATTAGATTAGAGAAAATAAATAAATCGTATAAAACGTTTTAAATGTAGATGGATGCAGGAAGCGAGCAGCCGCTCAAGGTGGCGCGCTCTGGGGGAGGCCTACGTTCAGCAGTGGACGTCTTCAGGCTGTTGATGATGATGATGTTTTAAATGTACAAGTCTTTATTTAAGTCATTTTATATATATAAAGACGTTATAGTCCTTAAAGTTTAGCAACCAGTGGGATTTAAACCCGTGCATTGCAACTCACGGGATTAGACGCACTGCCAACTAAGCTATGGTTACAGCAAAAATCTTTAGGACTTTGTGATTTGGGTTGTGACCTCTATAGAACCTGTATAAGACAGGTAATCTAGATCTATATTACCTCAAATGTAGTTTACACTTTAGAGTCAATTCCATAATAGTCATTCATTGTATTTTTCGTAGTTTTCTTAGCGAACCCTTTCATTTGATACACATATCATGGGCGTAACGAGCTATGGAGAGAGCTATGCTCCATGTTTCCCTGCGAGATAAGATCCGTAATGAGGAGATCCGCAGGAGAACTAAAGTGACCGATATTGCTCTTAGAATTAGCAAGTTGAAGTGGCAATGGGCAGGCCACATCGCCCGTAGAACCGATAACCGATGGGGAAGAAAGGTTCTCGAGTGGCGATCTCGAACCGGAAGATGTAGTGTAGGCCGGCCCCCCATTCGGTGGACCAATTACCTGGTGAAAGCCGTGGGGAGCCGATAGATGCAGGAGGCGAACAGCCGTTCAAGGTGGCGCTCTCTGGGGAGGCCTATGTTCAGCAGTGGACGTCTTCAGGCCGTTGATGATGATGATGATGATCATGGGCGTGTACAAAAAATAACTAGTCCGCCATCTTGGGCCAACCGCCATATTGGATTTAGAATTACGCCAATTAGCTAACCATGCAACTGTCATCCAAACTAAACGCGTAGGTATGTAACTATGTACGTAACTTTTAATCTCAATCAATTGAAGATAAATTATAAATTAATAGGTGGTAGGACTTTTTTGCAAAGTTCGTCTAGGTAGGTACCACCGCTTTGCCAGTTATTCTGCCGCCAAGAAGTAGTGTGCAAGCACTACTGTGTTCCGGTTTGAAGGGCATTGTAGCTAGTGAAAATACTGGGCAAATGAGACTTTACCAATTGATCTCACAGTCTAGAAAACTCTTTTAGACTGTGTGATGTCTCAGGATCGTGCGCAGTGCGCAGTGTCACGCGAAACTTTAATTTAGAGTTCCGAGTGACACTGCAATCTGTAATGGGCGGCCGTGTCGCTTAGCACCAGGCGAACGACTAGCTCATCATGTCTTTGGTTACATAAAAAAAAAATTGTAAATATTATAATCGCTTCGTTGATAGTTATCAGCTGTAAAATTCATTTGCAAGATTTGACTCGAACGTACCTACATACCTACTTACTTAACATAGTTACACAAAAACATTGCAAGTTATAAAAAAGCTTGTAACAATAGCATAGCTTACAGTATTAAATAACAAATACGATTATTAAAAAAAACAATTGACTATTAGTGCGCAGGATAAGGCTGCGCGTGACTGGTAGCTTTGTGTCCAATTATCAACATTGAATAACAGGATGACCAGTAGGATCAACTAAGCTGAGCAAAAAATAGTTGAGCTATAGAGCATAAAATGTTCGGTAATACGAACCATGTCCTACTGCTTGGTACTGCTCACTGCTCTGCACTTGGTTGAACAATCTTTGAGCAGTGAGGAAGTATCGGAATTGAAATGATCTATGGTTCAGAAGCAGATTGCTGTTTATTTTACTTTTTAATTATCGAACGAAGATAATTTTTTTATTAAATAACTAGTGGACTCGCCCCGGCATCGCACGGGTTACTTAGTTTTACGTTCTAAGCCAACAGGCATAGAACGTAGTGAACACATGGGAAAAGAGAAGGGAAAGGGAAAAGGATGCAAGCGAAGCCTGCCTTCCTTCGCCGGCCCATCCATTCATCCTTTTCCCCTATCTTTTTTTCTTTCGCATCCCTCTTCCCTTCGATAGGATGAGTACAAAAAATAGGTAAATAAAAAAATGTTGTAGGTACAAACAAAAAAAACTGGCATAAAAATTACATCCTTGTTTCTTCGTACAACCCGCACTTGGCCATTTTAGAAAACAAAAAGTATTCTAAATGTTATTCTGAAAAATTTGCTATAACCATACCAAATTTCAGCTTACACTATATTGAAATTAATGCTTACGAGTCTTACATACCTAGTACCAACTTGCTTAGATGGGGTATTTTTTGAAACACAAAGAATAACAATAAGAAAAATACAAACACAAAGAAAAAACACATAAAATCTAGGTATAATAAAGAGGTATTTTGTTTCCACCCTTTGACATTGGTAAGAGTTATCAACATTAAAATTATTTCTTTATTGGCACAAGTCACCAGAGTAACATTGCAACTGCAATCAAAATTATATTATCAACAATGTAAACGTCGTAAACTCTTTGAACCCATGTTTTCCTGGTACAACAACTTTATGGTGCTATAAATTTTGCTGACGATGCTTGTTTTAGATGCAAAGCTGTTAGCACCTACATGGTGGTAATAAAAATAATGAATCATCATCACCAGCTCCCTAGCGCAGTGGTTAGGTTGGTAAACCTTATTACGGGGTATTAAACCTGCACTTTTTTGAACGAGCTAATGCTTTTGGTCTGTACCGACCTTTACAGCGTCTCCGAGTGGGACAGTGTCACCGGCCGGGCACCTAAAAAGTTTTTTTTTTTTATGCGATTGAATGACGTGACGAGCTAGTCGTTCACCTGATGTTAAGCGACACGGCCGCCCATAACAGTTGCAGTGTCACTCGGAACTTTAAAACAATAAAGTTTCGCGTGATACTGCACTGCGCACGTCATCCTGAGACATCACACAGTCTAGTAATCAGATTACTAGACTGAGTGATCAGACCATAAAGTCTCATTTGCCCAGTAATTTCACTAGCTACAATGCCCTTCAAACCGGAACACAGTAGTGCTTGCACACTACTGCTTGGCGGCAGAATAACTGGCAAAGCGGTGGTACCTACCTAGACGAACTTTGCAGAAAAGTCCTACCACCTAGTGAAAAAGTACTGCTCTAGCAGTCTAGTATAACGTGATTTCTAATAAATAAATATTTGCGGTGTTGGATAACTATACTTACTTATCAGGGTGCGGAGGACTCCAAGTAAATAGTCATTATAGGTACATACTTTCGTTTATTACTCGGTAAAACATATATCGGCACGTAAAGACGCGGTTGGTGGTAGAGAGACGACTGAGGAGGGCAGGAGTGGAGCGGCTAACGTATGCGATTTTTGCTGCGCTTGCACTCTGCGCCCCCACCTGCATCTATTTCAGACGTTTTAATAAATAGGTGTCTCCTTCCTACGCTCCTGTATGAAATATTTTTTAGTAATTGTAATTGACTTTGTCGTTTTTATCACATTTAAATAAATAAATACCTAGTACCTACTAGCTAGTTCCACAGTTAACGTGGTTAGTTCTGCAACCATAGACTTCGCAACATTGACTATAACTTCCCCTCGTACGAAAATTAGTAGTGTATTTCAACTACTACTTTCATACAAATCACGGGAACCCGTTGATGTCTTTTGTTCCATCCTGCTCTGTCCTTTGTAATTTCGTATAGCTTTGTCTCGTTTTGTTACTTCGTCCCCTGCCCGCGCAGGTGAGTCGTGTTTGTACGAGAAATTATGTTCACGAGCAATCAACGGGTTTTATAATCTTTGCTTCGCAAGCACCAACTTTTTTGCAATGTTAGGATGTGAGGATGTAAGTAATTAGTCGTTAGACAAGTGTAAAAATATAATTTGTTACAGGAAGGCTCGATCGGTCACGACCTGGTGATCAGGCCGATACCAGACTCGATGAGCGCGCCGGTGACGGACGACGAAGCGTTCATGGACCCTCACAGTATGGCCGACATGGTCTCTATCGACACTGGACTGCCCATTGGTAAGAGTTCTATACTAGCAGTTTCTTTAAAGATAAGTTTGTAGCATCATCTTCATCAACAGCCTAAAGGCGTTCACTGCTGAACATAGGAAGTAAAGCTGCGACTTTGAGCGGCAGCTTAGTATACAGGTGAATTTTTAAAGGAGCTGAATGGCCAAATCCATCGGGAATCTACGAAAAAAGTGAAAATGGATAAAACAATCTGCCATTTTACAAAATAAAACTGTAAACGCCATATTCCATAGTGGGGAGAAAGGCCATACATTTTTTATTTTTCAATTTACCCCATTAATAAAACAAAGCTGGTGGGGAGAAAGGGAACAACCGATTGAAATCAGTTTTCCTAGCAACTAATAGATATATCGATACCGTTGATTTAAAAACACACCCTTTTTTGTGGGGTGAAATGCCCTCGCACTTCCCTGCCACCACGGGGGTATAGCAGGGGCTATGTGAGACTTGAACCTACAAAAACACCCCCGTGATCCGTCCGCCGCCGCCGGGATGGGGCGAGATATAGGGTCGCGCGCTCACCTCAGTTACCATTTTTCTCATGAAAATAAAAGCAACCAAACCATTGACATAGAGTTCTAGACAATAGCATCTAAAAGTTTATTCCTTTCCAGTAAAACGCACCATGGAGGCCCAGAACAGCCTGCAGCGAGCACTGAACGGCGCTCAACATATCATCATCAAGCGAGACCCAGCTGAGGGCGACCATATGAATGATTATGGTAAGTCTTCTAGTGAAACTCCTTGGCTTAATAAGGATGTACTCTGCTACCTATATTTGAAAACAAAAATGCATCATGCATACATGTTGCTGTCCTTTTCATATTTTGAATCATTTTGATTGAAATGACAAGGACTGCAACAGTTTTAGAACTGGCATAGTCTTCCTATCTAACACGTGTTCTATAAATCTCACCACGGTTGTTTAGCTGAGACAAAAATAGTCCTAAAGATTTTCACAGCCACTGGGGAATTACACCATAGCTTAGTTGGCAGAAATCCTAATCCAGTGAATTAAAAGCCTCGTAGAAATTCAAATTCCGCTGGTTGCTAAAATTTTCAGGAACTTAATGTCATTGCCGTAGCTCTGCTGTCCACACGTATGATAGAGACAACAGAGCCCATGAGTGAATTTACCTACATTTTAGCGTTTCGGGCGCCAACGGATTCACCCTTTGAAACTTAACAAAAGCTTATCATTTTTGTGTTAATCGTTTGGATAGATTATAATCTATGCTTGTACGTATTAATTTTTTTTGTTAAATATGTTTCGTGGTCTAGTTACCACTAGAACACGAAACATAGTTGTGTACTTTTGTTTGTCCTAATTTTGATGCCAAAAATTCTTAATGGTTGGTGGCTATAAATACAAAGATATTATGAAAACGTAAAAAAGGAAGACCGTACGAGCATAGTTTTGTACACAACATATAAAAAATATCATCAAAATCAGAAAACATAGGTGGAAAAGCGTTGGCACTTTTTGTATGGACGAGTGGGTGGGTAGGTACACTTCGAAACCTAATACTGCATGATAGGTGAGATCATTCGGAATCCTCTTAGAAAATAAAGCTTATGTAGGTACCAACACCTAATCAATGGGAATCGGGAATTTAAAACGTATCCTATTAAACCGTGTTATCTATACAACCATATCTACTTATCAAAGCTTAGCCATAAACAATTAAATCAAACGAGAAGACATCTTTAGATATTACACAAAAGCCTAATGATAAACAGTCGGTAGCTCACGGAACCGGTAACGCGACGTCGATTACCATAATCGATTTAACCACTTGCTGTGTAATCGATTAAACGGGTGGGTTAGTGCGGTCACATCTAACACACGTAAACTAGTAGGTAGACACTTTTGTAAATTATGAATTGTACCCACGGTAAAAGCTGAATTTTCCTGTTTAAAGCACCCCAACTCGTAAGAGCCGGCTAATGGAATATCCAGGGAATGGGCAGCAGCATTCTCCTCGGTCTTTACAATCTATACTGCGATCACCATGATGCCTGCCAAGCGTAGTGCAATTATGGCAAACTCCTTTAATGGGGAGACCTATTATATGCTCAGAGGTGTATGTCTTCCGGCTAATATGACTGGCCTGATAGCTCAGTCGGTAGTAGCTCTGCCTTCGGAACTATAGGTTGTGGGTTCGATTCCCATCCAGGACAAACATTTGTGTGATGAACATAGGTGTTTGTACTGTGTCTGGATGTTATATTGTATTCTATGTATATATTTACAAACAAAAAAGTATCTACCTAAGTATTCTATCAGTTATCTGGCTCCCATAGTACAATCTATACTTAGTTTGGGGCAAGATGGCGCTGTGTGAAATATCCACACATAATAAAAAAAATGTTGACGTATAATTGTCTTGGTTTTTCAAGCTTACATTTCTACGTATGATAATTAGAGGTTTTGTTCAAAAAACTCAATAATTTTCTTAAATAAATATGTGTGGACATTTCACATAGCTCGCCAAATGTTCGACAGCTAATTTGGCACTTACCTATCCCTCTATTATATTCATCTATGTCGTATGACGTATTGCAACGAATTTAAGTACGTCCTAGAAATAAGTGCGAACTTAAGAGCTTTTTATGATTATACTTTTACCGCTTTTTATTGTACTTAGGTACCTAAATTATTTATGTATGAAAACTGTACGTATCCGTCACGAATTACTGATGGTTCAATTAGGTTGCCTGCGAGGGTTTTCAATTTTGAGGTAGATAGAGTCCCTCAAAATTGAAAACCATCGCAGCCTATCTTGTGAAACGTAATTCACTTGATATTTTGAAGCAAACACGTTTGAAAATATTTTATAAAAATCAAACAACAAAACAATACATCGACCGTACTGTTTTCAGCGGGACGCTTTTAAAACCCCGATGCGCAGTTTAGGTATCTATACTTAGACATAAAAAGACAATATTTGTACGAAATCTGAGACGAAAAACGTGACCCGTGCGCGAGATGGCGAGCGATCAACTCCAGATTATCCGCTGAACGTGATTGAGGTCGCACGTCCTGAAGCGGACTCTTTTTTGCGCAGATGCGCATGCGCATGGTTTCGGTTTCAAGGGTTTGGAGCATTTAGGGCACCGACCGATCTATCAGTGCCTATATTGTAAGTCTGATCTGTCGTACACTTACAATATAGGCACTGATATATCGGAATGCAATCAGAATAGGTCCGTCGTGGAGTTTGCTCCAAAGTATAAAATACCTGTCTAGATTTTTTTTTTGCTTTGTTGGTAAGTGTTTTGAATTTAAAAGAATAAACAAATATGTTTTGTTAGCGTGTGTGGTAAGTGATTGTGGGAAGTGTATTACCTATCACGGTATCTATTTTCATTTTTTTATACCTTTGTATTAGTTAAGTAATCGTTTATTAGACAATAGGGATTATAAAAAAAAACATTCTTGAAATAAGCCAAAATGATATTTATTTACAAACACAGACAGGCGTCGTTTAATTAGCACTTAGCTATTATTTGTCAACGAAAAAGGCACTGAGCTAACAGCTGGTGAGAATTTCCCGCGACATTTTGAGCAAAACCTGTCGGCGGCCATCTTGAATAAATCCACAGATAATGTGAAGCAGGTGCTTTTCCTGGCACGTGATTCTAGTTTTTTTATTATGTAGGTACTTATGAGTTTACACTGCTAAATATTGGTTTAACTTATTTGCTATGTCGGGGACTTTCGATCTTTTATTGATAATGTAGGTACTATTAGTTATATATAGTGAAATCTTTATTCGGATCTAGTCAATACGGATATTAATAACACAAAATTATTTAAGTGCGCACTTAAAAGTATTTTTTCTGGACCTACCTAAATTTTATCACAGTAGTAACAGCCCCCCACTCGGTGGTCCGACTAGGGTTAGCACGGCTGGTAGACAAAACTGTCTTCCCCTGTTTTACTCCAAGCAAGTATGAAGAAAGTGACGTAAAACGGGGAAGACAATTTTGTCTACCGTCCATGCTGACCCAACTGGTGAAAGCTGGGGGAGCCGATGGATGAAGGAGGCAAGCAGCCGCTCAAAGTGGCGCTCTGTGGGGGAGGCCCATGTTCAGCAGTGGACGTCTTCGGGCTATTGGTGAATAACAGCTTTAGGTCCTAAATAGCCGTTAAATTCGAAATCTCTTTGTATACGTACCTACAATTATCCACTCACTTATTATTTTACCTTAGATTTAAGTTTTTCTACAATAGGCCCAATTTTGAAGGCTTTAGTTGACAGATCTAAAACTCCTAAAACTGTTGTTGGCCTTGTCAGATAGTCGGCAATTTAAGAGACGGATATATTTTTAGTAAGGTAAAGGCTGTCCACTAAAGCCTTCAAAATTGGGCCTATTATCCATATAAAAATAAATTACAAAAATATTATAAAAAAACTTACAATTATTATTATTATATCTATGGTATCAATATGATTCAATTCATTATTTGTAGATATATATTTATATTATAATACTTACAAACTTTTAGAGATAAAGCATGTGCTTACCTACATTATTTCAAAACCTAAATAGGTCTTAAGGCGGTTCGTATTTTTATATGTTTTTCTATATTTAATGTCAACACGAATTTAATTATTATTTTAATCCGGCACCCTGGATATTTTTTTAATTGTGACAAAGAAAACGTTTTCCACTTTACATTAAATATAAAAAATAAAAAAATCTATCAATCATTAATTTTGTAAATCACACAGTTTTTAAACATTATAATTAGCGTGTCAACACCTATCAGAATCTACATTTTTAAATTTGCACATTTGTTAGATAAAATTTGCATTTATTTGTATTTAACTTAAAAATCACTAAATGCTACGCTGACTATTGTATGACTAGTTTTGTAGAGTTCGCCACTTAAATATAAAAATAGTTTTTACACCTTGCCACAGTAATGAATTACTGACATTTCATTATGTTTACCATTGAACTTTATGCAAAATTTATTGCGACAAGGTACCAGCTATTTTCATGTATTAAAGTCATGTTTTTGTACTATGTAAATATTCAACAAGTATTGCGTCTTGATGGCTGGGGTCATAAGGTCAGACCGAATTATTTAATTACGTCACCTATTATTTTAATTTTATGTTTATTAAAAACGTGATAGACTGATAATGATTATGTAGAACAAGAATAGTCAGCTTGGAAAACGTGAACTAAATTACTTTTAAATTTATTGCTCGACTTCGTGTTTTTATAATGGACTTGAGGATTACTAGCACCTAGTTTTACGGACTAATGCTGTTACACTCTAGCGATCTTTACAGCGTCACCGGGTGGATTTTTACGCGCGACGTGGTGGTGGTGGCGCCTATCCTATAAGTATAATATGTACTAGCGGTCCGCCCCGGCTTCACAGGGGTATAATAGTTATCGCAGCGCACGCGATGTAAATAAAGAATATTTTAGATAACATTTTTACACTTTGGATCACATTATTGGAGTTTTAGTAAGGATCTCTAATATTTTGAAAATATAATATAGCCTATGTCACCCGGGGATAGTGTAGCTTCCCAACAGTGAAAGAATTTTTCAAATCGGTTCAGTAGTTTCAGAGCCTATTCAATGCAAACAAACAAACAAACAATCAAATGTTCCTCTTTATAATATTGGTATAGATAAGCTCAGAGCGACATGATGGGAAGTGGAGTAGGTACCTGCATGCCTACCTATTAATAAATTTAAATAAGTAGATAATATGTGTGGACATTTCACACAGCGCCATCTAGCCCCAAACTAAGCATAGCTTGTACTATGGGAACCAGATAACTGATAGAATACTTAGATACTTTTTTGTTTGTAAATACATACATAGAATAAAATATACCACCCAAAGACCCAGGCACAGAACAAACACCTATGTGCATCACACAAATGTTTGTCTTGACTGAGAATTCGAACCCACAACTTCTCAGTTCAGAAGGCAGAGCTACTACCAACTGAGCTAACAGGCCAGTCAAAAAAAGGGGAGGAGAATGCAACATTAATACATACATAGGTACCTACAGGTAGGTAAGTACTTAGTTAGGTACATAAAAATTGTGAAACCATAACTAGAGTATATCATACCATTTACTCAATCCCTCCCCGACACCGAATACAAATAAACAGCGTCAACAACTGTCAAATCAATCAATCAATAATATATAAAATTTATTAGAAATGGTTACTGGCTCAAAGATTCATATTTTAATCAACAAAACAATCTATTTACCTATACCTTTTCATGTTGGCAAGGCAAGTGATTATAAGGTTTTAAATCAACGTCTTATTTTTTTTTAATGCGATTGAATGACGTGACGAGCTAGTCGTTCACCTGATGTTAAGCGACACGGCCACCCATAACAGTTGCAGTGTCACTCGGAACTTTAAAACAATAAAGTTTCGCGTGACACTGCACTGCGTACGTCATCCTGAGACATCACACAGTCTAGTAATCAGATTACTAGACTGAGTGATCAGATCATATCTCATTTGCCCAGTAATTTCACTAGGTACAATGCCCTTCAAACCGGAACACAGTAGTGCTTGCACAATACTGCTTGGCGGCAGAATAACTGGCAAAGCGGTGGTACCTACCTAGACGAACTTTGCAGAAATGTCCTACCACCTAGTCTCCTTACAAGTCGCTTAAAAACATTTTCACACTACACCCTGTTGAACATAGGCCTCCCCCAAGGGGGGTGTGGTGGCCATAATCATCACACTAGGAAGGCATCTTGATAATCGCAGTAGATTAAAAGCAGGCTGAGGAGAATGCTACTGCCCATTCCCTGGATATTCCCTTACGACCCTCACAAGATATGGGGTGTTCCTTTTCATACGGGATCACACGGCAACTAACATCTTGTTAACCTACAATCTATCTATTCAGGTAGCTCTACTGTCAGTGGAGATTGGCGATTTTGTGTGTGTATAATTAGAGATACAAATCCTCAATTGCTTACCTATTGGTATACATATCTGTAAATTTTAATAGGTATTTACACTGATATAAGTTATCATAATTGTACTCCGAAGTGACAGACACGGCTCGAGGTGGCGCTGAAAATCAGCTGTGCTGAGTCCTCAACCATTTCATGGCACTTAAACATAACAAACAACTACAATAGGTACATCAAAGTGTAAAGTAGGTACCTACTGTCCTTATTAAGGACCACAATATACAGTACGTACCTACTTAAGGACTCCTTATTATACATAATGGATAATTAATTAGCTAGTTGTAAGTTTTCTACTGCTAATTACCTACTTACTATTAATTAAGTACTACTTTATAATTATTTACAATTCTAATTTATTTACAATTCTTAAGCCTATGTTTTTTACAATATCTCTATAAAAAGGAATTTACAAAAATATTATAAAATACCTAAACCTAGAGTGCCACCGGCAGCGGGACAGGACCCAAGCTACCGGTGGTTAGGGCTGCAGAGTGAGGCATCTCCCGACAATACGTGCCGTGTCAAAGAGTACTGCCTTCTGAATCTGACCCTTGATCCAACCGTCTAGTGAATACTACTTATTGTTATCGTACTTGATTGCCATTGAATAAATGCCTTATTTATTTATTTTAATTCATTTATTATTCCAGCGTTCATGGAGCCAGACCACCTAGGCAAGCGGTTCAGGAAGAAACGATCGACGGAGCATAGCAGGCGGA
The DNA here is from genome assembly GCA_910589525.2 of Ennomos quercinarius. Lineage (NCBI taxonomy): Eukaryota > Metazoa > Arthropoda > Insecta > Lepidoptera > Geometridae > Ennomos > Ennomos quercinarius. The sequence goes on from OU342510.1 coordinate 7,418,831, forward strand.
AACGGGAGGCGCCGTATGTCATATACCCGGAAATTCTGGTCATTGTTGATTACGACGGATATAGGTAAGTTGGGGGTATTGTATGCAGATACCTAACTAATCTATGGTAGGGGGTATCTTTGCCAGAGAACCGATATGCGTCGATGTTCTACCGAAAGCGAGTGTGCTCAAGGGTAACCGGCGCGATTTCAATGCGAGACGCCCCATCCTCCTTTTGCCTTTTGCCGTCACACGCAGCGATTGCTGACCGAAGGAATCTTGCGCCACGCATCGCCTTTTTACATTCCGTAGCTTTTGGAACCGATTGGTGTAGCATTTATTTTCACACGGTTTTCCATTTTCGCTATAGAACAGGGAGAGCCAAAAATCCAAATGTGTGACCATTCTTCATTGCTATATGTACCTATTCTATGTCACGTAGGTACCTGCTGAAAGAAATAACTTAGTGCTGTAGTAAAATGGGCGGTGAAATTGTCCTTTTTATATTTGAGTGAAACGTTGCTCCGAAGGGAAAAAAGGTGAAGAAAAGATGGTGGGAAGAAGGTAAAGAAAAGAGGGGAAAGTTGGGGGGAAGGTGTCATGAACTTTGGAAATGGGCTAGGAAGTGGATAATTTAAGAAATGGGCCAGATAAGGAGAGGGCGAATCAGGAAATAAACAAATTTAAATTGACGGCTTTTGGAAATTGTCAAGTTACGTTAGGCAGTGGGCAACTATGGAAGTGGACAAGTTTAGGAAGTGGCCCAACCCAAGTCGCCCCGGTCGGCTTCACAATAACCCTAATTTCATATTTTAGATTAGAATTAGAGCAATTTGCAATTCAAAGTCGGCACTCGTGAACTTGCGTGTTTCCTGCTCCGTGTTTCATGCGCACGTTGCTGCAGTTAAACGCTTTCGTTTCCTTTGCCTTGGGAACTAATGCGTGCAAAAAAACCACTTATTTATTTGTGCAGAAAACAAGTTACATACGAGTAAATGTGATCTTAGAAATTTGGTTTTGTAATGATCTCGAAAATGAAAGTATAAATAAAAAAATAAATAAATAAAAAATAAAAAAAATAATATGTTTATTAAGGTGGAACGTTTCACTAGCGCGGCAAATTCAGATTTTCTTGCGTTCTTTTGCCAATAATAGCTTAATTACTCAACGTGATTACTTGAAAACTAATTTTGCGCAAATAAATAGAATGTATCAATAAATTACAATTAAAAGTATCACCTATTTATCATTGGTTTAGCGACAAATAGCAATAGACTGAAAAACTAAGAAGAAAATTGATCGAGGCCCTATATTTTCAACCGACTTCAAAAAAGGGAAGTCTTCAATTTAGTTGTATTTTTTTTGTTTGTTACATTAGAACTCCGCATTTATAAGTCAATTTGGAAAATTCTTTTTTATCGAACTTTGTACCTACCTACAGCAGATTAGTCCATTAGAAATTTCATCAAAATCGGTTTAGTGGTTTCCAAAATCAAAATACTTAAAACTGGAAATAATGTCATCCAAGTATTTCTCAGTACAAAATTTTGAATTGAAGTCGATGTAACGCCTTTTTTAAAAGCAAATAATGTCATTATTTCTTCAGGTTGCACGGCGGAGACAACGTGCAAATAAAGCGGTACTTCGTATCGTTCTGGAACGGTGTCGACCTGCGCTACAAGTTGCTGAAAGGCCCCAGGATACGGATCTCTATTGCCGGCATTATTATATCCAGGGTAAGTACTACCTATTTAGTAGACGCAAGAATCTTTATACACCGAAATAGTCATAGCAGATAAAACAAAATAATCTATTTTTTATAAATGCATAGGGCCGGGCCGCATTTGACCGCAATCTCACCTGGGCCCTAATTCTGTATGAAAACTCAGATTCCACACGATACGAAACCACGTCGTTATCGTGTCTTGTTCAAATCGTGTCACAGCATTAGAAATACCTTCTCTTTACATTATGTTATTTTTAATTTGAATAAATATTGATATATTAAGTGGTGGTAACTTTTGACGTGTTGATGTTTCGGAACGTGTCTCAGTGGAACATTATGATTTTTGACAGTTCAAATCGCGTCATTTCCAAATTCATTTCGCGCGGTTTTGTTTCCATTTCATAGAGAATAGATTTTTGCAGATTTCTTATATAAGACAAGGAATTCGCGTGGTTTCGAAGTAAGGAATCGTAAAGTGGTCATACAGAATTAGGGTCCTGATGTGAAATAGGGGCCAGACCCCCAAGCATGCGCACCGCAACCAAATTTTCTCGACACTATCTCGTGAGAGACCGTGACAAGGCTATGGTAGCGCCGAAGTGTGTCTCACTCTAACAGCGACGACAAGTTTTCTATTTCATTAAGCGACAAATCATAATAAACTTACAATTGTCAGTCAACCTGACTGACAATCATCAGTCACGTATAGTATTTTTGTTATATGAAACGCAGTTTGGCGTGTTCGACTGACATTTCGCGCGTCTAAGGCCTAGAAGATGTGCTCTTTAGTAGATACTTATGGTGTCGTAATTTTTTTATTTTCTTTACCTACACGTGAACCTCGCATTTCAGTAGATTAGAACTGAACAGAGCAGACATTTTTGTTGCCGTCTCATTTCCACTTCACTTTAGATATAATGGTGGAAGTGAGAGTGGTTATATTTTTAATTGGCATTTAACTTTTTTCAGTCCAGCCTAAATTAGGCTACCGATACACTATTTAGGCTTAGATTTAGCCACTAATGTAGTAATAGGTATACCTGCTTATTCTGTGATAGTACTAATAATAAGTAAAACAAGGTATAATACTTAAGCAATTGTTTAAAACATTTTAATCATTTATTAATTTATTAATTTACAAATCAATGGAATTTGGAATTTAACTTATGTATATTAGATACACCTTCGTGTTCAGTTGACCATAAGTTTGAAGCCAACGATTTCATCGGTTTCTATACAAAGCTCTTCTATGAAGTCCTTTTTAGATTTAGGATATCCCTCCAAAACTGCTTCTAGCATGTCCGAGCACATTCTTTTTCTTTTTCTAAAAATAACAACATTATAAAAAAAAACAAGTCAAAAAAACAAGAAAATACAAGAAAAAACAAGAAAAAAAGAAACAAAAAAAAACAAGTAAAAGTAGTACTTAGTAGTTTTTTTGTAAAATACAAGTCTCCTAGGTACAAAGTACAAGTCTCCTAAATACAAGTCTACCTTTCCTGCGGCGTAGTCTATCTAGGTACATAATATAATTTATCAAGATCGTTTCAAACGTTATATCGTGAACAAGTTACAGACACTCAAATCAAATATACTATAGATACACGTCTCTATGAAAATCCAACCTCAAAAGTGTCCCCGCGCCAATGCGTTATAGGTACAGATATACACCTCTCCAGCTAATATAAAATAGTCCACAAACGGTTGTTTCATTTTTATAATGAACCATAGCACCCTGTAATAGTGTTGTTATTTAAGTTATATCTTAATGAGGCACGGTCACACGTGACTGAGAGCAAAAACAAGGCATATGCCTTAATCAAAAAAAACAAACACACTAATAAAGCATTAACAACATAAATTTTGTATATTTATTTCCATACTTAGTCTAAAAAAAGTCGTAACTAAAAACAGACAGCTTATTTTAAATAAAACAAGGTTTTCACTAAGTGACCTATCTGTTTTGATTAATCAAAACAGGTATTTAGAATGCAAACAGGTTAAAAGTTTCAAAGTGTAATTAAAGTACTTGAAATTATCTACAAAAGCATATAAAAGTAAATATGCTGGACTTGCGAGGAACGAAACTATCTGAAAGTTAGAAATGTCAAAACCTTAAAACGAGTTTTCTGAGCAATGGACAAAAATGAGATAGGACCTTTAGTCATACGTGCGACGATATTTCATCCACAGTAACGATTTGTAGACCAGGGTCGATAATTTTTAAAACCAAAAAAAATAATAGTAGGATGAAACCCATTAGAAAAGGAGGGGAATATTATAAATATAGTTTTAGATCTTTTTATTACCTACAACTTTGCCATTTGACTTTTTTCGATACGACTTTTAGTTTTGCCGGAAATCGAGAAAAACCATTTTTTACCCTTAAAAACTCACCCCCATCCCCTTCCCGACCTCAGATCGCCCGTAAATTATTTTTCCTTTCATTTTTATAATATTCCCCTCCTTTTCTAATGGGTTTCATCCTACTATTATTTTTTTTCACTTTTTATTATTTTTCAAGGCTTCTACCCTGGTCTATTGACAAAGTTACTTTGTTTGTAATACCTATCTACTTAGGTATAGTAGGTATAGCTATATACATAGTTCCCGTCACGTGAGAAGGACTCTGGTTGATCTGCGCACCGAGCGATTTTTTAACTACTATTTGTTCCTAATTTTAAAGATACTTAAATAAACTTGAAAGTAAAACAATATTATAAGGTTACGCAGCGACGAACGGTAGTGATGGACCCCCTGTAGGTTAACTATAATAGAATGGTCGCGACTTTCCATAGGGTCTGCTCTTCCAGTGGATGTATCCTTCTCGATCCTCGCCTCCCGGCAACGGCCCAACCCTAGGCTCGCGCCCCAGGGGTACCCTTGAGCTAGTTGCCTCATGTGCCTATAGGTACCCTTTTTGTATAGTTCAACTATAATGCTTAATCTTTGCTGTAAAGGACGATCGAGACACCAACAAAAGAAAGAATAGGAGGGTATTATACGTTACCTATATTCTCTAAGATATTTATCATGTTCCCCCATCATTTCCTTCTTCTCATCAGCGCTGATGACTTCTGTAGAGTTCCTCAATACTTCGAGTTTACCTTCAAGAGTGGACACACTCTTTTTAATCTCCTCTATTGTAGTTTTAGCAGATTCTGTGGTCGGAGTCGATGTTAGAACTTTGAGCTTGCTTTCGAATGTTTTTAGGGAGGTTGTCTTTTCGAGCAGATCTTGTGCTAGGACTTTTAGTTTTGCGTCGTAATCTGTGAAGAAAGAGTAACGAAATATTTTTTTGTTTATCCTTAGCACAGATAAATAATACTATATTATATGTATAACATCACAGAATAAAATAATAGTTACAATGTGCAGTGCAGGTAAAGTAGGTACTCTGCGGTGCGGTGCGTAGTGTACGTTTTTTGTGTTTTGTTGTGTATTGAATGGTTTCAATCTGTCACGCGATTTGTTGACTCCACCGCTGGATGAAAGCCGCAACACGCCTCCTCGCGATACAATTCGCTGGATGGTCGAGCACAACATGCCTCCGCACGATGCAATTTGACCGGTTGAGTCAACAAATCGCGTGGCAGATTGCATCGGCGTAGAGTTCTTATGAACCACACTCGGTTTTTGGTTGCTTTATGAATTTGAAAAACATACCTACTTAATCAGATAGGTACTCGAGTAAGCCTTTGGTACGTACTTATTATTTTACTAGGTGGTAGGACTTTTCTGCAAAGTTCGTCTAGGTAGGTACCACAGCTTTGCCAGTTATTCTGCCGCCAAGCAGTAGTGTGCAAGCACTACTGTGTTCCGGTTTGAAGGGCATTGTAGCTAGTGAAATTACTGGGTAAATGAGACTTTATGATCTCATCACATAATCTAGTAATCTTGTTACTAGACTGTGTGAAGTCTCAGGATGACGTGCGCAGTGCAGTGTCACGCATAACTATATAAGGTATATTAATTTAGAGTTCCGAGTGATACTGCATCTGTTATGGGCAGCCGTGACGCTTAACAGCAGGCGAACGACTAGCTCGTCACGTCATTCAATTACATAAAAAAAAACCTACTTATTACTTTATTAGTTTTCTGTGATGGTGTCTCTACCTGTTGTAGGCACCTACAATACCTATCTACCTATTATTGAAGGAATATTTTTGTCGAGGTAAATACGTAGCTATGTAAGCAAGTAAATAAAGAACTAGATAATTATACTTACTTCAAAAATTTCGAGTGAAACTTCGTGCCTACCTATCTATGTAGGCAAAGCCAAGTGCGCCTCCTTCGTGTTTTTATCTCGTAGGTAGGAACCTATATCTCGTGGTAATAATGCAAAGATATTACAAATACACTCATACCTTCTAAATCACCATCACCGGTATCAATCTCCGGCTGTATAGCGGCATAAACCTTTTGTTTCCCGTACAATTTGCACTTTATTTTGCCGCCTTCACTGAGCGCATCCAACGCTTTTTGAACCGCCCCCTTTGTAAAAGCACCCCGCAAGTTTACGGTGACATCGGCACATGAATACGGACGGTTCGTGTCCGTTAAATACTTTAAAACCGCTTCACTTGCCATTACGTTTAAGTTTTAAAAGCTTTTTTTACGAAATGTACCTAATATGAAAAATTGGCAGAACTTTTCCGATTTCCCGCCGAGTTCAAGATTGCCAGCTGTGGCATTTTAAAGTACCTAAAAATAGCTATGCTGTGAATGTTATACCACAGAATAGATATATAGATTATACTCAAAGCCAAAATATATCTAAAAAATATGTATAAATACGTAATGGAAAATCCCTAGTAGTAAGGCCGCTTGTTCTTTGTATATCTACATTACTATACCTACATGTTCGCATTCTGTATTGCACACTAACGTTTTACTAAAGTGTTACACATAGGTACTGTCAGGAATTTTAAACACTGTCAAAAAGATTGCGTAGGTTCACTGAAGAAAATATTGTATGGCACAGCAATAAAATATTTTCTTTCTTGTCTATTTTTTGCATTTACATCCAAACAGGGAATTTTCCGTGCCCTGGCAACATTTGTTTTTTTTTTAAATTTACGTTCCGTTATACGTATTGCGCACTTTTCTGTAACTACCCATACAATTTATAATGTTGCAAATATCAAAACTAGATTGTCCCCTGTTTTATTATTAGATCAATTAAATTTTATTGCTTATTTCGTATTAGTCATGGAAATTAATGCAAAGAAAAGTAACGTAGGTACCCGTTTACAAAACGTGAGGTAAATTTTGGCATGATATATTGAATAGATTTGTATAAATTAACAACACCTGCAGCGATGATGATTATGAGTGGTGATTATTTAATTATCATCGAACAAAATCAATTCTCATAAGAAAAACAAAAGGACAAGGAAAAACGAGTTACAGTGAAGTTAGCAGCTAATTAAAGAGATCGTAAATTCGTTTTGTGGTCGATTCAAGGTTAGAAAGTCACTTCTGTGAACTTAACGCTCTAGCCACGCCACGTGATGCAGATGATAAAAATTTCCTAAGATCATAACATTAAATCATATGAATATATTATGAATGAATTTATGTTTGATCGTTTATCAGTAGAACTGGTATTTGAATTCATCAATTCTATCTAAAAACAGTTTTTCAAAGCCAATCTTTATTAGTAAGGTTCAAGGCCAACGTCAAGCAGGAGATTTTGAGGTTATACTTATTATTAAAAAAATCTTGCAAAATACTAGGTACAACATGCCCCTTGAATTGTTCCCAATTTTGCTAGAAGTGTCTCATGAGTAAAAGACTCCGTCCGACGCTACAACTGAACGCAAAATATTTCTACAAAGGTGTACCAACTTTTTTCCAGGGTAGAGACGCAACACCATACCTAGAAAGGAACCGAGTGGGCAGGGATGCCATCGACTCGGCAGCCGCGCTCACAGACATGGGCAAGTATCTGTTCAGAGAGCGACGGCTTCCAGTCTACGACATTGCTGTCGCTATCACGAAGTAAGTTTCAATTTAAGGACACGGTTTATTTTTAATATAATTGTTTTTATTTTAAATAATACTTGACAAAACCAAGCGTGGAAGGTGACGAATGACGATGCCGGCCGAAGCACTTTTTTTTTGTAACAAACAATGATCAAATGAAAATTACTGTGTTCTACAGCAATAGGTAATTATTCAATAATTATTCAAGATGGCAAATATTGGAAAACACAAAGGTCACTAAAAAAACTAGCTATCTTTTTAAAATTCTAATGAGACAATGAACATTCCAGCAGTCGAGAATTTTTCTAATCGGGTTGCTTAACGAAGAGTGACCTTTGTCTATCATAAAATACATTAAACAACTAACAATAATTTTCAACGTGTTTTCTCTACGTATTTATTAAAAGTAGGTATCTACCTGCGACATTTGATTTTGTATTAGAATGACAAGTTGATCAGATTTTAGGCTACTTTTAATCGTAAATATATGAATGTCAACATACTTTGTAAGTAATTTATTCCACTTCTTATGAAAAGCCTATTACCAAATTTCACGATTACAATATATCTTGAGGAATATAATAGTTATTCAAATTTTTATTACACTCGAACACGATTTAAATATCAAGTTTATGCAAAGTGGAAGTTACAACACTCACTTTACCAGATTCAAAGGTAAAGTCTGATTAGTGTGAGCATGATAAAAGCGATGCATTCGAATTCAACACATCTGTATATCTTTTATGTGTTTCTTGACCATGATCTTGATATAACCAGCTGTTTTGCATATACCCTTTTTATTACTGGCCAGCTTGGACTGGTTCCAATAATATCGATTACGTTATGTTAGTTTTACTTTTTGAAAATGATCGATACATTCCGATTACGGTTTACGAACCTTCTCGATTTATTTGGTCAGGGAGACCAGTCATGGAATTTGCTTCAAAGTAGTAATATTTAATTTATGTTCTTGCTTCGATTGAGGCTGCACAGGTAACAACGTAAGTATGGTTTAGTTAATTTTAATTTGGCGCCATTATTCCAATTTTGGTCTTTTAGATAAGTTTTTATAACTATTTTAATACTGCCAAAAGGGCAATGGTCAAAGATCAATGAAGGTACCAGTACTGATTTGACCAACAGGTATGACATGTGCCGACGACGCAAGGGTGGTCGCTGCACAAAAGGCACCGCTGGTAAATTCACTTTAAAACCGTCCATGGATTGCGAGTGGTTGCATTAACAGAGGCTTCAGAGTGATACATTAATTTGGCTTGATAATCTTAATCCATGAGGTAAAGGATTTGGTAATGGCGCTGAATATGTTTTACCCGATCGGCATTACACAACACCATTTTTTAAACCGCTTGTTCAAGGCGAACAATCGACCGTTAGTAGTATTCCATTTCGAAAACGGAATGTCATAAAAATCAGATCTAGGTCGTTGAGATGAAACATTTGGGGTGTATTTATTATTGAGTTTATGTTATTTCCGTAAAATTTCAGACTAGACATGTGCAGAAGACAGTATGCGAACGATGCGTGCAATAGAGGGACAGCAGGTAGGCGTGTTTCAAAACTTGATACTTTTACAAGAGCACGCCTTAATTCATCGTCCCTCACCCCTTTATTCACATTGGGACCACAATCCACTCGATACCTTTATCCAAATCCGTGATATCATATTCGCACCTTGTGAATAATACTCTGTCTTTTCCGCAATTGTTTTATTCTTCTAGATACTTTGCAAGCCCTTTCAGTTTTTACCAACAGAAAGTTCTTATCTTGTAAATAAATACAATTTGCTCTTCATCTTTCTTAGTTTAGCCATTCAGTGTTGTGTATTTTATTTTCTATCACGATTTTCATTGTATTGCCTGTTTCATTTATTATTGAATGTTTTTAGATAATTATATTGACATCATCGACTTTGTATGACTGTGTTATAGACTTTACGTAAGATAAACATTTCCACGGGTACTTATTTTAAATATTTATGGTATAATATATGGTACTGCATGGATTGCTTTATATTACTAAATAGACCTTCCTTTGTTGTGTCTAACGGAAAGCTATTTTTTGCAAATATTGAATAACAATAATAACATTTTCCCAATAAGGTTTCATAAATTTATTCATTGGACAACAATGTCATTTTTGGTTGCCATAAGTTACGTAAGTCCTAATAGACTTGCTTGATTGATATGAAAACAAGGCCATGGCAAGTATATAAAAAATACTTAAAATTTTATCGTAAATTAAATGAAAACTATTAAGATCCCGCTATTTATTATTATTATATTTATTATGTCTTTTAAATTGTATATTTTAACGCAGGCAGAATGCACCAACCTTGCCAACGCTTTTACAATCGTTTTGTATCACGTAAAATGGAACGTAACGATAAATATTGTCTAATGGCAGCGTGGCGGTAAAATATCATACTTTTTAATTTGGCTCACGCGGTTAAGTTATGCAGCCAGTGAATATTTTCATTTTATTTTGCTAACTTCGAATAATTTGCGCAACACATTAATGCTTAGGCTTTAAAAATCTCAACCCTGCTTTTGCATGTCTTAACATTATGCATGTTGGAAAGATGAAGTCACTAAAACCTTATTCATAAACTTTTATTTATATAGTGAGTATTTTTTTATTTATCTACTTATAAGAATATTTATCTACCTACATGGAATGTGTACATCTGCATTTTTCATCAAGAGACTTTGTAAGTAGATTTCATTCTTTTAATTATTAAGCACTTACTTATTCTAGTTTTCCTACCATTTCATGTTCCCATAAATCCAATTTCATTTTGTTCCATATACCCGCAAGCTTGAACCATGTTATCTTTGATACTGTAGGAATTTAATAATTATGATTTCAGTAAAGTTGATTTGAATGATGTATTTTTTATACATACGTAACTTTACCTATCTATTTATTAGTTAACCTAGATATTTGTTTTTGTTTAGTAAGTTCTTGTAAAAGGAAAACTTGAGTTAATTTTTTTTTAAAGAAATGATAGCTTCTATTATAAATTATTATTTAGTGAACATATTCGTTTTACATTTACTGCTAACCATATTATATTATTTATTCGGCAACTTTGTTTCGGATAGCTGATAGCTAGATAGATTTCCTTGTGGGTTTGACAAAACGTCACTTTATCTATGATTTACTATCTACTCATGAGTTTCGTGATTGGCTGTCTCTTCTCCAATCACGTGACGAAAATGTTGACTCTCAATATGGCCAGTGGATGTCACTGTAAAAGTTCAAACAATACACTAACAGATGTCGCTACTCATTAAGGAAAAGTAAGCAGTAAGCAATTCAATTAGATTATAAAATATAAACTCATATTTTGTCCGACTAGAATGATAGAAAAAAAATCTCATCTATTATGCTATCAGTTATCCTAGAATAAGTTTTTGGTAGCCACCTATAAAGAAAATCCTCTAAACTGATGTTAACATAAATCAGGTTTCGCATACGTCGGTGGCGCGTGCGTAGTTAACAAGAGATTGGAGAAGGTCAACTCCGTGGCCATTATTGAAGACACCGGCGGCTTCTCTGGAATCATCGTTGCAGCGCACGAAGTTGGCCACTTGTGAGTAACCATGTCTGATAATAATTGCTTAGCAGATCGTTGTCTCTCTTACTCACAGGGAGATGGTCGGCTTGGTAGGGCGCCGTCTCTGTCACTCACAGGGAGGTGGTCGCGTTGTTAGAACGTCGTCTTTATCACTCACAGGCAGAAGGTCGCCTTGGTAGAGCGTTGTCGCGGGATCCCACGCGATCACCCTGTCGTCGCCGCCCAAGACACGTCTTGAGCGACCCGGATGATCCTATAGCAGCCGTTGTTTCGGCTGCGCTAGGATCACCGGACCAGTCTAGCCCTTCTGGTTCAGGTACCGCTTTCGGCACCGGTATAGGGTACCACACAACCAGACACCGACCCCGCCGCGCCGCCGGCGAGGTCAACGTACCCCCCGTAGGTTAGCTAGAACGGTCGCGATTTTCCATAGGGTCCACTCTTCCAGTGGATGTAGCCTTCTCGATCCTCGCCTCCCGGCAACGGCCCAAGCCGAGGCTCGCACGCCAGGGGTGCCCTTCAGCTAGTTGCTTCCCACTTTTGACGGCTGGGCGCCCTAAGCGCCTCCCGCCCCCCGCTCGGTGACGCTGTAAAGGTCGGTAGCGACAAAAAAAGGGATCCCACGCAATATTTTGTAGAAAGTGTCGCTCTAGCCGCGGAACACCCACAGGATCCTACCCACAGCGAACGCGCCGGTTTGAATAGCGTTTCATTTGTATTCTTGCTCTACCTATATCCATAATTCCAGGCTTGGAGCAGTCCACGATGGCAGTCCACCGCCATCTTACCTCGGGGGTCCGGGCGCTGAGAAGTGCCGGTGGGAAGACGGCTTCATCATGTCAGATCTCAGGCATACGGAGAAGGGATTCCGATGGTCACCATGTTCGGTGCAAAGCTTCCATCACTTCTTGAAGTAAGTCTTAGAAGTTACTCTTTCAGCGGATGTTTCCTAATCACTTAGCACACAAATCAATAGCCGGAAGACGTCCACACCTGAACATAGATCGCAGGTATTTTTTATTATGAAGGTTTGGAAACACGCAGTTTCAATTAAGGCTCTCACAACTTGTGGGCTATCATGGTCCCAGTCCCCCCTTTCGGGATAACATACCAATTCAAACTCACCTTGTATCTTACCTCTATCTGTCGCTTTACATTTTAATCTGAGGTAGGTACTATTTTATTCTGTGGTTTAGTGAAAAATGTAGCTTAGGTATATTAGGTTCACGCAGCTTTTTTATTTTGCATTATTTTTAGGCACCTTTTATGAGTGTTTGTACAGTAAGGCCACTATGTCAGTCCGACTACAGGACCAGAGTACGGAACAAATTCCATTGCAAAGAGGCGTGAGACAGGGAGACGTTATTTCTCCGAAACTGTTCACAAACGCATTGGAGGATGTTTTCAAGCTCTTGGAGTGGAAAAGATCTGGCATCAACATAAATGGCGAGTACGTCACTAACCTTCGTTTTGCCGATGATATAGTCATAATGGCGGAATCGCTCGAGGACCTTAGCACCATGCTCAACGACCTCAGTAGAGTCTCCCAGCAGGTTGGTCTTAAGATGAATATGGACAAGACAAAGATCATGTCTAATGCTCATGTTCCACCTATACCGGTAATTGTTGGGAACGATACTCTCGAAGTTGTCGACAAGTATGTCTACCTGGGACAGATTGTCCAATTAGGTAGGTCCAACTTCGACAAAGAGGTGGCGCGAAGAATCCAACTCGGCTGGGCAGCGTTCGGGAAGCTTCGTCCTATCTTTTCGTCCAAAATACCACAGAGCCTGAAAACGAAAGTTTTCAATCAGTGTGTGTTGCCAGTGATGACTTATGGAACTGAGACATGGTCTCTTACTGTTGGCCTCATTAGTAAGCTCAAAGTCGCGCAGCGAGCTATGGAGCGAGCTATGCTCGGTGTTTCCCTGCGAGATAGGCTCCGGAACGAGGAGATCCGCAGGAGAACTAAAGTGACCGATATAGCTCTTAGAGTTAGTAAGTTGAAGTGGCAATGGGCAGGCCACATCGCTCGTAGAACTGACAACCGATGGGGAAGAAAGGTTCTCGAGTGGCGACCACGAACCGGAAGACGCAGCGTAGGCCGGCCCCCCACTCGGTGGACCGACGACCTGGTGAAAGCCGCGGGGAGCCGATGGATGCAGGAGGCGAGCAGCCGCTCAAGGTGGCGTGCTCTGGGGGAGGCCTATGTTCAGCAGTGAACGTCTTCAGGCTGTTAATGATGATGATGATGACCTTTTATGAGCAGACAGCCATGTCGCTTAACATCAGGTGAACGACTAGCTCGTCACGTCACTCATAAACATAAAAAACCTAACTTTATGGGCTGGAAGGTCATAAGCTGCTTTAAACTATCCCGCAAAGTTGTCTACAAGTAAAATTTTTCACTCTTTCGACTAAAGCCTTATTTAACGCTTTCCAGCGGTGACACAGCGACTTGCCTGTACAACTCTCCTCACGAAGACGACTCTTTACCGCGGGTGTTGCCAGGACGGTTACTCACGTTAGACGCACAGTGTCGGAAGGATCGAGGGACGAGGTAAGAACTTCTGCTATTTGCTTGGCGATTTTTTGTCTTGTCTGATAAACATCTAATCCGCCGTTTCCGAGATATACTTTGGTTCAAGCATAGCCCGAGTGCAGGGTACGGATCTCTGCATTTATTACAGTTCAAACTCTTTGTTTTCTATAGGCTATAGCAATGCAGGAGAAATGGGGGAGGATTTTCTCTCTTCCATTCCCACTAATTAGAAGATTTTTAATTTTGTATTACTGTTTTCTAGACTAAGACGATTGAAAAAATCTCCCTGCTCACCCAGTTTTTTTAAAATCGCCTTCAGTAGTTTACATTTTTGATTCCTGGCAACATTTTACACAAGTACCAACTTTACCAACTGTACATACCTATTCATCACTTTCTTACGCGTGACATTACAATATGTAATGTAAGAAAGGGATGAAAACCATGAGCAACGTTATTCAAGTCACGGCCACATTTCCTTGCTTTAAAGTGTTGTTTGTTTAAATCTAAGTTTCTTTGTTTTTTTTCAGCGCATGTTTCAAAGACGAGCGTGTATGCGCGCAACTATTTTGCTTTGACGCAGCGAGTGGGTACTGCGTGGCGTACCGACCCGCCGCTGAAGGATCACCGTGCGGGGACGGACAGGTAACTAGCGCTGTAAAGCTCGGTACAGACCAGCATTGAGGTCATTAAAAATAATACCCTTCTAAAAAAAGAATTAAACCGACTTCTATCGCCTTAAATCGTATACTGAGAACATACTTGGGTGACATTATTATCACTCTAACAATAATATTATTATATAAATGCTAAAGTTTGCATAATTTCAGTCAGTACTGGTCAATATGAAGTCCAGCGTACTAGTATAATAGAGGTCAGTGTTTTTCCCTCTTCACGCCGCAACAGCTGAACAGATTTCAATGAAGAACGCAGATAGCTTATCACACATACTTAAATCAAACAGATACACAGCCTATGAAAATCAAACCACCGCTTTGCCAGTTATTCTGCCGCCAAGCAGTAGTGTGCAAGCACTGCTGTGTTCCGGTTTGAAGGGCATTGTAGCTAGTGAAATTACTGGGCAAATGAGACTTTATGATCTGATCACTCAGTCTAGTAATCTGATTACTAGACTGGGTGGTGTCTCAGGATGACGTGCGCAGTGCAGTGTCACGCGAAACTTTATTGTTTTAAAGTTCCGGGTGACACTGCAACTGTTATGGGCGGCCGTGTCACTTAACATCAGGTGAACGACTTGCTCGTCACTTCATTCAATCACATTAAAAAAAAAATGAATATCAAACCTCAAAAGTACCCCCGCGCCATTGCTATACTTATACAGATATTTATAACTCTCCACCTAATGTAAAATAGTCCATAAGTGGTTGTTTCATTTTAATAATGAACCATAGTACCCTGTAATAGCGTTGTAAAACAATATGTGAGTTAGGTACATCATTTTCATTAGGCGCGGTCACACGCGACAGAGCAAAAACAAGGCATGCCTATGCCTTGTTTAAAAGGTACCGTTTTCGAGGTCGCCGCCGTGAAAACGGCACCGTGGATCTACCCTATTTTTTCCTATTTTATCGCAGCCCATAGGGCACTTATCATCCGCCGGTGAAACCGCGGGGCACAACTGGTCATCTATAATTTTTCCAGTTATTTTTATTTAAAATCTTAACTACTGAGTCGATTTTGCTATAAAAAATCTATGTAACCAATCTGAAAGTATATCTACCTACTTGGATCTTATGTTTTCAATGAGCTAAATAAATGTAAACGTTTAATTTTATTACTTCGAGGTTCTAGTTTTGTGCTTTTTTACTTTGATACAGATCCGTTTCAGAAGGAAAATCAAGCAAAACGAAGTCATTTCACAATCAAAGAACATTTTAAAATATGGACATCGCGTTGTTTCACGACTTTATCTTTTTTTTAGTGTGTTTTAAAGTGCGTGTGTGTGGGGGTGTGTTTGTGTGTGTGTGTGTGTGTGTGTGTGTGTCTTGTAAGTGTATTTCTGAAATAATGTTATTATTTTCCAGTATTGTATAAACGGGCAGTGTATAACCGAGCATGAGAACATAATACCGGACTACTCGCAACACACGCCGAGCTACGTGCGCCCCGAAACGAGTCCGTTCTACGGGAACATTACCAGGTGCGTAACGTTTATATAACTTTGAAGTTTATTGACAGTTTTTATAGATTTATTGTCAGTTTATATAGATTTATTGGAAGTTTAGATAGATTTTTGCATGTATAGATAATTTTATTGACAATTTAGATAGATTTACTTTGTTGATTTTATTGGTATCTTAGATCTCACCTTAGTTTTAGTGACAGTTTAGATAGCTTTGTATTGACAGTTAAGTTAGACTTAGTAATACTTTAGAAGGGGAATTGTGGTATAGACAGCTTCATTTTCACGATTTTAACAAACGCCGGATCTCCACCTGCAAGAAAAGTTCTGCAAGTGTCGGACCGTTTATAAGACTGTAGTTTGGAAACGTAAACTAGTGTAAACTACAATAGTTTACACTTTCAAGCTAGTCTTATAGACGGTCACACTTCTTGCAGGTGGAAACGCAGCCTAACGAAGAAGTTCCCCACTAGTGCGGTAATTTAGTTAATTTATTTTGAGAATAAATGCTGCCAGTTTCATAACATATTGTTAAAGCTGCTCTATATTTTAATTTTAATAGGTCGGCATTGCTTGCTATGAAACACAATCTACAAGGTTAGGTTATTGATGAATTTACATGTTTTAATCAAAAAATTCAATAAACCTCTCAAAACTAACCTAACCTAAGTAGATATTTTCTTTAGTGCTAAGTTTCGTCTAGTTTCACCTCACAGAAAAGTAACCACACAATATCATAATCACAACGCAGACGAAAAGGGTGAGAATAAACACACTCTCACTCGATGTCTACGTGTGTACAATCAACACAATGCACATCCCAATACTAATACAATTTTTTTTACACATAACACAGTTACGAAGCAACAACACAGGCATACGTAGCTAGTACAACAAAACCACCGACGCCACAAAACTATTTTCCATACCAAAAGACAACAGCAACAACAACAACCACAACGACAGAAAGCGTATTCAAATTCTACCAGTTCACAACGAGAAAACCTTTCGTGTTCACTGAAAAGACGACCCAAGCAAGCACCTACCCGCCATCTTTAAATAAATACTCGATCACATCAACGAAGAGTCCGTATGACTTCAAAGATTTCGCCACAAGGCCTACGAAAACTACAGAAAAACCGAGTCAAACCAAGAGAGGTTTCTACAACAAAGATGCGTTTGACACTTACTTTTCGAGGTCGACGACGAAAAGTCCGTACCAAGATAAAGGAGTGAAACCAGTTTTTAAAATAGGGACTTACTACTCCCAAGCGAAAGCTAGCGACAACTCTATAAGACCTGACGCTAATTCGCAGCAAGTACAAATTGAGCCCGCGAGATTACTGTTCTCTTACCAAAGGAATTTGACAACGGGAGAGATATTACAACATTAGTGCCATAATGACACTTATTGGTAAGATATTAAGGATTGGAAGGCATTGGAGTCATTCTATCGCATCGTCATTCACGGACATCCTTTCAGCATTTTCTGTGGATTCATGCATACACATCAGTTTCATACACTCGAAACTTTCAACAAGGCAATACAAGATATATGAAATATTTGTACAGAAGTATTTCTTTGCTATTGCAATTCTTGTCTTGCCTGATACATATTTACAAAAAATTTTAGCCACACAGCTCTTTTTCGTCGCATACAGACATGATGCAGTTTCACTTGTACATACATTATCTTAGTCATTATTCGTTCTACAAAACACAAACTACGTTTCGTTTCAATACTCATGAAAATACCTACTCCTCAACATAATTATGTGTTTTCAGCATGAATGTTACGTTAATAACCTTTTCTTGCCTCTTGTAAATAATTATGTGAATACCTTTTCTGTTTTATTTCTTTACAAACAAGACCCATCACAGCGCAGTTACTTTTCGTATTACAAATTATTTCACTGTACTTTACGGATTGTAAGAGTATTTTTTATTAAAAAAAACATCATTCAATGTAGCTGCGGTATGTAGGTTTGTTTCTCCAGATTTACCTTTTTTGTTTCAAGCGCATGTTAAAATTACCTATAAAGTTTATAGAAATATTTTTTTTAATTCAGTCGGTACGTTATTTTACGTAAATTTTGTCTTTATTACCCGTGTATAGAAGTCCTTAATGTATCGATAAAAATAACAATTGAATTTATTGACTAAAATACTGAACTTATAATTACTTACTTTTTTTTGCTGTACTTATAATTTATTGATAAAAAAAATATGATTGAAATTATCGATAATTTATAATAAACCATTACCATGTGTAAATACGCGTTAATTTCTTAAATTAAACAACTACTGAAAACCGTGACAGCTATTTTTATAATGTTTCAGATGCCTCTAAAATTTACTAGATCACTAACTCATCTCGTTTTTGCAGCAGCCGCCACTAGCGAATCGTGCGGACCAATCCTTGAAGACTGCTGCTGGATCGACATGACCCCTAAAAACGACCCAAAGATGACGGCTGCAAGTCGGTGTGACGACTGCAAGTCAGTGTGACGGCTGTAAGTCGGTATGACGTCTGTAAGTCGGTGTGACGACTACGAGTCGGCATGACGACTGCAGAGTCGTCAAAACAGACTTGTGCAGTCAGGGTTGACTCCTGTACAGGGCGGTCCTGTGTCCAGCTAAAAACTACAATACAGATTGTGTTGCACGCGTATTCCCTGTAAATAAGCTATATCAATAGTATTATTGAAACGGAATATTACCAATACCGTAATACTTAACAATTTTAACCTATAGAAATGTTTTTCAAATTGTTTGAAACATTTATTGGTGCTATCAGAACGAAAAAACAATAATAATGTAAAATTGGAATGTTATTTTTAGTTATATTTTTGGTAATCTTTCGAACAAAAATGAGCAAATGAAATAAAAACAAGCAGATGATAGATACTTTGCTTGTTTTTATTTATGAAACGGGTAATGTTACGGGAATACGCGTATTGTGAATAGTGAATTATGTGTCTGGAGATGAACAGTGTCGGACACTTAAATAAGTGGGTGATATAAATATGTGATTGTGTTTCTTTATAAACTTTAAGTACAGTTAGTTATAGTAGTCTGACTATCAAAGGGATAATAATCTCTCGCTAATATCCTATTAGGATATTCAGGATAAAAAATACTCCTTTATGTAAAATTGTTGTAAAAATGTCTTCGTAAGGTTACATTAAAGAAACTGCCAAGATGTGCCTTTTATACACTAATTAAGAAATGTAAAAATAAGTTTTATAGGTTTTTTTTTCGTTTGAAAAAGCGACACGGCGCGACTGGTTCGCGACTTTCCGATCAAATTAGGTTTATGATTTTTATTTTAGTACTTAATTTCAATTTTTTGTTCTTTGCGGAATTCGATATTTTGTTATAATTTAAGTCCGTTTTTTTTTTCTAAACTTATTTATGTGAAATAGATATTATTTAAAGTTACCAGTACTTTAAAGGTTTGAGAAAAATATATTTGGATGTATGAAATACCCTTCGAAGGAATAAAATAGTGATATTTATTATTGTAACTGATACATCACTTGCCGTTGATATTCTTATTTATTTTATTCAAACTATGGTATTGAATTAATCTTCGTAGTTCTCCAAAATCCTATTTGTAAGAGAAAAAATATAGAAAATAACGAATTGTATTCTGTATTTTATTTATTTCTAACCTTATACAGACCTTGGCTTCCATAGCTTTATCCTACTAATATTATAAATGCGAAAGTTTGTGTGAATGTTTGTTACCTTATATCTACGTAACTACTAAACCGAATTCGATGAAATTTGGAATGCAGATATATTCTGGATTAACATATAAGGTACTTTTTATTCGCTGGTAACACCGCGGGGCGCAACTAGTTTTTCAATAAGTAATCAAAAGTTATTCAATGGATAAAACACTACTGAAAAAATAGTTATTTGTTATACAAGGGTGCAAAGTTGGTTTTTGGCGCGAGTACTTGAATTGAAACCTGAGCAAGCGAAGGATTCTAGGATTGAACCACGAGCGTAGCGAGTGATGGTTCAAATGAAGAATCCTGAGCGTAGCGAAGGTTTCAAAGGTACGAGACGCAGGAAGGCTAAGAAAAGATTAGTTTTTAGCTTATTGATTTAGTTATGGGTAACGTTTGACATCAGGTAAATGACTAGCTCGTCACGTCATTCATTGAAAATTAGAGAAAAAGTTCATCCATTTTTCATGCAGTCGCGTTGCTAGATAATGTATTGGTTACATACTCTTTGGTGCTGGACAGTGCGATTATTCTAAAAATGAGGTTGGCGAACGAGAAAAAGAAGAAGTATTAATGGTATCTTTTAATAGGTAGTCTGTGGTATTCATGAATTTTCAGTGGACTGGCAATATCAAGAAGGTTAAATTCGGGCAGATCTGTGGTTAAATCCTCAATTCTTGACGAGAAAATTATTGAATAGAAAGGTTCGAATTTTAAAAACACTTTCCACGCTAGCGATTAAAATTCGTTTTTGCGCCCAGATTTTGAACGACAAAGAGAATCTTTCCGAGCTAGTGAGGTGAAAAAGATATTTTTTTGCTTTAACCAGTTTATAAGTGACAGTTTTTATTATAATCCATTGTTTCTGTGATAATGTTCATTGCAATAAAAAGTTTATCTAATTTATTAGTCGTATAACATTAACCCAGCTTTTGAGAAATCAGCCCATAATAAAACAAATATATAAATAACCAACACCAATTTATTTGTCATTTATAATAAAATACACCACTTTTCCCTAAACTAAACAAACAACAATGTTTTTGTTATAAATTAAAAAGGTAACAAGTTCGATCAGTCGTTGCTAAATGCAACCTTATGACAGGCAAATAAAGATTACTATTGCAGTTTACAAATATGACTTATTATAAATTAATGTTATGCCGATAGGAAAATATTGACAACTGAGCGAAGTTTAGGCAAATGCTTTATTAATATTTCGGCCAAATACTGGTTTTTCAATACTTTTTTCTGCCACTACTGAATTTTTTTAATAATATTAGTTTTTATTTTAATATAGATAAATAGGTACAACTTTTCTGGTTTTTAGCCACAAGAAGCAATTAAAATCTTTATAAATGAACGTCCAACTAGTTCAGTTCAAAACTATTGTTTTTTTTTTGTGAAATGGCTAATGCTGTTGGTCTCTACCGACCTTTAGAGCACCACCAGGCGGGATTAATAACTGTTCATCGCAATTTATTTAAGTACTATAAGCATTGTATGACAAAATATACAAATATTATCATTCAATGATATGCAGTTATAATAAAGCTAGACATTATTTTGAAACATTGGCTCATCGAAGACAAAACATGAAGCTGTATCTTTCACTCAACCATAAATAATTGAATTCATTACGAAAACATTATGTCATGTGACTCATTTCGATTCTTGAAAAAAATAGTCTGTAGTAAATAATAACGCTGCACAATTGACGGTAGGTATAACAAAATTCTTCTACTCTGACTTGATCCAAACACATTGCATTTTGATGATATTCTATTTTCTACTTTACCACCTAAAGTTTAGAGTTAGAAGTTAAATGGGAAAATTCTGTTATTTTTCCTGTATTAATATTCAGTAAGGCTCAATTTACGATAAAACTTACGACATTATACACAGCATAACCATCTTTATGTCAATCGTGTAAGAAACAAACTAGCACGAGCTGAAAAATAGATCGCGCGTCTTCCTGGAACATGATTTCCGTTTCTTTTTTAGTTAGCTTGTACATTACGCAATTGACATAAAGTTCATTATGCTCTGTACGATTCTGTTAAGCGGCAATATAAATTGAGGCCTGAGTACTAGACACACCAATTATTATAATACGGCCATGGGAAGTTTTCACTCAATTTCCATCTTTATAGTCTGAGCAATAAAGTCGAAATATACATCTCAAAATGCAAGGCTTGGTTCGAACTATCTATATTTTGTGTGCGTGATTAACTGCCCTTTATAGGCACTGGGCTAGAAGCTACATTCTTGATTAACAGTTTTGTCAACATACCAGCGGAGAGGCAGAAAATTAGACCGGCTGGCATGAATTTACCGCTGTTGTAAAATCTGAAACAATTCAAACACTATAGTTGGGGTCTTGACCTAAATCACGGAACACTTCGGGTACAGAAGATTTACTATGCGAAGTCACTTAAGGTATTAGTATAGTATTATATTATCTGTGGTACAACATGGGGCGCTTCAAGCGTCGGCTAAATAGAGTCTTAAAAGGTAGGCAACGCATCGGCAACGCCCCGGGTGTCGCAGGTGTCTATAGGCGACGGTAACTGCTTACCATCAGGCAGGCCGTCAGCTTGTTTGTCTGTCTGTCCATGTTATAAAAAAAAACAGTGATTAAGGCGACGGGTAGGGCAAACAAGGTGTTTTTTAGCATGTTTCCTGGCGTAATTAGAGCGTGTGGAGCTTTGAATTTAACATATCATGTAATTCATTTCATTAAGTGGTTTGTGATGACCGCAAATACAAGATTAATAAATAATAGCTCTATAGAAAGAAATCGCAAACCTCCCTCGTTCAATTTGAATGTTCCAATTTTACTGAGTTTCTATCGAATATAAACATTTACAATATTAGTGTATTCCCAACAAACATTCACAGATGTTGTGATGACTTCATAATTTTGAAAAATACTATATAAACATAGATATTAATTAAAAACCGTCAAAATCAGTAATTTCGTGCGTTGTCTTTGTCGTAAGCACGCGTAACGCGTCAGAAGAGCAGCGATACAGCGGCAGAACGAGAGGCAACTGTTTAAGGAAGGCTTGTAACGCTGTGCAAGCTGAACTACACTTTATGGCGTTCCAGCAAGAGTCGCTTTTTACTGACTTCGCGGAGTGTTCCTTCTGTACGTAGTACTATGTATCTATTCTGTGCTTATGGCTCGATGTAAGTATGAGAAAATTTATTTACTCGAGTGGCAGCACCGTCGCCATCATTTAGCAGACCCTCGTAAGCATTATTGCTATGACAACAGTTACACAGTTTATAGTATTTAAACAGTAATTTACCTGTATCCCATAAGGCCACCAAGAGTAGTGGTTGTGCCCAGCATCAAGGTGTAGTTTGACGGATCCTGGGTGAGCTGGTACGCTCCAACACCTGTAATATTAGAATAAAAAAAATATACATTACGTAGATTTGGAGTTATTAGAGATATAATAAGAAGTAACAACGTTGCAATGGTTTCGAAAAAATTCTAGGTCTGTGGTTTGATACCTATATTCAAACTCAATGGCAGCTGTGAAGTCGGCGCGAAACGAAAGTAGCAAAAATTAGATGTGCGCGGGCAGAGGTAAGTGGTGCGCGCAGCGTGCAGGGGCTTACAGCGCACTTCACAGTCACCATTGAGTCTGTTTCGGACTCTACCGTGTTTCAATAAATATATTTGGAGAAATAGGAATCAGGGTCGGTGGACCGACGATCTGGTGAATGCCGCAGGGAGCCGATGGATGCGGGATGCGAGCAGCCGCTCAAGGTGGCGCGCTCTGGGGGAGGCCTATGTTCAGCAGTGGACGTCTTGAGGCTGTTGATGATGATGATGATGAATTACAGCAAAGTCAACCAGTCAAATGCTGACACTTAATAATTAAAGACATGGTTCATAAGGCCGACATTCCTTGGATTAAAGGGCATTCTTTGCGTTATTTACTTAACATCTGCACTAAAAGTGTACCTACATACATACCTCCATGTAAATAAGTATTAATATTTTTATAAGACTGAGAATTTGATCATAAATGAGGATTTTTATTTATTTATTTATTTATACTTCAGCACAAAAATAAATGTACAAGGCGGACTTAATGCTATGAAGCATTATCTACCAGTCAACCTGGATGTACAAGAAAAAAAAAATGGTAGCGGTGCGGTAAGATTAATGTTAAAATAAAATCGTGTTTATATAAGAATAAAAATAAAAATACTACAAAATAATATATACTTAATTATACAAATAATATGATATACCTACTTACATAAATATAATTAATATACATAAATACTTACATAAAAACAAAGGGTATAAACAGTAATTATTAGGGGAGTTTTATTCAGCATAATAATTTTTAATGTAATATATGCGAACTTGCTTTTTAAAGACTTCTTTAGAAGTCACCTTTTTTAATTCCTTAGGCAAGGAATTCCACAATCTGACTGCCACAACGGAAAAAGAATTGTCTCGGAAGGAGGTATGGTGAATGGGAGGAGCCAGGAGAAGGTTAGAAGTAGATCGAAGTTCTCGCTCATGAGTGTCACCGAGATATTTAAATAATTCCTTCAGGTACTCGGGTGTTTTTGAATCCTTTAGAATGGAGTAGAGCAGGCAAAGAATCCTGCCACTTCTACGCTCACGAGGATGTCTTGCATAGACATGTATATCATTGTACATTATGGGAAATATAAATAAATCATCATCATCATTATCATCACGAAGACTGGAAATACATGGTTTAAACAGCCAGGGATAGAGAAGAATTGAAGAAGCTGGAAGAGGCCTATGTCAAATAAGACAAACAGATGCAAATGTTTAGATGTTAGAATTTAAGAAATTACTTGTGAAAATCCAAAATAAAGGCTATATATTAATATTATTATTGTTAGATTAACAGTATAAATGTGTGGTATGCGTGTCGTAATTTAACATTCCATATTCCATGTAATAAATTACTAAATAAAAAAACTAAAAAGTTTCCAAGTATTCTATCAGTTATCCCCATCATCCCCAGTTCTCATAGTACAAGCTATGCTTAGTTTGGGGTTAGATGGCGCTGTGTCTACACATTTCACACAACCAGTTTGCTTTTTTTATTATTTCTTTTTTTTTTAAATAGTACTCTGGAGCAGCCCACTGCCACACTGTAGCATAATATTATAATGACAATTAAAAGTCCCTGTGGTCCAAATAACAGTAGAGCTGGGATGGCTCTTGTAGATGCTGGCAGGGGGAAATGCACAATACAGTCCGAACGGGGCATCCTGCGGAAGGCAATAATATTATAAATAATCTTACCAAGAATAGATCCGAAAATCAATCCCGCACCTAATGAGGGAATGGAACCTGCAAAAATATTGTTATAGTCATGATTAATTAACAAATGACTAATTGATAAAATATGTAAATTGTTGATCATGCTGATATACAGTTTCAGAATTAAAGATAACACAACACCACAGATAATATAATACCTAGTGACAGAGTATATGAAATTTGATTTAAATGCCCCTTATTGTATATTCCCATGCTTATGGGATTTTTAACAGTTGTTCATAATTTTTTTATAGCCCATTTTATTTTATTCTGAATTTTACTAAGAGTTCATTAAAAAATCGTCACATGTAACGCCATCTATTGATATTTAATTGAACTATTTTTCACTTGTTCCTGATGACACCCCATGACAACACTAAAATATTAATTCTTTGTCTACCTGCTACTGATATGTAATAATGAGGAAGTATTTAAATATAATTATATTTGAAAGTGTTAAGGCAACCTACTAAGCCTTCCTGTAAAAAATAACTCAAGTTTCTAACTAAATGCAATAAAAAGATAAAACTGAGATTTTTTGGGCCAATTATTTCATATTTTGCACTTTATTCAGATATCTGGTTTTACTAGTTATATTGATCCAGAACCTTGTTTGGCTCAAGTTACTGACTGATCTGAGATTTTATGGGCACATTTTTTCATATTTTGCACTACATTCAGACATCTAGTTATATTGATCTAGAACCTTGTTTCACACATGTTACTGACTGATCTTGCAGTCTAGAAATCTTATTACTAGACTGTTAGATCAGTCTGTCTCAGGATGTTGTGCACAGTGCAGTGTCAGGCAAAATTTTATATTTTAGTGTTCCGCATGAAACTGCAACTGTTATTGGCAGCCGCAATGCTTCAGGCAAACAACTAGCCACTATGTATGCCACATAATTTATGCAAACAAATTATGTGGCATACATAATTTGTTTGCATAAAAAAATAAGGTTTTGTTGGCACAAGTAAAGAAATAAATCCAAAAATTATTAATTTCTATTTCTAACAAAGTTATTTTCAGTCAATTTTTTTATTTAAAATTGTATGAAAAACAGCAAAGATAAGTTTGTCAGGTAATTACCACACTCTGTGCATAATTATATTTTATTCAAGGCTCAGGTTGTTTTGTTATCTAGGTACCTACTGGTAGTCAGGAAATGAATTTTACTTGCTTTTGCTACTTGTTTTCTTATTGTGGAAATGGATGTGGGATGGATTTGTTAGTACAAAACTAAAAAACACAATATAAATATTAGGTAGGTACTATGACTAGGAATAATAATTATGACAGGTATGTACATACTTATGGCAGTAGGTGCATAAAGCATTCAGTCTTAGCATTGCAGCTATATAGGTATACTGCACTTTGTCATTCAGCCCCTTTCAACTGAACTATTTTGTCAATTATAGACCAATTTTTAAAGTTGCAGGATTGCCGGCCTACATATATCAATCGACATTTATTTATAATGTAGCGTTTCAGTATTTGGCTCTATGTAATTAGTAGATTGTATGTAAGAATAAGTTTTTGAAGATAAGAGTTGCTCGATAAGATAAAAAAAATAACCTGCTTTGGCGTATCCCATAATACCACCAGCGGCGACGGTGGCTGCGTAAGCGAAACCCAAGAAATCGACACCCATTTTATCAGCCAGTTATAACAACTTTTTTATTAACCACTGCACTTCACGCTCGTTCAAAAAAACTCTGGTTACACTTGCACGGCACAGAATTTATTTACGTATCAAACTGAAACATGAAACAAGACGATCAAATCCACAGAATTCCCACAAGATAAAATCCACAGAGTACCTTTTTATATGATAAAATCCAAATCAAATCCACAGACCACACAGACAGAAACAGTGACCACAGACCTGAGACCACAGAGTACCTTGTTAAATAGCTAGTGGGAATTCTGTGCTTGACACAAACATTAATAATGTATTTAGCCATTTGGCTAAATACATTATTTGTGGAGCCAAAATATAAGAAAAAAAAGTTAGCTTTCAGTGTCACCACAGTGTCACTGTCAAATTCAGTCGTTTCAGCTCGCACATTGTTTTTTTCTCTAATCTGTGGCTCACATTCACACACTCACGTCACAAGTCAAAAAGTTGACATTGGCAGACAAATCAAGAAAGAAGAAACTTTCGACAGAGGCCAAAAGCTGATTGAACTTTGAAGTTATTTTCCATAGAGAAAAATAATACATATAGCATAGAGTGCCGTCTTATTGGTTTTTTTTGCCAACATGCTACAACATTATTTTTTATCTGTGAGTGACGAGAGCTCTATCTATAGAGATTGTGTTCCTAAGAACTATATATATATACATACATATATCTACATACTTATAGTTCAGATACTATAGAAAGATGTAGATAGGTACTTATATTACTTACCTCATTCAGTTCATATGTGAATGTCATACAATTTACTGTAACTATAATTAAAATTGAATAACATTCACCATTGCATATAATTATGAACTGTAGGTGTAAAAAAGAATTTGAAATAAAATATAATATGTAATTGATTACTTTTTGTGTTTATTATGCTTGTGCTTATTATAAAAGCTCTGAGCTGACATTTTAGTTGCATCGTCCCCATCATAAACCAATTTAGATTGGACGCCTGCGATGAAGAGCCGGGGTCTGTGCCACATGTTGGGTGAGGATTCCGTCCACAGTAGGCAGGGTCAATTTCATACGCAGTCTCAGGCCCTGAAAAATTTAAATTTAAGAAAATGCTTATTGTTAAACCGACTTTGACTGCTACTTCATTGGGGAGTTCTATAGGTGTCTATCTAATTATCAAAGATACTGTTGTGGTCATTTTTCAACCAACACCCCCAGGCAACCCCAAAAGCTTGACATTTAGCATAAACAAATATTAACACAATCAAAGATAAAAAATAATGTTTATTTTTACCTGGTATATGTATTAATGCCTATGTTAAATCAGTGCAGGTATGGACACACTGGTCTGGATTGGCACAACTAGATGTTTCTGAAAACAAAATAAAAGAGATTTATAATTTTACTACTTATTGCTATTATTAGTATTAGTATTGTTTTGGAACATGAGATCTCTACCTAAACTATAATTGTGCAAAATTTCACACATGTGCAGGTTTATAACTTAGAAGCAATGAGGCTGTGTAAGATTCAGACGGACATGAAAAAATTATAAGGTCGTCTGCTACTACAGAACCCTAAAAAGAAACCATTACAGTATCAGTGTTGTCTGTGTGCCTGCCTGCTTATTAAGAACATTTTCGTGGGAATGGTGTACAGTAGAAATTCATATCATTTACCCTTCGCACGGGTTAATTAGTTTTTAGTTCTACCCTGTTTATGGGTAAGAGGAAATTGAAAGGGAAAAAGGATGAATGAATAGACGGTAATAGAAGGGAGACAGGCGAAGTACAAATATTATATTATAACAAAATGAAAATGGTGTTTAATTTGTTTACCTAGTACTTGTATTGCTGACAATGTTAAATCAGTGCAGGCATGGACACTCTGGTCTGGATTGGCACTAACAGAAGTAGATCAGTTAAGAGAGAGAGAGAGAGAGTAGATCAGAGTGGTTGGTTTCTGAAAACAATTGCCATTATAAGAACAAAAACTAAATGTAGAAACCTGGCGGAAAACTTATATAATTATTTTACACATTGCCGGTCCCAGCAGGTACATAATCCCTGGAAATTGTACCTAAGTGAAGAACAAAAATATTCTTAATATATTTCATACATTGCTTGGAGGCCCCCCCATGTTTTCTGTACATTGTCTAGGTACTGCATAGAATACCTGAATTATACGGATTGCCGGTTACATATTTTCGAGTTATTGATGGAGGCGGTTGCTTTAGGCATTGGCAACCAGTTGAATGGTTCGTAAATTGTAAAGTTTATCTGTTATCTATGAGGTAGACTTACGCGTCGTTATACAGCCAAATACACGACATTTGATGTTGGTGTTTGACGGCATGGTATTTTATATACAGTAACTAATAGCGTCCAATCGCACACATAACAATTATAGCATCTAATTTCGCAATCTTCACAATTTCTTCAACGGGCAGAGCTGTGATGTATCTTCAGCGATAAATACTTAAGACTACTGTGAGCGACAATACGGAGGAACTAACGCTCAACTTGACTCGGCGTATTCTCGACAAAACGCACAAATCGTACACAATTTGCACGTAACCAGATTTAAACACGAAACCAGTACATAATACTTTACAATTTGTGCACGAAACTGCAGGCACGAAAATCGAAATCAAAAAACAATAACTAAAGTCTGAAAACTTGAAAAGCCGTTTGGCAAATTCAAGGATGTCACTGTCAATGTCAGTCGTCTAACGTAGACGTTTCTCTTTTTTTTTTTTGAGCGTTTTTAAGTGGACATCTAACAGATGACGCTACAAAATTCTGATATGTACCGTTTGTTCTAAGTTTCTCACCCCTGTTATTTTCTTTCCATGTTTTTGTGGTTTCCATCATAGAGTAACTTTTTATACTGGAGGGTTTCCATTTCCTCCACATTATTCCACAATTTCCACGTTCACATTCTGTTTTATTTCAGAAACACCTCGAAATCATCTATATAAAAATTCTGGTTAATTTGAAAACAATACAAAAGATCTACTACTGCTACTAGCACAAACCGTTACTACTAACGATTCTGCGATGATATCACCACTATAAAATATCTTTTAAATTATTTCGTCACATTTTGCAATACGTCATGTACATAAACTGCTTCTACTGTTGAATAAAAAACTATGAGCTTCGTCAGACAAGGCCAGTATTCAGTCGATGATCGGCGCGACTCTGTCGATTGCACCCAGACGCCAATTCTCTGTTTTTAAATATAAGTTTTTATCCAGCCGGTAGCCTTGGTGAACACAGTGCGGAAGGCCGCTACCGCAAGTCATAGGAAATAATTGCTACTGTAATCTACGCGGTCACGATGTCGAAAAGTGAGTCTAAAGTGACAATAAACACTGGGAATGTGCTAAACTTGATTGACATCAAGAAAAAGGCTGGACAGAATGTAACTGAAGAGGTTAGTAGACTTTGTCTCATCTTCATCTCTAATTACACACTGATCTTTGGTAGGTAATTGTTTACTTACATTACATCTTGCAGGTGCATAATGACTAATTTAGAGATCTTCAGTCTGTGTTTGATTGATAGTTATTATTTTTATCATACATAGGTACATTATTTGCCAATAACAAATGGAAAAAGGAAAAGGCAAAGAGAAGTGAAGGAGGTACATTATTTGCCACTGAATGACATGCACTAAACTTAGTTCTCTGCAATTACCAAGCTGCCTGCCAAGTGTGATGATTATGGCAAACCTAACCTATGATAAGCATCCAAGGTTGATTTTTATGGAGGAGGCCTATGTTCGGTTGGAGTGTAGCAAACGGGGACTGAGAAACCTTTTTCCAAGACTGAAAAATTTTGATAGAAATTTTAATGTTAGTATGACCCCTACTTTTTATGGTGCCATTTGATGGAGTGTAAAAAAAGATTATTTCGTCATCAACTCAAAAGTTCAATGTGAGTTAGGACAAAACTAACTTTTACCATTACATTTTGGAAGTCTTGCTTATGACAGATGTTTTTGACCATGATTCGACATCATTAAACTTGACCTCAGGGTTTTCCATTACAACTCGGACCTTGAGGTATAAAATTCGACACTTGAGAGAGCACAGCGAGTGTGCTGCGGCAGCGGCCGGCGAAGCGTAAAAAACTATGTAACGCAAAATCACAGAATTCGCCCTATTTACATAGTACAAGGTTAGGTTATGTTATGTTTGAACTGCGACAACACAACACGCGAGCCGAGCGAGCATGCCGCGGCAGCGGCCGGCGAAGCGCTAAAAAGTAAATGCAAACACTTAGGTTGGGTTACGTTTGAGCTGCGGCATTTGACGGCAATTCCGATATAAAGGTCAAACTTTCGACCTCCAGGTCAAGGCCAATTTTTGAACTTGATGTCAAGGTCAAACTTTGGACTTTGGTATCCGGAAAAGAAACAATTATGACCTCCCAAAACAAATAATATAAAATAAATAATTATGTTCCCCACCCTTAATACTCCTACCTCCTACCCTCCCACATCCCACTGGTTCCCAAATGTATGTTTTGATGTTGTTTTTTTATGAAAATGTTCTAAGTCCTTATTTTCATAGTGCCCATTTCGTATCCTCTGACCCTATGTTCTGCAGTGGATGTCTTTCGGCTGTTGATGTATTAGCTGTAGATCTTTGAATATATAAGAATATATAATAAGAAAGTTATAGAATATAGTAGGTATTTTTTTTTAATGTTAAGAGCGACAAACAAGCATACGGCCCGCCTGATGGAAAGCGGTAACCGTAGCCTATGGACATCTGCAACACTAGGGGTGTTGTTGTTAATTTGCTGCACTCAATGTCATTTTCAAGAAACAGAAATAATAGACTTAAACAAAACTAGGTGGACCAACTACCTGCTCAAAACTGCAGGGAGCCGATGGATGCAAGAGGGAATTCGCCGCTTGAAATGACACAGGGAGAGGTCTATGTTCAGCAGTGGACATCTTCAGGCTGATGATGAAGATGATAGAAATAAAACATCCTAATTACATGCAACATTCATAATAAAGAACTGATGTTACTAACACACAATGTACCACAAGTTATGACATTGTTCTCCTATCTTCCATCATAGAAGTAAAACATCTTAATAACATTCAACATTCATAATAAAGAACTGAAGTTACTAACACACAAAGTAACATAAGTTATGACATTGTTTTCCTAACTTTAAAAGACAGGAAAACCAGAACATAACTTGTGTATTAATGATTCTGCGAAAATGCTATGTGTTGAGTTATGGTGCTTCTAGAACTGAGTTATTGATAGGAGAGGAAACATAAAAGTAGCAACATAAAATGCATGTGTTCTTAAAATGTATGTTAAATTTTTTAACCAATCGTTTCTCTAGATTGTAATACATCTGACTGCCTTTGTGGTGTGGTGGTTGAGCAGGCTCATAACCCAGAGGCAGCGGGTTTCCTGCGACAGGACAAGTATTTGTGTGCAGGAAAAGAGCGCAAATACTTGTTCTGTGTCTGGATGATGTGGGACCATGCATGGTCCTTGTAGTTCCTGGGCTCTAGATACAGGGAATCCTAGTTAAGGTCCAGGATCTATCTATGTGATCAAAATGGCAGTCTCTGAAAAGTTGCCTTTAAATTATATTTTTTAATTATGTAATTCAACAATAGAAGAATTTTAAGATGTTTAAAAAAACATTACAGATTCAGAATAATGTTAATTCAAATAATAATGTTAATATTAATCTTGGCCAAGAACTAAATAATTCAAATTCTTCAAAACAAAGTAGTTTTGACTTTTTTTTAATGTTTATTTAGTTTACCATAATAATATATAAATAATAATAATATATAAATAATATGTGTGGATATTTCACACAGCGCCATCTAGCCCCAAACTAAGCATAGCTTGTACTATGGAAACTGTTTATTTAACCAGTTTTCGATAAGAGGACACTAATTGAAAATATACATCTAAAATGTTCAAAGTAGGTAACTAAAAACTTTAAAGTAAAAGATCTTAGTATTATTTACATCATTTTTAACCAATTTCAAAAGAGAGGACCAATTTTCCAGAGGTTCTCATAACGCGTGTTTAGATATCAATTATCGTATTTCCACTTCGAAGTTACTGGCTCGATTTACGTGATTCTTTATTAAGCACTAACACTTTTTGTTTAGGAAATTATCAGTATATCGATTATTATCGATACTATCTATTTCACTATAAGTACTTCATTCTTATCGATATTATTATTCATCGAAGGTCAAATGTGTTTCCTACTTCGTCAAACAAATCCAAAACAATCAAAACAATACAATACATACCTACATATATTATCTACTATGTTATAGGTACAATCTAACGTATTATTTATCTAGATAGGTCATCATCATCATCATTAACAGCCTGAAGACGTCCACTGCTGAACATAGGCCTCCCCCAGAGCACGCTACCTTGAGTGGCTGCTCGCCTCCTGCATCCATCGGCTCTAGATAGGTACACCTACTTAATAGGAACGTTTGTGATAATAATGATAAAGACTGTTTAAGTGTCAGTCAGTAGGTAACGTAGGTACCTAAATTGCTGTTGTTCTTTAAAAACAGCCTAATATAGCAGTTTTTAGGGTTCCGTACCCAAAGGGTAAAAAGGTAAACCCTATAACGTAACCCTACTAAGGCTCCGCTGTCCGTCCGTCTGTCTGTCTGTTTGTCCGTCTGTCCGTCTGTCACCAGGCTGTATCTCATGAACCGTGATAGACAGTTGAAATTTTCACAAATGATGTATTTCTGTTGCCGCTATAACAACACATACTTACTAAAAAACAGCTCTTTTGCTCGTTTTTATAGATAACGGTACGGAAGCCTTCGTGCACGAGTCCGACTCGCACTTGGCCGGTTTTATTTCTAACTTTATGGCAATTAATACGGAATGATAACGCGAAGTTCAATCGTCGGCTTATTCCATAAATCCCAAAATCCCCTTGACACTCCCCTGCGAAATAGTGTTGATATCGTGATTTCGTTCATCAAAAACAGTGATTTCAAACGCCCCTAAAACCGGACTACTGAAAAATAACACTAAAAGTAAGAAACGTGAAAACATTCTCATCTGATATTGTTACAAACTAATCGATATTTGGTACGTATAAGGAAACCGGCCTGTTCATAACTAAATCACAAAAAAATAATCGTGAAGTGTCCTTTAAAAAAATCATTTCATCATCATCATTAACAGCCTGAAGACGTCCACTGCTGAACATAGGCCTCCCCCAGAGCACGCCACCTTGAGAGGCTGCTCGCCTCCTGCATCCATCGGCTCCCCGCGGCTTTCACCAGGTCGTCGGTCCACCGAGTGGGGGGCCGGCCTACGCTGCGTCTTCCGGTTCGTGGTCGCCACTCGAGAACCTTTCTTCCCCATCGGTTGTCAGTTCTACGAGCGATGTGGCCTGCCCATTGCCACTTCAACTTACTAACTCTAAGAGCTATATCGGTCACTTTAGTTCTCCTGCGGATCTCCTCGTTCCGGAGCTTATCTCGCAGGGAAACACCGAGCATAGCTCGCTCCAAAAAAAACATTTAAACGCTCTTAAATGTTACATTATAATAAGACACTCCATTGAAATAAATCATAGTGATAAGTTACGTTTCAATGCATCCATCTACAGGCTTATTTTGTTTATAACAATAAGCATTTATTTTATAACTAGTTATTTCTACCGCAAAATGGAAAAGTCGAAGCGCAACGCAACGTAATCGCCATATTTTGGCTACGCAAAAAGTGACCCTATACAATACAGCATACGTTTTACGTTCGACTGCTGTAATACACGTGCTCGTATTGGGTTCTGGCAGCGTTTTAAGGCTTCTTCTTGTGTAGGCAAGTGGTAAGCCCTGCGGGGTGATCATGTAACTTTGATAGCAATGCAATAAAATAAATTAATTCCAAATTTGAAAATGTCCATAGTAACTCTGTACATAAACTGCGTACTGAAACTGCCAAATCCATACATTTTTGTGTTTCTATCGGTTGCAAACAAGTTACATGATCGCCTAGCTGGTGTCAGAATTTCTGACTTGACTTAACGACATTATTATTATTGTCTTACGACAGCAGCCGGGACCGACGGCTTAACGTGCCCTCCGAAGCACGGTAGCGCTCAGTTGTAAATACCACTTTTTGCTGTAGCGGTCACCCATCAAAGTAGCGAAAATTGCTTAACTTTACCGATCGGTTAGAAACGGCTAGTCGTGCGTTTGTTTTAACGCTAATGGAAGGGTATCTTTGCTAGACCCCCAGGATCTGTGTATGTGATCTTTGGGCGTTATGATGTATCATCCACCAGCCAGCACTTGGCCGGCGTGGTTGCTGATGGCCCACAATCTCTCCATATGAGAGAAGGCAAGTGTCCCAGCAGTGGGAACGTATTGTGCTGACGACCGACGCGGTGACGATGAATGTTAATTCGTGTCTCATACAATACATAATGATCTGGCGCTTTGCCTGCCATAAACTAGTATGACATCAAAACCATGACTGTGCAGGTTTCACAGTTCATTTTTTAGTTTTGTGTATTATTTTTAGTGCGTAAGTAGTTGGGTTGTGAATCATTAAGTTAAAAGCGTGATGTCTTTAAAATACTTACCAGGCGCGGATACAGGGGGGGGGGGGGGGGGGGGGTCATGCATGTACAACAGTTACAAAATAAGACAGTGGCAAATAGTATACTTAGTAGGCATAATTATGTATGGAGGGTTTATGACCTACGTATGTTTAATTCATACGTAAGGACCTAAGCGAAATTTATATATTAAAAGCAAAAAATTTCACAAAACACGCGTGGCAATTCAAACATGAATGACATGCAAGCACAGATAACCCCCAATAGATACCGCATTACGGGATTTTTGTTCGGATCCTAGCTCACCGAAACTGGCGGAAGGCGCGGGTTGCGGGGACTGGAGCCAATGCGCTATTATTGGCTGTTTCGAGTGACGCCCTAATAATGAACTGTAATAATTGGTCGAAACTAAGGCCGTGCTGCGAAGCGGCGATTTATATAGAACCATTTACGCCAATGCGTGGTGCGCGGTCGTCGTCTTTCATGCGGTATCTATTGGGGGTTATCTGTGCATGCAAGTCAATACAAACGCGCTTGTAATAAAACAAAATACAGTAGAAATATTAAAGGCGCGAGCAAAACGAGCGCGAAATATGTCACGACATATGAAATAATGTATTTCAAAAAATACGTAAAGCCCCTCCCCCCTTGCCTACGGCCATGGTTGGACTATACTATATCTGATCATTGGGAGTTGCCTACCCTTGCTAGATAGTAGTTTTGTACTAAATAAAAATACTAGCTTAGTTTAGCGTAATACGTCCTGCTATTTACTTTTCTTTATCAAACAGCACCTATCTCGTATTTATTATAAACTGGCGAATTAGGTATGCAAATTAATCTTTGCGGAAATATAAAAAAGATAAATAAGGCATTTATTCACTGGCAATCAAGTACAATAACAATAAGTAGTAAGTAGGTAAGCAGTAGTAGGCGCAGCGAGCTATGGAGAGAGCTATGCTCGGTGTTTCCCTGCGAGATAAGCTCCGGAACGAGGAGATCCGCAGGAGAACTAAAGTGACCGATGTAGCTCTTAGAACTAGCAAGTTGAAATGGCAATGGGCAGGCCACATCGCTCGTAGAACTTACAACCGATGGGGAAGAAAGGTTCTCGAGTGGCGACCACGAACCGGAAGACGCAGCGTACGCCGGCCCCCAACTCGGTGGACCGACGATCTGGTGAAAGCCGCGGGGAGCCGATGGATGCAGGAGGCGATCAGCCGCTCAAGGTGGCGCGCTCTGGGGGAGGCCTATGTTCAGCAGTGGACGTCTTCAGGCTGTTGATGATGATGATGATGATGATGATGATGATGAGGTAAGTAGTAGTAGAAAACTTAAAACTACACTATTACTACTATTATATACTGCATTTTTACATAGAATATGAGGCAAATCCACAAAATAACACAACAATTTCATTTTAAAAATAGGAAGAAAATATGTCTCTCCCAGTCCGAAATTTTTAACGTCAAAAATGCAGCTAGTTCCGTACATTTTATAGAGCTCTTTTAAAAAAGAAACTTTTTCTTCGGCCTAGTTACTAACCAAGCGAAACAAAAATATGTATTATTTACGTTTATCACATCGCATTGTGCTATCTTGTATCTACGACGGCACATCAAATGCAATATGGTATCATGCCACAAAATTGTACGTACTCATGCTCTTTAAGCGATGACGTCATTGTTCTATATCTCCGTAAAATGGTATTAGTTGTAAGTCCTAAAACGAAATTGTTGTAGAAGCAGAATTTTCAAAAAGTAGTTACTTAAACAAAATTTATGTTTTAATAATTATTCTTAAATTTGCGGGAAGTAATAGAAAAAACAAATAAGTTACATTTTTTTATCGTCTCTTGTCTACTTAACCTGAGGACCCTCAGGAGGGTTCACCTTTTCCGCATTCGTGGGCCCGAGGACCCACCTGGAGGGTCCACAATAAAAATATGATTTTCATCGTAACTACACTGTAAATGTAAAATAGGGCGAATTCTGTGGTAATAAAATTAGAAAAAAAAATCGGAACTTTTGACAAAGTATCATGTTTATAATAACACATATTTACGACGTATTTACGCGTAAAAGCGTATTTTACATTACGACCACATACTATATTCCGCGAACCCTCCTCGTGGTCTCACTCTGGCGCCCCTGTAATGGCGAGGCCCCGCGCGCTCGGGTCTGTATGGCGGCATGGGGTATGAGCTCTATGAACGGAGGGAGGACGCGAATGCGTTAAAAGATATTTCATCATCATCATCATCATCAACAGCCTAAGACGCCCACTGCTGAACATAGGCCTCCCCCAGAGAGCGCCACTTTGGCTGGATTTGGCACTGCATTCATCAGCTCCCCGCGGTTAAGATATTTACATGATGACAATTTGATTAAAGACAAAAGTACAACATCTACCTTTTCACACTCTAAAAAAAAAGAAAACTCCAATATGTGTGAGCGAGATAGCGAAATGACAATGCGGCCGAACGACCAATTTTTTACATTTTTAACTCTTCAGCTTTCAGAGAGCATCAAGCTGACACTATCTGAATGGGGTTCCCAAAACGGCACACCCCTGACCAACGGCACAGCCCATCCTGACAACTTCCCCAGAACCTCCGATGTGTCAGACTACATGGTGGTGCCGGCATCATCAGCTCCACAAGCAGTTCTAAACATCACGAGGCCCCATGATGACGTGCAGAACAAAATGGCGGAGGAAGAGCGAAAGAACCTGAAGATTGGAGTGAAGATCTTTATT
Source organism: Ennomos quercinarius (assembly GCA_910589525.2). NCBI lineage: Eukaryota > Metazoa > Arthropoda > Insecta > Lepidoptera > Geometridae > Ennomos > Ennomos quercinarius. The sequence goes on from OU342510.1 coordinate 7,456,891, forward strand.
AACGAAGACAGCACGGCAGCCTTGACCGAGTGTTTGGAAAATGGTAAGTTTGAAGAACTTTTGGTTGGAAATACCACAGATTATGTACCTCTAGTAGGTACGAGTTTTTCGAATGAGCATTACTATACTCGATATCGAGTTAAAAAAAAAATTAACCAGTACAGCGCCCCTAGCGGCAACTATACGTAACTAAGGAACACTACAACTATTTCCCGATATTTGTGGGTAGGCCGCATCGCTAGCAGAACCGACAACCGATGGGGAAGAAAGGTTCTCGAGTGGACGCAGTGTAGGCCCCCAAACTAGTGGACCGAGTACGTGGTCAGAAATGCGGGGATCCGGTTGATGCTGGAGGCATGCAGCCGCTCATAGTGGCGATCTCTGTGAGAGGCCTATGTTCAGCAGTGGATGTCTTCAGGCTCGCGTGTAGTCTACATTCAAGTACTCTTTGTTTGATTTCCGCGCATTGTTTGAGAAAAATAGGTTTTTTTTTTTTTTTTTTTTTATGTGATTGAATGACGTGACGAGCTAGTCGTTCACCTGATGTTAAGCAACACGGCCGCCCATAACAGTTGCAGTGTCACTCGGAACTTTAAAACAATAAAGTACTATAATTACTAGGTACTATAATTCTAAAAAACCGGTCGTTCATAAAAAGAATTCATACACGTGATATCTCACTACATCTATGTCACTACCCGCTGGTTATGTTCGTGGTTTTTTCAGAACCCTCTCCCCCCCCCCCCTTTTAAACCACACGTGACTAGGTGGTAGGACTTTTCTGCAAAGTTCGTCTAGGTAGGTACCACCGCTTTGCCAGTTATTCTGCCGCCAAGCAGTAGTGTGCAAGCACTACTGTGTTCCGGTTTGAAGGTCATTGTAGCTAGTGAAATTACTGGGCAAATGAGACTTTATGATCTGATCACTCAGTCTAGTAATCTGATTATTAGACTGGGTGATGTCTCAGGATGACGTGCGCAGTGCAGTGTCGCGCGAAACTATTGTTTTAAAGTTCCGGGTGACACTGCAACTGTTATGGGCGGCCGTGTCACTTAACATCAGGTGAACGACTAGCTCGTCACGTCATTCAATCACATAAAAAAAAAAAAAAAAGATTAATTAAACAAAACTTTTTAAACTAGAAAACAATATGAATTATATAGTTATCTTAAATTGAAATAGCGTAATAAAAGTAGAGTAATTAACTTCCACAATAAACAGATAAAATTCTATCTGTGGTAGTAAATTATGACCAATGATAATAAAACCACTGGACGTGCCACTGAACTTCATACCGATTTCCCTCACCCGAATAAACGTTGCTTTGGAAGCCATACTTCTGATTATGTATGTATGTATGTACAACCATCATTATCAGCTCTCGAGAAAATTTGAGAATTCTTAAACTTTTTTTTTTTTTTTTTCTTTTATAAGTATAGTTATGTGTGGACATTTCACACAGCGCCAAACTAAGCAAAGCTTGTACCATGGGAACCAGATAACTGATACAATACTTAGATACTTTTTGTTTGTAAATACATATATAGAATACAATATACCACCCAGACACAGAACAAACACCTATGTCCATCACATAAATGTTTGTCCTGAGTGGGGATCGCACCCACAACCTACAGTTCAGAAGGCTACTATCAACTGAGCTATCAGGCCAGGCCAGACCAGTAAACTTGATGGTAGCTATTCAAACTAGAAAATGAAAAAAAAAAATAGGTCTCCTCCATTATATGTTGCATAATTATGGTTGCCATAATCACCACACTTAACATGCGTCTTGGTGATCGCAGTAGATTATAATGCTGACGGAGGAAAATGCTGCTGCGTGCGATGAAATATAGGGTAGATCCACGAGAAAACGGCACCATTGAAACAAGGCATATGCCTTGTTTTTGCTCTAGTCGCGTGTAGCGGCGCCTAATGAAAGTGATGCAACTCACATATGATTGTTTTACAAGGCTATTACAGGGTGCTATGGTTCATTATTAAAATGTAACAACTGCTTGTGGACTATTTTATATTAGCTGGAGAGGTATATATCTGTGTAAGTTCATTGGTGCGGGGACACTTTTAAGGTTTGATTTTCATAGAGACTGTGTATCTATAGTATATTTGAGGCCTATAAAATCAAAGGCAGCTAAATCCAAGTCTGTCAAATAATCAGTAAGCTACAAAAATCGATAACTTTGTTCAGGTAGCTACAATATTCTATATTTTAAGACAGATTTGTAAAGAATGTGAATATTAGAAATAATCTGACTTTTAATTAATAAAGCTTCCTGTATATTTGAGTACAAAGTATAGTTAACTCATTTTACGATATTATGGCGTTTAGCTGCCTTTGATTTTATAGGCCTCATTTGATTTTAAGGCTGCTGCCTGCTCCCTGGATATTCCGTTACCCGGCTCTTACGGCACCCACGGGAAGAGATGGGGTGGTTCTATTCTTACGCCGGGACCACACGACTATCTAAGCTAAAAATTTCGTTAAATAGAAAAAAACACTAGTTTCTTTAATTTTCATAAAGTAGGTTAAAAATGAATGCAATGAGTAATTGAAAAAATTAGTGAAATTAGTAAAATTAGTGAAATTAGTAAATAAATCAAGGAGTAATAAGCATTTAAAGTTTCTGGAGCGGGCATCGCCTGTCCCTTTCTAGCAAAACAGAGCTTCCCACAGTTACTATGAAAACGCACGTTAGTGACGTAACATGCCAAAGACATGTATGTAAACCTGTAAAGCTACCACAGCCTAGTAATGAGGTATTATGAAGAAGCAAAAATGACGTCACTGCATGTTTGAACGGTCTCTTTATATTTCTGTATTTTAAAATGGTTGTAACTTTGTCATTTTTTTAGATATTTAATTTTTGTTTTCACGACTGTTTTTTTTTTTCGGATATTATTAATTTGTGCAATAAAAAAATAGCTTTTTTTTTTTGAACGGGCTAATGCTGTTGGTCTCTACCGACCTTTACAGCGTCACCGGGCGGGAGGGCAGGCACTTAAGGCGCCCACATAAAAAAAATAGCATGACACGCGTATTATACGAAGTTACTCACGATGCCAATGACTGGCAAGTTGCATCAATATCGGGCAAGTCAAATTCAAATCAAATAAGATAAAACAAGTAACTCGTTCATAAGTTCTTCATATCTCTATGGTGTTATTAGCAATTAAGATACGTTATCTGCGGTTGATATGGTATGGAATGGATGTCATGCTCCATAGTTATAATATGTTAAACATGGTATGTACTTAGGTAGTTTAAACTTAAATATTTGCAAATATCTTGGGACAATTTACACGTGTATTACGGTAGAACTATAATTCTACTAGAAGTGCCTCGCGGGTGCTATTTATCGGGAATCCCGAGGGAAAATAATTTTCGGGAAAAATGTACCCTATACCGATATGAGTACTGTAAGCAATCTGTGTGCAAAATATTACCCAAATTGGTTTTTACTAGGTGGTAGGACTTTTCTGAAAATTTCGACTAGGTAGGGACCACCGCTTTGCCAGTTATTCTGCCGCCAAGCAGTAGTGTGCAAGCACTACTGTGTTCCGGTTTGAAGGGCATTGTAGCTAGTGAAATTACTGAGCAAATGAGACTTTATTATCTGATCACACAGTCTAGTAATCTTATTACTATACTGTGTGAAGTCTCAGGATGACGTGCGCAGTGCAGTGTCACGCGAAACTATATTAATTTAGAGTTCCGAGTGATACTGCAATCTTTTATGGGCAGCCGTGACGCTTAAGATCCGGCAAACGACTGGCTCATCACGTCATTCATTTACATAACACAAATAAAATAACCATTTGGGCGGTTTTTGTTTCTATATTGACTAAAACAAAGTAAAACTTTATAAAACGTTGTAAAGTAATGATAAAGAAATTGCACATATAAGAGTAATGACATCACTGGAAAGTTTCTTGTAGCTTTCTTTACTTTCTTTTAGGTGTAATCAAAGCTACGGATCGGAGTTTTCTTTTCTCCGTAGTGACCGGATTGCTTACACAGTCTTAAAAAAAGATTTTGTTTTTTTCAGGCTTGTTATTTGTAATTTTATATGATTAAGTACAACAACATAAATTAAATATTTCAAGTATCCGAATTTTGATTTGAAAAAGTGCTAAAATTAGCCTTTAACAAAAAGAAAAAGGCATAACAAAGTGACCTGAATTCTGTTTTCTATTTATAACTTTTTTTTTTCGTTTTTTTTTATTATTTTGTTTTTTTTTTAGGCGTAGTGTACATACTAGCAACTACATAGATATAGGTAGGTACTTATTAGGTTTATGTATGTATGAGGCACATCTCACGGTTGCTTGCATGTTTCTTTATAAATACAAAAAAGCAAAACAAGAAAAAAATTAAGAAATTTCAAAAAAATATCGTATTTTTTATTTATAAATTGTGCAGGTTTACAAGAGCTTGCATAATATCGCGAAAATATGTCATTATGAAATATCTATTAGATAAAGGCAATCTTGACATTATATTATTTTCTATCTAGCTAGATATATTTTATCTTATCTATTCGTCAGCCCACCAGTGACCTAGGTGGTAGGAAATATTAGTAGGTACGTAATTAAATCAGTTGGATTCAACGTGATAATGATTTGTTTATCTATTAGATATCAGAATTAGTCGTTATCCATTTTAATTATTTAATTTATTGCTCAATTGTATAATATGCGGAAGATACTTTAAGCCTTAAGCCAATACAGGTTGAGTGTGATTTAGTTTGGATTTGATATCAAACTCTTTGGAAACTCAAGTGTTAAGAAAACCATAGACCGCAAAATGGAACCCGACAAATAAAAACCCGATAAATAAATAAATAGACCGCAGATTTTTTCTACGGTGCCCATTTTTCAGTGAGAGCTGGAATGTTCGCGAATAGCGTGGTCACATTGCGTATTTTACCCTCGACGTCGAAAAACGACTACCTATTACTTTGACTTTGTCGGTCTGTCTGTCTGTATGTGTTTCAATGTCTGTCCTTTTGTAGCTCCTAACTTTTACTGAAACTAAATAACTTTTCCTCAAACAAACAAAAGTTAGTTTGAGGTATAGTATTATATTATCTGTGGTTTGAGTAAAAGTTGGTTTGAATAAAAGAGTTAGTTTTTGCTCAAATTCACTCTTACTTAAACCAACTTAAACTAACCTTTCTTTGTTTGAGTAATTACATTAACTAACTTTTAATCAAACGAACAAAGTTAGTGTGATTAAAAGTTGGTTAGTGTAAAAGTTATTTTAAGTAAGAATGAGTGTGAGGTTTTATTTAAATTCACTCTTACTTAAACTAACTTTTCTTTGTTTCAGTAAAAAAAGTACTTAAACTATCTTTTATTCACATTAACTAACTTTTACTCAAACCAATGACGGTCAATACCTTAGATCGTCATTGCTCAAACTAAATAAGTTTTAATCAAATGAACAAAAGTTATTTTCAGTAAAAGTTGGTCAGAGTAAAAGTTAGATTGATTAAAACATTGAATTTCATTAACGTACTTAAACTAACTTTTAATCACATGTAACTTTTACTAAAACTAAATAGGTTTTAATCAAACTTTAACCAACTTTTACTTAAACTAACTTTTACCCCCGGTTACTCGTACGTTTGTTAAAGTTAAACTCATGTCAACTTAAAAATATTGAACACTCATTGGTTGCCTGTTGATCATCGGCTGTCTTCAACCAATGAGCGTTCAGTATTTTTAAGTTGACATGAGTTTAATTTTAACAAACGTACGAGTAACCGGGGGTAAATGTTAGTTTAAGTAAAAGTTGGTTAAAGTTTGATTAAAACGTATTTTAGTAAAAGTTACATGTGATTAAAAGTTAGTTTAAGTACGTTAATGAAATTCAATGTTTTAATCAATCTAACTTTTACTCTGACCAACATTTACTGAAAATAACTTTTAATCAATCTAACTTTTACCTTAATTTAGTTGATTTTCCTTTCCAGTGTTCACAGCATTACAAACGGATTACATAGACAACGTCACACTGGCATACAATCCTGACATCCTGCATAGAGACGAGGCCAAGAATGACACCGATCTCATGAACTCTCATTCCACTAAAGCGTCGCCCATCTCCTTGGGAAGTAACGCTGGTAAGTTCCTTTAAGTGTACATAAAGACCACAACACCTCTACTTATGTGAATTCACTGTTGTGTTTAACTGCAGAGAAAGGGAGACAGAAATACAAATGTCTACTCTTTTCTGTTCTTGTCTTTATTGAAACCCGTCGAGGTTTTTTAGATTTGATGGGTTTGGTTCTCGTTCGCATAAAATAAATCAATCTTTGAACGCAGTTCAAATCATTTTTAGGGTTCCGTACCCAAAGGGTAAAATGGACCCTACTATTAAGGCTCCGCTGTCCCTCCGTCTGTCTGTCTCTGTCCGTCTCTCACCAGGCTGCATTTCATGAACCGTGATAGTTAGACAGTTGAAATTTTCACAGATGATGTATTTCTATTGCCGCTATAACAATAAATACTAAAAAACAGAATAAAATAAATATTTAAAGGGGCTCCCATACAACGAGCATGTTTTTTTGCTCGTTTACCATGATGAGTCATAGATGGCGCTGCTTTAAATAGTACTGCTACTTGACACTAGATGGCAGGGATAGATAATGGTATGGAGCCCATCGTGCGTGGGTCCGACTCGCACTTGGCCGGTTATTTAAATCATTACGAAGTTTCGGACACAATTATTTTAATGTATTTTTTAATTGTTTCAGTGCGCATGTCCAATACAGAAATGGAAGCGGACAGCGAAGCGGACGCGCGGAAGTGCGAGGCGATACTTCCTGGTATCAAAATACTGTGGTCGGTGCTAGAAGACTATGTTAAAAAAGGTAATCTTTACATTATTACAAGTAGCGCGCATAGCGAAGCACGACTAGTTGTTTCTAACCGATCGGTAATCTTAAGTGACGTTCGCTGCGGTCACTACTTTGATGGGTGACCGCTACAGCAAAAAGTGGTATTTACAACTGAGCGCTACCGTGCTTCGGCCCACGTTAAGCCGTCGGTCCCGGCTGTTGTCGTAAGACAATAGTCGTTAAGCCAAATCAGAAGCCTTTGGGTGGCCTAGTAACTCTGACCACTTGCCTACACGAGAAGAAGAAGATTACAATATGACTTTCTGACATACTAAAAGGTAATGTAATGTATCTATCTATTTTTATGAGTAGATAGATACATCTTTGTAAAAATAATTTGTGTTCTCTAAGTTAACATCGTTGACTCTGAATTTCATTGTATGTTTATCCACTAGGTAATAGGCAAGTTGCCTGCTATTAAAAATTAACAAGTAAATATTATTTTCATAAAGAAGGTTATATGAATACAATAATTAACAAAATAAGTAAAATCGGTAAATAAACCACGGAGTAATAAGCTTTTAAAGTTTTTGGACGCGGCATCGCCTGTCCCTTTCTCGCAAAACAGGAGATTCCCCACAGTTACTATGAAAACGCACCTTGTGAAGTCACATGCCAAAGAGACTGTATGCAACCACAGCTTAGTAATAAGGTACTGTGGTGGAGCAAGAGCGACGCCACTGCATGTTTGAGCTGTCTCTTTCTATTCCTGTATTTTAAATTCTTGTTTTTTTTGTCATTTTTTGAGATAGAGTGCAGGAGGTCTCGGGTTCAAACCCCGGAGGGGCCCCCGGCTGTGGGGTCCAGGACTTCAATAATAAACAATCACTTCATAAATTCACTGCTTCTTATTTAGTTTCTTCTTCAATTTCTTAATTATAATTTTCACAAATGTACTCTTCCCCGTAATGGCTGAAAACTCAATCTGTCCTCCGTCCCTCCCACTCCTTTTCTCTTTCCTTACTCTCATTCATTCAGTTGTACGGATACATGCTCACATAAAACAAATCAGTGCCATTCAAAATCGCTCGGATACATTCACAAATCACACAGGTATTTAATTTCTGTGTTTGTTTTTCTGTTTTTATTTCTGTTCTGTGTTTGTGTTGTGTTGTGTTTCTGTTTTTTGTGTTTCTGTTTTCTGTTTTTTCTGTTTTCTGTTGTCTGTGTTGGTACTGTTTATTTTTTGAGGAATATTATGAATGTATCCAATAAAAATTAGCAGGGCACAAGCCTATTAGCGTTACTTGAAAAAGCGACCTTTGCTAGACCTAAATAAAGTCGATTATCATTATTATCTGTCATAATCATAATCATAACCAATCGTTTATTTGCTAGGATACACACATACAAATTACATTTTAGATTACAGGTAATGTCATAGTCTGGTTTTACTAGGTGGTAGGACTTTTCTGCAAAGTTCGTCTAGGTAGGTACCACCGCTTTGCCAGTTATTCTGCCGCCAAGCAGTAGTGTGCAAGCACTACTGTGTTCCGGTTTGAAGGGCATTGTAGCTAGTGAAATTACTGGGCAAATGAGACTTTATGATCTGATCACTCAGTCTAGTAATCTGATTATTAGACTGGGTGATGTCTCAGGATGACGTGCGCAGTGCAGTGTCGCGCGAAACTATTGTTTTAAAGTTCCGGGTGACACTGCAACTGTTATGGGCGGCCGTGTCACTTAACATCAGGTGAACGACTAGCTCGTCACGTCATTCAATCACATAAAAAAAAAAAAAAAAAAAAAAAAAAAAAAAATAGTCACTGTACCCAGCCCGCAAGCAGGCGTGCAAATATTTATATGAAGTTATATTAATTACATTACAAATTGCTATTATTATTATTACACTTCACTAATTTTACTTAATATTATTTATTTTATTTTATTTTTATTTTATTAAGGCACAAACAGTTTACAATATACATATACAATACATTTTTATCTAGAAATACATACACCAATGAAGTTGCCACTAATAGAAACACTATAAAAAAAGTAAAAAAAACGGTACTCAATACAAAGATGTTATAAACTTAGATAATAAACCTACGTGACAATATTAATATAACTCATACTCACAAAACAATAAATATAAACGAATAATAAACTAAATAAACTACCTTATGAAAGAGACACTTGAGATTTAAACTTAAAAAAGGATGAATTAAAAATATCACAATCAGAGAATTTCTCATTATGTGACCTACATGCTCTGGGTATAAACGAGTTACAGGCGTAATTCGTTTTATATGACTGCAAACAAAATATATTATTGGTATAACGTTCACTTAAACGAGGACAATTCACATATATTTGACTTAATAGATATGGGGAGTCTATAACATTTCTAACAATTTTAAATAATAACAACTGATCTCTGATTGTGCGTCGGCTTTGAAGTGAGTCATAATTATAAATAATAGGCTGCTTAGATTTAGAAATTATGACTTTAAGGTGCTTTAAAAATTTAGTTTGTATACGCTCGATACTGTTTACATAGACCTGATATCGAGGGTTCCAGACACTACAGGCGTATTCCAAAATAGGTCTCACTATAGAATTAAATAGAAATAATTCTATTAACGCTTATAAAAGCGTTTTAGGATTATTAAATTCCTTTCCCACCCTTAAAATAAAACCTAACAGGCGATATGCGCGATCAGTAATACTCGTAATGTGAGAATCAAGAATAAGCTTATTATCCAAAACAACCCCTAGGTCTCTAACCACGGTGACTCTTTGAAGAGGCACGGCATTTAAAGTATAATTATAACAAATAATTGTTTTTTTTCGTGAAAATGTGATACAACTACATTTAGCCACATTTAAGTATAAAAGATTATCATTGCAATACTTGCCTAATCTAATCAGATCACATTGAAGTTTAAGGCAGTCGTCTTGAGATTTGATTACTTTATAAATCTTTTTGTCATCTGCGTAAAGTAAACAATTAGAGAACTTAAAACAATCGATGACGTCATTTATAAAAATATTGAACAAAAGAGGCCCGAGGTGAGACCCCTGGGGCACACCTGATGTAACCGGAATAAAAGAGGAACCATATCCTTTAATAGCAACAGCCTGACTACGATCCCGCAAATAAGATTCCAGCCAACGAAGCAAGTCACCGTGTACACCGATCGATAATAACTTTTGTAACAAAATATCATGCGATATTTTGTCAAACGCCTTCGAATAATCCGTGTACACGGCATCTACCTGAAGACCTTTATCCATATTTTTTAGCAAATAATCCACAAATTCACACAAATTAGACTCAGTAGACTTCCTATTCACAAAACCATGCTGTTCCTGAATGATATGAGGCCTTATAATGGGAAAAATCATATCGTAAATTATTTTCTCAAATAATTTGGGGATTGTATTAAGCTTCGAAATAGCCCGATAATTTTTAATATCATGCTTATCCCCTGATTTAAAAATTGGAACCACGAATGATTGTTTCCAAATCGTAGGCATACAGCCAGATTGAAGCGAACAATTAAATAAATACGATAGTGGCCTGGCAAGAACTTCGTGACATTGCTGCAAAAATAATGGAGGTATCCCATCGGGACCCGCTGTTTTGTGCACATCCAATGACTTCAAATATTTCGATACTTGCTCTATAGAAATATGCAATGAATGGATATTGACAAAACTATCTAAATTATGAGATACTACATTTGATGGCCCTGGACTTGCGGTGTTAATAGCTGGTTCAAATACAGAATGAAAATGTTTATTAAAAAGATTACAAATTAAACTACCTTCTGATGAAGTATTATCCCCCAGAAACATGGAATCCGGTAAGTCCGAGTGAGATCGATTAGACTTCACGAATCGCCAAAAGTATTTGCTATTCTCCTGTATTTTGGATTCCGCATAGCTTAAATATGACGAATAGCATTGAGCTTGCACAATTTTTTGCCGATCACGAGCTTTAGAGAAGTTGTCATAATCATCCAGGTTTTTGTATATTATCCACTTTTTATGACACTTTAATTTTTCTTTGACAATTTTAATTAAACCTTTAGAAAACCAAAAGGGATACCTACCATCATCATAAACAACTTTACTAGGTCAATTATCAATGTCATAATTTATTACCTACTTAAAGTTCAAAAATTCTTGCATGTTGTAAAAACAATTGTCGATGACGCGTGACCAAAATGCTGGCACTTATTTGGCCCAACGCATCAGCATTGCAATTCAACGTGGCAATGCTGCCAGTATGTTGGGTACGCTACCTACCGGTAGTGGGCTGGAGCACTTGGACTGTCTATAGGCCATCGCGGCTATTATACAGTCCATAAGTGTTCTTTGTAGTAGGTAGTGTAGCTAGTTTAGTTTAGTTTAGCTTAGTTTAGTTTATAACTAAACAACTAGCAACCGGCTAACACTCACGTAATTTAGTCGAGCGAACTCGACCGGTGTTCAGGCAATGCCCATCTTCACTCCATGAAGATGGGCATCGTTATTGCCTGAACACCGGTCGACTTCGTTCGACTAAATTACGTGAGTGTTAGCCGGTTGCTAGTTGTTTAGTTATGAATACTACTCACGTTAGTTTCTATGATATTATAGTTTAGTTTAGTTTAGTTTTTATTATTGTAGTAGTTAGCTTGAGTAATAAAGGCAATTTGCCCATAAAAAAAATAAAAAAATTGTCGATCGGCCAACTATATAAACTTCTTTTAAATATGTTTCCCTGCAGTATATATATTAACTACGTTCTTCTTATAAATGTCTTTATGATAAGGTTGATAAAGTTGATGCATGAACTTAGAGCGCTTCTGTCTAGGCATAATTTCATTTCGCATAATAAAATATTGTGGGTGACTTTTAGCAAACATACACAAATCCCTAATCTACATACATGGAAGTGGTAGAATATTACAACGTCTAAATAGTGGATTGCTGCTGTACAAATACCAAGCCTTACTTTTAGCCCTCACGCACCTGTTTTGTATCTTGAAAGCTCTGTGAGACTCAACTGAGTTTCCCCACAACATAAGACCATAGCTTAGTACCGAAGACACATATCCGTGGTATGCAGGTAACTAAATATACCTTATAACTGGTATGCAGGTAAGTTAGTGGTATGTCTTAACTTTACTAAATTTTTCTTATTACAGACCGAGTGTGTCAACTAGGAGTGGCCGATGTTGGAGGCGGCTGTCTTCGTAAACTACACGGTTGGTCCCGCGTCAAACCCGCCATCGCCCAGATTAACTTGGCCTCTTGCTGCGTCGTCCCGCCTTCACTTCACGCCTTCTGTCGAGCCAACGACGTGCAGTTGCTGACACACGCTGACCCGCCAGGTAATACAAACTTGTATGTAGAGAGAGCTCTATTAAACTGGATTTGATGTAAGAAATTGAAATGCTTCAGTTAATGACTGGAGGGATCTTGTGACAATGGTAACTGGGTTAAACCAGCCTACTTGATCATATATCTGATCTAAAATCTTCAGTGAATGTATAGAGAGGTCTTATGACAGTGGTCAGGTGGAAGTATTAGTTCAGATTAACTTGGCTTCTTGATGCGTCGTTCTTTACGTCTTCTATAGAGCTAGAAACGTCCAGTTACTGATACACGCTGATCCGCCAGTTAATACAAACTTGTATGTAGATAGAGCTCTATTAAACTGGTATTTAATGTAATAAGTCAATTGAAATACTTGATTTAACATAAACTTCTTTGGTCACTAATATTACTAAAATATTAAATATTTAAAATATTGCTTATTAACGGGATATATTACCTAGACTATTTGATCAGGTCGTAAAGTCACATTTGCCCAGTAATGTCACTAGCTACAATGCCCTTCAAACCGGAACACAGTAGTGCTTGCACACTACTGCTTGGCGGCAGAATAACTGGCAAAGCGGTGGTACCTACCTAGACGAACTTTGCAGAGAAGTCCTATGGTGAGAGAGGCTATCTTTAGATCGTTAAACGACATCTAAATATGTAAAAAAAACCAGGTCTGCCAGTTCCGATCCTGCCGGGTCATGGATATAATTGAAATTTTTCGACATATTTTTTTTTGTCAAAGGTACCCGAATTGATTAATTATGTAAAAATAAATTGGTCTGTCATTGCGCACCCTGCCGGAAGTACCTGGCAGACCCCTAAGAATGTGCCCTTCTCACTCTACCTACCTCAGCGAATACCTCAATGAAACCTACGCCCAATAATAGTCAAGATGCCCCTGATAATAGATGAAAAGGTCTGCCAGGTCTAAACTTGGCGAAACTTAATATTCAAGGCATTTGAAGTTGTTGGAAGTGGATTATTTCCATGACCCGGCAGGATCGGAACTGGCAGACCGGTTTTTTTTACATGTTTAAGTGTCGGTTAACGATCTAAAGATAGCCTATTGGGGTAATCGATGACGTAGGTATTATTGCAGTGGGCTCTCGCACATCTACCACCCAGTAATGATGTCGTTGAATTAGACATTATTAATACTGATTCATTTTTTTCTTGTCCACAGATCTATTATCTATAGCAGCAGTAAAGACACTATCCGACGTAGGCGTGTACTGTAATACCTTAGAATGGTGCGCAAGATACCAGGTCCATATTAAATGCAGGGGCGTCTTAGCCCTTAAGGGTTACGTTTGCAAAGCCACCATCGGGAATAGGAAAGACGATAAATGAAAATTGAAATAGTATATGAATATTTAAAAAAAAAATTGTAAACGTGAATAGTATTTTACAGGAAAAGAATTGAAAAAAAAAATAGAAATACCTTGTAGATGAATGTTAAGGTGGAACGTTACACTCGCGCGGCAAATTCAAATTTTCTTGCGTTCTTTTGCCAATAATAGCTTAATTAATCAACGTGATTACATGAAAACTAATTTTGCAGAAATAAATAGAATGAATCATTAGATTACGATTAAACGTATCTCCTAGATATCATTAGTTTAGCGACAAATGGCAATAAACAAATTTCGTCTTAGTTTTTCAGTCTATTGCCATTTTTTGCTAAACCAATGATAAGTAGGTGATACTTTTAATTGTAATTTATTGATACATTACAGTTATTTGCGCAAAATTAGATTTAATGTTTACGTTGTAACGTTGAGTAATTAAACTATTATTGGCAAAAGAACGTAAGAAAATTTGAATTTGCCGCGCTAGTGTAACGTTCCACCATAAATTATCTTGCTAAAAAAGATAACTGTCTAATTATTCAAGTGAAATAATTCATTGGCAATTATGATCTTCAAGGTCCTGTGATACAATAACTTAAAATGTCAGATTAATTTTAGTGGTTAACTTAACTATGGATTTACTGTCAAAACGGGCCTATACAACGTGAAAAATGTATACCAAATAAAAAAAGCAATACGGGCGAAAATGAAGAAATATAGTTATCACTTTCTTTCTCAAGGATAGTGGAAGTGAGACAGCAATATAAATTCTCGCTCTTTTAGAATGGCTTGCGTATATAATAACTTAATATGCATTAGTGTTCTGTAGCATTAATTCACAGATAGTGATTTATCATCATATAGATAAGCCTTAGGGCCGCTTGCGTAAGAATCCTTTTTTAATTTTGTTTAGTTAAATGCATTTAACTGCTAAAATACGTTTAAGACAAAACGCGTTTAAGATTGACTTGCTTAGCATGCTCCCCAACTCTGTTTAACTAAATGCATTTAAAAAAATCCTACGTTCCGTTTTACGCACATTGCGAAACTTGTTCATCAAGCCGCCGTCAAGCCCGTACAATTCTCTTGAACGTATAGATAAAATTTTGCGTGAATAGGAATTTGGATGTCAGTGGCATTAGACGTCAAATCTGCTCAGCTGGAATTCCAAAATGGCGCTAAACATATTTAAATAGCGCTAAACGCCCGTTTTTGGGTGTTTAAATTTGACAGATCTTTAATTATGTTTAGTCTCAAATTTTATATTGTGCAAGAGAGTAATTGCGTTTAAACCTCTAAATGCATTTAGGTGGGTCACGCTTACGCAAGCGGCCCTTAGTCTTGCTCGCGTGCCATAGCGTGGGAATGAGACAACACATTTTTATATACTTATATAAATATATATACACCGTGGTATTGAATTCGATGTTTCCCTGAAATGTATGTACTCAGTCCATGCCTTAGAATGTTTATTTAAAGCTAAACACAAAAACACCTATAATATTAAACGTAAAACTAGGTACTATAAAATTTGTCCAAATTCAAATTCTTAATAAAAGGCCTACGACATGTAATAATTTGGCACTCCGGGACAGCGGGGAGGTGCAGGTGTTTAGCTACATACGAAACATTTCACGACACGGCCGCCCATAACAGTTGCAGTGTCACCCGGAACTTTAAAACAATAAAGATTCGCGTGATACTGCACTGCGCACGTCATCCTGAGACATCACCCAGTGTAGTAATCAGATTACAATACTGAGTGATCAGATCATAAAGTCTCATTTGCCCAGTAATTTCACTAGCCACAATGCCCTTCAAACCGGAACACAGTAGTGCTTGCACACTACTGCTTGGTGGCAGAATAACTGGCAAAGCGGTGGTACCTACCCAGACGAACTTGTCGGAAAAGTCCTACCGTCCACCGTAGTGTGAAATAGACATTTCGGGTAACGGCGAATAATTTTTTTAGGCGTTTATTTAATTTTTATTTTTTAATTTAACGCTGTAATATTGTTCTCTATCATGGACTGAGTACATACATTTCAGGAAAAAAATAAAATTTAATTCCAGGGTGTATCAGTAATAGGTTCAATTTTTATGAATATATTTGGCTTAATTATGTTACTACCTATTAAGCTATCATTACCATACGTATTTTTTTTTTCTAAATAGTTTTACAAAATATTTTTATTTTTCATTTGTTGTTCATTAAACACAAGTTATATTAATGTTTATACGACTATGACTAAACTAGCTACATAGTTAGCTAAGCTAACTTAACTAGTATAGGATGCTAATGCCCGTCTGCACCAGCTCCTAAGTTCGCACTTACTCCACTATGACGTACCTACTGCGACACGTATTTGGATACGTCCTAGATATATATAAAGTACGACTTTACGAGCTACTGAAAACTGGGCATCACAGATTGGATAACTGAACTGTATAGGTTGTGGGTTCGATCCCCACC
Organism: Ennomos quercinarius; assembly: GCA_910589525.2. Classification (NCBI taxonomy): domain Eukaryota; kingdom Metazoa; phylum Arthropoda; class Insecta; order Lepidoptera; family Geometridae; genus Ennomos; species Ennomos quercinarius. Next base: position 7,472,958 of record OU342510.1, read on the forward strand.
CAGGGCAAATATTTGTGTGATGGACATAGATGTTTGTTATATTGTATTATAAGTATTACAGACATCTAATAATATAGTAAGCAGATTTATCGTAAGAGAAATATTGCGTGCCACTTTTTACAACATACACACACAAACATGCACATCAAAACTTACTGGTGAATTGATAATTCAGGTGTTTTCCTATATGAAACGTTGCTGCATAATGGCGCACTACATATTTTAGTGTTTGTGGCACTTAAAATCAATTATAACACAAAAATATTGCAAAAAAAAAACAAGCCGCACGTTGTCTGTTTAGACATGTTTCCATGGTAACGAGATTGCGTTTTGTGCACGCGTTCCTTTTTGTCCATGGGTGCGTAAGTGTTGCAACAACAAAAAGGAAAGAGATAAAGTTATCAAATTATAATAAGAGCGCAAGTAATGGATATATCATTTATTCTCGTCTATGTAGTAGTGACGATAATGTTAGCTCTGTTTACTGTAAAGTATTAGATGTCTGTGGTATTTACAAACAAAAGTATATAAGTATTCTATCAGTTATCTGGCTCCCGTAGTTTTTGCTTAGTTTGGGGCTAGAATTATGTGTGGACATTTCACACAGCTGGCACTGTGTGAAATGTCCACACGTAATTTTTATTTATTACAATTATTAATTATTATTACCCCTCCACGAAACCAATGTGCGTTATTACAGAATTCCTGTTCCTGTTTGCTATTGGACTAATTCCATAAATGAACTCTTAAGCAACCAATCAGGAGGCACGCATTTTTAGTGAATTTCGTGACGTCCAGTAGCTAAAGGTAATTTAGCTTGCACCGCGCGTGATTGGCCATTTGTAGTTTATTGGATAATCGTATTAGACTCTGATCTTTGTTCGGTCTAGTTATATGAAGATCCGAATATCAAGAACTAAATATGTGTGGTATAAAATATGCATTTCCTTACTTAAATTACACTAAATTATGCATTATGCCTTACAGTATGTACTAAAGCAAAAAGAGATTATTAAAACCAGTCAAAACGATATATTTGTACTGTTCACACGTATACGCTACGTCAGTGGCAAAGGAAAGGAACAAACATTATGCTATGCTTGAGGTCTGTTTTGCGATGTCACCGTACCATTTTTTCGACTCGAGTCAACAGGGCCATAATTCTGTATGAAAACACAGATTCCACACGATACAGAAACCACGTCGTTATCGTGTCTTGTTCAAATCGTGTCACACCAAGGAATCGTCAATTTTTGTATTCTGTATAATCTAAGGCAAATTATCTATGACAGGTTTTAGATTCTTCGAGTGCGTTCCGAATTAGAAATAAAGGATTTCTCATCCCAAAACCGCTAAAAAATTAAAATAAAGTAATGGCTTATTTATGTTGTGATATAACAAAGCCATGGGTAATTATTAAAAATTGACAGAAAACCTTTAGAAATACCTTGACTTTACATTAAATTTAGTTATATTTAGAATAATTAATATTGACATAAGTGGTGGTCACTTTCAACGGGTTGATGTTTCGGAACGCGCCTGAGTGGAACATATGATTTTTGACAGTTCAAATCGCGCCAATCCCAGTTAACTCCACATTCATTTCGCGCGGTTTCGTTCTCATTTCATAGAGAATAGATTTTTGCAGATTTCTTATGTAAGACAAGGAATTCGCGTGGTTTCGAAGCAAGGAATCGTAAATTGGTCATACAGAATTAGGGCCCTGTTTTTTTTTCTATACAAATTGCATACAACTGTCAGACACATTATAACCCGCCGAAATTCCATAGGCAGGTTTTGGCCTACCCATCCCGCTTGATATAGAATAATTTAAATTGGTAGGATAAACCACCAAAAATGGTACGCATGCAATAGATCCAAGTTCTCTCCTTGCTTTATTACATACTCTAAGGCATAATGCATACTTTAGTGTAATTTAAGTAACGAAATACATATTTTATATCATGTTGAATTTATGTAATGTATATCCTAATGCCAAATTAACTGACAGCAAGATTTCTTTATAGTTTGTGTCCATCCATGCTGGCGTTGTAATGGAATTCAGACTTTAAAAAACTAACATTAAATGGCGATTAGACAGTGATGTCAAAATCCTTAGACCCTTTTATCCTTAGAGTACAGACTTTAGGAGTATGGACTTTTTTTTATGAAGTCTATACTCGTAAGTCTTTAACTGAACATTAGGAAATGCAAGGGAAAATCTACTTACGTAACTGTTAAAATGTTACCTTTTAAAGTAAATTTTCGTTTAAGTATAACTTATTATAACTATCAAGAATGAATTGATATAAAATGTTAATGGATGTGCAATCTCATAGAAACGAATTAAAAATGTAAAGCATACTACAGCACCCTAGTACGACTTTATTCGAATACAGTTCACGATATCGAGTATCTAAAGATATTTTTATGAAATCACAGAATCTACACCACTATTATAAAGAGGAAAGATTTGTATTTTTGTGTGTATGTTTGTAATGAATAAACTCAAAAACTACTGTGCCGATTTCAAAAATTCTTTCACCATTGGAAAGCTACATTCACCCTGAGTAACATAGGCTACACCACTACACGTGCGAAGCCGGGGCGAGCCCCTAGTATATTATAATTACAGACGTAACTAACAATTTCATACAAGTATTTTACAATAACTCTGTATCGAGTACGACCGAAAGAAAATTATTTGAGTTTTCTTAAGGCGACAGGTAGGGCGGCGGCCGTGTCACTTAACATCAGGTGAACGACTAGCTCGTCATGCAATCACATAAAAAAGGGCCAGATAAGCAGCTCAAAATCCTTTCAAAGAGTCGACCTTAACGTCGTAGTATTAAATATCAATTCAGTCTGAACTTCAGCGCGGCGCTAACGTCAAAGACAACGCACGAAATGACTGATTTGGATGGTTTTTAATTGATATCTATGTTTATATAGTACTTTTCAAAATTATGAAGTCATCACAACATCTAAATGTTTGTTGAGAATACACTCATTTTTTTTTGTAAAAATATACTTGATAGAAACTCGGTAAAATTAAACATTCAAATTTTTTGAGGGAAGTTTGCGATTTTTTTTCTATTAAGCTAAATATATTATTAATCTTGTATTTGGGGGCATCACTGATGTCCGCAAATACAAGATAAATACATCACAAACAATTTAATGAAATGAATTACAATAAATATTTAATTTTAAGCTCCACATGCTCTAGTTACGCCAGGAAACATGCCAAGAAACACCTTGTTTGCCCTACCCGTCGCCTTAAGTACGACTTAATAAAAGATTATTTCCAAAGCGTTTGTTAGTTTATAGATTTATTTATTAAAAAAAACCGTTGAGTGATTTCTGTTTTAGCAAAAGTTAATGAAACGAGCATTGAGCATGTTAGTCAGATATAAATTTAGGACATTCCTACGATAAATAATGTAATTAGTGCTTAGCGATTGTTTAGTATAGTAATGGCGGATGGTAATGAAATCATATTTATTCTACTGTCCTACTTAGGTCCGATTTCACCAAACCAGAATAAATTTTATTCCAGCTGGGTTAGCATGGACGGTAGACAAAATTGTCTTTCCCCGTTTTACGTCACTTTCTTCATACTTGCTTGGAGTAAAACAGGGGAAAGACAGTTTTGTCTACTGGCCGTGCTAACCCTACAGGTATAACTTTCCGAGAACAACCGAGTTACACGAATATAGCCCTTATACCACCAATTTTGTGAAGGAATAAGGCTTATTCCTTGGATACAATCAAAATGGCGTCTTTTTTGTGTAATTTCATTGGTGAATCAGCTGTATCCGAGAGTAACGAATAGCCTTATACTTAGAATAAACTTTATTCTACTTTGGTGAAATCGGGCCTTAATATTATATATGCGAAAGTTTGTGTGAATGTCTGTTACCTTCTATGGGTCAATTCAGACTGAGCAGCAAAATGCTCGAGCACTTTTTAAGTGCTATTGGAATATCAACCTTAATCCATAATCTTAATAAAAATAGGTAAGATTTTAATGTTGCATACTATTTTCAGCTTTGTTTAAATGAAATAATGTTGATATTCCAATAGCACTTAATAAGTGTTCGAGCATTTTGCTGCTCAGTCTGAATTGACCATATCTCGGTAACTACTAAACCGATTTTTATAAAATTTGGAATGCAGATAGCTGGATACTTTTATCCGCGGGTGTAACCGCGGGGTACAACCAGTTTGTAATAATAGAAAAATGGCGATTTAGCGGTTTTTTAACAAAGGCGTTCAATTATTTTGGCATAAACGTGAATCTGTAGAGACAAAAGCCATAATCACTACGCTTGGCAGGCGGCTTGGTGATCGCAGGTTTTAATGTACCGAGGAAAATACTGCTGCCCATTCCATTATGTCAGGTGAAATGTAGCTAATACTCCGTCTGAAGTTAAAAAAAATAATTAAAGAAAAATATTTGCAACTCTTTGTTGATAGCGCTATTTACATTTTTGTTGTTAAAATACAATAACAGTAGGTTTTTTAATCCGTAGTTTAGGTAACCAATGGTTAAAATGCTAACAAGTTCTAACCAATGGTAAACAATTGATAGAATTTTTAACCGTTAGTTGCCTTGACTACGAATCATAAAACCTACCTTAACTTATGCATTTTGTGACTACAATCAATTACTTAAATATAAGAATAGTTTAATATTTATTTGGTGCTGTCTCACAGATGTTACTTAAATTAAATATTTATGTACTTAAGGTGTTCTTAAATGGTTGTTTAAATTTAATTTATGTGCTTAAATTATAACATTTAATTAGATTCAAATGTTTAAAGTTCAAATTTCTTATGATTAAAGTGTTGACAAAGCTGTAAACTGGTATATTATGATAGTAAATATAAACGTATTTATTTAAACTTCTTTCTGTGTATTATTTTAATACTACTGAAAATTCCTCATACCTAGTTATACTCGAATATAAATATCAAAAAGCAAGATCAAAGAGCTATGCTCGGTACTTCCCTGCGAGTAAACTCCGGAACGAGGAGATCCGCAGGAGAACTAAAGTGACCGATATAGCTCTTAGAATTAGCAAGTTGAAGTGGCAATGGGCAGGCCACATCGCTCGTAGAACTGACAACCGATGGGAAAGAAAGGTTCTCGAGTGGCGACCACGTATACCGGAAGACGCAGCATAGGGTGGACCGGCGATCTGGTGAAAGTCGCGGGGAGCCGATGGATGCAGGAGCCGCTCAAGGTGGCGCTCTCTGGTGGATGTTCAGCATTGAACGTCTTCAGGCTGTTGATGATGATAAACAATAAAATCAAAGGTAAGCGATTTTAACCTGAGGCGTAAATCGAGTGATTTTGTCACAGAATAAGAAGTATTAGTATAAGCACAGATAATAATAATACATAATAGTACGCCGCGAGTAGCGTTTAGTGAAAGTGCAGCACACCTCTCGACACCCTAAGCCACCCACACCAATGTTGCTTCCTCGGCACCAATATGCGGTAGCCACTATAGGGAGCCCATTTAGTGGGTGGCAAGTCATCACCTGCCTCAAACATTTTGACATGAGGCAAAATTGGCAGGTGCCGTTTTCTCATTCCATAAACCAAACATCAATCCATCATAAGTTCACCACAATAGCCCAGGTTTACTTTTAACCTTTGTATACAAAATAGTTTATAATATGCCATACCATGCCTTGTAATAGTTGTAGTTAATTTTATACTCAAAAGGGCCTCTTGGTGTTAGCTTAGGCCCCACCAATGCCTCTCAAATGTCCGGGCTAGACCCGAGAATTTAAATAAATACATAATAGATTATATTAAAAGCTAGATTACCTAGGTGGTTTCGCCCGCACCAGAACAGGGGATCTAGCGAAGATCCCAGCATGAAACGTTATCGCCCTAAGCTAACTCCAAAATGTATAGGAATGACATTCGCTGCGGAAAAGTTACCCGCACAGGAACTGTCATTCCCATACATTTTGGAGTTAGCGTGAGGCGTACGCCTCACGCTAACTCCAAACGATTTACCTCACCGATTTACCTCGCGGACGATTTACCTCAAGGATCCATGAGGACTAGGTACTCCCCACCCCAGGCGCGGATACAGAAATTTCGTAAGGAGGTCGTGGGGGGCGCCCAAATCATTATAGTAGGGGAGTTCAGGAAGGAAATTTGGGGATATGGCGGTAAAACACATAGGTAAGTATACGATACAAGACCAATTTGTGCTCTTTTCTTTAAATGATGAATTCCATGCACATATATCTTCCTGGTAAATTGGCTAATTACCGCGCTTGGTGCTGGACTGCCTGTGCCAAGGGGGGGGCGCGCGCTCCCTCTGCCCCCCTCTGTATCCGCGCCTACCCCACCCTCGGTAGAACAAGGTAGAGTAAAGTACTAGGTAGGTTACCTACTGCTAGGTACGATCAGCTTAGAATCAAGCAGCAAACGGCCAAGATCCAGCATCACAGCATAAAGAGTTTCTCGTGACTTAATGTTGTTTAGTGCACCGATATTTAAGGATCCGCGCGTTTTACAATAGGTACAATAGAATACAATAATACTTTATTGAACACCAATAATTAAAAATGCACATAAAAATTCACATAGATCTATACATATACCTATTTACATAGTCTTATTGCGTTTTAAATAAAAGGTTCCGACTTATCTTTTATGTAGTGACGTCTCACAACGTCTTCACATTATATTTATTTGAATAAACTCGTAAAAGGTTCAACTCCACTCTAGCACTCTCTAACTCTACAGACAACTTTTAAAATATATTTTGAGAATAATCCTTCCCAATAATCGGCCAAATAAATAATCATAACCACAAAAAATCGGACGTCCTTAAGTTATTCACCCCATAACTCGTGTTAAAATATTCGGAGACCACCCTCGCCCTGATTAACACCCTATTTATATTCTTGGACGAAATGAAGCGAATAACTTGTAAAATTGACTGGAATAGGGAACGGTTCTCAAACTTTAGTACCACCTACCTACTTAGGTAGGTAGGTACCTATACATTGCAGCAGAGGGCGAGATGGTGAATGCTAGCCCTACCCCATTTCACCGAATTTTGTCTGTCTGTCTGTCTGTCTGTCTGTCTGGCTGTATGTCTGTCTGTCTGTCCGTCAGTCACCAGGCTTTATCTCATGAACCGTGATAGTTATACAGTTAAAATTTTCACAGATGATGTATTTCTGTTGCCGCTATGACAACATATTTTGTACTAAAAAATAGAATAAAATAAATATTTAAGGGGCTCCCATACAACAAATGTGTTTTCTTTGCTCGTTTACCAAATGTGTCATAAATGGCACTGCTTTACTGCTACTCAACACTAGATGGCATGGATAGATGGTACGGAACTCTTCGTGCGCGACTCCAACTCGCACTTGACTGGTTTTTTAATTACCTACCCACTAGTGGAGCCCTGCGGCTCTACCCGCAATTCACTTATCTCTCTTTCTTTTCTGCAGGGATAAAAAGTACCTAGTACTTACCTATAAAAAGTCACTTAATAAGAAAATAAGATAATATGACTAGGTCTACTTGTAGGTACTATAAATACCTCTTATGATGTTGATCACAAGCAAATCTTAATTGAAATTGTATCAAAATAAGATATGCCGTGAAGGGGCATAAATGAACAAACTTTCGTTTTTAGGAGCCGCGTGATATCTTTAGAATCAATACCAAAACCAGGGGACCTAAAAAAGATTGAAAACCCGTGGTTATAGAAATAAAAAGGGGTTAGACGGAAACGGATATTGCCTTCCGTGCTACCGACGAGACAAGTTTAAATGAACTCGCAATGTCTGTGCAATAGACAATAATAAAACAATCTTAGTCATAGACTTTATTAGTTTTTTAGACCTAAGTGTAAAGTTATAGCCACTTAGTTTAATGGATGAAACTTAAAAGTTAGTACCCGTACTTTCAGAAATCAGTGGTTAAGGTGGAACGTTTCACTAGGGCGGCAAATTCAAATTTTCTTGCGTTCTTTTGCTAATAATAGCTTAATTACTAAACGTGATTACATTAAAACCAATTTAACGTACAGAAATAGAATGTATTAACAAATTACGATTAAAAGAATCTCCTGGATATCATTGGTCTAGCGACAAATGGCAATACACAAATTACGTCTTAATTTTTCAGCCTAATGCCATTTGTCGCTATGCCAATGTAGGTGATACTTTTAATTGTAATTTATTGATACATTCTATTTATTTGTGCAAAATTAGTTTTCATGTAATCACGTTGAGTAATTAAGCTATTATTGGCAAAAGAACGCAAGAAAATTTGAATATGACGCGCTAGTGAAACGTTCCACCTTAATGGTCGAAAGCGGGAAATTTTTCCAATTTTCACAAATTTTGAATGCCTAAAAAATAAAAATAAAACCGCTGAAATAATGTTACGCTTAGAAGATAGCCCAAGACCTACTTAAACACACTCTAAAAGGACACGGTCTACGAACCAATCAGGCCCGTATACGTATAGATTTCGGGTGGACCAGGAATTTTCATCACTAAGACGCTCTTGCAGTACCTAGGTAGAGAAAATGTGGCAGCTTTGTATCAGCTATAGTCGATTGTTTTTTCTTTAATCTGTGGTTTCAGCAGACGCTACCTATCACAGAATGTTTTTACCCTAATCTCTGCTAACTATAAAGGTCTGTGACTTACCGCCGTCTGCACTTAGTTTGACAGCTCCTAAGTTCGCACTTATATATGACGTATAAGTGTCTTCGCATTTGGGTGCGTCCTAGTGAGATAAGTACGAACTAAAAGTGCAAATGGGCATTACTTATAGGCACTCATTATTAGGAAGGTAAGAATACCAACTTACCTAATAAATACATAAATAACGCCCAACCATCCCATACATAGATCTTGGGCCTTAACTAGGATTTCCTGTATCTAGAGACCCAGGAACTAAGAGGACCATGGTCCCAGAACACCAAGATACAGAACAAGTATTAGCGCTTTTTTTCCATGTGCCCACTTGTCCAGTCGCGGGAATCGAACCCGCCGCCTCCGGGTTATGAGCCGACCTGCTCAACCACCATAGCACAGAGGCTGACTAATTTTAATCTGTCATTTGTAATTTTAGTTTAGTATGTATAATTTCACGAAAGTTTTCAATCAGTGTGTGTTGCCAGTGATGACTTATGGAACTGAGACATGGTCTCTTACTGTTGGCCTCATTAGTAAGCTCAAAGTCGCGCAGCGAGCTATGGAGCGAGCTATGCTCGGTGTTTCCCTGCGAGATAAGCTCCGGAACGAGGAGATCCGCAGGAGAACTAAAGTGACCGATATAGCTCTTAGAGTTAGTAAGTTGAAGTGGCAATGGGCAGGCCACATCGCTCGTAGAACTAACAACCGATGGGGAAGAAAGGTTCTTGAGTGGCGACCACGAACCGGAAGACGCAGCGTAAGCCGGCCCCCCACTCGGTGGACCGACGACCTGGTGAAAGCCACGGGGAGCCGATGGATGCAGGAGGCGAGCAGCCGCTCAAGGTGGCGTGCTCTGGGGGAGGCCTATGTTCAGCAGTGGACGTCTTCAGGCTGTTAATGATGATAATGATGATGTCTAATTTTAGTGGCACAGAGGTGACAGGTACCTACCTACTTAGATTTTAGCCTATCATAACCTATATATATCCTATATTACATCACGACACGAATAATAGTTACTGATAAATTAAAAACACTGCTCGTACCTAAGTAATAAGAACATTAATTACTAACACTACCTACAGCATAATAAATAAATAAAATTACCTACGCTCATTCTAGTGGCTAGTTTCCCGATGATGGAATGAGCTGCTGTAGGAAATAAAAATATTTAATTTACAATATCAATTTGTACTTCTTAGTATTTACCTACAGGTATTTCCAGCATGCACACAATATAGTTTGGTCAAAACAAATATATACACCTACCTACCTATAATATAAGTAGGTACCTATACAATTTTTCTTTTCTTTTAATGTTTTCCATGGGAGTTTGGTTAAGGTTGACAATGTCACTCCCGTAATGCTAATTACAGATTTAATCTTATGACTACTATGTTCCTCCATAAAGGAACAAATAAAGGCTTATCATGGTCTTGGCCTCTTCCGATGACGGAGAAGCCAAGAAACTGTTGCAAATGCCTACCCCCTCAGGGAATAAAAACTCCTGGCGCAATGCGTCGTTACGGACACACTCCATCAATACATGTTGAACATCCTGAACTATACCACAATCCTCACAATTCGGTGTGTTTGAGATTCCCATTAAAAATAGAAACTGTACCTATACTTACATTTTACATTATAAGGTAGGTACCTAATACGCATTAATGCGCATTAATGTAGTGTTACAGATGTCTTTAGGTTATGGTGACTTCTTCCTAGCTGAGGAGGGCTAGCTCGTTATGCTTGTTTGCTACCTATTTATAGCATAAAAAAGGTAAGATAAATATTTATCGAACACCATTATACAAGGTGAGTTTGAATTGATATGTTATCCCGAAAGGGGGGACTGGGACGATGATAGCCCACAAGTTGTGAGAGCCTTACTTGAAGCTTCGTGTTTCCAAACCTCCATACTAAAAAATAAGTCCACTCACAAAATTGCGCGTGCGATTGCTACGAGAGTTTCTAAACACAGGTCGTCGAACTCATTTAAGTGCATTCGGTCAAGGGCGAAGTTCAACTACACCCAGCTGCGCTAGGGCTATCTTCAATTCACCTTAAACTTAAACAAATAAACTTAAGCTTTGACTATAAACTTTACACATTGGGGAGAGGTAATCTCAAAGAATATTATAATAGAATAAATACATGCCATTTAGAATAGAAAGACACAATGTGCACTATAAACATTCCAGGAAGGTTTACACAAATAATATTTCAACTAGATATCAAGTTCAGTGATAGCATGGAACAAGGCGGAGAGGAATGCCAATACACCAAGAAAACAGCGTAGATCAGAAATATGTCAAAGAACCGTTTAAACCTAGATGGCGCTGCAAAATGAGCGGGCTAGCTACGGCGGGCTAGGTTTAAAACGGTTTTTGCACCTTCTGTCATAATTATGTGTAAGTTTAGGTAGTAACCTAGGTACAACTACTGAGATCACAGGCAGAGTTTGAAGTTAGGTGTTATTTTTGCAGGGAATCAAGATACGAAAAAGTAGGTATACCTACCTAAATAGGGGGTTTCTTACGTTACAACTGTAAGCCCCTAAATGATTAAGATATAATTCCAAAGGTATGAAACCTTAAAAACTCTGCAGTCTATTAGATAATAGCATTACCGAATACTTACACAACGCAGACAATATGGAAAGCCACGTCAAATTGTGCGGAGACGATTTCGGTGAGATCTCGAGGAGGTAGGCATGCATCACCTAACGTACTTTACTAGTACAGTTCGCAAACTAGGCATATTTTGTACCTATATTTTTTAGAAACATATTAAAGATAGCCTAAATTTTCTGACAGTATTTTTTTCACGCTAAATTCTAGCCCTGAGCTGCGTAAAGTGTTTTCAAAGTATCGTCAGGTCAATTGACCTCTGAAAAAGACTAAAATAGCTAGTGATCACCAATATTATAACCAAATCTGGGTCCATTTGCTGTCATGACCTTTATTAAAGATAGCCTAAACTTTCTGACAGTATTTTTTTCACGCTAAATTGTAGCCCTGAGCTGCGTAAAGTGTTTTCAAAGTATCGTCAGGTCAATTGACCTCTGAAAAAGACTAAAATAGCTAGTGATCGCCAATATTATAACCAAATCTGGGTCCATTTGCTGTCATGACCTTTAGGGGCGTTTTTGGTTTCTGTCTCGAGTTAGGTAGGGACAGTATCGTACTATTCGTACCATTTCATCAGATCCCCACCAAAATATATAACACTGGAGGTTTATTTAAAATTACTAATGCTGTTGGCCTTTACCGACCTTTATATTATAGCAAATAGGCTGGAGAAGCGAGAGTAGAGAGTATACTTTAGTTAGAAGAACGGTATAAATTAAAAAAAATGCCCAACGATCACATAAGTACACAATTCCTGGACCCTAACTAGGATGCCCTGTATCTAGGGACCCAGGAACTACGAGAACCATGGTCCCACAACACCCAGACACAGAACAAATATTTGCGCTATTTTTTTGCACTAATACTTGTCCTGTCGCGGGAATCGAACCCGCCGCCTCCGGGTTATGAGCCGACCTACTCAACCACCACACCACGAAGGCTGTCAAACCCAAATAAAGTAATCCCATTATACATTCTATAGACTCTATTAGAATACAAAAACATTAAGTAGCTAGATATCAACTAAACATGCACAAAACACAACATAGAGTCGCTTAAATAACCGCGTTTCTTTTTTAAGTCACGAAAAAGACCTATTTTTAGGCAGTAGGTAAGTAATTAAGCCTTAGATGGCGTAAAGTTTTAAATCCTCTAGCTAGCGTTGAAATCGTTACGGCTTTAATACGATATTTCCTTTGCAACTTCCTGGCACACCACGCTTTCGCGATTTTAGTTTGTTGCTTTTAAGTAGGTACCTATTTCTTGATATATTTCTAAATAGAAAAGAAAGCCGTTCTAGGAAAAGATACCTGGTTACAGGACAATAACTGTTTGAACAATTATTCAGAATAGCTTAAATTTTTGATCAGTTAAATCTTGACCGCTCACTACGGGTAGAAGAGATCGCTTAAAGCGATAACGCCGTCCATTGTACCTACTAGGATAATTCAATTGACTTTCTTTGTATAGATAATTTATTTGGTGTATATACAATAAAGAATTTATCCATTTATTTATCTATCTATCTACGGGTACGGGGAACACTATGGAATCATTATAACTCCCGTGACTACATATGTTGACTATAAAATCCAGTTGACCAATGATAAAACTTTCCCCTAATACGAAAAATAGTGGTGTATTTCAACCACTCATTTCCAATAAATACTATGAATTTCTAATAAATTACGGAAACCCGTTTGTCTTTTGTTCCACCCTGCTCTGTTCTTTGTAATTTCGTATGACTTTGTCTCGTTTTGTTGCCTCGCCCGCGCAGGTGAGTCGTGTTTGTACGAGAAATTATGTTCACGAGCTATCAACGGGCTTTATAATCTTTGACTACATGTAATGGTTGTAAAAAAATAGTCATAGTGCATCCAGTAAGACCAGAAGCCAAAGCTGCATTGCTAGCAACATATTTAAATAGTACAATGGTACCATTAACGGGTAATGGTGGTAATGGTATGGTATTATGTCTTACTCCAAAGTCTAATAAACTTAGGCCCGATTTCACTAACGTTTATTCCAAGTATACGGCTATTCCTTACTCCTGGATACAGCTAATTGACAAATGAAATTACACAAAAAAGACGCCATTTTGATTGTATCCAAGGAATAAGTCCTCCTATTCGTATACCTTCACAAAATTGGTGATATAAGGGCTATATTCGCGTAACTCGGTTGTTCTCGGAAAGTTATACCTGGAATAAAATTTATTCTAGTTTGGTGAAATCGGGCCTTAATAACAAAAATTATAAGTACAAGTATTCACAGAGCCCGAAAAAACGCTAGTGTTAATATTTTTAGTGCTCTGTGGGTATATTACATGGTTTATCCCGGCAGTAAAACAATTCCTATTATTTGAGATAAAATAATATGGATGATTTTTCAGGAATGCTTTGTCAAACGAGGATTAGAATTACCAAAGACTTCACCAAAAATATACCTACCTATATGACGACATGATAATTACGTAGGCCTAGTTGCTATATCCTTTATATATGAAGGTTTCCATATCTACCATCTATACATATTTTTTTTTCTATAATTCCCCGTCACATTATTAGGTAATAATTACATATTTATTATTATTAAACATTAGCGGCCGAATGTACCTGCTAAAAAAACTTTATACCTATCTATAGAATTCATAATCTATTTTTATCCATCCAAAGGTTGTCTGCTAGAGATCTCTCTAAGCGACAAGACTGCCAATTAAACTACGTTTTTGTCGAATATTTCGTATTGTTAGTGTATCTTTGTGTGTAGGTACCTATTTGATGTGCAATAAAGTATTCTTCTATTCTATTCTGTTCTGTTCTGTCGTATTGGAAGTTTCTCCGCAGCAGGGTCATTATCACCTGTCAGGAGTTCAGATACTTCAGTCATCATCATCATCATCAACAGCCTGAAGACGTCCACTGCTGAACACAGGCCTCCTCTAGAGAGCGCCACTTTGAGCAGCTGCTCGCCTCCTGCACCCATCGGCTCCCCGCGGCTTTCACCAGGTCATCGGTCCACCTAATAGGAGGCCGGTCTACGCTGCTAATATTTCAGTAATTCTTTTTTTATATTTCAATAATATTTTCCACCAGTACCTGGTAGTACCTACTCATATCTCTGCAAGTTCAGTGCGCGCGTCGCAAGCGTGAAATTGTCGCACTCTTACTTTCTCGATGTTGCCAGATATACGTCCTTCCTTTCGCTTTAATTGCATGCGACAAATCGTCGTGTCTATGACCCTAGTGTAATGACTGATGCATGTATATAATATGATTTATATTATGATCGACCTTTTCCGCGGTAACTTCTGCTACGAATTCTCATAGGTGGTTAGTATAGTTGCATTTTATCTGATATTTTTATTTATTTATATACCTTTTTCACCTGTTTAGCGTAATTAACATTAATTAAATTGCTTTGGGTTTTAAAATATATTAATGTTTAAAAACAAAAACTTTTTTACTTTTTCTTGACCCGCCTGATAGCTCAGCGGGGTGATCATGTAACTTTGATAGCAATGCAACAAAAGAAATTTCAATCCAAATTTGAAAATTTCCATAGTAACTCTGTACATAAGCTGCGTACTGCAACTGTCAAATCCATACATTTTTGTGTTTCTATCGGTTGCCAACAAGTTACATGATCGCCTAGCTGTTGGTAGTCAGCCCTGCCTTCCAAACTGTAGGTTGTGGGTTCAATTCCCACACAGGACAAACATTTGTGTAATGAATATAGGTGTTTGTTTTGTGTCTGGGTGTAATATTGTATTCAAAGTATGTATGTATTTACAAAAAAAAAGTACCTAATATTCTGTCAGTTATCTGGTTTCCATTGGTTTGCTTAGTTCGGGACTAGATGGCGCTGTGTGAAATCTCAACAAATATATATTTAAAAGGATAAATTTGTATCATTACAGTCACAATCGAGATTTGATCCGCATCTATCCATCCGTGAAATTTATCCTTCACGTTTTTCCCGAGTGTTTTTCTCAACCAAAGAGGTTAATGTACTACGTACATGCTAAAATTCCAAAATTATTGTTTAGATGTGTTTAGATACCTTCCGTGCTTATGCAGGTCAAAAAATTAAGATTAGAACAAAAGCTCATCCACATATTATTGAGTCATGGAAATCTCATACGACTCGATTCATGCGTTCTTTCTTGCCGTACACTTGCAAAATGTGGAATGAGCTCCCGCCAGCGGTCTTTCCGTGGAGCTACAACTATCATGAAGCACTTAAAAAATAGGGTTAAAAGAGTCCCACATGATGACGCCTCCGATACAAATGTTCATAGGCTTGGTGACCGCTTGCACTTTTCAGGAGGACCAAATACGGCGCGAGAGGCCACGCAGCCTGCCTACGCCTTTGACGCGTTCTATGGCAGCTGCCCGCGTGAGCTACCATTTATAATAGGCCGCATAGTATACCCACTTATAGGCCGCCTGGTCTTCAGTATAAAAAGATACCTCTATGCCTAGGGTGCCGTTTTGTCCCAACCTTTATTAAGAGAACCCAGGGTGAATTGACAAAAACGTGGGACGAAAAAAAATTTAAAAAAAAACATGAAAATGTAGATCGGAGCTACGTGAAAGTTTTAAGCTCATTTTGTTACGTTATTGACATGAGGCGGGTGCGCGACTATTACGCTCGATTTTCCACTTTCACGACCTCCGTAAACACGCGCGCTTTTCATATACCTACAAACAACATATTGTTGCACGATTTTCAAGAAATAAATACTAACATTAGGTATTCAGTAAAACGTTTTTTCGTTGATGTTGTATTGTAATAGTACATTATGATATAAGTGTGCAAAGTTGATCATTGTACTCGAAGCGGTTACGCGCGCGAACCGAGAGTTTAATGATCAATGCACACGCATGTCATACGACGTTTTTCATCACAGTTGCGAGGAAAAAACAGAGTTGTACTATAAAAAAAAACCACTGTTTGACTAGCTATCTCCGCAACCAATGTACCTAAAGAGATCAATTTAGGATCTAAACCTATAAAGTATAGGTATGCGAAACACTTTTCCAAGGTAGCTTTTTCAAAAAAAACTGAAAGGTATTAGGCAACCATAGTTTCGTAGCTTTTAGAGTAGCACGAGGGTAGCACAGGATTTTCAGGGTTACAAGCTTAGGTATAGACTACTCCAAACCAAAGGGTTATAGGACCCTACATATCAAAAAATCGTAGATACAGGTAAAGCTCATCTTTAGTCTTTTTGTTATGTGAACTAATGACGTGACGAGCTAGCCATTCACCTGATGTTAAGCGTTACGGCTGCCCATAGCTAGCAGTGTCACTCGGATCTTTAAAGTATAAAGTTTTGCGTGACACTGCACTGGGCACGTCATCCTGAGACTTCACAGTATAGTAATAAGATTACCAGACTGTGATCAGATCATGAAGTCACATTTGCCCAGTAATTTCACTAGCTACAATGCCTTTCAAACCAGAACACAGTAGTGCTTGCACACTACTGCGGCAGAATAACTGGCAAAGCGGTGATGGTACCTACATAGGCGAACTTTGCAGAAAAGTCCCACCACCTAGTGAAATACCACCTGTTTGTCATAATACCTACAGCCTGCATGTGCACGAAGAGAGAAGTCGTTGACAACTACAATCAAGATGTTATCTGGGGCGTGCACCTTAGAACTCGACCAGTTTTCACATTCGCCACCACTCATTTGAAAGTTTACAAACGTAGGCACTGTGTGCATGCGGCGCTCACCGTTTAGCTGGTAGCGTGGTCTTATTATCTATATCTTCCCGTGCGTGCCGTAACAGCTGGCTAAGGGAACATCCAGGAAAATGCTGCTGTCCATTCCCTGGATGTTCCCTTAGGCAGCTGATCGTCAGAAGTGGCGTTTTATAGGGGAGGTCTATTTTCAACAGTGTCGCGCAACGAGCTATGGAGGGAACTATGCTCGGCGTTTCCCTGCGAGATAAGATCTACAATGAGGTGACTAACTTAACCGCAGGAAAACTAAGGTGACCGATATAGCTCTTAGAATTAGCAAGTTGAAATGGCAATGGGCAGGCCACATTGCTCGTAGAACTGACAACCGATGGGATAGAAAGGTTCTTGAGTAGCGACCACGAACCGGAAGACAGCGTGGGCCAGCCCCCCATTAGGTGAAAGCCGCGGGAGCCGATGGATGCAGGATGTGAGCAGCCGCTCAAAGTGGCGCTCTCTGGGGGAGGCATATGTTCAGCAGTGGACGTCTTCCGGCTGATGATTCTGTGATGTTGGTCTCTTCATACTCGTAGGCGGGTATAGCTCAGCAGTGGATGTGCATCTTGCAAACTGACGCACCTAGTTTTAATCCCGCACCAAGACTTTTCAATTCATGGCACTCGCTCCAACGGTTTTACTAGGTGGCCTACCACCTAGTAAAACCGTTAGAGCGAGTGCCATGAGTGCACTTTTCTGCAAAGTTCATCTAGGTAGGTACCACCGCTTTGCCTGTTATTCTGCCGCCAAGCAGTAGTGTGCAAGCATTACTGTGTTCCGGTTTGAAGGGCACTGTAGCTAGTGAAATTACTGGGCAAATGAGACTTTGATCTGATCAAACAGTCTAGTAATCTTATTACTATACTGTGTGAAGTCTCAAGATGACGTGCGCAGTGCAGTGTCATGCAAAACTATATTATGTTGAAATCCGAGTGATACTGTAATCTGTTATGGGCAGCCGTGACGCTTAACATCAGGCAAACGGCTAGTTCATCGCGTCACTCATTTACTTAAAAAAAGGAAAACGTTATGACAAAACTCTATGTGTGTGTCTATGTTCTATGTGTTGTATTACCAAATTCAAGAACTTGTGTTGTACATTGTACACCAACACCACTTAGAGTGGTGGATATTTTTTTTATGTATAGTACGAATGACGTGACGAGCTAGTCGTTCGCCTGGTGTTAAGCGTCACGGCGCCCATAGCAGATTGCAGTGTCATTAATAAAGTTTTACGTGACACTGCACAGCGCACGTCTGTGAGATACTAGACTGCGAGATCTGATCATCATTTATTAGATTTTAGTTTCTTTTGCCCAGTATTTTCACTAGCAACAGTGCTCTTCAAACAGGAACACAGTAGTGTTTGCACGCTACTGCTTGGCGGCAGATTAACTGGCAAAGCGGTGGTACATACCTATGACGAACTTTGCAGAAAATTCTACTAAGTACATTCATTTGAAACACAACATTAAAAAAAATGAAAACGATTTTAATATTTATAGTTATTATGACCACGCCCTCTTTCATTCACAAAATTCTCGTTGTTTCAAATGATTAACAAAATTGATAATTAAAGTTAAAGCTAACAATGCCTATAGGTAACTATTGAATTGAGTTTACCGTGCCTACGTAATATTAGGTATAGGTAGGTACCTACCTATCTATTCCGTAGATGAGGTCATAAATTAAGGGAATTAGGTTATTTTTATATAGAAAAATATTTTGATATTCATTTTCCTGTGTCTACTTATAATGTTGAACGATGATGTGATACAGTAATTAGGTATTAGGTAGGTACCTACTGAAGATTAGAAATCGTCTATGCGAGAGCAAAGCCATGTAACTAAAAAAATTAAAAATTTAATAAGTTAGTTGGTTTGTCGATTTTAATAAAAATATATATAAATTAAATCGAAAACGTAAGTAGGCACCTAAAGCTTGCTTAAGTGATAACAGAAATAGAGTCCTCACGTAGCTTACTCAAAAACTGGCATTGCATTTTGCTCTACAGCTTTCTCATAACTGAAGAGTCTCAAGACGTGACTATCTTTTTCTTTCGGACGACAAATTAGATGTATTGCACCTAATTAAAGCAAACCGATCATGAGAAGCTATAGTGGCTTTTCTTTCCTCTTTTATTTACATCTATGTGTAAGTACTACATATACATTATGTTATTTTGGTGCACTACCTAGTTTCAAGAGATAGTTCATATGCTATGTCAACATGTCAACATAATTTATGAAAAAAAAAAAAAAATTAAATGATGAACATTAAAACTTCAAGTACCAAAATTTTATAGCTTTCTTTTTAACAGTAAGTTTTAAAATAAAAACTGTGATTGAATAACCAAGCTACCTAATTAAGTATAATTCGTCAATCAGTATTAAAATCACGTCTTCATATTCATAAGCATTCAACGAAGTAAATTCCATTAGGAGCATTAATTAATGCTCGCGCTCAATAAAAATAAACAAATGTAACTGCAAATGAAGCTGTCAATGAAAAACTGGCAGCAAGTTACTTCTCGTAAATAACATAAAAAATCCACCCGCTATGTAAAACTGGTGTAACAGACAATTTCCTCCTACCTACGAAAATTAACCGATCTGGGAAGATCCTATTAAAGCCACGTCTCCAATTCGGTCCATACAGATGTAAACATAATACTGTCTCCCTTTATCTCACTGAACAACGGGATGTTAGATAGAGACAGCGCACGCAGATTCAGCCTCGCAACTAATGAAACGTGTCCACTGTCCGGCTGCGCCTACGCATCCCAATCTAAAATTATCTCAAAAAGCTCTCCGTAAAATTTAATAAATACAATAAACTTTTCAGTCTATTTAATAGTACACTGCTTAAATCATGCTATTGTTGCCAACATGGGAATAAAGTTGTCGAAATTTACATAATTTTCAAATTATCCGCTTACTTTAAACTGTAAAATTTGAGATGAATACATTACAAAACGTAACTTAACGCCTTGCTCGTAAAGTGTCCATTTATTCTTATTGTTCCAGTAGAACTTAAGACGTTTTAGTATTGGGTTAATTAATCAAGGTTCATGTGAGATCACGTGGAAACACTCTTGCCGTCTTGTTTTAATCTACGTAAGTTCTCCGTTTGTAAGACAAAGACAAGTATACATATCTGTGGATCCCATAGGCTCTTGGCTCGACAGTAACACATTTAACCGGTTTTGTCAGGGGTAGTAAACCTCCGGCCCTGAATTTATTTAAGCATAAGAATTTTTCATAGCGGTCTGTAATATACTTAAAGAAGTTAATTTTTCCCGATGGAAATTAAGCTTAGGTACTCAGTGACTTCAAAAAATCATATAACCTAAAATTTAAACACAACTAACGACTGTAGAGCAGTTATTTTCAAACCAAACTTTAAACAATATAATAACTACAGTTTTACCATTTAATTAAATTTTTGCTTTAGAATTAATTATTAATTCAGTATTTTGACACTTTCCACTTGTCTTATTTTACAGCCGCTCAACAAGTTTGATGCGAGTAAAAAAAATGGATAGCAATAATAAAGGAAACCAAACTGAAACAAAATGTCCGAATTCCACGATTCATAAACTCAAGATCAAAATGCGAAATTCCAACAATAGGAAAAAAGGTTGCCGATAGCTTCCTGCGACGCAGTCCCGCGCAGAGGTGCGCGCGCGCCGGCAGTCGATCGTGCTCATTCAACAGCGCTCAATTGCGTTGCGTTCCATTCTCAAATTCAAATTACGAACTTTCAACGTTACCGCGCGTCTTTCAACCATA
Source organism: Ennomos quercinarius (assembly GCA_910589525.2). Lineage (NCBI taxonomy): Eukaryota > Metazoa > Arthropoda > Insecta > Lepidoptera > Geometridae > Ennomos > Ennomos quercinarius. Next base: position 7,493,828 of record OU342510.1, read on the forward strand.
GACACCTAAATACTGTGAAAGTGTCAGAGTGCAAAGTTCCACAAGTTGTGATTTTCATTTTTTTCAACATAGGTGTCTCAAATCAAAGTTCAGTGACAACTTGCGCAAGTTTGCTAACTTACGGTAGTGGATATTTCATGAATAATTTTTAAGTGGTTCTCTTTCAAGTTTTGACATTTTTGTGTTTACTATTGACATTGTGTATGAATCCACATTATTATTGAACAGGTACGTTCTCATTTGGTTTGTCATTGTACAATATTAATATTAGTTGTAATTATTTGCATAAGATGTGCATTAGTATGTAAATTACTGTAAGTTTTAGCTAAGTAAGTAGGTACCTATATGCATAATATGCATTGATAAATGCTAGACAGGCAATGCAATGGCACATTTCAATAATGGGTATGTATGTACCACAAGAAAGTAGTATTATAGGATGCCATAAACAATGACATCATGAAATATTATCATTATTACATAAAATATGCAATTTTCAAAGACAAAAGAAATTCTATATATTTAATTAAGTAGATGTACCTATTTTTGTCAATCCTGCGAGCTGCGGCAAAGGCTACAGTTTGCATTAATTTTTTTAACAAAAACTTAAAATAAAATAAAATAAAATATTAAAGTTTTATTACAATTAATATTTTCTCATATTTTTCCATGACAGGTACCTAAGTACGTTTAAGTTACGTATTAGTTGTCGAACGTTTGGTCTGAGGCATAAGTACGAGAAATTATCTATATAATTTTGTAATCAGAAGCATTTACTTTCATATCAACACAACAATTCTAATCTAGTGCGCTCATATTAGCAAAACACTTAGAAACATGCTACCTATACCTATACCTACTATCTACCTTCTTTTATATACTTGTTTCTTGCACTTTGTCATCTGTTTTTGCCAACAGCAATATCCCGTTAAAAATGATTAAACCTGTTTCTGTAAGTAACTTTGCACGTTTACAACATATTAAACTTTTTTCAAATATTTTATTTGGTTAAGTTTAATCTGACAATAAAAAAAAAGTCAAATCAAATCAAGTCATCAAAAGAAATGTGATAAATTACAGCCGTTTTACTTACTTTTATTTAAAAGCTGATTTAATATTTAAAATGTAGCATTAATAAGTGATTAATAGCCGTGCAATCTATATTTACACATCGATAAATAACGCGTGACGATATGTTTTAATATATAAATAAAATATATAATAATATAGCATAATAATAACATAAGTAAAATTTGTATTCGAGTTTAAAGTCTAGGTAAGGATATAGGTAGGTATTTTACACATTCGACCTTCTGAACTTATTTAAATATGCATTAGTCGAGACACTGGTAGGTTGAACAAACTAAAAAGAAAACATGTGGCTAAACTTTAAAATAAAATGTTATCGTCAACACATTTTTCATGCACATTACTTACATGTCGTCAGATAATTTAGTAAATCCTACAAAAACTACTTACCTACTTTGATTTTCTAATGCGTTTGTATTGCGCTAAAGCCATAGGTATACCTATGACATCAGGATCCACTATAGAAGAAGTAAAGGAATGTAATTAGTGATTTAATGACTTATATTAATATGTACAGTGATGACTTATGGAACTGAGACATGGTCTCTTACTGTTGGCCTCATTGGTAAGCTCAAAGTCGCGCAGCGAGTATGGAGCGAGCTATGCTCGGTGTTTCCCTGCGAGATAAGCTCCGGAACGAGGAGATCCGCAGGAGAACTAAAGTGACCGATATAGCTCTTAGAGTTAGTAAGTTGAAGTGGCAATGGGCAGGCCACATCGCTCGTAGAACTGACAACCGATGGGGAAGAAAGGTTCTCGAGTGGCGACCACGAACCGGAAGACGCAGCGTAGGCCGGCCCCCCACTCGGTGGACCGACGACCTGGTGAAAGCCGCGGGGAGCCGATGGATGCAGGAGGCGAGCAGCCGCTCAAGGTGGCGTGCTCTGGGGGAGGCCTATGTTCAGCAGTGGACGTCTTCAGTCTGTTAATGATGATGATTAATATGTAAAAGTAAAAAATCAATTGATTGTTAATTTGTAGGTAGATACATAATTTTGCATTTAATGTTTAAGCTACCAAAATCAACATAGGGATAGGTACTTCCTGAATAAAACATATCTGAACAATATGTAATTCTTGATAGTGTAAGCAATCTGTGCGCAAAACTTTACTCAAACGGTTTTGTCACTTATACAACAAGCAAATCCATAGATACAAACAATTACCCGACTTTCCACTTTTAAATGGAATAAAAATTTAATACCTAAGTAAAAGAAAGAAATATAAATGTAAAATATTATTTATAATTCTACAAATCCATTTGAATGCAGGTAGGTACTAATTCTTAGCGAAAAGGTATGTAATAAAAAACAGAATAAATTAATATTTAGGTAGGTATGAGAAAAAACTAAGCGTTAATTAGTGCGGTTTTAAACATGATATTCATGATGTATCTGTAATGTTATAATAAATATATTATAGTTTGGGTCAATTATAAAAAACATTGAGAAAAACAAGCAAAAGTTGAAAATTGTAAAAATATGACTTATTCATGTTTGCGTTTAGACGCAGGACAAATTGGCACAACTTTTGTACTTATGGGTGACGAATCTAAAATAAAAGGGTTTTTAAGGCAACTAGGGTTAATCTATGTGGTTAAGCTCAATCTAGATTTTAATACGAATTATGACGTTTCAATGTATATTATATGCAAAGGTATCATACTAGAATCTAGACCACAGAGCACGAAAAAAATACGCTTTGTCCGAAGGGTCATCTTTTTAATGCTCTGTGATTAACTGATTTTGATAAAGATTTTCAAAGCTATCTGCCACTGCTCATTTAGTTTTTTAATGTGGTAAAATGCGCTCCCTGCACTTTCCTACTACTTACTACAGGGGTGATGGCGGTAGAGTGTCAAGTCAAATCAATTAATCATTTAATTAATTATTTTCTGACTGATGGCCTGTTAGCAGAGTTGGTAATAGCTCTGCTTTCTGAACTATAGGTTGTGGGTTCAATTCCCACCCGGGACTAACATTTGTGTGAAGAACATAGGGGTTGTTCTGTGTCTGGGTGTTATATTGTATTATATGTATGTATTTACAAACAAAGAGTATCTAAGTATTTCTATCAGTTATCTGGTTCCCATTGTACAAGCTTTGCTTAGTTTGGGGCTAGATGGCGCTGTGTGAAATGTCCACACATAATATGGGCTGCACTAAAGTTTGACAGCTTTTAAGTTCGAAATTATCCCTCTGTAACGTACCTAGCCAGACATAAAAAGGTTTTATACATTTTAATAGGTCCAGAGACTCCCCATACTTGTGAGACCATAGACTTAGGAGAGTAACAAAAGAATTCTAGGTCTGTGAGTGAGGCACTGTATTTCAGGGGCGAAAGGCATCTTCCTTCTTTTGACATAAATTGTACAGGTAGGTATTATAGGCAAGGAACCCATGGCCCTCCGCCGAGTGGGACTAGATGGGGTGGCGTCCACCATCTCACCCCATACTACACTATAATCTTATTTTATGCTTTCACTACCAAAAGTTGGATGATAAAGCATTTTTATTCTGGAAATTTATCTAAATATTTTTAGTAAAAAACAAACCGGGACCTATGTTGTCGGCCTTTGTGGCATGGTTGTTACATCTCGAAGACTGCGCGTTCGATTCCCGACAGGACAAGTAATTGTGCACAGAAAAAAGTAGATTGATAGATAGATAGACAAGTAGGTATATAAATAAAAATCTTTATTTAAACACAAGCCAGAAAAAACTAAAGAACCATAAGTGTACCTAACATTGGGCGGTCTTATCGTAAACAGTTGTACTGTGAGTGTGGTGGACCCATGATCCTCACAGTTCCTGGGTCTCAACACTCCCAAGTACCAAGTATACCTACTCCACGAACCGGAAGACGCAGCGCAGCGTAGCCCCCCCACTATGTGGACCGATCATCTGGTTAAAACCATGGAGAGGAGGAAGCGTATGTTTAGCAGTGGACGTCTTCAGGCTATTGATGATGACTTCCAAGATACATTAATGGAATCCTATAGTTACAGTACAGGATCTCTGTGGTATGTAATCGTTGGGTCTTATATTTTTTAGCTGGATTGTATAGCTATAGTTACTATACCTACTTATTCTCATTAACCGCACTGCGTGATAGATTATAGCCTGGTGTTGCCGATCGATAGTGGACTATCGATGGTTAATCGATAGTTTATTGATAGCCAAACAACGAAACACTATCGATATTTAGTGACAATACTATCGATAGTATTGCTTCGTTCTATAGTATTTCCTCTTTCTGAGCTAGTATCGATATCATGGTTTTTTCAGATGAAAAATATCGACAGTTTTTTATCGATAGTTTTACCATCGATAGTTTCGCAACACTATTATAGCCTACTCTCTCTCTCTCTCTATCTCTCTCTCTTTGAGAGAAGGCCAGTGTCCCAGCAGTTGGAACGCATAGGGCTGATGTCGATACTTCATAGTCATATTTTATTACAGCTCGCAAACTAGCAAAGATCACCCGTTTGCGGTGACATAAAGTTAAACGTTTAATAGTTTGTGACGTCACCTCATAAAATATCAGGTTTATCTCACGTTAGTATATAGAGAATTAGTGCACTAGATATGCCTCGCGTCTCCACTCGCCTAGTACCTAGAATCTAAGTACCTAAAACCTAAGTACCTAAGAGACCTAAGATACAAGGTTCGAACCTTTCCCTTTTCCTTATCTAGTAGATATCGATATCTACTAGATCCTAGAAAATATTGAAACCTCTGTCTCTCTGTCTTGCAAAGTGGAGTTTTATGGGAGCCGGGCCACTTGACGACTTCCGGCAGATGATGTTAAGTTTTGTATCAGGTTTATTAAAAAAAAATAATTTTATCATGACCTATATACCTGCCTATATTGGGGGAGGCCTATGTTCAGCAGTGGACGTCTTCAGGCTGTTGTTGATGATGATGATGATGATGATATTGGTGTTGACGACAGATCTAGGTACCTTTTTTTTAATACGGGCAAATTGCCTTTATTACTCAAGCTAACTACTACAATAATAAAAACTAAACTAAGCTAAACTAAACTAGCTACACTACCTACTACAAAGAACACTTATGGACTGTATAATAGCCGCGATGGCCTATAGACAGTCCAAGTGCTCCAGCCCACTATCGGTAGGTAGCGTACCCAACATGCTGGCCGCATTGCCACATTGAATTGCAATGCTGATGCGTTGGGCCAAATAAGTGCCAGCATTTTGGTCACGCGTCGCATCGACCAGGCGCTCTGATGGACTTTGGTGCTCGCGATGAGCTCCCGGTCCCCACGGACCCAGGGTCTCAACACCAAACGGCTCAAATATGTAACCGCTACCGAGATTACTATATTTGCGCCGTTTTAGCTGCTCAGCAGAATTAGCCGCGGCGCCGCCCGGCCCTAACGTGTGTCTCGGGAAGGTGTGACGGCGCCATAGTAGGCCCAATTTTGAAGGCTTTAGTTGACAGTCTTTAACTTACTAAAAATATACCCGTCTCTTACATTACCGTCTATTAGACAAGGACAGCAACAGTTTTAGGAGTTTTAGATCTGTCAACTAAAGCCTTTAAAATTGGCCCCATTATCTAGGTACCTATACATAATTAATCAATTATTTGTAAAGGGACAGTAGTGTTGCTTGGTATACAAGACCGACAGAGTTGACCACTATGATGGGTGATGGGTATCAAAGGAATGCTGTTAGGATAGTTCACTTACAAAAATGAGTATTTTCGTAAATAAATGTCAATTTCCCCAAATCTTTTGAAATTAATGGAATTATTATAGAAACATTTTTTTTTAGAATGAATGACGTGACGAGATAGTCGTTCACCCGGCCGCCCATATCAGTTGTAATGTCACTCAGCACTTTAAAATAATAAAGTTTTCGTTTTGTGTTTTTTTGTGACCCTGACACATCACACAGTCTAGCAATCAGATTACTAGACTGTGAAATCAGGTCATAAAGTCTCATTTGCCCATTAATTTCACTAGCTACAATGCCCTTCAAACCAGACCACAGTAGTGCTTCCACATTACTGCTGGCGGCAGAATAACTGGCAAAGCGGTGGTATCTGCCTAGACGAAATTTGCAGAAAAGTCCTACCACCTATAGTAAAGTTCCCCTCGTTTATAATTCGGATAGCAAAGGAATGGAACACCTTACCAGCGTCAGAGTCATTGTTTTCTGACAAATATAATCTGGGAGTTATTAAGGCTACTGTGTGCTTTCCCACAGGTAACTTATAGCTAAAGTAGGTACATACATAAAAGTTTTTCGAACAAAGCGTTTCGATTCCTCATTTATAAATTCGGACAGCAATGGAATGGAACACCTTACCAGCATCATTGTTTCCTGACAAATATAACCTCGGAGTTTTTAAGGCTAGAGTGAACCGGTATCTTCTAGGCCTGCATGCTCCATCGTTGACCGCGTCGTCACTTACCATCAGGTGAGACCGTGGTCAAATGTTTATCTTGTGATTAAGAAAAGCTGTATTGGTGATACTGGTAGGTGGTATACATGGTATTGTATTAGGGCTATTAGATACCTATCTAAAGCAGAAAAAAATGTCTATAGCATAATAATCTAAGTCTGAGCGTAGTTTTTTTTTATTGTTTGATAGGTTCGCGCTTGACCACTATCTCACCTGATGTTAAGTGTCGATGCGGTCTAGGATGTAACGCGCTTGCCTAGAAGATACCTGTTCACTCTCGATTTGAAGACTCCAAGATTTTAGTCCTCGGGAAATACAGACGCTGGCAAAGCGTTCCATTCTTTGGCTATTCGCATAATTAATGTGGAAGCAAATCGCCTAAAATGAATAAATGAACTTTGAAGTCTAATACTATGTATTTCTGATAATACTAAAGGGGAATCACATGAAGTCGTCGTGTGGCAGAATGCACCTTATTTACGCGAAGAAACAATATTTATTTTGTGGATATTTGTTGTACTTCAACAAAGTACTTATACGAGAGATTTGCGGTAATGATTGCTAATTATTATTGCAAAGAATAAGTTCATTTAATTACCTAAGCTTTACCCTCAAAGAATATTGGAAACCTTTTAGACAATAATACTTTTCGATTGGCCGTATCTTTGCGTTTAGGAGCCGCTTGCCAAGTCCCTCACCTATGCCTATGTGGCGAATTAGTCGACCGCCTTGGTTACCACGGTTTAGCGTGTAGCAGGAGTGCTGGACGTATTCCACGACACGCCAGCCTGAATGACGTCATTCGTCGGGCCTTTGTCAGTGCCGGCGTACCGTCCGTTCTCGAGCCGAATGGACTTATGTGCGATGACGGCAAGAGGCCCGACGGAATGACTTTAATACCTTGGAAGATGGGACGGCCATTAGTATGGGATGCAACTTGCGTCGATACTATGGCACCGTCCCATCTTCCCGAAACTAAAAATCAGGCTGGTAGCGCTGCTGCTAAAGCTGAAAACCTCAAACGGCGCAAATATGGAAGCCTTGACAGAGGATACATGTTTGTGCCGTTTGGGGTAGAAACCATGGGACCGTGGGGACCAGGCGCTTTTGAAATATATAGGGACTTGGCAAAACTTTTGGTGGAGGCGACCAGTGACCAGAAGGCTGGCTCTTATTTTGCACAAAAAATCAGCATTGCCATACAGCGTGGCAATGCAGCCAGCCTTCTGGGAACATTCCCCTCTTCCAAGGGTCTTTTTGATAATTTATGAGTGTAAGATTTTTTATATAAATTGTATTAAAAAAGGGGCAAATGTAATAATCATATCTAATTTATTAAGAGTGTCTAAAGATTGAATTACCTACGTTAACCCTAATTAAAAGTATAAAAATTATAATAATTACCTATTACGTATGTACGTGATGGAATGAATTGAGCTGAATATAGGTACATACATTTTTCTTTTTTCGAATCATCGATTTTTCTTTACAAATTCAGACTAACTAAATGAGAAAATGCTATTCATTCAATTAAGTTGAATATATTCGTAAAAAGGTAAAAGAAAACAGAACGAAAACAGAACGGCAAGTTTTTAAAAATTCAAACGCATTAGCGGCGTTCGAAGCGCGGGCGCGGCGGCGACGCGTCGCAGTGCCGCCAACATTGACAGCTGTCAATCACATTCAATATGGCGGCCGAGCCGGTTCCGTCGCCGCAGCTTGCTATCTCAAAATCTGAGACCACTGGCCGATGTTTTAGACTATGACCTGTTTCTTTTTCTGATGCTGTTGGGTCTGATGTGATGTAATGTTGAGACAGTTGTGTTGTTATCATTTACACCGGTGGTAGACACTATGACGTAGGTAAACCTACCTACCTAAATAAGTTGCATTAGGTACCTACCATAGAGTAATAAAAGCTGTCAAACTTTAGTGCAGAGTGGACATTTATTAAGAACACAAAGCGTAGAATAATATAAACTGAGTATTACGTTACGTTCTAATAATTTCGGCACTCCTACTAATAGTTATTAGGAAAGCCGTTCCTTGTTTTAAAACATGATGTACTAGGTACTTACTAAATCTAGAGATAACTAAGTTTTTAAAACATGAACGTGTAAGGATCATGGATAAGATCATTATGAAATGTCAAAAATGGCAAAATGCTTATCCCTAAAAACTAGCGAGCTTTAAAAGTGGCGAGCAGACAGAATGCTTCAAAAGTATTCCAAGCATTCTATAGCTTTTACATTTTACACAGAAGGTTAATTCAATCTTGCTTCATCTTTTATGGGTACTTACCTACTAATAGCCAAGCAAGTAGCAAGAACAACCTCTGTGGTGTGGTGGTTGAGTAGGTCGGCTCATAACCCGGAGGTGGCGGGCACTATTCCCGCGACAGCACTAGTAATTTAGCGGAGAAAAGAAAAAAAATTACGGGAAAAAAGCACAAATATTTGTTCTGAGTCTGGGTGTTGTGGGATAATGGTCCACGTAGTCCTGGGTCTCTAGGTTCAGGGAATCCTGGTTAGAGTCCAGGTTTCATAATGAATGTGATCGATCGCTAAAAAAGTTAAGAGCCAATACAACGCCAAATTGCTTAAAATGGCTTAGCTTGAAGCAGTATCCTGTCAACAATATTGCAACAATGACTTTGAAATGAATATATGGTAAAGTTAAGGACTAATGCTACTGCAAATGTATAGTGAAAACACGAATTAATAAAATTTTCTCGATAGAATAAAATTACAAAGTTACCTCCAAACCGTACAAATAAACAGCGATTATTCAATGAATACTTTAAATAAGATCATGAAACTTTGTGTAGTAGTTGAACTAAATATAATGGAGGGCTTATGTATGCGGATTTTTAAAATATCCTTTATATTCAGTGTAATAATAAATTACCTAAACTATTGCGCGTTGGAACCAGTTTAACTTAGACTTAGACCGCCGCGCCCCTGCCGCTCGGCCCCTGGCTCATCCCCGTTTTGGCCTAGTACTATACATCTATTCTGTGGCTTTGGATTGAATTCGCGCTGGCCTTGCACAAGCCCTTAACCTAAATACTGTAACACAATTTTTAAATTGAAAAATGTACTTAGTTCATTTATTCTCATTTACTATTTGTATTGTTTCAATGGGTTTTCTTTTTCTTTCAGATAATGACTCAAAAACACCACTAGTGATGTCCCTTCGCATAACACGTCGCGCATTGGCGCGAGACTCTGGCATAGTGTTGTGAACAATCGATAGATTAAAATTTTAATCGATTAAACGATTATTGTGGTGCCGAATGAACACCCTGATGCTGACGACCGGTGGAGTTGTAGAAGACCAGCCCTGTGTGGACAGCAATATGGCGTTTTCTTCTTATAAGTAAGTATGCCTTACCATTTACCATAACTTGGACGTCTTCATAAAAATGAATGGATCCTCATTTATAGTACAGCTTAGCGCTTTTTTCTAAAGAAAAAATAGCTAGTGATACAAAGAGGTATATGTACTACGTACAAGAGAAGCTATTCAAAGCACAAATAGTTGTAATTTTTTGTATAATTAAACTAAAATCCGCTACAGCGCTTTACGAGATTAAATCGTCTAACCAACGATCCCCACAAGCAGCGCTAGTGCCATGGCACATTCGGATCATAATTTTTACTGCTATTCACTGCTGCACGTGCAGTCGCTTTGAGAGCTGAGCATCGTATGAGCGAGAAGATGCTCATAGGCATATTTGCAGTGGTTGACAGTGCAAGTTAGAGATGTCCTGTCTAGTGTATACATAGAAGTCTTTGTAGTGATATCAAGTTTTATTCAGACGTGATAGCATTATTGCGTGATCTTTTTAAAGGCATCTATAAACCGGAGCGCCCCGGGCCAGGAGTCCAACCAACTATTTCTTCGATCGTAGGACTGTAGACTATGGCGGGCGGTCGGACTCGGCACCGACCCGGGGTTACGGCTCTTTCGGCTGGGATTGGTCGAGGAAGAGTAAGAGTTTGTTATGAAACTAGGAATCTGGCCAGCGGGAGTTCTTCAGGGCGGAGGCAAGCTTCTATATTCTTCTTGAGATGTGGTCGGTCTCGCTGCCAGCAGTGGAGTGATCGCTAGCGCCTCGCCTCTCTATATTTATGCCATCTCCCCGTGGTCTATCAAGGCGGCGAGTAAGCGCCGCCTAGCCGAGTAAATATCGGCCCTGTTAGAGGGAGATGGCAACAGTTCGCGAAAACGAGACGGGGCGCTGAGCGAGAGGTTCGGATGCGGGAAAGGGACATGCCTATACTATTTTTTAGTCTACCTAACTTTGATTTCGGACCTAGATTTACCTATTTTTCCCTTTCCCGCTCCTATTACCTATCTATTTTGCAGCCTCTTTTGCCCTGAATAAAACTCCCGCCGCCAGAATCATTTATTTACATCAAATACATACAAAGACAATACAATTACAAGTTACAGAGCAAATGAAAAGGAGCAATCTTAAGACTATAAACGGGTGTAAAGTATATAAAACGATATGAACGAACTAAACTTAGAAACTAATTTATAAAACACGAGTAAATAGACTCAAAACTAAACTATTTACATTTCACTATTGTTCGTCATCACCGTTTTGTCTTCTGGTGCTCGGTCGTCCGGAACATCCTCCCGCCGTGCAACGCCCGCCGCGACGTTGCATCCTGGCAGGAGGGCGGCTGAGCTCGTGGGGATGATGACGAGTTTCTTGGTCGGTCTTCGGAGTATACCGCCCTGCGTTCTCACGTCGACTGCTCTGGTGATGCCGTCTGTCCCAGGATATGTGGCGATCACTACCCCGCGTGGCCATGTGTTGCGGGGCAGTGTGTTGTCCGCTATGAAGACGACATCTCCGACGTTGATAGCGGGACCTTGGCTGAGGGGCTCCCGCCGGTGTTGTAGGTCAGGCAGGTACTCCCGGAGCCACCTGCTCCAGAAGATGTCGGCCAGGCGCTGGGAGGCGCGCCACTGGTTGCGTCCTATCAGATCGGTGTCGTCGAATGTGCCGGGCGTTGGCACGCGCGCTGACCCACCGAGGATGAAGTGGTTTGGAGTGATGGCCTCGGGGTCGTCAGCGCTCACGGAGACGTGGGTGAGTGGCCGGCTGTTCACGGTGTACTCGGCCTCGGCGAGCAGGGTGGCAAGGACTTCGTCGGTCGGATGGCGGCTCTGCTGGGTTGCTGCGAGCGCCGTCTTGGTGGCGCGGACCAGTCGCTCCCACGCCCCTCCCATGAATGGGGCGCCAGGAGGGATGTAGCGCCAGTTGATTGTCCTCTTCGACGCCTCCTCTTCTGTGGCTTCGTCCATGGCTTTGCGGAGTTCTCGGTCGGCGCCATGGAGATTGGTCCCGTTGTCGGACCAGATTTCGGTGGGGGCGCCTCGCCTCGCTATCATTCTGCGAAGCGCCATCACGGCGGAGTCGGTGCTGAGGGACGCCGCGAGCTCTAGGTGTATCGCGCGCGTCGTGAGGCAGGTGAAGATGGCCGCGTACCTCTTCTGTGTACTCCGACCCACGCCCGTTAGGAGGGGGCCAAAGTAGTCTATCCCGCAGAAGGTGAAGGGGCGCCGATGGTGCGCCAGTCGACATCGTGGATGGTTTCCCGTTGATGGCTGCGGCGGTGTGTCTTTTCTGATGCGACACGGGAGGCAACGATGTATGACCATCTTGGTGACTGGTCGCAGGCGGAGGATCCAATATTGTTGTCGGCACTCGTTGATGGTGGCCTCTGGTCCCGCGTGCAGTAGCTGTCTGTGGGCGTGGTCGATGACGAGCTTCACTTCTGGTCGGTTGCCGTCGAGTACTGGTGGCGTCTTCATTGCTTCGGCGATTCCTCTTGCATTTTCTATTCGGCTGTTGAGTCGAATGAGCCCGTTTTCGTACTTTGTCGATAGAGGGCGTAGCCTGCTGCTTCTTGCGACCGGTCTGTCGTTTTTCAAATCTTCTATTTCTTCGGCGAAGGCTTCCTGCTGACTATATCTCCATATGAGAAGTTCGGCGCGACGTTGAGTGTCGGCGTCGATTTGCAAGAAGCGTCGCGACGCCGGTGCTTCTGTCTTCTTTGTAGGTAACGCCGCTGTGTTTGATGTTATTTGTCTTTTCCACGTCGGATCTTCTTGTTTGTTCTTCCTGGTGCGTTTGTAGTGTGCGCGATGACGTTTAGGCCGGCAGAGGTCAATGAACTGGAGTACTCGCGCTGTCGCTCGTAGAAATCGCTCCCACTTTGAGAAGCGCTCCGGGTTGGGGATGGCTTCCCCCGTCTTGCTCTTTATGTTCAGGACGTTGCACTTCTCTTCGCCGGTGGTAGCGTCGAGCGCGAGTTTCTCGGCGGGCCATCTCTCTTCATCGTCGCGTAGGAAGTCCGGGCCGTGGTACCAGCGATGTTGGCTGTTGAAGTCACGTGGTACGTCTCTGGTCGCGTCGTCGGCCACGTTCGTCTTGGTGGGCACCCACGCCCACTCTTGCACGGTGCTATGTTCTTCTATGGCGGCGATGCGATGCGCGACGAATGGACGGTAGGAGCGCGCGCCGGTCTTGAGCCAGGTAAGCACCGTTCTGCTGTCGGTCCAGAAGTACTTGGCGTCGGGCTTCCGGTCATGTTCTTCTATGACGGCCGCGGCCATGCGGCTTCCCATCACAGCAGCTTGCAGTTCGAGGCGGGGAATCGATTGTAGCTTCAGTGGTGCAACCCGCGATTTCGCCATGATGAGTGACGTAGTGATGCGCCCGTCTGGAGTGACCGCGCGCCAGTAGAGTGCGGCGGCGTATGCAGATTCGCTTGCGTCGGTGAACGTGTGCAGCTGGAGGGACACGGCGTCGCTGTATTGTAGATAGCAGCGCGGTATGGAGACGTGCCGTAGATTGCGCAGATGTGTCATCCATTCTTGCCATTGGTCGGTGAGGTCTACGTCGATGCGTTGGTCCCAGTCGGTCCCGCGTCGCCATAGCTCCTGTAGCAGCTGCTTGGCTCTTGATGTGACGGGCGATGCGAAGCCGAGTGGGTCGTACAGGGACATGACGATCTTCAAGGCTTCCCTCTTCGTCGGCGCGCTGCTGTCTAGTACCTCCCTAGGTACCCTGGCTAAGTCTAGATTGAAGGCGAGCTCGTCGGTGGCTGGCCTCCAGACAAGACCTAGGACGCGCTCGGTGTTCCCGCCGTCGGTGATCTTGACTGTTGTAGTCTTGTTTTCTTCTTCGCCGAGCTCTTCTACTACCTCTTCTAAGTTCGATGTCCATTTTCTTAAGTCGAAGTGGCCTCTTCTGTGTATGTTCTTAACTTCTTTGGCGATCTTGATGGTCTCCTCTGCTGTTTTGTAGCTGGTGAGATAGTCGTCGACGTAGTGGTTACGGACTATCGCGGCGGCTGCTTCCGGTTCCGTTTCTTCCCATTTTCTCGCGTTGGCGTCTTTCACGTATATTGCCGTCGACGGTGAGCATGTGGCGCCGAAGATGAGTGACGTCATCCTGAATTCCGTCGGTTCGTCGGTGACCTTTTCGCGCCATAGGTAGCGGAGTGCGTCTCGGTCTTCAGGGCGTATCTTCACTTGCATGAACATCTCGGCGATGTCGGCGGAGACGGCGACGGCGTGTTGGCGGAAGCGCATCAGGACCCCCGGAAGTGATTGCAGGAGGTCTGGCCCGGTGAGGAGATGATCGTTGAGGCTCTTTCCTTTGGTCTTCGCGGCGGCGTCGTGGACTATTCGTAACTTCTCTGGCTTCATTGGGTTCACGACGGCGAAGTGAGGTAGGTACCAGGTTTTTCCTGGTGTCTTGTTCGGTGGGGCGAGCTCGGCGTAGCCCTTCTCGATAAGGGCGTTCATTTGTTCCCTGTACTTGGCGGCTAGTGCAGGGTCCTTGTTGATTTTCTTTTCTGTCGAAGTCAACCTATTCAAGGCGGCGTCATAGTTGTCTGGCATCTTCGCGTTGTCTTCGGTGGATCCGTCATCTAAGAGCGCCCATGTGTCCGTTTCTCCCGCCGGTCCGGAAACTGTGACCGGCACTATCTTCAAATAGGCGTGTCCCATCTTCTTTGTCCACGTTGACGCGACTGATTCTGTCTTTGCTGACGGCTGTTCTGTCCTCTTCATGTGATGCAGCAGCTGATGATGTGTATATACACATCCGTCGACTTCGCACTTGTTTGTTTTGCACGTGTGGTTTTTTGTACGGAGTCGCAGGCAGCGAAAGCATAGGCGTGCTTTCTTTGCCATATCCCAGCGCTCGTTGACCTCGGCGTTCTTGAACTTGTCGCACTCGGTGATCACGTGACTGGCTTCCTGACACGTCGAGCATTTGCCGGTCGGACGCTCTTGAGCGGCGTGCGTCCGTTGCGGGGGCGGCGGTCGGCGTTGTTGCCGGCCCTCGTAGCTCGATGTGGTGACTTGTTCCGGTTGCGCGAACGGGCTGTGGTACTTTGCTTCGCGTTCAAGGAAGCGGGCGAACTTCGGGAGGTCAGGTTCCCCTTGAGGCTGGGTGGCGGCGAACTCGAACCATCTTGGGCGCAGTGAAGAAGGCAGCTTTTCTGACAGCATCTTGATCGCTTCTGGGTTGAAGAGGTAGTGCACGTTGTTGAGTGCTTGGAGCGCCGCTACGCTGTTGGAGATTTTGTTCGCGAAGATACATATTTCCCTCGGCGAGTCGATTGGCCGGGGAAGCTGCCGAAGTCGCTCCAGTTCTGTTGTAGCAATGGTGTCTGGGCGTCCGAAGCGGGTTTCCAGAGACTCCATAATTCTCTGGGGGTGCGCGCAGTTGATGAGCAGGTTGTCCACGGATTCGCGCGCTCTTCCGCGCAGGTTGCGTCGTAGGCGCGCTGTGTTCTCGACGTCGCTGAAGAAACCGGCAGTCTCTATGTATGCAGCCCTGAATGCCAGCCAATCTTGATGCGCCCCATTGAAGACTGGAAGTTCGGTATAAAATCGTGGCATACATGGGCGCGGCTGCGAGTTGGCCATCGTGAGGGCGGCTGCTAAGTCGGCTAGGTCAATCTTCGGTTGCTGCGGCAGGGCGACGTCGCTGTTGCGGAGCGGCGCGTGGGTGGTCTCTGGTTCGTAGAAACTCGGCGGCTGGTACTGGCGATGGTGCGTGGCGGCCGGAGGCACGGCTCTGGCCCCCGGGGCGGCAACGTGTGGTTCTTCAGGTAGTGCCAAGAAGTGAGTTTCATTGAGGTCCAGCCACGTGTCGACTCGTTGTGTGGCTTCGCGTTCCGTGGCTTCAGTGCGCGCGTCGATCTGTTCATCTTCACACTCTTCGGCTTCTATAGTGGCTATACGGGCGGCGGCGAGTTCAACTTGCAAGCGGATATGTTCTTCTTTGGCGCGCGCTATACGTAGCGAGCGCACGGAGTGGGTGCTTCTATGCGATGCGGTCTTGGCTCTTCTCGGGACCGCGGTGTTGTTCGGCGTCGACGTTGCATGTGGCGTCGGCGCGGTGAGTGTCGCGGGCGTCGTGACGAAGGCGGGCGTCGCTGCGGCGACGGGAGTCACGACGTTGTTCGGTGTGACGTCGCGCATCGGTTGGCTCGATGCGGCGTAATGCGTCGTGGTGTACGGCGCATCCTCTGGTGGTGCCATGGTGTATGGCGGCTGCAGCGTTGCGTTCGCGGCGAGGTGGGCGGCGAGCGCAGGCGGTGGCGTGACATAAGCACGTTGCTGCGGCGCGGCGAATGAGGTGGCAGGTACCTCGGCGTGGGCCGCCGCGGTGGCGGCGGACACCGCGGCGGCATGCGTCGGTGCATGGCGATGGTGCGATGTGTGCACCACTGCACCGGGCGACGGAGCGGTGTGGGCCACGGCGGTAGGCGCGGTCGCGGGCGCGGCTCTGGCCGGCGCCGCGCGGTGCGCCGCGGCTGGTGTTGCACGATGCGTCGTGCTGGAGCCCCCTGTGCGCAGGGTGGCGTCGCTGGAGGACGTCTCCTCCGTCGAGACAGCCACTGCTGACCCTGCTTGACTCCGCGTGACGGGCCTCTTCCCGCTGGCCGACCGTGTTCCTGGCATTTCTTGAGGCTTCTTTTCTTCCCCGACGATATTCGGCTGCGATGGACCAATAAACCGGAGCGCCCCGGGCCAGGAGTCCAACCAACTATTTCTTCGATCGTAGGACTGTAGACTATGGCGGGCGGTCGGACTCGGCACCGACCCGGGGTTACGGCTCTTTCGGCTGGGATTGGTCGAGGAAGAGTAAGAGTTTGTTATGAAACTAGGAATCTGGCCAGCGGGAGTTCTTCAGGGCGGAGGCAAGCTTCTATATTCTTCTTGAGATGTGGTCGGTCTCGCTGCCAGCAGTGGAGTGATCGCTAGCGCCTCGCCTCTCTATATTTATGCCATCTCCCCGTGGTCTATCAAGGCGGCGAGTAAGCGCCGCCTAGCCGAGTAAATATCGGCCCTGTTAGAGGGAGATGGCAACAGTTCGCGAAAACGAGACGGGGCGCTGAGCGAGAGGTTCGGATGCGGGAAAGGGACATGCCTATACTATTTTTTAGTCTACCTAACTTTGATTTCGGACCTAGATTTACCTATTTTTCCCTTTCCCGCTCCTATTACCTATCTATTTTGCAGCCTCTTTTGCCCTGAATAAAACTCCCGCCGCCAGAATCATTTATTTACATCAAATACATACAAAGACAATACAATTACAAGTTACAGAGCAAATGAAAAGGAGCAATCTTAAGACTATAAACGGGTGTAAAGTATATAAAACGATATGAACGAACTAAACTTAGAAACTAATTTATAAAACACGAGTAAATAGACTCAAAACTAAACTATTTACATTTCACTATTGTTCGTCATCACCGTTTTGTCTTCTGGTGCTCGGTCGTCCGGAACAATCTAAGTGACTATAAATGTCCTAGGTAGATACCAATTAGCGTGACTTTTGAACATTGGGAAATCATTTCAAAAAAGTAATTTATCCTCATTTTATGGAATATCTTTTAATTTAATAATAAGCTATTGCCATCTTCTCGTTCATTCTGATAACTATAATGTATTCCAAATAAACCTAAACATGTTTTTTCTTATGTAAATTATATCATTCATTCATTTTGGGAATATCAATATCTCGGGCCATTTACTACCTGAACTAAGGCATTCAGGCTAAAAAAAGTCGCCTTTTTCATCTTTACAGTCATTGTGATCACGGAAAGAGCTCCGGTTCCATTTAACTCTATTTGATTTGTTCAGAAAGCTCACTTACTTAACCTTTCCCTTTTCGAAATTCAATTTTTAGATTATAATATAAAAGTAGTTTTAAAAGTAAGAACTTCGAAAACTTCCTCGTTCAGTTACAGTTTTATTGTTCTTTATTGGAGGCCATGTTGATGTGTCACGTTTAATGAGACTATTTACTGAAAGCAACGTGTTCCTCTCATAATACTTGTGAAAGACACGCTCCTGATACAATTTACTGGCACCTGTCCTCTTTTTCCTCTGATCAACTGATCAATTAATTGCAAGAGTCTTAATCCACGTCGATTGGGTCTTTTCATCAGATCGATTGACTGACAGGCCGGTCACTAGAAGCACATAAAGTAGGTAGATAGATCCAGTACTTACCTACCTATTGCGACGTCCAACTTTATTTATGTACTCATAATAATATGTAACCTCTGCTCGCTACACACATTAAAATATAACTCTTTATTAGCAACCTCTACGGAGTTTGTAGCGTTTATTATCGTAAATAATATTGCTTAGTGCTTAAGGTGAAACGTTACACTCGCGCGGCAAATTCAAATTTTCTTGCGTTCTTTTGCCAATAATAGCTTAATTACTCAACGTGATTACATGAAAACTGATTTAACGTAAATAAATCGAATGTATCAACACATTACGGTTAAACGTATCTCCTAGATATCATTAGTTTAACGACAAATGGCAATAAACAAATTTCGTCTTAGTTTTTCAGTCTATTGCCGCTAAATTAATTATATGTAGCTGATACTTTTAATTTTAATTTATTGATACGTTGTATTTATTTGCGCAAAATTAGTTTTCATTACATACGTTGAGTAATTAAGCTATTATTGGCAAAAGAACGCAAGAAAATTTGAATTTTCCGCGCTAGTAAAACATTCCACCTTAAACAGTTTATGTTATATCGAAGAAATAGAACTCGATGGTAAACAGACCAAAAGTTGTCCGAGTATAACTATGAAGTGAATTTATTGGTCAATTTTGAGAAATAAATGTTTTTTAAAAGTGAATAATTCAACTGTAAATGTTTTTATGCTTTACTTGGTCCAACTGGTACCTGCCTACTGAGCGGGTATACCAGTACTAAGAGATTATTATTGTTTTTAGCACGTTATCCACATGTAATAAACAGTAAAAGAATAGGCTTGTGTCGTGCTGATTTTTTATTGCTAAAATTAAAATTATTCCTCAAAATAAAAACAAAAATTTTGATTAATTTATTTACTACAGTGTGATATTATTATTGTTATGTATATACATGAAATTTTAGTTAGTATTGATTTAATTGTAGAAAAGTGTTCAATGTATTGTAAGCATTAGGTTATATAAAATTTTTATATACTAACTCAAATATTTGCACAACTGAAAAGTTGAGTATAGAGAAACGTGAACTTTGCGACCATCTAGATGTAACCTATATTCAAGCAAATAAAAATTTCATTTCATTTAATTTCATTTCATTTCAAAACTTAGTCGTGAAAACAAAAATTAAATATCTCAATAAATGATAAAGTTGCAAGCATTTTAAAATACAGGAATAGAAAGAGACAGTTCAAAAGTGCAGTGACGTCAGTTCTTGCTCCTTCATAGTACCTCATTACTAAGCCGTGGTAGGTTTACATACAGTCTCTTTGTCATGATACGTCACTGACGTGCGTATTTTACTATTTTTTTCATAATCATTTTTACCTACTTTATGAAAATAGCATCAAGTTGTTAATTTTTAATAGCAGGTCACTAGCCTATACGCTGGTAACACTGTTGTAATAAATAATTACCACGACTATATCCAGCGTTCTCAACCGACAATCAGTCTGCGCACAAAATACCTGTCATAATTTTTTCTACTTGGCATAATGAAATTATCGTCATGAAACACGTAAAAAGTCGTCATAACCATAAGTCGGTACGGTGACAGCGTCCCGTTGGGAGCGAGATGAAGCCATTTATCCAAAAACTGCACATCGCATCTTCAATCGCATACAGAATTCTGATGGCAAGATTACTTATACTTGGAAATCGAACGCAAGCTTTCGATGCATCATTAACGACATTACTTGAATTAATTATTTACTTTTTTACACTGGCAATCTCTAAATGTAGGTACCAGTGTATCGCAGAAACATGCAAAAACAGCTACAGGAATCGATTGTATAACACTCGTAATCGATATTTCGCTTTTTGCTATACGTTATTCAAGGCGAAACTTTATTTGCGGTTTGACAGTAAACTTTATTTATTATGATGCATAAAATCGTGGTGTAGCCAAGCAATAATTCTGCAGATTCTTAGTAGTCAGTTAAAGAGGTTACATTTGCATGTTTAAAATCATAGCCTATAAAGTAAATACAGCAATTACGAAACGCAAAAAGCCGTTGACCAATGAATTCGTCAGGCGGTTACAGTCCTCAATCGGGCACCTTTCATTTAAAAAAAGAACCATACGCCATTTCATGTCAATTTTTGAATTATTCATTGTGCGAATGCGCGAGCGCATCGATTGATGCAAACAAAAAGCGCGCGCTGGCTAATCTTCGCCCTTTTTCGCGTTGCTTCGGGGTTACTCGGGCTCCAGTGTTGCCAACCGACGCATTTATTATTCAACTACTTTTTGCAGTCACGCTGCGCAAAGACATTACAGAGAACGCATTCACTTGATAAATGATATTTTTTCCACACAAAATCCCAAAACCAAAACATTTTTTTGAGTAATATTTCGATGTCAATATTAGAATATTCTTTTGTTATATTAGCAGCTTCATTCACCGGTCATTCAATCAAAAAAAGAACACATAATGCTGCGTCATATAATCCGTGGCGTTCTCATAACAATGTTCTGAGAAGTTGATCGTATGGTATTAATTTTATACTTCTCATATTGATTTGACAAGATTAACTACTGAGTTTTTTGTATCGTGCATTCTAACTAGTTTGTATAAGACTTACGATACGATGTAGTCGTGATAACATCTGGCGCGTGTACTTATCTGCCAATGATTGATGGATACTGGACCATATTTCATCTAAAGTGCTAATTTCTAGTTCAGCATGTAATGCGCCATAAATAATTAATGGCATTCTAAATTCGTTATCATTGACCGTCAAGCCAATTACAAGTAACATTGCGATTCTTTAGTACAGAAAAAAATATACTATTCGAATTTCTGAGCGTTCATCCCCCGCGCCCGCACGTCCGCCGCGCCTCGACGCCGCGTCTCGACTGTACGTGATTGGTTTATTAATTAGGCGAATCATCGTCGGGTTCCATTTTTAAAAATAGGCGGGATTCTTTCTGTGGGACTTTTCTTTTTAATTTCGGCCGGCGTTGATCGCAATTAGAGGTTGCCAGTATTGCTTTTTGTCATAATCCCCGTGCGGCGATAAAAGTTCGTTTTAAACGCTGTCCCGGATATTTAATTAATGAGCCAATTCCATTAAAGCCTTCTTAAATTCTATTAGCTCGGCTAATTAAAAGTTATAATTGCTACAGTTTTAACTAGACGTCCACGAAGTAAATAAAAATCTAGTGTACTTCCTGATTACGTAAATGCTATGTACATTTTCGACATATTATTTTGATGTTATATTAGCATCAAATGAATGGAAAGCAGTTTGTGGATTCTCACACTAACAAAGGCAAATTAAATATGTCATTTTACACATTACTTGCTTTTAGTGTGGTTCTGGAAATGAAAACTGTGCATTATGTAACTTTAACTTATCTAGCGTTAACGTCGCTCTACGGAATAGGGGATTTTCTGACAGCTGGACGGAACGTATATAGTTCTACAGCCAAAGATAGATGGCGCTGACGAGACATGGTTGGCACAGTATTGTTTTTTTCTCTAGTCTGTGGCATAAATCTTCAGAACCACAGACATGGTAGTGATAACTGTTCACGTTATGTCTCGTCAACGCCATCTAACGGATTTTTATGGACTATTTTTTTTAATTTGGCTGTCAAAAATCCACCTATTAAATTCATACTTAGAAATACTTAATAGTCTTAGTGCTCACGAAGAGCCCACGTCCAATGTATGATCATTTTAGAAAATGTCTTCAGAAATATTATTATTAGAATGATCATTTTCATAAACTCTTTATTTACGCATCTAACCGTTCCGTCACATCGAAACAGATTCGCATCACCAGTTACTGAAAGAATATGAATAAAATCGTATTTCATTAGCATGTATTTATTTGTTGGTCACCTTGATTCTAGTTGAACTAAATATACACACGAAGCCTGGCAACCCATTGTAACTTTTTTTTTACACAAAACTATTCTACTTCTCAGCCATCGTACTTGATGATAATGAATAATACAACTATTGCCAAGTACCTACCTCAAAGAATATTTATAATACTAATTCTACACCTATAAAAAAAACTGTAAGGCTAAATCTGTACATTGAATATTTTTTGAATATTTTGATTGCATTAGACCTCTTTATAAATTTTTTCTTAATAAATAATATTTAAAAGTAGAAATTTTTTTTTTAATTTTCTCTGTTTCTGTCTGTCCCTTTGAACACGCATTACGCTGAAACTACTGAACGGATTTCGCTGAATTTTTCGGAATAATATTCAGGATACTCCACGTTTTCAAAAATGGCGGGTTACATGAAGCAATAAGGAAGAGATTTTTATACAAGAGTTCAATATTAAATGACGAATGATTCAAATTAATCTTTGCATCGTTTTCATGGTATAAGGCCTGCATATGTAAAGTGTAAAGCTCGCCTATTATGTTATATTTACCTATTATGTTTTTATTTGTTATCTGTGAACCAGGTTGACTGGTATCTCTATGTGTGGATATATACTCTCCGGTTAGCTTGGCTAAAATAATAAACATGTAAAGGTGTTTTTTTTTATTTTTACGTGAATGAATGACGTGAAGATCTAGTCGTTCGCCTGGTGTGAAACGACACGGCTGCCCATAACAGATTGCAGTATCACTCGGAACTTTAAATAATTACTTATAGTTTTGCGTGACACTGCACTGCGCACGTCATCTTGAGACTTCACACAATCTAGTAATAATATTACTAGACTGAGTGATCAGATCATAAAGTCTCATTTGCCCAGTAATTTCATTAGCTCCAAATCGGAACACAGTAGTGCTTGCACACTACTGCTTGGCGGCAGAATAACTGGCAAAGCGGTGGTACCTACCTAGACGAACTTTGTAGAAAAGTCCTACCACTAAAATAAAATTACAAAAAAAAGGTAACTTTCTAAGTAATTTAAATAGTGATCCCGGACAGATACACTACTTGCGTGACGTTATCCATAGGCTGCGATAAAACATAGCTAGCAACGAATAGATGAAGCGACTCATCCGTCGAAAGGAAGTGAAAAGGTAAGGGAAAAAGATAGAGGAAAGGGATGATTGGATGGTACGGCTCATCCATTCATCCTTTTTCGCTATCTCTTTTCCTTTCGCTTCCCTCTTCCCATGAACAGGGTATGGGCGTAAAACTAATCAACCCGTGAAAAGTGACCTTATAAAATTAATATTACACAAACTTTTTTATATTTTGGCTCCACACATGTGTATTTAGCCAGCGTCAAGTATTGTAATTTCCATCGTGTTATAAAATATTTCAATATTATACTTACCTACCATTCAGACAGATGGGTATGTTTTTAGGAAAATAACTCAACCTCAACAATCTACCGTCACTTTAAAACTTCAAATATCGATTTTAAAAAGAAAGATTCGTAAATCGATTTCGACCAGTGAGGTCACCAGAAAAATAACTAAAAAACCTTATTCGCCGTCCGCCGAAGTTATGTCTCCCGATGAATACCGTTAGGATGCCTTCCAAGTTTGAAAAAAGTTTAAAAAATAAAAAAGAATATTGAAACTATTCCAATTGCGAGTATTCGGAATCCGTTTTGTCTGGCGTAGTGTTTTGAAGAGCATTTTGGCATTCTACATAAGTTAATAGCATACCTATTTCAAAGGCGATTAGGCATTAATGACACTTTATTTTAAAAAAGTAGGTAAGTCTATAATAATTATTATTATATTGTTAGAAAAATCAGTTCTTTATAAAACCAAGTACCTACGAGTAGCTCTAAGTAGGTACCTACTACTGGGTGGCGCAAAAGTAAAGACCCTATTTGGTTCAGCTATAACATTTTTTCTAAATTAGAAAACTAGATTTAGGTTTTTTTAAATGTATATTTGTGCCATTAAATTTCGTACCATTAGGATTTAAAGATGATGTCTTTTAAATGGTGACCTCCAGAGTTGATACACATTTGAGCCCTATTTATGACATTTTGCATAACTTGCCGTAACACTTCCTGCGATATGTTCGTTATTTCTTGACGAATGTTTTCTTTTAGAGCTGCGAGAGTCTGTGGCTTGTTCACATACACCCGAGATTTCAAAAAACCCCAAAGAAAGAAGTCTGGACTGGTCAGATCGGGTGATCTTGCAGGCCAAGGCAAATCGCCAAAACGAGAGATAACTCGGCTTGGAAAAGCGTCCCTCACTAAGTCCATAGTGTCGCGCGCTGTGTGTGCCGTAGCGCCGTCTTGTTGAAACCAGATGTGCTCCAGCCCCAATTCGTCCAAACTGGGTATCAAAAACTCACGTAACATGGTTCTGTAGCGTTCTCCAGTGACAGTTATCGCATTGCCTCCAGCGTCTTCGAAAAAATAGGGTCCGATCACTCTGTCAACACAGATGCCACACCATACAGTAACTTTTAGTGGGTGTAGAGGTGTTTCTTGAATAATGCGCGGATTATCAGTGCCCCAGAACCGAGTATTCTGCTTATTGACATGCCCTGAGAGATGGAAATGCGCTTCGTCACTCATAACCAATTTTGAAGGAAAATCATCCTCTTCAAGGTTGAGGTTTATGACGCGCTGGCAGTAATCTAGACGAGCTCGGTGGTCAGCAGGCAGCAGTTGATGAGTCATTTGAGTTTTATACGGGAACATCTTTAAGTCTTTCACCAAAATACGCTGCAGGGTCCGTCTGGAAATGCCCAATTGCGTGGCACGTCGCCTCGTTGATGTTTCTGGACACTCTTCCACATCTTCGCGCACAGCATCGATATTTTCAGCTGAACGGCCTGTTCTTGGTCTCCCAGACTTAGGTCTATCCAATGTTGAGCCAGTTGCTTCAAGGCGTGTGGCAAAGCGTCGAATTGTGCGACCAATCGGTGCCGGACGGTGGGGAAATCGTCGACGAAATTCACGTTGTGTTCTTATCACTGATGAATTATTCCGTAAGAACATTGACACAATTATTCCACGTTCTTGGGGAGTAAAACGGTCCATGTTTATTTTCAGTGTATTTTACATTTGTTCACTACACAATTTTCAACAACAGAATGACAGAAAATGTCATATAAAAAAAATAAAAGTATTTTCTTTAGTGCCAGTACTTTTGCGCCACCCAGTATAAGGTAGTTACTACTTTAAGGTTTAGTTCAGTCAACTTAACATACTACCACAGTTGGCACTACTAACCAGCAATGTTGGCAGCATTGAAATGGGAAAGTCAATGAAAAGAATATTTATTAAAATAATACATAATTACTTAATCTACATCGCTCTCTACACTTGTGATTTGTTGAAATGGAGTTGAAGTTTTTCTTCCATCTTTTTCACGGTTTTCGAGAAAATATACATAATTTTGTATAATAATAATCTGCAATTCAGCATTTAAACTGTTGGCTATATACCTTAGTGCTTCACTTTGGTGACGGAACGATGTGCAGGGTATCATCACCTTTTTGTTCGCAAATACCACCTACTTATAGTCTGTGAGTACTATAGTCAATTGTTTTTTCTATAATCTGTGGCAAATAGCCTCAACATTTTTAATATTTCTTTTTTTCTGTACACTCCTATTTACTCTTTCAAAGTCAATGTTTAATTTTTTTTTCTTTATATTTTGGCTCCACACATAGTGTATTTAGCCAGTGTCAAATTTGGAATTTTTCATCGTATTATGGAAATTTTCACTTAAAGTCAAGTCATAGTCACAGTCAGAGTAGTCATAGTCTAGTCTAAGTCATAATCCAGTCTAAGGCATGCCCTAGTAAAGTGGTGGCAACTTTACTACAGGCTTCTATGGAATTTTGGAAGCAATACGAAAAACCACGTTTCACTACATTATATCACTTGCCCACACTCATGCTCGTAATTCAGCACTTAATGCGTAAAACACCACCAATTTTAAACATTAACACTGGAAAAAGCATAAGTTTTGTAAAATAATACAATGCACCGACGTGAACTTTTCCGCGTTCCCGCCAAAACTCCAATGTTTAATTGTTTATTAAAAACAAATGCCATTTTTACCATAGATTAGAGAAAAAACAGTTGACTACGACTAGTGATTTTTACTAATTCCACAAGTCAAAATTTAAAATTATAAATATAGGTAATTAAAATACTGTTACCTTCTTCGTATTCATTAGTGAATTCAATAGCCATAAGCACCTGAATACAGAACTGTTTTTAAAATCAAGTTCGAGGAAAATGGTAAAAGTAATAAAATAATATAAACAGAAACGACCTGATGATTTATGATAAAAAAATCAGCAATACGATTAAAAGCACGCACGTAAATAATCGTAATATTAATTGCGTTTTGTTATTTAGGTATTACTTTTTTAAAGTAGATATTAGGTAAGTCTACTCAAGGCTAAGAAATTAAAAAGTAGATATTTTACCCTGATACGTAGGACTTGGACCCATTTCGAACCCAATTCGGACCGGTTTGGGTGAATTTTTAAATTTTTTGTCATTTACATTCATACAGTTTTAGTTCTACTCATTTTAATTTTAAAATGAATAGAAGAAGTGTATGTTTAGAAATGAAAATCAAGTCAGAACTTCAGAAGATATTATTATTATAAAGCGGTTTAATTATTTTTTCACAGAAGTGAAAAAACGATGCGTCCAACTCCAAATTGTAGGTACTTGTGATTTACCCAACGGGTCTAAAACAAGCTTCAAAAAACAAACCCAATACTTAACCATAGGGTGTTTGGAGGGAACGCGGAAAAGTTCACGTCGCGTCGTTGCAATGTATTATTTTTCAAAACGTGTGCTTTTCCAGTGTTAATGTTTACAATTGGTGGCGTTTTACGCATTAAGTGCTGAATTACGAGCATGAGTGTGGGCAAGTGATACAATGTGGTGAAACGTGTTTTTTCGTGTTGCTTTCAAAATTTCATAGAAGCTTCTAGTGAAGTTGCCACCATTTTGCTAGGGCATGATTTAGACTGGGCTATGACTACCTGACTTAGACTGGACTAGGACTACCCAGACTGTGACTAAGACTTGACTTTACGTGAAATATTCTATAACACAATGAAAAATTACAATACTTGACACTGGCTAAATACACTATGTGTGGAGCCAAAATATTAGAAAAAGCTACAACCTATAGGTAGAGTACCTATGTACTTAACCAAAACGCACGTAGGCAAAACAAACAAACGGACAAACAAATTTACAAACGTATAAAGAAATTGAAAGGTACCGGCGGACGATGGTATCGTGAAATTATTTCCAATTTCACCGTTTTGCGTCGGAGACTTTGCGATTTGTATTTTGGAGTTCCTTAGGAGTATGTATAAAAACGAAAAGCTACAATATGCTTATAGATACCTAAATAACATCCCTACCTTGTATCTGTCTATTCCTGCTACTAATATTAGTAAAACGTTTGTATATTTGGAGTTATCTTCAAAACGGAAACTAAT
Source organism: Ennomos quercinarius (assembly GCA_910589525.2). Taxonomy (NCBI): domain Eukaryota; kingdom Metazoa; phylum Arthropoda; class Insecta; order Lepidoptera; family Geometridae; genus Ennomos; species Ennomos quercinarius. The sequence continues at coordinate 7,521,303 of OU342510.1, forward strand.
AATTTTCAAACCCTTTGCTTACCACATCTAAACCTATGGAAATTTTTAATTGCGAGTCCATGTGCCGTTACGCGGTTACATGGGCCAAATACACCGGTTGGACAAAAAAAATTGTCGAACACGTCTCGTTGACTACACGATTGATTGAATTTGATTTGATTGAATTGATTTCCATGCCTTCCACACCCACAAGTCACATCATCAGCTGGAAAACATCCACTGCTGAACCTACTGCTGTGCCTGCTGTGTATACCCATCCAACATAGGTCATCGTCATCAACAGCCTGAAGTCGTCCACTGCTGAACATAGGCCTCCCCCAGAAAGCGCCACTTTAAGCGGCTGCTCGCCTCCTGCATCCATCGGCTCACCGCGGATTCACCAGATCGTCGGTCCATCGAGTGGGGGGCCGGCGTACACTGCATCTTCCGGTTCGTGGTTGCCACTCACAACATTGGTCATAAAACTGCACTTTGGACGTTTATCATAGAATGGATGGGTTGACTCCATAAGGGACCAGTAACAGGGATGGTTAGACCAGGTGTCAGATTCTATCAGGCGTCTGACTACCCGTAACGATTGCCATAGATGTTCTTATGACAACCGGGACCGACGGCTTAACGTGCTCTCCGAGGCACAGAGCGATGGCATCGAAAACTGCACATAGCATTCTAGATAAGTCATTGGTGCAGGGCCGAGGATCAAACTTGGTGCCGTAAGATTGCAAAGCGCACATGCTATCGGGCGGCCACCATCGAGGAGAATGCCTATTCCCTGGATATTCCCTTAGCCGGCACTTACGGCACCCGCAGGAAGAGATGAGGTAGTACCTACTGTTCTCAAACCGGGACCATACGGTTTTTATACGGAACCGTCATACGCTAGTAAAGCGCAATCTTGGTCACTTTTATTTAAGTTTTGTTTGGGCGCTGGCCGCGCGGCGGCCATCCCATAAATTATAGTTCGGTAGCTCTGTTAAAGGGGTTCCGATAGCTTTTTTTATTTTGCTTAGCCCATTGAAGAATTTATGTCCCCGTCTTACTTAGTAGTGGCGGTCAGTCGACCTGTCTGTCTGTAAAAGTTAGGAGATATGCAAGGATGTGTAGGACTTTTGTAGGAACCTGTGTTGTCTGTGGCAGGTTTTAGGCTAGATTTTGGTGTAACAGGTTTGTGGTAAAGATGTCTTTATATGGAAACATGTGGCGAGTAGCAAATAGTCTTAATAAGTAACTAGGACTTGAAATAACCTCGGACTGTGAAGAGAATCAAATAAATTGATAATTCCCCCTGCTGCTGCTGTTAGCTCAGTTGGTAGTAGCCCAGTCTTCTGAACTGTAGGTTGTGGGTTCGATTCCCACCCGGGACAAACATTTGTTTGATGAACATCGATGTTTGTTCTGTGTCTGGGTGTTACATTGTATTCTATGTATGTATTTACAAACAAAAAAGTATCCAAGTGTTCTATCAGTTACCTTGTTCCCATAGTACAAGCTATGCTTAGTTTGGAGCTAGATGGCGCTGTGTGAAATGTCCACACATATTTTTTATTTTATTTATTTATACCATCTGCCTCAAAATCTGCGAAGTCGGGCCTGTTTTTGGCAAACTGGTGGCCCGTACGATCATTGCTACTTTTATTTAACTTATTGTTAATCAAAACTAGAAACCATAGGTACATTGTCATTTGGCCCGATTCTGACTGTGCACAAAAATGAACTTCAATATTTTATTTATGCATTTGCCGTTGCCGTTTATTCCCATTAGAACACCAAGTCTGATACGTTACGCATTTAAAGCTTTTTTAACGCTTTTAAGACATATTACGCCATAGGGAATTTGCAAGTTAGACATCGTTTTTAGGCAATTTGCTATGTAGGTGATACTTTTAATTGTAATTTATTGATACATTCTATTTATTTGCGCAAAATTAGTTTTCATGTAATCACGTTTAGTAATTAAGCTATAATTGGCAAAAGAACGCAAGAAAATTTGAATTTGCCGCGCTAGTGAAACGTTAGAAAATTGACAAAATCAAAGGTTGGCTGCAAAAAACAAGCGACGATCTAACTGACAGCCAGCCAAATAAACCATTACTTATAAACCTTATAAATTACTAAAGAATTATTCCACAAATAAATTAATTCCCATATCGTACGGAGCTACGCAGGTATACGTAAAGCTCTCCGGACTCTGGTAAATTTATCGGTCGCCGGTCGGTCACGACTGGCGGCACGTGTCTCTGCTTCCGATATCAGCTATTACAGACGGGACACTTCTGAGTCAGGAGTGTCCCGTCTTCTTTGTCTAATGTTTACTGTGAACCTAGCTGTTGATCATACTTTATGGGACATTATTTGGATATGACAGCGTATATGGGACATTTTTGACTAGGTATTATTGACCATAATGTGCAACTAAGATATTATTTTTTCAAAGATGATAGAATAGATGAAGATATTTTAAACTATAGTTGAATAAATCGGTCGGCACGTGTTCCTGCTTCTGATATCAAGTACCTATTACAGATGGGCCATTTCTGACTAGGTATTATTGAACATACATTTTTGAATATTGTTGAATATGTAGACTACATTTTACAAGACGGACTATTTAGTTACATCTATATGCAAATGTATCATATAGATGTACCTATTCATATAGATGTACCTAAATAGTTAATAGGACTGTGTTTTGATTTTAATAGCGAGCTTAACGCCCATTTATAGAACGATGCTCATTATCGATCGGTGCTTAATTTCTTTCAGAAAATTACCAATTTGTGATGTACACTGATTCACGACTGGTCGTTTTCTGTAATCTGTATGTAATACGGGCCTATAAGCAGTGACGTCATGACGTGTGTGATATTATATTATCAAAGCCAGACGAGACGACGGGCGATTTATAAAACCGGGACACTTTTATCAATATGATATTTCCGCGACACTATTCACTTTGGTGGACTATCACTTTTAGGGTTCCGTACCCAAAGGGTAAAACGGACCCTATTACTAAGGCTCCGCTGTCTGTCTGTCTGTCTGTCCGGCTGTCAGGCTGTATCTCATGCACCGTGATAGTTAGACAGTTGAAATTTTCACAGATGATGTATTTCTGTTACCGCTATAACAACAATTACCAAAAACCAGAATGAAATAAATATTTAAAGGGGCTCCCATACAACAAACGCGATTTATTTGCTTGTTTGCCAGATGAGTCATAGATGGCACTGCTTTAAATAGTACTGCTACTCAATACTAGATGACAGGGATAGATAATAGTACAGAACCCTACGTGCGCGAGTCGACTCGCACTTGGCCGGTTATTGTCACTTTCGTGGACACTGTGTGACTGTGTAGTCCACGGCATAGGTCTCTCCCAACTCCCAAGGTATGTCACTGAGCCCAGTCATCGTCTCTTTATCATCCAGCCGTTGCCAGCTACTCAGCGCTAGCCCTCCACTGAACTATCCTACGTTTAAAAGCAAATGGTGGGTACGGGGCCAAGACACGTGCCGTGAAGTCGTGACTGTCCACCCGATAATTTACTGGAATCCACTATGTACTATTAGTGTTTCCGTGCTCAGAAATTTGATTGAATGAATAGATAGGTTTAACTTAAAGCTGAGATCTGTGGTGATTGCGCTTAGTAGATAGTTTTTTTATATTTTTGTTGCTTATTAAGTAAATATTGCTCAACTAAAAGCTCCTTTTATTACATTTAGGTGACCTTGGGGACCAGGTGCTTTTGAAATATACAGGGACTTGCCAATACTTTTAGTGGAGGCGACCAGTGACCAGAAGACTGGGTCTTATTTTGCCCAAAAGATCAGCATTGCCATACAGCGTGGCAATGCAGCCAGCGTTCTGGGAACATTCTCCTCCACCAAGGGTCTTTGTGATAATTTTTGAATATAAACTTTTTATATGTAGATAGTTAAAATATTTTTTTTATTAAATAGGTACTTTTGTTGCAATCTACGAAAGCTTTCATGCTATGCAGAATTAAAGTCTAAATATTTTTGTTTGTCTACTTTTTTATTTTTTTACCGACTTCAAAAAGGCAGGGTTCTCAATTCAGTTATTTTTGTTACCTACCTCATATCTACGTCATTTATAAAACAACTTTTTTCATTTAAAACACATACTTTCATATTATGTCGTGGTTTGTTTTTTTGAATCAAAATGACCGGAAAAGTATGTAATTAGGTACTACAATATCATCCAAGTATGTGTTCTCAAAATGAAGTTAAGGCAATTGAAGTTAAGTAACCCCTTTTTATTATTTTAGTCATTTTATCCAGCCAATAAAAAATCACCCCTTACCCCCGGTTTCTGGTACGTTTGTTAAAGTTAAACCCATGTCAACTTAAAGATACTGACCGCTCATTGGTTGCCTATAGATCATCGGCTGTCTTCAACCAATGAGCGTATAGTATTTTGTAAGTTTATGTAACACGAGTTTGACAAACGTACAAGAAACCAGGGGAAGTCTAACACGTGACATAGACTGGACTATGACTACCCAGACTGTGACAAAGACTTGATTTTACGTGAAATATTCTAAAATTACAATACCTGTCACTGGCTAAATAGACTCTGTGTGGAGCCAAAATATAAGAAAAAAACACGCGGCTTTTTTAGTCTGAGGTATAGCAGTAAGACGCTTGTATAAGACTTATAACACATATTGGAGGAGCGATGGCACAGCATTCTTTGCTCAGTGATAACAGCTGCATTCTGATAAGAATAGTCTAGGTAGTCTAGTGCGTTACAGATAAGAGGTTTGATTAACCTACGTTATTTGGACCGACTTCAAAAAGAAGGTTCTAAATACGGTTGTTTTTTTAACATGTATTGTAACAACCCACTATAGTCATTTGTTTTTTTCTCTAATCTGTGTAACAACCTTTGAACTTCGTCTTATAAACAATAATAAATAAATGTGTGGACATTTCACACAGCGCCATCTATCCCCAAACTAAGCATAGCTTGTACTATTGGAACCACATAACTGATAAAATACTAACATAGTTCAGCCAGATTTTTCATAAATACATACAGTTTTTTAATATCTAGTTGAAATAGCAATGGGCAGGCTACATCGCTCGTAGAACTGACAACCGATGGGGAAGAAAGGTTCTCGAGTGGCGACTACGAACTGGAAGACGCAGCGTAGGCCGGCCTCCCACTGGGTGGAAACCGCGGGGAGCCGATGGATGCAGGAGGCAAGCAGTCGCTCAAGGTGGTGCTCTTTGAGTGGGCCTATGTTCAGCAGTGGACGTCTTCAGGCTGCTGATGATGATGATGATGATGATGATGATGATGATTTAATATCTTCAAAAATGACACGTAAGTGTTACACTTCCATCCGTTCCATGATATCTACCTACAAATATAGGTACCGAAGATTCTCACCGTGATAAGCTAAGTAGTTTACATAGCGACAGCACAATGTGATGGCTCGGCAAACCAAAACATGCTATACTGGGGAGCCGCGGCACAACAAACACTTCGGAGAAACTGACCGGTGGAATCTAGCCTATCTGTGGTTATAGGGTACATATATACATAGGTAGATTTACTGTATGCGTACGTCATCATCATCAGCCTGAAAATGCCCACTGCTGAACATAGGCCTCCCTAGTAAGTACCCTCCTTAGACCTACATAGTAAATTTACTAGGTGGCAGGAGTTTTCTACAAAGTTCGTCTAGGTAGGTACCACCGCTTTGCCAGTTATTCTGCCGCCAAGCAGTATAGTAAGCACTACTGTGTTTCGGTTTGAAGGGCATTGTAGCTAGTGAAATTACTGGGAAAATGAGACTTTACGAACTGATCAGTCTAGAAATTTTTTTTAGACTGTGTGATGTCTCAGGATGGCGTGCGCAGTGCGCAGTGTCACGCGAAACTTAAGTTTGGAGTTCCGAGTGACACTGCAATCTGTTATGGGCGGCCGTGTCGCTTAACATCAGGCGAACGACTAGCTCGTCACGTCATTCGCTTACATAAAAAAAATCATACAATATCTTCATTTACCCGATGCACTTCCTGATTTTTACGTACTATCTCTTGGATACCAAAACCCTAATATGGTAACACTTATCATGGGGTTCCCATCTATTTCTACCACCGTAATTTAAATCCTTACTACGTTACGTAGTATGCAAATCCGTGGTTTACCTATTTATTTTGGAAACTAGAACTGGAAGAAATATCATCTTTATTTTTCAAAAACCCAATGTATAAAATTATATTTAGAAGAGTCCATTCTCACTTGAAAAGCGTACAAATACCACAAAGGTCAGTGACTACCATAAAGTTTAGATATTCAGAATTAGAAGTAGACCATCTCAGCATCCGTCGTGACAGCACCCGGCTACCGTCACCGAGATAATCACTAGCATCAAGATCTAAACCAGTTGTGGCCAGCGATTGTATGATATGACTTCTGTGACGTCTGTCCGTTTGTTTTGACATTTGCGATATCTGTGATGAGAAGGGACTAGCTAGGCGATCATGTGGCTTTACTGGCTTTATTGCAATGGATTGAAATCAAAATTTGTATGAATTTGACGCACAAGTTTACAGAGGCGCCGCGCGCAAGTTGGTTCCATTCGCAACTTACCCAGCATTTTCTTGCGGAAACTTGGAGTTTCCTAAAATTTTCCAGCATATACTTGACTTATATATTTATGTTGCTGTGTATGTACCTCAGTGGGTCGTAATATGTATCCTAGTTAACAGCAGATTTTAATCCTCGCGGTGCCTCTATCTAAAAAGCGCCATGCGGTTGCAATTGCAACCTAAGTAGGATAACCTACTTACCAGTTTTCTTACCGAATCTTGCAGTTTCCTAAAGTTTTCCAGAACGAAAAGTGCCTACTTGCCTTATATATTTATGTAGCGGTGTACTACCGTGAGCTATTATAGGGTATCCTTGTTAACAGCACATTTAAAAAAATTCTCGCGCTGCCTCTGTAAAAGGCGTGGTTGTGGTTCCAATTTTGCAACTTATATACTCATTTTCTTGCGAAATCTTGACGTTTTCTTAAAATTATTTTGAATATTCTTCCCTCAAGTGTGTATGTTCAAAGTCGCAAGTCTCAAAGTCGCACAGCGAGCTATGGAGAAAGCTATGCTCGGAGTTTCCTTGCGAGATAAGATCCGAAATGAGGAGATCCGCAAGAGAACTAAAGTCACCGATATAGCTTTGAGAATCAGCATGTTGAAGTGGCAGTGGGCGGGCCACATCGCTCGTAGAACTGACAACCGATGAGGAAGAAAGGTTCTCGAGTGGCGACTACGACCCGGAAGACGCAGCGTAGGCCGGCCCCCCACTAGGTGGACCGACGACCTGGTCAGAGCTGCGGGGAGCCGATGGATGCAGGAGGCAAGCAGCCGCTCAAGGTGGCGCTCTTTGGGGGAGGCCTATGTTCAGCAGTGGACGTCTTCAGGCTGATGATGATGATGATGATGATGATGAAGTGTGTATGTTGCTATGTACTTCCGTGAGCTATAATAGGGTACCTACCCTATATTTTTTTTAAATGAAAGTAGAATGAAATTCTGATTCTCGGTTTGTGATATCTGTTAAGATTCTTTGTGAATCTGATGGCCTCATCTCAAATTCAGCAGAGACTGCAGTGTGCAGTGTACACGCGGGTACAATGTACATTATGCTGTGTGCACTGATATGTTATCAGCGATAAGCGATCGTTATCAGGACCCAGTGGACCGAGCACCCACTTAATGTCAAATAGTTTTAGATATCAACATGTGCTGTACTGCGCAGGTTGGATAGCGAGATGACGTTAGGCAATTATATAATTTCTACAGGGAATTACTTCGCTGAAATTGCCAATTGCCTATACTTCCCTATAAAAAAAGGAAAAAGGGTTAGTTCGCTGAAATCGCCAAAATAACTTTCAACCACCTTTACTTTCTGAAATCGGAAAGCATATACCTAGGCATTTATCTATGTATACTTTCCGATTTCGGAAACAATGGTTACCTGTATTTCTCTATAGATATTCGTCACTTATCAGGGTTAGGTATTTGAAGACCAGGTTCTAATAAACCTCAGGGGCAGTCGTGGTAACCTCTTCCTCATATTATTTAGTACCTATTGAACCATACAGAATAGAAGGTTAACACTGTTCAAAGAAAACTCAAGTAAGCTTCTTAATCATAAGGGAAATACGGCAATATATATTATACTTTGTAACTCACATACTGCATTATGACAATTACAGTTATTCATACTTTAAGCTTACCTTCTTCGCAAACGTTCTTGCGGTTTGATATTGTATTTTAAACAGCGGCATGATGACCAGTGAGTCATTATGATATGTCGTCAAATTTCGTAATTCATGAGTCATTAGTCATAGCTTTCGTTAAAGCTAAGTCCAGAAAACTCAAGGTAGGTAGTGTCCTAAATATGACACTCACTAATTAGGTTCTGTGATATTATTTTTATTTACTCAGCTATATCGTGGTGAACACGCCTTAGATCTTTCCTGATACGTCACTAAGTTTAGACGGCTCTTCACTTCTAACAACTGCCAGGTGCTTTGCGTGTACCGTCACTATCTAGTCAGACGCCTTTAGGCGCGGATACAGAAATTTCTCAAGGGGGGGGCGCACAAATCATTATAGTAGGGGAGTCTAAGAGGGGAATTTGGGGATGTGGTGGTGAAACACATAAGTATACGATACAAGACCAATTTGTGCTCTTTTCTTTAAATGATGAATTCCGTGCACCTATATCGCGCGGATACTGTATCCGCGCCTGGACGCCTTATAAGTTTGCCAAGTTGTGCTCTCCACTCAACAACACGTCTACCCCAGGGGTCTTCACGTATATCGTCGCTCCATCTAGTCAGAAGGCACCGTACACTACATTTGCTAAGCTATGCTCTCCACTCAACAGCACGTCTACCCCAGAGGTATTTACGTATATCGTCGTTCCATCTAGTCGAAGGGCGTCCTACACTACATTTGCCAAGTCGTGGTATCCATTCGAGAAAACGTCTACCCCAGCCCCTTTCTGTAGCAACAGTAATGAGTCACAAAAATGTGTTAGACAACGAAATCCTGCAAAAAGCCTTACCAGTAAATTTCTTAATGAATCCGCTGATAAAACCGATTGAATTAAGAGAAGAATCGAAAACGACTTAGCAGTTTTATATCTCGACCGATAGCTGACTGATCGTTTTGACAACAATAGCCATTGTCTCGGCTTGTTTGAAAATAAAACTCTACTGGGTAGTGGGTATCACCCTTCCGAGGTTCGCTTGATCACGTCGGGGTGCTTGCGACATATTGGACTGATTATTTGACGCGATTAAGCGACACTTTTTTGAGCTGGGTCTATCACACTCTACGGGGAAGACTTTTGCGCAGCGCGACGGCAATTGTTTCTTCAAATACCTATCGAGTGTCCTCTTAACTGCTTCATCGTCAGCTTGACGTCCACTGCTGAACATAGGCCTCCCCGATAGAGCGTCATTTTCAGCAGCTGCTTGCCTTTTGAATCCAACGGCTCCTCCCGGTGTTGACCAGGTCGTGGGTCTACCTAGTGGGGGCCGGTCTTTACTGCGTCTCCTGCTTCGTGAACTACTCGAGAACCTCTCTTCCCCATCGGGTTCTACACATATTCGCGTATGTATTTTTTAAAGCCGCAATATGGTGTAGGACAAAACACAGTGTTAATGCTATGAAGAAAGAATTGCGCGCGGACTTAAACACCTAACCAAAATGAGTTGTTTAAGTAGGTACCTACACATTTAGTAACTGAACTTATTATGACTTGTTATAGGATATTATAATGTATAGGAACCTCCCTCGCTACCGTTTAGCAAAGTTTAGAAACATATGTAGGTATAATTAAAATCTCTGACGTCAAACTCTTTATAATAAATTCATTGCTTATTACATTAAGAGACTGTTATTGGATTTGTCATAAGAAAAAAATGGAATACAAAAAACGTGATGGAATACGCAAGCATATAAATAACATTAAAATGTACAATTTAATATTAAATAGCTAGTTATAACAAAATTAGTATTTAGTAACTAACCTATTGTTGTAGTTTTTACAATTTTTCCGCTTGCAGAATTTGATTCAAACGGCATGAAAGCCACAAGCAGACAAACATAATCATTCCGTTTTTATTTAAATGAGGTCGTAGAGATTTAATGTTCGCTCTTACCTCTTCTACTTTATCCCGAAAAAATTGGTGCGCCTTAAGGAATACATTAGGCTGATATACTGGGTGGTAGGACTTATCTAAAAAGTTTGTCTAGGTAGTTACCACCACTTTATTCTGCCGCCAAGCAGTAGTGTGCATGTACCTACTACTATGTTCCAGATAGAAGCGCATTGTAGCTAGTGAAATTACTGGGCAAGTGAGACTTTATGATAAGACCCTGCTCTTTCTCTTTAGTAATAAGATTACTAGACTCTGTGATGTCTTAGGATGACGTGCGCAACTGCGCAGTGCAGTGTCACGCGAATCTTTATAATTTATAATTCCGAGTGATACTGCAACTGTTATGGGCAGCCGTGACGCTTAATACCAGGTGAACGACTAGCTCGTCACGTCATTTGTTAACATAAAAAGAATTGGTGGCTAATTTCAAAATCAGAGCTTATTGGAGTTATAGGTAGGTACCTATCTCAAATCACATAAAACAAGCCTTATACCTAAAAATGTTTTGATAAAAATATGAAAATAACGTGAAGGTATGTATGTAACATATTAAACATCTCTCTAGGATTTGTTTATGTTTTTGCGGTAAGACATATTTTGTTTAGATGCACGGAATGCAGTTTTCTAATAGAGCTCATCGTGTTTGTTGTAAGAAGTGTTTATGTTTGCCGTAGAACAGTGAAAAACAATAGAAAATATGTAGAATTGTGTTGAATGTTTACATTGGGAATATTCCTCGGATGATGGAACAGTATACCTCATCGAGCTACAGAAATTGCGAGATTGCGTATTTTCAAAGAAACTTTATGCTGTTTACTTTTAGAGAATTTTGTGTGGTTATGTAGTGTGTTGTCGAATACGCCTGCCTATAGTGGTGATGAAGCCTATGTTCAGCTTCAATCTTTTTTTATCATAGATAGGCTTCCATTTGACCACGGTCTCACCTGATGGTAAGTGACGATGCGGTCGACGATGGAGCATGCTTACCTAGAAGATACCAGTTCACTCTAGCCTTTAAAACTCCCAGATTATTTTTGTCAGGAAACAATGACGTTGGTAAGGTGTTCCATTCCTTTGCTGTCCGAGTTATAAATGTAGAGTCAAAACGCTTATTCGTATTCGAGGAATGTCCACCATATACGGATGCCGTGTTTCCGTGCGTCTAGTTGACATCTAATTTGACAGTTTGTTTTGCTGTCCTTTTTACACACTTACCTAAATTATAAAAATATCTTAACGTTCGAATACGAAAAAAATTGTGGTTAAAACCCCCGGGCCATTACTACCATGCACGCTGGGTTAACCGAACCGTGTTCTTAACTCTAGTTTAGTAGATGCAAGTTACCGCTACAGTTCAACTAGACGGAGACATTGCACTACATAACGCCGTTCTTATATCGTGTCAAAGATGAAAGAATCAAGTGAAATCAACGGAACAATGGCGCCGGTTCCCACCGGGTGGCGCTTGAGGTTCCAAGAACGCGCGGTGTCGGCACAAACTTTCCTTTAAATTCGGAATTACTCATTTATATGCGATTGCGGTATTCACGGTTAAACTGCTGGTTAGATTTATACTTAAACCCAGTATAATTGCAATGTCCTGATTTGTCTGTTAGCGAACCTTCGCAACTGATGCGCGAAATGGCTTGCAAAACCAAAAGACCGTGGCTCTGTTTAGGTACCCTTAGGAAGGGCCTTAAAAAGGTTGCCTAAACATAGTTTGTCTTATAATCATAGGCTGACCCATCTAGGTGGTAGGACTTTTCTGCAAAGTTCGGCTAGGTAGGTACCACCGCTTTGCCAGTTATTCTGCCGCCAAGCAGTAGTGTGCAAGCACTACTGTGTTCCGGTTTGAAGGGCATTGCAGCTAGTGAAATTACTGGGCAAATGAGACTTTATGACCTGATTACATAGTCTCGTGATCTTATTACTAGACTGTTGTAATGTCTCAGGATGACATGCGCAGTGCAGTGTCACGCGAAACTTTATTATTTTAAAGTTCCGAGTGACACTGCAACTGTTATGGGCGGCCGTGTCGCTTAACATCAGGCGAACGACTGATAAAAAAAAAATCTTCGACTCTTCTCGGCCAACTGATGCCAGCCACTCTTAAGTCATCGCTCTACTAGCCGTGGTGTCCAAGGTAAAGCAACCATGTACTCTGTCCAGCGCCTTGTTGACTCAGTCAAATTGCATCGTGAGGAGGCATGTTGCGGCTCCCATCCAACAAATTGAGGGTGGAATCGTCCGCTCTAGCAATTGACAAATTGAGTCAACAAGGTGACGACAATGTTGCAATTGTGGAGCGCGGTTGCATGCAATCATGCGATCTGGAGCCGAATCGTATCTAATAATATGTACTCTATGCTCACTGTCATAGAGTACCTTTTTGTACTGAAGGCTCACTGCTCCTTAGACGCGCCCGGGGGTCGACTCAACTTGAAGCAACCTGCCAAATCGCGTTGAGGCGACAAATCGCGGGACAGATTGAATGATGTGTAGAACACGGTCAACCGATCGCGTGATAGATTGAATTGACTGATTGGATGGTGCGTAGAGTAATTTAAGCTGTTTGCAAAGTCCCGGTCTCCACTCAAGGACATGGTTGTCGGTTCTGCAGATATTTATTTTGAGTAATTCCATTTTCATGCATATATTTTAAAATGTAAATGTTAGGGGAAAATTAATAAGTTTGGTTTGAAACAAAACAACAATCAATGGGTTCATGACGAAGTTTAGAGGAATTAATGATTCAAAATTTCATAAATCTATGTCTAATCCTCCAAATATTTAATTTGTCTGAATCTAAATTCATTTTATGGAGTCTCTTTGCTAATATTGAAGTGTAGATAGTCACTATGCGATGCTACAGTAATTTTTAAAATAGAACTAAACTGTATTTTTCGTTAACATATTTATTTATTTCAATTTTGACCTGAATGTGCTAAACATAGCCTATTCTCGTTAAACTATCTGACTTTGAATTATAATTGGCAATTTTTGCAGGCGATTAGTATGCATACAACGCGGTCTAAAGCAGTCCGACTAATCAGTTTTTCGAATATACTAAGTACCTACCTATTTGTTTCTTATTTCGTATTTTGAACCGTTTGTCTAGTGCCTACAAAAGAAAGCATGGACTGCAAAGTTTGAAGTTTGAACTGAACGTTGCACCCCCTGACGCATTTGTTTGAATACAAATCATGAAGATAGACAGACCATACTTAGGTACAGAGTTACAGATGGGTTCCAGCGTCACCGGATACCATGTCTGGACTCTAGACAGGGTAACCTTACGATGATGGCATCGATTGCTCATTAAATGATGCGGCTCGGCTTACCCAGTTTCCTGGCATCGTGTGTTCGCACTAACGCTGTGAGACGACACCACACGGATTTTTCGAATTCTATGGAAACTTGTAATCTATAAGCTGTAAGCCACTGTTGCTGGCGCGTCGGGTTGCACTCTTATCGGTTCTGAAGAGTGCGTTAACATGGAACACTGGATGCGCTACTTCGAAGTACCTACGTTTCGTTTTGTATCACTTTGTATAAGATGTTTAATCTATTGTTATTTAACCTTCGCTTTTCATAGAGCACATAATACTAATTTAAAAACATTAAAATGTATTTGGACGTAAAAAATACCTAGTTGTAATTGAAAAAAAAAAAAACAAATAATCTTAACAATCAAATGACTTATGTACCTAATTTGATTTTCTTTGATAGTAGTGGAAATAAATGGCTCTTTTATTTATTTATTTTATATATTATTTCATAGAGCAGGACATTTTATGGACTTTACAAATTTAGAATTGTTGTAGATGGTTGTAATCTGACTGATTATTTTTTAATGAAGTGACGAGCTAGTCGTATGCCTGATGTTAAGCGTCATGTCCACTTATAACAGTTGCAGTCTCACTCGGAACTCTAAAACAAAGTTTTGCGTGACACTAAGGTACTAGCGCCTAAGATAGCCCGGCTCCTATGAAAGCCCACTTTCAAAAAATCGCATATTGCTATATTCAAACAGTTTCAAATCTCGCGCGCATACGCGGTGCCACCCGTAGACCGAAGTGAAACGAATCGCAGACACGAGCATGCCGCCATTTTGGTAGTGGCCGTCAGTTTACCCGTAACGCTGCAAATGTAGGTCGATTTATAACCTCAAGTCCGTACATTTTTGAAAATTTCTCTGCAAAAAGTTGTTTTGTTGCTTGTTTTTGTTATTGATCCGTTTAAAATAGATATCGGGGAATTGAATTTAAGGTAAGTTTTGAATTTATATTTACTTGTTGCTTTTTTACCTGCCTTTTGAAAATATCAGTAGGAGCTCCTATGAAGGCCCACTAATAGGTACCCAAAGAAGGCCCGGGCCTTATGAGGGCTTCGAATATTAAGATCTGTTGAAACATACCACATAGTTTACAGTATCATGGCCATTTAAGTCGAAGTAATTTATTGACAATAGTTAATTTTCAAATGACAGCTGCTATTTCAAGAATATAATTGACGATCTGTATAATTTAAGAACATTTTAAACATTATTTTGTGCAGCTCCAGTAGTAAAGTAGTGTGTAATACTTCGTATGTTATGAAATTTAGTTTTGTGTTTTAGATACCCAGATTATAATGGAGCCACCTGGAAAAAAACGTCGAGGTGAATGGTCTGAAGAACAACTACAAGAAGCCATGGATGCAGTGAAATCTCGTCTTATGTCACAACGTACGGCAGCGGCTACATACAGCATTCCGAGGCGAACTCTAAGAAATCACCTTAAATCTGGCGTTACAAAAAAGGTAACTGGGCGAGTTCCAACTCTGACTGATACACAGGAGACTAGTTTAGCAAAGCGCATAATAAGGTTGGCCCAAATAGGGATTCCGCTGACACCCAAACTTGTTAGAAAACAAGCCTACATGTTTTGCGAAACAAACAAAATACCACATCCTTTTAATGAAAAGAAAAGTATTGCAGGCAAAAAGTGGCTCAGAAATTTTATCAAGAGGAACCCTGAAATCTCTATTCGCAAAGCTCAATTCATGAACTCTGCAAGAGCTCAAAAATTGAATAAACCCATTGTCTCACAGCATTTTAAAACCATCAAAAAAATTTATGATGAGTTGGACATTTCGAATCATCCTGAGAAACTTTATAACATGGACGAAAAAGGCTGTCGATTGACCTTGCATCATCAGCAAAAGGTATTAGCCGCAAAAGGGAGCAAAAGAGTGCATTTCGTAGCAGAAGAGCATGCTGAGAACGTTACTATTGCAGCATGTGTCAATGCTATAGGTATAGCAATTCCGCCTATGATCATTTTCAAAGGCAAACGGCTTAAACCGGAATTCAATGACAATTTGCCTGCTGGTAGTTTGGTCAAAATGGCACCTAAAGGCAGCATGACTACTGACCTTTTCGTTAATTTTATTAATCATTTTGCCAAATTTAAAACACCAGGAAAATGTTTGCTGGTTTTTGACGGCGCTTCCTCCCATTTAGACGCCAGGATTGTAGATGCGGCTGACGAAAACGACATCGTTTTATATTGCCTTCCGTCTAACACTACCCACGAATTGCAGCCGCTTGACAAGTCCGTGAACAAATCATACGAACATTATTGGGATGAAGAGGTGTTACTATATGCTTATCAACATCCGGAACGCAAGCTCACGAAGACACGATTTAATAAAATTTTTACAAAAGTGTGGTCTAAATGCATGACTCAAGACAATATCAAAAATGGATTCAGAGCAACTGGGCTATATCCATATGATCCTAATGCTATTCCAGACGAAGCATATGCTCCTTCCATACTGACACAACGGCATGATTTACAAGTTAGCAGCCAAAGTTCTAGCGTACAAGCTTCTGATTTAAGAGAGTCACGTATATGCCTAAACGATGACAATAACATTGATAATGATATCACAGACTGCGAAGATAACATAAATAGTATGTCACCATCTGTGATGGATCATAATGTTAACGCATTGTTGGTAAGTAATATTGAAACTAGCAACTTACAAAACACCAGAAAATTGGTCGATTACAGCAGTTCCTTATCCGAATCTACCATTGAAGATGTCAAAGACCAGCATAGCAGATCACCCCTCAAAGCCATAAGCGGCTACAAAACTCCTGAATTCCATAAACCCAGCTGCTCCAGAATATCTACACAGCATCGACCTTTGATTCATTCTTCTGCATCAGATTCTGACGAAGACATGGACATGGCACGTTTTCAAAGCTATTTCCATCCTCCTAGGAACATTAACATTTATTCATCAACTTCAGAGTCTGAAGAAGAAAATATAAGCCCAAACATAAAGGATAAAGGTACTTTGTCCGCTGATCAAGAACAGTACGACTCTGAAGATGATGTATCATTATCGGAATTGAAAGAAACTTCACAAAACAGTACGTCATTTCATAAACTAATCCCAACGCCAAACTTTGCAACTGTGAAGAGCAAACCAAGGCGTAAAGCATTAAATTATAAAGGCCAAAGAATTACTAAAGATTTGTTTGATAGAAAGACTGCAAAAATCGATCCGCCAAAACAATTAAAACAAGCTAAACAAAAACAGAACAATACCAAAAAAATATTGCAATCAAGTAAGATGACAAAAAAAGACGGAAAACAGACAAAAGAGACGAAGGAACAACAACATAAAAAAGAGAAACGTGATAGAAAAGAAGAAAGACAAAAAAAAGATAAGAATTTTAGAAAAACCGATGTAGATGAAGGGTGGTATTGTAACGCCTGTAAAATTGAACGTGTTGCAGACATGCGACAATGCAAAGATTGCATTGCTTGGTACCACGAGGAATGCGTTGGATTAACGAAGAAAGATAATGAACAGTTTGTGTGTCCAAATTGCAACTAAAAGTTTGATTTTCTCTTAATTTCTGCATACTTTTCACAATAATAGTAATTATTACTGTTTTACATGCAATTATTGTAAGTTTTTATATCCTTAATTTGTGTTTCTCATATTTTTTTACCAAACTAAGCAACGTGTGATTTTTTTCTTAAGCCTAGTAAGGCCCTACCTAAATGTGAGGTTAAAATTAATGTCTAAAAAAACTTAGATTTAAGTGTTGATTTTGTCAGAGTTTCGTTAATTAAGTAAATGAACATACGTAATTTTTTTGTTTGATAAGTTATATTTATTTTACAACAAGTTTAAACTTTGATAGTCCTAGGAAGGCCCAAGGGTAAATTCTGACTGAATTAGGAAAATTTAATATAAGTTTATTGTACAACCCCATATTTATTCATGTTTCCTAATTTTTTGAGAGTTATTGACATTGTTTTTATTTAAATACAACAATTTGTGTAACGGGCCTACTTAAGCTACTATTTTCCTAACAAGGCCCATCTAAAGCATTTTTAAAATACTATATTTTGTTAGTAATATTTAACATTATGTAAAACCCTTAATGATGATTGATCTCATAAATAAAAAATATAAAGGATTGAGAAAGATTTTTGCATTTATTATTTAATTTCATCAAGATATCAAAACTTTGCAAAAAGAGGGCCTTACAAGGCACCGGTACCTTAGGCCCGATTTAGAAGGCTTTAGTTGACAGTCGTTAAAATACTAAAAATATATCCGTCTCTTACATTGCGGTCTATTTGACAAGGACAGCAACAGTTTTAGAAGTTTTAGATCTGTCAACTAAAGCCTTTAAAATTGGCCCCACTGCCTGCGTACGTCATCCTGAGACATCAGCACAGTGTGCCACAGTCCAGTTAAAATATTTCTAGACTGCTCATCGGAGCCCTAGGTATACACGATAATACTACTAGGAATTAGGAGCATTGAGCTTCAGTTTCTCGAACGTTTGTTAAAGTCAAATGTCGACTTAAAAATACTGAACTCTCATTGGTTGCATGTTAATCATCGGCTGTTGTCAACCAATGAGCGTATAGTATTTGGTCTGTTAAGTTAACATGAGTTTGACTAACGTACGAGAAACCAGGGGTTAGTATACTTGTTAGACATTTAATTATTTAAAGAAAGCTAAACGGTACAGATTATTTTTTAACATTATAGCAATTCCTTTACACACTTATTTCAATAGCGTAATAATAAAGAGTTCTATCTTCTAGTGTATTAAAAAACATGCCTTTTAGTTTTGAATGTGGGTAGCCCACTTCTTCTTCTCGTGTAGGCAAGTGGTCAGCCCTGGCCTCAGAATTTTTAGGCCGCCCAAAGGCTTCGGACTGGGCTAAATAACTATTGTCTTACGAAACCAGCTGGGACCGTGCCCTCCGAAGCACGGTAGCGCTCAGTTGTAAATACCACTTTTTGCTGTAGCGGTCACCCATCAAAGTGACCGCAGCGAACGTTGCTTAACTTTACCTTTAACTTTCACTTTGCCCACTTCCAGCTATGGTTTACTAATATTCTACAATCTCCTAACTTACTTTTTTCTTTTACAGCATGATGGATTCAGGAGGTGCCGGAATAGAATCTCCTCCGACCTACCACCGTACATACGAGCAATACGTCCAAGGAGCTGTAGAGATCAGCGGAGACTCAGCCCAGGATCAGACCAGTCCGGAACTGGTCGTCTGGTCCACACTCCCATACAGCTTAGACTACAGGGCACAGTACGAATATAGAAGCTCATATGAAACCAGGGATTATTCCCCTCAGCAGTATGGAAGGGCGGCGCCTTTCACGACTAAGATGGGGCAAGCTAAAGCGCTGAAGGAAGCCAGGATAAGGAGGCCTATGAACGCCTTTATGGTGTGGGCGAAGGTGGAGAGGAAGAAGCTGGCTGACGAGAATCCAGACCTCCATAATGCTGACTTGAGTAAAATGCTAGGTAAGTAAAACTTTTTCTTAAAACCTCTATATGCTTTTTATAAAAAAAAAAAAGAAAAACTAAAAAGAAAATTTAGAGATCTAAAATTTTTTTAAATATTTTATACAATCAAATAATAAATCAATTATGTTTGTTTGTATAATGTAGTAAGTAACTTGTAGTCAATAAGCTTAGTGGATGTAGTTGTTCGTATTATTGTAAATTGTAGTAGTTACGTCAAATATTTGAAAGTCGAAGTTATACAAAACTATATCGAAGCTGTTTTGGCTTAGATGTAACAATGGAAGATAAGGCACTAGCTTCATGAATGAAGTCCACTTAAATTAATAGCTATGCACCAATTGACTGTGCGAAAAAAAAAGCAATACGCGTCTGTTGACAAGAATACTAGTTTTTAACTTAACAATGTGTTATCTTCCACGTTTTAATTAAATCTATGCGTTTTGGCATCTTGGATTCTTGATCTGTGTCTAGTGATATACGCTTATGAATTTAAATTAATAGTTTACGGCTAACGTCTCCAAACCAAAACAACGACTTCAAAAAGTTAAGCCCGATGACTCAGCGTAAAAGGGCAATCTTCACAGACAACATTTGAAATTCAAATTGTTTAACTTGTGTTATGCTTCTAACTCATAATACAGAGTTACTATAGATATACAAATGTGTAAGCTGTCCGTCATACAGACAATGACAATTAAACCATTAGACTGGCCAAACCGCTTCCTCTCAGGTGAAAACACGTTGCTTTAATAACCATACTTTATAAACTTCCTAAGCGTATGTAATAATTCGAAACCTGATTACAGATGTGATACTGACTAAATACACTAATCGTATAGAGCCTAACTTTAAATAACTTAGAAAACCAAGTAAAGCTGTTTTCAAATTGTCAAATCACAACCGCGCGCCGTCCGGTCACAATCACAGATTCAAAGAATTTCTGCGCACAGATTGTTTCTTTTTGTTATCTAATCTGTGGTCACAATATTGTCTCGGCATTCTGTGGTCTCGGCTAGCTTACACAGACAAAGTGAAGGTGTTCAAAATTGCACTTTTCTTTGGTATCTTCTTCACTTCATGTAGTCGGTACCGCTTAAGGCTATCTAACAGTAGAAAAGCCTCTATTATCTACCGTCTTTACTGTGTAAAACAGGATGTAAAACAGGGGAAACACCCGTGCAATTGTTTTAGGTACCTACCTATACCTACCTACCTACCTATACATATCACTTTTGCATCGCTCGGCAATCGTTAATTTAGACAGATTATAATTACCCGGAATTTGTCAAACACTGACATTTGTAGAGCTATGCAAACGCGATTTAAGGTGGAACATTACACTAGCGCGGCAAATTCAAATTTTACATGAAAACTGATTTTGCGGAAATAAATAGAATGTGTCAACAAATTACGATTAAAAGTATCTCCTAGATATCATTGGTTTAGTGACAATTGGTAATAAACAATTTTCTTCTTAGTTATTCAGGCTATTGCCATTTGTCGCTAAACCAATGATAAGTAGATGATACTTTTAGTTGTAATTTATTGATACATTATATTAATTGCGCAAAATTAGTTTACATGTAATCACGTTGAGTAATTAAGCTATTATCGGCAAAAGAACGCAAGAAAATTTGAATTTGCCGCGCTAGTGTAACGTTCCACCTTAAATAAGGCTACGACATTGTATTATGATATCTCAGTGGATTTAGTGTAAGCTGAAATAGGAGGTAAGAGATTTTTTTAGGTCTTAGTTATTGGGACTGAGTCGCTTTACGACTATGCTGGCATCACCGTGTTAGAGGTAAGAAGGAAACGCAAGCATGTTAATTGCTACGTCCATTGTTCGATCATATTTTTTTTATGTGATTGAATGACGTGACGAGCTAGTTCGTTCATCTGATGTTAAGTAACACGGCTGCCCATAACAGCAGTGTCACCCGGAACTTTATAACAATAAAGTTTCGCGTGACACTGCACTGCGCACGTCAACCTGAGATATCACCCAGTCTAGTAATCAGATTACTAGACTGAGGGATCAGATCCTAAAGTCTCATTTGCCCAGTAATTTCACTAGCTACAATGCCCTTCAAACCGGAACACAGTAGTGCTTGCACACTACTTACACACACTACTATCTAAATAAGGCTATGACATTGTATTATATATGATACCTCGGTGGATTTCGCATAAGCCGAAATAGGAGGTAAGAGGTTTTTTTTAAATCTTCTATTTATAGGGACATTGAGTCGCCTTGCGACTATGCTGGCATCACCGTGTTCGAGGTAAACGCAAGCACGTTGCTTGCTACGTCCATGGTTCGATCATACGTATCTTGATTGATTGAGCCTAACATTATTTTGACAGTTTCAATACGCAGTTTATGTAATACCCAGTTACCCAAGCAACAAAAAGTGGTTTTGTAGCTTACTCTGGAACCACCATTTTTTAGGACTATAACGGGATAGTAAGCTCTTATAACAACGGAAAAGGGCCCAATTTATAGGCGCACTCTTTCTTCTAATACACCCATAGTAGACTTGGT
This sequence comes from Ennomos quercinarius, assembly GCA_910589525.2. Lineage (NCBI taxonomy): Eukaryota > Metazoa > Arthropoda > Insecta > Lepidoptera > Geometridae > Ennomos > Ennomos quercinarius. Next base: position 7,542,903 of record OU342510.1, read on the forward strand.
GACTACTACTTAGACCAATAGTATCCTTATAGTTGGACTACGCAGAACTAACCGCTTCCCGCGAAGCCAACTATAAGCGCCTAAAAGAACCATACACGACTCTAACGTACTCTGTGTTTCTGTTTGAAGCTCTTTCAAAAACAGTTGTGATATTGCCTATATATAAAAATATAAAAATGTTTGATAAAAAGGTAAATAATCTGTTTTCTTTAAAGCGTATTATCTAATGAGTCAAATGTATCATTTGCAGTGTTACACATACTTAATAAGATGTGTTCGCATGGCAAACGTATATTTACGGCGAAGTATATTATGTTTTAAAACTAAATTTTTACGCGCCTCTTGAAATTAGCATATTTAACAACTTGCATTTGAAAATAATATTGGTTTTTAATAATGCTTACAATGAAAAGTCTCCATTTTATCAATCTATCTTCCCAAAGTTCATTATAGAACTGTTATACACTTACTTGGTTTCAAAATGGTTTGCATTAGAACTACAGCATCGCCATATTGTTAGGAATTAGGGTTAGTCAGACAACTTTGGTTCGTAATTATACTACACGAAACTCTTATAAAGGTGCTAAGATTATAACTGTGTCAGACAAATCCACAATAAAACCAGGTACACTTACTCTTGGAATAAGCCGTTATAAACCCTTATAAATACAAGTAACAAGTGCAAATGGTATCCAGTACGTTTAATTCTATTTGATACTCTTATGAGCATACTTTACTTAGAATGGGTTTATAATGATTCTTGTAGGCAATTATAAGTATAGCTTATCAGAGCGCGTATTCCCAAGCGTGTTTACACCTTTGCAGTACTTTTATAGGACATCTTAGCTTATACTGTGCTGTTAATTTAGGTCTATAGACGATAATAAGTTAACATATAAGAACAGATGTACTACAAGGCCAAACAGATTCCGTACATGCTAGTATAAGCGTGGCAGCAAACTGTAGAACCACTAAACGACCGTTATTAGTGCTGCAGGCCTATAACCCGTACACTATAGGATAATTTTGTTGCTTGGGTACTTACTATTAAAATAAAAATTAGAATAATTTCGTCTGCTGCATTGTTATCAAAGTTACGTAGGTAATCAACCCTCATGTAGGCAATTACATAACTTGATTGAAGTCTATTAATTTTCAAATTTGGATTTAAGGAAAGCGTATACGCTCTTGTCCATACAAAAACTGCCAACGCTTTTTCACCTCTAAATGCTATCTGATTTTAATGATTTTTTTGTATATGTTGTCTCCTTTTTTTAAGATTTTACAATATCTGCGTATTTATAGCCACCTCAAGATACGAAATATAGCCGTCAAAATTATGAGGAGGAAAACTAATTGTAAATAGAACACCATGTAACATTTAAAGTAGGTAAGGAATGGGCCGTTGGTACGTTTGGCTGATAATTGAAAAACGGTAATTATGTTTAAGTCTTATACTGGGTGGCGCAAAAGTAAAGACCCTATTTGGTTCAGCTATAACATTTTTTCTAAATTAGAAAACTAGATTTAGGTTTTTTTAAATGTATATTTGTGCCATTAAATTTCGTACCATTAGGATTTAAAGATGATGTCTTTTAAATGGTGACCTCCAGAGTTGATACACATTTGAGCCCTATTTATGACATTTTGCATAACTTGCCGTAACACTTCCTGCGATATGTTCGTTATTTCTTGACGAATGTTTTCTTTTAGAGCTGCGAGAGTCTGTGGCTTGTTCACATACACCCGAGATTTCAAAAAACCCCAAAGAAAGAAGTCTGGACTGGTCAGATCGGGTGATCTTGCAGGCCAAGGCAAATCGCCAAAACGAGAGATAACTCGGCTTGGAAAAGCGTCCCTCACTAAGTCCATAGTGTCGCGCGCTGTGTGTGCCGTAGCGCCGTCTTGTTGAAACCAGATGTGCTCCAGCCCCAATTCGTCCAAACTGGGTATCAAAAACTCACGTAACATGGTTCTGTAGCGTTCTCCAGTGACAGTTATCGCATTGCCTCCAGCGTCTTCGAAAAAATAGGGTCCGATCACTCTGTCAACACAGATGCCACACCATACAGTAACTTTTAGTGGGTGTAGAGGTGTTTCTTGAATAATGCGCGGATTATCAGTGCCCCAGAACCGAGTATTCTGCTTATTGACATGCCCTGAGAGATGGAAATGCGCTTCGTCACTCATAACCAATTTTGAAGGAAAATCATCTTGCAAAATGTCATAAATAGGGCTCAAATGTGTATCAACTCTGGAGGTCACCATTTAAAAGACATCATCGTTAAATCCTAATGGTACGAAATTTAATGGCACAAATATACATTTAAAAAAACCTAAATCTAGTTTTCTAATTTAGAAAAAATGTTATAGCTGAACCAAATAGGGTCTTTACTTTTGCGCCACCCAGTATTTTAAAAAATTTACACAATTATACACAATATACACGTTCTTAGGTGGTAGTGGTAGTCACAGCTTAGGTTGAAGAGATCGGTAGTAGTTAATTCGACGACATTATTTAACTAGGTAGGTAGTTAAATAATAAATAAGGTTACGTAATGGCTATGTAGCTGGGTAGGCAGCTAGATAGTAAGTTATGAAGAGGTATTCATTCAGCTAGGTAGGCAGCTAAATAAAGGTTATGAAGTTAGGTTTAGTAATGCGGCTAGGTCGGTAGCCGTAAAATAAAGTGAGTTCCGGGGTACGATACACTGGGTACGGTGTGTAGACTCGCCGTTCACAGAGCCACGGCACGGCAGTGCATCAGTCTCCGGAAATTCAGCCCGTACTCAATTTGCAGACAGGAATCTCGCCCTTACCAAATTCCGCCCGTACCAAATTTCCTCCTTTTGTGAGGAGGATTAAGATGAATACCCCGCAGTGCAGTGAGCGACGGGGTAAATTGCGTCGATTCTGCTGGATTCTTTAAGCTTGAGGAGAGGAACTGTCTAACAGTTCCACACCGACGTCAATGGCGGCCACGCACGCGGAACGCACTCACCGACAGCTTAAAAACTCAGCAAAATGACGAGCTTGGCTCAAACCGTGAGGCTCGCTCGGCGTTCAAAAATGAGGAGGAAAACTAATTGTAAATAGAACACGAAACTTATTTTACAAAAAATCAAGACGTAGAAGGATAGATTATAATCTATCCAAACGATTGACACCGAAATCAAAAGTTTTTGCTAAGTTTTAGAAGGTGATCTAAAAACTGTTGGCGCCCGAAACGCTAAAATGTAGGTAAATCCACTCATGGGCTCTATTGTCTCTATTTATCATACGCGTAGAGAGCAGAGCGACGGCAATAACATTGTCAAATATCAGGACAGCCCTGTTAATAGTTTCATATGGGTTAATGGAATATTTTGAATTAAGAATTGGATTTAGGTGGATTGTCAGATAAGTAAACACCCCTTTCACTAAACTCTAGAAAATAATAAATTAAAAATATACTACCTACCACCCACATTTCTCCGCCCTTATTCGTGAACATAGTAGACGGTGCTATAATTAAAATTTATAAGTACTTGCAACGCACCATAATCATTACTCCACAAATCATTCTACGATCTAAATGAAAACCTTACCAGCATATTTCTGACTTAAATGGTTCACAAAGATGAATAAAATGTTACACTAATGACTTAATTAAGACTAGATCGTAATAATTAATTACCGGTATATGACTTGTTTTTACCCGACAACGTTTAAACACTAGCGTTGAATTTCAAATCCAGAATAGTATGAAAGGAAGCACAGGTTAAAAAATTCGAGGCTCTAAGGAGACTGGAACACAGAGTACCTATAGGCGTACACGTTTCTGCGCATGTGCATAATTTTGTTCAGAGAGTTGTGTTTTTTTTTAAGGTGGAACGTTACACTAGCGCGGCAAATTCACGTTTTCTTGCGTTCTTTTGCCAATAATAGGTTAATTACTCAACGTTATTACATGAAAAGTAATTTTGCGCAAATAAATAGAATATATCAATAAATTACAATTACAAGTATCACCTCCTTATCATTGGTTTAGCGACAAATGGCAATGTACTGAAAAACTAAGAAGAAAATTGTTTATTGCCATTTTTCGTTAAACCAATAATATCTAGGAGATACTTTTAATAGTAATTAGTTGATACATTCTATTTATTTGCGCAAAATTAGTTTTCATTTTATCACGTTGAGTAACTAAACTATTATTGGCAAAAGAACGCAAGAAAATTTGAATTTGCCGCGCTAGTGAAACGTTCTACCTTAATCTATGCTTTCATGCTAGTCTGTAGTCTAAGTTCCGTGCCTATTCTCCAATGTAGTATAAGATAGAACATTTTTGCTGTACTTTTTACCTTTTATTACTATACTAATACCTGTGACTAATACAAACTATATATTTGTGAATCTGTGTAACAAATGAATGAAATGTAACCCATTCGGGGTTACATTTTATTCATTTGTTAATTTCCGTGCCGAGTGATTTGGTAGTCATTTCTTCCTTAATCGTATAGGGAATGTCAAATAGATTACTTTAATAATTTATTTTATAATATAAACGTAGCATAAACAGTTTTATGTATCTGTACATACAGTAAATGCCACACACGCAAGCAATAAAATGTCGTGTTAATAAGACAAAATAAAGCACATGATGAACCTTAATTATAAAAAACAAAAAATTAAACACTAAATAAAATATACTTAGGTACAGGTACCTAAATATTAAAGGTATTTTCGTCCTTTCTTAGGTTTGCTGGGAAGTGAAAAAAAATCATAGATTAATTTGAAAAACGTATTTATTAAACGTAATGTTAAAAAGTTTTGCGTGTACAATAAATACTTAGCCATAATCAGTCTTTAGGGTCTAAACGTTTAATACTATAACCACCAAATTCATCTGCGTCTTTTCTTTCTTTTACAACGCGTATTATAGCAACCAACAAATTCCTCTCCGTCTCTTCTTTCTCTTGCATTCACAGGCAGATTTTCTGAGACAGCACTTATTGCACCTTGGAGATCTATCACAACTCTTCGCGGCGTGTCCAAAACCCCCACATTTAAAACACTGGTGACATTGATCACCAGGATAACATTGGATCTCCACAACACCATGTGAAAGGTACTTTAGTTGTCTGAACTGGCCCATATTGGCCCCAAATGGCAGTTGCACAAGAATTGGCGGGTATTCAGCTGGATAAACGGTTTTCAGTTGTAACACGATTGCTCCATCAAATCCTAGCGAAGCAAGTTCTTCGGGCAACCCGTCCTGCAGTATACCGGGCAACCCTATTAGAATAGCTGTAGGGGGTGTTTTTGGGTGGCTGGACTTTCTACTTGTTTGGTTGAAGGATATTGTAGCTCCATCGTCGACTGGTAGTCCGCTGAAGCTGTTTCTCGTAACGATTGGTCTGTCTTTTGGAACATTTTGAGTTTCCTTCCTCGTTTGGTGGCGCTGGTCTGATGAGTGTTTTCTAGGTTTCTGGCTTACCAGGCTAGTGTTGGACTCCGATATGTTTTTGATCTTATTCATTGTAACCTTTTCGTTCACTGTTTATTCAATTAGCGAGGAAAATTGTTTATAATTACGTGTCGTGCTTATTCAACCATAACTAGCTGCTTACTGTGTTATAACTTATAGCAAATCACGTTGTTTTACCACCGTTTAGGCAAATACCGACTTTATTGTAATAATATACAAAAGCTAAATTAGTTCTTATTGGTCATTATTGGGGTAATATTTTATAATTTTTTTCCTTGTATTTAAAATTAACGAATCAACGTATGGTACAGAAATGACAGCATTAATATAATTCGGGATGTTCAAATATGAAGCAAGAATGTGCGCAATGAATACCTGACGTCATATTGGTAATCCCTAATTTATAACGGGTTTCTAATAACGTGAACTTTGTGTGTCATGCTGATAACTCTTGTTACATATTTACAAATTATTTCGTCGTATTGCTTCGAAACGATAAGAAACTCTATCCCAGTGGCATTAAAGCTTAAAGTAATGTCAAAGGTTATGTAAAAATCGTCATCATACTCTATGGTTTTAAAAATCTTTCTTATAATATCCAACTAGAGCAATTTTTAATAAGGTCTGCTAAGCCCATTTGTCACTCTCGTCACTTCTGCCAGCCTTGTCAGTTCTGTCACCATTCGCTCAGTTGTCAAACTGCCGCAATTTCGGCGCACTATTATAATTACGACGACCTCTACTTTCTCTTGAGATAAGAGCCGACGTGAACCCGGTACAGTCCGCCGCACCGTAACCATGTACTATTGCGAACACAAGTATTACTATGCTCTAGCCGCCGAGTCGAACTAGTAATACGCTATCTAAAATCGGTTCAGTACTTTCTTTTAAATCAAAATTAACTGGCAAAACACCATCATCATCATCATCATCATCATCAGCCTGAAGACGTCCGCTGCTGAACATAGGCCTCCCCATAAAACGCCATTTTGGACGCTTATCATAGGGAGGATTTGCCATAATCAGCACGCTTGACAGGCGGCTTGGTAATCGCAGAAGTTTTTAATGTACCCCCCAGGGAGCTCCACTTTGAGCGGCTGCTTGCCTCCTGCATCCATCGGCTCCCCGCAGTTTTCACCAGATCGTCGGTCCACCTAGTGGGGGGCCGGTCTACTCTGCGTCTTCCGGTTCATGATCGCCATTCGTGAACCTTTCTTCTCCATCGGTTGTCAGTTCTACAAGCGATGTGGCCTGCCCATTGCCATTTCAACTTGCCAATTCGAAGAGCTATATCGGTCACTTTAGTTCTCCTGCGGATCTCATTCCGGATCTTATCTCGCAGGGAAACACCGAGCATAGCTTTCTACATAGCTCGTTACGCGACTTTGAGGCCAACAGCAAGAGATCGCGTCTCAGGTCCATAAGTCATCACTGGCAACATACACTCATTGAAAACCTTTGTTTTCGGGCTCTGCAGTATTTTGCAAACTTACTGGCAAAATATGCCATTGATGTATTCTCAGTAAGAGATTAAGAGGATTGAAGTCAGTGTAACCCAATTTTGAAGTATATTATTATTATTTTAGTAGGTGGTAGGACTTTTCTGCAAAGTTCTAGGTCTAGGTAGGTACCACCACTTTGCCAGTTATTCTGCCACCAAGCAGTAGTGTGCAAGCACTACTGTGTTCCAGTTTGAAGGGCACTGTAGCTAGTGAAATTACTGGGCAAATGAGACTTTACGAACTGATCTCACAGTCTAGACTGTGTGATGTCTCAGGATGACGCGCTCAGTGCGCAGTGTCACGTCAAATTTAGAGTTTCGAGTGACACTGCAATCTGTTACAGGCAGCCGTGTCGCTTAACACCAGGCGCACGACTAGCTCATTACGTCATTCGATTCCATAAAAAAAAATTATTAATCAAATTAAGAAAATCTTAACACTTGTGTCGTCGCCATTACAATCATAGCTCGGTTACTGCGAGTCATTATACGGCGGCGTGGGTGGTGAGATCCTATCGGGTCTAATGAAATAAATGTATAAAAAATAAAAAGTACTTACTTAAAGCCTTTTAGGCTGTTTGTATGACAATGTTAAGTTACAGTTAGTCATAATAACTTATTAAGAAATTAGTAAGTGACGAAATATATAGAGTGATTTTTAATACAACCTCTATTTTTGTTTGTATTTGTAAAACATTAAAATAATCTAGTAGGTATGTAGGTAATTAGGTACCTATCTATCATGTTTATTTAATGTAATCGAATGACGTGACGAGCTAGTCGTTCACCTGATGTTAAGCGGCGCGGTCACCCATAACAGATTGCAGTGGCACACGGAACTCTAAATTAAAGTTTCGCATGACACTGCGCACTGCGCACGTCAACCTGAGACATCACACGACCTAAAAAATATTCCTAGACTGTGAGATCAGTTCATAAGTCTCATTTGCGCAGTAATTTTACTAGCTACAATGCCCTTCAAACCGGAACACAGTAGTGCTTGCACACTACTGCTTGGCGGCAGAATAAGCGGTGGTACCTACCTAGTCGAACTTTGCAGAAAAGTCCTACCACCTAGTAAAATCTTAATATATATTTTAATTACAACTGATTAGTGCTACCTTTACCTATAACTTTAGAAGTCATAATGCTGTAAAGGCTCAAAAAGACTTGTAGAAGAGAAATGTATAAAATGTGTTACATGTGCATATCTATTTATACATACATCAACAGCGTGAAGACGTCCACTGCTGAACACAGGCCTCCCCATAAAACGCCACTTTGGACGCTTATCATAGGTCGGAGTTGCCATAATCACCACATTTGGCAGGCGGCTTGGCATTCACAGAAAATTTTAATGTACTGGGGAGAACGCTGCTGCCCATTTCCTGGATATTCCTCCTCGTTAAAAATCTATAAAACTACTAGCTGCGCCCCGTGGTTTCACCCGCAGCTAAAAAGTAGCCTATGTGTTAATCCAGTGTATCAGCTAATCTCTATTCCAAATTCCATCCAATTCTGTCAAGCCGTTTGAGCGTGAAGGAGTAACAAACATACACACAAACACACATACAAACTTTCGCCTTTATAATATTAGTGTGATTAGTGTGATGGTATAATTATTTTATAATCTGGCTAATAAATGATTTGGTTTGAAGAATTCAGACGTACCTACTGACAGACAGACACGACAAACTTATAAAGGTTCCATGTAGTAGGTACTATGGAACCAAACCCGCCGATGCTCCGTCAAATACTGACGTCAAAGTAAATTATAAAAATTTAATATTTTGAATATGACTAAAATAACAATGCTGTATAATTAACACGGTAATAAATTACCTTTTCCTCTTGGTAAATATTTACGTCATAAAGTACATATTAGAATCCGTTTTAAACTTGCTGTAAATTGATGTGTGTGACGTAAAAGTTTCACATAAGTTTAAGCGACGGAGGGCTATTCCATTGCGTCATTTCTGTCGCAGCCACGTCGCAGCTAATGTCTTGACGTCTCTTTGACGTATGTCAACCTCGCCTGGACACAGAACAGTTATTGGTACAAGTAAACAAGAATCACTCCACAAAAACATTTAAAGAAATATCGATTCTTATTATAACGCAATATGGTTTAAAAAAGCGATCATACTTAGTACAACTCGACTCGCACTGTAAGTCTAAATTCCCTCCTTTTCACTAACTTAAACAAGGAGGAGGTTCTTAACTCGGTCGTAAGTTTTTTTCAAATGTCTGATGTCTCATATCTCGATCATTTAAAAACCAATTTAAAAAAAAATTTTTGTTTGTAAGTTTTACTTTTAGATTCCTACTTCATATTATAAATGCGAAAGTCTGTGTGTGTGAATGTTTGTTACTTTATATCTCCGTAACTACTGGACTAATTTCGAATGCAGAAATGAAATGAAATTTGGAATGCAGATAGCTTATACGCTGGATTAACATAAAAAATACTTTTTATCCACGGGTAACACCGTGGGGCGCAACTAGTAGTTCGATATTTTTTTATTAAAACCAGTTTGTAAAAAGTAGTTTCGTTTTGAAATTAAAATAACTGGAAAAATATAGATGGTAATATTACTCAAACTAGCTACTACAATAATAAATGCACGAAAAGCTACTAGCTACACTACCAACTACGAAGAATATTTGGACTGTACACTAGCCACGATGGGCTATAGACAGTCCAAATGCTCCAGCACAATACAGGTTAGATGTCGCTGCAGTTGCTTTGCCGGTTCGAAGGCTTTTATTAGGAGAGACCTTTTAATGAATAAGTCTGTACTTATGCTGATGGTGATATTCCTAAAGGTTGCATGCAGCATAGCCATAGTGGAACCATAACTCAGCGAGAAAACGTCTGATCCAGAGATTTAATAAACGCGGATCCAGGCCGTGTGGTCGCGGTTTGCGAATAGGACCACCCCATCTCTTCCCATGGATGTTGAGAGAGAATATCTAAAGGAATATCCAGGGAATGGGCAGCAGTATTTTCCTCGGTACATTAAAAAATCTGCGATTACTAAGCCGCCTGCCAAGCGTGGTGATTATGGCAAATCCTCTCTATAATAAGCGTCCAAAATGGCGTTTTATGAGGGAGGCCCGTGTTCAGCAGTGGACGTCTTCAGGCTGATGATGATGATGAATATCATTCAAGTATTTCTCCGTATGAAATTAAGGCGATTTTAATCAGTTTAACCCTTTTTTAAGGTATATTATTTCTTCCTAAACATGGTTAGTTCACGTTAATTACGAATACTTACAGTAAAGAAATAACATGAATGTATATGTTTCGTAAATAATTGTAACTATATTTATATGTTTAATGTTTATCGCTGCAAATACGGGATTACCAGCATCCCATTTGACCGAACCATGGGGAACAACCCAAATTATCAACTATTTTACTTACCTATATTGTATAGTATATAAAATACATAATTATAAGTTATACCAAGTACCCATGGATTCCCAATGATCTCTTGAGTACTATTATTTATTTTTATAACCATTATAATATAATATAATATAATAAGGAATGTTACATGTGGGAATTTGATGACCTCTTGTTTTGTCAAGGAAGTTTCGTCTTGGGAAAATTTATTGGATAAAATAACTATTTATGGAATAAATAATAATTAATAAACAAACTTAGGTGTTTTGTGGTTGAGTTGTTATTTTAATAACAAAAACATTAAACTTAACAAATCCTCTTTTTATTTGCTCGAAGCGATTTTCCTTTGCAATATAGGTAGGTATTAGTATTCAGAACCCAGTTCCGCCAATTTATAAAGCTATTTCTGTATTGTTATCTGTATTATAATGTTTAGACCATAAACCTAGCGTAACGAAAATATTCTAGGTCTGTGGTTTAGACTGTATATTAGTCATATACTATAGCCTTATTAAACCGGGATTTACTAACCAACTTTAAACCTGCGACCGTAATAAGGGGACTGTGTTAACTTCTTGCCCTTTACACCTTTACTCTACCTACAAAAAAATTAATAAACGGGTCGTGATAAGTAACATGTATTGTATACATAACATTTTATTTATGTAAATGAATGACGTGACGAGCTAGTCGTTCGCCTGATGTTAAGCGTCACGGCTGCCCAGAACATATCACTCGGAACTATAAATTAATATAGTTTTGCGTGTTAGTGCACTGCACACGTCACTCTGAGACTTCACACAGTATAGTAACAAGATTATTACACTGTGTGACCAGATCAAAAAGTCTTATTTGCCCAGTAATGTCACTAGTTACAATGCCCTTCAAACCGGAGCACAGTAGTGGTTGCTCACTACTGCTTGGCGGCAGAATAACTGGTAAAGCGGTGGTACCTACCTAGACGAACTTTGCAGTAAAGTCCTACCACCTAGTAAAACATTATACTATTTATGAATGGGCAATAGGCAATAACATCCCTAATTACTATGGAATAGGTTACAAAACAATATTAATTATCAGGACCGTTTTATGAAGGGTTTTCCCATAGCTTCGTGAATCAGTTGTTGATTCTCTATATGAGTTTAATACCTACATTAAAATTGCGTAAAGTAATTTGTCGATTTCGTACCAGAAAATACCTACCTACTTATTTTGTTTGGGAAAACGCCACTAGCTCATTGACTATTGGTATGATTAACTTTTCATATCTATAACAGAACAATATTATAAAGAGTAAGGATTTGATAGTTTATTTGTTTGTTTGCATTGAATAGGCTCCGAAACTACTGAACCGATTTGAAAAATTCTTTCACTGTTGGGAAGCTACACTATCCCCGGGTGATGTAGGCTATATTATATTTTCAAAAAACTAGGGATCCTTACTAAAACTCTAATAATGTAACCCAAGGTGTAAGAAAAAAGCCTAAAATATTCTTTACATCGCGTGCGCAGCGAAAACTGTTATACCCGTGCGAAGCCGGGGCGAGCCGCAGCAAAAATCCCTTTCCATCAGCGTTAACGCCAAACGATAACTCTAAAATGTTTGGGAATAACATTATCTGTGGAAGCCATTTTTAGGTAATGTCATTCCCATACATTTTGGAATTATCGTTTGGCGTTAACGCTAATGGAAAAGGATCTTTGCTAGGCCCCATGGCGTCGCGCCGCGCCACCGCCCGCGCTGGTTTGTTTCAGACTAGACTATAGTGGCTTTCTGAGCTGTAGATGGATAGACCTCGCGAGTCTATTTTGCATCATCATCATCACCAACAGCCTGAAGATCACTGCTGAACATAGGCCTTTCTCAGAGAGCATCTCTTTGCATACCTGGCTTAAAACTTTAAAACTTTTTTACGTTTTAAACCCCACAGCACCGCCATTTTAAAAATTTCGAAATATTGTTTTCGAGTTTTCGGTTTTGTCTCGTATTCATAGGTGACTAATGAACCTACAAAAAACAGTTTTTTTATAAGTTAAAAAAAAAACAACTTCAATTGTTCTCGATTAATTAATCTCTACTAATAAAAAGATGCATTAGTGAAATTAGAGTAATGTTGTTTTTTACTCTGTACTCAGCAGACCTTCGTCAAACCACGTCTCCTCAATAACCAACTCAACCTTGAGCCTCCATCTTCGCCAGCTAAATTACCCACCATCTATGGCAGACCCTTGCCGCGATAATGACATCCTCGTCGCTATCTACATACTTATGGTTCTTAATTAATTGGTCGTGCCATAACTTAAGATTGACTCAGTGGGGGTGATTTGAATAGAATTTTATATTATAATAGTCATTGGGAATCGGATTAGCTTTGAGGCCGGCTAAAGGTGGTGTACTATGTTAATTTTTTGCACTTGTGTTTTTTTCATTGTCGTTGTCAGTTGTCAAGAAACATTTGAACCTCAAAAAAATTGTATGGTTTGCGCATTTGACAAAAATATCTAAATTACAACTACATCTACCAAATCCACGTTGAGACAAACAAGTTATTTATTTATTATTTTATACTTTAAAAAATAGCAGGACACTCTGTATATCACACTAATAATATTATAAAGGTGAAAGTTTGTATGTGTGTATGTTTGTTACTCCTTCACGCTCAAACGGCTGGATGGATTTGGATGAAAGTTGGAATATAGATAGCTTATGTACTGGATTAACACATAGGCTACTTTTTACCCGCGGGTGAAATCGCGGGGCGCAGCTAGTTGAACATATTTTATTAATTTTTTTGGGGGGGATTATCGATTTTAATGCCAAAACTATATTTTTTTTCATTTTCGTTTGTCTGACTGTCTGTCTGTCTGTTTGTATCTTGGCTGAGCATGACGCCAAAGTTTATTTTTTGAGAAAGATTATTAATTTGCACGTCATATTATAAGCCTATTACAACGCTCATTGTCCATAGCGAAGCATGACTAGCCGTTTCTAACCGATCGGTAAAGTTAAGCAACGTTCTCTGCGGACACTACTTTGATGGGTGACCGCTACAAAAAGTGGTGTTGACAACTGAGCGCTAAGGCTGCCCATTGTCTGGTTTGTCTATGGTAGAAAAAAAACGGCCAATGATAATTTATTACAGAATGAAAACAAAGAACTTTGTCTAATAATTGTGATCTTTATAACATCTGTCAGCGATGAAGAATGTGGCATCTTCATTTGCTCTACATCCATAAAACACAATTATTACGCAAGGAATGTTGTTATAATACTCTGGCAGGTAATAAATAATATAAAAATCTTTAAAGGCAATGTGATGATTTAATTTTCGCCTGTTATGGTAACACCGGATAAGATGCAGCTCATATTTACTTGATAGATTAGAATAGAATATAATTTATTGCCGAATGTAGTACAAATAGTTGGTATTATAAGTAAACTGTCCGTACATTCTACCACAACAGTGGTGTGCAAATTGAAATTTTAAATAATAAATTTATAGAATATTAAATTACATTATGTCAAGCAGTCATTATAATTATGTGAGATAAAAATATATAAATTAAAGATTATATTACACATTACAAATATTATTCGTCAACAAATATCAACCATTCATCATTATACTCGTCATACAATTTTTAGTCCTTATGCTTATGAGTCATATATTCATTTAAATCGTAAAAACATTTGATTGAGATTTATTTCATTTATATATTAATAAACTATTAATGATGCATTATGTAATAGTAAGTATTGTTGATGTGCTATTATTTTATATTTATCTTAGTATGTATATAGTAATTTTTTTTTTATAGCACCACCGTCCATGCTCATTGATCTAATGATGTTCGAAACACAGACGTGTCCTGAGCGAGAGTGACTCTGCGGCAGTCCGTGCGAGTTTCAAACGAACGCTCCCTGGTTCGATCCCGCTCGGCCGTGCACTAACGACTTATCAATTTATGTGCGGAATTTGCACATTTGTAAATAATGTATAAGCAAATAATTGTACTTATCTGTTCAAATCACGAGAATTTCAGAAATACTAGGTTAAAATTATTTTTCCATAAAGATACCTAGTTCAAAATAAATATGAACATACAGCTAGTAAACGGCTAGCACTCACGTAATTACTAGACTAGAATTTACTAGCTTTAATTATGAATACTGTTGGCTTCAAGAGCTCAAAGTCGCGCAGCGAGCTATGGAGAGAGCTATGCTCGGTGTTTCCCTGCGAGATAAGCTCCGGAACGAGGAGATCCGCAGGCGAACTAAAGTGACCGATATAGCTCTTAGAATTAGCAAGTTGAAATGGCAATGGGTAAGCTACATCGCTCGTAGAACTGATAACCGATGGGGAGACAGGTTTTCGATTGGCGACCACGAACCAGAAGACGCAGCGTAGTCCGGCCCCCCACTCGGTGGACCGACGATCTGGTGAAAGCCGCGGGGAGCCGATGGATGCCGGAGGCGAGAAGTCGCTCAAGGTGGCGTGGTCTGGAGGAGGCCTATGTTCAGCAGTGGACGTCTTCAAGCTGTTGATGATAAATTATGAATACTACTCACGTTAATTTCTATAATTACTTGTGTGAGCGGTGCTATAATACTAAACGCTACATAAGTAAGTAGGTATAGGCCCAGCCTCCCTTTCACCAATCTACGCATATAAGAATATCTAATTAAGCACTAGCAAGCTCGAATTACTCTTGCCACCATATCTAAGATATTTGCCATAAAACCCCCTATTTTAGGCCATATCTCGGACAGTTGCGGCCATTTTTGGATACGAGCCAGTTTTTACACTGTTCTTAATATGGCCTTCACTCGTTAATGGTAATAATAATCTTGATGTTTGTATAATGTATCAGTTAGAAAATTAGTTAACTTACTATAAACTTTATTTATAAGTTTTAGAGTTGATATTTGTTTGTTAGGATTTGTTATTAGGAATGGAAGTTGGATAAGAAAGAGGGTTGACTATCGAGGCCTTATTATCGCAGTTTAGTTGGTTTGATGACTGTATTTTTTCTTATGTAAGCTTTTATTTTAATTTTGTTTTTGATGCACTATTCATCGGAAACATTTTCTCCGTTAACGTCCTCTAGATACTATCTAAAATAATCGTCATCAGCTGAATACGTTCCCAATGCTGGTACAGGGCCTTCTCTCACATGGAAAGAGTGTAGGTCATCATAATCCACGAATAACATAGGCCTTTTCGCACAGGGAGAGAGTGTAGGCCATCAAAATCTACCAATAACATGGGCCTTCTCTCATAGGGACAGTGTGTAGGCCATCATAATCTACCAATAACATGGGCCTTCTCTCACAGGGACAGAGTGTAGGCCATCATAATCTACCAATAACATGGGCCTTCTCTCACAGGGACAGAGTGTAGGCCATCACAATCCACCAATAACATGGACCTTCTCTCACAGGGAGAATGTAGGCCATCATAATCTACCAATAACAGGATGTTTGCCGTGGCGATATTTTTGATAATAGTTGGCAGAAACATTCAATTCTCAACAAGGATATCAAAATATGAGCAAAATTGATCACGTCACGGTGTTGTCAAGATAAATAGAGTTGTGAAGTATGAGTTGGCGAAAAGTTTGTTTTCGCGAGGTCTTTTTCGCAGAACTCCTATTTAAATAGTAGTAGGGAATAGTAGTGATAGTAAGTAGGTTTAGTAGAGAGAAATTTGTAATGTAATAGAAGACCAGACAGTTCAATACGTCTCAAATACAATATAACATTTCTGTGGTCACGTGCCAGCGGCGCCGGGCCATATTAGTTTTGCTAATTGTTAGTCACCTTAGCGACAGAAGGGGCTCCATTTGACAGTTACTATGTTTACGTGTCATCTGACAAAGTTATATTAAGGCCGTTGGAAAAATGCTGTGGATAAATACAAATTGAGCATTGTTTCGCTTTCCGAAATATTAACACAAAGAAAGATATATAAGTTCTTTATTACACAATGTAGATAAAGTAATAACTAAAGCCCGGTTCCCACCCATTAATGTATTTATT
Organism: Ennomos quercinarius; assembly: GCA_910589525.2. Lineage (NCBI taxonomy): Eukaryota > Metazoa > Arthropoda > Insecta > Lepidoptera > Geometridae > Ennomos > Ennomos quercinarius. The sequence goes on from OU342510.1 coordinate 7,559,323, forward strand.
AAAAAATAATAAATATTTAATTTAATAAAAAAATTTAATTTTTGATTAATAGGTATTGCATTATAAATACATTAATAGATCATCATCATCATCCTGAAGACGTCCACTGCTGAACATACGCTTTCCAGAGAGCACCACTTTGAGCGGCTGCTCGCCTCCTGCATCCATCGGCTCCCCGTGGTTTTCACCAGATCGTCGGTTCACCTAGTGGGGGGCCGGCCTACTTACGCTGCATCTTCCGGTTCGTGGTCGCCACTCGAGAACCTTTCTTCCCCATCGGTTCTCAGTTCTACGAGCGATGTGGCCTGCCTTTTCAACTTGCTAAATTTAAGAGCTATATCGGTCACTTTAGTTCCTCTCGGATCTCCTCGTTCCGGGTCTTATCTCGCAGGGAAACACCGAGCATAGCTCGCTCCGTAGCTCGCTGTGTATATTTAACTATAAATTAGTAAATTTGTTCGTGACACCGTATACATACTCTGTGCACGTCATCCTGCTTACTGCTAGTACCTAATTCATTTTTATACTGATCATCAAAAATATGTACAGTATTTTCAATAGCTACAAAGCCCTTCAAACCACAATGCATCAGTTATTTGATAGGAAATCTTCATTTTCACAATTTTACTGCTACAATATACATAATTAGGTACTTACTTATGTACTAAAAACATAAATAAATCTTTTTGACATTAAAAATTAAACGCTTTGACGTAAAACTTTACTGGTGAATACCTACACACGTAAGAAATTAAATATGAATGTAAAAAATATCGTCACCGCTTTATAACCCTACAATATTTTTAGTACTCCCCGACAATTATTTAATTGTAACCTTCCTGCTATTCTCAATATGACTGGTGATCTTTACAGATTAAAAATTAGTGAATCCAATGACTGAATCAGTGTAATTTTTTTTTTCTCTAATCTGTGATCAGTCCTAAAGTCCTAACTCAAGAATAGGCTAGATACCTGCTATTAAAAATTAACAAGTAAATATTATTTTCATAAAGTAGGTTAAAAATTAACGCAATAATTGAAAAAAATAAGTTGAATTGGCAAATAAATCACGCAGTAGTTAAGCTTTTAATGTTTCTAGAGGGGCATCACCTGTCCCTTTCTCGCAAAACAGGGATCGTGTAAACACACGTTGTGACGTCACATGCTAAAGAGATTGCATGTAAAGCTACCACAGCTTAGTAATTAATAAGGTACTATGAAGGACCACAAAGTGACGTCACTGCATGTTTTAGTTGTCTCTTTCTGTGCCTGTATTTTAAAATGTTTGTATTTTTATCCAACTCGGTGGACCGACGACCTGGTGAAAGCCGCGGGGAGCCGATGGATGCAGGAGGCGAGCAGCCGCTCAAGGTGGCGTGCTCTGGGGGAGGCCTATGTTCAGCAGTGGACGTCTTCAGGCTGTTAATGATGATGATGATTTTTATCATTTTTGATATATTTAATTTTTGTTTTCACGACTGTTTATATCTTGAGAAATATTATTAATATATGCAGTAAAAAAATGGCAAGATAGCCGAGGATTAAACCGTCTTAGCCCTACTAACCCTAGCTTTATTGTTAAATATTGTCCACGAGTAACCTTGTATACTAGGAAATCAAATCTGCGCAGATCCTACTTTTCCCCCTGGACAACCTCCCATGTTGTCCACCATTTAGGGCTTCTTTACGACCGGATAATTTACCACCCAAGACCTAATCATGCTGTTATGACACTTATGTCTTAAAGAATACAGATGTTATCGACCGCAAGATTAAAATTGCTGTTTAATTTATCACTCAAGAACTAATCACACGGTTATGACACTTAACACTAAAAGAATAGAGATGGTATCGATAGCATATCAAAGTTTGCGGCTTCGTTTATCTGATGTGACAAACTGAATTAATTGTATTATTATTGGTAACGTGTTAGGAATAGCTAATGCACTGTGATGACAGTATGGACGAAAACTTCTAGTGGAAAAAACTATAGAAATAATCCTTCTCAAAACTAAATCATCTTCTTTTTATTAAAATAAACATAAAATAACTCTATAAATTAACAAATTAAGTTTTGAACAAGCGTCAGGTATTTTGCGATGTACCTAAACTACATAAACAGTTAAAGAGAAAACGTTTGATTTTCTCTATATTTTATGTGTTAAGTATTAGGTCCTTGATTTATTTTAAATGCATCTTTCGTTTTGACAGAAGACTGTTTATTGACTACGCAAGCAAAGCGTCTCCGTTTCAGCTTGAGCAAAATTTGTTATATTTATTTATTTAGCGGTTCTCCTCCATTTTTTCATTCCTCTACCAATTCTGGTGAAATTTTGTAAGCAGGTTCGATAATTATATGGATTTTAGTTGTCAATTCCGTTTTTTTTGTACGGTGGACTGCAACTCACCTGATGTTAAGTGACGATGCAGTCGAAGGTGTAGCACATTGGTCTATGAGGAGCCTATTCACTCTAGTCTTAAAGAGAACCAAGTTATATTTGTAACAAGGAAACCGGGGGTAAGTTCTTGGGAAACTTTCAAAATGGCGGAGACTTGGGTGTTGAAAAAATAACGTAAACTATCGTTTTTTAGCTTTAAGCATGCAACGACAGACTCGCAGAGCCACTAGATGTGTACAGTAATTTAGCTCAATAGCATCATTGCTTAACCAGTAACAGTAACACATCAGTAACAGTAACAGGAGGTCTAGCAAAGTTGCCTTTCTATTAGCGTTAACGCCTCACGCTAACTCTAAAATGTATGGAAATGACATTAGCTACGACATTAGCTGCGGAAAAGTTTTCCGCAGGCAATGTCATTCCTAAAGATGCCTTTCCATTAGCGTTAACGCTAATGGAAGGCATCTTTGTTAGACCCCCAGTACCCATACTGCTACCGTTGTGTATAACGCAAAGTATGTCGTCGGTACTTTTTGTTCAGTGTTCCTAGAATGTTTTTGTGTAGTATTCTACGCGGTGCCGAAATGTTATGTTCGAGGAATTGCGCGCTCGTGATGTATTGTCTAGCTCCAACGTTTCGGGACGATCTATGCATTTTACATGAAATGCTCAAGACCAGGAAACGGAGCAGATGGGATCGGGACTGCATGAAAATGCTAGTTTATTGTTGCTATGTTGGTAAAAAAAAGACTGGAATTAACAACTCACTGTATCGACGTTCAAATTATAAGCTAAGGTGCTTAGCCTAAGTATAATATCTACAAGTGTAGGTAGGTTTTAGCGGGAAGTTCACGTCATTGTGTTGTGTTATATTTTTCAAAACTTGTGCTTTTTCAGTGTGAATGTCTAAAATTGGTGGCGTTTTACGCATTAAGTGCCGAATTACGAGCATGAGTGCGGGTGATGATAAGTAATATAATGGTGACGTAACGTGGTTTTTCGTGTTGCTTCCAAAATTCCATTGCAGTTTTTAGTAAAGTTGCCACAACTTTACTAGGGCATGAAAAAAATTACTGATGCAAAACTGCAGAAGCTATTAGGTAGTCTAGGCACCTTTAAGTACCTATAGGTACCTACCTCTTTATTTAATACATACTTTTGCGAATAATTTAAGCGAGATGCACAACACCAATATCTTTATGAACCGGTGTAACAAGCTCTCAATTAAAGCTAGTAATTACTGAAATGACTAGGTTAGCACTTTGTGCCCACGCTTGAATAATGCGCTCGTCAATTATGCGATACCTACCTTTATATCTGTTACATATATCTATGTTACTTGTTACATATATTGAGATTTATATTATGCGGTCTGTCGTAGGATATACTTTAAGCACAGTCTAAACTTTCAAAAGTAGAAATAGTATTAAAGAAAATTCCATCAAAAGTAGTTTTGCCTAGTTATTGGGGCCAATTATAAAGGCTTTAGTTGACAGAGCTAAAACTCCTAAAACTGTTGCTGTCCTTGCCTAATAGACGGTAATGTAAGAGACGGGTATATTTTTAGTAAGTTAAAGACTGTCAACTAAAGCCTTCAAAATTGAGCCTATTATGATTGTATAGGTCGGGAGCGATGGTAGCTGAGCGGTAGCATGTGCGCTTTGCAATCTTACGGCACCGAGTTCGATCCTCGGCCCTGCACCAATGACTTATCTAGTAAGTTATGTGCAGTTTTCGATGCCATCGCTCCGTGTCTATAAAGTATAAATATAAAATCTTTAAAAGGTTCATGTGCATTAAAATAGTTATTTACCGCTACATTGCTTACGCGCTGCCGAGATCAAGAATATTTTTGTCCTGAACTGAAACAGTTTAGTACCTACCCATGGGAAAATATGAATAAGCAATATTTTTTTAGACCCTCAGTATTTACTATTTATTGTTAAAAAAAAGCAGTCACTTACTTGGGTTATTTTTTTTATTACAATAGTGAAAATCGAAGATTTAAGAAAACCAATCGAATAAGCCCTTATTATGGAAGGCGTAACTTAGGCTGGCCCCCACCGATGACCAGCACCGCATTCCCAACCCATCGAAAAAGTTTCGCATCATGTCAATAATGTCTTCATCTTCTACATTCAGGGTTAAGGAGATGGAGAGTGTAGATTTCGAATCAACCCGTTCTCGATGGGTTGGGAATCGGGGTACAGGTCAGAACCGCGGGGAGCCGATGCATCCTGGAGGCAAGCAGCCGCTCAAAGTGGCGCTCCCTGGGGGAGGCCTATGTTCAGCAGTGGACGTCTTCAGGATGATGATGATGATGATGAACCGAATAGAGAACTTCCTGTTGAAAATAATGATGATGATTGATATGGTGCCATTTAGATTTTACTAGGTTGTAGGACTTTTCTGCAAAGTTCGTCTAGGTAGGTACCACCACTTTGCCAGTTATTCTGCCGCCAAGCAGTAGTGTGCAAGCACTACTGTGTTCTGGTTTGAAGGGCATTGTAGCTAGTGAAATTACTGGGCAAATGAGACTTTATGATCTGATCACTCAGTCTAGTAATCTGATTACTAAACTGGGTGATGTCTCAGGATAACGTGCGCAGTGCAGTGTCGCGTGAAACTTTATTGTAGTAAAGTTCCGGGTGACACTGCAACTGTTATGGGCGGCCGTGTCACTTAACATCAGGTGAACGACTAGCTCGTCACGTCATTCAATCACATAAAAAAAAAAGGATTATCGAGTCACAGATTTAAAATCTGTGGTTAAATGATATAAAAACTTAGTTTATACGTCCATGAATAGTAGAGATCCAGAAAACTTTCATAAAGAACAAGCATAGCTTTGCTGTGGCTGTCTAGGTAGTACAATAGCACCTTAGTTTAACTCTTAGCCAATTTTAAATCAATAGCCTGTGCTACAAAGAGGTTATGCCAGTTCACCTGTGCTTTCCCTCTGCTACCAACCTAAATATCAAAAAACAACTGCATGCCTTATCGTGCTGACCGTATGCGAATTCGAATAAATTCGAAATTTAAAACGTCAATGCGCTGCGCACGCGCCGCGGTCATGACTCATACGCCAATAGGGTCACGGCACGGCTCCGCGTAGAATAGGCTATAGTTCCAAAGTACAAATCAAGCTGGAGGTACTACGTAGATAGGGTCATAGTTAGTGGGTGCCAGAGCTAGGTTGGTACACAGATAAGGTAGCAGCTAGTATATGTTATATATTAAGCAATACTTAGTTGTTCGGTGCTAGACCCGCCATCGAAGAGTACAAAGTTGTATGCAAGTTACCAAGTTTTGATTTTACGTGTCTAAGGTCTGATGGATTTATGATCTTGATCATTTCAGTCTTAGATTTTTTTTGACAATACAGATACCTCATGTTTTGATTGATCTCACATAATTTTAACGAGGTTCAATAACTTACTTTTAGCTATTAAACCGTGTCATCAGTAATCACTTACCATTAGGTGAGAGTTGAGACAGTGGTCAAATGCTATGCCTATAAAAATAGATTATTGTATCTAAAAGATTTTTTTTTTTTATAATGAATAATATAATATTTGTAACATTTCCACAGCGTTTGACGCTTTGATGTTTTGTATGACTGCATATTATAACTTAGCCGATAAAAGATCGTGGACATCAGCCTATACGACCTTCTTTCACCGAAATGCTCTGCTTTTAGACTAAAGTATCAAACCACGTAGACCGTACTATAAACGCCTACACTACCATTTGGACGTAGCGTAGGCCTTCACTTCATGCAGAATACATGTATCGCAAAAGTACCAAGTAGGTGTGATTATGACTCGACGACAAATTGTTATTACAAATTAATCGATTGTCTGAGGTTGTATCGATTTGTCGGAGGGAGTATCGATTTATCAGATCAACGAGTTTCGTCAAAGATTGATTTGTAGATAGCGGTCTACGGCCTGCTGTAGAGCTAATTTTGATTCAATTGTAATTTTCAGATGAATAGCGTATATATGTTTTTGATTGATTTACTTCTGTTGTTTAAATTCATACACCATAAAAACCTACAAAATGGTAGTGCTGACCCGTGCGTTACATTTTTTGAATACTAATTACTTACTTAATTTTTTGTATCGTCACTTAAATTATTTTTTTTCTAACATTTTGGCTCCACACATAGGTCGTGTATTTAGCCATTGTCAAGTATTGCAATTTTTCATTATAGAATATTTCACGTAAAGTCAAGTCATAGTTACAGTCTAGGTAGTCCTAGTCTAGAGTCAGGTAGACATAGTCCAGTCTAAGTCATGCCCTGGTAAAGTGGTGGCATCTTTACTAGAAGCTGCTATAAGATTTTGGAAGCAACACTAAAACCACGTTTCACCACATTATATCACTTGCCCACACTCATGTTCGTAATTTAGCACTTAATGCGTAAAACCCCACCAATAAAAAGCACAAGTTTTGAAAAATAATACAATGTAACGACATGAACTTTTCGCCGTTCGAAAATTAATTTTAATTTTTATCAACGAGAACTCTTTTAAGTCTTTTTGTTTATATTGCGCACCACTGATTACTCCTTATGCCTGTGATACTATCCATCCTAAGGTTGCCTGGAAGAGATTACTTTTAGTGATAAGGCCGCCCAATGTACCCCAACCTACTTTATATATTCTTTGTTTGTTTTAGTTTTCATCCTATGTTGGTATGTGCAATAAAGAGTTTTTCTATTCTATTCTATTCTATTATTTTTGAAGTTTTTTTCTATTGTTTTTCAACGATTTTGCCCATTCTAGCCTGTGTTTTACGTAGGTCCTGCGCAACCTTGAAGAGGGCAGTGACTGCTCGTCCGTTTTCAAATAATTTATTCAAATGTACGTGACACGTGTGTACTTTTGTCATTGAGGAACCCACAACCTTTAACCTCAACTGATTAGTAGAATGTAAAAATCAAAGATTTTCAATAATTTTTTCTCAATTTCACAGTAAAAATACAACAAGTTGTAACCGTTGGTGCATATAGAATTTTGATTTTATGGGCAAAATCGTACTCTTACTAATATTTAAAAAATGCGACAGTTTGTGTGTATAAATGTTTTTTTTTTAAATGAATGACGTGACGAGTTCGTTCGAGTGTCGTTCGCCTGATGTTAACATCAGGCGAACGACACTCGAACGAACTCGTCCACACAAACTAGGGCGTCTGCCCATAAAAGATTGCAGTATCACTCGAAACTCTGAATTAATATAGTTCTGCGTGACACTGCACTGCGCACGTCATCCTGAGACTTCATACAGTATAGTAATAAGATTACTAGACGAGTGATCAGATCATAAAGTCTCATTTACCCAGTAATTTCACTAGCTACGATGCCTTTCAAACCGGAACACTGTAATGATTGCACACTACTGCTTTGCGGCAGAATAACTGGCAAAGCGGCGGTACCTACCTATAGACGAACTTTGCAGAAAAGTCCTACCACCTAGTCAACTACTCCAACTAATATTTAAAAAATGTGAAAGTTTAGTGTTTGGATTTTTGTAACCTTCTATCTCTGTAACTACTGAACCGATTTCAATAAAATTTTGAATGTAGATAGCCTATACGCTGGATTAGCACATAACATATTTTTAGTACAAACAATCACGATAAATAAATTTAAATAAATACAAAAAAAGGTTGATTCAAAGTATGCTGTAGAAAACTGACTGTGTCTGAGATAAGCCTGGCTCGACAATATGCTCTTGATAAGCTGTTTTTTAATGTTGACTCTGTTAGTCTACTACCTACCTCCTATGCCTCATTTTCCAGATGTAGCTAACTAAGTAACATCAATTATTACTAACTTTCGTAAGTAGCACACTGCTAGCCTGGTACTTTACTCGTTACGGTAAGGTCATAATGAATATCTTTTATCAACCACAACTTCAAAAAAGGGTAAGGTCTTAGAATAAGTACCTAGGCAAAATGACACATTTTACGCATTATGATACATTTACGCATAATTACACGTTGAGCTAGGTACCTATCTACGCATAAGTAGGTACGTGCGCCACGTACCTTGGGGTCTGGCAAAGATCCCTTTCCATTATAACGGCAAAAGATAACTCAAAATGTATGGGAATGACATTAGCTATGACATTACCCGCGGAAAACTTTTCCGCGGGTAATGTCATTCCCATACATTTGAAAGGGGTCTTTGCAAGACGCCCTGAAACGTTAAATTCCAAATAATACTGAAGATCTCTGCTCTTCCAGTAGATCATGGCAACAGACATCCTGAGTATGTTGTTGGCATTGCCTGTCATATTACGTGACGCAGCGAACGCCAGCCCTCCACTAGGTGGACCGACGATCTGGTCAAAACCGCGGGGAGCCGATGGATACAGGTGGTAAGCAGTGGTGCTCTGTGGGGGAGGCCTATGTTTAGCAGTGGACGTCTGCAGGCTGTTCGTGATGACTCTGCCATATTGCTGGGTAAGCCTCTGCATGACACGGCACAGAGCTTTATCTTCACTTTACCAAAGTGTGACATGAAGCAGTAAATGCACAAATAGAGCTGAAGACTCTTCCAGTGGCTCATGGATACCAGTATCACATAACCAGTGTATAAAGACCGGTGTAATCTGGCGTATGTTGTCATCATAGTCACTGTCATATCGGTCATTTTACACTGGTTTTCAAATGTGAATGAAGAAGCCGATTTCGATTGTACGACAATTGCGGCAAATGACTAATTTTCGTTTACTCGATTTATCCTCCGTTCTTTTCGTTCATATTCCAAAATCTTTATAACCATAAATTAGAGAAAAAACAATCGACTATCGTAACTCTAAGGATGTCCAATTTAAGGTGGAACGTTACACTCGCGCGGCAAATTCAAATTTTCTTGCGTTCTTTTGCCAATAATAAACGTGATTACATTAAAACTGATTTAACGTAAAGAAATAGAATGGATCAACAGATTACGATTAAAAGTATCTCCTAGATACCATTGGTTTAGTGACAAATGGGAATAAACAAATTTCGTCTTAGTTTTTCAGTCTGTTGCCATTTGTCGCTAAACCAATGATATGTAGGTGATACTTTAATTGTAATTTAATGATACATTCTATTTATTTGCGTAAAATTAGTTTTCATGTAATAACGTTGATTAATTAAGCTATTATTGGCAAAAGAACCCAAGGAAATTTGATTTTGCCGCGCTGGTGAAACGTTCCACCTTATGTACCATTCTTTGGGTATGTCTATAGCAGCTAAAATCAAATGAAAATATTGAAACTGGCTGGGAAAAAAATAATAATAGAGTGTTTTTATATTCACCGGTGATCTCACATGTGAATTACGATTCGACAAACGTTTTATTTTTTCCAGCCAGCCAACCTAGCCTGTAGACGCATCTGCATACCGTAAAACAATTGCACCTCTACGTCTTTATTTGCTAACATTGTTTGCAATGAAATTACTCGCAAGTTAATGCCCTAGCTCACGTACACACTACATGAGTCAAAAGATATAAAATCAGTAATAACGAACCGACTTGCCGATTCACCGATTGTCCAGTGGCGCGTGCCAAACCTATGCTATACGCGACCGCATACGATTAATTTATTTATTGAAATCAATACTAATATCTGCGAAGACAATAGCCCCAAATGAAAATGCGTACACGCTTATGGCATGTCGGAATGCTAAACGAAGCGGCGTCATTATTCAATACGCCATTTTGCATTCGATTTTGAGGTTATTAGATGCAATCGGAATGCGTGCGGCCATATTCGATTCTCTTCGGCTGTATTCGGTAGTGTTCGGCTTCTGTCGGCAGTTATGGTGACAATTGACGTATGTAATGGCGGTGTCACAGATTTCCAAGAAGATAATGTCGATAAGCATTATTCATAGGGAAATTCGTTTCAACAACGCCGAAATGTTGGGCCCCATTTGGGTGGTTTTATGGTTTTGTTGTTCATATTCATAACCTTTGGTCATCATGTTAAGTCGTTGGTTGTTATTGGCCTATTGTCAATGTCATTCAAAATGGCATCACGTGACCCCGTTGGCAGATCTATAAATCACGCAAAAGTGAGTTCATTACGCCATCACCAGTATTAGGTATGTGAACAAGACGCGGTGTAAGCCCAATATCAACAAAAAGCAATTTTTTGACGTCACTTATGTGACATGACGCGTCAAAATAATCATTATTTAAAAATACTTGGGTAAATAAAAAATAAAACGAAAACAGGAATGGCCGAACAAAACCTAACTAAACACTTTAGTTTTTCTAAAATAAAACCGTTGTGACCCCAAAAAAATATCTTCAGCGATAACAACCACATTTTTATTTATAAATTAAATAGCCAGACTGATGTTCCAAAAGGAAAGCCGGATAAAATATTTATTGGAAAAGTATCCATAGTTCACGTAATCCACAAAAAGTCACATTTTCATGCTCAGACCCAGTTTGACTTGAAATTATGATTTGCGATTTTCAACTTTAAACAGACCGATATAGAGACACCGTCAGAAAAAATGCTATGACACGGCCTAAAACTTTTCATTTTCAAACATTGGTTATCTGGGACTGGCAAAGCATACTGAAGATCTAAAAACTAACCCAAAAATACTATTTGGCGCTTGGTAACTACATAATATGCATAATATAAGTATGTATTAAGTACCTACTTAAATATGTAAGTACAATGTAGTTTATACGAGGTTTCTTTACCTGAATAGTTTAACATCTAATTTAAGTTTATTAGAATTATCTTGTCAAAACCCATTTGTCTTACATCTGAATATATTAATAGCATGTTAATTCTAGTGTATCGAAGCGCCATTTGAATCGCAAATTGGCAGAGACTTTAATAACGCCTAGTTATTTATGTGTCAGGCTGTTTTAAGTTCTTATCTTTAGTTAGCATTTGCCCGCGGCTTCTCCCGCGTAGACACACGTACATTGACATCGATGGAGCTCCCATCGCTCCCAGATAGATAGATGTCATAGAAATTAAAATTGAAACAAACAACTTTAATTCCCATTTCCCATTTATTCTATGGTCCATTATGCATGCGGCCCATCAATGACTTTTAGTTTACTGGCCTATGGTATCACCAGAAATTTACCTATTTTCTAACAAGAAAACTTAATTTTCCAGAATAAAAAGTTCCCTATGTAAATTAAGGTAGTGTCAGTCAAGTGTCAGTAATCTGTATGCAAAATTTCAGCCAAATTAGTTCAGCCATTTCGGCGTGAGAGCCACACAAACAAAGAGACATGTTTCAATTTTTATGTTAGAAAAAGGGGCTGACTCCGTTACAGTTAATCCATTATCCAGAAACAAGGGTCTTCAATTGGAGACTGCATGGTCTTTTCTATATCTTTTAGGCGAGCGCCACAATAACAATTTGTTTAATACCTGATTAAAGTAAACAAATTAAACCGACTGGAACTGATCACAAATAGAATATTCTTAACACCATTAACGATCTTGGCTCTGACGAGGACCTGATGTACCTAAGCAAATTAAAAGTAAAATGACCAAATTTTTTAAGATTTGAGAAGTGGTGCAAGTACCTATGCAGTCCAATAGATTGGTACCTAATTATTTGCTAATAAAGTGCGGGGTCACGGAATACACCGTACATCTTAGAGGAATTAGCGTTATATTTGGCTAAAATTAGGGAAGTAAGATAGGTACTTACCTAAATAGTTATGTCAATGCCTGTATTAAAAGTACAAGTTTAAATTTCACTTAGGTACATTATCTTACATACCTAATTATTTTATTGTTTAACTTTTAAGAATGCCGTTGCCATTTTCATCATGACTCCAGTTACAGATTTATGGAAAAAAATGCAGAGCAATGATTATGCTTATTACCGGACTTTGAAAAAAGATTCTGTGCAGATTGATACAAAATTTGCGTGGATTTGACAATTTCAATACGCAGTTGAGCTAGTTTGCGTGGAAAAAGGTGGAACGTTTCACTATAGCTAATAATACTTTAATTACTCAACGTGATTACATGAAAACTAATTTTGCGCAAATAAATAGAATGTATCAATAAATTACAATTAAAAGTATCACCTACATATCATTGGTTTAGTGACAAATGGCAATAGACTGAAAAACTAAGACGAAATTTGTTTATTGCCATTCGTCGCTAAACAAATGATATCTAGGAGATACTTTTAATTGTAATTTGTTGATACATTCTATTTCTTTACGTTAAATGAGTTTTGATGTAATCACGTTTAGTAATTAAGCTATTATTGGCAAAAGAACGCAAAAAAATTGAACTTGCCACGCTAGTGAAACGTTCCACCTTAACTCAAGAATATTTTGCTGCATAGCTATAAAAGTTACGTGATCTCTGACACTCACGGCTTTATCTTCAATGTTCAAAACCTTTGTGCGTCTCGGCAGATTTTTCTCTACTTTTTGCTCCAACCTCTTTGGTATTGGTAAAGAACTCCAAAAAGGTTTTTAAAATAAGTCCATAAGCATGTTTCACTTCACTAGCGGCAGTTTGCAAGGCTATTAACAAATCAGTGGGCGTGCTATCACACAATGCAATAGTCCCACCCATGTTGGCCGACCGCTTGGCTGCCGACCAACAATTATGCAGACACCTGGGTGCCGGCAGACTGTGAATTATATATTTGGCTTACAGCTATTAAATGCATTAGAGCTTATAGATTGCTAAGTAGGACAAAGCTAAAATAGGTATTGTCAATCCATAAGCAGAAAAACCCGCGTGGCACAGTCAAAGCGCACTGCTACTTGGAGTTTGGTTGTACTTTGTGACGATGTCATCCTCCTTCGTTATCATTTCAGCTATTCACCTGCTTTCTTAGTTTTCGCATCAATATTGACCACTCATAATCTAGATTTAAATTCAAAATTAGAACATTAGTCGCATTCTTTTCATTTTCCATACATTTTCGTCATTCTTCGTTTAACCACCGAGGCATACGGTCCTCGCTTGTGCTCTACACAAAATTTTAATATTTCTCTGTTCATACAATAACAGTACTAGCTCTATTCGAGCAGGTTTATTTTACGGCCGTTCGAGTTGAACGAGTTGCTATTTTATAATAATCAGTGATTTTCAGGCCTTAAAACATACCCAAATTGTTGTGACCGTTGTGAATAAACCCGTTCTCCTGAAGCCTACAGTTTTCATTTTCAATAGTTCCGGATTTCTCATTAGTTACCTAAGTGTTCCCGTGAGTGTCCTCCCCTCTCTGAGCTACCGGGAAGTAGCTTTGGGGGACCTCCGGGACAACTTCTTTAGAAGCAAACAGACATACGGCCTTTCTTATGGGAAGAGATCATCGTAGTCTATGGACATTTGCAATACAATATGTGCTTGATGCCACTAATAGAGTTCGTCTCACGAAAGAAGTCCGGCGGCAATAAGTGGAACTAATTTTTACAGATCGGCAGTATGACCATTTGTAGTATATTTTTGCAATTTTTGGGAGACGGTGTAAACGTTTTAAATAAAAGTATTTTTTTTATTATTTCCTATCTCCCCTAAATTAGAAGATACTAGAAGTTAGAGGTTAGCAACATTCCTTACCACGACTGTGGCGACGCGGCTATGGAACTTCTTTCGTGAAATGCACTCTACGTTGCTTATCTGAAAAAAGTCTACGTGACCACTGACAGAATATTTTCGTACATCCTAGGTCTATGACTTTGACCATGGTAGCACTGATCAAAGCGTACTTGGAGATAGCATTAAATCAAAACTGTATCAAGGTAGACCGAGTTAACTTGTCAAGCCTACTTTAACGGAAAATGATAAAAATTGCGCCCAAGTACAAATAACATTTTAGTAACGATGTAGTGACGATGGAAGTTAAAATGTTGTACTAAGTACAAATAAATTACCGGCCCCCTAATTACCTAACTCGCAACAGGTTTGCGACAGGCGTAAATCTCGCGGTGATTGCTGTCATACATCATTAGTGGTGTCGAGAATGTATGCTTCGCTACTGCTGTCGCATTGCTGTTGCAAATTTTACGTTTTACCCCGCCCCCCCGTACCCCGTGCCCCGTACCCCGATTATAATATGTCTCATCCGACGTATTTCGATGTTGAGAGAAAAACGCTTTAGCACTCCTGCATCCAATTTAGACCAGTTAGTGAATTTAAAGTAGGTAGGTAGACACCTCAGGAATCTTCTTCTTCTCGTGTAGGCAAGTGGTCAGCCCTGGTGTCAGAATTTTTGAGCCGCCCAAAGGCGTCTGACTTGGCTTAACGAATAATAACCTAACAAATAAAACTATTAAGTAGGTACCTATCTACTGCTATCATGCATTTTCTAAGAACTTTTTGTTTATGAAAATTTTTCAGTTAGATGTGTATAAGATCTAAATTTCACCACGGTTTGCTAGCAAGTTGCCCAAATAGGCGGTAGATTCTTCAAGTAGCTTAATGATTCACTTATTTCATCACTGTATCTGACCACAGACCATCATAGATGCTAAATGACAAATTAATGAAAGACCCGGTGAATAAATTTTCTGTATAAAACTTCAGCAAATCGTGGTAAAATTTAGATCTTGTACACATCTAACTGAAAAGTTTTCAAGGAAAAAGTCTATAGTTAACACTCAGTTCAACTAGAAAGCTCAGAAGTTTCAAGTAAAAATGCTACTCATTCTTGCGTCAGTAGGAACCCTAAGATACCACCAGGCGTGGTGTTAACCGTACGTGGTACAAGTGTGTTATTTATATTTTCATAACACTGACGTGCCTTGAGTCATTGATGGGCGTCATGTACCTATCGCTCGTGGCTCAGGATTTTCCTGCTGATTTCCTGGTACAGCGGTTGCTACTGTTTCCTTCCGTGTACCCATCACACCTGATTAAAGCTAATACATTGCACAGAAATAGCGAAGAAAAAATCTAAGTAAATATATATCAAAAGACAAGAGAACCATACACCATACAAAAGATCTTTAAACTAAAATCAGCGGTGATTTGAAAGTTTAGTTTCTTGAAAAAAATTACCCACTATTTTGAAGTTTCAATTATTCCAAAACCCATAAAATTATGGTCCAGCATAAAAATATTGTGAGCTTGAGCGCTTGGTGTACGGAAACATACGAAAATATCTTGATGACTCCTTTGGTGATAAGACCTATTGTAATGTATTTTGCGCCTGGTGAAATGGTAACCAAACTAAGACTCTATGCTTCCACGTTATAGTATTGGCTGCAGCCTCATTTTGAGATCCAGTTCCTAATATGAATGATAGATGAGCTAGTCGTTCACCTGATATTATGCGTCACGGCTGCCTATAACAGATTGCAGTATCACTCGGAACTGTAAATTAATATAGTTTTGAGTGACACTGGACTGCGCACGTCGTCCTGGAGACTTCACACAGTATAGTAATAAGATTACTAAGAGTAATAGACTGTGTGATCAGATCATAAAGTCTCATTCACTATCTACAATGCCTTTCAAACCGGAACACAGTAGTGCTTGCATATTACTGCTTGGTGGCAGAATAACTGGCAAAGCGGTGGTACCATACGAACTAGACGAACTTTGCAGAAAATTCCTGCCACCTAGTAAAAATGAACTTTAAAGTAAAGAACTTGAATTGATGATAAACTATGAATATTATTATATCAGTCATTTCTTAATCCAAGTTTAAGACCAACTCGAACAATCTGCTGATTATCGTTTCACCATAATCTACAGTCTACACAGTGCACACGCACTACTCCTCGCATATTTCCGATCGCTCATTAATTCTCGCCTAAGTAAATATTAGCGTAGTTAATCAACAGATTTATAGCTCGCATTGATAGCTTGGTAATTAATCGTTGTCGGTGTAATCGGTACATCGTTCTGCACTTAACCGTCGAGTACATAAGTCGCGGTTTAACTGATGCCGCGATCATTATCGTAACACGTCATTATCTCTTGTAATTCAGTGTAGGAGTTACTTGTATTTTGTTAGGCAAAAGTTAGGAAGGTTTTCAAACAGTGTGTGTTGCCAGTGATGACTTATGGAACTGAGACATGGTCTCTTACTGTTGGCCTCATTAGTAAGCTCAAAGTCGCGCAACGAGCAATGGAGCGAGCTATGCTCGGTGTTTCCCTGCGAGATAAGCTCCGAAACGAGGAGATCCGCAGGAGAAGTAAAGTGACCGATATAGCTCTTATAGAATTAGCAAGTTGAAATGGCAATGGGCAGGTCACATAGCTCGTAGAACTGACAACCGATTGGGAAGAAAGGTTCTCGAGTGGCGACCGCGAATAGGAAGACGCAGCGTAGGCCGGCCGCCCACTCGGTGGACCGACGATCTGGTTAAACCCGCGGGGAGCCGATGGGTGCAGGAGGTGAGCAGCCGCTCAAGGTGGCGCGCTCTTGGGGAGGCCTATGTTCAGCAGTGGACGTCTTCAGGCTGTTGATGATGAGTAAGTTAGGCCCTGGTTGATGTATAACGTGACCTGCGCAGTGCCAAAACTCAATATAGGTAAATCTAGTATTGAGCAAGTTTTCAACCTGCGTTCAACTGGTTCAGATCAACTCTTATTATGTTTTTTTATTAACCAGGCAAACATAAATACCAACAAGGAGTTGGCGTTTTTTGGCTGCGGCTAGCGTTATATAGGTAGGTACTCTTTGGCTGCGGCTTGGCTTTTTTGGCTTATAAAAAAAACTTTGTGTGTTCAGCCAGTGTTAAAAAAAAACTTATTTCTAGAAGCTTTATGAAGCCCATGCACTATCAGCCCTGTATGGTTCATTAGAATAATAGAATTCGGAATAGGACAAAACGAGGACCGTAATTTTTTTACCGCTTTAGTTTTCAATTTTTAAAATGTAAATTAATGAGGTGATGAGCTACACGTTTGCCTGATGATAAGCGCCACAACTGCTCATATGACAGTTGCATTGCCTGGCACTCAAAAATATAAAGTTTTACGTGATATTGCACTGCATTTGAAATTGAAATATATACAATTTTTAGAAACTTAATAATCAACTGCTGAATCACTAATTAATATCAATAGTGTTACAAAACACTTCAATTTTGTTCAGGAGATATTTTTTCTGTTCTTTAATGTCCTAAGTACACTTACAAGTCGAATGCAGTAGTCGTGTAACAAAATAATGCAGGTCCAGCTTCAAAAGGTGCCGACAAAAGCATAGGAATTCTTCCATCTATCTAGGCATATTGGTATGACCAAAAGAGAAAGTTTGTATTGCTCATAACTTAAAAGCTACTATTATGTATTCTGTGGTACAGGCACAGGCGTACTATTACTTATTCTGTGGATTAACAAACTCTGAGATCGTTTCTGGGGTATATGCATATGTGTAATAATTATGTGTTATTACACTTAGGGCTATATGTAAGGATTATGGGCTATGAAGTGCCCCGTGGGTTCACTGCCGTTTACCTATTTTACT
Organism: Ennomos quercinarius; assembly: GCA_910589525.2. Classification (NCBI taxonomy): domain Eukaryota; kingdom Metazoa; phylum Arthropoda; class Insecta; order Lepidoptera; family Geometridae; genus Ennomos; species Ennomos quercinarius. The sequence goes on from OU342510.1 coordinate 7,577,164, forward strand.
GTTAATTTATCGGGATAAAAAGTAATCTATTTTGACAGTGGTAGTGTAAGCAATATCTGTGCGAAATTTCATTGAAAACTATTTAGTCGTTTGGGCTAAACAAACGTTTCAGCGTAGGTACGAAACAGAGATTGTTTCGATAAAATCTTTGAGAAATTGTTTACTCTTTTTTATTGTTTGATAGGCTTATTTGTATAAGTTGTTGCTCTATCAAGAATCACAAACGTCAAGTCAGCTCGAATATATATAGGTGATAGAGGATAGGTCAATGACCCTTTTCAATGACTATTATGGAACGTAAACTCGTTAGAGACAAATCGATTAGTTTGCCATACCGGACCTATTTTTGCATTTCACTGTTTAAAAATCAACTTCGTCATGACGCTTTAATCTCTTTTTTATTTAAATTCATACAAACCAGTAGCCAGCCAAAAAGCAATCTTAACGACATTCATCTACCAATAACTTTAACGATAAAAATATGCAAAAGGAACCGTCGGACAAAAAGTCAAAATCTGGTACCAGGCAGCCAGCAAGCCGCAAGAGATAAACTCTGATTCGAATTATCCATATTCATAGTGTCCAAGAGCATCTGACCGTCGGTCCGACGCAGACACCTGTCACGGGCAGCCTCCGCGGTCGCCGCCTCTCGTCTTTGAGCTCGCCGCCGCGGCTGGCCGACCAATCGCGGCCAGTTTTGACCGCCTGCGCGGACCAATGACCATCGTGCGCGCACGCAGAATCAAGCTCATTGCTAGGGCAGAGATGCGGGACAAAATTGTCTAGTGGATGTAGGGAAGCAGGCTGGATTGTCTAGTAGAAATATGGGAGAGGCGAGGAATTGATGGTGGCGTTATGGTATAAAGCGCAGTGAAATTCTTTTCCAGGCTACTTGTATCTTATTATTATATCAATGCACTCATAGCTGAGCTTGATTAGCCGTTCTTAATCGATCGTCAAAGTTAAGCAACATTCACCGCGGTCGCTATTTAGATGGGTAACCAGTTAACGACTAACAAAAAGTGGTATATTTTACAACGGGCGCTACTATATATTGCTTCGAAAATCACGTTAAGCCATCACTCCCAGCTATTGCCGTAAGTAAGACAATAGTCGTTATGCCAAGTCAGAATTCAGGTGGTCTAAAGTAATAAAAATGTCCTAGGTCTGTGGCCTAAACATCCTAACACCAAGGCTAACCACACCACTTAGTTGTTTTACTTACCACACAAAAAAATGAAGGTACCTACCGTCCTACTTACTTTTTTTTTTTTTTTTTTACTTACTTTTACTTTCCTACTTACTTATATTTTAGAACCAAATTAAATAACAAATAACGTAAGCCAGGAATTGCGGGTTGCAAGGTCAGATGGCAGTCGCTTGTGTAATTCTCGTAGTTTGCCGCTACAGGTTAAATTGGGAGCTGACCCCTATAACAAATGAGAAAGGCAAAGAGGATGCCATAAGCCACGAATTTCCTAAAAATTGTAAAGTAAGGTTACCTATCAAGGCCGACCGCTGGCTTACATAAAAAGGAAGGCTTATCATCCACCTACCCTTATCCCACTGAAATGAGGCCGGTGCGGTGCACCATTTTCTCGCCCACTTATTTCTGTTAGACTCTCAACATTCACTCTTTTATCACATATAATTTTTCACAAACAACTACACAAGTCCAACTACACTTTATTCAGCTTTTCCCTTTTTTTCCATCAACATTCATGTGTGAAGAATCTTATTATTAAAAAAATTCGTTCCTTTCCTACCTTCTCATAGGTATAGTTCAGGATGTTCAACATATGTGCATGGAGTTTGTCAGTAACGACGCATTGCGCCAGGAGTTTCTCTCTGAGGGGGTAGGCATTTGTAACAGTTTCTTGGCTTCTCCATCATTTTAAGAGGCCAAGACCATGAGGCTTTATTTGTTCCTTTATAGAGAAACATAGTTTAGATGAGGTTGAATCTGTAATTAGCATTACGGGAGTGACATTGCAATGTCAAGTTTGACCAAACTCCCAAGGAAGCCAAACATTAAGAGAAACAAGAAATCCTACCTGCTCATAGGTCAGTTTAACACATGTCGTCCATAATCTTCCAGCCACCCGAAGGCGTCCTATTGTCATGTTGACGGGTGTGGACAATAGTGGCAAGATCTTGATGCTAAAGGTAGAGCATTACCGGTATCATTTATCGACATCTGCACTATTACAGCCTTTGCTTCCCTACTGGGTGAATGTCACACTTTCGCCATGTAATAGTGAAACTTGATTATGTATCTATCCGTTGTTGACCGATCCGTAAAGCAACATTTGCTGCGGTCATTATTTGGAAGTTGTATTTACAATTGAGCGCTACCGTTCTTCGGAGGGCACGCGAGCCCAGTTGTTATTAGAAGAAAACAGTCGTTCAGCCATGTCACAAGCCAATTCAAACACCAGGCAAACCACTTGCTAAAGCGAAAAAACATATATTATGCCATTGGTAGATACCGTGGCCTTCGGATCTGCAATTTTTTTATAGGTAGGTAGGGGTTTGGTTGCCCACCTTAGCAACCAAACAACTACACACGTGTGATGTTTATCATTGCACATTTTTATCGTTGGACATTTTTATTATTGAACATTTTTATCGTTGGACATTTTTATTATTGAACATTTTTATTATTGAACATTTTTATTATTGAACATTTTTATTATTGAACATTTTTATTATTGAACATTTTTATTATTGACCATTTTTATTATTGAACATTTTTATTATTGAACATTTTTATTATTGAACATTTTTATTATTGAACATTTTTATTATTGAACATTTTTATTATTGACAATTTTTATTATTGAACATTTTTATTATTGGACATTTTTATTAATGAACATTTTTATTAATGGACATTGGCTTAGGACGTTTTTCTTTTTGGACATTCTTCGTGTAAATCAAAAATGCACAGTGAAATAATAATCCCTAAGAAACATTTCTGTGAATTGGCAATCAAAGTTGTGAGTGACAGATGTGAAATGGCATAGTTGTGTAGGTACATCTCTAATCATCTAAGGAGGAGAACTAATATTTTTTTTTATAAATAAGTAAGTGATTTTTTTCGGATGAAATTGGAATGCCCATATATTTAGCTAGGAGACTTTGACAGACACAAGCTACTTTTCTATATTACGAAATCATTTCTCCGGGAAATTGGCAACCCATATAAGCTGTATGGTGGAAAGTGCTACGAGACAATTATTAAAACGACCAAAATATTTTCCTCCGTATAATCGTACTGCCTTGTAAACCACAGCCTATCGTGATCCTCAAACAAAGTCTTCAGATATGCCGCATTTGCATGCGAGCTGGCAGTTTTTCGCCGCCGCTACATCGATAGGGCACAATTAGTGTCGTCGAGTCAAGCAGTTTATCGATAAACTGTCGATAGTACGTCGACAGCGTTCGACAAAACGCGATGGTATCGATAAACGCGAGATAAACGTTCTTTTTATTCAGTTTACTTTGGTTTTTTTTATAGAACGCATTTATTTCGTATTTTATTCTCATAGCGATTAATGATGGTACATTTTTTCTCCACTCTGTGGATGGTATAACATTTTTCTCTCTGGTCATAAGACCATAGTCGATTGTCTCAGTACATATAAATCGTACCTAATATTATAAAGGACAAACAAATCTATAAATTGAAACAAATATACAAGGAAAAATAAATGGTATTATTTATAATGCCTACTTGATTTCCGGCGACGTCATCCACCCTGTCTCTTTTGAATTGCAAATGCGTTCGGATTTTATATTTTCGAACGCCTCTTGCGTGGGCGTGTGTACTGTGAAGTTGTTTATGTGTGAGTAACGTTTCTTTTTTCGGAATTTAAGTTGGGCAACAGCCTTGTTAAGCATTCTATAGGTATAGGTAGATGAAGAAAAAGAGATTTGCTAAAATATATTGTTAGGATGGGTACCTACTGGATTTGTTAGAATTGCTCCGTTTTTATATTCTATTGGTTTAATTTTTGTGCTAATTTTTGCACGTACTCAGAAATGGATTCTGTTTAAAAAAACGATAAAATTAAACGATAAAATCTTTTAGACCTAAAGTCAAAATGTACGAACATGAGAAACGCAATAAAAGAGCAATCGGCCCAATTATCAAAAATAGTTATGTAAAGAGAAAAACAAAAAAATTGCATATTACTATGAATTTAAAATTCTGAGTTTTAAAACTAATTCTATCACATGAGTACGTCACAAAAGAAAGAATGACGAAAGAGCAATGAACAATGATAATAAAAATATTAAAAAATAAGTAGGTATAGGTACTATGTAGATACCTACTATTATAACTAAGTGTATATAATAAAAGGAAATTGCATGTCAAAAGCGCAATTAAAAAATACCGATACATTTTGTACATCATTAGTCGAAGTAACATACCTAAGAAATTGCTATTGCAACTTGCTTACCGTATTAATAATTTAATTAATGCATAAACTAAGGTTTTATAAACATAACTTTCCCATAAATAGTGGCCAATCAGTCACCATAGAGAATTATTATTTCTAGTCTGTGTCTCTAGTTAACTTTTAATGCACCATTTTTGGCAAAGGCAGCATTTTCATATAGCCAACTGGTTGTACGAAACATGTTTATTTCTGAGCACATATTATTTATCTGTGTTTGTGAGAATAAATTAAATGGTTTATGAACACGGTGTTGCTATAAATAATATTAATGCTACGAGATAATATTCTCGAGATTTTATTGCATTGTTTTGCTTTATTTTTCTATGTATATAGAGATGGTTAATTTCATTTTTCAATAGTGAGTTGAAATAAATACTGTGGTTTTAGTCGAACTGCACTGCGTTAAAAACTAACTAGAATCTGCCTATACATACCTACGCATGTTTATTGTGAAGTTTTTGAAGAATCAAAGACTATATACGCTAAACCTGTTGTTGTTAGAGAGCGAGAGTTAATGTTAGCGTTTCGACAATAGGTAAAATATCATTGTTTTTCAAGGCTTTTAAGGCCAGGTCGAAAATTACATTACTTTTAAAAAGTAGTAATATTTCTCAGCCTTGTCCTTTCTTCAACGAATCTATTATTTGCTAAAATTAATGAGCAGTTTTCCTAGAGTCATTTTAGCATTATTTATCTCTCGGTAGATGGCATTGGCGACAGGGTTGGAAACGGTAATAAATAAATAACGCTCAACGATCTAACGTTATACCCTTCAAACCGGAACACTGTAATGCTTGCACACTACTGCTTTGCGGCAGAATAACTGGCAAAGCGGTGGTACCTACCTAGATGAACTTTGCAGATCGCGATCGTGATTTGTTTTTCTGCTTTATGGTCTACACCCTACATTAACACGTGTGCAGTGTGCACATCTGAAGAAAAAAAGTTACCGTTACGTTACAATGAGCCGCGTGGGAGGACCGTGAATGGGCAGCTTTTGACGGCTCATATCGGTTAATGCCAGATCGAGGCTTTGATCGACATTGTGCTTTACCGTACGGTACAACTAAAGGGTGTCCCAAAAATACTACGTACCTAATCAAAATAAACGGGTTAGGGTCATATAGATAGATAGATAATTCTTTATTGTCTCACCAATGAAATATACAATATGCAGGAATATAATCAATCTTACGAACTAGTACAATAATGAGCGGTCTTTTCGCTGGCAACGATCTCTTCCAGACAACCTTACACCTACCTTACCTTACCTTTTAGTCTGGGTTGTAAAACGGCTGTGTATCCAAAATGTCTTAGTTGCAGAATCACTATGTAAGCAAAACGTTTTAATTGCAAAATGACTTAAGTATGCATTTGTCTATGTAGACCGAATGACGATATTGTAGGTGCATAATGTACCTACCGGTTTTTTTCCAACAGATGTGTTAAACTGACTTCAATCGCCTTCACTCCATAGTGAAAGAAAAAACATATCTTTATACAGCCATTTCATTTCAAAACCAAACTACTAAACTGATTTTGGTGAAAGTTCTATCAGACTAATCTGAAAGTAAGTATACCTATTAAAATAAAAAAAGAATTTACCAAATCGGGTTATAAATGACAGAGTTCAGAGGTAACAAACATAAAAAAACGAAAAAAATACACCCGAATTGAAAACCTTCTTTTTTTGTTGAAGTTGGTTAAAACTGGGGGATTCTAGAAGGCCTATCGAAATCACCCGAAATACGGTATTTATCTAGTTTACAGGCATTGTTGTAATTTTTGTCAATATCCGATTATGCTATTTTAATAAGATGGCAACATAGCTGTTGTTACGATTTATTAATAAAAATGATATACATAGGAAATTATAAATTATACACAGTGAATGATTCCGGTTGCAAGGCCTATCAATAAAACCTAGGCGATGAAAAAGTAGATTCGCGTGCCTAAGGTCATCCAGCATAGAAACCATAACCGCGCAAGGTCAAACCGTTTTGTCTATAAACTGGAGTTCAAATTAGAGGTAGTTCTGATGAATGACGTCATTATTTGATAATTAGAATGATGAGGTTATTATGTTGGTAAGTCTGTCAAGTTCATTTGCAATTTATTTAGAAGCGGAAATGGGGTAAGGTCGCATCATCATCATCAACAGCCTGAAGACTTCTACTGCTGAAAGTAGGCCTTCCCCAGAGAGCGCCATTTTGAGCGGCTGCTCGCCTCCTGCATCCACCGGCTCCCCGCGGCTTTCACCAGATCGTCGGTCCACCAAGTGGGGGGCCGCCCTACGCTGCGTCTTCCGGTTCATAGTCGCTATTCGAGAACCTTTCTTCTCCATCAGTTGTCAGTTCTACGAGCGATGTGGTCGCATAATAATACTTATTAGAATCAATTTTGATATTGCCACCAACAGCACAACGTGGTGCAACGTAAGCATGTATTCCTAGTTGCTCAATAAGGAGAGGACACTCACGGGAACACGATGAAGTAATGGGAATGCAGGAACGAAATGAAATTTGTAGACTACAGAAAGCTGTTTATTGTAGGCAGGTAAATAACACAGTAGGTATTTATAAGTAGTTATGAAATAAATTGAAAAAAAATGCTGTAAGGTAAAGTTAAAATAGGTATCGTTATTTAAAATAATTAGATATGTTAAAAGCAACCAGCGAGCAGAGCGCTTCGGCACCTACCGGCAGAATGCCAAAAATGCATGGAAAATGAAAAGAATGCGGCGAATGATTTAAACTTGAATTTGAATCTAAATTGTGAATGACCGATATTTAATGTGAAAACTAAGAAAGCAGGTGGAAAGCTGGAATTATGTAATGAATGGAAAGAGGATGACATCGTCACAACCTATATCGATTTGTACAGCTCATACGACCCATTCTGCCCGGCTAGCATGCGCACCGCGAAAAAATTTTGTCGACCCTTTATCTCGTGAGAGACCATGACAAGGCTATGGTAGCGCCTAAATGTCTCACTCTAACAGCGACGACAAATTATCTCGCGGTGCGCATGCTATGCCATCAGGAGTCCTTGTTCTTGGTCCTTGAGTTAGTTATCCGACCTTCTTATAGTGGCGATTATGCGAAAGTCATGCAAGCTGGAAAAGACAGTAGAGGCCAACTGAATTAATGGTACTTTTTATAAATCAACTAATTTTACCTCACCTTCGCGTCCTCAATTATAATACGTAGGATCAGGTGCTATGATAGCGATCGAAACATTGACACGCTATCAGCGAATAAGAATAAAAAAACTGACGATAGAATAAGATTTCGTTCAAAATAATTAATAAAAGTTTCTTTCGAGTGGCGATCACAAAACGGAAGACGCAGCGTAAGCCGGCCCCCCACTAGGTAGACCGACGATCCGGTTAAAACCACGCGGAGCCGATGGATGCAGGAGGTAAGCCAGTGTGGTGCTCTGTAGGGGAGACCTATGTTCAGCAGTGGACGTTTTCAGGCTGTTGATGATGATGATGAATTAAAAAACCGGACTTCCCTTCATCAATCAGAAAAAGTGAATGATCTCCAACTAAGAACACTCTCGCTCAAGTCACATTACAACAAAAGGGTTTCATCCGTTTGGAAGCTACGATGCCACATATATACACCCGTTAATTTAATAAGTACCCTCTATTTGCAACGATTTACCCTCAGACAAAACCAAAACAATATTTAAAAATGGAACTTAATTAAAACCCAGCGCGCACCCATGTCTTACATAGCCATACAAAGCTGCACCCAGTACAAGCGGACAAAGGCTGGCATTCACGACGCGACGCGACGTCCGACACGACGCGCGTCATAACGTGACGGATGATGAATGGGACGCCGATGGTAATGTGGCTGAATCATTAACTTCTGGCTAAATGGCGTTTGCCATTTAGTTTGATTTTTTTTTATGTAAACGAATGACGTGACGAGCTAGTCGTTCGCCTGGTGTTAAGCGTCACGGCCACCCATTACAGATTGCAGTGTCACTCGGAACTCTAAATTAAAGTTTCGCGTGACACTACGCACTGCGCACGTCATCCTGAGACATCACACAGTCTAAAAAAGATTTCTAGACTGTGAGATCAGTTCTTAAGTCTCATTTGCCCAGTAATTTCACTAGCTACAATGCCCTTTAAACCAGAACACAGTAGTGCTTGCACACTACTGCTTGGCGGCAGAATAACTGGCAAAGCGGTGGTACCTACCTAGACGAACTTTGCAGAAAAGTCCTACCACTTAGTAAAATTTGTTTGCTTATGCATAGCTAAGATATTATATTCTTTTGGGATTTTCTGATGTTCTCCATTAGGTGCTTCGATATACCTGATCGAAGATTAGGCCTACAAGATTGCTCTAAATCTTTGCAGATTCCCTGGAAAAAATGAAATCCTAAAACTTAAGCGGCATAATTAGCAAAGATATTATTATTCGCTATGTAAAAAATACAGAAGAAAATTCCATCGAAAGACGCTCGCACAGCCTAAACTGCTGAATCTGAAATCTTCACAGATCTATATACGCTTATAATGCCCACTATAAGAGATCTTATACTTATATATACTTATTTTTTACTATCCGGGGCCAGAAAGATAAAAAAAAAACTATTAAGTTATAGCGCTTTTTAAACGGCTCCTAAAAAAGGAGGGTTAAAATTAAGCCAGTTTAACAAATGTTTAAGGTTATTTTAACCCGGAAAAATAAACGGTTCTTGAGGTTCGCTCACGCGAGCGAAGACCGGGGAAAAGCTAGTGATATATAATCCAGGAGTTTTCAAGAGTAAACCGGTATCTTCTAGGCAAGCATGTTCCATCGTCGACCGCGTCGTCTCTTACCATCAGGTGAGACAGCGCTCAAATGCAAACATAACAAAGGTAGAAGAAACTACTCACTTTGTCATGCGAACTGGCAATCAAAATCGAAATCAGGTTAATCTCCTGCAAATAATGCAATAGGTGTTATTCTTTTAACAAGACCACACTCACCTCGTCTTAGCAGTTACTAAACGCAATTTAACATAAGTTAAATATCATAATAACCACATCAAAGCGGCATATCTTCACTAAACAAGGTCCTGAATAATCCCATGCATTTATATGCATGGTGCATTACACATGCATGCGTGTACGCGACAACAAAAGGTCGTAAGTGCTGGCTAATAGAAAACAATTAGCGATCAAGCACTAATGTCATTGGGCTCAAATTGTGGGCACTGGCTGAATATAGAGTGCGGTATTATGGCGCGAATTTGATTTTGGAAATGGAATGTTTATCATTTTTAATCATTTTGCCTGTGTCTGTCTGTCTGGCCAGTGCAGTAGGTAAGTTTAGTTTAGTTTGTAGCAAAGTATAGTTACAAAAGAAGTTGTATACATCTGTCGTTTACTGTGAATAAACTTTCGGGCGTTTTAGTTTGGTTGGAATAGGTTCCTAAATGTAGATTCATTTTGGATACAAAACGATACCTAGGAAGGACAAAATAACACGCCACCACGACGGAAGTTTGAAGGCAGCTCGGTTCTCGTAAAAAGTAGTAGGTATGTCGAAACAACAGTTTTCTACAGTCGTCAAATCGTCATTTTCCCAGAATTGGTTCAATTCGTAGAGGTAGGCGTAGCGTACTACTACGAATCTACGTAGCACTACGTAGTCATAGCGCAAACAAAGTTGCCACAATATCCTATAATTGTCACCTATATTAATAAATGAATAAAAATATATAAATTGATGTAAGTATTTAATAATTGATGATTTTATATGTCAAAATACCATATAACGCCACCACCACTATAATTAATCACATTTTTGTTAATACATATTCATAATATTTAAGTATAAACACACGCAGTTCCAATCAATAGGTAAGTTATGTAGTAATCTTAAATTAATTCAGGCGTAAAACATCGATTTAATAATGTGTTTATCTTAATTCTGTGTGTAATTTGTGATTTATCAGGTCTGGCAACATTTTGTTTTATTTTTTCTTTTCTTGTTTGCATTAACTTGAACTCAATTATGTATTCTACATTACATTCTGCAATCATGATTCTACGAGCATTGTCCCGTAGTATCATTGATTTCTACATTACTTTTATATCTCTTTGATCGATTTTCAAGATTTCATTTCTTTTTTTTATGCTAGTTGTTATGATACAGGTGTTCGGTTATGTCTACCGAAAAAAAGCTCAAACTACGATACTTGTTCTGTGTCTAGGTGTTATAAGGCCATGTTCCTCGATCCTGGGTATAGGGAATTCTAGTCAGGGTTCAGCTTCTATGTGTGTGATGGTTGAGTTATATTATTTATTTATTAGAGATAAAACAATAGACCAGGAGGGTTAGCACGGCCGGTAGACAAAACTGTCTTTCCCCTGTTTTACTCCAAGCAAGTATGAAGAAAGTGACGTAACACGGGGAAAGACAATTTTGTCTACCGTCCATGCTAACCCAGCAGGGGTTTAAAATCACCAATTGTTTTTTCTATAGTCTATTTAAAATACAGCATTGACAGCCTCTGTGGTGTGGTGGTTGAGCAGGTTGGCTCATAACGTGGAGGCTGCGGGTTCGATTCCCGCGACAGGACAAGTATTTGTGCACATGAAAAAAAAGCACAAATACTTGTACTGTGTCTGGGTGTTGTGGGATCATGGTCCTCATAGTTCCTGGGTCCCTAGATACAGGGAATCCTAATTACGGTCCGGGACCCTATGTATGTGATCGTTGGGCGTATGGGCGGGCGTATAAATATAGAAAGATATTTTTATTTTTCAGACACAGTTTAGATTGTGATTAAAAACAATTGATGATATTTGCAGAGCAAATCATAGATAAAGTGACCGGAAGTAACCACGTAACTGAGCTAACCTAACAAGAGTTTGAAACAAAACTCTTTGGTGTAACCTCCGAAATCGCCAAATGAGTTCGGTAGCACAAACCGATTACGTATCGAATCGTTCACAAATCGGGTCGAGTTACAGTCATTCATCGGGATCAGTCTAAACACGAGTCGGGTAGCTCGTTCATGTTTTACCTTATAGTTTAATAAACATACTGCTTGATATTAAAATATGGCCGTGAGACCATAAGAAATATCGCCGGTGATTGTATAACGGTTATAATAATAATTTTATTATGCTACGGAAGCAGAAAGTTAAATATGATTCATTAAGAGTTAATTTGAAATTGCTTGTAATGATTGGTATTACGAGGGTTAATTTTAAAACGGTGATTTTTTTTAAACAAACTAATGTTGTTTTCATTCAATGCTTAGAGCGAAAAGTCAGAAAAGTTTATTGACTGACTTCAATACATTGTTTTTTCTCTAATCTGTGAACTTCAAACGCTGGGCTTTAAATGACCCTTCTTCGTCGTAAGACAACACGCTTGAATTTAAGTTCTGGATTATAAAACAATAGCAAATTAACATAAATCCATGCAAAAAATAGTTGAAACATAGAATAAGTAGGTACTGGCGTGGCTTAAACGAAAGAATTTCATCGAGACGAATCAGCCAGCCGTGCAGCGAGACTCGCGAGAGGCCATAACTACAAAAAGAGGCCAAAAGACCCGGAGGGCCGCAAAGCCCGCAAATGACCAGCCGGCACGGTGTTAAATTAACGTGCAGTATTTTCGAAAATGGCCGCGTCATGTGTTTTTTTTTCAGCGTCATGTTTCACTATGTTTATTACGAGATCAGTAATACGCTGGCTAGTAATTCGGCGAACATGTTGGGTGATTTGTTGGTGAACAAGTTGGTAGCATGTTCTGTTATAATAAGTACTTCGAGTTGTCAAAACAAATAATTGTATTTGTATGCATCTAGACCTAGCTAGCTCCTGACATACATTGTTCATATTCATACTTTACTTAGCTCTGAAGTCTTTTGGTATAGATACATTCTAGAATAAACACCATTGTTAATAAATGATAGCTTAAATTTTCAATAAACACCTAACTATTATGATACCTTTAAAAGTTACAGAAATAAATTATTTTCAACCGTTTCATTTTTTCTCCGTAAAAATAATAATTTCGCCATTAAATTAACATAATCGTGTCCACAACACTAAAAAACTTAGTTCAATCAATAAAGTATCGGCAACTATGATCAATTATCTATGAGGCTTTTTATTTTAAAAAAACACTAGTTCCGCTTCTTTTCTAGATGGCGCTGTAAGTACATAGTTTAAACCTTTCAAACCACAAAATAGTTTAAACATAAGAAAATGCTTAGACTACCTACAAAGAAATGTCAAATTCAGTTGAGTGGACCACGAGTACATTGTCTGGAGTATCTCCTAAGTAGTCTATGGTGCATTATTTTTAAGTAAATTGAAGTGCAGCAGAACTGCGAGACAGATAAACGTTAATATTATGATCCAAAATTAAGCCGAGCTATCGCGCAACGAAAGTAGAACTAGCGAAACAGTTTAGAATTGTCAGTCAGTATCGTGACACATTTCCTATAACCTGTGGTCTATGCTTGAAACAGTGACAGTGACAGATTTTGGTAAAACCACAACTGGCGCCATCTATTGGGTCATACATAAAACACCATTTCTTTTTTTAAATAAAACTCCTCATTGCTAAAAAGAAAAACAATTAATCACGTTGGTTGAAATATTGTACCGTGTGTCATATTATGTTATGCTAAACGAACAGTTTTCGCATACACTGATTCGGTACGGTTCAAACTTGGTTTAAAAAAGTACCTACACATTTTAATTGCCACATTAAAACTTTTTCGTACCAAACCAATTTTCCTTCTGTTCTACAGAGAAGAAGAATAATTGGTACCTACCGCGTTTTTTGACTGGCAACTTTTTTTGTCGTTATTGCCATGTAATTTTTTCCGTGTCCAAAAATATATATATGCGTAATCGTATTTTTTGCTAGTAGCTTATTATAGGCCTTTATGTAAGTATTTAGAGAAAGTAAAACACTCCAACAAAGTCCATTCCCAAAAACTAAGTCATATTTTGAAGGATACACATTTCTCGGAAACCATCGAATTATCCCCGGATGGTGTTATGCGGTGCGTTTACGATCGCAACAGTGTTGCCAGCGCGGATAAATGATTTATTGGAACTTTCATGGACGAACGGTGGTGCTCGGAATGGCAACATTGCTCATTTCTTTTTCATATTTATTACTTTTTTATTACGAAAAATCGCAATGATAGTTAGTGGCCAGGCCAGTCATCTTTTTTAAATATCGAAGAAGGTACTTTCTAGATTTACGTGCTCCATCTTCAGCCACACCGAAGTTTACGATCAGGCGAGCCCATAGTCAAACGTGAAACCCTACATATTAAAAAAAACTCGACACTACTGCTTGGTTGGTAAACACATAGTCCTGAAAGATTTTCGCAGTCACCAGTCATTTAACCATAGCTCAGATGGGTGAGCGTCTAATATAGATTGTCTCTACAGATTTAGCCCAGTTACAGTTTCATTTTATGTATACATATAGATGAGTAAATGTAGGCCAGAAAAAAAGTATAATGCCACCTTAAAAATAACAGTCATACCACCGCGCCCTCAGTATTCTGATGTTCTCCACCAATAATCGAGAATTTACTAATTTCTTGAAATATTAGGTACCTACCTAACTTCTCGTGCCTACAAAGTCTCACTTATTGCAAGGCAAAGTCATTTCAAATCCGTTTCGGCAGTAACTTACAAACTGACTTGCATCTCACACCCTCGCAATAAACCTGAGGATTTACTCCAAGTAGCTGTCACTGTCAGCAATTCATATTTGTAGCTGTCAATGTCAATAATTTATATTTTGCAGCTGTCAATGTCAATATAATTTAAATTTACGCTAATCTCGAACTGAGGTCATCGGAATTACCGTAGCCATAAAGTTGAAAAATACTGCGAGTGATTATTATTATACTATACATACCTATCTACGCCATTATTAAGTACGGGTAAGTAATCAATGAGAATAGGTAGAGGTAGGTACTTAAGCTGTTATTGTAATATCAAACTCGGATGTCCCAATCGTTCAAAAAAACTAAATAATAAGTAATAAAAATAACGCCCAACGATCATTTACATAGATCCTTACATAGATAGGGTCCACCCTAACTAGGACTCCCTGTATCTAGCTAGGGACCCAGGAACTACGACGACCATAGTCCCACAACACCCAGACACAGAACAAGTATTAGCGCCTTTTTTTGGATTCACAAATCCTTGTCCTATCGCGGAAATCTAACCCGGTTATGAGCCGACTCGCTCAACCACCACACCACAGAGGCTAAAGAGTAATGAAATGACACTGACTAGGTAAGTTTGTATAATTATTTAAGTATAGATTTTATCTGTACCTTCGATTAAGTGTTCTATCCGTGGTACAGTAGATAAATTCGCGGGAAGCTTTTGGGTGAGAAATGCTAAAACAAAAACGCTGATTTATACCTACATTCGAATGTTTTTTGTCTATTTCGTTACCATTCCAAAACCAATGTGAACGAAAAGGACAGGATGATAGAATAGAATAGAAAAACTCTTTATTGCACATACCAACATAGGATAAAAACTAAAAACATTAAAAATTATAAATTAGGTTGGGGTACATTGGGCGGCCTTATCACTAAAAGTGATCTCTTCCAGGCAACCTTTGGATGGATAGTATCACAGGCATAAGGAGTAGTCCATAGCTCGCTGCGCGACTTTGAGCTTACTAATGAGGCCAACAGTAAGAGACCATGTCTCAGTTCCATAAGTCATCACTGGCAACACACACTGATTGAAAACTCCCACATCGCTCGTAGAACTGACAACCGATGGGGAAGAAAGGTTCTCGAGTGGCGACCACGAACCGGAAGACGCAGCGTGGGCCGGCCCCCCACTCGGTGGACCGACGACCTGGTGAAAGCCGCGGGGAGCCGATGGATGCAGGAGGCGAGCAGCCGCTCAAGGTGGCGTGCTCTGGGGGAGGCCTATGTTCAGCAGTGGACGTCTTCAGGCTGTTAATGATGAAGGAGTAGTCAGCGGTGCGCAATATAAACAAAAAGACATAAACATTTAACTAAAATTAAACAAACTAGCTCTCTGTAGACAATAACTTTTACAGATAAGTAGTAGGTATGATATTATAATATACATATACATACACATATACATTAATAAATAAATAAATAGGTATTATAAATACAATAAAAACCTTACTTATATAATATTATAAGCTTATACGAATTCGAGAATATATAGCACATAAATACATACATTTATGATATTAATAAAAAATAGTTCGAATATAATTCTTAGGTACTTATCATGTAAAAATATTACTTACTCGTTTTTTTTGCGTCTAGGAATACCAATAACACATAAGGTAAGGTAAACAGGGATACTCCAGCAAGTAATTATTTTAGGTAGATTTTTAGAGGTTAAGTAAAGTCAAGTTATTCACTTAATACCTATCACGAAGTGCGTCAAGTCAGCGTGTAAAGTTCACTTGACGGCATGGCTCGCGTGTTGCTAACGGTACTTAAGACTTGAGTTCTACAGATACCTAGGTACATAAAAGATACATATGTAGATACCTAACATAACTCCGTGAGCGACCGTTTTCTGCAATTCACTACTACTAGGTGGTAGGACTTTTCTGCAAAGTTCATATAGGCAGGCCGTTTGGTGATTGCAAAAGATTTTAATGTACTGAGGAGCATGCTGCTGCCTATTCCGTCGACCCCTTATTTCCTTAGCCGGCTCTTACGGCACACATGAGAAGAGATGGGATGGTTCTATTCTCTCTTGTCTGCCAGTCAATCAAAGCAAACTCTTTAATTAATATAGATGTATTAAATAAAATGGACAATGTTCTTTGCAATGTACAAGTGGTCTTTGTAGTAGGTAGTGTAGCTAGTTTAGTTTAGCTTAGTTTAGTTTAGTTTAGTGTTAACTACTGTAGTTAGCTTGAGTAATAAAGGCACTTTGCCCGTTTAAAAAAAAATGGACAATTGATGAAACAATATTAAAATTTATTAAATACGTAGATTTAAATTACATATGACTGTTTCAAGTATGGATAGGTAGGTACTCTACCTAAATGGTTGTACCAGCCTGAAAAATCCCTAATTTGATTTTCACCACTCTAAACCTTTTCGATTTAAACACACACATAGTCGAGCAGAGAATAGCCCCAGAATTTCAGTGGCTAACCTTCAATGCAATAAAAAGCTAAACGTATGCATAAAAATGTTATTAAATTAAATCTAAAAAATGGACGATGAAATCATAGACTTACGCTGCTTGTCCACCGCCCGCCGATACCGAGCCGACAACGGTAACGAGATGGGAGAGAGATATACATTGTTAGTAATGTATGTCTGGCTACTTCGGCGATACGTACATTACTAGCAATGTACTTCGATGACGACATCTCGTTCTCGGGTGACGGCTCGGTGACGGTGCGGTGGACAAGCGGCCTTAGAGGGCGAATTCTGTAGATAAAATATCCGGTTCCTAATTATTTAAACTGCGTCCAAACTCCAAAGAGTATATAACGCTAAATGCGTCAAAAAATTCGAATCACATTTTAAATAAGCTGCAAATAAATGCAATTCCAATTTTAAATAGTCAATGAAGGGACAAGAAAAATGCGCGTCCAGCAGTTCCAACTTCGAAATAGCTTTGAAAAATGCGATTCCAATTTCAAATGACCAATTATCGCCATCTACGCCGAGCGGATCTGTAGAGCTGGAGCACGAGCGAGTACAATGCCGCATTGTGTAGAGACCACGTGCCGATGTTTACCAATTGTTCTTATCTGGCATCGTCCTTGCTCACGATTGTGACGGCTTCCGAGATAGTCGTGTGCAACCTCTTTGGTGACAAATCTATGAATTTTGTCTGTGAGGTACAGTCCGGCACGGCAAATATCTTTAAGTTGGCGCAGGGAGTTTTGGCGGGAACGCGAAAAAGTTCACGTCGTTTCATTGTATTATTTTTCTAAACTTGTGCTTTTTCCAGTGTTAATGTTTAAAATTGGTGGCGTTTAACGCATTAAGTGCTGAATTACGAGCATGAGTGTGGGCAAGTGATATAATGTAGTGAAACGTGGTTTTTCGTGTTGCTTCCAAAATTCCATAGAAGCTTCTAGTAAAGTTGCCAACACTTTACTAGGGCATGACTTAGGCTTAGACTGGACTATGATTACCTGACTTAGACTAGACTATGACTAAGACGACTTTAAGTGAAATATTCCATAACTCGATGAAGAATTACAATACTTGGCACTGGCTAAATGCACTATGTGTGGAGCCAAAATATAAAAAGAACAAAGTTGGCGCAGTGATGGCGCCACATAGTTACTACTAATTATTAATTTGTGCAGAGTTCAGGTAAAATTTAGGTAAAATTACTGTTTCAAACCTCATTAATTCATGTTAAAGATGTTTCAAGCAAATGAAGTCAATAATCGATATAATTTATATCAAGTTTTGTATACTTACGTCATTGCCAACTTATACTTGTAGGACTGTACCTACAGAAAGAAAATTCAATTATAATGTGACGTCAAAATTTTGAGTGAAAGTATCCTAATTGATACCATCTATCCTATTAACTCTGCTTCTCCTCTCCTTATCGTACGTCTTGTCCTACTATTCTATTATCAGGTAGACCAACTAGTAATCAATTTTTACGAACATCATTCATTAGACTAGTCTAGTGCCTACATACCTTATGCCGCAATTACATTACACTAAATTTAGTCGCCTATTTAGGATTCCATAAAGGAAGCTTGACAACAACAACTGACTGACAACCAATGGGGAAGAAAGGTTCTTGAATGGCTACCACGAACCGGAAGACGCAGCGTAGGCCGGCCCCCCACTCGGTGGACCGACGATCTGATGAAAGCCGCGGGGAGCCGATGGATGCAGGAGGCGAGCAGCCGCTCAAGGTGACGCGCTCTGGGGGGCCCTATGTTCAGCAGTAGACGTCTTCAGGCTGTTGATGATGATGATGATGAAACGAAGCTTACTTGCTACCCAGCTAGTTGCCTAATTAGAAACTGGTTTAAGAGGGCATTTAATTTGGCTGAATTTCAAATTTTAGATAGGCTAAATCAATATACATTGCAGGCTTGGTGTTACTTCCATCCAATACCCTTACTCCAACGAGCAATGTATATCGTTAGTCATTTAGCTGCGGCACCTTGCTAAATCCGTTCCTAATTAGACAACTAGCTGGGTAGCAAGTAAGCTTCTTTTCCCGAATCCTAACTAGGTGGCTCAATTTAGTGTAATGTAATGAGCAGGGCATCTAGTAATCATTTGGCAACAATTTTTTGCCAACACTAAACTAAACAATTTAACTTATCCTAAAACTCAAATGATCAAAGCTCGTGATAAATCATAGGTAAATTAGGTAGGTAGGTACTATTGTTCTCATTAGTTGTCTTAATTAATCAGCAGAACTACCAATCTAAAAATATCCCACGTAAAAACATGGCAAATTGCGTCACACCAATTAGAAACAAAAATAAAAATCATAGCACAGGAGCTAGTCGTCATTTTCCCCACAAAAAGTGACCTTATCCCACGGCTGGCGTAGGTACAGCTGATCGCCGTATTTCGGCCACCACTGACCCATATTCCGACCTATGACGTCACCGACAACAATAGGGCATTGTTCTTTTATATTTGCGTGAGCATCAGGAGTTCCTCAAGGCGGCCCGTTCATTCACATATAGCCTCTTTAAATAGGTTCATTTGCTTTTCGTCATTGTTTCGATCAGCTGTTTTCACGAGATTCCTATCTCGCGTACCATTGATCAGTGAAAGAGAAGGTGTAACAATGAACTTAGCTTTGTCTCGTATAGTTATATTGTTTAGTTGACGAGTATTATATCGTATTGTTTCTAGTTTGTGATGTAACACTTCTAGTTCTCTATCGGTTTGTCTGACAGATTCGGTGTTGTTAGTTTTGAGGTTAATGCCATTGCGATGCGTCTTTGTTTATTTTGTACAATTTCTGTGATGTGCAATTGTTTAATTTTGGTTGTATTGTATGCTAACTATCTATAATTAGGTTCCGTAGAAATATTTTAAACAGAAAGAATTAGCAGTTAGCACGGCTACTCTCTAACTACAAGAAAACAATAACAAAGCGCGTAAATTGTTTCCGCTCTTTTTTCTTTTTAAAAAACAAAAGCTGTCAACGAACTCGACACTCTTACTGCATGGCGATCCATGGAGGTCGTACCTCATCCATCCTAGAGCGAACGGTAGTGAACGAAATAAACAAAAAGGAGTGAATGATAAATAGTTGTAGTTAATCCGTTCTTATCGCCTACCGGCCGCGTCCCGTGCGGTCTAAAAATGAGAGATGGACTGAGTCAAGGAGATAACACTTCTCGGTACTGGTTAAGAAAGTGGAGAGGTCTATAAATGGCTTAAAATCGTGGAAGAAATTAGGCCTCATGATATCTACTTGTTGTATTATCTGTGACAGTTTTTTTTAATAAAACCAGGAGCTTTAACCACACTTATAAACCATTGCGAAAAACCAAAATTTTTTCAGCGTAGAGTTTTCTTCAACAGTCTGATCAACGCTCTCGTCCAATCATGCGCAAGCAAGCTTTTTGGACAATTAGGTACAGATAAATAAATGTATCACAAACGTTAGTAATCCCCTTTTTTTTCAATGATTGGTCGCTGTTAGTAGTTAAATTGTGCCTCATTAGGAAACAGTAGCCAAAAAAGTCAAATCAATGGTGTTAGTTCTGAAAAATATCGCTGTACCTTTACTACACATATTCTTAGATAGAAATTACAAGAACTGGCATATTTCAACACTGTCAAATTGTCAAAAATTTGGAAATACTTTTTTGTTTTGTGAATTTATAAAAACTAGAAGCTGATTTACCGGCTAATATTTTAAGTTCCATTCAACAAATAAATTGTTATAAAAACATAATTATAAAAAGGGCCTCCCCACTCACATTATTAATTATATTTTTCTCATAATTTAGTAGTTAGTACGTAGAGCTTTTCAAATTAGCCAATTTATTTTGCGCACGTCGCATATTTGAACTTAACATTTACTTTATCATCATAATTACGAAGAACAATGTCGTAACTCACTAGCAATATAAAATTTTAGCGTCAGATAATTACTAAGCCAAATATAGCAGTAGGTTTTAGCTGTTGGTATTCTGCAAGGCTGAGCCTAAGGTTACTGACATTGTGAATTTTAATAGTGGAGGAGTCCCGTCCCACGCCTATTTAAAATAAGATTGACAAAAAAGAAAAATGAAAATGTTATTGGTTAGCTTATTTTGGTTGGGTTGAGGTCTACGTTGGAAATTATTTACTAAAAGTTAACAAAATATACTTACGGGTTCTTTAAATACCTATATATATGTACTTTTTTTTTTGTTTTTTTAGCTCAATAATATAATAAACAACTTTTTTAGAAAAGATGTAGGTAAAGCTGCTCTATGGATTTTGTTTGCCGAACGCGTTGTCTATGACAAATGTTGGTGAATGTCGAGTTAGCGCTGCCCGCCGCCGTTGTATCGATATCGACTAATTGTATCGGTATGCTGGAATAATAGTGTTGTACCCAATGTAATTATACTTATCGAGAGAACAAAGACTTTTAAAGAAATTTAAAGCATTAATAGTTTAATTTTTTTTAACGTAAGTCGTAATAAAATATACATACTTACCTAATCTAATAAATAACTGATTTATAACGAGCAGTCCATTACTACTCCATATCCATTGCATTATTTATGTTGACAGGCCTGTTAGCTCAGTTGGAGTAGCTCTCTACCAAATACTTAACTAGGTAAGTGATAGGCTCCATTTTTTTAGGTTTCTAATACTGTTTATAAAAAAAAAACAGTGTTTCACGAATGCGTTGATGTCTTTTGTATGGAGAAAGTTTTAGGATCGATCGTTCCTTAAAGTATTTTAGATCAGATATTACATTAAAGTTGAACTGGTAGATATTAGACTATTTAAATTTTAAGAGGGCTTAAAAAGCCACCAAAAATAAACAAATAACAAAGCTAAATAAGATTTGTTATGAAAAAATATTGCTTGAAACTCTTCTGAAACTCTTCTGAAACTCAATGGGATCCTTATACGACTGAACTAGCCAGTATATCTCTTAAATCAGATTTCCTGAAGTTTCTAATTAAATAACTTGTTAATAATAATACTTATAAAGTTGTAAGTAGGCTATATATAATTATGTATTATAACAATCATCA
Organism: Ennomos quercinarius; assembly: GCA_910589525.2. Classification (NCBI taxonomy): domain Eukaryota; kingdom Metazoa; phylum Arthropoda; class Insecta; order Lepidoptera; family Geometridae; genus Ennomos; species Ennomos quercinarius. The sequence goes on from OU342510.1 coordinate 7,598,879, forward strand.
AGCCATCGGTCACCATAATAAAAGATTTTCTAATGCTTGTTAATTTTGAATGTCGATACTTCAATATCGATTCGCATGACTATATCGACATTTCCCAACCCTTCGATATTTGTCGTCTCGGTCACCACTTATCCATCATATTATGAACCAACAGTACCTTGGCTGCCGTCTGAACGTTCAGACGTTCAATAAGATAAACGTGCTAGCGTGCTACCTTATTAGCTGAGCTGTTCGATCATTTGTAATAGTATCGATTACTGAAGCACGTGACTTGGTGTCAACGAACTTTTTCAAATAAGAAATTTAAGTAGCCAGTTTTAGTTTGGGACTTCATCAACAGCCTGAAGACGTCCACTGCTGAACATTGATCTCCCCCATAGAGCGCCATTCTGAACGGCTTCTTGCCTCTTGCATCCATCGGCTATCTATAAGTATGTATACTATAATAATATTTGACAGGCCTGATAGCTCAGTTGGTAGTAGCTTTGCCTTCTTAACTTATAGGTTGTGGGTTCGATTCCCGCCCTGGAAAAACATGTGTGATGAACATCAATGTCTATTCTGTGTCTGGGTGTTATATTGTATTCTATGTAGGTATGTATTTACAAACAAAAAAGTATCTAAGTTAGATAGTAATTCTATCAGTTATCTGGTTCCCAAAGTACAAGCTATGCTTAGTTTGGGGCTAGATGGCGCTGTGTAAAATTTCCACACATGTTTATGTTAATTTATGTTTGTTTATATAATGTGAAACGTATCCCAATATTACTGGCTTGTTTTTTTTTTTTGTTGTATCATAATGTGTAGGACTTAGCCATGATTTTTACTCTTTCTCAATTGCGGACCAGAGGATTCAAACTCCTGCGTTATACAAGTTGAGTCCGCCACTCTCCAAGCTCTAACCACTATATCATGTTGGAGGCTATAACTGAAATCTGTTGTCATCTTCTAATAGAAATTAAAATCAGGAACAGACAAGGATCGTTGTGCCAAATAACTGTATCTTAAATAATGATCAACCTACTTTCGTTTCGACACATCACCAAGTGTGTAAAGCTTCGAACGGTACAGTCAGTGACTAAAATTGCTGAACAGTACATTTTATTAAAGATAATCTAATCTAAGCTAAAGTTTGCTGTTCAATCTAGGAAATATTGCTCATTTAAGGTAGAACATTTTACTCACCGCGACAAATTAAAATTTTCTTGCGTTTTTTGCCAATCATATCTTAATTACTAAACGTGATTACTTGAAAACTGATTTACCGTAAATAAATAGAATGTATCAACAAATTACAATTAAAAGTATTACCTAGGTATCATTGATCTAGCGACAAACGGCAATAGACTGAAAAACCAACACGAAATTGGTTTATTGTCATTTGTTGCTAAATCAATGATATTTAGGTGATACATTTAATCGTAATTTGTTGATACATTCTATTTATTTACGTTAAATCAGTTTTTATGTAATCACGTTTAGTAATTAAGCTATGATTGGCAAAAACACAAGAAAACTTGAATTTGCCGCGCTGAGTAAAACGTTCCACCTTAAAAAATATGATTCCTATATTTGTATCTACGCAAAATTGTACACAAGTTGTAAGTATAATCAATCCTTGGATTAAGTTTACCTACTTAGTTTTAATTTTCGATTTAGATAGTTTATTTTAGTTCAGATTTAATTTAGTCGTAGTCTTTATTTAAGTATTGTTTTTTTTTAAGTTATATTAAAACTTTAATATAACTTAACCCTAGGAATGTTTGAACTAAATTGGTTTTACTTTGCCTTGATTCCGTTTTGGGACTACTTTTACGCCTTGTAGAGTGTACTTTTCACATACATTTTGTTTGCAAAAGTACATAATAATTGGAAAATCTGTTTTGATAATCTGCCCATTTGCAAAATGACTAAATCTCAATTTTCAAGGCGACAAATTATAAAAAGGGCAGCTGAATACAGTGAAATGAATACATTTAATTTTTGTTTGGATGTTTTAACACTATAGTTAGTTCTTTCTGTTACTGACAGTACAAGTAAATGCAATGACTGCGTAATATCTGACTCACACAGATTCTAGACTAGTTCTATTTCATGTTATTTACCTATTGCCTAAATTGGTGAGAATTCAGTGCATTTCAAAATGTTGTATGATTTGTTGTTCATTTCAGAGAATATAAATTATTCATAATTAAGTTGTAAGTAGTGATGACCACAAATGATGTATCGATATCGATAGACGAAAAAATATCGATAACACGTAAATTGTTTTTTTTTTATCTTGGAAGTCTTTCTTTGTCTCGATAGCTTATGCTATCTAAGCGCAAAGTTTCATCATAGAATATGTAGAATAGGATAACAAAGAAAGGGAACAGCTGCTTCTTTGTGATCAATCACAAAGATTGATCAATGAAATTGAATGAGTATGGCCGACATTACGGGCGACGATATCGCTTAACATCACGCAAGCGACTAGCTCACCGCGAAAAAACTCATTGACTAGTATACTAAATGAAGTAGTAGATAAAAGGCACGTTTCCGTTAAAAAATCGTATTTAACCCGACAAACGACAAATATTATTACATCTTTAGAAGACGATCCTTTCAATGACACGGCAACTCTTGAAGCATGCTTATTATAGAGCACAAGTATTAATATCGTCAGTGACGTTACACTTTTGAGAATTAACTTTTTAAAGCGTTCTTTTGTTATGTTAATAATTAGGTGAATACGTATAATGATTTGGGTATCGATTTTTTATTTCAAGTAGGTTATGTTTTTTTATGAGAATGAATGACGTGACGAGCTAGTCGTTCGCCTGGTGTTAAGCGACACGGCCGCCCATAACAGATTGCAGTGGCATTCGGAACTCTAAACTAAAGTTTCGCGTGACACTGCACTGCGCACGTCATCCTGAGACATCACACAGTTTAATAATAAGACTGTGTAATCAAGTCATAATGTTATGTTATCTTATAGTCCACGTCCAGGCGTCGGGAGTCTTGTTTTACGTATCGCTTATTAAGTTTCGTGTTAGAGAAATCAAAAGTATTCATTAGGTACTAACCGCGCCCCGCGGTTTCACCTGTGGAAAACGATACTATACTGTCCCTACTTTACTATACTAATTAGAATAAAAATTAAACATTATCTATTTTTTGTACGTTTGTTGAAACGTCTAAACCAATTTGAATAAAACTACCCACCTACCTACTCATTATACCAGAAAATTATAAGTTAAAATAGAGGGGAAATGGGTAATCCTAGAATCCCTGGCGCCTCTAATTTTTATATTTCAGAAGATTTGAGAGCAGCAGCCAAGCCAACAAAATGAGGAAGCGTTTCTAAAAGTATTTCGACATTATTTAATATAAAAGTAGTAATTTCTTCATTTCCTAAACGAAAAGCGTCAAATGCAAAATGTTAAAGCGAGAGAACAAGTTTGGGTCGTACTCCGGTTTCATTGCAGATTTACTTAACTTTAACTTGAAAACGTATACTTGAGAACACAAGTGCTGTTGACAATTTGCAGCCATTTTAGGATCTTACCTTACCTCTATTTGGGACGTCGTTATAGGTCTTTTATTAACGTGAATTGGACATCTGACTGAGCAGTTTTTGCTACTTAGGGTATACCGAAGATTCAAAAGTTAATTCGCAGAAAGAAAAACGGGCAAATTCTAAATTCCATTTTATTAGGTAATATAGGGCATATTTTTGGGGCATTTAGGGCATTTTATTAGGTATTTTCCATTTTTTAATACTTAACTGGTTGATATAAATTCAATATAAATTCCTTGTTGTTATTCTTGTCGTATTTAGTTAAAAGAAAAATATACTTTGCCCTTTTTATCATCAACAGCCTGAAGACGCCCACTGCTGAACATAGGCCTCCCCCAAAGCGCGCCACCTTGAGCGGCTGCTCGCTTCCTGCATCCATCGGCTTCCCGCAGCTTTCACCAGATCGTCGGTCCACCGAGTGGGGGGGCGGCCTACGCTGCGTCTTCCGTTCGTGGTCGCCACTCGAGAATCTTCCTTCCCCATCGGTTGTCAGTTCTACGAGCGATGTGGCCTGCCCATTGCCATTTCAACTTGCTAATTCTAAGAGCTATATCGGTCACTTTAGATCTCCTGCGGATCTTTTCGTTCCGGAGCTTATCTCGAAGTAAGTAGATGAAATAAAAATCTGAAGTTACCGTTAAGTATAAATATTGAACTTAATTTATACAATGAATGTTTTGAGTTAATTGCGTTTTCGACTCGTCTGTACCTCATAAGACTCGGAGGCTATGGCGGTGGAAAAATCGTTATGGTGCGAGCGTAACCGCAAGCGAATATAAGCGTACATGGGTATGGTTTGCAGAAACATCGTTAAAATATACTTTCTAAAAAAATAGCCCTTATTTGCTGCTTTTCGTATTAAAATAGAATCAAAGGCTTTTTTGGGCATTTAAAGATTTTTGTTACTAACCTTATCTTTAATGTAATGTAAGATCAACATACTGTACATGTGGAAATAGAAATAAATCGCGGCCTTTATACAGTCCATAAGTGTTCTTTGTAGTAGGTAGTGTAGCTAGTTTAGTTTAGTTTAGTTTTTAGTATTGTAGTAGTAAGCTTGAGTAATAAAGGCACATTTCCCGTAAAGAAAAAGAAATAAATGAATATGAATGTCAATACGTAGATGTGATCATCTAGTAATGAAGTTAGAAAACATTATGAATTGAATTGAAAAGTACGGGTCCTTACAAAGTGCAAGCAACTAAAATAAGATCCTTCATGTTATACCTAGTAATAAAAAACCCGTAAAGTAGAGTAGTTTCTACCTACTTCGAAAGTACCTAAACACGACATTCCTATAATAATTCAGATCCCTCCAAAGAACTATAGGCTAAATACCAGCTCCAAGCCTTGGACTCTATTCAGAGACGAGCCAAAAGGTTGATCGGTAACGGTGCGTTAGTGGAAGCTAAGCTCCAGAGCTTGGGGCACTAACGAAAAGTTGCCAGCTTATCGGTGCTTTATAGGCTGCATTTTAGAGATGGTGCGATGGAATTACACGAACTAGTTTCTTCATCTCTATTCTTTCATCGGACTACTGAAACTCGGCATCTTTATATCGTTAATATTCCTACAAAATATTAGCAACTTACATTCCACTCATTTGCAAAATATTGTAGGTGTCTTCAAGTCAAGAGTCAACAGGTATCTTCTAGGCAAGCATGCACCATCGTAGGCCGCGTCGTCACTTACGATTAGGTGAGACAGTGGTCAAATGGTATTCCTATAAATTATTAAAAAAAACCTGTGAGAAATTCCTTGCGTTAAAGCTGTCTATTGTTCAACAATTTGTATACCAACATAACAGCTTTTATTTTTCTTAAAATTGGTGTGGTATAAAATATTAGTGTGTTGTATTTTCTTTGCTGTCCCTACCTCAGTGTTGCCGCAATAAACTTGAGTGAAGTCGCATAAAACCTTTATGTGATTTACTATGTATTTAATACGACCGCATGTAGTAGTCCGTATGTATATAGTACATACTCGGCGTCGGGTGAAGAAATCGCGTGCTTTTGTATAATAATGCAGTTTACATCTCAATTTTGATGGCATTTCTTGGGTTTAGCTATTTCGTTGTCGAGAAAAGTCTGACGCGAAATGGTGAAAGCTTTAATAATTTTTCATAATTATCTTTTACGTTACTAAGAGTGGGTTTTTACACCGATAGTTAAAGTAACCAATGGTTAAAAACTAACAAATTTTGACCATTAGTTTTTTTTTATGTAATCGAAAGACGAGCTAGTCGTTCGCCTGGTGTTAAGCGTCACGGCCGCCCATTACAGATTGCAGTGTCACTCGGAAATCTAAATTAAAGTTTCGCGTGACACCGCGCACTGCGTACGTCATCCTGAGATATCACAGTCTAAAAAACATTTCTAGACTGTGAGATTTCTTAAGTCTCATTTGCCCAGTAATTTCACTAGCTACAATGCCCTTCAAACCAGAACACAGTAGTGCTTGCACACTACTGCTTGGCGGCAGAATAACTGGCAAAGTGGTGGCACCTACCTAGACGAACTTTGCAGAAAAGTCCTACCACCTAGTAAAAATGTGTGTGGTTAGAACTTGTTAGTTTTTAACCATTGGTTACTTTAACTATTGGTGAAAAAACCCACCCTAAGTAAATTAATGTTATAACTTAATCCATTGACTTTACTAGAGTCCTCTATGACGATGTAAATCAACCACCAGTCGATTATCGTAAACTGAATTAGCATCAGTTAAATAAAATAAATAAATGTGTGGAAATTTTACACAACGCCATCTAGCCTCATAGCATACTAAGCATAGCTTGTACTATGGGAACCAGATAACTAATAGAATACTTAGATACTTTTTTGTTTGTAAATACATACATAGAATACAATATAATAGCCAGACGCAGAACAAACATCGATGTTCATCACACAAATGTTTGTTCTGGATGAGAATCAAACCCACAAACTATAGTTCAGAAGGCAGAGCTTCTACCAACTGAGTTAACAGGCCAGTCCAGTTAATAAATAGTTATATAATAAAAATACATTTTTAGTTATTGAACGATGTGACGAGCTAGTCGTCTGCCTGATGTTAAGCGTCACGACCACCCATAAAAGCTGCAGTGCCATTTAGGCCCGATTTCACCAACGTTTATTCCAAGTATAAGGCTATTCGTTACTCTTGGATACAGCTAATTGACAAATGAAATTACACAAAAAAGACGCCATTTTGATTGTATTCAAGGAATAAGTCTTATTCCTTCACAAAATTGGTGGTATAAGGGCTATATTCGCGTAACTCGGTTGTTCTCGGAAAGTTATACCTGGGATAAAATTTATTCTAGTTTGGTGAAATCAGGCCTTAGAAAGATAAGTTAATAAAAAACCCGCGCGTGACATTGCAAGCATGCACCACCGTAGGCCGCGTCATCACTTACCATCAGGTGAGACAGTGGTCAAATGCTATGCCTATAAATTATCAAAAAAACTGCACTGTCATCCTGAGATATCAGCACAGTCTAGCATTAAGATTACTATCCTGTGAAATCAGGTCATAAAGTCTCATTTGGCAAGTAATTTCCTTTTAAGGTGGAACGTTTCCTCAGCGCGGCAAATTCAATTTTTTTTGCGTTTTTTGCTAATAATAGCTTAATTACTCAACGTTATTACATGAAAACTAATTTTGCGCAAATAAATAGAATGCATCAATAAATTACAACTAAAAATATCACCTAGACATCATTAGTTTAGCGACAAACGGCAATTGACTGAAAAACTAAGACGAAATTTGTTTATTGTCATTTGTCGCTAAACCAATGATATCTAGGAGATACTTTTAATCGTAATTTATTGATGTATTCTATTTATTTACGTTAAATCAGTTTTAATGTAATCACGTTAAATAATTAAGCTATTATTGGCAAAAGAACGCAAGAAAATTTGAATTTGCCGCGCTAGTGTAACGTTCCACCTTGTTTTGTAAGTTTTATGAATATGACTCGTGAATCAGAAATAACAAAACACGATCACAGTTTCGATATTCATAGAGAGATTTTTTTCACAATGATAAAATACTCCTTTCTCCACGACTGTACAATCACCAGTTATGTATTTTGACAGACATGCTGTTCTAACGCCCACGAGGCGATGATTCGTGCTTTTCACTCTGTTATATTATAATCGCAGGAAATTGGTACAACTGTTTTACAAATTGGTACCGCTTTTGTTGTACATGATAATAACTGTTCTATGTTGAAGGCTAAATTAATGAGTAAGCAATAAAAAAGTAGATCTTTGTAAGACATACAAATAAAAAGGTTTAAGGTATGTAGAGCTCTTTTCTTTACTTTGGCTTCATGTTCTTGGGGCTAGAGGTTTTTTTTTTATTTTTTTTTGCTTGACTTTTTAGACTTGCTATTTTGCCAGCGTCAATTAAGGTGGAACGTTTCACAAGCGCGGCAAATTCAAACTTTCTTGCGTTCTTTTGCCAATAATAGCTTAATTACTCATCGCGATTACATGAAAACTAGTTTTGCGCAAATAAATAGAATGTATCAATAAATTATAATTAAAAGTATCACCTACATATCATTGGTTTAGCGACAAATGGCAATAGACTGAAAAACTAAGACGAAATTTGTTTATTGCCATTTAATTTTGTCGCTAAACCAATGATATCTAGGAGAAAGTAAATCGTAATTTGTTGATACATTCTATTTCTTTACGTTAAATTAGTTTTAATGTAATCACGTTTAATGTATAAGCTATTATTGGCATAAAAGAACGCAAGAAAATTTGAATTTCCCGCGCTAGTGAAACGATCCACCTTAATTTTTTTTTTATGCGATTGAACGACGCTTTAATGCTATATTTTCTGTTTTAAAAGTTTTTAAACCTACACTGCATTTGTGAAAAAATATAAAGCGCGCTAGAATAATAGCTACACGTTATATTTTATAACAAAAAACAACAATCACAGTTTAAATACCAAAAATATTCATACAGCAATAAAAGTTTAACATAACACAATTAAGCTAACCGTACGTCACTAGTGTGAATGAAATCAAGCGGTACTTTTAAAACCAACATAACTTTTCTACTCTACTACCACCTACATTTACAAACTAGACTTTAACACAACGTAATAGGGATCATGAAAGCGAATTAAGTTTTTAAACGAAGTGTGAGTTATATTTGTTAGTGTATAATTGTGTAGAACTAGTCGATCACCTATCGATATAAATGATAAATGATGGTGCGTCACTATGGAATTGTGCTGTGGTGGTCGGTATAGGGTTGTCACGTTATTAAATGAATTCAAAATTGGAAGCTCTAATTTGAATGCATTTTTGCATGGACGTTCATGGTTATATCGAGATCTTGATTAGGTAGATAGAAGACTTCCACTAAACACAGGCGTCTCTCGTTGAAACAAAGAAGTTTGTCACTTTACGCCTTCTCTTCTTGCTACTCTTGCAGTAGTGGCAGTCTTTGGTCCCTTCGAAGACTATTAGAATAACTACTAATAAGTTGCAGCAATTGCAACGCAGTTTATACACTTCACCAACCATATAAGTCCAGTAAAGTCAAACAGTCTCCATGTAAACCTTTATCATAAATATTGTGCATTGTACTAAAAAGTGATAACCCTAACCCCAGAAACAAGTTTGTATAAGTCAAATGTTGTTCAGTTCATTCACTTGAGTCGTGATTGGATTCGTATCAATGAGCTTAAGTAGATGTGCCTCATGTACCTAGTCTGTGACATTTGGCGTAACGAAGCGTGGCTGAGGTACCTCATTAGAACCGGGTATTAACGTTTTAAGCTGTAAAGCTAGTTTCAGCTATCGTTGGTAGAATAAACCAGATGGCGGCAGACGTGAGACCCAAATAGCGTCAAAGCGAACGCCCTGCTTACATATTCCCTTCGCCAGCTCTTTCATCACCTGCGGGATGAGACGGGTTGGTTTGCTGTTCTTATGCCAGAACCGCATGGCCAATATTTGGTTCAGTCAGTCCAAAATGAGCCCAACATTTGACACATTACCGTGACGGAGGGGCCCGCGGCGAGTTTCCAATAAATTAGTATTATTGCTGCGCCCTTGAAGTTCTCGCTTCATTTCACATATTATGGCGTCACGTCAGTTTGTTATACAGGACGATTTAGAATTCAGGCTGTATTCAAATGTTTCAGAATTAGCATTTTCAAAAGCTTCGCTTTTTAAATGTTTTTTCTACATTTCTATTTGTACTTACGGGATCTTTACCATGATTAGAATTACTTCAGAGTTCCCAATTTTCGGTGGAGTTGACTAATATTGGAGTTTTGGTATTTTGAGATCTCATTAGCTTTGTTCACCAAGGTAGGTAAATGTATTATATATACTGACGCTGAGTCGATAGGATTTTTGCGCCCAAATAAAAGCCAGATTTTGTTCATGCGTCGGCCAGACGTTCTGTTAAGCTTTGGAAAACGCAATGAGCTCTAGCTCCCACGACAAGAGCCCTGATTGAAAGAATGTCTGGTTCTTAGGTATCATCACATCAGCCAGAAAACGTCCACTGCTGACCATAGGCCTTCTCTATTAGTAGGGAATTTGCCATAATCACCAAGCTTCCGAGGCGTTTTGGTCATCACAGTAGATTATAATTCAGACTAAGCTCATTGCTGCTGCCCATACTCTGGATATTCCCTTAGCTGACTCTTACGGCACCTACGGGAAGATATGGGATAGTTCTATTCTTATGCCGGGACCACACGGTGCGGATCCTATTATCGATGTCCCGATATTCCCGATCATCCTGTATTGACGTGGGCAGTAGTGTGACAGAGGAGCGGCGTTGTCGACCCGTGGCGGACGCGACCTTCCATCGGCCATTCATTACACAGCGAATGGGCTTCCAAACTGCTCAATAATATTGAAACGAAGTAAGTTACGATTATATTTCTACCTCTAACTGTGGAGGAGCATCGTGAGAGAATCTGAATAATGGTAACTTTGTCAGTTTCTTTGCCTTGATTAAGGCTTCCTTCGGTATGGGCACGTGTCAAAGGCTCACAAGAAACATTGCATCTCACTGATCAAAACCAATTGATAGATGTCACAACCCTTGTTGGTTCTTCGGTATTAGGAGAATATGAGACCATCAATATTAGATGATGTTGAAACTATATTCTAAGTGTCCCTACCATCTATGATACAAGTCCCGTCTGTTAGGCTACTTATATTTTGTAGTCTGTATTTCATATAATATTGAATGGCAATATCGATTGGGACTTCATATATTATGTATTCCTAAGTAGTCTGTGGTTCCGAAAAATGGTGAACGTCAAGAGGACAGTGACATCTGACACTTGAGAAAAACAGTGTGAAGCTGTCAGTGATTATTATGTTATTAGGTGATATTTTGATGAGTTTTGGAAGATATTAATAAACCTTTATATTTAAAACATCCGAGTTACGCTTTTATTTCTGAGATAAGGGTAGGATCCTATTACGTCGAAGCCAACTAGGGAATCGGAGAATGGGTTACACCGTTCCCAATGTGTAGGTACCACAAATTTTGGTAATCCCAAACGACTATCTTGCAAAAAATCAGAAGTCAGAATCAACATTTTTTGTTGCAAATAGGCTATTTTTAGCACTTTTACAAATCAAAACTAGATAATGTATTTAAAAATAATAAAAATAAAATTATTGTACATTCTAAGCAAGCATAATTAAACAAACTTACACAGTGCTTAATGTCAAAAATGTCAAAATATTATAATTATAAAAAGCCCATTAGGGGTTTTGGCGGGAATTCGAAAAAGTTCGTCGTTTCATTGTATTATTTCTCTAAACTTGTGATTTTTCCAGTGTTAATGGTTAAAATTGGTGGTGTTTTACCCATTAAGTGCTGAATTACGAGCATGAGTGTGGGCAAGTGATATAATGTAGTGAAACGTGGTTTTTCGTGTTGCTTCCAAAATTCCATAGAAGCTTCTAGTAAAGTCGCCACCACTTTACTAGGGTATGACTTAGACTGGACTGTGACTAAGACTTGAAGACTTGACTTTACACGTGAAATATTCCATAACTCGATGAATAATTACAATACTTGACACTGGCTAAATACACTATGTGTGGAGCCAAAATATAAGAAAAAAAAAAAAAAAAGCCCATTACAATACGACTTTGAAAAAAAAAAGTTCTCTTCCCCACATCAGGTGCAAGCAATCCACAATGTAGAATTGCATGATGCTTATAGGAATCTCCTAAGGAAGAAGTATGTTTGCAGAATGTCTTTCGACTGAACCGTTTTCTGCATATAGTTTTAATGGTTTTCATCGAGTTTATGACACAAATCATAAGTTAGAAAGCCGTGAATAACATTATTTCCGTATTTCTTTGTTTATTCCGGAACTGTACGTTGTACGGAAAGCGGGCGAAAGAGTGTATTACTATATTTAATGCGAGCCCTGACCCGTGACAACAGTTAGCTGGCCGACCTGCTTGTATGTGTGGACTCGGTGTTCCAACAGGGAACGTTTCGAACGTTTAAGACGTTGACAGCACCCAATGCGAGCACGTTATTGCAGCAGTCGAACATAGAACGTATACTGTATATAGGGTCGCTTTTTGCGTAGCAAAAATATGGCGATTACGTTGCGTTGCGCGTCAACTTTTCTTCTTTTACAAATAATTAATTATAAAAGAAATACTTATTGTTATAAAAAAATAACCTTACAGTTAGATGCATTGAAACACAACTTATTACTATGATTTATTTCAATGTCTTATTATAATGTAACATTTTTTTGCATTTTATTTATTTTTTATAGGTCACGTTACGATTTTTTTACCGAGAAAACTATTATTAAGCGTGTTTTGACTTCGACAGTTGGAAAGAAGATATGACCCGTATTAACATGTGCTTCTGTTCAATTCTGTAAGTGATATACATTTTGAGAAAATTACATTCAAGTTAGGTCGAAGGCAAGATAGGCCTTTAACACTTTAAGTTCAAGCGTTTGAGACGTTCAAGCATTTCAAACATTAAGCGTGTCAAATGTTCAATATTTTAAAAGCGTTTGTTCCGCACTTGGTGCATTTGACCTTTTATCTTTATCAATTATTCCATGTTTATTTTGATGCTGCAAATGCCTACAGAATCAATTACTCTTCAATTTAAGAATCTCTTCTCCGAAGTCTGATGTCCGTCGGCACTAAAGTTTGCCAGCTCTTAAGTTCGCGCTTATATCGCTAGGATTTACCAAAATGCATTGTAGTTGGTACGTGATAGAAGGATCAGTTCGAACTTGACAGCTCCTGAGTTTTCTTATAGTCGCAATTTGGGAATCTTCAAGCATTCTTGACTCGAATAAATAAATAACTTCCAGGCATACTTTGCATCATCGTAGACCGCATCGTCACTTTCCATCACCATCAGGTAAAATTGCGGTCAAATGCAAGACTTATTGATGTTAAAAAAAGATTTGTATAGGTAAATTCAAATGTTTGCATTGCATTCTATAATGTAAACGCATGATCGTCATCTGTCTTCAGAATCTCTATAAAATATATCAGCCAAACTCAAGATGCAATATTTACTAACATTGCACTGACAGTAAAATCAGCTGATAGCAGGATAACAAACATTTTCGGCTGTGGCGTACTCGCCCATGAAAAAGTTTTCATACCAGCTGCATAGTGAACCTCTTGGTTGCTAGGGGCAACGGATCATAGTCAAAGAGTAACCAATTGTTTCCTACCCAGGACGTCAAAACTGAGATTCATTATGGTTGGCACTGATCTCTGGTGATTTTAAAATCTTCGTTTCTGATCATCTGTTGAACATTTATAAATTCAAGTAGTTAGATTTTTCATAATATTGACGTAACTATTGAAAATTGTGACAAATCTGATAGAATTTATAGGTAAAATCATCGTAATTGGTGACAACCCTAAAAATCAGCTGATTCAACTGTCAGTGCAATGTTAGTAAATATTGTATCTTGAATTTGGGTGATAATAGGTAAGATACACGCATGCACGCAGCAAATATAAAGCTTGATCAGAGCCAAGATCTCTACAATGTAGAATCTCCCAAGAGACGTGCGTCTCGTGAGCGAACGAGCGGCTAACTGTCGTCACGGGTCGCGGCTCGCAATTACCCCGCGCACCCACCCGTGTCGCGCCCGACCCGCTCGGATACCGACGGAATCGTTTCATTTGACTTGAGCTGATTTTGAAATTGGAATAGGTATGTTATTTTAGAACCAACTAGACCAAGAAGGTTAAATCCTCAATTCGCGGTTTAAAAATTCTTGATGAGAGTTTTGGCGGGAACGCGGAAAAGTTCACGTCGTTGCATTTTGCGTGCTGAATTACGAGCGTGAGTGTGGGCAAGTGATATAATGTAGTGAAAACTGGTTTTTCGTGTTGCTTCCAAAATTCCATAGAAGCTTCTAGTAAAGTTGCCACCACTTTACTAGGGCATGACTTAGACTAGACTATGACTACCCAGACTGTGACTATAACTTGACTTTACGTGAAATATTCTTTCATGATAAAAAATAACAATACTCGACACTGGCTAAATACAATAAATGTAGAGCCAGAAAAAATCTTGATTTAGACCATAGATAGAACAATCAACACAATTTTAAAGACTAGCGTTTGACCATGATCTCAAAACCGAAGATGCGGTTGGGGATAGGACAATTCAATCACGGTTGAAACACGACGAAGGCACGCATGTCTAGTTTTATTAACGCTACAAATTATGATTATAATATGGACTCCGCCGTTGATGATTCGATTTTTGAAAAATACTTTTTCAAAAACTTGTGACTTTTTCATTACGGTGTTCGGTTTTTTTTCAGATGCTTAATCTATCTTAGTTCAAGTTCTTTATAGAGCACTTTATATACCTATATCTTAGATGCATTATGTACACAAACTCGTCTACGTTATTCTACCAAGTATGCCTACTTACTTACCTATTCCTGTAAGATTCATCATCATCATCATCATCATCATCATCGCCATCATCATCATCATTTTCTTATTATCATTTATATCATACATCAACAGCCTGAAGCCATAATCACCACGCTTGGCAGGCGGCTTGGTGATCGCAGAAGATTTTAATGTACCGAGGAGAATGCTGCTGCCCATTCCCTGGATATTCCCTTAGCCGGCTCTTACGGCACCCACGAGAAGAGATGGGGTGGTCCTATTCTCACGTCACACCGGAACCACACGGCCGATTATCATTTAGATACTTTTATGTATTTTTTTTATTCTTATATTTTGGCTCCACACATAGTGTATTTAGCCAGTGTCAAGTATTGTAGTTTTTCATCGTATTATGAAATATTTCATGTAAAGTCAAGTCTTAGTCACAGTCAGTCAGGGTAGTTATAGTCCAGTCTAAGTCAGGTAGTCATAATCCAGTCTAAGTCATGTCCTAGTAAAGTAGTGGCAACTTTACTAGAGGCTTCTGTGGAATTTTGGAAGCAACACGAAAAACCACGTTTCACTACATTATATCACTTGCCAACACTTATACTCGTAATTCAGAACTTAATGCCTAAAATGCCACTAATTTTAAACATTAACACTAGTAAAAGCTTAAGTTTTGTGAAATAATACAATGCAACGACGTGAACTTTTTCACGTTCCCGCCAAAACTCTTTTGTGTATTTCGTAATCCTTAATCTAGAAACATAGTCCTAAACAATCAACATCTATATAGACTTATAGAGGCCTGCCCAAGTGCTTACCATCTCCGTTTTCAGTCTGTGTTTTTTTTAATATAAGTATAATTATTTTGTCTGTAGGTAATTTGTGTCATTGTGTATCTACGTTATTATTTTTATACATTTTCATGTAACATGACATGTGTCATGGTTTCCTTAGCAACCACGGAAAAATGTTTGTTTTCCTTTAACCACCATTTAGTCATTTTGTATCGCAATGATACCTACCGTACCGCCTCTAAACTGCTTTGTTTTTTTATTTTATCAATGCTATATTTATAACATGATTTTCTATTTCTATCAACCAATCAACGACCGTGTTTAGTTTGCCAGTTACCAAACCGTATCCCCGTTCGGAATTCGAATTAGTAACGTTCAGCACCAACGCCTCCGTTTGGCGCGAACTTGCGAAATTGGAACGGATATCTCTCGTTCCTCTCGCTTGTTCGAAATTTGAATTTTGCCGGTTAACTGGGCTCGTCCGGCCTCTTTACCATAGATAGTATATTCTTTACAGCGCTTTGTTCTTTTAGAAGTATAAACTGGGGTTTTGGCGGGAAGTCGAAAAAGTTTACGTCGTTTCATTGTATTATTTTTCTAAACTTGTGCTTTTTCCAGTATTAATGGTTAAAATTGGTGGTGTTTTACGCATTAAGTGCTGAATTACGAGCATGAGTGTGGGCAAGTGATATAATGTAGTGAAACGTGGTTTTTCGTGTTGCTTCCAAATTTCCATAGGAGCTTCTAGTAAAGTCGCCACCACTTTACTAGGGTATGACTTAGACTGGACTGTGACTAAGACTTGAAGACTTGACTTTACACGTGAAATATTCCATAACTCGATGAATAATTACAATACTTGACACTGGCTAAATACACTATGTGTGGAGCCAAAATATAAGAAAAAAAAAAAAGTATAAACTGTTTGGTGTTGAATTTTACTGATGCTGAACAAAACTTATCAAAAATTGTGTTAAGCTTAGTAAAATGCAATCTATATGTCTTTTATAATGTGCATTTTGTATAACGTGTGTAACAAAAAAAAGATTGTTTTCTCACTTCTACCAATTATATTTTAATGAAGTGGGAGTGTCAGAGCAATAGAAATGTCTACTCTTTTCAAATCGTTTCCGCAACGCATATTACTATGCTTAACTTAATGCTTTAGAGATGTTTCTCCTTTTCAAATACCTAGATCGAAATGACAAAGACCGCGATAGATTTAGAACTTACAACTGTCAAATTCATTTTTATTTGTACAACAGAATTGACATTATTGGCTAAAAAGTTAAAAAAAACTCATTAGACCTAATCTCAGTCGTAACTTGAGTCACTCAAGTTTAATCTTATAAAACTGCCACGTAACGTCCCGACCTTTCCTTCCAAGTATTTAGGCATAAATTATGTAAATATTTGTTAACTCATTATTCACTTTTTTGTTACAGGTAAGTTGGAAGAATCAGAACTTGCTGCGGAAATAGGTACCTACCTACTATTTATAGAAATATTTCTCCTTGCGATAAAATAAGTAAGTAAATAATGTATAAATTAAGCAGGTGCTTACTATGATTTAAATTTACCCATTCTACGAAGTTACGATGCTTTTTACCACCATTATTGGTGTGTGTATTTTTCACGCCAATTATGAATAAGTTTAATTTAATGTACCACACACTTAATAATAAAAACATTTTCTCATAACAGACAAATTGACGGTGAAAATGTTAAAATAAGCTTTTTAGTGGGCAAATTTTAATAAACACCCCATTTTCTTGGTAATAATTATTTCTCGTTTGATTCAAAATAAAGATCATTAATAAGTGATTATTTTGATTAAATAAATAATGTAATTTTTATTATAAGTTATTTGGAATTTTATAAATAATCAATATAAATAATATAATAAAATTGGGTCTGTAAAAAGCTTACCTATTTTAACATTTTTACCGTCAGTTGGTATTTTATGCGAAAATTTATTTTTAGAGAAAATTTAAGAGGAAAAAAGAAAGAAAAAAGAAGAAAAAAGAAAGAAAAAAGTTGAAAGTTTTCTTAATTTTAATAAAAACTTGTAGATAAGTAGGCAGGTTTTCCGATTTGTTAAGAGAGACCCCTAAAAATATGTGCTTGGATGCTCTTTAACGCGATATTTTAAAACTAAGGTCTAAATTTTCTAATATCTATTTTATTATATTATCTACTTCTTTACTGTACTGTTGCTTACCAATCACCATAACAATAAATGTTAGTGTAAATATATTATCTGAATTATTGTAACCTCACGCTGGGGAATAAAATATAAACTGAATCTGCAAAGGCGGCTACAGACGAAGCGATAGAGACGCTAAAAGCCAGATAAATTACATCAATTCATACAATTATGGGATTACATAATAAAACATTTTCAACTAACTTTTTATGGATATGTCGTTATTAACGTAACGTACCTAACAATGTTAACAAAATGATGCTCTTAAAAATGCAGCTACCTTGTCAGGTGCAAAGCTATATGAGACAAAATAGAATAAAGAAGGAACAAGTAGCAACATTGAAATCATAAAAGATGCGAATAAAGCCATTTTACGATGTAACCGACTGACCAACATATACTCACAGATTTACTAAATATATTACTACGTTAAAGTGTCGTAAACGAAGCTTTGCCACACTGAAGTGAGGTGCTCACTGCTCAGTGCTCCAAAAACTAGCCCATTTAGATAATAGTCTTGTCAACTTAGACCGGTAAACCTCACCAGGACCCTAATTCTGTATGACCACTTTACGATTCCTTGCTTCGAAACCACGCGAATTCCTTGTCTTACATAAGAAATCTGCAAAAATCTATGCTCTATGAAATGAGAACGAAACCGCGCGAAATGAATGTGGAGTTGGCGCGATTTGAACTGTCAAAAATCATATGTTCCACTGAGGCGCGTCCCGAAACATCAACCCGTCAGAAGTTACCACCACTTATGTTGATATTAAATATTCAAAATAAAACTAAAATGTAGAGTGAAGGTATTTCTAAAGGTTTTCTGACAATTTTTAATAATTACCCATGGCTTCGTTATATCACAACATAAATATAAGCCATTCCTTTATTTTAATTTTTTATCGGTTTTGGGATGAGAAATCCTTTAGTTCTAATTCGGAACGCACTCGAGGGATCCAAAGCCTGTCATAGATATTTTTTCTAGATTATACAGAATACAAAAATTGACGATTCCTTGGTGTAACACGATTTGAACAAGACACGATAACGACGGGGTTTCTATATCGTGTGGAATCGTGTGTTTTCATACAGAATTATGGCCCAGATAGACTTAAAACAAAAAGGCGAACTGGTAATGATCGCGACAATTAAACTATTGAATATGATTTTAAGTCAAATGCCGAACAAAATATACCGAAATGAAAATGAAAACAAGTTCATTATCCAATTGCAAAAAGCCGGAGTGTTAAATAGTTTTTAGCTGTTGCCTCTTAGTAGGTACAATGCGATGAAGCTTTACAGAACCTAAACTGCAAAAAAAGTGTTAAAATAAAGTTAATTAAGAGGTCACAGTGTGACAAAGAATTTGAAAAATAGGTATTTGAAGACATTATTACCGTTGCGCTGCACCCAAACAACCGAGCTGTCAATGTGTGAATGAGCCGTAGAGTATAGACTAAAGCATAGAGAGAACTTGATTATGTGTCAAGCGTACCACTTTTTTGGACACTTTTTATATGATGTGGACACTTTGATGTGAATGAGTCTGACAGATTTGTATAGAAAAACAATTGACTCGAGTCGAAACCAATGCTACGGTGCTTATCACAAGTGTAGCTAATTACTAAAGATTTGTTTCTTTCCTTCGCCACTGACGTAGCAATACGTGTGAGCAGTACAAATATAATATCGTTTTGATGATCTCTCTATGCTTTAGTCTATACTCTAAGGAATGAGCAGTTTTGCAGCGTTAAATACCTACGTGTAAATAACGCGCGTACCGCTCGCTACGTCTGTACCCCGCCTCCGCCACTCGCCGCGAGATGGCGCGATAGTAGCTCCAATGGCGTACACAATTAATACAGCACTTATCTCTCTAATTAACGATTGCAGTCCGACCTAGAATCTTTAATGAGCCTCTCGCAAGATCCGCCCCGGCTGAGATTGGTTACGCATGGCTTGGTTGCCAGCATTGGACTACAAAACTTTGCATGTTGGCACTACTTAGATCTAAGAATTAATTGATAATGCTAACTAGCAGGAAAATCCTCTTTTATATTCGAAAATAGAATTACAGTACCTCGCGGTTTCACTATATATATTATCTAACTAAACTCGATCATTTTAGCATCACATACCATTATGTTAGTTTTCTCAAACATGCTTGGAAATGTGAGTATTATTTTGACAATCTTCTTCGGGATAAATTGAAATTGCTGTACTGGAGAGCAGCGGCCGGCAAAAGTTGTATGAAAATCCATATCTGTCGTGGTTTAGCGGCCAAATAAATTACATACAAAACTCATATCTGTCGTGTGATTTACAAATGGAACGATCTTTTACTCCGAAACATGGCAACCAAGGAGGTAACTTATCAAAGGTTTTATTTAAATTTCGAACTGGCTTGCAAATAGAAAGTTTATTAGAAATAAGTAACACTTTACGGTGGGAAAAGTTATATTCAACTAAAAACTTCTTTGTTTTAATTTCCGCGCATTATTTGAGAAAAGTACTATATAAGCCTTGGCCACAAGTAGCCATTGATGGACTTGCGTATGTGTGTGCCCACATTTACACGTTCGTCCATCAATGCCTCTGTTGCTGGCCACTGCAGTAATGTACTATTGCGTCTAATGTAAAAAGAAATACGTCTCCTGAGAATTAGTATTCATGGAAATATTTTCTTATCCTTTGACTGTGATAGCTGAATCATAATGCTGATTGTATTGCCAGTGCAGAAATGATTAAGTAAATATTGTAATAATTTTCTCTATATACCTACCCACAAACTTTATAAAACTATGTACGTATATCTTACTTGCGTAGCAATAATACTACGTAATACTACTATTCATTTAGTGCTAATAATAGGAACCGTGAAAAATTAAAAAAACTATATTGATTATAAATAAATAAATAAAAATAAATATGTATGGACATTTCACACAGCGCCATCTAGCCCCAAACTAAGCGTAGTGTACTATGGGAGAACACTTAAATACTTTTTGTATGGAAATACATACGTAGAATACAATACATAACATCCAGACACAGAAAAAACACCTATGTTCATCACACAAATGTTTTTCCTGAGTGGGAATCGAACCCACAACCTATAGATCAGAAGGCAGAGCTACTACCAACTGAGCCAGCAGGCCAGTCAATAATAAACAATCTTTATTTAACAAAAGTGTATATTAATTATTTATTTCGAATTACTTGTTCGATGGGGGAATGACGTCACATACCTTTCGATTATATTTTTCCTTGTAATTAAATGCAGCATAAACTAAGCGAGATCGTCACATCGCGTGACATCTTATCTGAAAACATAGTGATTATAATTTTCATTAGTTCGATCTATAAACGGTCCCTGAAGGGCGGGCGTTGTAGAAAACTAATAAACATAGCGGTCAATAAGAGTAGGCCCAACCAGCAGAAGGTTCTGTATAAGATTTTTTTGTATTACCTACATATGTTTATTTTTAATTTTGATGTCGTTTTCTATATTTATTTTTGTAAGTTGTGTAACTTGCAAGATGTGGGTGGAATTATCTTTCTCCTGAGGTTTTTTGGATAACTACAGTATGGGGAGTTTAAAAGAGTCCTCTCATACGCACGGGCAATGCCTCCGGTGTTGTAGATGTGGACGGCGACTTACCAGATTAGCCAAAGCTTTGACGTCAAAAATCTATGAATAATCCCGTAAATTCCCAAACATGGAGCACTTTCAGAAAGAGGAGAAATGATCCTACAAGATAAGTACCGCGAGTGTCCAACTCCCATCAGGTAGGTCCTCGTGGTTTGCACCCTCTAAGATTATTTTTTTTCATGTCCAGCGCACTATTATGTTATCTAATGTCATAACAATGGTAAAATAGGAAGCTAAACGTGCCCTTTCTTCTGAACTTTCCAACCTAAAAACGTATGTTTTACATATTCATTAAATTTTAATTCTTTTTTATGTCTTCTAACTTTTCTTTAACGGGCAATGTGCCTTTATTACTCAAGCTAACTTCTACAATACTAAAAACTAAACTAAATTAAACTAATTTTAAATTTTAAATCATTCTGGAGTTAATTTAATAAAAAAAAAACATTTTCGATACCATAACCACAGGACCTAGATTATCTTCGCTACATCCTAGCTCTATGACCAAAACAAAATAGAAAATATTTCAAACTCGTTCGATAGACACGGGCCCCTAAAACGCACGCTACGCGGCGTCTACGGCGTAGCTGTAATTTTCCGTTTTTCCTTATTGCCAGTAATTGCGACACGCTTCGTCTTTATGCTAATATTTAATTAGTCCGCTAACAAGAGGACGCGTATTAAATACTGTTAGTATTAATAATTTTATTTCAAATCTTATTTGATTTTTAAAAAAGGAAGATGTTTTTTCTCTACTCAGTTCGTTCTTTTTCGTATGCACTAGAAGACTTGAGTGCGATCTTTTTTTTAGTTCCTTCTCTAAACTGTCTTCTTATTAGCGATAGTTGCCGTAGCCTACTGTTTTGTCCTGGCGCAAGAATAGGAGGATTATTGTACATTTGCCACAATATAAATGCGTCCACCTCATCTCTGCATGAACCTCAGCAGGGCCATAATTCTGTATGAAAACACAGATTCCACACGATACAGAAACCACGTCGTTATCGTGTCTTGTTCAAATCGTGTCACAGCAAGAAATCATCAATTTTTGTATTCTATATAATCTGAAACAAATTATCTATGACTGGTTTTTATCCCTCGAGTGCGTTCCGAATTAGAACTAAAGGATTTCTCATCCCAAAACCAGTAAAAATTTAAAATAAAGTAATGGCTTATATTTATGTTGTGATATAACAAAGCCATGGGTAATTATTAAAAATTGACAGAAATCTTTAGAAATACCTTCATTTTACATTAAAATTAGTTTTATTTTAAATAATTAATATTGACATAAGTGGTGGTACCTTTGGACGGGTTGATGTTGCGGAACACGCCTCAGTGGAACATATGATTTTAGACAGTTCAAATCGCGCCAATCCCAAGTTAATTCCACATTCATTTTGTGTGGTTTCTTTCTCATTTCATAGAGAATAGATTTTTGTAGATTTCATAAGTAAGACAAGGAATTCGCGTGGTTTCAAAGCAAGGAATCGTAAAGTGGTCATACAGCGTTGGGTCCAGGAGTAGCGTGAGATATTAAAATCGACATAAATTATCCCTCCTTTCTAGAAAGCATTGGACCAATTAACGATGACGCTGATCACGTCATAAACCTTTTATTGCGTTTTAATTGGACAAACGCTTTTGCGAGAGAAGAAATATGACGATTTTTATAGCTCTATGCCCTGCTGATATAAGCGATGGCTGGACACAATATTAGTATTCTAATAGTTCAAAGCCCGTTATTGCTCTAATGCTTCAAAACTGGCTGGAATGGAAAATAGCATCTATACCTTCGAATTAAAGTCTATACTATCAGCAAAACTAACCCTGTATTAATAAGTTATTAACAGCCGCGTGCAAAAACAGTTAAGCGCTTTGTGGCAATAAATAACACGTGAAGGTTTATAAAGCCTTGAAAGGGTCATACAAAATATTATTGCGACAGGGTACTAAATGGTAATGTTTTAGGTTCTATTGTAAAGACCCCGTAGAGAAAACATAAGTTTTTCCCACGAAAAAAGGGAAATTATTCACAGTACCGTAGTGAGCATGTCGAAACACGTTGCCTCATGCGTTACGAGTGACGTATGTGAGTGGTTCTTAGAAGGGGTTAGTACAATTACATTAACAGAGAGCTTAATGTCTAGGTTTCACAATCCTCAGTTAATTTTAATCTACCGTCAAACGTCTCAACACAAAAAAATACATCAAATCTTACGCGTTTTTTGCATCTTACACGCTGGATCTATGGACGATGGGTTTCCTGGGTTACAGTGCTACAAGATGTTGCCAGCTTACATTTAATACAAATAAAATTGTAATCAATTAATTTCTGATTTGTCGATGGCTCCTGGAAGAGCCGGTGGGTCAAAAACGGGTGAAAGGTCAAATTCTAGTTAAGCGTAAATATGTTACACTACTTCGGTATTAACCGTTCTTAAACTGACCTCTTACTTGTGACCTTGCACGTCTGTGTTTGAATAGCTTAAAGGTCGAAAGCATTTTTTTAAATTTTCAACCCGCATGAGATGGTTCCGCCATTTAAAAACAAAAACAGACTTGAAAAAATCCATAAGTACAATTATTATTCAGCCTGCTCACAAAATTTCATTAAAACCAGTTGAGAAATCCGACCTGGGGGCGTACTGTGAGCGCTTAGCGCGATTAAAAACAGAGCCTACACTGGATCGCTTGTCAAAATCCTCATACAAAAAACAAAGCGATCCAATATTGGCTCTGTTTTGAATCGCGCTAAGAGCTCACAGTACGCCCCCTGTAGAGGACAACAGCCTAACAGCCGGACAGCCAGACATCCGGACATCCGTCAGACATAGGAAATATTTTTTGCCCAAGCTGCCAAAGAACTCGCTTCGCTCGCGTTTCGCACTCGCTCGGTCAATCTCATCACACACACACCATCAGCTGGAAGATGTCCACTGCTGAACACAGGCCTCCCCCATAAAACGCCACTATTACGGACACTTATCATAGGCGTTTGCCATAATCACCACGCTCAGCAGACGGCTTGTGATCGCAGAAGATTTGAATATACCGAAGAGAATGCTGCTGCCCATTCCGTGGATATTCCCTTAACCTTACGGCACCCACGGGAAGAGATAGGGTGGTCCTATTCGCAAACTGGGACCACACCGCTCCGTCAATAGTTTTAAATTATCATCGCTTTATGCTATACAATGTGTGGGTGTATCCCTTAAAAATGTAAGAGAAACTGAACTACAGGCGGAGTCTTAAAACAAAAGCGTACCAATTAATAAACCAATCAACATATTCATATGAAAGAGCACCGCCTACAACATATAGCATACGTCAGTTTCCTCAGATAATGAATTCGAGTACTTTATTGATAGTATCTCCAAGGCAACCTATTCAGTAATGGTTAATGACCCGAAAATTAAATTAAATTGTACATTGTACGGCTTGAATAAGTGCTTGTGTAAATAAAACTTAGGAAAGAGATTTTAGTGTAGAATATACTGCCTACATATGAACGCTTAAAGTGGTGCTCTGTGGGGGAGGCCTGTGTGGACGTCTTCAGGTTGTTGATGATGATGAACGTAGATGTTTGTTCTGTGTCTGGGTATCATTTATGAAAAAATGTTTCGAAGTATTCTATCAGTTATCTGGTTTTCATGGTACAAGCTTTTCTTAGTTTGGGACTGATGGCGCTGTGTGAAATGTCCATAAATATTCATTTATTTACTCGTATGATGCCTGTTTTTACGTAACTTAAATAAATGTCTTTTTGTCAACATTTTTGTCTGTGTGCCTACTCTGACAGTTTTATAGATAAGTAGCATTTATAGTCCTTTGTGGTTCATATAGTCACTTTAATTAATAACTTGCGGTCTATAATTATTATTTTTAGTCTAAGTACTAACACGGTTCACGGCGATTGAGACCTATAATGATTTCAGATGAGAATTTTGTTGCATACTTTTAAAGCGTAAATTTTCAGGGGTTTAAACTTACCTACTTTTTATTGAAATGACTCAAAAAATCCTCATTCTTAAAAACTCATTATCATCATCATCAGCCCGAAGACGCCACTGCTGAACATGGGCATCCTCCAAAGAGCGCCATTTTGAGCGGCTGCTTGCTTCCTGCCTTAATGGTGTGGGGTTTGCCTTAAAAACTACATAGGGAGAAAATCCTTCCTTCCGTCCTTTCTTAATTATTGTTTGGAATCCTTTGTGTTTTTTGAATGCTATTACTTTAATACATATCCTTGTATTTAATTGAAAACTGCATTTAAATTGTAAATCATAATCCTTGGCACATAAAAACAAGCCAACTTAGCCAACCAGGTAAACTGAAATAATTAATTTTGTCGATTAACTGATTGCCCTTTGGCTTGATAAGTACTGTTGTCCTTTAAAAATAACTAAATAGTAATTGCTTTTGTTCTTGGTACGGGCAGGTACAAAAGATTCACTCCGCGAAAGCGTTTCTTGGTACAACGCAATAAAGCACATTTCAGCTCGCATAGTGCGAGCCTAAAATTGACGACTACTAGTCGCCCCCTCTTTCTAGCATAATATTATATCTGGTGACGCGTTAGGTTTTTTTTATGAGAATGAATGACGTGACGAGCTAGTCGTTCACGCGATGTTAAGCGACACGGCCGCCCATAACAGTTGCAGTGTCACTCGGAACTTTGAAATAATAAAGTTTCGCGTGACTCTGCACTGCGCACGTCATCCTGAGACATCCCACAGTCTAGTAATCAGATTACTAGACTGTGAGATCAGATCATAAAGTCTCATTTGCCCATCAATTTCACTAGGTTAGGTTAGGTTAGTAAATTTGCCATCAACTATTACTTAACATGGGCCAGGCCAGCCAGGTCAGCCAGGCCAGCCAGGCCAGTCGCTTTATGAAATAGGTGCCAGGCTCACGATGTATTGGTAGTTTTGTACCTAGAATGAGAAGTGCTCCAGGCTTGGTTCGTGCCTATTAATTTATACATAGATATAGAAAAGATAAATACAAGAATTTCCAAAATCATCATCATAACTCCGCCTACTGCAGGGTAGTTAAGCCCCATTTACTCATTAATCCCATCCTTGAGATTCTTGGCTAGTTAACTTGCCTGCAAGAGCTTCATCGTCGACATCTTTTGGAAAAGGCTTTAGAACAACCTCTTTTGGAAAAAGTCCTCTGGAGGACTGGACTGACTGTTTTATAGTGCAATAGCGACATCACCATTAACGAAGTCTTATCCATCTCATCCTGTCTTTCACCTTTGTACTTTATATCTAAAGCCTTGTCTCACTGGGAGAAATTGTAGGCCATAATACTGCTGGCCAAGTGAGCAATGGCGGCCGAGCGGTAGCATGTGCGCTTCGCAATCTTACGGCACCGGGTTCGATCCTCGGCCCTGCACCTATGATTTATCTAGTAAGCTATGTGCAGTTTGCAATGCCATCGCTCCGTGCTTCGGAGAGCACGTTAAGCCGTCGGTCCTGGTTGTCATAAGAACATCTATGGCAATCGTTACGGGTAGTCAGAAGCCTGATAGAATCTCACGCCTGATCTAACCATCCATGTTACTGATTCCTTATGGATTGCGAGGTCAGATAGCAGTCGCTCGTGTAATTCTGGTAGCTCGCCGCTACAGGTTAGACTGGGAGCCGACCCCAATAACAAATGGGAAAAGGGCAAAGAGGATGATGAATACTACTGGCCAAGTGCAGGTTGGTGCAGGCCCCTTACGACGTTGTTCTGAAACAAAATATAGTTTATCTATTTGATATCGCTGTTAAAAGAAATGTTTTCTTGTCCCAATGACTTCTCCGATTGGTAAAGTTGCTTAATTTTGAACTTGACTAGTAGAACTTCTATATAAATTCAATATTCAATAGGCACGCGCTACTACAGTTATATTAGAAACTAGCTGCGCCCCGCGGTTTCACCCGCGGATAAAAAGTAGCCTATGTGTTAATCCAGTACATTAGCTATCTATATTCCAAGTTTCATCCAAATCCGTCCAGCCGTTTGAGCGTGAAGGAGTAACAAACATACACACATACACACAAACACACATACACACGTACAAACTTTCGGCTTTATAATATTAGTGTGATCATTCTCGCAAATCTTTGAACACCACTTCCAAAATATATTTATATGCCATAAAAATGTATTTCCATTGACAAAAATAACAGGAATCCATCAGCTGATATGATAGTCCAACGGCCGGCCCGCGGCGGAAGTGACGTCACGTGTGCGTGCGCCCTTATTGCGTATTCAGAACGTGTGCGCGCGGCCTTATAGCTTTTACCGGTGGATCAGGAATATGGTATTTTTTACTTTATAACTTGGCAAAGTTTTATGTTGTAGAGAAATTCAGTAAACCAAAATAAAGTATTTGTGCCTCTTATTTGTTGAGTGAATTCAATGTTCTTATTCATCATCATCAACAGTCTGAAGCCGTCCACTGCTGAACATAGGCCTCCCCCAGGGAGCAGAGAGCGCCTCTTTGAGCGGCTGCTCCTGCATCCATCGGTTTCTCGCGGCTTTTACCAGATCGTCGGCCCACTGAGTGGGAGGCTGGCCTACGCTGCGTCTTCCGGTTTGTGGTGGCCACTCGAGAACCTTTCTTCCCCATCGGATGTCAGAAAATACCGCAGCTGTTCTTATTATCAACTTCAAAATCGGTATCGGGAGCCGTTGGATGCGGGAGGCAAGCACATCCGCTCAAAGTGGCGCTCTGTGGGAAAGGCCTATGCTCAGCACTGGACGTCTTCAGGCTGTTGATGATGATGATGATGTCCCGTGGGTGTCGTAAGAGCCGGCTAAGGGAATATCCAGGGAATGGGCAGCAGCATTATCGTCAGTACATTAAAATCTTCTGGGATCACCAAGCCGCCTGCCAAGCGTTGTGATTATGGCAAATTTAATCCCCGCTATGATAAGCGTCCAAAGTGGCGTTTTATAGTGGAGACATATGTTCAGCAGTGGACGTATTTCGGGATGATGATGATTAACAAAATACAACTTTATCAATTATTCCGTTTATTAATTCTTCGATCTCATAAAAATGTTAATTTAAGTTGAAACATAGTTGAGACTAAAAGTTACTAGGTAATTCTTATTACCTATATTCATCTTCATTAACGAAATGCTTGTCAGTTTCGGGAGCGGTCGCCTGCAGTCAAGGATGTCGGCGCAAGAGTGGCGCAACTGTGTCGCAACGCAAACGTATTAATTGCTTCACTGCGCACAGGGTGATGCCAAATACGCCTTTGTATTTCGTTGAATTAATTACTAGTAACTGCTAACGGTAGACCTCGCGAGCACAAGCGTTTTTGCAACAATAATTGTGTTCAGTCTGAGCATAATCCTATCAATAGCCGTTGAAGAAGTCGAACTACTGAACACAGTAGGCCTAACACATAAAACACCAGTTTTGAGGCTTATCATAGAGGCGGGGGTTTGCTGCTGCCCATTTCCTGGATATTTCACTAGCCGGCTCTTACGGCACCCGCGGGAAGAAATCGGCCAGCACTCATTTTCCTGTTAGTCTACACAGCTGTACAAAAGCCTTTCTACAACTAATCCTACTTCTGCACACATACTTATATGTTTATCATGTGTCTAATACTCCATAGCGAGACTAAAACAACCTGTGCACCTACAGTTAGCGGTAACCGTGCGAAAATCTGATAAAAACTTTAACTACGTATTAAAGATATATTTTTTCTGAGACAATAGTCTCTCAGTGTGTACACAGACCATATGCACCGCGTTTTTTTTCAACTTAATTAGTCGTTTGCCTTTCTAAACTGGAGGTCAGGTAATCAAATTAAGATGAGGTATTTAATTTAAGATGGTAATTTTGGAAACTTGAGTTTCAGATAACGGTGTTTCAAAATTAAGTAAAGCTGGTATACTATATTGAACTTTGCTTGCATTAATAGCACTATGCTATTCGGTATAGCTGGTTTGATTATAAATTATTTTGCAGTCTCAAATACAATGGTTTTTTGCAGTCATTCGTAGGAAAATCAAGCATTTATTTGAACGTAATTGGATTTGCTAAAAATGATAAATTTTTATCTATAGTTGATGGCAAAAAGGTACATTATGACCGATAAAGGTAAGGTTAGACTGAGTGAAGGATGAGATAAATGTCTGTGTCAGCTAAGAGACTAATGTGAAATGGAAGACTGACAGAAGTAAATGGAAGAGAAGGATATGTTGGACACAACCTTATACCCAATAGGAGTAGGTGGTTGAGAAAGTTACACTACCTTGGTTATTGTGGTTCTGCCATAAATCAATCATATATATACTAATCAATTAGGAGAGTTTTCACTAGGTGCAAACCTATAACCAACACTATACCACGAAAACAGCTAGTTTCAAGGATAAATTAGATTTTGCAAGATCGTCCAATCTAAGGCGGTGCTCACACATTCATAAATCGCCGTTGGCCGACAATGAAACTGGCGCTAATAAGAAGTGTTTTCGCACGAGCGTTGCACCCGTGCGCCGAACTGTTGCGCAAAAAAGCGCAGGTTGCGCCACAGCGCGGCGAAGGGCGGTGTATTGTTATCGTGTATGCAGCTTTTTATTGGGCGAGGGTAGAGTTGAAGCGGGAGCGAGGTCAAGATATTTTCTCCAATTCGCTTATGCTTAAAACAAAAGCTACATAGCAGGTGAGATTGCCATATAACTCGTAAGTTAGCTAGAATGGTCATGACTCTCCATAGATTTACACTTTTAGTGGAATTATGCCCATCTGCACTAAAGTTTGACAGGTCCTAAGTACGCACTTACGTGCCTACCTACCTACCCAAATGCGTTGCAGTAGGATTTCAGAGGATTGGGTTTAATTGGCCAAGCCGAGGTTCGTGCGCCACGATTACCCAAGAGTCAGTTGCTTCCTACTTTAAGGGGCGCAGCGCCTTACGCGAAACGTTTCCTGAAAGAGGCTCCAATAGTTTACTGCATATTATTATAACGCTTACCACTCCACAAATCGCTAACCGCTACATCTCCTGACACACCGCACCGTCCATTTTGTGCAATACAGTCCTTTGTCGAATAATTATGCCTAATGTTATAGAATCTGTTTTTCTTGTCCAACATTATGTCTAAACCCTTGTCCCACTTCATTATGACTAAGCAAACGGAATTATGGCAAAAAGATACTATTGTATAGCAAATTGTATAATGAGAGTTAGCCTCGGTTTGTCATGTGTTATGGTTTTTGTAGAGCAGTGGCCATAAATTATAAGAGCGTATCTAATCGAGAGTAAGGTCATATTCAGGCTAAGGGTGCTGGTTTGATGTTCTTGATTGATCAATTCATCTGGTTGGTCCCATCTCAATAGATCTCATCTATAATCTGTACGGGATTAGCTTACAGTGACAAATAATCGTTATTTTTCAGTAATTAAAGTGACATATTAAACATTGGTGGGTGGAAATCGATTTCTGAAAATATTCATGAAAACAGCTAGGCATTCAGTATTGTGGCATTGTTGAATTTACCTAAGATAACCAATATGACCGGATTGTGTCACTTATTTTTACAAAAATATACGTACCAGTCCAAGTGACCGATATAGCTCTTAGAGTTAGTAAGTTGAAGTGGCAATGGGCAGGCCACATCGCTCGTAGAACTGACAACCGATGGGGAAGAAAGGTTCTCGAGTGGCGACCACGAACCGGAAGACGCAGCGTAGGCCGGCCCCCCACTCGGTGGACCGACGACCTGGTGAAAGCCGCGGGGAGCCGATGGATGCAGGAGGCGAGCAGCCGCTCAAGGTGGCGTGCTCTGGGGGAGGCCTATGTTCAGCAGTGGACGTCTTCAGGCTGTTGATGATGATGATGATACGTACCAGTCCAAGGTGCAGTTCTGGATAAATATATGTAATTCAGGGCATGCGTTCAGCCTCGGATTGGGATTGGGTAACTTAGCATAGGTCACCACCCGGCCCAGTTGGACATCGAAAACATACTTAGAAATACATACATATTAATCGTACGATGAGCTGACTCATTCAGGTGAAATATTCAGTGGAAAGTTTGAATTTTAGCTAGATTGACCAATACGAAGCTTTCAGCCAAATTCATTTAGTAATCGTATGCTTAGAAAATTGTCAAAATATACGTATACCGCTCCAGATTGGGTGATCCGACCGCTTTTGGCTTACAAATGTAGCATCACCCTTCACAAATACCTATCAAAATGGTCAAATGGCCAGTCTCATCCTCAAAGAACAAAAATACTTTGCGTATTTAGACGACATACTTGTAAATTAATTTCAATAATTATAATTTTGTATAAATACGAAAACACAGCACGCAGTCCCTTTTTTACGAACGAACCGTTGCTTACATATCTTTAGTTTCATACTAGAATTATGAAAGATCTTGGTAAAATTCAAAAAACCTTCAATCGTGTAGTAAAATTGAAACATGGCGATGCTCCTTAGAGCGTATCTACGACCCGTAACCTTAACGTCAGCGTTCACGTTGCGTTAATAGAGTTTCTCTAACATATAACGGATTAATATCAGCTATAACTCATCTGGACCCGCCCACAAAAGTAAGTACCACCTACCGTCTGGGTTTACTTGTGAAAGGAATCGTTTTGGGTAACTTTGATGCTATTAAAAGAAGTGTTTTGTATGTGACCATCAACATTATTCAAGCATGTCGTACACTAGATTTTGCAATGAGTGAGACTGTATGAATTCGATTCTCCGATTGCCAAATTCTTACCGCTGTACACAGTAAGTAATAACTACGTGTAGGCAAATTAATTTGATAGATTATCTGAGGTAAGAAACGTGATTGCCTCAGAGTTCTTTATAGTAAGCATATAGATATCAGGACACTGTTCAAATTGTAGCTAGCTCGGCGTAAGCGAGCGTTGCTGTTTCAGTGTGCTGGAAAGTGAAAAACGTGCCTCTTTGATTTTGTGAACAGACATAATGTTTTAAGATTCATTTCAATGGATCTCACACCATTTGTCCCTTTTTGAACTCTTTCCTACACGTCACATCATAACTCCACTTCCATCAGTTTCTCCAAGGCCTATGCGCATGCGTTGTTCTTTCACCTTTGCTCCACTTGCAAAGCCAACCACCCGTGACGGTACGCACCATCGCTCCAACCCATAGCTTACACATCACCACCTTACACCCTTGAAATAAGACTCAGAATGGCGTAAAGGGGGGTGAGCTAAATCGTCTTATGCCTCGTAAATTACAGCTTCCTCTTTGAATTTTAATGGCATGAACAAATCGGTTCGAGATTTGTATGTAAAGCAGTTGTAATTAGAGAGAACTTGAACCAAGACGTGATTTCAATTGAATGTAAAAAGTGTAATGAATTCATTGATCCTTTTTTTAGGTGTTAAAATTATTTTTATTTTTATTTCGTATGCATCAATATTCTGCCAATGGTGCTTTTTGTTTGTTCTAGACTGGACTATTCATTTTCAACTATCAAAATCTATCATAATTCTCCTCTTCATTTTTGTAAGACGTTCTCCCCATCTGCACAAAGCGTTTTACTTTAACATTTATTATGCGAACTGCAAATGGGCATTACCCTAGCGTGTTTGTATCCTGCAAAATATATCTGGCAGTTTACATTGCAAGACTGAAACGGTATCTTCTAAACAAACATGTTCCATCGTTGCTCGCATTGTCACTTACAATCACTTTTTAACAATGGTAAAAGACATGCATATCAAAGTTAATAATATCCTTTG
Source organism: Ennomos quercinarius (assembly GCA_910589525.2). Taxonomy (NCBI): domain Eukaryota; kingdom Metazoa; phylum Arthropoda; class Insecta; order Lepidoptera; family Geometridae; genus Ennomos; species Ennomos quercinarius. Next base: position 7,631,781 of record OU342510.1, read on the forward strand.
AAAAGGTATATTACAATGACTTCAATAGCTTTAATTCCGTACATGGGTGGCGTAAAGTAAATAACTGAATCTGAATCTGACTGCAATACTTATTGTAGTTAATAGGTCCAACAGCAAGAGACCAGACGGCTTGATCTTGGTACCGTGGAAAGGTGGCAAATGCCTGGTATGGGATGCCACCTACGACAACATGGTCGCTGCTAGCCATCTGGGTCGTACTGCCCACACTCCGGCAGCGGCAGCGGTAGAGGCCGCTTGCAAAAAGCGGCTGAAATACGCAGCGTTGGAGCCCCACTATTATTTTGTGCCCATCGCTGTGGAGACCATGGGCAGTTGGAGAGCTGAAGCGAAGAGCTTGGTGGCTGAGATAGGGCGTAGGATGGCCGAAAGGTCGGGTGACTCCCGCTCCGGCACGTTCCTGGTGCAAAGGTTGACCATTGCCATCCAGCGCGGCAATACAGTAAGCGTTATGTGCATCTTTGCACCAGGAACAGTAAGGGGTGGGTTATTGGAGTGACTTAATGTGTTTAATGTAACGTTTTATTTAATTTAAAATAGGTATATGACAATTATTGTAATTTAAATTATAATTATTGAGTTTTTGTGGTCGTCAATTGAATCAAGAGGTGGTGGTAAGGCTCCTGGTGTGACAGTTTAAATGCTAGGTCCCATAAACTTCAAAATTAACAAGAGATACCATTTAAGAATTTTAAAACATATTCATTACACCTCATCTATTTCTAAACAGAGACCGTGATCCACAAAGCCAAACTAGGTGACACGGAGAAGCCGTGAGATTCTCACACAATTGTCTCACACTCTTGACTTTCACGAATATTTTAATTAATCGTGTCACCAATTTAATTTAGTTTAATTGCTGTAACGTAGCGAGTGGTAGCGCTTGGCATAGTTTCTGTTAATTGGAAGTCTAGAGATGTTTGCGATGACTACTTTTTGCTAAACGTGTAAGAATGATCTCGCTTATGGTATTTCTCAATGGTTTGAAATCACAGACCTAGAATATTTTCACTGTGTCTATGTTTGAAAAAAATGTTTATAATCTTTTAGTCAGTTGATTTTCCCCTAATTTGTGGTTTAGCTCAAGGAACTTCCATAGTACATATAATTTAGTATAGAACTTCCTTGGTTTGGCTCTATATGATTTCACATGATCTTCCCTCTCGTTGTTTATACTGAGAATGAGAAGGAAGGGTGAGAGGGGAGAAAGAAGAGAAGTACAAAGTAGCAAAAAGAACTTTTAATGTATACTTCCCAGTATACTTATTTATACCACTACTCACCACTACCACTTTTTCTTTTTTTTACTTTTTTTACTTTTTTTTTTTTGGTACCTTTTAGATTTAGGTTATGTTATCAAAATAAGTAGAAAGCAGTTTTGTTTTCGGTTGAATGCTAAGTAATTCTGCCCATCTAAGAGGATAAGATCAAACTTTGTTCAACAAATGGTGTCATTTGAGGAAAGTTGAAGTGATTAAAGAAGTCCTGACTCATGAGCTCATGACGCTGCCTAGAGTGATGTTTGAAAATTATTAAAACTTAACAAAGCAGAGGGTAATACCGATCCTGTCATATCTTTAAGCGATGGTGACTACCAATCAGGTACCATTAAAAAAAATAACGCAACATAATACATTACGATATTTCCATTTAAAAAACACCTCACGCCCCCAAGTTTACATAGAACACACAAATATTATGACAAACTCATAGACCATTACGTTTATTAATAAACATTAATATTTACAAAACAAACAAACACAGAATAAACTGTTATTATAGTCATACCGTGAAGTATCAAAGAGTTTACACGCCTTTTAATCAAAGGAAACTATTCATTATGACTGGCCATCGATTAAGATTACACGCAATTGGAAAGTCAATTCAATTATCTAAGCAATAAAGCTCAAATCGTTTTAACAATCATAGCCGTGAATGCATCAATTAAAACCATATAGCTCACGTCCCTTGATAAGGTTTTGTTCAAAAGTAAGTCCTTTTACGTGTGGGTTTAGGTTTAAAATTGTGTTTATGTTGTTATGTTTTTTATGAAAACTGATGATAGGTTATAAAATTAGTCGCCAGAGAACCAGTGAGTGGTGGAAGATGTGTAGAATAATTATGTTAAAATGTGATAGTTTTATCGTAGCATCTATGATTTCATTAAGTGTTACTTTTTAACACCTTTTTTAATTTATTGTGTTCATTCACAGGAATGAATGAGCACAATAAAGTTAGTACAATTAAACAAATTCATCATTACGTAATTATGTTGGTGGGAAATAACTTATAGGACTCCTGTTTTCTTATCATACTTAGGCCCGATTTTACCAACGTTTATTCCAAGTATACGGCTATTCGTTACTCTTGGATACAGCTAATTGACAAATGAAATTACACAAAAAAGACGCCATTTTGTTTGTATCCAAGGAATAAGTCTTATTCCTTCACAAAATTGGTGGTATAAGGGATATATTCGCGTAACTCGGTTGTTCTCGGAAAGTTATACCTGGAATAAAATTTATTCTAGTTTGGTGAAATCGGGCCTTACCAGATAAACATATTAAGAGTTTATTAAGATTTGTTTCGTTCTATGAGTCTGTTCTAAGGTCTAAAGTTTTAATTAAGTCTTGTTGTTGAAGTAATATTTATTCTTCTTCTCGTGTAGGCAAGTGGTCAGCCCTGGTGTCACAATTTTTACGCCGCCCCAAGGCTTCTGACTTGGCTTAACGACTGTTGTCTTACGACAGGAGCCGCGGGACTGACGCGACGGCTTAACGTGCCCTCCGAAGCACGGTAGCGTTCAGTTGTAAATACCACTTTTTGCTGTAGCGGTCACCCATCAAAGTAGTGACCGCAGCGAACGTTACTTAACTTTACCGATCGGTTACAAACAACTAGTTGTGCTTCGCTATAAGCGAAGCACAACTAGTTGTTACGTAACATTTATTTTAAAAAAATATTAAAAACTACAGTTTTTTTATGCGATTGAATGACGTCACGAGCTAGTCGTTCACCTGATGCTAAGCGACACGGCTACCCATAACAGTTGCAGTGTCACTCGGAACTTTAAAACAATAAAGTTTCGCGTGACGCTGCACTGCGCACGTCACCCTGAGACATCACACAGTCTAGCAATCAGGTAAAATAAAAATAAAAATTTAAAAAAGAAATCATCGAATCATTAAAATCATTATTTCAAAATAAACAATGTTTATTAGTCCCTTGCTTAAAAATAAATAAATTGTTTAAAACCCCTTCAAAGAAACAAAAACAATTTCATAATATAGATGGGTGACTAGAAAATCGGCTTTAGACAGCTCTGCGTTACCGCACATCTATAATATTCTGAAAAACGCAAGAATTTTCACGCATCGCTTGCTATTCAATCCTGACTCATCTCTGCATAAATGTATAATGTATAATTGTTAAAGCCAATGTAATACCTAATTGTAAAGCCGATGTATAATGATGCCTATAAAGAAGCGTATTTATGGCAAAGTAGTGCAATATGCATGAGGAGCTGTTTCCCATGACGGACGGTATACATAACAGTACCGCCGAGATTGAGTTTTATATTTATTATGTTTTTTGCGCTAATTGCTGGGGTCAGTTAACTTTGAACCCGTTGGTTTATTGTGTTAAGTTATGAGGGATAGAGTTAGCAAACGTGTTACTTTAAAGAACTATAAAGAGACATTTATGTAACCTAATGTATTGTTTTTAAATTTAACAGATAGGTACAGCATCTGATCTAATTCCACTTGCAACCTTACTCATAAACATTCATCATCATCAACATCATCATTAACAGCCTGAAAACGTCCACTGCTGAACATAGGCCATACCGCAGAGCGCCACTTTGCGCGTCTACTTGCTGCCTTCGCATCTATCGGCTCTCCCAGTTTTTACCAGATTTCGATCTACTAATAGAGGGCCTACGCTGTGTATTCTGGTTCGTGGTCGCCACTCGAGAACTTTTCGGCCCCATCGGTTGTCAGTTCTACGAGCGATATGGCCTGCCCATTTTCTTTTAAACTTGCAAATTCTAAGAGCTATATCGGTCACTTTAGTTCTGTGGATCTCCTCATTTCGGATCATATCTCGGTAATAAACGTTGCTTAGGTAAAGTTAATCAATGTTTAAAATACCCTGTCCCGTTTTCGCTCGTGATATTTCACGTCAGTGAGAGTTTTTTTGCGTCCACTGCTTAACATAGGCCTCTAAAATTAGGAAGAAGGGGGGGGGGGGGGGGGGGGTTCACCATAATCACTAGACGCTTGGTGTAGGCGTCTTCGTGACTGCAGTATAGATTATAATGTAGGCCGAAAAGAATGCTGCTGCCCTGGAAAGAGACTTTATGATCGATCTCACAGTCTAAATCTTTCTTTTTTTCTTACATTTTGGCTCCACAGGTCAGGGGGGGGGGGGGGGGGGGGGGGGGGGGGGGTATTAAGTCAGTGTCAAGTATTGTAATTTTTCATCGTGTTAGAATATTTCACGTAAAGTCAAGTCTTAGTCACAGTCTGGGTAGTCAATAGTCATAGTGTAGTCTAAGTCACAGTCCAGTCTAAGTCATGCCCTAGTAAAGAGGTGGCAACTTTACTAGAAGCTTCTATGGAATTTTAGAAGCAACACGAAAACCACGTTTCAGGACATTATATCACTTGCCCAGACTCACGCTCGTAATTCAACACTTAATGCGACACCAATTTTAAACATTTACACCGAAAAAGCACAAGTTTTGAAAAATAATACAATGCAACGACGTGAACTTTTCCGCATTCTCGCCTAAACCCCTAAATCTTTCATTTTTCATTCTAAAAATCTTATTACTTAGACTGCTGATGTCTCAGGATGACGTGTGCATGTGCACCGTCACGCAAAACTTTATAGAATATATAAACTGAGTCACACTGCAACTACTAGTCAGCATTGACGCATAACAACAGTTGAACGAAAGCAAAAAAGCTATACTCTAACCTCACCATTGATGGTACAAGCATCGAATTGTCCCACTAGTACCATTGATGGTACTACCTGGGGCCGTACCGTGAGCTCTTAGCGCGATTCAAAACAGAGCCTACACTGGCTCGCTTGTCAAAAAAACAAAGCGATCCAATATAGACTCAGTTTTGAATCGCACTAAGAGCTCACAGTACGCCCCCTGGTACTAGTATACTATTTATTTACAACGTTTCACAATCGAGTAACCGTGTGAATCCGAGAGTGCAACCCGGAAGAGTATAAACGCATGGCGTCACGGGCCGGGTCACAGTTACTTGCTGACTGACTGAATAATTCTCCTTCGTCATTATCAGCATCTTAAAGAGGTCGGTTAAACAATATTGTTTTTTTGATGAAGCATCGACCTTCATCGTTTAATTATGAGCTTCTGGAAGAGGGCATTAATTTAAGGAATGTTGGACGTACGGATACCTGTACACTTAATTGTTAAATCAGTGGCAAAACGACAGCATTAGACTGGATATTGGTCTTTTTGATACCTACCTATCTAGAGCTGAACTCTTGCAGAAAAGTCCTTCTACCTAGTGAAACTGACTATCCGTTCTTAGCCGGATCGGTAACGACAAACCACATTGGCTGTGGTCAAAACATGGAAGAGTGACTGCCACTAAACGTGGTATTTACAACTAAACACTACCATCCTTCGGAGGGTACCTTAAGCTGTCGGTCCTGTTTGTTGTCTTAAGATAACTGTGGTCTTTTTTAGTCGTTTTCAAGATTATTGACATAAATAATCGAATTTCTAAATATCTTTTAGACCTCTCCACAACACTAGAAATTTTTCGCTAGGGACTGTATCCCCCTTACTAATAAACATTGTGTAGCAGATTTATAGTTGTTTAGTGTTTTGTCTTTCTCTGTTGAGTTTGAAATGGGCAAAGATAGAGCAAGAGAAAACACTGAGTAGCTATTCCACTTTTACATAACAACCTATCATCTCATAAATCACTTCAGCAGGGCTAGATAGAGCATGAGCTAAGAAAATCAACATAATTGTCTTTCCTCTCGAAAAGCATTTAACCAATGACTGATCACTTCATAAACTTTTCTTGTGTTTTTATTGGTCCAGGGCCCCAATTCCCTATGAAAACACAGACTCCACATGGTAAGAAACCACGTCGTTATCGCGTCTTGTTCAAATCGTGTCACAGCATTAGAAATACCTTCACTTGACATTAAAGTTATTTTTATTTTGAATAAATATTGACATAAGTGGTGGTAACTTTTGACGTGTTGATGTTTCAGTGGAACATTATGATTTTTGACAGTTCAAATCGCGCCAATTCCAAATACATTTCGCGCGGTTTCGTTTTCATTTCATTGAGAATAGATTTTTGCAGTCTTCTTATGTAAGGCAAGGAATCCGCGTGGTTTCGAAGTAATTTAAGGAATCGTAAAGTGGTCATAAAGAATAGGGCTATGAGTTTGCTCGATAAAAGAGATAATTTTGTCGAGTCTTATGATAGTCCTGCAGACCTATCATTAGTGATCCCCTGTCACCCATTTCTCCCATCACGTCGTCGTGAACTCTTGGTTACACCCGGAAGGTCGTCCGTCACGGTCAGCTACGTACAACTACCGGCCCCTGATTACCTTCGCGGCTAATTACCTATGAGACCTTTAATGACAAAGGTAAGGGAATTGACATCTATGATAATTAAATAGATGTCACGTGGGATAGTTCTTATGGGTTGTTAAGCGACACGGCCGCCCAGTTGCAGTGTCACTCGGAACTCTAATATATAAAAGTTTCGTGTGACCACAGTTGTCACTGCATCACGAGATCCTGAAGACATCGACACTAGACTGTGAGATCAGTACCCCTAGTACGAGTTTCGATAGTTTACTAAAACATGATTCGTTTACGTTTCCTCCCATACATTTTTCTGCAGCGCCCCTACCGGTCACGTTGATGAACTAAAAATGGCAGTACGAGTTTAAAATGGAGTCGCACGTATTCACGTATTCGAAAACCTGAGAAGTTTTCGAGCCGTTTATGGCATTTTGGTAGTACGAGTTACCATTGTGACAAGTTAGCGTTGGTAAACGTTAACGTGGTCGAACATTTTGATAGTTTTATAACTCACTGAATTAATTTTAGTGAGAGTGTACAAACGAGTAGCCAATTTTGCGAATATCATGTTATTTCACCAGTATTTTGCATGTTATGCAGACTTTATAACCATAATGATTTGCCTACTTAATTTATGACAATGAGGCACGGCACAAAATATTTAAATGCCTATTTCTTTTGATGCATTAAAAGCTTAGGTATAGGTAGGTACTTAGGTACAGAGAAGCCTAAATCGTAGGTATGAGATTTCAAAGAATATCACCGAGACAAGGCTTTATAGATTCATGCTGGAGACCAAGGCAAGATAAGTTCTCATCATCACCATAATTATTACCTATCAATCGGTATTAGTTCACTGCTAGAAATAGGCCTGCCTATAATTAATCTAGGTATCTACCTAAGTACTACTTTCTGCTTTTAAACTATGTTCCAGTACCTACATAAATAATAATATCTCGATGGTTTAGCCAAACAAGGATTATCATAGTGATTGATTTCTTTATCTAATGTCTCTCTAAAGCTCAAGAAACTATTATACAATGAAATTGTTTTCCCAAAGTACTTAACTAGGTACCACCTATTTGGATTTCTTCACATAAAGATGGTTGAGAGCCATAGTTACTTGGACAATAGGTAGGTACTTTAGTTTAGGAAAACGTTTCTGGCTGAAATTAAGGCAAAATAGTAGTTGTACATAGGTAAATCAAAATAATTAGGTTGGTACTTACCTCGGTCACAAATAATCCTCAGTTAAATGTTATGTAGTAAGGTACTAGTTATGTTTGATAATTTTATGCCCTTCGTGTAATATCTACATACTTTCTTGAATATGTACTTACCTATGTTAAAGGCATAATAATTCTATGCTATAAAGTATTATGTAGATACCTATTTACACTTTCATCGGTGAAAATGAATGTTGAGAATTAGATCAGCAGTTCCGGATATGTTTTTCTTTCATTTCACCTAAATATATATTCTACCTCATCATAGTGTTAATGTGGATGTAGCCATCTATTAGTATTTTTCTGTTATTTTACAGTGATAACAAGAAGTACCTCCCAACTACTTACCACTATAATGAAATTGTTCTAATGGGATCTTACCATGTAGAAAGTAGAATACTTACCTACATGCTTGGAGCGGTTTCAGAATTGATTTCATGAGTGTAGAATATAAATATTTACCTAAACAATTACTTATTTCATATTTGTTCCATTTTATAGAGTTCTATGAGATTCACTTAAGCCCAATGTATATTATTAAGGACTTAACAAGTACCTAACCTATTACTACCTAATAACTTCTATTCGTTCAGTTGTATTTTGTAATTATGTTGGTTCATACTGACAATAAAACATTGATTTAATTAAAAATTCACAATATTTGACTGTTTTTTTAATGATCAAGTATAATAACATAATATGATGAACAAATTCTTCGCAGACTCAAGTTCTCAGTGTTAAACATTCTCTTGATGTGGTGATTGTTGCCTCTAGCAGTGTCTGTATAATAATGTTATCTAGTCAGATATCCCAATCAGCTGAAAGACAAAAGATAAAATTGAAATACATACAACCTCACTACACTAACATATAGTACTATAGGTTCAAGAAATTGTAAGTATAGGTGTTTTTTTTTAATATACAGGGGATTCTAGGTAAAGGCCCTAGTTCGTAGATAAAGGAAAGTTATTATAGTTAATGCATTTTGTACAAGATACACAAATTTCATATTTCTTAAAAAAAAACAATGGTAAAATACAGTTCAAAGCAGGGAATTCTAGGGTAATTGTAGGATGTGAAACAGGGTGCTATTTTACTGTTTAAGCAGCCATGCATTGTAAATAATAATTTGGGTAGAAATATAGGTAGACGTAGGTATGGGTACGTACCGTTTAGGCAGGCTGCAGTTGGTTTTCCATTTGAGAGTATTGCACAATGCACATGCTCTTGCCTTTTATTGAAGGCTGAAGCACAAGCCTACCATCATGGACCGGCTCATTTAAATCACGTTTCTAAAAAAGTAATATTTCTTTGAACTTGACAAATATTTCATTTTACCAACACTCATTTTACGTACAATTTCTTTGGGAAATTGTTACCTCTTCTTAAAAAATATCACTGTAACCGGCAATCGGCTGGTTTTCGTTATCACAATTAATTTTGCGGTAATGATAAATTTTTATACACAAAACTCAGATGGAGGGAAAGAAAATAACAAATATAAATATGGAAGCTGGCCCTGGCCGGTCAAGTCAAAACAAAACAAATCGTAGCGTAGCGTATCGGGATATGTTTGTCTCTTACTTTGCCGGTGTGTAAGAGAGACAACCAATAGAAAAAGTTTTGTCCAAGCACAGATTAGAGAAAAAAAAGTAGGCATGAGAGCTACTTGGTCTGTGGTATTATGAAGTTTGTTCATTCAGGTTACAACAAACGGGATCGTGTAAACTATTTTTAAATATAGTAACTCATACTACCGATTTCACAGGAAACTGCGCGTTTAGAGGCCTCACGGAAACTGTCACAGTGTTGGTAACGGGTAAACTCGTACTAGGGGTACAGGTCATAAAGTCTAATTTGCCCAGAAATTTCACTAGCTATAGTGTCTTCAAACCGGAACACAGTAGTGCTTGCACACTACTGCTTCAATAACAGGCAAAGCGGTGGTACCTAACTAGATGAACCTTGCCGAAAAGTCCTTCCACCTAATAGCTCACCTGTTCTGCTGCATGTAATATTCTTGACGTATTGTTGACTTGAGACCACGTCAATGCAAATCTGTATAGGGCGCACTTTGACTAAATGGAGTGACGATATAGCAGAGTGTCTGACAGCATCTGGATGAGAAGACCCTAACATCGGGCTCAGGTCCAGCTGTGGGCTAATGAAGGCTGATGAGTGATGATGGTGGATGATGATGATGGCTAATGGATATTGGTTCCTCATCAACAGTCTGAAGACGTCCACTGCTGAACATAAGCCTCCCTCAGAGCGCGCCAACTTGAGCAGCTGCTCGCCTCCTGCATCCATCGGCTCCCCGCGGCTTTCGCCAGATCGTCGGTCCACCGAGTAGGGGGCCGGCCTACGCTGCGTCTTCCGGTTCGTGGGCGCTACTCGAGAACCTTTCTTCCCCATCGGTTGTCAGTTCTACGAGCGATGTGGCCTGCCCACTGCCATTTCAACTTGCTAATTCTAAGAGCTATTGTTAAGAGTTATTGATATTGTTTAGAATGGAGGAAAAGTTTATAGATGCTGGCATTTAAAATTAAACTATCCATATTGTTGCCAGTTAAAGCGTTGAACGTCAATCTTCATTTATATTCACTACTTAAGGTTGTCGGTACTGTGACGGGTATTCTCTGATTTTTTTATTGTTCCTTAGGCCGGGTTTCCACTTGCAAGAAAACTTCTGCAAGAAGCGTCCGACCGTCTATTAGACTGTAGCATATAAATGTACCTAAACTAGTGTAAATTACAATTACAATAGTTTACACGTTCAAGCTACAGTCTGATAGACGGTCGGACACTTCTTGCAGAAGTTTTCTTGCAGGTGGAAATCCGGCCTTAGGCTAAGCTTAAATATAAGTACCTATTTAGATTTTTTTAGTGCATAGGAGTCAAGAGAATTTTTACTTCAATCAAACTTCGATTGCCTGGCTACTCAGATTGCAAACGAAATACACAAGAACAAAATCTAACAGTGGCCTGTAAATGTGCTCAGTCCAGTCAGCTATAAGCATTTAGAGAAAAAACATTATTAGTAATTAAATTAAAAGACATTGTATTTCAAAAAGCGAACCCTCTTCTATTTTTTTCCATTAAAATAATAACGTACGAATTTCGAATCTCATACAAAATACAAAAATCGAACTCTACCAAGCGTTAAATGAACGTCGATTGTCGTTCGTAAATACACCGATCAATTTCCTGTGCCGTTCACGAATTAAGAAAAAAAAACCGTGTATAAAAGGCACAGTTCGCCTACGAGCCCATTTCTTCGGGGTCATAGCACCTAACAGGAAGCCCGGTCGCGGGTCGCCGCGCGCGCTCGCCGCTCTTACGAAAAATAATTCTTCTAGGTATAACCAAATACTGTAAAACTACAGTAACATAACTTACTTTTTTTACCCACCTTGACCCTTTGTCACAGGCGACGTTAACGCCATCAATGTGACAGCTAATTTTGACAGCTTTTACGCACCAAAATAGTTGTAATAAGCAATTTTCCTAATGTCATTACTTATTTATCTCTCGTTAGATGGCATTCGCGACAGTTCTGAAAACATTAGTATGACCAAGAAGTTTACATATTTATCCTCTGAGTAAGTATGGCATCCTGCATTCATGATAAAAAAAGTAAATATCAGGAGCTATGCGAGTGCCATCTCTTGACAATGAAAGAACTAAACTGACAATGCCAAAAAGAAAACTCCTAATGCAAAATAATGTATAGATTTCAAATAATGATTATTATTCTTGTAATGTAATGGACGATCTTATTACCTTATCACTCGATGGCCGCACGAGGCAATCTTCAGACTGACTGACAGAGTGTATAATATACTTAGAGTATAGACTAAAGCATAGAGAGATCATCAAAACGATGTTATATTTGTACTGCTCACACGTATCGCTACGTCAGTGGCGAAGGAAAGAAATGAACATAATAATATAGTGATTAGCTACTCTTGCGATAAGCACCGTACCATTTTACGACTCGAGGCAACTGTTTTTTTCTATACAAATCTGTCAGACTCATTCACATCAAAGTGTCCACATCATATAAAAATTGTCCACAAAAGTGATACGCTTGACACATAATCAAGTCCTCTCTATGCTTTAGTCTTAGATAATATAGGTATCAATATCAATTCTATTCTTTGATTCTATTTCATCATCATCATCATCTTTAACAGCCTGAAGACGTCCACTGCTGAACATAGGCCTCCCCCAGAGCACGCCACCTTGAGCGGCTGCTCGCCTCCTGCATCCATCGGCTCCCCGCGGCTTTCACCAGGTCGTCGGTCCACCGAGTGGGGGGCCGGCCTACGCTGCGTCTTCCGGTTCGTGGTCGCCACTCGAGAACCTTTCTTCCCCATCGGTTGTCAGTTCTACGAGCGATGTGGCCTGCCCATTGCCACTTCAACTTACTAACTCTAAGAGCTATATCGGTCACTTTAGTTCTCCTGCGGATCTCCTCGTTCCGGAGCTTATCTCGCAGGGAAACACCGAGCATAGCTCGCTCCATAGCTCGCTGCGCGACTTTGAGCTTACTAATGAGGCCAACAGTAAGAGACCATGTCTCAGTTCCATAAGTCATCACTGGCAACACACACTGATTGAAAACTTTCGTTTTCAGGCTCTGCGGTATTTTGGACGAAAAGATAGGACGAAGCTTCCCGAACGCTGCCCAGCCGAGTTGGTTTGATTCTATTCAATAAAATCTTTTTCAAGATATGAATTTACCACAGAGTAAAATTAGTCTCTTCTTTGCGGTTGCCAGTTTGAATAACGTGAGTTAAAAGTGTTAAAACCTTTTTATGCGTTGACCGTATGTTTTATAACCAGTACGTGATATTATGATGTGTGCGCGGATATACACTTGCGAATAATAAGCAAAATTCTGTATAATTTTATGTAAGTGCCTGTATTTTTAATGAAATAAGTACTTATTTAAGTTATTCGGTAAGGATGTATCTTGACAGGTAGTATAATATGTATTAGGCTACTCTGGTTAAAAAAAAAGGTGGACTTTTAACATCACGGAAATGTTGATTTTTGCTAATTTTAACTTAAGCGTTATTAAAAAGTAACAGTAGCTCTAGTAGGGTGCAGTTTTTAATAAAAAAATGCCTAAAATAGTTTTTTTTCATTTCGCATCGCATCTTAAGATGTACCTACCTATTTTTTTATTGGAATTATTAAAAACAAGGAGAAAAGCCACTATAGCAAAAAAATTACATCTGAGCTGAATTATGACTGAGTCTTGTCCATAATATTTTAAGGCAAGCCAAACCACGGCTAGCATCTACTATAAAATGGCGGTACCATAGTTAATTTATGCCGATGTGGTCAAGGTAGACGGAAATGCTTTTTATGTTCATTTATTCGCCTGGGCACTTGCATACGGCGACGAGAGGTTAAACGTGTGTTGTATTATTATTTTATTAATATTTTATTAACCCATCAACTACATTCATGGCTAAGTTTGTGCTTGTTGAACCAAGTTGGCGTTAGCCCGCCGTACCGGTTAATGGAGCTTATGTATCAGTAGTTAAAATGGCAATGGGCAGGCCACATCGCTCGTAGAACTGACAACCGATGGGGAAGAAAGGTTCTCGAGTGTCGACTATGAACCGGAAGATGTAGCGTAGGCCGGCCCCCAGTAGATGGACCGACAATCTAAATATGTAGTTAAAACCGCGGAGAGCCGATGGATGCAGGAGGAAAGCAGGCTCTCAAAGTAGCGCTCTGTGGCTTATGTTCAGCAGTGAACGTTTTCACGTTGTTGAGATGATGTATAGTATATCTATGCCTATAAAAAGAGAAAAGTAAAAAAAAACGATCTTTTTCGAAAAGGTTATGTTTTAGCTTTTATCAGTTCGATTTAGTGTGTTATTACCCAATTATTAAATATTTTTTCAAACGAGTCTAACAACTCAATCAATCGATCGAGATTTAAATAAATTTTCAGGTACATTTATTTTGGCGCTAATAAGTACCTAAATAGACCCCAAATTTGCACCAGTCGAGAAATAAAAAATTTGTTAAATTTTCTTTTAAACCTAATTTATTACAAAAATTCTGAGAACTTGAACTTTAACAGTATATTTCTCAACACTTAGTTAAATCATTCATACTTCTTACGAAAGAAAGTTGGGTCCAGCGATTTTCCCATACCCCATACTACGAGTAGAATCGATTAATTCATCATAATCGTGTTTTTATCGATTTAATTGCCGATGTAGCAGCTTCCGTGTGTTTTTTATCGATTATGTTTTAATTGATTATAATCTTTGGTTCGTTGAAGTAATTATGTTGGGTCAGAAATGACTTAATAAGGTTACTTAAGGACTTATTAAGGTTTTACTGTATTTTTTACGTTTCTCAAGATATAAATATGTGATACCTATGGCTAATTTGCTAGTTTTATATCAGGCTTTTTTATACTTCTTCTACCTACTTTTGAATATGTAGGCACTACCTATTATGCTTTTAGTTTGATCAGACGCGCCATAACACCGTCTCCTTTCTTTTAGTATTAGATCATAAGAAAAGCGTATACCTCTTGCCCATACAAAAAGCGCCAACGCTTTTCCACCTCTAAATATTATCCCATTTTGATGGTTTTTTTTCGATGGTACATGCTTGTCTACTGTCTTAATCATACGTGTGGAGAACAGAGCGACAGCAATAACATTTTCGAATACCAGGACGGTCCCCATAATATTTTATTACATGGTCGAGTGCCTTTCTTTAGTTCTTAATTTTTGTAATATCTCGCACTATTTACCTTTTCAATCATCTATTACGTAGTGTGTTCGATGGGTTGGAATAATTGCCACAAAAAATTACAAATCTGTACATAATAAATATCATCTTTTACGTAGGTAGTCTGAATTTTGACACTGACTGGAAAACCGTATAGCCATTATAAATACAATAAAAAGGATCCTATTTAAAACCTTCCGTCGTCACCACAGAGGTAGACATGTAAAGAATCGGTAAGCCGAAAGCTTGCCAGTCGTCAAATAAAAAAGTTAACTGGATAATATTTATGGGATACAAAATAAGTGGAGCGCTAATCCGATGTCACACATTCAACGCTGCATCTTGAAAGCGCGATAATTATATTTATCGTTTTATAATGAGCTGTTTGCGGCCGGTATCAAAATGATAAATAATCTGTGTCACAACATTTAAATAAATAACACGTTGTGAAGGCGCGAGTTGCTAAGAAATATATGTGACATCCATTTGTAACCGTTTCAGCTTCGATTTTCAAATATGTTTTACACATAATCGCTGTAACGATTAGAATACTCTTTTCTTTCTTCGCGCATAATACTGAAATAGCCAAATCATAAGTTAGATATTTAATAATACACAATCAATGCCACGATTCATTATTAAGAAAATATCATTGTCGCACGTTCGCGCCAACTCGTAATTTCATATTTCGAACACCCACATCGCTCCGAAAGTCTCTGCCCTCTTCCACGCACATATAATTAGGAGAAACGATCACGGACTTTATGCACGACAGGCGTCGAAAAGGCGAAACCCTACCCGCAAAATATATGACCGATTTTTGTTATACCTCTAATAAATGTACCCATAACATCGAGGACCGTATTTAATAATAAAATTTAATAGAACGGTACTTATTATGAAATATTGTCAATATTTTCGCTGCGCACATGAATGAGTAAGATTCATTCAACGTTTCATACTGCAATCATTATAATAGCATAGAATTTTTTTTAATAATGATATTCAATTATTCTTAGAAATTCGACCACACGCAATCACGGATGAAATCGATCGATTTATCGACATCAAACGAAACGGTTCCAAATTTGAAACCGGCATATTCTCCTCTCTAATTCCGTTTCCCCGCCTATAATTGACACTGACGGGTCATGTTTTGTCACTATCCATCTGTAGCCATTTGCATCGCGCCATCCCTTTCTAGTTGGATGTCACGTGCGGCTGTCATCACAGTGACTATTTTGACAATTATGTCATTTGGCCGTTACGGGCGTGTCATTTGGGCGACGAACGATTGCGGGCCTGTAATTTTGTATGGAATCGTGGAATTTTCGAGGTCGTTGACACCGACTGCGTAGATGTATGATGGGAACATCTGGGCAGTGGGAAATGCAGTGACAGTCGGCATTGGCCTTGAAGATCTTTTGATGTTACAATAATGATTGTTTATGTTTGTGTCAGTTTTCATAGTAGATGATTGCCGTTTTCATAGTAGCAGAGCCATGTAGTAGAGCACTCACTCTCTCTTACTTTCTTCTTCTTTATCTCTTTATATTTCAATGAGAGAATGAGCACAATATAGGTGCTTATGTTGCTGAAAGTTTATTTTGGTAGTTTTAACATTATAATGCCGGGTTTCCATTTGTGCCTGACCGTCTATCAGACTGTAGCTTGAAAGTGTAATCTATTGTAGTTTACACTAGTTTCTGGTTAAAGATATTTATTTCTCATTAAGAATAAATTCACTAATATGAGAAAAACAAAATTACATTAGGGCTTAACGTACATTCATTATTTTTATTTAACTACTTATGTAAGTATTTAGCTTAATAAACATATTTTATACATATTTAGCTTATTAAAATATTGTGGGTAGTTTTACATTTAAACGTTAGGGAAACAAAGTGTTACGCTTGTAACCTACAGTTTGACAGACGGTCGGATACTTGCAGTATTTTCTTCTTGCAGATGGAAATCCGGCCTAACTGGTATAACCATGTAGATGTACTGTACGTACCTATAGGGTATAGTGTTGTCTCCACCATCGAACTAGAACTTATCATTTCCTAAGGTCTTCACCTGTTTTGCAGGTGTTATTATTAGCTTCGTGCTGATAACAGTTTTTATATTCTTATTCTGATGGAAAGTTTCGAAGTGTTGTTCACCATACATATACTTCCATAAGACGCACTTAACTTGCCCATCTGCGCTTAAGTTTGTCAGCTCCTAATAAGTTTGCATTTATCCCCCTATGATGTACCTACCTACTGCAACGCATTTGGGCACTGCATAAAACCGAAAGAGCTGTTCCAGTGTTCTCTCTTGTTTTACCTTTGTTCATTTCAAACTCAACAGATACTACAAAACACTAAATAACTATTCCTCCCTTAGAGTATAGACTAAAGCAAAGAGAGATCATCAAAACGATATTATATTTGTACTGCTCACACGTATCGCTAAGTCAGTGGCGAAGGAAAGAAACAAACATATAGTGATAGCAACGCTTACGAAAAGTCACCATACCATTTTTTTTGACTCGAGTCACCTGTTTTTTCTATACAAATCTGTCAGACCCATTCACGTCAAAGTGTCCACATCATATAAAAAGTGTCCAAAAAAGTGGCACGCTTGACAGATAATCAAGTTCTCTCTATGATATAGTCTATAGTTTAAGATTCCTCCGAACAATGTTAAGAGGGTATATAAAAATGTAGAAGCAAGTCTACCTAGAACAAGGTATTAATGCACGTTGGCGGCGGTCGCACGACACAAAGCGGCGACGCGACACGTCGCGCGACACGCGTCAAGCATTCACAAAGGATGCCGCCCGCCATACTGTCCAACGGTAGCTGACACACGTCGACGTATGGGATATGGTAGATAGGTGTATGTATACACCATCGATTCAACAATGCTGAATAAGTATACTTATGTCCGTCTACTCTAAAGTTTACAGCTCTTAAGTTGGCACTTTTTTGTCTAGAACGTACCCAAATAAGCTGCAGTAGATAGATAGAAAAACTCTTTATTGCCACAACTGAAGACGTCCACTACTGAACACAGGCCTCCCGCAGTGCGTCATTTTGACCGGCTGCTTGCCTCCTGCATCCATCGGCTCCCCGCAGTTTTCACCAAGTCGTTGGTCCACCTAGTGGGGGGCTGGCCTACGCTGCGTCTTCCGGTTCGTGGTCGCCACTCGAGAAGGGTTAGCTTTTAGATAGTAAAAGCACAGACCTAGAATTTTTTCATTACTCTCAATTCTCTACTAGGTGGTCGGACTTTTCTGCAAAGTTCGTCTAGGTAGGTACCACCGCTTTGCCAGTTATTCTGCCGCCAAGCAGTAGTGTGCAACCACTACTGTGTTCCGGTTCGAAGGGCATTGTAGCTAGTGAAATTGACAAATGAGACTTTCAGTCTAGTAATCTACGATACTGTAATCTGTTATGGGCAGCCGTGACGCTTAACATCAGGCGAACGACTAGCTCGTCACGTCATTCATTTATATTTAAAAAACCTAAGACTATGAGTAAAAGCGAGAAAAAATGTTAACGTATTCAATGCAATAACTATCTGAGCTACTCAGCATCAGTCAGAGCCATGGCTATAGGTACAAAAATCGCGTGTCACCTAAAAAATATTAGTAATCCATCTTTCCTCAACATAAAGCCGGAAACCTAAAGTCTATTCAATAGTCAGAGAAAATGTATAAGAGTATTGCCCTGCAGGTTAACTCCTCATATATAATTCATATCTACAAAAGCGTCTCAATTCCAACAGGCGACAGGTCCAGGTGAACCTAGTAAAATGGTCAGTCACGACCCATAAATTTCTATGTTATAAATATCAAATTTTCCACTCCATTGCGAAGAAAATACTTCCATGTTTTATTCGTTGAATGCGGAGTAGATATTTTCCATCAATTCAAGAACAAATTCTTTTTTAAATAAATAAATATTTGTGGACATTTCACACAGCGCCATCTAGCTCCAAACTAAGCAAAGCTTGTACTATGGGAATCCATCCAGGTCTGTGTGGGAACCAGATAACTGATAGAATACTTATATACTTTTTGTTTGTAAATATATACATAGATTATATCCATTTAATATCCAAACACTCATTCAATATCTAGCATTTTATTCAAACACTTTCCATTGTATTATATTCTTTTTATTTGGTTATAATAGCCTATTATTTTAATGATTAAGTTAACATATCCACCTCTAATATCTATAGTATAGTATTGACTAAAGCTTTTAATGTTACAATACATTAATTACACTTACTGTAATCGACAGATAAACTTAAAAAGCGGAACTTTTTTGGAAGTTGTCTTTAAGGACCTAAAACTCCTAAAAGCATCCTAAATTGATGTGATTCTGAGAAGTAAGTAGATTTTATAACAAGTTTAGATTTAATTTAGTTTTTGTAATTGGATTTTGTATTTTATTGTTTAGTTTTTAGGCCTAGTTAAGTAATTTTATATATTTTAAGTTGTTGTGATAATATATTCATGGTATTTATAGGTTTCCTATTTATATTTTTACCGGTTGTTTAGCATTTTAGAAGTTAAATAGATACATATACCAACAAATATTAAATAGTGTGACAAGTCTTTACAAAAGCAGAAATGGACCAATTGACATAATTAAAAGTGGGCATTTCGGGAAGTGGTCTTTATAGACCTAAAGGTTTTTCCAATGTTTGTCAATAATTAAAAGAATAAACCATGTAAAAACCGTATTATTAGATTATCTCCCTTCTTCCATTCAAAAGACATCAACGCGCTTGACACGAACCATTTTCTGTGAAATCGGGAAATGTTCGTAAAAGACCATCATACACCTGTTTTTGAAATTAGGTAATATATATATATTATATATACCATCATCATCTTTATCATCCATTTTGCGTCCACTACTGAGCATTGGCCACACACGCACACACACACACACACACACACACATGGGACATTAGGGGGGATTTGGCATAACCATACACGCTTGTAGTAGCAACGTGTGGTCCCGGTTTGCGAATAGGAGCACCCCATCAAGGACTTGACGTAATAACAACTTGACTGACAGCGAGTTTGACCTAAGTAATCGAACCCCTCGTCCCGTGGGTGGCCTAAAAGTCGGCTGAGGGAATATTCAGAGAATGGGCAGCAGCATTCTCCTCGGTACATTAAAACCTTCTGCGACCACCAAGCGTGGTGATTATGGCAAATTCCCCCCTATGATAAACGTCCAAAATGTCGTTTTATGTGGGAGGCCGGTGTGTAGCAGTGGATATTTCCGGCTGTTGATGATGATATATGCTTGGCAGGCGTCTTGGTGATCACAGTACATAATAATTCAGATCGAAGAGTATACTGCTGGCAGCCCACTCCCTGGATATTCCCTTAGCCAGTTCTTATGGCACCCTTGCAAATGATGGGGTAGGCTGGCACCACCAATTCCGCAATTCCGGGTGACACTGCAACTGTTATGGGCGGCCGTGTCACTTAAAATCAGGTGAACGACTAGCTCGTCACGTCATTCAATCACATAAAAAAAAAAAAAAAAAAAACCACATGGTGATATACCTGTAATTTTTTAGGGTTCCGTACCCAAAGGGTAAAACGGGCCCTATTACTAAGACTCCACTGTTTCTCTGTCTGTTCGTCTGTCACCAGGCTGTATCTCATGAACCGTGATAGACAGTTGAAACTTTCACATGTATGTATTTTTGTTGCTGCTATAACAAAAAAATACTAAAAAACATAACAAAATAAATATTTAAGGGGGCTCCCATACAACAAACGTGGTTTTTTTGCTCGTTTTTATAGATAATGGTACGGAACCCTTCGTGCGCGAGTCCGACTCTCAATTGGCCGGTTTTTTATTTACATATATATTATATATGTATATATCTCTGAAGAATAAAGGCACTTGGCCTGTTAAAAAATAGCAAATATTATATATGAGCGGAAGGCTACTCTCCACTTCTCCGAATCAGCGCAACTTTTTTTCTGAATATCTCGAATCCCGACCACGTCACACACATCCTGCGAACGGTATGTTTCGTTGAACCAGTCCAAAGTAAAGTCTGTACACGTAACTTGACGTTAACGTTAATAATAATAAAATAGTTGAACTATAATAACGTAACATGAGGAGTTAGCGCGGACCTTGCCGCAATGAATGTGCGTTTCCTATGTTATACGTTACACGAGAAATATTTCCCATCCTAATCCTGCCTTACTATTTAAATATGAAAGATTGATTGGTTGTGTTTGTGCTATTTGTTTGTTACCGCTTAGTAGCTAAATGAATTTTCAGGAATTTAATGTATGAAACATTTTTTATTTCACGAAATTATTTCCACGTGTGTAAAAACTACGGGCAGCTATCAATAATAAATATGTGTAGACATTTGACACAACGCCATCTAGCTCCAAACTAAGCATAGCTTGTTCTATTAGAAAAACCACGAGAACCAGATAACTGATACAATACTTAGATACTTTTTGAATGAATGAATAAATGAGTATTTATTTCTAAGAATATTAAAAATACAGATGTATACACAGTTATAAATAAGCCTAGTGTTTGTAAATACATACATAGAATACAATATAACACCCAGACACAGAACAAACACCTATGTTCATCACACAAATGTTTGTCACGGGTGGGAATCGAACCCACAACCTATAATTCAGAAAGCAGAGCTACCTAATGAGCTAACAGGCCAGTCGCAATAAATATGCAAGCCACGTGACGTACAAACATCATGACTTAAGCTTAAATGGGGTTCGCCTTTAAAGTATAAAACTTCCGACACTGATTACACATGCTGCATAAATACCTCGTTGTCATGCCAACGTATCATAGAAAGTGCTAACAAATGTCGTATCCCGTGCGACAACGCGAACTAACCGCGGCGTTGAGGGCGCGTGCTCGCGACGTGACCGCTCGCGTCACGCGTCGCGAATAAACGCACCTATAATGAGCACGTGTGCCGATACCTTTATTTAACCTTCGGCACGAAGACAACTCGATGTTTAACAAAGGGTTCTACAAGCAAGCTAAAGTATATCATCAGCGAAAAGACATCTATATTGGCCTCTCTAGAGTCCTACAACAAAAGCGCTATGAAGCGTAAACTTTTCGCAATAAATAAATAAATATAAATAACGCCCAACGATCGCATACATAGATCCTGCACCCTAACTAGGGTTCTCTGTATCTAGGGACCCAGGAACTACAAGGATCATGGTCCCACAACACCTAGACACAGAACAAGTATTTGGGCTTTTTTTCCTGTGTACAAATACTTGTCCTGTCACGGGAATCGAACCTGCCGCCTCCGAACTATGAGCCGACCTGCTCAACCACCACACCACGGAGGCTGTCAGTACGACACCCGCATTTTATAGCGATCCTCTTAGCGTAGCGTTACATACTCGTTGTCTGGTTATATAGTTCTTGTTGTAATTATTGAGCTACATTACTACAGCGCGTGTGCGAGTATGGCCCAGCAGTAACCTGTACGACTTTTAACCTGACGCACGCAGGTTCGAATCCCATTTGCCCCTGCACCAATTACAATACAATACAATACAATAATACTTTATTGAACACCAATAAACAAAAATGCATATAAAAATTTATATAAGAATGGCAGAACAACGGGCGGCCTTATCGCATTAAGCGATTTCTTCCAGGCTACCTTAGCATAGACAGGAATGAAAGATACAAAAATTACGGTTGGTGTTATTACAGTTACAACTTACATACTAAGAACAACAATAATACAACAAAGTATAATTATTTAAAAAAAAAAATTTAAGTTACAATTACTTTTCAAATTATGTGCGGAATTTCCACTAGCACCTATAACCAGAGATTGTAAGCCATAAGGCCTGCAATTCTCTAATGTCAGATTAGGCCAATATTCCAGCAGTGGGGACATATTGGGTCGATGATGATTTGATTTGAGTTGAGTAGTGTAAAAGCAAGTATTAAAAGTGACTTTACATCTGCATTTGAATAGTACTTGCTATTTATGTAGACCCACTGATTGACTATGGGTATGGGCTATTATAGTGCGGGATTTCATCAAACCATGAAATAGATCGTTGTATCATTAGAAAAAAAAACTACAATTAACGATTTGATTCTTAACTCTACTTCTCTACTTTTAAAGTTTTATAGTTATTTATGATAGTTTGCTGTCTATCTGCATTAACAATCGCAAATCCTCAACCTTATCCGTTACGCCCCTATCAATGCTCCATTTAACAGGGCGGAAATCAGATAGACTAAAGAAGTCAACACTCACTGATTTTATGGTTTTTCTTGTAACCATAAAAATAAAAAGACCCGGCACGCGCGCGCCCGATTACACGCAGGGCATTTTAACATGAGTAACAGAGATAGCGAGATATATTTTTGTTTGAGTAAAAGAGGGATGCTTCTATGATTAATGGGCACGACCCGCAGTGGAAGAAATGCAGTCAAATTAGGAGAAAATAAATACCGTCGGTGACACGATTCGGAATTACTGATTACGGAACGAATGTTTATGAACATGAATGGAGTGAATCACGGTTTATTAAGTGAACCTAGTTTATAAGACAAGCATCGAGAATGTATGGAAAATAATGAATATTTTCAAGTCAATATACACAGTTGTTGAATACCCGACAAAATTACGTTTCGGGGTTCTTTCATACATGGTTGTGTGAGAATGACCACTTAAGGCGAAGTGTAGGGTAAACAAGGTGTTTTTGGCATGTTTCCTGGAGTAATTAGAGAATGTGGAGCTTTGAATTTAATATATCGTGTAATTGATTTCATTGAGTCTTTTATGATGTCCACAAATACAAGATTAATAATTATAATTAAAGCTCTATAGAAAAAAATCGTAAACTTTCCTCAAAAAATTTGAATGTTCTAATTTTACTGAGTTTCTATCGTTTATATTTTACAAAAAAAATGATTAGTGTATTCTCAACAAACATACACATATTGTGATGACTACATAATTTTTAGAAATATATAAACAGAGATTAAAAACCGTCAAAATCAGTAATTTCGTGCGTTGTCTTTGTCGTAAGCGCCGCGCTAAAGAGCAGACTGAATTGACATTTAAGACTACGACAATAAGGTCGATGTTTCTTTGAACGAATTCTGTTTTGATGTAACTCCACCTCTAGGAACAGAAATTCATAGTTTTTCTTTACTTTTGTTACAAAACTTGCGTTATTAGTACGGACGTAATACTCAATAGATTTGTATGATGCTTGCATTTAGAAATGAAATTGGTCTACAAATCAGACATTTTACTTTTGCTGCAATACGTTAGAGAAGTTATAAGGCCGTGGATCTTAGATTTTCAGCCGTTTTGAGAGAAAAAGTGTTTAATCATTCTGACAGACCCCCTTTAAAAGTTACATTCAAAAGTAAGAAAACTCTGTCTGATATTCAACAATTGCGGGTAGTCATAACATAAATAGATAATAAATGGCCACGCGGCAAGCTAGGGGGCGGTGCCAACGTTAGGCTGAGTAGGCACAAAGATGTGCCTAGGGCTAGGCTTTTATTAGGCACTATGAAACTTTATTACGTTGTGCAGGAGATATAAGGTACAAGTGATAAGCGGAAGCGGGGATATTTTTTTAGACGCGTCGGTCATTTTATTTACACTCGGGTAATAAACAGGTTCGTCACCTTAGAGTCTCTTTCTTCTCTTAATCCAAAAAATACTGAAACGCAAAATTTGGAAATAATTTTAAAATCATCATGGAATGGATGTGTAAAGTGTAAACTACACTTGAAGTATATTTACAAGGATAATAATATATTATTATGTACCTCCTAAAAAAATTAGCAAACAGCCACTGGGAATGTAACCATAGTTCAGTTGGTAGAGCGTCTCATCCCGTGAGTTGAAAGACCTAGGTTCAAATCCCGCTGGTTGCTAAAATTTATAGAAACTAATATCTTTGTAATCTTAAAATCATCAAAACAACTTTTTGCAGTTACAATCTGCTATTTTTTCGCAGTCAGGTACAAGCTTACGTCTGAAGCTTTTCCCAAAACCGTTCCGCCTATACCTTGTACCACACTAAACTGCAGACCATACGTTTCCGCCGATGCCTTCGCTTCGAAACCGAATAAAGCCAGGCTTTATGGTTTTCGGCAGCATTCGTTTATCCGACATTTCGCAGAATCGAGTCAAAGAGAAAAACCGTTTCGTCGACCAAAGAGAAAAAAGGCCTGCGCCGCCGGAATGCCACAGTCGGAACATTGAAATATTTGTAGACACTACTGTTCTTGCATTCTTTGGGGACGTTCGTTTTGATGACTATCGGGTTTTATAGACGTAGACTGTGTGCGGTACAATGGACTGTAACTAGCAGCTTCTAGAAGTGAGGTATTAAACGTCAGAGTCCAATAAAATTAAAGTGCGAAAGACAACTTTAAACATTTTGTACATATAAATAAGAGGACAAGCGTCCTAACGTTTCGGGTAACTCTTTACTACTACAAGTTGTGTGAAAATGGCTCCCACATTAACTTAGTCTTGTGATAATACTACTGATAGGAAATCAATAGTTTTTGGCTTTATTCCTTTGTTTGCTATAAGGCTCAATGTAAATTCGCAGTTATTTGTGGTTTGAGACATCTCAAGGTTGGATCGATATCGATGGGTCGATCGATATACTTCTTACCTAAGTTTTGTAGACTCGTAAAATAGGTACTTACTTCCTATTCATCATTATCTATTATTGGCTGTGTGGTCCCATCCCATGTGGGTGAGAATAGGACCACCCCATCTCTTCCCGTGGATGCCATAAGAGGCGGCTAAGGGAATGCCAGAGAATGGACAGCATTCTCCTCGGTACATTAAAATCTACGATCATCAAGCCAGCTGCCAAGCGTGGTGATTATGGCAACCCCTATGACCTTATGATAAGCGTCCAAAGTTGGGTTTTTTGGGGGAGGCCTGTATTGAGCAGTGGACGTCTTCCAGCGGCTTATGATGTGTGATGCTAGTAGGTAGGTATAACAGAGCTTGAATTTCGTTACGTAGGTATAGCGTTTGACATCTTTGCCTCTAGGTAAATTAGGATATATTTGAAGGTATGCCACGCTATGTACATTGGGACCTGACTGCCAAGTGATACTGCTAGCTATGTGATCACATTATTCTACCCAAGCAAGCACTAGAAAATGTCCTACGTACTCTGAAATAGCATTGCAATATTTCACTTGTAGCATCATTTCAGCGTTAGCGGTTATAGGTATTCTCTTTGGCATCATTGATGACATTTATTTTGAAAATCTGTAATAGCCAGTTTCAAAGCGTTCTTTGTTTAAAAACTGTCGATATACATTTTTTAATTGTACTGAACTGATTGGCTGTAACGCGTGCTATAGTCTTCTTCTTCTTCTCGTGTAGGGCAGCCCTGGACTCCTGGTATCAGAATTTTTAGGCCGCCCAAAGGCGTCTGAATATATACAACCACAGAGCAAGAAAAAAAAATACGGGTGCGAAGCGTCATATTTTTCAATGCTCTGTGTATACAACTGAGCGCTACCGTGCTTCGGAGGGCACGTTAAGCTGTTGGTCCTGGCTGTTGTCTACAATAATCGTTGAGCCAAGTCAGAAGCCTTTGGGCGGCCTAAAAATTCTGACACCAGGAGACCAGTATAACATTTTGCTGTAGCGGTCACCCATCAAAGTAGCGACCGCAGTGAACGTTGCTTAACTTTTACCGATCGGTTAGAAACGGCTAGTCGTGCTTCGCTATGTGCGCTACATTATATAGTGCTACAGTGTTAGGTACTGACATAAACTAAGCTAAACGACAAAATTTAAAATGAACAGTGTTCCATAGTACAATTTCCCGGGCGGCGAACTCAAATGCGCGCCTACATCGCAAGCGAGCCAAAATCGTAAAATAACTCGATTTTAAAGCAATAAAACGACAACAGCCACTGTCCACCGCACAACTATGAGACAGGCCACTTTAAAAAAACAAAATTGACCACGCACTCGGAATCGAAATGCAAAAAAAATATTTTGCTGAAACGAGACAGCCTTATAAGCTCTGTTCTAGATAGAAAGGAATGGCATAAATTTCGAATTTAGAATGCAACTCGTGCGCTTCGACATCCGTCGCGGTAAAAAAATCGATGCTGCCATCTAGCGAGTGAGTGCGACACTACTGGCTGGTTTATGTTAGAAAAACAATTTTTGGAGTTTGATTAAGCGATACTGCGAGATTGGGGTAATGAATTATGTAAAGGTACCAATTACTCAGTTGCACTAAAAACAATACGTGGTTCGTACTTGACTAAGCGCACGTGGTTACTAGGTGGTAGGACTTTTCTGCAAAGTTCGTCTAGGTAGTACCACTGCTTTGCCAGTTATTCTGCCGCCAAGCAGTAGTGTGCAAGCACTACTGTGTTCCGGTTTGAAGGGCATTGTAACTAGTGAAATTACTGGGCAAATGAGACTTTATGATCTGATCACTCAGTCTAGTAATCTGATTACTAGGATGACGTGCGCAGTGCAGTGCCACGCGAAACTTTATTGTTTTAAAGTTCCGAGTGACACTGCAACTGTTATGGGCGGCCGTGGTGCTTAACATCAGGTGAACGACTAGCTCGTCACGTCATTCCATCGCATAAAAAAAAAACGTTGAACATGTAAAATACCTATCCTACGGCTCAACAGGACTTCCAAGAAAAATACAATAATTATTCAACCAAGGCATGTCATTCTTTTAGACTAAACTGTTTATTTGATATTTCGAATATTTTTCTCCCGATTACCAAGTATAATCGGATTGTCGATCCTAAATCATTCGGTCATAAATCATAAGACAAATATGAGCCAGAACAGACATTTCTTAATTAGTCAACCTGCCCACTTTATGAACTATACTACTTTTTATGAGCAATTCCATCTTCTGCGCTATGCCACATTCATTCCTTTTAAACATTTTCTACGAATTTCTAGCAAAAAGATGTAATTAAAAGGTATTATGTCGTATTTAAGATCGAGAGTTAAGATCGATCGATTAGATTTAATGATAAGAATCATCCTCGCAGATCATCGATTAAAATATTTCAAAGTCTCGCAACTAAGTATCATAAAATTTAATTGTAGGTAACATTTTGTCCCATGCGATCTTTATATTGTTCTTTACAGTCTGTCCATTTATCAGATCAACGTTGAATCAACCGACTTCAAAAATGGGTAGGTTTTCAATTCGGTTCTATATTTTATACATATCTCCATCATTGGAATATTTTTTATTCAGATTGGTCCCATAGAAATACCATTAAAATCCGTTTTTAAGGTGGAACGTTTCACTGCTGCGGCAAATTCAAATTTTCTTGCGTTCTTTTTCCAATAATAGCTTAATTACTCAACGTGATTACATGAAAACTAATTTTGCGCAAATAAATAGAATGTATCAATAAATCACAATTAAAAGTATCACCTGAATATCATTGGTTTAGCGACAAATGGCAATAGGCTGAAAAACTAAGACGAAATTTGTTTATTGCCGTTTGTCGCTAAACCAATGATATCTAGGAGATACTTTTAATCGTAATTTGTTGATACATTCTATTTATTCACGTTAAATCAGTTGTAATGTAATCACGTTTAGTAATTAAGCTATTAATGGCAAAAGAACGCAAGAAAATTTGAATTTGCCGCGCTAGTGAAACGTTCCACGTTAAATTAAATTAATTGGAAAAATTACGTTTTATAATATCATCCAAGTAGGATGTTCTCAGTATGAAATTAAGGTGATTCAAATCGGTATACCCTTTTTGCAAAAGGATCTTTTTATAGTATAACTTCTGACAGCTCTATTCTATTCTACTTAAAGTATAAACCCTCTACAAAGATACCTATTATAAGGGTTAAAAAGTAGTTCTTAAAAATTTAGCAAACAGCGGGGTTTACACCTGCGCCTCCCAATCCACCCAACCCAACTAAGCATTCCCTGACAAGTATTAAAAAAAACATTTGCAAAAACGTTGTATATAAATAAATAAGTAAATATTATTTTTATGACATCTTTTTTATGCTTAAATGATGAGCATACGTTTGACAACATTAAGGTGGAGCACGTTTTGCTCATGAGATGCCAACTCACTCCACTCTCCAAACTACTTAATCTCATCTCATCTACTTAATTTTTACAAAAACACCATTTTGCCATAGAGTACCAAATCCTCCAATTAAAAATAAACCACGCCGATTACATAATCGAATGAATATCGTTAATCGATTTAATTAATGATAGGGCCGGACCACCGAGTCATAACACGGATGATCGATTGGACCATTACAGTGGCGTCATTAGCCTGCTTGCTTTACTTTTTTGGAAATAGAGCTACTGGATGATACTATTTAGATAAAAAAATATTGTGGTTTTAGTTAGTTATTAAATAATTTAGTTGAGTTTTGGCGGGAACGCGGAAAAGTTCACGTCGTTGCATTGTATTATTTTTCAAAACTCGTGCTTTTTCCAGGGTTAATGATTAAAATCGGTGGCGTTTTACGCATTAAGTGCTGAATTACGAGCATGAGTGTGGGCAAGTGATATAATGTGGTGAAACGTGTTTTTCGTGTTGCTTCCAAAATTCCATAGAAGCTTCTAGTAAAGTTGCCACCACTTTACTAGGGCATGACTTAGACTGGACTGAGACTACCTGACTTAGACTGGACTATGACTACGCAGACTGTGAACAAGACTTGACTTACGTGAAATATAATATCATTATGAAAAATTACAATACTTGACACTGGCTAAATACACTATGTGTGGAGCCAAAATATAAGAGAAAAAAAAACACAAAGACTTACACAACGTGTAGCAACGAGCGCCCTAAACAATTTTTTTGCTTTAATTCGTTTTAAAACATATTATTATTCTATTCTGAGACCACACATCACCTGTTTTTATCAAACCCGGTCAATCAGTCCAATATTTCTGGAAAACCACCCAAAAGTCAAAATACCTTATCATAATAAATGACGGATCATTAACCGAGCCTCGGATATAGACATGAGGGCCCACGTAATCTTTAAAACGTCAGGTGGCCTTCGAACATGAAAAAAGATTTGGTGAATAACGCCCATCAATCTGGATGTATTGTGATTTGTGACTGATTGGGAATCACTGCTCGTGATACCTTTTGGGCGATACAAGCCACAAGAAAGAGGTCCCTCCTATTGCTGCTTCAAGACGAATACTTTTGGAAAGATAGTGCAATTTCCTCCTTAAACAGTGCAATTTCCTCCTTAGACAGTGCAATTTCCTCCTTAGATAGTGCAATTTCCTCCTTAGATAGTGCAGTATCCATGGAGCTAAACACGACCACTGCTGAACGTAGGCTCCCCAACAGAGCGCCACTTTAAGCGACTGCTTGCCTCCTGCATCCATCGGCTCCCCGCGGTTTCAACCCAGATCGTCGCTCCACCTAATGGGGTGCCTACGCTCCGTCTTCCGGTTCGTGGTCGCCACTCGAGAACCTTTCTTCCCCATCGGTTGTCAATTCTACGAGTGATGTGGCCTGCCCATTGCCCTTTCAACTTGCTAACTCTAAGAGCTATATCGGTCACTTTAATTCACTGCCGTGCCTAACTTCAATTATTTCCGAAACGAACTTACGACCTACGGTTTGCCAGTCGAAGTCACTAAGAACTGAGCTACTGCCGCTTCAAAGTAGTCCTAATTACCTTTATGACCAGGGTCTAGTGTCTAAACACGCATCGGCATCAGCTATCAACACCTATTAGAGTGGTAACTGCCAGGTGTAGTAAGGTTGCATACTGCACTGGTGGTCTTCAGTAAGTAGTAGGCACAAAATGATTAGATAGATAGATGAGCCGTGTAAACATAAATATCAAAGAAAATTACCACAGAATACTTAATAGTACAGAAGATTAAAAAAACCTCAAAAAAACAAATACAAAAACAAAAAAAACAACAAACAAAAACAAAAAATACTCTCCCCTAACTTTTCTCTGCAAATGCTTTTAAATAAATAATAACGACTCTTGCTAAAACGCAATAAAGTGCAATTGCAAGTGCAAGCTCACATAGGTCACAAGCTGAATAATTGCACTTTTCGCTGGAAGAATTACCTGTTTTTAGATTTGTTACTTTACATGCGTAAAGTATAATAATAATAAAGTAAAGTGTAATTTAATAAATGGCTATAAGTACCTACCTACAATTCTATTTTTTGCCGAATGTAAGGGTCTACAGACTGTTCACCGTAAGATGTCCTCTGATGTACTTATTATATTTAAAAATATGCAAGTATTATCGTAAATGTAAAGTAATATGTAAGCATTATCTAAACTTGTATGTACCCACCACAGATTAATATGTTTTACTTGCATATGTTTAAATAATATAAGTACATCTTACGGTGAATGATCTGTAGGTTCGCTATGAACACTACTATTCCCATAGATTAGAGAAAAAACAATTGACTATAACTATTATACACTACTCTTTTGACCATCCTATTTAAATTCCTGGTGAAAGCCGCGGAGAGCCGATGGATGCAGGAGGCGAGCAGCCGCTCAAGGTGGCGTGCTCTGGGGGAGGCCTATGTTCAGCAGTGCACGTCTTCAGGCTGTTAATGATGATGATGATGATGATTATACACTAAGTTCTATGTTACTTACCTGACATTAGGTATTGCTCACAGTTTCGTTAATTGACATTCCCTGTCTCAAGAAATGCCCGCAACACGGAGGCTCCTACGTAATGTTTTAAAGCTTTATTAGACGGTTCGTAAAATATTTCTAACAAAATGTTGGTACTATTGGCGAGAGAATGTTGGGTTGGTTTTGGTACTTTGTCGCAGTGAAAGGGAAAGATGTGCCATAACTTTTAAATTTCTAATTAACACGTTGTTGTAGTAGTGTTGTATTATGTTGATAATAATATTATCAAAAAAAAATCAAAATTGTTTATTGCATATAGGCTATATCTTCTTATTTGAATGTTGCTTTAGTCATCGACTAAGACTAAGACTGACACGCTTTAAGTTTTTTTTTAATAGGAAGTAGATCGTCTATACTATAATAACATAAGAATGCCTGCGCAAAACAAAAAAAAAATTTTGTTCAGTAACAGCTCATAAATATTTGTGGACATTTCACACAGCATCATCTAGGCCCCAAACTAAGCAAAGCTTGTGCTATGGGTACCAGACAACTGATGCAATATTCATAGATAATTTTGTTTTTGTAAATACTTACATAGAATACGATATAAACCTAGACACAGAACAATACACCTATGTTCATAACACTGGTGGGAATCGAATCCACAACCTACAGCTCAGAAGGTAGGGTAGGTACCAACCGAGCTAACAGGCCAGTCTAAAATTACATGTTCATATTGAATAGACTACACTTAACTCTTTTTTGTTTATTCTAAAGTAAAACTCACCGATCTTTTTATTATGAAAAAGCTTTAAACTACAAATGGACTTTTCATCTTAATAGTACTTTAGTGAGGTGACAGCGCGATGGCATCCGGTAGTCAAATGTCGATTGTAATCTCGACAAATGACTAATTCGTACAAAAAATATCACTTGACGGGGTACTTGACCGTGAATGTTGAAAACATGGGCACAATGTTGTTGCTATAATGAAATTGTATCTTAAAAATGGTGTATCGTTAGCTTGTATTTATGGTGGATAGATTTTAGAATGCTTGTTTTATGTCTGACTTTACCAAAAGTGCTAGTTTATGAATAGTTTAACATGTTATTTTATATAAAAGCAAAGTAAAAGATTCGTGGAACTAAAAAAATCTTTAATGTGTAGGAAGTAATAAGCCAGCGTAATAATTGTATTAAGTATAAGTATCTATCTATTAAAAATAATTATTACCTATTAAACTACACTTAACATAAATAACGAATTTTGTACATCTTCAAACTATGATCTACCGGTATCTATCTCCCACAAAACAATAAAAAACAAATTAAGAATTACATTTCTACAAAATCTCCGATGACATGACCAGATGACAACCGCTTTTAATCTTTGAGATAGGCTGACTAATATATCATTAATTATAATTATCGATAAATAAAAACATCGATAATTCGGAGCCCCTCACTAATGGACGTAGACGGCGCTACAGGAAGCCCCTTCCCGTCATTTGTCACGTTGACATTTGACATCAGTCAAGCCAGGTACTGTTTGATATCTCGTTGAGACGACGTTTTTGTGGGAACTATTGGTTTGATGTAGTACTATGTGATTACTACTCTCTTTTTCTATTCTTCATAATTATATACGGAGTAGAAACTTATAGTAACCCAAATATGTAGTGCTTTTTCCAATAGATTTATTTAATATAAAAGTCCTTACTTCTACCTAATAGCATGTGCACACCTTATACATGTCTCGAAATAGTAAACACTACTGCAGAACATAGACCCTTACTAATAAACGCAGCATAACAGTGGAATGACTCAGTGTTTTCTTTTATTTTACCTTTGCCTATTTCAAGGTAGACAGAGAGAAACAAAATACTAATCAATACAGTAATAATTTATTAAAATATAAAATAGTTCCTTATCGTTGTTATATCATTATTATAGCATTCAGAAATATTACACCGAGATTCACACCTTACATAGCAGTAGGTACCTTAATACGGACTTGCACAAAAGTATATGCAAATTACATCTAGTAATTGCATAACTTGATTTATTACTACAAATCATAGGCACTATTCATTCGTACAGCCCTGAAGGGTTTTAAGTTTAAGCACCATTGCGGTTTATCGATAAGTCAAGTTTGTCGATAAAACATTCCTATCGATATTTCACCTCACTAAAAGTGAAGTTGTTTGTTTTGCCGGTAGCAAGTAGTGTCGCGTTGATAAATATCCTTAAAGATTGTTCAAGTCTCCTCGATAATTTCTCTTGGAAACCTTACACTTACCTGTACAAACCAACTTACACTTTAATTAAGAGGTATTAAGGTTTATTTTCGACTAAAATCAAGATGGTTGTTGCTCGAATACGGCATGAAGTTATTTATGAGACGCTCAAAGTACGTGTTTTATAGTTATTTGATAAAACACTATCGTGATTATTTAACTTGACTCTGTGACAGAAGCGACTATTTTATTTATTTAACATACCTCTAATATTATTCTTGGGCATGTTATCTAGATATTCATAAAGCAATATTCATAAACAAAGTATTACGTTTCATTTATCTGAGTTTGATAAATGGCTGGTGGTAATAAGCATCGTAAAGAGTTAAAAGAGTTCTGCCACGCATGGCGCGTGATTTTCTCCGTATAGGAGCCGTGTAAAAACGTGTAGTGTTTGCTGTGAAGTTCAACACAATGAGCTCATTTCTGTGTTTTGTTTTGCAGGTAAAAAGTGGCGGTCGCTCACACCGCAGGATCGGCGGCCGTTCGTCGAAG
Organism: Ennomos quercinarius; assembly: GCA_910589525.2. Classification (NCBI taxonomy): domain Eukaryota; kingdom Metazoa; phylum Arthropoda; class Insecta; order Lepidoptera; family Geometridae; genus Ennomos; species Ennomos quercinarius. The sequence continues at coordinate 7,665,893 of OU342510.1, forward strand.
AAGCGGAGAGGTTGAGGGTCATACACATGACCGAGCATCCGAACTACAAGTACAGGCCACGGCGTCGGAAGCAGAACAAAGCCCGACCCAACCAACCGCCGACCCCTTCCAGTGCACCACCTACCGCATCGACTGCATTAGGATCTCCATACGCCGCCAACACTGGCTCTCCTGACCGTTTCTCGCACAACCCTGGTGCTGGCTTCTCTCCGTACAGAACTTCTCCACTCGCTTCAGACTTCCAAAGCAGCCAGTTTAACGGGCACGTGCAAACACCGGAATCCTCGCCAGCAAGGTCTCCTGAGCCTCAAGGCAGGAGGAGTGCCCCAGCTGAGGCACCGCTGCCAACCCCGGACGCGTCTCCAGTAGAGAATGAGAAGGAAAACTTTTATGAGGAGAGACGACGTGCGATCAATGCATCATCAATGTCAGACTCATATTCTCCATATAAGACATACAGGAACCCTGGCTCGTATTCCCCAGCACCTGTAGCCGCTATGGGCATGGCTAATGGAATGTACGTCATGTGTACTCAGAGAACTTTATCGGAACAGCCTCCTCTCGTTACTGGGACTTTCTTCCCACCAGTAGCGACTTCCCAAGACCAGCAAACGCTTGGAACATCGACTCCTAGGGTGACTTCTGCGTTAAGTGGCTCAGTTCCATCAGATTACAGCATCCAGTACCATTCCTATGAACAGTACGAGCAAATGTATAAGACCGAAGATTACTCGCATTACCCTGAGCAACCCAAGACTGAGTATGATACTGGAGGGTCTTACTTTTCCGAAGAGCCTCCGAATCAGACTCAAGACTCTGAACAACAAGGATTTATGAACCAGCAGCGTCCAGAGATCAGGACTGGGTCCCCGGAATCCGATGTAGACGCTCGGGAGTTTGATAAGTATCTGGAATACGCTCAGGAAGGCACGATGGAGCAACATCAGCAGCATCAGCAACAGCAGCAGTACAGATACGAGCAGCAGCACGGTTTCAGGCCTGCGTACTGCGGAGAACAGCCTCCTGGTCCGGAATACTGTTCTGAAAGGATGTACCCTTCTCCATATGCTTCTGTGATTGCCGGAACACCTCCTGCCAATTACTCCACTCCAGCCACTCCAGGGGCGGACGTCAGACCTGAAGATGAATTCAGCGTCATTCTAGCCGGAGTCCGACAGACGTGCTACAGCAATTGACTTAGGACTGATATGGGATAGGAAAGGATTCGACTCTCGTCTTAAATATAGCCCAAAGAGTTTCTTAAACTTTTATATAGGTCTTAGATTGGATGTATCGATCCCTGTATAGTGTGAATTGTAACTCCCCATTTATTACAAATTCGATATTGCCCAATGAATTAGGGATGTACTCTTTAAATTATAAATTGTATAGCTGCTTCTCAAATTGCCGTATTAAATGTATCTGTCAGATAGCTTTTAGTTTAAGATGGTGGAACAGCCCGAATACTTCTACTTATGAATATGATACAATGAGGTCGAAAAATGTATCTGTTTAGGCTCTCGCTTATAAAGCGCTCGAGACAACGTAGCAAAATGATGTAACTCAAATTCTGGATTTTTCCAGCAAAGTATATTTTTGTGTATTTTTTATGTATGTAATTTTAAAAGTGTGTTAAATGTTATGTGACTTATCAATCCTGCCAGTAAGTTCCTAAATTGAAAGCAGTAAATAAAATTTTGCAAGCGAGCTTGTGGCAAAATGGGACAAATAAAAATGTAAAAGTAAAAAAAAATGTCTAAAATAATTTAAGTATAGCCTACCAACTATTCAAGACTTACAATTGTTATTATTATAAGGCTATAATGTATAATTGGTGCTACGAAAGGAGGTCCTATTTTGTAAAATATTCAAATATTTGACTATTTTTGTACTATTTCGTCCAAACCCGTGTAGGTACCATAGAATACGATTCCTATGTAAACAAAAGATTATTTATTTGTAACTATTTTTGTATATTTCGTGTATTAGTTAGTTAAAATTATAAAATAATATTGATTTATTCCATTTATTTAGTTCTTCCAATAAGTCTGTAGATATTATCAGAAGTAAAATTAATTTTTATAAATTTAAAAATTTGTTGTTAATCCTTTTTTTGTATAAATTGTAAGATCATGAATAAAAATATCTCATAGTTTAATTATTGTACTTAAAATTTAGATAAATGTGTAAAATTTAGATTAAATTGCAGTTTTTATTTTTAATTTGACTCTCGCACCGCGAAACTGAGTTCTTCCTAGTTTTAAGAAAATTTATAAGAAGCAATAAAATTTATATTCAGAAATTTACGGTTTCTTGAATTAATCATCATTCATCCCGTTTTAGTTTATATTCTGATATGGTTTATTTTATTTCAAATATATATATAAATCAAATATGTATAGTATACTATAAAATATATCCTACTAAACCTGTTCTTGCAAAAAGCATACCTAATAGGTAGGTACCTATATTAAAAACAAAGGATAGGCAAGACAAGATTTAGGTTGGCAGTACTCATTGTGAACGTTGAGACATATAAATCAGACCAAGTTTAATTTGAAGAATATACGTAGTAAGAAGCTAAAAATAATATTACAAATAATCTAAACAGGAGAACTAAAGAGACCGATATAACTCTTAGAATTAGCAAGTTGAAATGGCAATGGGCAGGCCACATCGCTCGTAGTACTGACAACCGATGGGGAGAAAGGTTATCGAGTGGCAACCATGAACCGGAAGACGCAGCGTCGACCGGCCCCCACTCGGTGGACTGACGATCTGGTGAAAGCCGCGGGGAGCCAATGGATGCAGGAGGCGAGCAGCCGCTCAAGGTGGCGCGCTCTGGGGGAGGCCTATGTTCAGCAGTGGACGTCTTCAGGCTGTTGATGATGATGAATCTAAAGAGAGTACAATGACGACCCAATGAGTTTTACCTTTCAGCATTCACGAAATTAATTATATTAGGTACGTAGTCTACCCAAACGTGAACTCATAAACCATGCTTATCTCCATAATCAACCCACAAACTGCTCATTTAGACGACGATACCATCAACGGACACGCAAAATAAAATTATTAGTCATTTATTTTCTTAACACCAAATTCGTACACTTCCTTTAGAGAAAACCCTCGACGCCCCAAACAGAAAGCGTGTAAGTACAAATAATAAAATAAAATGGCTAAATAATTTGCTCGCTCGCGGGGCAGGGGTGCACATATATCGGCCCGCGGCTTCGTCTGCCTGTAATTACCATTGCGGCCCGCCTGAACACGCCCCTGCCGTGCGCCTCGCCCGATATTGATGTATTGATGTTTGAGAAAAACAACACGTAAAACATTTGAGATATATCGAAATCAATTGAGTTATCACGAATTTGCTCGCGGAGATGGTACACTTCAGCACGTCAATGTTCAATCTTCTTGTTACGCTATAATCTATATAAATAAAAATAAAATTCTGGTCGTTGGAGAAAGCATCGCTAGAAAACGGCTGAGCTGATTAAGCTATTGTTTTTAAATGTTCTTAATAATCCAAAATAGGTTTATGTGGAACGAAAAGTTTGGACAGTCTCCTACAAATCCTAAGTAGGGGAAAAATTTGTGCGTTTTATCTATAGGATTTTTGTATGGACAGGACAACCGCGCCTATTGGGTCCAGCTAGTTTAAGATAAAAACATAAAGCGCCTGAGAACTTTCATGATGTTATAGATATGTTTTTTGTCTCCGAGTAATCATAGGCGCCATACTTAATCAATGAATAACAATAACACTGATCAACTAGTGGCTATTTACCCATGACAACTCCGTGTCCACCTAAATTGATATCGGTAAGTATGGGCAGCCACCACACACACACACATAATCTGACTCTCAAATGAAGTTCAACAAAACCTACTGTGGAATCCTTGGAAGAGTATAATACCTACTGGCCATCGCAAACCCAGGGAAGTATACTGCATTTTTATTGTTGCAATTAACGTAATAAATTTTAGGCCGGCGCTGTGGCTTTATTTCGGCAGCTAAAGTAGATAGTGGCTACATAGTATCATGGAACAAGGAGGCGAGGAATGCCAATATACCAAGAAAATAGCGTAGATCAAAATATGCCTAAAACTAGATGGCGTTGCAAAATGAGCGAGTTATAAGTTGAGCGCAGACCAGAAGTATGCCAAAAAATCGTTTTAAACTTAGCCGGCCGTAGCTACCCCGTATAGCCCGATTGGATAATTGGTTGCAGCGTTCTTTCTTTTCAACGTCAGATTTATAGTTCTGTAATAATTGAAAAACTACAAACGTTTCGTGGTCTTTGCCTACCCAAGGTGCTCAATGAAATGAAATTGGCAATTAAGAACATTTTTCCTGAATTTAAAATTTTCCCCGGTCTTTTCTAACTATTTTTCTTTTAAGAGCCTAATAATTTGAACTGTTACAAACATTTCCAAAAAAGTAGGTAGACTAAAAGTTAAAGAATAAGATAGCAGCTATATAAATCAAGCACGCATAATCCAGGGCTCAAGTTTATACCTAATTACGTATACTTGACTATACCTATAGGTACCTACTGAACCGCTTTACATCAAGTTACTATGAAAGCTCAAGTATAATGGTATCACAGTGACCATAAAAATAGCGCCAGACAGGCTCTCAATAGCCGCTAGAAATCTAATAAAATATTAAAACTGACCACAGCGTAATGCTCTACTTCCAGAAAAAGCTTAGCAATCAAAATAGATGCTCTGGCTAGCTAAGTTGGTGACAACACAAGGAGCTTTGTCCAAGGACATATCTCTTTATTAAGAAAGCGTTAAACCAATGAAAATGCAAGAAATAGCTTATGACGTGATCCACGTGATCGTTGATTGGTCAAAACTTTCTCGAGATAAGAGATATGTCGAATTTTGCAGCTCATGCTAAGTTAGCATTGCTAACCATGCTGTCTTAAGTCCATGAAACTCGCGACAATTCCTTACGCTTATAGCTACTTATACAAAAGTGTTGGTCAACTCTACTGCACATGTAAACGCACATTTTATACCTCCTCATTAGGGCACATCAAAGATTATAAAGCCCGTTGATAGCTCGTGAACATAATTTCTCAAACAAACACGACTGACCTGCACGGGCAGGGGGTGAGGTAACAAAACGAGACAAAGTCATACGAAATTACAAAAATCAGAGCAGGATGGAACAAAACACATCAACGGGTTCCTGTGATTTATTAGAAATTCATAGTATTTATTAGAAATTAGTGGTTGAAATACACCACTAATTTTCGTATGAGGGGAAGTTGTATCATTGGTCTACTGGATTTATAGTCAATGGGGGCACATGCTAGGAAGAAGTTGAAAGGGTCACCGTTGTCGAACACCGACAAGGAAGTCATCATCATCATCATCATCCTACAGCATCAGCGGCCCACGTGCAAGGCCTATTCTGAAAGCTCAAGTCAAGCTCATTCCATAGACGCGCTGCACGGCGTCACCCGCAACCACCCGTTTTCCTGGAAAAACTCAATTTTCTGGAATGAAAAGTACCCTGTGTTAATTTCAATAGTATAAGCCATCTGTATGCAAATTTTCAACCAAATCAGTTTAGCTGTTTTGGCGCGAACGCCACTCAAACTGACATAATACCAGTGTTATTTGACTTTTTCCCCTTGATAAGTGATCGAAGATGGCGCCCGCCACGCTACGTCTGGATTAGGTAATGGCTCTCAAGTGGAACACGCCAATGAAATGCTTGGCAACCATGGACGTATCCTCTTGGCAACGGATTAATCTTTGGATTTTATGACAAATTTAGTGAGAAGAGATGCGGTTGGTTTTGCAAGAGTTTCTAGGTATGTCAACATATGACTTCTTCCAATATCCGTTACAACAATATAATACCTACTAGATTATAAAAACCGATGACTTGTTCCAGGATAATTAAACATAAGCTGATTCACGTGACGTTTATTTGAAGTATGACCATAAACTGACGACCTCATGACCACAATGGTCAACAACTTGGTCTTACAATATATGACAACGTGCAAAGATCATCGTCAGATGAGTTAGAAACCAAATCTGTGTTTCCTAAACCTACAGCCTTTTTTGAAGACGACAATAGGTCATCTAAATAAACATAAAACAAATGACATCTCATTAGTAGCATAGCCTATCATTGCACTACAGCGCAAGCCGCAGATTCGCGGCTGCCGCGGCGCGGGCGCAATGAAAGAGATGCGCCTTTGTAGATAGCCGATACATTTATTGTACCCGTTTGCATACGGCTTCGTTTGCCGACCGATTTGGTTACCAGTCATTGGGGGCGGTTCTTTGAAAATGTCTTGGGTTTTAACAAATGAACGAAAACTTCAAAAAATTAAATGTTGTCCTCTAAAACTTCTAAAACTAAGCAGTCCTTGTTATTTCCACCAATATGAGAGGGACATTAGATCTGTAAAATTAGTTTTATAGAATTTTGGGATCGTCAATTATTATCATTATGTAAAGTAGAAATAAACTAAAGTAATTAAAAAATTAAATAAAATATATGGGTGAAATGTGGCCAAGTCTATATTTGAAAATATTATATAATATTTAAAAATAACCGGCCAATTGCGAGTCGGACTCGCGCAAGAAGGGTTCCATACCAATATCTATAAAAACGAGCAAAAAAATCACATTTGTTGTATGGGAGCCCCCTTAAATATTTATTTTATTCTGTTTTTTAGTATTTTTTGTTATAGCAGCAACAGAAATACATCATCTGTGAAAATTTCAACTGCCTAACTATCACGACTCATGAGATACAACCTGGTGACAGACGGACAGACAAACAAATAGATAGACAGACAGACAGTTTGTCCACCAGTGGTGGACAAACGGGAATGATCGATTGTCTTCCTTTTTCATTGCTGATGAATATTATCAAGGTAGCAGCAACAGCAACACACTAGGGCTCAACAACTTTTATTGAGAGAACAGGCAAAGCTATCCAGTTCCTATTTCTATATGTTTGTCAATAGGAAATCAATTTTTATATTACTCAAACTAACTACTACAATAATAAAAACTAAACTAAACTAAACTAGCTACACTACCTACTACAAAGAACATTTATGGACTGTATAATAGCCACGATGGCCTATAGACAGTCCAAGTTTATATGGTATTTTTGTATGGTGAGACTAGTGAAAAAGATCTCAGGATCTTATCATACGTTATCGGTGTCGTAGGTTTAGTCTGGCATATATACCATAATACTTTTTTCTTCCGGTTCGTGGTCGCCACTCCAGAACCTTTCTTCCCGATCGGTTGTCAGTTGTACGAGCGATGTGGCCTGCCCATTGCCATTTCAACTTGCTAATTATAAGAGGTATACGGTCACTTTAGTTCTCCTGCGGATCTCCTCGTTCCGTAGCGTACGGCCCCGGTGGACTGACGATCTGGTGAAAGCCTCAGGGACCCGATGGATGCAGGACCGAGCAGCCGCTCAAAGTGGCACTCTCTGGGGGAGTCCTATGTTTAGCAGTGGGCGTCTTCAGGCTGTTGATAATGATGAATATGTTTTTACGACTGACTAATACCGATTTCATTGACCGATCTCTCTTGACGATGCGGTCAAAAGTGTAGCATGCAAAAAAAACTCTATGTAGCACAAAATTCCCAAGCTAAACTTAACTGCCCCTTTTTGCATAGTTTGCTTTTTGACGTCAATTTATTATGCATATAACCGTGTATCTATATTTATTTGGAGCTATTCCGTGGGGTCACTTATAACGACAACTTATCAAGCAGACATCATCATGATCGGACTCTGCTAACTCACTTTTGTACATATCCCTCTCAAAATGAAGGAAAGTCAAAACGTTTATTCGCTATCTCGAATAGTTAGTGACCCACTTTATACATTTACATAAAACAAAATTTTCTATTAATGAAACTTTCCTCAATTACACCTAGTACAACATTTCGTTTACACGACGAAGTAAAAAACGAATAGAGTACCTATTTACTAGCGTTTCGCATCGTAGAAAACACGAAAAAAACTAGAGACTGTAATGAGTCTGGGTGATTACAACTTGAAACACATTAACAAGAAAATTATACTGCATCATTCATTATCATCAGGATGGATGTACGTTAAATATTATACTTTTGTCTTTAGGCACTGGTATATTCGCGACAAGAAGTACAGTCATAACGGTGCAGCCATTATAGTTACTAAAATATTCCTACTGCAGAACAGAAAATGCCCGTAACTCCTAAATTACAAAATATCGCATATAGACGTAGAATTTACTATTTTTATTTTTATTTTAAGGGTAATTTTTAGTATTCCTACCTTATTAGAAGCGGGGAGTAAATGTGTGCTATATGTAGCAACGTGATAGAGGACATGGCATTCGCAGTCATGTTGATTATTAGTCCATGGTTCACATCCACCACAGCGTAGAAGTAGGTAGCTGCCTTATCGTATATCGCTTGATCTCTTCTATTTTCTATCGAATGTTTTGAAAGCGGCTATATTACGTAGCAACAATGGCTCGTTAAAAATGTTTTGGTTTCCAGAAACTGGGTAAAAAGGACATCTTGAGATAGCGCACGTGGATTGCAGTATGTGCCTAATTAAACACATTTAGACTTACTTATAATTATAATTTTAAATGGGGGTTATAAGTCCTACACTGACGATTTGACGAGCGGACAAATGCTTTGCCTATCAACCAAATAAAAAAGATTTATCCCTGCCAGCATCTACGCGAGCCATCCCAGCTCGTTAAAATAGCGGAGAATGGCTCTATAGGTTGCTGGCACAGCTGCTCCAGTGGCACTGATGTTGGGTGTTGGAGTGACGATGGTGAGGCATTCGAGATTTCTAGGGCAGAATGTTGTGCGTCTTCACGTGTTAGACTTACTTGTTGGTAATATTTTTGTTCTGCCACACCATGCGTATTGGCTAAGTTGTGTAAACCCGCATAAGCCACGAAATAAAAAATAGAAGTTAGAGAAAAAAGTTTACGCACAAACAATCATCTCATTTTGGGTAACATGACTCGCCACACCCATATTTTAAGATGGCTTTAGGTAGATTTAAATAAGCGTCTTCATATCTGCTGAGTCACCGGCACATCCTGTCAGCTGAGCGTGTTCCTTCTAACTACATGATGCTTGGGCTGCCTCATTTACATACTTTACTGGTCTACCTACAATAGATATAACTATAATACTACGATGGACTTACTTATACCATAGCTTAAATTGCAGTAAGTTCTAATCTAAATTATCTACATGGTCGTGAAAGTCTCGAATTGAAAAAGTTGGAAAAGTTTATTGTTGCACGCAAACGACACTCACTGCTACATTCTTCAAGACGATAAAAACGCCTTTTTTTGATTGAATGATTGATATGATTTAGAAATAAGGATGCCTTGTAGTACTGTCGAACCTTAAAAATAGGTAAATACTGAATACAGTATTATATTTAGGAAATTACTGGGCAAATGAGACTTTACGAACTGATCTCACAGTCTAGAAAACTTTTTTAGACTGTGAGATGTCTCAGGATGACGTGTGCAGTGCGCAGTGTCACGCAACTTAGAACTTAGACGTGAAGGATATCTAACGATTCAATTTTGTCGCTAACTTTATTTAAATGGTTGGTAAAATTATAAAATCAAGAATAAACGTGGCAATTAAAACGCACTTAAATTCAAACAAATTCGCCGTCATTTCAATTTTATGAAAAAACAAAACATAATCGAATTTTTTTTTACAACCAGCCAGTATGTCATCAATAACAAAAAAGTTTACTTACCTACGCACTTTGAGTGAGTAAATACTTAGAAATTAATTAATATAAATGGTAAATTTGTAATATCATGCATGTAGCTTAGACTTTTTTGATGTGTGTAGTTTTGAAAATCGCAAAACATAATTTGATGTCAAACTTGGTCTGCGCATGAAAATGTGTTAATTTTGAAATATGGATATCAAATAAACATTTTATCTTATCGTTTCTTTAGAACACCAGTTTTGCTATTTAAATTGTAAAAATATTGTGTTGTTATTGCTTAAAATTGGGAGAACTACGTTGATAAAGTATTTTTGGAGGTTACTATAACGATTTTATTTTAGAAAATGTAAAATACCCACTTAATAGTTACATTTTATTCGGTAGTTTCTGTTTTTTTGTTTTATTTACTATTTACACCACAGACCTAGAATATTTTCGTTAGTCATTTACACACATTTCTCAGTTTTTACATATTTGTTTTGTTCATAATTCTTGTGATTAAGTATTTTGACATGTCATGTCGAATTGGGCTTTCAAAAAAATGCTTTTTGTTGATTTTGTGCTCTGGCCTCTGACGCTCGGACCGCGCCTTAACTTTTATGTTAGTAGAGATTTATCCACTATGAAGTTTTTTGCATTTTGGGCCATGGAATAGCGCAAGCCTGCATTTTAACAAGTTTAGTAAAATTACTATCCTATAGACACACCATAAAATATGCCTAGAAGATTTAAGAAAGATGATGTCTACACATCCAGACAGACTCGCTTAATATTCATAAATCGACATGTCCCCGTCACTTCATAAATAAATTAGAAATTCATAAAAAAAAGTCCTTGTCAGACCACCCTTAGCTCGCGAGCAATATTCACATACTCATCACGATCTACAAACCACATTTGAATACAGCCTTTAAAACAATTTAACAAAAATAAAACCTTAAACTCTTTGGTTGAAAGGTTTTTATAGGTGGCCAGTGCCATCTCGGCTGTATAGAATAACTTGGCCGATAGAAAAAAGTAATTTTAGAAAAACTAAAATTTATTTTGTTATCTAAACACGTGCCACGAGATCGTAATTCTCTATAGTATATTTCCTACTGATTTGCATTAAGATAATATTCGGAAGTGATGAACTATTATGGATTTATAGTACCTATAATCTCGTAAAAATTTACTGTCACAAGCATAGCTCGACTGGCTAAAGCTTTATGAAGAATTAGCTGACCCGCCCCGGCTTCGCACGGGTTGATTAGTTTTACCCCTTATCTCGGTCTAAAGGAAGAGAGAAGGAAGAGGGAAAAAGATAAGGGAAAAGGATGAATGGATGAAACCATTCCGTACCATAGTACACCAGCGTACTATGGTACAGAATAGGAGTGGCTTTGGACTTAATACTGAAGATTGGATGTCTGTAATTTCTGAACCACAAAATCGACGACCTTGAAATATTTACGGAACAATATTTAAAAAACCCACCACCTTTCTAACAAAAAAAGAATAAATGAAATCGGACCACGCGTTAGTGAATTACAACTAAGTACACATTTTAACTTTCATCCCCTCTCCCGAGGGAACCGTGCTAAATTTCGGGATTAAAAGTATCCTATAGCCTACCTAGTAATATGAACTCAAATTATGCCAAGTTTCATTTGAGTCCATCGAATAGTTTCGGCGTGATGCTCAGCCAAGATACAGACAGATAGACAGACAGACAGACAGAATGTATGGGAATGACATTAGCTATGACATTACCTACTTGCGGAAAAGTTTTCCCCAGGTAATGTCATTCCCATATATTTTTAGTTATCGTTTGTCGTTAACGCTAATGGAAAGGGATCTTTGTTAGACCCCCAGCACAGCCTGGTAATATGATTTATTAGACTGTGGTATCAGCAGCATAGTTTCATTGCTATCGCCACCAATTCACTAACTTCTGTGCCCTTCAATACAGCTCAGTTACTTTATGGTATTAATGCTTAAAAACTCGTCGACGAAACGTGCAGAATCTTCACCAATCTAATAAAAATATCGCCTTTCAATAAGTAGCTAATTGCAAAAGCTTTTAGCTAAACATTCGAGTAATGTAGGGCGGCAGGCATCCCCCCTATGTTAATGGCGTAGGATTCCACGGGCTGGCTAATTTAAACTGGATATTTTGCGGTACAGACGTAGCAAAACTGATTTAGAAAATGATCAGTTTTAATCCTTATCCGATGTCTTGATATTGGGAGAATTATTCTAATAGTACAATGACAATGAATGAAAATTGGCGCTAAAACTGTACTTGACAAAATGGCTCAAAGGAAAAAAATAGAATTGAGCATTTGGACTGTCTATTGGCCATCGCGGCTAGTATACAGTCCAAATGTTCTTTGTAGTCAAAGAGGTAATATGTTAAATATGTACTACGTACTAGAGAGGTGTCAGCGATAAATTCCATATTCAAGATTTTTCACATTCTATATTTTCCAATTTCTTAAAGCTATTCGAAGCACAAATAGTTGTCATTTTTTGTATAATGAAACTAAAATCCGCTACAGCGCTTTACGAGATTAAATCGTCTAACCAACGATCCCAACACGCAGCGCTAGTGCAATGGCACATTCGGATCATAATTTTTACTGCCATTCACTGCTGCACGTGCAGTCGCTTTGAAAGCTGAGCATCGTATGAGCGAGAAGATGCTCACCGGTATATTTGCAGTGGTTGACGGTGCAAGTTAGAGATGTCCTGTCTAGTGTATACATAGAAGTCTTTGTTTGTAGTAGATAGTTTTTAGTTTTTATTATTGTAATAGTTAGTCACATTGCCCGTAAAAAAGGTATTTAAAAAAAATATTTTTAAGTATAATTATGTTCACTAACCCCCGTATTCTCGTACATTTGTTAAACTCATGTTAACTTACCAAATACTATACGCTCATTAGTTGACGATAGCCGATGATCAATTTCAACAGGCAACCAATGAGCGTTGAGTATTTTTATGTTGAGATAAGTTTAACTTTAACAAACGTACCAGAAACCGGGGATAAGTAATCAATCCTATTTGACTCATAACCACTATTATTAAAACCGCCAAAAAAGGATTTAAGTTAGGCTGCTTTTTTTTAAATTCAGCTGTTGTTTTATCGTCCATGCCTCACCAACTGCATTCAGTACGCTAAGAAGATGGCCAAAGCATCGAAAAAGTTTGCGTCGGAGTTTTGGCGGGAACGCGAAAAAATTCACGTCGTTGCATTGTATCATTTTACAAAACTTATGCTTTTTCCAATGTTAATGTTTAAAATTGGTGGCGTTTTACGCATTAAGTGCTCAGTTACGAGCATGAGTGTAGCCAAGTGATTTAATGTGGTGAAACGTGGTTTTTCGTGTTGCTTCCAAAATTCCATAGAAGCCTCTCTAGTAAAATTGCCACCACTTTACTAGGGCATGACTTAGACTGGATTATGACTACCTGACTTAGACTGGACTATGACTACCCTGACTGACTGTGTCTAAGACTTTACTTTACGTGAAATATTCCGTAATACGGTGAAAAATGTAATACTTGACACTGGCTACATACACTATGTGAGGAGCCAAAATATAAGAAGAAAAGTTTGCGTCGAATGCGTACCTCAAAGTTGCAACCTCTTTTCTCTCAAGTGTACCTACCCGTCAATATTTTATTTATCGGCAGCCAGTATCAGCGATATCGGCGGCGATAGTGCGCGGCAGGTAAATGAGGCCCTGCAGTGGCCACGAGACGCTGCCACTAGCGCCCGGTGATTTATTGCGTACGGCAACACCGATCTATTTAGTTATCAAAGTGCAGAAAAATCGATGCAAAGGCCTAAAAAAATTGAAAAATATTTCAGTCTCTCTATGTTATTCTTTTGAAGGATTAAATCTGGAACGGAGTCAAAGAGTTAAAATAACTAAGCCAAATGACAAAAACTGATTTTATCTACCGAAAAACCTAATGGTTAATTGTTATTGGTGAGTTAGGGGGCGAGAATTGCGACTTTATATACATTGCGTAGTAGTGGTGAGCGCAGCTGAGGGCTTTTACAATTCACTTCACAGCCGCTATTGAGTTTAAATCACACAATCTTAGAAAAGGATTAGCTATTATCATAAGCTCATGATAACATGCATGCATTAGAAAATGCCCGACATCAAAAACATTCAATGAATTTATCACGCTGTTTATTTTCTCTGAAGTCAAAAAGTTCATTGCTGGATTTGAACTCACGACCCACCGATCATCGGCCGACATCACTACCAACTGAGCTATCGGCGCCCCTGCACCTACTAGCTAAAAAACCTCTTAGCTCTAGATACCATAACATTGTAGTATAGCTTGTGTATAGTAAAGGTATCTCTTCGATCGGCTGATCAGTCGTATTGTAATCCATCGCATCCACTGTGTTCTGCCTAATTAATTGTGCTGTGATTGGTCCCGTCAATCACACCGGATCGGATCGGATTGGATCGAGGAGGTATCAAACTGTAGATTATTCTGATAGCGGCACAATAGAGCTTCGCTGTGGTCTTGCGAGTGAGTTAAACCTTTACAAGATAATAATTGTTGTAAGGTTTACTTGTTGGACCGACGATCTGGTGAAAACGGCGGGGAGCCGATGGATGTAGGGGATAAGCAGCCGCTCAAAGTGGCGCTCTGTGGGGGACCCTTCAAACCAGAACACAGTAGTGTTTGCACTATTGATTGGCGGCAGAATAACTGGTAAAGCAGTGGTACCTACCTACCTAGACGAACTTTGCAGAAAAGTCAGTACAGTTTCTTTTCATGCACAGAATATAAAGAAGTGGTGCCAGCTTCGACCCCTATGAAAGGCTGCGGCAGCGGCAGCTCCAGCTGACTGTCAATTACAATACCCACTTACTCGCCAGTACTTTATAGAGTGCGTGTTGTATAAAGTAAAGAGATGGATTGTTTTATTACAATGGGTAAGCAAGAAGCCGGCAGCCTGTCCTCTCAGCGCTTTGTGGACGCCGCTCGCAGTATCTGTATCTACCTATATAGCTACATACTAAAGCTGCTATAGCTAAAGTAGGCTTTGCAGCATGTGGATTGTGGAGCATATTAAGTATTATTTATTAAATTACGTTTGTAGTATAATTATTACTTTGTGTCGTGTGTGTATGTACATGGATCGACGGCCGCTTCAATATTAATTTGTTCATTATTATAAAATTCATTACAATACAATTTTTTTTTGCGCCATCTAGCCCTAAACTAAGTATAGCTTGTACTATGGGAACCAGATAACTGATAGAATACTTAGATACTTTTTTGTTTGTAAATACACATTATAGTAGACAGAATACAATATAACACCTAGACACAGAACAAACGCCTATGTCCATCACACAAATGTTTGTCCCGGGTGGGAATCGAACCCACAACTTATAGTTCAGAAGGCAGAGCTACCCAATTGAGCTATCAGGCCAGTCATCAACATTATCTATCTACCAACGTACAGGGCCGGAGTTTACTGACAAAGTTGTGATTGAATTGATGTACACAACTGTTACTTATTGACAGATTTCCTATAGATATTCTGTCAAAGATCGACAATTGTAAGGCAATGCAATCGCAATTTTGTTATAGTAGACTTGGGGCCCGGACCGTATGATTGCTATAGCAATTCTTCAAAGACATATGCCTTCGAAACGCTTACAGAACTAGTAAAAAGCTAGACTTGTCCAGCATGTCGTCAAAGCGCCAGGGCGGGCGCATAGATCCCGTGCTATTTGCATACGTTACAGACGTACCATTGGAATCAGGCGCGGATACAAGGGGGGGCGCATGCGCCCACGTGGTGCAGGCAGTCCAGCACCAAGCGCGATAATTATCCAATTTACCAGGAAGATATAGGTGCATAGAATTCATTTAAAGAAAAGAGCACAAATTGGTCTTGTATCGTATACTTATGTGTTTCACCGCATCCCTAAATTCCCCTCTTGGACTCCCCTACTATAATGATTTGTGCGCCCCCCCAGTGCCGTAAATAGGGCCACCAGTGCCCAGGCACAGGGCACCTCAGACAGGCTCAGGGCAGACTGGGGGGCGCAAGAATGGCCAGACCAGGCAGGACTATTAGATATTTTTTCAGTTTGCTCCTGATAAGTTCCCGCTGCGCCCCTAGTGCTCGATTCCAACACATACGTACCTACATGCTAGTATCATCAAAAATTAGACAAAACATCGCGCTCTTTTTTTTGCCAGCGTACGAGCGTATTTGTGTTTAGTGTTTATCGGAGTCAAGCGGCCGCCCGGCTACCGCTTAGTCTCCGACCGACCGCAGTGGCCCAAAAATGAAATCTCTATACTATAATCTCTATGCAGTCTATACAACGTCAAAATGCTTAAAATGGCTAAGCATGAGGCCGTGTCCTCATTGTACTGACTAACATGTAATTCATGTTTGAATTGCCAAACGCGATTGAAATACAATCCAACAAATATAAAAACTTTCGTGTTCGCTTTGCTCGCGTATTTAATGTTTTTCCTGTATTTTGTTTTATAGCAAGCGTGTTTGTACTGACTGACATGTAATTCATTTTTTAATTTGCTATACACGTTTTCTGAAATACAATACAGCAAATATAAAAAATATCGCGCTCGCTTCGCTCACGTATTTAATGTTTTTACTGTATTTTGTTTTATAGCAAGCGCGTTCGTACTGACTGCCATGTAATTCATTCATGTTCAATGTCAATGTTGTACCTTTAGTAGATGTATAAAGAGAATCCCAGTCTACGGTACATATAATGTCTAAAAAAAACAAGGGTGCAGTTATAGAAGCTCGCACAGAGCGCAGAAACCACTGCGCCCCCCCTTGACAAAAATTTCTGTATCCGTGCCTGATTGGAATACATGAAAAATGGAAATGCCTTTAATTTTTTTACCTACGCGATATTATGTACACAGAATAAACAACAATATAATCTTTTTCATCGTTATACGATTAGCTTTTCACTTGTGTACGTTCACAAATCCACCATTACACTCGAAATCACAACATACAGTTTTTAGCAAATAAGTACTGAGAACGGAACATTTTCACGTTCCTACCAAAACTTCCCAGACTAGTTGTCATATTCGGTCGCAACCATAACAAAAATATTCTAGGTCTGTGGTTGCAACTATGTTGCAAGTATTGCAACTCATGCAACTGTTTACTGTAGCACACACAGTAGTTTACCGTAAAGTACTTTATATATCTGTTCTGTGACTGTAGTAGGTGTGCCTCCATTACAAGTTGCAACCGCTAAATGTGATCAAATAAATGAAAATTTTTAACCTTATTACTTAAAACACACGCATTTTAAGTACTCAGATACTTTTAGTACTACCCATAATGCAAGTTTAGGAATCGATAGAACTCCCAATATGAGTACGATCAGGACCTATCGGCTAATCAGGCGTGTCCAGCTCGGGCTGTATCTGATACGCCAGATCGGCGGATAGCGGCGTATCTGATGATACGCGATAAACGCGCGCGCAGCCGAAATACGACGAGAGTCGGGCAAAAAGGCGCGCGGGCGCAGGATCGAGGTATGCGAAAAAAACGCAGGAAATAATATAACACATCATTTCTTGTTTTCCTAAAAACTAGGGATTGAGAAGAAACAAGCATGCAATGCCGATATAGCTCTTAGAACTACCAAGTTGAAATGCCAATAGGTATGGATACATCGCTCGTAGAACTGACAACCGATGGGGAAGACAGGTTCTCGAATGACAACCACGAACCGGAAGACGCAGCGTAGGCCGCGCTCTGGGGGAGGCCTATGTTCAGCAGTGGACTTCTTCAGTCTGTTGATGACGCTAATGATAATGAAGCATGCAAAATTCATGAAAGTACAATACTAGTTACTTCTAATGGGATAATCAAAGCTTAAAAAACAAAGCTTTCATCATCATCATTATCATCATCAGCCTGAAGACGTCCACTACTGAACATAAGCCATCGCCATAGAGCTGCACTCTGAGCAGCTGCTTGCCTCCTGCATCCCCGCAGTTTTGACAGGTTGTCGGGCCACCTAGTGGATACACTGTCATTCGGTGTGGTTCAAAGTGGAATTTGGGGGTCGGCTCCCAATCCAACCTGTAGCGGTGAGCTACCAAATTACACGAGTGACTGCCATCCAACCTCGCAACCCATAAGGAACCAGTAACAGGGATGGTTATACCAGGTGTCAGATTCTATCAGGCTTCTGATTACCCGTAACGATTACCATAGACGTTCTTATGACAACCAGGAGCGAAGGCTTAACGTGCTCTCCGAGGCACGGAATGATGGCATCGAAAACGGATCAAACTTGATGCCGTAAGATTGCGAAGCGCACATGCTGCCGCTTGGCCATCATCGCACTTTAACGTCAAATTTAATAATACGAAACTGCGAAATTAGGCCCTCAAGTGGCACGTTTAACCTTATGACATGAGATTTGCTTAAAAATGGCTTTTACCATATCCGCCTTCCTCACCAACTTCAAATTAGAAAGTCTCGTTGAAATCACTTTAATAGGCAAGCAGCTATTAGATCCTTCTGCCACACTTCCGCATGCCTGCATCCAGGCGGCGAGTGTAAAGGCTAGCGCGACACTGTTATTTAGTACCGCGCACGCGCTGTCGCCGTCCGTTGCGTCGACAGTAAATAGGCAACAGGAGCAAAAGAACGACAAACCACGGCCCCGGCCCACTACTGGGAGTTTACTCGGACCCTGAATAAATTTGCATGGAAAAGTACTTTATTGGCCGCTATGATGTATGGAGAATGTTGCTCCTGGCAATATTTATTGCGATGTGAAATCTTGAAATGTTTAATGTTGTTTTCAGTGTCCTTCATGGCCCAGATGAGTTTTGACTGCTTTAGTCTGATGTATGTCAGTTTCAGTCGATAGAAGTTGATAGAGGCGTAAAGTTGGCACGGTTCTGTCGCGGGTTCTAACAAATATTTAGGCTAAAAAAGGTACAGGTATTGTAAACCTACTAGCTTGAATCAAGACATTCAAGGTCCTGCTCTTATTCATAAATCCCAGTCAAGAATGAACAAGCGGAAACATTATTATATCATTATTAAAAAAGCAGTGGTTAATTCGTCCGTGTATGAAATGGAATAGACCAAAAATATGCTAAAAATACAGCAGGATCACCAGTCTACATTTAGGATAGTAGTTTTCTGTGGTCTATAGGTATACCATGTCACTCCATGAAGTTAGGCCTAATAGTGAGATGATGGTCTTCGTGACCCGTCGTGAATTCACCTAAAACCATACGTTAGACGAAATACTGCTAAGATCTATGCTTTACAAGGATATGTACTCCATCCTTCAACGGATTATTGGCAATGTTTTTTCTATAATAATTTATGGGCATAGCATTTGACTACTGTCTCGATTCATTCAAAACAATGCCTTCAACATGGACCTAAGCCTTCAATTTTAATTGGGTGCCTTGGGTGGATTCTGGCTAAAACTATTCCAAAAACTTGCCTTTGACGTTTGTCCAAATACATACAGGTTAGCGAGTACTGGTAGATATGAGATATTGAGGCATGTACCCTTTACAGTAAAAGATCCAAATAGACGAAGAAACAGAAGAAAGCAACAACAAATGAAATGTTCTCCACTATAAAAGGATTATTTACTCTGTGATTGCAAGCAAGATCTTGGTTTCCCGCTCCTTCCTCTCGATAAATAATTAAGCTTAATTAGTATTGTCGCTAATTGTAGACACGCCGGCGACCTTTACCCGGGTATTTTAGCTATTCCTAGATTTATTGCTTTGCATTGCTATGCGGAGAAGCGTGCTTTGGACTCGCCCTAAGTTTCATTAGGGATGATCATAATAGTAAAAAGAAGAGAACTCCATCGGCACTAAACAAGTAAGTAAATCTAATAACTTAAGTATTGTTTTGCGAAGTCAGCCCTGAGAAACAAAACTTTCTGTCTAGAGGAGAACTTCAGTAGTTCTGAAAATGAAATTTATCAAAAAAATCCGTCATGCAGATACTTGAACTGTTCAGCAAAAGATTCAATTAATAAATAAAAAACACCCAACGATCACATACCTGCATAGATCCTGGATCCTGGACCCTAACTAGGATTCCCTGTATCTAGGGACCCAGGAACTATGAGGACCATGGTCCCACAACACCCAGACACAGAACAAGTATTTGTGCTTTCTTACAGCGCACAAATACTTGTCCTCTCGCGGGGATCGAACCCGCCGCCTCCAGGCTATGACCTGACCTGCTCAACCACCACACCATAGAGGCTGTCAGATTGCTTGCTTAATTATTTTCTCCGTCCTAGAAACAATTCTGGGAATATTGGATATTTTAATACTTACTTATCATGAGTGGCTAAGAAGCAGCAAGCCCTTTTGATGGCTTTTTTTAACGATCTAATGTGGTTGGTCTCTACCGACCTTTACAGCGTCACCGGGCGGGAGGGCAGGTGCTTAAGGCACCCAGCCGTCAAAAGTGAAAGGCAACTAGCTCAAGGGCACCCCTGGGGTGTGCGAGCCTCGGCTTAGACCGTTGCCGGGATAAGAGGATCGAGAAGGCTATGTCCACTGGCAGAGTGGACCCTATGGAAAGCCGCAACCATTCTAGCTAACCTACGGGGGGTACGTGGACCTCGCCGCTGGCGCAGCGGGGTCGGTGTCTGGTTGTGTGGTATCCTATACCGTTGCCGAAAGCGGTACCTGAGCCAGACGGGCTAGACTGGTCCGGTGATCCTAGCGCAGCCGAAACAACGGCTGCTATAGGATCATCCGGGTCGCTCAAGACGTGCCTCGGGGGTGACGTGATGACGGGGTGGGCCCTTTTGATGGTATGGATGGCCTCACATACGGGCACCTGCAACACCAGGGGTGCTGATGGTGCGTTGGCTACCCTCATAACAAAATTATAAGACTCTATGAATACCGTAGAAGGTCGTAGGGTAGCACATTAGAACAACAATAAAAGATTAGTTAGGTACAGTTAAAAACAAGAAAATTAATTTGCATCTGCAATTAATTAAAGTGTAAACCACAGATAAGCAATCAGCGTCCTCAGAGCGGGCTAACAAATAAGCGCAGATGGCATCGTGGCCGCCGTGTGCCTTCCTGAACGATCACAGATTCAGATCCCGTGGCGAATGGACCAAGGACTAAATGGGCGGGAGAATTGTGTGGACATGCCTTCATGGCACTTCAGTTATATTTTTGAACTTTTTATTCTGTTCTGTGGATTTAATTGAAGTGTAACTGAATACAGTTGGGATCTAAGTATCTCGTAGGCTCAAACTCGAGAATAACATGGAACTTTCACTGAAAATAAACCGTCTAATGAGTCAATGTCAAAATGAAACAGAAGCAACACTTGGGAGCCAATTGACTAACCTGTTAGCTCAATTGGTAGTAGCTCTACCTTCTGAACATATACATATAGGTTGTGGGTTCGATTCCCATCCAGGACAAACATTTATGTGATGAACATCGATGTTTGTTCTGTGTCTGGGTGTTATATTGTATTCTATGTGTGTATTTACAAACAAAATTATCTAAGTACTTCTATCAGTTATCTGGTTTACATAGTACAAACTATGCTTAGTTTGGGGCTAGATAGCGCTGTGTGAAATGTCCACACATATTTTTTATTTATTTTAATTTCTATGTCCTATTAGAGTACCACCTATAGATACTTAGGTTATCATTATAGAGGTGATATTCTGGCGTTTGTAAGTTATAATATCAGGACCAGGACACTCACACTCACAGGGGTAACAGGGGTGCAGTCTACTTTTAATATTAGCATAATAATAAATTTTCATAATTATTTCACAGTTTCACAACGTCAGTAAAGTTACGCAGTAATGCAAGTTGAAATTGTCTTTAAAACTTTATAGTCTATTTTTTAATTAGACGGAGTAAACTGACAGATCAAAATGTCACTTTGTTTTTATATTTTGGCTCCACACATAGTGTATTTAGCCAGTGTCAAGTTTTATAAGCATTATAGCTTGTACTATGGAAACCAGATAACTGATACAATACTTATATACTTTTTGTTTTGTAAATACATACATAGAATACACTCGATCGTAGGAAAACTTACTTTAAAATCTACCCACTTAAAATTATTACCGAGAGAACACAAATAACTTAATGTAATAAAATGACATTCTTGTTTGTAATTGACTAGTATAACTATAATATATAAATTAACCTAAATTGTAAGGCGACAAAATCAATTAAACCGCGAATAATTTGCTATTTTAATAAGGACTGAATAAATGTTACTCTAAAGAAAATGTAAGCTCCAGCTCCACTCTAAAGTGCAACGCCCTCACAGGGCTCATACAATGAAATGTTTAGGACTAGGTGATAATTATAGATTAGTAAGCTAAATGACATTGTATGAAAGCATGTAATAATAATAATAATAATAATAATTTTTCATCGTATTATGGAAATTTTCACTTAAAGTCAAGTCATAGTCACAGTCAGAGTAGTCATAGTCTAGTCTAAGTCATAATCCAGTCTAAGGCATGCCCTAGTAAAGTGGTGGCAACTTTACTAGAGGCTTCTATGGAATTTTGGAAGCAACACGAAAAACCACGTTTCACTACATTATATCACTTGCCCACACTCATGCTCGTAATTCAGCACTTAATGCGTAAAACACCACCAATTTTAAACATTAACACTGGAAAAAGCATAAGTTTTGTAAAATAATACAATGCACCGACGTGAACTTTTCCGCGTTCCCGCCAAAACCCGAAATGTCACTTGTGAAAATAATTCTGCCAACTTCTATATCACAGTGATGCTCTGATTCAACTCCTACAGTTCAAAAGAGCGGAACTATAATTTGTCACTACAAAAAATGCCACTTTTTTAGTTTTAAATACTATCGCCGACACCTTTTTGGTTTGATGCTTGATATTGAAGATGATTCTTCCCATATTGAATAAAATATTAAGTTACAAAAATGATAACTTGTTTTATTTTGTTAATTTTGCAATTTTTATTCATGTATAATATTCCATTTTTTCACAGGCTGCTAATTAATGTAAATCAAAAACAATCAGGAATCACGATTTTTAGGAAGTGTTCAGAATATAAAAGAATGGAATAGATTACTAAACTGAAATAAATCAGTGAACTGTATCTTTTTTACCCACCACTATTTATTTTTCATGAAAAGTGGCAACACTCGTAATGTCAGTTTACTCCGTCTAATTAAAAAATAGAGTATAAATGATTAACCATACCATGAACGAAATATATTTCGTCCATGTCCATACTAACATTACCCGTTGCAATTAAACATTTTTTTAAATACCCCATTAGGAGTCCTTAATTTGTAAACTGGTCGAATGCTTATCTCCCTTCTTCCCATACAAATGTGAACCTTATACCTTCCACCATAACACACAAAGTTCATAAAATGTATTTCGCCTACTTTGTACAAAACGTGCACTTAAATCCTGAGTTGTAAGGACTTTTGTGGCTAACTAAGAACTGAAATAAACCAGGTAATATTACGGTTTTAAAAGTTGAAAGGTGTTAGGGGCGTATAAAAAACCATAAAGATTGAAATAGCACGGAGGTTTTGTTTTTTTAGGCGCGGCTGGTAAAATGAGTTGTCTTGTGGTAGCCACAACACAATGTAGTGCCTGTGGCTTCTGATGATTATAAATTAGGTAGGTACTGTGTTAAAAATATAATAAACAAAATATTTATTAAACCTATGGTTGAATAACTGGATCCCTCAATTCAGGTACCTGAAAAATTTAATCTCTTAACACCACCATCACAATAGAGTTCTGCCATATTCTTTGGGCACATTTTTAAATAAGTATATATGCACCAAGCCAGTATAAGCATTGAGGTAAGCAATATAATGGAAAGAGCATAATCTCCATTGCAGTTACAAATACTTCACCAGCAGCACTACATCTTTCAATAATAAACAATAGGTAAAGTACCTAGGTGTAATCTTGGAAATCATCACTCTAGTTTAGGAGGGTTTGAAAAACTGCTCTCGTGTTATTAATTTTCTATGCTCATCAAAATTTTAAGTGTTCAACATTTTATCGGTGGCCAAAGCCGGCTACTGGATACGATCATTTAAATGATAAATTGGCCGTTCCATCACCGACTTACTCGTCAAAATGAACTTATTTGTCAAACTTAGATTATTGTCCGCGATAAAGAAAACAGGAAATTGAAATTTGTATCACTGGCCGAAAATCTCGCGCCGGCCATCTTGGATGCTAATCGTCGCGCGCACGTCGTGATTTGAATATGGAACTTGGTAAAATGGCTTTTTAGTTTTTCTTTCTTTTTGCTAGTGGCCAGTAAGTTGATGGATTCCTTGGTGGGTGACAGGAAATAGGTTTTACCCACTACTGCACGAGATAAAAAACTTTTTGGAATTGATGGGTTTGGTTTGGGTGAAGACTTTACTATGTCTTCACATTTTATATAAACCTCCGAAATCTCTGTGGCTTAGGTATATGTCAATAGAGTAGGTAGATACAGTTGAAGGTGGAACGTTTCACTAGCGCGGCAAATTCAAATTTTCTTGCGTTCTTTTGCCATTAATAGCTTAATTACTAAACGTGATTACATTACAACTGATTTAACGTGAATAAATAGAATATATCAACAGTATCTCCTAGATATCATTGGTTTAGCGACAAGAGGCAATAAACAAATTTCGTCTTAGTTTTTCAGCCTATTGCCATTTGTCGCTAAACCCAATGATACTCAGGTGATACTTTTAATTGTAATTTATTGATACATTATATTTATTTGCGCAAAATTAGTTTTAATGTAATCACGTTGAGTAATTAAGCTATTATTGGCAAAAGAACGCAAGAAAATTTGAATTTGCCACGCTGGTTAAACGTTCCACCTTAATATAATTCATTATGGTATGGGCTCAATAAGGTCTTCAGACATACAAAGTTTTTAATGAGCTAGCTGCATCACTTGACCTTGCAATCCTTGCTATACTTTCTGCTTGAGCAGATTCCTTTTAACCTTTGCTTCCTCACGATGCTAAAGCTTGGATAATTTTATTATTTAATGATTGGTTGCAGAGTATTATAAATCTATTTGTGCGCAGGTTGCACCGATCAAATTTAATGCAGCACATAGGAACGCACCCACGCTTCGCCCACGGTGGTGTGGTGGCCACGCGTTGGGTTCCTGTTAGGACTCCCCAATTTGATTACCTAAACGCTACACATACCTTCATTCTTAAAAGTTTTCTATACCTACTGTTATAGTGATAGAACTGTACCGCAAACAATACCCGGAAATACAAATCTACACCACTATTACAAAGAGGAAAGATTTGTGTTTTTGTGTGTATGTTTGTAATGAATGAACTCAAAAACTACTGTGCCGATTTAAAAAAATCTTTTACCATTGGGAAGCTACATTCACCCTGAGTAACATAGGCTACACCAATAACGTGCGAAGCCGGGGCGAGCCGCTAGTAAAAAATAAAGTTAGGTTAATAGAATGGGTCGGATTACTCTTGCGCTTATCCCTATACTAATAATACAAGGTTGTCTATTTGTTTGTTTGTGTGGTAACATGGGTGAACCGCTTTAGGTAAAACTTTATAAACAGATTAGTTGGTCACCATGTGAGTTTGGTAACCAAATGTAGACCTATAAAAAAGGCACACAAATTGATTATGCTCTACCACGATCAACATAGGATACTTTTATCCCGTGCAAAGAAAAGGGGGACCGCTAGTGATAGTGACACATAGGCAAAAGAAGTTTCTGGTTATTAATATTTCATCAGTTTTCCGTTTCGATGCACACCTTTTCACGCAGTCCCAGAACACAATGCCGCATCCATCAAAGCCGGCCTTACCAAACATCTTTATTTCTGTTTGTCTTACAAAACCTTAAATCATTGCTACCACACAAATTGTGAGCACGATTTTTCCAGCAGATCAACTCAGCGATCTCCGAACAATCGGAAACCCCTTAATATTGCAGTATTGCCATGCCTTGCGCAACAAAATTCGCCTCAACATCTTTAATAGTTAAGATTAATTAAAACTATTTCTAATTTCACACCTTTATAGGTCTCAGATGTACAAATTAATTATTCTGCTATGGATGTTGAAGTAGGTAGGTACTAATAATTGTTTACAAGGTGTTAACTTAAACTACCCATCACATACAAGCTCTAGGTAGGTACCTTCTTTAGGTAGGTAATTACAAGTGACTTTTTCAAGATCTTTGGATCTCGCGAAGCACTGCTAGGAGTACCTACCATTACCTACCAAAGTACTTTTTAAGCTAGAAGCAATTTATGATTTTGTTTAGTACTTAATTCAAATATCCTAAATAAGCTATAGAAAAAGCATTGGCAATAAATAAATCTAATATTCTGAACGTAACTAGGAATCAAGTATTTTGTAAGAGTACCCAGTCCATCAGACGTGGTACTGCACCAGATGCCAGCCTCCAAACTGTTAAAATTAATTGACTCTACCTCTGACCTATGTTTATCTGCTCCTCACCATCAAAAAGCTCATCCGTACCTTTTGGACTCGATAGAAATCTCACACAGCCCGTTTTACAAAGTCATTCTGCCACACGTCTGCAAGATTTGGAATGAGCTCTCAGCTGAGGTATTTCTTCCAACATGGGGCACTTAAAGAGGCGGGTAGGTAACACAAACCTTAAAGGGTAGGCAACGCATAAGTGAATCAGTGAACGCAACGTGACAACCGATGGGGAAGAAAAGTTCTCGAGTGGTAAACACGAACCAGAAGACGCAGCGTAGGCCAGCCCCCACTAGGTGAACCAAAGATTATAAAGCCCGTTGATAGCTCGTGGACATAATTTCTCGTACAAACACGACTCACCTACAAACGAGGCAACAAAACGAGACAAAGTCATACGAAATTACAAAGGACAGAGCAGGATGGAACAAAAGACATCAACAGGTTTCCGTGATTTGTATGAAAATAGTAGTTGAAATCAACTACTAATTTTCGTATGATGGGAAGTTGTATCATTGGTCAACTAGATTTATAGTCAATGAGGTGAACTGACGATCAGATCAAAACTACGGGGATGCAAGAGGCAAGCAGGTGCTCAAAGTGGCGCATATGGGAGAGGCATAGAATTCAGCAGTGGACCGTCTTCAGGCTGTTGATGATGATTATAAACGCATCAGTAGCGCCCCTGGTGCTGTGGATAGGGGGTTTCACTGCTTATCAACAGGCGGGCCGTCAGCATATAGTCCATCCTTATTTTTAAAAATTCATGGAGCACTAACCTTCATGCTTACACAAAAAGGAAGGAAGATACTCCCCTCAGACTGCTACACGAGCAAAAGACAATCCTGGACTATCCATCCACCCCTGAGTATCCAGTTCATTCCCCCTAGCCCGCACACACGGCGCATCGCACAGCGCCATCTCTCGGCGGGCGGGGCGCGTCACGCGCGGTGACGTCATCCCGTGCTGATTGAGCGATGAACCCGCCAACGATCATTGCGCCGTGTTATTAGACCCGGGGATTATCCATTCATGTTTGATACAGCGGGATTATAAATGATTAGTTTGAATTTAAAAGAATAATTTAAAAAAAATATTGTTGATGAAAAGTGTTATATTGTATTCTAAGTTTGTATTTACAAACAAAAAGTATGTATGTAAGTATTCTATCAGTTATCTGGTTCCCATAGTACAAGATATGCATATTATAGTTTGAGGCTAGATGGCGCTGTGTAAAATGTCCACGCATATAAAATATATTTATTTACTTATTTATTTAATTTCATGTCCTGAGGTTGGGTGAAGATTTTAGGCATTGCAAAACAATTTCTGACTGGACCAAAAACTGTAGGTAAAACTTCATAGCATTCGCAGTCCCCACTTTGCTGCGGCACGGGTATTATAGCATTGCTCTTTCTCGAGAAAAGCAAAGCAGAGCGAGCAAAGAGTAATAAAAACTCAAATAATGAGAGTAAGCATAGGTATCTATGGGTAGGTACCTACCTAGTATATAAGTGAAACATTAAGGTGGAACATTACACTAGCGCGGCAAATTCAAGTTTTCTTGCGTTAAGCTATTATTGGCAAAAGAACGCAAGAAAATTTGAGTTTGCCGCGCTAGTAAAACGTTCCACGTTAAGCAGCAAACATCCTGTATGTCCGAGGCCGTTACAGCATCGTTCGCAAGCATTTAATAATAACGAAGAAAGCCTCCAAATCTTCGATCAAAAACATACAGTGGGTGTGTTCGGCCGTAATAATCCAGCTAGTTTGAACATTCGCAGAGTACCTATAATGTTTTCATAATAAATTATTTTGTGCCAGAAAGACTCCAGCTTTTGATGTTTTATAATATTATTAGGTCATTGAAGACTGCTGCGGAGATTACCAAAAGGTGGTTTGGAAAGTTTAATAATTTGTTTGATGGTTAAAGGTAAAGCGATAGTTGTCTGATTTTTATACAAGTAATTATACCTCTTACTATATCATCATCCTCATTGCCTTTTCTTATCTATTATTGGGGTCGGCTCCCTATCTAACCTGTAGCGACAAGCTACCAGAATTACACGAGCGACTGCCATCTGACCTCGCAACCCATAAGGAACCAGTAACAGGGATGGTTAGTCAGGCGTCAGATTCTATCAGGCTTCTGACTACCCGTAACGATTGCCATAGATGTCCTTACGACAACCCGGGGTAATTACGTAAAATTTGCAACAGCAATGCGACAGCAGTAGCAATGCGACAGAAGTAGCGAAGCATACATTCTCGACACCACTAATGATGTATGACAGCAATCACCGCGAGATTTTCGCCTGTCGCAAACCTGTTGCGAGTTAGGTAATTAGGGGGTCGGACAGCGGAGGGGTGCTGTGCATATGGTTTAGCTACCTACGAAACATTTGTACGCAGCACGTAGTGTGAAATAGACATTTCGGCTAACGGTGAATTATTTTTTTTGAGGCATTTATTTTATTTTATTTTTTTAATTTAACGCTGTAATTATTGTTTTATAGCATAGACTGAGACTGAGTACATACATTTCAGGATAATATCGAATTCAATTCCACAGTGTATAGACTATATACTGATACTACATAAATTTAAAAAAAAACAAGCATACTTTTAAACAAATAAGACCTTTAATCATAGTGGAAACATCTTACTTGGCTTGAGCACAGCGGGCTTGCAAATGTAGGTAGGTACCCTAGCCCAGCCTTTATTCAATAATCCAAGATTGAAGATATCGTGCTATACAAATTAATGCGTTCGACCTGGTATTTTATTTTAATACATATAATTAGTTATAATTATCATGTCGGTTTATTCTCTTTTATATTTTGGAGTTTTGATGGGAACACTTAAAGAACGCAGTATATACGAGCTTGAAGTTTGGTTGTGTGCTTATTTCTTTTGATAACGATTTATATTAAAAAATTATCGATAATTGAGAGATACAATTAAGATGAGACCAATTTTATTCTCGTCAATTTGTATTACCTACAGGAATGCTTCAGGATTATAGTTTTATACCTAAGTACCTACATAATAATTAATAACAAATCTTAAACGTGATCTTTAATCAACATAGCGAAAACTAAATTAATGTTGGTGGACCATTTACTTATCTGTTTTGTGACCATGGTCAAAAGCCACTAAATACACATGAATTAGGTTTTGTTGAGGTTGGAGCAAACCCGCGCGGCCTAATAGGTATATTGGTACATTGGTACCTACTCAATAACATGTTGCGGCTTGGGCTGAGTCTTGGGACACGATCGCACCGTTTTGTTCTAATGGTGCGAGAGCCCACTGCACAAATTACTACGTCATCGGGTACCCCAATAGGCTATCTTTAGATCGTTAACCGGCATCTAAATATGTAAAAAAACAGGTCTGCTAGTTCCGATCCTGCCGGGTGATGGATATAATTGAAATTTTTTGACGTAGTTTTTTTTGTCAATATTTACCCGAATGAAAGTTCTGGCAACAGTTAACTATTGATTAATTATGTAAAAAAAATTGGTCTGCCATTGCGCACCCTGCCGGAAGTACCTGGCAGACCCCTAAGAATGTGCCCTTCACACCCTTTACCTACCTCAGCGAATACCCCGATGAAACCTACGCCTAATAATAGCCAAGGTGACCCTGATAATAGATTAACAGGTCTGCCAGGTCTAAACTTGACGAAACTTAGTATTCAAGGCATTTGAAGTTAAATAAATAAATGCTTTTTTATTATCCTTGCAAGTAGGTTCACAAAAATGATGAGGATTATTATACTACAATTACAGTTAGGTAGGTACTACTTCAATACAATTTCACTTATTGGGATAGGTACATATAATATTGTAAACCTGTGTTGCAAGGACTGGTGCCTGATGTAGGCATAAACAGCCTGTATCACAGGTCACCAGGCCCCACTCCACGGACGGACATAACTATAGGTAACCATTATTGTATCGAACAGATCTAATAGTATTTTACTGATGTGGGTATAAACATGATATAAAGATGTTAAATAAAATAGTGAACCGTCATAATCCTGAAAAACAAAACAAGGAAAAGTAAGCAAAAGTATACTGACATAATAATTATTCTACAATATTTTAATAGTAAATATATGAGGGTAACTAAAAAACAGTCATTTCACAGCTGGTGTGTACAGTGTATGTGTGCTGATGTTTGTGTTGTGTGCGTGAGCGATTTTGGTTAACGATCTAAAGATAGCCTATTGGGGTACCCGATGGCGTAGGTATTTTTGCAGTGGGCTCTCGCACCATTTTACCTTTGGTTCGCTTCTTGGTTTTCTTTAGAAGTCGTGAAAATAAATATTTGAATAGCTAATTCGTTTGAAAGTGCTACTGGAGACGCATGCTGAAGGGTGAAGATACCATGGAACTGACATGAGAATGAACGAAATAAAAGACGCCACTATGCCGAGATCGTCAGTTTAGTTTTTTGGTGGTGACTCCAAGGGGCGTACCGTGAGCTCTTAGCGCGATTCAAAACTGAGCCTATATTGGATCGCTTTGTTTTTTTTGTATGGGGATTTTGACAAGCGATCCAGTATAGGCTCTGTTTTGAATCGCGCTAAGAGCTCACGGTACGCCCCCAGCAGTGCGTGAGAGCTGAGAGCTTGTCAGCTCTCAGTTTTGGTGCGAGTGCACCAAATGCTAGGTAAATAGGTAAGCAAGATGGTCTATCTAACAGCATAAATGAGGTGACAACTAAAGCAATTCTACAACGCACGATACCTAATGCTGCTCTGGCACAAGACCATGTAAGTAATATGAGAGAGAGAGCTTTTATTTTACACACATGGTCACGCCCGATCCTCAGCAGTGCCGGACAGACAATAAAGAAAGGTAAGTAGGTGGGTACTTACACTGCAAAAATTAACAATTTTTTAAACTTGTGTTATTTGTCGACGGAGCCTTTTTACCTACCAAAGTACCTATTATACCCTACACTCAAAGTTTATGATAATGCCCTCTGCTAAATGTCGATGGAAGCCTTTAGCTACTTGCTTGAGCCTTGATTGAAAGTTTGAATTGATTGCCGGTAGATGGCCGCGCATTTTATTGGTACGTTACGTTTCAATCTACGCAAAGCTGCTGAGACTATTTGGAAAATTCTGTCTGGGAATATTATTATAATGGTTGTTACGGGATATTTTTATGGACATAACAGGACTTATACTTTAAATAAGACTATTTTCATGCTCCAGCAAGATTTTAGCTTGTGATAAGGGTTGTTATATAATATAATGTGATATTTCATAATAATAAGTATTTATTCTGTGTGAGTACTTGATGAGTACTGTGTGAGTGCGTAAAACAAACCGACAAAACAAAAAAACGAAACGTAATCTAATGTCAATGCAAACAAAACTATGTCAAAAATATTTGTAAATTTTCCGTAAAAACTATTAAAATTCAATTGAAAAAGTACAGTGTAGTGATCCATGTTCTCCCTTTAATCCTTCTATCAACAGTTATTCATCGAGATGGCTGAGAAGTAAGTAGAAAACACAAAAAATTCATGTGCTCCTTGCTTGTTGTCAGTTTGCGCTTATCGTAAAACAAGTTTAGTGATCTAATCATGGTTTGTTGTGTTCTGCGTTATTCGCAAAGTGTTTTTCGTTATTTTCTAGTACCTGTCTTTTATTCGTAAAAGACTCATTTGGTTTACAAAGGTCACTAGTTAACGAAGCTATATTATCACTTGATTGGTTCCGCATTTAACGCTAACTACATGGTACATGCTGTTATTCACAAAATAACTGGTTAGCGGAGGATCGAGGTTAATGTAGCTGCAAAATTCTCGTTATAAAACTGCTCTAGATAATGAACTAGGGTTGACCTCAATTTGCTACCATGCCAGTGTCCCTGCCAAATTATGTTGATGCATTATCTATGTATTTTTATCATACTAAATGAGATAATGCAATGGGGAGTTGTTATTGATCCATGGTTTCAGATAGTTAAAAGTCTTTATCTCTTTGCATATAATGATTTAAAACCCAATAAAAAGTAATTCAAGTGAATATAATCTTCAAAGAATAATGAATATTACATGATGCCTATATATCTGTAAGTTATTAGTTTAACCAGTTGGGTGGTGTAAGGCTTATATTGGTCAATAACAATTAAAGTCTGACTGCTCACTGAGCTCCATAAAATTAAACCTATTCCTTGTTTCAAGTCTGAGTAACTGTTGGACCTAATTCCAACCTACTAACCCGTTTGAATGCTTTAATTTGCATAACATTAGATGAACAATTAAAAAGCATATTACATGCATCTAACATTCCTTGGGTTAAAAAACATTGTGACCTTATGGAGATGTGGAGTAATAAGTTAATAAAATACTTGAGTAATTAACGATTCATTAAAGGAAACCACCTAATTAATTTTCCTGTGATGATGATAGCTGGTAGGTATACAGCACAATATGTTTCCACTGCTGAGCCATGGAGTTCTACAGGGAAGAAGTATAAGACTATAGACTATGGCCCAATGCAGGTTGGTGGATGTAACAGCACCCGTATTGTGTAACTGTTCTGGTAATTGACTTCACCTGCCATCCTGCACACACCAATTTACAAGACTGCGAGTGTGAGCAAGAGAGCACACAATCACCATCACCACCAGACTTAAACAATAAGGCTCCAGGTCTCAAACATGGCATGTTTCCTCAACAGAAACAACAGTACAGAGTTGTTATATGTTCACATCATTGTCCTGTTTTAATAATGTCTACTTGTGACTGTGCGGTCCTTTAATTGGCTTACTTTTTTGTAATAGAATATCTATAATATTGAAACATTAATATCTTTAGGAAAATAAATCAATATCAGATGTTTTATCACCATTGCGAGAGACTTTCACAAGTGAGAATCTGTGTTGTATACCCATAATAACTTGGATAGTCATTCATCAAGGGAGTGGTATTAAAACCATTTTGTGTAGGATTAAACATAGCATAAGTATGGTATTATTGTGTAATCTATCTCTGGCACAAGCAAGGGATGAGCTACACTTGCCTTACATCTTCTGTTCTAGCATGGGTTTTCTGTGTGTCCCAGGACAAACATTTGTATGATACTATGTAGATATATGTATGTTTGTGTGTCACGAAATTATAGGAAATAATTATGTAAGTATTTAAATAATATATACATAATTATATTATATTATTATGTGTTTTACCATTAGCTGTTCCCAAAGCATTTAGTTTGCTTAGTTTGTGGCAAGATGGCACTGTGTGAAATAAACACAATCTATTATTATCTATAACTCTATATCATAGATAGTTAAGGATTCTTTGATATTACAGTTCTACGCAGGAGAGACCCTTGCCAGGGTCTTGCAGCACCCCTCAAGATGAGAGGCCTTCAAACAACTGGTGGGACAGTTGGCTCACATCAGCTAAAACTAAGGTAGGCATTATTTTGATTAATGTTTTAGTGTAAACACAGATAGAAAAAGGAGTTTGTAAAATCTATTGTAACTATTGATCAATGATCATATACATACTTAGAACTTCAGAAGTTGAACTTCTGGAATACCAGCATTTTTCATAACAATAGAAAAACAATCTATGCTGGCTCGATATTGAGCCACTGGGAGTCATAGCTAATGTCATTCCCATACATTTTGAGTTATCTTTTGGTGTTAACGCTAATGGAAAGGGATCTTTGCTAGACCCCTTGACACTCCACACTTTAGGTATAGTTACAAGTAGTACCTACATCATCCTTACTTGTCCATCCTCATTAAATGTAATTTATCAGATAGAGATAGGATATTATTATCTGTTAGATATAAAAAAGAGGTGAAATTTGTATAAAGAAAGGCAAGTGAAATCACGGGGTCATATAGTCTAGAATACACAATATACATTAAAATGCCCAATGCAAAAGGTGTCCATGTAGGTCATTAGCATTAGTGAAACTGTATCTGAGACTTCACCTATTCCATTGTTATAACATGACTTATCACTCTTTAGCAAATACATATTATCTGTGTTAAGCAAAAATGTACCTTATTCCATGTACAAATAGTTGGTAGTGAAATTGAGGCTTTTGTGAATTTATTAACACTGTTGATGTAATTTGTTACTCAATATATATATATCCACTCTATGAGAACGAAAGCAATGAGCTTTTAATAAAATTCATTCTCATCAAAATTTTTTATTTAGGAAATCCATTTCATTATTATAAAAATATCACAGATCACAGGGTGACTCTAATGTTTAATAATAAATTAATTACTCATAATGGTTATTCCATTTAACAGTCAGCAGAAGTATACACAATGGTAAAGAAAGACCTGGATGAAATCGGCACAGCGGTCAAGAGTGAGGCCAGCCATGTCTTCAGTTCAACCTCAAATGTTATGTCCAAGACTTTCAAGGTAAACAACTTTATGTTTAATGTTTCTTATTGTAACAGTTCATAATCATCATCAACAGCCTGAAGACGCCCACTGCTGAACATAGGCGTCCCCCAAAGAGCGCCACTTTGAGCGGCTGCTTGCCTCCTGCATCAATCAGCACCCCGCGGTTCTGACCAGGTCGTCGGTCCACCGAGTGGGGGGCCGGCCTACGCTGCGTCTTCCGGTTTGTGGTCGCCACTCGAGAACCTTTTTACCCCATTGGTTGTCAGTTACACACACAGTAGTAGTTAACAGTTATTAAAACATATTACCTAACTCCTGAATAAATAACACTGAAACTACTATGTATGTCTTAATCTGTGGCTGACCGATCAGATAAATGGAGGCTGAAGGCGCCCTAATCGACTAACTTGAATATAATTTTCTCAAAATGTATAATGATGATATTCATTTGAGAAAAATGCACAGGAAAGAATTCGGAGAGGGGATCTGGGGGAGTGGTCCTGTAAATGTACAGGATTGAAAAAAATGCATGTTAATACTGGTCGTATCTTCTTTCCAACTGTAGAAATCAAAACACGGTTACGAAAAGTTTTCTCTATAGAGAAAAATCGTGAAGTGACCTCTAAAAATTATTCGAATGCAAAAAAATGTTTATAGTAAACCCCCATCGAAATAAATCGTTGTGATAAGTTGTTTTTCAATGCATCCAACTGAAAGCTTTTTTTATAACAATTAGTTTTTCTTTTATAATTAATTATGTGCCGCAAACTGGAAAAGTCGACGCGCAATGCAACGTAATCGCCATATTTTGGCTACGCAAAAAGCGACCCAATACAATACAGTATACGTTATATGTTCGACTGCTGTAATAAACGTGCTCGCATTGGGTGTTGTCCGCGTATTAACCTAAAGTTGACTATATAAAGGTTGGTAGAGTACAAATAACACTTGAATCTCGTAAGTTGGTCATCAAAATCTCTAGGCTATTAGCTCTTGATTAAAGCTTACATTTTGTATCACCATCATCATCACCTGGCGTCCGCTGCTGAACTTGGTCCTCCTGCGAGGCCACTTTGAACGGCTACTAGCCTCTTGCATCCATTGGTTCCCCGTGGTTTTGACCAGGTCATAGGGTTCACCTAGGCCGGCACATGTTGCATCATCCGATAATTTTATAATAAATATCTTTATTTTCACAGTTGGATGTACCAGAATCACCTGCGAATGTGATGAAGAAAAGTCTTAGCACGTTTATTGGTAAGTTTGCCATACAAATGCAACATTTATATGGCAAAACAAACCGTCATTTTTTTATTATTATAAAATTGATAAAACCAAGGAGTGATTTTTTCCATAGTGAAATTATCTTTAAGGCTAAAGCACAACTCAAAGCACAAGTCCAAAGCGCTTCACTATTTATGTGGAGGGTGTTATTTTGTGGCGTGTACTTCTGTTTGTTTTGTTGTTTAAAATTTAGAGGTGTTTGCCTCTTAATCTGAGTATCATGATCGGCCAAGTGCGAGTCGGATTCGCGCACGAAGGGTTCCATACCATTATCTATGAAAACGAGCAAAAAAAGTCACGTTTGTTGTATGGGAGCCCCCTTAAATATTAATTTTATTCTGTTTTTTAGTATTTGTTGTTATAGCGGCAACAGAAATACATCATCTGCGAAAATTTTAACTGTCTATCTATCATGGTTCATGAGATACAGGCTGGTGACAGACGGACAGACAGACAGCGGAGCCTTAATAATAGGGTCCGTTTTACCCTTTGGGTATGGAACCCTAAAAACAAATAAATAGTGACTAAAACTAAATTAAACCTGAACTAGAATAAATCATAACTATTTTATAAAATACTAAAGGTTGTTTTTTTTAGGTCAAGTAAACACAGTCTTGAACCCTGAACCTGATGATGAAGATGATACTGAAGTTATTCTTTCTACTGGCGACACCACCATGTTATCTACATACAAGGTAACCATGATGATGAGGAGATCCGCAGGAGAACTAAAGTGACCGATATTGCTCTTAGAATTAGCAAGTTGAAATGGCAATGTGCAGGCCACAACCGATGGGGAGAAAGGTTCTCGAGTGGCGACCATGAATGCGGAAGACGCAGCGTAGGCCGGTCGATGACTTGGTCAGGGATGTAGGAGGTGAGCAGCCGCTCAAAGTGGCGCTCTGTGGGGGAGGCTTATGTTCAGCAGTAGACGTCATCAGGCTGTTGATGATGATGACCTATAAACAATGAATCAACAATGAACTTCCTAAATATTTAATTTTAATTTAATGTCACTGATGGTAGGGTTTTTTGCGTGGCTTCCGAGTCACACTGCAATCTATTATGAGTGGCTGTGACACTTAACATCAGGCGAGCGTCTAGTCAACTCATCCGTTTACATAAAAAAGACTGACGTCCTTTCATCCCCTCCCCCACCCCTGCCTGCCTGCCTTGGTCGTGCCTTTGGATGTGAATAATAGGTACCTGAAATGTAATGTAGAATACATAATATTGCCCGGATATAAATGAAGGTCTCTCTGAGCCACTACGTTACTGTATAATATGTGCTAAGTCTTGGTGATTCTTCACATCCTTACGTCGTTAGTGTACCACAAGTCCGCACTAAGCGTTTTGCTGAGTCATTCATAGTCCGACCGGCCAAGGGATGGAATGCTCTTCCAGCAACAGTGCTTCCTTCTGGGTATAACCCAAAGAGGTATACGTACTACGCACTAGAGAAGCTATTCAAAGCACAAATAGTTGTCATTTTTTGTATAATTAAACTAAAATCCGCTACAGCGCTTTACGAGATTAAATCGTATAACCAACGATCACAACACGCAGCGCTAGTGCCATGGCACATTCGGATCATAATTTTTACTGCTATTCACTGCTGCACGTGCAGTCGCTTTGAGAGCTGAGCATCGTATGAGCGAGAAGATGCTCATTGGCATATTTGCAGTGGTTGACAATGCAAGTTAAAGATGTCCTGTCTGGTGTATACATAGAAGTCTTTGCTATAACCTGGGACTTTTCATGTCAGGAGTGAACATGGGCAAACGTGCTCCACCTTAGACAACTTCGTCACTTGCCATCAGGTGAGTTGTTGTCAAACATCTGCCCATTTTAGCATATAAAAAAAAAGTATCAATGCGTTTTAGCTACTACGCAGTTCATGTTTACCAATAAATTCATCATCATGTCACTTACAGAAAGAACTAGAAAAGATACAACGCCTAGACGCAACATTCATAGTGCCGCCACTAGAAGCAGAGTTCGACGCGTGGTACGCCTCATTAGAAACTACTGAGGCTGGAGTCATATCTACATCGGCGGCCGATCGACGCTTGGACGCTAGTCCGCTGCTAACTGCACAATACAAGAAGCTAGTTCCAGACGCGGTCACTAGAGAACAGTTCTGGGAGCGGTGAGTACATACCTAGTAGTAGTTCCACTACTGAAGCTGAATACATATCTATAGCGGTGACTGACGATTGCAAGCTAGTCTCCTGGGAATTGCACAACACTACCACCTTATCGTCAAAGTATCAACAAAGTATATATCTTAGTACGCTCGTAGAACTGACAACCGATGGGGAAGAAAGGTTCTCGAGTGGCGACCACGAACCGGAAGACGCAGCGTAGGCCGGCCCCCCACTCGGTGGACCGACGACCTGGTGAACGCCGCGGGGAGCCGATGGATGCAGGAGGCGACCAGCCGCTCAAAATGGCGTGCTCTGGGGGAGGCCTATGTTCAGCAGTGGACGTCTTCAGGCTGTTAATGATGATGATGATATATCTTAGGCCCGATTTCACCAAACTAGAATAAATTTTATTCCAGGTATAACTTTTCGAGAACAACCGAGTTACGCGAATATAGCCCTTATACCACCAATTTTGTGAAGGAATAAGACTTATTCCTTGGATACAATCAAAATGGCGTCTTTTTTGTGTAATTTTATTTGTCAATTAGCTGTATCCAAGAGTAACGAATAGCCGTATACTTGGAATAAACGTTGGTGAAATCGGGCCTTAGGAGTATATTATATTGTGCATTAAAGTATTCTATTTCATTTTATTCAATCAATAATAGCTCCGGTTTACAAATCGCACCAATCTTTATTCTAGCCATCATGCATTATGCACTAAAAATTCTCAATTAGACATTTAGAAACTTGGAAATTCTGCCAATTTGATATAACAGTTTGACATTTTGTCTATTGAACATTTTGACAAGTGGACGAAAATTAGCGTAAGTGATAATTGTTATGATAATTGATTTCACAGATATCTATTCCGCGTGGCTCTTCTCCAAGACCGTTTAGCCGCGGCGTCGCGTAAACAACCAATTGAGGAGCCAACAACTGACCCGGTGTTAGCACATTTGCCGCTAGAGAGCGCTACTGTCACCCCTATACAGCAGTGAGTTGCTTTATTCTTGAGTTTTATTTCGCAGGTTTTAGCCTTTCCTAAGCCTGTTCGGCTCGTAGCGCTGTAGATGACCCAAGAGCAGGTTGTTCCATTTGTATTGACTCAAACGCGCGTATAAAGCGTTACAAACGCGTACCAGAAGCGCGTTCTAAGGTCGTCTGCATCGCGTTTTTGTGCAACACCTTTTTTATAAAACATTCAGTGTATCTAAACTCACTTTACAAAGTAAGTAAGTAGTTACAAGACATGACAAGGAAAGTATTCTGTGGTCTTTACCACCATGGCTAAAAATTGCTAACTTGGTAACACTGTTCTTGTGAAAACGCAGAGGTTTCTGTATCGGGTACAATTGAACAACAAATACAATAATATTTTTTTTATGTGTACATAGGTTCACTATCTGCGTCTAAATTTCGTTTAAAGCGCGTCACGAGCGTTATCTTCTCGTTGTAGGTGCTAAGGGCTTTGCGTAAGTGTAATAATGTTCCTATGTTGTTTCCAGGAGCCCTAAAAAGATCCTCTCAGGGGTTGACAGTGACAAGTCGTACGAGACATCCGAGTCACCCGTGACAGACAATGTTGTCGCATGGGAAGATGGTAAGTAATCTCTAGAGAACGGTAATGGTAAGTTTATATTACTAGTGACCTATGACTCTTCCCACATTCATTGAGACAATATGTAGGTCAGATGCTTTTCTATAGGGTCTTACAGGCAATACATTGTTCAAATCCGTTCATCTGTAAAGAGTTCTCTGAAAACTTTTGGAACATGCCCAAAACGAAGTACATTTTCTAGATAATTTTCAGTCTGAATTATTTCTAAATTAAAAAGGTCAAGTGACCATAGAACTATAAATTGTCAAATTTCCCCAGAAGATTTCGCCGACGACGTGGAACTAACAGAAGAACAACAAATCCTACTTCTAGAAGAGTACGAAAAGGAGATCACATCTAAGAAACAACCGAAATCACCACCCCGGGACCTAGCCAACAACAACACAAAAACGACAAACACGGACAACGCAAAATCAAAGACAAAAGCCGCGCAGACCAGAGACAAAATGAACAACAAGACAGATAAGAAAAACAATGGGAAATCACCTAAAAAAGGGGTAAAAGACATAGACAATAAAACTGTGCGCTCACCCAAAAAATCTCCTAAAACGGACGTGTGCGGTAACGATTTAGTTGAAGATTACTTCGGTGATAGAGAAGTGAAGGATGACGCCAGTGCAAATTCAGATGAAAGTTGGGAGAAAGAGTTTGAAATTGAAGATGTTGTTGAGCAGAAAGCCTGAAGCGTTTATTTGTATTGTTAAAAAAATCGTGGCTTCGAGATGATACTCGGCACGGTTATTGTGTATTTAAAAGTGTCATTCATTGTACCAAAATGCCATCGTCGTCACACGTCCAATTCTGAGCATAAGGTCTTTCCCATACAATGTCACATGGTTGGTAGCCGATAGCATTAAAATTCTGTATCCCGTGACAAATATACTTATTTGCTTATTTTCTATACTGACGCGATGCTATGGTAAGCACTATTTACTATGGTTAGGCGATGTCAATTTACTATGGTGAGGCGATGCTAAGCACTATTTACTATGGTAAGGCGATGCCAATTTACTATGGTGAGGCAATGCTAAGCATGTGTTTATAGTAAGGCGATGCTCAGCATTATTTACTATGGTTAGGCGATGTCAATTTACTATGGTGAGGCGATGCTAAGCACTATTTACTATGGTAAGGCGATGCCAATTTACTATGGTGAGGCAATGCTAAGCACTATTTACTATGGTAAGGCGATGCCAATTTACTATGGTGAGGGAATGCTAAGCATGTGTTTATAGTAAGGCGATGCTCAGCATTACTTACTATGGTTAGGCGATGTCAATTTACTATGGTGAGGCGATGCTAAGCACTATTTACTATGGTAAGGCGATGCCAATTTACTATGGTGAGGCAATACTAAGCATGTGTTTATAGTAAGGCGATGCTCAGCATTATTTACTATGGTTAGGCGATGTCAATTTACTATGGTGAGGCGATGCTAAGCACGTATTTACTATAGTAAGGCGATGCTAAGGGTGCTATGGTAAGGCGATGCCAATTTACTATGGTGAGGCGATGCTAAGCACTATTTACTATGGTAAGGCGATGCCAATTTACTATGGTGAGGCAATACTAAGCATGTGTTTATAGTAAGGCGATGCTCAGCATTATTTACTATGGTTAGGCGATGTCAATTTACTATGGTGAGGCGATGCTAAGCACGTATTTACTATAGTAAGGCGATGCTAAGGGTGCTATGGTAAGGCGATGCCAATTTACTATGGTGAGGCGATGCTAAGCACTATTCACTATGGTAAGGCACAATGCCAATTTACTATGATGACGCGATGCTAAGCATGTTTACTGAGGAAGAAAGGAGTGCTATAGAGACATTATAAAATTTAAAACTTCTTGTTTCTTAAACTGCTCAACTAATAATAGTAGATTATTAATATTGCATTGTTATTGGAGATCACTGCTAAAGTGATAATGCTGATAAATTTTCGCGTCTTAAAATTTTACGAAATATTTTTCACAGAAAGTATGCATTATTCTGTTGAGCGGCAAGTTTGTAGCCACAATAGAATTATACCGTGTTATGGTCGATATCGACCTTGCACCGCTTAACTGGTTAACTCGCGCTTAATTATCTAAGTAACTGAAATATTCCTAATAAAAAGTTGGAAATAACCGTGCCGAACATTATACCTAGCTTATGTTCCACTGCTAAAAGCAATATTTAATCACCATGACTGATGGGAATTAAAATAATTCATCGAAAACGTGCACTGGGGAACTAATTCTCGACAAAAATAACGTCAAATGTAGAACTAAAACTAATGTTGCTGTCCCTTTCATACAGGTCGAAATGAAAAGGACCGCAACAGCATTAGAATAAGTTTATGGCAGAATTATAACTGACACTTTTGTCGAGAATCAGCTTCTATAGTCTGCATTCATTTTATTTCGGTAGAAATTACCGCCGCGCGTAAGCGCGGCTGCTATTATGGGTGGGTTCCAGTAGCTGATAAAAACGCCAAGAACGCTACCAAATTATGCCACTTTTTACCCAGACAAGGCCATGTCACATATGATCGTTCCAGTTAATGTGAACGAAAAAAACGAAAATAACGATAATTTCGTTCAACTGGAACCCGCTATATATTGCTTTTAAAGTGTAAAAAGCATTTTCAAAACGGCCTTCCTTTCCAAACCTACGTAATATGAAAGAGACGAAACATGCTTGGTAGAGCAGTCCACACTCCCCCACTAAGCAGATGTGGTCTTTTAGCCTGATATTCATTTTTGGCTTCGGAAATTTTCATCAGTTTATCGCCATCCTTGTCAGACTCGTAGTTTTAGAAAGAGAAGAAATGCTCGCGATAACATCACTTATATTTACATAAATACGTTATACTGTCGCTCTTACAGAGCCATTAAGCTTTACTACATGAAATTAGTCTTGCTTTGCCCTTATCTTTACTCGAAATTAGCTTTTTTTATTCACACACAACCTTAAACAATCAACAAAAAACTTGCTTGGTCGCATCAGCCCCGGTGCGTCTGCCTCGCCGCCGGGGCTGTTGGGACTAAGACAAAAAACTGATGCCAACCTATTAAAGTATTTTTTAGGATAAGTGTGTACACATTAATATCATATTGTTTATGATTTATGTCTCCTGTTGCATTTATTTTTCACTAACAGAGCTATACCATGGAGCAAGGAGGAGAGAAATGCCAATACACAACAACAGCGTAGATCAAAAATATGCCTAAAACTAGATGGCGTTGCAAAGTGAGCGGGTTATAAGTTGAGCGCGGATCAGAAATATGCCAAAAGAACCGTCTTAAACATGGCTGGCGCTGCAAAATAAGCGGGCTAAACGGCTAGCTACGGCGGGCTAGGTTTGAAACGGTTTTTTGGCATATTTCTGATCTGTGCTCAACTTATAAACCGCTCATTTTGCAACGCCATCTAGTTTTAGGCATATTTTTGATCTACGCTGTTTTCTTGATGTATTAGCATTCCGCTCCTCCTTGTTCCATGCCTATACCTACTACTTTATTAGATGCACGATGTACCTTTTTTTATATATTTGAGTAGATTTTTCAAAAAATGTACTGCAACAATTTACAATTTAGTAAGATTGTTTGACAACTAAGAACAATGATAGAATGAAGAAAAGAAGGAGGTAATCGGCTAGTGTAGGCTTCGTAGGTGTCGTCTCTCTCACACTTAGCGCTAGAGCGGTAAACGTCATATAATGTATTGAGTGACAGAGATGACGCTATCCGATTACCTCCCTCTGACGACGCTCTACGAAGCCTAGCTGTCAAATCGTAAATCGAATTAAAAGTCACATCCTATTAAGGTGGAACGTTTCTCTCAGCGCGGCAAATTAAAATTTTCTTGCGTTTTTTGCCAATAATAGCTTAATTACTCAACGTGATTACATGAAAACTAATTTTGCGCAAGTAAGTAAAATGTATCAATAAATTACAATTAAAAGTATCACCTAGATATCATTTGTTTAGCGACAAATTGCAATAAACCAATTTTGTCTTGACTTTTCAGTCTATTCTCAATGTGAATTTGCCGCGCTGAGTGAAACGTTCCACCTTAAATTCTGGTGTGCATACCAAACCAACTAACTCCTTGGTCGGTTTTTTGGC
This sequence comes from Ennomos quercinarius, assembly GCA_910589525.2. Classification (NCBI taxonomy): domain Eukaryota; kingdom Metazoa; phylum Arthropoda; class Insecta; order Lepidoptera; family Geometridae; genus Ennomos; species Ennomos quercinarius. Next base: position 7,709,793 of record OU342510.1, read on the forward strand.
GGGAACGCGGAACAGTTCACGTCGTTGCATTGTATTATTTTTCAAAACTCGTGCTTTTTCCAGAGTTAATGTTTAAAATCGGTGGCGTTTTACGCATTAAGTGCTGAATTACGAGCATGAGTGTGGGCAAGTGATATAATGTGGTGAAACGTGGTTTTCGTGTTGCTTCCAAAATTCCATAGAAGCTTCTAGTAAAGTTGCCACCACTTTACTAGGGCATGACTTAGACTGGACTGAGACTACCTGACTTAGACTGGACTATGACTACGCAGACTGTGACTAAGACTTGACTTTACGTGAAATATTCTATCATTATGAAAAATTACAATACTTGACACTGGCTAAATACACTATGTGTGGAGCCAAAATATAAGAGAAAAAAAAAACTCCTTGGTCGATTGGACACGCATTCAAGAATGGACCCTATTGAATAAACTTTATATTGTATTGCAAGAAAAATAGTTTGTTTTGTTTTGCAACTTGAACCATGTAAGAGAACGCTTTGAGATGGAATTTTTGAATGAATTATAATTCGTCAGTTTTAACGCCTTGTAATAGAGTTCATTATAGGTACAAAATAAATGTCAAAATGTACATTTGAAATTCCGTACTGGTTGAAATTGTGTGAATGGAGATCACGGCAACTAATCATATTGTGAATGCGTCGATCAGTCCGGTCTAGTTAACTTTTACCCTTTTTTTTATACAGTCGTTTATGGAATATTATACTTAGTTTTTAATATCTGTAATACACTTAGTTGCAATTCTGAACTTTTTTTTTTTACTTGACTGTGTAACTTACGCCATTAACGGAACAGTTATGAAGAAAACTCAATTATGGCTTGGCCTCTTTCATTTACTTCTTTATAGCAAAGCGTGAGCGAGAAAACAATATATCGTCATTTTTTTACAGATTTTTTTTTTGGATTGAGTGTTTTATCTTAGAGTATAGACTAAAAGCATAGAGAGATCATCACAACGCCATTATATTTGTACTGCTCCCACGTATCGCTACAGTGACGAAGGAAAGAAACAACATATAGTAACGAGCTACGCTTGCGAAAAGTCACCGTACCATTTTTTCGTTTCGAGTCAACTGTTTTTTTTCTATACAATTGTGTCAGACTCATTCACATCAAAGTGGCCAATCCATACAAAAAGCGTCCAAAAAAGTGGTACGTTTTACAGATAATAAAGTTATCTCTATGCTTTTAGTCTATACTCGTAAGGTGTTTTATGTAATAATTGTGTGTAAGTAAATTGAAACTACCAAAACGTTTAAATCAATTTTATGAAAGTAGATATCTACCGGCATAAAATGACTAATACACTGATACATGCATAATTTAAAAAAATATATCTTTTTGGAACAACTATGATTGTAATTGAATTCATTAGCATCCTTTGAAACAATAGGGTACCTACCTACTCCTGACACCAGTCACATCTGGACCAAAATTTATGAAATCTAACGCATCAATTTGGTATTGATAGCAACTGCAAAAAAATGGGATAACTTGCTTAATCAACTAATACAGTACAAAATTAAATTAAAATAATTAAGTACTGTTTTTATTTATTACATACGAGGTGAAAAACTTTTGAAAGTATCAAAATCGTTTATGCCAACTACTTTAGGCGCCGCAACAATCTTCATAATTTTCAATAAGAAATATTTTATACACCAATTTACAAGACCGCGAGTGTGAGCAAGAGAGCACACAATCACCATCGCCACCAGACTTACACAATAAGGCTCCAGGTCTCAAACATGGCATGTTTCCTCGACAGAAACAACAGTACAGAGTTGTTATATGTTCACATCATTGTCCTGTTTTAATAATGTCTACTTGTGACTGTGCGGTCCTTTAATTGGCTTACTTTTTTTGTAATAGAATATCTATAATATTGAAACATTAATATCTTTAGGAAAATAAATCAATATCAGATGTTTTATCACCATTGCGAGAGACTTTCACAGGTGATAATTGTATACCCATAATAACTTGGATAGTCATTGGTCAAGGGAGTGGTATTAAAACCATTTTGTGTAGGATTAAACATAGCATAAATATGGTATTATTGTGTAATCTATCTCTGGCACAAGCAAGGGATGAGCTACACTTGCCTTACATCTTCAGTTCTAGCATGGGTTTTGCACTCTTTACTCTTTAATAATCATCAATACTTATTTTTTCTTATAAATGATGTACTACCATGTAATCAATTTATACTAATGAATTCAATTGCACCCTGTATATAACTTGTATAAATATACACACTTAATAATATTTGTAGAACTACACGCAAGAATATATTAAAACCAGGCAGCATGAAAATAATAAAATAGAATACCTACCTAATCAATACTTTAAGCTAAACGTGAAAAGGTAATTTTTTTAAATGTAAATTATGATGTGACGAGTCGTTCGCCTGGTGTTAAGCGTCACTCACGGCCGCCCATAACAGATTGCAGTGCCACTCGAAACTCTAAAACAAAGTTGGTCTTGCTATTTATCTGACGGAAATGCCTATTTTGGTTTTCACAGTAAAACTATAAATGACACAAAATGTAAGTGCCCCCGCCTTAAATATAAGTTTAGTGCAATAAATTATATTTTGCTTCTGCAACATTTTTAGTTATTTTATTTAGGATAAAATTAAAATGATGATAATAATATAAACCATTTGTGTAGCTCAACATACTGTAATGAGTTGACATTAGGTTTCGTTATGTTTGTGTAAATTATAACTATTATACGAATATGAAAATAAAAGTTATTAAAAATTGTAATTTTTTATTTTATTTTATGTCATCCTAAATATACTAGTAACAAACTTTTTGCATATTTGCAAAACCTTTTTTTTTTCCTTATATTTTGGCTCCACACATAGTGTATATAGCCAGTGTCAAGTTTTGTGATTTTTCATCGTATTATGGAAAGTCAAGTCATAGTCACAGTCAGAGTAGTCATAGTCTAGTCTAAGTCATAATCCAGTCTAAGGCATGCCCTAGTAAAGTGGTGGCAACTTTACTAGAGGCTTCTATGGAATTTTGGAAGCAACACGAAAAACCACGTTTCACTACATTATATCACTTGCCCACACTCATGCTCGTAATTCAGCACTTAATGCGTAAAACACCACCAATTTTAAACATTAACACTGGAAAAAGCATAAGTTTTGTAAAATAATACAATGCACCGACGTGAACTTTTCCGCGTTCCCGCCAAAACTCTTGCAAAACCTTATTTGGTTACATAAAGAAAAGTGTTATTGTTATTATAATACGGTTCATAGAAAAAAAAAATATACTCTTCACGACATTTTTTTTGTGTTAAGTGACTGCATATCTATTACTATAAAAATCAGGTAACCAAAAATAGTGTCCAGAAGAGAATTTCAATGATCAGAATTATGTCAGATGTTTGTTTCTCCAGTAGTTTTGTTTATAAGCAAATTCCTATTTTTATCACCAGCGGCTAAGTTGTGAGAAATACCTCTTTTGAAGTAGCAATATTTACGTAGCGAGCTGTCGGGATATCATTGAACATTTCAGTTCATGCTTAGTACTCTGCCTCAGCAGCCGTATACGCTACTCACGGAAGAAGATAAAACAGCTATTTGCCTACCATTCTGCGATTTAACAAACACCGTAGTGGTGAGACTTGTGTGGGTGTTAAGAAAGATCTATTTTCGTATTCTTAGATTATTCGAAAGAGGTAGGTACCTATCTACATAGCTCTGCCCTACACGCCAGCCGTACCTACACCACGAAATAAATAAAAAATCAAATAAACCAGTTACTTAAATATGTACTTAAGTCATTTTTCAACATAGTAAAATTATTTCAGTTTCGTTAATTGTTTTTACTAGTGATAAAAGACTTTTTTACTCTTTTGTAAATCATATACAGGATGTTCTGAAACTCCACATCAAGCGCGGGCATGGGGCGTGAGGAGGGGAACAAAAGAAAAAATCCGGAAGCCTCGCTCCGTGCCTGCTTGACGTTGAGTTTCGGGAAATTCTGTATACAAATATAATATAGATGCATAAAAATTACTTGTTTGTTGCTTCATGCACTTCACTGTTTTTGAAAACAACATACCACTTACGTAATGTGTCCCATCCCTCAGCAACTTATTCAATTAATAATTCATCGATAATATTTGATATGTTTAGTAGGTACACATATTTGTTTTAGAATGAAAGGAATGGAGTGTTTCAGCTTTGCAACAACAACCACTTTAACCCTGGTAATGGTGCAGGCGACAACATGGAACCATCCCAAAGTACCGTTGCGTTTTACTGACTATGGCAAGATAGACACGTTTTTCGACCGAATTGTCGCTGTAATTGATGACGCCCCAACCTCAATAAAAGACTACACTGTGATGGCATCCGCAGTTGCAATCACCGATCAACTTCTGTTAACCTCCAACAACGCTTTCATAAAGCTATCGCAACAACACCTTAAAATGAAGGATATGAAAGTGATGTTTCTGTTGGGTCGAACGCTGTCTGAGAAAGGACAACTTCGCTTTTATACATCACCCGTGTATAAATCAGTGACATGTGCAAGACAAGTAATAGTGCCGTTTTTGAACTACGTTACTCCCTCGGACATGCGTCATGGGATACATAGACCAATACACGATCTCATAGTCATGAGGTTGAACGAAAAGATAAATTTCCTTAAACCAATCCCGCAGAGAGAGAGATCGTTCGATCGATTCTTGATCCCACAGTATTATGACGGAAACGAAAAAACGACCTACTCATCTGTTTTTGGACCAGTACAAACTGACTTGGCCAAACCGGAAGACGTGTTTGAGGCTGATATCAAGTTTGCATCTCTTGGACACAATAACGACGCACACATTAATCAGACCTATTTATTACGCGCAGCCTATTTTGAAGAAGACCCTTTCACGGACTGCGATGAGTGGGTGCCCAGAGAATGGGGAATATTCATATGTCTCAAGAACACCAACAACAACTATGTTGGCATAGCTGCCGGCGGCATGCTGTTCTCAGGAGATAAACTGTTTGGTGTTGGATCATTCGCCATATTTAAAGGTAAAGAAAGTATCTTGGTCTTTACAGACGTTAGACCGTACTGGGATCTGCTGCATCGAACTTGCACAGAGTCGGACCAAAAATTGATCATGCCACCAAATTGACAAAAATAATGTAGATACCTAAGTACCCAGATATATTTAGCGTTTAAGTTCAGAAACAAAGTGTTGCTATTAGGTTAAATAAATAAATTGTTATATATAATATATATTAAACTATCATACCATCAATTACATATTGAAAGCCAGTGAAACTAAGTTTTTTAAATGTCAAGAAAAAAATCACGTCTTGGGAATTCCTACACATTGGGTTGGCAACGCCAATATCATTTTTTTTTTGTGCTGTGCTAACCTAACCCTTTAGTAATAAGCCACTTTGTTGAGCAAACGGCGGCGCAAATATAATAGTATCGGTAGTTAATACATCCCTGGGTCCGCAGGGACTAGGAGCTCATAGCGTTCTCCGATGCGACGCGTGACCAAAATGCTGGCACTTATTTGGCACGATGCTGCCAGCATGTTGGGTACGCTACCTACTGATTGTGAGCTGGTGCATTTGGACTGTCTATCTATACGGTCGTGCCTATAGGTCAGCATGGCCAATACAGGATGCAATTTAATTCATTAGCATAGGACAACATTACATCATTTATTGATGTCTATTAAAGAGTAAATAGTGCAAATGAAAATATTTTTTATTCAAAATTCTGAAGATTGACGCGGCACTTAAAGTAGTTGGAACGTACGACTTTGATACATTTAAAAGTTTTTTTTATGTAATAATTAAAAACAGTACTTAATTATTTTAATTTAATTTTGTACTGTAGCAGCAGATTAAGTTATCCCATTTTTGGAGTTATTATCAATACCAAATCGATGCGTTAGATTTCAAAAATGTTGGTCTTGTGACCGGTGTCACGAGTAGGATGCAAAGGATGCTAATGAATTCAATTCCACCCAGTACCTATACCTACAGTCCAAATGTTTTTTGCAGTGCGTAGGTAGTATAGTAGGTATACTATTTCATTCAAGTAGTAAGTTTTAAAATAAAACCAATTTGCGCATAGAAAAAATAAATATTCCATGCGCAAATCGAAATTGTAGATACGCGCTACGGAACAAGTTATTTAAGAATAAGAATAATTTTACTGTTCCAAAAAATGTGCGTTATTACAATAATGTAAACTTATTGCTACATAGGTTCAATAGTCTCCAGACTAGGATTCCCTGTCTCAGGGAAACTATTTCTCTTCCAAATGTTCTTCATTAATAAACATTCTTACAAGTTTAATGATTTACATGCATACGCATGTAAATCATGTGAGCGAAAATAGCAAAAATATTAAACACTATTGTTTGTTGTTAAACGAGTGGTATCAACAAATCTTCCGTTTCTTTAGAAGTTTTTTTACATATCCATTCTGTAACTTTAGTTTTGCATTCAAATCGAGAGAGATGATATACATTATATTTATTTATTTTGTCATAAAGGTAAGGTCCCAAGTAACTAAAGAAACGGTGCGCAAAGCTTGTTCTAGTTTTTTGTGCCATCCATCTTAAATGTCTAGAACCCAAGCCAATGATAGAAAGGTGTGCAGTTTTGTGAAATCTTTGTATAATTGCTAGACAGTTGATGAACTCGCAAAAAATTTGTTTCTTCATATAAATGGTCAGTTGGATAACGAAATGCTTTTTTATAAGCTACTTTCAATACAGCCCTTTGAGCTCGTTCAACTCTTATTAATTGTGTTTTATGTGCGGCTCCCCAGCCTGTAATCACGTAGTTAACAATACTTTGGCATAGAGCTTGTAGATCAGTTTTAATATTTCTTCATTAGCTATGTGTCTTATGCCCGTTTTCACCTAATGCCCATTTTCACCAAAGACCCCTAAACTACACCCTAACTAGGAATCCCTTTGACTAAGGGCCCCTTAGATTTGACCCTTACCTAAATGCTAATATCAATAAAGCATGTTGCTTGTATTTTTGACGATTATTCTCTAAAATATATAAATAAAATAACGAAAATGAGCAACGTACGGTTTTTGGAAACCGTAGAAAAGAACAAACTTTTACTTTACAATTTAAGTGTCACTCAGCGCTGTGCGAAATGCATTTAGGTATATAAGAGTCAAATCTAAGGGGCCCTTAGCCAAAGGCATTCCTGGTCAGGGTGTAGTTTAGGGATCTTAGGTGAAAATGGGCATTAGTCTCCTAAAAATGTGCAAGAGTTTTCTAATTCTTACCCCCTAGATAATTAATTTTAATTTCCCAATTTAATTTGTCGTCTATCAGTATTCCCAAATATTTTATTACAATGTGAGGGGCGCGTAGGGTAGTTTCAAATAAAACGGTCGACTAACAGGATATAATATTTAATGCCGCTTAGGTGTAGGTGCGTCGAGTGGGGGATGGTGGGGGTAGTAAGGTCCAGGGGCAGGAGCCGGGCGGTCTGCGGGGTTGTCGCCAGCCGCTGGGTAAGGGTGGTGCGGCGGCGCGCCCATCCATTGCGGGTACCAGTATAAGCCCTGTGATTAACGAAAACAATCAGTCATTCGTAGTTCAAGTATGGCGATCTGATTCTCTTTCTCCCTCTTTCTCCCTTTACTGTATATTACTAATTTATGTAATTTGATTCATTCAAAAGATAACCTACCGGGTTGTCGTCGGTTCTTGGACCGAAAGGTAACACTTATTTTAGCGTTCTACAATAGAATAATAATTATCATCGTCATCATCATAAACCCGAATAAATGTGGTGTGTTCCACTTCAGGTTACTAGTCCTTTGCGCTATCTCGATTACTTTTGATTCTCTATACGTATTACGTATCTTGTCCTTCAGTGAAACTCCGAGCATAGTTATTTCCAAAGCTTGCTGCGCGACCTCGAGTTTGTGGACTAGCTTGGCAGTGAGTTTCTAATTGTGTATTCTACGAGTTGTTTCTCGTAGTGTAACTAATACCCACGCTGTTCTATTGAACCATCCATGCTGCTCCATTGAACTACCCACGTTGCCCCATTGAACTACTTACTCTCGCTATCTCATTGAACTACCCTCGCTGCTCTATTAAACTACCCACGTTGCCCTATTGAACTACCTACACTGCCCCATTGAACTAACCACAGTCCCATCGAACTACTCACGCTGCCCCATTTACCTACCCATGCTGGCTGTCCCATTACACTACCCACACTGCCCCATTACACTACCCATGCTGGACAATTTAACTACCCACGCCGCCTTATTAAATTACCCATGCTATTTCAATGAACTACCCACGCAACCCCATTGAACTACCCATGCTGTCTCATTGAACTACCCACGTTGTCCCATAACCTACCCATGCTGCTCCATTTGCCACTACCCAAGTACCCACCTTATTGCCGCTTCCTTGGCAGGTGAACCGGTATTCGTTAACGGTGAGAGGATCGAGGTAGCTAATACCGGCGATAGATCCGTAGTTTGGCGGAAACATGAACCAACAGCCATCCAGAGTATCTAGAAGTTATAAGATAGGCTATTAACCAGACATGATAGGCGATGATAGCTAGCACAGTAGTCGCGCGTATTGGGAAGTATCCGGGAGTGCATGTAGAAGTGGTTACATACTCTTTGCATGCGTGCATGACGTCATTTTAACAATGATTAAACTAACACACAGGCAATCGATTATCTAGGACTAGAGTTTAAAAATATCGCCCAAAGATTACATACATAGATCCTGGACCTTACCTAGGATTCCCTGTATCTAGGGACCCAGGAACTACGAGGACCATGCTCCCACAACACCCAGCCACAGAACAGGTATTTGCGCTTTTTTGCATGTGCACAAATATTTGTCCTCTCGCGGGAATCGAACCCGCCGCCTGCTCAACCACCACACGACATCCACTAGTATAGAACGGTTTCGCGTAGGTTTTATCTGCTATTTACGGTCGTAGTTATACTGGCTATAGTTTATATGACAATTATCTCATCATCATCATCATCATCATTAACAGCCTGAAGACGTCCACTGCTGAACATAGGCCTCCCCCAGAGCACGCCACCTTGAGCGGCTGCTCGCCTCCTGCATCCATCGGCTCCCCGCGGCTTTCACCAGGTCGTCGGTCCACCGAGTGGGGGGCCGGCCTACGCTGCGTCTTCCGGTTCGTGGTCGCCACTCGAGAACCTTTCTTCCCCATCGGTTGTCAGTTCTACGAGCGATGTGGCCTGCCCATTGCCACTTCAACTTACTAACTCTAAGAGCTATATCGGTCACTTTAGTTCTCCTGCGGATCTCCTCGTTCCGGAGCTTATCTCGCAGGGAAACACCGAGCATAGCTCGCTGCGCGACTTTGAGCTTACTAATGAGGCCAACAGTAAGAGACCATGTCTCAGTTCCATAAGTCATCACTGGCAACACACACTGATTGAAAACTTTCGTTTTCAGGCTCTGCGGTATTTTGTTACAATTATCTATATATTAAAAATTAAAAGATACAGTTGGTGCCTACTATAATTCATCATCATCATTAATAGCCTGATGATGTCCACTGCTGAACAAAGGCCTCCCACACATAGTGCCACTTTGAGCGGCTGCTCATTATAGTCCATCCGCTCATTTGATGAAAATTTCGTAATTTTTTATAGTATGACACAGAGACGAAAAAAATGAAATAAAATCATATTAATGTTTTTTTTTTTTTCTTATAGTTTGGCTCCACACATAGTGTATTTAGCCAGTGTCAAGTATTGTAGTTTTTCGTCGTATTATGAAATATTTCATGTAAAGTCAAGTCTTAGTCACAGTCAGTCAGGGTAATCATAGTCCAGTCTAAGTCAGGTAGTCATAATCCAGTCTAAGTCATGTCCTAGTAAAGTAGTGACAACTTTACTAGAGGCTTCTATGGAATTTTGGAAGCAACACGAAAAACCACGTTTCACTACATTATATCACTTGCCAACACTTATACTCGTAATTCAGCACTTAATGCGTAAAATGCCACTAATTTTAAACATTAACACTAGAAAAAGCATAAGTTTTGTGAAATAATACAATGCAACGACGTGAACTTTTTCACGTTCCCGCCAAAACTCCCATATTATTGTTTAACGTTACTTTACGAGAGCAAACGAAGACGCACTAACTGCTATCGGTCGGTACTCTTGCTCTTTTTGAATGAAACTATACTCTCTGTAGTTCGTAAAGAGCTAATAGTACATTTGAACTAATAAGAATGTCGTCGGGGAATAATTCGTTCTCGTTCAGCAGTGGGAACTCATTCTTCGTTCGTGAACTACACAAGACTACTAGTATTTTTTACCTATGGTATAGAGACCTAGTATTTTTTTAAATTTTGGCTTGTAAATAGTGTGATAATGGGGTCAATTTTAAAGGCTTTAGTTGACAGATCTAAAACTTCTAAAACTGTTGCTGTCCTTGTCAAATAGACGGCAATGTAAGAGACGGATATATTTTTAGTATTTTAAGGACTGTCAACTAAAGCCTTCTAAATCGGGCATGCCTACTAGAACCTAACGGGTTTACTTTTATACGAGAACGAAAAGAGTAATCTCACAGTCTAGTACCTAATCTTATTGCTGCTCTGTGTGATGTCTCAGGATGAGGTGCGCAATGCAGTGTCACGCGAAACTTTACATTTAGAATTCCGAGTGACACTGCAACTGTTAATGGGCGGCCGTGTCGCTTACCATCAGGCGAACGATTAGCTCGTCACGCCATTTTTTAACATAAAAAGCTGATAATGTACTTACAAGTAACGTTAGGGTTGATGCCATCCATGGAGCTCGGAGTGGTAGGCGGAGTCTCTGTGGTCTGGTCGATGAATGGCGGGATCGGTGACAGTCCTGTGCCAGGGTCACCTGGTATTATGAACGGGCCTGTGGAATAGTGTATATACAGGGTTATTGGTAATTCGACGTATTCCCGTTAGGAGGTGCTAGGGGTGACTATTTGCGATAATTTTAACCCCCATAATTATGTATTATGCAAAATTGAACCATTTTTGCGTTATCATGTTTTTAGCTTTTTTCAAAATAAGTCAAAAATGCAACTTTAATAATTTATTAAAAAAAAGTATTAATGTAAATCTAATTTTTTCTTCTGATTTATAAAAACTGACTAACACTGGTTATTTATCCAACTTTCTATTCCTGTATTTTAAAATGCTTGTATGTTTGTAATATTTTGAGATATTTAGTTTTTGTTTTCACGACTGTTCATTTTTTTAGGATTATTAATTTGTGCAATAAAAAAATAGCACGACACAAGCCTATTATATCTTATACTAATAAATAAATAAATATATGTAAACATTTCACACAACGCCTCTAGCCCCAAACTAGGCATAGCTTCTACTATGGGAACCAGATAACTGATAGAATACTTAGATACTTTTTTGTTTGTAAATGCAACATATGATACAATACAACACCCAGACACACACAAACATCTATATTTATCATACAAATGTTTGTGCTGGGTGGGAATCGAACCCACAAACTACAGTTCAGAAGGCAGAGCTTTTACCAAGAGAGCTATCAGGCCAGTCCATACCTCCATAGAAGTTAGTGTTGTTCCATTCACAGACGTGGTGGTCGCATACCAGAGGAGTGAATTTCTCTTTGGTGTAGTACGTGTGCCCGTTTGGTATAGTCTGTAACGACAAAATAAAAACATGATATAGTATAGCTGCTACGTCATTTCTCGCCTCCACTAGTTTAGTAACGCAATCAGCTGTGAGCCACAACTGTGACAGGAAGCGGCTTGCGTTGCGCGATGCGAGCGACAACTGTGACAGGGAGCGGCTTCCGTTGCGCGATGCCAGCCACAACTGTGACAGGAAGCGGCTTGCGTTGCGCGATGCCAGCCACAACTGTGACAGGAAGCGGCTTGCGTTGCGCGATGCCAGCCACAACTGTGACAGGAAGCGGCTTGCGTTGCGCGATGCGAGCCACAACTGTGACAGGAAGCGGCTTGCGTTGCGCGATGCGAGCCACAACTGTGACAGGAAGCGGCTTGCGTTGCGCGATGCGAGCCACAACTGTGACAGGAAGCGGCTTGCGTTGCGCGATGCGAGCCACAACTGTGACAGGAAGCGGCTTGCGTTGCGCGATGCAAGCTACAACTGTGACAGACGCGCTTGACTGGTTAGTTATAATATAGATGTTAATAAGAGAGTTATGATAAAGCACAATTGCGAAATATTAAATTAAGTGCAGCACATAAATTGTAGTGCGAAAAAGAAGGACACCAATGCGTTTCGAGGGACTGGGCTCGACGCAGTGCCCTGTTTCTGGAGTGGGTTTTTGATACTTAGTTAGGGTGATCAATGAAATGGAATCAATGAGGTAAGCAATGGTTAATAACTCAAACAAATTTCGACCATTGGTTAGAATTTATTAGAGTTTTTAACCATTGGAACAAGCAGGAGATATTCATAATCAATCGTTTATTTGCTAGGATACACACATACAAATTACATTTTAGATTACTGGTAATGTTGTGACATTACCTGTAATCTAAAATGTAATTTCCACTGCCACTGTACCCAGCCCGCAAGCAGGCGTGCAAATATTTATATGAAGTTATATGAATTACATTACAAATTGCTATTATCATTATTACGCGTCTTTTATCTTACCTGATATTATCAATGTCATAATTCCTCTCCTCCTTGTTCCATGCCAATGGTTAAAAACTCTAATAAATTCTAACCAATGGTCGAAAGTTTGAGTTATTATAACCACGGGTCAAAAACCTACCGTAAGTGAAGCGTAGCAAAGTAACGCGTACAGCCGTGCGGAAGCCTAATATTGACTATTCGAATAATTATTGGCCTATTTTAAGAAACTTTATGCAAAAAATAAATAGAATAAAGTGTCCCATATATATTTTTTAAACCTTTTATTTTATCTTCTAATAATATTTTATAGCATTTGGAAATGGTAATTAAGCTATGTTGAATTCTATAGGATGCCCTAACACAATGGAACTTCCAAACTTTTGCGAGTAGCATTTTTTTGCAATGGTAACTCCGCCGTGCTACGCTCGTAGCGGTCTACGCTCGTAGTGATCTACGCTCGTAGCGTGTTAGGTGGTGCTACTAGGCTAGTTACGTGCTACGTGTTACGCTCGTAGCGATCTACGCTTGTATTGTGCTACGCTCGTGGCATGCTATGCTCGTAGCTCGACTAGTCGATCGAATGTTCGCTGATGATCGCTACTAAAAGTGGAAGATCAACTCTGAAACGGGCAATCACTTAAAAAAATATGCCGGTTTTGCCTACAAAACCTATTAATGCGAGATAAGTTCCGGAATGAGGAGATCCACAGGAGAACTAAAGTGACCGATATAGCTCTTAGAATTAGCAAGTTGGAGTGGCAATGGGCAGGCCACATCGCTCGTAGAACTGACAACCGATGGGGAGAAAGGTTCTCCAGTGGCGACCACGAACCGGAAGACGCAGCGTAGGCCGGCCCCCCACTCAGTGGACCAACGATCTGGAAAAAAGCGCGGGGAGCCGATGGAAGCAGGAGGCGATCAGCCGCTCAAGGTGGCGCTGTCTGGGGGAGGCCTATGTTCAGCAGTGGGCGTCTTCAGGCTGTTGATGATGATGATACTAAAGGAAGTGGTACGCTACAATACTTACCAGTAAATAATCATGGTGCCTGAACCTAATCCCCTGGATGTTGAAGTCCAGGATGAAAGACCCTGAGGCGATGATGCAGGAGGCAGCAGTAAGTGGTGGCAGCTTGTACATCACCAGTCCACACTTGACTATCGCTTTCGGAAGCGTAGACACGTCTCGTATGTGTTGCAAGCTCTTCTTGAAAGGGAATCTAGAAGATTGATTTTGGAATTATTTATGTATTACGTGTAACAATATCCTACCCTAGAAATACATCATCATCACTCCAACGCCCAACATCACTGCTACTGGAGCATCTGTGCTAGCAGCCCAGAGCCACGCTGTGTTATTTTAAGGAGCAGCTGGGTTAGCATGGACGGTATACAAAATTGTCTTTCCCCGTTTTACGTCACTTTCTTCATACTTGCTTGGAGTAAAACAGGGCCGTGCTAACCCTACTGGGGTGGCTCGGGTAGATGCTGGCAGGGGGAAATGCACAATACACCCCGAGCGGGACGTCAGTGCAGGACTTATCAACCCTATGTAGAATAAGTTGAATTTTGACCCTAGACTATAATAAATTTAAGTTTATGATGTATTTCTGGCTCGTCACACGTCTTGGCGTCGCTGTAAGTGTGCAAGCATTTATGAATAAATAAATAAAAAAGAAATAAGTAACAAAGTAAACTAGTTTAAGTATATTTTTTATGTAGAAAATTCAAAAACATAAAGTATTTCACTTAGCACCTACCTGCTAACTTAACACCTGTTGTTAATATTATCAAAATCTAACTGTAGGAAATAAATATATTATTCTTAATTGAACATGGCAATGTTTATTCACTTGCTCTACCCTTAAGAAGAGACTACACGCATAGGTTTTTTTTTTTTTTGAACGGGCTAATGCTGTTTGTCTCTACCGACCGTTACAGCGTCACCGGGCGGGAGGGCAGGCGCTTAAGGCGCCCAACCGTCAAAAGTGGGAGGCAACTAGCACAAGGGCACCCCTGGGGTGCGAGCCTCGGCTTGGGCCGTTGCCGGGATAAGAGGATCGAGAAGGCTACGTCCACTGGAAGAGTGGACCCTACGGAAAGTCGCGACCGTTCTAGCTAACCTACGGGGGGTACGTCGACCTCGCCGGCGGGGTCGGTGTCTGATTGTGTTACGCTGGTATCCTATACCGGTGCCGAAAGCGGTACCTGAGCCAGAAGGGCTAGACTGATCCGGTGATCCTAGCGCAGCCGACACAACGGCTGCTATAGGATCATCCGGATCGCTCAAGACGTGTCTTGGGCGGCGACGACGGGGTGTTACACGCATAGGTACAGTTACACATAATGATACGGAAAAAATTACCTCCAGGTATCCCAACTAGTCAACAAGTGCATATTTAAAATAAGATAAATAATATAGTGTAACTTAGTGAAACTAATTTGATGATACAAATATACTAGAAGCTGTGACTAGAAGGGAATAATGACATCTGTCAAGTGCAAGGGCAACACCCCCAGGGGAATTACGGGAAAGAATGGAATGGATTTTAGAAGTGGGTAAATTAGGAAATGGACGAGATAAGAAGAGGACTAATCAGGAAGTGAACAATTTTGGAAGTAGCGGCTTTAGAAACTGACGAGATCAAGACAAATTAGGAAGATGACAATTTTGGAAATGGACAATTTAAGAAGTGGACCAAAACGACCGGAAGGGAAGAGAATAAAAACGCCATAACGATTCTTCATTAGCGTCAAACACACGAAACCTTACCTGAAAATGCAAACCCCTAGATGGCACTCAAGACCATGTATAAAGTTATCCGTTTGGAAGACAACGTTAGGGTCTTCCTCGAGGAAGTACCGCGACTCGTCCATGAAGTGCACAAAGCCGAGGAAGTAGAAGGCGCGCCCCTGGCAGAAGGGCGCCGGCCCGCGCCCCATCTCGTATATATCACTGTACAGTTCCGACAGGAATATATACACATTCTTCCCGCAGTAATATTCTGAAACATGTCAACACACACACACACACACATCAGCCAGAACACGTCCACTGCTGAACATAGGCCTGCCCATAAAACGCCACTTTGGACGCTTATCATAGGGGCAAATTGCCATTATCTCCACGCTTGGTAGGCGGCTTGGGTGATCGCAGATTTCAATGTACCGAGGAGAATGCTGCTGTCTATTCTCTATATATACGGTATATATATACCCCCTTAGTCGGCTCTTATGGCACCCACGGGAAGAAATGGGGTGGTCTTCTTCGCATACCGGGATCTCACGGAATATGTTCACATTCTTCCCGCAGTAATACCTACTCTAGAATGAATGATGAAATGGCCTGTCCATTGCCATTTCAACTTAAAGCCCTAAATCTCTACCCATCGGGAACGTACCTACGTGACCACTACCCTATTTGACCTTTGCGAATCTTGTTGGTGAGTTGCGTTGTTGCCGTGAAAAGGATTAGAAAGGTTATATAAAGTGAAACTTACTTAGAAACATAAACAAACCAACCTTGACTGATATAGAACTCCGCTGGCACTGCACCACCGACGGCTGAGTTGTACGTCGCTACTCGCTCCGTCTTGATTGCATTATGGTTGTCGTACATAGTCAGCATATTGTCTATCACATCGTCTAATGCTATCAGTAGGACCTGGCGAGATCACTTCAATTAATCTTTTTTTATAACACAGACAGACAAACAAGCTGACGGCCCGCCTGATGGTAGTAAGCAAAGCAGTTACCGTCGCCTATAGACACTTGCAACACCCGGGGCGTTGCCGATGCGTTGCCTACTGTTTAAGACTCTATTTACCCGTCGTTTGAAGTGCCCTATGTTGTTGCTCAGCGGAAATACCTCAAATGGCCCATTCCGCATCTTGCAAGTATGTGGCAGAAATGACCTCGTGAAACGGACTGTGCGAGATCTCCATGGGTTCACGAGGTGTGGATGAGCTTTTTGACGGTGACGAGCTGTGCGATTATAAAACCACGATGCTGGGATTAGGTTGAACAGCTCTTAAGAGCATTCCCCATTGAAGATTTTGTAGAACACACAGAGGGGACGGATGTCTCGGCGTGACTCAGTGGTTCTAAATCTTTGGTGAGCTCAGGATCGTCGGTGAGTCTAACGGCTCGTCGCTGTAAGGAGTCAAGGGGCTGAAGCTGGTATCTTTATCAGGCATTTTGGTGTAATGTTTTTAGTCTCTACCAACTGTTACAGCGACACTGAATTTATCGTGTGATAAAATCAAACTACTGGAGAAACTATGAAAGATTTCTTACCTTTAACTCCTTTACGTGAAGAGTAATGAACCTTTGCAAATGATCCGTCGCTATGTGGACATGCTCGTTTATAATATACTGAAATGAAAACAGAATTATAGCAGCGTATTGAAAGAACGTGATTGTGGAGCGATGGTGGCCGAGCGGTAGCATGTGTGCGCTTCGCAATCTTACGGCACCGGGTTCGATCCTCGATCCTGCACCAATGACTTGTCTATTAAGTTATGTGCAGTTTTCGATGCTATCGCTGCGTGCCTCGAAGAGCACGTTAAGCCATGGGTCCTGGTTGTCATATGAACATCTATGGCAGTCGTTAAGGGTAGGTAGCCAGAAGCCTGATAGAATCTAACGCCTGGTCTAACCATTCCTGTTACTGGTTCCTTATGGGTTACGAGGTCAGATGGCAGTCGCTCGTGTAATTCTGGTAGCTTGGCGCTACAGTTTCCCAACTGAAGCGGCAAGCTAGCAGAATTACCCCATTTGTTATTGGGGAGCCGACCCCAATAACAAATGGGGAGCAGCTGCTCAAAATGACACTCTCTGTGGGGGAGGCTTATTTTCAGCAGTGGTCGTCTTCAGGCCGTTGATGATGATGATGATGATGACAATATATTTCATTATTTTAAGGTTTAGTTTTTTAGTTTAAGAATATATCGTTATTTCACCTGGTCAGGAGCTCTCTTTATTTTCATCATCTCGATCTGGTAGTGCGCCAGGTGGTCCAGCTTGTCCGTGGGGTCGTGCCCGTAGATCTCGTAAGCGTCTATCACCATCGCGAGCGTTAGATTTTGGTTTGGGTCTTGGCAGCATGGGTGGTTCCTTACTAAATACCCGTACTGGAATAAAACTTGGATAGGCTCTGGATACTAAAGTTTGTGTGCGCTATCGGAGTAATCACTTTACGAGAGCCATAGTTGTCGGCCTCTAGTATACCGCGGACGAAGCAGTGCGTGGCGTAGGTGCAATTGAATTATTAGCATATATTGATTACATGATAGCACATTACATTATTTATTGGTTATTATTAAATAGTAAAAAGTGCAAATACGATATTTTTTATTGTAAATTATCAAGATTGCCGCGACGCCTAGCGTAGGTGTCATGAATGATTTTTAAGTTTTTTTTAGCGCAGGCGACTGTACTTAAAATATAGAATAGCATACTTATAATAAAGTAGTTGCGCCACGCAGATATAAAGTATCTAATTTGATAATCCAGCGTATAAGATATCTGCATTCCAAATTGCATCAAAATGCAGATATCTTATACGCTGGATTATCAAATTAGATATCTGCATTCCAAATTGCATCAAAATGCAGATATCTTATACGCTGGACTATCAAATTAAATATCTGCATTCCAAATTGCATCAAAATGCAGATATCTTATACGCTGGATTATCAAATTAGATATCTGCATTCTAAATTGCATCAAAATGCAGATATCTTATACGCTGGATTATCAAATTAGATATCTGCATTCCAAATTGGTTCTGTACTTACGGAGATAAATGATAACAAACATTCACACACACAAACTTTCACATTTATAACATTAGTAGGATAGGATAGTAGGATACATGGTATAAACGTAATGTATAGAAGAGCTAATTAACTTACCGAAAAACTAAAAATACACGATAAATAAATAAACAAAAAAAATTGGAAACACTCATTCCTACAGAGAAGTAAACTGATCATATCGGCGACCGGCCACCTCTTGCACTTAGGTACAATCGCGTACGCCCTTGTTAGTGCTAACAAGCAATTACTAAACTACCTATCAGGTTTATAGCTCATGAAAAACTCGCTGCGTATCTAAGTTAAAAATACGGAAAAGTTAGCAAAGGTGCTTTTTCCCCTGACTTTGTCTGCCGATTCGTAATAATATTCAATGTTGAAGAATTCGTTCTCAATTCACTTATTGATGAAATCGCTTAACGTGGAACGTTTCACTAGCACGGTAAATTCAAATTTTCTTGCGTTCTTTCACCAATAATAGCTTAATTACTCAACGTGATTACATGAAAACTGATTTTGCGCAAATACATAGAATGTGTCAACAAATTACGATTAAAAGTATCTCCTAGATATCATAGGTTTAGCGACAAATGGCAATAAACAATTTTCTTCTTAGTTTTTCAGTCTATTGCTATTTGTCGCTAAACCAATGATAATTAGGTGATACTTTTAATTGTAATTTATTGATACATTCTATTTATTTGCGCAAAATTAGTTTTCATGTAATCACGTTGAGTAATTAAGCTGTTATTGGCAAAAGAACGCATGAAAATTTAAATTTGCCACGCTAGTGTAACGTTCCACCTTAATAGACTAGCCTCGATACTGACGATGAAAATGTATTAGAACTCTTCTTAAAAACAATTATTTTAAAGGTGCCACCTTTGAAAATAATTGTTATATGAAAGTGATAGATACCTGCGAAATCTTTACCGCTGCATTAATACCCCTACCCTATCCTGCCCTACCTCTCGAGACTCCCGACATACTGGCATTGTTCCCGGCACTTCCACCCCCCGTGCCCGATCTATTGATCGTTTCGCCGCGCACCTACCCCGCGTCGAGGGTGAAACCACCCCTTACCAAACCGTGTCGAGCAGCCTTTGAACAACCGTGGAAAAAACCATGAAAACCCCACAAAATCACACCTAAAACACTATCAGAAACACCAGTGATACAAAAAGTGATAAATCATAAACAGTGCGACGATTTGCACGAATTGTGCAAAATTTTCCAAACATGGCTGCTCCTTCAATCAAAGGCACAGGACAATAAATGTAACATCAAACTTAGATTAGAGTAAAGAAGTCTTCCAAATTAGTATTTAAGAAGTTAGTGTTCATAATGTTCGGAAATTGATGTCTTCCAAGTGAAAATCATAACGCTATATTGTTAGAATATTTAAAAATTACGTAAGGTCAATAAGCGCCCAGTTTTAAGATAGTTTATGAAGTGATCCGACATGATGAATCTCGGTCGATTGACGAGTAAGCTGCCTCCGCTCAGGAATGCCCTAGACGTAGCCATGCAGACGGTCAGGCAGCAGATGCCTGACAAGCCAGGGGCTCCTCCTCGCCCTCCGCAGAACGTGCGCTTCGCCAACATGGGTAAATTTTACAATAATTACCCTACCTTATGATACACATTATCCTGTTTACTTTTTTGCTTTCATATCTGGTCCCTGAAATTTTTGGTATAGATCCACATTACAGATCTATCTATGTTCTAGTATGCCGTCATTATTATCCTTCATTTCATCAATATTAGGATGGAGATGAAAAATATTGAAAATTATTGATTCCAGACATTTTTATGCACTAATTTAAGTTATCATAATTTTCGCTTGTATTGCAGAAAACATGGGTGAAAGTTGCGAACTTTCAACCATGAATGAAACCACTTCACCAACTTATCAGTCGACGAATCCAACCAATCCTTTTTTGAGCGGCGAGCTTCAAGCTGAAGATTCTTTTACCAGCTATCAAAACACCTTTCCGCAACAAGATGGAGCCCCAAGGTAAATCAGATTAGATACTTGATTACGTATGCCCAACCAAATCTACCCATAATATTTCTACTAAAATATTTTGTACCTACATTTTTTTATATATAATAAATAGGCCCGCATTTGACCGCAGTCTCACCTGATGGAAAGAGACGACCTGGTCTACGATGGTACATGCTTGCCTAAACATAGATGTACATATATGTATCTAATGTCAATTTCAGAACACAAAGCATGCAAAGTGTAGACTTCTACGCATCATCTGAAGAAGGTGGTTTCGAAGAAGGCGGAGGTAAACCTGGTCAAAAGATCAACGAGTTTCAGGCTGCTTGGAACGTTACTAATGCTATTCAGGTAAATTTTAACTCCTGTCTTAACCTGCATTTAACTGTCCCTATTCAAGATGCAATTTCAAGCGTGGTTCTTTTGACAGGGTATGTTCGTGGTGTCATTGCCGTTTGCTGTTCTTCAAGGAGGCTACTGGGCAATCGCAGCAATGATTGGCATAGCTCACATCTGCTGCTACACCGGCAAGATCCTGGTAGAATGCCTCTACGAAGATGACCCAGTCTCTGGACAACGGGTCAGAGTCCGGGATTCCTACGTCAGCATCGCCAAAGAGTGTTTTGGTAAAAAGTACGGAGCGAGGATTGTTAATCTTGCTCAAATCATTGAACTGCTAATGACTTGCATTCTGTATGTTGTCGTTTGTGGTGATCTCATGATTGGCACTTTCCCAGATGGGTCAATTGATACCCGATCATGGATGATGCTCACTGGAATATTCCTCCTACCCTTGGCATTTTTGAAGTCCTTGGCAAGCGTTAGCATGCTATCCTTCTGGTGCACCATGAGTCATTTGATAATAAATGCAATTGTTCTCGGGTACTGTATCCTTTACATTGGTGACTGGGGCTGGGGTAAAGTTAAATGGAGCTTAGATTTTGAGAACTTTCCTATAAGCCTTGGCGTAATCGTGTTCTCGTACACTTCTCAAATTTTTCTACCGACTTTAGAAGGCAACATGGAAGATCGATCTAGGTTTGAGTGGATGTTGAACTGGTCGCATATTGCTGCGGCCGCCTTCAAATCCATCTTCGGATATTTGTGCTTCTTGACCTTCCAGAATGACACTCAACAAGTGATCACAAACAACTTGCGTTCAGCTGGTTTCAAAGGGCTTGTAAATTTTTTCCTGGTCATCAAAGCCGTTCTCAGCTATCCCTTGCCTTACTATGCCGCATGCGACTTGCTCGAACGAGCGCTTTTCAGGGGCAAGCCTAAGACTTTCTTCCCGGTGATATACGCTCTTGATGGAGAGTTAAAGGTATGGGGACTCGCTTGGAGGCTTGGAGTGATAATGTTCACAATACTTATGGCCATATTTATTCCGCACTTTGCCATTCTCATGGGTTTTATAGGCAGCTTTACTGGGACTATGTTGAGTTTCATCTGGCCGGCGTATTTCCACCTCAAGTTGAAAGGCAATCAGTTGGAAAGCACCACCATCGCTTATGATTACTTCATCATAGGTTTAGGAGTCTTGTTCGGAGTCATTGGGATGTATGACTCTGGTTCGGCCCTCATAAAGGCGTTCAAGATTGGATTGCCGTTTTAATCTCAATAACGGTAGACAATTATTAACTGTTGAACTAATTTTAGAAATACGCGTAAAGTATTTATATATATTTTGTCGTGACATAATGCGGCTTGCAATGTTAAAAAGATGTGTGTTTAATGTTTGTGTCAATAATGACGATTCAGTAGACATTTCGAAGTAATTTCCTTACAATTTGGAATATTTTTTTCCCAAGTGAATAATTTACAATATAAAGTTCATAAATAACATAGTATAGGTAATGTTATGTAATAATGTCTTCCAAATTCAAAAAGCTGATATGTTTTTGAGATCATTGTATCACAACGAAGTCTTCCATAATAATTAAGAACCATATAGTACCTACTTAGCTTTTATCATAATAATTATATATATACAAATATATTTATTTGCATATACAATTATTATTATACACGTATATTTGAATAAGTTCTGTACAATTTACATGATTGCATAGATTTACTAATAGACCGAAAGATTACTACTTATATCGTAAGATTATGTAGACGAAGGTTAGTATTATGTAGTAAATATTATTTTATTTTTAAATTTAGTACAATTTTTTTTATTTATTTTAAAAATATTTTATTGATTGGGTATGTAAGTTCTTAGATAAAACACTGACAATAATAATAATAACATTTTATTTATTGGGTAATGTATTAAATACACATAAATCATGTATTAATTTATACAAGTAAATTATGTATTACTTTATAATAACGTATGATTGTATATTTAAACAACGCGTTGATACTGAGTTTAAAAAATTGTTAATTGTGTGCTTGTAGGTTTATTTTATTTAAGTAATTAGATATTTATAATATTATGCAATTATTTATCTACGATATTGTTGTGTAAACGCGAGAATGATAAAATTGTAACCATGTCTTCCAATTCTAGTTATAATAATTGTTGGTTATATTATAAATTATAGAAATTGTAATTATTATACAAGTTGGTTAGAATAGATAATGAAAATTACGCATTATGTGATATCCCTGTTTAAATAGCTTTGCGACTGTTACAGATCATTCATATAGGTAGGTTATTTTTATGATACAAAGTGTTAATTATTACGATTCAATTATTTTCACGTCACGGGTTAGCTGAAACGCTTAACTACGAAACCAACAAAAAATGCTAACTTAAACTGATTCTATACAAAAAAAACCGTGTCTATAATATTAATAGGCAAAATTGATGACGGTGCATTTGACGTAAGATAAATCAGTCTTCCCATGAAATTAAAAGAGATAAAAGAAAACAAAAGAAAGATAAATCAGAAGAGAGCAAAATGAAGTGCGTGAAAACAATTAATATTTCTTTATTATGCATTTATTGATCACTGCAAGTGAATATCAGTGGTGGCTATTAAAGGTATTGCCATGTGATTTAACAAAAACTTCTCGCACGTGCCAAAGTTAAAACATATCATACAAACTTACGCGCCTAATAAAAAAATATATTATACAGGATGGAGAAAAAAGCCGTAGTTGGAGGGAAACTACCCTCAATATTGATGATAGCAAAAGAAAAACACATTTGTTTTCAAAATAAGTTAATTCGAACCTAATAATATTATCTTTCACACTACACAAAGGTTAACTGGAAGAAAATGCTACTTAGCATTAAGTTCGCCCATGTACTTGATTATCTTGTGCAATAAAGCATTTTCTATCTATCTATCTATCTATCTTTTCAGTAAATTGGGTATCATTATTATTTTATACGCTTTCTCTCCGACCATGGTGAGTCCAACCTCACTGTATAGAATGAATAACTTTACGTCCCTGACAACAGTAGGCCTAGCACGAATATTTCAATAAATCGCATCGTTATCGTATCGAGTTAACCGTACACTTACGCAGGGCGACGCTAGGTGGTAGCACAAAACATTTGCATTTATCGAGACCTCGCTACGGTAACGTTAGTGACGTCATTCGGCGTAAAATGAGAGACAGTTGATTAATAATAATGATACCGTTACGTACGCCATCAACGCTTAAAATATTTTTTAAAGAATTAATTAATGTATTCCAGTAATGTATCCAAATGCAATAATGTTGTATAAAGTTATACCTACTAAATAAATACATGTATAGCGATAATACGATTCTAGGTGTGTATTTTAAATAATATAAAATGTTATTCAATGTCTTTCTCATTTCGTAGTAATTCCCTTTCCAGTAACTATGATGTTGAACAAGGTATTTATGTGTAGTAAGAATTTTATGTTTCTGCGAAATCATTCTAATGTATAACACAAATTTATATTTTTAACGAAATTGTGTAATTAAATATTACAAAGATAAACATACAAAATCATAAATATCAAACAATATATAGAATTCAGTACTTGATGAACAAAACCAAAACCGTTCCTTGTTGGGCGCCAAATAATAGCATTGTTCCACGTTGGGCGCCAATTTTGTACTTACTACTAAACTTGTCAATTGTTGTACAATTTGTGCGGCTTCTTTATAGTTTACGAGACATTAGCGCTTTCCCGAATTTCATCAATTACGTAAATGTATGTAATGAGAATGAAGAAGAATAAAAATTAGGTACTTTATGTTTGACTGATGTTAATAAAAAGTCCTATTTTTTTATATAGATACAATTTATTTCTCATAAAATAGTAACAGTTAAGGACAAGGTTGTGATAAAACTTTAATAGCCAATTTGTGAATTGGTCCAATTTCCGTGTTTTCATTCGATCGGGCACCATGTAAGCAAAATGGAAGTTTGCATTCGCGCATGCGCAGTGCTCACATTATGCTTCATTTGGATACACTTAACAGTAAGTAATCATATTTATACAATAAAATATGACATAATCTTTACCTCAAAGCAAATGGTCAAACGAAGAATGTCTAATAATATAAAAAAAATCCTTCCAACACATTTTGCATTTTTGATATTTTTCATTTGACAACGTCCATTCGACACTTTTGCAAGAAGCGGCCTCCTGAGATATGAAAATAAAATATGAAATGAAAATAAATTATGCCAAAATAGACAAACACAACACAACTAGTTGTATAGGTGTCAGAAGTACCTATCGTATTGTTATTCTATGTTTGACCTATTATTATTGCGAGAATTTTAATCACCTACCGAGGAAGATTCAAAAATACCTACAATTTTGGAAATCGACTAAGTAACTTTTATTGTTTATTTTGCTGATATTTGGTCACCCAATGATATTCAAAATAAGAATAACCAGATATGCACGGTCAAATAAAAATAAGCTAAACTACCCAGTTTAGCTTATTTTTATTTGACCGTGACCGTGACGTGTGGCCCTTATGCAATGTTTATAGGTAAGTAAGGGGGTTACTGGGTAGTAACATTGCATAAGGGCCTTAACTCACCAAGGTGCCATGACGACGTCGCCGGCTACGTATCCAAACAATTCTTTGAATGTAGGTTGCCAAACCGTTTCCAAGTGAGTTAACTGCCATACATTTCAATGGTTACGTTAATCACTCGTCACATTAACTATTTAGCCGCTAGCCCTAATAGATCCCTTTCATAATACGTCACCTTGTGCATCTAGTCAGTTTCCTTTACTCGTTTCATGCTGTATTTCGTCACTTTCCCAACTCGTCCGATGCATTTATTCAATGTACAGTGAGGCATAAAAACATAAAACTTTTTCGATGCATAAAAGAAGTTATACAAAAGTAGATTTCAAAATCTCTACTGTCCTCAAATAAATCGAACAAAACGCTCTGCATTTATTAGATAAAAGACTAAAGTGTGGTCGTAGATGACTGCGTTGAATATGAATTGTTCGGGTACGTAGCCAGCGACGTCGCCATGGCATCTAAGTGAGTTAGGGCTTTCACAACGGAATAGCTACTCAGTGCTTTCTCTTGTTTTATCTTTACCTTTTTCAAACTAGATAGAAACAAACAAAACACAAAACACTTGACTATTCTTCCGCTATACTTCCATTGTATTCTTTTCTATATTTCATTTTTGCTACGCACAGAGTACTTACAATATCCGTAACCACCCATGCTGCCTGGAGCCAAACGAGAACCTGACCCTGGCGATGATCATAGACGCTTTCGAAATCTACGGACACGACCCCACGGATAAGCTCGATAACCTGTGGCTCTACCAAAACGAGATGTTAAGGATTAAAACTGCTGAGGATCAGGTAGTATTGCAAGTGGTGACATAAGACGCTGACACGCTATCTCTTACTCTTGGCCTCGTTAGTAAGCTCAATGTCACGCAACGTGCTATAGAGATGGCTATACTCGTAGTATCCATGCGTGACAAAATGTGGAAATTGGAGATCTGCTGGAGAATAATAGTCAAGAAACATCTTCTTAAGTATTAGCCAGCTGAAACTAACTGGGAGAAAGGAATCTCAGCAGTCACATTATGGAACTAGCGAATGGAACTACTGGTATCAACCAAATGCTATAATAATTATTCATAACTCAATCTACTCTCGTCTGAGTTTTCCAGATTTGAAGATTCTCATTTTGAAACGTCCTTTATCCAGTCCTGTCATAATATACCCATCATCAACAGCCTGAAGACGTCCACTGCTGAACATAGGCCTCCCCCAGAGCACGCCACCTTGAGCGGCTGCTAGCCTTTTGCATCCATCGGCTCCCCGCGGCTTTCACCAGATCGTCGGTCCACCAAGTGGGGGCCGGCCTACGCTGCGTCTTCCGGTTCGTGGTCGCCACTCAAGAACCTGTCATAATATACCCATACTCATTACATACCACGATAACAGTAGGTACCCAGTATAGGTAGACTCATAATCTTAGGATAAACCATTTATTCATACTCTCTTTTCAGTACATGATCAATGAGAGAGTCCATATAGCGACGGACCATTTAGGGCGCTTTGTAAAGTTGCACGTTCAAGAACTGAAGGTAAAAAGTTAAAAAGAAAACGAAAAAAAATGTTCAAAATTAAATTATAACATATATTACAAGACTTTACACACTACAGGTCCTACTCATCACGCTAGATGATGTACTAGATAACATGCTGACGATGTATGAGAACCACAATGCTATTGCTGCTGAAAGGAAGGCGACATACACAGGTGGACCGGTGCCCATGGAGTTCTACCTCAGTCAAGGTAGGAAGTTAGTTTTTCAATATTCTGATAAAGTGAATTACAGCGTACCTGACGATAGAGGGGAAGACATTGAGCCGTCTAGGGTTTACAGGATAGTAGCTCATCTAAAAACCCTGCACACTGTGTTTTTGTACCTACTTCACCCAGGAGCGTGAGGAAATATACACCTACCTACAATGTTTAATTAGCAGGTTGAGAACAAATAAATTCTATGTCAGTTAACCTTGAATAGCAATGAAGAAGTAATACACTGACCTACGATTACGTACTTAAATAGGGATTAAAGTACCTAACCAAGCTCGTCTCACTCCATGTTTTTGCGTAAGTGGTTGAACCTATTCGGCCAAATCAATATAACCACAACACTATTATGGTATAACAAAAATCCTTTCAGAATACTACTGCGGGAAGAACGTTTACATATTCCTATCAGAATCGTACAGTGACATCTACAACATGGGGCGAGGCACTGCGCCTTTTTGCAGGGACCGCTCATTCGTCTTCTTGGGATTCCTGCACTATCATGACGAACATAAGTACTACTTGCTGGATGACCCTAGCATCTCCTTTCCGACGGATAACTACCTCCATGGGCTGGAGTGCCATAATGGGGTCTGCTTATTCAGGTATATGCAGAAATTAACCATATCAGCAGTATTCACACTGTTCCGTCAATCCGTTTGGATACTAGAATTGAACAGGGTGCAGCAGGATCCCCGAGAGCTTTCGAAGTCTCCTGGTGGACCGAGTGTCTTAGAGCAAATACGTTTTAACCATCCTATCTTAATATGGATTGAAGCCATTATATATCACATTCTTTCTGCCGTATTCGGAAGATATCATCTTAATTATACTGCTGATCGTCTAGGTATACTAGTTAGATCCTGAACCTAATATTACAGAAATAAGTAGTTACGTGTTACGTTAAGTGTTAAAAAATGCCAAAAATAAGATGTAGGTACCTACCTACCTACCTACGGCAACACACGACTTCTCTCGCTGTTTATGTTTTCCCGAATTCTACCCAACTGGATAATAAAACAAGACATTCGAATCCAACAAATAATATCTGCCTAGCACCTGCATTTTTAATTACGACTAGTCCACTACTAATCCTAGTCAAACGTACCACTGACCAAATTCAACACTTCTTGCCAAGGTTCCCATTCAAGAAGATATTACAGCAAGAACGAGATGTGACCAGTCTTCCTAAGGCCATAGTCAAGTGTGGGCTGGTCATGTACAAGCTGCCACCACTGACTGCTGCCTCCTGCATCATCGCCTCGGGGTCTTTTATTCTCGACTTTAACATTCAGGGGATAAGGTTCAGGCACCACGACTTTTTACTGGTAAGTTTTCATTGGGTCGCAAAGAACACTCAAATGTGCAGGAGGAAGCATGAAAGAGAGGAGCTATTATAGACTTCGTATAAGAGGTAGGAATAGTAGAGGGTGTCATGTGTGACAGTTGAAAAAAAATTACAGGAATTCTCTCCTTAGCGAATGAGTGCTGTAAGCGAAGACAATAAATGCTGTAACTTATAGGGTAGCTATTTAAAGCAATGTTTTTAGAACCAAATATCAGAACACAAATAAACAAATGCAAAAATACGGGTCCTATAGGTAAATAACTTATGCATGATCGATAGCGGTGCTTGCCCTTGGCTGGATGATGGAGATTGAATGTTGACTATAGCACGATAGTCCATCCTGCAGAATCCTTGGCGAGAATCTAAGGTGTGCATGCTTTTCAGAGAACGCCTAACGGCCACAGCTTCTACACCAAAGAGCCACAGTCTCCGCTGATCTGTGACCATCACGTCTGTGAATGGAACTACACCAACCATTACGGAGGTAGGTATTAGGTAAGCAAATCGTCATAATCATCAAAGGTTTTCTTAATACTGGTGATTGGGTTCTGTCTATGAGAATAATAGTCCACAAAGGTTCAGATATCGAAACTCAACTCTCAGACGGCGAGACCACGAGTGGTCTACTAATATAGCTTGATCCCCGACTGAAGCACTATTAAAGGCATAAAGGCATGACCAAGGAGTAAACATTTTTAATACCTTTTAGGCTTATTGTTCAGCAACCATATCGTTGTTTTTTTTTGTAACACAGGGACATAAGATTTTGAGCACGATTTCTTTATCTTCAGGCCCCTTCCTGATACCCGGCGACCCCGGCTCGGGAATAGACGCTGTGCCACCGTATATAGAACCGACGCCTAAACCGGAAGGATTAGATGATGACGACGCCAACATCACTGTCCCTTGTGAGAACTAATTCCTTATCCAAAATCCTTCCAAATAAAACGATGACTTATCAGAGGAATAGAACGTAGCGTCGGAAAATTATGTTGGTATTGGAAAACCAGCAGCGCTATGGTTCGATTACATCAAAGGAAGAATGGGATTGTTCACGACCAGCTCCACTTAAACGTCTACTACTGGGGCTGGTGTGAGGCCGGTTACGCCTACCTATATTAAAAAGCTGTGCCAACGACCACCACGCGGCCCCACTGATGACAGCTGTCACAATTTAGATAGAGCCTAACTAAATACCCAGAACAGGGTAGAATTATGAGGCTAAGAACTAGTACCGCTACCGATTGACTTGAACGGAGCTAGTGTCCGATATAACTCTTAGAATTAGCGAGTTGAAATGGCAATGGGCAGGCCACATCGCTCGTAGAACTGACAACCGTTAGGGAAGAAAGGTTCTCGAGTGGCGACCACGAACCGGAAGACGCAGCGTAGGCCAGCCGACGACCTGGTCAGAACCGCGGGGTGCCGATGGATGCAGGATGCAAGCAGCCGCTCAAAGTGGCGCTCTGTGAGGAAGGCCTATGTTCAGGAGTGACCGTCTTCAGGCTGTTGATGATGATGAGTGTCCGAGGATCAGCAGTAGTCCGGGAGACTTCTAGACCAACACACCCTGGTCCTAGTTCGAACCCCATTCGGCCCCGCATCAATGACTTTTCTTGTTGTCTGTGTGTAATTTGTAGAACAAATCGTGAGGGTCAAATCCGCAACAAGTCACCCACCAACCCGCATTTCGCCAGCATGATCGCTTATGGCCTACACTCTTTCTAATAAGAGAAAGCTTGTGTTCTAGTCGTGGGGCCGTATGGGTCACAGGCATGCGTATGCCTATATTATTTGAATTTTGGGTGTTTTAATGTATTTTTGTTCTTAGACATATTGGATGGCTGCCTGTTTATGTACCCTCCAAACTATGGATCAATAGCAGGGAAGAGTTATTTAGACGCGGTAGACTTGCACGAGGACCGGTTCACTTGTATAGCAGCCGGAGGGAGTAAGGTAACTGAGCTTCTTTAATAGAACTTTAAAAGATACAATTATAATTTGACCATCGGAATAAGAACGGAGATTTATCTTGTGGTGCCGGCGAAGAATATATAGGACCACCCCATTTCATCCCACGCGGTTTTGGTGTGATAACCGAACAAACAAACAAGCAGACAATGATAGCCATAGTAGGGATGTAGGTACAAGGTGAGTTTAAATTGGTGTATTATCCCGAACAGGGGTAAATCTACTCCCCAAGGTAGACAATGTTTCTTCTACGACTTTTCTAAATTAATAGCTTTTCATTAAAGAAATGGCATGTAAAGTTTACATTCGAAGATAGCCCTAGCACAGCTGGGTGGCTGAACTTCGTCCTTGGCCGAATGCGTTTAAATGAGTTTAACGACCTGTGTTTAGAAATTAATTTATAGTATCTTGTTATCTCTCGTAGCGATCGCACGTGCAATTTTGTGAGTGGGTTTTAGTATGGAGGTTTGGAAACACGCAGTTTCAAGTAAGGCTCTCACAATCTGTGGGCTATCATGGTCCCAGTCCGCCCTTTCGGGATAATACCCCAATTCAAACTCAGATAGTATATGGTGGTGAAACATCGATGTAATGAAAATGTCATAGTATGTTTCAGTAGTTCCATACCGTCATCGGACAAATAGGGTATTCTTGCGCATTTTGTTCCATAGAGAACTAACTACATATGTTACTATCATTTCATCCGACTTCAGTTATCAGTGATGACTGGCGTGTGTATGACTATTGCATAAGATTATAGATGGAAAAGATTTGATGCTTGTGTGCATCATTTATGTATGATAAACAATATTTTCTAGTGTATCGTAAGTATAATATAGTATTGGTAGATGTTGTCTCTAGAAGACATCAACAGACTAACTGCTAGCACTACAGTCTGACTTTTAAAACAACCAGAAAGAAAATTCTTCAATGTAAAATATTTTAGTATGTAACAAACTCAATTTTCTTACCCACAGGGTTTATACTGGTATCCACAATGGATGGGTGGCATGCCGCACCATCCCTACCCTTCACTAGTGGACAGCAAGGATGACTTTGAAGCCCCAGGAGCATTCTACCCTCATCAAAAAGGCTATGACTTAGATGAACCAGACATAGATTGAAATTCAAAATAATTTATTGAATAAAAAATATCTAAAATAATATCATATGTAACTTTCTAAAAACCTTCTCTCAATGATGCTCCCTCGAGGTAGTATGAAGAATGCAGGTGTCCCAGCTTTCAGCTCAAAATACTTCATCAGCAACAATTCTGATAAATCCTTTGATGGGTTAATTACGTGAGGCATTTTATCATAACCTTCAAAATAGACATTGACTCTGTCGGTACTGTATTGGTTTTTCTCATCCCAAGGTGCGGGGAAGACTTGTTCTAATTGACATAGTAAAGAGACATTTTCCGGACATGCTCTTATGAAATCTGTCATTTGGTATTCGGGATATAAAAATAGAACTGGCCATCTCAGTATTCCACCTTCAAAATGCACTATTGCATCTTGAGCTCCGGGTAGACTAGGCTCCAACTTAGATAAGTCAATATCATCTTCATCATCACATTTTGATATTTTTATTCCTCGCTCAATAATAGCCTTTATGACATTGTCTTTCTGTTCACTATTCTTTGCATCAACCCTTTCTTTTTTACGTTGATCACGATTTTGCATCATTTTCTTCTTCCTCGCTTTGTTGAGTAGCTCGGTGATTTCTTTATCTTTGGACTGTTCTAGTAATTTCAGAAAATGGTTAATAGATGTATCATACTTTGCTATTTCATATGCTGACTTGGCAGCACGAATTCTGGCTTTAGTATGTTCAGTGAATGAAAGTGCTTTTTCACTGTCGTAGAGAGCTGATCTGTAGTTTTTAAGGTGCCAGTGAGCTGCAGCCCGGTTATTGTACAGACTTGCATTCATCTCCATGTTATTGCATCTTTGCCTTATGCCTTCTGTGTAACTGTGGGAAATACATTAAACAAATTAAAATCGGTGGATATGCATTCTGTGTAACTGGTGGAAATAAATTAAACAAATTAATATTGGTGGATATTTCACAGAGCACAATCTAGAAGATCCAAACTAAAAAAAGCTATGGGAACCAGATAACTAATAGAATACTTAAATAATATTTATTTGTAAATGCATAAATAACAACAGATGACAATCCACTGTTATACATCAGTAAGTAAGCATAGTACTTACCCTAAAATCGCTAATCGGTAATTCTTATGCTTAAAATTAAAGTTGCCATCTTCTTTATAGTTTGTTGCCAGCTCCAAAGGAGTATTCTCTTCTGGATCATACTTTAGTTTGGCAAGACCTTCAGCAAGCTCCGACATCTCTCCATTTTCTGGTGTAGACTTCATGAAGAATGGATGCTTGTCCATTTCTTCCTAAAAAAACAATAAATTTATCACCAACTTCAAGAAGGAGGTTCTATGTTCAACTGTCCCTATGCATTTTTATGTATGTTCACATATTCCTCCGATATATGTGGACTTGACTTAATTTTTTTGAACCTTTTGTATTGGTCCCATGGTGAGGATCTACAAGACAAGTGAGAAGTCCTAACTTTTTGCTTTAAACAAGGAACCTAACCTATTATGTAGTCATATGATTGTACTTCACACTACACAGGATTTCATAAGTAGGTTTAACTTGCCTCCCAGCAATCCTCCGGCCATCCTTCCGTGTATCTTTTAGTCTCCAAGCCGTTGATAAATTCGTCCAATTCCTGATCCAGCTTCTGACATAGAGCCAACCGTTCTTCATCACTCATAGGCGTCTTAGCCTCTTTAGCATCTTTAGAGGACATGTTTTTTTATATATTTATAGCAGATTCCAGAATCAACTTCTCTTTTGAATTACATCCAATGAATTTAAATTAAATAGTGTGCTATTCACATGCACGCGCCAAAGAGAATACAAATCACAGACTATGTAAAATTGTAAATAGGGCGAATTCTGTGATCACAGAACTGAGAACACTATTAACATCCAAACAATTACCTAAATGTAAGAGCACAAACTTTTAAATTATAAAGAACACAGGCCAATAAAGATACTAATTTTTAGAGTTTCTAAATTTCTACTAACCGAATGTACGTAACATAGTTGTAATTGTACATTTTTGTTTACTTTTAGTCTAATTTTATTATTTAACCTCAAAATTTAGACATTCTCCATTCCGTTCGGAAATATGAAATCAAATGATATATGATTGACATGACAGCTATATTTTTTTCCACTTCCACGTTCCACAGAATTTTAAGATTTTTTTTTCTTGTATTTTGGCTCCACACATAGTATATTTAGCCAGTGTCAAGTATTGTAATTTTCATCGTGCTATAGAATATTTCACGTAATGTCAAGTCTTAGTCACAGTCATAGTCGAGTCCAAGTCAGGTAGTCATAGTCCAGTCTAAGTCATGCCGCAGTAAAGTAGCGGCAACTTTACTAGAAGCTTCTATGGAATTTTGGAAGCAACACGAAAAACCACGTTTCACCACATTATATCACTTGCCCATACTCATACTCGTAATTCAGCACTTAATGCGTAAAACGCCACCAATCAAAGCACAAGTTTTAAAAAATAATATAATGCAACGACGCGACGTGACTTTTCCGCATTCCCGCCAAAAACCACGATTTGCAAGTTTCCGGTACAAAAGTGGATTTTAAGGGCTAATGCTAGGACCAAAAAAGCCAAAGCCAAAGTCAAGCCAAAGCCACAGAATAGAATTATAGTACTAGGCCAAAGCGAGGATGAGTCAAGGGGCCGAGTGGCAGGGGCGGTCTAAGTTAGAATGGTTCCATTGCGCAATAATTTAGGTAATTTTTTATTACACTGAATATAATGGGTATTTCAAAAATCAATTATACCTTAACTACTATCCAAATTTTCATGACCTTATTTAAAGTATTAATTGAATAATTACGGTTTATTTGTACGGATTAGAGGTAGCTTTGTAATTTTTTTTATCGAGAACAGTTTATTATTTCGTATTTTCACTATACATAAGCATTAGCATTAGTCCTGAACTTTACCATTATATTAATTTCAAAGTCATTGTTGCAATATTGTTGACAGGACACGGCCTCATGCTAAGCCATTTTAAGCATTTTGGCGTTGTATACCTAAGCTCTTAAGCATTAAATAGTAAAACGGTCTTGTTAACAAGAATTTTAAAATATTTTCTATAATAAAATAAACTATGGTACATCATTGCTATTTTAATTGTACAACTACGGTGTAAGCATTAATCAATCACATAAGGACCTTTTGATATACAATTCAACATAATTCATTACAATGCCACTTCTGTATAAACTCGCATTTTCTGCATTCGCGGCGAGCAAAGTATTCTGGGTATTGTGCTTTTTCGAGTGGATGCCAGTAATCCAAAACCCAATCAGGCATATTCACGACCCTCTCAGCAGCCACACCACCAGCTACGCCGTAAGATCTAGGAACTAGAAAAATTAGTAAGTAAGTAGGTACCTACCTATGTGATCAATTCTAATCAATACCTTAGGTACCTCTTACACCTCGCCGTTATCAATTAATATGTTTCAAACAAATGCAGCGCATTTGATGATTTTAACTCACGTGTTGTATGAACCCGTGTGGTCCCGGCAGTGTGAGAATAGGACCACCCCATTTTCTTCCTGTGGATGCCGTAAGAGCCGGCTAAGGGAATATCAAGAGAATGGACAGCAGCATTCTCCTCGAAAGTACATTAAAACCTTCTGCGATCACCAAGCCTGCCAAGCGTGGTGATTATGGCAAACCTCTTCTATCCTTATCGTCTAAGTGGCGTTTTATGGGGAGACCTATGAGACCTATGTTCAGCAGTGAACTTCTTTCGGCTGTTGATGTGGGGGTGTATCAACAAAACATTGGTAGATAGGTACCTTAGGTATATAGGTTGTTGGTAATTTGGTAACCATTCGAAATACTGTGACTGATTTAGCAAGGCATAGGCTGCCACAATTTAATATATAAATTTTCTTTGTTTTATTGCGTTGCTACTGGCAGTACATCGGATAAAAAGATCGTCTCACTATTAAGCTTGTCGGTAGTAGATACTACCGGAAAGACTTATTGCCCCTGTTAGTACTGGTAGTACTAATGGTAACTGGTTGTAATACGGGCAATGCAGCGTGTCGACTAGATCTTCTCAAAGTAATAATATAAGTACCTACTTACCTAAAATATGTAATGTTTATATATATAATGCTTTGTCATATCTACTAAAATTGAGGCACTGATATTTACAACTAACTAGGATCCTAAAAAATTTAGTAATCTAAAAAGCAAACGGTGACATACATTTCATGCACGGTATTCCGGGTAGCGTCGTGAAAAGTTCATGCTCTCCAAGCCACAAGAGACGACGCATTTCTTTACGATCAGAAATGCATTTGTTCTCGTCGAATCGAGCTCTTAAAATAACTTGGTGGTAACGCACTATGTATCTGCAAAATAAATAAGTGTGTACAGCATTAACAGACCAGGGGCCGTGCTGTGAACTCTTAGCGCGATTCAAAACAGGGCCTACTTATACTGGATCGCTTGTCAAAATCCTGATACGATAAAACAAAGCGATCCAATATTGGCTCTGGTTTGAATCGCGCTAAGAGTTCACTGTACGCCCCCAGTGCTACCTAAACAACCTAACCACTTTTTGCATAGCTCAACACATCATTCATTTTTTAAAAATGTAACTTTTTATTCCTGGTTGACCGTTATTTTCAATAGTACCGTTGACGGAACCATTGAGACAAAGTCTCAATAGCTTTGTTACCCACTCACGTGCCACGCTCCGCGCGCCGCTAACCCTTGTGTGCCACCTGAGATTTAGTAATGCGCGGCAGGGCGTCAAGTGGTAAACTAATCGGTTCTAACTAAGACACCTAATGACTATTTACCTATTGAATGACTGCTGTCTCAAGTGTACAAACCAGGCTTTAAAGTGTAATTAAGTTGATTATTCTAGGTGATGTCATTATTTTTCAATAAATAGTTAAAAAGTTAAATAGGTTTTATTTTGAAATCTAAAGTGACAACACTACTTTTTTTCATATTCGAAATAAAGTTTAATTCAATAGCTTTAAAATGACACCAAAATATTTAATCATGTCCTAGAAAAAAATTTAACGGCAATCGTAACTATATTGTGCCGGACGCATGTTCGACCACGCTCAGTTGGCGGGAATTCATCGAGCATTTTAGGCCGTTTACAAACGTTAATTTTATTCCATTAAATTCCAGTTCCGAATTCGATTCCGATTATGCCAATTAGACGAGAGAGGTATTAAAAAAACGAACACAAATTTCAGAAATTATAATTTTAATACTTTTATATTAATAGTCGACATTATGCTACACTAATCACAGATAATTAATAGTTATAATAAAACCAGTACTACCACCACTACCACCACTACTACCAGTACAGTTACACCATTATTATAATAAAATTAGTAAATATTTACCATAGTTAAATTTATCAATAATTAAACAATGACATTACTTAATTATTGATGAATTAATTAAGTGCTAGATGAAATAATATTTTAACTGACCGAATTTAAAAATAATAATATCCTTTTAAAAACTGACTTTAATCCGCTAAATTACATACTGAGAAAAACTTAGATGACAATTTTTTTTCTAGTGTTTTTTTTTTTTGAAAATCTAAATTACTGAGCCAATTATGATGAAATTATAACTGTTCATTTACTGCCTTTGTTATGTTTTTATTTAGTTTGTGCAGCTTTATTGATTGTCTACAAAAGTAATTTCATACATAGTTACATAGTTAACAAAATGAAAAAGTACCAATGTAACGTAACCATTATTTAATACATACATTATTATACATACAAAATCCCTCAAGTGCCGTCACTTGTTGAAAGCACTGGCTCTCTCAAGGCCACTGGCTGTATCTGCTGTGTATAGAACTAAAAAATATACACAAAATAATTAATTTTGATGATACATGTACCTACACCAGCTAAAATAAACCTTTAAAAAAGCAAAACGCCTACTCCTCGGACTGCGTAGACAGGGACTGCCCTTGTCCTCAGCCACGTCATCTACCACGGGCTTGGCTTCGCCGTGCACCATGTCCGGCACCACGCTCTTCCATATTTGCTAAAACCATTTTATAAAGTTAGTAGAAAGCGCATGCTTTATTTAATTGCTCACCTAACCCGAACACACAAAAAAAATGAAAAAAGTTAAATACTTATTTATTCAAATTATTAACCTAATACTTAATTTTTTGCGAAAATCACGTAACCGCCACCCCCTCCCCCCTTTTTGTAAAGGAAGGTTCCACTCCCCTCTCCCATCCCCCCCCCCTAAACTTTATATAACACTCACTTAGCACCACTAAAGCAAAGCCTACCTATATAAATTATATCCATACAAAAACTGAAAAATGTTTAAGTTTTTTTTTGTGAGCACAAAAAAATATATTATAGAAACTTAAAGTTTTACAAATTATAATTTCTTGGAGAAAAGCAAAAACAAGACTAATATGCACATTCATTATTAACATCATTTTTGGCGTCTGTTGCGAGCCTATTTCGTAAAAAGACCCGTTCCGCGCAAGTTCAGTCGTACTGCCGTCACCAAGTAATGTTCAAATAAACCCCTTTCCGTGATCTTACACCATAGGATACATGTTTTTGGTATCAATTTGTTCGTAAATAAACACTCTAGATAGATATCTAATCATAAATTCTTTAAACTAATAATTTATGAAGTAGTATTTAAATGAAGACAACTAGAGCCGCATTGATTTTTTTTCCTACAAGTCTTTTTACTTGATACATCCAACTTATTATATACTTACTCATCAAAAAATTATACCATTCGAAAGAACATTAAATTACGAACAAAATGATGTATAATTACATTAGAAAATATGGACCAAATCTACTCACAGTTAATATTTCTGCTGCACGCACTACGTTGACACAATCACGGAACAACAATTTTATTCTCTTTGAGCACAGATCTTGCAAACTTCGATAGATTATTCACAAAGTACCAAGAAAAGCTGGTACCAGGCGTTTATACTGTAGCAAATTTCAAGACCTAGCTGTCAAGGTCAATATTTTCATACCATAGAGCCAAATCCGTTATATTTTACGGTTTTTAGGTAGGCCCGACCGACCGACCAGTTTTATGGTCCGTGGCACATAAGGTTTTGCAGGATCCGCCAGTTTACTGGCGCGTGGCACGTGAGTGGTTACGGAACTACTTTCACAGAACTTCTGGGAATAAACGTTATTTTCAAATGGATGTACAAGGTGTAAGTGCCTATAGTATTACCTACATAATTGTACATATTTTATGAGTTAATAAGCAGCCTTAGATATACATTGACATATTATTATGCAAATATTACCTAGGTACTTTAAAATTTAAATCTATACCTAACATCTAAACTCGTAACTTAAATGGTACCCCCTGTTTAATTTAATAAGGGTGTTACTTGGTGGTACTACTGTAATGTACCTGACGTGGTGGTAAGCTTCGATAGATCTCATAGCTTTTTTATATAATGTACAGACTCTTTGAGAGTGAGTACGTAACTCTGGAGCGAAAGGCATTTTTAAAAGTTGTAGAGTATCCTTGTTACTTGGGTACTTGGCTTGTGGTTGTGGTTTATAAATAATTAGGAATTTTAAAATATTGACACTTATTAGATTGCCACTAGCTTGATACCACAGATATCTACTATACTAGTCTTCTTCTTCTTCTTCTTCTTCGTTTATGGCTTTCTATCGCTTTTTAGCGATAATTCTGCCAATGTCAAGTAAGTAAAAATTTGTACGGTTACGTCACGTCAAAGTCCTATTTTGTCAGTCAAAATGCCAAC
This sequence comes from Ennomos quercinarius, assembly GCA_910589525.2. Taxonomy (NCBI): domain Eukaryota; kingdom Metazoa; phylum Arthropoda; class Insecta; order Lepidoptera; family Geometridae; genus Ennomos; species Ennomos quercinarius. The sequence goes on from OU342510.1 coordinate 7,749,312, forward strand.
AGTAAGATGGTGGATATTTTACTGAAGGCTCTAAAAAGCCGTTGAAGAGAAAACGAAAATGCATGGTTATATAAACTTGGAACCATTTGCCAACACTCGTGCACGTTCACGAACACTTAACGAATAATAATCCACCCTTATTACACATTAAAATTCAAAAATACACAGGCTTTGGTAAAAAATTCAAAATTTACAACCGCCATTGTCGGATTTTCTTCAAAAGAAGGTACTATACTAGTCAAAGATTGATACCGTATGACATCTTTGAACAAAAACACTTTGCACAAAAACTATAGTCAATTGTTTTTTTCTCTAATCTGTGACAAAAACTTGGTTCTATGAAAAAAGATTTGTACTTACGTAAATAGGGCGAATTCTATGATTTGTAGGAAATTCTTTTACACAATTATCTTTTTTTGAATAAATAAATTTCTATATTATTTGTTTTTTAGCACCTACTGAAAAATCATTGAAAAAGAAGCAATTTTTTTTACCTACTGGTGACTGAATGAGCATTTGCTCGATGCACAAGCCTAACTGGGCTCAATGTGAATATTCCTTGCTCGCATTTGCTCGCTGTGAGCAAATGCTTCTTTTTGCTAAACGCAACAATATCACAACGCGGAAACGCGAAAAAGTCCACGTCGTTGCATTTGTATTATTTTTCAAAACTTGTGTTTTTTCCAGTGTTAATGTGTAAAAGTGGTGGAGTTTTACGCATTACGTGCTGGATTACGAGCATGGGTGTGGGCAAGTGATATAATGTAGTGAAACGTGGTTTTTCGTGTTGCTTACAAAATTCCACAGAAGCTTCTAGTAAAGTTGCCACCACTTTATTGGAGCATGACTTGTACTGGACTATGTCTAAGACTTGACTTTACGTGAAATATTATATAACACGATGAAAAAAGACAATACTCGGCACTGGCTAAATACACTATGTGTGGAGCCAAAATAAACGAAAAAAAAAGTTGCTGTTTGCTGTCAAAGTCAAAGTCAAATGAATATATTTTGTCGTAGTCAATGTGTCTATACTGTCAGTGTCAATGTCAATAAATAATTGTCAAACGTGAATATTGCCGCAGAAGCCACTAACTAAGATTCAATTCAATGAGGAGTTTTATTTAAAAAAAAACACTAGTTCCACTTCTTTTCTAGATGGCGCTGTAAGTACGTAGTTTAAACCTTTCAAACCACAGAGTAGTTTAAACATAAGAAAATGCTTAGACTACCTACAAAGAAATGTCAAATTCAGTTGGGTGGACCACGAGTACATTGCCTGTAGTATCTCCTAAGTAGCCTGTGGTGTATTCTTATTAAGTAAATTGAAGTACAGTAGATCTGCGAGACAGATAAACGTTAATATTATAATCCAAAATAAAGCCGAGGTATCTCGCAACCAAACTAAATAAAAACGAAAGAGTTTAAAGTTGTCAGACACTTTCCTCTAACCTGTGGTCTATGCTTGAAACAGTGACAGTGACAGCTTTTAGTAAAACCACAACTGGCGCCATCTATTGGGTCATGCATAAAATACAATTTCTTTTTTTTAATAAAACGGCTCATTCAATTCAAAAACACTCTATCCACGCGACATTGGCGAAATTGCGGCAACCCCGCAGAAGCCATAACAAGAGGTTTTTTGGCGGGAACGCGAAAAAGTTCACGTCGTTGCATTGTATTATTTTTCAAAACTTGTGTTTTTTCCAGTTTTAATGTTTAAAATTGGTGGTGTTTTACGCATTAAGTGCTGAATTACGAGCATGAGTGTTGGCAAGTGATATAATGTGGTGAAACGTGGTTTTTCGTGTTGCTTCCAAAACTCCATGGAAGCCTCTAGTAAAGTTGCCACCACTTTACTGGGGCATGACTTTGACTGGACTATGACTACCTGACTTGGACTAGACTATGACTGTGACTATGACTAAGTAAAATATAATATATTATAATGCAGACTTTGTAGACTTTTTAATATTGCGACTGAAGGACTTTGTATCCAGGTCAAGAACTAATTAAAAAAAAAAAAAAAAAAAAAACATAACAAGAAGAAGTTGAATAATTCCCACGAAAGACTAGGCGGTATGGTCTCACGACTTTAGCCTGCCCAAAAGGGCGAAAAAAAAAAAAAAAAAAGAAGTTGAATAAAAACAAATAGTTTGATTAATTTTCAAAAGAACTTACGATTACCATTTTTGGTAAATTAAAATTAAAATTGGCGAAATTGTGGTGAAATTGCCGCAGAAGCCACTAACTAAGATTCAATTCAATTCAATTCATTAAAATTAAACATTCAAGCGATTAAACATTAAACCTCTGCCCTCCCAATAAAATGTATACCTGAGAAGTCTATAACTTAAGTTTTCACCGGTGTGAAAGTGAAATTAGATAGATAACCATGTCGGACGCTTGGGAGGAAATCCAAGCTGTTAAAAGCAAGCGGAACAGCTTACGAGAGAAGTTAGAGAAGCGAAAGAAGAAACTGCAGACAATACTAAGCAGTGGAAGTTTGGGTAGTGGGGAAAATGGAGAAGGAAGCTCGGGAAGTGGGACCGAACGCGCGGCTTCTAGTCCCAATTCTGTAAAGAACGCATGTAAGTTGTTTGATCATGTAAATTTTGTAAACTGAAACAACTTCAGTCAAAAAGAGAGTATATACAAATATACTCTCTTTTTATGAAAGAAGGAAGAAATTATTTGTTTTATTTTACATAGGCAATTTAGTAATAAATCTGTTGGTGATATAGTTTCATGCTGCTGTTGTGTAAGTTGAGAAAAATTCAGCAAAGATGTTGGTTTTAGAAACTGCAGTTTGGTAAAATGTTGCAAATTCATGATTTATTTTATTTTATTTTAAGGGGGAACGTCACACTCGCGCGGCTAATTCAAATATTCTTGCATTCTTTTGCCAATAATAGCTTAATTACTCAACGTGATTACGGTTACGGTGCCGTGTGGTCCCGGTTACGAATAGGACCACCCCATCTCTTCCCGTGGGTGCCGTAGAAGGCGGCTAAGGGAATATCCAGGGAATGGGTCGCAGCGTTCCCCTCGGTCTTGGTGGCAATCAATCTTCACCTACTGCGATCACCAAGCCGCCTGCCAAGCGTGGTGATTATGGCAAACCCCCCCCCCCCCTAATGACAAGCACAAATAAAAACGGCCCCCAGTCCCCGGCAGCTCTGCTATCCCGTGGCTACGGTAGCGGCCACGGTAACGGCAGGGCAAGGGGTGCGAAGAATCCCCGGCAGACGCCCGGCTACCAACCCCAACGACGACCCCTGGCCCTGGCAACACATAACGTGCGCACACTGAAGGCTGACGAAAGGATGGTCGAGCTAGAGGCGGAGATGGGTAAGTTACGCTGGGATGTAATGGGATTGTCTGAAGTCCGAAGACAGGGACAGGACACGATAATCCTAAATTCCGGTAACTTATTCTTCTACCGGGAGGGAGACCAACTCTCCCAAGGAGGTGTCGGGTTTCTCGTCCGCAAGTCTCTCGTCAACAACGTGGTCAAAGTCGACAGTGTGTCGGCCAGGGTAGCGTACCTGGTACTCCGAATAACCAAACGGTATTCGTTGAAGGTTATACAGGTATACGCGCCGACGTCGGCACACTCAGACGATGAAGTAGAAGCTATGTATGAGGACATATCCGAAGCCATGCATACTTCCGAAACATACTTCACCGTTGTGATGGGAGACTTCAATGCGAAGTTGGGCACAAGGAATAGCGATGAGCTGAGAGTGGGGCCATTTGGATACGGGCAGCGGAACCCTCGAGGACAGAGGCTGGCTGACTTCATGGAGAAGGAGGGACTCTTTATGATGAACTCCTTCTACGAGAAGCGGCCATCCAGGAAGTGGACGTGGATAAGTCCCGACGGTTCCACTAAAAATGAGATAGACTTCATCATGACGACCAAGAAGCACATATTCGATGATGTCTCTGTGATCAGCAAGGTGAAAACCGGTAGCGATCACCGTATTGTTAGAGGCACATTGAATATCAATGTTAAGCTCGAAAGGTCACGTCTGGTGAAGTCTACGCTCCGTCCAAATCCTGTCCAAATCCAAAACCCCGAAGGCTTTCAGCTGGAACTCCAAAATCGCTTCCAGTGCCTAGCCGACTGTAACACAGTGGACGAGCTAAACGACGGGTTGGTGGAAACTGTCCAAGCTGTTGGATCGAAATTCTTTAAGATCCAACGCCGAAAGAAGACTCAAAAGCTCTCAGAAAAAACTCTTGAGCTAATGGCCGACCGGAGCGAAATGAAGCTGCAGTCTTCAGTTGATATGTCAGCCTACGGTGAACTCAATAGACGAATCTGGAGTTCCTTGCGACACGACTTGCGTGCTCTTAGTACTTGACGTATTGAGGCCGCAATTGAGCGGAACCAAGGCTCTAAAGTGTTCGCAAAGGATTCGTCTATTGGGCAACACCAAATGACAAAACTGAAGACCGAAAATGGTAGCATCATTTCATCCAAGCCTGAGATTCTGAGAGAGATCGAGAACTTCTATGGACAGTTATACACCTCGACACGTAAGCCCGCTACTAACACAGCTCAGGACATCAGAGCCAAGTTAGTCCGACACTATACCGAAGATATCCCGGACGTCAGCCTGTACGAGATTAGAATGGCCCTCAAACAGCTTAAAAACAACAAGGCACCAGGTGAAGATGGAATTACGACTGAACTTCTGAGAGCGGGTGGTAGACCGGTACTTTTAATCCTCCAGAAGTTATTTAATTCTGTCATCCTTGAAGGTACAACGCCAGAGGCATGGCACAAGAGCGTGGTGGTGCTCTTCTTCAAAAAAGGCGATAACACCTTATTGAAGAACTATAGGCCCATCTCGCTCTTGAGTCATGTGTATAAGCTGTTTTCGAGAGTCATTACGAATCGTCTCGCACGCAGGTTTGATGAATTCCAGCCTCCCGAACAAGCCGGTTTCCGAAAAGGCTTTAGCACCATAGACCACATCCATACGCTGCGCCAGATTATACAGAAGACCGAAGAGTATAATCGGCCGTTATGCCTAGCGTTTGTGGACTATGAGAAAGCCTTCGATTCAATCGAGACTTGGGCGGTGCTGCAGTCCTTGCAGCGATGCCAAATTGACTATAGGTATATCGAAGTTTTGAAGTGTTTGTACAGTAAGGCCACTATGTCAGTCCGACTACAGGACCAGAGTACGGAACAAATTCCATTGCAAAGAGGCGTGAGACAGGGAGACGTTATTTCTCCGAAACTGTTCACAAACGCATTGGAGGATGTTTTCAAGCTCTTGGAGTAGAAAAGATCTGGCATCAACATAAATGGCGAGTACATCACTAACCTTCGTTTTGCCGATGATATAGTCATAATGGCGGAATCGCTCGAGGACCTTAGCACCATGCTCAACGACCTCAGTAGAGTCTCCCAGCAGGTTGGTCTTAAGATGAATATGGACAAGACAAAGATCATGTCTAATGCTCATGTTCCACCTATACCGGTAATTGTTGGGAACGATACTCTCGAAGTTGTCGACAAGTATGTCTACCTAGGACAGATTGTCCAATTAGGTAGGTCCAACTTCGACAAAGAGGTGGCGCGAAGAATCCAACTCGGCTGGGCAGCGTTCGGGAAGCTTCGTCCTATCTTTTCGTCCAAAATACCGCAGAGCCTGAAAACGAAAGTTTTCAATCAGTGTGTGTTGCCAGTGATGACTTATGGAACTGAGACATGGTCTCTTACTGTTGGCCTCATTAGTAAGCTCAAAGTCGCGCAGCGAGCTATGCTCGGTGTTTCCCTGCGAGATAAGCTCCGGAACGAGGAGATCCGCAGGAGAACTAAAGTGACCGATATAGCTCTTAGAGTTAGTAAGTTGAAGTGGCAATGGGCAGGCCACATCGCTCGTAGAACTGACAACCGATGGGGAAGAAAGGTTCTCGAGTGGCGACCACGAACCGGAAGACGCAGCGTGGGACGGTCCCCCACTCGGTGGACCGACGACCTGGTGAAAGCCGCGGGGAGCCGATGGATACAGGAGGCGAGCAGCCGCTCAAGGTGGCGTGCTCTGGGGGAGGCCTATGTTCAGCAGTGGACGTCTTCAGGCTGTTAATGATGATGATGACTCAACGTGATTACATGAAAACTAGTTTTGCGCAAATAAATATAGTGTATCAATAAATTACAATTAAAAGTATCACCTACAAATCATTGTTTTACATGGCAATAGACTGAAAAACTAAAAAGAAAACTGTTTATTGCCATTTGTCGCTAAACCAATGATAAGTAGGTGATACTTTTAATTGTAATTTATTGATACACTATATTTATTTGCGCAAAATTAGTTTTCATGTAATCACGTTAAGTAATTAAGCTATTATTGGCAAAAGAATGCAAGAAAATTTGAATTTGCCGCGCGAGTGTGACGTTCCCCCTTAAACATTAAACTTCATCCAAGCTCTACACATAGGTCTATAACATACATCTTTTATTAATCATTAATGCCATGTGCTAGAGCTTGCAATTAATGATACAATACAAAAGAAACTATATTAAATTCAAAACTAATTATACATAATAACTTACCCCTATTAATTATAGTTAGGTAGCTTATTTTCATGAGCACTACATAGAAATTATAGTATCTTAGAAAAACCTAATATGGACTCTGCTAGGACACTTTGGAACTACATTTTGTTATTTCCTTTGTTGTCTTTTAGCCCTGGTTTGATAATGGTTAAGCTGCCTGAAGTTCCCCGCTTTTTTTTTTTTTTTATGTGGTTGAATGACGTGACGAGCAAGTCGTTCACCTGATGTTAAGTGACACGGCCACCCATAACAGTTGCAGTGTCACCCGGAACTTTAAAACAACAAAGTTTCGTGTGACACTGCACTGCGCACGTCATCCTGAGACATCACCCAGTCTAGTAATCAGATTACTAGACTGAGTGATCAGATCATAAAGTCTCATTTGCCCAGTAATTTCACTAGCTACAATGCCCTTCAAACCGGAACACAGCATTTATGGCCTATTAATGTTTTTCTGTAAGTCCTCTGTAAAATGTTTTAAAACATCTGTTCACAGCGACTACACTTCAAGAGAATTTAAAACCCATACCATTGGCTTCACTAGAAGTGCGGCTGCTACAAGTGCTATCTGACATGCAGCTGCAACTGCCTGCAACAGCCAGTGCCTTACTGCCCGGCCTAGGAGACATAGACACCAGAATTGTTGCTAGTCTGCTGCAGAAGTTTGCCACGCAAAAACTAATTACGTAAGTCCTTAAGGTCTTTATGGGAGTTATCAGTCCTGGGGGTGTACCATGAGCTCTTAGCGCAATTCAAAACAGAGCCTATATTGGATCGCTTTGTTTTTTTGTATGGGGATTGTGGCAAGCGATCCAGTGTAGGCTCTGTTTTGACACAATTCAAAACAGAGCCTACACTGGATCGCTTAGAGCTCACGGTACATCCCCTGTACTGATGTCTCATTTGGGCTGTATTTTCCATGGCTTAAGACTCTTGACAGGACCCAATTTGAGCATGTTTATTACAGCAGTTGAACATGAAACCTATATTGTATCATATAGGGTAACTTTTTGCTTAGCAAAAATATGGTGATTATGTTGTGATGCGTGTTGACTTTTCCATATTGTGGTACAAATAATTATCATAAAATAAATGCTTATTGTTATAAAAAAATAAGCCTGTAGATGGATGCAGTGAAACATAACTTATCACTATGATTTATTTCAATGGGGTGTCTTATTGTAATGTAACATTTTAGGGTTTAAATGGTTTTTGAGAGGTCACTTCACAATTTTTTTCTATAGAGAATTTTTTTTTGTAAACGTGCTTTGATTTCTGCAGATGGAAAGTAGATATGACCAGTATTAACATGCATTTTGTTTTCAATCCTGTAAGTGGTATACATTTTGAGGCAATTATATTCAAGTTGGTCGATTTTGGAGCATTCAGCACCTTAACCTAACAGCCTATTACTTAGGCCTTCTCTTATGAGGTTGTAGGTTGAACCATATACATTGTCCCAGGTATAAGTATAAAGCAGAAGTCCAAAGATATAGCCCCTTGACCACCTAAATCACCAACATGTATGTTCTGCATTTTTGTAGATTAGATATGTGCATTGTCATTAAGCCAAATCAGAAATCTTTGGGCAGCCCAAAAATTATGACACCAGAGCTGACCACGTGCCTAAACAAGAATAAGAAGCAGAGCTAAGCCATTTGAATTTCATTTTTAGCACTATCTTTTCCTTTACAGAATAACTGAACGCACAGAAAGTACCACAGATGCTACATTAGAAGTGGTCAGTGCTGAATCAGTTAGGCTTGCAGCGGTGTTAGCTGCTTTAATCGAGGAACAGTCTTCTACAGCTGCTCCTAGCGGTAGCAGTACTAAGAGGAAAGGAGGTATTTTATTTTAGGTATTAAGCTTGCGCAATCATGTGATGCTGGTTGCAACCACCATCCTATTGTGATGTTACTCAGAAAATAAACAAGCTTGTCTTTGATGCATTGTTCATACAACCATGTGATTGAACATATAGTGATATCTATTGAATGTCCTAACTGACGATGCAATAAGGTTGCATTTGCCCAACTATTTTAATACTTTCAAACATTTGAAACCACATTGTTTGATTGTGCTAGTGGTGGCCAATTAGAAGGAACACTTTAGCTGGGAAGTGGTTGCATGATCATGAAATGCATTTGCAAATCGAATACAAAAAGAACTTAGTTTCGTGTATTTAATGTAGTTTAGTTTACTATAGCAAGTAAGTAAGTATTGTATTGTGGTTGGGATAATTCTCAAGAATTTCTCAATAGATGGCGCTGCCGACCCCGTAAGTTGGTTGTAAAAAGGTGAAGGATAAATTCGGACATGAGACCACTTGTCACGGTAGCTTAAGTAAAGCATGTCCCGGCTTTAGGGATGGATGGATGCGGGTTCAAGTCCCGCTCGTGATTCAAATTTTTCCTTTACAGATTAATCTGTAGATTCCGCAAAGCAGGCGATACTGCTATAAAAATCATAAGTATTGTATGTCATTTTTTTTTATTTATTATTTATTTATTTATTTATTTGAACACCAACATATAGCAAACACCAATTCATGGTTGATTAATTAAATTAATAATAATATAGCTAAGTGTCGATATAATTAAAGGTGAAGACAGCGTGCAAACTTTCTATTAGAAAGAATTTTTTGATGTGAGCGAGTACAAAATTATAGGAAGATAACATAAAACTAATTTCATTGAATTTTACAATAGAAATAGGTGATAATTATAGGCAATATTAATATAAAAAGTCTAAAATGTGCATGCATATAAGGAATGCCTAAACAAATCCATTAACAATCAAAATATAGATAAAATGTAGGTAAGAATGGTAAAATAATTAAAATAATCTCTATATTAACTAATTTTGACCTGTACAAATACATTTTTTATTATTATTGGAAAATCTAGCATTATAAATCAACTTTTAAATCAATAAAATAAACACTACACTATAAAATTAACTTTTAAAAATATTAAATTAACTTCCAAAACGTCACATTACAATAAAATGAATAATATTATATTGACACAGAAAATCCAGTCATAAAAATAAAAGAAGAATATAAAACATTAATTCAAATTGTCAAGGACTTTCTGAAGCTGTGGATGTTGTCGACAAATATGTCGACATTTTTAGTTTTAGAAATAGTGTTGTACTGGCGGGCTAACCTATTCAAAGGAGCGTTTTGTCCAAGATTGGAATGAGACCCTGCAACACACAACACGCTGAATCGTGAGACTCTAGGCAATTTAGTTGGCGCAGAAATGTTGGCGCTCTGAGAGTAATTTTGGAGTGTCCATAAATCCGTGAATAACTTTAAAAAGAAACATACCGTCCAACATCTCCCTACGATGTTCAAGCGATAAGATTTTAAAATGTTATTATTTCAATGAATTAAACAATGTACCGAGTGTCCTAATTATATTAAGTAACATGATTAAAACTAATTGTAACTCCTTTTAAAATTATTTAATCAGCTGAGTTAAACTTTAATTGCTATCCAAATTATGAAATAAAAAAAATGCACATAAACTGCATACAATCCATTTAATCGACAAAAACTAATTGAAACTCTACAATCCATACAAATTTAAGTTTTAATTAGTTTAAATCGCATAACGGTAAATAGTCTCCAGTATACTAAACTGAAAATTTTTGAGGAGCATTTCGTAGCGCTATTAAGTTGCATTTAAATTTCGCTCGATTTCCATCTAACTACACTTTAGTTTACAAGTTGCTAAAAAGTAGTTTTAATCTCTTGAATTATCTATGTATATTAATCGGCCCCCTAATTACCTAACTCGCAACAGGTTTGCGACAGGCGTAAATCTCGCGGTGATTGCTGTCATATATCATTAGTGGTGTCGAGAATGTATGCTTCGCTACTGCTGTCGCATTGCTACTGCTGTCGCATTGCTGTTGCAAATTTTACGTAATTACCCCGCGGGTCCTCATGGTTAATAATTTTAATGTAACAATTAGTAAATAAACAACAAACTTTAATAACATTTAGAAAACTCTTGAAAATGATAATGAACAAATTTTCAGGTGAGAACACAGTCGAGCAACCGGTTAATCCTAAAATAACTAAAACTGTTACCGATGAAAAGAAAGCCGCTAAAAGTGATACAGATCTTATGGTAAATATTCTGTAGTATAATAACTTTTTTTTTATGTAAACGAATGACGTGACGAGCCAGTCGTTCGCCTGGTTTTAAGCGACACGGCCGCCCATAACAGATTGCAGTGTCACTCGGAACTCTAACACTGGAATTCATAGTCAAGTTGGGGGCTCCTCTAGGGGATGATTCAGGCGCTGTGTAGCGAATTCTATATTTATGCATTTCATAAACAAAAGTAACTCCTGATTTGACATTGTCAGGGGCTGGATGCTGATTGTCCGAATTTCGTCAACCAAACGGTCCCCTTGCTTTGATAACGTGCTATTTTTATTATTATTTTGTGAGTGTTGTGTTGTGATTTTCATAAATATGGAAGTAGATGGCGACTTGGATCTCGTAAATGATGAATGGCCGATGAAGCCTTGAAAGAAATGCGAGTAATATCAGTGCCGAAGCGATATATTCGTAATCATCTTAACCCCACTGAATTCTACAGTGATTTTTATAAATAATAATTATAATGTAAGATAATGAAAGAAAAAAGTAAATGATTTTATTATTTCATGTAATACAATTTATATAAATAATCTTACACTCATAAATTATCAAAAAGACCCTTGGTGGAGGGGAATGTTCCCAGAACGCTGGCTGCATTGCCACGCTGTATGGCAATGCTGATTATTTGTGCAAAATAAGAGCCAGCCTTCTGGTCACTGGTCGCCTCCACCAAAAGTTTTGCCAAGTCCCTATATATTTCAAAAGCGCCTGGTCCCCACGGTAATGAAAGTGAATTAAATTATGTATCAAAATTCAAAAGCCGCGTCAAAATCAAGTCAAAATGACACCCAACAAAATTTTCATTGACAACATGATTGAAATGCGCAGATTAGAGAAAAAATATGTGCTTCGTCTTCGTTTATGGCTTCCTATCGCTTTTTAGCGATAATTCTGCCAATGTCAAGTAAGTAAAAATTTGTACGGTTATGTCACGTCAAAGTCCTATTTTGTCAGTCAAAATGCCAACAGTAAGATGGTGGATATTTTACTGAAGGCTCTAAAAAGCCGTTGAAGAGAAAACGAAAATGCATGGTTATATAAACTTGGAACCATTTGCCAACACTCGTGCACGTTCACGAACACTTAACGAATAATAATCCACCCTTATTACACATTAAAATTCAAAAATACACAGGCTTTGGTAAAAAAATCAAAATTTACAACCGCCATTGTCGGATTTTCTTCAAAGACCAAAAAAAAATGTGTTAAACTGCCATTCAGGCATTCAGTTAGGGGTCTCTCCAGCGATTGTTTATGAAAGTGAAAGAAGAACGATTCAACATTTAACCTCTACGTGAAAGTTGAATGATTGATTTTGGGGGTTTGTTCACCCGTTGACTATGAATACCACTGTAAATGAAAACCTCGCGTGACACTGCGCACTGCGCACGTCATCCTGAAACATCACACAGTCTAAAAAAGTTTTCTAGACTGTGATATCAGTTCTTAAGCTTCATTTGCCCAGTAATTTCACTAGCTACAATGCCCTTCAAACCGGAACACAGTAGTGCTTGCACACTACTGCTTGGCGGCAGAATAACTGGCAAAGCGGCGATACCTACCTAGAGGAACTTTGCAGAAAAGTCCTACCACCTAGGAGAAAAGAAAAAGAAACATGACAATAGTTAGTTAGTTCTTTGATAATAGTTAGTAACTACTAACTTAGTTAAGGCCAAACAATGTTGAGCCCTGGCGGAGCGTTACGGGATAGGTCCCGTAACGCTTCGCAGTCTTCTTGTATATACAAGTGGTCAACTCTGGTGTCAATAATTTTTATGCAGCCTAAAGGCTTTTCTGGTCTTGACAACTTTTGTTTTTTTTTCATTCAAACCGGTCCAGACATAGAGTTTTTTTTTTTTTTTTTAAATAAATGATGTGACTAGTTGTTTGCTTTATTATAAGCGACACAGTCAACATAACAACTGCACTGTTATGCAGACCTTTAGATATAAAGTGTCACGTTTCGCCTGACACTGGCACCATGCACGTCATTTTGAGTCATCAACACAGTCTAGTAAGAAGATTATTAGACTGTAACATCAAGTCATGAACTCTCATTTGCCCTGTAATTTCACCAGCATCATCGCCGTTCAAACCGGAATGGGTACTACTTGGCGGCAGAACGACTGGCATAGCGGTGGTAGCTACCTAGATGATTAGTGAGACAAATAGTGAGGAAGGGAAATAAATAGCAGGTTTTCTACATTATAATGAAAAAAGCTTATTTTTTAGATAAATAAGCTACAAAGGGAAGCAAGAAAAAGTAACAACATTTTTTTAATATTTCAGTCATTATTAGCAATGCCGTCGAGCAGAGAGAAAGCTGTGAAGAGAGTTGGCGAAGAAATCATGGATCTGCTCAGTAAACCGACCGCGAAAGAGAAGTCGCTCGCCGACAAATTCAAGAGTCAGGGAGGTAATCACTAAGTTTTATTCTACCCTCATTTTTTCACACCCATATTGAAAGTTTCAACATGGGTGTGTGTGCAGTTTTACCCTCTATTTTCCACAATTGTCCACCTATGTACACTATGGAAGCAATAAAATATCTGAATCTGAAACTGATACCTCCTACCATCCTAGAGAGAGCTTCAACATGGGTGTGTGTGCAGTTTTACACTCTTATTTTTCCTATGACATCCCTACAGTACAGCAATGCACTTGGATACCTCCTACCATCCTAGAGAGAGCTTCAACAAGGGTGTGTGTGCAGTTTTACCCTCTCTCTATATAATCCCATTATATAATATTAATAACGCCCAATGATCACACACATAGATCCTGGACCCTAACTAGGATTCCCTGTATCTATAGGGACCCAGGAACTACAAGAACCATGGTCCCACAACACCCAGACACAGAACAAGTATTTGCGCTTTTTTTTTCATGTGCTCAAATATTTATCCTGTAGCGGGAACCGAACCCGCTGCCTCCGGGTTATGAGCCGACCTGCTCAACCATCACTCCACAGAGGTTTTTACACTACAGATGCTGTCAAATAGAGAGATGATTGCGTGGACTGACAAGGGCATTAGTGTCTCAAAGCGGTTTTTCGTCTCTAGGTGCACAAGTGATGGAGTTCTGTCCTCATGGAACGCGAGGGGAATGTGGACGAGCGCGGGGCGCGGCGACATGTCGCAAGCTTCACTTCAAGAAGATCATACAATCGCACACGGATGAGACTCTCGGAGACTGTTCCTTCCTGAACACATGCTTCCACATGGATAGTTGCAAGTTAGTGTTTTACCATGCAGGGTCAATAGTTTTATTAATACTAGCGTGAGTCGAAGCGTCAAAGTCTTCACAATTAAAGTGAACTGCCAATCAGCGTTGGGAACTCAGACGCGTGAACTCCGTCGAAAGCGCGCGACTTCGCGCGTCTTCATTTTTATCCCAAGAGAAAAATGTGCACTACGTTGCGGATATAAGGGCCAATAGGCTAATTTTTATTCATCATTCATCATCATTCCTCAAAATTTAAACAGTCATGAAAACAAAAATTAAATATCTCAAAAAATTACAAAGTTACAAGTATTTTAAAATACAGGAATATAAAGAGACAGCTCAAACATGCAGTGTCGTCACTTCTTGGTCCTTCATAGTACCTCATGCTGTGGTAGCTTTACGTACAATCTCTTTGGCGTGTGACTTCACAACGTGTATTTTCATAGTATAAACTACGTAAAGTGGCTGGTAAAATGACTGGAAGAGGAGCTGAAGATCGTGTTCTGTTGCGTGCTTTGGGAGAGGCTTATGTCTAGCAGTGGACTAGAGTGGCTTGATGATGATGATGATGATGATGATGATGATGATTGCAAGGAAAAAAATAATAATTAAGGAGATTGGAAAAATAGATATTCATTTTCAGATATGTACACTATGAGGTGGACAGTACCGACCCTAACGTGGCGGCCGCTCGGGCGGCGCCAGATGTCATCACTAAAGGGCCTAACAATGGTAACTAGACATCTAAGCTTCAGCCACACCCGCGCCTCAAGTGGCGGCAGTGAAGCGGCAAAATCGGCCATTCGGTAACCGTCGCTTCCCGTGTTCGTAGACAGCCGCGCCGCGCTGTTAATTACGTAACTCGCAACAAGTTTGCAACAGGCGTAAATTTCGCAATCATTGCTGTCAAACGTCACTTTGGCAGAGCAGAAAGCGATCGAGCGCTAGATCACCGTCTGTCGGACAATCGATGAACTATAAAGTGAATTATTTTGTTTCCATCTATTGCTGTTCTGTTGCTAGTGGCGCTAGTGAGAGAGACCAAAGTGCATTCACCCGCAGCCGTATAATGTAAAAGTTACAACAGCAACAGCAGTAGCAAAGCGACAGCAAACACTTAGCAATCACAGTCGCAATCACCCGCCTGTCGCTGAATGTCACTAGCGCCGCTAGCAATGGAACCAACGCGGCGCGGTTACGTAATTAGCCAGCCGATCTCCGCGGGTAGCGATGGGTACCTAAAAGTTTTGCATCGATGACGCTGCCGCTTCGCAGACGTACCGGTGGGGCAGAAGCGTTATACTACCAGCTCTATAGCTCAGCACCGATATAGCTCTTGGCAAGTTGAAATGCCACAGTAACACAAATGTTGGAAGGCCACATCTCTCGTAGAACTGACAACCGATGGGGAAGAATTAAGAATAATTCTCGATTGGCGACCACGAACCGGAAGACGCAGCGTAAGCCTCCCACTAGGTGGACCGACGATCTGGTTAAAACCGGCACGGAGCCGATGGATGCAGGTGGTGAGCAGCCGCTCAAAGTGGCGCTCTATGGGGAGGGATTATGTTTGGGTAAAAATAATTACGCATGTCCGGCTGTTCTCTTCTGCATGTCGCATTTCTCAACCGGTTCTCGAGAATTTTTTAAGAAGTTTCTGGAATATGGTTTTTTTTAACTAGTGGCTAGTTAATTCATTTTTATTGTTGTACTAGTTAAATAATGGTAATGTTTGTTTCCATTCCAGGTACGAGTTTAGTGGTGAAGCCGGCTGACGGCGTTTTGACGTTGACGTCGCCGCAGTGGATACAGTGCGACCTCAGGTTTCTCGATATGACATTCTTAGGTAATCAATACACACTGGTAACAACATTCGTACATATTATACACAGTAATTGTAACATTCGTACATTTCGTACATAATCATACACTGATAATAATATTCGTACATATCATACCACTTATAATAACATTCATCATCATCATCCTCTTTGCGTTTTCCCATTTGTTATTGGGGTCGGCTCCCAATCTAACCTGTAGCGGCGAGCTACCAGAATTACACGAGCGACTGCCATCTGACCTCGCAACCCATAAGGGACCAGTAACAAGGATGGTTAGACCAGGCGTCAGATTCTATCAGGCTTCTAACTACCCGTAATGATTGCCATAGATGTTCTTATGACAACCGGGACCGACGGCTTAACGTGCTCTCCGAGGCACGGAGCGATGGCATCGAAAACTGCACATAACTTACTTGATAAATCATTGGTGCAGGGCCGAGAATTGAACCTGGTGCCGTAAGATTGCAAAGTGCACATGCTACCGCTCGGCCACCATCGCTCTTACTAATGTTATTAATGTTGTTATATTATGTACGAATGTTATTATTAGTGTGTTACTACGCGCTCCCGCCCCCTAATTACCTAACTCGCAACAGGTTTGCGACAGGCGTAAATCTCGCGGTGATTGCTGTCATACATCATTAGCGGTGTCGAGAATGTATGCTTCACTACTGCGGTCGCATTGCTGTTGCAAATTTTACGTAATTACCCCGCCGATTCCAGCCAGACAGGCTCAGACACTGGCTATATTTAAAACCAGGGTAAAAAGTTTTTATCTTTCGCAGTTGTAAAGCTATTATTAGTTCCAACCATGTGAATTATATTGTTATGTAAGGATGTATGATTTATGTATATATTTATTTATTATATTAGCTAGTATATATGTAGTTATATATTATTAAATATTTATTTATTATGTTGTATATATGTATTATAATAATTATTAGTAATGTTTTATTAATTTTTATTTAACTCAATTTTACATAATTTGTTTACACCACCGACCTCTATCTCTCCAATAATTTTTATCCATCCAAAGGTTGACTGGAAGAGATCGCTTTTAGCGATAAGTCCGCCCATTGTACTTTAGCTCTATGTATGTAACTTTCTGTATTTATATGTCTGGTGTACAATAAAGAATTTTGTATTGTATTGTAACATTGTAACATTCGTACATAATATAATTACTATGCAACAACTCTTGTGATTTGTAATAGATATATTAAAGTGGGATCCCACACGTGGGAGATCAATACAGCTACTGATACTACTGATTTCACCCCATCTGCATTATGAAATTTTTTATAGTTCAGGAGTTACGGGCATTTTTAGTCACATTCACTAAATCTTTACCCAATACAGGTAAGTTCGCGGTAATAATGGCGGACCCACCGTGGGATATTCACATGGAGCTACCTTACGGCACCATGTCAGATGACGAGATGAGATGTCTTGGAGTACCGAGGCTGCAGGATAGTGGTCTAATCTTCCTGTGGGTCACCGGCAGGTATACTCTCGCCTTCACCCACAGATCACATAACCCAACGTTTAGCTAACTGGGGTACACTTTCAACTTTCAGGATCATACAACCCAACTGGGGTACACTTTCACTTCCAAGATCATACACCCAACTGGGGTACACTTTCACTTTCAAGACTATACAGCCTAACTGGGGTACACTTTCATCTTCAAGGTCATACAACCCAACTGGGTTACACTTTCAGTTTCAACTTCAAATAAGATAACCCAACTAGGGTACACTTTCACCTTTAGCTACAGATTACATATCCAATTTTCACCTAACTGGGGTACAATTTGCATGACACAACTGGGGTATACTTTTACCTTTAGACACATATCACATAACCCAATGTTCACCCGACTAGGGTACACTTTCACCTTCACCTATAGACTGCATAACCCAATGTTTACCCAACTGGGGTACACCTTCACCTTGAACCACAGATCACAACAACCCAACACACACACTTTCTTTTAAACTTTCATTTTTCACTTTTCGATTTTTCGCGTTTTAATTACATCTACATCACGGCTACACTATCGTGATATGCCAATCGTAGGCTAGTGTTGCCTGCTATTTTTTTTGCATAAAGTAATATTATTACTCAAAAAAATTTACAATCGTGAAAACAAATATTGAATAGCTCAAAAAATTACAAGTTACAAGCATTTTAAATCAGGAATAGAAAGAGACAGTTCAAACGTGCAGTGCCGTCAGTCTCTCTTCTCGATCTCTTTGTCATGTCACGTCACGTGTATTTTCATAGTAACTGTGGGGAAGCTCCACACGATCTCTGTTTTGCGAGAAAGGGACAGGCGATGCCCCCTCCAGAAACTTTAAAAGCTTATTACTCCGTGATTTATTTACCGATTTTACTTACTTTGTTCAATAATTGCATTCATTTTTAACCTACTTTATCAAAATATCTACGTGTTAATTTTTAATAGCAGGCAACTAGCCTATTATGGCCATAAATCGTGGCTATGTACATTTTTTCTTAATTACGGCTTCATTGGCTTATCATGGTAGTGTAGCCGCAGTATTAGTCTATTGACCATAAATTTATTTCTTAGGGCGATGGAGCTCGGTCGCGAATGCCTGAAGCTTTGGGGCTACGAGCGAGTGGATGAACTGATCTGGGTGAAAAGCAACCAGTTACAGCGGATCATACGCACTGGACGAACTGGCCATTGGCTCAACCATGGGAAGGAGCACTGCTTGGTAAGATACTATTATCAACAGCCTGAAGACGTCCACTGGTAACATAGGCCTCCCCCACAGAGCGTCACTTTTAGCGGCTGCTTGCATCCTGCATCCATCGGCTCCCCGCGGTTTTCACCAGATCGTCGGTCCACCTACGCTGCGTTTTCCGGTTCGTGGTCTCCACTCGAGAACCTTGAGAGATACTGTATAGAATTAAATCACATCAGCTGGATTGCCGCTGAACATAGGCCTCCCGCATAACACGCCACTTTGGACGCTTATCATAGGTGTTTGCCATAATCACCACGCTTGGCAGGGGGCTTGGTGATCGCAGGAGATTTTAATGTACAGAGGAGAATGCTGTCCATTCCATGGATATTCCCTTAGCCGGATCTTGCGGCACCCACGGGAAGAGATGGGGTGGTCCCGTACTCACACCAGGCCCACACGGCAATCGTTATGTATTTGTTGGATGTTTCATTTCATTCTGCAATATTTTTACAGGTGGGTATGAAAGGTAACCCGGACAATCTGAACCGCGGCCTGGACTGTGACGTCATCGTCGCCGAAGTACGCGCTACTTCGCACAAACCTGACGAAATATATGGAATTATAGGTAATGTAGTGCATTGACTAAGAGTCAATTCAGACAGAGCTGCGAAATGAGGAATATAAACCTTAGTCCATTTAGACAAGGCTGAAAATAGTATGCTACATTAAAATAGGTAAGATTTTAATGTTGCACACCATTTTCAGCTTTGTCCAAATTAAATAAGGTTGGTATTCCAATAGCACTTAAAAGGTGCTCGAGCATTTTGCTGCTCTGTTTGAATTGACCCTAAGGCGTGAACTCGTGGAAATTCATTTTTTTTAGGCATAGCATTGGACCACTGTCTCACCTGATAGTCACTTACCGCGTCATCACCTGATGACGCGGTAAGTGGTGGTGCATACTTGCCTAGAAGATACCGGTTCACTCTTAAATATAAAATGAAAAGAGTACATCTAGTGTAATTCCGCTAATAGTAACTATAATATTATCTATATTAGGGAAGTTGGAAAGGATTGTTGTAGGTAAATGTACGACGAAAACGACAACAAAAAAAAAATGGGAAAAAAAAACGAATAATATTCCTGTGCAACGAATGTTGGACCAATTTAGGCGTCCCAGTTTATTTCAATAAAAAAAAAATTATATATAACCTGTACTTTTCTTATCATTTTTGTCATACATTTATTTCTAATCCGGTGAGTTAGAAGACGCGGGTTCAAATCCCGCCGGTTGCTAAAAT
Source organism: Ennomos quercinarius (assembly GCA_910589525.2). NCBI lineage: Eukaryota > Metazoa > Arthropoda > Insecta > Lepidoptera > Geometridae > Ennomos > Ennomos quercinarius. The sequence goes on from OU342510.1 coordinate 7,769,157, forward strand.
TTTAAGAACTATAATATCTTTATACCACCAGGACCCTAATTCTGTATGACCAATTTACGATTCCTTGCTTCGAAACCACGCGAATTCCTTGTCTTACATAAGAAATCTGCAAAAATCTATTCTCTATGAAATGAGAACGAAACCGCGCGAAATGAATGTGGAATTAACTGGGATTGGCGCGATTTGAACTGTCAAAAGTCATATGTTCCACTCAGGCGCGTTCCGAAACATCAACCCGTCTGAAGTTACCACCACTTATGTCAATATTAATTATTCAAAATATAACTAATTTTAATGTAAAGTGAAGGTATTTCTAAAGGTTTTCTGTCAATTTTTAATAATTACCCATGGTTTCGTTATATCACAACACAACATAAATAAGCCATTCCTTTATTTTAATTTTTTTGCGGTTTTGGGATAAGAAATCCTTTACTTCTAATTCGGAACGCACTCGAGGTATCCAAAACCTGTCATAGATAATTTGCCTTAGATTATACAGAATACAAAAATTGTCGATTCCTTGCTGTGACCCGATTTGAACAAGACACGATAACGACGTGGTTTCTGTATCGTGTGGAATCTGTGTTTTCATACAGAATTATGGCCCAGAACCTCCACCTTTCGCTCCACCTTTTTTACCTGAAGTGTGGTTTACACTTAAAGATCAATCCATGATACATTTACTCACAACAATCCTTTACAACTTCCCCAATATAGATAATCTTATAGTTATTTTTAGCGGAATTACACTAGATATACTTTTTTCATTTTGTACCTAATAACGTTGTAACCACAGACCTAGAATATTTTCGTTACTCTCAAAAGACTCACGAAGCGTGGGAGCGAGAAGTATAAATCAAATACACACTGCCCGAGAGGAAAAGAGATATTAATTTTGGGCGAGTATTAGTACATATCACCACAATCTGTTTCAAGTATACAATTCACTAATATATAATTTATAATGAGACGTTTTATTAAAAAAAAGAAATGGTGTTTTATGTATGACCCAATAGATGGCGCCAGTTGTGGTTTTACTAAAATCTAAGATAATTGATTGACTCAGGCGTGACTTCGCGGAAGTTCATCTTAAATACTGGGTGGCGCAAAAGTACTGGCACTAAAGAAAATACTTTTATTTTTTTTATATGACATTTTCTGTCATTCTGTTGTTGAAAATTGTGTAGTGAACAAATGTAAAATACACTGAAAATAAACATGGACCGTTTTACTCCCCAAGAACGTGGAATAATTGTGTCAATGTTCTTACGGAATAATTCATCAGTGATAAGAACACAACGTGAATTTCGTCGACGATTTCCCCACCGTCCGGCACCGATTGGTCGCACAATTCGACGCTTTGCCACACGCCTTGAAGCAACTGGCTCAACATTGGATAGACCTAAGTCTGGGAGACCAAGAACAGGCCGTTCAGCTGAAAATATCGATGCTGTGCGCGAAGATGTGGAAGAGTGTCCAGAAACATCAACGAGGCGACGTGCCACGCAATTGGGCATTTCCAGACGGACCCTGCAGCGTATTTTGGTGAAAGACTTAAAGATGTTCCCGTATAAAACTCAAATGACTCATCAACTGCTGCCTGCTGACCACCGAGCTCGTCTAGATTACTGCCAGCGCGTCATAAACCTCAACCTTGAAGAGGATGATTTTCCTTCAAAATTGGTTATGAGTGACGAAGCGCATTTCCATCTCTCAGGGCATGTCAATAAGCAGAATACTCGGTTCTGGGGCACTGATAATCCGCGCATTATTCAAGAAACACCTCTACACCCACTAAAAGTTACTGTATGGTGTGGCATCTGTGTTGACAGAGTGATCGGACCCTATTTTTTCGAAGACGCTGGAGGCAATGCGATAACTGTCACTGGAGAACGCTACAGAACCATGTTACGTGAGTTTTTGATACCCAGTTTGGACGAATTGGGGCTGGAGCACATCTGGTTTCAACAAGACGGCGCTACGGCACACACAGCGCGCGACACTATGGACTTAGTGAGGGACGCTTTTCCAAGCCGAGTTATCTCTCGTTTTGGCGATTTGCCTTGGCCTGCAAGATCACCCGATCTGACCAGTCCAGACTTCTTTCTTTGGGGTTTTTTGAAATCTCGGGTGTATGTGAACAAGCCACAGACTCTCGCAGCTCTAAAAGAAAACATTCATCAAGAAATAACGAACATATCGCAGGAAGTGTTACGGCAAGTTATGCAAAATGTCATAAATAGGGCTCAAATGTGTATCAACTCTGGAGGTCACCATTTAAAAGACATCATCTTTAAATCCTAATGGTACGAAATTTAATGGCACAAATATACATTTAAAAAAACCTAAATCTAGTTTTCTAATTTAGAAAAAATGTTATAGCTGAACCAAATAGGGTCTTTACTTTTGCGCCACCCAGTACAAAATGAAAAAAAAAATTAAAAAGTATATCTAGTGTAATTCCGCTAAAAATATCATATAAGATTATCTATATTGGGGAAGCTGCAAATGATTGTTGTAGGCAAATGTATTACAAAAATGATAGGAAAAGCTTATAATGTATAATGTTTATTGAAACCAAAAACTGGGACACCTAAATTGGTCCAACATTCGTTGCGCAGGATTAGGAAAAACCCAGTAAAAACCTAATCAGACCAATGACAAACTAACATAAACGATTAAAATTAATTTTAAACAAATAACTTATAATACTGGTATTTAACTATTAACTTAGAATACTTAAATATATTAATTAAATGAATATAAATAATTCCGAGAAATAATCTAAAAGAATATAATAATAAATTTAAATGAATATAAAACACACACAAAAAACACTAACACGGAAACACACTAGATATACTTTTTTTCATTTTGTATTTACCAAAATCTGTCACTGTCACTGTTTCAAGCATAGACCACAGGTTATAGGAAATGTGTCACGATACTGACTGCCAACTCTAAACTGTTGCGTTTGTTTTATTTACGTTGCGCGATAGCTCGGCTTAATTTTGGATCATAATATTAACGTTTATCGGTCTCGCAGTTCTGCTGCACTTCAATTTACTTAAGAAGAATGCACCACAGACTACTTAGAAGATACTACTGATAATGTACTCGTGGTTCACTCAACTGAATTCCTAAGCATTTTCTTATGTTTCAACTACTCTGTGGTTTGAAAGATTTAAACTATTACTTACTGCACCATCTAGTAAAAGAAGCGGAACTAGTTTTTTTTTTAAATAAAACTCCTCATTGATTGTTTCAGAGAGGCTAAGCCCTGGTACGAGAAAGATAGAACTCTTCGGTAGACCACACAACGTTCAACCTAACTGGTGAGATCCCTAAGACAATTCAAATCCCGCTTATGCTTAAAATTATTTCTGTTGCCGTCTCACTCCCACTGCGCTCAGAACTAATGGTGGGAGTGGGAAAACAATATTTTCTTGCTTTCGTCAGACTCGCGTTGTTAATTCAAAGAATGTCGCACGAACGGACGGCAGTATTTGATGAGGGAGCAGTAAGGATCCGGCACAAAGTTATCTATGTATACAAAACACGCCTTGCGGCATAACCGCCATGTTGTGGTGATATGGCGAGCACCATAGAGTATATAAGATTTCTCGTTGTTTTAGTGTAATCAAGTTGAGGTTTGTATGCATAGTGGGCGGTACCGCCGCCATATTGTGGTGAGAAATTGCCGCAAGTCACGTGACATATTTCTGATCCTCTTCCCTCATCAAAGACGGCAGTGCAGTTTTTAATTGTATCCAATTTTTATACAAAACTTCATCGTTCCACTGGTTAAAAGAATGTTTTTCTTCAGGATAACCCTGGGTAACCAGGTGGACGGCGTTCGACTAGTTGACCCAGAACTGATAGCTTCCTTCAAGAAACGATACCCCGATGGAAACTGTATGGCGCCACCGCAACCTGATTCAAGCCGGCCGTAATTATAGAACCTATAGATTACCTAGGATATCTAGGTTTTAGCACAAAATACTTAATAAAGTACATGTACAGAAGACACATGCCCGTTTTCACCAAAGATTCCTAAATTTTAAGGGACCCTTAAAAAGATTTAGGTGACATCTGACAGTAATTTTGTTTTCACCGGCGATTAAGGGACACCCAAAGCTTAAGGGATCCCCTAAGTTTAGGGGGCCAAAGCTCAACCCCTTAGCGTTAAGTGGCAGGTTAAATTATCAAAACGCCAGTTTTTTTTCGATTGTATTTGGCATTTGTTTCTACCCGCATAACGCCAGAAAAAATATTTGTTTTAATTTTTTCAAATGCATAATATATTAAAAACTCTACTCCTAATATCAATAAAGCATGTTGCTTGTATTTTTGACGATTATTCTCTAAAATATATAAATAAAATATCGAAAATCGGCAACGTACGGTTTTTGGAAACCGTAGAAAACTGTCACTTTACAATGGGGTAAAAAACTGACTTTTGCTCACTTCAGATGGCAGCACTGCTGAGTGTTCCCTAAATCTGACAAATATCTGTCATCCTCCATAATAATTTTGTAAACAAATAAAAATAACTCAATTTATTTCATTAATATGACGTTGTGTTCAGCTTTGGATTGCAAAAAGACGGGAGTCCATGTATTCCCTAAAGATATCAAAAGGAGAAAACAATGGATAAAAGCTTTACGAAGAAAAAATTGGGAGCCAACTAAATATTCGAGGTTATGTGGTTTTTTTCCCAGTAGTAGATGCTTTTCTATTCCGCAACTGTTCTTTTAACTGCCTAACACTCCATGTCGAATACATTTTTGTAGTATTAGGATCGAATTCACTGGTAAACACAAAGAATCAAAAACGCAATATGGCGGCGATTAGGATCACTCAACAGTGGCGCCACCTACGATTAACTTTCAGTTTTTAACTCCATTTGAGTGTCACTCAGCGCTGTGAAAACGAATTTAGGTAAGGGTCAAATCTAAGGGGCCCTTAGCCAAAGGGATTCCTAGTTAGGGTGTAGTTTAGGGATCTTTGATGAAAACGGGCATTACTCCACGAAGTCACTTAAATAAATAGCGACTCTCACAGCAACGGAATAAAGTGTAGTTCAGTTCGCACAGCGCTACAAGTTAACAGTTGCCTCTCGTTCTATCGCTACGTCGCTGCTCTTCAGACGCGTAGGGGTCAATTCAGACAGCATCAAAATGCTCGAGCACTTTTTAAGTGCTATTGGAATATCAACCTTATATCATTTAGACAAAGCTGAAAATAGTATGCAGCATTAAAATCTTGGACCGACCCGATAAGACGGGCCGGTCCCATGTGCTTGTAGCTTCATACCTAAAGTCCAGTCCGACAGGCCAGAGGTCTTATTGTGCAAGTCTGGTGGCGATGGTGGTCGTGTGCCCTCTTGCTCGCACTCATGTACTTGTAAATGGGCGCGAGCAGGATGACAGGTTGTCCATTACCAGAATGGTTACGCGGCATGGGGGCTGGTTGGTATTAGTTAAAAGTTTAATTTTAAAACCGTGACTGATGATCGTGATGTTGATGATTTGGGACTTGCAACAGTCACAGAACTTGATCTAACAAAAATAGGCATGTTTGCAATAAATGATGTATGTCAAAAAACCGGCCAAGTGCGAGTCAGACTCGCGCACGAAGGGTTCCGTACCATTAACTATAAAAACGAGCAAAAAAATCACGTTTGTTGTATGGCAGCCCCCATATTTATTTTATTGTTTTTATTATTTGTTGTTATAGCGGCAACAGAAATACATCTGTGAAAATTTCAACTGTCTATCACGGTTCATGAGATACAGCCTGGTGATAGACAGATGGACAACGGAGCCTTAGTAATAGGATCCGTTTCACCTTTTGGATACGGAACCCTAAAAATGAAATAAATGAATGAAAAAAATCAAACCTTTGTATTCGATGAAAGAATCATCCCGAATTTATCTAAGGAAGCGGCTGAAATCCGTTTTTTAACTTGCTTTCCTTCACCGTTGTCGTTTTTGTAAGTGCAAATTCCACAGAAGTCATTGGTGCCGGTCTAAGCGGGTTTTGAACCTGGATGCGTCGGATTGAAAACCGCACTACCGCTAATCGCTAAACTACACTCGCTCTACATAAAAATAAATAAATATCTGTACTACATCCTTTTTACGCACGCATAAAGTTCCGTAGAAAACGGAATTCGCAATAAAGGTCAATTTACAACCCCCATGAATTTGTTTCTTACGTGAGCAGTATTTTTCTCTGTAATCTTCACTATTAATTTATCTAAGCTAATGACATTGTAAATATTTATTTGTAAATAAAACCATTTGTGAAAAATAAAACATTTTTAATAATAATGACTTTCTTTTCACTACAGCACCATAGAATAACTTTAAATTTAATAAATATAGAAGGGGTTCTCAATGGAAATTGGATGGATTGGGGCTTCTTCGTCCTTTCGGTGACAATGGCCTGGTCGTTGTGAAAAAATTTTTGGATGCTGAACCTGGTTTTTCTTTAGAACTGCAAAAATATGAAGGTGTGGACACAATTTTCCGGGATCAATTCAAATGTACTATCCTATGTCATCAACCTAATACGTTCCCAATGCTGGGATGCAGGCCTTCTTTCATAGGGAAAGTGTAAGAAATAATCCACCACGTTAGCCGAACGCGGGTTGGTGGAAATGCCGATTTCCCCCTGGTTTCCTCACGATATTTTTTTTTCACCTTTGCACAGATAATATGCTAGTAATTATACCTAGTAACCTTTATAACAGCGAGTGCAAATTCTGCAAACTTGTATCCTTAATGACGGAGAAAACAACTTTAAAAAAATGACCGAATGGAGAACCTTCCTTTTTTGAAGTTGGTTGAAGGGTTGTGGCGAGCCTGCTAGGCTGCTACTATGCGAAGTCGCGCGCAATAGCTACTGGTGGAGTAATAGTGACTTACTTGTAATCTTGGTTCACCACATCTCGTGGTCCGGTGTTGGTCCGCAAGCTTGCGTTGTTGGCGTTTGATTTGTCTTTCGTCGTTGGATTGCTAAGGGAAAAGAACATGCATTTGGAAAAAAGCTAGACGAACTGAATTAAAAATGCTTATTTTTAATTATCACCGCTGGCTTTGTTAGATGAGAACCATTGAAAGTAAAGCTACTCGAGTTTCTGAAAGGAACAATTTACCTGACTTTGTCATGGAATTTGTCTGTGTGCAAAGTATCACGGAATCTCCTTTGAAACTGAAAAAAGATACACATGTCTAGGTAAGTACCTAATAAATTAACAAACAATTTAGCCGTGTGGTCGCGGGCGTACGAAGGGTCCATCGTACAGGGTCATTCCTTTTGTGCCCACCAGCTCTGTCCCACCAGTGGGGAGAAAAGGAAAAATCAAAAGTAAATGTTTTTTCTCCCCTCTATGAAACCCTTATTAATCTCATTGGTGACGATGAAAACAAATCAGAGAAAATTTGCTGCTGAAATTAGATTTATCAAGTATTTAAGGTTCAAATTAATGGACTCCACTAAACTTGATAAAGATTGACGCAGCCGTTTAATCGTAATCCACGATTAGACAGTGGGTTTCCAACGGCCCCCACTGGGGCAAGTTGCCACAATGAATACGAATTAGTACCACGAGCTTGCCTAGAGAATGTTATTAGTTACCTTGATACTATTCAAGAGATCTCCCTGCGTAGCGAGCGGTCGTTCATCGGAGCGCACACTGGGCGCTCGTTTGGGCGCGGGAGCGTCGCGTCGCGCGCCAAGAGACGCTGCGCCTACTGACGCTGTGCCTATGGACCCGTCGCGAGGAGATATTACTGAAAAAATCAGAGCCAGAGCAACTTAAAAACTTAGGTAGGTAATCAATTGAAGAGCGAAAGACAGTCCAGTCGGTCGGGGATGCCATGGGATAGATAGTTAACTGCTAGCAATCACGTACACTAGATTCCCTGTATTTACCTGATGAACTACGAGGATGATGGTCTCACAACACCCAAAACAGAATGGGTCCGGTAACAAGTCGACACTTTCTCTACTTGGCTACTTGCATTAATTCGCTACTTTCCCTAATTCGACACTTTCCTCAATTCAACACTTTCCTTACTGAACACTTTACCATTTTGACACTTTGGTACAGTCATTGATAAAGTACATAGACAAGACATGCTTATGGCACAGAATAGATAATAGTAGGTACTACGTACTTATGGTATGGCTACTGCTGTCGCATTGCTGTTGCAAATTTTACGTAATTACCCCGCCATACCCTCTGGAATGAGGTGACATGCTCAACCATCGCACAACAGAGGCCAGCAATAGTTAAAAAAACCATTATGAAGTAACCAATAACATCACAGAATATCTCAGTGGAATTAAGCAAAACCCCAAATTGAACAAAACAATGTTTTATTTAATTCTCTTCTACAACACAATGTTTTATTTAATTCTCTTCTACAACTAAATCACATTCGATATTACTATAAAATCATAAAATAAATACTTATAAGTGTAAACAACAGATGTAAAGTTAAAACTACATCTTTAGATCAAATAAACAAAAATCATACATCTAGCGTTTTTGTTTTATTTTGTGTAGTCATAGAAAACATTACAATTATTTTGTTTACAATTTAACTGCAGCAATGTAATTTTTTAAATGCTACATATATACATTAATATTTTTTACATTTGTGGAATTACATTTTAACTAGTACCTAAATTATTTACTCTGCATCAGAAAGACAGCTTGTCATATAAATATGACCAACTATTGACCACAACAAAAACAACATGAAAATAAAGCAAAACTAAGCTGTACAAGCATTTCAAGATTGCTACAGGCTCATGGAATCATTGGCGGCAGATGTTCAGCAATGCATGACTTCCCGCCAATGATGATTTCAAGGCTAAAGTATATAAAGTCATATCACTAAGTAGCCCCCTTGAGTTGATTTATACTCTTTTCAGCTTCTACTTCTTCAGTTTTCTTGTCATCTATTTCTTTGACTTTATTTTTATAAAGCTGCTTTCGTAATGTGGCTGGCCCCGCAAACACAGCAGATGATTTCTTTGTCTCAGGAACATATATTTCATAAGTTTTAAAGTATTTGAGTATGCTAGCTACATCTTCTTCCCTCATTTTGTATTCTATAGCAATCTTCGTTGCAGTCACCTCTTCCGGATTGATTTGATGAGCAGAGATGAAGTTTATGGCGTGTTTTAGTGTTGTGTTCCCATACTTTACCATCTCAGGTTCTTTGAAACCCATTTCAAAGTATTCTACCATCTTGCGATCTTGAGGTAAAGGTCGATCCTTGTTTTGTTTCTCTCTTTTTTCTTTAGTAATGTCATCCTCAGGTCTTCCGTGGGAGGTTACATAAACATTCTTTAACCTATTATCTAGCTCTGGGTCTTTTTTATCTAATTTATCGGCTATTTCCGGGTCAGCTTCAAGGGTTCTCTTCAAATCTTCCAAGTTATCTGCATACATAGGAGCCGGGGTCGGTTTTTCTTTCGAAATAACGCGATGCGCTCGATTTTCGATATTGAACGATTTGATCGGTCGTAAAGCTTTTGTGACTAAAGCACCCATCTTAGGTGGCGATAGCACAATAGTTTCTATAAATCACTAAATAACTACGGGGATAACATTGTTTTCAAATAGAAAATCGTAATTTAGTCATCCCACACACAAAAAGGTTAGATTTTTGTTTGACAATTTTGACATTTGTGATTTGACAGTTATGATTTATGACAAGACAGCTGAGCTGAGCAAAGAGTATGTAAATACTGTAATCACGTTGCGAGTTTTTGTATAATCGATTCAGAAGAGATCGGTTAGTACAAAAACTAACCAAGAAGTTTTCATTTTTATCTAATATCTAAATACCGTGCATTTCCACCAAAAAACATGTAAAGATTTTACTATTAAGTACCTTTGTACCTATGTTTACACAAAAAGAAAGGTTTCGTTGCAAACATGTATAGCAAACATGTTGCATCTATAAATCGCAAAACATTTATTTACATTGTGTAAATCTAAAAATATATACAAATGATGAAATATAAAACATGACACCTGTGCGAGTGCTTACCTAAACATCTAAATCTTCTAGGCGTTCTTTTGTGAAATTGAATTGATATTGCATATACCTACCCACAAGATATTGTTATTATGAAAACTCAAAAATGTCACTTACGATTTAATCTGGATAAAGCATCCATTATCTTGGAGTCCGCTCTCACCAGAAATTTATCTTTATGGTGAGATGGTGTGTTCGTTGCACGGCTTTGTTCTGTCGTGATACGAACTGGTTGAGGACTAGGGCTGCGACCCAGGCGACGACGCTGTTGGGGGTACACCGAACCTCTTGATGCTGAAATTGAAATTACGTTCTATCTAGTTCCTGGATGAGCTGTAGTAGGTAATTACTAATTAGTGTAATTAGTGTAGGTACCTATGCTTGTAGTTTCTGTTTGGGTTCACGGGACGAACAATGTCTGTAAGATAGCGATTAAACTGATCGATCGAAGATCGAGTAACGACCGTGTTAAAGCTCGGAAACTCGGGCAGCTAGTAGTGCATGTAGTGGCATTCAAAAGTAGGTTTTAAGGAACTCTTTATCTAAGTGCTCTAAGCAATACCTGTCGTACTAAATGCAGAAGGTGTCATATGTGGTGGGGGACTTGCATGCCCAGTGCTAGTAAAGTTCGGGGTTCGATGAGGAGGAGCATAGGCGTGAGGCGTCACAGTTACAGAAGACACCAACTGCCTTTCCCGTTCTTCATTGTACTGACTGCTTCTTAATAGAAAGTTCTGAAACAGATCATACAATACAATATAGTTACGACAGACAGAGTAACATGGGAGAAGTTCTTGACAGTTAAATACTGTTCCATCTTTAGAACTCATCTCATTGTCATAGTTAATAATAACAATGCAAAGCATAGTATGTACAGCTGAATCACTACCTATTACTGAACTTGATATCTAGTTAAAACATTTAAAAAAATAGTGTAAACCTTCCTGGAATGGTTAGTGCACATTGTCTTTCTATTCTAAATGTCATTTACATATTTATTCTAGTATTCTTTGAGATTACCTCTCCCCAATATGTAAAGTTTGGATTGTCTAGGTGGCTTGTACCTATTTATTATACTGTATGTATAATGGTGTTCAATAAATATTTATCTTCCCTTATCTTAATTATTTGTAGTTCAAAAAACTTACTCTTGCATCGTGAACGTTTTTTATTACAGGGCCATTAGTAGTACGAAATGTTGTAATAGCTGGGCTAAACACACTTAAAGTTTTGTTGGTTGGATCCTGAAATGAACAGACAGTTTATAACGCTTAATTATAACACGCGGAAACATACTTAGTCCAAATCGAAGTGTCAGCATTTACGTAATTTTTGAACCTATTATACATAAGTACCTCTTTACTTTACTAATGATGCTCAGACCCCCTAGCATGCGCACCGCGAGAAAACTTGTCATCGCTGTAGAGTTAGATACACAGAGATAATGTTGTCGTAGTGCGTATGCTAGGCCTACTGGTCATTGTATAATGCTTCAGTGATAGGTCACCGGAGCATCATTAATAAAGTAGGTTAGGTGTTCTTACGTCACTTTATACGTATTTTTGGTTATTAATTAAAGTATAGAAAAGTTACATACATTCGATTTAACACTAGTTTTTTGAACTTGTGTTCCTCTAGCGGAACATCTTGAAGGGCTTCTAGGTGCTCGTGGCTCACCAGCTCCACTGCCTTGACGCGGTGCATTAGTGTTTGAGTCATATTGATCTCTCCTATTAATCAGATCAGTACAAACATCACTAAAGAAGGTTTTTCTATTGAATAAGGTGCATAAGTCAAGCCAATAATTTAAGTATTTACCCTTTAGTAACTTTTTGAGAGCTAACTCTGCTGGTTGGTCTCACGCGCCATTGATCGTAGGGTTCCTTCTTGGTCTTGTTAATAGCTACCTCGAAGCAAAACATATTATTATGCTTGATTAATTACAATAAAAATAATTTTTCACTTAATTACAAAACGTCACATCACATAAAAATCATTTTCTAAAAAATATACTGACCATGTCAATACAAGTGCACAGTCTACTCGTTTTACAGGTTTCAGGGGCAAGCCTTGCACAACGCACCGATAATGCCCAAAAACTATCTTTCAATGTATCTATACATAGATGACAACAGAGTATTTTTTTCCAAAGAGGAATTTTACTATTTTCCTGTAAGTAGTTTCTGGATTCATCGTATTCTTCTGAAATTGTGTTAGTCTTTATGATGCAGCCTTTCATTTGAATCATTGGGAACGCAGGCTTAGTGGTTAAGTCACAAGAAGTTAAAAATACTTCATCATCTTCGTTGTCCGTCTTATCTGCATGTAAAATTTACAAATGTGGGTATTGATCTTTTTTGCAAAATATAAGTGAAATTTCGATTCAAAATAACACTGTTGCAATACAACGATACGTACGATGCGATGTGCAAAACTTGCTGCAAGGAAAGTAACTTGAAACACAAACAGTGTTACTTTCAATCGAACTCAATACTTTTACTACAAAACAATAGAACACTGTTTATGTCACAAAAAACTATTATGATTTTGCGTGTGGTGATAAATTACCATCTTTAAGTCTTGAAGGTTGAGGACGCATAGGAGTCACAATAACAGGAGAATCAGAATGCACCAATCTACTGACTGGTGGTGGTGACCGAGACTTTTGAAACACCACCGGTCGTTGCTGTAATGTTTTCTCTGCGATCGAATACACTCCAAACTCATGATAAGGCAGCTTTTCAGTGTTGTTAAACATACGTTTTCTGTAGGTAAATAAAAAATGATGTCGGACAGTAGGTACCCAATAAAACATTTATGAAACTAGTAGTGTAATGATGAATTTAAGTGGTGGGACTCTATTTATGAGAAATCTTCACCTGTTTACCTATAAAGATGGCCTTGTTTCAACAGCCATGCTTCAAGTTGTTCCAGCCAAGCCTGTCAACAAATTGCCTCAGTAAAGAGTTATGTTTCATACAGGTACAGATACTCCAGATACTACAGAGGCTCTATTATTAAGTTTTTGTAATACATTTATATTCAGACTAGATTTTTTTTATTCTGAATTATAATAGCTGACAACACACTAATTTAAAATACCTACTTTAAGTTTAATAGAGGAGAGAAATCAACCAATCTTTTTCTGAGTTTGTCCTTGCCAGATCTGTCAATGGTGGATACAGGGGGGGGGGCATGGCCCCCATGCCCCCCCCCCTGTATCCACCCCCCCCAAAGACCCAGGAGTTCCATACTTTCGATTCAATTCAGGTGCACTTTTACACAGCATAGTTACCATTAGGAGTAGGATTGAGCCTAGCGCACCAGATTTAAGGGGTGGCAAGATTGGGAGCCCACGTTTTTTCTTTAATTTTTTGACGGTGTTTCGTTAAGTCTTACAGAGAAAAGTCTACAAGACATCTTGCCGTTGACATTTTCTCCTTTCCTTTCATTCTATATTCAACGGTACAGCAAACTACTAAGTATTCCATAGTAAAAGACCCAGTTCGCCGCCCCTAATCAACAGTCAGTAATCGGCCTCTGCCTACACTTTGTATGAGTAAAAAGACAGCAGAATTGCGGAAAACATATTTCACACTCTTTTCACTACCCATTTATACTGGCCCAACTACTGGTTGGGGGCTACAACAAACTGGGTAGTTTGTGTAATATATCTAAAATAATTTTTAAATTTCCTGGTAGTATATATTATATATATATAGTAGTTGTGAAGGTTTTTGAACCACCACACATTCGAGGTGCAGCCACAAAAATTTCAAATTAGTGGGTATAGATATTAACCATTGTATTACAGTGGAATTAACTGCTAGTCTGCTATTATAGATCCTTATTGAATTTTTATAAATCGATGTCTCAAAGATAATTTTCGTCCTAGATTTGCTCGTTTGTTTTGATGTTTGAAGTCTCCCAAGATATGTTAAAAAAAATTTTGCGCTCGCTTCGCTCGCGCTTTACTTACTAATATGCGCTTCGTGTTACAATAGCGTTCATTTCTACAGTACATCGCGCTGATTTTACGCACTCGTTGCGTTTGCGCCGTTGTTTTCCGAGCTTAATGTGTTTTTCTAGTGAGGTTTGAATGTAGATGACAAATATACCCAAAAACGATTTCTTGTGCAATTTCGAGCACATTGTAGGTTATTTTGGAGCTCGCTTCGCTCGCTCTCTTCTTAAAAGTATGCACCTCATGTTACATTGACGTCTGTTTTTACAGTCCATCGCGCGGATTTTTCGCAGTCGCGCCGCTCGCGCTATCGTTTTCCGTGCTTGATCTGTTTTTCTGATAAGCTTTGATTATGGCTCGCAAATATACCCAAAAACGATTTCTTGTGCAATTTCGAGCATATTTTAGGTTATTTTCGCGCTCGCTTCACTCGCACTTTTCTTACTAGTATACGCTTCGTTTTACAGTGACGTCCGTTTTTACAGTCCATCGCGCTGATTTTTCGCGCTCGCGCCATCGTTTATCATGCTTGATCTGTTTTTCTGATGAGCTTTGACTATGGCTCGCAAATATACCCAAAAACGATTTCTTGTGCAATTTCGAGCATATTGAAGGTTATTTTCGCGCTCGCTTCGCTCGCGCTTTTCTTACTGGTGTGCGCTTCGTTTTACGCTGACTTCCGTTTTTATAGTCCATCGCACTGATTTTTCACGCTCGCTGCGCTCGCGCCATCGTTTTTCTTGTTTGATATGTTTTCTGATCAGCTTTGATTATGGCTCGCAAATATACCCAAAAGCGATTTCTTGTGCAATGTCAAGCATATTATAGGTTATTTTCGCGCTCGCTTCGCTCGCGCTTTTCTTACTAGTATACGCTTCGTGTTCCAGTAACGTCCGATTTTACAGTCCATTGCGCAGATTTTTCGCGCTCGCTACGCTCGCGCCGTTGCTTACCTACCTTCCTGATAAGCTTCGATTAGCTCGCAAATATACCCAAAAACCATTTTTTATGTGCTGATGTAGAGGCAAGGGCGGCAAATTTTCATTGCCTACCTTAAAAGTATGTAAATTCACCACTGACTCTACGTACGCAGACAGTGGATTTGCACTCCTACATATCCACATATCATCCCAAACCTAGCTCCAAATCTTGTCAGAATGGCTCCCCCAAAATGAAATCCTGGATCCGCCCTTGAGAACTGTGCCCATATCACAAACATAGATTGGGTTTTTTGTGTCGTTTATAGATCAATTTTATTAATCAGTATTTAACATACATATTTACATAACCCTATTCAGATCAATACCTTAAATGGACAAAAGTAGAGGCTATAAAAATATCACCTGTTGATGACCGATAACAGATCCCGGCCGACAGATCCTCATCCATCCAATGGCTTCATGTGAAGACATACGATAGTGCTTCACAAGATAGCAACCAATCAGAGACCCAGTGCGCCCTAGACCTGCCTAAACAATGAGTTCATCAGTATTTAGAGTGATAGTCTTTATTAAGCTTTTTATTGCTTTCAAAATCGTAACCTTGCAATGGACTGCAATAGCACCATCTGCTTCTTCACATATTTGAAGAAATTTCATTAAAATATGTCGAGGTGGGCATGAACCATCAGGAAAAAAAAGATCATAGTGATTTATACCAGCGTTATTGAAACTGAAACAAAAAAATTAAATACCTACTGCGTACTATTATAAATTATTTTCAATTTTACCATTGCAAAACAATATAACTTACACATTGCCATCATAAAGCCTTTTATTGAGTCGAATTACTATTTTAACATTATTTTTCAAAAAATAGTCGATATACATTCCTGGTGGGTGATACAGTGAAACGCTGTAATCTACGGGGCCAATAAAAGCTAAGAATTTTCCTGAAAAGTATCAAAATTATTTACTTGTTGACTTTGTGGAGTTTGAGTGGTTGAAAATGTCAGCTCGTATGCCTACACTAAGGGTGCGGGCTGACTCCCCGCGGTATAATAAGTATTTGTTCATAGAAAAATGTGCATGCTTTTGATCTCTGTCTGGGTGTTGCCAGACGCAGGATGCTTAGCGCGAGTCTGTGTAAGTATGCGATCGTTGAGTTATATTAATATTACAGCTAAATCATCTTAATTATCATAAGTAAGTCAATAGCACAGCTGGTCGAGATACAGGTTAATGAGTTCATACAGAGACATGGCTCTAAAATTAACAATGTATGAACTACAGCTTGTGGATACAGTATTAAAAAAAAAGTTCTAAGGGGTGCAACGAAATTTAACAATTGAAACATCACCCTTATGCTCATACTTGTCCAAAACAGCAAGCTAAGTGTATCTAGTTGATACAAACCGAAATGCCTTAGTGTTATTGCAAACAGTAAAGTAACTATTTTATGGACGTGAGAAGAGCTATTACCGGGTACTATCCAGTTTAGGTCTCCCCCTTGTATCTTGTCTAGTCTATCATATTCTTCATAGTTGAAATCTTGTAAGTTAAAGAAACCCAATTCTTTGGCCTTTGTTATAGCTTGTAAGCAATCCATAAGTGATATTGTATAAACTGAATCACCTTGTGTGGCATCTTGAAATGGTCTAAAAGGAAATTAGGTTGTATTAGGAAATTATTTGGTAACAACCTGCGATGGCTGCGATAGCAAATGCGAAGGTTTATAAGCAATCGGCACGCCACGTGCCACACATTAATATTTATTCGTTAGCGCAAGTCTACAGGTTAACTGTTTGAGCGGTGCAAGGTTTGTATTGGTCATACATAACACAATATAATTAACTCTATTATGCATACAACTACGTAGCTGCGAACCTTTGGTTGCTGAGCACTTCATTCGGTAAAATGACACATGTCTAGGGAACTCTAGGATAATGTCAACAAAATAATGTACCAATGTAATCTAACGAAGTGGAAATTATAGTTATACCCACCTGTAGGATTGACCGCGAACCATCAATGGTCTCAAAGCGTCATTCGGTTCTAAGCTCAAATATAAAACACCAAAACATCCTAGGAGAAACGCTGAGTTAGATTTTTTCTTTGGATCTATAGACGTATAATGAACGATCGTTTGCTTATTGAAATACTGTTTTAGTTTGTCGTTCAGTATTTTACAATATTTATAAACACAGCCAAGATTTAATGGCCCAAAGTCAGAGTAATAATTTTCATATATCAATTCGTTGTCGATGCAGAAGTAATGGGTATCGGCTGTGCTTCTTATGGTTTTTCCTTCTCTTACAGTTGCAAAATACAACACACCTTTTATGTATTCAGTCATAAACAGAATATCAGGACTACGGTTCATAATTGCACTATAAATAAAACAAGTCGAAACACTTGATTAAACATTTTGAAAACCACGAAATATAAAAATATATGATTGATCTTAGTCAATTACAGACACATAAATAATCCTAAAATTGATTACATTAAAAAACCTGTTGAAAAATTAAACGCCATTATTGTGGTTGGTCTTGGTTCTCTTTTGTTTCAAAATGACCGCGACCTTTGAATATCTACGAGTAGAACCGTAGTATATGACGTCATTCATGGACAACAAGGAGAGCGCTATACATTCGGTACTAAGCAAAAAAAAGACGAACGTAATATCTTTGGTCCTTGTCACCGTTACCGGCGGGGTAATTACGTAAAATTTGCAACAGCAATGCGACAGCAGTAGCGAAGTATACATTCTCGACACCACTAATGATGTATGACAGCAATCACCGCGAGATTTACGCCTGTTGCGAGTTAGGTGATAAGGGGGCGGCCCCCTTATTACCTAACTCGCAACAGGTTTGCGACAGGCGTAAATCTCGCGGTGATTGCTGTCATACATCATTAGTGGTATCGAGAATGTATGCTTCGCTACTGCTGTCGCATTGCTACTGCTGTCGCATTGCTGTTGCAAATTTTACGTAATTACCCCGCGGGTTTTTTTATTTGGCTTCGTTTGATCTAAGCCAAACAGGTTAACAATTTTTTGAAATTTTGTTTTTGTGAAATAATCCTATTTAAATGGTGATCTAGGCAATAAATATTTGAGAAATAATGTGTGTGCAGTAGGTGGTTGCAGCATTTTAAGCAACAGAAGTCGCACTGAGGCGTAAATATGAAGGAATAACATTTCACAAGTAAGTAGCCATTATTTTGTCTATTTTTCTTCTTTAGAAGTGTTTATTGTGAAAAATATAAATACAGCGTTACATTTCATGTAATAACAAGTCCTCAGCTAAACAGAAAAACAACTAAATGATTAATTAATGGATAAAATAACCATACCTAACCAAAAAATTTCATTGTCAAGGTACTGCCAGTTTATGATTTTTAATTTCCCATAAAACCAGCTAGGTACCATACCATGTTGATTTGCAAATGTTTATAAGTCAGAAAAAATCCTTTTGTAGGTATATAAGCTAATTATTTGCTTGATTTAACTTAGTAAAATATATCATTTTATATTTAAGGTCAGGTGGGGTAAGTGAAACATACTTGCACATCTATCCATTTTGTGAATTCTGCTAGGACGCAAATTTTTTTTACACATAGCAAGCCTAAATCTGAAATGGCAAATGACGGCAATAAATACTTTTCAAGAAAATAATTTTTGAAAATTCAATTTGCGTGAATGAAACATCACTTCAAAAATGGTTCACGGTTTTGACAGTAACGTTCCAATTCAATATTCTGACGGTAGGCTGATATTGGCGTTTGACTATTTTGCAGTTGACTATATTGAAAGTTTTGTTTTTATTATCTGTTACCCGCAGTCATTATATTAGGTACCTACTAATATAATAATAGCTGCCAGGTATCAGTTTATTAGCGCAGAATACACATGCTACATCTCTTTCTTTGGGTGTCGTATCAGTACTAGACGTTTTCCAGCTGTTGATGTGAAATACGTGATTTTCGCCCATGGGGCATTTACAATGACATTTGTATTGTAGTAGGTATTTGATTGATTTTATTACCTGTGTCGTCTGTGACTGCAAATACTAACCCCACATTACGCGCCGTTTCATGCATTATTTTCGTGTAAAAATGTACATAAACACTATCAAATTGCTTCATGGCATCAGCCGACTTGTGTTTTGTAAACTTAAAGATAGCTGAATTCTTTTTATTTTATGACCTAGCAAAAAAAATTGTGTACGCGTGTGCTAGAGCATTGAAACCATTTTGCCACATAGCATAGAGCTAAAATGCATGATTTATTGATTACGATAAGGTTTCACTTAGGTACTCATTCGTTTCACTTACCCCACCTGACCTTACACTTTAGTTTTTACAATAAAGAAACAATGAACACTGGTAAAACTTAATATCTATGTATCAAGGTAAATTACTCTATACATAGAGCTAACGAAATCGCCCATTATCTAACCAAAATTTTGGGAGACGTTCTTATGCAGGCAGCTCCTCGTGTGGGAGCAAGAAACAACTAGGCGGCCACGCGCATTAGATTTCTACTAGTGGCACAGATTAGAGAAAAAAACAATTGGTGGGAATTCTGTGACCGCGACAAATTGATTTGGTGAAAGGGGTGAAAGATTTGATTGACAGATGCCAGTTTTAGTTAATGACCACAGAGTAACTATTTAAAATGACATACTATTTTAAAAACGCGGCACACACACAAAGATACGATTCGATGTTTTGTGAATCGAGCTTAGAGTATAAAAATTATTTTTTTCTCTAATCTGTGGTATAAAATAAAAGCGTAGAGAGATATCAAAACGATATTATGTTTGTACTGCTCACACGTATCGCTACGTCAGTGGCGAAGGAAAGAAACAGACGCTTGCGATAGGCACCGTACAATTTTTTTCGACTTGAGTCTATACAAATCTGTCAGACTCATTCACATCAGTGTCCACTTCATATATAAAAAGTGTCCAAAAAGTGGGATGCTTGACACATAGTAGTCTGTGGCTTGACACATAATGAAGTTCTCTCTGTGCTATTAGTCTATACTAAAACTAAGTAAATCGAGATTTAGATTATGCATGCCATGGACGTAGTAGTAGTTCCTTGCGACACGACTTGCGTGCTCTTAGTACTTCACGTATTGAGGCCGCAATTGAGCGGAACCAAGGCTCTAAAGTGTTCGCAAAGGATTCGTCTATTGGGCAACACCAAATGACAAAACTGAAGACCGAAAATGGTAGCATCATTTCATCCAAGCCTGAGATTCTGAGAGAGATCGAGAACTTCTATGGACAGTTATACACCTCGACACGTAAGCCCGCTACTAACACAGCTCAGGACATCAGAGCCAAGTTAGTCCGACACTATACCGAAGATATCCCGGACGTCAGCCTGTACGAGATTAGAATGGCCCTCAAACAGCTTAAAAACAACAAGGCACCAGGTGAAGATGGAATTACGACTGAACTTCTGAGAGCGGGTGGTAGACCGGTACTTTTAGTCCTCCAGAAGTTATTTAATTCTGTCATCCTTGAAGGTACAACGCCAGAGGCATGGCACAAGAGCGTGGTGGTGCTCTTCTTCAAAAAAGGCGATAACACCTTATTGAAGAACTATAGGCCCATCTCGCTCTTGAGTCATGTGTATAAGCTGTTTTCGAGAGTCATTACGAATCGTCTCGCACGCAGGTTTGATGAATTCCAGCCTCCCGAACAAGCCGGTTTCCGAAAAGGCTTTAGCACCATAGACCACATCCATACGCTGCGCCAGATTATACAGAAGACCGAAGAGTATAATCGGCCGTTATGCCTAGCGTTTGTGGACTATGAGAAAGCCTTCGATTCAATCGAGACTTGGGCGGTGCTGCAGTCCTTGCAGCGATGCCAAATTGACTATAGGTATATCGAAGTTTTGAAGTGTTTGTACAGTAAGGCCACTATGTCAGTCCGACTACAGGACCAGAGTACGGAACAAATTCCATTGCAAAGAGGCGTGAGACAGGGAGACGTTATTTCTCCGAAACTGTTCACAAACGCATTGGAGGATGTTTTCAAGCTCTTGGAGTGGAAAAGATCTGGCATCAACATAAATGGCGAGTACATCACTAACCTTCGTTTTGCCGATGATATAGTCATAATGGCGGAATCGCTCGAGGACCTTAGCACCATGCTCAACGACCTCAGTAGAGTCTCCCAGCAGGTTGGTCTTAAGATGAATATGGACAAGACAAAGATCATGTCTAATGCTCATGTTCCACCTATACCGGTAATTGTTGGGAACGATACTCTCGAAGTTGTCGACAAGTATGTCTACCTAGGACAGATTGTCCAATTAGGTAGGTCCAACTTCGACAAAGAGGTGGCGCGAAGAATCCAACTCGGCTGGGCAGCGTTCGGGAAGCTTCGTCCTATCTTTTCGTCCAAAATACCGCAGAGCTTGAAAACGAAAGTTTTCAATCAGTGTGTGTTGCCAGTGATGACTTATGGAACTGAGACATGGTCTCTTACTGTTGGCCTCATTAGTAAGCTCAAAGTCGCGCAGCGAGCTATGGAGCGAGCTATGCTCGGTGTTTCCCTGCGAGATAAGCTCCGGAACGAGGAGATCCGCAGGAGAACTAAAGTGACCGATATAGCTCTTAGAGTTAGTAAGTTGAAGTGGCAATGGGCAGGCCACATCGCTCGTAGAACTGACAACCGATGGGGAAGAAAGGTTCTCGAGTGGCGACCACGAACCGGAAGACGCAGCGTGGGCCGGCCCCCCACTCGGTGGACCGACGACCTGGTGAAAGCCGCGGGGAGCCGATGGATGCAGGAGGCGAGCAGCCGCTCAAGGTGGCGTGCTCTGGGGGAGGCCTATGTTCAGCAGTGGACGTCTTCAGGCTGTTAATGATGATGATGATGATGGACGTAGTGTGGTCGTAGTACTCGTAGTATGTGCGTAATATCAATAAACTTCTTGCATTTTGCTCTCTGTTGTGGGTTACGTTTAACCACAGGTTAAAGAAAAATAACACCATCGTCATTTTATCAATTTTGGCATATTTCGATTTTGTCACTTTTGACTTTGACAGCACCTAATAGAAAAAAAAGTCTTTTTCCGGTGCGCAAGGTAATCTGTCAAATGTTTTGTGATGAATTTTTACGAATCTCGATGTATTTCCGTGATCCTTTGCTAAATAATTACTAGAATTATTATTCTAGAATGAGTGTGTGCCATTCAATTTATTGTGTTCCTTATTTCAGGTCGTCTATTTGTGAAAAACCATGGCTGATGTCGAAGTGTAAGTTGTCTTGTTTTTATGTTTATTTACCTACTTTACTGTCGATATAATTGAAAACACTCTAGTTTATCTAGTTTCTGACTATTTCGTACTCTTTTAGCCACTTTTTACATGTTAATAAAATATATAAACATGTCAACATAACCTCTCCCCGTTTTAATTCATCCAGTTCCTTCATCGAAAGCTACACTATTTACCTGTTTGACATTGTTTTACCATCCCCAATAGCTTTAATAGTACTTTCTGACAATTTCGATCATCAAAACTAGTTGGTAATCATAAAATATGTAAGTTGGATAACCTTACCATGTCTGTTTTAGTGAAGTACCCGTGAACCCCGTCCTTAGCGGTGGCGCTATGGACGTGAACCAGGCCCTCCAGGAGGTGCTGAAGACCGCGCTGATCCACGGTGGTCTCGTACATGGACTCCATGAAGCTGCTAAAGCCCTTGACAAGTTAGTGTTGTGCCATGCTTATAGTGGAGTTTCACTTTTTTATTATAATTTGTAGTAAACTGTAGGGCCTTCAGGTTTCACAATTTAAAACTTATATTGTATTTGTGTAAGAAACAGGGATAAATTAGTAGACTTACAAATAAACAGGTCATAGGCAAATGTCTTCATTTAGCTTGTTTAAAATCTTAAGGCCTGATCATAAAGCAATTTAAAAACTCTAGGATGGATGTTTAAGTTATTAATTTAGTTAAAACTTGTGAGTCATCTGTAAATGTTGGTTTTGTTGTATGAAAAATCCTAACCATCACTAAGTGTGGGTTCCAGTAGCTGCTAAAAACGCCAAGAACGCTACGAAATTATGCCACTTTTTACCCAGACAAGGCCATCATATCACATATGATTGTTCCAGTCAATGTGAACGAAAATAACAATAATTTTGTTCAAGTGGAACCCGCTATAAGTAGCTCTAAAAATATTGCTATCACTTTCATTATAGATCAAAATGATAAGGACAATAGTTATAGAACTGCATAAGGTTTTTGTACAATGGTCTCAACACTGCAAAATCAATACTAAATCCAATCCAACAAGGCAATGGATTCCTCCTAAACATTCACACATTATGTAACTGTTTTAGTTATGTGATGTGTGGAAATATCAGGTGCAGTGCCCACTGTGTCTGATACACTCTGTTGCCGAGACTACTGCACACACATAGTACCACAATGCTTGCAACTCGGCACTGTGGCCTCTCATGTGTGCTACAAAACACCACAAACAACATTCAGTTTTCAACCCACTTCAATAAAAGGACTAAGTTTTCAATTCTGTTTTAATTTTTTTTAGGTTTTTCAGATCTCTATATCATTAATGAATGGGGGGGGGGTCAAATGCACCCTATGTAAAAAGAGTTCCATCTCTGCCCATACCTTGCGTTTTCTGATAGCATTAGTATATGTAATTGTATATTATTGTGAATAAAATTATGTTTATGTTTATGTTTATGTTTATATTATTAAAATAACTCAACATGTTATGTCATGTATAACAGGAGGCAAGCTGTCTTGTGTGTGCTAGCTGAGAACTGTGATGAAGCTGCCTACAAGAAGCTGGTCCAGGCACTCTGCAATGAACATCAGATCCCACTTGTGAAGGTAAGCCTCAAATAATTATGGTCACTGTTGAATATAGGCCTCTCCCATAGAGTGCCACTTTGAGCAGCAACTTGCATTCACATTCACTCGCACACCGGTTTGACTTTGCTGTTTTCCCTTTGGTAGTTATATTCAAGTGCTGTGGCTTGAATTTTAATATGCTACAGTAGAGAGCTATGTCTGTAAGTTGTCCTGGAAATCTCAAATAACACCGCAGCATTATTTTAAGAAAGCTCAGTCTTGCAACATGCTATGGAGAGAGCTATGCTTGGTGTTTCCCTGCAAGATAAGCTCCGGAATGAGGAGATCCACAGGAGAACTAAAGTGACTGATATAACTCTTAGAATTAGCAAGTTGAAATGGCAATGGGCAGGCCATATCGCTTGTAGAACTGACAACCTATGGGGAAGAAAGGTTCTTGAGTGGCAACCACGAACCGTAAGACGAAGCGTGTGTTAACCCCCACTAGGTCGACCGAAGATCTGGTGAAAGCCGCAGGGAGGCGAGCAGCCGCTCAAGTGGCGCTCTCTGGGGGAGGCCTATGTTCAGCAGTGGACGTCTTCAGGCAGTTGATGATAATGATGACTATTTTAAGAATTCTTGTAACCAACATCCTCTCGTTTATTTTTATACTCAAGTTTTGTGGCAAATATTTTTGAGCCCTCTGAATGTAGGCAGAGTATGAAACTGCGTATGCTACAAAAGTTTATATGTTTTAACATTTTTCTGCAACATAGCACTTTCGGTGCTGCGAGACTAACTCGTGTGGCGCGAGCGCTCTACTCTACCCCTTTCCCCGTTTCGCAGACGCCTAAATTGCATTTTAATCGCGCTTTCTAGGTTACGGAAATGTTTTTGAGCCCTCGTTTTTACATTTTAAACAAAATAAATAACGCCCAACAATCACATGCATAAATCCTGGACCCTAACTAGTATTCCCTGTATCTAGGGACCCAGGAATTTCGAGGACCATGCTCCCACAACACCCAGACACAGAACAAGTATTTGCCCTTTTCTTTTCTGTGCACAAATACTTATCTTGTCGCGGGAATCGAACCCGCCGCCTCCGGGTTATGAGCCGACCTACTCAACCCCTGTGGGGGTTGAGTAGGTCGGCTCATAACCCGAGAGGCTGACTAATACGACGACTATTTACAAGCAAAAGTATTAAATTATACTGCGCTCTGCACGAGCCTACCTGCTTGCATAGCGGAGTGGGCACATGATGAGCGCAGAGTGACCGTGTGCCCCTATGGTGACCCATACAATATGGAGTCAACTTTCCTAGCACACGGACATTATCCCAACTTCAGTCTGATTGTGTGGCTAGAAAATTCTGAGCTGTAATAATCGTATTATTCGCCAGGTGGACAACAACAAGAAGCTCGGCGAATGGGCGGGTCTTTGCAAAATCGACAAAGACGGCAAGGCCAGGAAAATCGTTGGCTGCTCATGCGTCGTTATCAAAGTAAGTATGCCACTTTGAATTTAGTCTTGCAAGGCGTGATTTTTCAATAATCAGATAAAAGTTATTCATTAGATAAAATAAAAAGCGAATTTTATAAGCGGAATACTGAGAATTGAAGAATGAGAATGTTTTTGTTATAGCTGGTTTATAATTTATTAGTCGAATATCCTCTATCCAGCCATTGAAAAATCACCCCTAAATAGATTATTTAGAACGTAAGAAAGGTCAAAATTGTTTGCTTATGCGCGGCACGAACACTTGCAGCCTCTATAGGTTGTTAGTGCATAAACTGCGCCAGATAAACCAGAGTGCCCTATGGTGTAGCGCTCTATATGCGCAAACACTTTCCTATCACTCGAACATTATTCTAAATAAAAACAATGTCTTACTAATAGACATTTTGTAGAGGAGGAATAGATATTTAGTGTTTTGTTTCTCTCTATCGAGTTTAAAATGAGCAATGATAAAACAAGAAAACACCAGTATGAGGGTAAAATTAGAAAAGAGCTATATTTTACAAAACAAATATCAAACTGAAATAATCAGGGCAGCATAACAATTTCCAACTAGAGTAATGAAAATTCCTAATAATGACTAACCACAGACCAATTAAAGGTACATTTAGCCAAACTGTATGTTATATTTTATTTTCTACTAAATGAACTACCCTAAATTAGAAGCCGAGGCCTAAAGTAGGATTCATTCTAATTATTGGTCACCATTGTTAACAGCAAATTCTTTTGTTTTCCAGGACTTCGGTGAGGAGACGCCAGCGTTGGACGTGCTCAAGGACTACCTAAAGTCTTCGAGTTAAATCCTAAGTCTTAATGTAAGTTACAAATAAAAAAAATCCAAAAAAATTGACAAGTTTGTTTTATTAACTTTCAACTGAAGCAATGGTTACAATTCAATCTCAATATTAAATTAGGGAAGCATTGTTTTGTTTAGATGCAGATATTGACAAATTGGTCACACAGTTCCTTGTGTTTCGGCCATTGCTGAACTTGGCACTCCCTGAAATGAACAAATGGGAAAGAAAAAGGTTAGCAAATTAGACAAATATAGGAAGAGAGCTAGATGTGTCTGTACTAAAGTTTGACAGCTCCTCAGTTGGCACTTATCTCTCTAGAATGTGCAAACTTTAGTGCATTACATAAACCTGTATTGCAACACAACACTTAGTCGATCTTATAAAGTCCAGATTTAATAAAATCATTTTATGGGTGGTATAAATCGGATTTTCAATATCTCAAAGGGAAGGTTGGGAGTTGGACATCTCACCTTCCACAATACCACTCTGTTTTGCACCTGGAGCATTTCTTACTGGCCTTATCCCCGCACCGACCGCATTTAGCACCGCCACCGTCCATCGCAAGCGCCGCGTCACTCGTGTACGATTCTAAAAGCTTCTTAGCCATCTCCCTGGACTCGTCTGAACCGTCCATATTGAAATGATCCAACTGGGACTTCGCTATGGACTTTGTACGTTTGTGGACTTGCTTTAGGTATGCATCTTTTATCTAGATTTGGGGGTAAATAAATAAATTTCAGTTTGAGCCCTATTCAAACCGGGGTGTTATTCGTACCGCTGTGGGTAGCGGTAAATACCGCGCGGGATCCCGCACGCCATTTTGTATTGAAGTTCTGCGGCTAGCGCGAAACTTCGTACTAAATGCCCGGGCGGAATCCCGCGCGGTATAGCGCTACCCACAGCGGTACGAATAACACGCCGGTTTGAATAGGGCTTTCTTTATTGAAATTAGCGATACATTTATGGCGGCCTAGATTGGGTGACTGAAACGCAGTCAGCCTAAACAAATGATATTTGTTTTAAATTGTAATAAATTATCCTCACTTATAAGAAATGTATAATAAATATCGATAATTTTATTTAAAAAGAACTGTGCCTTAAAATCCAAGTGATAGACTTCTAAAAGGGTATTTTCTCGTCTCGTCTATATGGTACTATTATAATATACACAATTATATTCTGTTGAGCTATTAGGCTCCCCATACACGTTCAATTTTATTGATCAATAAAAATAACGAGACTACTTCCGTCAATGTTTTCTTCATCTTCAATACTAACCCTACACAATTAATAAAATTGATCAATCACAAAGATTGATCAATAAAATTGAACGTGTATGAGGGCTTTAGTAAAACTTTGAATGGTATATAATATTCTGTGGTAGGTTAGCTAATATTGCTGATAGCGGAACTAGACACCAACAAAATTGGAAAGTATACCTGCGGAACAAGCTCGATAAGCGTACACCCCGGGTTTTTGACGCCGTTAGATCGATTATGAAGACTCGAGTAGTCTCCTACAGCCAGACGACAGAGGAACATCTTCAGGTCTCCTAAAGGTGGTATCTGGTCAAGCATTGGCTCTGTCATTTTGGCTTGAAGCTGCGGAAATTATAGTCATCATCATCATCAACATCCTGAAGACGTCCATTGCTGAACATGGCCTCCTTCACAGAGCGGCTACTTGCCTCCTGCATACATCGGCTCCCCGCGGTTTTAATCAGATCGCCCCCCGGTCCACGGGGGGCTGACCTACGCTGCGTAATTAGTGCGTCTGATGAAAAATTGATAATCCGGAAGGTTGTAGATACATCTTGTTGTAATGTGAACAAAGCAAAGCAACATTTTGGTGGTAAAACGCACGTTTCTATCAAACAACATCTGGGAGAATAAAAAAACCTGAGTAGTGACACCCTACCTATGTATCAGCCTGCTGCATAAACTATTATTTTTCTTATGCTGTTATATTTCCACCCCCTTTTTTATGCTTGATGAGCTGTTGTGAATTCTATTGAAAATAGCAGCGGGGTTTCCCTTCCCGTCGGCAATAACTTCAACATTCAACTTTTTCAAATGCCTTACGGAACAGCGCCATCTGTTGTCGAGTAGCTGATTTAGGAATAGGCAAATCGATCGGTAAAAACACACTGAATTTACCGCTGCAAAAATTATCTACACTTGTAGAGTCAAATTAATAAAGTTTTGAAAATTAACGATAAAACTGGCAGACCTGGCAGTACCTTAAATTAGACCGTTTAGTTACAGCCTCTGAAATTCTGAACGCAAATCTGGACACTACGCGACTGCCTTAAAAGGCAGGCAGTTGATGATCATATTATAGGTAGGTACGTATAATGTAATTTGTAAATATTAATAGTGCTGGACTGGAAACCAGTTATCATCATCAGCCGTAAGACGTCCACTGCTGAACAGAGGCCTCTTCCTAATAGTCGTATTAATGCAAGTTTTCATTTATTGTTGCTACTATCACAATTTCGTATAAAACTATGGAAACGATGCGCCATCTAGCGAGATAACTGAGAGTGTTGCTCCCGATTGATCCCCATACTCACCCTACAGAAGTTAGCACGTCGACTTTCCTCAATATTATAATAGTGGTTCATCCGCGGTTCCAGCAGCAGTTGTCGTAAGCACAGCCAAAGCTGAGCCTCGCTGCGGTGCATTTCAATTAACTCGCTTTGCGTCGGCTTTGACCAGCGACCGACTGAAATAAAAAAGTACAGCTATTTATGATCATTTGAGTTTTTATGATTCATGCATCATTTAAAAGTAAATTTTTAATATGTCTCTATAAATAGGAATTCACAATGAAGATCCCAGCCGACCATCATTGAAAAAAATCTGTCATTAGTCAACGATGTTGACATGAATGATCTGACAACACCACGAATTACGGCGCTAGATGAGTTTGGATGGATGACTTAGTCGATCCAAACTTTCGTTTTACAAACGTTTTAGAGCTGCATTTTCACGATGCTGTAAGGAGCAAACAAGTTGAACTCTGGAGAGACATGATGTGATCTGCGCAGAATCAAAAATGCATAGAAAATGTGTATTCGTGGTTTCTCGTCAGGGGTCAACTTATGTACCTCTTACTTTTAAAGATACTGGTAAACTGCTTGCACATCAAGCACCTAGTAGGTACCTGCTATTGATGACTGGATATCGACACGTAGAGGGCTATGACCAGCAGAGGAGTACACAGGCTGATAATGATGGTTGTGAGTATTGTCACTATACTATACCTACACCTAAAAGTGAACCCCACGCTTACAATTGAACATCTCCAAATCTCCCTTATCATTGGTTCTGCGCCACGGTTCCAGCTGCAGCAGATGGCTGAGCAGTGAAGGCACGTCGTGAACCTTGTAGAGGTTGGTCGCGATAGACGCACCAATGCCGGCTGCTTCCATGTGTTCTGCTAGGTAGCTAAAAGGGGAAGGAGAGGAGAATATTCGGAAATGTGTTTTAGATACCTACGTTTGCTGCAACGAACTTTGTTACATACTAAAGTACCAACATTTATAAAAAAGTGCTATTTGCTTTTATTGGCCAGTTAAATTACCTATATGAACTTATTCTCTTTGCCTTTTCCCATTTATTATTGGGGTCGGCTCCCAACCCAGTATAACCTGTAGCGGCGAGCTACCAACGACTACCATCTGACCTCGCAACCCATAAGGAACCAGTAACAGATGGTTAGACCAGGCGTCAGATTCTATCAGGCTTCTGACTACCCTTAACGATTGTCATAGATGATCATGTCACAATCGGGACCGACGGCTTAACGTGTTCTCTGTGGCACGGAGCGATGGCATCGAAAACTGCACGTACATAACTTACTAGATAAGTCATTGGTGCAGAGCCAAGGATCGAACCCGGTGCCATAAGATTGCGAAGCGCACATGCTATCACTCGGCCCCCATTTGCTGTTGTAAATTACCTATATGAACTGTTTAAAATAAAAACTTCCGCTTTGTTCTCAGCCAGGGTTAAGGCTAATCTAACATTTCTTCGAAGGATTGGAGTCCGACAGGCGGCTGACTAGAATTTTTGCTAAAACCTTTGTAACTAAGTTGCTTCCCTATGATTCAATACTGTAAATGATGAGATAATTTATTTTCATTTACAAACTTCTCACCGAACAATAGAGATGCACCTCATGCTGATATCAAACTGCAGATCTCGTTTCTGTCTGTCCAGCTCATCTAAAGCTGTTTCACTCTCCAGCTCCTTCACAGTAAGGGGCTTCAAGTATCCGTTACTGCAGTAGAAAAAAAAAGTTAGGTATTCTGTGCCGTAGGTAGATGTAATGGCAGAGATGGAATGGTTTAAGTAATTCGTGTAATACTAGTCACGTTGTCTCAGTTAGGTTTCAATAGGCTTTGGCCCTAACCAATCTTAAGCTCCAATGGGGGATCCCCTTACGCTTACTGTATGGTTCTGCCGAACACCCTGAATAAAAAGCTCATAAGGTAAAGGTATTGAATCCAACTGACTTAATAAGAGCCAGCAAAGCAGTGAGCTGTTCGACCGCATAGTTGAGTAAGTCGATTGAAACATCGCTCACGCACTGAGCGCCGTCGTTGTGGAAGAGGACGGTTTCTAACAGTCCCACTGCTGCTGCTTCGTGGTACAGCTGCAATGTATAATATCCATTAAAAAAAGGGATTAAACCTACTTCATCATACTGAAAAATACTAGGATGATATTTCTTACAAAAGTATATAAATATACATAATAGAGTTCCCGTTCCGAGTGACAGAGCAACTGTTATGGGCGGCATCAGGCAAACGACTACGTGGTCAAGTCGTCACGTCTTTCACTATCATAAATAAAATAAACAATAATATTTTTTCCATTTCCACTATATTTAAGTAGTTAGTATTAGTACCTA
The DNA here is from genome assembly GCA_910589525.2 of Ennomos quercinarius. Taxonomy (NCBI): domain Eukaryota; kingdom Metazoa; phylum Arthropoda; class Insecta; order Lepidoptera; family Geometridae; genus Ennomos; species Ennomos quercinarius. The sequence goes on from OU342510.1 coordinate 7,800,216, forward strand.
CCTGTTATTCCTACCCTTTTCCGGGATAAAAGTATTGTAGGTATGGTTTATTATGATGCTATCAGCAATAATCTGTGTGCAAAATTTCATCCAAATTGGTTCAGCTGTTTTGGCGTAAAAGCAAACAAAGAGACAGTGCTTTACTTTTAAAAGTAGGTATAATAGGTACTTATAACACATGTGAGACTTATCCCTATGGATAAATTAGTTAAATTACGATAATAAAATAAGTATATCACTTGCCACCATGTAAATTCCGAAAGTATTGGTTGGTGCTGGCTCCAGTTTCAATATTTGAGGGTAGATCTTCATCCGCCATACTTGAATGCAGATTGCTTCGTACACGAGTACTGGCAACTGAAAAAGCAGATGGTGACATCTGTGAGTCGGATTGGAACTAATTGCTCACTGCTACTTGATCATAGATGGCGCTTTATAGAACGCTAACGTCATACCTAATTATACATATAATAGGTTCAAACCTTGCCACTGGAAATGAGAGTTTCTTTAGTAAGTTCTTCTCGCAAGGAAGAGACTTCTAGCACAGCTTGTTGGTTCAGCTTCTGCAGCCTTATATGCCAGTCCACCCATCTAAAAATATGCTTCATAACTAGTACCTATCGGAGTAGGATTATTATCAAGGAGTAACGAGTTATGTTTATCATAATTAAAATGTAATCTTATGTATGTAATTACCTACCCATGATTCCCAATGTTTTCAATACGAGACGGTTCCATGCAATCGACGTAAATGTCTAATTCGCCGACATCTAGAGCACTTATTTGGGGATCTTTGTCAACCATTGTAGTAAATTTGATTCTTTTACTATTCAGGCGTAAGTGAAAACCAAGCAAGTGTTGTGAAATTGGGTGAAATACCAATATTTCTATCTTAAAAACACAATACACTCAGATACCTAGACAACTCTTTAAATTAATTACAATAGTCTGTAACTATAGCAACGTTAATCAATATTTGAATGTTCGCGGTCGCGGGCATAACGGGGTTTTTTTTCCCCTCCTAGGAGGTTTTGGGTTTGCACGTCTTGTGCATCCGCCAGTGTCATGTTTTTTTTTTTTTTTTTTTTTGTGGCAACTGTCTGTTTGACATTCCTGCCAGCTTCACGTCAAAAAAACCGCAATATAATAAATATGAAGACACGAAATTTTGAAAACTATGTGATCAGCGTAGTTTACAAACTAAATAATAAGTATGATAACAACAAAAGATGAGATGAGCTAAATAGGAATTAATACATGCATGAATGACGAACAAACAGTAATATTAATATTTTGGATATAATATATACACTAAAGGTTAATATTATTTAATATGAGAAAATCGATGAGAGCCAAATATATATTAGGGTCAATGGATAATAAAAGTTCATATATATGAGTAGGGAATGAAACATGTAAAGAGCTAAGAGAATTAAAAAAAGACGAATGATTCAAGTGAGGACATGAAAAAAAGATATGATTAAGGTCCCCTTCATCTAACCCACATTCGCAGAGAGAAGAATCTTTTACGTGGATTTTTTTAAGGTGAGACGAAGAACAGCAGTGGCCCAGCCTTAAGCGAATCAAGGTAGATGTAAAGCGCTTAGGAAAGTGCCACCGTGAGAACCAAGGTTTAGGAGGGATGTCTGGTTGAACTTTGGCAAATGCAGAACCTTTAAGTCTACTGGACGATCTCCAGCCAGAAGACCACGACTTGTTTAAATACAATTTGGGTAAAGAAATGAGGTCATGAGAGTAATTAATAAACGGGACCTTATCACCACAAACAACTGCCTCTTTGGCTACACGGTCAACTCGTTCATTCCCATAGATACCAACATGTCCAGGAATCCAAACTAGCACTACTTCAAGGCCCTTCAATGAACATTCGAATAGAGATTTTTTAATTTGGAATATCAAAGGATTAGTGGTTTTAGAAGAAAAAGGATTGGAAAGTAATGATTCTAAAGAGCTACGAGAATCAGAAAAGATGATGGTGCGAGGTAATTTAAATAAATGAATATATTTCACAGCCTCATAGATAGCTAAACATTCACCAGTGAAGACAGAAGATTCTGGAGGGCACTTGATTTTCTGAACAATATCATACTGAGCATGAAAAACACCACAACCAACACAGCCAACAGGGGAAAGCTTTGATGCATCTGTAAATATAGTATGCCAACCACGCCACTCTCGGTGAAGAAGTTCCCGAAAATACTGATTGGCAAACATGTCACCTTTGCAGATATCGAAATTTAAAATAACTGTAGGCTGTAATAATATAATATCGAACCCGAAACTGAAAATCGGAAGCATTGGAGACCGGAGCGTAGGATCCTTTATTGATTTATAGCGAGAGAAACTTTTCAGAAGCAAGGGGTGATGTTTATGCCTCCAGAACCGGGAAGTAAAAGTGTATTGTAGAAGAAGCTGAAGCTTAGGCACAAGAGGATGGTTAGAAAATTTAATAGACCGAAAAAAGAAACGATCAGCCAGAAATTGACGGCGAAGATATAGAGGAGGATCAACACATTCAACCTGGAGGGCGTTGATTGGGGACGATTTCATAGCACCCGCTATGATGCGAAGAGATTTAGACTGAATTAGATCTAGTTTCCTTATACCGGCTTTGTTAGCAGGCTCAAGCAGAAACGTTCCATAGTCCAGGACACTTCGGATAAAGGCATTGTAAAAAATTTTGAGATTGAAAGGATGAGCACCCCACCATACCCCCGACAAACACCTTAAGGCATTAAGATTTTTCTCACACTTGGAAGCAATATAATCACAATGCAGATGGCCATTTAGTTTACTGTCCAAGAAAAGTCCAAGAAATTTAACTGAATCTTTAACAGGAATTTTTGCCTCATTTAACGTAATGTCAATGTTAGGGGGGTTACGTTTGCGGGAAAAAAGAACAATGTTGCTTTTAGCTGGGGATAGCTCTAGACCATTGATAAGAAGCCAAGAATTAAGATGTTGAAGAGAAGTAGATATACAATTTGATGCTACAGAAATTTTATTATGAGAAGTATAAAGTAAAATATCATCAGCGTATTGAAGAATACGACAAAGACCAACAGAAGCCTCAAGATAAATGTGTACGTGTTATAAAGAAGGGGGCTTAAAACAGAACCTTGAGGAAGCCCGCGCCAAATAACTCTACTAGAAGAAATTGAAGGGTCGTTACAACGAAAATACACGAATCTCTCTGAAAGTAGGTTCATTACTAAATTCCCTAATTTGGGAGGAACTCCCAGTTTCTGAAGCTTCGACCTGAGGATAGGAAGTTGGACGTGGTCATACGCACCAGTAATGTCAAGAAATGCTCCAATCACAGATTCGTTACGGGTGAAAGAGAGCCTAATATCTGTGGTGAAGATACTAAGGCTGTCCATGGTGCTTTTGCCCTTTCTAAAACCATACTGAGATTTAGCAAGAAAACCATGGCTTTCGAGGAACCATTCAAGGCGGTTCTTAGCAAGATGCTCAGCAAGCTTAGCTAAAACTGAAGAGAGAGCAATAGGACGAAAGGAGCTAGGATCATCAGGATCTTTATTAGGTTTTAAGACTGGGATAATGAATTGAGATTTCCAGGAGGCTGGAACGAAACCCGATTCGAAAATAGAATTAACCAAAGCTAAAAAATAACTTTGTAAGGTGTCACTGGCTTTAGAGAAGAATGAATAAGGGATACCATCCATACCAGGAGCAGAGTCTTTAACAGATTTTAAAATATTTTTTAATTCAAGAAAGGAAAACGGACAATCCAAGGGGTCATTGGATATAGGACAAGAATTTGAAGGCAATTCAGAAGGAAGAGGGGAATAATGTGGAGCAATTTTATCCATAAAGGTGTCAGCCCAGGACTGATTTGGATTCCAGCTCTGATAGAGAGGACTCCATGAACGTCTGTACCTATTAATTTTCCTCCATACAAGGGTTAGAGGAGTTTTAGGGCAAAGGCTAACACAAAAAGATTTCCAACCTTCAAATTTTTTCGAATGAAAAAGACGCTTCGATTTAGCAATAGCTTTGTTCAATTCAGTGAAGTTATGTTTAGTCATAGCAGAGCAAAAATTAGATTCAGCCAAAATGCGAGCTTTAATTGCATCAGAGCAGTCTTTATCCCACCAGGGAGGGGAGGGAATTTTATCCGAAACTGGTTTCTTAATAGGAAACGATAAACGCGCACAGTCATGAAGAATTTGTACAAGGCTATCAGAACAATTTTGTATATTATGCGGGTGAATAGGAGGTAAATTAGAAGATTTCAGCTTAGTCAAATCACTAAAATTTTCCCAAGCTAAGTCATTGCTGTCCAAGATATATTTGAGGAGGGGAGAATTCATGATAGTAGAACGAGGAACTTTCCGAGGGATATGTAGAATGATAGGAAAGTGATCGCTACCATGAGTAGAGGGAAGGACATTCCAAGACATAAGAGAGGCAAGATCAGGAGAACAAAGAGAAAGATCCACCGCGCTTGGAAGTTCATTAGGGCGAGTTCTTCTAGTTGGAGACCCATCATTAAGAACACAAAGATTTAGAGTATCTAGGGATTCTAATAGAAAATCTCCCACAGGGTCTGTAAAACCACATCCCCAAACTAGATGATGACAGTTTAGATCTCCAAGGACAAGGAGAGGTTTAGGAAGGGGATTCAAAACTGAAATAAGATTTCGAATAATATGCTTAGAAGGATGGGGGATATATAAAGAAACTATAGTGAAGTCTTTGACGCGGACTGCCACCGCTTCAAAGCCATCACAACGAGAAGAAATAGAAATATTTGAAAAAGATATGTTATTTTTCAGAAAAAGAGCTACACCACCAAATCCATCCTGACGGTCCGATCTAACACTAACAAAGCCTGATACCCGAAAGACGGAATCAGGTCTAAGCCATGTTTCAGAGACCGACAGGACAGAAGGTTTATGTTTATTGATCAAATAAATCACATCTGATTTTTTATTATGAATGCTTCGGCTATTCCATTGAAGGATCCTGTCTGTTGGATCCATGTTGAAGGAGAGAAATTAAAGAATTCAAGTTAAAGGCAGCGTTGGACGGTAAGTTGTTGGAATGAGAAGAGGATGATACATTACTCATAAAAGAGGATAAAACGTTTAAAAGCTTAAGAAGTTCAGCAATAACAACCTGGATCGGGGGAATTTCAGACTTGTTAGAGGAGTCATTTTGAAGAGCACATCCATTAGGAGCTGCTCCAGAAAAATCATCCCTAATAATATTCATATGAGCTAAGTGGTCATACCCGATACTAACAGGAGGGGGGGCACGCGGAGATTTAGATACGAGTTTCCTATAGTGGATTTTACGAGGTTCATCAGTTAAATTTTTAGAAGGGCGAGGTGGAAGGGGCACTGGCTTAGAAGTAATATCCGCATAGGATATTTTTTTCCGATCGAACATTTTTGAAGCTTCTAAATACGAAATAGATTCCTTTGACATGGTGTGTTTAATTTTTTTTTGGCGATCCATTTCTGGGCAGATTTTGCTAGTCGCAAAATGGTTGCCCTCGCACCATATGCACCTGGCATCGTCTTGTTCGATGGAGCAGGTGTCACCAGTGCGGGTAAGGGAACACTTGAAACAAGTTGGTTTGGAGCGGCACAAAGACTTTGTATGGCCATACCGGCAACAGTTGTAGCATTGAACAGTTGGAAAATCGTAGTGACATACTGGAAATGAGTTGAAGTACAGAAAGACTCTATTTGGCAAAACTTGTCCGTCAAAGGTTAATACCACCGTCTGAGAAGGTTTCCATACTACAGCGCCATCAATAAAAACTTTAAAGTTTAGACGTTGAGCTTTAATAATAGGTCCGCATTCAGCGGGAACCTTCATTTCATTAATAATGTCTTCAGGAGACATGTCAACAGGAATGCCCCGAATTAAACCCATCCTTGTGATACTAAAGGACGGGATGAAAGCCTTGAAGTTGTTGTTGGGAAGGGACGGCGATTGAATGAATTTGTTTGCAGCCGAGGAAGAATGAAAGTTCAGTGATATCCTATTACGACCAATGCTTTTAATCGAACCATCAATAATACCATCAAACTCTCTGTTACGGTTGAAAATAAAACGACCAAAAGTCACAGGATGAAGGGTAGTACCAGCAGTTGGGGAAGATTCAACCCTTTGCACATGTACTGTGAAAGGACCACGATCTGACGAATCATATAGTTGCCGTCCAAGAGGAGTGAACACAGGGGATGATTCAGTAGAATCTTGAGAAACCGTAGGCTTAGAGGCAGGTTGGGGGGGACAAGCTAAGGGATTCAAGGATAAAAGATGAAGAGATGGTGACATCTCGACATCCACAATCTTTAGGGGTGAAAATGAACTGGGAGGTGTACATTGGCCAGCCTGGATAACCGAGTCAACAGAAGACTTAGAAGGTTCATCACTAGTTGAGCTAGAGCGTGAGCGAGACCGAGAGCGAGAGCGGTCTTTATGCTCATGCTCAGCGACATGCTTTCGCGCTTTACGTCTACGATGAGACTTCTCATAGGCTTTTTCTTTTTCCGGCGTGTCTATAACAGTGGTATAAGCAGCCGGGGATGGCGGTTGAACCGAGATCAAGCCCCCACCCCCGGGGTCGGGAGGATGGTTCATAATGCTCTACGCTATAACTATTTACTTACGAAAATGTCCTTATGGAATAATGTAAGTACGAAAAACTATACTGATCTAGAATATAATTAAAAATCAATTATTTTAATTTTTTTCCCCCAAAAATCGCGTGACATCCGCTTGACGTTCCGCTGGAAAAAAAACCAGTGTCATGTTTATTAATTCATTTCGCTTCGAGAAATCTTCCGTCTGTTCCATAACGTCTGTCTTTTACATTGAGCTAAAGGATGCGCCGCGTTATTCTATACATGCAATTGCTTATACAAATATGAGGGAAATACAATACAGAAATGTGAAACATCGTTTTGTCTCATTCTTTCTAATGAAGGGTTTGTATATGTCAAAAGAAACAACACTATTTAGGTTGTTGCTCATTATGGCAACATATTGCTATGACGTAATGACAGTTGTAGTGTAGGTACGGGCCATGATCCGCCATCTTATGTTCCGATTTGGGGACTAGAGGTGGGTCGTAGAAAAGAAAGAGACTTAGTACTAAGGATCTGTGTCTCTTTCTAAAAGAAGTGTTTCTAATTTATTTTTGGAAATTATATTCTAGGTATATTCACAGACCTGTAGCTGGGTATATTCTCTTAGAGTATGGACCGATACTCTAAGTATATTCTATATTGAACATGTTCAAATAGTTTAAAACTAGGCTAGGAACAAGGCTTTTATAAACAAAAATCTAGTAGTGTCTAAATACTCTGCGGTGTTTTCTCTTTGGTGCTTATAAATAGTCTAAAACGGCCTCTACACTATTTGTGAAGTTGAACGAAGCTAAGCGAATACGATAGAGTGGAAAGGCACTTCACTTCACTTCATGCAACCTCGCTACGCTTCAGCAGACTTTTGACAGTTCCGACCCCCTGTACACCACTCGTGAAGTAGGACGAAGTCAAGCGTAGAAGGGCACTTCACTTCGCGTCGAGCAACCTTGCCTTGCCTCGGCTTCCGATAGTTGTCGGTTTTTTGGCCCGATTGAAAGGACTCGAAGTGCTCAGAAGTTGTACGCGTCTCACTAATCGGCTAACTTCATTTCAGTTCACATCGAGAGAAATACACACGTATTTCGATATTTATGAGTGTATTATTGCAACAGCACCAGGTGGTAAGCACCTCACAGAGTTGCACGAGGTGTGTGGTCACTGGCCACTGGCCCAGTGATCACACACCTCGTACTTCGACTTCGTTGACTTTTCGAGTATTGTAGTGGGCATTTTAAGTAGCGTTATACACTCTTTGGTTTATGATAGTGTAGCCAGAGCAAAAAATGAAAATGTCGATGGTCGGCGGAAGTCGAATTTCCGTCTTTTTGATAACTTGACACACGTGCCGCGTGGAGTTTTGCCCCGCAGGTGGATATTTTTTTGATAATTACTGAAAATATTGTGATAATTTTGTACAAAATAGAATAAGAAAACAATTTACAGTGTCAGTATTATAAAATGTCCAGTGGGTTTTGTGAAAAGTGCGCTCAAGCTGATAGGCGGAATGGTGGCATGCCGCCAATCATTATTTTTTGTTTTCTCTTGCTTTGGAATGCCTGAACTCGTAATTTTCACCTGTTTCTATACGCCTTACAACATAATTTACGTACAAATTTACGCTACCTTATTGTTGTTGCATTAAATTTTATCAATTATTTTCGTCCACATAACCTCTTCTGTCAAACATGCTTTTTCTAAATTCTGAACACGAGTCGATGGACTGTGGTCACCTAACTGATGAAAAGTACCTTCCCATACAATAATTATAAAGGTCACGAAGCAATGTGTAATATTTAATAAGTACTGTATTGCTAACTATTGAGTAAGTGGCTGCCAGAAGCAGAGGTAGACTGAATTTAGTGGCGTGTACTTGGGGAGGTCTATGTTCAACTATGGGATATAGATATTGATTATAGTTTTCCAATGTTCCTTGAGATTGAGATAGCTCATTAGGTGCCCTTGGGTGCCTTACAAATTTCAACATCAGAGCTACTCGCATGCCTACATTTTTTTATGCTAAAATGAAATTAAGGAAGGATTATTGACAATCAATGTTTGAATTCTGCATCATTCTGATAGCTATGTTTTTAAAATACAGTATAACATGTTTGTGTTATTTTACAAGGTCTGTGTACAAGAGTGATACATTTGAATGTATTTCCATATTTCGACTTGGTATTTTTCATGCAATTTCGTTCTTTTTTTTAAAGTCATATCAATCAATAATAACAGTGAGTAAAAAAAAGATCTGCCATATTTTAAAAAACCTAAACCGGATTGGAATGGTTTTGGTTCAAAAATGGAACCTTTCTGATGTATTGCGAAATGGGTTGGCTAGTCCTTGTTTGAAATCATAGGAGAGTACCCATCATGTCACCATCCACCTACCCTCATTCGAGGAGGAGTCTACTAGAGTTTGTTAGCATACTGTTTCATTTTCTATACCTTTACCATTTCATTCCAGCACGATGGTTGCGACAACAGACAAGAAGGCTGCGGCTGAGAAGAAGCCAGTGAAGGGTAAGGAAGACAGCAAGAAGTTGCCCGCTGTCCCAGAGTCCGTGCTCAAGCACAGGAAAAGGAGGGATGCTCTACGAGCTCGCCGCGTACAGGTATTTTAAGCTGACACAAATGTTTCACCAGTTGATACTCAGTTTACACTCTAGTCTAGGTATAACTTCCTTCATCTCTTCTTGACTTCTTTGTTAGTCAAATAAACTTCCTGAATACATGAAAGTTCATGTAAGACAAGGTTTAAATAGTTTTTTGTGTCTTTGTCAATCTATTCAAGATGTCATGGAATACTACCAACTTTTAAATATGAGTTTACAGATGTAAAATTTATTGAATTAAATATAAGTATATGTAATGTCAGTCAATCAATCACTATATTATTATATAGTAATTGATTGATTGACTGACTATAGCAATAGTGATTGATTGACAGATAATAAATCAATAAACAGAAATGCAAAATACCCCAATATAAACTATTTTTTTCATGATGATACCAAACATAAAGGCATAGTTCATCTGACCACGATGCTGTGAAAATATTATCTGATGAGACCCACACTGTCCAAAACCCAAATTTTATTTACCGCTGTTTTTAATTCAATTTTACTTATGTAGGTTACGATCAAAAGGCGTTCAGCGGCCATCAAAAAGAAGAAGGATATCTTCAAGCGTGCCGAACAGTATGTTAAGGAATACCGCATCAGGGAGCGTGATGAGATCAGGCTAGCCAGACAAGTGAGTACCTATGCTATATTTATGTAAACTAATTTTTTGTTTCTACTTTAGTTGTATGTGCATTATAACACACAGTGAACAATGCTTGAAAGCAAGGAATTGTGTCTTTAAATGTTTCTTTTTTTGCCATCTCTTTCTTACTGATAATGTGACACCCAAATAAAAAAGAAGAAAAACATAAGAAACAGCATTCAGGGGCACAGTTCCCTGCTTCAAAGCATTGTTCACAAATCGCAATGCATTCTCAAGTGTTTTATGTAAGCTTCTTGTTATAGACTGCTAAAACTATCATTATCATACTTTACAATTCTTATGAATGTGCCTTGTTTCCAGGCGCGCAACCGCGGCAACTACTACGTGCCCGGTGAAGCCAAGCTCGCCTTCGTTATCCGTATCCGTGGTATCAACCAGGTCTCACCAAAGGTAAGCACAAATGAGTTTAACTAATAGTTGCATCCTTATAATATCAGAAATAATAAAGCAATGCTTTTGTTGTACAAATCAGAACATTTATCTTTAAGGAGATTAGCGGTTAACTATATCATATTTGTTAGTGTGTCATATGGGCTAACTATGTGGTCATAATCATAAATCACAAATCCTTACCTCAGGGTATTGCAATAGCAATACAGCTTTTTGTCAAGTAACATATGTTATGGCAGAAAATGACGCACTTTTTGTTAGAATCAACTACTATTATTACTATTATACTATTGACGCGACAAGCTACTCGTTCGCCCGATGGCCTAGCATGCGCACCGCGAGAAAACTTATCGTTGATGAGAGCGAAAACTTATCGTCGCTGTTAGAGTGAGACACACTTAGGCGCTACCACAGTCTTGTCACGAGATAGTGTCGAGAAATTTTTCTCGCGGTGCGCACGCTGATGTTAAGCGTCATGGCTGCCCATAACAGAAACTGACTATTCAATTAGGAGGATGTGTTAAGTGTTTTCTCATTATTTGTTGCACCTGTTGACCATGAATGGAGTGGAGTAAAGCCACTGTGTAATTGGTTATGGTTAATTAATTAGTTATAGTATAGAGAAACTACTTATGCATCCTGTGTGTACTGTTTAACAAGAAGACAATGAATATGTTGTACTACACACATTTAAAATACTACTACTTAATTAAAAATTAACTACAATACTTGAAATCTCCATTTTTTTTATTCCAGGTCCGCAAAGTCCTCCAGTTGTTCAGACTGCGACAGATCAACAACGGTGTCTTTGTTAGATTGAACAAGGCTACCGTTAACATGATGCGTATTGCCGAGCCTTATATCGCGTGGGGATACCCCAACTTGAAGAGTGTGCGTGAGGTGAGTGCTACAGAATATATACTGACATGATTGACTGATTCACTGATTGATTGTCTGACTTTGAGTCACTGAATGATTGACTGACTAATTGAGTTACTGATTGATTGACTGACTAATTGAGTCACTGATTGATTGACTAACAAATTGATTACACATTGAATGACTGCCGGACTGGTTGAGTGACAGATTTAAAGACTGGCTTACTACGTAGCTTAGTACAATAATGCCCGTCTACACTAAAGTAGATAAGCAATACTTTCCCTCGGGATACATTTATTAAAGTGTCAACTTGGCACAACAAATACTGAACACTCTTGGTTGCCTTTTTGATCATTGGCTGCTATCAAATAATGAACATACAGTATTTTTTGTGTTGACTTGACACTGGTTTGACAAACATACAAGAAACCGGAAACTAGAGAGGTATGTCAGTTATGGTGGTAGGTTTTAGCTATGATGTATAATTTGATGCTTTATTGACAGGTTTATTATTATGGATGACTTCTTTATTATATTCTTGTTTCTATTAAAGCGCTCTGCACGAGCCTACCCGCTTGCATAGCGGAGTGGGCACATGATGAGCGCAGAGTGACCGTGCGCCCCTATGGTGACCCATGCAATATGGAGTCAACTTTCCTAGCACACGGACAAATACCAACACCATTTGACTGACAGCCTCTATGGTGTGGTGGTTGAGCAGGTCGGCTCTTAACGCGGAGGCGGCTGGTTCGATTCCCGTAACAGAAAAAAACGAAAATACTTGTTCTGTGTCAGGGTGTTGTGATCCATGGTCTTTGTAGTTTGTGGGGAATCCTAGTTAGGAGCCAGGATCTATGTATGTGATCTCAACAGCTGGAAAATGTCCACTGCTGAACACAGGCTTCTCCCATAAAACGCCACTGGGTGCTTATCATAGGGGGATTTGCCATAATCACCACGCTTGGCAGGCAGCTTGGTGATTGCAGAAGATTTTAATGTACCGATGAAAATGCTGCTGCCCGTTCTCTGTTTTCTTTTTAATGTAAATGAATGACGTGATGAGCTAGCCGTTCGCCAGATGTTAAGCGTCACGGCTGCCCATAACAGATTGCAGTATCACTCGGAACTCTTAAGTTAATATAGGTTTGCGTGACACTGCATTGCGCACGTCATCCTGAGACTTCACACAATATAGTAATAAGATTACTAGACTGTGTGATCAGATCATAATGTCTCATTAGCCCAGTAATTTCACTAGCTACAATGCCCTTCAAACCGGAACACAGTAGTGCTTGCACACTACTGCTCGGCGGCAGAATAACTGGCAAAGCGGTGGTACTTACCTAGACGAACTTTGCAGAAAAGTCATACCACCTAGTGAAAAGTCCTACCACCTAGTGAAAAGTCCTACCACCTAGTAGAAAAGTCCAACCACCCAGTAAATATATTTATATATTATAGGATATACCCATAGCCAGCTTATTACGGCAGACAGGGACCACACGGCTATCTATGTGAGCTTGGACGTTATTAATGATTTATTTAATTTTAATACTTTAACCTAAAAATAACGATACCAAAATCCATTCCAGCTGATCTACAAGCGTGGTTTCGCGAAGGTCGACGGTCAGCGAGTACCGATCACATCTAACACAACCATCGAGAAGAAGCTCGGCAAAAGCAACATCATCTGCGTTGAGGACCTTATCCACGAGATCTTCACAGTTGGAGAGAAGTTCAAGGTATGGATTGTTCCGCAGCTATAAGTTATATTGGTCATATTATAGACATGGACAGCCCACTGCCATGACATTTCATTTTTTGGAATGTACCAACATTCGAAACCCATTTCGAGATTTTCATCTAAACAGCTTGTATAAAAAAATATCGGATTTTTATATTCAGTATTTCCCAAGTTATTGGTAAAAAAATAAAGTGAGGCTAAATTATAATTCAATGTGTAGCTAGCCTACTTTGTATCAACGACTGCCAAAGAAAAAAGAAAGTGAAATAAAAGGTTCGAGTTATTTTTCTAGCTTCCTGCTTAAATCTTCATTTAGCTACACAATCGCCTCAATTAAAAAAAATCCACGAAATTAAATATTGCATGAAATGTTGACTTAAAAATATGGAACACTCGTTGGTTGCCTCTGGATCATCGGCTGTCAGCATTCAGTATTAAGTTTAACTTTACAAACGTATGAGAAACTAGGGGTTTCTTGCAACTATCTAATAGTAAACAGCAAACAATAAAACTTTCACCAAATAAATTTCGAAAGAGAGAAAGAAAATACAAGACAAGTATTGTGTGAATATGTATCCCATTTAGTTTTTGTATACGGTATTGTATTTTTTTTTTCAAAAAGTTTGCTTGTTTGTTTGTACTTTGCAAAAAGCAATGCTGGTTGGCTGGTTCAAAACTAGTAGGCCCGTCGCTTTTCTGTGGTTGGTTGGCAATTTTACAGTGTAGATTTTACCACTCTTTATTGGCCTAGATTAGTAAATTACCCGTTTATGCACACTATTGAGTGGATAACGGCAAAAATATAGTGTAGTATAGTTAAAAAAAAATATTTAAAAATTTGTGATGTGGAGATTCTGATAGGAACTAGGTTTTCAAACCATAGCGCTCTGCACGAGCCTACCTGCTTGCATAGCGGAGTGGGCACATGATGAGCGCAGAGTGACCGTGCGCCCCTATGGTGACCCATACAATATGGAGTCAACTTTCCTAGCACACGGACAAATAATTTTAGGCTAAAAGTACTGTTAACTAAGTCTGTACATGCAGCAGCTAAATTGTACTATGTTTGTATGTTTGCTCTGATATAACCTACTATTTTAATTTTTCAGTATGCCAGCAACTTCCTGTGGCCGTTCAAGCTAAACAACCCGACTGGTGGCTGGCGCAAGAAGACTATCCATTATGTGGACGGCGGTGACTTCGGAAACCGCGAGGACAAGATCAATGAACTATTGAGAAGGATGGTTTAATAAATACACTTTAATTTTACTACTGGCTTTTATTTGTCTGCAAACCTTTTCAAATAGGAAGTTGTTTATGACCGACCGATAGAAAGCGTTTTTTAAATTAAATCATATTTTTATTCGATAAATACCAAAAAGTAATCGTTAATTAGGTAATACAATATATCCGATTCGTTTCGTAATGAAATCTTAATAATTGTCATCTAATTTTTTTTAACGATATTCCAATTTTAATATATCCTATTTTAAGCGCCGGTTATTTCTAAGCACATAAGTGAAAACCGCATGAAAATCCATTCAGTATTTTAGGAGTTCAGTCATAACAAACAAAGTGTATAAAATGATCAGCGGCTAATTTTAAGCCAACCTGTGTGATTATTTTTTTGATATCTTGCAATTACAGACTTCCTTATCTCTACAGTTTTATTATATGTATAGATACGCGTCAATAGTTCTGGTATTGCGTTATCTAGGGTACCCAAGATACAGGCTTTTGCCTAGTTTGGGGCCCGTTGGATTCTTTGTACATATAGTATAACAATAAATCTAATCTAATATTTTTGTAATAATGATAAACACTTAAATTTTTTTCTGGAAATAAATTATTCTTGTTCTTATATCTACTCTGTGATGTTTATTTTGAAACTAGCGTAATTCTGTTGTACATTGAAAAATCAAACTTCAGTTGCTATACCCTAGTTTTTTTATTGTGTGGAAACTTAGGGTCAACTCACATAGAGCGGCAAAATGCTCGAGCAGTTTTTAAGTGCTATTGGAATATAAACCTTATTCCATTTAAACAATGCTGAAAACAGTATGCAACATTAAAATCTTACCTATTTTAACGTTGCATACTATTTTCAGCTTTGTCTAAATAGATTAAGGTTGATATTCATATAGCACTAAAAAACTGCTCGAGCATTTTGCTGCTCTGTCTGAATTGAGCCTTACAGCACAAAAAGTATTGAATCAGTTTAGAAAACCATAGCTATAATTGACTATAAAGTTAAGGGTTCAATGAAAGACTGCTGTAGGGTTAGCACGGCCGGTAGACAAAACTGTCTTTCCCCTGTTTTACTCCAAGCAAGTATGAAGAAAGTGACGTAAAACGGGGAAAGACAATTTTGTCTACTGTCCATGCTAACCCAGCTGGTGTATAATGGCATTGAAGCAATAAAAGAACACTGCATACTCGACAGCCTCTGTGGTGTCGTGGTTGAGCGGGTCGGCTTATAACCCGGAGGCGGCGGGTTCGATTCCCGCGACAGGAGAATTATTTGTGCACAGGAAAAAAAGCACAAGTACTTGTTCTGTGTCTGGGTCCTGAGTGTTGTGGGACCATGGTCCTCGTAGTTCCTGTTGGGCGTTATTTATTTATTTAAACGGTTGAACAGATTTTCTTGAATCACATGGTACACAGTGGAATAAACTCGTATTCATAGAGTAATCTTTTTAGATGCTCGTATTAAGGGTACCTACAGCTGTTTCCTGTGATATCCAAAACAAAAACTACCAGATATGTAACAATCTAATAATTAACATATACGCTAATAGACCTAGGATGTTTTGTAAGATAATCGTTGTGAAACTAATATCAGCAAAAAGATTCTCTCCGGCGGGGAATCGAACCCCGGTCTCCCGCGTGACAGGCGGGGATACTTACCACTATACTACCGAAGACTTGTTTGGTGGTAGCAAAAATAACGTATCTAAATTATAAAAGCAAAATCTAAAGTGGTTCTTCAGTTGTTGCAGTGCAGTGAAGTGGCGTTTGTTTTGTAGTTGTAGGAAATTAATATAAAATAATTAATTACAGAAATCATTTTTATATATTTAATATCACATTTTTCTGTCCATTTCTAATATGTAATGCAGTTTTTTTAAATAGGTAGGGCACCAATAACATTCTTCTCAAATTGGTCTATCAATGGCAAAAACTCTTCTAAAGTTGCAGAGCTTTTGATGTAGTCCTTTACTGTTTTCTGTAGGTTCTGCAAAAAGGTAGAAATAAATATTTAATTACTAGGTATATTGTTAACTATTAATTTTCTACTAGGTACTTTAAGTGACAGGAAGACATTGTGAGCCCTGGCGGATGTAGCGAAGCCTTAGCTACATAATAAGAAAGAAAAACTGTTTATTTGCAACAACTAAGAGATAAATATTAACAGAAATTAACAAAAAAGAACATGGCCTATGCCTGGAACCCATTCAAAATCAAAGTGTTTTATTGCAAATAGGCAATTCATAGCACTTTTACAAGTAAAATGAGATTAGGTATTTAAAATATTTAAATTATTGTAAGTACTGAGCATATTAAATCGTGTGCAATGTCAAATATTATATTATAATATAGCAAGCCACATTAAATTCTCTTTTCCACTACAGGTGCAAGCAATCTGATTATACGATGGATAAATACATAGAGATTATAAATATTTGATACAATATTTTTGACTGGTCTGTTAGCTCAGTCCGTAGTAGCTCTGCCTGAACTATGTTGTGGGTTCAATTCCCATCCAGGACAAACATTTGTGTGATGACATTGATGTTTGTTCTGTGTCTGGGTGTTATATTGTATTCTATGTATGAATTTACAAACAAAAAAGTATCAAAGTATTCTATCAATCATCTGGTTCCAAAATGCCATAGTACAAGCTATGCTTAGTTTGGAGCTTGATAGCGCTGTGAAATGGAAAAAAATATTTACCTCAGTAGTAGCATACAATGTGTAGCTAATAAACTCTTTTCCAGGTTCATCAGTTTTATAATCATTATAGATCATATTGGCAAAGAAATTCCTTATGTTAAAAGCCATCTTTGCATTGCAACCAGTAACTTTGAGCAGGGGGTTGGAGAACCCATCATTTTGGATTTGTATTTTCAATCGATCATCCCCAATAGTAAAAAATATATGACATTTCGATTTAAGAAATTCTTCTGCACTCCATAGTTCAATGAGACATTTAGTTTTATAATGACCTAAATACCTTTTGCAATATTCATCAGATTTAAATTTGTGTTCGTAACCATCTGGTAAGTTTACGTAAAATGTCCATTCTTTGTCCGGTCCCTTCAATGAAGAGGTATTTGTAAACTGCAATAGACCTCCGTATTGAACAGAAGCCATTTTTGTAATTAGATTTTCTGTTGTATCCTTAGGTTTCTTCAAAGATTTTATTGCCATCTTATTGACTGTTTTTATAAAATGTTCAGATGACAGTAAAACATCTTTTCTGTACAAAACTGACCACTGTTGTTTTTTATCTAATGCTCCTGGGATGTTGACAACAATTTTTATGTTTACGTTGATTTCTAAAACACTATTCAAAACAACTGGTATTAAGAAGCTGACCGTCTTTAATGGTTCTTTCATTTGAATACAGATTGTTTTTAATATTTGTTGTGGTGATGATAATGTTATATAAAATCTTATGCTGTCCAATAAATGGGATATAACATTGTTTAAAGTATTGTAAATGTACGTATTTACAATTTTGACAAGACACAGCCAAGTGTCCGCTTGAAAATATTCATGGATATCCTCTGTAATCGTAAACTCAGCACCGTTAGCTTCATCATAACTTTCAAATACTATCACACTGCTTTCAATAGCTTGGCCTACAACGTCTTGTCTATTTGATAGCGACAAAACAGTTATGTAATCTTGTTCACGGTTCAACTTCTTTACAAGGTCATTGTTGTTATCAATTTGCTTGAATAATTTGTTCAAACATTCCGAATTGTTCATCAATTTTTCAGCGGAACAATATTCATCTGCTGTTTCAGGAAACAAATAAATGCTTTTGTCTTCAAGTGAGAATTTGTAAATTAGATTACTGAATGTTACACATACAACTGGTTCCCCACATTTTTCAAAATCTTTGGTGTTGGTTACGAAAAATTGTGTGAATTTGGTATCATTGGAAAATGTGTTCTGTGTCTTCCACATAGTGACTCCATCTGAGTACATTATAGAGTCTTTTAATACAATCATTTTGTACAATGCTGTATTGAGATGTACTATATCCGGTGCCTTCGTTATGTCATTCAAAGAAAGTCTTATTAGTGTACCCATTGTCAGTCCAATAAGCAGATACAAGTTTACCGAGTCAATGATTTCCATATGGCTTATCTCCACAGGACATTGATATAGTTTTACAAGTGTGACTTCATTTTCAACCATTTTCGGTGAAAAAAGACAGCCATATACAGAAAGTTTGTCTAATGAAAGCACAACCAAGTTGTATATGTTACTTACTTTCTCTTCAATGTTAAATAGCTTTTGTAAATGTTCAATAATATCTTTATTGGTTGTGTAACTGGTCAGTATGTATTTTTCTTTTAAGTTTTGCTCTAGTGGCCAGTGTTCGCTATTGCTTATTAGAATAATTTTCTTCTCTAATTGAAAGTCTGCATTTATTTTATGAAAGCATAGGAAGTGTGTTCCAGCATCATATTTTAAACTTAGAATGTAGTCTTCTTTGTACCGTATGCAAGTTTTGACACCTTTGTCTCGGGGTTGAAAAGCTATTTTCAAGAGGTTTTGTGTTGAGTTTTTGAATTTGAGTGAAGTAATATGAATGTTACCATTGCAGTCGAGGCAAACGAGAAAGTTATTTGAAGCGATAATAAGGTGTATTTGAAATTCGGGCATAAATGTTTTCTCTGGTGATTTCAAATCCATGTCTTTGTAAACGAATATTTGGTATTTATTCCACAGAAATATTGTTGAGTTTGAAAAGTTGTAAACAATGTTCAATGTATCAAACACCACTTGTTCGCACTTGTAACACGTTTTGGCAAATGTTTCTTCATCGTCACTATTCATTTTGTCTAATTTTTATAGCACAATAGAAGTCTCAAGTAAAAACCGTTTACAACTTTGCGACATCGCTAAAATAAGTAAAAAAATGTACGTGTCGCAGGCCACCGCGCCGCGCGCCGACCTTTTTTTAAAAAGTTTTTTTTTTCCCCTTGTATTTTGGCTCCACACATAGTGTATTTAGCCAGTGTCAAATATTGTAATTTTTCATCGTGTTATGGAATATTCCACGTATAAGTCTTTGTCACAGTCTGGGTAGTCATAGTCTAGTTTAAGTCAGGTAGTCATAGTCCAGTCTAAGTCATGCCCTAGTAATGTGATGGCAACTTTACTAGAAGCTTCTATGGAATTTTGGAAGCAACACGAAAAACCACGTTTCACCACATTATATAACTTGCCCACACTCATGCTCGTACATTCAGCACTTAATGCGTAAAACGCCACCAATTTTAAACATTAACACTGAAAAAAGCACAAGTTTTGAAAAATAATACAATGCAACGACGCGTCGCGACGTGAACTTTTTCGCATTCCCGCCAAAACTCTTTTAAAAAGTTTATGTTTCTTGGTCGGCGGCCTGCAACCACAGACTGCCCACACGCCACAACCCACAACAGGCACAGATTAGAAATTAACATGCTAAAGTCATCTGTGACTTCTGTGAGCTACGATCACTTACTTTACTTTTAGAAAAAAAATTCTGATTTCCTGGCACAGTTTCCCAAATTCATAAGGGATATGAAAAATCACAGTGATGAAATGACAATGATTTTAAAGTAGCAATCCTTTCCAAGCTTTTGGACAAAGCTATTCATTACTATGTTATTACTATGCAGCCACTCACCTGATGGCGCTGTACACCAACTATTTCGAACACTCGAAATCAAAAGTGCTTATCACGGATTGTTTATTTTTCAGGACACATTCGTAACTTGTTTAGTTCCATTCATCCAACTATTCGATCTTAACCGTAATAATTGATTTTTTGAACCTTTGTTTCAATGAAATGTTGCATTGTAACTACACACAAACCCACCCTCTCACACGCCTACAACATTAGGCACATTTAGGCATTAGGCATAAAGTTTCCACTAGAATATAAAAGTAGGTACCTATTTATTTTAATTGCCAACAGGTGAGATGTTGTCAAACAGTAGCCCATTCATGCATAAAAAGAATACGTAGGAATAGGTAGGTATATTATATGGGTGAAGTTACGCGACACTAGGCGAAGCATGATAGAATAAAATATATAAAAAATAGTTCAACATCATCTTTTAATTCACAAAACTAAAAATTACTTACAGATCCATATGACAAAGATCTTAATTCATTTTTTTAAATCTGTTATGAAAGCAATTTCCAAAACGATGTAATAGTTTGTGCTAAAGTTCTGTTCCGTGATAAATTAATTAACAATTATTCATTTCACTAACATCTGTATTTGCATTTCGTAATAATATTATTAGGTATTGATCGTTTTATTTGGTTGGACGATAAAATTGTAGTTTTATGTGAGTATCGGCTTCACATTGAAAACTAAAAAGGTTAGGTACTCTTAACGAATTCAACTGATGATGGATGACTTTGTAATAATCCGATTATATTATACAGCATGTATTTATATGCACTAATATTTTCTGAAAGTAGGCATCATGACCAATGACTATGCATGATAATAACATTAGTATCCCTTAGTAATCTGTGGATAACATAAACAGCTTTCTGTAAAAATCTATTAAAGATTGATACCCATCCGCACTAAAGTTTGACAGCTCATAATTTCGTCCTTATCTCACTAGGACGTACCCTAATCTGTTGCATAGAGGGTTTCCACGACTACGCTGTTCGTAGCAGTAATTTCTATTATATTTTAATGAAATAGAAGTAAAACAGCGCGTAGCTCTGTTATAAAGGTGTAATAATAACAAGTATCCAAATTCTATATACAAATACGAATATCAAACACATTTAAAAAGAAAAAGACCAATAAAAAAGGTTATGTGGTGGCTTTAGAGATGCCACAGAGGGATAATGTGCAAATCTAGGATCTGTTAAATTTTAGTGCAGACTGGCGTGATTGAAGAATGAGTCAAGAATATTGTAATAATCGTGTATCTATAACTTAACCAAAACGTATAAGAAAGTATCGTATAATTTAAAAAAACTTACAGGCAAGGGCATAGCACTTTTTGCAAGTTATTATTTACATAATATTACGAACAGAATAAGGTGGAGCGCAAGAATGACATTAATGATAACAAAAGTTAAATTCTAAGTAGGTACCTACAACTACAAGTTGAGTAGGTATTACAACTTTTGGTAAAGCCCCGTGACATTGGAAGCTATGAAATAGAAAAACATTCATCATCAACAGCCTGAAAACGTCCACGGCTGAATATAGACCTCTCCCAGAGAGCGCCACATTGAGCGGCTGCTCGCCTCCTACATCAGTCGGCTCCCCATGGTTTTCACCAGATCGTCGGTACACCGAGTGGGGGGCCAGCTTACGCTGCGTCTTCTGGTTCGTGGTCACTACTCGAGAACCTTTCTTCCCCATTGGTTGTCAGTTCTGCGAGGGATGTGAAAATAATTATTAATTAAAAAAAAAAGTATAAATATGTGGTAGGTACCTACTCAAAACAATACTTAAAGTTATGAACCTACTTATGTTTTCATTCTTGCTATCTACAAACTCAGATGTTTGATAAAAGTTTAAATTAGCTTATAGATGCAAATTCAAAATTTCTATAGGCATAATAATGAGTACAAATAAGGTAGGTAATAGGCCCGTGCAATGAATAGAAAATAAAAATGACGTCTTTTCATAGCAAAGGAATTGATACAAAAGTCAGTGTGTGAGATGTATTTATTTTGTAATAAGTAACCCTTACTGTTCGTATATTTATTTACAAGCCACAATAAATATTAGATTACAACGTCGGAAACCCATTGCGGCCGTTTCCAGTTTAAAACTAATTGGCACACTTTCACATTGAATTACTAGCAGAACTAAGTATTTAAATTGCTAAAATTACAAATTACTAGCTAAAGAGGTTTTTGTTTCTCATTTAATATTAATTTATGAACTTATATACAAACCTGGCTCATGACAAAATAAATAAAAATATAAAGAGGTTAAAGGTTACAATTTAGTGAAAAACGTCAAATTATTATCGTTTCACGTAATGATGAACCTTTGTTAAATCCATGCCAATAGCACCTTATAGTAGGTAAGTATAAAAAACAACAAAAAAATAGAGGTTATTTTTTTTATAATATTATTATCTACACATTGTGTGTGGATTATGTGGATAATATTATGAAACATTATTATGTATGAAGTTAAGTACCACATTATTTTGATTTGTCCTGGCTTGGTATTCGTTAGTAGCACATTTAGTGCACGTACACTGTACAGGCACTATTTATATATTACACAATTATGATTCAGCACAAATCATGTGACGCCTTGCCAAGGTCTCAACTAGCTTTTTTCGCTATTAGTGCTAAAGGTTGGCAATGGGTTTCAAATTACTGCAGCATAAAACTGTACCTACAGATACATGCATGAAATTATTGAATATTCTGGA
Source organism: Ennomos quercinarius (assembly GCA_910589525.2). NCBI lineage: Eukaryota > Metazoa > Arthropoda > Insecta > Lepidoptera > Geometridae > Ennomos > Ennomos quercinarius. The sequence goes on from OU342510.1 coordinate 7,822,826, forward strand.
CTTACTAAAATATTGTTTACCAACGGGATATACATGCATGCACGGGGGCATGTAGTTTATTTGTTTCGAGTTGCCGACATTTCTGTACTGTTGCAAGCACCATGATCACGGATGAACTGAAGATCTTGCGGGTAGATGATAACAAGTTATGGGCAAACGTAGTGGTCTACCCTCCTCCAAAAAAATAAATCCAAATAAATTACATGGTAATAAATAATATTTTAGCAATGTTAGTGACCATGGGAGTTTAAAATCTTATATTCTGGAATTTTAATTTGAAATACAGCCAGTCTTGTCATTACCATTTAAGACTTTTAGTACAAACTTAATGATCATAATTTAAAAATTATTATACAACTTGATATGTTCACGTAATGCGGTGGATGTTAACATTACACGCTATTTAAATTATTTTATTTAGTTACAAAATCATGCTTGAGCTGAATTAATGAATATTTAATAATAACTATAAATGCTTAAATTAATACTAATTGTTTAACTTTACTCTATATTTACAATTTCTCACAATCATGAGTATTTTAATTGCACTTTATTTGTATGCGCGCCACAGTTCATAAAAATAAATACGCAATAATTATGGCAGTATTCTTAGCCAGCAATTTAAAAATTCTGATTAGAGATTTTATTATTGCTGGCAGAATATGATAATGTTCGTTTATGTTTAGGTAGCACATTGTATCGACGTTGCCGCCGTGCCACTTGTGTTACTTCTTGATGTCCGGGTCCATTTTGGTTTTGTCCATTGTCGATGAGACCATACCGCTTTGGGGGTACAGTTTGTCTAAGTGCTTCAGAGACTCGTTCAGGAAATTCTGTAAAAATAAATAATGGTAACTTAAGTACATTTTTGATACAGACAAAGTTAATGATGACTAATTACTAAGTTGATGAATGTGGAGAAACCATAATTGTTCTCTTTACTGAAACCAGACGCTAAAGAATTTTATAACCGGATTGTTGATGGAATACCTGCCATCTGAGCTATAAATGCCACAATTATATCAATACTAGATAGCTGTTGTCCCAGGATCATATTCTACACGCGTAGATTGCAGTTTCCCGGGGTTCAAAATATCTCTATAGGTAGCAAACTTTATCAAGATTGGTTTGGAATGTAAATAGATTATACGCTGGGTTAATACATACGTTTCATATGCGAGTAACAGCACGTGGCGCAGCTAGTTTGATATAAAAAAGGTTGCCCACCTGTATAGCGGTGAGCGCGGCGACGATGGCAGGCCCGCCGAAACCGTGCGAGATGAGTGAGAAGTGTGTGAGGTGACGCTGGATGGCCGGCTCCAACAGGTGTGGCGGCCGCGTGTTGCACAGCGGCGACCGGTCCTGGTTCAGTAGGTCCATCAGCTCCTTTGTCACCTGGATATCAAGCTAGCTTTACACACAGAACATCTTGTATCAGTCAAGTTGCTGTAAGGAATTCGAGTTCCTACCAAGAAGCTTAGATAAAACTCTGGAGAACACATTGCAAACCACGCTTTGAAGCAAGGGAATGTGGCTTTGAATGATGGTGTTTTAATTATCAAAGCTTTTTGATTCCTCCTAATGGTATAAGTACTTACATTTTAAGTATTAGCCATTAGCGCTGTATGGCTGATGTACAGTGTGAGGGTATATTTCTGCATAACTAGCTCATCGGCATTCCTGAGCTCATCGGCAATATGCGAGTTTGAGCTTAAACCGTTCCAGAAGAAGATGAATGATTTGTTCTACTTAGCAGAATAGCTTGTTTTAATTTCGTATATGAGTGAAATCAGTCGAACGAAGGTAAGAGGTTGAAATATGTGAGACCCATGACCCCTGAATGAAGACTACAAGTAAATCCTCATTTTTTTTTCTTTTTACCATTAGTTAGGTATCAATATAGAATAATAATAACTTATATTTATTGACCTGTTTAGTGGCTTGAAGCAGGTCCCTTCTACGTCTGGCATCATGTTCGGCGTACTGCCTCGCTAGATATTCTGCTAATGCCCGCGCTGGAAACTCCGTCTCGCAGACGTAGCCAAAATCCCGCGCGAGATGGACTGCTTCTGCTATTTGAAGTAAAAAAGACAAGACAAACAATTAATGGCCATATTGAATAATTAATCTTGTGGGTGAATTAGTTAGGTATACTAACGTGTGGTAATAATAATCATCATATTATTAACTATAACAATTTATTTAAGTAGGTACCTTAGTAGGAACCCTTAATTCATAGAAAGTATTCTACAAACCTTCTACTAAAGACGTGAGCAATGTGACGTTGGCCGCTTTCCGCCGTCCCGCAGGCAAATTGAGGCCGATCTTTTCGAGTTTTTCTCTTAGCAACCGACCCCCATTTTTGCTTTTTGCTCTGTAATGAAACGAAATAATTATATTGTTAGAACCATTGACCTGAAACCTATTAGATGTTTAAAGATTGCAAGATTCAAAGGTACATATAACATAATATAGCTAGGGTAAAATAGTTGCACTGCGCACAGTACATAAATAATAAAACTTTTGTATTTGATTGTACTTCTTGTTCAGCTACTGCCCGGTAGATGGCGCTAGTATTACAAAAACAATCTAATACAAGTGGTAATAATTACGTTTTGTTTTCTATTTTGCTGAAAAATATTGTTTTCTGTTGTATATCTTATATTTTATAATGTTTAACATAATCATGTTCGTGAGTCAAATGCACCTTTTTTTCTAGTCACGTCTTTGGTTTTTATAGCTTTTTCTTTGAGGGGGGAAATGTCGTCGCACTTCCCTGCCACCACAGGGGTGATGGCAGGGGGTATGTGGGACTCGAATCCACATACCCCCCCGTGATCCGTCCACCGCACTGGGCCTCTGCGCCAGCGGGTACACCCGGGGGGTGCGGGGAACTTTCCACCTCGGTTACCCACCAGACGCGTGGGGCCGTGTAGGTGCGGCGGAAAGTTCCCTGACTATCCGTCACCGACCGCATTACGAAGGATGTAGAAGGCACGCAAAACTCTTCCTTCGTCCCCTGGTTCGTTTGCGCCGGAGAGGGTCAGAGTTGGCATCGTTCTCCCTGACCCGCTCCGCAGCCTCCTTCTGCGTCATCGCCGCCTCGCAGATGGAGACTATAGTCTGCCACACTTTCTCACTGCCCAGCATGGCGTTCACTACGCCCGGGAGCGAGAGTGCCCGGCCAACGACCGCTGAAAGTGTGCGCCGCTCAGAATCCCAAGCAGCGCACACCTCCAGCATGTGGGGCGCCGTATCCTCCAGCGCCCCACGTTCGTGGTAGGCCAGGGTCGCCTCCCGTCTCGCAATCTGGTGCAGGTATTGGTTTTTATACATTTCACATCCTACCCACCTATGCATGAAATATAAAGTAGAATGCCTGATGACAGTTTTGTTTAGGTATACTTAGGTATAGTAGGTAAATATTATAAGTAGGTACCTAGATAGTTGTAGCAATTTAGTTGTCTAGGTAAAGGTATAGGTCCTAACTGATCTTAACCGTACATACACTTTTTTTTCTTATAGTTTGGCTCCACACAGTGTATTTAGCCAGTGTCAAGTATTGTAGTTTTTCATCATATTATGAAATATTTCATGTAAAGTCAAGTCTTAGTCACAGTCAGTCAGGGTAGTCATAGTCCAATCCAAGTCAGGTAGTCATAATCCAGTCTAAGTCATGTCCTAGTAAAGTAGTGGCAACTTTACTAGAGGCTTCTATGGAATTTTGGAAGCAACACGAAAAACCACGTTTCACTACATTATATCACTTGCCCACACTTATACTCATAATTCAGCACTTAATGCGTAAAATGCCACTAATTTTAAACATTAACACTAGAAAAAGCATAAGTTTTGTGAAATAATACCATGCAACGACGTGAACTTTTTCACGTTCCCGCCAAAACTCCTACATTACATACACTTTATATATTTAAGTAGGTATACTAAGTATGTTAAGGCACAGATAATTAACGATAGTAGGTCACAGATTAGAGAAAAAAACAATTGGTGTAGTAGGTACCTACAGTACTAGGTTATAGTGGTTATAATTATATAGTAAACTTATAAACTGCTAATGGACCGTTAAAGGAATTAGGCAGATTGGCACATCATTTGCATCAGAACAGCCAATCAAAATGTTTGACAGCTAACCGGAAGAAGACAAAGAGCGAATCAGCAACCGTCTATAGGAATAAACAAAAACTTAATCAGCTCCTATTCTTCTTTTTGTTCATTTGTTTGAACAGTAGCCCGACTGTTCTGGCATAGTTCCATTGAGCACGACTCATAATCCATTGGAAATTTACTTGATTGGAAAACTACATTCTCTGTCTCCTTTATCCTGACTGCAGATGAAGGAGATGGAGATACAGATATATGTTTTAGGTCAATACAATGCTTCACGTTCTTTTCAATTTTTAACAGCTTTTTAATGTTGCCGTTTAATTAGGTATTACGTCATTATAACAACGGTTAAATGGTAAAACACATTTCCAATTTTTCACTTAGCTAGATTTTGAACTGCAGATTTGACTGTAGTTTAAAGTACCTATAGTTTAAAGTTAACTGTAGATGGTGCGACCTGAAGTTACGCAGGCATAACATTTAACTATCTATGAATTCAGTTTGTTCTCATTTTGAAGAAAAAGATAAAACTCCGACCGTGAAGTGCAATTAAGATACTCAAATTATTCCTAACTTGAAATTCTGGGGTTCCAAAATCTCGCGGTTCCCTATTGAAATAGGCTCAATTTCGATGAACGCGCGTCTCGACCATTGCCAACCTAATAAATCTAGAAGAGAAATAAATGCCAAATGCAGGTTTTTTTTATACCAAACCATTAATAAGGAAAGACCTCCTTTATTAGTGGTTGGTGATTAAAATTAGTAGAGCCTATAGCCACCAAACGAATTTTGGTCTGATTCAACTCAACTATTACTTGAGCAAGGCTTATTATATCTGGTGGTAAGTGTGTGCAGCACATAATACAAATAATTAAAAAATGTTCGTAAACATATTAATAAGATGGGATCCGTTGGGACCCTACCCTTCCTTGTTGCATATGTAAGTTTTTAACGGGCTAATGCTCTTGGTCTCTACGTACCTTAACAGCGTCACTGGATGGGTTCGTAAAGGTACGTTTCTGACATGTAACGACTACAGTAAAGAAGCTAACGTGCGTGGGTCCGTAACATGGTAAGTCGGTACCTAGGTGTATCTATCTAGTCTTGATTCGTCTAATGCAACCTTTATTTAAAATAAAGTAAATTTTCCGACGAGCAGTCTAGGGGAAAAATTTCATAGCGTATCAACATCTTTGAATTTCGTGATGTATCACTGATGTCTTGCAGAAGCCAGCCAGCTTTGATTACGCCTCTGCGGAGCTATAGTACTCAGTGGCCGCTTCCCTTACCCTTATGCCCTCTCCCCTCTAGCCCCTTAGTAAGAATGCGAATAATTCCGAGAGAATATCGTTCATGGATAAGTATGTTGTGATTTGCTTTAATATTAAGATATTAGATGTGAATTTGTAGAGTGAAGTATTTCAGTTAGAGGGACGAGTAGAGTCAGCAAGAAAAGTTAAAGTATTTAGTATAAAATAATTATACTTACTTAAACGAGATGCAATTTTATTTTATTATTCCTCCACTTTCGATGGCTAAATGGATTTTTATATGGGTGTATATTATTTTTCTTTATAATTGGCTACTGTTTAAAAATTAGACTAACTAGGATCACAATCAAACAATTAAATAAAAAGAAGATATAAGATACAATTAAACTATAAAGACGCGATTTCTTTTACCTATTTTTTAATTTAAGAATAAACGATGGCTTTTATGAATGATATGAAGCATCAGTAAAGTACATTTCAAAAAAGTTATAATCTGTCTGGCAGTTTACTAACAAGCGGCATAAGCCACTGATAGCATTGTAAAAAAGTTAAGCTTGTATCGGAAACCAATAGAATCGGCATTAGCGCGCGTAAATACACCAATCTAATGAGATATTGAAGTAAAAAAATTGTCTATGATCAAATTATAGTGATGTTCCGTTCATTTATTTTTGAAAATCGTATTGCCGTACTGCCAACCGCTCTATAAACTACGAAAGAGCCAAAGATGCATCAATATTATGCGATGGGCAATTGTTTCACTAAGTGGAATGCTGGGAGGATTTCATCATCAAAAGTGGGGTGTGTTGTTTAAACTAGCTCAAATAGCATCGATTTGGATCCAACGCGATCTTATGCGATGGGCAATAGTTTCACTAAGTGGGACGGTGGGTACATAGGCTTTCATCATCAAAAGTGGGGTGTGTTTAAACTAGCTCAAATAGCATCGATTTGGATCCAACGCGATCTTATGCGATGGGCAATAATTTCACTAAGTGAGACGGTGGGTGCATAGGCTTTCATCATCAAAAGTGGGGTGTGTTTAGACAAGCTCAAATAGCATAGATTTCAATACTTGCTAAAGTAGAGGATATAGGTAAGACTACGACCCGTAGTAGAAAGAACCATCAGCACCCTCAGCCGTCAATCAGTGCTCAAGAAGGGCTAGATTTCAATAATAAAATGATCATTGGCCCTATGTATAGAGTCTATCTATTGAGAGATAGCGACCAACCAGCCAACTATTTATTTTTATTCACTGAAAAACGATTAAAAAGTTCGATTTTGGAATATCGATTTCTCTAATAGAATAGCTTGGTGATGGTGGTAGGGCTTTTCCTTGTGTAGGCACGCCTTTAGTACTTGATTATAGGTGTGTTGTGTCCACTTTGCTAGGCGTAGCGTGGTTACTGTACTAGGTACTACGTATTCTGTGGCGTGGTCACGGCGTGGTGGTAGTACTGGCCATAGCTATATGTATATATCGGTAATTTTAATTTACTGCACTTGGCAAAATGTAGTTTTTCACCAAGCACAACACTATTTATTATTTATTTATTTTCACACGTCCGCTTAACCAGCGACAAAAGAAGACCGCTAACGAGCCAAACAATAAATTTGAATTTAGAATGGAAAACTAAATCGAATGAATCGACAATTTCGAAAGAGAATGGCCATCGAGTACTGTGGACAGCTAGGCAAATATGTTGCTACTTTAGAACTATGTCGCTATAAGAAGACGTGCAGTCTTAGAGGTTTCTTTGAATGGTAACGTCTCTATTATTAAGCCATGGTACTAAATTGACATGGTATTGATTATACTCACTTGTATCGTCCATCCGATTAAAGAGATTATCAATCAAGTAGGTACACCTCTTTGATTCCAGTAAGATAATTATGACGAAAAATTTACCGTTGCGTTTCCCACATGTCTTTTTACAGGGTTGCCATTTACTAGACCGACGTACCCAATTTTTTTATACTCTCACAGAAAAAGATAATAGTACAGTACAATAAGTTTAGTATACGCTATAGGTACCACAGCCAGTACCATGTTTATAATGTACAACCACAGACAACAACAATAGATATTAGAAAAGTTATTTTTATTTTTTAATTCTTACAATTTTTACAACGATTTAAATTAAAAACCTAATTGCTCAATATAAAGACATTAATTAATATAATAATTATTGTAAGGTTATGTTATGGTCTGTTTGACTATGAATAAGTAATAGCCCGATTCGTATTCTCGATAAGTAGTAGCCCTAGAATTTTATCTCGTCATAATCGAATTGACATCAAGTAACGAGTCATTGTAATCGATATTCTAGTATTCGATTGCCAAGTGTGGTTTATACTAGACTGTGCATGGGCGGTGAGTGATAAAGAGCTCTTTAATGCTTCTGTCGTCCTGGGAACGGGGTCACTTAGATTTTTAGAGTTCCGTTAAATAAAAAATTGATCCATAGACACGTATCTATACATTTATTCGAATGGCCTTTGCATGGCTATCGAGAGCCTTTGGGGACCGATTCAGAAGTGTAGTGGTCGAGTTGATAGAGAATTTCGAGCGAAAAATGCAACGTGGTAGAGCATACTTGCACGAGTTGCCATCAATATTTAACTAAAATTTAAATGAGAATCAGAGAATGACTGAGAATGAATCATAGGCAGTAGCGTTGTTTTCTCGGAACGCTATTAAAATTATGATTTCAAATGTTACATACAAGTGATACAAGGTAACAAAGCTTTTAAAAGTATCAAAAAAAATTCGTGCCAAGTATGGTTAGGCTTCGGCAATCTTCATAATTTTCAATAAAAAAAAATATTTGCACTCTTTACTATTTAATAACCATGAATGAATGATGTACTATTATATAGACATTTTTTGCTAATTAATTCAATTGCATCATCCGTATAATAAAACCTGTGCTAGACGGATACAGTGTTCATAATTTCAATAATTTCGATACTATACTTACCCTATTTTTTTATTACACGGACTAAACTGACATATCGAAATGTCACTTGTGAAAATATGCTGCCACCTTCTAAGCCATAGCGATGAATCTGATTCAGCTCCTACAGTTCAAAAGAGCGGAACTATAATTTGCCACGACAACAATGACACTTCTTTTAGTTCGAAATACTCTCGCCACCAATTTTTTGGTGCTAGACAGATACGATTCTTCCGATACACAATAAAATGTTAAGTACTAAAAATGATAACTTGTTCAAACAAACACGACTCACCTGCGCGGGCAGGGGGCGAGGTAACAAAACGAGACAAAGTCATACGAAATTACAAAGAACAGAGCAGGATGCAACAAAAGACATCAACGGGTTCCCGTGATTTATTAAAAATTCATAGTATTTATTGGAAATTAATGGTTGAAATACACCACTAATTTTCGTATGAGGGGAAGTTGTATCATTGGTCAACTGGATTTATAGTCAATGGTGCTAGCCAATGAGAACTCTACAAGGTGCGCAGTGATCGTGCTTTATAGGTTGTTGGTTAGGTCATTTAATTTTTACTGACTCTACTGCACTGCAGCATAACATATTCAGTGCACTGCAGTGCTATAAAAAGATCACCAAGATAATGCTTCACTTCGTATGTGATGCATCTTTTCGATAATAACTAAAAACCTAACCTAACCCAAAGAGGTATATGTACTACATACTAGAGAAGCTATTCAAAGCACAAATAGTTGTCATTTTTTGTATAATTAAACTAAAATCCACTACAGCGCTTTACGAGATTAAATCGTCTAACCAACGATCACAACACGCAGCGCTAGTGCTATGGCACATTCGGATCATAATTTTTACTGCTATTCACTGCTGCACGTGCAGGTGCTTTGAGAGCTGAGCGTCGTATGAGCGAGAAGATGCTCATTGGCATATTTGCAATGGTTGACAATGCAAGTTAGAGATGTCCTGTCTGGTGTATACATAGAAGTCTTTGACCTAACCTAACTTTTCCTAACAGTCTGCCATAAGACCAAAAGGCTCATTGGTAATGATGCGTTGGTGGAAGCTAAGCTCCACAGTTTAGAGCATCGGCGTAAAGTTGCCAGTTTATCGGTTTTTTATAGACTGCATTTTAGAGCGTGGAAGAAATTACACGATCGATCTTATTCCTCCATTTCCCTTCTTTCACCGGACATAAAGGCGCATAAAAACATGGCACCAATATGGGTGTCGTGTTTTTGTTTGAAATTCCATCACCCCGCACTAAGCGTTTTGCTATGCAGTTTATAGTGCGAACAGCTAATGAGTGGAACACCTTGCCGGCGTCCTTGTTTCCAGCTGACTATGATCTGGGTGTCTTCAAGTCGAGAGTGAACCGGTATCTTCTAGGCAAGCATGCACCATCGTAGACTGCGTCATCACTTTCCATCAGGTGAGTGGCCAGTGCTTCAAATGCTTTGCCTATCAACAATAAAAAAAAAGTTTTCTAACCTTAACTCAACTAACCTAACCACTGGTTATAAAACTTTCGGTGTTCTAGGTAAAAAATACTAATCCAACATCGATACCAAATATCCATCAATAATATTCAATTGATTAAATCAATATAATGGCAACAATGAGGTTTTCAACTTTTTAAATTCGAAATTAATGGCAGCCAGCATTCTTAGCTGTTTGACAGCTAGTCTTTGTGCCAAGACGGCGTATAAAGTTTTTTTTTTGAGTGATTAATTTCTCTTTGTGTTTGTTTGTGCAATGAATAATTCGATTTATTGAATAGATTAGAAAGTATCAATTTTCATAGAAAAGCTCTTTAGCGTTTGTTTTGAATATTAGGTATATTTTACTATGAAACTATACCTTCAACAAATAAGAGTATTACGTAGGTAGGTGGTATTGGTATAAAGATACAGAATCCTACAAAATAGCTATCCATAACAACTATATGGTCGCACGTATCTATACACCGTGGAATTGAATTCGATATTTTTCTGAAATGTAGGTACTCAGTCCATGCTATAGATCAATATTACAGCGTTAAATTAAAATATAAGAGTAAAATAAATGCCTCAAAAAATAATTTGCCGTTAGCCGAAAAGTCTATTTCACACTACATGCTGCGTGCAAATGTTTCGTAGGTAACTAAAACACCTACACCGACCGCCCTCCCCGCTGTGCCGGAGTGCCAAATTATTACAAGTCGTAGGCCTTTTTTGTTAAGAATTTGAATTTGGACTAAATTTATAGTACCTAGTTTTACGTTTTACATTAGGTATAGGTATTTTTGTGTTTAGCTTTAAATAAATATTCTAAAGCATGGACTGAGTACATACATTTCAGGAAAATATCGAATTAAATATTTTATGATAGATAGATAGTTTCATGAGTTTTATTTTATAAGATCTATTTTAAGAAATTTGCACAAACCTATTAAAAGAGATGCAGTTATTTTACCGCCAATTTATTTGTAACGGTGCGGTGATACCATATGAATACTTCTATATTTTGCTGCGCGTACTTACTGGATGGACGCGCGGGGCGTTTTGACAACTCGCCTTGTTGGCGTAATGACAGCTATTATGGCAACTTTATACAAAACGCGGTATACGCTGTTTATGGCGTTCTTTTAAATTACTTAAGCCTTTAACATAGGCCAAACGCGTCTTTTTAACTAATCATACTGAAGAACCTATGAATTCTACAGACATGAAAAAAATATCACCAATAAGATCATTCTGCACCTGTACTTATCAATTGAACAAAATATTCGATTACAAGGTACATTATAAATAAAAAAAATACTTTTAGAACGCCTTTCCAGTCACACAGTGTACAATGCCGCGTAAAGGAAGATTGCGTCATTAAATATTTTTACACCCTCGGATAGGAAATTTAAAAATATACAAGCTCAATTGATCATTTTATTTTTAGAGCCAAAATTAAGTCTGTTTAGTAATATTTTGCGTTATTTTGCGGCGAGCCAAGGGCGAGGCCCTTGGCGGCGCGTGAGTTAGTCTGCCCCGGCATGTGCCAACGGGTGGACGCGCTGCTGTTTTATATAAAATATTTTAAATGTTTTTCTTATTTGTAAGAAAATTATCAATTAAACAGCCAATAAATAGGTATCGACTATACGAAAAAGTCAGTTTTAGAGCCATTTGATTAGTTCTTAGTGACTTTAATGTCAGTAAAAGTATTTGGAACAATAATAGATCGTATACACAGAAGGTCAGTATAGGTATTTTAAACTCTTTTGGCAGGGTAGGGTTCCAGTCGAACTAAATTAGCGTTAGGCCTCCCATACACGTTACATTTTATTGATCAATCATTGGGATTGATCAATTTTATTGATCGTTTAGGGTTAGTATTGGTCAATGTTTTTCGGTTTACAGTATGGAGAAAACATTGACTTAAGTGGTCTCGTCAATTTTATTGATCAATAAAATTGAACGTGTTACCATCACCAGTTATCAGCTTCTTCAAAAATGGTTCGGTTTCATTACGTCGTAATAAATAATCACAGATGAGTACACGGTTCATTAGGTTTCTTTCAGTGAGCTCGTGAGAGACCCAAATATCGAGCTTTTTTGTGTACCCAGTTTTTTTCAAATGCTACGCAATGCTGTTCTTCAGCTACGTCGTAACTACTGATATGCCGCTCTTGCTCCACTTTTTTTTAAAAATGGCATCCATTTTATCCGTAATAGGGCGACCAGAGCGAGGTGCATCTTTGACATCAAAATGTCCGGATTGAAAACGCTTAAACCAAATTTGTGCTACTCTCACAGACACTGCACTAGGTCCATAAACATCGCAATTTTTTTTCGTGGCTTGCGTTTCATTTTTACCTTTTTTGTCATAGAATTAAAATAAAACAGGAGTGAGTTTTGATTGACATCGAACTGACGTACAGCAATGGCGGACACCACAGAATTCCCACTAGTATAATTTTACAGCGCGTGCCCGCCTAGTTGTTTCTTGCTCCCACACAAGGTGCTGCCTGAATAAGAACGTCTCCCAAAATTTTGGGTAAATAATGGGTGATTGCGTTAGCTCTATCTATAGAGTAATTTACTTTGATACCTAAAAATTATGTTTTACCAGTGTTCATTGTTTCAAATTTATTGTAAAAACTAAAATGCAAGGTCAGGTGGGGTAAGTGAAACGAAGGAGTACCTAAGTGAAACCCTATCGTAATCAATAAATCACGCAGTTTAGCTCTATGCTATGTGGCGAAATGGTTTCAATGCTCTAACACACGCGTCACACAATCTTTCTGCTAGGTCATATAATAAAAAGAAATCTCTAAGTTTACAAAACACAGCTCGGTTGATGCCATGAAGCAATTTAATAGTGTTTATGTACATTTTTACACAAAAAAATGCATGAAAGGGCGCGTAATGTGCGGTTAGTATTTGCAGTCACAGACGACACAGGTAATAAAATCAATCAAATACCTACTACATTACAAATGTCCGATGGGCGAAAATCGCGTATTTCACATCAACAGCTGGAAGACGTCTAGTGCTGAACACAGGCGTGCCCATAAAACGCCATTTTAGACGCTGATTATAGAGAGGTTAGAGGTTTGCCATAATCACCTCGCTTGGCAAATGGCTTGTCATCGCAGAAGATTATAATGTTCCAAAGAGAGTGCTACTACCCATTCTCTGGATAGCCCCTTAGTCTGCTCTTAACGGCACCCACAGAAAGAGATGGAGATTCTGCGCTTATAAAGTGCTATAAAGATACTATGCAGCTATTATTATATAAGTAGGATAATAATTGCGGATAACAGCCTACAAAATAATCAAACCCCAATGTCAACCTACCGTCAGAATATTGAATCGGAACGTTTCTGTCAAAATCGTGAACCATTTTTAAAGTGATGTTTCATTCATGCAAATTGTATTTTCAGAAATTATTTTCTTGAAAAGTATTTATTGCCGTCATTTGCCATTTCAGATTAAGGCTTTCTATGTGTAAAAAATTAGCGTCCTAGCAGAATTCACAAAGTGGACAGATGTGCAAGTATGTTTCACTTACCCCCTCTGACCCTAAATATAAAATGATATATTTTACTTTATTTATTTATTTAAGCACAAAACAAATTACACCTGCACCTGCGTCCATTGAGGCTTTTCCTCTCCCATTTCTTTCTTCCTTTGGATAGGGCTAGGGCGTAAAACTAACTAACCGGGTCGGGTCTGTTAGTCAGTCAATAAAACTGTTTATTTCGCACAAAGAATTATAGCCAGGCTTTTGCTGAAAATGTTTTATGAACACATCACTCGTATTTTTCTACTTTAATTTTGAAATGAAACTTGCATCTTCCATTATGTATATTTGTTATTTATTATACAAACTTCCAATACTAGTAAGTGTCATATGTCTTGACGCCACTGCTGCTCAACGGGAATTAACTGCTTTTTCGACATTTTCGTAATGGCTGGACTCCCCAGCAAACTCAATTTTCTTCGAGCGGAACCATCCATGATTGGCTGATGGTACCAACACTACCAACCTATCAAGTATCAACCAATCATGGCCCTTCTGACAGTTTGCCAACCAAAAAAGTCAAAAACACGTCTTAATTTGTAAAAGTAAGTATCTATTAATACATTTCATGACACTTTACTTTTTCTACGTTATAGAAAACCTGCCCAAATATGCACGATTAGTAGGTCCATTACAGGTAAAATATTTATTAACCTGAAAAAGACCAACACATGCATAATATGCATAATGTAAATATGCATTTGCATATAGTCAGTTCTCTAATTATGATCAATATAGGTGAATAACTTGTATTCGAACACAATTTCGTCATTCTCCCATACTTCCGGGTAATTTGCAAGTTTGATTGTTGGCAACACTAAGCTGGTTTTGTGTATTGATTGCATCTCAATAATTTTATCGAAAAAGCAAAAAATTAGTGGAATAATAACAAGCTTACTTGTGAAAAGTGATCCCCTGAGTTTTTTTTTCATACTGCTATGATTCCGACAACTTTTCACAACGCAAGACGGCATTTTCATTTTTTCTAAGCGTCTTGGGCGACGTCCGGAGCAGTAATGGTAGGCGATAGACTTCCTATGATGTGAGTGTGTGCGTGTCCGCTTGTACTTATTAGCGTTCCAACTTCTTAAGGGTACCTCGGTTCGGGATCAATTGGGACTCCGTCCTTCTTTTTTTATTAGGTCCATGTTTTTTGTAGTAAAATTTTAAAATGTATCGAGTTTCTTCATTAGATTCACTCATCTTCACAGTACGAAAAACCAATAAAAATCACACATTTTCCTAATTTGAATATGGAATTATCTTCTTTAAAATTTAAACTTTTAATGATAAAACCAGCCATATACAAATAGTACAGCCAATGAGATTTTATTACAAGTTCATACTTACTATAATGCGAAAAGACTTTTTCCCCAACCTAATAATATGAGTTAAAGTCACAAAAGTTTAAAAAGTGTTACGATTGATTGTATTTTGTAAAATATATTTTAAATCTTGCTTAATTTTATTTAATGCAAGCCTCCAAAATAATATTTTTTTATGTATACTTAGATACTTTTTTTGATTGTAAATACATACACAGAATACAATACAACACCCAGCACCAGAACAAACATCTATGTTCATCACACAAATGTTTGTCCCAGG
This sequence comes from Ennomos quercinarius, assembly GCA_910589525.2. Classification (NCBI taxonomy): domain Eukaryota; kingdom Metazoa; phylum Arthropoda; class Insecta; order Lepidoptera; family Geometridae; genus Ennomos; species Ennomos quercinarius. The sequence continues at coordinate 7,837,867 of OU342510.1, forward strand.
TGGGAATTGAACCCACAACCTATAGTTCAGAAGGCAGAGCCATTACCAACTGAGCTATCAAGGCCATCAAAATGGAGCCCTCAAAAAAAATTTCTATACATTATCTTCAATGTACAGATTTGGACCTGTTACAGTTTTATTATAAGTAATATAGATAGATATATTATATAAGTAATAAACCGGGCACCATAATATTATTATAATAGGTAGATATATTTTTCACGGAGTTTCATCTGGAATTGTTTATCTTTGACAAACTCTAGCTCATTGTCAAACCTGCGAGTGTGGCGCCCCAGGTGGCTCTTATTAATAACTTTGTGTCCAACGCTCAAGGTCATTGGCGTATGTTAAGCTCTTAAGGCTGCTATATACGCGGATCCACATTCTCGCTCGCGCATTGCTAATTTTTGAAGATATTAAATAATTTAGGTAATTTACTTACGAAAAATCTGGCTAAACTATGTTCTCATGAATAACATTACATATACTTACTATCAAACAAACAATCAAAAATATCATATTAATCCAAACAATCCAAACAAGATTATATAAATGCAACGTGTTTTTTTCGTATCAAAGTATTTTTTTCATTTCTCGTATCAAAGTGTTTTTTTCATTCGTAACTTTTTTTATCTATGAATACTTGTTTGTACATTTTTGTTGAACATTTAGAATGTTATTCATAATTTCAGTTGTTTAGTGTGTCGGGCCAGTCAGTGACTGGCCCGATAGCTCAGTTGGTAGTAGCTCTGCCTTCTGAACTGTAGGCTGTGGGTTCGATTCCTACCCAGGACAAACATTTGTGATGAACATAGGTGTTTGTTCTGTGTCTGGGTGTTATATTGTATTCTATGTATTGTATTTACAAACAAAAAGTATCTAAGTATTGTATCAGTTATCTGGTTCCCATAGTACAAGCTATGCTTAGTTTGGGGCTAGATGGCGCTGTGTGAAATGTCCACACATATTTATTATTATTATTATTATTATTATTATTATTATTATTTAATATCTCCAAAAATAAGGCAATGCGCGAGCGAGATAGTGGATACTGGATATGCGTAAACAGCAGCCTTAATGCAAATTATTTAATATTTATTTATGCAAGGTGTAACAGAGGAATAAAGATTCTTATTTCGACTGGCCTGTTAGCTCAGTTCGTAGTAGGTAGCTCTGCCTTCTGAATCATAGGTTGTGGGTTCGACTCCCACTCAGGACAAACATTTGTGCGATGAGTATAGGTGTTTGTTTTGTGTCTGTGTGTTATATTGTATTTGTATTCTATGTATGTATTTACAAACAAAAAAATATCTAGAAGTATTCTATCAGTTATCTGGTTCCCATAGTGCAAGCTATGCTTAGTTTGGGGCTAGATGGCGCTGTGTAAAATGTCCACACATATTTATTATTATTATTATGCACTGTTTTATTTCATTTTTTTTCATTTTTTAATTATTTTTTTTTTCATTTTTTCTATTCTTTTTTTTTTTTTTTTTCATTTTTCGTTTTTTTACAATATCCCTATAAAAATAAATACCTTATTATTATTAATATTTATTTCATAAATCATTAAAATTAATACGTTTGCTGTTTTATGTCTTTCGAAACTGTTGAAGAAAAGGCTTAGGTAGTTATCATAAAACGCAAGCCACCAACAGCTAAAATGGTAGAATGTATTCGATACACTCACGGCCAGTAATCATAGATTTGTGTAAGATCACGTATCAACTAGGATGTACCTAAATCACTTCATACGGACCCCCAGACGGTCATTACGGCCTCTTTTGTAGAATAATTGGATTTTTTTATCGGCAGAATGACCAGACAGTTTTTTGTTAGGCCTACTAACTCTAACAGACATTTTGCCGATTTGAGATGCGATTGAGCAGTTTAGAAGTCTATTTATTTTTTATTCGCCAACTGCGAAAGTTCGAATTAACTGAATCTACTGCCAACCGAAGAGAACACACTGCGCTGCCAACATGAAGTGCGATTTCAGATTACCCACATTTTCAAATGTGAAATGTGTTTGGACGTAGAAGATGGCGGCATTCGTTTTCAACCCGAACTCTCAACCCGCGATCACTGCTGGAGTCATCATTAGTTAGCCTCAAACACTTTTACGGACAATGCAACTAGTACCTATGCCTTAAGACTATACCAAAAATAACCATCTAAAAACAAAAAGACAGCAACCATAGACAAAAAAATTTAATTGAGAAAAACCTCATCGGTACATGAATAGAGCTTAGAAGAAAATAAGCAAGTGTTTGTCAAATACACTTAAAACCTTAGAGTATAGACTAAAAGCAAAGAGGGATCATCAAAACGATATTGTACCTGATTGTTGAGTTTATATTTGTACCTACTGCTCACACGTATCGCTACGTCAGTGGCGAAGGAAAGAAACAAACATATAGTAATTAGCTACGCTTGCAAAAAGTCACCGTACCATTTTTTCGACTCGAGTCAACTGTTTTTTCTATACAAATCTGTCAGACTCATTCACATGAAAGTGTCCACTTCATATAAAAAGTGTCCAAAAAAGTGGTACGCTTGACAGATAATGACGTTCTCTCTATGCTTTTAGTCTATGCTTAAAACGCCAACTATGTTAGGAATGCCAATGCCAATCAAGACGATAAAAGCCGTCTATAAAATATTACAGTAGCTTCATGCCATCTCTAATAGTATTTCAAAAGTAACGGCTCTTCGATACAAGATAACGTCACAATGCCTCTAAGTACAACATCCGTTAATGATATTCAAGAACTCAGGTACAAAGGAAGTGTGGTTAACGAAAATTATCTCTTGGGGCCGCTAATAAATAACGCTGAGGCCACACAAGCACGGCTCTTCCATTTTTTGGATATTAAATAAATAGGGCATGGCAACTTGACAAGTACGTTTTTGACACAGAAACTTTTATTTCTAGGTAGGTGCAGTATTACCGGTGTATGGTGTATGGTGTATGAATTCAGTTTCGTGATTTTTTTCCTTAATCTGTGACACTTACCTACTCTTAAAACACATGTATTTGACTGTATTTTGAAAACATTACTAGGTGGTAGGACTTTTCTGCATAGTTCGTCTAGGTAGGTACCACCGCTTTGCCAGTTATTCTGCCGCCAAGCAGTAGTATGCAAGCACTACTGTGTTCCGGTTTGAAGGGCATTGTAGCTAGTGAAATTACTGGGCAAATAAGACTTTATGATCTGATCATACAGTCTAGTAATCTTATTACTATACTGTGTGAAGTTTCAGGATGACGCAGTGCATCACAGGCCTTCGGGCATTAGAAAAGCACTGGGCCCAACACCTAAAAAGACTGCTCCATTGAAAGAAGCTGATGGAACTATCATTACAGATAGTAACCGTCAGCTCTTCAGGTGGGTAGAGCACTACACCAAGCTTTACTCCGAGCCCGTCGAAATCGATCAGGAAGCCAGTGTCACGTGAAACTATATTAATTTAGAGTTCCAAATGATACCGCAATCTGTTATGGGTGGCCATGACGTTTAACATCAGGTGGACGACTAGCTCGTCACTTTATTCATTTACATAAAAAAGTGACCATCGCTTCCGACTAAAGGTAGCCAAGTAATTACAAGTAGATTAAATTACTCAGTCCATGAAAAATAAAATATTAGACAATTACCGCATCCACTTGCGGCCATTTTGAACTCTAACACGCGCGCACTCATTACTTTTTTTGCGGTGGCAACATTTTACGCGTTGCGGCTGGCGGTAAATACATGTTTGACTTTCGAAGTGTGGTTTTGGTTTCAGCGGTTTGAAAGAAGGTTACATGTCTCAGATCTAGACTAGACTAACACAGTCAAGTTTATTATTTTTTAAATTATAAGTACAGACCGTTCACCGTAAGATGTCCCCTGATGTACTTATATTATTTAAACATATGCAAGTAAAACATATTAATCTGTGGTGGGTACATACAAGTTTTTGACGTGTTTGAACTCAAAATACTCGGCGGGTTACCACTTTTGCACTTTTTTGGCGACTGTCACTGCATTTACTAGTCGATGACGGTAAAGACATGCTGTCAAGGACAGAGCAAATCACGTCAAATTATAAATAGGGGTGACGAGACAAAAAACTAAATGCTTACACATCGCACATATATATACATTCCCGCATTTTACGCATATAGTCTTAGACTTAAATCAAATATAGTATAGATACACAGTTTCTATGAAAATCAAACCTCAAAAGTGTCCCCGCGCTAATGCTTACATATACAGATATATATATATATATACCTCTCCAGCTAATATGAAATAGTTTACAAGCGGTTGTTTAATTTTAATAATGAACCATAGCACCCTGCAATAGCGTTGCAAATCAATAATACGTGAGTTAAGTACAGCACTTTCATTAAGCGCGGTCACACGCGACTGAGAGCAAAAACAAGGCATATGCCTTGTTTAAAAGGTGCCGTTTTCGAGGTGGCGATCGTGGATCTACCCTATATTTTATCGCAGGTCTTGGATAGTGAAAACTTAAATAAAATCTTACCTCCTTAGTACGCCTCCTAAAAGCGACGCGTTCAAACACTCTGGCGGTGACAGTCGCCTCTGCACCTCGGCAACTGTCACTTTGTACTTGCTAGTCGATGACAGTAGAGACAGTCGGCCAGGAACGGAGCAGAATACGTCGTTGGGTGCACAGGATCCCGTCCCGCCTAGACCATCTCGGCCTTTCATCGCTGGGGGAAAGGGTTATTTATTAAAAACCGACCAAATGCGAATCGGACTCACGCACGAAGGGATCCGTAACATTATCTATCTCTGCCATCTAGTGTTGAGTAGCAGTACTAAAGCAGCGACATATATGACTCACCTGGTAAACGAGCAAAAAAAAGCACGTTTGTTGTATGGGAGCCCCCTTATATATTTATTTTATTCTGTGTTTTAGTATTTGTTGTTATAGCGGCAACAGGAATACATCATCTGTGAAAGTTTCAACTGGCTAACTATCACGGTTCATGACATTCAGCCTGGTGACAGACGGACAGACAGACAGACAGACAGCGAAGCCTTAGTAAAAGGGTCAATTTTACCCTTTGGGTACGGAACCCTAAAAAAGGAAAGAAGCATACAACTGAATTCTTTTTTGAGGTCAGTTGAAAAATAGGCAAGTAATAATTTTGTTTTTAATCACGCGATGATGCCTAGAAAAATCATAACAACATCTGTGCACGTCTTATTTAATCTGCTGCAGTCAAAACTAGACTTCGCCTGACAGAAATTCGACTCCATGGAGTGGTAACTTTTAAAATAAGTAGCTTATAAATTCTTTAGGTGCATATCAAAAAAATACGGGTGATTACGAAATTCCCGACTTCGAATACCAACAATAGTACTCTTAACAATTACCGCCACGCCCCAAACATGCGCTCAGCGTGATCTCCATTCTCATTGTAATATTTCTTTATGGCAACCCTAATACAATAAACATTAGTGTGTCATTAGCTGTGCACCATACTGGCAGCAACACGCTGCTACATTTAAAAAGAAAAAATGGTGCAACGTTATTAGCAGTCAATTTGAAATAGGAACTCCATAAATTGAATTTGAAAATGGAATTCATTTAATCACAATATAAGAAACGGTATTTTAGAATTAAGAACGAACAAATGACGTGTACCAACAAAATGACCGGAACGATAAAGCTACCAATTTAAATATCGTATGATTGATCGTTACATCTTTGATATCGATGCATTTGTTTTTTTACGATCTACTTAGAAAAATCGATACACCTATCCGATAAGTGTTGTGTGAGACCTAATTACAGTTTTATCTTAGTCGGGTCATCAATAAAAAAATGAGAGTAACAATAACGTTTGATAAGTTAATAATACACTTAGTTGATCGGTTGGATGTAGGCACTACGAGTCTACGAGCATTAGGTACTTTCATCTACATTACAAGACGATAGACATTGAGATTGTGGTTATAAACAGCTAAGTCTCTGTCGCGGGTTTAAAAATTTCCTCGAGAAAGAAAGAAAAGTCACCAAGATCGTTCTATAGTCCCCTATAACCTACTAATAAGAAATTTGGAAGACCAGTTGGAAGTAGATAAGTTTTTTTAAAATTTTGAATGTAATATGCCAGTTTGAGTAGGTATACCTCTAATCTAGACGTGGCTCTACTACGTACTATATATCTATTCTGTAGCACTACCTATACGATAAATAGGTCCGCAGGAGAACTAAAGTAACCGATATAGCTCTTAGAATTAGCAAGTTGAAATGGCAATGGGCAGGCCACATCGCTCGTAGAACTGACAACCGACGGGGAAGAACCACGAACTGGAAGACGCAGCGTAGGCCAGCCCCCCACTTGGTGGACCGACGACCTGGTGCGCGAGGAGCCGATGGATGCAGAAGACGAGCGGCCGCTCAAGACGTTCTCTGGGGGAGGCCTATATTCAGCAGTGGACCTCTTCAGACTGTCAATGATGATGATGAATCTTAGATGACGGAAGACTTCTATATATTGCTTCTACTCTTAAGTTTATTTCTAACAAAACCGTTGAATAAGTAAGTACCATTATAGTACAGTAACAGTAAGATGCAAATAAGAGAAATAATAATCATGTAAGTATCTAGACCAGGGGTCAGGACCTATGTGTGTATTTTTCTCTAAAAATAATAATAAATATAATTAATAAAGGTACTCACTTTTCAAAAGAGGTAGATCAGTCATAAAACCCGTCGTGTCGTCCATCGCTGCATTCTACAAAAAACAATATATAATAAGAAACTTAATATTAAAAATAAGAATACTTAGACAAATACCAAAATTCTTTTCTGCCAGCATTTTAATTTGCTTGGTTTATTAATAAATTCCTATAGAACGGGCATTTTTCGATTATTGGACATTCTATTGACTACTCACGATGTTGCATGAGCAAAAAATGTTTTTTGGCGATTTTTGTTATAGTCTTGAGTGGGATTTCGTATCATTTTAATGGAATTAGTGAAAAGTTCAATTGATATCCTCGTTCATTTGGCTTTAAATTAAGCTTGTTTTAAAAGTGATAAACGCACTTAGTAGTATTTATTTAATATTTACGTAATTTTTACTTATTATAAGTATTTTAAAAGCTTGTCAATCGCATCAGTAACAAGTTGGCAGATTGTTTTTAGAGGAAAACGTTCAGCAGTGAACGTCTTCAGGCTGATGATGATGGCTGTTCTATACCTAATAGCGGCAGTATCCTAAAGGCACACTTGCTGTACTTATACTGAATTAGTGTGGTGATTTAGATAATCTAAAATCACCAAAGTCACTGTCTAAAGTCTAAACTATGATCTTCCAGGTACCCGCTAAAAACGAAGGAAGACAGTTTGAATTGGTGATGCGAAATATAGCTAAACTTTGTAGCTATCCGGAAGATGCAACCGGCCCCCCACTAAGTGGACCAACGATCAAAACCAAGGGGAGCCGATGGATGCAAGAGGCAAGCAGCCGCTCGAAGTAGCGTTCTTTGGGAGACCTGTGTTCAGCAGCAGACGTCTTCAGGCTTATGATGGAGTTAACTATAGTTACCGGCGCTTCCTCAGAATGCAAGGCATGATGCAACGCAAGTTCGTGTTGCTCCCTTGCACCGTAGTCTGCACGCCTTTCCCCACCACCTCCACCGCCACTGCCGTATCCGAAACCACCGTGTGATAACTGTGAACAAAAATCATCCTACTAATATTATAAATGCGAAAGTTTATGTGTGTGACTCCGTCGTCGCCGCCCAAGACACGTCTTGAGAGATTTGGATGATCCTATAGCAGCCGCTGTATCGGCTGCGCTAGGTAGCGTCCAACATGCTGGCAACATTGCCCCGTTGAATTGCAATGCTGATTCGTTGTGACAAATAAGCGGTAGCATTTTTTTCTTTAAGTATTTGATTGCAGAGTATAAAACCTCTTCTATGTTACGCCAGACGTCTCTTTCTTATTTCACTTTATTTTTTCAAGTCTAATGATATTTTATTACATTAGTCTTTTAATTTTTTGATTTTGCCCGTCTTAACTAACCTTCTGCGTTAAATTATATTAACAAAAACCAATAAATATGAGCCTCTATCATAAACGGTTATTCAATCACAAAATATCTACGGGTTTCCTTGAGTTTCCACAACTATTGTGTGCTGAAACTTGCGACCCCTAACCGGAACATTAACCGTCCGCTAATCTGTTAAAGTGGCCTCTTCATAACGTATCTATTTCTACACGCATTGTTGGCTGGAAAATACGGTGTCTGCCTTGTGAAATTCATAAGAAAAATGTTATAGAGACTATACCGACATGAAAAGAAATCATGGCAGATGCACAAGATGAGCGGAGCCAAATCCTCCTATAGGAAGGAAAAAAGTCCAATATGGCGTAAGCACAGATTAGAGAAAAAACAATTGACTGTCCATTAATATTTTTTAAACCTTAAGGTAGAACGTTACACTAGCGCGGGAAATTCAAATTTTCTTGCGTTCTTTTGCCAATAATAGCTTATGTGATTACATGAAAACTAAACCGTCGCTAAACCAATGATATCTAGGAGATACTTTTAATCGTAATTTGTTGATACATTCTATTTATTTCCGCAAAATTAATTTTTATGTAATCATGTTGAATAATAAAGCTATTATTGGCAAAAGAACGCAAGAAAATTTGAATTTGCCGCGCTAGTGTAACGTTCCATCTTAAGGTATTATATTTTGCATGTCATGATGAAACAATTCGTTTGCCAAATTGCTACTATGTGTCAGCAACCTGCAGCGTTTGGCGGAAATTATTAACAATTTGGCAGAAATCTGTTTATGGAATTACGCCAGGATTCTTTGTGAGTTTGTGAAGGGTGTCTAGTAGGGGAAGGCAAAACAGTTGTGAATAGCTAACATTGCCTCGCTCTACCGATCGGTCAAGAATTCATTGTTTTCGGTATGATTACTACTACTTCCAAAATGCCTTGTCACCGTGCTATGGTTTCATATCATAACATTTAACGATGTTTATAAGTATATTAATACGGGTATGGTTTTATTCCAATGTTTATAGAGTGTGACGTCTATTATCACGATGTTTATAGCATGTGACGTAATTTATCACAATGTTTATAGCATGTGACGTGATTTATCACGATGTTTATAGCGTGTGACGTGTTTAATCACGATATTTAGTGTGTTTTGTGTTTTATCACAATGTTTATAGTGTGATGTATTTTATCACAATCTTCATAGTGTGATGTATTTAATCAAAATCTTTATAGTCTGATGAGTTTAATCACGATGTTTATAGCGTGTGACGTGTTTAATCACAACCTTTATAGTGTGATGAGTTTAATCACGACATTTATAGCGTGTGATGTGTTTTAACTTTTATCACGATGTTTATAGTGTGTAGGTGCAGTGGGTAGGTACTTTTAAGACCTTTATTTGGTGTAAACTCACATGGTGTGCATGTATCGCATCATGATGGTCCCGATGATGCCGGAGATGCGCGTGTGGCTCGTGATGCGCGTGATGCCGCGGCAACAGCTGTTGCGGTGCGTAGTGTTGCGCGTACTCCGTGCCGCCTCCACCGCCACCGTACTCCATGCCATGGCTCTGTGGAAGACGCTAGGTTAAAATGGGGCAAGGGACGAAGATATATAGTATGATTCAAAGTTATTGGCGGTTATAATGAAGTGAGCTGCGGTCCCGCACGCTGCGCTCATCGCTTTCCGTTGCTCGTTAACTTTTGCTACTGCACATCTGCACAAGTGCACATGCAGCGTTTCACACCGACTTCACTCACAGCCGCCATTACGTTTGAATCACACTCTCTACCTTTCGATCGAATACCTAGAATGTTGGGTATTATTTTCCAATACATGAAAGTGATGCTCATGACCTAAGGCATTCACCACCATGTTAATGTCGAAGCAATCCAGCTCCTCAATAACATGGATATAGTGAGAAGACTAAAAAGGATAAAAGCTAGCTAGTTAGTTAGGATGACTTTTGAGTTACGTATATACATACAAAGCGTTTTGATTCCATGTTTATAATTTGGCAGAAAAGGAATGGAACACCTTACCAGCGTCATTGTTTCCGGATAAATATAATCTGGGAGTTTTTAAGGCTAGAGTGAACAGATATCTTCTAGGCAAGCATGTTCCATCGTCGTCCGCGTCGTCACTCGTCACTTAATCAGGTGAGACCGTGGTCAAATGTTAGCCTATCGTTGATAAAAAAAAGAAATAAAGAGATGGTCCAGTGATAGTGACAATGAGTTATAGTGTAGTGAGTGTTACGCAAAAGATCAAATATTTAATGATCGAAGTGTCTAAAAAGTGTTCCCGGCTTTGACAATGATGTGATAAAGACTCATTATCATTAGCTTGTCAATTTATACATTGTGTACACATACGTGTAAATTTTCAAAAACATTAAGTCGTTCAAATAACACAAAGATGTCCACAACTTAGGTACGAGAAGCGCTCGTGATCTTATACTGCCGAGACATAGATTTGCCAAGTCTGGGAAATGTACTAGGGTAGCTGGTGTCAAAATTTTTAACGCTCTTCCAGACTCCATACGCAGTGTTAAAAATATTCAGATTTTCAAAAATAAATTAAAGAGCTTTCTTATAGATATGGCGCCATATAGCGTCGAGGAATTCATTCCGAAAATTTTTAATAAGTGTTTATTTCTATCTGACTCCTGAAACACAGTGAATACCAGTTCAGTAGGGTTAGTACGGCTGGTAGACAAAACTGTTTTTCCAAACTGTTTGTTTTTGTTTGTTCGTGTTTTAGTGACGTTTTTACGTCCGTAACGGGGAAAGACAATTTTGTCTACCGTCCATGCTAACCCAGCAGGAGTCTATGGATTCACTACATGAATTGTACATTTTTTATGTCAATAAATAATATGTATTTGTATTTGTATTTACAATAATTAATTATGTTATTGATTTATTACTTATTTCTTTTTTATATTAATTTAATATGTAATACTGAATGACTTGTAATTTTTTATAATTATCAATAAAATATCATATCATCATATCATATACTGCTGGATATTAGCTTCTCCCAAGGCACGCCCCTAAGCCCAGCCTTTGGCTCTATTTTTCCAGTTACTGCCTTTCCAGCAGCAGATAAACACAAAGTAGCCTTTCCAGCTATCTTGCGTATACATCGCTCCATCTTGCTGCAGGTCATCCTATACTATGAGATTTACGGTCTCCACTCCAGAACACGTCTACTCCAATGGTTATCGGTTCTTCGGCAGATATGACCAGCCCATGATGAAGACTGGTGTACAATTCTTCAAGATCTCACCTGTTGCTGATGATGTGGGCTGGCGGGATGAGGTGCAGGCGCGAAGGGCGGTGGGAAGTAAGGTGGCTGGAAGTCGGCGAGAGACGGCTGCCCGCCTCTGAAGCCGCCGCCGCCCAAGCCCAGCCCGCCGCCGCCCAGCCGCTCCTGGAAAGAAGACCTGGTTAAGAAGGAAGTGAAAGTGATGAATAATAAGGGAATACTTGCCCCCTTTAGCTAGATTTCTAACGTGAGTGTGTTGTGACAATTTTTTATGTTGGACATTGCGTAATGGATAACTCTCGACTTAATTGACATCAAGCGAGGGTTCCATATTATTTAGCCCATAAGCTACAGTCCACACGGACACATATCTAGACGTCACCACTGACTGCTCAACTGCTGGGTTAGCATGGACGGTAGACAAAATTGTCTTTCCCCGTTTTACGTCACTTTCTTCATACTTGCTTGGAGTAAAACAGGGGAAAGACAGTTTTGTCTACCAGCCGTGCTAACCCTACTGGTACTGATTTGTCCCACTAGTACCTATTACTAGTACACGCGTACGCCGAATGTGCTCACAGACCTAGAGTTTTTCATTACTCACAAAAGACTCACGAAGCGTGGGAGCGAGAAGTACAAATCAAGTACACTGCCCGAGAGGAAAAGAGCTAGTGAAATAATGGCAGGTGTCATTATTTTGGGCGAATACAAGGGCACATAAGGGCACAATCTGTTTCACGACGAAGAGCATATTGATCATGTACCATAATTCCGTAATCAAAGTGCAAATTACCTACTATTTTTGCGGCTTTTAAATCTTATTCCGTGAGTGAATGTGATGTTACAAAACATACTAACCCGAACAAATACACGTATCACAGCAAAATCACCAATTTTTAGCATTATTAATAGTCATACTTTGTTAATTAAGGTGTATAAGTATGTATAATTATTGGGTCCGTGGGGACCGGGAGCTCATCGCGTTTTCCAAAGTCTATCAGAGCGCCTGGTCGATGCGACGCGTGAATAAAATGCTGGCACTTATTTGGCCCAACGCATCAGCATTGTAATTCAACGTGGCAATGCGGCCAGCATGTTGGGTACGCTACCTACCGGTAGTGGGCTGGAGCACTTGGACTGTCTATAGGTCATCGCGGCTAGTATACAGTCCATAAGTGTTCTTTGTAGTAGGTAGTGTAGATAGTTTAGTTTAGTTTAGCTTAGTTTAGTTTAGTTTAGTTTCGTTTTTATTATTGTAGTAGTTAGCTTGAGTAATAAAGGCAATTTGCCCGTTAAAAAAAAATTATGGTGTGGTATATGGATGTAAATTCTGTTTATTTTGCAGATTGGCAATGCTCCTTCCAATATATCACAATATTTCAATGTTTCAGTTTTGATTATTTAGCAATTTTACGCCAAAGTTAGTAAACTCAGTAAATAATAGTCAATAAGTAACTCAGTAAATAAACTTCCGGCTATTTTATTAAAAAAACTATGGGGGCTATAGGTAGGTTCAATATTTGGTAAATACTACAGTTAACTTGTCGCAAATATTCAAGATCTTAATCATAGCATCAAAATTATAAAATCCCTCGTTTAACTTTTATTTGTAGAGGCAATGGGTCCGTGGGGCACACCGCCATGGAAACGTACCGAGACTTGGCCAAACGTTTGGTGGAGGCATCAGGTGATCAGAATGCTGGCTTTAATTTTGCACAAAACATAAGCCTTGCCATTCAGCTTGGTAACACTGCCAGCATCCTGGGCACTTTTCCCTCCACCAACGGTTTATTTTAAGTTTTGTATTTTAGTTTTAAAGTTTTAGGTATAGTATAGTTTTTAGGTCTAGTTTAGTTTAGTATATGCATGTTATTTAAGTTTTTACATCCAACGAAACATTAAACAATGTGGATGGCGGTTAGATTTTTTTAATGTAATCGAATGACGTAACGAGCTAGTGTTAGTTCGCCTGGTGTTAAGCGACACGGCCGCCCATTACGGATTGCAGTGTCACTCGGAACTAGTCGGAACTCTAAATTAAAGTTTCGCGTGACACTGCGCACGGCGCACGTCATCCTGAGACATCACACAGCCTAGAAAAGTACTGAGTATACTGAGTGAGTACGAGTGTGAGTGGGCATTGTAGTTAGTGAAATTACTGGGCAAATGAGACTTTATGAACTGATCTGACAGTCTAGAAAAGTCTCATTTGCCCAGTAATTTCACTAAATACAATGCCCTTCAAACCGGAACACAGTAGTGCTTGCACACTACTGCTTGGCGGCAGAATAACTGGCTAAGCAAAGCAAAGCAAAATCCACACCCAATTAAATTAGAGCTCATAATCACAGCATATTAAGCTCAATACCATCATCCATCAGTGATTTCACACTCAATCTCATCAACGAGGGTTATAATTAAGTAATTATTATCAAATTATCTCGTTACTGATGCAATTTTCGTCGGTTCAACTAAACCATTGTGATAGCAAATTAACCTTCAGTAGAGTTTGGATGTTATGATTGGTGAATCGATCTTTTTGATAACACTGGTTATGATTAGAAATACTAATTTAATATAAGTAAATCAATTCATTATTGTCCCTGTGACAACTTAAAAAAAGATTAAAAAAAAATATAGAGAGTTTTGGCGGGAACGCGGAAAGTTCACGTCGTTGCATTGTATTATTTTTCAAAACTCGTGCTTTTTCCAGTGTTAATGTTTAAAATCGGTGGCGTTTTACGCATTAAGTGCTGAATTACGAGCATGAGTGTGGGCAAGTGATAAAATGTGGTGAAACGTGGTTTTTCGTGTTGCTTCCAAAATTCCATAGAAGCTTCTAGTAAAGTTGCCACCACTTTACTAGGGCATGACTTAGACTGGACTGAGACTACCTGACTAGACTGGACTATGACTACGCAGACTGTGACTAAAACTTGACTTTACGTGAAACATTCTATCATTATGAAAAATTACAATACTTGACACTGGCTAAATACACTATGTGTGGAGCCAAAATATAAGAGAAAAAAAAAAATAGAAAATTGAAAATGAAAAAATGTATGCAACCACGAGTAGAGCAAGACACGCTATTTATTTTAATTTTTTTTGGAGTAAGAGTGCAGTCATATGTGTAATAAATACTAATAGTGGGTCAACTCCTTTGTTATACCGCAAAATACCTACAAGACCGCCTCGACGTCTAGTCCCTAAAAATAAGCAAGGGTTGTCAGAAAAACATTTTCTTAGATAGTAATTTTTGTTTCGTAATAATTTATTTTTCGTCACAGTTGCTCGTACAGTGGCGCTTATCACACCGCTTTTATGTTAATAACCCAAGATATTACGGACGCGTGCTTTTTTACTTTACATTACCGCACTACTGTTTTATGACGATATCTCGATTCAGTTATGTCCTCAATATCTTACTACAAGTTATACGTAGTATCATCATCATCAGCCTGAAGACGCTTACTGCTGAACATAAGACTCCCCCACAGAGCGCCACTTTGAGCGGCTACTCGCCTGTATCTATCGGTTCCCTGCAGTTTTCACCAGATTCTGCGAGTGATGTGGGTTGCCATTTCAACTTGCTAATTTTAAGAGCTATATCGGTCACTTTAGTTCTCCTGTGTATCTCTTCCTTACGGATCTCATCTCGCAGGGAAACACCGAGCATAGCTCTCTCCATAGCTCGCTGCGCGTCTTTGAGCGTAGGTATTAATGAGGCCAATAGTAAGAGACCATGTCTCAGTTCCATAAGTCATCGCTGGCAACACACACTGATTGAAAACCTTCGTTATATAGTTATTCGTATTTTGGACGAAAAGATAGGTCGAAGTATTCTTCTTTTTCGAAGTATTCTTCTTCTATTCACGTAGTATGTTCAATACACGTATAATAGAAGAATTCTAAATTTACAGATTCAGTATTATACTAACGGATCGCAAGAGTAGCTTGAACACAATCCATGCAACTTGTTCTGTGTAAGCGACATGCCTGAACGGGCGTACCGACCGCAAGCGAAGCCGGTCGGTACTACCGCAGACGTCGCGGGCAGGGGGGGACCTCCGCTCTCCTTCATACCGCACCCCATCGTTGCTCCGTCTAGCCGCCGAGTTGACTCACTATTGGTATTTATTACACATATGGTGCAGTCTTCTATACGATTGTACTGTTACCTATTCTGTGCCAGGAGGACGATTCACGGAATGTCATGGAACCTTAAATCTAGAGTAAAAATTGTAATGTGTAATGGCGCCCGGTAATCGACATGTGACGTCATTCTTGTCGATTTTCCCTAGAATCAGTCAGCTGTTTGTGGCTATCTATGGTTTAGCACTGGCCAAATATACAAGCACCTGCGTGGAGCCAATTAAAAGTAAATTTTAAAAGTGCATCTACAATTTCAAAACAATACAATAAAATTATTATTTCGGTCATCACTATTATCAAAATCAAGTACAACAATTTACCATAGATATAAAAGTGCTAGACAACGATATTACAGTGATTGTATTAAGACACGCGATATATGAATTATACAAATTGGTCAAGCCGAGATACTTATGCTAATGTATCAGAGAATAATGCCTTATGAAGTGTAGTTCAAAAATAATAATCAATTGGGTAGTGCTACAAATGGGAATAATACTTAAAAACCGGACAAGAGTGTATCATTCAAGTGCTAAGGGGGTAATGAACATTAAAATCTGATTTAATTTTTCATTTTATAAATAGACAGACAGAGACAGAGACAGAGAGACAGATAGACTGAGTTTAATAGTTGGTAGGACTTTTCTGCAAAGTTCGTCTAGGTAGGTACCACCGCTTTGCCAGTTATTCTGCCGCCAAGCATTAGTGTGTAAGCACTACTGTGTTCCGGTTTGAAGGGCATTGTAGGTAGTGAAATTACTGGGCAAATGAGACTTTAGAACTGATCTCACAGTCTAGAAATTATTTATTATTTTTAGACTGTGTGATGTCCCAGGCTGACGTGCGCAGTGCGCAGTGTCACGCGAAACTTTAGTTTAGAGTGACATTGCAATTTGTAATGGGCGGCCGTGACGCTTAACAGCAGGCGAACGACTTGCTCGTCACGTCATTCGTTTACATAAAAAAAAAGAGTCTAGGTTATTTCGGGAGACAGGACACGTGTACATTTTATCAATCATTAATAGGTGCCGGTAGGTAGGCAGGTCATCATCATCATCATCATCGTCATCAACAGCCTGAAGACGTCCACTTCTGAACATAGGCCTCCCCCACAGAGTGCCACTTTGAGCGGCTGCTCGCTTCCTGCATCCATCGTCTACGGCTCCCAGCGGTTTTCACCAGATCGTCGGCCCACCTAGTGGGGGCCGGCCTACGCTGCGTCTTCCGGTAGGTAGGTAGGTACTAGATATTACGAAGGTACATATTATATTTGTTCTTTTTTCGTCTCTTCGGAGTTCAAACCAACTTTTTCTAAGAAAACTGTACATTTCGCCTAACTACATTTACTTTTACGATGTAGTTGATCTGATCTACTAAATCTACATAGTAATTATCAACTTCTTATATGACCGTATTACTTCGGGACTGTTATGTATTCTGTGGTTTATTTATTAGTGAGGCGCTTTAACAACTTTTTTTTTCTTTCAACATAGATTATGGTTCACGCTCTGAACGTGGAAATTTAAAAAGATGTATTTCAATCGAGTTTACTAATTATTTACATTTATTTTCTTCTAACATACAAACATCGTATTCCCAGATTTTTTAATTCATTGAAATGTTTTGCTAGTTTAACGGTTTTTGCAGTAGGTACCTAGTACAAGTGATTGTCATGTTATGGTTTTCGTGCTTTATGCAGGCGTATATAAGGGATAAATTGGCATGCAGTTTTTGGTTTATACTCCTTGATCTAAGCAGCTTAAAAGTGTTACCGCAACTGCTCTTTTCCAAAATTGTATCTCAAGCTCATGAGCTGAATCTTGACCTAAGCAGCTTAGAAGAGCCTGCTCTTTTGCAAACCAGCTCGTATCTCAAGCTCATGTGCATGAAACTTGATCTAAGCAGTTCAGTTGTGTTACTCACCGTCCATGCCTAGTTTAATGGAAGTAAAATTAATCAATCTGACATTATAGCTATCAAAAGTAGATCAATTACAGAGGCGTTCAAGTTTCGGCAATGCTATAATCGGTTGGTTAGAACCCGTTTTTTAATAAATTAATTTGTGGAGCGGATGTGGAGACTTGATGTGATGACATAGTGCTTATGAGTTGTAAATCGTTGGTTTTGTAATAGAACGGTATTTTTGGGTTAGGTTCGTAGTGTATGTAATAAATAATAAAGTATTTGTGTTGGTAATAGTTATTTATGATATTAGGGCGGTAAGTTGGTTTTTACAAACGAGTAGACAAATGTAAGCCCGAGACGAAGTCGAGGGCTTACCATAGTCACGAGTTTGTAGAAACCAATTTCCGCACGTGTATCATACAACGTTTTTCAACACATTTGCGAGAAAACAATACAATAGGTAATGAAGCAAACTTTTGTTTATTGGTGGGAAAGTCGCAACAAACAATCTTTGATGTTCCTAATCTAATATGAAAATGGGCTAAAATGGCGCGTATTTTTTACAATGCAAATGGCGCCACGTGCGTGTGGTGAAAATTAGAACTACATCTTTAGTTTCATTTTCTCTTTAGTATTAAAGTGAGACAAACTTATTGAGCAAAAACGCTTCCAAGGAGTTTCGATCATTCATCTTATTTATTCTCGTAATGTGAAACTCCTTGGTGGAATTCTTATATATTTTCTATGGAAATTAAAAAAAAACCGTAAAGGTTACGCACGGTGCTAAACAACGGAGGATGCGGTAAAATAGATACTTAGATGAGAGTACCTATTTTACCGCACGCTCCGTTGTATGGTGCGTAATGTTTAACTTTCGACCAATGTATACAGGCTTTGAAAACGCATTTTTTGAGCAAATGTGTTGAAAAATAATTAAAATGATTATATATGCCTTTGAAAGAGGTCAAGACTCTTCTAACAAGGATGCACCTCATCTCATGGTAAGTAGGTATCATTACGGGGTATTTGTAGAAACCTACTTCAATATTTATGATTTTTATAGCAGTATCGCCTGCTCAGCGTAATCCACAGATTAATTTGTAAAGGAAAAATTTGAATCACGAGCGGGACTTGAACCCAAAAAAAAAAAAAAAAAAAAAAAAAAAAAAAAAAAAAAAAAAAAAAAATCATAAATATTGATTTGGGAGGCGTTATCTTTACAGCATTTGTGTTGATGTAACTTGACCGTGCTGGTTGGGATAATTCTTAAGAATTTCTCAATAGATGGCGCTGCCAACCCCGTAAGTTGGTTGTAAAAAGGTGAAGGATAAATTCGGACACGAGACCACTTGTCACGGTAGCTTAAGTAAAGCATGTCCCGGCTTTAGGGACGGATGGATGCGGGTTCAAGTCCCGCTCGTGATTCAAATTTTTCCTTTACAAATTAATCTGTGAAACCTACTTCAATATCAAATCAATATCTGCAAATATACCAATATCTGCAAAAAATTAGAGACATAAATGGCACGGATAGTACTTTTCGGCCTTATTAATAAACGCGTAGTATAGCTTTGGATGAGTTACTCCAACTTTTGTCTTTTTTGTCATTGGAATATTGAAGATCGAAAAAAACAAAACCTGGTTCAACTAATCCAAAAGTTCTCCACGTTTATTTAAGGCCGCTCTTATGTTTGTTTTTGCGTCTTTCACATCGAAACGAGTGTTATCAATAACTGAGGTTGTTATTTGCAGCCTTAGTTGTATGCTGAGCCGGGACCTATTCCTGGCATCGCGCAGTATCGCATAAGAGTGTATATGAAAGTTTTATTCGTCCTTGTATTAATGTTACTCATGCGATACTAGCACCTCTGGCCTCTCTAGTTTATCTGTATTTCTGTCCATTCAAAGGTTGTCTGGAAGAGATCGCTTTAAGCGATAAGACCGCCCATTGTACTACCTTTTGGAAATATTTTTGTTTGTTAGGTACTTACTTGTGTAGTATATTTTGTGTATAGTTATTTTGGGGTGCAATAAAGTATTATTCTATTCTATTCTATTCTATTCTATTCTACTAGCGGCTCGCCCCGGCTTCGGACGTGTAGTGGTGTAGCCTATGTTACTTAGGGTGAACGTACCTTTCCAATGATGAAAGAATTATTGAAATCGGCACAGTAGTTTTTGAGTTTATTCATTACAAACATACACACAAAAATACAAATCTTGCCTCTTTATAATAGTGGTGTAGATTGTGTATTTTATGTCAGGAATAAATTTCATTTCATTTCAAACGGCTGAATCGATTTGGATAAAATTTTGGATACTGATTGATAAAACTACCCTAATACATATAGATTGTGTAAGTATTAGCTAATACTTATACTATTAAGTATGCATTTGAACTGTGTAAATATACTGATTTACACGAAATATCCAACTATTTCTCCGGGATATAAACGTATGAAGTAGCTTTTTTTTTTCTTTATATTTTGGCTCCACACATAGTGTATTTAGCCAGTGTCAAGTTTTGTAATTTTTCATCGTATTATGGAAATTTTCACTTAAAGTCAAGTCATAGTCACAGTCAGAGTAGCCATAGTCTAGTCTAAGTCATAATCCAGTCTAAGGCATGCCCTAGTAAAGTGGTGGCAACTTTACTAGAGGCTTCTATGGAATTTTGGAAGCAACACGAAAAACCACGTTTCACTACATTATATCACTTGCCCACACTCACGTAATTCAGCACTTAATGCGTAAAACACCACCAATTTTAAACATTAACACTGGAAAAAGCATAAGTTTTGTAAAATAATACAATGCACCGACGTGAACTTTTCCGCGTTCCCGCCAAAACCCATGAAGTAGCTTAGTAGTACGTATTAAGATGAATTATGTTAAAACTATATGTAACTACCCTCGATTATGACTTAATGAGAACTTGTGAATTATCAACATTTTGTACTAAAAGTTTAAAAGGCGTTCCTTAGCCTGTAAAACGTATTAATTATTTAAGATAGTTATAGCTTAGATTTTTTAGCGCTGGGTTGTACGTGATAACAATTATGTGATATTATTAATTAAAGAATTTTTGAAATGAAAAATGAATGAATGATAAAACTACCGCGGTAAATATAATATAAAATACCTTTTATTTTGTAAAAATTCTGTAATTCCGTGGCAAAATGTGTAAGAAGCAGGTGAAACCGCGAGGCGTCTGTAGTGTTAAATACACAGTGATAGGTATTATTATACTTACTATACAGTCCTCTCGAGGTGAAAGCTATACGCACCTATTGTCCGCAGGTCAGGAGGGTCACGGCAATAGATTGAGGCGATAGCAGTAGCTGGTATGAAAACTACATCGTATATTTGTATTCGCCTATTTGTAATTTATTATTATGTACTCATTTATATATTTGTACATATAACAGCCTCTGTGATGTGGTGGTTGAGCAGGTCGGCTCATAACCCGGAGGCGGCGGGTTCGATTTCCGCGACAAGAATTTGTGCACAAAAAAAGCGCAAACACTTGTTCAGTGTCTGGGTGTTGTGGGACCATGGTCCTCGTAGTTCCTGGGTCCCTAGATACAGGGAATCCTTAGTTAGAGATTCTATGTATGTGATCGTTGGGTTGTCCTACTACAGATATTATGTAACATTAATTAAGTACTTTGTGGTATACAATAAAGAATTTTTGTATTGTATTGTATTGTATTGTTATTCTTCTATTTTTTTTTTTTTTTTTTTTTTTTTATGTCATTGAATGACGTGACGAGCTAGTCGTTCACCTGATGTTAAGTGACACGGCCGCCCATAACAGTTGCAGTGTCACCCGGAACTTTAAAACAATAGTTTCGCGCGACACTGCACTGCGCACGTCATCCTGAGACATCACCCAGTCTAATAATCAGATTACTAGACTGAGTGATCAGATCATAAAGTCTCATTTGCCCAGTAATTTCACTAGCTACAATGCCCTTCAAACCGGAACACAGTAGTGCTTGCACACTACTGCTTGGCGGCAGAATAACTGGCAAAGCGGTGGTACCTACCTAGACGAACTTTGCAGAAAAGTCCTACCACCTAGTAAAATTTAATTTGACTCTCGGGTCTAGCCCGGACATTTGGGAGGCATTGGTGGGGCCGAAGCTAACACCAAGAGGCCCTGTTGAGTACAAAACTAATTATAACTGACAAGGCATGGTATGGCATATGATAAACTATTTTGTATAAGTAGGTAAAGGTAAAAAATAAATCTGGGCTATTGTGGTGAACTTTTGATGGATGATGTACATTGGGTTATAGAATGAGATAGCGGCACCTGCCAATTTTGTCTCATATCAAAATGTTTGAGGCAGGTGATGACTTGCCACCCACTAAATGAGCCCCCTATAGTGGCTACCGCATATTGGTGCCGAGGAAGCAACATTGGTGTGGGTGGCTTAGGGTGTTGAGAGGTGTGCTGCACTTTCACTGAACACTACTCGCGGCGTTATGTCCTTTAACACTTCCACCCTGGAGCTTAGGTTTTAGCTCTTGCGACTTCCACCCCCGGACAGTCAGTTAAGGCAAGCCAGGGGTCAGGGGTCTCATTTAGCCCCTTGGAATCAGGGTACGCGGTGTCGCCACTCACCGACGGCTCGCCACAAAGCCGCCCCTGCGTTAGTATTGTTATTATTATTATTATATTTATTTGCATAAGTTATTCTTACTATATACATATAAAAATAACTCTACTAAACCTAATAGTCCGCTGGCAGCAGGGCCCAAATTATATACCGGTGGTTAGGGCTGCTGCGTGAGGGACCTCCTGACAATAAGTGCCGTGTTATTTACAACTAGAACGAACAATTTTTTTATGCACCAGAATATTCATATTATATTCCTAATCTACAAACTACAGAGCAGAAAAATATATTAAGCTCGTGCCCTTTGCTTTGTGATCTATATTTATCTACCTAGTACAATAGTTAGTGTGTTTGTGAGTCTATAATGCTGACCCGATTCTGAAAATTCTTTCACTGATAGAAAGTTACACTATTCCTCAGTGATATACCTAAGCTATGTTTCATTGTAATACAAATAAAATAATATACAATCAAAAATATTGGAAATTGTTTTATCAAAAACGGCGACTAGTGCGACAAAAAATTGGATAACGTCGATATCGACATATCGATGAACGAAAATCGAATAGGTACAGTTAGACGTAACGTTTCGCTACAATCAATCATTAAAGGAATGTATATTAGGTCTGGTCTACTCGATTACAAACGCATGTTCTTTAGTACTCCGTCATAATAATATACTGGAAATTTCTTTAACGATACAGAGGAAATGTTAGATCAACGGGTTAGCGCTGTTTGAAAATTTTCTCGCATTACCATTTCAAGCATAACGAAAATATTCTAGGTCTGTGGTTTCATGCATCTTGATCCGATGTTATATTAACACTTTGCTTAAGTACCTTCTCATAATAATGATTTGGAACACTTTGTAACTATTATGAAACTGTAAGCAAAAGTTTCATTGTGACAAAGTTCTAAAGTACATTTATCACACCGACCGGTATCTCTAATTAGCATTTTTGAATACGTCGTTTATAGTCTTTTTTAATAGAAATGAGGTAGCTGACGATAATGTCAGTTTATTAAAATAATTACTATCGTAATAGTGTAACGTGTGCCACTGGAAAAACGATTCTGACGAAAGCTAGAGAGCTGGCCTATTGTTTTACCACTTCCTTCATTATGTCGAAGTATAGTGGGGCGGGATTGAGACAGTAATAGGAGTATCCGCTCTATTATAATGTTTTCTTTATCGGCGTGTGTAGGAATAGTTTTAGCCTATATATTATCTATTCTATATACATTTAATAAAACTGTAATTGGGCTAAATGCCTGGGCCTTGTTTAACCAGCTTACTATGATCTGGGAGTCGAGAGGTATACAGGTATCTTCTAGGCAAGCATGCACCATCGTAGACTGTGTCATCACTTTCCATCAGGTGAGGTAGTGGTCAAGTGTTATGCCTATACAGAATTTAAAAAAAAGAAAAATCAGTACATTGAACATTTTTTGAAAATGTTGATCTTCTTAATTGATATAGAAATGGAAACAATTTTTAATTTGACTGACGATCTGGTGAAAGCCGTGGGGAGCCGATGGATGCAGGAGGCGAGCAGCCGCTTAAAGTGGCGCTCTCTGGGGAGGCCTATTGTTCAGCAGTGAGCGTCTTCAGGCTGTTGATGATGATGATATTATTTTAGCGTCTATTTTGAAAATGCTTAACAACTTTTATCTCTAACTGTACTAATATTTTGACACGTGCTTGTAAATAGCCAATTAATCAAAATAAACTTGGCTTTAGACCGCCGACCATCTTTAATTTATCATTGCGGAACAAAAACTGTTTGCAATTTGTGCCTAATTTGCTTTCTAATTGCGTCTATACTAGTTTTAGATCTATAGATAGTAGATCTAGGTAGATAACATCTGCGTTTTACAGACATAGAAATGTTTTTTTGTCTTACGCTAGGAATAAAAGAATAAGGTAGATGGTGCTTTAGAACTATAACGTGAAGCCACTAAAAGTATTACCAAATAGAATAGAATAGAATAGAAGAATGCTTTATTGCACACCAAAACATACACAAAGATACATGACAATATGAATTATTTGACAAAAGGTAGCACAATGGGCGGTCTTATCGCTTAAAGCGATCTCTTCCAGACAACCTTTGGATGGACAGAAACAGATTATGAATTAGGGAGGTTGGCGATGTACAGTAAATACAAAATTAGATATGAATACTAAATCCTAAAACTACCAAAATACATATAATACGACATACATACATAAACATACACACTACATTATTAATATAATATTATAATTATTATATTATAATAATATTATACATATGTATACTATCACAGATATACGTATCTACATATAAATATAACTAAATTTGTAAACATAAGTACTTATAATTAAAAATAATACTAGCTCAGATTGGATAAGTAATGTGTCTTCACCATAGTCTATCACCAAATAGTAAAATCACATACTGATAGCTGCTACTTGCTAACTATGTATCAGGGACTTCAGGAGATAAAACGTTTGGTGGAGGCGTTAGGTGATCAAAACTTACCATAGTAGGTATATGGTGAGACCGTGGTCAAATGTTAGCCTATCATTGATCTAAAAAAAACTCGTACAAAAGACAGCATGCATGCCTTTCATTTTGTACAAAAAATGTCCATTTCGATTAAACGTGGTTACTAATAGGTAATACTGCTAGGTTTCTGGGCGTTTTTCCCGCAGTTAGATATTGTTTAATTTTTAGGTTAAGTTAAGCTGATGTTTTGCAAATAATAATTTACATACAAAGCAGATCATGCATTACATTAAAACCTTATAAGTATCATGTATATTTTATCGGAATAGATTTGTTTTTATCCATCAAGTGTGTCGATAAAAAATATCTACCTAATTCCAACCCAGTCGATAAAAAGTATAAATCATCTGAATGACAAACACCTGTTTACAAATTTCGGAACTAATGCCAAGTCTTCGGTAGTATAGTGGTAAGTATCCCCGCCTGTCACGCGGGAGACCGGGGTTCGATTCCCCGCCGGAGAGAATCTTTTTGCAATTTTAGAGTTTGATAAATTAAAATGCGGAATTTATTACCTGCACCTCAATCACGCTGGATAAGTCTACGTACGCCAGTGCCACTGTTTCTTCAAACACTTTAAAAAAAATAACTGCGTAGGTAACCACTTTCACACTTAATTGACTTCTCACACTTTACGTAAAACTGATGTAATCCAAAACATTTTGACTATTTTGATCACTAAACATAATCGATAAGTAATTAATTAAAATCGATTCAACCATTTTTAATCGGCACTTTTACAAAAATTAAATCGATTAATTTATTAACGGTAACTGATACAAAAATACGATAGTCTAGTGAGGTGAAAGTATAAAAACAATATGTAAATGCCCGATGTACCGATTAAAAAAAATTACCGGTCCCTTTAAAGGCGGACGTTTCGGACCACAATCGGTTAGTGATTGCTTTTTAAATTGGTGTCTTGTGAGCTCGATGACCGACTGACTACCGGATCTTTTTATTTATAGATGTAGTGATGGATATTGTATCGATAGTTTTATTACAGAGATTAAATTACTTACATATCAAAATACATCAACATTGAAATTTATGTGACAGTGAAAAATGTTGAGTAGGGTACATTTTTATTTTATTTAAGTACTTTTAAACTTATTGTTTGAAAATAATACTAACAAAGTAATTAGGTTTGTAATGTGTTTTAAGTATGTACACCTAATTAATAGGTAACAGCATTTTAAACAAAAAAAATGATATTATTAATATTCATCTATAGTCAAAGCACAAACGCTTCAGGGCTTAATTTTTCCGACAAAAATAAATTAACGTTTAATTTTCATCGTAGAAAATAATTGGCTCATCACTATCTCTAAAAGGTTCGCGAATGAAATTATACAAAATCGATTCTCCGCGGCCAATTAAAATAGTTTTAATAAATAGAGATGTTAATCGATTACTAATAGTTAGTTAAAAAGTTTAAATATAAAGTTAACTAGTAGTTAACGGGGCATTTATTAATCTAAATGAAGTGAAAATTTGTGGAATTAACTTTATAGATTTTATACGTGCTTCATTAAGTTTTGATTAAGGTTTAGTAATCTCGTTAACGATAGAAAATGTTTTAACTGAATAGTTATCGATTACTTTCAATTATTGAAATAGTTTCATTTATTATATTTGATTGATTGAAAATTTCCACGATGCTAGTTAGTTATTGTTTATGAGCTGTTATTATTTAAGATTTTGCCGAAATGCTATTTAATCGAGTACTAATTTGGAAAAATATAAAAATTTAATTGTAATGGTGCGTGCCGCTTTTTTAATGAACAAGCTTTTATGATGTAATTGCATAACTTTTAACTTTAGTTGTTATTTTAGCCGATGATGTTTTAAACAATCTAAATATTATAAAGAGTATTAACTTTAAAATATTATTTTGTTATTTTAATTAACAAAAATTATAACTTTGAGATTTTTTAAAGTAGGTAGAGAAGTCCCCAACCCCATAAAGATCGCCTTCAAAACAAAGTAAGTAAGCAAATTTAATATTTTTGTTATAGACTTGTTTTTATTCGAGGTGTGACAATTATCTCGTTTAGTATTCGATATAATCGTAATCGCTGATTAATCGAACGATCACTCGCGCCGCGCGCTCGGGGCAGACTGCCGGAGGGCGGTGCACCGCCCTAAGGCAGGGTTGTCGCATGATGTGTACTAGTGGAACTCGATTGAGAAGTTTGTGAAAAACTGCGTACTATTGGTAATTTTATTGAGCTATTTGGACATTGCTATATCCGTTTAGCTTAGAGCTATGGTTGCAATTCCATGAAACTTTTTTTTTTTTTTTTTTTTTCTTATATTTTGGCTCCACACATAGTGTATTTAGCCAGTGTCAAGTATTGTAGTTTTTCATCGTATTATGAAATATTTCATGTAAAGTCAAGTCTTAGTCACAGTCAGTCAGGGTAGTCATAGTCCAGTCTAAGTCAGGTAGTCATAATCCAGTCTAAGTCATACCCTAGTAAAGTAGTGGCAACTTTACTAGAGGCTTCTATGGAATTTTGGAAGCAACACGAAAAACCACGTTTCACTACATTATATCACTTGCCCACACTTATACTCGTAATTCAGCACTTAATGCGTAAAATGCCACTAATTTTAAACATTAACACTAGAAAAAGCATAAGTTTTGTGAAATAATACAATGCAACGACGTGAACTTTTTCACGTTCCCGCCAAAAAAACCCCATGAAACTTTGTTCGTATATCTTTCGGTCTACTAAGGCGTGATTTTTCAATAATCAGATAAAAGTTATTCATTAGATAAAACAAAACACTGTAAAAATAAAAAGCGAATTTTATAGTCGGAATACTGAAAATTTAAATGTTTATGTTTTAGCTGGTTTATAATTTATTAGTCGAATAACCTTTATCCAGCCATTGAAAAATCACCCCTTAATCTTGTAGATAAAAACATGAGATGCATTTTGACATTTTAATATTGCACCGAGTAGGTGCCTAATAAAGCATCTTTAAACTAGTTGAGGTGCCCTTTGGTTTCATCCTCAACATTTCCGTTTTACCATGGACAATCGGGACTTTCTGTGATAAGATAAAATCAACAAGAGTAAAAATTGTTAATCCAGTTAGATTACGCAATCTAGCAACAAAATTTAATTAAAATTGATTCAGCAATTTATACGAAAGCCAAACTGACAACATTTCATAACTTTTATCTAATGTAGTGGGGATTAGTACCTATATGTATAGTGTACAGTATTAAGCATTATATATAGGTAAGCTGAAAATATTGTCTTTGTCATGTTTATAACTATACCTACTGCTCACTTCTTACAACGTATCGAGTATTCTTCGAGAACTGGTGGTACTACCACGCCCCACCCTTTAATTAATAACAAGGGACAGCCCTGCTATTGGTGACCGCTGAGACGTACACAGTTACGCACTGGCTTGATAATTTTTATGTACAGTATGTACTTATACTTTGTATGCCTCGTTACACTCTGTAATGGCCATGTGTAACACCTGTTCAAGTAACATAGGTTCCAACATAGAGCTGGGTACTACTATAAATACTACAATATCTAGGCTATAAACATTGTCGTACCTCTCTGTTCTCTTGAGAAAACGTTTGACCAATGACCAGTCACGTGGATCACGTCATTTTTTTTATGTAAATGAATGACTTGACGAGATAGTCGTTCACCTGATGGCAGTATCAATCAGAACTCTAAATTAAGGTGGGACGTTACACTAGCGCAGGAAATTCAAATTTTCTTGCGTTCTTTTGCTAATAATAGCTTAATTAATCAACGTGATTACATGAAAACTAATTTTGCGGTAATAAATAGAATGTATCAACAAATTACGATAAAAAGTATCTCCTAGATATCATTGGTTTAGCGACAAATGGCAATAAACAATTTTCTTCTTTGTTATTCTGTTCATATAAAGCTCACGTTGACATCTCATTTTTCTCGCAGTTCTGAGTGTGGACTCACATGAAACCGCCTTAAACGCATCGTTACGCATTTAAAATTGAATTACAATATAATGACAGTATAATCAAGGATGACCTTACAACGTGTAATTTCACAGAAGACTTTAATTGTACACGATATTATGTTAAAGTAGTATTGGCATAGTAATTAAAAGGAGGAAGATGAATTGCTTCCACGCATCCCTTTATAATGCCATCTTGCTTTACTTCTCTCTCAAGATGAGTATTGCTATTTTCTTCTTTCGCATGGTAAATTATATGCGTCGCACCTCATTTAAGCGGATATTGTTTGAGTGTAGGTTTTTCTGTTCATTAAATTGTGCTTAACGGAACTTATTTGCACCGTACGTTTAGCGTTTCTGCAACTGGCTAGAAAGATCATATACTACTGGCTAGAAAGCATCCTGATAAGATAAGATTTACTTAGGTTGTAAGACTTTTCTGCAAAGTTCGTCTAGGTAGGTACCGCTTTGCCAGTTATTCTGCCGCCAAGCAGTAGTGTGCAAACACTACTGTGGTCCGGTTTGAAGGGCATTGTAGCTAGTGACATTACTGGGTAAATGAGACTTTATGATCTGATCACAAAGTCTAGTAATCTCATTACTATACTGTGTGAAGTCTCAGGATGACGTGCGCAGTGGTGCAGTATCACGTAGAACTATATTTAGAGTTCCGAGTGATACTGCAATTTGTTATGGGCAGCCGTGACGCTTAATATCAGGTGAACGACCAGCTCGTCAAGCCATTCATTTATATAAAAAATAGCTGTATACCCGAATGTAAACCCTATATGAAATCGAAAGATAATATTATCTTACCCAAATAATTCTTTAACAGCATTGCAGAACGCATTTTAAACTAAAACTAAATTTTGATACCGCTTATGTTTGCACTTATCTCTGTAATGTGTTGCGGTAGGTACGTCTTTGAGAGATACCTATGTGCGAACTTAGGAGCTAGTAACATTTAACACAGTCAGGTATAAGCCAGTTGCGATAATGGTTGGTGCCAACAACGCCAGCGTAATTTGTTTCCTGCTCTGTGATTGGCGCGTTCCACGCGGTTAACTGCACGCTTACCTTAATGGAGTTATTAATTAATTAGTATATAATTAAAATCATTTGCATTCGATTCGAAATTACGTCCATGTTTTTTTGTTTCCCACGCTGCTAATTTCAACACGCGTTAAATAGGTAATATTTGCGTTAATTAATGTTCATTTAAAGTTCAAAAAAATTATCGAAGTGTATAATTGTAGGCAATGAAACCTACTTAAATAAAATAATATTTTAAAGCCATGCTAAGGCGTAAGAGTGAGTGTGACGCAGCGGTAACAAGTGCGACTTTCAAATTGACCCACCCAGGTTCACCTTCCAGTCGACCTTGCACCAATGATTTCAAGTTATGAGTGGAATTTGCACTCGCTGAAAAACAGGAAAAAATTGTAAGAAAACCAGCGCAGGTAGCATTTTTTTTATGAGAACATGACGAGTTAGTCGTTCACCTGATGGCCTAGCATGCGCACGGCGAGAAAACTTTTCGTCCCTATTAGAGTGAGACAGACTTAGGCGTTATCATAGTCTTATCATGGTCTCTATCGAGAAAAAGTGTCGAGAAAATTTTGTCGCGGTGCGCATGCTAGCCGGTTGCAGTGTCGGTAGTGTGTGCGTGCAGCCAATGCTGTACATATCGATATAAAGCCCTATTCAAACCGGCGCGGTATTCGTACCGTGGTGGGTAGCGGTATCCCACGCGGGATTCCGCCCGGGTATTTTGTATGAAATTTCGCTTAAGTTTCGCGCCAGCCGCGGAACTTCAGTACAAAATACCGCGCGGGGTCCCGCGCGGTACTTACTGCTACCCACCGCGGTATGAATACCGCGCCGGTTTGAATAGGGCTTAACTCTTCTCTCGACAAAGCGTTCGACCAATGCACAATGAATGATCACGCGGATCACGTCATAAAACATTTCTTGCATTTTCAATGTTCAAGCGCTTTTTCGAGAGAAGAGATAATGTCGATTGCTACAGCGCTAGCTCCGCTGCAGCCTACAGCATTAGAAAGAACCAAAAAATTATTATTGAGTTCATTGCATCATCAACTTGCATAGTTGAAGTCATTCTCGAATACAGGTGCATTTTTGTATAGTTTTGTAAATTTGCTCAACGCTCATAAGTCTTCGGTAGTATAGTGGTAAGTATCCCCGCCTGTCACGCGGGAGACCGGGGTTCGATTCCCCGCCGGAGAGAATCTTTTTGCAAATAAGCTTTTACAAAAAGTTATTTCTTACCAGTACCAGTTCCCTAAATAATTTGCACCTGCTGGGTTAGCATGGACGGTAGACAAAATTGTCTTTCCCCGTTTTACGTCACTTTCTTCATACTTGCTTGGAGTAAAACAGGGGAAAGACAGTTTTGTCTACCGGCCGTGCTAACCCTACTGGAGTTGCTAAATGTCAGTTTGTTTAGTAACTTATAACTAGAAAAAGTTTCACACATTTCGTACAAATGTACAGAAATACCACAGACCCAAAATTTTTCATTACTAGAAATACCGTAAATCACATTTACGAACTTCATTAAACAAATAGAATTCATATTTCCGGTTGAAAGGTTGGCAGCACTCGCCACTCGGCTCCCCGCCATCTAGCCTCGGGCGATACGGCCAATCGGCGCGCGTTCTTTATTCAAAAACTACATTTGACACAATGAATTTTTTATTTTTCTATTCATTCATTTAGCCAGTTTTATTGTATTCAGCCGGTAATTGGACAGTGCTTGAAAAAGATTGGAGTGTTAGTAAAAGGTCGGTTTTGTTCGCGACGCCTTATATGGGAGGCCTGTTGAACTTTTGTTAGGTAGATATGAGAGGGAGGTAGGTATGTGCTGGCATAGATTGGATAAAAACGAATGACCCATGATCATGATGATGATGATGATGAGGTTAGAGTGAACCGGTATCTTCTAGGCAAGCATGCTCCATCGTCGACCCCGTCGTCACTTACCATCAGGTGAGGCCGTGGTAAAATGTTAGCCTATCTTTAATAAAAAAATAAAAGATCATTGAAACTTATAATAGGATGGTTAAAAGCACCATCTCGTTCAACATCGGATGGTATCATGTGGTCACGGTTGTTCTCTCTACAGATATTTTATAGCGATGGTGGCCGAGCGGTAGCACGTACGCCTCACAATCTTACGGCACCGGGTTCGATCCTCGGCCCTGCAGCAATGACTTATCTAGTAAGCTATGTGCAGTTTTCGATGCCATCGCTCTGTGCCTTGGAGATCACGTTAAGCCGTCGGTCCCGGCTGTCATAAGAACATCTATTGCAATCGTTACGGGTAGTCAACGCCTGATAGAATCTGACGCCCGATCTAACCACCCTTGTTACTGGTTCCTTATGGGTTGCGAGGTCAGATGGCAGTCGCTCGTTTGACTGCCATCTGTGAGAGCGACTGCCATCTGACCTTGCAACTCATAAGGAACCAGTAACAGGGATATAATAGACGCGTCAGATTCTATCAGGCCTCTGTGTACCTGTAGCGATTGCCATAGATGTTCTTATGACAACTGGTACCGACGGCTTAACGTGCTCTCCGAGGCAATTGCACATAAGTTACTAGATAAGTCATTGGTGCAGGGCCGAGGATTAAACTCGGTACCGTAAGATTGCGAAGCGCACATGCTACCGCTCGGCCACCATCGCTCACTAAAAATGAACACTTTATACTTTTAATTTCATTCAAAACTTTTTTGGCAAATGCAGTTCCATATTCAGTTATCACCAGCTCTACGTTAATCCGTAGCCTGAGGCTATACATATAGTCGAAGGGTGGACAAATGTCGGATATTAGAGACGGCAATGAATAAGCTTTTAATTTGTTACGTTTCAAACAATGTGCGTATCTCTCTTCAATTTCAAAAATCAAAATGTTGTCAAGCTCAGTTGGTGCCTTTTGACCTGTAGGTTGTAGGTTCGATTCCTACTTAGGACAAACATTGGTGTGATGAACGTCGATGTTTGTTCTGTGTCTGGGTGTTATATTGTGTATGTATTTACAAAACAAAAGTATAATAAGTATTCTATCAGTTGTCTGCTTGTTATCTGGTGCCCATAGTAGGTACAATCTTTGCTTAGTTTGGGGCTAGATGGCGCTGTGTGAAATGTCCACAAATATTTATAAAAAAAAATAAGGTCCGACCCCCAACAACATATGGGAAAAGGCAAAGAGGATGAATTATGAAGGTCCAAAACCGGGATATTTTTCAATTTTCACAATTTTCAATAACTTGAACATACCTAATAAAAAACCGCTATTGTTACGCTTAAAAGATGCCTGAATACACCCTGAAGGAGGTCAAGGAGGCAAGCAGCCGCTCAAAGTGGTGCTCTCTGGGGGAGGCCCATGTTCAGCAGTGGACGTATTCAGGCTGTTGATGATGATAATGATGATGAGGAGTAGCTTACTCTAGCTGCTATGAGTGCTACAGTACACAATGATAAAATTGTGGAGCGCGAATAATACGAAAAAGCTACCAAAACCAACATGTTTGATAGCAGAGCTTGTTAGGATTTTCGCTCAACTATATAGGCTGGCAATTTAGACTATTATTTATTAAATATTTTCTTTAATTTCAGCTTGTGTCTACTTTATATTTTGTCTTTCAAAGTTTTTTATCGTAATTTTGTTTTCGTGTACTTAAAGGTCACTGTATCGAGGTCGCAAGCGTTCTTCGCGGAAATGATTCACGTTCCGAAATATTCTCACTGGCAACAAAACAACAAAAAAGGTCTTAATTACGAAAATATTTCGAAAAAGGAACGCAATGACGACGAAAGTATAGGCGTGCCGGCGTCCGTTATGTTCTTGGAAGTCTTGCAAGTGATTGATTCTGGTGGTCAGACGCGTGTGTGGGCGGGAAATAGGCAGAAGTGTTTATTCGCAGTTCACAACATAATGGTGTTAGTAAATGACACTAGAGTGGGTTTTTTAATCGGTAGTTAATTAAGGTAACCAATGGGTAAAAATGCTAAGAAATTCTAAGCACTGGTTAAATTTTGTTAGCACTTTTAGCCATTGGTTACCTTAACTAATACGGATGAAAAAACTCACCCTAAGTATTTTTTAATGAGAATGAATAACGTGACGAGCTAGTCGTTCACCTGATGTTAAGCGTCACGGCCGCCCATAGCAGTTGCAGTGTCACTCGGAACTTTAAAATAATAAAGTTTCGCGTGACACTGCACTGCGCACGTCATCCTGAGACATTATACGATCTAGTAACAAGATCACGAGATTGTGTAATCAGGTCATAAAGTCTCATTTGCCCAGTAATTTCACTAGCTACAATGCCCTTCAAACCGGAACACAGTAGTGCTTGCACACTACTGCTTGGCGGCAGAATAACTTGCAAAGCGGTGGTACCTACCTAGACGAACTTTGCAGAAAAGTCCTACCACCTAGTAAAAAAGTGTACATTAGTGACTGAATTTACATAATATTTAAAAAAAAGGGGTAAACCAACTTCAATCACCTTAACTTCATACTGAGAAAAATACTTAAAAGTTAAATGTCTGATCTGATAGCTCAGTTGGTAGTGCCGCTGGCTTCTGAACTGGTATGGTGTGGGTTCAATTCGTGATGAACACAGATGTTTGTTCTGTGTCTGGGTGTTATATTGTATTCTATGTATGTATTTACAAACAAAAAGCAATATATAATTATTCTATCAGTTATCTGGGTGTCCATAGCAGGTACAAGCTTTTCTTAGTTTGGGACTAGATGGCGTTGTGTGAAATGTCCAAAAGATTTATTTATTTATATTATCATTATTTTTTCCAGTTATTTTGATTTAAAATCCTAACTACTAAACTGATTTTGATAAAAAAATTATGGCACCAATACATATGTATATCCTTTCAAATTAAAAAAGAATATGTCGAAATCAGTTTATAAATGATGGAGATCCGAGGTAACAAACATAGAATAAGATGAAAAGAAATAACATAATACGTCACTTACCATCAGGTGAGACCGTGGTCAAATGTTAGCCTATCGCTGATTAAAAAAAAACAGTGTTTTCGGTTTGATGGTTGATGGAGAATTTGTCTGGATAAACCTAACCTAGGTTTAAGGTATATTTTGTCAAACATAATGTGTATTATTGAATGGTTAAATAAATATGAAAAAATATTAAAAAATCCTTTATTAAAGTTGTAAATACTTGTGACAGTCATGCAGTTGACCCATCAGTTCATGAGTTACGCCGGTACTCAGTTGCGTCAGGCTCAGTATTGTATTGAGTAACGCTGACAAGGTGGCTGATTTGGGAGCAACTTTCTATATAAACGGGTACTGTAGGTATGTAACGACACTGTCGAAATGATACCGCGAATGTTTGGAACATTTATTATAATTAAGTTGCTTTGTAATAATATGTGAATTTATTGGGATGAATTTTATAAAAATAATTTTATTTTACAATGTTGGCTAAACTTTGGCAACAAATAGGTCCCGCACTTCCCGCAGGCTAATTATTAAGGTTAGGTTTAATCACTTTGTTTTTTTCTCTAATCTGTGGGTTTAATCAAAACGATATTATATTTGTACTGCTCACACGTATAGCTACGTCAGTGGCGAAGGAAAAAAACAAACATAAAGTAATTAGCTGAGTTTTGGCGGGAACGTGAAAAAGTTCACGTCGTTGCATTGTATTATTTCACAAAACTTATGCTTTTTCTAGTGTTAATGTTTAAAATTAGTGGCATTTTACGCATTAAGTGCTAAATTACGAGTATAAGTGTTGGCAAGTGATATAATGTAGTGAAACGTGGTTTTTCGTGTTGCTTCCAAAATTCCATAGAAGCCTCTAGTAAAGTTGCCACTACTTTACTAGGACATGACTTAGACTGGATTATGACTACCTGACTTAGACTGGACTATGACTACTCTGACTGACTGTGACTAAGACTTGACTTTACATGAAATATTCCATAATACGATGAAAAACTACAATACTTGACACTGGCTAAATACACTATGTGTGGAGCCAAAATATATGAAAAAAAAAAAGTAATTAGCTACCCTTGCGAAAAGTCACCGTACTATTGTTTTCGACTCGAGTCAACTGTTTGTGACTGTTTTTTCTGTACAAATCTGTCAGACTCATTCACATCGAAGTGTCCACTTCATACAAAAAGTGTCCAAAAAAGTGGTACGCTTGACACATAATGAAGTTCTCTCAATGCTTTTAGTCTATACTCTAAGGTTTATAACGGTAGCTGTACAAGCTTACGCAGTAGTTGAGAGTACTTACTGAAAATACCCTTCTTTATTACCCTTCTGATTCCCTTCTTTATCACTATAGTTTAATTATTAGTACCAATGATACTAATCATAATGTACCAAAAATTGTATGACGAGTATAATGAATGATGAAAGGTTGATATTTGTTGATGAATAATATTTGTAATGTATAATATAATTTTTAATTTGGTGGTAGAATGTATTGACTGTTTACTATTGGTACTACATTCGGCAATAAATTCTATTCTATTCTATTCTATTCTGTTCTGTTCTATTCTATTCTATTCTGTTCTGTTCTGTTCTGTTCTGTTCTATTCTGTTCTATTTTATTCTATTCTATTCTATTCTATTCTATTCTATTCTATTCTATTCTATTCTATTCTATTCTATTCTATTCTATTCTATTCTATTCTATTCTATTCTATTCTATTCTATTCTATTCTATTCTATTCTATTCTATTCTATTCTATTCTATTCTATTCTATTCTATTCTATTCTATTCTATTCTATTCTATTCTATTCTATTCTATTCTATTCTATTCTATTCTATTCTATTCTATTCTATTCTATTCTATTCTATTCTATTCTATTCTATTCTATTCTATTCTATTCTATTCTATTCTATTCTATTCTATTCTATTCTATTCTATTCTATTCTATTCTATTCTATTCTATTCTATTCTATTCTATTCTATTCTATTCTATTCTATTCTATTCTATTCTATTCTATTCTATTCTATTCTATTCTATTCTATTCTATTCTATTCTATTCTATTCTATTCTATTCTATTCTATTCTATTCTATTCTATTCTATTCTATTCTATTCTATTCTATTCTATTCTATTCTATTCTATTCTATTCTATTCTATTCTATTCTATTCTATTCTATTCTATTCTATTCTATTCTATTCTATTCTATTCTATTCTATTCTATTCTATTCTATTCTATTCTATTCTATTCTATTCTATTCTATTCTATTCTATTCTATTCTATTCTATTCTATTCTATTCTATTCTATTCTATTCTATTCTATTCTATTCTATTCTATTCTATTCTATTCTATTCTATTCTATTCTATTCTATTCTATTATTTATTTATTTATATAATAGCACACAAAACAGAATGCAATCTGTACAGCTACAAAATAATAAAAAAATCATTATTATTGTCCTAAATTACATTCCAAACCCATGTATGCCTAATTGCATTATAATTAGTACTTTGTTTAGTATTTATAAGTACTTTGTCTTGATTTAATCCTCTGCTCAATCGGTATATTATGTCACAATGTTAAATATTTTGATGCCGCACTTTAATTTTAAAACATATTTTCATAACACTTTAAAAAATGCCTTTAATTTTGTACATTTTCTTCCAAATATCTTAAGGCGTGTTCAGCAATTAGTCAAGTTCGACTTCACAATAATTACGCCACAGATCCGGCCACCAATTAAAAGATAAAACCAGTGCGACAAACTCGTGAGCGACAATGGGCGACTTCTACGAACTAATAGAACTAAGGCACGTACACACTGGTCTGGATCCGACCCAGTCATGATCCAGTAGACTTCCAATCTTAGACACCAGAAAGCGTTGCTTAAACCTACACTATAGATTGCATGGTTTAGGTGCTGTTCACAAAATGCATTACGCAAAAAGTTCCTCATACATAAATCCTTTTCCTTTGCAAAATAGAACATGTCTATTAGTCTGCTAAAAGTTTTCCAGATCCTCATTTTATGACTAGACTACTAATGCTGGTCAAAGTATTATGAAACACAGACCTTTTCAACAAAAAAATATGCTCTACATGACTCACTTCTTACCTACATGTAAACTGGTATCTCCTAGTTAGCAGAGAACTAAATTACCGTAGACACTAGACAGCTCCTGCTTGCTATTTGGGAGATAACACTAAAGGAAAAAACATATTGTCTACCGATAGAAAATGTTTGACTTTTCTGGATTCGAAAGTTGATTGTTAAAAATTTCATATAAATACGTATAATATATACATATTTATTAGCGGTACTGTCTGCTTGGCACCAAAACAAAACAACTGAATTAAAAGCAGTGATTGAACCCAAACCCATCCTGGCATCCTGGCATCCTCGTCAAATCCATTCTACATGAACACTATCTCTACTTGTTACAAGTTCATCATAAAAACTGTATTTTATTGGATTTAAACAATACGGTATGTATACGTTGGCCGTGTGGTCCCGGCAGTCGGTGTACGAATAGGACCACCCCATCTCTTCCCGTGGATGATTACAAGCGCTCAAAGTGGCATTTTATGGGGGAGGCCTGTGTTCAGGTGGACGTCTTCCAGCTGTTGATGTGAACAATACGTACACGATGTATTGGATCAGATTGAAAACGGATAGGATCATAGATGGATCAGATCTAATCTACACAGTGTGTACAAGCCTTTAGTAATATTTTACATAACTGCAGGTAAGTGAAACTGGGTCGTAGTCATAAATCTGTCTAAACTAATTGCCGAAATGTTTCTATTCGGGTGTTGAATGCTTGATTGATTTTGATACGTTTTTGAAGTCTGAATTTTGTAATGGCAACTGTTATCCTTCTGTAAGAGGTAATAGAAATAAATAAATTATATCATTAATAAAGTGATGATTCAGAATTATATCACTATATTTTAAATCCAAGATTGAGTCTAAATAAGTTTACGTAACACTCCTAACAGAATAATTTTTAACGTAAAGAATATTTCAATTTCTTTTATCACGCTCGTGATTAAAATTTTTCCTTTAAATTAAAAATGAACCCGTTAATGCTAAGTAATGCTAAATTGACGTTTTAAACATCTGAAAACAATAGATACCTACTCAATGTTTTTCTTGTTCTCTAGCTCTCGTGACTAGGTGGTTGGATTTTTCTGCAAAGTTCGTCTATTTAGGTACCACCGCTTTGCCAGTTATTCCACAGATAAGCAGCATTACTGTGTTCTGGTTTGAAAGGGCATTGTAGCTAGTGAAATTACTGGGCAAATGAGACTTCTTGAAGTCTCAGGATGACGTGCGCAGTGCAGTGTCACGCAAAACTATATTAACTTAGAGTTCCGAGTGATACTGCAATCTGTTATGGGCAGCCGTGACGCTTAACATCAGGCGAACGTCATTCATTTAAATTAAAAAAAAACTTCATGAAAAAAAGCATGGTCTATTCGGGTGAGTGTTCTTTATGAATCACTATAAATGCTGTTTAAGGGTGCCGTGTTTACTGTGAGCTCTTAGCGTGATTCAAAACAGAGCCTATATTGGATTGCTTTGTTTTTTTTGTATGAAGATTTTGACAAGCGAGCCAGTATAGGGTCTGTTTTGAATCGCGCTAAGAGTTCACACAGTACGGCTCCAGAGGTCAAATAGGAAAAATAAGGAAGAACTTAGGTACATACTTACCTACTTATTTTAATAGTCATATTATTTATACTTTATACAAACTGACAAGTTTTTTTATCCACATATAAAACATACCGGAGAGAAGCGCGGGCAATCAGCTCCATTGTCACAATAGGCTACCGATACGTTTACTGCTATCTATCAAATAGATATGTGAAAACCATGGAGAATAGAACAAACCAGAAGTAACTAATACGCATAGAGCTGAGGCAACTGAAACTACTCTAAAAGAGTGTAGTGTAGAAAACATATAACGCTTACCAAAATGGTACTTCCTTTCGTATCAGGCTCTCAATTATAATTAATTTGGCTGTCTTGTGTCGAGTCCCTACGTGAAATTGAAATAAATATAATTTCTTGAACATTTTATAATTATTATAATTACTGCAAAAACTATCCATCGACATTAGTGCGCTGTAGGGCTTAAAAGAAGTAGGACAAGTGTCAATTTCAAGAGGTCAAAATATCTAAAGATATCATAGTTCTTTCTTTACACAGGACTTAATTACGCTAAAACATAATATTTTTATTTACATAGATATGCAAAAAAATGCGTGATTAAATCCTGTGTAAACATATAACTATACATAAATAATATGAGTTCTAGTCGCGAAAGTTTAAAAAAAGTTATATATCTACTATGTGTTCAAATCGCAGGAATTTAAGTAATTCCAATGATATCGATTCGAAATAAGTAAAAGTTTTTTCAAAGCAATCGCATTTGGATTGAGAACGGTGCTGCCAGTGGCGGTGGTGCGTCAGAGTACTAATAAATGTGGCTTCAGAACGAACGTTACATATATCCATCTAGTGTGTTCTTACATCGATGGTAAACATAATGGATTGCCGGCCGGGCTGCGGCCTAGCCGAATATTATTGTTACTCTAAAAGTTATGAAAAAAAAGTAACGCTGTGTTCTCGATTTGAAATCAAACCTTTTTAACCGACTGCTAAAAAGTGGTTCTCAGTTCGAGTGTTATTATTTTCCTGGAGCGCGGCTTTGGGGTGCTAGTACAGCTGCATCAGTGTTGGTGTCAAAGATGTTGACAATGATGAGTGGGTGCTAAGTTTTGCGCTCTTAGGGTGGTCCCACAGATAATAATAACGAGCGATAATAAGAAATAAATTAATATCAGATGATGCTCTAGAAGCAATAAAACAGGACGCAAAAAATAGCCTTGACACATCAAACAGAGATCAAACACAATCTCAATCGAGCATATCAGTAGAGCCTAACATAATACCAAGTACACAGACACAACCTACCACAAATAAGAACAGTTCGAGAATGCGATGGACTGATGACATCAATGAAGCAATAATAAGAAATTATTACAAAATCACGTCTTTAGAAACAAATACAACAGCCTATCGAAAACTACTACACAGCAGTGTAATTGAACAATTTCCCAACATCTCACATGTATCAGAACAACGCATAGCCGACCAACGTAGAGTTATAATTCACAACAAACTTATCACAAAGCAAAGACTCCAAGAAATCAGAAAAGAAGTAGAAGATAGTTTAGATTGTACACATTCAAGCAACCACACGGAATTGGAGTTAAATGACACACAATACGAGCAGGTAAACACTACAGACAACCGACACACAAGCTTAGAAGTTCACCCCGCGTTACAAAATACTGACAATTATCAAGACAACATGACAATACAGGAACAACATAGTCAAAACTGGAATGATGAACACCTCAATAAAAAAATAGAAGAGACATTCAGGATGACTTATGAAAATTTTAGAGACACAGACCCTACACAAAGACCTTATATACCGAAACAAAAACCTTCAAAAAAACTGACATACATAATAACCTATTTAAATTTACAAGTACTACCTCAATATAAATCTCTAGACCAAACATTCCTTGTCACACAAACTATAATATACTGTGCTGCATACACTACTGCTACTTGTAACGGCGCAAAAATCAAACAAGTAGATGATTCTCCACAAACAAATAAAAAGGACAAACGACCTTCTTGGCAGATTCGACTAGAAAATAAGATTTTGAAATTAAGGCAAGATGTAGGACGCATGACGCAATATATACAAGGCAACAGAAGTTGTAGACTAATTATGTATGTAAGTGAAATAAAACAAAAGTATAGAATTCATTCGCGACATGAAGAACCTAATAAAAGTGACGAACAATTTTTGGACAGTCTTAAGCAAAGACTAAATGCAGTTTGTAGTAGGCTCCGTAGATATACCAGTTGTACACAGAGAAAAATCCAAAACGCACAATTTTACAACAATGAAAAACAATTTTACCGTAGTCTTTCAAAAGAAACACTTCACTTACAAACAAATAATAACAACACTGACACTCAAATGCCAACAGCAGAAGCTCTACATCAGTTTTGGTCAAACATCTGGGCCAAACCAGTACAACATAATTCAGAAGCTCAGTGGATTAAAGACGATGTTTTAAAAATGGAAGGTTCACCACAAATGCAATTTCAGTTCATCCCGATCGACATTTTTATAGACGTTCTACAAAAGACACATAATTGGAAAACGCCAGGAACAGATCACATACACAATTATTTTTATAAAAAACTCAATGCATCCCATAATCCACAATCATATAAACGAATTCATTCAGTCCCCAGAAATAATGCCCTCATTTTTAACACAAGGTGTAACGTATATGATTCCTAA
The DNA here is from genome assembly GCA_910589525.2 of Ennomos quercinarius. Taxonomy (NCBI): domain Eukaryota; kingdom Metazoa; phylum Arthropoda; class Insecta; order Lepidoptera; family Geometridae; genus Ennomos; species Ennomos quercinarius. The sequence continues at coordinate 7,879,831 of OU342510.1, forward strand.
AGATAATGACCTAAAAAATCCCGCCAAATACCGACCCATTACATGCCTTCAAACTATTTACAAAGTAATAACAGCCTGTATTGCTGAACTGATTTATAAACATGCTATCGACTGTAACATCCTTGCAGAAGAGCAGAAGGGCTGCCGTAAAAGTAGCCAAGGCTGCAAAGAACAACTTACCATAGACAATATAGTAATGAGACACACCATCAATAATAAAAGAGAACTACACACTATGTACATAGATTACCAAAAAGCTTATGATTCTGTACCACATACGTGGCTTACATACATATTACACCACTACAAAGTACACCCAACAATTATATCATTTCTCGAAAAAGCTATGGAACATTGGCAGACTAAACTTAAAATAAAAAACACTATAGATTCCGTAGAAACAGATGTCATTCCCATTAAACGAGGCATTTTCCAAGGAGATGCTTTAAGCCCTCTTTGGTTCTGTCTTGCCCTTAACCCCCTCTCACATATCCTGAATAACTCAAACAATGGCATTGTAATAACAAATGACGACACAAACTTCACAACAATATCCCACCTAATGTACATGGATGATATAAAACTGTATAGTAACAACACACCATCTCTCCATCGTCTCGCTGATGCCACACAAGAATTCTCGAATGACATCTACATGCAGTTCGGTATTGACAAATGCAAAACTTTTACCCTCCGGAAAGGCAAAGTAGATCACGAAGAATATTCACTCAATACAGGAGAACAGGTTGATCCTTTAGATCAAAACGCCACTTATAAATACTTAGGATTTCAACAGTCACACCAGATCAACCAAAAATTAACCAAGTCTGAAATAACTAAAAAATTTAAACACAGACTTAACATATTAATAAAATCACAGTTAAACTCCCGCAATTTAATCCAAGCCATAAACACATTTGCTATCCCTATTTTGACATACTCATTTGGTATTATTAACTGGTCAAAGACCGATCTAAAGCGTAAGCAAAGCCTAATTAACACTACTCTAACAAACCATCGTAAACATCACCCGCGTTCATGTGTGCAAAGAATGACACTCCCAAGAAACGAAGGTGGTAGAGGGCTCATTGATATAGTTAACCTACACAACAAACAGATAACCACCCTAAGAAATTACTTTCACAGTAAAGCAGAACACTGCCGATTACACAAATCAATAGCGGAAGCCGACAAACGTATTACCACTATTCCACTTAACTTACATGACAGAAACAATCAACCTAGCGAGCACATAACATCAAACAAAGACAAAATTTCAACCTGGAGACAAAAGTCTTTACATGGCAGACACCGACATGAACTTGACCAACAACATGTAGACAAAAGTGCATCAAATGCATGGCTGCAGCGGGGAGAGCTGTTCCCTGAAACTGAAGGTTTTATGTTAGGTATACAGGATCAGATTATTGACACTGGAAATTACCAACGATATATTATCCGCAGGCCAAATTATAATGACAAATGCAGACACTGTCATATAGCCTCAGAAACTATACAACATATTACAGGAGCATGTAAATCCATAGCCCAAACAGAATATAAACATAGACATGACCAAGTAGCTGCAATAGTACATCAGACCCTAGCATATAAATATAAATTAGTAAAAGAGAAAATACCTTACTACAAATATAAACCTGAAATTGTCCTGGAAAATTCAAACTTCAAACTTTATTGGGATAGAACCATAATAACCGATAAAACGATTCATTACAATAGACCCGACATTACAGTACTGGACAAACACAAGAAAGTAGTATATCTCATAGACATTGCCGTTTGTAACACGCACAACCTTACTACAACTCACACTGAGAAAGTGGCAAAATACACAGACCTCTCAATAGAAATAAAAACACAATGGCAAGTGAACACCACCAGAACGATACCCATAATTGTCTCTACTACAGGGGTTATACCAAAAACTTTACACACAAGTTTAAAAACTTTAGGCATTCCTCCAACAAGCTACATCCTACTGCAAAAAGCTGCTATCTTAAACACTTGCCGAATAGTACGTAAGTTTCTGAATAACTGCTGAATTATAATTGTATTTATGAATGATTATCATGATGATGATGATGATGATGATGATGATGATGATGATTGTATATATATTTGCACTTGGCTTCGGCCCGTGCTCTGCTTGCCTCCTAAGTAGTTGTGGGAGAGAAACGTTATTAGTTACAACAAAAATAATAATAATAATAATAATTTCATTTTATTCCAGATAATACAATCCAATTTGTTAGTAACACTAAGACTTACAGCTATATTAGTAGAATCATAATTATCAATACCATAAAATGTCAAAGAAATCACAAATTATATTACATTTTTTTTTATACACTCAAAAAAATTACTTAGCATGTCGCTGCGTCGGGAACACAAGCATCCCAGTCCAATGCTTTAGAATCGGGCCATCCACCCTCTCAGCAACAGCGACCAGAAGGCTGTTGGTACTTCCTCGAATTCGCAGCATCAGGGAGGCTATACGCTTACGCATGATGGCGTAAAAGTCATCCACGCGAGCCTCTGCGAACATACCCGATGCACTGCAATATCGCGGCAGCCCCACCAGCGCCCTGAACGCGTTGTTGTACTGGACCCGCAGAGCACTGTAAGCCTTTTGAGTATAGTCAATCCATAGGCTGCATGTGTAAAAAGATTGGCAATACGCCCGAAACAAAGTACTTTTTACACTTTTCGAGCACTTTGCAAACCTACGAATCAGCATATTGCTCCTGACTGCCAGCGCTCTGCGTTCCCTCTCAATGTCGAGGACATCCGTTTGCGACGCAGTTACCCAGTGCCCCAAGTACTTAAACTCAGTCACTTGTTTAAGAGTGGTCCCCTCGAGTGTCACTGGCGGTACTTCGGGGTAATGTTTGTTACCTGCCTTGAATACTAAGCACTCACTCTTTTTAGCGTTGTACTTGAGGCCATGGGACTCCGCATATCGCTCACATATGGACAAAAGCCTTCTGAGGGCACTGATCGATGGGGCCAGCAGCACCATATCATCAGCGTAGCTGATGTTATTGACGAAGATTCCGTCAACAGAACAGCCCACCCTGGCACTGCTGAGCTCACGAATCAGCCGGTCCACATATAGACTGAAGAGCCGGGGCGAGCTAAGGCCACCCTGCCTCACGCCACACTCCAGTCCATACGGCTCAGATAATGAACCCGCCCACTTGACCATATTACTTTGATGCCCATACCAATATCTCAATATCTCAATCAGCTCACCAGGAAGATTTGTGTCATTATAAAGCTTCTGCCACAAGACACCATAAGACACCAGATCGAAGGCTTTGGAAAGATCTAAGAAACATGCGTAGACAGGAGTGCTTCTTTCCGTATAGTACCGGGCAGTGTGTTTGAGACAAAGAATAGCAGACTCCGTGGAAAGCCCTGACCTGAAACCAAACTGGGCATCATGAAGATCGAGATGCATTTCGAGTTGCTTGTCAAACACACTATCCAGCACCTTCGCTATTATCGTGGCCAACGATATGGGCCTATAGTTACTTATGTCAGAAGCGTCTCCAGTCCGATTCTTTACTATGGGCACGACAACCGTTCTCATGAGGTCTTCTGGGAGGTAGGTGTGTGAGAAGCAAAGATTGAAAAACATGGCTAGCACTCTGGGCATATGTACACCTGCATTCCTCAAATGCTCTATACTAAGATAGTCGTGTCCAGGAGATTTTCCGCTTTTCATGTTTTTCAATACCATTGCTATTTCTCTAGTAGTGACTGTCACCAGCTCCTCTGAGCCCGGCTGCCGCATCGACAGCGACCCCTCCTGAGATACTGTGAGTGGAGATTTAACAACAAAATGATTTTTAAACATATTGGCAATGGATGCAGGCTCACTAACTCCCTCTACACTCGCTGGGATACTCGTCTTGCATTTCATTTTGTCAGTATGTTTCCAAAATTTTGAAAAATCTTTTTTGTTGTGATGTGATGCTAAGATGTCCATTTTAATCTGTTCCTCATTTTCTTGACACCACTTAAGCCTACTTTTGAATGATTTTTTTGCATCTCTCGACGATGACCGCGCACCACGCATTGGCGTAAGTGGTTCTATATAAATCGCTGCTTCGCAGCACGGCCTTAGTTTCGGCCAATTATTGGAGTTCATTATTAGGGCGTCACTCGAAACAGCCAATAATAGCGCATTGGCTCCAGTCCCCGCAACCCGCGCCTTCCTCCAGTTTTGGTGAGCTAGGATCCGAACAAAAATCCCGTAATGCGGTATCTATTGGAGGTTATCTGTGGGTGGTCCTTTTCTCACACAACAAGGCCAATTCTTTTTAACCTAAAACGGTATGCGTGTGAACCCGCGGGCTACAGCTAGTAAGCTTGCAATAATAACTGTGCCATCTCAAATAACAGTTGTCATCGAAAACAAATAGTTTGGCTAGATTATTGTGAAATGTACACGGCTTAGGCGTGCAGACGTGGGCGTGCCTCTAACAGTTTGCTAGGCGGCTAGCGTGACGTGACCTTTCGTTTTAACACTTCGTAAAGTCTATACTTATAGAGGAATTACATTTACTAATAAACATTGTATTGTAACTAACTATTTACTAGGAAGAAACGTCACTTTGTGTTTTGTTTCACTCTATCAAGTTTGAAATCGGCATAGATAAAAGAAGAGAAAACATGGAGTAGCTATTCTAGGCCGGATGACACGGGGAAGCTGCTAGAGCGTGTAGTAGCTTCCCGTGTTATCCGGCACCTGGAGGGTACTGGGCCTGGGTTGTCGGAGGCCCAGTACGGGTTCAGAGCAGGGCGGTCTACTATAGACGCCTTGCTCTGGCTCAAGAAGTGGACGCAGGATGCGGTCGGTGGGGGGGAAAAGGCGTTGGCTGTCTCCCTAGACATAGCCAACGCCTTCAACAGCCTCCCGCATGGAACGATACAGGAGGCGCTTCGTTATCATGGAGTGCCCCTGTATCTGCGGAGGCTGTTGGCCGACTACCTCCAGGATCGCGAGGTCCTGGTGGAAGGGCGCGACGGTTTGAGGCACCGTCGCGTCTCTTGCGGGGTTCCACAGGGGTCGGTCCTGGGGCCGCTACTGTGGAATATTGGCTACGACTGGGTGCTGCGTGGCACGCTTCCTGCAAATATGCAGGTTGTGTGCTACGCGGACGACACCCTTGTCGTAGTCAAGGGGAGAGACCTCAGGGAGACGGTGCGGCTGGCCACGGTAGGAACAACCCTCGTGGTCGACCGTATTCGTTCCCTGGGGCTGGAGGTTGCCCTCTCCAAGACCGAGGCCCTGCTGTTCCACGGGCCTCGGGGGGGACCCCCTCCAGGAACGCGGGTACTTCTGGATGGGGTCCCGGTCCCGGTTGGGACCCAGACGAAATATCTGGGTCTCATCCTGGACGGGAGGTGGACCTTTGGGGCCCATTTTACCCACCTGGCCCCAAGAGTCCTGGGAGCGGCTGCCGCCCTAGGGAGGCTGCTGCCCAATGTGGGTGGCCCGAACGTCACGTGCCGTCGGCTATACTCCGGAGTAATCCGGAGTATGGCCATGTACGGGGCACCGGTCTGGGTGGACGCCCTCGGTCGCAATAACAAGGCCCTGCTGCGACGTCCGCAGCGGGTCATTGCGACGAGGGCGATCCGCGGATACCGGACGGTGTCCTGGACGGCGGCATGCGTGCTGGCCGGTGATGCCCCCTGGGAGCTCGAAGCGGAGACCCTTGCCGAAGTTTATCACTTCGTGGTGGCGAGGAGGTCCCGTGGAGAGCCCCCAGCGTGGGAGGAGGTCAGGCGCCTGCGGAGGCAGGCGCGGGCCGCCTTGTTGCGGCGGTGGACGGAGGACCTGGCTCCACCAGTGCCTGGGCAGAGGACGGTGGAGGCCATCCGCCCGGTCCTCCGGGAGTGGGTGCGGCGGCCATTTGGGTCGCTGACCTTCCGCTTGGTGCAGGTGCTTTCCGGGCACGGATGCTTTGGAAAGTACCTGCACCAAATCGCGAGACGGGAGGCGACCCCAGCCTGCCACGAATGTGGTGCGCCGGAGGATACGGCGCCCCACACGCTGGAGGTGTGCGCTGCTTGGGATTCTGAGCGGCGCACACTTTCAGCGGTCGTTGGCCGGGACCTCTCGTTGCCGAGCGTGGTAAACGCTATGCTCGACAGCGAGAGAGCGTGGCAGGCAACGGTCTCCTTCTGCGAGGCGGTGATGATGCAGAAGGAGGCTGCGGAGCGGGTCAGAGAGGATGATGCCAACTCTGACCCCCTCCGGCGCAGACGGACCGGAGGACGGAGGAGGCGTTTCGCGCGCCTTCTCCATCCTCCGTAGTGGGGTCGGCGGCGGAGAGTCGGGGGACTCTCCGCCGTGCTCACACGGCCCCACACGTCTGGTGGGTAACCGAGGTGCAAGGTTACCCACCCACTGGCGCAGAGGCCCGAAAGGGCCTACCGCTGGGGCGAGATGGTGAATGCTAACGCGACCCTATCTCGCCCCATCCCGGCGGCGGACGGATCACGGGGGGGTTTTAGTGGGTTCGAGTCTCACATACCCCCTGCCATCACCCCCGTGGTGGCAGGGAAATGCGAGGGCATTTCCCCCCTCAAAAAAAAAAAAAAAAAAAAAAAAAAAAAAGCTATTCTAGGCCTCCCCCAGAGAGCGCCACTTTGAGGGTGATGGTGATGACGATGTTTATATGCATTAAATAACTGTAAAAATACATAATTTTGTTATGCCCATCATCATCCTCTTTGCCTTTGCCCATTTGTTCTTGGGGTCGGCTCCCAATCTAACCTGTAGCGGCGAGTTAAAAGAATTACACGAACGATTGCCATCTGACCTCGCAACCCATAAGGAACCAGTAACAGGGATGGTTAGACCAGGCGTCAGATTCGATCAGGCGTCTGACTACCCGTAACGATTGCCATAGATGTTCTTAGGGCAACCGGGACCGACGGTTTAACGTGCTCTCCGAGGCAAGGGGCGATGGCATCGAAAACTGCACATAACTTATTAATAAGATAAGTCATCTGATAAGTCATTGGTGCAGGGCACTGATCGAACCCGGTGCCGTAAGATTGCGAAGCGCACATGCTACCGCTCGGCCACCATCGCTCTATGTCATTTTGTTATTGACAAATAATATTTGTATTCTTGAAATTTTAAGGTCATTTTGTCATTTTAATATCACAACAACGGATGTGAGTACATATTAAAGATTTATCTAAACTGTAAATCTAATTTGATTTCGTAATTAGCAATATTTACTGTAAACAGGAAAGTGTGAACGATTTACATAAGGTCATGTTATAAATGATGAAAATAAATAATAATTGATAGATTAATTTGTCAAGGAAAAATTCGTCCCTGCAGGCGATACTGCTATGAAAATATAAATAAATTATAAAACTGAATAAGGGTGGGCTTTTTGACCCATAGTTAAAGTAGCCAATGGTTAAAATTTCTAACAAATTTTGACTATTGGTTAGAATTTGTTAGCATTTTTGACCATAGGTTAAATTAACGATACCCTTAAGGTGGATTTTTTAATCCGTAGTTAAGGTAACAAATGGTTAAAAACGATACTGTAGCTATTAAACTATTTATAACCTTAATTGTATTTTGTTTCTGCTGTGGTAGGACTTTTCTGCAAAGTTCGTCTAGGTAGGTACCACTGATTTGCCAGTTATTCTGCCGCCAAGCAGTAGTGTGCAAGCACTACTGTGTTCCGGTTTGAAGGGCATTGTAGCTAGTGAAATTACTGGGCAAATGGGACCTTACGATCTGATCTCACGGTCTAGTAATCACATTACTGGACTGTGTGATGTCTCAGGATAACGTGCGCAGTGCAGTGTCACGCAAAACTTTATACTTTAGAGTTCCGAGTGACACTGCAATCTGTTATGGGCAGCCGTGACGCTTAACATCAGGCGAACGACTCGCTCGTCACGTCATTCGTTCGCATAAAAAACCTATAAATTTTTGTATCACTGTGTGGTATTGTGTGTGTGTGTCTGGAATAAATTAATTTCATTTCATTTTATATTACTTATCTGTGCCATTGGTTAGAATTTGTTAGAGTTTTTAACCATTGGCTACCTTAACTACCGTAATTAAGATAACCAATGGTTGAAAATACTAACAAGGTCTAACCAATTGTCAAAATTTGTTAGAAATTTTAACCATTGGTTACTTTAACGATGGATCAAAAAACACACCCTAACATTTGCCATAATTATGTATAATGAATATTTAACATAGTCTTTAAACTTAAACTCAATCGCTCCAACAAGGCAATTAAAAATGAATACATCAGTAACTCAATTATTATTAAAGTACTCTAAAAAGTTTGCGTAATATTTGCTTTTTATCACTCAGCCTCAAACCGCTAAATCAATTTTGATAAAATTTGGTGTGTAGATAGGACTTAGACTCTAACGCCAAAAAAATTGTAGATATACCTACATCGGAAAAGAAATCGCAAGTGAAACCGTGGGGCGTAACTAACTGCCTCTACCCCTTAATGTATAAAAATAACACGTTGTCCGTCTATTTGTACGTGTTTTTGTGGCTTTCACGGCGTTATAGCTTAACTTAAATTGGATGAGAATTTTCATACATACCTACTTTACAATAGCAAGATCAAAATGTATTAGGTAGGTAAGTACCACCATCATCATCATCATCATCATCAACAGCCTGAAGACGTCCCTGCTCGCCTCCTGCACCATCGGCTCTCCGCGGCTTTCACCAGATCGTCGGTTCACCGAGTGGGGGGCCGGCCTATGCTGCGTCTTACGTATCGTTCTACGACCGATGTGGCCTGCACAAGTGCACATTGCCATTTCAACTTGCTAATTCTAAGAGTCAAGAGACAGATTCAGAAAAGAGAGAGAGATTCGGTCACTTTAGTTCTCCTGCGAATCTCCTCGTTCCGGAGCTTATCACGCAGGGAAACGCCGAGCATAGCTCTCTCCATAGCTCGTTGCGCGACTTTGAGCTTACCAATGAGGCCAACAGTAAGAGACCATGTCTCAGTTCTATAAGTTATCACTGGCAACTCACATTGATTGAAAACCTTCGTTTTCAGGCTCTGCGGTATTTTGGGTTTTTTAGGTAAGTACCAAATCTAGAAAAGATAAAAGTATCTGCAAAAACGTATCGACTGCGGTAGTGATTAATACGAAAAGATCCTTTGCATTTTATTGGCTCTAAACGCCAAAACTTCTTTTGCTCTGATTAAGTAGTTCGTTTTTTATTGCAGCATTTATGAATTATGATGGATAATTTGCAATACGTGTAGATAGTCGAGGCTGAGAACTTCGAACCATTGGTAATTGGCACATGTGAAATTGTGAACATGACTTTATATTTTTAACTGTTCCACACAGCATTAAATGTATTGGTCATTCTGCAAATGTGACATTTGAAAATATGCGATTGGTCATTTAGAAATTTGGTCGTTATGCGTCAAAAATGGTGCTAGTACCACATTGATTATCTATATTCGTTATCCCAAATATATTGTATAAAAATTATATTTATAACTGGCCTCACAGCTCAGTTGGCAGTAACTCTATCTTCTGTAGGCTGTGGGTTCGATTCCCGTTCAGGACAAACATTTGCGTGATGAACATCGACGTTTATTCTGTGTCTGGGTGTTATATTGTATATGTATTCTATGTATGTATTTACAAACCAAAAATTATCTAAGTAATGTGCTTTTTGCACGAACCCACCGCCTTTAGGTTATGAGCGGTCCTGCTCAACTACTACACCACAGAGGCATTTCATATTGTAGTTAAAATTTTGACAAAGGTCAACTTAAACTGGTCGGTGTTAAAGCAAAAACTGTACCGTCAACCAGCAGCCCGACACATTTAAACTAAAGGTCAACAAACTTTAAAGCTATTTATTACACTGTGGCAGGTAAGCAATAAGACATTGTTTTTTAAATACTAGTTGACCCGCCCCGGCTTCGCACGTGCTAATTAGTTTTACGACTTAACCCATGTTTATGGGTAAGAGGGAAGCGAAAGGGAAAAGGATAGGGTAAAAGGATGAATAGATGGGAAGGCAACAGAAAGGGCCTGCCTCCCTTCTGTTGCCGTCCCATCCATTCATCTTCTTTCCCTTTCGCTTCCCTCTTACCTTCGACAGGATGAGTATCAATATTTTTTAGCCTTCTACTAAGTATTAGAAAAAAATTGAATGAAATCAGTAAAGCCGCTCTCAAGTTATAGCGTGACTAGGACCCTGTTGGCTTTTGAAGTTATGTGCGGAATTAGAAGAATTGGAAGAATCTATGCTATACGAATCTATCTATGCTTCACTCGCATTATAGCTCGCATTATAGCTCGCATTATACTCGCACTCGCTTTCATCATCATCGAAGACTTCTACTGCTGAACGTAGGCCTCCCCATAAAGCGCCTGCTCGTCGGTACCTAGTAGGGGCTGGCTTACACTGCGTCTTCTGGTTCGTGTTTGCCACTCGAGAACCTTACTTCTTCATCAGTTGTCGGTTCTGATGTGATGTGGCCTGCCTACTGCTACTTCAAATTGCTAATTCTAAGAGCTATATCGGTGACTTTAGTTCTCTTTCGGACCTCCTCATTAAGTCAGTTCATCATCATCATCATCATCATCATCATCATCAGCCTGAAGACGTCCACTGCTGAGCATAGGCCTCCCCCGCGCGCCACCTTGAGTGGCTGCTCGCCTTCTGCATCCATCGGCTCCCCGCGGCTTTCACCAGGTCGTTTCACCAAGTCAGTTACCTCGCTTAAAATACTGTTATTTTCATTAAGATAAAAACACAAATATTAAATACCTACTTGTTCTGTTTGGATATTCCATTGTAGGACCATGCTGGTCTTCGTAGTGTCTGGAGAATCTTAGATAGAGTTCAGGAGCATATTAGGCGTTAATATAATCAAAAACACGTTAAAGAATCCTTCCCAATTCCCACCAAGTTTTACGTTTCAACAGCTCGTTATATATGTATCGTAATTCGTAAGTCATATTGAGCCTTTAATTTGAGTGTTGCGTCGACATGGCGTGCCCCAAATCGCGTCAACCTTTGTGTCAGAGAGTCGACCGTCAGACCGGCCGGGGCCGCACGCAGACTTGTCGCCGGCAAGCTTTATATGTCCTTTACAAGGCCTAGTGACGTAATAATTGCCAGTATGTTGGCAGCATTGCAGTTATAAAGAAATAATAAGCAAAGCATGAGTAATAGTTATGCAACAGGACAAAATCTTAGGATACCTATCTCTTCATATATGTAGGTACTACGAGTTTCAAGCAGTAGACGCCGCGAGCACAAGCGATCTCATGGCCAATACCTAAGTATATCTTGACAACATCTTGACTTCTTATGCTCATATTCGAAATTCTACATTCAAATTGAGTACTCACTGATGTTTCTACAATAGTTATCACAATTGATCGGTAAACAACGATGAAAAAAGACTTGCTCCTTTTTGGGGAAAAACCCTCGGAAAATCATAAATCGCCGACGAGAAAAAGTTCTATGAAATCGTAGAACCTGTATACCATATTTTGTCGAAAAATAAGGCCTGTGCTACGCGAACACCAACATTGCTTGCAGCTGACAATGTATTAACCATTTGAATGCTGATATTTTGCAAAATAATTAATTAAATTAAACCGTAAAGCCGTGCGTCCGATATTCCGTGGATTAATTAACCATACAATACACATAAAAACTGATATAATTAAGAATAGCTTTACAAACTATGATGTAGATGTAAATTTACATCCCATAGAATCAAAAAGATCCGTCGCTCCTAGCACCCAAGAGATCTCTATGAAGCTGGTATGAAAACTTTTTCATGGGCGAGTACGCCACAGGCCTAAAACCCTGCTATCAGCTGATTCAACTGTCAGTGCAATGTTAGCAAATATTGCATCTTGAATTTGGCTGATATATAGGTACCAATAAATCTGTGGTACGACTTTTTTCTAGAGATTACTCGAGAATTTCAATAAGAGAAAGTATCGGTAGATACCTGATTTCATCAAAATTCCTAAGGCTCTACGAATGCTTTACGCATCAAGACAAACTTTAGATTTAAGATGATAACCTATAGCCAGTCAAGCGTAGATTATGTGTTCCCAATTTTGGTTAAGTACTTGTATAAATCTTGCTCCTAAGCCTTTTACTAGGTGATTAAAAGAGTTCTCTTAGATCATCATCAGCCTGAAGATGTCCTGATCATACGCCTCCCCCACAGAGCGCCACTTTGAGCGGCTGCTTGTCTCTTGCATACATCGGCTCACTATGACTTGACCATATCATCGGTCTGAGTGTACTAGGGCGAGGCCAGCCTATGCTGCGTCTTCTGGTTCCTGGTCACCACGCGAGAATTTTTCTTCCCCGTCAGCTGTCAGTTCTACAAGATCAGGTCATAAAGTCTAATTTTCAACCCAGAACACAGTAGTGCTTGCAGACTATTGTATATTGTTTTGTATTGCTTGGCAAACAAAGCAACAAGCCGTAGACGTAGACGAACTCTTGGGAATAAGTACTACCACCTAGTGGCTTACCGGCTTAATGGGATTAAGCCATTCAGTCTTTAGGCTTAAGAGCTGTAGCCATATCCTTAATAACCAAGTTGGCAACCTGGCCTGGACTGAGATATTACTGTTAATGCAGTTTTCAAAATTTGAAAGCTTACAGTCATATTTTAGTCGAGTGCTAGACAAAACGTTACTGAGCTCGGTTCTTCGGCTCTACCTCTTACAGTTGCTACTTTGATGGGTGACCGCTACAGCCAAAAGTGGTATTTACAACTGAGCGCTACCGTGCCATGAAGGGCACGTTAAGGCGTCAGTCCCGGCTGTTGTCTCAAGACAATAGTCGTTAAGCCAAGCCAGAAGCCTTTGGGCTAAAAATTCTGGCACTAGGGCTTGACGACTTGCCTACACGAGAAGAAGAAGAAGACAGGCGCTGTCAGCTACCTTCGTATACTATTGCTCCATATAGGCTGCAGGGCGTCCTACTTCATACTCCCATTGCACTTCGTACACCAATTTGCGGCTTGGTCTCATCCTCCCCGGTGGCGCTGCCCCGGTACCGGGGACGATGAGACAAAAATGTGTCATCCTCCCCGGTAGCCTCAAAAATGCCACTCACCGGGGCCGATGAAACAAAAAAAGTGTCATCTGCCCCGTTATAGTCGGATCGATGAATTCATCTCGGTGACAGCGGGGCCGATAGAGTTATAGTCTGATCATCCCCGGTACGGCCAGTACTGGTGCTTTTTACGGGGAGGATTACACAATTCTAGTTTCATTAAGCCCAGCATGGAAGGTAGGGTGCTATGATAAAGAATTTGCCTAATAATGTATAAATGAAACGGGTCTGTTTATAATGAATATAAATATAATAAAGCAATATAAATAAACTATGGTTAAAATTAAAATAACGATGATTTAGTAGAGAGACGTAAGACACAGAACAAAACGATAACTAAATAGCTTTTATTAAAATAAACGTGTTATTTACCTCTTATTTTTATAATTACAAATAATTATTATGTACCTATCTACACTGACCCTTCTTTAACAACATTGTTTACATTAAATAACATAGATAGTTGTTTTTTGTGGTAGCTGTTAGTAGTAAAAACTCGTATTAACTTTGAAAGTAAGTAGAAAATAGATTTTTTGTATGATATTTGCTATGCTCTGCTAAAAATAATAACGGAATTTATAATTTGTGGTCTTCATATAAAATCTCTTTGGGTGTTTATATTTATACCCGCACTGTACAAAATTTATTATTGGATTAAACAATTGTACCATACAGTTATGTAATAAGTTAATCTAATTATGGTGCTTCTTTGTTTCTCTTGTTATTCTTTCGTTGTTCTATAACAACTTGTTTGTCAGTGCGGCATTTAAAAAAGGGAATAAGTACCCAGGTGCTTAACCAATGCACAGTCATAAAAGTTCAATTTGCATTTGTTTTTAGCACTTCACTATTATATAGGTAAGTAATATTTAAATGGAAAAAGATGAAAAAAATGGTTATATTTTAAGAATCGTAAGCTAAATATATATATGAGTTTTGACTACTAACAGCTACCACAAAAAACAACTGGCTGTGTTATTGAATGTAAATAATGTTAAATAAAGATGGGTCAATGTAGATAGGTACAATAAAAGGTAAGGTAATAATTGTTTGCTTGCTTAATATGTACAAAAATTTAATTTTTATTATTTGTTTAAACGTTATCTAGTTTTGACTTGTAAAACTGCTAAAAATAGCCCATTTTCAATAAAGAATTTGAGTTTGAGTTTGAATTACAAAAGTAAGAGGTAAATAACACGTTTATTTTACTGAAGCTATTTAGTTATAATTTTGTTCTGTGAACTACGATGTCTGGTTCTATCTGCTAAATCATCGTTATTTTAATTTTAACCTTAGTATATTTTTATTGCTCTATTACATTTATATTCATTATAAACAGACTCGTTTCATTTATACATTATTAGGCAAATTCTTTATTATAGCACCCTACCTTCCATGCTGGGCTTGATGAAACTAGATTTGTGTAATCCTCCCCGTTAAAAGCACCAGCACTGGCCGTACCGGGGATGATGAGACTTTAATTTTCATCGGCCCCGCTGTCACCGAGATGAATTCATCGATCCGACTATAACGGGGCAGATGACACTTTTACTGTTTCATCGGCCCCGGTGAGCGACATTATTGAGGCTACCGGGGAGGATGACACTTTTTGTCTCATCGTCCCCGGTACCGGGGCAGCGCCACCGGGGAGGATGAGACCAAGCCCAATTTGCTACACGTTGCAACGAGTTATTATACATTTGCCACAAAGTAAAGAGAAACAAAAGCTTGTCAATTTTTGACAGCCTTCGTGGTGTGGTGGTTGAGCAGGTCGGCTCATAGCCTGGAGGCGGGGGGTTTAATTCCCGCGACTGGACAAGTATTTGCACAGGAAAAAAAAGCGCAAATACTTGTTCTGTGTCTGGGTGTTGTGGGACCATGGTCCTCCTAGATCCTGGGTCCCTAGATACAGAGAATCCTGGTTAGGGTCCAGGATCTATGTGTGTGATCGTTGGGCGTTATTCAATCTATGGCTGGAATTTTACGAATCGTTTTTTAAAATTATTCGTATACTTACATGATTCTCCTGATCTTCATTTCCATCTCCATCGATTCTTACATCATCACTATTTCTCATCGAAAAATCATTCGAATCATTTTCAATCGATCTTCCATCTTCTGTTACTTCACCGTTTTTGTATTCACCGTTTACATTTCTCAATTCTAATCGAATCGTGTCCGATTGCTTATCGATTATAATGTTCGATTCTACTATTTTATTTATATCGTATTCATCGTCAAATTTTGACTTCAGCTTCAAACTCCGTGATTCTTTGTCATATTTGTTATTGTTCTCGAATTTGGTGTCTGGTGCTAGTTCGATCATAATCGATTTTTTCGCTTCATCTATTGTGGAAGTGTATTCGATTTTCTTTCTTTTGGTGTTGAAGTTTTCGTTGAAAATATCGTCAGCTGTCAAGTTTTGTTCAGTCATTTCTTGTAAGTTAATTCCGTTCATTTTAGTCATCTTGGAAGCAAGTTTGCAATTTTTTTGACCTAGTATCTATATAAGCATTTATTTTGAAAATGTTTGCTTATTGACAGATCTTATAAGAAAAAAGAAACGGAATTATGATAATTTTTTCACTGTAGTTACTTATAGAAGTTACAACAAGTGCTTTTGCAATCCAAACGGAGCTTTCTAATTGGTCACATTGTATGACCAAGCGGGGGTTATCTCTATTGTCGCTTTAACACGGCCAAATCATCGACAGATCATTATCTCTAAAGATGACCGCTACAACCCACCAAAAAACTTGAGCTCTACTCACTGAACTAATATAAGACAAAAACCATTTGTTAAAGCTCAACTTATACTGGTCATTAAATACCAATATCCAATATCTTAAGATCTCCAATTTCGTATTACAACTGATTGGTTTCAGCTCAAGTTACGATGGTCGTTATCTATTGTTGATACAAAGGTTGGGCAAGTATCATGAACTTACACGATTATTGTTGAATTACGAATCGTATGAGAATTCTATTTTCTGATATCGATTTCGCGTGCGTCTCTATCGGTGGTGTAGCGTTGTCTCGTTCCCTCAAACAATCTTATTGTTTACCCGCACCGTTATTATTGGTTTTAAGATTGATGCTCTTCCAATATGTGATTATCCTTATTACTGGTTGTCTTGTTGAAATTTATTTTAACAACTTTATTTTTAACGCTTTTTTATGGCACTTTCACAGACTTAAATCTACTAAAACGGCACTATGCAAATTTTATCAAGGCACTAAATAAATAGGTAATTAAAATTGTCATGCAAATTGGCACTGGCAGTGAATAAAAAGACTTAAACTTTTAAAGCTCGCAAATTTCCGATATGATTTGATTCAAACTGTCAATTGAACTGTCAAAGTTCAGTTCAAAACACTGTCCACTGAGTTCCGGATTTAAGAAAAAAGTTGGGTGGTATATTTTCCCGCGCGTGGAAACGTGCAGCCAGTGTAGGCGCGTCGCTCGCGGCTATCACATGGAGTAGAGTGCGCACGCGCAGCCTCCGGGCCTGACAGACATGATAAAGATGGGGATTGGCGTAGTATATGGAGGGAACTAAGATGATTTACTAATTTCTTCCAAACTCTTCAGTGTTCACTATTTAAATAAGATGCATGACTTTGAATAGACTTTGAGTGAGACTATGACTTTGACGTGACTTTGGCTAGACTTAGATATTATTGATCGAGTGAGAACGAAGCGTCACCGTTTCAGCTTGGGCAAAAATGATTTCGTACGACTGTCCGACCGATATTCAGCTACTTATTCGTATTCTTGTCTACAGAGGGCGTATTACTGTGAGCTCTTAGCGCGATTCAAAACAGAGCCTATACTGGACCGCATGTTAAAATCCTCATACAAAAAAACAAAGCGATCCAATGTAGGCTCAGTGTTGAACCGCGCTAAGAGCTCACAGTACGCCCCCAGTCGCATTTCTCAACTGATTCTGGTGAAATTTTGTAAGCAGGTTCGATAATTATATTTTATGGATTTTTTTCAACGATTCAGTTTTTGGAAATTTTTCAAAATGGTTAAGCCACGAAGGTGTAAAACGATAAAACATAGTTTTTCATATTTAAAACAAACTCGCGAGGTCTAACAGCTCATAGAGCCACTAGTTACTCCTTCATTATTTATGTACGAATGACATCCGAATAAAAAAATAAACTGAAACTGTCAGTTACAGAAGGTATTATTCTTACAACAAAAAAAAATGTGTATAATAATCGGCTTCGACAATTATTTAAGATAGTTGCACAGACGTAAAAGTTATTTGGTGTCACTTACAAATCAACTTACCAGAAAAAAAAGCAACCTAAAAGCATCTTAAAAATACAATTTGTCTTCAACTCCTGCATATACTGCGTAAGCTCAAAAGCTTCTTGCTCGCTCCGCGCTTGGATCTGTATCATCGTACCTTTCATATCCAGTTTGATTACAGTACGTATGTGTGTGGTGCACACACACAAGGTTGTGAGAGTGTGTGTGAATGACATGCCACTACACATGTCACTCGTGAATGTTACCTTACGAAATTCTTAGAACAGTAAGTAGTTGAAGCGATTTTTTTTGCAATGGACACCTAAATGTATTGGACAGACTTTTTAGTGGTTAGATCATTTGATAGTTTTATAATTATTGTATATTAATACATTTTATTTTAACGTTTTTGGTACTGTCTGGCAGATACATCTCAGATTTACTATGTGATAGGACTTTACTGCAAAGTTCGTCTAGGCAGGTACCACCGCTTTGCCAGTTATTCTACCGCCAAGCAGTAGTGTGCAAGCGCTACTGTGTTCCAGTTAGAAAGGCATCGTAGCTAGTGAAATTTCTGAGCAAATGAGACTGTGACCTTTGTTGTTCACAGTCTAGTAATCTGATTACTAGACTGTGTGATGTCTCAGGATGACGTACGCAGTGCAGTGTCACGCGAAACTTTATTATTTTAAAAGTTCCGGGTGACACTGCAACTGACATGGGCGGCCGTGTTGCTTAAAATCAGGTGAACGACTAGCTTGTCACGTCATTCATTTACATTAAAAAACCATAAATTAAGTTCTATGTTCGATATATTGTAGCGATGCGCGTCGAGCTGTGCGCATAAAAGACATCGACGCGCGCCCTTGCGCTACGGCCTACGACCCACGGCTACGATTCGTAGCCCAGAGACCTAGAGACAACAGTTAAAAAAAGTGTCTACTTAGCCTACGGCCGGATTTATACCTGCATGAAAACCTTAGAGTATAGACTAAAAAAGTTTTCTAAACTGTGAGATCAGCGGGGCGATCATGTAACTTTGATAGCAATGCAACAAAAGAAATTTCAATCCAAATTTGAAAATTTACATAGTAACTCTGTACATAAGCTGCGTACTGCAACTGTCAAATCCATACATTTTTGTGTTTCTATCGGTTGCCAACAAGTTACATGATCGCCTAGCAGTTCATAAAGTCTCATTTGCCCGGTAATTTCACTAGCTACAATGCCCTTGCCTTCAAACCGGAACACGGTAGTGCTTGCACACTACTACTTGGCGGCAGGATAACTAGCAAAGCGGTGGTACCTACCTAGACGAACTTTGCAAGAAAGTCCTACCACCTAGTAACACTGTTATACTGATAAAATGCGAGTTTATCCAAAAAATAGCTACTACTCATAATACGTTTTGCATTTGTTCCTATCAGTTCTACTAGTTGAACAAATAGTAGAACAACGATGCATAGACCTTAACACAATATCGAAACGATACAATATTCACCAAAAGAAGAATTTAAAAATTAAAACACCAATAAATAAATATAAATATGTCGACATTTCACACAGCGCCATCTAGCCCCAAACTAAGCATAGCTTGTACTATGGGAACCAGATAACTGATAGAATACTTAGATACTTTTTGTTTGTAAATACATACATAGGATACAATATAACACCCAGACACAGAACAAACACCTATGTCCATCCCACAAATGTTTGTGCTGGGTAGGAATCGAATCCACAGCCTATAGTTCAAAAGGCAGAGCTACTACCAACTGAGCTATCAGGCCAGTCAATGTATGTAGGTACGTAAGTATGAATCAAAGACTACTATTGACCCAAAACCAGAGGAGTGACAGCGGGTCAACACCTTTTACCAGTGACATGTCAACAAGCAAGTCGGTGCGTGCTTCATGAGTCAGTGGCTCTACGTCCGCTCAAGTGGACAAACATCGTAAGCTATGGTAAAGTAAACGTGTGGGAATAAAGAAGCTGTGACTTGTGAGAAAATAAGCTACAGACTGTGTAGGTTGATACCAGTTATCTTTGATATTTTAATAGTGGTTATAAGTAGGCAACCCGCGAGAATCGTTGGATGCAAATGGCGAGTAGCCGGTCAAAGTGCTGCTTGCGGAGGCCATTGCATGTTCAGCATTAAACGTCTTCCGACTGACGGTGATGATGAATGATGATAGGTAGGTAGTTGAAGTTATTAAAACAGCTTTATGAAAAGATTGGGCATAGTACGGACACCAAAGCAACCATAGTTTAAAATTCTTTAAAAAAATTAGAAAAAGTTTCATCATCATTAACAGCCTGAAGACGTCCACTGCTGAACATAGGCCTCCCCCAGAGCACGCCACCTTGAGCGGCTGCTCGCCTCCTGCATCCATCGGCTCCCCGCGGCTTTCACCAGGTCGTCGGTCCACCGAGTGGGGGGCCGGCCTACGCTGCGTCTTCCGGTTCGTGGTCGCCACTCGAGAACCTTTCTTCCCCATCGGTTGTCAGTTCTACGAGCGATGTGGCTTGCCCATTGCCACTTCAACTTACTAACTCTAAGAGCTATATCGGTCACTTTAGTTCTCCTGCGGATCTCCTCGTTCCGGAGCTTATCTCGCAGGGAAACACCGAGCATAGCTCGCTCCATAGCTCGCTGCGCGACTTTGAGCTTACTAATGAGGCCAACAGTAAGAGACCATGTCTCAGTTCCATAAGTCATCACTGGCAACACACACTGATTGAAAACTTTCGTTTTCAGGCTCTGCGGTATTTTGGACGAAAAGATAGGACGAAGCTTCCCGAACGCTGCCCAGCCGAGTTGGATTCTTCGCGCCACCTCTTTGTCGAAGTTGGACCTACCTAATTGGACAATCTGTCCTAGGTAGACATACTTGTCGACAACTTCGAGAGTATCGTTCCCAACAATTACCGGTATAGGTGGAACATGAGCATTAGACATGATCTTTGTCTTGTCCATATTCATCTTAAGACCAACCTGCTGGGAGACTCTACTGAGGTCGTTGAGCATGGTGCTAAGGTCCTCGAGCGATTCCGCCATTATGACTATATCATCGGCAAAACGAAGGTTAGTGATGTACTCGCCATTTATGTTGATGCCAGATCTTTTCCACTCCAAGAGCTTGAAAACATCCTCCAATGCGTTTGTGAACAGTTTCGGAGAAATAACGTCTCCCTGTCTCACGCCTCTTTGCAATGGAATTTGTTCCGTACTCTGGTCCTGTAGTCGGACTGACATAGTGGCCTTACTGTACAAACACTTCAAAACTTCGATATACCTATAGTCAATTTGGCATCGCTGCAAGGACTGCAGCACCGCCCAAGTCTCGATTGAATCGAAGGCTTTCTCATAGTCCACAAACGCTAGGCATAACGGCCGATTATACTCTTCGGTCTTCTGTATAATCTGGCGCAGCGTATGAATGTGGTCTATGGTGCTAAAGCCTTTTCGGAAACCGGCTTGTTCGGGAGGCTGGAATTCATCAAACCTGCGTGCGAGACGATTCGTAATGACTCTCGAAAACAGCTTATACACATGACTCAAGAGCGAGATGGGCCTATAGTTCTTCAATAAGGTGTTATCGCCTTTTTTGAAGAAGAGCACCACCACGCTCTTGTGCCATGCCTCTGGCGTTGTACCTTCAATGATGACAGAATTAAATAACTTCTGGAGGACTAAAAGTACCGGTCTACCACCCGCTCTCAGAAGTTCGGTCGTAATTCCATCTTCACCTGGTGCCTTGTTGTTTTTAAGCTGTTTGAGGGCCATTCTAATCTCGTACAGGCTGACGTCCGGGATATCTTCGGTATAGTGTCGGACTAACTTGGCTCTGATGTCCTGAGCTGTGTTAGTAGCGGGCTTACGTGTCGAGGTGTATAACTGTCCATAGAAGTTCTCGATCTCTCTCAGAATCTCAGGCTTGGATGAAATGACGCTACCATTTTCGGTCTTCAGTTTTGTCATTTGGTGTTGCCCAATAGACGAATCCTTTGCGAACACTTTAGAGCCTTGGTTCCGCTCAATTGCGGCCTCAATACGTGAAGTACTAAGAGCACGCAAGTCGTGTCGCAAGGAACTCCAGATTCGTCTATTGAGTTCACCGTAGGCTGACATATCAACTGAAGACTGCAGCTTCATTTCGCTCCGATCGGCCATTAGCTCAAGAGTTTTTTCTGAGAGCTTTTGAGTCTTCTTTCGGCGTTGGGTCTTAAAGAATTTCGATCCAACAGCTTGGACAGTTTCCACCAACCCGTCGTTTAGCTCGTCCACTGTGTTACAGTCGGCTAGGCACTGGAAGCGATTTTGGAGTTCCAGCTGAAAGCCTTCGGGGTTTTGGATTTGGACAGGATTTGGACGGAGCGTAGACTTCACCAGACATGACCTTTCGAGCTTAACATTGATATTCAATGTGCCTCTAACAATACGGTGATCGCTACCGGTTTTCACCTTGCTGATCACAGAGACATCATCGAATATGTGCTTCTTGGTCGTCATGATAAAGTCTATCTCATTTTTAGTGGAACCGTCGGGACTTATCCACGTCCACTTCCTGGATGGCCGCTTCTCGTAGAAGGAGTTCATCATAAAGAGTTCCTCCTTCTCCATGAAGTCAGCCAGCCTCTGTCCTCGAGGGTTCCGCTGCCCGTATCCAAATGGCCCCACTCTCAGCTCATCGCTATTCCTTGTGCCCAACTTCGCATTGAAGTCTCCCATCACAACGGTGAAGTATGTTTCGGAAGTATGCATGGCTTCGGATATGTCCTCATACATAGCTTCTACTTCATCGTCTGAGTGTGCCGACGTCGGCGCGTATACCTGTATAACCTTCAACGAATACCGTTTGGTTATTCGGAGTACCAGGTACGCTACCCTGGCCGACACACTGTCGACTTTGACCACGTTGTTGACGAGAGACTTGCGGACGAGAAACCCGACACCCCCTTGGGAGAGTTGGTCTCCCTCCCGGTAGAAGAATAAGTTACCGGAATTTAGGATTATCGTGTCCTGTCCCCGTCTTCGGACTTCTGACAATCCCATTACATCCCAGCGTAACTTACCCATCTCCGCCTCTAGCTCGACCATCCTTTCGTCAGCCTTCAGTGTGCGCACGTTATGTGTTGCCAGGGCCAGGGGTCGTCGTTGGGGTTGGTAGCCGGGCGTCTGCCGGGGATTCTTCGCACCCCTTGCCCTGCCGTTACCGTGGCCGCTACCGTAGCCACGGGATAGCAGAGCTGCCGGGGACTGGGGGCCGTTTTTATTTGTGCTTGTCATTAGGGGGGGGGGGGGGGGGGGTTTGCCATAATCACCACGCTTGGCAGGCGGCTTGGTGATCGCAGTAGGTGAAGATTGATTATCACCAAGACCGAGGGGAACGCTGCGACCCATTCCCTGGATATTCCCTTAGCCGCCTTCTACGGCACCCACGGGAAGAGATGGGGTGGTCCTATTCGTAACCGGGACCACACGGCATAGAAAAATTTACAAACATTATAGAAAAAGTTTACTGACAGTGTAATGCTCGTACTTATTAATACCTACCTAGTAGTTGGTTATCTCATTATTAAAATAAATGCATGTAAAGCGACACCTAGCGTTGAGTAGCAGAATTGTTAATACCTAAAGTTTACTATTGCTTAACGTGTTTTCTTTAGCACTCCACAGATGGCGCTTTTTTAAGTGGAGAAGAAAGGTATAAATTTTTGAACCCTTTTAATTTTGGTAGCATGTGATTCGCATAAAATATTAACCTGAAGACTGATCTAAATTCAATTTGATGTAATGATGATAATGATTATCATTTACCTGCAGCATAAATCCTCAATTATTATGTAATACAACTACAACTTTAACGTTTAACGCCATCTATGATAGAGTAGCAAGACTATAAAGTCTTATTGTAAAAAAACTTACCCAGGTGGCACTACTGTCGTTTGAGACTGCTTGAAATGAAGGAACACATCGAAAAGTCATCTTTTTCTACCATTAAATATTTAACACTTATTTTACAAAATAACTTCTCACAGCTTACCTAGAACAAAACAAAACACTTACTTAGTGATACATAAAATAATGTATGGGGCAAAAATTTCAAAATTTATTTTCATTTCTGGCGAAAGCTTAGGCTAGTAAAAATGCTTTAAACAATTTTATATATGAGTGGCACTGCATAATTATGTTGTTGGTGGCTGAGCGTAGATAGATGGCGCGAAAATACAAGAAAAATAAAGTTGCAGTAACTTTATAAATGGAGTTTAGGCGGGAACGCGGAAAAGTTCACGTCGTTGCATTGTACCTATATATTTCAAAACTTGTGCTTTTTCCAGTGTTAATGTTTAAGATTGGTAGCTTTTTACGCATTATGTGCTGAATTACGAGCATGAGTGTGGGCAAGTGATATAATGTAGTGAAACGTGGTTTTTCGTGTTGCTTCCAAAATTCCATAGAAGCTTCTAGTAAAGTTGCCACCACTTTACTAAAGCATGATGTAGACCGGACTATGACTACCTGACTTAGACTGGACTATGACTACCCAGGCTGTGACTAAGACTTGACTTTACGTAAAATATTGTATGAAAAATTACAATACTTGATACTGGCTAAACACACTATGTGTAGAGCCAAAATATAAGAAAAAAGACTATAGATATTTATTACGGTGTGTAAGATTGTATGAAGAACTGCGGTCTTGTAGACATTACATAAAATATTTGAACACTCAAATAAATCTATATCTCTATGAAATTAAGAGCAATCATACAACTCATAGGAGTGGAGATAATAAGCGGTCATTAACCTGTCACTATGACGTCATCTATAAATCAGACTCGCCTACCTAAATGGATGCGATCATAGATGACTGTGTTCACCTGCTACCCTACTATGACTGGTATAATAGCTCAGTTGGTTTAGCTCTGCTTTATGGACTACTAGCAGCGCCCCGCGGTTCCACCCGCGTTCCTACAGGAACCGTTCCCGTTATTGGGATAAAAAGTAGCCTATGTTTTAATCCAGGGTATAAGCTACCTCCATACCAAATTTCATCCAAATCCGTCCAGCTGTTGGAGCGTGAAAGAGTAACAAACATACACACATACACACAACATTTCGCCTTTATAATATTAGTGTGATTTGGTTGTGGGTTCAGTTACCACCTAGGATACATATTTTTGTGAACACCCAGACCTCGAATATTTTCACACCTTTCAATCCTGTCTTTAGATAAACATTGATACTTTTCATTACTTTTTTTACTTTCTAGCAGTAGATCCAGGTGCGGATACAGAATTTTCTCGCAGCCAGGTTCGATTCTACACTACACTAGGTGGTAGGACTTTTCTGCAAAGTTCGTCTAGGTAGGTACCACCGCTTTGCCAGTTATTCTGCCGCCAAGCAGTAGTGTGCAAGCACTACTGTGTTCCGGTTTGAAGGGCATTGTAGCTAGTGAATTTACTGGGCAAATGAGATCTGATCACTCAGTCTAGTAATCTGATTACTAGACTGTGTGATGTCTCAGGATGACGTGCGCAGTGCGGTGTCACGCGAAACTTTATTGTTTTAAAGTTTTGAGTGACACTGCAACTGTTATGGGCGGCCGTGTTGCTTAACATCAGGTGAACGACTAGCTCGTAACGTCATTCAATCGCATAAAAAAAATCTCACTAGGCTCTGCACCAGAATGTTGTGATTCTAGAACATGCCGGTTCCCAAATGTTCCGTCATTCCCGCCCGACATATTTTCTATCGCCATTGTAAAAGCGACTGTAAATTCCGCATAACAAAAACTGTGTGCATTACACCTAATTTAAGCAGAACACTTTCTGAAGCTACAGGCTTTTTCTCTGTTTTTTCTATTTATCATTAGCTTTTTATTCTTTTATTCTTTTTTGTCTTATCCCCATATAAAATTTCCTTAAGCCTGCCATATTGCCTAATCCATCACATGGCGTGACTTGCCCCAATCTTAACTCTGCGGCCCCAAAATTGACGGAAATTACACAAATCAGGGTTAACCTTTACAATGACGTGGTGCGACCCTTTCTCTAAAACGGTTTAGAAGAGGTGTCTTTTTCTAGATTTTTAAAAAGATATTTGTATTTTTTTTAACTGCCTGCATTTTTAACCTTCGTAAAAAGGAGGAGGTTATCAAATCGGTTTCTATTTTATTAATGTTTGTTACTTTAGAACTCAGTCAAGAACCAATTTTGATTTTGTAACGATATTCATTCAGATTGGTTTCAAAGAAATTTCATAAAAATCGCTTCATTAGCGTGGTTTTTTAAATCTATATAATTAGAAAAAATGTGTCGTCCAACTACTTCTCAGTATGAAATAAAGACGATTGAAGTAGGTAAGTCATGTGAAATTAAGGCGATTCTGTCTGTCTCTCCGTCTGTCACCAGGCTGTTTCTCATGAACCGCAATAGTTAGACAGTTGAAATTTTCAATGTATTTCTGTTGCCGCTATAACAACAAAAACTAAAAAACAACAGAAAAAATTAAATATTTAAGGGGATCCCATACAACAAACACGATTTATTTGCTCGTTTTTTTAGATAATGGTACGGAACCCTTCGTACGTGAGTCCAACTCGCACTTGGCCGGTTATTAATGTAATGTGTATCCTCAAAAGAAATTAATTATTTATCGCCTAGCAATTATTAAAAATGTAGGTATGCTCCACGCGCCCTGCCTCGTCTATTTCGCGAAACAATCCAATTAATCATCCTCTTTGAAACCCCAAAAAACGCATAATGATAACTCCGTACTCTACAATGAGGCATAAAATACTTCGTGGCCAGAAAAAAAAGAATAAAAAAGTTAAACTTCCGCCAATTTCAACCGAAGCGTTCCAAAGTTAAAGTTCATTTTGGAGCGAAAGAAAGTGAACCTTTTTCGTTGGTTTTTTAAAGTTGGACACGCGGTGCCTCAGGCGTGGCACGGGCGGCGGCCGCCATTCCGCCACGAGTATGTTGCGCCTAGAAATCTTTCTTCAAATCTTGTACAACCTAATGATTGCGTACGTCCATATTACCTGTCAATATACACTGCAGGCTATTATTTTTTAAAGGCAAATGTCTGGTGTAATCTCTAATTTCATTTTTGAGCCGGGTGGTGATTATTTTAATTTTTAAATTTCATTTTTGTCTAACTGTTGGTTTAGGAGGTACAAAAAAGTGTAGGTAACTAGATACAAATGAAAGTAATGTTGATTTAAAAATGCATACCTAAGTAGTTAGTTAGTTTCAAGTCTTTATTTGTTCAAAAAATTGCTTATGATTTGTCTTATCGCTATTATACGCTATTTTTTTTAATATTGCATAATTGCTGCAATACCTTAAATAACAATACCTAATCCTATTTTTATGACTTAAATATATTTTCGTTTTTTTTTCTTCTTATATTTTGGCTCCGCACATAGTGTATTTAGCCAGTGTCAAGTATTGTAATTTTTCATCGTAGTTATAGAATATTTCACACAGTCAAGTCTTAGTCATAGTCTTGTTAGTCATAGTCGATTCTAAGTCAGGTAGTCATAGTCCATACTAAGTCATGCCCTAGTAAAGTGGTGGCAACTTTACTAGAAGCTTATTGTATGGAATTTTGGAAACAACACGAAAAACCACGTTTCACTACATTATATCACTTGCCCACACTCATGCTTGTAATTCAGCACTTAATGCGTAAAACGCCACCAATTTTAAACATTAACACTAGAAAAAGCACAAGTTTTGAAAAATAATACAATGTAACGATGTGAACTTTTCCGCGTTCCCGCCAAATCCCCACGTTTTTAATTGTTTAAGAAAAAGTTGTTTGTAGACAAAACGGAAGTTAAATTAAAACTGAAATTCTTTCCAAAAAGGTTTAGTTAAGGATACAATAAAAAATAGACCCTATACGCGATATCGTAAAATCTAATTCCGAAGGAAAGCAAGACACTATGCGTATTTCAGAGTGGTAGCGAGTTCATTTCGACATTCCAAGACGGTGTTCTCTTTTTAAATTCAGGTGCTTTTTAAATTGCCAGTGATTTGTTTTATTTTTTAATATAACATGCCAGTAGTTTTAATGGTGAGCCATTGAATTATTTAGATTAATTTAAATTTAGAACGAATATTTCGGATGTGTTTAATGCGCTACGATGAAAATAATAATGTATTTTGATACAATGTGTGTGGTGGTGCATAATAAGTAGAAACTTAGTAATTATTTGGTTTAAAGAGTTTCGTTTTGAGTTTGAAAAAGGAGTCAATATTACTTTGTTTAGTTCTTGTTGGTGATCACTGATCATTGATTATTTCTATTAGATCTTCTTTCGCTCCACTGAACCTTAGTTAGTGCTGTGACACTTCTACCAACAAAAGACATCAACGGGCTCCTTAAAAATTGCCCAATAAAGTTAATTTTGAACGTTTCCTAGTTTAAATTTAGAACAATTTCTACGAACAAAAGACATCAACGGGCTCTCAAAACATTTCCCAATGACATTCCATTTTTGAATAAAAGAATTTAAAAACAAAAGAATCCTTGTGATGACGTCTCGTTACTGAAAACAAACGAAGTTCAAATTTTTTTACTGAAACTCTAAAAGTAAAATATACAGCTCACTCAGCTTAGAACTGGAGCTTTCTTAACACGCACTTACGTCATAAAAGAAAACTACCCTCCAAATTTCAAGTATCTACGTCTACCGGTTTGGGCTGTACCTACCCAAACTAATAGAAGAAGATTGGGGTATGAGAACGATATCTGACCAAGTGTTCATTAAATTCTTGGTTACGTTCATACCACAGATTAGAGAAAATGTTCATACATTATTTATTCTGTGGCAGCGCGGGCCATCCATCAAGCTACCACGCCTACCGTCTAACACGACAGACGTTTACGAACGCAACCCAAGCAGTGATTAAAACTCTTTGGTGCTGGACTAGCCTAAGTGAAATTGGTATAAATATGGAATTAAAGTTAAATGGTTTTATTCTTACAAAGTCGCGCAACGAGCCATGGAGAGAGCTATGCTCGGTGTTTTCCTGCGAGATAAATCCGCAGGAGAACTAAAGTGACCGATATAGCTCTTAGAATTAGCAAGTTGAAATGGCAATAGGCAGGCCACATCGCTCGTAGAACTGACAACCGATGGGGAAGAAAGGTTCTCGAGTGGCGACCACGAACCGCAAGGCGCAGCGTAGGCTGGCCCGCCACTCGGTGGACCGACAATCTGTTGAAAGCCACGGGTAGCCGATGGATGTAGGAGGCGAGCAGCCGCAAAGTGGTGCTCTATGGGGAAGGCCTATGTTTTTCAGTGGACGTCTTCGTGCTGTTGATGATGATGATACTTACAAAGCGACGTGTTCACGTTCAAATCCTACTCGGCTCTGCAGTAAACACTATTCAAGTTATTTGCGGATTTGCAATCGCTCTTACAACAGAGCTACCAAATTGTGTTCAGCGGGATTGTTCATAAATTTTTGTAATAATGCAAATAATGACCTGCCTAGTAGCCTTCTCGATCCTCTTATCTCGGCAATGCGACGGCAACCCAAGCCAAGGCCCAGAGAAGTCCTTGAGCTAGTTGCCCTCCAATTTTGACAACAGGGGGCGTACCGTGAGCTCTTAGCGCGATTCAAAACTGAGCCTATATTGGATCGCTTTGTTTTTTTTTGTATGAAGATTTTGACAAGCGATCCAGTATATGCTCTGGTTTGAATCGCGCTTAGAGCTCACGGTACGCCCCCTGGGCGCCTTATGCGCCCGCTTTTCTGCCCGGCGACGCTATTTTTTTTTTGTTTTTGTTGTGAGAAGCCTCTTTAGGTAATCTATGTTACTGGCACTTTTATAATAGTTTATTTTTGTATTGACATTCGTTGTTTATCTTGACTACTAATATACACCTAGAAGCAGCAACATCTTTTTATTGAAAATATTATTTAATGCACTGCCTATATACCCCGTATATAACAAGTGGTTATGGGCTTTTTGGGAATATCGATAGAAAATTAAGTTTTATTGATTTTAGGTAGTGTGAAACTATAATTTTCACGAAAAGTAGCGATTGTGGGATTTCGTATTTTCTTTGATCGGGAGCCGAAATAACGGGACGTATGCACAATGGCTGAAGACCTGTGTGGACTCAGCGGTATAAGAAAATTGAAAGGTACGTCCGACTACCCAGATTGGAAATTTCAAGTAAGAAATTTGTTACAAAATAGAAATTGGTGGCGAGTCATTGACTGCAATGATGACGATGTGATAGCGAGAAATGAGGACATCGATCGTAAAGCTAGAACTACAATCTGCTTGTTGCTGGAAGCTGAGTGCTTTACGCACGTATATGGTGCAAAGACAGCGAAGGAGGCTTGGACTAATTTACAGAAGGCATATGAAGACAAGGGCTGGGGAAGAAGGATTTCATTACAACGCATGCTTTGGCAATGTAAGCTTGAAAATTTTGAGTCTATGGAGAAATACATAGCTAAAATTATGTTTTTATCGCAGCAGCTTGCTGATATTGACGCAAAGGTATCAGAAGACTGGATAATCTCCATATTGCTAAGCGGACTGACTGCCGAATATGGTCCGATGATCATGGCAATCGACAACAGCGGACAGGTAATGAAGCTTGAGCAGATCAAAGCTAAACTTCTTCAAGAAAGTAATCGCCGACGTGATTACGAAGGAGCAAGTTCTGAAAACGCACTTGTAGTTAAAAAGAATACCGAAAAGAAAGAGAAGGTATTCAAGTGCTTTAAATGCCATAAATTGGGGCATAAGGCCTCAGAATGTAAGAAAAAGATCCAAGCTAACATATGTTGTGGAGCACAAGAGTTAGAAAAGACAAATGACGGCTGGTACGTTGATAGCTGTTGCTCGAACCATATGACCAACAATTCGAAGGCATTGGAGGATTACAAAACCGACAAAAGTGGTTTAAAGGTAAAAATCGCCAATGGAGAAGAGTTGCCGGTACGAGGCAAAGGAACAATACATCTGAAAAGTAATGAAAGCATAGAATGCTCGTTGAGCAATGTTCTGCATATTCCGGAATTAACCATGAATTTGTTATCGGTGAGCAAACTTGTTGATAAGGGATTTTCTGTTAATTTTACCAAAGAAGGTTGCAGTATTAAAAACTCGTTGAACAACATCGTGGCAACTGGTCGTAACGTCAACGGGATTTACAAATTAAAAGAAAATGACAAGTCACCGACATGCAATCTGACATCTCGGAAATGAACAAAGGACGATGATCCTCTTACTTATGACAAAAATGATCCGGATTTGACTATGAAATAAATAAAACGAATGAAATTAATATCCTAACTATGACGAAAGAAGTAAATCCTACGAAAGACTAGGCGGTATGGTCTCATGACTTTAGCCTGCCCAATAGGGCGAACAAAAAAAAAAAAAAAAAAAATGCAATCTGACATTGTCAAAACAAGATTGGCATAGAAGATTGGGACATATGAATTCAGATTATATGCGAATTTTAAAGAATATTGTGACTGGTCTCGAAAACATGGAGACAACAACGGATGTATCGTGTGTGCCATGCATTGGTGGTAAAATGAGCAAGCTACCGTTTCCGAAAACTGGTACGAGGGTGAATGAGATCCTGGAAATCGTTCATACAGATTTGTGTGGCCCGATGGATATTGCTTCATTCAGCGGATCAAGGTACATGTTATTATTTATTGACGATTACAGTCGGATGACGCACGTTTATTTTCTTAAACACAAGAGTGAAACTTTTACGAAATTTCAAAAGTATAAAGTTCGAGTCGAGAAAGAAACCGACAGGTCAATCAAATGTCTGAGATCGGACTGTGGTAAGGAGTACTGTAACAAGGCTTTTGATGATTCTCTGAAGTCGAATGGTATTCAACACCAGACGACGGTGCCCTATACACCCGAGCAGAACGGTGTAGCAGAAAGAGCGAATAGGACTATTATCGAAAAAGCGCGAACTTTACTCATCGAAGCGAATTTGAGCAAAAAATACTGGGCCAAGGCTGTGAACACGGTTGTTTACTTAAAAAACCGTAGCCCAACTAAAGCAGTTAAAGACTGCGTACCTATACAAAAATGGTCGGGAAAGCCAGTAGACGTTAGTCATTTGCGAACATTTGGATGTGCAGCGTACAATCTAGTCCCGAAACAAAAGCGACAAAAATTGGATGCAAAGGCAAAACCAATGATTTTTGTTGGATATCCTGAAGATGGTAAGGGGTATCGATTAATGGATTCTAAGACGGGCGAAATCATTGTTGGTAGAAATGTACAATTTTTAGAGAATGTTTTTCCTGGGGATAATGTAAATAGCGATAAGATTTGTAACTTTTTTCCTATTAATTTATTGTCCTGTTTTAGTGAAAGTGACGATGAATGGGAAGAATGTGTGTCTGATGCTGGTGGCGCAGGTGATGTAGGTGTGCGTATACCAGAGCGTGTACCTGCGGTGGTGACGGAGTGTGTCTCTGACAGTCTGCCTGCGACCATGAACGAGCGTATTTCTGTGACAGATGTGTGCGAACCTGCAGGGTTGGATCGCGAGTCTGTTGTTACAGAGAGCTCGATTGAACAGCGTAATGACGAAAGGCGTTATCCTCGTCGAGATAGGAAACAAACAGAATTTTACAATTGTCTAACTATTGATTTGATTTCAGAGAGTGACCCTTTGACATTAACTGAGGTCATGACCCGACCAGATCGCGATTTATGGTTAGCCGCGATGAATGACGAGTTAGAATCATTGAAAGAAAATCAAACATGGATTCTTGTTGACGCTCCGCGTAATAAAAAGCCAATACGGAGTAAGTGGGTTTTTAGAATCAAACGAGACAGCGATGGCAAGGTGACAAAATATAAGGCACGTCTGGTCGCGAAAGGCTTTACACAGGTATGTGGTGTAGATTATAATGAAACTTTCGCGCCGGTTGTACGAAGCTCAACTCTACGCTTGCTGCTTTCGTTAGCTGCTCAGTATGATTGGCATGTTGATCACTGGGATGTGACAACGGCATTTTTATACGGGAGGTTGAAAGAAGACATTTTTATGTTACAACCAGAAGGTGCGGTTGTAAAAGGTCAAGAGCACAAGGTTTGCAAACTGCAAAAATCTCTTTACGGCCTAAAACAAGCTTCACTAGCTTGGTTCAATAAGTTGAACAAAGAACTTATTGAGTTAGGCTTAGAGCAATCTGTAATAGAACCGTGCATGTTTTCAAAATTCGAACGTGATAAACGTATCGTAGTACTAATTTACGTTGACGATATTTTTGTTTTTTCGAATTGTAGAGAACAGATGGATAGATGTAGGGTTGGTTTATCTGCAAAATTTAAGATAAAAGACCTTGGTCCAGCTAGGCACGTTCTAGGTATGAGGATGCGCAGAGATAAAGGTTTAATTGTGTTAGACCAGAAACAATACATTCTGAAACTGTTACAAGAGTTTGGAATGTCGGACTGTAAGCCTGTGACAACTCCGATGGAAGTAGGACTTCAATTGGCGAAAGGTAACTCAGATAGTTGTAGCGATATACCCTATCAGAGTTTAGTGGGGGGGTTGAACTATCTAGCCAATTGTACTAGGCCCGACATAGCACATGTGGTAAGCGTGTTATCACAGTTTAACTCGTGTTACACTACGGAGCATTTTAGTCATGCGAAGCGTGTGTTACGTTATTTAAAGTATACGCTTGATTTAGGCTTATGTTTCAGAAAGACTGATCATATGAGATTGCGAGGATTCGTAGATGCAAGCTGGGGGAGTTCATATGATAGAAAGTCTTACACTGGAATGTTGTTTCAGCTAGGTAATAGTGTGATCTGCTGGGAGAGTAAGAAACAACAGTGCGTTTCGCTTTCTTCCTGTGAATCTGAATACGTTGGGCTTTCTCAAGCAGCGAAAGAAGCAGTATATTTACGTAGTTTGCTTGCTAGTTTGAGAGAAGTGAATGTTGTGAATGAACCTGTCACTATTTACAACGACAACCAATCGTCACACATGATAGCTTGCAACAAAGTGAACCATAACAGGACGAAGCATATCGATATTAGGTATCACTTCATTCGTCAGGCGATAGAGAATGATCAGGTTAAAATTGAGTACATGCCAACAAATGAAATGGTTGCAGACATATTAACAAAGTGTCTGCATGGACCTAAGATGCGATATTTTTTAAACGACTTATGTTTACAAAATGTTACTGTAAAAGTAAGTAAGTAATATAGATTAAGGGCGCGTGTTGTGAGAAGCCTCTTTAGGTAATCTATGTTACTGGCACTTTTATAATAGTTTATTTTTGTATTGACATTCGTTGTTTATCTTGACTACAAATATACACCTAGAAGCAGCAACATCTTTTTATTGAAAATATTATTTAATGCACTGCCTATATACCCCGTATATAACAAGTGTTTTTAATGCGATTGAATGACGTGACGAGCTAGTCGTTCACCTGATGTTAAGTGACACGGCCGCCCATAACAGTTGCAGTGTCACCCGGAACTTTAAAACAATAGTTTCGCGCGACACTGCACTGCGCACGTCATCCTGAGACATCACCCAGTCTAATAATCAGATAGACTGAGTGATCAGATCATAAAGTCTCATTTGCCCAGTAATTTCACTAGCTACAATGCCCTTCAAACCGAAACACAGTAGTGCTTGCACACTACTGCTTGGCAGCAGAATAACTGGCAAAGCGGTGGTACCTACCTAGACGAACTTTGCAGAAAAGTCCTACCACCTAGTAAAACGGCGACGCTATTAATGCCGGTAGAGATCAACAGTAATCCTGTTAAAAAACAAATTTTGTGATCCAGCCAGAGATTCAATACAGGCTTATTCATATTGCAAATGAACTAGGCATTGATAGCTGATAGCCCCCGTTTACAATTAGCCATTAATTTAAGACCAAAGTGCGTCTGGTCGAGTGAAATAATAAAATTATGTTACGGAGGTGCGTTTAGCGCGAGGTCGTGACTGGACCGAGCACTGGCACGAGCGAGTAACTCCCGCGTTACGAGGGTTACGAGCGAGGCGGGGTAATTCCGGAAACCTAATTATTTTTGGAGGCGTTACGGTTACTACGATACGATGGAGTTTTTGATGAAAATGTGTTGCTTAGTTTAAGAGAAAAGATCTATTGTGGTGCTTGTTGTGAATTGTTGTTTGTTCACTTCAATGATGCAAAACCTAGTTATTATCACAGAAGACCGTAGAATAATAATAATGAATAACAGTTTGTGCCTACTCTTATACATAGGTACTAGGAGAGCAGTAACTCGTAGGAGGTTACTCTTTATTTGCAATATCTTCAACCTCAAAAAAACGCATTCTGACAGCGTTTATTGCTTGTTTTACGTCCAAATTTTTGATTGGGATCAGATGGGAACATAATATTTGGTGGTATCAGTTGCAAAAAATAAGTGGGATCGGCCCCCTAATTATCTAACTCACAACAGGTTTGCGACAGGCGTAAATCTCGCGGTGATTGCTGTCATACCTCATTAGTGGTGTCGAGAATGTATGCTTCGCTACTGCTGTCGCATTGCTACTGCTGTCGCATTGCTGTTGCAAATTTTACGTATTTACCCCGCCGTTGGGACCTACCCATATTATAGGCACAGCTCCGCAAAAACATTTAAACAAACAGCAACAGCTCTTGCTGCAACGTAATAAAGTTTAGTTCAATACGGCATAGCACTCATCATCATCACCCTGAAGACGTCCACTGCTGCACATAGGCCACCCCCATAGAGCGCCACTTTGAGCAGCTGCTTGGCTCCTGCATCCATCGGTCCCCACTGTTCTGACCAGGTCGTCGGTCCACCTAGTAGAGGGCTGGCCTACACTGCGTCTTTCCGTTCGTGGTCACCACTCGGGAACCTTCCTCATCCCCATCGGTTATCAGTTCTACGAGCGATGTGGCCTGCCCACTGCACACTTGCTAATTATAAGAGCTATATCGATGACTTTAGTTCTTTCGCGGATCTCCTCATTACTTTACACTCTCTATTACTATAAAATTGGATACCCATGAGTCACTGACTGATGATTGACATAATTGATCTCAGCTCTCAGAAGTGGTCAGTCAAAACTGAGTATGAGGCTGTATAGTGATGGGCCATGTCACCCCGGGAAAAATCTGACATTACCAGAAAATCGTCTCTGAGATGGAACAGGTCAACGGATCTCGAAAACGATAAGAGATAAGGGGGTCCCGTTTTAACTAAAGTTGGATTAAACCCTGGGATGTTTCCAGAGAAATAAAAAAAAAAAGTGTTGCCCTACAAAAAATAAAAATTCCATACAAAATTGAAACGCTCATAATTCGGAAACGGTAAGAGGTATGTGGGTAGTGCTCGACCAAATGTCATAGAGGATGACGGGGGCTGTCAGATGGTGGTCATGAAAATCCAAGATGGCGGATTCAAAATGGCGGCCATTTTGAAAGTTGGTCCGATCGGGGTGATTTTTCGCATGGGGGGGTTTTCGGGGCCGCAGATTCGTAATTTGAAAAAAAATTTTGGATTCCGCCATTTTTAAAGATGGCTGCCATACAAAAAATTTTTCCCATTTTTGACGCATTGTTTCTCGACACCTATGGATAATTTTGAATGTCTTTGTTGTGTTTTGTGTCCAAGTTATCGAAGTGTCTTCAAAAAAATTCGCGACCTGGTCTTCTGACCTTCGGTCACTCGGACGGTCAACGGCCTGGCCAAACCATAAAAGATAGGTCATGTGCGTCTTAAGAAATGTCATAGCAAACCCTGGGACGATTTTGGAGATGTCAAAAAAAATTCAAAATGGCGGAAAAAAAAATCCGCCATACAAATTTTAACCGTAAATGACGGCGAAACTATGACACTTTAGTATAAAGAGCTCGAACTAATATTGGTTGGAGGTCAGAGGGGAAGATTGCGAAAAATTTTTTTTTTCAAAATGGCGGAAATTTTGGCCGCGGCGGGAAAAAAAGTTTCACTGATCCGGATGAAAATCGATATCTGGGGGTCCCCAAGGATGATGATCAAGATTCTGTAATCAAATTTTGACATGTGTCAACTTTCAATGGGGCTGCCATACAAAGGTGCTTTTATTGAAATATCAACTTTGCTTTTTTGCGCCTCCGTTGCGAGTGCTTTAGAAAAGTCGTTCCTGGGGATCAAGTATAGATGTTATAAGGGTAAAATTGCAATATCAGTGAAATCAATTTTTTTCAAGATGGCGGCTGTAGACGTACCGACTCATAGTAAAAGTTGTCCGATCCGAATGAAAATCGATATCTGAAAATCCCACGGTACACTTGGTAGGAATGTGTAAAAACTTTTTTGATTCCGCCATTTTGAAATATTGCGAACATGCAATTTCACTTTTTAAGGATTTTTAATTCGCAAATAACACCGAAACTGTGAGACTTTTGTAGGGAGGGTTTGTTCTAATATTGTACAGTTTTGAGAGGGGCACACAGTGAAAAAGTACTTTTTTCAAAATGGCGGTCTATTGGTCCGCGTCTGAAAGTAAAGGTGCTCTGATCGGGCTAATCGATATCTGGGGGTCCCAAAGGATCCTGATCAACATGGTTTGGTCAAATTTTGATATCTGTCATTTTTTAATATGGCCGCCGTACATACTGTTATCGAAATTGCTGTTTTGCGTTTTATCGCCTATGGTACTACAGTTTCGAAAGGAGATAGTTGTAATTTTGACTGATGTCAGTGTGACAGATGTCAAACGTCAAAATTTTGACAGAAGTCAAATTTTTTGATAGATGTCAAGTTTCAATTTTTTTCCAACCTACCAAATGCAACGACTCGTCGTTGAAGCGAGCAGCAAGTATACTGTAGTTTGGTATAAGTGGACGATCACGACCAACACTTTCACCTGCACACTTGCACCGTGTGCGGGCCGCGTGCGGCCCGCGCACGGTGCAAGTGTGCCGCTTGCGACCTGCGCACTGTTCTAATACCGCTGTCAAGTGTAGACAGATGTCAGTTTGATTGATGTCAAATGTCAAACTTTTGACAGATGTCAAATGTCAAATTTTTTGACAGATGTCAAATTTATTGACAAATGTCAAATGTGAATTTTTTGGACAGATGTCAAATGTCAATTTTTTTTCCAACCTACCAAATGCGGCGATGAGTGAGTTAATTTATTGTCTCTCATTGGTATAATTGGACAGTCACGACTAACACTTGCACCTGCACACTTGCACCGTGTGCGGGCCGCGTGCGGCCCGCGCACGGTGCAAGTGTGCCGCTTGCGACCTGTGCACTGTTCTAATACCGCTGTCAAGTGTAGACACATGTCAGTTTGACAAATGTCAAATGTCAATTTTTTGGACAGATGTCATATGTCAATTTTTTTTTCAACCTACCAAATGCGGCGATGAGTGAGTTAGTTTACTGTCTCTCATTGGTATAATTGGACAGTCACGACTAACACTTGCACCTGCACACTTGCACCGTGTGCGGGCCGCGTGCGGCCCGCGCACGGTGCAAGTGTGCCGCTTGCGACCTGTGCACTGTTCTAATACCGCTGTCAAGTGTAGACAGATGTCAGTTTGACAGATGTCAAATGACAATTTTTGACAGATGTCAAACGTCAAATTTTTTCCAACCTACCCAATGCCACGACGAGCGAAGCGAGTTAGTTTACTGTAGTTTGGTATAAGTGGACGGTCACGATCAACACTTGCACCGTGCGCGGGCCGCCTGTGCACTGTTCTAATACCGCTGTCAAGTGTAGACAGATGTCAGTTTGACAGATGTCAAATGTCAATTTTTGACAGATGTCAAACGTCAAATTTTTTCCAACCTACCCAATGCGACGACGAGCGAAGCGAGTTAGTTTACTGTAGTTTGGTATAAGTGGACGGTCACGATCAACACTTGCACCTGCACAATTGCACCGTGTGCGGGCCGCGTGCCGCCCGCGCACGGTGCAAGTGTGCCGGTTGCGACCTACTAATGGTGCAAATGACGCTGTTAAGTCAAACAAGATGGCCGCCATGCAAAGTCACGCGCATTATTATTTTCTTTGATAAATACCGCAGTTTTGTACAAGTACTTGCAAAATTTAAAGTTTAGCTCCAAGTATAGCGTTTTGAACAAATGGAACGCCACGAAAACACCCACGCGGGCCGCTCGCGGCCCGCGCACGGGGCAAAATACTAGTTTCGGATATAATCTTGCAAGGAAACTCCGAGCATAGCTTTCTCCATAGCTTACTGTGGCATAGCTCTGCCAGCTTAGAATTCTATTTACAAAGTACTCGCCTCTCTTTCTAAATCTGACACATTATGACGTAGTTATGTAAATACTTACGTCAGACTGTAGTAGTACGAAGACAAAGTACTTATAATGGCCATAATTATGGGCGAACGAGCCAGACGAGCGTCAAAACATCCCTAATACTAGATCACACTATCACACTATCACACTATCACACTAATCACACTATCACACTATAATATTATAAAGCTGAAAGTTTGTATGTGTGTTTGTGTGTATGTTTGTTACTCCTTCACGCTCAAACGGCTAAACGGATTTGGATAAAACTTGGAATATAGATAGCTTATGTACTGGTTTAACACATAGGCTACTTTTAATCCGCGGGTAAAACCGCGGGGCGCAGCTAGTTATACATAATCTGTGCTAATACCATAGGTAGTAATTATTATGATACATAAAGCTTTTCCTTCCTTGACTAGAAATGAAAGTTCAAAAACATTACAGAATTTCATTTGAGTTATCTGTAATTCTGTACTATTCACCTATCATTAAACTGCATCCAATATTCCCAATACCAAGTTCAAAAACGTCTTCAACATCCACAACATGAGGAATTAAACTCTTTTAGTTAGTTCCTTAAGTCTCTAACCTCAAAAACGCCTCCCAAAATGATTTAGTTACCGGAATTACCCCGCCTTACTCGTAATCCAGTAGTTTCTCGACCGATGTAAAGTCACGACCTTTATAGGTTATATTTTATTAGTGTTTGGATATTTTGGTTCGTATAATTCATAGCTGTTTACATTATTTTATTTACGGGGCTTACAGCTATCATTACAAATTAAATGTAAATTAATTTATAATATTTTATATTATAAATTAATTTTACTAGGTGGTAGGACAAATGAGACTTTATGAACCGATCTCACAGTCTAGAAAGCTTTTCTAGAGTGTGTGATGCCTCAGGATGATGCGCAGTGCGCAGTGTCACGCGAGACTTTAAGAGTTCCTAGTGACACTGCAATCTGTTATGG
This sequence comes from Ennomos quercinarius, assembly GCA_910589525.2. Taxonomy (NCBI): domain Eukaryota; kingdom Metazoa; phylum Arthropoda; class Insecta; order Lepidoptera; family Geometridae; genus Ennomos; species Ennomos quercinarius. The sequence continues at coordinate 7,919,562 of OU342510.1, forward strand.
ACGGCCGTGTCGCTTAACACCAGGCGAACGACACGCACGGGCCTTCGTCGAGTCAACATCGTTTCCTGAGGATGCCTCGTGGAGAGGCGAAACACGTGTCGGTGAGGGTTATCTATATTGTGTTAGTGTTGTGCGATTGTTGTTAGGTATATGTAATATATTTTAACTATCATATGCAATTTTGTATTATGTTAATTAAAATTACTAATACAAATTATTTTTATTTGATTCAATTAATGTATTTAAGTATTCTAACTAAACAGTTAAATACCGGTATTTTAAGTTGTGTATTTTAAATTAATTTAAATTATTTATATCAGTCTTTGTAATACATTTACTTACAACAATCCTTTGCAACTTTGCCAATATAGATAATCTTATAGTTTTTAGCGGAATTACACTAGATATACTATTTTCATTTTGCATTTAAGATGAACTTCCGCGATGTCACGCCTGACTCCCTGAGTCAATCAATTAGGTACCAGGCGAACGACTAGCTTGTCACGTCATTCCATTACATTAACAAAATAAAAAAGAGGCAATTAAAAGCCTCTACAACTAGTTATGAAAGTATAATTCATGCAATAGCCTTACATGCAATTATAACTATCTAAGTACAACATTTGGAAATCGACAAGTGGTGGTAGCGTGACACATTCCTTAGGGGAAAGTGCTAGGCCCACTGACGCTATTACTTGTATTTATAGTAAGTAGTAATTGTCTGTAGTATCTCCTAAGTAGTCTGTGGTTATTCTTGAGTAAATTGAAGTACAGCAGAAATGCGAGATAGATAAACGTTAATATTATGACCCAAAATAAAGCAGAGCTATCGCACAACGAAAATAAAACAAACGGAACAGTTTAGAGTAGGCAGTCAGTATCGTGACACATTTCCTATAACCTGTGGTCTATGCTTGAAACAGTGACAGTGACAGATTTTGATAAAACCACAACTGGCGCCATTATCCCCCAAAGGTTTATAATAAGTGTGATATAAACCCTAAACAATAAAAAAAATAAGATTTGAGTTTGCATTATGGCGATGGTGCCGAGCCGTAGCATGTGCGCTTCGCAATCTTACGGCACCGGGTTCGATTCTCGGCCCTGCACCAATGAGTTATGAGTTGTGAAGTTATCGATGCCATCGCTCCGTGCCTCGGAGAGCACGTTAAGCCGTTGGTCCCGGTTGTCTTAAAAAGGGGTACTACGGGTAGTCAGACGCCTGATAGAATCTGACGCCTGGTCTAACCATTCCTGTTAGTGGTTCCTTATGGGTTGCGAGGTCAGATGGCAGTCGCTCGTGTAATAGTGGTAGCTTACCGCTGGCAGGTTAGATTGGGAGCCGATCCCAATAACAAATGGGAAAAGGCAAAGAGGATGATGATGATGAAGATTTGAGTTTGCATTATTTATTTTTTAGGTGAATCATTATTACTCTGACCTTAACTGACCTGTGGCCAACAAAGATTCATTCATACATACAAAAAACAAAACGAAATAACAGAGAGAGATATAAAACAAAGAGAGACAGAAAAAGTCTATTAACATAATTGATGGTTGTAAATCTGGAGGTGTCATGTCTTCCGGTAAAAAAATTAAGAGTTAATGTCGATGGCCGGAGAAAAAAAACAATTAAAAAATAAAAAGTTGTCGATGGTTGAAGTATGAGCCATAACCAATAAAAAGATCACAAAATGGCTTTAATTTTATTCCCGCCACAAAGATGGGCCGCTCTAATTATTTTTTTAATTACTAGAGTATGATGACAGCTGAGTTTTTGGCTAATGTATGGTCTTACATTATTCATTTCGTATTCAATTCTGTACAGAAACAGAATAATTAAGATACTTTTATACAAAAAAGTTTATCCGAAGGAAATAGGATCGGTGCTCTTATGGGAACATGATTGGTGTTATTTTAATCGTTTATTCCCGTTACAATACCAATTTTTATAAATGGTTCTCTAGTGGGAAGTTACAAATTCTGTTTTATTACTGGTTATGAAGTAGGAATATAGTTTTCTCATTAGAATACCAAGTTTACCAAGTTTTATTTTGAATAGAATACCAACTATTTGGTAATTTAAATGATTTGTGATTTTCGTTATAGTATTTTTTTTTCGGTAAAGTTTCGTGATGTCTTGATAGAGATAAGGCTTCTATGAAAAGTTTTTCTATTTGTAACAGAGAGTGCCAATTTCGCACATTACTGGAAAAGTCTTTGGTGCATGGTTGAGTGGGATTTGAACCGGAGGTGCGTCGGCTTGTAACTCACAAAGGTTATCGCTGATCCACACTCACCCTTTTGTGTATATTGAGTTAAGGTGGAACGTTACAATTCAAATTTTCTTGCGTTCTTTTACCAATAATAGCTTAATTACTCAACGTGATTAAATGAAAACTAATTTTGCGCAAATTAATATAATGTATCAATAAAGTACTATTAAAAGTATCACCTATTTATACCCTATTTTTTTTTTTTTTTTTTTATATTTATTTACCTATTTTTTTATTTTTTATTTTTTAGACTGAAAAATTAAGAAGAAAATTGTTTATTGCCATTTGTCGCTAAGCCAATGATATCTAGGAGATACTTTTAATCGTAATTTGTTGATACATTCTATTTATTTGCGCAAAATGACTTTTCATGTAATCACGTTGACTAATTAAGCTATTACTGGCAAAACAACGAAGGAAAATTTGAATTTGCCGCACTAGTGAAACGATCCACCTTAAAGAAACCCCGTAAGTTAGTTATAAAAAGGTGAAGGATAAATTCGGACACGAGACCACTTGTCACGGTAGCTTAAGTAAAAGCATGTCCCCGCTTTAGGGACGGATGGATGCGGGTTCAAGTCCCGCTTGTGATTCAAATTTTTCTTTTACAAATTAATCTGTAAAGAAACCTATATTCAAATTGCACCCATATACAAAATAATGACAAAGGAACGTTAACAATCCAGGATAATAACCCACCGCACCTACCAATGAGGTCGAAACCACCGGGCTCAGAACAAAAGTGGCTCATTTCATCCTATTACTGGCAGACGTGATGGCCAACACAGTGGACGGCGCCATTACGAAACTACGTATGCCATTGAAACAAAAAAGCATACGTTGAAATTTTAAAATGAAAAGTTATTTTAGTTTGTCAAGATAAAAAAGGAAAGTTTGATGGTATTTTGACAGATGTGTCTATCTCAGACCGGGAGTTTCGGTTGGCGGGAACACGGAAAAGTTCACGTCGTTACATTGTATTATTTTTCAAAACTTGTGCATCTTTCATGTGTTAATGTTTAAAATTGATGGCGTTTTACGCATTAAGTGCTGAATTACGAGCATGAGTGTGGGCAAGTGATATAATGTGGTGAAACGTGGTTTTTCGTGTTGCTTCCAAAATTCAATAGAAGCTTCTAGTAAAGTTGCCACTACTTTATTGGAGCATGACTTAGACTGGACTATGACTAAGACTTGACGTATTTACTCACTCAAAGTGCGTAGGTAAGTAAACTTTTTTGTTATTGATGACATACTGGCTGGTTGTAAAAAAAAATTTATTATGTTTTGATTTTTCATAAAATTCAAATGACTGCGAATTTGTTTAAATTTAAGTGCGTTTTAATTGACACGTTTATTCTTGATTTTGAAATTATAAAATTTTACCAACCATATAAAGTTAGCGACAAAATTGAATCGTTAGATATTCTTTACGTCATGGAGCGACTTCATTTGACGGCAGATGAAATGCAAAGAGCTGTAGGGATGTTGCAAGCGGGAAGTAATCAATCTCAGGTATCTCGACATTTTGGCATTCACAGAAGTGTTATTTGTCGTCTTTGGCAGCGCTACAATAATACAGGTGAACCCGCTGGACAGCACCCAGGCCGTAGAAGGAGTACAACCACTCGGCAAGACCGGTACATACAACTGACTGCAAGACGCCAGCCGATGTTAACCGCTCGAGAGCTAAGTTTGAGGCTACAAAATTCAAGTGGTGTTGATGTAAGTCCCCAAACTGTGCGAAATCGACTGCATGAGTACGGCCTACGAGCTCGACGCCCAATCAGGTGCCCACCGATACGTCACGGGAATTGCGCTCGGCGAAATGAATGGTGTAGAGAACGCATAACATGGACCCAGGAACAATGGGATAAAATTATGTTTTCCGATGAGTCGCGATTCGGGTTTAGGCCTGATACAAGAAGGGTGCGAGTGTACCGTCGGCCCGGAAATACTGAAAGGCTCAGGTGCGTTCAGGAAGTTCATCCATACAGCGGCTCAACAGTTATGGTATGGGCGGGTATTATGAAGAACAGGCGAACTGAGCTCGTAACGGAAACATGAACGCTGAAAATTACGTTGAGGATATTCTCAGAACTTATGTCCATCCATTTGCACAAACCTTTGGCTCCGATTTTGCGTTAATGCATGACAATGCGCGTTCACATACAGCTCGGCGAACCAGTGAATACTTGGCAACGGAGAACATCCGGGTATTGCCCTGGCCTGCACAATCGCCAGACCTCAACCCCATCGAGCACGCATGGGACATGCTCCAGAGACGTGTTTGAAGGACTTGGATGGAGTGACAACAACCCAACAGCTGAAGGATTTGCTACAATTCCATTGGGAGCGAATACCGCAAGATGACATAAACAGTCTCAATAATTCAATGAATAATCGTTGCCGACAAGTTCTGAATAGCAGAGGAGGCCATACTGTCCTATTCTTTCACAATAAATTCATTTTCTTTAGAAATTTCATTTTGTAATAATTTTAAAAATATAATAAAACGTTATAATGTGAAGAACCATCCTAAAATTGAAATTAGTACATGTTGCTTAGACTTTTTTGATGTGTGTATATGAAAAATAAAACTTGAACTTTCTTGTTTTCTGCCTGCCTTGTATAAAATAATGTCTGTCGCACAGATTATAGAAGTTAACACTGTGGTCTGTCACAACTCTTTTTCTAAATGGCTGAAGGTGCGTTAAAATATACAAAGTGAAGTCAATGATGAAAAATTTCGATATAGCTACAAAACCTGAGAGTACTTTTCGTTGACCACAGAATATAATATATACGATGTACCTAGACAGAAAATTGGAAATTATAATATTTATTATTTTATTAGCATTTTTACTACACTGCACAATACATCTTATTTTATCAATTTTTATCTTTGCCTCGGGAGAGAGAGAGAGAGAGAGAGAAATAAAAACATAGTAACTAATTAGTAAGAGGGTACGTGTATAAACACTATATTTTAATCTCAAATAAAATATATGACAGTGTGTATGTCTAAGTAGCCTGTAATTCTTAATCATAATCCGAATATCCCATGCTGTCTGCATGCGTGCAAAGCAACCAATAAAAAACACAACATTCGAAATTTGAAACATTTAAATTGCACGTTATTGCTACTGTGCACGCGGCGTGAGCCATTCTGCCAATTTCATTGTAATTTTTCATTCTTTTTCTTAAATTCCACCTTGAAGGTTGTAATTACGCACACCGATTTGCTCATCACAATCCGATGTTGCCAGAAATAAGAAATCAACTAACTCGTGGGAGATGCCGATTTGGTTGTTTAGCGTGAGAGAGTTTCAACAAATGTAGAGGAATAATATTCTTGGAAATTCAAGCGAGAATAATTATACAAGTGGGAAAGATGTGAATTTGGATAGGTTTTTGTTCGTTTTAACTTTTAAGTATGTCACAAGCTCCCAAGTAAAATAAAACAATGTTATTATGTATTGAGACTGGCCTGTTAGATTAGTTGGTAGTAGCTCTGCCTTCTAAACTATAGGTTATGGGTTCGATTCCCACCCAGGACAAACATTTCTGTGATGAACATAGGTGTTTGTTCTGTGTCTGGGTGTTATATTGTTTTCTATGTATGTATTTACAAACAAAAAATATCTAAGTATTTTTTTTTTCTTATATTTTGGCTCCACACATAGTGTATTTAGCCAGTGTCAAGTATTGTAGTTTTTCATCGTATTATGAAATATTTCATGTAAAGTCAAGTCTTAGTCACAGTCAGTCAGGGTAGTCATAGTCCAGTCTAAGTCAGGTAGTCATAATCCAGTGTAAGTCATGCCCCAGTAAAGTAGTGGCAACTTTACTAGAGGCTTCTATGGAATTTTGGAAGCAACACGAAAAACCACGTTTCACTACATTATATCACTTGCCAACACTTATACTCGTAATTTAGCACTTAATGCGTAAAATGCCACTAATTTTAAACATTAACACTAGAAAAAGCATAAGTTTTGTGAAATAATACAATGCAACGACGTGAACTATCACGTTCCCGCCAAAAAACCATCTAAGTATTATATCAGTTATCTGGTTCCCATAGTACAAGCATTGCTTAGTTTGGGGCTAGATGGCGCTGTGTGAAATGTCCACACATATTTATTTATTATTATTGATGTCTTGTATAGCAATCTTCCTAGGCTGAATGTCAGAAGTGAGCGCGGAGTTGCTTTAACATCAATTTAGAAGGTTTTTCACGACTCCATATTCTGTCAATTTTATTTTGAATTAGTGGCTCGCCCCGGCTTCGCACGGATATAATAGTTTTCGCTGCACACGCGATGTAAAGAATATTTTAGGTATTTTTTACACCTTGGGTTACATTATTGGAGTTTTCGTAAGGATCCCTAATTTTTTTGAAATTTGAATATAGCCTATGTCACCCGGGGATAGTGTAGCTACCTAACAGTGAAAGAATTTTTCAAATCGGTTCAGTAGTTTCGGAGCCTATTCAATGCAAACAAACAAACAATCAAATCTTTCCTCTTTATAATATTGGTATAGATGAGATCAGGCTCCTACGACAAATACATTTTGTACAATTTAAGGATTTAGAGGTAGAAGTGATTAAAATAATAATAATTCAAGATAATTCTGGGATATAATTGATTGAAATTATTTTAACTCAACTTGAATTATCGGCCCAATAAAGGCATAAAGGGAAAAGTGTGGTGCCGATTCCTAAATTAAAATGAGATGAGCGCCAACGGATGCGCCAGAGCCCCGCTGCGCGAGGTCGCGCTTCAAAAAAAGAACGCCGCGCGCCGTCAACTAAACTGTCAGTAACGTAGAATGAGAATAATGTTGCCAGCATCAAAAAAATAGAAAACAGAGAGTATTCATTCATAAAACTGGCCAGTAAGAAAATTAGTTTATTTTAATTACTCGGTGAAGGTATTGTTGTATTAATTATGGAGTTTCGCCGTATCCTCTCAACATGGACAATATATTTTATTGTCTTTCTGTACGGCGGTGATTTATACATCTAGTTAGTAAGTTATTCCAATTTTAATTTAAACGAGGTTTAATGGGGCACGCTTGAATGGATTCTAATTAGAGGAAAACAACTGGACGAGATCATATGAATAATGTCGGGTATAAATTCCGGTTATGGGTTAGGAAAGCCATCGCGAGGTCTTAACGGCCTCATCTCCTCTGACCCCCGTATACAATAGCCCTGTATTTGCTATAACAAATGTTCTATTAGAAAAAGTGGACTATGAAATATGACCGCAGCCTTTACGCAACGCTCTGTTGATTTTTAGTCAGCACCTTTTATGTTTCGAGAGAAATAACGAGCACGCTAAATGGGATTTGAAAGTTTTGTTGTAACTGGCAGGCTGTATAAAATAATATAGAGCTCCATTAAAATAAACAAGTTAAAACTTGATATTGGCACAATACACTGGTTGTGCATCGCCATTAAGAATAAACCGATTTCCGTTTTAATGATTCGAATTATAAAGCAGCAGATCTTAAATAAAGAATTATGATTGTTACTGGCCATTAAATAATAAAGTAAAAAACAATCGTAGTTCAAGACGACACTGATCAATACTTCATTAACTGCTGTTCACAATTCATTGGTAGTAAATCAAAATATTAAAAAAGAACGATGCACTCATTTGGTTGCCCCGTGCCGTACACTCTATTAAAAAAAGAAAAAGTTAACCTGTGTTGCCTGTACCCTTGGTCTTATTGCCTATTAAAAATATAATATCGGCAATGTTTATTGAAAAACGAATTTTGAAAGAGCCAGTTAGGTTCTTTATTTAAATGTGGATCATTATAAATCGTTTGTGGGCGGTGCTCAAGTGACATGTCATTAAATCGTTTTGTCAAAATTTAGTAACGAACTCTGCGTTCTAAAATGCTGTATTGTTTTATTATTATTTGGAGTGCTATTAATATTTCATTTGAATGTCATTTGTGTCATTATTAGCAGGAATTATGTCGCTTGTTTGTTTGTTAAACACAATGCTAACGAGACTACAATAATATTGTTAAGTGTTTATTAGAAAGTCTTTTGAAATTATTTGTGAACTGCGAAATCAAAACAAAAAATAATAACATTTATTATGATTTAAACCCAAATGGCTATACTGGGTGTAATTGAATTCATTAGCATCCTTTGAAACTAAGTACCTACTTCTGACACTGGTCACGTGTGCACCAAAATTTATCAAATGTAACGCATTGATTTGGTGTCGATAATAATTCCAAAAATGGGATAATTTACTTAATCAACTGCTACAGTACAAAATTAAATTAAAATAATTAAGTACTGCTTTTAATTAGAGGTAAAAAAAAACTTTAAAAGTATCAAAATCAATCGTGCCAACTACGTTGGGCGCCGCGGCAATCTTCATAATTTTCAATAAAAAATGTTTTCATTTGCACTCTTTATTCTTTGATGATCATCAATAAATGATGTACTGTGCTGTACTGAATGTATGCTAATGAACTCAATTGCACCCTGTATAAATGTTTTTGTCATTCCGACCATATCAAGATGATAATAATTCTAGTTGACCTTTCTGGGGCTATAAAACAGTTCTACCAATGTTCTTATTATAAGTGAAAATACGGCCTATGACTCTTCTTACTCATTACCTGCAACAACTCAGAGATTCCTACTTAACCATTGTATATTACTTACACAAATATGTAAAATGTACCTTGAAAAATAACTAGGTACATTTGGCTAACTCTACACAAACGATTACCAAAGAATATTCAAAAACGATTTTGAAAAAGGAACAAAAATGTGCAATCAAAACACATTTCAACAAAGGCACAAGTGAAATTAATTCGTTAAATTACATTCAGTAACAGCGCGTCAAAACACTACGAAACACTGGCCGAGAAGGTCCTCGCTTTGGCAACACCGCTCCCGTTCCAAATTCAAAATTCGAAATTAATGGCGGATTTGACAGGAGCTTTATTGTGTTCCTAATTTAAATCTTATCAACGGACGATGACAGCGCTTTAATGGGATCTCTGAGGTTTAAGGAATAATTCTTTTCATTTCGCTTGGAATTATTATTATTTGTTGTTTCCATTTGTTGGAGAGAATATTAATTTATGTAATAGACTTAGTACATTTGAAATAATAACGATGATGTTTTTCTAATTTTGTAAAGGATACACCGAGTGTAAAATAATTTAAATGTCCATTATTATTTCCATATGGACCTATGGTGGCCGAGCGGTGGCACGTGCGCTTCGCAACCTTAAGGCACCGGCACCCGTATGATGTAAAAATTGTAGCAGCAAAGCAACAGCAGTAGAAAAGCGACAGCAAACACTTAGCAATCGGTCGCAGTCGCCCGCCTGTTGCTCGGCTGTCGCTGAATGCAGTTTGGTCTTTGATACTAGCGCCACTAGCAACAGAACAGCAATAGATGGAAACGAAATAATGCACTTTTTAGTTCATCGATTGTCCAACAGTTTGTGATCTAGCGCACGATCGCTTTCTGCTCTGCCAAAGTGACGTTTGACAGCTTTGACAGTAATGGTTGCGAAATTTACGCCTGTTGCAAATTTTACGTAATAAGGGGGTGGATTCAATCCTCGGCCACAGAATATAGTACAGAAAGCAATCAACATAGTAAGTGCGCTCGAGCAACGCACACATAGACACCGCTCACCGACACGATGTCTCGGAGTCTGTCGGAGTAGTGCGAGCGCGAGTGCCGTCCGCTTGAGACACGAGTTCGTGAACCTTCTTTGTGCAAAAATGGAGCAACAAAAAAAAGCTATTATAATTGTCTAGTGGACGGACGGTTGTTTAAATTCAACATTAAACAGTGAATTGTCGTTTTTTAAGCTATCAGTTGTTTCAGAGAGGTAAGGTATTTGTTTGTATTTCGACGGTTCGTTTTAACGTAACACAGAACAGTCAGGTAGGTAGGTAAGTAATTAAAGTTAGGGTAGGTTTTGCTTAGCGAGCCGGCCGCGGCCGCCGCGCCGCGCCCGCTCGCAATTTCAATTTTAGTTATTATTTTAGTGGTTATATTTCCGTTCTTTCCGTTTCATTCTCAACAATAAATCAAACAACTAGATACGAGTGTCACTACCACGATAGTTTTTTGTGCATAAGCCAAAGTTGACAGCCCTAGCGCGAGCGCCGAGCGTAGGTATAAAAAGTGAAGTACATACATGTGATTGACTTCTGTAGTATTTTGTGCCTCGGCCCTGCATCAATGACTTATCTAGTAAGTTATGTGCAGTTTTCGATGCCATTGCTCCGTGCCTCGGAGAGCACGTTTAGCCGTCGGTCGCGGTTGTCATAAAAACGGGTACTACGGGTAGTCAGACGCCTGATAGAATCTGACACCTGGTCTAACCATCCCTGTTACTAGTTCCTTATGGGTTGCGAGGTCAGATGGCAGTCGCTCGTGTAATAGTGGTAGCTAACCGCTGGCAGGTTACATTGGGAGCCGACCTCAATAACAAATGGGAAAAGGCAAAGAGGATGATGATATTATTTCCATACGATTTAAAACAAAACATAGCAACACAGAACCTTTAATCATCTATAATGATCGGTGCTCAAATATTAATTAAATCCTAAGAAAACTTTTCAGGTACAACAAGCTTTAATGTTGAGAGAAATGTAGGTTTTATTTATTTTATTAATCATCGTATTTTTGTGCCAGTGTTCATTTTATAATACTCATATTATGAGGTTCTGTTATTCTACATCAAAACCTTTTTGGTAGTTATTTTAGATTCATCGTCTGGTTCCCAAATAATATAAAAGAAAAACAAAAAGAGAATGACGCAGTTATCCTCTTTTAGAGCCACTTTAGAGCATATTATTATGTACTAAAGCAGTTTTTTTTTCCTTATATTTTGGCTCCACACATAGTGTATTTAGCCAGTGTTAAGTTTTGTAATTTTTCATCGTATTATGGAAATTTTCACTTAAAGTCAAGTCATAGTCACAGTCAGAGTTGTCATAGTCTAGTCTAAGGCATGCCCTAGTAAAGTGGTGGCAACTTTACTAGAGGCTTCTATGGAATTTTGGAAGCAACACGAAAAACCACGTTTCACTACATTATATCACTTGCCCACACTCATGCTCGTAATTCAGCACTTAATGCGTAAAACACCACCAATTTTAAACATTAACACTGGAAAAAGCATAAGTTTTGTAAAATAATACAATGCACCGACGTGAACTTTTCCGCGTTCCCGCCAAAACTCCACTAAAGCAGTTATTGTCCTATTGTATTATTTGACCACAGATCTAAAAATCTGTGTATTTGACTAATATATAGTCGATATCTGTGTATGATAAGTAATTATAACATACTTAGAAGTTTTGGCGTGAATGCGGAAAAGTTCACGTTTGCTTTGTATTATTTTTCAAACTAGTGATTTTTTAGTGTTAATGTTTAAAATTGGTGGCGTTTTACGCAAACTGCTGAATTACGAGCATGAGTGTGGGCAAGTGATATAATGTTGTGAAACGTGGGTTTTTGTTGCTTTCAAAATTTCATCGAAGCTTCTAGTAAAGTTAGCACCACTTTACTAGGGCATGACTTAGACTGGACTATGACTACCCAGACTGTGACTAAGACTTGACTTTTATTTAATGCGTAGTAAAAAGTTATATTTGCATGTGTTTCAAAGAAAAGAACACTGAAACAATTGACTATTAATGAAAACCCACAGACCTAGAATATATCCTAGGTCTGTGTAAAAACCCGGCTCCTACTTCGATGGTCATCATCAGACCAGTTCAAGGTACTATTAAAAGCTAATGTCATTGGTCCATTTTCACGGGAAATGTGCCTTTATTTTTTTTAACTGACTACAATAATGAAAACTATACAATGTTATCATCATCAACAGCCTGAAGACGTCCACTGCTGAACATAGGCCTCTCCCACAGAGCGCTACTTTGAGCGGCTGCTTGCGTCTTGCATGCATCGGCTCCCCGCGGTTCCAACTGCAGACCGTTGGTCAGCCAGCCTACGATGCGTGGTCGCCACTCGAGAACCTTTTTTCCCCCATTGGTTGTCGGTTCTGCGATGTGGCCTGCCTACTGCCACTTCAACTTGCTAATTTTAAGAGCTATATCGGTGACTTTAGTTCTCTTACGGATCTTATCTTGCAAGGAAACTCTGAGCATAGCTCCTCATACCTACTGCTAACTACATCATTTTCTGCAAAATAATTAATAAAAAATACACTACTTAATGTCTAGTAACAATAAGTAGTTAAGTACCTACTCGCAACTCTAAAAAAAAAAACTTACCCGTCTTCCCGTTCTCGAAGCTCTTTAGTTTTTTACATGCAACTGTTAGCATTTGTACCCCCCACTAGGTGGACCGACGATCTGGTGAAAACTGTGGGGACCGATGGATGATGAAGGCGAGCAGCCGCTTAAGGTGGCGCTCTTTAGGGGAGGCCTATGTTCAGCAGTGGACGTCTTCAGGCTAAAGATGATACCGTATGTTAGTAATGTCATTATGGTTACACAGCCTGATTATCTGTGTATAACAAATTTCATCCAAATCAGGTCAGCCGTTTTAGCATAAACAACAAGAGAGCTTTAAACTGTTTTGTTATTCACGAACTAGCTGACCCGCCCCGGCTTCGCTCGGGTTATTCAGTTTTACGTTCTAACACTGTTCATGGAAAGACGGAACCGAAAAAGAAAAAGATAGGGAAATGCATGGATGGGGCGGCGATAAAAGGGAGGTAGTCAAAGCCTATATTGAAATAAAAAGTATAATAACAAACACTTTTCTTATCCTTTCAACATACATTTGCCTATAGGTAACAATCCTTTACAACTTTTCCAATATAGAGACCTAATCTTGGTTTATTTTTAGCGGAAATACACTAGATATACTTACTTGTTCCATTTTGTATTTATTTGTTATTCATGAAAACATAGTTTAGCCAGAATTTTCATAAGTGAATTCAGTTATTTAATATCATCAAAAAAGGAGCGATGCACGAGCGAGATAGTGGATCCGCGTATTACATACCTACAGCAGCTTTTAAGGTGGAAAGTTTCACTAGCGCGGCAAATTCAAATTTTCTTGCATTCTTTTGCCAATAATAGCTTAATTACTCAACGTGATTACATGAAAACTAATTTTGCGGAAATAAATAGAATGTATCAACAAATTACGGTTAAAAGTATCTCCTAGATATCATAGGTTTAGCGACAAATGGCAATAAACAATTTTCTTCTTAGTTTTTCAGTCTATTGCCATTTGTCGCTAAACCAATGATATGTAGGTGATACTTTTAATTGTAATTTATTGATACATTCTATTTATTTGCGCAAAATTTGTTTTCATGTAATCACGTTCAGTAATTAAGCTATTATTAGCAAAAGAACGCAAGAACATTTGAATTTGCCGCGCTATTGTAACGTTCCACCTTAAGCGACGATGCCGTCGAAGGTGTACCACGTTGGCTTATAACTGTCGTAGACTGAATGTTCCCCTGGAACGTTGAACGGACGGCCGCCTGAACATAATTTTTCGTACAAAGACGACTCACCTGCGCGGGCAGGAGACGAAGTAACAAAACGAGACAAAGCTATACGAAATTACAAAGAACAGAGCAGGATGGAACAAAAGACATGGCTGCTTGCCTCCTGCATCCATCGGCTCCCCGCAGTTCCAACTGCAGACCGTCGGTCAGCCAGCCTACGATGCGTGGTCGCCACTCGAGAACCTTTTTTCCCCCATTGGTTGTCGGTTCTGCGATGTGGCCTGCCTACTGCCACTTCAACTTGCTAATTTTAAGAGCTATATCGGTGACTTTAGTTCTCTTACGGATCTTATCTTGCAAGGAAACTCTGAGCATAGCTCCTCATACCTACTGCTAACTACATCATTTTCTGCAAACTTTCCATAGGGTCCACTCTTCCAGTGGACGTAGCCTTCTCGATCCTCTTATCCCGGCAACGGCCCAAGCCGAGGCTCGCACCCCAGGGGTGCCCTTGTGCTAGTTGTCTCCCACTTTTAACGGTTGGGCGCCTTAAGCGCCTGCCCTCCTGCCCGGTGACGCTGTAAAGGTCGGTAGAGACCAACAGCATTAGCCCGTTCAAAAAAAAAAAAAAAAAAAAAAAAAAAAAAAAAAAAAAAAAAAAAAAAAAAAAAAAACATTTTCTGCAAAATAATTAATAAAAAATACACTACTTAATGTCTAGTAACAATAAGTAGTTAAGTACCTACTCGCAACTCTAAAAAAAAAAACTTACCCGTCTTCCCGTTCTCGAAGCTCTTTAGTTTTTTACATGCAACTGTTAGCATTTGTACCCCCCCCTAGGTGGACCGACGATCTGGTGAAAACTGTGGGGACCGATGGATGATGAAGGCGAGCAGCCGCTTAAGGTGGCGCTCTTTAGGGGAGGCCTATGTTCAGCAGTGGACGTCTTCAGGCTAAAGATGATACCGTATGTTAGTAATGTCATTATGGTTACACAGCCTGATTATCTGTGTATAACAAATTTCATCCAAATCAGGTCAGCCGTTTTAGCATAAACAACAAGAGAGCTTTAAACTGTTTTGTTATTCACGAACTAGCTGACCCGCCCCGGCTTCGCTCGGGTTATTCAGTTTTACGTTCTAACACTGTTCATGGAAAGACGGAACCGAAAAAGAAAAAGATAGGGAAATGCATGGATGGGGCGGCGATAAAAGGGAGGTAGTCAAAGCCTATATTGAAATAAAAAGTATAATAACAAACACTTTTCTTATCCTTTCAACATACATTTGCCTATAGGTAACAATCCTTTACAACTTTTCCAATATAGAGACCTAATCTTGGTTTATTTTTAGCGGAAATACACTAGATATACTTACTTGTTCCATTTTGTATTTATTTGTTATTCATGAAAACATAGTTTAGCCAGATTTTTCATAAGTGAATTCAGTTATTTAATATCATCAAAAAAGGAGCGATGCACGAGCGAGATAGTGGATCCGCGTATTACATACCTACAGCAGCTTTTAAGGTGGAAAGTTTCACTAGCGCGGCAAATTCAAATTTTCTTGCATTCTTTTGCCAATAATAGCTTAATTACTCAACGTGATTACATGAAAACTAATTTTGCGGAAATAAATAGAATGTATCAACAAATTACGGTTAAAAGTATCTCCTAGATATCATAGGTTTAGCGACAAATGGCAATAAACAATTTTCTTCTTAGTTTTTCAGTCTATTGCCATTTGTCGCTAAACCAATGATATGTAGGTGATACTTTTAATTGTAATTTATTGATACATTCTATTTATTTGCGCAAAATTTGTTTTCATGTAATCACGTTCAGTAATTAAGCTATTATTAGCAAAAGAACGCAAGAACATTTGAATTTGCCGCGCTATTGTAACGTTCCACCTTAAGCGACGATGCCGTCGAAGGTGTACCACGTTGGCTTATAACTGTCGTAGACTGAATGTTCCCCTGGAACGTTGAACGGACGGCCGCCTGAACATAATTTTTCGTACAAAGACGACTCACCTGCGCGGGCAGGAGACGAAGTAACAAAACGAGACAAAGCTATACGAAATTACAAAGAACAGAGCAGGATGGAACAAAAGACATGGCTGCTTGCCTCCTGCATCCATCGGCTCCCCGCAGTTCCAACTGCAGACCGTCGGTCAGCCAGCCTACGATGCGTGGTCGCCACTCGAGAACCTTTTTTCCCCCATTGGTTGTCGGTTCTGCGATGTGGCCTGCCTACTGCCACTTCAACTTGCTAATTTTAAGAGCTATATCGGTGACTTTAGTTCTCTTACGGATCTTATCTTGCAAGGAAACTCTGAGCATAGCTCCTCATACTGCTAACTACATCATTTTCTGCAAAATAATGAATAAAAATACAAAATGTAATAATGATATCTATTAATTTAGAGAGGAAATGCCTTTATCGATATAAGCGATATAAACCAACTCAATTTGCCGCAATACATATTTTATAAAATAACGTCGTGATGAAAACAAAAAGTAGTAACTACGAAACGAATATTTTTTGTCACTTTCATATATTTATTATTGTATTTGTAAAAAATACTAGGTATGTGATTACGATACCAAGTCATAAATTGGCAATTGCTAAAGTATACATTAAAAACTTAAATACAATAATATTTGAATATTTATTTGTAAAGGAAATCATCTGTATAGTATTCATAGCAATACGAATGGCTGTCTCACCTATAATTATAACCAAGGACCGCCAATTATAACTTTAAAAATATAACTAAAGATATAACTTAAGTATAACTTAGAGAAGAGGGACTCTGTTATTATCTCTTTGAAGAATGTTTTAAATGCGCCGGTCGCTTTCCAGAAAGTTTAAACTTTGTCTTTTAAATTAAAAAATGTAATACATTATTTTATATTGCGGTTTCAAGTTCTGTAATGCTTTTGGTGTTTCCTTAATGACTAATTTGTTGTAACGGTTTTAATATGCTATAGTTTTTGTGTATTGTAGTTAAATAACTTTTATTGCGTGTCAGTTAAAGAAATTACTATGTTTTCAAACTTCTTTTGGTATGTTTTGTTGAGTTCTTTTTGTATTTTGTACGTTATGGTATGAAAAGGCTTATCAAAAATAAAAATTAATCAAAATGCAGGTTTAGCTCTACCTATCTGTAGGGTTAAAAAGATTTCTACTTCATAAACAGTAATGTAACAAGAGATTCCCACTAGATAACCAGTTATCAAACTTTGTATTCTAATGGGAATAAACGGTATTAAATATTTAAGATAAATTGTCGAAAAAAAATATTTATCATGTTTTATCTTTTTTAATAGAAACTCACCTAAAATGAACTAAAAAAAATTGTTTGTCTGTCTTTCTGTCTGTATGTCTGTCTGTCTGTCTGTCCCTTTGAACACGCATCATGCTGAAGTTACTGAACAGATTTCGCTGAAATTTGGTATGGTTATAGAAAATTTCCGGAATTTCCGGATGCTCCGGAACGAGGAGATCCGCAGGAGAACTAAAGTGACCGATATAGCTCTTAGAGTTAGTAAGTTGAAGTGGCAATGGGCAGGCTACATCGCTCGTAGAACTGACAACCGATGGGGAAGAAAGGTTCTCGAGTGGCGACCACGAACCGGAAGACGCAGCGTAGGCCGGCCCCCCACTCGGTGGACCGACGACCTGGTGAAAGCCGCGGGGAGCCGATGGATGCAGGAGGCGAGCAGCCGCTCAAGGTGGCGTGCTCTGGGGGAGGCCTATGTTCAGCAGTGGACGTCTTCAGGCTGTTAATGATGATGATGATGATAGAAAATTTCAGAATAACATTTAGAGTAATTTTTGTTTTCTAAAACGGAGAAATGCGGTTTGCACGAAAAAACATGTAGGTATGTAATCTTAATGCACGAATTTTTTTGTTTGTATTACTTTTTTTTATTCAGCATCCTCAGCGCCGGTCGTGATGCAGACGTCAATTATCAGCAGTGCTCACTTACCACCAGATGAGCCGTCGGCTTTTTTACCACTCATGTTATTACTTATGAACACTTTTATTTATATATTATAGTATTTTTTTTAATTGAAGTAAAAATACCAGGGGTTTAAATTATTTTTTAAATAAGAGATGGTGTGCCGCCTATTTGTTTACCACTCTTATTATTATTGAAAAACCTTTTATTTATTAAGTATTAAAGGCATGGTTTTTTAATTGAAGTAAAAATACTATTTAGTTTTTTAACATAGTAGATACCTATTAGATCAAGAAAATAAGTAATATTTTGCAAAGTATTCTTAATGAATGATGTTATGTGTTTTTAATTTTGTGGATGGCCGAGTGTTACAATTACCAGCTCCAGCCATCATTATTAATATACGAGTGTAGTATTCTTAGATAGTCTGTATCAAGTTGGTACTCTTTTACTCTATGGTTTGAATATGTCAATGATATGTAGTCTGTGGGTTATTGAATTCATTAATATTATTGGGTGACTGATTGTATTTTGATATGCTGGTGGAATAATAATATTGTAATAAGAGAGTAAACAACATTATGAGGAATCTACGTGTTTTTATCATCATGATCATCATCAAGATCCCCAACAGGATAATACTTCAAATTTATTTTTGTCCTTTTTGCACAAAACGGAGATCGTGTAGACTCTACGCAAACTCTATCTCTGTTTTACTGTGATGCCTCTACGCTACGCGCTGTAGAGCCTCGGAGCTTTATGTGTGACGTCACCGCGTCTCGTACCACAGAGGTCGGATAGAGCTACTATAGGAGCACTTATTATGTATGACGTCATGGCGTGTTTGATCTCTTTCCTTTATTGTATATACTTAATATAATTTAAGAGAAAATTTGCTTGTAGATAATGTAATTCATTAATTAAATTTCTTTTAAATCAGTGGAGATCCCTTAGTCTCTATGTCTCTCGTATGGTGGGTTTTAACTAGTGTTTAAAAATTCTAACCAATGGTCAAATTTTGTTAGAGTTTTTAACCATTGGTTACCTTATTTACTAATCAAAAAAACCCACCATTAGAATCTAAGGAATCTCACTGATTAAAAAATTAGACTTATTGTAACTGTGAAAGCGGGAGAGTAAGTACCTTAAACCACTAAATAAATGAACGGAAGATCCATACCTCACGATGGCACTGCATATACAGGTTCATGCCTTCACAATTTAATATATCTATAGTAAGGCAATCATATCACAGAACGCACTAAAGTTTTCATATCACAACGAGGCGAGACCGACCCGGGAAGTAACGCACTCCGGGCACATCACTATCGATTGAACGCCCGCGGCGACGCGTACAACACAGAATCACGCGTACGAAATGTAATAATAATCGACCATCCCGCGGGCTTATCTGTAAACGACTGCAGGCGAAAAGGTTTTAGCTGGGGGCGAAACGGTGTGCGTAGCTTAAGGCTCCGCCCCGGGGAATGCCATTGGCTAAAAAGCAGTAGCCGGGCTCTAACTCGCCTCCCCATTGGCTCGCTGTCGCCCTCAGTGGGGGCATCGTGTCGCATCCACGGACAATATTTTGACGTTTTTTTACCAGCGCGGTGGCATTTCTCGTCGAAGCGATTAATTGTAATTCTTTATGGCTATTGTAGGGTTAAGTGAGCAGTTTGACGTGACGTTTGTGCTCTTTGAATAGTTTGTAGTAGGTTTGTGTCAGATTTGCGCGAGCGCATCGTTCGCGAACAAAAGTTGGTTTTGTTCGTTTTTGTCGATATTTGGACAGGCTCGGTGTCGGAATGTTTGAATAAAATTAGTTCCGCTGCGTTTTGGCATTTTGTGTTGTACCTGTGTGCTCTTCAATTGTATGAAATTGTATCGAATATAATGGCCCGAAGACCTTTTTATAACTCGACGTGAACAATCCAGACATCGATACCTGATTAATTCTCAAAAGCTTTTATAAATTGTTTATTTTTTTACCTCTGAGATTGAATTGAGTTCGCTATAGCCAGACCATAAAGAACAGATGAGTTTTTACATTGTGCAAAAAAAATGTTAAGATTAACAATATATATTTTATTAGATTTTCTGACTTCTAAACCAATAAAGTTTATTACTGCTCATTACAATAATGAAGTAACGCCACCAATCATCACTATCATCGCAAAATCTTCACGAACGTTTTAGCTTACATAAACGAAAACTGCTTATTGTCATTTTATACTTTTATAATATCACCCATCATTATATTTATGACAAAATTTTGCCTTAAGTAGATAAAAAGTACACGACAATTACCATAGATGTATTTAGATAAGTATAGAATATGCTATAAGTTGAGCGCGGATCAGAAGTATGCCAAAAACCGTTTTAAATCTAACCCGCCATAGCTAGCCGTATAGCCCGCTCATTTTGCAGCGCCATCTTGGTTTAAAACGGTTTTTGGCATATTTCTGATCTACGCTGTTTTCTTGGCATTCCTCTTCTCCTTGTGCCATATACATTATACATACTTACAGGGCCTTTAAAAGCGCCAGTAACTAAAGAAAATCCCTCTCACCGCCGGCAGCAAAACGTGCAATAATCAAATGACAGCTGTCAAACCATTGTGTGGTCCACTTGAGGGTGTTGCGGTGGCGACGTTGTCAATTTTCAACTTAAGCCGCACCAAATAATTAGCTAGTAATATCAAATAATTTGCAATAATTTGGCAAATAATTCAGCGTAATTAATTTCGTGTGGAAACGCTCGGTTTTATTTTTAATAACTGCCTCGGGTGGCAGACATTTGGTCGGCGATGGAAGTTTTCAGATAGACTCGCATAATGGCGAAAGTTGAGGTTACACACCTTTTGTTTTTTGAATAAACGCCAAATTTTTCAGCGCCTGATGCCAAAATAGCAGGTTTCAGTCAAATTTTTCTTCTGAATTGAGATGTACCTACCTACCTACGTATTATAATTGAAAAGTTTTTCATTCCATTCGTAATAAGCTTACATTTATTGTATTTTAAGCTGCAAAACATTGTTGCCATAGCAATTATTGCGCTCCAGTTAGGTTGATTAACTTATATCGAGAACTATACAAAAAACTTTTGCAGCGTAGGAAGGTTACCTATTTTAGATTGTCGTAAAGCTAGACATGATTATCTTTTGAAATGAGCACTTGAAAACAAAAGAAATACGTACAATTAAAATAAAGCTGCAATATTTAAATGTTTTTTATTCAGAATACAACAGCCGATTAAAATCGAGCACTACTGACAAAAAGGCAAAATACAAAACACATTAGCAGCTCATTTGTACCCGATTCACCACGGTGACCCGACCTTAGTGCCATCAATTAAAAATTATTAAAAATTACCGAAGTGTCAGGTGGATTTGATAAATTTATTTTTTATTTATTCGCTTTTGGTGTTGTGCACTTTTTGTTTTAGCCGCCCGATTTGTCATGCGTGGAGTCCCGTTATGTCAATTTCAAATTTTGAATCTACGAATTGATCTTTTTTATTTTAGAATTGGATTAGAAGACGGAATGTAAAGTTTTTAAATTGCAGCCGATTAAATTGCGATTAGGAACGCAACGAACTGGCTTTAATACAAAAAGTTAAAAAGTTTTTATTTTTTTATTGCGAGCTCTTTCATACACAAAAGCATGGATTGAACAGTTTCAATACGCAGTTTATGTGCATAGTTACTAGGGAAAATTTCAAATTCGGAATTAAATTTCTCCTGTTTGCAGAAATCAAAGTTCCGTGATCACGCCGCTGATTTCAGAATACAGTATTGTTGATACTGTCAAATCGAGTAGTAGTGTGCAAGCACTACTGTGTTCCGGTTTGAAGGGCATTGTAGCTAGTGAAATTACTGGGCAAATGAGACTTTATCATCTGATCACTCAGTCTAATAATCTTATTACTTGACTGTGTGATGTCTCAGAATGACGTGCGCAGTGCAGTGTCACGCGAAACTTTATTGTTTTAAAGTTCCGAGTAACACTGCAACTGTTATGGGCGGCCGTGTTGCTTAACATCAGGCAAACGACTAGCTCGTCACTTCATTCTCTCGCATAAAAAAAATCGAACTCTATCTAAGGCTGGTTTTTTCACCAATAGTTAAAGTAGCCAATGGTTAAAAACTAACAAATTCTAACCAATGGTCCAAAATTTGTTTGAGTTTTTAACCATTGGTTACCTTAACTATTGGAGAAAAAACCCACCCTAAGTCTTCATTGGTATTTTAGTGTCCCTTCAGATAGCTTACAACGAAAAATAAATTTTAAAGTAAAATATTTTGACCCTAATTTAAATTCCATCCATAGAGTATCATAGACTAAAATGATAGATGGTCAATTGAGGGCCAGCTCCATAATTCTACCTATTACGTACCTCTCGCGTGTTTGACATTGTCCCATCTCGCATGCCGCAGTAATTGTGTAACTATCGGGTGAAATGTTTCGAATATTTTCCAAATTACACTCCTTCTTAGAAGAATTTGGTAGGTAATTTTTGTATGATAGACTGCGATTCGATGTTGTTTTCTGTTATTTTCCAGTGTTTTTTTTTTGATTCTATATTCAAAGTTATAAAATCTACCGAGGTTTTATAACTTTGATACGCTTCTATGATGAGTTAGAATTCAACTGACTTTGAATTTTAAATTTATTAATATTAAGGACAATTTTTGATGGTACTTTTTATTTTAAGTAACAATTATTTCAATGCCATTGGAAAAAACCTGCCTGCTTGCCTGGTGAAAGTCGCGGGGAGCCAAGGATGCAGGAGGCAAGCAGCCGCTCAAAGTGACACTCTTTTGGGGAGGCCTATGTTCAGCAGTGGACGTCTTCGGGCTGTTGATGATGATGATAATGATGATGATGATGATTGGAAAAATAAATGATCAAGGCTTTTATGGCCACTTTTGTCGTCATAACAAACATTTTTTATCAAGGAATTGATTTTAAAGTGTAAACCACACTTGAGGTACCTATATGTATAAAGATATAGTTCTTAAAATTTAGTTTTTTTTTATTTTCACAGTGAGCGGTCATGTGACCATAGCTCAGTTGGCAAAGCGTCTAATCCGGTGAGTTGGAAGGCGCCGGTTCAAATACAGCTGGTTGCTAAAATTTTAAGAAATACAATATCTTTATAAACATGTTTTGTTACAATATGTAGCTACATTTTCCAGGGATGCTCGCAGGAGGCACGTTGCTGCTGACTCCATTAATCTTTAGTACTTCCAAAACAGGTGACAGATCTCAACAATACAGTACCTACTTACTATTTATTGCGATTTATTTAAAACAAGGGCTTTAAATGGATTTAAACTGGTTACGTACAAGGACGAAAAAGTCTTCGTTCGTAACGTTACGAAACTCCGGTTTCGTAGACGGCCGAAGCGACAATAAACGCGTTTCACTGGAAACATTGATTCTGACGAATTCAAGAAAATATTGTTTTATACCATTTCTAAGCGCAGTGTGGGTGATATATATGGCAATAAAAATGGCAGTACTCTCCAGTTTTTTTTATATACTAACTACTAGTTAATTCGATTTTTTTTATGCTATTGAATGACGTGACGTGCTAGTCGTTCACCTGATGTTAAGCAACACGGCCGCCCATAACAGTTGCAGTGTCACTCGGAACTTTAAAACAATAAAGTTTCGCGTGACACTGCACTGCGCACGTCATCCTGAGACATGAGTTCTAAGTATGCAAAAATTAGAAATAAAAATAATGAACACAAATAAAAATCATCATTATCATCATCATCAACAGCCTGTAGACGTCCACTGCTGAACATAGGCCTCCCCCAGAGAGCGTCACTTTGAACGGCTGCTCGCCTCCTGAATCCATCGGCTCCCCGCGGCTTTCACCAGATCGTCGGTCCACCGAGCCTACGCTGCGTCTTCCGGATCGTGGTCGCCACTCAAAAACCTTTCTTCCCCATCGGTTGTCAATTTTACGAGCGATATGGCCTACCCTGCCATTTCAAGTTGCTAATTCAAATAAAAATAATGCTAGAAATATTCTAACTAAAAAAAATACTGTATTACAATGTAGGTAATAGAGATAGCTGTAGCATGTTATGTTCCACACATTATGGGTCCAAACAGAGAGGCTACAATCTTCAGAGAAACAACCTAACAGATTTAGATAATTATACGAAATTATGAAACATTCTTAATACTTAATTTATGCGATACACCACTTTTAGAGATCTGTATCGCGCGAGCCGGAGACCATTATGAGGAACTGAGAATATGCGACACAGTGTATAACATTATTAGCAGAAGGGAAACTTAGGGCAACGTGGAGCGAGTGCTGCGTACTGTTAAGCGTCGCGACCTTGATCCCCGTCTGCCACCTCTATTTGGCTCCGTGGATGTTAGGTCCTTAGTGAAGTGCTAAAGAGTTCGACGTTAAGCCTTGGGCACATCGCCTAAGCCCGCGCTACTGCACCCAGGACAGCGTGCGCATCACCAACCGACACTCCTGCTGCGCTGAGTCTACGAGCAGTTCCGTACCGGAACTCCCACCCATCGTCCCATCGTCTCCGGCTCATTATCAAACTTTACCGTCACACGCGTAAAGTCTTCCCATGGAGCGCCATCCTAACAGTACGCACTCTGGGTCGTAAGGCTTTGGGCTTTGGGTCCCGCAGGTTTACGGGCTCTCATCGTCATCATCATCAGCAGCCTGAAGATGACCACTGCTGAACATAGGGCTCCTTCAGAGAGCACTACTTAAAGCGGCTGCTTGCCTCCTGCATCTATCGGCTCCCGTGGATCGTCAGTCCACCGAGTGGAGGGCCGGCCTGCTCTGCGTCTTCAGATTTGTGGTCGCCACTCGAGAACCTTTCTTCCCCATTGGATGTCAGTTCTACGAGCGATGTGGCCTGTTCACTGCCACTTCAACTTGCTAATTCTAAAAGCTTTATTGATGACTTTAGTTCTCTTGCGGATCTTCTCATTGCGGATCTTATCTCGCAAGGAAACTCCGAGCATACATAGCTTTCTCCGTAGCTCGTAGTGCGACTTTGAGTTTACTCATAAGGCCAACAGTAAGAGGTCACGTTTCAGTGCCATCGTCATCACTGGCAACACACACTGGTTGAAAACTTTCGTTTTCAGTCTCTGCGGTATTTTTGCGGGGTATTTGCTCTTTTGCGGGCTCTACTAACATATTATTATGAGGGTAGCGCTTTTAGACCAAAATGTCGACATGGTGTCTCGTTGCATAGTCTGCGGGGTTTTCTGTACAATAATACCTTTGGTTCATTTACATAACCTTTTTTCGTAACTAGCTATGAAAGAACATCATTAACCTTCACTAATTCCTAACTATACTTAAGAGTCATTAAAAAGTAATATCCATTCACATAACTATGTCTTTCTAAACCAGCTACAAAAATGGAGTAAGTTTTCTCATTTTAGTAACCAGGAACGAAAACGGGCTTTTTTATAGCAAGGGGTGCCCCTCCACCCCCCCTTGGCCCAGGCAGTCCAGCACGAAGCGCGGTAATTAGCCAATTTACCAGGAAGATATAGGTGCATGGAATTCACCATTTAAAGAAAAGAGCACAAATTGGTCTTGTATCGTATACCTACTTACGCGTTTTACCACCATTTCCCCAAACTCCCCTCTTGGACTCCCCTACTGTAATGATTTGTGCGACTTAAGACATTTCTGTATCCGCGCCTGACCCAGTGCCCACTGCATCATACACTATGTCCTTAGTCATCACATGCTAATGATACGAGCGACATTAGAGGCACCCTATACTTACCATTATAAAATTATACGACAAAAAACGTAGTCAACTTAGACGAGTCGAATTCTCGTTAGGATTTTGTTGGAAGCATGAAATATCTATACCCACGCGTAACTTTTTAATTTTGTTTTAAGGGCATATGGTGGCCTGTAAAGAATGGAGCGTATATCTATAGAGCTCACTGGTGTACATTATGTTCTAGTCAGCTGGATAAGCGCAGACCAAAATAGTTAATTTTTTCTGCAGATTTGAACCGCCATCTCTGAGTGTACTGAGAACTGTAATTTGCAAACCCGTCACGCTAATTGGATGGATTGACTTCCAAGTACACTCTTTAAGTTACTCTTTGCGATCAGCGCTAATCTGGCAAAAATCAAATGGCTTCAGGCTGTAACCTATCCAGCGTACCTTATCATCATCAACTTGAAGACATCCACTGCTGAACATAGGCCTATCCCATAGAACACGGCTTTGGACGGCTGCCTATTGCATCCAACGGCTCCATACGGTTTTGACCAGATCGTCGGTCCACCTAGTGTAGGGCCGGCCTACTGCATCTTGCGGATCGTGGCCGCCGCTCGAAAACTTTTCTTCCCCATCGGTCATCAGTTCTATACGAGCAATGTGGCCTGCCCATTGACATTTCAACTTGCTAATTCTAGCTTAGGGTGACTTTAGTTCCCCTGCAGATGTCCTCATTTGGATCTTGGAAAACCCAAGCATAGCTCTCCCATAGCACGTTGTGCGCCTTTGAGCTTACTAAATTCGCCTAACAGTAAAGTACCTACTTAGCCTGCAAGGTGGATTACAGTACTTAATCTCTCGCTGAATAGGAAGGCCTGTGTCCCAGGAAACTTACATGCATTTACAAGCACTAAAATCTATTCTTTTTAAATTCATTATAGGCAAAGCAATTTACCACTGTCTTACCTGATGGAAAGTGCAAGTGATGACGCAGTATGCGATGGTGCATGCTTGCCTAGAAGATTCCTGTTCCCCTGACCTGTTCACTCTCGTCTTGAAGACTCCCAGATCATAGTTAGCTGGAAACAAGGACACCGGCAAGGTGTTCCACTCATTGGCTGTTCGCACTATAGAGTGCATAGCAAAACGCACTCCATAATGCAGTCGAAAAAACCGATAAACTAGCAACTTTACTAAAATGAATAGGCTTATAGGCCAACGTACTACGCCTTTGACTGCATCGTCGCTTAACATCAGGTGGGTTGCAGGCCCATTCATACAAAAAAAATACGATAATGAAACTAAACTTTATAGTCATATCTCACAAGAGCTCATCCAAAATGCTGTGATCAATCACAATTTATAAAAACGTCCATTTTAACATGTCCAAAACAAAACGTATTCAAGCTCAAATCGTGCCCAAATTATTATAATTCGGGACTGCAATAACTAATCTGATAATGGTCGGATTGGGGAACCTTTACATATTGTTTTAGGTCTTTTTTAGGCTAAGAAAATGTGAACGATGTTTTGAAAAAGTACTTATTTCTTGCAACTTAGCACTTTTATTTGCGGTCACCCATCCAAGTAGTGACTGCAGCGAACATTGCTCAACTTTATTGTGGAATAAGGGATTATAGCTCCTACAAAAAGATAATATAAGTAAGTACTTAGTTTCTAAAAATTTTAGAAATTATCGGCATTTGAGACCGCGCCTTCACCTGATTCGACGATTTCCCAACTGAGCTATGGTGGCATGCTCAGTGGCTGCGCAAATTTTTAGGACTAAGTATGCATATTTTGTACTGACTAAGCTGCCCTGTTGCAGCTGCAGTTGGAAGACGCAGCGTAGGCCGGCCCCCCACTCGGTGGACCGACGACCTGGTGAAAGCCGCGGGGAGCCGATGGATGCAGGAGGCGAGCAGCCGCTCAAGGTGGCGTGCTCTGGGGGAGGCCTATGTTCAGCAGTGGACGTCTTCAGGCTGTTAATGATGAAGCTGCCCTGACGACATCTATAGAACCTGTGTTAGGCTACTGTAAACAAGCAACTGAAATTCATAATCAACAGCCTGAAGACGTCCAATGCTGAACATAGGCCTCTCCTTCTCACATAGAACGCCACTTTGAGTGACTGCTTACCTCCTGCATCCATCGGCTCCCCACGGCTTAGACCGTCGTCGGTCCTAGTGTAATTTATCATGGTTAGGTCCGACTTCAATTAAAACTATATTTTATAGCCCAAGTTGGTTAACAAAATTAAGTCCAATTTGCAAATATTGTATCAATAAATCACGGAGTTGATCCTGGAAGTCAATTATCTGAATGTGATGATGATAATAAATGGGCATACTCAGGAAGGGGGCAGAGGAACCTCTGTACCCCTGAGTAAAGACGTAAATATCTCTCTCTTCGTAGTTTATTATATGAAAGTGAAACGTTAAAGAAGTTGGGCAACACCGGCTCCTACATAGACCGCATCATCTCTTTCTATCATGTGAAATATTGCCAACCTTAAGCCCATTGAAGCATAATAAATCGATAGTTTGTATCTATGTTAATTTGTTTGGTTATGGAGCTTCCACGCCAAAGCTGCAGAAGCGATTTGGACCGAATTTTGCACGCAAATTCTCCATTCAACCTTTAAGACGATGTCAATATAGGATGCTTTGTAACCAGGAAATTTAAGAACGCTGGTCCAGAGAGACGTGCCGGGATTGACGTAAATAATAAATTAATCTTTGTGTTAAAAATATATGTGAATATGCTTTTAATACAAAGATTATCATCTTATGAACCTGCGTGCAGCTGCATGCAGATGATGCAACTGAGGGTGTTGCACCATCAGGTCAGGTCAACAATTTATTACCATTAGGTGAGATGAAGCCGCGGGGAGCCGATGGATGCAAGAGGCCGCGCTCTGGGGGAGGCCTATGTTTAGCAGTGGACGTCTTCAGGCTGTTAATGATGATGATGATGAGATGTAGTCAAACGAGTGCTCATTCTACTTAAAAAGACATATTAGCCACGCCTTTATTTATCTATTTTTAGCTATCTAAAATTCTTTTGTATCTTTCCCAATCCTCGTTTCACCCCCTTTTCTAATCATCCTTGATATACTCGCGGTATCACATAAATGCTATAAATTATGATTTAGACAAAATTACATTAAATTGTTAACCTTTTCAAATGCCAGTAAAAGGTCTTCAAAGCTGTTTCTTCTTTAAACGGTATTTATTTCAGCAATCTTCTATGTAAATAGGCATATTATAACTCACAGAGCATGATAAAAGGACACTGAGCACCCAGAAGCGTCATTTATATTCCTGCTCTGTGTTACAATAAGTATTAGGTAACCATATCAATGAAATTATATTTTCTTTAGGTAAGATTTAACTTAACATTAATACCTCCAACCCGCGCTTGGCAAGTAGTCCATGTCCCAGTACTAAAATAAATATATATAAAAAAATTAGATAGTAAGGAAAACATTTTAAATAAATAACTTATTAAGAGCATGCATGTTTACTAGGTTACAGGTACCACAGAGCATTAAAATAACCGGCCAAGTGCGAGTCAGACTCGCACACGAAGGGTTCCGTACCATTATCTATAAAAACGAACAAAAAAAAACACGTTTATTGTATCGGAGCCCTCTTAAATATTTATTTTTGTTCTGTTTTTTATTATTTAATGTTATAACAGAAATACATCATCTGTGAAAACTTCAGCAATCTAACTGTCGCGGTTCTTGAGATACAGCCTGGTGACAGACAGGCAGACAGCGGAGCCTTAGTCCATTTTACCCTTTGGGTTCGGAACCCTACAAATGACGCTTTGCACCTAGAAAACTAGTAAATAAAATATATGTAAGTACTTATATATGAAAACAACGAAACTATATTTAAATATCATTATCAATAAATAATAAGCTAGTTATATTTAAATATCAATATCAAGATACACAGAGCAGATAAGATTAGATTGTACAGCATCGATTACACCAATTTAAGGCCACGTCACAGTCAGATCGGCCGATTTAGAGCAATCTGTAAGACAATATAATTTGACTGATTGATCGCCGCCCGCCGTCCTGGCCGACACGCGAGACAGAATTCCTGAAAGTAATTGGACTCTCAAACTGTTAAAGTATTTCAAAACAATGGATATTGGATTTTGTTCTTCTTTTTCTCTTTTTAAACTGTTTTAAAGGAGTTTTGGCGGGAACGCGGAAAAGTTCACGTCGTTGCATTGTATTATTTTTCAAAACTTGTGCTTTTTCTAGTGTTAGTGTTTTAAATTGGTGGCGTTTTACGCATTAAGTGCTGAAATACGAGCATGAGTGTGGGCAAGTGATATAATGTAGTGAAACGTGGTTTTTCGTGTTGCTTCCAAAATTCCATAGAAGCCTCTAGTAAAGTTGCCACCACTTTACTAGGGCATGCCTTAGACTGGATTATGACTTAGACTAGACTATGACTACTCTGACTGTGACTATGACTTGACTTTAAGTGAAAATTTCCATAATACGATGAAAAATTACAAAACTTGACACTGGCTAAATACACTATGTGTGGAGCCAAAATATAAGAAAAAAAAACTGTTTTAAACATTTTAAATATTGTCTATGGACTTTAGAGCCGTAGACGTTTCTTTTTTTTCCTCTATGTTATAGCCCAGTTTGCCAGCCGTCATTTGTTTTTATGACAGTACTTTTGGTAAGTTTTGTAAAAGAGCGTGTAAGAGATACTGAGGACGATTACTTTAAGTGCAGCTGAAACTTGTCAACATTTGCTTAGTCTTAACTATATTCAGCAGTTAAACTTGGTTGTAATAAGCTTGCACGATGTAAGTAGATATTTATAATCTAATTTCACTCCTGTCACTGAATTTTCCAGCACTTTATTAACTTTAATTATTTTTAATTATCATTTTTTTAAAATTCGTATAATTATAATTAAGGTTCGAAAATGCATCTTCAGCGCATTTACCTGGTGTTGTTGATGTTTATAAATGACGATGGCCACTTACCATCAAGTGGATCGCACGATCATTCATAATACTTTAACAGCAAGACTATCAACCTTTTTACTTCCGATTACAAGAGGATATACTTAAATATAATTGGCAAACTATCCTGTTTCCAAACGCATTAACCAATCCAACATCTTAATTAATAAAGTCTACCTACTCTACTTTGGTAAAAACATCACCCTATTACGGTATCCCGCCAAAACTCCACGGGGGTGGTCAAACAATGCCATAGACAATGCACTCTCGTGAAGCCACGCGCCGCCCATTACGTAGCTTATTGCTGGCTGCATGCAAAAAAAATATAACTAGCTGGTCGGTAAAGAAAAAACTTGGTAAAAAAATACTGGCTGGTAAAAGTAAGGACACGTGTTGACACTTGATATATTTTATTAATTTTGACAGATCGCATTAGCTTGTTACTAGTGGGTTACTACTAGTGGCGTGTTATAATTTTATTAACGTGGGTAGGTATCATGTTGTTTTTGGAGGGCGTTGAAAATGAATTTTGAAACTGATACGTGGGTTTTTGGCGGGAACGTGAAAAAGTTCACGTCGTTGCATTGTATTATTTCACAAAACTTATGCTTTTTCTAGTGTTAATGTTTAAAATTAGTGGCATTTTACGCATTAACTGCTGAATTACGAGTATAAGTGTTGGCAAGTGATATAATGTAGTGAGACGTGGTTTTTCGTGTTGCTTCCAAAATTCCACAGAAGCCTCTAGTAAAGTTGCCACTACTTTACTAGGACATGACTTAGACTGGATTATGACTACCTGACTTAGACTGGACTATAACTACCCTGACTGACTGTGACTAAGACTTGACTTTACATGAAATATTTCATAATACGATGAAAAACTACAATACTTGACACTGGCTAAATACACTATGTGTGGAGCCAAAATATACGAAAAAAAAACTGATACGTGGGTGCACTTTTAAATTTGTAGGTACCTACTTTTAGATATTATTTGTGAGTACAAAATCACTTCCTTTAACTTAACGTAGCGTATTTCACATAAGTACAATGAGTAACTGTTTGAGAGATTGCGGTCACAGTTTTAAAACATCTAAAGTAACTAAATACTTTTTTTTCTCAGTTAAGTATCAACTTAAATGTCAAAAAATTCACCCTATTTAAATGTCCTATATGGTTTACTACCTACATCATTATTATTGTCATTACAGGGGTACGGAAAATTGTAAGCTTAATTATAGCTTTGACAGCCTCTGTGGTGTTGTGGCTGAGCAGGTCGGCTCCCGGAGGCTGCGGGTTCGATTCCCGCGACAGGACAAGTATTTGTGTACGTGAAAAAAAAAGCGCAAATACTTTTTTTTTTTTTTTTTAAATGAAAAATACATTTATTTTGAACAAGGCATATAGGGAACATATATTTAGGTGGAAACCCTGGATCCCAAACTAGGCTCAGGGCCCGTATTATGAGGTCCAGGCCTCCTTCCTTGCTCTGTGTCTAGGTGTTGTGGGGGTCTTCGTAGTTTCTGGGACCCTAGACACAGGGAATCCTAGTTAGGGTCCAGGATCTATGTATGTGATCGTTGGGCGTAATTTATCATTGTTGTTTCTTTTATTAATACTAGCAGTTTTTAAACTCATCAATAATGCCGTCATCAAACATTCATTTATAAAGTAAATCACTGATAATTTTCGCGGCAATATGCATTCTTATACCACCTGACATCTCAATTTAAATTTGAAATTCGAATGCAGCGTTCGAAAGTAATCCGCGTGATCGTGATACGATTTCCCGCCACAAGCTCGATACGAGGGTGCGAGTTGGAGGGAATCGACAAATCACATTCGAACACAATTTGTGCAGATTTAAAAAGAATTCTTTGATGTTCAAATAAAATGTATTCTAGAAAAACAAGGGCGTTGTAAAAACAAACGCTGTCGATAGTACGAAAGAGAATTTTAGACATCGTTGAAAGATTTTTCTTTTACTGTGTTTAAAGTTTTAGACTTTTGAGTAAATTTTTATATTGTTGGCTTTGGCAGTAGCTTATAGCTAGTACTTATAGTGTTAATGTTATTGAAAATATATTTAGATCATTTTTTTACATTGCAATTGTCTGAATTCTTACCAATGATTTTTCGTAGACTTCTTGCCCTAATTTTTTTTTAATGTAATCGAATGACGTGACGAGCTAGTCGTTCGCCTGGTGTTAAGCGTCACGGCCGCCCATAATAGATTGCAGTGTCACTCAGAACTTTAAATTAACGTTTCGCGTGACACCGCGCCCTGCGCGTGCGCACGTCATCCTGACTCCTGAGACATCTCACAGTCTATTGATACAAAAGTATATTGATACAAAAAAAAATAATGTTGTCATTTCGTGAAGTGGCCTTTACGAGTCCAAAGGGTGTATATTTAGAAAAAAACCCACTTTCCTTTTCAACTTTTATAGATTAAAAAAAAAACATAAAATTATTCTTAAAACTTAAGCATCCTTAATAATAGTGTAGGGATACGCCATGCACCTGTAGTTCCATAATCGAATTAACATAATCGATACCGGTTACACGCGAGTCGCGACTCGACACTGCAGTGCGATATGGACGGCCGGACGGATGTCGATCTGCATAAGTGCTTTTGGCGCGCATTCCTTTTACTCTATGGGTTTTCTTTTTTTTTCAAGTGAGTTGGCTTTTGATGGCACCCATTAACTTTTAATTAATTAACCATAATCTAGCTGGATATACTAAGAAAAAGGATTTTTATGGTGTAGTTTGCTCTCTGAGATGTTTATGAAACGTTTTAAAACTAAATTCATGTTTTCACTTTTTTTTTATGTAAACGAATGACGTGACGAGCTAGTCGTTCGCCTGGTGTTAAGCGACACGGCCGCCCATAACAGATTGCAGTGTCACTCGGAACTCCAAACTAAAGCTTCGCGTGACACTGCGCACTGCGCACGCCATCCTGAGACATCACACAGTCTAAAAAAGTTTTATAGACAGTGAGATCAGTTCGTAAAGTCTCATTTGCCCAGTAATTTCACTAGCTACAATGCCCTTCAAACCGGAACACAGTAGTGCTTGCACACTACTGCTTGGCGGTAGAATAACTGGCAAAGCGGTGGTACCTACCTAGACGAACTTTGCAGAAAAGTCCTACCACCTAGTAAAACATCATTATAGAGGTCATAATTACTATTGAAGTCTTTATTAGTTCGGAGCATTTTTGGACTGCCTATAGGCCATCGCGGCTAGTATACAGTCCAAATGTTCTTTGTAGTAGATAGTGTAGCTAGTTTATTCGTTTTTATTATTGTAGAGTTAGTTTAAAGAATAAATGCACATTGCCCGTTAAAAAAGCCTTTTTTTAATTCTCAAAAGAAAGAAATACACAATGTATTAGATACTTCCGAAAAAGCTGTTACTCTATTAGGTACTGATATAATGTTATTCTAATAGTTTTTAGTAAGAGTAGGTAGGTTATTAACTAACCTATCATTTATTTATTTTATTTATTTATGAAAATAAGTGATGCTTACAGACTAGGCCAAAACGCTAACACTTCATGATTAAAAACACATAAATTAAACATTTAATCATGCAACTGAAAGGTCGGTCCTAAGCATTATTTCCATTTTAGGTGTTCATTGATCACACTATCACACTAATCACACTATCACACTAATATTATAAAGGCGAAAGTTTGTGTATGTGTGTGTATGTTTGTTACTCTTTCACGCTCTAACAGCTGGACGGATTTGGATGAAATTTGGTATGGAGGTAGCTTATACCCTGGATTAAAACATAGGCTACATTTTATCCCAATAACGGGAACGGTTCCTGTAGGAACGCGGGTGAAACCGTGGGGCGCGGCTAGTAATAAATACAACTAGGTATAGATAAGCCCAGTGCTTTACAAATTACGTACATAAAGTGAAACTGTTATCAATTATGGATTGTAAATATAGCAAAAGTTATTTTAATAGCGTAATAAACGCACATGCTAGTGAAATTATATTTCAGAACTAACGTTTAGTAGACATTGACATTTACACAATAATCAATTAAGGCCATGTATAGACGTGTTGCAATGTGAATACTAAAAATAGTCCTACCATAAAAATATAAGTACTAAAAATAATAGTAAGCTATTAGCTGTGTAGTTAGTGGTCGGAATAAATTTAAAAATGATATTAGGTAATTTGTACTCGCTTTTACAACGACTAAGGAATGTCCTATGTAGGCAAATAGTGAAAGAATAGTGAAATAGAAATAAACATTAAAAAAAAATCAGTGGTGTTATCAGTGGTGAATAGTGAATTCAGTGGAGAGAATTTCAAAAATTTAAAAGCCTTTTATACTTGATCATAGTAGTCCTTGCAAAGCCGTGAGGGGGGGGGGGGGCAGGTCACCTCGTTAGGCATCTATCTAGGCTAAATTACCTTAGTCCAATGTCGTCGAATTCGAGCATTATTTTAAAAAGTATTTTTATTTTTGATCAATGTTAAATTAAAAAAAAACACCTCCTATTTAGTCAGTTATGTGGACACAGATAATTGTATTGGTGTTTATTGATTGAATACACATTAAGCTAGGACGCAAATACATTTCTAGGTACTAGTAACTGTCTGTTTGGACGCTATATGTATTAATAGAACAAATTGTATTAAAGATCTAGGAATTACTTTCGATCGCGCTTTGACATTTCATGATCATATAGCTAGTCTCGCTAAAGAATCCTATCGTCGGTTGGGTTTTGTATTACGAAATGCCAAAGACTTCAACAATCCACAAGTTATAACAACCTTGTATAACGCCTTAGTCAGAAGCAAGCTTGAATCGGGCGCGTGTGTCTGGAATCCGCACCATGTTACCTATGCTCGGATGCTTGAAAAGGTCCAAAAAGCCTTTTTAAGATCTCTTTACAAAAAAACCTATGGTTACTACCCATTCCGGTACCCGACCAAGTTTCTGCTCGGGCACTTAGGCTTTAACTCTCTGGAGGTGAGAAGAATGTTCCATCAGCTCACCACTTGCCTCAAAGTGCTGAAGGGTTCTGTGGACTGTTTACTCTTGCACAATCTACTGTGTGTGTTATTCGTCCCTGACGAAATCAAGGTCCCGTTAAAGAGGCGTGGTGACAGAGGACAGCATAAACTCTTCTCAGTTGATAGCGGTCGTACAAGGGCAAGAGCGATGTCTCCGCTGGTTCGCCCTCTGCGCCACCTCAATGCACTCCGTGACGCCAACACTGATTTTGACTTTTCTTTTGACAAGTGGTCTGACATTGTTGCTGCAGTATTGACATATTGTGAAAGCATGAGTGACCAATGGAGCAATACGGGTAATCCCGATAGTAGTGACAGTGAATAACATTTCTTATTATTATTATTATTTTTATTTTATTTTTTTTTTTGTTTAATTCTAACTTTATTTTATTTGACATTTGTAATAATCCATTGTACCTATTTTTTTTATTATTTAATACTTTGACATGTTTATTCTGTATGAAATGTTTTGTGGTAATTGTAATTGATTTTGTCGTTTTTATCACAATAAATAAATAATTTAATTTTTAATTTTATTTATGAACGAATAAGCATAGGATTTTGGTAAATTTTCCAAAAATCATGGATATTAAGATAACTATTCGACGATATTGGACTAAGGTAATCTAGCCTAGATAGATGCCTAACGATTGAGTCTTGAAAGGATATAGATACCTATTTTTTTAAAGCACGCTCCGCTCACAGCTTTCGGCCCCCTAATTACCTAACTAGCAACAGGTTTGCGACAGGCGTAAATCTCGCGGTGATTGCTGTCATACATCATTAGTGGTGTCGAGAATGTATGCTTCGCTACTGCTGTCGCATTGCTACTGCTGTCGCATTGCTGTTGCAAATTTTACGTAATTACCCCGCCGCTTCCAGCGCACATTTAATTTTTGCTACTGCGCATTGTTTCGCGGCGACTTCACAGCCGCCATTAAGTTCGAATCACACTTCACTTACGCAGTATGTTGTGTATACATTATTAACTCGCATACCCTACACATAGATACCTATGTGAAGGACCGTCTTAAAACAAAAGAGGTACCTAAGTAAGGAAAGTATTCAGTAAGTCACGTCGCGTCCCCCGCTGCGCAACCCTGCGGTCCCGCTGCGTTGCTTCTGCGGAAGCGGCGTGCGATGATTGATGCCCATTGTTTGATCTTTCAAACGACGTAGGTGTTAAAGGATCAAATTCTAATTGCCTTTAACATAATAATTCCGTAACATTAAAGTGAATTTTGGAGCTGCTTTCAAATTTACAAGTAGGCAGCAACGCGAATTTGCCAGTAACTCACTTATCTATTTTTTCCTGAATATTGACAGACTGCGAATTTGTGTTGATATCAAAACAGTAATATTTTATGTTATAAATGCTAATAAATCACAGAATTGTTTTACTATTGGCGTCATTCGATTTTGTTACGATAAGCGATTAAAAGTAATGTTTTCGGGGAAACGTTGCGTACCTATTTCTTACTTTTTTCTTAGTAAGTAGGTACTTAACTGCTTGTCTAATCACAGCGTCTTTATTCAAACTCAAATTTCGAACGCATCGTTCAAAAACATCTGAATCTAAACCACCATATCTCACTAACCACCTAACAATTACCGAACGCCACACCGTCTATCTACACCCTAAAATCTTCCTAAACATTATTATTAAAAAATAAATCCAATATGACATAAGGGACCGCGGAATAGGTGCTTTATAGTGCCACGTCGAATCCCGTCATTAGTCATATTAGATTTGTGTAGGATAAAAAACCCGATAGCTCGGTTGTTTTTTTTTTTCTCCGCTGATTATAGTCGGTGAGTATAATGTTGGGGTCGAGGGATCCCCTTAATTTTTTATGCTAGTTCTCGATGTCGATAATTCTTACGTTTTTTTGGCAAATGTTTTAGAAACTTTTTTGTTTATAGTGGAACGTTTCACTAGCGCGGCAAATTCAAATTTTCTTGCGTTCTTTTGCCAATAATAGCTTAATTACTCAACGTGATTACATCAAAACTAATTTTGCGCAAATAAATAGAATGTATCAATAAATTACAATTAAAAGTATCACTGATTGATTGATTTAGCGACAAATGGCAATAGACTGAAAAACTAAGACGAAATTTGTTTATTGCCATTTGTCGCTAAACCAATGATATCTAGGAGATACTTTTAATCGTAATTTGTTGATACATTCTATTTCTTTACGTTAAATCAGTTTTAATGTAATTACGTTTTGTAGATAGCTATTATTGGCAAAAGAACGCAAGAAAACTTGAATTTGCCGCGCTAGTGAAACGTTCCACCTTAAGTTTTGTTGGTGGAAAGTGTGATGACTAGGTGAATGTTCAGAAAGTTTATCCCTGTACCTATATCAGTTTATTCTTTGGTATTCTACACAGACAAATAATATAAGGTAATAAAGTAATCAAAGAACTTTTGTACATGTTCTAAAAAGGTAATACATGTGCCGTTGAAGAAAAGGTCTCAAAAGTGGAAAGTGGTTTTTTTGCTCTATGTATATTTATATACATAGAGCAAAAAAAAAAATCACAAAATAATGACAATGATATTTCAAAATAATGACGCGCATTTAGTAATGGGTGATGAACGCGGGTAGATACAGTAATATATATGCCAAATTGAAGATGCAATATTTTTCTAACATTGCACTGAAACTTTTTTTTTGTATTTTGGCTCCACACATAGTGTATTTAGCCAGTGTCAAGTATTGTAATTTCCATCGTGCTATAGAATATTTCACGTAATGTTGTAGTGAAACTTACAGTTAACAGAATAAAAGACTTAGTACAGATTAACAATTTTATTTACTAGCCCGTCCTAGAAGAAACTTGGCCCTATCATACAAACTTTTGCTCTACGATAAACCCTACTTGACATAATTATTTATAGCCTACCTACTCTTTGTTTTCATATCCTATGATTATCTATGATAACGGTATGTATTCCTTAGGGCAGTTACTACTCTTTGACCGTATTGACATCTACCTAATGAATTTCCTAAATGGGACCACGAACACCAACAAACTTATTAAAGAAACGAACGTAACTTTTGTGATTGATCCGCCGGGGGAAGCATTCGCCTCGGTGAACAGCGGCCGCCGATGATGATCGGAGACACGGTGAACCGCCTCCTCGAGGGACAGGCTTCGGCAGAACGCAGCCACAGAGAGCCGGGTGCACGGCAGGCGGGCACTGCCTCAGGCGTAGGTAGGGGACGCCCGGAGACAGCGGCGGGTGGCCGTGGAGTGCCTTCCTAAGGCACAGACAGGTCCTGGCTGGACTCAGCCGAGGACAGCACAGCAGGTAGGCGCTGCCTACGGCGTAGGTGGGCGACGCCTGGAGACTGGCGCACCGCCACGGAGCACCTCCCGCTTCGCAGCACAGGCCTGCACAAGGGCCATCCGAGGACGGCACCGTGGGTAGATACCGCTTCCGGCGTAGGTGGGTGACGCCTGGAGACTGGCGTACCGCCACGGAGCACCTCCCGCTTCGCAGCACAAGCCTGCACAAGGGCCACGGCAGCACAGAAGACTGAGAACAGACGAGGTGGGGCCCCTTGGGGAAGCCCAAAGAGGCCTGTACTACCTCTTAAGAAAAAAAAAACAATAAAGAGTTCACCGGTTATTCTGGAGTCAGTTTTCTTAGTAGTAGATAACGCGCGACGCCTGTTAGGGCTTACTGTAAGCGACTCGCGGATTACCCAGGGGTAGGGCACTAACAGATAGGTCTTCAAGACTGTTTCGCTCTTTTCGAGAGCACGGGGAAGATAGTTTCTAGGTAGAATCCAGATGGAAAACTGAATTTTTGTGTGGCCATGTCCCGCTTATATAGTCTGCGGTGGCCACCACGACATCAGTCACAATCTTTGAAAAACGAAAGAAGGAATTTTGAAAATCTGTCATAATTTTATGAACGGCTAGCATCAAATACGCGTAAAATCATGTAACCTTTCGCGAAGAATCTCATTTTAGGGGTTTGGCAAAGTCAACAGTGACATTTGTCAAAAAAGTAAACAAACATTAAAATCGATATATTAGAGCAACTAATGGAAGAATCCGCATGAAAATACGATGAAAACTCGTAATAAAATCTGCTTCAACTCATGTGCGAATTTGGTGAAGATCTGTGAGGTAAATAGAAAAAGTTATTTCCTCTCAAAACACTCGTAATAGCGTGAAAGGTCTAGAAAAACAACACGTAACGTGTTCCTATGATCTGTATCCATCGATCCACTGCCAAAGTAACCCATAATAAAGGCTATAAACACAATTTTAGAGCTCAACATATTATGTACAATAACCAAGAAAACATAAAAAGGTACCTATCGTCTCTAGTAGATCATTACAGGTAAAATAAATGTATTAAATCATTCCAGGGGCCTGCCGCGATCGCCTAGAATATATTACAATGGAAGAAAACACAACATGGAAAGCTAAATACCATAAAATAACATACTAATGAACATTGAAATTATCTAGCAAGAAAGGCGTGCTACCAAGCACCAAGGGCGTAGAGGTAACCCTACAATGTCAAGTCTTAGTCACAGTCATAGTCGAGTCTAAGTCAGTTAATCATAGTCCAGTCTAAGTCATGCCCCAGTAAAGTGGTGGCAACTTTACTAGAAGCTTCTATGGAATTTTGGAAGCAACACGAAAAACCACGTTTCACCACATTATATCACTTGCCCACACTCATGCTCGTAATTCAGCACTTAATGCGTAAAACGCCACCAATTTTAAACATTAACACTAGAAAAAGCACAAGTTTTGAAAAATAATACAATGCAACAACGTGAACTTTTCCGCGTTCCCGCCAAAAGCCCGCACTGAAAGTTGAATCAGCTGATTTTTAGGGTTGTCGCCAGAAAATGGTTGAGCGATATCAGAGTTACGATGATTTTACCTATAAATTCTATCAGATTTGTCACAATTTTCAATAGTTACGTCAATACTATGAAATATCAAACTACTTGAATTTAAAAATCTTCAATAGGTGATCAGACACGAAGGATAAAATCACCAGAGATTTATCAGTGCCAACCATAATGCATCTCAGTTGTGACGTCCTGGGTAGGAAACATTTGGTTACTTTTTGACTTTGATCCGTTGCCCCTAGCAATTAACCTCTTAGTTGCTTAGTTCTCTATGAAGCTGGTATGAAAACGTTTTCATGGGCGAGTACGCCGCAGCCCAAAAATGTTTTTAATCCCTGCTATCAGCTGATTTTAGTATCAGAGTATTGCATCTTGAATTTGGATGACGTATAGTCCATTTCATCAACATATTCCAAGTTCAAAACTGCTACATCTCGAATTCCATTTATAAAACAAAAGGCGGTTGCGTTCTAAAAAACGTCAAAGAGTAAAAAGAAACAGAGGGTCTTTCATGAGCGCAGTCCAGTGAAATTGTGTATGGGGCGGCGGGACCGTCGTGACGGCCCGGGGCCACTTGCGGGACCTACTGCGGACTATTGGACGTGGCCATTACTGGCTAGTGTTGCCACTTGAAAAATTACCTGCCATTTGAAATATTTTGCAGTCTTGAAAACATTTTACTAGGTGGTAGGACTTTTCTGCAAAGTTCGTCTAGGTAGGTACCACCGCTTTGCCAGTTATTCTGCCGCCAAGCAGTAGTGTGCAAGCACTACTGTATTCCAGTTTGAAGGGTACTGTAGCTAGTGAAATTACTGGGCAAATGAGACTTTATGACCTGATCACTCAGTCTAGTAATCTGATTACTAGACTGTGTGATGTCTCTGGATGACGTGCGCAGTGCAGTGTCACGCGAAACTTTATTGTTTTAGAGATCCGAGTGATACTGCAACTTTTATGGGCGGCTGTGTTGCTTAACATCAGGTGAACGACTAGCTCGTCACGTCATTCAATCGCATAAAAAAACATATTCCCTAAAAATGAGAAATACACAATAAAACTCTATAGAGGAATATCTTTCTTTGCTTCCGAGTTCCTGTAGATATTTTTCTTTTAATTTTTCCCGTAGATTCTTGTATAATCATAGACAGGCTATGAAAACTTGTTGTTCCTCTGTGTTTTATTTGTTTCTACTGTACTGATGTTGTGTTATTGTGTATGTCTCGAATAAACATTTTATTTACCTATATGTTAGTTTCATCAAACATAGTTTTTAGGGTTCCGTACCCAAAGGGTAAAACGGATCGTAATACTAAGGCTCCGCTGTCTCATGAACCGTGATAGTTAGACAGTTGATCTGTTGCCGCTATAACGACAAATACTAAAAAACAGAAGAAAATAAATATTTAACGGGGAATTCCATACAACAAACGTGATACATTTCCTCGTTTTTTAGATAACGGTATATATAGAACCATTCGTGCGCGAGTCTGACTCGCACTTGGCCGGTTTTTTATTTTTGTCATAAGCAAGTTTTCTATGTGGTCCCAGTCCCTCCCTTTCGGGATAACATACCAATTCAAACTCACCCTGTAGATATGGCGCCATAGCTTGTATATATAGCGTCGAGGAATTCATTCCGAAACTGGTGTAATTAATTTATTTTAATAAGTGCTTATTTACAATAATTACGTTATTGTTTTTATTACTTATCTTTTATTTCTATTTTAGTTTAGTTTAATATTTAATACTGAATGACTTGTAATTTTTTTATAATTATCAATAAAATAACAAGTCATTATCATATCAATAGATAACTAGGTACTATCAATTGTTTGCCGATGGACAGATTCTGGATTGGACAGATTCGTAAATTGGGCAGATTCTTGGTTTGTACGTTTTCGTGTTACGGCAGAAGTACAGGTGTATAGGTAGGGATCAGATTATTATTATTCTTAATACACTAGTAGCTATAGCTGATGCGTGTATATCTTATCAGTGCACTTGCGATTTATAATGTTTATCAAGTCTGTTTTTAAAGGAGTTCACTAAGGGAGCACTAATCACTGACTCTGGCAGTTTGTTCCAAGCATCAACTACGCGGTTAGGCAAAAAGTGCTTTCGCGGGTTGCTTTTAGCGGATAGGCTTAAGAGCTTTAGCGAGTGTCCTCTCAGGTGTTTATTCTTATTCATGGTGTATAA
This sequence comes from Ennomos quercinarius, assembly GCA_910589525.2. NCBI lineage: Eukaryota > Metazoa > Arthropoda > Insecta > Lepidoptera > Geometridae > Ennomos > Ennomos quercinarius. Next base: position 7,962,214 of record OU342510.1, read on the forward strand.
GCTTGGCAGGTCAGCTACATTGTAATGGTTGTGAAGTGTTGTGTAAGTCTCTATGAGGTCACCACGCTGTCGACGTTGTTCAAGAGTGGTTAGACGTCTCTGGAGGCGGTCCTCATAGGAGCAACTCTTCAGGGAATGCACCATTTTGACTGGCCTGTTAGCTCAGTTGGTAGTAGCTCTGCCTTCTGAACTATAGGTTGTAGGTTCGATTCCTACCCAGGACAAACATTTGTGTGATGAACATCGATGTTTGTTCTGTGTCTGGGTGTTATATTGCATTCTATGTATGTACAATACAATACAATACAATACAATAACTCTTTATTGACACCAAAATAATAATAACATAGAAATAAGAATCGCATAATAAGATAGGTACAATGGGCGGTCTTATCGCTAAGAGCGATCTCTTCCAGACAACCTTTGGATGGACAGAGATATGAGACACTACGAGCATGGACGGTGGCGCAAATAAATAGTATATACATAAGTACTACATATACCTACTTTAATACTTAATACATAAAACATAACAATAAAATAAATACACCTATGTATACATATAGATAATTAATACATAATTATAAATATATACTTATAACAGTTAAAAGGAAACAGTTAACGTTTATTTAGGAGTTAAGTTGGAGAAATAGAAATTTTTGACTTGCGACTTAAATACAAAAAGTGATTGAGCGCGTCGTATGGTAATAGGGAGTTCATTCCACAGGCGTACCGCCTGGGCTGTGAAGGAATGGTCGTAAAACGTGGTACGACGTACCGGGGGCTTAAGAAGGAGGTTTTCCGATGACCTAAGTGACATAGAGTTGGAATGGGAGTGATAAAGAAAATCAAATCGAGACTTCAAATATTGGGGAGTAGATGGGTTAAACAGAATGTTATAAAGAAGAGTCAAGATATGAGTATTCCGGCGAAGACGTATTGGGAGCCACTTGAGCTTAGAACGAAACTGTGAGACATGATCATATTTCCGGAGACCGAAAATAAACCGTATGCAGTAATTTTGAAGACGCTCAAGTTTATTCAGTTGGTTCTCAGTAAGGTCAAGGTAGCAGGCGTCAGCATAATCAAGAATTGGAAGTAGGAGTGATTGTGCAAGCGAAACTTTGGTAGCAGTGGGCAAGAAGTTACGTAACCTATTAAGCGAGGCTCCTGCCCCAAATACCCTACGACTCACAGATTGTAGCTGAGGAACCCACGTCAAACTACTGTCAATGATAACCCCAAGATTCTTTACTTGAGTACTATAGGGTACAGTTGCACCGCCAAACTGTATCTTCGGGAGTGTGGTATAGTCAATCCGTGAAACCATCCTTGAGCTACCAACAATAATGGCCTGAGTTTTCGCCGGATTAACTTTGAGTCCATAAGATTTGCTCCAATATTCAATGCGACGCAAATCACCGTTAATAACATCTACAGACTCATTTAAGCGGCCGATTGGAGCTTGAGAATAAATTTGGAGATCGTCTGCATAGAGATGGTAGGAAGAAGTTAAGAAGTAAGAAATGGAATTAATAAAAACAGCAAAGAGAAGAGGAGAGAGGACGCCGCCCTGTGGGACGCCAGCACTCATGTCACACCAAGAAGAGAACGACTCTTCAATGCGAACACGCTGCCGACGCCCATACAGATAACTGTGAAACCAGTCAATCACCGTTGGAGATATGTTGATTGAGCGAAGTAGTGAAAGGAGAATATCAAAATCAACAGTGTTAAAAGCATTGCTGAAATCAAGCAAGGTAAGAATTGTCAGCTGGCTATTTTCCATACCTAGTCTGATGTCATCTGTAATTTTTAAAAGTGCCGTGACTGTGCTGTGACCAGGACGGAAACCAGACTGCAGAGGATTAAGGAGGTGGTTCCGGTTCAAGAACGTGCTGAACTGGCTATGAACTAAACGTTCCAGGACTTTAGAAAGGAAAGGAAGAATTGAAATAGGACGGTATTCGGAAAAGGACTTAGGATTGGACTTCTTAGGCAGCGGAACTATTTGGGCATCTTTCCAGCAGGATGGTACAATACCCGCCGAAACAGAACCGTTCAGTATATGGCACAAAATGGGTAATATTTCATCCAATATAGGAACTATCATATTTCGACTAATACCATCACCACCTACTGCATTAGAGGAAATGGATAATATGCTCTTTTTAACATCACAAGCGGTGAATTCACTAATAGAAAACGGAGAATAATCAGGAGTAGGGATAGACGAAAGATAGCTAAGCGTGGCAAGTTTGTCAGTCGAAGCGATGCTGGACGACGAAGAAAAGTGTTGATTGAGGGAGTTGATGTCTAAATCTTTTGAAATGGAGTCTTGACGTGGCTTCCCTACTCCCAATGAACGCAAAAATTTCCAAACTTTAGCTTGGTCTTGATTTTCTACTGAGTTGTGGATATGGCGACGTTGTGCATCCCTACACACTCTGTTGCAGCGATTCCTAGAACGCATATACTTTTCCTTATTGGTGTCAGTGGAACTACATTTAAACTTGGTTTTTGCGACAGCCTTCTTATGCATCAGTATTTTTATATCTTCTGTTAACCAAGGAGCTGGAAGGTGTCTCATCTTTATGGGACGCAAAGGAGCATGAACGTCGTACAATTGTGTTATTAAGGTGTTAAACAAATTTATTTTATCGTCCATGTTATCAGCAGTGATCAACTGAGTCCAGTCAATGCAGCTGGCATCCCTGCGGAGTTTCTCAGTGTCAATGGTACCAAAGCTTCGCTGCAGAAGAATTTTAGGCTTGGCTTTAGGAGGACGAACTTTGTAAGATAAGAAAATGAGGTCATGATAAGAAAAGGCATCCGCAGAGCATTGACCATGCTTAGCAACATGCTGTAAGGATGTCACAAACATAAGGTCAAGGAGAGACGGGGTACAATTTGGAAAATGATGTGTGACATTGAGAGGCAGAATGTGCATGTTGCTAGCATTTACAATAGATTCCAACGCGGCCGAACGAGAATCATTCTTTAACAGACACGTGTTAAAGTCGCCCATAATTATATTATGGGTGTATGAGGGAATGAGTTCTTCTAGAATTTTTTCGAATGATGTGAAATAGTTAAAGCGCAAGGAAGGGCTATAGTAAACTCCGAGAAGTATTTTGGATTGAGAAAGTTCAACTGCAATGAAAAGATGTTCACCGGCACCGGCGGGCGGAGGCTGTGAGGACATATCTATAATGGAGTAAGAAAAATGAGAACGCAGATATATAGCCACACCTCCACCACCACTGCCGATTCTATCATTACGGATCAGTATGAAACCAGGAAGAGAGTAAGATGTAGAGGGAAGGCTAGGTTTTAACCAAGATTCGGAGATCAGTATGGCATGGACATTTTTATTGTCAAATGACGCCAGCATTTCAGAGTAGTGGGCCGGAATACTTTGGGCATTAATATGAATTACATTGAAATTTTTAGGTACATCAGAAAACTCGTTAGAAATGGTATCACTCAAAGTAGGAATACTTACATAACTATCATCGCTAGTACTCAAACTATTATCAGATGAGAGAGAAAAAAATTGTTCACTGTCATTAGTAGCAGTAGTATCAATGTCGTCATTAACATTAGACATGGAAAAATATACTATAAGTAAAAATATATAATAATATAATATAATAAGTAAAGAACAAATATAATAATACAATAACTTTAAATTAAATACTTAATAATATGAATTCTAAACAAAATATTGTTATAAAATCAACTGTCATACTTCATCTGCCGGGTAATTTGTAAGAGAAAGCTATGGTACTGTAATAACAAAAACAAAATTACTTCACTAGCAACACGTTAAGAAGGTATTCATTTTATGCAAGCATCGTAACAATTTTAATACAGCCAGATAAGAGATTAATAATAATAATAAGAACATTTGCTTCAAGCAGGACAGGACTATAATAGTGAACTATAATAAAGCATTCAGTGATATTCACAACCTGAGTATTGAACACAACTTCGACGGGCTGAGAAGATACCAGAAGTTATAGGAAAGTATTACAGAAAAAAAAAGAAAAAAAAAGGAGCAAATTACTTGACCGTGGCCAAGTGCATAAAACCTGTGAAGCCATCACGAAAAAAAAAAAAAAAAAAAAAAAAAAAAAAAGAACTGTCATTTGCCATTGCCTGGATGGATAATGTGTCAGTGTCAGGTATAGGAAATGACTTAACGTTAATTTCTCACTCTACTAATTCTGCAAAACAAAAACAAGTTGGGCTGTATTAAAATGATGTACAAAAGTTTATGAAATACCTTCATCAGGAAAAAAAGTGGTCCGACTCTAAATGTACAATACGAAGTGCGTGTGGACAACAGCTAGGCGATCATGTAACTTGTTGGCAACCGATAGAAACACAAAAATGTATGGATTTGACAGTTGCAGTACGCAGCTTATGTACAGAGTTACTATGTAAATTTTCAAATTTGGATTGAAATTTCTTTTGTTGCATTGCTATCAAAGTTACATGATCACCCCGCAGATAAACGATCATTATATTAATTAAGAACCAAACGAAGAGATACAAGTAAAACAATAAAATCAAACTACGCTAGAAACCAACTACTTTCGACAAGCTATTTCTTCGCTACTGCTTGGCGCCTAGATTTGATCGAGGCAGCAACACCTGCAGCATTTTCGTTTGTTGCCTTGGCAGGGAGCGGCTTCAAAAGGCCGGCCGGAGTGATTTGTTGCAGTTCGCCGAGGCTGCTAATGCGATGGCGCTTACTATCGGCCCCGAGGACGTGAATGTACCCGTCCCTAGTCCAGCACTTAGTCACACCGAAACGCCGTCTTGCCTCCATAAACGCCTGGTGCCTAGCCCTGGTTAAAAACTCGGAAAGAGTAATATTAGTGCCTTTAAATGAAGTTTTGGCAAACCATATCTTATTGCGCACTTCAGTATCCCTGAGCTTAACCAGAATAGGTCTGGGCTTATCATTGGCGGCTCGGCCCATCCGTTGGCAGCGACTAATAGAACTTGGTTCAAAGTTGGTTACCTTCAAGTGGCCAGTGACAATGCGCACCACCAACAATGCTGTCTCCTCCTGCTTCTCTTCTGGCACACCATGAAAAAGAAGAATCTTGCGCCGACTATGCATCTCTAGATGGTCTACATTTTGAGCAAGCACTTCCATTTGCTGTTGGAACCCACGCAAGACTTGTGCAGTGAATGTTTTGAAGGCTGCAAAATCAGCAGCAAGGCTGCTTGTAGTGACTGAGGAGGGAGGAGTTTTCTGCAGCTCACCTTCAAATTGGTCCATGCGCTTGTTAAGAACCTCCATCATCTCCAAAAACGACTGTTGAGTAGTATCCATAATGCAAGTTGATAGTGGTAGTGCCAGTGATAAGCTAGCAAGTTATCTTTTTGGTAGTGCCTTGTGAGGAAATAATTTATAGTGGCAGGTGAAGTATGCTCTATTTAATTATATAAAACACATAAGTTTTGGTCCGAAAACAGTTTAAACTATTTAAATTAAGTAAATATACAGAGCAACTTTGGAGAGGTGTTTTCACACCTACCCGACCACGGCGAAAAACGGCGTATGTATTTACAAACAAAAAAGTATCTAAGCATTGTATCAGTTATCTGGTTCCCATAATACAAGCTATGCTTAGTTTGGGGCTAGATGGCGCTGCGTGACATATCCCACAAAAAAAAATAATTTGAGATTGGAATAAAAATAAATAGTGCGGGATCACTTCTTGGGATCAGAATGGAATACACCCAAGAAACGTAATAGATGCCCAGTCACCGGTGGTGCGTGTAAAGGCGCTCCGTGATCGCTCGCGGCCGCGCTTGGCTTAGGATCTGCCACTTCGGTAACTGTACGCCTCGGGAGGGCATAGAGTATCTGTAGAGATGCGACAATTGGTTTGCTAAGAAAGGTGGGTTTTATATCCGTAGTTAAGGTAACCAATAGTTAAAACTAGTTAGTTAAGTTAGTGAGTTGAGAACAATTCGAGGCAACGGTTAACAAATGTTGTCATTGGCTGTAGTAATTAGTTTGTAACTTTGCGTTGTTTTTGTGCCTTTTGTCAGTAATCAATATTTTCTACTAGTAGCGCCCCGCGGTTCCACCCGCGTTCCTACAGGAACCGTTCCCGTTTTTGGAATAAAAAGTAGCCTATGTTTTAATCCAGGGTATAAGCTACCTCCATACCAAATTTCATCCAAATCCGTCCAGCTGTTACAGCGTGAAAGAGTAACAAACATACACACATACGCACAAACTTTCGCCTTTATAATATTAGTGTGATGTGATTCTATTCTTAAAAATGCTAACAAATTCTAGCCAGTGGTCAAAATTGGTTAGAATCTTTAACTATTACCACCGGTCACCTTAACTGTGGATCAAAAACCCACCGTAAGTCGGATATTTGCGTACACCTTTTTTATGTAATCGAATGATGTGACGAGCTAGCCGTTCGTCTGGTGTTAAGCGACACGGCCGCCCATAACAGATTGCAGTGTCACTCGGAACTAGTCGGAACTCTGAATTATTTTCGCGTGACACTGCGCACTGCGCACGTCATCCTGAGACATCACACAGTCTAGAAAAGTCTATACTGTTCGTTAAGTCTCATTTGCGCAGTAATTTCACTAGCTATAATGCCCTTCAAACCGTAACACAGTAGCGGTTACACACAACTGCTTGGCAGTAGAATAACTGCCAAAGCGGACCACCGCTTTGGCAGTTATTAACCTACCTAGACGTACTTTGCAGAAAAGTCCTACCACCTAGTAAACCACCTAGTAACCTACATAGGGTTTAGAAAATATGTATATCTAATTCAGTGATATGTTATTATTTTACAGTTAACCGAAAGAAGTTTGCTGATGAACCCCAAATATCGTAATATACCCGCTACGCTAATGAAGACCAAAAGTTTTTAATGCACGCCATCAATAAACAAAAAAAACGGTTTTAGTGTCATCTATGAATCCTGTAGCACTTTCGTAGACGATCTACGGTTTCGTAGAGCAGAGAAAAGAATTATAAAGTTACCCAAAACCTTCTAAAAAATTGATTTTGATGTATTATGTTTTTAGCAACACACCATTTTTTTGGCTGAAGTAAAATTAACATAATTTATGATTTGTATATGAGTATCGCCTGCTTAGCGTAGTCAATAATTACAATAATTATTAATTAGGCATTTTAATGAATGCGTGTTCAAATCCCTGTCGTGACCCAATTTTCCTTAACATTAAAATTAAAACTAAAACTGTTCACAGTAATTAAAAAAAAATATATCATTAGATAAAGAGGTGCAAAAAATTTAAAATACCTTAAACGAAGTTTTCACTTCTGTGTCTCCTTTTATCTGTGATTTCAGTGCTTAACTGCAACCAAACGTTTTGCAGGCATGGAATAAACCCATTCACCCTTATAGCTTAGTAAATAAAGCTTAAAATAATTTAGAAAGTAGATTTCATGTGTAGGTACTTGTTATCATCATGCAGCGAGTTTTGTAGGTGTGATTTGGATGACAGGTGTATATGATATGTACCTATGAGATCACAAAACATCTTTATGTATTGATCAATATTTACATAATAAATATTTAACTTTCTAGTCATTGGCATTGGTCACCCTTGCGCCTTGTTGTGATTTTTTTTTTCTTATATTTTGGCTCCACACATAGTTTTTTTTTTTTTTTTTTTTATGTGATTGAATGACGTGACGAGCTAGTCGTTCACCTGATGTTAAGTGACACGGCCGCCCATAACAGTTGCAGTGTCACCCGGAACTTTAAAACAATAGTTTCGCGCGACACTGCACTGCGCACGTCATCCTGAGACATCACCCAGTCTAATAATCAGATTACTAGACTGAGTGATCAGATCATAGTGTATTTAGCCAGTGTCAAGTATTGTAATTATTCATCGAGTTATGGAATATTTCACGTGTAAAGTCAAGTCTTCAAGTCTTAGTCACAGTCCAGTCTAAGTCAGGTAATCATAGTCCAGTCTAAGTCATACCCTAGTAAAGTGGTGGCGACTTTACTAGAAGCTTCTATGGAATTTTGGAAGCAACACGAAAAACCACGTTTCACTACATTATAAAATATATTAATGCGTAAAACACCACCAATTTTAACCATTAACACTGGAAAAAGCACAAGTTTAGAAAAATGATACAATGAAACGACATGAACTTTTTCAAGTTCCCGCCAAAAACCCCTTGTTGTGATTATTAAGTAAAAAATTAAGCATAACAAATGACTGTAAATCTTATTTATACCTTCTTTATATCTTGAAGCCTCAAATAAAACTAAATAATGTTTTTTCTTTCGAATTGGTTCTATCTGATTAGCGTATTTAGCCAGAGCCAAATGTAACATTAAAGTAATTAAAATAATCAAAGTTAATTCTCAAGTAAATTTCAAGTTTCACTAAAAAGGTGGATACTTTACTAATTGTCATCGAAATAATACTTGAATATTTTCAACTTTCTGTTATTTAATTTTTGTTCTTCCACATGATGTACGAACACCTAATAATAGTTATTAATTTACCATAATTACTTAGTAAAACTCGATAATTATTTATTTATATATTTATAACAAAATAATCAGAATGGTTACCAACCACTTACACTAATTATTAAAAACTAAATTTACATATGCATTAAAATTTACAATTTAAACATTTCAATTTTCATTTCATTTTTTTTTTGTTCGATAATCCATAGATTTTAGTAAACAAAGCCAAGCATACTACAGAAATTTAACCATAAACCAAGAAACGTTGTTGGATCTATCTTGTTCCAACATGAGCCATAAAAAACTAACAAGCCAGCAGTGTTTTAATAAAATAATTTATTCACCCTCCTCTTGTCATTCGGAACTAAATAAACAGTGTTTAAACACGGCGTGATAAAGAACTCATTTACACGGTGAATTAACCACGAAATGAGACGTAGAAAAACTCTTTTCTGACCAAACTTTTTATGACTTGTGACATTTGAAAATAAACTTTATTTTAAATGAAATAAGATTGATTGTGGTTTATGCAAAGGAATGGTGGTGTTGCTATCTACAAAACACTGGCAATTTGGACAAATGTCGCTTGAATAAAATATGTAATCGATCTGTCAGATTTAGGAGGGAACTGAGGGAGTGAAACAATAAATCCGTGTAATGTTTTATTCCAACTATAATATGTAATAATTTGCTTTTTAGTTACGAAATATAATAGTTACCTATGTTATGAACAAACGTAGAACCCTAGCGAGTGTCCTGCGCAGTAGTGAACACACTTAAATATTATGGTACCTACCCTACCTATCTCATTTCTTAACTTGCTCCTGATTTTTTTTGGATTTGACCGAACGCTCAACTCACGTTGACTAAAATAGTAACTTTACAAAATGTTAAATATTTTTCCATAGTTTTGATGAACGCAAATAATAGACTAGTATTTTTTTTAATAACCAAGAAATGCAAATAACAGAAACCACATAATTCGGCAGTAATTGAAATTGCGCTATCGTTGACTGAACGCGAGGGTCGCGTCTCATTTCGCGCCCAATTTGTACTCGATTAAAAACGAATTCACATTAGAATGCACTCTGTATTCGAATAGTGATGCTTCTTAAATATCGATGTTTTAGAAACTCAATGCTATCGTACTAGGTAAAGTAGTCTTCTAAAGAAGTTTTCGATAGTAAGTATATTCATATGCCATGTGTTTAACCACAGTGGTTAAATTTAGGAACGAGTTACAAGTATTTTTTGGGGCTACCCAGTGAAACAGACAAGCCATTCTTTTTGAAAATAGAAATCTGAACGTCACCATGATACTATCATTTTTTGCTATTCGAGGAACAATTCTTTTGCATCTTTCTTATAAAGTTTGTAATGCTAAAGTGCCTCACATTTGTAAATAAATAAGCCTAAAACTTACTTAGCAACCAACTAACCAGACTCGCAAACTAAATTTATAGTTGTTAAATTATCCAAATGTCGTATAACTTTGCTGCTAAAAGCAAAATTATAAAACTTACTAACATTCTAGGCTTGAAATTGTAACATTTGGGTACCTACAACAAATAAAAGAGAATCAACGTTTTAGTGAAAACAAGGTACAATTTCATAATCATTATTTTATACATCGATATACTTACATTACACTACAGACAACCCTAGAGCGACGTCACCGCGTCACTGCGCCGGCATATTGAGCGGCGCCCCACGCATCGCTTTGATCTCACGCTAGGGTTGTCGAGCGCTTCATAAACACACCCTTTGACCGACGTCTTTCAACTTTGTTGACATTTCTTGGTTTTGTGAATCTGTGGTTGTAAGAATATTGAGTTTTTAATACAACGCTGCTCTTCCTGGATGTAAACAGTAGTTTAATACAGTTTTCTGTACAAAATCGAGTGAATATGCACCTTATGGACGAACGTGCTCCAACAAAGACCGTGCATCATCACTTGTCATCAGGTTTTACTATGTGGTAGGCCTATGTTCAGCAGGGGACGTCTTCAGACTATTGATGATGATGATAGAGATGATGATGATGTTTAGCCAGTGGACGCAACAAGGCTGATCATGATGTCGGTATGTATTGTAGTAGTCGTATAGGTTAGAGACAGTTTGTGTATGAGTAGTGTATGAGGTTCTAAGGTCTATTATTGTATGGCCAGGTGCCTGCCTACTTGCGCTTGCGCCGGGCGTGGTCTCTGATATTGCCGCCCGCTCTCATTACTCGCACTTATAGGTACTACGTAATACTAGATCCCTAGTATAGTATCATACGGTATCGCATATACCACATATACCGGTTATATATACAACTGTCTGGTGGAAATGAGCGTCGTCTAGAATAATACATATTTATTTAAAAATGTCAGTAGTTAAATAAATATTAGGTAAAAACGTAGATACCAACTACTGAGTGCTACAATCTAAGTTATATCTGTATTTTTTTTTTTTTTTTTTATAACACGGACAGACAAACAAGCTGACGGCCCGCCTGATGGTAAGCAGTTACCGTCGCCTATAGACACCTGCAACACCAGGGGCGCTGCTGATGCGTTGCCTACCTTTTAAGACTCTATTTACCCGACGTTTGAAGTGCCCCATGTTGTAGCTCAACGGAAACACCTCAGAGGGTAGCTCATTCCACATCTTGCAAATATGTGGCAAAAATGATCTCGTGAAACGGACTGTGCGAGACTTCCATGGGTCCACGAGGTGTGGATGAGCTTTTTGACGGTGACGAGCTGTGCAATTATAAAACCGTGATGCTGGGATTAGGTTGAACAGCTCTTCAGAGCATTCCCCATTGAAGATTTTGTAGAACACACAGAGGGAACCGATGTCTCGGCGTAAACTCAGTGGTTCTAAATCTTTGGTGAGCTCAGGATCATCGGTGAGTCTAACGGCTCGTCGCTGTAAGGAGTCAAACGGCTGAAGCTGGTACTTTGGTGCACCGTTCCAGAGGTGAGAGCAGAGTCTTTACATCCTTTGTGTAATATACTTGATGCAGACGCAGTCAGTACGTTTTTATGACCTAAGAGGTTGGGACTCAGATTGGGGAAAAACAATTTTACTCTGTGTTTTGATTATTTCTAGATGGTTGTGCTGGCGAGTATCCTCTGTGGCATGATTGCATTGGTTTGTTAGTTTAGATAGGTATAGGAAACTTTTAGCAAATTACTTTTATCAAGCTACAAAAATACATTGGGAGTTTTGGCGTGTTGGAAACTTGTGGTTTTCCAGTGTTAATATTTAAAATTGGTGGCGTTTTACGATGAGTGTGGGCAAGTGATAAAATGTGGTGAAACTTGGTTTTTCGTGTTGGTTCCAAAATTCCATAGAAGCTTCTATTTAAGTTGCCACCACTTTATTGGAGCATGACTGTGACTGGACTATGACTAGAATTTTACCCCGATTTTACGTGAAATATTCTATAACTGATGTTGATAACAATTACAATATTTGACACTGGCTAAATAAATACACTATGCGTAGAGCCAAAATATAAAGAAGAAGAATACACATAGGTACCTATTTATACATTTTTGAAGGTAACTCGTTAGTAGATATTTTTGGCACTTTTTCAGTCTTGAAGAAATGTAACACGAAAATCAAAAAGAGTTTATTAAATGTCTGAATTATTTATAGAAAACCCTATTTGTTGAGTATATTTTAAAAATACCCTCTTGTCACTTTTTTTTTCTTTGTATTTTGGCTCCACACATAGTGTATTTAGCCAGTGTCAAGTATTGTAATTTTCATCGTGCTATAGAATATTTCATGTAATGTCAAGTCTTAGTCACAGTCATAGTCGAGTCTAAGTCAGGTAGTCATAGTCCAGTCTGTCAAGCCCCAGTAAAGTGGTGGCAACTTTACTAGAAGCTTCTATGGAGTTTTGGAAGCAACAGGAAAAACCACGTTTCACCACATTATATCACTTGCCCACACTCATGCTCGTAGTTCAGCACTTAATGCGTAAAATGCCACCAATTTTAAACATTAACACTAGAAAAAGCACAAGTTTTGAAAGATAATACAATGCAACGACGTGAACTTTTCCGCGTTTCCGCCAAAAAACCCTCTTGTCACTTGTAGCAATACGGTAGAGAAATGTGAAGTGTTCAAACCGTTCAAACCATAATGCCCACTGTCTTTTAGCATGCTTGGCAATGACTATTGTAAATAATTTTAGATTTAGTTAAGAACTTATTAATGTCCTCCTCTCCTCTAACATAGTATTGTTGTGCCCAACAGGGTCCACAGTGATTTTAACCCTTATACCGTCATCTTTTGTATCATTGTAGAATGCAACAAACATTTGAATTTGGGAAGTTTCTGGGTTGAAATTCCAAAATGCCCACCATTGGCGCACTTTTGTGGACATATGGTATTTTTATAATGTACACAAATGACTTGACGAGCTAGTCTTTCACCTGATGTAAAGCGTCACGGCTGCCCATAACAAATTGCAGTGTCACTCGGAACTCCAAATTATAAAGTTTCGCGTGACACGACACTGCTTGCGCACGTCATTCAGAGACATCACACAATCCAATAATATGATTAATACAGTGAGATCAGATCATAGTCTCATTTGCCCAGTAATTTCACTAGCTACAATGCCCTTCAAACCGGAACACAGTAGTGCTTGCACACTACTGCTTGGCGGCAGAATAACTGGCAAAGCGGTGGTACCTACCTAGACGAACTTTGCAGAAAAGTCCTAATACCTAGTAATGTATTAATTATACTACAAGTACAGTACTTTAACTTGACTGTTTACCATCAGATAGTGTCCCGTAGATTACCATCACCCCTCTGCCGGTAAGTGACCGTAACTAAACGATCACCGTGTTTGATGACCGTGATTGATGTAGTACAAATATGAAGATGATGGATAAATGGAAATCTAGATTAAAAACTCTTTATTGAAACACCGCATAATAAACAATGTTGTCCAAATCACATTTGTTTTTTCTCTAATCTGTGTCCATAATACAAATTGTATGTAACCGAAAATCGGGATTTAAAAATTTAAAAAGTGGTGTTGACTGTATTGCGCCAGTAGGTAAGAGAGAAAACTTTTTTCAACGCTTGCCATATATTTCTGACAGCCTCTGTGGTGTGGTGGTTGAGCAGGTCGGCTCATAACCCGGAGGCGGCGGGTTCTATTCCCGCGACAGCACAAGTATTTGTGGACATGAAAAAACAGCGCAAATCCTTGTTCTGTGTCTGGGTGTTGTGGGACTATGGTCCTCGTAGTTCCTGGGTCCCTAGACACAGGGAATCCTAGTTAGGGTCCAGGATCTAAGTATGTGATCGTTGGGCGTTATTTATTATTATTCATATTATTTATTTCCGACAAGGAATAATAAAAGTACATTGTGACTTTTTGTATTTTTTTTCATTCTTTGAACTGGCTTCTACGATAATCATCATCATCAGCCACTGCTGAACATAGACCTCCTCCATAGAGTGCCACTTTGAACGGCTGCTTACCTTGCATCCATCGGCTCCTCGTGGTTCTGACCAGGTCGTCGGTCCATCTAGTGGGGGGCTGCCCTACAAAGTTGTCTGGAAGTAATCGCTCTGAGCAACAAGATCGCCAATTATTACACATAAATATGTTAAGTTTTGTTCTGCTAGTTTTACGGTTTTTTAAAGTATGTGCCTATGTGGTGTTTCAAAAAAGATTTAATCTAATCTTAATTATGCTAAACATTGAAAAACTTAATAGAAAGAGACAAAACAGTACATCACAAACACAATAACCCTTTATCTGTATTCTGTAACATCTTGCTCCCAGCTTACTCCTTTTCAACGCGTTCATTTCACCTCTAACCCGTAGAAGACTTCGCACAAACTATGAAAATTATTTTATCTCACCACTTGAGTCGCGAAGACGGTAAAATCAAGTTTAACTAAACTTCGTAACCAACTAAACTTGGTTACCTACGTCTGCACTTTTCATTTCCAAGGGTAAAAGCCGTAAGTGATTTGCTTAGACCGTCCAGTTTAGGAAGAACTTTGGAGTTGACAAGTTTTTAATGTAATGGATGAAATATCTACTTTAAAAACCTACTAATAACGTAAAATATTTGTAAGTACTATACTTTACAATTACAACAAAAACCAAAATATTTATTCTGGGTGAAGTTAGTTGTGCTATGTTTTCTTTTTAATTAAAAGATCAGTGAGAATTGTCTACGGAACTCTAAATTAAAATTTCGTGTGACACCGCGCACTGCGTCATCCTGAGACAGCACACAGTCTAGTCCAAAAAAGTTTTCTAGACTGAGGTCAGATCATAGTCTCATTTGCACAGTAATTGCACTACCTACAATGCCCTTCAAACCGGAACACAGTAGTGCTTGCACACTACTGCTTGGTGGCAGAATAACTGGCAAAGCGGTGGCACCTACCTAGACGAACTCGCTTCGGCCGTTTACGAAACCGGCGCTTCGTAACCAGTTACGAACGAAGACTTTTTCGTCCTTGTACGTAACCAGTTGCGATCAAAGATTTCGTAATATTTTTCGTAACCAGTCCTACCACCTAGTATCATGACGGGCTAGCCGTTCGCCTGGTGTTAAGCGTCATGGCTACCCATAATTTAACAGATTGCAGTGTCACTCAGAACTCAAAATTAAAGTTAGAGTTAGGTAGTTAGAGTTTGCAATAAAAACGGTGTTGGTACTGTTATATGACAATGAAGACAATCTTCCACGGCATATAGTTTTTAAATACAGCCTGCCAAATAAAAATGAACTGTAAGTCATAATACAGATTGAAGAAAAGAGTGAATGATTGAATGAACAATTGTTACCGCAGCCGCTATTGATCGTAGAGAGCCCCCGATGCGGAAGGGTTACGTACCGGTAGACAATATTATGGTGGCATAGAGCTATGAAAATGGTAGATTTTCATCCAAAAAACATACGTAACTGCATTGTTGTTTTATAAATATTAGTATTTGATAGCAACCCCGTTGTTGGCGAAGACGATAACTTGGTGTTCCGTTGTAGAAAAGATAAATATATAAAGTGCGATATATACAAGGAAGCGTGTAATGCGGCAAAAATCAAAATGAACTATTAAAAATTAAACACATATTTACATAAAAAATTAGAGCTACTTTTTTCTTCTTGTCAACATAAAAGCAACTAAAACTAAACTAAAATAAAAAGAGGCCACACTCCGACCTCCTTGTCGCTTACATCCGTAGTAACCATAGCGGTAAATGGTCACCTGCTTTTAAACATTTTATGTTTTTCTATGGGAAATATTATTTTTTACGGGAAAAATTGTTCTATTTTGATCTAGAGAGTATTAGCAATCTGTGAGAAAAGCTCATCCATAGCGGTTTTTTTTTTGTTTTTATCATCGATAGGCTAACATTTGACCACGGTCTCACCTGATGGTAAGTGACGACGCGGTCGACGATGGAGCATGCTTGCCTAGAAGATACCGGTTCACTCTAGCCTTAAAAACTCCCAGATTATATTTGTCAGGAAACAATGACGCTGGCAAGGTGTTCCATTCCTTTGCTGTCCGAATTATAAACGAGGAATCAAAACGCTTTGTACGTATTCTAGGAATTTCTATGGATGCCGTGTTTCCGTGCGTCTAGATGTACGATGGTAAAAAGGGGATGGCGGTTCAGCCATTTTTGAATTTAAGCCGTAATTACCTATACCAATCATCAGATATTTCTATTGTAGGCTAAATACCTGTGTTGAAAGTAATCTAAAATATTATGATGAATAGATTTGCAAACATTTATGATTTAATAGCATTATCGCCCGCTTAGCGAAATCAACAGATTCATTTTTAATGTTAAGGAATAATTGGAATCAAGAACGGGATAGAACCCATACCTACGACTCCGCAAGCTGCCAGGCGATCATGTAACTCAATTGTAACCGATACCAAGACAAAAATGTATGGATTTAACAGTTTCAATACGCAGCTTATGTGCATAGTTACTGTGGAAATTTTCATATTTGGAATGTTTCTTCTGTTGCATTGCTATCAAAGTTCTACGATCACCCCGCTGCTGGTTGTATAAGGTGAGGGATAAATGACATGAGACCACTGTCAGAAAAACGCGTCCGGTAGCATGAGGATGAATCTTAGAGTATAGACTAAAGCATAGAGATATCATCAAAACGATATTATACTTGTACTGCTCACACGTATCGCTACGTCAGTGGCGAAGGTAAGAAACAAATGTATAGTAATTAGCTACGCTTGCGATAGACACCGTACCATTTTTCCCCCTCGAGTCAATTGTTTTTTCTATACAAATCTGTCAGACTCATTCACATCAAAGTGTCCACATCATATAAAAAGTGTCCACAAAAGTGGTACGCTTGACACATAATCAAGTTCTCTCTATGCTTTAGTCTATACTCTAAGGAATGAATGGATGCGGAATCAAGTTTAAATCCTGTCCAAACATTTAAAAAAATCATTACATTAAAAATTAATCTGTAAAACTTTATACGTTTTTTTCAGCCCGATATTCCACCAGCCACTTCTAAAGGCTTCTAGCTCTGTCCCACGGAAGGGTTAAACACCCTTTCCCTCTCGTTGTGACGCTGTCGGCCATTGTGAGGACGCGACGCTGCGAAATGCTGAGTAATCTACGGTGAATACCGACACTGAGGGACGATGCTGGTTAAAATATTGAGCACGAAATGACGTCACAAGTCGATTGACGTTCTGTACCAGGGGTGGCCAAACTTTTGAAGTATATTAAGTATAGTCATAGTCTCGATGACTGTTTAAAAATATGAAACATCTGTTTTAGTGTCTATTTGTTTGTGTGAATTTCACCATTCAACCAGAGTAGTTCAACCAATATGAATATAATTATGAATAACAGATGGTTTACACTACCACGATCATTAAAGGACACTTGCATTTTGTGTAGGAAAAAGATTTTCTAAAAATGTACTGTTTGAAGCTTTAAAGTCTTGGTCGCCCTTCCCACTGAAGCTAGGTATTTAGGTAAGTACCTGCCTATTATATAGAGCTTGTGTTTTGCTGAAAGTATTCTTGATATATATTTTTTTCCATCCCGTCTATAAGCAACAGGTTATAATATTGTAATCTGGGTAAGAGAGATACGAAGGCATATAGCGTTCGCCTGGGGCGGCGCAGGCGCAGCTGCCGCGGTGTCGTAATGAACGCACCCTGTGCATTCAGGACTATATGCTGGCGCGTTATACAGGATGTTTGCATATTTTAAAAGTTTATGTTGTCGTAAACAAGATTTTAAATAAAATGAGTTTGAGTTTACTTATTTGTTTTATTAAATTTTATTTATTCTGTTTCACTGATGTAGTGCTCGACTCTGTAACGTTACATTACAGACGAATGGTCCAAGTGAGGGAGCACCTTAAGGTGGCGGGTAGACCAAACAAGGTGTTTTAAGGGACGTTTCCTGGCGTAATTACAACACGTGGAGCTTTGAATTTAATATAATATCATGTAATTCATTTCATTAACTCATTTGTGATGACCGCAAATACAATATTAATAAGTATAGCTCTATAGAAAAAAATCGCAAACCTCCCTCAAAAAATTTGTGAGTTCCCATTTTGCCGAGCTTCTACCGAATATATTTTTACAAAAACTAAATTAGTGTCTTCGCAACAAACGATCAGATGTCGTGATGGCTTAATAACTTTGAATAATACTATATACAAATAGATATTAATTAAAAACCGTCAAAATCAGTAATTTCGTGCGTTGTCTTTGTCGTAAGCGCTGCGCTGAAGTGCAGACTAAATTGATAAAAGACTACGATGTTAAGGTTGATGTTTCTTTGAACGGATTTGGACCTGCTCATCTGGCTATACTCGTCACCTTAAGGTGGAACGTTTCATTAGCGCTGCAAATTCAAATTTTCTTGCATTCTTTTGCCAATAATAGCTTAATTACTCAACGTGATTACATGAAAACTAATTTTGCGGAAATAAATAGAATGTATCAATAAATTACGATTAAAAGTATCTCCTAGATATCACTGGTTTATCGAATGGCAATAAACAATTTTCTTCTTAGTTTTTCAGTCTATTGCCATTTGTCGCTAAACCAATGATAAGTAGGTGATACTTTTAATTGTAATTTATTGATACATTATATTTATTTGCGCAAAATTTATTTTTCATGTAATCACGTTGAGTAATTAAGCTATTATTGGCAAATGAACGCAAAAAAATTTGAATTTGCCGCGCTAGTGAAACGTTCCACCTTAATGGTAACTGCTTTAAAATTCATAATATGCAAAATTTTACCCGAACATAGAATACCTGCATTCAAACATTGCAAGTTAATAAAAAGAAAAAACCTGTAAAAAGAAGATGCTGCTAGTGTTTTATAAAATTTCAGTTTCTTCACAGATCAAAAATCCTACAAAAAAATAACACCAACTGTAGGTCACATACAAAATAGAGCATCCTGTCCCGTCCGAACTTATCTCTGTGCATTACACGGCCATAATAAATGTATCCGCTTAATTATTATTTTGAAAATATCCGCGCCCGCGGCTCCTGCCGGCCGAAGCCGCCACAAATAAAAGAGGTCGTGTAATGAGATGCCGCGGTAGTGTACAAACTAAGTTATGAACAAAACTGTGGAAGCAATAAGAAACTGCTGGCTAGTAAGCTAAAAACTTCGTGGCTGAGTGATGGACACCGTAGGTTCGCGGCATTACCTATCAAACTCTTTGCTAAAACAGATACATAACCTAAACTAAAGTAGGCCTAATAACTAAAATATAAAATAACTCTTTGGAGAGAGAAGTGCCCAAAATGCTGGCAGCATTACCATGGAAATTGAATGTTTATGCTCTTAGAGTATAGACTAAAGCATAGAGAGAACTTGGTTAAGTGTCTAGCGTACCACTTTTATGGAAACTTTTTATATGAAGTGGACACTTTGATGTGAATGAGTCTGACAGATTTGTATAGAAAAAAAACAGTTGACTCGAGTCGAAAAAAATAGTACGGTGGTTATCGTAAGGGTAGCTAATTACTATTGTTTGTTTCTTTCCTTCGCCACTGACGTAGCGATACGTGTGAGCAGTACAAATATAATATCGTTTTGATGACCTCTCTATGCTTTAGTCTATACTCTAAGATTATGCTAGAGCAAAATAAAAGCCAGCATTTCGGTCACCTGACGTCGCCATCGAAGCGAACGTAACGTACCTACGTAGGTAACCTCATTGCATCTCTTATAAACTCATTCATCTTCATCATGGACGTATCAATGGTTCGTCTAAGATATTTATACTCTACAGTCTATTTCTGGAACTCCGTGCTATCTGCTGCAGTGCTAAACAGAAATAAGTATCAATAAACATTTTTTTAAAGGGCAATATGCCTTATTAATCAAACTACTACTAAAAAACCTACTAAAAACTACTAGCTACACTACTTACTACAAAGAACATTTGGACTGTACCTATACTAGCCATGATGACAGTCCATATGCTCCAGCCCACTAGTAGGTAGCGTACCTAACAATCAATGAACATAAGTGTTCTTTGTAGTAGGTAGTGTAGCTAGTTTAGTTTAGCTTAGTTTAGTTTAACTTAGTTTAGTTTAGTTTTAATTATTGTAGTAGTTAGCTAGAGTAATAAAGGCAATTTGCCCGTTAAAAAAAAATGAACTTAAGTACATAAAAAATGTAATATATAAACGAACATAGATAGAACCATCATAGAACCTTACTCTTATCTCTAAAAAACATCACCAGACAATCTCAATGTTAAATATTTAAGAAACCAACATACGTTATTACCGGACATTAGTCATTACTTTTATTCAATCGTAATTAATAGGTACTAGAAAATCATTCATCATCATCATCATTAACAGCCTGAAGACGTCCACTGCTGAACATAGGCCTCCCCCAGAGAGCGCTACCATGAACGTCTGCTCGCCTCCTGCATCCATCGGCTCCCCGCGATTCTGACCAGGTCGTCGGTCCACCGAGTGGGGGGCCGGCCTACGCTGCGTCTTCCGGTTCGTGGTCGCCACTCGAGAACCTTTCTTCCCCATCGGTTGTCAGTTCTACGAGCGATGTGGCCCGCCCACTGGCACTTCAACTTACTCTTATCTCTAAAAAACATCACCAGACAATCACAATGTTACTGTATTTGCCTGGCCTATTAGCTCAGTCGGTAGTAGCTCTGCCTTCTGAACTATAGGTTGTGGTTGTGGGTTCGATTCCCACTCAGGACAAACATTTGTGTGATGAACATAGGTGTTTGTTCTGTGTCTGGGTGTTATATTGTATTCTATGTATGTATTTACAAACAAAAGTATCTAAGTATTGTATCAGCTATCTGGTTCCCATAGTACAAGTGAAATGTCCACGCATTTTTTTTTTTATTTTTTTTTTATATATTTAAAAAACCAACATCCGTTATTACCGTACATTAGTCATTACTTTCATTCAATCGTAATTAATAGATACTAGAAAATAAACTAATAAAAATTATAAATCTAAATTCACCCCTCACGTATGGGTCAAAACAGAAAGGCATTTTATACCAACGGAGTGAATACGGACGCTACTATATAAAAACAATTACACCTTCTAATCAAACACAGTCTTTACATAGATACACAAAATAATAATTCTGGCCCAGCGCATTCAATGCAGCCTTCGTGAGCCCATTTAAAATAGGCTGTGCACAACATTGCAGTACCATACCTTTCATCGGTGCACTTGGTTTGTTTTTAATTTTCGCCACAAACTAAACATAGAAGATGTTTTTGGTACGCTCCTTTTTTATAGGATTATTCGTTTTTTAGGATCGAATATATGTTCTCTCAATCAGACCATTATCGCGAATCTATTCTTTGCGGACCTATAACCCATTCTTTGTCAGACCAACGTAATATCACACTTATAATAAGGAGTAAGGGCTGCTTCTCTGAGAGGCGTATATCCCAAGCCTGGGGCGGTACTCGGCCGCAGCTGCCTACTCAGAACAATCTGCAATACTGAGCAGACTGCGTTCAAGGACTACCTCAATATGAGGTGTAGATCTTTAAGTTTTTCTTACAGTTTGTTTTATTTCAATATACGAAAGCTAACTTAAAAATTAAATATTATGACTAAAACTCTATCTAAATCTAAAATATAAATATCCAAACATGAAAAAAATGCGTTTAATTGGTTTTTTTTTTTTTTAGATTATTAGAACTTTATTTCAAAACTTAAATTAGTAATTAGTAACAACAACTATTTTTAAGAGTAAATAAAAAATATATAAACAACTATTTTTTGCAACACTTTCGTGACTTGAACGCATATAAAAGTAAAACCAAAACATAAGCACACCCACCAAACATAGATTATTTTTTTTCATAATTTCTGACTGTATGCGTGAATAGACCCGTTGTAACTTTAATATGAATAACTCTAGAGTATAGGGAAGTTCAAGAAAAGCATGAAAAGTATCCTCTCTATAAGGGTAGGCAACGCACGGTCAATGCCCTCTATGTTGCAGATGTCCATAGACGGCGTGACCACTTACCATCAGGCGGGCATAGCGAGTACTATTCTGGGTTGGGATCCATTCTTGTCGGTATAAATCTTGATAAAGTACTATGAATTGCAAAATTATGTTAGATATTCATTTTGGAGAATGTGCCCTGGAACTTCACAGTCTTATTCCGCCATCTCCATTCCACCACGGGACCACACGGCGAGGAGAGTTCCCATCCCTACGTTGTCGATTTACCTTTTGCACGTACCAAACTTTGCAGATTCCTTTATTGTGCGTACGGTTAGGGAATGGAACTCACTCACGTCGTCGGTATTTTCATCCGCTTACAACTTAAGCGTCTTCAAATCAAGAGTAAATAGGTTATTTCTGGGTAGGCGTGTTCCACCTCCACTAAGCTCCACCAAGGCTCTAAAGTGTTCGCAAAGGATTCGTCTATTAGGCAACGCCAAATGACAAAACTGAAGACCGAAAATGGTAGCGTCATTTCATCCAAGCCTGAGATTCTGAGAGAGATCGAGAACTTCTATGGACAGTTATACACCTCGACACGTAAGCCCGCACTAACACAGCTCAGGGGGCGTACCGTGAGCTCTTAGCGCGATTCAAAATAGAGCCTATACTGGATCGCTTGTCAAAAAAAAAAACAAAGCGATCCAATACAGGCTCTGTTTTGAGTCGCGCTAAGAGCTCACGGTACGCCCCCAGGACACCAGAGCCAAGTTAGTCCGACACTATACCAAAGATATCCCGGACGTCAGCCTGTGCGAGATTAGAATGGCCCTCAAACAGCTTAAAAACAACAAGGCGCCAGGTGAAGATGGAATTACGACCGAAATTCTGAGAGCGGGTGGTAAACCGGTACTTTTAGTCCTCCAGAAGTTAGTTAACACTGTCATCTTTGTAGGTACAACGCCAGAGGCATGGCACAAGAGATATTCCTATTATCGTAAACAAAAAAAAATACAATTTCAAAATTCGCCAGTGATCCCGCACCATCTAAAAAAATATAATATAACGCCAGTAAGATTATAATAACAGCTAGGTAATAGAACAAAGTTATTACAATAGATTACCAATCCATTATTAAATACGTCTTATTATAGTTATTATTATTTTGTACTGCGGTTAACATAATAATGAACGTTATTAACTATCAAATGTACATTATATTATTATATAATAATTTAAACGTGTTATGAAGGATTAAATTTGTCTTCTATTATTATAGATTGTAAAGCTTTATTATTAAAGCAAATTGTACCTATGTTATTAACATTAAGTTTGAATTAATAGTAGTTTGTCTTTAGCAGTTGGCTATACCTATTGTTTTGCTTTAACTGAATGCAATAAATTATGCCACTTGAAAAATAAGCACGTCAAAATCCGTACAAAGAAACATCGATCTTAATGTCGTAGGCTTCAATATGAACTTACGACAAAGACAACGCACACAATGACTGATTTTGGCGGTTTTTTAATTAATATCTATGTTTATAAATTATTTTTCAAAACTGTGAAGTCATCACAACATCTGAATGATTATTGGAAATACGCTCACTTTTTTGTAAAAATATATTCGATAGAACCTAAGTAAAATCGGTACATTCAAATTTTACGAAGGAGGTTTGTGATTTTTTTTCTATAGAGCCAAAATTTATCCTGTATTTGCGGACATCACGGCATTCTTAAAGATATGAATAACATGATATATTAAATTCAAGCCTCTAAGTGCTCTAAATTCGCCAGGAAATATCCCGAAAAACACCTTGTTTGCCCTACCCTTCGCCTTAAGGACGATCCGCGTGTCTGCCGTTATTTTTCGATTAGGCATTTCTCTGAGAGAATATTAACGCGATTTAATGTACCGAGGAGAATGCTGCTGTCCCTTCCCTGGATATTCCCTTAGCCGACTCTTATTACGGCACCCGTAGGAAGAGATGGGGTGGTCCTACCCTCACACTGGGAGCACTACTAGCCGTTTACTATTTGCAATAGGCTAGTTGCCTGCTTTTAAAAGTTAACAAGTAATAATTATTTTCATAAAGTAGGTTACAAATGAATAAAATAATTGAAAAATTATTAAAATCGGTAAATAAATCACGGAGTAATAAGCTTTTAAAGTTTCTGGAGGGGGAATCGCCTGTCCCTTTCTCGCAAAACAGGAGATTTCCTACAGTTACTATGTAAGCGCACGTTGTGAAGTCACACGCCAAAGAGACTGTAAGTAAAGCTACCACAGCTTAGTAATTAGACACTATGAAGGAGCAAGAGTGACGTCACTGCATGTTGGAGATGCCCCTTTCTATTCCTGTATTTTAAAATGCTTGAAACTTTGTCATTTGTGTGTTTATTTTGTGTGTGTGTTTTTTATATTGGGTTATTTATGCAATAAAAAAAAACACGACACTGCCCTATTAAAAGTTAATACAGTACCCAAACTTCTACTAACCTCACAGTAGTTAAATATTGATCAAGAATTTATAAATCACTCGTTAACGACCAAGCAAACTGTGACCTATACAGAGTCGTGACCGATTTTGATATTATTAACCGATGTCGTTCTATCAAACAACGCTGGCATAAGATTAATAACTGTTATTATAGAAATAGGTACTACTTTAGCTCATAGAGATAGAGATAGAGAACACTTTATTGTCCCACCAATTAAATATAAAAGTACAAAGGAAACCTTATGAACTAGTGTTACAATGGGCGGTCTTATCGCTGACAGCGATCTCTTCCAGACACCCTTTGGATGGACAGTATCGCACGCAAAAGGGTAGACCATAGAGTAGTATAAGACGGTGGTGTATCTAAAAGAAATACAATAATAATAATTAAACGGCAAATACCTAGCTTTAGTGACTGGCCTGTTAGCTCAGTTGGTAGTAGTTCTGCCTTCTGAACTATAGGCTGTGGGTTCGATTCCCACTCAGGACAAACGTTTGTGTGATGAATATTGATGTTTGTTCTGTGTCTGGGTGTTATATGTATCCTATGTATGTATTTACAAACAAAAAGTATCTAAGTATTCTATCAGTTGTCTGGTTCCCATAGTACAAGCTATGCTTAGTTTGGGGCTAGATGGCGCTGTGTGAAATGTCCACACATATTTACATATTTATTTATTTATTTTGTGCACGTCTTTTCCTCACAGGTATTAAATAAAGATAGTAAATCTATAACATCTACAACAATATTATAAAGAGGAAAGATTTGATTGTTTGCTTGCATTAGGCATAGGCTCCGAAACTACTGAACCGATTTGAAAACTTCTTTCACTGTTGGGAAGCTACACTATCCCCGGATGAGATAGGCTATATTATATTTTTAAAAAATTAGGGATCTTTACTAAAACTCCAATAATGTAACCCAAGGTGTAAAAAAATACCTAAAATATTCTTTAC
The DNA here is from genome assembly GCA_910589525.2 of Ennomos quercinarius. Lineage (NCBI taxonomy): Eukaryota > Metazoa > Arthropoda > Insecta > Lepidoptera > Geometridae > Ennomos > Ennomos quercinarius. The sequence continues at coordinate 7,987,680 of OU342510.1, forward strand.
ATCGCGTGCGCTGAGAAAACTATTATACCCGAGCGAAGCCGGGGCGATCCGCTAGATAAATATAAATCTATTTTCTGTATATAGGGCCTACGATAGGTACACGTTTTTGATTTTTGAGCGGTCTGCTCTTGCCGTCAGTACCTCATCAAATGGTTTAAACTACTTAAATCCGAATTAGCAAGTTGAAATGGCAATGGGCAGGCCATATCGCTCGTAGTTACTGACAACCGATGGGGAAGAAAGGCTCTCGAGTGACGACCACGAACCGGAAGACGCAGCGTGGGCCAGCCCCCCACTCAGTGGACCGAAGATCTGGTGAAACTCGCGTGGAGCCGATGGATGCAGGAGGCGAGCAGCCGCTTAAAGTCGCGCTCTCTGGGGGAGGCATATGTTCAGCAGTGGACGTCCTCAGGCTGTTGATGATGTTGATGATGATGATCACTTAAACCCGTCTGCACTAAAGTTTGACAGCTCCTAAGTTCGCTCTTATCCCTAATGACGTATTTGGGTACGTCCTAGAAAGATAAGTGCCAACTTCATCAGCCCGAAATACGTCCACTGCTGAACTTAGGCCTCCCCCATAAAACGCCACTTTGGACGCTTATCATAGGGAGGATTTGCCATAATCACCACGCTTGGCAGGCGGCTTGGTCATCACAGAAGATTTTTAATGTACCTACTGAAGACGCCCACTGCTGAACATAGGCATCCCCCACAGAGCACCACCTTGAGCGGCTTCTCGCCACCTGCATCCATCGTCGGTTTCACGCGGTTTTCACCAGATCGTCGGTCCACCGAGTGGGGGGCCTACGCTGCTGTACGTAGTACATACATATATCTATTCTGTGACTAAGCCCTCTTTTTATTTTACATGCGAAAGTTTGTGCTACGCAGGTATGTATGCATGAGATGGACGGCTGAACAGATTTTGATGAAATATTGACTGTGAGAGAAGGCCTATGTCCTATCAGTGGGATGGTATAAAGTTTTTGTATCCCCTTATCATGCCTGTCAGTGCGTAAGTTCTTTGTTCCATTTTCACAAGAGACGTTCGTGCGAAGCTCCTAATAAGGGGACACCCTGGTTACGAACTCAAAAATTCCCACAGCAACTTAAAACAATCCAAATTGTTACCCACAACGCATGTCACGATATTCGTGACCCTATTCGGGTTCACACGTCTACTCTGTACTGCATCTAATTATGTAATGAACGCCAGGCCTAAGGCTAAACGTCAAAAATCACGAAAACGCACGAAAATGCCCCACGAGGGCTAATGCGAAGGCGAGATTCCTCGAATTTTTAATTCGCAGAATCCCTGATCGTACTATAGGTACTACCCAAAAGCGAGCTTGATTCATGAGCAGCACAGATTAGAGAAATAGTCTCTTGGGGTATTCGGTTGCTGCGACGAAGATACGCTTTGAAAGATATCATTTATTTTATAGCGCTCATTGTTGGTAGCGCTCATAGCGAAGCACGACTAGCCGTTTCTAACCGATTGGTAAAGTTAAGCAACGTTCACTGCGGTCTCTACTCTGATGGGTGACCGCTATAGCAAAAAGTGTTTTTTAGAACTGAGATACCGTGCTTCGGAGGGCACGTTAAGCCGTCGGTTCCGGCTGTTGTCGTAAGACAATAGTCGTTAAGCCAAGTCAGGAGCCTTTGGGCGGCCTAAACATTCTGACACCAGGGCTGACCACTTGCCTACACGAGAAGAAGGAGATTTATTTTATTTTTTTATTGATTTGATTCTTATTATAGTGTGTTCACACTATAATAATAATAATAATATATAACACTACTGTGTTCCGGTTGAGTTCCAGTGTTTGGCTTGAACACACAAAAAAAGCCACACGTTTTAAAGCCAAAACAAAGATTCACATCAACAGCCCGAAGACGTCCACTGCTGAACATAGGCCTCCCCCATAAAACGCCATGATGGTCATAGGTCATATTATAGGGGTTTGCCATAATCACCACGCTTGACAGGCGGCTTGGTGATCGCAGAAGATTATAATGAAGGCAGATGAGATTGCTGCTGGCTCCTTTAGATATTGCCTTTGTCAGTTTTTACGTCACCCACTGGAAGAGATGGGATGGTTCTATTCACAAACCGGGTGCATACGATAAAACAAAAATTAGTTGAACTCAATTGCGATTCTGTCAATAGGCTAGTGTAATTAAAAATGATCAACTTATGGTTTTCATAAAGTAGGTTAAAAAAGAATTGAAAAAAATGGTAAATTCAGTAAATAAATCACGGAGTAATAAGCTTTTAATGTGTTCTAGAAGGGGCATCGCCTGTCGCTCTCTCCCAAAACAGAGCTTCCCCACAACTACTCTGAAAACATAGTGACGTAACATACCAAAGAGATTGTATGTAAAGCTACCACAGCTTAGTAATGAAGGGTACTATGAAGGAGCAAGAACTGACGTCACTGCATGTTTGAACTGTCTCTTTCTGTTCCTGTATTTTAAAATGCTTGTAACTTTGTAATTTTTTGAGATATTTAATTTTTGTTTTCACGACTGTTATTATTATTTTTGCAATCAAAAAATAGCACGACACAAGTCTATTCTGCTCGTATGTCGGCAGTACCTAGCCCCCGCTATCTACCATCCAGTTTATATATAATTGTGCGTGATTCCCTTGTCTCGAGGCGATCATGCGGGCAGCCATGACTCCCTGGAGCTAAGGTACGTAAACATACTTTAACTGCTCTAACCATGTTAATAAAACGCTGCTAATTCTTCGGTCGTGTCTCGTATAAATGAGTAATTTTAATGGCTTCCAAGAATACAAGGAAGGTTGCTTTGAAGCGGAAGATCATGTAGCCAAAGGCTGGTCTCGCGCTCTACTTGTCACTCAAGACGCGTATTGCTTTAACATTATTATTTTGCAAGGAAAATTGTGTGCATTGCACTTATTTTAACTATAGATCACTGTCGAGAAGGTACTGTCTGATCTTCCTTCTTTTGTTTAATTTATGTGTTGTGGAGTTGGATTTTGATGAAGGGTTTATACCTGAAGTCGGGGCTAATCAAGTCTAGTGGTTTCCTAAATGTTGCCAGAGGTTTGAGTGTAACTTCAAGAATCACAGATTCACATTTCCTTACCAACTTGAAAAAACTAGCGTGGTTAAAATGGTCTAGATAAGTATGAAAAAAAACTTTTCAATTTACAACTATTATATAATTAGATCGTCCGCTAGAAGATAATTTGTAAACCCTGACCTAACAGAGGGAGGTGTTATGCCTAAGTTTAACGTTAGTAAGAAATAAGTATATTTCTTGATCGAGAGTATTTCGTAGCTATGATTCAAGAAAATCAGCCAGACTACCAGCGCTTTATTCTAGTTGATGAAGGGAACTACGGGGTATTTTAAATTAAACAAAATTAATTGTCACTAAAAAGTAATGTAACGAAGCGAATAATACACAGAAGACCTTTTCAATTGCTCTATATTTCTTGTTTCTTCTACGAACTTTCACTACAGAGTCAACTAGCCAATGTGATATGTCTTGACGTCTCTGCCGACCACCGGGAACTGACTGCCGTTCGACCTTTCCATTCCGCCCAAACTCCCCAAAACCAACAATATTGTGGCGGAACCATCAAGCAGCTGTCATGATTAGTTGAACCACCCTTCTGCCAGTTGTGGCAACCATCATCATCATCAGCCTGATGACGTCACTACTGAACATAGGTCTCCCCCAAAGAGGACCACTTTGAGCGCAATATTTTATTTATAGTCAAAATAACCCTTAAATCATATATACTAATATAGATACACAGTCTCTATGAAAATTAAACCTCAAAAGTGTCCCCGCGCCATTGCTTACTTAGATAGGTAAATTATAATTCTGCTAATATAAAATAGTCCACAAGTGGTTGTTTCATTTTAATAATGAACCATAGCACCCTCTAATAGTGTTGTAAAACAACAATGTTAGTTACATCACGCGACTGAGAGGAAAAACAAGGCCTCGTCTAAACCAAAGACACACATAACACACACATACATACACACACTACACACATACACACACACACACACACACTCATACATAGACACACAACACATACACACACACATACACATCCACACACACGTACGTCGTCGTCGTCGTCGTTCTATACATAGAACTCTTTGGTCTAAACGGTGCATTTTCGAGGTAGCAATTGTGGATCTACCCTATATTTCATCGTAGAAATAACCTCTTAATTTTAAAAACTATGAATCAATAAATAACTCTTGAGAATAATTACAGGGAAAGCTTAAAATTATATAGTGCAATGTAGTGCATTTTCCACAATCAAATAGCGGCTCGGATAGATTTACATCTTCACACCCCCAAGCTATAAATAAGCAGGTGTATTCGATGTGCGACTTTAATTTCCTGTACGTAACCATAAGGGTAGATAAAAATTACTTAGCTGATTGTCATGTCTTCAGGCAGTTCATGTCTTTGTAATGCTTTGTTTTATGTGAGAGATACTTAAGTTCTACTTTCTTACTTCTTTGTTTAAATTATTTTTTTATAGTTTATTGGTATAGCGCTTTACCACTGTTTCACTAAATTCCAATTCTATTGTTTGTTTTGAGGTATCTAACTGGAATAGGCCGTAAATAATAACTTGAATTCAAATATATAATTGATCTAGTTTCAATCTCACAAAAGCTATACTTAGGTATATTTTTCAGTCTCCTAAATGACAAATGGCAAGCATTGTCTTTCCCGCTGCTGTAAAAATACTATAATTACTACTGAGGGTCGGTAGTACCTAGTAGCTACTAGGGAAAGAATTATTCATCTCACTAAGCCATCATCACGGCTGTTGTCGTAAGACAGAAGCCTTTGGACGGTCTAAAAAATTCTGACACCAGTGTTGACTACTTACTGTACCAGAACATGAAGGTCTTATAAGAGATAATGAACTTGAACTATTTATAGACCTTTGCCGGTCTATAGATAGTTCAAGATTCCTTTAGATTGTTATTTTTAGGTTTAAAGTTTTTAGGTCTAGTTTAGTTTAGTATATTATTATTATGTTAGTTAAGTTTTTAAATAAATGAAAGAGATAATTATATTATTCATTTCTTGATAATATTCTTCTAATGAAGTGCGATCACCAGTGGTCATCTCAGTAGCAGAAAACTTTCTGTTTATCTTGTCCAATAAAAGTAAACCAACCACATTTAATTCCAAACTAAATCTCTATTTCCCCGCCGGATACCAACAAAGCGGCGTGGCGTGTAAATTGCTATATCCGGTCCGGCACTTCCGCCAATAAGCGCACTTCCGGCGCGGCAGGTGGCGACACTATCAGTTTGCTTCGCCTCTCCATTTTTGAGGGTAAATCGGATTTCCAACAGCAAAGGAGGAGAAAAGTTAGTTATTTAACTCACTGAGCGACCGTTTACTGAAATTCTGTACATTTCCAGAAATTAAGTTATGGGATGTGTGGTTCCGTTTTGCGAACAGGACCACCCCATCTCTTCCCGTGGGTGCCGTAAGAGTCGGTCAAGGGAATATCCAAGAAGTGGGCAGTAGCATTCTCCTCGGTACATCAAATCTTCTGCGATCACCAAGCCGCCTGACAAGCGTGGTGATTAATATGGCAAACCATAATGATAAGCGTCCAAAGTGGCGTTTTATGGGGGAGGCTGGTGCTCAGTCGTGATCGTCACTCAGCGTTGTTTTTTTTTACAACTAAATAGGCCTGCATTTGACCGCAATATCGCCTGATGGGAAGTGACGACGCGGTCTACGATGGTACATGCTTGCCTAGAAGATACGTATTCACTCGCGACTTGAAAAGCTCCAGATTGTACTTATCGGGAAACAAAGACGCTGGTAAAGTATTCCATTCCTTGGCTGCTTGGATTATAAATGTCGAGTTAAACCGCTTTGTGCGAATTGAAGGAATATCAAGCATAAATGGATGGCGTGTAGCTGTACGTCTTGTCGTCTGATGGTGAAACGGAGATGGTGGAATTAGAATGTTTAGCTCCGCAGCACACTCACCGAAATGTAACCTGTAGAACACTGATAGGTTAAAGCTGCGTAGGCCTTATTTGGGTTCACTTTCTATAGTCCTGAGCGCTGAGTCTATGTTATTTATGTATTCTGAGTAACAATGAATACATTTATAATAAGCAGAATACAAATCTCCCCTCTACATAACGTTAAGGAAGTTTTTGTGGAAAACCTCAGAAGATATATTTGTTACGTTTAAACTTTTTGATAACAAGGGGCCTTGTTCTCGGCTGTTTAGTATGGATACGGTATTAAAGACCGACCTTTAATTGCAGGATAAATGTTAATGGTTAGTTATAATTTACTATCTGAGTTTGAATTGGTATATTATCCCGAAAGGATAAATCTACTCCCCAAAGTAGACAATGTTTCTTCTACGACTTTACTAAGTCAATAGTTTTTCATTGAAGAAATGCCATGTAAAGTTTACGTTCGAAGATAGCCCTAGCGCAGCTGGGTGGTTGAACTTCGTCCTTGACCGATTGCGTTTACATGAGTTTAGCGACCTGTGTTTAGAAATGAATTTATAGTATCTTGTTAACTAACAAAAAAAACTTAAAGTTAAAACTTTAAGTTTTTTGCAAGTTTTGGATATTTACTTAGGGTGGGTTTTTGAACCGTAGTTAAGGTAACCAATGGTTAAAATCCTACCATTGGTTAGAATTTGTTAGAATTCTTGACCACTGGTTATCTTAACTACGGAATAAATTCAAATTCAAATTCAAATTTATTTATTTGCATTCATGTACAGTTTCAGTGTCAGGTCTTAATAACTAAGCTTATAAGATAGGTACATGAACCCTGTAAGGGCGTTTGCAAGTCTTGCAACAAAGTGCGGTTTGTAGATACTAATACTTATATTATAGTCTTTGCAACCAGCCAGATTCATACTAAGATTTCATTTCAAATCCTTATCGTTCATAAACTAACATTAATACTGTAATATGTTTTACTAACAAGCAAATCTTTCAATTTAGCCTTGAAAATGTTAATTGAGTGTATATCAACAAACACAACAACAATACAACACAACACAACAACAACAACAACACAACACACAATAACAATAACAATACACACAAACAACAACAACAACAACACACAACAACAACAACCACAACCAACAACAACAATCGACAACAAAAAACACACAACAACAACAACAACACACAACAACAACACACAACAACAACAACCACAAGCAACAACAACAATCGACAACAAAAACACACACAACACACAACAAACAACAACAAACACAGAACAACAACACCATACACACACAACAGCAACAACAACACAACAACAATACAACACACAACACACACAATACAACAACACAACAATACAACAACACAACACACAACAACACAACACACAACAACACACAATACAGCAATACAACAACAACAACAACAACACAAATACAACAACAACAACACACAACAACAATGACACAACAAACACAACAAACAACACACAACAAACACAACCAACAACAACAATCGACAACAAAAACACACAACAACAACAACAACACACAACAACAACACACAACAACAACAACCACAAGCAACAACAACAATCGACAACAAAAACACACACAACACACAACAAACAACAACAAACACAGAACAACAACACCATACACACACAACAGCAACAACAACACAACAACAATACAACACACAACACACACAATACAACAACACAACAATACAACAACACAACACACAACAACACAACACACAACAACACACAATACAGCAATACAACAACAACAACAACAACACAAATACAACAACAACAACACACAACAACAATGACACAACAAACACAATAAACAACACACAACAAACACAACAACCACAACAACAATGAAAAACCGAATGTGTACAATTCGGGGTAATTTATTGTATATATATGTAGCTACTCCCATGTTGAAAATACTCTTACTGTACATAGTACTCTTACAGACTGGGCCCTTGAGTATGTTTTTATGCCTTTTAGAATTTAGAATTAATAGAGAATTTAAAATTTAGATTAATAAACCCATTCGTCATATTATAAGAAAACAAAAATAAGAATATGTTTTAACAATAAATCCTTGTCAAAATACGATTTGTATTTTGATTTGTACCTAAATAATGTCGCATCCACTCAAATCTCATGTCAATTTTTTTCATCAAAGAAACAAATTTGTTTCTGGAAAAGTTTCAAGAAAAATAATTACAATAGGGGTAGCTGCCCCATCTTTCACCACCGGGGGATAGCAGGGTGGGAGAGAAAACAGTTTTCCGCGGAGTTTCTTAAATAATTAAGACCTTTTTGTATTTTTCGACAAACATTTGAATAATGGGATTATTAAGATAATGATTTTCTTTTGGTTTTCATTTTTGCTTTTGTAGGTAGCTGTAATGTTTTTACTGTAATTGGATTTTTAGGGGTATTTGCTTTAATTCTATTTTATTTTATTTCTAATTCCTTAAAACACGTGTAAAGGTTATATGGTTGCGTTTCAGATCGGATTGGGATTGCAAATGTATGCCTTACCTATGCTGACACAAAAGTAACAGCGAATGAAAAGCTTCATGCCTATATAAATTCTCTGTCATAAAATTAGATAAAATTAGGCATGTTTTTAATTTTACTTACTAGTTGCGCCACGCGGTGTTCATCATCATCATCATTAACAGCCTGAAGACGTCCACTGCTGAACATAGGCCTCCCCCAGAGCACGCCACCTTGAGCGGCTGCTCGCCTCCTGCATCCATCGGCTCCCCGCGGCTTTCACCAGGTCGTCGGTCCACCGAGTGGGGGGCCGGCCCACGCTGCGTCTTCCGGTTCGTGGTCGCCACTCGAGAACCTTTCTTCCCCATCGGTTGTCAGTTCTACGAGCGATGTGGCCTGCCCATTGCCACTTCAACTTACTAACTCTAAGAGCTATATCGGTCACTTTAGTTCTCCTGCGGATCTCCTCGTTCCGGAGCTTATCTCGCAGGGAAACACCGAGCATAGCTCGCTCCATAGCTCGCTGCGCGACTTTGAGCTTACTAATGAGGCCAACAGTAAGAGACCATGTCTCAGTTCCATAAGTCATCACTGGCAACACACACTGATTGAAAACTTTCGTTTTCAGGCTCTGCGGTATTTTGGACGAAAAGATAGGACGAAGCTTCCCGAACGCTGCCCAGCCGAGTTGGATTCTTCGCGCCACCTCTTTGTCGAAGTTGGACCTACCTAATTGGACAATCTGTCCTAGGTAGACATACTTGTCGACAACTTCGAGAGTATCGTTCCCAACAATTACCGGTATAGGTGGAACATGAGCATTAGACATGATCTTTGTCTTGTCCATATTCATCTTAAGACCAACCTGCTGGGAGACTCTACTGAGGTCGTTGAGCATGGTGCTAAGGTCCTCGAGCGATTCCGCCATTATGACTATATCATCGGCAAAACGAAGGTTAGTGATGTACTCGCCATTTATGTTGATGCCAGATCTTTTCCACTCCAAGAGCTTGAAAACATCCTCCAATGCGTTTGTGAACAGTTTCGGAGAAATAACGTCTCCCTGTCTCACGCCTCTTTGCAATGGAATTTGTTCCGTACTCTGGTCCTGTAGTCGGACTGACATAGTGGCCTTACTGTACAAACACTTCAAAACTTCGATATACCTATAGTCAATTTGGCATCGCTGCAAGGACTGCAGCACCGCCCAAGTCTCGATTGAATCGAAGGCTTTCTCATAGTCCACAAACGCTAGGCATAACGGCCGATTATACTCTTCGGTCTTCTGTATAATCTGGCGCAGCGTATGGATGTGGTCTATGGTGCTAAAGCCTTTTCGGAAACCGGCTTGTTCGGGAGGCTGGAATTCATCAAACCTGCGTGCGAGACGATTCGTAATGACTCTCGAAAACAGCTTATACACATGACTCAAGAGCGAGATGGGCCTATAGTTCTTCAATAAGGTGTTATCGCCTTTTTTGAAGAAGAGCACCACCACGCTCTTGTGCCATGCCTCTGGCGTTGTACCTTCAAGGATGACAGAATTAAATAACTTCTGGAGGACTAAAAGTACCGGTCTACCACCCGCTCTCAGAAGTTCAGTCGTAATTCCATCTTCACCTGGTGCCTTGTTGTTTTTAAGCTGTTTGAGGGCCATTCTAATCTCGTACAGGCTGACGTCCGGGATATCTTCGGTATAGTGTCGGACTAACTTGGCTCTGATGTCCTGAGCTGTGTTAGTAGCGGGCTTACGTGTCGAGGTGTATAACTGTCCATAGAAGTTCTCGATCTCTCTCAGAATCTCAGGCTTGGATGAAATGATGCTACCATTTTCGGTCTTCAGTTTTGTCATTTGGTGTTGCCCAATAGACGAATCCTTTGCGAACACTTTAGAGCCTTGGTTCCGCTCAATTGCGGCCTCAATACGTGAAGTACTAAGAGCACGCAAGTCGTGTCGCAAGGAACTCCAGATTCGTCTATTGAGTTCACCGTAGGCTGACATATCAACTGAAGACTGCAGCTTCATTTCGCTCCGGTCGGCCATTAGCTCAAGAGTTTTTTCTGAGAGCTTTTGAGTCTTCTTTCGGCGTTGGGTCTTAAAGAATTTCGATCCAACAGCTTGGACAGTTTCCACCAACCCGTCGTTTAGCTCGTCCACTGTGTTACAGTCGGCTAGGCACTGGAAGCGATTTTGGAGTTCCAGCTGAAAGCCTTCGGGGTTTTGGATTTGGACAGGATTTGGACGGAGCGTAGACTTCACCAGACGTGACCTTTCGAGCTTAACATTGATATTCAATGTGCCTCTAACAATACGGTGATCGCTACCGGTTTTCACCTTGCTGATCACAGAGACATCATCGAATATGTGCTTCTTGGTCGTCATGATGAAGTCTATCTCATTTTTAGTGGAACCGTCGGGACTTATCCACGTCCACTTCCTGGATGGCCGCTTCTCGTAGAAGGAGTTCATCATAAAGAGTTCCTCCTTCTCCATGAAGTCAGCCAGCCTCTGTCCTCGAGGGTTCCGCTGCCCGTATCCAAATGGCCCCACTCTCAGCTCATCGCTATTCCTTGTGCCCAACTTCGCATTGAAGTCTCCCATCACAACGGTGAAGTATGTTTCGGAAGTATGCATGGCTTCGGATATGTCCTCATACATAGCTTCTACTTCATCGTCTGAGTGTGCCGACGTCGGTGCGTATACCTGTATAACCTTCAACGAATACCGTTTGGTTATTCGGAGTACCAGGTACGCTACCCTGGCCGACACACTGTCGACTTTGACCACGTTGTTGACGAGAGACTTGCGGACGAGAAACCCGACACCTCCTTGGGAGAGTTGGTCTCCCTCCCGGTAGAAGAATAAGTTACCGGAATTTAGGATTATCGTGTCCTGTCCCTGTCTTCGGACTTCAGACAATCCCATTACATCCCAGCGTAACTTACCCATCTCCGCCTCTAGCTCGACCATCCTTTCGTCAGCCTTCAGTGTGCGCACGTTATGTGTTGCCAGGGCCAGGGGTCGTCGTTGGGGTTGGTAGCCGGGCGTCTGCCGGGGATTCTTCGCACCCCTTGCCCTGCCGTTACCGTGGCCGCTACCGTAGCCACGGGATAGCAGAGCTGCCGGGGACTGGGGGCCGTTTTTATTTGTGCTTGTCATTAGGGGGGGGGGGGTTTGCCATAATCACCACGCTTGGCAGGCGGCTTGGTGATCGCAGTAGGTGAAGATTGATTGCCACCAAGACCGAGGGGAACGCTGCGACCCATTCCCTGGATATTCCCTTAGCCGCCTTCTACGGCACCCACGGGAAGAGATGGGGTGGTCCTATTCGTAACCGGGACCACACGGCACACGCGGTGTTACCCGCGGATAAAAAGTATCCTATTTGTTAATCCATCATAAAAGCTATCTGCACTTCAAACTTCATCAAAATCGGTTCAGTAGTTACTGATATATAAGGTAACAACACACATACACACACCAACTTTCGCATTTGTAATATTAGTAGGGCTTATAGTTTTAAACTTAGATTTAGTTTATTTTAAATTCATTTACTTAGTTTTATAAAATAACTTATTTTTAGCTTTAGTATAGAATTATTTCTGTGTCAGGAATAAATAAAGGCTTCCTATTTACAGAGATCTTAAAATGTACTTTTAGTCATTATATTTTGTTTTTAAGTTACATTTAGTGTAGGTGATAAATAAACTGTGTCAGTTTAATCAATGCTGATCATTCTTTCAGTTTTATCAATGCTAAATAAAATGTCCTGTCAACTTCTCGCTCACGTGAAATATCATGAGCAAGTAAGAGACAAGACATTAATTAATTTTAATGTTTACTAGTACCTAAAGCTGTAAATCTAGATAGTTGTGTTAGCGCAGAACATTGGGCAATGAAAATACGTACTATGCACTTCAGGACCTGCCTTAGGCAGTAAGAATGGAGGAATTATACAAGGTGAGTTTGAATTGGGGTATTATCCCGAAAGGGGGTAAATCTACTCCCCCAAGGTAGACAGTGTTTCTACTACGACTTTTCCAAATTAATAGTTTATCATTGAAGAAATGCCATGTAAGGTTTACGTTCGAAGATAGCCCTAGTGCAGCTGGGTGGCTGAACTTCGTCCTTGACTGAATGCACTTAAATGAGTTTAACGACCTGTGTTTAGAAATGAATTTATAGTATCTTGTTAACTCTCGTAGCGATCGCAGGTGTAATTTTGTGAGTGGATTTATTTTTTAGTATGGAGGTTTGGAAACACGCAGTTTCAAGTAAGGCTCTCACAACTTGTGGGCTACCATGGTCCCAGTCCCTCCCTTTCGGGATAATACCCCAATTCACACTCAGATAGTATAGAAGAAAAAAGTTTTTTTTATATGGTTGTTTCCTTTTCACGTAAAGCAGTGATAATGTTTTAAATTATGCGTTTCTTTAAACAATGAATAAAAAATATCTTCATTTTCAATATCATGATCCTCTGTATTCTTAATCTCTTGGTACTACCTTTTAGCTTTCATAAAAGATTAAGTTAGCACTTATGACGACGATGGTACAGTTAAGTTTGATATGGGATCCAATGGGAGTCTTATATTGACACTTGGGATCAGATGGGATCAGTTTTGTGTGATCCATTGGGAGCTGTCCTCCTCTCGACTCAATTTTTATGAATATTTTTGAAAAATGGGATTGATTTGATGAGTTCCGTAGGGACTACCCTCATTTCAGGCCAGTTAATATGATATTTTTTTGAATCGGGATTTATTTTGTGGGATCAGTTTGGAGTTAACCTCCTCACGGCCCAGTTTTTTCATACAAATCAATGATTAATCGGGAGAGTCTATATAGTATATCAAAGCTTTTCATAGATATATGTATCTTGGTCCTTGATATATTTTATCTTGAATACATCTCTTGTACTACATTACTAAAGTTTCCAGACACACACATACACAATCATGTACGTATGTACACACAAACACACGTATATTTCCCATTTCCCGGGGCTCCGCCCTGAGCTAGAGGAAACTTCGCCCTGTGTCGCCCGCGGGTGTTGTACTGAATAACACGGTATTTGCAGCTAGGCGGTTTTACAGGTGCTGTTTTTTTTAAGTTTTGAACTGAAAGCCAAATGAGTTTGAAATAGGAATCTTAATTGCTCAATTTTTAATGTAATGAATAAATTGAACATGAGATCACTGTAGCTTAAGTAAAACATGTATGTACTTACTACGTAAAGATACAGGTTCAAATCCCTTTTCCTGGTTCAAATTTTTCCTTTGCATTTAAATTATTCTGTTAAATACTTTAGGCAGGTAACACTGCATTCAATCATAATTCTTTTTGAAATACCTCTTTCTTTTATGTTGTAGAAAACAAAAAAGCGGTATGGCTCTCCTGATGGGAAAAGGTCACTGAGCCTAGGAGAACTGTAACGCTAGACGTGTTATGCGTTAGGTTGTCTGTTTGTATGTTGGTTTTTTGTGTGGTGGTATCATTTAGATGAAATTTTGCAAAATCGGTCAAGAGGTTGACAAGATAGGGAAGGAATGGAACTGTACAGTGGTACAGTGGCCAATTTCGATAATATTATTTTGGGTGTAGGAACATTAGGTACCTAGTTACAAGATGATGAGAAAAATAATCGAAAGAGGGTAAAAATGGTTTAAGGCCAGTATATTCGTGCATCCTCTATCTCTCTCACTCATTGTGATATAAGATACATTTAAGATAAGATACATTTATTATCCAAAAAGAAATATCGATGAGTTATACAGTATTACAAGTTATGGCGTATTATTAAATTGATAGACTATTTACTACGGGCCCCAAACTAAGCATAGCCTGTATCTTGGGAGCCCCTTACTACAAAAGTTGCCGGAACGATATGCGTGCGTATAACTGTTAATTACACATGTTGACTACTTTTAGTTATAACTTAAAAAGGAATATAGTATATAATATATATAAAAAAATAGATACACAGGCACAAAAATTTACATTTTACAATAATTATCAAAAGCGGCGATTAAGAAAATTAGGAATGATACTCATATCATATTTAATTCTAGAGTATTAATAAATAAATATGTATCCATTTTTGACATTTTTGAAGTTATTAAATACTTAGTAGAATTTACTTACGAAAAATCTATCCATAATAAAGCAATGATTATGGATCGACATGAGGTAACAAAAAAATTGAAAAATAGTTGGTCGAGATCAACTTCGGCTGGGCTACTAGTTTTACCGTACTGAAAAATATAACTTCTCGCATCTCATTAAAATTGACATCCCTTAAAACTTCTACCTTCTCCACGACGAGCGTAACCGTTTACAGTAGACATAGGGCGGGCTACTGTTCACAGCCTGCGGCCTTCCTGACCAATCACAGTGCTCCGAGCTATATTGCCCTCCCTTTTGCACATTACGCTATCTCAATGTGTCTATCCTTGTCGCTTCCCCCGGCGAAAATCTTAGTAACACAAATTACATAAACAACTTTCCGTTCTAAACCTCCCAGCGTAAAGATCACTTTTGTTTGCTCTTTCCCCGGTCGCTTCAGGCGTTACGGTACTATAATCGTGTTTATTTGATATCGAGCGTCAGGCAGGCGACGATTTTCAAGTTCAGATTTCGCTTTCAGATGACTTTGAACCTTATACTTTTAGCAGTTAAATCTATAAAGCGAGAAACGTTTTCAGGAATTGTGTTTACGTGTGCAATGCTGGCGTTTTCATTGTTACATTACTGTAGAATAATTTTAGCGTACAAATTTGAACCTTGCCTCGTTGCGTCGAGGTTAATTATTCCGTGGCAAGTTTTGAGTGTTATAACTGTTTAGGTTTGGTAAGTTTTGTCGCTTGAGGCAAAAGCTATTTGCGATGACAATTTTGCGAGCGTCGGCGAACGAAATATGCCTTTTATTCGTACGAGAGTCGGGATTAAAGCGCTAAAACGGAATTGCTGTCATCCAAGGGAGCTTTGTTGGAATTTGTGACTACACCTACCTATTTGCCTCTTTGTACGGACGTTTGGGGTTTTGGACTAATGATTAAGGATGACAGATGTAGGTAGACTTTAAGTTGTCAACTGTTTCAAAGTAATGTCCAAACATTACAGTTTCATGTTGGCAGGAGTCCCTTTGCCTAAGTAGGTTTGTCTGATCCTTCTATAGCTGACACTAAAGCCATCAAAATTGGGCGTAACGTCTAGTTTTGTTAGAAAATCTAGTATGACAAAGAGTTAGTGTTCCATTATATCCTGTAATGTTGTGTCTTAAAATGTCTATAGCACAGACCTAAAATATTTTCGTTACTTTTATATAGGTCTATGGTCTATAGTCTATTTTTATAGCATGCATGTCAAACTGAAAGTCATTGATGGGCCAAATGCAGTTGGACCCTAGAATCAGTGGGCCGCAAATAAAAAACAATTATATCAATTTTAATTCTTATGACTTTTATCTGCAAGTGAGAGGGAACTCAATCGATGTCGATAGAAAAAAGACCCGTAAACAACAACGAAAAGTACCTTCTTGGAGCTTAAAATCTTGAAATTTTTTCTGTACCTAGACTTATTATTTAAAATTGGGACGAGTATGGCTGAAGTGAGGCTGTTTTTAAAATTGGGTTGGGCCGCAAACAAAAGCGTAGAAGGCCGCATGCGGTCTGCGGGCCACAAGTTTGACATGCCTGGTCTATAGTATTAAAGGGTTAACTTTACAAAATGTATAGATATATACCTAGCTCTTCAAAATATCTAGCGCCCCGAATCAGTGCCTAAGCATTGGCAATGCTGTCAACACGTTGGGCACGCTATCTAGTTACTGGAGCCTAGATATTTTCGCAGCCAGCGGTCATGTCGTCGCTTGTCTGACATTTTTACGTATCTGAAATTTTAATTGTAGCTTTTATCTACTTTCAAAGACGCGTCGAACTGTCTAATCAACTTATTTGTAGAAAAAATGTCAGATACGTCACTTAGTCAAACAAGCGACGATGTGACTATAGCTCAGTCGGCAGAGCGTCTAATCCGGTGAGTTGAAAGGCTCAGGTACAAATCCCGCTGGTTGCTAAAATTTTAAGACTATAATCTTTATAGATAGAAACACCATCTAAAAAAAGAAACAAAAGAAAAGGCTTGAGAGAAATGATCTATAACCTGGGAGTCTTCAAGTCAAGAGTGAACAGGTATCTTCTAGGAAAGCATGCACCACCGTAGGCCACGTCATCACTTACCATCAGGACCCTAATTCTGTATGACCACTTTACGATTCCTTGCTTCGAAACCACGCGAATTCCTTGTCTTCATAAGAAATCTGGAAAAATCTTATTCTCTATGAAATGAGAACGAAACCGCGCGAAATGAATGTGGAATTAACTGGGATTGGCGCGATTTGAACTGTCAAAAATCATGTTCCACTGAGACGTGTTCCGAAACATCAACCCGTCTGAAGTTACCACCACTTATGTCAATATTAATTATTCAAAACAAAACTTTTTTTTAATATCTAATTTAACGGGCAAATTGCCTTTATTACTCAAGCTAACTACTACAATAATTTAAACTAAACTAAACTAAGCTAAACCAAACTAGCTACACTATCTACTACAAAGAACACTTATGGACTGTATAATAGCCGCGATGGCCTATAGACAGTCCAAGTGCTCCAGCCCACAAATAAAACTAATTTTAATGTAAAGTGAAGGTATTTCTAAATGTTTTCTGTTAATTTAATAATTACCCATGGCTTTGTTATCATCATCATCATCATCATTAACAGCCTGAAGACGTCCACTGCTGAACATAGGCCTCCCCCAGAGCACGCCACCTTGAGCGGCTGCTCGCCTCCTGCATCCATCGGCTCCCCGCGGCTTTCACCAGGTCGTCGGTCCACCGAGTGGGGGGCCGGCCTACGCTGCATCTTCCGGTTCGTGGTCGCCACTCGAGAACCTTTCTTCCCCATCGGTTGTCAGTTCTACGAGCGATGTGGCCTGCCCATTGCCACTTCAACTTACTAACCCTAAGAGCTATATCAGTCACTTTAGTTCTCCTGCGGATCTCCTCGTTCCGGAGCTTGTCTCTCAGGGAAACACCGAGCATAGCTCGCTCCATAGCTCGCTGCGTGACTTTGAGCTTACTAATGAGGCCAACAGTAAGAGACCATGTCTCAGTTCCATAAGTCATCACTGGCAACACACACTGATTGAAAACTTTCGTTTTCAGGCTCTGCGGTATTTTGGACGAAAAGATAGGACGAAGCTTCCCGAACGCTGCCCAGCCGAGTTGAATTCTTCGCGCCACCTCTTTGTCGAAGTTGGACCTACCTAATTGGACAATCTGTCCTAGGTAGACATAGGTTGTCGACAAGTATGGCTTTGTTATATCACAACATAAATATAAGCCATTACACAGAGACAGTGGTCCAATGCTATACCTATAAATTATAAAAAATGTTGTTTCCGTATTTTTTTTACCTATTAATTCTCTATCACGAACAGAAGTTCTTAAAAAACAAAGGAAGGCGAACAAAACAAGAAATGTTCCAAAGGTTGGGGAAAAAGAAAAACAATTTTCCTGTCAAACTCGTCTTGAATAAATTACATAATTCTCTTGAATAAGGGCTGGAGCACATTGAAGTTAAAATAATATAGATGGAGCGCAGTGAAGGACTTACGTGCCTAGTAGAAGTGGAATAAAGAGGTGTCAGCACAATCTAATTATTCTTCTATGAATATTTAATAGGATTCGCCTTAATTATTGACTGATTAACAGATAACGTACCTATGAGTTTTGGCGGGAATGTGGAAAAGTTCACGTCGTTGCATTGTACTATTATTCAAAACTTGTGCTTTTTCCATTGTTAATGCTTAAAACTGGTGGCGTTTTACGCATTAAGTGCTGAATTACAAGCATGAGTGTGGGCAAGTGATATAATGTGGTGAAGTGGTTTTTCGTTTTGCTTCCAAAATTCCATATAATCTTCTAGTAAAGTTGCCACCACTTTACTAGGGTATGACCATGACTTAGACTGGACTATGACTACCCAGACTGTGACTAAGACTTGACTTTACGTGAAATATTCTTTATAACGATGGAAAATTACAATACTTGACACTGGCTAAATACACTATTATGTGTGGAGCCAAAATATAAGAAAAAAAACGTATCTACATCTACAGCCCAAACCACTGGACATGGAGATTTGACATTTGGAGGTCGTCTTCTTGTTACCTATAGCGTAGTAATGTAAGGGTTTAAAATTATGCTCCGAAAGGTGTTAATGATCACAAAACATGGGTGAAATATGGGATATAAAGAACAATACGCGTTTAGACAGACAAAATACGCATAATTTCTTTCTTGTCAAAAAATGTACATTTTGCGCGTCTCATGGCATTTTTTGACTACGCGATGAGCTGGCATGTACCATTTTGTATTTCCTTTAAATAAAAATTAGATAGAACTTATAAGATTTAATTATATATTTATAAGTAAGTAACCCAAAAAAAATAAAATAAATGACTTTGGTGTACACTCAGCTTTATCTTTACAAATCTTTATATTGTATCTTTGTATTTGTAATACAGATTTTTATTTTTATTTAGTTTATATTAAATATCGTACATTTTCCTGGAGGCTTTCAAGTATTTTATATTTTAAAACTAGTGGTTTCCTTCGGCTTTGCATGCGTAGACTACAGTTTATCTCAAACTACATATTTTTTTATCGATTCAACTGTATTCTCGAGGAATGATAATAAACAGACTTTTTAGTCTTTCTGCATTTTAGTCGTTCTGCACTAATAGCTTGTTGGTAGTCTTATCGTAAAGGATCAAT
Organism: Ennomos quercinarius; assembly: GCA_910589525.2. Taxonomy (NCBI): domain Eukaryota; kingdom Metazoa; phylum Arthropoda; class Insecta; order Lepidoptera; family Geometridae; genus Ennomos; species Ennomos quercinarius. The sequence goes on from OU342510.1 coordinate 8,007,079, forward strand.
AATACCCTTTTAAGAAGGGGTTAATTCGAGTTAAATCGCATTAATTTCATACTGAGAAATACTTGGATGATCAGAACATATTTTTTCCCAGTTATTATGGTATGAAACTACCAAAGTGATTTTGATGAAATTTCTATGGAATTAATCTGAAAGTATGTCCTTTCATAAGAAAAAATAATTTTCCGAATTGGTTTTTAAATGACGGAGTTCTGAGTTAACAAAAAGAATACAACTGAATTCAGAACAACTCCTTTTTGAAGGTAGTCGAAAATATTTTTACAGTTCCTTTACAACAAAAATACAGACTAGCAAACGCCAAACTAAATGACTTAACACTTTTAAATACTTTTAATTTTTAAATCTTCTGCTGAATGCTTTTACTGCGTAACTATAGATACCTACGTAATTTTACTCTTTTTGCATTTTAGTCGTTCTGCCCTAGTAGTTTTTGTTAGCAGTCATAAAGGACCAAAAACACTTCTACAGTTCCTTAATACCAACAAATTAATAGGTACCAGCCGTTTCTATTCGATTCGTTCCACCAATTCGTTGCACAAGCTTTGTATTATAAATCCCATTACAATTTTCACGCATTTGAATTGAATTGAATTTACGTTTCAATCACTTTTCAACCTGCATGCTTACCACGAAGATTAAATTATTTATGCTTTTTTCAACATTTTACAAGTTGCAATAGTGCAATAAAGTATTAGGTAAACTTTGATATTGGTAAAAACTTCGAAGCAAGTTTCGCCACATATTGAACTGAATCCTTGAGTCTAAACCCCTTCGTGATTCAAATTTTTTCTTTGCACTTTTTCTTTTTTTTTGGCTCCACATATAGTGTATTTAGCCAGTGTCAAGTATTGTAATTTTTTATCGTATTATAGAATATTTCATGTTAAGTCAGGTCTTAGTCACAGTCTGGGTAGTCATAGTCCAGTCTAAGTCATGCACTAGTTAAATTATGGCAACTTTACGAGTAAGCTCAAAGTCACGCGACGAGCTATGGAGAGAGCTATGCTCGGTGTTTCCCTGCGAGATAAGCTCCGGAACGAGGAGATCCGTAGGAGAACTGAAGTGACCGATATAGCTCTTCGAATTAGCAAGTTGAAATGGCAATGGGCAGGCCACATCGCTCGTAGAACCGACAACCGGTGGGAAAGAAAGGTTCTCGAGTGGCGACCACGAACCGGAAGACGCAGCGTAGGCCGGCCCCCCACTCGGTGGACCGACGATCTGGTGAAAGCCGCGGGGAGCCGATGGATGCAGGAGGCGAGCAGCCGCTCAAGGTAGCGTGCTCTGGGGGAGGCCTATGTTCACCAGTGGACGTCTTCAGGCTGTTGACGAGCTTTACTAGAAGCTTCTATGGAATTTTGGAAGCAACACGATAGCCTTGCGGTTATCTTTGTCAGGAGATGCTTCCATGAGGAACAGCAAGGGGGCGAACTTTATGTGACTTTTGACCACAGATCACATAATATAAGCAAAATATTCTGCCATGTTGGCAACACTGGACGAAGTGTTTACAAACATTTTCCAAAGCCAAGAGACAAGAGCCCGCCTCGTTTGTAAAACAATAGACGGTGTACGGAGAGCGGAATAGGAGCTCTAATGACTGTTGAATATTTTATCGGACGCGCACAACTTGCTCTAACATCTGTGCTGAAGAACCTATAGAAAAACACTTTGTGCTCTTGGCATTGCGTCGTCAGGAATCAGGAGTTATTTAATCACGTGTTTAGTTAACCATTAGACACTAATTTTTTTAATATTTTGTTTTGGCATATAGTTTTATTGACTGGCCTGACAGTTCAGTTGGTAGGTAGCTCTGCCTTCTGAACTGTAAGTTGTGGGTTCGATTTCCAGCCGGGACAAACATTTGTTCGGTGAACATCGATGTTTGTTCTGGCTGGGTGTCATACTGTATTCTATGTATTTATTTACAAATAAAAAAGTATCTATAAGGCCCGATTTCACCAAACTAGAATAAATTTTATTCCAGGTATAACTTTCCGAGAACAACCTATTTACGCGAATATAGGCCTTATACCACCAATTTTGTTAAGGAATAAGACTTATTCCTTGGATACAATCAAAATGGCGTCTTTTTGTGTAATTTCATTTGTCAATTAGCTGTATCCAAGAGTAACGAATAGCCGTATACTTGGAACCTTATTCTACTTTGGTGAAATCGGGCCTAAGTATTGTATCGTTATCTGGTGCCTATAGTACAAGCTGTGCTTAGTTTGGGGCTAGATGGCGTTGTGTGAAATGTCCACACGTAATATTTATTTATTTATTATTTATGGTTTTATGTTCATTGCGTTAAATTAACGGTGAATTTAATTTCGTAATGCAGTGAAAAAGCTTGATTTTCTCAAACGGATTAACATTTCACTGTATAGAAATATAGAAATAAGTACTTAACGTCTTTTACTTCAGAACTTTTTTTTTTTTTTTTTTTTTTATGTGATTGAATGACTTGACGAGCTAGTCGTTCACCTGATGTTAAGTGACACGGCCGCCCATAACAGTTGCAGTGTCACCCGGAACTTTAAAACAATAGTTTCGCGCGACACTGCACTGCGCACGTCATCCTGAGACATCACCCAGTCTAATAATCAATTACTAAACTGAGTGATCAGATCATAAAGTCTCATTTGCCCAGTAATTTCACTAGCTACAATGCCCTTCAAACCGGAACACAGTAGTGCTTGCACACTACTGCTTGGCGGCAGAATAACTGGCAAAGCGGTGGTACCTACCTAGACGAACTTTGCAGAAAAGTCCTACCACCTAGTAAAATTGAACGTTTGCTTACGACATTCCTGAAAAAGTAATCTAAAAGAAATTTAAATTCAATGAATTCCATATACACTGCAGAGAACTAAGTCCCTTTTTAGTTATAAAACTAACGTTCACTAATAAAAAAAAACAATAATTTGCTAGCAAAATAACGATAAGTTAGCAAACTATAACATTATAATTCAGCCTAAGTCTAATTGGTATTTTCCCACTAACCCTTATCTATAGAAAAATAACTTAGAAAATAATTACCAACATTACGAACTCAACGATTACACTCAATAACTAAATGCTAATGAAGTAATGCTCAGCAAGCTTGCAACATGAAAAGCAGTGTTTTGCACGTTATGCCCGTTTACATCGGCAATAACGGTGCAAATTGATTTGTGTAGGTTGCCGCTGAGGATATAATTTTCGCGCCCCGTGCTGCGCGCGATCGCACGCTGCGTTGCCAACATTGCGATGTTATTTCTATTTTTGAAATGAGGTATTTTATTTTAAAAAAAACACTAGTTCCGCTTCCTTTCTAGATGGCGCTGTAAGTACATAGTTTAAACCACGTTTAAACCTTTCAAACCACAGAGTAGTTTACACATAAGAAAATGCTTAGACTACCTACAAAGAAATGTCAAATTCAGTTGAGTGGACCACGAGTACATTGTCTGTAGGGGTCTGTAGTATCTCCTAAGTAGTCTGTGGTGCATTCTTATTAAGTAAATTGATGTACAGTAGATCTGCGAGATAGATAAACGTTAATATTATGATCCAAAATAAAGCCAAGGTATCCCGCAATGAAACTAAAAAAACGAAAGAGTTTAGAGTTGTCAGTCAGTATCGTGACACTTTTCCTTTAACCTGTGGGCTATGCTTGAAACAGTGACAGTGACAGATTTTAGCAAAAGCCACAACTGGCGCCATCTATTGAGTCATGCATAAAATACAATTTCTTTTTTTTAATAAAACACCTCATTGACTGAAATTTGATTTTTAAATAGGTATCTAGCAAGAGCGCGTCAAGTTTTTAGTTTAAATTTTAAATAGTTCGTCTTTCTTTTAACTCTATATATGTATTGATAACTTTGTTCATGATTTTCCGAAACCATGTAAGACTGAAGTGATTGAATTGGCTTTGTCTGACCACACAGCACAGCTTATAAAAATACCTGTAAAGAAAATATGTACCATAAATTATTGGCGGAAAAAACCAGAGATACAGAAAACACACACAGAAAATGTTTTAAAATTTAAATCATGTTTGAGTAGCTTAACTTTTTCTGAATTGTATGAGAAGGAGGATCCTAATGAAGCATATAATTACTTTTTTAAATTATTTAAACTTTTTTATGACTTGTGCTTCCCTTTTAAAATTATTACCATTAGAGTTAATAAAAGAGCAAGATGGGTTTCCCAGGGTATCAGAAAGTGTAGCAAAAAAAGAGGCAGCTCTTGTGGAAATTTCGATTTAAACCATCATCGCGTAATAAACGATTGTACATAAATTATTCGAAATTATTCAAAAAAATCATCAAACTGACACAGCGTGCTCAAAATAATTACAAAATTAAAACATCAGATAATAAATCAAAAACCACATGGCAAATAATTAACAACACAAGACTTAATGTTCCTTGTGATTCTATTACAAGGATTAGGGTAAATAATGAATTTATTACTGACCCAAATGACATAGCAAATGCATTTAATGATTTTTTTGTCGATAAAATAATACCTTTATCAGGATCGGGAAATATTGGAACATCCCTATCAAATAATATGACTAACTCTATGTTTATGGCACCCAGCATCCCAATTGACATTATACAAATTATAAATGGACTTAAAAATACGAATAGTGTAGGCTATGATGACATATCTACCAAGGTGGTAAAATCAGTATCTATTTTTATTTGTGGACATTTAAGTTATATTCTAAATTTATGTATATCTAGAGCTGTGTACCCAGATGGCTTAAAAACATCCATACTTAAGCCACTGTACAAAAAAGAAGATAAGGAACAAATGCAGTATTACAGGCCTATCGCATTGTTACCCATCTTTTCAAAAATCTTTGAAAATACATCTATAAAGAATTAAATGGTTTTCTAGAGCACAACAATATTTTATGTTCTGAACAAAAAGGATTTAGACAAAACAAAACAATAAATATGGCAATCTATGATTTCTATGATACGGTGCTAACAAACGTAGATAATAGAACTCGCGCATGTGCCATATTTTGTGACATGACGCAAGCATTCGATTATGTTGATCACAACATACTTGTTCGTAAGCTAGAGTCGTACGGTATACGAGGTAACATTATAGAGTTGTTAAAATCATATTTATCTAATAGAATACAGGTAACTGAAATTTGTAGAGTTAATATTAATACGAAACGTGAAGAACCCTGCAGATCAGGCGCACGGCTTGTTATGTATGGTGTGCCACAAGGTAGCGTGCTAGGACCTCTTTTATTCTTGGTTTACATAAATGATTTACCCAAAGTCACTGATCATCCCATGTCACTTTTTGCTGATGACAGCACTGTAACGATTGCTTGCAAAACAAAAGAGCTCTACGAATCAGACATAAATAATACACTAGCAGCAATAATTACGTGGCTTAACAGTAATAATTTAAGGATAAATCTATCTAAAACCCAACTCATGCATTTCAGTCAAAGGCCGCAAACACATGACATCCAAATACATTACCGAAATGATGTCTTACGGGAAGTAGACTCTGCTAAGTTTCTAGGTTTAGTCATTGACAGGCAACTAAATTGGAAGCCTCATATAGCTGAATTATGTAAGAAAGTGAGCAGTTCAGCATATGCACTTTTCAAAATAGCCCCTATTGTGAATATAGATGCATTGCTCACAGCCTATCATGGTCTGGCAGCTTCTATTCTGCGGTATGGAATAATTTTTTGGGGTAACTCAACGGATAAAGGGTTAGCTTTTAAAGCACAGAAGCGTTGCATCCGATCTATGTTTGGGTTGCATACAACAGACAGCTGCAAGCCATACTTTAGCAAATATAGAATTCTACCACTTCCGTCGCTCTACATTTTTGAAGTAGCTCTATTTGTAAGAGGTAGCCCTGGCCTATTCCCATGGTTATCAGATGGTGTGAAGCGGAATAGGCGCCACAATGAACTCCGCTTACACCGCGCCACGACAACACTGATGCATAAAAGTGTTTTATGCATGGCTCCTGTTATATATAACAAAATACCTAAATATATAAAAGATATTAATGCGGTATTATTTAAAAGGACATTGAAAACATTATTAATTGATAAATGCTATTACTCCGTAGAGGACTTTTTGAATGACAAGTTTTAATCAATGCAATATAATGTAACTGCTTATTTCATGGACATACATTTTAAAATAAACAATTAATTGACTATTGCAATATTTTTTGACCAGACCTCTTATGGCGTTAACTCATTTATCAAAATTATCACTTTCAATTTCTTTTTAAAATTTTATTTTATTGAATTCCCACATTAATTGTATGAAATTTTTCATCTGACATTGTTAACATCTTTATTAGTTAATTAATTAATTTGCATGTATTTAATTGTTTTTTTCCTTGTAATCTCTTATTTCAATTCACCACAATGTTTGTTATTTTATTTTGCATGGCCATATTGACCAATTTCTTTGTATGCCAAGCCAGGCCAAACATGTGCGCTACCATTATAAACTTTTACCACCTTCATTTTCTAAATGTAATTACCCATGGTTTACAATAAATTATCTTTATCTTTATCCTAATTAATTTTTATTTTTAATTTCGCTGCTTTTTCTTTTCTCCGTGCGAGAATTCACAAATTTATTTACATATATTACTATTTTTTTTCTTTGATAAATTCACATCTAAAAACATTTTCTTAATTATTTTTTTTAACATGTCTGTGCGATTAACTTTGAACACGATTTTTATTATTATTTATGAATGATAGTCCTTCCTTTGATTTTACATCTAAATTATATCTAAATTTCTCTATCTTAATACCAATAAATCGATGCCTGTTTCCTACCTTTAGGTAACTCTATTAAGACTTTTATCAGCTAAATTTTAGCAGGAGACGAGCAGCCGCTCAAAGTGACGCTCTCTGGGGGAGGCCTATGTTCAGCAGTGGACGTCTTCAAGCTGTTGATGATGATGATGATGATGATAATGATGTATTAATGCCTCTGCACTTAAGTCTATTAAAATACAACGTAGCTAACTAATACTTTCCCGTGGATTCCCGTACGTTTGTTAAATTCGTGTCAACTTGGCCCACCTGTCTGTCATTGGCTGTCTTCAACCAATATGTATAGCGTTCTTTAGCAATAGCGTGAATAGGCCTTTCGTGTTTATTAATGGAGTATGAGAGTCGTAGGTATTGGTTATTATACAGAAGTTTCTCAAGGGGGGAGTGTACAAATCATTATAGTACCCCTACTATACTGTACCCCATATGCCCAAATTCCCTTCTTGGACTCCCCGTCCAAGAAGGGAATTTGGGCATATGGGGGTAAAACACATAAGTATACGATACAAGACCAATTTGTGCTCTTTTCTTTAAATGATGAATTCCATGCATCTTCCTGGTAAATTGGCTAATTACTGCGCTTGGTGCTAGACTGCCTGCGCCAAGGTGGGGCGCGCGCCCCCTGCGCCCCCTTCCCGCCTGTGTCCGTGCCTGGCTATTGGTGTATTGACTTGACGTGAGTTTGACAAACGTATACGAGTAACCGGTTAGAGAGATAAATGCGAGCTTAAGAGCCGCCAAACTTGCGGAAGGGCATAAGTTCTACGTAAATACAATTCTAAAGTAAGTTACTAAAGTATGAAATGGGTACCTCCAATAACATCTCCCTGCCGTGGCTATGTCCCCTATATAGAGCTAGGGTCCATAATCCCACAAAGGTATGTCACGGACAGACAGAGGGAAGGATCCTTTGAACCTTTGGACCCTATTATTGCTTAGGTGCTGCGATTTTCTAAAATTATTATTCTCAGGATTTTAATTTAATTACTTTACAATGCACCCTTTATCTTCTTGACACATTACCTTTAACTATTTTGAGTTTTTTTTTTCGTCGTTTTGAGCCTATTATGTTGGCACTACTAGGACACGAACCTTCTGAAATAATGGAGAAAGTGTAGGCCGTAATCTATAACGCAGGCCAAGTGCGGGTTAGTGGATGAAACACACCAGCAGTTAAAAAATATTGATGACTTTTTTATCACGATTGTCCTTCTACAGGATGCAATTGAGTTTATTGCGCTTACATATTTGAGCCGTTTGGTGCTGAGACCCTGGGTCCGTGGGGACCGGGAGCTCATCGCGTTTTCCAAAGTCTATCAGAGCGCCTGGTCGATGCGACGCGTGACCAAAATGCTGGCACTTATTTGGTCCAACGCATCAGCATTGCAATTCAACGTGGCAATGCGGCCAGCATGTTGGGTACGCTACCTACCGGTAGCGGGCTGGAGCACTTGGACTGTCTATAGACCATCGCGGCCTTTATACAGTTCATAAGTGTTCTTTGTAGTAGGTAGTGTAGCTAGTTTAGGTTAGTTTAGTTTTTATTATTGTAGTAATTAGCTTGAGTAATAAAGACACATTAAAAAAAAATTGAATTTATTTGCATAAATTGAGTACATGATAGTTGACATCATTTGTTGATAAATTGAAGTACTTTTATTTATATTAATTTAATTTTGTATTGTAGCAGTTGATTTTTTTTTTTTATTGTTAATGGGTCAGCGTTTGGCCACATCTCACCTGATGGTAAGTGTAGATGAGACCTAAGGTGGGACACGCTTACCCAGAAGATACTAAGGAAATACTGTTGCGGGAAACAAGTTCCATTCCTTAAATAAATAAGTTGTCTAATTTTGTAGTTATTATCAATACCAAATCGACGCGTTAGATTTCATAAAGTTTGGGCCACACGTGACCGGTGTCAGGAGTAGGTACCTAGTTTCAAAGGATGCTAACTAATTCAATTATACACCCAGTATAAAAATTATGCGGAAAATCCAAAATATAAAAAAGCAAATTTGGCAAAAAATGTCATGGAAAATTTATAATTCGGAAAGAAACGCTGACACCCACATGTCACGTCCTGGAACTTGGTGATCCTTGGACATATCTTTTTCCTCACAATATATATTTTTCTTCATTGTAAGAGCAAGCACAAATTACTCATACGAGAAGTCCCATCAGTTGCTTAAAATCCCAAGCTTAATTGGATAACTAGAAATGTTTCCGTCCCTTTCATATGCAGGTCGAGACGACAAGGACCAAAATAGTTTTAGAACTGCCAAATTAAGTTTTGGAACTTTATAATTTGGTACATTGTGGGAACCGTGGATCAGTATGTTTTAATCGTAGACGTCATATTCTTACTCTCATCTTCATGGGTCGACCGGTATTCGAACCTGTGGTGTAAGAAGTCGCACGAATCACCGCTGAGCCGGACTCGCATTAACGGGTGTATTGACATGTAATTGAATTAACATGTATTTATATTTTATTTATATTATACCATATGGTTACGTGTTGCGCGGGAGTATATCAGCGAACAGCGGGGTGCTGCTAGCGGGTTATGGAGCTAGATTTGTCAGGCGATGGGATGCTCGGAGACAGGTTTCGATACCTTTTTAATAGTCACTAAAAATAGCATAATAAGCAAACTCAAAATACTAAAATTACACTAAATAAAATACATACAATATCTAGGGGTTAAGATCTATAGTTGTAAATTAAATTAAATTAAATTAAATTAAATAAATTACATAATTACATAAATTAAATCTAAATTACATTAAATAAAACGTAAAATAGATTAATTTGTAAAAGAAAAATTTGAATCACGAGCGGGACTTGAACCCGCATCCATCCGTTCCTAAAGCCGGGACATGCTTTACTTAAGCTACCATGACAAGTGGTCTCGTGTCCGAATTTATCCTTCACCCTCCTTTTTATTATTATTCTGTAGATTACGCTGAGCAGGCGATACTGCTATAAAAATCATAAATATATAAACGAAATGTCTGCTCTACATACAATTGTTAGAGATTATATTATTTTTCCATATTAATATTTATTAGTTACCTATATCATATTCGACTTCATTTTTAATGTGATACATAATACCAATAACACAGGGTATTAAATTTTAGTAATACCTCTTTGCTCGCACGCACGCTACTTTTGTAAGTAAATTATATACTCTTTGGTACTTTGAATATTGGATTGACAGTAAATGTTGCGGTTATCTGTGGAGGGGACAGGCGTGCGAGCTCACTAATTTTTGGAAGGTGATAAAACAAAAAGCTGTACATGGTTATAAAATAATTAAAGAGTTTTGGCGGGAGCGCGGAAAAGTTCACGTCGTTGCATTGTATTATTTTTCAAAACTCGTGCTTTTTCCAGTGTTAATGTTTAAAATTGGTGGCGTTTTACGCATTAAGTGCTGAATTACGAGCATGAGTGTGGGCAAGTGATATAATGTGGTGAAACGTGGTTTTTCGTGTTGCTTCCAAAATTCCATAGAAGCTTCTAGTAAAGTGGCCACCACTTTACTAGGGCATGACTTAGACTGGACTGAGACTACCTGACTAGACTGGACTATACCACGCAGACTGTGACTAAAACTTGACTTTACGTGAAATATTCTATCATTATGAAAAATTACAATACTTGACACTGGCTAAATACACTATGTGTGGAGCCAAAATATAAGAGAAAAAAAAATTAAAATAGTGGAAAACTTAATAAACGCTGATGGTATTATATCCAAGATATTCTTATTATGCCCAGTTCCAACACAAGAATATTCCCTACTTTGATTTTAATCTAATTAGTTGAGCCCGTGGTTTCTTCGCAAACAAAAAGTAGTATATGTGTTAATCAAGTAGATAAGATATCTCTATTCAAAAATTCATCGAAATCCGTCCAGCCGTTTGAACGTGAAGGAGTTACAAACATACACCTCCGGTCGGTTGGGTCCACTTCTTAAATTGTCCATTTCCAAAATACATACATACACACAAACTTTTGCCTTTTTAATATTAGTGTGTGAGTGTTAAGTAATAATAATAGTAATCCAACAACAGCTAGTCCACACAGCATTGAAAATATAGGGGGCGAAGCGTATTTTTTTTCGTTCTCTGTCTTCTTTTTCTCGTGTAGGTAACTGGTAGAATTTCAGAATTTCTAACCTATTTCTAGGTTTTTACGACTACAGCCGGAACCGACGGCTTAACGAGCCTTCCGAAGCACGGTAGCGCTCAGTTGTAAATACCACTTTTTACTGTAGCGGTCACCCATCATAGTAGTGACCGCAGCGAATGTCGCTTAACTTTGCCGATCGGTTAGAAACGGCTAGTCGTGCTTCGTGAGAGCTTCGTTCTCCGTGAGCTGGTCCTAATCCTACTTCCTAATTACTGCTAATATTATAAATAAATGCAAAACTTTATGTGTGTGTGATTTTTCGTTACCTATTTTTTTTTTTTAATTAGTTCTTGACCTGGATACAAAGTCCTTCAGTCGCAATATTAAAAAGTCTACATAGTCTGCATTATGTATATTATATTTCACTTAGTCATAGTCACAGTCATAGTCCAGTCCAAGTCAGGTAGTCATAGTCCAGTCAAAGTCATGCCCCAGTAAAGTGGTGGCAACTTTACTAGAGGCTTCTATGGAGTTTTGGAAGCAACACGAAAAACCACGTTTCACCACATTATATTGAACACACTTGACCACACTCGTGCTCGTAATTCAGCACTTAATGCGTAAAACACCACCAATTTTAAACATTAACACTGGAAAAAACACAAGTTTTGAAAAATAATACAATGCAACGACGTGAACTTTTTCGCGTTCCCGCCAAAACCTCTCTTTCGTTACCTTCTATCTCGGTGTTACCTGCTAACGACTTTTATGTTTTTTTTTATAACTAAATAGGCCCGCATTTGACCACAATATCACCTGATGAAAAGTGACGACGCGGTCTACGATGGTACATGCTTGCCTAATAAGATACCCATTCACTCGCGACTTGAAGAGCTCCAGATTGTACTTAACGGGAAACAAAGACGCTGGTACAGTGTTCCATTCCTTCGCTGCTCGGAAACCAATTTCTATGAAATTTGGAATGTAGATTGTACCTATATGTTCTGGAATAACACAAAGGACTTTTTATCCGCAGGTGAAACCGCGGTGCACAAATAGTATTCAATAAAAAAAATGTGAAAGTGCATATTCTCGCACTAATATTTTACCATTATTTACGACAAATTGCGTACACTTGCAATACACATGTACCGGCGTTCATACCGGGATCACGCTACCGCTTCACGCTGAGATGTGCACTTTTATTTGGCACGCAGTGTAATTGAATTCACGATATCAGTGTTTTAGTGGACGTAGTATAAATTAGCAAAAGTAGTCTGTTTGATAAATGCAGAGTTCAATTTATACAGAATACTTTTTCCTCGGGAAATTGAGATGAAGAAGAATGTATTTTGAATAAGGCTAACCGGCTAAATGCATAAATCGTATGATGCCATACTGTGATGTTACGTGTAGGAACGTAAATTAAAAAATAAGGTGCTTTTTAGTGAAAAATAAATCACTCTCGCTAGACATAACCTTCACCCGCCCCCTAATTACCTAACTCGCAACAGGTTTGCGACAGGCGTAAATCTCGTGGTGATTGCTGTCATACATCATTAGTGGTGTCGAGAATGTATGCTTCGCTACTGCTGTCGCATTGCTACTGCTGTCGCATTGCTGTTGCAAATTTTACGTAATTACCCCGCCGCCCTCTAATTACCTAATTTGCGACAGGCTTAAATCTCGCGGTGATTGCTGTCATACATCATTAGTGGTGTCGAGAATGTATGCTTCGCTACTGCTGTCGCATTGCTACTGCTGTCGCATTGCTGTTGCAAATTTTACGTAATTACCCCGCCGGTTGTCTTGTCGCTGTCCAAGACACGTCTTGAGCGACCCGCTAGCTTAAGTTATTACGTAAAGTTTGCAACAGGCGTCGCAATCATTGCTGTCAAAGCTGTCAAACGTTACTTTGGCAGAGCAGAAAGCGATCGAGCGCTAGATCACCGACTGTCGGAAAATCGATGAGCTATAAAGTGCATTATTTTGTTTCCGTCTATTGCTGTTCTGTTGCTAGTGGCGCTAGTATCAAAGGCCAAAGTGGATTCAGCGACAGGCTAGCAACAGGCGGGCGACTGAGACCGATTGTTAAGTGTTTGCTGTTGCTTTGCTGTTGCAATTTTTACATAATACGGGTGCGGGATGATCCTGTAGCAGCGGTTGTTTTGGCTGCGCTAGGATCACCAGACCACAGTCTAGCTCTTCTGGCTCAGGTGCCGCTTTCGGCACCGGTATAGGATACCAGCGTAGCACAATCAGACATCGACCCCGCCGGCGAGGCCGACTTGCGACTTTCCATAGGGTCCACTCTTGCAGTGGACGTACTTCTCGATCCCCTTATCCCGGCAACGGCCCAAGCCGAGGCTCGCGTCCCATGGGTGTCCTTAAGCTAGTTACCTCCAACTTTTGACGGCCAACCGGTGACGCTGTAAAAGTCAGTATAGACCAACAGCATTACCGTTTCAAAAAAAGAGACAAAACCTTTTTCTTTTATTTCGCATCCCAAACCCATTTAATCAAAATAATTGTTGCTATAATATGGTTTGCAATAACAGTTGCATAGCAGGTAAAACCGCGTGGCGTCTCAGGAGAGGGGGGTTTAAAAGCAGGCGCCTAACTATAAAAACAAATAACTATCGATCATTAATTCAGATAGTCAATTGTTTTTACTTTAATATGTGACTCTCCGGGACAAATCACGCCCCATGCAATTTTACACACTATTAAGTAGGTACTCTATATCGTCCGACACTCCAAGCCATTTGATAATGTTTAACAAATAACGCCATCTGGTGATGCAGTGGCCCAAACCGTGGCTGATGGGTAAAAAACAACACTATGAATTATTTAGTAGGCTGTTACTTGGTTGTGATTTGTAGTGCTGGGATTGATTATCGATATGTCGATACGATGAAACTGAAAATATCGATGATGAAAATTGCTATGTATCTTGAAGTTTCCGTCAGAATCATTGAATTTATTTTATTCAGTTGAATTTGACACAACTTGCGATTGAGCTCAATTTATATTTTTTGTGTCAATGAATGACGTGATGAGCTAGTCGTTTGCCGTCGTCACATAGTCAGCATTCTTGATAGAAAATTATGCAAGCATAGTATACAATGTGACATTGGGAGAAAGAGAGATTGGGAGCCGACCCCAATAACTAATGGGAAAAGGTAAAGAGAATAATGATGAGTGTACAATATGACATCTTCAGTATTCGATAGTGACAAACGCAATATTTTCGAATAATTATTCCCAATTACTTAATAGCCTGTGGCTGATACAATGAATCTTTACCGCACCAATGTTGGAGAGGATGGTTGCGCAGAAGCAATTTTCAAACAACTATATAAATAAAAGTTCTTGACTTCTACGATCACTAAGTCGCCTGCCAAGCGTGGTGATTATGGCAAACTTTGGATAAGCGCCCAGAGTGGCATATTATGGTGGAGGCCTGTGTTCAGCAGTGGACGTCTTCCGGCTGTTGATATGATGCGTGACTTGCTGGAAAGCCTAACTTCATAGAGGAAAAGTTGTTTGACTTCACAATACAAGTACACATACTTACCTATACTCCGACGATAAACACATTTTCCCATCCCTAGTTCAACATAGAATCTTGGAACTTTGACAGATGGCGTGCCTCCGGCTAGTGCTGGCCAAAATAAGATATTCCACCTCTTAAGTACTACTCGTAAACATTTGAAAAATGCGCGCGCATAATGGCGTTGCTATAAATCTGTGATAACTACGAATTAGATGTGACAGTACCGTTGTTCAGTGTTTTATTGATACGTTGTCGTTTGACCACTATTTTGACTCAACGGCCATTGGTTTAACGACGTCCATATCTAGAAAGTTAAGAAGTACAAGTAGTAGTAGGCAGTAGTAGTATAGGAGCGAGTGTAGCTCAGCGGTATAGCGGTAGACTTTCAAAACAATGCATCCTGGTTCGATTTCCACCACGCCTCGCATCAATGACTTTCCATTTAAGTAGGTAAACGGAACTTGCTGGAATCTTTAAATTACCTATTCTATTCAGTGACACCTGTATATGATGGGAGCTAACCCTTAAAAACTCGTAGAACTGACAACCGATGGGGAAGAAAGGTTCTCGAGTGGCAACCACGAACTGGAAGATGCAGCGTAGGCACCCCACTAGGTGGACCGACGAGCTTGTGAAAACCGCGGGGAGCCGATGTATGCAGGTGGGCAGCTGCTCAAAGTGGCGCTCTTTGGGGGAGGCCTATGTTCAGCAGTGGACGTCTTCAGGCTGTTAACGATGATGGCCCTTGTAAAGAAAGATTAAGTATTCAATACAATTAATTTTGAAACCTGAAATTTCTACTTAGACTATTATTGTACAAAATTGCATGCATGTTTATAACCTTGGAAGTTATAAGTTGTAAATGACGTTGTTGTAAAGGATTGATTGTAAAGGACAACCTCCGTGGTGTGGTGGTTGAGCAGGTCAGCTCATAATCCGGAGGTGACGGGTTCGATTCCCGCGGCAGAACAAGTAGGTATTTGTGCACAGGCCAAAAAGCAAATACTTGTTCTGTGTCTGGGTGTTGTGGGATGGTCCTCGTAGTTCCTGGGTCCCTAGTTACAGGGAATCTTAGTTAGGGTCCAGGATCTATGTATGTGATCGTTGGGCGTTATTTGTTTGTATATTGAGACGGACAGACAAACATGACAAATTTATAAGGATTCCAAGGATTATTAAGTATTATATACAGAACCCAACCCATAAAAACAACCCATAAAACCCCATAAAACCCAGAACCCATTAAAAGCATGCCAAAAATGTTTGATGACTTTTTAGAATACACACGGTTTTTCATAGGCTAGAAGCAGGTTAATTCAAGCTGTCCGCCTCTGGAACGCTTTACCTGTCACTGCGAGACGGGCACCGTCATTGCACAGTTTCAGAGATCAAGTAAAGGAGTTGTAGGAGTTTTGGCGGGAACTCGAAAAAGTTCACGTCGTTTCATTGTATTATTTTTCTAAACTTGTGCTTTTTCCAGTGTTAATGGTTAAAATTGGTGGTGTTTTACGCATTAAGTGCTGAATTACGAGCATGAGTGTGGGCAAGTGATATAATGTAGTGAAACGTGGTTTTTCGTGTTGCTTCCAAAATTCCATAGAAGCTTCTAGTAAAGTCGCCACCACTTTACTAGGGTATGACTTAGACTGGACTATGATTACCTGACTTAGACTGGACTGTGACTAAGACTTGAAGACTTGACTTTACACGTGAAATATTCCATAACTCGATGAATAATTACAATACTTGACATTGGCTAAATACACTATGTGTGGAGCCAAAATATAAGAAAAAACAAAAAGAGTTGTATTTGTCAGGGTAACTCGACTTTATCGATCACTAATAGATACTATTACTATGTATCACGGATTTAGCAACGCTATTACTCCGTAAGCTTTTGTTATTTTATTATAATTATATTCATTATTTAGGTATATGTATATACATATAGTGTATGTAGTTATTATATAACATTGTTATATGTAGTTTATGTAGGTATATTATTGCGATATAGGAATTAGTATGTACGTATGTGTATGTTTATTCATTATTTAGTTAGTAATATGGTAAGGCCTAATTACCTTATTAGTAGGTATGCAGGATAGTTAATGTGCACCCCGTCCTTTACGACTTTGATCAATCCTCTCCATCCAAAGGTTGCCTGGAAGAGATCGCTCTTAGCGATAAGGTCGCCCATTGTTCCCCACTTTTTGTGAATCAATTTATTTTTTGTAACTTTTTATTTTAACGTCTGGTGTGTACAATAAAGAGTTTATCTATCTATCTATCTATCTAATTTAACTTGTTTAAACAAACTGGCTAAGCAAAACGCATTCAACAATAGGTAACAATCCATCATACCTACTACCTGGTTATTACCTGTACTTACCAATTGACTGGCAGTGGCAGCACAATCCGTCACTCCTACAATACGGTTTCTCCGCAAGGGGTGACAGACCCCTTGAGCACCCTTCAGGGGTCGATCGGTGATTATGCGCGCATGCGGTTTTTGGACCGGGTTATGCAAACTGCAAATTGACTAAGTTAGTTTTAAGTTCTTATCTTTTTTTATTAAAGTTTAACTTAGCTTTTTTTTGTTACCATTTTTTAAGATTACCTTTATGTTTTTATGTTTTTGTCAGTAGGAGAAAGATTTGACAAAATCGACACAAACCGGCGGGGTAATTACGTAAAATTTGCAACAGCAATGCGACAGCAGTAGCGAAACATACATTCTCGACACCACTAATGATGTATAACAGCAATCACCGCGAGATTTACGCCTGTCGCAAAGCTGTTGCGGGTTAGGTAATTAGGGGGCGGATCTCTCAGGTTTATGTCGATTTTTGATTACCGGGATGCACAATAAAAACATCAAATAGGTACCTATTTACGCAAGAAAAAACGTAATTTTTATAATTACATTGATACCTACATGTTCTGTTATTGGGTTTTGTAAAACAATAGTTTTCATAATTCCTGGGTCAAGGCCTAAGAGCGTCCTGGATAATTTTATTTGTATAAAAGATCGTTAGGTGTTTTAGTATTCAAATTCTATGAGTGTGATTCATTTTAAATAAATATAAACGACACACACACAATCAAATCAAATAAATAAATCTTTGTATGTAATGAATTAATGACAAATAATTATAATTATGCCGAATATTTTGATAATTGATTACTAGACCGTGTGATGTCTCAGGATGACGTGCGCAGTGCAGTGTCACGCGAAACTTTATTATTATGAGGTTTCGAGTGACACTGTTACTGTTGTGGGCGGCCGTGTCGCTTAACATCAGGTGAACGACTAGCTCATCACGTCATTCATTCTAATAAAAAAATGACTATTGTAAATTATAATCTTTGGATTTAGTTAAGTATTTATCAATGTCCTCCTCTCCTCTAACATAATATTGTTGTGCCCAACAGGGTCCACAGTGATCTTAACCCTTATACCGTCATCTTTTGTAACATTGTGGAACGCAATAAACATTTGAATTTGAATTTGTTTTGACCACTATTCGTGAGTTACAGTCGGATATATATTTATTCGTTATTATTGTTGTTACACAAATAAATATTGCTTCCTAAATACATCTTGCATTACCCGGACCCCAATTACTTATTCAGTACATTTTTAATAGACGAGTGATGACACGTGCGGGCTATTGTTTCTTCTAGGACGTGTGTAATCATAGCTTTCAACATGTGTCAGGCTTAGCAGTGGTAAATAACATTACGTATTATTACTAGACATAGTTGACCCGCCCCGGCTTCGCACGGGTTAATTCGTTTTATACGCCCTAACCCTGTGCATGGGTAACGGCAATAGAAAGGAGGCAGCGAAGCCGTCCCATCCATTCATCCTTTTCCTTATCTTTTTCTCTTTCGCTTCGCTCTTCCCTACGAGTTTAGCCTTTACTAATTTATCGTCGCCAATGAGCTTTATAGCCCGTTTTTGTATTGAGTTAAGGGCTTCAAGCTGATACTTAGCCAAACCATCGCAGAGATGACTGCAGTATTCCACAAATGACCGGACTTGTGCCTGACCGATCTGCCAAAGTAACAACTGATTTTCAAACTAAGTTTGAATGGCGTATCAATAGTAAAACGGATACCGACCGACAACTAGCAGGAGAACGCAGCGAGCCGGCAAAAGAAAGTTAAAACTAAACGTAAATTATTAAGATTATATCAATTAGTTAATCTATAAAAAGCTTAGAAAGTAATGGTCCTTTACAGGTGATTTGAGGATACCGAATTAATAATTTCAATGGAGTGAACAATGCACCTGGGTGATCATATTCCCAGGTGATCATAGGACGCTAAAGAGTATTCTATGATCACCCAGATGATCATACTGGAATAGACCAAATTTAGCAAATATATGAGAACCTGGGAGATAGTACGTGTTACTTAGATAAGTTGTATTTTAAGCGACTTTAGATAGACGATATTTTTTAAGCTCCTCCAAACAAAGTGGTGTTAATAAGTTTAATATTGTGTAGCATCTTCATTACCCCGTTTGATTTTATCAAAGCCTACATTCAGGTTTTTTGCTACATTGATTATAATTATTATGTTATATTCACATGGAGCCATCAATAAGTTTAGAACATCGTTGTTAACCGAACATCTCGGCGGGTGGTGGCTTCCAGCTGGGACGGATGACGCTACTGCAGGCGCCATGTTTGGAACTGCGTTTTAAAAGTGAAATAATCCTACTATACGTCTTTTTTTATCATCATTATTATAGGCTTTCATTTGACCACGGTGTCACGTGAGGGCAATATCACGACGCGATCGACGATGGAGCTCCCTTGCCTTAAAACTCCCAGATTCCCTATATCCCAGTCTGATTGTGAAATGAAAGGGAAGTTTGAATTTGTAAAAAGAATAATGTACTTTTTTCCTTGTGTTTTGGTTCCATACATGGTGTATTGAGCCAGTGTCAAGTATTGTAATGTTTCATCGTGTTATAGAATATTTCACGTAAAGTCAAGTCTTAATAGTTACAGTTTGGGTAGTCATAGTCCAGTCTAAGTCATGCCCTAGTAAAGTGGCAACTTTACTAGAAGTTTCTATGGAATTTTGGAAGCAACACGAAAAACCACGTTTCACCACATGGTTGATTGTGGTGACACATTATAAGTATCACTTGCCCACTAAAAAGCAACCAATTTTAAATATTAATAGGAAAACGCAAGTTTTGAAAAACATTACAATACAATGCAAAAACGTGAACATTTCCGCGTTGCGGCAAAACTCAAAAATAATGTACTTGGGTTGGGAACGTTGTGAATTTTCGCAGATTAGAGAAAAAAAATTGGCTATAACCACTATAACTACGAATTTGGATATTCATTCTTGGAAGTTGCGTGAGTTCCGTTCTATATCCATTTTTTTAGGTTTGTCTTCGTCCGTTTCGTTTAGGCATGGAAATGATTGCTACTTTAAAAATAATTATCATTTCATCATATGATTTATTTTAGTCACTGTGATTTCACCTGTGATTTTTCACAGCCTGTGATTATTCATTGCCTAATGAATTTATGATCAATGGTGATTGGCTGTGCTTTATGAAATGGAACAGAGATGTGATTCAGGACCGACCTAGTGAAGTTGCTACCTGCTACAAATGATTACAGTTAATCTGACGCTACTCTCTTAAGTTACACAAGATCATAGTTCACCGCTACACCACAATGTTAATAAAATTATACTCTTTGTTCTCAGTTTGTTTACTGAAGCATAAATAAAATTATATATTTTGATATTCACCGCTTATGCTACTCTCGTATTATGAAATTCGAATCCACGATTCAATTAAGTGTGATTATCACACTGTGATTTGTAGCAGAGTGCCTGACAAAAATTTTTTCACCTGCTCCTTGTGATTTGATCCATGCCTAGTTTCGTTTATTTCGCCAGTGTCATTCCTGTATTTAAGAGCTTAACATACGCCAATGACCTTGAGCGTTGGACACAAAGTTATTAATAAGAGCCACCTGGGGCGCCACACTCGCAGGTTTGACAATGAGCTAGAGTTTGTCAAAGATAAAAACAATTTCAGATGAAACTCCGTGAAAAATATATCTACCTATTATAATAATATTATGGTGCCCGGTTTATTACTTATATAATATATCATCTATATTACTTATAATAAAATTGTAACAGGTCCAAACCTGTACACTGAAGATAATATATTGTTTTTTTTTATGGGCTCCATTTTGATTGCCCTGATAGCTCAGTTGGTAGTAGCTCTGCCTTCTGAACTATATGTTGTGGGTTCAATTCCCACCTGGGACAAACATCTGTGTGATGAACATCGATGTTTGTTCTGGTGCTGGGTGTTGTATTGTATTCTGTGTATGTATTTACAATCAAAAAAAGTATCTAAGTATACATTTTTTAATTTTTGTCAGTCTGTCTGTCTGTATCTTGGCTGAGCATTTCGCCGAAACTACTGAATGGATTCGTATGAAACTTGGCATGATTTGAGTTTATATTACGAAGTACGCTATAGCATATACCTACTTTTAATCCCGAAATTCAGCACGGGTTCCTCGGGAGAGGGGATAAAAGTAAAAATATGTACTTAGTTGTAATTCCTCCTCCTATCCTATCCTATACTATGGGAAAGAGAGAAGAGAGGGGGAAAGATGATAGGTGGCGCACCTGCCTCTATTCGGCGTTTCATCCATTCATCCTGTTCCCTTATCTTTTCCCTCTTCCTTAGGAGATAAGGCGTAAAAATAAATAATTAACCCGTGCGAAGCTGGGGTGGTTTAGCTAGTAGCTAGAAAACCGGGAGCCCACCTTTGGACTAGCTTCGTTCGCAGGTACAGCAGGTTCGTTCTGGGATAGGTAATCGTGAGTAGCATATAAAATAGGGCATTACCTACCTACCGTGAGTTGATTGATAATGATGACACGTCAACTTGTACAATCAAAATAAACAATCGTCGTTATGTTAGAGACTTTGGTCGGCCTAAAAACTCTGATATCAGCTAGGGATAAATCACTCAACCTACTCTAAACACATAATTTCTAGCACAAGCAGGGCTGTCCAACCAACGGCCCGCTGAAAAATGTACTTTACGAGTTGCTAGTACAAAGTTGTCTGACGTACCTACTTAGTACAAAGTTGTTAAAAATATATTGGACTACAAATAGAACTAGCGACGTATTTATCTCGTCAATCTCTTGCTGATTTTGCTAATATATACAATTAAAAATTGCGCTTGTGTTTAATACATAAAAAAATATTATTTTGGAGGCTTGCATTAAATAAAATTAAGCGAGATGATTTTAAAATATATTTTACAAAATACAATCAATCGTAACACTTTTTAAACTTTTGTGACTTTAACTCATATTATTAGGTTGGGGAAAAAGTCTTTTCGCATTATAGTAAGTATGAACTTGTAATAAAATCTCTTTGGCTATACTATTTGTATCTGGCTGGTTTTATCATTAAAAGTTTAAATTTTAAAGAAGATAATTCCATATTCAAATTAGGAAAATGTGTGATTTTTATTTGTTTTTCGTACTGTGAAGATGAGTGAATCTAATGAAGAAACTCGATACATTTTAAAATTTTACTACAAAAAACATGGACCTAACAAAAAAAGAAGGACGGAGTCCCAATTGATCCCGAACCGAGGTACCCTTAAGAAGATGGAACGCTAATAAGTACAAGCGGACACGCACACACTCACATCATAGGAAGTCTATCGCCTGCCATTACTGCTCCGGACGTCGCCCAAGACGCTTAGAAAAAAAAAATGCCGTCTTGCGTTGTGAAAAGTTGTCGGAATCATAGCAGTATGATAAAAAAAACTCAGGGGATCACTTTTCACAAGTAAGCTTGTTATTATTCCACTAATTTTTTGCTTTTTCGATAAAATTATTGAGATGCAATCAATGCACAAAACCAGCTTAGTGTCGCCAACAATCAAACTTGCAAATTACCCGGAAGTGTGGGAGAATGACGAAATTGTGTTCGAATACAAGTTATTCACATATATTGATCATAATTAGAGAACTGACTATATGCAAATGCATATTTCCATTATGCATATTATGCATGTGTTGGCCTTTTTCAGGTTAATAAATATTTTACCTGT
This sequence comes from Ennomos quercinarius, assembly GCA_910589525.2. Taxonomy (NCBI): domain Eukaryota; kingdom Metazoa; phylum Arthropoda; class Insecta; order Lepidoptera; family Geometridae; genus Ennomos; species Ennomos quercinarius. The sequence continues at coordinate 8,029,766 of OU342510.1, forward strand.
AATGGACCTACTAATCGTGCATATTTGGGCAGGTTTTCTTTAACGTAAAAAAAGTAAAGTGTCGTGAAATTTATTAATAGATACTTACTTTTAAAAATTAAGACGTGTTTTTGACTTTTTTGGTTGGCAAACTGTCAGAAGAGCCATGATTGGTTGATACTTGATAGGTTGGTAGTGTTGGTACCATCAGCCAATCATGGATTGTCCCGCTCAAAAAAAATTGAGTTTGCTGGGGAGTCCAGCCATTACGAAAATGTCGAAAAAGCAGTTAATTCCCGTTGAGCAGCAGTGGCGTCAAGACATATGACACTTACTAGTATTGGAAGTTTGTATAAGAAATAACAAATATACATAATGGAAGATGCAAGTTTCATTTCAAAAGTAAAGTAGAAAAATACGATAGTGATGTGTTCATAAAACATTTTCAGCAAAAGCCTGGCTATAATTCTTTGTGCGAAATAAACAGTTTTATTGACTGACTAGCAGACCCGACCCGGTTAGTTAGTTTTACGCCCTAGCCCTGTCCAAAGGAAGAAAGAAATGGGAGAGGAAAAGCCTGAATGGAGGCAGGTGCGCTTCTGTTTACCATCATACATTCATCCTTTTCCCCTATCTTTTTCGCTCTCCCTTCCTCTTCCCTATAGCATAAAGGATAATATGGAGTGGCGTCAACTTCGTTGCTGACGATGTTTTATCGCAGTGTATGGATTACATCGCGCAGGTATAACTGTAACTACAAGGGCTGCACTGCCGAAGCTCACCGTACTATCGTACACCATGAAATTACCGCTAGGATTAAAAATTTAGTAATCTTTTGGCAACATCTGACTCTAAGCCTATACGATAAATAATGCACACCAGCTCTAGGTCATCGTAAAGTAGGTAGGTACCCTATAAGTTGCATCTAATATGGACAGACAGATACACAACAAACTAATCCTATATGGGTTCCATTTTCATACTGAAACGGAGCAAATATAGCATTAATAGCGTATAAAAGGATATATATATTTATGTCGTATTAGTTTTTTACAAATTCAGATAGGACTAACCCTGAGGGATGAAAAATAAAATGACATAAGTTATTAAATTTTGACTACCCTGTTACAAGATCGCGTAGCTTTTTGGTCATACAAAAAGTCACACCAACGTCAGATCTTTTTTTTGTCGGTTTCGGGTAATTTTCTTACATGGCAATTCTTTAATCCGTCACACATGTTTAGGTGTCCGCCATTGCTGTACGTCAGTTCGATGTCAATCAAAACTCATTCCTGTTTTTTTTAATTCTATGACAAAAACGGAAAAAATGCAAAGCAAGCCGCGAAAAAAAATTGCGATGTTTATGGACCTAGTGCAGTGTCTGTGAGAGTAGCACAAATTTGGTTTAAGCGTTTTCAATCCGGACATTTTGATGTCAAAGATGCACCTCGCTCTGGTCGCCCTATTACGGATAAAATGGATGCCATTTTTTAAAAAAAGTGGAGCAAGATCGGCATATCAGTAGTTACGACGTAGCTGAAGAACTGGGAATTGACCACAAAACAGTTTTGGCGCATTTGAAAAAAAATGGGTAGGTACACAAAAAAGCTCGATATTTGGGTCCCTCACGAGCTCACTGAAGGAAACCTAATGAACCGTGTACTCATCTGTGAATATTTATTACGACGTAATGAAACCGAACCATTTTTGAAGAAGCTGATAACTGGTGATGGTAACACGTTCAATTTTATAGATCAATAAAATTGACGAGACCACTTAAGTCAATGTTTTCTCCATACTGTAAACCGAAGAACATTGACCAATACTAACCCTAAACGATCAATAAAATTGATCAATCACAAAGATTGATCAATAAAATGTAACGTGTATGGGGCCTAACGCTAATTTAGTTCGACTGGAACCCTACCCTGCCAAAAGAGTTTAAAATACCTATACTGACCTTCTGTGCTAACGATCTATTATTGTTCCAAATACTTTTACTGACATTAAAGTCACTAAGAACTAATCAAATGGCTCTAAAACCGACTTTTTCGTATAGTCAATACCTATTTATTGGCTGTTTAATTGATAATTTTCATACAAATAAGAAAAACATGTAAAATATTTTATAAAAAACAGCAGCGCGTCCACCCGTTGGCACATGCCGGGGCAGACTAATTCACGCCCCGCCAAGGGCCTCGCCCTTGGCTCGCCGCAAAATAACGCAAAATATTACTAAACAGACTTAATTTTGGCTCTAAAAATAAAATGATCAATTGAGCTTGTATATTTTTAAATTTCCTATCCGAGGGTGTAAAAATATTTAATGACGCAATCTTCCTTTACGCGCCATTGTACACTGTGTGACTGGAAAGGCGTTCTAAAAGTATTTTTTTTATTCATAATGTACCTAGTAATCGAATATTTTGTTCAATTGATAAGTACAGGTGCAGAATGATCTTATTGGTGATATTTTTTTCATGTCTGTAGAATTCATAGGTTCTTCAGTATGATTAGTTAAAAAGACGCGTTTGGCCTATGTTAAAGGCTTAAGCTATGCTCACGCTATGCTATGCTAAGCTAGGAAAACGTAAATTATTTTATCTATGGCTTCCATTACCTATACATATTTGTGTTTGAAAAACAATTCAAAACAAAAAAGTGATGCATTCAATTATTTTGGCAAAATACTCCTACCACAACAAAAACCATTTTTTTCTGTGAAAAAAGGTTGTATTTATCAATTGTACATGTACATCCTCCGTTCCATTTTTGAATAAGAAAAAGCGTAGCATTGAATTTCTAAATTTAAATCCCTATTGCGAATTCGATATGTCCCGATCCCTGTTTGCCTCGGGCTTGTTTACATCGAGAGAGGTGCATCGAATGGAATGAGGATTATTCGGATCTTTCATTACCTAAGTGGTACTATGGATTAGGGGAGGTTGGTTCGCCAAAAAGAGAAAGAACATGTTAATGAAACCTCATTGCATTACTTTTGAATTCGGTTTCATCTGCAGGTGAGATACCAAACGGTGACCCAACAAAAATAATAATAATGAAGAACTAATTAATACCCTTTTAGTTTTGCAACCGGTAAGAAATGTTCGAAACTACAATATTGTTTGCAATTTCCGTATCTGATGGTTTCGTAAACCAGTAGGTAATGTAGGATATTTTTTCGGTTAGTACCTAGATATGTGGTGTGGGTTTACTAGGTGGTAGGACTTATCTGCAAAGTTCGTCTAGGTAGGTACCACCGCTTTGCTAGTTATTCTGCCGCCAAGCAGTAGTGTGCAAGCACTACCGTGTTCCGGTTTGAAGAGCATTGTAGCTAGTGAAATAACTGGGCAAGTGAGACTTTATGAACTGATCTCATAGTTTAGAAAACTTTTAGACTGTGTGATGTCTCAGGATGACGTGTGCAGTGCGCGGTGTCACGCGAAACTTTAATTTGGAGTTCCGAGTGACACTGCAATCTGTTATGGGTGGTCATGTTGCTAAACACCAGGCGAACGACTAGCTCGTCACGTCATTCGTTTACATAAAAAAAAATGTAGTTCTGTATTTCGTACCTATGCAAGTGCAAGTCAGAACATAAATAAAATACAAAAGCTAGAACGATTCGACTAAAATATTGTAATTAAGTAAGTACCTATTACCTAACCAGTGTTTGTAATAGAAAAAAAGAGATTGATATCTATATTAAAAGATAAAAGTAATTTCATTACAACAAATAGCTATTTTGAAGATCAAAGACAGAATTAGAATGTCCAAATAATATTACACAAAATAATTCTTGGTGAATAGTGTTGTGCCTAGCAAGAACGTTAAATGGTAAAAACGCCGTTACGTGATTTTTAGGAGAAAAAGAATAGTCATAAATGAATTATGTCCGTCTGTATTATAAATAGACAGCTCCTATGTTGGCCCTCTATGACATTCCTACTACAATGCATTTGAGTATGGCACAGAGGAATAATTAAATGCGAACTTGCAGTCGTTGCTTTGTATTATTTTTCAAAACTTGTGCTTTTGCCATTATTCATGCTTAAAATTGGTGGCGTTTTACACATCAAGTGCTGAATTACGAGCATGAGTGTAGGCAGGTGATATAATGTGGTGAAACGTGGTTTTCGTGTTGCTTCCAAAATTCCATAGAAGCTTCTAGTAAAGTGACCACTGCTTTAGTAGGGCATGACTTTGGCTGGATTATGACTAGATTATTGTACCCAGACTGTAACTAAGACTTGACTTTACGTGAAATATTCTATAACATGATGAAAATTACAATACTTAACACTGGCTAAATACACTATGTGCCGTGCCAAAATATAAGAAGAAAAAAAGTGCGCACTTAGAAGCTGTTAAACTTTAGTACAGACGGGCATTAAGATATTACTTACCTACTTTTAAAAAATGTATGTCACTGATTATGTGTAATGAACAATGATTTATGGTCAGTGTATTTCTGTTTTATTAAGTCATTCTTTTAATTTACACTGGAGTTGCAATTCATTACTTAGATGCCGTACAACAAAGGAACACAAATGTTGTGTTCAATAAAACCTCAGTATTCTTTCTTTGTACTGTCAGTGGTAGACCATGGAGGTGCAGTCATCACAATAGAAACTGTTTGGGTCATGCCTCTACACCACCAATTATGAACTTTTCAGACTCTGTCGTCCGTCTGCACTAAAGTCTGACAGCTCTTTAGTTCGCTCTTATCTTTCTAGGACGTACCGACGTACCCTATTGTGTTGCAGCAGGTATGTCATAGAAGGATATGTGCGAACTTAGGAGCTCTCAAACTTTAGTGGAGTATACCACAATAAGTCTTTACTCTACCAACAGGTACTGCGTATTCCATTATTCAGATTTTCTCTTCAGGTTTTTTATCGATACTTTTTAATCGACTAAGCCCATCCCTAATATTAAAAAATAAATCCCCATCGTGGGGCGGCTGGCTAATCAAGTGGTTGTTTAACGAAGTTCAGTGGGGATCGACCGTGGCGATACCAACTTTAGGGTTCATTACTTTTGCCTGTTTTGAAGGGGGTCGAATTGTTTTTTTTTCTTGGTGACGTTTTAGACGGTGGACATAAAGTGATAGGTGAATAGGATATTTACAAGAACGTAAGTTTTGTAGAGCACCAAAATGAAAAAAAAAATGAAATGAAATATATTTATTCATGACATACAAAAAAAAAAAAAAAAAAAAAAAAAAGTGGCTCGCTTGCGGCCACATACATATTAAATTATATGTTTTGTAACATTTTAATTTGCATTTGGACCCTCATCCCATCTGACGTCCAAAGCCGGGAACGCTACCGTGACAAGTGATCTCATCATCGTAATTATATCTTTCTCTTTTACAACCAACTAACGGGGTTTGTGGAGTCTCTATAAATCATTTTTATAGGTACCTACATAACATTATAGAAACTAACGTGAGTAGTATTCGTAACTACAACTAGTAAACGTCTAGCACTCACGTAATTTTAGTCGAATAACTCGACTAGTATTCAGGCAATATAGATGCCCATCTTCATGGTGTGTGGATGGTGTTCTGAATCTGAATCTTCCTGATTAGATATACCTACCTACCTACTTAGTATAGTTTTATGTTTCTGGTTTTGTGTTATCCAGCATCATTAGTTCAATAATAATTTTAGGTAGGTACATCACTAGCTTATGCTTATGCATAGTATTGTACGTCCGAAATGGATAAACTGTTGTTACCTAAATTTAACTTAAGACAATTTTTGTACACAGTTTTCACACAATAAATTTTATTCTTATTCTTATAAAAGTGAGTTCCAGCAGCAAGACTTCGTGCCTCATTTTGTTTTCACTAACTTCCAACATCATTGAAGGGTATCTAAGATTCTGTTATCCCAAAACTCTATCCAACCAAAACTTATCCACTTTGATAGATAAACTGTACAACTTTTTGATAATAACAGGAATTGTTAATAGCATCGTTGTTTACTTTTCGTTTCTGTAGAATTATAGAGAGATTAATTTTACCTCTTTGGTTCCGGTGTTATAACAATGCAACCTTTTCGCCACAAAAACGAAAAAAAAAAACATGAGCCTTTCTGCTAAAAAAGAAAACAACGTGTTCAAAATTCGAAAAACCACCGTAATTGACGACTATGGGGAGGCAAGGATGCGAGACAAAGACCACTTGAATCTTGAAATCACTGTCTATAGTGTTGGCTTATTATTTTCTTGGTCTTGTTCTATAGATGAGCTAGGGACATAAAACCTTTTTTCATGTAGGTGGGTAGTTGGGCACCTATGTCATCACGCTATGCTTCTCTTTTCAATTCGAATTTAAATTCATGATATTTTATCGGTTGCCACCAATTTTAAACATTAACACTAGAAAAAGCACAAGTTTTGAAAAATAATACAATGCAACGAACGTGAACTTTTCCACGTTTCCGCTAAAACCCCCTTATGGAAAGTTCATATCTGTCTTGTTCCTTTTCAATTGTACATCCCATCCCTAAAACATTACAACCAAATGCTTGAAATAACCTAACGCGACCAAATTGCCTGCCAGTACGCCTGGAATGCCTGGCCATAAAGAAAAAAGTAATATGGAGCGAAAAAGTCGTGATAGTTATTCAAAAAAGGAACGGTCGGCAATTACCGGCACGCGAGCGGGCAGTCGCGCGCCGAGCTGTCCGCTTCGCGTCCGCGACTGCGGCCGCATTCACAATGGTGTAAATCATTTTTACAGCGGTTGCAAGCACTTGCGTTTATTTATTGTTGCATTGTTTTGTTTTGTGCGTGCAGTCGAAAGCTTCTCCTTCTTTAGGAACTTTGGTTTGAGGTGGAACGTTTTACTAGCGCGGCAAATTCAAATTTTCTTGCGTTCTTCTGCCAATAATAGCTTAATTACTCAACGTGATTACATGAAAACTAATTTTGCGCAAATAAATAGAATGTATTAATAAATTACAATTAAAATTATCACCTACATATCATTGGTTTTGCGACAAATGGCAATAGACTGAAAAACTAAGATGAAATTTGTTTATTGCCATTTGTGCTAAGCCAATGATATCTAGGAGATACTTTTAATCGTAATTTGTTGATTCATTCTATTTCTTTACGTTAAATCATTTTTAATGTAATCACGTTTAGTAATTAAGCTATTATTGGCAAAAGAACGCAAGAACATTTGAATTTGCCCAGGACTGACCCATCTTGAACGAATTCGTCCATGGCTCAAATGTTATCTCACACTGGTATTTAGCCGTTCAATCCACACAGCCACCGCAGCCCTAGGTCATGACCGCCGCGAGTCTCCGACCACTATCCCTCCCCTCCGCCTCCTTGTATATCTGAACCCCTGGTACATGTTCACTTGAAAACCTCTACACAGAGAACTAGATTGTAAACTAATTCGTATACAAATATGAACTCTCAGCTATTTTCAAGCGGGTATCCTTCAATAAGCTTTAGTATTTTATATTAAAAATGTCAAATAGCAAAATTCTGCGATTCCTTCTCAATTATTTCAATTTTTGAATTCTGTTAAAGATAGCGGTCGCAAGAAGGTCGCAAAGAATAACCAAGGTAATTGTATAGATTGCAAATAATTGTAACTGATCTTCGTTTATTTTCTCGTCCATTTCTCCATACAGCCACCGCGTCCGCAGCTTTAGGTCGTGACCGCCGCGAGCCTCCGCTCCGACCACTATACCTCCCCTCCGCCTCCTTGTATTTCTGTAGCCCTGGTACTTGCCCATTTGGAAGCGTCAAATAGATACACCCACTCACTAACCTGTCTACATGCTCTGGTTTCACTTCTATAATATACCTACTACGCTGTACACAGACAGTCGCCTATTAAGGTGGAAAGTTACACTAGCGCGGCAAATTCAAATTTTCTTGCGTTCTCTTGCCAATAATAGCTTAATTACTCAACATGATTACATGAAAACTAATTTTGCGCAAAAAAATATAATGTATCAATAAATTACAATTAAAAGTATAACCTATTTATCATTGGTTTAGCGACAAATGGCAAAAGACTGAAAAACTAAGACGAAATTTGTTTATTGCCATTTGTCGCTAAACCAATGATATAGGAGATACTTTTAATCGTAATTTGTTGATACATTCTATTTCTTTACGTTAAATCACTTTTAATGTAATCACATTTAGTAATTAAGCTATTATTGGCAAAAGAACGTAAGAAAATTTGAATTTTCCGCGCTAGTGAAACGTTCCACCTTAAGCGTTGGTATACAAAAACTGTGTTTTTTTCAGCCATTTGGGTTTATTACCTTTGTTTATATTACATAAAGATCAATCTTATAACTAGTTACCAATAACTCAAAAAATGAATTTTAATCACACTTGGCAATACTGTTGAGAAAAATTTAAATTGTCAGATTATATCGACTGTATTTATATTGTTTTCACATTTTTCACCCTCAGTATCTACACTTGCATTTATTATTATTCGTAAACACACAATGGCTTCATAAAACGCAACTTTCATCCAGCCATTGTTGGCAAGTTATTACAGGGGGCCAGATTGTCTTACTCCAATATTCCTCTCGAAACAAAATACCTTCAGGCTACGCGGCCCCCTAAACACAACCCCAAGTTTTAACTCAAAAGACCCAGCAATGCTTCAACACTGGTCGAATATGTTCCAATTAAAAATAAAAAGTTCCTTTTTCGAATCTGACAGCGCGGGAAATGAGACGGTTGTAGCGCAGCAGGAGTTTGCATTGGCATAGACTAATAGAGTAGGTATATGCTCTTATCACAGATTAGAGAAAAAAACAGTTACTCTGTGGCTCTTATTCCAGGCGTGTGCTTTGTGATATTTTAGAAATAAGCCGATATAGCCACGGTCATCGATAATGGCCATAATAAATAGTGTGATAGCAAAAAGGAAAGTCTATCAATGTAATAAAAGTTCAAGAAAATTACTTTTTTTTATGTAATTGAATGACGTGACGAGCTAGTCGTTCACCTGGTGTTAAGCGACACGGCCGCCCATAACAGATTGCAGTGTCACTCGGAACTCTAAATTAAAGTTTCGCGTAACACCGCGCACTGCGCACGTCATCCTGAGACATCTCAGTCTAAAAAAGTTTTCTAGGCTGGGAGATCAGTTCGAAAGTCTCATTTGCCCAGTAATTTCACTAGCTACAATGCTCTAGTACTACTATTACGTAGGTAATAATTAATACTACAAGCAGCATTCATATCACAGCCTAGTAACATACCTAGCACTACACCAAAGATAACAACAACAGTAGAACAAAGTACCTAATACCTGCCTAAAAATGGTAGAGACAGAACTAACAAGTAGGTATCCAGAATAATGAAATATCTGTCTCATAAAAAAGACATTTAACAAATCAAGCCTGCATCACAATTCACCCTCGCAAAGGGTGCAAAACTGCAAACAAACAATGCGCTACGCCATGTGAGCAGAGGTCTTTCGGATTATTTTGTAGTTTGTGACTTGTGAGGGCTCAAAACTAATTCTTTTGATCACAATATTGCGAAAGAAATATGCATTGCACAAGGCTTTGTGGTTAGAGGCTTAAAATAACACGACTAATTCAAAAAGTCATTATTTCATACAACACTAGCCCCACCCCCAATTCTGGACGCTCATTGGTTGAAGGCAGCCGATGATTAACAAAGCAGTTTTGGCATGAACACGAAAAAGTTCACGTCATTGCATAGTATTATGTTTCAAAACTTGTGCTTTTTCCAGTGTTAGTGATTAAAGTTGGTGGTGTTTTACACATTACGAGCATGAGTGTGGGCAAGTGATATAATGTGGTGAAACGTAGTTTTTCTTTTCTTTAGATAGAAGCTAGTAAAGTTGCCACCACTTTACTAGGGCATGACTTTGACTAGAATATTTGACCCAGACTGTGACTAAGACTTGACTTAAACGTACGAGAAACCGGGGGTAAGTATTCGATAGCGATCTTATGCAACCGAAAATGTTAAAAAATATCCTTACTTAAAAGGTTAGAAGATACCGGGACAAATTATGTGTATAGTCTATTACACTGCCTGTGCCTATACGTGCCATCAGGTCCCTTCGAACGCATAGTTCGCTGATTTAACTAATAAGCACAAGCAGCTATGTCTAAAATTTTAGAATATTTTTAGTAATAGACGACCACAAAAAATGTTGTTGGTTTTCAATACTAGTATGAATAAAACAGCTGTTGTAACCACATACCTAGAATATTTTCATTACATCCTGCCTGGGTCTATGGTTGTAAGACCCCTCCCATACAGGTTCAATTTTACTGATCAATCTTTGTGATTTCAATGTGTTTCTGTTTACAGTATGGAGAAAACATTGACGGAAGTGGTTTCGACAATTTTATTGATCAATAAAATTGAACGTGTAATATGGGGGCCTTACAGTGTTTTATACATAATAATTGATCTATCGACATAGCTCTCCACTGTGGAGGCTGGTCTTTATCTTACACCATGAAATCAACGCATGGATTAAATTAAATAACGGGTGACCAGAATGCTGGTTTTTTTTAAATGAGATGTGTGGCAATCAAGCAGGTGGCCCACCTGATGGTAAGTGGTCACCGCCACCTATGGACATCTGCAACACCGAAGGCATTGCCGGTGCGTGGCCTACCCTTAGAGAAACACTTTCTTGAAGCTCCTCATACTGTAGTTTTGCGGAAAACCCTCAAGAGGAAGACCATTCCACATCTTTACAAGTTCGTGGAAGAAACGAGCGCAAGAATCGCGTCGTATGAGATTACCACGTTATTTTGTCCAAAAAATAAGCATTGCCATTCAATGTGGCCAATGCTGCCAAGTATAGTTCAGTGTTTAGGTCTAGTTTAGTTTAATATAATTATATGAGTTATTTAAGTTTTTACATCCAACAAACCTAGAATAACATCGTTATATATCAAGCTATTAGTCGCCTATCTAGCCAATCCTAAATAATCATTGTAGATTCTACCGAACTGGTTTCAGGTGAAATTGAAATCGAATTTTAATCAACTCAGGTAGGTTTCATTTTCACTTATTTATTTATACTGAAAAAGCGAAACCCCTGCTTTAACCATCGACATTTGCAAGAACTCTATTAGATCATTATCAATCATTATGTAGAAATTGTGACATGCTGTCAACCGTTTTGACCCCAGTCGAGGGTTGTAATGAACTCGCTCGGTAATTGTAGATAATCGTCACGAACCTCGATTGACTAAAGTCCGAAGAATCGATTTGTCCGTGTCCTACGTGCTAAAGATAATGGAAGCTAAGATACCCGCGGGAGTTCACGTTGTTGCATTGTGTTATTTTACAAAACTTGTGCTTTTTCCAGTGTTAATGTTTAAAATTGGTGGCGTTTTACGCATTAAGTGCTGAATTACAAGCATGAGTGTGGGCAAGTGATATAATGTCGTGAAACTTGGTTTTTCATGTTGCTTCCGAAATTCCATAGAAGCCTCTAGTATAGTTGCCACCACTTTACTAGGGCATGACTTAGACTGGATTATGACTACCTGACTTAGTCTGGACTATGACACTACCCTGACTGACTGTGACTAAGACTTGACTTTACTTGAAATATTCCATAATACGATGAAAAATTACAATACTTGACACTGGCTAAATACACTACCTATGTATAGGAAAAAAAAAGATACCCGAGTTACACTAGTAGTCCTGCAAACGGTAGACCTCGGCGTGCATAAAAGTTTTTGCAACAATAATTGTGTTCAGTCTGTGCATAGTCACATCAGCCGAAAGACGTCAAACTACTGAACAAGCCTCCAGAAAACGCCACTCTGGACGCTTATCATAAGGGATTTGTCGTAATCACCACGCTTGGCAGGCGGCTTGGTGATCGCAGATTTTAATGTACTGAGGAGAATGCTGCTGTCCATTCTCTGGATATACCCTTTAGCCGGCTCTTACGGCACCCACAGGAAACGATGGGGTGGTCCAATTCGCAAACCGGGCAAATATGTAGCAGGCCAGTTTTAAATTGAAGAAGCGACCTATCCTAGCTAACGTAGGGCGGCGCCTTCAAAGTGAAAGTGTAGGGTGGTGGAAATATGCGACATCAGCCGTTGCCGTCGTCGCAACAAAATTGCACAATTGGTATCATTATGCGATTTGAACTGCATTGAATATTCACTGGAAGGTATCCACATAGCAGCAACTACTTTAATACGTAAGTACCTGCTATTACGCTTCTATTACTACTTAAGGCGACGGGTAGACCAAACAAGGTGTTTTTTGGTACGTTTTCTGGCGTAATTAGAACATGTGGAGCTTTGAATTTAATATAATATCATGTAATTCATTTCATTAAGACGTTTGTGATGACCGCAAACACAAGATTAATAAATATAGCTCTATAGGAAAAATCGCAAAACATTTGAATGTTCCGATTTTACTGAGCTTCTACCGAATATATTTTTACAAAAAATAAATTAGTGTATTCCTAACAAATATTCAGATGTCGCGATGACTCAATAACTTTGAAAAATACTATACAAAAATAGATATTAATTAAAACCGTCAAAATCAGTAATTTCTTGTGTTGTCTTTGTCGTAAGCGCCGCAATGAAGTGCAGACTGAATTAATATTTAAGACTACAACGTTAAGGTTGATGTTTCTTTGAACAGATTTGGACCTGCTTATCTGGCCCTACCCGTCACCTTAATCTGTACTTCTATTACAAAGTTGCTGTGCGAATCTGTGGTCATAGCATTTTATCATTGACTATAATTCCAGTTGACCAATGATACAACTTCCCCTCATACGAAAATTAGTGGTGTATTTCAATCACTAATTTCTAATAAATACTATGAATTTCTAATAAATCACGGGAACTCGTTGATGTTTTTTGTTCCATCCTGCTCTGTTCTTTGAATTTCGTATGACTTTGTCTCGTTTTGTTACCCCGCGCAGGTGAATCGTGTTTGTACGAGAAATTATGTTCACGAGCTATGAACGGGCTATAATCTTTGCATTTTATTATACGTTCAATGGAAAACATACAATTTTTTGGAAGGTACCGATATTCGATAACAATTTGAGATTATCGTTTAAAATATCAGATTATTTATAATCAGTACTTCTCAAGTTATTGTTTAAAAAAAACTGAGGCTAAATGACAATTAATGTGTGAAGCCTCATTGTGCTAATGACTGCCATAGAAAAAAAGATATATTTGGCGGGAACGCGGAAAAGTTCACGTCGTTGCATTTTTTTTCAAAACGTGTGCTTTTTTCAGTGTTAATGTTTAAAATTGGTGGCGTTTTACGCATTATGTGCTGAATTACGAGCAAGAGTATGGGCAAGTGATATAATGTAGTGAACCGTGGTTTTTCGTGTTGCTTTCAAAATTCCATAGAAGCTTCTAGTAATGTTGCCACCACTTTACTAGGTCATGTCTTAGGCTGGACTATGACTACCTGACTTAGACTGAACTATGACTACCCAGACTGTGATTGTGACTTGACTTTACGAGTTTACGTGAAGTATTCTCTAACACGATGAAAAATTACAATACTTGACACTGGCTAAATACACTATGCCTGGAGCCAAAATATAAGAAAAAAGGCATTGGTTTTTTTTCTTCAGGCTTCTAAAAATCTCTATTTAGAAGCCTGATTTTTACACATTTTTTTTTAATTTAATAAAATGAGAATTGGACCACTTCTCGTGTGTGCCATAAAAGACGGCTAAGGGAATATCCAGAGAATGGGCAGCTTTTCCTCGGTCCCTACATTAAAATCTTCTGCGATCACTAAGCCACCTGCCGAGCATGCTGGAGATTATGGCAAACCCACCGTAATGATAAAGGTCTAAAGTGGCATTATATGGGGGAGACCTGTGTTCGTCAGTATTAGTATTTATCTATTTATTATTATTATAAACCTATCAAATGAATTACTTAATCCGATTTTAGTTCCGTTATAAAGGCAATAAAAAAATTCATTACGATATTAACAAAATGGCGGCTGACGTCATTTCCTTTAATAATCAAACAAATCAAATTAAAACCTATAACTCGATAATAAATGCTAGGACATCAAACTCCGGAAATCATAGAACTGCGACTTGTAAATTGTATAATCATAGGTTGCGAGAAATAAATCAGTTAAAGGCAGTATTTAAGAAGAAAATTGGGGTTGCCATGTTAATAATTTTAGTTACCTACCTTTTTGAACCTTTAAGATCTCTTATGCGGAATCATGCTGCATATTAGATACTTTTTAGTAACATTACTTACTGCTAGTAAATAAAAAATAGGTACTTTTTTATGTAAATGAACGACGTGACGAGCTAGTCGTTCGCCTGATGTTAAGCGTCACAGCTGCCCATAACAGATTGCAGTATTACTCGGAACTCTAAATTAATATAGTTTTGCGTGACACTGCACTGCGCACGTCATCCTGAGACTTCACACAGTCTAGTAGTAAGATTACTAGACTGTGTGATCATAGTCTCATTTGCCCAGTAATTTCACTAGCTAACATGCCCTTCAAACCGGAATACAGTAGGTACATTATTTGTATCCTGCTAAGTTCTTGGAATCAGTTGTTATATCGATCTATACTTAGTTATTTTATCGATCAAGCGTCAAATAATACAAGCGGAATATTATGGTATCTACGTATGATGGCCGAGCCTGTATTTGCCGACCAACTATATAGGATGCTTTTGTTTACTTGGCCAACTACATGGCCAATTACGAGTATAGCGTCACCATGTTAGCTGCTTGTGTTTACTTGGTCAACTACATGGCCAATTACGAGTATAGCGTCACCATGTTAGCTGCTTGTGTTTACTTGGCCAACTACATGGCCAATTACGAGTATAGCGTCAACATGTTGGTGACGTTAGCTAAGGAGCCAATAAAGTGTGGCAGCCTTTTGTGATGGATTTGTATTTCTGCTCTATTACTTTTAAGTACTCTTCTTACTCCTTTCTTCCACTCGGAAGCATATAATTTTTTAAGTAATAAAATTTTGTTGAACACTTCATCTGCTGGACGGTACTTTTAAGCTAAACTGACTTTTAATGGAGTTTATAAAAATCAAAATAAATCGTGGTCCTCCGGGACGGAGCTTTGGGGATCGGGGTACTCCAGGAGTAACCGAATTAAAGTGCAGGCTGCTTATAGGTACGTACCTACTTCTACTCAATTTGTGCTCTACACATTCACTCTTCAATTTCTCTACTTCTACTCTGCTACCGCTCTACTCAATCATTTTTCATTTGTTTTCCAAGTCCAAAAACACTAACCAGGAAACGTCTTTAACTTAAAAAAGTCCTACTCATAATGACTCTTCAAAAAGTTTATGTAATTTTTCCCCAATTATTTACCACATTTTTGTGAAACACTTAAGCATGGCAACACCGAAGAAGGGTGAGACTGGAAAGCGATTAAAGATAATAAATTATATTTATCTAATCGTCGCATCGCACAGGACCGATAAAAAGCATGCGCGTGGGCTTCTAAACGCTACGAGACAGTTATTCCAATGTCTATAATATTCTAATGAGCAGTGGCGGCTGAACGGTTACGCGTGCGTCTTAAAACATACAGATGCCAAGTTTGAATCCTTTCGGGGTACAGTCGGTACATTAAACTTATTGCTATTTTCTTGTAGGTAGGTACCTACATTAGTTTTGAAATTCGAACAAACAACCGTAACAACACCGAAGACAAGTCGATGGCAGGCTTAGGATAGTGAAAAATCCTAAGTCTATGCCAGAGCTCAGGGTGCCGATTCTTGGTTTGTCGTACATGAGACGTGAAAAGGTCGAGTGAGAAGTAACAATCTTGTATGGACGTCATCTCGTGCTCGATATTCTTGGGAAATTTAGTCTTCTCTCTTCTGCTCCACTATTATGTGGGATTACCACCAATCAAAACTGGTTTGGTGGAAATTTTATAATAAACCTCAAAACTGAAAATCATTTGTGATCATACCATGACATTCTAGTATCAACTATTGGGCCAGGTTGTGTGGCAGATCAACGCTCAGTGTGCGAGTCATTATCCAGACAAAGGGAGTGACGCTCACTCTTTGTCTCTTTCTCTTTCTTTCCGAGAAAGGACTGAAAAGGCTTCTAAGGCCGCTTGTCCACCGCACCGTCACCGAGCCGTCACCCGAGAACGAGATGTCGTCATCGAAGTACATTGCTAGTAATGTACGTATCGCCGAAGTAGCCAGACATACATTACTAGCAATGTATATCTCTCTCCCATCTCGTTATACCGTTGTCGGGTCGGTATCGGCGAGCGGTGGACAAGCAGCCTAAGTCATCATTACTGTCGTCAGAGAAAAAACTAAGTAAATGTGGTTACGTAAATCAAAATTACACTATGATTTAGTTTGTGTTTATGAACAAACCTTTGAAAACATAAAAGAACCTATCCTAAAATATTTCTTGTAACCGGGCAATTTTTCTTCATAAGCTTTATCGATTAATAAAACTTCATTACATGATTTGGGCACACGCCAAAAGATTAACTTAGCACCGATTGTCCTTCCTCAGTTTAAAAAAAGAATGATGTCGATAATTTGGACTAAACACCGTCGTCGGTGGACACCTCGTGCAGTCCCTCGAGCCAAATTTTTACGAGTGCAGTGTTGTAAACTGAAAAGGCCATTGGCTTTTTGCACAAACTTACAAGTCTCTTACTGAACCTAAGTAGGTATACCTACTTGTATTTTTTAAACCCTCTGATGTTTTTCAACTGAGTTTATTTTGTTGCGTTTAGTCTGATGTAAAGTTGTAATACATTGTATAGCTTATTTTAAAATAGAGGAATCGAACACCAAAGACAAAAAGGTTTTTTTTCTCGTATGAATATTTTAAATCTTTAAGTTATACGGTTATACGAAACTTTACATATTAGAGCTCCAAACTGCAACTGTTATGGGTGGCCGTGTCGCTTAATATCAGGTGAACGACTAGTTCGTCACGCCATTCATGAACATAAAAAATGTATATTATTATTATTTCGCAATAATTTATGATCGAACCAAGAAATGAGCGCAAAAAAGTTTTTGTTTATGATAAAAGTAACAAGCCGGTTATATGTAGGTACATTAGGATTATGTGTTCCAATTAATTATACCTAATTACTTATAAGGTCAAAGCTTTTATAAGTTCACACACTTCAATAGTAGGTAATTAATAAGATACATAAATATAACTGTCTTTTATTTCTTCATTTTCATCCTTTGTCCATAAAATATAAGTAGGTACCTAATGTGCGTGAGACATAGGTATAGGTACTTATACTTACCGATGCTTAGATATTTCAATAACTCCAACTTTTACAAGACTTGTAAAACTTGATAAACCCGCCCTACCCATCAGAACCGCTGCAGGCATCGCACGCGCGCACTAAAATTACATTATACCTAATGTCTAATAATAAAACGGCTAATAATTAGGTTCGATCGGCCCGAATCGGCTCGATGCGCCGTTACTTGATAGTTATCGATCGGCCATTAGCGCGGATGCTTGGATTGTAGGACGACAGATGGGCGGGACTTGTTGATAGCTGATAGATAACTCATAAAGTACATGTCATCATTATAAGGCATTCCCAAAAGAGCACGCGACTTTAGAGCACTGCTAAAAAGAGCAAAAGTAACAGTAGTCAGAGACTGCCTGCCTAGCATGCGCACCGCGACAAAATTTTCTCGACACTTTCTTGTGAAAGACCGTGACATGACTATGGTAGCCCCTATCTAAGTCCGCTGAAATTCTGATATACAAATCACAATTTCTATAAAAGTAGATACCTCATCATCATCAACATGCCTGAAGTCTACTGATGAACATAGGCCTCCCCCACAGAGCGCCACTTTGAGCGGCTGCTTGCCTCCTGCATCCATCGGCTCTCCGCGGTTCTGAACATTTCGTCAGTTCACCCATTCGGGGGCCTACACTGTGCCTTCCGGTTCGTGGTCGCCACTCGAGAACCTTTCTTCCCCATAGGTTGTCAGTTCTACGAGCGATGTCGTCTGCCCATTGCCATTTTAACTATATATCGGTCACTTTGGTCCTCCTGCGCAACGAGCTATGCTCGTGGTGTTTTCCTGTAAAGATCCGAAATGAGTAGATACCAACGAGTTAAAAGTTGAAATTGATCACCTAAAAGAGCGTTCAATCACATTCCAAGAAGCCGTGTTCGCAAATCAACACTTTAAAAAAAGAAAATATTTTGGCGCCACGACATGCGCTCAAAGCTCGCCGCGGCGTTACAACTCTGAGCATAACACACTCAATAAATTATAGCCTCTAATCACCCCTAATTGGTACGAGTCGTGACCCAACTTAACCTTTCCTCCCAATAAGAACAAACTAATGCAAACATAATGATACAGTCCGGATTTTCGAGCACGCCGACACTTTTAATTTTGAATTTCGAACGTAAACTCTGCTTTTTTTCTCAACATTTTTTCTTAAGTTTTCGGCTGTGTTTTCGGCCAGTTCACCGGGACTGTAATTATCGTCGCGTTAAATATAAGGATAGAGATATTAATAGTTATGTTTGCTTTTTTCATGATTTATTTGGTTTTTGTTTTTAATTTATTTAGTTTTAGGTGAAATTAGTGGTTGTAATGGTTTTTGTGGGGTCGCTAATGGCTGTAAATGTGTGTGACCGAGGATTTAAGGTCGAGGGCGATTTTAAAGACTTGTGGCGCTTAATTGTAGTTTTTACATAAATAATGGCTTAGATAGTTAGTCAAGACCGAATCTTATGAGAATACTATTTATTTTATACCTATATATTATGTATAAATAATGTTTTTAGTTTTATTAAAATAGCTCGAAGGACCAACCTCCTTGAAAACCCTCCTGGCTTGAAGGACCAAAATTTACGTACTAAGCAGTTTTTAACTTCATAAAATACATCAAACTTGCATCAAATATTACAATAATCGGCTATTCAAACAAGAGTCCATCAACCCCCTCAGATATCATCCCTATAAATCATTTAGCATATTTTATAGCAAGTTTAGATAGAGGCGAGATTTGCATACCCTCTTGGCAACCCTTAGTAGCACGCGAAGAAAAGGTTGACCACGATAATTTGTTTGTGCTTATAGTTTTGTAAACGCTTGGCTCTCGTATGCACTTATCTAAGTTACTAATAATACATTTAGCAGTTCAAGACGTCATCAATGTGGGTCTCGACTGAAAATCAGTTATTAAATCCTACGACTTTAATTGCATGCTGAGTCGGGACATATATATATCATGACGTCACGCAACGTTATATTCATAGTGCCTTTCTTTTGTTGTGATTTGTCTTGTTTAAATGCCTACTTGTAAAAATGTAATGTTGTGTGATGTCTTGAACCTGAATAAATGTATTTTCTTTCTTTCTTTCTTACATTATGATATTATATTACATTTTTAGCCATAAAAACATTGTATTTATGTTTTTAAAATGCGCGCAATTAGAAAAGCAGTTCTGAAAATAGCTAAAGAAAATTATTTTCACCTCACTAGCTCGGAAAAGTTCTCTTTGTCATTCAAAATCTGGACGCAAAAACGCATTTTACTCGCTAGCGTGGAAAGTATCTTTAAAATTCGAACGTTTCTATTCAATAATTTTCTCGTCAAGAATTGAGGATTTAATCACAGATCTGCCCGAATTTAACCTTCTTGATATCGCCAGTCCACTGAAAGCTCATTAATACCACAGACTACCTCCTAAAAGATACCATCTTTTTCTCGTTCACCAACCTCATTTCTAGTATAATCGCACTGTCCAAGCACCAAAGAGTATAAAACCAATACGCTATCTAGCACGGCAACTGCATGGAAAATGGATGGAAAACACTTTTTCTTTAATTTTCCATTAATCACGTGACGAGCTAGTCGTTTACCTGATGTCAAGCGTTACCGCCACCCATAACTAAATTAATAAGCTAAAAACTAATCTTTTCTTAGCCTTTTAGCTACTTTTCTTACATTTTCCTCGCTGTAGTGAGGTGAAAAGTTGTGTGTTGCACTCGGCAGCAAAGTTTTTCTGCGTCTCGTACTTTTGAAACTTCACTTCACTTTTGAAACTTCATTTGAACCACTTGCTACGCTCGTGGTTCAATCCTAGGATCCTTCGCTTGCTCAGGTTTCAATTCAAGTACTCGTGCCAAAAACCAACTTTGCAGCCTAGTATAACAAATAACTATTATTTATCTACTTAATCCACCAATATGTCGATAGTATGTGTGGAAGTGCGACAACAATAGGAACGTCTTCTCTTTTCAGATCTTTTCTTTAAGGCGAGGCTTTTCCGGATCTTTAGGTATTTTACGCTGCCTCAAGCCGCACTTTTTGAGCGCACGACGTATTCATTTACGCGACCCAAAAGTTGTGTGCGATGCGCCGCGCGCACTTGTTTCGCTCGTTAGCCACGTTATGTAACTCAGTAGCGGAGCTCAAGTCGCTTTGAGAATAGAGTTAGCTTATGTTCTGGATTGACATAATAATATAATAAATGTGAACCTACCGTTATTTTATTAGATAAAAAATACGTATGAGATACAACCGTGTTTTTAATGCTATTTTTGGTTATTATTATTATTGTAATATCTACCCAGTCCCATGGTAATAACGACTTCAATTACCTTATTTCCATTAGGTAGGTATAATAATGATGAATGGTACGATTAAAATGTTATAATGTTAAAAAAAGTACATGATGCAGGTATAATTTTGAACAATTTTTTTTTCATGTAAACTAATAGCTGCATGTTGATTGATTATGATAAACACAAGAAAGCCTTCTTAACAGAAAAAACACCTGCCGTCACTTCCACACATCTATCCACATCAGCTGCTTGCCCATAGCTGTTAACACTGTTTCTCACTTGCCCAGGCCTGCCCAATTTTGCCCACACGTGCCTACTTTTGCGCTAGACATGAGCGCCGCGCCGGCGCGCCGCCGCCGCCGTCTATTTTCCTGCGCCGCCGCCGCCGTAACACGAACGCTCACCTGCCCATAGCTTTTTCACACTTGCACACACCTGCTTACGCTTGCCCACGCCTGTCCGCATTTGCCCACACAAACTGCCTATTAGCCCATGCCTGCTAACACATTTTCAAACTTGCCCACACCTGCCTACTTTTGCCCACATCAGCCCAGCTGCCCATAGCTTTTTCACACTTGCCCCCACCTGTCCCCACCAGCCGCTCACCTGCCCATAGCTTTTTCACACTTGCCCACCCCTGCTTACGCTTGCTCACGCCTGTCCACATTTGCCCACACAAACTGCCTATTAGCCCATGCCTGCTAACACATTTTCAAACTTGCCCAAACCTGGATACTTTTGCCCACATCAGCTCAGCTGCCCATAGCTTTTTCACACTAGCCCCCACCTGTCCCCACCAGCCGCTCACCTGCCCATGGCTTTTTCACACTTGCACATACCTGCTTACGCTTGCCCACGCCTGTCCACATTTGCCCACACAAACTGCCTATTAGCCCATGCCTGCTAACACATTTTCAAACTTGCCCAAACCTGGGTACTTTTGCCCACATCAGCCCAGCTGCCCATAGCTTTTTCACACTTGCCCCCACCTGTCCCCACCAGTAGCTCAACTGCCCGTGGCTTTTTCACACTTGCCCCCACCTGTCCCCACCAGCCGCTCACCTGCCCATGGCTTTTTCACACTTGCACATACCTGCTTACGCTTGCCCACGCCTGTCCACATTTGCCCACACAAACTGCCTATTAGCCCATGCCTGCTAACACATTTTCAAACTTGCCCAAACCTGGATACTTTTACCCACATCAGCCCAGCTGCCCATAGCTTTTTCACACTAGCCCCCACCTGTCCCCACCAGCCGCTCACCTGCCCATGGCTTTTTCACACTTGCACATACCTGCTTACGCTTGCCCACGCCTGTCCACATTTGCCCACACAAACTGCCTATTAGCCCATGCCCATAAAATTTACGATTAGTGTACCTTCGCGTCGTAGAGCGCAAAAATTTGGCATACGTCCGGCGTCGACGGGCTCTGCGAGCGGACTGGCGGCCCCGAAAACGCGCTCGGATGCCATGACTCCAAGATATAAATTCATATAAAATTACCGTATTAACTTTTTAACATTTTTATTAATGATTTAAATTTTTTGATCAATACATAATGCATTAAAAATTATTTAAATAATACGATTCGTATAAAACAAGTCGAATAGTCATTTCAAAAAATGTAAGATAGAGGTAACTTTGGATTTTTTTTCGATCGAGTGAAGTTATTCCTTTTATGTATAAGTTTTATGGTTTAACTCAAAGACATCCTTAAGAATAACATATATTTTTTTCATATCTAAAAGTGTGGTTTATCTCAGAGAAAAGTCTGTTCTTACAAGGGCGTTTTTGGGCCAGTCTCGCCTTAATGACATCCGTAATCCGTATTACTTAAACTGAAACTGCAAAAATACTATCCAACATGTTATTTCATGTTAAAATTGAAATAAGCTGTTGACTGGGCAGAATTAAGAGTTAGATGATTGACCAACCATCTAACTCTTAATTCTGTTACGCGATATTTCTTAATTTTGTTTATTTATTTACTCTTTATTTATGTTGTAATAACATGCATAATACGCACATGAATATTTAATTTTTATTTTGATTATCGGATATGCTCGATACCTGGTCGAGAAATTGACAAACAGTCGGATACTTATTTATTTATTTAATATTTATTTTTTAATTTATGATGCTAAGGTATCTACTTCAAATAATAACAAAATTATTTGCAAATGCATGTACGTATAGTACTTATTTTCTTTGGTTTGCTTCTATCTTGTTTTATGACCACACGCGTAATCGCGTAGGTGTCTGTTAACGTGATTTAAAATAAAAGTAGACTATAGGAAGATCTGAACCCTATATTACGTCTTATCGTGGTCACACTATTCATCCTCTTAAAGCGTCATACAACGTACAAACCACTAGGGTCGCCACGCATTACTAATTGAGCCATTTCACAGATAAGTAGATAAAACACGCGCAGGGGCAACCCTAAATTATGCGTATTATTTGCATATAATAACTATGGGGGCGACATATTTATTTATTTCCTTCAAAATGAGGTAACAATTTGTAAATAATACGCAGAAATCATCTTTATTTTCTCGCTCTTAAAACTGAAATTCTGTTGATTTTCTAAAGTGGTTGCGTCATTTTTTGGTTTGTAGAAAGGTGCCCAAAGGGAATCGAACTTGCGACAATACCGCACGATAACACAGTTATGCAGATATCGTAATGATGCTGGTTTGGCGTGTTTTAATAGTCTTACTGCGGTGCGGTTATTTAGGCTTTTATCTTGGGAGTTTGGGACAGTCATTTGAAATCGATAGGGTGATTAATATTATAGTGTAGCATCATTGTAGTTTTTTCTTCTTTCTTTTTTATGTAAATTAATGACGTGACGAGCTAGTCGTTTACCTAATGCTAAGTGTCACGGCTGCCCATAACAGATTGCAGTATCACTCAGAACTCTAAATTAATATAGTTCTGCGTGACACTGCACTGCGCACGTCATCCTGAGACTTCACACAGTCTATTAATACTAAAGATTACTATTATAGACTATGAGACTATGATCTGATCACACAGTTTAGTAATCTTTAGTATTAATAGACTGTGTGATCAGATCATAGTCGCATTTGCCCAGTAATTTCACTAGCTACAATGCCTTTCAAACCGGAATACCGTAGTGCTTGCACACTACTGCTTGGCGGCAGAATAACTGGCAAAGCGGTGGTACCTACCTAGACGAACTTTGCAGAAAAGTCCTACTGCCTAGTAAAGGGGGTTGCATTGTTATGTTAACAAAACCTCTTTGTTTATGTTCCATCGTTGGTTTTAGAAAGGAGATTGCATTGTTTCTTAGAAATTGGGACTGGAACAGGACTGTAATGGGATTAGACCAAGATTGGAATGACAAAAGATCGGGACGAAAACGAGCAACCTACATAACCAGGACAGGAGCGGGAACAAATGGTTAAAAAATTTAACATAGGGCGGGAATAAAAGTGGAAGCTTGTATGCATATATAACTGTAAGTACAACATTATAAAAACGTTCAAATTACTAATACTATGTTAATATTGTTACTAATGTTAATCCAGTATATAAGCTATGTCTATTCCAAATTTCATCCAAATCTGTCCAGCTGTTTGAGCGTGAAGGAGTAACAAACATACACACAGACACACAAACCCACATACAAACTTTCGTCTTTATAATATTAGTGTGATTGAATTAACCCAAAGCCACCTAAAACCAAAGAGGTATATGTACTACGTACTAGAGAAGCTATTCAAAGCACAAATAGTTGTCATTTTTTGTATAATTAAACTAAAATCCGCTACAGCGCTTTACGAGATTAAATCGTCTAACCAACGATCACAACACGCAGCGCTAGTGCCATAGCACATTCGGATCATAATTTTTACTGCTATTCACTGCTGCACGTGCAGTCGCTTTGAGAGCTGAGCAACGTATGAGCGAGAAGATGCTCATTGGCATATTTGCAGTGGTTGACAATGCAAGTTAGAGATGTCCTGTCTGGTGTATACATAGAAGTCTTTGCCTAAAACCAAAAATTCTGCCATGAATTAGTATGCCCTACAGGGCTTCACTAAACCAGCTTTACCCCAAGTGAGGGCACTAACAGGCTTACCCAAAACTCTCTCAAGAGTTACTAGTCTCCCAAGAGAATATCCATTCACCCTGGGAACGGAGGAGTGAATATTGGATAGCCCGTGATGAAGCTGAGAACAAAAATCAACACTTGTGCTGAGCTGTTCGTTGACTGATGTTGGTATGATTTTGGATGTGGTATAGTAGTTTTTTTTTTATAATTTGGTTTGGCGCGAGGTTTGTGTTCAGCCAGATTCAAGTATTTTTAACTTGATATAGAATAGAATAGAATAGAATAGAAGATAATTTATTCAACTTCACAATACTTACACAATACACAATAAAAAATAACAAACAAGGAGCTTACTTAATTTTATGTTACTGTGCATATAGATAACTATTAAAAGAAAAATGATTTTCGTGGTTGAAAGGGCGTTCAGCTCAGCATAAATGTCAAGCACCTTCCCTCGGTACCAGACGCTGATTTTCAGCTGAAACCCCGCGGATAAATTTTGCAAACGGATAAAAAAAGAAATACTAAATAACATTAAAAATTATTTAAATACACGCATAAATAATATACATATAATTATAAACAATAACACATAATAAATACACATATCAGTACTTAATATAGTAATAGATATAAAAGTTTAAATATAAGCTGGATTAGGATGGCTGGATTTTTTGGCTGGATATATTTTTTAACAAGGAATAGCGATGAGCTGAGAGTGGGGCCATTTGGATACGGGCAGCGGAACCCTCGAGGACAGAGGCTGGCTGACTTCATGGAGAAGGAAGCTGCAGTCTTCAGTTGATATGTCAGCCTACGGTGAACTCAATAGACGAATCTGGAGTTCCTTGCGACACGACTTGCGTGCTCTTAGTACTTCACGTATTGAGGCCGCAATTGAGCGGAACCAAGGCTCTAAAGTGTTCGCAAAGGATTCGTCTATTGGGCAACACCAAATGACAAAACTGAAGACCGAAAATGGTAGCGTCATTTCATCCAAGCCTGAGATTCTGAGAGAGATCGAGAACTTCTATGGACAGTTATACACCTCGACACGTAAGCCCGCTACTAACACAGCTCAGGACATCAGAGCCAAGTTAGTCCGACACTATACCGAAGATATCCCGGACGTCAGCCTGTACGAGATTAGAATGGCCCTCAAACAGCTTAAAAACAACAAGGCACCAGGTGAAGATGGAATTACGACCGAACTTCTGAGAGCGGGTGGTAGACCGGTACTTTTAGTCCTCCAGAAGTTATTTAATTCTGTCATCCTTGAAGGTATAACGCCAGAGGCATGGCACAAGAGCGTGGTGGTGCTCTTCTTCAAAAAAGGCGATAACACCTTATTGAAGAACTATAGGCCCATCTCGCTCTTGAGTCATGTGTATAAGCTGTTTTCGAGAGTCATTACGAATCGTCTCGCACGCAGGTTTGATGAATTCCAGCCTCCCGAACAAGCCGGTTTCCGAAAAGGCTTTAGCACCATAGACCACATCCATACGCTGCGCCAGATTATACAGAAGACCGAAGAGTATAATCGGCCGTTATGCCTAGCGTTTGTGGACTATGAGAAAGCCTTCGATTCAATCGAGACTTGGGCGGTGCTGCAGTCCTTGCAGCGATGCCAAATTGACTATAGGTATATCGAAGTTTTGAAGTGTTTGTACAGTAAGGCCACTATGTCAGTCCGACTACAGGACCAGAGTACGGAACAAATTCCATTGCAAAGAGGCGTGAGACAGGGAGACGTTATTTCTCCGAAACTGTTCACAAACGCATTGGAGGATGTTTTCAAGCTCTTGGAGTGGAAAAGATCTGGCATCAACATAAATGGCGAGTACATCACTAACCTTCGTTTTGCCGATGATATAGTCATAATGGCGGAATCGCTCGAGGACCTTAGCACCATGCTCAACGACCTCAGTAGAGTCTCCCAGCAGGTTGGTCTTAAGATGAATATGGACAAGACAAAGATCATGTCTAATGCTCATGTTCCACCTATACCGGTAATTGTTGGGAACGATACTCTCGAAGTTGTCGACAAGTATGTCTACCTAGGACAGATTGTCCAATTAGGTAGGTCCAACTTCGACAAAGAGGTGGCGCGAAGAATCCAACTCGGCTGGGCAGCGTTCGGGAAGCTTCGTCCTATCTTTTCGTCCAAAATACCGCAGAGCCTGAAAACGAAAGTTTTCAATCAGTGTGTGTTGCCAGTGATGACTTATGGAACTGAGACATGGTCTCTTACTGTTGGCCTCATTAGTAAGCTCAAAGTCGCGCAGCGAGCTATGGAGCGAGCTATGCTCGGTGTTTCCCTGCGAGATAAGCTCCGGAACGAGGAGATCCGCAGGAGAACTAAAGTGACCGATATAGCTCTTAGAGTTAGTAAGTTGAAGTGGCAATGGGCAGGCCACATCGCTCGTAGAACTGACAACCGATGGGGAAGAAAGGTTCTCGAGTGGCGACCACGAACCGGAAGACGCAGCGTAGGCCGGCCCCCCACTCGGTGGACCGACGACCTGGTGAAAGCCGCGGGGAGCCGATGGATGCAGGAGGCGAGCAGCCGCTCAAGGTGGCGTGCTCTGGGGGAGGCCTATGTTCAGCAGTGGACGTCTTCAGGCTGTTGATGATGATGATGATGATTTTTTAACAGTTCCGTTTTTTTGCGGTTTGTGTATTAAATTTATCCTTATTAGTTTTTTAATGTTTGAGTTTTATAGTGTGGGTAAATCAGTGTTCTTTTTAGTGTATTGCTAGTTTTGCAGTAAAAAGGGAATAACGCTCACACCTTTTTTGCATTTTTTAATTTTTTGTAATTTTTAAGCATAATTGTCATTGGGCGATCAAATGCTAGACAAGTCTGATTTCAAAAAATTACCTTTACATTACTATGTCATACTTAATACAATTTTGTAATTTTGTTTTAGTTCTGTTTTGTTTATTATAATATAAGCTCTTCATCATCATCGTCATCATCATTCGTCTGAAAATGTTGAATATAGCACTCCCCATAAGTAACTCGTTTTTATATTTCTTTTGTTCAATAAATTTTATGTTGATTTTGTAATTGATGTGATACCGGTAATAAAAATATTTATTTTATTTGAGTCTTGTTAACTTCTCTCTAGTCTAGATTATAATACCATATCATTATTGATTTTAAGTGAATAATCTTACACCAAATCTCAACAAGCCCAACTGTGCTCAAATGCCGTATCCACGCGACGCTCTCCTCACCCCGGATTATGTCAACGTCAAGTGTCACTCAACGTGTTGACATAACAGATCACATACAAGATGGCTGCCGGATGAATGAATGCAGAATTATTGCTTTATTAGCCGCTCTATGGTACTGTTTGTTTTAGTTATTGAGCTCTGGACTTATTGCCCATTGCCCTTACATTTTACACATTTGTTCATATAACTTCTTTCTCTCTCTATTAATATTAGAGTGCAAGAAAAGTTTCAATGTTTGACGACACTATTTTCCTATTGACATTTTGTCTTGGCCGAATCAATGAAACTACACATGGGGATTTTTGGCGGGAACGCGAAAAAGTTCACGTCGTTGCATTGTATTATTTTTCAAAAGTTATGCTTTTCCAGTTGCCACCACTTTACTAGGGCATGACTTAGACTGGACTATGACTATCTGACTAAGACTGGACTATGACTACCCAGACTGTGACTAAGATTGATGAAAATTACGATACTATATTACTGCTATGTACAACGGATGGGGAAGAAAGGTTCTCGAGTGGCGACCACGAACCGGAAGACGCAGCGTAGGCCGGCCCCCCACTCGGTGGATCGACGATCTGGTGAAAATCGCAAGAGCGGTTGGATGCAGGAGTCGAGCAGCCGCTCAAAGTGGTGCTCTGTGGGGGAGGCCTATGTTAAGCAGTGGACGTCTTCAGGCTGTTGATGATGAATAGCCTTCCTACTAGGGTTCGCTGTCTCAGGCACAGAATATGTCTCAGGGGGACTATTTCTCTTCCAAACATTCTAATTAATTACTCGTAGTTGTATCAATTCAATAGGTTATACATACGTAATTAGGCAAGCCGCGGGGAGCCGATGGATGCAGGAGGCGAGCAGCCGCTTAAGGTGGCGTGCTCTCGGGAGGCCTATGTTCAGCAGTGGACGTCTTCAGGCTGTTGATGATGATGATGATGATGAATTAGGTAGGTAGATATAGGTACTTAGGGTAAACGTACTTATAATCCTTAGTACAAGCCACTTTACTTACCATCTGACCAACCTTATTAATCCAAAGACCCTTCAAGTAGGTATCAAACTGAAGTTAATAAAGGGAACACCGGAGTAAACACGGTCACGTGACCACCCGCCGGCAGTCACGTGGCCAGCCATAGACAACAAAGACTGCTGTCTGTGGCCCGCGATGATCTTTGGCGCGCGAAATTGTCTATGGTGCGTTTCGCGCGCATTTTTATGTCATTTCTAATTTTCCGAAAAAAAAAAAAGAAAAGATGCTGCTGCTATCTATAGCGAATCACCACTATAGAGAGCCAGAAAGCACTGCTTACCGAATTTCTGTAAGCAGTGCTTCCTGGTAGGTTTTTATTTTGTTATTGTCTTTGCTTGGAAAAGATAGGAAAATATTATTAGGTAGGTATCTAGGTACGTGTAGAAAACTTCTACACGTACCTAGATGTGACGCTGGATTTATAGTCAACTAGCTGCGCCCCGCGGTTTCACCCGCGAATAAAAAGTAACCTATGTTTTAATCCAGTATATAAGCTATCTATATTCCAAATTTCATCTAAATCCGTCCAGCCGTTTGAGCGTGAAGGAGTAACAAACATACGCACATACACACAAACTTTCGTCTTTATAATATTAGTGTGATGATGTGACGTAAGAGTTTAGAAACCAAGTTTGATTTTGGTTTTGTTTCAATGTCACTACGTTATTTTGGTACTTATGTGCTTTTATGTTATTTTGTGTGATGCGTTTAGCACGGATTCTATGATGGATCCGTGATAAACGCGTATCCTAAACTTAACCCAAACTTACTTAAGTACCTCCTTAGGTACGTAAGTATACCTATGCAAATATATAGGTAAGTAACCAAAGAAATAAAACTACATAAGAAGGAACTTCTAATCTAAAAAACTAGGGGTGTCTTTTTTAGTAATTGATCTAACGCGCCAGGAACGCAATTTTCATTGTGTTATTTCTTTATCGAAACAAACAATGCAAAAAGTTAATCTAAGCATTATTTATTATTAATAAAAATATTACTAATGCCTACTTACATGCAGGGGGGAGGGGGTGTAAATAGTCCAGCACCAAGCGCGGTAATTAACGGTAGGAAGATATTATAGGTGCATGGAATTCATCATCTAAAGAAAAGAGCACAAGTTGGTCTTGTATCGTATGCTTATGTGTTTTACCAGCATATCCAACATGGTATCACGTAGGTAGGAACTATACTAGGTAGGTACTTCGGTAGTATAGTCAATGCGGTTCGTACCAACTACTTACCTAACCCTATCGTACAGCATATTATAGAACCGCAGGCTAGCTACTAAAACTTTCAAACATTGACCTTTAAGCTGTGAAATCTCAATCTATAATGTGATTAATTATCTAGAACAACTATAATTAAAGTTGTAATCATAATCACTGCCAACTCCTAAATGGATTACAAAGATTAGAATATGATGTTGAGATCAGATGATCATACAGTTCTAGACGTCAGACTTGTATGAAAGTGTAACCTGTACTAGTGGAAAAATACACTATTATAGAAACATCATATATCAAATCTCCTATTCCTAGTAAGTAGATACAAACATCCCAACTCGTAATAAGACTTATTCAAAACTCAAAAACGTAGGAATTATTATTTACTAGGTGGTAGGACTTTTCTGCAAAGTTGGTCTAGGTAGGTACCACAGTAGTGTGCAAGCACTACTGTGTTCCGGTTTGAAGGGCATTGTAGCTAGTGAAATTACTGGGCAAATGAGACTTTATGATCTGATCACTCAGTCTAGTAATCTGATTACTAGACTGTGTGATGTCTCAGGATGACGTGCGCAGTGCAGTGTCACGCGAAAATTTATTGTTTTAAAGTTCTGAGTGACACTGCAACTGTTATGTGCGGCCGTGTTGCTTAACATCAGGTGAACGACTAGCTCGTCACGTCATTCATTCGCATAAAAAAAAATTAACAAACAACTTAAGTCTACCTACAGGCTAATATTTGATTATAATTGAATTGAACGCGTCTCTTAGAATTAACAAGTTGAAGTGGCAGTGGGGC
This sequence comes from Ennomos quercinarius, assembly GCA_910589525.2. NCBI lineage: Eukaryota > Metazoa > Arthropoda > Insecta > Lepidoptera > Geometridae > Ennomos > Ennomos quercinarius. The sequence continues at coordinate 8,060,754 of OU342510.1, forward strand.
CAGTCACATCGCTCGTAGAACTGACATGAACCGTTGGGGAAGAAATGTTCTCAAGTGGCGACCACGAACTGGACGGTCTTACCGTGTAAGTCTGGTGGAGATGGTGACCGTGTGCTCTCTTGCTCACACTCGCAAGCTTGTGAATTGGCGCGTGCAGGATGGCAGGCGATGTTCATTACCAGAATGGTTACGCGGTAGGGGTTCAGGTTGAGAGCCCCCTACTAGAGAGACCGACGACCTGGTCAGAACCGCGGAGAGCTGATGGATGCAGGAGCGGGCGAGACCTATGTTCAGCAGTGGACGTCTTCAGGCTGAGGATGACTATAAGAAAAAGATGTGTTGCTAAGTCTATTGATAAAAAGTCAATGCCCAGACGCAATATGGCGTGACAAGATGGCGCCCGGAGCAACCGCTAAATATCTGTTAAAAGTCGGTCAATTTTAAGATTAACGAGATAAATACTGTAGTTTAGGCGACAACAATAATTAATTCAGTTAAATTTATGATTGATGTTGTACAAAAGTTCCACTAAGTGTTAATTATTATTAAAGTTATGGCACGGGCTTAGAAAGTATGTAGGTACCAACAATTTAAGTGCTTAGAGGCCATTTTCAAGATCATTCTTACAATAAACCGAAGGCTACATAAGTAAGTACTTTATTAATCAAATTCAAATTCAAATATTTTTATTTCAGTCTATAGCACACAAAATTATATTATAGGTAGTCCATATTCTTATTCATCATTAACAGCCTGAAGACGTCCACTGCTGAACATAGGCCTCCCCCAGAGCACGCCACCTTGAGCGGCTGCTCGCCTCCTGCATCCATCGGCTCCCCGCGGCTTTCACCAGGTCGTCGGTCCACCGAGTGGGGGGCCGGCCTACGCTGCGTCTTCCGGTTCGTGGTCGCCACTCGAGAAACCTTTCTTCCCCATCGGTTGTCAGTTCTACGAGCGATGTGGCCTGCCCAATGCCACTTCAACTTACTAACTCTAAGAGCTATATCGGTCACTTTAGTTCTCCTGCGGATCTCCTCGTTCCGGAGCTTATCTCGCAGGGAAACACCGAGCATATTCTTATCAATACATTAAAATTAAAATTATTAAATTAAATTATTATTATTACATACATTCAGAAGTCCATTATAAAAAGCAATCAAAAAGCAAAATATTATGTATAGACGTATTAATTTACCGTGTGAGCGCGAGTGAAGCGTCTCTATTTCAGTTTGGGCAAAAATGATTTCATATATTATCTGTCTGGCGGATACTGGCAGTCCAGCTGTGTCTCTGTAAGTTGCATTTCTCAACCGATTCGAGCATATAAATAGCTATAACTGATAGAATACTTAAAACTTATTGTTTGTAAATACACACATATATAGATTACAATATAACACCCGCATCAGGCACAGAACCAACATTAATATTCATCACGCTAAACAAGTGGGTGCAATGGGAATCAAACCCACAACCTACAGTTCAGAATGCAACTACTACCAACTGACATATCATACCTACTTATGCCATTTCGAGAGACCGCTAATTAATGTAGCTAAATCAGAAATTAGGCAGAAATTACGATTTTTAGGAAATATTTAGAATTAAAAACTAAACTGAAATGAATTAGTGAACTGTATCTTTTTTACCCAGCACTATACCATATGTGTAATAAATACTAATAGTGAGTCAACTCGGCGGCTAGACGGAGCAACGATGGGGTGCGGTATGAAGGAGAGCGGAGGTCCCCGCCTGCCCGCGACGTCTGCGGTAATACCGACCGGCTTCGCTTGCGTATCGGTACGCCTGTTCAGGCATGTCGCTTACACAGAACAAGTTGCATGGATTGTGTTCAAGCTACTCATGCGATCCGTTAGTATAGAATATACTATGGAACTACATTGTTTGCATATAATTTGATAAAATTGAATGTTTACTATGAAGTACCTACCTCTTACCTACCTAGATCCTACTTCAAGAAAATGTGTATGTACTTATGTATCGATTTTAGCCGCATAAAAACTCTGTTAGTATAATACTGAACCTGTAAATTAAGAATTCATCTATTATACTTTTTTTTTTTTTTATGTGATTGAATGACGTGACGAGCAAGTCGTTCACCTGATGTTAAGTGACACGGCCGCCCATAACAGTTGCAGTGTCACCCGGAACTTTAAAACAATAAAGTTTCGCGTGACACTGCACTGCGCACGTCATCCTGAGACATCACCCATCTATAATGAATGTACTACGTGAATAGAAGAAGAATACTTCGACCTATCTTTTCGTCCAAAATACGAATAACTATATAACGAAGGTTTTCAATCAGTGTGTGTTGCCAGCGATGACTTATGGAAATGAGACATGGTCTCTTACTGTTGCCCTCATTAATACCCACGCTCAAAGACGCGCAGCGAGCTATGGAGAGAGCTATGCTCGGTGTTTCCCTGCGAGATGAGATCCGTAAGGAGGAGATACAGAGGAGAACTAAAGGGACCGATATATACGTAGCTCTTAAAATTAGCAGGTTGAAATGGCAACCCACATCGCTAGTAGAATCTGGTAAAAACTGCGGGGAGCCGATAGAAATAGGCGAGTAGCCGCTCAAAGTGGCGCTCTGTGGGGGAGTCTTATGTTCAGCAGTGGGCGTCTTCAGGCTGATGATGATACTACGTATAACTTGTAGTAAGATATTGAGGACATAACTGAATCGAGATATCGTCATAAAACAGTAGTGCGGTAATGTAAAGTAAATAAGCACGCACCCGTAATATCATGGGTTATTAACTTAAAAGCGGTGTGATAAGCGCCACTGTACGAGCACCAGTGACAAAAAATAAATTATTACGAAACAAAAATTACTATCTAAGAAAATGTTTTTCTGACAACCCTTGCTTATTTTTAGGGACTAGACGTCGAGACGGTCTTGTAGGTATTTTGCGGTATAACAAAGGAGTTGACCCACTATTAGTATTTATTACACATATGACTACACTATGTATTGTTTATGAAAAGTTGCGACACTCGTAATATCGTTTTACTCCATCTAATTAAAAAAAGAGTACCTACAGTCGGCACTGTAGAACTTGTATACCCTAATGGTCAGTCTTGCTTGCGACTAGTTTCCTTTGCTATTTATGTGACTATTTCGGTGACCTTAATAGTCCCCTGTTCCATTTCCGATTCCATCTTTCAGAAAAACTCCAAGCACTTTTCCAATTAGCTCCCTGAGATAAGGAACATATATTATGTAGGTACTACACAGAATTCGCCCTATTTCTATAGACGACGTCTATGCTTACGTTCTATAAGTTATTCCTTTTATATTTGCTGTGAGCTTTAAGTTAGTCTGACAAACCTTAGTCGAACTTGGAATTGCACTGCTTGTCCAGGGCATAAACGTCGGGTTATCAGTTCAAAATTGAAGGAGTTCTGGGCACGAGTCGGTGTTGCCTGTTATATAATTAGAAAATGAGCGGGTGGCGCGCACGCGGCCCGCGGCGCGACCACTGCCATCGCTCACCATCGAGCCAAGCGGTAGTGATGTGGTGTGGTATTGTTGATATAGAATATCGATATAATTATACTGACGTTTTAATGAAACGTCAGACGTTGACGTTTTGTTATTATCGGCGCGTTTGAAGTAAGTATGGATCTAACAATGTTTTATTACAGACGGTAATGACGAGGTAGTCCTTTTAGTGATATATTTTAGTGAGTTTCGCGGTATTGACGCTTTAATAATATGTAGATATATGATATGTTTTATAATAGGTACCTATTTTATAAATATTCGTGGGTCATCATCCTCTTCGCCTTTTTCCCATTTATTATTGGGGTCGGCTCCCAATCTAACCTGTAGCGGCGAGCTACCAGAATTACACAAGCGACTGCCATCTGACCTCGCAACCCATAAGGAACCAGTAACAAGGATGGTTAGATCAGGCGTCAGATTCTATCAGGCGTCTGACTACCCGTAACGATTGCCATAGATGTTATTATGACTACCGGGACCGACGGCTTAACGTGCTCTCCGAGGCACGGAGCGATGGCATCACAAACTGCACATAACATACTAGATAATTCATTGGTGCAGGGCCAAGGATCGAACCCGGTGCCGTAAGTTTGCGAAGCGCACATGCTACTGCTCGGCCACCATCGCATCAAATAAATATTCGTAGGTATATGACACAAATTGATAGCTCGATATCTGAGGCGGGGTAGTGACATGCACATGGCACTATGTACCTATTAGGCCTTGTCTCCTGCCAAGGCCTTTTGTACCTACTTCATAATATTACAATAACTGAGATATTCATTGATTTATCTTTTCAGGATGAAACAATAATATAGCTCTACTGACACTACTGAGAGTAAAAGAATAATCATTTTATTAGAGCTTAGTAAAAATTCTTTTAGAAAAGGGATTTTTTGTTACGTAGAATATCTACTTACATTTAATAAAACAGACTCTCTAAAATCGGTGTCGATATATCAATCGTCTCATCCCTAATATAAAATACTCCCCTCCCCTGCGGGCAAATGGGAACATTCTTTTTCGAATATTAATAAGGAGTATGCATTACACCGTATTTCACATCAAGTAAGATCATCATAATCCATCTCTTTCTCTCTTACTATATAGATGTATACTGTACTCTTCTAATGATGAAATTGACCATGCCAGTGCATGTGGTTTATCTATCTTGGAGATTTATCTAAGGTTTTATTCAGTAGATGTTAAAGATAGCACACTTTTTATAGGCGTATATAATCCGATGAGTTGAAGGCGCGGGTTCAAATCCCGCTGCTGCCCTAACACGGATGGTAGACAAAATTGTCTTTCCCCAATTTTACTCCACTTGACTTGTAAGGAAGTATGAAGAAAGTGACATAAAAAAGGGAAAGACAATTTACTCTCAATTATTTTTGCGGCAAAATTTTTAAGATTTAGAATATCTTTGTATACCGCCTACTGTTACACTTTTTTACGTTAAAGTCTGCATTTGACCACTGTCTCACCTGATGGTAAGTGACGACGCGGTCGATGATGGAACTTTTCACCTAGAAGATACCGGTTCACTCTATATAGCCTTGAAAACTCTAAATTATATTTTTCACTTAGAATAAGGACCTATAGAAGGTAAGTTTCCAAACAACGTCTCCTCAAAACGCACACCACCTTTGTGGTATTGTAGACGATTCAAGCAAGAAAATTAATAGCGTACCAGTGGAATGTCACACCAGAACTACTATGCTGCTTTTTTGATGTGTTGTGACCAAAGAGGTATATGTACTACGTACTAGAGAATCTATGGGAAGCACAAATAGTTGCCATTTGTGGTAGATATAATTAAACTAAAATCCGCTACAGCGCTTTACGAGATTGAGTATGAGCGAGAAGACGCTGGCCAGCTTATTTGCAGTGGTCGACAGTGCAAGTTAGAAATGTGCTGTCTAATAGTGTACACATAGAAGTCTTTGGTTGAGGCACGATTTCACCGCGCAATTGTCATTCTAAATAATTTTATGCGAGCTCTTCACACTTCACACAGAGCACTGACCGCGCGAACGTCGTATGCAGTGCTATATATGGCACCAATTAAATGACTTACATTTCTTAAATGTACTCTTCTATAGGTACTTATTCTAAGATTTTTTAGGAAACGAAGATGCTGGTAAGTTGTTTATAATAACTAAATAAACAACGCCCAACGATCACATACATAGATCCTGGACCCTAACTAGGATTCCCTGTATCTAGGGACCCAGGAACTACGAGGACCATGCTCCCACATTGGAGGTGAATTTTTGTATTTTTGGTGAGAGTACCACCAAATTCAGAAGTTTAACTAATATATGTAGGTACTTATAGATATCTACCTACTAAGCTTTCCTGGGTACCCTCGATTATGATTGCGTAGGTAGTGCGGGCCAAGTTACTTAGTGTACAAGATAATATACTTATTGTGATGTGTATTAACATCACCTTATCAACCGTAAAGCGTCCACTGCTCACAGGCCTCCCTCATAAAACGCCACTTTTACGCTTATCATAGGGGGTTTGCCATAATCACCACGCTTGCAGGTGGTGATCGCAGAGGATTTTAATGTATCGAGGAGAATGCTGTTGCCTATTCTTAGATATTCCCTTAGCTGGCTCTTACGGCACCCACGGGAAGAGATGGGTGGTCCTATTCGCAAACCAGGACACGGCTACCTTTTGCCATTTTCTGTATTCTTATACGTAATTTACTAGGTGGTAGGACTTTTCTGCAAAGTTCGTCTATAGGTACCACCGCTTTGCCAGTTATTCTGCCGCCAAGCAGTAGTGTGCAAGCACTACTGTGTTCCGGTTTGAAGGGCATTGTAGCTATATCTTGTTCCTGAATCTTAGATATTTTATGTAAACAAAGGGGATAACAGTGCAAAAAATATCTTTTATAAAGGTAGGTTACTACTACTAGGTGGAAGGACTTTTCTACTAGGTGGAAGGACTTTTTTACTAGGTGGAAGGACTTTTCTGCAAAGTTCGTCTAGGTAGGTACCACCGCTTTGCCAGTTATTCTGCCGCCAAGCAGTAGTGTGCAAGCACTACTGTGTTCCGGTTTGAAGGGCATTGTAGCTAGTGAAATTACTGGGCAAATGAGACTTTATGATCTGATCACTCAGTCTAGTAATCTGATTATTAGACTGGGTGATGTCTCAGGATGACGTGCGCAGTGCAGTGTCACGCGAAACTATTGTTTTAAAGTTCCGGGTGACACTGCAACTGTTATGGGCGGCCGTGTCACTTAACATCAGGTGAACGACTAGCTCGTCACGTCATTCAATCACATATAAAAAAAAAAAAAAAAAAAAGGTAGGTTACTATATTTGACCAAAAAAATATTAAATATTATTTGTCTAGTCATAATCTGCTTAATTATAAAATAAAAATCGATTTTTGGTAGAAAATATTTTAATAGACTGGTAAGACTGTAGAGGATCTAAACATTTTTTCGTTTTCGTTCTGGGATTTATATGATGGTATCATACCATTATATGCCATATTTTCTTCAAAGACACATGGTGCTACTTTCGTGCACTTTTCGAGATATGATGAAAAGTATGTAAAATATAAAAAAAAACAGGTCAAACGAAATATCTATTGATCAAATATGAATAAATCTCTTGATTTAAAATTATAGAATGATTGTCTGAATAATTTATAAGGTTTCTGGTTGGTTAAAAAACTTAAGTAATGTATGTTAATGTTTTATTTACGTCTTCCTAAAATTTTACCTTTAGAACTTTGGAATTGCAAAATCCTACTTCATATCCTACTAATGTTGTGTATGCAAAGTTTTGCTTGTTAATCAGTAAGATTGATACTCTGTCTTTAACTCCATTTAATAAAAATATTTTTCACAAGTAAAAAATGTTTTGAGCAACTGGCATGTCACTTTGACAGTGACTTTTCGTGACATTACTTTGTTTACATAAAATATCTAAGATTCAGGAATAGAATATAGTGAAATTACCGGGCAAATGAGACCTTACGATCTGATCTCACGGTCTAGTAATCATATTACTGGACCGTGTGATGTCTCAGGATGACGTGCGCAGTGCAGTGTCACGCGACACTTTATACTTTAGAAATCCGAGTGAGACTGCAATCTGTTATGGGCAGCCGTGACGCTTAACATCAGGCGAATGACTCGCTCGTCACGTCATTAGTTCATATAAAAAAAATTGACAAGAGGCTCTTTTTAGTAATTGTATCCTAACTAAAACATAAACCAAAGGTATTGGTTTTTTTTTCTAATACACTACTTTTTCAAACATAAAGACCAGTTGCGGCAAATTTTGCGTTTTGCAGTGGTCGAATTACAACCTAACTGAACCAATCAGGTAATTGTAACTATACGTTTGAGTTCGTTAGCGCAAGCCCTAATAACTTTATATTGGTCGTTGACTCCTTATTGCATAATAACATCCAGTTAGGTTTTGATTGAGTATCGCAATTATTTTACGGTTGTGTAATGATTAAATCATAACATTACTTTATTTGACTGGCCTGTTAGCTCAGTTGGTAGTAGCTCTTCTGAACTATAGGCTGTGGGTTCGATTTCCACTCGGGACAAACATTTGTGTGATTAACATCGATGTTTGTTCTGTGTCTGGGTGTTATATTGTATTCTATGTATGTATTTACAAAAAAAAAGTATTTAAGAATTCTATCAGTTATTTGGTTCCCATAGTACAAGCTATGCTTAGTTTGGGGCTAGATGGCGCTGTGTGAAATGTCCTCACATATTTATTTATTTACTTTTTATGGTGTTCCTGCGATGAAGTATAGGGTAGATCCACGATCGCCACCTCACCTCAAGGCATATGCCTTGATTAAACGGCACCGTTTAATCAAGGCATATGCCTTGTTTTTACTCTAAGTCGCGTTGACTGCGCCTAATCAAAGTGATGTAACTCACATATTATTGTTTTACAAGGCTATTACAGCGCGCTATGATTCATTATTAAAATGAAACAACCGCTTGTGGACTATTTCATATTAGCTGGAGAGGTATTTATCTTAAAAAGTAAGCATTGGCGCGGGGATACTTTTGAGGTTTGATTTTCATAGAGACTGTGTAGGTATCTATAGCATATTTGATTTAGGCAGAGATTATATAATATACTAATACAGATACCTCATCCCACAGAAAGGAATAATTCGGGCTATTTTACGAATTATTATATTTCTGCATAACGCAAGATTAGCGAACGACATCTATTGCGTATTGGCGAGGTATTGGGCCATACGAATACACTGGACACTAACTGGTAACGCTCACGACACGATCACTAGATTTTTTTTACGTTCGGGCTATTTTTTTCTTTGTTCTTGATGAGACCCCATGATTTAGGTAAGTGTTGTTCATTTTATTAACCACAAGCAGCGTACCACGATATGACCCTGCAGTTTACCCTTTTTATTGAAACGGTAGACACCGTTCGAACCCACTGGTTTTTTATTTTTTTTAATTTTATTGCCATAACGCTGCACTAATTTGGACTAATCGAGCTATGGAGAGAGCTATGCTCGGTGTTTCCCTGCGAGATAAGCTCCGGAACGAGGAGATTTGCAGGAGAACTAAAGTGACCGATATAGCTCTTAGAATTAGCAAGTTGAAATGGCAATGGGCAGGCCTTTTTGACATTGATGTCTAACGCAGATCCTGATGGTCTAGCTAAGATCCCTTTCCATTAGCGTTAACGCCAAACGGTAACTCCAAAATGTATGTGAATGAATGACATTACCTGCGGAATGTGGATATCGCTTTTCCGCAGCTAATGTCTTAGCTAATGTCATTTCCATACATTTTGGAGTTATCGTTTGGCTTTAACGCTAATGGAAAAGTGTCTTTGCTAGACCCCCTGAAACTATAAGGTGTAAAACAGTTAAAACAGTGCACTGCAGTTATAGTATGCTGTAGGTAGAATGCCTCCGTAATGCGTGACATTATACGACGCCCAGCGGCCATGCAGTCGGATGAAGTCAGCTACGGTTGCCATGATACTGAAAGTATGGGAGATAAATATGAACTTTTCCCAAAAGAGTATTTTTAGAGGATAGATGAAAAAATCACATTAAGTAGGTACCTTCCTATACCTTACGTTTTTCTTTTTTTGCCTTTTCCCATTTGTTATTGCGGTCGGCTCCCAATTTAACCTGTAGCGGCGAGCTACCAGAATTACACGAGCGCCTGCCATCTGACCTCGCAACCCATAAGGGACCAGTAACAAGGATGGTTAGACTAGTGTCAGATTATATCAAGCGTCTGACTACCCGTAACGATTGCCATAGATGTTCTTATGACAACCGGGACCGAACGGCTTAACGTGCTCTCCGAGGCACGGAGCGATGGCATCGAAAACTGCACATAACCTTCCCATACCTTACCGACCCCGAAAAGAGTACCTACTGATACAAAAATTGATCAATGCTATTTCGGGAATAAAAAGGAACATTCAATTTCAAATGACCAAAATGCGGCGACTGTATTTGGGGATTATTCATCTAAGGGTGGGTTTTTTTAGTTAAGGTAACCAATGTTTAAACATTCAAACAAATCTATTACCATTGGTTTGATTTTGTTTGCATTTTTAACTGTTGGTTACCTTAACTACGAATCAAAAGTACTACAACAACTAACACAAGTACTAATCACAACGGAGTAATAATGTTGCCAGTATGTTGGGTACGCTACATACTACCGCAGAATGATAGTACTCTAGGTACTGGCAGTGGGCTGGGCATTTGGACTGTCTAAGGTCTATAGGCCATCGCGGCTATATAGAGTATACAGTCAAAAACCAACTACTTTCTTCTTATGTAGGTATATCAAACACATAGTTACATTTAAGCACTTTTTTTTGTCTACGATACAAGTTGAAAACCACCAAAATATTTAAAAAAATGTAATCATTTTCGTATTCGGGTTCCTCTGGTACGGGGGCCTCGGGGATTGGGGTACTCAGCGAGTAACCCAATATTTTATATTATACCTACTATTACTATAGTAGCATTTTGTAGTAATGGATAATATTGCAGTAGTTGGTATAATATTATAGAAAAATAGTCTCTGGATATCTCAAACTATGGCCACATCAGCCGACTGCCAGAAAAGCCATCGCGTGACAGATGCAGCCTAAATTCAGTTCCTATGGGAACCTAACTGGGATTGAGCTTAGGAATGTGCTAATACGGTCTTAACTTTTTAAATATTCACACATTTACACCGTAGTGTAAGGCTACGCTATCAGTTGCATTAATGTTTGCTATTACCACAGAGCAGACGTCATTTGTTTACCTGCTCTGTGGCTGTAATCTAATAACTTTGACTGGCCTGTTAGCTCGGTTGGTAGTAGCTCTGCCTTCTGAACTATAGTTTGTGGGTTTGATTCCTAACATTTGTGTGATGAACATCGATGTTGGTTCTGCGTCTGGGTATTATATTTTATTCTATTTGTATGTATTTACAAACAAAAAGTATCTAAGTATTCTACCAGTTATCTGGTTGCCATAGCACAAGCTATGCTTAGTTTGTGGCTCGATGGCGCTGTGAGAAATGTCCACACATATTTATTTATTATATATGGCAATGCAGATGTAGCAGGCGTTTCATTCTTAATTTCCCATTGCAATTAGGAGGTGCCACAGCTTAATAATGAAGTAGGTACTAAAAAGCAATAACTTGTGACGTCACTGCGTGTTTAGACTGTCTATTTCTATACCTTATATCTTAAAATGGTGATAATTTAGACATTTATATGATAGGTATTTAATTAGTGTTTTCACGAATGCCTATGTTCTGATGAATACCATAATTTATTTATACAATAAAAATAAATCACTCAATTAAATAGGTACCTACCTACCCTTAGTTATTATACTTCACTTTTTTTTATGTGTACGAATGACGTGACGAGCTAGTCTTTCGCCTGGTGTTAAGCGACACGGCTGCCCATAACAGATTGCAGTGTCACTCGGCACTCCAAACTAAAGTTTCACGTGACACTGCGCACTGCGCACGCCATCCTGAGACATCACACAGTCTAAAAAAGTTGTCTAGACTGTGAGATCAGTTCGTAAAATCTCATTTGCCCAGTAATTTCACTAGCTACAATGCCCTTCAAACCGGAACACAGTAGTGCTTGCACACTACTGCTTGGCGGCAGAATAACTGGCATAGCGGTGGTACCTACCTAGACGAACTTTGCAGAAAAGTCCTACCACCTAGTAAAAAACACCTAGTAAACTTCATTTATTTTCATAAATGGTTCGGTGTAACAGTGTGCCAATAAGTTGCAATTATGAAATTGGGCTATCATTTCGGTGCTAGTCGGCATTCCTTAATATGCACTTTTAGATCTCAAACGAGGAGTCGTGACTCTGCATATGCGTTTACTGCCACAGTTTCTGGAAGTTTTCGACGTGACTGCAGAATACGTACCAGTTTCGAAGGTTAAAAGATTTATGAAAAATTAGAAGGTGGTTTCGCAACCGGCTAATATAATTTATCTGGGAATTTAAAATTGATTCTATAAGTAACGTTATAATGCTCTGGGATGTTGTGACAAAGCCAACCAAATTAAATAAACGTTTATTTAATCTGGCATTAAAGCAAGTTGAAACGGCAATGGGCAGGCCACATCGCTCGTATAACTGACAACCGATGGGGAAGAAAGGTTCTCGAGTAGAGACCACGAACCGGAAGACGCAGCATATTAGGCCGGCCTCCCACTAGGTGGACCGACGACCTAGTCAGAACCGCGGGGAACCGATGGATGCAGGGGGCATGCAAGCAGCTGCTCAAAGTGGTGCTCTTTGGGGAGGCCTATGTTCAGCAGTAGACGTCTTCAGGCTAGTGATGATGATGATGATGCTGGTAAATCAGGCATTTATTTGATTTGGAAAGCTTTCTCGCCTAGCGACCAACACGTTAACACATACTTGGCTGTTAATTAAATTTAATAAATGCTTAAAATGCTCTGTCTGGTTTTTCCTCGTAAAATTTTACTCTAGCGAGAAGATGACATGACATTTGAAGCACGGATTAAATTTGACTAACGTCTATAGGTAAAACAAGGCCCTATAAATAAGTTTAAAATAATCTTAGTCCATTTCTAAGCAATTTTAGCATCATTAAGGGGTTCAGATGAAGATTTGGGTTACCGTCACCGTCGTGAAAAGGGGCCGGCCCTAAGAGTTGCATTGCCTAAGGGCCCCGACATGGTTAATCCAGCCCTGGTGGCTGGTGCAGTCACATCAGCCACTGAACATCTGCAACACCAGTCATCTGAAATCGCAAACTACCAGCTTAAACTAAATCATCTGTAAAGTTTAACTGCAAGTTAAATGAGTTATTTATGAGTGGTGAAACCAAATCAAAAGTTTTGATGTGTGGGAGGGCAGGTGAAACGATACGGGCCGGCCATCACGGCGCACTTTGTTAATGTGAAATGTTGGAAACAGGAATAACTTCCAATGATAATTGTAGGTTTTAATGTGATAACTTTTTGCTCGTAGGTTGGTCTTTAGTAAGTAAAATGTAAAAGGTAAAAGGTAAAAAGGAGATTTTTTATTCTGGGTATATCGTTGTTTATTCTAGAGTGGCGCTTCGCGAGACGGAAGTCACTTGATAGCCTAGCATGCGCACCGCAAGAAAACTAGAGTGAGACACACTTAGGCGCTACCGGCGCTACCATAGTCTTGACACGGTCTCTCACAACAAAAAGTGTTAAAAAAAAATTTGTAGCGGTGCGCGTGCTAGCGGGCAGGGGGTCTAGCAAAGGTGCCTTTCCATTAGCGTTAACGCCTCACACTAACTCCTAAATGCAAAATGTGAATGCGTGAGGCATTAACGCTAATGGAAAGGCATCTTTGTTTGACCCCCAGATCCCTAGAACACAGTGACAAAATCTTCTTGATACTTTTCTCGTGAAAGACCGTGACAAGACTATGGTACCTATCGCCCAAGTGTGTCTCGCATGCTAGGCGGGCAGGAGCGTCCCGCTGGAGAGGAATTTCTATAATAATATTCAATAATATCTTTATATTCTAGTATAGAACTTCCTTCCCTCAATTACTTTCTTATTATTATGTGGTACCGTGCTATGCTGTTATAAGTTGCCAGTTATTCTGCCAGTCTGCCACCCAGCAGTAGTGTGCGAGCAAAGAGTTAACATAGAATAGAGGTTATGTTTAGAAAAACTTAAGGCACAAATCGTGACAGAATTTAAGGATCCAAAAAGTAAAAAATTTCGAAATGTTATAAGCCTGCCAATTATTTAATATCCGACCCAAACATTACGAAAGGACCGTACCCTCTGACTCACTGTAATCATAGGTCTCTACTCCTCTATTGATTAGCCATACGAATTCTCTGAACTTGTAATCTTAGTTAAATTCCGTGAAAATGGTACGGCTAATACTAAATAACTAATAATTTGTAACGGAACCTAGCTATTTATTTATTAGCGATTTATTTGGATAATCATCTAATACATAATTGAAACTCTTATTACCATAAAATTTGGCACCATAATATACTCAAGAAAAAGGTATGATTTATTATTACACGCCCCGCGGTTATGCTCGCGTTAATGATAATCAAATCTATTATTTTGTTCTGTATTATTTAATCATTATCATTTCAATTGTAGATAACAATATTGCAGATTTATAGTTTGCAAATCTTGCAAATTATGGCTGTACAGCGCTATGTAGGTTATCTTTTCATTATTTTGTAAGATAATCTAAGGAAGGCTGTAGCATGTTTTTGGCTGTACTGTAAGACTGTAACCAGTAACATGGAACTACAAGTTAGAGTACTAGTAGCGCCATCTATCAATGAGTAGCTCTTTTGTAGGTTCTTAAAATTTATCGCTAGATGGCAGCACGATGAAAATGGCTAACCATTCTTAAACTGTTATTTTATTTTTCATTATTTGTGTAAAACCTCTATAGAAAGCAATAAAATTAAATATTATTATTAGCACAGATTAGAGTGCTATATATATTATTTTTCTCTATGGATTAGAGCAACACCTGACCCACAGGTTAGAGAAAAAACAATTGAGACCTGAGAACTGTCATTTGTCAAGTGTCACTGTGCCACTTCCAAGTCAATTTGACACTTGGAATCTCAAGAAATCGCTTGTCATCTCACCTTTTGTAAAGTTTTCTGTTTTACATCTGAAAAATAATTTAAAATGGCTTTGGTTGAACTGTGCCATTTAAATGAGAAACTAAATCTTAAGCCCGTGGATTCTCTTGCATCTTTCCAAAATGACGTGATCGGGTTTAGCCAGAATTTCACACACAGCACCCAACTAGCAACGCCGCCTTTTGCAAACGTAAGTTTATTTTATTTCGCTTATTTTCTCATGTTTTTACTTTGAAAATGTGTATACAATGATGTTGTTTCATATCCGTGTTACAGCCCGTAGAGACTTTGGCGAAGTTCAACTCCAAAGATGAGACAGGGCGTGAAATTAAAATTCAGTTTGATCATGGTACCACTACTCTTGGATTCCGGTACAAGGTAAGGTAAACTTTAATTTTAGCTCTTTGAATATAGGCTGCTTGGAAAACATACTGAAAGAGACTATAATGAGTCAGTTAGTCATGGAAATGACTTGACAAAATGTTAACAACTTGATGTCTTGATCATTAAACGTTTGTCATGATGTGGTCTGCAGGGTGGAGTACTACTAGCCGTGGACTCTCGTGCTACTGGTGGCCAGTTCATTGGATCACAATCTATGAAGAAGATTGTGGAGATCAATGATTACTTACTTGGTAAGTTGACCAAACTAATTTAAAAAATAATTCTATATTAAACATAATTCTGAGCTACCTGCAGTATGCAAAATGCATACAGTCATTGTGAAAAATATTACTAACTGTTTGGTTTATCATCAGCAGGGTTAGCATGGATGGTAGATAAAATTGTCTTTCCCCGTTTAATGTCACTTTCTTCATACTTGCTTACTTGTCAAGTGGAGTATAACAGGGGAAAGACAATTTTGTCTACCGTCCGTGCTAACCCTGCTGCTGAAGGTAACCACATTCATAGATTACATAGATACATTAGGCTTACATTTGGATAGCAATAGAATTAGGCTGGGTTTCCATCGGCTAGAAAATTTGTGTCCAGCTATTTGTTGCTGTTGGACATTTATTACAGAAATTTACTTGCAGCGAGGATAATGATAACCTTACATAACCTGATAATATATATAATAACCTTACAGGCAATAATACAATCTAGTTTGTAACAACCAGGTACCTTGGCTGGTGGTGCAGCTGACTGTGTCTACTGGGACCGAGTCCTTGCCAAGCAGTGCCGACTGTATGAGCTTAGGAACAGGGAGCGGATTTCAGTAGCAGCCGCAAGCAAGCTCATGGCTAACATGGTGTACAACTATAAAGGGATGGGGCTTAGCATGGGGATGATGCTGGCTGGCATTGACAAAAGGGTGAGCATTATTTATGGCAAAAACTATATTTTTAAGAAAAAATTTTATTTCATGAGAGTTAATGATGAGATGAGCTAGTTGTTCACCTGATGTTTAGTGATATGGCTACCCTACACATAACAGCCGCCATAACAGTTGCAGTGTCACTCGAAACTCGTCATCCTGAGACATCACACAGTCCAGTAATTGATTACTAGACTGTGAAATCAGGTCATAAAGTCTCATAAGTAATTTCACTAGCTATAATGCCCTTCAAACCGGAATACAGTATGGTGTTTGCACACTACAGTTTGGCAGCAGAATAACTGGCAAAGCAGTGGTACCTACCTAGATGAACTTTGCAGAAAAGTCCTACCACCTATTAAAGGCTTTATCACCATTCGCGATTATTCTACCTTGGATGTAACGAATACTTATGATAACTATTATTGTGAAGTATAATGTATCCATGTGTCATCAAAATCTATTTATTATATGCATATTGGTTTTTTACACTTCAATAAGTTAAAATTAAATCACAATAGGTATTTTTGCTTCACCATAAATTGTGGTTTCTTCATTTATTAAAATTGTGAACACTTTCAATAACATAGCAAGGAAATGCAATACGATGAGACAAAGATATCATGTTTAATTTGCTCGGCAAACATACACAATCATAATGAGATACAAAATAGTATACATAGTTTATTATTTTCAACAAACCCAACATTTTTTTAAATGCATATTTATTAGACACTATAAAATAATACCACAAATGGGATGACTCTTTTCTTAACTAAACCAGCTACAACATGTTTCCAGGGCGCCCAGCTGTACTATGTAGACAGTGAAGGCACCCGCACACCTGGCAAGGTGTTCTCAGTAGGATCTGGGTCTGTCTACGCGTTTGGTGTGCTTGACTCCGGATACCACTGGGACTTGACCGATTTGGAGGCTCAAGGTGAGACTGGATTTTATACATAGAAAAAGTTAAATAACTTATTACAGCTCCATTTCAACCTGCCCCCTAGCATGCACACTGCGAGAAAACTTGTTGTTGTTGTTAGAGTGAGACACACGTAGGCGCTACCATAGTCTTGTCACAGTCTTTAAACACGTTGATTAAATTTTGTCACGGTGTGCATGCTTAGCAGGCTATATGTTATAAAGAGCAGATTCAGTTCACATGTTGAGACATCACAGTCAAAAAAAGTCTTGAGATCAATTCATAAGTCTCATTTGCCCAGTAATTTCACCAGCTACAATGCCCTTCAAACCAGAGCACAGTGCTTGCACACTACTGCTTGGCGGCAGAATAACTGGCAAAGCGGTGGTACCTACCTAGACGAAGTTAGCAGAAAAGTCCTACCACCTCGTATGTGAAACATTATGAGTACAACCACCATCATCAGCATCAGCAGCCCTAATTCTATATAAGAAGTGTTTTGGGGATTTGAAAGACACTTAGACAGAGAGAGATTTGGAATGAGATAGATAGATAGATAGATAAACACTTTATTGTACACACCAAATAATACAATTTTACAAGGCATGCAGACATTTACAAAAACGTGTAACAATGGGCGACCTTATCGCTAAAAGCGATCTCTTCCAGGCAACCTTTGGATGGAGAGGATTTATAGAAGTGGTAAAAGACGGGGTGCACAAGCATAACTACATAGATAAAAATACCTTATAAACATACTAAATATCTTTAGCAATATACCTACATAAACCCCTGACTGGCCTGATAGCTCAGTTGGTAGTAGCTCTGCCTTCTGAACTGTAGGTTGTGGGTTCGATTCCTACCTGGGACAAACATTTGTGTGATGAACATCAGTGTTTGTTCTGTGTCTGGGTGTTATATTGTATTCTATGTATGTATTTACAAACAAAAAGTATCTAAGTATTGTATCAGTTATCTGGTTGCCATAGTACAAGCTATGCTTAGTTTGGGGCTAGATGGCGCTGTGTGTAAGTCTATATTTATTTATTATTTATTTTTATTTATTTACATCTCTGAATAAAAAATATACCTACATATTATATCTACATACACTTACTTATACATAATATGTGGATACATAAACAAGTAACAGTAATATTATGGTAACAGTTTAACATGAGTATGTCCTTTATTTCTGAAACCCACAGTTTATACAGTTTGACTGATAGCTTGATAGGTAGTAAGTAGCTCTGCTTTCTGAACTATAGATTTTGGGTTTGATTCCCACCCGGGACAAACATTTGAGGGATGAACATAGGTGTTTGTTCTGTCTGGGTGTCATACTGTATTCTATGTATGTACTTACAAACAAAAAGTATCTAAGCTATCAGTTATCTGATTCCCACAGTACAATCTAAGCTTAGTTCGGGGCTAGATGGTGCTGTGAGAAATGTCCACACATTTTTTTTGCTAGGATTCTTAAAGACTAACATTTTATAAGATATGCAATAACTTTACTGATGCCCATCTGTAGAAGTTTATCAGCTCCTAAGTTGGCACTGATCCCTCTATGACACACCTACTGCATGCATTTGGGTGTGTCACAGAGGAATAAGTCCGAATTTAGAAACTGCCAAACTTTAGTACATACGGGCATAAGGTAAATAAACATTTTCACAGAACTGGGTCGTCGTGCAATATACCACGCGACGCACCGCGACGCGTACTCCGGCGGTATAGTGCGCGTGTACCACATCAATGACAGCGGCTGGGTGAACATTTCCAACGAAGACTGCTCCGACTTGCACTACAAATATCAGGCTGAAAAGGGAGTTGTTGAAGAGTAGAGGGCAAGGTTAAATAAGGGTTTTCTTAATAAATGTATTTTTAATGTAATAAAGTTTTATTGACTGTCCATAGTAGTTTGATACCTATATTTTCCATCGTCATCAACAGCCTGAAGACGTCCACTGCTGAACATAGGCCTCCCCCACAGTGCGCCTCCAGTAGACCTAGCACGAATATTTCAATAAATCGTACGGTTAACGTATCGAGTTTACCGTACACTTACGCAGGGCGACGCTAGGTGGTAGCACGAAGCAAATTTTACAACTATCGAACAAATTACAAATGAGTAAACCTCATTACCCCTCATTAACCTAAGTTTACGATGACACTACGATAGCCAGCCTTCGAGTTTACGTCAAAGCAATATTCGTGCTCGCGTTTTCATACAAAATGTGTAACGTTAGCGTTACGCGGCGCTACGAAGGCGATACGATAGTAACCAAAACCCTTCGTGCTACCAAATGTTGATTCGTTTTACGCCCGGTAGGGGCGCTGATCAAATGGCTTACGTTAACGATACACTTACTTATACGCAAATATTCGTGCTAGGCCTACTGCATCCATCGGCTCCCCGCGTCTTTCACCAGGTCGTCGGTCCACCGAGTGGGGGGCCGGCCTACGCTGCGTCTTCCGGTTCGTGGTCGCCACTGGTCACACACCTTTCTTCCTCATCATCCTGATCATCTCTGATCTGCGGTCAGTTCTACGAGCGATGTGGCCTGCCCATTGCCATTTCAATTTGCTAATTGATTAATTCTAAGAGCTATATATACACTTTAGTTCTCCTGCGGATCTTATCTCGCAGGGAAACACCGAGCAGTTCTCTCTCCATAGTTCGTTGCGCGACCTTGAGCTTACTAATGAGGCCACCAAGAGATCACATCTCAAAGTCGTCACTCACAACATACTCTTTGAAAACCTTCGTGTTTCCAGGCTATGCGGTGTTTTACTTATATGTTTTCACAGATTAGAGAAAAAACAAAATATATGTTTTAGACGAAAAGATAGGTCGAAGCTTCCCGAACGCTGCCCAGCCGAGATGGATTTCATGCGACCTCTTTGTCGAATTTGGTTGAAAAGTAACGAAAAAAATTCTAGGTCTGTGTTGAAAACGCTATGGTCTGTGATAGATACTTTTTAAGACTTTATACAAGGACTGAGTAGGTTGGACAACTTGATTGTTTGAAAGGAAATACTTTCATAATGGTCCCATTCTTATCAAAATCAGTTCAGTAGGTATAGTTTTTAAATCAAAACTACTGGAAAAAAAATCTTAGCATAAAATTAAAGCGATTAAAGTTATTCAACCCCTTTTTTAAAGGATATTATTCATCATCATCAGCCGGAAGACGTCCACTGCTGAACACAAGCCTCCCACCATAACGCCACTTTGGACGCTTATCATATGGGGTGGTGTTTGCCATAATCCCCACGCTTGACAGGCGGTTTGGTGATCGCAGATTTTAATGTACCGAGGAGAATGCTGCTGCCCATTCCCTGGATATTTATCTCTTAGCTGGCTCTTACGGCACCCACGGGAAGAGGTGGGGTGGTCCTATTCGCACACCGGGACCACACGGCCAACGGGTGGCAATAAAAATATTTAGTAATATAAAAAATAAGTTTTATTTACAAAAAACACAGAAATGTTAGCAGCAGCAAGTGATTACAAAAGAGGTAGTAGCTTAATACTTATCAAAACAAACATATTCAAGTGAAACAAACTTAACTAAGTTAATTTAAAAAACCTAGCAGGGTACTTAATTACTTCTAAGATTTAAGGGTCAAAGCATCAAGCATGACATAATGCGCACTACAAGTACGCACCTGGGTATTTCTTATCAAATTCCGAAATGTATGTCTTGACCCATTGATGCTAAGTTATATGGATTTATCACCTATGTTACATTTTTATTATATTAGGTATCTACACTAATATTTTAAAAGTATACATTTTTATAATTTATTTACAAAAAAGAATGTTTATTGAAAAAAAAAATACTGTTAATTTATTAATCTAAAAGTCATTCCTTCATCTTCTCCATCGGTCCGAAAATATTGATAAAAAATGTACAATTAGATCCTGTTCATATTCTTATGAATTTAATATAACTAAAATATTTGGTAATAAGTATTAGGTTCAAAGACCTTTATTAATCATCACAAGAAACATTGTGTCTCGCTTATGTGATAACTTAAATATTAACAGTAAAGTATTATTAAAGTAGTATTATTTCATACCAGTGGGTAGACTTTTAAAACATTGTGTATGCACTCACACACTAAAAATATTTTTCACAAATATATATTTTAAGTTTTTTCTTATAAATAGTTATAGATGCCTCGTCTTTGATATTGTTCGGAAGTTTATTATAGTACTGTGCTCCTTCGCACAAGATATTTTTTTTACCATAGTTGGTTCTTGGAAATGGCAAACGCAGATTGTTACTGTTTCTTAGTTTTATTTTTTGATGTACATTTTTGATATTTCTGGAAAAAGTTGTTTGTGTATGTATTTCTTTATTTAGTATTTTTCTTATTAAAATGCAGGTGTTGATTGATTGTATAGTCAAGCATTCATTGCTCACCTGCCTACTGTGCTGTAAGTATTTAATACCATTCTGTAGGTGCCATTATAACTACAGATGAAACACCCCCGCCAAGGTCCTGCACCATCTTTGCAGCGCAGATATCTGCTCTCAATTAGGGATTGCAATCCGGAAAACCGGATCCGGTAATCCGGCGGATCCGGCATCATTGTACGTCTACCGGATCCGGTGTCAATGCACCGGATCCGGAATGCCAATTTTTGGTAAAATAATCGCACTGCTGCATGAGTATAGGTTACTTTAAATGCATACCGGTGCGTAATATGATTAAACTTGATCTTAGCTTGGGTTGACGAAGTTATAAAAGCATTTTTGTGATGATCGTGCCATTCATTAGACAGATTCATCATGATGTCTGTCATAAGAATGACACTTGTTAACATGCTCAATCACATAATCAAATACCTAATTATTGTGAATTTCAGTAGATAAGTAAAGTTGATTATGTTAAGAAGAAATAAAGAAAATACATTTATTCAAGACATTACATTTTTAATTCATGAAAGTTTAAAACTTATTTTTAAAAAAAAGACAGATGGGCCAACGCCCGTGGCGCTATGATATAGGTCCTAACTCAGCATAAAATTAAAGTCGTAATCGTGACCGTAAAACTAATGTAAAACTGCTAGATTTAATAATGTGTACTAAATAAAATTGATCTTAACTGTGAAAACTGGAAGCCTGGACCACCTATTACGTTAAAATTTGACTATAGTTACACTGTGGTAGATTTTTAATGGTTCGTTTATTTATAACATCGGCAATAAAGTTGATACACAATTGTGAAAAGTGTAATTGCACATATTATACATTTTTTTTGCTATGTATATCTCGCATATTATGTACACTCACTTGATTATCTCATAAACAGTCCTTTTTGGAACGAAAAGGGAAAATTAACCTGATTTGATCAATCCGGCCGGATCCGGCCGGATTAACAAAAATTCGACCGGATCCAGCCGGATTGAAAATGACACCGGATTGCAAGCCCTACTCTCAATAGACGCAGAATGCGCAAGCGGCGAGCTATTCTGAACGCGAAGATTAAAAGTTAAGAAAATAAAGTTAGGAATGCAGTCAAAGGCGACAAATACAAGAAGAGGTATTTGAGATTGAAATCTAAAAATCCTAACCCAGACTCACCAACAACTAAAGTGTCTTCGCTTTTAAAGGATATACCAGTTCCTGACGTAAGAAAAATACTTATTTTCGGAGAAGCACTGTCAAGGGGACAGCTATGAAAATCTTGGAAATAATCATGGAGAAAAGAAAAAAATACTACAAAATATTGAAGCTGCGATCAGTGCAAAAATACAAAATCCTACAAAGATCAATTTTTTTTTAATTTTCTGTAGGTTTTTCTGTCTATTAAAGTCCTGCTTTCAACTGGCTGGAGGCGCATAACTTGCAGGTGAAGAGAAATAAAACCACCGCGAGGAAATTATTGAAACCGACGTTTCATACGTTGTCATACACGGCGGAGTTGGTGCATTGTACAAAATGGCGACATCACTGAAAAATACGACGATTGCAAAACTTTCTGGTGAAAACTAGCCGACGTGGAAGTTTGAATCAACCATAGTTTTGAAAAGGTTGAATCGTGAGGAGAGGTATCTCCTTTGTATTTGAGATAGTCCTTCTTCCCTGGGCACATCCTCGTATTTTCGTCCTTCTCTAAAAAAATAACAACTAGTCGAAAGCAGGACTATAATTATGGAAATAAACCCGATAACTTGTTATTCGCAGTTATCCAGACAGATTAAAATACTTCAAGATGATTCGAGTTCCCTATCGGATCGGTCTTCTGCTCGATCTCTCGTTTCTTCACAAGCTTGCTAATGGTTCAATTGACGATTCAGGTCTACAGTCTTTGGTCAGTTTTTCTGCACCTTGAAGATTGGCCAGAGCATCTAGATTTAATTGAAAGATAACTTTAGAAAATCCAATCTTGGTCAAAATGCGCTTATCAATAGGTTAGTTCATACAAGCCTACAAGAAAATCTCGAAAAGTGATAACTGTGGCATTATTTGAAGGAAGCATAAGCAAGTTCGAAGACTCAAAGTCGTCGGCATCAAAAGGATTTAAATACCTACCTATTTACACGACGGGAAAAATCGGGTCTATTATGTTAGGTTTCTATCAAATTAAACAGTTTTGTTGAGTTTTTTAAAAAAAAAAAAGAAAGAAAATAGTAAGTTGGGTTGTTAGTGGTCCTCATGGAAACTTGAGAGGAATATAGTTTGGTCTTCAGCTAGAAGAGTTTTTTCTGTTTTTATGATTTTTGGGCCGGGAGTCGAGTTGAGGTCGGGGGTCGAGTTGGGGGGGATTATTGAAGGCAGCAAACGGCTTGAAAGCGGGCACCGAGACTGGAATGATAATATAATAAGCATATAAAAATTGGTCTGGTGCGGTAAATCTTGTGTAACGGTCGATAATTGGAATTTGCGTTTGAAATGTGAGTAGCTATATCATATTTTGTTAATACAGTTCTGCTTCTGAAATATATGTTTTATTATAATTACTCTATAAAGAAAGAGTCGGGGTGCGTTTGCGACGAGCGACAATGTGCGGTGTCTTTTACCTCTGCCCCGGGTGCTTTGTTGTCGGCGAGCGTGATAGCCCTGGCGTCCCGGCCTGCAAGGCTAGTGGGATATCGCACCATAGTAAGTTTGGTTATTCCTTTTCTCCCCACTATGGTGACGGTGGGGAGAAAGATACTTATGTTATGATTATTCCTTTTCTCCCCACCGTCAAATTATTATGTTTCATAGTGGGGAGAAAAGGCATTTACGTTTTATTTTTCCTTTTCTCCCCACTGGTGGGACAGAGCTGGTGGGGAGAAAAGGAATGACCCGATACTAATTGCATTTTTATTTTCATGTAAAGAAATGACGTGACGAGTTAGTCGTTAGTCTAATGGTGCTTCGTTCTAATAACGGCGGTACTTCGCCTAATAGTACTGTACATTTTCATAACTCGCGAGAGAGGAGTCATATTTCGTATTATTTACCGTTCCATAAGCTGGAAGGTGTGAGTAACATCAATCTGTTGAAATTTAACATGAAAATAATGCCGATCGTAGAAGACTTGTGGACTTGTAATGACTGTACTACAGAGCCAGTTCACAAAGGCAAGCATGATGCGCGCACTCGCCCGTATCAGTTTGACTGTAAAACCAACACGCACACAGTACATTAGAAATGCTACAAGTGCAACACAAGCATGGGATAGCTTGTGGTCAGTCTTTAAAGATAAAGGATTTTTCGCCACGTCACTTTATTGCGGAAGTTACATCGTGGCAACATAGATTTATTAGGTCCATGCGTGGCAATTACTAAGATTTTAATAATATGGATGCCTATTTTGATTGTATTATGACTTTAGTGCAACAGCTGAGTGATACCTCGGATGCACGTAGAAGATGCAGTGCGTATCTCTTAGTCGTCTGTGATGCAGTGATCGCAGAGCTTGAGTGGTCTGCTGCCACGGGAGTATGACATTATTGTGTCGAGTCTCGAAGCTGTTGTGTTTACTGGTACGATTACAAGTGAGATTGTGAGAACCAGATTGTTCTAAGAAGATATAGAAGAAAACGCAGTGAGAAACTTGATGACTTGTCTGTTCTTTCCGAAACAGCAGACACAGGAAAGCACTTGTATGTCATTACTGTCATCGTCCCAGTCACTTCGCAACGCGCAATCTGGCTTATGTCACATTGGTAATAAATAAAAAATCCGCTCGCTATTGGTTACACGTTTCATAAATGTTCATTCCAACACATATAATTGTGAAAACGTCCCTGGGGAACAAATAATCAACTTACAAAATTTGTTCGTTCATAACGATAAAGCCGAAATAGAAATAAACCCCATATCGTTCAGAGAAAAGCGCACCCTATGCACTCTCATGCGTACACGGTGGGTTTTATCACAAGGAGAACCCTCATAAATGTTGTTTGCAAAACTTGCAAGGCAATGCTGACCCAAAGTACAATATCAGCAGTTCATATTGTTGGAACTTTCGTATTTTCTACTATATGTTAGTAGCTGACACTAACATAGCAGAAAATACGAAAGTTCCAACAATATGAACTGCTGATATTGTCACTGTCAGATTTCAATAACTTCAATATGCGATATATACTCTTTTGCTCTCTTCCTATTTTGATCCCTAACGTGATGAATGTCAGTGCGCAATAATTCATTTATAATTTACATTAATCTTTATAATCGTACATGCTATTCGTGTTGTGTGTTTTGGCAAATATAGCTCATTGAATACGCCAGCTTCCAATCCTTTTATTTGGTCTCCACGGACCTCTGACCTCAACACATATATGGATAAGCCAAAGAGAATTTCAAATATCCATCCGAAAATGCTGTAAGATATTTTAGTAGCAATTTACGGGAGAAAAATATCAAGACTAAAATCAAACTCTTTATCTGTACACATTACTCTTTCGGGGTCTGTGACTATAGATGACTCTTACAAAGGAAGAGATATAACAATAGGCGCCCATTCGTAGAGTTCCATCTTAACGATTGCAAAAGTGTCAATAATAATCAAGGATCAAACAGGAATCATGCGTGTTGATGACGGAAATGTAATCACGAAATCAGGTATATCATGTAAGTGTACTGATAGATATTGCATTGACGCCAACGATGGATATTTGACCTGGGATGACGTTGTTATCACAGACTATTCTAGATCTTCATATCAAGTCTTGTAGTACCAAGGATATGTGTTAAAAATTGACGTACATTCAGAAATCTCACGAGAAAAAGCTCTAATATTAGCTGAATTCGCAAAGATCAACACACTAATGGCAGAAATGGAAGAGACAACGAGACAAGAAAGCACGCAAGAGCCTAGAAGTCAGCATTTCCCTTCATATTCTCGGCATAGGAGCAGAAGCAGGAGCAGACGTAATCCCAGTAGTCCAGACTGATGGTTAAGTTGTGACTCATATCATATCAACGTGTGTGGTGTAAATATACTGTGCTTCGTCACTGATTTCCCTCTTAGTGTGACTGTGAACGCCTCAATCTTCTACAGATAGCGAAATAGCAGAAATTCTTCTAAGCAAATCTTCTACAGATAGCGAAATAGCAGAAATTCTTCCGCATAGTGTCACATCTGGAAACGGTTAAACTCACAAAAAAATTAACAAGCGAAGTTGTGCGAGCTCGAGTAATACGAGGAAAGGAGAAAATCAACACCGCTTTTATAATCGCCCATGTATTTTCGTTTGGGTCATTCGCACCAATATCGAAAGAAAACAAAATATTGTACGTTTTAGACTCTTGTACTGATGCGTACAAAATGCAATTTCGTCAAAAAATGGCACTCTGTTCTTTCAAACACATGGCACGGCTTTGACAAAATCCATAAAACCAACAATATGGTTGACTAAGACTCAACCATATTGTTGGTTTTGTGGATTTCGACGCCAACTTCTATTCTAGTCTATTAAAATACCCTGGCAGCGCTCGAATTTCCAAAAATAAAAGCAGAAACCAAGGAAATTAACAGAAGAATCAATAACATCACACAAGAGGACGAAATTCACAAAACCAACAATATGGTCGAGTCTTGGAATGGGAAAATTAAAAAATAATTCCAACGAAACCTAATATTGCACAATTGCTCAATGGATTGGAAAATGACGCCAACTTCTATTCTAGTGTATTAAAAGACCCTGGCAGCGCTCGAATTTCTAAAATAAAAGCAGAAACGAAGGAAATGAACAGAAAAATCAATAAGTTCACACAAGAGGACGAAATTCACAAAACCAACAATATGGTCGAGTCTTGGAAGAGGAGAATTAAAAAATAATTCCAACGAAACCTAATATCGCACAATTGCTCAATGGATTAGAAAAAGACGCAACTTTTATTCTAGTCTATTAAAAGACCCTGGCAGCGCACGAATTTCCAAAAATAAATTCAGTAAACGGAAACTACAGCAAGCCTGTAAAGGGAAAAATATACAGAAGTGCAGTGACGCAAAAATCACCCCATTCAAAACTATGGCCGAAAAGTTTACCAATTTTGAAAACAATGAAGTATTGATAGGACAGGAAAGAGACGAGTAGTGCCATCAATATCAAGTAGGATCAAAACAATTGAACGAATTCAAAAACTGACAAAACACTTAAATGACCTTGGGTTAAACTCGCTTTTACTGCGCAATTTTAACCAGGATCCTCTCGCAAAATTTTTTGGGTCGATAGGAGCTCATGATCTGAGAAATATAGGGTAAAGTAGGGCAATCCCGGTCAGACGACAATACCGGTCACCACACTATCTTCCGAATTAAAGAGTTTACGCGCACGCACACATAAGAAGGTGGCGTGAGCGTTCCTCGCGCCGATGCAGCGCCCCCCGCTCAGTTCCGATCACGCGCTGGAGAGAGACCTACGTTAGTTCATTTTGCGCTTCTTTGTTATAACTTTTTCGGTGCGGAACATAAGAGGTAAGTGTCTTAATTTTCACATTTCATTACTCGTTATTTGGAATGATTGCCATTGAGTTATTTAGCTATCCGTGTAGTTATAGATTTCAATCGCTTTACAACAAGGTTTTCGTTAAATTAACAATAATCAAAAACATGTATGGGTGGCTAATGCCGGTCAAGCTGACCGGTATTACCCGCAAGCTATCTCTGCAGGTACATCATGTTTTTTGTGTTAATATCAGTCTTATTTTATATCATTTCCTTTTTAGGATGTCAGAAACACGACGTATGAGCCAAGGCTCGAAGGTGAAGTGGAGTCAAGATGACTTAAACAGAGCATTCAAACTGGTCAAAGAAGGTATCCCTGTAAGAAAAGCCGCAAGATCTACAGAAATTCCATTTTCAACCCTCCAGGAAAGCTGAATAACAATAATTGTGAAACTAAAATTAATTGTGAAAATATAAATAAATAAATAAAATATAAAATATTGTGTACAAATGAAAATTTAAGATAATAAATAGCATGTAGGTACCAACATTTGACATTAAAAATTTATATCATATTAGGTATTTAGAATCGATAAGAATGACATTGAATGATAATTAATCAGTTTTATATATATATATATATTTATGTACTCCATTGACATAAAATTAATTAATAACTCCGAAATTGACTTAACGGACGTGCGCGATGACGATGACACAGATGTCGAAGATCTGATGGACGGCGAAAATAAGTGCATGATATGCGATGATTTTGGGAGGATTAATGAGCTGTGGTACAGGTGTGTACTCTGTGGGCGCTGGGCTCATGCTAAGTGTTCGGGCTATGAATCACCCAAAGGGTACGAATGCGATTTTTGTCTCTAAAAAGTTGACCGGTATTGTCAACCTGCTGACCGGAATAACCCGCCATATCGGCTAATACCGGTCAAAGTAATTTTTTTTTTAATAGTTGATTGTGCCATAATTTGTATTGTAGTGATTGGCTAGCACAGTCATTTAGAAAGATTTACAAAAAATGTAAAGTATGCAGACAAAATGTAGAAAGTGCTGCTGAAGAAGAATTTCATTCTTTTATAAGAGCAAAGGAATATGAACAAAATAAAACATGGCTGTGTTACCCAACTAGACAAATATTTGATTATTTTTGACAAGTGGGAAATATTTTTAATAAAATCTTAAAAACCTGCTCGCATCGTAATAATGTTGTGGAATACATAAAACTTATCATTTCCACAAACCTGCAACTAGACTTCCTGAATTGCGTGGAGCACAAGGAAAAATTAGCAAAACACTTGGTGAACAAAAGTACTACGTTTTTTGTTAACATTTGGTGCAAGGAATTAAATAAAATATTGACAGGCAAGGCAATAACTTGGGATAAAAATGACGCCTTAAAAAACGCAGCAAATGAATATTATGAAAAACATAACGCTGCGTCTTCCGGTTCGTGGTCGCCACTCTTTTTATTTGTCTTGTCAACTTCAGACCCAGGCGCCAAGCATAGCTGTTTATCCATTATAATATCAATGTGTATTTAATTGCTGTAAACATTCATTATGACAGTATGTAGGCACCTGGGTACAACATTTCGTACCTCTTAATTACGAGTTTATTCAAATGTTTGTACTGTACTCGCTCTTATTGATTGTTAGTAGGTACAGTAATATGCATTTGAATGCTACTCCTAATTGAAGTACTGTAAACATTAAATAAATAGCCTGTAACCTGTAATAAATATGTAGGTATAGTATATATATGTGTATTGTGTATGCCTATCTATGTGTATATACATCGCGGTAAAGTTGCCTTATTACTGCGCCGCCGCGCCGGTGGCGCTAGAAGTGCGGGCACTTTTGACGTTGAAGATACGTATCTATCTACCAATACATACTCTTATCTGTGGTCACTTTCGCACGAGCCTTCGTCGAGTCAACATCGTTTCCTGAGGATGCCTCGTGGAGAGGCGAAACACGTGTCGGTGAGGGTTATCTATATTGTGTTAGTGTTGTGCGATTGTTGTTAGGTATATGTAATTTTGTATTATATTTATTTAAATTACTTCTACAAATCATTTTTATTCATTCAATTAAATTAAATTCATATTTTTAAGTATTCTATGTAAATAGTTAAATACCAGTATTATAAGTTATTTATCTTAAATTAATTTTAATCGCTTAAATTAGTCTGCTTAGGTTTTTACTGGGTTTTTCCTAATCCTGCGCCAACGAATGTTGGACCAATTTAGGCGTCCCAGTTTATCTCAATAAAAATATTATACCTTATACTTTTCTTATCATTTTTGTAAGTAAATTTACTTAAAACAATCCTTTACAACTTCACCAACATATATAATCTTATAGTTATTTTTAGCGGAATTACGCTTTTTTTCATTTTGTATTTGTAATACGAGTTCAGAGATTTGGGATAAATTGACAACTTTGTATAATGATTATATGAACCAAAGTCAAGGGTGAGTGTGCACTTAATTCAACAGATTTTTTTAACCTCTCTGAAGAGCTTATGACGATGTTCATTTCCAAACTAGAAGACCTACGTCACCAGCTAGAAGGCTTAGGTGAGAAAATGTCAGATACTATGTTAATTACTAAAGTTTTGATGACCCTACCTGAGAAGACACTTTGCGTCTGCATGGAAATCGGTTCCGGAGAGTATGCAGTTTCCAAAGTCTAGTGTCGCGTCATGTGAGGCGCTTGGTGGAGAATTTTCCCCCGACTGCATATGAAAAATGTATACTACAGATAAAGGAGAGATACGCTCTGTTACACAGAAACATATTGCCGACTTAGCGCGAACTCTCAAAAGGGTCGATTTAGTGGATGCCAGCTAAATGTATATAAACATTAGTTAATTAAAGTCATTTTGGGCTGCTTCTCCTTAATCACACTTTGAGCCACCTGACTTCGGACCCAGTTTCGGCCTGCCAGTCAGCTTGGGGAAGCAAGTAGTAGTATCACAGTGATACCTTCTGTATCATCTAACACAGTGTGGCGTGGGAGCTACTATCCAGATAAAATAAGATTGTATCGTCCCAAAGAAAAAACAATTAAATAAAATTAATGTGTGCGTTTCCAAATAGTTGTTTTTTTATAACAACATTGAAGGGCCACACAACAGCTCGCGAAGATTTATTACAGGTTTATGTCAGGGAGTTGTCGGCAATAGTTTTAAACAAAAACAGTACTCAAAAGACATCTGCGCTGTATGATAAACTCAGTTCTCACCTTCGAGCTCTAGAGTCACTGGGTGTGACAAAAGACAAATATGCTGCCTTCCTACACCTATGGTAGAATCTGCACTGCCACAAGTCTTGTTAAAAATACGGGAAAGACGCAGAGAAGAAAGTAAGGAAACATCGACAGACTTAACAAACATTCTAAATTTCTTAAAAAGAGAAGTAGATAAGGAGCAGAGATTACTTATAGCTAAGTCTACATTCTACAAAGAAGAAGAATTAAAAGTTCCGGAAAAGAAAACTGCAAAATGTCTTGTATCAACTCAACCAAAGGCACGCTTATGCATCTGGTGCGAGAAAGATTCACATTCCAGCCTAGAATATAAAAGAAAAAGAATATAAAACTCATAAGATGAGAGGAGATGAAAAAAGGCGATTTCTAAAAGAGAAAAAAGCATGCATTATATGTTCAAAGAAAAGGCATCATGCCAAAGCATGCAAAAGTTTTGTAAAATGTTTAATATGCGAGAAGAGACATTCAAGTTAGCTATGCAGACAAAAACAGGAGAAAAACCGGAACCAGCTACATCATCATCTGCATCTTACAAGAACAAATAAGTACTTGTACTTGTACAAACTGTGATTGTCGAAGTGGAACATAAAGACAAGAAAATACCAGGGGGCGCACCGTGAGCTCTTAGCGCGGTTCAAACCAGAGCCTACACTGGATCGCTTGTCAAAATCCCCATACAAAAAAAACAAAGCGATCCAATATAGGTTCTGTTTTGAATCGCGCTAAGACCTCACGGTACGCCCCCAGTACTCAGATCACGTCATACCACCATACCATACAATAAAAAAGTGGTACCAATCCGTTGATGCACAGCCTGGATTCACGCAAGAATCTATTAAAGCAATTATACTCCAAGCTACATATGCTAAACCAAAGTTGTTATGCAATTTAGTCATCGACGAAATGGCAATAAGACAGCGTGTGGAGTGGGACGGGAAACAAACGCACGGGTACGTAGATATATCAGTCTGCAGAGCAAGGGGACTGTCTACCAAAGAAGTCCTTGTATTTTTCGTCACTGCAATTAATGGAGCCTGGAAAATACCTGTAGGCTACTTTCTTGTTGATGGTATTGCAGGGGAACAGCGATTCAATCTTGTCTTGTCTTGTTGTAGTGTCTTGAATTATTAGAAGACAGGTATATAAGTAACCTCGATGGCTTTCGACGGTTGTCCAGACAACATCGCCATGGCTAAAATACTCGGATGTTCCTTAGATGCTGAGAACTTGCAAACTTACTTTGAACACCCCGTCACACGGCAATTTGTTTATATATTTCTTGATCCATGTTATATGTTGAAGTTGCTTAGAGATGCTTTTGAAGCACATGAGTGCTTCATAGATGAAAGAAATAGATACATAAAATGAGGTCATTTAAAAAACCTAAACGCAATGCAGGGTAGCGATAAACTTCACTTGGCTTTTCAAGAATCAAAAAATGAAAGTTCGTTTGGCATCACAATTATTCAGTAACGGTTTAGCTGATGCCTTGGCTTTTTGTAATGATCTTAAAATGACTGGTTTTGACGATGTAGATGACACTGTAGCATATTTAAAAACTGCCTGCAACTTGTTTGATGTATTAAACTCAAGATACATGAGCAACTCCATTTAAAAAAGCCCATTTGCCCAAGCAACAAGGACAAAGTGTTTCAAGTTTTAGGAAATGCTAAATGCTGTCGGTAAATACGTCTGTACGGCTTCCAAATAAAACAAGGGCTATCGATTCCGCAAGAAAAACAGGGTTCATTGGGGTTTTAGTGTGTATAGAAAGCCTTAAGGCACTTTAGTTACAGCTAGTTGAAAAGGAACAAAAGATGCAGTATGTTCCAGTTTATAAAATAAGCCAAGATCACTTGGAACTTATGTTTGGGCACATAAGATCTCATGGCGGATGTAGCAGTTCCAAGCGATATATAAAAAACTTCTGGTAAAATCGGAACGGAGATTTTGAACAAGGATACAGTCAGGATGGAAACTTGTTTGAAACAACGTGCAAAAATTGGATGTGGTATTTTGGGTGAACAAATTAATTATATTGGAAAAAAATGAGCTAATAAAACAATTCGATTGTTTATAACTACTAGAAGTCAAGTGAAAGCGGCATCACGAACCGTCATAGCAGGATGGATTCGTACCTTGTTCAAATCTGCAGACATTCTAGCTTCGCCAAGTTTTAGGGCAGCAAGAAACACTGATAACCGGTCTAAAAGAAATCTCAATTTTGATGAGGATCTTAGTCAATGGAATTGGAAATCCAAAGACACTTTTTTTTGAAGCATTATATTAAGATAATTCCACGGAGCATACCTCACGAAAGTCACCTTCGTGTAGGCGAATCATTTTTGCCGATTTAAGTCATTAATCGGCCAAAATGTCGGAAAAAATGGAAAGGGATCTTTGCTAGACCCCCAGAGATATTTAATATCTTTGGAATAGACAGAAAAAAGACGACCGTTAAGGAAAGGGTAAAGTTTGAGGAAAAATTTAGTCCGCACACAAATATGACTGTCGAAAGATAATTAATAATTAATAAGTCAATTTCTTTACTAGAACGCAAAAAAACTGAAACTTTAGATGAAGATCCTCAACAATCTAGCGGCTAGCCACACAATTGATGTCGGCTACACAGCCGACAGATGCCTTCTTCACGGCCGACTGATGCATCCTGCACAGCCGACTAAATGGGCTACAAAGGCCGAATGTCAGCTGGCAAATGCTACATAATATAATAGCTTCGACGTTACCATATCAAATATCGCTTCAGATCATGGATCTCACAACGATGGGCGACCTGGTGAAGCGGGGACCACCACCAGCGGAGAAAGAACAGTTACAAAGATTAGTTGAGGTATTTTTGTATACAGTAATTATCCAACAACTTGGTCAGAACCACAGGGAGCCGATGGTTGCAGGAGGCAAGCAGCCACTCAAAGTGGCACTCTATGGGTTCAGTAGGGTTAGCACGGCCGGTAGACAAAACTGTCTTTCCCCTGTTTTACTCCAAGCAAGTATGAAGAAAGTGACGTAAAACGGGGAAAGACAATTTTGTCTACCGTCCATGCTAACCCAGTGCATGGAATAATTCATCATTTAAAGAAAAGAGCACAAATTGGCCTTGTATCGTATACTTATATTGTGTTTCACCACCAAATCCCCAAATTCCCTTCTTGGAATGCCGTACTATAATGATTTGTGCGCCCACCAGTGCCGTAAATAGGGCAGTGCCACCGGTGCCCAGGGACAGGGCGTAGACTGAGGGGCGCAAGAATGGCCAGACCAGGCAGGACTAGCGCCCCTAGTGCTCGATTCCAACACATACGTACCTACATGCCAGTATCATCAAAAATCAGACAAAACATCGCGCTCATTTTTTTTTGCCAGCGTACGAGCGTATGTGTTTAGTGTTATCAGAGTCAAGCGGCCGGCCGGCCGGCTACCGCTTAGTCTCCGACCAACCGCAGTGGCCCAAAAATGAAATCTTAAGAGTTTATACAACGTCAAAATGCTTAAAATGGCTAAGCATGAGGCCGTGTCCTCATTGTACTGACTAACATGTAATTTATGTTTGAATTTCGATACCGCATTACGGGATTTTTGTTCGGATCCCAGCTCACCAAAACTGGCGGAAGGCGCGGGTTGCGGTGACTGGAGCCAATGCGCTATTATTGACTGTTTCGAGTGACGCCCTAATAATGAACTCTAATAATTGGTCGAAACTAAGGCCGTGCTGCGAAGCGGCGATTTATATAGAACCATTTACGCCAATGCGTGGTGCGCGGTCGTCGTCTTTCATGCGGTATCTATTGGGGGTTATCTGTGCTCCAATCACATACAGAACAATTCTCCCCTAGCTCCCCTAGGAGAACCGGAAACAAAGTCGACATGTTCCAGAAGCTGGAAGAGTCCTCAAAAAGGCCCCAACGGGACGAGTCCACTGAGGCAGGCAGGGAGGCGACCACCCCTCCTGAGCCAACTCCGGAAAGGGATCTTGAAACAGAGCCTGTTGACGACCAGGACGGAGATGAAGACGTCCTAGACGATGAAACGGAACTCGACCCTCTCGGTGGCGATTTTACAAGAGAATTTCCGAATTTACCAAGGACTCGAATGTCCTACAAGCTTGTTCGTAAGTACTCTTAGGCCGAAGTATATCGACAGCTTATTTGTCACCGATAGAGAGTCATACCCCAGGAGCTGGAATAAACTCAAAAAGAATGATCCTGACCAGGCCTGGCACTCTTTAAACCAGACCATGATTAAGTTCATGAATAGGCGGTGGGGTTCTCAAGGATTGGTTGCTCAACCGGAGGAAACTATCGTCGACCTGTATAACTTCAATGATCTGAAACACGCCATAGTAAGAACAATAAATGAAGCTATACTCAATACGAGAGGCGATAATTCACAAATGAGGGGAGACAAGGAGGGGTCAAGTAAAGACAGTGATGCCATCTTCAGACTCGAGAGAAATGTTGGAAGACTGGAGGAGGTTACACGCGTCATGGCCCAAACGCGGTAAAGATCACGGGACGAGAAACGTCAACTCCAGCTACCCCTCTAACAGTAGCGCCATGACTCACAGGGGCACCCATGGGGTCATCCAACACCGACCGACCAGCGTCAGACTCAGATGATAGTGAGGGTGAAATCATACTTGGCTAGGAAAGGACTACGTTTTTAGTAATAGGTTTAAAAAATAATAATAATAATGGACACCGCGTACCCTGATTCCAAGGGGCTAAATGAGACCCCTGACCCCTGGCTTGCCTTAACTGGCTGTCCGGGGGTGGAAGTCGCAAGAGCTAAAACCTAAGCTCCAGGGTGGAAGTGTTAAAGGGCATAACGCCGCGAGTAGCGTTCAGTGAAAGTGCAGCACACCTCTCAACACCCTAAGCCACCCACACCAATGTTGCTTCCTCGGCACCAATATGCGGTAGCCACTATAGGGGGCCCATTTAGTGGGTGGCAAGTCATCACCTGCCTCAAACATTTTGATATGAGACAAAATTGGCAGGTGCCGCTATCTCATTCCATAACCCAATGTACATCATCCATCAAAAGTTCACCACAATAGCCCAGATTTATTTTTTACATTTACCTACTTATACAAAATAGTTTATCATATGCCATACCATGCCTTGTCAGTTATAATTAGTTTTGTACTCAACAGGGCCTCTTGGTGTTAGCTTCGGCCCCACCAATGCCTCCCAAATGTCCGGGCTAGACCCGAGAATCAAATTAAATATAATAATAGAGTATTTGGTATTAAATAAATCACAGTAAGGAATCAGTTTATGCTTCTTTATTCACGCCATATTATCAACAACCTTGTCAAGTAGAAGAACTATAAAAGTCCTACATTTGAAAACTAAAGAGTTTCTCATACACCACAATGACAAATTAGTAAAACGAGGTATCAGTGCCTCACAACTTGGCATGACATTTGAGGCATGACATTGTCATACCTCACGAAATAGAATAAGGGGCTCATACAAACTCATTTTGAAACCTTGTCCTACCCAACACTAAACGAGGTATCAGTACCTCACAACATGACATGACGTTTGAGGCATGGCATTGTCATACCTCACGAAATAGAATGAGGGGCTCATACAAACTCATTTTGAAACCTTGTCCTACCCAACACTAAACGAGGTAACAGTACCTCACAACATGACATGACATTTGAGGCATGACATTGTCATACCTCACGAAATAGAATGAGGGGCTCATACAAACTCAACAAGGTTTCAAAATGAGTAACCCAACACTATCAATATGTGGTTAGACTGTATAAACTCTGGACGATCTCAAAAATGTTCCACTAGATAAACTTACGAGACTACCAGTGTGTCACGTACATTTTGAAAAAAGGTTTACAAGGCCGAATTCCCGACTGCGATATGGAGTTTATCCATCATTGTTTACACCGGAAGAAATTTGCAATGGCGTACCTACTAGACACATTGATGATATTCGTAAGTACTAATAAATAATATAATTATATCATATCTATTGATCCATGTTTAGCAATGGACGGAACAATTTTGGGATGATGATGATGATGAAATAATGCAGTGTTATTGACTATTGAATGTTCGAAATGTTAAGAGCCTTAGATTACCATTTCAGCAAACAAATATGAACAACTATCTAGGAAAAGGCATTCAGATCATACCTACTGCCGAGACGAAGGACCAATGCCAAAAGTCGGGAGATTCACAGGTACTATTATATCACTATTATTACTGATTAAATTATTATTATTATTCACTCATTTATTTCCATTTCCTAAGTCTATGTTTTTTACAATATCTCTATAAAAATGAATTTACAAAAATGTTATAAAAAACCTAAACCTAGAGTGCCGCCAGCAGCGGGGTAGGACCCAAGCTACCGGTGGTTAGTGCTTCTAAACGGATGGTTCTTGGATGGTTTAAATAACCCGTGCGAAATGGAGGCAGGTCAGCTAGTAGGTACTTACATTATATAAAACCGTAAATGCTATGTCTGTAGATTTGCAAAATCGCTGTAGATATGAGATTTGTGTTGCAGTGCAGGTAACACAATAGCACCAGCCAATGTTGGTGCTATGGCGGTTGTTCAAAACTAATATATTTATTATTATACACATGTTTTATAAGTAGAGATTAATCTACGGGCTGATTAAATAGATATTATTGGTTAGGTGATGGGCTCTTACACTTCTTTTCTATTCCTTATTTGGTCTATGATATTATGAAATGCTGTAAACCTTGGATAGTTTTTTTTTTGTTTCTAGCTCACTACGTGGATGGAAGACCCGTTAGTGAAACAATGGGAAACACAGCAACAATTGTGAAATTCTTCGACAATCTGTTTGATAGTATTAATGGCGCCGCCCTCCACCACAAGCAGATCAAGGGCAAGGAACTGCGGAAAGCGGTTACTGCAAATACAAAACACCACGTATTACCACTATTTTCTGGATTCCAGGAAAACCCACCATCATAATGAATTACCAACGAAGGAACGATCGCAATAATCGACCACCTCCTCAACAACAGTCGAATTATCGACCGCAACCCAATCGCAATTGGCGTGAACCTGAAGAAGAGAGACCTCCCCAGCAGGTCCAAAATCAGCGTCGCTCACGTCCGCCGAGTCAAAGAAAAAGAGATGCCGCACGGCAGGACACTTTTCGTGAAAATAACCCGAAGTCACTACAAGCTATGAAAGATATCGAAGACAAAATTAATAAAGCATTGTACTTTGGGTTTGGCGATTCTCTCGCCGCCGAGAAGCAAGTGGATTTCTCTACTCAAAAGACTGCCGCAGTAGTACCCGTAACAACCCGGGCTGTGGGATTTTACACTCAGTGGACGTTTAAGAAGGTCTATGAATTATACGGCCGCAGACCTGATCCGCATTTGGAAGACCGCAATTCAAACTTTGGAAAAAATCAAGTTCCTCGACGAAAAGGGCAACACAGTATCAGTGCCCACACTAAAAAGTTGCATTACAACTTTGAAAAGTTTAATGAAGCTGTGCCAGTTCTATCAAGAGATTCAGGGTTTAAAAGTTATGCGCCCTTGCTACTTCAACTCGGATCCCATTGAAAACTTCTATTTAACGAGACACATTGGCTGGTCCCCTGGAAGATGGGGCGGCCTTTAATGTGGGACGCTACTTGGCGTCGATACTATGGCGCTGTCACATCTTCCCGAGACACAAGTTAGTGCAGCAGACCCTGCTGAAACCGCCACCTTTGATGGGGTAAGAAAACTGTTGCTGAAGCCAGTACCTCTAGCGTGACAAAATGCCCAGGCACGAAAACTTATACTCAGACCAGTACATCTGCTGCAGAAAGACGCCTAGCCAAAAGAAGGTCAAAACCTTTTAAATCCCTGAGAAAAAAGGACAAACGGGGATGCTCACGAAAAGAAAGGTGAGATGAATCAGTCACGAGTGCGCTTGGTTCAACAGCTGACAGACATTGACAGAAACATTGATGATGAGGAAATGGCCGCAATATTATTATCAGGACTACCACAGGACTATGATGCTTTTTCAAACCTTGAAACGGCATGCATGACTTCCAGACTATGAAGTGAGATTGTGAAATCTCGACTTTTACTGGAATAACTTAGAAAGAACTGGGAACACGCCGCTTCTGCGTTTGTTTCGCAGAAAACGTCAACCAAGAAAGTAGTTTGTCATTACTGTAACAAACCTGGTCATTACAAAAATAAATATTACAAA
Organism: Ennomos quercinarius; assembly: GCA_910589525.2. Taxonomy (NCBI): domain Eukaryota; kingdom Metazoa; phylum Arthropoda; class Insecta; order Lepidoptera; family Geometridae; genus Ennomos; species Ennomos quercinarius. Next base: position 8,100,144 of record OU342510.1, read on the forward strand.
TTAAAGAGAGACAAGAATACATGTAAAAAAAAGGAATACTTTCATGGTTTTCTCCATTTATGGCTTCTTCAAGCACAAGCATGAATTGGTTCATGGATATCCGCTGCACACAACACATGTGTATGGAGATGGACAAGTCTTTGTTTTCTCAAATAGATTCACACAAGAATAATGTACAAATAGCAGATAACTCCGTGCTCAAATGTACATGTACAGGCACTGGCTCAGTAGTTCTGAAACTAGATGACACAAGATTTTTTTTTGTATGCTATTGAGCCTTTGGACAATCTCACATCGTCATATAAAATAACTTCTTTAATGGTCTGTACAACCAGCACTTGACCGTTCATGAAAACTAAAAGTATCCTAAATGTTATTCTGAAAATCTTGCTATAACCATACCATGTTTCATTAAAATCTGTTCAGTAGTTTTGGCGTGACGCGTGTTCAAAGGGACAGACAGACCGAAATAAGAAAATGTTTTACTTCTATACCTATTCCTCCGTTTACGGTATTACAAAACTAATAACATCACAGACTAATACAAAATATGATAAAAACAATTAAATACTCTTTGCTAGCCATCAACACAGATAATTTATAATACTATACTAGTACCATCGACATACAGGCTGGTACGGTAAATGCTTACAGGTTTTATTGTGTGTACGTTTCCACAAATTGAAGTTGAAACCAATAATTCTTACTTTCTTTTCTAAGAATCTATCAACCAAATCTCACCATAAATAAGGACTACATACATTTGTGTAAGGTGGAAGCGAAATGTATTCATTTCTTCTTTTCTTCAAAATCAACTGTGACCTCTTCATATGTTTCTTCTAACTCCCAGTCCTTGAGTGGCACTTCAGTTAACTTGTAGAATTTACCATGCTTGCCTATGCCTGAAATAATAATAAGATGTTATCAATAAAAAAGACTAAAACCAACAAAAAGACCTTGTGTGTTCTGTTTTGACCCATGCTCGAAACTTACTTTGATACAATCGAGCGCGAAGCGTACTGAACTAGTGAAACGTCACCGTCAGCTCGGGCAAAAATACATTCGTATGTGTGGTCACACCTATAGGTCACACTTCTCAACCGATACTCGTGAAGTTTTGTTAGCAGGTTCAAAAAAAGTTATATGGATTTTTTGTCGGTTTACCCCCGGTTTCCGGTACAATTGTTAAAGTTAAACTCATGTGAATTTATAACGCTCATTGGTTGCCTGTTGATCACCTGCTATCTTCAACCAATGAGCGTTCAGTATTTTTAAGTTGTGAGTTCAACTTTAAGAAATATACCAGAATGAAACCGGGGGTTGCACATTTTTCAAAATGCCAAGGCATGGTGGTTGGAAAATCGTTTTTCAGTTTTAAGCTATGCAAAGACAGACTCGCGAGATGGTGGTGGGGATGAGACGGCCCTTTTTCCCTTCCGCTTCCCTCTTCCTTCTTCAATATAAAAAGCTATTGCTTTCAAATAACGTCAAAAGTTTACCTTTCTGAAACTTCTTAACACCTTCCTTCATGTCCTCAATAGCGTTTCCCATTAAACTCTGCATGATAGCCTCGTCCCTCATGCTCTCATCACTGTTGGGGTTTAGCTGAGAGTTGACAGCTGCAAGCTTGTCCATTATGAGTGCATTCTGTGGGAACTTTACCAGGGATTTGGCTAGCTTCATTGATTCACCTAAGGCTGGAACACAAAAGATTTTGTTGGGAAGTAGACAAAACATTTGACTAGCATGGGCAGCATGAGCTGTAGAAATAAGGATACATCTACGAAAGTGTTTGACCAAAGAAGTGGGAGTGGGTTGGTGTGGGAAAATGTTTGTGTGTGGTGTAGTGTGGTATGAATGAATAAGAGAGTGGGTTGGTGTGGTACAATGTTTGTGAATGGTGTAATGTGGTATAAATTAATGTGAGTGGGTTGGTGTAGTATAATTTTGTGTAAGTGGTGTAGTGTGGTACGAATTAACGCGAGTGGGTTGGTTTGGGAAAATGATTGTGTGGTGTAGTGTGGTATGAATTCACATGAGTGTGGGTGTGTGAATTAACGTGTAGGTTAGTGTGATATGAATTAACGTGAGAGTGTGGGTGTGTGAATTAACGCGTAGGTTAGTGTGGTATGAATTAACGTGAGAGTGTGGGTGTGTGAATTAACGTGTGGGTTAGTGTGGTACAATGTTTGTGAGTGTAGATAGATAGATAGATAAACACTTTATTGTACACCAACTAAACATAAATATACAAAGAAACTTAATTGACTTATAACTGCTAGTACAATGGGCGGTCTTATCGCTTAAAGCGATCTCTTCCAGACAACCTTGGGATGGAGATAAAATTAAATTGGGACTACGGTGTAGTGTGGTATGAATTAACGTGAGAGTGGGTTGGTGTGGTACAATGTTTGTGAATGGTGTAGTGTAGTATGAATGAATATGAGTGGGTTGATGTGGTACAATTTTGTATGAGTGGTGTAGTTTGGTCTGAAGTGATGTGAGAGTGGTTTGGTGTGGTACAATGTTTGTGAATGGTGTAGTGTGGTATGAATGAATGTGAGTGGGTTGGTGTAGTACAATGTTTGTGAGTGGAGTAGTCTGCTATGAATTAACATGACAGTGGGTTTTAGTGTGGTACAATATGATGTGAGTGGTGTGGTATGATTTGTTTGATGTTACTGAGATAGGATTGGAATGGTATGGTGAGTAGGGTAAGGTGTTATTATTTGATGTGAGTTGAGGGGTGTAGTATTACTTGCTGCAAGTGGGGTGGGTTGGTATGATCATTGTGGAGTGGTGTGCAATGGTTTTATTTGAGTTGGAGTAACAAGTATCGCTAGGATTAGGGCTGAAGATTGAACTCTACAAGTCTGTGAATACCTGCACATGTACATGTGAAATTACACTGAAGACATACCAGTTCCAGTAGAAGTGAGCTTGCAAGCCAGTCCCATTTGATGCGCCTCATTGCCATTGATGAGGCGGCCAGTAATGAGCAGGTCCAGAGCCCGAGATAAACCAATGAGGGATGTGAGACGACGGCCACCCAAAAGACCTGCTGGTACTCCTAAAACACACATTAAATCAAATACTTACCATAATTTAAAGACCTTAGGAGAGATTAAGCACTTCAGACACAAAGCAACTACATTTTATATGTATATCAAATGTTACCAAATCTCCTGCCCAGGAAGCCCATTATGGCTGTGTCTTCAATAATTCGCAGGTCGCATGCAAGTGCCAGTTCAAAGCCTTCAGCTACAGCATAGCCTGCAACTGCTGCTATGGTGGGCTTGTCACATAATGGTCTTCGCATTAGACGGTTCTACAAATAATATCAGTTTAAAATTATTATGATGGATTTACTCAATGAGTTTTGGAACCCAGCACAGGAATGTTGTTTTTAATTTAGAAAATTAATGGCATTCTCCCTGTTGCGGTTAGGCTGCCTTAGTTGTTTTTTATATTAGGAAGTTGTGGTATCATGTATTTTCTAAAAACCAAATCTATAAAAAAAATTACCATCTATTCTGCCCCTGTTGGGGGATAGCCCATTGATACAAGAAATAATGACTTTTTAATGCAAACTAGTAAGATTGTTTTTAATGACTAGAATTTCCAAAATGCTTGGAAATTGTAGTCCAATGGATTTATGAATAAAAACTGTGCACTCAACACATCTTGGTTTAATACTTACTGAAGCATCTTTAATGTTGTTATACCCCTTTTCCCCAATCTCATCAATATCAAACCCGGAGCTAAATGTCCCTCCTTCTCCATGGAAAACCAGCACTTTAGCCTGATCATCCTTATCAAAGACATCTATAGCTGCAGCCATCTCCCGGAGTGTTGCCTCATTGAGGCTGTTGCGGAGACTTTGACGGTCGATGTTTATTGTGGTTACTGCCCCAAATTTTTCTACAACTACATCTGAAAAGTCAAAACTTATTCAGGTGGCTTGGGACTCTGTTGTTTCTTTCTTTGATTATAAAGTGTGTTTGGCTGAATGCGGAGAGTAGTTTAAAGGATGGTCTAAGTAGTTAGTGTGCACATTAAGCTGAGGGACAAATGGAGACTAATGGGACTAAGTAGATAGTGTGATTCTAACTGAAAGGCGGCTGTGAAGTGTGCTGCAAGCCCCCGCATGCTGTGCTCACCGCTTACCTCTGCCCGCGCACATCTAATGTTTGCTACAGCGCAACGTTTCGCACCGAGTTGACAGCCGCCATTGAGTTTCAATGGCACTTATACTTATTCTACTCTAGATACCAACAGGAATGTTAAACCCTATTTTATTGTGCCTCAGTAGGTACACAATTTAGCATAGATCGAAGTAATATATATGTACATATTATGAAATTTAGCCATAATTATGTACCAATAGCTCTGCGCGATTCAAAGACCTAATGTGAATCGTTAGATACAGTATAATGTTGTACACAATAAAGTATCGGTAATGGTAAGGCCCCAGGGTTAGCACGGCCGGTAGACATAACGGTCTTTCCCCTGTTTTATTCCAAGCAAGTATGAAGAAAGTGACGTAAGCCAATTTTGTCTACCATCCATGCTAACCCAGCTGTTCTTCCTCCTTATATACACTGCCGATTTTGTATTGTAAATGCTCGAAGAATATGATGGTTATTTGTAGTAGAAAGGTAGAATATAGAAATAATAATATAACATAACCTTACTTTTTTTAACTTCTTCCGGCTTTTCTACTAACTTCTTAGACTCATCATCGGGTTTGTTCTGTGCAGTATTAGAAGATAGACGAACAAGACTTGCCCGGCATGGTGTTAGATTATTGCCTAAAATCAAACTTCTAAAATTAAATAGAAATCGCATTTTCGCACTTCAAAAAAGTACTCTTTTCTTTCTTTTCTTATAGTTTGGCTCCACACATAGTGTATTTAGCCAGTGTCAAGTATTGTAGTTTTTTTTTTTTTTTTTTTTTTTCATATATTTTGGCTCCACACATAGTGTATTTAGCCAGTGTCAAGTATTGTAGTTTTTCATCGTATTATGAAATATTTCATGTAAAGTCAAGTCTTAGTCACAGTCAGTCAGGGTAGTCATAGTCCAGTCTAAGTCAGGTAGTCATAATCCAGTCTAAGTCATGTCCTAGTAAAGTAGTGGCAACTTTACTAGAGGCTTCTATGGAATTTTGGAAGCAACACGAAAAACCACGTTTCACTACATTATATCACTTGCCAACACTTACACTCGTAATTCAGCACTTAATGCGTAAAATGCCACTAATTTTAAACATTAAACCAACCTGTTGTTACCTTATAATATAATTAGGACTTATTTCTAATGTAAGATCAATATGCACATGTGGAAACAGAATAAATGAATATGAATATGAATATGAATATTAACACTAGAAAAAGCATAAGTTTTGTAAAAGAATACAATGCAACGACGTGAACTTTTTCACGTTCCCGCCAAAACTCTATTGTAGTTTTACATCGTATAATATAATATATATAATAAGAAGCAAACTGCATCAACTAGCGACGCGGTAAAGAACCTCGAGGTGGCCTTCGCGGTCCCGGAGGATCAAACTGCGTCGTGGACTGTCGTACGGCATAAAAATAAGAAGGGAACAAGGAACGAAGGGCAACGGCGTACTGCCGGAACCTCTAGTTCCAGTGGTCCCAACCCCGTGGTGGCTCACGTCCCGGGGGTGAAACTAACTAAAAGCCAGAAGCAGAGGCTGAGATATAAGCAAAGACGAGAGGAAGAGCGCAAGGGAGCGCGTCCGGCGGGTCGGGGGCTAGCACCCCAAGACTCCAAACGGATTGTCGCAGGCCCCAGCGCTTACCTTAAGTCCAAGAAAGCAGAGACGGCAAGCAAGGAACCTGCCAACAAGCCGCATGCCCCGCCAGCAGTTACTGTGGACTTGTCCGCGGTGAAAGCTGGGCCTGAAGGTCGCAGAGGCGTGGAGGTGGGGTCCAAGCACGGCAATCGGTACAACCGCCAGAAGCGCGCCGCGATAGCCATCGCGGTGTCGGCTCAAGCGCCTGCTCACTCTGAGCCAATCAAGCGTACGTGGTTGGACGATACTGTGTCACCGAGAGGTGAACACAAAAAAGCTAGATTCGACAGCAATCGTCCGGCCCCGGTAAGCTATGCGGAAATCGCACAAAACGATCTCTGTGTGGCGATCACCAGGGAGGACAATCAGCAGTTAACGGACGAGCAAGCCACGAAGATCAAGAGGTTCTTGGAGCTGAAGATCCTGGCGGGCAGCAAGGATCCCTCGGATGACTTTTCACCCTCCTTCAGGGGAAAGCCCATCATCGCTGATGGAGCACTGAAGCTGTGGTGTGAGGACGAGGCTTCTAAGGCATGGCTTGTGGGAACTATTGCCAGTCTGCCCACAGAAACTTGCCCGAGACTGTTGGTGAGGCGTCAGAGCGAGCTGACCAGGAGGGTACGTGCGGCCTTGTGGCTCCCCGAGTGTGAGAACTCGCTGGAGGACACCAGCCTTGTTCTCCACAGCCAAAACAGGTGGGCCCAGGTGCACTCCTGGACGGTGCTGAGCCACTCCCATCAGAAGGACGGGACCCTTTTCCTCATGCTGGGGATCCCCGAGGGCGTGGTCCCGTTGCTTCTGGGAAGAGGACGCCGTCTTGCTCACAATCTCGGGAGCGTATACGTGCGGTTCTATGCGGCGGACGGTTCGCTGCACGACGAACCGCAACCGCAGCAGCAATCTGCACCGGAACCAAAGCCGGGTACTAGCGGGCAGAAGAAGACAGCAGACATCCGAACAACGGAGCCTGACCCACCAGCAGGTGCGAGCGGGGTTACCCCCATCGTACCAGCACACTCATCCCCCAAGCCATCTACATCCAAGGCGGAGGTGGGAATGAGTGTGGACGCTGTCACCTCTATCGGAGCGTGGAGAGACCTGGTGGAGTTGGAGGAGTCGACGTCGGAGGAGGGGAGCGTGTATGGCGGTGACCCACCCCATGCCGACCTGTAGGGCTCTACAGGCAAACCTCCAGCACAGCCTCACTGCAACGGCTAACCTTCGGAGAGTGCTGGGGTCAAACAAGGAGGAGACCATTGCCCTTATCCAGGAGCCGTGGATCAGGGCGGGACGAGTGTGTGGTCTCTCCAACTTAACTGGTAAGTTAATTCTTGATAGAACTTGTAACAACCCGCGTGCATGCATCTATGTTCCACGCAACCTGGCGTCGGTGCCCCTGAATGAGTTCTGCTCTAGAGATCTGGTGGCTACCAGACTCCAGGGCCTATCAGGAAATCCGGGGGAAATCATTGTCGCGTCAGCTTATATGCCGGCGGACGAAGAAATTCCGCCGAAACATGTCACTGACCTGGTAAGATACTGTGAACTAAACAAATATCAACTCATTATTTCAACAGACACCAACGCGCACCATCCATTATGGGGTATGCCCACAGCGAACAACAGGGGAGAGGAACTGGTAAATTTTCTTTTCACCACTAACCTCTCAATTGCTAACATAGGTGCGGAGCCTACCTTTGTAACAAGAAGATGCCGCACCATCATTGATCTCACCTTGGTCTCAGGTAACAATTCAGATATCATTAAGAACTGGAGGGTATCTGACGAATCCTCTTGCTCTGACCATAGGTGGATCAGATTTGAACTTTAAGACACCAGCACCATCCCGCAATCCTCGGAAGACGGATAAGGTACGTTATAGAACTTCTGTTCAACAGTACCTTAACCAGGAGGAGGAGGCAGGAGCTCAGATATACAACGCCACTGAAGTGGAGCAAGCGGTGGTGAAGCTAACTGAAAGCCTGACGAGGAGCTTCGAGGACGCCTGCCCTCTAACTACCCCACATGAGGGTAAAGGGGGGAGTCAAGGATGGTCAGAGGCTCTCGAAAGACAAAAAGCTAAGGTACGTACATTATTTAACAGAGCCATGAATACCTACGACGATGGAGACTGGGACAATTACAAAGACGCGCAAGCCGTATATAAAAAGCGTCTACGTTCCAAAGGTCGCAGGACATGGGGAAAATATACTACGAGCATTGAGTCAAATACGCAGGCGAATAGAGTGAGGAAGATCTTATCGGCTAACTCTAATCGCACGATTGGCTCTTTGAAAAAAGCAGATAACACATACACGAAAACAGATGAGGAAACAAATGATCTACTGTTACAAACACACTTTCCTGGCTGTATCGTAAACGAGACAGACGGGTGGTGTGAACACGTGGCAACACCCCCCACGGGGGACGACTGGGCGGTAGCACAGACAGTCGTAACAGTAGAGAGAGTGAACTGGGCGATTCACTCATTTCAAACTTTTAAAACACCAGGTCTGGATGGTATCTTCCCTGGCCTACTACAGTGGGCGGGGAACTATATTTGTAGAATACTTAATGACATCTTCAGGGCGTGCTTGGCGCTACGGTACGTTCCCCTGGGGTGGAGAGAAGTCAAGGTCCTATTCATCCCGAAGCCAGGCAAAACTGATTATACGGAGGCAAAGGCGTACAGGCCGATAAGCCTGACGTCCTTCCTCCTAAAGACCATGGAAAGGCTATGCGACCGATATATTAGAGATAATATACTGCCGCTGGCACCCCTTAGCACACAGCAACACGCTTACAGCGCTGGCAAGTCTACAGAATCTGCCTTGCACAGAGTAGTAGGCAGAATCGAAAGAGACTTGAATAACAAAACACTATGCCTAGGTGCCTTCATTGACATCGAAGGAGCCTTTGATAAAACAAACTTTAGCAGCATCAATGCGGCCTTAAGTAAGCATGGAGTGGATAGGACGCTGGTGGAATGGATCATTGGCATGCTTGAACTGAGAGCGGTGCGAATAGACCTCAATGGCACGACGAGAGGGGTGGTGTCGAGGGGCTGCCCTCAGGGCGGTGTCTTGTCGCCGCTCTTATGGAACATGGTAGTCAATGATCTGATCACCAAGCTGAACGCTCAGCGCTTTTACACTATAGGCTACGCTGATGACTTGGCGATACTCATATCGGGACACTTTGCCAGTGTGTCCTGTAATATTATGAACAACGCCCTAAAAGTCGTCGCTAAATGGTGCAACGAATACGGATTGACCGTGAATCCTTCCAAAACTGAACTAGTTATGTTTACAAACAAGCGCAATATGGTGCCGTACACATTGCCAACCCTCTCTGGCACACAACTGAAACTGTCTGATGAAGTGAAGTATCTGGGAGTCACACTAGACAGTAAATTGAATTGGGCTAAACATTTAGACAACAAGATAAAGAAGGCTACGATATCATTCTGGCAGTGCAGAAGAATGATTGGTAAGACATGGGGACTCAGCCCCAAGATATCCCTATGGCTGTACGACACGGTTATAAGACCTTCTGTAACTTATGGAGCTCTAGTATGGTGGCCTAGGACCTAACAGAGCACGACTGTCAACAAGCTCCTGAGATTCCAAAGACTGGCATGTGTGGCTGTAACGGGATGTATGAGGACGGCTCCCACAGCGGCGGTAGAAGCCCTGCTGGGAGTAGTACCGCTGCAGCTACACGTGCAGCAGGAGGCTGCGGCATCTGCTTTCAGACTAAGAGCACTGAACCTTTGGGACCAGGACAAGCTGGCAGTACACACAAACATCATAGATGAGTTTGCGGAAGGTAACCCTACGATGCTCTCAATCTATGATAGAGTCCCCAAAAAGCATATCTTTACCAGAAGTTACAAAGTCCAGCTACACGAGGAGCCAAGTGATAGTTCAGGTGTACATGAAGTAAGGATATATACTGATGGCTCCAAAACCAGCATGGGTACGGGAACAGGTACGTTCTCGGATGAATTGAACATACACACAGCAGCGGCGTTGGGTGCACATAACTCCATCTTCCAAGCGAAGTGCGTGGGTATCATCCAAGCGGCATTAGCGGTACTCCAGAGAAAGGTAACTGATACGCGTATAAGGATACTCTCAGACAGTGCTGCTGTGCTGCGAGCCCTACAACGCAATGATCACTCTACGGGGCTCACTATACAATACCACAATCTACTGGAAGAAGTAAGTAGTAGGAATACGGTTACTCTCCAATGGATCAAGGGTCACAGCGGATCCAGAGGTAATGATGCGGCTGATGAACTGGCAAGGCGAGGCTCGGTTTTACGCCCTGTAGGCCCGGAGCCGATGATACCTTTGCCATTCAGCCAGATTCGATCCTGGATTCGCGGTAGAACAGCTAAACAACATCAAGAAAACTGGTCAGGTATGAGGGATTGTAGGCAGTCGAGGGAGGCGTTTCCGGTCCTTAACCGGAGATACTCCCGGAAGCTCCTAAATCTGAAACGGGACAAACTCCGGCGAGTCGTCGGTATTGTTACTGGTCACTGTTCCCTAAACAAACACCTGTTTACAATAGGTGTCACAGACAGCCCCCTGTGCAGAGGCTGCATGGGGGCAGAAGAAACTGCCGCACATGTGCTGCTAGAGTGCAGCAGTGTGGCCAAGCAGCGAACGGAGTTCCTCGGGACTCCGGGAACAACCCAGGAGGCCTGCGCCGACATTCCCGGCCTGCTGGCCTTCCTGGATGACATCGGGTGGCTGGACTGATGTGTGCCACCTCACGCAAAAAGGGCCGCTGTGCGGCCTAGTTGCGGAAAAGGAGCCCGCACACCAAGTACCGTACATCGTATAATGAAATATTTCATGTAAAGTCAAGTCTTAGGGTGGATTCGACCAAACGAGAGTAAGGGTTATACTTAGAATAAATCGCCAGTTATCCGAGAGTAAACCAATTTCACATTTTACCATCTACACTCAAGCCTATTCGAGAATAACAACTTATACTACCGTTTTTGGTGGAATAATAAACTATTCCGAGAATATTTTAATGGCGGCAGCGCGCCATATAATTCCAACTTTTACTTACCTGCACTATAATACGACAAAGTTGAGTTGCTATGACATAAGCTTGAATACCTTGGCGTTGTAGAACAGTAATTGTTAGCTGGGTAATAGTTTCGTTCATCGTTCATTCCGCTATTCGCGTATAAGTATACTATACTTTGTATTGCATGGTAAAACGACTATTGAATTATTCTAGTTTAAGATCGTGGAATAGAGTTATTCTCGTATAGTTACTCGCGCATAAATCTAAGTTTGATCAAATCCACCCTTAGTCACAGTCAGTCAGGGTAGTCATAGTCCAGTCTAAGTCAGGTAGTCATAATCCAGTCTAAGTCATGCCCTAGTAAAGTAGTGGCAACTTTACTAGAGACTTCTATGGAATTTTGGAAGCAACACGAAAAACCACGTTTCACTACATTATATCACTTGCCCACACTTATACTCGTAATTCAGCACTTAATGCGTAAAATGCCACTAAATTTAAACATTAACACTAGAAAAAGCATAAGTTTTGTGAAATAATACAATGCAACGACGTGAACCTTTTCACGTTCCCGCCAAAACTAAAAAAAAAAAAAAAAAAAAGTACTTTGTAACAAAACAAAAATAGTTACAAATACATACTCTTTGAAAAATAGTACTCTGTCAAACAAAAGTACTCTCTGGTACACTTTGACAAGTTGATGAAGTTGACAACGTCGCCTATCATCATTTCTCATCACGTTTCTCATTTAAGCCGTGCGTCTACTGCCTCGGAATCGGAGCGTACGGAGCGGAAGGATTCGTTGCTTTGTATTGATTTGTATGGTGTAGCGTCCACTGGATCGGCATAACTGCGCCAGAGCCCGATATTTCTGCCAATGACGTCATCCGCAGTGAACGCACCATTCGAATCCCGATCACTTTGAGTTCTGACGTGTTTGCGACGCTCACTACTGTGCATACCTACCTACATTTACACTCATAACAACGAATTTTGATTTTAATTACTTGAGTGGAAAGATATGTAGAACTTTACATCTAAAACATCAACATTATCTCCTAATAAATCAAAATAATATTGTATGAAAATCTACGAAAATAGGCCTTTTTATGTTTATGTTATGAGCCCACATCTTTCGTTTCCTTTTGTTTTTCTTTTCATCTGCTGATAATAAACAACTGATGATTACAATATCCTCGTCGCTATCTTCCATAATGTGAATACGTGCACAGGCGTGCACTAGATTGCTTTGCAAATATACGCTTTGATTTGATTTGATTTTTTTGAAAATAATGATATTGCCGATGCAAAATCCGAATGCAGTGGACGCACACTATCGGCATTTTGTAAATACCAACGCCTCGTACGCTCCGTACGCGCCGATTCCGACGCAGTGGACGCGCAGCTTTATTCTATTAAATGTATCTATAATTCTTTTAATTGATTAAAGCCAAGTTCCTTGTGGTTTATCGTTTTTATGTATCAGCGATTCTATCTTGTGTTTATTTAGCAGCATTGATTCTAGTACTTTCTTTCCGATACCAAGTAAAGTAAGTATCGAAAGAACGATTCGGTGCTAAAAAATACTTGGTATCGAAAGAAAAGTATCGAGTACTTACTCGTTTTTACTAGTATCGGAACATTCCTAGTTATATCATATACTCTTTGTTTTCGTTTGAATTTTTGGACAAATTCACAAAGTACACGTGTAATTGCCACAATTTGTGTTGTTTCATCATTGTTTGTTATATTTCGATCTCGCAACAAGTGCTCAATCTCGAACAGGATTTCCTACAAACAAGTTTTAAATCGTTAGATTGGCGAAGTAGTTGTGAGATTGCCGCAGAATCCACTAACTCACAGGATTCAATTCAATTTAACGAACTGTAAAAGTCTGTGTTTTGGATCAACAAGGACCGTCACCGTAAACTTTTCTATTTACATCCAAAAAGGCCCAGAAATGACTGAATTTAAAGACTGGTACTACAGTGTACCGTTCTTCACCCGGTACTGGCTATCCTTGACTATGGCATTCAGTTTACTGGGCAGGTTTGGGATCCTGAGTTACTCCTATCTTATGCTGGATTATTACCCATTCATACATCAGTTTCAGGTTTGTACCGACGACGTATAATGCATTTGTAAACTGTTAACAACTTCCTAATGTAATAATATTTGTATATTTTCCATACTTACATAAAAATATGAATACCATTTAGTATTATTGATTCTCACTTGATAATAACTGTCTTGTATTGAAAACTGTAAGCTCATAATAATTAGAAAACAATTTTGGCTAATTATTATATCCCTGGTTTCATATCACTTACATGCAGTACATGCACTTTCAGTAGGTACTACCACAGATCACATCCTGAAATTCATCCTCCCACATGCCTTGCATCATCTCATAACTCATAAATATAACTAAATCAGTATTATGCAAAATAATAAAAAAGTATATCCATACAAACTCTTCTTTACAAACCTATTTGCAGATATGGAGACCAATCACAGCACTATTCTTCTACCCAATAAGTCCAGGCACAGGATTCCACTTCCTAATAAACTGTTATTTCTTATACACATACTCGTCACGGCTTGAAGAAGGCATGTTTGCTGGGAAACCGGCAGATTACTTCTATATGCTGGTGTTTAACTGGCTGTGTAGTGTTATTATTGGACTGTTGGTTGGACTACCAGTAAGTAAATAATATCATAACGCTGAATTTTGACCTGCAAGAAAACTTCTGCAATAAGTGTCTGACTGTCTATCAGACCATAGCTTGAAAGTGTAAAGTAATACTTGTAGTTTACACTAGTTTACATTTGCAGGCTACATTCTAATATGCGGTTGGACACTTCTTGCAGAAGTTTTCTTGCTAGTGGAAATCCAGCCTTATGTCATGTATTTATACTTTTTTTTTATCAATGACTAGGCTAGCGTTCGGTCACCTCACCTGATGGGAAGCAATGATGTGGTCGAAGATATATCATGTTTTTTTTTATTCTTTATAGGCAAAGCATTTGACCACTGTCTCACCTGATGGAAAGTGATGATGCAGTCTACGATGGTGCTTGTGCTAGTGCATACCTATTCATTCTGTACTAGCTGCTGCTGGGGCATGAACTACAGTTATCAATATATGAAGTATCTTGTCCTACCCCAGGGTTCAAACTATACTTCAGTCTGCCTAACACAGACATTAAACAAAATTATCTTTCTCCTTTTTTACTTCGCTTGACAAGTAAGCAAGTATGAACCTTCGCCACTCACGTAGTGATATGTGTGAGCAGTACAAATGTAATATTGTTTTGATGATCTCTATGCTTTTAGTCCTATAGTCTAAAGCTAAAACAGGCATATTTTTGACAACATCCCACCTGATGGTAAGTGACAATTTGGTCTAGGATGTAACACACTTTATAATAATTGTACTATCCATAAAGTTTCAGCAAAGATTACTAAAAATATGTTACTATGGAAACAGTGGTTGACTGTTATTTGAACCTTTGAACCACACAGTGGTGCACTTTAACAGCCTTATTAATGCATAGTAGTTTTATTCTGATTTTGTCCTTTTTTGATATTTGAATATTGAAAGCGGACGAAAAGACATCTGACTAGCGCAACAACAATCTCTTTCTTTTTTTATTTGAAGTTAAACTGAATTGCCCACTAAAATCCTTTGTTTTCTACAGATCCTCATGGACCCCATGGTACTTTCGGTGCTATATGTCTGGTGCCAACTGAACAAGGATGTTATTGTGTCCTTCTGGTTCGGGACGAGGTTCAAGGCGATGTATTTACCATGGGTTCTTTTAGCGTTTAACCTTGTCATCAGTGGAGGGTAAGCATTAACAGATAAACAGATAAACATTTTATTAATAATTCTGTAAAAATTATGTCACATTGCAAATTTAGAGTGCACATTAAATATTCATAATAATAATACTTTAATTCAAAATAACATCATACAAATAAAAATTCATTAAAAACATACAAATAAAAATCATTAACTAGGTAAGTAATATTTACTTACATTAAAAATTCATCAAACGTGTAAAACGCCTTCTCGATGAGCCAGTGTTTCAGTTTTATTTTAAATAAATTGAGGCTGTTAACATTTGTGATCAGATCCGGTAAGTGGTTATAAACTGTCAGCCCCATCACGTGTGTCAAATGGTCTGAGCGCGCTAGCCTCTTCGACACTGTGCCAAGCTCGTGCGCGCCGCGGGTGTTGTAACAATGCCTGTCCCCTCGCTTCTTAAACATATGCAAGTTTTGTCTTACGTAGACAGCAACTTGGAATATAACAAGGGAAGACAGGGTATTTTGAGTGACTGAAAAAATGGTTTCGCTGACGTTGTACGCGATACCCGTGCAATCGCCCTTACAGCCCTTTTCTGCATTCGGAAGGCGCGCAATCTGTCAGCACCGCGCCCCCAGAGCTCGGTGCGTATTGCAGGACAGAGTGCACGGTAGCGAAATAGCAGGTGCGGACAGCATCAGCGTTTACCACCCGAGATAGTCGACTCAAGGCGTAACATGCGCTACCTAACTTCGCGCACAGCTTATCAATGTGCGAAGCCCACATTAGCCCACGGTCAATTTCAAAGCCGAGGAACGTAGTGGAGTCCACTTGGTTAATCACTTCTCCGTCTATTCGAACTTGGAGTCTTCTCAGTGGTCGTCCCGATATGGAGAATTGAAGAAAATGTGTCTTCTTCAGATTAAGTATGAGACCGTTTTGTTTGAACTACTGAGCAAGCTCACTTGCAGTTTTGTTCAGCCGCTGTTCCAACTCATCAGGGGTGCGCGCCGTTACTATGGCCGCAACATCGTCCGCATACATAAATATCTCACCAGATGCGATATTGTGGAGCTATACATTTACAGAGGGCATTTTTATGTGAGTCATTTGGCTCACTTGTCGATCACATCTGAATATATCACAGAGCATGAAAAAATGTTACGCTTCGCCCCCAGCTTCGAAATTCTACTTGGGTTTCGTGCCGACATTAAGCGCATAACTGTATTAATTTAGAGTTCCGCGTGATACTGTACTGCAATCTGTTATGGGCAGCGGTGACGCTTAACACCAGTTGAATGACTACGTCACGTCATTCATTTACATTAAAAAACCTGTTGCAGTCATCCGTGATCTTCTGTTGTACATAAAGGGAATAGCTCAATATATTGAAACTGATTTTGACAAAGACAACTTTGTCATGTATTCATTGAAAGAAAGTGCACTAGCAATTGCAAGCTGTGAATATTAGTTATTAAAGAAATCTAATAATGCAGGTATTTATATAGTTTTGCATTTGACCATTAATTTTTTCAAGTATGTGTGTGTGTGCCCTTGCCGTGTGGTCCCGGTTACAAACAGAAACATCCCATCTCTTCCCGTGGATGCCGTAAAAGGCGGCAAAGGGAATATCCAGGGAATGGGTCGCAGCATTCTCCTCGGTCTTGATGTTAGGATGCAGGAGGCGAGCAGCGGACGCTCTCTGGGGGAGGCCTATGTTCAGCAGTGGACGTCTTCAGGCTGTTGTTGATGATGACGATTTGTGTGTGTGTGGAATCAAAACATGTTCAAACATACACATATATTTATAAATAATACTTTATCATTTCCAGAGGTGCCATGGAGCTGATAGGCATTTTCATTGGGCATCTTGCGTTCTTCCTTCTTTTCAAATACCCTCAAGAGTTCGGCGGCCCTGCACTTTTAACACCGCCAGCTTTCTTGTGAGTATGGATCAAAATGCTATACATAATTTGATGTAGTAAAGCCTGCATTGACATCCCGCTTGGGGTGTATTGTGCGTTTTCCATATTCTCTGCCAACATCTACCCAAGTGACCCCAGCCCCCGTATTGTGTAACTCAATCGTAATTTATTTTTATTTATTTATTTATTTATTATTCAGTTTATAATAGTTAGCTTACAGTATGACCAAAACGGTAACTATTGCAATGGTGACAGGTATAAATCATAAAGTTATTACATATGGTCCGTAAATTATCGTGAAATACATCAACATGCTGGCACTTGTGAGTAAATGCATTTAGTAAGGCTAGTGCCCGCAACGTGGGTGAATTATTGCAGTGGTGCGTCCGCGGTACTGGACAAGCGAACAACTGGTGCCGACGACGCCCAGTTCGCAAATAGTTGTTAGGAACGTATAAATTTATAGAAGCTAGTATATCCGGGTTATTAATTGTAGCATGCAATATCGAGAAATAGTGGATCACAAGAAGTAGTTTACGCCTGGATTCCAATGTATCTAGTCCAATCATTCCTGACACAAATAAAGATGGGTAGAGGTAAGGATAAAACCCATACATTCTAATCGATGAATGGGCTTCATTTGGTCATTTCCGGTTGTGTAAAATCCTCATCCATCGGTATTATGGTCCCTTAGGCGGAAAACTGAATAGACAAAACATTGATTAACTATAATAATGAGAAATAGTGAGAAAATACTAATGGATGGAGATGTTACACAATGCTAATTCGCCGGAATTGACGAAATGAAGCCCATTCATCGATTACGATTGGCTTAGACGGTAGCCCCGCTCCTTAAATTATGTGCCAATGTGTGTGTGTACTGTGTATATGTGTGACTGATTTATTGCATAAATAAATATCGTTTCGCAAAAATTAATCTTACAAAATGACAAAGTTACAAGCATTTTGAAATGCACGAATGGAAGGGGCATCGCTAACACGCAGTGACGTCAGAAGTAATTAATTCACAGTATCTCAGCTGTGGTAGCTAGCTCTACATATGCATGTGACGTCACGGCCATACGATCTCTGTTTTGCGAGAAAGGGACATGCGATGCCCCCTCCAGAAACTTTAAAAGCTTTTTACTCCGTGATTTATTCACCGATTTTACTTATTTTTTTTAGTTATTACATTATTTATTAAACTATTTAAAGAAAATAATGTTTGCACTTTGATTTTCATGATCTTACTACGAGTCTATTTGACAGGAAACAAATATTCCCCGACACCCGTCAAATGGGTGGTTTCGGTCCGGTACCGACGAATGCAGCGCCACAACGAGCGGCCCCCGGTCGCCAGATATTCGGACACAACTGGGGTCGCGGTCAAGCACTCGGTGGCAACTGAGAGTGAACCTAATCATGAGTGCAGTAAGGACTGGAATTGTGTAACGCGTGTGTTTGAAGCGGGGAATATGGGGGGCTTTACTTGTGCTGGTTTCGGTTACTTTTGATAACTTGTTTTAAAAGTTCTGAAATAAGCCGACAATCGACATATTGTTGTTTCACTCCCACTACATCATTTAGCGTTGTGTTTGAGTGAGAAAACAATACCGTCACAATCAGAACCGGTTTTTAATAACGCGAGTACCTACGTCTGAGCTATAATAATAATAATTAGAGAGAATAATATAACATTAGTTACTTTAGATAGACATCTTAACGAAAACTATCGGTACCTTGAATTCATTGTTGTGTTTTAAAATATCTACCTAAGGCAGGTTGACCACGACGACTTTTAGTAGCGATTCAGTAGCGTGCACGTCTGCATCGCTACTTTTGGCCGTTAGTCGCATTTGCAACGGGTGTCTGTATCGATGCAGATACGTGACTGTATCGCAGTATGATATCGCTTTTAACGCGCGACTGTTTCAGGCGACGTCGTCGGGTAAAAGAAGAGTAGAGGTATTTAATACTTATGTATAGAGTAATAGTAGCGATGCTGTATCGCAACAGTATCGAGGATCGCGTGGTTATACGACCAAAGAGTGCATCGCCACCATTGACTATAAATCCAGTTGACCAATGATACGACTTCCCCTCATACGAAAATTGGTAGTGTATTTCAAGTACTATTTTCATACAAATCACGGGAACCCGTTGATGACTTTTGTTCCATCCTGCTCTGTCCTTTGTAATTTCGTATGGCTTTGTCTCGTTTTGTAGCCCCGTCCTCTGCCCGCGCAGGTGAGTCGTGTTTGTACGAGAAATTATGTTCACGAGCTATCAACGGGCTTTGTAATCTTTGATCGCCACTATATCGCGCTCTTTTTGCGACTGAATCGCTGCAATAAGTCGTCCGTGGGCGACCTCCGTAACTGTTATAATAGTGCCTAGTTTTGTGTATGTATGAGCAAAAATTAAAAGTACCTCGAAAAACGTACAGGAATATTATACAACGTATAGTTAGGAGCCGCCAAGTTTATTTACCAGGGGGTCTAGCAAAGATTCCTTTTCCATTAGCGCTAACGCCAAACGATAACTCCAAAATGTATGGGAATGACATTACCTGTGAACCGCAGGACTCGATCTGAACTTGTTGGCCTTTAAAGATACCACAATAAATAGCAAAATTGAAGGTATATTTTTCAAAAAGAGATTTTCAAAGATTTCAAGCTAGACTTCCCGCAGGTTATGTTAAAATAGTATACATATTTTGGAAAGTCTATACTATTTGTAGATGAAGCAACAATACTCATTGTCCAAACTCAAAATTGCTTTCAATTTTCAACATGTAAGACCAATAACAAAATGGGAATGATGATGTTGTGGCAATGATAGAAGATTTATGAAGTTTAATATTTTGAATGTGCTCAGTGTAGATCTAACCTAATCAATTCTTCACATATTCATATTTTTTATGAACTTCTCCACTAGGAATTGCATTTATTTAACATTTTATGCGTTTTTCATGTATTTTCAAGGGATTGTTGTTAAATAATATAAAATATCTAACTAAAATGAAAGAGCTGTATTTTGTATTAATTTCTCTAGTCTAAGCTGACTGCAGATATGTAATATTTTAATTATATTAACTGATATATTTTTAAAACCAGCAATAAAATTGAACAACCTTTGTTTGTATTTCATTTACTTTGTCCTCAAGCAAAATTTTAGTACTTATACACTTACACCAAGTTATATTAATAGTAACATCATGGGGCCAGACTATTCCCAGTTGTACCACTAGCTCCATTCCCACTGGAGAAATATAAGAAACAAATTCCAGTGGTGAGGGCCGTGGTGAAAATGTTCAAGTATCACCAGCACCAGAATCATTTTGCCATCTTTTCTAGGTGAGACAATTCTGATGGAAAATAGTCAAGTATAACCGGGGGCGTACCGTGAGTTCTTAGCGCGATTCAAAACAGAGCCTACACTGGATCGCTTGTCAAAATTCCCATACAAAAAAAAACAAAACGATCCAATATAGGCTCTGTTTTGAATCGCGCTAAGAGCTCACGGTACGCCCCTGATATCCATTGTCAGTACTGCCATTATGTGCTCAGACTGAGTGACCACCTCAAATCTCCGAGTTTTTTTTAAAGATTTAGTATCTGACAAGTTATAAAAAAGTCGTAAAACGCAAATCGGAATTTTCAAAGAATTTCTGTCCCGTTTTTATGTGTGATAACTTGTTTTGATCAATGTGATGTTTTTTTGAACATTTGTGATGTTATTTTAAACATTTGTGATGTTATTTTAAAGATTTTTGTAACTGTACTAGTTGATGGCTAATCAACTGGCATTGACTATCTTAAAAAAACTACAGCAACAACAACATTCAACAACAATAGTTCAGAGCCACAATCATAGAAACAGCTGCCTGATGATATCAATAATACACAAAACTCTTAAATTAACATAACTTTATTGCATCTATACAAATTACTACTAAGCATCAATGGTGATTTTCCTTCGGGTCAAATTTCCCATATTCCTTCTCCCAATTAGCAATGAACTCTTTCTTGCGCTCCTCCCTATTTTTGAAGTACTGTGGGTACTGCGCTTTTTCGAGGGGGTGCCAGTAGTCTAGGACCCAGTCAGGGGGTGGGGCTTCACGCTCGAAAGCTACACCGCCAGGGCTGGTGGCAACTAAAACAAATTTTATATGAGAAAATAAGATTTTACTTGCTGCATAGTAAAACTATAGTTATAAAATATGGTCTTGATTGTGTGCAGCACATAATTATATAATTATTTACTTGTTCATGAATTATATTTTTGTGTCTTCCTATTTTACATGGAGTCATGGAACAAGGAGGAGAGGAATGCCAATACACCCAAGAAAACAGTGTAGATCAAAAATATACCTAAAACTAGATGGTGTTGCAAAATGAGAGCGGGTTATAAGTTGAGTGCAGATCAGGAATATGCCAAAAAACCGTTAAAATCTGGATGACACTGTAAAATGAGCGGGCTATATGGGTAGCTACGGTGGGCTAGGTTTAAAACGGTTTTTTGGCATATTTCTGATCTGCACTCAACTTACAACCCACTCATTTTGCAACGCCATCTAGTTTTAGGCATATATTTATCCACACTTTTTTCTTGGTGTATTGGAATTCCTCTCCTTGTTACATGATGGAATATAGTTTTACACAAAAACAAAATGAATAGTTAAACCAGATTAGGTACTACTTACAAGCTCTTGGAATGGGATGCTGTTTCAAGAATAGTTCTTCCTGCCCCTTTTTCAAAAGTTCTTGTGCTTTACGCATATCTGGCTCCTTTGCATGCTCGTCGAACCTTGCACGGAGGAGCACAGCTTGGTAGCGGTATACATGGCTGGAATAAAGGAATGGAACATGTTAAAATGTAGTTTTGACTACAGAATTCTGCCTATTTACATAGGATACTAAGTCTGGTTTAGACTTTAGGATAACTATTGAACAATTGTCTTTTTAGATGCAGTCATGTTTTTCTATTATACGTGAGAATTTGCGAATAACAGGAAATAAGATACTACAACAAAAATCTAGTTCTGAAGTTCTATATTATTGCTAGTAGTGTAGATGTTAGGTATACCTATAACCTACACAAGTTTGAAAATGATAAAATGAATCAAAACAAAGCGTAACCTTCTGGTGAATTCAATAAAGTCATCGTTAGTATCACGGAGCGTGTATTTAGGAGGAAATAAAGGATCTTGGGTTGGTTTTTCTGGAAAATAAATAGTAAAGTAAGGTCGATGGGTACGCAAAAATTACGTAACGTAAACAAGCCAGGAAATAAAGATTATAATGTATGGAATTATGCAAATATGTTTACCGTCTATCGTAGAACGCTTCCAAATTACGCAAAGCCTTTTTGTAAAGACTGCAAACCCTTTGAGAATGAGTTTGTATTCCTAAAATCGTCGCGTTCGCCATTTTTGTTTTGAAACGAATATAATTTTATGACATTGACATTATGACAGTGACATAGATTTTGTATGTGACATTATGACTTTTATGAAATGGATAGATCACAGATTAGAGAAAAAAAACTATTTCGGTTAAGTCTAGTTACAGCCCCTGGAGCACGGACAGATTTGCAGCGCGTCTGCCGCTCAAGTGATGTCAAAATTATATCAACTTTGACATCACTTGAGTGGCAGACGCGCTGCAGCAGCGCTGCTAATCTACGTGCTTGACCTCCAGATTGTTTTATCACTAATCTGTGGTAGACTTAGAGCTTAGAGTGGCTTAGAGTATAGTCACAGATTAGAGAAAAAAAACAGTGTTACTCTGTGAGTATAGTTGACTATACTGTGTTCCATAATCTTAGATTTTTTATGTAAACAAAGGGGATAACAGTGCAAAAAATATATTTTATAATAGTTTACCATATATAACCAAAACAGCGTTCAGTTATTTTTTTCTGGTCGTAATCTGATCAACTATAAAATTATAATCGTTTTGTACTATCTATTTTAACGTAACATCTGTTCTATAGAATGTTATGATAAAGGAAACATTTTTTGATAGAAAATATTTTATTATACTGGTAAGACTGTAGAGGTTCTAAACATTTTCAAGAGAACATTTCTGCCGCCATCATTTCTTTTCATTCGTTTTTGTTTTCTCGAACGCAAATGTTCTTCTCCCTGCGTTTGTGCAATTTTATTGTTTTTTTTTTTGTAAACTGGTTGGTTATTTTTATTAGTGTTTAATTTGTTGTTGTTCCGTTGTTTTGTTAAGTTTCATCAACTTCTTCCCGAAAGTGCGCAAAATAGAGCCTCAGCCGGGTCCCTCGACCTCAAGGAACTTATGTAAAGAACAAAAAATCTGTCACCAGTCAAAAAGCGGCCGCGGAAATCTTTGAGTGCCACGGAAAAACTCGTGGTAATGAACGTTTACAAAGAGAGACATACAAGAAGCGGCCTGAGGCCAAATATTGGTCACTAACAGACCATGCAAACAAAACAGCTTAATCAAAATAAAAATATTTTACACCACGGAAAAATGTTTTGTACAACTGGAATGTCACTTTGACAGTGACTTTTCGTGACATTTCTTTGTTTACATAAAAAATCTAAGATTATGGAACACAGTATAGTATAAGTAGTAGAACATATTACTGATCTGTGTAGTGTGTGTATCTGTAGTGTGAGTATAGTATACATAATGCTACATTCCAAATCAAGTTTAAATAAGTAGGTAATCGATATATTTTGCAGCCCTAAGTAATTAAAGTATAATAATATAGGCTTCTAAATAACTAAGTATATACCTACAGCAAAACACCGACTTGATCTGATTATCACTATCAAGTGCAAATCTCGCACACACGCGACCACATCCGGCCCCTTGGCCTACCCCAAATTCTGCATGACATGTCAGTGTCGAAACATGGGTTGCGAAATGACTCCAAGCTTCAGCCACACTTGCGCGTCTGCGAATCGGCAGAGTCAATAACGCAAAACTATGCGGTACACATTACTGCCCGCGCAGATCGCGATCGCGGCCGTCCCTAAACACGGGCAGCGATGGGTACCGAACGACCGACGGTGACGCTTCGCTGACGCAACATGACGCGCGGTGGGGCTGAAGCTTTTTATAATTCGCAGATCCTTGAACCGGGCGTAGAAGATACACACATCTGTTAGCCTTGCATGTAACATGCAATTTAATGCTTGGTTCAGTTTAATAATAGAGGTATCTTTATAATAGATTTTATCATACAAGAACAACTAAGAGTCCTATATAGGTAGGTATATAGGTAGGTTAGGTATAGTCAATGCTACGCGTAGTAGCTAGTTTGTTAACTAAGGGAGGGTTTTTTGATCCATAGCTAAGGTAACCAATGGTTAAAAATGCTAACCAACTCGAACCAATGGTCATTTGTTAGCATTTTTAACCATTAGTTTTTTTTTATGTAAACGAATGACGTGACGAGCTAGTCGTTCGCCTGGTGTTAAGCGTCACGGCCGCCCATTACAGATTGCAGTGTCACTCGGAAATCTAAATTAAAGTTTCGCGTGACACTGCGCACTGCGCACGTCATCCAGAGACATCACACAGTCTAAAAAGGATTTCGAGACTGTGAGATCAGTTCTTAAGTCTCATTTGCCCAGTAATTTCACTAGCTACAATTCCCTTCAAACCGGAACACAGTAGTGCTTGCACACTACTGCTTGGCGGCAGAATAACTGGCAAAGCGGTGGTACCTACCTAGACGAACTTTGCAGAAAAGTCCTACCACCTAGTAACCTAGTAAGTGGTTACCTTAACTACGGATAAAAAAAACCCACTAAGTATAATAGGATTGGTAAAAGAGTAGTGGCCCCGGAATTAGTGTCAAGCGCAAACTAAGTATATGTATACCTGGGGGCGTACCGTGAGCTCTTAGCGCGATTCAAAACAGAGCCTATATTGGATCGTTTTGTTTGTTTTGTATGGGGATTTTGACAAGCGAGCCAGTATAGGCTGTTTTGAATCGCGCTAAGAGCTCACGGTACGGCCCCTGGTCTACTTTTTGGGACACCCAAAACACTTACAATAGGTTATATAAGTATGTTCCAAGCGTTTTGATTAACGTTCAGTCAAACAGACTATGGTGGTGAAACCTCTGATTTGGCCCTGTCACTTTTTTTTTTTTTTTTGAACGGGCTAATGCTGTTGGTCTCTACCGACCTTTACAGCGTCACCGGGCGGGAGGGCAGGCGCTTAAGGCGCCCAACCGTCAAAAGTGGGAGGCAACTAGCACAAGGGCACCCCTGGGGTGCGAGCCTCGGCTTGGGCCGTTGCCGAGATAAGAGGATCGAGACGGCTACGTCCACTGGAAGAGTGGACCCTATGGAAAGTCGCGACCGTTCTAGCTAACCTACGGGGGGTACGTCGACCTCGCCGGTGGGGTCGGTGTCTGATTGTGTTACGCTGGTATCCTATACCGGTGCCGAAAGCGGTACCTGAGCCAGAAGGGCTAGACTGATCCGGTGATCCTAGCGCAGCCGACACAACTGCTGCTATAGGATCATCCAGATCGCTCAAGACGTGTCTTGGGCGGCGACGACGGGGTGGGTGATTTGGCCCTGTCACTGTGCCGCATCAGGCAGACATGTGCTAATAAGGTCCCTAATGTAGGAAACACTAGCTCCGAAAAAATGACAAATAGGTAGGTCTAGGTAGTTTGATGTATGATAGATAGATAAAACTCTTTATTGAAACACCACATTACAGGAACAATATTACAATCACACAAACTTAAAACTAAGTGTCACAATGAGCGGTCTTATCGCTTAAAGCGATCTCTTCCCGACAACCCAGAAAACAGCGAAAGGAACAACAATAAGGACGGTTAAACTGATAAACCTCTATTTTATGATTAATGAAGTAGGTATAATAACATTCTTGTATTCATGATGCCTTTCAAAGTTGTGTTTCAAAATCTTGAGTTTACCACTGGAGATAATTAATTTGCCCGTTTACCACAAGGCCGAAACCATCGACTATACAGATTACGAATCGAACTGGCAATGGCCTAAATAAATTGCCGAAAGAATCACGACATTGAAGGGCATTATTTAAGAAAGCGCCTTTTTAAAATAAATCTATAGTTACATATAATAAAACTGTAACTGATCTAAATCTGTAGATTGAATTTATAATTTAAATTTTCATTTGTACAGTCAATATAAAAATAGAAACGTTTTTTTTATGAATGCCTGTCTGTCTGCTCATTTGAACACTCATGACGCTGGAACTACTGAGCGGATGTTGCTGAAATTCGGTATGGTTAAAGCAAATTTTTCATAATAACATCTAGAATAAGTACTTTTTGTTTTCTAAAACGACCAAATGCGGGTTGCACGAAGAAACACGGACCTAATTTTTAATTTTTTGTTTTCATATAATTTTTTTATTTAAGTAGGTACCTTTTCCTGTAGAAGGGAAAGGAAAAAAGATGGGGGTAGAGGATGAATTGACGGGTCTGCCTTCCTTCGCCGGGCCAACCATGCATCCTTTTCCCCTATATTTTTCCCTTTCGCTTCCCTCTTCACATAAACAGGGTTAGAACGTAAAACTACTGAACCCGTGCGAAGCCGGGGCGGGTCAATAGTAATTCTAATGAAGGTAGGTTAGATACCTACCTACACCGCAGAACAAATATCAAGACGGTTCTAACTATTGTAAGGCATACATCTCCATCCCACTTGTTATGTCCAACACCTGGGTATAGTACAATAGGTGCTGCAATGCTAACTCCATCAACTCTACTGGCGATTTAACAATTTTATTTCAATGACAATAAAATAGCTACATCATTTCATAAGATTGCAGGATGTTCACATTTGTCGACGCACCACTGCGGCGCATATTCAGTAATCCTGCCTGGGCCTTGAATTTCGAATCAAGGTTTCTTTATGATGATTTCCTTCACCGCTGTAAGAGCGAGTTTAAATTTCGCACATAACTTGACTTAACGGTACTTAACTTGAAAACTCAATGGTGAAGGGCCGAGTGGGATTTAACCTGGGTTGGATTGAAAGTAGCACGGACTATCTCTGAACCACACTAGCTTGAGATTAATTGTTTTTATTTTATTGTATTATTAACTAGCGGCTCGCCCCGACTTCGCACGTGTAGTGGTGTAGCTTATGTTACTCAGGGTGAATGTAGCTTTCCAATGGTGAAAGAATTTTTGAAATCGGCACTGTAGTTTTTGAGTTTATTCATTACAAACATACACACAAAAATACAAATCTTTCCTCTTTATAATAGTGGTATAGATAACACACGCATGCTCTCCCATTTGACGAAAAGTTGACGCTGGTAGGTACCCTACATAAACCAGGGCTTGGAATCGGTACCATAAAATATAGGATTCTAAATTTTATGGTACTGATGTACCTACCAAGGCCAATGATACCGGTTCTCAAGAATACCGGTATTTCAAGCACTAACGCTGAAACGAGTAACGGTTTGTCGTGTTTTTAACACGCATCTATTGTGGATGAGCTTATCATTAATTAAAATAATAAGGCTTACCTCTGACCGCGGACATTTAATATTTGCTACTGCGCAGCGTTTCGCGCTGACTTCACACTTGCCATTGAGTTTGAATCGCGCTCTACCTACTTAAAGGCTTATAGGTTTAAAAAAATAATTAATTAGAAACCCTTATAAATAAGTACTTACAAAGTTAAAAAAATAACAACTGTACCTACCTAGTTGGGTGATACCTACTCTATACCTTAATATAAGCCTAATTACTATTAATTTCACACCACAAAGCAGTGGCGCAACCCATCATTAATTCATTACCTTACACCACCTTTTTGAAGTTGGTTGAAAAGATTGAAAGACCACAGGAATAATAAAATTATCTATAGCAGAAGTCCATTTTTAAAATTCGAACGCAGAAATTCTATTCAAAACAAATCAAAAGGCAAAAAATACAATTATGTACAGTCACAGGCACAACGGGGTCGAAGAAAGTTGGGGAAACCACTCGCGCTCGAGAAGAACCGGATTGCTAGTGATGCTACTCTATCAAGAATATTGACACATATTGAATATTGAAACTTTTTTATTAAGATCAGAGTGATCTTTATTTGATTTTCTTGTTATTAAGTTGTTGTTTTTAACTGATTTCTAAAAATAGAGGTGCTCTATTTGGTTGTAAGTGTTTTAGTGTTTGTTACCTCAGAAATCCATCATATTATATTATATTATTTTATTAGTGGATTTAAAAAATCTGTATTTTTTTTAATCGATATACATAAATACTTTCAGATTAATCCCATAGAAATATCATCAAAATCGGTATATTAGTAGTTTAGTTTTCAAATCAAAATAACTGGAAAAATATAAAATATTTATGTTATCGTTTTTAAGCTTCCATGCATTTCGTAATAATTAAAAGATAGATTGTAGACTTCATTTATCATTATTGTTTTCACTCAAATTGGTATCATGTGCTTTAAATAAAGAAATTACAGGTAGGTCCTAACTTTTAGCGCTACGCTAGAAACATTTTTGGGGAAGCTGTTAAAGTCTTTGACTATGAAGAACACCTCTTGTTTTAAGAAAATAAATCAATGTTTGGATCTAAATAGTACCTATTTAACTACATGAAGTAAACAAAAAGAAACGATTCATAGAAAGTCCAATTATTGTTTGGATGCAGTGATCATCTAGTGGCGTGCGTGACTGCATTGCCTACGCTGGCTGGGGCTACTGACTGACTCAGTGTCTCACTGCCTATCGGTGAGGTAGGTGTCTGTCTCGCCCATCACTAGTATATTTTATGGGGACAAACGTAAAAGTAAAGTTTCGTTTTATTCTAAAAAATTGGTGAACGAGTTTTGGTGAAAAAAAATTGTGAAATCCTCCTTCGTGCAACACTATTTTTTTTCTGGAATTTCTCATAATTTTGAGGTAAGTTGTTTCAGTATTTTTTTTAAATATGAATAATTAAGTTAATTTGTTATTTTATTGCTAGGTACCTACTAGGTACTTTTTTGTTCATAATATAATATTCCAAAGCAATTCTCTGGAAAAAAGGTCTGTTTATCTGGTAAGACTTTATAATGCTAGCAACGTCCATAATACAAAGTACTTTGTGGTACTTACTTCCACGCAGTGATGATATACCTACTCTGTTCTTACCTATAATAAGTTATCATCATCATCATCAGACAGTACGTAGGTAGTTAATACATACTCAGATTTACCTATACTTACTTTTTAGTAAAGTTCGTAAGATAAGCCATTACACAAGACCACATAATTAACATAGGTACTCTTCGATCAGGGATATAGGTACTACCCTAAAGTTTAGTTAGAACCTTATTAAACAAATAAATTGTAATACCGAATTGTATTAAGTAGGTACCTGCAGCCCATCTATACCGAATTACCGATATTAAAAAACTCGAAAATCCCAAAACCGGTATAAGTCCTTTACTTAAGTATCTATTAATTATCATTACCTATACCAATTAACTAAAGGACCTTTCGGATAATATTGAAAAGTTGTCTCTTGCTCAAGGAAAGGTCAGCAATCATAATTTTGTAGCTTTTGGGTAGTTTCTCTGTTGAAATATTGTACTTAAAATCGCACAAGACACCTTTAATGGTCGTGCGTGACATTTTCTCTAGATTCTTTCATTTTGGGTTTTTACGATAACCTTGATAAGGTGTATGTAGGTAGGTGATGATATATCCAGGATGTCAGATAAATTCGAACTAAGTAGGTAATAAAAAATCATAACTCTTGCTTTTTGCTTCGCAGTGGTTAGGCAATAATTACCTACGCCTATAAGTAATAGGCTACGATGGGACTGCTATAAATATTATGTCAAAGCCCCTTAAAATATGATTTAAAAAATAAATATGAGTATGTAAAACCTTAGGAGAATCTAGACGAAGAGACACTTACATCCTTATTAATAAATGCGTTGTAGCTTTTGGTTAGTTACACCATCTTTTGTCTTTTTCGATCGCTTTCAATATTCAAATGTCAAAAAAGGACAAAAGCAGAAGTAACTAGTCTAAAACTACTATGCGTTTATTAATAAGGCCTAAGGCTCTAACGGTCTAAGTCTAGACGCAACCCGCGAACACTATGGTATACAGATATTCAACGTTGAAAAGTATCAAAAGTAGGTCCAAAACATATTGCCGAGCAGAAAGTGAAAATGGATCTCACTTTCAAATTTCAAATCGTGCTTTCATTGTAGGTGCACTAGGTCATATCAAGCTTGCGGACAATGACTGTGGTTAAATGAAAGCGAAGTGTTTTAGGCGAAATTTTTTTTTTAAACGACTTCAAAAAAGAGGCGGACGGAAGACAAAATTGTCTTTCCCCGTTTTATGTCACCTTCTTCATACTTGCTTACTTGTCAAGTGGAGTAAACAGGGGAAAGACAATTTTGTCTACCGTCCGTGCTGACCCAGCTGATCAGTTTTTTATATTTACTACCTGAGAACTCTAAGCCGACGTATAGATTCGGAAAATTCTTTATTATTTGAAACGATTATACTTTCAGATTGGTCCCCTATTAAAGCGGCTGAAGTCACACTAACCCTTTTTTTAAAATGGTTTATTTTATTTATTTTTAAGTACGCATAAATATACATACGGTCTACATTAATCAGTAAAAAACCTGTAATAAACCTGGTAATAGTTATTTTTGATGTAAGGGCGGTAAGTTGTAGAAACCAATTTCCGCACGTGTATGATACAACGTTTTTCAACACGTTTGCGAGAAAACAGTAAAAAATCGCAACAAACCACAGACCTAGAATTTTATCGTTACTTTCAAAAGACTCACGATGCGTGGGAGCGTGAAGTACAAATCAAATACACACTGCCCGAGAGGAAAAGAGACAGAAATAATGGCGTTGTGTCCGAGTATTAGCACAAGACCGCCAAATATCGGCTCAATCTGTTTTACGACGAAGAGCATAAATTGATCATGTAGGCACCATAATTCCGTTATCAAAGTGCAAAATACTATTTTTGAGGCTTTTAAATGTTATTCCGTAAGTGAATGTGATGTTACCAAACATACTAGCTCGACCAATAACACCTATCCCAGCAAATTTATCACAAATTTTATTAGTAGTTTAACAGTCATATTTTCTTAATTTTGGTGTGGTATCTCGATGTAAAACCAATTTATTTTGTAGATTAGGAAAACTCCTTCCGATATATCGCAATATTTAAGTGTTTCAGTTTTTTATTATTCAGCAAATTTACTCCAAAAGTTTGAAGGATCTCAGTTAATAAAATGCCAGCTATTTCATTTTCTCTTTAGTATTGATCAAAAACGCTTCCAAAGAGTTTCGCTCATTCAGCTTATTTATTCTCGTAATGTGAAACTCTTTGGTAAATTCTTATATATTTATTAGGGAAATTAAAAAAAACCGTAAAGGTTACGCACGGCACTATACAACGGAGCGTGCGGTAAAATAAGTACTCTCACCTAAGTACCTATTTTACCGCACGCTCCGTTGTATTATGCGTAATGTATAACTTTCGAACAATGTATACAGGCATTGTAAATGCATTTTTTGAGCAAATGTGTTGAAAAATAACATACTATATAGGTAAGTATACCTAAAAAATTAAACGCCTATTAAGATCTTTGTTTCTTAATTAATTATCAAAGGCTACAAAATCTGCCTCTTATCTGATTTATTTAACTAAGTACTTGTAAAGGAAAAATAGGATAGATGCCACATAAAAACGGTTACGAATGAAAACTTTGATACCGTTGAATTTATGAAATCTTGTTTGGATTAATATGATATTTTTGTTAAACAGTTGTTTTATTATTCATGAAAATATAGTTTAGCCAGATTTTGCGTAAGTAAATTCAGTTATTTAATATCTTCAAAAACGTCGCAATGCGAGCGAGAGTAGTGGATCTGCGTATACAGCAGCCTTAAGGCGTTAGACACTTTGTTCATGTGGTCTTTATTTTTTAATGACCTGCTAAAAAGAAGTTTAGAAATATGATTAATATAACACACTACACTCAACTCATTAGCATGCATTAATAATATTGCTCTCACCATTAAGTAAATCCGTTTGACATTGGCACAGTTCACGTCACCATACCATCGCGGTGCGGTGACTGTGAACCGCGGCGCTTACACAAGTCGAAATTAACGATATGTCGTCAATGGATGTGCCAACATGGTGACAAGGTCTTTGTTTGCTAAATTACATTTATACTTTGGTAGGTATATATACCTACTACCTAGGTTAGGTACCGATAGGATACGATGGGGAGGATAGGATAGGTGACCGATATAGCTCTTAGAATTAGCAAGTTGAAATGGCAATGGGCAGGCCACATCGCTTGTAGAACTGACAACCGATGGGGAAGAAAGGTTTTCGAGTGGACTGACGATCTGGTGAAAGCCACGGGGAACCGATGGATGCAGGAGGCGAGCAGCCGCTCAAAGTGGTGCTCTCTGGGGGAGGCCTATGTTCAGCAGTGGACGTCTTCAGGCTGTTGATTTTCACCAGGTCTCGGTCCACCTTAGTAGGGCCCGAACAAAATAACTAGATACCTATAATTACAAATTAATATATACCAATTTTAAAGGCTTTAGTTCACAGTCCTTAACTTAAGTACTAAAACAATATCCGTCGCTTACATCCCCGTCTATTTGAAAAGAGCAGCAAGCGTTTTAGGGCTTTTATATCTGTCAATTAAACCCTTTAAGATTGGCCCCATTACCTACTTAAAAGTAATGTTTATTCTTTAAACTAACTACTCCCACTACCGATCGTTTAAAAAAGAAAAGAAAAAAAAGTAATGTATTTTGCGGTGCTGTAATCTGTATTATATGTTGTGTGCCATATACACAAAGAATTATAAAGTGTTAATTATAAAATAAAATTGCTATATCTACCTCGGCAAAAAACAGGTTAGTTAAAAGTAAAAACAAATTAAACATAGTATGATTTTATGGTGATAATAGTGCTATTAAATTGGTTATGATTAGTGATGGGGTATAAAAATAAAAGCATACTACTAGGTAAAGTAGTGTAGTGACTATAAGACGTATTATGTACCTACTTGTAATGGACGCTTTTGTATTCGATTGTACAAGAAAAGATTACAATGTTTTGAATAATGTTTTGTGAAACCCGTAGCTAGGTACGACCACAGATTAGAGAAAAAAAATAAGCTACTCTGTGGTCTAGTGACTGATCCTCAATACTCAATCTTAGGATCAGCTAAAAGTTTAAGGCCCGATTTCACCAAACTAGAATAAATTTACGATATAGCTCTTCGCATCCGCAGGAGAACTAAAGTGACCGATATAGCTCTTAGAGTTAGTAAGTTGAAGTGGCAATGGGCAGGCCACATCGCTCGTAGAACTGACAACCGATGGGGAAGAAAGGTTCTCGAGTGGCGACCACGAACCGGAAGACGCAGCGTAGGCCGGCCCCCCACTCGGTGGACCGACGACCTGGTGAAAGCCGCGGGGAGCCGATGGATGCAGGAGGCGAGCAGCCGCTCTCAAGGTGGCGTGCTCTGGGGGAGGCCTATGTTCAGCAGTGGACGTCTTCAGGCTGTCAATGATGATGAATAAATTTTATTCCAGGTATAACTTTCCGAGAACAACCGAGATACGCGAATATAGCCCTTATATCACCAATTTTGTGCAGGAATAAGACTTATTCCTTGGATACAATCAAAATGGCGTCTTTTTTGTGTAATTTCATTTGTCAATTAGCTGTATCCAGGAGTAAGGAATAGCCGTATACTTGGTATAAACGTTGGTGAAATCGGGCCTTAACTCGATAACAGATACCAGGTTTACCCGTACTGCCTCAATCTTGTAGAAAACTTAAACACTCTTTGATCTTGTCGATCCATTATGATATAGCTCTACCCTACTCTCGAAAGTTCCAATATCTACCAACCTCTTTGTTTATTTAATTTCGTCAGCCCAAGTCCGTCTGATGCAGTCGACCAAATAAAATATCGATATTGCTCAAGTTTTTCTATCGCAACGCAATATTGAAACTGTTGTTTCAAAATCAGCTACGGAGGCTGTTTAGATTCCCAAAGAGTTGAACCTGATAGTTTCTGAGGTTTTTTTATAGTAACCCTTCCTTATCCTCATGTATCAGAATCAGTATTTATAGTAACCCTAACCTACCCTCATGTATCAGAATCAGTTTGTTACCCTTCTGTTAGTGCCAAACTTTTGAACCAATTTTTATGTTTCTATGGTAACAATCTGATCTGAAAGTACATCCTTTCAAACCACTGTTTCCTCGTGGTCATACTAGTTTGTCATACCAAGACCACGAGGATATCAAACAAATAACCGGCCAAGTGCGAGTCGGACTGGCGCATGAAGGGTTCCGTAGGTACCATTATCTATAAAAACGAGCAAAAAGTCACGTTTGTTGTATGGGAGCCCCCTTAAATATTTATTTTATTCTGTTTTTTAGTATTTGTTGTTATAGCGGCTGCATAAATACATCATCTGGGAAAATTTCAACTGTCTAACCATCACGGTTCATGAGATAACACCCTGGTGACAGAAGACAGATGGACAGCGGAGCCTTAGTAACAAGAGTCCGTTTTACCGTTTGGATACGGAACCCTAAAAAGTAACTGAATTGAGAACCTCCTGCTTTTGTTAAGCATACTTACTTTTATCGATACATAACGATACAATACAAGCTTCCATAATAAATCGATATTGCATTGACTATAAATCCATTTGACCAATGATACAACTTCTGAAAACTAGTGGTGTATTTCAACTACTATTTTGATACAAATCACGGGAACCCATTGATGTCTTTTGTTCCCTCCTGCTCTGTCCTTTGTAATTTCGTATAGCTTTGTCTCGTTTTGTTACCTCGTCCCCTGCCCGCGCAGGTGAGTCGTGTTTGTACGAGAAATTACGTTCACGAGCTATCAACGGGCTTTATAATCTTTGCGATATTGCGGCCCATAACGGGAAAGGCGATCGAAACTCGGTAAATTGGTTAACATACTGCTGTGTTAGGTAATATGACACGCACTCGGCGCTTTCGCAGTACCTACCTATGCGAGAGAAGTGAGTAGGTATAGGGCTATTCAATATGAATAGGTAGAGCGTAGCTAAATGTGGTGGTTGAGCAGGTCGGCTTATAACCCGGAAGCTGCAGGTTCGATTCCTGCATAGAAGAAAAGCGTAAATAAATACCGTTCTTTGTCTGGGGGTTGTGGGCTGTGGAAGCATGGTCCTCGTAGTTCCCGGCCCCCTAATTACCTAACTTGCGACAGGCGTAAATCTCGCGGTGATTGCTGTCGTACATCATTAGTGGTGTCGAGAATGTATGCTTCGCTACTGCTGTCGCATTGCTACTGCTGTTGCATTGCTGTTGCAAATTTTACGTAATTACCCCGCGGGTCCTTATAGATACAGGGAATATATTAGTTTGTATACGATCCGAAACGTAAAAAAATTATTTTGTTTTCCAATGGAATTATGATCAGGATTTTCCACATGCTGTATTTTCCGATTTCTATGTAATACGCAATCTTATTAGTCCTTCCAAGTTCTTAATTTAACTAATTCTAAATTTTCCGCATTCTCGGATGCAACGAAATCCAAACTGTTCATTATTTTTATTCGTTTCAAATGCCAAGTGTGATCACTGATCAGTTGCTATGAAATCGGCCTGACCACCCTTTAAGTATGCTATAAGTACACTCCTAGCTTTTTATTCTAAACACGCGGTAGCGTGTCAAGCCAAGTTCAAGCTAACATAATGGCGTGCGGTACCGTGTGTAATAATTATTACATAAATTCCAAATTTCAATATGTGTTTCACAAATATTTTTTTCCACACATTTGCTCAAAAAATGCATTTACAAAGCCTGTATACATTGTTCGAAAGTTAAATATTACGCACCATACAACGGAGCGTGCGGTAAAATAGTTACTCTCACCTAAGTACCTATTTTACCGCATCGTTCCTTGTATAGCGCCGTGCGTAACCTTTACGGTTTTTTCTTAATTTCCAAAAAAAATTGTGAGAATTCCACCAAAGAGTTTCACATAACGAGAATAAGATGGATGATCGAAACTCCTTGGAAGCGTTTTTGTTCTGAAGTGTTGTAGGTACACTTTATTTTTATTAGAAGGAGGTCCATGGGTTGGCAGTAATTAAAGATAATGTTTTAGCTCACAACGCGATGTATAATTGACTTGAAAAATATTTACAAAATAAAACCCAAGACAATTTTTTCTCTAAGACGTAGATTGACATCCATAGAATCAACAAGATCCGTTGTCCATAGCAACCAGGAGCAAAGGCTATGAAGCTGCATGAAAACTTTTTCATTGGCACGCCACAGTTCAATACGTTTGTCTCACTTTAATACTAAAGAGAAAATGAAACTAAAGATGTAGTTCTAATTTTCACCACACGGCGCTATTTGAATTGTAAATGCGCGTCATTTTAGGCCATTTTCATATTAGATTAGAAATGTCAAAGATTGTTTGTTGCGACTTTCCCACTATAATAAACAAAAGTTTGTTTCAGTACCTATTGTACTGTTTTCTCGCAAATGTGTTGAAAAACGTTGTTTGTAGAAACCAATTTCCGCGCGTATACACGCGCGGAAATTGGTTTCTACAAACTCGTGACTATGGTGAGCCCTCGACTTCGTCTCGGGCTTACATTTGTCTACTCGTTTGTAAAAACCAACTTACCGCCCTAATATCATAAATAACTATTGTTTTATGTTTTAATTCAGTTACTAAAACTACAAAAAAAACTTTGAGATCTATATGGTCACTTACACATAGTACCTACTACTATTATCTATTCTTTGGTACCACCGATGGTACCAGACTACCAGTAGTCCCCCTATGAGCATGCTTCATGCATAGCTTTGCCTTTCGTAAGGCATGGCATCCATTTTAATTTCGTAAGCCTCATGCATGACAGGAATCTTGTCATATGATAAAATGGATATACTTATGTAAGTACCTATATTACCTAGATACAGGTTACAACATTAATTGTATACCTCGCCTTTGAGATCTTCACTTTTTAACAACCTCTGTCGTGTGATGGTTGAGCAGGTTTTCTCATAACCTAGAGGCGGCGGGTTTGTGTCCCCTCGACAGGACAAGTAAGTATATGTGCACAGAGAAACAAGCGCAAATAAATACTTGTTCTGTGTCTGGATGTTGTGGGACAATACTATGGTCCTCGTAGTTCCTGGGTAGGGACCCTGGGGGTCTAGTAAAGATGCCTTTCCATTAGCATTAACGCCTCACGCTAACTCCAAAATGTATGGGAATGGCATTAGATATGACATTAGCTGCGGAATAGCTTTCCGCAGGCACTGTCATTCACATACATTTTGAGTTAGCGTTCGGCGTTAACGCTAGGGAAAAGGCATCTTTGCTAGACCCTAACTAGGATTCCCCTAGGGAGATACAGGGAATTCAACTAAGGTCCAGGATGTAGGTACATATGTATGTGACCGTTGGGCGTTATTAAATTATTTATTTTAAAACCATCTCTTTGTTGCTTAACTTCCAAAAATAGCAAATGTTTTCGACCTCTGCCATTGTAGTCTGTACCACCTACCTTTGATTAAATTTAACTAGTAGATCTGGTAGGTACTTAACCTATACTTTCTTTTCTCGACCATCGTTTTAACTTTTACATTCATTACGTCCAAGGCTCGAAAATAACAGTTGTATTTTCCGGGATACTGATACGTATAATCATGCAGGTATAGGAAGTATTTTACGTAGTAGGAACTTATTATTTACCCAGCTATATGTATATCTACTGGGGATAAGGAAGGTACCCTACGCGACAATTACGCCAGTAGTCAACACTTGTTATATTATTTCGATATGCATTTTTATGCATACCGAAATATGCATGTATATGCACGTGTATGTATGTACTGGGTGGCGCAAAAGTAAAGACCCTATTTGGTTCAGCTATAACATTTTTTCTAAATTAGAAAACTAGATTTAGGTTTTTTTAAATGTATATTTGTGCCATTAAATTTCGTACCATTAGGATTTAAAGATGATGTCTTTTAAATGGTGACCTCCAGAGTTGATACACATTTGAGCCCTATTTATGACATTTTGCATAACTTGCCGTAACACTTCCTGCGATATGTTCGTTATTTCTTGACGAATGTTTTCTTTTAGAGCTGCGAGAGTCTGTGGCTTGTTCACATACACCCGAGATTTCAAAAAACCCCAAAGAAAGAAGTCTGGACTGGTCAGATCGGGTGATCTTGCAGGCCAAGGCAAATCGCCAAAACGAGAGATAACTCGGCTTGGAAAAGCGTCCCTCACTAAGTCCATAGTGTCGCGCGCTGTGTGTGCCGTAGCGCCGTCTTGTTGAAACCAGATGTGCTCCAGCCCCAATTCGTCCAAACTGGGTATCAAAAACTCACGTAACATGGTTCTGTAGCGTTCTCCAGTGACAGTTATCGCATTGCCTCCAGCGTCTTCGAAAAAATAGGGTCCGATCACTCTGTCAACACAGATGCCACACCATACAGTAACTTTTAGTGGGTGTAGAGGTGTTTCTTGAATAATGCGCGGATTATCAGTGCCCCAGAACCGAGTATTCTGCTTATTGACATGCCCTGAGAGATGGAAATGCGCTTCGTCACTCATAACCAATTTTGAAGGAAAATCATCTTGCAAAATGTCATAAATAGGGCTCAAATGTGTATCAACTCTGGAGGTCACCATTTAAAAGACATCATCTTTAAATCCTAATGGTACGAAATTTAATGGCACAAATATACATTTAAAAAAACCTAAATCTAGTTTTCTAATTTAGAAAAAATGTTATAGCTGAACCAAATAGGGTCTTTACTTTTGCGCCACCCAGTATGTCTGTAGTTAATATTTTTGCAATAACTTTTTATTGCAAAATATTAACTACAGACTTTAATCGATAATAGTTATTTGTTATACAAGACTGCAAAGTTGGTTTTTGGCGCGAGTACTTGAGTTGAAACCTGAGCAAGCGAAGGACTCTAGGATTGAACCACGAGCGTAGCGAGTGTTCCAAATGAAGGGTTTCAAAGGTACGAGACGCAGAAAAACTTTGCTGCCGAGTGCAACACACAACTTTTTTTATCCATTTTCCACGCAGTCGCCGTGCTGGATAACGTATTGGTTATATACTTTTTGGTGCTGGACAGTGCGATTATTCTAAAAATGAGGTTGGTGAACGAGAAAAAGATGGTATCTTTTAGGAGGTAGTCTGTGGTATTAATGAGTTTTCAGTGGACTGGCAATATCAAGAAGGTTAAATTTGGGCAGATCTGTGATTAAATCTTCAATTCTTGATATGACTAGTATAGTAGATATCTGTGATTCATGACGAGAAAATTATTGAATAGAAACGTTCGAATTTTAAAAACACTTTCCACGCTAGCGATTAAAATGCCTTTTTTGCCCAGATTTTGAATGACAAAGAGAATCTTTCCCATCATTTAAAGAAAAGAGCACAAATTGGTCTTATATCGTATACTTATATTTATTATTATATGTGTATTTACCACCATATCCCCACATTCCTCTCTTGGGCTGTCCTACTATAATGATTTGTTAATACACGCATATCTCTAGATAGGTTAACTGGAAGATAATGCTCTATAGCATTATGTTCGCCAATGTACCTACTATTGTTGTTTGTGCAATACAGAATTTTCTATCTATCTATCTATCTTATTACCCCCCCCCCCCCCCCCCCCCCCCCCCCCTTAAGAAATTTCTGTATCCGTGTCTGGTGCAGAGTGACAGATTTGCATTGCGTTGCTTATTTCTTGGGTCGTCGATTTTGTAAAGAAATATAATCTGGAACCTTTGTTACACACGATTAACAATTTGGAGCCCACGTTTTGACTAATAGCTTTCGGAAACTTAATTTGGGTTTGCGGTAATTTCCAAAGCATTTACGCATTGGATGATAACCGTATACTAAAGTAGGTAGAGGATACGATACCTACTAATTATAACTAAGGATGCATCACCAATTCACCATGTCACCATCCTGTCCTCGCCGATAAATCTCGATTTCCTACTACAGCCACAAAACAAAACTTAACTGCACATTGTGTGTATGTAATTACCTCCATACATGGTCCATAATAAGTTGAATAGCCCACAATAGGACATGCGACTGTATAAATTTAATGGGTAAATAAACAGGTGTTCCATTGTTTTAGATATATATATTTGTTGAACTGGAATCATGTCACGTGTCATGAAAAATAAAACTAAGCGGCCGCAACGTGATTCACGAAGGGAAATCAAAGATACCCTCATAGTGAAGAACGCAGTTATTAACGTTTTTGGAAAAATTGAGTTAGATATTCGGAAGCGCCAAAAAAATCTATATTCCCTTCTTTCTCACGTATCAAAATTCCACCTGGAACTCAAAAACTCAGGAAGTAAGAATGCAGCAACTCGACTACTCTCGACTAGTCGCAACTTTTGTTTTCACGTTTTGCTCGAAAACATGATTTACCTACTTACTGCATTTTTCATAAGGACGGCAGTATACCTAGAGGTGATGGGTTTGGAAAGTAGTCAATACTGCAGTATGTACTAACCTAGACAGGTACCGGAAATATAAATTACGATACACTTTTCATGAAAAGCTGTAAATGTACGATGCCTTACAGAGCGTGCACATTTTGGCACTAACGGTAAATACCAAGTGCACTGAACTCACTGCGCTCTACTTTTTTCCTTGTCCTTCTTTGGAAATGAGTAGCCAATTAAAGGGACTAAGGACAATGGCCTTTTTGTGAAGATATGTCAATTATAAGAGCGGAAAATGTAAAGGTGAACCGCAATTTCATTTCCTTGATTGTCGAAAGACAGATAAATAAAAGTGCCTATAAAAAAAATTTATACCCAGAACTTAAATAAAACATGTTGGTTTATTGTGCACAAATCATTATAGCATGCAAGACCAATTTTTGCTCTTTTCTTTAAATGATGAATTCAATGCACTTATATCTTGCTGGTAAATTGGCATTGGCTAATTACCGCGCTTGACTGCCTGCGCCAAAGGGGGCGCAGAGGGCGCACGCCCCCTGCACCCCCCCCCCCCCCTTGTATCCGCGCCTGTGACTGGTTAAGTAAGGGTTGAATTATTTTCTGTAAGTATAATTTTTTACCCCGGGATATTATTTCAATAAAAGTCACACCTTCATATACACCTACCCACTCTCACAGTAAAGTTGTGATCATGCTTTCAAGTTTCGTAACTATTTGACATACGTATAGTACCTATAGGTATGATGCTATAGAACTGTTTCTGCGTCAAAATGCAGTTTTACGTAACAGCCTATGTAGCTCTTACGAATGGTCCTGGTTGTGTTGTAAATTATTGTAAAATACATTGTGAAATCATTAATGTGCGTATTCACGGTAGAAAACTTAATTTCATTTGATTTGATTTTAGTTTTCAAAAAATAAACATCAAACTCATAACCATTTGTACAGATACACACGTTAAGCTTGTAACACCCCTCTGATTCCGTGAGTTAGTTTCGATTGGTCACAGGCCCGCACTGTCATTCATAAATAATCAGCCAAGTGCGAGTCGGACTCGCGCACGAAGGGTTCCGTACCATTATCTATAAAAACGAGTAGAAAATCACGTTTGTTGTATGGGAGCCTCCTTAAATATTTATGTTATTCTGTTTTGTAGTATTTGTTGTTATAGCGGCAATAGAAATATCTATATCATATGTGAAAATTTCAACTGCCAACTATCATGGTTCATGAGATACAGCCTGGTGACAAACGGACAGACAGACAGCGGAGCCTTAGTATTAATAGGGTCCGTTTTACCCTTTGGGTACGGAACCCTAAAAAGATATACCGATCTGTCACAATTTTTAATAAATACCAAAAACGTTCAGTCAACAACTCTAGTAAGGTCTATAAATATACCCAATTGCGAAGTAGCTATTATGTTAATATCTATGGTCAGGGACTAAAAATACTGAAACAAACGGTTATTATATTATATTCAAGAATAACTTTAAAAATAGGATCAAAACTAACTGTGACATCAAAATTGAGATAAAAAAATAGGAGGAATGTCCGAAACTTAGGTACGTTTCTTCTATCTGCATAATATTTGAACTGAATATTAATATTTAGTATAAAAATTATAGTTTAAGTATAACTTATCTATTAAACGATGTATAAATTATGTCATCATCATCAACAGCCTGAAGACGTCCACTGCTGAACATAGGTCTCCCCCAGAGAGCGCCACCTTGGGCGGCTCTAGTGGGGCCTACGTATAAATTATGTATTAAAATTAATGTACGTATGTGTGTAATGTATTGTGTGTAATGTAGTTTTGTTACGTTGATTAATGCATGCGAGCATAGCTTTTTCAATGAGACGTTTTATAAAAAAAAAGAAATGGTGTTTTATGTATGACCCAATAGATGGCGCCAGTTGTGGTTTTACCAAAATCTGTCACTGTCACTGTTTCAAGCATAGACCACAGGTTATAGGAAATGTGTCACGATACTGACTACCAACTCTAATCTGTTGCGTTCGTTATATTTTTGATTTTTGGATCATAATATTAACGTTTATCGGTCTCGCAGTTCTGCTGCACTTCAATTTACTTAAGAAGAATGCACCACAGACTACTTAGGAGATACTACTGACAATGTACTCGTGGTCCACTCAACTGAATTTGACATTTCTTTGTAGGTAGTCTAAGCATTTTCTTATGTTTCAACTACTCTGTGGTTTGAAAGGTTTAAACTATTACTTACTGCGCCATCTAGAAAAGAACCGGAACTAATTTTTTTTTAAATAAAACTCCTCATTAGTGACAAATCGGTAGGTATAGCAAATAGGTCTATTATCTTTGGAATTAATTTGATTACTTAGGTACAAATTCCTTTGGTTTGTTGACCTATCAAATACTATTTTGCGGTAAACCTGTTTGACGTGTTCATTTTAATAATTGACATAATTACAAGCATCTGTACAGGTTT
This sequence comes from Ennomos quercinarius, assembly GCA_910589525.2. Taxonomy (NCBI): domain Eukaryota; kingdom Metazoa; phylum Arthropoda; class Insecta; order Lepidoptera; family Geometridae; genus Ennomos; species Ennomos quercinarius. The sequence continues at coordinate 8,142,819 of OU342510.1, forward strand.
TGTAGCGTACCTACCTAGATAAAACACACAAAATACTTGCAATCATGCGTTAGACACGAAAAGTGCCTTATTGCCTTTTATCTACTACAATATTACTTAATATTACGAAGATCATATTTTGGAAGCAAAAGGGGTGATTTCAGCGTTGTGCCGCATGCACGTTTGCATGTGCACACAGCGCTGTTTTTCAAGCCATCCTCCCTTGATCAGACTGATGATCGCCGAGAAGAAAAACCGGTACTAGTATGTACCTACTTACCTGAATAATAAACATTGGTTATTCAAAAATTGTATTACTTATGACTAATTGGCACTACCTACACAAGGTAAACTAACTAACGTTTTTCTACCTGCCAGTACAATTTTACACTGGGTTCTTCTTCTCTCGATAGTGGTGCAAATGACCCAAACGAAAATATATACATGGGCGATTCACACCCCGGTCCGAATCGCCCTAGTGTTATAATAGCAGAGGATGATTCACACCGCGGTCCGAAAGGGCCTATACATTTAGAGCACTTGGCGATTCACACTGCGGTGTGAACCACTCGCGGTCCGAAACGCACCACTCCCCGTTTAAATAAGGGCAATACTACACATATAAAACAGTAGGTAGCTACTAAGTAGGTATGACTTAAGTTAAAAGCCGGAGGGCTGCATGTCGCAACATTTCGGGAGCTAACGGGACAGGGAGCATCGACCGTCCCGAGTCCCGGCAGTACAGCCTGGTCAACGAATATTGTGTGACGTGCCAAGTGATAAAAATGTGAATTGTAAGTGCCCGTAACTGGAGCGTTTGTTGGTGCTTCTATTTTTGTTTTCAGTTTGATTTTAAAAGTTTCTTGAGGCAACTGTGAGCACTCGCCGCTTTGGAGTATTTGAAATTCGCATATTCGTGCATAGTTAAGGTATACATAGAATAATAACATGGAGTACATTTTAGAGAAATAAATAAAAGATGATCTCGATTTTCCGTTTTTATTTTTTATAACTTTTTAACACAGTTCGTATTTACATAAATTATTATTTGCTCTGTTATTATAAAGTTTCATGAAACACGTGTAACTATTTACTAGCGTACTATTTTTACTGAATTAATTTCCACTTTTATTTTAAGCGTTCTATTTTAATAAACACGTTAAATTTTTGGGAACCTTTTTTAAGTTTCATGTTAATTACTCAGTTCAAGTTTATTTTCTGGTTCAACAATTACTCAAAAATGTGATTGATAACTACTTTCTTGCAAATTTATTTATATTCACTGTAACATCCAATCGAAATAAATTTGTAAAGCTCGTAAGGTAAACAACAATCAGTAAAATGGCAAAGGTTTCCTGTTTAATTAATAAAACATACTCGATTTTGTATTTGTAGACTAGTCTAAATAAATAAACTGTGGAAAAACAATGACTATACGCGCGTAGACTCTGAATGAAAAATCATTTGTTAGCTTTCCATACAATCTTAACACGTCCGCGCGGTGCCCAGAAAATTTGCATGTCAACTATTGGATCTTTAATCTGAGTGCTAGAGTTGTGTTTTGAATTTTAAATATATAGTGCGTTAGGTGCATGTATTTATTTATATCAAAACTTTGAGGTCACTACACTGGCCCAGTACTCATAAACATTGATAGGTAGTAGGTAGGTCACTTACATTTTACTTTAACTTTTTGGTCATGATTTAAATCAAAATGTACTTAATGCATGTTGTAGTTTATAAGTACCTAACTTAGGTAGTTATAGTATAACTATACAAATAACACACATATAGTAGGTACCTCATCATCATCATCAGCCTGAAGACGTCCACTGCTGAATATAGGCCTCCCGCAAAGAGCGCCCCTTTTTAACAGCTGCATCCCGTGGTTCGTTTTCGGTCCACTTAGTGGGGGGGGGGGCCCTAACGCTTAGTCTTCCATCAGTTGTCAGTCCTACGAGCGATATGGTCTGCCCACTTCAACTTGCTAACTCTCAAAGTTATATCGGTACTTTAGTTCTCTTGCGGTATCTACCAAGTACTTAATTACATTTATATTTCAATCAACTCGTCATTAGGTACAATAACCGCGTCATTGTTACAGCCATGGCAACATCAGTACTCCAACCAGAAGAACGCCGCCTCGAGCATGAGCCGAAAGACATCATTTCCCGTGTCTCAGAGGATGACCGACTGCATACCCTGGAGGCTAAGGAACGGGAGTCTGGGGACCTTCCACAAGAACTAAGGGAGAAGGCAAGAGTAGAGTTAAGGGAAGAAACGGCGTTGAGGGATCAGGCGCTTGACCAGATGAGGCATTTTATTGCGAAGCATCCAGCTATCAAGAAGTGTCGGACTGGTGAGTCACTTAGAATCCATCGATCACCTATCACCGTCATGAATATTACCATCATCACCATTACCATACTCCAGCCCATCCATTCTTGTATCACCTGATTTACTATCATCGTCACCATCATCTTCAACACTAGAACAGCTGTGCCTGTGACCCAAGGCCATTCTCCGCTATTTCAAAGAGTTAAGGTGGCTATAGGATAAATAGAGTTGTTCCTTATAGGCTAGCGAGGCTACACAAAACACCCCACGCGGGACGTCAGTGCAGCCTTTTATCGACCCCCATTTAGAATAAGTACTGGGTGGCGCAAAAGTAAAGACCCTATTTGGTTCAGCTATAACATTTTTTCTAAATTAGAAAACTAGATTTAGGTTTTTTTAAATGTATATTTGTGCCATTAAATTTCGTACCATTAGGATTTAAAGATGTTCCACCTATACCGGTAATTGTTGGGAACGATACTCTCGAAGTTGTCGACAAGTATGTCTACCTAGGACAGATTGTCCAATTAGGTAGGTCCAACTTCGACAAAGAGGTGGCGCGAAGAATCCAACTCGGCTGGGCAGCGTTCGGGAAGCTTCGTCCTATCTTTTCGTCCAAAATACCGCAGAGCCTGAAAACGAAAGTTTTCAATCAGTGTGTGTTGCCAGTGATGACTTATGGAACTGAGACATGGTCTCTTACTGTTGGCCTCATTAGTAAGCTCAAAGTCGCGCAGCGAGCTATGGAGCGAGCTATGCTCGGTGTTTCCCTGCGAGATAAGCTCCGGAACGAGGAGATCCGCAGGAGAACTAAAGTGACCGATATAGCTCTTAGAGTTAGTAAGTTGAAGTGGCAATGGGCGGGCCACATCGCTCGTAGAACTGACAACCGATGGGGAAGAAAGGTTCTCGAGTGGCGACCACGAACCGGAAGACGCAGCGTGGGCCGGCCCCCCACTCGGTGGACCGACGACCTGGTGAAAGCCGCGGGGAGCCGATGGATGCAGGAGGCGAGCAGCCGCTCAAGGTGGCGTGCTCTGGGGGAGGCCTATGTTCAGCAGTGGACGTCTTCAGGCTGTTAATGATGATGATGATGATGAGGATTTAAAGATGATGTCTTTTAAATGGTGACCTCCAGAGTTGATACACATTTGAGCCCTATTTATGACATTTTGCATAACTTGCCGTAACACTTCTCAGGGCATGTCAATAAGCAGAATACTCGGTTCTGGGGCACTGATAATCCGCGCATTATTCAAGAAACACCTCTACACCCACTAAAAGTTACTGTATGGTGTGGCATCTGTGTTGACAGAGTGATCGGACCCTATTTTTTCGAAGACGCTGGAGGCAATGCGATAACTGTCACTGGAGAACGCTACAGAACCATGTTACGTGAGTTTTTGATACCCAGTTTGGACGAATTGGGGCTGGAGCACATCTGGTTTCAACAAGACGGCGCTACGGCACACACAGCGCGCGACACTATGGACTTAGTGAGGGACGCTTTTCCAAGCCGAGTTATCTCTCGTTTTGGCGATTTGCCTTGGCCTGCAAGATCACCCGATCTGACCAGTCCAGACTTCTTTCTTTGGGGTTTTTTGAAATCTCGGGTGTATGTGAACAAGCCACAGACTCTCGCAGCTCTAAAAGAAAATATTCGTCAAGAAATAACGAACATATCGCAGGAAGTGTTACGGCAAGTTATGCAAAATGTCATAAATAGGGCTCAAATGTGTATCAACTCTGGAGGTCACCATTTAAAAGACATCATCTTTAAATCCTAATGGTACGAAATTTAATGGCACAAATATACATTTAAAAAAACCTAAATCTAGTTTTCTAATTTAGAAAAAATGTTATAGCTGAACCAAATAGGGTCTTTACTTTTGCGCCACCCAGTACTTATAAATATTGTATTTGTGGACGTTGGGGGCTATCATCATCAGTTCAAGACGTCTGAAGTATACTTACTACCATCGTTGGCATAAAAAGCAATTTATAAACGAATTCAGCAGAAGAAGCTTCATTCATTTAGGTTTGTATTTTATAAAACTGTAGGAAAAAAGTTAAATTCGTTCAACGGTTTTCCTTTCAATTTCTAACCAAAGCACACGCCTCAACGAATAAATTAACTAGATGGCGGGCATAATCTACTCGTCGCCTTGCCCTAGAACTCATGGTTGTGAATACGGCATTAATGCTAATCGTATTTGATGGCCTCATTATCATTCATACAGTAGCTTTAAGCCATAGTTGTGGGAAAAGGGCCACGACGTCTCTCAATATTTTAATAACACCTTACATGTAGGCTCACGTACATACAATTGGATCAACTGGACATTTTATGTGTAGATTAGCTGTGCAAATATTATTTGAAGCTAAATTGGTAAGTATTTAAGTATAATAGTTTAGGTAGTAATGTGTCTATACATAGTCAATCATTCATTTTTGTTAAAATAAATTAGTCAATCATTGGTGCTTGTTCAATTATTGGTGCGGTTTGGGTCCTCGTGGGATGTTTAATTGTTAGTCAAATAATACCGGTTCAAGAGCTCATCAATGTAATAATGGCTCAACTTTAATTTGTTGGATTGTAAATATTCCTTTATTGAGTGTAGGTAGGTAAGGTATCTAACCAGTTTATATAAAAGAATATTCTATTAGCATATTTCATAGGTTTCGTGCCTCGCTGCTCGCACATCACGTTCTTCGCACCCCAATGTTTTCTTTTGAAGAAAAAAATGAAATTGAATTCTCCTCTCCGGTACCTATGTAACGCTGTAAAAATGGGAGCGGTGGGAATGGGAACAGATAGGGATTCGGGGTCAAACTGGGGGACCTTCGGAAATAAATGGGAATTTCTATGCTATCTAAAAAAAATAATTAGGAATATAAGAAAGGCTAATTTGTAAAATGTCTTAAAAGCAAAATTACTAATGCTAGTTGCGTTAAAGTTCAAAAGCTCGTAAGTTAGCACTTTCTCTTTTCTCTAATATGATGTATTTGAGTAGACCTAGAGATAAGTGGGACCTTAAGAGCTGTTGTATCAATATAAATGCCATAAGTATTTAACGAGCAACAAAATGCCTAAAACTCAGAACGCCTAGAACTTTAAGCTTACGCAACGACAGGGGAATGTAGGGGGGTTCAGGGGGGGGGAATGTAGCCTATAAATACCAATAGCTTTTGCCATAAAGCCTTCATTAACCTTCCAGACCCGCCATTCCTCCTCCGCTTCCTCCGGACCAAGAAGTACTCCATCCCGCAAGCCTGCTCAATGCTCGAGAGGTACCTCACCATCCGGCAGATGTACCCGCAGTGGTTCCAGAAGCTAGACCCGTTGGACCCGAAGATAGCAGCTGTTATCGATGCTGGGTACTTGGTCCCGTTGCCGAAGAGGGACTCGGAGGGGCGGCTGGTGGTACTCTCTTGTATGGGTAAGGTTTTTCGTTTCCGCAAAAAAAACTCTACTCTCTCTCTTTCTTTAGTACTCTGTGGTTTTTTGGAACTATTTACAGGTTGATCTAGTAGGTAATGATTGTGCCATTGGTGTTGCATTCTCTAATGCTAAATCTTATAATATGACGGTGCTAAACTAAAACGGACTAGATTGGGAGCCGACCCCAACAACAAATGGGAAAAGGCAAAGAGGATGATAATTATTTCTATTTTTTTAATTCTTTTTAAGTAGGTACTAATTTTTTTATAAACAGTACGATCAACGTAAAATGTTCCCTTTCCAGGTCGCTTCGACCCACACCTCTACGACAGCTGCGTGATGGCTCGCGTCCACTCCATGATAGTAGAGCTACTTCTAGACGAACCGCGGTCCCAGCTTCTTGGCTACACGCACGTGAATGATGAAGCCGGTATGCAGATGCCGCATGTCAGTCTTTGGTCCCTCACTGATGTCAGAATCATGCTTAACTGTATACAGGTAAGAATCGTAGGTATTGTATAATGCGAACGCGGTTCAAATAAGAATAGGACTGGGTTTGCGTGAATTTCACACTTTGTTTAATACAGATGTGTCACGTGACCGACAAATCTAAGTATACCCTTTGACCCACAAGTAGGAATTCCTACTCGGTAAGAGTTCCTATTTTGTAGGAATTTTGTGCTTCGCCCATAAAATCAAACCCGACTGAAGTTGCAGTTCTTGTTGTGACAGTTCCTTTTTATTTGAATCACATTAAAAGTACTGCTTATATAGAAATGTTTACCGTTTTCTGTTTATTACGGTAGGTACCTATTACCTGCCGGGGCGAGATAGTAAATGCTAACGCGACCCTATCTCGCCCCATCCCGGCGGCGGACGGATCACGGGGGATTTTAGTGGGTTCGAGTCCCACGTACCCCTGCCATCACCCCCGTGGTGGCAGGGAAGTGCGAGGGATAACCTACCCACTTATAAGTTTGTTGAAGATGATCTTCAGAAAATCCTTGGGTTTATGGCCACGTCTTAAAACCCAAATAGCCGGACAGACCAGCTTTCTTTCTTTTATTTTTTTTACATCGGACTTATCTAGCATTTGACCACGCTCTCACCTGATGGAAAGTGACGATGCGATCGAAGGTGTAGCATGCTAGCTAAGTAAGTACCTATTCACTCTTCACTTGAACACGCCCGGGTCATATTTTGCCGGAAACACAGACGCTGGAAGGGCATTCCATTCCTTAGCAGCTCTAATTAAGAACGAAGAATCAAACCGCTTGGTACGAATGGGTGGTATTTCGACCATGAAGGGATGGCGCCTAGCCGAGCGTCTAGAGGTCCGGTAGTGGAATGGTGACGGGGGAATAGCTAGTTTAGCGGGACTTTAAGGGCAAATAAGCCAGACCCGAATTGGGTGGAAAACGAGAAATGTTATGAAGCATTCAGCTCAAGAGTTGTTACCTAAGCTAGCCTACCTGAATGGCTTTTATAGCTGTATGTACATACCTACCTACCTAAGGTATGATGTATAGGGTGGTATAGGTAAGTACTTAATAATTTAATATTATTTCAGAATTCAACGCCTATGCGACACAAGAAAACTCATTTCGTGAACATACCCCACTATGGAGTACGATTCTTCGAATTTGCCGTTTCACTTCTTAGCGACAAACTCAAGGACCGTGTCATGGTAAGGAAATAATGCTATCTGTACCCCGTCGTTTTACCCGTGATGATCAGTGATCACGATCACACTCCCGCCGGGATAAAAAGTACTTATGCTAACTGGTAACTAAAATTTCTGTAATTTGCCGTTTCACTTCTTAGCGACAAACTCAAGGACCGTGACATGGTAAGGAAATAATGCTATCTGTACCCCGTCGTTTTACCCGTGATGATCAGTGATCACGATCACACTCCTAAAATTAACTAAAGAAACTAAAATTTCTGTCCATACTTTGTTAGCCTCTTTGGTGTGATGGTTAAGCAGGTCGGCTCATAAGCCCGAGGCGGTGGGTTCGATTTCTCGCGACTGGAAAGATATTTGTGCGCGGGGAAAAACAAATAATAATTGTTCTGTGTTTGAGTGTTGTACGTGGGATCGTGGTCCTCGTAGTTCCTGGGTCCTCCCTATTATAGAATAGGGTCCAGGATCTATTTATGTGACCGTTGGGCGTTATTTATTTATTTATTATGGGTACGTAGGTACACACACCAATTCTCATCAAAATCCGTCTAGTCATTGAGTACCATGGTACCATGGAACAAAGAGGTGCCTAATGTAACAAACTTTAAGTAGGTGTATTTATAAATAGCTTTTCTCAAATATTAACCTCTTACTGGTATTAATGAAAATTAGGATGTCATAAGTACTTATCATACAAATAAAAGTGCACAAAAATGTCATAAAATATATACTAGCGATTTAAAATACAGCACACGGAAATAGGTGTAATTATAATGTTATATAGTACTTATAAAGTACGCTATTATAAAGAATCAGGGAAATTCCTATCTAGGTAGGAAGCGCATATTTTATCTTATAAAATTATCTCGGAATAATATATTGTTTCCCGTTTTATTATCTAGGTATTATATAAATTACATGTTTAGACTGGATTGAAAGCAAAGCAAGAGGTAAACTAAAAAAGATACAATAGAACAAACAGAGAAAAAATGTAGTGTATTTAGCCAGTGTCAAGTATTGTAATTTTCATCATGTTATAGAATATTTCACGTAAATTCAAGTCTTAGTCACAGTCTGGGTCAAATATTCTAGCTAGTCATAGTCTTTACTAGAAGCTTCTATGGAGTTTTGGAAGCAACAAGAAAAACCACGTTTAACCCAAGTTTAACCACATTATATCAGTGCTGAGCATGAGTGTAGTGTAGGCACACACTCATGCTCGTAATTCACGTAAAACGCCACGAATTTTAAACATTAACACTGGGAACACTGGAAACACTGGAAAAAGCACAAGTTTTGAAAAATAATACAATTCAAATACATGAACTTTTCCGCGTTCCCGGTTAAAATTTTCCCGCTATCGGCAGAAACCCGGAAGTACATCTCTGTGGTTTATGGTGCACTAATGGCTAACTTCAGATCAAAGATACTTCGCAGAGGTTACTTATCTGTGGTTCATAGCAAAGAGAATATAACGCTCTTATATGATGCGTTTTATTTAAAAAAAAAACTAGATCCGCTTCTTTTACTAGATGGCGCAGTAAGTACATAGTTAAGAAAATGCTTTGACTACCTACAAAGAAATGTCAAATTTAGTTGTGTGGACCACGAGTACATTGTCTGCAGTGCAGTATCTCCTATGTAGTCTGTGGTGCATTCTTATTAAGTAAATTTAAGTACAGCAGAACTGCGAGATAGATAAACGTTAATATTATGATCCAAAATAAAGCCGAGCTACCCGCAACGAAAATAAAAAAATGAGAGTTTAGAGTTGTCAGTCAGTATCGTGACACATTTCCTGTAACCTGTGGTCTATGCTTGAAACAGTGACAGTGCCAGATTTAGGTAAAACCACAACTGGTGCCATCTATTGGGCCACACATAAAATACGATTTCTTTTTTTAATAAAATGCCTCAATATATATGTGTATAATGTACTTATGTATATACAATTTTACAATTTGTTTGTTCTTGGATACTTGCCGGCCGTTTTATATACTTCCGTAATTTCCTCACGTTTCCGCAAAAAATAATTGATATTTGAATTCAAAACATTATTTGACAAATAGACGTTACGATCAAAGAGTATATAATTTGTTACGATCACAGACGACGTCACGACAGATTGTTACAAGGAGTATATAATAAATAACCGCTAGGTACTGAAATGTTACCTTTTTACTAAAATCGATGTAGGTCTACCACTGATTATAGCATCGAAAAAATTCTAGGTCTGTGGATTATAGCGACATTTAAGTAGTTTTTTTCATCTGTGAGTTCAATGGTGTATGAAAGTCACTGACCTCTATAATACAGCGTACTTGTATTATAGAGGTCAGTGATGAAAGTAAATTCGGAATCGTTCTATTTATTGTTTTTTTCTCTAATCTGTGTTCTATTTAATTTAGAACTGTCACTTAAATTTAAATATTTTTAAAATTATCTACAACTAAAACTAAAGCCTTCAAAATTACCCCCATTAGTTAGTAAAAAGGAAAAAGTATTAAAAAACTAAGTAGTAATATACCTACCATTACTATTTGTTCAATTTTAACACAATATTCAGTAAATTACTTACGCAGGTACTTTTTTCGTTGCAGTTCCATCGTACATCTGATGACTTGATGAAACATGTGGATCCAGCGATTCTGCCAAAGGAATATGGTGGCACCGTTCCTCTGAAAGATATGATTGATGAGTTAAAGAAGAATCTTCTTAAACACAGAAATGATTTATTAGCTCTTGACGAAATGTGTGTCGATCTATATGCTCTTGAGAAGAACGACTTGACTCAAGATGTACATTCAACTGCTGGATCTTTCAGAAAACTTGAACTAGATTAATGCAGGCCCTGAAATGATTCAATAACATATTAGGTACCTACCTATGCTTAAAACATCTAGGTATAATACTTTTAGGTATGACTTAATATTTTATTGGATGATAATTTTATGATAACAAAGAAACTGAGATATATAACTATGTGTAATGAGTATTTATGTTTAAGACCTAACATCAGTAATAACAATTTATATTTGCATACAGTATGTACGCCTAAGTGTATGTAAAAATGCAATGATTAATTTTTTGAAAATTGTGTTGTACTGTACATTCAGTTTTTCGACTTACTTTTACTTAAACAAATAATACCAAGTCGGTATTAGATCTCAATATATTACAATTTTAAAATTCACAAGTAGTAAACATAATCATATCAAATGAATTTATTGATATTTTATGTTTTTAGGTGTATAACATATTTTTATGTAGGTAAATATTACTGAGAGTTCTTTTTAATGTTAAAACTAATAGTTATCATGTAATATTACATTTCGTGACCTAAGCGCTGGTGACAGCCGTCGGTGGTGTCACGTTACCATTCTTGACTGAATTTTGTCATTTTTATATATCGCTACAATGATTAGCTCTATAAAGTTATGTACCTACTTAATTAAGATTTTTCCGGTAGTTAAATGCAAAATAAGTTGTACCGCAAACTTCATGCTTGAATCCACAAACGTTTACTATAAGTTATATTCACATAATATGTTAGTCTAATTAACGTTTAACAGTTATTCTTCAAGGATGGAAATAAGGCTCTGTAACATCGTGTTATTTTGTAGATAAGCAAGAGAAGCCGCGGGCGGTTAATTATAAGTTCAATACTGCGAGGTAAAATAATTATACAATAATGTCTAAGACTATTCCTTAATTTTTTGTTATCCTTGTTTACGAAAAGTTCTTCATATTTTGATAATAAAAGTAAAAACGTATATTTTATAATTGAACCAGTTTTATTTAAAAGCCCAAAACAAAAGCTGTTACAACATGTACGATTTCAACAAATAAAGCTAAATAGTACTGTGAACGTTTATCCTAGAAATCCTCTATGATAACTAATCCAGCCTGCCTGCGTGACTCGTATAATCCTCCTAGAATTGTCGGGTTGTTCCTGATATCCCCCACATTTTCGGCCCCATGGGGGATAACAGAAATAAAAATTCCTATTATCTCGGAAGTCGTCTCCGAGATGGACCTGCTCAATGGCTCTCTGAAACTACAAGTCGGATAGGTATCCTGTTTGAACTAAAGTTGTAGAAAACCCTGGGACGCTTCCAGAGAAATAAAATAAAATAGGGTTGCCATACAAAAAAAGTTTCCATACAAAATTGAAACGCTTATAAATCGGAAACGGTATGAGGTAGGTTGGACGTGTTCGACCAAATGTCATAAAGGACGATGGGGGCTTTCCGATGGTGGTCATGAAAATCCAAGATGGCAGATTCAAGATGGCGGCCGTTTTGAAAGTTTGTCCGTTCTGCCTGATTTTTTGCATCGGGTGGTTTTTGAGGCCCCTGACTCCATATTTGAAAAAAAATTGGATTGTGCGTTTTGAAGCAGTCATAGCAAACCTTGGGATGATTTTGGAGAGAACGAAAATAATTCAAAATGGCGGAATCCAATTTTTTTTCAAATATGGAGTCAGGGGCCTCAAAAACCACCCGATGCAAAAAATCAGGCAGATCGGACAAACTTTCAAAACGGCCGCCATCTTGAATCTGCCATCTTGGATTTTCATGACCACCATCGGAAAGCCCCTATCGTATCTATCTAGGTGTTTAAATAAACTTTATATAAGAGTGTGAAGTGTGATTTTACTATAACATAATAGTAATGTAACTATATATCTATTGTTTTTTTACCATATTATAATTTTGAATATGACTTATATTAGTGGGGAACAACAGGAATTCCTGTTATCCCCCACGTGGAACTCCCACATTTTCGGCCCCATGGGGCCGAAAATGTGGGGGATATCAGGAACAACCCGAATTGTCCTGGCTTTCCATAGTGTCTACTTACACCTTTCAAGTTCTTTCTTTATGCAATAAGATCGTGAAACTGGCTGTGCATTATTTTTGGATACAAGTGTACAATGCAGTGACTTGGCGTATCCTTGACACTTCTTTTTTATATAACAGTCGAAGTTATTTGTCAATATATTTTTGTATTATCTTGTAGGCAACGGTCATTTGTATGATTTGTAATGACTAAGACAAGGACTTAGTTGGGCGTTATTAATTAACATCTGTTCGAAAATGACATCTAAAAATAAAAATAAAAGTATTGCAATATCTCGAATTAGGTACCTTATTAAAAATAAAAACTAGTCAATTGTTGTTTTTCAGCAAAATTTTAATTGTTTTTATTTCCATTTCAAAACACAACACACTAAGTCGCTATCCTTACTGCTACCCAATTTACAAGTCATGTTTTTTTTTTAAATTCTATTTTACAAGTGATATGTTTTACATATCTTTCATATTGCCCAATTTAAAACATCAATTATGTATTTTTAAATAATGGTTTTATTGATTATCTACCCAAAAATATAATATTTACCAACTGTGTTTAGTTCGCAAAGCATCCTCCAGTCAACTCACGAACATAATCCCATTTGGGTACTAGCTTCATGACTCATGAGTCAGCTCAAGTGTGTAATGTCCTTGCTAGTACCAAAGAGTATATAATCACTGCGTTCTATACCATAAAGTTTAGCTGAACATAAAGAATGCGCATAGACACGTCTTCAAACCATAGATTAAAGAGTGACCTTGAATTGCGATCCATACGCTGATATCTTCGCTGTAGTTTTTCCCGCAATGTGTAGGGATGTTCCGACACCACCAAAGTATCGATACTTACTCATATGAGTAGTACTCAAATCATGCTTCCATACTCCTCATATGAACCCTAAAAGTATCAATACCTACTTATATCGATACGTTTCTTATTATATATCAAAACAAAAAAAAAACTACCTTATTGCAGCTTTACATACGACTTAATCCTGCTTAAATTAAAAGTGGGGTTGTTTTAACTCTAAGTATACATTAAAAAAACGCCCTTTTAGGCTACTTGACTTAAAGATAGGCCATACTATTGATATTATACTATATATATACTTCTTTAAAAAGAAAATACATTATGGCGAAATAAAGCTGCTTGGAATTGAACTTTTTATGATTCTATCCTGTTTTGACTAAGAAGCATTGTTCAATTCGATTCTATACTAGTAATCTCTTTCCGATACCAAGTAAGTGTCGAAAGAATGATTTGATGCTAAATAGTATGTACTTGGTGTAGAAAGAAAAATATCGAGTACTTACTCGTATTTAATTTACACTCACTACCATCACTAGTAGCTAGCAGTAGTAATTAGTATCCACATTCCACAGCTAGTATTGGAACATCCTTAGCGTATAATAGCCTGTGGTGTGGAGTGTGGACCATCCCTAGCAGTTTGGCGTCTGTAAAGATTTGTTAGAAATTATATTTTGGTTTTTCTATGTAATTAGATTATTAAAACACTGAATTTCTAGTTTAGGATTCTTGTATCAGTGCTATTTTGGTGATAACAGTATGCTTTTCTAGTAACAGCTTTGTTTTCGGGCGTGATATACACTGCTTTTGTAAACATCGGGAGACGTGCTTTGAGGACCACGTCTATGACTTCTTGTAAGTATTTAGCCACTATCGTTATTATTTGTATGTTTATGTTCAATTGGGACATTATTACTGAATATTTCTTCTTTATTTTAGGTTAAAATTGAGGGCTCGCATGTAGTTGTCATGTTTGGGTAGTGAAAAAAAAATGTCGCATCGTAGTTCGTCTTATTTCGACAGTTGTGTGTAAACCACGAGTGCCGCGTTCCACTGAAAGCTAGCCAGCAGTTTTACATGTGCAATGTTTTCTCTTTACGGCAAGTAGTGGCCTATGTGCGTAGCATCTGAAGTTTTACGATCATTTCTGATGATGTTTGCGAAACAGACTTGTTGTGAGCTCGCCTTTGCGATGCGTTCGTCGCTTTTATAACAATCAATAAAGCTTAGCCTAATCGCTGTTGTGTAGGCCAAGTAATAATGCATTGTTTGCAATTATGATGATCAATTTTGGTTCAGTCAGGATGGCCTTGACTCTATTTTGGGAGAGGGAGATGCTTCTTTTTTGACTTGCAGTAAAAATGGCATAAAGTTCAAGCTGTTAAAATAAATAATAATAAATATTTGTGGACATTTGCATAGTAGATGCCTGATGGTCAATAAATATGGCATCTAATCTTTAATAAATCATTCAATGGGAGTTACTGTATGTAAACAAATTGTCTGATTATTTATACCCCATGTTTATAAATAAAAATAATAGGTTTACATAGCCACCCTGCAACATTAGAATTGTGCTACACACATCCAATTTTTATACTCAAACATGTTAAACTGGCTATAGCGGGTTCCAGTTGAACAAAATTAATCGTTATTTTCGTTTTTTTTGTTCACATTGACTGGAACGATCATATGTGATATGGCCTTGTCTGGGTAAAAAGTGGCATAATTTCGTAGCGTTCTTGGAGTTTTTAGCAGCTACTGGAACCCACACTTAGTGTTGTGTCAAAAATGTGTTGCTTAACTTCAAACTCGGATAAATCCAATTCTGAGAATTATTAAGATTTTGGCATCAAAAAAAAAAGGTAAAAAAAGGTTTTAAACAATTTTATCATCAGTTTTATATAAATCCGCATGGTTCTTGAGAGATAGACTGTCAAACTCATAATACTTTATCAAAGCCAGATAGATCCACAAGACAGTTTTTTTCAAATGTTGCTATGTCCACCACCTCCAATCAGTGAAATGTGCTTGTTCAACATCGCCATCAGCTGATGTAAACTTTGCACATTCAAATCCAGATAAATCCATATCTATTAAATCAAAGCTTTATAAATCCCCACTGCGTTTTTTCAAAGAGATAAAATGCATTCCACTAAATCAGATTTACATCAATCCAAATTAAATATTAAATTATTGCAAGAATGGATGGTTTTAATACTGAATTAGCTGAACAGGATTATTATTCTCAATACTGTTGCCATAATCAAAAAAATACTGCCTTTTAAATCATGAGAATGAGCTTATTATCACTTTTTCTTGAATACCTGAAAATAAAGTAGAGTGGATTTATCTGAGTTTAAGTTAAGCATCACAAGTAATGTGAGTGTAGCTCCAGGCGATGACTGGTATCGCAACAAAACATAGCCTATAACAATAGGGAATAGTGTAGTTTTCTATCAGTTGGTTTCCAAATTGGTTCACTACGCTTGAAATGGCCTGACAAGCATACAATCAAACTTAACTCAAAAAATAGTGTAAACATATACAAACAGATTCTGTGTTAAGTAAAATAGTTCTGTAGCACTCATAGCGAAGCACAACTAGCCGTTCCTAATAGATCGGTGAAGTTAAGAAACATTTGCCATGGTCACTACTTTGATGGGTGACTGCTACAAAAAAGGTATTTACAACTGAGTACTACCATGCTTTGGAGGGCCTATTAAGCTGTTGGTTCTGGCTGTCATCATAAGAGCCAAGCCAAGTTAGAAGCCGTTGGGTGGCCTAAAATTTCAGAAGCCAGGGTTGTCTACTTGCCTACGCAAAAAGAAGAATTTCTAAGTAAATTTTACTAATTACATACACTAGCTATTGAGGAATTCCCTGTCATAAAGTTCAATTTAGTGTCTACATTAGGATAGCCCACCCCATGGTCCTAAAAACCCCAACAAAAAGTGGCAGAGTGACATCATCTTTGTTGTAGATTGGCAGCATGGCGGATATAGTGTACCCGCAAGGCTGCCGACCCATCACCGATGACCTTGGACCTGATGAGCTAGTTAGACGATTGAAGGTATGTGCAAATCACTTGTATTTTGAATATGATGATGTAAGTATAACTAGCTGCATTCTGCTGTTTCATCTGCATGACATATGCACAGAAAGTACACAATTTTATGTGATAAAAATTATCCCATATACTTTTTCAGGACCTAATTATAAGAAATTTTATCTGTTTTTGTAGCTGGTAATGAAACACAGTTTGTAGATAATTATAGTATATTTTCTAATCACACGGAGTAAACTGACATTACATGTGTTGCCACTTTTCATAATAAATAAATAGTACTGGGTAAAAAACATACAGTTCACTGGTTCACTGATTCATTTCAATTTAGTGATACATTTACATTGATTAGCAGCCATTGAAAAAAATGGAATATATTTAAATAGAAATAGCAATATTAACAAAATAAAACCAGTTTTTTTATTCAGTATTGGAAGAACTGCCTAGCACCAAACCAAAAAGTTGTTGGCGAGAGTATTTCGAACTAGAAGAAGTGGCATTGTTGTAGTGGAAAATTATAGTTCCGCTCTTTTGAACTGTAGAACATTTATCACTATGATTTAGAAGATGACAGTATTATTTTTACAAGTGACATTTCGGTTGGTCAGTTTACTCCATCTAATAAAAAAATAGGGTATAGATTAAATACTGCGTACTACTGTGTTCCGGTTTGAAGGGCATTGTAGCTAGTGAAATTACTGGGCAAATGAGACTTAAGAACTAATCTCACAGTCTAGAAATCTTTTTTAGACTGTGTGATGCCTCAGGATGACGTGCGCAGTGTGCAGTGTCATGCAAAACTTTAATTTAGAGTTCCGCGTGACACTGCAATCTGTAATGGGCGGCCGTGACGCTTAACACCTGGTGAACGACTAGCTCGTCAGGTCATTCGTTTACATAAAAAAATTACTTTTTGATAACTAGTTATGGATCAAGTGAAGAAAAATCTTCTTTCATAGCTAGTTATGAAAAATGGTTATGTAAAAGGACCAAAGGGATGAAATCTTGTTTTGTTTATGAATTATGAAATAATTACCAACCAGAGGTATCTGAGGTCATTACTTTTTATTTGTTAAGATTTTGAATAATGCATTAAACATGTTATCATAATCATACCTACATAGAGCCTAGGAGTTAGGACACACACACATGTATATACATACACACACAAATGCCTACTTATTATTGGAATTAAATATATTGCATATTCTGCATTGTGAATGTAATGTGTTTAGACACTATGCCTATAAAATCCTAACATATATTTTTTCATTTTTGTATTACTATTGTTTGTTCTTAGAGTTTCAGATAGAGAGAGTTTAAATTGTTTGGAACAGATTTGCCAGCACTTTTCGGAGTTTGATGGCTAAACTCTAAACTTAAAATATTTGTGTATGTCTCATGACGCTGTGACGTCGGAGTGCTAAGCTATGCTTTATAATGTGTTGATGTGTGATGAGGATGCTCTGAAATTCTGGTGTTTTGTATCATGTAGGTAGGTTAGATCAATTTCTGTCATGTACGGCTATTTCACCGATATAATAATATCAAGGTGACGCAATGCAACCTTGACAATAAAATGTGTACAGGGGGCGTGCCGTGAGCTCTTAGCGCGATTCAAAACAGAGCCTATATTGGATCGCTTGTCCAAATCCCCATACAAAAAAAAACAAAGCGATCCAATACAGGCTCTGTTTTAAATCGCGCTAAGAGCTCACGGTACGCCCCCAGTTCTATTGGTATTTCACTAGAGCATTTGGTTGGTTATGCAACCAGTTTGATGATGCATCGAAATCTCTCTCAATTTTATCCCGAATGTAGATGACGCAAGCAGAGTGTACATTTCAAATTGGAGCCTTAGGCTGGATTTTTTATCGGGCCGCTGGTGTCTCCTGTGATAGTTCAAATTAAAGGACACCATGATTGCTCAAAAGCGACCAGGGGGTCTAGCAAAGATACCTTTCCATTAGAGCTCACGCCAAACGATAACTAAAAATGTAATGAAATTAGCTATGACATTGCCTGCGGAAAAGATTTCCGCAGGCAATGTCATTCCCATACCTTTTGAGTTATTGTTTGGCGTTAACACAATGGAAAAGTATCTTTGCTAGACCCCTGTAGGGTTAGCACGGCCGGTAGACAAAACTGTCTTTCCCCTGTTTTACTCCAAGCAAGTATGAAGAAAGTGACGTAAAACGGGGAAAGACAATGTTGTCTACCGTCCATGCTAACCCAGCTGGTGGCTCGAAATTGCAAAGCAAACAAACGCTAGTCTGCATCATAATATTCTTGTCTTGCTTCCACACATGGCACCTGCCCTCAATGAGATGCTTACAGAGGATTTAATGGGCACGATACTCCACAGGTGTTAGCACACACGCTACAAGGTCTCGGCCAAGATGAGGGGATGTACCAGCAGTACATACCCCTGGCCCTCCACCTCGCTGACGACTTCTTCCTATCAAACTCTTCGCGTGATGTCCAGCTGCTTATAGCATGCTGCATCGCGGACGTGCTTAGAGTGTACGCACCCGAGGCGCCTTATAAGGATCAGGAACAGGTGAGATAATGATGCATTTAGGAATAGAATAATGAATTAGTAGTACCAAGATTTTAGTTATGTGCGGTAAAAGGTATTTTTGCTTCATACGAACAGCAAAGGAGTGGAACGAACTCTCGGCATCAGTCTTCCATGCATTTCGGTGTTTTCAAAACAAAAGCGCGGGTACAGAAATTACTTTAGAGGGGGGGGGCACAAATCATTATAGTAGGGGAGTCCAAGAAGGGAATTTGGGGGTATCGTGGTAAAACATAAGTATACGATACAAGACCAATGTGTGCTCTTTTCTTATTCTATATCTTCCTGGTAAATTACCGCGCTTAGTACTGGACTGCCTGCGCCAAGGGGGGGGTGGGGTGGTGGGGGGATGCGCCCCCCCCTTGCGGCAATGGAGTTTGGATCAAATGGGTATTCGAAGTGTGGACTCCATAACTTACCTTTATAAATAGTACCTATACTAAAGGTTCACTCTGAACACACATCTACATCAACAGCCTGAAGACGCCCACTGCTGAACACAGGCCTCCATAAAACGCCACTTTGGACGCTTATCTTAGGGGGTTTGCCATAATCACCACGCTTGGCAGGCAGCTTGGTGATCGCAGAAGATTTAAATGTACCGAGGAAAGTACTGCTGCCCATTCCCTGGATATTCCCTTAGCCGGCTCGTACGGCATCCACGGGGAGAGATGGGGACCACCCCATCTCTCCCCGTGGATGCCGTGTGAGACTAGGACCACCTAGTCTCACACCGAGCCGGGACCACGGTCACTCCGAAACATTTGTATAAAAAGCGACTCTTACCACCATGTGTTCAAGTGCAATGTAGCTTGCCCAGTGCTACAGGCAAAAATGATTAGTCTTCTCATTTTATCCCTTATATACATATATATATATAACAACCCTTTGTTGGGTTCGAAAATGGCAACATGCAAAAATAGTTTGAATACAAGCAATAGAAACGAAAAACAGTCAATGATTCTGTCTGCAGGTCAAAACCATATTCCTGTTCCTGATCAACCAACTCCAAGGTCTTCGCGATCCAAAAGACCCAGCGTTCAAGCGGTACTTCTACCTGCTGGAAAACCTGGCCTACGTCAAATCTTTCAACATGTGCTTTGAGCTGGAAGACTGTCAGGAGATCTTCTGCGCTTTGTTCTCGCTCATGTTCAAGATTGTCAAGTGAGTACAGAATCTAATTATTAAATAAAATAAATTAAATTAAATATTCATTTATTTCAGACGTATTATCATCATCAATAATTGATGAATATGTGTGGCCATTTCACACAGCGCCATCTAGCCCCAAACTAAGCAATGCTCGTACTATGGGAACCAGATAACTGATACAATACTTAAAGCGCTGTGTGAAATGTCCACAAACATTTATTTATTTAATATTATGAGTAGCCTCGTAGGCCAACGTGCTACCGTAGGATCGTCGCTTAACATTAGGTGAGGTGCAGTCAAACGTTGGCCAATTTGTACAAAAAAAAGCACAGTTCAGTTCGGGTGTGCCGTCTGAACTGTATAGATTGTGGGTTCAATTCCTACCCAGGCCCATTACAAACATGTGATGCTTGATCTTTACAAATAAAAAAGTATTTTATTTTATTTTAGTATGTATTGTATCAGTTACTAGGGCTATCTTCGAACGTAAACATTTCTTCAATGAAAAACTATTAATTTAGAAAAGTTGTAGAAGAGACATTGTCTACCTTGGTAAGTAGATTTAATCCCTTTCGGGATAATACCCCAATTGAGACTCACCTTGTATATAACTCATAGTACATGTTATGCTTACTTTAGGTCTAGAAAGCGCCGTAAAAAATATTCTCCATCAGCCTGGAGACGTCCACACCTGAACATAGTTGTCCCCCATCGAGCGCCACTTTGACCGGCTTGGCTCTTGCCACAGTTCTGTGAACATATAAAAATGTATATTAAAACCTGTGATATCTACTTGGCGAGAGTGAAATGTCGGTAATGCGCATATTTTTCAGCCGTCTGCCCAATGGCAGACGGCTGAAAAATATGCGCCTATAGTCCTAATCCCAATGGATTAGGACTATATTTCTATGAACTAACAGCACTAATGTGTTCTGGTTTGAAGGGCATTGTAGCTAGTGAAATTACTGGGCAAATGAGACTTTATGAACTGATCTCACAGTCTAGAAAGATTTTTTAGACGGTGTGATGTCTCAAGATGACGTGCGCAGTGCGCGGTGTCACGCGAAACTTTAATTTAGAGTTCCGAGTGACACTGCAATCTGTTATGGGTGGTCGTGTCGCTTAACACCAGGTGAATGACTAGCTCGTCACGTCATTCGCTTACATAAAAAAAGTATTCCTCGGTATATTAAATTTTGCGATCACCAAGCCGCCTGCCAGGCGGGGTGATAATGGCAAACCCCCCCATCCCCCCATGATGGGCATCCGGAATGGCGTTTTATAGCGGAGGCCTGTGTTCAGCAGTGGGCGTCTTCCGGCTGTTGTATTCCGCGTGCGATGCTTCCCAATCATTTCGTTTTTCGACTAACTGTATTAGGCTTTAGACGAGGCTGCTTGCCTCCTGCATGCAACGGCTCCCCGCGGTTCTGACGTTGGTCCACCGAGTGGGGGGCTGGCCACGCTACGTCTTCCGGTTCGTGGTCGCCACTCGAGAACCTTTCTTCCCCATCGGTTTTAGGTTCTGCGAGCGCTTTGGCCTGCCCATTGCCGTTTCAACTAATTCTGAGAGCTATTATCGGTCACTTTAGTTCTCCTGCGGATCTCTTCATTTCGGATCTTATTTCACAAAGAAATCTAAGACTAAAATCTCCTAATTTCTCCCAGCACGGAGCACTCTTCAAAGGTTAAGTCTTTCATGCTGGACGTCCTCTGCCCCCTCATCACGGAGTCTGACGTCGTCTCCAATGAACTCCTCAACGTAATCCTCATAAACCTGGTAGAACCAAACAAGAGGGACCATAAACACGCGTATGCGCTTGCCAAGGAACTGCTTACGAAGACGAGTGAAACTCTGGAACCTTATATTC
Organism: Ennomos quercinarius; assembly: GCA_910589525.2. Taxonomy (NCBI): domain Eukaryota; kingdom Metazoa; phylum Arthropoda; class Insecta; order Lepidoptera; family Geometridae; genus Ennomos; species Ennomos quercinarius. The sequence goes on from OU342510.1 coordinate 8,164,590, forward strand.
AAGCGGTAAGCAGTGTTCATACATGATAATAATTTTACACTTCAGTCCATACTTAGTTTTAACACACCAAATAATGTACGCTCCTTGGTTGAAGACAGCCGATGATTAACAGGCAACCAATGAGCAGGCAGTCTTTGGTGTACCAAGTTGACACGAATTTAACAAACGCACGAGAACCCGGGGAAAGTGGTGTTTAGATAAGTTAATTTTAAGTCTTTAGTGCAGACGGGCATTAGGTTTATCATTGTACTTTATTATGCAGATTTCGTCGAGGTTCTGGAGTTAAGTAACTTATATTTGTCGTTAACAGGCTGACGCACTCCGCGGTTTGGGTACGATTAAGCTACAAGTACATGGGACCGGTCCGACTTACTGGGTCGGTCTGTTACGTTGAACGCGTCAGAAGACCAGCGCTATAGCGATAGGAAGAGAGGCCTATATTAGTATTGGTAGGCTTGTAGCGCTGTGCGAGCTGAACTACACTTTATTGCGTTGTAGCAAGAGTCGCTATTTATTTAAGTGACTTCGCAGAGTGAATCCACTGTACCTGTACTATTCCTGTCGTTCTGTGACTTTTGTGTTGTTAATAAGACCAATGATAGACCTATACCGAGTTTTATATGAAAATGAGTCCCTGGATTAATGAAACATAAAACGTCGGCGGTCGCTATCAAAAGCTATCATCATCATCATCGTCACCATCAAGAACAGCCTGAAGACGTCCACTGCTGAACATAGGCCTCCCCCAGAGAGCGCCAACTTGATCGGCTGCTCGCTTCTTGCATCCATTGGCTCTCTGCGGTTTTCACCAGGTCGTCGGTCCACCGAGTGGGGGCCGGCCTACGCTGTGTCTTCCGGTTCGTGGTCGCCACTCGAGAACCTTTCTTCCCCATCGGTTGTCAGTTTTGCGAGCGATGTGGCATGCCCATTGCCATTTCAACTTGATAATTGTAAGAGCTATATCGGTCACTTTAGTTCTCCTGCGGATCTCCTCGTGCTTGAATTATATCTTGTTCTATTACAGTTTTTCAACCACGTCCTAATCCTCGGCAAAGAAGAGAAGCACCTACTAATATTCTCAAAAGTATACGAGCTCATCTACGAGCTATATCAGTGTTGCCCCACTGTCCTTCTAGCCGTGCTACCGCAGCTTGAGTGCAAGCTCAAATCAGCCCAGTTTCAAGAGCGACTCAGCGGAGTGGCCTTACTCGCTAGAATGTTCTCTGAACCCGGCTCGGAACTAGCCAATCAATACCCGGCTCTCTGGAGGGCTTTCCTAGGAAGATTCAACGATATATCGGTACCTATACGCATCAAATGTGTACAATACTGCATGCATTTTCTTGTACACCACCCGGATTTAAGAAAAGATATTACGGAGACGTTGAAAATGAGACAGCACGATGCTCACGAACAGGTGAGGTATGAAGTCGTTATGGCAATAATAGCCACGGCTCAGAGAGATTTTAATGCGGTCGCTGAATCCGAAGATCTACTACATTTCGTAAAGGAAAGAACTCTTGACAAACGGTTCAAAATCCGCAAGGAGGCAATGTCCGGTTTAGCCATGATATACAAGAAGTTCCTGACGGAAGAAAGCGTGCCACCGGCTACGGAAAAGGCCGCTCAGTGGATCAAGGACAAAATCCTTCACGGATACTACATGACCGCTTTGGAAGACCGATTACTCGTAGAAAGACTTTTGAATACATCTCTGGTTCCTTACACGCTACCGCCTCCGATTCGTATGAAGAAGCTGTACTATCTAATGACAAATGTAGATGATAACGCGACGAAAGCGTTCATAGAACTACAGAAGCATCAATTGGCCGTTCGTCGCACGGTCGCCGAATGGGTGGACCTGCATAGAAAGCCACCCACGCCGGCCGTGCAAAAGGAACTGATTGCTAAAGTGTTACACATAAGTTCCAAATTCCTACCTGAGTCGGTGAAAGCGCAGGAGTTTTTGAATAAGTTCTCGCAGCATATGAAACAGGCGCCGGAGTTGTTGCAAGGAATGGAGACAATATTGAATCCAAGTGTCAGTTGTGAAGTTTGCGTTCGTACTACTGTGAGTATAATCTGGTTACTTCTGCATTATTGATTTGTTTATTACGAAAATAATTGTTTTATCATTTGTAATCGGTCATCTCAGCCTGTAGGTGTTACATTATAAGTGCCTCAGCTAATTTTATGAAGTGCTAATGATAGTCAACCCCCACAGTGATAGAATTCAAATCAGAAAAACCAATAAGTGCTTGGTGACAGGTTTGCTACCAAGTCAGGTACTAAATAGACCCTTCATCAACTGATATAATTTGTTTAATAATTTTTAAAAATTATTTTCTTTTCCTTTTTCTTATACTGGGTGGCGCAAAAGTAAAGACCCTATTTGGTTCAGCTATAACATTTTTTCTAAATTAGAAAACTAGATTTAGGTTTTTTTAAATGTATATTTGTGCCATTAAATTTCGTACCATTAGGATTTAAAGATGATGTCTTTTAAATGGTGACCTCCAGAGTTGATACACATTTGAGCCCTATTTATGACATTTTGCATAACTTGCCGTAACACTTCCTGCGATATGTTCGTTATTTCTTGACGAATGTTTTCTTTTAGAGCTGCGAGAGTCTGTGGCTTGTTCACATACACCCGAGATTTCAAAAAACCCCAAAGAAAGAAGTCTGGACTGGTCAGATCGGGTGATCTTGCAGGCCAAGGCAAATCGCCAAAACGAGAGATAACTCGGCTTGGAAAAGCGTCCCTCACTAAGTCCATAGTGTCGCGCGCTGTGTGTGCCGTAGCGCCGTCTTGTTGAAACCAGATGTGCTCCAGCCCCAATTCGTCCAAACTGGGTATCAAAAACTCACGTAACATGGTTCTGTAGCGTTCTCCAGTGACAGTTATCGCATTGCCTCCAGCGTCTTCGAAAAAATAGGGTCCGATCACTCTGTCAACACAGATGCCACACCATACAGTAACTTTTAGTGGGTGTAGAGGTGTTTCTTGTATAATGCGCGGATTATCAGTGCCCCAGAACCGAGTATTCTGCTTATTGACATGCCCTGAGAGATGGAAATGCGCTTCGTCACTCATAACCAATTTTGAAGGAAAATCATCTTGCAAAATGTCATAAATAGGGCTCAAATGTGTATCAACTCTGGAGGTCACCATTTAAAAGACATCATCTTTAAATCCTAATGGTACGAAATTTAATGGCACAAATATACATTTAAAAAAACCTAAATCTAGTTTTCTAATTTAGAAAAAATGTTATAGCTGAACCAAATAGGGTCTTTACTTTTGCGCCACCCAGTAGATAGACCCAACTCAAGTCGGTTTGGGAGGTTAAATTATTGAAAAACCACACCACAAATAATTAAAAAACAAATTTGTATTTGTAAACTTAACCAAAATGTAACAATGGGTGGTCATATTTAATTTTTTCCCCTCTTATTATTTTCTTTCTTCATTATTATCAGTTTTTTACCACTAAAATTCACTTTTTAATTTATTTTGGTATTATAGGCGCTCGAAATCTACTGGGTTTTTCCTCTGTAGCTCTTGATATTTCGGGATAAAAGTATCCTATATGGATCTCTGTATTACCCAATAGATGTGAAAAATTCATCCAAAACTTTTAATCCATTTTGACCAACAAACAAATAATCTGACAATGCTTCACTTTTATGTATTGGGTAGTAGAGATGTTTTTTGGATCACACTTTAACTAATTACTACCATGATATAATAAACCCTACACTGCCTGGTACAAAAATAAATCATTTGGACTATATACTAACCGCGATGACCTATAGACAGTCTAAATGCAGGCAGCATTATCATTCAATCAGCCACAGGGTTTTTAAATGTACAATAATTATACTTGTCTTTTTTCCAGTCAAATGTCCTAAAGAAACTCGGTCAACCAGTAATGACAAACCTTTATTACAATACTGTCAAGATGCTGTTGGAACGAGTCAGCTCGGTCATGATCGACCATGAAGCTCTACTAATCCTGGTTGGTTATGTGGAAGGAGCCGTGAAAGGATCTGATCCTACCATTGCAGATGAGTGTGGTAAGTTAATTACTAAATATTAGTGCTCTTACGGCACCCACGGGAAGAGATGACTCTTAAGCCAAACAACTCACTAATATTACTTACTTGAGTATAATACTAATTAATTGCATCACCGTCCATGCTCATAGGGTCTCATCCCTCTCTGTCCATCCAATGGGTGTCTTGAAGAGATCGCGATAAGACCGCCCATTGTACCTATCTTATTATGTTGAATTATAACTGAAAGACGAGTGTTCAATCCAGACGTTTATTGGCAACTAAAGTACTTATGAACTAAACACATATTGGTTGAATATTACTTCAGTGTGATTCTCATTTCTACATGTTTATAATTGGTGTCAGTAAAGAGTTTTGGTATTGTAATTCCTCAGGTATAGACTTGGATAAGGCAGCGGAGCGCGGTCTGAAACTCCTAGTGATGCTGTCATTCGTGTTCCCGGCACACTTTCTACATGAAGACGTTTTGGAGCGGTTCACTTCGCTCTTGGAGTTAGATGACGAAGGGGTCGCGCCGCATGTGTTAGCCGCGCTTACCTTCCTTGGAAAATACAGGCCGCTAGGTGAGTATGCAATGTTATCTTTCTTCTTTCTTGGGAAATGGAAAATACTGACTACTAACTAAAGAAGTAAGTATAATGGTTATATCTTTCTTGGGAAATGGTAAATACAGACAAATAGGTAAATATGGTTATATCTTTCTTGGAAATTGGTAAATACAGACTGCTAGGTAAATATAATGGTTATCCTTCTTAGGAAATGGTAAATACAGACAAATAGGGAAATATATATAATGGCTATATCTTTCTTGGGAAATGGTAAATTCAGACTGCTATGTAAATATAATGGTTATCCTTCTTAGGAAATGGTAAATACAGACAAATAGGGAAATATATATAATGGCTATATCTTTCTTGGGAAATGGTAAATACAGACTGCTACGTAAATACAATGGTTATATCTTTCTTGGGAAATGGGAAGTACATACTGCTAGGTAAATATAATGGTTACATCTTTCTTGGGAAATGGAAAATACAGACAAATAGGTAAATATAATGGTTATAAAATTGATGACACCTATATTATTGTACCCATTTACACAATGAATAAATGAATTATGAATCCTTCTTGGGAAATAGAAAATACAGACTGCTACGTAAATACAATGGTTATATCATTCTTGGGAAATGGGAAATACAATATAATGGTTATCCTAAATGGGAAATGGGAAGTACAGACTGCTAGGTAAATATAATGGTTATATCTTTCTTGGTAAATTTAGGCTGTTTAGTAAATATAGACTGGTAAGTAAATATGATGGTTATATTTCTTGGGAAATGTAGGCAGAACAATATTATAAAAAATCCATTGTAGAAAATCAAAGTGCGTTTTCTTTTACAGGCGAAGCATGCCCGTTGATGTTCCCGAAACTCATTTCACTTTGCAAAGCTTACGCTGAAGTCGGAACACCGAAACAAGCTAAAAACGCTGTCAGGTAACTAAAATACACTGTTGTTTTTCTTTACCATAAAAGCATTAAAGATTACTCTATGTGAGGAGTAGTGAGGACAAAGTCTAACCCCCGGTTTCTCGTACGTTTGTCGAACTCATGTTAACTTGCCAAATACTATACGCTCATTGGTTGAAGATAGCCGCTGATCAACGGGCAACCAATGAGCGTTCAGTATTTTGAAAGTTGACATGAGTTTAACTTTAACAAACGTACGAGAGACAGGGGGTAAAGAGACGGAAGCAAAGACTCTTACGCCCGTTTTCACCAAAGATCCCTAAATTTTAAGGGACCCTTAAAAAGATTTAAGTGACATCTGACAGTAATTTTGTTTTCACCGGCGATTAAGGGACACCCAAAGCTTAAGGAATCCCCTAAGTTTAGGGGGCCGAAGCTCAACCCCTCAGCGTTAAGTGGCAGGTTAAATTATTAAAACGCCAGTTTATTTTTTCAATTGTATTTGGCAGGTGTTTTTACCCGCATAACGCCAGAAAAGGTATTTGTTTTAATTTTTTCGGATGCACAATATATTAAAAACTCTAGTGCTAATATCAATAAAGCATGTTGTTTGTATTTTTGACGATTATTCTCTAAAATATATAAATAAAATAATGAAAATCGGCAACGTATGGTTTTTGGAAACCGTAGAAAAGAATAAACTGTCACTTTACAATTTAAGTGTCACTCAGCGCTGTGAAAACGAGTTTAGGTAAGGGTCAATCTAAGGGGTCCTTAGCCAAAGGGATTCCTAGTTAGGGTGTAGTTTAGGGATCTTTGATGAAAACGGGCATTAATTTTCCTGTAATATTTTTATTTGTAAAAAAATAACTATCTGAATGGAAAATCATACATATAAAACCTGTTCTCTCGGGCAATCTGAGCGAGTTTAATCTAATAAATAAATATATAAATATAAGTATAAATTTATTATCCAAAAAGAAATATCGATGAGTTATACAGTATTACAAGTTATGGCGTAATTATTAAATTTATAGACTATTTACTACGGGCCCCAAACTAAGCATAGCCTGTATCTTGGGAGCCCCTTACTACAAAAGTTGCCGGAACGATATGCGTGCGTATAACTGTTAATTACACATGTTGACTACTTTTAGTTCTAACTTAAAAAGGAATATAGTATATAATATATATAAAAAAATAGATACACAGGCACAAAAATTTACATTTTACAATAATTATTATCAAAAGCGACGATTAAGATAATTAGGAATGATACTCATATCATATTTAATTCTAGATTATTAATCTATTTTTGTCTTGTGAGATGGTCTGTTTCTTAGGAAATGTTGGATTTAATGCATCTGCTATATAGATTTGTGGATAAAGTGACCAGAGCGGGTCACTGTTTTGATATACAAGCTTTGGAGAGTTCTAGTGCATAGTATAGAGATTCACAAGGGTACTGCCAGTGTAGCTTAAATTATTCTATGACATGTGATCATTATAAACCTAAAACTTTGTTGTACTCAAGTATTATTTATCTATTGATATAAATAACTCTGACGCCATGATTCCGTCGTAACATTTAGTTGTAGCTCTTCTTTCCTGTTGTCTTTTTCTAGTTGCATTAGAAAGAGATAGCAAAGTCAAATAATTTATTGCAAATAGGCAATTTTTAGCACTTTAAACAAGATAAAATATTTCTAATTTCCAGGTGTCTCTTCGTGAACGTACCTGAGCAGCGATCGCAGATCTTCACAGATATCTTGGATACACTAAAGGCGACACTGAGCCCTCATTCGGAGCACTATCGCACGGCCATCGTCACTTTGGGACACATCGCACACAATCTACCTGACAACTTCCCTGTACACATAAAGAATATTGTTTCTAGAAAGGTAAGATACTTCCTTAGAGTATAGCCTAAAAGCATAGAGAGAACGTCATTATCTGTCAAGCGTACCACTTTTTTGGACACTTTTTATATAAATTGGACACTTTGATGTGAATGAGTCTGACAGATTTGTATAGAAAAATCAGTTGACTCGAGTCGCAAAAATGGTACGTTGACTTTTTGCAAGCGTAGCTACGTAATTACTATATGTTTGTTTCTTTCCTTCGCCACTGACGTAGCGACACGTGTGAGCAGTACAAATATAATATCGTTTTGATGATCTCTTTGCTTTTAGTCTATACTCTAAGGATACTTCATAGAGTATAACCTAGAAATACCTCAGTTATTTGGATACACTTTAGATTTTTACAGTTTACTGCGATGAAATATAGGGTAGATCCACGATCGCCGCCTCAATAACGGCACCGTTTAAACAAGGCATATGCCTTGTTTTTGCTCTCAGTCCCGTGTGACCGCGCCTAATGAAAGTGATGTAACTCACATATTATTGTTTTACAACGCTATTACAGGGTGCTACGGTTCATTATTAAAATGAAACAACTGCCTGTGAACTATTTTATATTAGCTGGAGAGGTATATATCTATTCTGTGTAAGTAAGAATTGGCGTAGGGACTCTTTTGAGGTTTGATTTTCATAGAGACTTTGTATCTATAGTATATTTGGCATGACCACAGAATACTTAATAGTACATGTACAGAAGATTCTCTCTGCGAAGTCACTTAAATAAATAGTGACTCTTACTACAATGTAATAAAGTGTAGTTCAGCTCGCACAGTGCTACAAGCCTACCCTAAACAGTTGCCTCCCATTCTATCGCTATAGCGCTGCTCTACTAACGCGTTACGCGTAATGGACCTACCCGATAAGACGGGCTAGTTCCATGTACTTGTAGCTTTGTACATAAAGCAACAGCCCCGCCATAACTTAATAAGCCAAAGAGACAGCTCGTGGCTCGTTCGTGGTCGCCACCTGAGAACCTTTCTTCCCCATCGGTTGTCAGTTCTACGAGCGACTTGGCCTGCCCATTGCGATTTCAACTTGCTAATTCTAGAGCTATATCGGTCACTTTAGTTCTCCTGCGGATCTTGTCATTTCTGATCTTTATTCACAAGGAAAACTAAGACAAAAATCTCCTTATTTCTTCCAACTCACATGTGGGTTTTTTTTTAAATTTTTTATGCTTGAATGGTCCCACGTTTGACAACATCTCACCTGATGGAAAGTGATGATGCAGTCTATGTTGGAGCACATTTGCTCATGAGGTTCAGGATCTTATCCTGCAGGGAAACTCCAAGCATAGCTCTCTGCGTAGCTCATATTTTACATTACTTGAACATTATATGTTGTTCCACAGATAGTGAAAGAGCTGTTAGTCCGCGAAGGAGGTGGAGGTTCCAACTCCACGCAAGCCCCGTGGTGCAACGAAGACGAACTACCAGAAGAGACTCGGTGCAAGCTTGAAGGCCTAAAGTGCATGGCTCGTTGGTTACTCGGCCTGAAGAAGGATGAACTCTCCGCGCAGAAGACTTTCAGGATGTTAAACGCTTTTATTGTACACAAGGGAGATCTATTACAGGTGATTTGAAATTCATTTTAATTATTGACACTTAAATTGTGGGATTTTGTAAGTTTGATGCATCGTTTTTTTTAAACATACCATAGATCCTGGGCCCTAGGATTCTCTGTATCTAGGGTCTCAGGAACTACGAGAACCACGGTCCCACAACACCCAGACACAGAACATGTATTTGAGCTTTTTTTCCTGTGAACAAATACCGTACTGCTCACACGTATCGCTACGTCAGTGGCGAAGGAAAGAAACAAACATATAGTAGTTAGCTACGCTTGCGATAAGCACCGTACCATTTTTTTTTGACTCGAGTCAACTGTTTTTCTATACAAATCTGTCAGACTCATTCACATCAAAGTGTCCACTTCATATAAAAAGTGTTCACAAAAGTGGTACGCTTGACACGTAATGAAGTTGTCTCTATGCTTTAGCTAAGCAATAAAATTATTATTTGACAGCCTCTGTGGCACAGAGGCTGTCAAATAATATTTTTTCACTATCATCAACATCAGTCATTTTCTTGTTTTTCTTGATATTACTGAGTAGTCCCGCATTTGACCTGATGGAAAGTGACGAGGCGGTCTACGATGGTACATGCTTGCCTAGAAGATACCTATTTCTTGTACTTCAACTCAAACAAAATTGTTACAGCAAAATCGTCTGTCAAAAGCGGAGATGGCCCATCTAAGATTAGCAGCGGGAGCAGCAATGCTCAAGATATGCGAGCAAAAAGGCGTTGGAGATCAATTTACAGCGGAGCAGTTTTACAACCTGTCACATCTTATGGTCGTAAGTACTTGTTTTTTTTATTTGGCTACTAATTATTTTACAACTAACTTCAAAGAAGGAGGTTCTCAAATCGGTTGTATTTTTTTAAATGTTTATTACCTTATACATGAGCCATCATCATCATCATCAGCCTGAAGACGTCCACTGCTGAGCATAGGCCTCCCCCAAAGAGCACCACTTTGAGCGGCTGCTTGCTTCCTGCGTCTATCGGCTCACCGCGGTCCTGACCAGGTCGTCGGACCACCTAGTGGGGGTCTACGCTCCGTCTTCCGGTTCGTGGTCGCCACTCGAGAACCTTTCTTCCCCATCGGTTGTCAGTTCTACGAGCGATGTGGCCTGCCCATTGCCATTTCAACTTGCTAATTCTGAAAGCTATATCGGTGACTTTAGTTCTCTTGCGGATCTCCACATTTCGGATCTTGTCTCGCAAGAAAACTCCGAGCATAGCTCGCTCCATAGCTCGCTGCGCGACTTTGAGCTTACTCATAAGGCCAGCAGTAAGAGACCACGTCTCAGTGCCATAACTTATGTACTGCTTTTAATTATAACATACAAGGTAAAAAAAAAAAAGGTAGAAAAGCTTTTTTGAGTATCAAAATCAATCGTGCTACTACGTTAGGCGACGCGGCAGTCTTCGTAATTTTCAAACGGCTGTGTCCAACCAATGAGCGTTCAGTATTTTTAAGTTGACATGAGTTTAACTTTAACAAACGTACAAGACGCCGGCGGTAAGTCATGGACAAAGGACCAAGTCAAGTTCACTATCCAAATGCATACTGAGATGTGCAATGTGCAATTGTGCACTTTTTACTAATCATCAATTCATTATGTACAGTCATGAATTCTGTATTTTTGTTGTGTATGATTAAATTCATAATGTAATTTTTTTGTTTTCAGGATGAGGTACCACAAGTAAGAGAAGCATTCGCAACGAAGTTACACAAAGGACTTTCTAAGGTAATTTTCACAACCCAACTTCTGTGTTACTTGATAGATAGTACTTATCCATGATGTTTTTAAGAAGTTTCAAGTTATTTGTATGTTTTACGTAACTTCACACAACATTAGCTATACTTAAGCATTTGCATTAAGATGGAACGTTTCAATAGCGCGGCAAATTCAAATTTTCTTGCGTTCTTTTGCTAATAATAGCTTGATTACTAATCATAATAAAAATGGCAATAGACTGAAAAACTAATACGAAATTTGTTTATAGCCATTTGTCGCTAAACCAATGATATCTAGGAGATACTTTTAATCGTAATTGTTTGTTGATACATTCTATTTCTTTACGTTAAATCAGTTTTAATGTAATCACGTTTAGTAATTTAGCTATTATTGGCAAAAGAACGCAAGAATATTTGAATTTGCCGCGCTAGTGAAACGTTTCACCTTATCTAGAATAGAGGTAAACTAAAAATTGTAGTGTACCATATTTTTGGAGGTACCAATTTGAAACCAATACCACGTTTATCTCTTATAATAATAAATAATAAATATGTGTGGACATTTCACACAGCGCCATCTAGCCCCAAACTAAGCATTATAGCTTGTAATATGGAAACCAGATAACTGATACAACACTTGTATACTTTTGTTTGTAAATACATACATAGAATACAATATGACACCCAGAGACAGTACAAACACCTATGTTCATCACACAAATCTTTGTCCCGGGTGGGAATCGAACCCACAGCCTACAGTTCAGAAGGCAGAGCTACTACCAACTGAGCTATCAGGCCAGTCAATATATAAGTTATAATTATTTCTGTATACACAAGATTTGATTCATAATCCAGTTCATAATTTGTTTACGTATTTTATATACGACATTAACTGCAATTTGTTTTGTGTGTCACAAATAAATAAATAAGATATCCAGGAAATGGGCAGCAGCATTCTCCTTGATACACTAAAATCTGTGATCACCACGTTAGCGGCCTATTTATTTAAAAAAAAAACTATGATAAGCGTCCAAGTTGGCGTTTTATGGAGGCGGCCTATGTTCAGCAATGAAATAAATAAATACAATATAAATACTGACATCTTTTTCCATCCACAGGGTATCCCGAACAAATGCCTCCCGCTAGACTTCATGGGAATGTACGCTTTAGCGGGTCGCGAGCCAGAGAGAAGGATACGTACGCTAGTGCGACAATACATGATGGCGGACGTAGTTCGCCGTCGAGAGTATATCCGAAACATCACTGTTGGAACCAAAGGTACGTAGCATACTGTTATAGCGGTTTTATAACGGGCTGTATTTGGTCTCTACCGACCTTTACAGGGTCACCGGGCGGGAACAATTTTAGCGGTCGCTATAAGCTTGACCAGCAGCTCTTAACTGATAGTTAAAGTTAAGCAACGTTCTCTGCAGTCACGGGTGACCGCTACTTAAACTGGTATTTACAAATTAAATAGGGCGCGTTAAGCCGTTGGCACCGGTTGTTGTTGTAAGCCAACAGTTTTTAAGCAAAGTCTGAACCCTTAGAGTGGCCTAAAAATTCTGAAATTATGCGGACCACTTGCCTACATGAGAAAGTAGGTTACAGTTTAATTTTACGCACTACAGTCCGGCCGCTGATAGAATGCGTTTGACAGCTAACATTTGCAAAGTTGAATGAAAACCGTGACCTGTGACCGTGACCAGTTTGCTAGTTTCCCTGGCTTAAGATTAAAAGGTCAAAGTAAAGTCCAATTATACTACTTGTAGTAAAATAGCATGTTTTAATTTAGCTTTTTACTATGTTATTGTATCTGTCGTACATCAGGCTGTTGATGATGATGGTTTATCTGTCGTACACATTCTCTCAGCGGCCGGATTGTAAACAAAAGTGAGTGTGTAGTGTAGTAGTGTAAGCAGAGAGCGAGGTAGAAGTGTGTTAATATAGGAATATGTGCGTTAATGCAGGAAGTGAGTGCGTTACTGCAAGGGGAGAGCGAAATAGTGCAGGGAGTGACTGTGTTCATGCAGGGAGTAAGTGTTAGTGCAGGAAGTGAGTGTGTTAGTGCAAGGGGAGAGCGAAATAGTGCAGGGAGTGAGTGTGTTAGTGCAAGGGGAGAGCGAAATAGTGCAGGGAGTGACTGTGTTCATGGAGAGAGTAAGTGTTAGTGCAGGAAGTGAGTGTGTTAGTGCAAGGGGAGAGCGAAATAGTGCAGGGAGTGACTGTGTTCATGCAGGGAGTAAGTGTTAGTGCAGGAAGTGAGTGTGTTAGTGCAAGGGGAGAGCGAAATAGTGCAGGGAGTGACTGTGTTCATGCAGGGAGTAAGTGTTAGTGCAGGAAGTGAGTGTGTTAGTGCAAGGGGAGAGCGAAATAGTGCAGGGAGTGACTGTGTTCATGCATGTAGTAAGTTTTAGTTTGGGAAGCGAGTGTTAGTGCAGGGAGTGAGTTTCCATCAGTCAACCATTTAATATGTATATTCTGAGCAATATATTTAATATAATATATCTAGTAAATTAGTTAGTTTAGTTCTATTAAATTGTATGTTTTCTATTGTGTGTGTGTTTTGCTGCCCAGTACGGGTTTCAGAGGCAATGTGCATCGCTATGGGCAAGTGATTACAATTTTCTATGAAGTTATAAACTTTTGCCCTTAATGCTGCTATTATATCAGCAAAATTTTAATTATATTTAGGAAATGTTTTAGAATTTTAAAGTAATTTAGTACATACTAATCATGGAAACTACATACAATGTACGAAAACTTTCTGCGCGGATACAAAGTGGCCATAAGGCGTTTTAAGTTTTAGTAGCATTCGACAGACCCAATTCTCCAATGACGCATGTTATAGGTACCATTGTGAAAGCGAGACGATTTTCAACTAGTTACCCTAACAATTTAGTAGTCATACCCCTACCCTTATTCCACTAAATGGGATAAGGGTAGGGGGATCTCGTGAGAGAACGTGACAAAAATATGGTAGCGCCTAAGTGTGTCTCACTCTAACAGCGACGGCAAGTTTTATCGCGATGCGCATGCTAGGCCATCAGGACTGCTTAGTGATGGTAGTATAATATTTCCAGTGGAGCGCGCAGTGAGTCAGCTGCCCCACATCCTGCCGGACTATATGCTGGTGTTCGCAGTGCCGGTCCTCACTCATGACCCCGCATTCATTACGTATGATAACGTCTCGCAGCTCAAGGTATGTGACTACACACGATATATGGTTAGCCATGACCACAGTTATTAGTAACTCATGCCTATGTACCTTGCTAATTTAAATCATATCACGGTTTTTGCTCCTACCCATCCCAATTTAAATCACAGCATGTCTTTTAACCTTTAATCACGCCAGTTTTAATCACATCACCACTATATTCATGCTGATTTAAACATTAACACACCAGATTAACATTTATCTCTTAAATTTAACTCAGAGTTATGATGATTTAAATCACATAACGCTCTCAAATTCTCCACAACCTATTCCAATTTAAATTACATAACAGCTCATAACTCATCCACAACCCATTCCACTTTAAATAACTACAGCTTATAACTCCTCCACAATCGATTCCAATTTAAGTAACAACGGCTCATAACTCTTCCACAACCCATTCCAATTTAAGTAACACCGGCTCATAACTTCTCCACAACTCATTCCAATTTAAATAACAACGGGTCATAACTCCTGCACAACCCTTTCCAATTTAAATAATAACGGGACATAACTCCTCCACAACCCATTCCAATTTAAATAACAACGGCTCATAACTCCACAACCCATTCCATTTTAAATCACATAACGTCTCGATAACTCCTCCACAACCTATTCCATTTTAAATCACATAACGTCTCGATAACTCCTCCACAACCCATTCCAATTTAAATCACATAACGTCTCGATAACTCCTCCACAACCCATTCCATTTTAAATCACATAACATCTTGATAACTCCTCCACAACCCATTCCATTTTAAATCACATAACATCTTGATAACTCCTCCACAACCCATTCCATTTTAAATCACATAATGCTTCGGAACTCCTTAACATGCCATTTGAGAAAATCTGAACATATTCTTTTCTACAGGAGACTTGAATAGAATAGGAATCTACGTTTGTCGGGTTATCTAGTTTTATAATATTGTTTTGTCTAGCTTATTTTATGTTATATTTGTATCACAGACTGTGAAGAACTGCCTGTGGTTTATACTGGAGCCACTGATCACTCGCAACGACTTCTTCTGTTACGGTTTCTACAAGAGTCTCATCGAGCGCATGAAACTGCACAAGGACGCGATCAACGAAACTGATGACGCTGTCAACTTTGTAAGTTAATTATTATATTAATAATTCCACCAAAACACGAAATAATGTTGCCATTACCAAAGTCTTGGCTAAAGTTCAGAATAACATGCAAAATGTGTACCACTCACTCAGATTGTATCAATTTATCATGCTGGTATGAGTCCTTAGAATAAGATTCCGGGAAGGTTTTCCAATATAACAATGATGCTATAGGATGTAGATCAAAGTGTCATAACATTAAATCTGAATGAGTGATTCATCAGCTCACTCGTTTGAATGAACTGATATCAGTGTCTAATTTTTTCACAGCACTATTTTTTTTTTCAAAAGTTGTCATTCTACTGTTATGTTGTGAATCGAATTAAAAGATGTGGTATAGTTCTGTGAACAGTAGACCTCGCGAGCACAACCTTGTCCCGAACTCAGACCTTATATATTGACAACCTATCGACCGATTGTGCTTCTATATAATTGCGCATTGGTTCCACCCTCTCTGGGTCTAGGCTGAAAACCAGCGCTGGATGTCGTTGACAACTAGCAACCTATGCTGAACCGACATCCATTCAATACTTGCTTTTTGTTCTTTATTTGTATCTAGTTCATAAGTATATTCATACAACTTGTTCTGTACCTTATTGGAGTTGGTCTTTCTATTCTGTTCGATATTTAAAATAATTTTGTATAATTCAGTATCAAATATTTCTACCAAATATTATCAAAATTGCCAGGTACATGGCGCCGCAGCAAGATTCCCCTTTTTGGGGGAATTACGCCTCCAATCATGAATCACTGAATACATAAAACTTCTATGAAGTTGTAGTGTCTACCAAGTTTCTTCAAGATTAGCTGTTGAAAAATACGCGAGTTAAAGCAGACTCCGCTCGCTCGGTCAACTAGGTGGTAGACCATTGTTAAGTTGTTTAACACAATGTATCCATAAAATATATACGGAACTAACTACCGTTTTCGTTTATTGAAAAAAATATGTTTTCCTTACAGAAACTATGGGCAGTATGCGATCTAGCGATGTCCGTGATATGGGCGAAGTCCCAATCGTTCGAGTTACGCGACTTCCCGTCGGATGCTCGTATACCCACCATGTACTTCGCCCCGCAGCCTGAATTCTTCGCCAACACCAGGGTTTTCCTTCCGCCTGAACTGCAGGTGCGTATCGTTCATTCATTCATTCAATAAGTGAATGAGTGAGAAAAGTTTATCTCTACTCGTTCGGATGCCACTTATTTGCATAATAATAGATAAGTAATTAAAGGTGCACCAATGTGATGCGTATTACAGTTGGCAGTTTGACTCATTAAGGTAGTAGGTTTAAACTGCAGTTATTCCTTCATATTACTTGACTGACCTGTTAGCTCAGTTGGTAGTAGCTCTGCCTTCTTAACTATAGTCTTTAGGTTCGATTCCTACTCAGGACAAACATTTGTGTGATGAACATAGGTGTTTGTTCTGTGTCTGGGTGTTATATTGTATCCTATGTATGTATTTACAAACAAAAAATATCTAAGTATTATATCAGTTATCTGGTTCCCATAGTACAAGCTATGCTTAGTTTGGGGCTAGATGGCGATGTGTGAAATATCCACACATATTTTATTTTATTTATATATTTTTTATTTTTATTTATGTATATTTTATTTTTATTTATACCGAAAATGTTATTTGTTTCGTACCAACAGTTCCAGCCGAAAAGACCGGCCCCTACTCAAGAATCCAACGTACGCACCAGGAAGCGGATGAGGCACCTCAGCGAGCAAAGGGAAAACTCCAACGATGTTGAGGTAAGAGACCTATCACTAGTGGATCTGTGAACTGTAGACATCGCGACGCTGTTTTTGCGTAGCTTAAATACTGAAAACTATTGCATTTTCAAACCCCACTGGTCTCTATTCAGGTTTTTTTTTATTTATTATCGAACCAGGGGGTCTAGCAAAGATGCCAGCGTGAAGTGTTAACGCCTCACGCTAACTCCAAAATGTATGAGAAATTGCATTGCCTGCGGAAAAAAAATCCGCAGCTATGACTAGCTAATGTCATTCCCATACATTTTGGAGCTAGCTTGAGGCGTTAACGCCTCTCGCTGACATCTTTGCTAGAATCCCTTTCCATTAGCGTTAACGCCAAACGATAACTCAAAATGTATGGGAATGAAACTTTCCGCAGGTAATGTCATAGCTAATGTAATTCCCATACATAATTAATAAGCAAGGTCAATACAGATATAAATTTTAGAAATCGATCCATTCTAAAATTGCACGCGATAGTCCTTACTGCTTGTTATTACCCCCACTACTTACAAAGGTAGGTAGAGATTAACATCCTTACTTGTAAACATTACTTAAAAATCAATGCTTGAAATGCTGTCTCGTTTTCGCTCGTGACATTTCACGCAAGCAAGAAAATGACAGGACGTTTTAAGGTTGATTAAAACTGACGTTCCAGAAATGTATGGAGGCTGGGCCACCTATATGTACGCTATATTATAAAATCAGTTATGACATGTTAGAAACGTTTTTTATTATCCATTTTTTTGAATAAAATATTTAGCTTTTTGGGCTTAAACAAAAAATATTATTTTAATGCTTGCAACACTACACAGCTAAACCATCACAGCGGGCGCGAATTTCAAAGAATATATTATAATACTTCGTTTGTTTTTTTTTTAACGGGCAATGTGCCTTTATTCTTTTAACTAACTACTTAAATATTAATTTTAAAATTATAATACTTAATGGTGGGCATGGCGGTAATTTAAGCGCCGCTATATTGGTAATCTAGCCTAAAAATGGATCGAATATAATTTTTTGAGGCATTAAAGAGTACAAGTGCTAATTGGTGGTGCAGTCAAATGTTAGCATAACGTTGATAAAAAAAAATTATGATTAAATATTTTTCTTGAATGATTCTAAATGTTCTGTATTTTTTTGTAATATTGTATACATAGGTGGCCCATTTTGGAACGTCTCCTTTATGTAACTTTTATGAGTAAGGCCCTTGTAACAGCGCTGGCTAAAAATTGCTTGCTATTATGTATGTCTCGCGTATGCACTTACCCCTATGTACAGGTATTAGCGGTAAATAATGCGCATCGAGATAAAGAGAGATAATCACATATGGGTCGGCTTTGTCGAATGTCGTCTCTTTCACTCAGTAAATTACAAATTTTATTGATTATTTTTATTTTATTTTAATGACATTACGACCTAGGCGTTCGCCTGATATTAAGCGTCACGGACGGCAAATATAAAGTTTTGCGTGACACTGCACTGCGCACCTCATCCTAAAGTGACGCGAAACTATTCGGTACCCATCGCTGTCCGCGGCGATTGCGGCGCAATCGTCAACGAACACGGGCAGTGGTGGGTACCGCATGGCCAATTATGACACTTCGCTGACGCCACTTGACGCGCCGGTGTGGCTGGAGCTTTAAACATCAGCACAGTCTAGTAATAAGAATACCAGATTGTGAGATCAGGTCATAAAGTCTCAGCCTACACACTACTGCTTGACGGCAGACTAACTGGCAAAGCGGTGGACCTAGCTAGACGAACTATGCAAAAAAGTCGTACCACCTATATAGTAAAGCCTAATTTTATCGCTCTAGTGCTCCGTGTGAAAGGGACGACGCTAGCCTATCATCTCCCTCTTTACACCGACGGACATTATTTACCTGTATATTTGTAATGATTTAATACGTATATATACCGCGTGTGTTGCAAGCTTACCGTTATGCCCGAAACTGTCGGCCGTTCTGGAAGCATTGACGTTCAGGTAAACCACCTTATGCTTAGAATAATAACGCTAAGAACCACAGATGTTGAACTTTTGAAGGTCTTTTGATCAAGACAATGTGCATCATCATTATCTATCTACCCTTATCCCATTTAAAAGGGAGCGGTGCAGCATGTTTTTCTCTTCCACACATTTCTGTCAGACGTCATTTGAACATTACTCAGCACACATGCCATTTTTCACACAGCCCAACCACACTATTCGGTCTTCCTCTACCCTTTTTACCAACAACATTAATATTCAAAAACTGTCTTGGTGACATGGCTTTATCGCTCCGCATGACATGACCATACCACCGTATCCCACTTCTCATCTTTTCCGTATCCGGTACCACTTTCAAGCCCTTACGTGGTTTTTCATTCTCGTTGCATGATTTTAGCACCTCGTAATATAAGAAAATAAAATGAAAAGAGAACAAGACGGAATGAGGGGCTTATACAAACTCATTTTGAAACTGTGTTCTATTGAAAAACGCCGTAAACATAGTATGCCAATTGATTTCCCACAGCGATATAACATTGACACTTGGTGGATTGACGTCATCGGGAATACTAAGCCACTAAAAGTTGCCACATTTTTCGGTCGAGTTTTTAGGTTCTTGGCGTTAACAATCTATGCCCGTTCTTCTTTCTTAAAAAACTCTTGAGCTTTCAGTACTACGTCTCTAACACCACTTTGTATTAATTTCGCCATGAAATTAAATAAATTTTACGCAAAAATGACAGGACGGGCAGTTTAGAGCGATTGACACTTTGCTGACACTTTGACAAGATGACAGTGGTAGTTCCAATTTTTGCCACGCGCCAATAGATCCTTGTCGCACTGTACATAAGTTTATAGAGCATTTATGGATAAGATGATTTTTTTATATATTTTGTATTGTTGCTTGTTCCATTGTTGCTTTTACTTCTGGTTTCTTTATTTTTTAAGTCTTTGCGATTGGTACCTGTAAGTTTGTTTGTTTAAGGCGCTGTGTTGGATTACAATTATAAATATTTTATGATACTCGATAGCAAATACAGTAACGTACATTTGAATAAAGTCGTACTAGGAGTTTATACTAATAAATTTCTCAAGAACAATGTTCAATTCTAATCGCGCCAAATAAAAGCATACTGTAAAATTGGGCAACAAAATCGAACGCTATGATGATGTTCATCACAGTCCAATATTTGGGCACTCAATATCCGGAAATGACGAACCGTGTGCTGTGTATCACAAGTTAAAATTCTTTTTGCGTTTTCGCATAATTTGTCATCGTGTTTTATATCTTTTTGTTTGGTTTTTCTGTGGGTTTATTACCTGAAATAAATGACTTCTTTTTAGTTTTTTTTTGTCAGAATATAGTTTTCTCACTCGCACCACTGTCGACGTCGACAAATGACGCGGGTGGAACTTAAGAGTAAAAGTATTTTTTCTCCTACAGCCATCCGAAGCGTCAGATACACAAATCCAGCTGCCAGGACTGGAACAACCGCCGGAAACGGATATCGATGACCCAGCAAAACAGACCAGTGAATGAACGGCCGTGATCACGTGACGCATGACGTCACCAACTGCGAAAACATTAGCATAGAGTTGACAGACCGATGACAGGTAAAACGTCAAATTGGGAAACGTCAAAATTTTCATTTTTCCATTTCTATGGAGTTTTGTATTATGTACTTTCTTATTATTGGTATTTTTTTTCTTCTTTCTACTATTTTGATTCTTTGTCTTTGTATTTTCTTTCAATTTGAACGTCATGTTCGTAACAATGTAAGACATTGGTATTTCTAGCTGTAAATTGTCTATGTCAATGTCAAAGTTGTCAAGTTATCTGTCAAAATAATGTAATGTGTTATCTGTCTATTGCTAGCACCGGATGTTACTAGTTGTGTAAAAAAATCGATATGACGGAATGATAATGAAGATGTGAAATTAATTATGTAATTGTCTGGGGAATAGTATATATACCTTTGGGTATTATAATACAAAAACTGTAAAAATCATTATTAAAAAAATGTCATAAGGGTCATCATTTAGTATTTTGGAAAGACAAAAACTTTCTGATCTCTTTAATTTATTATTTATCTATTCCTCGCCTAAGGTTCCAAATCTATCGAACCCAATGAAATATTGCGCATAAATTGTTAATTGAATTCCCAGTACGGTCATTTCTAAAATCGGCATACGTCTAGTTGTCTTTTTTTCTTGGTGAGCATTTGTGTGAGATAGAAAAGGACGAAGCTATGGAGATAAAGCGCAGAAAGGATAGGTTTCTTACTGTATGTGTGCGAAAGGCAGCGTCTTGTCCAATTCAAGTTATTGTGAAATCTATGTATCATTTATTGAATTATCATTAGAAAATTATGTTCAAATAATAAATATCATGATCTATTAGTATTAATGCTGCTGTGTTTCGGTAATCAAAATAGTTGAGATGATCATCAAAACCTACGCTTATAACGCAAAAGGCTGGATAATTAACCAACTAAAAGTAACTGACATTCAAAACATCGTGATAAAGCAATAGGCTAGTGTTCTGCTATTAAAAATTAACAAATTAATATTATTTTCTTAAAGGAGGTTAATAAAATCAATGCAATAAATGAAAAAAATTGTAAAATCGGTAAATAAATCACGGAGTAATAAGCTTTTAGAGTTTTTGGAGGGGGCATCGCCTGTTCCTTTCTCGTACAGTTACTATGAAAACGCACGTTAGTGACGTCACATGCCAAAAAGATTGTAAAGCTACCACGCTAGCTTAGTAATGAGGTACTATGAAGGTGAACGTACTGACGTCACTGCACGTTTGAACTGTCTCTTTCTATTCCTGTATCTTAAAATGCTTGTAACTTTGTCATGTTTTGAGATATTTAATTTTTGTTTTTTCTACTGTTTATTTTTTGAGGAACATTATTAATTATTGCAATAATTTAACGATTTTTATATATTTTTTATAATTTTTGTTTACCGATTTTATTTATTTTCAATTATTGCCATCACTTTTAAACCAACTTCATGAAAATAATATTTACCTATTAATTTTGAATAGCAGGCAACTAGCCTATCGTCTTATAAATATTTCTCGACTTTATATTATAAGGAAGGAATCGTTTATTTGGCAGAAAAGTCATACTTTACATTTCGATAAATATTTTATTCAATACATTTTACTTATTATGCAAATCCACATTGTGAGTTTACTGAGTTTACTTACGAAAAATCTGCCGAATAGGCCCTTCACATTACAAATGCGCACGAAAATATCATATTAATACAAACAAGTTTTCAAACATTAAAAAACAGTACAAAGTTCTTTGCTCTATTCTGTTTTTATTATAAAAACTTATTTTGATTGGATGGGATTAATAGCGCACAGTAAGAACCTGTGTTTGATCCATTTGTTATATGGATTGTCTTAGTTTTTTGCGTTAAGACCGTTCAAAATAAATATTCATGTTTCTAATGGCTGGATCATTAAAACAATGGCGTTGCCGATTTGATGTTTGTCAACTTGGCTTTATAAAATACCCCGGGGATAGCTAAACGGCACCTTTATCTCGCTATTTGGAGGATCATTCGCTAATTTTATTTACAATACCTACTACGTAAACAAGGAGTTCTTAATAGATGACATTTGACTATGAACTGACAACTTCGCAACTTCGCGTAGCATCACTGGGGATGATCTGGGGAGGTGATCAATGATCAATAATCATCTAACTTTGACAGCAAACCACACGCGAAATTTCATTCTTAATTTTAGAGAGTAACTATGCAATTAAACTGCGGCATTGAAGCTGTCAAATCCATACTTACGTTTTATTCTGTTGCGATTAAAACGTTATCTATCGCCTGCCACATATTTTATTTGGATTCACGACTTGACAATTAACAAATGTCAAAACACGAAATAAAAATCCCATAGAGTATAGACTAAACGCATAGAGGGATCATCAAAACGATATTATATTTGTACTGCTCACACGTATCGCTACGTCATTGGCGAAGGAAAGAAACAAACATATAGTAATTAGCTACCCTCGCGAAAAGTCACCGTACCATTTTTTCGACTCGAGTCAACTGTTTTTTCTATACAAATCTGTCAGACTCATTCACATCAAAGTGTCCACTTCATATAAAAAGGGTCCAAAAAAGTGGTACGCTTGACACATATGATGTTCTCTCTATGCTTTTAGTCTATAGCTAAGAAAAATACCAATTTTGAAGGCTTTAGTTCACAGAGCTAAAACTCTTAAAATTGTTGCTGTTCTTGTCAAATAGACGCAAATGTAACAGACGGCTATATTTTTAGTAAATTCGGACTATCAACTAAAAGCCTTCAAAATCAGGCCTAATATTGCCACACCACACTTCACAAAAAAATTAAAATGTAAAATGTGTATCATTCATTTAAAATATATAATTTTTTATTATTGCTATTGAAGCCGTATCAGTTTAGGATTCCCGGAAGGTTTTCCAGTATTACATGGTGATCAAAATCTCAATATTAAATCTCAATGAGTGATTCATCAGTTCACTCATTTAAATGAACCAGTCGCTTTTTTCACTTCACTATTTATTTTTCTTCTGTGTGGCATCCATCTAACTGTCAATATAATTAAAAGTCGTGGTATAATAGTTGAGATCAGCTGTGCCGGTTGTGCTTCCCATTGGATTTACTTGTAATAGCTCCACTACACTACTCGCGAAATCAACTTCACGAAGTACTCGTCGAAGTTGACCGAAGTCGAAGTACGTGACCACACACCTCGTGTATTTTTGTGAGGTGCTCGTCGCGCGGTGCCGTTGCAATGTACACTCTCGCTTATCATAAATACGTGCGTATTTCTTTCGACGCGAACTGAAGTAAAGTGAGCAGAGCAGTGTAGTGAGACCGTGAGACGCTCCGCGTCCATCTTCAAGGCACTTCGAGTCCTTTGACTCAGGCCAAAAACCGACAACTATCGAAAGTCGGCCGAGGCGAGGTTGCACGAAGCGAAGTGAAGTGCCCTTGCACACTCGTATTCGCTTAACTTTGTCTAACTTCACGAGTAGTGTGGAGGCCGTTTAAAAGAAAAAGGAAAGTTAAAGGAAGGAACTTACGATTAGAGAGAAAAGCCTGTAATATAGCGTGTTAATTATAAGTCATAAACGTTTGTTTCATCGTTGATTTAGTTTTAATTTTAATAATGCTGATCTATTTTTAGTTTATTTTTATTTTTATTTGTAGTCAGTAATTTTATTGTGGCTACCCAATACGATTGTTGCATTTTGGTTTCGTCGGATTTTCGGTTGGACATCTTAGCGGGGACTTTTGTGTTTACACTTTTTGTAGGCTAATTTGTAAGAACGTAATTGAGTTTTGTTCTCACAAAGTTTCTTAAAATTCTTGTTAATATGCCGTGCGTTGATGTGACGTCATCAGTACGCATTGATTATATACATTAAAACAAATGAATTAAGCGTTTTCCAGTAATGATTTCTTTTAAAATATTTCATAGTAACAATGTGCCTAAACTATGTCATACAAGGAAAGTGTAATAAATAACGTTCTCGTTTGTTTCTAGCTAGACTTGTTTAAAAGTTTTTGTCTCGTTTTCGCACGGGACTTCTTACGTAAGCGAGACTGAAAAGGCTTGTCTGACTTGTATGTGTAGACAAACTTTCGGTCTATCCCGCAGACCAGATGGCCTAGCATGCGCACCGCGAGAAAACTTGTCGTCGCTGTTAGAGTGAGACACACTTAGGCGCTACCGTAGCCTTGTCACGGTCTCTCACGAGATAGTGTCGAGAAAATTTTGCCGCGGTGCGCATGCTAGCCCGTCTGGAAAAAAATACGCTTGTGCCCTTATAGAGACGCCTTATTGACACTTTTCATACAATACAAGCGTGTCACGTGTTAGAATAAAACCTAATGGTTTACTTACGCAGATGACATAAAACGTGTCCAGTCTTGCCGCTAGTGTATGCGCCCGGCGCCTATTGCTCGGCACGAATACTGTTATTATAATACTTTCTCTATCGGGGCGCAATTGCTAATTTGTTTTCCTGCTCTGTGATTTATCCGCTATGTGTACGATTAACTTCTACTCAATATAAATCATCCAACTTACGTCTAAAAGTCAAATCAGTAGAGCAGAAAAATGCTCGAGCACTTTTTAAGTCCTATTGGAATATCGACCTTATTTCATTTAGACAAAGCTGAAAATAGTATGCAACATTAAAATCTTACCTATTTTAATGTTGCATACTATTTTCAGCTTTGTCTAAATAGATTAAGGTTGATATTCCAATAGCACTTAAAAAGTGCTCGAGCATTTTGCTGCTGTCTGAATTGACTCTAATGCGTGCTGTGCGTGTCTAATACAAAGTTAGTCTTTTTTGTAACTATAATTTAGTATACAATGCACTGTGTAATACCATTACGTATTTATTAGCCCGGTAAGGTAGAAACCTAAGGTCGACCCTTTACAAACTAATTCGCATATATGAAGTTTTAAATGTAAATAATTGTCACAAAACAACAATACAACATAATTTTTTGCATGTTACATGATAATTTTGTATTAAATCATAGCACTTTACGGTTATACAAGCTACTATGCTATGGGATTACTTATTGGAGATATAACTGCAGTTTTATACATATGATATTTTTGGTATATCACGGCAACACGTGTTTCAAAGTGTATTTGGTTTTATTATGCAATCCTTGCATACCAGTTGCGTTTTGCAGCTCCATCCAAAACGATCAAGCTAAACTGTAGTCTATGTCTTGTTCTTAAGGTCTAGAATTAATATTCTAGTAAGATCTAGGTAGGTACCTACCTACTTTTTTCAAAAAACGTTTCAGTTTTTGAGAAACAATATCTGGAAAACCTGTAAAGGTGGCTGGCTCCTGGTCAATTTTTGCAATAGAAAAGGACAGAGCTGTACATCATTATAGTTGCGTCTCTTTTTATCTAGTACAATCTGACCAGCCCCAGTTTTGTAAAATACATTTTTTTCGCATCTGCGGGGTGATCATGTAACTTTGACAGCAATGCAACAAAAGAAATTTCAATCCAAATTTGAAAATTTCCATAGTAACTCTGTACATAAGCTGCGTACTGCAACTGTCAAATCCATACATTTTTGTGTTTCTATCGGTTGCCAACAAGTTATATGATCGCCTAGCTGATTTCATTAAACCTCTAAAAGACCTTGCCAAAAACTGTATTAGCAAATCATTTTGTCGATTTTTGTCGCATTCTAGCTGAACTAAAATGAAAGTATAGCGGTACTCTTCTGATAAAGGGGAGTTGAAAAAGACAGATATATAGCTGGCCTTTAGGGTTAGAGAATGACCCAGAATCGACTGTTTGTTCAAACTAATCTCGAAGTAATAATACTTCTCTCGAAGTAATAACACTTCTGTCAGTCTGTTCAGTAATAATACTTCGAGATTTAAAAAAAAACAAACGGCACTAAATATATACTCTATCTATGCCTCTGCACATACCGCTCCGATGTCCAACACAAGTTAAATAAGACAAGGCGTTAGTTTAAAAATATTTTTTAATAATAAATCGATAAGTGTACCAAAAAAAGAGAAAATACAATCTGGCGTTATCGCCTACAATGTCGTCCCAGCAACGGATGTAGTTATGATAAATAAAATAAACTTAATATAAATACTTACCGTCTTTTATTTCGTGATCTTTGGACAGTTTACTAAAATAGGAGCCTAAGGCTGCGTTTCCACCAATGATGTGCGAGGCAGCTGGGCGGTGTGAGGATGCGTAGCGAGGCGAAACGGAAAAAAAAAAATGAAATGTAAGTTACTTTATTGCCTTTTTTTATCATGCGCACAAATATAAATAAAACTAAAAACCATCAAGTTTGAAGCAAAAGGGGTGGCTTCAGCATTGTGCCGCATGCACGTTTTCACGTGCACGTAGCGCTGTTTTTCTCTAACAATAACAAAATCTATAAAATATAAAACAGCTTTTATATTACGCGTACCATAATAATATTAATGTGTGTATAAATCTTTATGTGGGTATAAGGTGGGATGTTTGGGTGTGTAAGTGTGAGTATTATTTTTGTTGGAACAGTTACGTGTGCGTGCAGGCGATCGACCGAGTGAGAATATGAGTATAACATAATTATATTGCGTACCTATGTGTATGTGGATATGTGAAGGTAGAGTAATATGTAGAGTGTGTGTGAATGCATGATGTATGTATAAATGTACGAAAGTTGTATTATTTCTGCGTTTTAAAGGTTGTTTCAAAGCTATTTCGATGTCGAAGAAACAGATTTCTTGATCTCTGGTGGAAACGCAGCCTAAGGGTGGAGCAGTGTCATGCCCGAAAGAGTTTGTATGAGACGTTATAAAACGGCGGTGATAAATATCGGAATTTCATTTTTTGTGAGTTTAATTCGTAAAGACTAGATAATTTATTATATTCAATTTGTTTCTCTCTTTTACACGTGACACTCCCCGTCATCGATAAGATAGATCATTTTTAGCATTATAAATAATGATTAAAAATAAGGCTTAGGCTTGGTTGCACATTCACTATTAAAATACCTGCAACGAGTTCTGCAGTTACGCGCGGAGAGCACGTTAAGCCGTCGGTCCCAGTTGTCATAAGAACATCTATGACAATCGTTACGGGTAGTCAGAAGCCTGATAGAATATGAAGACAGGCACATTGCAACCCTTAGTTGCAACCAATCACTGGACGATATCAAAGACATAGCGTCTTTCAGTCTAAAAGCCCCAGAATTCCCAGAGAATGTAATTTAAAAAAATGTTTCAATTATTCATTCTCCATTCATTCGGCATTCATTCTCCATTAAAAAAACATAGCTCTGTGGAAGATAGCACAGCGAAGCCTTAACCAAATTGGACGGGGCGCGGCCCCCCGTTTGTTTTCAAAGGGGCATTTGGTTTCTGCGGCTGCTAAAGTTCCCGGTGCGATTCAAACTCACTGGCGGTTGTGAAGTCGGTGCGAAACGCTGCGCAGTAGCAAAAGTTAGATGTACGCGGGTAGAGTTTTTTCTTCTGATATTTTGGCTCCACAAATAATGTATATAGCCAGTGTCAAGTATTGTAATTTTTCATCAAGTTATGGAATATTTCACGTAAAGTCAAGTCTTAGTCATAGTCCAGTATAAGTCAGGTAATCATAGTCCAGTCTAAGTCATGCCCTAGTAAAGTGGTGGCAACTTTACTAGAAGTTTCTATGGAATTTTGGAAGCAACACAAAAACCACGTTTCACTACATTATATCACTTGCCCACACTCATGCTCGTAATTCAGCACTTAATACGTAAAACACCACCAATTTTAATCATTAACACTGGAAAAAGCACAAGTTTAGAAAAAGAATACAATGAAACGACGTGAACTTATTTGCGTTCCCGCCAAAACTCGCGGGTAGAGTTAAGCGGTGAGCGCAGCGTTTGGGGCTGTTGTGCTGTCTGTGTTACCACAGACGTAATATATTTAGTCTATATTTGTAATGTATTCTTATCTATATTATTTTTGTCGCTGTGGCGTGGCAGCACTGATTAAAAATCCCTTTCCGTTTCTTCAGTCATCCATTACATTGTTATCGTTTGTTTTATATTTTCACACAAAGTTACATTTAGCCTTCCTATATTAAGATTGTGACCTATAGCGCTGTTCGTGTTATTGCTATTGCTTTATTACTTTGGATCAAGATACCCATCCATAGGCCACGGACTGTGCCTTATTCTGACTCCACTGCAGCAGCTTGCTGCCCCAGTACTGAGACAGATGTGGTCTCCCACAGGGGCCTTGCAGCGCACTTCACAGCCGCCATCGAGTTTGAATCACACTTCTATCTCATACGAACACTGGTTTAGGCTCAGCCTTCCAATACCGTTGTATCGCCTCCAAACTTTTCCCTTTCGTCTCTGGCACACAGAACACAGTGTATATAACTCCTAAGAACGTCACAGCGGAGAATGTATAGAAGACCACGTAGGCACCGAACTCGTTTGCCACTGGAGTGTAGAACAGGACGGTCATGGAACTGCAGAAGAATGAGAACGCCATAGATGCGCCGGCCATGCGCGCTCGAAGCTGTTGACAAAATGTTAGAATAATTAGAAGTAGTTAGTTATTCTGTGGTTAGAAGACCTAAGCAGGTACTTAGGTACCTACTACAGAGCAAACACTATATTTTGTCTAATTATTTAGGATTTATAGCAGTATCGCCTGCGTAGTGTAATCAACCGATTTATGGTATTGTAAAAAATGTAATTAGGTACTAGCAGGATTTGAACCCGCATCCATTTGTCCCTCAAGCCGGGACATTCTTTTCTTCTTTTTTAAAACATGAAGTGTGTGTATGTGTAAAGGGCGCTATCGTGACAAGCAAACATTATAAAGCCCGTTGATAGCTCGTGAACGTAATTTCTCGTACAAACACGACTCACTTGCACGGGCAGGGGGCGAGGTAACAAAACGAGACAAAGCTATACGAAATTACAAAGGACAGAGCAGGATGGAACAAAAGACATCAACGGGTTCCCGTGATTTGTTAGAAAATAGTAGTTGAAATACACTACTAATTTTCGTATGAGGGGAAGTTATATCATTGGTCAACTGGATTTATAGTGAATGGTGACAAGTACCTAATATCATGGGTGCCGGGTTTAATCCAGATTGTTATTCAATTTATTTTCAATTTATTTTTTATTTTTTTGATTGCATCCAACGAATAGGTAAGCTTATTCCTTCAAAATTGGTGGTATAAGGGTTATCTCGGTTGTAGGTACCTACTCGGAAAGTTATACTTTGAATAAAACTTATTCTACTTTGGTAAAGTCGGGTCTAAGTAGTAAGTATCTATAGGTATAGGGTATAATTAGTTACATTTGGTGGACGTGTAGAGATGCCGTATCGTAGATGTGTCTTATGACTTGTATGACTTGACCTTTTCGATGCAACGTCATGTTTGTCTCAACACTCAATCGTATAAAATTGGTCAAGGTTATTTAAAGACAGACGTTGAGACGAGACGGTGAAATGGACATTGACCTTTCACTTTACACGGGCGGCCACGATTCTCAAAATTTCTTTAGGCTAGTCTGTAAGTATATTCGATTGCGACAGATTATGATAGGCAGGTAATAACCGCGCTATATAAGCGCTTTTGTATACTCTTAGGCTCCGCCATCTCCATTTCACCATCGGAAGACAAGACGTACAGCTACACGTCATCCATTTATGGTTGATATTCCTTCGATTCGCACAAAGCGGGTTGACTCGACATTTATAATCCGAGCAGCGAAGGAATGGAACATGTGCAGTGTGCACTTTACCAGCGTCTTTGTTTCCCGATAAGTACAATCTGGAGCTCTTCAAGTCGCGAGTGAACAGGTATCTTCTAGACAAGCATGTACCATCGTAGACTGCGTCGTCACTTTCCATCAGGTGAGATTGCGGTTTTCCCACTCCACACAGCCGTAGCCCGCTAATGTGGCCAATAAATCGTCGCAAAACATCGCGCATAATAATATAACTGACGATGAACATGAGCAAAAACATGCTCGCCAGCGCCCCACGAATATTCGCCCGATAATGTAGCCACAGCAACACAACCTATTGTGGTTTGCATTTAAACCAAAATGAACTGAGTGGCTCAGCTCATTTTGACATCAATTTTGTATGCTCTGTGATCAACAACGCTAATTACGTGTTCTGCGGCCTTACTTGAAAAGTGAACACCTCAGCCATCAGTACCATCGGCACTGGTGCCAACCCTGCTCCATACGCCATGATGCTGATGCAAACAGCGGCCACGGGGAGCCAGGGGACTGAAGAGCTGCCGACCAGGAAACAAGTGGCCAGGGTCGCCATGCAGATGGAAACCACACCGGAACTGCTGGCTAGGGGCACCTGGAGAATGTGAGGAGATAAATGTATAGGTACTTACATGGTTATATTTAATTCACCTAAAACCATTTAAGTGAAAGTCATAAGACGCATCACTGAAACAAAAAATTTTGTTCTGAAAATTAAAAAAAAAATTGAATTTTTAACAATTTTTTTTGGTTATTTTTTATTTTGCCGAAAATTATGGGTAATGGGGCGTTTCACACCGCGTAAGGTTCACACCGCGGTGTGAATCGACCAAGTGCTCTAAATGTATAGGCTCTTTCGGACCGCGGTGTGAATCATCCTCTGCTATTATAACACTTGGGCGATTCGAACCGCGGTGTGATCCACACGTGGTGTGAAACGCCCCATCACCCAAAATTATAAGATTAGAAAAAAGTTAGGACAAAAGTTGACTACGTTTGAAACCCCATTTAAGTGTGTTCGGGTGTGTGTAGTGAGTGTTTTAGTGTATTTTGTCAGACTCACCTTCCTCCCAAACTTTTCAATAAACACAGTAGTGAAGAACGACCCAGCGAGCTGTAGTGATCCTACCAGCAGCGCCAGCGTGTTGGGGCTCCACTGCGTGCCCACCCTCTCAAATATATTGGACGCGTAGTTCATGAGGGCGAAGCACCCGGATAGGGTCTGCATCGCCATAAGGGTTAGCGTCATGCGCAGGGCGGAGAACGCTGGCCGGTCGCGGACTGGAAAAGAAGTGGGCGTTAATATTTGGAATCCGACCAGACTTTTTCATGATCCTTCTTCTCGCAGTTTCACCCGTTCTACTGTGATAAAATGCAATACAAAAATAATGTAATAGGTGCCTTAATCCTTATTCAAATGTCTCAGAGGAAAATGTGATCTCCTATTTGAATAGTAAAACAAAGTAATAATCATAAAGTTTAAGATTGAGATAACTGATGCTGGATTTAAATTATCTTTATAAATATCCACTAATTTAATTTAGATGTAGGTACGTACGCTTTATACATTGTTTGTAAAGTCAGTGCGTAAAAGGTGGTAAAACTGTTAAGTTACATAAATAACTTGTAGTGTAGGTACCAGTATACCTATACGACTATAAGTACTATTGGTAAACTTACTGAGCGAAATGCTATTATGCAGGTACCTTGTAAGGTTACCCACCCACTGGCGCAGAGCCCTGCAAAGGCCTACCGCCCCGGGGGGACATAGTGAATGCTAGCGCGACTCTATCTCGCCTCATCCCGGTGGCGGATGGATCACGGGGGGGTTTTGGGTTCGAGTTCCACATCGTGGTGGCAGGGAGGTGCCCCCTGCACCACCCTGCCACCACGGGGGTTTCCCCCCTCAAAAAAGGTAAACACTTTGAAGCTACAGTCAGATAGACGCGAGACAGTCGGACACTTATTGCAGTTTTCTTGCAGGTGGAAATGTGTGGCCTTAGATTTTAAATAGTAATAATAACGTCCAACGATCACATACTCTATCCTCTATCTATATCCTGGACCCTAACTGGGATTCCCTGTATCTAGGGGCCCAGGAACTACGAGGACCACGGTCCCACAACATCCAGACACAGATCGAGTATTTGCACTTTGCCTCCTCTTCTGGACAGTCACACATTTTTTAGAGTTAGTCTATAATAATAACTTTATTCTTACTTTACCCACACTGAGTAGAGTGACTGCCGGCATCTCCAAATACTGTTGGTGCTCGTCTCGCAGCTTCTCGAGTTCACCGACCACAGTCTTGTGTGCTGGGTCCACGTTGCGAAGCCACGCTATCGTTTTTGCTGCTCTCTGTAATAACTATATTATTATTACCTAGATATATAAATTTGTAATGAAGAAATGCAAGAATCACGAACGGATTTGAGTTCGCAATCCGCATCCATCCGTCTCTAAACCCGGAAAGCCGGTATTAGGGACGGCTAGATGCGGGTTCAAATAGCCTGAGTCTCCGCAATAGACTAAACATAATCGGTCTTATTAATAAACGCGTAGTAGTTTTAGATTAGTTACGTAAGCTTTTGTCCTGTTTTGACATTTGAATATTGAAAGCGATCGACGAAGACAAAAGATGGTGTAGGTACCTAACTATCAAAAACTACAACGCGTAGCATGAGGATGAAAAACTCCAGGAAAACAAGGCATAAACTACGATCACCGCCTAAGTAGGTAAGAATACATAATAAGTAAAGCTCTGAACTCAAAACAAATATTAGTTTTTCTACACATCATCTGAACCAAACACGATACTAAATGGTAATCGTAAAACGCGAGGTGCGCCGCATAGTAATCATGGAAACATTACTTAGGTAAATAATAAATTAGAAGTGGTTTTACACAACTATTTGTAGATGGTTATAATATACGTATAGTTTTATGAGCAAGGCGTCATTATGTATATCAAAAAACGATTGGGTATTTTGGTATGTTTTCGTGAAAAAAGGAGGCGCCCGCGCGCCCGCAGTCTCACGTGCAAATAAATCCATTCCCGTGATATTCTTAATTTTCCGGGATAAAAAGTAGCCTTTGTTGTTAATTGTAATCACACTAATATTATAAAGGCGAAAGTTTGTGCGTATGTGTGTATGTTTGTTACTCTTTCACGCTGTAACAGCTGGACGGATTTGGATGAAATTTGGTATGGAGGTAGCTTATACCCTGGATTAAAACATAGGCAATTTTTATCACTAAAACGGGAACGGTTCTTGTAGGAATGCGGGTGGAACCGCGGGGCGCTGCTAGTAATATAATAAATAATATGAAGAACATGTGTACAAAATATAATTCAAATTGGTTCGACGTTTTGCCGTTAAGGCCCCATAAAAACATACATACCTACATCTATAACACTGTTGTAAAGAGGAAAGATTTGATTGTTTGTTTGTTTGCATTGAATATGCTTCGAAACTACTAAACGGATTTGAAAAACTCTTTCACTGTTAGGAAGCTACACTATGCCTGGGTGACATAGGCTATAATATATTGACAAAAAAATTAGGGATCCTTACTAAAACTTCAATAATGTAACCCAAAATGTAAAAAAAATCTAAAATATTCTTTATTACATCGCGTGCGCTGCGAAAACATACACCCGTGCGAAGCCGGGGTGACCCGCTAGTCCCACATAAAACAAACAACAGACAATAATTATTATAACACCAAAAGATTTCAATTAGGTTGTTATTTTTTCCTCCATAATTATGTTCTTTTTATTCTCTTCATTGACATCAATATTTTCATATAGATAGATAGATAGATCAACTCTTTATTGTACACCGTAAAATAACAAAAATTTACAAATAGAAAACACTTAATTAACTTATACTAGTACAATAGGCGGTCTTATCGTATCTTATCATATACTGTGATTCAAAACTCCCTCTCTGTGGTGTGGTGGTTGAGCAGGTCGGCTCTTAACCTGGAAGTTGCGGGTTCGATTCCCGCGACAAGACAAGTATTTAATCACAGGAAAAACGCAAATACTTTTTGTGTTTGTGCAATCCTATAGGGTCCAGAATCTATGTACTTGCTTATAAGTATGTAATAGTTTAAAAAAGTACCACGTACCTTTTCTCTCCCAATCTTGAGCAAATAACTAGGCGATTCTGGCATAAAGCAGAACAGAACTACATGAACGCCGGATACCGCTAAATAAACCATCTGATTGGATTTATATGGCAGCGCCATTCCTACAGCATACACGAAAATCACTCCCAGCTTGCAGAGCGTCATGTTTAGAGACCCTAGGGCACCCCTCCAGGCGTCTTCGGAGATCTCTTTGATGTAGGCCGGGACGACGACGAAGCATCCTCCTGAGGCTAAACCAGCGATGACCCGAGCTGTGATGAGCGCCGCTGGCGTGATACAGGTCAGCTTGATGATCCAGGATATCTGGGTATTGAAAACATTAGTCAGCTTTTGGTCTATTGCGTTTCCAATGGGGAAGCAGGGTTCTCGAGTGGCAACCACGAACCGGAAGACGCAGCGTAGGGCCCCCACTAGGGGGACCGACAATCTGACCGGGGCAGAACCGCGGGGAAACGATCAAGAGGCAAAAGTCAGGAGTGACGCTCTATGGGGGAGGCCTATGTTTAGCACCTTCCAGCTGATGATGATGATAATGATGATTGCGTATTTAAGGATTACAGGGAGCTAAGTAAGCAACTAAAAATGAAAAGGTGCAAACATTTCTTTTTTCTGTTGCAAGTTATATTTCTTACAAACATGTAGAGGTAGGTACCTATCATTACAGTCTTGTGCTCATACAAGGCCACAGTTAATATTCATAAAATAAGTTAATATTCAAGGCACCTACTTAAGTACTTAGTTTGAATATTGTGCAGGAACCGGCGTTAATAAATAGGTAGATAGAAGTATCATTACACGTCACATCACACTTCACACTAATATTATAAAGGCGAAAGTCTGTATGTGTGTTTGTGTGTATGTTTTCCTTCACGCTCAAACGGTTGGACAGATTTGGATGAAAGTTGGAATAGAGATAGCTTATAATACTGGACTAACACGTAGGCTACTTTTTAGCTGTGGTGAAACCGCGGGGCGCAGCTAGTAATTATATATTTATTATGCTGGTGGTGCTGGTGGATTATGCTGGTCTGAACGCAAACAACCAATATTTCAAAACCTAGCATGGTATCTAGGTCCCTACTTAGTTAGAAAATGTTCAATGATTTTAAATAGTGAGTTTTTACCAAATTAAATCGGCCCCAAGGAAGCTTTAAAGTATACTCTATATCGGCACTGACTCAACTCACTTTATTGGGACTCCTTGTTCACTATATACCATTAGTATCCACAGACTGTGAACAGTCAACAACGCACAATTTTATTCATAAGCCCATTGGTTATGCAGTGCATCGACCCATGCCATTCCATTAACGAATGCTTAAAGTGCAAGGCCAGTTTAACTTCGTCATATTACGAACTTGTAAAAACATATTATAAAAACCTTAAAGAAGGAGTTCATCAACAGCCTGAAGTCGTCCACTGCTGAACATAGGCCTCCCCCAGAGAGTGCCACTTTGAGCGGCTACTGCCTGTCCTGCATCCATCAGCTCCCCGCGGCTTTCACCAGGTCGTCGACCCACCGAGTGGACGGCTGGCCTACGCTGCGTCTTCCGGTTCGTGGTCGCCACTTGAGAACCTTTCTTCCCCATCAGTTGTAAGTTCTACTAGCGATGTGGCCTGCCCATTGCCATTTCAACTTGCTAATTCTACGAGCTATATCGGTCACTTCAGTTCTCTTCCGAATCTCCTCATTCCAAAGAACGGGTTAAACCATGGTTAAACTGATCGCCTTACCGACATCCCTCTTTCTCAAACTATGTGTGAATGACTAGTATAAAATGCTTTAGCATGAAGTCCTCATTTATTGCAATGAATAAATGATAAATACAACCTCCTCTTTTTTGACGTCGTTTGAAATCAGGTAATGTACCTAACAGTTTTACTAGGTGGTAGGACTTTTCTGCAAAGTAGGTACCACCGCTTTGCCAGTTATTCTGCCGCCAAGCAGTAGTGTGCAAGCATTACTGTGTTCCGGTTTGAAGAGCATTGTAGCTAGTGAAATTACTGGGCAAATGAGACTTAAGGACTGATCTCACAGTCTAGAAAACTTTCTTAGACTGTGTGATGTCTCAGGATGACGTGCGCAGTGCGCGGTGTCACGCGAAACTTTAATTTAGAGTTCCGAGTGACACTGCAATCTGTTATGGCCGGCCGTGTCGCTTAACACCAGACGAACGACTAGCTCGTCACGTCATTCGGTTACACAAAAAAAAAGTAATAACAGTAAAATATCACTTACACACGAAAGTACCGATACAGCTACCCCCGACAGTTTTCTCCCAAACCGATCCGAAGCAAAGCTAAAAAAGGGTATCCCGCAAATGGCTGATAGGGGCAAAGCAGCCGCCATCCATGTGATGTCGTTGGGCGTGAATGGAGCTGGTGCCGGAGTGTCCTTGGACTGGAGGAGCGGGCTCATGGGGGATAGCCAGCCAATCTGGATGCCGTATGTGAAGGTTGGGATGGTGGCTGTGAACAAATGACTGGTTTATTTAATTACTTCATTTTTTCCCTTTCAGGAGACCGTCAGTATCAAAGATTATAAAGCCCGTTGATAACTCGTGAACATAATTTTTATACAAACACGACTCACCTGCGCGGGCAGGAGACGAGGTAACAAAACGAGACAAAGCTATACGAAATAACAAAGGACAGAGCAGGATGGAACAAAAGACTACAACGGGTTCCCGTGATTTGTATGAAAATAGTAGTTGAAATACACTACTACTATTATTCGTATGAGGGGAAGTTGTATCATTGGTCAACTGGATTTATAGACAATGGTCAGTATACTCCCACAGCAAACGGAGCCTCTTCTCAATAGGCTTTTGCTTTTTGGCGTTTGTGTCCTGCTATTTTTTTTATTGCATTAATTAATAATATTCCTCAAAAACTAACCATTCGGGAAAACAAAAATAAAATATCTCATAAAATGACAAAGTTATAAGCATTATAGAATGAGACAATTCAAACGTACAGTGACGTCAGTCTTGCTCCTTCTTAGTACCTCATTACTAAGCTGTGGTAGCTTTACATACAGTCTCTTTGGCATGTGACTTCACAACGTGCGTTTTCATAGTAACTGTGGGGAATCTCCTGTTTGCAAGAAAGGCGATGTCCCCTCCAGAAACTTTAAAAATTATTACTCCTTGATTTATTTACCGATTTTACTTATTTTTTCAATTATTGTATTCATTTTAACCTACTTTATGAAAACAATATTTATTTGTTAATTTTTAATAGCAGGCAACTAGCCTATTTGGTTGTATAGGTACTTTTTTGCGTTCATACCGTTGCGTATGAACCTATTACAGTACATCGTCGTCATCGTGTATAGGTAGGTACTATAAGTACCTCGTATAGGTAAGTAGGTACCTAGAGTGTCCTATTGTACTACGTGTTTTGCATAAACGATTTACAATGTAAAAGCCATTACTTATAATGATTGTACCTATGTACTTATCTATATTCCGTACCACCACAAGCAAATGCACACAAACATACAAAAACTAAGTAACCAAGATAACCAAGAAATCTTTTTCTACCATTTTTTGGTAGAAACACAGGAACTTATTTTTTCAACTTGTTCTATTAGTAGAAGAAACAGTAGTAGGTACATAATGGTAACTACTAAAATTAGGTACCCTCAAGTAAACCCGAAGACGGGGCGCGTGGGCCGAATATGCGTCATCAAATATCCTATCAATGGCCCCCAAACGATAGACACCCCTATTAGACTAGCTCTATGTGAGCCACAGTGTCACGAAAGTAGAGCAGTATGACTGCTCTCATTTAGGTACGTACTCCTAGAAAGTTGTAAGTATAGTTTTCGTGTAAAAAAATGAATTAACTACCGACTTAAAAAATCTGTAGGCACCTATTTTATGTTACAGTGATTATATATTAAAAACTTGGGCAAGTAACCAATTATTTCCTACTTTCTAAGATTACGTGTAGGTAGATGTTCTTAATGGGCATTGAGCTACAAAAATTCTACGATATTATTTGAACAAATGAGTTTAATTCAGTGAAGGTACTAATATACCACATCATAAAAAAAATTCTAGAAAGTGAAACCGTCTGTATATTTTTTTTAAATCATGTTAATGTTCTGAGAGTATTGAGACTATTGTGATATCTAATGCTCTTTTTTCTAATTATAGTACCTATTTACCGTAACCAAGCAAGCCCTTATAATTTTTTCCTGATTCCTAAAATTAAGTAATTATAATTTTAGTAAGTAATAAAGTTTTATAAGTTAAAGTTTTTTAAGTTTGCTGACGGTACTTTTAAGCTAAACTGACTTTTAATTGAGTTTATGACGATAAAAATAAATCGTGGTTCTCCGGGACGTGGGCCTCGGGGATCGGGGTACTGCGGGAGTAACCTTTAGGATTAGGTTCATCTTCTCACTTTTAAAAATAATTTATTGAGTAGGTAGGTACTCGGGAGTTGAGTAAGTATAATTACGAGAGTGTGTGACTCCCTGCTTACTATGCGCTAGGTTTATATAGGTTATAAAAATAACGTATTTCAGAATTTTATGAAAATCATCCTATGACATTAAGCTGCTATTATATTTAAAAATCGTAAAGTTGCATCGTAATCGTAAAGGGCATTATAGGTAAAGAAATAAGGAAGAGAAAGGAGGGATAGTAAGATAGGGAGAAGGGTAGAAAAAGGCCTATGAAGTCAGGGAGGGAAAGGGAAAGAAAGATAAGGTTCAAAACTAATTAGCCCGCGCGAAGCCGGGGCGAGTAAGCTAGTTTATTAATATTAAAGAATAAAAAAATGTAAAACATTATCAATGGCCTTCAAAATACTGATTACTTATTAAACAATACGGAAATACAAACTAATCATAGAAATTAAATATAATTAACATAATTACATGTATGCTAAATTAATGTCATTTGAGATATAATTAACAAAATCTTAACTGATAAGTTTTAAAAAATTAAATTTTTTGGTACCCTTATTCTTTTGGTTTAATATTCTGTGTAAGTTATTTTACGGTGCACTGTCTAGATTTGGGGTTTATTAAAATTTTAGTCTGTGCCAAAATATAGATAATAGAGACACCTCGAAAAAATATTTAAGTATGTTATAAAAACAAAGATAAATAAAAAAAATATTTTTTAGAATGAAATTAAAATGTAGGGATAATAATTTTGTGTGAAAATTAATAATTATCTATGAGTTAGTTATAGTCAGACAGAAATGATTAAAAAAATACTTACTTACCTATTAACGCCGTTAATATCTGCTTCCCAGCTCGGCTTCCGTTGTCAAGACGATTCCGTTCCATATTTTCAAAACAAATGCACACTGAGTTTTAAATATTGCAACTCATACAATGTAGGTATAGGTTACTTTTTACAAACCATCCTCAATCACTTTTATGAAAGATGAGAGCAACACAGATTAAATGTATGCAGAAAAACCGCTCCGTATCGCGTTTCAAGTCATAAGTCACTTTTTTATTTTTATCGGTTTGGTGAGAAGCACATAGCTATTCGCGCATGAACGAGTACTGACTGACTACTCTAGCAAGGCGACCGACTAGTGCAGTGACTACATAACAAGCCTAACCTCACTTCACAAGTGTGCATTCCGCACGAACTTCTTTAGTAAACAGTTACGTACAAACAAAATTGTACCATTCATTCTCAATTTGACCAATCAGTTCTTATATCAAAACGGTAGAGCTCAATTTCAGATATGACATTCCATATCAAATCGGAATCTATTTTGGTATTGGCCGCAAGGCCAAACTCATCTGTCAGTGTGAAGAATTACACAATATTGAACTTTATTGCGTTAACAAAACGATTTTGTCGTAGTGGCATCGTTGTTGATAAGTAAGTGCGGTTTGGTGAATCAAACTGTAGTAGATATATAGGTAGGTATCTGTCGCAAATGAAATCCCACATGCCATAGTTAAAGTGAACTAGGTACCTATAATTAATGTAATTGAACACGCTACCGATGCTATGTAGGAATTCGTTTTCGACAACGGGTTTCCCTGTATTATTTCCAGTGAAATCGGACGTAGTCCATAGATGATGTAGGTAGTTACTTAGTTTCTAATTCTAGTGTTCTTCGTACAGTTATAAAGTTAGAGGAATCCCAAATAATTACGATGTTCACATTCCTCAACAATGCAGTCACAGCAGTCATTTGTTTCTCCAGGTTTTTACGTAGTGACTATAGTCGATTGTTTTTTTCTCTAATCTGTGGTAGTGACTATGGTTTTAGTATCGATGTTGTCACTTTCACTTTCTGTACAACTTATTAATGTAACGACATGTTTTACTGTCTTTTTTCACGCTGTGTCCTTTTTGGGACGGGAGAAAGTATAAGCAACAGGCAACAGGTATTGATCAAAGAGGTAGGTATAATTTATAGAGATCTTTGGTATTGATTTAGTTTTTTTACTACCTATCCCTTAAAATAGGTAATTTTTAATAACCTTATT
Source organism: Ennomos quercinarius (assembly GCA_910589525.2). NCBI lineage: Eukaryota > Metazoa > Arthropoda > Insecta > Lepidoptera > Geometridae > Ennomos > Ennomos quercinarius. The sequence continues at coordinate 8,205,425 of OU342510.1, forward strand.
AAAATAGCTAAAAATGAAGCCTTTCTATAACTTCATGGCCTTGCCTCTTCTTTGACAACAAAGGCTAATTCATCGCAAAACCAACTGTTTGTTGATCAGGTCAACGAGAAGGACTTCAGTACTTAAATATAGTTGAAATAGTGAGAATCTCACTAGAAATTGTTAGATTTTTCTATGATATGTGGGCTTTTATCTCTAGGAGGATGATACGGCCATGGTACTGCGAAGCCAGTATTTATTCCTCCACCGAGGAAAAAAAACTAATGAGCCCTGGAACCCTAAATATTGACCCTGAGCCTAGTGTGAGCGAGCCAGGTAGGTACAGCTAGTAGGTATATCTTAGGCATCTACCTAATTTTAACAAAGTTTACTACACGTTAACTTTTTTTATTAATTATTAAGTAATTATAATTATTGAACTATTTGCCCTTTCTAAATAAAGATGGAAGATAAATGAGAAATCAACACACTTATTTATTTACGCCTTTATTTTTAACAGTCTTACTTTAAAACGTTAGTTAAATTTAATCAATGCATAAAATATCCCCGCTACTTCTATCTGACGTAAAATGTCACGAGCAAAAATGAGACGAAATTTTATTGATTAAATTTAACAACAACTTAGTTGAGTCGGCACGTGACCATAATGCTGAAATCTACTTTGGTCAAAGGATCAGCCTCGCTATACAGCGGGGTTAACGCTGCCAGCATTATGGGAACGTTGCCAGATTCCACGGATTGCTTGAACTATCTATAGACCTTTGCCGGTCTATAGATAGTTCAAGATTCCTTTAGATTGTTATTTTTAGTTTTATATCTTAGTTTTAAAGTTTTTAGGTATAGTTTATTTTTTAGGTCTAGTTTAGTTTAGTATACTTATAATTATATGTTATATAAGTTTTGAAATAAGATTATATCCCCTAAAGGTTGAAAAAAAAAACAACAACTTAATAAAGTAAGTAATCCCGTTCGTGATTCAAATTTTTCCTTTACAAATTAGGCCCTATATTTTTCAACACTATTTTTAATGCTATAGTTAGAAAACAAGCTACGGCGGCCCTCCTGATGGAAAGAGGTCACTGTAGTGTATTGACATCTGTAACACTAGACGTGCCCCTAACGCGCTGCTTATCCTAAACTAACTTGTAAGAATAAGGGCTCTAACTCACCGAGACGCCATGGCGTCGTCGGCGGCTACGTAGCCATGGCTACTCTGACTACCGTGGGTTGCCAAGCGAATTAGCTAATGGCTAATGTTTCTGTATCAAAACTATTTTTTTTATAAAACACGTGTGCGCTGTGCGTCCGTCTTGGCGACCGGTTGGACACAGAGTGAGTGAGATGCGGCTTACTCGAGTACATTTTATTGGCGACGTCGCCTGAGTGGCAGGTATCCAGTCTCCACAAAGTGACCCAATGGTTGTGGCTGCGCTTCCAAATTGGCGACGTTGCCAAACCGGTGCCAAGTGAGTGCCACATTTCAATATGAATTGTTTGGATACGTAGCCGGCGACGTCGCCATGGCATTTCACTGGGTTAGGGCTCTAACTCTTTCAAATGCTCCCTCGGTCTTCTAATCGTGTCACACTTCAGGTGTGGAGGCAGCCGGCTCCGGAGTCACGATGATTTCTTCAATCGTGGCTATTTGGTGCAATGGAACCACTGGTTGTAATCCAGGGTCAACCTCCTGCATAGCCTCTATGATGTCTGCCGTAGACTTGTACGAAGAAATTGTAGATTTCACAAAGTCCCTGCAGAGACTTGAAATTAATAATTTAAAAGTTTACAACTGCTGAAGTTTTAACGCTGTAAAGCAGGCATGTCAAACTGAAAGTTTCGATGGGCCAAATACATAAAGTCCTTAGAATCAGTGGGCCGCAAAACCCATATTTATTTTTTATATCACTGAATTTCTATGACATCCATCTGCAAGTGAGTGGGGATTGGGAACTCAATCGATGTCGATAGAGAAGAGACCCGTAAACAACGAAATAATATCTTCTTGGAGCTCAAAATAATATCTTCTTGGAGCTTTTGAGCTCCAAGAAGATATTATTTCGTTGTTTACGGGTATCTTGAAAGCGCATTTTAAATTCTGCCCGAAGTCTTCTCATTCTCTCGGTATAGGTAGTTACTTACAATTGTTATTTGAAATTAGGAAACTTGTATATTTCTGAAGGAAGGAGGCTGTTATTAAAATTGGATTGGGCCGCAAACAAACGCGTAGACGGCCGTGGAATGGGCAAATATTTTATTAAAATCGTCAAGTAGATTTGAAAAAACTCATTGAAATTGTTTTTTTTTCTGTAACATAGAGTAGATCGACCATAGTACCACCTGTGACTATTTAGTTATTTTGTGATAATTTGAAATAGCTAATGATGTAAACGATGGCGAGTAGGTACATCATCTAACCTTCGTTTTGACGATGATATAGTCATAATGGCGAAGTCGCTCGAGGACCTTAGTACCATGCTCAACGACCTCAGTAGAGCCTCCCAACAAGTTGGTCTTAAGATGAACATGGACAAGACGAAAATCATATTCCACCTATACCTACCGGTAATTGTTGGGAACGATACTCTCAAAGTTGTTTACAAATAAGTCTACCTAGATGTACCTAGGATATACTGTCCATTTAGGTAGGTCCAACTTCGACAAAGAGTTCGCACGAAGGATCCAACTCGGCTGGGCAGCGTTCGGGAAGCTTCGACCTATCTTTTCGTCCAAAATACCGCAGAGCCTGAAAACGTAGGTTTTCAATCAGTGTGTGTTGCCAGTGATGACTTATGGAACTGAGACATGGTCTCTTACTGTTGGCCTCATTAGTAAGCTCAAAGTCGCGCAACGAGCTATGGAGAGAGCTATGCTCAGTGTTTCCCTGCGAGATAAGATCCGTAGGTAATGAGGAGATCCGCAGAAGAACTAGTGACCGATAATACCTATATAGCGTTAGCAGATTGAAATGGCAATGGGCAGGCCATATCGCTCGTAGAACTGACAACCGTTGGGGAAGAAAGGTTCTCCAGTGGCGACCGCGAATCGAAAGACGCAGCGTAGGCCAGCCCCTACTAAGTGGACCGACGATCTGGTGAAAACCGCGGGGAGCCGATGGATGCAGGAGCGCGAGCTATCGCTCCAAGTGGTGCTCTGTGGGGGAGGCCTATGTTCAGCAGTGGACGTCTTCAGGCTGTTGATGATGATGAATGATGTAAACTGTTTAATTAGGTACCTAAAGTAGAAAGCCTTTACGAAGACAGGTGGTTTTGTCTGTCCACATCTCTCAGGTCCGAAGCTCATGATGCCCATCAGACGATTTTGCAGAACTGCTGGAGCACCTGCGTCGAACTGCAAAGCAACAAAGTAGATTTAAAGCAGTTACGGAGGGCTATGACTTTATTCTCATAATAACAAACACCAAGCTAATCTATTAAATATCTTCTATTTATTTATTTATACGTCCATCAATTTTTTTTCTTATGTTTTGGCTTCACACATTTTGTATTTAACCAGGGTCAAGCATTGTAATTTTTCATCGTGTTATAGAATATTTTACGTAAAGTCAAGTCTCTCACAGTCAGGATACTCATAGTCCAGTATAAGTCATGCCCTAGTAAAGTGGTGGCAACTTTACAAGAAGCTTTTATGGAGTTTTGGAAGCAACTCGAAAAACCACGTTTAAGCACAATACCTATATAACTTGCCCACACTCATGCTCGTAATTCAGCTCTTAATGCGTAAAACGCCACCAATTTTAAACATTAACATTAAAAAAAGCTCAAGTTTTGAAAAATGACACAATGCAATGACGTGAACTTTTCCGCGTTCCCGCCAAAACACTATCTATGTATTTATGTTTGTCTATAAAACTCTATGTCTGTGCCTCTATCGATCTAACTATATATCTATTTATCTGTCTCTATCTATCGATACATTACGGGGTCGTGGTGTAATATTATACAATATTTGTCTTTCTAATATCTGTCTATATATCCGACTACCTATTTTCTATCTATCTATGTCCGTCTATCTATTTATCTGCCTATATTATGTATTATGTTTCTGTTCTATCTATATATGGTAGAGCTTAATTTACTGGAGACATAGCATGGCCACTTTCATCAATGTAACATGACAGTTTTATTATGATAACTAACCTGCCGCAGAAAATGCAAAAGAATGTAATTTTCGTCACAATCTTTTTTCCTGCCGACTTAATACTGTTGAGTAAAACCTAGACTACGAATAATTTTAACAAGAGATATACATTAATTAGACATGCCTAGGACTAATGATGTGACTGTTCACCGTAAGTTGTCCCCTGATGTACTTATATTATTTAAAAATATGCAGGTAAAACATTTTTTTTTATGCTTGAATGGGCTCACGTTTGACAACATCTCACCTGATGGAAAGCGATTATGCGGTCTATGTTGGAGCACGTTTGCCCATGAGATATAATTTCATAATTTCAACATATTCATCTATGGTGGACACATACCTACCAGTTTACATAATGCTTACATATTACTTTACATTTACGATAATACTTGCATATTTTTAAATAATATAAATAAATCAGGAGACAACTTACGGTGAACGGTCTGTAGGACCAATTTTAAAGGCTTGCGTTGACAGATCTATAACTCCTAAAACTGTTGCTGTTCTTGTCACATAGACGGCAATGTAAGAGACGGATATATTTTAGCCTTCAAAATTAAGCACGGTCTCTCGTGTTCAAAAAGCACTGGTCGAATTTCGCGCCACGCTAGTCTTAATGACATCATTCGCCGGGCTTTTGCCACCGCCAATGTTGCAGCCATTCTCGAACCGAATGGTCTCATGCGTGACGATGGTAAAAGACCCGACGGAATGACTCTGGTTCCCTGGAAGATGGGGCGGCCTTTAGTGTGGGATGCTACTTGCATCGATACTATGGCGCCGCCACACCTTCCCGAGACACACGTTAGGGCCGGCGCCGCGGCTAATTCTGCTGAGCAGCTAAAACGGCGCAAATATAGTAATCTCGGTAGCGGTTACATATTTGAGCCGTTTGGTGTTGAGACCCTGGGTCCGTGGGGACTGGGAGCTCATTGCGTTTTCCAAAGTCTATCAGAGCGCCTGGTCGATGCGACGCGTGACCAAAATGCTGGCACTTATTTAGCCCAACGCATCAGCATTGCAATTCAACGTGGCAATGCGGCCAGCATGTTGGGTACGCTACCTACCGGTAGTGGGTTGGAGCGCTTGGACTGTCTATAGGCCATCGCGGCTATTATACAGTCCATAAGTGTTCTTTGTAGTAGGTAGTGTAGCTAGTTTAGTTTAGTTTAGCTTAGTTTAGTTTAGTTTAGTTTAGTTTTTATTATTGTAGTAAGTAGCTTGAGTAATAAAGGCAATTTGCCCGTAAAAAAAAAAAATTTATACAGTGTGACGTCATTACCCATTTTTATATTTTTCTCCAATTATATGTTTGACCTTCGAACCCAAATGGCAGGGTATAAGTTTAACGTGCGTCAGACTTTTTTTGAATGGGCTTATGCTGTTGGTCTCTTCCGACTTTTACAGCGTCACCGGGCGGGCTGTGTGTCTATCTGTGGCATTGTAGCTCTATAACCGATTACTTTTTCTCTATAATTTGTGTGGATGAGCTGATTCGTCTTTCATTTTCTTGTTTGAAAAATTACTTGATGGAGTGTTTATTTTCTTTGGAGTTTTTTTTTCATATATATTGTTCTTTTATTAAATTGTTATTTGAAGTCACGTTTGCCGTTTGACGATTCATCAGCTACTTTCTGACAGACATTTTTTTTTAATTTGAGCAAATGGTGAGTAAGAGTTAGTATTGATGAGACAACGTTTATTATGGTTTTTATTATTATTCGTAAAACTAACAGCTAGATAAGACATAGACGTATAAGATAAGACGTATGCATTAGTAAATTATTTTTAATTTATGGCTTTCGTACTTGGCTTACTTGTGATGATGGCTGATGATGGTGATGAAAAACAGCTTACCAAACAAGCGTCTCTCGCCCCCCTTCTCAAGGACGCACAGAAGAAGTCCTTAGTAAACTGAAAGCCATGGACAAGCTGGTACGAGTCCACGCAATATTGGTGAGAGCGCACCTTCAGGCGGGAGGTCAGCAAGTCTGGAGTGTGATCACGGAACGCAGTGTCTGTACCCTAGACAAAGATAACCTTTACACTAAAAATCATAATAACAATCATCGGATTTTAAACTTCCATGGTCATAAACATTACTAAAATATTGTTTGTTAACGGGAGGGATATTTACCATGTATTTTTTTTAATCAACAATAGGCTAGCATTTGACCACGGTAAGGCTCAATTCACATAGAGCGGCAAAATGCTCGAGCAGTTTTTAAGTGCTATACGAGCATCAACCTTAATCTATTTAGACAAAGCTGAAAATAGTATGCAACATTAAAATAGGTAAGATTTTAATGTTGCATACTGTTTTCAGCTTTGTCAAAATGGAATAAGGTTTATATTCCAATAGCACTTAAAAACTGCTCGAGCATTTTGCCGCTCTATGTGAATTGACCCTAAGTAACGACGCGGTCGACGATGGAGCATGCTTGCCTAAAAGACCGGTTCACTCAAGCCTTAAAAACTCCCAGATTATATTTGTCAGGAAATAATGACGCTAATAAGGTATTCCATTCCTTTGCTGTCCGAATTATAAACGAGGAATCAAAACGCTTTGTACGTATTCGGGGAAGTGCTACCATATACGGATGCCGTGTTTCCGTGCGTCTAATTGTACGATGGTAAAAAGGGGATGGGGGAATTAAGTTGTGCAATTCCATCGCACACTCTCCGAAGTGTAGCTTGTAAAAAAACCTATGATAGGCTGGCAACCTAACGCCGGTGTTCAAGGCTTTGGAGTTATTTATTTGTTTCTAGTTGCCGATATTTTGGTCCTGTTGGAAGCACCATGATCACGGATGAACTGAAGATCTCGCGGGTAGATGATAATAAGTTATGGGGCAAACGTAGCGTTCTACCCTCCTGCCTCCTGTTAACGCCAAACAATAACTCCAAAATCCATGGAAATGACAGAAAAGCGACATCCACTGGTAATATCATTCCCATACATTTTGGAGTTATTGTTTGGCGTTAACAGGAGGCAGGAGGGTAGAACGCTACGTTTGCCCCGTAACTTATTATCATCTAAATGTGATGGTAATGGAAATGGAATCTTTGCTAGACCCCCTGGCTCCCAGAAAAAGGACATCGAATATGTCCGAAGCCCGATTCATGAGACTAAATGGTTTTTTAGAAAAGAATAAGATTTATTTCACCATAATAGCAACGATAACAATATCATCCTTACTTATATGAATTAATCAAAACAAAAATCATTATTTTAGTCGACAGTTTAGTAGATATTACTCGAGCCCTGATCTCCAAACTAGGATTCCCTGTGCAGAAATCTGCCTTTCTCTTTAAAAAAGAGCAGTCCATTAAAATATTACATAGCTACTTAAAGAGTCCATACCATGAATAATAAGTATTTTTACCTTGGTAGCGCCCCAACCTGATACAACCACGAAGCTTTGGGCGAAAGGTTCTTTTAACCCTTCGTATATTTTGATCAGATCTATCTGTTTAGTGAATTCTGAAAAAGAAGCAAGCATTAAATTTGAAATGATAAAAATACGGAGCGTAACGGATGGTCGAAGATTGTGGAAAAGTGACCCTTAGCGTCAAATCGTGGAACCAAATTCTATGAGCTTTAAATAAACTTAATTAAGTTCGAAACATTCCGTGTCAAGGTCGACCAGCCCTGTGAAGCCGCTGTAGACAGCCTGACTAATAATTTTCTATATACATTGCGCGAGATTAAGACGAAAATACACGCGTGATCTAGCGAAGACGAAGACAAATGCTACGCAGAAGAAGTAAAGAGGAAAAAGGATAACAGATTTTATAATCTTTTACCGTCTAGTAGATCACGGTAATAATGATAGTCTTACCAAGATCATAAGCCAGTTTTAAAAGCGCCACGTCTCCGTGGGGTACTGGCTCCTCTTCAAACTTGGGATGTCGAACTGCGCCGACTACGTCCATTAGCACTCCACCCTCGTGTGGGTGCGGGCTCCCAACACGAACCTTCACGTACTTTGATATGGATTTGAGAGGAGACACGTGAAGGACACTAGAAAGAACTGCTATTTACACTTGCTGTTTTCTCGTTGATCAGCATCAGCAGAAAAGTATCTATTAAAAAAGCAGCAGTAAACTAATAAATGATTTGATCAGACACGTATAATTATCCTGTACCTAAGTTATTCATCATCATTTACGTCTCCAAAGTACCCACTGTTGGATATAAGCTTCATTTTGCTAATGCCATTCCCGAATAGGCAGGCACGTCTGAATACTGTTCAGCTCTACTCACGTTCATTCCTATACCCTCACGATTTCATTCATCTATCGCGTTCACGTTGCTGGTGGACGTCCGGCCTTTTTCTTTCTGATTCTATTTAACCATTCCTTTAAAGATTTGATCGACTAGCCGGGTGGCCATATCAGTTATTAATAGAGATAATACCTGCTGCAGGTTTGAGTCAGCGTTATCTAATAACTTCTAAACATATGGCCCTGGCGTCTACCGAGTAACTTGCGTTTCCTTATACTCACTTAGTTCATCCTTCTCTGGCCATTGCGACTTGATTGTTGCTATTATACTCCACGCACTTCACTTTTAACTTTAGTGGACGCGGCCTTACTTACTAATTCAAACAGTGCGCAGCGGTCAGTACCCAGTTAACGTCGACGATAGTACCAGCGCACCACAGCCTGCCATTTATGATCACCGCCGCCATGTACGGATAGTTCAGCGTGTCAGAGATGTTGCCACCGCGGATCCGCAGATGGTCATTCACTTGTATCTTCACTGGGAAATCGTTGCGAATCCGCAACGCGTGTCTGTTACCACGTCTGCGACCATCTTGGGGGACGATATTGGCGCGGTCGTTGAAATCTACCCGGAACTTTACTGTTGAATAGTTTCATGACTCGTAAGGAATAATTTATTTATTTATTTCGATAATCCTACAGCGTTACATTTTATATACATTATAAGGATAGAAGTTTTAGGTTATAATAAGGCCAAAAGAGGATTATACAATTAACATGAATATAAATAATAGTGGAGTAAAAGTACTTAGCTTACATAATAGTGTTATGTTATTCAGCCAGTTATTGACACGCATAATAACAAAAACAATAAAAAGAAGACAATATAGATTACAACAAGATAATAGAGACAAGGAAACATTGTGCTCACATTATAGTGACAGTTGACTCTAACTAACTGAAAAACCATTGTGACGGCCCAATGTATTAATGAAACAGCAAAACTAAGATTTGGCTGTAAGAAGCTCAACCGCATTATAGTGTTTTAGTGCGCTGGCTCGCAAGGAACGTGCCGGCACAGTGACCCACATGCATTCCACTCCGGCGCACGCCCACTGCGGTCGCTCCTGCGCCTGGAGCTCACACCTAGTGCATATCATGACGCCTCCCCCTAACTTCTTAGTAGAAGTTTTTAGCGAGCGGTCGCAGCGATGTAAATGATAGCGGCTATCACATAACTCACCCTTATAAAAGCCATCCGTCAGCCAAGTTTCCGTAATAAGTATAACGTCTAACTTTTGTGATAATATATTTTGCCGGAACTGCATTGTCTTCGTACGCAGACCGCGCACGTTTTGATAAAACAGTTCAAGGCTATCCTTATTAGCCATCATTGTTAAAACAAAAATTGGTACATATGCATAAAGGCCGGTGAAAGGCTGGGTGAAATACATGAATCACCGCTACAAACATATTATATTGTGAACAAAGATAAATAAATTCAAAGTTAGATTGTAAATAAAAAAGTACTAATTTATTCAAACTTATAATTATCAAATAGTAAATTCGTACTATTAAATCGCTGCTCGCTTTAAATATTACATATAGTTTAATATGTCTATTACGTTGAATGTATTGTGTTGCGTGATTGTGTAATATGTGTCGTGTACATTGAGGGAGGTAATAATATATTGTAAGCGTAAGTTGTAAGTTTATGCTTTTATTTGAGCTTAAAATTAGGGATTTAATGTTAAGTGAGCCACACAGCAGGTATTGCCACAGAGTTACTGATTTTACAGAAAAACTATGCCTTGTTTTTTCATAACAATAAAAATACTTAGTTAAGGTCATTGAACTTATAACGAAAGAGATTCTTAAACAATCCTTGCTAAATCGTGTACGTTGTTGATAGCTATAGCCGGAGACTCTTCGTTGCGTCGTAAAAAAATATTGCAGTTCCGGACCCAGACAAACTTGTAAGACTTATCCTGAGCCCGAGACTTGGCAGCCTTGAGCAGATGTTTGTTATCTGGCGTAAGATGTTCGTTCGTATAAAATTTCCTGTCACCCCCCCCCCCCAAGGCCTATGTCGCGTGTATTGATACCTCTCGTCTTCCGCAGGCCCGACAAGATCTGGTCCTTAAGCATCCTGTTTTTCAATTTTACCACGATCGGTTTTGGCCGGCCATCAATTTTTTGCATAGGCTGGACTCGATGAGCACTCTCAATCTGATCAGGGTTAACATCAATACCTACGTGTTTGGCTATCTTAATAACCAATTCCAAGGGAGATTCACGGGGGGTTTCCGGCAGTCCCACTATTTCGATATTTGACAATCTGGCACATTGTTGTTGCTTATTGAGCTGTGTTTGTAGGCCTATGATTTGTTTGTTCCCCTCAAGAACATTTTGCTGTAGGTTGTCATAATCTTTCTTCAACGCATCATGCTCATTACGCAGAGTGTTGTGGGAATCTTCCAGTAATTTGTTTCTCTGGGACATGGTAGCCAACTCCTTCCTGATTTCCTTTTTTATTTCGGTCATTAAAGTAGTCTTTAGGTCCTTCAATATTTCACCTTTGAGTGCACTCAACTTGACGTCCAGGATGCCCTCCATCTGCGCCACAAAATCACTGACGGTGCCAGCTTCAGCGGTGGTGGTGCTGGTGGTAATGCTGTCGCCTGTCGGCTGTGGTGGCTGTTGTACCGTGGTGGGCGTTACAGGCTGCGACTTCGTCCCGGCGACGGCAGCATCCTGGGTCAGGGACGTCAACTTGGTATTTCTGACTGACGTATTTGAATTGTCGCCTCCTTTGCGTTGGACAGCCACGCAGGTAGGGCACTTCCACGAAGACCTTGACGTAGAATCGTTATAATTTATACACTCCGAGTGATACAATCGTAAACAAACAGTACACTTTATACGCTTCTGAACCACTGTAATGGTGACTTTACAAGCGTCACACATCCCAGCCATCGTGCAAATATAAGTTAGCTAATAGTTATAGTATAGCGGTGGTATAGTGTAGTGGTGTAGTATAGTAGTGTAGTAGTTATAGTTATAGTTGTTAGTTGTTAGTTATATAATTAGGAATGTACGCAAAAACCACTAAATTCACAAGTTATGTTTACACTGTTTACAAATTATTATATTGATTTTTCTAAACGAGGGTAGGATTGCGCGTCAAACAGAAGCTCACTATTATTTCACGAAATTCCGTTTACAAAACCAGATTTTAGGTCTCGCAAACTATAGGCTCACCTATAGAATAGTCAGTGCTATCTGGAATGCACCAGGTATACGTTGGTAAACACTGTTTACTAATTATTTCCACGAAAATGCTAAGCAGCTAAAACTGTCCACTACCACTTTTTTTTTTTTGATATAATGAAAAAAAGTTTAGTAATGGATTGATAACCTGCTAGATCCCCAAATAGTTTATGGGGCGTAGCGGGGCGTAGCGGGGCGTAGCGGGGCGTACTTTTGGGCATATTGTCACTTAGCATGTGAAATAAACACAAGAGAAATGTGGTCAAAAGATATTTTGTCTTATGATAAAAAAATAAAAAATTTGATCATCATCATGAACAGCCTGAAGACGCCCACTGGTGAAAATAGGCCTTCCCCATCACGGGCATCAAGTGCCACTTTGAGCAGCTTGTCTCTTGCGTCCAACGGCTTCTCGTAGTTTTGACCAGGTCGTTGGTCCGTCCACTTAGCGGTCCCACCATGCATCGCCTAGTGTGGGGCCGGCCTATACGTTGTATCATGATAAAGCTACTAATATTAGTGGTTTAACATCTAGCTTAACGGTAGAGATAATGTGCATTAAAGGTCTACTCTCCTCCACCAAGGGATACTACGCTTTAAGGACGGCTGAGTAATAGATGAATAGAATTGTTTGGCTAGATTGTTCTGATTAACTACTTAGGTACTTTAAAGTTGAACTATCTTATAATTGTGGTAAGAAACAATGGTATATATTTATATGCCATCAGTACTGCCGTCGTCGTTTGGGAACATACCTACAGAGCCGATATCTTCTTTATTCTCCTGTGTAAACTTTGATTCAGTTATATAAGGTAGTGCTGCTGTTAACACTAGGTATTGCAACAGCATTTTCAGGTCTGATAAAGGATATAAAAGTTTATTTATGGCACGAAATATATTATTGGCATTTTCCTTACAGTAAATGTAAGCATAATAATAAGGTTACGAGTTTTATTTCTTCTACGATTTTGACATGATGCCTATTTAATCTTACCTTGCATATTGCGCCGTTTTTTTCAAAGTTGTTTTAATACGTTTCGGTGTTCCTCAATGGTAGGTATAGATATAAATTATAGGTACCTACACTACCTGCTACTAAAACTATTTATTTAAAAAAGTCGCTGCACTTCAATATCCCCCAATTTTTACTGGGCCCCTTGCCGCCTCCCTCTAGGCTTCCAGCGCTCACACGTGGGTGTTATAGCCGACTTTGAGAAAGACGGCTCTAAACTCTAAACTAAATAATATATATAAGGCACCGACCTTATAAAAGCCAGATAATGGTATATAGGTACTTAGGTACATCGTATTTTACAAACACTCTGAACATCAATGGAATGAAAACAAGTTTTGACACAAAATTCGCTAAACGTTTTATAAATTGAAATAATCGATTTTTGGAAAAGTATGTAGGTAATTAGGTATGTTCCTTTAATAAATGTTCAGCATATTTGGTTGCATATTCGGTTATAAAGTTCCTAAGTGACATAAGTAGATATACCTACTCTAATTAAGGGTTAGTCTAAGCATTGCTTATGACTGTATACTCTAAGGATCAACTAACTAACCCAACTAACTAACCCATCGAACTGTTCCTATATCATTATATTGTGTGTGTAGACTGAGCGACCACATAGATCTTTTGTTATTTTAATAACTGAATTATTAGGTTGATACCAACCTATTTTAAACAGAGCCAAGACTTTATCAGTCATAATGTATGAGCGGGTTGTTATAGAATGTTTCTTAAACCTTTAATAAAACGACCATACCAAATATCAAATCCTTTTTTGTTTATTATAGAATATACCTATTTCATTTGAGCTTATATAACCTAATTTTTGTTTTTTCGTTTAAGAATGTTTTGCCTCATACATATCAGGCAGCGTAGGGTTGTCATCTGCATCTTCACCATGGTTCATTATCGGAGCCCTTTCCACTAGATCTGGTTCAGCCTCGTTCATAGCATCGATGATGTCAGACGTGGACTTGTATGATGTGATCGTATGTTTTACGAAGTCCCTGTAAAATTATGTCATGTTAGTTCTTAGTGTTACATACCAAAAAGAACCTTAAAGGGGCTTTAGTATTAGTAAGCGAGATTCGATTACTAATGCCCGTATAAAAGTATAATGCTCAGTCGTCGATTGACGTTCAAGTAGAGATGTCATTCGTTTTATTTCTTTTATGAATGAAATCTGCTTGTCTTGAGCAGAGATTCTCGACTGAGCGTAGTCCTGTAATACGGAACTTCTCTGGTGCCTGTCTGGTCTGTCCATCTGTTTTACCCATAAACAGCAGTATCTGTATTGAACCTTATCGCGCCGTGCCGGCTGTTGGTCCCGGCTGTCATAAGAACATCGATGGCAATCGTTACGGGTAGTCAGACGCCTGATAGAATCTGACGCCTGGTCTAACCATCCCTGTTACTGGTCCCTTATGGGTTGCGTGGTCAGATGGCAGTCGCTCGTGTAATTCTGGTAGCTCGCCGCTACAGGTTAGATTGGGAGCCGACCCCAATAACAAATGGGATAAAGACAAAGAGGATGATAATGATCTCTATTGAACCATAATCATAGTATAGATATAGTAAAGGTAGGTGATTGAATTTTTCATTTTAACACATCAGGCTGAAGTTGTCCACTGCTGAACATAATAGGCCTCCTCCATAAAACACCACTTTGGGCTCTTACCATAGGGAGGATTTGCCATAATCACCATTATCGCGCTTCAATGATTAGCATCACCTCTATTACTGCTTAGGGTACTGTTGGCAGGCCGTTTGGTGATCGCAGAAGATTTTAATGTACTGAGGAAATGCTGCTGCCTATTCCCTACTGGCCTTTAGCCGGCTCTTATAGCATCCATGGGAAGAGATGGGATGGTCTTATTCGCAAGTCAGAACCACACGGTTATTTTCAACGAATACCTATGCGTTTTGCGGATTACCTGAAATAAAAAGCCTTGACGAACACAGCTGGCTGGAAGGAGTGTCCACAGTGCTCGGGTCCGAAGCTCATGATGCCCATTAAATGGTTGTGCTGAACCGCTGGAGCGCCTGCGTCAAACTGGTAGCAAGATTATTATAGGATAACTTTTTCTGGGTATCTGAGCAGTTTTTACAGCAGTTGCCTACTAAGATCTCGAAGATTTCAATACTATGTTGCAGGTCAAGTTTTTTTCTTTTTTCTGTAGTGTTCACTACCAAAAAAACTAACAAAACTAACTGTATACAAAAAATACATTCGTATTTTTGTATACAGGATGCAATTTTATTCATCAGCATAAATTGTGTGCATGATAGGTACTTACATGATACATTATTTATTGATGATTGTTAAAGGGTGAAGAGTGCAAATAAAAATATTTTTATTGAAAATTATGAAGATTGCCGCGGCGCCTAACATAGTTGGCACGAACAATTTTGATATTGTTAAAAGTTTGTTTACGTTGTAGGCTGCTTGTATATAATAATTAAAAGCAGTACTTTATGGTTTTTATTTCATTTTGTACTGTAGCAGTTGATTAAGTAAGTTATCCCATTTTTGTAGTTGTTATCAATACCAAATCGATGCGTTACATTTCAAAAAATTATTGTCCACACGTGACTGGCGTCAGGAGTGGGTACCTACCTAGTTTTAAAAGATGCTAATGAATTCAATTACACCCAGTATAGTTAGTTTATTTTAATAAGTTGCGGCATGGCGGGCTAGGGAGTTGGGGATTACCTACTCGCAAAACAAACTATTACAGTTTTGTAGAAGAAAATATGTGCAATTGGAATTACCTACACATAAACCTTTGTATTTATTGTGCGTAGGCAACTAGAATACCTCTAGGAATCCCAGGGCAGCCATAGCACCATAGCAGAGGCCAGAGGCAGTAGTAATCCAACGCAATTTCGTTGCAGGCAAAACTCACTTTTGTTCTTTTGCAACAGCTATTTAAATCAAAGACAATATACATGGTATATGGAATTAAGACAAAGCTTACCAGACAAGCGTCTCTAGATCCGTTCCTCAAGGAAGCACAGAAGAAGTCCCTAGTGAACTGGAAGCCGTTGACCAGCTGGTACGCGTCGATGCAGTACTGCTGCGGGCGCACCTTCAGCCGACCTATCAGCAAGTCTGAAGTGTGGTCACGGAACGCAGTATCCGAGCCCTGGGCTTGCAATGAGGAATTGAATAAAAAAAATATCATAGAAACAAAGTAAAGGAAGGTACGTATAGTTAAGTGCAAGAAAAGGAAAAAAAAGATTGAGAGAATAGGAGGTACAGCGATGGTATAAAAATGTGACTCTTCATCTAACAAATAATTATTTGATCTTTTCCCCATTAAACCTCTTTGGAAGTTGAGATTTTAATAGTAGGTACCTACTTACATCCCTATGATGCCATAGCAGGAAGTCACTACAAAAAAAGCAAGCCTTTACGTCCAGCGATAATATTTTGTGGTATCAGTTGTAAAAAATACTAGGTGGGATCCGATTGGTGGGATCCGTTGGACCTACCCGCGATTTGGGCTATAAGTTGTCAGTCAGATAGGAGAAAAGACAAAGAAAGTTTTAAACTTTAAACAAAAGAAAAGTAAAGAACAGTGGATTACCATTCATACTAAAATGTTATTACAGTATTTAGTAGATACTATCCATTGATAGTACCTAACTACATACCCTAGTAGCGCCCCAACCAGCAACCGTGATGAAGCTTTGCGCAAAAGGCTCGTTCATTCCATCGAATATTTTGATCAGGTTCACATGTTTGTGGAATTCTGAAAAGAGTAAATCCGGGAACGATAATTAATCAACAAATAGGCCTAGCTTTACGTTCGTTATCAACTCATGTTTGTCGTATCGATACTCAGTTACCGTTATAAAACTTCGCTCAATCAGCTTCTTGTATAATAGTTTAGAGCAAAATACTTACACTCAAATTGCCACTTGTTTTTCGTAAGACTCCGGTGAGATGAATCATCTCAAATCAATCCAGATCCCAGACCAGCAGGGTTACTCTTGAATCCAATCCCAATTTCACTCTAATTCTAATCCGAACCAATCTCAATTCCAATGTTAAACAATTTGGTACTCTTCAACAAAATCGAGATCGAAATTGAAATCGGAAATGCAATCGACTTAATATTGTGACCCATAAAAGTACAACACTATGTAAGTGTTGCCATGCACACATAATAGAAAATATTAATACCAAAATTTGTGGAAAACATGTAAAAACCTTATTAATAACAGTGATAAAAAATATATTACCATAAAACCTTCACTTTTGATGATATTTAGTCACTTTCAAAGAAATAAAAGCGGTTATTTACCGACGAATAATATCAAGAACGGCTGAATGAATAATGTCATTATTGACATCATGGTTGTCTAGAAAAAAAAACTAGTATCAATGTTCTGTGTGCTCCAGCTGTTTTTTTTATTTTATATTTTGGCTCCACACATAGTGTATTTAGCCAGTGTCAAGTTTTGTAATTTTTCATCGTATTATGGAAATTTTCACTTAAAGTCAAGTCATAGTCTAGTCTAAGTCATAATCCAGTCTAAGGCATGCCCTAGTAAAGTGGTGGCAACTTTACTAGAGGCTTCTATGGAATTTTGGAAGCAATACGAAAAACCACGTTTCACTACATTATATCACTTGCCCACACTCATGCTCGTAATTCAGCACTTAATGCGTAAAACACCACCAATTTTAAACATTAACACTGGAAAAAGCATAAGTTTTGTAAAATAATACAATGCACCGACGTGAACTTTTCCGCGTTCCCGCCAAAACTCCGCTCCAGCTGTTGTTTAGCGGTCTTGTTTTCAAGATTTGAAGTATTTGGTTGGAGATATTCGTCCGTTCTAACAGGAAAGATTATGAGTAGGCCAATCTACCAGCAGCTGGAGGCTCTAGCGGATTTCCTTGGGGACAATCCAGGGATAGCAAAAGGTCTGTTGCGGTCCGCCCATGGCAAATACGAGACAAAAAAGAAATGGGACGACAGAAATTACCAATTCTGTGATGCTATGTAAGGCAACTATTAAAACAGGCCTACAAGTTCAAAAAGTTGGAGGAGAGAGACTTCTCGTAAAAACACCACGCATGAAAGAACTACCACCTATATTTACAAACCTCGTATCTCGAGGACATGTCACTACGACGAGTAGGCTTTGCCATCAGAGGCTCTAAATCGCCACATATGACCTCAAAAAGGTCTTTCGTCACTCTGTAACATTTCTTAAACTCGTTGTCGTTCATGGCAAAAGCTTTCTCAGTGTATCGCGCCATTCTTCTTAGGTTTCGACGTTGCCTTAGATCTTCTCTATGTGCATTGTCCAAAATATCAAAAATAAGAGCTAAACGTGCCATTTTACTTCCGAATTGCTTCCGAAACCACTTAACACAACACACTCGAACGCAAAAAAGTTAACTTTTGAAAGGTCTGAAAATTCTATCGCAAACTCTACTTCAAACTCAATTTGCCAATGTCAAATCGCGTCAAGAGTACCGAAAAAGCGGATGGTGTAGAAATGAGTCGATTCCATTTAGTTCCGTAAAATTCCACGGACAAAGATTCCAATCGTGCGCTAGTATCGGATTCAAGAGTACCAAATGCTACGATTTCGTTCCAAATCCCAAATTACGATTGAAATCGAGTGTCAAGAGTAACCCTGCAGATGTCAAACTACCCAACTCGATTGTAAAACTATTATCTTACCAAGATTCTGGGCCAATTTTAATAGAGCGACGTCTGCATGCGGTACTGGCTCCTCTTCAAACTTGGGGTGCCGAACTGCTCCGATCACGTTCACGAGCACCCCACCTTCGTGAGCTTTAGGGCTCCCAACGCGGACTTTCACATACTTTGAGAGGGATTTAAGAGGAGCCACGTGAAGGACACTGAAAATTTTTTTAATGTTTACGCCACAATTCACCTGTTAGTGATAATAAGGCTGAAAGTGGCGCCACGCTACGTCTGGGTTGGAAACTGGCTCTCAAGCTCCCGGAACACACTGTGGCACGTATTACAGAACTACTCTCCTAAGATTACCTATATTACGCTCAGTTGTGAATACCTGCTCAAGATAAGATTTCATTCACAAAACGATTACTAGCGCACAGATTGTATACGTTCCGGACACATTCCACTCAAGGTTTTCGCACACATGATGGGTAAAGTGACGTCGCCTAATTGCGAGGTAATGTGACAAACCAGAAGACGTGTATCGCATACTGATGGAGTATGTCCGAAACCAGGCAGAAAGACGAAGAATTTTTGAGAACCTTGGTGTTGGTGTGGGTTTTCTGCAGAACATCCCGTCTTGTCCGACATCTGATGAGGCCCAAATGTTTCATGAGCTGGCGACACCCTGTCTCCAGCCCCTAAGTCGTACTTAAATTATTTGTATGTTTAATGTTATGAATACCTAATTTGTAAGGAGTATATGTGAGTATTAGGCTATGATGGAGCTGGCCTAAACATTGTTCAAAAGACCCTAAAAAAATTAGATTAAAAAAATGATTACTATCAATGAAATCTTGACGTGAACAACGATTTATAACTGCGAGCGTTGTTCTGTAATGAGCCTGTGAAGTGTATGGCGACTGAGGGTGGTAGCTAGTAGCTATAGCTAGGCGCGCACTAGCTTTACCACCATAATAGGCTAATATTGAGACTCGGGGTTGCGTTCTTGTGTTAGAATGGTTTACTTCTTTTTCTTCCTTTACTAATTGAAATGTTTAAAGCTACAAAACTTTAGAGTTTCTGGGAGTTTAGCATTTGTTTTACAATATGTCTGCGAAAGGAACAGAAAAAAGGTATGTCTTTGAGTCGTAGAAGTATGTTGTAGTGACTTCATGCAGGCGATGCTCGTTGGATAAAAAGTCAACCAATGTTAAGTCTTTTGGAGTCGTGTCCGCACAGGACGATCTGCCACGCTTAGATAGAAACTCTTTGTGCTACTGTTGCTGACGCCGCGTGCTTCTCTCTGGAACCGCTGCTACCGCGCGCGATAGAACCGAGGTGGATCACCCGCTACCGTATTACGTAAAAGTTACAACAGCAGTACGCAAAGCGACAGCAAACACTTAGCAATCGGTCGCAAGATGTCACTGGAAATCGTAAGTCGCCCGCCTGTTGACCGCTTGTCGCTGAATGCACTTTGACCTCTGATACTAGGGTCACTAGCAACAGAACAGCAATAGGTGGAATCAAAATAATGCACTTTTTAGTTCATCAATTGTCCGACAGACGGTGATCAAGCATTCGATCGCTTTCTGCTCTGCCAAAGTGATGTTTGACAGCAATGATTGCGAAATTTACGGCTGTTGCAAACTTGTTGCGAGTTAATTAGCCAGCCGGTGTGAACGACATGGCTATTATGACTTGATCTTCACAGTGATACTTACTAGTTCAAACAGTGCGCAGCGGTCACCACCCAGTTCACGTCGACGATAGTACCAGCGCACCACAGCCTGCCGTTTATGATTACCGCCGCCATGTACGGATAGTTCAGAGTATCTGATGTATTTCCACCGCGGATGCGAAGCTTTGGCTTCACTTGTAACTGGACAGGGAAGTCGTTGCTGATCCGCAGAGCTGAGTGGCGCCTTCGTCCATCTTGCTTTGGGATGGCTGTTTGAAATCAGTTTTAGAATAGGTACCTATTTAAACCGCGTTTCCGCCAGAAATTTGCGAGGATGTGTAGCGGGATGTGTTTGTCAAGAACCAATAGCATCACTTAATTTACCTAGCCTCACTCAGCGCAGGTCTAGTGGAAACGGCTCAGCGGAACAAAGTTTTTGTACATGCAAAACAAGGGAAAAATGTGTGCTACGGATGTGTTGCAAGAGATGTGTACGAGAGATGTGTTGCAAGGGATGTGGGCGAGGGATGTGTGTAGGCAGAGGCACGCGCGCTCCGCTCCCACCACACCCCACCCCGCGCGCATTAGAAATGACCCCGCTAGCGCTACACATCCTCGCATCGCTCATCCGCGCACCGTTTCACAGCGTCGCTATACGAATCCTCGCACCGCTCAGTGGCCTAGTGTAAGGATAAAAGTGTTCTGCGGGCCTAGCACATCTCCGGTGGAAACACTAACACCGTTTCACAGCCTCGCTACGCATCCTCGCACCGCCCAGCTGCCTCGCATATCTTTGGTGGAAACGCAGCCTTATTGGCCTGTCTATTGAGCACATTGAATAATTTTAGGTAGGTACCTATTCAGTTATTTCAAAAGAAATTAATTTGGTATTATGTAATTGTAAAGTATGTATGTAAAGTAGGTACTTACAACCGTATCCTATTTTTCAACTTACCCGTTGGGCCATTCCTATTTTCATTATTATATTTCGATTCAAACAGAGGTATCGCTATTGCTAACAAAATGTATTGCAACAACATAATTTATGTGAATCTAAGAAATAACCAGAGAAAACATTCGTTAAATATTAGCAGTAAAAACGGCGTAGTCGGTATTGATTTGTTTTATTTGATTTCTTGCTGTAAAACACGTGAGCTATAGAATTGCGTTATGTTATTTATTATTATTATTTATTTATGAGAATGAACGACGTGACGAGCTAGTCGTTCACCTGATGTTAAGCGACCCGGCTGCCCATAACAGTTGCAGTGTCATTCGGAACTTTAAAATAATAAAGTTTCGCGTGACACTGCACTGCGCCCGTCATCCTGAGACATCACACATTCTAGTAATCATATTACTACACTGTGAAATAGGTCATAAAGTCTCATTTGCCCAGAAATGTCACTACAGTGCCCTTCAAACCGGAACACATTAGTGCTTGCACACTACTGCTTAGCGGCAGAATAACAAAGGGCCAATGTAAAACATTGATAATTTGGATCGAATAAGGAATTTCGCTTCAGTTTGCGGTGAAAAACGTAGACATTCTCCGAAATACTTGTAGCTATAAGAACTAAAATAATAATAATTCGAATACGTATAAGAAGTTTTTTTTTTATTGATTGATAGGCTTGCGTTTGACCACTATCTCACCTGATGGGAAGTGACGGTGCGGTCTAAGGTGTAACTCGCTTGCCTAGACTCTCGATTTGAAGAAGGTTGTAGTTCTCGGGAAACACAGACACTGGCAAAGCGTTCCACTCTTTGGCTGTTCGGATGATGAACGTGGAAGCAAATCGCCTTGTTCGCACATGTATTATATATACCTACATGCCGGGCCCGTTATGGTGTCTTCACACTAGACCACTGAAAATGATTTTTACTACTAGAAATATGAAGCATGTGTAGTGTAAGATTTTGGTGTGTCGACAAATCTATTGCCCCCTGTAAAATACTTGCGGAATATAATAAAACAAGGCGCGATCAAACCATCACCATTTATTCGTTAGACAGACTGACTGGAAAAACGATTACCCACATTCATATTTTATAACATTAATATCGAAATACCTTACACCTCTACTCTTAAATAAGCATAATATATGACAAAAATATTGAATTGAAAAAAGTAATAGGACACAATTGAAATTCCACGCATAGTGGCGTTATAATAAGTAGGTAGGTATATATAGTTAGGTAGCGAACGAATCGCTTTAAACTAATAACAATTTAGGTAGGCACCTAAGCTAAGGGAGTAAACCTAGATTATCAGCTAATTACCTTATATTTAAGTTTTATGACAATTGCAACCTAATAACTGGTTTCCGTACTCTCTTGGAACGGTTCACAGGCGACTCTGGTTTAGCTTTGGGTTGATGTCGTATTGGCCGAGGCGACCCCGAGGATGGCGGAACGGGCGCTGGAGTGCTATAGATTTCGTCGTCGTGCTCACCACCCGAATGGGCTGAACCGGTTCGAGGGGGAGTGACTTTAGGCGTATCATTTATTTTTACAGAGTTTTTACACCCTGGTTCACCCTCCTCAGTTAAATGATCCTTAACAATCGGCTCCACACTAACCTCACCCGGGCATGGAACATCAGACATGCGTGACCGACGACGTATTTGATCTACATGTTTGGTGTTATGTCGACCACTATCCTCCTTAATATGTAGCCTACGGGATCCTGTTTCTCTAACCACCGTACCTGTTTCCCATTTATCACGTCCTCTGTAGCTCCTATACCACACCGGTTCACCTGGTTCAAATGACTGGTATGACCTACCACCTGCGTACTCCACCTGCCTACTTTGTGCCTCGCTCACTCGACTGAGGACCGCCCTATCGGGACGTAGGAGATCTAGCCGAGTACGCAGCGGGCGTCTTTGTAGAATGGACGCTGGGGTCACACCCGTAGTGTTGTGGACCGAGTTTCGATAAGCTAGAAGGAACGTTTGCAAGGCCGCATCAACTTCAATCTTATCCGTCATCGCTTTTTTAATTGCCCTTTTACATAATTTTACGGCGTTCTCAGCCGCACCGTTAGATGCTGGATGATACGCAGGAGAGAATGTTTGTCGGATGCCGTTGTTTTTAAGAAATTGCCCAAACTCTTCACTGGTGAACGACGTACCCTGGTCGGACACGACTTCTAGCGGAAGGCCAAACCTAGCGAACAAGCTACGCAGGATTTTTATTACAGCTGAAGCTGTGGTGCGTGCCATTTCGAATACCTCAATCCACTTGGACGTTGAGTCGACGACTACAAAGAAAGTCAACCCGTGGTAGGGACCTAGGAAGTCTATATGTAACCTAGACCATGGCTGAGTAGTGTAGGGCCACGGCTGAGGCTGTGCACGCGGTGGTGCAGGCATCTCCAGTGCGCAGGTGTTACAGCTCCGGCACATGTTTTCTATATCTGCGTCAATGTTGGGCCACCATACGTAACTTCGTGCACACGATTTAGTTTTGACTATACCCATATGACTGTTGTGCAACTGTTTTAATATTTGAGGTCGTAAAGACAACGGTATTACCATACGGTAGCCCCACATGACACAGTTGGACTCGGCATACAGCTCGTTTCGTCTGCAAAAGTATGGTTTTAAATCGTCATCAGTACTACACGCCGGCCAGCCTGATTGGACATATAGAAGTATTCTACTTAATTGTGCATCTGTAGCTGTCGCTTTTTGCACGTCGTTGTGTGTGATTGGTAGAAACTTTTCTACGAAATTGATGTAAGTAAATTCTGCGGTTTCACTATTATGACTTTTCTTCGATGGTAAGCGTGATAAGGCATCGGCGCTATTTTTTCCTGATGATACATATTCTATGTCATAGTTATATCCTGAAAGTAAAACCCCCCACCTCTGCATTCGGCTAGCTGCCATGACTGGTATACCGACCTTGCTGCCAAATATGGATGTCAAAGGTTTATGATCAGTTCGTAACTTAAACTTCCTGCCGTATAAATACTGGTGAAACTTCCTAATACCAAAAATAATGGCAAGGGCTTCTCTTTCTATTTGTGAATAAGCGCGCTCCGCTTTGTTTAACGCTCGCGACGCATATGCTATAGGTTTCTCGCCTTGGTCTGTCAAGTGAGAGATAACCGCGCCCACGCCCACGCTGCTGGCGTCTGCGGTCAAGATCAACGGCAAGTCAGGTGAATAATGCATGAGAACCTTGCTAGAAGACAATAAACGCTTTATCTCATCAAACGCCACCTGGCACTCGTCACTCCATGCAAATGCAACGCCTGTTCGTAATAAATAATACAAAGGAGCCAGGATAGAGCTAACGTTACCCACAAACTTTGCATAATACATAACCATACCAAGGAACGACCGTAATTCTGAAACGTTCGTTGGTGCTGGTGTTTCCGTAATAGCCTTGACCTTATCGGCGCATGTGTGTACCCCTTCTTTAGAAATAACGTACCCCAAGTATGTGACCGATTTTGCAAAAAACGTGCACTTTTCCCTTTTTACTTTAAGACCGTTTGACTGTAAGATGTCAAAAACCATATTTAAATTGTCCAAATGTGAGGAGCTATCCTTACCAGTTATTATAATATCGTCCAAAAATACTCCTACGCATGGCAAATGGGCAAAAAGTTGCTCTAATATGTTTTGGAAAATTCCCGGGGCAGAAGCAAGACCATAAACTAAGCGATTATAACGGAACATTCCTTTATGAGTATTGATAACAGTGTATTTCCGAGTATCATCCAGCTCCAATTGTGCGTATGCTTGCGAAAGATCAATTTTTGTAAATCTTTCCCCCCCGTGTAGCCGAGCTAACAGGTCCTCCACCCTCGGCAGAGGATAACGGTCGACATCTAGCACCTTGTTTAAAGTGATTTTATAGTCAGCGCATATCCTAATGTTACCGTCTTTTTTAACAACGGGCACGATCGGTGTTGCCCAGTCGGAGCGGTCAACGGGGGTGAGCACGCCGTCGCGCACCAGCTCGTCCAGCGCCCGCCCCACCGGCTCACGCAGCGCGTACGCCAGCGGCCGCGCGCGCATGTACACCGGCCGCGCCTCCGGTCGCAGGTGGATGCTGACCTTGTCGCCGGTGAACCGTCCCAAGCCCTCCGAGAACACCTTACAATATCTGGAACTGAAATTTTCAAAATTAAAACCATCATCCGTTACATTGTTTACATTGTGAATCGCACTAGGTATTTTAATTCCTAGTTCCATTAACCACTGCCTCCCCAGTAACATAGTTTTCCCGTTGTTGACAATGTACAGATCCAAATATCTCTCCTTATCTTTATACCTAACGAGCGGTTTTATTACTCCTACCGGTCGCATAGTTTCACCGGTATAGTACCTGAGTATTAATTTACATTCCTGTATATTCATATGCTTAAAATATTTCTGATATATTTCATAGTTGATGCATGACACTGCACTCCCTGTATCACACTCCATTTCCAAAACTTTATTGTCAATATTCACTGACATTAAAATCGGCGGACACTTATCTAATGATAATTGATTAATTGTAGTTACCTCTTCGCTGCTGCAACTACTCAACTCTGCTGCCTCCTCAACGTAGTTGTGGTTATGACGACTAACGTTGTAGCTCTTATTATTTGCACTTGGGCACATTCGGCGCAGATGGCCCTCTCGGTTGCACATTCTGCACACGTAACGCCTAAACTTGCACGAGATTGGGTCATGGTTTCCGCCGCACACCCGGCACTCGGCCCGTGGGCCGGCACCACCGCTCCATCCCGGGCCGGCGGCGTTACCAGCCGCGCGCCGGGCCGCCACGAAGTCTCGAGCACCCGCGCCGGCGCCGCGCCATACACCTCGACCGGGTGTCGTCATCACCCCTGTATCTCGCTGCACCCTGACCATCGCTTGACAGTCCGCTGACACGTTCCTGTCGCCTACTTGCGTCTCCACCAGGGCCGCATCTATTTCTGCTGCTTCCATACTTAAAGCTAGGCTGCTAGCTTTTTGAAAATCGAGGTTATCTTCCGCGAATAGACGTTGACGTATCGTCTCACTCGCCAACCCACAAACCAGCTGATCGCGCAAACTTTCATTTAGCCACTGTCCAAATTCACATGTTTTAGACATTTTCTTTAATTCCGCAACGTAGTCGGATATTTTCTCACCGCTATTTTGTTTACGGTGGTGAAACTTAAACCGCTCGGCTAATACACTCGGCCGCGGCTGTAGATGTTTTTCCAAAATGTCCGCCAACTCTTTGAACGATTTTTTGGTTGGTTTTTCTGGCGTGCACAAGTTTACCAGCAGCTCGTAGCCCGCTGACCCCATCACGGTCACTAATGTGGGCACTTGTAACTCGGGCGCAATATTATTCACAATGAAATATTGTTCCAGCTGTTCCACGTACATCCGCCAGTTATCCGTTCCCACATTAAACTCTGAAATCTTGCCGATCGACATTGTTTTATATTTAAAACTGTTTTACACACTCTGTAGCACCTGGATTCGTGACTTTACTCGTCGCCACTGTAAAATACTTGCGGAATATAATAAAACAAGGCGCGATCAAACCATCACCATTTATTCGTTAGACAGACTGACTGGAAAAACGATTACCCACATTCATATTTTATAACATTAATATCGAAATACCTTACACCCCCCTTTTTTCCTTCTTTGGTATTTATGTATGTTGTAAGTTACCAAGTGGGTAGGTAACATGCAGTTTTAGTCTAAGGTAACACCTGTGTTATTAGGTAGGATACACTTTTATTTATTCTGTGGACCACAGAAGAAATAATACTGCTAGGACTAGGAAATTTAGTGTTACATATTATTTAGTAATCTGTGGTCTAATCTGAATTGAGCATGAACCTACTAGATTTGAGTGTTTTTATGTGTTATGAATGGGAAAAGTTATATTTAACTAATTCTACAATAGTTAATTAATTTTACATAGGTACGTATTAAAAACGAATTTTACATAGGTACGTATTAAAAACGTATAGATCATAATGTGACTTCATTTCGATTGACAGGCCTATAACTTAATTAAGTTAAGGGATAATAATGGGGGGATTATAACTTAATTACAATAATACAAAAGATGATAAAAAATACATTTTATTATATTATTCATTATTTTTGAGATTCTAAAAATACCTGAATTTACACAATAATAAAATTCATCACTAATATCACAATCGGTTGACATAAGGCACGGCCATGATAATCCTCTTTGGATAACCATCACATTCTGAAAAGCAAACTAATTCGCTCAAAATTTTGTTAAAATATAACCTTGACGGTATTCATCTTGATACAATATTTTCATTTCTTACTTTAAAAATATTACCTACCTACCTACGAATGTTGAATAATATAAAACATAAATAATTCAATGCAAAATTAATCGTTTAAATTTTTTATGTAAACGAATGACGTGACGAGCTAGTGGTTCCCTGATGTCGAGCGTCACGGCCACCCATAACAGCAGCAGTGCCACTCGGAACTTTAAATCATAAAGTTACGCGTGACACGTGCGCATGCGCACGTCGTTGGACATTGGCACGGTCTGGTCTAGTAATAAGATTTCTAGATTACTTAAGTACTCTTTTTTAATTACAACGTTAAATAATAATATTAATTAGTGTTCTAATAATTTGATATTGTGCTTGAAAAAAGGACACTGAATCAATGAATTATTTTATGGCACAAAAACACGATAAATATACGTATATAACTTAAAGTTTTCACTATTTTGATGCATGCAATGGCGTTTCTACTTTTTAACCAATTTAACACGTATTGTAAGCAAAGAGAAAAAGGAGACGCCTTTAAATAAACATAAACCAATAAGTTTTCTTTATTTATATAAGTAGCGATACATAAGCGAATACTTAATCAATCTCTACTTACTGAACAGTTTGAATTCCCTGATGAGCGAACACATCAAATCTCTAGCAATACAGAGTATGCTACCTTCCTATTTTTAGTGAATAGCAAATCAATAGGCGATAAAATGTGTGTTACCTACATAACTTCTGTAGGCAGTAATGAGATCAAAGATAATTTCAGATATACACAAAGCAAACTCACGATGAAGGCATGAAAACTGTACCTAGGGTAGATTTAAAAAATAGACCAATTTGTTGTAGTACAAAATGTTAACAGTTACTTATAACATTATTATCTCAATAACGTAAGAGCGTAACGTTATCACATTATCTGAAATTCTTATATTGAAAAATCGACCCTAATAAAACGCAATACAGTAGAAAATTAAATCATAGTTATCGCATTGGAAATTTGCAATGGCAACATTTCAGATGAATAATCAGATAGGCACAGGCCCTGGAGACAGAAATTTAAATATACTTGCCAAATTATTAACACACATTAAAGATTCATTAAATTTGGACTATTTAAGTCCTATAGAAAATAAAATTGAAATCACCAGGTGCTTTTCAACTTTTCCTCCTATTTCCACTCTACAGCCTGCTAACCTCGAATCCAACTTCAGTATCTTTCCGCTTCTCTTTCTTCCGTCCATCTCTGAGTATTGCGTATATTTCATCCACAGACCTGTCCTTGGTCTCAGGAACCCATAATACCGTGTATATAGTTCCTAGGAAACAGACGACGGAGAACATGATGAAGACCCAGTGGATGCCGAGGAGCTTGAGGAGAGGATCGTAGGCTTTCGTCTGGAGGAAGTCGCTGAGAGCGTCTACGCTGCTGACGAAGGATGTTACCATGCCGCGGTGCTAGAAAGGAAATAATTTATATTATAGGCTTTAGATTCTGCCAAGACTATTTTTACACAGGGTATAATACAATTTTACTACATTTCACCTGATGTTAAGAGACTCATCATCCTCTTTGCTTTTCCTTTGCCCAATCTAACCTGTAGCGGCGAGCTACCCGAATTATACGAGCGACTAGCATCTGACCTCGCAACCCATAAGGAACCAGTAACAGGGATGGTTAGACCAGGCGTCAGATTCTATCAGGCGTCTGACTACCCGACGATTGCCGTAGATGTTCTTATGACAACCGGGCCCGACGCGACGGCTTAATGGCTGAAATTGCCGACAGAATGAATGCCAAAAGCCAAGGGGGGGGGGGGGGGGGGGGGGGGGGGGGGGGGGGGTGGTTTGCCATAATCACCTCGCTTGGCAGGCGGCTCGGTAGTCGCAGAAGATTTTAATGTACCGAGGAGAATGCGACTGCCCATTTCCTGGATATTCCTTTAGCCGAATCTTACGGCACCCACGGTATAAGATGGGGTGGTCTTATTCGCAAACCAGGACCACATGGCCTTGGAATGAACAACAATATCAAAGATTAATAATATCTACCGATTACCTACACTTTACAGGGCAATAGTATAAAACTAACTTGGAATGAGAACAGCTCCGATGTGATGACGTAAGGAACTGGTTGGTATCCTGCAGCATCAGCGAAGATGCACAAACACATCGCCATCACAGGCAGCCAGCCAGGCAGCCAGTAGCCAGCTGACGTGATGTAGAACCATCCTCCAAGTGCTAACATCGATACGCCAGTAGCGAAGGAGGTTCCGGCTAGCAGCCACTGGAAGAGAGAACAAAGTGTTTTGAAAACTTATGCGAAAAACAAACACATAAAACAAAACAGCGAAACATTCACATAAAAGGTATCAAAGGAACACAGAGCGGGGAACAAAGTAATAGATGTGCTAACGTTGCAGCACTCACGAGTGTAAACAATTGAGAAATGCCATGGGAACCTAGGGTTTTACAATCACCTTTTAGGCCAATTTAAATGAAGATCTAAAGTGAATTGCTACAGTAGGTACAGATTGTACTTGAGGTCTTTAATTGAATTGCGTTAAGAGCTGGTGGTAAGGCTCCTGCATAGGTAGCATGGGATGTAGAATCCGAACTAATCTCGTCTCTCGAGAAAGCGTTTGACTAATGAACGATCACGTGCATCACGTCATAAACCATTTATGCGTTTTCATTAGTCAAATGCTTTCTTTGAGAGAAGAGATATCGATTTCTACAGCTCTGCTACCCCTGCTTAACATAACTTGACTCAAAACATGACATGACATACCATGACCTCTACTTATTTAAACTGGAACAGCGGGTTACATTACGAATAAATATTCCCTCTCCTTCTCTTGTAACAAAAGCTTGAGTCCAACCACCATATCATAGTCCTGGCTGTCACAATACCTGTCCTTCACAATGTATGTCTGTCTTACAAATTTTTATACACATGTGAATGATCCACACTAACAATCTTCCATTCTGTCAAATCATAATGTTTCTGACATACCTTATAAGTAGTTTTTTCCAGAAGTCGTAAGTACTAGCTACTAGTCTTTCATGAAAAACATATGATGAAACTGGCATGTCTCACAGCCATCGTCAATGGTATGTCTCATTTAGGTACTGCACTGGGTTGACTATGTTATGTATGTTACTGCTGCTACACATCCATTTGTTATTTATTCGCTAATGGTCAGCAACCATCCAGTTTAGGCCCGAAGGCCTCCGATATGGCTTAACAACTATTTGGGTTACTGCTAAACATGGGACAGTTATTTGTTTTTATAATTACCAGCGTTGAAGGTTGCTTGGTAGTCTGTTGACACGCTTTAATCTTGATGGGAACAGTTTTGTCAACCATGACACTAACTAAACCAACAGTTCTGTCCCCACAATAAACATTGCAATCATGTCAGTCAAAGCTTTTATCTTGAATCTCGCAAATGGTTCTTATTTCTATGCAAATAAGGCTTAGGAAATAGTTAAGGTTCTTGACCTGTCATTGTGTTCTTGCGTAATGAGACAATGCGTGTTTGTGTTTGCTGGCGAGAAAATTGCACATCGTGTCTACGCATTTTACACAAATACAGCTATAGATGCTGGGCTTGATGATAACTGAGATTATGTATTTTACCTCCATTTTATCACACAATACTAGTATTATAAATTTCGCATTTATATTTTTTTAATAATTTATAGGCATAGCGTTTGACCACTGTCTCACCTGATGGCAAGTGATGACGCGGCCTGCGGTGGTGCGTTCGACCACTGTCTCACCCAAGTGATGACGCGCCCTACGGTGGTGCATGCTTGCCTAGAAGATACCTGTTCACTCTTGACTTGAAGACTCCCAGGTTATTATTATTAATTTGTGGGATCCCACAGTTGGTGTGTGTGTTTTTGTTCCATCTACACACCACAACGGCTTAACGGATTTCTATGACATTGAGATAGTTTCCAGCTTCCACGCTGAATTAATATGGATGCATTTTATTCGCAGGCCAAACTGCAGGGCTCAGCTGATTTGACTATAATGACAACAAACAAAACCAATTTTTGTAGTGAGACCTTGATACTTTTTGATTCGGCATCATGCGAACAAAGGAGGGGAGGAAAATTATGTATAAGAACTAAAAATATTCTAGCGATGAGATTTATCTCACTGAGTTTTGTCATCGTTCGAGGTTTTTCAATATAAATGCACCCTCACCTTTCTCCCGGTTTGTTCAACGATGCAACTAGCTACGATAGACCCCAGCATCTGAATGGCTCCAACCACAATGGTCTGCTTGTTAGGGCTCAGCTTAAGATGGATGGACTCCGAAGCCTGCTCGAAGATAGAGCCAGCATACATGAGGACCACGAGGTAGCCGCAGGTTTCTTGAGACAGCATCACGTTGAGGGAAATTCGGAACGCCTTGAACGTGGTCTTGTCTTGTACTGGAATGAAGAGATAAATAAATTAATAACCGGCCAAGTGCAAGTCGGACTCGCGCACGAAGGGTTCCGTACCATTATCTAAAAAAACGAGTAAAAAATCACGTTTTATGTATGGGAGTCCCCTTAAATATTTATTTTATTCTGTTTTTTTAGTATGTATTGTTACAGCGGCAACAAAAATACATCATCTGTGAAAATTTCAACTGTCAAACTATCAAGGTTCATGATATACAGCCTAGTGACAAACGGACAGACAGACAGGCAGACAGACAGACAGCGGAGCCTTAGTAATAGGGTCCGCTTTACCCTTTGGGTACGGAACCCTAACAATGAGTCTACTGATGTTGGTGCCATGTGGTCCCGGTAGAATAGGACCATCCCCCATCTCTTACCGGAGTGCCAGAAAAATTGGCTAAGGGAATATCTAGGGAATGGGCAGCAGCGTTTTCCTCGAACTGCATTACAATCTAAGAATAAGTAAATATATAATGGCTGGGAACCTACATAGCTAGTTCAGAAATTAAAGTTATTTCTGTAAAACCAGTTTTGATTGTGCTAAGAACTGTTTCTCGAGCTGGTAGTTATAACGTTTCTAAAATTTAATTATAATTCAAAACATCGTGTTATAGATATTGAATTAATTACCTAACTACATGGAATATTGGATAACTTTTTACTGCTTTTATATTATGCATGTATCGTTTACCCAATCGCATAGAGTTAAACGTAAAGTTCAAAATTTAAAAAAAATCTTAATCGCCGATGCTTCCCTGGTTTTCTTTACACAATATACAGGGTTATTGGTAATTCGACGTATTCCCGTTAGGAGGTGATAGGGGTGACTATTTGCGATAATTTTAACCCCCATATGTATTATGCAAAAGTGAACCATTTTTGAGTTATCATGTTTTTAGCTTTTTTCAAAATAAGTCAAAAATGCAACTTCAATAATTTATTTAAAAAAAAAGTATTAATTTAAGTCTAATTTTTTCTTCTGATTTTTAAAAACGATATAACATTGGTTACTTATCAATATTAAAACAACAATTATCGGTCCAAAATTTAAAAATGTGAGACGAAAAACGATATTGTTTCAATAATTTGTTTCAGATTTTTTTCCACTAAAATGCCTTAAAAATAAAAAAAAAGTTATGAAACTTGGCATGCAGATTATTTTAAAAACATAACCGTTATATTAGCTTTCTAACAATGCATAACAACTAGGAGTTTAT
This sequence comes from Ennomos quercinarius, assembly GCA_910589525.2. Taxonomy (NCBI): domain Eukaryota; kingdom Metazoa; phylum Arthropoda; class Insecta; order Lepidoptera; family Geometridae; genus Ennomos; species Ennomos quercinarius. The sequence goes on from OU342510.1 coordinate 8,238,417, forward strand.
ATCAAAGAAACTGCAAAAAAAAGAACACAAAGGAAGCAGACGGAAATTCGTAAACGAACTAAACTTAAGCCGCGCGTCCATTGGATTGGAATCGGAGCGTACGGAGCGGAAGGATTCGTTGCTTTGTATTGATTTGTATGGTGTAGCGTCCACTGGATCGGCATAACTGCGCCAGAGCCCGATATTTCTGCCAATGACGTCATCCGCAGTGAACGCACCATTCGAATCCCGATCACTTTGAGTTCTGACGTGTTTGCGACGCTCACTACTGTGCATACCTACCTACATTTACACTCATAACAATGAATTTTGATTTTAATTACTTTAGTGGAAAGATATGTAGAACTTTACATCTAAAACATCAACATTATCTCCTAATAAATCAAAATATATTGTATGAATATCTCCGAAAATAGGCCTTTTTATGTTTATGTTATGAACCCACATCTTTCGATTCCTTTTGTTTTTCTTTTCATCTGCTGATAATAAACAACTAATGATTACAATATCCTCGTCGCTATCTTCCATAATGTGAATAGGTGCACAGGCGAACTCGATTGCTTTGAAAATAACGATATTGCCGATGCAAAATCCGAATGCAGTGGACGCACCCTATCGGCATTTTGTAAATACCGACGCCTCGTACGCTCCGTACGCTCCGATTCCGACGCAGTGGACGCGCAGCTTACAGGTTGTTCTTTAAAAATTTCAATAAAATTAATTAAAGTCAATATCTTATGTAAATAAAACAACAATGACAAAATTTAAATAAAATTTAGAACCAGTTTAGAACAAATTTAGTAACAGTTTAGTAGTATTAATAATTAATAATAAGTAACAATTAAGACATATTATAATTTAGCCTAATTAAAGTTCTTGCTCGAAGTGACTTCCCCTATTGCGTATGCAAAGTCGCATTCTTTTTCTGAGTTATGATTTAACTAGCAAAGTAGTTATTTTATTCCGCATCGCATTTGCTGCGTTTATAATTTTTGTTTGTGTTCTTCCGCGGATGACACAGGCGAGATGTCGTAAACTAGGGATTTCATGTGACCCCAGACGCCTCACAGTGACAACAAAATGTGCAGGGCATCCATCTTGCTGGTACACATGTTTTGCCTTTCATGTACGCTATAGGGGGAAGTCACTTCGATCAAGAACTTTAATTAGGCTAAATTAGAAAATTTCTTAATTTTGACTTATTATTAATTGTTATTACTACTAAACTGTTACTGGTTCTAAATTTTATTTACTAGGTGGTAGGACTTTTCTGCAAAGAGCATCTAGGTATGTACCACCGCTTTGCCGGTTATTCTGCCGCCAAGCAGTAGTGTGCAAGCACTACTGAGGTCCGGTTTGAAGGGCATTGTAGCTAGTGAAATTACTGGGCAAATGTGATCTGATCACACAGTCTAGTAATCTTATTACTATACTGTGTATTGTTTCAGGGTGACGTGCGCAGTGCAGTGTCAGTGTGATACTGCAATCTGTTATGGGCAGCCGTGACGCTTAACATCACGACGAACGGTGAACGACTAGCCCAGCACGTCATTCATTTACATTTAAAAAAAATAATGTTAAATTTGTTATTTTTGTTTTATTTACATTGGTGATACCCAACAATAGTTAAAAACAATAGTTTTAATTAATTTTATGGAAATTTTAAAGAACTACTTTAAGTTTAGTTCGTATACGAATTTCCACCTGTTTCCTTTGTGATATTTTCTTTTTCAGTTTCGATGATATAAGTTCCTAGTTGATATGCATTGTTGGAAAGCTAATAAAACGGTTATGTTTTTAAAATAATCTGCAAGCCAAGTTTCATAATGTTTTTTTTGTTTTTAAGGCATTTTAGTGGAAGAACATCTGAAACAAATATTGAAATAATATTGTTTTTCATCTCGCATTTTTAAATTTGGATGGATATTTGTTGTTTTAATATTGATAAATAAACAGTGTTTAATCGTGTTTATAAATTAGCATAAAAAAATTAGATTTAAATTAATGCTTTTTTTAAATAAATTATTGAAATTGCATTTTTGACTTATTTTGAAAAAAGCTAAAAAACATGATAACTCAAAAATGGTTCACTTTTGCATAACACATATGGGGGTTAAAATTATCGCAAATAGTCACCCCTATCACCTGGTAACGGGAATACGTCGAATTACCAATAACCCTGTATAATAAACAGTTAATAAAATGATTTTTTTTAAAACCCTTTTTTCAATTTTTTTTAAATTGGTAACTTGTGAAGCGCTTTGGTTTTCTTTTAGGGCATAAAACCAATGAACCAGTTAGAAGCCGGGGCGGGTCAGATAACTGTTATTGTAGGTATTGCTTTCTCAAAATGATATTTACAACCTTTTGATTTCAATAATATGTTATTACAATAATTATTAATCAATTAATAATGTGAGTAATTAAATGAAAATATTTTGTCTCTGAACTATACCTAACTAAGTATATTAAACTTATCGTTAATTAACATAAATAGGTCTGCGTGGAGTTGCCCACTTGCTCACTACGTAGGTACCTAGGTTTATGGTGACAGGAGGAAACCCCGCCGTACCAATATAAGTTTAATCAACTGATAAATGTATCGAATTATGCAGGCTTGAATATCCAGCACCATTCAATTGGTAAGGAATTGTACAGGATGATCTTCGTTTTATAATTATGCATTATCTTTAAGCAATCTACAAATTTTTGATTTTTTCTATAACAATTATAACGCCCAATAACGCCCAACGGTCACATACATAAGATCCTGGACGCTAACTAGGATTCCCTGTGTATCTAGGGACCCAGGAACTACGAGGACCATGGTCCCACAACACCCAGACACAGAACAAGTATTTGCGTTTTTTTTTTCTTGCACAAATACTTGTGTTGTCGCAGGAATCGAACCCGCCGCCTCCGGGTTATGGCCGACCTACTCAACCACCACACCACGGAGGCTGTCGAATTTTGCATGATTAGCGTCAATCGGATACTTATGCCCTCTGTACTAAAAAGTAAGAGAGGCCTCTCTTCTTTTGCCGTCCCATCCATTCATCCTTTCCCCTATCTTTTTCCCTTTCGCTTCTCCTTTCCAATTAACAGGGTTAGGGCGTAAAACTATGGTAACCCGTGCAAAGCCAGGGCAGGTCAGCTAGCAATTAATAGCAGTAGCACTTATTTCGAAATTGACCACATTATTACCCATTGACACATGGAGACATGGTCTCTTACTGTTGGCCTCATTAGTAAGCTCAAAGTCGCGCAGCGAGCTATGGAGCGAGCTATGCTCGGTGTTTCCCTGCGAGATAAGCTCCGGAACGAGGAGATCCGCAGGAGAACTAAAGTGACCGATATAGCTCTTAGAGTTAGTAAGTTGAAGTGGCAATGGGCAGGCCACATCGCTCGTAGAACTGACAACCGATGGGGAAGAAAGGTTCTCGAGTGGCGACCACGAACCGGAAGACGCAGCGTAGGCCGGCCCCCCACTCGGTGGACCGACGACCTGGTGAAAGCCGCGGGGAGCCGATGGATGCAGGAGGCGAGCAGCCGCTCAAGGTGGCGTGCTCTGGGGGAGGCCTATGTTCAGCAGTGAACGTCTTCAGGCTGTTAATGATGATGATGATGATGATTACCCATTGACTATAAATCCAGTTGACCAATGATACAACTTCCCCTCATACGAAAATTAGTAGTTGATTTCAACTACTATTTTCATACAAATCACGGGAACCCGTTGATGTCTTTTGTTCTATCCTGCTCTGTCCTTTGTAATTTCGGATAGCTTTGTCTCGTTTTGTTACCTCGTCCCCTGCCCGCGCAGGTGAGTTGAGTTTGTACGAGAAATTATGTTCACGAGCAATCAACGGGCTTTATAATCTTTGTTATTACCTAACCGTATACTTTCTAAATTTTGTAGTAATTGCAGGGTATTTATCGGCTTTATTTTTTACCTTCATTATAAGTACAAGTTCATCCGGTTCGATAACCAACCAATAAATGAAAAAAAAACTCTCAAATTATTGAATGCCGCAAAAAACAAATGAAAACATGAGTGCATCAGCCACTTTTCTTAGAAATCGCATTATGAAAAAAATATGTGCATAATTTTAAATTAACCGGTTAATTTTAGGAAAAATTTGAGTCGTGAGTGGAATTATTTTGAACCCTGTTTGTTTGAGCACCCTTTATTCAGCTGTTTTGCGTGTCACAGCTCGTTAGGAGGTGGTCAACTGGTCACAGAACTGGAAAACCCGCAGTGAGAGGTGAGATTCTCAGAACCGCTTGCAGCCTGCCTACGTTACTTTTGCGCTACTTTATTTTACAAGTTGGATTTATATGACTGCTCCCCGGTTTCTCGTACGTCTCGAGTATCAAGCCAGTCAGATTGTACATGATTTTGCTCTTTAAAGGGAATTTTGATACTATCCCTCGGTTTCTGGTACGTTTGTCTCAATGTCAACTGGGTGACGTGATGCCATACATTCTAGTCGGCTATTGCTGGAATGGAGATGTGGGAATCAAATTGTAAAATTCCATTGCACACTCACCGAAATGTAACCTACTGAGGACCGATTGACTAGCAACTTTGCGTCGATGCTCGAGTGCAGTCTCGCCATAACTAGCGCATTACCAATGAACTTCTTGGCTCATCGTTCTATGGTGTCCATACTGTCCATGGCCTCGAGCTGGCTTAGCAGAACCATCCCAAAGCGAGAACAGTACGCCATATACACACCCAAACTGAGCTTGATACAAGTTAAGAAGCTGTTCCAGTGTGATATAGGTACCTAAAAATGCCTAGCTTAGGTTGCAATATACATAAGGTGATTCGGCAAAACCCACCTCTGATTTATTATTTCGGTTGAGACTGGTTTAAGAGGCAACTTTTAAAATACTGGTTTTAGGAGCCACATAATAAAAACAGCGTTTAAATTCATTCGTTATTAGTGTTTATATTCGTTTACAAGTTTTATTTCCAGGAAGTCTAGAAACTAGATACAACATTCCTGCGGTGTTTCCTCGAGATTGCTTTGCGTTTATTGGGGAATAAAGTTTAATAAACTGGTTACTGTAGCAGTAGTAGCAGTTCGATAGGCCTTTACAAATCACAAAAATAGCCTGTCCTCTATTATTCACGCACGCGCACTAACACCACACAATACGCTCCCACGGCACAGGCTGTCTCTCTGCTCAACGCCATGGTTGTTCAACAACCAGACCTTGACGTTTTAATGTCAAATTTTGTGTTATTGTTAATATGTGTATTAATTTTTTCACATGATATTTTTTTCTTCTTTTAATATGCTTATTATGTAATTGATATTGACATTTATATTTATTAACATTCAATTTTGAGCCTAGACTATAATAAATTTAAGTTTATGATGTATTTCTGGCTGGTCACACGTCTTGGCGTCGTCGCTGTAAGCGTGCTAGCATTTATGAGTAAATAAATAAATAATTATTCGGGTGTACATTTTAAAATTACTATCCTGTTTTGTAGAGCACATTTCCAGGGTAGGCCAATATACCTATACCTAAGTTTGGAGAGGATCTGATGACGGTAATGGAGTGCGAGAGAAAAACGTCATCATCAACTCCCTAAAAATGTCCACTGCTGAACATAGGCCTCCCCCACTGAGCGTCACTTTGAGTGGCTGCTGGCCTCCTGGATGGGGAATAAAGGATCTCGAGTGGTGACCATGAACCGGATGACGCAGCGTAGCCCGGTCCCTCACCGACGATCTGGTCAGAACCGCAGGGTGCAATGGATGCAAGAGATGCTCATAACCCGGAGGCGGCGGGTTTGATTCTTACTTGTCAAGTACCTATTCGTGAACAGAAAAAAAAGAAGCGCAAATACTTGTTCTTTACCTGGGTGTTGTGGGACCACGGTCCTCGTAGTTCCTGGGTCGCTAGATACAAGGAACCCTAGTTAGGGTCCAGGATCTATGTATGTGATCGTTGGGCGTTATTATTATTATTACATACATCAAAAACGCTTACCTATACTCTTCCACGAAGCCTTCTTCATGTTCCTGGCTTCTTCCTCTTCGATTTCGAGCTGCTTGATGGTCTCCTCTAAGTCCTTGTCATTAGGACTCTTGTTGCGCAGCCATGCTAGCGCGTTACGAGCCTCCTGTGATGAAGCCTTGTGTTAATAATCTTCTTAGAAGTTTCTATTATTGATAGAAGTTATTTCTATCAGTGCAGACCACTTCTGTTTTGTCTTATAATGTATCCCTACTTTAGGTATCACGTTGTCAACATTAAATTATCTATTCAACGAACTCATACGATATGATGGAGTCGAATGAATTTTTTTCATCCCAACTTTACATGTATGGGAGTGACACCTATCAAACCAAATAAGATTATTTATAGAAATTTAGCCTTGACCTACGTTTATAGCTTTAGAAATTAAAAGGTTGTAAAGGATTCAGATGGACTGAGAGACAGACAAATGATGAGCCTATAATAAGGGTTCCCTGTAGTCTAAAAAATGGATCTACGAAACTCTATGGACAGGTGCTACGAAACACATCATTGAAACGACTTCATTTATACATATTACATGGTATGAACTCAATTTTTGACAAACACATTTTCAATTCGTTGAAGCTTTTTTAATGATGAGTATTCAATGGCAGATAATAATTTACCATATTAATCTAGGAACAAGAAACCCTTGCATCCGTCATTTAAGAAAATAACAATACCTACATACAAACCACCAAAGTAGTTGTTTTTCAAAAATAAAAGTCAAAATCAAATAAAATTGAGCACATAAAATATTATAAGCGATGAGTAAGTACCTACTTACAAGTTCGTGCGACTTCTGCAATAAAATACATATTAAAAAAATCTTAGATGAAGTCCACGCGATGGGAAACCATTAAATAAAACACGTGTTTGCTACTGGCCTAGGCCTTAGACTAAAAGAATATGAAGGAGTACGGAGAACCAATCAGCGACGCCACATAAAATAATACCAAAAAGACCCGTGCCCGTGGGTTAGCACGGACGGTAGTCAAAATTGTCTTTCCCCGTTTTATGTCACTTTCTTCACACTTGCTTACTTGTCAAGTGGAGTAAAACAAGGGAAAGACTATTTTGTCTACCGCTGTGCTAGCCCTGCAGATATGTGTGCTATTTCTTCCACTATGTAGGTACCTATTATTGAACTTGAGATCGGGAGATTTACGGGAAACGATTAGATTAGAGCAGAACAGATAATTCCCACGTGTAGGTAGCTGTTACTACCTACCTGCGTACCTGTAATAGTAATACTAACTACAAGGGACCTATAGTATTATAAATTATCTGTGGAAATTCCAGTAATACCTAAATAACATTAAGTATTCTAATACGAACTTTATCAATTTTTTGGTGGAGAGTTAGAAACTGATGCAACATGCGAAATTCTCTTCCTATATTAAAGTTTGCCAAATTCCCTATATGCATAGTGGTAACATACAAAACAGTTAATTAATCAAGCAACGAAATATCTATGGAATTCAGCAAGAGAAATGTCTCTGCTATTATATTAATTTAGGCTTCAGTTTCAAGTTCTACGCGCATCTACCTAATCTTCAGTCTGAGGTCAAGGCATACATAGGTACTTATATTGTTCACACGTTTTTTTATATTTCTTGTATTTTTTCTACGAGGTCATCCAAGTTTCTTTCACATGGCGACAATAAAAGTTTGGTCGTACTTGATTAATGATGACAGCGTTAAATTGTTCACAAGACTCCGACGGTTACGCGAACAATGGAACCGCAAAATTTATTGTGTGCCTTAACTTTTTTATGAACCACTTAGACCTAAATTATCTAACAAGATACCTAACATGAAAAGGCTTTGGTCGATGATTGTTCTTTGTTGTTCACATCATAACCATAGCTAACTACGCAAATACTATTGTCTATTCTGTGCTATAACGTTATACGTAAAAGCCTAAAAGGTCATATTTTGATTGTGTGTGCTTGCCGGAACTAAAATGGAGGTCTTCAATAAGTCAAAGATCAAACAAAATAATTATTGTTAAAAGTAGGCAGTGCAGTATGCCATCACAAAAATTGCTTGTATCGAAACCTTTAAATATGCTTACCTAACTTCTATTACACAAAACCAGGCATTTCAAAGTAGGTAAATACATTATCGAAAACAATATGTAGAAATAGCAGGACTAAATCAAGAGTGCGTAGTAACCAAATACAAATCTGACGTCAAAGCGAATGCTTGCGGTGTTCCCCAAGGAAGTGTTCTAGGACCTTTGCTTTTCTTACTCTATATTAATGACCTCCCTGACGTAACAGGAAATAAATGTACATTGTTTGCTGATGATATTTCAATAATCATATCTTTTAATGATAATATCAGTAAGTATGAATATGACTTTAATAATACAATCAAAAGTGTGACACACTGGTTAAATAATAACAATCTTAATGTGAATTTGACAAAAACGAATTATATACAATTTCAAAACTATGGTAGTAAGAAACTTGATCTGAACATAAACTATAATGACATTACTATTAAAGAAGTGGAAACGACAAAGTTTTTGGGCATATTTATTGATAAACATTTAAATTGGAAAAGTCACATACAATACCTGTGCAACAAACTAAATAGATACGTATATGTACTCTCTAGGTTGAGACAGACTTCTTCTTTAGGAACAATGCTTGAAGCATATCATGGTTACGTCTCCTCAGTCTTAAGATACGGTTTGTTGGTCTGGGGTAACTCAACGGATATAAACAAGGCATTTATAGCTCAAAAAAAATGTGTGCGTGCTATGTGTGGAGTACCACCATTTGAATCATGCAAACCGTTATTTAAAAAATTAAACATACTACCCCTTCCATGCATGTACTTATATATGAACTTGCAATTTTCGCAAAGACAAATCCACAATACTTTAAAAGGGCATGTGATATATTTCCTAGAAATACCCGTAACCCTGACAGACTGGTCTTTGATACACATCCTAAAACAACATTGTATCTTAAGCAGTGTCACGCAATGTCTGTAAAAGTTGATAATGCTCTACCAAAACATGTAAAGACATTAAAATTAAAGCCATTCAAAGCGGAATTATTGAATTGGTTACGACATAAGAACTTTTATTCTATAAATGATCTCTTGAATTCTAAACATTAATAATTTAATAATAATAGATTCTGAAGAAATGACATAAGAAATAATATGACTATTGTATGCTTATTCAAGCTGAATGTGACGAAACTAAAAATTTTATATTAAGACCAAATTGTACCACATTTACTGCAATAAAGATATTTGTATTTGTATTTGTATTTGTATCATCTGATCATGTTTTGGTGGTAATACAAGCTCTAACCACCTCTCATGGCATGGTTAATGGTCTTCTCTGGTCCCTCTAAAATCCTTCGAAAGATCACCAAAAGTCTAAGTTCCTCACCTGTATCTTCCCCTGTTTAACAAGAAACACTGGTGTCTCCGGCATGGCCAGGAAAGCTAGGAGATGTGCGACTGGAACAGCAGTGCAGATCCACATGACTGCGGCAAATGGGAGCATATCTCCCGCTATGTACACTATGAGGTAACCGAAATTCTGCGCCAGAATGAAGAGGGAGCCTAGGGCTCCTCGGATGTTGTCTGATGCGATCTGGAAAAGAAAAGAAAAGGTGATGGTTTTCTGGACGTTGAATGGTTATAAAAACAGTGACAATTATAAGTTTAATCTATCTAACTCACCGTTGATGATGAAAGAACAACACAAACTATTCTGCCCTCATAGTGAAGAACGCAGTAACTAACGTTTTCGGCAAAATTGAGTTATCAAAGTTCTACCTGGAACCCAAAAACTCAGGACGTAAGAATGCAGCAACTCGACTACTCTCGAGTCTCGACTCGCAACTTTTTGTTTTCGCGTTTTTCTCGAAAACATGTTTTACCTACTTGCTGAATTTTTTATAAGGACGGCAGTATTGGTCCCAGGCCCAGCTGACAGTGACGGTTTCTGCATGCAGTCAGCAGTGCTACTCTGGTACACACGATATCCAACTCGATCACAATATCTCCATTTAATTCCGAAGTAGGACCACAGGCACGGAGACGCGTTCCGCCCCTATTTTCTTCAAATACCACCTGTGTATGTACCACCTACTAAGTGATTCGCTAACTCATTTTACACACGAACAGCGAAGTAGTGGAACAAGCTCTTGGCATCAGTCTTCCCTGCCACATACAATATTGGTGTTTTCAAAACAAGAGTCAATAGGTACCTACCTACCTTCTGGGCAAGCGTTATTCTTCTCCGACCTCATCTTTACTTTTCATCAGGTGAAATGTAATCAAACGCAGACCCTGGGTGATGAGCTGATGAGTTGGGTGACTATGAACTCGATTATGTGATATCGAGATTTCAGTCGAGTTAGTGATCGAGGTTGGTGAGGAAATTGAACAGAATACCACAACAGCTTTATACATTGCTGCTCGCAGTCAGTATTGAAAACCTTGAGTCAGCTATAAAAAGGCAAACTTACCTCTTTTAAGTACAGGGGTGTGACGACATAGCAGCCTGCGCAGGCCAAGCCAGCGACTGCTCGCGACGTGATTAGAGCCCATGGGGCTAATGAGAACAGAGTGATTGTCCAGCTTATCTGTTGACAAGAGATAGAACAGTTCCTTAACGGTTTATAATGTTATGATCATCTCCATTTGAGAGCGAGTGTGGGACAACGGCAGCCCGTGCGATTTTCAAGCCAACGTACCCTGTTTCTAATACCGCTTGGCTGCACCAATGTTTTTCTAATTGTGGAATTTGTACTCGATCTTACAACGGTGAAAACATTGTGAGGAGATTGTTTTTTTTTTAATTTATAGGCATAGCATTTGCCACTATGGTAGACTATGGTTGGTATATTTCTCAAGAATTACAATTCGAAACATGACTGTGTCGTCCACCAGACCACACTTGGCGTGTGTGGTGGATTATGGTCACCGTCACTTGTCTCTGCGAAAGAAGGCCCTTGTCCCAGCAGTGGAACTGGAAACATATAGGACTGATGACAATCTTCTTCGTTTCTTCTCCATTTGTAAAGTTTAACTAAGTGAGAAAGTCTAGCAAGAAGTCAACCAGTAAATCATGGGTGGCCCTGATAAATGGAAAAACGTGTGATTTTTGTAAAACTCCATTCCTCAATTTGGTTGGAAGGAACGGGAAGGAAGGAGTAACATAAAAGACTGCCTAAGTTCTTTAAAGTTTTAAACAAAAAAAAAATTATAATAATATCTTGAGTGTTTGCCATAAAGAATGGTTTACCTATCGCAAGTAGTTATTTTAATAAAAAGTAATCTGTAGAATCCTTAAAAGAAACTAAACATATCGACATGATAAACATACCTAGATAAGTACGTACATTTACATTAAGTTTCACAAACAAAGTTGCATCTTTTAAAGGCATCATGTACCATGATAAATGTTACACCCGTATAGTTTCTAAACAAATTGTTGATCGTATATCACATAATACGTTGTCAGATACTAAACAATCAGTTAATTGTGTTGATGAAATGCAAGCGGCGGTAAGCAGTTTGAACCACTTCAATCTTTGACGTGCAAAACGCATGGTGGTGATAATAAAACTGCCTAGATGAATATTGCGCCTATTTCCCTAGATACTTCGCTCGTAGAACTGAAAACCGATGGGGAAGAAAGGTTCTCGAGTGGCGACCCCGAACCGGAAGACGCAGCGTGGGCCGGCCCCCCACTAGGTGGACCGACGACCTGGTCAGAACCGCGGGAAGCTGATGGATGCAGGATGTGAGTGGCTACTCAAAGTGGCGCTCTTTGAGGGAAGCCTATGTTCAGCAGTGGACGTCTTCAGGCTGATGATGATGATGATGGTAATCCCTGGATACGTATGTGGAATGTGATGAGTATTTTGTAGCACTATAGAGAAGCCAGTTATAATACAAATGTCAATTCATAGGATAGGTTAGAGGCTGTATAACTTTACGAGAATTTGCGGCTATCTAATCGGAGGCTCTGCTGAAAACAGTATAGCTGTAGTGGATTTCAACGAACTCCCAGAGTCGTATTCAATCCACTGGTGGATCCAGTCAGTGGATCCTAGTGAATTGAAGGGAATTGGTCGTTTCACGGTATGATTGCCATCATCATCCTCTTTGCCTTTTCCCATTTGTTATTGGGATCATCAGCTTCCCAGTTTAACCTGTAGCGGCGAATTACCAGAATTACACGAGCGACTGCCATCTGACCTCGCAACCCATAAGGTACCAGTAACAGGGATTGTTAGAGCAGGCGTCAAATTCTATCAGGCTTCTGACTACCCGTAACGATTGCCATAGATGTTCTTATGACAACCGGTACCGCGTGCTCTACGAGGCACGGAGCGGAGCCGTGGCATCGGTATGATTGTATAGTCCACTAATTCAAAGTCCTTTAACGTGCCTATTGTATGATGATAAATCGATGAAGATGATAATGTATCTTCTATGACGATTAATTTTGCGAGGTCACGGTAAGTCAATCGAATTACTGATGCTATTGTCGCAGTAAATTTTTCTATACAAAATTAATATTTAGGAACTATAAACCAGGCGCAGTATTTTACCGCGAGCAGCTGTATAAACTTATGTGCGGTTTAAACCATTATTTTTCATTTAATTCCGGCTCAATATTATCATTTGTTATAGTAGTTAACACAAGATACTGCAAAAAGATGATAGACAGTTACAACTTTCAAGGCAAACGTTGAGAAATGCACAGATATCTACTATACTAGTCAAAGACAGATAGGACAGCTCTATATGATCGACAATTAGTTCCCGTGTCTGCGCTAAGCGCTGGTGTCGCCATAGTGATGTACCTAGCTCCATATTCAAATATCGATATCGATACCATAGTGACGCGCCACGCCAAAAAAATATCTACATGGAAGTTACATAGGAAGTTATTATTATTATTTTAACCTATTACATTTTAATACTACAGGAAGATGAAGCACCCACTAATAAGGATTAAATGAAACAAATGAGACTGAAATAGCTTTTATTTATTTTTATTTCTTAGCCTAAGCTTTGTATTTTTACTGCCATTTTTAGGCCATTTTTTGGGTTGAAACCATTTTTATTTTAATTATTTATTTTTGCTATTCAAATTGAGTTTACTCACCAGATAAGCTCAAGGGAATCCCGTGCAACACTTCATTTGCAGTGAACAAGGATATCCATGCAGAAGACGATTACACGTCCCATCAAATTGGGGGTATATCAAAGTGATTTTGGCGAACACGTTTGTTCACTAAGACAGGCCACTGGGCTCAGTATTTGTAGGAATCAGAAAAGACAACCATGATTCTTGTAATTTATCGTCCCTTGGGATACTTAACAGGCGATGAGTTTTATTAGTTGCAAGCTTCAACATGACATTTTCGCGTCGCCATAGTGTTGATAGTGACTCAATTGACTTTTGACATTATAGAAGTCACTTGATGCAAAGAAAATGTCGGAATGCGTGTGACACGAGCGTTTCGTGGAGACATCGGTACTAAAGCTGACCCGGGCCTGGAGAAATGTTATTTGATAGAGAAAAAGCCAAGCTGTCTAGCTTTTTTTTTTTCTCTTATATTTTGGCTCCACACATAGTGTATTTAGCCAGTGTCAAGTATTGTAATTTTTCATAATGATAGAATATTTCACGTAAAGTCAAGTCTTAGTCACAGTCTGCGTAGTCATAGTCCAGTCTAAGTCAGGTAGTCTCAGTCCAGTCTAAGTCATGCCCTAGTAAAGTGGTGGCAACTGTACTAGAAGCTTCTATGGAATTTTGGAAGCAACACGAAAAACCACGTTTCACCACATTATATCACTTGCCCACACTCATGCTCGTAATTCAGCACTTAATGCGGAAAACACCACCGATTTTAAACATTAACACTGGAAAAAGCACGAGTTTTGAAAAATAATACAATGCAACGACGTGAACTTTTCCGCGTTCCCGCCAAAACTCCTGTCTAGCATTTCTGCGACAGCTAAATGACAGCACGTACCTAGTACAAGCTTTTTTGTAAGGGAGTTGCTTCCGTTAACCATTTCCCATGGGATCTCAGCCTCTACATTCTTTGTTATTCTTTGTTCTATGTTAATTATTGTGCAACAAGGTCTCTTTTTAAGGTTCCGTACCCAAAAGGCAAACCGGACCCTATTACTAAGGATCCGCTTTCTGTCTGTCTGTCTGTCTGTCTGCCCGTCTGTCACCAGGCTGTATCTCATGAACCGTGATAGTTAGATAGTTGAAATGATGATTTTTAGCAAATTTTTTAAAGCTAAATAGGCTCGCATTTGACCGCAATCTCACTTGATGGAAAGTGACGACGCGGTCTATAATGGTACATGGTTGCCTAGAAGATACCTATTAACTCGCGACTTGAAGAGATTCAGATTGTACTTATCGGGAAACAAAAACGCTGGTTCCATTCTTTCGCTGCTCGGATTATAAATGTCGAGTCAAACCGTTTTGTGCGAATTGAAGGAATATCAACCATAAATAGATGGCGTGTAGCTGTACGTCTTGTCGTCCAATGGTGAAACGGAGATGGTGGAATTGGATTGTGTGGCTCCGCAACACACTCACCGAAATGTAATGTGTAGAACCATAGAATTACAAGTTTACATAATTCTATGTGTAGAACACTGATAGGCTGGCCACTACGTACACTTCTAACAGTAATATTCTTAGAATAAATAATACATATCCCTAAAAAGGCTTTTACTAGGTGGCAGGACTTTTCTGCAAAGTTCGTCTAGGTAGGTACCACCGCTTTGCCAGTTATTCTGCCGCCAAGCAGTAGTGTGCAAGCACTGCTGTGTTCCGGTTTGAAGGGCATTGTAGCTAGTGAAATTACTGGGCAAATGAGACTTTATGATCTGATCACTCAGTCTAGTAATCTGATTACTAGACTGGGTGATGTCTCAGGATGACGTGCGCAGTGCAGTGTCACGCGAAACTTTATTGTTTTAAAGTTCCGGGTGACACTGCAACTGTTACGGGCGGCTGTGTCACTTAACATCAGGTGAACGACTTGCTCGACACGTCATTCAATCAAAAAAAAAAAAAAAAAAAGAACAGATTCCAATCACCGAAATTTCATGACATACTAAGCTGGCATCTAAGATGATATTATAATAAGTATAGTTTTATGATGAGTTGATGAGTAATTATTTTGATTTAAAAACCAGCCTGCTGAACAAATTTTGATTAAATTTCTATGGGTTCAATCCACTATGAAATAGAAATCATGTGATTCAACCTGAAAGTTCATGTGGTCCTTAAAAACAAAAATATAGTTTTCGAAATCACTTGAACAGAGTTGAAAGACCTTATTATAAGTCTGTTGATAATACCAGACGAGATGATACAGTGGAACCTTATTAATTAACTTCTCGGAAAGAAGGTGAATTAAAACGCACCCGACCTTAATGTTGAAGGTTATGCTTACAATACCTTTTATGACGAAGATACTCATGACGTAGTTTACGTAAAGAAGTCAAGATCAAGGTATGTGGTGGAAAAGCGGAAAACATCGGCGTAAGATATGTCATAACTTGCAAATCGTGAAACCTTTCTTTATGTAAATAAATAAATATGGTGGATATTTCACACAGCGCCATCTAGCCCCAAACTAAGCATAGCTTGTACTATGGGAACCAGATAACTGATAGAAGTACTTAGATACTTTTTTGTTTGTAAATAAATACATAGAATACAATCATTGACTGTCCTGAATTATTAAAACAATTTAAGCTTAGAGTACCGTTCAGATATCCACGAAAGCCCATAACTCCATTTGCGCCTCCTTTTCGTAGAACTGTATTGGGAGCCAATTCACCTGTGCCCCGCATGTGTCGTTTAGTTAATGAATATAGCGATCTTATAGACATTTTCGGTGACAGCCTTCCAAAATTTAGAATTAAGTTCAACCAAATTATGGCCGGTGCGGCCATAATCTCTCTCTAATTTTTCTTGTTTTCATATATTTATATTGTAGTGGCCTTCTGCAACTACAATTATTATTTTGTTTTGTAAGAGTCCTTTTTGGTTTGCAATGTGGTTAGGTGTATATTAATTGTTTGTTACTTTTTTGCATGCTGTGTTTCCTTTAAATAGACAATGCATTAAGCATAAATGTATGTTTAGTAAGTTATATTTAAAATAGTGTGATTGTCAATAGGAAGCCGAAATAAATAAATAAAATAAAATAAATAAATAAATCATTAAAACACTCAGACATAGAACAAACATCGATGTTCATCACATAAATGTTTGGCCTGGGAATCGAGCCCACAACCTATAGTTCAGAAAGCAGAGCTACTAACAACTGAGCTAACAGGCCAGTCTATGTGAACAAATGACTTGACGAGCTAGTCTTTCACCCGATGTTAAGATTCACGGCCACTCATGACAGTAGCAGTGCCACTCAGAACTCCAAAATCTAGGTAAAGTCTCGCGTGACTCTGCACAGCTCATCCTGAGACATCAGCAGTTCAGCATAGTCTAGATTACGGAGTGAACTCAGCTCATAAAGTCTCATTTGTCCATATCTGTGAAATTGTTGAGGTTATTAATGGTTCACGTTTCGAAGCTAAATTTGTGTAATGATGAGCACATCATTACACAAAAGCTTCGGGCAGGATCGAGAAGGTGGGTACCTAATTACAGTAATAAAGAACATGCATATTTTGTGTACAGTAAGGTACCTAATTACATAGAACGAATGTAGTGTATGCACTTATGTGTTTCTGTTTGTAGATTGCAGAACATTTATTGGGCATTAATCTATCTCCAAATAATAAAATACGAGATCATACGCGCTTACGGAACGAATTCATTATGAGGTCCATGTAGATTTTTGGCATACAGGGCTCAGCGTATGGAGAAATCATTTGCACGATTCAGACTTTCATATAAATTAAGCATTAGTTATCTGTTGAAACACCAATCAACGCCATCTAGAAAACTTTTGGAGCACTATAATTTTTCTCGGCTGATCTAGCGTTGGTTTTAATAAATAAGGAGAATTTTGGTTAGAAAATTAATTATTAAGTCGAACGAACTACCGAACCAAACTACTCTTTAATTATAATGAAATGAGACTTTATCTTCGCTTCTTTATGTCGCGCAAAGAGCTATGGAGAGAGCTATGCTCCGTGTTTCCCTGCGAGATAAGCTCCGGAATGAGGAGATCTGCAGGAGAACTAAAGTGACCGGAGTTAGCAAGTTGAAATGGCAATGGGCAAGCCATATCGCTCGTAGAACAGCTGACAACCGATGGGGAAGAAATTCTCGAATGGCGACCACGAACCGGAAGACGCAGCGTAAGCCGGCCCTCCACTCGGTGGACCGGCGATCTGGTGAAAGCCACGGGGAGCCGATGGATAAAAGAGGCGAGCAGCTGCTCAAAGTGGCGCTCTCTGGGGGAGGCTTATGTTCAGCAGTGGACGTCTTCAGGCGGTTGATGATGATGATGATACTTTATCTTGCTTGATGTCTTATGATGTGGCGCGCTGTGCAGCAGTTCGCGCAAGTTCTGAGTAGCATTGCAACTGTTATGGACTTGGAACAAGAACTAATAGCAGGACAAAAAAAAACAATAATAGTAAATAATAATTGCGGCTTATTTTTGCTCACTTTTTGATTTTGGAGCAGTTTTGAAACTGGTCCAAAACCAATGTGATTACGATTCCGAAAGTGTCCCACTCCCACACCTACTACAAAAATAATATATCTAGCTATTGATAACATAAACCATAAATCGCGCAATAATAATTGATTTATTACTACCACGTAAGTAGATAAGTATTATTATGAATGGCATTTAATTGTTTTTGATTGCTTCCGTGACAGAAGGAAAATTTTTATACTTAGGTACCGTATAATATGGTAGTTAACACTAACTGTAACAATAATATTGAGCCAGCTGTGAGTTCTGATTCTTTATAATAATAAATATATGTATAAATAATGAAAAAAAAAATGGAAAATATATATATATATATGAAATATATGTATAATATATGTATTTAAAAAGTAAGTACTGTGTAGCTTGATAGTTGATTATCCTTTTTACCTGACTTTTAATAAAATAACACTTACTTGGATCTGAATATTTTTTTGTGCTAAAAGGGGTTATGTTTGATAACATTTCACCTCATCGAATTGATGATATTGTAATATGTTATAAGGCAGCCTTTAATCATTATCAATGAGATGCCCATAGGTTGAATAATATAGAAAAATTACTTATTTTTGCTTGTGGGATGAAACCTGCAAACACATTCGCTCTCACTCACTCTTTAAGACCCAAATTACGTTTCTTGCCCGTGTTACTTACTATCATATCAATCCTTAGTAGCAGGTATAGGGTATCTAGGAATACCTCTAGCATCTGTCTCGGCTATAGGTAAATAAATAAAGAAATATAGAATTTAAGTATTCAAAAATTGCCAGTTATTCTGCCGCCAAGCAGTAGTGTGCAAGCACTACTGTGTTCCGGTTTGAAGGGCATTGTAGCTAGTGAAATTATTGGGCAAATGAGACTTTATGATCTGATCACTCAGTCTAGTAATCTGATTATTAGACTGGGTGACGTCTCAGGATGACGTGCGCAGTGCAGTGTCGCGCGAAACTATTGTTTTAAAGTTCCAGGTGACACTGCAACTGTTATGGGCGGCCGTGTCACTTAACATCAGGTGAACGACTAGCTCGTCACGTCATTCAATCACATATATAAAAAAAAAAAAAAAAATTGCAGTAGTAGGAAAGTGTCATACAATAGTTAAGTGACATGCCATAGTTATGAGTCTTATCTATAACACAATATTATAAAAACGAAAGATTTGATTGTTTGTTTGTTTGCATTGAATAGACTCCGAAACTACTGAACCGATTTGAAAAATTCTTTCACTGTTGAGAAGCTACACTATCCCCGGATGACACAGGCTATTTTATATTTTTTAAAATATTGTGGATCTTTACTAAAACTCCAATAATGTAACCCAAGGTGTAAAAAAAATTACCTAAAATATTCTTTACATCGCGTGCGCAGCTAAAACTATTATACCCGTGCGAAGCCGGGGCTAGCCGCTAGTGAAATATAATAGAAGTCATTACAATGGCTACATAGGTACATGTTTATTTGTAGCATCAACTCACCACAAGACTGAGAGAAGTGAGAAGGGTAGTGATCTTCCTTCCCCATCGGTCAGCAAGATCACCGACAAGGAATCCGCAGAAGATCGGAGGGAAGAACGTGACGGACGCCATCCAGGAGATGGTCTCGTCGGAAATGGGTTCTGGCGCTGGCCCATTCGGATCTTGCAGTATCGGGGTCATGGGAGACTGCCAGCCCATCAGCATGCCGAAGTTCAGCACCGGAATTGTGACTAAAAAAAAATGGAAAAGTTAATTGGAAATAAGAAATAACTCAATCAAACAAATCGTTATCCATAAAAACAGATTCTAAGTTTAGATTTTAGACACAGCCATTTAGAAGACAAAGTGCAATTTCTTTTGCATATAGAGAGTTATTAATCCCAGAGTTCTTATTATTAGTATCATGTAATCCTTATAGTTGTAAGAATGCCGGAAATGCAACATTTGACGATCACAAAACTATTGCGTGGCTGCTATCTAAGAAACTGTATCACTCATCTAATCTACTTCAAACATGGAAAATCTAAACCCGTTTTTTATGAGCCGGTAAGTAAGTAAATGAGTTTGCATAGAGTGATATCTGTCACACAGTGCAATATTATTTTACAGAAGATCTTTACGTTGTTCTGAAATACTTCTACACCACTATTATAAAGAGGAAAGATTTGTATTTTTGTGTGTATGTTTATAATGAATAAACTCAAAAATAACCGCGCCGATTTCAAAAATTCTTTCACCATTGGAAAGCTACATTCACCTTAAGTAACATAGGCTACACAACTACACGTGCGAAGCCGGGGCGAGCCGCTAGTAATTAATATGTTGACAAACATACTTATAGTACCTAACCTTGGCTTTGCCAATGATTAGCTAAGTATAACTAAGGAAGTTCCCATATAGCTGCGTATAACTTTATACGAAGACGTTTTTAAGCATCCTTACTAAGACAAGTATCTGTATATACCAAGTGATTAATTTATAGTTACACAGATTAATGATAACAGGCGCAGAGTTGGTGTCTGCTTGATAAAATCAGCTGGGGCTCTCATGATCGGAATCTTGCAAGGGCACGCATGCTTCACTAGAGATAACATTATGACGCTATTAATTATAGTTCAAGATGTGGACCTTGACAAATGAGACTAGCTGCTGATTGTCACTCTGTAGAATCTATACAATCCCATTCTATTATCTATTACTATCATATTATTACAAAAAGCGCAAATACTTGTTCTGTATCTGGGTGTTGTGGGACCAAGGTCCTCGTAGTTCCTGGGTCCCTAGATACAGGGAATCATAGTTCCTGGATCTATGTTTTTGATCGTTGGGCGTTATTATTATTATTATTTGTTATTATTACATCTGGTCGATGCGTCTGCGACGTGTGACCAAAATACTTTTTTTTTTTTTTACATCTGACTTATCTAGCATTTGACCACGCTCTCACCTGATGGAAAGTGACGATGCGATCGAAGGTGTAGCATGCTAGCTAAGTAAGTACCTATTCACTCTTCACTTGAACACGCCCGGGTCATATTTTGCCGGAAACACAGATGCTGGAAGGGCACTCCATTCCTTAGCAGTTCTAATTAAGAACGAAGAATCAAACCGCTTGGTACGAATGGGTGGTATTTCGACCATGAAGGGATGGCGCCTAGCCGAGCGTCTAGAGGTCCGGTAGTGGAATGGTGACGGGGGAATAAGATCGTGCAGTTCTTGTGCTCATTCACCATGGTGCAACCTGTAAAAAACCGACAGACTTGCCACTTTACGTCGATGAGCTAGGCTCTGAAGCCTTTCACCTACCAAAGTGTCGTCGTCAATGAGGTTTTGGCACGCCTTTCTATTGAGTCCAGAGCCTCAAGCTGGTACTTGGCAGACCCGTCCCAGAGGTGGCAGCAGTACTCCATACACGACCGGACCTGTGCTTGATAGAGATTTAGAAGCTGTCCAGGTGTGAAGTACCGCCTTACCTTGGACAAAATGCCAATGCTGGCACTTATTTTGGCTCAACGAATCAGCATTGCAGTTGAACGAGGCAATGCCCCACGGAGTGCACCGTACATGCTAGCAGCATGTTGAGTACGACACCTACTGGCGATGGTAGTGGGCTGGGGCATTTGGTTTGGGCTGTCTATAGGTCATCGTGTAAGTATATACTACCCGCAGATAGCGCACCCAACATGTTGCCAGCATGTTGGGTACACCCTGCGGAGCATTGCCCCGTACAATTGTACATAAGCCTACCTATACCAGATGCTACGGCTTAGTAGTACTTGGTGTTATTGTTGTAGTAAGTTTAAGCAATATACGAACTTTGCCTGTTCAAAAATATGATAATATAATTACTATAGATGCATAGTATTCACTATTACTCAATGTTCTTTAAAGTATCTGGGATTTGCTTATAGTCACTTGTTTTTGTAATATGTAACATAACAAAAACTTTTGTTGTATTTTTGAAGTATTTATGTTTATGTCATTACCATTTTTATGCAGGACGTAGGTACCTACATGTAAAGTGTAGTGTAGTGATTCATATGTGTCGGACTTTTTCCCACACTCATTACCTGTTTTGGTATCGTTTTATTCATCGTTGAGGAGCCAGGCGGCAGTTGCTTTTCAATCATCACCATCATTATCGTGAAAGAATTTTTTGTAAGTACCATCTTTTTCTTTTCTGTATTTTCTTTGATATTAGTTTTTAGTAACCTAAAGTGACCGATATAACGCTTAGAATTAGCAAGTTGAATTTTCAATGGCCACATCGCTCGCAGATAAAATAAAGTTTTCTAAATTCAATTATGTAAGAACAAGATTTTCCCAAAATGTAGCTCTCTGTCTTGTTTTCTTTGCTATCGTCGATTGTGTCTTGACATTAGGTTGCGCTATGCGCTTCTTTTCGGGTTGTTCCTGTTATCCCCCACATTTTCGGCCCCACGGTTATCCCCACGTAGGGGATAACAGGAACATTTATTATTATCGATTTTTATTCCTGTTGTCCCCCACTAATATGTCATATTCAAAATTATAATATGGTAAAAAAACAATAGATATAGTTACATTACTATTAAGTTATAGTAAAATCACACTTCACACTCTTATATAAAGTTTATTTAAACACCTAGATAGATAGATAGAGATGTATGGTTGACACAACTATTGATATCGGCCGTCAGGCGTGGTGGGTAAAAACCAAGTATGGGTGACGTGACCACCAGAAAAATCTAACATCATCAGGAAGTCGTCTCCGAGATGGAACTGCTCAATGGCTCTCTGAAACTACAAGTCGGATAGGTATCCTGTTTGAACTAAAGTTGTAGAAAACCCTGGGACGCTTCCAGAGAAATAAAAAAAACTAGGGTTGCCATACAGAAAAAAAAACCATACAAAATTGAAACGATTATAAATCGGAAACGGTAAGAGGTAGGTGGGAGGTGTTCGACCAAATGTCATAAGGAACGATGGGGGCTTTCCAATAGTGGTCGTGAAAATCCAAGATGGCAGATTCAAGATGGCGGCCGTTATGAAAGTTGGTCCGATCCGCCTGATTTTTTGCATCGGGTGGTTTTTGAGGCCCCTGACTCCATATTTGAGAAAAAAATTGGATTCCGCCATTTTTAGAGATGGCCGATACATTTTTTTTCACATTTTCAATGCATTGTTTCTCGATAGCTATGAGAAATTTTGACCTCTTTTTAAATTCGTATAGAGGAGGAAGTTCGAAGTTCAAAAAAATTAAAGACCTGGTCTTTCAACCTTCCGTCATTCGGACAGTCAACGGCCTGGCTAAATCATACAAGATAGGTCATGTGCGTTTTAAGGCAGTCATAGCAAACCTTGGGATAATTTTGGAGAGAATGAAAATAATTCAAAATGGCGGAAAAAAAATCTGCCATACAAATTTTTACCATAAATGACGGCGAAACTAAGACACTTTAGTATAAAGAGCTCAAACTAATATTGTTTGGAGGCCGGAGAGGAAGCTTGCAAAAATTTTTTTTAAATAGCGGAAATTTTGGCCGCTGCGGGAAAAAATGTTTTTCCGATTTGGATGAAAATCAATATCTGGGGGTCACCAAGGATGCTGATCAACATTCTGAAAAATAAATTTTGACATACAAAGGTACTTTTATCGAAATATCAACTTTGCTTCTCTGTGCCTCCGTTGCGAGCGCTTTAGGGAAGTTGTTTCTGGGGATCGAGAATTAATGTTATAAGGGTCAAAATGCAATCTTATATGGTTTAGCCAGGCCGTTGACTGTCTGAATGACGGAAGATCGGAAGACCAGGTCTTCAATTTTTTTGAACTTCGAACTTCCTCCTCTATACGAATTTTAAAAAAGGTCAAAATTTCTCATAGCTATCGAGAAACAATGCATTGAAAATGTGAAAAAAAATGTATCGCCAATCTTTAAAAATGGCGGAATCCAATTTTTTTTCAAATTTGGAGTCAGGGGTCTCAAAAACCACCAGATGCAAAAAATCAGGCGGATCGGACCAACTTTCATAACGGCCGCCATCTTGAATCTGCCATCTTGGATTTTCACGACCACTATCGGAAAGCCACCATCGTTCCTTATGACATTTGGTCGAACACCTCCCACCTACCTCTTACCATTTCCGATTTATAAGCATTTCAATTTTGTATGGATTTTTTTTTCTGTATGGCAACCCTAGTTTTTTTTTATTTCTCTGGAAGCGTCCTAGGGTTTTCTACAACTTTAGTTCAAACAGGATACCTATCCGACTTGTAGTTTCAGAGAGCCATTGAGCAGTTCCATCTCGGAGACGACTTCCTGATGATGTTAGATTTTTCTGGTGGTCACGTCACCCATACTTGGTTTTTACCCATCACGCCTGACGGCCGATATCAATAGTTGTGTCAACAATACATCTCTATCTATCTATCTATCTAGGTGTTTAAATAAACTTTATATAAGAGTGTGAAGTGTGATTTTACTATAACATAATAGTAATGTAACTATATCTATTGTTTTTTTACCATATTATAATATTGAATATGACTTATATTAGTGAGGGACAACAGGAATAAAAATCTATAATAATAAATGTTCCTGTTATCCCCCACGTGGGGATAACAGGAATTTTATTCCTGATATCCCCCATGGGGCCGTAAATGTGGGGGATAACAGGAACAACCCTTCTTTTCGGCACGAGTAGGACGTCTCTATTGGGGGGCGAAGCGTATTTTTTTCGTGCTCTGTGAGCAAAGCATACCATAACTCACTTTAGTCGTAAAACATACAAGCATCAAACCGTAATATAAATCAACATAACAACGTCACGCATTGACAAACTGAGAAACGATCGTGTATAAAATCGTTATTGGTTTTTTATCCACGTCTCGTTTCCTACTGTAGTTATTATAATTTATTCTATGCTATTGTGTTCTACGTTGATTTGGGCTTGGAAACTTTGTCATTCACGATCATGAATATGTATTTTAGTTGATAGACTGGTATAAAAACTGGATATTTGTTTTTGGTTTATTTATTAATTACGATGTATGGTGATTTCATAAACTTATAGATAATAAATAATAATAATAAATAAAATTGTGTGGACATTTCACACAGCATCATCTAGCCCCAAAATAAGCATAGCTTGTAATTTCTAATTTGTAATTGTAATTGCTTGTTGTAAAGGGTCTTTCAACAAGGACGGGCCGATGTTGAAATTGAATAAAATATGCTGTGTGTGAGATATAAACGTTCAAAATATTAGAGTGAGAAAGGAGTGAGTGTGTAGAGAAAGTTAAAATTGAACCACTCGGATCCGTGCCATTCGAAGCCACGGCAGACATTTAAACGATGTCATATTTCATAAATAATGGCATATAATAGGCCTTTCAAATAAAAAAAAAAATTACGTTCATATCTCACGCATAGCTTGTTTTATTCAACTTCAACATCGACCCGTCCTTGTTGAAAGACCCCTTACTATGGGAACTAGATAACTGGTAGAATACTTAGATACTTTTTGTTTGTAAATACAAACATAGAATACAATATAACACACAGAACAAACAACTAAACACACAAATGTTTATCCCGGGTGAGAATCGAACCCACAGCCGTTCAGAAGGCAGAGCTACTACCAACTGAGCTATCAGGCCAGTCTGTCCTAGATAGTAGAATGGCTGGTAAATTCTGTGCATTTTCTTGCGAGTTTTACTGGTTCTCTGGTCCCTTTATCTTAGGTTCCGATGTATTTAAGCACCTCGGTGGCACTCAAAAACCTTCGCTTCTCAACGAATAATGTCTACGAGTGATAACTTGACAAGCCAGCAGTAGACTGCCGAGAGAATAGGTACTTTCTGTCTACGAGTCTGCCTAATAGCTAGATACCAAAGTTACTCTTTGAGCTGTCTGTCTTTTGCAGATAACCTAAGGCTAATGTTTAACCACTATTTACTATTGAATGACTCATCAAGTCATTACATTAGCTGCTTAGGAATTCGTGGGTTATTATTTGTACCGAGAACTATAACTGTTCCTCGGTAAAAAATAACAATGTTATCCATAAAACATTTGATCACAACCAAGATTCTTATCACATGCATTCTGTAGGCAAAAGAATAAGGTGAACGCATGCTTTGATAAGCGCCCCACAAGATTGCTAGTAAGTATGTTTTTTCTTGTGACATAAAATAATCTACCAATACTTCTTCAAAGCCAAGTCTAATGAGCTTTCAAGCTTTTGAATCGAAATAGGTGATGTATAACATCTAAGGCTTTGTCCTCAGGAACTGACCTGACTGACTGATAGACAACATGCCAACGCTGGACTCAAATAGGTAGGTACTTATATATTTGGATGGTGTCTTCGTTTTACAAAGTAGAGGCGTACCAACTCAAAAGGTTTTTCGAAAATTCAACCTCCTAAGGCTCAAAAGTGACGTTCAAGACAGTCCGCCTCAGAGTGCCAACATGGAAGTGGAAAAATGACAAGAATGTAAAACGACAAGGTTGCAAAATGTCATAGTTGTAAAATGACAAGGTTGTAAAACGACTAGGTTGCAAAATGACTTGGTTGTAAACTGACATGGTTGTAAACTGAAAAGGTTGTAAAATGACATAAGTAGTTGTAAAATGACAAGGTTGTAAAACGACTAGGTTGAAATATGACATTGACATGATTGTAAACTGAAAAGGTTGTAAAATTACATAAGTAGTTGTAAAATGACAAGGTTGTAAAACGACTAGGTTGCAAAATGACTTGGTCGTAAAATGACATGATGGAAACTGAAAAGGTTGTAAAATGACATGGTTGTAAAATGACACATCTGTCAATATGAAATCTGACAAAATGTGAATTAGTAATACGGGAGATACTATTATTGTTCGTATTACAATTACTATTGTTCACAGATCTGTACCTGCTATTGTTATTACCAAGAGTAAAAAAGAATTCCGTATAATTACTGAGATTGTATAAAGAAACGTGATTGAAACCGAGGGTTGTCATCTCAAGTAGTAGTATAATAATATATACCTGTGTACCTGTACAGTATTATTATTATCTGTGCCTGTGATAGCTAATGACTTCCAGCACTATCGTGTTAACGGCTGTCTCGTTGAAGTTTTACTTCCGGCAGGGCGACTGCCATACAACTTGGTAAAAACTGGTGTCTAAGCAGACTCGATTAATCTCACTCTAATCAATCAGATGAAATCATCAAAGTAATATCGAACATGAATGTGGAACACCCGTCGAATAAATTACGATTGTGTAATGCATTGATCACGTAAGATTCTGGATTACTAATGATTTATTTCTCTGCATAGGCCCTATAGAGAAATCTACTATAATATAGGGAGTACGTTGACCACTGTTGTTTTTCCCATTTACTATGTAGATAGATAGATAGATAGATAGATAGATAAACTCTTTATTGAAACACACAAATTAAAAACTAAGTGAACAAAATTTAACAAAAGTGTATCAATGGTCGGTCTTATCGCTCAAAGCGATCTCTTTCAGACAACCTTGCACGGAAAGGAATAACGTAAAAATATATGGACGGTGGTTTCCCCAAAAAGCTGTTCATAAACGTACATTATACATATTCATAATAGACATACCTACTATATACTTATATCAATTCTTCTTGCGTGTCAATGGGCAACAACGTAAAATGTACCTTAAACAAATAATGACCAAAATTTACTCCGTCGTCCGTGGCTTCAAGAAGGTCGTCGCTTGTGCAGGTGGTAAGACACGAGGGACACACAGGCAAGTGGGACATTGTTTGGATGGCGGCCCCGCAGTCGCATAGAGTTTTATCAATGAAAATAAATAAATATTATACTTCTAAATTATTTAGATAATTATAGGAATAAAAAGAGCTAAGTAGACAATAGTAATCTGATAGCTAGAGCGAAAGATAGAACTGTTTAACACGATCTTTAAAAATGTTCAACGAAGGTGCTTGCTTAATATCAGGTGGTGTGTGCTTGCTGTAGTAGATAGCACCTAGGTTAGTTAGTTTTGTGGTTTACCATACACCACAAAAATCACAGAAGTTGTGCGCAGTGACTACATAATATATTCTTTACATAACAAAAGCCACTTTGTAACGAAAAAAACACTTTGTTGTACACAACTAAACAAGTGTTCTACTTTGCAAAATCAGATTATTTTCAATGTAAAGGAAAAATTTAATGTTGCCCACTACCACAGTGGGCAGGCCACATCGCTCGTAGAACTGACAACTGATGGGGAAGAAAGGTTCTCGAGTGGTGACCATGAACTGGAAGACGCAGCGTAGGCCGGCCACGCACTAGGTGGACCGATGACCTGGTCAGAACCGCGGGGAGCCGATGAAAGCAGGAAGCAAGCAGCCGCTCAAAGTGGCGCTCTTTGGGGCAGGCCTATGTTCAGCAGTGGACGTCTTCAGGCTGATGATGATGATGAAAGGAAAAATTTGAATCATCACAAGCGGAGAGTTTGCCATATACTCGAGTCGCCATCTCGTTGTTCTGAGATCTGATCATTCTGAGATCTTGTAGTTCTGAAATCTCGTCATTCTGAGACCTAGTCAATCTGCCATTTCGTCATCCTATACGATTTTTTTTATTGATTGATAGGATTGCGTTTGACCACTATATCACCTGGTGGGAAGTGACGATGCGGTCTAGGATGTAACACGCTTGCCTAGAACCTTGATCTTGTCATTCTGAGTTCTTGGTGTTCATGAGGCGGACACGTCACGTAGTCATAATAATATGTTGATTTTATTTAATGTGGCTTTGGGGTTAACGGGAATCCAAGAGCCCATTGTTTGTTTTGGCCATTGTGTTAGCAATTGGATGTTGGGCATCTTCCACCTTTTCAACCAATTTAAGAGGTAGAGATAGCTTTAGAAAGACGATCTTTGGTTCCTTCTCTTTACAGACCTCTCAAAATGTCTTCTGTCTCTTTCATCAACCACGAACCTTTAGGTTGTTTCTGATAAGGCAGTACGAAAATAAAGCCATCGTCATAACTTATTAGAGTAGCAGGTTTTTTTTGCTGGACCTCATAAAGGAAGCTAACGGAAACAACCCGTTTTTCAGTACTTTACTTGCGGTAAGTCCAATATTGCTTTGGATAGCCGATCTTTGCTTTCTTCTCTTCACATACCAAAACCTCTGAAAAATGTTGTCATTTGAATTTAGAACCAGGCTCATTCATCAACCACAAACCTTTAGATAGATTCCGATAAGGCAATTCGAAAATAAAGCCATCGCCATTAATGTTTTGCAATGCTGCATAGAATTCAAGACACGTTTGCCCTCGCAGGCTGTTGTTGCGCAACGTCGGGTGTGGGAGACGGATGATGTGGTTTTCGTCTAATTTTTTTTGCATTTTGTGATTTTGGTACTTACCTATCATCATGATTGTTTGATTAATCAAACAATCATGATGATGGTCTTTAAAGACCTATTCACTTTGGCCTTGGAGACACTTAGGTTAAGGGGGTATTACATTTGGCTGGATTTAGACAAGCTAAATCAATATACATTGCTGGCTTGGTGTTACTTCCATCCAATACCCTTACCAACAATGTAAATCGAATTAGTCATTTAGCCTCGCTGAATTTAGTCTAATGTAATTGCAAACGAAATATGCAGTCAGATAATATAGGTAGGTACAAGGTACAACATAGTCTTACATAAGGTAGTATTTAATCGCTAATATCCAAAAAACGGAAGAAACACGATCCATCTCGCTGCGCATGATTTAATATTGAGCTAGGGTTGTCAACTGTTCTAATCACTGCCCTAGATAGAAGATAAAGTGGACAGTTGACCAATTAAAACCGGTAGGTTGCGGGTAAAGCAGCGGGGTGGCGATGGGGCTAGTCTAATTTTACATAACAAATGAAATTGGTTTTCCAATCGCCATTTGGTATTATACTATTCACCTGAAAAGATGTTGTGTGTAATGTTAATGTTTGTGATATTTTTTATCCTATCTTTTTCTTTTAACTTTGGTGCAAGAGACAGCCCTACGTATCTCGTCACTGGATTATTCTGTCACTAGTATAAAAATAGTAGACGATCACTGGCCTGATTGTGAGAGAGATGAAAACTGCTAAAAAGGCTAAATATTGATCAGGTAATCTTTAAAATAAGTATATGTAAGTAAGACTTAGACAACAGGTAGGTAGATGGTGACAGTAACTTAATAACAATCGATCATTCGCAGCTGGGACGAATTTGTTTAGATTTTGTGACCCGAAAATAATTAAAATCCCATATATCGCTAATTATATTTCAAGTATTTCAATTTATTCTTAAAAATGTTGACTGGTACTATTTTAATTAGGTCTACCTATGATGTTTTATAAGACTGTGTGTGAATTTTATTACTTATAAATTGTAAAATATCGACCCAACTCTCATTTTATTATTATTTTCTCTTCTCTCTCTTTTTTAATTTTTCTTCTATGATATAATATATAGATAATGATAATAATGATACAATCTCCAACTACCTACATCAAAACCTCACTGATATAAACAAAATAAACAACTAAATTAATGATGTAGATACTTTTCTGTTTTGTTATGTAGACCTACTCAAATACAGCGGCTTGAACTCGGCTCACCTCAGGGTCTGTCATTTACTGAACTTAGGTAGGTAGGCACTCTAACTGCATACTTAGGGTTTCCATAATTTTCATTATACGAGGACAAGAGAGAAAGCGTTTGGGGATGTGGAAAAATTATGGGTAGGTATCTATCTACCTACCTACTAAAAAAAACAAAACCCAGAAATACCAGACCAATGATTCCCAAGGCAGGTAAAAGTAAGGCAAGCATTCGATCGTAAAAAAAATATTTAGTGTTTCCTTGAATACCTATATTTGAAATTCTAAATGCACAGAAACTTTGAAATAATATTTCTACTTACATAATATTTTTATATTTTTTACAAAGCTTCTATGCACGTAGGCATATAAGAAAATCCTTAGTTATGGACCAGTACAATAATATAAGGGTTCAATTTGGGTAATTTTATAAATAGTCCGGCGATAACCCGGTCATATGCCAACCCTTTCACGCGAGGCAGAAACTTGTTTTAGGTCTTAAACCTTGCATGCATCTCATAATACATTTACAGACAAAAGTGAAAAAGAAAAACTGAATTTTATCCACTTTTCCGCTGCCGTGGCTTTGGCATTTCTCATATAGACGGAGAGTGATGAATAATTGTACTCAATCTGAAACCTTTCTGAGTGTTAGATCAAAGTGGGTAATAATTGACCTTCCATTAGAGAAAGAGTAATAGTTTGTAATGTACCAAGGGACCTTACCGTTCCTTTTATCACGATTAATTCAAACGACGACCTAAAGTGTGTGCAACAGAGGTACAAATTTTATTGTAGCGAGCGATTCGTTTTAGGTCATCATTTGAATTGCGCTAAAAGGTGACTAAGAGGCGGTGGTAAGTCCCCAGGCCTTTTCTTAGAAACAGTCTAATGGGCTCTGCCCTTTTCTTACATGCACTGAGACAGTGTAAGTCCTTATCTTTAGAGACAGAGTAGTTGGCTGTAGTCGGTTTCTTCGCGATATTTCCTTTACAGGTTTTGAGTGATGCATAGCGAATTCATTAGATGATTGCTAAAGGGCAAACAGTTTCGTAGTCTACCTCTTGTTTAGGTAAAATGCTTACAACTCGCTCTTAGGGTATCTTGCTCAAAACGTCCTGGTGAATCGATTCAAAAAATCGGTAGATCGTATGGCCATGAATCGAATGATATTTTTGGAAGATCAATTCAGACAGGGCATTTCTATAACGAAGACAAGATTTTATCTCGGTGGGTGCATGTTGTGTTGTAGCTAGGTGCTACCATTAGGCCTCCGCCATCGTTGTAGGCACCTAATACAGTTTTATAGGTCTATCTCCGTCAAACAATGAATTATAATTAATTATGGATGAGCTCATTGTTTTAACTGGGCCCTTTCATTATCTTTTATTGCACGATTGACACCAATGGATTGCTTAAAAATGCTGAGTCTGTACATATAAGCTGCCTATTTTGTCTTTTAGAACGAGTAGATAACCTTATACCACTAATTAGAGAAAAACAATCGGTTACTCTTTACTATCAGATAGGTATTTCTACTGAGAAATTGTCTTTACGTTACGAGGTTATATCCATTCCATACTCAGTTGAAATGACAATGGGCAGGCGACATCACTCGTAGAACCGACAATGACAAGCGATGGGGAAGAAAGGTTCTCGAGTGGCGACCACGAACCGGAAGATGCAGCGTAGGTCGCCCCCACTAGGTGGACCGACGATCTGATGAAAACCACGGCGAGCCGATGGATGCAGGAGGCGAGCAGTGCTCAAAGTGGCGCTCTGTGGGGGAGGCCTATGTTCAGCAGCAGACGTCTTCAGGCTATTGATGATGATGATAATGATGATTTGCTACTTTCTTTGGCTTAAGTAACCAATTAGAATATGAAAAATAAACTATTTTACTTACATTATTATACCTATAGCTCTCAAACGCATTTCCCCAGTAGCTGACATAAATCAAAATGCTTATAGATAATTAGATACACGTCTCTATGAAAATCCAACCTCAAAAGTGTCCCCGCGCCTATGCTTACTTATACAGATATACCTCTCCAGCTAATATGAAATAGTCCACAAGCGGTTGTTTCATTTTAATAAAAAATCATAGCGCGCTGTAATAGCGTTGTAAAACAATAATGTGAGTTACATCACTTTCATTAGGCACAGTCACACGCGTCTGAGAGCAAAAACAAGGCATATGCCTTCTTTTAACGGTGCCGTTTTGGAGGTGGCGATCGCGGATCTGCCCTTCCACCCCGTCGTCGCCGCCCAAGACACGTCTTGAGCGATCCGGATGATCCTATAGCAGCCGTTGTGTCGGCTGCGCTAGGATCACCGGATCAGTCTAGCCCTTCTGGCTCAGGTACCGCTTTCGGCACCGGTATAGGATACCAGCGCAACACAATCAGACACCGACCCCGCCGGCGAGGTCGACGTACCCCCCGTAGGTTAGCTAGAACGGTCGCGACTTTCCATAGGGTCCACTCTTCCAGTGGACGTAGCCTTCTCGATCCTCTTATCCCGGCAACGGCCCAAGCCGAGGCTCGCACCCCAGGGGTGCCCTTGTGCTAGTTGCCTCCCACTTTTGACGGTTGGGCGCCTTAAGCGCCTGCCCTCCCGCCCGGTGACGCTGTAAAGGTCGGTAGAGACCAACAGCATTAGCCCGTTCAAAAAAAAAAAAAAAAAAAAAAAAAAAAAGCGGATCTGCCCTATATTGCATCGCTGGTTAACGATAAATATAAGTAAGTATGGAAATGGAATGTTGTTACAGAATTTTATCGCCTATAATACCGGTAGTATAAGTTTATAAACATCTAACGCCTTCCACTGAAAGTTGCACCATAGTCTTCAACACAAAGAATTTCTTTACGTCATTTTTCAGTGCATTTGCTAGTGTTGTTTTTTTATTATACCTTGGCTTGATTTTTTTTGCTTCGACGGTAATTGCTTTGATGACTAATCTAATGTTTGGGAACCTTTGAAGGGCAAACATCATTTTGTAATACCTCCACAAAAAGTTTTTAAGATTATAAATAAATAAATTAGAATAAATAATACAATAAGGTTTTGATTTTTAAAAGATTTTAGTTAATACATAATTTCGATTAGTCACTTTTAGAATTTCTAATGTAATCGTAACTTTTTAATACCTATTCATGAATTAACAATGAAGTCAGTGCTCTAAACAAAATAAAAATTATAACTTACCCATAAATGCCATAAAAAATTGGTTGGCGATGCCGCCATTTTGAATCCGAGCGAGCCATCGCGCCGGAAATACTAGCATACTGCGGAGTGTTACTTCCGGTCAATCGAGTGTCTCAGTGACGCATGTTCTTGAACCTTGATGGTGTCTGGGGAAAAATAGAGGTCGTTTAATGCCTTGTTATCATGATTTCGTATTCTAAATGGTAGATGTTAGTCATGTTAGTTGAGATTCACTAACTTCCTTGTTCCTTTTTATGTGTATGGGAATAACTTGAATATAATATTTTTTTACTCAATGCTCTACTTAAAACAAGGTCTTATTAAAAAAAGTCTCTAAAACGTTAAATAGCTAGAAGTTAGCGATAAGTGATGAGCGGCTGTATCGACACGCCATTCATTTTCATTACAATAGATTGTAAAGAAAATTCAATTATTTTTTATGCAGTGAAACGTAATTTCTTTTGAGAAATAAAACTGAAAGAAAATTTAAATTGCATCAATTGCTAACTATTTACCGCCTGACTGTACTGACACTGAGGTGTTAGATGGTCGTGTTGTACCCAATCTGTCACAGCTTACCACTAAACTTTGTCACAGTGTGTATAATATAGTGTAGTTACGGTGTAAAATATGGCCGGGATTCCACTTGCAAGAAGTGTCCGACCATCTGTAACTTGAATCAGATTGTAGCTTGAAAGTGTAAACTATTGTGGTTTACACTTTTCACTAGTTTACATTTGCAAGAAAAGCGAGCAGAGCAGAAAGCGATCGAGCACCAGATCACCTTCTGTCGGACAACCGATGAACTAAAAAGTGCATTATTTTGTTTCCATCTATTGCTGTTCTGTTGCTAGTGGCGCTAGTATCAAAGGCCAAAGTGCATTCAGCGACAAGCGAGTAACATGCGGGCGATATACAATTTCCAGTGACATCTTGCGACCGATTGCTAAGTGTTTGCTGTCGCTTTGCTACTGCTGTTGCTTTGCTACTGTTGTAACTTTTACATAATACGGGCGCGGCTGTCCTATTAGACAGTCATGCTCCAGACCATAAACAAGGCAGCGTGCCCAACATGCTGAGCCATTGTTAATGTGCTGGAACATTTGGAGTGTAAAATCAGTGAGTTTGGCCATCTCCATTACAATATTTTAAACGATTTTAAATTACTTTGATAGTCAATGCACGTGTCAATTTAACACTTTGCTTAGTTAAGTAATCGTCAAGTGTTATGTGGCTACAGCTTTTGTACCAATTGCATGCCTTTGCAAAGCTTTATCAAGGTCTATCCGCACCTATTGCGTTTAATAGGTAGATACTTTGTTTGCCGTTCACCTGTCATTGAGAAAACTAGTGCTACAAGTTCAGCGCGACCAGGCACGCCACAGGTACTTCATTCATGCAACCACGGGATTTTTTTTTTTAAAGGCCGCGCCATATTTTTTTCAGACTTTGTACTGGGTTTATATAGGAAAAAGAAAAGGGCTGTTTTTAGGGTTTTCTCAGCAATTATTCAAAGTTTTCTCATCTTTTAAACCTTCCCTAGACCTCCACGAACATTACAAGACCAAGATAAGATAAATCTGTTCAGCTGTTCTCGAGTTTTAGTGAGACTAACGAACAGCAATTGATTTTTTTTTGATTTTTTTTTTATTTAATAATTTTATACTTATTCCACCTATGTACACTATGGAAGCAATAAAATATCTGAATCTGAATCTGAATCTGATATATATAGATGTTGATTTGCATCCCCACAATATTTACAAAGGTGATCTACACACACTACGGGCACTTCATCATCATCCTCTTTGCCTTTTCCCATTTATTATTGGGGTCGGCTACATATTATAACATCTCACTTAAGAGTTACTAACAAAACAAAACAAAATGAAAAAAATAAAAATTAAAAAAAAAACTTGTCAAACTCTCCACAATGTTCCAAACTTGTTCTATAGAATTCAAAAAAGCCTGAGCCAGACATGCAGGTGCAAAATACCGTGAGACCTTACTTCTGACGTTCAAAATTTTTATTGCAACGAGATAAGATCGGCTTTTGAATGACAAAGCTGATAATAAAAAAGTATGTAAACATTCAAATTAACGTCAAGTTTGCATTGTGGTTCGGTGACAAGGGTTCTGTCGCATTGACATTTCTGTGAGTAATCATTAGAGCTATTCTTCTTCTCGTGTAGGCAAGTGGTCCCTGGTGTCAGAATTTTTAGGCCGCCCAAAGGCTATGATTACCTCTAATAATATCATGCATGTTACTTTGATTGTAAAGCAATAGGAGACATTTAATTCCTATTTTGATAACATAATCTGCGTATTGAAACTGTCAAATCCATACGTGTTTCTATCGGTTGCAATTAAGTTACATCGTTGCCTAGCTGGTTTATGTAATTTAAGTAAAAGTTCTACTAATTTTCTTAAAATGGTAGTAAAAGGTGTAGAAATACCGCTATTATTTGACTTGATTGTTTTTATTTTAGGTATCTAAGTTTGGGACTAGATTGCGCTGTGTAAAATGTCCGCACATATTTAATTATTTTATTTTATTTATTTAGAAAATATTCTTTGGCGGTGGCCGTGACGCTTAACATCAGGTGAACTACCAGCTTGTCACGTCACGCTATTTGTTTACATAAAAATCTTGTCAATGGATTAAAATAGGTTTATGGTTCCTTCCTACGAACAAGGAACCCTAAAAAGGCTGATAAACGAGTACAATAGGAAGAACATTACATGGTTTTTTCCAACATGTTGTCAACAAAGCAACGGAATGTTACTAACTAAATAAATATTTTACTGCGACTTATAATTTTGCGGTAGATAGATACAGTATTTTTTAAATTCAAGTCAAAGCCACAGAATAGATGTATAGTACTAGGCCAAAGCGGGGATGAGCCAGGGGCCGCGCGGCAGGGGTTGTCTAAGATAAAATGGTTCCAACGCGCAATAGTTTAGGTAATTTATTATTACATAGAACATAATGGGTATTTTAAAAATCTACTATACATAAGCCCTCCATTTTATT
Organism: Ennomos quercinarius; assembly: GCA_910589525.2. Taxonomy (NCBI): domain Eukaryota; kingdom Metazoa; phylum Arthropoda; class Insecta; order Lepidoptera; family Geometridae; genus Ennomos; species Ennomos quercinarius. Next base: position 8,274,990 of record OU342510.1, read on the forward strand.
TAGTTCAACTACTACACAAAGTTTCATGAATTTATTCAAAGTATTCATTGAATAATCGCTGTTTATTTGTACAGTTTGTAGGTAACTTTGTAATTTTTTTCTATCGAGAAAAGTTTATTAATTCGTGTTTTCACTATACATTTGCAGTAGCATTAGTCCTGAACTTTACCATATATTAATTTCAAAGTCATTGTTGTAATATTGTTGACAGGACACTGCCTCATGCTAAGCCATTTTAAGCATTTTGGCGTTGTATTGGCTCTTAAAGCTTTTATTTAATTCTGTAATGTAGCGCTTATAACGTACCTCGACTAGCAGTGTTGCCACCTTAGTGGTTTTACCACTAGAACTGGTGGTTTCGACCCTTCGTTTAGTGGCGAAAAATTGCGTTTAGTGGCTGGTGGTTTTTTCTAGTGGCGGTGGTGTGGTGTGTTGTGTGTTTTATGTATTAGTTCTAATCAAACAAAGAAATCGGTACTAAGAATCGTATCAATCGGAAACCAACGATGACGAAATTACAGACAAAAATTATTCATCAGCCGTTGTTTTTTTTAAATTAGGTATTAACTTTCGCGATTCAAGTTATTGAAATCGCATGAAGTCAGACCCAAGGATTTCTCAACAAAAATGTACCTACTTACTACTACTACTATCTATACTTACAATAAAACTGTAACAGGTCCAATTCTGTACATTGAAGATATTTTGCAAATTTTTTTGGGGGGTTCCCAAGTTCATATTACGAGGTAGGCTACAGAATATTTTAACCCTGAAATCCAGCACGGTTTCCTAGGGAGAGAAATTGAGGATGATAATTATTAATTATGTACTTAGTTGTAATTCTTTAACGCGTGGACCGATTTTTTTTTGTTAGATAGGGGTACATTAAATATTGTTCCGTAAATATTTCGGGGTTGTCGATTGTGTGGTTCTAAAATTACAGACATGCAACCTTCAGTATTAGGTCCAAAGCCACTCCTATCCACCTCCTGTACTATGGGAAAGAGAGAAGGGATGAAGGTGAAGGCGCCGTTCGATCCATTCATCCTATTCCCTTATCTTTTTCCTTCTCTCTTTCTTTACACTGAGATAAGGCGTTAGACTAATTAACCCGTGCGAAGCCGGGGTGGTTCAGCTAGTTGGTAATATGGCGGTGGAATTCCATGGCATTAGTTGTTGTCAAATAATGTAGTTTTAGTTTGAACAGAGTAGCTCAAATTACCTAATCATAGAGCCGCATTTAGCGCAACATAGTGTGAAAATGGCTTAGTTAAAAAATGGAAAGATGGATTAGAAAATGGCAAAGTTGTTTTTGTGAATACGGTTGATCATCTAAGCTCAAAGGCTCTAATGTAGGTAAGCGTAAGTTTCGATTTTGATAAAAATTACGGGAAAGGAATAAGTTGTTTCAAACACTAATATTTCTGAGCAGTGACAGATTCAGGGGGTTTGTGGTCAAGCTGAACACACAAGAATTTGAGTTCTTCCTAAATTTATTTTGCCAAATTCTGTCTGGGTGTTATTGAAAAATTTTTCACGCTCGCTCCGCTCGCGCTTTACAATTTAGTTGATTCTTATGTGCCTTGTGTTACAGTAGTGTTCATTTCTACATATACTATTTCTATGGCATTGATTACCTAGGTGAATTTTCGCACTCGCTGCGCTAGCACTGTCGTTTCAGAAACTTGGACCAACCAGGATTTTTATTTTATTTGGATAACCAGGATTTGGTGTAGGTTACCAATTTCTGAATCCACGCCTGTCGTGAGGTCTACTGTTCGCAGAACTACTAGTTGCAGTTGGTTTGCAAGCATTTGACCACTGTCTCGCCTGATGTTAAGCAATGACATGTCCTACGATGGGGTATTACATGCCTGGAACTACAAGATACGTGGTCAGAGATCACTCGAAACTCACATTGACTTGTTGATTCTAATAATTTTATGCTTATTTACTGATTACAATTGCTATTATACATTATGTTCTTTCGTAAAAACTGGTAAAAACTGGTAAAAACTAATAAAAATTAGTTTAGTGGAAAATTTAGCGAAATCGAAAATAGGGCCGTTTTTGTTAGTGGTTTTCTGGTGGTTTTAAAAGTAGAATCTGGTGGAGAGCTAGTTAAACCGTTGGCAACACTGTCGACTAGCCGTTTCTAACCAATCGGTAGAGTAAGCAACGTTCGCTGCGGTCACTACTATGATGGGTGAACGCTACAGCAAAAAGTGGTATTTAAACTGAGCGCTACCGTGCTTCGGAGGGCACGTTGTCGGTTCCGGCTTTGTCTTAAGACAATAGTCGTTAAGCCAAGCCAGAAGCCTTTGGGCGGCCTAAAATTTCTGACACCAGGGCTGATCACTTGCCTACACGAGAAGGAGGAGCTGTACTTTTATGCATCAAAATAGGGTAGGCCCTATTTATTTTTATTTATTCTGATAAATAAATATAAATACGTGTGGACATTTCACACAGCGCCATCTAATCATCGAGATTATTACAAAACGAAATAAATAAAGCAGATAAAAGAATTCACTCTAAATTAAAAGAAACAAAAATAGCCAGAAGTATAAAAACGTACCTTTCACTTCGTTGCGTTGTCGTTTCTAAAACCTGTATAAAATTTTATCAAATTCCACTTAAATAAAATTAATTACTTCTTTTATAATTCACATTATAGATTAAATAAGTTTTTTGGTACCAACGATCACGAATTCACTAACACTATGCAAAAATCGTAAACTTTCACTTTCGATGATTTTTTGCAATATAACTTTTTTACAGTTCAAAAACACAACATAACTTCAAATTCTGAATTAAAAAATAGGCGATTTTTTTACAATAAATTTTTTTTTCTGTAAAACCGGCCTTGTGCTGAGATCGAATATTGTTTTACGCGGGAACAAAATGCGATCGTGCGTCTGCCTCAAGCAATCCGCTTGCGTTTACTAAGCGCGGTCGTCTTTCCTTCCCGCTTTTAAACGACTTTAAAATTGTCCTCAAAGATGATCTTTTTCATAGTTTTTAAAGTTCCGTACCTGTATGGGACCCTAAAAATGTTGTGCCTTGGCAGGTGGCTGTCCCTCCAGGTCCGTCCGGCCCATTGACCTAGGTATAGGTAAAGGGCTTCTACTATATCTTTTGCATCGATATAGGTAGGTAGTCGGGTAATATTTTCAGAATCATACACCATTTCAAATTAAAATTTCGAATTTAGCACCATGTCAAACCTACCGTGGTTTTTTGGTGCGACATTTGTATACCGTCCTGTAATTTTGTTTCTAATAAATGAAAAAAAAACACATTTTTTTAATACCTACATGTAATTTTCTAATATTTGTTCAACCGAAATAATAATGTATGAGCTGAACGTGTTTGATTTGATTACAGTATAATATAGGTACTATAATCAAATCAAATCAATGCTGGCACTTATTTGGCCCAACGCATCAGCATTGCAATTCAACGTGGCAATGCGGCCAGCATGTTGGGTACGCTACCTACCGGTAGTGGGCTGGAGCACTTGGACTGTCTATAGGCCATCGCGGCTATTACACAGTCCATAAGTGTTCTTTGTAGTAGGTAGTGTAGCTAATTTAGTTTAGTTTAGTTTAGTTTTAATTATTGTAGTAGTTAGCTTGAGTAATAAAGGCAATTTGCCCGTTAAAAAAAAATCAAACATGTTCAGTATGTTATAGTCTCTAAAGTATAAATCACACAATGAAAACTGACCAAGGCCGACTCAAGAAGTCGAGCTTACACTATTTATAGTGTAAGCTGAAGTTGTTACAAACTGATAGCTTTTTATTTCATTCGTGCCATGACTATGGTGCGGAACCCTCGGTGCAGGAGCCGACTCAAACTTGCCCGTTTTTATTTAATTACCCACATATTTGTAAAATAATAAAATATGATAAAATAACAAGAATTTGGATATTTTGTGAGGTTTGCGAGACGTGTCCATTAAAATTATGACAAATACCATAGTTTTATGTTGTTTTATAAATGTGACTTGCATTCAATAAGAACTTAATGAAGTAATTATAAATACTTGGCGTTATTAAATTAAATTGAAAGCAAAGTGGCGAAAATTATTCCTTACATTGTATTAACTATGTAAAAACTTTTAGAATAATGCTTTAATGTTTTTGATTAGTTACTTGCATAATATGGATATTGGATTGGTTCCAAAACCGTTTATATTGTAAAAAAAATGTTTAGGAATAAATTTTAATAAATAGTTTACATAAGGAATCAGTAACAGGAATGGTTAGACCAAGCGTCAGATTCTATCAGGCGTCTGACTACCCGTACCGATTGCCATAGATGTTCTTTATTACGACAACCGGGACCGACGGCTTAACGTGCTCTCCGAGGCAAGGAGCGATGGTACCTTAAAATTTTTAACGTCAACGTAAAATTATTTGTTTTAACAAATCATGTTATTCAAGTCACATTAGGAAAATAACATAAAAAAACTTGACACATGGCTCAAGTACCTAAATAATTACAAATTATATATTTCGTTGGTAAATACAGCAGATATGCTGGCTTTATTAAACAAATGTGCTACTTTAGCAAGTAGTTAATAGCGGTCATAGCGATGCTTGACTATCCATAAACGACTGCCCAGGAGTTTACGGTCTATTCCGGTTTGATCCCCTGGAACGATTAGTATTTAATATTTATTCCGGTTTGATCCACCAGTAAGGGATCGTTACAAAATTGAAATATTTTATTAGAAACTAGTTGACCCAGCCCGGCTTCCCACGGGTTAATTAGTGTTACGCTTTAACCCTGTTTATGGGTAAGTAAGATGGAAGGGAAAGGGAAAAAGATAAGGGAAAAGGATGAATGGATGGGATAGAAATATAAGAGACGCAGGCCAAGCCTGCCTTCCTTCGTCTATCTTTTCCCCTTTCCCTTCCATCTTCCCTTCGACAATATTTATGAACAAAAAAATCTTGCATAAAAATTACATTATTATTGCTTCGTGCAACCCGAATTTGGCCGATTTAGAAAAAATAAGGTACCCTAAATGTTAATCTGAAAAATGAGCTATAACCCTACCAAATTTCAGAGAAACCCGTTCTCTAGTTCCAGCGTGATGCGGTTCAAAGGGACAGACAACAGAAAGACAAAAAATTAAAAAAAGTGTTTCCACTTTATATGTCAGTTTTTTGATTACATAACACTGTACACTTCAGTGTCATGTAATCAAAATTTTCAAAAAATATTCAATGTACACATTTAGCCCAGTTACTGTTTTATTATATGTATAGTTTGATAGATATAGTTTGATAGATTTTAAGGTTTTCGAGAAAGTTATAAGATATTCTGGAAAATGAACTCACGCGCACAATGTAGGTACATGGATTATTACCATGTACCCATTTTTGAATATGCCAATTTCAGAAATGTTGCATAAGTGGAAGTGGGGGGAGTGGGGAGAGGGAGGGGGGGGCGGCATAAATAATAATTCAATTCATAAGGTTTTTGCAAAACCAACCGTTGCTTTACTGCAGTTTAAGGCAAATGTTGGAGTTTAAGGCAGTCTCGAAAAATGATGTAGGTAACTACTACAATAAAATAGAAATAGGTACTTAATAACCCAATGAAGTAGCTATTAGTAAATAGCAAATTATCTTTCGAATTTCATGAGTGTATTTCTTTAATATAATCACTATTTATACAGTACTCGAATCATAATGAAACTGTATTTTATCTCATTTTTTACAAGGTGAGTCTCGTCTTTTAGTAGGGTTACAATACCTACTAAACGTATAATATAAACGTGAAACGATGTCTGTCTGCCTGTTTGTTTGTGTGGCTTTCAAACACTACCGAGGTCACAGTGAGACAATGTTAAAATTATTGTAACAGGTAATGGATTGTTACTAACTTGTTTGTGAATGAGAAAAAGTAAATATTTAGGGTAGGTTACTTCTTATCCCTAAAAGTTGTTAAGATTTTCCGTGGGATAACGGCGGGGTAATTACGTAAAATTTGCAACAGCAATGCGACAGCACTAGCAATGCGACAGCAGTAGCGAAGCATACATTCTCGACACCACTAATGATGTATGACAGCAATCACCGCGAGATTTACGCCTGTCGCAGACCTGTTGCGAGTTAGGTAATTAGGGGGCCGGTCTTAGAATTAGCAAATTAAAATTGCAATGGGTGGGCCACATCGCTCGTAGAACTGACAACCGATGGGGAAGAAAGGTTCTCGAGTGGCGATCACGAACGGAAGACGCGGCGTAGGCCGGGTTCACTACGCCAGACCAAAACACGTTTCAACTTGTTACATTTCACCTATGTCGACTCATCTAACATTCAGTAGACATAAGATTCATTTCATACAAAGTTTAATTTGACTTTGTTCATTTGTTCAGTGTACGTTTTACCTAAAGATCATTACAACCAAACACATTACACCCAAGCACTGTTTTATCTATGCATGCTTCATCCAAAGCACTATATTGGAAGAGGGGTGCACTGAGAAAAAAAATAGGTTACGGTTACGTTTTGTCGGACAGCGTAACATATTAGGTAAACACAACCGAGTGCACTTGTTAATACAGATTTTGTGATTTTACTAACTCATTAGGTTATTTTAACCTTTTACTCAGTTAGGTGATTAACTAACTGGTTAACCTAACTGGGTAAAAGGTTAAAATAACCTAATGAGTTAGTAAAATCACAAAATCTGTATTAACAAGTGCACTCGGTTGTGTTTACCTAATATGTTACGTTGTCCGACAACACGTAACCGTAACCTATTTTTTTTCTCTGTGTGGTTTTCCAGCCTCCCACTAGATGGACCGAGCGATTGAAAACCGCAGGGAGCCGATAAATGTTGGAGGCAAGCACCCGCTCAAGTGGCGCTTTATAGGGGAAACTTATGATCAGCAGGGGACAGTCTTCAGGCTGTTGCTGGCGACGATGATTCCATTTTTCGGTTTCATATTCTACTTAGTTGTCAGGTTATGCCATCTTTTTCTTAACCTGAGCACAGATAATATAGGTAATACCTGAGTCTGCATCATTGTATGACCTAGATATAGGTAGTACCTACCTATATTATTATTACTATTATTTATTTATTTAATATTTATTTATTTATCATTTATAAGTACTTTTGTATCTGCTAAGATAAAAATTAATCAGCATCATAAATTTTTTTGTATGCGAATGAATGACGTGACGAGGTAGTCGTTCACCTGATGTTAAGCGATACGGCCGCCCATAATAGTTGCAGTGTCACTCGGAACTTTAAAACAATAAAGCTTCGCGTGACACTGTACTGCTCACGTCATCCTAAAACATCACACAGTTTAGTAATCAGATTACTAGACTGAGTGATCAGATCACAAAGTCTCATTTGTCCAGTAATTTCACTAGCTACAATGCCCTTCAAACCGGAACACAGTAGTGCTTGCACTCTACTGCTTGGCGGTACAATAACTGGCAAAGCGTGGTATTGTAACGATACAGGCTGTCTCGTGACGTCACAAATATTATAAATTTTACCTAAAGTATAAAAATACTGAAATAATTTGATCAAAGCATTTTACGCACAAAGAATAGTCCAAAAATAAAGGAAATAGTCGTTGGCATCGCATTAACTGATAGAGAAAATGTAGAGATAGGTGTAAAAGTGGTTATCTGTGGTAAAATAAGGTAATAGTAAAAGAAATCAAACCTCAAAATAATTCTCATACTAAAAGGTTCATACTTAGATATGGGGAGCTGCTAGTCGTAGAGCGTTCGATCACTGAATGTGTCAAAAAATTTCCTGGAATTCCAAATTTAATTGTGACAGATTTATGTTTCTTAATTTCATTGTCCAATCCCTGAAGCCCGCGTGGTGAAAGTAGGAGCATGCGTAAGAAATTTTTGTTAAGGCTAGTACGTTTTGATAACCTCAGTGGAGGGGTGGTTGAGTAGGTCGAATCGTAACTCGGAGGCGGCGGGTTCGATTCCCGCGACAGGAGAAATGTTTGTGCACGGGAAATAAAGGCGCACATATTAGTAAGATGAGTAAATAATTACAAACTAAATTACATTATGGTAGAATTTATTTAATAAAAATCGTATAATTTGAGGAATCATTTTGTACTATTCGTTATTTATAATCGTACTAATATTAAAAAAATGCGAAAGTTCTTGTGTTAATGTTCGTTACTTTATATCTTCGTAACTACTGAACCGATTTTGATGAAATTTGGAATGTAGATAGCTTATACGCTAGATTAACATACAGAATACTTTTGTCCGCGATTAACGCCGCGGGGTGCAACTAGTATTATCATATTTTTGGTAGAGGAAAGTTGTAATGATTTATTCGTAGAGACTTACATTTCAAATTGAGATTAATGAAAAATAAACATCTAGTGTACTTTTATAAGATTTTGACGGTCTTTTGTCAGTTCTGGATATGTTAGCAGAAGGTTGGAGAATTCATCGAAAATGAAGATTAGGCAAGGCTTGTATTGTCGGGGTCAAATAGCTGATACTAAATAAAACGCTTAAATACTTTTTGTTTGTAAATGCGTACGGAGAATGCGATGTAGCATCCAGACTTAGAACAGTTTGTGTTCGTCACATAAATGTTTGTCCTGGATGGGAGTAGAACTCACGATCTAGAGCTCGGAGGGGGAGCTACTATCAACCGGGCTAACAAGGCAGTCTAAATTGACCATAAATATAGAATAGATTGAATGGATACATTGGAATTAGGTATATTTTTAGTGTTTTCATGTTTACCATTTAGGTATACTAAAGAACGGTTTTGGAATAACGTGCCCTTAAATGCGAAGCAGAAGGAATCGTGTGGGACGATATCGAGCTGTCAAAATAATTTAGTCGTCTTTTGTTAGTGAAGTATCACAACCATACGATATGGAGGAGACTAGGATCGGTACTTGGATTTGCTTTTTAATGAGACGGATGAAATAGTATGGGGAAATTATAGCAAATTGAGAACGAAAAATCTTTAATAAATTGAAGTGGGGACAATAATCATACAAACGCTATTATTGGGGTATTTATATTCATGAAATTATTGTTTCTAGACGGAAGATAAAAAGATTTTTATCTTTTAGAGAGTGCAGAAAGTATTTAAAGGATAGCAGAGTAGTTTGTTTATATATTGAAAGGATCCACGTTAGGAGGGTTGAATAATTTTAGGCGAGACTAGTTCTTTAATAATTCACAATATTTTCTAGAATTATTACGGGAAGGGATATGTTTCATAGATTGAGAGATCTCGGAGAAAGTGTATATAGTACAAGGAGAAGTCACGAGGACGTTTTAAGTATTAATTAAGACGGATTACATACTCGGTTGTGATTTTTCATACAAGATTTAATTATGCTTTTGTTGGGATTTTGAATATCTTAACGGAAATTTATTTTTAGGCTGTTACAATATGAAAACGCAATTTTCAAACACCTAGTTATTTTATAAGAATAAAGGGATTATATTTTGTATGTACTTTAGTAAGAAAATTGGGACAAGACATTTTCTTTTAAACATATAGAAACAAACACATCGACGCGCGCACTACTAAACGTGACCAGGCAAAAGTTATAAAAGATCTGCCAAGCTGTCAAACGCGATCAGTTATGAAATCATTTCACGGGGTTCGCAAGCCGAAACCTGGTAATAAAAATGCACATAAAATCTTCGGTTAAATTCTTAGATAAATTCGCCCTCTCAATTAATTCTGGATCTGGGGGGAAGTATGCCTCGGGTCCAGGAACTCAGTAAGAGATAAGTTGAAACATTGCAACGAAGCTTGTCTTCCCTTATTTTGCTTAGGGTATGCAGTTCGCGTGTTTTGTGGAGACCTGCACCAGATTTTGCCTCCGTTATAGGATCTGGATCCACCTTTTTGGTTTGGTTTGCATTCTGGCTGAAAGGAGGGCTGAAAAGATTAACTGTCCCGTCTTCGTGTATACGATACCCGGATCCTAAATGCAAATTAAGCTGAACTGTCCCAAGTGTTAGGGTTTTGTCTTGTATGCTGCCCATGGACTCCGGTCCCGCATGCAAGATAAAAATTAGGTGGCAATAGGTTTTAGCTTTGGAGAGCTTTTGTCACAGCTCGTTCTCTCATAGGGTTAGATCAGGTATGTTCTCATTGCACACACCGAGAACAGACATGCACGTTTAAAAGTAAATGTGAGATTTGTAGCAATCTCCAGTGTTTGGGGGTACACACTAATGTATAGGGAAAAGCTATAAGTCGAGGAATACACACGTAGGATGGGGAAGTTAGGGATAAAATATTGAAAATCGCGGAAAAATAATAGTGTTAGAGAAATAGATAAAATTCAATAAATATATAAATAAATTTAAAGCGGTATAAAATACATCTAAAGATAAATTCATTATAATAAAATACTAATAAATAAAAGTGTAAATACAATTACGTAAATTATCAAAGTCATAAAATTATAATCCAAGTTTTCTCGAAGGTTGAAGCTGTGGGTGTTTATTGTAGAGCTAGTTGTCGTGGACCTTGCTTTTGACGGAAAGCTGGGTGATCACGGAAGGATTTAATGTACAGAGAGCAACGCTGCAAAGGTATAAGTAGGTATTTTCTATAGCTGGCACAAGCTTTGTGAAACTACAGTAGAGATAGAAAGGGGAATGTATTTGAATACGATTCATCACATTAGTTTTCATGACCTAGTCTCAACTGGAGAATTATTGTCGTTAATGTTGCGGATCATATTAGTATGAATACGTAATTCTATAAACCTATTTTGTGGTAAAAATGCGTTGTACTATATATCTATTCTGTGGTATAGGAAGGTATTTCTTTAGCTGGGTTTGCGATGCTCTACGGAAGATATGGGAAAGGTTCTATTCCTACACGGTGATAGTAAACGCTGATACAAAGTTCACATGAACAAGTTATGACACTACTGAGAAAATATTATTCTGTGCCTAATTCTGATGTACAAATTCAGCATAATTAGATAGGTATTTTCTTAGCGGATTCTAGGCGGAATTTTACTTAGGAGAGTTGGAAGGATCATATTTTTGCAAGGAAACGAACGTTTTGTTTTCTAGTTGCAAAATAGGTAATGTTTGAACGATAGTTAGGAAACTACCGGGAATTAGTAACGACTGGGAATTATTCCTTTTACTTAGATAACTATTGGGAATTTACTCTCTGTTTGAAATCATTCGCGAGTAACTTAAATAAAATCGTAATTGAGTTTCACTCTAGTATGGAAATACATAATGCTTTGCTTGTGCGATTGTTAAATAACTACCGGGAATTTATTCATAGTTTAGGGTTATTCGTGTTTGTTTATAGATCAATTTAGTGGAATTCAGAGTTGGGTTTGTTTGATTGAATTTTCAATAAGAATTTTACTATTTATTCTATAAGAAACATTTAAAGTACTAGTGATAAGAAATTGTCCTTCGTGTCTTGGGTCAAGCACAGCAGTACCTGTTAGTGATCTCCTTACCAAACGGATAGGGGTAGCTAATTTAAAGATTCGAATGAGAATATCTTGTTGTTAGAAAACAGCATTAATAATCTATTATATTACTGGCAAAAAAAACATATTATTATAATATTTCATATTTATGAAATATAATACCTAAATTATATAAACGGGTTTTAGATTACTTTTCAATACAAGTTCTGAAAATAGAGACAACCTGAATATCACTAACAGATCATTGAATTCAAATAAATATTTACAGTTAAAATTAATACTACTGTTTAGTCCACTGCATGCTGTTGATATAGAATCTACGATAATATTGATAATCTTTAGACGAAAACTAGGAGATTTGAAAGTTGAGCTATTTTTAGAGTCTGTCTTATACCGAATGTAGTACGTATTAGATAGACTCACAATTAACTAAGGTGATGTCTATTTTGTTAGGATTTGGAAAAAAATAATGTCCTCTTGTCCCTTGCACCTTTTGGAGTCCAAACTAGATAAGTAGATAATAATAGGTAGATGGGGTACCTGACGTACTGACTTGGGATAAATAGAACAAAATTTAGTAAAATCAAATTTCTCTTAGTGTGGGGGAATTTCACACACGGTACCTCCGTGTGGGAAATTTCAAGCACTAAATAGTGGAGGGTTAACCAGCCAGGTAGTCGAGACCCACAGCATTGGAGCGGAGGCGGGGCTCCTATGCCAGAGTTATGATAAACAAATAGAGTTTACTATGACTTTGCTATATAACAAGCTTAAACTCAGTTAGCAATACAATTACTTACGTTTTACCTACACTTTATTTACATTTTATGTTTATTTCATATGACGGTCATCGTGATGAATTAATTTACTTCCAGTTTTGTCCATGACTAGGATCTATAATGTTCTACTTGCGCAGGAAAAGATTATTCATTATCACAATTTCAAAGTTTCGGAAGTATAGTAAGAAATATATTGATTGGTGCATAATATGATTTTATGTGGAAATTTCAGTTCGGTTACTCAGAGTATAGGAATAGTGTTCATCAGGGGATTAAATAGCAATTATTTGTAGGACGATGAATATTTTAAATTAATTTAAACTTATTGAATAGGTTAGATGTTATTTAGGTATTGTCTCATTACTTTAAAAGGATTTGGATTACTACACAACCACAACGTACGGTTCTACCATTTATAGGAGACGATTCACAAGGCCATAAACATTAATAGGTAGTCCAAAATATTCAACAAACTTTGATAACTTTTAGCGTCATATGATAATTCAGTATATTCGGTGATTTCGGTGAATTTATTATTAATGTATTATAATTAGGTTAAGATAGGGGTTCTATTACAATTTGGTGCCGTGACCAGGATTGACATTTGACTAGGATCTCAAATGACCAGTGTCTTAATTGACCAGAATTTCCAATTGACCAGGATCTCAAATGACCAGGATTTTACTTGACTAGGATTTTCGTGCGTTACTTTCGTTATCAGGATGATTTATTTTAGAGATAGTTTTCGATTAGAATGAGGATGTTGATTGTTTTGGATTGATATTATTTTAAGTAGCGATGGTATTTATTTACTATCGCACAATTTGCTGTCCGTGGAAAAGGAAAGGTTTTGAGACAATATGTAGGGGCGGTTTTAGATTTCAATAAATTAAATGAAAATTAGTTTAAACAAAGACTCAATCTTTTGAGAGTTTTAATCGTTACTTAATTAGTTATTTTCAATTTTCGGGGCTATAACGTTCAGGATATCATCGTTAGAATATCATAGAAGATGGATTAATTAGATGATGAATAGATAAACGGGATTCGAACTATTTATGCAAACATTGGGTTATTTCATTTACGAATATTAGGATTGACATTAAATAGATACAAATTTAAAATAGGCCACATTGCAATAACTCAACGGAATTTAAATAAATTCAACATTAGAATGTTTCATTACAATCATGGAAATTTGTTGTAGTAGGTTGGAAAGGAGTAGTAGTTTATTAATCAGATATGTACGTATACATCTGTCTGATTAATTTTATAATTTATTGATGCACATAATAAGGTTGAGCTTTCATTTAGGAAGTACGTGGGAAATTTATCATCATCCAATGTAGGAAAAACGACGGAGTCAATTTTCATAAATAATTCGGAAACATTAGAGTAAATAATTTACATTTCTTTCCTGTGGTTGGAACTAGGAAAGGTTAGAAATTTTTCATAAATAATTCGGAAATATTAGAGTAAGTAAATAATTTACATTTCTTTCCTGTGGTTGGAACTAGGAAAGGTTAGAAATTGGCTAAAATTATAAAACCATAGAGGGCGCTTTACAGTTCAAGATATTTAATAATTTTATTAGTGGTAGTTGATACGATGGATAGATTAAGTTCCGATTCAATGTTTATTGTATGATACACAATAATCTAAAAAACATAAAAATACTTAAAATAAATTATAAAAATCTCAAAATAGTGGTATTTAAAAACATTTCGGTTAGCTTGTTTGGTAGTTTTGCGCGTAATTCGAACTCAAGTTCGGGATTCTTGAGAAGATTATACTTATTGATTAAACTTTCAAATAAAATATTGCGTTTTAAAATTCATACTTTAATAACGATATTATATTTAAAAAGTAACAAAATAAATTATTTTTAGTAGAGTTTAGTTCAGTTCGCGAAAATTAATATTTATTAATTTTTGTTGTTATAACTTACCTATAATGAATAGATGGTTTCAGCATTGACATTAAATAAAATTTCAAACGAAATCTATCAACATATATAATTTTGTTTTAGAAATGAAATTGAAATAAAATTAAAGATTTTATTTTAATATCACGATACGTATTAAGCAATAACTTCAAAGAAGCCTTAAATCTATTGGGAATTGCTAGCCGTTAAGATAGCGAATAAGTTAGTTGACAGGGGTCAAATGTGGATTAATGATTTGTTATGTTGTTGTTTTTGCTTAAGAATGGGATTTGATTTTGGATAATTAATTTAAAAAAAAGAGGTCATTTTTATGTAAACAAGTGTGTTTGTATGGACATGGTCAGAGGTATTAACAGTGCAGGAGGATCTTAGTGGCTTAGCAAGATCTACGGTTTAAGGGATTTGTTGACGGGTGGCTTTGGTTTTACACGACTCAACAAATGGGTTGATATAATTTAAGGCTAGGTGCTAGGTTAAAAGAGAAAGCCTAAGTTTAAACAAAACTGTTATAACAACCCCGTACTCTACAAGGTAGGAACATCCGATCTGCTACACTCTACATCCGAAATAATAGCGAATTACGGAGTGGGAAATATATGCGAAATATTGCTGAAGTCATAGACAATTCTATACTTTGAACTATTAAAGTTGACCTGGTTATCGAAGGGTTTTGTGGGGGGCAGCTCGGAACGAAAACATGGTTCTTAGGGGTACCTTCTACTTAAAGTTATTAGGACTGACCAGCCTCACAACCTGGTTTCTTTTGGTGGCTAGGTTAGCCTTGGGATAAGTGACTTTTGGGTATGATTGATGCGATGAAATTTTGGATATTGACTCATAAAGTAATTCACTGTTATTACGGCTTAAGAGGGCGCTTAAAATAGAATAGTAATTACGGTGTTTTCAAGGATGGATTCAATAGTTTATTAGAGAAAAAAATATTATCATTGACAACATTAAACTTTCGAAAATAAATTACTTAATATTAGTAATATTCAATATTTTTCAAATGAATAACAAATTAATACGCAGTATGCTGCATATTAAAAAAAATTTAAAATACAAGTGTATTTTGTTTTGCAAATTATTTGCTATCAGGTTGATTATTTTTAGGTGCTCTCTTAAATTAAATTTAACGGTTAGGAACACTACAGAACTATAAACACATTTTAAGTTTGGAGCCAAACGTTAACAAATTATAATTGCTTAAGTAAGGTGGTAGAGTTATAATTATTATTTAAATTATTTTTATTATAGATTTGCTAATATTTGTGAATGTATTTTAAAGAATAAAATTTTACTTCGGCTTTAAATTTAAAACGCCTGCGCAAATATTTTAGGGGCGATTGTAACGATACAGGCTGTCTCGTGACGTCACAAATATTATAAATTTTACCTAAAGTATAAAAATACTGAAATAATTTGATCAAAGCATTTTACGCACAAAGAATAGTCCAAAAATAAAGGAAATAGTCGTTGGCATCGCATTAACTGATAGAGAAAATGTAGAGATAGGTGTAAAAGTGGTTATCTGTGGTAAAATAAGGTAATAGTAAAAGAAATCAAACCTCAAAATAATTCTCATACTAAAAGGTTCATACTTAGATATGGGGAGCTGCTAGTCGTAGAGCGTTCGATCACTGAATGTGTCAAAAAATTTCCTGGAATTCCAAATTTAATTGTGACAGATTTATGTTTCTTAATTTCATTGTCCAATCCCTGAAGCCCGCGTGGTGAAAGTAGGAGCATGCGTAAGAAATTTTTGTTAAGGCTAGTACGTTTTGATAACCTCAGTGGAGGGGTGGTTGAGTAGGTCGAATCGTAACTCGGAGGCGGCGGGTTCGATTCCCGCGACAGGAGAAATGTTTGTGCACGGGAAATAAAGGCGCACATATTAGTAAGATGAGTAAATAATTACAAACTAAATTACATTATGGTAGAATTTATTTAATAAAAATCGTATAATTTGAGGAATCATTTTGTACTATTCGTTATTTATAATCGTACTAATATTAAAAAAATGCGAAAGTTCTTGTGTTAATGTTCGTTACTTTATATCTTCGTAACTACTGAACCGATTTTGATGAAATTTGGAATGTAGATAGCTTATACGCTAGATTAACATACAGAATACTTTTGTCCGCGATTAACGCCGCGGGGTGCAACTAGTATTATCATATTTTTGGTAGAGGAAAGTTGTAATGATTTATTCGTAGAGACTTACATTTCAAATTGAGATTAATGAAAAATAAACATCTAGTGTACTTTTATAAGATTTTGACGGTCTTTTGTCAGTTCTGGATATGTTAGCAGAAGGTTGGAGAATTCATCGAAAATGAAGATTAGGCAAGGCTTGTATTGTCGGGGTCAAATAGCTGATACTAAATAAAACGCTTAAATACTTTTTGTTTGTAAATGCGTACGGAGAATGCGATGTAGCATCCAGACTTAGAACAGTTTGTGTTCGTCACATAAATGTTTGTCCTGGATGGGAGTAGAACTCACGATCTAGAGCTCGGAGGGGGAGCTACTATCAACCGGGCTAACAAGGCAGTCTAAATTGACCATAAATATAGAATAGATTGAATGGATACATTGGAATTAGGTATATTTTTAGTGTTTTCATGTTTACCATTTAGGTATACTAAAGAACGGTTTTGGAATAACGTGCCCTTAAATGCGAAGCAGAAGGAATCGTGTGGGACGATATCGAGCTGTCAAAATAATTTAGTCGTCTTTTGTTAGTGAAGTATCACAACCATACGATATGGAGGAGACTAGGATCGGTACTTGGATTTGCTTTTTAATGAGACGGATGAAATAGTATGGGGAAATTATAGCAAATTGAGAACGAAAAATCTTTAATAAATTGAAGTGGGGACAATAATCATACAAACGCTATTATTGGGGTATTTATATTCATGAAATTATTGTTTCTAGACGGAAGATAAAAAGATTTTTATCTTTTAGAGAGTGCAGAAAGTATTTAAAGGATAGCAGAGTAGTTTGTTTATATATTGAAAGGATCCACGTTAGGAGGGTTGAATAATTTTAGGCGAGACTAGTTCTTTAATAATTCACAATATTTTCTAGAATTATTACGGGAAGGGATATGTTTCATAGATTGAGAGATCTCGGAGAAAGTGTATATAGTACAAGGAGAAGTCACGAGGACGTTTTAAGTATTAATTAAGACGGATTACATACTCGGTTGTGATTTTTCATACAAGATTTAATTATGCTTTTGTTGGGATTTTGAATATCTTAACGGAAATTTATTTTTAGGCTGTTACAATATGAAAACGCAATTTTCAAACACCTAGTTATTTTATAAGAATAAAGGGATTATATTTTGTATGTACTTTAGTAAGAAAATTGGGACAAGACATTTTCTTTTAAACATATAGAAACAAACACATCGACGCGCGCACTACTAAACGTGACCAGGCAAAAGTTATAAAAGATCTGCCAAGCTGTCAAACGCGATCAGTTATGAAATCATTTCACGGGGTTCGCAAGCCGAAACCTGGTAATAAAAATGCACATAAAATCTTCGGTTAAATTCTTAGATAAATTCGCCCTCTCAATTAATTCTGGATCTGGGGGGAAGTATGCCTCGGGTCCAGGAACTCAGTAAGAGATAAGTTGAAACATTGCAACGAAGCTTGTCTTCCCTTATTTTGCTTAGGGTATGCAGTTCGCGTGTTTTGTGGAGACCTGCACCAGATTTTGCCTCCGTTATAGGATCTGGATCCACCTTTTTGGTTTGGTTTGCATTCTGGCTGAAAGGAGGGCTGAAAAGATTAACTGTCCCGTCTTCGTGTATACGATACCCGGATCCTAAATGCAAATTAAGCTGAACTGTCCCAAGTGTTAGGGTTTTGTCTTGTATGCTGCCCATGGACTCCGGTCCCGCATGCAAGATAAAAATTAGGTGGCAATAGGTTTTAGCTTTGGAGAGCTTTTGTCACAGCTCGTTCTCTCATAGGGTTAGATCAGGTATGTTCTCATTGCACACACCGAGAACAGACATGCACGTTTAAAAGTAAATGTGAGATTTGTAGCAATCTCCAGTGTTTGGGGGTACACACTAATGTATAGGGAAAAGCTATAAGTCGAGGAATACACACGTAGGATGGGGAAGTTAGGGATAAAATATTGAAAATCGCGGAAAAATAATAGTGTTAGAGAAATAGATAAAATTCAATAAATATATAAATAAATTTAAAGCGGTATAAAATACATCTAAAGATAAATTCATTATAATAAAATACTAATAAATAAAAGTGTAAATACAATTACGTAAATTATCAAAGTCATAAAATTATAATCCAAGTTTTCTCGAAGGTTGAAGCTGTGGGTGTTTATTGTAGAGCTAGTTGTCGTGGACCTTGCTTTTGACGGAAAGCTGGGTGATCACGGAAGGATTTAATGTACAGAGAGCAACGCTGCAAAGGTATAAGTAGGTATTTTCTATAGCTGGCACAAGCTTTGTGAAACTACAGTAGAGATAGAAAGGGGAATGTATTTGAATACGATTCATCACATTAGTTTTCATGACCTAGTCTCAACTGGAGAATTATTGTCGTTAATGTTGCGGATCATATTAGTATGAATACGTAATTCTATAAACCTATTTTGTGGTAAAAATGCGTTGTACTATATATCTATTCTGTGGTATAGGAAGGTATTTCTTTAGCTGGGTTTGCGATGCTCTACGGAAGATATGGGAAAGGTTCTATTCCTACACGGTGATAGTAAACGCTGATACAAAGTTCACATGAACAAGTTATGACACTACTGAGAAAATATTATTCTGTGCCTAATTCTGATGTACAAATTCAGCATAATTAGATAGGTATTTTCTTAGCGGATTCTAGGCGGAATTTTACTTAGGAGAGTTGGAAGGATCATATTTTTGCAAGGAAACGAACGTTTTGTTTTCTAGTTGCAAAATAGGTAATGTTTGAACGATAGTTAGGAAACTACCGGGAATTAGTAACGACTGGGAATTATTCCTTTTACTTAGATAACTATTGGGAATTTACTCTCTGTTTGAAATCATTCGCGAGTAACTTAAATAAAATCGTAATTGAGTTTCACTCTAGTATGGAAATACATAATGCTTTGCTTGTGCGATTGTTAAATAACTACCGGGAATTTATTCATAGTTTAGGGTTATTCGTGTTTGTTTATAGATCAATTTAGTGGAATTCAGAGTTGGGTTTGTTTGATTGAATTTTCAATAAGAATTTTACTATTTATTCTATAAGAAACATTTAAAGTACTAGTGATAAGAAATTGTCCTTCGTGTCTTGGGTCAAGCACAGCAGTACCTGTTAGTGATCTCCTTACCAAACGGATAGGGGTAGCTAATTTAAAGATTCGAATGAGAATATCTTGTTGTTAGAAAACAGCATTAATAATCTATTATATTACTGGCAAAAAAAACATATTATTATAATATTTCATATTTATGAAATATAATACCTAAATTATATAAACGGGTTTTAGATTACTTTTCAATACAAGTTCTGAAAATAGAGACAACCTGAATATCACTAACAGATCATTGAATTCAAATAAATATTTACAGTTAAAATTAATACTACTGTTTAGTCCACTGCATGCTGTTGATATAGAATCTACGATAATATTGATAATCTTTAGACGAAAACTAGGAGATTTGAAAGTTGAGCTATTTTTAGAGTCTGTCTTATACCGAATGTAGTACGTATTAGATAGACTCACAATTAACTAAGGTGATGTCTATTTTGTTAGGATTTGGAAAAAAATAATGTCCTCTTGTCCCTTGCACCTTTTGGAGTCCAAACTAGATAAGTAGATAATAATAGGTAGATGGGGTACCTGACGTACTGACTTGGGATAAATAGAACAAAATTTAGTAAAATCAAATTTCTCTTAGTGTGGGGGAATTTCACACACGGTACCTCCGTGTGGGAAATTTCAAGCACTAAATAGTGGAGGGTTAACCAGCCAGGTAGTCGAGACCCACAGCATTGGAGCGGAGGCGGGGCTCCTATGCCAGAGTTATGATAAACAAATAGAGTTTACTATGACTTTGCTATATAACAAGCTTAAACTCAGTTAGCAATACAATTACTTACGTTTTACCTACACTTTATTTACATTTTATGTTTATTTCATATGACGGTCATCGTGATGAATTAATTTACTTCCAGTTTTGTCCATGACTAGGATCTATAATGTTCTACTTGCGCAGGAAAAGATTATTCATTATCACAATTTCAAAGTTTCGGAAGTATAGTAAGAAATATATTGATTGGTGCATAATATGATTTTATGTGGAAATTTCAGTTCGGTTACTCAGAGTATAGGAATAGTGTTCATCAGGGGATTAAATAGCAATTATTTGTAGGACGATGAATATTTTAAATTAATTTAAACTTATTGAATAGGTTAGATGTTATTTAGGTATTGTCTCATTACTTTAAAAGGATTTGGATTACTACACAACCACAACGTACGGTTCTACCATTTATAGGAGACGATTCACAAGGCCATAAACATTAATAGGTAGTCCAAAATATTCAACAAACTTTGATAACTTTTAGCGTCATATGATAATTCAGTATATTCGGTGATTTCGGTGAATTTATTATTAATGTATTATAATTAGGTTAAGATAGGGGTTCTATTACAGTACCTACCTAGACGGACTTTGCAGAAAAGTCCTACCACCTAGTAAAATTAATGATTCATAGATTCTCTGAATTCAGGTAGCAACGACCTCCATTCAAGAAGGATTGTTGTTCTCAACGACCTCTTAGTGTTTTTGAAGATGTGATAATCACAAACATAACACAACTTCATCGTTTTATGATTTAGAGTAGCTCTGATGGCAATTTTTTTTTTTTTTTCTTATAGTTTGGCTCCACACATAGTGTATTTAGCCAGTGTCAAGTATTGTAGTTTTTCGTCGTATTATGAAATATTTCATGTAAAGTCAAGTCTTAGTCACAGTCAGTCAGGGTAGTCATAGTCCAGTCTAAGTCAGGTAGTCATAATCCAGTCTAAGTCATGCCCTAGTAAAGTAGTGGCAACTTTACTAGAGGCTTCTAAGGAATTTTGGAAGCAACACGAAAAACCACGTTTCACTACATTATATCACTTGCCAACACTTATACTCGTATATCAGCACTTAATGCGAAAAATGCCACTAATTTTAAACATTAACACTAGAAAAAGCATAAGTTTTGTGAAATAATACAATGCAACGACGTGAACTTTTTCACGTTCCCGCCAAAACTCCTGATGGCAATTATCACTTTATTTATTTTAACTTCTTAACTAGGTACTTTTGAATAAATATGTATCCGACTGTTACTCATGAATAGAAAAAAAAAATAGTAATAAAAAAACGAAAAAAATTAAGAAATGAAAAAAATCATCATCATTGTTAAAATGAATCACACTCATGAGAATTTTAATACTAAACAAGGTACTTACCTCCTTAGACCTCTAATGCAGTAACCAGACTGGCGTCATAGAGAAATTATAATCCTGATATCTCGGTTGGTAGTAGCTCTGCCTTCCGAACTGTAAGTTGCGGGTTCGATTCCCACCCAGCACAAAAAATCAGAAAGAGAAGAAACGGTATTCGCAGTAAAGTTAGGTATTATTGGAACAAGGAGGAGAGGAATGCCAATATACCAGGAAAACAGCGTAGATCAGAAATATGCATAAAACTAGATGGCGTTGCAAACTGAGCGGGCTATAAGTTGAGCGCAGATCAGATATATGCCAAGAAGCCGTTTTAAACCTGGATGGCACTGCAAAATGAGCGGGCTATAGGTACGGGTAGCTATGGCGCGGGCTAAGTTTTAAATGGTTTTTGGCATATTTCTGATCTACGCTGTTTTCTTGGTGTATTGGCATTCCTCTCCTTCTTGTTCCATAATATTACCTTTATCATAGTGTACGTTTTCATCTCATCTAGGTACTCGAAAAGAGACGAAGGGTTCCTCGATAAATGCGCCTAAATGGCGCACTTAATAATAGTAACAAAATAACTTTTTTCATAGAAGGGGGTGAAAAGCAGTGTGCCATTTGGTTTGCCGTGTGCTCCTGGTTTGCGAATAGGATCACCCCCATCTCTTCCCATCGGTGCTGTAAGAGCCGGCTAAGGGAATATCAGGGAATGGGCAGAAGCATTTTCCTCGGTACGTTCAAATCTTCTGCGATCACCAAGCGGCCTGCCAAGCGTGGTGATTATGGCAAATGCTCCCTATATGATAAGCGTTCTTAGTGGTGTTTTATGGGGGAGGCATATGTTCAGTAGTGGACGTCTTCCGGCTGATGATGATGATTATGATATGGTACCAAAACTATTTAACTTCGAGCGCAACTTGAGCGAAGTACTTTGAATCCCTCACTACGCTTAAGATTTTACTCTGGAATCCTTCCCTTCGCTTTGGATTCAAACAATCGCTCTTTTTTTATTGATTGATAGGCTTGCTCTTCACTACTATCTCACCTGATGGTAAGTGACGATGCGGTCTAGGATGTAACGCGCTTGCCTAGAAGATACTTGATGAAGATGTTAGAAGATGTTTACTCTCGATTTGAAGACTCGGAGATTGTAGTTTTCAGGAAATACAGAAGCCGGCAAAGCATTCCACTCTTTGGCTGTTCGCATGATAAATGTGGAAGCAAATCGCTTTTTTCGCACATGCGAGATGCTAACCATGTAACGATGGCGTTTTTCGTATATCTGTTTGTCCGATGGTGGAATGGTGATGGCGGAATCAGGTTATGCAACTCCAGTACGCACTCTCCAAAATGCACTCGATAAAAGACTGAAAAACTGGCTACTTTGCGTCTATCGTCGAGGCTCTCTGTAGCCGAGTCTCAAATAATTCATTGCCTATGAGCTTGTTCGCGCGTTTTTCAATTGACTCTAAGGCTTCCAGCTGGTATTTAGCAGATCCATCCCACAGGTGGCAGCAGTCAGTACTCCATGCACGACCGAACTTGAGCTTGGTACAAATTAAGAAGCTGTTCCTGTGCGAAAATAAATTACTTTGGTCCCTTGTGTCAGAAACAGTAGATTCTGACACAAGGGACCAAAGTAATTTATTCCTTACCATTTGCGATGTTTATTTTTAGAAAACAATGCATTTTGAGTTAGATAGACTATCTTATAAAAAAGACTATTTCCGAGTAATCACCTACTTGTGACGTCACAGACTAGTAGTACCTATATTGTGACACACTGTCATTGTACAAAGGGAATACCTGAAAACGAGACCAATTTACGCTGTCGTTGCTCGTATTTTAGTTATTTAGTCATTCTTACAGGTAAGTCATGTTTATTTAGTCATGGTTATTGTGCTTCAGTGGTTATTTCTTTGGTCACTATTCATTGATCAGTGATTCTGACGAACGTTTTGCGGACTGGATCAACTTGCGTATTACCCTTAGGTATATACCTAACCAATATGCATTGTCAGAGCAACATATTTTTTTTATTACCTATCAAAGAGTATACCTATTCAATCCATGATAGGTCATCATCATCATCATCCTCTTTGTCTTTTCCCATTTGTTATTGGGGTTGGCTTCCAATCTAACCTGTAGCGGCGCGCTACTAGAATTACACGAGCGACTGCCATCTGACCTCGCAACCCATAAGGAACCAGTAACAGGGATGATTAGATCAGGCGTCAGATTCTATCAGGCTTCTGATACCCGTAACGATTGCCATAGATGTTCTTATGACAACTGGGACCGACGGCTTAACGTGCTCTCCGAGGCACGGAGCGATGGCATCGAAAAGTGCACATAACTAACTTACTAGATAAGTCATTGGTGCAGGGCCGAGAATCAAACCCGGTGCCGTAAGATTGCGAAGCGCACTGCTACCGCTCGGCCATCATCGCTCTGATGATAGGTCCATGATAGGTATTTGCACCAAATAAATCGGCAGTTATTTTGTTCCAACTAATAGAAGTAGGTACATTTATATACTTAATGCTCAATCTTAAACGATTTTAAAATATAGTTATATGCTGGGTAAACTTTATTTAACAGTTGAGCTCAACTGATTCGAGCACCCAATGGGGAAGAACGGTTCTTGAGTGGCGACCACGAACTGGAAGACGAAGCGTAGACCCCCCTACTAGGTGGCCCGACGATCTGGTATCAAACCGCGGGGAGCCGATGGATGCAGGAAGCAAGCAGCAGACGCTCAAAGTGACGCTCTTTGGCGGAGGCATTTATGTTCATCAGCAGTGGATGTCTTGGTGGCCGTGTGCTTGTTTCCATCTTAGCTTATAACATTAAAAAAAAACTACTATAAATAATAGGTATGGTACGTATGTTGATAGTATATTAAATTAGGCACTTTGTGTAAAATTATATTACAGACTGTTCACCGTAAGTTGTCCCCTGATGTATTTAAAACATTTAAAAATATGCAAGTATTACCGTAAATCTAAAGTAATATGTAAGCATTATGTAAACATGTGTGTATCCACCACAGATTATGTTTTACTTGCATATTTTGAAATAATAAGTACATCAGGGGACAACTTACGGTGAACGGCTTATACGAATGTTACGAAGCGTGTAGACCGTACCTATTAGTGACTTGATGGTGTATTAAATTAGGCGCTTTAAAATTTATTCGGCAATTATTACAGTCGACAGATTGATGATAACAAACAAGTAAGTCCAGTGTCCACCCAGAATAACTTTATCCTTTAGATACTGTTAGGCCCAACGTGGATCCAGGCGCGGATAAAGGGGCGCCCCCCCCCCCCCCCCCCCCCCCCTTGGCGCAGACAGTCCAGTACCAAGCGCGGTAATTAGCCAATTTACCAGGAAGATATAGGTGCATGGAATTCATCATTTAAAGAAAAGAGCACAAATTGGTCTTGTATCGTATACTTATGTGTTTTACCACCATATCCCCAAATTCCCCTCTTGGACTCCCCTATAATGATTTGTGCGCCCCCCCCTTGAGAAATTTCTGTATCCGCACCTGCGTGAATCTAACAGTGTATAGGTATTATATTTCAATAATTATAGCAATTAATCTGTAAATGAAAATAGCGTCGTCTTTTTGCTTTCCTCACTCTCTGACATTACTAGTGCCTCTCACGTAACTCAGCTTCGCTAGTGTTGTACCGCTAGCATTAGGAATCGGTCGACTAGCGTATCAATACCTACATAAAAAAATACGAAATTTCAATTCCTTTGCAATGCAATAGTACCTACCTACTCACGTAATTCAACAAAGTCTTATAATACTACTAATAAACGTTATTGATTTAAGAGCCAATACAACGCCAAAATGCTTAAAATGGCTTAGCTTGAAGCAGTGTCCTGGCAACAATATTGCAACAATGACTTTGAAATTAATATATGGTAAAGTTCATGACTAATGCTACTGCAAATGTATAGCGAAAACACGAATTAATAAAATTTTCTCGATAGAAAAAATTTACAAAGTTACCTCCAAACCGTACAAATAAACAGCGATTATTCAATGAATACTTTAAATAAGATCATGAAACTTCGTGTAGTAGTTGAAATAAATATAATGGAGGGCTTATGTATAGCGGATTTTTAAAATACCCCTGAATATAAATTCAGTGTAATAATAAATTACCTAAACTATTGCGCGTTGGAACCAGTTTAACTTAGACCGCCCCTGCCGCTCGGCCCCTGGCTCATCCCCGTTTTGGCCTAGTACTATACATCTATTCTGTGACTTTGGCTTGAATTCACGCTGGCCTTGCACAAGCCCTTAATACATACTCCATGAATGAGACAAAACAAATAATCTTTCATGGAAAAAAGCTTTCAAAGTCTCGTTTTCAATGCAATACTGCTCATACTGCGTTGACTGACCTGATAGCTCAGTTGGTAGAACTCTGCCTTCTGATCTGTCGGTTGTGGGTTCGATTCCCACTCGGGACAAACATTTGTGTGATGACCTTCGATGTTTGTTCTGTGGCTGGGTGTTATATCGTATTCTATCTATGTATTTACAAACAAAAAGTATATAAGTATTCCATCAGTTATCTGGTTCCCCATAGTACAAGCTTTGCTTAGTTTGGGGCTACATGGCGCTGTGTGAAATGTCCACAAATATTTATTTTAATTTTTTAAGTTTTATAATACAAAGCACAGCTGTTAAACCAACTGCAAGTAGTACGTCGGTTCCGCTAGTACAAGATGGCGCCACTTGAGCACAGCATAATATAATAATATTCTGAACTTCCGGCTAGTCCAAGAAAACCAGGGAACCAATCACAGACAAGTATCATGGCTGCCAAGAAATGGCGCGATGGCAGCACCAGACCTCGTTTTTCCAGAGCTCTTCAGCTCAGTTCATCGCACAGAGTAGTACCTTTTTATTCATCGTCAGAGTTCAAGCCGTCGAGTTGTTAAGCCAGATCAGCATAATTATTTTAGTGAACATTTTTAGATTATATACAGCTAAGTATAGTTCTGTAAAATTATTAGAATACAATTGTTTGTGATTTGTGTCTGATTTTAGCTCGTGGTTTACTATGTGTCTCTGTTACTGTTTAAAAGCGGTTATTGTAATGATTTGTCTATTTTAAAAGAGATATGCCTATGAGTTTCTTGCCCGTTCTTCTCATAAGGCTTTAATAAAACTTGCGAATAAGTGTAAATGTGTTTTTCATTAAAATATCCACTTAGTTTAAATAGCATTAATACATAGGTTTCACACAACTCTGAAAAAAATACGATTTTAAGTTGTCTATCTAGAAATACTTAGCTAAGTAAATAAAACACATCGTTTAAACAGTCATTATCGTTTATTCCATTAATAAAAGCTTAGAATAAACGACTTATTTATAATTTAGAATATAGAATAAGAATTTTAATTGTAAAGCTTACTTAAATCTACTATTTACATGCAAACACTTTGTGTTATGGAAATTAACTTTCAAAGTAGAAAATTGTTAAAATTAATATTAGGAATTATAATTTGATAATTTTGCCGATTGCTTTCGGAATAGTATATTATAATAATAATGCTTCATAAACGTGTTAAACATTTTGTTTAACTTTGGCAATATTCACAGGGAGTGTTCTTTCAGCGGGGCTTGGATGACCTCATCCAAAAGTATGCGAAATAGCGACAAAGACTCAAAGGAGACATGAACCGATTTTGATGACCATAAAAAATCATCCTGTATAGCTAACCGGTTAAACGTTGTATCTAATAAGGCTGCTTTTACAAAATTATGCGTAGTTGCAAGGTTTTCGTCGTCAATATTTGATGCATAGTTTTAATGTCTATACTTAGCCATTATATGAAAAATACCCTACATTTCATCTTTTTCGATAATGACAGAGCGAATTTCAGGTAATTTACTTATTTCTTTTGTAATCATCATTCTCCTGGTGTTCGTTTTAGCAAAAACACACAGAGACCCGATTTGAGAGCTCTAATTTGCAAATTCTGTGTAACGTAAGTCTCCAAACTAAATTATACTTCACTAAATACATCCCGTACTTCCATAATAACGGAACAGATTTTTGATTTTTACCTTTCAAGTAATTAAAAAATATTAAATTAAATTTTATTTTTATTAAAAAAGGCTTCAAAAAAAGTCAAATATCTCCGGAGTTTTATATTACATCGACAAAATAATGTTAACAAATTAAAGTTCATAATTTTTCTAAACTACTACAAATGATTTCATAATTTTAAATTAATGCTTTTATTTATATATCAATAAATGAAACTAGATATATTTGGTCAAACCGATGGACCCTGCGAGCTCGGTACCGCGCGCGCGGCCCTTGAGTTAAATGTAAAAGCAGCCTTATGAAGTTAAAACTATTTGGCACACTACGCAGTATAGCTTAAATTTTTTGGCATAAAACGATGATCTACAACAACGTAAGTACACGAAATACAAAACGTAAAGTTTAACTACAATATGGACTTGCGTGACATAGATTAAGTAATTTATTTTGTAATGCTTGATTAAATATTAATTTGGTACATATTTTATGTACCTTCATTTATTTTTAGACAGCATGGAGATCTGCGTACCGATTTAAGAAATTAATTTGAATAAATAAACTTTGATAAGTAAATTAATGTTATATAAATACATTTTCTCGTCCGCAAGTCTCTCGTCAACAACGTGGTCAAAGTCGACAGTGTGTCGGCCAGGGTAGCGTACCTGGTACTCCGAATAACCAAACGGTATTCGTTGAAGGTTATACAGGTATACGCGCCGACGTCGGCACACTCAGACGATGAAGTAGAAGCTATGTATGAGGACATATCCGAAGCCATGCATACTTCCGAAACATACTTCACCGTTGTGATGGGAGACTTCAATGCGAAGTTGGGCACAAGGAATAGCGATGAGCTGAGAGTGGGGCCATTTGGATACGGGCAGCGGAACCCTCGAGGACAGAGGCTGGCTGACTTCATGGAGAAGGAGGAACTCTTTATGATGAACTCCTTCTACGAGAAGCGGCCATCCAGGAAGTGGACGTGGATAAGTCCCGACGGTTCCACTAAAAATGAGATAGACTTCATCATGACGACCAAGAAGCACATATTCGATGATGTCTCTGTGATCAGCAAGGTGAAAACCGGTAGCGATCACCGTATTGTTAGAGGCACATTGAATATCAATGTTAAGCTCGAAAGGTCACGTCTGGTGAAGTCTACGCTCCGTCCAAATCCTGTCCAAATCCAAAACCCCGAAGGCTTTCAGCTGGAACTCCAAAATCGCTTCCAGTGCCTAGCCGACTGTAACACAGTGGACGAGCTAAACGACGGGTTGGTGGAAACTGTCCAAGCTGTTGGATCGAAATTCTTTAAGACCCAACGCCGAAAGAAGACTCAAAAGCTCTCAGAAAAAACTCTTGAGCTAATGGCCGACCGGAGCGAAATGAAGCTGCAGTCTTCAGTTGATATGTCAGCCTACGGTGAACTCAATAGACGAATCTGGAGTTCCTTGCGACACGACTTGCGTGCTCTTAGTACTTCACGTATTGAGGCCGCAATTGAGCGGAACCAAGGCTCTAAAGTGTTCGCAAAGGATTCGTCTATTGCGCAACACCAAATGACAAAACTGAAGACCGAAAATGGTAGCATCATTTCATCCAAGCCTGAGATTCTGAGAGAGATCGAGAACTTCTATGGACAGTTATACACCTCGACACGTAAGCCCGCTACTAACACAGCTCAGGACATCAGAGCCAAGTTAGTCCGACACTATACCGAAGATATCCCGGACGTCAGCCTGTACGAGATTAGAATGGCCCTCAAACAGCTTAAAAACAACAAGGCACCAGGTGAAGATGGAATTACGACTGAACTTCTGAGAGCGGGTGGTAGACCGGTACTTTTAGTCCTCCAGAAGTTATTTAATTCTGTCATCCTTGAAGGTACAACGCCAGAGGCATGGCACAAGAGCGTGGTGGTGCTCTTCTTCAAAAAAGGCGATAACACCTTATTGAAGAACTATAGGCCCATCTCGCTCTTGAGTCATGTGTATAAGCTGTTTTCGAGAGTCATTACGAATCGTCTCGCACGCAGGTTTGATGAATTCCAGCCTCCCGAACAAGCCGGTTTCCGAAAAGGCTTTAGCACCATAGACCACATCCATACGCTGCGCCAGATTATACAGAAGACCGAAGAGTATAATCGGCCGTTATGCCTAGCGTTTGTGGACTATGAGAAAGCCTTCGATTCAATCGAGACTTGGGCGGTGCTGCAGTCCTTGCAGCGATGCCAAATTGACTATAGGTATATCGAAGTTTTGAAGTGTTTGTACAGTAAGGCCACTATGTCAGTCCGACTACAGGACCAGAGTACGGAACAAATTCCATTGCAAAGAGGCGTGAGACAGGGAGACGTTATTTCTCCGAAACTGTTCACAAACGCATTGGAGGATGTTTTCAAGCTCTTGGAGTGGAAAAGATCTGGCATCAACATAAATGGCGAGTACATCACTAACCTTCGTTTTGCCGATGATATAGTCATAATGGCGGAATCGCTCGAGGACCTTAGCACCATGCTCAACGACCTCAGTAGAGTCTCCCAGCAGGTTGGTCTTAAGATGAATATGGACAAGACAAAGATCATGTCTAATGCTCATGTTCCACCTATACCGGTAATTGTTGGGAACGATACTCTCGAAGTTGTCGACAAGTATGTCTACCTAGGACAGATTGTCCAATTAGGTAGGTCCAACTTCGACAAAGAGGTGGCGCGAAGAATCCAACTCGGCTGGGCAGCGTTCGGGAAGCTTCGTCCTATCTTTTCGTCCAAAATACCGCAGAGCCTGAAAACGAAAGTTTTCAATCAGTGTGTGTTGCCAGTGATGACTTATGGAACTGAGACATGGTCTCTTACTGTTGGCCTCATTAGTAAGCTCAAAGTCGCGCAGCGAGCTATGGAGCGAGCTATGCTCGGTGTTTCCCTGCGAGATAAGCTCCGGAACGAGGAGATCCGCAGGAGAACTAAAGTGACCGATATAGCTCTTAGAGTTAGTAAGTTGAAGTGGCAATGGGCAGGCCACATCGCTCGTAGAACTGACAACCGATGGGGAAGAAAGGTTCTCGAGTGGCGACCACGAACCGGAAGACGCAGCGTGGGCCGGCCCCCCACTCGGTGGACCGACGACCTGGTGAAAGCCGCGGGGAGCCGATGGATGCAGGAGGCGAGCAGCCGCTCAAGGTGGCGTGCTCTGGGGGAGGCCTATGTTCAGCAGTGGACGTCTTCAGGCTGTTAATGATGATGATGATGATGAAATACATTTTATAGAATTAATTAACGCAGGCACTTTTTGCATTATTCTCTTAAAATATACCAACTTATAATGTCAAAATACATTAGGAATAACAATACCTAGGCATCATTGAATTGAAGAACCTAATTATTAATATTGAATAAAATATTAATTAATTAAATGTTTTTGTTTTTAAACAAATATAACGGCTTAATTTAAAATTTGTTTTAGGTATAATCAATTATTCTTAATAATCATAAAAGTTATAAGTACTGCAATTTTAACTTAGTCACTATAAAAACTCATCCATAACTGACTCACAGGGAATCATCAGTAAAATAATTTAAAACTATGAACACTAAACACACTCTAAAATTAATAATCACAATTATAAAATGATACCTACTTATACATTCTATGTTGCTAAAGTAAGGCGGGCATTCTGTGCGTGGTTTCCGAAAACACAAATCCTCGTACTAAATTAATGAAAAGCATTGCTTCGGTACACATTTTGTTTTAAAAGCTAAGCAGGAGTAAATCGTGGTCCTCTGGGACGGCGGTCTCGGGGATCCGGGTACTGCGGGAGTAACCCGTTTATCCACAAAATGTCGTCATCATCATCAACAGCCTGAAGACGTCCAATGCTGAACATAGGCCTCCCCCAGAGCGCGCCACCTTGAGTGGCTGCTCGCCTCCTGCATCCATCGGCTCCCCGCGGCTTTCACCAGATCGTCGGTCCACCGAGTGGGGTCGTGGTCGCCACTCGAGAACCTTTCTTCCCCATCGGTTGTCAGTTCTACGAGCGATGTGGCCTGCCCACTGCCATTTCAACTCACTAATTCTAAGAGCTAAATGCCACAAAATGTGCATCGGTATAATTTTTAGTGTCATCATCAACAGCCTGAAGGCGTCCTCCGCTGAACATAGGCCAGCAATGGACGTCTTCAGCGGATCTGAAGTGTACAAACGTGTTTAATATAAGCATTAATATTTCGAAAAAAAAAAATACATTCGTTGGACGGCCCAGCCTTAGTTAACAATTAAATAGATAGGTAATATTATGGCGCTACGAAAACCTTACTACACTGGGGCCCTTTGGACTTCATGTAATGACACAATATAAATCACCACAGACAGTGAACAACGAACTCAGCTATACTAAATAAATAACGCCCAACGATCACACACATAGATCCTGGACCCTAACTAGGATTCCCTGTAGGGACCCAGGAACTACGAGGACCATGCTCCCACAACACCCAGACACAGAACAAGTATTGGCGCATATGCACAAATACTTGTCCTGTCACGGGAATCGACCCGCTGATTGGTCGAATATTGATGCCGTACTATCCAAAACGTCATACCGACTCCTAAATCTCCTATATTGTCAAGGTCAACTAACTCATCTGAGAAAACTAATGTAAATTAAGACAAAACAATTATTATAACCAATCAACTCTGATAACACGTAAAAGTCTCGTCCCATTTCTGATAAATATACAAAACTTCCAACGAATAAAGTCTTTTGATTTAAGGCACAGCCTCCGTCGTTTTATTATCATTTTTATCCCTCTTTTTCCCCTCTAACTTCGCATAGATTTCAGCGACAGTCTTCTGTCTGGTCTCCGGGAAGTACGCTATTGTGTAGAAGCCAGCCACAAAGCAGACTGAACCGAAGAATACGAAGGTCCAGTGGATGCCTAACAGCTCGCAAAGAGCAGTAAACCATTTCATCTGGATGAAATTGCTCAGTTTAGCTGCGACGTTGGCGAATGACGACACTGTTCCTCGTAGCTGGAAAAAGGGTTGTTACATTGATTAAGCACATACGTTAAGCATTAGGAAAACATAATAACGAGTCTGGTAAATCCTTAGTAATCGCTTCCTACCCGTGGTTTAACCGCTTTGTTCAACAGGTTGTACCATAGGAACGTAAGTCTACCTATGGTTCAATTGGTTGTAAGGTACCATGACAAACCAAAAACCAAGGAAAACCATGAAAAAGTAAAATTTCCAATGGTCTTTAGGTACGCTTCGATAAACAATATATTTATTTCAAAAGTAGGTAAGGACTCGACGTTATAATAGCGATTTTTTTTATTTTACTTCTATTAAAGTGATAGGTACGTTAGTGTGATAATACCTACTTATTAATTTGGAAATATTGGACTTATGGCCTTGACTATAGTGATCACCGCGAGGTACCTTCTAGATTTATGTTCTCTATCGTTTTGCTTCACCATCGCTTACATCATAGTTTCAAAAGTTATTTTTCAATAACAACCAAATTAAAATAAACACAAAAGAACTCATTCCGTAAGGAATTTTGATTAAGATCATCATTATGGTCATATTTTTCCTCATAGAATGTGTCATCAAAATTAGAAACAAGTTCTTCTGAATGTGGATCTACTAGTGAAGATGACGTGCGAAGCTTTCATATTTGATGGTATCTTTATTTTGACTGTTTATATAAGTACATTTACTTATATTATGTTTTTTTGACCCCTTATCTGTTAATAATAAAATTGCTTTCAAAAATTCCTGACTTTTTAAATTCGTATTGACCGCGATTTCAATATGACCTACACTTTATTGTTCCTAAAGTATTCTATTCTTTTCTTAAGGAGTGCTCAGGCTTTACATTATCTCTATACGAAATTGCGCCAAAATCAGTTCAGCTATTTAGTCACAAAACTGTGACAAACCGACAGATTAACAGACCAGTTTTTCATTAGTACCTATGGAAGTATATGTACATAAATACCTATGATAATTATACACACATAGGTAAATGCCAAAGACTATTATAGTCAATGGCAAATATATATTATATATAACCCAATTACGTTAAAAAAAACTTTAAACTCTCCTTCCAATTCTAAAACTCACCTGGAATGTGAAAAGATCGGTGATAATAATGTAAGATATAGGATGGAAGCCGGCTGCATCAGCGAAGATGCACAAGCACATCGCCATGACGGGCAGCCAGCCCGGTAACCAGAAGCCAGCTGACGTGAAGTAGAACCACGCAGCTAGGAGGAACATGCCCACGCCTACAGCAAATGACGTTGTGACTAGGAGCAGCTGAAATACAAAAAAGAAGAATACTGTTAACTTATAAACTTTCACGGTAGTTTATTTTTTCATAATTTATAGGCATAGCATTTGATCACTGTCTCACCTGCGGGACTACCATCGAAGCCAATCGTAATCGATGAACGGGCTTCATTTCGTCATTTCCGGCAATTTGGTATTGTGTTACATCTCCATCCATTAGTATTTTCTCACTTTTTCTCATTATTATAGTTAATCAATGTTTTGTCTATTCAGTTCTCTGCCTCAAGGACCATAATACCGATGGATTAGGATTTTACACAACCGGATGTTACCAAATGAAGCCCATTCATCGATTACGATTGAGTTACACAATACGGGGGCTGATCGGTAAGTGATGACAAGCCTACGGTGGTACATGCTTGCCTAAACTACACTACTTTCTTAATTATTATCAGCAGACGTCCACTGCTGAGCATAGGCCTTCCCACCTCTTTGAGCGGTTGCTTGCGTCCTGCATCCATCGGATCCCGGTTTTCGCCAGGCATGTATTCATTATCCATTGCGTTGTTATACCTCAATGGCACGTCTAATGTTCAGATGTCCTTAGGCTACGGTGATCTCTTTCCATCAGTACCGTATGCTTGTTTGTTACTAGCAATTAAAACAAAGAAGTCCTTACCTTCCTGCCAGTCTTCTCCACAATAGAGGTAGCCACAGCGGCACCTATCAGCTGCACCAGGCCTATCAGCATGACCTGCTTGTTAGGACTCAACTTCAGGCTGATAGATTCCGAAGCCCGTTCGAACACGAACCCAGCGTATATTAGCACTATGAGATATCCATCGAACTGCTGGGTTATCTTTATGACTAGAGTTATGATGAATGCTTTGAAGGTTGGTCGGTCGTGTACTGGAAAAGAGATAATAGGATACATAAGCGTTATTTATATTGTAATTGTTCTCTTATGTCACCCCTCCGTAAATTGCCATGGCCATAACTTCTTTTGCACACCGATGTAATACCAAGCTTTGGGCCACAGCAAAACTATTATAAAAAGGTGTAAGTAAAACACTCATCATCTGCGATCACTAAGCCGCCTGTCAAGCGTGCTGATTTGGTATGGCTAATCCCCCCCCCCCCCTTTATGATAAGGGTCCAAAGTGGTATTTTATGGGGAGTCCATGTTCAGCAGTGACGTCTTCCGGCTGTTGATGTGAAGCCTGGAAAGGCTCAAAGCTTACTCACAGATGATGCTCCAGGCAGACTTGTCATCAGCTTTCACTTGTTTCTCTGCCCTGACGATGGTGTCGATGTCGGTCACTACTGCCTGATCTGTGACCGTGACTCCTCGCAGCCAGGCCAGGACTGATCTAGCTTCCTGGGGAAAAGAGATTATATGAGGTGTATTATGTTGCCTTCAAAAAAAATGTAAGTATTTTTTTTTTATCAACGATAGGCCAACATTTGACCTCGGTCTCACCTGATGGTAAGTGACGACGCGGTCGACGATGGAGCATGCTTGCCTAAAAGATATTGGTTCACTCTAGCCTTAAAAACTCCCAGATTATATTTGTCAGGAAACAATGACGCTGGTAAGGTGTTCCATTCCTTTACACTGCATCTTCCGGTTCCTGCTATAATTATTACGACTATAGAAAGCCATGTTTTTGTCGATGAATTTTTATTTTTTTAATGTATATGAATGACGTGACGAGCTAGTCGTTCACCTGATGTTAAGCGTCACGGCTCCCCATAGCAGATTGCAGTATCTTTTGGAACTCTAAATTAATATAGTTTTGCGTAACACTGCACTGCGCACGTCATCTTGGGACTTCACACAGACATAAAACAAAATAAAAAAAACTAAGTAGATACATCAACCGGATTCAAAATTCGGTGTCAGGGTGTGTCAGGCTCAGGCGGCCGCTCCAAGTCAGTTGCAAGCAGCTCAAAAGTCGTTGTCAACTAAACATTTCTTTTTATATGATAAGCGATCAACAAGCATAGGCACGAACTGCCTGAAGTTAAGCGGTAACAGTTGGGAACGTATCAACATAAAATATGCAACACGCGTGCAAACGAGACGATGACATTCAAAAATTACGGAGCTATAGAGCATCTCGGTTAAAAAACTTAAACTGAACGTAGTGGGCAAATGAGACTTTATGATCTGATCACTCAGTCTCGCCTTTTGTCGGATCTTATTGCTATAGGTAGGTACTGTGTGAAGTCTCAGGATGACGTGCGCAGTGCAGTGTCACACAAATATATATTAATTTAAAGTTCTGAGTGATACTTCAATCTGTTATGGACAGCTGTGACGCTTAACATCAGGTGAACGACTAGCTCGTCACGTCTTTCATTTACAAAAAATGTATTTTTTATTTAGAAGCAGTTTACATCGATTCGTTAGCTTTTTCCTTCCACTACGTGCGTCAATAGGAAATTATATATTCAAGAATTATATAGACGCCAGCCACCCCGTATGACTTGACATTGAAGTCACCTCTAAGTAACAGCACAACCTAATCTATTCCACTTAGTTTTACGAGCACTTCTATTTTAATGTGTCTAGTTGAAAATTACTAGGTTATCAAAAAACCCAAGTTGGCGCGTTTATATAAGTCACCATTTCCGTCACTCTGTTTTGTTTGGTTGTACCCATTTATTTTTCTCTAATCTGTGGTTGTACCGCAAAGCATTGAACAGTACAAGTCAGCATCATCATCATCAACCGCCTAATAACTGCTGCATGTTCAGCCTAGCTATGTAGGCCTCCCCCATGCACAGAGCGCTATTTTAAGCGGTGCTTCCTGCATCCATCCATCGGCTCCCCGCGATTTTGACGTCGTCAGTCCACCTACGATGCGTCTTCCTGTTCGTGGTCGCAACTCGAGTACCTTTCTTTCCCATCATTTCAACACAGTACAAATAGTACAAGAGGTTTTACCACTAGGCGGACCGATCTGGTGAAAACCGCGGGAGGCAATGGATGTAGGAGGCGAGCAGCCGCTCAAAGAGGCCTATGTTCAGCAGTGGACGTGTTGAGTCGAGGCTGTTGATGATAGTTACAATACAATTTGAATAAAAGCTTTGTGCATCATACGTAGTATCCCTTTTAGAAGGTTTGTATGTGTACCCAGCCCTGCACACGTCATTATCATGCAGTGGTGGGGTGTGCCACAATCACCACGCTTTGACATCACTGTAACTTTATTTTGGTACCTATTAGGTTTGGTGGAAGTTTCACTAGCGCAGCAAATTCAAACTTTCTTGCGTTCTTTTGCCAATAATAGCTTAATTACTCAACGTGATTACATGAAAACTAATTTTGCGCAAATAAATAGAATGTATCAATAAATTACAATTAAAAGCATCACCTACATATCATTGGTTTATGTAGGTGATGCTTTTAATTGTAATTCATAATATTTTGCAAAACATCACAACTGCAAATGTTATTCTATAGTATATCTATGTATTTGTATTTAGCAATTGTTTTATTAGGTATATAACTGTAATGTATATCTAATATATACTCGTAATTACTTAGAGAGTTAGGCACCTAGCCTGTTTAAAAAAAAAAGTAGGTTTTATATATCTATAACTAATTAGGTACACTAAGGCACTAAGGTATTTCTATTTCTCCAACTTAACTCCTAAATAAACGTTAACTGTTTCCTTTTAACTGTTATAAGTATATATTTATAATTATGTATTAATTATCTATATGTATACATAGGTGTATTTATTTTATTGTTATGTTTTATGTATTAAGTATTAAAGTAGGTATATGTAGTACTTATGTATATACTATTTATTTGCACCACCGTCCATGCTCGTAGCGTCTCATATCACTGTCCATCCAAAGGTTGTCTGGAAGAGATCGCTCTTAGCGATAAGACCGCCCATTGTACCTATCTTATTATGCGATTCTTATTTCTATGTTATTATTATTTTGGTGTCAATAAAGAGTTATTGTATTGTATTGTATTGTTGTAAGGCCCGATTTCACCAACGTTTATTCCAAGTATACGGCTATTCCTTACTCCTGGATACAGCTAATTGACAAATGAAATTACACAAAAAAGACGCCATTTTGATTGTATCCAAGGAATAAGTCTTATTCCTTGACAAAATTGGTGATATAAAGGCTATATTCGCGTAACTCGGTTATTCTCGGAAAGTTATACCTGGAATAAAATTGATTCTAGTTTGGTGAAATCGGGCCTTAGATACCGACATTTTTTTATATTATGATAGTCACGGAAAAAATATGCATTCATACCTTTAACAAAAATAGAAGAATAGAAGTCATTTGTTATGTAATATTTAAAAACTAGTTTATAAGCTGCAAAAGAACTTGTTTAATAATATATATTACATGCACATTGTAGGTAACCTTTGTCGAATGAACGCCATATAATAGAGTACATACCTACCTACTTGATGCGCCCTGCGACTTCACCCGCCACTCACCCGTTTTACCATGGGAACTCTAAAATTTTATAGGGTTTATTCCAAATTATTCATAATAACGAGGAGTATTATTAAAAAAACCTAGTTCCGCTTCTTTTCTAGATGGCGCAGTAAGTAATAGTTTAAACCTTTCAAACCACAGAGTAGTACAAACATAAGAAAATGCTTAGACTATCTAGAAAGAAATGTCAAATTCAGTTGAGTGGACCACGAGTACATTGCCTAAGTAGATCTGCGAGATAGATAAACGTTAATATTATGATCCAAAATACAGCCGAGCTATCCCGCAACGAAACTAAAAAGATACGAAAGAGTTTAGAGTTGTCAGTCAGTATCGTGACACATTTCCTCTAACCTGTGGTCTATGCTTAAAACAGTGACAGTGACAGATTTTAGTAAAACCACAACTGGCGCCATCTATCGGGTCATGCATAAAACACAATTTCTTTTTTTTAATAAAAAGCCTCATTATTGCCCCTTTGAAATAATTTTTATAGGCACGGCAGAAACAGTGAACTATAGTTTATATTTAATTAGCAAAAAATAACCGGCCAAGTGCGAGTCGGACTCGCGCACGACGGGTTCCGTACCATTATCTATCAAAAAATGTCTTTTGTTGTATAGGATCCCCCTTAAATATTTATTTTATTCTGTTTTTTTAGTATTTGTTGTAATAGTGGCCACATAAATACATCATCTGTGAAAATTTCAACTGTGTAACTATCACGGTTCATGAGATACAGCCTGGTGACAGACGGACAGACAGACAGACAAACATCGGAGCCTTAAAGTAATAGGGTCCGTTTTACCCTTTGGGTACGGAACCCTAATTACTGTTTTACGATGCATGTAAATTGATACTTATCTATCTAAATATGACAACGAAATAGTTTAACTATAAATTGGTTACTTAAAACAACACTACCTTGACACAAACGTAGTAAAAAATCTATTCGATAAACAGGTTATAATGGCCCGGAGCTAGGGTTGTCAGATGGTATACAAACGGAGGACATGTCCTCTTTTTCTAGAAATTGTCCTACCGCCCTACCTAATGAATACAATGTACCCCTTTTTCAAATGTAGGCTACGGTGACCTTGTCATCAGGAGGACCGTAGCGTAGGTAGTTGTTTGATAGCTATAGAATATAAAAAAAACTCGTTCCTTATTTAGACTAACCGTGCACAGGCCAAACGTTTGAATTTTTCCTATTGTGGATACCCGGTTTAGCTTCTACACTCGCACAATTTAAACAGAAAAAAAAACTTTTTTTCAAAGCGCTTTTTTGTCCTCCTTGTTTTAGAAAAATCTTCTTTTTATGGTACTACGAACTATGCAGGATGTTTGGTAGAGGATTAGCCAAACGTAGTGGGCATGTAGGGGAAACTGTATTACTTAGTTACATATAAAACACGAGTTCGTGTAAATGCCACTAGGTGATAACTTTTTTTTTAAATCGTTTAATTGTTAGTTTTCATTTTCCTAGCATTATTATTTTTATATTGTAGGGATCTAAAAGTGCCTTGAGTAGACCAAACATACATCTGAGACCGTAAACAATCAAACAATTAGACCAGCTAGGCGATCATGTAACTTGTTGGCAACCGATAGAAACACAAAAATGTATGGATTTGACAGTTGCAGTACGCAGCTTATGTACAGAGTTACTATGGAAATTTTCAAATTTGGATTGAAATTTCTTTTGTTGCATTGCTATCAAAGTTACATGATCACCCCGCTGTGCTAGGCGATCATGTAACTTGTTGGCAACCGATAGAAACACAAAAATGTATGGATTTGACAGTTGCAGTACGCAGCTTATGTACAGAGTTACTATAGAAATTTTCAAATTTGGATTGAAATTTTTTTTGTTGCATTGCTATCAAAGTTACATGATCACCCCGCAGAAACATGAACGAGTTTTTTAATATTTTTTTAATATTATTATCTAATAGCGGCTTTTATTTGAACTAGTATAATTTGCTACGTAGATCCCCCTACATGCCCACCACGTATGGCTAATCTTCTGCCAAACAACCTATATAATCTGCACTCTTTCCTCATTTTCCGTCTGGCAACCCTACCGGAGCGAGGCATATTATTTCAATAAAAAGCAGATAATAAAACAAGCTACCTAATTTATGAAGAATACCATACGCGGAAGCGATACCAATGAATTTAAATTAGAACTCTGCTTCTAAAGCAGCTACTTTATAAGATAATAGGTTGATTCTGTTGTGATTCTAAGCGGAAGAAATGTGCAGTGATCAATAAATGGCGGAAGATCGGAAGTCCGTGCTTTATTCTAAGTATAATGCTTTGTTTATTTTCAATTTGTAACCTTCTGGTAAATTCATATTGGGAACAACGTAGGCCGGTTAAAATAGATAAAATAACTAAATAATAATAATAATAGCCCTGGACCCTAACTAGGATTCTCTGTAATATCTAGGGACCCAAGAACTACGAGGACCATGGTGCCACAACACCCATACATTGAACAAATATTTGCGGTTTATTATCCTGTGCGCAAATACTGGTCCTGTCCCGGGAATTGAACCCGCTGCCTCCGGTTATGAGCCAACCTGCTAAACCACCACAACCACACCACAATCTGCAATTTGTCCGTCTAATAATATGCATCTACTCACACCTATTTCAAAAATTCCTTTTTTTAGAGTTCCGTACCCAAAGGGTAAAACTTGGGTAAAACGGACCCTATTACTAAGACTCCGCTGTCCATCCGTCTCTCAGTCTGTCTGTCTGTCTGTCACCAGGCTGTATCTCATGAACCGTGATAGTTAGACAGTTGAAATTTTCACAGATGATGTATTTTTGTTGCCGCTATAACAACAAATACTAAAAAGACAATAAAATAAATATTTATGGGGGCTCCCATACAACAAACGTGATTGTTTTGCTCGTTTTTATAGATGAGATGAGATGTGTATATAATAACATATACAATCTGAGTTTGAATTGGTATATTATCCCGAAAGGGAGTAAATCTACTCCCCATGGTAGACAATGTTTCTTCTACGATTTTTCTAAA
The DNA here is from genome assembly GCA_910589525.2 of Ennomos quercinarius. Classification (NCBI taxonomy): domain Eukaryota; kingdom Metazoa; phylum Arthropoda; class Insecta; order Lepidoptera; family Geometridae; genus Ennomos; species Ennomos quercinarius. The sequence continues at coordinate 8,316,560 of OU342510.1, forward strand.
TGAATAGTTTTTCATTGATGAAATGCCATGTAAAGTTTACTTTCGAAGATAGCCCTATAGCGCAGCTGGGTGGTTGATCTTTGTCCTTGACCGAATGCACTTAAATGAGTTTAACGACCTGTGTTTAGAAATGATTTTTTAGTACCTATCTTGTTAACTCTCGTAGCGATCGCACGTGCAATTTTGTAAGTGGATTTATTTTTTAGTATGGAGGTTTACAAACACGCAGTTTCAAGAAGGGTCTCACATATTGTGGGCTATTATGGTCCCAGTCCTTTCGGGATAACATACCAATTGAAACTCACCTTGTATACATACATACGTCTTCATGCTGTTGATGATGTGATGATGATGATGTACTGGGTTTAAATAAAGTATACTTACATCGACCTTCCCCTGCTTGACCAGATACTCAGGCGTTTCTGGCATGGTGAGGAATACGAAGAACACGGCTGTCGGCACCAGCAGACCCAGCCACAGCATGGTGTTAACGTCCAGAAGATCAGCGCCCACGTAGCTGATCAAGTAGCCTATGTTTCTGGAAAAGAAAACGTTGTATTTAATCGAAGCCTCGGATCGGAGTTCTTTATTGCATTGTGCCGGATTGCTCAAGTGGGAAGGAGATTTTTTGAAATTCATTTATTATAATAGTTTTGCTATACACATATTGAGCATGTCAAATATAGCAAGCTTAATTATAACTTTGTAAATTTACAATTATGCCTAGAACAATAATAAAATATACTATGTTTTCTGTACGTCTTATACTATGTATTTAAGTTTTCAAATTTTTACCTGTGCTAAAATAGCCTATTTGCAATAACATGTTTGATTTTTGAGTTCTTATTTTTTTTTTTTTATGTAATCGAATGTCGTGACGAGCTAGTCGTTCGCCTAGTGTTAAGCGACACGGCCGCCCATAACAGATTGCAGTGTCACTCGGAACTCTAAATTAAAGTTTTGCGTGACACTGCGCACTGTGCACGTCATCCTGAGACATCCCACAGTCTAATAATGTTTTCTAGACTGCGAGATCAGTTCATAGTCTCATTTGCCCAGTAATTTCACTAGCTACAATGCCCTTCAAACCGGAACACAGTAGTGCTTGCACACTACTGCTTGGCGGCAGAATAACTGGCAAAGCGGTGGTACCTACCTAGACGAACTTTGCAGAAAAGTCCTACCACCTAGTAAAATTACGCCATAGGCAATTTACAAGTTAATAGACATCGTTTTATAGGCATTTTGCTTTGTAAACAATCTGATCATTAAGTGGTTGAGGTTGATATAACGGCGGGCGGTGTTATCATGCGAAATATTTTAATTGTTAGTTTTATTCATATCTCATTCTATTAATCCTATATGTTTATTATACTTTTGGACGCTTTCGGAAGAAACTTTTTACTTAAGGGAATCTTGTAGCTTAATTTGGGTAAGGGCACAGTCATTATTTAGAAGTGGGAAGGAACGCATGCCGTCAAAGATAAGTGCTAACGTAAGCTCAATAAGGTAAAAATTGCCATGCACTTTATACATCATATTATTATAAACATCCTCATTTTTTGGTGAATTTTAATATCTATGTTATATGTTGAACTCTTATAGACCATTAACTTTATCAAACAAATAAAAAGAAACTAGCTCATGAATAGTTAGCATAAAGGTAATAAATTCTATGAAAAGGCAGCAAATACTTTATTTACATACTAGTCTGCTTAGTACCCAGATAAAATTGCCACAAACTGTACCTACAATAAGTCAATGAATAAAAAAACGATACAAAAGTAATTATTTTTGAATTCAATTAAGTCTGGTAGTCACATGATGTTAGAATAATCACTGACGTCATGAACATGGGTCTAATAAACGGAAAACAACACAACGCAAAAAATCGAAATATCCAAAAAAATATTCGTCGTAAATTGCTTAATTTAATTTTGTAATATCCCTGTTCATAAAAGGTATAAATAAAAAGAATTATACTCTTGACTAGTTGACCCACACCGACTTCGCGCGGGTTAAATATTTTTACGTTTGAACTCTGTTCACGGGAAGAGGGAAGCGAAATAGAAGGAAGGCAGCCTTCCTTCTATTGCCTTCCCATTTATTCATCCTTTTCCCTTTCCTTCCTCTCTATCTTTCGACTGGATGAGTATAAATATAGATTTTTTTTTTTAGAAAACAAAAAGTATTCTTAATGTTATTCTTAAAAATTAGTTATAACTACTGTTTAGTTGGTGTTTTGGTTTGGTTATATACCAAATTTTAGCGAAATCCGTTTTGTAGTTCCAGTGATGCCTGTTCAAAGGGACAGACAGACAGAAAAAAGAATTAAAAAAATGTTTCTATTTCTATATCAAAATTTTCAAAAAATATTCAATGTTCAGTTTTAGCCCAGTTACAGTTTTATTATAGATAGATAAATAGTTTTGCATTAATAGGTACCTACTTCAAGCAAAATGGCCAACGGGGAGTGAATCTAAAAAACAGCACTTTGCAAAAAATGCACTAAAACATGTTAAATAAAAAAAAAAAAACTGTTATTTATTTTCCGCATAAGACTCTGTTATGCTAATATCTGATAATTTACCTACCTACCTAAAAACATAATACTTCGAGAAAATTCGAAACTTTTGCTACATTTTCGATGGCGTTTATTAAGTACCTATTAGATAAACAGCACATAGGTAAATATTCTCACTATAGAATTTGCCCTCCATTTAGCTCGCATTACACATTTAACTACTGTTATATACCTACTTATGCTATATAGGAGTTAAATGTGTAATGCGGGCTAAAATGGATATAATATGGGTAGTTACTTATAATAGCTCTTTTACGATACCACTCTTCAGGACGCTTGGATCCCTTCCAATTTGATAGAGCCATCTCTATCAATCATCATCATCATAACGAATCAATCCTATATTAGGTGGCAGGACTTTTCTGCAAAGTTCGTCTAGACCGCCACTTTGCCAGATATTCTGCCGCCAAGCGGTAGTGTGCAAGCACTATTGTGTTCTGGTTTGAAGTGCATTGTAGCTAGTGAAATTACTGGGCAAATGAGACTTATGAACTGATCTCACAGTCTAGAAATCTTTTTCTTCTTCTTTTTTGATTAGTGGCTTTTAAACGCTGTTTGGCGTTTTTCTGCCAGTGTCGGAGTGAGGCCAGTGTACGGTAAAGTTATAAGAAATCTTGGCCGTGACGCTTAACACCAGGCGAACGACTAGCTCGTCACGTCATTTGTTTCAATAAAAAAATGTGAAGTTCATTAAGCCTTTTTATATGTTTTTCGTGTAGGTATTGCATCGTTATTTATTAGTTATTGCGTAATGTAAGTCAGTCAATACCATGCAACCGTTTTACTATATGAATGAATGGTTCAAGGTGACGTAGTGTCCGGCAAATAGAATGAGCCGTGGCTGAGGCAGCACGTAACCGAAAACCACAGTAAAATACCTTTATTCTGTGTACTGCGCAAGTCATAGGGTTAAAGTTATTCAGGCACATGTTAGTAAGCTAGTGTCCTGCTATTAAAAATTACCAACTTAATATAATTTTCATAAAGTAGGTTAAAAATGAATGCAATTAATTGAAGAAAATAGTAAAATTGGTAAATAAATCACGGAGTAATAAGCTTTTAAAGTTTCTGGAGAGAGCATCGCCTGTCCCGTTCTCGCAAAACAGACCATCCCCACAGTTACTATGAAAATGCACGTTAGTGACATGCCAAAGAGATTATATGTAAAGCTACCACAGCTTAGTAATGAGGTACTATGAAGGAGCAAGAACTGACGTCACTGCACGTTTGAAATGTCTCTTTCTATTCCTATATTTTAAAATGCTTGTAACTTTGTTATTTTTTGAGATATTTAATTTTTGTTTTCAAGACTGTTTATTTTTTGAGGAATATTAATAATTTGTGCAAAAAAATAGCACGACAAGTCGGTGGACTCGGCTACAAAACAAAATATGTGTTTTGTGGCTCGGCTGTCCGTGTAGACTGTAGTCTGTATGTATGTGCCATCGCTAGCACCGTGTGAGAAGAGATAAGAGATACGCGATAGAAAGAGAGGCGATCTAAAACTTTATCAGCGCTGTGCGTGCTAAATTGCACTTTATTGGTAGGGTAGTAAGAGTAGATATTCATAGAAATATCTTTCCGGAGTAATCCTTCTGTACCTATAAGTACTTTTATTCTATGCTGTAGCCATGAATCAATGCGTAAATAAACCACGTCGGTCTGGTCAAGTATGGTCATTGGCACTATCGTGTCTCGTGCCTTAATCAATGTTTTCCTCTCCGTGATGGATGTTATTTATGTTATTATGAAAACCACCAATTATTTTTAATGGGATGACGTTTTCATAGTGATAAAAGAGTTGAAGATCTTCTTATGAGGTTGGGGAAAATTATAAGCCCTGTAAGATGAACCGAAAGATGAGGAAACTTGACGGCAGAATATCTTGCTTTTTGATTCTACTAAAGTTACTAAACGGATCTAAGTTCTCGGGAGTCGTTCTAACAAACGACCAAAATCCCAGGAATCAGCAGATTTTTACACAATTTTTTATTTTATTTTATTTTATTTACAAGAGACAAATAGGCAATACAAACCGAACCCATCTATACTCCAAAAACAAATATAGGTACTTATTTATTTTTATCTTTAGGTGTTAATTCACTTTAATAAGTATAACTACAACAATAAAACTAGGTATTCTATAAAATTAAACTAAACTAAATATAGGTTATACTATAACATTAAATTTAATAATCTAAGCATACTACCTACCTATCTACCTACCTACCTATCTACCTACCTACCTACCTACCTATCTACCTACCTACCTACCTACCTATCTACCTACCTATCTACCTACCTACCTACCTACCTACCTATCTATCTACCTACCTACCTACCTATCTACCTAGTTAAGTCATATTTTATGTTCAATTTCACAAAATGGTATTTAGAAGCCACGGACTTTAAAAAAAGTACGTTATAGCAAATAAATAGTTCTTGTGGCTACTGCAGCATCCAAAAGATTACATTAATTTTTATTTAACTAAATCAATGTACCTACCTACCTGTTAATCTTATTTTGGGCTAAAACATAAATTATAAATAATTATATAATATAATAATTAAAACGTTTATGTATTACTTATAGGTACTTGGTAATATGTAGTAGTTAGTATCTGGGTATTTTAATGAATATTTTGTTCCTTTATGTTTCTTTTTTACTTATATGGTGTATTTTTAGATTGATTTGTTTCTCTTATGCTCGTTATTATTTTCTATTTTTAATTAACTGTTGTTGTACTTTTAGTGAATATTATTTGTATATGCGTCCGTGATGTCATGTCGGTAGGCGCCGACTGAAAACCAGTAACTAAGGTTGTATTTTGCAGCCTCAGTTGTATGCTGAGTCGGAGCCTATTCCTGGCCTCATACAAACCTGGCCTGGTCTGTTGTTTTTTATTTTTATTTTTAATTACATATATAATTTGTTTAGTTTTATGACATTGTGTGTGTGTTTTCGGAATAAATGTATTTTCTTTCTTTCTTTTCTTTCTTTCTAATTAGTTTAGGTACACCGACCTCTGTTTCTCCATAGTTATTTCCGTCCAAAGGTTGACTGGAAGATATTGTTTTTGGAGCCCATTGTAGGTACTGTAGCTCTAAGTTTATTTAGAGCTTATTTATTGATTGTTTGACCACTATCTCACCTGATGGGAAGTGACGAATGCGGTCTACGATGTAACGCGCTCGCCTAGAAGATACCTGTTCACTCTCGATTTGAAGACCCAAGGTGTAGGTTTCAGGAAATATAGACGCCGGCAAAGCGTTCCACTCTTTGGCTGCCGCATGATGAACGTGGAAGCAAATCGCTTTGTTCGCACATGTGGGATAATAAATAAAACAAAACAAATATTACTATTACCATTATTATATTTAGTGATTATCGGGTATGTCTATAACTTCAGTCATGTGTGCTAATTTTGATTGCATTATGTGCAATTTACATGGATACTTCATCATCATCATCATCATTAACAGCCTGAAGACGTCCACTGCTAAACATAGGCCTCCCCCAGAGCACACCACCTTGAGCGGCTGCTCGCCTCCCGCATCCATCGGCTCCCCGTGGCTTTCACCAGGTCGTCGGTCCACCGAGTGGGGGGCCGGCCTACGCTGCGTCTTCCGGTTCGTGGTCGCCACTCGAGAACCTTTCTTCCCCATCGGTTGTCAGTTCTACGAGCGATGTGACCTGCCCATTGCCACTTCAACTTACTAACTCTAAGAGCTATATCGGTCATGGATACTTACACTTATCTAATCTACCCACTCATACCTACTTATTGTTATTCCTGATTTGCATTTTATTGTATAATATTAAGCGTACCTACGTCATTAATTTCCTTCTTCTCATGTTACCTATTTAACCTGTATACAATTTGTATGTATATTTTCTGCTCTCTATTTTTAATACAATAAACATTATAAAGTAAATCCGTAATTGGATGTAAGAACTACAATTAAGTGAAACTTTACACTATTTTAAGATCTGTGGATTTTGTGAAATAAATAAATTACAATACAATAAAGAGTTATTGTACTGTAATATATTTGTAACGTAAATGTTATCGTAGTAATGGTGTCACTAGCGGTTTTGTTGATTCTAAATGATTCTAGGCGCAAATTAACATTCTAAGCTGTTATTATTACTATTTTTAGATTTTACGTAGTATTGCAGTGGGCGATGGATTTCCCCTATACCGTAGTACCTGTTACCTACTTAGCTATTCTGTGCCATGGGCGAATAATCTCATTCCACATTTTATCTGTGTCTCATTCGCACATGTTCTTCGCCTATTTACCTATTTTACATACTTTTTATAAACCAATTTTTAGTTATCCAAAAGGCAGCATATTTAGAGTTTTTTTAGACGTGACGAGTTAGTCGTTAGGCTGGTGTTAAGCGTCACGGCCGCTCATAACAGATTGCAGTATCACTCGGAACTCTAAATTTGCGTGACACTGCAATGCGCACGTCATCCTAAGAGTAGACACAGTCAAATTACTAGACTGCGTGATCAAGTGATCACATCATAAAGTCTCATTTGCCCAGTAATTTCACTAGCTACAATGCCCTTCAAAACGGATCACAGTAGTGCTCACACGCTACTGCAACTAAAAACTATGACCTTTTGAGCCTTTTGATGATCAGTTTTTGTCTTTGGACCAAACAACTTTGCCTTATCACCACGTTTGGCTTGGCAGGCGTCTTGGCGATTCCCTGGATAAACGAGATGGACCACACTACAATATCCATATTTCGATATAATACTAATAATATTTAATTTGACAGCCTCCGTGGTGCGGTGGTTGAGCAGGTCGGCTCACAACCTGGAGGCAGCGGGATCGATTCCCGCGACGGGACAAGTATTTGTGCACACAAAAAAACCACAAATACTTGTTCTATGTCTGGGTGTTGTAGGACCATGGTCCTCGTAGTTCCTGGGTCCCTAGATACAGGGAATCCAGGAGGTCCGGGATCTATGTATGTGATCGTAAGCAAATAAAACATACCTGTTCATTATAAGCAGTGATCCTACAGCTCCTCTCAAGTCGATATCACTAATTTCCTTCAAATATATCGGTAACACGATGTAGCATGCTGAGCAGGGAATGCCAGCTATAGCCCGGGCCAGGATCATCGCCCATGGCTCTATGCAGAACAGCTTTATGAGCCAGTAAACCTGGAAACAATTGAATTAGAATGAAGTGATGACTGGTCGTGTGGTCCCGGTTTGCGAATAGGACTACCTCATCTCTTCCCTTGGGTGCCGTATAAAAGCCGGCTAAAGGAATCATCATCGACAGCCTGAGGACGGCCACTGCTGAACATAGGCCTCCCCAAGAGCGCGCCACCTTGAGCGGCTGCTCGCCTTCTGCATCCATCGGCTCTCCGCGGCTTTCACCAGATCGTCGGATCGGCTAAAGGAATATCCAGGGAACACGCAGCAGTTTTTTCTCGGTACATAGGAAATGTGTCGTCCGCCTTTACCTTTTATTAAAAAAAAACAAAATTATCAATTGTATTAGTTAAGGAAATAAAAAAGCGTTTATTATAATTAATGAAAACCGTGAAAACCACGGGGAACTGATGTGGATGCAGGAGGCGAGCAGCTGCTCAAAATGGCGCTCTATGGGGGAGGCCAATTTTCATCAGTGGACTTCTTCAGGCTATTGTTGATGATGATGATGATGATGATGATTATTATTAATGTGTTATCCAGTCATGCAGGGAGGTCCGTGTGCTAAGCAGTACGAACATATATTGGCATAGTTATATTAGGTCTGATGGATGTTGAATCTGGATTGAGATAGCTGACACCAAGCTCAGCGGCATGATGTGCTTGTGGCTCTGCAATAGTACGCCTTGCCGCAGTGGCTTGGTGAGTAGCTCCCTTTTTTTGCCACCACGGGGGTGATGGCAGGGGGTATGTGGGACTCGAACCCACTAAAACCCCCCGTAATCCATCCGCCACCGGGATGGGGCGAGATAGGGTCGCGTTAGCATTCACCATCTCGCCCCAGCGGTAGGCCCTTTCGGGCCTCTGCGCCAGTGGGTGCGTAATCTTGCACCTCGGTTACCCACCAGACGTGTGGGGCCGTGTGAGCACGGCGGAGAGTCCCCGACTCTCCGCCGCCGACCCCACTACGAAGGATGGAGAAAGCGCGCGAAACGCTTCCTCCGTCCCCCAGTCCGTCTGTGCGCCGGAATACAACTGGATCAGTTGGTCTCAACCCCAATACGCGAGCGAAGCAAGCGTGAAAAATTCAGTACCTAATCGTAAAAAAAACGTAAATATTGGGGCCCTTATTCGTAATCTACACTATTACATTATTAATAATGAGACTATTCACGTATGCCTACCTATTACGAGTAGTTACAAAGTGTAGTTATTTCTCATAATGATGAGTTATGTAAGAAGGTAAAAGGTCAAAGATGATTGATCTTTAGTAGCTTCACTATTCCATAGGCACATAACATGGACATAATTATTAATCTAATAATGATGCGATTGACTAGGTGCCGCTCGCAGATTCACTCGCGTAGAGCTGTTAATCGTGATAAAAAGTATCCCATACATCAATTAAATTTTGATTTAATTTATTTTATTAATGTTTAAGAGAAACAAACAGTACTATAAGTGTTTAACTTAATTAACCAATCTTACTTACACATAAACCATTAAAGTTTCTACATATTAATAAATCATGAATCAAAAAACACCCTATTGTAAGTGGGTACCTACATATTACTCACTTAATTTACTACATCAGAAAAGTGATTTGAAATACCTACGATATTATGAAAAAAAGTTTAAATTTAAAAGATCTTACTTATGAGATTTAAGTTCACAGACAAATTTAGATAAGGTGAACAAGAATATATCCAAATCATTGAAATTCTCATTATATGACCGACAGGCACGGTTGATAACGGTATTGGAAAAACATCTAGTGCTAGCTCTAGCTTGAACAAATAACGTTCGTTTTCTAGCACTAAGTCTAGCAATAGAATCCTATTTTATGGGAAATCAACTGTGTATTCCGTAGTAACTTGTAGAGAAGTATCTGCAGGGTTACTCTTGAATCCAATCCCAATTTCACTCTAATTCTAATCCGAACCAATCTCAATTCCAATGTTAAACAATTTGGTACTCTTCAACAAAATCGAGATCGAAATTGAAATCGGAAATGCAATAGACTTAATATTGTGACCCATAAAAGTACAACACTATGTAAGTGTTGCCATGCACACATAATAGAAAATATTAATACCAAAATTTGTGGAAAACATGTAAAAACCTTATTAATAACAGTGATAAAAAATATATTACCATAAAACCTTCACTTTTGATGATATTTAGTCACTTTCAAAGAAATAAAAGCGGTTATTTACCGACGAATAATATCAAGAACGGCTGAATGAATAATGTCATTATTGACATCATGGTTGTCTAGAAAAAAAAACTAGTATCAATGTTCTGTGTGCTCCAGCTGTTTTTTTTATTTTATATTTTGGCTCCACACATAGTGTATTTAGCCAGTGTCAAGTTTTGTAATTTTTCATCGTATTATGGAAATTTTCACTTAAAGTCAAGTCATAGTCTAGTCTAAGTCATAATCCAGTCTAAGGCATGCCCTAGTAAAGTGGTGGCAACTTTACTAGAGGCTTCTATGGAATTTTGGAAGCAATACGAAAAACCACGTTTCACTACATTATATCACTTGCCCACACTCATGCTCGTAATTCAGCACTTAATGCGTAAAACACCACCAATTTTAAACATTAACACTGGAAAAAGCATAAGTTTTGTAAAATAATACAATGCACCGACGTGAACTTTTCCGCGTTCCCGCCAAAACTCCGCTCCAGCTGTTGTTTAGCGGTCTTGTTTTCAAGATTTGAAGTATTTGGTTGGAGATATTCGTCCGTTCTAACAGGAAAGATTATGAGTAGGCCAATCTACCAGCAGCTGGAGGCTCTAGCGGATTTCCTTGGGGACAATCCAGGGATAGCAAAAGGTCTGTTGCGGTCCGCCCATGGCAAATACGAGACAAAAAAGAAATGGGACGACAGAAATTACCAATTCTGTGATGCTATGTAAGGCAACTATTAAAACAGGCCTACAAGTTCAAAAAGTTGGAGGAGAGAGACTTCTCGTAAAAACACCACGCATGAAAGAACTACCACCTATATTTACAAACCTCGTATCTCGAGGACATGTCACTACGACGAGTAGGCTTTGCCATCAGAGGCTCTAAATCGCCACATATGACCTCAAAAAGGTCTTTCGTCACTCTGTAACATTTCTTAAACTCGTTGTCGTTCATGGCAAAAGCTTTCTCAGTGTATCGCGCCATTCTTCTTAGGTTTCGACGTTGCCTTAGATCTTCTCTATGTGCATTGTCCAAAATATCAAAAATAAGAGCTAAACGTGCCATTTTACTTCCGAATTGCTTCCGAAACCACTTAACACAACACACTCGAACGCAAAAAAGTTAACTTTTGAAAGGTCTGAAAATTCTATCGCAAACTCTACTTCAAACTCAATTTGCCAATGTCAAATCGCGTCAAGAGTACCGAAAAAGCGGATGGTGTAGAAATGAGTCGATTCCATTTAGTTCCGTAAAATTCCACGGACAAAGATTCCAATCGTGCGCTAGTATCGGATTCAAGAGTACCAAATGCTACGATTTCGTTCCAAATCCCAAATTACGATTGAAATCGAGTGTCAAGAGTAACCCTGCTGGTCTCTCTCAGTACGCCGTTTTCCAAGGGACTTGATATAACCTTTTTTATATGGTATTCTTCTCATAAATTTATCCTGTATTACTGTGTTAGTGCAGACTGAATTGTTATTTAAGACTACGACGTTAAGGTTGATGTTTCTTTGAACGGATTGGACCTGCTTATCTGGCTCTACCCGTCACCTTAACAATATTTTATCCCACAGATAATGGATAAATAACGTAACGACGTCGAATATAATATACGAGTGATATCACGCCGCAGGCCAAATCAAGTTCATTATAAATTCGATTAAAAAGTAAAAGTCAATAACTTCTTCGAACTTTCAAGTCCAAGGTCCAAAAGGCCTCACTAAAAGCAACGATAAGACATATAGAGCGGAAACATGGTACCGTTTCGGCAGCGGAAATCCTACAAACGTATTCTTTAGTTCCTTATCAACAGTAAAAAGCTATTAAAGTACTAAAAGCCCGATACTGTCAATAAAATGACAATAAAAACAACAATGGGTGTTGGAGACGGAATAGCTACCTTTAGGCTAAGAGCTAGCAATCCGGAAGATCAAACCACTTTGGTATTCTGTATAGTACGGTTTTCAACTGATTTTTTTTATAATAGAACAATCTGGATTAATAATAAACAAATAAAAACGATGAAAGCATTTAAGAACAAATTGTGATTTAAGTGTGAAGACACAATCGAAAATGATTGTTATTGTTCTTTAATGCATATCGATAATTATTATTCCTCAAGTCAGGTAGGCATTACCTAAAGAATATAGGTATGTCTATGTACAATTGTACATACCTAATAGACCGGCTAGACCGGCTACACCGCCTTGTGACCTAATACCACTGATTGGTTATGACGACAAAAAAAACAAAACTTCTAATTCGGCAAAAGTTAACCTATCAGACTTACCCATAATAAACAAAAAGATTTTGCGATGTGGTTTTCCCAAATTCAATCCTTTTGGTGTAGGTAAAAACAGTAGAAATCTATGCTACGCGTTTAAGGCTAGATACTATAAAACTTTTGTATTCAACAGAACAACTTCGTTATATTATTTTCATAACATCCTTTTAAAGAATTGATTTAATTGTGGTTAAACAAACTTCAATCACCTGAGAAGTGTTTCTAATTGAGGAGTTCCGAGCTCCTTTGGCAATCTCCATAGATCTAGATCAGTGCTATGGGCAAAGTTCTTAAGCCAAACAAAACAAAAATCACGTGAATTGGTCCAGAAAACACGTAAAAGTCAGTGAATATACATAAGAAACACATAATACAGTTGAACATATTGTATTTTATGTATGTATATATTTACAAACAAAAAGTATCTAAGTATTCTATCAGTTATCTGGTTCCCATAGTACAAGCTATGCTTAGTTTGGGGCTAGATGGCGCTGTGTGAAACATCCACACATATAAAAATAAAAATAACATAAAACTATCTTCTTTTTTAAAATCTGTTAAAAATCAAATAAAGCTGAAACTAAGTGGGCAGGAGCTGTGATTTTGAAATAATTTCGAATAAGCGCATTTTGATCTTAACTTTCTCAGCCATTTTAAAAGATAGAAAAAAATCATTAACTTTTTAAAAGATAGAAAAAAAAAACATTAAATTGTTATCCTCGTAATTTTTTCTTAGTAACTTTAGCATTTTTGTAGAATATTTTTTTAAATCTTCTTCCAGCTAATGAGCTAACTCTATTTACGACGCTACCAGCTCCCTGCTACAATAGTATTTCGCAATTGTGTGATAACGACCAACAAAGCGATAAAAAAAACTTACAAATGAAAACGATTAAATAAGCAAATCTTACCTACAGTGAGCTGTAGATTAAAAACATCTCGCATTTGAATCATTTTTTAGTTTTTGCTTTTTTATATTGGTCATGGAAAATCTTGATCACTGTGGCAGCGCCTGAAGCAATGGCGCGGTCTATAAGATGGGACATGTCACATGCTACCCTAGAAGATATTACCCTCACTCTTGACTTAGAAATAGCCAGGCTAAAGTTAATAGGAAACAAAATATTATCATTGACTTTAGAATTCTACGATACCTACCTAAGATATAAATGATTACTAGTAGTTTTGCGAACAGGTGACCTTGCGACCACGAACGTTTTCGCAACCACAATGCATGATTACTACGTCCCGAACTCAGACCTCGCAGCCTTATTATATCTCTCATATTATATCTCGACAACTTCTTGGCCGATTTTGCTCATACCTATTTGAAACGCTCGCTCGTAGAACTGACAACCGATGGGGAAGAAAGGTTCTCGAGTGGCGACCACGAACCGGAAGACGCAGCGTAGGCCGGCCCCCCACTCGGTGGACCGACGACCTGGTGAAAGCCGCGGGAAGCCGATGGATGCAGGAGGCGAGCAGCCGCTCAAGGTGGCGTGCTCTGGGGGAGGCCTATGCTCAGCAGTGGACGTCTTCAGGCTGTTAATGATTGAATGAATGTTGTATGATGATGATGATGATTTGAAACGATTGTTTAGAATTAAGTACCTATACTATTTCTGCCAAATATTATCGAAATCCCATCATCATCAACAGCTTGACATGAAGATGTCCACTGCTGAACATAAGCCTCCCCTATAGAGCGCCACTTTGAGCGGCTGCTTGCCTCATGCATCCACTGGCTCCCCGCAGTTTTGACCTAGGTTAAAATATCACTCACAATCAAAGAAAGCGTAGTAGCTAACGTCATTTTCTTCCGTCCAAACTTGTCAGTGAGATGGCCCATCGGAGCTCCGAATATAATGGCAGTGATGTATGTCACCGACGTCATCCAGGATATGTCAGAGCCGGTGAAGGGTATCCCAGCTGGACCCTCCGGCGACTGCAGCACGGATATCATAGGGGATAGCCAGCCCTGCACCATGCCGAAGCTGAGCAGTGGTATTGTGACTGGAAAGAATAATAATCGTTTATTCCCGTTAGAAAACCAAATTTGATAACTAGTTATCTAGTGGGATGAAAAAATCCTGTTTTATTACTGGTTATGAATTAGGAATATGTTTTTCTTATTACAAAACCAAGTTGGATAACTGGTTATCTAGTCAAAAAAATCCTGTTTAATACCTAATTAAATTTGGGTTCGTGAGGACCGGGAAGCTCATTTCGTTTTCCAAAGTTTAACAGGGCACCTGGTCGGTTTTTGTGAGAGGACTTATAAGCTATCCGTAATTATTGTATAACTTTTTAAGATTAAAAAACTACATCTACATTCTAAAAACCACCCAGAGTTAAAAAATCACATTTAACTTACTTAAAACTAAAATGGATATATGAATTATATGTACCTATGTCACCACTAGCAATAATTAAAATTTTATATTTCCATTTATTTTTACTGGCAACAAATGGGAACATTTTCTTTTCATTCATCGTCACTGAGACCAACTGGGAACTTTTTCGTCCCAGCCGTAGCCACTGGAAACACCAGTCACCAGTCGGAATAGAGTGGTGATGGGAATAGAGAAAACTCAACTAACAAAAGATATTGAAATAAAGGATTTTAAATATACAACTGACGAACAATAGATCATGCAGCTTTTTATGATTCTGAATTATCTAGGTACTTATGCGTTAACCTCATGCAGGCATTTTTTTCTATTGTCCTAGGTATTAGTTGTTAATATTCAAATTATGAATCACCTGTTTTCGTTCATTTCAGAAGGCTATGCGGGTATTTAAGGGTAAACATATGCAAACGTTGGTGTCGTTGCTAATATTAGAATCGAAACCTGTATTGTGGCACGCAGATGCTTCTAAATGTGGTGCCTGCAACGGATACAGGGCTTCCACGATCTAATAAGCCTTTGGATACGCACGGTTAGGAACCTAAGACAGATCCGGAATGAAGAGATCTGAGGAGAGCTAGTCACTGATATAGCTCTTAGAAATGGCAGTGGACATATCATCGCTTGTTTGACTAAGGCCCGATTTCACCAAACTAGAATAAATTTTATTCCAGGTATAACTTTCGAGAACAACCGTGTTACGCGAATATAGCCCTTTATCACCAATTTTGTGAAGGAATAAGACTTATTCTTTGGATACAATCAAAATGGCGTCTTTTTTGTGTAATTTCATTTGTCAATTAGCTGTATCCAAGAGTAAGGAATCGCCGTATACTTGGAATAAACGTTGGTGAAATCGGGCCTAAGGGTGGATTCGACCAAACGAGAGTTAAGGTTATACTTAGAATAAATCGCTAGTTATCCGAGAGTATACCAATTTCACATTTTACCATCTACACTCAAGCCTATTCGAGAATAACAATTTAAACTACCGTTTTTGGTGGAATAATAAACTATTCCGAGAATATTTTAATGGCGGCAGCGCGCCATATAATTCCAACATTTACTTTCCTGCACTATAATACGACAAAATTGAGTTGCTACGACATAAACTTGAATACCTTGGCGTTGTAGAACAATAATTGTTACCTGGGTAATAGTTTCGTTCATCGTTCACTCCGCTATTCGCGTATAAGTATTCTATACTTTGTATTGCATGGCATGGTAAAACGACTAATGAGTTATTCTAGTTTAAGATCGTGGAATAGATTTATTCTGGTATAGTTACTCGCGCATAACTCTAAGTTTGGTCAAATCCACCCTAAGTGACGTATGTGACATTTTTTTTACAAATACGCGTCAAACTGTCTACAGTTCGACGCGTTTTTGAAAGTAGATAAAAGCTACATTAAAAATTTCAGATACGTAAAAATGTCAGATACGTCACTTAGTCAAACAAGCGAGGCCATATCCGAATGACCGATGGGGAGAAAATTAAGTTCTCAAGTGGTGACCACGAACCGGTAGGCTGGCTCAAGGTGATCGACGATTTGACTAAAACCGAGGGCTGAGGAATACAACAGGCAAGTAGCCGCTCGAACTGGTGCTCTAACGAGGGAGCCTATCAGCCTGTAGGCGTCCACTAATGAACAAAGGCCTCCCCCATAAAACGCCAAGTTGACATCCTAACTTGTGTCTTGCATCCAACAGTGGTATCAAATAGTAGGGTGCCGTCTACGCTGCATCTTCTGGTTTGTGGTCGCCACTCTCGTGAAATTACTCGATACGTATTCCAATTTTGTCATTAGTGTCAATAAACAGAAAAACACAGCGAGATGAAACGAACACTCATTGACTATAAATCCAGTTGACCAATGATACAACTTCCCCCCTCATGCGAAAATTAGTTGTGTATTTCAACCACTGATTTCTAATAAATACTATGAATTTCTAATAAATCACGGGAACCCGTTGATGTCTTTTGTTCCATCCTGCTCTATTCTTTGTGATTTCGTATGACTTTGTCTCGTTTTGTTACCTCGCCCCCTGCCCGCGCAGGTGAGTCGTGTTTGTACGAAAAATTATGTTCACGAGCCGTTGATAGCTCGACGGCTTTATAATCTTTGCGAAAGAAATCAGCCTCAATTTCACAGAATCAGAGAGAGTTTACGGACAACCCTGCGCTGCAACCTGGCAAGGTAGCGTTAACTGCCAGCTACAAGTTAATTGTTTATGATCTGTTTATAGAACTAGCAAGCTTTTAAACTATGGTTAGATTGGTTTTACCAGCTGACATCAGGTTAACCAACTTTATTTCATATTATGTTTTCATTTAACAATGTATATATAGGTACCTGCTATGGAAATACAAGTTCTTTTTTTAGCTACAAGGTAGTTGTGTCCGGTGTATTTATTTGGCCCAATATCTCGCCAATACGTAATAGGTGTCGCTTGCTTGGCTTGGTTGCAGAAATAAAATAATTTGTAAAATAGCCCGAGTTATCTATGGGACCGGAGGGGATGAGGTAAAGTGTATTAGTATAAGTAATTTTGACTGGCTTGTTAGCTCAGTTGGTAGTAGCTCTGCCTTTGTGGGTTCGATTCCCACTCAGGACAAACATTTGTGTGCTGAACTATAAGTATTTGTTCTGTGTCTGGGTGTTAAATTGTATTCAATGTATGTATTTACAAATAAAAAGTATTTAAGTATTGTATTAGTTATCTGGTTCCCATAGTACAAGCTATGCTTAGTTTGGGGCAAGATGGCGCTGTATGAAATGGCCACACATAATATTTATTTATTGTATAATCTGTGGCCGTGTATAGGTATGACTAGCTATTAGCGTCGGTTTCGGAATAGTTATAAGCTAGACGTTTTCAAGAGAAGAGTGTGTTCCTATTATGATACTTTGCCCGGAACCTTTCCGATGGCTGCAACTTTATTCTAATACGAAAGCTAAAAGAAGAAACAGGGTTTTAAAACGACATCAACAAACGATATTCGTTAGTAAAAACACCTTATTATATAACAGTAAATGTCTTTTATTAAGATCTTATAACAAAAGTTGATGTCGAGATTTTTTTATCTACCGTAGATCAAGGCTTAGGTCTTTGAACCTTTTTGTTCTGAACCTGTCTCTATTGTCCCAGCTCAAAGTTTTTATTCAAGACGATAGCACGATCGTAGTAAATAGTTAATTGCTTTAAAAATATGCAAAGCGATACCTCAAGTGTTCTATTTCGTCCAATATGTTTATAGAGTAGGTAGATAGATATCATTGATCCTTGGTTCTCGAGTGGTGACCATACGAACCGGAAGACGCAGCGTAGGCTGGGTCCTGGGTGGGGTGGGTGGTGGGTGGGTGGATCGACCATCTGGTCAGAACCACGAGAATCCGTTGGATGCAGGAATCAAGTTGTTGGCCAAAGTGGCGCTCTGTGGGGGAGGCCTATGTTCAGCAGTAGACGTCTTCCAATCATGATGAGTCTTAGTCCAATTTTTTCAACACAATCCAGTTTATATTCAGCCGCTAGCTTGGACTATTCAGACTGCAATTTTCGCCAGCCGATGGATTGTTTATGGTGCTGTTCACACGAAGCCGGCGATAGAATCGGTGGCCACCATCAGCGCCAGCTCCGCCACTGGGAGAAACTAAACAGCATTGAACGTCTCCTGTGGATAAACCCTTAGACAATGGACGACTTACGTAGACCACCATATACTGACATAGGCAACTAGGACCAAGATCATCAGGGACCACTCCCATTATAGTGATTCGGTTGACGGGCACCACATATCTTTTTTTTAAGGGGCTCTTACTGTTCGTCTCTACCGACCTTTACAGCGTCACCGGGCGGGAGACCAGGCATTTTTGACGACTGGGCAAGGTGCCCAGTCGTCAAAAGTGGGAGGCAACTAGCTCAAGGGCACCACTGGGGTGCGAGCCTCGGCTTAAGCCGTTGTCGGGATAAGAGGATCGAGAAAGGCTACGTTCACTGAAAGTGACCCTGACCCTGACCCTGTAGACCCTGTGGAAAGTTGCAACTGTTCTAGCTAGCCTACGGGGGGTACGTTGACCTCACCTGCGAGGTCGGTGTCTGATTGTGTTAAGCTGGTATCCTATACCGGTGCCGAAAGCGGTTCCTGAGCTAGAAGGGCTAGACTGGTCTGGCAATCCTAGCGCAGCCGAAACAATGGCTGCTATAGGATCATCCGGGTCGCTCAAGACGTGTCTTGGCCGGCGACCACGACGGGGTGACCACAAATCTTATGATGTAAACTCAACAATCAGTAATATTTGATTTAAGATCATTCCGATTGGATGTGTGGCTTTTGACTTAGGACTTTAATAATTAAAATACCAGGCTATCATAACTGAAGACAAACTTTAGGCATTTACTCGCATAGAGCTTGCGATTCTTCTTCAAGTGTCACGATTATAACGTTTTCAGCATTGAGGTAGGATAAATACCTTAATGATGACTTATGCTAGTGATGACTTATGGAACTGAGACATGGTCTCTTACTGTCGGCCTCAATAGTAAGCTCAAAGTCGCGCAGCGAGCTATTTAGAGAGCTATGCTCGGTGTTTCCCTGCGAGATAAGCTCCGGAACGAGGAGATCCACAGGAGAACTAAAGTGACCGATATAGCTCTTAGAATTAGTAAGTTGAAGTGTCAATGGGCGGGCCACATCGCTCGTAGAACTGACAACCAATGAGGAAGAAAGGTTCTAGAGTGGCGACCACGAACCGGAAGACGCAGCGTAGGCCAGGCTCCCACTCGGTGGACCGACGATCTGGTGAAAGCCACGGGGAGCCGATGGATGCAGGAGGCGAGCAGCCGCTCAAGGTGGTGCGCTCTGTGGGAGGCCTATGTTCAGCAGTGGACGTCTTCAGGCTGTTAATGATGAGATCCCTCAATGATCTTCAGCAAACATAGGTACATCTAGGTATGAAATTAAATATAATAAGAAGTCGCGTTCCAGACAATTATTTTCATTTACCTTGACAGGTAAACTTAATTGCTTTCCTCGACCATAAAATATTAGCCGTAGTGCAAAGTTCTCGTATTAATAAGTCAGATTAATGCAATGACAGTAAAGTGAAGCGGATAAATCAACGAATCTAAAGTAATTAGGTACTGCAGATTTAATGACGTAATTGCGGGAGACATGCGAGAAATGTATTGTTCGTAGAATTACTGTATCCTGTGAACTGTGACTTACCTATTGTAGTTTTGCTACATAATTGATGGGCAGTTAGAATCTATAGCACAGAAACAGAATAGATTAAATGAAAAACTTACCTAGTTTCTTATTTTAATTTTTCAATTCAATTCAATTCAATTCAATTTATTTGCCTGAACATGGGTACATACAAAGATGATAAATAACAATAATTAAGCTCTCCACATTCTACCGAAATGGCATGCAAAAAATATTTAAAACATAAAATATGGCAAGTGTCAAGTAAATAACATTTAAACAATCACAACTAAGAACCAAAAAATAAAATAATAAAAACACTATCTTTAAGCACCTATCTACATAAAAATGTCAAGTAAAACAAAATATAAAGTCATTAATAATAATCAAATATCCCCAAAATTATATGTATTGTAATTAAATTTTTTTGTCAGTTAAATATTCGTTAATTGTATAATAGGCTCTCGTCACTAAAAAGTTAAACAATTTATTTTTAAATATTGCCATACTATCTGAATCCATTATTGGCTTTGGCAAACGGTTGTATATTCTTGGCGCCATACTGAATACGCTTTTGTCAAATAGTGCTGTTCTGTGAGACGGCATGCGGCATTTTGTATTTGTTTTAGTAGCTGCTGCAGTCTTTTCTTGCAACTCTTTATATAGTGTTTTTCCTTTTAGTTTGGTAGATTGTTAGGATAAGGATATTGTAATTTTTCATTTCATTGTCATTTCACAGTACCTATAGTTTTTAGCAGTATACCTAGTTACATGTAAGTAAATGTTTTAAATCCGCAGCTGTAATGTAACTGCACCGTGACGACACTGAACTGGCTTCAACGGAAGACCAGCGCTGGTTTCATGACCAGCATTAAGCTGAGTTGGGACCGATTTGTGGCAAATGGCAATTTTATGTTCATCGTATCTGTACCGTTTATTATGTTTTTTATTGTCACAAGTAAAATATTTTTCTTTCTTTCTTTCAAAAATAATGAATAAAGAACTAATTATTATAGACAGGGGGCTGAGTCTGCAATTGCAATTGTGTTTGAATCGTCTTGGAATCGTCGTACAGTTGTCACTAGTGTTGCCAACCGTACGATTTAAATCGTATATATACGATCTTTTTGGCCCTGATACTATGTACGATCCCCCCACGAGGTGTACCGACGATCCGGCGAAACACCCCTCAGGCCAATGTTCGTAGCCACGCATAAAGACTGATGTCGTGATGTGATGCGATTTATCTATTCTGAATAATAATAAGCTTTCTGAGTGAGTAGGTAAAATAAAATAATGAATATCATAATTACTCGAGCGACGCGAGAGTTGGTCAGTGGATTCGATTCCAGTTTTACCGTAATCCTTTGGCGCCAGACACGTGATCTTATTTTAAAGTAATAACATCTCTTATTATTTGAATGTAGGTTATTTTAAATCCAAGTAAACCGTTCTTGTTTGGGATTTGGTGTGTTGACATTATGGGTAGGTACATAACAGTAACATGTAGATTTTGGTCAAACAAATGATAGAATACTTCAAAAATTGATGATTTGAAGTCCGCTATACCTAGTTAAGTAAGTAGCCACTATATACACACGATATTGCTCTTAGAGTTAGTAAGTTGAAGTGACAATGGGCAGGCCACATCACTCGTAGAACTGACAACCGATGGGGAAGAAAGGTTCTCGAGTGGCGACCACGAACCGGAAGACGCAGCGTAGGCCGGCCCCCCACTCGGTGGACCGACGACCTGGTGAAAGCCGCGGGGAGCCGATGGATGCAGGAGGCGAGCAGCCGCTCAAGGTGGCGTGCTCTGGGGGAGGCCTATGTTCAGCAGTGGACGTCTTCAGGCTGTTAATGATGATGATGATGAAGTAGACACAGAGTAGTTCACTCTACAAAGATGCGTATAGCTATACCAGAGCCATGTTCAAGATGCAATATTTACTAACATTGCACTGACAGTTGAATCAGCTGATTTTAGGGTTGTCGCCACGAAATGGTTGAGCGATATCAGAATTACGATGATTTTACCTATAAATTCTATCAGATACTCAACTTTATAGGTACCACAAAAATTAGAATTTCCGCGGGGAAAACGCTGAGTGCCTGTTTACAAAATAAAAGCAATTATGTCACCTATAAGATACAGTCACAGAGCATTAAAAAAAAAAAAAATACGCTTCGCTTCAAACGTCATATTTTTTTCAACACATTTGCTCAAAAAATGCATGTACAAAGCCTGTATTCACTGTTCGAAAGTTAAACATTACGCACCATACAACGGAACAATACGTGCGGTAAAATAGGTACTCTCGCTTTACCGCATCCTCCGTTGTAAAGCGCTGCCCGTGCGTATCCTTTACGGTTATTTTTTTAACTTCCATAAAAAATATATAAGAATTCCACCAAGGAGTTACCACACACACCACATTACGAGAATAAATAAGCTGAATGATCAAAACTCCTTAGAAGAACTTTTGCTCAATACGTTTGTCTCACTTTAATAATAAATAGAAAATGAAACTAAAGATGTAGTTATAATTTTCACCACACGCACGTGGCGCCATTTGTATTGCAAATGCGCGCCATTTTAGCCATTTTCATATTAGATTAGGAACGTCAAAGATTGTTTGTTGTAACTTTCCCACTATTCCCCTTTGTTTCATTACCAATTGTACTGTTTTCTCGCAAATGTGTTGAAAACGTTGTATGATACACGAGCGGAAATTGGTTTTTACAAACTCGTGACTATGGTAAGCCCTCGACTTCATCTCGGGCTTACATTTGTCTACGCGTTTGTAACAAGCAACTTACCGCACTAACATCATAAATAACTATTAATGCTCTGTGGATATAGTCATCTATTCGCGGAGTTCACTGGTCTTGTTGTAGTACCTATAAAATATTGTTGTGTTATGTTTGAATTTGTTAGTTAGAGGTAGTAAAAGAGATAGTGATACTCGAACATAATCACGTAATTACAGACAAAGACTAATTGCCAAATGATATTATTATGTTAGCCTTTTATTGTAAGGTAGAAGCAATATTGATAAATCTTTAGATCTTTTTTGAAATGTTCTTATTAAAATGACGAAATATATAATTAATTAAATAAGTAAATAGATTTGATTGTATTTTTTGGGTTGATACCTAACCATAATTACGTAATACTATTATGTATTCTGTACCATACGATTATTGATATTTTTTTTTTCTTTTTTTTTGGCTCCACACTTAGTGTATTAGCCAGTGTCAAGTTTTGTAATGTTTCATCGTATTATGGAAATTTTCACTTAAAGTCAAGTCATAGTCACAGTCAGTGTAGTCATAGTCTAGTCTAAGTCATAATCCAGTCTAAGGCATGCCCTAGTAAAGTGGTGGCAACTTTACTAGAGGCTTCTATGGAATTTTGGAAGCAACACGAAAAACCACGTTTCACTACATTATATCACTTGCCCACACTCATGCTCGTAATTCAGCACTTAATGCGTAAAACACCACCAATTTTAAACATTAACACTGGAAAAAGCATAAGTTTTGTAAAATAATACAATGCACCGACGTGAACTTTTCCGCGTTCCCGCCAAAAACCTCGTTATTGATATTTTAATGTGGTTTAGGTTTATCAGTGTGTACATTTATAACTAGTGTCACTTATGTATCTGTAATCCGAATGACTATATCTAATTAATATAGTACAATAATTTGAGTAGATAAAAGTTTTTTTTTCTTATATTTTGTCTCCACACATAGTGTATTTAGCCAGTGTCAAGTATTGTAGTTTTTTATCGTATTATGAAATATTTCATGTAAAGTCAAGTCTTAGTCACAGTCAGTCAGGGTAGTCATAGTCCAGTCTAAGTCAGGTAGTCATAATCCAGTCTAAGTCATGACCTAGTAAAGTAGTGGCAACTTTACTAGAGGCTTCTATGGAACACGAAAAACCACGTTTCACTACATTATATCACTTGCCAACACTTATACTCGTAATTAATGCGTAAAATGCCACTAATTTTAAACATTAACACTAGAAAAAGCATAAGTTTTGTGAAATAATACAATGCAACGACGTGAACTTTTTCACGTTCCCGCCAAAACTCCTAGATAAAAGTTATTTATTTGTTTATTTATAAAACAAAAGCAAAACACGTTGTTTATATGTTATACAACTATTATTCCACCTTTATACTTAGTACCTCCTCCACCTCCTCAGTATTTCTGGTCTCCTTGTACTGTACTTCATACTTTACTTCGTTCTTCTATTTCAAACCCCATCTGTGTAAGAAATAGGTAAGTAGGTACTAAATGGTGATCTGTGTATTTTTGCTCAGGTATATAATATACATCTGCATTATTTTGTTACGTGTACACTTACAATTTATGAATTCAATAACTAAACCCACAGTGAGTCCAACCGGAACAGATAACGATTAGGGAATCAACTAGGAATATCATTTGTAAAATTAACAGTGTATCGTTTGGGAGTAGGTATACTATATTAACCAAACCAGTATAAACTATATCGATATGCTTTATTGACCGGCAGCTTTATTTATTTATTTATTTATTTATTTATATATATATAGGTACACAAAACAAATTACAATCAAAGACTTATTCAAAATAGGTAAATATACAAACAAATCTGTTCTGGATTGCAGCTTAAACTATGTGTACACAGAAAAAATATAAATTACACAATCACTACCGAGACATGCAAATGAAAGTAGGTACCCATCAGCAAAACCACAAGCTTTGCTGATGGGTACCCAATGACAACGGTATACTAAAATTAAATTTTGAGGAGTTTAGGGAGTGTCTTTATGTATAATGATGAACTAACTGGGCCAAAAGTCTCAGGAAATCTGATTACTTATAATAAATACCTTCGTTTTAAGTCAACTCATATTTAATGCATTTCCTTAAAGAATCTCAAATATTAAGAGAAAGTTGGCAAGAAGGATGTCTGTGTTTTGATGTGTTTAATAAATGAACAAAACCAGTTTGGAGTTTGAAGTGTTTTTGGAATGTTCGTAATGACACTAGTGGATAAAGAGAAGGATGCTTCGTATCAGCACAGAATATCATTATAGAAGTACCTACTTACGTACTTACAGAAGTTGAACACCTTTGATCTTAGCAATTTTTTAAGTAAACGAATGACGTGACGTGCTAGTCATTTGCCTGGTGTTAAGCGTCACGGCTGCCCATATCAGATTGCAGTGTCGCTCGGAACTCTAGATTAAATTTCGCGTGACACTGCGCACTGCGCACGTCATCTTGAGACATCACACAGTCTAAAAAAGATTTCAAACTGGAACACAGTGGCAAAGCGGTGGTACCTACCTAGACGAACTTTGCAGAAAAGTCCTGCCACCTAGTGAATTATTGGAATTAGCAAGTTGAAATGGCAATGGCCAGGCCACATCGCTCGTAGAACTGACTACCGATGGGGAAGAAAGGTTCTCGAGTGGCGGCCACGAATCGGAACACGCAGCGTAGGTAGACCACCCTCACTAGGTGGACCGGCGATCTGGTGAAAACCATGATGATGTTTGAAATAGATTTTTTTTAAGTTACTCTGATCTGATTCTAATTGTAACCTTAGACTATGTAAAAGAAACCGTGCCTCGGAGAGCACGTTAAGCCGTTGTTAAGTGATGTTAAGTGTCGATGCGGTCGAGGATGTAACGCGTTTGCCTAGAAGATACCTGCTTGCCTGCTAATTTGTTTTACTTTTATTTTGATGTAAATGTACCTACCTACTTTAATTAAATTTAAAATAAACATTCAGCATTAGAAAAAAAGATGATCATCATCAGAAAAAAAGTACTATATCTAAGTGTACTATACATGTATACACCTGATTTATTTGTAAAAGTTACAATAGATAATCGCTTTTTTAGTAAATAATTAGGTATATATATAATTTAGGTACCTATACAGCGCCTTTTGCGCTTGATGTATTGATTTTTTGAAGAACCTTGACTTGTCTTTTTTTAATGTATAAGATACATTATTGGAATTTTAATTGATTTTGTCGTTTTGTTTTTATCACATTAGTTAAATAAAAACAAATATACTTATAATTAATCTAAGATTATATTGGAAAAATCTCGTTTATAATAAAAGTGAACACCAGTTAACAACGCATATTTTATAATTAGTATTTTAAATCATGAATAATTACATGTTTGGAAATAATAATTTAATTTCATATTGGTACCTATAGGGGAAGTACCTTATCGGCTATAAATAATTGAGTTGACGTAAATTATCTACACCAACCGTGGGTTTTTTGATCCGCAGTTAAGATAACCAATGGTTAAAAATCCTAACAATTTTTTAATTTTTTTTTCCATTTCCTAGAGTACCTTCTTACTGAAATAAGCACTCTACTAGAATAACAATCTAGCCATTATTTTGGCTAATAAGTAATTTAATACGACTACCTTATTTAAAAATAAAAAAACTGTAAAAATAAACCCCCCCCCCCCCCCCCCCCCCTTGTGTATAAATAAAACTGTGATGGAAGTAAAGTACTTCATTTGGTGCATTGAAGATATTTTTGAAATAATTGATTGAAACAGGCGTGACTTCGCGGAAGTTCATCTTAAACACAAAATGAAAAACCCGTTTTTAGCGGAATTACACTAGATACACTTTTTTCATTTTATATTTAAGATATTTTTGAAATCTAAGTAGGCTGTTTTTCACCAACTTTGAATATACGGCTGGTTATCAACTTGTCACTATAGTGAGAAGAATGCTGTTGCCCAATCCATAGATATTCTCTCAGCCTCTTTCCTAGGTTTTACATGCAAGAAAACTTCTGCAAAAAATGTCCAACCTTCTATCAGACTGTAGCTTGCAAATGTAAACTAGTGTAAACTATAATTCAGCCATTGCATAAGACTACTGACCCCTAAGGAGTCTTGACTTATTTTGGCTTTTGTAATAAAGTCAGGTTTTAACCTTTTTCAAATATTAGTTTAGATTAAGCCTGTACTTTGTATTTCTAGTTTAAACTAGAGTTTAGTGAGCTTTTTGTAATAAGACCGCAAAAGATTACACTTTTTATAACTGAATACCGCACCGCAATCTCACCTGATGGAAAAAGACGAAGCGATCTACGATGGTACATGCTTGCCTAGAAGATACATATTCACTCGTGATTTGAAGAGCTCCAGATTGTACTTATCGGGAAACAAAGACGCTGGTAAAGTGTTCTACTTTCAAGGTATAGTCTGATAGACGGTCTTGCATGAGGAAATCTGACCAACGGCACCCGCGGGAAGAGATGGGGTGGTCCTATTCGCAGACGGAGCCACACGGCTTGAATAATATCATCATCATCATCATCATCATCATTAACAGCCTGAAGACGTCCACTGCTGAACATTGCCTCCCCCAGAGCGCACCACCTTGAGCGGCTGCTCGCCTCCTGCATCCATCGGCTCCCCGCGGCTTTCACCAGATCGTCGGTCCACCGAGTGGGGGGCCAGCCTACGCTGCGTCTTCCGGTTCGTGGTCCCCACTCGAGAACCTTTCTTACCCATCGGTTGTCAGTTCTACGAGCGATGTCGCCTGCCCATTGCCATTTCAACTTACTAATTCTAAGAGCTATATCGGTCACTTTAGTTCTCCTGCGGATCTCCTCGTTCCGGAGCTTATCTCGCAGGGAAACACCGAGCGTAGCTCTCATGATAGGTATCATATAACCCTGAAGTACAAAATAGTTCGTGTGTCACGCTAAATGAGTTAATTTCTGCCCTCATAGTGAAGAACGCAGTAACTAACGTTTTTGCCAAAATTGAGTTAGATAAATATTCGGAGTTGCCAAAAAAAAATCTATATTCTCAATCATTTTATTGTTATTCTTATTCTTTATTCTTATTCTTATTCTTTCTCACGTATCAAACGTCCACCTGGAACCCAAAAACACAGGAAGTAAGAATGCAGCAACTCGACTACTGTCGACTACTCGCAACTTTTGATTTCGCGATTTTCTCGAAAACATGTTTTACCTTACTTTCTGCGTTATTCATAAGGACAGCAGATTTGAAAATTGGCGAACCTTTTCATTCTGGCACTTATCATCATATAAGATCTGAGTAGGTCGTTACAAAAACTATGTAATTTATTCAACCTTTTCACAATGGCTACGCTTATATAAATATAAAGTAGGTAGATACAAATTAACCGGTTTCAGTGAATGAGCGCCGGCGCACCGTCTCGAAGCAATAAATATAATTATTTTACTAACAAAATTATATTATTATTGTAGGTATCTTTTTTATATCTGTGTTGTACTAGATTCTAGATGTTTCGATTTCACTGTGTAATCTGTGACAGATATGAATAATATTCAGTACAACCACTGAATAATATAATTAAAATTAATTGGTTAAATATGTGTGGACATTTCACACAGCGCCATCTAGCCCCAACCAAACTAAGCATAGCTTGTATTTAGGGAACCAGATAACTGATACAATACTTAGATACTTTTTGTTTGTAAATATATACATAGAATAAAATATAACAACATAAGACACAGAACAAACATCTATATTTATCACACAGATGTTTGTCCTGAGTGGGAATTGAACCCACAACCTATAGTTCAGAAGGCAGAGCTACTACCAACTGAGCTAATAGGCGAGTCTAATAGTCTGCTATAATAGTTTTTTTCATTTAAATACAGGTACAACTAATGGTTAGGTCCTTAGATTTAAATGATTAGGTGATTAGTGGGTGATTATTTGTTAATCAATATTAATCATAAAACATTAACCTCTCAATTTGTGCATAAATTGTTAAAAAAAAAATTAAAAACAAAACAAGCTGTACCTCTCTTTATAAAAAGTTGAATTAAAAATAGTGTGATACCTACCTATTAATATCAACCCCCGACCGAAGAGAGAGATGTTATAAAGTAGGTATGTAATCTGTCGGTGGCAGGCATCGATTCGGAGCTGCCATTAAATTTCAAATTATAAAGAGTCAAATAAATTTTGCATTTATTTATTTGGAACTCCAGTGACTTGAACGAGAGGGTGAAAATCTATTCAGCTGATTGAAGATTATCAGCTCTTTTATTTCTATAGTAGATGATGAAGGGAATGTCGACAGATTAAAAAATTACTTATTGTTTAATAAGTAATTTTTTAAAAACACCTTTTTTTATTTTACTATCTTTTTTTATTTGTTGCTACTTACAGGTAATTACCAAAAAATAATCATAATACGTAAAATCAAAATGCGTTGTACAATTAATGCCAAACAAGCATAAAATAACAAATAGGTTTTTAATTAAGAGTTTTCATTCATAATTACCTAGTGAAAAACTCTAAAGTCCGTAAAACGTTGTCTAAAAATAGAATAGTGCGTATAAGTAGGTACTTAAATACAAGAGCTTTTTTTTTTTTTTTTTTTGAAAAATGAAAAATACATTTATTTTGAACAAGGCATATAGGGAACATTTATATTTAGGTGGAAACCCTGGATCCCAAACTAGGCTCAGGGCCCGTATTATGAGGTCCAGGCCTCCTTCGCCGGAAACAATATCGACAATGCCTAAGCTAGGTTACAAAAATTATTCAACTTAAATTAAATTAAATATAATCTTGTCTAAATCGCTCTCCATATTTTTGACCTGTTAAAAATATAGGCAATGCTACCGGCAGGTAAAGATGATAGATGCACTTTTGTATTCCAATTATAAACAAATATTTTTTAAATTATAAACATTTAAAAAAGGGTAGGGTACTTA
The DNA here is from genome assembly GCA_910589525.2 of Ennomos quercinarius. Classification (NCBI taxonomy): domain Eukaryota; kingdom Metazoa; phylum Arthropoda; class Insecta; order Lepidoptera; family Geometridae; genus Ennomos; species Ennomos quercinarius. The sequence goes on from OU342510.1 coordinate 8,346,206, forward strand.
CGGCAAATATTTATTAAACATAAACAGACACTTACTTATAACCGCGAATAAATACTGATTTATTCTTGTCCCCTTGAACCACAACAAATTCGTCACTAAAAACTTCATCGTTTTATTTTTCACTCGTATTTTTTATTAACTTTTTAATTTATGTCACTGGCAGCATTCATGTAGCCGCGGAGGTGTCTTCGATCGTACTGGCTGGAAATAAAACTGTGGGAAGATGGTAAAGTAAAACCTATGCGCTTGGTAAATACGCGCTTCTTTTTACTTGTGCACTTTATTTAATCTGTGCTGCGGAAAAATTTAAATAGAGCTTCCCAATTGTTGCTTTTTTAGCGGGAAATGCTGAAATAGACAGCCATTTTGTTTTGCAAACAATGTAGTACAGACGGCAGTGGCAACAGGAAGTGATATACCTAATTATAGGTATAGATGTTGTTAGGGCTTCAGCCCAGGTCCCAAATCCCTTTATTTCTTTAAGAGGAGACGTTTCCTCAGCGCGGCAAATTCAAATTTTCTTGCGTTCTTTTGCCAATAATAGCTTAATTACTCAACATGATTACATGAAAACTAATTTTGCGGAAATAAATAGAATGTATCAACAAATTACGATTAAAAGTATCTCCTAAATATCATTGGTTTAGTGACAAATGGCAATATACAATTTTCTTCTTAGTTTTTCAGTCTATTGCCATTTGTCGCTAAACCAATGATAAGTAGGTGATACTTTTAATTGTAATTTATTGATACATTATATTTATTTGCGCAAAATCAGTTTTCATGTAATCACGTTGAGTAATTAAGCTATTATTGGCAAGAGAACGCAAGAAAATTTGAATTTACCGCGCTAGTGAAACGTTCCACCTTAGCGCTATGTAATGTTGCCTATTATCTAATTATGTTTGCTCTTAAGTCAAAATTAGATAAGGCATTTAAAAATATTAAAATTAAATTATTGTAAATACTAAATTTAATTTTAATATTTATAAATGCCTTAGGTATCTAATTTTGACTTTTAAAAGTGCTAGCAATAGTCTTTTTCTAATAACATTTTTGAGTGAGTTTTATATTATCAGAGTCTACTAATCTAGAATCTTAGATGAAACTTCGTTGTAGGTGTATTGTTGGTCTGTTTATGCCATTTAAGCTTGCTGATTGCCTACTTGATTAACCTATCAGTTTCTAGTACATTATACCTCTTTGTCAGTTTAATAGAATTTAACATCGGAACAACGGGGGTTTTTGGCGGGAACGTGAAAAAGTTCACGTCGTTGCATTGTATTATTTAACAAAACTTATGCTTTTTCTAGTGTTAATGTTTAAAATTAGTGGCATTTTACGCATTAATTACGAGTATAAGTGTTGGCAAGTGATATAATGTGGTGAAACGTGGTTTTTCGTGTTCCATAGAAGCCTCTAGTAAAGTTGCCACTACTTTACTAGGACATGACTTAGACTGGATTATGACTACCTGACTTAGACTGAACTATGACTACCCTGACTGACTGTGACTAAGACTTGACTTTACATGAAATATTTCATAATACGATGAAAAACTACAATACTTGACACTGGCTAAATACACTATGTGTGGAGCCAAATAAAAGAATAAAAAAAAAACTTCAGAACAGTTTACTTTCTTTAACCCTTCCCTACTATATTATTATTTATTTATTTATTATTTAATTAAGTAGGTAGGTACTTATGACATATTTTGAATACTGCTATCGTTTATAGAACATTATCCTACCGACTTCAAAAAACGAGGTTCTCTGTTTTATGTTTGTTAGATACCTACCTTCTTCAGATAAACACTTAATGTAACCCATTTGGAATATTATTATTTCGTTTGTTATCTTATCCCATAGATAATTTTAAATCGGTTTAGTAAGTAGTTTGATTTTTAAATTTAAATAACCAAAAAACGTAATGTTGGTATAACTATAGGTATTATACATAATTCATCCAAGTACATTCTCAGTATAGGTATAACTATACGAAATTAGGGCAGTTTAACCCCTTCTACGCTGCGTCTTCCGGTTCGTGGTCGCCACTCGAGAACCTTTCTTCCCCATCGGTTTTCAGTTCTACGTTCTATGCGGCCTGCCCATTGCCATTTCAACTTGCTAATTCTAAGAGCTATATCGATCACTTTAGTTCTCACACTTAAGATTAGATTCAGTAGAAGGGGTTCATCATCATCATCATCAACAACCGGAAGACGTCCACTGCTGAACATAGGCCTCCCCCAGAGCGCCACCTTGAGCGGCTGCTCGCCTCCTGCATCCATCGGCTCCCCGCGGCTTTCACCAGATGCCAGATCGTCGGTCCACCGAGTGGGGGGCCGGCCTACGCTGCGTCTTCCGGTTTGTGGTCGCCAATCGAGAACCGTTCTTCCCCATCGGTTGTCAGTTCTACGAGCGATGTGGCCTGCCCATTGCCATTTCAACTTGCTAATTCTAAGAGCTATATTGATCACTTTAGTTCTCCTGCGATGGTGTTAATATGTCTACCTAGGACAGACTGTCCAATGAGGTAGGTCCTTCGACAAAGAGGTAGCACGAAAAATCCAACTCGGCTGGGCGTTCGGGAAGCTTCGTCCTATCTTTTTCGTCCAAAATACCGCAGAGCCCGAAAGCGAAAGTTTTCAATCAGTGTGTGTTGCCAGTGATGACTTATGGAACTGAGACATGGTCTCTTACTGTTGGCCTCATTAGTAAGCTCAAAGTTGCGCAGCAAGCTATGGAGAGAGAGCTATGCTTGGTGTTTCCCTGCGAGATAAGCTCCGGACGGAACGAGGGGATCCGCAATGGTATTACAAAAATAGTAAGTACTTACAGTAGATACTACCTCCCACTGGTATTATCTTACTGCATATTGGTCATATCACTTCACGTTACGTGAACTATGGCTAAGTATAATTGGTACAACGCGATTCAATAAAGAAAATAACAGGGGGCGTACCGTGAGCTCTAAGCGCGATTCAAAACAGGGCCTATACTGGATCGCTTGTCAAAATCTCCATACAAAAAAAAACAAAGCGATCCAATATAGGCTCAGTTTTGAATCGCGCTAAGAGCTCACGGTGCGCCCCCTGAAAAAGAGCATTCTATTGTTGTCTCGCCCCCTCTGCACTTAAACACAATAGTGGAAGAGAGAAACAATAGTTCCTTGTTTGCGTCAGATTCGTTTCTTTAATGAAACGCGTTATAATAAGTATAAATAGGCACCTACTATTGCAGAATTGCAGACATAATCACAAGTTTACGCTTCTTTTATAAATTACCATTCTTTTACCTATATATTAACTAAGTACATATCATTGGGCTTACTAAACAAAAGGACGAGAATATAATGCAGTAAATATATTGTATTAATCGTAGGTGGACAAGTGAGTATCAGGCCACGTTGAGTAGGGTTCAGTAGGTAATAGGTACCTGCTGAAAAGGATCGGGGATTGGTTCCTTTCAATGATTATAAAGCCCGTTGATAGCTCGTGAACATATTAATTTCTCGTACAAACACGACTCACCTGCGTGGGCAGGGGACGAGGTAACAAAACGAGACAAAGCTATACGAAATTACAAAGGACAGAGCAGGAGGGAACAAAAGACATCAACGGGTTCCCGTGATTTGTATCAAAATAGTAGTTGAAATACACTACTAATTTTCGTACGAGGGGAAGTTGTATCATTGGTCAACTGGATTTATAGTCAATGGTTCCTTTATTGGTAGTAAGTACTATGTTACGGGAACACAAATAAAACGGGCAGAGTTTCAGTAAACTTCTTCTAATTGTTCCTTCCTATCAAACTGCAACAGGAATGATAAATAGTAATGGCTGGCTTAGGCTTATATTGACGTACTTTCCCCTCCAAGGCATGGCATGGCTGGCAGTTCGGGCTGGTGGAAGGGGCGGTGGCTGACGTCACGTCCTCTACAGATATCTATTCTATTGGGAATGACTAGGAGGTAATTTTTAGGGACGTTCACTTCTCTGAAATTAGGGCAATGTACACATACCTGCAGCTGGGTCAGCACGGACGCCAGACAAAATTGTCTTTCCCCGCTTAATGTCACTTTAAGTATATCTACACTTCTACACCACTATTATAAAGAGGAAAGATTTGTATTTTTGTGTGTATGTTTGTAATGAATAAACTTAAAAACTACTGTGACGATTTCAAAAATTCTTTCACCATTGGAAAGCTACATTCACCCTGAGTAACATAGGCTACACCACTACACGTGCGAAGCCGGGGCGAGCCGCTAGTAAATAAATAAAAACCTATGTGTGGACATTTCACAGCGCCATCTAGCCCCAAACTAAGCATAGCTTGTACTTTGGGAACCAGATAACTGATAGAATACATAGATACTTTTTGTTTGTAAATACATACATAGAATACAATATTACACCCAGACACAGAACAAACACCTACGTTCATCACAGAAATGGTTGTCTACGGGTAGGAATCGTACCCGCAACCTACAGTTCAGAAGGCAGGGCTACTACTAACTGAGTTATCAGGCCAGGGCCCTAATTCTGTATGAAAACTCAGATTCCACACGATACGAAACCACGTCGTTATCGTGTCTTGTTCAAATCGTGTCACAGCATTAGAAATACCTTCTCTTTACATTATGTTATTTTTAATTTGAATAAATATTGATATATTAAGTGGTGGTAACTTTTGACGTGTTGATGTTTCGGAACGTGTCTCAGTGGAACATTATGATTTTTGACAGTTCAAATCGCGTCATTTCCAAATTCATTTCGCGCGGTTTTGTTTCCATTTCATAGAGAATAGATTTTTGCAGATTTCTTATATAAGACAAGGAATTCGCGTGGTTTCGAAGTAAGGAATCGTAAAGTGGTCATACAGAATTAGGGTCCAGGTATTGTTCTCAGTATGGAATTAATTTGATTCAAGTCGATTTAAGCTTTTTTTAGGATTAGGTTAATTCTATGTAGAAGATAAGCAGCATAAAACCCCTAGAAGCATTTTTAATGGAAAACAATAAGTTTTATACTAGACAGTAGAATGCCTATAGAGCGTAGGTACCTACATAATAAATGTTATTTATATTTACACAATTGCACATTGTATACTTAAGTACCTACCTACCTTAACTGTATTATCATAATAGGTAGTAGGTACCTACACATAGGTACCTACTAAGTAGGTACCTATGTTATATCGTCGCTCGTATGACTAAAGGTCCTATCTCATTTTTGTCCATTGTTCAGAAAACGCGTTTTAAGGTTTTGACATTTCTAACTTTCAGATAGTTTCGTTCCTCGCAAGTCCAGCATATTTATTTTTATATGCTTTTGTTGATAATTTCAAGTACTTTAATTACACGTTGAAACTTTTAACCTGTTTGCATTCTAAATACGTGTTTTGAGTAATCAAAACAGATAGGTCACTTAGTGAAAACTTCGTTTTATTTAAATTAAGCTGTCTGTTTTTAGTTACGACTTTTTTTAGACTAAGTATGGAAATAAATATACAAAATTTATGTTGTTAATGCTTTATTAGTGTGTTTTTTTTTTTTAGTAAGTTTTAGTAAGTTGAATGATGCAATACTGTATTCAATACAACACAACACCATAACTTTACCAAGTACCTAACAATAAAAAACTACTTAATCAGCCTCATTTTGAGGTTGCAATACGTAATTGAATATTATGAAGTTTAATTGTAATAATAATTAATTAATTAATAATTAATTATCATGTGATCCAAAATGTTAAGAGGTACAACGATTAGTCAGATGGATAGAGAATTTTGCGTTGACTAACATAGCGGTCCTAACTCAAAACAGCCAAAAAGTGAGATAGGGCCTTTAGTCATACGAGCGACGATGTGTGCAGGATTAATAAAAAACTTGCAGTCTCATAAAATGTCTTTAAATAGTTAAGTAAGTAGGTATATGAGAAAACTACTAAACATAATACCTACCTACATAAAAGTCTATCGAATAAGGGACCAAGTAAATCCAATTTGTTAAGAGATCACTTTAAATATTCTATTACCTATAGCCTAAGCACCTAAAACTTTTTTATGTTAAGGCTGCTGTGTATCTACGCAGATCCACTATCTCGCTCGCGCAATGCGACGTTTTTGAAGATACTAAATAACTGACTTTACTAACGCAAAATCTGGCTAAGCTATAATACTTTCATGAATAATAACATTAGAAATGTTCAACAAAAATAACCACCCCAACCCAAACAAGATTTCATAAATAAAACGGTATCAAAGTTTTTTTTCATTCGTAACCGTTTTTATGTATGAAAACTTGATTGGATTAATTTGATATTTTTGTTGAACATTTGTAATGTTATTAATAATAATATAGTTTAGCCAGATTTTACGTAAGTAAATTCAGTTATTCAATATCTGCAAAAATGTCGCAATGGTCGAGCGAGATAGTGGATCTGGTGCGTAGGCGACGCGACCGCCCATAACAGTTGCAGTGTCACTCGGAACTTTAAAATAATAAATTTTCGCGTGACACTGCACTGCGCACGTCATCCTGAGACATCACACAGTCTATTAATCAGATTAGGTACTAGACTGTGTGGTCAGACCATAAAGTCTCATTTGCCTTAGTAATTTCACTAGCTAACAATTCCCTTCAAATCGGAACACAGTAGCGCTTGCAAACTACTGCTTGGCGGCAGAATAACTGGCAAAGCGGTGGTACCTACCTAGGAGAACTTTGCAGAAATGTCCTTCCACCTAGTAAACTGTATGTAATAGGACCATTAAAGCTCTATAAAAGATATGTAGGTGCAAACATTTTAGTCAGGCGTCGCATCAGCCAGGCGCTCTATTGAAAAGGTACCTACCCCAATCATAATTTTATTTTAATTTCATCGGAGAACTAACAGCTAAATAGTAACATCATGTACACGTATAATAATTAACTTATGGCTTATTATAAGTTTTCACATCTAGGTAATTACGTAGCAACTACGTAGGACCTAGTAGGTACCTACGTAGTTGCTGATATCTGAATATAGGGGTATTAAATATTAAATTAAACGTTTTTCTGAGCTGTTATCTATATTATTTTTAGATTCATGGCCAGTCTAGTGTTGTTTTGCATAGATTTATATGTATTAGGAACAGAATATAATTAGGTAAGACCAGGAACTTACTAAGTGAGGGTTTATAGTAACAGATGGGTTCCATCGTAGAATATGAATAAAAATTAAAAATATCACATACCTGCTTATGAAGCATATCTACATATCTCTGCGCCCTTCTAGCGGAGTGCCATGCGACGCTACAAAAATTGTCTCATAAGTGTAGAACAATAGTAAAATGGACGAAGAGCCACGGCTCATGCCCAGGTAATTTTAGGGCAGATCTTCCTGCCAAAGAAGAAACCACGAAAGAAGTTAATGCTGACGTTGTGGGTCTCTGCAAGCCATCAGCGATGGAAGTGCGGGACTCACTACGCCAGCACACTGAAAGAGAGCAGCAAAACATCTGGGATAAGAAAAAAGACTGCAGACATGCAAAATCCGTTTTTCCAACCATTAACAGAAGCATCACAAATAATTTGCTAAAATTGCAACGGCAGGATCTCCGGCTTATAGTAGGCCTGATCACGGGCCACTGTAATTTGAACTACCATCTGTATAAGACCACTGCTAAGATACTGCACAGCCACAGAGAAAGCCAGACACACATCAGGAATGTTAACACGAGAAGACGCTCAACATTCTGCCCAAGAAATCTCGAATGCCTCATCATCGTCACTCCATCACCCAATATCAGTGCCACTGGAGCAGCTGTGCCAGCAACCTAGAGCCGCACTCCGCTATTTTAAGGAGTTGGGCTGGCTCGGGTAGATGCTGGCAGGGGGAAATGCACAATACACCCCGAGCGGGGGGGCGTCAGTGCAGGACTTATCACCCCCACGTTAAATTAGAATTAGAATTAGAATCTCTGCGCCCCGTGGTTTCACCTGCGGAGAAAATTATCCTATACCTATGTATCAATCCAGTGTTGTTATCTCTGTTCCAAATTTCATCCAAACCCGCCCAGCCATTGCGACGTGAAGAGGAAAGAAATAGACTTAGGCACACACAAACTTCGCCCTCATAATATTAGTTCGATAAGCGGTGTGCGACCAGAACTGATCTTTATTGTGTCGGAGCTAGAGTCGCTATTTATTGAAATTATTTTGCGGAGTGAGCCTTCTGTGCGTAGTAATATATATATGTGGTGATAGTGTGATTAGAGAAGTACCTACGTCTTGCAAAAAATCACAGGTCTTATTAATATTTTAAATTGACTTCTCAAAAGGAGCCTATAATTACTTACCTAGGTATCTATCTATCTATAATGTTCTACCTACATGTAGCGGGTTCCAGTTGAACAAAATTATCGTTATTTTCGTTTTATTCGTCCACATTGACTGGAACGATCATATGTGATTTGGCCTTGTCTGGGTAAAAAGTGGCATAATTTCGTAGCGTTCTTGGCGTTTTTAGCAGCTACTGGAACCCACACATATAGGTTTGGAATCGAAACCTTACCTCTTTACCTTTTAACCTTTCCTATGTCTTGAAAAGTGGGGGGTAGGTATGGTAGGTATAAATCTACTCTTAGGATTTTAAATGCAACATAAACAGAATGGATTCCATTAGACGGGAAAAGAAACCAGGGAAGACAAAGGAAAAGGTGGAGAGATATTTTTACGGAAATATGTGGACCTGACAGGATGCAAAGAGCTAGGGAAAGGGAAGTATGGAGAAGGATAGGGGAGGCCTATGCCGCAGAGGCAACTTCTGCAACATAAATATTTATATAAGTGTAATCTCTTAGTGTAAATTTCATAATAATATGCAGTAGAAATAAAGGCTTTTTTATTTTTATTTTTTGTTTTTTTAATTTGTCTTGAAAAGTGGGGGGTAGGTATGGTAGGTATAAATCTACTCTTAGGATTTTAAATAAAAGGGCTAAAACTGTTGGTCTTCATCGAAGTTTACAACATCTTTAAATCGCGATTCTTAACACATCATAATGTACCTAGGTACCTACTTGGTAATAGACTTCTAATCTGAAAGCTAGCACCCTAAACAAGTTGTAAGTCTATATCAACGGGTCAAGTGCATCAGATTAGCATTGGTCAATGTTACCATTTCGGTACATTCAGGTTTTATTGGTGTATAAAGGTTGACGCACACTGGCAACTATCAGCTGTAGCAAGATGTCCGTGACTTTGTACCAAAATTCGCAATATCCTAATAACACAAGTAATTTATTCATATTTATAACTCCTCTAGTTAGTATAGGTCAAGTTTTCCTAACTTTGTCTACCTATCTATGTAAGACATTCATTAAGTTTTCGGTAGGCTAATCTACCAGTATAGCGGTAGGTAACGACCTATTCGCTTTACCACAGACCCAAGAGCTATTGACTGAGACCTCATGAAGAAGGCGATTTTTTTAGGCTAGACCGGTAGGTAGTATAAACATGATCTTCTAGGCAAGCAGCAAATGAGTGGAATACTTTGCTGTTGCCCTTGTTTCCAGCTAACTATAACCTGGGAGTCTTCAAGTCAAGAGTGAACAGGTATCTTCTAGGCATGCATGCACCACCGTAGGCTGCGTCATCACTTACCATCAGGTGAGACAGTGGTCAATAGCTATGCCTATAAATTATAAAAAAGGAAGATCCATAGGCAGCGTAACGTAAATTTTTATTAATGTACTTACCTATTTAAGCCAATCTATGATAAAAAAAGAACTAGGGTACCTGCATACCTAATAATAAATATTTGAATATTGATGCAAGAAATGCATAGGTCTTTGCCAACTGGTTAACACTAGGTAGGTAATGGTTTAGTACCTACTATGTTATCTGTGGTTTTTAGGGTTCCCTACCCAAAGGGTAAAACGGACCCTAGTACTAAGGCTCGGTCCGTCTGTCACCAGGCTGTTATCTCACGAACCATGATAGGACAATTGAAATTTTCCCAGATGAAGTATTTCTGTTGCCGCTATAACAACAAATACTAAAAATCCGAATAAAATAAATATTTAAGGGGGCTCCCGTACAACAAACGTGATTTTTTGCTCGTTTACCAGATGAGTCATAGATGGCGCTGCTTTAAATAGTACTGCTACTCAACACTAGATGGCAGAGATAGATAATGTTGCTTGTTTTCTAGATAAGCCATAGATGGCGCTGCTTTAAATAGTACTGCTATTCTACACTAGATGGCAGGTTTAGATAATGGTACGGAACCCTTCGTGCACAAAGTTATAATTTTTATTTTGATAGTAAAATAAAAAACGGAAAGTCGGAAGACTGCGGCTACACTTATTTGGCCAGCCTGCATCTTTTTTTCGTATATTAACGTGTATCCAACATTCAGTACGCGTACCCAGTGAACCAGATTGTTGAATAAAATCTGCAATATTAATTAGGCAGATTTCGAAAGTGGTCCATTTCGAAATCACGCTGTTTTATTGCGTGCGTGTGAAGACCAATGACACTTGTAGGGTCAAGAAGTTACCTAATTTTTTATTTAAGTTTTTATTTAAGTTAGGAATTAATTAAGTACAAAGATATAAGTTAGGTACAGCAGTAGGGAAGGGACCTAGGCTTTGTCTTTTTGTGGTTTGGTTTTGCTTAGTCTCAATATTTTAATTAGATTTATCCAATGTTATAATAATATATATATAGGACCTTTACTAGGTGGTAGGACTTTTCTGCAAAGTTCGTCTAGGTAGGTACCACCGCTTTGCCAGTTATTCTGCCGCCAAGCAGTAGTGTGCAAGCACTACTGTGTTCCGGTTTGAAGGGCATTGTAGCTAGTGAAATTACTGGGCAAATGAGACTTTATGATCTGATCACTCAGTCTAGTAATTTGATTATTAGACTGGGTGATGTCTCAGGATGACGTGCGCAGTGCAGTGTCGCGCGAAACTATTGTTTTAAAGTTCCGGGTGACACTGCAACTGTTATGGGCGGCCGTGTCACTTAACATCAGGTGAACGACTAGCTCGTCACGTCATTCAATCACATAAAAAAAAAAAAAAAAAAAATATAGGACCTACTATTGTTCTAAAATTTATGATTAGTAAAAAATAAATTTAACGGTATATTCCCAGTTGCCCCCACATGGATCGCCACCGCAAGCGTGGATCGTGGCGACTGGGAAACTATTGCCCCCACTTCATTCGCCGTACATTGCTGCTAGGTACTTAGCAGCTTATCACAATTCTTGTACACCGGAAACGGTAAACAAAATATTTGAAACACAACAAATCAAATAAATTATTTTGAAATTGAATTTGAAAAAAGAGTTCGAGAAAATAATCATTATTTTAATTTTTGTGACGAAATAAGTCAATGGCAATATGTACCTACCTATCAAATAAAAAGCCTACTTTGTTCAGTTCAAAAATAATTTTATTGCCTCATTTTTAAAACATCACATTTTTCGTTTTTTACATTGTGAGAAATGTTGAGGTAAGTAAGCGATATACTAATTTATATTGATATTATCACTCGTGATGAACCCTGCCCCCGTATCTCCATAGCGCTATCGTTACCGTCTACAACGCTATTACCGCATTAATGAGGCTTTTTATTAAAAAAAAAGAAATTGTATTTTATGCATGACCCGATAGATGGCGCCAGTTGTGGTTTTACTAAAATCTGTCACTGTCACTGTTTTAAGCATAGACCACAGGTTAGAGGAAATGTGTCACGATACTGACTGACAACTCTAAACTCTTTAAATATTTTTTAGTTTCGTTGCGGGATATCTCGGCTTTATTTTGGATCATAATATTAACGTTATCTATCTCGCAGATCTACTGTACTTCAATTTACTTAATAAGAATGCACCACAGACTACTTAGGAGATACTACAGGCAATGTACTCGTGGTCCACTCAACTGAATTTGACATTTCTTTGTAGATAGTCTAAGCATTTTCTTATGTTTGGACTACTCTGTGGTTTGAAAGGTTTAAACTATTACTTACTGCGCCATCTAGAAAAGAAGCAGAACTAGGTTTTTTTTTTAAAATAAAACTCCTCATTATGACATTAAAAAAAATTGCCTACAGCCATATGCCATACTGGTGATATTGGTAGCCAACGCAAAATGATGGCTACACCTAGAAGTTTTCTTAAATAATATTTACCACACTACCCGTGATGTGGCAATAGTTATGGCTATGTTACAACCATAATCACGGTCAGTGTGGTCGCAGCATTACGGAATAGTTATGTGCTATATTAGTCAAGGGGCTAAACTTAATCGCTGCGGAACATGAGTAGAATTCCGGAATAGATAAAATTTATTTTTAAACCCTAATTTAGTTTTATTAAAAGTTAGTTGAAAATTAATAATTATTAGGAGGCTAAATGAATATATTAGCTAGAAGGGGGTAAAGTCAACGCCTATGTTTCGAATTCTTTTTTTATGGCAGTCATTGTTCAAATTAGACTTCACACGATTACAATTCATTATTTTGTTTTTTAACAATAACCTGAGAACCTAACTATAAAAAAAAATCTGTTATTTTTTTATATGAGCTCTATAAAATCTTGAAATGGTTTCTGATTTCAAACAAAAAATGAAATGGTGCCCAATGAATGTTAATTCAACTGTGTGCCGAACAAACTGGTACGAGCTAAAAAATAAGCCGCACGTCTTCCAGGGATCAAAGCGCATCAAAGAATTGTTTTTCAATTACCTTATTCGCTACACAATTGACATAAAGTTCCTTATCCCATGTACATACATACTATTGTAAGTTCAGTATGCTATACAAGGTGAGTTTGAACTGGACCCTAATTCTGTATGACCAATTTACGATTCCTTGCTACGAAACCACGCGAATTCCTTGTCTTACATAAGAAATCTGCAAAAATCTATTCTCTATGAAATGAGAACGAAACCGCGCGAAATGAATGTGGAATTAACTGGGATTGGCGCGATTTGAACTGTCAAAAATCATATGTTCCACTCAGGCGCGTTCCGAAACATCAACCCGTTGAAAGTTACCACCACTTATGTCAATATTAATTATTCAAAATAAAACTAATTTTAATGTAAAGTGAAGGTATTTCTAAAGGTTTTCTGTCAATTTTTAATAATTACCCATGGTTTCGTTATATCACAACATAAATAAGCCATTACTTTATTTTAATTTTTTTGCGGTTTTGGGATGAGAAATCCTTTACTTCTAATTCGGAACGCACTCGAAGAATCCAAAACCTGTCATAGATAATTTGCCTTAGATTATACAGAATACAAAAATTGACGATTCTTTGTTGTGACACGATTTGAACAAGACACGATAACGACGTGGTTTCTGTATCGTGTGGAATCTGTGTTTTCATACAGAATTATGGCCCTGGTATGTTATCCCGAAAGGGGGAACTGGGACCATGATAGCCCACATGTTGTGAGAGCCTTACTTGAAACTACGCGTTTCAAAACCTCCATACTAAAAATAAATCCACTCACAAAATTGCACGTGCGATCGCTACGAGAGTTAACAAGATACTAAAAATTAATTTATAAACACAGGTCATTAAACTCTAAGTGCATTCGTCCAAGGACGAAGTTCAACCACCCAGCTGCGCTAGGGCTATCTTCGAACGTAAACTTTACATGGAATTTCTTCAATGAAAAACTATTAATTTGGAAAAGTCGTAGAAGAAACATTGTCTACCCTGGGGAGTAGATTTACCCCTTTTCGGGATAATATACCAATTCAAACTCAGATGGTATATTCGTTCGCTTTCATTCCGTTGCACAGCAATGTTAACGTAGAGCCTTAGAGGTGTCAGGTCCATCTTAGGTACAATCATATCAATTAGTCTATCTTATTAAAGCATAAATAATATTTAAAAAAAAACATAATTGCGCGTTAAAATAATATAATTCACATCATAATTTTTACATCTCATAAAATATAACAAAGCTATAAAAATACAAGTTACTCTTATAAATATAGGTAGTCCGTATAAATGTAGAAGTACACTATAATATGATTTCGTGCTTGAAACTTCTTGTTAGGTGTTTGTGCGGTAGGACTATTGAATTTAGTAGGATCATTTCTGCTGGGACAACTACTCCTGCACCTGTGAAAGAAAAATTCACAGTATTACTATTATTAAAGTATCTTTGTATGTATTTACCTTTTTGTATGAACCCATCTATAATTATGACAACGGTATAATAAATTATTAATTACCTATACCATGTATTCTGTTAAGATCTATATTACCTGTATATCTATGTACACTAAGCCTAAGAAAACAAAATAAGTGAGTAATAAAAATACCACAATACCGCAGAGCCTGAAAGCGAAAGTTTTCAATCAGTGTGTGTTGCCAGTGATGACTTATGGAACTGAGACATGGTCTCTTACTGTTGGCCTCATTAGTAAGCTCAAAGTCGCGCAGCGAGCTATGGAGCGAGCTATGCTCGGTGTTTCCCTGCGAGATAAGCTCCGGAACGAGGAGATCCGCAGGAGAACTAAAGTGACCGATATAGCTCTTAGAGTTAGTAAGTTGAAGTGGCAATGGGCAGGCCACATCGCTCGTAGAACTGACAACCGATGGGGAAGAAAGGTTCTCGAGTGGCGACCACGAACCGGAAGACGCAGCGTAGGCCGGCCCCCCACTCGGTGGACCGACGACCTGGTGAAAGCCGCGGGGAGCCGATGGATGCAGGAGGCGAGCAGCCGCTCAAGGTGGCGTGCTCTGGGGGAGGCCTATGTTCAGCAGTGGACGTCTTCAGGCAGGAATGATGATGAGTAATAAAAAGTTATAAATAGAAACAGAATTTAGGTCAGTATCTGCGGGTAGCGTGCCCAAAAAGCTGGCGACATTCCCTCGTTGAATTGCCAGGCTAATTCGTTGGCCGAGGTATGTGCCAGCCCTTTGGTCACGCGTCAGCTCAACTAAACGTCTGGACAGCTCCCTGACTAGAAGTCGTGCCTGTGGGCCCCAGGGACCAATTGTCTCAACCCCAAACGGAACAAATATGTAAACCTCACCTAGGGATACATATTTCCTCCGTTTGAGGTTTTCTGCAGCTTCTGCCGCTGCGCATGCCGCCCGAGCTGAGTTGTCAATGTGGGAAGGCGCCAGTGTGTCAACGCAGGTAGCATCCCACACTAGCGGCCTTCCACGACACCACGAAATTAAATCTTGACAGTAAAGTTTTTAGTAGTGTTTTAAGTAGTTAATAGTTCAAACCTTGGGGAAGGCCTTACAATATATTTTATCTGTAGCCCACGAGTGGGAAACACCTAATACTATAAATTCAAAAGTAAATACGTAAACTCATTCTGTATAGTGAATCGCACAGTTCATTTCATTCATTAAATCGATCGGCGACCACGAACCGGAAGACGCAGCGTAGGCCCCACTCGGTGGACCGACGGTCTGGTGGAAGTCGCGGGGAGCCGATGGATGCAGAAGGCGAGCAGCCGCTCAAGGTGGCGCTCTCTGGGGGAGGCCTATGTTCAGGAGTGGACGTCTTCAGGCTGATGATGATGATGATGATGATGAGAGGATGTTTTAGTGACTTACCAACTGAATACATGACTAGAGCGTGTTCCTTAATAGTTGCATTGTTGAGAACTATAGATTCTTTTATTCTGACACCACCCTTTGATGACGATGATGATGGGGGTCCTTGTTACTTGGACAACTTACCAAGAATTGTGATGGAAGGGTTAAGCCGGCCGTCAGTGTTGAAAAGTGGTGTGTTGTCCATTTTCGCGAACGGTTTGTTTGGATCAGGGTCTGAAGGGGTGCCTTCGACTCGCGACCACTCACCTACCGTGGCTTCTTGACCCACTGAAATAATCAACGAAAAATAAGTACTAACTGCTTAATATTTATTTTGCTTAGAATTTAATCATTTTATCGATCTGGTGAAAACCGCGGGGAGCCAATGGATGCAGGAGGCGAGCAGCTGCTCAATGTGGCGCTCTGTGGGGGAGGCATAGGCGTTCAGCAGTGGACGTCTTCAGGTCTATGATGAATTCCAAAAATAGAATTGTTTTCCAAATGGGATTGATACACGACGGAGTTCTGCTAGGCGATCATGTAACTTGATAGCAACCAATAGAAACACAAAAATGAATGGATTTGACAGTTTCAATACGCAGTTTATGTGTATAGTTACTGTGAAATTTTCAAATACAGATTGAAATTTTTCTGTTGCATTGCAATAAGCTCCGTGATCACCCCGCAGAGGTAAAATAACCGGCCAATTACGAGTCGAAAACGAGCAAAAAAAATCACGTTTGTTGTATGGGAGCCCCCTTAAATATTTATTTTATTCTGTTTTTTACTATTTGTTGTTATAGCGGCAATAGAAATACATCATCTGTGAAAATTTCAACTGTCAACTATCACGGTTCATGAGATACAGCCTGATGACAGACGGACGGACAGCGGAGCCTTAGTAATAGGATCCGTTTTACCCTTTGGGTACGGAACCCTAAAAACACAACCGAATTGAGATCTATCTCCTTTTTTGAAGTAGGTGGAAGATTACTTTTAGGCCTTTTTAGAGGATTTTTGATGGCGGAGGACATGTTCAGCAGTGGACGTCTTCAGGCTGATGATGACGATGATGATGATGATGAGAGGATTTTTTAGTGACTTACCAACTGAATACATGACTAGAGCGTGTTCCTTAATAGTTGCATTGTTGAGAACTATAGATTCTTTTATTCTGACACCACCCTTGATTGTGACTCCGGCACCAATCGAAACGTTTGGGCCTATCTGGAAAAATATAAGTGAAACTATGTCAGTTTTTTTAGACGAGCTAGTCGTTCGCCTGATGTTAAGCGCCTATAACAGTGACAGAGTCACTCTGAACTCTAACATATAAAGTTTCGCGTGACACTGCACTGCACACTAGGCATGGAAATGATTGCTACTTTAAAATCATTGTCATTTCATCATATGATTTATTTTAGTCACTGTGATTTCACCTGCGATTTTTCACAGCCTGTGATTTTTCATATGCCTAATGAATTTACGATCAATGGCGATTGACTGTGCTTTATGAAATGGAACAGAGATGTGATTTAGGAGCAACCTAGTGAAGTTGCGACCTGCTACACATGATTACAAGTAAAAACGCTACTCTCTTAAGTTAAACAAGATTCAAAGTTCACCGGTACACCACAATGTTAATAAAATTATACTCTAGGTCTCAGTTTGTTTACTGAAGCATAAATAAAATTATATGTTTTGATATTCGCCGCTTATGTCACTCTTGTATTATGAAATTCGAAGCCACGATTCAATAAAGTGTGATTATCACACTGTGATTAGTAGCAGTGTCTGATAAAAAGTAGATTTATATTTTAAAGTGATTTATGAAAAATAAAATCATATGATTTTTCACCTGCTCCTTGCGATTTGATCCATGCCTACTGCGCACGTCTAGAAACATTTTGTATGGATTATAGTATTTATAGTAGTATGGATTTGAAAGTAACTGTTTCAATACGTAGCTTACGTGCAGTTACTATGGAAATTTTTAAATTAGGAATGTTTTTCCTGTTGCATTGCAATCAAAGTTCCATGGTCACAGTTTAGTCTCATTAGCCCAGTAATTTCACTAGCTACAATGCCCTTCAAACAGGAACACAGTAGTGCTTGCACACTACTGCTTGCCGGCAGAATAACTGGCAAAGCGGTGGTACCTACTTAGACAACCTTTATATAAGCCCTACCACCTAGTGAAATGTTAATAACAATAGGCTAATGCCCGCTTTCATCAAAGATCCCTAAACTACATCCTAACTAGGAATCCCTTTGGCTAAGGGCCCCTTAGATTTGACCCTTACCTAAATTCGTTTTCACAGCGCTGAGTGACACTTAAATTGTAAAGTGACTGTTTATTCTTTTCTACGGTTTCCAAAAACCGTACGTTGCCGATTTTCGTTATTTTATTTATATATTTTAGAGAATAATCGTCAAAAATACAAACAACATGCTTTATTGATATTAGCACTAGACTTTTTAATATATTACGCATCCGAAAAAATTAAAACAAATACCTTTACTGGCGTTATGCGGGTAGAAAAAAAGGCCAAATGCAATTGAAAAAAAAACTGGCGTTTTTATAATTTAACCTGCCACTTAACGCTAAGGGGTTGAGCTTCGGCCCCCTAAACTTGGGGGATCCCTTAAGCTTTGGGTGTCCCTTAAACGCCGGTGAAAACCAAATTACTGTCAGATGTCACTTAAATATTTTTAAGCGTCCCTTAAAATTTAGGGATCTTTGGTGAAAACGGGCATAATAGAACTTGCGTGATTGTCTCATACAATAACCTTTTATTATTTATTTTTAGGGTTCCGTACCCAAAGGGTAAAACGGACCTTATTACTAAAGGCCCCGCTGTCCATCCATCTGTCTGTCTGTCTGTCACCACGCTGTATCTCATAAACCGTGATAGTTGACAGTTGACATTTTCACAGATGATATATTTCTGTTGCCGCTATAACAACAAATACTAAAAAAAAACAGAATAAAATAAACATCTAAGGGGGCTCCCATACAACAAACGTGATTTTTTTGCTCGTTTACCAGATAAGTCATAGATGGCGCTGCTTTAAATAGTACTGCTACTCGATACTAGATGGCAGGGATAGATAATGGTACGGAGCCCTTCGTGCGCGAGTCCGACTCGCACTTGGCCGGTTATTGACTGGCCTGGTAGCTCAGTTGGTAGTAGCCCTGCCTTCTGAACTATAGGTTGTAGGTTCGATTCCCACCTGGGACAAACATGTGTGTGATAAACTTCAATGTTTGTTCTGTGTCTGCCGTGTCTGGGTGTTATACTATATTCTAAATATATAATAATATGTATTTAGAAACAAAAAGTATCTAAGTATTATATCAGTTATTATAACTGGTTGTCATAGCACAAGCTATGCTTAGTTTGGGGCTAGATGGCGCTGTGTGACATGTTGAGATGTAGCATATACTTAGTTCTACAATACATGTTATACCTATATTAATATCTAATTGTAACATTTATTATTTTCATATCCAATATAGCCAGTATTTAACCAGATCTCAGTAGTTTCACTTGTCTCCCAAAACACCCGTCCTCACATGGCGACCCCGCCAGTGACGCTGCGCGCGCGAATTTGATATCTACCAAATAAGGGAGTGCTTTATAAACATTCAGCGAGCTCGTGCATTTAATCTAGCTGTGATCATGTGCAATTTAATTGTGATCCCGGTCGTTTACCGTCGTAAGCAAGGATGGGTAAAACGCAATCCAAGGAAATTGTAATTGCCCAAAATGCGGCAGGAGGCGCGAACCACGTGTCCTTGGAGGACCTGCGGTATCACCTATCCACAACAAATATTTTGATGTTAATTATTACCATTTTGGCGGTGCTGGCGGTGTTTTACATTGCGTTCCGAATGTATCGGAAATGTCACCTGCGTTGGGTCAGGCAAGAGTTTGCGAATAACGCAAGTAGAGGATCATTTCTTCGACGACGTCAGATTTATCCCGATTTGAAGATTGACGACACCAGAGTATAAGGCGAAGATCTACTTATATGAAGTGAATGTTTGTGTATTGGTGATATTATAAGAAATGTGTTTTTTTTTTCAAGTAAGAAGAGATTTACCTACGGGGCGGTACTTAATGGAACAATGGACAATGGAAAACAATTTATATAAGATAATGATTGGTAACCAATATTCCAGGTACATATAAGTTTTATTTATACACTCATTATATTGTAAGCCAACCAGATTTAATAGTTTTATTAATGAATGGCAGAATATTTAAAAGAATTTTATACTGAACTATCAGAAGTTAGAACTTACTTGATTAAAATTGGCCCCTCTCGGAGGCAAGGTGCTGTATTAGATAAAAAGTTAAAAGAGGCTCAAATTATTATTGGACGGTATAATAATTATTTAGAAAACATAAGTAAAATTAAAAGAAGCGTAGAAGAAGAAAGGGATATAGCAGAATCTTGTGAGAATATTAAAAAAATATTTGCAGAGATAAGTAGCTTGTGTCAGCAAAAAGAGACTATAAGTTGTATATTAAACATGGCGTTTGACCTCAAAGTTGCTTTGAACTTATTACCGGTGATGACGGACGAAATCTCTAATACAAGACAATTAATAGATGGTATTGACTACTACGGTTCGGTTCTTGACACTACTTCACACAGAAAATTGATTAATTTTGTATTGAAAAGTAGGTTGTCACAGGGTGCTAAATTAAAATTAGCATCAGAATATGATACTGTCGAGATGCTTTTGACTGCCATGAAACAAATTTTACTGTCACAAGAATCGGCGAGTGCATTGCAAAAACAATTGCTCAATTTTAGGCAGAATGATTTGACTATAGATGAATTTGGGAAAAAACTTTCCGAAATATTTGTTGACCTTACGATAACACAATCCGAAGGTGACTCAAAAAAATACGATATATTAAAAACGGTCAATGAAAAACAAGCTATCAGACAGTTTAGTGATGGATTGCGCAATCGTAGGATCAGCACTATTATTGCTGCACAAAAATTTGGGTCTTTAAAGGACGCTGTACAGACTGCGGTCGATGAAGACACTACATTGTCAAACTCCACAGCTGAAATTCTATCGATGAGACGAAATAGTAATAATAACACGAACTATAATAACAATTTCAGGCAGCCAACGTATTATTACAACCAGAGAAGCCGCAGTAGAGGTGCGTACAGAGGTGCATTTCAGCAGCGTGGCTACAACCACGGATACCCGGCGCGCGGCCGAGGGTGGCAGACGAGCGCAGGCGCTACACCGGAGTTCCAGCAGCCTCAGAGTAGAGGCCATTATCGAGGTAACCTTTCTAATAGTACCTATAGGGGAAATAATTCCCATGGACATGTTCGTGTACTAACTGAGAGTGATGATCCGCAACCGCAAACAAGTGCCACAACACGGGATTATTCAGCAGAAGAATGCGAAAGTGAGTTTTTTCGGGCCTAAAAGTTGTAGTATATTAGCATGTGATAGTAGTTATTGCATAGAATTATTAGTAGGTGACTGCCAAACATTAAATTGGCTAATCGATACAGGCGCATCCATATCAGCCGTAAAGTATAAATATGTGCAAGAGTTCAATATCCCAATCTGTAAAGAGGACATAGTCATAAATGGAATAGGAGGCAAAGTCCATGCAATAGGATACGTAAATTTACAATTATCGACACATGAACAAAACATTGTCCATAAATGTTATGTGTTTGATTCGCTTCCATGTAAGGCGCATGGAATTCTGGGACAAGACTTTCTAAGCAAATATAGATCGGTTATTGACTTTAACAACAATCTTTTGTCATTATGGTGCAACGAGAAAGAGATTGTTTTACAACTATTTAACTCGAAGGATTATTTAATGACTTTACCTGCTAGGACAGAGTCTATACAATACATAAGTACGAACTTGACGGATGAGTGTGTGGTATGCGCTAAGGAAATATGTGAGGGAATATACGTAGCTAGTACATTAGCGAGTCCTGTGAAAGGTAGAATACCAATAAGAGTTTTAAATACAACCACTAATGACGTCACAATATCAGAATTAAATCTCGACATACAGAGTTCCAAAGAATACGATGTTTGTATTTTTGACAGAAATGCGAAAAATGCAGAACGAGTAAAGCAGTTGTTCTGTAAATTGAATTTAAAACATTTAAATAGGGAAGAGAAAATCAGCATCGAAAGTTTATGCGCAAAATATTCAGATATATTTTATTTGGACGGCGACAATTTATCAACCACAGATATTTATAAACACTCAATTACAATAAAGCAAGATACCCAACCAATCTATTCTAAACCATACAGATTACCTCATTCTTTGAAAAATGAAATTAAAAGTCAAATCGACTCAATGTTGAAGGACGAAATTATAGAACCATGTCAAAGTGAATGGTCAAGTCCTATTTTACTCGTACCAAAGAAATCGGACGGTAATGGGAACAAGAAATGGCGCTTAGTGATAGACTATAGGAAACTCAACAACGTTATACACGATGACAAATTCCCTCTTCCCAATATTACGGAAATATTAGACTCGTTATCTGGATGTATGTATTTTTCACATCTAGATTTACACCAAGGTTATTATAATGTCAGTTTAGAACCAGACAGCCGCAAGTATACAGCGTTTGATTCGGGAAGGTATCAAATGACCCGACTTCCACAGGGACTTAAAACCAGTCCCAGTTCTTTTTCTAGGATGATGACAATGGCAATGACAGGTTTGACTTATGAAAAGTGCCTAGTATACCAAGACGATCTGGTCTGCTTCAGCCGTGATTTACCATCGCACATTAGGAACTTACAGGATATTTTCGAACGATTGCGAAAAGTCAACTTGAAATTAAACGCTCAGAAATGTGATTTCTTGCAAAAGGAATTGCTCTTTTTGGGGCATGTTGTTACTTCAGAAGGTGTCATTCCCGATCCCAGTAAAATAAATGTTGTGAAGAAACACCCAAACACCCGTCCTCACAATGTTCACACATATTTATTGTTGTACTAGCTGACCCGGCAGACTTCGTACTGCCTGCCTGTTCGTGTAAGCCTTTTTAAGGTATTTACATAAAAGAGTTAACGGCTATTATCCGTACATGTACCCTACGAAGTTTCTTTTGGGTTGTCTCGGCTACAATTCGCTAGAAGTTAGACGGGAGAAGCAACAACTGACAGTTATGTGCAAAGTTTTGCGTGGGGTAATTGATGCACCAGATCTGCATGATGAGCTGTCTCATTTTTATGCCCCCAACAACTACCGTCGCGCCAGAAGGCATAGGTTGTTTGCCGTACCACCTTGCCGCACCGTTGCGCGCGCCAGTGCACCTATCCCGCGCACCTTGTCCGCGCTCAACGCTTTGCTGGACGCCAGTCCAGACTGTGATTTGTTTGCGGATGGATGGCAGGATATATTGTTGGAGTGTTTGCGTTTTTGTGAGAAGAACTTTAATGTGGGTTAATTTTTATTTCATATTATTTTATTGCATGATGTCTTAAATACCTGCTTACCTATTTTGTTACCTTACTCTATTTAATTATTGTAATTGGTCCTTGTACCGTTTTAATTAAATTAAATTAAATTTTTTATATGGGAAAAAGAAAAGGGCTGTTTTTAGGGTTTTCCCGGCAATTATTCGATTTTTTTCTCACCTTTTAAACCTTCCTACCTTTTTTTCTTTTCTTCTTTAATTTAGTTATCTTTATATGTAGATACGTATATGTAGGTACCTATATCTGTGATAGTATGTATGTATAATATTATTATAATATAATAATTACAATATTATATTATTAAGTAGCTGCGCCCCGCGGTTTCACCCGCGGATAAAAAGTAGCCTATGTGTTAATCCAGTACATAATTTATGTATATTCCAAGTTTCATCCAAATCCGTCCAGCCGTTTGAGCGTGAAGGAGTAACAAACAAACACACATACACACATACACACATACAAACTTTCAGCTTTATAATATTATATATATATATATATATATATATATATAAAATATACTAGCTGCGCCCCGCGGTTTCACCCGCGGATAAAAAGTAGCCTATGTGTTAATCCAGTACATCAGCTATCTATATTCCAAGTTTCATCCAAATCCGTCCAGCCGTTTGAGCGTGAAGGAGTAACAAACATACACACATACACACAAACACACATACAAACTTTCAGCTTTATAATATTATAGTGTGAAGTGTGATGTGATTATTAATGTAGTGTGTATGTTTATGTATGTATGTCGTATTATATGTATTTTAGTAGTTTTAGGATTTAGTATTCATATCTAATTTTGTATTTACTGTACATCGCCAACCTCCCTAATTCATAATCTGTTTCTGTCCATCCAAAGGTTGTCTGGAAGAGATCGCTTTAAGCGATAAGACCGCCCATTGTACTACCTTTTGTCAAATAATTCATATTGTCATGTATCTTTGTGTATGTTTTGGTGTGCAATAAAGCATTCTTCTATTCTATTCTATTCTTCCCTAGACCTCCACGAACATTTCAAGACCAAGATAAGATAAATCCGTTCAGTCATTCTCGAGTTTTAGCGAGACTAACGAAAAGCAAATTGTTTTTTATATAATACTAGCTGCGCCCCGCGGTTTTACCCGCGGATAAAAATAGCCTATGTGTTAATCCAGTACATAAGCTATCTCTATTCCGAATTTCATCCAAATCCGTCCAGCCGTTTGAGCGTGAAGGAGTAACAAACATACACACATACACACAAACATACTTACACACATACAAACTTTAGCCATTATAATATTAGTGTGATATAGGTTGCCCGTGTGGTCCCGGGTTACGAATAGGACCACCCCATCTCTTCCCGTGGGTGCCGTAGAAGGCGGCTAAGGGAATATCCAGGGAAAGGGTCGCAGCGTTCCCTCCGTCTTGGTGATAATCAACATTCACCTACTGCGATCACCAAGCCGCCTGCCAAGCGTGGTGATTATGGCAAACCCCCCCCCCCCCCCCCCCCCAAATGACAAGCACAAATAAAAACGGCCCCCAGTCCCCGGCAGCTCTGCTATCCCGTGGCTACGGTAGCGGCCACGGTAACGGCAGGGCAAGGGGTGCGGAGAATCCCCGGCAGACGCCCGGCTACCAACCCCAACGACAACGAACCGGAAGACGCAGCGTAGGCCGGCCCCCCACTCGGTGGACCGACGACCTGGTGAAAGCCGCGGGGAGCCGATGGATGCAGGAGGCGAGCAGCCGCTCAAGGTGGCGTGCTCTGGGGGAGGCCTGTGTTCAGCAGTGGACGTCTTCAGGCTGTTAATGATGATGATGATAGGTTTAAGTAATACTTACCACTGCGCTAGAGTCCACAGTGGCCGTGGGATGAACGAATACATCAGGGAGTGTTTGACACTGCATCTTCTGAGAAACTCTGTCTCTATGGAGCTCCAGATAATGTCTGTTCGCGTATATAGCCGATCCTGGAGTCTTCACTTGTGACCACCATTTTTTTACCTGTAAATAAGTTATTTGTTAAAAACTTAACCTCCCCCATAGAGCGCCACTTTGATAGTGCTAGCCTCCTGCATCCATCCAGTGCCTGATTTAGGCTTGTGATAGCCCTCGGCTATAAACACACGCCCTCCTCCCTAGCCTTTCCTGCTTGTGCTGTCCAGCCTACAAATAAACTTACTACATTTTTACTAACTTTAAACCCAATAGCAACGACCGGCACCAAAAATTTGAACGTTTATAAATTATTATTATTTTTTAACGGGTAATGTGACTTTATTACTCGAGCTAACTACTACATTACTACTTTCCATAGGGTCCACTCTTCCAGTGGACGTAGCCTTCTCGATCCTCTTATCCCGGCAACGGCCCAAGCCGAGGCTCGCACCCCAGGGGTGCCCTTGTGCTAGTTGCCTCCCACTTTTGACGGTTGGGCGCCTTAAGCGCCTGCCCTCCCGCACGGTGACGCTGTAAAGGTCGGTAAAGAACAGTAACAGCATTAGCCTGTTCAAAAAAAAAATACTTAAAACTAAACTAAACTAAACTAGCTACACTACCTACTACAAAAAACACTTATGAACTGTATAAAAGCCGCGAGACCCTGGGTCCGTGGGGACCGGGAGCTCATCGCGACCATCAGTCTATCAGAGCGCCTGGTTGATGCGACGCGTGACCAAAATGCTGGCACTTATTTGGCCTAACGCATCAGCATTGCAATTCAACGTGGCAATGCTGCCAGCATGTTGGGTACGCTACCTACCGGTAGTGGCCTGGAGCACTTGGACTGTATAAATTAATCTCAATAAAATGACTGACATGAAAACGCACGCGAAATCAGCGCAAAAACTTCATTAACTTATAAATTTATGTAAGAATTCGATTACAACGAACAACATAGAATCCTTTAAGGCTGCTTTTACACAAATTATGTGTAGTTGTAAGGTTTTCGTCGTCAATATTTGATGCATAGCTGATGTCTATACTTAGCCATTGTATGAAAAATACCCTTCATTTCATCTTCTTCGATAATGACAGAGCGAATTTTAGGCAATTTACCTATTTATTTAGTAACCATCATTCTCCTGGTGTTCGTTTTGGCAAAAACACACAGAGACCCGATTTGGAAGCTCTTACTTGCAAATTCTGTGTAACGTAAGTCTCCAAACTAAATTATACCCCACTAAAAACATCCCGTACTTTAATAATGTCAAAACAGATTTTCGATGTTTACCTTTAAAGCAGATAAAAAAAAATTAATCTGATTTTTATTAAGGCTCCAACAAAAGGTCAAATATCTCCGGAGTTTTATATTACATCGAGAAAATATTGTTACAAAAATAATGTTCATCATTTTTCTAAACTACTACAAATTTTTCATAATTTCAAATTAATCAATAAATTAAACAAGATATATTTGGTCAAACCGACGCGACGGACGCTGCGAGCTCGGTACCGCGCGCGTGGTACTGAAATCGCCAAAATGTAAAAGCAGCCTTAAATAACCTCTTCATACATTAATCTTCCAATGCCACCAATTTCATACCTGCAATGCATACAGTTTATTTGTGCCAGCCAGCGGTGCTAATACATCTTGTTCCCACGACATGTAATCTGGACTGCTGACACCATTTCCGCTGGAAATAAAATTATTAATTCAAGATAACCGTTCTGTTATTTTAAAACATTCATTCTGTAGGTGCGATAAAGAAAAATAGAGCCTGTGAGTGAATTTACCTAAATTGTAGCGCGGCTAAGAATGAATTTACCCCTAAAGTGAATTAATACACTGTTAAACCAAATAAAAAAAGGTACAAAAATTAATAATAGTAAGAAATGGCGTTCAAATAATATGAAATTAAAAAAGAATAAATTATGTTTTAAGAACTCACTTATAATACCCACTTTGCTTCCTCTGAAACGCTTCAGCCATGGTCTGGAATACAGCGAGTGAGCACACATACACTCCGCAGTTGATTAGCGTGGAGACATAGCTGTTGGGCTTCTCTACATAATGGTTCACCACCTTGGTGGAAGGTTCGCAGACCATGCACCCATAGTGGATGGATTGCTGACGAGTTGCTTCTGTGCCCATTATTGTTACCTGTGGCACAGATTACATAGTACTTAAGAGTCTGTGGTCAGAAAAATAAACATTTGAGTACAGCGCCATCTATATCCAAACTAAGCCAAAGTTTGCACTATGGTTAAGCGCTTTGCTACAGACTTCAGAAAAGGAGAGAAGAGGTTCTCTCAATTCGGTTATGTTTTATCTTTAAGGTGGAATGTTACACTAACGCGGCAAATTCAAATTTTCTTGCGTTCTTTTGCCAATAATAGCTTAATTACTACCATTAAAACTGATTTAACGTAAATACATAGAATATATCAACAAATCTCCTAGTTTTGTTTATTGCCATTTGTCGCTAAACCAATGATATCTAGGAGATACTTTTAATCGTAATTTGTTGATACATTCTATGTATTTACGTTAAATCAGTTTTAATGTAATCACGTTTAGTAATTAAGCTATTATTGGCAAAAGAACGCAAGAAAATTTGAATTTGCCGCGCTTGTGAAACGTTCCACCTTAATGTTTGTTACCTCAGTTATCTTTCATCTACGATATTGGAAATTATATTTTTATTTAAAACTATCAAATTGATCAAAACAACTGCAATGGTGATTATAACAGCCACACACTGAACAAACATCTATGTTCATAAATTCATATCACACATGTTTGAGTAGTTATCAAACCCACAACCTGGCGAGTCTCCACCATTGTGGCGGTCCAACGTCCCACAATCAGAAGATATGCAACAGAAAGTGAAGGGACTTGCAGTTGATTTATCATTAAATATCTTTGTACATACTAGGACATACCACTATTTATTCTGTGGCAGTAGTAACATACTAGAATAAATAATAGTATGTTCTTGTTTATCTGAGCTGTGAGGATGGTCTATTTACAAAAAATAACCTTACAAGAGCGCTAGGTCTTTCTTCATGGAACTGCCAGAGTTCCTTTAGAGGGAAATCTGCGCAGACATCTCCGTTCAGCAGGAAGAATGCAGCCGGGTTTCCAGCTCTGATTTGATCTCGGAAGTGATACAATCCACCACCAGTGCCCAGCGGTGTAAACTCTTGGAGGTATCTGAGAAATAAGTAATAAAAATATTTACAACAGTTCCTAGTAATAATTTAATTATAAATGCGAAGATATTATTAAAGCAAGCATAGATATAATTCAAAAGTTGCAGCATGATCTCACATTGTTTCGTTACAAACTGGCCTTATGTCACTCAAAACAGATATTGCTGTCCCTTTCTTTCATATGCAAATTGTAACATTCATGCCACAGCTCAACTAGCTGGTAGCCAATTGGTAAAGACTTACTTACTATATATAACTCACTAATAAACAAAGCATATTCGTAACTGAGTGCTAGCATCCATCAGAGGGCATTTTAAGTCACTTAACAGCATTATGACAATGGTAGGGAGCATTGTCATAATGCTGTTAAGCCAAGTTAAATCTTTTCCATCAGCTTAAACATTCTGGCACCACTTGCCCACATGACCAGAATGACATTTTATACAGCTAATTTAAACAAACCATTTCCGAGATGGTAGGGCCTTGTTCTTCTTCTTATCTTATTCTAAGTGGGGGTGATAAAGGCTTGCACTGGCGTCCTGCTTCGGGTGTATTGTGCATTTCCCCCTGCCCGCTCAGTTACCCTAGCCAACGTAACTCCTTGAAATATTGGAGTACTTGGTGGTAGTGCCTTATCTTTCCTCTTTTAACATACATTAATGTTAAACTTTATGGTTAATTTAACACAAACCTTATAGTAACATGATATTCCTTCTGCATGTCACTCACAAATGGTGCCATATGAGTTGTTGTATATGATCCAATAATGAGGATCTCTTTACATTCTTGAAGCTTCACACAAGCCTCAATGTGATGTTGAATTAAGGGCAGTCCTGCAATCGGGAAGAGGGGCTTTGGTGTGTCAAGTGAGAGGGGCCGGAAACGGGTTCCTGTAAATCGATAATAATTATTGATATAAAACTAAGATATTATTTGATTATAGTTTATCAGTGTTTAGTTTAGTAATAGTGCTAATTTGTAAGTGATTTGTGGTATTTTTATCTAGAAAATCACATTATTGGCAATGAAAGTTATTTTTGTATGTATACCTATCTAAATATGTATACTGTTGGTTGCTATTTGTACACAATGTAATAAAAAAATTACAGACCATTTTCACAGTAATTAAGCTACATTTTACTATTATTTAATATACCTACCACCTCCAAATATGAACTTGCATGTTACGTAGATTATCAGCAAGTATTTAAGTGTATTTTTATATTGTTTCAACACATTACAGTACTTATCGTTATCGACACGTTATCATTGTTTCGTTTATGTATACCTACAAGTACACCTATAACCAAGCAGAATGTTAATTTCCATTGCTTATGAGAAACAGACTTATTAATATTTATCATCTTATTGTAGGTATGTTAATTATTCTACAGCCAAAAATGATCTGTAAAAACCATAAACACATGTAAATGTTGGTCTACTACCGGTGACGACGATAATAAGAAATACTCACCTTTTTGAGGTCCTCCGATAAGTATTACGGCTTTGAGCATGTTGTACAAGTTAATTTGTTACTTTTGAGGTCAAAACGGCGTTATTACAATATCAAATTCAGTAAATTAAACTACTCTGCACAAACAAAACAACACGTCAGCTAACAGCTTCCACAATAAACGTTGATTGACAATTTGACAAACAAACAAACAAATACACGAATAATGCAATGCCAAAGGCGAAAAAAAAACCAAACAAATAGGGAGGGACGCCGAATGTTTGATACTAGTAAATACGAATAAGTATTCGATACTCTTCTATCGAAACCTACCAAGTACTTTTAGCATAGAATCATTCTTTCGACACCTACTTGTTATCGAAAAGAAAGTACTAGTATCGTATCAAATCAGCACTGCTGAGTAAAATGGGATAGTCACGAAAATTCAATTCTAAGCAGCCATAACATATTTTTTCTTAAAAGTTGCCTAATATCACCTAATTTTAAGTCAAGTAGCATAAAAAACTGTTTTTTATAACATATGTTTCGGCCTGAAATAACCTCATTTTTAATTTTAGTAGGATTCAATGGAAGGCAAAGTCGCTTCTAAGCATTAAATAAGGTTAAAATTAAAACAACTGAATCATTTTCGAGATACCTACTCAATATCAGACAGAACGTACTTATTTCGCCAAAAAAAACTTGTATCGGAAAGAAAGTACTTAAAAAAATAAATAAATATGTGTGGAAGTTTCAAACAGTGCCATCTAGCCCCAAACTAAGCAATGCTTGTAATATGGAAACCAGATAACTGATAAATTTTTTAAACAAAAACGTTATCATACAAAACACTCAAAACACAAACACCAAACATTAAACGTTATTTTTTGTATCGAATAATGTCAAATAAAATATCCTGAACGCATCCTAGTGCTCAAATCTGTCTGATTAGGCACGCTAAAACTCTTGGATATGTAGTTGAGTCATCAAGACAACAAAACTTGGTGTAATGAGGTATTTGTTAATTGCACAGTTTTATAGTAATTTAAAAATGTATTAATGATCATACGATGATATGTATGAGTAGGTATCAATACTTTTAGGATATTCATATGAGTAGTATCGAATAATAAGTTGAGTACTACTCATATGGATAGGTATCGATACTTTGGTGGTATTGGAACATCCCTACATACAAAAGCAAACCCACAGACAGAACACAGAATGCACTTGAGAGTGCTGCCAGATCAAAATAAGCATACAGTGCTAGCATCAATACAAAAAGTGCTAGATTTTATAAAATCAGCGTATTTAAAAAGCGCTATTTCTAAAGGTTGATAATTAAAAATAAAATACCGAGATAAAGGTATTATAAGTATTGTGCAAATTGGTTTCAACTTAATCCACTCACAACTTAGTATCAAAATCAATCATAGGTTGGTACCTATGATTGATTTTGATTGATCTATAAAGGTAGGAAATAAATTGGTATTTATTTCCTACCTTTATAGATCAATCGACAAAAAAGCAGTGCCGTAAATAGCTTTTCCTGCGCCCTGTGCAAGCTTTTACTACCTATCCTATCCTATCCTATCCTTGTTTTTTTTTATATTTTAGGTACCCTGGACAGGGCCTCTATGCTACGCGTGTAGCAATTCACACATGAACTACATGTCAGTCAGTACAAACGCGCTTGCTATAAAACAAAACACAATAAAAACAATAAAAGCCCGAGCGAAGCGAGCGCGAAATTTTTCATAATTGCCGTATTGTATTTCAGAAAACGCGTATAGCAATTCAAACATGAATTACATGTCAGTCTGTACAAACGCGCTTGCTATAAAACAAAACACAACAAAAACAATAAATGCGTGAGCGAAGCGAGCGCGAAATTTTTTATAGTTGCCGTATTGTTTTCAGTAAACGCGTATGGCAATTCAAATATGAATTACATGGCAGTCAGTACCAACGCGCTTGCTATAAAACAAAATACTGTAAAAACATTAAACACGCGAGCGAAACGAGCGCGAAATTTTTTATAATTGCCGTATTGTATTTCAGAAAACGCGTATAGCAATTTAAACATGAATTACGTGTCAGTCTGTACAAACGCGCTTGCTACAAAACAAAACACAATAAAAACAATAAATGCGCAAGCGAAGCGAGCGCAAAAATTTTTATATTTGCCGGATTACATTTCAAAAAACGCGTATGGCGATTTAAACATGAATCACATGTTAGTCAGTACAATCGCAATTCGTGTTTTCATTGTACATAAGCCTTAGTCCTGAATTTGACCATATTTTATATTAATTTCAAAGTCATTGTTGCAATGTTGTGGACAGGACACGGCCTCATGGTAAGCCATTTTAAGCATTTTGACGTTGTATAGACTCTTAAGTTTTGTAACGTGACCATTTATTTTTTGTATCAGAGCGGGACATCCAGGGTGCAGCCACGATTCTGAGGGGGGAGGGGGGGTTCAGTTCGATTACTATTCATCATATACTCTTACTTTTCATGAAATTCTCATCTAAGTACCTAAGTGTATTGTATAGTACATATTAAAAGCGTGAGCGAAGTGAGCGCGAAAATTTTTATGTTTGCCGTATTGTATTTCAGAAATATCGTATGGCAATCAAACATCAATTACATGTCAGTCAGTATAAACGCATCATCAATATCCTCTTTGCCTTTTCCCATTTGTTATTGAGGTTGGTTCCCAATCTAACCTGTAGCGGCAAGCTACCAGAATTACACGAGCTATCTGACCTCGCAACCTATAGGAACCAGTAACAGGGATGGTTAGACCAGGCATCAGATTCTATCAGGCTTCTGACTACCCGTAACGTTTGCCATAGATATTGTTATGACAACCGGGACCGACAGCTTGACGTGCTCTCCGAGGCACGGAGCGGTGGCATGGAAAACTGTACATAACTTAATAGATAAGTCAATCGTGCAGAGCTGAGGATCGAACCCGGTGCCGTAAGATTGCGAAGCGCACATGATACCGCTCGGCCACCATCGTTTTCACACGTTAGTTATAAAACAAAATGCAGTAGAAATATTAAAGGCGCGAGCGAAGCGAGCACGAAAATTTGTATATTTGCCGTGTTGTATTTAAAAAAATACGTTTGGCAATTTATACATTCTTGCTCTACCCTTAGACCTGCGTGGCGCAGATTTCGGGGGGGGGGGGGGGGTTTGAAGCCCCAAACCCCCCCTGCCTATGGCCTCCTTTCACCTTCATCTATTCATTCTTTTCTCTTATCTTTATCCCTTGTCGTTATATAAATTGGTTAGTTTGCAAAAGCGGGACAATTTTGCCCTGGCTGGGGACAGCGGGACAGATACCTTGAAAGCGGGACTGTCCCGCCCAAAGCGGGACGTATGGTCACCTTATTTTTGGGCCACTACGGTCGGTCGGAGACTAAGCGGTAGCCGGGCGGCCGCTTGACTCCGATAAACACTAAACACAAACACGCTCGTGCGCTGGCAAAAAATGAGTGCGATGTTTTGTCTAATTTTTGATGATACTGGCATGTAGGTACATATGTGTTGGAATCGAGCACTAGGAGCGCAGCGGGAACTTATCCGGAGCAATCCGAAAAAATAATAGTCCTGCCTGGTCTGGCCATTCTTGCGCCCCCCAGAGTCTACGCCCTGTGCCTGGGCACCGGTGGTACCGCCCTATTTACGGCACTGCAAAAAAGTAATCATAGATCTTCTAAAACGCGCGCTAGCCTCATCACATTTCGCTAGATCTAGCGCAGTAAGCATTTTAATGGCAGCACTGGTATGTAAAATAAACTGACAACGCATTGCCGTGACGATGACAGTTACAAAATTGACATATCATGTCATTGTCAGTATTTTTTTTTCTTATATTTTGGCTCCACGCATGGTGTATTTAGCCAGTGTCAAGTAATGTAATTTTTATCGTTTTATAGAATATTTCACGTAAAGTCAAGTTTAAGTCACAGTCTGGGTAGTCATCGACCAGTACAAGTCAGGTAGTCATAGTCCAGTCTAAGTCATGCCCTAGTAAAGTGGTGGCAACTATACGCTTCTATAAAATTTTGGAAGCAACACGAAAAACTACGTTTCACCACATTATATCACTTGCCCACACTCATGCTCGTAATTCAGCACTTAATGCGTAAAACGCCACCAATTTTGAACATTAACACTGGAAAAAGCACAAGTTTTAAAAATAAAACAATGCAACGACGTGAATTTTTCCGCGTTCCCGCCAAAAAAATCGTCAGTATTATTAAACTGTTGACTTTTGACGTTCAACTTCAAGTTTTCAAAGGTCACATCCGCTGTCAACGACGAAGTACCTACTATATTTTTATTTTTAGCATAGTTTTTAGCTAGACATGATTTGCGCATTTAGCCACCAGTCCTCACATTCAAGACAACAAAGAGAATAATTATATCCGCTTCAAGCATAGAGTAGTATAAGTATCGGAGCTTCAATACAATATAGGTTGCAGTCATTAGTGAATCATGCATTTGTCGTATCTGCAAGTAAAAGAAAACCTACATATTACTGATCTGTGAAGAAAATGCTATGGACCGTATGGACGGAAGAAATGGAGGGATGCATGACGACAAGAACGTTTCGAGTTTTGGCGGGAACTCGAAAAAGTTCACGTCGTTTCATTGTATTATTTTTCTAATCTTGTGCTTTTTCCAGTGTTAATGGTTAAAATTGGTGGTGTTTTACGCATTAAGTGCTGAATTACGAGCATGAGTGTGGGCAAGTGATATAATGTAGTGAAACGTGGTTTTTCGTCTTGCTTCCAAAATTCCATAGAAGCTTCTAGTAAAGTCGCCACCACTTTACTAGGGTATTACTTAGACTGGACTATGATTACCTGACTAAGACTGGACTGTGACTAAGACTTGAAGACTTGACTTTACACGTGAAATATTCCATAACTCGATGAATAATTACAATACTTGACACTGGCTAAATACACTATGTGTGGAGCCAAAATATAAGAAAAAAAAAGAACGTTTCACTAGCGCGGCAAATTCAAATTTTCCTACAGACTTCTGCCAATAATAGTTTTTTTTTTTTTTTTTTTTTTTTTTTTTTTTTTTCCTCTGAAATATGGCGTCGCACGTCTTGTGCATTTGCCAGTGTCTGTTTTATTTTCCTTCTTCATTTCTTCTGACTTGCTATTTTCTTTTTCGTCAAGTCATCATGTTGGAAAAAGTATCTAACCGTTCTTTTGTATATATTTGTTATTATTTACAAGTTTAGATGTTGTTGTTGTTTTTTTTTTTTTTTTTTTTTAAACGGGGAAACGTTAATTTTTATTTACAATATTTACAAAAATATTTATAAACGTTGTTCAAAATACAGATAGGTACTAATAAAAATAATTATATTACATTTACAACTTGATGTCATTAGCTTCAATAAATGAAGCTAAGACTTTATAAATAGGGATAGTATTATATATGAGTAAACAATGTATATTAGTAGGAAGGGGGACTTTGAGATATATTAAATTATCATATAAAGGGGTGTGGTCATACATGGAGCAGTTTAAAATAATATGATTAATGTCACCAATATCTTCACCGCATTGACATAACGGGGAGTCAACAATGCGAAGTCGAGCAAGATGTGCTGGATTACACATGTGACCTAATCGCATACGTATGAGCACAGATGTGGCTCTCTTGCCAAGTTTTGCTTTAAAGAACCAAGGCTTGGGAGGAATTTCAGATTGGATAGAATAATAGTATCTACCTTTAAGCTGGGCACTGTTCATCCACACTTCACTCCAAGCGTGTTGGAGGTAAAGTTTAGGAAGAGCAGCAAGGTCTTGAGTGTAATTTTTAAATGGGAATCGATCTCCACACTCTATTGCTTCATTTGCAAGCTGGTCGGCTTTTTCGTTCCCTTTTATTCCATTATGGCTAGGAATCCAAGCAAAAGAAACAGAATATCCCTTGTTTACACACTCCAAAAGTTTTTCTCTCGCCATGATGATGACTGCAGGGTAAGAATTTCTTTTGAAAGGAAATTTAGCAAGGGCTTGTAGTGCACTCATTGAATCCGAGAATATTATAGTATTAGTTAGTTTCATTATTATGATATATTCCAAAGCTTTATATATTCCATAACATTCAGCCGTGAAAATAGAAGTCTGAGGAGGAAATTTTATTTTTTCTATGATGTTATACTGTTGATGGTACAGGCCTACACCAACGCAGTCGTTACCTGAATGTTTAGAGGCATCACAAAATATACGATGCCATCCTTGCCACAAGTCATCAACTATCAAATTAAAGCAAATATCTGCGTGCTGATCATCTTTTAAAATACCAATATTAAAATGAATATCTGGAGAAGTTATGAGGGCTTCATAGCCAGTCTCAAAAAGAGGCAGGCGATGAGTACGATGTGTTGGTGCACTTATTGTGTTAAATTTATTATAAGTAACAATTAAATGAGGAGGAGACTTGTGAGTCCAGTATTGGGAAGTATTGATTTGGTGTAAAAGTTGCTGGAGTTTAAATATAAGCGGGTGATCATAAAATTGTAAAATGCGGCAAAAGAATCTGTCTGCAAGAAATTGTCGTCGTAACTGTAAAGGAGATTCAACACATTCAACTTGTAAAGCATTTATGGGGCTAGATTTCATGGCACCAGTTATGATTCTAAGAGCTTTCGACTGGACGGCATCAAGTCTCTTCAATCCAGCTAAATTACAAGGCTCCAACAAAAAGGTTCCATAATCAAGAACGCTTCTTATTATGGCATTATAAACCAATTTTAAAGAGAATGGATGGGCACCCCACCACACTCCTGTTAGACATCTGAGAACATTAAGTGACCGTTCGCACTTATCTGCAATATAGTCACAATGAGGCTGTCCGGATAATTTCGAATCAAGAATAAGGCCTAAAAATTTTGTTTGTGACTTAACTGGGATGGGTATTCCATTAAACTGTAGAGTTATAGACGGAGGCATGCGTTGTCTACTGAATAATATTGCGCAACTCTTAGAAACAGACAGTTCCAATCCATTGTTGTCTAACCAGAGTTTTAAATCATTTAAACTGTTCGTCATTGACGAACAGATGCTATTAATACAATGATGCGATTTGTATAATACCACATCATCAGCATACTGCAAGATGTTACATCTTCCATTCAAAGAACTCTCTAAATCATAGGTGTAGATATTGTATAAGATTGGGCTAAGCACCGAACCCTGAGGGAGTCCCTTCCAAATATTCCTACTAGATGTATTTATTTGTATCGAGCGCCCTGACAATAAATTAATAATAAAGTTTGTGAGGTTTTGTGGGACTTGTAAAAACTGTAATTTGCTTTTCAAAATCGGTAAACACACGTTATCATAGGCTGACTTAATATCTAAGAATACAGCTACAACGGACTCCTTTTGAGAGAATGCTAATCGAACGTCGGAAGTAAAGATGCCAATACTATCCAAAGTACTTTTCCCTTTACGGAAACCATATTGCGAACTAGAGAGTAAGTTTTTGTTTTCAATAAACCATTCTAATCTATTTTTCACTAAATGTTCAGCAATTTTTGTAATAACTGGAGACAATGCTATGGGACGATAGGAGGAAACGTCTGAAGGATTTTTATTTGGTTTCAATACAGGCAACACTGTTAGAGACTTCCAAGAGGGTGGAATGTCACCTGTCATAATAATAGAATTTATAACCTGCAAATAATAATTTAAACTATTTTCTTCAAGATTGGAAAAAAAGGAGTAAGGAATTCCATCTTGGCCAGGAGCAGAATCTCGAACGCCAGAGAGAACGCCTTTGATTTCACTAACAGTAAAAGGTGAATTTAGAAGATAGACATTATCATTTGTTGGAAACTGTTGAGGGATAACTAACTCTTGTTCCGGTACTGAAGGAGGAGCTAAGATATTCAAGAATTCATTTGACATGGAAGGAGGGAGAGTAGTGAAAGAGGAGTTGGAAATACCTAACCGAAAACGTTTAATGTTTGCCCACATTACTGAGGATGGTGTACCAGGAGAAATAGTGTTGCAGAATCGTTGCCAACTCAAGAACCTTTTCTCTTTTAAAAACGTTTTTGTATCGGATATTACACTTAATAAATTCTGAAAATTTTCATTAGTCATGTTTGTATTATATTCTATCTCGGCTTCTTTCCTTTTTTTAATTGCATTTGTGCAATCACTGTCCCACCAAGGTGGAGAAGGTAATTTACCATTAGAAACATTTTTCAAAGGAAATGAGAAATCAGCTGCTTGTAACATTAAATCAGTTAAAGATGTTGAGCATTGTTCTACACCACATGAGAGATCAGGTAAGTTTGAAATATGATTTTCAACATATTGAGTGTATTTAGGCCAATTATCATTTATGAGTCTGTACTTCATTCTGGGTTTAGGATGTTGTTTTATTAATTTAGCACCAGGAAATGTTATCAGGATTGGGTAGTGATCACTGCCAAAAGTAGATGATAGGGTGCACCAAGAAAGCGCAGAAGCCAAATTAGGGCTAACTATGGAGAGGTCAATTGCACTAATGTTTTCATCAGGACATGTACGGCGTGTTGGTACACCAGAATTTAAAATACATAGGTCATGTTGATCTATTATATCTAGTAGTTGTTCTCCATGGACACTTGATATAGAACTACCCCAGGACCTGTGTTGAGAGTTGAAATCACCTAATAAGAAGAATGGCTTTGGGAGTAAGTTTATAATTTGGATTAGTTCTTGTAATACGGCAATAGATGGGTGAGGAATATATATGGACACAAAACAGATATCAGAAACAATAGAAGCAACTATTGAAAAGTCATTATGTTGTGGAAGAGGAAAAGGTTTATTTACAAAATCGTTTTTGACGAGTAGGGCTACTCCACCATACCCGTCACTTCTGTCTTCACGGAGACAGGTGTAACCGCTAATTTTGAAGGCAAAGCCTGGTTTAAGCCAGGTCTCTGCCAAAGCGATTACGGATGGTTCATATTTATTTATTAAATAACTAACTTCATGTTTTTTACTAACCACACTTCGGCAGTTCCACTGCACCACCACATGTGGGTGGTGCAGTGGAACCGCCGAAGCGTGATTACTGTTGTTCATCATTTGATGGTGTACATCCATTATGGAAATGGATGATTTTTTTAAGCATATCAATAATAGGGGCAGCGTGGTTCGGTTTTATTAGGTTGGACTGAGAAAGAGTGCTAATTAAAGCTATAATAATACCAGTCAAAGACTGTTCCTCATTTTCATTGGAATTAGGATTATTAAGAGCGCATCCATTGGATGTAGCTGGCATATCATACTCTTTTATTAAATCTTGATGAGCAGCACGATCATATCCCTTGGGGGATTGTCGTGGTGAACGTGGCCTTAAGGCTATTGTTTTTCTGTATGTCATTGTGGATGATGATGGAGGGGGCATTTTACCTATTACTGGGGATGGCCTACTAGTGGCTATAACATCAGCATATGATTTTGTTATGAGTGGATGGATTTTGCAAGCTTCAGAATATGATATGCAAGACTCCGCCATGGATTGTTTGATACGCTTCTGTCTATCAAGCTCAGGGCAACATTTACTTGTGGCAAAGTGGGATCCAGAGCAGAGGCAGCAGGAGGCACAATCTTCCTCAATGTTGCAGCTATCACCTGTATGAGCTTGGCCACACTTAAAACAGCGAGGTTTTGACCTACACTGTACTTTAGTGTGTCCAAAGCGGCAACAACTGTAACACTGTATTGTCGGATAAGTGTAGAGTTCTACTGGCAGTGCATTGTAGCACATAAAGATCCGTTTAGGCAGTACCTGACCATCAAAAGTTAAAACAACAGTTTGAGAAGGCTTCCATGTTGGAGTTCCCCCAACTGTTGTCTTGTAGTTCAAACGTCTGGTTTTTAAAATCTTCCCGCAACCAATAGGTACACTAATATTCTCTGTTACTTCTTCTGGTGACCACTCAGTCGGAACTCCTCGAACGAGGCCCATGCGTGTCAGATTGAAAGATGGAATAAAGGCTTTCAAATTATTTTTATTTAAGCTGCCATGACTTAAGAAAGCATTAGCATTTTCGTAATTTGTAAAAGCAAGGGATATTCTGTTTCGGCCGATTCGTTTTAAACTACCATTGACAATGTTTTTAAATGATTGTTTTTGTAAAAATTTGCCGAACGCAATAGGGTGCAGAGTGGTATTATCATCAGGGTTTGCTTGATCTCTTTGAACGTGCACTACATATGGAGCCACATCCGAGGCTTCATACATCGATCTACATACAGGAGTGGGACGTGAAGTCGGTTCTTTGGTGTCAGTATGAGTTGTTTTTGTATTTTGTGTGGAGGTCATGTCAGGTTGTGTATTAGAATCAATCACTTCAGTAACTTTTTGATGTTTTTCATTAACTGTATCAATGGTATCACAGGTGCAATCACTTTCTTTAGGCTCAGATGTAGAATTGCGTTTACGCCTACGTTTGTTGCAATGTCTGCACATCTTGCTCGGACGACTGCGTTTCAGAGAACGAGCTGACATGGAGCCATCGGTCTCCATTCCAGACTCATTAGAAATCACAGTAATGTAACATGCAGCAGGAGGAACCGAGCCCCCTGGGTCAGGGGGCTCCTCCATCTCGAAAAACAAGTACACGAACTTACCAAGTGATAAAATACACTAATAAATAAAATATATACAAAAAATAACGATATTAACTAATATTTACACTCCTCTAACCACTATTTACAATATAAAAGAATTATTGAAAATTTCAATTTAAAAAAGGCGCCCGCCAAGTCCAAACGTTTCCCGCGCTTTCCCAATAATAGTTTAATTACTCAACGTGATTACATGAAAACTCCCATTGTTCCCTACTTCTTGTAAAACTATGTAGGTATTGTTTGCAATTATTTTTAAATTGCTGTTTACAATAAAGTGTATTGTGGACGTTGTGAGACGTCACGGTATCCTAGGATAGATAGAACCTAAAGGTCTTTTTAAAACAAAATAATAACGCGCGGATCCCTAAATATCGGTGCATAAACCACTGCAATCGGTAGCAACGGACTATAAATAGCTGCGATGCCGGGGCTAGGACATTCGTTGCTTTCGGCACCGGTATAGGATACCAGCGTAACACAATCCGACACCGACCCCGCCGCGCCGCCGGCGAGGTCGACGTACCCCCCGTAGGTTAACTAGAATGGTCGCGACTTTCCATAGGGTCCACTCTTCCAGTGGACGTAGCCTTCTCGATCCTCTTATCCCGGCAACGGCCCAAGCCGAGGCTCGCACCCCAGGGGTGCCCTTGTGCTAGTTGCCTCCCACTTTTGACGGTTGGGCGCCTTATGCGCCTGCCCTCCCGCCCGGTGACGCTGTAAAGGTCGGTAGAGACCAACAGCATTAGCCCGTTCAAAAAAAAAAAGGCTAGGGCATTCACCGCTTGCTTCTTAATGCCCTAGCTTAAGCTGGACGCCAGCCTGGTACTACAATAATAACTGTGAGCTAAATCACTAATTGAGATTAAAATCAGTGTCTACATGTCTCCTTGAATCCCTGGGCTGGGGTGAGCTACCATTTGCTAATTGTGTGTATAGCATCTACCTATAACGTGCGCCTCGTGTTCCTAGACCACGTAACTGCTGTGTAAGCTGTGTCTCTATTACTACCATCTTTCTATCTATTGTTCTCATGTGTACTAAATAAGCTGTTCTGCTGTGCCGGCTGTATGTAGTAGAATCACGAGCGAGCTCGTCGTACTACCTATGGCCACCTCGACTGGCATGAGCTCCACCTCGCTACAGCGAATAAGGCACAGCACAACAGTTCCTTCAGAACCAGAAACTAATACCGAGAATATTTCAGGATTCTCGCAGGACACTTGCTACTACTACTACTCAGCATCTATCAGCTGGGAGCACGCATGCTCCACGAGCTTCCCCTGGGAACCTCAACTTCCTCTACCGCCATCACGGGCCGGCTCTGCAGCTGCCCAGGCCAAGTGTCTCCAGCTTCCTCGACGCTGGCAACTCCTTCACGAGGCAGGCCAGTACGACATACTAAGCGTGGTAATGAGCGGTTGTGCAATGATTATTGGAAATGTTCTTAATTATGAAACACCTACTTTTACAACCCAGCTATGACTAACCTCTACTACCTGTGGTAGTGCCGCTTCAAGGCATACGCCACAGTATCTATCATAATAAAATTATTATGTGAACAAAGTAGTGACGTCCGCGATGACCTAAATGACCCATTTTAGGCGCACTTATCGAGGAACCCTTCGCCTCTTTTCGAATAGATGTGATGGAAATAATCTAATAGTGTTTATTTATACCTAATTGATGCTTAGGTATCTACGGCAAAACGGTTACGGTTTGGTTAGGGGACAGAAACCATGGCACTGACGAAGTCCGCTGAGAAGTTCAGAGTCGCACAGAGAGGGACGGAGTGAGCCATGCTTGGTATATTACTTTGCGTGATCGAAAGCGGAATGAATGGATAAGGGAAAAGACCAAAGTAAGGGATGTAAAGACGTATGCTCTGGCCTCTTTGGGATATTCCAAGGGGGTACCTCTCATCTGCTGTCCACAGACTTTAGTGCTGCCGCAATACTCTTGCGCAGCCACGAGCAGCCTGATGCACAGTGGATGAAGACCACGCGCCTCAGCTCGTGTCCAAGACCCTGAACAGGTCCAGCTTGGGAGCGCCTGGTAGCGCAGAGGGTAGCCAGTGAAAAAGGGTGTGGTGTAGCGCGCTTTTGCTTGTGACTTCAACCCCGACCGGACTCTGTGTGCCCCAAGGGACGCCTGGATGCGCAACAGGCAGTTACGGCGAGTAACTAGGGTGCCTGGCGCCACAGTGGGCAGCTACAGAAGACCTCTGCTGACGTTGACGATTACAAAGAAAGAGTGGGCATGGGTATCTACTTTACATTGGGCAGGGCACATTGCGAGAATGAACACAAGCCGTTGGGCGAAAAAGGTCCTTGAATGAAGACTCAGCGCC
The DNA here is from genome assembly GCA_910589525.2 of Ennomos quercinarius. Lineage (NCBI taxonomy): Eukaryota > Metazoa > Arthropoda > Insecta > Lepidoptera > Geometridae > Ennomos > Ennomos quercinarius. The sequence goes on from OU342510.1 coordinate 8,388,926, forward strand.
GATGCAAGAACACGAGGCCAAACGCCACAGCGATGGGTGGATGACATCAGACGACACGGAGGCAATGACTGGCTACGACAGGCTCAAGACCGCCGGGAATGGAGAAGAGGCCTACATCCAAGATTGGATCACGAATGCATAAATACCATGATGATGATGATCTTTCTACGCCTTACATAGAGTAAGTTGGACTACAGCAGGTAGGTACATAGTGGTAGGACTTTACTGAATGAATTCGTCATAGGATTACCTATTTATGTTCGTTTAGGTACCTACATTGTGATTGCACACTAGTACTATTGTGTTTCGTTTTGAAAGGCGCTGTAGCTAGGGACAATAGAGCTACTGGGCAATTGAGACGTAAACTGAGCTCAGTCTAAAAATCTTATTTATTAATAAACTCACTTCCATTATAAATATCGGCGTAAGTATACACTAAATAATTGAATTCGATATTTTCCTGAAATGTTCTCAGTCCATGCTATAGAACAATAAATATTACAGCGTTCAATTAAAAAATAAAAATAAAATAAATGCCTCAAAAAATAATTCGCTATTAGCCGAAATGTCTATTTCATACTACATGCTGCAGGCAAATGTTTCGTAGGTAGCTAAAACACCCCACTCTCCCCACTCTCCCGAAATTATCACTCATGTCGTAGGCCTTTTGTTAATAACTTGAATTTGGACTAATTTTATAATACCTGGCTTCACGTTTTATATTACAGGTATTTTTGTGTTTAGCTTTAAATAAACATTCTAAGGCATGGACTGAGTACATACATTTCAGGAAAATATCGAATTCAATTCCACGGCGTATAGGGGGATTCCCTTTCGGAGCACAAAAACATTTGAAGAAATTACCTATGGTATGTGTACTATAAATAGACATACCACTACCTATAGACGTAGATCACTCTATACCTAAACCTATGTATAGCGCAAATTCTTTGCCTAGTGCCTACCACATCACGTGCCTATAACATAACTCGATAAAATAGCTATATCGTACCTACATACTAACAGAACATGAACCGCGGGGTATTGCAATACATACACCACGCATTAGTGCTACATAGAACTTCCATTGACTCGCATAGTCATTGCCGTTCGTTGCTTGTGAACATGCTGAGACCGGATACCAATGAGGATAAAACTGCTTGACTGGATATTATACAGCTTCGTTCCAATCAAAAACACTGCTCTAATAGGCTTAAATCAAATATACTATAGATACACAGTCTCTATGAAAATCAAACCTCAAAAGTGTCCCCGCGCCAATGCTTACTTACACAGATATATTATACCTCTCCAGCTAATATAAAACAGTCCACAGCCGGGTGTTTCATTTTAATAATGAACCATAGCACCCTGTAATAGCGTTGTAAAACAATAATATGTGAGAATTACATCACTTTATTAAGCGCGGTCACACGCAGCACCGTTTAAACAAGGCATATGCCTTCGGCGATCGTGAATCTACGCTATATTTCATCGCAGCTAATAGGCATTGTAGTGTGTGAATTCGGACTTGCACCGCTACATTCTATTAACACCCGTAACATGCATCCGAACTACTTGTAAGGACGACCAACAGTACAAGCTCACGCCTTCCATCATGTAGACGCCTCAATACACTGCAGTACCACCGAACACCTGTTTCATTTATCACCACCACCAGAACCTGGACCACCTTCGGAGCTGGCTCCTCCAGCCCAGCTCACCAGACATAGATAGCGATCCCACCAGCGCTATCATGTCATTACATGGCGACCCTGCCAGAGGGCTTCTTCTGTCATTACATGGCGACCCTGCCAGAGGGCTTCTTCTGTCATTACATGGCGACCATGCCAGTGGCTGCAGACTTAGAAGAAATTGAAAGAAATGAATTATAATGAAGGTAAGCAAGTTATTTATGAAGAAAAATAGAGGCGCATAACTATTACGAAAAAAGAAGATTTATCATTAAAAAAAAATATTGAAGAAAGAAGATGAATTTTATGAAGAAATGGTTATGAAAAATGAAGATGAATAATAAGAAGAAAAGTTATGAAGAAAGAAGATAAATAATTAGGAGAAAAATAAATATGAATAATGAAGATGAATAATTATGAAGAATGAATATTTTATTTAAGAAGAGATTTTATTTTTGAAGATTTGTTATGAAGAGATGAGATTTTTTAAGAAGAATAATACGAAGGAAGAAGAGGCGTTATAAGAAGAAGGAAGAAAGTTTATTTTATGAAGAAGTATATTGAAGATTTTATGACTACAAAATAAAATGAATAATTAATGGTGATGATAAAATATATTTATGAAAATAAACCATAAATATATGAAGGTGTTGTGCATAATTATAGAAGAAACTAACTCGCATAACGCGAAGACTTCTAAAATAGAGCGGTAAAATATACACCGACTCCACCTGCGAGTATTAGTGCATTGAAATATTAAAAGGCCTATCGAATTTTGTGAACGAGTTCTTCGGCATCAAGGAGCACGGGAGCAAGGATCGGTGTCCAGGGAATTCCCGACCCAAATGCAAGAAGGATTGTAGCAGCGAGCACCAGCTCTGCGTACCACCACCAGGCTACCCTAAGAAGACCACCGACTCAAGACTCGAGGTCAAGATTGAAGAGAGCCCCGTCCCATGGCGTCGTAAAAGTGTTTATCGTAATAAGTAACGGTATATATTTTTCTTAAGAAAGCGTAAGTAAGTATATCTATTCCTTCAAAGATTTTTTAATGAAAGTTATTTTTTGATTTTATTAATATTTTATGGCCAATATTTTCTTAATTTACAATTTTATTTGATTTACTCATTTTTTAAAGATTTTTTTTAAGTATACTGAAATATTTTAATATTTTACTAGACTTTATACAATTTTGAAACGAAAATGGAGAATTTTGATATGGAAACGGCCATCGCCTTGTTACCTGAGATGACAGGACAAGAGCAAATAACTAAGTCCTTAATTGACAACATTGAATATTATAGCGAAATGATTCATGAGAGTTCCCACAAATATTTAATTAATTTTGTGCTGAAAACCAGGCTAACACAAGTAGCTAAATTTTATTTGAAAGCAAATTACGATACCGTAGAAAGTTTATTGAAGGACATGAAAAAGCATTTAATTTCCAAAAAGTGTTCAGTTGCAATTCAAACTCAACTATTTAATTGCAGACAAGGAAATAGGTCTATAGTACATTTTGGTAAAGAGATAGAAGAATTATTTTATGACCTAACTTTGGCTCAGTCAGAAGGTGACAGGAATAAATTTGAAGTTTTGAGACCAATCAATGAGAATTTTGCGATCAGATGTTTTGCGAATGGTTTAAATAATAATCGAATAAATATTATATTAATAGCGAGGCAATTTCAGTCATTAAAAGAAGCCATCCAGACCGCTATAGATGAAAATACAATATTATCATTCAGGAAAAATCATTTTCAGGAAACTTTTTGTTATCAAGATCAAGTAAATTTCAATTTATTCTCATGTAACAATACGAATAAAACAAACATGAGGAACAATATTGTAGAGCAGAAGCGAAGCGCACCGATAACAACGAGGTATCAGGTGTCCGAGTCATGCATTCCAGACCGCGCTCCATATTTGCGTGATCAGCAGATACACCGTCACGCTGAGGATTTGTGCAGTTTTAAAGATAGTTACGAATCCAAAGTAATGAAATCTGATCCCACTCTGGAAGATTATGATTGTAATATCGAAACATTATTTTTGGAAACAGAGAGTTTTGATTTAGTTCAAGATAGGGAATCAATTGAGAATTTAGAAAGCATAGAGAAGGTTCAGAATAAAGAGTTAGATAATAGCGATAAAGGTGACATAAAGTCAGAAACAGAGTTAGAAGTAGAAGACATATTCACGGACTTGACAAATAAAGACTCTTGCGAACCCAGGCACAAAAAACCTGTGGAAAGTGCCAGTTCCATTAGAAAACTAAGGGACATGGTAACTACAATGAGAGAAAATAGGAAAGAAAGAGAGTTAGCGAAATATTATCAGGAAAGTGTTGATGAAAAAATGCTAGTAGATGAAAGAAAGAGTTATTTTGAACGGATTTTATTTAATGAAAAGTATGACAGGCGTTCAGTAGGCATAACTTAGATAGGATAGATAGCTTAAATAGATTATATAATGACAACAGTAGGCATTTTTTATGTTAGTGGATAGTTAGATAATTATTAATATGAGATATTTAGATAAAAGGGAATAAGTATAAAATATAAAAGTAAGTTAGTAAATAGTGGAAAATGGCCTGATATTTTTTTTTGTGTGTTGATTGATTTTATAAAATGTTAATAGGAACGTTATAATCTATGTATTAAGAGATAAGCTCTTTAAAGTGTAACTTAATACGAAAAAAAAACTGTTTTATTTTTTTAATTTAATACGAATATGAAACTAATGAAGTTTTTTTAGATGATAATGTTTTGATTTTTTTTTTACTATAACCAAGGTAAAATAAAATATGTAGAATTAAAATAAAGAAATTAAATAAAAACGGTACAGAATTAGAATAACTTTAAAATATCATGTAACATTAGCTTTTAAAAATACGTACATATGTATATGTAGTAGGTAGTCACATGAATCGGTATTCGGTAATAGAGTTCTGTTAAATTTTCAATTTGTTTATTAATTAGTTATTTGAATTATGACGGTATACCAATGTTATTTTATAAAATTTGAAGTAAGACGGAAAATGTTGATATTGTAATTTTGAAATACGAAGTATGACGTAAAATTATTGTAATAGAAAAAAAAATGTCCCTACAAGTGGTACGTCCATTTTTTTTTCAATAAGGGGGGTGATGTAGTGTGTGAATTCGGACTTGCACCGCTACATTCTATTAACACCCGTAACATGCATCCGAACTACTTGTAAGGACGACCAACAGTACAAGCTCACGCCTTCCATCATGTAGACGCCTCAATACACTGCAGTACCACCGAACACCTGTTTCATTTATCACCACCACCAGAACCTGGACCACCTTCGGAGCTGGCTCCTCCAGCCCAGCTCACCAGACATAGATAGCGATCCCACCAGCGCTATCATGTCATTACAGCATACTTCTCATAAGCTCAAAGTAAAGTTGTCTTGTCACTCTGGAACAGAGGCCCGTACAAAAACCGCAGAAGCTGATGGATGCAGGAGGCAAGCAGCTACTCTAAGTGGCGCTCTATTGGGGAGGTTAGGGATGTTCAGCAGTTGACGTCTTCGGGCTGATGATATCAATGATGCCAGAGTAAAAATAAAATTATTCATACATTTAAAATAATATTATAGGTAGGTACTTTAGTTAGTAAAAATTTTTGGTAGGTACCAATTAATCTTTTTTGCTGTAGGTACCATTATGCCAGAGTAACAATACTAAATCCTTTTTTTATGGCTACTATAATATTTACTTTAAAAGACAAAATAATAGTCATTAATTGACTGGTACCAGGAAAACATGAGTATCCAAGAGGCCGCCACCTTGCCACAATCAAATTAGCGAAAGCAGTGCCACTTACCGACCACTCTAGCCTGACCTTCCCCGTAATAACCCTCGATTGGAATTGCGCATTCAGCGTAAACCACGGAGGATATTGTGGGTCAGATTATAGTGGCCGTGATCCTTGGGATTTCAGCGCTATAGAAATGTCAAGGGCGCTTTGCATTCAATTGGTGTAGGTTTCAGATTTATTTTCGTTAGAAAGTGGTTTCTGTTTAAATTTGGCGGATAATTGTGTTATTTTAGTGAAAAGGTGTTTGATTGCTTCTTGGAATGGATTTGAAGAGTTATTTATCAAATTAACCGCCTTGGGGCTTTTTCACGAAAATTTTGTGTGATTTATTTTAGAAGTCACTTCACTCACTTTTATAAAATTTTGAGCTTTTCTTCTTACCTACCATTTGTTGTTTCATTTAGTGAACCTGTGTGTTTAAAGGAATCTTTCAGGCTGTAGGTATATAGCTATATTAAAGGCGTTGGCAGCAACTGCAAAGGAGATCGATCGAGCTCATTCCGACGTTTTAAAGTGACGTGGTGCAGTGGTTGAGCATGTCGGCTTATATCCTGGAGGGTGCGGGCTCAATTCCCGCGACAGGACAATAAAATTATTTCACAGATAAAAAAACATTTTGTCTGTGTCTGGAATAGTCTGGATGTTATTGGACCATGATCCAGTTCTTGGGTCCTTAGATATTTCTATTCCTGCCTTCTCATGTAGAGTCGTCGTTGCGACAACATCGTTAAGCCAAGTCAGAAGCCTTCGGGCGGTTTATAAGTTCTGACACCTGGGCTGACCAGACCACTTGCCTATATGAGAAAGAAAAAGGACTCCTTGTTAAGGTCCAGGATCAAGATGAATTTGATCACTGTATTTTTCGTGTAGGCCGGCCCTCCACTATAGTTGGACCGACGATCTGGTGAAAACCAAGGAAAGCCGATGGATACATGAGGCGAGCAGCCGCTCAATATGTGCCGCTCTCTACGGGAAGCCTATGTTCAGCAGTGGACGTTTTTAAGCTGATCATGATAATGACTTTTTGTATAAGTGCTCAACTAGGTATTATTCGTACTTTATGGGATGTAGGTACCTAGTATAAATGATGTACCTTATAGTGAGTTATATGTATAGCTTGCTTATGTATACTCTAAGTCTTGTAACTAATCCCATTAACATACCAACTTTAGTATCTTGTTATCCAGTCGGAAGAAAAATTCTTGTTACATTACTGGTTATGAAGTAGGAATTTATTATTCCCATTAGAATACCAAGTTTTCACCGCTGAACTTAAGCCTCCCGCATGGAGCATCACTTAAACAGCTGCTCGTCTTGCATCCAACAGCTCCCTACGGTTATGACCAGATCGTCGGTCTACTCAGTAAGGGGCCGCTGAGTCTTACGCTCGTGGTCGCTACTCAAGAGCCTTTCTTCCTCATCGGCAAGCATGCAGTGCGTTGACACTACTATATGCTGGTAGGCCTTCGACCACATCATCGCTTCCCATTAGTGAGATCGTGTTCTAGTCATTGATAAAAAATCTGTCAAGTTCAACCAAGGAACCATAATACTCTCTATAGCCTATTAAAAAAGCTTTCACTGAGACTTGGCTTTGAACATTTGTCACCAGCAAAGCAGATACTAATAAATGCCTTTCCTGAGATTCACTGCTCCCTAGTAGGTATTATATTCATATCATCCGTCCCCGGCTGACATAAACCTACACTGAGCCAGATGGCAAACATAAATCGCTGTCAGACCGCACACCTGCCTTCTCAGGATTTGCTTTGTTTCGGTTGCGGTTGACATAATGTTTGGGAGAAGACAGAGGTACGCATATAAAATACTAGCTGCACCCCACGGCTTCGCCCACGCTGGAATTAATGTGTCGCAAGTGGAGAACCATATCAGGGTATAATTGCGCTCCGGAGCAGTTTACCAGATTCTCAATTCACCAGATTTTTTTTTATGCATGATTCAAATTCAATTCAAGATTCGCAAACAGATTGGCAACCAACCAGAAGTACAATTAAAAGCAAAACAAATTAAATTAAAATAAGTAGGTAGGTATATATATTTTCAAGCAAAACAAATAGAACAAGTTATTTAGGTAATTGTGTAACTGTAGCACCATACTACTTCATAGACATCTTAGAGAAATATACACGAACAAGTCAAGTGCAGTATGGCATTTGACTTGTTCGTGTATATTTCTCTAAACCCCAATCCCCCCCGCCCAATTCCCTTGTTTGCCACTGGCAAGTTATAGGATTATGATTGGGACCGAATTGTTCCACTAGTACCATTGGTAATCAATGGTACAACTGGTACTGGCTTTTTTTCTCCGGACCAGCCCCCGTATTGTGTAACTCAATCGTAATCGATGAATGGGCTTCATTTGGTCATTTCCGGTCTAAACTCCTCATCCTTCGGTATGGTCCCTCAGGCGGAGAACTGAATAGACAAAACATTGATTATGAGAAATAGCGAGAAAATACTAACGGATAGAGATGTTACACGATGCCAACTTGCCGGAAATGACGAAATGAAGCCCATTTATCGATTACGATTGGCTTAGACGGTAGCCCCGCAGATCTACCATTGGGCAGTACAATAAAATTGATGGTTAAATTGGGACCGAATTGTCCCACTTATACCGGTAATAAGTAGTAGAACTGGTACTGGCGATACAAAAAAATATCTAAAAGCTAAGAACACTTACGATCAAGTCACCTTTCAAACAAAAAACCGTTCAACCCTTAAAGTCATTAAACTTATAACAAGTTTGTGTCGAGAGTTAAATACAAAGACACTGACTCCATATAAAATCAAGTTACAATAATTATAATTAACCTCTACCAAAACGCAAATTCCTAATCTATCTGCCCACTACATATATACCTATTTGCCCTCAAGGGAGATTATCCGGGGTGAATTCAATTATGCGGGTGCTCTATCAAAGGGCAGCGTACCCCTCAAGCCTGGGGCAGAAAGCAGGCTCAAACTGTCAGGTTTCAGTGACAGAGGTGTCATATATTTTGGTATGAAAATAAAATATCGGAAAGCAATAAGAAACGGCTTGTGACTCGCCTATTGCTGTGGATATTGATGAAAGTGGAACCAATTTGCGATGAAATTATCGGCACGTCTAGTGTTTCAGATTGAGTGTTTGCCCAATGAACGATCACTGCGATCACGTCATAAAATATTTCTTGCATACTCATTGGTCAATCAGTGTCTCGAAAATAATGTCAATTTTTATAGCTTGCTATCTCATGGTAGCCCTGCAGATGTCCATAGGGCACGGGTGGCCAAACTTTTGGAGTATGCGGTATATAATTCTAAAGACCCCAAACGGTCTACCGCCAGCAAAAATAAAAAAAACACAAGAGGACAAGAAACAAGTAAAACTCGCGTTCTGAGGGTGCCGATTCTGATATCTACTTTCTAAACATCTCCATAGCCCCCATTCGGCAAAAGCTTTAGCCGTTTTTTTTTTCAAATAATTTACATGAAAATATCGCCCATCACAATTTCGTTTTGTGATCATTTCACATGGGAATCATGGGTTTTCTGGACTTTTGTCTGCGCTTTTACGTAGTGCAAGAAAATCTATAGTTGGACATGAGTTTGACCATGAGGAAGAACCCGAGAATAGTGCGAGTATAGGTAATTTATAATGGCACTTTTTGGTCATATCATAACGCAGCGCAGGTTACATAGCGGGCTATCGCAAACGCCTCCGCGGTCGCCGCTTTGGCTACCCCTGCCATAGGGTATGGTGGCCTCTTCCTATCGGGAGGATCATAAGTATACTTGTAATCTTATAGCATACAAAATGGTCTCATTTTGGTGGGTTATAGTGCTCTAAGAAAGAAGATAGAGGAGCCGATCAGTAAAGTTAAGCAACGTTCACTGTTATTACCTACTTTGATGATGGATGGGGACCACTACAAACATTTGTATATATTTACAACAGCGCTACCGTCATTAGGTTCGGAAGCATTGATTTGACGGGTTTAGTGCGCAGTTTAGTGCATAGTTACCAACTTAATTTTAACTAGCTTTGTATTTTGACGAGCCTGATAGCTCAGTTGGTGTTTTAGGCCTGCCTTCTGAACTGTATAGGTTGTGGGTTCGATTCCTACCCACGACAAACATTTGTGTGATGATTATAGGCGTTAGTTCTGTGTCTGCTGGGTGTTATATTGTATTCTATGTATGTATTTACAATAAAAAGTATCTATGTAAGTATTCTATGAAGTGATCTGGTTCCCATTAGTACAACAAGCTTTGCTTAGTTTGGGGCTAGATGACGCTGTGTGAAATGTTTCTCATAGTATATTTATTTATTATATATTATATATTATATAGTATACATTTTGAAATACCTACCTAAGAATAAACCAGAGGAAGCTTATTATGACACAAAGTACCTAAGCACGGAGTGAACTTTTGCATTCAGAAAACGTGTCTAAAAGGTCAGTCTAGCATAAAAATAAACCAATTCAAGTTTAACTGAACTCCAGAACCACAGCATTCCCGTTCCTTTTGAAATCTCTAATCGAATGTAAGATCCATTGAAAAGCGGAATTCCGGGAGAAAATGTTTGTAGCGCAGGGGTTTTACAAAATCTAAACGTATAACAGTGCCTTAGATCATGCGAACCAAGCATGAGAAACTTTACTGGAACCAGTATTTATTTATTTATTTATTCCACAGCTCTTATTAAACACAAAAAAAACAAAATATTACTTAACATTACAGCCAAAAAGAAAATATAACATTTTTTTAAAGTATTTTTATATTGTTGATCAGCGACCAGCGACTTAATACCTGCAAAGCCAATTAAGGGCTTGTGCAAGGCCAGCGCGAATTCAAGCCAAAGCCACAGAATAGATGTATAGTACTAGGCCAAAGCGGGGATGAGCCAGGGGCCGAGCGGCAGGGGCGGTCTAAGTTAAACTGGTTCCAACGCGCAATAGTTTAGGTAATTTATTATTACACTGAATATAATGGGTATTTTAAAAATCCGCTATACATAAGCCCTCCATTATATTTAGTTCAACTACTACACAATGTTTCATGACCTTATTTAAAGTATTCATTGAATAATCGCTGTTTATTTGTACGGTTTGGAGGTAACTTTGTTATTTTTTTCTATCGAGAAATTTTTATTAATTCTTGTTTTCACTATACATTTGCAGTAGCATTAGTTCTGAACTTTACCATATATTAATTTCAAAGTCATTGTTGCAATATTGTTGACAGGACACTGCCTCAAGCTAAGCCGTTTTAAGCAATTTGGCGTTGTATTGGCTCTTAAGTAAGTTATTAAAGATAAACTATATTCATAATTCCTGACGTTACTTATAGATAAAAATTGTATTAGATTTTACATACATATTAATAATTCAATAAATAAACTTAAATGTATTTAGGTATATAAATAGTCCCTATAACCTTTGATGGGATGACTAAAAAAAAAAAAAAAAAAAAATATGTGTGGACATTTCACACAGCGCCATCTAGCCCCAAACTAAGCATTATAGCTTGTACTATGGAAACCAGCCGGGCTAGGATGCGCACCGCGAGATATGTCACGCGCGAGACGACATATTTCCTCGATGTAGACAAGTTTCTCGTTTACTCTAACATGCACGCCGCGACAGAGAAGTTTGTCGTTTTATGTCGCGTAGACAAACCAATATTGCCCTTTCATGACTCCTACTGTATTTTAATGTAGCAACGTAGGTTTCGTTCATTCAATTTTACGGTTTTTTACATGAACGCGACCTTAACACTGACACTGAAAATATACTCTTTGACGAAAGACAGAAACAGTTATATATCGTTGTTTCTGTCTTTCGTAAAAGAGTATTATTATACTCTTTGACTCTTTGACTAGTATAGTAGATATCTGTGTCTTTGACAGAATCCGTCAGTTGTAAAATGAAAACAGTGAAAAAATTTTCGTAACTTTCTCTAAACATTTGGATTTAGATTGAAAATGCTAATTGCAAGCATATAAACGTAAGTAAAGTTTGAATAAGCCTAAATATCGAGACTAGCGGGTCTGTGTGTCTGCCTGCACTCGAGTATTGAGTTAGTTCTTTTGTCACAACGGAACATTCCTTTTCCATCGTAATGATATAATATTAGTCCTATTTCATCATATGAGGCATGAGGAACACTTGTAACTAGCTGGATACAAGTACAAACCTTCTATTTAAGACTACAGTCGGATACTAGACGGCATAATATTATGCTATTGTTGCATGTAAAACTTGTACTTAATTAGCTGCACTATTTTTTCAGAATAAGTACACGGAAGCAGATAAAAGTACGTTTATCAATATATTACTATGGCTCAACATCCAGTTTTCAGCTGGCACAGAATATATAATAGTACCACAGGGGAATATTGTTCACCACAAGGAGCCCGTCCACATCAGTACCTAACAATATTGCTTAGTTTATTACTTTATTTGTTCATCTAGAACACTGTAATACCTACAATTGATACCAAAATATTGTTAAACAAGACGGAAGCCTTAATATGTACCTATAAGAATTTATAAGCTATTAAATGTGATCTAAATAAAACAAGCGTTTTTAATAGATAGTATATTGTAGGTATACCTACGTATGTACCTACACAGTAATGAAAATCCTGAAAGTTCTACCCATGCATCTAGCTTGAGCTTGATCCTTATACCTATACATTTTAATCATGTGACAGGTGAGTTTCAACACGGTCTGTTCGCCGTTTGCCCCCTTCCTGATTTTGTCCATTATTTGTGCCATTCATTGATAGGATAAATACCACAGAATTCGCCCTATAAGCCTATGGTAAATACCTTTATAAAATGAAACAGTAATGTGAGATACCGCCATATTTACGATCTCTTGTTTATTTCGATTTTTTTACGTAACTACTGTATATCAAAATACCACTTTGCCTTTGGATTAGGCCTTCTCTACGTATCTCGACCTCAAAAATTACGACGAGATAATACTCGCGCCAATGTGTCAAATAAAGCTCAGACTATGGTGTGCATGTTAGCGGTTGTCGACAAAACTCGACAAAAGTTCCACAGATAGATAAACATTTGCATTATCTCTTCATTTGACAGAACGAGATGAGTTGCTTGCGCTGCCATGTTAGCACAGGTAGACGTAAAGACATATCTCTATTTTTCACGACATAAAGAGACGACAAAATTATCTCACGGCGCGCATCCTAGCCCGGATAACTGATACAATACTTATATACTTTTGTTTGTAAATACATACATAGAATACAATATGACACCCAGACACAGAACAAACACCTATGTTCATCACACAAATCTTTGTCCCGGGTGGGAATCGAACCCACAGCCTACAGTTCAGAAGGCAGAGCTACTACCAACTGAGCTATCAGGCCAGTCAAAAAAAACCCCAAACCCTTCCCACATCCTTTCCTTTCCTTAGTAATCCATCGCACATTTTGATGTCAGAATATGGATGATATTTTTATTTTATGAATACATTTGAGCAACACTTGTAAGTGCGTTTTGCTTGGGTTTTTAGGGCCCACTTGCCAAACCACCGGGGGTCTACAAACCTAAGCCCTGTGGGCTAAACCCGATAGTAAAAAGGCGTTAAATCATGCTATTAGACAAGTGATAGTACTTCTGCGTAAAAGGAAAGAAAATCTCATTTTGTTAAAAAAAACCCGACAAGTAGTACAAAGAGGAATGATTTTTAAAGCACCGTAGAGAAAAAAGCATCTACAGTATGTTTTCTGACTGTATCTACCTATCTACAGCGGCGGGCAAGCTAATGAGTAGGCCTAGGTTGGGTACTGTTTATTTTCTTTAAACATTAATACAAACACAAGATAATTAATACGACATACAGAATAAGGAATATAAAGCTATTTACAAACATGAGAATACGATTAATTACAACTCTACATCCTACTCTACGACTATCCTATGTACATGATTTTCTGATTAAATTAATGTTTGTGGCGCTGCTGTCCGGAACAGTATGTATTCCTAAAACAGCACCGATACCTACCACTATATGGGTCGGTGCTGTTTTGCCATTAGAAACGAACACGCAAATTAAATTCCAAAAGAGCACATACCTTTGGAAAGTGTGTAGTGATGGGGTGCACCCAACTAAGTTTCGTTGTCTCTGACTGTAGGTATATACGGAACATGTGGGAATAAAAATACTTTTTTATATTTTGATCCACGGGACTATTGAGAAAAAAGTCTCAATAGTTCCGTTAACTACTTTCACGGAACTTCTGGGAATAAACGATTATCCACCTTTATTACATTTTATATCATAAACTGAACGCTAAATATCTAACATAATATCACTGCTATTCTGCCACTTAGCCTAACCAATACAATATGGCTTTCGTATACAAAACCTCTGAAGGCAGGCTTTACATCTTATTTGCAAAACAAGCCTCAAGGTTTTAAGGATAAAATAGGAATGGGAGCCCAAATTACATAACAATGCTTGCGTTATGAAAGCTTATGGATTCCAAGTTTTATTTAATTGATTTATACTCCTTTTTTTATGTGAACAAATGTCGTGACGAGCTAGTCGTTGGTCTGATGTTAAGCGTCACGGCTGCCCATAACAGATTGCAGTGTCACTCGGAACTCTAAAGTATAGAGTTTTGCGTGACACTGCACTGCGCACGTCATCCTGAGACATCACACAGTCCAGTAATATGATTACTAGACCGGGAGATCAGATCATAAAGTCTCATTTGCCCAGTAATTTCACTAGCTACAATACCCTTCAAACCGGAACACAGTAGTGCTTGCACACTACTCCTTTGCGGTAGAATAACTGGTAAAGCGGTGGTACCTACCTAGACGAACTTTGCAGTAAAGACCTACCACCTAGTAAAACACCACAGAGAAAGGAAAAAAAATACTCTGCCACACAGCAATTCGATATACCTATACTAAGAATATAACCGAATTCGACGGCTTAGCGAGCCCATCGAAGCACACAGTAGTGCTCAGTAAATACCACTTCTTGTAGCGTCACCTATTCAAGGTGTGACCATGTGAACGTTGCTACTCTGTGACAAAAGACAGGTAAGTACCTATATCGGTCTTCGTTTACTGCGAAATAAAAACAAGAAAATTTATTGAAGAAGTAAACACGAATAATAAGTTAAATGTCAAGAGAAGGTCCTTTTTAATGAGATGGTTTAAATATACACGGTACAAATCTTTATTATTTTAATGGTGCTCTGAAAACCTACCTTCTAAACAACCTACAACACAAAAGCAATTAGAGTATTTCATAAATTTTTTTTTAATGAGAACGGTTAACTATAGTTACTCTAGCTGGAACTCTATTAATCATCAACAGCCTGAAAACGTCCACCGCTGAACATAGGCCTCTCTCCCCCATAGAGTGCCACTTTCAGAGGCTGCTTGCCGTCTGCATCCATCGGGTCCCTGCGTCTCGGTCCGCCTAGTAGGGGGCCGGCCTACGCTGCGTGTTCCAGTTCATGGTCGCCACTCGAGGACCTTTTTTCCCATCGGTTGTCAGTTCTATACGAGCGATGCAGCCTACCCACTGCCACTTTAACTTGTTAATTCTAAGAGCTATATCGTAGTGCCGAAAACGGTAGCAAAGCCAAAAAGGATAGACTGGTCAGGCCAGCATATAGCACAGGCGGTTGCCCTAAAATCGCCAGCGTCATCAATATACGTACCTGGAGCGATTATGGCACGATAGGTAAACCATGTTCTATGTCTTTGGCAATTATTAAAACGTTCTCCTTTGACGATTCTATAGTTGTGATCCGATGGGGAAGAAAGGTTCTCGAGTGGCAACCACGAACCGGAAGACGCAACGTTAACCGGCGCCCCACTAGGCGGACCGACGACCTGGTCAAAGCGGCGGGGAGCCAATGGATGCAGGACGCAAGCAGCCGCTCAAAGTGGCGCTCTGTGGGGGAGGCCTATGTTCAGTAGTGGGCATCTTCAGGCTGATGATGATGATGACTTTGTAATTGACCGAGCGAACGAAGTGAGCGATAGTCTCTGCTTCAACTCGGGATTTTTGCTTTCGTCTGTCCGGATGTATGTACTCGCATACAGGTAAGAAATCCCCTAGCAGAGTTGCAAAAAAGTTTGTGCTCGCGAGGTCTAGGTACTCTTCGTAGAACTACCTAGTTTTATATTCTTAGAACGATTATAGACAATTAGACAGCTTAAATGAAGTATTTACAGAATCCTTTGCAGAAAAGTTCACCCACCTAGTAAAAGATATCTAACCTAGTAAAATGGCTAGACAATGCCTTCCACACAAATCAGCTTACAATGTAAACACCACGTGAATTTCGACGAAACACCGCGGCCTGGCTTCGTAGAATTGGATCCATATCGGAGGCATATTGGAAGCTATTGGATTACAATGGATGCGAACCAATTTCTAAATGGACTGGAAATTTTGTCGTTAAGATTGCTTAGAAAATACTGATTTTATATGTGCGTGCCGGTTTATTTGTTAGCTGTGACTCGCTGTTTTATTTACATTAGACAATGAACCACACATATTATCGTATTATACAAATTTAAATTATCTACACGTAATGGCAATAGGCAGGCCACATCGCTCGTAGAATTGACAACCGATGGGGAAGAAAGGTTCCCGAATGGCGACCACGAACCGGACGACGCAGCGTAGGCCGGCCCCCTACCAGGTGGACCAACGATCGGTGAAAGCCGTGATGGATGCACTCAAAGTGGCGCTCTTTGGGGGAGGCCTATGTTCAGAAGTGGACGACTTCTGGCTGTTGATGAAACTACACGTATAATAGAACTCTCTCATTAGTAAGCTCAAAGTCGCGTATCGAGCTTTGGAGAGGGATATAAATATTTTTTAACGGGCAATGTGCCTTTATTCTTTAATTTTACTACTACAATACTAAAAACTAGTAGGTAAACTAGCTACACTATCTACTACAAACAACATTTGGAC
The DNA here is from genome assembly GCA_910589525.2 of Ennomos quercinarius. Classification (NCBI taxonomy): domain Eukaryota; kingdom Metazoa; phylum Arthropoda; class Insecta; order Lepidoptera; family Geometridae; genus Ennomos; species Ennomos quercinarius. The sequence continues at coordinate 8,405,467 of OU342510.1, forward strand.
TGTATACTAGCCGCGATGGCCTATAGACAGTACAAATGCTGTAGCCCACTACCGGTAGGTAGCGTACCCAACATTCTGGTAGCATTGCCTCCTTGAATTGCAACGCTGATTTGTTGAGCCAAATAAGTGCTAGCGTTTTGGTCACGCGTCGCATCAACCAGGCGCTCTGAAAAGCTTTGGAAAACGCGATGAGCTCCCGGAGCCCACGGACCCAGGGTCTCAACACCAAACGGCTCAAATATGTAACCGCTACCGAGATTACTAGATTTGCGCCGTTTTAGCTGCTCAGTCGAATTAGCCGCGGCACTGGCCCTAACTTGTGTCCCGGGAAGATGTGACGGCGCCATAGTATCGACGTAAGTAGCGTCCCACACTAAAGGCCGCCCCATCTTCCATCATCCGTAAGCACTCAATTATTATAATTTAATTATGTACTGTAGCTGTTGATTAAGTGAGTTATCTCATTTTTTAGAGTTATTATCGACACCAAATCGATGCGCTAGATTGCATATATTTTGGTTCACACGTGACCGGTGTCAGGAGTAGGTACCTAGTTTCAAAGGATGCTAATGAATTCAGTTCCACCCAGCATAATCCAAACACAGTAAAAAGGAAATATCCAATGGCAACTTGAGCAGGAAAGGAATAAGGCAGTTTTAATAATAATTTTCAGAAACTTTAGAAGTACCTACTTAAAATTTATATAATAAACTTTCTAATAAATAATAAAAGGAAAACTTTCTTAATCCACCACAAAATGAAATCGACCCTCTCCAAAATAAATTGAATAAAGCTCGAAACGTTCGAGCAATTCATCTTGAACTCAAATTATACTGACGTGTTACGAAAACCTCTCGATAAAATAACGTTAGACGCGTAATAAAACAAGTGTGGTTCTTCAATCGTACGCACCATGGTTCAAAACCCGCTCAACCCTGGCACCACCACAAAGGTAAAGGAAAACATCTTAGAAACCTGCACGTTGAAGAATCACATAAATTCGAGGATTGTCATACCTACCCACACTTGGCAAGTGAGATCGCCATTTGCCCGGATGCCTATACTCTTTACCTATGAGAGCATACCCTACACACAATCAGACACCGACCGTGCCGCCGGGCCGGGAGGGTCCACTCTTCCAGTGGACGTAGCCTTCTCGATCCTCTTATCCCGGCCCAAGCCGAGGCTCGCACCCCAGGGGTGCCCTTGTGCTAGTTGCCTCCCACTTTGGACGGTTGGGCGCCTTAAGCGCCTGCCCTCCCGCCCGGTGACGCTGTAAAGGTCGGTAGAGACCAACAGCATTAGCCCGTTCAAAAAAAAAAAATGCAAGGCAACGCTGTAAAGGTCGATAGAGGTCAACAGCATCAGCCCGTTCAAAAAAGCATGCCGCCATTAATGCGAAAGTTAGCTCCGAAATGTGATGTTAGCTATGTTGGTAGAATTTACAAACCTAATCACCTATGAAGTATGAAAACAAAATGATGGTGGGGAAACCCGGAAACGTTTTTCTAATTCTTAAAATCTTACCTATATTGTAACTTTTTTTGTGAGTTTGGAATTTATGGATTTAAGGTGGAACGTTTTACTCAGCGCAGCAAATTCATTTTTTTTGTGTTTTTTGCAAATAATAGCTTAATTACTCAACGTGATTACATTAAAACTGATTTAACGTAAAGAAATAGAATGTATCAACAAATTAAGATTAAAAGTATCTCCTAGATATCATTGGTTTAGCGACAAACGGCAATAAACAAATTTCTTCTTAGTTTTTTAGTCTATTGCCATTTGTCGCTAAACCAATGATATATAGGTGATACTTTTAATTGTAATTTATTGTGTTTTTTTGTTGTATTTATTTGTTTAGTACATTCTATTTATTTGCGCAAAATCAGTTTTCATGTAATCACGTTGAGTAATTAAGCTATTATTGGCAAAAAACGCAAGAAAATTTGAATTTGCCGCGCTGAGTAAAACGCTCCACCTTAACCTACTATAGAAATAAGGGCCGAAACATAGAATTATAAATATATTTATGTAGTTATAGCAATTTAGTGTAGAAGGTACTTTACAGAATGAAGCTCGCTCTTTCGGATGCTGATAGATCGTTTTATCGGCTTATATTTCGTTTGACTATTATAGGCTGGAAGCTGTGTAGAAAATTGAAAGTTGAAAATTCTTAAATTTTACTTAGGTAGGTTTTTATTATTGCTGGTGTGGATAATGGCTGCTAAACTCTTTTCAAACCTAGTAGCATAGTGACCGTAAGTAGGTTGGATATCGTAAAATAACCTCCATAAATTCAGAAACCATACAGTAATATTTTTTCAATCTTCGTTGTCCCATTGCCATGGAAATAGCTCTACTTTCAGCTTTTTCACGTTATTCTGTTGGAGTAGGTAGGTAGGTACATACATCTATCTATATATATATAAATCAATTGCTGTTCGTTAGACTCGCTAAAACTCGAGAACGGCTGAACGGATTTATCATATCTTGGTCTTGAAATGTTCGTGGAGGTCTAGGGAAGGTTTAAAAGGTGAGAAAAAAATCGTTGCCGGGAAAATCCTAAAAACAGCCCTTTTCTTTTTCCCATATAAAGGCAGTACGAAGTCTGCCGGGTCAGCTCGTATTATATAAATATTGTACATAATCTATTTATAAATACGATCACTTGCATAATGATACATTTTGATCACATGACACAAATACGCGGTAAAATTGAAATGACGAAAAAATCAAAATAAATGTTGATATAGAATTGGGTCTCCACATCTTGCAGGGTAAGTATTAAGGGGGGGGGGGGGGGGGGGGGAGTCGAGGTTATTAGTAGTTAGGGGCTTAAGTATTTTTAATCATGAAGTAACCGAGAGAGTGTGAGTGAGAGTGTGAGTGTGAGTGTGAGTGAGTGTGTGAGTGAGTGTGTTGTACTTATTTTCATAACTAAATAAATAATACGCATAATGCACAAAATCATAACTACGCAAATAAAGCCAACTTAGTATTTATTTACGCAAAAGTGGGAGTGAGAAATCTATATTGTGTATTAATTAATTATTAGCTTGTGGCTTTGCTGATGGGTGCCTACTCTCATCTGCATGTCTCGGTAGTGATTGTGTAATTTATATTTTTTCTGTGTACACATAGTTTAAGCTACAATCCAGAACAGATTTGTTTGTATATTTACCTATTTGGAATAAGTCTTTGATTGTAATTTGTTTTGTGTACCTATATATAAATAAATAAATAAATAAATAAATAAATAAATATCATGGTGTAGCGTTCATCATAATAGGTTTCTCACGTATTTTGTTTCCTGCTATGGGTCTTCTAAAGAACCTTTCGAAAAGGAAAGGTTTGCGAGACTGCTTAGACTAATTCAAATAAAGAAACAGATTCTCATCTAGTTATGCATGTAAAAAACTACTTTGTAGGTAAATACTTAAGTAATACCTACATGCATTGACTATTAATCCAGTAGACCAATACAACTTCCCCTCATACGAAAATTAGTGGTGTATTTCAACAGCTAATTTCTAATAAATACTATGAATTTCTAATAACTCACGGGAACCCGTTGTCTTGTCGTTATCGCGCCCCCTGCCCGCGCAGGTGAGTCGTGTTTGTACGAGAAATTATGTTCACGAGCTATCAACGGGCTTTATAATCTTTGCCTACATGTTTTTTTTTTTTTTTTTTTTTTTTTTTTTTTATGTGATTGAATGACGTGACGAGCTAGTCGTTCACCTGATGTTAAGTGACACGGCCGCCCATAACAGTTGCAGTGTCACCCGGAACTTTAAAACAATAGTTTCGCGCGACACTGCACTGCGCACGTCATCCTGAGACATCACCCAGTCTAATAATCAGATTACTAGACTGAGTGATCAGATCATAAGTCTCATTTGCCCAGTAATTTCACTAGCTACAATGCCCTTCAAACCGGAACACAGTAGTGCTTGCACACTACTGCTTGGCGGCAGAATAACTGGCAAAGCGGTGGTACCTACCTAGACGAACTTTGCAGAAAAGTCCTACCACCTAGTAAAACTAACCACTACTACCACTAACTACTACCTGTTGCGTAACCAGTATAAAACGCTCCATTGTTTCTCAGCCTACATCCAGTTAAGAGCCCTAATGATAAGCTCCCTCCATTCGCAATCCGCACTACTCAGTTCATTAAATTGAATGTAATCCCCTATTAGGAGAATTGGCCTTCTGTTTGCCATTTAACGAACCTATTTTAGGCAGATTATTGGCTTCAATAATCTAATAATATGTTGAGCAACAGATTCACAAATTGTACGGTTTTTACCATGAAATAAGTAAGTTGGTTGTAGAAGGTGAAAGATAAATTCGGACACGAGACCACTTGTCCCGGCTTTAGGGACGGATGGATGCGTGCGGGTTCAAATCCCGTTCGTGATTCAAATTTTCCCTTTACCTACAAACTAATCTGTAGATTACGCTAAGCAGGCGATACTGCTATAAAAATCATGAATACAGTTCAAAATAAGTTTTAGTTTGATCAATAGAATTGAGAATTTTATAATTTTTTGGTTTAGAAAATGTGCGCTCCACACCAATGTGCAACGCTTTTCCAGGGTTCATATAATGGAATATTGGGACTAAGTACTATTAGATTTGATAGCATGGAAATGAATAAACAAATAAATAGTTTGTCCCTTAGCTGAATTTGGTTATCACGAATATATGATGATTTATAGTGAACTGCATTTGGGGGGCGCAGGGGGCGCGCGCCTCTAGTGCTCGATTCCAACACATACGTACCTACATGCCAGTATCATCAAAAATTAGACAAAACATCGGGCTCATTTTTTTGCCAGCGTACGAGCGTATTTTGTTTAGTGTTTATCGGAGTCAAGCGGCCGCCCCGCTACCGCTTAGTCTCCGACCGACCGCAGTGGACCAAAAATGAAATCTTAAGAGTCTATACAACATCAAAATGCTTAAAATGGCTAAGCATGAGGCCGTGTCCTCATTGTACTAAATAACAAGTAATTCATGTTTAAATTGCCATACGCGTTTTTTGAAATACAATCCGACATGTATAAAAATTTTCGCGCCCGCTTCGCTCGCGTATTTAATGTTTTTCCTGTATTTTGTTTTATAGCAAGCGCGTTTGTACTGACTGACATGCAATTCATGTTTGAATTGCTATACGCGTTTTCTGAAATACAATACAGCAAATATGAAAAATTTCGCGCTCGCTTCGCTCGCATATTTAATGTTTTTACTGTATTTTGTTTTATAGCAAGCGCGTTTGTACTGACTGCAATGGAATTCATGTTTGAATTGCCATACGCGTTTTCTGAAAACAATACGGCAAATTCAAAAAAATTCGCGCTTGCTTCGCTCGCGTATTTAAAGTGTTTACTGTATTTTGTTAGCAAGCGCGTTTGTACTGACTGATATGTAATTCATGTTTGAATCAATCAATCAATCAAATTTATTTAATTCAGACAAAGATTATCAATTTTTTTTGTTAATCACCATACGCGTTTTTTTAAATAATACACTTCGGCAAATATTAAAATTTTCCTGTCTAAGGTGGAGCAAGTTTGCCCATGAGACGCCCATTCACTCTTGACTTGAAAAGACCCAGGATCCAATTAAGCAGCCGCATTACTTATTATATTTGTAAACACAGGTTTGAGCGTTTATTTATACTACTGGCAATTTTTTCATCAAGGCATCCTTACTTGATTGAAAGTTATAATCCAGATTTATTGTGGTGGGCATCCTTTGGCCATTTATCATCTTTGCTTTGTCATTCCATCAAGTGACGTTGAGACCAAACGGCATCAAGTTTGATGTGAAATAAAATATAGTATTTTTCCTTTAATCTAACTACTACTATTATAATGCCAACTAGCACTAAATGGTACCAGAACAAAACAAAAAAATTACAAACATTTTAGACGTAGCCTAGCTGTGACGACCCTTAGCCACTAACCAAATGCTCAAGCCTACAAACACTACAAACAGTCATTTTGCCTATCATAATATGATTTGTAGACAACTTAAAGCCTTCTAGCTTTAACATAAATATTTATTTGCAAATATTACTTTATGGTAAAGTGTTTTGAATAATTTAGCACTTGGGTTTTGAATACAATATTTGATTCCAAATTCGTTCTTATCCTTTCGAAAGCTTGGGGTTAGGTTAGAGGCAGGCAGGATTTAGAATACTATTTGTTATTACTAGAACACTATTATAGAAACAATTTTTGATAAATAAACAAGATTCTTTTGTTCAATTTCTTTTGGTATTTTTACCAAGAAATAATCATGGTACGATGCTATCGCCATTACACAGAATTATTATGCTATTGCTCAATAAAATAAAATTACAAATAAAAGGAATTACGTTTTTAAGCAAAGCTTTACACCACTGAGCCACTGGGGCATATTTAACCATAGCTCAGTTGGCACTAATCCCGCTGGTTAGCAAAAATTTTAGGAACTGGAATTATCTTTGTAAAAGCTTTATATAATATATCGGTGTAAAGAAAATATTATTATAACACAAAAAAAAAAAAATATAATGATATGAGGTATGGTGTCGCTATTAAGGAATTACAAATAGATCATTATAAAAACTTTTTTGAATTTGATTAGTTTTATTCGCTAAGTCGGCAGACTAGACTTTTTTATAATTATATTTGTACGGTCTAGACTTAAAAATTAAAGCTAGATTTATTAATTTACTAGCTTATCGCCCCGGCTGCGCACAAGTTTATTAGTTTTACTTCCTAACCCTAATCATTGGGAAGAGGGAAGTGAAAGGGAAAAAGATAGGGGAAAAGGATGAATGGCTGGGCCGGCGAAGGAAGGCAGGATTCCTACCTTCTATTGCCGTCCCATCCATTCATCCTTCTCCCCTATCTTTTTCAATTTATATATTACAATTCAATATAATTATAATGTTTATGAAATAAATGAACATGTTCTCATGAATCTAGAAGCCATGTACAAACTTTGTTTCCCAGAGTTGTTGAGTGCTCTACACTGGTTGTGACAGTTTCAGAGGGTTTGACTTTGATTAATTGCTTGCGGAGTGGGAACCTGTGTAGGAACTTTCACTTCTACAGTTTGTGTTAAGTGGCTTTCGAGGCATCGTCGTTATTTTAGCCTATGCAAGCTTGATTATTTCCCGGCCTTGGTGTGCAAATAGGACAACCCCATGCTCTTTTCGTCTAGAGCCTCTATTCATTTATTATTGGAGGATATTAACTACACTTGGAGGATATTAGAGGGACGCTATTCTTTAATTTATTATAGGTATATACATATATAGCCGTGTGGTCCCGGTTACGAATAGGACCACCCCATCTCTTCCCGTGGGTGCCGTAGAAGGCGGCTAAGGGAATATCCAGGGAATGGGTCGCAGCGTTCCCCTCGGTCTTGATGATAATCAATCCTCACTGCGAATCACCAAGCCGCCTGCCAAGCGTGGTGATTATGGCAACCCCCCCCCCCCCCCCCCCCCCCCGTACCTGGTACTCCGAATAACCAAACGGTATTCGTTGAAGGTTATACAGGTATACGCGCCGACGTCGGCACACTCAGACGATGAAGTAGAAGCTATGTATGAGGACATATCCGAAGCCATGCATACTTCCGAAACATACTTCACCATTGTGATGGGAGACTTCAATGCGAAGTTGGGCACAAGGAATAGCGATGAGCTGAGAGTGGGGCCATTTGGATACGGGCAGCGGAACCCTCGAGGACAGAGGCTGGCTGACTTCATGGAGAAGGAGGAACTCTTTATGATGAACTCCTTCTACGAGAAGCGGCCATCCAGGAAGTGGACGTGGATAAGTCCCGACGGTTCCACTAAAAATGAGATAGACTTTATCATGACGACCAAGAAGCACATATTCGATGATGTCTCTGTGATCAGCAAGGTGAAAACCGGTAGCGATCACCGTATTGTTAGAGGCACATTGAATATCAATGTTAAGCTCGAAAGGTCACGTCTGGTGAAGTCTACGCTCCGTCCAAATCCTGTCCAAATCCAAAACCCCGAAGGCTTTCAGCTGGAACTCCAAAATCGCTTCCAGTGCCTAGCCGACTGTAACACAGTGGACGAGCTAAACGACGGGTTGGTGGAAACTGTCCAAGCTGTTGGGTCGAAATTCTTTAAGACCCAACGCCGAAAGAAGACTCAAAAGCTCTCAGAAAAAACTCTTGAGCTAATGGCCGATCGGAGCGAAATGAAGCTGCAGTCTTCAGTTGATATGTCAGCCTACGGTGAACTCAATAGACGAATCTGGAGTTCCTTGCGACACGACTTGCGTGCTCTTAGTACTTCACGTATTGAGGCCGCAATTGAGCGGAACCAAGGCTCTAAAGTGTTCGCAAAGGATTCGTCCATTGGGCAACACCAAATGACAAAACTGAAGACCGAAAATGGTAGCGTCATTTCATCCAAGCCTGAGATTCTGAGAGAGATCGAGAACTTCTATGGACAGTTGTACACCTCGACACGTAAGCCCGCTACTAACACAGCTCAGGACATCAGAGCCAAGTTAGTCCGACACTATACCGAAGATATCCCGGACGTCAGCCTGTACGAGATTAGAATGGCCCTCAAACAGCTTAAAAACAACAAGGCACCAGGTGAAGATGGAATTACGACCGAACTTCTGAGAGCGGGTGGTAGACCGGTACTTTTAGTCCTCCAGAAGTTATTTAATTCTGTCATCCTTGAAGGTACAACGCCAGAGGCATGGCACAAGAGCGTGGTGGTGCTCTTCTTCAAAAAAGGCGATAACACCTTATTGAAGAACTATAGGCCCATCTCGCTCTTGAGTCATGTGTATAAGCTGTTTTCGAGAGTCATTACGAATCGTCTCGCACGCAGGTTTGATGAATTCCAGCCTCCCGAACAAGCCGGTTTCCGAAAAGGCTTTAGCACCATAGACCACATTCATACGCTGCGCCAGATTATACAGAAGACCGAAGAGTATAATCGGCCGTTATGCCTAGCGTTTGTGGACTATGAGAAAGCCTTCGATTCAATCGAGACTTGGGCGGTGCTGCAGTCCTTGCAGCGATGCCAAATTGACTATAGGTATATCGAAGTTTTGAAGTGTTTGTACAGTAAGGCCACTATGTCAGTCCGACTACAGGATCAGAGTACGGAACAAATTCCATTGCAAAGAGGCGTGAGACAGGGAGACGTTATTTCTCCGAAACTGTTCACAAACGCATTGGAGGATGTTTTCAAGCTCTTGGAGTGGAAAAGATCTGGCATCAACATAAATGGCGAGTACATCACTAACCTTCGTTTTGCCGATGATATAGTCATAATGGCGGAATCGCTCGAGGACCTTAGCACCATGCTCAACGACCTCAGTAGAGTCTCCCAGCAGGTTGGTCTTAAGATGAATATGGACAAGACAAAGATCATGTCTAATGCTCATGTTCCACCTATACCGGTAATTGTTGGGAACGATACTCTCGAAGTTGTCGACAAGTATGTCTACCTAGGACAGATTGTCCAATTAGGTAGGTCCAACTTCGACAAAGAGGTGGCGCGAAGAATCCAACTCGGCTGGGCAGCGTTCGGGAAGCTTCGTCCTATCTTTTCGTCCAAAATACCGCAGAGCCTGAAAACGAAAGTTTTCAATCAGTGTGTGTTGCCAGTGATGACTTATGGAACTGAGACATGGTCTCTTACTGTTGGCCTCATTAGTAAGCTCAAAGTCGCGCAGCGAGCTATGGAGCGAGCTATGCTCGGTGTTTCCCTGCGAGATAAGCTCCGGAACGAGGAGATCCGCAGGAGAACTAAAGTGACCGATATAGCTCTTAGAGTTAGTAAGTTGAAGTGGCAATGGGCAGGCCACATCGCTCGTAGAACTGACAACCGATGGGGAAGAAAGGTTCTCGAGTGGCGACCACGAACCGGAAGACGCAGCGTAGGCCGGCCCCCCACTCGGTGGACCGACGACCTGGTGAAAGCCGCGGGGAGCCGATGGATGCAGGAGGCGAGCAGCCGCTCAAGGTGGCGTGCTCTGGGGGAGGCCTATGTTCAGCAGTGGACGTCTTCAGGCTGTTAATGATGAAATGATGATGATGATGATATACATATATTATTATATTATTAACATACAAATAAACAAAGTTTCAGTTTTATCAAATTCAAATTCAAATTATGTTTATTGTAACATGAACGGCATACCTACCAATTATACATATTACACAATAATAGATCAATATACAATTATTACAATTAGTTACAACAATAAATCTAGTTTTTAGGCTTAGTTTAGTTATATTATGTTTTTTTAAGTTTTTGTGAATAAATGTGTCTCCCATTATAAGAATTAAAACAATGTCAAGAATTAGAACGGAAATAACATAAATAATAATAATATATAGAGCTATGTCAAATTACTATCATAAAATTGAAAAGAAATGTCAAAGGTACAACTTACATCTAAACATTTTCACAATAAGTCCACAAGGCGGACAGCAGTTTTTATGTATTCGTTTAGTAGTGACAGGGACTGGGGCACTACAATTATACTTATTATAGGTATATGCCTAGTCCCAGTCCCTGTCACTACTAAACGAATACATAAAACTGAAACTTTGTTTATTTGTATGTAAATAATATAATGTAGGTACATTAATGTTTAGGTCAAAATAATGCAAACCTGTTATAATGAGTTTGAAAAAAGAGTCTCTTTTTTACGACTTGTGCAAGCAATAGTTTGCTTGCACGAGTCGTAGCACGCATTGCATTGCACCTAATTTAAGTCAACCACTTTCGAAGAGTTGCCCTATATCTTTTTTATCTACATCTATGCTCTACACTGTGCTCATAAAACTTCTGTACTCAAGTTTTATAATCTTCTTTAATTAATTATTTATGTGGTACTGTCTAATCTTGTAAAATAAAATGGGTTGTGGAGTCTGTGGAGAGCAGGTCACTGAAATGAAAATAAAGCATTTGCGCGTCGGGAGTTAATAGAGCCTGTCTGGCATTTTTTTTATTCCTTTTAGAAAAGAAAATCCGGCTGAGAATGAACAAAAGCGGATGGAGGCGACAGATGTCGCATTGCATTGTTCAAACTTTTTTTTTTTTTTTTTTTTTTTTTTTTAACGTGCAAATTGCCTTTATTACTCAAGCTAACTACTACTAATTGTTCAAACTTGTAAAGCTACCCTATATTAACACCAATATGAAAGGAGCTAAGAAATGTCGTTACTCTAAAAAAAAAACTAAAAAAATAGATATATTTTGTGCAATAGGCAATTCTTAGCACTATTATAAGTCAAATAAGATTGCTAAAAAATAATATCAAATATTATTTAGCAAGCCTATAATATTAGGTACAATAATACCTATATGTGAGTTAACTTAGAGCGGCTGATTGCCTCTTGCATCCATTGGCTCCCCGCGGTTTAATCGTCGGTCGACCTAGTGGGGAAGTGGCCTACGCTGCGTCTTCCGGTTCGTGATCGCCACTCGAATATCAAATTGTTATTTTATAGCCTTTAATTTAACACTGTTTAATCTTTCGCGACTTGAACTCAGATGACACTTTAGTTCTACATCAGTCCCCTCGTGACCATGACCAATGTAACTTGGTCGAAACGTCGAGGTTAGTCAAAATGATTTTTTGATAAAATTTTAATTTATTTGTAGACACATAAAAAACCGGTCAAGTGCGAGTCGGACTCGCGCACGAAGGGTTCCGCACTATTATCTATCCCTGCCATCTAGTGTGGAGTAGCAGTACTAATTAAAGCAGCGCCATCTATGACTCGTTTGGTAAACGAGCAAAAACATCACGTTTGTTGTATGGGAGCCCCCTTAAATATTTATTTTATTCGGTTTTCAGTATTTATTGTTATAGCGGCAACAGAAATACATCATCTGTGAAAATTTCAACTGTCTAACTATCACGGTTCATGAGATACAGCCTGGTGACAGACGAATAGATAGACAGATAGATAGACAGACAGTGGAGCCTTAGTGATAGGGTCCGCTTTACCCTTTGGGTACGGTACCTAAAAATGCGCTTTTTAGAGGTTACAACGAGGATATAAGCGCACCTTGCGACAACAACAGTATGTTGTTATTCAGCTTAATAATTACATTGCTATTAATTTTTTATTTCTTACAAGTAACTATAATTATTGTAAATAATGTCCTTTTATGTCATACACACACCGCAATACTTACAATTTACCTCCGCTCATATTTCGTGCTGTCACATTAATTAATTAATCGCGCCCATCACAAAGGGGACGCGCACTGTGTGGCGGAAATTAAATTTATTCTACTTTGAAAGGAAGGGCTTTATATGTCGGTTCATACAAGATTATTTAGAGGCATGTGTACAGTGAAATATGTATGAGCACAGCCATTATCGATAGTCATGGTGAGTAAAGAAGGATTTCATTAAGAGCCTACTGAACGCCAAAATGCTTAAAAAGGATCCCGTATTCTATCAACAATATTGCAACAATGACTTTGATATTAATATACGGTAAAGTTCAGGACTAATACTAAGTTTTGTCTGTAGTGGAAACACGAATTAATAAACTTTTCTCGATAGAAAAAAAATTTAAAAAGTGACCTCCAAACCGTACAAATAAACCGCGATTATTCAATTGTAGTGTGTGCGACTGTGACTAGGTATACTGAAGTGCTGCTTGGGTACCGAAGAGACCTAAGGGTGACGTGTATCACGCGCGAGCGTCAGTCTCACTAGAGCCGTCAGCCGGAGTCTTTTCCCAGTTCTACGAACAACGTGGCTAGCCCATTGCCATTTCAACCTGCTAAGCTATTCTAAGAGCTACATTGGCCACTTTAGTTCTGCGGATCTCCTCATTACGGATCTTATCTCGGTGCATACTGCATAGCTCTCTCCATAGCTCGTTGCGCGTTTTTGAGCTGTTTCTGTATTTCTATTGCGCCCCATACTAAATAATTAGGTTATATTTTTGACTATACTCGATAGCGTAAAAACACTTGAATGTAAAATAAAGAAGAAAAATGAATGAAAAAAAAAGGAAAAAAATGAAATGAATGTATAATGAAGAATCTGTGGCATCCGTAGCTCTCAAACAGGTGAACTGCATTGACTCACCTATTTGATTTCTGTTTGAAAAGTACATTGATTAATAGTATTCTTACGGAGGCCATATTAATTTAAGTTGTCTTATATCGCGAATACGTTAGAGCGGTAGCATGTGCGCTTCACCGCTTCAGGACCCTAATTCTGCATGACCAATTTACGATTCCTTGCTTCGAAATCACGCGAATTTCTTGTTTTACATAACAAATCTGCAAAAATCTATTCTCTATGAAATGAGAACGAAACCGCGCGAAATGAATGTGGAATTAACTGGGATTGGCGCGATTTGAACTGTCAAAAATCATATGTTCCGCTCAGGCGCGTTCCGAAACATCGACCCGTTAAAAGTTACCACCACTTATGCCAATATTAATTATTCAAAATAAAACTAATTTTAATGTAAAGTGAAGGTATTTCTAAACTTTTGCTGTCAATTTTTAATAATTACCCATGGCTGCGGTATATCACATAGATATAAGCCATTCCTTTATTTGATTTTTTAGTGGTTTTGGGATGAGAAATCCTTTAGTTCTAATTCGGAACGCACTCGAGGTATCCAAAACCTGTCATAGATAGTGTCTTAGATTATACAGAATACAAAAATTGTCGATTCCTTGCTGTGACACGATTCGAATTAGACACGATAACGACATGGTTTCTGTATCGTGTGGAAACTGTGTTTTCATACAGAATTATGGCCCAGGATTGAAATCCTCGGCCCTGCACCAATGATTTATCAACTAAGTTATGTGCCGTTTTCGATGCCATCGCTCCGTGCGTCGGAGAGCACGTTAAGACGTCGGTCCCGGTTGTCATAAGAATATCTATGGCAATCGTTACGAGTAGTCAGACGCCTGACAGAGTCTGATGTCTGGTCTAACCATCCCTGTTACTGGTTCCTTATGGGTTGCGAGGTCAGATGGCAGTCGATCGTGTAATTCTGGTACCTCGCCGCTACAGGTTAGACTGGGAGCCGACCCCAATAACAAATGGGAAAAGGCAATGAGGGTGATGATGGTAAAGAATGGTTAATTTTTAATGATGTTATTCCTCTACCGTCCTTTATAGGATAAAACGCCCCATTGTTAAATATGGCTGAGCAACTGGGGCAAGGTCACTTTAAGCAAGAGCCTTTTTAGAACCGTTGCTGGAAGAAAAAGATCGGATGGCTGGATTCACTGAAGAAAATGAAAAATCATGATCGTTCTATTTAGTTAAGATATGCGGGAACGTCGGGTTCAGCCGAGATCACCCGTATATTAAAGAACACTAAGAAGCATGTGAAAAATCATATGATTTTCTTTTCACAAGTCGCACCTTCTATTTTTTGTCACACACTCTGCTAAAAATCACAATATGATAATCACAGTACGATCATGGCTTTAAATTTCATAATACGAGATTAACATCAGCGGTAAATATCAAAACATAATTATTTTGCTTATACTTCATTAAACAACTGAGACCAGCCTGTACATGTACAGTATACTAATAAAAACCAGGTGCCTGTAATGTAGCGAGCGGTGAACTTTGATCTTGTTTAACTAAAGATCCGAGAATAGCATTACATTTCTTGTTAATCATTAGTAGCAGGTCGCAACTTCACTAGGTTGCATCTAAATCACATCTCTGTTCCATTTCATAAATCACTACCAATCGCCATTGATCTGATTCATTAGGCAAATAAAAAATCACAGTCTGTGACAAATCACATGTGAAATCACTGTGACAAAAATAAATCATATGACTATGAATTAAAAGTAGCAATCATTTACATACCTACAGAATACCGCTCAGTCGTCAATCGGTGCTCAAGTCAAGATTTAAATACTTCACTTGAACATAACTTCATAAATGAACGGATTAGTTCTAGTATATCTTAAACTCTCGCGTTTGAACATAATAGTTATTGGTTTATCGCGCATTATGTTTATTTATCTTGACGTTTAAAACAAGTTGTATTTTCCGTGGCCACTAGTAGATTCAAAATAAGTTTTAGCGCGATTTAGTCCACAAAGAGTTTTTGATGAATTATTTGACACTGTCTCACCAGAGGCAAAGTATAGTCGATTATTTTTTTCTCTAATCTGTGATGGAAAGTGACGACGCAGTGTACGATTATGCATGCTTGCTATAGATGCTTGCCTATTAAGATAAGTATAGTGCCACTATCTTATCTGTTCCGTTGAATACTCTGCTGTCTCTTTTTAATGAGGCCGTACCCTGCACTGTTAGAAAGACATGACGTAAAATCGACCGGAACAGATAAATTGGTGACACTGTACCTGAATGTATACTCACTTCGTCCAATAGTTTTTAACTCTTTTTAATAGAGCTCATAATTAATGCAAATTGTCAGTAGGTATACCTAAGCAATTCATAAAGGTTTTCTAAGTTTGAAGCTCGAACAAAGTACAGTCGCAAACGTAAGTGCGAGTAACAATAGAAAAGATTTATAAACGTAAAAATGGTTTTTAATCAAACAAAGCCATAAAAAACATCAAATAAACCTCTTTTCATCCCTATCTTGTCCCGTTTATTTCGGGTTTATTTATAACCTTTGATACAACCGTCGTCGGATGTCTTGTTTTACATAAAAAAGCCATAAACGTTGACCTTGCATAATAAATCCGTTGTAACTTTTCTTCATTACTGTACCGGCCTCAATTACAGCATGTTTGGATTTTATGAATATTACAAATAGATTGGTTTAATTTTTGAATTATTGGGTCAAAAAGAAAAATTTTGGTAGCTATATTTGAAATTTTTAGGAACACCATAATTTAATTGACGTATAGGTACAAGGTCTTGCTTTGCACCCTCTCAATATTTATAATAGGGTTTATTGTAATGCATAATTACCTAATATATCAGTTACCCTGAGCGGTAAGCAAATAAACCTCGCTTCGAAGGGCACTTTAAGCCACCACCAAAGTCATCAAGTAACCTGAGTTCTTACGCTTATCTTTGCAATTTTACTGTAAACTGTATAAAATTTCCAACTAACCTAGCAGCAAAAGCGCAGTCTGCAATAGATTTAAAATAAGCTTCGTTGGCGCAAATGGAAAACCCGCAATGAAATGCCGACTCGTTTAAAACCTGTTGGGGCTTAGTGGTGAGCGTTCCGCGTGTATGCCGAAAGCAAAGCCGAAATTTCGATTTTTAAAACCTTCTTTGCACTTCAGTAGTATCCGTGCTTTTGTTTTTAACAAGTGTACCTACATATTGAGAGTTTGTAGCTTTGTTTGCGTGTATGGTATAACTCCACAAGGCCACATCGCTAGTAGAACTGGCAACCGATGGGGAAGAAAGGCTCTCGAGTGGCGACCACGAACCGGAAGACGCAGCTAAGGCCGGCCCCCCACTCGGTGGACCGACGACCTGGTGAAAGCCGCGGGGAGCCGATGGATGCAGGAGGCGAGCAGCCGCTCAAGGTGGCGTGCTCTGGGGGAGGCCTATGTTCAGCAGTGGACGTCTTCAGGCTGTTAATGATGATGATGATGATGATGATGATGGTATAACTTATTTTTTTATATAAACGAATGACGTGATGAGATGTCGTTCGCCTGGTGTTAAGCGACACGGCCGCCCATAACAGATTGCAGTGTCACTCGGAACTCAAAATTTAAGTCTCGCGTGACACTGCGCATTGCGCACGTCATCCTGAGACATCACACAGTATAAAAATGTTTTATAGACTGTGAGATCAGTTCTTAAGTCTCATTTGCCCAGTAATTTCAATGCCCTTCAAACCAGAACACAGTAGTGCTTGCACACTACTGCTTGGCGGCAGAATAACTAGCAAAGCGGTGGTACCTACCTAGACGAACTTTGCAGAAAAGTCCTGCCACCTAGTAGAAAAATTCTACCACCTAGTACGCATGTCATTAACGAAACTAACCTAACGCAAATAAAAAACTATTGTTTTCCCTTTTCCACTATAGTGTTTAAATGCAGAGGGAGTGGGACAGCAACAGAAATGTTTGTTATTTTCAGTTCTTTTCTTTATTGAATCGCGTTATAGTAAATAGAGTTTGCTTGTTTCAAAGGTAGTTTTGTAATGACTTGGAATAAAGTTTGGAAAGCAGGTAATAATTTAGATCCTGAGAAACATAACACTTTATCTCAATTAGTGCACACTCATTTAGTAGGTCTATAAAAAAGAAAGAAACCAATTCGAAATTGAAATCAGCCGAAGAATGAAGCCGAATTTTTGCGTCATCTCTATTAACCTAGTTTTTCCTGCTTAGGCGGTTTAGTAAATGCGATTTTGTTCCTATTACCCTTCAATTTGATTCTTATTAAACAGAAGTGTAGTTCGGAATTTTTAAGTACACCGTTTTCTGGTTGTTGAAAAAAGAATAAAAATTATTAAATTCTCTTGGTAATACTTCTAAAGGCATAGGAATATGATATAATAAGTTAGTTAATAGGGATTTGATTTACGCTTTCCCTTGTTTTTGGCAATTTTTATTTTTTTGGTACTTAATCTTCCCATGTCTTCATCTAGTTCTGCCAACAGTGGCACAAAACTAAATTTATTCTAGAAGTCTAGTAGTGACAACCGATGGGGAAGAAAAGTTCTCGAGTGGCAACCACGAGCCGGAAGACGCAGCGCAGGCCGGCCCCCACTAGGTGGACTGACGATTTGGTCAGAACCACGGAGAGCCGATAGACGCAGGAGGTAAGCAGCCGCTCAAAGTGGCGCTCTTTGTGGGAGATGATGATGATGATGAAGTCTAGTACCATTATTACCATTGGTGGCATAATAATTATAAGAATGATCTTTTGTCTTCTTTATCATCCATTCATCGTCATTTTTAGACTACCCGTAAACATGGTTCATTTAACAGGTAATGGGGCGTTTCACACCGCGCCAAGTACTCTAAATGAATAGGCTCTTTCGCACCGCGGTGTGAATCGCCCTCTGCTATTAGAACACTTGAGCGATTCACTCCGCTGTGCGAAAGAGCCTATTCATTTAGAGTACTTGAGCGATTCACACCGCTATCGAAAGAAAACAAAATATTGTACGTTTTGGACACTTGTACTGACGCGTAGAAATGCTTATAGGAATGTCAAAATATCGGGATCTCAGAATGAGGCATTTTATTAAAAAAAAAAAACACTAGTTCTGCTTCATTTCTAGATGGCGCTGGAAGTACATAGTTTAAACCTTTCAAACCACAGAGTAGTTTAAACATAAGAAAATGCTTAGACTACCTACAAAGGAATGTCAAATTCAGTTGAGTGGACCACGAGTACATTGTTTGTAGGGGTCTGTAGTATCTCCTAAGTAGTCTGTGGTGCATTCATATTAAGTAAATTGATGTACAGTAGGTCTGCGAGATAGATAAACGTTAATATTATGATCCAAAATAAAGCCAAGGTGTCCCGCAATGAAGCTAAAAAAAAACGAAAGAGTTTAGAGTTGTCAGTCAGTATCGTGACACATTTACTTTGACCTGTGGTCTATGCTTGAAACAGAGACAGTGACAGATTTTAGCAAAAGCCACAACTGGCGCCATCTATTGAGTCATGCATAAAATACAATTTCTTTTTTTTAAATAAAACACCTCATTGATTCGAATTACGGCAATGACCCCGTATAATATTAAAAAAAATCCTCCGTCAGTGCAACAAGACATTTCGTTTCAAAAACATATCAAAAATGCCTTTTTAATTATCTTTTATCACATAGCATTCACAAATTCAAAGAAAAATTTGAATAAATAAAGCTATATTTCTTTACGATACCCAAGATTAATATCGTTCTTTATATGTCCGTAACAAATCGCCTCAGGGGCTCTAAATAAAAGAAATTCGCGACAAAAATCTCCTTTTCCACATTCACGACACCTTTCCTTTCTAACTTTAACACAAATCACGTCCCGTGAAAGCTATTAGCTTGACGTTACACGACTGAAATCAAACGCTATTTTAGTCTTTATTACAATCTTATGAAGGTTGGGAATATAGTTATTACGAGGAACGCACGAAATGTTTGCGGTAACTTTTTACGCATGAAAAGAATTAAGAAACTGGTACGTATGTTGGCAAAGTATCATTTTTTGTACGACCTTTTCTAATTCATAATTCATTTATTCTGCGGAATGTACAGTCGACAGGTCTTATATCTAAAAATATCTTAAAGTTAGGGTACATTTACTCGGTAAAGGTTAGGTTAGTATTATAGTAAGTAACACGCTGGAGGTGTGCGCTGCTTGGGATTCTGAGCGGCGCACACTTTCAGCAGTCGTTGGCCGGGACCTCTCGTTGCCGAGCGTGGTAAACGCCATGCTTGGCAGCGAGAGAGCGTGACAGGCCACGGTCTCCTTCTGCGAGGCGGTGATGACGCAGAAGGAGGCTGCGGAGCGGGTCAGGGAGGATAATCCCAACTCTGACCCCCTCCGGCGCAGACGGACCGGGGGACGGAGGAGGCGTTTCGCGCGCCTTCTCCATCCTCCGTAGTGGGGTCGGCGACGGAGAGTCGGGGGACTCTCCGCCGTGCTCACACGACCCTACACGTCTGGTGGGTAGCCGAGGTGTAAGGTTACCCACCCACTGGCACAGAGGCCCGAAAGGGCCTACCGCCGGGGCAAGATAGTGAATGCTAGCGCGACCCTATCTCGCCCCATTCCGGCGGCGGACGGATCACGGGGGGGTTTTAGTGGGTTCAAGTCCCACATACCCATATAGTGCAAAGGCATTTCCCTCCCTCAAAAAAAAAAAAAAAAAGTATTATAGTAAGTACAATTAGCATTTCTCAAATTTCGTTAGGTATTTGCATTTTAAGACAGAGTGCAGAGTATATGAAAATGAAATGACATGAAATGAAATTATTTATTTTCCAGATATAAATCTAATATTTAAAACAAAATCAATTAAATTACAACAAAATGACATAAATTGGGCACAAACAAAATAAAACTAAAAATGTACAATATACCTAATTAATTTAAATGTTGTGGCCTGCTATTAAGTAATAGGAGCGTGGTATTTAAACCACGTCCTATGTAAAGGGCTGGAGTGCCAATCCCGAGTCGCAGCCACCTGGCTGTTGTCGAAGCGATGCAGGGCGGAGCGCGCGGCGGCTGACCGGCTCCGGAGAAACGCTTGCCAGCAGGGCACGCGGCCCGCGGCGAACATGCCGCTCGCGCTGCACCACCGGGGCAGCCGGACCATCGCGCGCCATGCATTGTTATATTGCACCCTCATCTCACTCATGGCGGTCTTGGTGTGGTTCGTCCATAGCTCTATTGTGTAAACGCTCGTGCAGTAGCTGATAAAGAGTTGGGCCTTCACGGCTTCGCTGCAGCGACTAAATCTTCTAGCCAGCATGTTTCCACGCACCGCGATGGCCCTTCTCTGTCTCTCAATATCGGCGTGGTCGCACAGGTCGGCTGTAACGATGTGGCCCAGGTATCTAACCTCGTGAACCCTTTAAGTGGCGCATTGTACAGTGTCAGTGGAGGCAGGTCCGAGTAGGTGTTTGCGGCCATGAATACCATATACACAGATTTGTCAGGATTGTATTTAATGTTGTGTTGTTCTGCATACCCTAGTATACAGAATTAAAATGAATACAATTAAATGGATAGGTACTTATATCACATTCAAGCATTCCCACGTTGTATTTTTTTTCCACAAACTAGTATTATATTACACTAAGTATATCCTTCTTATTCTTATTCTGAATGGGGGCGATAAAGGCCTGCACTGACGTCCCGCTTGGGGTGTATTGTGCATTTCCTCCTGCCAGCTCAGTTACCCTAGCCAACCTAACTCCTTGAAATATCGGAGCGCAGCCTTGGGTCGCTGACATAACTGTTCCAGTGATGATGTTGATGGTGGTGATAATGAAAAAGCAGTCAAGTATATATACCCTACGTGTAGTAATAGAAAATAAGGCCAAATAAAAACCCACCAAGTGCGTTTTAGACTTGCGCGCACCGAGAGTTCCGTAAACACACCACATAATAAAACAGCTTCTTAAATTGATTAGTGGTTT
The DNA here is from genome assembly GCA_910589525.2 of Ennomos quercinarius. Classification (NCBI taxonomy): domain Eukaryota; kingdom Metazoa; phylum Arthropoda; class Insecta; order Lepidoptera; family Geometridae; genus Ennomos; species Ennomos quercinarius. The sequence goes on from OU342510.1 coordinate 8,426,602, forward strand.
TGACCTTTATCACAAGTCCAAGTTGTACTTGGGCAGTTTTTGTATTATCATCATCATCATCATCAACAGCCTGAAGCCACCCTGCCCTGCCCTGGCGAATGGTAAGTACCGATACTGGTCCACTCTAGCCTTAAAAACTCCCAGATTATATTTGTCAGGAAACAATGACGCTGGTAAGATGTTCTATAATATTGTGTGTGTGTCCGAATTATAAATGAGGAATCAAAACGCTTGGTCTTGGCCTGCATCATGGATTATGGCCTACATTCTTTCTCTGATGGAAAGCATGAGTCCCTAGTAGATGGAACGTACAGACGATGGTATTATCCTGACATGGTCGTGTAATAACTGAATGACATTATTGTGTAGTCGACAGATAAACTAAAAAAGCGGACATTTTGGGAAGTTGTCTTTAAGTACTTAGGTAATTGGCATTTTAAATTGTAGTCATTCTGGGAAGTAGACATTATGAGAAGAAATCTATAAAAAGTTGCTACGATGAGAAATCGACCAATTGATATAAATATTTATCATAACTTTTGAATATTTGAAAATGAAAATGTCTGTCTGTAATAATCGCCATTTTTATAATTTAGTAGGTATATCAAGTCTTTCAATCGTTCAACTTTTCAAGTATCACAAATTGTATTTTCTCTTACCTGTGTCTAGTAGGTATCCATGACATTACCTACCTATAGATAGGTAGGTATCGTTCTTAGTGATATTTTTAGTATGATTCTTTATTGTGTAGTGTATTGTATTATGTTCTGTTAATTAGGTTATTACCTATCTCTTATATTTCCTTCTTGTCAAGTAACTACTTAAGTTTGTACTTTCTGTTCTCTATCTTTAACATGGAATTTTACAGTATAAAGTAAATCCGTAATTGGATGTAAGTTCTAGTAGTAAGTGTAATTGTACCTTACCTTAAGATCTGTGGATTTTGTGAAATAAATAAATAAATAAATAAATATTAAAAGCGGACATATTTGGAAGTGGTCTTTATGTAGGTACCTAAAGGAAATAAAATATTATAAATGAAAACTGTTTTCAGAGTTTAAAATTTCAAGTATCCTTGTTTTTCGGTATGGTAATAAATTAATAATAAATAATTCTAGGTATTGAACTAGTTAATGAAGAGTTCATTATGAAATACCGAGGCAGGGCAAGTTAATTAATATACGTTCAAAGTTTCATCCTCACAGGGTTTCAGTATTCAGTTTCAAAATTTAATATTGTCTAATTTAATTTCAGACTTTGTTTATGTAAATGAAAGACGTGACGAGGTAGTCGTTTGCCTGATGTTAAGCGTCACGGCTGCCCATAACAGATTGCAGTATCACCCGGAACTGTAAATTAATATACTTTTGTGTGACACTGCACTGCGCACGTCATCCTGAGACTCCACACAGTCTAGTAATGAGATTACTAGACTGTGTGATCAGATCATAAAATCTCATTTGCTCACTAATTTCAATAGCTACAATTCCCTTCAATCCGGAACACAGTAGTGCTTACACACTGCTACTTGGCGGCAGAATAACTAGCAAAGCGGTGGTACCTACCTAGACGAACTTTGCAGAAAAGTCCTACCACCTAGTAAACACCTACTAGGACTGTTTAAAGAAAAACTTTGTATTTTAGCAACGAGCTAGTGCATCATCATCTAGTTACTACATTACAATTAGCGCTAATTACAACTAGTAAAGCTCAATCATCATCTTCCCAATAGTGGTTTGAGAGGAAATCTTTCAGGGGCCTTATTCGCTATGCCACATGAGATTCCTTGCCAATAACGCGCTTTAACGCGCCACGACATGGAATGAAAAAAAATGTATTCTACTGTATGGCACACGTTAGGTTGTTTTGTGGCCAGTGTTTTCTATGTTTTGACGTGCGTATAACGAGCCTAGTTGCATTTGTTAGATTTGACAGCGACATACAAAATAGCATTTTAAAACTCAAAATCATTCCACGAAGATATCGTAACGCGTCGCGTTACGTGTCTAGATGGTTATAGCGAATAAGGGCCCAGGACTCCACTCATATCACGGAAGGCGTCCACTGGTGAACATATCCCTTCCCAAGAAAGCGTCGCTCAAAGTGGCTTACTTGCCTCTTGTATCTATCGGCTCCCCGTGGTTTTAACAGGTCCTAGTGGCTGGCCTACGCTGCGTCTTCCAGTTCATGGTCACCGCTTTAGAACCTTTCTTCTTCACCGGGGGTAGATTCTGCGAGTGATGTAGCTTGCCCATTGCTATTTCAACTAGCTAGAAGGGATATAAATAAAGACAGAAATAGAAACACAGACATGGCGGAGGTGGATGCGGAGGCAGATACAGAGACACAGAAATAGATAGAGAACCCTTTACAGATTAATTGGTAAAGGAATCATTTGAATCACGAACGGGAAGTGAATCTACATTCATCAGTTCCTTTTAGCCGGGACATGCTTTACTAAGCTACCGTGTCAAGTGGTCTCGTGTCCGAATTTATCCTTCACCTTTTAGAACCAACTTACGGGGTTGGTAGCGCCATCTGAGAAATTCTTGAGAATCATCCCAACCAGCATGGTCAAGTTACATCAACACCACAGAACAAGGAAAAAAATAGGCTTCGGTGCGAAGCTTACAGTATAGAATACAGCATAGAGACAACTTCATTATGTGTCCAGTGTACCACTTTTTTGGACACTTTTTATATGAAGTGGACACTTTGATGTGAATAGTCTGACAGATTTATAAAAAAAACTGTTGACTCGAGTCGAAAAAAATAGTACGGTGCTTATCGCAAGCGTAGCTAATTACTATATGTTTGTTTCTTTTCTTTGCCACTGACGTAGCGATACGTGTGAGCAGTACAAATATAATATCATTTTGATGATCTCTCTACATATGCTTTTAGTCTATACTCTAACGTGCGAAGCGTCATATTTTTGAATGCTCCGTGATCAACACAAATGCTGTAAAGATAACGCCTCCCAAATTAATATAATTTTTTGTTTTTCATAGCAGTATCGCCTTCTAGCGTAATCTATATATTAATTTTGTAAAGGAAAAATTTGTATCACGAACCCTTTATTGTGTCACCAATGAAATTAATTAATGCATTTTTAGAAGTTAATCTCATTACACTAGAATTACCTAGTCAGTACGGGAACGGGACGCCTCCACAAATGACCTCTATCCATATAAAATCCTCTATCCATTAATAATATTCAAACTGACCTTTTCGTTTACGTTCAATTTATTACTATTGGACCTCCCGGAGAGGGTATTGGCAGGTACTCATAAAACATTTACGACTTCACCAATTTCCTACGTGAAAGAAGTAAAGTACTTGAGAAAACGTAATTGGAAAATATAACTTTCATACTTAAGGTGGAACGTTTTACTCAGCATGGCTAATTCAAATTTTCTTGCGTTTCTTGCCAATCATAGCTTAATTACTCAACGTGATTACATGAAAACTGATTTTGCTTAAATAAACAGGATGTATCAACAACATACTGTAACGGGGCGTCCTTAGGGCTAGCTCGCCCGGACGTCTCGTTATGGTGGAATAAGGCCCCTTTGCGGCAGTAGTCGCCGAGGAGGGGTTGATTTCCTAAAATCGGTAACCTATGAGGGGGTTTGTCCAGAGAAACACACGGTATGGGTTTAACAATAAACGGGTTTATTCGGATCTTTATGCTACGTTGGTTTATGTTACGGTGCTTAGGGCATCTATACGGATTACAATCATATTCCTTACGGTACGACAAGGAGAGACGGACCCCGGAGCGAGACGGTAAGAGTGTGGTACGTACGGGGGACGACGGCGCGGGTCGGGGGACGGTTTCGACGTCGCCACGCGGTGGTGGCGCGCGACGAGGTGAGACAGTAAAACAGGGGGTTCAATCGGTCGGTACGGGCGTTTCCGCCTCCTGAGGCCCTGCTGCCTACAGCCCTTGGGCGCGGCGCAGGGTTACCCCCAAGATTAGGAACGCGAGGGTCACGGAAACGGGGCGCGCGGGGGAGACAAGGCCCGCGGCTCGGTCGGGGGGTACGGTATGGGCGTTCCGCCTCCTGAGGCCTTGCTGCCTACAGCCCTTGGGCGCGGCGCAGGGTTACCCCCAAGATTGGGAAGGCGTCAGGTCGGTCGCGACGTGACACGCGGCGGGTGTTAGTGCATGCGGGGAGGGGGGAAGGCAAGGCCCTGCTGCCAACAGCCCGGGGGCGCGGCGCAGGGTTACCCTTGAGGGTCGGGAGGGGGGCCGGGTCGGTGAGGCCCTGCTGCCAACAGCCCGGGGGCGCGGCGGGGTTAGCGGGGAACAGGGGGATTGGCGCTTCGCTAGAGGCTCTGCGAGCGGTAAGACCGGTTGGTGTTCCGGAACACGTCCGTCTACCGCGGGAGCTCCGAGCGAATGCCCCCTTGAGCGTGGTTCGGGTCGGCTTTTATACCATTCGGTGTGCTTGTGGTGTATGCGTGCGGCGGGTGAAAGGTGTCGGTGTTATCGGGCGTATGCATGTGTGCGCGGTCGCGGCGGGAAGGCGAGCGCGGGCGGTGTGCTGGCGTGCGGGGGCCGGGGGTCGTCGTAGGTATGCTCCTGGGTCCGTCACACCCTCCTCCCCTTTTTGGAGATTTTTACCTGGGGGGAAAAATCAGTGATACATATTCTGGCATGTACAAATTATTGAGTTTTTATATCTAACTATTTAACAAAATCAGCATTACTAAAGCTTTTTTGTATAGACTGCGCGGCGGTTAGGTATATTGTATACCTACATATTATTGTAATAGGTTTGGTACCTTCAACATGTATTTATTTAATAAAACTTTTTACCTATCAATTTTGTTTTTTTTCCTTTTATGTTATCGTAACACCTTTGTTCTGTAGAGCTGGGATCATTACATAAAATAACTTTTCTGATGTCGATAATCGACTGCATAAATTAAAAAAAAAACTTAACTGAGTTATAAACCTACTCTTTTTCTGAGCCGGTCAAAATAGAATTTTATCAATCGGTTCACAAAATGATGGCGTTACTAAGTAATTATCATAAAAAGTAATGAAAAATACGGCCGAATTTAGAACCTTTTCCTTTCGACGTGGGTTTATTTTCTGATGGATTTTACCTAACCTAAATCCTAATTGTACGAGAATGAAAGCGTTAACTCTTATTGCTTTCCGGGGTCCTAACCATATATATAACTATTTCTGTTTACTTATGTATATTACTTATACTTAATGCGGGGATAGTTATGTATAAATAAAATAGCCTCAGGCTCGGGATGCGAGAGTATTTTTTTTTTCTGGCTTAGAATGTGGAAAAAAATATTTTGGCATCGCCCGTGATGAGGTTAACATAATTATGTGAGTATTTAATCTATGGAACGTTTATTCATCTATTCCTTTTTGCCTTGATTACTACTATATAAGTATGGTTAATAAACATGCATCTAAACTATAGTAACTAATAAATGAAACGTCTATAAAGTGTCTTAAAAATATATAAAAAATAAATTTTGCTTTTGTAGCTGTACTTACAACTATAACCAAAACGTAACATAACAAAATAACACAACTAAAACACGATCAAAAGAAAAAAAACTATCACCTCCTGTCTGTTCTATAAAACTATGATTACACTATTTTTCTATATAATTATCTTTTCTGTGGCGTCTGCCACTTCTTCTTCCTCTATCCCGCCATTTCGCGGCTCACGCTTTCGATCATGGCCTTGTATGTGTCCGGGTGGTCGAGCAGGTCGTCCGTTGGGACGAACGGTTGGATCGAGAGGAGCTTTTTCCACTCTTCTTCCATGGCGTCGGGTCCCTCCTCTTCCTCTTGTGATGTCTGTTGGTTGGGATCGGGAGGTCCCTGTGGGGTGGTCGTTGGCTGTGTGTCGATCCGGATTAGTGCTGCTCGCATGCCACTGCTGCTCGGCCCATTACACCTCCGTAGTTCCATCCTTCGCCCTTGCTTAAAGATCACTCTCCCTATTTTTGCGCCGTTTGTTCTCACCAACGACGTCCTCGTCGTGGTTGGTGGTGCTGCTGGTCGCGTTGGGGTTCGTGCCCATGGTTCTGTCATTGTGCAACGCTGTTCGTAGATGGACTGATCATTTTCTTATTGTCGGTAGATCTATTCATAAAATAATAATTGTTTTCGGATTACCCTCAGTTTTAAAACATGACTTTTTTTTTTTTTTTTTTGCTTTGGCCATCGCGGTATCGATTATTTTCTTGAAATCGATTTTCGAATAAGTGATCCGGTTTTATGGTCTCATTCGATTGTAAATAATTATAACATACCATGCCATTATTTTATTTAGTTACTGTGGTATGGTTTCATATCCTTTACGTGTGCTCTTATTGATTTATTTTTATTCATGGTGTCTTGTATTTTATATATTACGGGTGACTCCTGTGAGGTGACCGTGTATGGTCCGGTATACTTTGGCGCTAGCTTCGCGCAAAAATGTTTACTGGCGTCGGACAATGTGAAGTTTTTCCTTAGTACTTCTTGTCCGATTTTTGGTTCCCATTGTTTTTTGTTCCTGTCGTAATGTTTTTTTTGTTGTTTTGATGCTGCATATTGGTGTTTTCTTACGATTTCGTATATTTCTTCTAATTTTTGTTTTTCTTTTAAGTACGGTGTGGGACACTGGTTCATGTCCCCTGGTGATTTGAGCTCCTTTCCGAACAGCAGAAATGCTGGTGTGAACTTTGTTGATTCGTGTGTCGACGTGTTCATTGCGAAAGTGAGTTCTGGTATATGTTGGTCCCATTTCTTATGGTTTCCTTCTATATATGTTGCTATCATTGTTTCTAAGGTCTTGTTTACTCGTTCGGTCGGGTTTGCTTGTGGCGAGTATGGCGCCGTCAGCCTATGTTTTATTCCGTATTTCTGGAGTTCGTCCGTGAACTGCTTGCTGGTGAACTGCCTTCCATTGTCGCTGATTATCGTTTCCGGGCATCCGTATCTCATGATGACGCATTCTCTGAGTGCCTTTGTCACATTTCCTGCGGTTGCTGTTCTCAGTGGTCTTACTTCATTCCACTTTGTGAACTTGTCATGAAAAATGATAATCCAGTTGTACCCATTTGATGATCTCGGTAGGGGGCCTATGAGGTCCGTTGATACTATACTCCACGGTGTTTCGGCGTTTTTTATATGCATTAGTCCTGCTTGTTTTTGTTGCGGTTTTTTATGTGCTTGACAGGTCGTACATCTTCTTACGTATGCCCGTATGTCCCTGAACATTCCTGGCCAGTAGTATCTCTGCGCCACTCTGTTCAGCGTTTTTGATGTTCCCAAATGGCCTGCTGTTGGTTCGTCATGGTTGTTTTTTAATATTTCTTCCATGTCGTCTTTCGCCACACAGAGCTTCCATTCTGATGATGGTGCTAGTCTTGGTCCGTATGCATGGTGTTCTATTTTTTTATATAGCTTATTGTTCTCTATTTTGTAGTCTGGATTTCCTTTTTGTTGTATCTCGTCTATTTTCTTTTGGTGCCAATCTTTTTTAGTTTCTTCTATGGCAAATACTGGGTTGCGTGGGTAGTATTTCTGTTTAACTGGCTGCTGGTGGGTTAGTCTGATTTTATGTTTGACCCACGTGTTTCCTTTCGGGTTGTCATCGCATTTGCTATATTCTTCTGTTAGTACTCTTTGTAACTGTTGTTTTTCGTGCGTTGTTAATGTCGGGTCCCTTTCGTACGACTCTGGTTGATCGTCTTTGGTCTTTGTTATTTTGGTGGTTGCTATTTCTTCTGGCTTTTTGTCTTTATCGCCATTGTCTTGGTTCGGCGTCCACTGTATTGTTGCACCCATTCTTTTCATTATATCCATGCCTATTAATATCCTGGTTATCTCTGGGTGGTGCAGCATTTGGTGGTATATTTTCTTCTCTCCTATGGTTACTTCTAATGGTAGTGCTTCTTTTATCTCAATTTTTGCTCCATTTGCCAATACTGCGGTCTCTGATATTTCTCTTGGTTTCTTTTGTTTCTCTATAAATTTTTTGTATATTTCTTTATTTACGTAGGATCTTGTTGAACCCGTATCGACTAACGCGTCGTACTCATTTTCTAGTATTTTTGTCTTTACGAATGGTCGTATGTCTGCTTTTTGTTGTTGGTTGTGCGTATTTATTGTTAAAGATTCTACTTGGTTCGGTATTCTTCTACAGCATTTGATACTTTGTACGCCCAGCTTGCCACATACGCTGCAGAACAGTATTTTTTTTCCTCGGCAATCTTTCGTTAAATGGCCTGGCTTACCACAACTCCAGCAACATTCTTGTTGTTTGTAGTTGTGGACATATTTTGTTGTTCCTTCGGGCCAAGTGTGTTCTCTGGGTGTCCACTTGCTGTTTGTTTCTGTGGTTACCTGGTTCCGGTTTGGTGCTTCACGTACATATTGGGGTCTTTGGCTTGGTCCTTCAAATTCTCTGCGTCTTTCTTCTGTTATATTTTCATAATCGCTGGCTAACTGTATCAATTCATGTACGGTGCTAAATTCTGAGTATTTTATGTAGTATTTGTATCTTGTTGACATGTTTTCGTATATTATTTTAAGCTCTTCGTTCTTGGACATCCTGCCGTATCGGCGCATCAACGTTTGAATTTCGATTAGATAATCGGTGAATTTCTGTTGGTAATGCTGCTTCTTTGTTATTATCTTTCTTAGTAGTTCACTCTCGTGATCGCGGGTGAGGAACGTGAGTTTGAAGCATGTAATGAAGTCATTAAAGGTTTTGAATGATTCCTTACTGTTTCGGTACCATAACACGGCCTTGCCTCTCAGGAATCTGGGTAATACTTTGAGCACTTTTTCTTTATCTGTACCGCTGGATTCAATTAAGTCATCTAGTCTTTCCAGAAATTCAACGGGATCATCGTTTGTATTGAAGTGGAGGTTCCATCTTTCTATGCCTCGATCGTATTGTTCTTGGTAAATCGGCATATCAGGTTTGTCATTGATGTTTTCGTCTGAACGGGACATGGTGTCTTTATATTCCAGTTCAGGTTCACTGGTGTAATCGCTTTCTATTTGTGACTGGGCGGGTGTAGGGTGGGTCGGATCTAGTCCTGCTTTTATGGTTTCGGCCAAGGTTTGGCGTAGATCCTTAACCGTTTGGTTCTCCGTTATGAGGTTCCTCTTCCTGCACTCTTCTTCCAGCTCTGGTTTCTTCAGGTTATAAATCCACGTCGTTTTATCGGACATTTGATTCGAGATTTATTGTTTATTTAATTTGCGAATAAATTTTTCCGTCTGGACAAACTTACTTATCCCCTGGGTTTAGTTCGCGGGTTTTTGGGTTGGGCGCCAATGTAACGGGGCGTCCTTAGGGCTAGCTCGCCCGGACGTCTCGTTATGGTGGAATAAGGCCCCTTTGCGGCAGTAGTCGCCGAGGAGGGGTTGATTTCCTAAAATCGGTAACCTATGAGGGGGTTTGTCCAGAGAAACACACGGTATGGGTTTAACAATAAACGGGTTTATTCGGATCTTTATGCTACGTTGGTTTATGTTACGGTGCTTAGGGCATCTATACGGATTACAATCATATTCCTTACGGTACGACAAGGAGAGACGGACCCCGGAGCGAGACGGTAAGAGTGTGGTACGTACGGGGGACGACGGCGCGGGTCGGGGGGACGGTTTCGACGTCGCCACGCGGTGGTGGCGCGCGACGAGGTGAGACAGTAAAACAGGGGGTTCAATCGGTCGGTACGGGCGTTTCCGCCTCCTGAGGCCCTGCTGCCTACAGCCCTTGGGCGCGGCGCAGGGTTACCCCCAAGATTAGGAACGCGAGGGTCACGGAAACGGGGCGCGCGGGGGAGACAAGGCCCGCGGCTCGGTCGGGGGGTACGGTATGGGCGTTCCGCCTCCTGAGGCCTTGCTGCCTACAGCCCTTGGGCGCGGCGCAGGGTTACCCCCAAGATTGGGAAGGCGTCAGGTCGGTCGCGACGTGACACGCGGCGGGTGTTAGTGCATGCGGGGAGGGGGGAAGGCAAGGCCCTGCTGCCAACAGCCCGGGGGCGCGGCGCAGGGTTACCCTTGAGGGTCGGGAGGGGGGCCGGGTCGGTGAGGCCCTGCTGCCAACAGCCCGGGGGCGCGGCGCAGGGTTACCCTCGGTTAGCGGGGAACAGGGGGATTGGCGCTTCGCTAGAGGCTCTGCGAGCGGTAAGACCGGTTGGTGTTCCGGAACACGTCCGTCTACCGCGGGAGCTCCGAGCGAATGCCCCCTTGAGCGTGGTTCGGGTCGGCTTTTATACCATTCGGTGTGCTTGTGGTGTATGCGTGCGGCGGGTGAAAGGTGTCGGTGTTATCGGGCGTATGCATGTGTGCGCGGTCGCGGCGGGAAGGCGAGCGCGGGCGGTGTGCTGGCGTGCGGGGGCCGGGGGTCGTCGTAGGTATGCTCCTGGGTCCGTCACAATACGATTAAAAGTATCATTGGTTTAGCAATAAATGGCAAAAAACAAATTTCGTCTCGGATTTTCAGTCTATTGCCATTTGTTGCTAAACCAATTATATATGTAGGTGATACTTTTAATCGTAATTTGTTGAGAGATTCTATTTATTTGCGCAAAATCAGTTTTCACGTAATCACATTGAGTAATTAAGCTATAAATTATTCATATTATTTTTTTTATTATTTTTATTAATTTTTATTTTTTATTTTAGCTATATATTATTCGCAAAAAACATAAGAAAATTTAAATTGAAGACATGAGATTGCGGTCAAATTCACGCCTATTTAGTTGTAAAAAAAGTTGAATTTGGCGCGCTGAGTAAGACGTTCCACCTTAATTTTAAAAGAGATTAAGTATAACCTCATACTTATGACTTCAAAAGAGGGGAGGAAGTCCCAGAGGACTTGTCTCTGCGCTCCCCATTTATTATAAGTTTTCAAGTTATAATATGGTAAGTAAATTACATTTAAGATTGATGATAATATTCGAAGTTGGAGAACTTGCTGAGAATTCTACTTATTTTATTTCTGATCTTACAGTACTGGAAATTCTCAAGTAAACTTTCTCTTAAGGGAATGCTCGTACGGTACAGTAAGTTATTGTGCTTCTAACTTTTCTTTTACTTTCAACTAAGCTTGCATAGAGAGAATTTGATGTGATCTTTGACTGCCCTGATAGCTCAGTTAGTAGTAGCCCTGCCTTCTGAACTGTAGGTTGTGGGTTCGATTCCCACGCAGTACAAACATTTGTGTGATGAACATAAGTAAAAACAGCATCATTACAGCATTTGTGTTGATGTAACTTGACCGTGCTGGTTGGGATAATTCTTAAGAATTTCTCAATAGATGGCGCTGCCAACCCCGTAAGTTGGTTGTAAAAGGTGAAGGATAAATTCGGACATGAGACCACTTGTCACGGTAGCTTAAGTAAAGCATGTCCCGGCTTTAGGGACGGATGGATGCGGGTTCAAGTCCCGCTCGTGATTCAAATTTTTCCTTTACAAATTAATCTGTAGATTACGCTGAGCAGGCGATACTGCTATAAAAATCATAAATATGAACATAAGTGTTTGTTCTGTGTCTGGGTGTTTTATTATATTCTATGTATGTATTAACGAAACAAAAAGTATCTAAGTATTCTATTATCGATTATCTGGTTCTCACAGTACAAGCTATGCTTAGTTTGGGTACTAGATGGCGCTGTGTGTAACGTCCACAAATATTATTTATTTATTTATTTATGATATTACACAGTCCTGCGTTTACCTATTTTCCTTTCTGAAATTAAAACTATCAAAAGTTATTCCATGATAACCTTGGTAGTATAGTATTATATTATCTGTGGTAGTGTAGAGAATCTGAAAGCAAAATTTGATCCAAATACATTTAGCCGTTTTGACATAAAAGCTTCATGAAAGTACGAAAACAAGACACTGCTTTCACTTTTATAATAAGTAGGGAGTACTAGGGATTGGGATAAGAATTATAACTTGCTTATTATCATGGACTTTTAAGAGCGACGTTGTACGACTAACGACTAACGACGAACGACCGTAAAAACTACAGACTTTCATGTTATCACACACCCTCTTTGCCTTTTCCCATTTGTTATTGGGGTCGGCTCCCAATCTAACCTGTAGCGGCAAGCTACCTGAATTACACGAGTGACTGCCATCTGACCTCGTACCAGTAACAGGGATGGTTAGACTGCTGGTGTCAGATTCTGGGCTCTGACTACCCGTAACGATTGCCATAGATGTTCTTATGACGACCGGGACCGACGGCTTAACGTGCTCTCCGAGGCACGAAGCTATGGCATCGAAAACTCCACGTAACTTACTAGATAAGTCATTGGTGCAGGGCCGATGATCGAACCCGGTGCAGTAAGATTGCGAAGCGCACATGCTACCGCCCGGCCACCATCGCTCTTACGAGATCATATTATCGTTTCATAATAAAAAACGCAGAGAATAAATTATACTACGTATATTCTTCTTATTCTTATTCTATATGGGGGCGATAAAGGCCTGCACTGTCATCCCGCATAGGGTGTTTTGAGCATTTACCCCCGCCAGCCTCTACCCTAGCCACCCTAACTCCTTTAAGTAGCGAAGAACGGCCTTGGGTCGCTGGCACAGCTGTTCCGGTAGTGATGGTGATGGTGACGATGATGCTAAAGCAGGTGATGCAAAAATGGATGCGCTAGAGCATGGCAATGATGATGATGATGATGATGATGATGATGATGATGATGTACAACTAAGTATATTCTTTTCATATAATAAAACGCAAACACAAAAAGTTTAGTACAATTAATGTGATAACAATAACAAGGGCATTTAGATTGGTCTTTTTGTTGTCGTTTTAATTTCAACGAAATAAAACAATCAGAGTTATAAAAGTAAATTGCAAAGTAAGGCTTACAACTTCTTTTTATTAATGTATGACATTTTTTATTTTTTATCAAGAACAAACCGAGTCTAGAAATATGTACGTATAAACAGAAATAACAACGTTTGGATGTGTGACCAAAACAGTTGCAGTGCCCCAACACTGAAAAATATAATGTATGAGCGTTTGTTTAATGTTTGTATGTGTGTTTGTTGTTTATGTTGTATACTGCTTACGTCATCTTGAGACATGTAATTTCTCATTTTGCCAGTAACTTCACTAGCTATTTGCCCTTCAATACAGAACACATTAGCGTTAGCACACTATTCAGCTGCTTTTTAGCAGAATTTTCTTGAATCATGTCAAAGAAAACACTCGATCAACCTTTCAAACATAAAAAGAAAAACTCTTTGGACGCTATACGATGCCATAGACAGACACATTAAACACACGACTTATAATACCCCTCTGTCTATTGGGAGGTTAAAAATAACTCCCAAATAAGACAAAAGTGGTACAAGCTACGTTTACACTCTTAATATTCTTGGAACATGTTGAAATTATGACTACTTTATAACAATTTGCTTTTTATTTCCCTTGAGAGAGGATGCAACTGTGTTGAAAAGAGATAGCGGTTTTATTAAACCGCTCTCTCTTCTCCTCACTATTAAAAAATTGAACATTATTTTCATTCATAGCTATGACCATTCTAGATTGAACAAAAAAAGATAAATCAAAATTGATTCCGTTCGAAAGCTACGCTGCCACAGACAGGCATACAAACACACAGATACACATGTTAAGATTATAACACCCCTCTTTTTGATCGGGGGATAAAATATTATGATTATGATGTTGCATATTCCTCACCTCGCTTGCTAAATCTGAACGTACATTGAATCATTTTTGAAAATTTTAAATGCAGAATTCTTTTCGACATAGAGAAGTAAAAGTGCGCCCGCACCTGTCTCCATTCGTCGTTCCATCCATTCATCCTTTTCCCTCTTTATTTGTATAGTGTATTTAGCCAGTGTCAAGTATTGTATTTTTTCATCGGATTATGGAATACTTCACGTAAAGTCAAGTCTTAGTCACAGTCTGGGTAGTCATAGTCCAGTCTAAGTGAGGTAGGCATAGTCCAGTCTACGTCATGCCCTAGTAAATTGGTGGCAACATTACTAGAGGCTTCTATGAAATTTTGGGAGCAACACGAAAAACCACATTTCACTATATTATATCACCTGCCCTACATGCTGCACTCATGCTCACAATTCAGCACTTAATGCATAAAACGCCACCAATTTTAAACGTAAACTGGAAAAACGCGTGTACTGGCAAAAGCATAAGTTTTTAAAAATAATACAAAGTACCGAAGTGAACTTTTTCGCGTTCTCGCCAAAACTCCGATGATGAGGGAGTAATAAGGACCCGGCACAAATAGTGTTGGGTAGGACAAGGTTTCAAAATGAGTTTGTATGAGGCCGTCATTTTATTTCGTGTGGTGTGACAATGTCATGCCTCAAATGTCATGTCATGTTGTGAGGTACTGATACCTCATTTTACTCATTTTTCATACAGTACCTACAATTTTGTAACAAGAGGTGGGCCCGGTTCTATTAGATCAGTGCACCGGGTCATGCATGAATGCATGATGGATTGAGGCGGGCAGATGGAAGAGGCATTTTTCTAACGTCATGTCGTTCTTCTCGCCTTATACTACCTACTTGAATCTACTACTCTGTGACTACTCTACTCTGTGCCTCGCTCACTCACTTCGTTCTTCGACTTAATTGAATGCACTACCGACGGCGACGGGGAGGAGTGTGACAAAAGTTTTGAGGTGTGACGTGACATGGAGCGAATGTGAGGACCGGGACATTTTTGAGTGAATGAATGTGATAAATGAAGTACATCACGTATGTCCTACTCAACACTAGGCACAAAGTTATCTATACAAAACACGCCTTGTGCCACAACCGCCATGTTGTGGTGATATGGCGGGCACCAAAGAGTATATAAGATTTCTCGTTGTTTTAGTGTAATCAAGTTGAGGTTTGTATGCATAGTGGGCGGTACCGCCGCCATGCTGTGGTGAGAAATTGCCGCAAGTCACGTGACATATTTCTGATCCTCTTACTTCCCTTATCAAAGATTTTTACTCACTTTCACGTTGACAGAATGATCTGTGCTAAGAAGCGATAAAAAGCCAATAACGAAAAAAACAAGGGCGTGTGCGTGTGTTTCGCCCACACCGTTTCACTCTGTCCTAACCCTAACAGCTAATACTGTAGGTAAATCTAGCCCGTGGCTGGCGGCAAGCAAATATTTCTTTAAGCACCAGGCTCTCAGCGGACGTTTTCATTTGTTGTGACTTTTGAGCGAGGATTACTTGATATTCATAAATAAAATAATGTTTTTGCTGATTCTATTTTGTACTAGTGTTAAACCAACTGCATTTGTATATTAAATCGGTTATTGTAATGACTTGTCTATTTTAAAAGAGATACGCCTATGAGTTTCTTGCCCGTTCTTCTCATAAGGCTTTAATAAAACTTGCGAATGGGTGTAAATGTGGTTTCATTTAAATATCCACTTAGTTTTAATAGCATTAATACATAGGTTCTAACAATTTAGTTGCCCCACGGTGACGTCAGAAATTAATTACTTCATAGTTTCTCATTGCTGTGGTAGCTTTATATACAATATCTGTGGCATGTGACGTCACAACGTGTATTTTCGTAGTAACTGTGGGGAAGTTCCACACGATCTCTATTTTGCGAGAAAGGTACAGACGATGCCCCCTCCAGAAGCTTTAAAAGCTTATTACCTTGTGATTTATTTACCGATTTTACTTATTTTTTCAAATATATCGTTCATTATTAACCTACTTCATGAAAATAATATTTACATGTTAATTTTTAATAGCAGCCAACTAACCAACTAGGGTACTAACTAACTAGGGTGTATACTCATACAACCACACACCCTCTCTCACACAATATGCCTTAAACGTAAAAGAATATAAGTACGCCTTTTTCCGACCTATATAAATAGGGTGAATTCTGTTCTATTTCCAAGTATTTTCTCAATAACTTCCTTACACAATGTCCGATTATGTCAATTCCTTCATGGAAATTCTCTTGTTAGACCTCGCCTCTCAATTTATTACAGGACAGTCCCATCGGGTGCCGCCCAAAGTTTTCTTT
Organism: Ennomos quercinarius; assembly: GCA_910589525.2. Lineage (NCBI taxonomy): Eukaryota > Metazoa > Arthropoda > Insecta > Lepidoptera > Geometridae > Ennomos > Ennomos quercinarius. Next base: position 8,442,662 of record OU342510.1, read on the forward strand.
ATTTTATATGTAACCTAACGCGGTAATGACGTAATAACTCTGCCGGAGGACGCTTGAAGCTTTTCAGCTGTGCGTATTGAAAGGGAACACGTATTGGGCCGTAAAATATACCGGATTTATTACATAGCCTTATACTACTGGGCTATACTAGGTACTATGGTTATGTTGCACCATCTACAGTTGACTTTAAGGTGGAACGTTACACTAGCGCGGCAAATTCAAATTTTCTTGCGTTCTTTTGTTTATAATAGCTTAATTATTCAACGTGATAACATGAAAGCTAATTTTGCGCAAATAAATAGAATGTATCAATAAATTACAATTAAAAGTATCACCTACATATCATTGTGTACGAAGTACAATACGTTTTGCAATTAAGCACATTTTACACTTTACTCAATAAGGCAGTGCGCTTTTTTACACTGCCACCGTAACACGCGCGAGTGGGAGAATCAGCCACTTTAAGCTGTATTCTTTGTATCTAATAAACTATTTACTATAAACTACTAACTTAAACTTTTACTAAAAGTGTAATCTCGACTGGGACGCAACAAAATAAAAAATTTGAATTTGCCGCACTAGTGAAACGTTCCACCTTAAATCTGCAGTATTACTAAGCGTAGTTTTTTTTTATCCGTAGTTATGGTAACCAATGGTTAAAAACTCTAACACATTTTGACCATTGGTTAGAGAACTTGTAAGAGTTTTTAACCATTGGTTACTTTAACTACGAATCAAAAAACCTACCCTACGTGGACTTTTCTGCAAGTGGGTACCACCGTTTTGTTAGTTGTTATGCTACCAATAGTAGTGTGTTAGAAGTCACTATTGTATTCCGGTTTGAACAGCATTGTAGCCAGTAAAATTGCTGGTTAAATGCCACTTTATAAAGATTTAATTTTCGTCTTCTAAAAGGTCTTATTACTAGACTGTGCTGATGTCTCAGGAAAACGTACGCAGTGCAGTGTCACGCGAAACTTTAATTTAGAATTCCGAGTGAGACTGCATCTGTAATGGACGGGCGTGACGCTTAACACCGGGACGACTAGCTACTCACGTTGTTCGTTTACATAAAAAAAGTCTCAACAGTATTGGAGATTGAATTTTCAAGAAACTATCTTACTATGTTACTATAGTGTTTCTTAAATTCTCTGATTTAAACACATAGTTATTGTTAAAACATGCGCTATATGTGTTTTTAGCGTGATTAAGTCCTGTTTTAAACAATAAATATATGTTACTATAGTTGACCCGGCCCGGCTTCGCACCTTTCCCTTCCATCTTCCCTTCGACAGGATGAGAATAAATAAATTAAAAAAATATACAAACAAAAAATCCTGCATAAAAATTACATCTTATTGCTTCGCGCAACCCGAACTTGCCCGTTTTAGAAAACGTGAAGTATTTTAAATGTTATTCTGAAAAATTAGCTATAATCATACCAAATTTCAGCAAAATGCGTTCAGTAGTTTCAGCGCGATGCGTGTTCAAAGAGACAGACAGACAAAAAAATTCAAAAAAACTGTATCCGCTTCTATATTCATAAAGAAGTGTTATCAAAACATTCAAAAAATATATTATGTACAAATGTATCCCAAGTACAGTTTTACTAAATGTATAGAAAGATATAGGACTCACCCCCTTTTCACATCCCTAGGTCCAACGGCTTAGACTGCACGTTATCTATCAGTCACTCAGGACCAAGCTCTATATTGATTGTTAAAAAATACATAGCCTGACTTACAGATTCCTATTGAATGGTTGAAGAAGACATCCCGATCTGGCGTTGACTCCGTTTGACGAATGATGTCTCTCCTCGAAGATTAATGATACATTCAAATCTGAGCATGACTTGCTCTACTCTGATGCTTCTTTTGTCTTGATTTTTTGGGTCATGTTTATATTTCCAAGATATTTTATTCACAGCTATACCCGCATAACCACAAGAACTATTAGTTAAAAAAAGAGAAAATATGTTGAATTGTGCATAATAGAAAATTGTTAATAATTATCAAATCAAATCAAATCATTTATTTATTTGCAAGAATACACTACAAAGGGTACAAGATCACAGAGTAAATAATGGATACGTGCATTCAGCCTGCAAGCAGGCGTGCAAATATTAAAAAAATATTTTTGTTACTACTTACATGTTACATATTCCTTAACACTATAGAAGCATTTACTTAAAAGCCAGTCACTTAAATGTTTTTTTAAACATATTTCCTTCTAAAGACTTGAGGTCATTAGGTAAATTGTTAAAAATAGTTATACACATGTTATATACAAAATAAAATTAAATTAAATACTAAAATTTTACTGAAAATTGCAGAAAAACTTCGAGCTTAGCTCGTTGTGCTACTTTAGTAGTTGAGCTTACCAATAAGGTCAACAGTAAGAGACCACGTCTCAGTGCCACTCATCACTGGCAACACACACTGGTTGAAAATCTTTGTTTTCAGGCTCTGCGGTACTTGAACGGAAGGATGGGTCGAAGCTTCTTTAAGCTGCCCAGCCGAGCTAAATTCTTCATGCGTCATCTTTGTCCTTGTGATTTTATTAAAATCACATTTCGCCTAAGTCTGTAAACAGTCAGTCAGTCTGTTCGTATTCTTCGTCGTCAGTAAATGCTTTTTGTTTAACATTGCACACTACTCACTGTTAGGTAGTTGTTCCACCATAAGCAAGAAGCAAGTAGAACTAAAAATATAGAAACTAGTATGAATTTGAAAGTTTTAATCGTATTTTATGTGCACAGTTATTGAAACAATTTTCAAATTAGGAATGAAATTTCTCCTGTTGCAATCAAAGTTCCATGATCACCCGACTGGTATGTGTATTATGAAGCGAGTGTATTTCTCGACAAGTGTTTTGCCTATCAAGAGAGTGTCTGAGCCAGTTATACTTTGACAGGTCTTGTCACTGCGACAAACTAGTGCATAAAGTTCTCTGTCTTTTTGAACAAAACAGTCAGAAATCACTATAATATACCTTAGAGTATAGACTAAAAGCATACTTTTAGTCTATACTCTAAGTAATATACATTGTTTATCTATTTGTTTGTATGTAACACGGATAAAACATATTTTGGTTATTTATACTGTATATGTATTACTTATGTTTGTTTTTCTTCTTGTTATTTTTTAGTTTCTTTGAAATAAGTTGCTAGTTGTTATGCATTGTTGGAGACCTAAGAAAACAGTTATGTTTTTAAAATAATCTGCAATACAAGTTTCATAACTTTTTTTGTTTTTAAGGCATTTTATTGGAAAAAAATCTCCAACAGATATTGAAATAATATCGTTTTTCATCTCGCATTTTTAAATTTAGACCGATAATTGTTGTTTTAATATTTATAAATAGCAAGTGTTTAATCGTTTTTATAAATTAGAAGAAAAAATTACATTTTAAATTGGTACTTTTTTTTAAAATAAATTTTTGATGTTGCATTATGACTTATTCTGAAAAAAGCTATAAAACATGATAACTCAAAAATGGTTCACTTTTGCAAAATACATATGGGGGTTAAAATTATTGCAAATTGTCACCCCTATCACCTCCTAACGGGAATACGTCAAATTACCAATAACCCTGTATGTATCTCTTTTACTCACACGGGATTTTGCTTATCGCTATCTCATCATCGGTGGGACAACCGCCTTAATTCAAACAAAGCTCTGCCCAGGCAGTACACAAAGAGTTCACTTAATGATTCACTTTGTACCATGCGAGCTATAATTACGGCGCAGAGCGGAGGCGAGACAAAAGCGCTGGTCTGACGGGACCTTTACATCCACTGGAAAGCGGCCTTTGTTTCAAATGATCAATAGAAACTGTAGACTGTAGAACTGTAATGCTGTATGTTTTTGTTAATGGTACTTGACAATAACAATAATAATTTTGATTAAACATCAGGTCATCATCATCCTGTTTGCCTTTTCCCATTTGTTATTGGGGTCGGCTCCCAATCTAACCTGTAGCGGCGAGCTACCAGAATTACTCGAGCGACCATCTGACCTCGCAGATTCGTCAGGCGTCAGATTCTATCAGGCGTCTGACTACCCGTAACGATTGCCATAGATGTTCTTATGACAACCGGGACCGACGGCTTAACGTGCTCTCCGAGGCACCGAGCGGTGGCATCGAAAACTGCACATAACTTACTAGATAAGTCATTGCTGCAGGGCCGAGGATTGAACCCAGTGCCGTAAGATTGCAAAGCGCACATGCTACCGCCCAGCCACCATCACTCTTTTAATTAAACATCAGATATTTTTGGATAAAGTATATCTATCCAGATATTCTTTCATTAGATATACTTTTACTCATTGTCACGTGCCTTCTAAAGCTTTCATCATCATCATCATCATCATCATTATCAGTAGTTTAAATACATCCACTGCTGAACATAAGCTTCCCCATTATAAAAAATAATTACCAATGGTGGACGTTTACGAATTATATTAACTAAAACATATAAAAACGACTAAAGACCATCTTCTTAGTTGAACTCGCTTAAAAACAAGAGCAAGGCTGAAAATAAAAGACAAAATTATAAATAAAATGAATGACTTATCTCTTCACACCTGTGAAGACATAAGTTTTATTTTAAGGTGGAACGTTACACTAGCGCGGCAAATTCAAATTTTCTTGCGTTCTTTTGCCAATAATAGCTAAATTACTCAACGTGATTACATGAAAAAAAATTTTGCGCAAATAAATATAATGTATAAATAAATCACAATTAAAAGTATCTATTAATTTGCCGCGCTAATGTAACATTTTTGTGTTGTGCCACATCCTAAGATGATGCTCTACGTCGTAGCTCTACGTCGTAGCACTACGCCGTAGCTCTATTCGTAGACCTACTCTCGTAGCGACGGTATAGTTTAAGATTCAAATTCAAGTTCATATATTTATTGCAAACCACAATGTTACAAAAGACGACGGTATATATAAGGGTTAAGATCATTATGGACCCTGTTGGGCACAACAACATTATGTTAGAGGAGAGGAGGGCGTTAATAAATACTTAACTAATTCCACAGATTATTTACAATAGTCATTATGAAGTATTCAAGAGCAGAGTGAATAGGTTCTTCTGGGTAAGCGTGTCCCACCTAAGGCTTCATCTACACTTACCATCAGGTGAGATGTGGCCAAATGCTGACCCTGATTTGTCATTAATTCACTACATACAAGGATGTATACCATATTTTTTTCTAGGATTTTTGGACGATACGTTGTTATTGCAAGTTACGATTTTATTCATAAAAATTATGACGCTTAGAAGTAGTGTGTCACGTGGACAAACCGAATGGCGATTAAAAAGCGAAAGAAGACATACTTTTCGTACGCATTTATATTTTTTTAATAATGAAATATAATTATAATGAAATACCTACATAGTAGAGCTGTAATTCCTGTGTGGTAGTGTGATCATGGACCATAAAGGGAAAACCACGAAACACTGCTAGTATCAGAGCAATTACGCCGTATCAAAGTTACAGTACAAAACTAAATTTTACGTCAAAAATCAGTCAAATGTAGTTTAGACTAATCACGCCGATCAAAACTAGTATTGACTGCGATAACCAGTTAAGACTAAATTTAACTAAGGACATCGGTGAGAACTAGTTTTGCCTGATTTTTGCAGTCAATTTACCGTGTGATCTCAGTGTGAAAATAGTACCACGCCAGCTTCCCACGGGTGCCGCAAGAGCCGGCTAAGGAAATATTCAGATAATGGACAGCAGCATTCTCCTTGGTACATCAAAATCTTCTGCGATCACCAAGACACCTGCCAAGCGTAGTGATTATGGCAAATCTATGATAAGAGTCCAATGTAGCGTTTAATGGAAAAGGCAGCGGTGGAAACTTATATTAGAAACGTTCAACTTATTTTTTCATTGTTGATAAACAAAGCATTTGACCACTATCTCACCTGATGGAAAGTGATGACGCAGTGTACGATGGTGCATGCTTGCCTAGAAGATACTTGTTCACTCTGGACTTGAAGACTCCCAGATCATAGTCAGCTGGAAACAAGGAAGCAAGGTGTTCCACTCATTGGCTGCTCGCACTATAAAGTGCATAGCAAAACGCTTAGTGCGGGTTGATGGAATTTCAACCATATATGGGTGCCGTATATTTAATAGTAATACGATGAGAAATCAAGATTGAATTGAAATAAATATGAATATGAATAATTGTTTTTTTAATGCTAAAATGGGCATACATTGACAACAACTCACCTGATGGTAAGTGACGAAGGTGATTGTCTAAGGTGGAGCACGTTTTCCCATGAGATGCCCATTCATTCTTGACTTAAAAAGACCCATGATATACCCAGGAGGAAACTCTGAGAGCATTCCATTCCTTGGCCGTTCGGACTATGAATGCTTAGTGCGGACTTGTGGTACACTAACGACGTAAGGATGAGAGGAATCACCAAGCTTTGTAGTTCTACGATGGAAAGGGGATGATGGAATGAGTTGCTGAAGGGCATGCGCACACTTTTCAAAATGTAGCCGATAGAAGACTGACAGACCGGGACTTTGCGTCTGTGTTCAAGACTTTGAATTGAATTATATACAGCAATGGACGTCTTCCAGCTGATGTTGGTTATGTGTTTGTAGTCAATATAAATTTAACGTATTGCGTAGGTACTGGCGCAGTTGGGTAATCACTATAATGTAGATAATAATAAATATGTGTGGACATTTCACACAGCGCCAACTAGCCCCAAACTAAGCATAGCTTGTACTATGGGAACCAGATAACTGATATAATACTTAAATACTTTTTGTTTGTTAATACATACACAGAATACGATATAAAACCCAGACACAGAACAAACATCGATGTTCATCACACAAATCTTGGTCCCGAGTGGGAATCCAATCCACAACCTACAGATCAGAAGGCAAGGTTACTACCAACTGAGCTATCAGGCCAGTCAATCATTATTATTTAATAATCATTATTATAGAAAAAATATTGATTTATAATATCCATAAATCAACATTTTTCAGTCAAAACTAATTCTAACGAATGATCTATTCGAAGTCAATCCTACATTTTTATTTTTATTTTAGAAAAGTTATAGTGAATGTCTTGACGAGTCGTTTGTTCGTTGTCAAGAGTACACAACGGCCGCCCATAACTGTTGTAAGGGGTCTTTAAATAAGGACGGGCCGATGTTGAAATTGAATAAAACAAGCTGTGTGTGAAATATAAACGTAATTTTTTTATTCAAAAGGCCTATTAATGCCATTATTTATGAAATATGACATCGTTTAAATTTTTTAAGACTTTGCGGCTGAATCTGAGCGATGGCCTGCGTTATGTTTAAAGTTTTGACCAGTTGTGGGGTTTGACTGTGACAGCAACAATCTGTGGAGAGTTATTTCAGCAATTCAGCAATTCAGCAAACATTGTAACATAAACCGTGTAAAATCCCACCCAAGCTCCCGCCTTGTTATTATTATTGTAATTTATTCGGGCTCCAACCTGTTGACTCCAGAGCTCGCTGAGCTCTAAAGCTGAAACAGCCTGTTTACATTGGAGATTTGGAGGCTTCATCACGGACAGTCTAAATTCGGTATTGCTAAGAACTATACAGGATTTTTGGTAGAGGGTTAGGCAAACGTGGGCGTGTAGGGGGATCTATTTGAAAAATACAAGTTTGCGTAAAAGCGGCGTAATTTTGTTTAATCGTTTAATTTTTAGTATTCGTTTTCCTAGCATTAAGAGCTTAAATCTTATTATTTTCGTTTCGCAGGGAGCTAAAAGTGCCTTGAGTAGACCAAACATACATCTGAGACCTTTAAACATCCACGAATTCACCATCCACAAACACATCACACTAATATTGTAAATGCGAAAGTTTGTATGTATATTTGTGTGTATGTGTGTATGTTTGTTACTTCTTCACGCTAAAACGGCTGGATGGATTTGAATGAAATTTAACAAGTAGATAGCGTATGTACTGGGTTAACACACAGGCTACTTTTTATCCACGAGTGAAACTGCGGAGCGCAGCTAGTTGTATATAATTTCATTGGTGAGTTATCTATCTATCTATCAATTCTATTTACGCAAGGAGTAATTTCCATTATAAATCGGTCCCGCTGGTTCGCCCGTGTCCCTATTAGATGATTTTTCTAATTCACAATTTTCCTTATTTCATGGCTGAACAAAATTTGTTCCGATTAACATTCACTTGCCTGATTTTGCCTCTTTATAGCAATTATTGCTTAAAGCCAAAAATATTTAGGTTACTTAAGTCTATGTAAGCAAGTTTATTATGACTCTACTGCAAAGATCGTTTAGGTAGGTAGCACCGCATTGCCAGTTATGGCGCCAAGCAGTAGTGTGTAAGCACTATTGTGTTCCGGTTAAAAGGGCATTGTAGCTAGTGAAATTACTGGACAAATGAGACTATGATCTAATCTCGCAGTCTAGAAATCTTATTACTAGAGTGTGTGATGTCTTATGATGACGTGCGCATAGTGCGGTGTCACATGAAACTTTAGAGTTCAGAGTGTCACTGCATCTGTTATGGGCGTCCGTGAAGCTTAACACCAGGCGAACGACTAGCTCGTCACGTCATTCGTTTATATAATAAAAAAATTAATGCGTAGTCAGTTTTACGCTTATAGCCAGGTAGAACATACACACAAATATACTATTGCGTAGGTAAGTAGCGTTACAACACGGTGTGGTAACACTTACCACACCGTGTTATCCATTTGGAAAATGTCCCATACAATTTCACTCGTCGTATTGATATCTGTGGGTATTTATTTACACATCAATGCACATGTTCTGCGTCAATAGATGTGTGCATTCAACTGGGACATTTGTATAGAAGCTGAGCGCTTCTGTAATCTAGCGGCTGTATTTTATTCGCGATTTAGAGTTTGGTTTCGTAGTAAAAATAGTTCATATTGATAGGTACTTTGATACCCTTAAAGTATTCGCTACTTCTTAGGTTAAAAGTACACTACCTATGCAGACATTATAAAATAAATTAGTTTTCTGATCTAGATTTTTTTTAATAGTTTATAGGTCATTTGACCACTGTCTCACCTGATGGAAAGTGATGACTACGATGGTGCATGCTTGCCTAGAACATACCTGTTCACTTTCGACTTGACTCATAGTTAGCTGGAAACAAGGACGCCGGCAAGGTGTTCCACTCATTGGCTGTTTCCTCTATGAAGTGCATAACAACACGCTTAGTGCGGGTTGATGGAATTTCAACCATATATGGGTGCCGGCTACATACATTACTAATAAGTAAGTCAAAAATACAGTTTCCAAAAGTATAGTTGGTAATAGTATAATACTCAGATTAATCGTTGTAAAGAAGACAACCATGGCGTCTTCAGAAGAGATGAGAGCTACGCGATAGAATGAGAGGTAACTTCTAACGGGTCTTTCAACAAGAACTTTGATTTCTAAAACAAAATTAAACAAAAAATTTAGATGAAGATGATTCAAATTTTTATTGTATTACGAAGAGAAAAGTTCGGCAATTCGGCCTTTTCAACAGGACGGTGCCACACCATATGTCTAACAGCCAATGAAACGATCAATTTATTGCAAACCTTTCCCGATCGCACAATTTTACGAAAATCAGCAGTTAAGTGGCCAGCCAGATCGTGTGATTTAACACCACTGGATTATTTTTTGTGGGGCTATGTTAAGGCAAAGTATAGACTCTGTCCTTAACATAGACCCCGCCCGCTCCGGCGCACGCTCCGGCGTTCGATCCATGATGAAAAAGTGAAAAACTGATAAAAGAATCGACATCTGTCAGCGTGGTCGTGGTGGACGTTGGCCAGATAATTATCATTTTTCATTCATAATTGCCAAACTTTTCTCTAAACACATACAATAAAAAAAACAAAAACAACAACACAACAAAAACACAACAACACAAAACACAATACATACATTTTTTATACAATAAAAATTTGAATCATCTTCATCTAAATCTTTTGTTTTATTTTGGTTTAGAAAACTAAGTTCTTCTTGAAAAACCCTTTAGGTAAATATAACAGTTTGTAATAAGCATTGTGCGACCAGAACTGAACTTTATTGTGTCGGAGCTAGAGTTGCTATTAATTTAAATGATTTTGCGTAGTGAGCATTCTGTACGTAGTACTATATATCTATTCTGTGTCTGTAGGTCATAATCATCCTCATCATAATCAGCCTGAAGACGTCCACTGCTGAACATAGGCCTCTCTCATAGAGCGCCACTTTGAGCGGCTGCTTGCCTCCTGTATCCATCTGCTCTCCTTGGTTCGTTCTGAGTAGGTCATCGGTCCACCTATTAGAGGATGGCCTACGCTGCGTCTTCCGAAAGAAAAAGTCCTACCATCTTAGTAAAACAAGTAAGTATACATACTTACTTGTTTTACTAGATCGTAGGACCTTTTAGCGTTCTGTAACCAAAGGGTAAAACGGACCCTATTACTGAAGATCCACTGTCCGTCCGTCTCTCTGTCTGTCCGTCTGTCACCTAACTGTATCTCATGAACCGTGATAGCAAAACAATTGAAACTTTCACAGATGATGTATTTCTGTTGCCGTTTCAACAAAAATACTAAAAAAACAGAATAAAATAAGTATTTAAGGAGGCTACCATACAACAAACGTGTTTCTTTGCTCGTTTTTATAGATGGTACGGAATCCTTCGTGCGCGAGTCCGACATGCACTTGGCCGTTTTTTTTTAACTAGAGTCAGATACAATCATTAACATTTTGGAAAATAGTTATTTATTTATACCATAGTTGTTTAGTTATTTGGTTATACCAATAACCTTAAAATAATACAAAATATCTCGAACTCAGTATTTTATTTCTGTGAAGAACATAGATACTTACAACATAACTAGAAGTATTTGATAAGTATAGGTAGGTACATTGTTTCAACGAGTTGTAGTACCTTAAAGCTCAACCTCCCATCAGGGATTCTGTAAATTACTGCAAACTTAAATTACTTATAGCAATTAAAAATTATGGTAGACTTTTATAATAAAAAAGTTTAAGCACTATACAGGGAAACAAAAAGGAGAGGAATGCCAACACACCACGAAAACAGCGTAGACGCTTTCATTAATTCCACGGTGATCGTCAAGATGGCGTTAAGAATATTGAAACGTAGTTTCGATGAACAAAAACACAGAATAAGATAACAGTTACTATACTTAGGCCCGATTTCACCAACGTTTATTCCAAGTATACGGCTATTCCTTACTCTTGGATACAGCTAATTAGCTGTATCCAAGAGTAAGGAATAGCCGTAGCCGTTGACAAATGAAATTACACAAAAAAGACGCCATTTTGATTGTATCCAAGGAATACGTCTTATTCCTTCACAAAATTGGTGGTATATGGGCTATATTCGCGTAACTCGGTTGTTCTCGAAAAGTTATACCTGGAATAAAATTTATTCTAGTTTGGTGAAATCGGGCCTTAGCGGCGTTTTAGTGACTACTTATAGCCCGCTCATTTTGCAGCGCCATCTAGGTTTAAACCGTTTTTTGGCCTATTTCTGATCTACGCTATTTTCTTGGTGTATTGGCATTCCTCTCTATATTACGATTTAACACATCATGAGCGTGGACACTCAATACATCCAACCTAATAAAGTCGCAAGATGGTTTAAATATACCTACTGCCTACTGCCTATACCTATATGGCTTGCGATTTCAAAGTAAAATTAAATTGCAGAAATGATGTGATTGGATAGTAATTTATCTATAACAAAGAAGTTTGGGCTATAAATAGCTTAGGTAACACTTTTTAAACTTTCGAGACTCGAACTCATATTATAAAGTTAAAACGGGTCTCTTCGCGCACAGAAATCTGTAAGTATTGTATGTCAGGACATTGATAGTGAAGTTTTACAATACCAAATGCGGGTAGTTGGAGACAGCGCCCCGCATGCACGATGATGACATTTTCTACTCGAGTACCCTCGTGACCACGGCCGATGTAACTTGGTCGCAACGTGGAGGTTAGTCAAAAATTGTTTTTTGATAAATTTCTGAGCGCGAAGAGATCCGTTTTAACTTTATAATATGAAATATCTTAGGTGTTTTGTGCAACAGAAAAAAAACAGTAATCAATTAGAGCGTTTTAATTAAGTTTGCAGTAACTTCATTATTCTATCTAACTACTTTCTCACAAGAAACATGTACAAAATAAAACATTGAAATAAGATTTACTACAGTTTTTCTTATAATTAAGTAGAAAATACGTCTATTTTTATATTTAACACACATTCTTTCTAAACGTTACAGAAATAACAGCTTTAAATGTGTCAACAGTAACAGTAAGAAATCTTGGAACCTCCTAAACATTTTCATCGAAAAGTGCTCGAAAAAAGGCGCACAATGAGAACTTTCAAAGAATATTTGAAGGAACAGAGTAATAAATAAAAAAGTTGCCTATCGCTTTACAAAGTAAACACTCTCCCAAACTAAAAGCTGTTAAATCTTAACACAAAGTTTCTTAGACCATTGACACAAGTAAATATGAACGCAGGTATGTAAGAATGAGCCATGATACATGTAGTAACCGGTAACGCCTAGTTGTAGACTAGTGAATTAGTGTCAACTAGAACCTTGAATTGGTTACGAAGTGATAAGACCACCCATTATAACTAAGCATTTTTTTAAAGTGGTAAATATATCCTATTTACATTAAAGATTTTTTTTTTTTTAATTTACTGTTGATCTATCTATCTAGTATTAACAGCTGCATTTGGCGTTTTGCCTCAAATGAAATAAGGCTTAACGGGTCGATGACCTTAATAATTTTATTTGAGGTGAGAACGTTTGACACTTTTCTTTGTGTAACATTTAAGACAAGACAGAAACACTCGAGCTACTTTTATACCAAATAGTTACATGTCCATGCGAGAAAGAAAGACCTGATGACATAAATCAGAAAAGTGTCAGAGGTTAAGTAGGTACCTACTTAAAATAACATTAGGTATATGTTATCTATAACCATGCCTATACAGTAATTATTATTTTGGAGAAGTTGGTTAAATCAAGGCAGAACTGTTTTCATTTTCATAATATAAGTTACAACAAATATGAATGCCTGGTTCATTCTCTCATGTCTACGTCCATATATAAAATATATTAAAAATCGTAGAAAGTTTCACATAGAAAAATATATACTATAAATAGTAACACGTAGTATAATTACTTTGCTTTAACATTAGACAAGCGTATTCTTATAATAAGAGCTAAAACCCACCAGGTCTACCAGAACAAGTTTTGTAAATTCCCAAACAATTAGGTACCGCAACCAATGTTGCTACAAACCAATGCTATGCTATTGCTATGTTGTTGCACGTATAATATTTTTCGAAATTAAAAGTATTTTACTGTTAATCCGGTGGGTTTGGAGCCTAATACTGATATTAAAATGTGCTACGCCATTTGATGGATAATATTTATCAGCGACTTGAAATAATGATTTATGAGCTGAAATCAATTTCATTAGGAAGATAAAGCGAGTGAACGATAAACAATGAAAATAATGAAGGTTATTAATAAACCTTCCGTTTTAGTCGTTCAATCAATTTATCGGTACCGTTATCAGAAAGAAACAGGATAAGTTTGGGAAATTTTCCAATAAGTTTGCTGAAATACTTATTGTTGTTACAAATTACGAGTATGATATTCACTATTAAACTTTCATTCCATATAATAAACACGTTTTAGTGATGCTATAAAATACTTCAACGAATTCGAATGCACGCAAATAATAAAAAAAGTTGACAATCGACAATACTAAGGCTTGCAGAAAATACATAACAAATGAATAAAATGAACAGTATACATCCATTATAAAGACGCACCGTTTAAATATTGTTTTTTTTTTATATTTCCCAAATAGCACCTTTTATTTGTTTAGCAGTTTTTGTGGGAATAGTTTGGTGCTACTCAAATTGGTGCTATTCGGGAAATTTCATGGAAAGATCTTCATTTGCGTCTAACATGACGTCACTATACCGACCCAATTATCAGACATAACTATACGAGCTGTCAGTTTCAGAACTTCTATGCTGCAATAAGTATACAAGCTATCCTTACAAACTTCTAAAGGTACCAACTAATTGTGGCATCCTACCCAACACAAGACCGCTTAACCCAAAATTCTTACAAATAAATTACTTCATTTCATTTCATTTCATTTCATTAGCTTCGCTTAGCAATAGCTTTAGTGTACTGACAGCTTTACCCATTGTCTCCCTCAACACAGAATCGTACTTAGTACCTAATTCTTTTTTTTAAATTTAAACATCCTAAAACTCATATTCACAACATACTGACGTCACGTTGAACGCGACCGAAGTAAATAACAGCTACATTTACATTTAGATAATTTATAAACGTCACAATCATGTTTCAAATAATTCGTCACGTTGCTTCCCTTACGACGTCACTGTAACTTATTACTAAGAGGTCAATAAACTATGAAAAGGTAGATTAACTTATGGAAATGGAAATAGCGTGACTTATGATCGATGATCGTAATATTTAGCTGACCTTGGCTTGCCTTAGGCACACTAAAGAGATATTGATGGTGTTCTTCCTTGATGGAGACTTATAGGACTGGCTTATACTTAATTTAGGGGTCGCTTTCATTTGTTTTTTAGTAAATAGATTGCTACCGCTACCGCTACTCTGATCATGATTTATTTGCCGCTTAAACGTATATTTTGACGTTATGACGTGACGTTATAACGTCAAACTACGTCGTCGTTTATGTCATTGACGTGGAACTAAAAATATCACCTTTAATTTTTTACAAATAGTTATTTTAATAGGTAAGTTATGACGGATGATTGAGTTCGGTAAAAAATTATTGAAACATGACTATTCTTAAACACTTAGCTATGATATTAACTATAACTTATAACAAGGGTCTACAGTAATGGAATTTAAAGGTTTAAAAATAAAACCATTCATACAAAATAGTTTTATAAAATGACTTAAAATTATGACTAGAAGGGAAGTATTAAACGGTTTTTTTAATTTTGAGATCAGTTGTCCAAATAATGCTAATAACGTACTGCTAAAAAAAATAACGTTCTCTTTTCCAAACTCACTGAGAATGTGGTATGGTAAAGAACGTACTTTAGACCCCAGCTTAAAAAATGAACCTTAGAATTATATTATCAAAGTTCTTTTGCACCTAATTAAATTTTTTTTTTATAAATATACGTACTTGAGCCACTAACTATACGTAAGGAATGAATATTTTGATACGTTATTTTTTTATTATATCTTGTTTTGGATGGTAATGAGTTTTAAAAAGCATTAAATAATTACCTATTAGGTAAACGTCAACGGATTTTAAAGCTACTTCTACTTCAATAATATTAGATGACACAATATTCATTTACTTATTGGAGGCCCCGCTCCTAAGAGTTTCAAGTAGGTATACGACTCGAATAGATATGATTATTTCCATTAACATCCGTATTATATAACGATATTTTATAAGGTAAACATTCAAAAAGGTTACAACTAATTACCTGTCAAGTAATAAACACTTACTTATTATTTAAAAAGAGAACAGTTTCTTAGCATGCCTAACGCATTTTTTTACAAAACACACAGTTGCTGATCAACAGCTTTCAACAATTCAAAAACATGTTAGAAAAAGCATTACATGACACTGAAGTGAAAAATAGCAGTTTAACATGCTTTTTATAGCAACGTTGCGAAAAACCGTTGTGTAGATAAATGGAAAATAACGTTATTTTACCAAGTAGCAAGTGGTACTGTTATTTTAACAATCATTATACGTTTTGTTTGAAATTACAGAATACAAAAAGGTATTTTGTATAGAAAACTGCCAAGGGTTTTCTACAGAAAAAGAAAATATTTAAATATGTAGGTAAGTATGAAAACATGTTTACAAAAAATTCAACTCTAAAAAGTTGGTGCAGAAGTCCCTAAAATGTTACGAATTTGCATTTATTGAACAGGTTGTGAAAGCTTTTACATATTATTAGGTCTCGGTTAAATTACTTTATCGAGTTAATCATAGCCAGATACAGATATCTGAATAAATTTTGACTCATAATATATTTTCTACTGCATCAAATTTTAATCAAAATCACCATAGATGAACCTGTAAAATGTTATAACGTATTATTTTTAAGGCTTCAAATAAATAGTTTATTATTAGCGTTTTGGCTCAACGCCATTATAAAGCGATTGTTAAAAAGCTAACAGCAAGGTTCACTGCCTCGTCACTACGGATGGGTCACCACGCTATGTGTACAACTAAGCGCTATCACACTTTGGATGCTTGAGGGATGATTTACCTATCTCAAAACACTGGGCGGTTTAAAAAGTCTGAAACTAGAGCTGGCCACTAGACTGTCTATACCACAGAATAGGAAAACAAATTGCGCTCGTGCCTTGATAGAGGCGAAAGTAATCAATATTCGTGCCGAGCAATAGGCGCCGAGCGCACACACTAGTGACAAAACTAGATATATTTTATGTCATCTGCGCAGTTAAACCATAAGGTTTTATTCTAAAACGTGGCACGCTTGAATAGGCTATTTGACTGCTATTTTTTTATTGCTTAAATAAATAAAGTTCTTCAACAAATAAGCAGTTGTGAAAACAAAAATTGAATATCTTGAATATAAAAGTTACAAGCATTTTAAAATACAGCAATAGAAAGAGACAACTGAAACATGCAGTGACGTCAATTCTTGGTCCTTCATAGTACCTCATTACTAAGCTGTGGTACCTCTACATACAAGCATAATTTGTGACGTCACATGCCAAAGATGGCATGTGACGTCACAAATTATGCCATCATAGTAGCTGTGAGGAAGCTCGACATAAACTCTGTTTTGCGAGAAAGGGACAGGTAATGCCTCTCCAGGAACATTATAAGCGTATTACTCCGTGATTTATTAACTGATTTTACTTCTTTTTTCAATAATTGCATTTATTTTTAACCTACTCTATGAAGATAATATTTACTTATTCATTTGTAATAGTAGTCAAATAGTTTATTGTATGAAAAGTTTTGAGAAAGGCGTCTCTATTGGGGCGCAAGCGTATTTTTTTGTTCTGCTCTGTGGTCTAATATTATAAAAAAGGATCATTATTGAACTGAGTTTCACCCACAGATTAGACGAATAAAATCAAACTATATTCGTGACAGTTTCGTTATAATCTCTATAAAAGGATGCAATGAAATCCTCTCCATTATTCAGGTTGTAAATAGGACGTGTATTGTATTCCGAAATAATGGCGGAATCCTTTTATGTGAAATGTATGGGGCTCAATAAATCTGTAATCTGGTTATTACCTTGTCAATCCAATAGCGTTGTCTCTTTCAGTGATCGGAATTGAGGGATATTTGAATTCCCATAGATGTGAATTTAATTGCATTGTTCATACAATGGAGTTTTACCTATATAATAAATGCTCTTTTCTATTGTCTCTTTCGGGATTGGTACGTTTGAATGTCTAAATAAGTCTTAGGGCGGGTTTTTTATTCGTAGATAAGGTAATTAATGGTTAACTAACAAATTCTAACCAATGGTCAAAATTTGTTGGATTTTTTAACCATACAACGGAGTATAGAAAAAGCACGCTTTAATAAAACTAAATTTGATTAAAACCTAGTTTTTTTCTCACACCTAATACAACAAGTAAACTTATTGTATCCGGTTTAATAGAAAAAGTAATTAATAACATTATCAAAATATTATTTATCGTTTAAAATAAGCTAGATTTAGTAAGAAGTACCAGGAGAGCATAGATTAGAGGACGTGTAGATTTTCGCATGATTTAGATTTGGTGATATCGTTGATGCATATCTTCTGCAGGAGCTCTCGAGCAATGCTGAGAGAGATGTGTGTTCTTGAACTCGTCAGTTTAGCTGCTTTTGCCTCCTACGACAAAAGAAATAAGGTTTAGAACTCTTTGTACATTTAATTTAGATAATTGCTCCTTGCTATGATTTCCTAATTATGTGGAGTTGGAATCCTTACGAAAATATCGTTTTATTCAGAAACGCTTCTTTCATCTGACGAATTGAATCACAGAAATAGTCGAAGCTCGACCAGTCTTATTCATTAAATAGAAAATCAAAGCTAGAGTTTCTTTTCAGAATAAAATCTCATTTATCATGAAAATCAAATTTCCAATATAAGTGGGATCGGTTTAAAAGTAGACCAATACCTAATGTACCTATACATTTTTACCGATAATTATAACCACGAATAAAATGTAAAAAAGACAAAGGATTTTCATGCGTAAAGCTTAAATAAAAATAACGAAATTGCATCATTAAATAAAGGTTCAGGTTAAAGGGTTGTACACACCTTCAATCTGTCATCTAATTTGTTGCCTCAGCTTGCTGGATGGGAGCGCAATACGCCTCGACACGATTGACAGGTTAAAGCGACAAAGTGAATGACAGAATTGAATGGTGTAAATAACAGGGTTTTCAACAAGAACTTTGTTTTCTAAAACAAAATAAAACAAAAAAAATTAGATGAAGATGATTCAAATTTTGATTGTATTACGAAGAGAAAAGTTCAGCTATTTGGCCTTTTCAACAGAACGGTGCCACACCATATGTTACACAGCCAATGAAACGATCAATTTATTGCAAACCAAATTTCCCGATCGCATAATTTCACGAAAATCAGCTGTTAAGTGGCCAGCCAGATCGTGTGATTTAACACCACTGGATTATTTTTTTGGGGGGCTATGTTAAGGACAGAGTCTATACGGAGCCAATCGAATCGATTGCAGCCTTAACACTTAAAATCCGTGATGAAGAAGTGAAAAACTGATGAAAGAGTCGTCATCTGTCAGCGTGGTCGTTGGACATTTGCCAGATATAATTTTTCATTCATAATTGCCGAACTTTTCTCTTCGTAATACAATAAAATTTGAATCATCTTCATCTAATTTTTTTGTCTTTTTTTTGTTTTAGAAAACAAAGTTCGTGTTGAAAACCCCCTTAGTACTAAAAACTGTTTTTTTTGTCCTCTTTATTTGAGAGTGAGAGTGAGAAAAATACATAATCACGACGGCATGGCATGACGACTAGCTCGTCGCGTCATTCATTTACATAAAAAAAAGAAAAACAGTTATTTCCTATTTTGCAAATGAGACTTAAGAACTGATCTCATAGTCTAGAAATCTTTTTTAGACTGTGCGATGTCTCAGGATGACGTGCGCAGTGCGGGGTGTCACGAACTTTAATTTAGAGTTCCGAGTGACACTGCAATCTGTTATGGGTGGCCATGTCGCTTAACACCAGGCGAACGATTAGCTCGTCACGTCATTCGTTTACATAAAAAAAATATAAAAAAAATTGTGTTTTTTTATTTATTTTTCTTTCCGAAGATGTAATGAAAAGAGGAAGATGAGACGTCTTTATATCATTAACAAAAAAACTGGCCCTGCTTTTTGCAATAGGTAAGTATCTAGTGCAAAAAGCAGGGCCAGTTTCGCTTAGCATGCGAATATTGCTATCTTTTTCATCCGCAAGGCATATTATGTATATACATGTTTCATCTAATTTAAGCAGACTGCTCTCGAAAACCAGGGGTCTAACTGTCTAGCAACGATTCCTTACCATTAGCGTTAACGCCAAACGATAACTCCAAAAATATATGGGAATGACATGACCTGCGGAAAAGCGACATCCACAGGTAATGTCATTCCCATACATTTTGGAGTAACCGTTTAGCGTTCACGCTAATGGAATGGGATCTTTGCGAGAACCCCTGGTGCCTCATCTTTTCTTTTTTATTTACATGAACGCTATCTTCTTCTCCACTTCCTCAGCTGGAAGGCGTCTACTGCTGAACATAGGCCTCTCCCGAAGAGCGCCACTTTGAGCGTCTGCTTGCCTCCTGCATCCATCGGCTCCCCACGGGTTCTGACCAGGTCGTCGGCATCTAGGTGATTGGCAGTAGATTATAATGCATGCCAAGCAGAATGCTGCTGCCCATTGCCTGGGCATTCCCTTAGCCGGCTCTTAGGGTACCCACGAGAAGAGTCCTTATATTCTTATCATACCTACATCTATAACCTACATCTTTATTTCAGTAACTTTTCGCTTCAACTTTTACTCCTAAACCGTTTTAAATATCATGGAATTAATTTTAAAGTGTAAACCACACTTGAGGTATTAATATTATCGTCATTAAAATTTTAGGAACCAGTGGGATTTGAGCCCGCGTCTTCCAACTCACCGGATTAGACGCTCTACATAGTCATTCAGTAGTATCGGAATTACTACTAATGAATAGATTACCTCTCTTATACAGGGTCTATAGATGTCGCCACGACTGCTTAGTCAGTAAAACACATAGTCCCAAAGGTTATTGTAGTCAGCGGTCATGTAACCATAGCTCAGTTGGCAGAGCGTCTAATGAGTTGGAAGGCACGTGTTCAAATCCCGCTGGTTGCTAAAATGTTAAGGACTATAATATCTTTATAGATATACCGTTTTAAATGTTTCGGTATACACTTTCATCTTTAGACAAAACCTACAATTATAATTACTATAATCTACAGTATGATTAAAATCTCCTGAGAAATTCGTGCATAGCTCCCCCGGTATTATGCCCCGAAAAAAAGACGGTATCGCTTTCCATACAATTATGCATCGCTTCTCTGTCATTTACGCGTATACCGCGTTTCGCGGTACAAAGAAGTGTGCGAGACAAGGTCAATCAACGGCGCTAAACCTGTTTTAACATGTTTCGATGTAGGAGTTTTCCATGGGATTTGAAAATATGAAGCGACCCACCCAAAATATAGGTAAGACAATCGCTGCAGTCTGCTCAAAGGTCAACTACGAGTTTCTCAAGGGATTTGAAACACACTATAACCGATTATTGTTATTCTTTTTGTTCCACAGTTATCTACAACCTTCGATTTTTTGAAAAATTCCGTATAACATAGAATATAGAAAAATATACTTTATTGCAAAAGAAAATACACAAAAGAAATTACATAAGTACCTAATGATACAAAATACTGACGATAAGGCGGTACAATGGCGGACTTATCGCTGAAAGCGATCTCTTCTCTCACGACAACCTTTGAATGTCCTTAGAACATATATCACAAAGAAACCAATGGCGCACAACACCTAGACCTAAAACGAGTACTTACGATTGTTTCCCGCCAAACATTTGGTCCTCCGCGGGACCCCGCGTCACTCCATGCCGTAGCAGTTGAGCCGATTTTCTCAACCACTACACCAGTAGAAAGTTTATCGATAAATATTTAAAAAAACTAATGGCCGGTGCAGTTAAACTCTTGAGTTAGGGGCGAAACTGAACTTAATTTGTTGTATTTTAAATAAATAAATTTAATTTAATTAATTAATTTGTTGTGAATTCAAATCGCTTGTTTTTGAAATCAACAATATCTTACGAATTGCCAATTTTAAGACAGTATAGTTTAGTTACAGTGCTTAATTAACCGTAGTTTAAAGAATAAAGGCATATTGCCCGGTAAAGTAAAAACTTTTATGTATATACTGTCTATTGCATTTGAATCAAAATGGCTTCTTATGAGCTTGTAGGCAGATAAATTCTATACCTACCTTTAAGTAATTTTAAGCTTAGTAATCAAAATGTATCACGTAGAAAAAGAATTAACAAATATAATGAAAAATTCTAATGACCAGAAATATAAATATTTATAAAAGAAAATTAAATTTACGTAATTGTAATGACCCTAAATGTTTATAATAGTCTTCTTGTACAGCCTATTTTTCTAATTGAGTTAAGTTGTTGTTGTAAAAATAAAAATTGAACTTAAAGATAAGTAGTTAAGATTTAAGTTTAACCACCTGTGGCCGGCTGCACCTAGTTCCAGCCGGCTAAAACTAGGTGTAACCGCAGTTCGGGTTTTCGCCGTCACATATCCACACATAGGTAACTATGGTAGGTATCATTGTATTGTAGTTTTTTTATTCTTTGATAAAATAAACTTTGTATACCTATTTTTCTTAGAGCGTATTATTTTGCTAACCTACATTTATTAAAGGAAACTTATATTAGTGCTTGTGATTTTTATATAATATTATACAAGAGCTGCCGATACGTAGCTTGAGTTGAGGATAAAATAACATTCGTCTTGTCTATTTTTCAAAAGAAAAAGACGTGCAGGCGTCTACTTACACGTGCCAAATTCATTGTCATTCTTTGCATAGAGAAAATAACCGCTTCTTTGTTACTCAAACTCAAGTCCACAGATTAAAGGAAAACAATTGACTACTTAAGGCAAAGAGCGACCTTTTGTGGCATAGCGCCTACTCACGAATAATGCCAGTTTCATTATCTTTATTGGCTAGCTTACATGTCAAAATAAACCAATAAACAGATAAAATAACTCACGCTTTTATGTTGTTTCTTGGCTTGCTTCTTGTCCCTGGTCTCTTTTAGTCGGATCTGCTTGAGGATTCCAACTAAGAGCTCGTCGACATTGTGCTGGATCCCTGATGATGTCTCGATGAATTTGCTGTCCCTCGTCGTTGCTAGGGCTTTGCCCTCTGTGACACATCGGAAACTGTTAAGCGCCTGTTTATTACAAACTATAGGTAGCCCTGTAGTTTGATTTGACTTGCTTTTTGTCAGTTTTTAGTGGAGACTTAATTGTCTTAGTGGAAACTATATGTGTAAAAAAAAATCTTGTAATATCAGTTTCACCGCTTTATGTACAAACAGACAACTTTCCACTTTTTTTAATATAAATACGTACACGGCAAACATCACGTATAATTTTATATGGCTAATAAATATGTCTAAATCCTATCATACAATAATCGTGGTTATACCAACGCCATAAAGTAGCACAGTAATCCCTCGATTGCTTAGGGTGGGGTTTTCTTAACTATTTAAGGTAACCAATGGTTCAAAATGCTAACAAATTCTAAACAATGCTCAAAATTTGTTAGTTTTTAACCATTGGTTACCTTAACTATGGATCAAAAACTCACCCTTAGTCACCATTAGCCAGTCAGCGAAAAAATCTCACGTGAGATTCTAATCTAACAAAATCTAACAACACCTAGTAGAGAAGGGGAGGGTGAGTCGAGAAATCGTCATAACTGTCTCACACAATAAATGTACGCCCCCTTATCTTGTCAAGCCTTTGTTAAAACGTTACATAGAATAATCTAGATTAATGTTATAGGTTTCAAGTTCGTGTGAACTTTCTGGGACGTCTCTTGACAGCCGTCTTAGGGCGGGTGAGGGATTGAGCATATCTCGAAAACGATTCCCTTAAGCCGTTTATCTAGGACATGGATTTATTTCTAAGTATATCCTAGTCTGTTTTTATTGGAAAGTAGATTTATGGTCATGTCAAATGCCAGAAAAGATAGGGATTACGTCCATGTGGGGTCAGTAACCTTTATTCACACTCTTTCAGATATAATAGGCCTTTAACTATGAAATTATCGTTGTGCAGTACCTGGCCATTTCAAATCAAAATATTTTATGTTTGGCTAAGAATTCTAGTTCCATTCAGTCTTCAAGCTACAAGAGCTGGGGTTGGAAGCTCTCCGACATCCAAACCTTACGCCTACACACTTCTACTTTTTCACTGTTACTTTTCATTCGAATAAAAGAAAACAAAAGAAAGAATAGTTATTGTGCAACCAAAGTTGATTTTTACTTCAATCCCGAGCAAGCAGAGTATTCTAGTATTGAATCACAAGCGTAGCGAGTGTTTCTATGTTAGAATCCTGAGCGTAGCGAGTGATTCAAAGGCAAGAAGATGCAAAAACTTTGCTCTCGAGCGGCACATACAACTTTTCACCTCAGCAGTAAGATCATAATTACAGGTAAAAAAATGTCCAAAAGTATAACAAAAAAGACTTTTTAAGCGCGTCTGAACGTGTTATTTTACTTATTTTCTACCAATTAGTATTCACTATTACTTTTAGTACTTACGTACTAAGCGTTTTCAAACGTTTCATTGTTTAGTTTTTCTATAATACTAAATTCTTACTTAGAATTAACTATCTTGTTCGTATCACTTGCTATTTGCAGCTAAGAAGCATAAAGAGACAGAAAATGAAAGTCAAGTAGGTGTTTTCAATTTTAGAATGTGATTTTTGGCGGGAACACGAAAATGTTCCGTTAGGATTAATCTGTGGTAACTAATTGAATGTCGTATATTTGCCATAAATTGTATTTTAGGTAATAATGGTAAATTATTTACCTTTAAGTATTCATTACTGTGTACAAGTGAAAAGTAAACAGCGATTATTTGAACAAAAATCTGATCACAGATAAAAAAACACAAAAATGGCAAACGTCTTTTCGCGTTTTCTCTAAAACTCAATATAAATGTAACCTAAAGCTGGCTAAATACACTTACCGCAAAGTCATAATATTAAAAAAATCGCTTATTCTCACGCTGCGAGCAAAATGCGATTTCGCAAACTATTTTAAATCAAACTGCTTTTTACTTTAGCAATTTGTGTTCGCTCTTAGAGTAATCGTGAATTGAATTTTTATTTCAGTAAGCTAATAAAACTTATTAAACTTATTTGTCTACGTTATTAATTGTTTTCTGTTAAAATTGTTAATTGCCATGTTTTTAATATTTTGTATGAATGCTTAAACCTTTAAAAAGTAAGACGCTCAAAATTGCTGCACTGTTAAACAAGTTGCGTCTCATTTTACTAATTTAAAATTTACTAACATGAAAACCGTCTTTGTGAGTTTCTTCCGCTACCTCTCGAAAAGGTCTTACTTTACAAGTAACTCACTGTCATCGTAAAAAGACTGTAAAAGTAGCTGCGATATAAAATTCATATTTTCTCATAGAACACCTGCTCAAGATTGTTTCTACCCCAGAAACTGTCTCTGGGGAATGAGTTGAGTTGCTATACTTATATATTTTAAGAGCTGGGACATAAACAGATGTTCGATATAAAGTCTAGACTTCACAGGTTTTACTGCTAGTTATAAATCTAGAGTTCAAACTCCTTGAAGTGCTCTAAAAACACGTCATATATTTTTTTTAATTCATTGAACTGTTTCAAAATTTTTAATATGTAGAAGATTCAATCTGGAGTTATGGCGGGAACGCGGAAAAGTTCACGTCGGTGCATTGTATTATTTTACAAAACTTATGCTTTTTCCAGTGTTAATGTTTAAAATTGGTGGTGTTTTACGCATTAATTGCTGAATTACGAGCATGAGTGTGGGCAAGTGATATAATGTAGTGAAACGTGGTTTTTCGTGTTGCTTCCAAAATTCCATAGAAGCCTCTAGTAAAGTTGCCACCACTTTACTAGGGCATGCCTTAGACTGGATTATGACTTAGACTAGACTATGACTACTCTGACTGTGACTATGACTTGGAAAAATTACAAAACTTGACACTGGCTAAATACACTATGTGTGGAGCCAAAATTAAAAAAAAAAAAAGATTCAGTCTGCAAAAACTACTAAAACATTAAAACTATTAGCCACTCTGTGCACTTAAGTGCAAATGCACTTTGTTTGCAGTGCAACAGAGTGCATTTCAGCTTGCATTTGTGTAAAAGTCGAGTCATGGAGAAGTGACATTATCACGATGCGTACATAATATAATTTAGCACTGGGGCCGCTTTTACTTACAATTTTCCTCGTCATCTTTTCGGAATAAAAGTATTTCATGTTGATCTAGATAAAATAAATACACTATCCGCGAAATTCCATCCAGATCAGCTAAGCCGTTTCGGCGTAAAAATCTCACCAACAAATAAAAGTAACACAGACAATGGTAGAATCAGAACATTATAGTCTTGGTGCTCCAGTAGGAGAATGTAGTAGGAACACGACCCCGAAGCGGTTTCACTTGTGCTTGAAAATTGTTAGAGAGAAAAAAAGACATTGGCTTGTGCGCTGGTAACGTGATACCTACAGAACGCGAAATTTTCCAATATGATAGAGACGAAATTCTACATGAACGTCGTGCCAACATTTAGCATAGCGCACCAATACCATAGCCATACCATACCATAGAACATAGTCACCTGCCATAGTTGATAGGTTTAGATGAGGTTTTTTTTGGAAGCGCATACTAGTGTCAACAAAGCGCCTCTATCTGGGTGCGAAGCGTATATTTTTTAGTGCTCTGTGGTGGTACTTTACCAAGGCGCAACTTGAAGGCCCCTTCGGTACTCACCATTGGTAGTGACTTGTCTAGCCCTCGCCAAGTCCGCTTTGTTCCCCACGAGGACTGTAGTTCGTTCAATCGTGAACTGTTCTCTGGCGAGGTATGCCAAGAGCTCAGCGGCTCTGGTGAAGGAACTCCTCGCGACCACGGAGTAGATTATCACACAGGCATGGGGCTCGTACGTTGACAGGCAGTTCTCTACCTGTTGAGATTGTTTTATTTTAAAGTAACCTACTACACAGACAACATTAAAAAGACCCCACTAATAAAGTGTTAATTGTAAATTAAACCAAGATCCTTCAATAAAATTACAACATTGTAGATCGTAGGTCTCCATTTAGAATTTATACTATGAACCGTAGTAGGTTCATGTTTTTTTAATGTCTACTATAATATATTATAGTTACATACTCTTTGATGTAATCGAATGACCTGACGAGCTAGTCGTTCGCCTCGGTTGGACGGTTTACTTAAGGCGGAACGTTACACTAGCGCGGCAAATTCAAATTTTCTTGCGTTCTTTTGTCAATAATAGCTTAATTACTCAACGTGATTACATGAAAACTAATTTTGCTGAAATAAATAGAATCAACAAATTACGATTAAAAGTATCTCCTAGATATCATTGGTTTAGCGACAAATGGCAATAAACAAGTTTCTTCTTAGGTTTCCAGTCTATTGCCATTTGTCGCTAAACCAATGATAAGTAGGTGATACTTTTAATTGTAATTTATTGATACATTATATTTATTTGCGTAAAATTAGTTCATGTAATCAGTGTAATCAGGATGAGTAATTAAACTATTATTGGCAAAAGAGCGCAAGAAAATTTGAATTTGCCACGCTATTGTAACGTTCCACCCAATGATTGGCCGAAAGGCTCATCTAATCATGCGTGAGACAGTGTTGCCAAGAAAAAAAATGGAAATAAAAAGTGAATTCATGATAATAATAAATATTATGATGATAATGGCGGTAATTATGAGTAATAACCACTAAAATTCTACCATCTTTCTAAAAAAACAAGGATTGTAAAGACAAGTAATTGTTATTTTATCTAAGACTAGAGGGTCGCCCCGGCTTCGCACGGGTATAATAGTTTTCTCAGCGCACGCGATGTAATAAAGAATATTTTAGGTAATTTTTTTACACCTTTGGTTACATTATTGGAGTTTTAGTAATGATCCCTAATTTTTTTGAAAATTTAATATAGCCTATGTAATCCGGGGATAGTGTTTCCCAACAGTGAAAGAATTTTTCAAATCGGTTCAATAGTTTCGGAGCCTATTCAATGCAAACAAACAAACAAACAATCAAATCTTTCCTCTTTATAATATTGTTATACATTAATTTAAGGTTATTGATCTTCCAATAACGGAACGGATGTTTATGAACAGCGAGACTATTATTCGATAGAACTGTCAACACGAGACAGAGCTTCGAAGAGTAAGGCTTATTTATTTCGCTTATTCGTTCTTAGTCAGTGGGCGGAATAAGCTGCAAATAACGATAGACAGACCAAATAATATTTCACAGTTATTACTTCTATGGTTTTTATTGCAACAATGAGTTTAATAATATTTTTTTTTGTATTAACAGTACATATATAAAAATCCCTTTCCTACATATATACTTAAGGGAAAATTTTGTTTGATTGATGTGTGGTTTTCGTGCTAAAGCTGAATCGATTTTGATGAAATTTACACACGTGTAGCTTACAGTGCCAAAACAAATACAACAAAAAAAAACCGCCCAAGTGGGAGTCGGACTCGCGCAAGTAGGGTTCCGTACCATTATCTATCCCTGCCATCTAGTGTTGAGTAGCAGTACTATTTAAAGCAGCGCCATCTATGAATCATCTGGTAAACGAGGAAGAAAAACATGTTTGTTGTATGGGAGCCCTCTTAAATATTTATTTTATTCTGTTTTTAGTATTTCCAACGGAAACAGAAATACATAATCTGTGAAAATTTCAACGGTCTAACTATCACGGTTCATGAGATACAGCCTGGTGACAGACGGACAGACAGACGGACACCGGAGCCTTAGTAATAGGGTCCGTTTTATCCTTTGGGTACGAAACCCTGAAAAGAACCGAAAGGGGGTAACAGTTCAATTCGCTTAGCTATGAGAGCTAACTACACTAGTATTGATCTACAACGTAAATAATTTTCTCTAAGAATCATACCTATATAGATTGAAAATAACGAACAAAAATACAAAATAATATTTGTAATACTCACCGACATCTCGGCACTAGGATGGTCGATGAAAATGAGCTCTGACTCTTCACCATCCAGTAGAACCGACACTGACTTCTCCCCAAACTCGTCGTCTGCAACAATTGGTCACAAAACCTCTTACTAATTACACAAAATACTCATAATCTACCCAAAAATTTACAAAAAATGCCGGACCTAAATATGCAAATGAGTTCAGAGGTTTTCACATCAGGGCCACAATTCTGTATGAAAACACAGATTCCACACGATACCTCGAGTGCGTTCCGAATTAGAACTAAAAGATTTCTCATCCCAAAACCGATAAAAAATTAAAATAAAGGAATGGCTTATATTTATGTTGTGATATAACGAAGCCATGGGTAATTATTAAAAATTGTCAGAAAACCTTTAGAAATACCTTTACTTTACATTTTAGTTTCATTTTGAATATTTAATATCGACATAAGTGGTGGTAACTATTGACGGGTTGATGTTTCGGAACGCGCCTCAGTGGAACATATGATTTTTGACAGTTCAAATCGCGCCAATCCACGTTCATTTCGCGCGGTTTCGTTCTTATTTCATAGAGAATAGATTTTTGCAGATTTATTATGTAAGACAAGGAATTTGCGTGGTTTCAAATCAAGGAATCGTAAATTGGTCATACAGAATTAGGGTCCAGTGTGGTGCAATCGTCAGTACCGTCTTTATAGTTTTATAAATGCTGATGTATGGCAATGACATTCAAGAACAACCATAGGTACACTGAAAAATTTATATCTATACATATAATGAAACTATAACTGAGATAAATATTTTCTGAATGTTTTTAAATTTTTTTCATTGTATCACACTTCTTTATCGATATAGAAGTGAAAACAATTTTTTTTAATTTTTTGTCTGTCTGTCTCTCTGTCTGTCTGTCCGTCCCTTTGAACACGCAGCACGCTGAAACTACTAAATGGATTTCGCTGAAATTCCGTATGGTTATAGCTAATTTTACAGAATAACATTAAGAATACATTATGTTTACCAAAACGGCCAAGTGCGGGTTGCAACGACGCAATAGGAAGGTAATTTTTATGCAAGATTTTGTTTGTATATTATTTTTTTATTTATACTCATCCTGTCGAAGAGTAGATGGAGGCAAAAGGGAAAAAGATAGGGGAAAAGGATGAATGGATGGGACGGCAATAAAAGGGAGGCAGGCAGGCAAAGCTTTCCTTCGCCAGCCCAACCATTCATCCTTTTCCCCCATCTTTTTCCCTTTCCATTCCCTCTTACCCATAAACAGGGTTAGGACGTCAAAATAATTAACCCGTGCGAAGCCGGGGCGGGTTAACTAGTACTTTATAAAACAAACAAATAACGCTCGCTTGTGCATGGCTTGCACTATTACTTGCGAGGTTGGTATAGTGCGCAACATTTACAAAGACCTTTCAAAACAACACGTAACCAAAGGTACATTATAGCAACTTCTTAAATTGAGTTTATATTATAATTCCATGGAAGATGGGGCGGCCGTTGGTGTGGGACGCTACGTGTGTGGACACCCTTGCGCCGTCACACCTTCCTGGAACACAAAATAAGGCTGGTGCGGCGGCGGATTCTGCTGAGCAACTAAAAAGGCGCAAATACAGTAAACTTGATAGCGGTTTTATATTTGCGCCTTTTGGGGTTGAGACGCTTGGGCCTTGGGGACCGAGTGCTCACCAAATTTTCAAAGACCTTTCCAAACGTCTGGTCGAGGCAACACGTGACCAAAATGCTGGCCTCTACTTCGGCCAAAGGTTGAGCATTGCCATTCAACGTGGCAATGCTGCCAGCATATTGGGCACGTTGCCTACTGGTAGTGGTTTGTTAGATTAGGTTTTTGTTTTTATATTATTTAGCTTATTAGGGTAGTTTGTATTATATTGTTAATTTTATAGTACTAGTATTATAGTTATATTATAGTCTTCAAGGTAAGGTATTGCTGGTAGAGTCATCATCAACAGCCTGAAGTCGTCCACTGCTGAACATAGGCCTCCCCCACAGAACGCTGCTTGGAGCGGCTGCTCGCCTCCTGCATCCATCGGCTCCCCGCGGTTTTCACCAGATCGTCGGTCCACCTAATTGGGGGGCCGGCCTACGCTGCGTTTTCCAGTTCTTGGTCGCCACTCGAAAACCTTTCTTCCCTATCGGCTGTCAGTTCTACGAGCGATGTGGCCTGCCCATTGCCATTTCAACTTGTTAATTCTAGGAGCTATATCGGTCACTTTGGTTCTCCTACGGATCTCCTCATTACGGATCTTGCTAGTAGTAATAAATAAATAAAATAAATAAAATTTTATTCATAAGTATTTTATATACGTAAACATTAGTATCCTGCGTTATTTAATTATACATAGAGACCGTGAAAAAGATATTTACGCAACCCTCATTTTCCTTGCTAAGTACCTATAGGTACTCTGGTAATATTTCACTCTTTAGCACGGACTTTACGGGCAGGTCTGTCAGTTTGTCAAGTAGATAAACGATAACGTGAAGTTAAAGAATTATAGGGGTCTGAGCTTGGCTTTTTATTTTCACGTGAAAATTCTAATGGTGGCTTTATCAGTAATTTTGTAGGCTTTGTTTAATGAATTTTTCAAGATTTATGTAAAGGAAACTGTCAAGCAAAATCAATGAAAATTTATAAGTTACATATGACCGAGTACCAGGAGGCCAGAAATACTGAAGAGATTTTTTTTTGAACGGGCTAATGCTGTTGGTCTCTAACGACCTTTACAGCATCACCGGGCGGGTGAAGAGATTTTTTTTTTTGAGAGCTGGGTGACGAGCTTGTCGTTCGTCTGATGTTACACTTAAGGTAGAGTAGATAGAGAAAAACTCAATGGCGGCTGTGAAGTGCACTGCAAACCCCCGCACGCTGCGCACATTGCTTACCTCTGCCCGCCAAAAAGCGAAAATAAAAGCCCGCAAAAAAAGCCGCATAAAGCCCGTTGATAGCTTGTGAACATAATTTCTCGTACAAACACGACTCACCTGCGCGTGCAGGGGACGAGGTAACAAAACGAGATAAAGCTATACGAAATTACAAAGGACAGGGATGGAACAAAAGACATTAACGGGTTCCCGTGATTTGTATGAAAATAAAAGTTGGAATACACTACTAATTTTCGTATGAGGGGAAATTGTATCATTGGTCAACTGGATTTATAGTCAATGCTGCCCGCGCACAATCGCACATCTAATTTTTTCCTACTGCGCAGCGTTTCGCACCAACAGCTGCCATTGAGTTTGAATCGCACTCATTGTTTTTTTTCTCTAATCTGTGATCGCACTGTAACTATCTGTCATTTTGCGTACTATCATTATGTGTATGGGGTCATATCTATGACCCTACTTAGGTTGAGTGCTACACTGTTCATAGTCATATCATTTATACGATAACTAGGAAAAGTAGACCACGTGGCTTAAAATGTGTCATTATGCGTTTAATTCTTCATCTGATTCAGGCAATTTTAGGGTAAATTTTTTCCACCAACCCGTCAAGTATTCGCTGAAATAGAGAAGAAAGGAAGAAGATACGTTTATTCAAGACATCACACAACATTACATTTTACAAGAAGTTACTTATACAGGACAAATCACACAAAAAAGAAGAAAGACCGCAAAATATAATATTGCGTGATGTCATGATCTAGGTCCCGACTCAGCATGCAATTAAGGTTATAGGACCTTAATAACTGATTTTCAGTCGAAACCTACATTCATGACATCACGAACTTCAGGACACACATACAATAAATAAATACAACATCTTAAAATAAAACTACAAGACAAGAAGCAAAGAATGAAACAATATAAGATAAAATGAAAATGCAAAAAGCATTAAAAGATTAAATAGTATGTACACTAAACAAAACCGCAATAAATTATTAAAAAATATCTACACAACAACAATCACAGACAACAATAGTAAAAGAAATGGGATATTTCAATGTCAGTACTAATGTTCTGTCAACGTCATCCAACCACCCAACCACCACTGGATTTGTCCGTCTACTTGACAGAATTTTTTTTAGGTGAACGAATTACGTCACTAGGGAGTCGTTCGCCTGATGTTAAGCGTCACGGCTGCCCATAACAGATTGCAGTGTCACTCGGAACGTAAAGTATAAAGTTTTGCGTGACACTGCACTGCGCAGGTCATCCTCAGACATCAATCAATTTCAATTTTTCAATTTCAAAATATCTTTATTAAATAAGTAAAATACAATGTCATCACGATACTAGTGTACATTAAAATCCTAGCAGTGACAAGAATAATAATGATGCCAATCGTTTTGCAGGTTATGAGGCCTATATAAAACTTTTTGCAGTAAGATTATAGATATGAAATTAAAGATTTCCAATAATAGTAGTTACAATCATGTTGTTATTCTAACGTTATGCAAGCTTTAGTATGAGCATTTACATATTTAATTACTAGACCGTGAGATCAGATCGTAAGGTCTCATTTGCCCAGTAATTTCACTAGCTACAATGCCCTTATGGTGGGATGGCAACACCACAATCTGCATAAATAACGCACAGTTGAGTTAAGCACATAATTCCACGTGAGTCACGATCGGGAGCGTGATCAGTGAACCGTGAACTTGCTACGGTAACTTGTATCACAACGACAGCTAACGCTCATTGTGATAATGTAAGCTAGCAATATATACGCAGAAGCTCAACTTGCGTCAAACCTTTTTGAGTAGCTAAAGATTTTATATATACACTCATATGGTAACGAATGTAACGATCAGTCGAATCCAAAACTTATTTAAATAGCTTTGTTTGTCATGAATTTATTAATTTGTTAAATTTCTCATCATCTTCATCATCAACAGCCTGAAGACGTCCGCTGCTGAACATAGGCCCTCCCCCAAAGAGTGCCACTTTGAGCGACTGCTTGCCTCCTGCATCCATCGGCTCCCCGCGGCTTTCACCAGATCGTCGGATGAAATCTCTACTTATAAATATTAAAATACAAAATAAATCAGAACTCATTAAAATTTTACACACGTTTTTAGTGTGTGGATGAGAAATTTAGCCATTTCAACGAACATGATATACTGAGTGACACATTGATGACAGGGCGTTTTGGAAAATTCCGCGACAAGAGAAGGAAAGCGTTTTGAATAAATAATAAATTTGTCGACGAGGATAGATGTCGGCTTTTCAGCACTCGGTTACCGGTGCCACAGAATACTTAACAGTACCTACATACCAGGTCACGTGTGTAACGCTATATACGACGATAAATGCGGGTACGTTACCAGGAAACGGCTAAAGATGGAATCGTAGGCGTTAAGGTAAATGTGAATAAATACTATTAAAACGCTGGCCTTTGGTGCACCCAAAGTTTTTGATTATATATTATACAGGAGGGTTTTAATAGGTAGTTTACTTTTCTGCAAAGTTCGTCTAGGTAGGTGCCACCACTTTGCAAGTTATTCTGCCGCCAAGCAGTAGTGTGCAAGCACTACTGTGGTCCGGTTTGAAGGGCATTGTAGCTAGTGAAACTCCTGGGCGAATGAGACTTCATGACCTGATTTCAGTCTAGTTATCTGATTACTAGATTGTGTGATGTCTCAGGATGACGTGCGCAGTGCAGTGTCACGCGAAACTTTATTATTTCAAAGTTCCGAGTGATACTGAAACTGTTATGGGCGGCCGTGTCGCTTAGCATCAAGTGAATGACACGTCACGTCATTCATTCTCATAAAAAGGGTGAACAGGTTTTTTATAAGCAAGCGTGCTTACATCATCAACCTCATTTTTTCGTCACTTAAATCAAGAGAAATGTGGTAAAACGCAAGCCTATCCATAAAAGTTACTATTGTACTTAAGCGCCTCGCAGTTCCACACGCAACTTTTTTTTCGTTCAGAACTCTAAATTTACCGGGATTAAAAGTATTCTATATCATTTCTAGTAGTAACCAACCCGTGTGCAAAGTTTCGTCTAAATCTTCTCAGACATTTTGGCGTGAAGGCCGTACAAACAACCAAACAAACACACAAATAAACAGACAACGTTTCAGTTTTACGTATTAGTTAGGATAGATATTGTATTTGTCAATATTATAATACATTAATGACCATCTGCACTAAAGTCTGACAGCTACTAAGTTAGCATTTATCCCTCTATACACCTATTATATGTCCTAGAGAGATATGTACGAACGTAAAAGCTCTGAAATTTTAGTGCGCGCATAAACTTCATACTAAATAGAAAATATCTAAAACTAAAATCCATATTTTAAAACCAACTAGGTTCCCATAAGCAGATTAAAAATTTAACTCCCAAAACATTTCTATGGTTTCGTTTGAAGCTTGTTCATAAAGTAGTGAATGTGCGGGCAGAGTAAGCCCCTGAGGATTCGTATTTCAAATTACTTTCAGAAGGCAATGAACTCTATTTTGTAGGAGCTATGATTTACAATTTAATTGAAAAAAGCTAAGGCACTTAGCACATTGTTGCACTGATCTGTGCAGGTAAATCTGCTTGACAGAGGATCCGATTAAATATTAAACATTTGGTGCTCTTAAAGAATGTTGGCAAAACAGACCTACCCCTCTAAAAAAGAAATGACACACCATGTATGTTTCCTATTTAATGAGGACATTTATGTCATATAAATGCTATTATTTTTAAATAATAAGGACAATAAATAAAGCTGGGAATTAAAAATAAGTTACGTTAATTTTTGAAGGCTCTTGCCTCAACAGTGGGATCGTATATGGGCTGATGAACAGCCCTGAACCTCTACTTTAATTTTTCAATTTTAGACTTTATAGATAAACATGTATTACAAAAACTTGATAAACTCTACTTTAAAGCAAGGACTACAAAGTCCAGGCTTAGTCTGAACTAATATTTGAAACAAGACCAACCTGACTATATTACAAATGCTAAACAAGTCAAGACTATTTAGGCGTCACTTATGCAATGGCTCAAATTATATCGAGGTACTCTGTGATTTATATCTACAGATAATAAATGTAGTTCATCAATGTTATACTAGTGGGACAATTTGGTCTCAACAGTACCTACCATCTCAACTTCTAAAATTCAAAATGGACAATTTGACACACGACTAGAAAAACCATGGTTCAAGGAAATAAGCAACGTGTCTACCTGGTTTAACTTTAGACCATAAATAAACCAAGAATAAGAGATAAACTACGTTTTATAGTATGAAATTACCATGAACCTTACTTTAAACTTGGAACGTTAGACTGCGTTTTTTAATAAGACGGGTAAGGTTTAAAAGTGGAACGTTTTACTCAGCGCGGCAAATTCAAATTTGCTTGCGTTTTTTGCCAATCATAGCTTAACTACTCAACGTGATTATATGATATCTAATTTAACGTAAATAAATAGAATGTGTCAACAAATGAGGAGTTTTATTTAAAAAAAAAGAAATAGTGTTTTATGTATGACCCAATAGATGGCGCCAGTTGTGGTTTTACCAAAATCTGTCACTGTCACTGTTTCAAGCATCTGACCACAGGTTATAGGAAATGTGTCACGATACTGACTAACAACTCTAAACTGATTCGTTTGTTTTATTTTCGTTGCGCGATAGCTCGGCTTTATTTTGGATCATAATATTAACGTTTATCTGTCTCGCAGTTCTGCTGTACTTCAATTTTCTTAAGAAGAATGCACCACAGACTACTTAGGAGATACTACAGACAATGTACTCGTGGTCCACTCAACTGAATTTGATATTTCTTTGTAGGTAGTCTAAGCATTTTCTTATGTTTAAACTACTATTTGGTTTGAAAGGTTTAAACTATGTACTTACAGCGCCATCTAGAAAAGAAGCGCAACTAGCGTTTTTTTAAATAAAAAGCCTACTATTAAAACGGTTTAGCAACAAATGGCAATAAAAATACGTCAAATTTCGTCTTGGCTTTTCAGTCTATTGCCATTTGTCACTAAACCAATGATATCTACGTAATATTTGTAATTGTAATTCGTTGATATATTCTATTTGATTGCGCAAAATTAGTTTTCATGTAATCACGTTGAGTAATTAAGCTATTATTGGCATAAAACGCAAGAAAATTTTAATTTGCCGCGCTGAGCGAAACGTTCCACCTTGTAGCTTACTGAAAATCGTAATTAAAATCTTTTCTCAGACTGTGTGGACTCTAGTCTGGGGTTTTGAATACCATTAACTATCGTCTAGAACTTGATTAGTTTATTTTGGGCTTGTAGTCATGGAAAAATGAGATTTCATCAAATATATATTATTTTCCACGCGAAGTTATCATTGTTTCAAATTAGGTTTTTATTGAATTTTAAAGTAGTCTGTTTTTATTTGTATAAAATTTTCGTTGTTACAATTGAATATAAAACAACAGAATAATACAATAAAGGTTCATGTTAAATTAAAATTGTATGATGAGGCTTGGAATATTAAAATAATATTAAATACCTCTTTCATTGTTCTTTTAATAAGAGACTGTCAGCTCTTTGGGTACATATTACATAAAGACCACACCCCAAAATGTCCACTTTCAATATACCTACGTGCTTAATTGTCTGTTTCCTAAAACTTCTGTCTGCTACTCAAAATGTCTGCTTCTCAATATGTCTCTTTCTCGAAATGTCCGTTACCCGAAATGCCCAATCTGATGTGTGAAACAAAAGATCCAGCAAACGGCCAAATCCCAATTTTCAGACAAAAGACTAAACTATGAAGTACTGTACCTACTGGGGGTGGGTTTTTTGATTTGTAGTTAAAGTAACCAATGGTTAAAATCTCTAACAAATGTTGACTATTGGTTAGAATTTGTTAGAGTTTTTAACCATTGGTTACCTTTACTGCGGATCAAAAAACCCAACTTTAGTTTAGTCAGTACGTAACCATTGCTTAGTTTATTCAGCAACTCGCCATTGTGACTATATTATTTGTAGACAACTAATAGAAATAAAACGCGTCAGGAATTCAGCCGTCTTAAAAATCTAACAAAAAAGGAAGGAAGGATAAATCAAAATACAATTCATCCGGTTGGGAGCTATGATGCCACACAGACAGGCAAACAGATACACACATTAAATGTATAATACCCCTCTGTTTGATCGGGGGGTAAAACAGTACCTACAATAAAGCTAAAGCAACATTACATTATACATATACATTC
This sequence comes from Ennomos quercinarius, assembly GCA_910589525.2. Taxonomy (NCBI): domain Eukaryota; kingdom Metazoa; phylum Arthropoda; class Insecta; order Lepidoptera; family Geometridae; genus Ennomos; species Ennomos quercinarius. The sequence continues at coordinate 8,480,307 of OU342510.1, forward strand.
GATCACAGGTTCTATGAGCATTAGCACATCACAAAACCATTAGACCTTGTAATAATTTTGCTACTATTTTGATGGTTTCGTTCGAGCAATGGTCAAAAATTCTATTAAATTCTATAACCAATGGTCAAAATTCCTTAGAATCATCAGGCGTCCTCCTAATTAGCCATCGATTGTGCGATCAATGGGATGCGACTGACGCACTGCTCATACGACCATCATCATCATCATCATCAACATCAAGAGCCTGAAGCAATCTATTGCTGAATCCCTGTATGCCTCCCCCAGAGGGCGCCACCTTGAGTAGCTGCTTGCTTCCTACATAAATCGTCTCCCCGCGGTTTTGCCAGATCGTCGGTCCGCCTGGTGGGGGCCTACGCTGCGTTTTCCGGTTCGTAGCCGCCACTCAAGAACTTTTCTTGCCCATCGGTTGTCAGTTCTACGAGCGATGTGTCCTGCCCATTGCCATTTCTAAGCTCGTACGACCATGCGATCAAAAGTGTTTTTTACTGAACGTCCTAATTAACGGTCGCGCGATCAATTCGCATTTGATCGAGCATTTCAATCCCGCGACGGAATTGCATCGCATGATCGCACCATCGATGGCCAATTAGGACGACACCTTACTCAGACAATAAGGAAAAACAACAGCTCAATTAACGTGCAACAAAAAGGTATACACTAGGCTAGGTTGAAACATCCCTGTTAAATTAACTGTATCTTTAACCGTTCAATGTTGTCTAGGTTAAGTTACGGTCGAATCCTAAACTAATTTTAACAACCGTTAAACGGTGCAAAATTTCATAGAGTTTCATAGAACTGCAGATTTAGTTGTAGTTAACTAATAGATGGTGCAACCCAGCCTCACTAACTAACGCTACTAGCAACGTTCACAAGATATGCAACGTAGTACAATATTAATTTTAAGGCTGCTTCTCCACAGCCCGCCGATACCGACCCGACAACGGTAACGAGATGGGAGAGAGATATACATTGCTAGTAATGTATGTCTGGCTACTTCAGCGATCCGTACATTACTAGCATTGTACTTCGATGACGACATCTCGTTCTCGGGTGACGGCTCGGTGACGGTGCGGTGGACAAGCGGCCTAACTTGTATGTATATCTTTCAATATTAGCTTGATAAATAATGTTGTAACTAGATTTATAAAAATACTTGTTTTATTAAAACCAAACCTAATAGAACATTAAATCCAAATATAGTATTAAGCATGTATCACTATTCTATTTATTCTATTCTGTCATAGTCAGTTAATTCAGAACTAGTTGTCCCGGCCGGCTTCGCACGCTAACGCCTTAATCCCTCCATATTTTTCTATTTGCCCTTTCTCTATCATCATTATCATCATCATCATTATCAACAGCTTAAAGACGTCTACTGCTGAACATATGCCTCCCCCGGAGAGTGCCACTGAGCGGCTGCTTCCCTCCTGCAGCCATCGGCTCCGCGCGGTCCTTTCTCTATACATTTTTCCATCTCTTCCTTTTACCCTCGCACTACTTCTTCCCTTTCCCTTTTCATAAAACATAATGTTTGCTATTCTACTCTCCAATCGTCTATTTGGCGTAGGTACATACCTATGGTGCGGATGCCATTATGTAAAATGCTTATTTGCATTGACCAATTTTGATGAAACAAACATAAAACCCTGCTCAAAGCTCCAAAAAACTAATTAATTAATAACTAGTAATTTTTGCGTAATAAAATTTCATACAAACAGAAAATAATCTATACCTGTATTTTTGGTTTTACTACTCTAATATTACCCCAAAATCGTTTTTTTTTTTCTAAATTACCTTCTATGTGCATTACTGCTATGTGCTTATATCGCATTGCATCGTGTGAACGCAGCTTAATCTACGTACTAATACACAGAACAAGAAAAAAGGATAGAACGTGTAACTTACCGCGCTTAGCTTCGCCATAAGTGAGCAAGCAAAAAGAACGAAGTATTATTTACAGAAGAGCACAGAATACAGCCATAGTTAGTACTACGTGAGATTAAGTCTTAGAAATAAGCAGAAGCTAATTAAAAATAACACGCCAGTTTGTACAGTCACTCAACGGGATTGTTGATCTTAAGGTCGATATTTGCTTGTATATTATCACGTCTTATTCAGTTCAGTTGAACTTTTTGCCGTCTGCTGTCTTCTTCTAAATTAACCCTTAAGGTTAAACGTTTCCCATACAAACTTTGCTTGACTTAGATTCTGTTCCTGGTGTGATTTAAAAGTCGCCATAACTTAACATAGCCCTTATTTAGGCTTGTGTAGCCGCAAAATCAATAACATTATTGTATAATAGCTAGGAAGTATATTATTTTAACCTAGTAAATTCGACAAATTTTACATTTGTAGTGGTGCATTGTGCGTGCGACGTTGTCAGTTTGTGCGTGGTGTAAGCAAGTACACATTACTGTGCGAGAGCAGAGCGGCGCTATGTCGCAGCGCGCGACGTTGCCGATCCGTGTCCGCGTAACACAAAATCGTAATAACAAAATAATAACTCAAACTGTGAGGTATTCAACTCAGTGCTGCCAGAGCTTTCCAAGTGTACATTTTGAGTTACTTATGATAATTATACCGTTACACCCCCGCTATTTATCTGAATGTATACTATTGGAAAATTTCATAGAGATTACGTATAATTTCTATTGTAGACGCGTTTCCTTTGAAAATGCCATTCATATCAGCAAAGAAAAGTGTTTTGCAAGCTGTATCACTTTTATCAGGAAAGGCAAATATAAGATCCAAGAAACTTTTTGACCGCTGTGCACTGGCAACACAAATTCGGAGTCTGTCGTCTGTTTTAGGTTAGGTATACTATTTGTATTTTGTAAGTTTGCTAAACAGAAAAATGAATACACCTAACTTATTACAATCGAGAATAAAACTCACGGATATTCTGGGCCTAAAAGTAACCGAAAACGGGTTCGTGCTCAGCTTAAGCGTTTCCATGGCGAAGATGTTTCGTAAGTGTTGAACCTATATACATAAATAGAACTATTTTTTTAGTACAAACTAAAGACTATCCTAGATTCCGAGTGCCTCGTCTTACTTATTTCTTTTTTTACAGACGGGCAGATGCATGGCGAAAAAATCTAAGCCTGCAATAGGTACCTAGTTAGAGGTTAGAAATTCAGTAGTGTTTCAAGTTGCTAAGGAAAAAACATTTTTCCACTTATATTCATAGATGGACTGAAAATGAATGAAAATCACAATTATTATTACCAGGTATGTGGATGTGGATATTTAGATATGCAGTGTGAATACAAATGGATAATATTACGTTAGTACAGAAAATGTAACCAATATAGTTTTGAAAATCAGCAAGTTGAAGTGGCAGTGGGCAGGCCGCATCGTTTGTAGAACTGACAACCGATGAGGAAGAAAGGTTCTTGAGTGGCAACCATGAACCGGAAGATGCAGCTTAGGTCGGCCTCACAAGGTGGACCGACGAAGTGGTCAGAATCGCGGGGAGCCGATAGATGCAGGAGGCAAGCGGCTGCTCAAAGTGGCGCTTTTTGGGGGAGGCCTATGTTCAGCAGTGGACGTCTTCAGGCTGATGATGATGATGAAAGAAAATGTTGATGGTGTTGGCAAAAAAAGTGCAGTACCTCTATATAATAAATAATAAGTAAAAACATGTCATAATGTAATATAATGTTTTGTCAATTGTTATATACCTACTCAAGACATTATGCGGCTATGGAAATGAGAAGTGGTAATACGAAAGAAATATTTACTCTGAAAACATAAATCTCCTTGCGTAGTTGGGTAAAAATAAAGACTTGGTGGTGAAACATTTTACATGTTCTAGCTTATTGTAATGCATAAAATCTTATGTGTTTGAAATAAATATTCATATTCTTTGGATTACAGGTACAAGGCCAGCTAAGGGTGACAAAAATGCAGAAATGTTACTTTGTGTGCTTCATTTCACCAGTGCAACCAATCACTGTGTTAGAAAGACCAAGAGACGAAGATTTTATTGAGAAGATGGTTCAGAAATTGGCATCATTTTATAAAAAGTGCGTGCTGCCAAAAATCTTACTGAGAAGAGTAAAAAATAATGCTAAATGTATAGATTTATAATAATTGAAAATAAATCTTTTTGAATATGTAATCTGGACTTTTATTTTACTTTTCAATCTAGTACAGTACGTTGCGTACACTAAGCTAAATTTTTACCTAATAATAGCAATTATTGATATTATTACTCAGCGCAATAGATAGCCAATATATAATGTTTAAAAGTTATAGCAAAATAAAACTACGAGTATTGAGATTCGAACTCGAGTTACACGATTGAAAATCTACCAATATTACAACTGCGCCATTTAGAAGCTTGACAATGTGGCCAATTTCACAATACACTAACTTCAGTTTTCCTTTCTGCTTATGTGTGCGTTATTCGATTACATTATACAGGAATTGGATTTTGATTGACTTACACTCAAAAGTGTAGGTATTACTAGGTTCAACTATGTCTAATATATGCTAAGAACACAATCAAAAACCCGCAAAATAACTTAAAATTAGTTTATTTCTTGTTATTTATCGTAAAATATATAAAAACATGTTTTCGGGGAAACACCGCCATCGCGCGGATTTTGGTGCTTAGCAACACCTGACATTTAACCTTAAGAAAGAAATTTTTATAGATTCTTTTCGAAGACGACAACGGGGGTTTTATAGATAATTTTGATGTCAATAAATGGTTAAGCCGACTCGAATGTATTTTCATTGAATGACTGTATAAAATAATAATTATAAAACTAAGTATAATCTTGACATTTTATTATACATAGTATAAACTATTAAACTAGAAGGTCAAGATTATAGCTTCTTCACATTATAGCGTTCTTCTAGTTAGAGTAATTTGCTAATGAAAGAAGCATGACGTTTTTAATATAGTGCACCATTTTTATGATGAAACACAAGTACCCCGTAGGAGGCCTTTGTTAGTGTGTGTGTGGCGCGGAAAAGAACGCCTTATAAGCGCCTTCTAAGGTCACAATTTTCACAAAACTTGTGTTTTAAATTAGATTGCAAACATGTTTGGTTTTCTTTTATCTTTTCCCTTTCCCTTCCATCTTCCCTTCGACAGGATGAGTATAAATAAAAAAATAATAATGTGAAAACCTTCTACAAAGTATAAGAAAACATTTAAAAAACGATGAATGAAATCAGTAAAGCCGTTCTCAAGTTATAGCGTGACCAGGACAAACAGGGGTTCATTTTTATATATAACACATATATAGAAGATGATGGGACGTTAATTATTGAATCAATAAAAACTCTATTTAAAAATATCCAAGTTTAATAAGCATTATACCTACCTTATAACAAAGTCATGTTTAGAATGCCCTTGAAATCAAACTAATCAACTATTGATAAATATTAAAAATTCAAAATTAAATAAAATTATAAAAAACTCTAACTTAAAACAAAAAAACAACGAAAAAAAAGTATTTTGCAAAAGAATTGTTTGAGCGGTGAGAGGCAGTCAGCCAATAACACAATTGACTTCTTGTAAATCTACAGAGATCCACGTTCAAAAATCCTTGAAATAACGTAAGTAGATATGAAATATAAATAATGACTTTCTAGAACAACTCAGTTGAAAACGCTGCTCAATTCAAGATTTATACGAAATTACGTATTTATTAACATGCTAACTTTGAGTGCCATGTCAGTGACTTCGTTCTTTAGTGGAACGCTTCATTCCGGATTTTATCAAACATGGAAACCTCGTGCGTATTATAATAGCTCTCTATATGTTTAGCACGTTGCGCGAATTTGAGCTTACTAATAGTAAGGCATATATTACCAGAGAATAGATAAATTGCGGTTGTATTTGGCACGTATTTGGTATAGATATATTACGTAGTATAATATAACTATACCAAATACGTGATAGATACAAACGCAATTTAATTGGTAATCATTACATCGATGTGGGTTCAGGTGCTTTCAATTATCAACTGTACTAGAAGCTATAACGGATCGCCCCTCAAATTAATTGGATCAATAACCTCTCGAATATCAGCAATTATTTTAATTACTCTCGATGCTAAGTGAAATATTATACCTTTCGTTAAAACAGAAAGGTACGCGCATTCGTGTTTTACTACTACTACCACGATCGTTTTTTGTGCGTAAGCCAGTTATCAACCCTAGAGCGGCCGTCGAGCGTAGGTATGAAAAGTGAAGCACATAGATGAGTTTGACTTCTGTACCTATCTGTTTTGTACCACGAGCGACTTTACAGCATGGTGTCGCTAATTGTGTTGAAATCTTATGTATGTCGCTGTAATTATGTCTTTGAATTCGTAGCTCTCAAACGGATTCATTTATTTATTTATTTATTCAATTCAATTAAATAAATAAATATGTGTGGACATTTCACACAGCGCCACATAGAACAAACATCGACGTTCATCACACAAATGTTTGTCCCGAGTGGGAATCAAACCCACAACCTACAGATCAGAAGGCAGGGTTACTACCAACTGAGCTATCAGGCCAGTCGATTAGTACAGTTACACCATTTACACTAATTGTTATTGATCGGAAGTAGTTATTTTAAACGAAAGCTCTTCGTAATTTCATATTTTATGATAGTTGTTGCCCACAACTTCACACGGTTGGCAGTTTAATAAATTTGTTATTTATTAATTTATTTAACTAGGCCCATTCTTGGTTCGTATACGTAGGTATCTGCGTCGAAAGCTTTACGACCCACGATGGGAGGCAAACGAGAAGAATTTTCTCCATGGAAAAAACAAAAGAAAAAGGCCAGCCAAAGTAAAGTAATTTACACCGAATTTGACGGGCGGTTAATTTCGCAGAGTTGCTAAAAGATTTCCAACACGCAGGGGAGCTATACCTACACATAAAGTACATCGTTTGTCGTCAATTTTCCGGTCTCCATTAGACCCAGACGGTAGAAAGGTCACTAATGGCCGTTCTCCAAATAAAGAATATTCTGACACAAAATATTGTCGACGTTAATCCATTTGGTGACCCATAATAGTAATGTGATGGAGTAAAAATGTATTTTTATGTAACAACATTCTAGAATTGCGGGTTTTTGCGGGTCAATTGATCTACGACATAGCTATATCGGTGATGGCTAGCCATTAATCAGTGGGATCGTCTAGCTCGGAAAATTGGAATACGCATTTATATGTTGTTTGAAATATTATAATATGAAGCTCTAATTACAGAGTCACATAATCATCGGGAATTGACTGGCGTGTTAGCTCAGTTGGTAGCAGCTCTGCCTTCTGAACTAAGGTTGTGGGTTCGATCCCCACCCAGGAAAAACATTTGTGTGATGAACATAGGTGTTTGTTCTGTGTCTGGGTGCTATATTGTATTCTATGTAGGTATGTATTTACAAACAATACAAATACAAATACAAATGGTTTATTGTAAAACAGTAATTAGGTACATAAAAAAGTGAGCTCTGCCTTTCGCTTTAGTTATTCAACTGTGTTGCAAAAGGCAGGTCTTCCCATAATTGATCTAGAACTAGTTGTTTTACAATAGTAGACCGTATTATACCTATAAATCAAAACTGAAAAATGTATATCATAAACCTTATAGCCTAAATTTAAAAAACAGAAATGGATCTAATGAGTATGGTATATTAAAGTAGGTTAAGAGTACTTAAGAGTAAAATTAATGTATAGTTGGTAGGTATTTTTATAGAGGATATGCTTTCGGGTATGTGTATGTATGTTAGAGGGTGTGTACAAAACTGCACAACGTACAACGTACAATGCTGCATCCCATTCCCTTAGCCGATTATAGAATGGCTGTATGCAAAAATATACTATCCTTTAGCATTATCTTTGAAATTAAATATTTACATATATTAAATAAATTTGAACTACACACACAAAACTTTCATTTACACTATGGTGTGCTTGATCAAGTTTAAATATTTCACAAAGTCATTCAGATACTTATCAGAAAATTCGTCGACCTTAATGTACGATTACCACGTAATAACTTATTTTGGACATTGAGTGGTATTCGCGGTATTTCGGAAACGGGCAAGGGTCTGTCGGGTTATCCAATGTGATTAATATAGGTCTTTTACGATCCGCTACAGTTTCACCAAGCTGAGACAAATGTTAAAGAAATCTGGCATTTCTCTTAAGGACAGACATATTTTAATCCTTTTGCGTCTGTAATAGAAAACATGTCTAGCTTTTTTAAAGTAGGATTGTGGTCTGTGACCAAAATTAGAATGGTACGGCAAAGGTAAAGACAGCCAAAGTTTAGTATTAAGTAGGTACTTAAGTACCCATATTATTTAGGTATACAAGATTCCCAAAAAACTAACCACTTACTTATAGTTTTTCTAATTTCTAACTTTATATAGATACACCGTGGAATTTAATTCTATATTTTCCTGAAATGGTAATACTTGGTACTATTTCCATTGCTAGTTCTCATCATCTTTACGCCCTTTGGCCAGTGATAACGCAAATATAAGCAGAAACCAGTTGAAGAGTACTTTGGGACTGATTCAAACTCTTTTACATAATGGTTGGTACTATTACATTCTTACTGTATGCAACTCAAATGAATATAAAATTGTGACGCTTCTAAGGAGTGTAAGAAGTGCAATATCAAATGATGCAATTAAAATTGCCTAACTCATATTACAAACCTACAAATTATCGTGGTCACACTATGCCAAATTAATTATTAATGGGTAAACCCTCAAAGTCCCTAGAGTGGCGAAAAAGGATGGCCCTATAGCAATAAACTAACAACGAATCAGGAGTTGTTATTAACTGGCCTAACAGCGCAGTTGGTATAGTTTTGGCTTCTAAGCGGTTGTGTGTTCGATTCCCACCCAGAACAAATTGAGTGATGAACGTTGCTTGTTCTATGTGTGTTATGTTGTACTATAAGCATATAATTATTTACAAATAAAACTCATTGAGGACCGAGTGGGATTTTAAACATTAACACTGAAAAAAGCACATGTTCTGAAAAATAATACAATGCAACGACGTGAACTTTTCTGCGTTCCCACCAAAAACTCCCTTATAAGTATAGTCAGACAGCTACCTAGCAATAGCTATGTTATGTAGGTATATTACCCGTAATAAGGTAAACCTATTAAGGGCTCGTAATTGTCTACCTCAGCTTCTTACTCGACACAGGAATTTGTGGAATTCCACACAAAGACATTGTTTTCCCCTCAACCTTCGTAAACAAGTGATAAGACGTCTTCTATTAGCATGGCAATTATGTATGTTTTCTAACTACATACTGTTCACCATAAGTTGTCACCTGATGTATTTATATTATTTTCAACACATTTGCTCAAAAATGCATTTACGAAGCCTGTATACATTGTTCGAAAGTTAAACATTACGCACCACACAACGGAGCGTGCGGTAAAATAGGTACTCTCACGTACCTATTTTACCGCACCCTCCGTTGTATAGCGCAGTGCGTAACCTTTACGGTTTTTTTTAATTTCCATAAAAAATATATATATAAGAACTCAACCAAGGAGTTTCACATTACGAATATAAATAAGCTGAATGATCGAAACTCCTTAGAAGCATTTTTGCTCAATACGTTTGTCTCACTTTAATTAATACTAAGGAGAATATGCAACTGAAGATGTAGTTCTAAATTTCACCACACGCACGCGGCGCCATTTGCATTGTAAATTTATACGCGCCTTTTTTGCCCATTTTCATATTAGATTAGAAACATCAAAAATAGTTTGTTTCAACTTTCCCATTAATAAACAAAAGTTGGTTTCATTACCTATTGTACTGTTTTCTCGGAAATGTGTTGAAAAACGTTGTATGATACACGTGCGGAAATTGGTTTCTACAAACTCGTGACTATGGTAAGCCCTCGACTTAGTCTCGGGCTTACATTTGTCTACTCGTTTGTAAAAACCAACTTACCGCCCTAATATCATAAATAACTATTAAAAATATGAAAGTATTATGTAAAGACATATGTAAGCATTATCTGGTCGGTATGAAAGTTTCTTTTGTCCTTTTATTAATTAATGTTAGGTATTTATGCGATATTGTGTGTTTTATGTCAGGAATAAAGTTAATTTCATTTCATTTCATTTCATTTCATATATCTAAACTTGTATGTCCACAGATACCACAGATTAATATGTTTTACTTGCATATTTTGAAATAATACAAGTACATCAAGGGACAAGTTACGGTGAATGGTCTGTTGTTGCTACCCAGTCATTCGAAGATGTGGACTGTACCACGACTTTTATTCGATTGATGATATGACAGTTACAGTTCTTTTTCTTCTTTTTCTTCGTTTAATGGCTTTATATTGCTTTTTGGTGATAATTCAGTCAATGACAAGTGAGTAAAAAATTGTATGGTTATGTGGTTATGACATGTCAAAGTCTTATTCTCTCAACACTCGTGCACGTTCACGATCACTTAACGGATAATAATCCACCCTTGTTACACATTAAACTTCTAAAATACACAGGCTTAGGAAAAAAAAACTAATTTTACGACCGGATTATTTTCAAAGATCACAGATACAGTTGGTGGGATGCTCCAAATTGTTTTTCTCTAATCTGTAGGATGGCCACAGGGGATGCCACATTATGAAGAAAAATAAATAGTGATGTGAAAAATGAGACACTGATAACGGTTAATTCGAATAAGTGAACTGATGAATCACTCTTTGAGATTTAATAATATGACACTTTGATTACCATCCTTTAACATTATTGTAATATTGGAAAACCTTCCGGGTATCGTAATCGTATACTACGGCCTCACACTAGTATGATAAGTTGATACATTTTGAGTGAGTGAACCACCTTTCACAGGTTAATCTGAAATGTTTGTAGCAACCACTATTTAATCGGTCAAGGAGTGGCAATATTATTTTGTGTTTTGTCATATTAGCTGTTAAATTTTGAATAGAATTAAAAATCGTTGTAGGTATAGCTTATTGCGCTTTAAGTTGGAACGTTTCACTAGCGCGGCAAATTCAAATTTTCTTGCGTTCCTTTCTAGATATCCAGGAGATACTTATAATCGTAATTTGTTGATACATTCTATTTCTTTACGCTAAATCAGTTTTAATGTAATTACGTTTAGTAATTAAGCAAAAAGTATTATTGGCAAAAGACCGCAAAAAATTTGAATTTGCCGCGCTAGTGTAATGTTCAACCTTAAAGTTAAACTCTTTTAGGTATAGATACGAACTTGAAGATCTATTATTTATTTCAGTTACTGTGTTGCCAGCAATAAAAATCTATTTCTGTGAGATAGATTGAAAAAACTACGAGCTCTCAGAGTGCTAACTCACAGCTAATATAATTTTATAGACCTAACAGATTGTATAGAATTGCCAGTCGTTTTGGAAAATAGTGATTATCAAGCAAACCACTGATTAGAAGAAAGGTTCCATCAGTTGAGATGTTACCAGATAAAATAACAGAGAGCCACTTGAATCACATTAGTTTTTTACTAATCTGTAATTATAACATGTACATAAAAAAAATTAACTCAATAATATTAAAATCTTTGTCTCAACATTCATTGTCGCTGTCTTGGCAAAAAAGAAATCGAATAAAAATTGAAAACTGATACATAATAATAATCGAGAATCGCAGAAATCGCCCACGTTGTTGTCTGGCTGGGTTCGTACCTCTTTACAGTAGGTACCTATATACAGAGCCATTAGAGAGCTACGTAGGTAAGTGGCTATCTCGGCTACGACCTTAGCAAAGGAATTTAAGGAATCCGGTTCAAAAACTAGGAAAACCTGTGTTTTCCAAAACACAGGTTTTCCTAGTTTGGGTGTCAATGTTTTTCCAACCAGGATTATAATAATTTGAATTTGTCATAATGGACTGTTGTATGCTTTAACCGATGTTTGTAAACATATATATATAATAATAAACTATTTCAATTTCAATTTCAAAAGACATCGTTTCTGACGACAGATGTACTTATTTTAAATTAATTAATTTAACAAGGTGTACACCGACGCATAAAAATTGCTTGGGCACTAATACTTTTGCGAGCAAAACGTTGAATGCACACTAAATATTTAATGAATGCACTCAGATATCTTATTTTATGTAATGTAACAAAGTTTTGATTTATTGTATAAAAATCGAATTGTGTACGTTCGATTGTTAAAACACACCACTTTACCGTTGATTTGATGGTGAAATTCACCTAAATAGGATAGCAATACCACAGATAATATAATACTATACTAGGCAATACTAAATAAACCTTCAATCTGACAGAGACAAGACCCATTCAAATATACGAGTGACTCACCCTTAATAAAATTATCCGCACAGTATTGTTACCCGCAGCTCTTCATTTGTTTGTCCCCCGCAGCGCTGTTTCATGGACACAATAGTCGTGGCATTCATACAAATCTCTATTATTTCATTTGACGTAAGTATAGAGATGTTGCTGTCGCTTTGCTAATGCCGTTGCTTTACTATTGCTGTTCCAACTTTTACATGATACGACAGCCGGCTTTCACGCCAAAACGGCTCAACTGATTGTGATAAAATTTGCATAAAAAAAGCTTAAGTATACGAATAAGAATATTTCTTATTCAGGAAAATAAAGGGTGGTCAAAAGAAACTTAGGAGGTACATCGTAGAAAAATATCTGAAGCGCCACTAGTTTTATATTCTAAAAGATACTTAATACGTGAATTTTTTTCTTCGTATTGCAATTTACATGCGCTCTTATCCTAATTAAGTCATTCTTAATATTTTAACCCTCATTTCTAACTCATTTATTTACTCCAAATGTGCACTTAAGGTTTCGATCAATGATAAAACGAATTGCGAGTGAACTGAAATTATTTAATACTAGCGGCTCGCCCCGGTTTTGCACGTGTAGTGGTGTAGCCTATGTTACTCAGGGTGAATGTAGAATTCCAATGGTGAAAGAATTTTTGAAATCAGCACAGTAGTTTTTGAGTTTATTCATTACAAACATACAAAAACACAAATCTTTCCTCTTTATAATAGTGGTGTAGATTTTTTGTTTTGGCTCCACACTTAGTGTATTTAGCCAGTGTCAAGTTTTGTAATTTTTCATCGTATTATGGACATTTTCACTTAAAGTCAAGTCATAGTCACAGTCAGTGTAGTCATAGTCTAGTCTAAGTCATAATCCAGTCTAAGGCATGCCCTAGTAAAGTGGTGGCAACTTTACTAGAGGCTTCTATGGAATTTTGGAAGCAACACGAAAAACCACGTTTCACTACATTATATCACTTGCCCACACTCATGCTCGTAATTCAGCACTTAATGCGTAAAACACCACCAATTTTAAACATTAACAATGGAAAAAGCATAAGTTTTGTAAAATAATACAATGCACCGACGTGAACTTTTCCGCGTTCCCGCCAAAACTCCATGACATCACTTGTCACGGTAGATAAAGCATGTCACGGCTTTAGGGACGGATGGATGTCTGTTCAAATCCCACTCGTGATTCAAATTTTCCCTTTACTTTAAAAATTTATCTGTTATATTGTTATTATTACATGTTCTATCCTTCGAATAAAGGTACAACACAGCAACAAGTATCAGACTCGCACCAGCAGCAGGCGATGTGTTGGAGCCTCAGTAATAGCAATAGAATCGAAAAAGTACTAATAAAATCCACCAAATAAAAGTGAAAAAAGTATCGACAAAATAGTCATTAATCGTCGTTCCTTATCGCTGTGCCGCAACGCGTCCTTCTTATTTAACGTGTCTTCCTAAGTAAGCGAATCCAATGCAAACGTATAGTAAATAATGACTCTACTGGCATACATACCCTGAAAGTAAGGGCTTAGATAGAGTGCCGGCGACAACACATGATGTCAGTTGGAGCGACTCGCGCCGACTTGTTCGAGTCGCTCAGACTGGAATCGCGCGACGTCGCCGGCACACTGCGTTGAATTTGCTTACGTGGGAAGAAGCCTAACATTCTTTCATAATGTGCGTATACCCTTACCTTTTTTCGGACACTCACCCAAGCTTGCATCATATGTGTTCATGTACTCTGACGTCATGAACTGGGAGACCAGCGCCGTCTTGCCGACTCCCGCGTCTCCTAGCAGCACCACTCTGTATTTTGGTATCTGTGAGCAAATAAATATTCGTTTAGTGAAACATTTTTCATCAAGGAATTGTTGAAAACCTAATTAACTGTACATATTTTCGATTTGACTTTAGAACGCCAGATTTATCAGATAAGTAGCTAATTAAAGGGTCGCTATCAGAATAACATCATCATCCTCTTTGCCTTTTCCCATTTTGTTATTGGGGTTGGCTCCCAATCTAACCTGTAGCGGCGAGCTACCAGAATTACACGAGCGACTGCTATCTGACCTCGCAACCGATAAGGGACCAGAAACAGGGATGGTTAGATCAGGCGTCAGATTCTATCAGGCTTCTGACTACCCGTATGATTGCCATAGATGTTCTTATGTCAACCGAGACCGACGGCTTAACATGCTCTCCGAGGCACGGAGCGATGGCATCGTAAACTGCACATAACTTACTAGATAAGTCATTGGTGCAGGGCCGAGGATCGAACCCGGTGCCGTAAGATTGCGAAGCTCACATGCTACCGCTCGGCCACCATCGCTCCGTTAGGTCACGGTCGCTATCTGAATACCATGCGTTGCAAAATGACGATATCGCCCTAACATCTTGATATTCGAACGCCATAATCACTAAATAGACATGAACGCTAATTGCACTAGAAGCAAAACGGATCTAAAATGTCTTTATTCAAAAGACACTAGTAGCGTATGGTATAGATTTAAAAGTACCATAGTCACTAAATAGATATGAGCGTTGAATGACATAGTAGCAAACTGTCTGAAAATGTCATAGTTACTATAGTATGTGCTATTAGTCTATACTCTAAGGTGCTAAAGCATCACATAATTATTTACTTTCGAAATTTTTCAATTGTTTATAATTATGTCATTAGCCTGTTAGCAGATTCTAACTGAATTGCCAAAATCAATATAACACGATTTTCCGTTTCGCTCTTTCTTCATTTCTTATTTCAGTGTAATTTTGTTCTTCTAATCAAAGTACGCTTACTTCACTACTCTCAATCTGATTATATAAGATTTTATTTAAGCCTAAATAAAAATAATGAAAACGTGGTCAAAGTCCCATTTCGCTGAAAACATTCAAATCAAATCAAATCAAATCATTTATTTGTAACATTCTCTTAGGTAAGAAAGCACAAGTGAAATATAATAAATTAGATAATTATCATGCAACAACGAATCAGCAGCAATATTTTCATAAAAAGTGATAAACCCTATGCTAAGTTAAAAGCCTGTGTTATAGGGTTCTGTGCTCCCCCAGATGATGATTCAATATAAATTACAGTTTGGTCACGTTATAGATAATGAAATTATACTTGCAACAGTTTGGTGCTTTAGAAATTAAAGTATATATTTAGAAAAATTACCCGGCAAAATGTTTCATTTCATCAAATTAAGAAAATAATTGTATCTAAATCTTATACCGTATATTATAAATGCCTTTTATAAATATGAGTGATAAATACCTACTGTATATGCACGTATGATCTGTATACAAATTCTAATTGTAGGGACCTATGTGTAAACGCTGAAAACATTTCTGTTATTTTACCCTAAGATGTTTTTCGTTGAATCATATTTTTCCTAAAATGTGAAAACACGAACACTTATCTATATATAGATAAGATAAGAATAGTAACTAGGGATAGGTCAGAGTTGCATGGTTCACTTCTTCGGTTCACCAGCAAATAATAATAAATAAAACATTTTTTTTGCAGTAGGTAGTGTAGCTAGTAGCGTATAGTAGGTAATTAGTTGAAAAAGTAAAGGCACTTTGACCGTTAGAAAAAATAAAATATATGTCACCAAACGCCATCTAGCTCAAAACTAAGTAAAGGATGTACTACGGTACAAGCACGTTCGAGCTGTTTATGTTTATTTGTACCGAGCTCAAACGCACAAGATGTGCGGTGCCATACATTCTTCGAACGAGAAAGAAACGATAAAAAAATATTGAACAGTGGTTCATTGAAATGAAACTGTTTAACTTTCTCAAAGGCACAAGACGTGTGGTGCCATACGTCCGACGAGCGAGGAAAATAACGAGAATAAACAAATTGAGCCGTGGTTCATTGAAGTGTTGTGCGTTACAAGTCCACCGTGACCAAGCAAAAATGTGTTAAAGTAAAAGTAACGAAGGTAATGCTATACTTACAAAAGATTTGGGGTGTGAACCACTTATCAGGTGTGGTTCATTTGTGAACCGATACCCTACTAGTTTTCGTTCGGGTGAATTCTTTATCATGACTCACATGACATAAAGGCCTTAAGTGGAATAATCTCTTTAAAAAAAACGATGTCAGTAGCCTTAATTTCATTCTGAGATACTTGGATGATTTATTAATTTCTATCGTAGAATAACTACCTATAGAAACCAAGTACTTACGCGAAAGTAAGCCGTTTAACTGGAGCCATAAATGGCCCCAGACGACGCTCGCGTGGAAACTTATTCTTACCATAATGTTTATGAAATATACGTTTTTCTAAAAATATCACCAAAAATAAGAATTTTCCTACGGTGAAATAGAAACAGGAAAATTCAGCCGAAGCTGAAAAATAACTATAGTTACGTATACACTATTTTATTCATTGTAAGATATCTTTTTCTAATCCTGCATAAAATAAATAGAAAAAATAGATATCTTTTTCTCGTAGCAACACAAAAGATACACAAGCACAAAACGATGTTCGTAGGGATAGATAAACTTTCGTAGCGTAGACGATAATCACGCTACGAAAGTGCTACGAGGGCGCTACGCGCGTAGTAAACGAGTTGTATCACGCATTTTTATGCATTACCCTCACGCAATGTACTACTCAAAACCTCACTATTATTATCTAAACTCTATTTGATTGGAATAAGGGCTATATTTAAACAAATAATCATTGCTGTTTAAATGAGAGCAGCAAATGAATAGGAATTCTTTTTGTGTATTGTAAATTACTCAAAAGATAACTTTCGTGAGATCGTAATGAACGATAGTAAGCAAAATTCTGTCTCCTTTGATTTGCACTAACTAATGCTGGCAGATTTCAAAGCCACATAATTATGAGGTATAACTTACAAGCTATTATAGAACGTTACTAATTAACAAATCTGTGAAATGCAAAACAAACTTTTCTCAACTACTAATTAATCAATGTCGTTTGCCTGATGTTAAGCGTCACGGCTGACTATAACAGATTGTACTCGGAACTCCAAATTCATATAGTTTTGCGTGACACTGCACTGCGCACGTCATCCTGAGACTTCACACAGTATAGTAATAAGATTACTAGACTGTGTGATCAGATCACAAAGTCACATTTGCCCAGTAATTTCACTAGCTACAATGCCCTTCAATCCGGAACTCAGTAGTACTTGCACACTACTGCTTGGCGGCAGAATAACTGGCAAAGCGGTGGTACCTACCTTTTTTTTTGTTGACGAGGGGGAAATCTTTTAAAGATACCGACTGCAATGGGGCTGAAGCCGGGTTATGTGAGATTTCCACTCACTAAAACCCCCCCGGTGGCCTTCCTCGGTGCATGGCAGAGGGTTACAAAATGATTATATAACTAAATTTAAAAACGGCCTTGTTAAAATCCAATTTTAATCTTCCTTTGGAGCTCAAATCTCTAAACCTAGTCCCGGGGATTTAAAGGTGCCGAAATCATAAACACAATTGCCATTGATATTGACATATTTTAATAATGGGTATTTACCCATGATTGATTAATGATTGATTTTCTTGACAGTCTCTATGGTGTAGTGGTTAAGCAGGTCGGCTCATAACCCGGAGGTAACGGGTTCGATCCCCACGACAGGACAAGTATTTGTGCACAGGAAAAAAATGCGCAAATACTTGTTCTGTGTCTGGGTATTGTGGGAGCATGATCCTCGTAGTTTCTGGGTCCCTAGATACAAGGAATCCTAGTTAGGGTCCAGGATCTATGTATGTGATCGTTGGGCGTTATTAGTATAAGATAAGTATAAGATTATCATTATGACCAATACGTCCGTAAAAAAGAACATTGTGGGAGTAGACGATTTAGAACAACCGGACAACTTTGGAAATGGACAAGCTGTGAAGTTGCCCAAATCAACTGGAGGAGTCCCAAAAAATACCCCTTCCATTTTCAAGATTAGTAAGATGTGTTGCCATTTTAAGAGCTATTTACTTACAGGGTCTATTTCGTCATCGTCAGGCGTGTCGAGACTCGCAGAGTCGACTGGTCGGTACCCGGAGCAACACGACCCGTCGAACGGTGATCGGTCAGACGCCCTGGGAAATCACAACTTATTACTAACGATATAAGAGTTATTTTTTAACAGGTCGGTTTTTAATACATAATTGCGCCCCGCGGTTTCACCCGCAGATAAATAGTATCATATGTGTTAATCCAGCTTATAAGCTATCTGCATTCCAAATTTCATCAAAGTTGGATTAGTAAACGGAAGTGAATTAATATAATTATTTCCGAAAACAAAACAAATAACGTAGTGTGGTTCCGACAACACAAAACACTGCGCACGCGCGGCCGCGCAATGGCATGGGCACGGCGCGGCGGGACCACATAACAGCTGTTTTGTGGTCCCGTCGCCGTGGGACGGTCTCGCTGCCGGGGCGGAAGCGAGACAAGGCATTACATCGTTTTTTTAGTATCCTTGATTCTAAAAGTGTGTTGAAGATAGCACCGCCTCACTTATACTGCGATAGCACTATCACATCGTCCTCGGTTGAGATCCCGAAGTATAGTATTAGTAGGAAGGATAGGATAGGATTGTGGCGGCATACGCTACACCGCAAGAGCCTCACACTCGTCACTGTCAATGTCACCTTTATATTGTCATATGCGACGTTGACAGTGACGAGTGTAGTGCGATACAATATTTGACTTTTAAAAGCTGCAAATGCAGAAAAACTTTTAAAAAAGCACTTAAAAACTCCTTTTCAATGTGGGTCATCAGCCTTAGCAAAATAATACCAACATATAAAGTTCCAGTACAAGTGAACAAGACCTTGCGGAGTTCGACCGGAACAAAGCAAATCACTTACGTCGTAGGTAGGTCTTACGGGGTCAACGCCAGCCGCCTTTTGTCGCGAAATTTTAATAACCAAAGTAAGGCCCTAGGTATGATCGATTGTGCTGTTTGATTCCGTTAGGGTTGCCACATTTACAATACTTATTCGACCTTTGTAGTAAGTTGAAGAAAAAACTGCGCTATGCCACATATCTATGGCCCTAATATATGTTTTTTAGGCAAGTATGCACCACTGTAGGCCGCGTCATCACTTACTATCAGGTGAGACAGTGGTCAAATGCTATGCCTATAAATTATAAAATAATGTAGACTTTTTTCTGACGAATGCATAGAAACAAAACCTAGATTTATATATTATTATTATGTTTATGTTTGGAAACCAATATTTAAACCACACATAGGAAGCGGTCTGCTTATGGGTATCTGTTATACTGGAAGTATCGCTAACGTCTTACGTAACGTGTAAAACCATAATTATCCTTACATTTGTACCATCGAGTTTTTTAACCATCCTATTCTTTTGAATGCCTAAAAACATCAACCAATTACGGTAAACACGTCCTAGAAAAAACAGATAATAACTTAAATATTACAAAATTGATGCAAGTAAATAAATGAGTAGGCCCCACGGAACCCAACAATCAGATCCCACCTAATTCGGGACTGAATACAGTTTAAAAACTAGTTCGGGAATCTATGGATTCATTAAAATAATGTAAAAATATTTATGTCAATAAACTGTTTTTTTATTTGTATTTTATATTTGTATTTAATTCATTATCAAATAATATATTTATGTGCTTTTATTTTCAGTATTTATTACAAAGTATAACTCTGTTTCCTAATTTAACTTGACTATCTGAGCATTTTTATCTTACCCATCAGCTTTTTGACTTAATTTGCCGCTTCAATTTTATAATTGAAAATACATCCAAAGGGTTGAAGCGTAGGCCGTTGCTTAGAATATAATTAATTAATCAAGTATCCCTTACTTTATTTTATTTTTATGTGGAATTTTAATTTAATTAATGGCGAGTAATCTCTGCGTGGGCTGTAAAACTCTAGTCTAAATTGTTTGATAAAAACAAATATTAACGTATGGAATTGAATAATATAACTAAATTATAATTTTATTCATATCTACAGGATGCAATTGAATTCATTGGCATAAGTTTAGTACATGATAGTATATTTTTTTTATTGATGATTATTAAAGAGTAATGAGTGCAAAAGATTTTTTTAAATGAAAATTATAAAGATTGCCAGTGCCTAACGTAGTTGGCACGACTGATTTTGATACTTTTAAAAGTTTGATACCTTTTTTTTCTTTTTAAAACGGGCAAATTGCCTTTATTACTCAAGCTAACTACTACAATAATAAAAACTAAACTAAACTAAACTAAACTAGCTACACTACCTACTACAAAGAACACTTATGGACTGTATAATAGCCGCGATGGCCTATAGACAGTCCAAGTGCTCCAGCCCACTACCAGTAGGTAGCGTACTCAACATGCTGGCCGCATTGCCACGTTGAATTACAATGCTGATGCGTTGGGCTAAATAAGTGCCAGCATTTTGGTCACGCGTCGCATCGACTAATCTACCTTGTATGTAATAACTAAAAACAGTACTTAACTGTTTTAATTTTATTTTGCACCGTAACAGTTGATTAAGTTATTCAATTTTATGAGTTAATATCAATACCAAATCGATGCGTTAGATTTCATAAATTTTTGTCCGCACGTGACCGACGTCAGGAGTAGGAACTTAGTTTAAGAATAAGAATATACCTACAATAATAAAAACTAAACTAAACTAAGCTAAACTAAACTAAACTAGCTACACTACCTACAACAAAGAACGCTTATGAACTGTATAATAGCCGCGATGGCCTATAGACAGTCCAAGTGCTCCAGCCCACTACCGGTAGGTAGCGTACCCAACATGCTGGCCGCATTGCCACGTTGAATTGCAATGCTGATAAGACCGCCCATTGTAACACTAGATCATAAGGTTTCCTTTGTACTTTTTATATTTAATTGGTGGGACAATAAAGTGTTTTCTATCTATCTATCTATGTATACTTATATCTCAGAAAACAGAACCTTAAATATACGACAGGACCTTTACACTTTGATGCTAATAGGCGTAAGTTAGTAGGTAAGCTGCTAATGTTTCAAAGGCTGCTAATAAATTAAATTGCACTCAATATAAAACGTAACGACTATTTGTATAGATAGATTATTCATTTGATTCATTTATTAAATGCCCAGTGTCATCCACCACCCCGCACTTGGCCAACGTATTGGATTATAGCCTACTCTCACTCCCTATGAGAGAAGGCCCAGTCCCAGCAGTGGGGAATCGGGCTGAAGATGTTTTTTTATGTAAACGAATGATGTGTCGAGCTAGTCGTTCGCCTGGTGTTAAGTGCGCAGTGCAGTGTCACGCGAAACTTTATTGTTTTAAAGTTCCGGGTGACACTGCAACTGTTATGGGCGGCCGTATCACTTAACATCAGGTGAACGACTTGCTCGTCACGTCATTCAATCACATAAAAAAAAAAAAAAAAAAAAAAAAAAAAAGTTTCACGGCCGCCCATTATAGATTGCAGTGTCACTCGGAAATCTTAATTAAAGTTTCACGTGACACTGCGCACTGCGCACGTCATCCTGAGACATCACACAGTCTAAAAAAGATTTCTAGACATGTACAACATTAGGCGTTATTATGGGCGTTATATTAAACAGGGTTAAGTGTAGAAAAGTACTTGAAATATTACGCCTTAAAATAATGTACAGTACAAACGAAAAATATCATTATAATGTACAAATTGCTAAAACACGCAATTAATTTGATTTGGGCCAACCCTACCACGTAAAGTTCAAAAACCTTCGCACTCCCCTGATATAGAGTATCAGTTACTTCAATACAAATGGGTATAATATAGAGGAAAACTTTGTTACTGTGTAGGCAAATATAATGAATCTGGCAACGGTGACTATGTAGGAAGCAATGTAGAAAACGGTGAGTGAGAAAATGGCATGTAACTAAATCACGAAAAGGTTGAGCACATGTGCCTTGTGCCAATTCTTTTTTTTTTTCTTATATTTTGGCTCCACACATAGTGTATTTAGCCAGTGTCAAATTTTGTAATATTTCATCGTATTATGGAAATTTTCACTTATAGTCAAGTCATAGTCACAGTTAGAGTAGTCATAGTCTAGTCTAAGTCATAATCCAGTCTAAGGCATGCCCTAGTAAAGTGGTGGCAACTTTACTAGAGACTTCTATGGAATTTTGGCAGCAACACGAAAAACCACGTTTCACTACATTATATCACTTACCCACACTCATGCTCGTAATTCAGCACTTAATGCGTAAAACACCACCAATTTTAAACATTTAACACTGGAAAAAGCATAAGTTTTGTAAAATAACACAATGCACCGACGTGAACTTTTCCGCGTTCCCGCTAAAACTCGTGCCAATTCTTACTCACCCTGTGAGAGAAAACCCATGTATAACAAAAAAATATTATTTTGTTTTTGAATCAGCCACTTTATTATTATTATTTTTAGTTCTATCTTATTATTGCTGATTTGGTCTGTTGGAGGATTTTAGGGTCATTCTATGTATACTTACACTATTAATTCGTTGGATATGGTGTCATATTATGTAATAGTTTAGTTTAGTTTAATTTAATAGTAAATAAAGTATATTCATTCATTCGTTCATTCATTCATTCATTCATTCATGTATCAGCAGTGGACTGAGCTGATGATAAGGAAATATCTGAAATGATTTCAGAGTATTTTTACTCCTAAACTATTTTATGTTTGTATGACGATGGGTAAAATTTATCCCATCTCTAAACATTAACCCACGTTGTAGCGCTGTGCGAGGTGAACTACACTTTATTGCGTTGAAGCAAAAGTCGCAATTCCTTTAAGTGGCTTCGCAATGTGAATCTTCTATAGGTACCTCTACTATTAAGTATTGTTGTATGTTATGTTACAAAAGCTGTTTGTTTCAATGATAATAAATGAGTTATGAACTATTTGTATCGCTTAAAATAGCCCTGTATAAATGAATTACTTTAAAATACATATTATTTCCTTTCGATTTTTTTTATGTGATTGAATGACGTGACGATCTAGTCGTTCACCTGATGTTAAGTGACACGGTCGCCCATAACAGTTGCAGTGTCACCCGGAACTTTACAACAATAAAGTTTCGCGCGACACTGCACTGCGCACGTCATCCTGAGACATCACACAGTTAAGTAATCAGATTACTAGACAGTGATCAGATCATAAAGTCTCATTTGCCCAGTAATTTTACTAGCTACAATGCCCTTCAAACCGGAACACAGTAGTGCTTGCACACTACTGCTTGGCGGCAGAAGAACTGGCAATGCGGTGGTACCTACCTAGACGAACTTTGCAGAAAAGTCCTACCACGTAGTAAAAAAAAAGTACTTAACGGAGAATAGAATTTCAAAAAGAAAGTAGCCCATTCAGTGTGAGCCCTTTTGCAAATACAATTTACCTCTAACACCCATTTCGCAATCTGTGTAGTATAATACCATCTTCACGAGTTATAATTAATCAAAATACAATGTAGCGATGAGGCAGGGAATAAGATCTAATATATACAGAGTAAACTTTTGTTATAAGACGTCGAGAACGCAAGTTGGATAAGGAGTACAAGAAAAATTTAAAATTTGCAAGCAATCCCTTTAGAAACTGGACTTTAATACATTTTTGATAAGAGCTATTACGTAAGGACAACTTCTGCTATGCTTACGATTATATCTTTTGTCAAAGCTAGCTCATTTGAAAATGCGTTCTATTTCATTTATCACGTTTAATATTTTATGCTAGTGCTCTCATCTTTTTAGGTTGGCTTTGACGGTGCTTCTTGTATTGAAAATGTCTATTAGCGACTGTAATCTTTTACCATTTTGCAAGCCGCTTGTTGATTTGCTACTAACGCGGCTTTATATTTACAGTTTTAGATTTAGATGCTAAGTCATTATGTTTGTTTTTTAAGTTTACTTATAGGCATAAAGTACCTACAATTATGTTCATTTACCTCTGCTACTCTATAAGGGTTTTCGATGTTTCAAACAAAGGCCAAAATACCACCACTTTTGGCTGTCGTCGCCCAAATGTCTATAATAAATAAGATAATGGCACCAACGGCCTTATTAATAAACGCATATAGCAGCTATGTAAGCGATGGTGGCTGAGCGGTAGCATGTGCGCTTTGCAATCAAATGGCACCGGGTTCTATCCTCGGCCCTGCACCAATGACTTATCTAGTAAGTTATGTGTAGTTTTCGATGCCATCGATCCGTGCCTTGGAGAGCACGTTAAGCCGTCGGTCCCGGTTATCATGAGAACATCTGTGGCAATCGTTACGGGTAGTCAGACGCCTGATAGAATCTGACGCCTGATCTAACCATGCCTGTTACTGGTCCCTTAAGGGCTGCGAGATCAGATGGCAGTCGCTCGTGTAATTCTGGTAGTTCGCCGCTACAGGTTATATTGGGAGCCGACCCCAATAACAAATGGGAAAAAGGCAAAGAGGGTGATGAATTCGATCGAGTTTGAAATGATGACGAAAAAAAGACAAAAGTTCAAGTCGCTAATCCAAAGCTTATTCATAAATAAAGCTGTAAAGCCCTATTTAAACAGGTGCGTTATTCGTACCGCTGTGGGTAGCGGTATACCGCGCGGGATTCCACCCGAGTATTTTGTATGATTTTTCGCTCAAGTTTCGCTCTAGCCGCGGAACCTCAATACAAAATACCGCGTGGGAGTCCGCGTTATTTACCACTACCGAAAGCGTTACGAATAACACGCCGGTTTGAATAGGGCTTTACGCTTCTTATGTTTTAGCACAGAACAAATTTAATAAAAGTATTTAATAACCAGATATTGGACAATAAGGGCTTATTTATTAAAAGTGTTTATTTTCTATGCAATAGGGCACAGAGTCCTATAATGTGTAATACTGTACTATTTTCAAAAAGGATTGTTCATTGGGCTTCTTTTCCTGTAGTCATAAAATGCGTAAGTTTATGATCTGACTAGACACTACTTAGTAAACGTTACAAAGTGGGTCAGCTGGGCGCACGCAACACCGTAATCAGTCACAAATCTCTCGTAATCAGATTATACATCGGTCTTGGTCTAATAGTTTGTGTTTGTTGTTTGCTGGAGTTATGTTTAGGGGCATGTTACGTTACCGCGTGACGTCACCCGCCGCATAGCAGTACAGACATCAACTGAACAATGCGCTGATGCTGCATATAGTATTTTATGTCGTTTTAGGTATAATTTGCTTTATATAAGGACTCCGGTTCCGACCTTGGAGCCGGAAGCACCTCCCTAGATTGTAGGACTATTAGATAAATAGATAGATAGAAAATGCTTTATTGCACAAGAGTAAATCAAGTACATAGGCGAACTTAATGCTAAGTAGCATTTTCTTCCAGTTAACCTAACAATATTTTTTTTTAATTAATATTAGAATAATTACATCATGTAATATTTTATATTCAAATTATAGACTAAAATAGTTATAGAATCCTAATTGGTTTCTCTTCTGCATCCTCCACCCGCAGCCTCCGTAACTGGCAAGCAAACAAGTTGTGCTATGTATGGCTGCATGTGTGTTCCGGTTTGAAGGGCATTGTAGCTAGTTAAATTAGAGAGTAAGAACTGATCTCACAGTCTAGAAGTCCTTTTAAGACTGTGTGATGTCTCAGGATGGCATGCGCAGTGCGCAGTGTCACGCGAAACTTTAATTTAGATTTCCGAGTGACACTGCAATCTGTAATGGGCGGCCGTGACGCTTAACACCAGGCGAACTAGCTCGTCACGTCATTCGTTTACATAAAAAACAAAAAAAAATGTGTTTCGAGATAGCTAGGTACACGTCTAGTCTGTACTCTACGCACCATTCAATCTGTCACGTGATTTGTTGGCTCAATCATTCAAATTGTATCGTGCGAAGGCATGTTAAAATTCCCATCCAACAAATTGAATGTAGAATCATCCAGTCTAGCATTTGACAAATAACTATTTGACGCCATAGTTACGACGTGTGAAGCGCACTCTTTGCATGTAATCATACGATCTGGAGCTCAATCGTATATAATAATGTACTCTGTGCTCACTGCCATAGAGTACCTTTTTATACTGATCACTGCTCCTAAGTCGTGCCCTTAGAGCTGAACAATTTGAAATTGAATCAACTTGGGGTTGACTCAACTTGAAATCGAATCAACTTGAAACAACGCATCTCTGCACGTTGTCATTTGACTGAATGAGTCAACAAATCGCGTGACAGATTGAATGGTGTGTAGAGCATGGTCAACGGAGGACTCAACAGATCGTGAGATAGATTGAATTGACCGATTGAATGGTGGGTAGATTAGGTACTTTTGTCCACTTCAATCCCCTGTGACAACAATCATATTTGATTTTCTGCAGGGACCTACTTTGGATATTTTCTTTACTTACATAAATTCCCGGAAAAATATTTTTTTAAGGTACGGAAACTATTTTTAGCACCAAAATTAATTCAGGAATCTTTTATCGTAGGTCCTGTAGTCCTTCTGTGCAGGCTTGATTATGCTCAATTTTTACAGTACCTAGGGTCGTACCGTGAGCTCTTAGCGCGATTCAAAACAGAGCCTACACTGGATCGCTTGTCAAAATCCCTTGATGTTAAACTGTAATCATTCTGGAAAATATTTTTTTCACCTCACTAGCTCGGAAAGGTTCTCTTTGTCATTCAAAATCTGGGCGCAAAAACGCATTTTGTTCGCTAGCGTGGAAAGTATTTTTAAAATTCGTACGTTACTATTCAATAATTTTCTCGTTAAGAATTGAGGATTTAATCACAGATCTGCCCGAATTTAACCTTCTTGTCGCCAGTCCACTGAAAACTCATTAATACAACAGACTACCTCCTAAAAGATACCATCTTTTTCTCGTTCACCAACCTCATTTTTAGAATAATCGCACTGTCCAGCACCAAAGAGTATAAAACCAATACGCTATCCAGCACGGCGACTGCATGGAAAATGGATGAAAAACACTTTTTCTTTAATTTTCCATGAATCACGTGACGAGCTAGTCGTTTATCTGATGTCAAGCGTTACCGCCACCCATAACTAAATTAATAAGCTAAAAACTAATCTTTTCTTAGCCTTTTAGCTGTTTTTCTTACATTTTCCTCCCTGTAGTGAGGTGAAAAGTTGTGTGTTGCACTCGGCAGCAAAGTTTTTCTGCGTCTCGTACCTTTGAAACCTTCGCTTGCTCAGGTTTCAATTGAAGTACTCGCACTAAAAACCAACTTTGCAGCCTAGTATAACAAATAACTATTTTTATTCTTATTCTTAATTCACTGTCGTATAATATAGTACGTTATATCTGGCATGTCCATTTTAAATACAACATTAAAATTCTTAAATAATTAGGTAGGCATAAAAATAATATTAGATTTTAAATTTTCATGGTTTGAGATTACATGGTAAATATCCACTTACCAACAACATTTGAGAGATAAGTAGTTACAAATAATAATTATTATGTCTAAGTACGTAACAGATTTTTATGCAGTTTCATAAATAAATATTCCTGCTTTTACATTCTTCTAAAGGACTATCGAGCAAAACACATCACCATTGAATAGAAACTAGGGCTGCATGGTAATTACCTATTCCGAGCTCTTTAGAAATTTCAGTCTCCCGGGCTTGGCCTATTCAATAAATCTAATAATGGATAACGTAACTGTAGTTCTGAGTTGGCTCTCAGTAAAGCCCAGAAGGTTATGGCCTAGTAATGTTGAAATTTACACGTTCTCTCTAAATTGGTAATTAAATTTTGATTTTCCAATTCTCGGAACAATTTCCTTCAAATTCTAATCACACGATTGTGATTTACTACGAACTATACTCTTAGGCTACGACCACACTACCTCCTAACCCCACCTACCCACCTAGGGGGTTCACGTCTATTCCTTTTTACCAACTGCAGTAGTTATAACATTAAATTACTGCATCAGTGCCCGTCTGCACAAAAGTTTAACAGATCTTACGTTTGCACTTACGCGTTATCTCGGGACGTACCCAAATGTGTTGCAGTAGATATGCCATAGAGAAATAAGTGCTAACTTAGGAGCTGGCAACCTTTAGTGCAGACGGGAATAATAAGATAGGTGCCTGCCATTAAAAATGAACAAGTAAATGTAAGTACATAAAAATTAATGCAATACAACAGAGCTTCCCCACAGTTACGATGAAAACGCGTGATTGTGACGTCACATGCCAAAGAGATACCTATCTTCAGCAGTGGACGTCTTCAGGCTGATGATGATGATGATGATGATGATGGACCATACACTGACGTCACTGCATGCCTAGGTCTTAAATAATTTTAAATTAATAAAAAAATAATTGTGGGCAATTCACACTGCGCTATCTAGTCCCAAACTAAGCAAAGCTTGTACTATGGGAACCAGATAACCGACACAACTGAGAAACTTTTTATTTTATAAATACATACATCTAACTATTGCCATATCAGTGTGGTCGCAGCATAAGAACAATTTGCGAAATAGAGAGAGTCTATTCTCTCTAGCCGCAGTGTCGATATGATTTTATTGTGTGCACACAGCTGTAACCTTCGGTTTTGTCTCAAATAACACTCAATATAAGATTCACGGAGATACGAAATTGAATTGTTCTTCGAATAAACTCACGCTGCATTGTTTTATAAACAAAATTGTTATCTAGAAATATCCATGGTTCATCTTTGACGATATTAAGGGGCTTTCAAATACTTTAATAACAACTGAAAGTTTATACTTCGGTATTTATTGAATCAAAGCGGAAAATCGGAATTATTAAAAATGTTCTCAAGAATTTCTGAGTTGAACTGATTGATGTTTATTTTATTAAGGGGGAAATAATTATTATGATACCATATTCAGTACAAAATAAAATATCTACTGTTTATTGTTTTGTTTTTGGAGGTTCTCGAGTGACGACCATGAACCGGAAGACGCAGCGTAGACCTGCCCTCTACTAAGTGGACCGACGATCTAAACGCGGGAAGCCGATAGATGCAGTCACTCAAAATGGCGCTCTGTTGGGTCTGTCATCTCAAAGCAAAGATCAAAATAAAGGTGTCATGGTACAATGAGAAATGGAGTGACAAAATCTAAAATCAGTAAAATCATCAACGGAAATGTCCCCTGTCTCCTCTATATTGTATCCACTGCAAAAGGCAGCGGGCGCTTTGAAGTGAATCCTTTTGAAATCGCCGCTGGTTCTCAGGAGTAGGAAATTAAACGGAGTGAAAATGTTTATCTTACTCTTTGTCACGATAATTTTGATAGCATAGTTTACTATTTATGTATGTCTTTATTAACGGGAAAATTGCCTTTATTACTCAAGCTAACTACTACAATAATAAAAACTAAACTAAACTAAACTAAACTAAGCTAAACTAAACTAAACTATCTACACAATCTACTACAAAGAACACTTATGGACTGTATAATAGCCGCGATGGCCTATAGACAGTCCAAGTGCTCCAGCCCACTACCGGTAGGTAGCCTACCCAACATGCTGGCCGCATTGCCACGTTGAATTGCAATGCTGATGCGTTGGGCCAAATAAGTGCCAGCATTTTCGTCACGCGTCGCATCGACCAGGCGCTCTGAGAGACTTTGGAAAACGCGATGAGCTCCCGGTCCCCACGGACCCAGGGTCTCAACACCAAACGGCTCAAATATGTAACCGCTACCGAGGTTACTATATTTGCGCCGTTTTAGCTGCTCAGCAGAATTAGCCGCGGCGCCGGCCCTAACGTGTGTCTCGGGAAGGTGTGACGGCGCCATAGTATCGACGCAAGTAGCGTCCCACACTAAAGGCCGCCACATCTTCCAGGGAACCAGAGTCATTCCGTCGGGTCTTTTACCATCGTCACGCATGAGACCATGTATGTCTTGGAAAATTATATTTG
Organism: Ennomos quercinarius; assembly: GCA_910589525.2. Lineage (NCBI taxonomy): Eukaryota > Metazoa > Arthropoda > Insecta > Lepidoptera > Geometridae > Ennomos > Ennomos quercinarius. The sequence goes on from OU342510.1 coordinate 8,510,547, forward strand.
GTCTAAGTTTACAAACTATGTAATAATTTCCACAGCTCTAAATGCGTTTCATGCCTAATCAAACTTAGTATATGGTACAGGTATATTACGGGTATACGGATAACATTGTAGTTTTCGTTACTACTGCTGTGGTAAGTAAATACATTTTTTATGGTAATGAATGACGTAACGAGTTAGTCGTTCTCCTGATGTTAAGCGTCACGGCTGCCCATAACAGATTGCAGTATCACTCGGAACTCTAAATTAATATGTTTTTGCGTGTCGCACTGCACACGTCATCATAAAGTCTCATTTGCCCAGTAATTTCACTAGCTACAATGCCCTTCAAACCGGTACACACTACTGCTTGGCGGGAGAATAACTGGCAAAGCGGTGGGAAAATACGTTTATTTAAATTTGTTGTATTTTATTTTATTTTATGGAAATTTCTGCTGTTGTCTAAGCTTTTCAGATACCAGTTTGTAAAATATTTGAATTCTATTTCAATAGAACCAAATAATTTTATCGTGAATTTGGTTTGAACTATTGACCACAAGTCCGTGTACTCCAAAGCTAATAACAAACCTTATTTTGCTAGTGTGGTTAGAGGGTAGGGGCTTTAATTTTAAGAAGCTACACTCGACACTATTACTTTAGCATTAAAGCTTAGTGCTAAAGTAATAGTGTCGAGTGTAGCTTGTAAAATTGCAAAGGGCTGTGAGTAAAGAGCGGAAGGCATCGCTAATTCATGTTACATTTTCAACTCAGTGCGTTATTTTAAAGGTCAATGGTTTTAAATTTCTTAAGACTGGAAGAGCACATAAAACGCAGGCTTCTAGATAGAGAGAATATTTCTCACTTTGTATCAGTTAAACTTCAGCCACACCAGCGCGTCGGCAAAGCGGCAGCATCAACTTCTTCTTCTTCTCGTGTAGGCAAGTGGTTAACCCTGGTGTCAGAATTTTTAGGCCGTCCAAAGGCTTCTGACTTGGCTTAACGACTGTTATCTTAAGACAACAGCCGGGTCCGACGGCTTAACGTGCCTTCCGAAGCACGGTAGCGCTCCGTTGTAAATACCACTTTTTGCTGTAGCGGTCACCCATCATAGTAGTGACTGCAGCGAATGTCGCTTAACTTTACCGATCGGTTAGAAACGGCTAGTCGTGCTTCGCTATGAGCGCTACAACAACATGAAACTATGCGGTATATATGACGCCGTCTTTTTGTAAGAACCGTTTATTTATAAAAAAAACGCGGTTATTTATATACTGTCGATTTGTTGCAAACGGGCAATGTGTCTTACAATAAAAAGGTTGATTTTTCGGTTATATATAATTAATCGGTATCACTTCGTTTTTATTGTATTATGTACTTGTAGTGTGGTCAAAACTAGCCTAACCAGGTAGAGTAATTATTTGCGCTAGTATAGCCACTAAGCCGATCACCAAACCAAAACAGTCAAAGACACGGCTCGGTTCATTTACGAGGAAATACATCTCTAGCATTTATGTTTCATACTAGGCCCGCTTACTCAGAAAATGTCACATACGATTAGTTATGAGTCAAGCAACTAAACGAAAGAAAGTAGGTATGCCTATTTTAACAAAGAAATGAACCACTTTTCAACCCTGGTTTCAAAGAGAAAACCAGCTAATGTTTTTTTTTTTAATTTACTATGGACCTCAGGGAAACAAAGTTTTCAATAGAACCATTATAATCCGACTCAAGTTACATTCAAAGAGAATATAACCGCTTACGCGTTACATTCTTCAAGTCCCTTTGTAATGTCAATAAAAATATTTAACAAGCTCCCTGACGTATACAAAAATCATAAAACAAACATTCAGTTTACAAAAAACGTAAAAGATTCTTTAATCAGTAAGTGTTACTTATTCAATCCAGGATTATCGCAATGACAAATTTTAATGCAATAAATAAATAAATCCTTGTATGTAATGAATTTATGACAAATAATTATAATTATGCCGAATATTTTGATAATTAGGTTTAGTTAAGTACTTATTAATGTCTTCCTCTCCTCTCATAATATTGTTGTGCCCAACAGGGCCCTCTGGCTCACACGCGAAAAGATTTGTCCGCATGGCGGCCGCGCCGCGGACAATTTTTTTCGCGGCGGCGAAATAAAATGGTTTATATTCAAATATTGTAGAATGTTGCTATTTTTTGATGAATTATTAATAAAAATGATATATCTGTGTTTTATTTTTAATTTTAAGTTATTTTTCATATTCAATCGATTTATTGGAATACTTCATAGAAAAAAAATATTTGCCGAAAATATATAGGGATCCTATACCGTCATCTTTTGTAACATTGTGGAATGCAATAAACATTTGAATTTGAATTTGAATCAAAATAAGATATGGTTAAAGGTATAGTTGGTTATGGTTTATGGTTGATATTCCTTCGATTCGCACAAAGCAGTTTGACTCCACATTTATAATCCGAGCAGCGAAGAAATGGAACACTTTACCCGCTTTTTGTTTCCCGATAAGTACAATCTGGAGCTCTTCAAGTCACCAGTGAATAGGTATCTTCTAGGCAAGCATGTACCATAGTAGACCGCGTCGTCACTTCCCATCAGGTGGCATTGCGGGCAAATGCGGTCCTATTTAGTTTAAAAAAATAGGGTAAAATATCCCACTAGATCTACTGGATCTGGGCAAATCTATATTGAATCAGTAATTATTCCCATTTGATATTTAATAAAGCTTACCTGATTAAACTAATTAATATCAACTAACCTGCTATTGGTAGAGTTCACAGACGTGTTTGACCGACTGCGGCGATTACAGATAGAGTCTCCGCAGTTGACGACGCCTCCTTTGTTCGTGATGCTGAAGGTCCGGAGACGGTAGAGATCGTCCGACGCGCGAGGGTTGTACGGCTTCTCAGGAAGTGAACACACGCGTGGTCTTGAGTGTTCCACCACTGGCAGTGAGAAAATATTATCCTATTAATATAATATTTTTAACTGAATATATAAGAGAGAATAATTTTTACCAAGTGATACTGCAATCTGTCATGGGCAGCCGTGACGCTTAAGGCGAGACTGGCCCAAAAACGCCCTTGTTTGAATCGTCTTTTCTCTGAGATAAACCACACTTTTAGATATGAAAAAAATATATGTTATTCTTAAGGATGTCTTCAAGTTAAATGATCATACTTATACATAAAAGGAATAACTTCACTCGATCGAAAAAAAATCCAAAGTTACCTCTATCTTAGATTTTTTGAAATGACTTTTCGACTTGTTTTAAACGAATCGTATTATTTAAATATATTTTAATGAATCATGTATTGATCAAAAAATTTAAATGATCAATAAAAATGTTAAAAAGTTAATACGGTAATTTTATATGAATATTATATCTTGAATTCATGGCATCCGAGCTCATTTTCGGGGCCGCCAGTCCGCTCGCAGAGCCCGTCGACGCCGGACGTGTGCCAAATTTTTGCGCTCCACGACGCGAAGCTACACTGGCCGTGAATTTTAATAAAATGGGTAACAAATATAATAAAAGAAAAAAAAACTGCTCAAGACCTTTTACCTATTTTTGTTTTTTATTGTTTTATTTTCATGATGTATGTTAGGAATGTAATGTTGTGTGATGTCCTGAATAAATGTATTTTCTTTCTTTCTAAGTTATGCATTAGGAAAATCGGTAGTTACCATGTAATTTACCTATGCTTTCTAATTATCATTATGCTCACCGTCATGGACAGTTTCTTGCCCTACGCCTCAATACACACGCCTTACTCAATCATACAATCCACACTTGTGTTATTTTTTTGTGCACAAATTCATGTCACGAATCGAACCCATCTCTTCCGGGTTATGAGCCGACCTGCTAAACCCCCACATCACAGAGGCTGTGAATAATCATCATACTCATTTATTTATCTCATACACAAGCAGTTATGTTTGCTTCATAGTATACATTGCGTATACATGGTGTCAAGCAGCACACCGCGGGGAGCCAATGGATGCAGGAGGCGAGCAGCCGCTCAAAGTGGTGCTCTTTGGGGAGGCCTATGTTCAGCAGTGGACGTCTTCAGGCTGATGATGATGATGCTTATGATGATGATGATGATTCTGCTGCTGCTGATGATGATGATGATGATGATGATACATGGTGCTAGATAATACGTAACTGGCATGCGCAAGTACGGGCAGGTATGAATCAGTGTTACCAGTTGAGCGGCTGGTGTGAGAAAAAGTGGGCAGGTGTGGGCAATTATGGAAACGTGTTAGCAGGCAGGGGCTAGCAGGCAGCTTGTGTGAGCAAATGTCGATAGGCGTGGGCAAGTGTGCAAAACCTATGGGCAGGTGAGCGGGTGGTGTGGCAAAAAATAGGCGGGTTGGGTAAGTGAAAGAAAGCTATGGGGTAGGGGCTTGATCCCATCCTCCCCGGTGGCGCTGCCCCGTTACCGGGGTCGATGGGAAAAAAAGGGAAAAAAAAGTGCCATCCTCCCCCGGAGCCTCAACAACGGCGCTCATGGGGGCCGATGGAACATAAAAATTGTCATCTGCCCCGTTATAGTCGGATCAATGAATTCATCTCGGTGACAGCAGCGCAGATGGGAATAATAGTCTCATCCCCACCCCAGTACGGCCAGTGCTGGTGCTTTTAATGGGGAGGGTTACACAAATCAGTTTCATCAAGTCCAGCATTGAAGGTAGGGTACCATAATATTTAAGAGGTAAGAGGTATGTGGGTGGTGCTCGACCAAATGTCATAGAGGATGAAAGGGGCTGTCAGATCGTTGTCATGAAAATCCAAGATGCGAGGCGGATTCAAAATGGCGGCCATTTTGAAAGTTAGTCCGATCAGGGTGATTTTTCGCATGAGGGGGTTTTCGGGGCCGCAGATTCGAAATTTGAAAAAAAATTTGGATTCTGCCATTTTTAAAGATGGCTGCCATACAATTTTTTTTTTCCATTTTTGACGCATTGTTTCTCGATACCAATGGAAAATTTTGAATGTCTTTGTTGACTTTTGTGTCCAGGTGACAGAGGTGTCTTCAAAAAAATTCGCGACCTGGTCTTCCGACCTTCGGTCACTCGGACAGTCAACGGCCTGGCCAAACCATATGAGATAGGTCATGTGCGTTTTAAGGAATGTCATAGCAAACCCTGGGATGATTTTGGTGATGTCAAAAAAAATTCAAAATAGCGGAAAAAAAAATCCGCCATACAAATTTTAACCGTAAATGACGGCGAAACTATGACACTTTAGTATTAAGAGCTGGAACTAATATTGTTTGAAAGCCAGAGAGGACGAATGGCAAAAATTTTTTTTTTCAAAATGGCGTAAATTTTGGTCGCGGCGGGAAAAAAAGTTTCACCGATCCGGATGAAAATCGATATCTGGGGGTCCCCAAGGATGCTGATCAACATTCTGAAATCAAATTTTAACATGTGTCAACTTTCAATGGGGCTGTCATACAAAGGTACTTTTATGGAAATATCAGTTTTCCTTTTTTACGCCTCCAATACGAGCGTTTAAGGAAAATCGTTCCTGGGGATCGAGTATAGATGCTATAAGGGTCAAAATGCAATATCAGCAAAACCGATTTTTTTCAAGATGGCGGCTGTAGACATACCGACTCATAGCAAAAGTTGTCCGATCCGAATGAAAATCGATATCTGAAAATCTCACGGTACACTTGGTAGGAAAGTGTAAAAACTTTTTTGATTCCGCCATTTTGAAAAATTGCGAACATTCAATTTCACTTTTTAAGGATTTTTAATTTGCAATTAACGCCGAAACTATAAGACTTTTGTGAGGAGGGTTTGTTCTAATATTGTACAGTTTTGAGAGGGGCACACAGTGAAAAAGTACTTTTTTCAAAACGGCGGTCTATTGGTCCGCGTCTGAAAGTAAAGGTGCTCTGGTCGGGATATAAATCGATATCTGGGGGTCCCAAAGGATGCTGATCAACATAGTTTGGTCAAATTTTGACATCTTTCATTTCTTAATATGGGCGCCGTATATACATACTGTTATCGAAATTGCTGTTTTCCGATTTATTGCCTATGGTACTACAGTTTCGGGCTGAGATAGTTGTAATTTTGACAGATGTCAGTGTGACAGATGTCAAACGTCGAATTCATCGATCCGACTATAACGGGGCAGATGACCCTTTTTCTATTCCATCGGCCCCGGTGAGCGCTATTGTTAAGGCTGCCAGGAAGGATGACACTTTTATTCCCATCGACTCCGGTAAGGGGGCAGCGCCACCAGGGAGGATGGAACCAAGCCGGACTTGGTACGTATTACAATAATAATAACAACCAATATAATATTATTATATATATATATATACACGGTGACATTTAATTGGTTCTTTTCCTTAAATGTACGTACTCAGTCCATGCTATAGAACGCTCCTATATAACTAAAACTATGGATTTAAAACTTAAATCTAGGTATTATCAAATTACTGCGAATTCAAATTCTAAAGAAAAGCCCTGCGACATTGAACAAAGGCACGGAATAGATAATAGTACAACGTAATAAAACGCCCGACCGAATACTGGTTCAAACAGCGACCGCCGCGCCGGCGCCGCCCGCGGTGACCAATAGCACAAAAAGATACCCCGCCCCTTTCTTTTGTGCAGCGGATATGCGCGCGGGCCGCTTCCGAAAACAAGTACCAGTCTACCAGAAAATAGGTCAGTCGGTCAAAAACTTCCAGGGGCAAAACTTGTGTCCCGTTTACGCGCGCGCATCGCGATTTTGGACAATGGATTGACATTACAGTTATTCAAATGTTGGGTGGTTGGACATGGTGCGTTTTTATACGCTGTCAAGCTACAACTTAGCAGAGGCTAGGTGGATGTACGCACAGCCACAGCACTTGGACACTTTACGAGCACATGGCATCAGGGATCCACAAGTTCCTAACGTACCCTTTTGTTCGTAGCTGATTTTCTTAGTAGGTAAGTAATTCTGACGGTCCTAAGCCCGATAAAGTATGAAGGGAAAATTGGGAGTCTTTTTTAGCAAAGATAAGAGATAAGCCGCACTTGCGTTGTTTTTTGTCTGTGTGAGAGCGGGACGGGTAGCGCAGGTGTTTTTGTTTTATTACCTACCTACGAAACATTTACAAAGCGCTCAGCAGCCGGTGCCCGTGGTGTGTGTAGCGTTAAATAGACATTTCGGCTGATATCCAGTTATGTAAAAAGGCATTAATTTTTTATTTTATTTTTTAATTGCACCTTGTACGATTATTCTATAGCATGGGCTGAGTACATACATTTAAGGAAAAGAACCAATTAAATGTCACCGTGTATATAATATAGTTTAGTAATCTGATTACTAAACTGGGTGATGTCTTAGGGTCAATTCAGATAGAGCTGCAAAATGCTCGAGCAGTTTTTAAGTGCTATTGGAATATCAACCTTATTTCATGTAGACAAAACTGAAAATAGTATGCAACATTAAAATCTTACCTATTTTAATGCTGCATACTATTTTCAGCTTTGTCTAAATAGATTAAGGTTGATATTCATATAGCACTTAAAAACTGCTCGAGCATTTTGCTGCTCTGTCTGAATTGAGCCTTAGGATGACGTGCGCAGTGCAGTGTCACGCGAAACTTTATTGTTGTAAAAGTTCCGAGTGACACTGCAACTGTTATGGGCGGCCGTGTCACTTAACATCAGGTGAACGACTAGCTCGTCACGTCATTCAATCACATAAAAAAAAAACAAAAATAGCAATAAAAACACGGTTGTACACCTCATTGCATTTGTTATAATAATAATGGTAGGTTCACATTTATCATATATCAATCCAGAACATAAGCTAACTCTATCCTAAATAACAAAGCGGCTTGATCTCCGCTACTGAGTTACATAACGTGGCTGACGCGGGCGAAAGAAGTGCGCGCGGCGCGCGGCGCGGCGCATTGCACACAGCTTTTGGGTCGCGTAAATGAATACGTCGTGCCGTCAAATAGTGCGGCTTAAGGTAGCGTAAAATACCTAAAGTTCCCGAAAAGGCTCGCCTTAATATCAGGCGAACGACTACATCGTCCCTCATTTACATAAAAAAAACTATTTTGACATAAAATAGTGCTGAGGATTCATATTGCATGATTGATTACTTTAACTGCGATTTATTTCAAAGTGTAACAGCAATTCCAGTATTTTCTTATAAAGAAAACTTCAGTGACTTCCGCGTAGAACACCATTGGAATATTTTATAAAAACAGAAATAACAGCAAGTTTCATGTACCTATGCAGTTCAACTTATTCGCCCTAAACCATTGATTTTCGTGTGACTTTTATAATTTTTACACCAAAAATTTAAAAAAAAAATCCGGCCAAGTGTAATTCGGACTCGCACACGAAGGGTTTCGTACCATTATCTATCAAAACGAGCAAAAAAAATGCCGTTTGTTGTATAGGAGCCCCCTTAAATATATATTTAATTCTGTTTTTTAGTATTTGTTGTTATAGCGGCAACAGAAATACATCATCTGTGAAAATTTTAACTGTCTAACTATCACGATTCATGAGATACAGCCTGGTGACAGACAGACAGACCGACAAACAGACATACGGATGGACAGCGGAGCCTTAGTAATAGGGTCCGTTTTACCCTTTGGGTACGAAACCCTAAAACCCAACTAAAAACACTCCTGGGGGCGTACCGTGAGCTCTTAGCGCGATTCAAAACAGAGCCTATACTGGCTCGCTTGTCAAAATTCCCATACAAAAAAAACAAAGCGATCCAATATAGGCTCAGTTTTGAATCGCGCTAAGAGCTCACGGTACGCCCCCTGGTCACATTTAAAACAAAAAAAAAACAAAACGTTTATCTGTTTGGGAGATACGATACCACATACAGACAAACAGACACGCTAACTGATAATACCCCACTGGTTGCGTCGAGGATTAAATATAGTTGGTAACTTGCTAATTCAATCACTGGCTATCTGGTACAAACCCAGCGGGGTTTGTACCAGATAGCCAGTGATTGCTCAGATATTATAAATACCTCAGCCCTACCGACAACGTCTTTTTAAACGCTAGTTTTAGAGAATCATTAAAATAAGCTTTAAATAAATAGAGCATTACTTTTAAGAACTTCAAAGACTCTTCTAATGATACTTTACTCCTTCATAATTATAAAAAATCTTCCTTTCGCAAAACACTCAGATAATTGTAAACAAGAACTATTTATATTTGCTCCAACTTCTTATTTCCCAAGATAATGTTAAGCTTTGAAACATTTTCTAGTAATTTATAAAACTAGGACTACCTTCTTGCCGAGAAAGCTCGTCTAGCTGATGAGAAAAGTTCGTTAAACAAGGGAGTTGCGATATTAAAAATAACTACCTTTTTTAAAATGTAAACGAATAATGCGACGAGCTAGTCTTTTGCCTGGTGTTAAGCGACACGGCCGCTCTTAACAGATTGCAGTGACACTCGGTACTCTAAACTAAAGTTTCGCGTGACACTGCACACTGCGCACGCCATCCTGAGACATCACACAGTCTATAAAAGTTTTCTAGACTGTGAGATCAGTTCATAAAGTCTCATTTGCCCTGTAGTTTCTCTAGCTACAATGCCCTCCAAACCAGAACACAGTAGTGCTTGCACACTACTGCTTGGCGGCAGAATAACTGGCAAAGCGGTGGTACCTACCTAGGCGAACTTTGCAGAAAAGTCCTACCACCTAGTAATCTTTATAATTAGATAGCAAAATTTTCCAGGCTTTTGTGACTGCATTTTATTATACTCAAGCTTCAAAATGAGCTGCAAGATCAAAGAACCTGAAGAATAAAAATAATAAAAAAGAATAATCAAACAAAAATCTCGAGAGGCTCTCACTAGACGGTTTTATCTAGGGTTGGATTCAGAAGGCAGTACTCCTAACCTAACCTAGCCACCGGAGTTTAATCTTGCCCCGAAAATATTGAAAATTAGGCTCAAATTATTTGTAAAAAATCAATACAAATTATTGAATTAAGTGGCACTGATAAAAGTGTCCATAATTAAAGTACAATATTTACTGGACATTACAGCCTTCCGAGTAAAAGAACTCATTGCAAAATCAACCCTATTCTACTTAAAATTTTCAGGAGAAAGTACAAAGCACTTAACCAAAAATAGCGAGCGAAAACAAAATAATTCACCTTTTAGAAGAGAGCAAGGTCCTGAATAATTAATCCGCCATCAATGTCTAGGCCGTATCAATTTACAATACAGTTACCATAACAATTACTTCTCCGAACGAATATTCTATTCTCGTCTTTATTACCAAGACCCAAAATTGAAAGTCCGAAGTACCTTAGCCAGACATCGATATTGGATTAATCGATCAGGCGTCAAGATACAACATTCAGTAAAAGGTAGACGTACCTGGCAACTCGAGAAAATTAGACGTTCTCCTCTGCCGGCCACGCATCGTATTCTGGAAGTTTAATGGCCCGATATCTTCCACCGAATCACAATTAGACATAGTTGACTCCCGAGAACCTCTTCTACTCGCTAAATAAGCTAGACCGCCTTTCATGGACCCTCGACGCATGGGAGAGCATGGTCTACTAATGCTTGTTGAACGCGTTTGAGGAGTATCTTCAGTTAGATCGGTCAAATCGGATGTAGACTTGCGACAGATCTTGGAGGAAGTTGTAGTAGCCTCATCGTCAGCGTCATTGAGAACGGCCGATGGAGTTGCAGGCATTGCGTCTGTTGAATCATCAGTATGACTGGACACGATGCTTGGAGATGTGGCAAGACGAGGTGAGCTTACTGTGGAAGTGGAACCGTAAACTTTTCGAGTGCGATTCGGGGAAACGTATCCAGGATTCGTATGGATATGGACCGGTGGAGGCTTTGGTGACCGGGACTTCTCCCGTCGATTGTGCTTGAGAGATGTTGAGTAGTGCAGACCTTGGGGCTGACCTCGATCATAGCAGGGGCTCGAGCGTCCTGAAGGTGATTTTTGAGGAAAATTAAAGTGCCTTGGACTCATTGGACTTCTATGCCCATGCGCGATGGGAGACTTAGGGGGGTAACTGCATCCAGATTGGGGAGTGTAGTAACCAGAGGACGATGTGCTGGATGTAATGGAAGGACTTTTTTGGGGGAACACGAAATGACGGGGGCTTTTAGGGGTGTGTGGTTTGGGGGATACGGGTGGATATCCACCAGGGCTGTTCACTGCCATCGTGGAGTCACTGTATCACCATCTTACTTTATTTACCTGGAAAGAAAGAGAAAACGTATTAAAACTGGAGATCTGTTTCTTAATGGAAAAAACAGACCTAAATATAAAGAGATTTTAACACAAAATGGTTCTAATGAATAGGTTATCTTTCAAGGTATCAGATTAACAGTCCCGGTCCAGTAACCTTGCAGGATACTTTGTCTTTTCAAGTTGATAATAGCGTAACAGTGATTATATGACCAGTTGTTCGAAACGCTTGTTTAATGACACAACATGACTTCATTATTGAATGTCACTCACTGTTTGCTTCCAGCAATAAGCAAAGGATATATCTAGTACCAGCCAATATCAACCTTATTGCTATAGATTAAAGTAGCATTCACATTGCCTTCTACTTAGCTTTATCGCGAAGTGACGTGCAAAATTGGTCTTTATTGCTTCGAGATAGTGGTGGTTAGGTGACTCGTGTACGTTTAACGTACCGTATAATGATTGTTCACACATGAAGGCAGGCTGTCAAACCTATATTAATAGATTCTAAATAGCCTCGTAAATATCTGCCTAAAAATAACGGCTTTCATAAAATCTATAGCTTAGATAAAATGTGGGATTAACGATAGAAGCTTTATAGAAAAGTTGTCCGTATTAGGTCGTCGGATTAATATTGGACGATGTTAGATTGAGATATTGACGGTTCTGAATATTATAAGCCCTGTAGTTTAACGTCCTTACCTAATATTGTGTATAGGAAGCTGTATCAGAATAACAGTTATTTTGTGTTTTGTTTCTCTCTGTCTTAAATTATATTATATATTAAAGCAGTTTTTGTGGCCTGTCTATCTGTCTGTAAATATTTTGATGCCATTTGCTGTTATGCATTTTTGCAGTTCTATGCAGGCTTCGTTTGTTTAAACCGGGCTTTCCAAAAAGGAGTACGGTGAGAGCTTCTGCACTGGAGTTTGGCCGGAGTTAACTGGCGGGTTGATTAGAAGACATCATATTTGTAAAAAGGAAATAGAAGTAAGGAAGAAGGCCGAAGGAAGAGATGTAGAGAAATGATAGTAGAAAAAGGGAAAATAGAGTGGGATAATGGAAAGGTTTGGTTAGCACTGGTGGTAGACATAATTGTTTTTCCCCTAAGCTGTTTTACTCCACTTGAGAAGTAAGCAAGTATGAAGAATGTGACATAAATCGGGGAAAGACAATTTTGTCTACCGTCCATGCTAACCCAGCTGGGGGAACCCTGCCAAGCCGGGATGGGTGGATCAACTTTGCTCGTCTTGTTCCAAAATCTACGAATTTCATTGTTAAGTTTGTTACAAAGTTACTTTAACAAACAAACTAAACCAAAACTTGTGTAAGGATGTGTGTGATTTCTGGCACGATTTCGACTCAATGAATGTTATACAAGTTGTAGAAAGCAAAGATCAAAGCAATCGGCGCCTATTCAACGGATCGTGGAGGCGTATATACTGACGTAATCACAAATGTGTAAACACACAATAAAATAGTAGGTACTGTAAAAGAACCCTCTATTAACCTAATTATAATACATTAATAAATTACCCGAATCACCGAATATTCTAAATTAATCATACGTTAAAAGGTTATCAAAGTTTGTTGGATATTTTAGACTACCTATTTTAATATTTATGGCCTTGTGAATCGTCTCCTACAAATGGTAGAACCGTACGTTGTGATAATGTAGTAATCCAAATCCTTTTAAAGTAATGAAACAATACCTAACTAACATCTAACCTATTCAATAATATTAATTAATTTAAAATATCCATCTTCCTACAAATAATTGCTATTTAATCCCCTGATGAACACTATTCCTATACTCTGAGTAACCGAACTGAAATATCCACATAAAATCATATTATGCACCAATCAATATATTTCCTACTATATTTTCGAAAGGTTTCAATTGTAGGAATGAATAAATTTTTCCTGCAAAAAATTGAACATTATAGTTCCTAGTCATAAACAAAACTGAAAGTAAATTAAAGCTTCATGACGAACGTATGTTGAAATTAACAAGACAAGAAAGTGAAACATAGGTAAAACGTAAGTAAGTATATTGCTAACTGAGTTTGAGTTTGTTATATAGCAAAGTCATAGTAAACTCTATTTGTTTATCATAACTCTGGCATAGGAGCCCCACCACCGCTCCAATGCTGTGGGTCTCGACTACCTGGCTGGTTAACCCTCCACTATTTAGTGCTTGAAATTTCCCACACGGAGGTACCGTGTGTGAAATTCCCCCACACTAAGAGAAATTTGATTTTACTAAATTTTGTTCTATTTATCCCAAGTCAGTACGTCAGGTACCCCATCTACCTATTCTTATCTACTTATCTAGTTTGGACTCCAAAAGATGCAAGGGGCAAGAGGATATTATTTTTTCCAAATCCTAACAAAATAGACATCACCTTAGTTCATTGTGAGTCTATCTAATACGTACTACATTCGGTATATGACAGACTCTAAAAATAGCTCAAACTTTTAAATCTCCTAGCTTCCGTCTAAAGATTATCAACATTATCGTAGATTCTATATCAACAGCATGCAGTGGAATAAACAGTAGTATTTATTTAACTATAAATATTTATTCGAATTCAATGATCTGCTTAGTGATATTCAGGTTGTCTCTATTTTCCAGAACTTGTTTCATTATTATGAAATATGATAAGAATATGTTTGCTGCAAGTAATATAATAGATTATTAATGCTATTTCCTAACAACAAGATATTCTCATTCGAATCTTTAAATTAGCTACCCCTATCCGTTTGGTAAGGAGATCACTAACAGGTACTGCTGTGCTTGACCCAAGACACGAAGGACAATTTCTTATCACTAGTACATTAAATGTTTTTATAGATTCAATCAAACGAACCCAAACCTGAATTCCACTAAATTGATCTATGGTCATTTATTTGAAACAAACACGAACAACCCTAAACTATGAATAAATTCCCGGTAGTTATTTAACTATCGTACAAGCATTACATATTTCGTACTAGAGTGAAACTCAATTACGATTTTATTTAAGTTACTCGCGAACGAATTCAAAACAGAGAATAAATTCCCAATAGATATCTAAGTAAAAAAAATAAATTCCCAGTCGTTACTAATTCCCGGTAGTTCCTTAACTATCGTTCAAGCATTACCTATTTTGCAACTAGAATCAAAACGTTCGTTTCCTTGCAGGAATATGATCCTTCCAACTCTCCTAAGTAAAATTCCGCCTAGAATCCGCTAAGAAATTACCTATCTATTTATGCTGAATTTGTACATCAGAATTAGGCACAGAATAATATTTTCTCAGTAGTGTTATGACTTGTTTATGCGAAATTTGTATCAGCGTTTACTATCACCGCGTAGGAATATAACCTTCCCATATCCTCCGTAGAACAACGCAAAACCAGCTATAGAAATACCTTCCTATACCACAGAATAGATATATAGTACAACGTACTTTTATTACAAAATAGATTTATAGAATTACGTATTCGTACTAATATGATCCGCAACATTAACGACAATAATTTTTCAGTTGAGACTAGGTCATGAAAACTAATGTGATGAATCGTATTCAAACACATTCCCCTTTTTATCTCTACTGTAGTTTCACAAAAGCTTGTGCCAGCTATAGAAAATACCTACTTATACCTTTGCAGCGTTGCTCTCTGTACATTAAAACCTTTTGTAATCATCGAGACTTCCGTCAAAAGCAGGGTCCAAGATAAACTTGCCCTACAATAAACACCCACAGCTTCAACCTACGAGAAAACTTGAATTATATTTTTATAATTTTGATGGGTAAGTTACGCTGGGATGTAATGGGATTGTCTGAAGTCCGAAGACAGGGACAGGACACGATAATCCTAAATTCCGGTAACTTATTCTTCTACCGGGAGGGAGACCAACTCTCCCAAGGAGGTGTCGGGTTTCTCGTCCGCAAGTCTCTCGTCAACAACGTGGTCAAAGTCGACAGTGTGTCGGCCAGGGTAGCGTACCTGGTACTCCGAATAACCAAACGGTATTCGTTGAAGGTTATACAGGTATACGCGCCGACGTCGGCACACTCAGACGATGAAGTAGAAGCTATGTATGAGGACATATCCGAAGCCATGCATACTTCCGAAACATACTTCACCGTTGTGATGGGAGACTTCAATGCGAAGTTGGGCACAAGGAATAGCGATGAGCTGAGAGTGGGGCCATTTGGATACGGGCAGCGGAACCCTCGAGGACAGAGGCTGGCTGACTTCATGGAGAAGGAGGAACTCTTTATGATGAACTCCTTCTACGAGAAGCGGCCATCCAGGAAGTGGACGTGGATAAGTCCCGACGGTTCCACTAAAAATGAGATAGACTTCATCATGACGACCAAGAAGCACATATTCGATGATGTCTCTGTGATCAGCAAGGTGAAAACCGGTAGCGATCACCGTATTGTTAGAGGCACATTGAATATCAATGTTAAGCTCGAAAGGTCACGTCTGGTGAAGTCTACGCTCCGTCCAAATCCTGTCCAAATCCAAAACCCCGAAGGCTTTCAGCTGGAACTCCAAAATCGCTTCCAGTGCCTAGCCGACTGTAACACAGTGGACGAGCTAAACGACGGGTTGGTGGAAACTGTCCAAGCTGTTGGATCGAAATTCTTTAAGACCCAACGCCGAAAGAAGACTCAAAAGCTCTCAGAAAAAACTCTTGAGCTAATGGCCGACCGGAGCGAAATGAAGCTGCAGTCTTCAGTTGATATGTCAGCCTACGGTGAACTCAATAGACTCTTAGTACTTCACGTATTGAGGCCGCAATTGAGCGGAACCAAGGCTCTAAAGTGTTCGCAAAGGATTCGTCTATTGGGCAACACCAAATGACAAAACTGAAGACCGAAAATGGTAGCATCATTTCATCCAAGCCTGAGATTCTGAGAGAGATCGAGAACTTCTATGGACAGTTATACACCTCGACACGTAAGCCCGCTACTAACACAGCTCAGGACATCAGAGCCAAGTTAGTCCGACACTATACCGAAGATATCCCGGACGTCAGCCTGTACGAGATTAGAATGGCCCTCAAACAGCTTAAAAACAACAAGGCACCAGGTGAAGATGGAATTACGACTGAACTTCTGAGAGCGGGTGGTAGACCGGTACTTTTAGTCCTCCAGAAGTTATTTAATTCTGTCATCCTTGAAGGTACAACGCCAGAGGCATGGCACAAGAGCGTGGTGGTGCTCTTCTTCAAAAAAGGCGATAACACCTTATTGAAGAACTATAGGCCCATCTCGCTCTTGAGTCATGTGTATAAGCTGTTTTCGAGAGTCATTACGAATCGTCTCGCACGCAGGTTCGATGAATTCCAGCCTCCCGAACAAGCCGGTTTCCGAAAAGGCTTTAGCACCATAGACCACATCCATACGCTGCGCCAGATTATACAGAAGACCGAAGAGTATAATCGGCCGTTATGCCTAGCGTTTGTGGACTATGAGAAAGCCTTCGATTCAATCGAGACTTGGGCGGTGGTGCAGTCCTTGCAGCGATGCCAAATTGACTATAGGTATATCGAAGTTTTGAAGTGTTTGTACAGTAAGGCCACTATGTCAGTCCGACTACAGGACCAGAGTACGGAACAAATTCCATTGCAAAGAGGCGTGAGACAGGGAGACGTTATTTCTCCGAAACTGTTCACAAACGCATTGGAGGATGTTTTCAAGCTCTTGGAGTGGAAAAGATCTGGCATCAACATAAATGGCGAGTACATCACTAACCTTCGTTTTGCCGATGATATAGTCATAATGGCGGAATCGCTCGAGGACCTTAGCACCATGCTCAACGACCTCAGTAGAGTCTCCCAGCAGGTTGGTCTTAAGATGAATATGGACAAGACAAAGATCATGTCTAATGCTCATGTTCCACCTATACCGGTAATTGTTGGGAACGATACTCTCGAAGTTGTCGACAAGTATGTCTACCTAGGACAGATTGTCCAATTAGGTAGGTCCAACTTCGACAAAGAGGTGGCGCGAAGAATCCAACTCGGCTGGGCAGCGTTCGGGAAGCTTCGTCCTATCTTTTCGTCCAAAATACCGCAGAGCCTGAAAACGAAAGTTTTCAATCAGTGTGTGTTGCCAGTGATGACTTATGGAACTGAGACATGGTCTCTTACTGTTGGCCTCATTAGTAAGCTCAAAGTCGCGCAGCGAGCTATGGAGCGAGCTATGCTCGGTGTTTCCCTGCGAGATAAGCTCCGGAACGAGGAGATCCGCAGGAGAACTAAAGTGACCGATATAGCTCTTAGAGTTAGTAAGTTGAAGTGGCAATGGGCAGGCCACATCGCTCGTAGAACTGACAACCGATGGGGAAGAAAGGTTCTCGAGTGGCGACCACGAACCGGAAGACGCAGCGTGGGCCGGCCCCCCACTCGGTGGACCGACGACCTGGTGAAAGCCGCGGGGAGCCGATGGATGCAGGAGGCGAGCAGCCGCTCAAGGTGGCGTGCTCTGGGGGAGGCCTATGTTCAGCAGTGGACGTCTTCAGGCTGTTAATGATGATGATGATGATGAATTTTGATAATTTGAAAACTTTAATCGGCGATTTGATTCTGCATCCAAAAAATCTACCAAAAGTTCTAACTTGAACTTACCAGAATCAAGATGTGCTGATGCATAATCTGCCCATCTACAGCGCAGAAGAGGAGTTAGCTTTCCTAAAATAGCATTCTGGGCAGCTCCTGGGCGGCACCGTGTAAAGCGGCGCTAAGCCTGACCAGGTTTTCTTCCGGGGTAAAGCCTGCCTCCGACCATAAAAAAGGCCTTCTTGAAGGAAAGCCAGCCAGAGACGTGACCATCAGAGAAAAGGAAGGACACCGAGCTGCCATCTGCTCCCCAGGTCCGCGATGACTTTCGCCAGCTTAATAAAGAGTCTTGTGTCTCTACATTGTTTACTTTATTTGTGTTATCATAATAACAATTAGGCGTAGGATTAATGTTGTGTGTGCCTAATCTGAATGAGTGTGCAGTGTTTCCTTGTGTGACGGGCTGTAGGCAGGGTTGTATGCAATAGTCACCGCCCGGCGACGAACATGCGCGACCCGGTGAAACGGCACCATGCTGGAGTGAGGAGCTCCGCGACAGCTGCGTTGCAAGCTCCATCGAGGTTTCGTCCGTCGTTATTGTTAGCGTTGTTAATAATAAACCGATGGAAGAGCAGTTTTTCTATGAAATGCATAGATGGCGCTGAAATAAAAAAGGTGGAATAAAGTCAGTGGTCGCGCAGGCGGCACGACCCAAAAAAAGAAAAAACAACAACAAGAGGAAGAAGCAAATCAGTGGAAGTGAAAAAGTGCAAAAACTCGATGAAAAATCAATATATTGGAAAAAGATGAGCTACCAGTGGAATTCCTGGAGATGTTGATCAATATGTCGATTAGTTGGAAGTATCTAATAAAACTATGTTGAATACTAATGTCGTTTTCCAACAGATCAGAAGCGGGTACCGACTACGCCCATAATCTGGTGAGTTCTTCTAGAAATATACGACGATTCTCTGTGAGAAACAGTTGAGGCAAAGTTGACATATAGATAGATGTAAATGGAAGAAGGAAACTAAGACACTTCTTGAAAGAGTGCATGGGTGCAACACTCAATTTGCCAGGAAAACAAAGAAATAGCAGTAAGCGTCTGCCGTCTGCCAGTAGTGTGAGACGCAGACTGTCCTGTTTTGTTACTGTGTTGTTACCTAACTTTTTATCTAGGTACAAGTTGTTATTTTTAACATGTATATTCAGATTACTAAGTTATAAAGGATGGATGTAATGGTACCTACCTACTATGCTGGGGGTTAAATTTAATTCTTGCAGTGGAACATTGCTTGTTGAATGACAATGGGTTTATGAATGAAACCTGCATGCACACATAATTCTAAAAAACTAATAAAATGACCTGCCTCAACTCAATTTTAATATATTTAATTACTCAACTGAGTTTTAAGGAGACTTTAAAGTTAAAAGAGTGGCATTCTGTACTAGGTAAATATTACTATCACCAAAGTAGTGTTAAACAGGTTGAACCAGTTGAATAACACACATTGTGACATTTGCATAATAGGTGATTAAAAATTAAAGGTTGTACTGCTATCCGTCTGACACTTTACGAATTAAAGTCGAGCTTCACCAATGAATGTAAAGAGTAGGTATGCAAGGAGTGAGAGTAAGAGAAATGGCTGCAGGTATACACAGTGCACTTCAAATTAATGTGTAGAAACAAGTTATATCCAACTATTCTCAGTGTGGCAACTTAGTGTAGGTACACTGGCACTAAGAAAATACATTATTGCAATCCAGCGGGACGGTGCTGCTGGTGGCAGAACTTGCATGTGGTGGTGCACTCTCTCTGGGGTAATGGTGTTTAAGGGGTCTGTTATGTCTATAAGTGTTACCTACATTTTAATAGATAGAGTAGGTATCTAGTTTACAAAGATTTGCAAAATATAAGCTGATAAGTCTGCATTGTTGATTACCCTATAAATTTTATTTTATTTTATTTGGACAACTAACAGCTGTCTTACTAAATTATATAAGAACAGGATGATAAACACTCTTGAGCCAAATATAGCAATTAAATGCATTTTATAAGTTGTAAGCACTCAGTCATTTTGAAACAGGTTTTTGTATGAAATTCACAGCCATACCGTGTGGATCCATGCTAGATGTCCTGAAAACTGTATAGGCATGCTCAGTTTTATTCAATGAAAAAAAGAAAGGAAGATGTGTACTTAACTATTTTGTTTCACTGCAATGCAGTGCAGATTTTCACCAAAGTTGAGTTTTTGTTTTTTTGTAAAGCGGGCAACCTTATTGCAAAGGTGGATTGGTCTCTGTTGATGCTGTTTAAAATATAAAACTATTGTTTCACAAAATTATATAATACAAGCAGGTAGATAATAATTGTAACTGTAAATAATTCCAATGGGTGGTCTTTCTTATCCTCAAAAATTAAAGTGAGACCTTCACATGAATATGTGCAGATATTTGTTGCATATATAATACACAAGTACCTAACTACTGCAGAACTATAAGATGGACATGGACATGGGAAGATTCTTAAGGTCAAACTTGTTTTGATGCGGCTAAGGTGGTAGTATTATGGAGTGTAAATTGAGATTGCATACCTGCGATGTAATATAGAGTAGATCCACGATCGCTCGAAAACGGCACCATTTAAACAAGGCATATGCCTTGTTTTTGTTCTCAGTCGCGTGTGACTTGGACTGCGCCTTATGAAAGTGATGTATTAACTCACATAATATTATTGTTTTACAACACTATTACAGGGTGCGATGGTTCATTATTAAAATGAAACAACCACTTGTGAACTATGTTTTTTATATGTGCAGGAGAGGTATAATATATCTGTAAGCATTGGCGCAGGGACACTTTTGAGGTTTGATCTTCATAGAGACTGTATCTATAGTATATTTGATTTAAATTGCATACTGATGATTTAGTGAAGGATGAGTAGGTACCTAGGTACTTGCTAAATAGCGTTAGTACAGATTAATTCAGAATAGTTCGAAAGTGTGAGTGCCTACTCGCCCAAGATAATGTACGTTCGAAATGGACAAATTTGTTGGAACATAATACCACCCCAAGACCATATTGTACACAGCTTAACAATAAAAACATTAGGTGCATAAACAGCGGCCTTACAGAGAATTATACGTATAGACATATAGATATTTATCTACCATTACATTATTTGTTTATGGAAGGAGTTATGAACTTGAGAGCTATAGCTACAAGTACCTATAGGTAAAGCCTTTAGGTCGATAAAATATTATTTGATTGATTGATTGAGTTAGTCCTTTATAATATATATACTTGTAAAGTGGTCTACATCTAAAGTATAGGTACAAACTTAACTTTATTTTAATGCATCCCCGAAAACTATTCCATTTTTTTCTAGAGTATTTTGGAGAGTTGTTTAGTTACGAGTTTGTCAAATTGTGAATCTGTTTCACTACGGAAAATCAAGTGTTGTAGGCAGGTGCATGCCGTTTCCGCATAATATAGGTTACCTTATCGTTGATCTTATGCAAAATTCGTTCAGGGGTAGGTACCTCTGTTTTGCAAGTTATTCTGCCGCCAAACAGTACCTCGTGCGCAGGCACAGTGGTGGTTAAAAAAGTACTAAGTGCCCTAAGCGGGCACGCTTTTTGTACCTACCTAGAGCGTGGCGTATCGCGCGCGCTGCGTGAGCGCGCGAGTAGTAAAAGCATAGTTGCTTATGCTAAAGCAGCGGTGGGCATTTATAAGATAAAGTTTGTAGCACGCTTTTGACATAAAGCGGGTTTGAACACTACTGTGTTCTGGCTTACTGTACCGAGGTGGTGTGGCTAGTGAAGCTATTGGGCAAGTGAGGCTTCGTGACCTAATGTTACTGCCTAGTTATTTTGATGCTAGGCTGTGTGTCTTAGTATAACATGCGCTGTGTGTTGCACAAAACTTTATAATACTATTAAGAGTTCCGAGTCCTAACTCGTCACGTGATTCTCCACACAAAACTTTTTAACGAAGAATGGCAGATCATATTTTCAGCTACAAAAAAAAGGGGATCCGTGCGCATGAATGAAACTTGTATGTAGGGGGTACGTAAGCGAAATGAATAAAATCACAGGCAATCACAGTGACAAAAATAAATCTTATGATGAAATAATAATGATTTTAAAGTAGCAATAGTAGCAAAATTGCATTGCAATATTTTCTCATATTTAAAAAAATGGTTTAATGCACTTCATACTAAGAAGGTATAGTTAACTAAGCTAAGCTGTTTTCGCTCGTGTTGTTATGTCAAACGTTGGACTTGGGGCATATATTTGCTCGAAGCGTATTTACCTACAATTCAATGCTGAGAAGGGGAAACATATAAATACCTACCTAAAATGCAAGATGCCATTACAATAACTGTACTACTACAGTAGATGTTAAGTCCTAAAATAAACGGATCAAAAGTTGAGTTTGAAATTACTGAAAAGATGAGGATAGAAAATAGTTTTGTTCTCTTCATTATGAAAATGCCTAATACCTTTTCACCGCCTCTTGTGGGCTACTCGTATTTGTGGCTGATGATTGATGATGATGGTGGTGACGATGTAGATACTTCGGTACGACTTCACCGTATTCTTAGGTCGTATTATGCAGGCGGAGGGCATTGGCATGCCAAAACACAGGTTTTCCTAGTTTGGGTGTCAATGTTTTTCCAACCTGGATTATAATAATTTGGATTTGTCATAATGGACTGTTGTATGCTTAAACCGATGTTTGTAAACATATATATAATAATAAACTATTTCTATTTCTATTTCTATTATAAAATGCGTCTGGAGGTACATAAATTAAGTACCTATTTTGTAATATTTGGAATGTTTAAATGTTTTCTCAAAAAGTACAACAGTAGAGAAATTGATTTTGGAAAATAATTTGATGGGCAAACTATCATGGGGACTTTATGACGTAGGCTGTATTTTGACCATGTTTCTTCAAAATGATACTAGCACTTACTACCTACATATTATAAAAACCAACATAAGTTCTTCGTCGTAGGTACCTTCACACTGGAGAGCAGGTGGGATTGATTATTAAGTCAGTGATCGATGTTCCGTTCTAAACGCATTAACCTGCAAATTTTGAGCCCATTTTGTATTATGTTGTAATAATAGATAGAGATGGAAATAAAGATATGGACATTTTGTCGATACCACAAGGATGCCAAGGAGGTTCTTCACTCCGTGTTTATATAAGCGGATGGTATAGCTATCGGCACGAGTCAAGGCTTGTGAACTTATATGCGCAGAACGCATTTTTTTGGGTCTCTTTGGTGGAAGACAGTGGTGCGACGTGTGTTCGTGGCGCTGGCGCCGGTGTTTGGTTCCTTATTGTTCCCCCGCCTCCCGCACTGTCTCCACGCGGCTCTAACGCATGACTGTACTATCCCGCCGTAAAGTGTTACGTTACGTGTTGTTTACGAAAATTGATTATAGTTCTAGTAATATCTATTAGTATTCTACTGTTTATTAACATTGCATTATCAACATGAAGCCTGATGATGGTGATGTCCAAGCTCCTTCTACAAGCGCATACCGACCATGTTAACTGCCAGCTATGATGATACTATGGAAGGAATATTGCCATTACCGAATGATTAATAATTATAGCGGAAGCAGAAATAAAACGGGCAGAGTTTCGGTAACTTCTTGCAATTGTTCCTTCTTATAAAATTGCAACAGGAATGAATCATAGTAATGGCTGGCTTTGGCGTATATTGACACACTCTCCCCTCCAAGGCATGGCATTTCTGGCTGGCGCAAAGAGCGGTGTCAATATGGCGGCTTGGCTATGGCGGGCTGGCACGCTGGCTGACGTCACGTCCGTTACATAATATCTAAAGTATGTAGGTACTAACTATAATGTAACTGATGCTGTAGTTAATAGACGGATAAAAATCAGCCTACCTAATCAAATATCACAGAAAATTAATAGTAGGTAAGTACAATATATTTTGTGCCTGACTGTACAGATGCGCAGTTATCCCCACTACATTTACTCGCACGTCCAGATGCGTGCCGGTGCCTATAAGACTGGTCAGGGTTATTAAATGCTCGGGGATCTACGGCTTGTTGTGCTGTCATCGTACGACATAAACAGGGGTTAAGATTGTCAGTGTGTTAAGTAAGAGCTAGAATACCAGGGGTAAAATGACTAATATAAATGCTTGAGAATTTATAAGTATAGCCACCTATGATCAGGTAAACCCTACTAGATATCGGATTGGCGCAAAAAAAGTCGTCTCGGTAAATAAGAGCCCACTTGCGGCGCGAGCTCTTATTTCGAATCATTTCAAAAGTACTTTATACTTATGTCAGGTTGATTTCATGATAATAGGTATTTAACCCACATCGTTTTATTTTGAAGTGACAGGTATAATTCACTGCTTTACTCGTGGCGAATGGTGGTAATGTTTATGGATTTGTGACTTTATTATGAGGTACTGTGGTTGTGATTAGGTTGAACTTGAAACTTTTGTCTCAGTTCGTTCGTAAACAAATGTAGCTGTATAAGTATATGTAAACGCGGACAGAAAATACCTTAGAATTAGTATGTGACCCGGAATCTTGCTGTATGCTTGATCGAAGATAGCCACAGTATGAATGGTTGGTATGACAGAATGGTTGGCTACATGAAGGCCCCTAGTTCTTCTGGGCATCCTTCGAATTAAAGTAGTTACCAAACTGAATGATAACGGCTTGGCTTGAAATACATAATCAACTGGGTATTCTGTAATATTGTAATTGACTAAGTAGGCGTAAATAATGAGCATTGAGATTACCTATGTTGATACGTTGATTGTCTAAGTTGGTTACTGATCGAATACCTAATCCTTTATTTGTTTTATAACTAAAGCAAGTTATAGAAAAACTTTTTTAGATAGTATGGTATTGAACATTTAACTGCCGGAAACCCTTCTGTGTTTTTAAGGTACACCACCATGCAAACGAAACGGTTGAATCAGATGGAGCCGTTTGAGCAGCTGTGTACGAGATACAGTGTCAAAACGGGCAAGGTGTAACTACTGTATGCAAGTAGAAGCGCTGATATATTGAATGGGGACATTCCAACATACAGGATGGCCGAACAATATCACCTGGTGCAAAAATTAAAATTGAAAGTTGTCAGTTGAAATTGATCAGTTGAAAATTGTCTGTTGAAAGTAGTCAGTTGATAAGTTGTCAGTTGAAATTGATCAGTTGAAAGTTGTCAGTTGATAATTTGTCAGTTGAAAGTTGTCAGTTGAAAGTTGTCAGTTGTAAGTTGACAATTGGAATTAAAGAAATTGAGTCAGTTGGAAAAGACAAAGTTGTAATCAAAGTTGCAAACAAAGGAGGCGATTATACTGGGTGGCGCAAAAGTAAAGACCCTATTTGGTTCAGCTATAACATTTTTTCTAAATTAGAAAACTAGATTTAGGTTTTTTTAAATGTATATTTGTGCCATTAAATTTCGTACCATTAGGATTTAAAGATGATGTCTTTTAAATGGTGACCTCCAGAGTTGATACACATTTGAGCCCTATTTATGACATTTTGCATAACTTGCCGTAACACTTCCTGCGATATGTTCGTTATTTCTTGACGAATGTTTTCTTTTAGAGCTGCGAGAGTCTGTGGCTTGTTCACATACACCCGAGATTTCAAAAAACTCCAAAGAAAGAAGTCTGGACTGGTCAGATCGGGTGATCTTGCAGGCCAAGGCAAATCGCCAAAACGAGAGATAACTCGGCTTGGAAAAGCGTCCCTCACTAAGTCCATAGTGTCGCGCGCTGTGTGTGCCGTAGCGCCGTCTTGTTGAAACCAGATGTGCTCCAGCCCCAATTCGTCTAAACTGGGTATCAAAAACTCACGTAACATGGTTCTGTAGCGTTCTCCAGTGACAGTTATCGCATTGCCTCCAGCGTCTTCGAAAAAATAGGGTCCGATCACTCTGTCAACACAGATGCCACACCATACAGTAACTTTTAGTGGGTGTAGAGGTGTTTCTTGAATAATGCGCGGATTATCAGTGCCCCAGAACCGAGTATTCTGCTTATTGACATGCCCTGAGAGATGGAAATGCGCTTCGTCACTCATAACCAATTTTGAAGGAAAATCATCTTGCAAAATGTCATAAATAGGGCTCAAATGTGTATCAAATCTGGAGGTCACCATTTAAAAGACATCATCTTTAAATCCTAATGGTACGAAATTTAATGGCACAAATATACATTTAAAAAAACCTAAATCTAGTTTTCTAATTTAGAAAAAATGTTATAGCTGAACCAAATAGGGTCTTTACTTTTGCGCCACCCAGTAGAAGAAAATAAATTGGGGAGTATATATTGATAGTTATGTGATAATTTTAAAAATTAGATGTTCTGAACTCTGGGTATATTACTTCTGACGTAGTTTGTGTTTCATTTTTTTTTGCAGATGTAAAATTGTCCCTATGACTGTCTGGGACAGACAGAATCAGGATGGCAGAATGTTAGCGTTGTTAATAATAAACCGATGGAAGAGCAGTTTTTCTATGAAATGCATAGATGGCGCTGAAATAAAAAAGGTGGAATAAAGTCAGTGGTCGCGCAGGCGGCACGACCCAAAAAAAGAAAAAACAACAACAAGAGGAAGAAGCAAATCAGTGGAAGTGAAAAAGTGCAAAAACTCGATGAAAAATCAATATATTGGAAAAAGATGAGCTACCAGTGGAATTCCTGGAGATGTTGATCAATATGTCGATTAGTTGGAAGTATCTAATAAAACTATGTTGAATACTAATGTCGTTTTCCAACATTATTAATTCTGAAATCGAAAGTGCGATTATTATTTTGTTCTCCAAGATTGTTACCACAATCTACTAACCACTTTCGCGTCATAGAGCTCCTTTCGGACGCTGCGGTATCAATAGCGGCCAGCTCCGCTTGTAGTTCTAGGTCAGCGGCCCTCTTCTCCGCTTGAAGAGCTAGGTCAGCGGTCTTCTTTTCTTGCTCTGCAACCTGACGAACATGCCTAGCCACAGCTGCAAGCTTGTGGGCCTTAGCGGATGCTTGTGATGAAGCAACCGAGTGCGTTTTTAATATAGGCGTTGGCGTTGGTGATGAGACGGGTAAAGGTAACAGCATAGTGTCCTGCAAGAGAGCCTCGTCGTTTTGATTAGCAGGCGTGTCGCCTGACGACGTTGCTGGTAGTATAGAAGCGCTTACCTCAATCCGTTTTGTTTTCCGCGTGATGGACCTGAGAGTTGGCATCGTGAACGCCGAAAGCTGCCACCAATGTTGAGGATGAGCAGGTCCAGTTAAAGCACACTTAAAGATCACCATCATATAATTTATTATATTAAAAAAAGCCAAAATATAGAAAAACACACGTCCCATCCTCCAAGGTTACCAGAATCCCCGTCAATTCTTGACAGATCACAAAATCCTATTATCTATCAAAACCACTTTAAAAATAGAAAAGGTAAAAAAGTAAAACTAAATATAAAGAAGGTTTGATTTCTTTTACTGTTACCTTATTTTACCACAGATAACCACTTTTACACCTATCTCTACATTTTCCCTATCGGTTAATGCGATGCCAACGACTATTTCCTTTATTATTGGACTATTCTTTAAGCATAAATTGCTTCAATGAAATTATTTCAGTATTTTTATAATTTAAGTAAAATTTATAATATTTGTGACGTCACGAGACAGCCTGGATCGTTACAGTACCTACTACCGTATAGAATAATAGCTCTGCAAAGACTCTGTAAAATCGGTAAATCATCAAACCTTTCGACTTCAAAAGAAGCTTGTATATTGCTTTGCTTATAACCGATTTTACTGGTTGTGTTTTATTTTATCGAGTATTAGGGTTTAAGATCTGAAATGAGGAGATCCGCAGAAGAACTAAGGTGACTGATATAGCTCTTAGAATTAGCAAATTGAAATGACAATGGGCAGGCTATACATCGCTCGTATACTTGTAACTGACAACGGATGGAGACGAAAGGTTCTCGAGTGGCGGCCACGAAGCGGAAGACGCCTAGGCCACCCCCGTTTAGGTGGACCGATGATCTGCTTAAAACCGTGGGGATCCGATGGATGCAGGAGGGGTGGCGCTCTAAGGGAGAGGCCTATATTCAGCAGTGGACGTCTTCAGGCTATTGAATAGAGTATCAGGGTGGTCCCATATATGTTTTGGTGATTTGTGCAAACACTTCGAGCATAGATTTTTACATTGCATATTAGGAAATAGCTATGACTTATTGAACTGACATGAACTTTGAAGTTACCTACGGAATTTCTCAATGACGAATAGCTCATGTAGCGGAATTAGGGTAATGTATTGAAAATCACAGGCCAAAGCTGTCCAGGTACTTGTCAGTTGGAAACCTTAAGCTTTGAAAGGGAATATATCGATTCACAACTTCCTCCGAGCCATTCATTATTTTAACGCAAAATAAATTATAAATAATATATATGTGTGGGCATTTCACACAGTACCATCTAAACCCACACTAAACATAGCTTGTACTACGGGAAGTTGGGAACCAGATAACTGATACAATAGTTAGATACTTTTTTGTATCTAAATACATCCATAGAATACAATATAACACCCAGACACAGAACAAACATTGATGTTCATCACACACAATGTTTGTCCCGGGTGGGAATCCTATAGTACAGAAGGCAGAGCTACTACCGACTGAGCTATCAGGCAATTGTTGAACACATAAATGTCAATGATGGTTCATGAATTTAATAAAATATATAATTTATATTCCATCAATATCGTCGCTTGAGCTGCATGCAATTTAAGATGTAATCAGTTTAGTTTTATTTATTTGCATCTCACGGACTTTTATTGCGCGTAACATCGATGCTATTAGCAATTAGGGCTCGTATACCCAGGGATCCTCTATTTCACTCATTTTAAAAGCTACGATAGTACCTAGCCTTCTAGCACTTTGCAATGTAAAGAAACGTAAAGTAACCATTATGAAAACCTTTCTGCAGACACAGTGTGGAAAAATTAAGCAGCTAAGAGATAATACTGAGTCCCGAAAATACGAAATAAACCTCGAGAAACTTTTAATTTACCATAGAGGCACGGATGCCGATTCGTGCTCACATATTATGAATTTTAGCATCTTATTTTTGGAGGGCACTTTATATAATGATCCTGAAATCACAACTACAGGTTTTTTCACTTTTGTCTGTTTGTTTGTTTGCTGTATCTTGGCCGTAAACTTGCCATGATTTGAGTTCATACTACGATGTACATTCTTTGAAAATACGAGTATCTATACATAGAAGTTTAGGTACACTACACAATTCAAATACTTACATTACTTAATAGTCAAATAACAGCTAAATCGTAATATAAAAATGATGTCTATGTTTATTTCTAAGCAGAGTGCTTATCAAAGCATTCTAGGAATAGAAAGAAAAATAAGATAGAGTACAACTGCTTTATTGCGTCGATATATTTATGATGCCCACTTGTAATTTCCGGATAAAACCAATCGCAGCGCAAAATCTTTTTGAAATTGATTTTCTGGAACACATTTTTAATTTCAACGAATGACGTAACGTCCACGTGACGTCTGCCCATTGCAGAGTCACTCTGAACTCTAATTTATAAAGTAAACTGGTTTCACCTTTGGATGAAAAGTATAAGATATCTTCATTCCAAACATTTAAAGCCATTTCACCTTTACAACGTCAAGAAGGACCAAACACACACAAGCCTTTGTAGTTATATAATGTCTGTTGAGAAGCCGTGACGCTTAACATCAGGCGAAAGACTCGCTCATCACGTTATTTGTTCAGATACAAAAAATAGTGTGGTAGTGTGAAGTGTGAGTGTGATGTAATATAATACTAGTATGATTGCCCCCCACATACACACCCGTCTGTAGAACTGACAACTGATGGGAAAGAAAGGTTATCGAGTGCTGACTATAAACCCGAAGACGCAGCGTAAAAGAAAACAAACAAACAAAAAAAAACAAAAAAAACAAAAGATACAGTCTCTTATACAGGTAAAGGAGCGGGGCTTAAGACAAACTTTGCAGGAAAGACCGTTTTAACCAAGAGTACGTAGTATAGTAACATGATTTTCTGTCTAGACCGAAGTGTTATCTCTGTTTTTTGTTTTCACTGTGGCAACGAACAGTTTGTTTGCTGTACACTTGACTCTGAAAGCTCTACGGTTTATTGTGATATTAAACAGAAATATCAATCTAGAAGCGTAGGATAGAATTGCAAGATATTGGAAAATCTTATTCTTTTGACATGTTACTGTTTAGTAGTTACTCGTACTCGTAAACAGTTCCACAGAGTACTTTATTATATACGGTAAAACTGGTCCCCGTCATCACCAAGATGAGACACGTCGTATCTCTAAGTGAAATGGAATGAAATGAAACGAGACGAGACGAGACGAGACGAGACGGAACGGAACGGAACGGAACGGAACGAAATGAAACGAAACGAAACGAAACGAAATGAATTTATTCCATAGACACACACACAATATCACACAGTAATACAAGAATTTAAGTACCGTCCTAGCATAGCAGTAACGTCTACCAGTTTAGCCTTTTTGGATTAGGTAGCGACCTACAGTATAGGCAAAGAGTATCCGCTAAGGATACCAGCGGAATAGACCCGGTGACGATGGCGTATCCCCTTACGTTAGCTAGAATAATTATTATTAGTCTTTTCGTTTCTCTTCTCCCTCGACAACGGTCTAAAAGTGGGTTTTTTGATCGATACCACTGGTTAAACACTACAACAAATCTTGACCATTGGTTAGAATTTGTTAGAGTTTTTTTTTATGTAAATGAATGACGTGACGAGCTAGTCGTTCACCTGATGTTAAGCGTCACGGCTGCCCATAACAGATTGCATCACTCGGAACTCTAAATTAATATAGTGTTGCGTAACACTGCACTGCGCACGTCATCCTGAGACTTCACACATTAAAGTAATAAAATTACTAGACTGTGTGATCAGATCATAAAGTTTCATTTGCCCAGTAATTTCACTAGCTACAATGCCCAAGTTCTTAATCATTGGTTACTTTAACCACGGATCCAAAATCCCACCCCAAGACGATTCTAGAACCCCAAGAATTAGTTTGAGCTCACAGTTTTGGGTTAGTATTAGAATGGCTAGATCACAAAATGACTTCATCTTACTAAGGGCTGGTTTTATGATCCATAGTTAATCAATGGTTAAAATCCGAACAAGTTTTGACAATTGGTTAGAATTTTTAACCATTGTTTAGCTTAACTATGAATAAAAAAACCCACCCGTAGGCCATATCTCAAAATATCCGAGACGGCTGGGCGTCCAACATGAGGCCATTAAAAAAACGTAGTTCGTAATAACTTACAAGAATAAGAATATAAGAATATTTATTTCTCAGGAAAATACAGCTTAGAAATATAAATACACAATTATACACACATACATGAACACCCACCTACTTACATCAAAACACCTGCATTTGAAAACAGTGATAGACGACACGCATAATACAAGTTAGGAAGTAGCGGCTTTGGAAACTGACGAGTTAGGATCAAGACAAATTAGGAAGATGACAATTTTGGTAATGGACAATTTAAGAAGTGGACCAAACCGACCGGAGGGATATAATATACCTACCCACCCTACTGCGAAGGAAAGAAAATAAAACACGCGCGCCAGGGCATAATTTTTCTCCTGCCCTGTGACATCCACGCTCTATATTTTTTCTCTTTTTCACGTGCACAATTCTGCCGTCACAGTGAAGAACGCAGTAACTAACTTTTTGGCAGAATTGTGTAAGATACATATTCGGAATCGCCAAAAAAAACTATATTCTGTTTTGTTCTTTCTTACGTATCAAAATTCCACCTGGAACCCAAAAACTCAGTAAGTCCATAGGCTACGGTGACCTCTTCCCATCAGGAGGGCCGTATGCTTGTTTGCTACGTATAGCATTAAAAAAAATAAGAATGCAGCAGTTCGACTATTCTCGACTAGTCGCAACTTTTGTTTTCGCGTTTTTCTCGAAAACATGTTTTACCTACTTACTGCATTTTTCATAAACACGGTAGAATTGCTTATTGACTGGCCCACTTTTTTGTATACTTTATAGACTTTTTGCAAACAGCCAAAGGTATCCTGGCTTCAAGACTTCTTTTACGACCCTTTAACTTATCCATTAACACTAACTGCCTCTTCAATACACGCAATAATATCCCATATTAGAAAGATAATTATGTCACTGAGAAAACGTCTGATTTCATCCAAAAGCTGAAATTATTAACGTTACGCAAATTTTGTGAACTGATTTCAAATTGGCCGTGTTTGGATTGATTGTTTGGATTAATTTCTCACTGAAACATGTTTGAAATGGTTTCGTTGAAAGCTTTGAACGTTTCCCAATACATTGACTGGTTGAATGTATGTTGATTGAAATGTTATACTAACGCTACGCAATCTTTATGTCAAAGAGAAATAGAGCAGTAGGTACAGTTTTTAATCAACGACAGTCTAATATTTGACGACGGTCTCACCTGATTGGTAAGTGACGACGCGGTCGACGATGGAGCATGCTTGCATAGAAGATACCGGTTCACTCTAGCCTTAAAAACTCCCAGATTATATTTGTCAGGAAACATGACGCTGGTAAGGTGTTCCATTCCTTTGCTGTCCGAATTATAAACGAGGACTCAAAACGCTTTGTATGTATTCGAGGAATTTCTACCATATACGGATGCCGTATTTCCGTGCGTCTAGTACGATGGTAAAAAGGGGATGGGGGAATTAAGTTGAGCAATTCCATTGCACACTCTCCGAAGTGCAGCTTGCTGTAGTGCTGTTTCTGTATGGTTTTACTGAAAGCCTTGCTGTGGAACTTTATTACAATTCGTATTTCCTTTTCGTTCGAGACATTTTACGTCAGCAAGAAGTTGACAGCACATATCAAGCAATGATTAAATTTAACTAGCGTTTACAAAGACGATGTAATGCTGTCCGTAGGGAAGCACATCACTTGACAAAGACTAGACCGAATCAGCTTTATTTTTTTTTAATTCTTAAACAGTACAAGTTAAGTTTCCTACACACTATCCCGGCAGCCTGGCCTATGCCGTGGACAAGCCTGGCGGGCTTGCCGAGACTGCCCGGCAAGCCCGCCGGCAATTCTAGTGGCCATTTAAGGCCGCATGACATAACCCACCGCTCTAAGTGGCGCTCTGTGGGGGAGGCCTATGTTCAGCAGTGGACGTCTTCAAGCCGTTGATGATGATGATGATGACATAGACCGTTACTATAGGCTGCCGGCATATTATGAAGGAGCCATTAGTTTTTTTGAAAGGACAATTGGGAAAAGATCTCGAAATAAATTCAAATTCAAGATTCTTTTTTTCTATGCAATTTTTGTACGGTACATTTTTGATAGGATAGCTTGTATGGATTGGTGGACTATGGTGCAATCTGTCACTCAATTTGTCGCTTCAATGTGTTGGATATAGGAACCGGAATACGCCTCCACATGATGCAATCTGTTAGTTAATAAGAGCTGCAACACGCTTCCGCACGTTGTGATTTGCATAATTGAATTGACAATTTTTTACTGATTTATAGGCTTGCGTGATGATCATCATCATCATCATGACGATCCACAATCGTGTTAATTATATGGCGTGTAGAGATACTATAGTTATGCCTTCAAGTTTTTTGAACATGCTGGTTTCCTCACGATTTTTTCTTCACCCTTGTAAGAGCCAGTAAAAATTCGGCACGTAACTTGAAAAGTCATTGCGGGGATTCGGCCATTGGTGCATTAGATTAAAAGTCGCAAAAGCTAACTCACTTCTTCGCGCTGTGCCAAAAGATTTTTTTACACAATAAACTAAGTCAAGAGCATGACCAGAATAGATAATAATAAAATAAGGTTTTGTGAAAGTTCGTCTGTACAAAGAACAATTTAAATGACTACACTGTGAGCCACCACTACCTATAAAAATCATTTATAATCCAGCATCTTAGTAAAAAAACAACTTAAGGTGCAATGAGATTTGACCTAGCACTATACTAATAGTATACCTATCAATTTCCAGATAGAAGCTTATTTTTACTGTTCAGCATTTGAAAGTTTCTCGGATATCAGGGTTTCCATTGGGGGCAAAAAGACACGCCCTTTATCAGGGTTTTCCTAATTCCTAATAGCTGTTATCACCTTATTATATGTTTCACAACCTGCGTCATAATGGGTGGGTCCCAGTAAGCTCTGGTCATTCCTAAGCGATAAAGATGACTACAAAAATCACTACAACGCTAATAACGCGATATTAAGGGACTACAATTTAAAACCAATGATTGCAATCATGTTGAGGATAACGATGGTCTAAGAAACGTTCTAAGTAAATCAGCCTTCGTACACACGTACATTGTTAGTATAAACAATAAATCTTGTGAGTGATTATAAGTATTAGTGTATTATATAATCTGTGTAATGAGTAAGTAAATCATACAAATCTTTATTTAAAAAATGCACTGAAATCAGTCCATGCAGTAGGAGGACACACAAAAACTGACATCGTGTTTTGACATTGGGAGTTGAAAGCTATATCTAGCATTCACATATGCATCAATGGTACGCGTCCGGTTCGTTAGAGCTTAACCTCAAAATACCAGATCCCAATACGTCTTTGCCTCATTATAACTGAAACCGTACCTGAAACCCAAAATAACATAATCCAAAAATGTGTGGTAATTTGTTGGTGTATCTACTGTTCGCGATAATCTAGGGCTATATTAAGTTCTTTGCAGTCGCCTAGTCGTGCAGGTTTGACCGCACGCATTAACTGGACTAGCCGTACGATAACATATCGTGAGATAAACTTATTGATTGCGTGCTTTTGGAATATTACCACTAACATAGTGATATTTTGTGTACACTGAATTATTAATAAAGTGAAAATTTGTTTGTTTGTTTTGCGATAAAATAGGACCAAATAGGATAGGAAGGAGGGTCTAACGCGTAATTTGGTGTCTGAGTCGCACTGCGTAATCGTAAAGATCGACACATTAGCGCGCGAAGGTTGTTTAGTGATGAATGATTTGAGTAAATTAAATTTATGTGCTTATTATTTTTACACTTCATGTATTTTTAGGTATCTAAAACAGCTACTGATTGAGAAATAAATGTTTTATATTGATCAACTTGTAGTTTTATTTTAGAAATTATTTTAAGGTTTTATTTTAAAATGCTTTCTTATTTTTAGTTGACCACAGAGTATATCAATTATTATATTATAACATGATAGATAAAGCAAAATTTAAATTGGCAATGGTAGTTCAAATTACTTAGCCTACATGTAACAATTATTAGTAGTTTACCTTTTAGTTTATATAAAACTGCTGTACGTGCTGTATTGGCTCGTACATACTCCCGAGGGGCAAATGCGTGCTAAGATAACTAAACTTGCATGAGCAGCCTGCCTAGCATGCACACCGCGACAAAATTTTCCCGAAACTTTTTCTCGTGTGAGACCGTGATGGTAGCGCCTAAGTGTGTCTCACTCTAACAACAACGACAAGTTTTGTCGCGGTGCGCATGCAAAGGGGTCTGATTAAGTTAAAATGGTTAAAAACTCAAACAAACTAACAAATGGTCAAAACTTGTTAGAGATTTTAACCATTAGTTACCTTAACTACGGATTAAAAACCCCATCCGAAGTCCGTTTAACCCATTTTTAAGTGATATTATTTTGTTCACAGAAAATATGTAAGCTATTGAGTCTATAAAATATGCCTACAGTCTATTTTATAGACTGTAGGGATACTTTACCGCCTCTCTTCGAAAACTAAATATTTATCAGTTAAAAAGCCCACGCAATCCAGTGAAAGCCTTTTCTTGTACTAAAAGCTGCGATTCAGCAACTTGTCATTTAGCTTCTCATTAATATTGAAGAAATGGTTTCTAAAGGTCTTTGATGTATTTATAATAGCGAGAGGTAGTAACACTAGACTAGATGTCTCAGGATGACTTGTGCCCATTTATGTATATAGGTAAAACCTAAACTTATTTGTATTATCTATGGGTTAAAAGAGTCCTACAGGGTAAGCAACGCATTGGTGACGCCTCCTCCGGCGTTACAGATGCCCATAGGGTACGGTGACACTTCCCATCAGGTGGGCCGTTTGCTTGTTTACTCCCTTTACCATTAAAAAAAAAGAATGATACATTTGAATGTAGAACAAAAAAATGCCTGTGTCAATAGTGTTGAATAAAAATACAAAATGATACAAGCGCATTTCATATAATCATCACATCACACTAATCACACTAATATTATAAAGGCGAAAGTTTGTGTGTATGTGTGTATGTTTGTTACTCTTTCACGCTGTAACAGCTGGACGGATTAAGATGAAATTTGGTATAGAGGTAGCTTAGACCTTGGATTAAAACATAGGCTACTTTTTATCCCAAAAACGGGAATGGTTCCTCTAGGAACGCGGGTGGAACCGCGGGGCGCTGCTAGTAATGATATATAAATAATAAATATAAATAAAATCTTTATTGAACACATCTTATACAAGTTTACATTTAGGTGAAACCCATGCTACCGAACTAGTAAAAAACTGTGTTGTGGAAAGGCTATGGAAACTAGCCCTTGTATTGTGGTTCAAAATATACATAATTAATAGTACATTACTGCAGTGGCCAGCAACAGAGGCATTGATGGACGATCGTGTAAATGTGGGCCGAGGTGAAGCCGAGGCACACATACGTAAGTCCATCAATGCCTAGTTGTGGCCGAGGCTTGTATAGTACTTTCCTCAAACAATGCGCGGGAAGTAAAATCTCGTAGTACCTCGTAGGCAGAACTTTTAAGCTATTTCAAAGTATTTTTCCGCGATTAAGTGTTAATTTTTTTTTTCAATAAACAGCTTTCTATTTGCAAGCTCGTTTGCATATAAAATCTTTGATAAGTTATCTAATTGGTTGTCATGTTACGGATTAAACATCGTTCCATTTTTAAATTACACGACAGATATGAGTTTACGTGGAGTTTACCATGTAATTTATTTGGTCGCTAAGCTAGTACTCTGTGCGCTAAACCACGACAGATATGGATTTTCATACAACTTTTACCAGCCGCTGCTCGCCAGTACAGCAATTTCGATGTATCTTGAAGAAGGTTGTCAAAATAATGCTCTAATATCCAAGCATGTTTGAGAAAATTAAATTATATAGCTTTGTTTCCTTTCGTTCATAGTAGATAAAGTGACCTAATAACAAAACGAAAAAAATAGTACTGCGTACTCAATAATCTATAATTATTTGAGTGAACTTCGAGTGAGCTTGCACTGCTTGAACTGCTTTTGACTTGCTGCGAGAACGTAAGTGGGATGTTGATAAAATTACCTGCGATATTGCATTACAGTGAGGTAGAGTATAATAGAGTGTGCCACAATTGATTTAACGGAGAATTGAAATAATATGAAATTTTCATGGAAATGAATGAAGTGAAATTCCGAACTTTTCAGTATGCGAAAAGGTTATTATGGAGTCGCCTAAATGTTTAAATGTTTAAAGGATAGTTATAATTCTCATAAAAGCTAAACACTTGGTAAACATTTGCCTAATCTTTTTTTTCTGGCACTGTGCCTTAATTCTTTACTAGCTTTTGCCCACGGCTTCGCACGCATGTATTGTGTTATTTCTACATTTAGGTAGTCTAATAATAGCTTAGTACATGCATTTCCTATAAACCAAACAACCAAATCCACTAAAACTTTTCGAAGCTCAGCACGTATTAGCAGATTAGGTAGCACCGTAGCACACATGTAAAAATGTTGTTTAGGTAGTAAGTAGGTATGGCTTTTCACGTGTCATCAGATCACCTACACATCGATAAAATAGTGGGTTAGAAACTGTAAATCATAGGTACAACATTTAATTAAATATGTACCTTTTTAGACCTACCTACCTTATACTTAGACGTTAGTTTTTTTAAATATACGGTAGGTCTAGGCATCTAACTAATAAAAGTTCTATGTGGTATACCTACATACCAGCGATACATTCGATCTTTTCCTTGTCATTTTCACTTCAACAGATTGTTCTTGTGTTTTCACCATAATAACCGTTCAAGTCTTTATAAGAGGTTCCAGTAAATTTTGTTTAGGTAGTAAGTATACCTACATAAGTACCTACCTACCTATTATTTAGGCAGGTTAGAAAAATACAAAACAATCACACACAAGTTGATGCTGTTTTGGTCAGTTTTTCATATCCGCGCGCTTTACGTTCCCAAAGAGTACCTTTATTGCATTCACCACATATTTTTTATAAAATACATAATTTAACATTCTAATTTAATTTCACAAACTAAATCTTGTGTCAAATAATTTGAATACTAAAGCGTTAAATTACCATCAACCTGTGACTTGTACCTACCTGTTTTCAATATTAAACTTGGGTACGTATCAAAGTTAATTAAATTTTGCGCCTCTCGGCATGATGTTAATTTAGTTTGTGATGGTTTTGATGCGTCTCGATGTATATGGTGTGCCCACACTAAGGTTATAAAAAATAAACCGGATTGCTTGCACCTGTAGTGGAAAAGTGAACTTATTTTTTTCAAACTCACATAATGTAATCAAAGACTTCTATGTATACACTAAACAGCACATCTCTAACTTGCACTGTCAACCACTGCAAATAAGCCGGCTAGCGTCTTCTCGCTCATACGCAGCTCGGCGCTCAAAGTGACTGCACGTGTATTGCAATAAAAATTATGATCCGAAAATGCCATCGTGCGTGCTTAGATACTGCAAAAACTGGTCCGGTAAAACAAACAAATGCGACGGAATCACTTTTAAACTATAAGTTTAGAATTTGAAACAAAATACACCTAAATAAAATATTATTTTGTCGATTTATAATGGCACCAGAGCGCGCAGCGGCATCCATATTGGCAGAGTGAACGAACACTGATCGAACAATACAACCTACAAGCACTAGCGCTGCGTGTGATCGTTGGTTAGACGATTTAATCTCGTAAAGCGCTGTAGCAGATTTTAGTCTAATTATACCAAAAATGGCAACTATTTATGCCTCCCATAGCATCTCTAGTACGTAGTACATATACCTCTTTGAATGTAATAGGCTTGCTATATACAATATTTGACATTATGCACTTTGCTATTTTTACATGCTCAGTATTTATAATAATTTAATTAAAGTATTTTAATCAAAAGAAAGAAACAATACCTACTTTAAGACACATAAATTATCGCCAAAAGAAACTTGTGAAAATGTTTTCTATATTTTAGTACCTATTTATTATAATTTTTTTTTTTTCATATATTTTGGCTCCACACATAGTGTATTTAGCCAGTGTCAAGTATTGTAGTTTTTCATCGTATTATGAAATATCTCATGTAAAGTCAAGTCTTAGTCACAGTCAGTCAGGGTAGTCATAGTCCAGTCTAAGTCAGGTAGTCATAATCCAGTTTAAGTCATGTCCTAGTAAAGTAGTGGCAACATTACTAGAGGCTTCTATGGAATTTTGGAAAGCAACACGAAAAACCACGTTTCACCACATTATATCACTTGCCCACACTTATACTCGTAATTCAGCACTTAATGCGTAAAATGCCACACATTTTAAACATTAACACTATAAAAAGCATAAGTTTTGTGAAATAATACAATGCAACGACGTGAACTTTTTCACGTTCCCGCCAAAACTCCTTTATTATAGTTAAAATACAACTTTTGTGTGGGAGCGCCGTTACAGCGAGTTTTTAAGTTAATTGGGCTTGAAAATTGCTCAGAAATTGAGCAGATAGGTCGGTGTTGTAAAACAAGAAAATGTTAAATGTCTACTAAGTATTAAGCACACTTGGTAATAACTAGCTGACCCGCCCCGGCTTCGCACGGGTTAATTAGTTTTACGCCTTATCTCAGTCTAAAGAAAGAGAGAAGGAAGAGGGAAAAAGATAAGGGAAAAGGACGAATGGATGAAACGGTAAATCTTTCACCTTCATCCATTCATCCTTTTCCCTTATCTTTTCCCCCCTCCCTTCTCTCTTTCCCATAGTGCAAAATAGGAGTGGCTTATTTGAACCTCCTGAAGGTTGGATGTCTGTAATTTCTGAACCACAAAACCGACGATCTTGAAATATTTACGAGATCATAATTAAAGTATCCCCTTTCTAAAAAAAATAATGAATGAAAGCGGACCACGCGTTAATGAATTACAACTAAGTACATAATTTTACTTTCATCCCCTCTCCCGAGGGAACAGTGCTGAATTTCGGGATTAAAAAATATTCTATAGCCTACCTCGTAATATGAGCTCAAATGAAAGCCAAGTTCATTTGAATCCATTTAGAAGTTTTTTGTGATGCTCAGGCAAGATACAGACAGACAGACAGACAGACAAAAATGAAAAAAAAATAGTTTTAGCTTCAGCATCGATAACACCAAAAAAAAATTCAAATATCTTTAATGTACAGAATTGGACCTGTTACAGTTTTATTATAAGTATAGATACTCGTAGGTACACTTCAATAGCTTGCGGTTCTGGTAGTACACTACATTGCTTGAACAAGTTTTATAGACAACACAACACCAATTAGTGTAGACATTGTTGGTTTATTTTTTGTCTGTAACTATGTAACTAAAATGTCTGTTTTACTTAGTACATGTTTGTTAATATCTAGACGCTAGTATCTTTTCGTTATTCCTGTGAATTTGATATAAGTTTTGCTTTGAAGGCAATGAATCCTATTACCTATTAAAAATGCGAAATTTTGTGTGTGTGTGTTTGTGTGAATGTTTGCTACCAAGATTGGTAGCAAACATTCCGTAACTACTAAACTAATTTTGATAAAAAAAATGGATTAAAACATATAATACTTTTTATCCGCAGGTGAAACCATGGGGCACATCTAGGGTATCCCGGTAAAACCACCAGAAACAATTCCTGAGCTCAAACTCGAGATCCAACAGGTCATCGGTGAGATACAGCCACATCTTTATGAAAAAATAATGGAAAATTTCATGAAAAGAGTAATGACCTGTCATCAGAGCCGTGAGGACCATTTGACGGATATTTTATTCCATACTTAATCGAAACATGTCTTCTTTACAATCCAATAAAAAATCACACCTAAGTACCTATCTCAAAAATACGTGTTTTTATTTTAAAATAAAAATGCATTATTGCTGAGACACTCTTAAGTCACCATCATCATCAACAGCCTGAAGACGTCCACTGCTGAACATAGGCCTTCCCCAGAGAGCGCCTCTTTGAGCGGCTGCTCGCCTCCTTCATCCATCGGCTCCCCGCGGCTTTCACCAGATCTTCGGTCCACCAAGTGGGGGGCCGGCCTACGCTGCGTCTTCCGGTTCGTGATCGCCACTCGAGAACCTTTCTTCCCCATCGGTTGTCAGTTCTAAGAGTGATGTGACCTGCCCATTGCCATTTCAACTTGCAAATTCTAAGAACTATATCGGTCACTTTAGTTCTCTTGCGGATCTCCTCATTCCGGAGCTTATCTCGCAGGGAAACGCACGGTAGTGTAGTGGGTAGTGACAACATAAAACACACTTATTTTTGGCTGCCTTTTAAAGGAAATGGTAATGAAATGGTATGTTATAAATACTACTTTAAGAAACTCTTCTAAGTGGCGACCACAAACCGCCAACCGGAAGATGCAGCGTATATAGGCCAACCTCCACCAGGTGGATCGACCATCTGGTGTAAACCGCGGGGACCCGATGGATGCAGGAGGCAAGCCGCCGCTCAATGTGGCGCTCTGTGGATGAGGCCTAAGTTCAGCAGTGGACGTCTTCAGGCTGTTGATAACGATGATGATGATTTTACAAGGGATAATAGAGCCAACAAAGGTGCTCTATTAAAAAAACTACAAATACCTACAAATTAAATTTAAATAAAATTCAGTGTCTCTTTTTGTTTATTTTAGTTTTTTTTACTAGCCCCATGTTTCACATAATAAAATCATTTCACAATTTTTTTTTTGGGCAATATGCCTTTATTATTTAAACTAGCTACTACAATAATAAAAACTATACTTTGTACTAAGCCACTAGCTGCACTACCTACTACAAAGAACATTTGAACTGTATAACTAGTCACGATGACCTATAGACAGTCCAAATGCTTCAGCCCACGACCAGTAAGTAGCGTACCCAACATGCTGGCAACATTGCCTCGTTGAATTGCGATTTCACAAACTAATAATGTCATTTAAGATTCAAATGGCTTAAAAATACATCGAGCATACAAAGCCTAATATTATAAAAACATAGTTAACGAAGTGTTAAAAAATCAGTAAGTTTTTAAAATATTTTCACGGAGCGCTGCTGCCAGCGTCAAAGTGAAAATGCGTCGGGCAAACATAAATGTGATTTTTTTGTGATGAAAAAGCACGGGCAGAGCTAACGTTTTTTTTTTGCAACCAGAGCTTTGATGCTTTTATTTGTTTAAAAAATCTGCTATAACATAGTGAATATTTACTGTGAAAATAATCCGCCTTAAATTTATTTTGAAATCGGTTTATATTTTACAAAACAAATTTATGAACATGATTATTTTGTTTCATCGTCCGTTCGCTGTTTTTACTTGATTTTAAATTCTCGTGTCAGATATTAAATAATCTATCTATTTATAAAAATGAACCCCTATTTCTCCTAGTCACGATTTTATCGATTGCATTCATCATTTTAAAATGTTTTCTAATACTTCGTAGAAGGTTCTTACATTAAAAAAATATTTATACTCATCCTGTCGAAGGGAAGATGGAAGGGAAAGGGAAAAAGATAGGGAAAAAGGATGAAAGGATGAATGGCCGGCGAAGAAAGACAGGCTGTGCCTGCCTCCCTCCTGTTGCCGTTCCATCCTTTTTCCCTTATAATTAATTATTTTTACTCATAAATAGGGTTAAGGCGTAAAACTAATCAACCCGTGCGAAGCCGGGGCGGCTCAACTAGTTCTTAATAAAATAATTATAAAGTCGTTGCGACGTTTACAAGTACCTATAATAATTTTAATTGAAGCCATTATTTTAATTGCAACATTTTAAATTTGTTTCTTTATTTTTTATAGAGATCTGCCAGTTAAGCCTATAAACACATTTCACAATTTAAAAAAGGTTATTAATTAGTGAGAGTGCCTACTTACCTACCTTTTGAATTAGGCACAGTCAGACGCTTCGTTGTAAATGTTAATCATTCCTTTGACAAATAAAGGGCTTCAAAGGGCTGCTGTGGAGGGCTCTTGAGAAGGCGTCGTTAAAAATCAAAAGCCTTTAAAGTGGTCCAACGCCTGCGTCAGGTTAAATTCAGGTGTTGGGGCACTTTATGCATGTCAAGTGTACAACCACAGAATAGTAAGTAATATCAGTAGTCATACACAGAATAGATAATACATAGTTGCTTTAAACCCTTTATCAGGATGTCTTGATGATAAACTTGTCTATCAACTACGTCTTCTTCAACTATATCTATGAGTGAAGTACCCTGATTATTTTCATTTCAAAAACTAGAGAAGCCTCATGAAGCTGAAATTTAACATGGGCATTTTTCTTGGGTTTTAAAATAAATAAATATTTGTGGAGATTTTACACAGCGCCATCTAGTCTCAAACTAAGCAAAGCTTGTACTATGGAAACCAGCTGGGTTAGCATGGACGATAGACAAAATTGTCTTTCCCCG
The DNA here is from genome assembly GCA_910589525.2 of Ennomos quercinarius. NCBI lineage: Eukaryota > Metazoa > Arthropoda > Insecta > Lepidoptera > Geometridae > Ennomos > Ennomos quercinarius. The sequence goes on from OU342510.1 coordinate 8,554,079, forward strand.
TTTTACGTCACTTTCTTCATACTTGCTTGGAGTAAAACAGGGGAAAGACAGTTTTGTCTACCGGCCGTGCTAACCCTACAGTTAACTGATAGAATACGTAGATACTTTTATATAATTAAATTTTACTAGAAGAGCAAATGAGTCATGCAGGTAGAAATGGTGACAAATAAAAAGAAAAACTTAAACGCGGGTGTAAGTGCAAGGAGTTGGTTCTATTAATCTCTACGAAAGCGCTGCTATCAAGTGCTGCTACCCTAAAAGGTTAACTAATTGTTTTGCAGCCTACAAAAACCATCGAGGTGCATGGACATTGATCTTTCAAGGCAAACCCATCGTCTACCAGTGTGGTGATCCATCAAAGAAAAGATGTCAAAGTGGGGTAGTTCCCATCTGTTCTAGTATTTGTTCTACAAGTAGAACAAGTAGGAAAAAAAAATCACTTCTGTTCTACTCTAGTCAACTAAACGGAGTCTTTGAAGTGGAGTTTTAACTCAGGGAATGTTATTCGTACGATAATCGAATGTTTTGATTGTTCATCTATAAAAGGATGGGCAGCAGTCTCAAATCAAACGTACTATAGATACACAGTCTCTATATGAAAATCAAACCTCAAAAGTGTCTCCGCGCTAATGCTTACTTATACTGATATTATAAACCGTAGAGGCTTATTTTAACTAAATTAAGAGGGAAATGAGAAAATCGCTGGTGTTCTGGTGATAGTTCTATAATAACTGACGTATCAAAAAAAAAACAAAGAAATAGCAAAATACATTTAAATATAGTAGAAAAATAAAGTATAAAAAGGAGGTGCGTTCAGCACAGATATATACCCAGTTAATATAAAATCAACGAGCGGTTGTTTTATTTTAATAATGCAGCCAGCATTATTATTATTTTTCCTGGAAATACTGCACAACTTTGTTTTTGTTTTCTTATAATAACTGGTGTTATAAATTATTGAAAACCAATCAATTATTAGTGGGTTAATTTTATTATTGTGTAAAATCGAAAACTATTACGTAATTTTTTTTTTATGAGAATGTATGACATGACGAGCTGGTCGTTCACCTGATGTTAAGCGACACGGCCACCCATAACAGTTGCAGTGTCACTCGGAACTTTAAAAAATAAAGTCTCGCGTGACACTGCACTGCGCACGTCATCCTGAGAGATCACACAGTCAAATAATAGATTACTAGACTATGTGATCAGATCATAAAGTCACATTTGCCCAGTAATTTCAGTAGGTACATAAATAAAAATTATGTGTTTTTTTTAAATCATTGAATAGGTACACTACCTACATTGTGCACTAAAGTAAACCTGGCGGAGGGCATTGGTACACCATTCTACAGGTTAATCCTAGTTTAGATACACATACATATTTAGGTGTAACAACTTTTAGATTATCAACACTGTCTGTAAATTATTATATTTCCTTTACTTATATTTCCTAATTAACGCCAGAGGCATGGCACAAGAGCGTCGTGGTGCTCTTCTTCAAAAAAGGCGATAACATCTTATTGAAGAACTATATGCCCATCTCGCTCTTGAGTCATATGTATAAGCTGTTTTCGAGAGTCATTATGAATCGTGTCGCACGCAGGTTTAATAAATTCCAGTCTCCCGAACAAGCCGGTTTCCGAAATGGCTTTAGCACCATAGACCACATCCATACGCTGCGCCAGATTATACAGAAGACCGAAGAGTATAATCGGCCGTTATATCTAGCGTTTGTGGACTATGAGAAAGCCTTCGATTCAATCGAGACTTGGGCTGCAGCCCTTGCAGCGATGCCAAATTGACTATAGGTATATCGAAGTTTTGAAGTATTTGTACAGTAAGGCCACTATGTCAGTCCGACTACAGGACCAGAGTACGGAACAAATTCCATTGCAAAGAGGTGTGAGACAGGGAGACGTTATTTCTCCGAAACTGTTCACAAACGCTTTGGAGGATGTTTTTAAGCTCTTGGAGTGGAAAAGATCTGGCATCAACATAAATGGCGAGTACATCACTAACCTTCGTTTTGCCGATGATATAGTCATAATGGCGGAATCGCTCGAGGATCTTAGCACCATGCTCAACGACCTCAGTAGAGTCTCCCAGCAGGTTGGTCTTAAAATGAATATGGACAAGACAAAGATCATGTCTAATGCTCATGTTCCAACTATACCGGTAATTGTTGGGAACGATACTCTCGAAGTTGTCGACAAGTATGTCTACCTAGGACAGACTGTCCAATTAGGTAGGTCCAACTTCGACAAAGAGGTGGCACGAAGAATCCAACTTGGCTAGGCAGCGTTCGGGAAGCTTCGTCCTATCTTTTCGTCCAAAATACCGCAGAGTCTGAAAACGAAAGTTTTCAATCAGTGTGCGTTGCCAGTGATGACTTATGGAACTGAGTCATGGTCTTTTACTGTTGGGCTCATTAGTAAGCTCAAAGTCGCGCAGCGAGATATGGAGTGAGCTATGCTCGGTGTTTCCCTGCGAGATAAGCTCCGGAACGAGGAGATCCGCAGGAGAACTAAAGTGACCGATATAGCTCTTAGAGTTAGTAAGTTGAAGTGGCAATGGGCAGGCCACATCGCCCGTAGAACTGACAACCGATGGGGAAGAAAGGTTCTCGAGTGGCGACCACGAACCGGAAGACGCAGCGTAGGCCGGCCCCCCACTCGGTGGACCGACGACCTGGTGAAAGCCGCGGGGAGCCGATGGATGCAGGAGGCGAGCAGCCGCTCGAGGTGGCGTGCTCTGGGGGAGGCCTATGTTCAGCAGTGGACGTCTTCAGGCTGTTAATGATGATGAAATGGTGATATTTTCTAATGAACCATAGCACCCTGTGCACCATAGCCTTGTAAAATAATAATATGTACCTAAATTAGATCACTTTCATACAGCGCGGTCACACGCGACTGAGAACAAAAACAAGGCATATGCCGGTGTCGTTTTCGAGGCAACGATCGTGTATCCACCCTATATTTCATCGCAGGCAGCAGAATTCTCCTCTCTGTATTCTACTCTATTGCGATCACATGCCCGCCAAGCGTATTGATTATGGAGACCTCTCCCTAATTGGGGAGGCCTATGTTCAGCAGTGGCTGTATTTCGGCTGACGATGTGACGGGACCGGATTCATGGCTAAGTAACAATTATTTAATCTGTGGCCCAACCTCACAAAGCAGTCTGTAATCGAAGCTAAGCTCCAGAGCTTGGGGCACCAAAAAAAAGTTGCCAGCTTATCGGTATTTTACAGGCTGCATTTTGGAAATTGTGCGATGGAATTACAAGCACTAATTCCTTCATCTCCATTCTTTCCTCGGACTACAAGGCGCACAGAACCTCGGCATCCTTATATTGTTAATATTCCTACAGCCCGCACTAAGCGTTTCGCATCAAGCTTTATAGTGCGTACAGCAAATGAGTGGACCTTGCCGTCGTTCTTGTTTCCAGCTAACTATAACATGGGTGTCTTCAAGTCAAGAGTGAACAGGTATCTTCTAGGTAAGCATGCACGACCGTAGGCCGCGTCATCACTTACCATCAGGTGAGACAATGGTCGAATGCTATGCCTATAAATTATTAAAAAAAAAAACAAAAAAAAACAAAAAAAAATTATATAAAAAACATTCAAATAATAAATAAATAAAAAAATATCTACAGCATACCTCTACACGACCTCTAATTTCACAAGAATCGATTGAGACATGCGACCTGGGGGCGTACCGTGAGCTCTTAGCGAGATTCAAAACAGAGCCTATACTGGCTCGCTTGTCAAAATCCCCATACAAAAAAAACAAAGCGATCCAATATAGGCTCAATTTTGAATCGCGCTAAGAGCTCACGGTACGGCCCCAGACAGCATGCGCATCGCTAGAAAACTTGTCGTCGCTATTAGAGTGAGACACACTTAGGCGCTACTATAGCCTTGTCACGGTCTCTCACGAGAAGAAGTATCGAGATAATTTTGTCGCGGTGCGCATGCTAGGCCTGAGGCCGTAACGTGAGCTCTTGTCAAAATCCCCATACAAAAAAAAACAAAGCGATCCAATATAGGCTCAGTTTTGAATCACGCTAAGAGCTCACAGTACGCCCCCTGCCGGGCTAGGATGCGCGCCGTGAGATAATTTTGTCGTCTCTTTATGTCGTGAAAAATAGAGATATGTCTTTATGTCTACCTGTGCTAACATGGCAGCGCAAGCAACTCATCTCGTTCTGTCAAATGAAGAGATAATGCAAATGTTTATCTATCTGTGGAACTTTTGTCGAGTTTTGTCGACAACCGCTAACATGCACACCATAGTCTGAGCTTTATTTGACACCAAATGAACAAGGGACGATGATCCTTTTACTTATGATAAACTTTATCTGGATTTGACTTTGAAAGAAATAAAACGAATGAAATTATTATCCTAACTCTGACAAAAGAAATAAATCCCACGAAAGACTAGGCGGTATGGTCTCACGACTTTAGCCTGCCCAAAAGGGCGAAAAAAAAAAAAAAAAATTTATTTGACACATTGGCGCGAGTATTATCTCGTCGTAATTTTTGAGGTCGAGATACGTACAGAAGGCTTAATCCAAAGGCAAAGTGGTATTTTGATATACAGTAGTTACGTAAAAAAATCGAAATAAACAAGAGATCGTAAATATGGCGGTATCTCACATTACTGTTTCATTTTATAAAGGTATTTACCATAGACTTATAGGGCGAATTCTGTGGTATTTATCCTATCAATGAATGGCACAAATAATGGACAAAATCAGGAAGGGGGCAAACGGCGAACAGACCGTGTTGAAACTCACCTGTCACATGATTAAAATGTATAGGTATAAGGATCAAGCTCAAGCTAGATGCATGGGTAGAACTTTCAGGATTTTCATTACTGTGTAGGTACATACGTAGGTATAGGTATACCTACAATATACTATCTATTAAAAACGCTTATTTTATTTAGATCACATTTAATAGCTTATAAATTCTTATAGGTACATATTAAGGCTTCCGTCTTGTTTAACAATATTTTGGTATCAATTGTAGGTATTACAGTGTTCTAGATGAACAAATAAAGTAATAAACTAAGCAATATTGTTAGGTACTGATGTGGACGGGCTCCTTGTGGTGAACAATATTCCCCTGTGGTACTATTATATATTCTGTGCCAGCTGAAAACTGGATGTTGAGCCATAGTAATATATTGATAAACGTACTTTTATCTGCTTCCGTGTACTTATTCTGAAAAAATAGTGCAGCTAATTAAGTACAAGTTTTACATGCAACAATAGCATAATATTATGCCGTCTAGTATCCGACTGTAGTCTTGAATAGAAGGTTTGTACTTGTATCCAGCTAGTTACAAGTGTTCCTCATGCCTCATATGATGAAATAGGACTAATATTATATCATTACGATGGAAAAGGAATGTTCCGTTGTGACAAAAGAACTAACTCAATACTCGAGTGCAGGCAGACACACAGACCCGCTAGTCTCGATATTTAGGCTTAATCAAACTTTACTTACGTTTATATGCTTGCAATTAGTATTTTCAATCTAAATCCAAATTTTTAGAGAAAGTTACGAAAATTTTTTCACTGTTTTCATTTTACAACTGACGGATTCTGTCAAAGAGTATAATAATACTCTTTTACGAAAGACAGAAACAACTATATATAACTGTTTCTGTCTTTCGTCAAAGAGTATATTTTCAGTGTCAGTGTTAAGGTCGCGTTCATGTAAAAAACCGTAAAATTGAATGAACGAAACCTACGTTGCTACATTAAAATACAGTAGGAGTCATGAAAGGGCAATATTGGTTTGTCTACGCGACATAAAACGACAAACTTCTCTGTCGCGGCGTGCATGTTAGAGTAAACGAGAAACTTGTCTACATCGAGGAAATATGTCGTCTCGCGCGTGACATATCTCGCGGTGCGCATCCTAGCCCGGCTGGAGAGCATGAGTTATTAAAATCGACATAATTGTCTCTTCTCTGGAGAAATCATTTGACCAATGAACGATCACGTGATGACGTCAACATTTCTTGCGTTTTGATTGGTGAAATGAAATGAAATGAAATGAAATGAAATAATTTATTTGTAAGAATTTTGGGTTACAATATTGCAAAGATGGATTAGCACATAATTCTTCCAACAAAATTCTGCCCATAGGTACAGGCGTACAAATATTCGTAATTGGATCTAATTTAATTGTGTCAGTATTCAATAATGAGATTAAGAAATTATAGTTATCATTTTTGAACATTGAGTTATTATTTAAAAAACATAAAATACATTGAACACATTAAATACAAATTAAATACATTGAATTGGTCAAACTAATCTATATCTATAAGTGCTAATCGAAGCGTCATTTAAAAAGTCTTTTACAGAATAGTAGCATTTATCCAGTAGGAGGTCAAATATTTTTTTCTTAAATTCATTTATGTCATATACTTTGAAAGTGTCAGGTAATTTATTAAATACTCTGATTGCCATACAATTTACATTTTGACTATTCAACTGGAGTCTTTGTATAGGAACATATAGCTCAAAAACATTTCGACTTCGTTTTATAACTTCATGTTGTCTTTTAAACAAATTTGGGTGTTTTTTTACAAATAAGCAGACGCTTTCTCGAAAAAAGAGATAATTACGTCGATATTTATATCTCGTGCTAGCCCTACTTTAGGGCACAGCTGAACACCCACCAGATATATGAAATAATTTTTATCCAAGCTAAAACGGAGACGACAAAAATACAATAATCATTTTCGAATTTACTTATTGCGGTAACAGTCGTCTTCCTCTTCAGTTTTTACCTTTTAAATATTGCCCGGAATATTTTACTTCATAAGTGGTAGAGGCAGAAGGGCTCTCGACTGCCTAAGGCCTGCCCCACAGCCTCGGAGGCTCTTGTAGCGACCGCTGACCCACGGTTTTTGAAACTTTTATACCTTAATTTATGTTTGTGAGACTTTCGAATCTTTAGATTGCTCGTCAAATTACTAAACTAGTGTAACCCAGTAGATAATCTGAATTAGTATTAAATCTTTTGTAGATTTTCTTTTCAAAGGAAATCTTTAGACGTTTAGTTTCATATCCCTTTGAAGCTAAAAAATGTTCAAGAAAATTTCCCGAAGGTCGTACTTTTTATTCGATATTATTATTTACTTTTTTTTTAACGGGCAAATTGCCTTTATTACTCAAGCTAACTACTACAATAATAAAAACTAAACTAAACTAAACTAAGCATAACTAAGCTAAACTAAACTAAACTAGCTACACTACCTACTACAAAGAACACTTATGGACTGTATAATAGCCGCGATGGCCTATAGACAGTCCAAGTGCTCCAGCCCACTACCGGTAGGTAGCGTACCCAACATGCTGGCCGCATTGCCACGTTGAATTGCAATGCTGATGCGTTGGGCCAAATAAGTGCCAGCATTTTGGTCACGCGTCGCATCGACCAGGCGCTCTGATAGACTTTGGAAAACGCGATGAGCTCCCGGTCCCCACGGACCCAGGGTCTCAACACCAAACGGCTCAAATATGTAACCGCTACCGAGATTACTATATTTGCGCCGTTTTAGCTGCTCAGCAGAATTAGCCGCGGCGCCGGCCCTAACGTGTGTCTCGGGAAGGTGTGACGGCGCCATAGTATCGACGCAAGTAGCGTCCCACACTAAAGGCCGCCCCATCTTCCAGGGAACCAGAGTCATTCCGTCGGGTCTTTTACCATCGTCACGCATGAGACCATTCGGTTCGAGAATGGCTGCAACATTGGCGGTGGTAAAAGCCCGGCGAATGATGTCATTAAGATTTTGCGTATCCCTAAACCTCCTAAGCGCACAGGTAGAGAGGCTTGCGACCACGTCCTGTCATCCATATCAACATTCAAGACCGAAACCTCATCCAGAGTGTTTTTTACAATGCTGTCTAAGCCCATAAGGAGCTCACTGTGTTTCCACAGTTGACAACATCGTAAAATATAAGTAAATTTAGGGACAAATAGACAAAAACGAATAATTGTAAAAGCCATGTGGGCGTTAATTTTGAGTAACCTGTCTGATGCGTTATTGAACTTTTGAATTTTTTCTTCTACAAAAGGTGAGATAGACTCATCCAGAATCGGCGAACCCAAAAGGCGAAGAGAACGCTTGTCTACTAATTTGATATTCGGAGCAAGACTATTAAACTTTTCAAAAACCAAATCTTTATCAGGACAAGTATCGCAAACAAAAAGTTCGCATTTAGAAAAATTTAAATCCAAACCAATGTCGCGAAATTCGTTAATAATGATACCTAGATCATTAAAAACAGTGTTCACGTCGCCTCCTAGGGTTCCGTCATCCAAGTACCAAACATTAAGTTTGGACTGAAGACGTTGAATAATTGGATGGATGGCAAGGCTAAAAATGGCCGGACCTAGAGGGTCGCCCTGTTGACACCCGACTGAGGATAGGATCGCGTTATTTTGGTAATTTAATTTTGTTGGATTGCCATAACATTGATAAAGGAATTTATATAGTTCGGGAATTTTATCCTTGACTTGTGTCAAAAGAGCGCCTCTGTCGACAGAATTAAAAGCGTTTTTAACATCCACCTTTAGCAACACTTCACCACAATTTAGTTTGAGAAAGGTTCTAAGTGAATGAACAGCGGCCTCACAGCCACCCCGCGAACCAAAGCCCAGCTGTATTGGCTGAAAAAGGTTGCTTAAAAAAGCAACCTTTTTCCTACAGCCGACCTTGGCAGCGAGGCGGCGGTATGTGGTGCCTACCGCAATAGGTCTGATACCACTGATATTATTTACTTGTATAGCTCTTATAATTAGGAGTTGAAGTGGCAGTGGGCAGGCCACATCGCTTGTAGAACTGACAACCGATGGGGAAGAAAGGCTCTCGAGTGGCGACCACAAACCTGAAGACGCAGCATAAGCCGGCCCCCAACTAGGTCGACCGATGATCTGGTGAAAACCAAGGGGAGCCAAAGGATGCAGGAGGCAAGCAGCCGCTTAAAGAAGCGCTTTGTGGGGGAGGCATATGTTCAGCAATGGATGTCTTCAAGCTGTTGGTGATGACTGAGCCACACTTGCTTATTTGTAGGTACCTATGATTGTTTTGAATATATTGAATGCTAATTCCTTAATTTCTCCGATTTAAGGATGCTTTTTATCTGGCGCACTGATTAGGCTTTAGCATATTCACCTAGTGGTTAAACGTGTACAAAACTGAACTTCATAGGGCAACCCTGACTCAGATAAACAAGACAGATATAAGATGCCGTCTAATATCAACTAGACTAGGGGTACTCAAACTTTACTTTTGTGCAAGAACTAATAATTCATGTAAGCTCAGTTGGATCAATGGTTGAGTTTTTAGAGAGTTTATTAGTAGGTATATAGGTTGAATGGTCAAATGCTTAGAAAGTTATGTCACCGTTTTAAAGATTGAGGTGACATGAAAGTTTCTTCTCAAAGTTAATATTTAATCAAGTTACTGAGAGACGTATGGGTTTGCTGTAATATTATAGAAACTAACGTGAGTAGCATTCATAACTAAAACTAGCAAACGGCTAGCACTCACGTAATTTTAGTCGAATAACTCGACTAGTATTCAGGCAATAAAAATGCCCATCTTCATGGAGTATGCACGGCCACGACGGCCGATTTATTCCACTAAAATTACCTGAGTGCTAGCCGTTTACTAGTTGTAGGTATGGGTTTGCGTTACATTTTTGTATATTCTGTGACATGAATACAAAATGGCATTTCTAAATTTCTAAACTCAAAACTAATAAATAAAGCGCTGTCGCAACTTTGTATCCTTTATAAAAAAAACATACTTGGACATTTCACACAGCGTCATCTAGCCGCAAAGTAAGTATAGCTTGTACTGTGGGAACCAGATAACTGATAGAATACTTAAATAAATTTTGTTTGTAAATACATACATAGAATCATCCAGATACAGAGCTAACACCTATGTTCATGACAAAAATAATTGTCCTGAGTGGGAATCGAACCCACCCACAGGCCTACTACCAACAGAGCTAACAGGCCAGTCAATAATAATAATGACAGATCAGTAAACAGCACAAGTATTCCAATATTGCCACAGTTTGAGAACCAGTGCTCACCCCAGGACCCATTTGCAATTTAATACTCTACAGTTTCTCCAAGTTTCCGAACTTTGTGAAACTTGTGAAGTAAACAGCGGCTTTACTTGCGTAAAGAAACTGCTACAAAGCCAATGTTCATAATGTCACCAATAAACGACCACCGATGAAAATATACAATGAAAAACTAGTTTTACATGAACAAATAGAACAAGAGAACATGAAAAGGGTAGTTAGGTTTGGTTATTTTTTTGGTGCAACCTACCATAAGACACGCTGCAACAAAAAACATGATAAAAATAATAAGACCAGAAGAGATGGCTGGATAAGATTAGCCAAGGATCAGGCTAAGTGGCGTGCATTAGGAATTTAAGAGATGCTATGTCCTGGTGGACTAATACAGACTGATGATGATGACGACGATGGTGATGATGATGATGATGATAATGATTACGATCAGGAGACGTTGCTCTGAAGACTTCGTATCTTATTTACTTACAGTCATTCTTAAAAAAGCTGTAACACAGCCGTGGGTTTTTGATTCAATTCATTCATTCAAAAATTAAAAATTCTGATAGTTGAGGTAACCTCGTAAAAGGTACACACAGGTACACACACACACCTACAAAACAATTGCCAGCAGCAGTTGGATGAAAAAAGATAAATATTGAGGTTCATTTGGGAGAGACTTCCAGTGCTGACTGCGGTTTGTGATGATAAGTTTTCGTTCATTCGTTCATTGGGCAGTTGACAGTTTGACTCTCAGAGACTTTAGATTAAGGAAAGTTACTGCAAACGCGCTGCAATCAAACGGCCAGCCCAAAAATGCTAAAATACTCTAAAACTCCCCTCCAGGTCACGACGACGTCGGCAATTTGTTGTTTCCACTTGGTCGGCCACTGGAAACTTGTCCGCGATTTTACGCCGTTTGCCTCAGCAATTTTTCACGCGCTCTCCGAGCAATCCGATGAAAATTAATAGCACGACATTCCTCCGAAAATTCTGGTGAAACGTTTGAAAAATGAGTCACAATTGCCAAATCTTAGGAAAAGGTACTGGACCGAATTAAAAGTAAAAGCTTTATGGCAGAGTGATAGCGGGAAGTCAAAATATCGTATTGACGTGTTTGCCTTCCTGGTGTGCGAATAAGGCAGCTCCATATTTTTCTGCGGTTGCTTTAAGTATGTGGTTTACAACGCACTAGCGGCTAGCTGTGATGCGGCGTGCCATTGCGGCAGGCTGTGGGATATTACGGTCTGCTGCAACGGCGCGCCGTACTCCGGCTAACCGTATCATCCCTGTTCTATTGCGGTCCACCACAATGGTAGGTGTTTCTAAAAATAAGATGGACGTCGAAGATGTTACTGCAGTTATTTAGCAATACTATCGTAGAAGACCTTGTAAAAGATTATGGATACATCCTCTACTAGAGACTAGACATATCAACGAGTGTGACGGTGGAAGCTCGCAGGCGAACGGCTTTCCGTGACGAGTGCATGAAGGTGATGCGGCACGTCGCAACATTAAACTGATGTGGCCGGCTACAGCCACAAGTCAACCGAAGCGGTTGATGGTCAGTGCGTTGATATTATGCGGTTTTATACAAAAAAAACGACATGCGACCTACCAACGGCATGCCACATCACGGTTAACCGTTAGTGCGTTGTAGGCCTAAGGGAATATCCAGGGAATAGGCAGCAGCATTCTCCTCGGTACATTAAAATCTTCTGCGATTGCCAAGATGCCTGCCAACCGTCATGATTATGGATTAGGTGTACGAAAATTACCATGCAAACCTAGTCATAACTATGCACATTCAAATTAATGTTTAAACGTGAAGGTTACAAAAATTAAGAAAGTAAAGTCTAAAAAAATTACTATAATCATCACCTTACACAACTCTACTGAGCCTCTTTTAAGGCCCATCACTGAACTCGGTCTTAGGCATCATTCTTCCCGTTACTGTCGCAGGGCGTTCTAACTTGCATCTGCCGATTCGTAGTGTCTAATCCAGATTACGTTACATTACGACTACCCCAATGGTTATCGGCCCCAGTATTACGTAAAAGTTATAACAGCAGTATCAGAGCGATAGCAAACACTTAGCGATGGGTCGCAAGATGTTACTGGAGACCGTAAGTTGCCCGCTTGCTCGCCTGTCACTGAATGCACTTTGGCCTTTGATACTAGCGCTACTAGCAACAGAACTGCAATAGATGGAAACAAAATAATGCAGTTTTTAGTTCAGCGATTGTCTGACAGACGGTGATATAGCGCTCGATCGCTTTCTGCTCTGCCAAAGTGATGTTTGACAGCAATGATTGCGTTTACACCTGTTGCAAACTTGCTGCGAGTTACGTAATTGTCCAGTGGTTCTTCGACATTCATTCTAGTCTAATAAATGGAGAAGATTATCTGCCACAATTTCTGCCCAAATGGTCAAACAACTAGTATAATGATTGGTAATAAAACAAAAGACACATCACTTACATTACTCCACTGTCCAACACAGGCTGCGGTGGAACTTCGGACAAACAATAAACATTTCACTCCATCAATTTACTGTCACGCAACTCTCTTGGATAGGGATACCAAACTGGATGGTAGAATTTGTGGATATTTAATTTTCCAATCCAAATTTAAAGTTGGTTCCCTATTACTCTAAGTATGTATCTCTATACGCTACATCCCAGCTTTATGTGACGAAGTATTGTAAAACAAATAAAGGAGTGTCCGTAGAAATTACGACCCACACCCACCCTACCCGCACACATTCACGCTGGGCTCTAAATTGGTCTAACTACGTTAAATGGTCGGGTATTAATAAACTGGCAATACCGTTCTAAGTTTGCACACTGTTTTATTGCAACTGTGACGCATGTCTGACGATAGCAATATAAAATAGAGATGTGCATAACTCGAGTCTTGTCATAGCTCGGGACTCGGATGCACATTACAAGACTAGATCCGTCCTAACGGGACTCCAAAAAGAAATCTCGGTTTCTTGAGAGTTTTTGCCACTAAGTGCAAAACGGTAAAAGTGCTACCACAGCAAAGGTCGTTCTTTCCGACGAGCTGAGGCACTGAAGGGTAAAATGACCTTCTCTTCGTCTTGGTAACCCATCAACGTTGCTGCGCTAATGGTACCTACTGCTGTCAACCCAGCAAGAAGTGTTTAGAATAGGCTAAACACTTTACCTTCTACCTACCATTTAGTATTCTGTGTTATAAAGAGTTATAGTGAATGTGGCTCAGTGGTAGCCCGTGCGGTTTTCAAACCGACGTACCCAGGTTCAAATCCTACTCAGCCCTGCACTAATGATTTTTCAAGTTATGTGTGGAATTTGCAGTCGCTATTGCAATGCAACGGTGAAGGAAAAATTTAAGAGCATGTGTCGTCCAGCAATCCGCAGTTGGACAGAATGATAGGTCATGGCCTACACTCTCTCTCTATAACAGAAAACCGTGTCCCAGCAGTGGGAACGTTTTGGGCTGAGGCCATGACGTGACGTTATGACAGCTGTAGAAAATAATAAGTCTTTAAAAACAAGACTCTCTGCCCATCACTAGTTTAGTGTTAATTGAATTTGCTCCATAAAGTAGTAGTTGGTCTACTGGTACGTAACAAGCTGTGAAATGACCAGAAGTTTTCAATTGCGTCGAGTTTATTGCCTTATTGCCATGTTTGATGTAAATACTGGTACTTATACCAGTATTGGTATTTATTTGGGTTTGATGATGCTATGATATGATGTATCTAGAGTGTGTTATTATATTAATGGCATTTATTGTAAGGCACTTTTGATTATGTTTTTGTACAAGCACGTCCTAATAATTATTGAAATTATTACCCACGGTTTCACCCGCGGATAAAAAGTAGCCTGTGTTAATCCAGTACATAAGCTATCTCTATTCAAAATTTCATCAAAATCCGATCAGCCGTTTGAGCGTCAAGGAGTAAAAAACATACACACAAACACACATACAAACTTTTGCCTTTATAATATTAGTGTGATTTATGTAAAGTGCCATTATTGTTTAAACTTGTGACGATGTCATCCTCCTTCGTCATCATATCAGCTATTCACCTGCTTTCTTAGTTTTCGCATAAAATATTGGCCACTCATAATCTAGATTTAAATTCAAAATTAGAACATTAGTCGCATTCTTTTCATTTTCCATACATTTTCGTCATTCTTCGTTTAACCACCGAGGCGTACGGTCCTCGCTTGTGCTCTACACCAAATTTTATTATTTCTCTATTCATACAATAACAGTACTAGCTCCATTCGAGTAGTTTTATTTTACTGCCGTTCGAGTTGAACGAGTTTGCTATCTATCTATCTATACATATATAATAAAACTGTAGAGATAAGAAAGTCTGTAGTTGCAAGACATCAAAAAAAATAATCATAAAGGTTGGCTTAAAATTAGCCGCTGATCACGTTAAGCCACTTTTTATACACGCATACGTTTGTTTGTTTGTTTGTTTGTTCCAACTGAATGGATTTTCATGCGGTTTTCACTAATGTGCTTAGAAATAACCAGCGCTTAAAATAGGATATATTAAAATTGAAATATCATTAAAAAAATTTGATGACAATTATTAAGAATTCATCACGAAACGAATCGGAGTTTAAAACCAATTTAAAACAACATGGCCGATTGATCCTTTTTTTTGGCTACTAACGGTTAGATTTTTTTTTCTTGTATTTTGGCTCCACACATAGTGTATTTAGCCAGTATCAAGTATTGTAATTTTCATCGTGCTATGGAATATTTCACTCATACTCGTAATTCAGCACTTAATGCGTAAAACGCCACCAATTTTAAACACTAGAAAAAGTTTTAAAAAATAATACAATGCAACGACGTGAACTTTTCCGCGTTCCCGCTAAAAAAAAACCTAACGGTAAGTTGTAATTTACCACATATTGTCACAGATTAGAAAAAAACAATCGACTACACTCTGTGCCACATGTTTATCTGGAGGCACAGAATAAAGAAAAAATCTCTGTGAATGGATATGACCAAAAATTAATATTAGTACCGCTACTTTAAGAGAATCAAAACAATTAATAGGTTTCCTATTTATATTTTTACAGGTTGTTTAGCATTTTAGAAGATAAATAGATACATATACCAACAAATATTATAGTGTGAAAGTAGATGTTTTTACTATTATTTTGGCATTAGACGACATTTATATTTAGCCAGTGATACGAAATATTTTATGAAAAATGTTTTAAAAGGGTACTTAGATATAGGTAAGTATAATTATACATTATCGTAAGATCCTCGAATTAGCAACATGGCCATGTAACGTTCGGTTTTGATTTCTTCTTCTTCTTTCACGTAGGTAAATGAGTTTTAATAGTTAAAATATTTTAGGTCTGTATAGACTTTTCAATGAACAATCTAAGCGGTCATATTCTCTTTGGGACAAACTACAGGTTAGAGAAAAAAATGATTGGTTACTCGGTTGCTCCAAGAAGGTTAATTATATCTTTGGGTGTATTTATGCAATGAGAATTTAAACTTTTTAGGGGTATTTGCTTGGCTCTGCGGACAAGTTGTAGGTAAAGTTTATTAGAATTTGGAAAGAACACAAAAAGTCTTTGAAAGTAGACGTCTTCAGGATGTTGTTGTTGATTATGATGATGATGATAGCCGCATTTGAATTAATTGATCATAGATATCAAATCAGAATGGATTCGGATAGCAAGGGACAGGACAAAATGGAAATTTTTAGAGGAGGCCTTTGTCGAAGGACAAGCTGTTACAAAGAGAGGTTGAATCGGTGCCGATATTTTGAACGAAAATAAACAAAACAAAAACAACAATAAAATATCGTAATGTAGAAATTGGTTTGTACTACAAACAGCAATAAAGGCTTATTGATTTATTATCAGTTTCAGCTTAATTCTTTCCGTTGTTCCTAAAATAAGAAATGTTCTCGACAGATACTTAGAATGAATCAGGCGGACAACAAAGTGATTTTACCTATAAGGGTTCCTTTATTTCAAAACTGTTACGGAACCCTAAAAATGAATCCTTCTTTGCAAAAACGAATCTGATTAGAGCTTTGTACACATGTTGTTTTCTCAATCCCACCACTATGTTGAAAGTGTAGTGGGAATGAGACAACGTGGAAAATGGCGGACATAATATAAATGTCAACTCTTTTTACAGTGGCGTACGTAAGTACTTGTGATTTCTAATTATTATTAACAAAATTAATTATGTACGCATCGTATAGGTGAATGCGATGACTCCAGCTGTAAAGTATATGTATTTTATAAACTTATTATTGACACTGGCTAAATACTCAATTCGTATGGAGCCAAACTTAAGGTAAAAAAAATATTTGGTGAATGCAACAAAGATACTCTTTGCGAACGAAAAGCGCGCGGATATGAAAAACTGACCAAAACAGCAGAAAAACAACAAAAAACAGTGATTGTTTTGTATTTTTCTAAGCTACCTAAATCATAGGTAGGTATACCTACTAACTAGACAAAATTTACTGGATCCTCTTATAAAGAGTTGAACGGTTTTAATGGTGAAAACACAAGAACATCTGTTGAAGTGAAAACGACAAGGAAAAAATCGAACGTATCACTGGTATGTAGGTATACCATATTATAGAACTTTTATTAGTTAGATGCCTAGACCTACCGTATATTTTAAAAAACTAACGTCTAAGTCTATGTTAGGTTGCAGTAGGTACATATTTAATTAAATATTATACCTATGATTTGCAGTTTCTAACCCACTATTTTATCAATGTGTAGGTGATCTGATGACACGTGAAGAGCCATACCTACCTACTACCTAAACAACTTTTTTACACGTGTGCTACCTAATCTGCTAATACGTGCTGAGCCCCGAAAAGATTTAGTGGTTTTTGTTGTTTGGTATATAGGAAATGCATGAACTAAGCTATTATTAGACTACCTAAACGTAGAAATAACACAATACAAGCGTGCGAAGCCGCGGGCAAAAACTAGTTTTATAATAAATTCAGTGATTTTCAGGCTTTTAAACATACCAAATATTTATTTATATTATATTTATTATACAAAATCACCAAGCATATTATTTTACAATAATCATTTAAGAACTTAGGCTAACAATGAACTTAACCTTTAAAAGTGTTGGTTATTTATGCTTATATATTAAAGCAAGTGTAGATGGTACTTGATAATAAAAAATATAATAATAAATATAATTTGGTCGGCTGGATCAAGGGTCAGATTCAAAAGGCAGTACTCCTTGACACGGCACGTATTGTCAGGAGGTTCCTCACTCTGCAGCCCTGACCACCGGTAGCTTGGGCCCTGCCCCGCTGCCGGCGGCACTCTAGGCTTAAAGTTCTTTTATAGTATTTTTGTAATGTATTTTTATAACAATATTGTAAAAAACATAAACTTAAGAAAAATGTATAAATGAGTGTACATAATTTTATTGTTAATTTATTCAAATTTTTATTTGGATAAAGCTTAGAAACATACTTCAATCCGAAGAAAGCAATGTTGTTCCACTCCATCATGGTTTATTGCAAACGCTTATATAATTTTTTAACGGTTACTATTTTACTTAAGCAATTCACAATTAATAATTAAACATGGTTATTGGTTATCACAAACGGTGATAAAATAGCGTGGGAGAGATAAAATTACGGATCAATAGCATACCACCTACAAACAAACATAACATCCCATCAACATCATATCACTCTTCAATCACTACATTCACTAAAACAACACACAAACCGTTATTTAGCTCTTATTTTAACGTTCCTGAAAATAGCAGCATAAATTATATTTGATTTTTCAATCACTACTGCAGGCGGAACTCGTAAGCAACAGGTACGGTTTAATATCAATATTTTAAACTTAAAGCTAGGAAATGTATAAACAATACTTACCGCGGTATAGAAATGCTATCGATTGGTATTTTATCACAACACAGCGAGTATTCCACAGGATAAGTGATATTTTTAACGGTTTAATGCGGACGGGAGCGCGCGCGACCATCCGAGGCGGGAAACTCGGGCTTACTGAGGTCTGCTTGGGTTGTGAAAACGGGAGGACGTCAGGATGGTATCCTTTATTTATATTTTGTTGAAACAGTAAGGAATGTAGAACACATCGATGCTATGGATGTTTATTTTTACACAAACGCCAGCAAGAGACTTTAGTTCCACTGCTGAACAAAGCCTTCCCCCATAAAACGCCACTTTGGACGCTTATCACAGGCAGGGTGTACGTAATCACCACGCTCGGCAGGCGGTTTGGTGATCGCAAAAGATTTTAATGTATCGAGGAGGTATCCTGCTGCCCATTCCCTGGATGTACGATCCTACTACTACTACGATCTTAGCCGGTTCTTATATACGGCCCCCTTGGGAAGAGATGGGGTGGCCTTATTGGCAAACTGGGACCCCACAATTGACTCTTGCTAATTCTTGCAGGGTATTTCGTATATGATTATTTTAAAGTTCCGAGAGACACTGCAACTGTTATGGGTGGCCGTGTCGCTTAACATCAGGTGAACAATAAGCTCGTCACGTCATTTATTCTAATTAAAAAAACAGCTAGTGGTCATGACAAGTCATTGCCGTTCACAGTTTGTTGGTATATTACTTCTAAAATTGTGTCCTTATTAGTGGCGAGATCGGAATTTGGTTGTGTTACGCTGGTACATACATACCAGTGCCAAAAAAGATACTCGAGTCAGAGGGGCTACACTGTTCCGACGATCCCAGTGCAGCCGATACTACAGCTGTAATAAGATCGTCTGGGTCACCCAAGACATAAGTCTTGGGAGACTACTTTGGGAGACAACTTGGACGACAACGATATACACCACCAAATAATAATTACCAAAAATAAAAAATTGGGCAAAGCAGATGAGGCAAGACCTTGTATTTATGCAGTCAAAATTTTAGAAAACCTAATAATGTAAATGATATTAAAAGTTAAAGTTTCCGTAAATCTTTCCATAAATTATGGTTACCAACAAAATACTACGTACCTACAATAATAATTTTATTTAATGAACGGATATAATGGGTGTGTGTGAGCAGCAGCATCTACTCTTTGTCGCTCTCCCAAAACCTACACCTCTCTTTTTCGCATGTTTGGTTCAGATAAAAACAATGTAGGTACCTAGATAGGAAATCAATTCTAAATAGGAAATGTAGTTTTAAAGCAAGTTAGAATGAACTTACAGTACGTTGATTTAGGTACAACACAGCTTTCATTATTAAATTAAATTAAAGAGTTTAAAGACCTGTACGTTTCCAGATTAGTTACTGCGTAATTACATTAAAATGTCACTTCACTTTGTCAATACTATACTGGTTCAGTGGCATAATCACGCACACCAATTAAAAAAACAACAATACCTAGGTATTAGCTACCGTCATTTTCATGTAACAACATTACACGAAAATGAAACAATTAACGCTGATTAACGCATCAGAGTCGACGCGTGCGCGTTTGTTTTGTTTAGGTACTTTCAGCGCGACACTGGCAAGTGGCGCGATGCGCGGGGCGGGGGAAGTGCGGCGCGTCCTACCTGGATCTTCGGGTTGGTTCCGCAAGTACTTTATGAATGGAGGATGGGGTATTTTTGAATGAAATGGCGAGAATTCATTTTTATGTGCGAATCGAAGCCGACGTTTGACTACTTATTGATTATTTTATAGGATTTTTTTTTTGCATCGTTTTTTTTTCTCTGCATAGATGTGTTGAGTACTAGCAACAGATACCGCTGAATTTTTTTTTCTGGTAATTTCGAATAAAAGTATTACTCTTTTGTAGGTCTCACCAATATTATGTCAATGGTCTCGCCCATACTGTTATCACTGTGCAGTTACAAGTTGTTAGAGCCTTCCATAATGGTGTGGCTCTAGTAAAATCGTCGCCCGGTAAATGTACCGTTTTATATTACGGACGCAAGGGACTAATAGCAATTACTGTATTTTTATTTACCTAAATAATGTAGGGCTATTTTTAATGGTACCTAAAGTATTTTAGTTCATGGCTCATATCACACAACAGTTTTTTTTAAACAAAGGTACCACTGTTGTTAGTTGTGCTTACGTTTTTTTAAATTAGTTATTTATTTGTGTGTCTGGTGTGTCTATTCTCTCTATTCCGTGGTCTCTACATGTTCTCTTTTATGATAAAGAATGACTTGATGAGCTAGTCGTTTGCCTGATAATAAGCGTAAGATATTAAGCGACACTGCGCACTGCGCACGTCATCCTGAGACATCACATACAGTCTATTAAAAATAAGATTACTAGACTGCGAGATTAGATCATATAGTCTTATTTGCCCAGTAATTTCACTAGCTACAATGTCCTTAAACCGGAACACAGTAGTGCTTGCACACTACTGCTTGACAGCAGAATAACTGGCAAAGCGGGGGTACCTAACTAGACGAACTTTGCAGCTTAGTAAAACCAACCAAACTAAGTCCCAACTAAGTTGTAAAATAAATGTTGAAGAGTCAAACAAGTGCACAATTTTGAAAGTTCCTGTAAGGTATTCGTAGATGATAAGCTATATACCTATGTACCTACCTATATTGCGTTTCGGCTTCCGTGCACTTGTATGCAGTAATAAATCAGTTAGCTGCCTACCGCCGTGTTTCATTGACGTATCACTGGCGACGAGCCGGGATTAGTGCTGATATTTTTCGTTTATTTCGCAAATTTAAATATTGTAGAAGTGAATAAGTGCAACAATATGCCATTAGGAAAAATCGAGTGGTTTGATTTGCAATCAAAACAGTGGTCGGCATATGTGCGACGTATAAAACAATTCATGCTGCTCAATGAAATAAAATCCAACCTGCAAGTTGCAACTTTAATAACGTTAGTGGGGGAACCCACTTATAATTTAATGTGTGACCTTTGTGCCCCGATGGATCCAGAAGACAAGACCTTCGATGAGTTGGTTAGGATAGTGTCAGACCATTTGGAGCCACAAAGATCAGTGATTGCTGAACGACACGTATTTAGACTACGTCGCCAGAAAGTTGGAGAACCACTAACGGAATACCTACAAAATTTGAAGCATCTCGCAGCTACTTGTGAATTCGGCAGAACCCTCGAGGAAAACCTTCGAGACCAATTCGTCTCGGGACTGGCAAGTGACAATATGAGGTCACGTCTTTTTGCTGAGAAAGACATCCAGTACAAGAAGGCGGTGGAGCTAGCTCTGGCTTTGGAGGCGGCTGAGAAGCACGCGGAGCGGAGTGCCATGGGCGGTGGCGGCGCGATCGCGCGAGCCGGCTGCGGGGGCGCTGCCGGCTCGAGCGCGGCCGGCCCGTCCTCCGGAAGCGACGCGGCCGAGGGCCTGCATGTGGTGCGCAATGCGCGCCAGGGAGCGCAGCCCACAGGATCATCTTCGTGTTGGCGGTGCGGTAAGGCGCACCGAGCAGATAAGTGCCGTTTTAAAAATTATAACTGTAATGCGTGCAATCGTAAAGGCCACTTAAAGGTCATGTGCAAGATGTCTAGTTCTGATCGTAAACCATCCGCGGATAGAAAACATAATTTTATTGACGATGACGACGATTCTGAGAACGAGCTGTTTCACATTAAAGCCGTAGCGGAGGGCGATAAACCGTATTTTGTAAACGTCAATATCAATGATAGCATATTACAATGTGAAATCGATACGGGTAGTAAAATCTCAGCAATTAATGAAGATTATTACAAACGTTTTTTTTATAAGTACCCTCTAAATAAAGATCAAATATGTCTATCCTCGTACACAAATGCACCTATTGAATCTGTGGGTTACATTAAGGTAGACGCTCGTATAGATGACAAATTAATACAGGATTTGAAATTGTATGTTATTAGGAACGGTAGTAGACCCATTTTAGGAAGAAATTGGATGCGTCATTTTAATATTAATCAGCTTTCCATCAATAATATTAATGTTGAAAGTGAAAAATCGCGTGAAATGATTGTTAATGAGCTTAAGAGAGATTACCCAAATGTATTTTCTCCAGAGATAGGTAAATGCAAAAAAGAGATTCGTTTACAGCTCACAGACAATGAACCGGTTTTTGTGCGCGCGCGGCCCGTGCCGCTGGCGCTGCGGGGAGCCGTAGAACGTGAACTAGAACGTATGCAAAGCAATGGTTCTATTTACCCAGTAGAACAGTCTGAATATGGAACCCCGATCGTACCAGTAATTAAACCATCCGGGGAAATCAGAATATGCGGGGACTATAAAACTACAATCAACCCGAAACTCAAAAGAGATTTTTACCCCCTCCCACGTATAGAAGAATTATTTGCAGCTTTGAGTGGGGGGGAGGAATATACAAAAATTGATCTTACAACCGCGTACTTACAAGTACCTTTACATAGTGAGTCTCAGGCCGTAACGGCAATATCGACACACGTAGGTACGTTTGCATTCCGCCGTACGCCTTATGGTTTGAGTTGCGTGCCCGAAAAGTTTCAAAAAATAATGGAAGAAACGCTCCGTGGCATCCCTAATACCGTCTGTTTCTTGGACGATATCTGCATTACTGCAAAAAATAGGTCTAGCCACCTTCAAAATCTGCGAGCTGTAATCGATCGTCTTGCGCAAATGGGTCTCACTGTTAAAATAAATAAATGTAAATTTTTACAAAAAAGTGTGTCCTATGTGGGATTTGTTATTGACAAAGATGGGTTGCACCCCGACATGTCGAAAGTGGAGGCTATAATGAACGCCCCCAGACCGTGTAATGTTACTCAATTGAAGGCATTTTTGGGGATGTTAAATTACTACGGGAAGTTTATTGAAAATTTAAGTTCGATGCTACATCCCTTGTATGCACTCCTAAAAAAAAGATAAAGAATGGCATTGGGACGAGCGGTGTGAGAGCGCATTCAATGAGGCAAAACATTGCTTGTCTAGTGACAAAGTGTTAACACATTATAACCCTTCGCGTCCGTTGATATTGTCGGTAGATAGTAGCTCGTACGGGGTGGGAGCGGTTTTATCCCATAGGTATGAGGACGGATCGGAAAGGCCTATCAGTTGTGCATCGCGGACTCTAACGGATACGGAAAAAAATTATAGTCAGTTAGATAAAGAAGCATTGGCAATCTTGTATGGTGTTCAAAAACACCACCAGTATCTTTTTGGCAACGTGTTTTTATTGCGGACTGATCATAAGCCCCTTACTTATATTTTCGGGCCTAAAGGTGGCATTCCGCAAACTGCCGCAAGCCGACTGCAACGGTGGGCAGTGAAATTAGCAGCATATGATTTCACTATAGAATATGTGCCCTCCAAAAAGAACTGCAACGCCGACGCATTAAGTCGCTTGCCACTAGTAGCTAAACCAAGGCAGTCTAGCGTGCCACCGGATAACAATCATTATTTGTTTTTGTTAAATGAGACGTTACCAATTAATTGTAAGGATATATCTGTAGAAACCAGAAAAGATCAGTTACTAAGTAGAATAGTCGGATTTATTATGTTTGGTTGGCCAAATACTTGCGAGAAGGAAGACGAAAAACCGTTTTATGACAGGCGCGCGGAACTTTATTTAGATCACGGTTGCATTCTATACAAATATAGGGTCGCAATTCCATCAAAACTGCAGCAGCGAGTGCTAAATGAAATTCATACAGGGCACCTCGGTATAGTAAAAATGAAATCAATTGCAAGAAATTACGTATACTGGCCCTCAATAGACAAGGATATAGAGACAATAGGCCGTAATTGTCTAGCTTGTCTGAATGTACGCGATGCACCGCCGAAGTCCTCAGTACATCCCTGGGAGTTTCCGGCTGCACCATGGCAGCGACTGCATACGGACTTTGCCCAATATAACGGGAAGTACTATATCGTACTGGTTGACGCTCACACTAAGTGGTTGGAAGCGGAAGAAATACGTAGTACTTCGGCTCATGATACTATTAAATTTCTCAGAAATTTATTTGCAAAATTTGGCCTCCCACACCAACTTGTGTCAGACAATGGAAGTCCATTTCAGAGCAGTGAATTTCGTGAGTTTTGTAAGAAAAATCATATTAGACATTCCACAGTTTCGCCCTATCGACCGCAAGGAAACGGAGCTGCAGAAAATTCTGTAAAGGCAGTCAAAAAGGCTTTAAAAAGAGCTTATTATGAAGGACAAGATTTATCAGTAGGCCTTAATAGGTTTTTGTTTCAGTATAGAAATTGTGAACATGCAACGACAGGTGTCGCCCCCGCGGTGGCGTTATTAGGCCGCAGGCTGCGTAGCAGGCTAGACGCGATACGACCGAATACGGCAGACATCGTGATGAATGCCCAGAGTAAACAAGTCGCGGCGGCTGGCGGCTTAGATAGGTACTATGAAGTAGGCGAAAAAGTTTTAACTCGTGACTATTCGGTTCGTTCAGACAAGTGGGCCGGGGGTAAGGTGGTAGAAAAGACGGGTCCAGTCTCCTATAAGATTAACTTAGACGATGGATCTAGTTGTAGGAGACATGCCGATCAAATTTTACCTGTTAGACAAAATAGATTATCATTAGCTAGGCGTCAGTCAAGCATTAGGAATGAATTACCATGTGAAGAACAAACTAGCACGGATATACGCAACTATTCATATAATGAAAATACAGATGACATTGAATCGGTAGCTGAGTCAGTAGTAAGGACATCATCAGCTCAGGGTGACGGAAGCCGTCAAACTAGGGAAGCTCAACCGCACCCACCCCCGCCCGAACCTACCGCTTCCGAGCGCGCGGTACGCGCCTACAATAGAGAAATACGTAAGCAACTGTAAATAACGTGGATGCTTATGCTTATAACTAGTTTGAGATGTGTTATTTTATTTTCTTCAATTGGGTAATACTCGTATAATGTACTTATTTGTATGCTTAATTTATAATTATTTTATTACCCTTTACAGACCTAAGTACTTACGTCAGCCTTCGGTTATTTAGTATAGGTACTTACTCGTATGTAAAGATAATTGTACTTTTTTCCCATACAGTACAGTTCAAGAATAGGTACATTCACTGTTAGGACTATTCTACGCGAATTTAAAAAAAAAAATGTTTGCTTGTTTAGTTTCGCGATAATATAAGTAGAACTGAATGTAATACTAGGTAAGTTAGATTTTGAGTTTTTTTTTTAAATCCTTTATATTAAATTTAAAAAAAAATGTGAGCATTGCAATATGTATACGTATAATGACCATCAGTCGTCACGGTACGAAATACCTACCTAATTACATCCGTTAACCTAATACTTGAAACTTGAAAGACTTGTTTTTGTTCTACATTTTATTTTGTTACTATTTAGTTATATAAGGTGGAGGGATAAATACTTATGTTAAAATAATAGTAATTAAACTACCTATCTGATATTAATAAGTTTAAGAGGCGTAACTAAATTAGATTGATTTTAAAGAGGGAGATAGTGTAAGGTATTCGTAGATGATAAGCTATATACCTATGTACCTACCTATATTGCGTTTCGGCTTCCGTGCACTTGTATGCAGTAATAAATCAGTTAGCTGCCTACCGCCGTGTTTCATTGACGTATCACTTCCCGAAATCTTCATCTATGAAACTGTTTGGAGGTTTAGTGTATATATATAATATGTTG
Organism: Ennomos quercinarius; assembly: GCA_910589525.2. Taxonomy (NCBI): domain Eukaryota; kingdom Metazoa; phylum Arthropoda; class Insecta; order Lepidoptera; family Geometridae; genus Ennomos; species Ennomos quercinarius. The sequence goes on from OU342510.1 coordinate 8,579,830, forward strand.
AGTGTTTATCAGACACTGCCTCAGAGACACGGACACGTCCACTCCGGCCGCTACATCTAAGAAGACTGCGAGAGTGCCTTTGGGTTTTGGCTTTGAGTTGAAGCCATCAAGGATGTGCTCCATGATGCGGTGCACTTGTTGGACACAAGAGTGTCTGGCTCTAAAGCCGAACTGCTCGTCGGGAAGGAGTTTATGTTCGTGAACATGGGACCAGAGATGCTTCCGAATGAGACGCTCGTAGATCTTCCCCAGAGTACTGAGGAGGCTAATAGGCCGGTAGCTAGAGGGCTCGGTAGCCTTCTTGCCTGGTTTGTGGATGCCGATGACGTCGGCGGACTTCCACGCAACGGGAAAAGGGCAATTACTCATAGCCGCATTGAAGATGCTGACTAGGAGATAGATCAAGGGGACCGAAAAGTGCTTGACCACTTTGTTGCTGATACCATCAGCGCCGGGGGCTTTACGGGTAATGAGATCCTTGATGACAGACTCAACCTCAGCGGCCCTAATACGCTCGAGAAGGGGGTCGGAGGGCGTCAGGCAGCTACGACGTTCAACTTCACTGACCACCGTATGGAGGTGGACAGTGTCAACGTGATCGGGGAAAAGGTTACACTGGGCCTCGAGGCTCTCAGCTGAACACTCAGCTTTTCCCTCGTCATCGAACGCAGGGACTTGGTTCAGCCTATCAAGAGGGGGCATCGTTCTAAGTGTGTCACTTTTCAAGGCTCGAGCCAACCGCCAGTATGCCTGTTGGGTTGGCTTGAGCCCCGAAAGTAGGTCTTTCCAGTTCTGAGCGCGAAGATCACCTATGCGTTTCTTAACAGCACGCTGTAAGAAATTCAAGGTGGATTTGTTATCTTGGGTCGGAGCCGCGTCGTATGCCTTAGTGGCGGCGTTCTTTTCTGTCATCAGTCTCCTCACACCCTCGGGCAGATCCCAGCGGTGGTCCACCGCTGGTACCTGCTTCGAGGACTCACCGACTACGGTGGTGAGGTGACTGGTGAGAGCGACGATCGCGGAGGAAACGTCGTCTAATGTCTGTATGTCGTCGGGTATCTTGTCTAAGTCGGGTGAACTGATAGCTTTCAGGGATTCCCCCAGTCGCTTCCAGTCCACCACTGGCTTAGTCTGAGGTAAAAGTTCGGTAGAATCCAAGCCTAGTCTCATGAGAACAGGGTAGTGGTCAAATTCAAGTTCGTGGAGCACTTCTATTGAGCCTAACTTGAGGGTTACGCCTTTTAAAAGTGCTATGTCGAGTATGTCTGGTCGTTGGTTGAGATTCCCGGGGAACCTGATCGAAGTCATGGGTGCGATAATGTCAAAGGTGTGGTGGTCTACGTCTGGTCATGGGTCAGTTAGTTGTTCGAGTATCCTACCGTTGGTATTGGAAGTGTGGCAGTTCCACATGACGTGTTTGCTGTTGAAGTCTCCCGCCAGTATGACGGAGCTTCCCAGAGAAAGTAGTGCGTCGATATCACTACTGAGCAAACGTTTGTCGGGAGGGAGGTAACAAGACGCTAGTATGATCGGCTGATGGCCATTCATAGCTAAGTGGCAGCAAGAGGCTTCTAAGTTAACTAAGGATGAGGGAGTATCAATTGGGATGCAGTGAAAAGACCTTCTGTAATAAATAAGCGTACCGCCTCCGGCATTGGTAAGCCTACCATTACGAACCACGACGTAATTGGCGATCCTAGGATCCCGCTTACTGGGTTTCAGGAGAGTCTCTTGCACGAGCATCACATCGACCTGATGGAGAGAGTGACGCTCACAGAGTACTTTGTTATATAGGTGACGCTCGCGCATGAGACACGTCATGCTTAGGTCTCTTCGGTACCCAAGCAGCTCTCCAGTATAGTCACTATCGCACGCACTACATCAGGCATTTCAGGAATAAGTAAAACGAAAGTTCCTATTGTTTATAAAAATTTAATTATGATTTACAGAAATACCGCTTGCTTAAACTATTTGAGTTTGAATTGGTATATTATCCCGAAAGGGGGTAAATCTACTTCCCAAGGTAGATAATGCATCTTCTACGACTTTTCTAAATTAAAAGTTTTTCATTGAATAAATGCCTAGTAAAAATTACGTTCGAAGATAGCCCAAGCGCAGCTGGGTGGTTGAACTTCGTTTTTGACCGAATGCACTTAAAAGAGTTTAACGACCTGTGGTTAGAAATGAATTTGTTTGTTTATTATCTTGTATATATTATCTTGTTAACTCTCGTTGCTATCGCACGTGCATTAGTGTGTGATTTTGTGAGTGGATTTTTTTAGTAACTATAGAGGTTTGGAAACACGCAGTTTCAAGTAAGGCTCTCACAACTTGTGGGCTATCAAGGTCCCAGTCCCCCCCTTTCGGGATAATATACCAATTTAAACTCACCTTGTAGTAATTAACAGATTATTATTTGATGTAAAGACAATAATTTGAATAACCAGTGGGATTTGAACCCACATCGCAACCCCTTTACATTCATAATTTATTTTGTATAGTTATTTATTTCTGAGTTCCAAGGTTATATAGTATCCAGACTCAGGTGAAGCCGTCATGCTCAATTTATCGACCATCTTGCTAATGTCAGATGAGACGCGGTAATTTCTTAGCACATGAGCCAGTGCAATCTTCATTGACATCATGGCATATGTTTTACCTGAAACAATTTATTATTTTAAATTTTTCTATCGGTTTTCGTTACAGTTTTATGGAGTGAGAATTACGGTAGGCAGCATCGGAATGAAACTAGCATAGTGGTAGAACATTTCTTATAGTGAAAGCGTAGACTAATAACTACCCAGAATACCGCAGAGCCTGAATACTGAAGTTTTCAATCACTGTGTCTTGCCAGTGATGACTTATGGAACTGAGACATGGTCTCTTACTGTTGGTCTCATTAGTAAGCTCAAAGTCGCGCAGCGAGCTATAGATAGAGCTATGCTCGGAGTTTCCTTGCGAGATAAGCTCCGGAACGAGAAGATCCGCAGGAGAACTAAAATGGCCGATATTACTCTTAGAATTAGCAAGTTGAAATAACAATGGGTAGGCCACATCGCTCGTAGAACTGACAACCGATGGGGAAGAAAAGTTCTCGAGTGGCGACCACGAACCGGAAGACGCAGCGTAGGCCGGCCCCCCTACTCGGTGAACCGATGATCTGGTGAAAGCCGCGGGGAGCCAATGGATGCAAGAGGCGAGCAGCCGTTCAAGGTGGCGCGCTCTGGGGGAGGTCTATGTTCAGCAGTGGACGTCTTCAGGCTGTTGATGATGAGACTAATAACTAACTCTATTGCGTGGTAACGAGAGTCGATATTTATACAAATTTCTTTTCACGGTGATTTTTCTGTACGTAGATGAGTTTATTATGTGATTCAGCTGATCATGATGTTGTAATCACTTTTTCAGACTTAGACCACGGGTCCGTGGGGAACGGGAGGCCTTCACGTTTTCAAAGTTGAAATTTGAGCGCCTAGTCGATGCGACGCTTAAGGTGACGAGTACAGCCAGATGAGCAGGTCCAAATTCGTTCAAAGAAACATCAAACTTAACGTCATAGTCTTAAATATCAATTCAGTCTGCACTTCAGCGCGGCGCTTACGACAAAGACAACGCACGAATTGGCTTATTTTGACGGTTTTTAATTAATATCTATTTGTATATAGTATTTTTCAAAGTTATTAAGTCATCACGACATCTGGTTGTTTGTTGCGAATACACTAATTTGTTTTTTGTATAAAATATATTCGGTAGAACCTCAGCAAAATGCATTTTGCCATGGGAACATTCAAATTTTTCGAGGGAGTTTTGCGATTTTTTGCCTTAGAGCTATATTTATTAATCTTGTATTTGCGGTCATCACAAACGAGTTAATGAAATGAATTACATGATATATTAAATTCAAAGTTCCACGTTTTGTAATTACGCCAGGAAACGTCCCAAAAAACACCTTGTTTCGTGTACCCGGCGCCTTAACCAAAAGGCTGGCATACTTTTTTGGCATAACGAATCAGCAGAATCGAAGCTACAGATCGGAGATTTTTAATCTGCATTGTGTCGGATTGCTTGCACCAGAAGTGGGAAAGAGAACTTCTTTTTTCAAACTCACGTATTGTAATAGGCTTGCTATATAATATTTGACATTAAGCACTTCATAATGTTAACTTATTATGCTAAGAATCTACAATAAATTAATTGCATTAAATTAAACATTGGCAATCATGTTGGGTACGCTACCTAGTGGCTACCTAGTGGGCTGTATGGATTTGGGCTGTATAGATCATCGCAGCTAGTATTCAGTTCAAATTTTTTCTTTTGAGTAAGTGGTGTATTAGCTAGTAGCATCCAGTAGTAAATCATATTGTTGATATTATAGTAGTAGTAAATTAAAAGAATAAAGCCACTTTTCATACATTATATTCTAACTTATTACCAGGGCAAGACCGTCTTCCCAGTCCGAATCCACCGAAGTATTTAGGATCCGGTAGTGTTTCCTTATCGAACCATCTCTCTGGCTGGAACTGGTCCGCATCAGGACCCCAAATACTGTGACGGTGGATCCCATAGATCGACACTATGATATCAGAACTTTCTGTAACTGTACAGTTTTCTGAAAAGCAAAAAGAAATAGTTTAAAATGATTATAATTATTATTTTAGTTTACATTAAACTTAGCTTAAAATAATTAAATGTAGGTAATATTATATATATATATATATATATATATATATATATATATATAGTAATTCTGAATCTATTACAATGTAGTGTTATGGCACAGGATAATAAAAAAATAAGTTTTGGAACTACAATATTATCTTAGTAGGAAGAAAAATTACTAACTAAGCTTCACGTCTTGATCGACATTTCTCCCAAGAATTGGAACAACGGGGTGTAAACGTAGAGTTTCTTTCAATATCGCCTCCATATACACCAGTTTAGATAAATCATCTTTATTAATGTGTTTGTCGCAATCGCCAAGCACATTATATACCCTGAAAAAACACATCATCTCGGAAGATAAAAATCTATGCAAACACAGAAACAAACATACAAATACAGACAAAGTTTTACTTTTGTAGTGTATTAGTAAAGAAGCGGAAATCATCATCATCATTATCAACAGCCTGGAGACGTCCACTGCTGAACATATGCTTCCCCCAGAGCGCGCCACCTTGAGCGGCTGCTCGCCTCCTGCATCCATCGGCTCCCCGCAGGTTTCAACAGATCATCGGTCCACTGAGTGGGGGGGCCGGCCTACGCTGCGTCTTCCGGTTCGTCGTCGCCACTCGAGAACCTTTCTTCCCCACCGGTTGTCAGTTCTACGAGCGATATGTCCTGCTCATTGCCATTTCAACTTGCTAATTCTAAGAGCTATATCGGTCACTTTAGTTCTCTTGCTGATCTCCTCGTTCCAAAGAAGTAGAAATAAGGATGTTAAATTACTCTTCATATGCTTTTTCTTGTATGTCAGTTCGAGAGCCCAAGATTGTTAGAGCGTATGTTAGGAGACCTGCGCTGGTATCATGCCCACCAAATATAACGGTGTCGGTATGCTCTCTTATTTGTTCATCAGTGAAGCAACCAGTCTCATGAGCCAAATCCAGTATGAGATCCATGAACGCTTTGTATCTCACTAAAAACCACAAAAAAATATTAGGTTATTTGACTCCTATTAAAAAATGAAGCAGGAAATATTATTTGCTTAAAGTAAGTTAAATAACCGGCCAAGTGCAAGTCGGACTCGCGCACGAAGGGTTCCGTACCATTATCTATAAAAACAAGCATATAAATCACAATTGTTGTATGGGAGCCCCCACAAATATTGATTCATTCTATTTTTAAGTATTTTTTGATGTAGCGGCAACAGGAATACATTATCTGTGAAAATTTCAACTGTCTACTTATCACGGTTCATGAGATACAGCCTTTGATGACAGACGGACAGACAAACAGACAGCGGAGCCTAAGTAATAGGGTCCGTTTTACCCTTTGGGTACGGAACCCTAAAAATAACTCGATAATAATTATTTAAAAATTAGTAAATATGTAGCGGAGATTCTGAAAGGGCCTGCCCCTCAAAACAGAGATCGTGCGAAGCTAAGGATTTCCATCGGCAGTGAGATATTCATGGTAGCTACTATGGATTACTATTTGATGTCACATTATACCAAAAAGATTGCTATATAGATGGTTTTATTTGGCAAACCTTTGGTGTGATCGACTACTGAGGATTTTTCAGTTTTCATCGTACACCATCATGAAATATCCACACTCTGGATAACCACACGGCAGAAAGTTTTTGATAAGCAGATAGTCAAATATCTCATTCTATGTAACCATTTTTGACTGGCCTGTTAGCTCAGTTGGTAGTAGCTCTGCCTTTTGAACTTCTGGTTGTGGGTTTGCCACTCAGGACAAACATCTTTATGATGAACATAGGTGTTTGTTCTGTGTCTGGGTGTTATATTGTATTCTATGTATGTATTTACAAACAAAAATTATCTAAGTATTGTATCAGTTATCTGGTTCCCATAGCACAAGCTATGCTTAGTTTAGGGCTAGATGGCGCTGTGTTAAATGTCCACATGTATTTATTTATTTATACACATAATTCGATTGTTTTTTTCTTTAGTTACAACAAGTTAAGGTGGAACGTTCCACTAGCGCGGCAAATTCAATTTTTTTTGCGTTCTTTTGCCAATAATAGCTTAATTACTCAACATGATTACATGAAAACTGATTTAACGTAAAGAAATAGAATGTATTAACAAATTACGATTAAAAGTATCTCCTAGATATCATTGGTTTAGCGATAAATGGCAATAAACAAATTTCGTCTTAGTTTTTCAGTCTATTGCCATTTGTCGCTAAACTAATGATATGTAGGTGATACTTTGAATTGTAATTTATTGATACATTCTATTTATTTGCGCAAAATTAGTTTTCATGTAATCACGTTGAGTAATTAAGCTATTATTGGCAAAAGAACGCAAGAAAATTTGAATTTGCCGCGCGAGTGAAACGTTCCGCCTTAAGTACTTACCTTCTTTATTAACTGTGTTTGTTTGATTTGCTCTCTCTGATTTTTTCCTTTTAATAATCTAAAAAAAATTTACGTTGTTAAAATTTGAGTTAGTGAGATTTCATTAATCATTAACAGTGGTAAAAGTATAGACTTAGAATGTACAACGAAAAAATTTTAGGTCCGCGGGTAAAAGTAACATACCATTTTTGAGAGTTTCGTCAAATTTTTCAGATCTTCGGCTTGTTGTTTTTTCTGTCGTGTCATGTTGTATATTAAATCGCTGCGTAACCAAAACTTGAATGTTCTGTCTACGGCATTCTCTAATAAATTGTGTAGTAGAGGTAAGTACTGCTCATGGAGGTCGTCATATTCACTTGTGTCAGTCCCAAATGAAGTCACTAAAACCGAGTTATAAATGAGTCATCATAATAGGCATGTGTCGTGCTATTTTTTTATTGCATAAATGCATAATATTCCTAAAAAAATAAACAGTCGTGAAAACAAAAATTTAATATCTCAAAAAATGACAAGGTTACAAGCGGAGTTTTGGCGGGAACGTGAAAAAGTTCACGTCGTTGCATTGTATTATTTCACAAAACTTATGCTTTTTCTGGTGTTAATGTTTAAAATTAGTGGCATTTTACGCATTAAGTGCTGAATTATGAGTATAAGTGTGGGCAAATGATATAATGTAGTGAAACGTGGTTTTTCATGTTGCTTCCAAAATTCCATAGAAGCCTCTAGTAAAGTTGCCACTACTTTACTAGGACATGACTTAGACTGGATTATGACTACCTGACTTAGACTGGACTATGACTACCCTGACTAAGACTTGACTTTACATGAAATATTTCATAATACGACGAAAAACTACAATACTTGACACTGGCTAAATACACTATGTGTGGAGCCAAACTATAAGAAAAAAAAAAAAAAAAAAGGTTACAAGCATTTTAAAATACAGGAATAGAAAGAGACAGTTAAAACGTGCAGTGACGTCAGTTCGTTCACCTTCATAGTACTCCAGCACTAAGTTAAGGTTTACATACAATCTCTTTGGCATGTTACGTCACAAACGTGCGTTTCCATAGTAACTGTGGGGAAGATCTGTTTTGTGAGAAAGGGAAAGGCGATGCTCCCTCCAGAAATTTTAAAAGCTTATTACGTACTCCGTGATTTATTTACCGATATTATATAATTTTTAAATTATTGCATTCATTTACTTTATGAAAATAATATTGAAATGTTAATTTTTAATAGCAGGACACTATAGACGCACTTCGCGTTTGCAAAGATGCTTCACGCGCGAAGTGCCCGCGAAGCATCTTTGCATCGGCATGGGCAAAAATGAATTGACATGTCTGGCGCGTGCCCAGCTGTTCTATTCTACAGGTCACATTTCTCAACTGATTCTCAGGAAATTTCGTTAGCAGGTTCGAGTTAAGTGGTTTTTTTTATCTATTCAGTTTGAAACTTATCAAAACAGAGCCGGGGGTGTTAAAACTGAAAAAAGACAGACTCGCGAGGTCTACAGCTCACTAAGCTATTATCGTAATGTTCATGTAAGGTATCATCTCAACAATTTATCCGATAACACCTAACATTCTTTATTTTTTCAAAGGATCTATTTATTTATCATCAACAGCCTGAAGACGTCCACTGCTGAGCATAGGTCTCCCCAAGAGAGCACCGCTTTAAGCAGCTGCTCGCCTCCTGAATCCATCGGCTACTTGCGGTTTTCACCAGATTGCTGGTCCATCAAACGGGGCGCTGGCCATACGCTGCGTTTTCTGATTCGTGGACGCTACTCGAGAACCTTTCTTTCCCATTGGTTGTCAATTCTTCGAGCGATGTGACCTGCGCATTGCCATTTCAACTTGCTAATTTTAAGAGCTATAGCGGATCTCCTCATTTCGGATCTTTCAAATCTTAAACAGTAAGAGACCACGTCTCGGTTCCATAAGTCATCACTAGCAACACACACTGATTAAAAACCTACGTTTTCAGACTCTGCGGTATTTTGGACGAAAAGATGGGTCGAAGCTTCCCGAACGCTGCCCAGCCGAGTAATTTATGCCCCAAATAAATGAGTGGTTGCGGATCAAAGGATGGCTTGTACGATTTTTAATTGTTTATCTTTTGTTATACAAGCTTTCAACGGGTTATTTATGATTTAGTAGAATAGGTTCCATGAAAGAAGTTAGTTTAGTTCTCTTGCTTCCAAAACCGCCAGTGACAATCCACCTGTCACAACACACACTGGATAGCGTGTGTTCGATGTTTGCCGTTCCCGTGTTGGCCTATAATTTTATTTATTTATTTATTTAATCATCATAGGAAAACTTAGAGCCAAATAAACAGTAAAAGGTAAACATAATATAGTAAAAGAAACTAATATAGCCAGCAATGAAAGTGTATTTCCCAGAACATAATATGCACTACTAAAATTATCTGTAAAGGACAGAAAAGACAATGCACGATGGGAACGATAAATAAAGCGATACTTACAACATATTGTTTTCAAAAAGTTTATCCGCAATACTTTTTGGTGGTCAAATGGCTTCCCTATTCCAGTTGCTAGTGTATCAACCAAATTTTCAGCTTGAGTATTGAAGACTTCAATAAAACTATTCAAGACTTGTTGGTTGAACGCCGGATTCAGCAGTTTGCGGTGTTTCTTCCACGTTACCGCTGAAAAAGTACTAACTATAATCTATCTCCATTGAGGCCAGTTTGCCATCATGAACAGGGAATCGTTACTCTGGCCAGCAGGTAGTATCTTCTAATAGCGGGTTCCAGTTGAACAAAATTATCGTTATACTCGTTTTATTCGTTCACATTGACTGGAACGATCATATGTGATTTGGCCTTGTCTGGGTAAAAAGTGGCATAATCTCGTAGCGTTCTTGGCGTTTTTAGCAGCTACTGGAACCCACACTAAGTGGTCTGTCGCAGGGCTAGTCATTTCGATGACTTATGTGAGATTCTTCAGGCTGACGTTGTTTTAGCTACGCTTAGTTTGGGCCTAGATGGGGCTGTGTGAAACGTCCACACATATTTCTTTTATTTATTTTATTTTTATTTTATGTAAACGAATGACGTAACGACCTAATCGTTTGCCTGATGTTAAGCATCACAGCTACCCATAACAGATTGTAGTCTCACTCGGAACTCTAAATTAATAAAGTTTCGGGTGACAATCATTGCGCACGTCATCCTGAGACATTACACAATCTAGTACCTTATAAGATTACCTACTATACTAAACTATGAGATCATAGGTCATAAAGTCTCATCTGCCCAGTAATTTCACTAGCTATAATGCTCTTTAAACCAGAACATAGTAGTGCTTGCCTTGTATACTGCTTGGCTACCTATACTTAGACGAACTTTGCAGAGATGTTGATGAAACTCTGAGGACGCACTGTGTCAATAAAGTTGCTAATATACACACACCCCTTAGTCTCTATTGTGTAGCAATAGAAGTTATATTTGCATCTATTTAAAAAAGCATTATGCCAAGTTTTCGTGAATAGTCAATTGTTTAATTAGCTATTCACGAAAACTTGGCTCCAACTTCGACGGTCATCATCAGACCAGTTTCAAAATACCACAAAAAACTCATATCATCGGATATCAGCTCCATGCCAAATTTCAACTCGATCGGACCGCTGGAAGTCATTCTAAAATCGTTTACAAGATTTGTACCGTACGAATAAATAAATAAATAAATAAAGTTATCGTAAAGTATAATTAAATAAAAGCTTGTAAAAAAAAAGGTTAAATAACTATAGGTACACTGCACAAAAACGGTCAAATTAAAAAAAGATATTTTTGTTGGTCGCAATAAAAAATTACAAATTATAAAACAATTATAAATCCTTTGTAATTTATAAATAGTATGCTTATGGCTGGCCTTTTCCCACGTTTTATGTGTACTGGTGTAACTTGTATAAATAATTATATTAAGGTATTATTAAGTTTTAAGATCATATGCCTAAATAATTTGAATAATATGTTTGCTAAATAAAGAACTTTGATCACCAAGTCAATGTACTTGTATTATAACTATTACCATATGTGTAATAAATACTAATAGTGGGTCAACTCCTTTGTTATACCGCAAAATACCTACAAGACGGTCTCGACGTCTAGTCCCTAAAAATAAGCAAGGGTTGTCAGAAAACATTTTCTTAGACAATAATTTTGTGTTTCGTAATAATTTATTTTTGTCGCAGTTGTTCATACAGTGGCTCTTATCACACCGCTTTTAGGTTCATAATCCAAGATATTACGTGCTTTTTACTTTACATTACCGCACTACTGTTTTATGATGATATCTCGATTTAGTTAAGTTCTCAGTATTTTACTGCAAGTTATACGTAGACTACGTAGTATCATCATGGTCAGCCTGAAGACGCCCACTGCTGAACATAGGACTCCCCCACAGAGCGCCACTTTGAGCGGCTACTCGCCTGGATCTATCGGCTCTCCGCAGTTTTCACTAGATTCTACGAGCGATGTGGGTTGCCATTTCTATTTCAACTTGCTAATTTTAAGAGATATAGCGGTCACTTTAGTTCTCCTGTATATCTCCTCCTTACGTCACGATCTCATCTCGCAGGGAAACACCGAGCATATATGCTCGCTGCACATTTTTGAGCTTAGGTATTAATGAGGCCAATGGTAAGAGATTATGTCTCAGTTTCATAAGTCATCACTGGCAACACACACTGATTGAAAACCTTCGTTATATAGTTATTCGTATTTTGGGCGAAAAGATAGGTCGAAGTATTCTTCTTCTATTCACGTAGTACGTTCAATATACGTATAATAGAAGAATTCTTAATTCACTGATTCAGTATTATACTAACAAAGAATTTTTATGTGGTTAAAATCGATACATAATAGGATCTAGGTAGGTAAGAGGTAGGTACTTCTTAGTAAACATTCAATTTTATCAAATTATATGCAAACAATGTAGTTCCATAGTATATTCTATACTAACGGATCGCATGAGTAGGTTGAACACAATCCATGCAACTTGTTCTGTGTAAGTGACATGCCTGAACGGGCGTACCGACACGCAAGCGAAGCCGGTCGGTACTACCGCAGACGTCGCGGGCAGGGGGGGAACTCCGCTCTCCTTCATACCGCACCCCATCGTTGCTCCGTCTAGCCGCCGAGTTGACTCACTATTAGTATTTATTACACATATGCTATTACTATGAGCAAGATAGAGCTATAGGCCCTACCGGCGCGTCTGCGAAGCGGCAACGGTTCGTCAGCGACGCGCAACTATTCGGTATCCATTGCTGCCCGGGGGGATAGCGCGGGACATGGGAGCCGATGGGTACAGTATGTTTCAAATCCCCTGAGAAACGCGTGCATTGCTCCACCGCTATTATGTTAGCCTCGAAAAAAGCGACAGTAGCGCTTTCCATACAATTATGCATCGCTTCACTGTCGTTTACGCGTCTACCCCGTTTCGTGGGATAAGGAAGTGCGCGAGACAAAGTCAATTTAGCGGTGCTAAACCTGTTTTGACATGTTTCAAATTTTCAATGTACGAGTTTCTCAGGGGGTTTCAAAATATAAAGCGGACCCACCAAAAAAAATAGGTTGAGAGTTGCTGCAGTCCGCTCAAATGTATTGCTTTAACTCCGTAAGTCTTTGACTGATTTAGCTATTTTTTTTCATTTATTACATTATTTATTATCCTATTTTGTTTACTATATAATATTTACTTCTTCATATTTAGTAATACTACTACTACTCATAGCATATTTGTACTACTGTAGCGATTTAAGTTTGGTCTCCAATTGAATCGGGTTGAGAGGTGACGGTGAAGCCCCTGGGGACATTGTTTAATTTTTAATTATAATTATATACGATAGTATTTAGTGTAATATGTAGGTATAATTTTATTGGTATCCGCTCATATTATTACAAAAAATAACAATTTGCTTGCACGTGCTTCCTTCACCGCCCCATTTATTTATCATTCTCCTACTTCTTAAAACAGTGATTAAAACAAAAGTGAAACATACTTACCATCTGATGTAAGTAGTCCATTGCCAATAAGTGGCTTCAGATAATCTGCAAAGTAAATCTTATCCAGGCATGTATCCATCAGTTTGAAGCTAATCTCTGGATCTAAAACAGCTATTAGGTATAACGGGTTAGGGCCATATTGTCTGGGTCGTAAAAAATGTGTTTACACGAATGTCTTTAGTTGCAGAATGGCTATTATAGGCGCAATGTCGTAGCTGCTTATAGTCTGGATTGCAGAAAGACTATGTAAGCAAAACGTCTTATTGCCATAAGTAGTTTCAAGGCCCGCATATTGGTGCGTTTTGTATTTCGCTCGCGCATCGCGACATTTTTGAAGTTATTAAATAGTAGAATTTGTTTACGAAAAATCTATTCGTAGAAAACCATGTAACATCACAAATGGTCAAAAAAGATGATATTTGGCTGCTAGACGATCGTAATGGTTGGTGGTAAGAACAAGGTACACAGAAGAATGCTGTTCTCAATAACTAGTTTCCAGTTACCATTGACTTGCAAAAATATGCGAACCTGTTACCTTGTTTGAACAAACAAATACCTTTTTCTTTTATTTTACTACTTTTTCTTACCTACATGCTTCAAGAAAGGTCCAGTTTTGGAAGAAACTAGACGTCGGTCTATTCCACTACGATCACCTGGGTGATCATATGCTACTGTTTAGTGTCCCTTGATCACCTGGGAATATGATCACCTAGCTAGGTGATCATAGTCGACCCGATTCAAATTATCATTTTGGTATCTTTAAATGACCCATCACAGTAAGTAAATAATAAATGTATCGTCTCGATCGTGATTATTTAGTGGTTTTTAAAATATAAAGTACCAGGAGACCAGAAATGTTGAGGAGGTAAACTTGGTATGCCGAACAAAGCAAAGTGTTACTTTACGTCGAGGCAGTACCTACCGCATTGCAAATCTCAAGTGCAAGCCCAGGTGGAACGCGGAAAAGTTCACGTCATTGCATTGTATTATTTTTAAAACTTGTGCTTTGTGCAGTTTGAATACTTTTATACGGTTACTGATAAACTCCTCTTATCTTTAAGATTAACAAAATTCTTACCTATAAACGCGATTTAGCGCTAAGAGGTTGCTAAGTAATTCCTAAATAGCTGTCAAAATTAACCACCGCCATGACCTAGTTTAGGCCTGCTAAGAGCCAAGATGGCGAGTTAAAAACAGCTGTTTGACGGCTAACGCTGTTGTCATAATCAGAAAGGTGGTGTGCTTTGAGGTTACTGTTATTAAGTCTCTCCTTGTTGAATATTTCAATCATCATCATCCTCTTTGCCTTTTCCCATTGTTATTGGTGATCGACTCTCAACCTAATATGTAGCGGCGAGTTACCAGAATTACACGAGCGACTGCCATCTGACCTCGCAACCCTTAAGGGACCAGTAACAGGGATGATGGTTAGATCAGGCGTCAGATTCTATCAGGCGTCTGACTCGTCTGTTCTCAGTAGTTAGCTTATGCTCCAGACCCATAACGAGACCCAGGTAGAGCTTATGCTCTACCTGGGTCTCGTTATTACTTCCACCTTTGCAACGGTACACTGCAATACTTAATACTTTTATCTTTTTACTTCTTTTCGGACCTCTTGGCTCTTTACAGAGGCTTAAAGACACTAAATTTTAGTGTCGATAAACAATTGATCACATTAAAAAACTTACCATATATTTTTTTTGGTCCCATGTGAAGTGTAAATATTCCAACTCCCTTTTTTAGATATTCCATGGAAAGTCCTTTTACTGAATTGTACACTTCTGAAAGGATTAAGATATATAAACATATTAATTAGTGTATTTTTGGTTTTTTTTTTTTTTTTTATTTTTTTTTTCAATATACTATATTTTATTTCAAAACTTAAATAACGGTATTTATTATGTATTGCTATTTTTAATTATTATGTCATATTATTTTGACATTCCACTTTATTAATGTATTATTGGATTTTCTACATACCTATTTAATTAGTATTAGAAAACTTATGTTGTTCAATTATTTTGTACCGTTGACATTGTACAATTATATTATACTTAATACCTATTTTTCAGACGTGTGTTTTATATGAGTAAATGCCTATTGACTATTGACTGTCTTGACAATAAACAATTACTTATCGTCAATTTTACTAGGTAGGGGAAATTGTTTTTAATTCTATATCAATAAAGAATTGTATAAATAAGTAAAATTTTGAAAAATATCCAATAATATACAGATTTAGCCCAGTTACGGTAGTTTTATTGTATTTTACGTAAGTATAGATAAATAGATTATAAATAATATAATAATCAATCGAAAAAGTTAAATTATTTTTAATTCTTTATGATGTATCTATCAACCGATTAATTTAAATACAAAGAAATATTACATTCGCGATTCAAATTTCTTCTTATAAATTAGTATTAAATTAATTTTTATAAATACATAGAGTATACATACTCTCGCCGAAGCTGCCGGTTCCTTTTATTATCAGATAGGCATGTCCAACAATAGGAAGTCTTCCGTATAGTTCAGGCGGCTCTGCAGCAGACGGTTTTTTGAACCACAATCTCCATAACACGTAAAAAAAACACAGAACAACAGCTAGTTTATCAAACATATCGAATGCGCTGCATGTACTGTCTGATTCTTACTTATAAGTAGGTACTTTTGAAGGTCTCCTTACATCTTATAATAATGTTGAGAAAACCAGCTGTGTACCTACATACCTAACTTATACATACACATATAATAAAAATGTAACTACGCTAAATCTGTCAATTGATTTTTTTTTTGATGACCTAATGAAACACCGCAGTCCCACTAGTACAGTCAATTGAACCGCGGTAGTTATTTTATCTGGGGACACACATATGACAGCCGTACCCCACACATGTAGGTATTATAAGGTTCATGGACTCAGAGATATTCGCAATTTTCAAAATACGGCGGCCGCCATTTCGGTGACGTCATAATCTCCAGATCCAAATACTTTACAGGTGGAGTCCTGATGGTTTTTATCATAGAACAAAATGTTTAACAATACTAAAATATGTTATAGATTTGGTGCCAGTATTCACAAAGTGAGCTATTTTTCACCTAATAACACCCATGTGAACTGAGGGAGTGACTTACTAACAACGGATTAATAAGGACATTATTTATCCGATTGAGTTTCAATTTTTTTTATTGGATAGCTAATGAATTGTTCGTTATGTCTGCCAAACATAATTTTTGCCTATAGTGTATACTTCCGATGCTGTAATTGAAAATAAAAGGTAGTTTTTATAGATTCAATTTACATATAATATACAATAAGACCACAATTTTTGTATTGCCTATTTCGCAAGATAATAAATTGTTTAATTGTTTAATAATTTAAAATATTTTTGCAACTGTACTATTGAGCGAATGTTGTGTACAACATTATAGAACACTAGCTTGTACCCGCGCGGTTTCGCCCGCGTGGTGTATCCCTCAGAAACCGTTTATTTTTTCCGTTTGTTTTTTGCCCTATTTTGAGAGTCGTGTAAAAAGCGTCTTAAGTAAAGAGGTTACTTATTCATATTTTTAATCTTTTTAAAGTGGCCTCATGCACAGTGATTCTCATGGTGATATTGTAGTAAGAGGTAGGGAGAAAATAAGTTTTTTTATACCTATGGTAATAACTTTATTTAATGTTTTATGTATATTTTGACACTAACACGAAAAAAATTTTCAAATGCCCGTGATAATCTAACAGAGTATCCAAAAAAAAAACGATTATAACCCCTTAATCATTTCAAAATGTTATTTTTATTTTACCATGCAGGTACCTTATAACAACTGGTTTAACAAATGTGACTTTGAAAATAAAGAACTTTGAACTAAAACTTTCCTCCTCATTTTCACCCCTTCAAATCTACCCGGGCAGAAATATTATTTTACCATTTTTGGATGTGATTGATATACAAATCCCAGTTTTCATAATTACAAATTCAAAAACAAAAAACTAAGTATGCATACAAAGTGTCATCCCTTCTTGTGTCATCCTTCGCCGTGTGGTCCAGCTTTGCGAATAGGGCCACCACTATATCTCTTCCCGCGGGTGCCGTAAAAGCCGGCAAAGGAATATTCAGGGAATGGGCAGCAGCACTCTCCTCGGTACATTAAAATCTTCTGCGATTCTCACCAAGCCGCCTGCTAAGCGTAATGATTATGGCAAATCTCCCCCTATGATAAGCGTCCAAACTGACGTTTTGTGGATTCCTGTGTTCAGTAGTGGACGTCTTCCGGCTGATGTGTGATGTCATTCCTGGCAAAAAATATTGTAAATGCCATTTTTTACTTTGAATGAACTATCCGATGTAATACTTACGATCATATTTTTTTTTATTTGACACACAAACTTTAACTTCTTATTTCACCCGTTTAAGGGTTGAATTTCAAAAAACTATAAAGTACTATTTTAATTATTTTATACTTGTTTGTATGTGCCAAGTTTCAAAGCTATACAGTACGAAATGTAAATTTATCATCCAAATACTTTTTACCCGTTCATCCCATTGGGGGCTGTATTTTCAAAAACTCTTTCGTAATACAACCCTTTCTCATAGAATCAATGTATCTTCGAATTTGAAGATTATAGCGGTTTTGCCCGTGCGAACGTCTTACGACGGAAACTTTTTCTGTACTTTTACCCCCTTAAGGGATGAAATTCAAAAATTACCGAGACCCGTATATATTTATTTTGTATGTTCTTTACACATTCCAAATTTAAGTACGATACGGTAACTTTTTTGAAATTTTCATACAAATTTCAATAATTTTTTTAACCTCTTTAAGTGTTGAATTTCAAAAAACTAAAAGGTAACATTTCTTTTATTTTTATATTTGTTTGTATGTGTTAAGTTTCAAAACGATACGTCACGAAATGTAGGTCTTTCATACAACCATTTTTACCCTTTTTGCCCACTAAGGGGTTGAATTTTCAAAAATCCTTTCTTATCACGCGCTTGCGTCGTAAAAGGAATGCATCCTCCAAATTTCAAGTCTTTACGTTTAGCGGTTTGGGCTGTGCGTTGTCTGTCAGTCAGTCAGGACAAAGCCTTTTATATTAAACCTTTTTTTTATTATTAAGCCTTTTATTTAGCCTTTTTTATTTTTAGATTTAATTATTTTTCATTTGAAACCCTGTATATAGATGGTTCATAGAATCAGAAATGTTCAAAATACGGCAGCCGCCATTTTGATTCATAATTCATAATTCATTTATTCTGCGGAATGTACAGTTGACAGGTCTTATATACAAAAATGTCTTAAAGTTAGGGTACATTTACCCGATAAGGGTGTCGCAGGCTTAGGTTAGGTTAGTGTTATAGGAAGTACAATTAGCAATTCTCAAATTCGGTTAGTATTACACATTTTATATACATTTTAAGACAGAGTGCCGAGAATACAGATTTTAAATGAATACAATTAAATGGGGAGGTACTTATATTATTATCACATTTGATGACGTCATATCTCCCGATCCGAGTATTTTACAGGTGGGTCCTGACGGGTTTTAACATAGAATAACATATTTAATAACATACTAAAATTTGGTGCTGGTATCATAAAGTGTACTGTTTTTCCCCTAAGCGAAGGCACTAAAAGGCCAAAGTGAGTTCAGTGACAGGCGAGCAACAGGCGGGCGACTGTGACCGATTGCTAAGTGTTTGCTGTCGCTTTGCTACCGCTGTTGCTTTGCTACTGCTGTTTTTGTACTGAACGGATTTCGCTGCAATTTGGTATGGTTATAGCTAATTGTTTAGAATAACATTTAAGATACTTTATGTTTTCTAAAACGGTCAAGTGCGGGTTGCACGATGTAATAAAATGATTTTTTTAACTAAGATTTTTTTTTTTGTTTACCTGTTTTATTTATACACATCCTGTCAAAGGGAAGATGGAAGGAAAAGGGAAAAGGATGAATGGATAATTAATAAATAAAATCTAAACAGAATAAGGATACCTACTCACTAATCAATTTGATAAAAGACGACTATTTATACGTGGCACAGATAGTTTAAATCTATTTAAAATATTTTGATGAAACTCGGAGCAACCGTAGTGATTTTTTTTAGAATAGCATTTAGAATACTTTATGTTAAAAAAACAGCCAAATGCAGGTTACACGAAGCAAAAAAAAAAGAAATTTTTATGCAATATTTTTTATTGTACATATTTTATATGATTTATTGAATAGTAAAAAAGAATCAACAATGGTGAAATAATTATTTCAATATTTTGAAAACTGACCAGCCGGCCGCCACAATGCAGAACAAATAGGTACTTAGATAACGTGCCTATACGTTAAGCATATTATACATATTCTGTCGAAATAAATACTGCAGAGAGAAGTAAAAGATAAGAGAAGAATGAATAGATTGAATGGAAAAAGCAGGCAGGTAAGTACTAATATTACTCTTTGGTCATTGTGGCACAGAGTGTAGTCGATTGTTTTTTTTTCTAATCTGTGACAATATGTGGTAACTTTTACTACTTACCGTTAGTAGCCAAAAAAAATATCAATCGGCCATGTTGTTTAAAACTCCGATTCGTTTCGTAATGAAATCTCAATAATTGTCATCAATTTTTTTAACGATATATTAATTTTAATATATCCTATTTTAAGCGCCGGTTATTTCTAAGCATATTAGTGTAAACCGCATGAAAATCCATTCAGAATTTTAGGAGTTCAGTCATAACAAACAAACAAACAAACAAATAAACAAACAGACAAAGTGTTTAAAAAGTGGCTTAACGTGATCAGCGGCTAATTTTAAGCCAACCTGTGACATTTTTTTCTTGGTATCTTGCAATTACAGACTTTTTTATCCCTACAGTTTTATTATATGTATAGATAGATAGATTAACTTTGCACTACTGCATGAAACCTTCCACAATGCATAAGTACTAATTAACACCTGTATAATGACTGTACTATTATGGATTGTTATTTTATATATTTCTATCTATTTCTTTAGTGTGTCCATTTTTTTTTTGCAAATCTAGATTGCCTGACTCACACACCCACAAAATTTGATTTAATCCGTGGTTAAAGTAACCAGTGGTTAAAAGTTCGAACAAATTTCGACCATACGGTAGAGTTTATTAGAAGTTTTGACCATTGGCTACCTAAACTATAGATCAGAATACTTACCCTAAGTTTCACCAAAATTAGTTGATAAATATACTTGGGGCGCAAAGAATCCGAGTCAGGGTCGGTAGCAAAAATCCTAATAGGTATTATTATCTCCAAAACATGGATTTTTTCCCACTTAGCCCTACCAGGAGAGACCTTGGTAGGAAAAACTAACCATAGTAATTCTACTGAGGTAGAGGAGTAACATCATCATCATCATCATCATTAACAGCCTGAAGACGTCCACTGCTGAACATAAGCCTCCTCCAGAGCACGCCACCTTGAGCGGCTGCTCGCCTCCTGCATCCATCGGCTCCCTGCGGCTTTCACCAGGTCGTCGGTCCACCGAGTGGGGGGCCGGCCTACGCTGCGTCTTCCGGTTCGTGGTCGCCACTCGAGAACCTTTCTTCCCCATCGGTTGTCAGTTCTACGAGCGATGTGGCCTGCCCATTGCCACTTCAACTTACTAACTCTAAGAGCTATATCGGTCACTTTAGTTCTCCTGCGGATCTCCTCGTTCCGGAGCTTATCTCGCAGGGAAACACCGAGCATAGCTCGCTCCATAGCTCGCTGCGCGACTTTGAGCTTACTAATGAGGCCAACAGTAAGAGACCATGTCTCAGTTCCATAAGTCATCACTGGCAACACACACTGATTGAAAACTTTCGTTTTCAGGCTCTGCGGTATTTTGGACGAAAAGATAGGACGAAGCTTCCCGAACGCTGCCCAGCCGAGTTGGATTCTTCGCGCCACCTCTTTGTCGAAGTTGGACCTACCCAATTGGACAATCTGTCCTAGGTAGACATACTTGTCGACAACTTCGAGAGTATCGTTCCCAACAATTACCGGTATAGGTGGAACATGAGCATTAGACATGATCTTTGTCTTGTCCATATTCATCTTAAGACCAACCTGCTGGGAGACTCTACTGAGGTCGTTGAGCATGGTGCTAAGGTCCTCGAGCGATTCCGCCATTATGACTATATCATCGGCAAAACGAAGGTTAGTGATGTACTCGCCATTTATGTTGATGCCAGATCTTTTCCACTCCAAGAGCTTGAAAACATCCTCCAATGCGTTTGTGAACAGTTTCGGAGAAATAACGTCTCCCTGTCTCACGCCTCTTTGCAATGGAATCTGTTCCGTACTCTGGTCCTGTAGTCGGACTGACATAGTGGCCTTACTGTACAAACACTTCAAAACTTCGATATACCTATAGTCAATTTGGCATCGCTGCAAGGACTGCAGCACCGCCCAAGTCTCGATTGAATCGAAGGCTTTCTCATAGTCCACAAACGCTAGGCATAACGGCCGATTATACTCTTCGGTCTTCTGTATAATCTGGCGCAGCGTATGGATGTGGTCTATGGTGCTAAAGCCTTTTCGGAAACCGGCTTGTTCGGAAGGCTGGAATTCATCAAACCTGCGTGCGAGACGATTCGTAATGACTCTCGAAAACAGCTTATACACATGACTCAAGAGCGAGATGGGCCTATAGTTCTTCAATAAGGTGTTATCACCTTTTTTGAAGAAGAGCACCACCACGCTCTTGTGCCATGCCTCTGGCGTTGTACCTTCAAGGATGACAGAATTAAATAACTTCTGGAGGACTAAAAGTACCGGTCTACCACCCGCTCTCAGAAGTTCGGTCGTAATTCCATCTTCACCTGGTGCCTTGTTGTTTTTAAGCTGTTTGAGGGCCATTCTAATCTCGTACAGGCTGACGTCCGGGATATCTTCGGTATAGTGTCGGACTAACTTGGCTCTGATGTCCTGAGCTGTGTTAGTAGCGGGCTTACGTGTCGAGGTGTATAACTGTCCATAGAAGTTCTCGATCTCTCTCAGAATCTCAGGCTTGGATGAAATGACGCTACCATTTTCGGTCTTCAGTTTTGTCATTTGGAGGAGAGGAGTAACACAGGTAGGAAAATGTAACCGTAGTGATTATACTGAGGTAGAGGAGTACCCCAGATAGAAAAACTAACCGTAGTAATTCTACTGAGGTAGAGGAGTACCACGGTTAGCAAAAATTAAACCGTAGTAATTCTACTGAGGTAAAGGGGTACCACGGCTAGGAAAATGTAACCGTAGTAATTATACTGAGGTAGAGGAGTACCCCAGTTAGAAAAACTAATCGTAGTAATTCTACTGAGGTTGAGGGGTACCACGGTTAGCAAAAACTAACCGTAGTAATTCTACTGAGGTAGAGGGGTACCACGGTTAGCAAAAACTAACCGTAGTAATTCTACTGTGGTAAAGGGGTACCACGGCTAGGAAAATGTAACCGTAGTAATTCCACTAAGGTAGACGGGTACCACGGTTAGGAAAACTAACCGTAGTAATTCTACTGAGGTAGAAGGGTACCACGGGTAGGAAAAACTAAGCTTAGTAATTCTACTGAGGTAGAGATACCTCTATAATTTATTATTTACAAGGGCATGCGTACACTCTCCAACATGTAACCGATAGACGACCGACAGACTGGCGACCATGCGTCTGTGTTCAAGACTTTGAATTCTCCCTTTAACTAGTCTGTCATCGTTGATAAGCTTCTTAGCACGCCGCTCAATTATGTCCAAAGCCGCAAGAAAAAAGAATTAATTCCTCGTACTAATTCCAGAAACACACACACAGAACAGAGAGTATTATTATATTTGTAAATATTTCATTCATTTCAAAATTTTCAGAGCCTCTGTGGTGTAGTGGTTGAGTAGCGGCTCATAACCCGGAGGCGGAGGGTGCGATTCCCGCGATAGAACAAATATTTATGCACAGAAAAAAGCGCAAGCGCAACTTATTTATTTATTTATATATAGGTACACAAAACAAATTACAATCGACGACTTATTCCAAATAGGTAAATATACAAACAAATCTGTTCTGGATTGTAGCTTAAACTGAGTGCTATAACTGTGCTTCGGAGGGGACGTTAAGCCGTCGGTCCCGGCTGTTATCTTAAGACAGTAGTCGTTAAGCCAAGTCAGATGCCTTTTGGCGGCCCAAAAGTTCTGACACCAGGGCTGACCACTCGCCTACACGTGAAGAAGAAGAATTAAAAATAATGTAAGTAATATAAATTTAACGTAAAGGACAAAATAATCATGAAATTGCCACGAATTAATAGGCAGTAATTAGTACCAGTTCGCAACGTTATCATTGTAAAAAGCACTTCTTACATAAATCCAACTTTCAAGTTGAACGGATTGGTAATATTTTACTTTGAATTCATGTCACTTCTTCTTGTGTTAAAATTCAATAGCTCCCCATAACCGTCTTTCCCGTTTCCATCATAAAACTACAAGGCTTGGTAATTCTTTACATCCTTACGTCGTAAGTGTACCACCAGTTCGCACTAAGCGTTTTGCTGAGTCATTCGTAGTCCGAACGCCCAAGGAATGGAATGCTCTTCCAGCAACAGTACGTTCTCCTGGGTAATAACCTGGGTCTTTTCAAGTCAAGAGTGAATGGGCATCTCATGGGCAAACGTGCTCCACCTTAGACAACTTCGTCACTAAGGATCAAGTGAGTTATTGTCAAACGTAGGCCCATTTTAGCATAAAAAAGGTACCAGCGAACTTGGTCGCGCCGCAAACATAATTATAAGGTCTGAACTATTGTTGTTGCACTTAAAATAACTTACAAAAAAAAAAATGTTAGCTTTTTGAGATAAATGAAATGCATGGGATTTCAAATCAATCCCATCTTCTCTCTCATATTGTGAAACATCTTCTTTGTCTGGCCTGTTAGTTCAGAAAGCAGTTGGAAGGGTAATTCGGGTTTGTGTTTGTTCTGTATCTGGGTGTTATATTGTATATAAATGTATGTATGTATTTACCTACAAACAAAAAAGTATCTAAGTACTCAATCAGTTATCTGGTTCCCATCTAGCCCAAAACGAAGCTGTGTTATCTATAACCAGATTGTCGGACTGTAACTGGAAGATCACGTGGTCTGTGGTGAGAGTGGCAGTCTCTGTAAAAATATGGAGAAATATCTGGTTCCCATAGCTATGCTTAGTTTGGGGCCAGATGGCGCTGTGTGAAATATCCACACATATTTATTTATTTCATATTCATCTAATATTTTTATCATCATCATCATCATCATCATCAACAATAGCCCATACCTATATAGTGCGTCATACATAACTTGAAAAGTCAATAGTACCTACGAGGCCAAGCAGGATTCGTCCAGGGTGCGTTGGTTTTATAATCTCATGAACTACTCCTAAGCCGCACTCTTATAATTATTAGAATTACTAGCTGCGCCCCGCGGTTTCACCCGCGGATAAAAAATAGCCTATGCGTTAATCCAGTACATAAGCTATCTATATTCCAAGTTTCATCCAAATCCGTCCAGCCGTTTGAGCGTGAAGGAGTAACAAACATACACACATACTCACAAACACACATACACACATACAAACTTTCGGCTTTATAATATTATTATATTATATTATATAGTGTGATTAGTGTGATGTATGTGTATCTGCTGTGCTACTGGTGCCATCTGTAGAACTATTGATACACAACATCACAATAATGTCAGAATAGCCTACTCCTTTCTTTGTACCTAGGTAGGTACGAAGAAAGGAGTAGGCATTTTTAGTAAGCAGTTTAGAATAATGACGATAGATGTCTCGTTTTACAATATTAGCATCGTATAAAACGGAAACAAGGCATCCTAAAATACTATACTAAAATATAATAAAAACTTCCGTTCGTATGTACGCTTAGGTGATAGTTTGGGTCAAAATCTTGACAATACGCAATAGATGTCGCTTGCTAATCTTGTGTTATCTATACAATATAATAAAACTGTAACTGGGCTAAATCTGTCCATACATTGAATGATTTTTTTTTAATTTTGGTTGCATTACATTTCTTTATCAATACAGAAATGGAAACATTTTTTCTTGAATTTATTTGTCTCTTTGTCTGTCTGTCTGTCCCTTTGAAAACGCATCATGCTGGAACTACTGAACGGATTTCGCTGAAATTTAGTATGGTTATAGTTAATTTTACAGAATAACATTTAGGATACTTTATGTTTTCTAAAACGGCCAAGTGCGGGTTGCACAAAAAACATGTACTTAGGTAATTTTTATACTGGGTGGCGCAAAAGTAAAGACCCTATTTGGTTCAGCTATAACATTTTTTCTAAATTAGAAAACTAGATTTAGGTTTTTTTAAATGTATATTTGTGCCATTAAATTTCGTACCATTAGGATTTAAAGATGATGTCTTTTAAATGGTGACCTCCAGAGTTGATACACATTTGAGCCCTATTTATGACATTTTGCAAGATGATTTTCCTTCAAAATTGGTTATGAGTGACGAAGCGCATTTCCATCTCTCAGGGCATGTCAATAAGCAGAATACTCGGTTCTGGGGCACTGATAATCCGCGCATTATTCAAGAAACACCTCTACACCCACTAAAAGTTACTGTATGGTGTGGCATCTGTGTTGACAGAGTGATCGGACCCTATTTTTTCGAAGACGCTGGAGGCAATGCGATAACTGTCACTGGAGAACGCTACAGAACCATGTTACGTGAGTTTTTGATACCCAGTTTGGACGAATTGGGGCTGGAGCACATCTGGTTTCAACAAGACGGCGCTACGGCACACACAGCGCGCGACACTATGGACTTAGTGAGGGACGCTTTTCCAAGCCGAGTTATCTCTCGTTTTGGCGATTTGCCTTGGCCTGCAAGATCACCCGATCTGACCAGTCCAGACTTCTTTCTTTGGGGTTTTTTGAAATCTCGGGTGTATGTGAACAAGCCACAGACTCTCGCAGCTCTAAAAGAAAACATTCGTCAAGAAATAACGAACATATCGCAGGAAGTGTTACGGCAAGTTATGCAAAATGTCATAAATAGGGCTCAAATGTGTATCAACTCTGGAGGTCACCATTTAAAAGACATCATCTTTAAATCCTAATGGTACGAAATTTAATGGCACAAATATACATTTAAAAAAACCTAAATCTAGTTTTCTAATTTAGAAAAAATGTTATAGCTGAACCAAATAGGGTCTTTACTTTTGCGCCACCCAGTACAAGATTTTATTTGTTTGTATTGTTTTTAATTTATACTCATTCTGTCGATGAGAAGATGGAAGGGAAAGGGAAAGTGTAGGGGAAAAGGATGAATGGATGAGACGGCAACAGAAGGGAGGAGGCGAAGCCTGCTTTCCTTCGCCGGCCCATCCAACGGAGACACGGGGCGTGGTAACTAGTGCAGAAATAAAATAATTCGTAAAATAGCCTGAGTTATTCTATTATTCATATTATAATCTGTGACTAAAACATTTTAAGTAAAAATAGCTGTGTTTATTAAATCACTAGAAAGAGAAAACGTATTTCATTACGGTCGACGACCGTGACGACTTTAGTTTAACCCTAAAGTCGTTTGCACATATTTATACGCGCCACCAGTAGAGCAGAGTAGCATGAGCAATTGAGCATGAAGTTACTAACCATATGGCCATAGTAACTCCATGAGCATGAGCTATATAGGTTTAATTTTAATTTACCAAAAACCTTCTAGGGCACAATTCACATCACTAAAAAAATCAACTTTTATTCTACAGCTTTCAAAAAATTAAGATATTTTATACAATTTTTTTTTGTCATTTTTTAGTTTGGCGTTAATACGTACCAAAAAATTAATCATAATAGGGGTCAATACTTAAATAAACAGAATAATAAGCTATGTAGCCTGTATTATTCTCTCACATCATGGAACAAGGAGAGGAATGCCAATACACCAAGAAAACATCGTAGATCAGAAATATGCCAAAAGCTCTTATAAACGTAGATGGCGCTGCAAAATGAGCGGGCTATACGGCTAGTTACGGCAGGCTCCTCCTTGTTCCATGCTAACATGCAAAAAAGAAAATTACAGTTTTTTAAGCAAAGTTTTAACCCGTTACATTGGCGAAAGTATTAACATTAGAAATAAAAACAGTAGACCAAAAGCTGTTTGTATAAATGATGCATGTTACGCCCCAGAAGGTTTCCAGTAAATTAAAAATATCCCTGTATAAAGTGACATAATTCTTTCAAGAAAGCGTTTGAACCTTTGAGTATAGACTAAGCTTGACTAAAGCATAGAAAGATCAATCAAAACGAAATTATGTTTGTACTGCTCACACGTATCACTACGTCAGTGGCGAAGGAAAGAAACAAACATATAGTAATTAGCTACGCTTGCGAAAAGTCACCGTACCATTTTTTCGACTCGAGTCAACTATTTTTTCAATACAAATCTGTCAGACTCATTCACATCAAAGTGTCCACTTCATATAAAAAGTGTCCAAAAAAGTAGTACGCTTGACAGATAATGAAGTTCTCTCTATGCTTTTAGTCTATACTCTATGGTTTGAACCTTGTTTGAACCACAGATCCTAAAAAAGTGTATGAATGAATGAATGATCATGTAGATCACGTCATATACCATTCTTGCGTTTTTCTTGTTTAAACGCTGAAGACAATATAACTAAAACGCTTCTCGAGAGAAAAATGTTTCCATGTACGAGAAAAAAACGGTACTGTCACCATCATTTCACAGACCGGAGCCTAAGCGTCCCTATGTAACAAGGTGATATAATGCCCTGATTCAGCTCTGAGCACAATTTCCATTGTTACCACCATCTTGCTAACGCCATCAGATGAAATGCGGTAGTTTCGTAGCACATGAGCTAGAGTGATCTTCATCGACATCATGGCGTATGATTTACCTGAAACCAAATATGGCGTTTACGTTGTAACTTTGCCTAGTCAGTATGTAGGTATTAGCTGCTGGCCCGTTGAGATAGCAGCACTTTACATTTGTCAGTTTTTAACAGTTTTACTGTGAGTATATACCAGTCAAGTTATTACACTTAAATTTCATGAGTGATACACACGTTGCGTTGTAGTTATTAACACGTGAGTTTCTATAATAGTTAAACTATGCGTAAAATCCATGTAAAATCTGTTAAAATTGATAATTGGTAAGTGACGCTGTCACGACCTACAAGTGGAATTGAATGGGGACCAGGATTGAAAATAATCCAAAAATGCGGGTTGTGAATTGCAATGGGCAGGCCACATCGCTCTTAGAACTGACGACCGATGGGGAAAAAAGGTTCTCAAGTGATGATCATGAACCGGAAGACGTAGCGTAGGCCAGACCCCCACCAGATGGACCGACGATCTGGTGAAGGCTGCGGGGAGCCGATGGATGCAGGAGGCGAGCAGGCATTCAAAGTGGCGCTGACTGGGGGCTCCTCCAGTGAGCGCCACTTTGCCTATGTGCAACAGTGGACGTCTTCAGACTGTTGATTAAGTGTTGGTGATTAAGTGTTCGTAAACGTGCACGAGCGTTGGCAAAAAGTTCCAAGTTTATTAAACCATGCCTATACGTTAATTTTAAAGGCTTTTTAGAGCCTCCAGTACAATAACCACCAATTTACTGTAGCATTTTGATTGAAAAAATAAGACTTCTTCATGACATAATCATACAAATTTATATTTGATTGTCAGAATTATCGCTAAAAGCGATAGAAAGCCATTACACGAAGAATGAAGAAGAACTATACCAGAAAAAGAAGTTACAAAATTAAAACTTATCGATAATTGATTGAGCAATCGTGGCTCAGCGAGGTCCAAACCAATGCGGCCTCGTTTGGGTTCAGCACGACCCTGCACCAAAAACTTTTAAGTTATGTGTGGAATACACTCACTCTTACAACTGAGAAGGAAAACTTCCCAAAGAAAGCACCATGTGTAAGTATTACACAACTGAACATGACGTGTTCAAGACCCCACACTTGGCTATAGCGTGGTGGACTATGACCTAAACTCCCTCCCTGTGAGAGAAAACTCGTATTCCAGCAGTGGGAAAGTATTAGATTGATGCTGAATTAGAGATCTTTATCTCATAAATACCAATACAAGACCGTCTTCCCAGTCCGAATCCTCCGAAATATTTAGGATCCGGTAGTGTTTCCTTATCCAACCATCTCTCTGGCCGGAACTGGTCCGCATCAGGTCCCCAAATACTGTGACGGTGGAGGCCATGTAGAAAACAAAAGCAGTCAGAATTGGCCGCTATTTTGTAGTTTTCTAAAACAAACGTACAAAATGTTAGAACCATTGAATGTCAAAAGAAACGCTTTTCTCAAAAAGATTTTGGGGTGGGTTTGATTTGCTAATTAATGCATCATATCTTTTTGTCGGCTATTTATGCTGTTTATGGGCAGTTAGATAGATTTATCTTACCTGTTCTGCTTGCTTGTATAGTAGTGAAAGTGTTTCTGACGAAAGTTGAAGAAAATTATTTACTCACTTCGACCATTACGTAGAAAGTATAGTGAGAGTGTGACGACAAAAGAAATATCTAGGTACTTTTTTCAGAGCAATTCTTCAATGCATACAGGAATGTTTTAGTTATTTTGTAATAGACTTTGTATTTTTTTACAGGTTTCATCTGCGTGAGGTCGGTTAGGTACCTATGTCTTTTTCTTCCAACTCTCATATGCCGTCAAAGTCACTACCTTTTGCTACGTAGAACTATGTATTATGTAGGTAATTCATTATTCTAGTACTTTTGTGCACACTGAAAAAAAAATAGGTTACGGTTACGTTTTTGTCGGACAACGTAACATATTAGATAAACACAACAGAGTGCACTTGTTAATACAGATTTTGTGATTTTAATAACTCATTAGGTTACTTTAACCTTTTACCCAGTTAGGTTATCCAGTTAGTTAATCACCTAACTGGGTAAAAGGTTAAAATAACCTAATGAGTTAGTAAAATCACAAAATCTGTATTAACAAGTGCACTCGGTTGTGTTTACCTAATATGTTACGTTGTCCGACAAAAACGTAACCGTAACCAATTTTTTTTCTCAGTGCACATATCTTTCATACAGTCCAATCTATAGCCCAACCATACTTTGTCCAAGGAAGGTCACACAAATAATAAGTTAATATTTTAGGATGACAAATAGCAGATTTCAAATTTTTGAAATACATTTACAATGAAATCAATTATTATGGCATGTTTGCATTTAGAATCCTTAATTACCTAAATTACTCTTAAGTTTTTCAATTATTTTGGAATCAAATCTTTAAACGTTGTTGGAGGAATTCGGAATTAAGTTGGCTCATCATTATACTCTGTAGCCGTGAACCTTAACACGAAAATTACTTACTAAGCTTCAAATCTTTGTGGATTCGTCTACCAAGAAGTGGTATGACTGGATACAATCGTAGAGTTTCTTTTAAAACAGCATCAATATACACCAGTTTAGACAAATCATCCTGGCCTACTAGTTTCTTTTCCTTTCCTAGAATATGAAGCACCCTGAAATCCACAAAATAAATATGTTTCTATTTTGGTATACACAGTATTGATTCTTACTATAAGTTTAAAAAGACTGATAATTCTTACGATTGAATTTACAAAAATGTTAAAAACAATTACGTCTATTCCACCATTTTGTTAGGTTTTATTTTCTAAAGCAAATACTACTTCCGTCTAATGCAACCAGCAAATAGGTACACTACCTACTACAAAACATTTGGACTGTATTCTCGGTCACGCTGACTGCTGACTTATAATAGACATTCTTAATATTGCAAACTAGTAGCGTGCCCAATATGCTAGCAGCATTTTCTCGTTTAGTAATTTTATTTACTAGGTTTCTATTCTGGATTTTACAAAAATATTTGTCTCCAAAATAAACTACGGATCAAAAGTAAAGAGTTAGCAAAAAATAATAAAAAAGCGATAGATACACAAAATAAAATTACTCATTATATGCCTTATCTTGCACGTCAGTACGGGACCCCAATATTGTTAGTGTAAAAGTCAGGAGAGCTGCAGTTGTGTCGTGGCCAGCGCCTATGTTACCGTCCACCTCAGCTCTTACATGTTCATCGGTAAAATCATCGTTATCTTCAGCCAAGTCCAGTACTAGATCTATGAAAGGCTTCAGTTTTCCTGAAATTTTTAATTACATACCTGATTCAGTATTATTTTATTGATCGCAAAATCTCAGGGGTGGGGTTTCGAAATGAGGTGCGTCTTGAGAGTTAGGTGAGAAACTGATATGTTACACCAACCTTTCATCTACCTACGCCCGCCTAGGGCAGCAGGATGGGTCGCAGC
This sequence comes from Ennomos quercinarius, assembly GCA_910589525.2. Lineage (NCBI taxonomy): Eukaryota > Metazoa > Arthropoda > Insecta > Lepidoptera > Geometridae > Ennomos > Ennomos quercinarius. The sequence goes on from OU342510.1 coordinate 8,611,246, forward strand.
GCAATGTTCATCGTGACTCAGCGCAACTCCCAGTGACACATTGACTACCCACCGTTAATTAGCCACCGCTTTGCCAGTTATTCTGCCGCCAAGCAGTAGTGTGCAAGCACTGCTGTGTTCCGGTTTGAAGGGCATTGTAGCTAGTGAAATTACTGGGCAAATGAGACTTTATGATCTGATCACTCAGTCTAGTGATCTGATTACTACACTGGGTGATGTCTCAGGATGACGTGCGCAGTGCAGTGTCACGCGAAACTTTGTTTGTTGTTTTAAAGTTCCGGGTGACACTGCAACTGTTATGGGCGGCCGTGTCACTTAACATCAGGTGAACGACTTGCTCGTCACGTCATTCAATCACATTAAAAAAAAAAAAAAAAAAAAAATTAGATAAAAAGCATTCATGAAGTTTATTTTCCAATTACCCTCCATTTGCTTGCAGAGGATTAAACAAGTAAAAAACCTTATTATTTTAATATATAAATATGTTATTACCGTTACATTTCTCTGTTCGTTTTGCGGTGCTTTTCCTTTCTGCCTTTTTTTCTTTAATAATCTAAAATCACAAACATTTTTAGCATATCTATTATAGTTGAAATAACAACAGCAAAGGCGCATCTCTCCCAGAACCGACTACGGGTCTTTGCACATGACGTTGCTCCTGCTGTTATTTGCGCACCACATCGCTCGCTCACACATATCGTCGCTCGTATGACTGAAGGTCCTATCTCATTTTTGTCCATTGTTCAGAAAACGCGTTTTAAGGTTTTGACATTTCTAACTTTCAGATAGTTTCGTTCCTCGCAAGTCCAGCATGTTTATTTTTATATGATTTTGTAGATAATTTCAAGTACTTTAATTACACGTTGAAACTTTTAACCTGTTTGCATTCTAAATACCTGTTTTGATTAATCAAAACAGATAGGTCACTTAGTCAACATTTTGTTTTATTTAAAATAAGCTGTCTGTTTTTAGTTACGACTTTTTTTAGACTAAGTATGGAAATAAATATACAAAATTTATGTTGTTAATGCTTTATTAGAGTGTTTTTTTAGTAAGTTGTAGTAAGTTTAATACTACAATACTGTATTTAATTCAACACAACACCATAACTTTACCAAGTACCTAACAATAAAAAACTATTTAATTGAGCCTCATTTTGAGGTTGCAATAGGTAATTGAATATTATGAAGTCTTAATTGTGATAATATTAATTAATTAATTAATAATTAATTTAGCTTGTGATCCAAAATGTTAAGAGGTACAACGATTAGTCAGATGGATAGAGAATTTTGCGTTGACTAACATAGCGGTCCTAACTCAAAACAGCCAAAAAGTGAGATAGGACCTTTAGTCATACGAGCGACGATATTACTATACTACCCTCTTATTTTAAGTTAGTTTATTTTTGAATATTGAATATTATTAAATACAATTTGCAATTGTTATGCTATTTACTGAAGCAAACAAAACCACGAGTATCAGGACATTTGTCATATTATTATTGGATTTCATGTATTGTCTTAGTTAAATATTTATATCATAAATTTTTATTGTAAGTAAATGGCTTTAAAAATGTATTGAATTATGAATGTTAGTCATATCTAGGGTTAAGTAATGAACACTAGATCATGTACTTGTATTTTATTGTGATGAATAAAGATTTTTGAAATTGAAATTGAATTGAGTTGAAATTTAACAACAGCAAAGGCGCATATCTCCCAGAACCGACTACGATGGTAAAGACTTTCAGTTTAATCCCCTTAGCAGCCGCTCTATGGCGAAAAATAGTGCTATTGTTTAGCGCCTTGGCCTTGAGGCCTTGTTTAGCGAGGGATGTCTGCTGGCAAGTGATGATGATGAACGTTTAGAATATTGACCACTCACTGATTTTGAAAGACCGAGCACCTTCTCCAAGTCCTCGTCCTGCATTTTTTTTCTTTGCGTCATGTTGTAAATGAAATCGCTGTGAAGCCAAAACCGCTGTATTCTCTCAGTGACCAGCTTTAGCAGATTTAATACTCGTGGCAAGTACTGCATCTGAAGCTCACTGTATTTTCTTGAGTCGATTCCAAGTGATGTAGCTAGAAATTGATTAATAGTTATTTGTTATACAAGGCTGCAAAGTTGGTTTTTGGCGCGAGTACTTGAATTGAAACCTGAGCAAGCGAAGGATTCTAGGATTGGTTCAAATGAAGAATCCTGAGCGTAGCGAAGGTTTCAAAAGTACGAAACGCAGAAAAACTTTACTGCCGAGTGCAACACACAACTTTTCACCTCACTACAGCGAGGAAAATGCAAGAAAAACAGCTAAATGGCTAAGAAAAGATTAGTTTTTAGCTTATTAATTTAGCTATGGGTGGCAGTAACGCTTAACATCAGGTAAACGACTAGCTCGTCACGTGATTCATGGAAAATTAAAGAAATACTGTTTTTCATCCATTTTCCATGCAGTCGCCGTGCTGGATAGCGTATTGGTTATATACTCTTTGGTGTTGGACAGTGCGATTATTCTAAAAATGAGGTTGGTGAACGAGAAAAAGATGGTATCTTTTAGGAGGTACTCTGTGGTATTAATGAGTTTTCAGTGGACTGGCAATATCAAAAAGGTTAAATTCGGGCAGGAGTTTTGGCGGGAACGCGAAAAAGTTCACGTCGTTGCATTGTATTATTTTTCAATACTTGTGTTTTATCCAGTGTTAATGTTTAAAATTGGTGGTGTTTTACGCATTAAGAACTGAATTACGAGCATGAGTGTGGGCAAGTGATATAATGTGGTGAAACGTGGTTTTTCGTGTTGCTTCCAAAACTCCATAGAAGCCTCTAGTAAAGTTGCCACCACTTTACTGGGGCATGAATTTGACTGGACTATGACTACCTGACTTGGACTGGACTATGACTGTGACTATGACTGTGACTATGACTAAGTGAAATATAATATTTATAATGCAGACTACGTAGAGTTTTTAATATTGCGACTGAACGACTTTGTATCCAGGTCAAGAACTTATTATTATTATTTTTTTAAACGTTTACGTTTCTCTCCCACAACAGGAGGTCAACTTGGCACGGGCCGAAGCCAAGTGCTTAAATACAATACAATTTTATAGAAAATATGCCACGGAAATCAGTTCAGCAGTTCGTTAAGAATTTGCGTACTATACGGCAGGTGTTAAGGATTACAGCTTTTTGAAGGAGAATGTAACTAGTTGGAGGAATGCAAAGCGTGCTTAGACTAGTGTGGAGTGTTATTGGTATAACGCCTGTGGTGGAGATGATGATTGGGATGGTTCTTGTTGCGTTAACGCGCCATTGAGTTTTGATTTCTATTGATAGATCGGTATATTTCGCTATTTTTTCGGTATGAGTTGCGTTAAGGTTATGGGTATTGCATATAGCTACATCTATGAGATATACTGTTTTCATTTGTTTGTTTAGGACTGTTATGTCTGGTCGGTTATAGTGTACAGTTTTGTCAGTAATGATTGTGCGGTCCCAGTATAGTTTATAATTAGTGTTTTCCAAGACTGTCTGTGGTGTATATTTATAATAGGGAAGTTTTTCGGTTATTAATTTATATTTCAGTGCTAGAAACTGGTGAATTATAGCAGCTACCTGGTCATGTCGGTGTTTGTAGTCGGTCTGGGCTATTGATTTACATGCACCTGTTATATGTTGGATGGTCTCAGAAGCGCTATGACAGTGTCGGCATTTGTCATTATAGTTTGGTCGACGGATGATGTAGCGTTGGTAATTCCCTGTGTCTATAACCTGATCCTGGATTCCTAGCATAAAACCTTCAGTTTCTGGGAAAAGCTCGCCACGTTTAAGCCATGCGTTTGAAGCACTTTTGTCGATGTGTTCTTGTTGTAGGGCGTGGCGATGTCTCCCATGCAAAGACTTCTGCTCCCAGGTTCGAATTTTATCTTTTATGTCAGTGATGTGTTGGTTACGCTGTATGTTTTTGTCATGGAGGTTAAGAGGTGTGAACTTTTTATCAGAATCTACCATTGTTTTATGTAATTGTGAATGTTCTGCCTGTTCATAAAAAAAATTTCTTAGTGTAGTTATTTGACTGTTATGAAGATTTACGGCATCTATTAGGCCTCTACCTCCTTCACTCCTTGGAAGTGTCAATCTTTGTGTACATGAGCGGGGATGGTGCTTTCTGTGTGTAGTTAATGTTTTGTTGATTAAGCATTGTAGTTTTTTTAAATCAGTTGTTGACCACTTTATTATACCAAATGAGTATGTTAGGATAGGGATAGCAAATGAGTTAATAGCTTTGAACAGATTTCTTGAGTTTAACTGAGATTTTGCAATTACATTAAGTCTATGTTTAAATTTTCGTGTAATATTGGTTTTTGTTTGTTTTTGGTGAATTTGTCGTGATTGTTGGAATCCTAGATATTTGTATGTTTCGTTGTAGTCTAGCGGATCAACATGTTCTCCTGAATCAAGCACGTAGTCATCGGATTTAATTATTCTACCCTTGTGTAGTGTAAAAGTTTTACATTTGTCTATACCAAATTCCATATTAATGTCTCTGGAGAATCTCTGTGTGATGTCTGCAAGATCGTGTAGAGATGATGTGGTGTTGCTGTAAAGCTTGATATCGTCCATATACATCAGGTGAGTTAATTTAAAGTTGGAGTCGTTGGTTGTAATGGCAAGGCCATTGTTTGTGTTATTGAGCAGATTCGACAGTGGGTTTAACGCCAAGCAGAACCAAAGAGGGCTTAAAGCATCTCCTTGGAAAATGCCGCGTTTTATGGGTATGAAATCGGTTTGTATTGGGTGGTCTTTATTCCTAATTTCGAGCCTTGTTTGCCAGTTCTGCATTGCGTTTGATAAGAAAGTTACAATGGTTGGGTGTATTTTATAGTGGCGAAGAATGTAAGTGAGCCAAGTGTGTGGAATCGAGTCGAATGCTTTGCGGTAATCGATGTACATGGTACAGATGTCTCTTTTATTGGTGATGTTATGTTTCATAGCTATTGAGTCTATTAAGAGCTGTTCTTTACAGCCCTGGCTACCTTTGCGGCAGCCTTTTTGTTCCTGTGCGAGAATGTTGTTGGTTATAATGTGATTATTGATGAGTTATGCTATAGAGGCTGTTATTATTTTGTAAATTGTTTGCAGGCATGTGATTGGCCGATATTTTGAGACGTTATCTATGTTTTTGTCTTTAGGGATCATAAAAGTTATTCCTTGTGTAATAAAACCGGGCATGTTCTCTGGGGACTGAATAAATTCACAAATGTGATTGTGTAACATTGGGTGCATAGTTTTTAATTTTTTATAGAAGTAGTTGTGAATGTGATCTGACCCAGGGGTTTTCCAGTTGTGGGTTTTTTTAAGAACATTTATAAAAGTCTCTACAGGCAAATGTTGGTACTGCATTTGGGGCACTGTGTCTAATTTTTTGGTTTCTTCCGTAATCCAGTCTGCTTTATCGTTATATGAGACCGGTGTGGCCCAAATATTTGACCAAAATTGATGAAATATTTCAGCTGATGGTAGGACAGCCTCACTATTATTATCATTGTTTTCGCGTAAGTTTGCTGTTTCTATTGTAAGGTTCCGGTAGAACTGTTTTTCATTATTATTGAATTGAATGTTTTGGTTTTTTCTTAGAGTGCAATTAGTGTACCTACGTAGTCGGCTACACGTAGCATTTAGTTTCTGTTTAAGACTGTCAAGAAATTCTTCGTTAGTTTCATTAGGATTTTCATGTCGCGAGTGAATTTGGTATTTTTCTTTTATATGGTCTATGTGTAAAACAAGCCTAGAGCTTCTATTTCCTCTATTATATTGGGTCATTCTTCCTATATCTTCTCTAAGTTTTTGTATCTTATTTTCGAGCCTAATTTGCCAATGTGGTTTTACTACTTGTCCAGCCATGCGTTGGTTATTTTCTTCAAGTTGTTTGATTTTGGATCCGTTACAAATTGCTGTTGTATATGCCGCACAATAGATCAGAGTATGTGTAGTGTTAAAGTTGTCTTCTGTTGATATGTACTTGGGTAGTATCTGTGTATCTATAAAAGTAATTATGTATGACAGTCGTTTGGATGGTTTTTGTTTAGGTATATAAGGTCTCTGCGTAGGTTCCGTATCTATAAAGTTGTCGTAAGCTGTTCTGAATGATTCAATTATTTTATTATTTAAATGCTCGTCGTAATGTTGTTCTGTGTTTATTTGGTTTTGTGTATTTGTTACCTGAGTATCAGGAGTTAATGAACTATTTTCAATTTCAGTCGGTTCGATTCTTAAGTCAGAAAGTGTATCATTTGTAGCAATTAGTGTTTCGTGTAACTCATGTAAGCTATTGTTGTTAACTGATTCTTCATGTGTCTGTCTGTTTAAACTCTGTTCTACTTCTAGCCTAATTTCTTGAAGTCTTTCCTCTGTTACAAGTTTATTGTTGATGATGACTCGACGTTGATCAGCTACACGTTGTTCTGTCAGGTGTGATAGGTTTGGGTATTGTTCCAGTATACTAGCATGAAGAGCTTTGCGGTAAGCAGTCCTGTTGGTTTCTAACTGTGTAATTTTCAAATAGGTTCTAATGATTGCTTCATTCAGGTCATCTGTCCATCTCATTCTCGTGCCTGTGTTATTAGTTTGTGATACTGGGTTAGATAGTTGTTGGTCATTGTCTGGGTTTAATACCTGTCTTAAGTTTGGATTTTGTAACAATTGGACTACATTCGTTTTAATAGCTTCACGAGTGCTCATTGCTATCAAATTATTTCTTACTATAGCACGTCGCTGATCACCTACACGCTGCTTCGAAACATCCATTTCCGGGAATTTCTCTATAAATTGCCTATGTAAAGGGTCTAAGTACTCACGTGCTTTTGTTTCTAATTCGGTTACGATTAGATATGTGCGCCAAATGTGTTCGTTCATTTCTGAAGTCCACTTTTTCCTCGCGCGCGTTTTCTCAGTGGTGGGTGCAGGATTAATGGCGGGTGCCTCCTGCACAACATCCTCTGAGACAGTTGTTGAAGTAGATAAAAATCTGGTTCTGTATTGCAGTTCAAATGAGAGCGGTGAAGTTACTGGGGAATCAAATAAACTCTGGGTTGAAGATGGAGATAAAGGTGTGTGAGTTTGTTGTGTTTGTTTTTCGGCTGTAGCATCTACCCGTGTATCCCGCGCACGAGATACAGAGCTAACGGAGGCCCGCCTGCTCGACTCTCCGCTACCGATGGTTCGCATGCTGTGGCACCCAGCACCGGCTCCAGATGCGCCCCGGCGATCGCCCCCGGGAAGCGACCGTAAATGATATCTACTTTGTCTACTTTCCATCGTTGCCTACGTTCCAGAGCCACGTTGGCCGCACCAGTAATTTCTCCTTGCGTTGTCCGCCCCCCACGTGATCAGATGGTCGATCAGGACGTGTGGCTGGTTTTGAGGGGCTTATTATTATTATTATTATTATTATAATTAAAAAAAAAAAATTCGGGCAGATCTGTGATTAAATCCTCAAGTCTTGACGAGAAAATTATTGAATAGAAACGTTCGAATTTTTAAAACACTTTTCACGCTAGCAATTAAAATGCGTTTTTGCGCCCATATTTTGAATGACAATGAGAATCTTTCCGAGCTAGTGAGGTGAAAAATGTTTTAGTATTTAAATTGTCATGAGTGTGATCGACGCGCTTTTTGCGCAATTTTGCCTTGTATTTTTGCATTATTCGTGTTGTAATTTTATATAACTAGCTGACCAGCCCCGGCTTCGCACGGGTTAATTAGTTTTCAGTCTAGACTACGCCAAAGAATAGGAAGAGGGAAAACGATTAATGGATGAAACAGTGAATGGAGGAAGGTGCTAGCGCACGGTCTGCTTCCTTTCACCTACATCCATTCATCCTTTTACCTTAACTAGTACAAATTTTAACTTTCGTCCCCTCTCCCGAGAGAACCCTGCTGAATTTCCGGATAAATAGTATCCTATGTCTTACCTTGTAATATGAAGTCAAGTTATGCCAAGTTTAATTTGAATCCGTTTAGTGGTTTCGGCGTGATGCTCAGCCAAGATACAAACAGACAGAGGAAAATGAAAAAAAACAAAATTACAGTTTTGGCTTCAGTGTCGATTATACATAGAGAGCCCTCCGCAATTTTTTTCGAATTATCTTCTAACTATGTACAGAATTGGACCTGTTACAGTTTTATTATAAATAAGTATACCTACATGTTCTTTATTGGTTGTGCACCTGAACAAAGTTCGTTTAAAAAAGTATTATCTAAAAAAGCTAAAATATTTTCGTAATTTAAAAACAACCCGACATTTCCTTCCTCAACTTTGACAACAAAAATGCTGACGATAGGCTGACTGATTTTCTTGAATCATAGCTACAAAGCTAGAACAAGAACAACTTATGGAATAAAAAAAAGGCGAAGATTTATACGTGTTGAACGGAGGCCAGAGTTAACTTATGGAATAATAATAATACTTAATTAAAGTCTGCCTACAGCAGAAAATCGTGTGTTGCCAAATATGGAAGAACTCCCCATTTCCGTAGCAAAATGCTAGATGGCATGATAAATAATTGTCTGATTATGGTTTCGTATATTATGAAGTGTATAATAACTCTGCTCTGAACTACGTCAATGTTTATTGTATAATACATTTTATTTAAGCTACAAACACTATTGATCAAGCCACATTTAAAAAAAATAAACTCTAAATTTTTCAACCAGCGTGTGTTGTCAGTGATGACTTATGGAACTGAGACGTGGTCTCTTACTGTTGGCCTTACGAATAAGCTCAGAGTCGCGCAGCGAGCTATGGAGAGAGCTCTGCTCGGGGTTTCCTTGCGAGATAAGATCCGAAATGAGAAGATCCGCAGGAGAACTAAAGTGATCGATATAGCTTTGAGAATCAGCAAGTTGAAGTGGCAGTGGGCAGGCCACATCGCTCGTAGAACTGACAACCGATGGGGAAGAAAGGTTCTCGAGTGGCGACCACGAACCGGAAGACGCAGCGTAGGCCGGCCCCCCACTAGGTGGACCGACGACCTGGTCAGAATGGAGGGTGCGGGTTCGATTCCCGCGACAGGACAATAAAATTATTACAAAGAAAAAAAATATTTTGTCTGTGTCTGGATGTTATTGGACCACGATCCTCGCAGTTCTTGGGTCCTTAGATACAGGGATTTCTATTCCTGCCTTCTCATGTAGAGTCGTCGTTGCGACAACATCGTTAAGCCAAGTCAGAAGCCTTCGGGCGGTTTATAAGTTCTGACACCAGAGCTGACCACTTGCCTACATGAGAAAAAAAAGGACTCCTTGTTAAGGTGCAGGATAAAAATGAATTTGATCACTGTATTTTTTGTAGGCCGGCCATCCACTAGGTGGACCGACGATCTGGTGAAAACTGCGGGGAGCCGATGCATGCAAGAGGTAAGCAGCCGCTCAAAGTGGCGCTCTTTGAGGGAGGCCTATGTTCAGCAGTGGACGTCTTCGGGCTGATGATGATGATGATGATGATGATGATGAAACTCTAAATCGGTTGATTCGTTGGAGGTTACGATGTCACAGACAGACACACACATACAAACATGTTATTAACACCGAATCTGTTTTGTTGGAGTATATATATATATAGCAAAGTTTTGCTATAATGAAATGCATTGTAATAAAAATAGTAACTTACTGCATATTGTTTCCATATTGTTTATCCTCAACAATTCGCCATGACCAAATAGTTTTCCCACTTCACATGCAAATTGGTCAACCAAACTTAGAGCTTGACTGTTGAAAACGTCAATAAAACTGTTCAACACGTTTTGGTTGAATGCTGGATTCAACAGTTTACGATTTTTCTTCCATGTTATTGCTACAGATTCAAAAATTTCTGATTAAGTTTATAACGCTGGGTAGTTCAACAATACAATTGAAGCCTTTGAAACAGACACAACTCCAGAAAATGGCTACTCAATGAGTAGTTTATACCACCAACATCTAATACTATACAGTAAGCAGACATAACATTATCTTCACTACTACCTACATAGACGAGAATAAATAATATACCCATTACTTTCGCTCTTATTAAATTTTGATATCTTTATCTCTTTCCTTTTTGCTGTTGCAACACTTACGCACCCATGGAAAAAAAGGAACGCGTGCCCAAAACGCAATCTTGTTACCATGGAAACATGTCATAGAAGTGACATGGCGTCACAAACAGACAACGGGCGGCCTGTTTTTTTTTTGCAATATATTTGTGTTGTAATTGATATTAAGTGCTACAAACACTAAAATAAAATGGTAAAATGTAGTGCGCCTTTGTGTGGCAACGTTTCATACAGGAAAACACCCGAATTATCTTTTTCTATTCTTTTCAGTAAGTTTTGATGTGCATGTCACTGTAATAATAAATTAACGTAAAATTTGCATGTTGTAAAAAGTTGCGTAATATTTATTTTATGTTAAGTCTGCTTACTGTATTAGATGTATGTTGTCTGTATTAGATGTCGGTGTTTTATACATACCATCAGCTGTAACTATTCCATTCCCAAAAAATGGTTTCATAAAATCGTAAATGTAGTTTTTTTGCAGACATTCATTCAGTATAGTTAAACTAACTTCTGGATCCACAACACCTACAACATTTTAACAGTTAAACGATAATATATTTTTTTTTATATTTGCCGTATTGTATTCCAGAAACCGCTAACGGCAATTCAAAAAGGAATTACATGTCAGTCAGTACAAACGCGCTTGTTATAAAACAAAATACAGTAGAAATATTAAAGGCGCGAGCAAAGCGAGCGCGAAAATGGTTATTTTTGCTGCGTTGTATTTTAAAAAATGCGTATGGCTATTCAAACAGTCTTGCTCTACCCTTGGACCGGCGCTAATTGGGGGGGGGGGGGGGGGGGGGTGATCACAGAACTTTGGTTGCAATGCAACAGTGGAAATTTCATTCCTAATTTGAACATTTTCACAGTAACTATGCACATAAACTGCGTATTGAAACTGTCAAATTTATAAAAAAGTAAATAAATAAATATGTGTGGACATTTCACACAGCGCCATCTAGCCCCAAACTAAGCAAAGCTTGTACTATGGGTATGGGAACCAAACAACTGATAGAATACTTACGATACTACTACTACTACTTATACATTTTTGTGTTTCTATTGGTTGCAATCAAGTTACATGATCGCCTAGCTGACCTCGCAACCCATAAGGAACCAGTAACAGGGATGGTTAGATCTCCTAAATTTGACAGTTTCAATACGCAGTTTATGTGCATAGTTACTGTGAAAATGTTCAAATTAGGAATGAAATTTCCACTGTTGCATTGCAACCAAAGTTCTGTGATCACGCCCCTGGCATCAGATTCTATCAGGCGTCTGACTACCCGTAACGATTGCCATAGATGTTCTTATGACAACCGGGACCGACGGCTTAGGGTCAATTCACATAGAGCAGCAAAATGCTCGAGCAGTTTTTAAGTGCTATTGGAATATAAACCTTACTCCATTCAGACAAACCTGAAAACAGTATGCAACATTAAAATCTTACCTATTTTAATGTTGCATACCATTTTCAGCTTTGTCTAAATAGATTAAGGTTGATATTCATACAGCACTTAAAAACTGCTCGAGCATTTTGCTGCTCTGTCTGAATTGAGCCTTAACGTGCTCTCTGAGGCACGGAGCGATGGCATCTCCACTGTGTATCATGCAATTTATATAGATTCGGCAGACTGGCTAGCATTGAAAACCAGGAAACTCAGCAAGCTCAGTACATATCATTGCTCTACTCTGACATGGTGACTTCAGCACCAGTTTTACCAGCATTTATACAATGTCGTGTACCAGACCATCAAAAGGACAAGATTAAAAAATTACCACTGAAAATGAACAAATTCAATTACTACCTATACACCTATTCAATCTTCTACTACCGAACCAAACTCATTTATTTTCCTCTCATCTCCTCTGGTCTGATCTTCAGTGCTTGTACCGTACTAGCTATTGCATTCATTCACTGACTAGCTGACACACCCTGGCTTCGCACAGGTTAATAGTTTTACGCCCCTACCCTGCTCATAGGATGAGGGAAGCGAAAGAGAAAAAGATAAGGGAAAAGAATGAATGAATGGGCTTCGCCTGCCTCGTTTCTATTGCCGTCCCATCCATTAATCCTTTTCTTTCTTTCCCTTTCCCTTCTCTTCCCTTCGACAGGATTAGTGGCTCCTCTTCGTTGTCGGCTATGTTTTATTTCAGAATGTGGATATTGTCACATAATTACCTATGTGTACACATTTCTGCACTTCAGAGGCCAACCAATTTATCTTATACTTACCATATAAATAATGCAAGCATTAATTTTTTTTTTTTTTTTTTTTTTATGTAATTAAATGACGTGACGAGCTAGTCGTTCACCTGATGTTAAGTGACACGGCCGCCCATAAAAGTTGCAGTGTCACCCGGAACTTTAAAACAATAAAGTTTCGCGTGACACTGCACTGCGCACATCATCCTGAGACATCACCCAGTCCAGTAATCAGATTACAAGACTGAGTGATCAGATCATAAAGTCTCATTTGCCCAGTAATTTCACTAGCTACAATGCCCTTCAAACCGGAACACAGTAGTGCTTGCACACTACTGCTTGGCGGCAGAATAACTGGCAAAGCGGTGGTACCTACCTAGACGAACTTTGCAGAAAAGTCCTACCACCTAGTAAATTAAACCTAGTAATTTGAATAACTATTGAGATATTGAAATAATTATTTTACCATCGTTAACTGTTTTCTGCACGAGTGTGTGAAGTTAGCCCCGCACTTTTTGAAATCTACAAATTCCAATGACAAAGTATTTTTTCTGTTCTGACACAAATATTTGCTTCAGATGTTTCATGTTCTGGAACAATGTCTTTTAAATAATATACAAACAAAAAATTATTGCACAAAAATTACTTCCTTATTGCTTCGTGCAAAACGCTCCTGGCCGTTTTTAAAAACACCATCATCATCATCATCATCAGCCTGAGTCCACTACTGAACATAGGTCATAGGCATAGAATGCCCCTTTGAGCGGCTGCTTGCCTTCTGTATCCATTGGCTCCCCGCGGTTCTGACCAGGTCATTCGGTCCACCTAGTGAGGGGCCGGCCTACACTGCGTCTTCCGGTTCGTGGTCGCCACTCGAGAACCTTTCCTCTCCCTTCTTTCAGTTCTACGAGCGATGTGGCCTGCCTATTGCCCGTTTAACATACTAATTGTAAAAGCTCTATCGGTCAGTACAGTATAGTTCTCCTGTGGATCTCTTTGTTTCGGGTTTTATCTTGCACGGAAACGCCGAGCATAGCTTTCATCTCCATAGCTCGTTGCGTTTACAAAGTCAATTACTATCACCTTGGATGAGAGTCTAAATCCTTCGAAAGTAAAATAATAACTTTCTTGCCAGTCTATCTATGACAGCAGTAAGTTAGGCCATCACATACCATCAGTGTCAGAAGATACCAGCACATTAACAAATATTTTTTTCTATCATTTACCGTATACTTTGCGGGGTCCCAAATTTACTGTCATTAAACCACCTTCTTGCAAACATTCTTCGGAGAATTCTTTGTTAAATTTGTACACCTCTGAAAACACATTATAAATTATCTAAATGTTAAGTTTATAAACATTATTGATATCTTTGAAATATATCCTAGAAAATGGCTATACCTACTCATTGAGTTTAGATAGAATAGGTTCGTGGTTGCTACTCGCGAACCTTTCTTCCTCATCAGTTAGGTATGGGTAAACGACCTGGGGATCTAGCAAAGATACCAGCGTGACGCATTAACGCCTCGCGCTGCCATCTTTGCTAGACCCCCCTTTGCCTACTGCTATTTAAACTTGCCATTTCTAAGAGCTATATATATCTCTGACTGTTGTAGCTCTCCTGCGGATCTCCTCATTTTAGATCACGCTTGAAAATAGCTCCTCATATTTCATATTAAATTATTGCTATAAACATTAGGTAGATACTTACTTACACCATCGCCTATCAATTTATAGGCGTGCCCTATAAAAGGAAGTTTTCCAGAAAGTTCAGGAAGTCTCTCAGCAGACGGTTTCTTAGACCACAACCTCCATAGCACGTACAAAAAGCACAAAGAAATCATTTGATAAAACATTTCGAATGCTAACTGCGTACTGACAACCAGTTATAAATGGATATAATTATGTACTTACTTAGGTAACTTCGTTTATATATACGACTGGGGCTGATCGTTGGTATCGTAGTTGATCTATAGGTATACTTACTTATAATAAAACCGTAGATATAGATAATCAAGGTAACTAAAGTCTGTACGTAGAAGAGATTATAGAAAAAACATATATTTGTAAATCGAAGTGTTGTATCCAAAATATAAAAAACGATAAGAAGTATATTAATGCATTTCTACTAAATTTTAACGGGCAATGTGCCTTTATTCTTTAAACTAACTACTACATTGCTAAAAACTAGTAAACTAGCTACACTATCAACTACAAAGAAAATTAGGACTTTATACTAGCCGCACTGGCTTATAGACAGTCCAAATGGTCCAGCGCACTATCGGTAGGTAGCGTACCCAACATGTTGGCAGCATTGCCTCGTTGAATTGCAATGCTGATTCATTGATCCAAATAAGTGCCAGCATTTTGGTCACGCGTCGCAACAACCAGGCGCTCTGATAATCTTTGGAAAACGCGATGAGTTCCCGGTCCCCACGGACTCAGGGTCTCAACACCAAACGGCTCAAATATGAACCGCTACCGAGATTACTACTATATTTGCGCCGTTTTAGGTACTCAGCCGAATTAACCCTATCTTGTGTCTCGGGAAGATGTGACGGCGCCATAGTATCGATCGACGCAATTAGCATCCCTTAATAAAGGCCGCCCCATCTTCCAAGGACCAGAGTCATTCCATCAGGTCTTTTACCATCGTCACACATGTGACCATTCAGCTCGACCACACAGCATCTTGCACACAAACGTAAGCTGATAGCTAAACGAAAAAGAAAAAAAAAACTTCTACTAAAAAACGCAAGTTTTTAGTTTTTGAAAACAGAAGTTACTGGTTTATTACATTTTGCGTGTGTTGGACATTTTGCGTGTTGTACATTATCAGTCGGAGCGAAACGATGATTATAAGGGATAGAGGGGGGTAAGAAATCTATGGGCTTTCATGGAGAAGAAGTTGAGAAAGAGGAAAAAGTGTATATAGAAAGGAAGAGTACATTCGGAAAACGAAGTTATAAAAAATAGTCTGTTTGCTGTTTGTCCCCTTACTGGTTTGTTTTTTATTTGTGCCACCTACAGATCCTAAATTTTGTTATTGGATCTGTGGTGCCATCTATACGTATTGTGGGTTCTTGCCCCTTTTTGAAATTCTGTACGTTTTATTAGTTCGTTGTCCGCTTTCGTTGTTTGCCCCCTTTATTAAATGTCGGTTTATAAATAGATTAGTCATCAACAGCCTGAAGACGTCCACTGCTAAACATAGGCCTCCCCTAGAGAGGCGCCATTTTAAGCAGCTGCGCGCATCCATCGACTCTCGCGGCTTTCACCAGATCGTTGGTCCACCGAGTGGTTGACTGGCCTACACTACGTCTTCCGATTCGTGGTCACCACTTTAGAACCTGTTTTCTCCATCGACTGTCAGTTCCACGAGCGATGTGGCCTGCCCATTGCCATTTCAACTTGCTAATTCTAAGAGCTATATCGGCCACTTTAGTTCTCCTGCGGATCTCCTCATTAAGCTTATCTCACAGGGAAACACTGAGCATAGCTCTCTCCATAGCTCGTTGCACGACTTTGAGCTTACTAATGAGGTCAACAATAAAAGACCATGTGACCATAAGTCATTTGCTAAAAGAGGTGACTTCTTTTACTTGGTCAGACCAACGTATTGGCGAGCGGCCGCGTAATCTTTTGCCTTCAACGTTGCCAACTATGACCAGTTTTTCCAAACTGTCATCTCCTCTTCGCATTATATGTCTGAAATAGGTCAATACGCGTTGCAGGCATAAGGTGGACAACCGAGTTTTTATGCGGAGCTGGGAAAGAATAGACACATTTGTGCATTTGGCGGTCCACGGTATTCTCAGCATTCGCCTCCAGCACCACATCTCGAATGCATCTATTCTCTGTCTTTCACGTGCTCTGATTGTCCATGTCTCTACGCCATAAGAGAAAATCGGGAAGATCAGGGCTCTTACCAACCGGGACTTGGTCTTATAACTAACTAGCAGCGCTCCGTGGTTCCACCCGCGTTCCTACAGGAACCGTTCCTGTTTTCGGGATAAAAAGTAGCCTATGTTTTAATCCAGGGTATAAGCTACCTCCATACCAAATTTCATCCAAATCCGTCCAGCTGTTACAGCGTGAAAGAGTAACAAACATACACACATACACACATACGCACAAACTTTCGCCTTTATAATATTATTATATATATTATATATATTATATATTATATATTATATATAAGTGTGATGTGATGCCTCGGTTTTTCCAGATGTTTTGGCGTCATCGCGTCTTTAGCCATTGCAATACGTCGCTTTATCTCTGAGACGCAGACTGAGACTGAGTCTGAGACTGGCAATGCACACTGATTGAAAACCTTCAATTTTAGGCATTGCGGTATTTCGGGCGAAAACATAGGTCGAAGCTTCCGGAACGTTGCCCAGCCGAGTTGGATTCTTTGTTCGACCTCTTTGTCGAATAGATTAGCGTTTGGTATAAAACTGGAACTATAGCTATCATCTTCAGTTGTTTGTACACTATTAGCAGCCCGTGCAAAGCCGGAGTGGGTCAGATGTTAATTTTAATAAGAACTGGGGAAACATAATATAATTATTTATATGTTTAATATTCACGTACTTAAAATTAAAATGAATGATGTGATTAGGTATTATAGAACTCCTGCGCTGCGAGTTTGTTATTTCAAAATAAAATACAATTATTTTACTTTAGCATACCCATAAAAAATAATAAAGTAAAATAATAATCAGCTACACATATTTTTATTTAAGTACTATTTTTTTATAATATCCGCTATAATTTAACTAATAAGGTCTATAATTATCTATCATATATAAGGCTTTGTCCTGACTGGGTTACAGACAACGTATAGCCCAAACCACTGGACGTAGAGACTTGGAATTTGAAGGGTGGCTTTCTTTTATGACGTAAGCGCGTGCTAAGAAAGATTTTTGAAAATTCAACCTTAAGAGGGTTAATAGGTTAAATGTTTGTATGAAAAACCTACATTTCGTAAAGCATCATTTTGAAACTTGACACATAGGTACAAGCAAAAATGGTTTATATTACTTTTTCAAAAATCAACCTAAAAAGGGTGAATTTTGTAGTTAAATTTTGTACGGAAATTAAAAAAAATTTCGTCTATATCGTACAGTAACTTGAAATGTGTACAAAACATACAAAATAAATACATAGGTACGGGTGTCAGCAATTTTTGAATTTGATCCCTTAAAGGAGTAAAAAATACAGGACAAGGTCCAATCGTAGAACGATCGCACAGCCTACATTCATCACACATAGTGTAGGGGTGCGCTAAAACGGAAGTTTTATCCCGGAAAAATAAACGGTTCCTGAGGGATAGTAAACGTGGGCGAAGCCGCGGGCATAAGCTAGTTATTTATAAGATTTACATTTTAATGTCCACTAATGTCATAGCGAGATAATTATTAGCCAGGTCTGTGTTATTATTACCTACTTATCTATCAAAATTATCTTTTTCCCACCTTTGTAACGTGAGAACCGTATTTTTTTTATAAAGTAATTCTTACTGATAACTAGTTTTATTGGTACCCGAATTCATTAGTTTAAGCTCTAAAGTAGTATTTATTTTATATTGGTCGTGTCACGTATTAAACAATGTTCAATTAGTTAAATACAAAAATCATTACAATGTCATGAATACTAAATACAATGTCATACAAGTTTACAAATTTAAATATACATATCAAAAATACACATTAAACTAATAAAAAAAATAAAGAAATAACAATACATAACAATAAACACTTATTTGAATAACCCGCCCCTGATTGTACCAGGTGCAAAAGTGCCCATCACACTGGCTGAATTGCCACGCTGTGTATGGTTATGGCCAACCGCTACACCAGGTACGAACCGGAGTGGGAGTCACCGGTTTTCTCTTTGATTCTACGCCTTATCTCTGTCACCAGACTCTTGGCCTCAGTGCCCCAAGAACCCA
Source organism: Ennomos quercinarius (assembly GCA_910589525.2). Classification (NCBI taxonomy): domain Eukaryota; kingdom Metazoa; phylum Arthropoda; class Insecta; order Lepidoptera; family Geometridae; genus Ennomos; species Ennomos quercinarius. Next base: position 8,629,502 of record OU342510.1, read on the forward strand.
TGGTCTCCACGGCGATGGGCACGAAAATATATCGTGCCTCCAATGCCGCATACTTCGACCACTTTTTAGAACAGGACTAAAATGTATATGCCACCCGTTTCTTTGTAATTAGTAGTAGAAATCATAAATAACAGAATAATGAAAACCTAATTAAAATAATATTACTAACATATGTACATTAAGAATTTAAACGTAGCATAAAAGCATATATAATCTTGTAATGAAAAATAGAGCTTATTAAACTATTACTTAGGATCAAAACAAACCTATGCCTACGTAACCATTATGTAATCAATTAGGTAACTATTAGTTATTGTTATTCAACGATAAAAACGTAGGTAGATAGTTTTAGCTTAAAAATAAAATATAATTAACATTTATTTTATTTTTCAATTGCGGTGACGATGAGATGTAGCATATATTATACTTAATTCTATAATACATATTAGGTAAACCTATATTAATACCTAATTGTAACATTTATTAATTTAATATTCAATATAGCCAGTATTTACCAGATCTCAGTAGTTTCACTTGTCTCCCAAAACACCCGTCCTCACAATTTAATCGAGATGGAGGGTATAAATTTACGCTTGCTAGAAAGCTCTGGTAGCTGGTAAAATCTTTTAAGTTCGTATGAAGCATTTGTGTCATATTAATGTTAATCTAAAATAAAACTACGGTGTTTAAGGTACTCATGTATTTCTATGTTCCAAGGTTATATAATGTCCTGATACAGGTTTGGTAACCATTTGCACTGTGAGCACCATCTTGCTAACGTCGGATGAGACGCGGTAGTTTCGTAACACGTAAGCTACAATGATCTTCATCAACATCATGGCGTGTCCTTTACCTGTGCAAAAAGTACTTAATTACCAAATACATAAAAGATACTTTACATGTTTGAAGCGGGCGCTGATAATTTGCTGCCTTCAATTTAGCAGGCTCTTTTGGCTCAAACCAGTACGCTACGTAATAATTGTTTTAAGGGTACAATACGGCCAATATATGTATAAGGCCCATCTGATGGGAAGCGGTTATTCCAGTCTCCCACGAACGTACCTCACGCTTCGCTCGTCGTCGCACATATTTAAGAACTTGCCGTAGATTTCCCGTTTAAATTGATTCTGGGGGCAGACGGTAATATATTCCGGTTCGTTATGGTCAATTACCCCCGCGGGGGCGGATAGCCATAAAAGACACCGTCTGCCACTGCGTGGGGGACATTCATGGGGACAGACGGGTACATACCGGTAACTGTAGCCTATCATCTGTAACACTGGAGTTGTCATTAACGCTTTGCCCTTTTCCCACAGGGTTCATTCTTCCAGTGAACAATAGTCTTCTCAATCCTCTCCCGGCAACGGCCCAAGCCGAGGCTCGCACCCAAGGGGTGCCCTTGAGCTAGTGGCCTCTATAGACTTAGGATGAACAAGACCAACAATGACAGTTTGAAAGTGGGACAATAAATCACAAGAAACTGTTTAGGTATGTGAAAAACTATTGTCATAATTATGATCTTGAATATTTGCGACAAGTAAACTGGTAGTATTTACTAAATATTAAATATTTATTAAATATTAGGTAAACTTACTAGGCCCCATAGCTTTTTAAATGAAATAGCAGGCATTTTATTTACTGAGATAAGAGCAGTAAGGTAGTGAAGGTAAGAGCAGTAGGATTGTGAGGTCGTACTTAGTTACTACTTACTTACTTACTTACTTAGACTTATGGTTTACAAAGTTTACACTTTGTAAACCATAAGTCAAAGTCTAGTGAGTAATACTGGTGAATAACCAGTAGTATCATATCCCATAATCCAAGGAATATCAGACCTATGACTACAAATTTTGTTATTTATATAATCATATACGCTCTACTCTATGTCCTGTTCGGTTCTAGTGTTAATACTTACCAATACAGGCTCGTTTTCCTATTCCGAACCCTCCGTAGTATTTAGGATCCGGCAGTGTTTCCTTATCTAACCATCTCTCTGGGCGGAACTGGTCCGCATCAGGTCCCCAGATATGGTGACGGTGGACACCATCGATAAAATAAAAACTATCTGAATTTGCAGCAATCGTGTAGTTTTCTAAAACACAAGTAATAAAGTGTTGATTTTATGAAATGCAATTCAATTTTAGTTCCATTGCCAATAAAGTAGTGTCCATAGCGAAGTTTGATCGATTGTTAAAGTTCACTGCGGTCACTATCACTATGAGAGACCACTACAAAAATAGTGGTATTTACAACTTAACGCTACCGTGCTTATATAGGAAAGCCGTAAAATAATTTGGTCATTAAGCCAAGTAAAGGCACTTTAGAGACATTCAAATTCTGACACCAGGACATAATATTTATAATTTTTATAAAAGTCGCAGGGAGCCGATGTATACCAGAGGCAAGCAGCCGATTAAAGCTGCACACTGTATTGGAGGCCTATTCAACAGTGGACGTCTTCAGGCTGTTGATGATGATGATGAACTTCGAGTCATGAGACAGTGATAAAAAGCAAACCTATTAATAAGAAATATAAAGAAGCTATGTGCCTCAATTAGTTAACTTACTAAGCTTGATGTCTTTGTCGATACGTCTTCCTATAATTGGAACAATTGGGTATAAACGTAGAGTTTCTTTTATAACTGCATCAATATACACTAGTTTAGATAAGTCCATTTGCTCGATGTTTTTCTTTTCGGTTCCTAGAACTTGACATATCCTGTAATACAAATATTTTAACTATTTTAGCGACTCAAACGCATTTTTTTTATAATTTATGTTTGGATATTCGTTGTTTTAGTTTTAGATAAGTACATAGTTTATTTTAGTTTAGATTTAATTTAGTTTTAGTAATCATATTTTTTTTAAGTATTTTATGCCCAATAAAAGAATTCCTACTAAGTATATCAAATAAGAACTAGAAACATTTAAAATGATCTCATAACAGAACTAATAATGCATAATAATTAAAAAAAACTATGTAAGTATCTATCTAAATTATCGAAAATCTGATTTGACGAATTATGAAAGTTAATTTAACTCATTATATGCTTTCTCTTGCACATCAGTATGAGACCCCAATATTGATAGCACAATGGTCAGGAGAGTTGAGGTAGTGGTGTAGCCAGCACTTATGATGGTGTCAATCTCTTCTCTTATTTGTTCGTCAGTGAAGCAACCGGTATCATCGGCGAGGTCCAGTATTAGGTCCACAAAAGGCCTAAATTTTCCTGAAACGTTTATGTTTTCAGTTTAATGTTTTACAAAATTTGACATAATTTATTTACTCATTAATATTTATTTTACCAGGATTTAGGTTTTTTGTTTTCTTCCTCTCAGCTTTCTTGTCATCGATAATCTAAAACACATTCAATAAAATAATTTCTTCACTTTACTAGGCGTGGCGTACTACGGAGCGTGGACACGTAGCGACTGTGAAACAGTGCGTAGACGAGCGGTGCGAGAATGTGTAGTGGGCTCATTTTTGATGCGCGCAGCGCGGGGTGGTGGGAGTGCTCTGTCCACACACATCCCTTGCAATACATCTCTCGCACATATCCTTCGCAACACACTAGCAAGCACTAGCAAGCAGCAAACTAGCGTGCATGCACGTAAACTGAACGCGCGTGGCACGCGAGCAGCTCGCACGCACCATATGAGCAGCACGCTTGCGGCACACTAGGGGCGCACAAAGAGTTCGAGTTGTAGAACGCGTGCAGTCACACGCGCAGCTCGCGGACGGGATGCGAGCGGCGCATTCGCAGCGCATTCGCCAGCATTTAAATATTATATAAAACTCACACATATTTTACATAAACTTTGTCTCATAACATGGTAAGTACTGTACCGATTTTGAAAGAGCCAGCACATGCTTCAGCGCTACGTCTTGTGTATACTTTTGATGCGTCATGTTGAAAATAAAGTCTGGGTAAAGCCAGAACTTCTGCATTCTCTCATTAACCAGCTCGAGTACTTTTATTAACTGCGGCAAGTACTGCTTCTGAAGATCGCTGTATTTACTCAAGCTGACTCCGAGTGAGGTTGCTGTTGTGTACAAAATAATTATTATTTTAGGTTGGTATTTGTATAACATACACTCTATCTATAACCTTGAAGATTTGCTATTCAGACTATGCTCCTATTCTTGTGAGAGATTTACCCAGATCGTGAATAAAAATTACGCTTGCGGAAAAAAAATCACGTTTATTGTATGGGAGTGGGAGCGCCCTTAAATATTTATTTTATTCTGTTTGTTAGTATTTGTTCATAAAGAAAATAATTACTTAGTATTTGTTGTTATATCGGCAACAGAAATACATCATCTGTAAAAATTTCAACTGTCTAACTATCGCGATTCATGAGACACCGGTGACAGACAGACAGCGGAGCTTTAGTAATAGGGTTTTACCCTTTGGGTACGGAGCCCTAAAAAGACATTTATGTAGCATAACAACTAAGAGTAAATCTGTTTTTTTTTGTATTGAATAAACATTCATCATCGCTAAGCACGAGCACTAAAAAAATTACGCTTCAAGGCTTTTTTTTCTTACTCTTCTTTATCGTCGAGCATCAAAATTACACGCACATTAAATATCTCATCGTGATTATCTTGACAGATTAAAATGTCGGACTTACTGCATAATGTTTCCAAACTATTCAACTGCACCATACTGTAGTGATCAAACGGTTTTCCTATTTCAACAGTGAATTGATCAACCAATCTCTGAGCTTGCGTGTTGAATACCGTAATAAAACCGTCTAGCACACGTTGGTTGAACGCAGGATTCAACAATTTCCGGTTTGGTCTCCATATATCCGCTGAAAGTTTTTTTTTATAATTATATACTTTTTTGAGGGGGTAAATGCACTCGCACTTCCCTGCCACCACGGGGGTGATGGCAGGGGGTATGTGGGACTCGAACCCACTAAAACCCCCCGTGATCCGTCTGCCGCCGGGATGAAGCGAGATGGGGTCGCGTTAGCATTCACTATCTCACCCCGGCAGTAGACCCTTTCGGACCTCTGCACCAGTGGGTGGGTAAACTTACACCTCGGTTACTCACCAGCTGGGTTAGCATGGATGGTAGACAAAATTGTCTTTCCCCGTTTTACGTCACTTTCTTCATACTTGCTTGGAGTAAAACAAGGGAAAGACAGTTTTGTCTACCGGCCGTGCTAACCCTACCGACGTGTGGAGCCCTGCGAGCACGCAGGAGAGTCCCCCGACTCTCCGCCGCCGACCCCACTACGGAAGATAGAGAAGGCGCGTGAAACGCCTTCTCCGTCCCCCGATCCGTCTGCGTTATAATTATATACTCCTTTATTCCTATCCAATGCATAAGTCTTGCACAACAATTTATTAAAAATTAAAAGCCGAATTAAGAAAGGAATAGGCAATTTTTATTAGTCGTATAGAGATTATACTGTCTTGTCTAATCTCTGTACGATTTTACAACAGTTCAGTTATCATATTTACCATCTGCAGTATTTAATCCATTACCCAAATATGGTTTCATAAATTTGTAAAAAGTATTCTTTTGTACATATTTGTTCGATATCGATAAACAGTCTTCTGGGTCGGCAACACCTACAACATTAAAAATTTGCTTAAGGAATACCACCATCAACAGCCTAAAAAAGTCCACTGCTAAACATAGGCCTCTCCTTTAAAGCGCCACATTGAGCAGCTGCTTACGTCTTGCATCCATCGGCTCCCCACGGTTCTGACTGGTTGTTGGTCGACGTAGCCTACGCTGCGTCTTCGAGAACCTTTCTGCCCAATCAATCGTCGTCGGTTCTATGAGCAATGTGGCTTGACCAACGCCCACACTGCCACTTTAACTTGCTACCTATAAAAAAAAAAGGACAGAATCCCGCCTGATACTGAACTGAAGCACCCTTAGGAATCGGGAACGATCGCGCACGCACACACTCACACACAATTTACGAAGTCTAGTTTAGCCTTCGCCAATCGCCCGCCATTACCGCTCCCGTGCGAGAGCCCACTGCACAAATACCTACGTCATCGGGTACCCCAATAGGCTATCTTTAGATCGTTAACCGACATTTAAGTATGTAAAAAAAATCAGGTCTGCCAGTTCCGATCCTGCCAGGTCATAGAAATAATTGAAATTTTTGAAAGTATTTTTTTTTGTCAAAATGTACCCGAATGAAAGTTCTGGAAAATGTTAACCATTGATTAGTTATGTAAAAAAATGGGTTTGCCATTGCGCACCCTGCCGGAAGTACCTGGCAGACCCCGAAAAATGTGCCCTTCACACCCTTTACCTACCTCAGCGAATACCCCGATTAAACCTACGCCTAATAATAGCCAAGGTGACCCTGATAATAGATTAAAAGGTCTGCCAGGTCTAAACTTGGCGAAACTTAGTACTTATTCGAGGCATTTGAAGTTGGTGGAGGTGGGTTATTTCCATGACCCGGCAGGATCGGCCCCCGAATTACCTAACTCGCAACAGGTTTGCGACAGGCGTAAATCTCGCGGTGATTGCTGTCATACATCATTAGTGGTGTCGAGAATGTATGCTTCGCTACTGCTGTCGCATTGCTACTGCTGTCGCATTGCTGTTGCAAATTTTACGTAATTACCCCGCGGAACTGGCAGACCTGTTTTTTTTTACATGTTTAAGTGTCGGTTAACGATCTAAAGATAGCTTATTGGGGTACTCGATGACGTAGGGTTTTTGCAGTGGGCTCTCGCACATATCTATTCTGTGTCTACGTATATAGTACTATATTATTACTATTTTGCGCCTCGACCAAGACGCTGGCAACGTGCTTTAAACTAAAAAAAATGCCGTCCTGTGTTATGAAAACTCGTAGGAATCATAGTGGTTTGATAAAAAAAAGTCAGGGGATCACCCCTAGAGTATACATAAGCAAGAATCACCAGTCACAAGTAGGTACTTGTTATTATTCCTCGAACTTCTGGCTTTTTCAATAAAATTATTGAGACACTAAACTAGCCAGTGTTGCCAACAATCAAACTTGCTATTTACCCGGAAGTATGGGAGAATTATAGTATTGTGTTCGAATACAACTTATTCACCTATATTGAGTAGGTATAAATAGAGACCTGATAATGCAAACTTCCATATGCATGCAGGTTATAATGAATATTTTACGTGTGATCTATTGACCGTGCATATTTGGGCAGGTCCACCATTGCTGTGCTTCAGTTCAGAGTCAGTCGAAATCCGGTCCTCCTTTTTTATTAATGTAGATTATTAAAGTACCTACTCGTAGATTAAAGTAAGAGTAAAATAGATTATCAGAAATTCATGTGCATTTAGTTAGGTTGGTGGTTAGGTGGTTTAACTCTGTGTAAGATCACGGGCTGATTACAAAGAAACAAAGAAGGAACTTGAAATTAACATTGTGTGGCTGCGGCAGTATTGCGGTCATTCCGTACAAAGGCGTAAAATAAATCAATGCTAAGAAACAAAATATTTACCGTATACTTTGAAGGGTCCCAAACTGAAAGTGATTAAACCACCCTTTTGTAAACATTCTTTAGCCATCTCTCTTATAGATTTATAGAGTTCTGAAAACACATAACTAATTAAAATAAGCACTTTTTTGCTCCAGAGCACAGTTATTATTGTGTTCTGAACCAAAACCCCTTCGAAAAGGTAACTTAAAAATATAGTATCCTATATTATGTGTTTAGTATGTATTTTGTGGGTGTTTATGTTTTGTTTATTTATTTATCCTTTATTATTAATGGTTTTTAATTTTTTGTTTGTTTTTTTTTCTACATTTGGCAGGTTCAGTTTCCAGCTCTGGCAACTATGTAATTGATTGCAGTTATTTCCAAAAATAAAGAAATGCTCCCTTTAAGTAATACCTGCCTCTTCTACTTTGGACGTAACCTACCTGATCTAGTAAACCAAACACGAAATTGATGTAATTTGTTCACTATGCTAGCTATACTAACTTATGTTGCGAGTGGACTTCGCAACATAAGCTAGTGAAAATTCTTTTCAATTACGACTACCTGATAAACACACGTTCTCTGTATGAACAAACAAATAAAATATTTAATTTAAAACAACTTTACACGCACCTTACGTACTTCGATACACAACTTGCATTCTAATTAAAAAAATCAGAACGTACATACCGCCAGATACTTTTTTATTTTTTTATTTAGTGTACCTAAAATAAAAATGGGCTTTGTCGCGTTGTGACCACATCGCCCAATCGGTAGCATACAAAAAACAACAAAAGGGTACTACGTTATAGACAAGCATTGGTTTTAAAAAACAAAAAATAAATAAATGGTAACGTTAAAATACTGTTGCACAGACCAATTTCGAATATTTTAGTTGAACCAAACAAAGCTATCCTGTTGCTAGCATTCCGGACACACTCCATCACTAATCACCATGATAATCACAATGTTATACTAGTATAGGTATTTATACTCTTTGATGTAATACGGCGCATGAAAGTAAGAAGCTTGCACGACATTTTTCACAAAAAATAATTAATAATACAAGCCTATGGGCATTAATTTGTCTCTCAGGGTGCGGGACTCCACCCTGAGTCACAGGTTTGAATGGATGCACAGACAAGTGCATCCAATCAAACCAGCGGTGCGAGCACCGATCTTCCGATCGATATATTTAACGAATTTTAATGTCAAATTTGACATAAATATTCGATAAAAAGTAATCGGTAGCACGGAATGTATTTTATCGATGTCGACATAAATTCGATAAATCTTAACGATTGAGCCGACCGATATCGACAAAACCACGCATGGATCTAATTTTTGACATTTGTCATCGGTTTAATCTTGTCGATTTTATCGAATATACCGAATTTTTATCGGGTTTCCATAGTTGGTCGATAACAAATTTATAATATTTTAAAAGTGGATTTTGGCTATATTTTAATATTGTAAGCCGAAAGGAGAACGCGTCGGGATGTCTTGATGTCTTAAGAATCAACAGGCTGCGTATAAGATTCCAATTCCAATGATTCTTTCGACCTACCTAACGAACACTTTTGGGGTTATTTTTAGAATTCTTGAAGAAATAGCCCTTGCCCTTATTGACGGTGTCCAGAGTGATCTAAGAAGGAGCCGATCAAATGGACTGACAGTGAATGTTACAGTAATTAGTAAGTACTTCCCGAAGGGATACCTATTTGCTTATATTATATTCTAGTTATTGTATTTTATTTTACTTATACTTGGAAATTCATTGTTGTAGATCTTACGGTACGCTTTTACGCCCGCGCCGTTGGCAGTTACCAAAAGTGCATCGGTCAAGAACACAATATCGCACTGGGTCAAAGGACTGTAAGCAAGCTTGTACAGGATTTGTCGCAAGCAGTTCTACAAAATCTCATGAGCAGTTACATCAAGTTTCTTAGCACTGCAGGGGGCAGGAGGGCAGTTGCTGGTGGTCAAATTCATACAGTAGTTTTTGCATGAAAGAGTAGTAAACACCCATATATGAATATATCCTCACAAACTTGCACGTTTATAATATTAGTAGGAAGTAGGATAAATATCACTGAAAAGCAACCTTTGACAAACTTTGGATGGAGAAGAAACAAAATGTACAGTAAGTAATAGAAAAAGATTATCATAAATGTAGGCAATAGTTAAAATATAGGTATAAAATGTATAAAATAAAATGGTTTTTGAAGTTTCATATGTGTTCACTTCTATTACTTATGCACTACCTACCTGTATTTGATATAATAATATAGTTACTGTAATATCTTACAGCTGAATAATTAGGTAGGTACCTAATCTATTCCTTTCGGACAGTAGGTATATTATTTCTATCCTCTTCAATAACATTTCACACGAAAATAATGAATTCTCTGTAATATTTCATAAAAAATGTATTAGAATAATAGGTTTTATGGCGGACAAATTAAAAAAAAAATACTTCTTAAAAATCCGTTAGATGGCGTTGAGGAGACATGGCCGTGAATCACAGACCTACCATGTCCGTGTTAGATTAGATTAGAAAAAAACAATCCTGTGATTTATGCATAGACCATAAACAGCTACTCTCTGCATATCTATGTCCACGCTGTGAAGCAAAAGCAGGGAAGACTGTGAGTGACAGTGTGACCATTGCAATGTATAGAACATTGCAGAGTCTGCCCTAAATAGGCTAGAAATATTCCCATACTTTGAAATCTTCCAGAAATATGCCTCGTCTTTTATAATAGTAATAATGTAAGGGAAATGATAGAAATATTTTTCGTTAGTGTTTACTTATATTAATTTTAAAATATCAAGCAATTATTAAATAGGAACCCAAAGTTCATGTAGAAATTATGAAAAAAAAGAAGGAAAATTATGATTCCCACCAAATATCGAAGTCAATGGATTAATATTTCGTGACTATATTTCTGTTTACTTTAAAATAATAAAAACTTAAAATCTGCCACAAATTTTGAATGTTTATATACTAAACTTGTAGACATTATGTATAATACTGAATAATTAACTATGATAAATTAATGTTTACAAATAGGTATAAACTAAGTGTTAGCAAAACGATCTTTGGTGCAAGGGGAAGTGCCCAGAACGCTGGCTAGGGCTACATTTGAATAGCAATGCCGATTTCTTCAGAAAAAAACATATTTATATAGCTATATTTCTGAATTTTACTTCAAAATAATAAAAAAACTTGAATGAAATGAAAGTGACACTGCGCTATGACAGAGGGCAAAGCCACCTCACAAAAACAAGCCATGTCTCTAGTAGCGCCATCTACCTTTGGTTGGTGCCGTCCTTGAGGTCATATAGGTGTTTTTTTATTAATACAGGTGAATGAATGACACAATTCTATTTTTTACCTAATCTGTGGAATTTTCCGTGATATCTAGTTACTCTGTGAGAATTAAGAACGAATGATCGATAAGATGTCGACTCAATAAAGCTCTCGAAAGACGTCGACAAAAATTACCGATCTTAGATCCATGCTACAAGTTACCGATAAGATCGATAAATAAAATCGGTTTATCGACTCGATAAACTTGTCGAACCGAAGATCCATGCTCGCGCTGCTGTTCATTCTTAGTTCGGGGACGGCGATTTCACTTTTGGTAGCCAATTAGAGAAAGTGTCGACCTGATACCTGACCTGGCAATGCATCTGCCTGCACTCTGTTGTTCAATTTTTATGCTTTATATCTTACCTACTAGTACCTTTGGCCCTACATAAAACTTATACCGGTAAAGTGGGGGTATTTGGAATCCATGGGGCTAATTAAAACTATGGAAATAAAAGATTTAGTGACTAATAATATTGTTTGTATTGCTAATATAACTTTTTTTATCGTCTGGCAACACTTATACTAAAGCTAAAATATGGGACAAAATTTTGAAGTTATAAATCCATTGTATATAAGGTTGTCGAAATGTAAAAACTGTGTTTTTTTATGGGCGGTCTACTTTTGCTTGGATACGCGAAGTTTTTGGAGGTAAGTTGAATAGTCAATGGTTTCTACTAGCCTATTGTAACTATGTTAGAACGCCATATTTGTTTTATTTTTTAAATCGAGGCTTTATGGAACAGAATTCCGCAGATGCAGACTGCATCATAAATTATGATAAAACAAACTTAGCAGATGCTAGATTTACTTATGCTATTTTTTAAAACCATACATGGCTGAATATACGGCATAATTAAACTATATAATCTATTTTTATTTATCTGACTTCCCCTAAACTTGTTCAAAATACACCCTACATTCTTTAATTAAAGTTAATACGAATCTCCATACTAATTCCAAATAGCCCCAATATTTTTACGCCATATTTTTAGTTGGGAAGTTTATAGAAAAATAATCCAAGAGCACTATTTATTTTTAAATGGTTGATATACGCTTCTATGGTTCTAAGTATTGCACGACTTGTTCAAATCAAAACTCGCCTAAAAACTTTGAAACAGTGCATTATTTTTGTTAAGTTTCAAATAGCCCCAATGTTGCGATAATTGGAACAGCACTTTTGAAAAGTGATATCTATGGAATTTCATTGCATATACGAATGGCAATACCACTAAGTAACATTACCGTTCATCATCATCATTAACAGCCTGAAGACGTCCACTGCTGAACATAGGCCTCCCCCAGAGCACGCCACCTTGAGCGGCTGCTCGCCTCCTGCATCCATCAGCTCCCCGCGGCTTTCACCAGGTCGTCGGTCCACCGAGTGGGGGGCCGGCCTACGCTGCGTCTTCCGGTTCGTGGTCGCCACTCGAGAACCTTTCTTCCCCATCGGTTGTCAGTTCTACGAGCGATGTGGCCTGCCCATTGCCACTTCAACTTACTAACTCTAAGAGCTATATCGGTCACTTTAGTTCTCCTGCGGATCTCCTCGTTCCGGAGCTTATCTCGCAGGGAAACACCGAGCATAGCTCGCTCCATAGCTCGCTGCGCGACTTTGAGCTTACTGATGAGGCCAACAGTAAGAGACCATGTCTCAGTTCCATACGTCATCACTGGCAACACACACTGATTGAAAACTTTTGTTTTCAGGCTCTGCGGTGTTTTGGACGAAAAGATAGGACGAAGCTTCCCGAACGCTGCCTAGCCGAGTTGGATTCTTCGCGCCACCTCTTTGTCGAAGTTGGACCTACCTAATTGAACAATCTGTCCTAGGTAGACATACTTGTCAACAACTTCGAGAGTATCGTTCCCAACAATTACCGGTATAGGTGGAACATGAGCATTAGACATGATCTTTGTCTTGTCCATATTCATCTTAAGACCAACCTGCTGGGAGACTCTACTGAGGTCGCACATTACCGTTAGGATCTGTTAAAAGCAGTTATTTTGACACGATTATCTCAAAGATACTTTATGAAAATAATAATTTTTCAAAAAAATATGTACCAAATAAAACCTAGAAATGTACTTACTGACACCATCACCCATTATCTTGTTGCTATGTCCTATGATAGGAAGCTTGCCAGACAGTTCAGGAGGCTCTGAAGCAGACTGTTTCTTGGTACACGACCTCCACAGCACGCACAAACAACATATAAAAATTAATTGATAAAGCATAATATTAGTTTGTATTTTAACTAGTGCGCCGCACAAACTGTTGGATTCTGAACGAAGATGCTTTAGTATTTCGTTTATATTAGCATAGGTATTTTTTGGCCCTTCCAAATTAGGTAATTATATTATCTAGTTTTCAACCTTGACGTTGAAAACAGGTTGGAAATGATGGAAATAAGCACGGGCTCGCGCGCCGAGTACAGTGCCAGCACGGGCGCGCTGCACACGCATTCCTTCAGCGACCGCACTGCACTCGAGTGCGCCTCCTCCCAAACCCATGCCACATCCTTTTTTAAAAGCTCCCGCAGTGGACTAGCTATGTCCGAATAATTAGGTATAAACTTTGAAAGGTAATTAATCATACCTAAAAAACGCTCTAAGGACGGTCGGTCGCTTGGAATAGGCATGTCTTTTATTGCTTTGATCTTATTATTGTCGATTGACATCCCGTTCGCACTAAATGTATGGCCGAGGTAGCTCACCTGACTAACCTGAAACTCACACTTCTCCTTGTTGAATTTAATACCTACATCACGTGCTCTATCTAACAGTTTCTTGAGACGTTCATCATGCTGGGCTCGAGTAGAACCCCAACATATTATATCATCAACGAATGATTCGACACCTTCAAGGTTTTCTAGCATCTGGCGAACTTTAGAGTGAAATACTTCTGACGCGCAATTAATTCCATACGGTAATCGCATGAATTGGTATCGACCGAAAGGAGTACCAAAAGTGCATAGGTCAGTACTGGCGTCGTCCAGCTGTACCATCCAAAATCCTGAACGAGCATCGAGCTTACTAAATACTTGTGCGCCTTCTAGCTTGGTGGCAATGTCAGTGAGCGTCAGCAGTGGGTAATGCGCGCGCCGTACCGCGCGGTTAAGAGGCCGCGGATCGAGACACACACGGATGCTGCCGTCTTTTTTTGGAGCCACCACAATGGCGTTAACCCACGAAGTCGGATGCGTTACTTTTCTAATAACACCCATTTTTTCCATGCGTATCAACTCTTGCATCAACTTATCACGTACTCCTATCGGTATTTTTCTAACCGGGCAGATCGACGGCTGGACATTATTTTCTACGACTATACTGTACTTACCAGGTAACTTTCCTAGCCCTTGAAATAAATCCGAATACACATCAATGTTTAGAGAAAATATACGTTGTATCATTCTCATATTTTCGCATGCAAATTTTCCTAACACGCTTTGACATTCAAAATCGGCTATTACAAATTGTAGTCCTCGCCGTCATCGCTCGCACCAGCAACGTCAGCGTCAATTTGGAACACGCGACGTTTTAATTTCGGACACACGTTTTTAAAATGACCTCGCTCACTGCACCAGTAACACATAGCATTTTTAGCTGGACACCTACTGCCGTCACAACGAATGCTAGCGCACGTGGGGCACGGTTTTCTAGCCGGTAACATATTATCAGCGCGCTGAGCCGGGGCACGCCAGGGCAGCTGCGCACGGTCCGCGGCGCGCGCCCGCCCGGCGCGGCGCCGCCGCCACCGCCGCGCGAACCTCCACGCCAGCTACCGCGCGAGCTCACAGCGTCTACGATGATCGCCGCTGTGCCCTCGCCGCGGTCCTTTCCAGTCTTGGTCTCCTCAATCTCTTTTTGCTCTTCCGTTGACATCTCGCTGGCCTGACATATTTTTACAGCTCGGTCCAAAGTCAACTCGTCGGCTCTGAGCAACCGATCGCGCAACTTTCCGTCGCGAACTCCACACACAATTCTATCGCGCACTAGACCCTCCTCGAGATGTTCAAACTCACAATATTGCGTAAGCAATTTAAGTGCTGTCACGTAGTCGTCTATGGGTTCGCCACACTCTTGATTTCGCGTGAAGAACTTAAATCGAGCCATTGTCGTGTTCTGTTTGGTTCCGAAGTGTTCTTTATACTTTTTGACGAGCGTTTCAAAGGACTCCTTGTTTTCGTCCTTAGTAAATTTAAAAGTTGTATAAACATCGTATCCTTCTGAACCAATTAAATTTACTAGCAAACGGGCTTTCACATCAGACGACTCTTTATAAACACCAGAGGCTTTCAAAAATACGCAAAATTGTTTGTGCCAATTCCGCCATGACTCGGCTCGGCTCGCCGGTCCTCCTTCAAGACACAATTCTGCTGGAGGGCGAGCGTGTTCCAATGCCACAAACCATCGATCACTTCGCGAAATCACTTATATCAACAAAATATATCATTAAAATCACGACTAAACCACTTAATTATTTAAATTAGTTAGCACCGCTGTCACCATGATGTGAATAAAACACTGGTTAGATCAAGACTGGTTTTTATTCATCTACCTCCATAAACAATAACAATCTGCAAGTATAATTAATTATTCGCTGTCTTACTCTCAAAATTCTACATTTCCATCATTCCATCCACCACTTGTTCCCTGAATTCTTCCACATATTCCTTCTTCTCTATCAAATGCCATTTTATTTTTGGTCGGGGCTTTGACTTTATTGCAGTAACTATGGTTTTGAGTTTTACTTCTGCTACTAGAAGTCGGTGTTGTGGGATTAGTTCTTCACCTGGTAACACTTTGCATTCTTTGACTGCACCAATTCCGTCTAAGGAGGATGCTATCAATCTGGGTGGTGTGATTGCTGCTTTTGTATGTTACCAGGTGTTGGTTTGTTTTTTTTTTTCAAAAAAAGTATTGGCTATGGCTAGGTCAAAGGCAGAAGCAGTTTCTAGAAGAGTTTTTCCTTCTCGATTTCGGTTTCCAAAGCCCCATCCACCATTCACTCTTTCATAGTCTGCATTCATGCGTCCTACATGTCTATTAAAGTCACCTCCTATAAATATTTCCTCACTATCCGGCACATCCATTACTACCAAATCAAAATCTTGCCAGAACTTTTCTTTCATACTGTCATCACATCCAGACTGCGGAGCATATGCGCTAATTATGTTCAGAATTACATTCTCTTTCATTACTTTCTCAACTATCAATCGGTCATTCACTCTCTTTACATCTATCACACATTCTTTCAGCTCACTATCCAGCACTTTTCCTACACCATTTCTCCTACCATCACTTCCACAATAATAAAATTTATATCCCTCCCCAATTTCTCTTGCTTTCGTCCCCTTTCACTTCGTCTCTTGCAAACAAGCCACATTTATTCGTCATTTCTTTAATACACCCGCTAGCTCCCACCCTCTTCCAGTCATCGTTCCTACGTTCCAGCTAGCCATCCACACTCTTACTTCCCGGACTCGCGTCTTACGTTGCACCCGTCCCTGATGCAACAACCCTCGTCCATTTCCCATAGGCGCCGGGTGCGGCGCCTGCGCGTCTCCTGCGGGGTACGCCCTAGCATTGTCGCGCTCATCATTCATTGTAGTATTCATGCTGCAAAAGATTTGGCTATGATTTTTTTATGACCGGCCGCCTGCCTGACGTCAACCCTCTTCGGGAATTATCGCTGGTGGTATGACCGCCACCGTCGGCATTTTTGGGTGTTGATATTAGTACTTAGGTTACTTAATTTAGTTTGATTAATTAGATTTCGTAACTGGAATGTTGAGTCTTTTTGTACTTGTGACAACTGTTAAGGCTTTGATGATATGTTTAGTTCTATAAGGCAATGTTTTGACCTTTTTTATAACTAAATAGGCCCGCATTTGAGCGCAATCGCACCTGATAGAAAGTGACAACACGGTCTACGATGGCACATGCTTGCCCAAAAGATACCTGTTCACTCTCGACTTGAAGGTCTTGAAGACTCTCAGATCATAGTTAGCTGGAAACAAGGACGCGGGCAAGGTGTTCCACTCATTGGCTATTCGCACTATATAGTGCATAGCAAAACGCTTAGTGCGCGTTGATGGAATTTCAACCATGTATGGGTGCCGTGTTTTTGTGCGCCGTGATGTCCGGGATCGTGTACCTAATTCCTTCGCACACTCTCCAAAATGCATTTTATAAAAAACGGATAATCTGGAAAATTTACGTCGGTGCTCTAAACTGTAGAGCTTAGCTTCCACCAACGCATCATTACCAATGAGTCTTTTGGCTCGTCCCTGAATGGAAACCAAAGCTTCGAGCTGGTATTTAGCCGAACCATCCCAGAGATAGCTACAGTATTTAATACAGGATCGGACTTGCGCTACATAAAGGCTTAGGAGCTGTCCCGATGTGAAATACTGCCGCACCTTCCCTAGGATTCCAAGTTTCAAGCAGCATGTGTATACGAGCACAATGGGTTAAGAGGTTGTCGAGATATAAGGCCTTGAGATCTGAGTTCGGGACGTAGGTACTTACTAAGTACACCACAGACCTAGAATTTTTTCGTTACACCATCATGTCTATAAGAAACGTTAGCGCTCGCGAGATCTTTCACATAAAATACTAATGCATAAAATATACGGGTCGGGTATTAGAGGAACAGCATTCTCATGGTTCAAGTCGTACTTGCAAGATAGGAAACAGCTTATCGAGTTGGATTACTATGACGAAGGCAAGAATGAAATTGTCAAAGCAAGATCAAATACATAAATAGCTCAATCCCTCAAGGTAGTGTGCTAGGATGTACCCTGTTTTTGCTGTATATAAACGATTTGCCTAAATTTATTAAGTCAACGTGTGTACTATTTGCAGACGATATATCTCTCTTATTTAAAACACCTCAAAATGTTGACTTCGCTGCGATAGAACAAACTTTAAATAGCACGAAAATGTGGCTCAATGACCATAATCTCGAAATAAATTTTACAAAAACTAATATAGTACAGTTCAGAACATATCAGCGAGCCCCCATTGAGCTTAAATCATTCAGCCCTAAAAATAAGATAAGCGAAAACAATGAATTCAAACTTTTGGGCTTAACACTCGATACACATTTAAATTGGAAAAAACATATAGAGAGTATTAAATCTAAACTAAGCAAGTTCATATATGCTTTGGGTGTATTAAAAATCAACACCAATTACGAAACTGCCCTGTCGGCCTACTATGCTTATGCGTATGCTTGGCTCAACTATGGTATCATTTTGTGGGGTGAAAGTACAGATTTCAATGACTTGTTCATTCCGCAAAAAAAGTGTCTCAGAATTCTTGTAAACATAAAACAGCGGGAAAGTTGTAAACCACATTTTATACAACGAGATATCCTTACCCTGCCATGTATATATGTTTTACAAATGGCCTTGTTTGTTCGAAAATATAGAAACCTATTCAAATCTTACATATAAATCAACTCGCAATATAACCGACGAAACAAAGATAAGCTAGTCTTACCTATGACGATATTGAAGGCTGTGGGAAATAGCCCTTATCATAGATTAATAATAATTTATAACAAACTTCCAGAATCAATGAAACTAGAGACTAAAGATCATATATTTTTTAATATGTTAAAATCATTCTTAATAAAAAAAGTCTATTATACTGTACAAGAGTTTAAAAACGATAAGATAGATGCGTAGGTAATGTATTTCGGATAATTTAAATTTTATTTATTTAAATGTAGAATATAATGTTAGTAAATTGAATAAACCAATTAGCATAATATAAATTAAATAAACTTGTAGATTGACTGTGGTATGTAGGTAGATATGATAATAGGTATAATGGTGGTGTGTAATCCTGCGCATGAAGGAATAGGGTGTGGATAGTAAATAATTAATGATAATCTTTTGAAATGCTTTGTAATCTCCTGACTAATAAGAATTTAATTATAATAATAGTAGTAATTAGAGTTGACGTAAATAATAAAATTAGAATTAAATAATAACAGCATTGACATGTACCAATAAACTTATATAATTGTAAAAACCACTCAAAATGTAAATGTGCAGTGCCCTTACAGGGCACATATATTGATCCTGAAGACAACCTGACATGTACATCTAGTCTGTATTATTATATGTGAGCACAATAAATGAATATGAATATGAATATGGATCTACTCATAAAACTAATATAATATGTTTCAAAGAGTTAGTTCCGATCGGTCACACGTCCATAAAAACCAGGCCCGCTCGGTCACACTTTTTCATAAGTAACAAAAGTAAAAAAGTACAGTCAACAACACTAGCTATCATGGATTGATTTTTAAAGTGTAAACCACACTTCAGTAAAATCAATCCTTGATAAATTTCGCAAGCGCGCCACCTCTCGTCATTCAGTAGTATCGGAATTACTACTAATGAATACATTACCTGTCTTATACAGGTTCTATCATGGTTCTATAGATGTCGCCACGACTGCTTAGTCGGTGAACAAATAGTCCTTAAGATTTTCGCAGTGAGCGGTCATGCGAGCATAGCTCAATTGGTAGAGCGTCTAATCCGGTGAGTTGGTTTCAAGATCGTCGGTCTTGTAGTTCAGAAATTACAGATATCCCACGTTTAATATTAGGTACGAAGAGAGAACGGAGGGGGAAAATATAAGCGAAAAGGATGAATGGATGAAGGTGAAAGGAGGCAGATGCGCCAACACCTGCCTCCATTTGCTGTTTTATCCATTCATTCTTTTCTCTTACCTTTTCCCTCTTCCTTCTCTCTTGCCTTAAAGTTTGATAAGGCATAAAACTAATTAACCCGTGCAAAGCCAGTCAGGTAGTTTTTTTAAGATGGCTATACTATCAAGTAGACACAATTTCTTGAATAACACAAGTACAAAGTTTATAGTAGGGGATCCACGATGCTAAATGGGGATTTACTCGAGCGTTGTAGAGACCTATTGGGTTGCAAAGCTTAGATGATAAGAAGAAAAAAATGTTATATGGTATATACCTTTACATCGGTGGGGGAAGCGGCTATAGATTTTTAAATATGTAAAAAAAAACTGTTGCATGGACATCCTCGAGCGCGTCAGATATTGATAGCATCAATGCCCTACGTATTTTTAATAATGTACGTATGTTAATCTGATCGTTTGCATGATGCGGGTGGTTGTATGTAAGGGTTGAAAATGAAAAAAAAAAATTTAATCGAGCGCGTCAGATTTTCTGAGGGAGTGTTAAGTGCACCAAAAAAAAGCTCTCATTCACTAATGTGACGATTTCGATGGGACGCAAACTCGCGGCCATTTTCATAATGTGCAAAAAAAATCGCCATTTTGAAATACTCAAGCGCGTCAGATTAAGATATATATGGTTCATCTTTATGGTCTAAACGTACTGTCTCATAATCTGACGATTATCCAGAGGGATTCGCCTGATCTGACAAAAAAAATTAGAAAAACGGTTCACCTTAAAGGCCATTCCTGCAACTTCCCGCTAATTCCATTCCTGGGCGTTTAAAATTGTACATATGACATTTTTGAGCTCAAAATAAAATTTATGTGATATTTTGAGCTCGCTGAGTTCAAAGAAATAATATTTTTATGCATTTGAGCTCTCCCAGCTCGAAAGTCTGATAGAAGTTTCATAGAACACTATTTTTGGAATTTTCAAACCGCAATAACTTTTGAATTGATCAAGCAATTTTCACGCGGTTGGCGGCATTCGACGCAGTTTTATCATCCTCATAAGTAATTTTGCAATTATAATTGACCGAACCAAACATTTCGGAGTAATCCCGAAAAAACACTTTTTCGGGTTTCTTTCGTTCACGATATCTCTCGAACGAATCAACCGATTTTGACCAGCTTGGTGGCGATCGACGTGGTTTTTTAAGCTCAAAGGCGGATTAGTTTTTGAAGTTGATCGATAAAGCCGTTTAAAAGTTATTCAAAAAAAACCACTTTGAAAAAAAATTCTTACTTTTTTGAGATTTTTCAAAACGGAGATGGAGTGAGTGAGTAATAGATAGAGAAAGAGTGAGAGAGGAATAGAAACGCGGAGAAGGAAATGTAGGCATCACGCAGCTGCACGCATTTAACATTATCGACGAATTTTTGTTATTTCGGCTTGCGGAAATCGTCAGATTATATATTTTTCATTATTCTTGAATTATTTCCTTCAAAATAAAAAAAAATTTAGCTACGCTTGAGAATGTCGAGATGACGTTTTTTTTTACAACTTTGTTGGCCTCCCCTTTCTTTACGTCACTCTCAAATTGTCAGATTAGTAGAATATACACTTTTTAGGATGTAATTAACTCACCCTACTTTAATCTGACGCGCTCGAGAATTTCTGATGGTCAATTTTTTTTTACTAATCTGATCCTGTATCCTTCACGGGCGGCCTTATATATGGGCCTCATGTTTTGTGGAGGTACTTAACCGGGTACAAGGTATCCCCCTGTATATTAATCTGCCTCGCTTTAGTAAATCCCGAAATCCCCGCTTGGGCTCCTGTACTATTATGTACAAAACTTAAAGTACAAAGCCCTACCCACTATCTCACAAAAAAAGAATGAATGAAATTGGACCACGAGTTAATTAATTACAACTAAGTACATATTTTCACTTTCATCCCCTCTCCCGAGGGAACCGTGCTGAATTTCGGGAATAAAAGTATCCTATAGCCTACCTCGTAATATGAACTCAAAATATGCCAAGTTTCATCTGAATCCATTCAGTAGTTTCGGCGTGATGCTCAGCCAAGATACAGACAAACAGACAGACAGATAGACAAACAGACAAAAATGAATAAAATATAGTTTTGGCTTCAGCATCGATAATAGGTAGCCCTCCAAAAAAGTTTTTTTAAATATCTTCAATGTACAGAATTGGACCTGTCTACAGTTTTAATAATAATAATAAATATAGTTAATCTTAATAGCATTCATAAGTATTAGCAAGCAGATACTTAGTTAATAAAATACGAACATTTAAAATGTAAATCCACTCTGACGACTATATCCATTTGTATAAACAGCAGATATATTAATAAACATTTTATTTTGACTAAAAAAGACACATAATATGGACAGTAGGTACAGATTTCTAAAGCTGTTATTAAATTCAAGTCCAAGCATGGCAGTAGGTACGTAATATTAATGTTAATTAAATGAACGAGAAGCAACCTACGGTTTTAACCACTTTTTTATACAATCTTAACCTACCTATAACCCATTTTAAGACACTCTATACTATACGACCTGGGGGCGTACTGTAAGCTCTTAGCGCGATTCAAAACAGAGCCTATATTGGATCGCTTTGTTTTTTTCGTATGAGGATTTTGACAAGGGATGTGTAGGCTCTGTTTTGAATCGCGTTAAGAGCTCACAGTACGCCCCCTGATCAGAACCGCGGGGAGCCGTTGGATGTAAAGTAAGTTGCCGGTTAAAGTGGCACTCTATAGGACAGGCCTAAGTCACCAGGACGCCAGGGTTTAGTTTGTTCGAGGTTAGAGCAAAGCCTTATTTTTTCTATACATGCCTAGAACACCTACTCTTACGGGGGCTTTTTAATGTATATACAGCCATTATAATATGAAAAATACCCTTCGTTTCACCTTCTTCGATAATGACAGAGCGAATTTCAAGTAATTTACCTATTTATTTAGTAATCATCATTCTCCTGGTGTTCGTTTTGACAAAAACACACAGAGACCCGATTTGAATGCCCTTATTTGCAAATTCTGTGTAACGTAAGTCTCCAAATTAAATTATACTCCACTAAATACATCCCGTACTTCCAAAATGTCAGAACAGATTTTTGATTTTTACCTTAAATTAAATCTGAGTTTTAATCAAAAAGGCTTCAACAAAAGTTCTAATATTTCTGGAGTTTTATATTACATCGACAAAATATTGTTACCAAAATAAAGTTTACCATTTTTCTAAACTAATACAAATTATTTCATAATATTAAATGAATACTCTTATATATCAATATAAAAAAAACTAGATATATTTGGTCAAACCGATCGGACGCTGCGAGCTCGAACCGCGCGCGCGGTACGGAGCCTGCCAAAATGTAAAAGCGTCCTACCTACTAAAGGACCGTGTCCGTGGAGTGGAGCCTGATGACCTGTGATACCATACCTAATAGGCCTTTTACAAACTTTTTATTTATATTCAATGTTTTTGTTGAGTGTGTTTCAACCTTGCTACTGAATTTAAAAGTAGGTAGTTAACCTCAATCGCCCGTGAATATGTATGTGGTATCAAATAAAAGTGGAACCTTTCAAAAGCGCGGCAAATTCAAATTTTCTTGCGTTGTTTTGCCAATAATAGCTTAATTACTCAACGTGATTACATGAAAACTAATTTTCCGGAAATAAATATAATGTATCAACAAATTACGATTAAAAGTATCTCCTAGATATCATTGGTTTAGCGACAAATGGCAATAAACAATTTTCTTCTTAGTTTTTCAGTCTATTGCCATTTGTCGCTAAACCAATGATAAGTAAGTGATACTTTTAATTGTAATTTATTGATACAATATATTTATTTGCGCAAAATTAGTTTTCATGTAATCACGTCGAGTAATTAGCTATTATTGGCAAAAGAATGCAGGAAAATTTGAATTTGACGCGCTAGTGTAACGGTTCCACCGTAAAGGATTTGCTGTGAAGAATACGAAAAAATAAAATCATCACAACAAACCTTTGTAAAGAGTTAGGTCTTTCAATTATCTACCTAAATCTTTAAACTAGTGACTCACTGGATCATTTTGTTCAATGTTGGCTCGATGTGAGCACGTTTGAAGTCTGATATTCATCAAATCAAATCAAATCAAATATTTATTCGCTAGAACACAATTTACAGAAAAGATGTTAAAATAACATAATAAGGCATTTTGCGTTCAACCTGCATGCAAGCGTGCAAATATTAAATAATGTTTTTGTTACAATACAATTGAAATTCTTTAACACTATAGAATGTGTGTTGTAAAAACCAGTCATGCAATGTTTTTTTTAATATATTGCCTGTTAGCATTTTTATATAATCAGGTATACAGTTATATATTGATATGCACATATTATAGACATTTTTCTTGTATATATCTTTACGACAAGGAGGTTGATGCAGTAGGTTGACAAATTTGGCTCTTTTCTGTCGTTTAATAATTTCGCTGCGTTTATGGAAAAAAGTGAATTGGCTTTAGTGAAAATACAAATTTCCTTGATGTAGATGCACGGCAGAGGAAGTATGTTACATTTTTTAAATAGTGGTTTACAGCTATCCAAAAACCAGGCCTTGTTCATCACACGAATACATCGTTTTTGAATTCTAAAAACTCTTTCGATCTCAACTGAGTTTCCCCACATTATAATTCCATAGCTCAGAATAGTATATCTCAGTACCTCAGTCATATCTCAGTCGCGAGCTTAAGAGTTATGTAGCTGGTAAAGCAAGTAAAAACTTTAGATTCAATCTATTTAATTCTAGTATAGATACATATTGAAGCCATCTTAGTAATTAAATATTATTTGTAAAGAATAAATCAACACAGTGTTAAAGGTACTCATGTATTCCTATGTTCCAAAGTTATGTAATGCCCTGATTCAGGTTGGGTGATCATTTGCACTGACAGCACCATATTCGTAATGTCGGATGAGACGTGGTAGTTTCGTAGCACGTAAGCTAGAGTGATCTTCATCAACATCATGGCATGCCCCTTACCTGTGAAACAAAAAATAAGTGCTTACGAAAGTTATAAGATACTTTACATATTTTAAGCAGGCGCTGACCTTCAATTTTGCAGGCTCTTTTGACACTAACCAGCACCTACTCTCATAAGTAATGAAAAAATTAAGGGTAACGGTACGGCTAATACGTATATTGATAAATGATGTGTTCACATCATTTATCAAGATTTTTTTTTAGATGATAATCTATAATACTGGAGTTGTAGTGCCCTCTTTCGTAGGGTCCACTCTTGCAGTGGACGTAGTCTTCTCGATCCTCTTATCCCGGCAACGGCCCAAGCCGAGGCTTGCACCCCAGCTGGGTTAGCATGGACGGTAGACAAAATTGTTTTTCCCCGTTTTACATCACATTCTTCATACTTGCTTGGAGTAAAACAGGGGAAAGACAGTTTTGTCTACCGGCCATGCTAACCCTACAGGGGTACTCTTGAGCTACTTGCCTCCCACTTTAGAGGACAAATTATTACAGAGTGAAAGAGACTGAACTTCACAACACGGGATTTATCCTAGTGATGGGGTTCAGGGATCTGCCACTCTACTCACAATGTTAAAATATAGAAAGTATTTATATTACTTATAATATTATTGTAATTCATTATCATTCATCTACTGATCTTTCTGTAATCTTCTTCTTCTGATAAGCTCTACGTTTCATCGAGTTGAGAGACTGGAATTGAAATACTTATTTGGATGCTACATTCCAAAAGTAAGAGATTATTAGGATTAATCCTAGTAACCAAACGGTTTTGCAGATGTCCATGGACGGCGGTGACCACTTACCATCAGGAGGGCCACCTTCTTGTTTGCCACTCATCTCATTAAAAAAACCATGAGTGTCATACTCCAAGAAATATCAGACATAGGTAAGTCTGAGTACAAACTGTTATCTATATACGCTCTACTATAGGTTTCGGTCGGTTCGGTTCTAGTCTCATACTTACCAATACAAGATCGTTTTCCTATTCCAAACCCTCCAAAGTATTTAGTATCCGGTAGTGTTTCCATATCCAACCATCTCTCTGGCTGAAACTGGTCCGCATCAGGTCCCCACATACTGTGACGGTGGAGACCATCGATAAAATAAAAAATATCGGAATTTGCTGCAATCGTGTAGTTTTCTAAAACACAAGTAGTAAGTAAATTAGTAATGACAAACAATAAGAAAATAATTATTTATCCGGATAATAAGGTGTCGATTTTGTAAAATGCATTTGCTGCAATTACTACAACTTAGATGCAATTACCACTACAAAAAAGTGGTACAACTGAGCGTTCAACTCGAATTCGATCTACCTTTAAAACATGCAAAACTTCAAGTTTCGAGAAAAACGTATCTAATTAAGCGAGTTCTATTGCAGACTGAATCGTCAATTAGGTAGACAGTGATGAAAGGCAAACTTATTATTCTTAAGTTTGGGTCCATACGAATTGAGTATTTAGCCAGTGTCAATAATAAGTTTATAAAATACATAATTTACAGCTGGAGTATTGCATTTACCTATACGATGCGTACATAATTAATTTTGTTAATACTAATTAGAAATCACAAGTACTTACGTACGCCACTGTAAAAAGAGTCGACATTTATATTATGTCCGCTATTTTTCAGGTTGTCTCATTCCCACTGCACTTTCAACATAGCGGTGGGAGTAACCAATAATTTTTTGCTCTAACCTGTGGTTTGTCCTAAAGAGAATATAACCGCTCAGTTTGTTCATTGAAAAGCCCACAGACCCAAAATATTTTAAGTATTAAAACTCATTTACCTACGTGAAAGAAGAAGAAGAAATCAAAACCGAACATTACACGGCCATGTTGCTAATTCGAGGATCTTACCCTAATCTATAATTATACTTACCTACATCTAAGTACCCTTTTAAACATTTTTCATAAAATATTTCGTAACACTGGCTATAAATACAAATCGTCGTCAAATGTCGTCTAATGCCAAAATAAAAAAAATCTACTTTCACACTACTTAATATTTATTGGTATATGTATCTTTTTAACTTCTAAAATGCAAAACAACCTGTAAAAATATAAATAGGAAACCTATAAATTGTTTTGATTCTCTTAGAGTAGCGGTAGGTACTAATATTACTCTTTGGTCATTGTGGCACAGAGTGTAGTCGATTGTTTTTTTTTTCTAATCTGTGACAATATGTGGTAACTTACAACTTACCGTTAGTAGCCAAAAAAAACATCAATCGGCCACGATGTTTAAAACTCCGATTCGTTTCGTAATGAAATCTCAAAAATTGTCATCAATTTTTTTTAATGATATATCAATTTTAATTTATCCTATTTTAAGCGCCGGTTATTTCTAAGCATTTTAGTGAAAACCGCATGAAAATCCATTCAGTATTATAGGAGTTCAGTCATCACAAACAAACAAACAAACAAACAAACATACAGACAGACAAAGTGTTTAAAAAGTGGCTTAACGTGATCAGCGGCTAATTTTAAGCCAACATGTGTAATTTTTTCTTGATATCTTGCAATTACTGACTTTTTTTATTTCTACAGTTTTATTATATGTATAGAATATATTGTATTATATTCTAAAGGTACTTATAATAAAACTGTAACAGGTCCAATTCTGTACATTGAAGATATTTTAGATTTTTTTTTTGGAGGGCTTACCTATTATCGATACTGAAGCCAAAATTATTATTTTTTTCATTTATATCTGTCTATCTGTCTGTCTTTATCTTGGCTAAGCATCACGCTGACACTACTGAATGGATTCAAATGAAATTTGGCATGATTTGTGTTCATATTACGAGGTAGGCTATGGGATACTTTTAATCCCAAAACTCAGTACGGTTCTCTCAGGGATGAAAGTAAAAATATGTACTTAGTTATTATTCATCAACGCGTGGTCCAATTTCATTCGTTTTTTTTTGTTAGAAAGGGGGTGCTTTAAATATTGTTCTGTAAATATTTCAAGGTCGTTTTTGTAGTTCAGAAATCACTGACATCCAACCTTCAGTATTAGGTTCAAAGCCACTCCTATCCTGTACTATGGGAAAGAGAGAAGGGAGGGGGGAAAGATAAGGGAAAAGGATAAATGTATGAAGTTGGAAGCGAAACGGCGAGTGTATTCGCCGTTTCATCCATTGTACCTTTTCCCTTATTTTTTTCCATCTTCCTTCTCTCTTCCTTTAGACTGAGATAAGGCGTAAAGCTAATTAAGCCATGTGAAGCCGGGGCGAGTCAGCTAGTAAATAATAAAGGACATGTGTCTCAATAGTTAACTTACTAAGCTGGATGTCTCTGTCGATACGTCTTCCTATAATTGGACCAATTGGGTATAAACGTAGAGTTTCTTTTAGAATTGCGTCAATGTACACCAGTTTAGACAAGTCCACTTGCTCGATGTTTTTCTTTTCCATTCCTAGAATTTGAAGTGTCCTGTAATAGAAACATTTTAAGTATGTATCTACTTACTTAAATTTAAACTAAATTACCGAAGTTCCAGTTTAACGTTGACTGGCCTGATAGCTCAGTTGGTAGTAGCACTGCCTTCTGAACTCTATGGTTGTGCGCTCGATTCCCACGCGGGACAAACATTTGTGGGATGAAAATAAATGTTAGTTCTGTGTCTGGGTGTTATATTGTATTCTATGTATGTTTTACAAACAAAAAGTATATAATTATTCTGTCAGTAATCTGGTTCCCATCTAGTCCCATACTAAGCTTTGAGGCTAGATGGCTCTGTGTGAAATGTCCACACATATCATATTTATTATTACTGAAACATAATTAATTTATTGAAATTAACTATGAAAATGAATCCCAAATGCGCAGATTGAAGGGAAAACAATGTGTATAAATGTTAAAAACTACCATAGAATTGTAAAATAGTAAGTAGTAGTAAGTGTAGTAGTGTAGTGGTGTAGTAGTTTTTGAGTAATTTTGAGTAATTTGGACTGACTCTCAAGTCACATAATTAAACATACTTGCAAACGCCCTTCCAGGGCTCATGTCAACCTACCAACTAATTATTTAAGATCTTGTATATTATATAATACTAGTTATTGTGTGTTACCTATTACAATGATGTACATGAATGCAATAATAATAAATAAATAAATTTATTTATTATTCTAAAATAATTATAAAAGTTAATTTTACTCATTATATGCTTTCTCTTGCACATCAGTACGAGACCCCAATATTGATAGCACAATTGTCAGGAGAGTTGAGGTAGTGCTGTGACCGGCACCTATGATGGTGTCAATCTCTTCTCTTATTTGTTCGTCAGTGAAGCTACCAGTATCATCGGCGAGGTCCAGTATTAGGTCAACGAAAGGCCTAAATTTTTCTGAAATGTTTATGTTTTCAGTTCAATTTTTTTCGAAATTCTAGATATTTATTTACTTATCAATATTTATTTTACCGGGATTTAGGTTTTCCGTTTCTTTCCTCTCCGTTTTCTTGTCATTGATGATCTAAAAACACATCCAAGAAAATAATTTCTTCAACTACTAGTCTGTCTTTCTGCTCGCGTTACACAATGGCCATTATCAACATTAACACAATGGATGGCAATAATTGCTCTTTCCTGGTGCAAAGGTTGACAATTATTGCCAACCTTAGCACCAGGAAGTCACCACCAGGTAATTAAAAACTGTTCATATTGTTTTTAATTAGAATTATGTGTGTAATAGGTATGAAAAAATTCCATTTATTATCATCACATCAGCCGGAAGACGTCCACTTCTGAACATTTATGCCTCTCTCACAAAACACCACATTCGACGCTTATCACAGGGAGTTTTACGTAACCACAGCGCTTAACAGGCGTCTTGGTGACTATGTTACATTACCAAAGATGATGCTAGTGCTTATTCTGTGGATATAATACATCATCACCATCATCATCATCATCAACAGCCTGAAGACGTCCGCTGCTGAACATAGGCTTCCCCCACCTTCGAGAGATCTAACAACCTTGAGCAACTGCTCGCCTCCTGCATCCAACGGCTCTCCGCGGATTTCACCAGATCGTCAGTCCAACGAGTGGGAGGCTGGCCTACGCTGCGTCTTGGGGGTTAGCACGGCCGGTAGACAAAACTGTCTTTCCCCTGTTTTACTCCAAGCAAGTATGAAGAAAGTGACGTAAAACGAGGAAAGACAATTTTGTCTACCGTCCATGCTAAGCTAACCCAGTTGTTCTTGGTCGCCACTCGAGAACCTTTTTTCCGCATCGGTTGTCAGTTCTGCGAGCAACGTGGCCCGCCCACTGCCTCTTCAACTTGTTAATTAGTATTTTAAAAACTACATAACATATATTTATTACATATTTTACTTGAACTTTGTCTCAAATAAAGTGGTAAGTACTGTACCGATTTTGATAGAGCCAGCACATGCTTCAGCGCTACTTCTTGTGTATTCTTTCGATACGTCATATTGAAAATAAAATCGGGGTAAAGCCAGAACTTTTGTATTCTCTCATTAACCAGCTCTAGTACTTTTGTTAACTGCGGCAAGTACTGCTTCTGAAGGTCGCTGTATTTACTTGAGCCCACTCCAAGTGAGGTTGCTGTTATGTAAAAAATGATTATCATGTTAGACCAGTAGGTATTCTTTTTATGACGTGACGAGCTAGTCGTTCACCTGATGTTAAGTGCCACGGCCGCCCATAACAGTTACAGTGTCACCCGGAACTTTAAAACAATAAAGTTTTGCGTGACACTGCACTCACTGCGCACGTCATCCTGAGACAACACCCAGTCTAGTAATCAGATTACTAGACTGAGTGATCAGATCATAAAGTCTCATTTGCCCAGTAATTTCACTAGCTACAATGCCCTTCAAACCGGAACTCAGTTTGTATAACTTTTATTATTATTAACATATGGACAGGTGAGACATTGGTCAGTTGCTATGCCTAAACACAAATTTAAAAAAACCTATTCTAGGTAGAGTTTTGACGGCTTAAATATCTTAACAAGTTACCTACATCATCCTAGATCCACATAATATCATAGTCATACTTACCATCAGGGCCTTAATTCTGTATGACCACTTTACGATTCATTACTACGAAACCACGCTAATTTCTTGTCTTACATAAGAAATCTGCAAAAATCTATTCTCTATGAAATGAATATGAAATCGCGTGAAATGAATTGGGAATTGGCGCGAATTGAACTGTCAAAAATCATAATGTTCCAAGACACGTTCCGCGTAACGTCATCACGTCAAAAGTTGCTACCACTTAGGTATGTCAATATTCATGAATTCTTAATAAAAATAACTTTAATGTACATAATAAAATAATAATAATAACGACGTGGTTTTATATCGTGTGTAATCTGTGTTTTCGTACAGAATCAGGGCTTAGGTGAGATAGTAGTCAAACACAGGCCTAAAAAAATATAATATAATAAAAATTGCTACAGCTCAGCACTTCAAAAAAATCCACGAAAAGATTCACAGCATAAAAAGTATTGGAAAAATCAGTTTTACTTTTACTGAATAGTAACAACCAAAATGAAAACAAATTCATAATTTTCATGCACCAAAATCCCATCCCACATACTTTTCTTCATAGCTAATAATTTCGGACTTACTACATATTGTTTCCAAACTGTTCATCTGCAACAAACGCTGGTGATCAAACGGTTTCCCTATTTCGGCAGCAAATTGATCAACCAATCTCTGAGCTTGCGTGTTGAATACCGTAATAAAACCTTCTAGCACACGTTGGTTGAACGCAGGATTCAACAGTTTCCGGTTCGTCTTCCATGTTGCTGCTGCAAATTTATATAATATTCGGTTATCAACGCATATAGTTTCCATGCAAAAGCTGGACAAGCAGCCGTCCATTTAAATTGGTTTCTAATCTCTAGGTATACGATTTTTAAACAGTTAATCATAATTACCATCTGCAGTACTTAATCCATTACCAAAGTATGGCTTCATAAAGTTGTAAAATGTATTCTTTTGTATACATTTGTTCGATATCAATAAACAGTCTTCAGGGTCGGCAACACCTACAAGATTAAAAATTAACTTAAAGTGTACCATTTGATAATGGTACAGTAAGATGTTCATTGCTGAACATCATAAACACATAGCATTAGCTGGAAGACGTCGATGACATAAGCCTTCCCCATAAAACGCCACTCTGGACGTTCGTCATAGGGGGGGATTTGCCGCAATCACCACGCTTGCCAGGCGGCTTGGCGATCGCAGAAAATTTTAATGTACCGAGGAAAATGCTGCTGCCTATTCCCTGGATATTCTCTTAGCCAGCTCTTACGGCACCCACGGGTAGAGGTGGCGTGGTTCTATTAGCAAACCAAGACCACAGGGCTCGGGGGTTGCTGATCATAGTCCTCCCCTACAGAACGCCATTATGAGCAGCTGCTTGCGTCCTGCATCCATCGGCTCCCCGCGGTTTAACCAGATCATCGGTCCACATGATGGACCTACGCTGCGTCATCCAGTTCATAATCGCAACTCTAGAACCTTTCTTCGTCATTGGATATTTATAATAAAGTTGACTGTAACTAAGATAAATTTTCAAAGAACGAAAGTCACCGACGTAGTTCAGTGGATTAGCCGGCTGAAGTAGCAGTGGGCTGGTCATATCCGCCGCAGAACCACCGATGGGGCAGACGAGTATTAGAGTGCAGACCACAAATCGGCAAACGTAGCGTGGGGCAGCCTGGGACTCGCTGAAGCGACAATATACGTAAGGTGGCTAGTAATGACTGGAAAAGAAGAGCGGAAGATCGTGCGCAATAGTAAAGTGAAATCACATAGAATAACTCTTGAATTTTTTATATTTCTTGTTTTTTATACAAACTTCAATTAGCAAGTGTGATATGTCTTGACGCTTCTGCTGATCAACGAGAATTAACTGCTTTTTTGACTTTTTCGTAATGCCTGAGCTCCCCCCAACCAAACTCAATATTTTTGACGCAGAACCATCCATGATTAGGTGATGGCACTAACCAATCATGCCCTTTCCGACAGTTTGCCAACCAAAACAGTATTTTTGAACATTATACCAAAGTCAAAAACACGTCTTAATTTTTAAAAGTTAATCAATGAATAAAATTCACGACAGCAGCGCGCTTTGGGAGAGACTCGAGATCCTTTCTTCCCTAACGGTTATCAGTTCTACGAGCGACGTGGCCTGCCCATTGCCATTTCAACTGCCTAATTCTAAGAGATATGCGGATCTCCTCATCCCGGATTTTATCTCGCAAGGAGACACCGAGCATAGCGCTCTCCATCGCTCGTTGCGTGACTTTGAGCTTACTAATGAGGCCAACAGTAAGAGACCACGTTTCAGTTCTGAACTATAAGTCATCACTGGTAACACACACTGATTGAAAACCTTTGTTTTCGGGTTCTGCGGTATTTTGGACGAAAAGATAGGTCAAAGCTTCCCGAACGCTGCCCAGCCGAGTTGGATTGGATTCTTCGTGCGACCTCTTTGTCTAAGTTGGACCTACCAAATTGGACAGTCAGACAGAAGGACTAAAAAAATGCAGATATGAGCGTAAATTGTACAGTTTTATACTTTAGTAGTATTTACACAAAAGGCGTAAAATACTACTACCACCACTACTACTATAATAGTACTACCTATCTAAATGCTAAGAAAAAAAAACTTATTTACCGTATACTTTGAAGGGTCCCAAGCTGAAAGTGATTAAGCCGCCTTTTTGTAAACATTCTTCGGCCATCTCTCTTATAGATTTATAGAGTTCTGAAAACACTTTTTAATAAAATTCTCTATTACGTTTCCTCCCATATCTTAGACTCTAAGGTATGGGAGCTTAGAGTGCACATAAGCAAGCTATTCTTATGTATACCTACTCATAAGTCCAATTCATTTCTCTGCAGCACCCCTAGCGGACATGTTGATGAACTAAAAATAGCAGTACGAGTTTAAAACGGAGTCGCACGTCTTCACGTATTGGAAAAAATGGGTTTTCGACAAAAGTTTTCGATTTTAGTAGTACGAGTTACATAAACGTTAACGTGGTCGAGCATTTTGACAGGTTTATTATTCACTGAATTAATTTTCTGATAACACTAATTAACAAACTCTGTTGAGATAGATGACCAAGATAAACCACAAGTTTGTGCTCTTGAGCGAAACCTTTTGAAGAGGAAATATAAGTATATAGAATATTAATTTACTACTTTTGGGCGGATCGTTCTTTGATCGATTTATTTTATGGTAAGTACTAGCTAAACTTTTTATTATTAGTTTGAATTCTTAATATTTTTCTATTTTTAAAGTTATTTATTTATTATTTTGCAGGCACATGACACATATTTTATATCATAATTATACATAAGTAGTAACTTCACTAAATTCAAATCTACTAATTTTTTTTTATCTATATTACCTGTATATCTATGTACACTAAGCCTAAGAAAACAAAATAAGTGAGTAATAAAAAGTTATAAATAGAAAACAGAATTTAGGTCACTATCTGCGGGTAGCGTGCCCAAAAAGCTGGCGACATTCCCTCGTTGAATTGCCAGGCTAATTCGTTGGCCGAGGTATGTGCCAGCTCTTTGGTCACGCGTCTCAGCTAAACAAAATAAGTGAGTAATAAAAATTTATAAATAGAAAACAGAATTTAGGTCACTAGGCTTTACATGTGATATGATATGATATTTTATTGATAATTATAAAAAATTACAAGTCATTCAGTATTCCATATTAAATTAAACATAAAAAAAGAAATAAGTAATAAATCAATAATACAATTAATTATTGTAAATAAATACTTATTAGAAATATAAAAATAAATTAATTATACCAGTTTCGGAATGAATTCCTCGACGCTATATGGCGCCATATCTATAAAAAAGCTCTTTAATTTATTTTTGGAAATATGAACATTTTTAACACTGCGTATGGAGTCTGGAAGAGCGTTAAAAATTTTGACACCAGCTACCCTAGTACATTTCCCAGACTTGGCAAGTCTATATCTCGGCAGTATAAGGTCATGAGCGCTTCTCGTACCTAAGTTGTGGACATCTTTGTGTTGTTATATATTTTTAACCATAGATTATAATGATTATAAAAATAGTAAAGTCGTACCTCGCCAGCTAATATAAAATAGTTCACAGTAATAACTTTACGATTTGGCGGCTGCAGGCGGGATGTGTGTTCGGATGAAAACAGTATAACCTTACGCATCTACTATACACATACTTATTATATACCATGGAATTGAATTCGATATTTTCCTGAAATGTATGTACTCAGTCCATGCTATAGAACAATATTACAGCGTTAAATTAAAAAATAAAAATATTATAATTATATCAAAAAATCAAAATATAAAATCAA
This sequence comes from Ennomos quercinarius, assembly GCA_910589525.2. Lineage (NCBI taxonomy): Eukaryota > Metazoa > Arthropoda > Insecta > Lepidoptera > Geometridae > Ennomos > Ennomos quercinarius. The sequence goes on from OU342510.1 coordinate 8,664,429, forward strand.
TTTTATATTTGCGCCTTTTGGGGTTGAGACGCTTGGGCCTTGGGGACCGAGTGCTCACCAAATTTTCAAAGACCTTTCTAAACGTCTAGTCGAGGCAACACGTGACAAAAATGCTGGCCTCTACTTCGGCCAAAGTTTGAGCATTGCCATTCAACGTGGCAATGCTGCCAGCATATTGGTCACGTTGCCTACTGGTAGTGGTTTGTTAGATTAGGTTTTTGTTTTTATATTATTTAGCTTATTAGGGTAGTTTTGTATTATATTGTTAATTTTATAGTACTAGTGTGATAATGGAATAATTAAATACAACCTCTGTATTAATAGTCACTTATCAGAGGTTTTATTTAAATGTATTACTAGCTTGCAAATAGAACACGTTTCCTCTCAAAAAATAATTAGCTGTTAGCCGGAATTTTTATTTCACACTACATGCTGCGGGCATAGAACTTGTCCTATTTACATAGGTCAAGTTCTATGACTGCGGGCAAATGTTTTGTAGGTAGCTAAAACACCTACACCGCCCTCCCCGCTGGCGTCGTCTCAGAGTGCCAAATTATTACATGTCGTAGGCCTTTTGTTAAGAATTTGAATTTGACCTAATTTTATAGTACCTAGTTTTACGTTTTAAATTATAGGTATTTTTGTGTTTAGCTTTAAATAAACATTCTATAGCATGGACTGAGTACACAGATTTCAGGAAAATATGGAATTAAATTCCACAGTGTACACATACTTATATATACATGATCTATATACATTCTAAATACATTTTCTCATTAGAATGAACTAAAGACCGTGTAGAACTACCAAGCCAGGGTTAGGAGTGCGAATAGAGTACTTTACAGATTTCTAAGCCTTTGGGCGGCCTAAAAATTCTGATACCAGGGCTGACCGCTTGCCTACACAAGAACAAGAAGAAGCTTTCTAATAATCATTGATAGAGTTTTCCGAATCATTTAAGTAGTCCCGGGGGTTAGGTGCCTAATGTGTGTAGTAAAAAATATGGGCATATTTTGTTCAACATGCCTGTGCACGGTGAAACAACCTAGTATTAAGTAGGTACTTACTGACACCATTGCCCAGTATCTTATGCGTATGCCCTACAATAGGAAGCTTGCCAGACAGTTCAGGAGGATCTGAAGTAGGCTGTTTCTTGGACCACAGCCTCCATAGCACACACAAACAGCACAAAACAATTAATTGATAATACATAATTAGTATTTCAACTTGAGCGCTACACCAACTGTTATAGTCTAAACAAAGTGGCTTTGGTATTTCCTTAATATACAGGCGTATTTCTAATTAGCTGCTTCCTGCGGCTTCGTCCGCGTGGAAGTGGTTTTGTTGCATGTGGAGAATAATATCAGGGTATGAAAGATTGAGATTCAGATATTTTTATGTAGGTTTTACATTCACTGCAATGTCAACACCAAGGGTTAATTATAATTAATTTGCTTTGTACTAAGCATAAGTGGCATTGACTACCACAATGGCGTTTAAGCTCTTTTATAAATGACTAGCTTATGCCCGCGGCTTCACCCGCGTGGACTATCCCTCAGGAACCGTTTATTTTTCCGGGATAAAAATTCCGTTTTAGCGCATCCCTACACTATGTAATGAATGTATCTTCGAAATTTCAAGATTTTAGCATTAGTGGTTTAGGCTGTGCGAGCGTCTTACGATGGGAATTGGGGAATTATCCTGTATTTTTTACCCCTTTAAGGGATGAAATTCAAAAATTGCCGAAACCAGTATGTATTGATTTTGTATGTTCTTTACACATTCTGAGTTTCAGTAAGATACGGACATTTTTTTTATTTTCTATACAAGTTTTGACTACAAAATTCCCCCCCTAATGGGGTTGATTTTCAAAAAAGTAAGAAATATCATTTCATTTATGTTATATTTATTTTTATGTGGCAAGTTTCAAAACGATACGTTACGAAATGGAGGTATTTCATACCAACGTTGTTCCCCTTTTTTGTCCCCTTGGGGGTTGAAATTTAAAACTCCTTTCATATCACGCGCTTACGTGATAAAAGAAAGCCAAAAAATGTAAAAATCCAAGTTTCAAGTCTTTACGTCCAGTGGTTTGGGCTGTACATTGTCTGTCAGTCAGCCAGGATAAAGCCTTTTATATAAATAGAAGATGCGAATCACAAAATAACGCCAAGTTCTACCACAAGTCGCTTTCCCTACACAATTGACCTCGCGGGCCTCTTGCGGCCCAGCGAACACAGCTGTGATAAAACAAAACAGAGCAAAAAACTCTATTGGATCAAAACTGAGGTGGAGTGCCTGAAAAGCCCAAGGGTTAGTTTGATAACAAAACTTGTTTATTGAAAAGTTAATTTATACCTTCTGAGATTTGAGTAAATCAAAATTATAAAAATATATGTAAAATAACAAAATTGAGATTATTATGTTTTACCACGGGAATGGGTTAATTTTCCGGGATTTAAAGTATTATATATTATGAGTTGATCCAGTAGATAAGCTATTGACCGACCCCCCTCTCGAGCTTATTAGGGCCGCTGAGGTTGAGTCTGTCATCAAGGATCTCATTACCCGTAAAGCCCCCGGCGCTGATGGTATCAGCAACAAAGTGGTCAAGCACTTTTCGGTCCCCTTGATCTATCTCCTAGTCAGCATCTTCAATGCGGCTATGAGTAATTGCTCTTTTCCCGTTGCGTGGAAGTCCGCCGACGTCATTGGCATCCACAAGCTCCAAGCACAGGCAAAAAGGCTACCGAGCCCTCTAGCTACCGGCCTATTAGCCTCCTCAGTACTCTGGGGAAGATCTACGAGCGTCTCATTCGGAAGCGTCTCTGGTCCCATGTTCACGAACATAAACTCCTTCCCGACGAGCAGTTCGGCTTTAGAGCCAGACACTCTTGCGTCCAACAAGTGCACCGCATCACGGAGCACATCCTTGATGGCTTCAACTTGAAGCCTAAACCCAAAGGCACTCTCGCAGTCTTCTTAGACGTAGCGAAAGCTTTCGATAAAGTGTGGCACGACGGCTTGATATTCAAGCTGTACCACATCGGCGTACCGGACCGTCTTGTGCACATACAAGACTTCCTTAGGGATCGAAGCTTTCACTACCGCGTTGAGGGGGAGCGATCCTCTCCCCATCCTATCAGAGCCGGAGTACCCCAGGGCTCCGCGCTCTCCCCCTTGCTATTCTCGTTGTACACCAGCGACATTCCGCGGTCATTTCATCCCAGTGTGCAGCTTGTACTCTTTGCGGATGATACCGCCATCTACTGCTCCGGATGGCAGAGAGTCCATATGCGTGGTCGTCTCCAACGAGTCCTCACCGAGATCGGTGCGTGGTTCAGGAAATGGCGGATCACGGTTAACCCAGATAAAAGTGCAGCGATGTACTTTTCGGACTATAAGCGTGGTCCGCCATTGCGACCGCTGTCCTTGTTCGACAAGCCCATCCCTTGGGTTCCGTCTGCCAAATACCTGGAGGTTACCCTTGACACCAAGCTCAACTTCAGAGACCATATTAAGCGAATGCGCGATAGGGCGGCCTTCGTCTTAGGCCGCCTCCACCCTCTCCTCTGCAAGGGTAGTAAAATGTCCCTTAGAAATAAGGTGACACTTTACAAAACTTGCGTTCGCCCGATTATGACCTACGCATCTGTCGCGTTTGCTCATACATCCTCAGTCCACCTGGATCGACTTCAGGTTATCCAGAACCGCTTTATTCGCAAGGTGGTCGGAGCTCGCTGGTACCAGCGTAACTCCGACCTCCACTGCGATCTCGAACTCCCATCCATCCGTCAGTTTATGAAGGATGCATCCCGCCGCTATTTTGACGCGGCACCCCATCCATCACCCCAACCCTCTCTCGTAGTCCAAGCATCAAGTTACTCTAGACATGACAGACCCGCCACCCCGTCGTCGCCGCCCAAGACACGTCTTGAGCGATCCGGATGATCCTATAGCAGCCGTTGTGTCGGCTGCGCTAGGATCACCGGATCAGTCTAGCCCTTCTGGCTCAGGTACCGCTTTCGGCACCGGTATAGGATACCAGCGTAACACAATCAGACACCGACCCCGCCGGCGAGGTCGACGTACCCCCCCCGTAGGTTAGCTAGAACGGTCGCAACTTTCCATAGGGTCCACTCTTCCAGTGGACGTAGCCTTCTCGATCCTCTTATCGTGGCAACGGCCCAAGCCGAGGCTCGCACCCCAGGGGTCCCCTTGTGCTAGTTGCCTCCCACTTTTGACAGTTGGGCGCCTTAAGCGCCTGCCCTCCCGCCCGGTGACGCTGTAAAGGTCGGTAGAGACCAACGCCGTTAGCCCGTTAAAAAAAAATGTAAGCTATTGACATCACATTAACAGCCTGAAGACGTCCACTGCTGAACATGAGCCTCCCCATAAAACGTTACTGCGTACGCTTATCATAGGAGGGGTTTGATTTTAATGTACCTAAGAGAATGCTGCTGCCCATTCCCTGGATATTCCCTTAGCCGGCTTTTACGGCACCCAGGGGAAGAGTTGGGGTGGCTATTCTCACACCGCCGGGACCACACGGCCTCGGCCAAGCTACATCTGATCAAAATCGGTTTAGTATCAGAGATGTAATGTAACAAACATTCACACGCACACACCCATATATACACGCATCCCAATTTTCTCATTTAAAATATTAAGCAGGTTAGGATAGTGGGATTTACCTAAAACCTTGTATGTGATGCTTATCTATTATATAAAAGGCTTTGTCCTGTCTGACTGACAGACAACGCATAGCCCAAACCGCTGGACGTATAGACTTGAAATTTGGAGGGTGGCTTCCTTTTATAACGTATGCGCGTGCTAAGAAAGGATTTTTGAAAATTCAACCGCTAAGTAGGCGAAAGGGGTAAAAAAACGTTTGTATGAAAAACCTACATTTCGTGAGGTATCGTTTTGAAACCTAGCACATACAAACAAGTTCTTGAATTTCATCCCCTGAAGGGTTAAAAAATACAGGATAAGGTACATCGTAAGACGCTTGCGCGGCCGAAGCGCTGAAGCTAAAATCTTGAAATTTCCAATACGTTCATTACATAGGGGTGCAATGAAATAGAATTCATGAAAATTCAGTCTTTAAGGGGATGGAAAGGGTAAAAGTCTATGTATGAAAAAATCTTTATTTCTTAACGTAGGTACTTATCGTTTTTAAACTTGGACCATACAAACGAGTTAAAATGAAATGGGTTTTCTTTGCTGTTTGGAATTCAAACCCAAAATCAGTGGTTGAGATTTGTAAATAAAAAAAAATATCGTAATGTATTCAAACTTGAATAGTTCCTTCGATATAAAAAAATGTTGCTTTAAATTGGTTTTGAGAGGGATCACTTACGTCGTTGAAATAAGGGACGAAACATTGTACTTTAAATTACAGTGATGAAAATTGGCATAAAGGGGTAAAAAGGGAAGGAAGTATTGTTTCTTCATTTTCGAAGTCACGTTCGTAAAACCAGTTATTATTAGGTAGGTGGGTTGAAAAGGAACAAAAATGGGTGGTGTATTTTAACATTTTTTGCTTTAGTGCCAAACTATACCTACATAAAATATTGATGTCAATTACTACCAGATATCTCAAAAATTACATATTTCATCCCTGCCTCTGATAATGCCACCATGAAAAATCACTGCAAGAGGCCACCAGAGGTGGGACGTTTTACTCAGCGCAGCAAAAGACATGTTCATTAACGGTACTCAGCCTCCAACAGGTACACAATACATATCAATGGAAAGCTTATTTAATGGGATTCTTGAATATGTACATTAAATATTTTATTGTACCCCCCCAATTTTATTTTATTTGGTTTTAAAAAATAGAAAAATAAATGGTTTTGCGCCATGCCAAAACAACGTGACAACACGAAAAAAAAAACTGTACTGCCAATGTGTGACAGTGACATTCATGATATAGGCTGCTTTCCGAATCAAGCTGTAATCGATAATATCGATATCATTTCAAACTGTTTTTTAGCGATTTAATTTTTTTTGTGCTTCTGTTTTCGCATTTCAATGCCGGCACAGCCTGTGCTAAAAATAGTATAAACGCTTTCTTGTAGAAACTACTGAGGAAATTATACTACATCTCTTTGGTAGAAATAACCTCTTGGAGGGTGTATGCTCCTTTGCTATGTAAGTATAGTATATAAAATAATAAGACTGAGCTAGGTTAGATGAGCTTCAACAACTTAGGCCATATAATAAGTATAAGTATTAGGGGTTAAAATATTAATTAAGGTTTATATTTTATACTCAAAACAAACAAAGCAAGCTTAAAACACTCGCGATTAGAAAACGCAGTTAGGTAGGTTAGGTAGTTATACATTTTTAAATCGATTCCTAGATAAACAAATAAGGCCCAACGATCACATACATAGATCCTGGATCCCAACTAGGATTTTCTGTATCTAGGGATCCAGGAACTAAAAGGATCATGGTCCCACAACACCCAGAAACAGACCAAGTATTTGCGCTTTTTTCTGCTGTGCACAAATACTTGTCTTATCATGGGAATCAAACCCGCCGCCTCCAGGTTATGAGCCAACCTGTTCAACCACCACACTACGGAGGCTGTCAATGAGGAGAATTAGTTTTTTTAGTTTATGAAAACCTAGCTCCACCTATATTTTAAATAGTCTGATGCATCGTATTTATGAATACCACCATACCATGTTTATGCCAATAGAGCTCATTGAGTGCGATAAGGTCAGTTGGAGAATGGGTGACGTAAACTAGGTATATACTCACTAAGAGGCATTTGAAATATAATTATTCAAATCGATTCACAATGTTTGATGTATCTAGATAATCGATTTTTCTATTAATAGATCCCCGATTCACATCCTTGGCCACAGATTAGAGAAAAAAACAATGTGTCCTTGGCCACAAAATAGTACAGAAACCAATCAACATAGTAAGTGCGCTCGAGCAACGCACCCATAGACACTGCTTACCGACACGATGTCTCGGAGTCTTTCGGAGTAGTGCGAGCGCGAGTGCCATCCACATTCCACATGAGACACGCGTCTGTGAACTTTATTGTGAAAAAATGGAGCAACTAAAAATAGTTATTATAACTGTAACAGTGGACGGTTGTTTAAATTCAACATTAAACGGTGAATTGTCGTTTTTTAAGCTACCAGTTGTTTCAGAGAGGTAAGTAGGTAGGGTTTGCTTGTTTTCAATAATCTAATGAGGAAGATGTAAATGTAACATAACCGCATTTTTGTATTTTTAGCCTTCAAAAAAACTTTATCTAATTATATTGATAACTGCGAAAAAATTATTTCGATATCAAAGGAAGGGTTATGGTTTTAGCAGTCTATGTATGTTTGTTTGTATTTACGTATGGATTATAAAAAAATACAGTCATCTTCCTCATTATAGTCATGATAAGTAGGTAGGCACCTACTGCTCGGTGCGGCGAGCCGGCCGCCCGCGCAGCCACCGCCATCCCTAGCGCGAGCGTCGAGCGTAGGTATAAAAAGTGAAGTACATACCTACATGTGATTGAATTCTGTACTTTTGTATTTTGTGCCTTGGCGCTCGGTTTCATTGGGGTTGCCATGCGTCACGTGGTGATGCCATCAAATATACATTTGTTTTCTACTACTATTTTTTTTAACTTAAAATTATAATTAAAGGGAGGTGTTATAAAATTATTTTTTGCGCTGAACACTATCTACAATAATTGCACTACACAATAATATAAGTCACTGTGCTGTTGGTTACCAAGTACCAACTCCCAAATAAATAAAACATTACATGTCCTTTAAATTTTCATGCGTTTTTTGCTAAAAATAGCCTAATTGCTCAACTTTATTAAATGAAAATTGATTTAACGTAAATAAAAATAATGTATCAACAAATTACAATTAAAAGTATCACTTAGATATCATTGGCTTAGCGACACATGGCAACAAACAAATTTTGTCTTGGCTTTTCAGTCTATTGCCATTATTATGTGTGAATTTTCCACGCTGGGTAAAACGTTCCACCTTAAGATTAAAAGGATTTAAAAGTAACGTTTTTAACGTTACGTTTTTGGTTAGGTACCTATAGGACTTTTAAAACGCCTCCCAAAAAAGATAGTTATAAGGTAACTTTACCCCGGAAATATAAACGGTTCCTGAGAGATAAGTAGTCCACGCGGGCGAAGCCGCAGGGTAGAAGCTAGTGTTATTATATTTATTAAAGTGTATTCAACCTTGACATAAGCGATGATGAAAATATGTAATAATTATGTACCTACTGTCGTCGCGAGCATAATGAGATGTTTAATTTATTCAAAAATGTTCTTTTAAAATGTATTATCATGTATGTGTTATCGTGTGGTATAAAATAATAATTTTAAAGTCAGCTAATTTATTAGAGGGCATTGTCACGTTAGATATACCTAATGGAAGCACACTAAAGCTTGATGAAAATATTTTTTTTAACGCCCAATGATCACACACATAGATCCTGGACCCTAACTAGGATTCCCTGTATCTAGGGACCCAGGAACTTCAAGGACCATAGGTCCCACAACACCCAGACACAGAACAATTATTTGCATTTTTATTTTCCTGCGCACAACCAGGTTATGAGCCAACCTGGGGGCGTACCGTGAGCTCTTACCACGATACAAAACGGAGCCTATATTGGATCGCTTTGTTTTTTTTGTATGGAGATTTTGACAAGCGATCCAGTAGGGGCGAGGGTCTGTTTAGAATCGTGCTAAGAGCTCACGGTACGCCCCACAGATTAGAGAAAAAAAACAAATCTGTGGTACGCCCCCTGCTCAACCACGACACTACGGAGGCTGTCAATATCTAATTATTCATATTTAGTTATAGTCATTTGTTTTTTCTCTAATCTGTGTATTTAGTAGAGGCTATTTGACTACAAATATGTCTACCTAGGACAGACTATCCAATTTTTCCAAAGAGGTCCAACTACGACAAAGAGGTCGCACGAAGAATCCAACTCGGCTGGACAGCGTTCGGTAAGCTTTGGCCTATCTTTTCGTCTAAAATACCGGAAATCCTGATAACGAAAGTTTTCAACCAGTGTGTGTTGCCGGTGTTGACTTATTGTACTGAGACGTGGTCTCTTACTGTTGGCCTTATAAGTAAGCGCAAAGTTGCGCAGCGAGCTATGGAGAGAGCTATGCTTGGAGTTTCCAAGTTGGAGTTGGGGGAGGCCTATGTTCAGCAGTGGACGTCTTCAGGGTGATTATAATGGTGATAATCCATTTACACCGTCGTACGCCTTTATTTCTAAATCCAATCATTATACAGTTCATCGCTTGCTAATAATTAGAATGAGATCAATCACGTATAATATCTGCGACTCCTACGTATCCTATGACCTATGTAAAGGGCGAATTATGTGATTATTGTTATAGATAGTTGGGCTATGAACCACTTGATCATAACGAACAGCATCAAGAGGTTTTTTCAGCTATGCTGTTTTCTGTATGGTTTTGGGCACGAATTTATACCTCCATTTCTGCGGTTATTTTTTACGTATTGTGTAACGATCACAGAGTAACATTGTTTTTTTCGCTAATCTGTGGTAACGATATAAAATATTAGAGTGGTATAAAATGTTCTTTTTTTTGCAAAAGTGTGAGGGAGAGTGTCCTGTGGGATGTCCCGTAGACAACGAACACAAAAATTTTACTAAAACTTTAAATGTACGTACATCAAAATGGAAAAGCGTTCTTAACGAAATACATTCTATTCACTTATTCTTCTATGTTTCACACATGATGTTCCAAATATAATTTATCAGTTATATTTTTACAATGTTTTAATTTTTATGTTGCAGCTAGATTGCAGCTAGTGCATGAAAAGTGTGGCATGACGTGGATGGAAAATAAAGAAAAGAGTGGTGTACTATACTGGATGTAATTGAATTCATACTGACATCGGTCGCGTGTGGCCCAAAATTTATGAAATCTAACGCATTGATTTGGAATCGATAATAACTCCAAAAATGGTATAACTTCCTTAACCAACTGCTACAGTACAAAATTATATTAAAATAATTAAGTACAGTTATTAACAAATTTAATACAAAGTAAATAAAACTTTAACAATATCAAAATCAGTCGTGCCAAGTACGTTAGGCGCTGCGGCAATCTTCATAATTTTCTTAATAAAATATTTTATTTTCCATTCTTTACTCTTTAAAAATCGACAATAAATGATGTACTAGTCTATCATGTACTCCATTTGTGCTAGTGAATTCAATTGCATCCTGTATAGGGATGGGAAAGAAAGAAACAAACAGAAAAAGTATAAAATGAGTGAGATGGTGAAAGAGGGGAGGAAGGAAAGTAATTAACTAATGCGAAGCCAGGGCATGCCAGCTTGTTTGTTTATTGTTTTAGAATTCGTACTGTATGTGTGCCTTTATTAAATAAAATAAATATATTAGGTATTTGATATCTCTGCTGTTTAGTTAGACAGGTGGCGTTGTCGACAGATTTCTACTTTTCATGTTTGCATTTCATAAACTACATAATTTGCTTATCATTTTAATTCAGGGCACAATTGTATTTATAATAAGACAACTAACTTAATGCCCGCAGCTTCGCCTGCGTGTATAGTTCTTGAAAAAAAAGAGTGTATTGGTGTAAATAGAGATAGTTGAGCTTATAAGCAGAATGATGGTGAATATGTATTAACGACTCTACTTGTTCTCGCAAGCTGCTGAGTAATAAGGCCCCACAAGGACCATTCATTTTCAAAGTATTTCATACATTCTATTTCTGTACGTTAAATCAGTTTTAATGTAATCTCGTTTAGTAATTAAGCTATTATCGGCAAAAGAATGCAAGAAAATTTGATTTTCCGCGCTTGTGAAACGTTCCATCTTAAGTATGTCAGCGGTTTCGATTCCTTCTTTTGTGTAATTTATGTAGAGAAATACAGAGAAATGCAAGTGATACGTTGAACTATCGTATTCTAGAATCTAGGTACCGTCGTTGGCCCTAGCTTTTTTCTTACTTTGCAATACATGCTAGAATGCATCCACTCAACGTTTCACGAACATTTCTCCATCTTTTTCCCTCTATGTAATAACGCCATTTTGAACTTTCATGTCATGACGATTATAATTATTTTCTCTTATTAATAAATTCAACTCACCATCTGACTGCAGGATGCTCATCAATAGCATTACTCCAGTCCCCTCTTAATTGTGTTTAAATTAAATCTGAATTATATAACTTGCGTGGATTGCAATCTCCGAATGCGCCATATAAGTGCATTCAACATGCAATCCGTGTACAGAATATATGTACTAATTATATTGTTTTACCCTATAAGACAGTGTAAAGGTGTAGATTACCTATTTAAGCCTTCAGAAAAGCGCCACTTTGGTATAATTTTACGGCGTGGTTCCCGCCATTTTGTGAATTTGTAAATTCAGCGACATGGAATTCATTTAAACTTATAAAATATACTTCTAATAAATTATGTATCAGTCCATAGTTAACCTCTTTTATTTAATTTGAAGATCCTTTGGATCACATAAATATTGTTTTTCCCGCCGGCTACCACACCACATGGGTTTGACTTCCCGGACATACTTCTGTCCGCTTCGCCCCCCAAAAGAAAAACTACAAGCCCAGTGTGATGGCAGTCTGGCTTACTACCTGAGCTCCAACCTAATGCCAACAACTTTGCCGCATTCCAGTGTTTTTTGTTGTACTTCTACCACAACGTGGCATCGAGATGTGCCTACCCGACTGCAGATGGACCCAGCCTCAGCTGCACTACGTGTGCTAGCCACTGGTCTTTGGCTACCTGCACTGCTGCATGCCACCAGTGATGGTCACCGGCTCCTGAACTACCCCGCGACCTGAACCCGAACGCTTGGTCAAGCTAACTCACCATCACGTACCATCTCATCGGCATCTTCACCAGCAGCGGCTACGATCCAAAGTTAAGTCCCATTCTTGTTGAGACAAAAAATATCTAAGGGGCTACTACGAACGGCTTACCACCTTCCAATCTCACGACCCTCTTCAATGGCCTTGTAATTTAAATTCAATTTTTTTAAATATATGTATTAAACCTATAATATATACCCATATTATCATGGCACTTCAAGAGCATCATAACTACACAACAGCACGGTTTTATGAAATGCAGGTCCACTGCGACCAACCTTGTCTCATTTATTAATATCGTTTCTCATATGCTGGACAAGCGGTCAACAGTGGGTGCGATCTACACTGACTTCAGCAAGGCGTTTGATAAAGTTAACCACGAGATCCTCCTGCGCCAGCTTTCAATGTATGGCATCGCCGAACCCTTGCTGAGCTAGTGCGGATCGTACCTACTGGACAGAACATCATCTGTAGTTGTTAACGGGGACTTTTCCTACTCTTTCGAGGTCAGTTCAGGCGTACCTCAAGTGTCACATTTGGGTCCTTTATTCTTTAACATTTTTATTAACGATATCGGTCAGTGCTTCAAAAATTCTAATTATTTACTTTTTGCCGATGATCTCAAGTTCTTCCGAAATAGACTCTAGTACAGATGTATCTAATTTGCAGGAAAATATCAATAGTGTTAATTTATGGTGCGAGGCCAACAATATGTACTTTAATGTGTCTCATTGCTTCGCCATGCAATTCTCTAGGAAAAAGAATGTAGATCGTCCGGTATTCCTAATAAAAAACACTGTACTACAAAATGTTGACCAGATACGCGACCTAGGCATTACACTGGACTCCAAGTTGCGCTTTAACGTCCATATTGATAATATTGCATCTAAAGGATTCAAGAATCTTGGCTTTGTTTTACGTAATTGCAGGGATTTCAAATCAGCCAACACAAAAATAATGCTATTTAACTCTTTGGTTCGCAGTGGTCTAGAATATTGTAGCGTTGCTTGGAATCCGTATTATGATGTACACAGCAAAAGGCTAGAAGGTGTTCAAAAAAGATTCCTATGGCATTTAACATATTCCTGCTATCTTGGCAAAGATCATCTGAGTTACACCGCCAGGTTAAAACATTTTAAAATGTTATCGCTTGAACTCCGTAGGGAGATGTTGGACGGTATGTTTCTTTTTAAAGTTATTCAAGGATTTATGGACACTCCAAAATTACTCTCAGAGCTATTTTTTTTTGCGCCAACTTAATTGCCTAGAGTCTCACGATTCAGCGTATTGTGTGTTGCAGGGTCGCATTCCAATCTTGGACAAAACGCTCCTTTGAATAGGTTAGCCCGCCAGTACAACACTATTTCTAAAACTAAAAATGTCGACATATTTATCGACAACATCCACAGCTTCAGAAAGTCCCTGACAACTTGAATAAATATTTTATATTCTTCTTTTATTTTTATGACTAGATTTTTTGCGTCAATATAATATTATTCATTTTATTGAAATGTAATGTTTTAGTAGTTAATTTAATATTTTTAAAAGATAATTTGATAGTGTAGTATTTATTTTATTGTTTTAAAAGTTGATTTAATTTTATTTTAATGCCAGATTTTTCAATAATAATAAAAATGTATATTATTTGTACAGGTCAAAATTAGTTAATGTAGAGATCATTTTAATTATTTTTCAACACAATTGTTAAAAAAATGCATTTACAAAGCCTGTATACATTGTTCGAAAGTTAAACATTACGCACCATACAACGAAGCGTGCGGTTAAATAGGTACTCTCACCTAAGTACCTATTTTACCGCATCGTTCCTTGTATAGCGCCGTGCGTAACCTTTACGGTTTTTTTTTAAATTTCAATAAAACACATAAAAGAATTTCACCAAGGAGTTTCACAGTACGAGAATAAATAAGCTGAATGATCGAAACTCCTCGGAAGCGATTTTGCTCAATACGTTTGTCTCACTTTAATACTAAAGGGAAAATGAAACTAGAGATGTATATTTATAGTTTAATACAGGACTTAATCACGCTAAAAACATTATTTATTTACCTCGACGTTTCAACCAAGTTGCATTGGCCGTGGTCACGAGTAGACACTAGAGATGTAGTTCTAATTTTCACCACACGCACGTGGCGCCATTTGCATTGTAAATGCCCGCCTTTTTAGGCCAATTTCATATAAGTTAGATAAGGAACGTCAAAGGAGCTACATATTACTGATCTGTGGTCAGAAAAGGTTGTTTGTTGCGACTTTCCCACTCACTCCCCAGCCCCTCAGCGTTACATTCGTCTACTCGTTTGTAAAAACCAACTTACCGCCCTTATATCATAAATAACTATTACAATTCTTACCTAGATTTTATCTATATTTTGATTGTTAATGGATTTGTATAGGCATTCCTTATCTGCATGCACATTTTAGACTTTTTATATTAATATTGCCTATAATTATCACCTATTTCTATCGTAAAATTCAATGAAATTAATTTAATGTTATCTTCCTATAATTTTGTACTCGCTCACATCAAAGAATTCTTTCTGCTAGAAAGTTTGCACGCTGTCTTCACCTATAATTATATCGACACTTAGCCATATTGTTATTAATTTAATTACTCGAGCATGAATTGGTGTTTGTTATGTTGGTGTTCAAATAAATAAATAAATAAATAAATATGTGTTAACTTATTTTTTTAAACCCTGCTGCCCACTGCTAGGTAGCAGCTTAGAATCCAGGCTTCACCTGGCTAGCCATTAACAAGAGAGGCTCTCTCTACACTCAACTCTCCTGTCGCGTTTACATATTTTTATTTGTGATGGCTCGAGCCGTCATTAAATAAAATACCATTTTAGAATACACAAATGTTTTATATGAAAATAATAGTTATATATATAATTATTATATATTTTCTATAAATATCCCCAAGCATAGTTACAAAAAAGTATGTGCTCGCGAGGTCTACTGTTCGTAGAACTACTTGTGTAGCCACGGCATAATGGCAAATTTACCTTTGGTTTTCTCAGTGTAGACGTAACGAGCTAGTCGTTCACCTGGTGTTAAGCGATACGGCCGTCCATAATAGATTGCAGTGTCACTCGGAACTGTAAGTTAAAGTTTCGCGTGACACCGCGTACTGCGCACGTAATCCTGATACATCACACAGCCTAAAAAAGTTTACGTACCTAAATACTATCTACGGCACGGTTAGCCCCAATCTATAAAAGACTATGTCCTGACTGGGTGATAGACAGCGCACAGCCCAAAACTTAAGAACTTGAAGTTTGGAGGGTGGCTTTCTTTTACGACGAGAACGCGTGCTAACAATGTATTTTTGAAAATTCAACCCCCACGTGGGTGAAAAGGGTAAAAAATATTTGTATGAAAAATCTACATTTCGTAACGTATCGTTTAGAAACTAGGTACATAAAAACATGTATAAAAATAATAGAAATGCTATCTTTTGGTTTTTTGAAAATTAACCCTTAAGAGGGTGAATTTTGTAGGTAAAGTTTGTATGGAAATCTTGACTGTATAATACTGAAATTTTGAATATGCAAAGAACGTAAGAAATAAATAAATACGGGTCTCGGCAACATATATAGCGCGTTATAACAGTTCCCAAAAAAGGTGAAATAAATTAATTTTATCCTGGAAAAATAAACGGTTCCTGAAGGATAGTCTATGCGGCCGAAGCCGCGGGGTAGAAGCTAGTCAGTATTAAAGAACGTGTCTAACTGAGTGGTTGTCTCATTTATTTCAGATATCCTGTGTATCGATTGTCAAAGGTGAAAAAGATTTCAAATTCGGACATGAGTTTACCAAATTAACTGGCATGGCAGTACCTAAGAAAAGCACCGCTAGGTGCGTTCCTTTTAAATTATGTACCTACATAAAAGTATTCAGGGATAGCTGGGTAGGGAAATAAAAACGCACAGATACACCACTTTTTGAAATATATAATGGAACCATCTTAAAACGCAACTGCACCTAACCCAGGAAAACTATTTCTGTACTTATTATTAGTTATGTACTCCTATGGGCCAAAGTTATATAATATCCCGATTCAGGTCTAGATAGCATGAGCATTGATACCACCATCTTGCTAACGTCGGACGAGACGCGGTAGTTCCGTAGCACGTAAGCTAGAATGATCTTCATCGACATCATGGCGTACACCTTACCTGTGAAGCAAATAAAACCTGTCTTAATTTATCTTCGCCCTGCAATTTCCTATTATTGACCAAAAAGATCAGCTTGCACTTTTGTCTAATCCAAAACAATTTATTTCCAACTAGCTTTTGCCCGCGGCTTCGCACGCTTGTATTGTGTTATTTCTACGTTTAGGTAGTCTAATAATACTTAGTTCATGCATTTTCTATATACCAAACAACAAAATCCACTAAATCTTTTCGGAGCTCAGCACGTATTGGCAGATTAGGTAGCACACGTGTAAAAATGTTGTTTGGGTAGTAGGTAAGTATGGCTTTTCACGTGTCATCAGATCACCTACACATTGACAAAATAGTGGATTAGAAACTGCAAATCATAGGTACAATATTTAACTAAATATGTAGCTACTTAGACCTACCTTATACTTAGACGTTAGTTTTTTTAAATATACGATAGGTCTAGGCATCTAACAAATAAAAGTTCTATAATATGGTATACCTACATACCAGTGATACGGTCGATCTTTTCCTTATCATTTTCACTTAAACAGATGTTCTTGTGTTTTCACCATAAATACCGTTCAAGTCTTCATAAGAGGTTCCAGTAAATTTTGTTTAGGTACTAAGTATACCTACCTATATAATAGGTAGGTAATCTATTATTTAGGCAGTTTAGAAAAATACAAAACAATCACTGTTTTCGTCAGCTTTTTATATCCGAGCCACAGAATTCCCACTAGTAGAAATCTATTTCGCGTGGCCGCCTAGTTGTTTCTTGCTCCCACACGAGGTGCTGCCTGAATAAGAACGTCTCCCAAAATTTTGGGTAGAAAATAGGCGATTTCGTTAGCTCTATCTATATAGTAATTTACCTCGATACCTAGAATTTATGTTTTAACAGTGTTTACTGCTTGTTTATTGTAAAAACTAAAATGTAAGGTCAGGTGGGGTAAGTGAAACGAAGGAGTACCTAAGTGAAACCCTATCGTAATCAATAAATCACGCAGTTTAGCTCTATGCTATGTGGCGAAATGGTTTCAATGCTCTAGCACACGCGTCACACAATCTTTCTGCTAGGTCATAAAATAAAAAGAAATCAGCTATCTTTAAGTTTACAGGTAAACACACACAGGTACAGGACACAGGTAATAAAATCAATCAAATACCTACTACATTAAAAATGTCATTGTAAATGTCCCATGGGCGAAAATCACGTATTTCACATCAACAGCTGGAAAACGTCTAGTGCTGAACACAGGCATGCCCATAAAACGCCATTTTAGAGCTAATTATAGGGAGGTTTGCCATAATCACCTCGCTTAGCAAGTAGCTTGTCATCGCAGAAGATTATAATGTACCAAGAAGAATGCTACTGCCCATTCTCTGGATAGTCCCTTAGTCTGCTCTTATACGGCACCCAAAGAAAGAGATGGAGATTCTGCGCTAATAAAGTGATACCTGGCAGCTATTATTATATAAGTAGGTACCTAATATAATGACTGCGGGTAACAGAGAATAAAAACAAAACTGTCAATATAGTCAACTGCCAAATAGTCAAACGCCAATGTCAACCTACCGTCAGAATATTGAATCGGAACATTTCTGTCAAAACCGTAAACCATTTTTTAAGTGATGTGTGTGTGTTTTGTTTCATTATCGCACATTGAGTTTTCAAAAATTATTTTCTTGAAAAGTATTTATTGCCGTCATTTGCCATGTCAGATTTAGGCTTTCTATGTGTAAAAAAAATTAGCGTCCTAACAGAATTCACAAAGTGGATAGATGTGCAAGTATGTTTCACTTACCCCACCTGATCTTAAATACTGGGTGGCGCAAAAGTAAAGACCCTATTTGGTTCAGCTATAACATTTTTTCTAAATTAGAAAACTAGATTTAGGTTTTTTTTAATGTATATTTGTGCCATTAAATTTCGTACCATTAGGATTTAAAGATGATGTCTTTTAAATGGTGACCTCCAGAGTTGATACACATTTGAGCCCTATTTATGACATTTTGCATAACTTGCCGTAACACTTCCTGCGATATGTTCGTTATTTCTTGACGAATGTTTTCTTTTAGAGCTGCGAGAGTCTGTGGCTTGTTCACATACACCCGAGATTTCAAAAAACCCCAAAGAAAGAAGTCTGGACTGGTCAGATCGGGTGATCTTGCAGGCCAAGGCAAATCGCCAAAACGAGAGATAACTCGGCTTGGAAAAGCGTCCCTCACTAAGTCCATAGTGTCGCGCGCTGTGTGTGCCGTAGCGCCGTCTTGTTGAAACCAGATGTGCTCCAGCCCCAATTCGTCCAAACTGGGTATCAAAAACTCACGTAACATGGTTCTGTAGCGTTCTCCAGTGACAGTTATCGCATTGCCTCCAGCGTCTTCGAAAAAATAGGGTCCGATCACTCTGTCAACACAGATGCCACACCATACAGTAACTTTTAGTGGGTGTAGAGGTGTTTCTTGAATAATGCGCGGATTATCAGTGCCCCAGAACCGAGTATTCTGCTTATTGACATGCCCTGAGAAGTGTTACGGCAAGTTATGCAAAATGTCATAAATAGGGCTCAAATGTGTATCAACTCTGGAGGTCACCATTTAAAAGACATCATCTTTAAATCCTAATGGTACGAAATTTAATGGCACAAATATACATTTAAAAAAACCTAAATCTAGTTTTCTAATTTAGAAAAAATGTTATAGCTGAACCAAATAGGGTCTTTACTTTTGCGCCACCCAGTACCTACCATCCATGTATAAACTGTTTAAGCTTTAACAACTTCAAATTTAAATGCTAGTTTTTACAAATATGTATTCCCCCTGCATCTCTTTTAAGTGGGTAGGTAACCTAAATTCTTAAGTCAGTATCGTGAGTACCTACAATGTTTGGGTAGGTAGTCATATTTATTCCCGAAATAAATTTCATTTCATTTCATTTCATTTCATTTCATTTCATAAACTGGCAGTACCTTGACAATGAATTTTTTTGGTTAGGTATGGTTATTTTATCCATTAATTAATCATTTAGCTGTTTTTCTGTTTAGCTGAGGACTTGTTATTACATGAAATGTAACGCTGTATTTATATTTTTCACAATAAACACTTCTAAAAAGGGAAAATAGACAAAATAATGGCTACTTACTTATGAAATGTTATTCCTTCATATTTACGCCTCAGTGCGACTTTTGTTGCTTAAAATGCTGCAACCACCCACTGCACACACATTATTTCTCAAATATTTATTGCGTAGATCACCATTTAAATAGGATTATTTCACAAAAAACAACAATTTGAAAAAATTGTTAACCTGTTTGGCTTAGATCAAACGAAGCCAAATAAAAAAACCCGGTAACGGTGACAAGGACCAAAGATATTACGTTCGTCTTTTTTTTGCTTAGTACCGAATGTATAGCGCTCTCCTTGTTGTCCACGAATGACGTCATATACTACAGTTCTACTCGTACATATTCAAAGCTTACAACTTACCGTTAGTAGCAAAAAAAAACATGAGTCGGCCATGTTGTTTAAAACTCCGATTCGTTTCGTAATGAAATCTCAATAATTGTCATCAATTTTTTTTTAACGATATATTAATTTTAATATATCCTATGTTAAGCGCCGGTTATTTCTAAGCATATCAGTGAAAACCGCATGAAAATCCATTCAGTATTTTAGAAGTTCAGTCATAACAAACAAACAAACCAACAAACAGACAAAGTATTTAAAAAGTGGCTTAACGTGATCAGCGGCTAATTTTAAGCCAACTTGTGTCATTTTATTGTTGATATCTTGCAATTACAGACTTTTTTATCTCTACAGTTTTATTATATGTATAGATAACTATACCTATCCTACATAGAAGTAAAGTGGTGAATATGGTGCCATCTGATTAATACATTCTGATTGACTAAATATAACTAATCGACTCATAGGCCTACCTGTTGTAAGTTCTCATGTAGTGGTTTTTTTTGTCTTTACAATATTAAATTTTAACTAAACCTTAAACTTTACCTGAATTAAGGGGAGGACTAAAAAATGGCAAAGTTACAAGAATTTTAAAATACAGGAATAGACAGAAAGAGACAGTTCAAACCATAGATCTAGGATGTACATTGTACACTGTGTACAAGACCAACGATGACAGTTTAAAGGCGGGATAAGAAATATAAGAAATTGTATGTGTAAAAACTGCATGTTATGATTATGATCTCCAGTATATGCGACAAGGTATTTATAGTTTTTACTAAACAATTAACCTCCCAATAGGCCCTCACAGTTTCTGAATAAAACAACAGGCATTTTATTTACTGAGATGAGAATTTTGGAGTAAATTTGCTAAATAATAAAAAACTGAAACACTGAAATATTGAGATATATCTGAAAGAGCATTCCAATCTACAAAATAAATAGGGTTTTCAGCCAAATCATCGCCATCATCCGGAAAACGTCCTTTGCTGAACATAGGCTTATTGATGTTTTTTTTTGGCTACTAACGGTAAGTTGTAAGTTACCACATATTGCCACAGATTAGAAAAAAAAACAATCAACTACACTCTGTGCCACAATGACCAAAAAGTAATATTAGTACCTACCACTACTCTAAGAGAATCAAAACAATTTATAGGTTTCCTATTTATATTTTTACAGGTTGTTTAGCATTTTAGAAGTTAAATAGATACATATACCAATAAATATTAAGTAGTGTGAAAGTAGATTTTTTTTTATTTTGGCATTAGACGACATTTGACGACGATTTGTATTTATAGCCAGTGATACGAAATATTTTATAAAAAATGTTTTAAAAGGGTACTTAGATGTAGGTAAGTATAATTATACATTAGGATAAGATCCTCGAATTAGCAACATGGCCGTGTAACGTTCGGTTTTGTTAAATGAGTTTTAATAGTTAAAATATTTTAGGTCTGTGGGCTTTTCAATGAACAAACTGAGCGGATATATTCTCTTTAGGACAAACCACAGGTTAGAGCAAAAAATTACTGGTTACTCGATTACTCCAAGGTGAATTATATCTTTGGGTGTATTTATGCAATGAGAATTTAAACTTTTTGGTGGTAATGGCATGGCTCTGCAGACAAGTTGTAAAGTTTATTAGAATTTGGCGAGAAAATAAAAAGTCTTTGAAAGTGGACGTCTTCAGAATGTTGTTGTTGATAATGATGATGCTGATAGTCGTATTTGAATTAATTGATCATAGATATCAATTTCAGCTTAATTCTTTCCGTTATTTCTAAAATAAGTAATGGTCTCGACAGATACTTAGAAAGACAAACAGACGGACTACAAAGTGATCTTACCTTTATAGGTGTTTCAAAAATGTAACGGAACCCTAAAAATGAAACATTCTTTGCAAAAGCGAATCTGATTAGAACTTTGTACACATGTTTTTTTCTCACTCTCACCACTATGTTGAAAGTGCAGTGGGATAGAGACAACCTGAAAAATAGCGGACATAATACAAATGTCAACTCTGTTTACAGTGGCATACATAGGTACTAGTGATTTCTAATTAGTATTAACAAAATTAATTGTGTACGCATCGTTTAGGTAAATGCAATACTCCAGCTGTAAAGTATGTATTTTATAAACTTATTATTGACACTGGCTAAATACTCAATACGTATGGACCCAAACTTAAGAAAGTAAAAAAAAAAAATTTGGTGAATGCAACAAAGATACTCTTTGGGAACGAAAAGCGCGCTGATATGAAAAACTGACGAAAACAGCATCGTCGTGTGTAATTGTTTTGTATTTTTCTAGACTGCCTAAATAATATGTAGGTACTTAGGTAGGTATACTTACTACCTAAACAAAATTTACTGGACCTCTTATGAAGACTTGGACGGTTTTCATGGTAAAAACACAAGAACATCTGTTGAAGTGAAAATGACAAGAAAAAGATCGACCGTATCACTGGTATGTAGGTATACCATATTGTAGAACTTTTATTAGTTAGATGCCTAGACCTATCGTACATTTAAAAAACTAACGTCTAAGTATAAGGTGGGTCCGTGGAGAGCCCCCAGCGTGGGAGGAGGTCAGGCGCCTGCGGATGCAGACGCGGGCCGCCTTGTTGCGGCGGTGGACGGAGGACCTGGCTCCACCAGTGCCTGGGCAGAGGACGGTGGAGGCCATCCGCCCGGTCCTCCGGGAGTGGGTGCGGCGGCCATTTGGGTCGCTGACCTTCCGCTTGGTGCAGGTGCTTTCCGGGCACGGATGCTTTGGAAAGTACCTGCACCAAATCGCAAGACGGGAGGCGACCCCAGCCTGCCACGAATGTGGCACGCCGGAGGATACGGCGCCCCACACGCTGGAGGTGTGCGCTGCTTGGGATTCTGAGCGGCGCACACTTTCAGCGGTCGTTGGCCGGGACCTCTCGTTGTCGAGCGTGGTAAGCGCCATGCTCGACAGCGAGAGAGCGTGGCAGGAAACAGTCTCTTTCTGTGAGGCGGTGATGTCGCAAAAGGAGGCTGCGGAGCGGGTCAGGGAGGATGATGCCAACTCTGACCCGATCCGGCGCAGACGGACCGGGGGACGGAGGAGGCGTTTCGCGCGCCTTCTCCACCCTCCGTAGTGGGGTCGGCGGCGGAGAGTCGGGGGACTCTCCGCCGTGCTCACACGGCCCCACACGTCTGGTGGGTAACCGAGGTGTAAGGTTGCCCACCCACTGGCGCAGAGGCCCGAAAGGGCCTACCGTCGGGGCGAGATAGTGAATGCCAACGCGACCCTATCTCGCCCCATCCCGGCGGCGGACGGATCACGGGGGGGTTTTAGTGGGTTCAAGTCCCACATACCCCCTGCCATCACCCCCGTGGTGGCAGGGAAGTGCGAGGGCATTTCCCGCCTCAAAAAAAAAAAAAGGGTCTAAGTACATATTTAGGTTAGGGTCTAGGTACATAATCTATTAAATATTGTACCTATGACTTGCAGTCCTAACCCACTATTTTATCAATGTGTGGGTGATATGATGACACGTGAAAAGCCATACTTACCTTCTACCCAAACAACATTTTTACACGTATGCTACCTAATCTGCTAATACGTGCTGAGCTCCGAAAAGATTTAGTGGATTTTGTTGTTTGGTATATAGGAAATGCATGAACTAAGCTATTATTAGACTACCTAAACGTAGAAATAACACAATACAAGTGTGCAAAGCCGTGGGCAAAAGCTAGTAACGTAATAAAATTTGTGATAAATTTGCTGTGATAAGTACGTGTATTTGTTCGGGTCCGTAAAATTCACAACGTCACATTCACTCACGGAATGAGATCTAATAGCTGCAAAAACTGTATTTTGCACTTTGATGCCGGAATTATGGTACATGATCAAAAAATGCTCTATTTGCTAATCATGTGCTTATATTCGCCCAAAAAGAATGACCCGTCATTATTTCGCTATCAATTTTCCTCTCGGGATCTCATTACTAAGCTGTGGTTCATCTATGGTAGCTACCTAAAAACTCTTTGGCATGTGACGTCACAAAATATGCCTTTATTGGCCTTTATAGTAGCTGTGATTTGCGATAAAGGGACACGCGATGCCAGAGACTCGAAAAACATTAAAAGCGTGAATTATTTACCGTTTTTACCTATATTTTTCAATAATTGCTTTAGGAAACGAATATTCACTTGTTTTTTTTAATAGTACCTAGTCAAACAGCCTATTAAAGACATTTTATTTTTATTTATTTACTGAGCTTTTACTGTTTTCCATTTCTGATTTGTTTAGTTTTTTTCGGTTTTATTTTCTAGGTAGGTATAGGTACATAATTATTATTTAAAATTGGGAGAGTTGTAGTTGTTTCCTAAAGGGAAGCTGTTCATAAAATTGGATCGGGCCACAAGCAAATGCGTACAGGCCCGCATGCGACCCGCGGGCCGCAAGTTCGACAAGCCCTTTTTTACGTGAGGAAAACCTAGCATGGGTACCACTCCGCTGCAGGGGCAATGAAGTAGTTATTTCAGATTCCTACTGCCTAAACAACTCCACGATGTATCTTCTTGGCGCCATGCGCTGGGGCTGCGGGCTAGCGCACTCGCCTGCAGCCCCGGCGGCGCTGGTCCATTGGGACTCGCCTCAGGAGGGGGTGTTGATGGAGAGATATCAGGACACCCGCAACTAAGTGGTGCGCGTAAAAAGTCTTGAAAAGGGAAAACTCTGTAGCAAGGCTTGACGCATCTGAAGATGATGGAGAAGTGATTGTCTGCTGCCTCTTCTCAAATTCAGCAAGCTTGAGGTGGAAAACTTGTGTCATCTGTGATATACTCTCCTTGATGTCCTCCATCTTGTTCAGTACAGTGCAGTGCCACAAAATTGTTGAAAGCGAAGTGATGGGTGTTTAGATTTGTAAGGAAAACACTACCCAGCAGGTACTGTGACTTTAATTAAACATGTAATCTATGGAAAAATCTCCCTCTATAATCTTAAAAAACGGTGACAGATGATCTAGTGACATGAATGTTCTGGTAGGAAGGAGCCATGGGACGACTTGGCAATGTACTAGAGATGTGTACGGATAGGTCAGGAGGCAAAGAATAAAATGTGTCAGCATCAGAAAATCGTCTCCATGGTGGAACACCAGGTCGGATCTCGGAAACGGTAAGGCCGACCAAAAAAGTGTTTCTATAGAAAATGTAGGAAACTCTGGTTATATACCAGATAAACAATAAAAAAAGGTACCTCCCATACAAAAAAACATATTTTTCATACAAAAACCGAAAACCGGAAGTACGTCACGCGCTTGTACCTACTTAGTTGCAAGGAATATTTTTCATAGACATTATTATATAGTGATATTTTAATACAAACCCGCAGAAATAAATAGAAAAACAATAAAGAACGTATTTTGCTATTGTCTATTGCGTCGAAACGGATAAAATATTTGGTATAATATAAATTGACTACATCAAAACCGTACATAGACAGTCGTATGTTCCAGTCCTGTCATCCAGTAAGACACTTTATTACTACTACCATAATGTCGATAATTGTATGGCACAGGATGGCCGCATACGGCAAACTTCAGTTCGGTGCTCGGGAATGTGCGGCAAATGTGACCGCTTGTGGTAGATTTCTGCCATTTGGTGGATTTGACTTTGGTACTTTTTAATTTTTACATATCAAATATAATAGTTACCTTACCCAAACTCTTTGTTTTTTATCTTATGTTTATTAGCAAATCGCAATCCTGTTTTGCCCTCACGCCAAATTTAAAGAAAATAAATTAGAAGCATTTTTTATTAATATTATGTATGTAAAAACCCTTAAATCCATGAATCCATGCTTTGATTAACATTTTTCTCGTTTTTAGTGTTCCGTACCCAAAGGATAAAACGAACCCTATTACTAAGGCTCCGCTGTCCATCCGTCTGTCTTTCTGTCCGTCTGTCACCAGGCTGTATCTCATGAACCGTGATAGTTGGACAGTTGAATTTCTGTTGCCGCTATAACAACAAATACTATTCTATACTATCATCAAACGGGATATTTTTGCTCATTTTATAGATAATGATACGGAACCCTTCGCGTGCGAGTCCGATTTGCATTTGGCCAGTTATATTATCGTATCTATCCGGATTTTGGATTCTTAAATTAATAATTCATTGGTTTTTTTTTAAAGCCGTTGGCCGATTATGGCAGATTTCTAGCCTATTTAAGGTTAGGGCAGAATCTATAGTTTACAGATGGTGACACAGATCGGATCTATGTTTGTTTGTTTGTAGGGATGTTCCGATACTACCAAAGTATCGATTCCTTCTCATATGAGTAGTACTCAAATCATGATTCGATACTACTCATATAAATACCCTACTAAACACATCGATACCATAAATACTTTTACTTTTTTCTCCAATACCAGTACTTACTATCCGATACCGAATAAAATCGTGAGAAAGATTCGTTATACTCTTATTTATTTTAATTAGGTATAACAACTACCTCTACTGTAGTGTACTGTGTGTGTGTTGTGTGTGTTTGTGTGTATTAAATGTATTCACTGCTTTGAATTAAATTGAAATTCTATTTAATCCTGCTTAAATTAAAAGTGGGGTTGTTTTAGCCCTGAGTATACATTAAAAAAATCACCTTTTTAGGCTATTTGACTTAAAATTAGGCCATACTGTTTCTTTAAAGTGAAATATGTTGTGGCGAAAATAAAGTTGCTTGGCATTGAATTTTTGATGATTCTATCCTGTTTTGCCTTAGCAGCATTGATTCGATTTGAAACAAGTACTTTCTTTCCGATACCAAGTAAGTATCGAAAGAATGATTCGATGCTAAAAAGTACTTGGTATCGTAAGAAAAGTATCGAGTACTTTTTTCGTATGTACTGGTATCGAAAAATCCCTATTTGTTTGTATTATTTTTGTTTTGTTCGAACTTAACACAATAGTCCAGCTTAATGGATTTTACATCACAAGTGCACGATAAAAGGTTAAACACATTCATTTGAGATTTTAATATTCATTTACTTTTCAGATTTGCTGTACTATGCCATGCATCAGATACAGAGTTCTGGACTACAAGAGCAAATAAGGTACTCTGGTGTACAAGAGGTTGGTGGCAGTAATTTGTAGGTCTTATCCAACAGCCTCTTGCAAAACATTTGCCGCAGCAGGGTCTACCTACTTAATAACATTTACTACACAAGAGAAACCAAGTAAGTACAAAACAGATTTAATCCAAAATGCATAATGAGCATGCAAGTTCAGTTCAGTATGTTTTGAAAATAAAGAAATCTTATCTTATTTTCAGGGCACATAAGAAATTGTCATGGCAATAGCAAAATAAACAAGAGCTCAGAGAAACACATCAAACAAAGGAAAAAAGTTTTTTGAAGACCGCAAGACTGTTGTACGGAGCCATATATTTCACCAATTAAACAGCTTACATTTTGCAAATGCACTGGAGTTCTACTAAGTACTTATTACTCTAAAGTGGGTGAATTCAAACATTTTTTTTAATCCTCCAAGCCTGTTAATGAAATTGTGAATAAAAGCTAAACACCTATTTTAAGTGGAAAAAGTTAAAGAACTATTTTCTTTACAGTTTTTATTTAAAGAACTACCTGCCTGATAAAATTGCCCAACAACACACAAGTAGCAGTAGCTATATTAAAGTGCCTTGATTTGTGAATGAGTACATAGTAAATAAGTTATGTAGAATATTAGGTAGGTACTGCATTTTAATTAGGTCAAGTAATTAACCCTGTTTTACCCTATTCATGTAAAACTATTCATGTTATCATTATTTCCATTTTTCTATTATGTAAACTATGTCAAATTTAAGTAAAAGAAATGTGTTTTTAAGAGTTTGTCTCTTATTGTGACCTAGTATATGGTAAGGTGGCATACTTCTTTGTAGGTACAAGTACCTACTCAGTTCATCAGGGTGGAACGCGGGCACTTTTTCTTGCTGTAGACTATGGGCACATTTTATTGAAAGGTAAGTAGGTGATGAAAGTATATTTACTGTATGAGAAAGTGAACAACCCAAAACTATTTTGCTAGCTAGATAGGTACTTGCTAAATGTAAAGAAAGAGTTGCTTAATGTAAATAGTTTCACCCAATCCAATAATTAATAGAGGTATGGTGCATGTGAGGTCTATATACACAAAATAATTATGAATAGTATCAACTTCAATAAGTAAGTACTCCTCAAATTTCATCAAAATTGTTTAACAGCCATACATAAAAAGTTAGTTTCTTTTTATACAGATAAGTAGTATGTAGTAGTTATGCTGCCCTACATTAAACTAAAATGGCAAGTAAGTTCAATGGCTGTCTGTTCTATCATTCAAAGTTTAGTGCAGACGGATATCAGTTTTTATGACTGGCATGACAGCTCAGTTGGTAATAGCTCTGCCTTCTGAACTGTAGGATGTGGGTTCGATTCCCATCCAGGACAAACATTAATGTGATGAACAATGGACATGCGTGTTTGTTCTGTGTCTGGGTGTTATATTGTATTCTATGTATGTATTTACAAACAAAAAAGTATCTATGTATTCAGTTAGCTGGTTCCCATAGTACAAGCTATGCTTAGTTTGGGGCTAGATGGCGCTATGTGAAATGTTTACACATATTTAAATAGCTTGTAGCTAGCTAACTTTATCCATTTTGAAAGATTTAACCTATCATCTGATCCAGACTGAAAACATAAAACTAGTTTTCCTAATTTACATCATATGCCTAAGTAGGTACCTACTTAGTGAAAATATTTAACAAACCCACAATCATACAGGACTAATATGTCTGATCTACCTTAAACTTAATCAAAATCAAACTTTAATAAGTAAACCTACATTGAAAAAAAGAATCTAACTACCGCCTACGAAAGTCTTTGATTGGCTGTATACTGACAAACTCTACACACTCAGCTCTGTTCTACTCTCTATCTGTCAAATAAGTATATTATTATTTTTAAATTATCATACCAATACAAGATCGCCTTCCTATTCCAAATCCTGCGAAATATTTAGGATCCGGTAGTGTTTCTTTATCGAACCATCTCTCTGGCCGGAACTGGTCCGCATCAGGTCCCCAAATACTGTGACGGTGGAGACCATCGACAAAAAAAAAGCAATCGGAATTTGCAGCAATCGTGTAGTTTTCTGAAACACGTAGTACAGTTTAAAAATATTTGGAAGACAGTAAAAGCGTAACCAACTCGATGATGAATTATTATTATAATATATTATGACTCACAATAAATACCTACTCACTATGTATACCTACATTTAAATATTTTCTCGGTGTTTTCATCGTCTCAATTTTATTATTGTGTCTGAGTACATTTTTGCTACACCCTAATTCACAGCACCCTAACAGGGTTTTGTGATGTTTACCACCTTATTGCATGGAATAAATAAACAAGTGACAGGCAAAAGAAAGGGTTAAATGTGGAGAACTACCTATATATGTTACAACTAACCATAATAGTATATATTTAATTACTCCGAAATTACTTTAGATTTTCAAGACCTCCAATTTAAATTCATCATCATCATCATCATCATCAACAACCTGAAGACATCCACTGCTGAACATAGGCCTCCCCCAGAGAGCGCCACTTTGAGCAGCTGCTCGCCTCCTGCCATCCATCGGCTCCCCGCGGCTTTCACCAGATCGTCAGTCCACCGAGTGGGGGGCCGGCCTACACTGCGTCTTCTTAGTGGGCTTACGTGTCGTGTGTGTATAACTGTCCATAGAAGTTCTCGATCACTCTCAGAATCTCAGGCTTGGATGAAATTACACTGCCATTCTCGGTCTTCAGTTTTGTCATTTGGCTTTGCCCAATAGACGAATTCTTTGAAAACACTTTAGAGCCTTGGTTCCGCTCAATTGTGGCCTCAATACGTGAAGTACTAAGAGCACGCAAGTCGTGTCGCATAGAACTCCAGATTCGTCTATTGAGTTCACCGTAGCCTGACATATGAACTGAAGACTGCAGTTTTATTTCACATCGGTCTTTTATTTCACGAGTTTTTTATAAGAGCTTCTGAGTCTTCTTTCGGCGTTGGGTCTTGAAGAACTTGGCTCGAATTAGGGCGTTCATCCCGGGAGTCTCGGTCTCGAAAATTTCGAGAGTCTCGATGATTTTTACGTATTTTCGAGACTCGAGACTACTACTTTCGGTCCCGGGAATAACGAGACTTTCGAGACTCAAAAAACTACCAGGTGCTTTTTTTATTTCGGTTTCGTGGCAACACGGATAGGATAGTCTATGGAGATTTCTACTAGGAGTTTATATACTTATATACTCTTTGATTGCAACCTAACCACAGAGTACTTTGTTAACCTAACCTAACATTGTTGAGAACTTGAGATATATGCAAAAGTGCGAAATTAATAGCTGCAATGGCAGATAAATTGAAAGGTATCGTTATCTTATTCACGTTAGAATGTTAGAAGCATAAGTTATGTACTAAATATGTTTACGTTGTGGATTTGTGGCACGTGTTGTTGAATACTTATGTTTTAACTTTTTTGCTTTTTGTTGATAACTCTGCGTGCTTGACAGAGCGGAATAATTTTAATTAATTGCCAAATTCAATATTACTAACCATTGATGTGCTAATGATTCAATAATACCTATGCATTTAACACAATATTCTCCTTATTTTTTCTTATATTTTGGCTCCACACATAGTGTATTTAGCCAGTGTCAAGTTTAGTATTGTAATTTTCATCGTGTTATAGAATATTTCACGTAAAGTCAAGTCTTAGTCCCAGTCTGGGTAGTCATAGTCCAGTCTAAGTCAGGTAGTCATACTCCAGTCTAAGTAATGCCCCAGTAAAGTGGTGGCAACTTTACTAGAAGCTTCTATGGAGTTTTGGAAGCAACACGAAAAACCACCTTTCAATACATTATAGCACTTGGCCACACTCATGCTCTTAATTCAGCACTTAAAGCGTAAAACGCCACCAATTTTAAAAATTGACTCTGGAAGAGGCACAGGTTTTGAAAAATAATGCAATGCAACAACGTGAACATTTCCGCGTTCCCGCCAAAACTCTCCTATTTTATTTTAAAAAATAGTGTTATTTTGCAATATTCTGGTAGATTGTATTGATATTTTACTGATGGGACTTTTCAAGTGTTTTAGATAACAGCATGCTTTATTGCGATGTACTTGCTAAAATGCATGATAAGTCTTCGGTTTGGTGCTATTTTTTCCGAGTCAATGATAATGCTTCTGCTAAATGTAAAAAATGTCATAAAATATTTAAAACTTTAGGAGGGAATACAAGTGGTCTTCATAAACACCTTAAAAGCACACATAACCTCATCTTGTTGGCAAAGGAAGAAGTACAATCTGCTTCAACATCTGATTATATTGCTCGCATAACTACAACAAGCACATCCAAAAGTGAAGGTGAAGTTTATAAACCACCCGAAAAAAATGTAAGATGACGGATTTCTTCCAATGGGTCAACGGAATAGAAGTTAAAGTTTCGAGAATGGCTGCGCTAGATGGAATACCATTTCGAACTTTTATTGAGTCCAAAGATCTACGCGAGCTCTTCAAAAAATCACAACATAAGCTACCCTCGTCGGTGGCTACCATATCCAATATGGTTAAAAAAACAGGCCGACTACGTTAAATTGCAAACAATTCTTGAAAAAAAAAATTGAAGGCAACTGGAGCCAAATTTAGTTGTACCTTAGACGAGTGGACCTCAACGCAAAATAAGAGGTACATGAATGTAAATATACATTCGCCACTTTTTGATGGTTATAAATACAAAAACTTAGGTCTTGTTAAGATATCTGGTACTATGCCTGCTGATATTTGTGTGAGTTTATTAAAACAACGTTTGTTGGAGTTTGACATTGATTTAGACACGGACATAATTAGTTTAACCACAGATGGTTGTAGTGTGATGAAGAAAGTGGGAAGGGCAGTTGATGCTTATCATCAAAAGTGTCTGGCTCATTGTATACAATTGGCAATTTTAGACGTGTTGTATAAAAAAACAAAAGTAGATGAAGATGACGTATCACCGAATATTAACGATGATGACGATGAAGATGATGAGGATGATGAAATAAATGACTATGGAAGTTTTGAAATAATTGACAGCCGCAAGCCACGAAAACAGGAAGTAGTTTATGAACATGTTATCAATAAAGTAAGAAAAGTAGCAAAGTTGTTCAGGAAGTCACCAACAAAACAAACTGTACTGAAGAAATACGTAGAAGAAGAGTTCCAAAGAGAACTAAAATTAATAATTGATTGCAAGACGAGATGGTCAAGTTTAGCTGAAATGCTTGAACGTTTTCATACGATAAAGATATGCGTTCGAAAAGCTTTGATTGATGTAGGGTCTGGAATAGAGTTCACTGAATCGGAATATAGTACACTCGAGTCGATTTCAAATTCACTTGGTATCATAAAAGTGACCTTAGAAGCACTGTGTAGGCGAGATGCGACTCTTTTGACAGCGGATACTGCATTAAATTTCTGCCTACAGAAATTAGGCTCACAGCAAAGTTCTTTGAGCGTAAGCCTCGCCAATTCGCTGTGTGTTCGTATTAAAGAAAATAGACTGATTGAGGCGAGTATCTTACAATACTTACACAACCCTTCTCAGTTTTTTGAAAATAAGCTGGATCCAAGAGCGTTTCAAACTTTAAACAACGATGAAATTACACTATCATTAAAAATATTGTACGAAAGATTAAATAAATCTTCAACTGATAAACCTACTGACTCCAGTTATCCAGCAAACACCGGCGACGATTCAAATGATATGACGATTGTGAATTCTACGAGTTTAACAACAAAAGAGCAGCTAGAATATGAGCTTAATAATTTGTTAAAACCTCAACAAGACGCAGAGAATAAAATTTCCATGTCTATCCATGACTTACGTACAACCTTACATGTGGAAAAAGCTCTTTTTGAAAATGGCGGTGACAGAGGGAAATACTTAAACCATTGCTTTAACTATCTAATATCTATCCCTCCTACTAGCGTAGAAGCAGAAAGAGCTTTATCTAACGCGGGCTACTTTTTTAATAAAATCAGATCCTCCCTGTCTGAAAGTACATTAAATGCTCTTTGCTTTTTGCGTCCCTAATATAAAAATGAAAACGATTTTCATAAATCATTATATTAGTTCATTTATATCATTATATTAGTTTTTTATTTTAGTTCATTTAATTGTTTTATAATATGATTAATAAAGTGCTTACTGAAATATCTTGTTTTGACTGCCTAATTGCCTAGCATATGACTAGAAAGCCTATTTTTTGTAAAAGTCTCGAAAGTCTCGTTTTTCCCGGGAATTTCGAGACCGGGCCTAGTCTCGATTTTTTTTCCCGGGATTCGAAAATGTGACGAGACTGAAAGCCTTAGCTCGAATAGCTTGAACAGTTTCCACCAGCCCGTCGCTTAACTCGTCCACTGTGTTTGCGCTCGGTTAGGCACTGGAAGCATTTTGGAGTTCCAGCTGAAAGCCTCCGGGGTTTCGGACTTGGACAGGATTTAGACGAAGCGTAGACTTCACCAGACGTGACCTTTCAAGCTTGACATTAATATTCAATGTGCCTCTTACAATAAGATGATCGCTACCGGTTTTCACCTTGCTGATCACAGAGACATCATTGAATATGCGCTTCTTGATCGTTATGATGAAGTATATCTCATTTTTGTTGGAACCGTCAGGGCTTTACCACGCCTACTTTCTGGATGGCCGCTTCTCATAGAAGGAGTTCATGAATAAAGAGTTCCTCCTTCTCTATGAAGTCAGCCAAGCTCTGTCCCCGGGGGTTCCGCTGCCCGTATCCAAATGGCCCCACTCTCAGCCTATCGCTATTCCTTGTGCCCAACTTCGCATTGAAGTCTCCCATCACAACGGTGAAGTATGTTTCGGAAGTATGCATGGCTTCGGATTTATCCTCATACATAGTTTCTACTTCATCGTCTGGGTGTGTCGACGTGGGTGCGTATACCTGTATGACCTTCAACGAATACCGTTTGGTTATTCTGAGTATCAGGTACGCTACTCTGGCCGACACACTGTCGACTTTTATCACGTTGTTGACCAGTGGTTTGCGGAAGAGAAACCCGACACCACCTTGGGAGACTTGGTCTCCCTCCCGGTGGAAGA
Source organism: Ennomos quercinarius (assembly GCA_910589525.2). Taxonomy (NCBI): domain Eukaryota; kingdom Metazoa; phylum Arthropoda; class Insecta; order Lepidoptera; family Geometridae; genus Ennomos; species Ennomos quercinarius. The sequence goes on from OU342510.1 coordinate 8,698,164, forward strand.
ATAAGTTACCGGAATTTGGGATTGTCGTGTCCTGTCTCTGTCTTCGGACTTCTGACAATCCCATTACATCCCAGCATAACCTACTCATCACCTCCTCCAATTCGACCATCCTTTCGTCAGCCCTCAATGTTCGCACATTATATGTTGCCAGAGCCAGGGGTTGTTGTTGGGGTTGATAGCTGGGCGTCTGCCGGGGATTCTTAGCGGCTCGTGATCGCAGTAGAATAAATTATCATCCAATACCGATGGTCCTTTTCGTAACCGGGACCACACGGTAAATTTAAATTAATTATAATTTATTGTTGCCCAATATTGCAACTGCGTGAAAAAAATGTCGCACGTGTGATTAAACCACAGGTTCAACTTGACAAATATACTACGCGCTTTGGGGTCGACCTACGCTGCGTCTTTGGGTTCCTGGTCGCTATCATAATCGAATTCACTGCCTTCTGGTTTTGAGCCGAAGTGCTCAACCACTATGCCACGGAGGCTATGGCAGATAAAAAAGTAAGGGGGAATTTGTATCCTTGACCAGGATGATGTAAACATTTACAAATGGACAAAGAACTAAGGCTAGTGCCTCGCGCTCGGCTCGTTTTTGCCATTCTCATCGTTCAGTCCCTTTGGGTAGTAGGTTCGTGGACTGATTGTGTTATAGTTCACGGAGCATTAAATAATATGACGCTTCGTTCCTAGCGAAGCGTATTTTTTCTTCTTTTTTTGTGGCAACTGTCTTTTTGACATTCCTGCCACCTTCACGTCAAGAATCTATTCACAAAATTAAAGCTGTGATAGGTATAATTATTACAGAGTGTTATTTCTCTAATCTATGCTGTGCTGCAGATGTTGTTAGATTCACAGACCGATCTGTGGTTAGATTAGACATTAGACATTTACAGCAAATATAAAATCGTTTTGACCGATAATTTATCTTTGCTTAAGGCCGGCCGTACACGGTCAATTTTATTGATCAATGAAATTGACGAGTCCATTTCCGTCAATGTTTCATCCATATAGTAAATCGATAAACATTGCGCAATACTAAAGCTACACGATCAATAACATTGATCATTCACGAAGATTGATGAATAAAATTGAACGTGTAGGGCCCGCTTTGGTACATAGGTATTCAGATACTGAACTACTTTGTGCTACAGATAATAAAACATTCAATTTCGTACAGATTAATATTTCTGTTGTTTCATCAAGGTTTCATCTGATTTACATAATTATTTGGTGGTACCTTAGTGGCTACCTACCTATAGTTTATTTTATGAAACCATGGTCTCAAAAATTATTAGTACACTCACTGATCTTGATATCTTTATCGATACGTCTTCCTGTTATTGGACCTATTGGATATAATCGAAGACTTTCTTTTAAAACTGCATCAATATACACTAGTTTAGACAAATCTACTTGTTCAATGTTTTTCTGTTCCGGTCCTAGAATATGAAGTATCCTGTAAAACAATCATAATCGTCAATATTTGTTTTGGATGTAGTCTGTAGGTAACCGATCCAAATTCCCATGAGACTAATGTAAATGTTATTTTACTCATTGTACGCTTTCTGTTGCACATCAGTGTGTGACCCCAACAGGGATAGCACAACAGTCAGGAGAGTTGCTGAAGTGTCGTGGCCACCACCTATGATGTTGTCTATTTCTGCTCTTATTTGTTCGTCAGTGAAGCAAGCTGAATTATTATCGGCAAGATCCAGTATTAGGTCTATGAAGGGTTTAAATTTTCCTGAAACTGTCGAATTTCCAGTTTAGTGTAATATTTTATTTAAATGTATTCATTTATGTAAAAAATAATTTTATTTACCAGCTTTAAAGTCTTTTGTTTTTTCCTTCTCTGTTTTCTTGTCTTTAATGATCTAAAAAACATACTATCGTAATTAATATAGATGTTTAATTATATTTATAATTAAGACACTGATACGAGTGTTATGATTAGGTAATGATCAATGGACACGAGTGTCATACAATGATTTTCATCATAGTTGCGAGGAAAAATGGACCTGCCTTATCAATTTTTGTGAAAAATGTCGCGCAGGGTCCTTATTTTCACGTGCGGTATAACGTTATAAAGGTATATTATATTATACTCTTTGACGCCCGCGCTGCGCTCACAGCTTAGAGAAAAAAGCGATTGGTGGCTGCGCTGCAGGGTGTGAAGTTGCAAACCACAGATTAGAGAAAAAACCATAGAGTTAGGATGTACAAGACACAGACATCTAATACTATAGTAAGCAGACTTGACATAAGAGAAATATTGCGTGCCACTTTTTACAACATGCAAATCTCACGCACACAGTGCATGCACTTCAAAACTTACTAAAAGATAATTCGTGTATTTTCCTATATGAAACGTTGCCGCACAAAGGTGCACTACATTTTACCATTTTATTTAAGTGTTGTTGTAGCACTTAATATGATTTATAACACAAAAATATTGCAAAAAAAAAAAACAGGCCGTACGTTGTCTGTTTATGACACCATGACACTTCTGTGACATGTTTCCATGGTAACATAATTGCGTTTTGGGCACGCATTCCTTTTTGTCCATGGGTGCGTAAGTATTGCAACAGGAAAAAGGAGAGATAAAGTTATTAAATTTTAATAAGAGCGAAAGTAATGGATATAGTCATTTATTTTCGTCTATGTAGTAGTGAAGATAATGTTGTCTGCTTTCTGTATAGTATTAGATGGCTGTGGTACAAGAGCAACAGTGACAGTTTGGAAATGGGACAACAAACGTAAGAGGCTGCGTATATGAAAAACTGTTGCTATGATTTTGAACTTGAATATTTGCAACAAGTTCATTGTATTATTTACTAAATATTGATCCTACCTATAGATCCCCGTAGTCTTTAAATAAAATAGCAGTATTTACGGAGTTTTTTCAAATATTTGAGTAAAATTGCTTAATAATACAAAAACTGAAACACTGAAATATTGCGATATTATATCAGAAGGAGCATTCCTAATCTACAAAATAAACAAGTTTTACAGCCAGATACCATACCAAAATCAACAATATGACTAATAATAAAGCAATAAAATTTGTGACAAACTTGCTGTGATACGTGTATTTGTTTGGATTAGTGTGTATTGTTTTGTAACATCACATTCACTCACGGAATAGGTAAGATGTAAAAGCTGCAAAAATGGTATTATGCACTTTGATAACGGGATTATTGTACATGATCACAAAATGCTCTTCGTCGTGAAACAGATTGTGGTAGAATGCAAGAAGTTGGCAAGAAGTAATTTGTTAATAATATATATGTTATGTTATATGTGTTATATATGTTAATAATAATAATAATAACTGTTCGCTAAGCTCCAGGGTGGAAGTGTTAAAGGGCATAACGCCGCGAGTAGCGTTCAGTGAAAGTGCAGCCCACCTCTCGACACCCTAAGCCACCCACACCAATGTTGCTTCCTCGGCACCAATATGCGGTAGCCACTATAGGGAGCCCATTTAGTGGGTGGCAAGTCATCACCTGCCTCAAACATTTTGACGTGAGGCAAAATTGGCAGGTGCCGTTTTCTCATTCCATAAACCAAACATCAATCCATCATAAGTTCACCACAATAGCCCAGATTTATTTTTAACCTTTGTGTACAAAATAGTTTATAATATGCCATACCATGCCTTGTGATAGTTGTAGTTAATTTTCTACTCAAAAGGGCCTCTTGGTGTTAGCTTAGACCCCACCAATGCCTCTTAAATGTCCGGGCTAGACCCGAGAATTTAAATAAATAACTGTTCGCACCGCAACGCCCACAATTGATAGAGTTGTTAAAAATCACTGAGAATTTTAGCAACTCTATCAGGATGGAGTTCGGTGTGGATAAGTGTGCGGTCATGCATGTGCGAGGAGGGAAAGTTACAAATTCCACGAATTTGCAACTTTCCAAGACTATGACTCTCAGGTCTCTCTCCGAGTCCTAAACCTACAGGTATCTTGGTATGTCAGAGTCGTTGGGTATTTCAGTAGGGGATGTTAAGCGGACGGTGAAGGAACGCTTCTTCTGCCGTCTGACAAAAGTACTCAACAGTCTTTTGTCGGGTGGCAACAAGGTGCGCGCCTTCAACGGCTGGGTGATGCCCTTACTGATATATTCCTTTGGCATACTAAGATGGACTCAGAGCGAGCTGGACGCCCTGGATAGAAAGGTCAGTCAACTGCTTACCTCGCATCGCATGCTGCACCCGCGCTCGTCTGTTATGAGACTGTACATTCCGCGGAACCTCGTGAAGGCTGAGAAGGACAAACTCAGCAAGTACCTTGACTTGGCTCACGAGGTAACCGCCATGTGGAATGTTAACTCGACAAGCATTGTCCCGATAGTCGTTTCGGCGAACGGCCTTATAGCGAAGAGCCTCGACCAACACCTCGAGAGGCTCTCGCTAGACGGTTGAATTAAGGGTCAGATTCAGAAGGCAGTACTCCTTGACACGGCACGTATTGTCAGGAGGTTCCTCACTCTGCAGCCATAACCACCGGTAGCTTGGGTCCTGCCCCGCTGCCGGTGGTACTCTAGGTTTAAGGTTCTTTTTATAATATTTTTGTAATTTATTTTTGTATGAATATTGTAGAAAAACTTAAATCTAAGAAAAAATAATAAATGAGTGAATAATAATAAGTTCAAGTGGAACCCGCTATATGTGCTAGTCTTTGGCTAATATCAATGAGTATGTAACGCTACGCTAAAATGACACATCTGTCATTACCTCCTTTTCTGTTTTCCTCTCGGGCAGTGTGTACTTGATTTGTATTCCTCGCTCCCACGCTTCGTGACTCTTTTGAGAGCTTAGAGTATAGAATAAAAGCTTTTAGTCTATACTCTAAGTTTGAGAGTAACGAAATTCTAGCTCTGTGGAAAAAACTGTGTTGATGACGCAAACAAAATCGACATGCAGTCAATCATGGACCTAATAAAAAAGGAGTTTTTTTTTTTAATACCATGCAGTAAAATAAAAATAAAATAGTATGAAGTGAAATATCTAGAAAAAAAATAACAAAGCATGTCTGTGATTAAAGTAAATAACTATATTTGTATTTAGAAGATAACTTACTGCGAATAGTTTGATAAAATTCTATCTAAAATGTATTTATGTATTTATCACAGAGTTGATTTTTCTCTAATCTGTGGTATTTTTCATAACCGCATACAAACTCTTTGTTAGTAGGTACATGGGTAATACTGAATTTGTATAATGCGGGTAAATTAGTAATTTTTATATTTATACTTCAATTCTGTGCTATGGGTACTTATACTAGAACTGTAACAGGTCCAATTCTGTACATTAAAGAATCTTTGAATTTTTTTTGCGGACTGTCTATAATCGATATGAAGCCAAAACTGTATTTTTTTTTAATTTTTGTCTGTCTGTCTGTCCGTCAGTAGATACATACATATGCGAGACGTGATCCAGACGCTACGGCTATAATAATACATCGTCGGCAACGAGGAAATAGCCACTCATACTCTGTAGGTACTATAAGAAAGAGCAGCGAAGGGGGAATAGATATGGGGACAGGATGAATAGATGAAGGTGAAAAGAGGTAGCTAGGTGCACCAGCACCTGGCTTCATTTACCGGTTCATCGATTCATCCTTTGCCTTTATCTTTTTCCCTCTTCTTTTTCTCTTCTTTTGGACTGGGATAAGGCGTAAAACTAATTAAACCCGCGCGAAGCCGGGGCGGGTACAAAGTTAACTGAATCGGGTTCTATGGTTATCATCATAAAACACTAGTGCAGTAATGTAAAAGCAGTGTGATAAGAGCCACTTAACGAGCAACTGTGATGAATTATATGATATTTTGTGTCGCAATACCTAATATATGAAGCTTTAGATACTGTACCGATTTTGATAAATTAATCGCGTGCTTGAGCGCTTCGTCTAATGTCTTCTTTTGTTGCGTCAAGTTGAATATAAAGTCAGGGTGCAGCCAGAACTTTCCCAATCTCTCAGCCATTACATCCAATACTTTTGTTATGTTCGGCAAGTACTGCTTCTGAAGATCGTTGTAACTATTTAAGCCCACTCCAAGTGAGGTTGCTGAAATAACCATTGTGAATAATTATAATACACGTTCTAGTATAGTTTCAACGTGTGCAAAGTTGATCGCCGAGAGTATAATGATGAATGCACACGCGTTTTATAAGACTTTTTTCAGCACACTTGTGAGGAAAAAACAGACTTGTATTATTATTGACTCTTGTGAAAAATGACGCGCAGATTCCTTTTTTTACTCGCCGTACCTACCTATACCAAAGAGTATATAATTTACTACGTAAACTTATATCACAGATTACTGAATATGTATACTCCAAAGACTACTAGGGGTTAACAGAACGAAAAAATGTATATAAAACTGCGCAATCCATAGCTTGATGACAGACATTATTAATAATTTATTTTAAATTATAATAGTCATGATAAGCCTCAGTTATTAAAAAAAATAGTATGCCATTTTTTGGTAATTTTTGCGAAATAGCAATTTTAAATAAAACCATATGTATTGAAAGAAAGTTTTTATTTTTTTGAGACTGGGAACATAGGAGGGATCAGATTCAGTGTGCATTTTGTGCACAGTAGATACAGGTCTGTGATTTTGTGCAGTCGCCGCCATTTTGTTTTTAATGGTGTTTAATGTTATATACTCTTTGGCGCCATAGATTTAGGTCCATACAGTGATACAGTGCCTACGTTGCCGCTGATTTACAAAATAGTTTGATAAATTCAGTAGCTCATCCAAGCACAGGTTTTGACCTGTTTGGGTGGCTAAGTCATCACACCAAAATATTATGTTTTCAACATGCCAGTCTAAGACGCATGCATGGCATATATAATTATATACATTGGTATACATTGGTTTGGTTACACTGTAACCAAATTATGGTCTAATGCTATCTTATAGAAAAAGTTTTTGGTCAAAGTATATTTTTTAGACATTTTTTTATTATTATTTATGACTCGTTAATATTTTTAATAAATTAAATAAAATCTCAATTTTTAACTTCATATCACGTGACCCGTAATTGCCTACTTGACATCACTTGTATGTGCATTTCAGTGTCAATTTCATGTGATTTGAATGTCATAGTCAACATAGCGGCTTTTCTCAGCTCTGTCTCATAAACGTTACCTACAGATGGCTTTAAAATAAATGGTGGTACCGGACTCGAGATCACCGCCCGCGCACGGGGCAAAATACTAGTACCTTATTATAAAATTGATACCAAAAAGGGTTTGGGCAAAAGTGGTGTCGTTTTCGAAATTACTGCCCATTAATGAAACTAGTACTATTTAAAAGAACCACTAATAGTGAGCAGAATTTGTTCAAGCAGTTCCTATCTAAACCATATCGGGCTGAGTTATTAGACTCCAAACATCACAAAAATAATGTCAGGTTTTCCATTGTCTTTCAAATAACTCATCTAAATAATGATATTAAATGAACATTTTCGTAAATATAGTGTAGTTATACCTGCTTACAGTTAATAGACCGCTCCTAAGCCTCCGAAGCCAACCACCCATGCTGTCTCCTACTGCGCTGACCGCCTAGGGGATGCAGTTCCGAGCCTTGCCATATCCTGCGATGTTCAATTTGCCGGCTGCGGTTTGCAGCCGGGTTGGGTTAGGTAGGTCGTAAACTTAGTTTCTTCTCTTTGCACTTCCAGCTGGGAGCAGCAGTTGTGGTGGTGGACCATGAACGCACCAATGTCTTGAACCTTGAGGTCTCTTGCTATGGTGGCGTTCCTTATATAGTGCGGGGCGGCTGCGATTATCCTCGCACGGCACTTCATCGTCGCCTCAGCTCAAGGCGGCGGGTTTCGGCTAGCAACGCGTACCACACTGGGACCGCATATTTAAGGTCTTGTATTGCGTCGCCTTGGCCTTCAATGGTCATTTATATTTTATGGCCGGGCGTATCAGAGCTCTGACTACCATGGTCCTGTTTATTACTCCCTTGACGTGTGGTGCCATTGTTGGTTGCCTGTCAATGATGACCCCCAGGTATTTGAATGTCTTCGACCATATAAATGGCTGAACTTTTAGCGTCCAGGCTGTCTCGGCTATTAATAAGTCGTCGTCGCCAAAAGCGCTTAAGTCTTCTGAACGTACACCGCCAGTTTCCACTTCGTGATCAATGGTGGCAGCTCGTCCAGGATCCAGTATCTTGGTGACAGCATGGTGTATTTTGAATGGAAGCCCTCAGGTACGCGGCGTCTTCCGCGTACAAGGCAAGTGTTGCTATTTCTGCCGTGGGTATATCATCCGTGTAGGCAGCGTAACATACTAGAGACATACAGATACCCTGTGGCACGCCCACCTCTATCGGATACCTTTCGGACAGCACTACTTCCACCTTCAACTGGAATCGTTTCTCCTTCAGAATGGCGTGGAGCAAGTTTCTAGATATCTCTCTTTCTATTAGTTTGGCCCGCTGTGCCAAATACTCCTTCTTGTGGAGGTTTACAACCATGTGGTGAGAGTGTTCTGCTTGAAATCCAAATCTAGTCTTGGCGTTAGATGCGACGTTAGGTGTTTGAGCAGCAGCCTCTCAAACAATTTGTATATGCTTGGCAAAAGTTCTATGGGCCCTGCAGCTTTCCGGCTTCACTGCATTATGTTCTTCTTCTTTCCCGGCTTTGGAAGCATAATTACGTATACCGCAGCTTCCATGAATGTGGGAAATGCCCACAGTGTAGCGTCTGGCCACTGCTGCTACTGCCTTACATGGTAATTGGCGCAGTGCTGCATTTCCGATATTATCTGCACCCTGGGTGCCCTTCTTTGGCTTGAGCTGTCTGGTGGCATGATGAACTTAGGTGTGATGACAATAGGGCTGTATTGCGTTATTGGCTGTACCAGGCATCTACACCTGACACGTTGTTCGTCGTCTTCTGGATTGGGCTTGAACTGTTGTGTCAGGAATTTCACGAAAATTCGTGCTTAGTCTCCTGCCCTGTATTTGGGACTGTTGTACTTGTCCACCTGACTGGCCCCGGATTGTAACGAATCTGTTGGCCTAAGCGATCCAGGCTGTTCCAGTCGTCTGATGCATCACTTATCGATCCTTCCATTCCTGGGAATTGTGGTCTTCGATTGCTATTTTAACCTCTTCATGTAGCTTGCTCAGTTTCCTCGTCAGCATCGAATCTCTGGAATGTTGCCACTGCTTCTTAGGCTCTCTCGTCTTTGAGGAGGTACTTTAGTTTAGCAGGGATGGGTTTGTGGACATCCGGGCCTTGGACTTCGGTTGATGCTTCTCTAGGGGCAGTTTACAGGCAACTCGTCAGTTGGGTCTCAAATGCCTCGACACCTTCGCCTCCGAAGCATATTTGGGTTAATTCAATCATATCGCCTAATTCGTATACCTACACTAAAGTCGGTAAACCGAACTGGCAAGTCTCGACCTATTGTATTGCTTCTGCTTACATTGTATTATACTTCGCGGTGTGAGAGCCAGATGAACGTAACTACCAAAAACTCAAAAATAGTTTTTTTTTCATAAATGGGTCTTAAATGTAGTCCTGTACGATGTGGCAAAACTACGTAACTGTACAGTCAATATTTCACTGATTCAATTATAACGTAATGGTAAAAAAAAATTTTTTATCGAACTAGAAGAACGTAACTTGAATACCGCTAAAAAAGTTGTGAATTAGTTGATAATAGGTAATGCAAAAAGAACGTATCTAAGCAAAAGTCTTTATTTGAATTCTATACTATTGCTGGGTTAAAGATTTTAAGAGAGCCGTAACAACGTATAAGCTTATACGTCATTCTGGCTGGATTTATATTTGGCTTTATGATCTAATTGTATGCTAATTATGCTTACTTTATGTTTACTTCTTTCATCAAACCCTCCATGTAAGTAGAAAAGTCAATTATTATTTGCATATTATTTACTTAGATGACTTATGACGCGGCGAGTCTACTTTTATTTTATTAGATATTTGATCACCACCTCTTTTGATGTCAAACGACGACGTGGCCCAATATGGAGCACGCTTGCCTAGAAGAAACCAATTCACTCGTGACTTGAAGATGCTCCTAATATAACCATCAACTCCGTGTAAACTAGTATTGTAGTTTGTAAGTCCAATGGACTTAGAGCAAAACTAGCTTCTACGTGCTATCAATTGATATTTGATTACTAATTCAATACGTATAGTAATCTGAGTGGACACCTGAAATACATAATACTAACCCCCGAAAAAATATTTACCTACATGACATTCTGATAATATCCATGTCACAATAGTACGTTCAAACTGTAGTATCTTGGCTTCGATATGACTTAGATTGAAACGATCTTTTTTAAATACTATTAGGGGGTGTATTAATACGAATTAACCATATTCATCTGAATGGGCGCCTAAAATACACAACACCAACCACCAAACAAAACATTTACCTAGATGATACTCTGATAAAATCCATGTCTCAATAGTACGTTCAAACTGTAATATCTTGGCTTCGATGTTACTTAGAGCAAAACTATTTTTCTAAACGCTATCAGGTGATGTATAACTACGAAATAATCATGGTTTCGAGAAGGAGCAGGAGCAAAAACGACGCCAACCTTCGAACAAAATTACCCAGACCCCAGATAACACCTACTTTCGCCACTTTAAAAGTAGAGTTCATGCAAACTAAAAACTTTGATTTGACTGGTCACTTTAAAGCTTCCTTGTTTGCTTACCTAAGATATCACAAAATGGCAATTGCGCGTTTTTGAAATTATTTAAAATTAAAATAAAAAAACGAAAATAATGAGACTTCACGACAGTAATTGCGGGAAATAATATTTTTTGCATATATTTATGACGATTCTTATCTTATCAGTTTAAGGCCCGATTTCACCAAACTAGAATAACTTTTATTCCAGGTATAACTTTCCGAGAACAGCCGAGTTACGCGAATATAGCCCTTATATCACCAATTTTGTGAAGGAATAAGACTTATTCCTTGGATACAATCATAATGGCGTCTTTTTTGCGTAATTTCATTTGTCAATTAGCTGTATCCAGGAGTAAGGAATAGCCGTATACTTGGAATAAACGTTGGTGAAATCGGGCCTTAAACTATTTTTGAAAATGAGATTAATACCCTATTACAGTAAAGTAGCCATAAGTGTTTTTTTTAAATAAATAAATAAATAGATACTCTTTGTTAGTAAAATACTGAATCTGTATTATCCGGTTAAATTAAGACAACCTTATGGAATTTTGGGAGGGCTTTTACATTTTGGCGAGCTCAGTACGGCGCGCAATCAGTACTAATCATATTCACATGCGTTTGATGGATTAACGTAGACCATCATTGGTTTGTCAGGAAATATGGCCAATGGAAGACTATTAGGCCTTGGACTTATATCCGAGGATTAGTGCCATCGCAGTCTTTAATAATAAGGTTTTAAATCTGGCTGTACAGCTTAATTAAGCGATGTTGTAGAAACGCAATCATCTGTATTTCTGGACCAACATAATGGTCTCCGGAATATTACGAATAAAAAGTTTGGTCTGGTTTACTCAATCTCCAAGAACTGATGCAATTTATATTGTTGGAGTCATTTCAGGTTCAAATTAATATATATCCAGGCCATTTAAAGAATACGGGGTAGTTTGAGCCTAAATCACGTTGAGTGTTCCAAGTTTTCCCAGTTTGTTTGTAGTATGTATTGTGGTAGAAAAACCTTACTTTAATATTCTCAGCGTTTCTGCCATGAGATAACACGATTTAAAAAGATCACGATTTTCTGCCTGATGGTGCTGAATACTGTTGAGCTACGATCATACTCTATGTAGGTATATAATAAAGCTGATTAGTCTATTGAGCCGTTACAAACATACCGCTGCAGATAGATCATGTGTTTTTAAAAACATCATAGGCCGGATCTCGTGGAGAGAGTCGCCCTGCGCTGATGGATTGTAATATTAATAATCCTTACACTGGCTGAGCATTTCATGTAATAATACTCACTTGCTTGAATATTATTATATATGTATTAGCTCTGATATTAATTAATGTAATGTGAATAGTCTTAAGGAGGCTGTGTATTACATCTGGTAAAATATCGCTTGCAGCGCAAGTTGCGCAGTTATTTTACTAGTATAAATATATAGAGAGTGAGTAGCCTTGCGCATATTTGTTCACTACGTTTATAATATTACTTAGAAATGATTCAAATCACGGTAAAGATCCCGTAAGTAATATTATAAACGTAGCCTTGCGCATGCTGTATTTCATCTGGTAATATTTGCTTGCGCAGCAAATTTTTATTATTAATATGAATTCCAAACGTCGGTCCAGAGTCCGCAATCTTATTCATCAGAATTCCATGGCAAATAGTACGAAAAGTACACAATGTACACTATGGAGAGAGCTATGCTCGGTGTTTCCTTGCGAGATAAGCTCCGGAATGAGGAGATCCGCAGGAGAACTAAAGTGGCCGATATAGATCTTAGAATTAGCAAGTTGTAATGGCAATGGGCAGGCCACATCGCTCGGTGGACCAACGACCTAGTGAAAGCCGCGGGGAGCCGATAGATGCAGGAGGCGAGCAGCCGCTCTGGGGGAGGCCTATGTTCAGCAGTGGATGTCTCCAGGCTGTTGATGATGATAATGATGATGGGTATACACCCAGCGAAGCAAAGGATGCCAATACATATTACTGATCTGTGATGCCAATGACAAACCACATCGCTCGTAGCCGCGACGCGACGTTGGCCCGGCCAGATGGAGACGAGGGTGCGACAGAGACAACAACGTACACAGTTGATAGAAAGAAAGAGAGGCAAAGAGTACGATTATCTCATACTGTTTATATGTTTTGAACCACGGTACAGGGGTATAATTTAATATTTTTTTAATTGCTTGAAAGCTAAAAATCAAAAATCTGTTCTAACATTATGGAAGCCGGGATGTATTTAGTGGAGTACAATTTAGTTTGGAGACTAACGTTACACAGAATTTGCAAATAAAAGCGCTCAAATCGGGTCTCTGTGTGTTTTGCCAAAACGAACACCAGGAGTATGATGATTACTAAATAAATAAGTACCTAAATTACTTAAAATTTGCTGTTTCATTATCAAAGAAGATGAAATGAAGGATATTTTGCATATAATGGCAAGTATAGACTTTAAAGCTATGCATCAAATATTGACGACGATAAACTTGCAACTACGCATAATTTTGTAAAAACCCCCTTGAATTAGTAGCCTCTAGGCTAAGCTGTGTTATTGTAATCATTTTCAGTAAAATTATTATACCAGTAATGATTATGACGATAATGTTAATATATATTCATAATTAAAAAATTACAAGTCAACATACAAGTACAAGCGTGCCGTACCAATCCGAACTAACCCGCCGGGAAGAAACAATGTCAAAGATGTAAATGCATCACACTCGTTCCGTTCCGCGTTCCTGCCTCAACAAAATATACCAGCGTTCCTGACATTACGTGGATTTGCAATTTGAATGGGACTGGGATTAGGTGTAAAGTGTGAAACGAGAATCTAATATTTTTGGAATAGGTTCTACCTAATCTCAAAAAATACTTATTCCCTGGAACGAATCCAATAAATATACCTCACCTCTAATTATAATAATTACAGTTAAACATCTTCAGCCAAAAGCCAAATAGAGTCAAATTTATAATCGTCAAGAGACAAAGCTGTACACGACTCGTCACGATTTCTCAACAAGTTAAATAGTTAATGAAATTGTTGAACTTACTACATATTGTTTCCAAATTGTTCAACAACAACAAATAGTGTTGATCAAACGGTTTCCCTATTTCGACAGCAAATTGATCAACCAATCTCTGAGCTTGCGTGTTGAATACTGTAATAAAACCGTCTAGCACCTGTTGGTTGAACGCAGGATTCAACAGTTTCCGCGTCTTATTCCATGTTGCCACTGCAAGTTTAAATTATTTTTGGTTAGTATTATGTTCACGGAAAACTTCTGGCATTGGTGCATTGCAATTATCTTCTATTAGCACGTTTATAGGGCCAATTTTAATGGTTTCAGTTGACAGATCTAAAACTTCTAAACCTGGTTGCTGTTCTTGTCAAATACATGGCTATGTTAAAGATGGATATATTTTTATTAAGTTAAGAACTGTCAACTAATACGTTTATAATATTATTTACGGGATCTTTACCGTGATTTGAACAGTGAGTGTGTATTGTCGTGAGCTACGATCGAGTTTGAATGCCAATGGTACCCGTAGTAAAGGCTGAAAAAGAGGGTAGACCGTTTTGTCTGCTCCTAATTTTATTCCGAACTTTTTTATCATCCACCCGCATCTTCAGTCTAACCGTGAACATAACATGGTGCATGTAATTGTGCCGAAATATCGGGAACTCAGAAATGATTCAAATCACGGTAAAGATCCCGTAAGTAATATTATAAACGTAGTAAACAACCGTGAAAGTTTAAAACAGTGTCAACTAATAGCCTTTAAAATTGGGCCTTCTGTCTCCTTGGCTAAAAACAACATCGGCAAAGATAAAAAAAAATATGGGTACTTATGTATATATTCGGCATCGGAAATATCGACAACTTGAAACAAATAAATTACACGTTAAATATCCGGTTAAGATGGAACGATTCACTAGCGCGGCAAATTTAAATTTTCTTGCGTTTTTTTGGCAATAATAGCTTAGTTACTCAACGTGATTACATGAAAACTAATTTTGCGCAAATAAATATAATGTATCAATAAATTACAATTAAAATTATCACCTACATATCATTTGGTTTAGCGACAAATGGCAATAGACTGAAAAACTAAGACGTTTATTGCCATTTGTCGCTAAAGTATAATAAATATCTAGGAGATACTTCTAATCGTATTTTTGTTGTTACATTCTATTTTTTAACGTTAAATCAGTTTTAATGTAACCACTTTAGTAATTAATCTATTATTGGCAAAAAATAGCAAGAAAAATTGAATTTGCCACGCTAGTGAAACGTTCCACCTTATAAACAATATTTTAGTAGTGTTAGAGAACTTTTTTTTTTATTGATTGATATGCTTGCGTTTGACCACTATTTCACCTGATGGGAAGTGACGATGCGGTCTAGGATGTAAGACGCTAGAAGATACCTGTTCACTCTCGATTTGAAGATCCCAAGGTTGTAGTTCTCGGGAAACACAGAACATGGAAGTTTAAAATGTTATCTTACTAAACATTCAAAACACAGCTAAACAAACGAAAGACGAAATGATATAATACTAGCTGACCCGCCCCGACTTCGCGCGTGTTGATTAATTTTACGCCTTATCTCGGTCTAAAGGAAGAGAGAAGGAAGAGGGAAAAGACAAGGGAAAATTATGAATGGATGAAACGGTGAAAGAAACCTCCTTTCACCTTCATCTATTCCCCCATTCCCCATTCCATTCCTCCATTTTCCTTATCTATTCCCATCTCCCTTCTCTCTACAGGATAGGAGTGGCTTTGGACCTAATACTGAAGGATGGATGTCTGTCATTTCTGAAAAATAAAAAATAAATATAAATATAGTTGACCCACCCTGGCTTCGCACGGGTTTATTAGTTTTAAGCCTTATCTCAGTCCTTACCTTATCTAAAGGAAGAGGGAAGGAAGAGGGAAGGGAGGGAGGAGAGGAAGGGAGGCGGAGGGGCCTTTCCCTTATCTTTTTCCCCTTCCTTCTTTCTTTCCCATAGTACAGGATTAGATCTAACACTGAAGGTTGGATGTTTGTAATTTCTGATCCACAAAACCGATGACCTTGAAATGTTTACGGAACAATAATCAAAGAACCCCCTTTCTATCAGAAAAAGAATGAATGAAATCGGACCACATTTTAACTTTCATCCCCTCTCCCGCGGGAACCGTGCTGAATTTCGGGATAAAAGTATCAGGTGCTCCAGCCCACTACCGGTAGGTAGCGTACCCAACATGCTGGCCGCATTGCCACGCTGAATTGTAATGCTGATGCGTTGGGCCAAATAAGTGCCAGCATTTTGGTCACGCGTCGCATCGACCAGGCGCTCTGATAGACTTTGGAAAACGCGATGAGCTCCTGGTCCCCACGGACCCAGGGTCTCAGGCCATCGCGGCTATTATACAGTCCATAAGTGTTCTTTGTAGTAGGTAGTGTAGCTAGTTTAGTTTAGTTTAGCTTATTTTAGTTTAGTTTAGTTTAGTTTTTATTATTGTAGTAGTTAGCTTGAGTAATAAAGGCAATTTGCCAGTTAAAAAAAAAGTAAAGTATCATAGAGCCTACCTTGGAGTATGAAGTCAAATCATGCCAAGTTTCATTTAAATCTATTCAGTAGTTTTGGCGTGATGCTCAGCCAAGATACAGACAGACAGACAGACAAACAGGCAGACAGACAAAAATGAAAAATAATATATTTTTGGCTTCAGCATCGATAATAGGGAGCCCTCCAAAAATTTTTTCATAATATCTTCAATGTACAGAATCGGACCTGTTACAGTTTTATTATATCTAGATAGTGGAAATAATTTAAAACAGTCAATTCGGAACAATTCCGTTTTGTGGTGTGGTGGTTGAGCCCATTGCCATTTCAACTTGCCAATTCTAAGAGCTATATCAGTCATTTTAGTTCTCCTGCGGAACTCCTCATTCCGGAGCTTATCTCGCAGGGAAACAACGAGCATAGCTCGCTCCATAGCTCGTTGCACGACTTTGAGTTTACTTATGAGGTCAACAGTAAGAGACCATGTCCAGTTCCATAAGTCAACACTGGGAACACACTGATTGAAAACCTTCGTTTTCAGGCTCTGCAGTATTTTGGACGAAAGACAGTTCGAAACTTTTCGGACGCTGCCAAGCCGAGTTGGATTCTCCATGCGATCTCTTTGTCGAAATTTACCTACCTTATTGGACAGTCTGTCAGTAGACATATTTGACAACTTCGAGAGTATCGTTCCCAACAATTACCGGTATAGGTGGAACATGATCATTAAACATAATTTTCATCTTTTCCGTATTCATCTTAAGACCAACCTGCTGGGGACTACTAAAATCGTTGAGCATGGTGCTAAAGTCTTCGAACGTCTCCGCCATTATGACTATATCATCGGCGAAACGAAGTGATGTAGTCGCCATTTATACTGATGCCAGATCCTTCCTACTCCAAAAAACGTCCTCATATGCGTTTGTGAACAGTTTCGGAGAAATGACGTTTCCCTGTCTCACGCCTCTTTGCAATGGGATTTGTTCCGTGCTCTGGTCCTGAAGTCGGACTGACATGGTGGCTTTGCTGTACAAACACTTCAATCAGGTATAGGTTTGCGACTTCAACACTTCGATTTACCCACAGAGCATTAAAAAAAAAGACGCTTCGCACCTAGATAGAGACGCCCTGTTGACATTTGACACAAACAATCGACTATGGTGGTTCTACGAGCAATGTGGCCTGCCCATTGCCATTTCAACTTGCTAATTCTAAGAGCTATAACGGTCACTTTAGTTCTCGTGCAGATCTCTTCATTTCGGGTTTTATCTTGCAGGGAAACACCGAGCATAGGTCTCTCCATAGCTCTTTGCGCGACTTTGAGCTTACTAATGAGGCCAACAGTAAGAGACCACGTTTCAGTTCCTTAGGTCATCACTGGCAATACACACTGATTGAAAATCTTTATTTTCAAGCTCTGCGGTATTTTGGACGAAAATATAGGTTGAAACTTCCCGAACGCTGCCCAGTTGAATTGGATTCTTCGTGCGACCTCATTGTCGAAGTTGGACCTAACTAAGAAATACTGCGTAATGAGATATTAGAAAATTGTCAGTTCATCTTGTCTAAGGCGTTCCTTTCCGTGCCACACACACCCACGATCAGGCGTATGTTGCTGGATTTGGCAAAAGAAGGGCGTCTCTATCGGGGGGTGAAGTGTATTTTTTTCTTGCTCTGTGGATATACCTATAATCAATTTGGTATCACTGTAAGGACTGCAGCACCGCCCAAGTCTCGACTGAATGGAAGGCTTTCTTATAGTTCACAAACGCTAGGCATAACGGCTGGTTTTACTCTTTGGTCTTCTGTTGCTCAAGCCTTTTCGGAAACCGGCTTGTTCAGGAGGCTGGAATTCAGCAAACCTGCGTGCGAGATGATTTTTAATGACTCTCGGAAGCAGCTTATACACATGACTCAAAAGCAAGATGGGCCTATAATTCTTCAATAAGGTGTTAACACCGTTTTTGAAAAAGAGCACCACAACGCTCTTGTGCCACGCCTCTGGCATTGTATCCTCAAGGATGACAGAATTAAATTACTTCTATGGACAGTTGTCCATAGAAGTTCTCAATCTCTCTCAGAATATCAGGCTTGGTTGAAATGACACTACCATTTTAGGTCTTCAGTTTCGACATTTGGCTTTGCCCAATAGACGAATCCTTTGCGAACACTTTAGAGCCTTTGTTCCGCTCAATTGCAGCCTCTTTTTTTTTTTTTTTTTTGAACGGGCTAATGCTGTTGGTCTCTACCGACCTTTACAGCGTCACCGGGCGGGATCAATTGCAGCCTCAATACGTGAAGTACTAAGAGCACGCAAATCGTGTCGCATGGAACTCCAGATTTGTCTATTGAGTTCACCGTAGGCTGACATTATATCAAATGAAGACTGTAGTTTCATTTCACTTCGGTCTGCCATTAATTATACGTACATTTATGGTAGATACATACATTTATTTAATAAGTATATACTTATTATAATAGTTTTCCGCAAAATTTCTAGTGTTGCCCTACCAGCGTTCTTGTCCTCTGTACATAGTACCGCTGCGCTTTTTGCCAAAATAGTTAAGCCTTCTATAGGCGGAGTTACGGTGCTATGCCTTGATGAGGCTATTAACGCTTGGAACATGGCCTGTCCAGGTGAGGATTTTCCCAAAAGCCCCCGTTCGCAGAGACAATGGGACGAGCCCTTGTGTAGGATCATACAATCATCTCTATTACATGATAGTAACATCCCTGATAGAGCTCGCCTCCTTGCCACTAGCGAACGTGAGTCAGGTTACTGGCTACATGCTGTTCCTTCGTCCAATATTGGAACACTTTTGGATAATTCAAGTTTTTCTATTGCAGTGGGCCTACGTCTGGGCATCTCCAGGACAGAACCGCATCTCTGTCACTGCGGGGGTGAGGTGGACCATTTGGGCCACCATGGCCTATCTTGCCGCCGCAGTGCGGGACGTCTGTCGCGCCATGCCGCTTTAAATGACGTCATTCGTCGGGCCCTTGCCACCGTCAACGTGCCGGCTATCTTAGAGCCGAACGGTATTTCACGTGACGATGGTAAGAGTCCTGACGGCATGACGTTAATTCCGTGGTGTAGTGGAAGGCTGCTAGTGTATGATACTACCTGCGTTGACACACTGGCGCCTTCCCACATCGACAACTCAGCTCAGGCGGCATGCGCAGCGGCAGAAGCTGTAGAAAACCTTAAACGGAGGAAATATGAATCCCTAGGTGAGGGTTACATATTTGTTCCGTTTGGGGTTGAGACAATGGGTCCCTGGGGCCCACAGGCACGACTTCTGGTCAGGGAGCTGTCCAGACGTTTAGTCGAGCTGACGCGTGACCAGAGGGCTGGCACATAACTCGGCCAACGAATTAGCCTGGCAATTCAACAAGGGAATGTCGCCAGCTTTTTGGGCACGCTACCCGCAGAGAGTGACCTAAATTCTGTTTTATTTATAACTTTTTATTACTCACTTATTTTGTTTTATTAGGCTTTGTAATACTTAATTTAAAAAAAATAATGTCCTCTTGAGTTAGGGAGGCTAGGGTAGAGGCTGGCGGGGGTAAATGCACAAAACACCCTATGCATGATGTCAGTGCAGGCCTTTATCGCCCTTATGTAGAATAAGAATGTCCTCTTTTTTGGAGTGTTCTTGAACAAGACAGATTTGCCCTATTTTGTACTATCGAACAGAAAATAGTTTTCGTAGTCAAGTCAAATAATTTGTTGCAAATGCCTAGGCAACTTTAGAACTTTATTATAAACTAGCTGCTGCCCGCGGCGTTGCCACGCGTGGACTACATTACCTATAGTAATAGTTATAGGTACTTAGCCCCGATGCAGACCGGCCACCGTCCACAACCACCGATGGCTGCCACGCACCACCGCAACTTACATTCGGTAAAAATATGCCTTACACCTAGGTTAGGTTTGTCCAGACATATGGTAACTTTATGGTACTTTCGCAGCAGTAACGTTTACGCGCGACAGCCACCGGTATTTGGAAGGTGCCACAGCTTATGCTGTGCAGTCTCATGCTTCTGAATAGGTTACGTGTGTCAGTGTAGTCTTTGTTCTGCATAGTAGTAGTAGTAGTAGTAGTAGTAGTAGTAGTATATTTCCTACCTGCATTGCATAGGAATGAAAAAATGGCTTTATTTTTAAATCCACAAGCCAGAACCTTTTAATTCAAAAGATTTAATAAAAATTTAAATTATGTAAGCTTTAATATATTATCTTTTGGTACGTATATATTAACTCCTAAAACGCCATACAAGTCATACAACCTGTAAAGGCATAAATAGAAAAACTATAAAATAGATAGGTAGCAAAGAAGGTTACGTTCTCAATTACTTATTGTACCTAACTACCTCGAGTAGCGGTTATAATTATTACTCTTTGGTCATATCCTACACAGAGATTTTTTTCTTTTATCTGTGCCTCCAGATAAACCAGATAGGTGACATAAAGTTATCGTCAGTGTCCAAAAATAACCTCACCATCTCACCATGAAGCGGCCATGTTGTTTATAATTCAGATTCGTTTCGTAAAGAAAACCTAATAATTATGACCAAAAAAATTAATGAAATTTCAATTTTAATATATCCTATTTTAAGCGCCGGTTATTTCTAAGCATATTAGTGAAACCTGCATGAAAATCAGTTCAGTATTTACGGAGTTCAGTCATAACAAACAAACAACGACACATCACTGTCCCTAGATGGCGCTTATACAAATAAAATTTCATAATGTATGGAAAAAGGTCAAAAAGCCGCGGGCCTGCATCGCGCAAGCGATATTTTTTGAACAATAGAACCTATGGGATAAATTACATTGGCTATAATTATGTGTGTGTTCCAAAGCATACCAGAATTTCACATTTATTATATGTAGGGAAAATATATAGGTATAGAGATAGATAGATAGATAGAGAACTCCTTATTGTTTCTCCAATAAAATAAACCAACAGGAATACAATAAATCTTACGAACTAGTGTAACAATGGGCGGTCTGATCGTTGACAGCGATCTCTTCCAGACAACCTTTGGATGGACAAAGAGAGATAGAGAGATAATAAATGGCGGTGCAAAACCATTTAATAGATAAAGTAAATACAGATAAATAAATTAAAAACAAAAGATTATAAAAAAGAAAGTTTATACCTAACATGGTACCTAATAAATATACCTACATCCTAATACGTATATACGTTATAATATAATAAACTAATACATAATTTAAAAAAAAGGATGTATTAGTAACAGTAAATAATATATAGCAGCAATTACAATGAAAGATAATATTTATGCACCATACTTTTAAATATGGTCAGAGACTTAGTATGTCCACAGATTATATAATATACTAATACAGATACCTCATCCCATAGAAAGGATTAATTTGGGCTATTTTACGAATTATTTTATTTCTGCATAACGCAAGATTAGCGAACGACATCTATAGCGTATTGGCGAGGTATTGGGCCAAACGAATACACTGGCCACTAACTAGTAACGCTCACGACACGATCACTAGACTTTTTTACATTCGGGCTATTTTTTCTTTGTTCCTGATTTGACCCCATGGCATGTCTAATTTCTGTGAGAAGAGCATTCCATAGACGAACAGCTTTCACCGTGAAGGACTTATCGTTGAACTGGGAGGTATGGATGGGGGGCATGAGCTCGAGTGTTTTGGAAGAACGCAGGGACAAGGAATTGGTCTGGTGTAAAAACTTGAAGCGTTTGTTGAGATACGGAGGTGTGGACGGGATAAACAGAACAGTATGGAAGAGAGATAGAGCATGAGCATTCCGGCGAGATCGAATGGGTAACTAGTTCAGCTTTTTGCGAAATTCACGTGATCATATTTGCGTAGTCCATATTTTATATGAATCTAATACAGAAATTTTGTAGGCGTTCAAGCTTATTAAGCTGTTCCTCGGTTAAATCTGAATATGCGGCGTCTGCATAGTCAAGAATAGGTATACCTATACTAAAACGGTTCCTAGCACTTATTTGTACGTTATTTAAATAATTATTAATTCTATAAAACACATAAAATGTTAAGTTTGCTTGCCTTCAATGTAATAAATATATTAGTTTAAGCTTCCACTGTACTGTTTTATAATAGCAATAAACATAACAATTATATTCTATTCTTATTCGGGACAGAAGTAATTTTCTGTTTAAATTTATAAGTATAGGTTAACGGTCACATTATAAGTTAGAGTTAATAAGTTCTCTCCAATCCTGTTAACTTAATTTAAAAGAGAAGGTTTATTTTATGATATTGTTTTTAAATAGTTTTACATATTTACCATCTGCAGTAATTAATCCATTACCAAGGTATGGTTTCATGAAGTTGTAAATAGTAGGTTTTTGTAGACTACTGTTCGATATCAATAAACAATTTTCTGGGTCTGTAACACCTGCAACATTAAAAATAATTTATTTTTACCTTCAATATACATTATGATAAAACTGTAACTGGGCTAAATCTGTGGACAGCATATTGTTTAATAGTTTTGACCTTAGAGTATAGACTAACTATACTATAAGTTCTGACTGCATCACAGCCTTGGCCTTTTCCCCCTGGCTTTTCTTGTCTTTGACAGCATAACGCGACGTCATTTTGTTTTGGCCGTAAGTTAGGCCGCGCCTTTCGCCGCTTTCGGAATAACAATAAATAATCTTCTGGGTCTGTAATACCTAGAATATTCAAAATAATTTATTTTTGCCTTCAATATAATAAAACTACTTTTACTACTTTTTTACTACTTTTTATTATAATAAAACTGTGAGTGGGCTAAATCTGTGGACAGAATACTTTTTTGATAATTTTGACTGCATTCCACTTCTTTACACTTAGATGCGTCCAAACTACTTGTATGGACGACCCAACAGTGTAAGCTCACGCCTTCCAATATGTTGACGCCTCAACCGACCACCTCTTTCATTCAACATCATTACCAGAACCTGGACCACCTTCGGAGCTGGCTCCCCCAGCCCAGCTCACCAGGCATAGATAGCGATTCCACCAGCGCTATCATGTCATCACATGAGAGACAGCCAGAGCTTCTTCACCCATTCAAGTCTGTCTGCCTGTATCCTGGCTTCCTTCGCCCCCCTAATAATTGAAAAATTTTCCTAATCTTTTTCCCTCGCGTTTTCCTCTGGTCAAGTAGCCTTGTAATAAAATTATTATATAAAATAAATAAATAAAAAGCAGTAGGTACCGAGTCAAGTTTGCGGGAACGCGAAGTTGTTTTGATTAAAACACAGCTTTCATCAAAAGCATATACCTAATTATTCAAAAGAAGTTAGTCCGAACAAAGGAAGATGCTCTAGACTACTGACTTAATCTAAAAACATAATCACGAACAATGCCAGTATAGCCAGTACAATCCATGCAGGTGGTCCGGCGTCCTGTTATACTATGTTAGCAGTTTCGCTCGAAGCGGTCGTTATCCGGCGGCCAGGCAACCGCTTATCTACCTTCTAAAAATTTTGTTTATTGGGGAATGTCCAAACCATTTTTATGTAAGTTTTTCAAAATGTAGAGTTATCTAAGAAACAAATTGAATTGTTTTCGTTATATGCCATGGCCACCATATACCAGTTTGTACCCGCCAATGCTTGGAAAGTTAAGCGCCTCGCGCCGCACTTATACGCGGTGCGAAGCAGCAGTGCCGTGGCCGCTGCGCAATGGCCAATGCGCCTCGCCTCAGTTGATAAGTTTTGGGCTAAATAACTTCAGTAAAGTATTGGATTTATAATATGGTATATAATATATTATCATTCCAGGATTACCAGGCATAAAACATTATCAATTTAATATAATTATCTATATTTGCTTGATGAATCCACACAGAATTACGCAGCATGCGAGCGAAATATTTTGGATTATAAGCGTAAAAGCGGTGTAATAATATCCACTTTACGACCAAGTGTGATAAAAAATGTACTTACAGTATATTTTGTGGGGTCCTAAGCTCGCAGTGATCAATCCACCCTTTTGTAAACATTCCTTACCAACATCTTTTATAGATTTATACATTCCTGAAAACAATAAGCTGATATATTATATCGGCTATGAAAAATAAAAAAACAGACTGCTACATTTTGCCCCAGAACACATTGTGGTGCAGTAACCTAGTAGGCCCACGGCCTCTAAGTTGGTATACCGTAACTAAAGGAGTAAAAAAATAAAAAATTTAATAATTAAAAAATCAAACAAAAATTAAAAATTGTGTACTTTCACTACCATTCCAGATTGACATCATCATCATCCATCCTTTTAGTTACGAACATTTGTGATAATCTATAAAACAGTAACACGCCCAATTACACGCCTGCTATTAAATAAGTAAAATAAATCACTCAGTAATAAGCTTTTCAAGTTTCTCGAGGGAGCAACGCCTGCCGCCTTTTTTTTTTATATAACTAAATAGGCCCGTATTTGACCACAGTCTCACCTGATGGAAAGTGACGACGAGATCTACGATGGTACATGCTTGCCTAGAAGATTATCCGATGTCTATCCGGCCAAAAACCGCTCCATACGCCTAGTACCTATCTCAGTAAAACACCTACCTTCAGTTCAGTTCAGTTCAGTTCAGTTCAGTTCAGTTCAGTTCAGTTCAGTTCAGTTCAGTTCAGTTCAGTTCAGTTCAGTTCAGTTCAGTTCAGTTCAGTTCAGTTCAGTTTAGTTTAGTTTAGTTTAGTTTAGTATAGGACACCAGCCCATAGACTCACAAAATCAGAAAAATCAGTTTACATTAAAGGTGCTCAAATGTATAACCAGAATATATAACAAATGCTACTTCTGACAATTATTTAAAAACAAGCTTAAAATGTTGTTGATCGGTAAGGCTTACTACTCGGTCAATGAGTTTTTTATCGAAAAAGAATTTACTGTATAGTATTTGTATATTTACATAGATATAATATGTATAATAATTATTGTATCTTAATATGTTTCTGAGTAGTAAATTATTTTTTACCAATAAATTCTGTATTAATATAAGAATGATATATGTCTGCAGATATTCATATTCCTTTTAAAAAAAATACTGTAAATCCTGAAACTAACTTTAAACCTAAACCTTACTGGACTATTGACCTATCTAGGGCAGTGGCCTCACGAAGATTAGCATTATCTCAATTTAGAAGCAATCCAATTCCCGATAACTTAGATAAACTTAACGACAAAATAAGAGAAGCCCAAAAATTAATTCGCCAAGCAAGGAGTAATAATTGGTTTAATGTTTGCTCGTCTGTTAATGAAAGAACTTCTTCTTCGGAGATGTGGAAGCGTATGAGATGGGTCAAAGGTTACAGATCTAACCAATATCATATCAGTGAGACTCAGGCCTCAAACTTACTAGCCTCTCTTGCTCCTGACTTTGTAATCCCATGCCCACCGAGTTTTGTTAGTTTTAAGTCTCAAATAGATATTGAAATCTCCATGCAGGAGCTAGATGCGTGTATCAAATCCAAGGATACATCTCCTGGATGTGACGGTGTCTCCTATTCTATGATTAAATACCTGCCAGTTAACGGAAAATGTGTACTCCTATCTATTTATAATCGATGCTTGCAATCTGGTTTTGTACCTACGCAATGGAGGGAGGTAGGTATACTGCCCATTCATAAACCAGGGCGAGACCCAGACGATGTTTCTTCCTTACGACCAATCTCGTTACTATCTTGTTTATGCAAAACATTTCATTCTATTTTAAATAAGAGATTAGAATGGTATTTAGAACACAATAATATGTTTTCCCCCCCTGTTCACCCCAACCCTCTCGTAGTCCAAGCATCAAGTTACTCTACAGACATGACAGACCCGCCACCCCGTCGTCGCCGCCCAAGACACGTCTTGAGCGATCCGGATGATCCTATAGCAGCCGTTGTGTCGGCTGCGCTAGGATCACCGGATCAGTCTAGCCCTCCTGGCTCAGGTACCGCTTTCGGCACCGGTATAGGTTACCAGCGTAACACAATCGAGGTCGACGTACCCCCGTAGGTTAGCTAGAACGGTCGCGACTTTCCATAGGGTCCACTCTTCCAGTGGACGTAGCCTTCTCGATCCTCTTATCCCGGCAACGGCCCAAGCCGAGGCTCGCACCCCAGGGGTGCCCTTGTGCTAGTTGTCTCCCACTTTTAACGGTTGGGCGCCTTAAGCGCCTGCCCTCCTGCCCGGTGACGCTGTAAAGGTCGGTAGAGACCAACAGCATTAGCCCGTTCAAAAAAAAAAAAAAAAAAGCTAGCGATCACTCCACTGCTGGCAGCGAGACCGACCACATCTCAAGAAGAATATAGAAGCTTGCCTCCGCCCTGAAGAACTCCCGCTGGCCAGATTCCTAGTTTCAAATTCAAACTCTTTCTCTTCCTCGACCAATCCCAGCCGGGAAGAGCCGTAACCCCGGGTCGGTGCCGAGTCCGACCGCCCGCCATAGTCTACAGTCCTACGATCGAAGAAATAGTTGGTTGGACTCCTGGCCCGGGGCGCTCCGGTTTATTGGTCCATCGCAGCCGAATATCGTCGGGGAAGAAAAGAAGCCTCAAGAAATGCCAGGAACACGGTCGGCCAGCCCGTCACGCGGAGTCAAGCGGGGTCAGCAGTGGCTGTCTCGACGGAGGAGACGTCCTCCAGCGACGCCACCCTGCGCACAGGGGGCTCCAGCACGACGCATCGTGCAACACCAGCCGCGGCGCACCGCGCGGCGCCGGCCAGAGCCGCGCCCGCGACCGCGCCTACCGCCGTGGCCCACACCGCTCCGTCGCCCGGTGCAGTGGTGCACACATCGCACCATCGCCATGCCCGACGCACGCCGTCGCGGTGTCCGCCGCCACCGCGGCGGCCCACGCCGAGGTACCTGCCACCTCATTCGCCGCGCCGCAGCAACGTGCTTATGTCACGCCACCGCCTGCGCTCGCCGCCCACCTCGCCGCGAACGCAACGCTGCAGCCGCCATACACCATGGCACCACCAGAGGATGCGCCGTACACCACGACGCATTACGCCGCATCGAGCCAACCGATGCGCGACGTCGCACCGAACAACGTCGTGACTCCCGTCGCCGCAGCGACGCCCGCCTTCGTCACGACGCCCGCGACACTCACCGCGCCGACGCCACATGCAACGTCGACGCCGAACAACACCGCGGTCCCGAGAAGAGCCAAGACCGCATCGCATAGAAGCACCCACTCCGTGCGCTCGCTACGTTTAGCGCGCGCCAAAGAAGAACACATCCGCTTGCAAGTTGAACTCGCCGCCGCCCGTATAGCCACTATAGAAGCCGAAGAGTGTGAAGATGAACAGATCGACGCGCGCACTGAAGCCACGGAACGCGAAGCCACACAACGAGTCGACACGTGGCTGGACCTCAATGAAACTCACTTCTTGGCACTACCTGAAGAACCACACGTTGCCGCCCCGGGGGCCAGAGCCGTGCCTCCGGCCGCCACACACCATCGCCAGTACCAGCCGCCGAGTTTCTACGAACCAGAGACCACCCACGCGCCGCTCCGCAACAGCGACGTCGCCCTGCCGCAGCAACCGAAGATTGACCTAGCCGACTTAGCAGCCGCCCTCACGATGGCCAACTCGCAGCCGCGCCCATGTATGCCACGATTTTATACCGAACTTCCAGTCTTCAATGGGGCGCATCAAGATTGGCTGGCATTCAGGGCTGCATACATAGAGACTGCCGGTTTCTTCAGCGACGTCGAGAACACAGCGCGCCTACGACGCAACCTGCGCGGAAGAGCGCGCGAATCCGTGGACAACCTGCTCATCAACTGCGCGCACCCCCAGAGAATTATGGAGTCTCTGGAAACCCGCTTCGGACGCCCAGACACCATTGCTACAACAGAACTGGAGCGACTTCGGCAGCTTCCCCGGCCAATCGACTCGCCGAGGGAAATATGCATCTTCGCGAACAAAATCTCCAACAGCGTAGCGGCGCTCCAAGCACTCGACAACGTACACTACCTCTTCAACCCAGAAGCGATCAAGATGCTGTCAGAAAAGCTGCCTTCTTCACTGCGCCCAAGATGGTTCGAGTTCGCCGCCACCCAGCCTCAAGGGGAACCTGACCTCCCGAAGTTCGCCCGCTTCCTTGAACGCGAAGCAAAGTACCACAGCCCGTTCGCGCAACCGGAAGATGTCGCCACACCGAGCTACGAGAATGAGCAACGCCGACCGCCGCCGCCACAAGAGAGGCACGCCGCACAAGAACACCCGACTGCCAAGTGTCCGGTGTGCCAAGCGAGCGGTCACGTGATCACCGTGTGCGACGAATTTAGAAGCGCCGAGGTCGACGAGCGCTGGGACATAGCAAAGAAAGCTCGCCTATGCTTTCGCTGCCTGCGACTCCGTACAAAAAACCACACGTGCAAAACAAAGAAGTGCGAAGTCGACGGATGTGTATATACACATCATCAGCTGCTGCATCACATGAAGAGGACAGAACAGCCGTCAGCAAAGACAGAATCAGTCGCGTCAACGTGGACAAAGAAGATGGGACACGCCTATTTGAAGATAGTGCCGGTCACAGTTTCCGGACCGGCGGGAGAAACGGACACATGGGCGCTCTTAGATGACGGATCCACCGTCACCCTGATAGACTCGGCGATCGCAGACGAGGTCGGCGCGAAAGGACCGGTTGACCCACTAGCTATAGAAGCGATCGCCGACACAAAGCTGAGGTTATCGCGGTCTCGCAGGGTCTCCTTCACCATACAGGGGCGGACTCGCGAGCGCCACCGCATCCAGCTGAGAACGATAGAACAATTGAAGCTCTCGCCGCAGAAAGTCACAGAAGAGGACCTGAAGTCGTGCGATCACCTCCAGGACCTGCACGACCAATTGAAGACTGACTGCGCGACGCCGAGGCTTCTCATCGGCCAGGATAACTGGCACCTACTCCTCGCGGAGAAAACACGAAGAGGAAGACGGAACCACCCGGTTGCCTCGCTAACTCCACTCGGCTGGGTATTACACGGGGCGCACGCGCGCTCACAGGAACAGCGCGTCAATCTCACCGTGAACAAGACGCCAAGGAGCGATCCCGACCACCGAGCTTTGGAGACCCAGAAGAAGAAGAAGAACAGGACTTCAACCAAGAAGAAGACCAACAGCGACCCTGCTCCAGCCGCCAAGCACAGGGACCAGATCGAAGCCCCCATCAAGACAGACCGCGCTGAAGCTCACGTCGAACCCCCGCCCGAAATCACAAGCGGACGTAATGGGAAGCCGCATGGCCGCAGCCGTCACCGAAGAACACGACAAGCCCGAAGCCATCATCCCAACCAGCTTCGCCTTCGACGGGTCAGCACGCGTGCCGACGCCCGGCACACTGACGAACAACGACACGATGGGGCGCAACCAGGGGCGCGCCCTCCAGCGCCTAGCCGACGTCTTCCGGAGCAGGTGGCTCCGGTACCTGCCCGACCTGCTGCACCGGCGGGAGCCCCTCAGCCGAGGGCCTGCCATCAACGTCAGAGATGTCACCCTCATAGCCGACAACACACTGCCCCGCGACACATGGCCACGCGGGGTAGTGATCGCCACATACCCTGGGACAGACGGCATCACCAGAGCAGTCAACGTGACGACACAGGGCAGCGTACTACGAAGACCCATCGAGCTGATCATCTCTACGAGCCCGGCCGCCCTCCTACCAGGATGCAACGTCGCGGCGGGCGTTGCACGGCGGGAGGATGTTCCGGACGGCCGGATCACGATCACATAGTTTAGTTCATTCATGTCGTTTATCTTCTTTACACCCTTTTATAGTTTTAAGATTGCTCCTTTTCATTTGCTCTGTAACTTGTAATTGTATTGTCTTGTGTATGTAATCAATGTAAATAAATGATTCTGGCGGCGGGAGTTTTATTCAGGGCAAAAGAGGCTGCAAAATAGATAGGTAATAGGAGCGGGAAAGGGAAAAATAGGTAAATCTAGGTCCGAAATCAAAGTTAGGTAGACTAAAAAATAGTATAAGCATGTCCCTTTCCCGCATCCGAACCTCTCGCTCAGCGCCCCGTCTCGTTTTCGCGAACTGTTGCCATCTCCCTCTAACAGGGCCGATATTTACTCGGCTAGGCGGCGCTTACTCGCCGCCTTGATAGACCACGGGGAGATGGCATAAATATAGAGAGGCGAGGCGCTAGCGATCACTCCACTGCTGGCAGCGAGACCGACCACATCTCAAGAAGAATATAGAAGCTTGCCTCCGCCCTGAAGAACTCCCGCTGGCCAGATTCCTAGTTTCATAACAAACTCTTACTCTTC
Source organism: Ennomos quercinarius (assembly GCA_910589525.2). Classification (NCBI taxonomy): domain Eukaryota; kingdom Metazoa; phylum Arthropoda; class Insecta; order Lepidoptera; family Geometridae; genus Ennomos; species Ennomos quercinarius. The sequence continues at coordinate 8,728,747 of OU342510.1, forward strand.
CTCGACCAATCCCAGCCGAAAGACCCGTAACCCCGGGTCGGTGCCGAGTCCGACCGCCCGCCATAGTCTACAGTCCTACGATCGAAGAAATAGTTGGTTGGACTCCTGGCCCGGGGCGCTCCGGTTTACTGTGCCACAATGACCAAAGAGTAATATTAGTACCAACCGCTACTCTAAGAAAATCAAAACAATTTATAGGTTTCCTATTTATATTTTTACAGGTTGTTTAGCATTCTAGAAGTTAAATAGATACATATACCAACAAATATTAAATAGTGTGAAAGAAGATGTTTTTTTTTTATTTTGGCTTTAGACGACATTTGTATTTGCCAATGATACGAAATATTTTATTTAAAAAATGTTTTAAAAGGGTACTTAGATGTAGGTAAGTATAATTATACATTAGGGTAAGATCCTCGAATTAGCAACATGGCCGTGTAACGTTCGGTTGGAGCTCTTTGAAGAAAATCTGACGATGGTGGTTGTGAATTTTGATTTTTTTACCAAAACCTGTGTATTTTTGAATTTCAATGTTTAATAAGGGTGGATTATTATTCCTTAAGTGTTCGTAAACGTGCACGAGTGTTGGCAAATGGTTCCACTTTTTTATAGCCATCCATTTTCGTTTTCTCTTCAACGGCTTTTTAGAGTAAAATAAGAGTAAGAGCTTCAGTAAAATATCCACCATTTTACTGATGGCATTTTGACTGACAAAATAGGACTTTGACATGACATAACCATACAAATTTTTACTCACTTGACATTGGCAGAATGAGGAGTTTTATTTAAAAAAATGAAATGGTGTTTTATGTATGACCCAATAGATGGCGCCAGTTGTGGTTTTACCAAAATCTGTCACTGTCACTGTTTCCAGCATAGACCACAGGTTATAGGAAATGTGTCACGATACTGACTGACAACTCTAAACTGTTTCGTTTATTCTATTTTCGTTGCGCGATAGCTCGGCTTAATTTTGGATCATAATATTAACGTTTATCTGTCTCGCAGTTCTGCTGTACTTCAATTTACTTAAGAAGAATGCACCACAGACTACTTAGAAGATACTACAGACAATGTACTCATGGTCCACTCAACTGAATTTGACATTTCTTTGTAGGTACTCTAAGCATTTTCTTATGTTTGAACTACTCTATGGTTTGAAAGGTTTAAACTATGTACTTACAGCGCCATGTAGAAAAGAAGCGGAACCAGCGTTTTTTTTTTAAATAAAAAGCCTCATTATTGCTTAAAAGCGATAGAAAGCCATTAACGAAGAAGTGGTAGTTCTGTGACACATGGTTAGTGGCAAAATTGTGCCGTATTTGGCAGAAAAAGTAGTCTATATAAGAAAAAACCGTTTGGTTTTGATTTCTTCTTCTTCTTTCACGTAGGTAAATGAGTTTTAATAGTTAAAATATTTTAGGTCTGTGGGCTTTTCAATGAACTAAACAAACTGAGCGGTTATATTCTCTTTAGGACAAACCACAGGTTAGAGCAATAAATTATGAAAGACAAACAGACGGACAAGAAAGTGATTTTACATATAAGGGTTCCTTTATTTTAAAACTGTTACGGAACCCTAAAAATGGAACATTCTTTGCAAAAGCGAATCTGATTAGAGCTTTGTACACATGTTATTTTCTCACTCCCACCACTATGTTAAAAGTGCAGTGGGAATGAAACAACCTGAAAAATAGCGGACTTAATATAAATGTCGACTCTTTTTACAGTGGCGTACGTAAGTACTTGTGATTTCTAATTAGTATTAACAAAATTAATTATGTACGCATCGTGTAGGTAAATGCAATAAATACACCAGCTGTAAAGTATGTATTTTATAAACTTATTATTGACACTGGCTAAATACTCAATTCGAATCGACCCAAACTTTAGAAGGTAAAAAAAATTATGCGGTGAATGCACAGAGTAAATTGTTATTTTCTCTAATCTGTGGGTGAATGCAACTAAGATACTCTTTGGTTTTGAAACGAAAACCGCGCGGATATGAAAAGCTGACCAAAACAGTGATTGTTTTGTATTTTTCTAAACTGCCTAAATAATAGATTAGCTACCTATTATTTAGGTAGGTATACTTAGTACCTAAACAAAATTTACTGGAACCTCTTATGAAGATTTGAACGTTTTTTATGGTGAAAACACAAGAACAGGTGTTCTTGTGTTTAAGTGAAAATGACAAGGAAAAGATCGACCGTATCATTGGTATGTAGGTATACCATATTATAGAACTTTTATTAGTTAGATGCCTAGACCTATCGTATATTTAAAAAAACTAACGTCTAAGTATAACGTAGGTCTAAGTAGATAAATATTTAATTAAATATTGTACCTATGATTTGCAGTTTCTAATCCACTATTTTATCAATGTGTAGGTGATCTGATGACACGTGAAAAGCCATACTTACCTACTACCCAAAAAACATTTTTACACGTGTGCTACCTAATCTGCTAATACTTGCTGAGCTCCGAAAAGATTTAGTGGATTTTGTTGTTTGGTATATAGAAAATGCATGAACTAAGTTATTATTAGACTACCTAAACGTAGAAATAACACAATACAAGCGTGCGAAGCCGCGGGCAAAAGCTAGTATTAAAATAAAGTAAGTAAATAAGACGAGGGTAAATTAAAATGTTTTTAGTGTGAATAAGTCCTGTGTAAACAAACAAGTATATATAATTATGTATGTCTAGTTTTCTAGTGGTATATCATACTTTTAGTAATAATACCTACTGAATAGTGGATGAGGTTTGTAATTGACACAAAAACCCCTACTTTCAAACCTAAAGTACCTAAGTTTCTTGTTCTGCAGTATAGAATTAAAATCGGCTTTTATCAAAGAGATATATGTACTACGAACTAGAGAAGCTATTCAAAGCACAAATAGTTGTCATTTTTTGTATAATTAAACTAAAATCTGCTACAGTGCTTTACGAGATTAAATCGTCTAACCAACGATCCCAACACGCAGCGCTAGTGCCATGGCACATTTGGATCATAATTTTTACTGCTATTCACTGCTGCACGTGCAGTCGCTTTGAGAGCTGAGCATCGTATTAGCGAGAAGATGCTCATTAGCATATTTGCAGTGGTTGACAATGCAAGTTAGAGATGTCCTGTCTGGTGTATACATAGAAGTCTTTGGCTTTTATTTGATGGATTAAAGTGTCAATTGAAAATCTCTTTCAGAAAGAGAAATGAGAGCATGTGTCTGCCGACAAACTGCTCAGCGGTTTGGCAGAATAATGCATATTTAAATTAAGATGAGTTCTGTAAAATAAAAACATAAAAAAAACTTGGAGTTCAACACATAGTCCGATTTCATTCATTAAATTTTTGTTAGAAAGGAAATACTTTTTAAATTGGCACGTAAATATTTCAAGGTCACCGGGTAGTAGTTCAGAAATTGCAGACATCACAGTTTTCAGTGTTTGATCTTCGGCTCAAGCACTAAACTCAATCTCGATGGCCCTAGAAGTCACCTTCTGCTCAGTACAACAATCTTTACTATTAATTAGTATAGTATAGGTTACTTACTGACACGACCCCCTAGTAATTTATGGGCATGTCCTACAATAGGAAGCTTGCCAGACAGTTCAGGAGGATCTGAAGCGGCCTGTTTCTTGGACCACAACCTCCATAGCACGCCCAAACAACACAGAGCAACTAATTGGTAAAACATAATTTGTAATTCAGTTAGGTACGCGCACCATCAAACTGAACAAATTTGATTAGAACTTCGTTTATATATAGGATCCAACTAATTTATGTGGAGTATGCTGCCAGTAATAAGCGGCGGATGTGCGCGACAATAGAGCCACATTATTACCTACTTTGTGCCCATTGTCGTAGAGGCTATGGGCAGTTGGGGCGCTGAAGCCAAGAGTTTGGTTGCGAATTAGGGATATTTGGGATAAAGGTGGTGACTCTCGTTCTTGGTACAAAGGTTGGCCATTGCCACCCAGCGTGGTACCAGTATACCTGATGGGCACCTTTGAACCGCGGATAGTGAGTGGCGGGTAACTGAAATAATAATAACATTGTTTTTAATTGTAATTTATCATCATAATCATCAGCAGCCTGACATCCATTACGGAACATAGGCCTCCCCCAGAGAGCGCCACTTTGAGTGGCTGCTTGCCTCCTGCATCCAACGGCGCCTTGCGGTTTTCACCAGCTCGTCGGTCCACAGAGTGGGGGCCGGCCTACACCGCGTCTTCCGGTTCGTGGTCGCCACTCGAGAACCTTTGTTCCCCATCGGTGGTCAGTTGTACGAGCGATGTGGCCTGCCCATTGCCATTTCAACTTGCTAATTCTAAGAGCTATATCGGTCACTTTAGTTCTCCTGCAGATCTCCTCGTTTCGGACCTTAATAATTGTAATCAGTTTTGACGTTTTATATCAATAATGCATGTACTTACTATTTTACAATGTGTTTACGTGATATTATAAGGGTACATAAAATTTAAACACAAAAAGTATTTAGTTATTCGTAGGTAAATGATGTTATTTTTACGCGACTACGGCAAAGTAACAAGGATGGTGAACGTAACGAAAAAATGTTAGGTCTGTGTGGGGAACAAAGTGAGCGAAAGCCCAGAACAGATGAAAGTCTCTGCTTCAACTCGCCTTATTTGCTTTCGTCTGTCCGGATGTACTTGCGTATATGTCACATTTTTCAACGAATAAATAAATAATAAATAAATGCTTATTATTTCCTTGCAAAAAAGGTCTACAAAAGTATCAAGTTCTTATACACTAATCCAATTATTACAATAATATTTACTACATTATTGTAAACCTGTGCTGCAAGGACTGGTGCCTGATGTAGGCATAAACAGCCTGTATCACAGGTCACCAGGCCTCACCTCCACGGATCCAGCTTATAATAACTATTATTATTACAATAGGTATTACCTATCCTAGATCTTACTTACCTACCGTAGATCATGATAATAAAGTTTTACTTTTACATATTATTACATGTTTAACTACCGTCAGTAACCAATGGTGCTTAAATGATTTTACAAAGTGGAGTTTGATGAATCAATCAAGACTATAATGCTTATGAGTAGTTAATTCAAGGCGATTACTAGATTACTAGATTTTATATTATTTGGTGTTATTTAGCAGTGTTAAAAACTATATTCGAAAAAACAAAAATAAGTTATTTTATTTTTTATCAATAGTTTAAATACCTACTTTTAGGAGGTCCCATAGGAAAACAGGTATTGTCTATACAAATAATACCGTGGGACGTGTAGAATGTTAGAATTTAGAATACAAATAAAATTAATGGATATAATTACCAATTATTAATATTTATATCAATACCAAATATAGTCGTTTGTTGCCAATTAGCATACTTATAGTTATATCTGTTCAAATTGTCAGCCCGGCTTTGCTCCATAAACGGCTGAATAGATACATAGATATGATTGAATTTACCAGGAAATAAACAACAGATAAATAAATGTGTGTAAAACAGACTGCAAACATGCTGGTGAAGCGCTATCGGTTAATATTAATTATAACATAATGATTTCAAAAGTTCATCTCCATTCTTTTAAATTCACCCGCTTTCCGCCGGTCGATGATATGAGCCTGTAGCGCTGCATGAGCCAATGGTGTCCGAGGACATCCCAGGAAATCCGCTAGATGGCGTCAGTTGTCTTGACGGCGATATGACACTTTTTCGATCGTCAACCGCCGCTGCACGAGTTCCTCGAATTTATGAATTATTTCTTCATGTGAACTCCTTATTATTTGCGCAAACCTAATTTCCAATTGGAACTGTGATTACTGTGACTGTGAGGTGTCGTGCGACCTTCGCTGGAGAAATCTCTCGCCAGCCTGCACCTGGACTGGATTGGCTGCTGCTGTTCCCTCAGGAGGACCTAAGGACTGTATAAGGGCATCTGAGGTGAGTGCAGTCCTCGAGCTTGTTATTATCGGCCGGCATTTGTATTCCATATTCGCAGTTTTCATTTGGATAGGTACATATTTACGCTTTAAAAATAAGTAGTAATCCTACACCCCTGGAAGGGCTATTTACACGCCCCTTCATAGTATTGGTCCTTTCGAGTCACGGATAGTTCCGCGAACTTTTTCAAAGTTTTTACGTAACGTTTGGTAAAAATCTGTAAATTAATTCACGCTTTTTACGCCACCATTTTATGCCCGAGATTGATCTGCTTATTAGCAACTGTTCAATTCTCGTGGAGGTTCAATTAATTGTAAAACTGATTGCTAACGTATTAATTGGTTATGTCATATTAGTTATTCAATTTAATTGTTACTACATAAATAGTCCATCAGTACCTATTGTAGGGTATTTTTCGCTTCATCAAGTATTTCGCCTTGTAATTTGTTTACACGCTACCCACATTTTCTGTTTAATCGTAATTTATTTTTGCCAATATGACGGAAAAATCGACATCAGATCAAGATGTTATGTTAGTTCTGTTGAATCAAAAAAAGGAACGCATATATCAACGCATAAATCGATTGTATAACTCGTCAAAAAATATCTCTTCTTTTGACTCACGTTCAAAGGAAACGTTCATGGCTGAGTCTGAGACGATAGATGATTTGCGGGATAAGTTTGAGGTTTGTATAGATGAAATAAATAGAATAACGCTTACATTGAAACCTACCGCTATCCCTGATTACGCTAGCCTTGATTCTTTCGAGGATTTGTACTCGCGAGTAAAACACACTCGAGTGAAATTGACTGCTGACTCCAAGGAGCGTTTGCATGAGGCGAGTAACTCGACTAAATCTGTAGTGAAATTGCAGCCTTTGGTGATTCCCAGTTTTGACGGTCACCCCGAAAACTGGAATTTATTCTATCAGTCATTTAAAGCTAATATTCACTCGAATGCCCAATTGTCTGATTCGCAATGTGTGCAATATCTCTTATCTAAATTAACAGGTGATGCACTTAAATTCACCGCTGGTATTGTTCCGACTGGTGAAACTTACCTTATTTTGTGGGATAGTTTAGTAAAGAAATATCAAGATAAGCGCGCCTTGGGTACATTTTATTTAAATAATATACTCGACTTGAAGAATTGCTCGCACAATGCAAACAACCTCGACTTATTTATCAGTACCTATTCCGCTTCTTTGTCGGCTCTCAAACAGCTGGCGATACCTGATCTGACTGACTTTGTTTTTTTGCAATGCGCCCTTAGAAAAATGGATGCACAAACTATCCAAGCATTTGAACTTTCTGTACGAAATATTGAAATACCTACTTCGCAACAGCTGATTGCCTTTGTGCAGGATCAAGCTAAAATACTGGAACGTTCTAACACGCGAAATAATTACTCGAATAAAACGCCCGCTAATACACAGACCCGTAATCGCAACGCGCGGGAGCAGCATACCTACAAGTCGTTCGTAGCGAGCGAGCCTACGGAGGAAACGCCCGGGCGAGGTAAACAATCTGTTCTAGCGCCTGCACCCGCGCAGCCTGCTTGTGCGCTCGCTGCATCTTCGACCGCAGCGCAGCAATGTGTTTTATGTGGAAGTACTGATCACACGCGGTTATATAACTGCATACAATTTAAAAAGCTTGATGCACGTAGTAGGTATCAATTCGTCAAATCGAAGCATGGATGTGTCAACTGTGTTAGTACAATGCACAACCTTTCGAATTGCAACTCGTCGTCTGTTTGTGAGTTATGCAAAAAGCGACATCACACGCTCCTGCATTTTAATAATAACAATGTTAATGATAAGAAAAATAATACGCATTCACATTCCGCCTTGGTAAACAATAACTTGCACTTGTTGCCTGCCCCCGCTCCCGCGACCGCGCCCGCCCCCTCGGGTGCCTGCGCGCTCTCCGCTCCGACTGTTTCCGAGCCTTTATTTAATGCAGAAGCCACTCCGCAATATCAGCCTTATACTTCTGATCATAAGGGCTATATTAGCATGACAGCAGCATCACAAAATATTGCAAGCGCTAATTTACTGCACTGTAATCAGAATACCGCATTGCATACCACCGAAGTGAAATCAAAGGCAACGATTCTGCTTTCTACCGCTCAGGTGTACGCGCGGCCTAAGGGTGGTTCCGGGAATAAGTCTATAGTGAGGTGCCTCATTGATAACGGCAGTCAGAATAATTTAATTACAACTGATTGCTGCCGTACATTAAACCTTCCGATAACGCCTTTGAGCAATTCTTTTGTCAAAGGTGTCGGCTCCGCCTCCCGTCCTATTATAGGATTTGTTTATCTCGACATTGAGTCACGCATTTATCCTGAACAAAAGTATTCCATTCACGCTTTAGTTGTCGAATGCATAACAGATAAATTACCGACGCAGTTCATCGAGTGGGAAAGTGACTTAAATTTCCATGATATTCCCCTCGCTGATTTAAATTGGAACATTCCGGGAAGTATCGATTTATTGTTAGGTGCTCAGCTCTTCCCATACATCTACTTAGGAAACAGGGTCGAATGTGGGCCGCGAGCCCCACCTGCATTATCGACGACATTTGGGTACGTCCTAATGGGCGATTTTCCACGCAAAGACGTGATACCTACCGTCGCTTCTTTCACGGCTTTAGCTCTCAATGACTTAGTTCAAAAATTTTGGGAACTTGAGGAAGTGCCGACGAAACGATTGCTATCACCGGAGGAGACAGAGTGTGAAAATATTTTCACGTCGACTGTGACCCGTGATGCCGTAGGCCGCTATACCGTTGCACTGCCATTTTGTAAGGACCCCGTGGAACTTGGCAATTCATACACCGCTGCTTATCGCCGCTTAATGACGCTCGAGCGTAAGCTTCGTCAAATGCCAAGTTTACGCGAGAATTACAATAAGGTGATACAAGACTATGTTGATAACGGGTACCTCACTCCTGTTGACAAGTCAGAGCTTACTACTGATGGTTATTACATAGCCCATAGTGCTGTGGTGAGGCCAGACAAGCCGATGCCGCGAATCGTGCTAGACGCTAGTGCCAAAACCCATACTGGGCTGTCGCTAAACGATGTATTGCACATCGGCCCCAATTTACAAACGGATTTGTTTCTACTGCTATTAGATTTCCGATTGTTTCCGATCGCTATGAACGCTGATATAAAACAACATTATTTACGTATTGGTGTGCCGGTAGAACAGCGTAAATATCTACGTATTCTATTCCGCTTCAATGAATCTGAAGAAGTACGCACTTATGCTTTCAATAGACAACCATTCGGTCTGAAATCTAGCCCTTACGTAGCTATGCGCACCGTGCGACAGTTAGCTTCAGATATGGGTCAAGTCTACCCAGAAGCAGCGCAAGTGGCTGAGACTTCTTTTTATATGGACGATTTGGTCCATTCAGTTCCCGACGAGATAGCTGCCGTACAGCTTGCACATGATCTGATAAAGATGTTCAAAGAAGGTGACTTCGAACTGGTGAAGTGGTTGAGCAACTCGCCAGCTCTGCTTAACAGTCTTCCAGACTCACACCACAAGTCGCTTGAATTTGACGTTGGCAATGCTGCTTCGAAGGTATTAGGCCTCTCTTGGGAACCATGTGGAGACAATTTCTTCTTCACTTCCACTGCGATAACTGAGAAGTGCACGAAGAGAAATATACTCTCGGTAGTTGCGCGTTTGTTTGACGTGCTCGGTCTGGTCGCCCCTGTGGTCCTCTATGCCAAGCTACTCATTAAGGAGTTGTGGCTGAGTAAGAGTGACTGGGACGATCCTGCACCTGAGCACATACGCACCCGATTTACCGCTCTAGCACAAGAGTTCCACCTGCTTGATACTCTGCGGATTCCGCGACATGTAGGTGTTCAAGCAGGTTGTGACCTGCGTCTTGTTGCATTTTGTGATGCGAGTATGAATGGTCTGGGTTGCGTCATCTACGCCCATTGTACTTTTCCTGCCGGCATTCAAACTCGCCTTCTCTGCGCAAAGTCAAAGGTCTCGCCGACAAAAATTACAACGCTTGCTCGCCTCGAATTATGCGCCGCTTTGCTAATGTCAAAATTAGTGAAGACTGTACGCGACACTTACGCAGCGCGTATTCCCATTGCTGAGATATACGCGTTTTCTGATTCTACGATCGCATTATCGTGGATTCATTCTTCGCCACACCGTTGGTCCATTTTCGTAAGTAACCGCGTCGCACAATGCCAAGAGAACTTGGCCGCTGAACATTTTTACCACGTGGCTGGAGCCATAAATCCCAGTGATGGACTTTCTCGTGGGATGCTCCCATCGCAGCTCCTATCTCACGACCTGTGGTGGAACGGCCCACCGTGGATACGCTCTGCTCCAGAGGAGTGGCCGATAAAACCATTCTCTCCCGCCAACTGCAATGATCTGCCAGAGCACAAAGCAAGCGTCATGACTGTTACTTCGCATACAGATCTACCGCTATTATGTGCGCTGGCGCAACGAATCTCTTCGTGGGACAAGTTGCTTCGCATCATTGCATATGTACTAAAATTAGCTATACCTAGCGCCAACCGCGAACCACGCTCCGTATCAGGAATGGCAGCAGCAGAGATAGCTCTCTTGCAGGCAGTCCAAGCTGTACATTTCGCGGATGACATAAAGCTGATCAAAGCGGGAAAGTTGCCCGCTAAAAAGCTACGAAGTCTGGCTGTCTTTCTGGATAAAGATGGAATTCTGCGTATCGGTGGAACTCTCTGGGTCACAGCTACCTTTCGAGTCTAAGCATCCTGTTCTTCTTCCAAAACATGACCATGTTGTGGACTTGATAATAGAACATCTTCATATTATCAACTGTCACACGGGGCCTGGCCTTCTCATGTCAATCATACGCCAACGCTATTGGATATCAGATGCTAGAACGGTAATCAGGGCAAAGTTGCGAAAGTGCAACACATGCTTCAAAACCAACCCGACGCATCCAACGCCAATGATGGCCGACCTTCCGACGTATCGTGTCTCGGAAGCTAAGGCCTTCACTCACACTGGTGTCGACTATGCTGGGCCGATTCGTATAACCCTTACCCGCCGTAGAGGTCAACACTCGCAAAAAGCATATATCTGCTTATTTGTGTGCATGGTCACCAAGGCCGTTCATATAGAACTGGTCTCCGACCTGACCTCAGATATTTTCCTGGCCGCCTATAAACGCTTCATTTCACGCCGTGGACCTGTCTCTTGCCTTTATTCGGACAATGCAACTACGTACGTCGGTGCTAAGGCGCAGTTAGATGAGCTTTACAGTTTTCTGTTGAGCTCAAACTTTAACTCTGCACTCACAAACGAGCTGTTGTCACGGCGCATAGAGTGGAAGATGATCCCCCCGCGAGCGCCCAATTTCGGCGCTATGTGGGAGAGTAATATAAAGAGCATGAAGACGCACCTGTATAGAGTGATAGGAAGTCAGCTACTCACGTATGAAGAGCTGCAAACTGTTCTGACTCAAATTGAGTCTATCATGAACTCTCGCCCTTTGAGTGTATTGTCTTCGGATCCGCACCCAGAGGTGCTTACTCCCGCACATTTTCTGATGTCCACGCCGTTGCAGTACATACCTGCTGCCGATCTGTCCGCACAACGCGTGAATTTACACGAACGGAAGAAGTTGCTGGATAGTATGGTTCAATCGTTTTGGAAAAAGTGGCATTTAGAGTATCTGCATACGTTGCAAGTTCGACAAAAGTGGGCTACTCCAGAAAAACCGATAGAGATAGGAACCGTTGTTCTCGTTGAGCATGAGAACACCGCTCCCTTGTACTGGCCCCTTGGAATAATCACCGAAGTCTACAAGGGCTCTAATGACACCGTCCGCGTGGCGATGGTCAAAACACAAGCTGGAATTTACAAGCGCGCTATCACTAAACTTTATCCCATTCCCACGCAATAATATTACTATCAACTCCACAATTAATTATAATAAACATATAATATTTAGTTAAGTTCCACGCCTCATTTTTATGTTCATTGTTTTCAATTCGCTATGTACTCGGACCAGTCATGAATCATGAAGGTAGTTCGTTTTGAAAGCTCTCGCGACCTTCCAAGGCGGGGTGCATGGTGAAGCGCTATCGGTTAATATTAATTATAACATAATGATTTCAAAAGTTCATCTCCATTCTTTTAAATTCACCCGCTTTCCGCCGGTCGATGATATGAGCCTGTAGCGCTGCATGAGCCAATGGTGTCCGAGGACATCCCAGGAAATCCGCTAGATGGCGTCAGTTGTCTTGACGGCGATATGACACTTTTTCGATCGTCAACCGCCGCTGCACGAGTTCCTCGAATTTATGAATTATTTCTTCATGTGAACTCCTTATTATTTGCGCAAACCTAATTTCCAATTGGAACTGTGATTACTGTGACTGTGAGGTGTCGTGCGACCTTCGCTGGAGAAATCTCTCGCCAGCCTGCACCTGGACTGGATTGGCTGCTGCTGTTCCCTCAGGAGGACCTAAGGACTGTATAAGGGCATCTGAGGTGAGTGCAGTCCTCGAGCTTGTTATTATCGGCCGGCATTTGTATTCCATATTCGCAGTTTTCATTTGGATAGGTACATATTTACGCTTTAAAAATAAGTAGTAATCCTACACCCCTGGAAGGGCTATTTACACGCCCCTTCACATGCAAAAGCTGTTTTTCCGACCATTAACAGGAAAATCACTATTAACTTGCTAAAGTTGCAACGGCAGGATCTTCTGCTTATAGTAGGTCTCATTACTGGCCACTGTAATTTAAACTACCATCTGTATAAGACCGGAGCCATGGACAGCCTCCTATGCAGAGGGTGCCTGAAAGAAAACGAGACTGCGGAGCACGTGCTGAGATACTGCACAGCTACAGAGAAAGCCAGATACACACAGAATGCTAACACGAGAAGACACACAACATTCTACCCAAGAAATGTCGAATGCCTCATCATCATCACTCCATCACCCAACATCAGTGCCACTGGAGCAGCTGTGCCAGCAGCCTAGAGCCACACTCCGCTATTTTACGGAGCTGGGGTGGCTCGGGTAGATGCTGGCAGGGGGAAATGTACAATACACCCCAAGCGGGACGTCAGTGCAGGACTTATCGCCCCCATGTAGAATAAGAATAAGATAAGAATAAATGTGTGTATGTATTATTACGTAAGTTTATATGAGATAGAAGATAGGTTTAGTGCCGGAGAAACAGAGTTCCCACTGCTAGGCCCATCTGGATTATATTATAAAATCATGTCTGAGGCGGTATGTTGTGTACTGTATGTCAGGTCTTATGCAGAAATATAAAGCAAGTTTTCAGTGTCACTGTAAGTGAGGTCTTTTAAAAAAGTAGTAACGGTTTTTTTACATTTATATTTGGTTTGTGCAAAAATGGACAGTTTATTATTAAGGCAGTTGTAAAGATAGGGACCAATAAAACAGAAGAAATGATGCGAAAAACTGGTATGGTAGTGTTGTGTCTTACAAACAGTGCCCTTGCGACGCTTTTTCTTTGTCAAGTCAGGGTCATATTTAGTAATGGAGGTGCGCAATATAAACGATTATCTAACTGTAAGGACACCCCATTTATTTATACAAATCTGTAGTAGGGAAGCGGAAAGGAAGACAATCGTCGTAGAGCGTGTACACCAAGAATCTTGGTGTACACGCTCTACGAGTTCAGGAAAGTTTTATATCGTCGGTGGCGTCGTCGTTAGAGGGGTCCCATTATGGGGGTTTCCCATAATGGGACGTCAAAAGAAGGGAGACACGCGAGGCGATGAATGTTTATGTAAATGAATGACGTGAACCTGGCCTTAAACAAACTAAACAGCGCAACCGGCTAAGGGAATATCCAAGTAGTCCATTTTACTCGGTACATTAAAATTCTCTTCGATCATTAAACTGCCCGTCAAGCGTGGTGATTATGGCAATTTCTTCTCAATGATAAACTTTCAAAGTGACGTTTTATGGGGGAGCCTATGTACAGTGGACGTTTTCCGGCTGATGATGCATATTATATTATATTATGTGTACCTGGAACTTGTGTAACCTGTACGAAGCCTACTGCTGAACATACGCTTCCTCCATAGAGTGCCATTTTGAGTAGGATTTTGACTAGTGTATGAGTGCCCACTATTTCTACCAAATATTATCAAAATCAGCCGGTAAATGGCACCGCAGGAGACTTCCCCCCTTTTTGTGGGAAATACTCCTCCAATCAAAAATCGCCGACGACTATGAAAAATCCCTGGACCTGTAGAACCTGTATGCCAAGTTTTGTTAATATTCGTTAAAAAATGCGACCTGTATGCGAGTACGTACATCCGGACAGACGAAAGCAAAAACCCCGAGTTAAAACAGAGACGTTCGCTCATATCGTTCGCTCGGTCAACTACGTACTATAATGTAAGTATAATTGCCAGACGTAGACCTAGTGACGGACGGTGTCGAAGTAGCGTGATTTCGAACCGTAGTGATTCGCAACTCAGTGTTGTCGCGCTTTGATGATTCGAACCTCAGTTCTTCACTCTAGCGTAGGGCACTCAATAAATCTATAATAAGCTGCATAATATAAAAACAAAACCTAATACAACAAACTACTACCAGTAGGCAACGTCCCCGCTGGTATGTGGGTCCGGCCCACATGTCTGTGGGTACTGCTGGCCACGCTGCATTGCCACGTTGAATGCCAATGCTCAACCTTTGGCCGAAGTAAAGGCCAGCATTTTGGTCACTTGTTGTCTCGACCAGACGTTTGGAAAAATTTCAGTTTTTTTTTTTTTGTAATGTGATATTTATTATTGATAGTTATTAGTAACTAGCGGCTCGCACCGGCTTCGCACGGGTATAATCATGGTATAATAGTTATCGCAGTGCACGCGATGTAAAGAATAATTTAGGTAGAACGACTAGCTCGTCACGTCATTCAATCACATAAAAAAAAAAAAAAAAAAAAAAAAAAAAAAAAAAGGTAGTTTTTTCCACCTTGGGTTACATTATTGGAGTTTGTGTAGCTTTCCAACAGTGAATTTCTCAAATCAAATTTTTCAAATCGGTTCTGTAGTTTCAGAGCCTATTCAATGCAAACCAACAACACAACCATATTGTTATAGATAATTATCACGACAACAATGTTTGACTTGAATTTGATTTTTTTTTTTTTTTTTTTTTTATGTGATTGAATGACGTGACGAGCAAGTCGTTCACCTGATGTTAAGTGATACGGCCGCCCATAACAGTTGCAGTGTCACCCGGAACTTTAAAACAATAAAGTTTCGCGTGACACTGCACTGCGCACGTCATCCTGAGACATCACCAAGTCTAGTAATCAGATTACTAGACCGAGTGATCAGATCATAAAGTCTCATTTGCCCAGTAATTTCACTAGCTACAATGCCCTTCAAACCGGAACACAGCAGTGCTTGCACACTACTGCTTGGCGGCAGAATAACTGGCAAAGCGGTGGTACCTACCTAGACGAACTTTGCAGAAAAGTCCTACCACCTAGTAAAACCTATATTTACCTATAGTTTTAGAATTCTGATGTAATAATCTGTGTAATTAACAAATTAGATATACTACATTAAATATCTCTGTTAAAACCGAGACAGTGACAGTGTGTGTGTTATATCTGTTTAAACAGATGCCGTTGTCGGTGGATTTCCAATTCTCATGTTTGCATTTCAGAAACTACCTACTTTACTTATCATTTTTATTAATGAAGTTTAAAATAACTCAATTATAATACCTAAGTAATAACTTGTCAAGAGCATGCCGAGTCATGTTTAGTAGGTACTTAGGGTCCTGTTGACCTCTTATTCCCAAATAAATAATTTTATTTTTACATGATTTAAATTAGCGACACAAATTAGTACGCTCGGATAAAACATTGCCGGCAACGAAGATGTAGCCACTACTTATTCTGTCGAAGGGAGAGGAAACGAAAAAGGAAAAGATAGGCGAATGAATGAATGGATTCCTCTTCGTCTTGACAGAGTTAGTGCGTGCGACTAATTAGTCCGTGCGAAGGCGGGTGGTTCAGCTAGTATACTATAATAATATACTAATAATCACGAAGATTTACATGTCGCACTCCAGGCAGAATCTTTCATTTTTATTGTAGTTATACCTACTTTTCTACAAATCGATGGGAGAAAACAAAAATGCTGTAAGTACTCATATTACTTACACCGTGTGGTCCCGGTTTGCAAATAGGACCACCCCATCTCTTCCCATGGGTGCCGTAAGAGCCGGCTAAGGGAATAGCCAGCAGCATTTTTCTCGGCACATTGCAACCTGCAATCACCAAGCCGCTTGCCAAGCGTGGTGATTATGGCAAATCCCCCCTACGATAAGTGTCCAAAATGGCGTTTTGGGGAACTCCTATGAACAGCAGTGGACGTCTTCCGGCTGATGTAGTAGTAGCAGTAATATTACTTAAAGCATTCTTCATCATCAGCATCATCAACAGCCTGAAGACGTCGACTGCTGAATATAGACTTCCCTCGAAGGGCACCACTTTGAGTGGCTGCTTGCCTCCTGCATCTATCGGCTGCCGCGGTTCTGACCAGATCGCCGGTGCATCTAGTGGAAGGACAGCCTACGCTGCGTCTCGCTGCGTCTTCCAGTTCGTGGTCGCCGCTCGAGAACTTTTCTTCCCCATGGATTGAAGGCATTTTTGCGGTTTATGAATAGACGAAAACGACAGACTACATCAATATTTTAGTGCTAAACTTATCAGAACCATGATTTTATTTACTTACTGCAATTGATATTCAATTTGCAAACTTAGGTTTGAAGAATGCCGTAAGTAGCTCATAGATTTGTATGAAAGTAGCTTATTTCCTTTGCTGTAAGTATACTACCAATCAAAATTAATGTTCTGTATAATAGGTACCGTTCTCAGATCACGTGAAACATGGGTAACGTTAAAGAGATGTAAGCATGTTAAGGTGGAACGTTTCACTACCGCGGCAAATTCAAATTTTCTTGCGTTCTTTTGCCAATAATAGCTTAATTACTAAACGTGATTACGTTAAAACTGGTTTAACGTAAAGAAAATATAGAATGTAATAACAAATTACGATTTTTTTATAATAATATTATCTATACATATAATAAAACTGTAGAGATAAAAAAATTTGTAATTGCAAGATATCAAGAAAAAAATGACACAGGTTGGCTTAAAATTAGCCGCTGATCACGTTAAGCCACTTTTTAAACACTTTGTCTGTTTGTTTGTTTGTTTGTTATGACTGAACTCCTAAAATACTGAATGGATTTTCATGCGGTTTTCACTAATATGCTTAGAAATAACCGGCGTTTAACTGTAACGGTTTTAATTTCCCTGTCCCCCGTAGCAGCGCTATTTTTTTTTGGCGGGAACTCGGGCCGCCACGTTCGGCACTTTGGGAATAATCGTTCCTGTGCCTCTGGTGTTTGTTTTTAAAGCATAAACTCTATGTTTCCGGTTACAGGAACGAACAACGCATCCGCATCCGCATCGTTTTATGTCCAATATAATAGTAAAATAATTAGCCAGGAGCGTGCAAAGTTGTCCCAGTCAAATAAATCTATGTTGTTCAGCGAAATATTTATTTCTACGAAATTAAAAGCGATGACATACTACTTTTTTGTTTTATTTGTATAAAAGATATACGTTCGCATCCAATGACATAAAAATATCGACACAGACAATACAAAAATTAGCCAAATAATTTTTTTTAAACTACAAATATTACGGCCGAACAAAAAAAACTGACTTTAAACTTTTTTTTTTCTTTTAAAATTGCATGGGTGGTGGCTATTTTGGGGTTGCTAGGCGTAGGAAATATATTTCTACTACGACGTACACCTCAATTTAGCAGAAAAAAAGCACCATTTTTAAATTTTTGCCGATATAAAATTATAAAAAAACTCTGCGTAACCACAGTTACGCGGGGTATTAAGACTGGGTGCACCTACGCAGCCGTGGTTACGGTAAGTTTCAAAGTGGATATGGTATATTAAAATTGATATATCGTTAAAAAAAATTGATGACAATTATTGAGATTTCATTACGAAACGAATCGGCGTTTTAAACAACATGGCCGATTGATTTTTTTAATTGTTTTTTTTTTCTTATATATTTTGGCTCCACACATAGTGTATTTAGCCAGTGTCAAGTAATGTAATTTTTCATCGTGGTTATGGAATATTTCACGTAAAGTTAAGTCTTAGTCACAGTCTTGTTAGTCATAGTCGATTCTAAGTCAGGTAGTCATAGTCCATTCTAAGTCATGCCGTAGTAAAGTGGTGGCAACTTTACTAGAAGCTTCTATGGAATTTTAGAAACAACACGAAAAACCACGTTTCACTACATTATATCACTTGCCCACACTCATGCTTGTAATGCAGCACTTAATGCGTAAAACGCCACCAATTTTAAACATTAACACTGGAAAAAGCACAAGTTTTGAAAAATAATACAATGCAACGATGTGAACCTTTCCGCGTTCCCGCCAAAAACCCCTTTAATTGTTTTCAAACTGGAAGGCATCTGTGAAGCTTATGTAATGTCATCTGTCACATGTCAAAAAACAATTTTAGTGATGTGTAGGCCAATATTCGGTTCGATAATTAACGATTATTTTAGATACATAATACCGATTAATGATTATTTTTAGACACATATCATATAATCATGATATCTATCTTAGGTAGACCTACCTACCTTAGAGTGCGTGGTAAATAATATATTATTCCCATTGTTGAAATTAGAGGAAACACAAGTACACGTGGGTGGGGTATAAAACGTAGGTGTCGATTTAGATGATAAGAATTTATTGAGGAAATCAAACCCTTGACGTATTGTCATCGGAATTGTGTATCAAGTATCGTCAAGATTCGCTGAAAACTATGACCTGTACGCGAGTCGTACATCCAATTCCGGACAGACGAAAGCAAAAGTTGCGAGTTGAAACCAGACTAACAATGGATGAGTGCTTATTTGTGGAAATTCGATCTCACGGTATCTTTTTTTATTTCAAACTATCGATTTTTCTTTTAAAAACCGATTTTTCAGGTAATTTTTGTCGAATATTTTTATTACGGTTGGCAACACCGTATTTTGTGCCCACGCTATTTAGCAATAAAAGTAATCCAAACGATTTATCATTTTGTTTTCGATTATTCTTCGATTGTAGTTATCGCTGATGTCCCGCCCCTATGGTCAAGTGTCATTATTCAACAGTAGAACGTAATTTTACAAACGAATTTAATATTTTATTTATATCTTTTTTAATGAAAAGTGAGTTAAAAGTGAATTAATTGCCTTCATTCCATTTCTTGTATATTTTACTGTGTTGAAAAAAAAATGGGCTTCTCAATGAACAAACTGAGCGGTTATATTCTCTTTAGGACAAACTACAGGTTAGAGCAAAATATTATTGGTTACTCGATTGCTCCAAGAAGGTTAATTATTAAAAGGTCTTTGAAAGTGGGCGTCTTCAGGATGTCGTTGTTGATGATGATGATGATGATAGCCGTATTTGAGTTAATTGATCATAGATATCAATTTCAGCTTAATTCTTTCCGTTATTTCTAAAATAAGTAATGGTCTCGACAGATTCTTAGAAAGACAAACACACGGACAACAAAGTGATCTTACCTATAAGTGTTCCTTTATTTCAAAACTGTTACGGAACCCTAAAAATGAAACGTTCTTTGCAAAAGCGAATCTGATTAGAGCTTTGTACACATGTTATTTTCTCACTCTCACCACTATGTTGAAAGTGCAGTGGGAATGAGACAACCTGAAAATGAAAAATAGCGGCCGTAATATAAATGTCGACTCTTCTTACAGTGGCGTACGTAAGTATTTGTGATTTCTAATTAGTATTTACAAAATTAATTATGTACGCATCGTATAGGTAAATGCAATACTCCAGCTATAAAGTATGTATTTTATAAACTTATTGTTGACACTAGCTAAATACTCAATTCGTATGGACCAAACTTAAGAAAGTAAAAAAAAATGTGGTGAACGCAACAAAGATACTCTTTGAGAACGAAAAGCGCGCGGATATAAAAACTGACCAATGTGTGTTTGTTTTGTATTTTTCTAAACTGCCTAAATAATAGGTATGGTACTTATGTAGGTATACCTACTACCTAAACAAAATTCACTGGAACCTCTTATGAAGACTTGAACGGTTTTTATGGTGAATACACAAGAACATCTGTTGAAGTGAAAATGACAAGGAAAAGATCGCCCGTATCACTGGTATGTAGGTATACCATATTATAGAACTTTTATTAGTTAGATGGCTAGACCTATCGTATATTTAAAAAAACAAACGTCTAAGTATAAGGTAGGTCCAAGTAGGTACATATTTAATTAAATATTGTACCTATGATTTGCAGTTTCTAACCCACTATTTTATCAATGTGTAGGTGATCTGATGACACGTGAAAAGCCATACTTACCTACTACCCAAACAACATTTTTACACGTGTGCTACCTAATCTGCCAATACGTGCTGAGCTCCGAAAAGATTTATTGGATTTTGTTGTTTGGTATATAGGAAATGCATGAACTAAGCTATTATTAGACTACCTAAACGTAGAAATAACACAATACAAGCGTGCGAAGCCGCGGGCAAAAGCTAGTTAAAAAT
This sequence comes from Ennomos quercinarius, assembly GCA_910589525.2. Classification (NCBI taxonomy): domain Eukaryota; kingdom Metazoa; phylum Arthropoda; class Insecta; order Lepidoptera; family Geometridae; genus Ennomos; species Ennomos quercinarius. Next base: position 8,749,359 of record OU342510.1, read on the forward strand.
AATATGATTAAAAGTATCTTTTAGATATCATTGGTTAAGCGACAAATGGCAATAAACAAATTTCGCCTTAGTTTTTTAGTCTATTGCCATTTGTCGCTTGTTTGTTTGTTTATTTATTTGCGCAAAATTAGTTTTCATGTAATCACGTTTAGTAAAGCTATTATTGGCAAAAGAACGTAAGCAAATTTTAATTTGCCGCGCTAGTGAAACGTTCCACCTTAAAGGAATAATACTGATACCTTCATAATTATTGTTTTAGAAGAATGGAAAACAGGAAGTGCCTACAGTTTAAAAAATGCTGTACTTATATCCATTTTTAGAACTAAGTATATAAATTACTGTTACTATGCATCTTTCATCTCAGAGTTCCCTTATTATGAGACGAATCTTATAATTTAGAAGGTTTTTTACATTGAATCCAAACATTAATTATTATAATGTACCAACATAATTCATCATCAGCATCATCAACAATCTAAAGACGTCCACTGCTGAACATAGGCCTCCCCCAGATAGCACCACTTTGAGCGGCTGCTCGCCTTCTGCATTCATCGGCTCCCCGCGGTTTTTACCACGTCGGTCCACCTATAGTGGAGGGCCGGCTTACGCTGTGACTTCCGGTTCGTGGTCGCCACTCGACAACCTTTCTTCCCCATCGGCTGTCAGTTTTACGAGTGATGTGACCTGCTCATTGCTATTTCTACTTGCTTATTTTAAGAGCTATAGGTATTGGTCATACTAGTTCATCTGCGGATCTCCTCATTTCGGATCTTATCTCGCATGGAAACACCGGGCATAGCTCTCTATAGCTTGTTGCGTGACTTTGAGCTACCAACATAATTAATAGTAAAAATAATCAAAAATATAATCTACCAAAGTATAACTACAAATACAACGGAGAACTCCATAACAAGAGAACCTACACCCACTCTTTTCTTTAAAAAAGGAGATAAGGCCTCACTGCAGAACTACATCGTCACATTATAGAGTAATCACATCACAGATCAACCTGTCCGAAGACTTTTCAATCACCGAAATAGGTCAGGTTTCAGTCGAAACCCTTTTCATTGTCCGCAAACGTAGATTTAAACTTTAAAACGTTGTAGAACATACGTAGGGTGATTCCAGTAGCTGAACAGGTACTTAGTAGTAGTAAGGTCCTATAGAATAAAGACCCTGTGACCAAATTGTACTAACTCTAGTATAGACTGCCAACTCAGTTTTTATCTATACACCCTATATACGAAAGGGCACGTCTTGGCCGCGGATTAAAGGACGGATGGATGCGCCTCAGTTCCCGCATACGCGATTCAAAGAAGTAAAAAACAAGAAAGCAAACATACCAAAACAAGAAAGTATTCAGACGGACAGAGGATTTAAAAAACACCACAAATGCCCACATTTTAATATTTACATACAATTTTAATTTTAACATTTATTTAGCCCAGTAAATATTGAATAATCATTAATATTAAATATTTGTAAAAGGTGAAGGATACATTTGGCTATGAGATCACCTGTCACGGTAGCTTAATTAAGTAAAGCACGTTTCGGTTTAAGGATTACGTACAACCGAATTCTTTATCTCACTTACGCATTGCGACATTTTTGAATATATTGAATAACTGAATTTGCTTACGAAAAATCTGGATATGCTATGTTCTCATGAATATTATTATATTCATGAATACAACAGTACAACAGTTTATATCAAAGTGTTTTTCGATCTATCTGTTTTTATGTATGAAAATGTCTTTGGTTTAACAATATGATATTTTTGTTGAACATTTCATGAGGACATACTTTAGCTAGATTTTTCGTATGTAAATTCCGTTACAAATACAAATACAAATATTTTTATTGCAGTAAATGCGGTACAATTCGGTCCTTATATAAAATTTTTAGTTTCGTCACATTTAGCTTGAATAAGCATACAATAGTCATATTATTTCTTATGTCATTTCTTCAGAATTTATTGTTATTCAACTATTTATGTTTAGAATTCAAGAGATCATTTATAGAATAAAAGTTCTTGTGTCGTAACCAATTCAATAATTCCGCTTTGAATAGCTTTAATTTTAATGTATTTACATGTTTTGGTAGAGCATTATGAACTTTTACAGACATTGCGTGACACTGCATAAGATACAATGTTGTTTTAGGATGTGTATCGAAGACCAGTCTGTCAGGGTTACGGGTGTTTCTAGGAAATATATCACATGCCCTTTTAAAGTATTGTGGGTTTGTCTTTGCGAAAATCGCAAGTTCTTATATATACATGCATGGAAGTATGTTTAATTTTTTAAATAACGGTTTGCATGATTCAAATGGTGGTACTCCACACATAGCACGCACACATTTTTTTTGAGCTATAAATGCCTTGTTTATATCCGTTGAGTTACCCCAGACCAACAAACCGTATCTTAAGACTGAGGAGACGTAACCATGATATGCTTCAAGCATTGTTCCTAAAGAAGAAGTCTGTCTCAACCTAGAGAGTACATATACGTATCTATTTAGTTTGTTGCACAGGTATTGTATGTGACTTTTCCAATTTAAATGTTTCTCAATAAATATGCCCAATAACTTTGTCGTTGGGTTTTGGCGGGAACGCGGAAAAGTTCACATCGTTGCATTGTATTATTTTTCAAAACTTGGCTTTTTCCAGTGTTAATGTTTAAAATTGGTGGCGTTTTACGCATTAAGTGCTGAATCACAAGCATGAGTGTGGGCGAGTGATATAATGTGGTGAAACGTGGTTTTTCGTGTTGTTTCCTAAATTCTATAGAAGCTTCTAGTAAAGTTGCCACCACTTTACTAGGACATGACTTAGAATGGACTATGACTACCTGACTTAGAATCGGCTATGACTAACAAGACTGTGACTAAGACTTGACTTTACGTGAAATATTCTATAAACACGATGAAAAATTACAATACTTGACACTGGCTAAATACACTATGTGTGGAGCCAAAATATAAGTCCTTTAATAGTAATGTCATTATAGGTTATGTTCAGATGAACATATTTAGATATTTAAAGTCTTCAAAAATGTTGCAATGCGTGAGTGAGATAGAAGGACTGCGAATAGGAGGTCACTGAGCCGTCAACCGAGAATAGGATGACGGTACCGAAGTAACGCCACCGTCATCTCGTTCTCAAGTGACGTCTCGGTGACGGTGCGGTGGACAAGCAGCCTTAGGGACGGATGGATGCGGGTTCAAATCCCGTTCTTCGTTGCAATTTGTTTACTTACGCTAAGCAGGCGATACAAATGATACAAATTTTTATTTCGGTAATATGGTACAGAGATGTTATATAATTGATACTGCTATACTGCTGCTGTTATTGATACCTATTATTATAAAAACCATAAACCCAGAAAATATTGTTTCTGTAGTACCTATATATTATTCATGTATTCCTATGTGCCAAAGTTATATAATGGCCCGATTCAGGTCTAGTAATCATTTGCATTGTCAGCACCATCTTGCTAGCATCTGACGAGACGCGGTAGTTCCATAGCACGTGAGCTAGAATGATCTTCATCGACATCATGGCGTACACCTTACCTGTGAAGCAAATAAAAAGTACTAAATACAGGTAGGTACCTACTAACTAAGTATTCCTTAACCTCTGTTATATACCTCCGCTCCGAAATTCCTTGTTGGTTCAAAACAAAACGCTCGGCTTAACCTCGATCATTAGGCGGTTTTATTAAAAATTTGTTACTCCCCACCTAGCTCCACTTAATTTATCTCGACTCCTCTCTCTTCCATATATTAAGCGATGTTTAAACATCATACCAATACAAGATCGCCTTCCTATTCCAAATCCACCGTAGTATTTAGGATCCGGTAGTGTTTCCTTATCCAACCATCTCTCTGGCCGGAACTGGTCCGCATCAGGTCCCCAAATACTGTGACGGTGGAGACCATCGATAGAATAAAAACAATCGGAATTGGCAGCAAGCGTGTAGTGCTCTAAAACATAAGTAATAAGTACATGATATACATAATAATAAATGTACGTAAATCAATAAGAGCCACGTAGAGCCCAGACCCTAGTATAGGTGACATTTTTCCTAACTCTTAACTTTTCCCGTTTTCTAGTTTTAACCATAAAATAAATTGAAAATTATGAAACGCTGGGCAAATAAACATTTTTTCACTTTTACTACTCTTTGTCGTTAAAAATCTGCGTGCAAAAGCGCGTTTACCTGCACAGATATCTACTATACTACTACCTGACAGCATGAATGTCACCACGCAGGTACAGACAAAAAATACATATTGCGTCCTTTTCGTTCTTGTAACATAGCGTATCACATCATCTTTTTCTAACAATCATATTACTAATCGACAGGTATAGGTCTGTGCTTATATGTAATTCTTCTTCTTCTTCGCAAGCGCCAACCTCATTTTCAGAATATCTAGTCGCCCCACAGAGCACGAAAAAATACGCTTCGTCCCCTACTAGGGCCCTACTTGTGAAGAACTCCAGCGCGTAGCGCAACATAAAAAGACAACTTTGCACTTTGGCGAAAGTATTATTTTTTTACATTATTGAATCAAGCAATATTTATATTAATGAAATTTACTACTTTTTTGTCATGGCATTTGTAGTCTGTGACTTAGGTAATATCATCATCATCATTATCATTAGCAGCCTGAAGACGTCCACTGCTGAACATAGGCCTCCCCCAGAGCGCGCCACCTTGAGCGGCTGCTCGCTTCCTGCATCCATCGGCTCCCCGCAACTTTCACCAGATCGTTGGTCCACCGCCGTTGGCCGGCCTATGCTGCGTCTTTCGGCTCGTGGTCGCCACTCGAGAACCTTTCTTCCCCATCGGTTGTCAGTTCTACGAGCGATGTGGCCTGTCCATTGCCACTTCAACTTACTAATTTTAAGAGCTATATCGGTCACTTTAGTTCTCCTGCGGATCTCCTCATTCCGGAGCTTATCTCGCTTTGGCCGAAAAGATAGGACGAAGCTTCCCGAACGCTGCCCAGCCGAGTTGGATTCTTCGTGCCACCTCTTTGTCGAAGTTGGACCTACCTAATTGGACAGTCTGTCCTAGGTAGACATATTTGTCGACAACTTCGAGAGTATCGTTCCCAACAATTACCGGTATAGGTGGAAAATGAACATTAGACATGATCTTCGTCTTGTCCATATTTATCTTAATACCAACCTGCTGGGAGACTCTACTGAGGTCGTTGAGCATGGTGCTAAAGTCCTCGAGCGATTCCGCCATCGGCAAAACGAAGGTTAGTGATGTACTTGCCATTTATGTTGATGCCAGATCTTTTCCACTCCAAGAGCTTGAAAACATCCTCCAATGCGTTTGTGAACCGTTTCGGAGAAATAACGTCTCCCTGTCTCACGCCTCTTTGCAATGGAATTTGTTCGTACTCTGGTCCTGTACTCGGACTGACATAGTGGCCTTACTGTACAAACATTTCAAAACTTCGATATACCTATAGTCAATTTGGCACCACTGCAAGGACTGCAGCACTGCTCAAGTCTCGATTAAATCGAAGGCTTGCTCATAGACCACAAACGCTAGGCATAACGGCTGATTATACTCTTCGGTCTTCTGTATAATCTGGCGCAGCGTATGGATGTGGTCTATGGTGCTAAAGCCTTTTCGGAAACCGGCTTGTTCGGGAGGCTGGAATTCATCAAACCTGCGTGCGCGACGATTCGTAATGACTCTTGAAAAAAGCTTATACACATGACTAAGGGGAAAAAAGGGATTGATGATAACAATTAATTACTTTACTTACTAATCTTGATATCTTTGTCGATACGTCTTCCTATAATTGGAACAATTGGGTATAATCGTAGAGTTTCTTTTAAAACTGCATCAATATACACGAGTTTAGACAAATCTACTTGTTCAATGTTTCTCTTTTCGGTTCCTAAAATATGAAGTATCCTGTAATACAACCATAATATTTTTAATGCAATCTATTGAAACCAAATGATTTAAATTTCGACTACACTTATTATTACAAAATTATTTACTCATTATATGCTTTCTCTTGTACATCAGTACGAGACCCCAATATGGATAGCACAAAAGTCAGGAGAGTTGCGGTAGTGTCGTGGCCGGCACCTATGATGGTGTCAATCTCTGCTCTGATTTGTTCGTCAGAGAAGCAACCATTATCATCAGCAAGATCCAGTAAGAGGTCTATGAAGGCCTTGAATTTCCCTGAAACTGTTAAGGTTTTAGTGTCATCTTTATCAATTCAAAATTTGTGTTCATTTAAATATCATGTAAATTATATAAAATAATATTTTAATTACCAGCTTTAAGGTGTTTTGTTTTTTTCTTCTCAGCTTTCTTGTCTACAATAATCTAAAAAATTATAGTATATTATTGATAAAAATATATATTAATACTTAATCATTTACGTAAACAGAAACTTTTCCCAAAACAAAAAGAGTTACTGTACCGATTTTGATAAAGTCAGCACATGCTTCAGGACTTCGTATCCTGCCTTCTTTTGTTGCGTCATGTTAAATATAAAGTCAGGGTAAAGCCAGAACTTCTGAAATCTCTCATTAACCAGCTCTAGAAGTTTTGTTACATACGGCAAGTACTGTTTCTGAAGATGGCTGTATTTACTTGAGTCCACTCCAAGTGCAGTTGCTTAAATAATCATTGTGAATTATAGTTTTCTATTTATAACTTTTTATTGCTTGCTTTATTTTGTTTTTTTTTAGGCTTAGTGTAGCATAATTTGATGTGTTTTTATAGTTATAGTATCTTAAGTTTACTTCCAGTACATAATAGTTTACCCCAAGATGTACACATGAGCATGAGGAAAGATTACTTAGTAGCTGAGAAAGAGAGGTGAAAAAATGTTTTAGGCAAGTAAATTAAGCTTTATCATGATCTTCTGAACACAGGTCTCCCCCCCTAGATCTAAAAAAAATAAATTGATCACCTTCAAACGCACACGAGTTCTCATCGTGTTGAAATTGTTGTACTCACTACATATTGTTTCCAAACTGTTCAACAGCAACATTCGGTGTTGGTCGAACGGTTTCCCTATTTCGACAGCGAATTGATCAACCAATCTCTGAGCTTGCGTGTTGAATACTGTAATAAAACCATCTAGCACTTGTTGGTTGAACGCAGGGTTCAACAGTCTCCGATTTCTTTTCCATGTTGCCACTGCAAGTTTAAAAATTTCCAGATTATTGTCCATTCACGACCACCTATTTTAAAAACGTGAAATAAGAATAAGAATAAGTTTATTTCCAGAGCAATTAACTACAGTAGAACATGACATGTTTCGTATTAACTAGTAAAAAAAGAGAGACATGTACGAGATTAGAATGGCCCTCAAACAGCTTAAAAACAACAAGGCGCCGTGAAGATGGAATTACGACCGAACTTCTGAGAGCGGGTGGTAGACCGGTACTTTTAGTCCTCCAGAAGCTATTTAATTCTGTCATTCTTGAAGGTACAACGCCAGAGGCATGGCACAAGAGCGTGGTGATGCTCTTCTTCAAAAAAGGCGATAACACCTTATTGAAGAACTATAGACCCATCTAGCTCTTGAGTCATGTGTATAAGCTTTTTTCGAGAGTCATTACGAATCGTCTCGCACGCAGGTTTAATGAATTCCAGCTTCCCGAACAAGCCGGTTTCCGAAAAGGCTTTAGCACCATAGACCACATCCATACGCTGCGCCTGATTATACAGTACCGACGTGAGATCTCTTGTCACGGTAGCTTTGTCCTGGCTCTAGGGGTGAAAAGGTCGCGGGTTCAAATCCTATTTATGATTCATATTTTTTCTTTACACATAACCTACTGTTTATTACGCTAAGTATATAGGTGCTACTGCCATAAAATTATAAATCTTAATTAGACTCCTCTCTATTCCTCCCAATATTAGGTTAGTTGCTAATTAATTAGCCACATAGGCAAAATTTTGTCTTTAATTAGTATAGCTTTGCGATTTATTTAATAGTTAAACATTAAATTACCATCTGCAGTAGCTAAACCATCACCAAAGTATGGTTTTACAAAATTGTAAATACTAGGCTTTTGTAGATACTTGTCCGATGTCAATAAACAGTCTCCTGGGTCTGCAACACCTACAACATTGAAAATAAGGTTCATTAATAGGTATAGGTACTCGTAATAAATCCAAAGTAACCATTTTTGTATGTTTGTCTGTCTGTGTAAAAATTAATGACGTAAAACTATTGGATGTATTTTGACCAGCACCATGCCGTGGAAAGTTACAGCGAAGCGCCCGCTACGGTCCCACTGCTGCGATGGCCGATGCGCCTTGCCTCTATTATAAATAAATTATTAGTTGCGTTATTGTAATAAATAGTAAATATTAAGTTACACAGCTTATTTTTCTGCCTGTGAGTTAATTCATTACGAAGAAAGTACTCGATAGATTTTGAGCCAATTGCTGTCAGTTGTCGATCCTATTAAAAATAAGTTATAAATATTAACGCTGGGTGTTTTGATCCGTAGTTAAGGTAATTAATGGTTAAAATTTCTAACTAATTCTGACCAATGGTCAAAATTTGTTAGGATTTAAAAATCCTTGGATAAAAACCCCACTCTTAGGCCCGATTTTACCAAAGTAGAATAAGGTTTATTTATTCCAAGTATAAGGCTATAGGTTACTCTCGGATGCAGCTGATTGACAAATGAAATTACACAAAAAAGATGCTATTTTGATTGTATCAGAGGAATAAGTCTTATTCCTTCACAAAATTGGTGGTATAAGGCGTATATACAGGGTGATTCGTTCGTAGACCGTATCCTTTCAGGGTGTGTTTAAGCAGGCCTTGGGCTATCTTTTAAGCGTAACATTAGTTCAGCAATTTTTTTTTTGTTGTCGAGTTATCCAAAATTTTGTGAAAATTGGAAAATTCCCCGTTTTTGACATTAAATCACTGATTTCTGAAAGCACCGCTTTAAATTATTAAGTTTTTGATTTTAATTACATAAAAGATACCTTAATAACTCTACTGACACTTAAATTTAATAATAATTAACCATAGTTTTTAAAAACAGTGCTTAAAAGGGAAACAATTTTTTTCTTGAAAATGATGATTTTGGCAAAAAAGTTGATTTATCTCAAAAAGTTGACTGAAGTTTTTTTTCTGTAAATTATTTTAAAAACATGTCCTTTTCAACGGCTTTCCAATGAGATACGATTTTTCAAAAAATATTGATGGGTTCCAAAGATACTCACATCCAAAGATGTCTACCCCTTCATCGACACACGAAATCATCCATGTAAATACTTGGTATTTACGTTAAGCCATATAGCGAGAGTTAGGGCAACCAAGCAGTGATAAACTTATTTTTATGTGTCAATGGCCTCTCATGATACACAGAGCCCACCGTACGAGTTGAAATTGGACAAAATCCCGGGTAAATTACACTTAATAATGTTGATGACAATAAAAATGAAAGTTTGCTTATTCTTTTGTTTAATAACTCAAAACGGCTGTAATATTATTGTAAAATCCGTCTCCGTTAATGTAAAATAAGGTCTTTTATGTAATTAAAATCAAAAACTTAATAATTTAAAGCGGTGCTTTCAGAAATCAGTGATTTAATGTCAAAAACGGGGAATTTTCCAATTTTCACAAAATTTTGGATAACTCAAAAAAAAAATTGCTGTACTAATGTTACGCTTAAAAGATAGCCCAAGGCCTGTTTAAACACACCCTGAAAGGATACGGTCTACGAACGAATCACCCTGTATATAACTCGGTTGTTCTCGCAAAGTTATACCTGGAATAAAATTTATTCTACTTTGGTAAAATCGGGCCTTAGACACATAGATTTGCAAAGAAGTTCAAAAACAGCAAGGTTAATTAAAATTAGTAAAAACATACTAATCACTGATCTTAGGTACCTATTTACCGTATACTTTGCGGGGTCCCAAACTCAAAGTGATTAATCCACCCTTTTGTACACATTCTTCACCCATCTCTCTTAAAGATTTATACATTTCTGAAAATAATAAATTGATTATATAGACTGCGCTCTGTTTTGCATAAGAGCTCAAGAGTACCTACCGTAAACCTATCAGGACCCCGGCCTCTAGGTTGGAATAAGTACGAAAACTAGTAGCTGGGATCTCTCGTTGCCGAGCGTGGTGAATGCCATGCTCGGCAGCGAGAGAGTGTGGTAGGCCAAGGTCTCCTTCTGCGAGACGGTAATGACGCAGAAGGAGGCCGCGGAGCGGGTCAGGGAGGATGATCCCAACTATGACCGGCTCCGGCGCAGACGGACCGGAGGACGGAGGAGGCGTTTTGCGCGCCTTCTCCATCCTCCGTAGTGGGGTCAGTGGTGGATAGCCGAAGGACTCTCTGCCGCACCTACACGGCCCCATACGTCTGCCGCCGGGCCGAGATAGTGAATGCTAGCGCGACCTTATCTCGCCCCATCCCGGCGGTGGACGGATCACGGGGGCGTTGTAGTGGGTTCGAGTCCCACACACCCCCTGCCATCACCCCCGTGTTGGCGGGGAAGTGCGACGGAACTTCCCCCCTCAATAAAAATTGATACGAAAACTAGAGGAATACAGCCTTTAAATGTTATTGATAAGTTTATTAAGTAGGTATATAAAAGTAGAAACTCTTTATTGAAACACCACATTACAGGAACAATTCATAATCATACAAAGTACGCTGGTGCTACACACGGAGGTAGTACACCTGAATCGGTTAATTAAACAAAGAGTTCTATGTACTACGTTAGAAGTCTTTGTAATTAAAACATTTTTTAAGAGCTGTCCATTGGGCAAAACTACTACTATCGCTGAAAGCCTACGGTCAAAAGTACTTTTGAATGATTTGCTAGATGACTTTTGACTGGCGAGTTTTCACTGCAATTTACATAAAAATAGGTATATTTACCTGTATAAATATACATATTTTGTACCTATAGTGTGAATCATACCGAATTATACGTATTTTCAATTTCATGCAGCATTCTCCTCGGACCAATAAAATCTGCGATCACCAAGCCGCCTCCAATTGACATAAAACGCTACTTTGGACGCCAAGCATTCAAAGTAGCGTTATACCGGGGAGGTCTGTATTCTGCAGTGGACGTCTTCCGGCTGTTGATGAGTAGGGCAGGGCTCACATTTCTCTACATTAGATCTCAGTACATTACATTACATCTCACGTGCTGAGATCTAATGTAGGACAGGCGATTTAAACCTTATTTAAACACTAACTGACCCGCTCCGGCTTCGCACGCGTTAGGTTTTACGCCTTATCTAAGTCTAAAAGAAGAGAGAAGGAAGAGGGAAAAGATAAGGCAAAAGGATGAATGGATGAAACGGCGAATGGAGGCAGGTGCTGGCGCAATAATTGTTATTTTCAGAGCTATATTATATTTAGAGCTCCGATAAACGCGTGCGATCGCTGCTAATCATAAAGTGCTATAGAGCGAAGTAGAATTGTGTAATTTCTGAATGAGTCGTTCCCAAGAACTGGTCATTTTTGGTGAATGAAAAGAACTCGCTCACCTCCACGGACTGTTTTCGTTCAGTCGTTCCCAGTTCCCAGTTATAACTAGGTGAACTCAATAGTCAAGCGAGCGGCGGGACTAGAAGTTGTGGACTGTTTTCGGTTAGTCGTTCCCAGTTCTAACTTGGTGAACTCAAAAGTCAAGCGACTGGCGAGACTGGTAGTTGCGTCTGCCTGCAACGTAACTCCCAGTCCCAGGGGTGATTTCGTTCACAGTTCGTGTTGAGAACTTTGAACAGGAACTTTGAAAATCGTTCCGCAGTTCGCAGTTCAATGAGTTCAGTAAATCCAAACGATATCGCAGATACTCGCACATCATGTCGATCGTTCGAATTCACTGAAAGAAAAGAGCTACTGAAAGACTTTTTAAGAACGAGTTCCTTTTACTGAACGAGATTTGATGAACGAGTTCACCAAGGTGAACAATTTTTCCTAAGCCTAGAGCGAAGCGCGGCCTTCGACGAGCTATTTATAGGCATGCACCGCCGGCCGCCCGGCCAGTACCGCCGCAACCACTATATCCCTACATTTAAAGACACACCCTACACTGACATCTAAAGGGGACCTTGATCCAGAGATAAACAGTAGGGTTGGTGCTGCTTCTGCTGTATTTGGAAAGCTCCGGGAGAAAGTGTTTCGTTCTCACGACCTCTCGTTAAACACTAAAATTAAAGTCTACATGGCCATTGTTTTGCCAAATTTACTTTATTCCTCTGAGACGTGGTGCTTATATCGCAAGCATATACGCGTATTGGATAGGTTTCACCTCAAGTATCTCCGTGACATCATGTCCATAACGTGGTCAGATCGTGTCAGGAACACGGAGGTTTTGAGAAGAGCTAATGTTGTTGGGGTAGAGGCTTATCTGATGCGGCGTCAGTTGCGCTGGTCTGGTCATGTCTCGAGGATGCCCGATAAGAGGGTAGCAAAGCGCATCTTCTATTCTGAGCTCCTGGATGGTAAGCGGAAGAGTGGTGGCCAGTTCCTGAGATACAAGGATGTTCAGAAGAGGCATATGAGAAGATGCAATATTGAGCCCTCTCGTTGGGAAGCACTTGCTCAGAATCGTTCCGAGTGGAGGCGCTTGGTGCAGCAGAGTGTATACTCTTTTGAGGACGACAGAAGGCGCGGTCTTGATTTCAAACGTGACCAGCTTAAGAACAGACCGCCTTCTAATATGGTTTATAATTATATAAATGGTACCCTAACGTGTAGCGTATGCTCGCGCACTTTCAAAGCCAAGATAGGGTACTACAGTCATATGAAGGCACACGAACGAAGCCTTGCCTTAACTTAGTTAAAGCAGAAATACTGGTCGCTGTGGCCGAAACCGGCTAGGAGAGAGAGAATAAATCCCTACATTTAAAATCTGTAATATTTTCGAAAATATTCATTTAAATTACATGCTGAAAAGGGCCATATTGATCTATATTAAATGCAAAATGTATTTAGGGTATTTAATTGGATAAGGATTAATACGGCATTTCAGACACAATGAAAAATTGTTTATTGAATAGTAAAATGAATTGAATTGAACATTAATTGTTTTGCTACATTTTTTCTGGCTTTAGGCGCACTCTTAAGCTTGGGTACTAAATTCGGACTCGATGGCGCTAAATATCATCTTTCTCTACTCGGTACAACAACCTCTTCGACGTAGATACTATTAAGTAGGTACTTACTGACACCATCGCCCAGTAGCTTATGTGCATGTCCTACAATAGGAAGCCTGCCAGACAGTTCAGGAGGATCTAAAGCACGCTGTTTCTTGGACCACAACCTCCATAGCACGCACAAACAGCACAGAACAACTAATTGGTAAAACATAATTTGTAAATTCAACCTGTGTGCTACACGTGATTGTTTAATTCTGAACAAACTTGTCTAGGTGTTCCATTTATATAGAGGACCTTTTTAAAACTAAAAACAGTCTAGGTGACTCGTACCTATATCCAATATCAGCTTTATCTAAGACTAGCTTTTGCCCGCGGCTTCGCACGCTTGTATTGTGTTATTTCTGCGTTTAGGTAGTCTAATAATAGATCATGCATTTTCTATATACCAAACAACAAATCCACTAAATCTTTTCGGAGCTGAGCACGACGTATTAGCACACGTGTAAAATGCATTTACCTATAAGATGCGTACATAATTAACTATGTTAATACCAATTAGAAATTACAAATACTTACTTAAGTACGCCATTGTACACAACTTAACATCTAAAATGCTAAACAACCTGTAAAAACATAAATAGGAAACCTATAAATTGTTTTAATTCTTTTAGGGGTGATTTTGCATTGGCTGGATAACGGTTTTCGGGACTAATAAATTATAAACCAGCTAAAACAAAAACATTTCAATTTTCAGTATTCCGCTTACGTTTTGTTTTATCTAAAAAACATAGCTAAAAAACAACTTTTATCTGATGATTGAAAAATCACGCCTTAGAGTATCGGTACCTACTACTAATATTACTCTTTGGTCTAATACATTCTTGACAGAGACTTTTTTGTTCAATCTGTGCCTCCAGATCACAGAGTGACCAGAGGGAACATCAGTGTATTATTTTCGTACCTATTTTTGAAAAATAGTCATGAGACGCTATTTTATCGATATCGATACTTCATTGAACAGAGTTTTATAAAAGCCTGAAACCTAAAATAAACAGAGCTAATTTTCTCTAATTTGTGGGGGGATGATGGAAAGCTCAATTATCTTCGCTGTCTGGAGGAAAAAATACTAGGTACCCCTGATAACTAGAACCGACTTCTTTTGCGTCATAACTGTATGGCCCAGCTAGTTCAAGAAATAAATAATAGAGCCTAATAATTTCGTTGATATATCATTTCCATCATCATTTTATGGTTGACTAGCGGTTGAACGTCACTAAATGGTTGATATTCCATATAATAAGCACATAAAGAAAAATAATACCTATTATAATATTACTATGCGCTCTTAAGCTTTTAACTGGGATCTTTTTTCCCTGAGTGAGTTTAAGTCGGGAGTGATTAGGTATCTTCTATAGGTAAGCGTGCTCTCGTAGACCGCATCGTCACTTATCGCCAGGTAAGATAGTGGTCAACAACGAAATTATTCCGTACTAACCTAAGCTTTATTGCCGTAACGTTATTCCAGAATGAAAAGTATAATTAATGAGAAATAAAGAGAATGTATTTTTACTAAAGTTTTATTTCAAAATAGCTATTGTAAACAACAAATTATCAATATAAGTAGGTTTGCCCTAAATACAAAGTTCATTGAAGTAGGTTTGTCAAAGGTGGTCATGACGGTTGGCAGAATCTGTGAACAAACAAAACCTTATTTAAATTCTCATTTACAACATTGTTCATTAAAACAGTAGTACTTTTACTTACTATTATTTGTTCTGTGTCATTATATCAAATTTCAATCATATGCCCATCTAAAGAGTTGATTAAACCTTATAGTCCTTATACTCTAAGGATTGAACCAGTAGGTACTACCTGTTATTGGTTAGTGTATAGTTTTCTACATATAATACATATATCGAAATTATCGATAACCCATCGACACCTGTAAAATCATCTCTAATTTCGAAATGCAAACAACTGGATAACCTTCTTGTGGATTTACGATATGTACCAAAATTCTAATTCTAATTTAATAGCAGCAATCAAATCACCCAATTCTAATCCTGCACAAAATTCTACGTATGTTTTATGTGAACGCAAATCTACTTACACACAAAAATATATCGTAAACACGAAAAGTATTTGCACCATAGAAACTGAATAATTTGTCCTGTGTAAATCTTCTTGAGTATTGGAATATGCATTCCAAACACATTACACGTCAATGTCTTTATTTTAAATAAGTATTTTGCTAAATTTATTGACTAAACACTAAAATATAATAAAAAAACCACAAAAAACATAGTTTTCTGTAACATCAACTGAAACGTCATTGTACGAGCATGCGTAGTTGCTTCTATCATTGAAGGAACTACGCATGCCCATAAGACGACTAAATAAAATGACACCGGAGAAACAAAACAACTTAAAACTTCGTGCAATTTCTTCACTTGGTAGGGTTGCAATGTTGCAAAGTTGCACCGACCCTGGTACGCATTGGTGTTCGCAAAAGTCAAATTTCGCTCCATCTGTTTAGTCAATTGTTTTTTTCTCTAATCTGTGATCTGGAGGCACAGATTAAAGAAAAAAGTCTCTGTGAAGAATGTATAAGACCAAAGAGTAATATTAGTAGGTATGATACTATAAGGCGTGATTTTTCAATCATCAGATTTTTTTTTTTTTTTTTTTTTTTTTTTATGTGATTGAATGACGTGACGAGCTAGTCGTTCACCTGATGTTAAGTGACACGGCCGCCCATAACAGTTGCAGTGTCACCCGGAACTTTAAAACAATAGTTTCACGCGACACTGCACTGCGCACGTCATCCTGAGACATCACCCAGTCTAATAATCAAATTACTAGACTGAGTGATCAGATCATAAAGTCTCATTTGCCCAGTAATTTCACTAGCTACAATGCCCTTCAAACCGGAACACAGTAGTGCTTGCACACTACTGCTTGGCGGTAATAGATAAATCAGATAAAAGTTGTTCATTAGATAAAACAAAACACTAAAAATAAAACCCGAATTAAGGGTGTCGCGAAATGTGATTATAATCGAGAGGTAAGTAAGTGAATCGATTCCGAGTTTTAGGTTATCTGTGCTGGTAACATTGTATTGTATGAGAGAAAAAAGGTGGGAGTGGTGCCTTGCCTTGGTTTTATTTAGAAAAAGATAGCGAAGCGAGTATGAAGTAAAACGATATTAAGAAAATTTGGTGTAGCAATGAATAACCTCAACGAAACAATTATGAGAGGTAATTGTTAATAATCCTGGCTAGGCTGGGTAAGTGGTTCAAACATTACTTTTTATATTCCAAACTTATAACACGATTTATTTAAAAACTTAGATAACATATAATAATAAGTATACTAAACTAAACTAGACCTAAAAACTAAGATTACTTGTGATCAAAGAGTTAACTTGTGATGAGAGTTTAACTTTTGATGTGAGTCTTATTGAAAGGGAAATAAAGAGGAATTAGAAAGAGTTTTGCACGGTGGTTAGGGCGGGTCAAATGGGGAAGGCTGGTTGACCCTCCTTCGGGACCTTCGGGTCCTGAAGGTTTAAGGTGAGGAGAAGTAAGTTCGCATCTGATAATGACTTCACTCGTTGGTGAGAGGATCCTACCACTTAGCTGTGGCTCTCGGTGTTTTCATGGTATCAAAGGCGACTCTCACCTAATAAGTAAAAATAAGAACTGTTTCATCTATTCCTTTCAATGATGCTCTGTAACATTTCATTTGTGGCGTACATTACACTATATTATTATTATAGCTCTTAGAGTTAGTAAGTTGAAGTGGCAATGGGCAGGCCACATCGCTCGTAGAACTGACAACCGATGGGGAAGAAAGGTTTTCGAGTGGCGACCACGAACCGGAAGACGCAGCGTAGGCCGGCCCCCCACTCGGTGGACCGACGACCTGGAGAAAGCCGCGGGGAGCCGATGGATGCAAGAGGTGAGCAGCCACTCAAGGTGGCGTGCTTTGGGGGAGGCCTATGTTCAGCAGTGGACGTCTTCAGGCTGTTAATGATGAATGATGATGATGTACATTACACCTAACCTATAATGGAACCTTAGGCAGACGTACTTGTCATGTCATGCCCAACTTCGCCACAAAGGGTTTCTTTATTTCAAAACTATTACGGAACCCTAAAAATGAAACATTCTTTGCAAAAGCGATTCTGATTTGAGCTTTGTACACATGTTATTTCCTCACTCCCTCCACTATGTTGAAAGTGCAGTGAAATGAGACAACGTGGAAAATAGTGGACATATAAATGTCGACTCCTTTTACAGTGGTGCAACGTATGCGGAGTAAAATTTGGACAATGTTCAGTATTGTTTTAAATAAAAAAGCACCATTCTTTTTTAAAATAATTATGTTATTATAATAATGTATACATCAATGCTTAGTGTAAAAAATACGTACTTAAGTAAGTATTTGTAATTTCTAAATAGTACTAACAAAATTAACTATGTACGCGTCGTATAGGTAAATGCATTTTACACGTGTACTAACGTGCTCAGCTCCGAAAAGATTTAGAGGATTTGTTGTTTGGTATATAGAAAATGCATGATCTATTATCAGAGTACCTAAACGTAGAAATAACACAATACAAGCGTGCGAAGCCGCGGGCAAAAGCTAGTCTATATCTATCTATACATATAATAAAACTGTAGAGATAAAAAAGTCTGTAATTGCAAGATATCAAAAAAATAATCACATAGGTTGGCTTAAAATTAGCCGCTGATCACGTTAAGCCACTTTTTATACACTTTGTCTGTTTGTTTGTTTGTTTGTTTATTTGTTTGTTTGTTTGTTTGTTTGTTATGACTGAACTCCTAAAATACTGAATGGATTTTCATCCAGTTTTCACTAATATGCTTAGAAATAACCGGCGCTTAAAATAGGATACATTAAAATTGAAATATCGTTAATTTTTTTTGATGACAATTATTAAGATTTCATTACGAAACGAATCAGAGTTTTAAACAACATGGCCGATTGGTGTTTTATTTTTTGGCTACTTACGGTTTATAAGTTACGACATGTCACGGATTAGAGAAAAAATCAATCGACTACTTTTTTTATATTGGCTACTGTTTCCGCCAAATGTGGCACAACTTTGCCACTAACCATGAAGGGATAGTCACTCATAAAAAGGGGGGAGATTACTAATGTTTTGGATAACTACACTCTGTGCCACATGTTTATCTGGAGGCACAGATTAAAGAAAAAAGTCTCTGTGAAGAATGCATACGACCAAAGAGTAATATTAGTATCTATACCGGTACTGTAAGGCCACAGAGTAACCAATTGATTTTTTCTCTAATCTGTGTCAAAGGCGTGATTTTTCAATCATCAGATAAAAGTTGTTCATTAAGTAAAACAAAACACTGTAAAAATAAAAAAGCGAATTTGATAAGCGGAATACTGAAAATTGAAATGTTTTTGTTTTAGCTGGTTTATAATTTATTAGTCCCGAATAACCGTTATCCAGCTATTGAAAAATCACCTCTAAGAGAATTAAAACAATTTCTAGGTTTCCTATTTACGTTTTTACAGGTTGTTTAGCATTTTAGAAGTTAGAAAAATAGCAACAAATATTAGATAGTGTGAAAGTAGTTGTTTTTTATTTTTGGCATTAGACGACATTTGTATTTAGTCAATGATACGAACCGTTGATGATTCACCGTATGGTCCCGGTTTGCGAGTAGGACCACCCCATCTCATCTCGTGGGTATGGCTGAGGGAATATCCAGAGAATGGGCAGCAGCATTCTCATCGGTACATTAGAACCTTCTGCGATCACCAAGCCGCCTGCCAAGCGTGGTGATTATGGCAAATTCCCCCTATGATAAACGTCCAAACTGTCGTTTTACGGGGGAGGCCTGTGTTCAGCAGTGGATGATTCCGTTTGTTGATGATGAATGATACGAAATATTTTACGAAAAATAATTTAAACGGGTACTTGGATATAGGTAAGTAAGTATATTCATTATGGTAAATTACTCCGCGTAACGTTCGGCGGGGTAATTAAGTAAAATTTGCAACAGCAATGCAACAATAGCAAAGCAACAAAAGTAGCGAAGCATACATGCTCGACACCACTAATGATGTATGACAGCAATCATCGCGCAATTTACGCCTGTTGCGAGTTAGGTAATACGCCCGCGGTTTTGGATTTCTTTCTTCTTTATCTTTCACGTAAAAGAGTTTTTATAGTTAAATATTCAAGGTCTGTGGGCTCTTCAATGAACAAACTAAGTGGTGATATTCTCTTTGGAACAACCATAGCTTAGAGCAAAAATGATGCAATGAGGATTACGTCTTAAACCCAAAGCTTAAAATCTTAAAAGCTTAAATCTGAAATGGAAAATGACGGCAATAAATACTTTTCAAGAAAATATTTTTTTAAAATTCAATTTGTGTGAACGAAACATCACTTCAAAAACGGTTCACGGTTTTGACAGAAACGTTCTGATTCAATATTCTGACGGTAGGTTGGCATTGGCGTTTGACTATTTTGCAGTTGACTATATTGACAGTTTTGTTTTTATTATGTGTTACCCGCAGTCATTATATTAGGTACCTACTTATATAATAATAGCTGCCAGGTATCACTTTATTAGCGCAGAATCTCCATCTCTTTCTTTGGGTGCCGTATAAGAGCAGACTAAGGGACTATCGAGAGAATGGGCAGTAGAATTCTCCTTGGTACATTATAATCTTCTGCGATGACAAGCTACTTGCTAAGCGAGCTGATTATGGCAAACCTCCCTATAATCAGCGTCTAAAATGGCGATTTATGGGCATGCCTGTGTTCAGCACTAGACGTTTTCCAGCTGTTGATGTGAAATACGTGGTTTTCGTCTATGGGACATTTACAATGACATTTGTAATGTAGTAGGTATTTCATTGATTTTATTACCTGTGTCGTCTGTGACTGCAAATACTAACCCCACATTACGCGCCGTTTCACGTTTCAAAAATGTACATAAACACTATTAAAATGCTTCATGGCATCAGCCGATTTGCGTTTTGTAAACTTAAAGATAGCTGATTTCTTTTTATTTTATGACCTAGCAGAAAGATTGTGTGACGCGTGTGCTAGAGCATTGAAACCATTTCGCCACATAGCATAGAGCTAAACTGCGTGATTTATTGATTACGATAGGTTTTCACTTAGGTACTCCTTCGTTTCACTTACCCCACCTGACCTTACATTTTAGTTTTTACAATAAAGAAGCAGTGAATACTGGTAAAACATAAATTCTAGGTATCAAGGTAAATTACTCTATAGAGAGAGCTAACGAAATCTCCCATTATCTACCCAAAATTTTGGGTGACGTTCTTATTCAGGCAGCACCTCGTGTAGGAGCAAGAAACAACTAGGTGGCCACGCGAAATAGATTTCTACTAGTGGGAATTCTGTGGAACAAACTAAGTGGTGCTCTTTAGAACAACCACAGCTTAGAGCAAAAATTACAATTGTTTTTTTCTCTAATCTGTGGCAAAAATGATGCAATGAGGATTACTTCCACGGATCTACATATAGTCTGTACACCTGTGCTTAAATCTTCTTAGTTGGCTAGCTTGGCTCTGCGGACAAGTTTTTTTTTTTTTTTTTTTTTTTTTTTCTTATATTTTGGCTCCACACATAGTGTATTTAGCCAGTGTCAAGTATTGTAGTTTTTCATCGTATTATGAAATATTTCATGTAAAGTAGTCACAGTCAGTCAGGGTAGTCATAGTCCAGTCTAAGTCAGGTAGTCATAATCCAGTCTAAGTCATGTCCTAGTAAAGTAGTGGCAACTTTACTAGAGGCTTCTATGGAATTTTGGAAGCAACACGAAAAACCACGTTTCACTACATTATATCACTTGCCCACACTTATACTCGTAATTCAGCACTTAATGCGTAAAATGCCACTAATTTTAAACATTAACACTAGAAAAAGCATAAGTTTTGTTAAATAATACAATGCAACGACGTGAACTTTTTCACGTTCCCGCCAAAACTCTGCGGACAAGTTGTAAAGTTTATTAGAATTTGGCAAGAAGACCAGGACCCCTATTCTCACGAATCGAGATGCAATGTCATCTCATAATAAATCTCGAGACTCGAGTTGTCTCTACTCCCAAGCTTAAAATTCATGATATTCTCGATTGACTAGCGCACGAGATGGCTCGTAGGGAATCGAGACGCAATGTCATCTCACAATAAATCTCGAAATTCGAGACTCAAGCTTCAAATTTGTGATATTCTCGATTGCTAGCGCACGAGATGTCTCGTGTGGTCGGAGGCAGTCGAGACCACCATGAGACGCGCTTTTGCCTTTACTTTTAGGCTCATTTGTTGCCATTTTATTGACATTGAAGCTAATGGCATGGCAACTTTTCTTCTTCTTTTCGTTTTTTCTTTCTTTTCTTTTTCTATGACTGATCTACATTTTCAAGTGTTTTGGCGCGAAGAATCGGACACTAAGGATATGTTATTTGACGATATTTGATAAAAGTACTCTTTCCGATACAAATTCTTTCTTTCCGATACCAAATAGGTATCGCGAGAATGGTTTGCTTTTATTTTATTTTATTATTTTAATTAAGTATAACAACTACCTTAACTGTACTATTTGTGTGTATTAACTGTATTCAACGCTTTGAATTACAATTAAATTAAGTTAAATCCTACTCACATTCTACCTTTACATGTATTTTTACCTTTACACTAATTTTCTACTACATTGAACCCTACTTAAATTAAAAATAGGGTTGTTTTCACCCTAAGTATACATTAAAATATCACAGTTTTATTCTACTTGACTTAAAGTTAGGCCATACTATGTTTCACTAAGGAAAAAAATATTATAGGGAAATAAAGCTGCTTGGCATTGAATTTTTATCCTGTGGTTCTATCCTGTTTTGACTTAGCAGCATTGATTCGATTCGCTATTAGTACTTTCTTTCCGATACCAAGTAAGTATCGAAAGAATGATTCGATGGTAAAAAGTACTTGGTATTGAAAGAAAAGTATCAAGTACATACTCGTATTCACTAGTATCGGAACATCCCTAAGTGTTATATACTCTTTGCTCCGTGCCTATCAAATCAAACGAAGTTGCTCATTGTTTGCCAATAGTGTTTTCACAAATTAGAAAAAATAATATGGTGTTTTGCATTGTATAGTGCACCAACCACAGATTAGAGAAAAAAACAATTTGTGGCTAGTGGGAATTCTGTGTGTGGCACCAACTTATACTACTCTATGGTATGCACAGCTATAAAAATACTCTGTGGTGCACAGAACACTATTATATTATCCTTTTGTTTTTTTCTCTAATCTGTGATTATCCTTAGCACAGATGGAATAAACCACAGAACACTACTTCAAGGTAACCAATGGTTAAAACCTCTAACAAATCTTGACTATTAGTTAGAATTTGTTAGCATTTTTGATTGGTTACTTTAACAACGGGTAAAAAACCCACCCTTATAAAGGTACCATAATAAATAAAAGCCACATAACTCATATATAATCGCATTATATTATACATATTTATATGAGTAGGTAACAACTTTGGGCCTAGTTTAGTTCTAAAGTTATTATTATCAAATACATAAAATGAAGAAACATGCAGTCTCAAAATACAATCCTGCCATCATTAAAAGTGTTGTAAAACAATGCCGTAAAGCAAAGATGGCTATTTTAACTTTATTTTTACTTTTTACATCAATAATTTTAAACCAACGAAATCAGCCTCAGGGCCACTGGTGTAATAGTTACAGTGGCACACATGGAAATGATGATGACGAAGATGGTAATATAGACAGTCACTCACTGTCTAACACAGTGGCGATTTAAGATTCTTCTGTGACTTTATATTATCACAGCACACATTCACAGCATTTTCAGAAAATTGTTCCGGAAGCTTTACAGTAAGTAAGATGTAGTTATTGCAGTAGCAATAGTAACACCAGCCTAGAAGCCTTCATTGAGTACCTGAAGCAAAAAAGAAAATATTATTTAGATAGCCTTAAGGCCAGCTCCATCAACTGTGCTGTAGGTTGTTGGTTCGCTTCCCACTCAAGAAACGGGAAAAACCCTCATATTCCCCTATCCTTTGGTATAAAATAAATCCAACAGGCAACTGTGTCAATATCATTGGTATGAACTGGATTTTTACATACTTTTATTTCTCTCTCTCTCTGGTTGGTTCCTCATTACTGAGGATCATGGTCACAGGATCTATCTGATTTAACATAATACTTCCATCAACTTCGGTCCATAGCCTCACGGCCTGGGAAAACTTTTATTCAGGTAATTGAAATTAATTTACTTGAAGGTTTGAGCCTGACACATTCATAGGTGAAGTTACAAGTTGCACATTTTTCTTGGCGGCACTTCAACAATACATCTACTGCTCCAATCGGGGTTGGGATTATAAAATTTGTTTCCATAAATCAGGTGCCTTCTGCATATAGCATACCTATACGCTGTTGGTGTAGTTGTTTCAGTGATTCCTCAGAAGTCTAGCTCCCAGCTGGATACCATTATTCAGCCCATAATCACGCCGTGAAAAAATTATATAATAAACATTTAATCTATAGAGCGAGATACGGGTGTAAGCAGCGTGATTTTGAGAAAGTATTCTCTTTTATGTATGTACGTAGTACATTATACCTTTTTGGATTTTGCGTAGGTTATTAGGCTTACTTACTTCAAAGATCCATGTTTGCCAGGCAGAGAAAACCTGTGGAATCGCACGTTCACATCTTCGGATGCACCATTATAGCATTTTGCACAGTTTTACCGTTTTTCCATAACGAACACAAGAAAATCACAATAATATAACCTCAACCATAGAATTATAAAAAAAGCAGGATGGAATCTTGATTGACATCGAACTGACGTACAGCAATGGCGGCCGCATAAACATGTGTGACTGATTAAAGGATTGCCATGTGAAAAAAATTACCCGAATCCGACAAAAAAAAAATCTGTTGTTGGTGTGACTTTTCGTATGACCAAAAAGCTACGCGAGCTTATAACAGAGTAGTCAAAATTGAATGGCTTATTTTTTTTTTTACTTTCGATAGGTTAGCGTTTGACTACATCTCACCTGATGGTAAGTGATGATGAGGTCGAAGGTGGAGGACGCCTACCTAGAATAAACCTATTTACTTTTGATTTGAAGACACTTAAGTTGTAAGTGAATGGAAATTCCGACGCCGGGAGTGAGTTCCATTCCATAGCCGCACGCACAATAAAGGAATCTGCAATCTCCCCTCCCCCACACTTGCCCCCCCCTCCTCCCCCTCATTTAGTCCGCCCCCCCCCCCCGCACTTTCCTCGCCTACTCCGTACTTACCCTCCTCCCCCACACTTGCCCCACCTCCCCCTCACTTTCCTCGCCACCCCCTGCACTTGCCACCACCTCCCCCCTCACTTAGTCCACCCCCTACTTGCCCTGCCTCCCCCCGCACTTGCCCCCCTCCCCCCAAGAACCATGTATAGATTACATTTGGACAGTAATTAAGGGGTTGGCAATCTACGCAGCAATGTACGGCGAATGAAATGGGAGCAATAGCTTCCCAGTCTCCACCGGGTGGCAACTGGGAATTTTGTTCCCAGTTGCCACCCGGGGGCGAAGCATGTGGGGGCAACTGGGAATATACCCTGTACGCTATAGCGAAGAGAGAAGTTCCCAGTTCTTTCTTCCTTTGGACAGGGTCGGGTCAGCCAGTCAGTTAATAAAACTTGGCACAAAGATTTATAGCCAGGGTGTTGCTTAAAATGTTTTATGAACACATAAATCGTATTTTTCTACGTTACTTTACTTTTTCTACATTATAGAAAACCTGCACAAATATGTACGATTAGTAGGTCCATTACCGGTACAATATTTATTTTAACCTGCAAAGTCCAGCACATGCATATGCATAATGGAAATATGCATTTGCATATAGTCAGATCTCTAATTATGATCAATATAGGTGAATAAGTTGTATTCGAACATAATTTGGTCATTCTCCCACACTTCCGGGTAATTTACAAGTTTGATTGTTGGTAACACTAGCTGGTTTTGTGTATTGATTGCATCTCAATAGTTTTATCGAAAAAGCAAGAAATTAGCGAAATATTAACAAGCTTATTTGTGAAAAGTGATCCCCTGACTTTTTTTTTATCAAACCACTATGATTCCGACAACTTTTCACAACGCAAGACGGCATTTTATAATATTTTTTTCTATGCGTCTTGGGCGAGGTTCGGAGCAGTAATGGCAGGTGATAGACTTCCTATGATGTGAGTGTGTGCGTGTCCGCTCGTACTTATTAGCGTCCCGACTTCCTATGGGTACCTCGGTTCGGGATCAATTGGGACTCTGTCCTTCTTTTTTTAGTAGGTCCATGACCTCAACTCAACTTACTTTTATATTCTATAGTTTGATTCATGTTCCAGTGTCAATTTTCAAGTTCTTGATTCTGAGCATAGACTTTGTGGTCGCTGTCTTACATATAGCGTTATCTCGTTCTGATCTCTCGACTGCCTCCGATCCACAGACTACTATACGCTAATGCTTCCATCACTCGAGTCATCTCGTGCGCTAGCAATCGAGATATTGCATGAGAATACCGAAAACTCGAGTCTCGAGATTTATTCCCAGACGAGATTTCTTCTCGATTCGTGAGAATAGGGGTCCTGGCCTTTAAAAGTGGACGTCTTTAGGATGTTGTTGATGATAATTATGATGATGATGATGATAGCCGTATTTGAACTCATTGATCATAGATATTATTTTCAGCTTAATTTTTTCCGTTATTTGTAAAATAAGTAATGGTCTCGATATGTAGAAAGACAAACTGACGGACAACAAAGTGATCTTACCTATAAGGGTTCCTTTATTTCAAAACTGTTACGGAACCCTAAAAATGAAACATTCTTTGCAATAACGATTCTGATTTGAGCTTTGTACACATGTTATTTCCTCACTCCCACCACTATGTTGAAAGCGCAGTGAAATGAGACAACGTGGAAAATAGTAGACATATAAATGTCGACTCCTTTGACAGTGGCGTATCTACTTAAGTAAGTATTTGTAATTTAAATATAATTAGTATTAAAAAAAAAAATTATGTGCGCATCGTATAGGTGCGCCTATAATTTATAATTTATTTATTTTAATGGCAAATAAATAAATTATAAATTATAGGTAAATGCATTTTACACGTGTGCTAATACGTGCTCAGCTCCGAAAAGATTTAGTGGTTTCGTTGTTTGATATACAGGATGTTGATTTGCATTGTCTCCATATTTACAGAGGTAGGTATGCTACACTTATAGAACACGAATCAATGAAAAAATAAATACCTAAAATTTACACTTTATAAAAAAAACATTGCACAAATATAAAACAGCACGTGTGTGCGTTCTCATTTAACAAACAACATGATTTTATAAAGTCAACCAGTGCGAGCGCAGAGTCATAAACTATCGCGCCGACAACACACAAAGGCACCCGCCACTTTCGGCAAAGTTCTACAAACGCTCGCCGCTGCACCGGCCCCACCGCCGCGCCGTTTGTACTAGCCACGCGGGCGGGCTGCGGGGTGCCCTCTCTCACCCGCCCGCGCCCGTGCAGCGCACTTATGTCACGCGTGCAGATGCAGCGACCGATCAGTCACTTGCCCGCCACCGGCGCCGCGCCGAATTTGCGTAGGCACCTACTTTGCTTACGATCGCGTAACAAAAATGGAACACTTTACAAATGTTGAGCTTGTGGAGATGGTACGTTTGTATGCTATCAGCGGAAACAGCTTAACACAGTCTGTGCAAATGTTTCGCGATCAGTTTCCGAACAGCCATGTTCCAACACGTGAAGTGATGCTGGGTGCCACACAGAGACTAAGGGATTATGGACAATTCCAAGTCCCTCGTCACGCTCGCGCTCGTGGAAGTGTAGGTCTCTCGGCCGGCCTTCAAGAAGAGATCTTGGACTTTTTTGAAGAGGACCCACGTGCTAGCACCCGTGATGCTGGGCGGCGCTTCAACGTCCACCACACAACTGTATGGCGGCTACTGAAACGAGAACTTCAGCATCCGTTTCATTTTCAGAGAGTCCAAGAACTGCATCCACAAGATAATGCCTCACGCATAGCTTTTTCTCACTAGATTTTACAAAACAGGGATGTGAACATTTTGTGGACCGATGAATGCATGTTTTCACGTGTGGGGATTTACAACATTCACAACGAGCACTGGTGGGCACATCGCGACCATAACCCGCATAAAACCAAGAACGATTCGTTTCAGCATCGTTTTAGTATTAATGTCTGGGGTGGCATTATTGGAGAGCATGTGCTAGGTCCATACATCATCGAAGGTCATCTAACCAGCTCCAGTTACTTGGAGCTTCTGCATCACGTTGTTGACGAGATGCTCGACGATGTACCACTGGCCTTTCAACGAAACCTGTTTTTCCAACAGGATGGAGCTCCACCTCATTATGGACGCCAAGTGCGCAATTTTTTAAGTGAAGTGTTCAGAAGCCAGTGGATTGGACGTGGTGGTCCAGTACCCTGGCCCCCACGATCTCCGGACATGACCCCATGTGATTTTTTTTTATGGGGTGAAATAAAAAGACTAGTTTACACGGACGAAATTACTAGTGCTGTGCAATTAAAAGAAAAAATCATTGCTGCATTTGATCATGTGAGACTAAACGTGAATGTGCTAAAAAAACTATCACGAAACCTAAGACGTCGCGCTCACTTGTGCATCGAAAACGAAGGAGGACACTTTGAGCAGTATCTTAGGGTAACGTAACTTGTAAGTACATAATTTTGTAAATACTGTAACGCCCCAGTGGCAAGCTGCTGACACAGATTAAGTCATAGCTACCATGGGTTGTTTACTGCACCCCGCGCACATAGCCAAAACAATAGAGACCGAATACCTGAACCCTGTAGGTAATTAGACAATAGGACCTTCCTCGATGTAGCAATTTTCTAACAATGTTTTTATGATGTTTTGACTACAATACAATACAATAACTCTTTATTGACACCAAAATAATAATAACATAGAAATGAGAATCACATAATAAGATAGGTACAATGGGCGGAACAAAAACGCGGGCGGTCAATGGACTAATGATGAGACAAAAAGTGTTTACTTTAAACTGAGTCATCGCGTGGGGTCCTACTATTGTCCTAGCCGAAACGAAGTTGAGGCTACTTGTGATTCACGACAAAAATGGTTTATCAAATATTCGGCTACTAAATAAATGTGGAATTTAAATTTTATTTTTATATGATTAAATATACACAGTACAATGGATTCTAAAAATATGGAGACAATGCAAATCAACATCCGGTATAGAAAATGCATGATCTATTATTAGACTACCTAAACGTAGAAATGACACAAATTGACACAATACAAGCGTGCGAAGCCGCGGGCAAAAGCTAGTCGGAAATAAAGGAGACAACCGCTAAGTTAGACACGTTCTTTAGACTAGCTGACCCGCCCTGGCTTCTCACGGGTTCATTACTATTACGTCCTAACCCTGGTCCAGTCATGGGAAAAGAGAAGCAAGGGGGAATACTACAGTGGAAAGGATGGCTGGGAGCGGACGGCAATACCTAGAAGCGAAGCAGGTAGCACCTGCCTTTCTTTGCCGTCCATCCATTCACCCTTCATCTTTGACCGCGACACCTAGCGTTCAGTAGCGTAATAGAGTACCAAACACGTACCAAACAATACGATACGATTCATGCAAGAATTCTGATTCGTGCAGTATATTCAATAATTACTATATTCATCATCACCTCCTTTCTCTCTCTCTCTCTCTCTCTCTCTCTTCCGACATGATCTACGACGGTCAAAAGAGACATACATTATCTCTCATTTTATAATAAGTAATGATTGATTGTGAAAAATTCCTTCCTTCCTTCCTTCCTGCATCCAAATCCATCGGCTCTCCGTGATTTCCACCAGATCGTCGGTCCAACTAGTGGGGGGCCAGCGAATACGCGTTACTGTTACGTTCACAGACCTAGAATAATTTCGTACATCCTGAGTCTATGAAGTTATCGATTCCAATCTACCCTTTTTGTTTCTTGATACGAAAATATCGCTGAGTTTAGTCAATTAATTTTCTCTAATTACATGTTAGAACCCATATAATACAGGCGAAAAACAATCTGTGGTGAGCAAGGAAGTTAGTGTACTTATTCCAGTTAGTATACTTACAGCCCGTTGCACAAAACTCTTCATTATCACTTCATTAGCTAATGTCGGCATTAGTGCTAATGAAGCCCTTAAACTAATGACGTTGCACAAAAGTTCTGTGACCAACATTAGGCTTCCTTAAAGCTTCATTAGATAATGACGACATTAAATAATGAACGAATGAAATGAGTGAACATTTTGTGTTTTGGTATTGCGCTTTTACCAGTTTACTATTGACTTTGCATATAAACATAACGCACATTATGCCATTATCGTCATTTCCAGTGTCAAATTGAATAAAGTAAAAATCTATACATTTAATAAAACTGTAATTGGGCTAAATCTGTACATTGAATATTATTTGAAAATATTGATTGCATTACACTTCTTTATCGATATAGTAGTGGAACCAGTTTTTTTTGTCTGTTCGTCTGTTTGCCTGTCCCTTTGAACACGCATCACGCTGGAACTACTTTGTTATGGTTAGAATAACATATAAGAAACATTTCGTTTTCTAAAACGGCAAAGTGCGGGTTGCACGAAGCAATAAGTATGTAATTTTATGCAAGTATTTTTTAGTATTAAAAACCCGCAGCCCGCAGTCACCGCCGCGATCTCGCTGCGTGAACTCATCCTGAGGAAGAGCATCGGATATGCTCGAAACCTGGTCGAGAAATTGACACACTATTCGTGAGTAACAGTCGGATACATATTTATTCAAGTATTTTTTGTTTGTACGTATATTTATACTATATTATATTTTTGTTATTTATACTTATTCTGTCGAAAGGAAGAGAGAAGGGCAGGGGAAGTGTAACCCCCCCCCCCTCTCTCCTTTCTATAAATAAATATAAAATAAAATTGTCTTTAATTAAATGGATGCTTACACTAACTACTACCTACCCCTATCTATACCTATACCACCTACTAATCCTAATTTACCTAATTAGCAACGATGTGCTTTTGTTTTATTTTGGCCAAATGATCGTCTAGTGGATAAACCTTCCGCTGTGAACGTATTATACCCAAGTAGCGAATAAGTATAAGCATAATAAAGAACCTATAAATCTATTCCCTACGTGATAGATTGAATAAAAGACTAATTATCAATGCCTATATTTTAATGTCGTAATTAAAGCTATTTTCACTCGTATTTTTAAATGGTAATTAAATTATGTTTTTCCGATTAAATAATTAATAGTATGAATTTCTTGTAAACAATTATAGTACAACCTTTAACGATATTTCACTTTGTATTTAGATATAAATATGTATTAAAGTTCTACCTTGAGACTAGTACAAATAAAATTATGCCTAAAATAATTCAGTAAGGAAATAAATCCAAGAGCTACGAATTGTCTACGAGTTTCGTAACCCTAGCTACGCCCTATTTAAAACATTCCTTTTACACAATCACTATACGTAAAATTGCGATATAATCGACCTATAAGTTGAACATCGAAATAAGTTAGTCCTTAACCTAATACCTAGACTGAAGATGACCTAAAGGCCTACATTTTCTACCAAATAGAAAATATCGGAATTTATTCTGGAAAACATAGAGAATGTATAATAAACAATGTAGCATCCTTATTTCCTGTATTTATTGTAAAAATACATTGCTGGATTACACAAAAGGTTTTAGGGGTTTCCCCCAATGGTCTCCAAACCTCCCCTCATAACCATTCCGTACCACCCTTCAACTTCCATGTTAGAAGGCTGGATTCCTCAACTGTCCCATATTAGAAGGGTGGGTACCTCCACTGTCCCAAGTTTGAAGGCTGGGTGCCTAGACTCTATTAATCCAGAATCACAATATCTCTACAATTCAATACAGATAAATAAACATGAACTCTTCTAAAATAGAATGAGCAAAAACGGTTTATATTAAATCTCATAACTTATACAAGTATATAACTCAATAAATAGCAGTCAGGGAACACTCCCTCTTTTGACTGCTTGGAATACTTTCCAAACTAGATTATTCACATATAAGTTGATTTAGTTCAACACATAGTTCTAATGATGTAAAATGTAGACTCTCGCTACTTCATTAATCTGTCTATCCTAGACTGATCACTGATTTCTATCAGATGAAGAAGAAAACGACTATTAACCCTTAAGCTGTATAAGAAAGATCTCGCATTCCCTCTGGAATTTAAGTATACTTTCGGAGTCTCTCGCTCCTAATATTAACCGTCGATCCAGCCATTAACTCTCAAGCTGCATTTGAAAGATCCCGCATTCCCCTTGGAATTTAGGTATACTTTCGGAGACTCCCGCTCCAAATAACAACTGAAAGCTATTAGCCAAACAATAACTGTTGTCCCAGTTAGATATTCCAACCATGGAATAAGTTTAATTCATTACAAATGATCAGTCTTAGGTTATCCAAACCAATAAGTAGCTCTATTAAAAATAGATGATTACTCTAAGTTAATCTTATATTATTGCATAACAATTTAACAATATATCAATAGCTACCACTATTAGTAGTATTCAGACATCTTTATATCTCTTGAATACAACAACGTACATTACAGATTCTTGAATCTCTATTAGTAAGTGATTATTCAGTTAAAACACTAGAATATAATTGCTCTATTCAACTCAAACCGATTTGATAAAATTTCAATCAAAGAAATATATGAACTTTCTTAATATGAGCAAAACCTTTGAAAATATTTAGTAAATGCAGCTTTCCTAGCTAAAATCTCATTAATTACTAAAATGTCTACTTTACTCACAAATAATATCCAAATCCTTAATCACTGCAATCCAATACACTGCAATCCAATAAACACTGCAATCCAATGGCACTACCGAAACCGTAAAGGGAACTACTATCGCAAACCGAACCACTAAAGACAATTCCTTTAGTTAATTACTTAAAACAATTAAAAGAATTTCCTGGTTAATTACTCCAAGAAAGCGCGACCGAGACTATCCCCATTTCCCTCCTGCATCTTCTTTTTAAACTCTGGAACTCTCCTTCATCAGCTCCCAGCAACCAATCACAGCTCTTCGTCACATCTCAACATCGTCATTCTCCTTCCTGATTGGTCAAGAACCTCCGTAGTCCACGTGGACCTACATTTCTCATACATCTCATGACCATCTAGATTTGCTATTCTGCTCTCTTATTGGTCGAACTAGTTCCTACTACTAAGTACTGAGATCACACTCCACGTGGACCACTCCACGTGGACTCTGATTTCAGCTGAAAATATGATCTTAGAATAAACAATTGACGATCAGTTTGTTTAAACCATTCCTCTAATCCCGCTAATAGACTGTAACTTAGCTTTATTAGAAATAATGATGTTTCTATAACTATTTTCACATTTTTCCTAATAATTAAAGAATAGTGGTGTATTAATCATACTATTTGAATAGTTTTCTTCAGTAACGATTAGCTACAGTACGTAAGTTATTTTTAATATTATTTACTGTTAAAGAAACCTATTTTATAAATGTAAACGGGACCCCGTACCGTTACAGAAGGGGCTTCACCTGCCTCCCTTCCATTGCCGTCCTATCCATTCATCTTTTACCCCTTTCTTTTTCACTTTCACTTCCCTCTTACCCATAAATAGGGTTAGGACGTAAAACTAATTAACCCGTGCGAAGCCGGGGTGGGTCAACTAGTTTAAAATAAACTTGAAGTCCTGCTCTGGTCTTGTTTGTCCCTGCTCAGTTGGTAGTAGCTCTGCCTTCTGAACTGTAGGTTGTGGGTTCGATTCCTACTCAGGATAAACATTTGTGTGATGAACATAGGTGTTTGTTCTGTGTCTGGGTGTTATATTGTATTCTACGTATGTATTTACAAACGTACCAGGCACCAGGCACCAGGTGAAGATGGAATTACGACCGAACTTCTGAGAGCGGGTGGTAGACCGGTACTTTTAGTCCTCCAGAAGTTATTTAATTCTGTCATCCTTGAAGGTACAACGCCAGAGGCATGGCACAAGAGCGTGGTGGTGCTCTTCTTCAAAAAAGGCGATAACACCTTATTGAAGAACTATAGGCCCATCTCGCTCTTGAGTCATGTGTATAAGCTGTTTTCGAGAGTCATTACGAATCGTCTCGCACGCAGGTTTGATGAATTCCAGCCTCCCGAACAAGCCGGTTTCCGAAAAGGCTTTAGCACCATAGACCACATCCATACGCTGCGCCAGATTATACAGAAGACCGAAGAGTATAATCGGCCGTTATGCCTAGCGTTTGTGGACTATGAGAAAGCCTTCGATTCAATCGAGACTTGGGCGGTGCTGCAGTCCTTGCAGCGATGCCAAATTGACTATAGGTATATCGAAGTTTTGAAGTGTTTGTACAGTAAGGCCACTATGTCAGTCCGACTACAGGACCAGAGTACGGAACAAATTCCATTGCAAAGAGGCGTGAGACAGGGAGACGTTATTTCTCCGAAACTGTTCACAAACGCATTGGAGGATGTTTTCAAGCTCTTGGAGTGGAAAAGATCTGGCATCAACATAAATGGCGAGTACATCACTAACCTTCGTTTTGCCGATGATATAGTCATAATGGCGGAATCGCTCGAGGACCTTAGCACCATGCTCAACGACCTCAGTAGAGTCTCCCAGCAGGTTGGTCTTAAGATGAATATGGACAAGACAAAGATCATGTCTAATGCTCATGTTCCACCTATACCGGTAATTGTTGGGAACGATACTCTCGAAGTTGTCGACAAGTATGTCTACCTAGGACAGATTGTCCAATTAGGTAGGTCCAACTTCGACAAAGAGGTGGCGCGAAGAATCCAACTCGGCTGGGCAGCGTTCGGGAAGCTTCGTCCTATCTTTTCGTCCAAAATACCGCAGAGCCTGAAAACGAAAGTTTTCAATCAGTGTGTGTTGCCAGTGATGACTTATGGAACTGAGACATGGTCTCTTACTGTTGGCCTCATTAGTAAGCTCAAAGTCGCGCAGCGAGCTATGGAGCGAGCTATGCTCGGTGTTTCCCTGCGAGATAAGCTCCGGAACGAGGAGATCCGCAGGAGAACTAAAGTGACCGATATAGCTCTTAGAGTTAGTAAGTTGAAGTGGCAATGGGCAGGCCACATCGCTCGTAGAACTGACAACCGATGGGGAAGAAAGGTTCTCGAGTGGCGACCACGAACCGGAAGACGCAGCGTAGGCCGGCCCCCCACTCGGTGGACCGACGACCTGGTGAAAGCCGCGGGGAGCCGATGGATGCAGGAGGCGAGCAGCCGCTCAAGGTGGCGTGCTCTGGGGGAGGCCTATGTTCAACAGTGGACGTCTTCAGGCTGTTGATGATGATGATGATGATTTACAAACGAAAAGTATATAAGTATTGTATCAGTTATCTGGTTCCCATAGTACATACAAGCTATGTTTAGTTTGGGGCTAGATGGCGCTGTATGAAACGTCCACACGTTTATTTATTATTTACCTATTGAGTATAAGCAAATATTATTTGTATCATGCTTGTGTGGTTTTGATATTATTTTTAAATATATTCATCATCATCATCAACAGCCTGAAGACGTCCACTGCACCTTGAGCGGCTGCTCAAGCTTGAAAATAATAAGCAATAACATATAATGTTTATGGAGTGTTTAAAAGTTGATTAAGTTTTATTTAACTTGTAAGTTTTTTTAACTGTAGTATGCCGGGAAACATCTTTGATATCAAACAATGATAAAAGTCTTGATAGAGACATATTTTAATCGCAGAAATGTACTCAAAACCCTTTGAAAATAATTAAATGCAGATTTAATGGAGGCTTTTCGGCCCATTAAAAATTTCTATCTTTAAACTGTCAACTAATGCCTCATTAGTGTTAATGGCGCTTTGTGCAACGTAAAACACCATTTAATGGATAATCTGACGTTTCATTAGATAAACTTAAAGTAGCATTAAAATCAGATAAAATTTTGTTTTGTGCAACAGTTTAATGATAGATTAAGGTTTAATGTCGACTTTAAAAGTTAATGTTCGTTTCTGCAACTGGGTGTTAGTACCTTGGTGGTGGCGGAAGTAGGAGTGAAATAAGGGAGTTGCTATAACCTCGGAATTGTTCACAAACGATGGCAAAGAGCTTGTATGAAACCAAGGTCACGTCAAGTCAAAGTTCTTTCGGAACCTATTGCTATAAAATTGTCGAAACTAGTTTGAAAGTACCTACGTGTTACCGTAGGTAGGTCTACCTACGGTAACACGTAGGTACTTTCAAGGGTAAAACAATTTTGAAATAGAAGCTAAGAGAAGAAATAGAACTGGGATGAGCAGCGTTTGGGAAGCTTCGAGGAGTTTACCAGTATAAGACATACACACTTTACCTACGTTGCCTGAACGAGGTTACCTACTCTACTGACGGTAGGACTAGTGGACTAGTGCAACAAATGTGTACTAGGTACTTAGCACGACCACGGAATTTATTTTTATTTTTTCTATGTTGTTACATGGATGAAAATTACGGTTGGATTGGAAACTGAACAGAATCTCAAAATGGGCCTACCGATATACTATGTTAGGGTAAGGAGGCCCTGGAGCGAGTCAAGGAGGATGATCCCAACTCTGACCGGCTCAGGCGCAGACGGACCGTGGGACGTAGGAGGCGTTTTGCGCGCCCTCCATCCTCCATAGTGGGGTCGGTGGCGGATAGTCGGGGGACTCTGCCGCACCTACATGGCCCCACACGTCTGGTGGTTAACCGAGGTGTAAGGTTACCCGGCCACCCACTGGCTCAGAGGCCCGAAAGGGCCTACTGCCGCGCCGGGGCGAGATAGCGAATGCTAGCGCGACCCTATCTCGCCCCACCCCGGTGGCAGACGGATCACGGGGGGTTCTAGTGGGATCGAGCCCCACATACCCCCTGCCATCACCCCGTGGTGGTAGGAAAGTGCGAGGGCATTTCCCCACCTCAAAAAAAAGTATTTGTTACTAATCTCTTCTGTGATATTTACTCAATACTCAATTATTTATTGCCAACATATGTACATATTTAGTGATACAGATGTTATGTATGTGTGTGCCAAACATATGACCCCGTTAGGGTATAGCAACACGTTAGGAGAAGACCAGGCCGATCCATTAAATTTTATTCAAGATGCCAAGTGCAGGTAAACATGATTAATTATTGTAAGTTGTCAGATAGTTAGGTATATCGACCTCGCATTTTACATAAATTAGGTACGTAAGTAACTACAATGCTTGAACTGTACCTAACTAAATAACAGTGTAATGAGAATGCATAATCAATCTACCTAGAGTCATTCAGGTCAAATAACTTAGGTTAATGGCCAGCTGTCACGCTCAAAGTACCTACTTATGTCTGCTGAATCACGGGTTCTCCTCCGGAATAAGTCTACTCTAACCCAACGATTATCGGTTATGCGGCAAACATGACCAAACCATTGCTTTGCCACTTCAGCTTGCATCGTCTGTTTAGGTATTTTGATAACTTCATTCAGTTGACTGGCAAAAAACTACGTTCGGGATTTGATCCCGCAGAAATACTATAAACACAGCTTTTTTCATAGCTCAGTGAGGGAGAACATAGGAGGCAGACCACGTGCCTCTGTTCTTTATCCCAATCTTTTTTCCGTTCCCTTGTACCTGCCTCCCATCGTCGTCGGATCCGTTCATCCTTTTCCTATGTTTTCCCCTCTCTTCCCTCTTCCTTTCAACAGGATAAGTAGCTAGTGGTTTTTATTATCGGCGGTCACGTATCTACTCTATGTATGTTAATTGTAGTTATATTTATGTTATATTGTGCATGCATTTTTCCTTTACAAATTAATTTGACACCCAGGTTATAGTTAGCTGGAAACAAGAACGACGGCAAGCTATTCCACTTATTTGCTGTACGCACTATAAAGTTTGATGTGAAATGCTTAGTGCGTAGGCTGTAGGAATATTAACGATATAATAAGGATGCCGAGTTTCTGTGCGCCTTGTAGTTCGATGAAAGATATATACATAGAGTATGTATATATCTTACTCTACTTATCATTACATACTCTGGGTCTCCTATGTCACTTCGACATAGTTGTCATAAACTACCCACAACTTTCTACGTTAGACGCAACTTACCTATCAAATAGCATACCTAGTCCTAGTAACATCTGAACAAAATTAAAACACGTCTGGGCCTCGCTGAATGCAAGGCCATAGACGCTAGGTCCATGAATAGAGTGACCATTATCTTTTATATTCAACAGGGCCTCTTGGTGTTAGTACTATTTTGTGGTGTTAGCTTCGGCCCCACCAAACCCTCCCAAATGTCCGGGCTAGACCCGAGAGAATCACGTTAGAAAAGAAAATATTAATATTATAAAACATCTGTAGATCAAAGATTATACTTACTTATTACAGTACGAAAAACGTTACCTACACAATAATAAAATATGAAGGTACATGTGCCTACAAATTATTATGGTAGGTATTGGCAGATGTATGGTAACATCGAGCTTGACTTATGTATATTGTAAAAACGAACTTATAAATGGAATTTGGACGTCTGGCTTAGCAGTCGTCGAATACGGACAGAATAGTAGCTACATACGAGTTTGCTCATAATTACAGGGTTACATTTGATATGTTTTATCAATTACTTGTTCTCTGCTGTTTGTGCGTGATATTGAGGATGTGGTCCAAGAAACATTCTGCTTCAGAGCCTCCTGAACTGTCTGGCAAGCTTCCTATTATAGGACATGCCCATAGATTCATTGGCGACGGTCCAAGTAAGTATCTTACGGAATGTTGTTTTCCATCCTCCCCATATTTGTAGGGCTCATTGTGATGCATAGGTACACCAGGTGCGGATCAGGATTTGGTTGAGGGAGATACCTAGATGTGCCGATATATATATGCCGATAAAGGAGCTTTTCCCGACATAATGAAAAATAGTAAAATAATTCCGTTGTTTAAGTCCGGAAGTAAAAAAGAACCTACTAACTTGTAAGTAATGGCGATGAGCTGAGAGTGGGGCCATTTGGATACGGGCAGCGGAACCCTCGAGGACAGATGCTGGCTGACTTCATGGAGAAGGAGGGACTCTTTATGATGAACTCCTTCTACGAGAAGCGGCCATCCAGGAAGTGGACGTGGATAAGTCCCGACGGTTCCACTAAAAATGAGATAGACTTCATCATGACGACCAAGAAGCACTATTCGATGATGTCTCTGTGATCAGCAAGGTGAAAACCGGTAGCGATCACCGTATTGTTAGAGGCACATTGAATATCAATGTTAAGCTCGAAAGGTCACGTCTGGTGAAGTCTATGCTCCGTCCAAATCCTGTCCAAATCCAAACCCCCGAAGGCTTTCAGCTGGAACTCCAAAATCGCTTCCAGTGCCTAGCTGACTGTAACACAGTGGACGAGCTAAACGACGGGTTGGTGGGAGCTGTCCAAGCTGTTGGATCGAAATTCTTTAAGACCCAACGCCGAAAGAGGACTCAAAAGCTCTCAGAAAAAACTCTTGAGCTGGTGGCCGACCGGAGCGAAATGAAGCTGCAGTCTTCAGTTGATATGTCAGCCTACGGTGAACTCAATAGACGAATCTGGAGTTCCTTGCGACGCGACTTGCGTGCTCTTAGTACTTCACGTATTGAAGCCGCAATTGAGCGGAACCAAGGCTCTAAAGTGTTCGCAAAGGATTCGTCTATTGGGCAACACCAAATGACAAAACTGAAGACCGAAAATGGTAGCGTCATTTCATCCAAGCCTGAGATTCTGAGAGAGATCAAGAACTTCTATGGACAGTTATACACCTCGACACGTAAGCCCGCTACTAACACAGCTCAGGACATCAGAGCCAAGTTAGTCCGACACTATACCGAAGATATCCCGGACGTCAGCCTGTACGAGATTAGAATGGCCCTCAAACAGCTTGGAAACAACGGGGCACCAGGTGAAGATGGAATTGCGACCGAACTTCTGAGAGCGGGTGGTAACCGGTCTACCACCCACTTTTAGTCCTCCAGAAGTTATTTAATTCTGTCATCCTTGAGGGTACAACGCCAGAGGCATGGCACAAGAGCGTGGTGGTGCTCTTCTTCAAAAAAGGCGATAACACCTTATTGAAGAACTATAGGCCCATCTCGCTCTTGAGTCACGTGTATAAGCTGTTTTCGAGAGTCATTACGAATCGTCTCGCACGCAGGTTTGATGAATTCCAGCCTCCCGAACAAGCCGGTTTCCGAAAAGGCTTTAGCACCATAGACCACATCCATACGCTGCGCCAGATTATACAGAAGACCGAAGAGTATAATCGGCCGTTATGCCTAGCGTTTGTGGACTATGAGACAGCCTTCGATTCAATCGAGACTTGGGCGGTGCTGCAGTCCTTGCAGCGATGCCAAATTGACTATAGGTATATCGAAGTTTTGAAGTGTTTGTACAGTAAGGCCACTATGTCAGTCCGACTACAGGACCAGAGTACGGAACAAATTCCATTGCAAAGAGGCGTGAGACAGGGAGACGTTATTTCTCTGAAACTGTTCACAAACGCATTGGAGGATGTTTTCAAGCTCTTGGAGTGGAAAAGATCTGGCATCAACATAAATGGCGAGTACATCACTAACCTTCGTTTTGCCGATGATATAGTCATAATGGCGGAATCGCTCGAGGACCTTAGCACCATGCTCAACGACCTCAGTAGAGTCTCCCAGTAGGTTGGTCTTAAGATGAATATGGACAAGACAAAGATCATGTCTAATGCTCATGTTCCACCTATACCGGTAATTGTTGGGAACGATACTCTCGAAGTTGTCGACAAGTATGTCTACCTAGGACAGATTGTCCAATTAGGTAGGTCCAACTTCGACAAAGAGGTGGCGCGAAGAATCCAACTCGGCTGGGCAGCGTTCGGGAAGCTTCGTCCTATCTTTTCGTCCAAAATACCGCAGAGCCTGAAAACGAAAGTTTTCAATCAATGTGTGTTGCCAGTGATGACTTATGGAACTGAGACATGGTCTCTTACTGTTGGCCTCATTAGTAAGCTCAAAGTCGCGCAGCGAGCTATGGAGCGAGCTATGCTCGGTGTTTCCCTGCGGGATACGCTCCGGAACGAGGAGATCCGCAGGAGAACTAAAGTGACCGATATAGCTCTTAGAGTTAGTAAGTTGAAGTGGCAATGGGCAGGCCGCATCGCTCGTAGAACTGACAACCGATGGGGAAGAAAGGTTCTCGAGTGGCGACCACGAACCGGAAGACGCAGCGTAGGCCGGCCCCCCACTCGGTGGACCGACGACCTGGTGAAAGCCGCGGGGAGCCGACGGATGCAGGAGGCGAGCAGCCGCTCAAGGTGGCGTGCTCTGGGGGAGGCCTATGTTCAGCAGTGGACGTCTTCAGGCTGTTAATGATGATGAATGTTAGAAGGTCTCCTACAAATATAGAACTGAATGGTGAGCCGTTAGATTTGCTACAATCCACCACGTTCCTTGGCATAACTGTAGACTCTAAATTGCAGTGGGGGCCTCATATATCCACCATTGCAAGCAGATTAAGGTCTGCAGCATATGCTGTACGTAAAATCAGACAGTTTACCGATGAAGCCACTGCAAGATTAGTATACTTTAGTTACTTTCACAGTATTCTGTCATATGGCATTTTACTGTGGGGTAAAGCCGCGGACATACAATCCATTTTTGTCTTACAGAAAAGAACCATTCGTTCTATTTATAGCATGAAATCCCGCGACTCTCTCATGGAACGCTTCAAGGAGATAAATATTCTTTCAGTGGCTAGTCAATACATTTACGAAAATTTGATGTACACTCGCAAAAACATTACTTCTTTTCCCAGATATTGTGACTATCATAATTTCAATACTAGGAACAAAAAGTGCCAAGATTCAGACTGCAGAAAGTTAATGGTGCATTCATGGGAAACTGTATACGCTTTTTTAACAAGTTGCCTGATGGTGTTGGACATTTGTCAATGCGTAAATTTAAATTTTTCGTAAAGTGAAATTTGATGACAAAAGCCTATTACACATTAACAGTCTTACTCATAAACTCCTCTTATCTTTTAGTCAATTGCTTAGCAACAGATTAACAAAATTCTTACCTATAAACGCGATTTAGCGCTAAGAGGTTGCTAAGTAACTCCTAAATAGCTGTCAAAATTAACCACCATCGGGACCTAGTTTTTTTTTTTTTTTTTTTTTTTTTTCTTCTGTCCTCGTATGAGGAATGGATGGCGCCGCACGTCTTGTGCATTTGCCAGCGTCATGTTCATGAGTCTTCAACTCTGCGAATTCTTGTGGATTCGTTTGGTGTGTTTATTTTAGCAGGTGGTAATTTTTAAAAACAAAAGTGGGGAAACGTATATATATTTCGCGAATATTTATTAAACCGGGTTTTATGTAGGTAATTAAATCATAGGATCAGGGAGAGACTCAATGTATAAAAATTATATATAGGATATAATAAGTAAATTACTGTTTAGAAACTTATTAGATAATATAAATATGTACATATTTACAATTTAATATTATTACTGTAAATAAAATCTGATAATAAATTATAAATATTGGGATTGTTAGTATGAAGGATAGAATTTATGTTGGTAGGAAGAGGCACACGGAGGGATATTAAACAATGGTAAAAGGAAGCATGGTCATATTTAGGACAAGCGAAAAATATATGGTCCAGGTCCCCAAAGTCATGTCCACATTCACATTGCGGGTTATCAACGATATGAAACCTTGCAAGGTGAGCTGGACAAGTGGTATGCCCTAAGCGCATTCTGATCAAAATTGTCGTAGCGATTTTACCAAGTCTCATAAAAGAAAACCAAGGTTTTAAGGGAATTTGTGGCTGAATATTGTAGTAGTGTTTTCCTTTTACTTGGCTACTTTCTTCCCAGACTCTATTCCAGGAGTCCTGAAGATACTGCCTGGGAAGAGCAATCAAGTCATGAGCGTAATTTTTAAAGGGGTGATGGTCTCCACACATCACAGCCTCATTAGCAAGTCTATCGGCTTTTTCATTGCCCTTGATGCCACAATGGCTAGGTACCCAAATAAAAGTGACTGAAAACCCTTTCAAAGAACATGCACGTAATTTACTTCTGGCTTCTGCTATCAGAGTAAAGTACGGTTTCGATGTGAATGGATATTTTAATAGAGCTTGCAAGGCACTCATAGAATCACTTATTATTAAGTTGTTACTAAGCTTAAAAAGTAAAATATATTCTAGAGCCTTAACAATGCCAAGACATTCAGCAGTAAATACTGTTGTCTCAGAAGGACATTTAATCTTCTGAACTATATTGTA
Source organism: Ennomos quercinarius (assembly GCA_910589525.2). NCBI lineage: Eukaryota > Metazoa > Arthropoda > Insecta > Lepidoptera > Geometridae > Ennomos > Ennomos quercinarius. The sequence continues at coordinate 8,792,027 of OU342510.1, forward strand.
CTGTGAATGGTATACTCCTACACCCACACAATCATCTGACGAATGTTTAGATGCATCTGTATATAAATGATTATACCTAGGCCACCTTTCTGCCACAATAGAATTAAAATGAGAGTTGGCATTAGGTCTATCAACATCTAAGTTAAGAATAACGGTTGGCATTTGTATCAAAGCTTCATATTCACATTTAAAAAAGTCTATGTTTGGGGATCTGTGTGTTGGTGAATGTAAAGTTTTATATTTCATATAACTTTTCACTAAGCATGGGAGAGTTTTATGATTCCAATACGATGATGATTCGACAAGGTTTGCAAGTTCATTAAGTTTAGAAATTAAAAGGCTATTAGAAAATTGTAAAACGCGGAAAAATAAGCGGTCTGATAGAAACTGTCTCCTTATATAAAGAGGGGGTTCATTACATTCTACTTGTAGTGCATTAATAGGACTAGACCTCATGGCTCCAGCAATTATCCTCAGAGCCTTTGATTGGATGGCATCCAATTTTCTCAGAGCAGTTACACTACAAGGCTCTAGTAAGAAAGTCCCATAGTCGAGAACACTTCGTATCAGAGCGTTGTAGAGAAGCTTCAAAGAAAAAGGATGTGCACCCCACCAAACGCCCGATAGACATCTCATCATATTAAGTAGTTTTTCACACTTTTCCACCAGATATTCACAATGTGCTATTGGTATTGGGCGATATGATGCAGCATCATCCGAGGTTTTACCCGGTTTAAGGATAGGAAAAATTATTTGTAATTTCCAAGAAGGAGGAAGGTTACCTGAAATCATTACATTGTTAATTATGTCTAAGTAATATAACAAGGATGTTTCACTGAGGTTGGATAAAAATGAATAAGGTATACCATCTTCACCTGGAGCGGAGTCTTTTACAGCAGATAAAACACCTTGTAATTCTTGCAAAGTGAAGATAGAATTTAGAGTAGAATTATTTTGAGTGTCTGTAGAAGGAACCAATAACATAAAATTACTTTCTTCTGGAGCTGTAGAAGGAGCTAACCGATTTAAAAAACTATTGTTTAAATTTGGGGGTAAGGATGAAAAGGGGACGTCACTAACACCGTTTCTAAATCTCCTGATATTACGCCACACTATGGATGGGTTAATAGCAGGGGAAATAGAAAGACAGAAATTTTGCCAGCCGTTGAATTTCTTTTCCTTAAGTAATGTACGTGTTTCTTTATCAATATCAGACAATATTTCAAAATTCTCATCTGACATATCGTTGTTGTACTGGTGCTCAGCATCTTTTCTTTTATTTACAGCTTCAGTACATTCTCGGTCCCACCAAGGCGGAGACGGGATTAAGCCAGTTACTACATTTTTAAGGGGGAAAATTTCATTTGCTGCTTGCGTTAGTATTTTGGTAAAAGCATCAGAGCAATCTGTGACATCATGATCTGGAAAATTCTTTAAATTCAGAACTTTCTGTTCAACAGATAGCTTGAATTTATCCCACAATTTGTCATTGCTAAGATTATATTTAAGTCGTGGTTGTCGAGGAGGAGTACGAGTACTCTTATGGGGAAAGGAAATAATAATAGGGAAATGGTCACTTCCAAAAGTGGAGGATAAAGTGTGCCATGTAAGGGATGAAGCTAAGTTAGGAGTACATATTGATAGATCAATAGCACTAATGTTTTCAGAGGGAGCCGTGCGTCGAGTAGGGGATCCAGAGTTCATTACGCAAAGGTTATGAGTATCTAATAAGTCTAATAAGAGTTCCCCACAATAAGTGGAGATAGAAGATCCCCACGAAATGTGATGAGAGTTAAAATCTCCAAGGATTAAGAAAGGTCTAGGAAGAAGAGCGAACATAATACCAAGATTTTGAAAGACTGAGGAAGAAGGAGAAGGGATATAAATAGAAACAACACAAATGTTATTAATTTGTGCTGCTACCACGGAAAACTCATTAAATGTTGGGAGAGAAAAAGGAGAAAAAGGAATGCTATTTCTAATAAGTAAGGCAGCACCGCCATACCCATCAGATCTATCATCCCTTATGCAAGAAAATCCGTGGATTTTAAAAATGGAGCCTGGTTTTAGCCAGGTCTCCGAAAGTGCTAATAAACAAGTATCGTACTTGTTTATTAAGTGAATTATTTCACTTTTCTTAGGAACTGCGCTTCTGCAGTTCCATTGTATTACCTTCTGAAGAAAGGCCGCCATTTTTAATGGCTTTAGTAGATTTAAACATGTCAATTATAGGGGCGACGTTGGACGGTAAGGAAATGTTCGACTGGGTAAGGGTCTCAATGAGAATCTGTATGATGTCTGAGGTAGACATCAATAATGGGTTATTAGGTCGCGTGCGAAGAGCGCAACCATCTCGAGGTGTGGGAATGCTATATTCATTAACTATCTTTTCATGAGCTGCTCGGTCGTAACCTTTTACTGGTTTGGAGGCTGGACGGCGGTTTGTATAGACGGTTTTTTTATACGATGTATACGAAGGTCGTTCTGCAAAAGAATTCTGAGAGCTAGGAATGCCAGGGTGTGTCGAAGTAACATTAACTGCGGAGTTAACAACATCAGCATAAGATTTTGATGCAGGCGGGAACAACTTCGATGCTTCCCCATATGAGATACTGTTTTCTGCCATAGATACCTTTATCTGCTTTTGTCGAGTGAATTCAGGACATGACTTACTTATAGCAAAGTGTGCTCCTAAGCACAAGCAACATGACATGTTTTCTTCTTCAACATTACAGCTGTCACCAGTATGTTCACTGCCACACTTGTAACACTGAGGTTTTGAACGGCATTGTACTTTCGTATGTCCGAAACGGCAGCAGTTGAAACATTGGATAGTGGGGTACGTATATAACTCAACCGGTAAGGAGTTATAACACATGAAAATTCTTTTAGGAAGAACCTGTCCATCAAATGTTATTACAATGCTCTGTGTTGGTTTCCACACAGGTGAACCTTCTACCATGGTCTTAAAGTTTATTCTTCGTACCTTTAGAATCTTTCCACACCCACTAGGAACTGATACATTTTCTATTACCTCTTCAGGTGACCATTCCGATGGTACACCACGGACTAGACCCATGCGCGTTATGTTAAACGATGGAATAAACGCTTTAAGGTAGTTGGGAGCCAGACTATTACTACTAATGAATAAATTGGCATTATTAAAGTCTGAGAACGCAAGTGATATTCTATTTCTGCCTATTTTTTTAACAGATCCATCGATTATACCTTGGAAGGAGTTTCTTTTCAGGAACTTACCAAATGTGACTGGATGTAGGGTCCACCATCATCAGGCGATTTGGTTTCACGTTGCACATGAACAATAAAAGGAGCAGCGTCAGTTTGTTCATACTTGGTTCTAGCTACGGAAGTGAAACTTTGAGGACCGGAACCAGTATTGGAAGTTGAAGGAATAATTGTAGAATTATCGATCGGTTCGGGGTTGACAGTAGCAGTTACAGTAGCAATATCACTTACTTCAGTATCTACGCAGAGACAGCCTGTTTTACCGTCTACCGCTTTAGCATGCTTCCTTTTTTTCATATTGCAGTTTTTGCAAATCTTGTGCAAGCGGCTTCTTTTACGACTAGTGCGATGAGAACTAGATCCATCCGTGTCCATACCGGACTCGCTATAGATAGTATTATTTGTGGAAACCACCACAAAGTTAGTAGCCGGGGGGACCATGCCCCCCGGAGCCGCCAAGTCGGGCGGCTCGTTCATAAGGAAAACTTCAAAAACTTACCGAGTCCGGGCTAATATATCAATTATAAATAAGATATGTACACTAACTACAAATATTATCTACACTAAGACACTCTGCTGATCCTTAGATCGTTAGAAAATAAAAATTAATTTACAACGAAAAATTTGCGACCGCCTATTTCGACGTTTCCCGCGCTTTTTTTTTCGGGACCTAGTTTAAGCCTGCTAAGAGTCAAGATGGCGCGTTTAAAACATCCGTTTGACGGCGTATATTGTTGTCAAAATCAAAAAGGTAGTGTGCTTTGAGGTTACTGTTACTAAGTCTGTCCTTTTTTTGAAAAAAAGAAACACGTGTGACAAATGTTTCCATTTTTAAGCAGGTCAACTGTCAATTTTGTCCTAATCATGACATTCACGACCTTGTCACAGATGCAAAATCGAATTTTGAGAACAAATATTCGTTCTATTTCGTATTTTAGTCGATTATTTTGGTTGTTCTCTGAGGCGACAGTCGTTTATATGTCTCTTATCTAAGCAAAAGCTAAGTAACGTTTATAGGTAAGGAAATGATAATCATGGATTAGGAGTTTATGAACTGATTAGTTGAGAGGTGGCTAAGTACTACATAGCGAGGTTTTTATAAGTAAGACCCTAAATGATTATTTGTCAGACAAAAAAGCTTGGCCTGACTGCCCCAAGCTCAATGTTATGAAATCTTAGGTACCGTGTCTGTAGCATGTCATTGGCTATACCTATAATTTTTATTTACTACTTGTATTTTTGTATTAAGATCATTCTAACATTCCTCTTACACTGGTGTGTATGTAGTAACTACTTTGTAGTATGTTTAATTATGTTGTAACAAATTCTAAATATTGTAAACAAATTTGAAAAAAAAAATGGGAAAAAATGACACTGTAAAGTTTCTTGTAGCTTCTTCTTTACAGATGTAATCGAAGCTATGGTTCGGAGTTTTCTATTCTACATTGTGCCGGATTGCTTGCACCTTATGTGGGGAAGAGAACTTTTTTTTTGCTTGGCTTGTTATAATATTTTGACATTTTTGACATTAAGCACTCTGTAAGTTTGTTTAACTATGCCTGCTTAGAATGTACGATAATTTAATTTTTATTATTTTTAAATACATTATCTAGTTTTGACTTGTAAAAGTGCTAAAAATAGCCTATTTGCAATAACATTTTTGATTTGATTTGATTTGATTTGAGAGGCAATCTTAGCCAATTTTGTCAATAACTTGCAAATTACCCGGAAGTGTGAGAGAATGATAGTATTGTGTTGGAATACAACTTATTTGCTCATTCATCTGATAATAAACACCTGTTCTAGAAAAAAGTTTTTAACAAGTTCCTAAAACGACAATGCGAGCGCAGCCAGCGAGCACGAAAGTTTTGCTGGGTAATCAGCACTGCAGGGGTAGGTATAATATGTAGAAATGAACACCACTGTAAAACAAGGCACACACGCACCAATTAATTTGAAATACTCACCTGTGTGTTGGTTGTTTATACCTGGCAACCCCATAGTTGCGCAGTGGTGAAAGAACCTTTACGTTTTCAATTCTGTTGGGTATATTCTTTTAATTAGTGCACATTTTTTTTAAACCTATGAGGGAAGTAGATTAAATAAATTTAATTAAAAATTTCATCGTCATCATCATTATCAGCCTGAAGACGTCCACTGCTGAACATAGGCCTCCCCCAGAGTGCGCCACCTTGAGCGGCTGCTCGCCTCCTGCATCCAACGGCTCCCCACGGCTTTCAACAGGTCGTCGGTCCACCGAGTGGGGGGCCGGCCTACGCTGCGTTCCGGTACGTGGTCGCCACTTGAGAACCTTTCTTCCCCAGCGGTTGTCAGTTCTACGAGCGATGTGGCCTGCCCATTGCCATTTCATCTTGCTAATTCTAAGAGCTATATCGGTCACTTTAGTTCTCCTGCGGTTAAAAGTTTAATTCTTAAATATTATCCGGGCGCAATATATTTAGGCAACCTATTTGCAATATGTCAATGTGAATAAATATTATTATCTATCATTTATTTCTTATCACTGATAAATAACAGATGATGATGGGTATATGTTTCTTAGACCGGATCTTATACTACTATATTAGTTGCCATAATTGTATTATTATTAGATACACCGTACAGTTTCCAAATGGATGAACATGTTCTGTTTTTTATTTGTTTTGAAAGGTTACTTGATCTAGACTCTGGAGCGGTTTTAGTGAATTTTTTTGTAAATGTCACATACCTATGATAAATAAATCACTTAATTTATAATTTATTTAAATTACTATCTAGGCATCTGTAGGTTTTTATATTTATATATAAATTGCTGATTAGGTATATACATAATTAGTAGGTATGTTATGTTTACAGAATTCTACAAAACCTTGCATAAGATTTCAAAAGAAGATTTTCAAAAGAATGGTTTAATCACATTTTCTTTGGGTCCTCGCAAATTATACGGTAAGGTTATTGCTTTATTATTACCTTTAATTATTGATAATAATTTATATTATGCCAGATAGCTTCCTCCCGCATGTTGCTAATGTCGTCACTCAGTACCTGGGAGAAGAAGTTTTCCGTGATGGTCACGGTGATGTGGCAAACATCACCGTGGCCATTACGGAAAAAATCAGGGACAGTTGGGAAAAAGGATGAATGAATGGGATGGCGAATGGAGGTGGCATCTATTCGTCCTTTTCACCAATTTTTTCTCGCTCTCCCTTTATACTTTCCTCCATACCTCTATATGTATAATATATATTATAGATATTTTCTTGTCTTTTGTTGTTCGCTTACAACTTATTTTGTAATCGGATGATTGCTAATAAGTGGTAATTGATGATGACATTGTTTATTTATAATAATAAATAAACAATGTCATCATCAATTACCACTTCCCACAACACAATTATTATTTTTCCTCTATATAATATTGTTATAGATTAGTGTAGGTATAATTTGAAGTTATAAAATTACGTAATACGTACTTTAATCACTAACTAAGTAAGTAATATGCACTTAGAATACCTAAGTGCATATTACTTACTTAGGTATTCTAAGTGCATATTACTTACTTGTTAGCAGCTTTGTGTGAACAAAATAGTTAGTGATTAAAGTACGTATTACGTAATTTTATAACTTCAAATTATACGTACACTAATCTATAACAATATTATATAGAGGAAAGATTTGATTGTTTGTTTGTTTGTATTGAATAGGCTCCGAAACTACTGAACCGATTTGAAAAATTCTTTCACTGTTGGAAAGCTACACTATTTCCGGGTGACATAGGCTATATTATATTTAAAAAAAGTTAGAGGTCCTTACTAAACTCCAATAACTTAACCAGAGGTGTAAAAAAATTACCTAAAATATTCTTTACATCGCGAGCGCTGCGAAAACTATTATACACGTGCAAAGCCGGGGCGAGCCGCTAGTGTATGATAATCACATGACGTATTCTTTTACAAGTTCTGTTGAAAACTTGTATAAATACAACTTGTTTGTGGTTGCAGTAAAAGAGGAGTAAATAAAACAAATTCAAGTTTCGTAATTGTATTGGTGGAGGATATTTAAATACTTAATTGATAACTCGTTTTTAGCTTTTATTACATTTATCCAGCCACGCTAAGGTTGGGCGAACCCCGTAGGGATGGGACACCCTCACAAAAATAATGTTTTATTTTGCTAACGAGTAAATTTTTAGAAAGTTAAAGTAATTTTTTTTATGTTACAGCTGCTGCAGATCCAGAAGATTGTTTAACGATATTAAATAAATGTCTGGAAAAAGCGTTTGTTTACGATTTTGTGAAACCATATTTTGGTGATGGATTAGGAACTGCAAATGGTATATGTAATCAGCCATTTCTAATAGCCTACCTAGTATTCGGTATTTATTAGGTATCTGAGAACCTAAAGAGAAATGATAGACATCAGCTGTCTCAGATAAAGCAGTCACATAATTATTCTTTGCTTACTCTTATAGCGAAGCACGTCCAGCGGTTCCTAAACGATCACAACGCTCACTGCGGTCACTACGTTGATGGGTGCCCGCTACAAAAAGTGGTATTTATTTACAACTGAGCGCTATCATGCTTCGCATCAAGTCACGATCAGCCCGGCTATTGTAAGACGATAGCGTGGACGTAGAGAATGATACGTCCATTCCAGTGGGTGGCAACTGAGAATATTATTCCCGATTGCCACCCGGGGGCAATCCATGTAGCAACTGGGAATATACCAACTAGCCTTGCCTATCTGTGCTAATGCTCTCCCATCATTGATTATAAATCCAGTAATCTTTGTCTCCCATACATTTCAAGATGGATAATCTTACTCAGAACCACAGAATAGATATATACTTAGTACCACGTATCACAATGTTATAATATAAAAATACAAAAAAATACGCAATTATTCACATCGATCAAAATAAAACTGTTACAACACATCTGCAGAAACTATAATAACAATTTCATAGCGGAAGAATGGGTAATTATTTTGCGTGTTTAGTTTCTCTCATATTTTATCAAGTTTGAAATAAGCAAAACCTGTTAATCCTGACAATTTTGTTTGCGTAGTAGGTACGTCATGAGAAAGAGTTTTTTGACATTTACCTCTCAAAACAAGTTCACCTTAAAAAAAAGAATAGTAGTTTCACGAAATGTTGTTTGTTATTAAAAATATCTTAGAGGATAGACTAAAGCATAGAGAGATCATCAAAACGATATTATAGTTGTACTGCTCACACGTATTGTTACGTCAGTGGCGAAGAAAAGAAATGAACATATAGTAATTAGCTACGCTTGCGATAAACGCCGTACTATTTTTCCCACCCGAGTCAATTGTTTTTTCTATACAAATGTCAGACTCATTCACATCCAGGTATAGATCTGCGTTCACATTAAAGTGTCCACATCATATAAAAAGTGTCCAAAAAAGTGGTACGCTTGATACATAATCAAGTTCTCTTTATGCTTTAGTCTATACTCCAAGAAAAATATGATCGATGCGTTGGATATTCGGCTATCTCGCTCACACACTCGTGCATCTTTAGGTAAGTACCTAATATGTCGCGGCGAGGTCTTTGCCGCCTGGTGCGGTGTCCTAATAGGGTTTACACTTCCAGTGGACGTAGTCTTCGCGTCTCTCCTATCCCGGCAACGGCCCAAGCCAAGGTTTGCATCCTAGCGGTGCCTTTGAGCTAGCTGCCTCTTACTGCGCCTTCTGCGCCCACCATTCCGTCCGGTGACGCTGTAGTTCAGTAGAGACCTAGAGACCAACAGCATTAGCCCACCCGTTCAAAAATTTTATTCTGTAACTAGGAAGCTATTCCTGTTTTACAATGAAAAATCAGTGGTGCGAGAGCCCACTGCACAAATACCTACGTCATCGGGTACCCCAATAGGCTATCGTTAGGTCGTCAACCGACACTTAAACATGTAAAAAAAAACAGGTCTGCCAGTTCCGATCCTGCCGGGTCATGGAAATACTCCACCTCCACCAACTTCAAATGCCTTGAATACTAAGTTTCGCCAAGTTTAGACCTGGCAGGCCTTTTAATTTATTATCAGGGTCACCTTGGCTATTATTAGGCGTAGGTTTTATCGGGGTATTCGCTGGGGTAGGTAAAGGGTGTGAAGGGCACATTCTTAGGGGTCTGCCAGGTACTTCCGGCAGGGTGCGCAATGGCAGACCAATTTTTTTTTACACAATTAATCAATGGTTAACTGTTGCCAGAATTTTCATTCGCGCAAATTTTGACAAAAAAATACGTCAAAAAATTTAAATTATTTCCATGACCCGGCAGGATAGGAACTGGCAGACCTGATTTTTTTACATATTTAGATGTCTGTTAACGATCTAAAGATAGCCTATTGGGGTACCCGATGACGTAGGTATTTGTGCAGTGGGCTCTCGCACCACAGGTACTTCATTATTCAGTTGTCATATTCATATTCATATTCATATTCATTTATTCTGTTTCCACATGTGCATATTGATCTTACATTAGAAATAAGTCCTAAGTCCTAGTTGTTATTTACGTACCCTAGATTTTTTATTCATCAACAGCCTGAAGACGTCCACTGCTGAACATAGGCCTCCCCCACAGAGCGCCACTTTGAGTGGCTGCCCGCCTCCTGCATCGGCGGCATCGGTTAGATTTTTTTATTATGGGTAAGCAACTGTATTTAGCTAAAAGTTTCAGCACGAAAAGTAATGCACATGTTTAAAACCAAAGCTTGTTTAAAACTTGTAGTGGCAACATGGAAGAAAACCCGGAAGCTGTTGAATCCAGCGTTCAACCAAACAGTCCTGGATGGTTTTGTAGACGTATTCAACACGCAAGCTTTGCGTTTGGTTGATCAACTTGCTGTTGAAGTAGGGAAACCATTTGATCACGATCCTTTCTTGCGGATAAATATTTTGGAAACAGTATGCAGTAAGTACGGGAAATATTCATAAAAGCTTTGGATGGAATATAGGCTGCTAAAAAGGATGTGATAGCAAATACTTAGTACATTTCTCTCTAATACATAGGTACTTATACGACTAAGTGACCACATGATATGATATAAGCATAGACTTAAACGAAAAAATTCTAGGTCTGTGGATATTGTGATCCCGGCGTAAGCCTTAATCCTTAAGGTGGAACGTTACACTAGCGCGGCAAATTCAAATTTTCTTGCGTTCTTTTGCCAATAATAGCTTAATTACTAAACGTGATTACTTATACAAGGTGAGTTTGAATTGGTATGTTATCCCTAAAGGGGGGGTCTGGGACCATAATAGCCCACAAGTTGTGAGAGCCTTACTTGAAACTGCGTGTTTCCAAACCTCCATACTAAAAAATATATCCACCCAAAAAATTCCTCGCGCGATCGTTACGAGAGTTATAAAGATACTAAAATCAAACTAAAATATATAAACAAATTCATTTCTAAACACAGGTCGTCAAACTCATTCAAGTGCATTCGGTCAAAGACGAAGGTCAACCACCCAGCTGCGCTGCTATCTTCGAACGTAAACTTTACATGGCATTTCTTCAATGAAAAACTATTAATTTAGAAAATTCGTAGAAGAAACATTGTCCACCTTGGGGAGCAGATTTGCCCCCTTTCGGGATAATTTGCCAATTCAAACTCAGATAGTATAGGGACCTCTTTCTTTTCTTTTCTCCAGTCATTACTTTTTCTCCGGCTCGTAAAACTCACAACGTTAACTATATTTTAAGAAGTCTTTTTCCAACTTTTAGGTATTCGTAACGTAATGATAACATCCCAATTCAGAGATGACCGGTATCTATAGGATTTTAATATACCTTTCCAAATATTTTAGCTACTGCCCTTGGAGTCGACTTAAGAAATTACAATCTTCATAAACATTACTTGCCGCGACTAACAAAAGTTACAAAGATTATCATAGAAAGAATGCAGAAGTTTTGGCTTCACAGCGACTTTATTTTCAACATGTCACAACAGAAAAAAACTCAAGATGAACAGCTGGAGCACATATTGGCTTTATCAAAATCAGTACTGTAATATTTTATATCTCCTTAGCTTATAGTTAAATATTGCAAAATAATATTTTTATAGGGTTCTGAAAAACATAACTCGGAACCCTTACGTATTACTTTGTTGTCCCGCATTTGACCGCAGACTCACCTGATAGAAAGTGACGACGCGGTCTACGATGGTACATGCTTACCTAGAAGATACCTATTCACTCGCGACTTGAAGAGCTCCAGCTTGTACTTATCGGTAGAATAAAGACGCTGGTAAAATTTTCCATTTCTTCGCTGCTCGGATTATAAATGTTGAGTCAAACCGCTTTGTAAGGTATCTGTGTATGTTCGTCTATCTGTCTCTCTTTCCGTCCATCCATCCGTCCGTCTGCCTATGTGTATGTTTGTCAGTCAAAACCTTTTTTATTTGATAAGGTCTGTGACTTACAATACTGTAAAGTTCAAGTTTCTAACTCTATTGGTGAGCCATCAAAACCCTCTGGGTGTGAATCTCACCCGTTTTCTTCTCTTATATTTTGTGTGTAAGCACGTAGTAGTACAACAACCAGCCCAAAGTAGGTACCCAAAGAAATAGGCTGGGTATCGGACTGTGAAGTTAGCGATACGCTTTCTAAGCGGAGCTGGAGCAGTGACGTTGCCACTCCTCCGTGGTTTGCTGCGGCATAACCCCGCTCTTCACTGCGATATCGTTCAACATGCGTTCAACACATTGAGGCAGCTTTGCATTGCAACATTATGTGTTACTAGCTGCGCCCCGCGGTTTCATTCGCGGGTAAAAAGTAGCCTATGTGGTAATCCAGTATATAAGCTATCTATATTCTAAGTTTCATCCAAATCCATCCAGTCGTTTGAGCGTGAAGAAGTAACAAACATACACACAAACACACATGCACACATACAAACTTACGCCTTTATAATTTTAGTGTGATCCGTCTTGAGCTGAAATTGCATGTTCTTTTCTTTTCAGATTATCAAAGAAAAGAAAATAGAGAGAGAAAACAAATCAAAAACCAAAACCAAACGTGGTATCTACAGTTTTAAAACCCATACGTATTTTAATGATTTTCATAATAATCTGAATCTAATAACTTAACGATTTCAGAAAAGTGTAAGCCATTCATAGATCTCATACTGGACCTTGCTGACGGTGACGATACCGGTATTTTTACCGATGAACATATAAGAGCAGAGATAGACACCATCATTGGTGCTGGCCACGATACTGCATCATCTCTCCTTACTTTTACGCTAACGGAATTGGGATCTCGTGATGATGTGCAAGAGAAAGCATACAACGAGTAAGCTTACATTTTATTTATGAAACTTATAAAATGCTGAAAATTTCATATGATTCGACAAAAAAGTCGCACGAGGAATCCAATTCAGTTAGACAGCGTTCGGGAAGCTGTGACATTTGAATATTTTCAACCAAAATACCGTAGAGCCTGAAAACAATGGTTTTCAACAAGCATATTATGTTGCCAGTGATGACTTATGCCACTTAGACGTAGTTTCTTCCTAACTGTTGGTTTCTGACTCTCTGTAGTCACGCAACTCAAAGTCGTGCAACGAGCTATGGAGAGAGAGAGCTATACTCGGGGTTCCCCTATAACATCAAAAATGAGGAGATCTGCAAGAGAACCAAAGTCACCAATATAGCTCTTAGAATTAGCAAGTTGAAATGGCAGTGGGCCACATGGCTCACAGAATGGACTACAGATGGGGAAGTTTCCCCAGTGATAACCACCACGAAACGGATGAAGTAATGTAGGCTGGTCCCCCACTAGGTGGACTGATGACGGTTAAAAACGTGGATGTTGGTCGTTGGATGCAAGAGGCAAGAAGCCGTTCTAAGTGGCACTCTATGGGAGGCATAAGCATATGTTCAGCAGTGGACGTCTTAGGGCTGTTGGTGATGATAATAAATATGCTGAAAATGAGCTTGTGTCTCAACAGTAAGTCATAATAATTTTGAAATTCCTGAGGGTTTGTTGATTTGGTCTCAATGAGTAGGTACTGAATGGAATGGATGAATTATCCATTTCCCTTATTTTTTTCTCCTCTTCCTTCTCTCTTCCTTTCGTCAGATTATGGCGTAAAATATAGGTAATTATTATCTACATATAGAAATACATACCTACCCTAATTTAATAATAAAAAGCGGCATTGTGCGGGCGAGACAACGAATTTATGGCAATAATCTCCTTAAACGACTAAATTCTAAATTTTTTGTTCCAGGATACTTCAGGTTCTAGGACACCAGACCTCTGTAAATCAGGAAGATTTGTCTAAACTTGTATACATTGATGCAGTATTAAGAGAAACTTTACGATTATACCCAATTATTCCAGTTTTAGGAAGACGAAGCGAGGAGGATATTCAGCTTAGTGAGTTGAAATTACTGTCATTTTCAGAGGTCGTACGCCGTACGTTCAGAAGCCGTGGTAGTGCCGTGTGATGCCGGCGAAATAACCAATGGCGGAATATCCAGAAGAATGAAAGGGAGAACGGGAAAGGGCAACATCGTTCTCCCGAATCTGCATTATATGCTTGCCAAGTTTGGTAATCATCACCATCATCATCAACAGCCTGAAGACGTCTACTCCTGAACACCCCCCTCCCCCTGAGCGCCCCCAAAAAGCGCCAATTTGAGCGGCTGCTCACCTCCTGCATCCATCGGCTCCCCACGGCTTTCACCAAATCGTCGGTCCTCCTAGTGAGGGGCTGGCCTACGCTACGTCTTCCGGCTCATGGTCGCCACTCGAGAACCTTTATTCCCCTTCGGTAGTCAGTTCTACGAGCAATGTGGCCTGCCCCTTGTCTTTTGAACTTGCTAATTCTAAGAGTTATATCGGTCACTTTAGTTCTTCTTCGGATCTCCTCACTACGGATTTTGTCTCGCAGGGAAACACCGAGCATAGCTCTCTCCATATTTTGTTGCGCAGCTTTGAGCTTACTAATGAGGCCAATAGTAAGAGACCACATCTCAGTGCTATGAGTCATCACTGGCAATACACACATTTTTTTATATTATGTTTCCTTTTAGAAAGCTACACGATTACTGCAAATAATGAATACTTTGTTTCGATTCATGGTCTCCATCGTCAAAATATTTGGGGACCTGATGCGGACCAGTTCCGGCCAGAGAGATGGTTCGATAAGGAAACACTACCGGATCCTAAATACTACGGAGGATTTGGAATGGGAAGACGGTCTTGTATCGGTAATGTTTATAAGCTTTTTATAATATTTATTATTCCTTGTTTAATACTTCATGTCTTCTTTTTGTCTTCATACTTTTATCCCCTATCTCTACTAATTATAATAGGGTCTATGATATACTTTAGGGATTATAAAATTTGTCGGCTAGTTTGTGTGTTTTTTACGCCAAAAAGACTGACCCGGTTTTATTAATCTCATCATTAACAGCCTGAAGACGTCCACTGCTGAACATAGGCCTCCCCCAGAGCACGCCACCATGAGCGGCTGCTCGCCTCCTGCATCCATCGGCTCCCCGCGGCTTTCACCAGGTCGTCGGTCCACCGAGTGGGGGGCCGGCCTACGCTGCGTCTTCCGGCTCGTGGTCGCCACTCGAGAACCTTTCTTCCCCATCGGTTGTCAGTTCTACGAGCGATGTGGCCTGCCCATTGCCACTTCAACTTACTAACTCTAAGAGCTATATCGGTCACTTTAGTTCTCCTGCGGATCTCCTCGTTCCGGAGCTTATCTCGCAGGGAAACACCGAGCATAGCTCGCTCCATAGCTCGCTGCGCGACTTTGAGCTTACTAATGAGGCCAACAGTAAGAGACCATGTCCCAGTTCCATAAGTCATCACTGGCAACACACACTGATTGAAAACATTCGTTTTCAGGCTCTGCGGTATTTTGGACGAAAAGATAGGACGAAGCTTCCCGAACGCTACCCAGCCGAGTTGGATTCTTCGCGCCACCTCCTTGTCGAAGTTGGACCTACCTAGTTGGACAATCTGTCCTAGGTAGACATACTTGTCGACAACTTCGAGAGTATCGTTCCCAACAATTACTGGTATAGGTGGAACATGAGCATCAGACATATTAATCTATACATTAATAAAACTGTAACAGGCCCAATTCAGTACATTGAAGATATATTTTGAAAAAATTTTTTGGAGGGTTCTCCATTATTGATGTTGAGCCATAACTGTATGTATTTCATTTTTGTCTTGTCTGTCTGTATCTTGGCTGAGCATCACGCTGAAACTACTGAGTAGATTCAAATGAAACTTGGCATGATTTGAGTTCATATTACGAGGTAGGCTATGGGATACTTTTAATCCCAAAATTCAATAGGGTTCCCACGGGGAGAGGATGAAAGTAAAAATATGTACTTAGTTGTAATTCATTAACGCGTGATTCCATTCATTCTTTTTTTTTTGTTAAGGGGGCACCCACCTATAAATATTATCCCGTAAATATTTCAAGATTGTCGGTTTTGTGGTTCTGAAATTACAGACATCCAACATTCAGTATTAGGTCCAAAGCCACTCTTATCCTGTACTGTAGGAAAGAGAGAAGGGAGGGGGGAAAAATAAGGGAAAAGGATGAATGGATGACGCACCTGCTCAATCTTCTAGGCAAGCGCTTAGAAGATTCCGGTTCACTCTAGCCTTGAAACTCCCAGATTATATTTGTCAGGAAACTATGACTGCTACTACTGGTATTGGTGTTCTATTCGTTGCTATCCGAATTATGAATGAGGACTCGAAGCGCTTTGTACGTAATTCGAGAAATTTCTAACAAATACGTATGCCATGTTTCCATGCGTCTTTGTACGATAGTAAAATGTGAGGAAATTAAGTTGTGCAATTTCATCGCACACTCTCCGAAGTGCTGTTTGTAAAAAAAAACTGATAAGCAGACAACTTAATATCGGTGTTAGAGGCTTTGGAGTTTAGCCTCCACCAATGAGCTTTATGGCTCGTTTTTGTGTTGAGCTGATACTTAGCCAAACCATCCCAGAGATGACTGCAATATTCCACACATTACCGGACATGTCAAACTTTAATGCATAGGTACGAGCTCGGTACGAGCATATAGGTAAAGTCTGTCAAGCCTTCGTTTTGTTCTGTGGTGTAGAAACTTTTTTCTGTAATTAGTGCATAGAATCCATGTTTGTTTCAGGTAAAGCATACGCCATGATGTCGATGAAGATCACACTAGCTCACGTGCTACGGAACTACCGTATCTCGGCTGACGTCAGCAAGATGGTGGTAACAATGGATATTGTGATTCGACCTGAATCAGGGCATTATATTACTTTGTCACCTAGAAATACATAATTTGGGTGTAACTCATTTGGTTGTTTATCTGCTGTTTGTGTTGGAAGCTCAAAATAAACAAATTACGTAAAACCATATTTTATTTATTTCGGTTCTAGCTGACCCGCCCCGGTTTCGCACGGGTTAATTAGTTGTATGTCTTAACCCTGTTCATGAGAAGAGGGAATAGAAAGAGAACAAAATAGGGGAAAAGGATAAATGATGGCAATAGAAGGGAGGCAAGCGAAGCCTGCCTTCCTTCTTTCTTGCCTTCGACAGGATGAGGACTTCCAAACTCCGGGTGACTTGGCTTTTTCTTAAAAGTTTTTTTTCTATTTAATTAGTTCTCATATTGCTCTCGTGAGTGGCGACACGCAAATAATTTATGTAGGTATAAAGAAAATAAATTTTCAAAGAAATAATAAAACAGAGAGTGCAATTTATGACCAAGGCCATCTAGCGTTGAGTAGAGAGCTCGCGCCACAAGCTCAAACTCAGCCATCTAGCTATACGTTGCTAGATGGCGGTGATAGGCTTTACTTGGAAATTATAATTTGGAACCATGCTGAGTTTCGGGATAAAAATGTATCCTACGGCCTACCTCGTACTAGGAACTCAAATCATGCTAAGTTTCTTTGGAATTCATGTAGTAGTTTTGGCGTGATGCTCAGCCAAGGTGACGCTAGATGGCGTTGGTGGTCGGTGGTTTAGGAATATGGTTTTCTTAATTTTATGTATGAACGTAAGCACAAATTGAATATCAAAATGATGAATCATGAAGTCGAAATTAAATATAAAGTGCAAAAAGTCCAACGTTTAGGTAGTTTTTAATTTATTCATATTTATTCTGCATCGCGCAAGCGATATTTTTCCACTTTTCGTATATAAGAAGCATCACTACGAACACCTGAGTAAAGAAAGTGTCTTTTACTGGGTAAGCTACAAATATAATATAAGTATAGAATTTAGATAGGTATAGATTTGCATGGAGGATAAATACTGCTTGAAACATGGGCACCACACAGAGCATTAAAAATTATGACACTTCACACCGGAGAGTATTTTTTTTCTTGTTCTGTGGTGGGCACATTAAAACTTGAAACTAAAAAAGAAAACTAAAACTAAAAATAAATAAAATTAGGTACAGACCGTTCACCGTAAGATGTCCCTTAAAGTACTTATATTATTTAAAAACATGCATGTTTTATCGTAAATGTATATAAAGTTATATAAAGCAAGCATTATCTAAACTTGTATGTACCCACGACAGATTAATATGTTTTTCGTAGAACTGACAACCGATGGGGAAGAAAAGTTCTCGAGTGGCGACCACGAACCGGAAGACGCAGCTTAGGCTCCCCCCTTAGTGGACCGACGACCTGGTGAAAGCTGCAGGGAGCCGATGGACGCAGGAGGCGAGCAACCGCTCAAGGTGGCGTGCTCTGGGGGAGGCCTATGTTCGGCAGTGGACGTCATCAGGCTGAAGATGATGACCCGTGGCTTACCTATTGGGTGAACCATGGGCACTATATTTTTCAGATTTACCCGTGGTTCACCTATTGGGTGAACCATGGGCTCTACATTTTTCAGATTTACCCACGCGTGGTTCACCTATTGGGTAGAATTTGGGTATAAAAGGTACCTACTACCCGTGGAACACCTAGGTGATCCACGTAGGTACCTACAAGGCATAACTATAACCTACTTTGCCGAAACGGGATAACCTACTCTGACGGTAGGTCTATAGTGAATGGTCTAGTCTTAACGACCCAACACGACCACGTAAGATTTTTTTATTTCTTTATTATCACAGGCATAGATTAAAAAAAACAGGAAGGAGTTTTGATTGACATCGAACTGACGTGCAGCAATGGCGGATACCTAAATATGTGTGACGGATTAAAGAATTGCCATGTGAGCTTCCTAAGGGTACCTCGGTTCGGGATCAATTGGGACTCCGTCCTTCTTTTTTTATTAGGTCCATGATCACAGGATTAAGAATATGCACGGCTGGATTGGAAACTAAGCCGAATCTCAAAATGATTGTACGGAAACGCACTGTAAGGGTAGTATAATTTATTTATAGGTACAGATAAGTATCTGTGACAAGATGCCAGGTGTGCAATCAGCAGGTGGTTAGTAGGTAAGTATATCGACCTCGTATTACATAAATGACGTAGGGTACATATTATTATCTACAATACTTGAACTGTAAATAGAAATATTAATGAGATGCATATCAATCTGGAGTCATTCAGGTCAAGTGTACGCACGTCAATAGCACAGCTTGGCATGCTCAAAGTGTGTGCTGAATCGCGGTCTCCCCTCGAGAACACGTCTACTCCAATCAACGATTATCGGTTTTGCGGTAAACATGACTAGACTATGGCTTTGCCACTTCAGCTTGTAAATTTGCTGAGCTATTTTGATAAATTCAGTTCCCTGACAAAATATTACGTTCAGGATTTGATCCCGCAGAGACACTCCAAACACCACAACAGCTCGTTTCATAGCTCACTACGGCCTAAAAATTCTGACACCAGGGCTGACCACTCGCCTACACGAGAAGAAGAAGAAGATAGGTCACTGAGAGGGTCCTCCAAAGGACGCTTGTAGACCTACATTATTGTAGTAGGTATAAACCGATGTTAGGTAACATTGAGTCATTGAGTCTGAATTCTGCGAGGCGGTTATGACGCAGAAGGAGGCCGCGGAGCGGGTCAGGGAGAATGATCCCAACTCTGACCGGCTCCGGCGCAGACGGACTGGGGGACGGAGGAGGCGTTTTGCGCACCTTTTCCATCCTCCGTAGTAGGGTCGGTGGCGGATAGTCGGGGGACTCTCTGCCGCACCTACACGGACCCACACGTCTGGTGGGTAACCGAGGTGTAAGGTTGCCCACCCACTGGCGCAGAGGCCCGAAAGGGCCTACCGTCGGGGCGAGATAGTGAATGCTAGCGCGACCCTATCTCGCCCCATCCCGGCGGCGGACGGATCACGGGGGGGTTTTAGTGGGTTCGAGTCCCACATACCCCCTGGCATCACCCCCGTGGTGGCAGGGAAGTGCGAGGGCATTTCCCCCCTCAAAAAAAAAAAAAAAAAATTGAGTCTGAATAATTATATAAAAACGAAACTACAACCAGTGAGTTGAAATAGATAGAGTAGTTATAGCCGAACTACACTGCGTTAAAAACTAAATAGAAGCCGCTTATACTATACATACTTACGCATGTTTATTATGAAGTTTATGACTAGCCTGTTAGCGCAGTTGGTAGTGGCTCTGCCTTCTGAACTATAGGTTTTGGTTTCGATGTTTGTTTTATGTCTGGGTGTTATATTGTATTTTATGTATGTATTTACAATCAAAACAAGTTTCTAAGTATTGTATCAATTATCTGGTCCCCATAGTACAAGCTATGCTTAGTTTGGAGCTAGATGGCGCTGTGTGAAACTGAAATGTCCACACATATTTATTTATTTATGAAAAATATGAAAGACTATATACGGTACATCTGTTGTTAGAAAGAGAGATACAGAAGCCACGGTGGTGGCGTGCCGGAGACCACCGTCCGCCATAATGCTGCGATCACTTTTACACATTTTATTAACGTGTGAAAGAGATACGTTATCAAGGCCGCACTACCCAAAGAGTATAGTAACTGTCTGGCACTACCGACTCAGATCGCGGTTGGCTTACAACTAACCAAAAACTCCGAGCACTACGTGGCGTGCGCAGAGTTTTGGTGCGGACATTTATTTTGCATGTTTGTGACTCTATGTGTACGATACCCCAATGGCGGTCATACAGAATTAAAATACGAATTTAGGCCTATACGAGTTCTAACACAAACTTGGACGTCTGGCTTAGCAGTCGTCCGATACAGATAGAATAGTACAAGTTCACTTACCATAATAATATTATAGGTACAGAGTTACATTTGATATGCTTTATCAATTGATCGATGTTTGTTCTGTGTCTGGGTGTTATATTGTATTCTATGTATGTATTTACAAATAAAAAAGTATCTAAGTATTGTATCAGTTATCTGGTTCCCATAGTACAAGTTATGCTTAGTTTGGGGCTAGGTGGCGCTGTGTGAAATGTCCACACGTATATTATATTATATTATATTAATTAGTTTTTTTGTGCTGTTTGTGCGTGATATGGAGGTTGTGGTCCAAGAAACATTCTGCTTCAGAGCCTCCTGAACTGTCTGGCAAGCTTCCTATATTAGGACATGCCCATAGGTTCATCGGTGATGGTCCAAGTAAGTACCATAGAGTGCGCTTTAAACTCAATGGCCGCTGTGAAAATTAGATGTGCGCGGGCAGAGGTAAGTTGTGTGCGCAGCGTGCGCACAATATTATAAAAGCGAAAGTTTGTATGTGTGTATGTGTGTTTGTGAGTATGTGTGTATGTTTGTTACTCCTTCACGCTCAAATGGCCGGACAAGTTTTGATGAAATTTGGAGTAGAGATAGCTTATATACTGGACTTATAGCTGACCCGCCCCGGCTTCGCACGGTTTAATTAGTTTTACGCCTTATCTCAATCTAAAGGAAGAAAGAGGGAAAAAGATAAGGGAAAAGAATGAATGGATGATACGAAGAATGGAGACAGGTGCTGGCACACCTGCCTCCTTTCAATTTCATCCATTCATCCTTTTCCCTTATCTTTTCCCCCTTCCCCTCTCTCTTTCCCATAGTACATGATAGAAGTGGCTTTGGACCTAATACTGAAAGTTGGATGTCTGTAATTTCTGAACCACAAAACCGACGACCCTGAAATATTTACGGGACAATATTTAAAGTACCTTCTTTCTAACAAAAAGAATGAATGAAATCGGACCACGCGTTAAGAGCCAATACAATGCCAAAATGCTTAAAATGGCTTAGCATGAAGCAGTGCCCTGTCAACAATATTGCAACAATGACTTTGAAATTAATATATGGTAAAGTTCAGGACTAATGCTACTGCAAATGTATAGTGAAAACACGAATTAATAAACTTTTCTCGATAGAAAAAAATTACAAAGTTACCTCCAAACCGTACAAATAAACAGCGATTATTCAATGAATACCTTAAATAAAGTCATGAAACTTTGTGTAGTAGTTGAACTAAATATAATGGAGGGCTTATGTGTAGTGGATTTTTAAAATACCCATTATGTTCAGTGTAATAATAAATTACCTAAACTATTGCGCGTTGGAACCATTTTAACTTAGACCGCCCCTGCCGCGCGGCCCCTGGCTCATCCCCGCTTTGGCCTAGTACTATACATCTATTCTGTGGCTTTGGCTTGAATTCACGCTAGCCTTGCACAAGCCCTTAATGAATTACAACTAAGTACATAATATTTTAAATTCCATCCCTTCTGCCGGGGTAACCGTGCTGAATTTCAGGATTAAAAGTACCCTATAGCCTACCTCGTAATATGAACTCAAATCATACCAAGATTCATTTGAATCCATTCAGTAGTTTTGGCGTGATACTTAGCCAAAATACACACAGACAGACAGACAGACAAAAATGAATAAAATTAAGTATAGTTTTGGCTCCAGCATCGACAAAAGGGAGACCTCGAAATAACTTTTTCAAAATACCTTCAACGTACAGAATTGGACCTGTTACAGTTTTATTATAAGTATAGAATAGAATAAATTAGTGTGATGTGTTATGACGATGGATATTATGCTTACAGAATTCCACAAAACCTTACAAAGGATTACAAAAGAAGATTTTAAAAAGAATGGTTTGCTCACATTTTCTTTGGGTCCTCGCAAGTTATATGGTATGCTTTATTATCTAACCTAATTATTATGCATGATAACTTCCTTCCGCACGTTGATAATGTTGTCACTCATCAGTAGCTCGGTACCTGGGAGAGGTAGGAACTACGTACGGAAAAAGATAGGGGAAAATAATTTCTCCTCGGTACATCTGCGATCACCAAGGCGCCTGCGAAGCGTGGTTCTGATGCCCTCCCCTATGAAAAGTGTGCAAAGTGGCGTTTCATAAGGGAGGCCTGTTTTCAGTAGTGGATGTTTACCGGATGATGACGTGCCCGTGACACTTATCTTATTAACTTTAAATTTCTTAAATGAGTGACTCAATGTTAATTCATTCAATGTTGCAGCTGCTGCAGATCCAGAAGATTGTTTAACGATATCAAACACATGTCTGGAAAAGGCCCTAATTTACAATTTTGTAAAACCATATTTTGGTGATGGAATAGGAACTGCAAATGGTATGTACATATTAATGGTTTTTTAAGAGATAGGTAGGTAAAGGTAAAGGTGGAACATAAAGCATGTAAATGTATTTGAGAATTATCAGGAGACTCTTTATGAACCGCAGACCTAGCACAAGAATCAGATGACTCATTACCAAGGATGCCTGAATGTTAAGGAATCCAAGCTAAAACTACATTAATATCTAGCCTGTTACATTCAATTAGAAGCTCTCTTATTTTAAGAATTATAGAAAACCTGGTCTTTTAGCGGCACTGATTGGAGATTATGGACTGAAGGCATAGAGTCAGAAAAAATCTAAAAAAGAATTATTAATATTGTGTGATTTTACAAATTTAATGGCTTCTAGAATGGCGACAGATTTCCCTGTAAAAACTGAATAAACTGGAGGACACTTGTAAGCTAAAATAATTCTAGTCGATGGAATCCACACTGCAGCACCAACTGGGCTATCACCAGATTCGGAAGCATCAGTGTATAAAGTGAAACAATCCTTGAAATCAGTATGTCTTATGCTGGAGAAGGACCTATTGGCTTCCATTGAGCCCCGATTGATTCCAAAATCCAAGATAACGTTGGGTTTGAAAATGTACGCATTATAGGGAGTACAATATAATGGCATTAATTGACTTTGCAAAAGGGGGTTAGGAAGATGAATTAACTGTCGATAACTGTGTACAAGACAACAATTTTTTTGGGGTTCCTGGATACCAAGAGAATCATAAAGAGAAGATAACGGAGCTAACTTACAAAGAGGATGGCTGGAGTTTTGCACTAGTTTGAAGAAAAATCTGTTAGAAAGAAACTGTCAGCGAGATGGAGAGGGGGATCCACACACTCCACTTGCATGGCATTGATGGGGGAAGATTTCATAGCTCCAAGAATGATGCGCAGACATTTTGACTTTTGACTGAGTCTTATCAATTTTTATAAGATCAGATTTTGATTACAGGGACATTACAGGGGTATTATTACAGGGATCTAGAAGAAAAGATCCATAATCCATTTGAGAATAAACTATGGTATTACAAAGTAATTTTTGAGTGTACACCCCACTAAACTCCAGACAAAGAGCGAAGAATATTGATATTCTTTTCACATTTTTGGGAAACAAAATCAAATTGATCTAGACCTGATAGCTTATTATCAAGCCACATCCTTAAAATTTAACCTTGTTGTCTTGCGGTATGATTTCATTGTCCACTGAGATAGAAACCGAAGGAAGTCATATTAAGGTTTGCAGTGGTGAGCGCTTTAATTGTAGGATTTATACGACAGGGAACCTTTGCGAAATGCTGGTTTAAGGCATTTACGTCTATTGAGGGGACAGCAAAAGTGGTTCTTTTACCAAAGCCTAACTCACGAAGCACTTTGCAAATGCTGTTAGGGGTGCTATGATTTATGGCAGTGAATATGTGCCGACGCTTCGCATTTCTAACA
The DNA here is from genome assembly GCA_910589525.2 of Ennomos quercinarius. Classification (NCBI taxonomy): domain Eukaryota; kingdom Metazoa; phylum Arthropoda; class Insecta; order Lepidoptera; family Geometridae; genus Ennomos; species Ennomos quercinarius. Next base: position 8,816,272 of record OU342510.1, read on the forward strand.
GCTTGGTTGCAGCGGTTTCGAGCCTTTTTAAAGCTGGAAAAGTTATCCTCAGTTTTGTCCTTCCTATACCGTCTATACAAGTAGTCACGTCTTCCCATCAGCTTACGAATTTCATCAGTAAGCTATGGGGCAGAGGGCCGTTTCATTCTTTATGGCTTTATAGGCGCATGAGTATCGTAAAGATTAGTCACCAGAGTGTTTAGGATTTGGACTTTCTCATTGATGCTTGTGGCATTCAGCAGCTGGGCCCAGTCTAGGGCACTAGCATCAGTACAAAGTCTCTCCTTGTTTATGGCTGCCAGATTTCTTTGGAGAATAATTTTAGGTTTAATCTTGGGAACTTTGATTTTGTATGACGCAAATATGAGATCGTGGTGTGAAAACCCAGGTGCCGGAAACTGACCGCATGCAGCAACTTTGTTGGTATCCCGTGTGAGTATAAGGTCTAGCTTGGTGTGACTATCTTTCGTGTGATAGGTGGGGTTTAGGTCCAACAGTGTAAGGTCTAGAGAGGCGATAATGTTTTAAAAGTTTTTTAGACCTGCTATCATTTCGTAGCAAACAAGTATTAAAGTCGCCCATAATTGCAACATTGTCATACTGTGGCAAATGCAAATCAAGAAGATGCTCTAATGTATCAAAGTAGTTAACAGTGTTACAGTTAATTTTACAGTCTTCTTCAAGGTAACTTCAATAAACAAATGCTCCATTGAGTTAGAGTAGACAGAGGGTGATTTTGAAATTACCTTGAACTTTAACTCTGAGCGTAGATATATCGCAACTCCACCGCCACCCTTGCCGGTGCGATCGTTTCTTATAAGCACAAAGCCAGGCAGAACAAAAGATTTAGAAGGAAGTGAGGGTTTCAAGAAACTTTCAGAGATTAAACATGCGTGAATATTTTTACTAGTAAAAGTCGCAAGGAGTTCTGTAAAGTGTGCTGGAAGGCTTTGAGCATTGATATGACAAATGTTGAAATTATTTTTATGACCTGAAAAGGATAAATGCAAAAGATCATTTAACGGAGTGTCATCGAGGGCATCAGAGAAGTTGTCAGAATCCAAAGAGAGAAATAAATCAGATGAAATTGAACAATCCATAAAATATTATAATATATAAATAATGTAGTAGTTAATTATATAAATATATCTCTAAATGTATAAATAAATAAAAATTCTAATACAAAAAAAAATCTTGTATAGCCACAAACACAATCGATAGGGTTGTAATCCTTGGATAGATAATAAGCTACAAAAAATGATTACAAAAAAACTACTGCAATACATGCAATCATCAATTGGAGGTAACAGGAGCTACAATTATTTAAATGAATACAATTTAACATCCTCTCCCAAGTTTTCATTATGTGTGTGAAATAAAATATCGATAACAAGAAAAGAGAAATGCCACCAGAGCCAAACACAAAAAAAAACATACAAATTGTCTTTGACACTGACACCCTCTTTAGTCACTGTCAGATGCCAATGTCAAAAATATGACAATGTCAGGTTCAAACAAGCAATGGCAAAATCTAAGTGAAAAAAAAGCTTAATATCGTTGGTTGTAGGGTAGGAAAAGAATTTACAAAGTACAAAAACAATAATTTTAGTTCCTACCGACATTATTTAGGTACTAATTGTTCTGTGGATCCGATTTATGCAGGGAACTCATTTGTTAACACTTCTCGCTGTTTTTGATCGAGTTTGCTGGTGCCGGACCTGCTGCCTTGTGAGCCTATCTAGGTTCCCATGTGACCGGTGTTAGGAGTAGGTCCTTTTGTTGTGAACGTCCCTCGAACCCGTACTAAACGTTTTGCTAGTTCTTTTATTATTCGCACGGCTGAGGAGTGGAATACACTTCCTGCTTCTTTGTTTCCTACAAATTACAATCTGGGTCTCTTCAAATCAAGACTGAATAGGCATCTCATGGGCAAACGTGCTCCAACATAGACCATATCATCGCTTTCCATCAGGTGAGATGTTGTCAAACGTGAGCCCATACAAGCATAAAAAAAAGGAAAGGTAACTAGTTTTAAAGGATGCTAATGAATTCAGTTACCTTTTTTTATTAAAGTTTTGTTTAGAGGCTTTTACCACATGGTATGCCAGCCCCATCATACCCTAACTTAACTACATGTATCGCTTATTACTAGTTTTAAGAATTCAATTACCTAGTAGTGGTATCGCGTGTTATCTGCCTTGATCTAAACATTTATGCGTTTTTATGATTTTAGATTATCAAAGACAAGAAGACAGAGCGAGCAAACACGTTCAATGTAAAAACTCAAGGTGGTATCAGTAACTTAAAGGTAAATCGTTCCCATGTGGCGTATTACATATAAATAATATTGCAATGAATTTTTATTTTCAGAAAAGTTTAAGTCTTTCATAGATCTCATCCTGGATCTTGCTGACGGTGATGATACCGGTTGTTTTACCGATGAACATATAAGAGCAGAGATAGACACCATTATAAGCGCTGGTCACGATACTACGGCATCTCTCTTGGCGTTTGCACTAACAACATTGGGGTCTCGTGATGATGTGCAGGAGAAAGCATACAATGAGTAAGCCTTAAAGTGTATGGATCCTATTTCATTTTTGTAAAACTAGGAATCAAAGTAACATTACTCGATCTTCAATCTTTTCCTTTAAAATTAAAAATAGCTAGGCTAACCAAATGAATGTACCTATAAACTTAACTGAATTGAGTTTACAGATTAATTTGTTAAAGAAAAATTTGACTCACGAACGGGATTTGAACCCGCACCCATCCGTCGTTTTAGCCGGGACATGCTTTTTGCAATAATTACTTTGTAGTTCACGCTAACCACTGCTATAAACATCATATAAATTGAGTTTTATATATTTCAGGGTGCTTCAGGTTTTAGGAAAGGAACAGAAAACCGTAAACCCAGAAGATTTGTCGAAACTAGTGTATATTGATGCAGTTTTAAGAGAAACTCTACGATTATACCCAATTCTTCCTGCTATAGGAAGATATATCGACAAAGATGTCAAGCTCAGTGAGTTTAATTTTACCATAAAATAGTACAGAAGTCAATCACATGTATGTACTTCACTTTTAATACCTACGCTCGGCGCTCGCGCTAGGGATGGCGGCGGCTGCGCGGGCGGCCGGCTCGCCGCGCTGAGCAGTAGATAGGTCCCTACTTATCATAACTATAATGCGGAAGATGATCGTATTTTTTTATCATCCATACGTAAATACAAACATACATACATAGACTGCTAAAACCATAACCCTTCCTTTGATATCGAAATAATTTTTTCGTAGTTAATATAAAAAAGAAAAAAAAGAAAGAAGAAGAAGAGTTAGAGAGAAAAGATAAAGTTTTTTTCAAGGCTAAAAAATGTGGTTATGTTACATTTACTTCTACCTCATTAGATTATTGAAAACAAGCAAATTAGGAAACCCTACCTACTTACCTCTCTGAAACAACCGGTAGCTTAAAAAACGACAATTCACTGTTTAATGTTGAATTTAAACAACCGTCCACTGTTACAGTTATAGTAACTATTTTTAGTTGCTCAAGTTCATAGACGCGTGTCAAGTGGATGGCACTCGCACTCGCACTACTCCGAAAGACTCCGAGACATCGAGTCGGTGAGCGGTGTCTATGTGTCCGTTGCTCAAGCGCACTTACTATGTAGATGGATTTCTGTACCTTTCTATTTTGTGATTTTAATGTGTTTGTTTAGAAACCTTGAAGGATGAAGGTTTTTCTGTTTCAACCATTGCCTTTTTTTTTTGAATGTTTTTATTTGAGGAATTACAACAGGAAATTTTAATGTAAACATCTTAGAGTGTACACTATACATATAGCTTGCTTATGTATACTGTAAGGTAAAAATCTACGTAATTCTCACTCGGTGTTGCTTCATTTGCTGCTTGGGTTTTCAAACGACGAGTCACGTACCTACTTAGTTACAAATGAGTTAACCGGGGAGCTGATGGATGCAGGAGGCAAGCAGCGGCGTGGTGCTCTGTGGGGGAGGCCTATGTTGAGCAGTGGACGTATTCAGCCTGTTCGTGATGAATGTATTAAAATTATATCCAGTAAATCAGTCAAGGATTTTTAATAATCTTGTTTCAGGAAACTACACAATTACTGCAAATAATGAGTGTATGATTTTAATTGAGGGTTTGAATCGTAACTGTATTTTTATTATTATGTATATCATGTACTTATTACTTATGTTTTAGAGCACTACACGCTTGCTGCCAATTCCGATTGTTTTTATTCTATCGATGGTCTCCACCGTCACAGTATTTGGGGACCTGATGCGGACGAGTTCCGGCCAGAGAGATGGTTGGATAAGGAAACACTACCGGATCTCAAATATTTCGGAGGATTCGGACTGGGAAGACGGTCTTGTATTGGTAATGTCTCTAGGTGGAACGTTTCACTAGCGCGGCAAATTCATATTTTAATGTATCTACAAATTGCGATTGAAAGTACCTCCTAGATATCATCATTGGTGTAGCGACAAATGGCAATAAACAATTTTCTTCTTAGTTTTTCAGTCTGTTGCCATTTGTCGCTAAACCAATGATAAGTAGGTGATACTTTCAATAGTAATTTATTGATACATTATATTTATTTTTGCAAAATTTGTTTGTTTGTTGTTTTAAAAGATCTTTATTTAATCAGTAAATAATAATAACAATAACTACAAGACACAGTCAAATAGCTAATATTTACTTAAAGTTAATGAAGTGACTTGACAGGCTAAACACGCCTTTGTTAAGTCTTTTAACAAAAAATATATTTTAATGCCTTAACACTTTGTAAAACCTAAAAGTAACAAGTCAGAAATTTGTTAATATTCCTACCTTGTATTGAGCAATTTTGTATATCCCCTTTGTATCAGAGCACATTTATTGCTAATAATTTATTGCGCAAAATTAGTTTTCATGTAATCACGTTTAGTAATTAAGCTATTATTGACAAAAGAACGCAAGAAAATTTGAATTTGCCGTGCTAGTGTAACGTTACACCTTAAGGTTTTTACTGTTTTTATTGTGTAGGCATATTCAATTGCTGTGGGTAAAATATTAAAGTTAAGTCATAGACTTAGGTTGAGACTAACGAAAAAATTCTAGGTCTGTGAGTTAAGTTGATAAAATTAAAAACACTATGAATAACTACACCGAATACAATTATTTATGGCATTCGATTTTGGATCTCTATCCCTTTACCTGCGCTACACTATAGTATGTTTCAAATCTATTGAGAAACTGGTACATTGACCTTTGAGCGGCCGTCAGCGACTCTCAATCTATGTTTTTGGTGGGTTTCTTTATATTTTCTAATACCCTGAGAAACTCGTACATTGAAACAAATGTCAAAACAGGTTTAGCACCGTTTATTGACTTCCTTGTACTACGAAACGCGGTAGATGTGTAAACGACGTGTGAAGCGATGCATAATTGTATGGAAAGCAATACTGTCACTTTTTTCAGGCCTAACATAATACCGAGAGAGCAATGCGAGTTCCTAAGGGGATTTGAAACATACTATAACTGTTGTTATATACACCAATAATTTAGCCACTGTTCCATGTAAACGTAAAGCGGAAAAAGAGACGCTGGCAATGTATATTATTACTACTTATGTAAAGTTGTCATACTAGTTTTTATAAGGACTTTTTACATGCCTACTTGATATATTTTATTGGTGATACAATAAAGAAATAAAGAGAGTTGTGTATCAAAATGGAAACATGAGCGAAACGTTCTTTATTAGATTCTTTTTTTTTTGTGTGACTTCTGTGGCATGAGACGCAGAAAAGGGTTCAGCATATTTATTTGCTTCAGGTAAAGCATACGCCATGATGTCGATGAAGATCACATTAGCTCACGTGCTACGGAATTACCGCGTCTCAGCTGACGTCACCAAGATGGTGGTAACGATGGATATTGTGATTCGACCTGAATCAGGGCATTATATCACTTTGTCACACAGAAATAAGAAACTTACTCAATAAAAATAATTACTGATACCTTCATCAACATTTGAACAAATAAATTTTTATATCCTACAACTCAGAAAACAGATTATTCACTAGTTTTTTTCTTAATTTTTCATTTTGTAGTTTATTGCTTACCAAATAAACATCCCAAAATGATCATGATGCGTGTAATTACTCAGTGACTAATATTAGGTATAAACCGGGTACACTGTGCTTGACATGCATAGTACTTAGGTACCTACTTAGTTCCTTTTTTTCAAGTTTAACGTAAAGGTTAAAAAAACTTGGAAGCACGTTGTTTGTTTATTTGTGTGTAAAGGCATACATCAGTGCCACCACTTCCTTCCTGTTCAGGTCGACATTTGCCATCTCATGGAATATTAACGTCATTAAAAAGAGAACGGAGTATTCGCCTGAAAAGACACATTGGTGGCACTATAAAAGGCTAATCTTTGAAATTAAAAATAGCCCTGCATATAAAAGCAATAAATCACCAAGCTGGTTCAGAATAAAACAGTTTGTGTAGTGCAAAAGTTATGTTTTATCAGTTAGTTGTTCTGTGCTGTTTGTGTGTACTATGGAGGTTGTGGTCCAAGAAACAGACCACTTCTGATCCTCCTGAACTGTCTGGCAAGCTTCCTATTGTAGGACATAGCCATAAGATAATAGGGAATGGTGTCAGTAAGTATAGGTACAATAGTTGAGCTAAAGATTGTTGCACCGAATAGAAGCAGTTGAGACCGTGGTCATGCTTATAGGTTACCGCTTTGTTGTGCTCTGGAGCGAAATAGAGCAGTCTGATTACAATCTGATTTTATAGAATTTTATCAGTTTAGTGATTTCAGAAATGTATAAATCTTTGAGAGAGTTGGGTGAGGAATGTTTACAAAAGGGCGGATTGATCACTGGGAGTTTGGGACCCCGCAAAGTGTACGGTAAATATATTTTTACATTTATTTATTTTACGACTTTGTAGGGGATTACTTTTTTAAAGCACTCAATTTATCCAACACCTTTGTCATAGTTAGGGTTGGCCTGGCTCCACTGACCCAAAGTGCGGCACCACCACCACTAAATATTGCGGCACGGCGGCGCCACGCTACACTTCCGCACCATGTCATGAAAAGTTATGGCGCCATGACCTGTGAAGTAGTAGCTTCTGTATAAATATGAACCGCTTGAGATGTATTCTTCTCATCAGGCTATTTAGAAAAAGCATGAAAAAGACAATCAGACCAGCTTCAGATAGCGTATTTGCAATACATCATAGGAATATTCATGCATCGATGCATGAATATTCCTACTAGTAGTTCTGCGAACGTAGACCTAGCGAGCGAGCACAAAGTTTATTGCAACAATTTGGTTTGAAGTGGTTTTTTAATACTTACATATCACCATCATCATCAACAGCCTTAAGACGTCCACTGCTGAACATAGACTCCCCGCAAATTTTGGCTATAATAGTCGGTCCACCCAGTAGGCGGTCTGTGCTGCGTCTTTCGGTTCATGGTTATCACTCGACAACTTTTTCTTTTTTACTCACTTGGTCAATAAAATGGATGTGTGAATGAACATGGATATGGCGTATATCTAATACTTTATCGGAGTTATTTAGCCCAAGCCTAATTTTTTGAGACGAGACACACCAGGTATCTGGGCAGCAGCGGCGCGGCGTCACGTCGTGGACGTGGAACGGTACGGCACCATGCCACGTAATGGTGCCGGTCAAAATCCACCCAGTAAATTTTGAGTCATTATTCACATAGACAGACAAATGGACAAATAATTCTCTTAACAATTATGATTAGATTATGCTGTTGTTTTTTTAATTACAGATGTACCTCGGTTAGAGTTTTATTAGAAGTAGGTATAATAATTATACAAAATCTCAATGTTGCAGGTGTTGCAGACCCAGAAGACTGTTTAATGATATCGGGCAAATGTCTACAAAAGCCTGATATTTATAATTTTATAAAGATGTACTTTGGTGATGGATTACTTACTGCAGATGGTAATTATGAGTTTCAAAACTGTAGCTATATGTAGCTACAACGTACAGCCCAAACTGCTAAACGTAGAGACTGGGAACTTAGAGGGTGGCTTTCATTTATGACGTGAACGCGTGCTATTAAGAAAGGATTTTAGAAAATTTAACGCCTTAAGGGATGAAAAGAGGGAAAAACGTTTGTATGAAAAACCTGCATTTCATAACGTATCGTTTCGAAACCTAACACTAACAAAGAAGTATAAAAATATATTACTTGGTATTTCTAACTTTTTGAAAATCAACCTCAAAAGGGTGAATTTGGTAGTTAAAATTTATACGGAAATTTTAAAAGTTTTGTCCGTATCATACTGAAGTTTCGAATGTAAAGGTATAGAACATACAAAATAATACAAGTCTCGGCAATTTTTGAATTTCATCCCTTAAAGGGCTGAAAAAAAAGACAAGGCCCCATCGTAAAACACTCGCGCAACCTAAACAGCTGAAGCGAAAATCTTCACTCGTAAACTCGAAGATATACATTCATCATAGTGTAGGGGTGCACTAAAACGGAAGTTTCATCCCGGAAAAATAAATAGTTCCTGAGAGATAGTGCATGCGGGCGAAACCGCGGGCATAAGCTAGTATATTATATACATAGAAAAGCTAAAACTTATCTTAAGAGCCTACTGAACGCCAAAATGCTTAAAATGGGTTATAGCATGATGCCGTGTCCTGTCAACAATATTGCAGCAATGGCTTTGAAATTGATAATTTTTTTACTAATATAATATATGTAAAGTTCAGGACAACACCAAAACACGTGTACCTATAGTGAAAACACGAATCAATAAACTTTTCTCGATAGGAAAAATTACATAGTTACCTCCAAATCGTACAAATAAACCGCGATTATTCAATGAATACTTTTATGTAAGGTCTTGAAAATTTGTGTAGTAGTTGAATTAAATATAGTGGAGGTCTTATGTATACTCATTGGATGTTAAAAATACCCATTATATTCAGTGTAACAATAAGTTACCTAAGTTATTGCGCGTTGGAACCATTTTAACTTAGACCGCCCCTGCCGCTCGGCTCCCCGACTCATCCCCGCTTTGGCCTAGTTATCTATCTATTCCGTGGCTTTTGCTTGGATTCGCGCTGGCCTACCACAAGCTCTCAACAGGAATTGTGGGAGTTAAATAGCCGCTCAGAAATACAAAACTGATGTCCTTTTTTTTTTTTTGTATTTTTTTTTTACTGTTACCATTTTAAATGTAATTGATGTGCTCAATAAACTCATTTTCTTTCTTCTTTTTTCTTCTTTCTATTTACGGGAAAATCTTTAAAGTATATCCTGCGTTCTAATAAAAAAAATAATGAAATTGGACTACGCGTGACATCCTCTCCCAAAATTGAAATACTGCTGCAAAGTGAAAAATAATTCATTGAAAATCTGACAATGGCATAATGTTTAATTTATCCCAAAAATTTACTGAGGTTTTTTTTTGTCTACATGTTGTATTGTTATAATACGTACTTTACCTATAAGGGCTTTTCAATAAGATACCATCATCATCAATCTAGAGGGTAAAATAAAAACAAATTAGACAAATCAACAAGCCTCTCTTTTACTTAAGCAGAGTTTTGGTGGGAACGCGGAATAGTTCACCTCATTGCATTGAATGATTTTTCAAAATTTGTACTTTTTCCAGTGTTAATGTTACGCAATAAGGGCTGAAATACGAGCATGATGAGTATAGGCAAGTGATATAATGTAGTGAAATGTGGTTTTCTTGTTGCTTCCAAATCTACATAGAAGCTTTTATTAAAGTTGCCACCTCTTTACTAGGGCATGACATAGACTGGACTATGACTACCTGACTTAGATTGGACTAGGACTACCCAGACTGTGACTAAGACAGGACTTTAAGAGAAATATTCTATAACTCATCATCAATTTAAACTTACAGTGGCAACATGGAAAAGGAACCGGAAACTGTTGAATCCTGCGTTCAACCAACATGTCCTGGACGGTTTTATCACAGTATTCAACACGCAAGCTCAGAAATTGGTTGATCAGTTCGCTTTCGAAATAGGGAAACCGTTTGATCAACATCATTTGTTGCGGTTGAATAATTTGGAAACAATATGTAGTAAGTCCCAAAAATAATTAGCAAGACCAGAAATTTCATGTCATTTGGTCTGTCACAAAAGACATGAGAGGACGAACTCAAACCTCGACCACGACCTCTTCAACGACGAACTACACGCACGAGCGTGTACATACCGTCCACCGTAATATGTCCTCTGATGTACTTATAATATTTAAAATTATGCAAGTATTATCGTAAATGTAAAGTACCTAATATGTCAGCCAAATCTTAACCTGTTTGGGTACATACCCACCACAGATTAATATGTTTTACTTGCATATTTTTAAATAAGTACATCAGTAGGGTTAGCACGGCCGGTGGACAAAACTGTCTTTCCCCCGTTTTACTCCAAGAATGTATGAAGAAAGAGACGTAAAACGGGGAAAGACAATTTGTCTACCGTCCATGCTAACTCAGCAGGGGACATCTTAGTTTGGCTTTTGAAGATGATGAACACGAAAATATTTTAGGTCTGTGGCATAGAATTATAAAAAAAAGCAGGAATGAATCTTGATTGACATCGAACTGACGTACAGCAATGGCGGCTGCATAAACATGTGTGACTGATTAAAGGATTGCCATGTGAAGAAAATTACCCGAATCCAACAAAAAAAAATCTGTTGTTGGTATGACTTTTCGTCCAAAAGACCGTTGACCAAAAAGCTACGTGAGCTTATAACAGAGTAGTCAAAATTGAATGGCTTATTTTTTTTTTACTTTCGATAGGTTAGCGTTTGACTACATCTCACCTGATGGTAAGTGATGATGAGGTCGAACGTGGAGCACGCCTACCTAGAATTAACCTATTTACTTTTGATTTGAAGACACTTAAGTTGTAAGTGGATGGAAATACCGACGCCGGGAGTGAGTTCCATTCCCTAGCCGCACGCACAATAAAGGAATCTGCAATCTCCCCTCCCCCACACTTGCCCCCAACTCCCCCTCACTTAGTCTGCGTCCCCCCGCATTTGCCCCACCTCCCCCGCATTTGCCCCACCTCCCCCACACTTGCCTCCCTCCCCCTTCACTTAGTTCGCCCCCCTCACTTTCCCCGCCACCCCCTGCACTTGTCACCACCTCCCCCCTCACTTAGTCCGCCCCCCTACTTGCCCTGCCTCCCCCCGCACTTGCCCTCCTCCCCCCAAGAACCATGTATAGATTACATTTGGACAGTAATGAAGGGGTTGGCGATCTACGCAGCAATGTACGGCGAATGAAGTGGGCAATAGCGTCCCAGTCTCCACCGGGTGGCAACTAGGAATGTTATTCCCTGTTGCCTATTACCAGTTGCCACCTGGGGGCGAAGCATGTGGGGCTACTGGGAATATACCCTGTACGCTATAGCGAAGAGAGAAGGGAGAGCGAAAAAGATAGGGAAAAAGGATGAATGTATGACGGTGAAGAGAGGCGCACCTGCCTCCATTCATCCTTTTCCCCTCCCAGTTCTTTCTTCCTTTGAACAGGGTTAGGGCGTAAAACTAACTAACCGGGTCGGGTCAAATATTAAATAAATATTGCAATGCACGAGCGAGATAGTGGCTCCGCGTATATAGTAAGCCTTAAGTTTATTTATAAATTTTTTCTCCTCTCTTTGTCAGTAAACTTTCCTTTACTCACTGTGTACCTACACCTCGGGTAATCATAATAATAAGGTAGTCTATTATTTTAGGGCCCGTTGTTTCATTGTGTTTATTAAAATGTTAATTTTTACTTACGTAATAAGAAAATATTGAAAATTTTAAAATGCGTTACATGTTCGATTTTATAATACTTCATTTATTGTTTACTGACCTGGATTTTTATATACTAAATATCCGAAAATTACAACTGATTATTATTCACAATAACTATTTAAGCAACCTCACTTGGTGCGGACTTAAGTAAATACGGCGATCTTGAGAAGCAGTACTTGCCGCATATAACAAAACTACTAGAGCTGGTTAATGAGAGATTCCAGAAGTTCTGGCTTCACCCTGACTTTATATTCAACATGACACAACAAAAGAAGACACAAGACGAAGCGCTGCAGCGTGTGCTGGCTTTATCAAAATCGGTACAGTAACTCTTTATTTGAAAAAAGTTTATGTTTACTTAAACGATTTGGTGTTAATATTCATATTTTATAAATAATATATATTGTGATTTTTTTTAGATCATTAAAGATAAGAAAGCAGAGAGGGAAAAAATTAAACAAGTTGAAGCTGGTAAACATAATCTTACTTACAAATAGGTACTTAATTAAATGGGTACATTTTTTCAATTGATAAACATAACTTTGAAAGTTTATCTATTTCAGGAAAATTTAAGGCCTTCATAGACCTCTTACTGGATCTCGCTGATGATAATGGTTGCTTCTCTGACGAACAAATCAGAGCAGAAATTGACACCATCATAGGTGCCGGCCACGACACTACCGCAACTCTCCTGACTTTTGTCCTATCCATATTGGGGTCTCGTACTGATGTACAAGAGAAAGCATATAATGAGTAAAACAACATTTTATAATAATAAGTCTAGTTGGAATTTAAATCATTTCGTTTCAATAGTAGTATTAACGATTATGTTTGTATTACAGGATACTTCATATTCTAGGAACCGAAAAGAAAAACATTGAACAAGTAGATTTGTCTAAACTAGTGTATATTGATGCAGTTATAAAAGAAACTCTACGATTATACCCAATTACCTCCATTATTGGAAGACGTATCGATAAAAATATCAAGACTAGTAAGTGAATAAATCAATATTTAGACCCTGGCATCAGAACACTCAGCACTTCTTAATCGTTTTTAGGGTTTCGTACCCAATGGGTAAAACGGACCCTATTACTAAGGCTTCACTGTCTGTTGGTCTGCCCATAGGTCACCAACTGTCGTTACACCAGACTGTATTTCATGAACCGTGATAGTTAGACAGTTGAAATTTTCACAGATAATGTATTTCTGTTGCCACTATAATAACAAATACTAAAAAACAGAATAAAATAAATGTTTAAGGGGGCTACCATACAATAAACGTAATTTTTCCGCACGATTTTATAACTTAGGCGTTTGATCAGCAGAACATTGCAAGTATGGTGATTTTTGTTGAACAGACCCATCCAAACTATAAATGGAGCGTCATGGGTAGGAATCTAATCTGAAATTATTTTTAAAGGATAAGTGCATTCACAAATAAATTAAATGTTATAATGCGCATTCAGTTTCACTCGTTTCTAAAAAATCTTACAATTTTACATTGGAGTAAAATTTACCGTTCATAATTTTATTAGCTATTTCAAAGGAAATGTTAATACCCGAAATATATTTGCATTAAAATAATAATATAAAATTTCATTTATTTCACAGTGGAGCTTTTGTTGAAGTATTATTTCAACTTAATGTACGGCAAAGTTTGCGTAGGATTAAAAATAGTACGGCCGAATTTATTCAGTTCTGTTCAAAAATCCATGTTTGTCACATCCCTTATAATAATGTTATAAGGGTAAAAAGAGAAGAAAATGTTGATATATTTATTATTTTGGAACTATTTCACTTGTAATCACTTGCTTATGTTTTAGAAAACTACACGATTGCTGCAGATTCCGATTGCTTTTATTTTATCGATGGTCTCCACCGTCACAGTATTTGGGGACCTGATGCGGACCAGTTCCAGCCAGAGAGATGGTTGGATAAGGAAACACTACCGGATCCTAAATACTTTGGTGGATTTGGAATTGGAAGGCGATCTTGTATTGGTATGATAGACATAAAATCTATACAATTTAACCAACACATATTGTGTTCTATATAGATATTTACAAACAAAAAAATCAAATCTAAGTATTCTATTAGTTATCTGGTCCCGCGTGCGAAAAAAAACCAGAAACAATTCCTGTGGTCAAATCCGAGATTCAACGCGTTATTGGTGAGATACAACCACAACATCTTTATAAAATAGTCACGAAAATTTTTATGAAAAGAGTAATGGTCTGTCATCAGAGCCGTTGGGGCCATTTGAAGAATATTTTATTCATACTAAATCGGAAATTGTCTTCTTTACAATCCAATAAAAAATAACAACTATCTCAAAAAATGCGAGTTATTTATTTTAAAATGAAAAAGGACATTCTTACTGAGACACCCTTTATTTTAAACCAATAAGGAATTCATCACATCTTCCCGGAACACAAAATAATGCTGGTGCGGCGGCAGATTCTGCTTATAGCAACTAAGCAAGTGCACTTGCTTGCACGCAGGCGAAGTCGCGGGCAGAAGCTAATTAATGATACAAAGCATCAATACAATAGATTACAAACGATTTTGGCTGCGCTTGAATTTGAGCAAGATAATATGCCATTAAAAACTCCAATAATATTATTGTTATTACTTAGGTATACCTAGTTTAGAAAGGATCCTGTGTCGCTTAGAGAACTATACTTAGCACCTCTCTTTAGTGCTTTTTTATTTACATATTTCACAGGTAAGGTGTACGCCATGATGTCGATGAAGATCATTCTAGCCTACGTGCTACGGAACTACCGCGTCTCGTCCGACGTTAGCAAGATGGTGCTGACAATGCAAATGATGGCTAGACCTGAATCGGGACATTATATAACTTTGGCCTATAGGAATACATAACTAAATCTCCTGATTATTTTTCCGTTTTGGGTACAGTTGTACTTATGAATTAAACAGTTTTATTAAATGTTTCATCGGTGTGAAAATGTGGGTATCTGGTGCGTTTTTTATCCCCCATCCCTCGATTATTTTTATTTGTAGGTACTTCATTAAAATTGCGTATGCGGGATTTCAAGCGCATCCATTCGTCCTTTTAGTCGTGGCTAAAGCCGGACAAAATATTGGGGAGCCAATGGATGCAAGAGCCATGCAACCGCTCAAAGTGGCGCTTTATGTGGGAGGCGTAGGTATGTTTAGCTGGCTTCAGGCTGACGATGATGACGATTAATTGACCGCTGTTTTAGTCCTTGGCAAAATATATACAGTGTTTGCACAATACACCCCAAGCGGGACGTCAGTGCAGGCCTTTATCGCCCCCACTCGGAATAAGAATATACAGTGTACACGACCTACTATTTAATTTACCGAGCTTTCATCAAGTATACTTAAGAATAATACATTTATAGTTAAAATTAGTATATTTTTCGACTACTATGTAGGTATCCTATACCTACTTACTATCACACTAATATTATAAGGGCGAATGTTTCTGCGTATGTGTGTATGAAATTTGGAACAGAGATAGCTTATTTATTAGATTAACACATAGAGTCATTTTTATTCGTAGGTGAAACCGCGGGGCGCAGCTAGTTTATTATAAAGGCTGGTCATCTCACATGAGAAAAGACCTCAAATAAATTAGCTGATTTTTGAATTATTATTTTGACGCATGTTACTAATTGATTTTTAAGAAAATTTTATGTAATTAAACAGCTGCATTCGCTCATGGCGCGCCCAGATATGCGGGCTACGGCGAATATCATCGAGTGAACATCCGTGGTGCTTTGGCGCGCCAAAACTTCGTCATCAGCCACACGCCGGTAAACTGGCGGATCCGCAAAACGTTATGTGTCACGGACCATAAAACTGGTCGGTTGGTTGGGCCGACCTAATAACCGTAAAATATCACAGATTTGCCTCTATGGTATGAAAATATTGACACTGACAGCTAGGTCTTGAAATTTGCTTCAATGTAAACGTCTGGTACCACCTTTTCCTGGTACTCTGTGAATAATCTATCGAAGATTGCAACTAAAATTGTTATTTCGTGATTGTGTCAACGTAGTGCACAGAGTACCTTTTTATAAACCGAAATGCATGCTGCAGAAATATTAACCGTGAGTAGATTTGGTACGTATTTTTTTTTTTTCTATAATATATAAAGCTAAAAAACGGTCATAGATGACTGATTGATTGACTGATTGACATGAATGTTCTGGCCGATCGAGCCATCGGACGACTTGGCAATGTACTAGAGATGTGTGCGGATAGGTTCCGTGACCCCAAGTAAAATCGAACATCATCAGAAAATCGTCTCCAAGGTGGAACACCAGATCAGATCTCGGAAACGGTAAGGCCGATCGAAAAAGTTTATGATCAAAAGTTGTAGTAAACCTTGGGACGATTCCATGTAAACAATAAAAAAGGTACCTTTCGTACAAAAAAAACATATTTTTCATACAAAAACCGAAAACCGGAAACAAGTACCAACTTCTTAATACCTACGAACTCCAAATTATGACTCACAGCAAAAAAAAAATACAATTACGAAAGCTTGATGCAGTTTATGATTATTTTATCGACTATTTCTCGTTTATTACTTTGAAGTTTTAAATAATTCATTTAAACCTTTATGCAAAGCTGATTTGACGTCGTACGTAATGCAAATGACAATCGCGTTCAGTGTTGCCGTTTTAAACAATTCATACCGTATTCATACCGTATTATATTATTGTAGGTTTTCGTAAGTTTTAGTATTATACTGTTCGAAAAAGTACCTCAATATTAAAATTTAAACAAATATTTTAAAACAATATACGATTATCCTAGGTTTCGACTATTATTACATATTTTGTGGTTAAGTAGAAAGGAGACGGTTATAAGTAGGTGTTAATTAAAGTGTTAAGTAATAGTGGTTTTAGATTTTTTTTAAACCTCCAATTTAGATTTGCAACATTAGAGCACTATATGTTACTGCGTCAATAGAAATGTAAAACAAATTAGAAAACCACAGACGATACTTGACATTGACAAACATAAATCACAATCACTGCATTGTACAGCCAGGAATGCATAACCAAATAATGCACTTACGCAGTATTACAAAGCTATGTACACGGATTCCTGCTGTACATTGTGGGTCGTGCATTACTGCCTGTAGCAGTGATATTGTACAGTCCGATATTTGGAAGCCATGCACACCAATTATGGGCCGTACATTCGTGCTGGTCATACAATACAGGCTCTGCAATACTTTGGTTGTGCATTCCTGGCTCCCAGACCGCTACATATAATATAAAACATTCAATTTGCCAACTCCAGAGATGCAAGCATTAAATATTTTTCGTTTTGTTTGAAGCCAAATATAAATATTTTAGAGGTGCGAGAATTGCGATTTAAACACATAGACTTAATCACGCTAAAAACATTATTTATTTACTTCGACGTTTCAACCAAGTTGCATTGGCCATGGTCACGAGTACTGTATTGTAAAAAAAAAAACATTATAGCTTTAATGTTTCATTTTACATTCACTGTACGCTGATTAATGGCACTCAACCTAGCAATACTTTTGTAGGTCGAGCAAGCAAGATGGAGACCTGTCATGTCGATCTTTTCTGTATTTACTATTATTTTATCTTGATAATTAGGTAACTTTAGGTAGACTGTGTGTAAACGCTGTGTTTGATCAAATGCATACGAGTTTATGACTCCAAGTTTAGCTCCGGAAGTTTAAGCGATTATTGTTTCTTATGAATTGTGATGTTAATTTGATAAAACAGTTGGCCGTGTGGTCCCGGTCATGTGTAATAGGACCAGGAAGCAAGTACCGTCCTTTCCCGTAGGTGCCGTAAGAGAAATCAACAGCAGCAATCAACAAAAGCAACAAGTAAGTCTTCATACTGCACAAGATAAACAAAGTAAAAAAGCATGATGAGCAAGAGCAAACATGTAATTTAGTAGTAGTAGGTACCTATATAGGTACATACATAGTAGGTAAATAAAATACCGATACCAATTAGGATTGGCAAGTTGAAATGGCAAGGGGCAGGCCACATCGCTCGTAGAACTGACAACCAATGGGGTAGAAAGGTTCTTGAGTGGCGACCACAAACCGAAAGACGCAGCGTAGGCCGGCCCCCACTAGGTGGACGGACGATGGATGCAGAAGACGAGCAGCCACTCAAAGTGGCGCTCTCTGGGGGAGGCCTTTATTCAGCAGTGGAGGTGTTCAGGCTGTTTATGATTTAGTAGAATAGACTTAAGTTTGGTACTTCAAGAGTATGTAAATAACAATGCACATAACACAGAACAAATAATGGTAATTTGTAATGATCATTTCAAACATTTTTTTATCGCCTAAGCCCATTAGAGAAACAGTATGAATGAAAGCTTACAAAACACAAACCTCCCATTTTAAGTGGAAAATGCTAAACATATTATTATTTAATTTTTTACAGTTTTATTTTTCGAAGAGTTATACTTACCTGAAAATTAATTTAAAGCAGAAATACACCTGCGATTAAAGTTCAAGGTTCAGTAATCACAATAAGTACTTAGTTGATACCTTTATAACACACAAGTATAGCCATGGCAAAAAGGAAATTATAAAGTAGCAGAAGCAGACAATGATTTAGTATGGATTTCAGCAACAGCTAACAGAAACAAGTAGAACCAGAACCATACCAGATATTTGACTTTGCATGGCCGTTAAAATGGACAATGTTTACAAGTAAGTATCGCAAACTTTTTTCCTCCCAATAATGCCATACCTAATGTCTACATTCACAATGTAGGTATGCTTTAGAAAATAAGGAGGAATGGAACAAACTGTTACCATGATTAGTTTTCCTGAGGTGTGAAGGGTGGATTTGACCAAATTTGAATTTATGCACGAGTAACTATACCAGAATAAATCATTTCACGATCTTGAACTTGACTTTGTCGTATATTAGTTACAAAACAGTATAGAATCATAACCATACCTAATATGGCGCGCTGCTGCCGTTATAATGTTCTCGGAATAATCTGTTAATCCACCAAAAACGGCAGTACCTATTGCAATTATTCTCGAACAGGCTTGCTATTTTTAGATTTGTAGATGGTAAAATGGGAAATTGATTTACTCTCGGCTAACTGGAGATTTATCCTTTTACTCTCATTTGGTTGAATCCACCCTTAGTGAAGCAAGTTAACTAATTTATTAATCTTGTATTTGTATTTGGTAGGTACCTATCTAGACTAGATGTTAAAAAATAATGAGTTAGCTAAAGGAATTGTGTGAATTGAATGGCTATAGTGAAACCAATAAAAGTAGGTAGGTACATTACGTAATGTACCTACCTACCTATCTGATGTAAAAGTAGCATAATACTATAATGTGAGTTGAGATGAAAACAACTTGAAACAGTAAAGTAATAATTAAAAAAAAGTTAAATAAAGGGTAGGTATAAACTTAAGTATTATCTATACATGCAATAAAATAAAACTGTAACTGGGCTAAATCTGTACATTGAATATTTTTTGAAAACTTTGATTGCATTACACTTCTTAATCGATATACTTAGAAAAATAAAAACATTTTCTTTTGAATTTTGTGTCTGTCTGTCTGTATGCCTGTCTGCCTGTCTGTCTGTCCCTTTGAACACGCATCATGCTGAAACTACTACACGGATTTCGCTGAAACTTGGTGTGGTATAATAGCAGGTTTTTCAGAATAACATTTAGTGTACTATGTTTTCAAAAACAGCCAAGTGCGGGTTGCATGCCGCAAGCGGCTCGTGACTGTGTAGCGAAGGTGATCTGTGATGGGAGGTGGGCTTTTTTATTTTTCGAGGTTGCTCTGTTTGCTGGGCCGCAAGCGGCCTCCTTCTGCGAGGCGGAGACGCAGAAGGAGGCTGTGGAGTGGGCTAGGGAGGATGATTATAACTCTGACCCCCTCCGGCGCAGACGGGCCGGGGGACGGAGGAGGCGTTTCGCGCGCCTTCTCCTTCCTCCGTAGTGGGGTTGCCGGCGGAGATTCAGGGGAATCTTCGCCGTGCCTACACGGTGCCACACGTCTGGTGGGTAACCGAGGTGTAAGGTTACCTACTCATTGGCGCAGAAGCCCGAAAGGGCCTACCGCCGGGGCGAGATAGTGAATGCTAGCGCGACCCTATCTCGCCCCATCCCGGTGACGGATGGATCACGGGGAGGTTTAGTGGGTTCAAATCCCACATACCTCCTGCCATCACCCCCGTGGTGGCAGGGGAGTGGGAAGGCATTTCCCCATTAAAAAAATACAATTCTTAACTATGTCGCAGAATACACAGCTTATTGGCCTTCAAGAGTAGGTAAATAACAATTAGTGTGAGAATGTTTTGCAACATTTTTAAACGCCCTCAGTCAATTGTGCGGGCAAACCTTCAATTTAAGTGGAAAAATATAAAAATGTATTATTTTATGTTTTACAGTTCCTTCAAAGAAATACCTGCCTGACAAAGCGTTGAAAACAGAAACTCATCAAAGAAAAGAAGAAATGTCATGTCTACACTCACAATGTATGCTGCAGAAAATAAAGAATGGAAGAATGGGACAAATCATTACCAAGATTCGTTTGTCTAAGATTTTAAGTGAAGCAACCTACCCAGACTAGACTAGATGATTAAAAAAATGGGTTAGCTAAAAGATATTGTGTATTATGTATAAATTATAACGTTACAGTAAAATCATACCTATGCTTAGTTTGGGGCTAGATGGCGATGTGTGAAATGTCCATCCTTTTTTTTTATGTACCTACCTTTCCTACCTCTTTAATGTAAAAGTACCATTATACTATAACCTAATGCGGTTGAAATGAAAACAACTTAAAATCATAAAATAATAATTGGATGATATAAGTTAATATATGTAGGCACAAACCCGGTAGCTCCGTCGGTAGTAACTCCGCCTTCTACACTTTAATGTTCTGTGTTCGATTTTCACCCAAAACACAAACATTGAGTGTGATGATCTGATAATAGATGTTTAATCTGTCTGGGTTATTGTACTTATTCTAAGTATGTATTGTATCAGTTGTTTGGTACCCCGTTGTACAAGCTTTGCTTAATTTCAGGCTAATCAGCACTGTGTGAATATGTGTGGACATTCCACACAGCGCCATCTATCCTCGGAACTAAACTAGGCTGACTCTTATAAGATCTAGGTGGTGGTACATATTAGTAGAAGACCGACGACTTGGTCAGAACCGCAGGGGGCCAATGGATGCAGGAGGCAAGCAGCCGCTCAAAGTAGCGCTCTATGGGAGAGACCTATGTTCAGCAGTAGACGTCTTCAGGCTGTTGATGATGATGATGTCTGTTTGTCTGTCTTTCTATCTGTCCCTTTGAACACGCATCACGCTGAAACTACTGCATGGATTTTGCTGAAATTTGGTATGGTATAATAGCAGATTTCTCAGAACAACATTTAGTGTACAATGTTTTAAAAAACAGCCAAGTACGGGTTGCACTCCGCAAGCGGCTCGCGACTGTGCACCGACGGTGACCTGTGGTAGAAGTTAGCGATTTTATTTTTTGAGGTTGCTCTGTTGTTTGCTGGGCCACAAGCGGCCTACGACTATATGATGAAGGTGGCCTGTGGTAGACGTTGACGTTTTTTTTCGAGGTTGTCCTGCTCGCTGCGCTGCAAGTGGCCTGCGACTATGTGGCAATAGTGAACTGTGGTCAACTTTGGCGTTTTTTTTTCGAGGTAGCTCTGATCGCAGGGTTGCGGCACGGGGACAATGAGTTTTGTTGAATACAATTCTTAACTATGTCGCCGAATACACAGCTTATTGGCCTTCAAGAGTAGGTAACAATTAGATTGGAAAATTTATTACCAAGTAGTTTCTCTAAGTTTTTATGTGAAGCAAGGTGGGTTCATCGATATAAGTAGGTACTTATTTATTTATTTGTTTACTATGTACTTACTTACATAACTAATGTAAAAGTAGCATAATACTATAATGTGAGTTGAAATGAAAACCACTTCAAACATAAGAATTTATTAAAGTAAGTTAAAGAAAGTGCAGGTACAAACTTAAGTATTATACATATATTGAACATAATATATGTTGTCATAAAATTAAAAAATTGAAGTGGTTACTAATGTAAGCAGTACTTGCGGTATTACTACTAAAATACTAGCCCGGTAGCTCAGTTGGTAGTGACTCCGCATTATGTAATGTTCTGTGTTCGACTCCCACCCAATAGGCAAACATTGTAATAGATGTTTGTTCTATCTGGGTGTTATATTGCATTCTAAGTATGTACACAACAAAAAGTGTAAGTATTGTATCAGCTATTTGGTGTCCCATAGTACAAGCTTTGCTTAGTTAAAAGCTAAATGGCACTGTGTGAATATGTGTGGATATTCCACACAGTCTCATCTACACTCAAGGCTGACACTACATACATACGAGGTAACTAGATGATAATAAAATATTTATGATTTTCATAGCAGTATCGCCTGCTCAGCGGAATCTACAGATAAATTCGTAAAGGAAAAATCTGAATCACAAACGGGACTTGAACCCGCATCCGTCCGTCCGTTTTATTTTTCCATTACAAATGAATCTGTAGATGATAATAGATAAGATCTCTTGAACTTGCCTACTGTGCGAAGCAGGCCTTAAAATACTGCTTTTTGACAAAGCACTTTAGGTGCTATGTTTGGAAGTAAATCATTAATAACTAAGTTTGACTTGTTATGGAACATTATAATCGTAAGATCTATACTGCTGCATTAGCAGGTACCTACATAGTTTTACAATTTTCCCTACCTGCCTTTAAAAGGAGCTGTATAATTTGGTTTGGAGTCTGATCTGTTAGTTAATTTATTTGTAAGTTTTTAGAATAATGTCTAATCGTAATCATTCATAACCCACACAAATTGTAGCTGAGCAGTAAGAGTACGTAGGTGCCTGGTAGGTTTCCCGTCTATGATTAATCAAGGGCTTGAAAAAAAACACTCATATTTTTTATTATTTTTAACAAGTATATTATTATATTTGTAACTACAAAAAAAAACAGCTTTCACACCATTTCGATGCTTCTAAGACAGACAGTCAGTGAGTCAGTCTCTGCGTCGGCAGCTGTGGTGGTGCACTTGGCAGCGCAGGGTCCCTGGCGCGACCGACGGCATATCCCGTGTCGCGACATGTGGCGACGGGGGTAAATTCGTTTTCCGCCCTAACCCCTGTCCAAGGGAAGAGGAAAGTGAGTGAGAAAAGATAGGGGAAATGGGTGAATGGATGGGACGGCTATGGAAGGGAGGCAGGCGGAGCCTGCCTCCGTTCCATCGTCCCATCCATTCACCTATTTCCCCTATCTATTTTCCTCTCCCTTCCTTCAACAAAATGAGTATAGTGGCTTTATGCTACTATTATTACATGTAAGTGCGTTTACTGCAAAGGAGTGAAACGCATTGGCTTCCTTTGTAATCCTTGATTACTATAACCTATCTTCAAGTCTTAGAGTCATAGAGTATTATTCCTTCTATGATAGCTCTATGTGCTCCAATCTCGCTAATATCGTCACTCTTTCCATCAGGTGTGAAACAGGTAGATAGATAGATTCATGAGCAAAGGTATTGTACAAAAGTATTCTGTGGTATTGTATGAGAACAATACAAGTGTCTGAAGTGGGGTGTTTTTTTTACTACGTTTGACTTATGTGACGTCATTCTAATCTTTTTTTTTCTAATGTAACCTAACTTCAAAACGAAGATATCTTTGACTAAGATCTGATTATTTTCGGAAACGTTGATATAAAATAGTCACTTTTTTGGACAAACAAATCAAAATGGCCGGCATGCATGCAAAATTTATACGTGCACAAGTTAGAGACTTAGAGACAGCCATGGCGTGTTCAGACTCATGGCAAAGAGAGCAACGATGACATTTTTATGGTGGTAAAATAATTCCAAGATGGCAGATTCAAATTGGCGCCAAATCAAAATTGGCTCAGATCCGGCTGAATTTTTAAATTTGGGGTTTTTTGGGGATGCTGATTATAATTTTTGACATTTAAATTAACTGACAGCATTTTTCAAGATGGCCGTCACGCAAAATTCAAACGTGCACACTTCCGAAACTAACAAAGGTAGGCATGGCGTGTTTGGAATCATAGAAAAAAGAACATCGATGACTTTTTCACGGTGTTTAAATAATTCCAAGATGATGGATTCAAAATGGCGCCCGATTTGAAATTAGCTCTGATCCGTCTGGTATTTTATATTTGGGGGTTTCAAAAGACGGCAATTACAAATTTTGACATTTTACTCCACTGACAGCATTTTTCAAGATGGCCGCCATGCCAAATTTTAACTTGCACACTTTCAAAACTAACCGATGTAGGCATGGCGTGTTTAGACTCATGACAAAGAGAACAGCGATGACTTTCTCACTGTTTTATAACAATTGCAAGACAGCGGATTCAAAATGGCGCCCGATTTGAAATAACCTCTGATCCTGCTGAAATTTTATATTTAGGGGTTTTAAGGGACAACGTTTACAAATTTTGACATTTTACTTGACTGACAGCATTTCTCAAGATGACCGCCATACAAAGTCAAACGAATAATCATTTTCTTTGAGAAATACCACTGTTTTGTACTAATTCTTGCAAAATTTAAAGTTTAGCGTAAAGTATAACTCTTTTATAAATAAAACAGCCCCAAAAACGTACTCGCGGGCCGCTCGCGGCCCGCGCACGGGGCAAGTGTGCCGCTTGCGACCCGCGCACTGTTCTAATACCGCTGTCAAGTGTAGACAGATGTCAGTTAAACATATGTCAAATGTTAAACTTTTGACAGATGTCAAATGTCAAACTTTTGACAGATGTCAAACGTCAAATTTTACCGTCAAGTGTACCGGTTGCGACCTGCTAATGGTGCCAATGACGCTGTCAAGTCAAACAAGATGGCCGCCATGCACAAGTCAGATGAATTATCATTTTCTTTGATAGATACCGCAGTTTTGTACAAGTACTTGCAAAATTACAAGTTTAAACACAAGTATAGCGTTTTGAACAAATGGAACGCCACGAAAACACACACGCGGGCCGCTCGCGGCCCGCGCACGGGGCAAAATACTAGTTACTATTACTATAAAATTGGATACCCATGAGTGACTGACTGACTGATGATTGACATAATTGATCTCAGCTCTCAGAAGTGGTCAGTCAAAACTGAGTATGAGGCTGTATAGTGATGGGTCATGTCACCCCAGGAAAAATCTGACATTACCAGAAAATCGTCTCTGAGATGGAACAGGTCAACGGATCTCGAAAACGACAAGAGATATGGGGGTCCAGTTTTAACTAATGTTGGAGTAGACCCTGGGATGTTTCCAGAGAAATGAAAAAAATGGGGGCCCCCGAACAAAAAACGGTGGCCCCCATACAAAATTGAAACGCTCATAATTCGGCAACGGTAAGAGGTATGTGGGTGGTGCTCGACCAAATGTCATAGAGGATGACGGGGGCTGTCAGATGGTTGTCATGAAAATCCAAGATGGCGGATTCAAAATGGCGGCCATTTTGAAAGTTGGTCCGATCGGGGTGATTTTTTGCATTGGGGGGTTTTCGGGGCCGCAGATTCGATATTTCAAAAAAAATTTTGGATTCCGCCATTTTTAAAGATGGCTGCCATACAAATTTTTTTTTTCATTTTTGACGCATTGTTTCTCGACACCTATAGAAAATTTTGAATGTCTTTGTTGTGTTTTGTGTCCAGATGATCGAGGTGTCTTCAAAAAAATTCGCGACCTGGTCTTCCGAACTTCGGTCACTCGGACGGTCAACGGCCTGGCCAAACCATAAAAGATAGATCATGTGCGTTTTAAGGAATGTCATAGCAAACCCTGGGACGATTTTGGAGATGTCAAAAAAAATTCAAAATGGCGGAAAAAAAAATCCGCCATACAAATTTTAACCATAAATGACGGCGAAACTATGACACTTTAGTATAAAGAGCTCGAACTAATATTAGTTGGAGGTCAGAGGGGAAGATTGCGAAAAATTTTTTTTTTCAAAATGGCGGAAATTTTGGCCGCGGCGGAAAAAAAAGTTTCACCGATCCGGATGAAAATCGATATCTGGGGGTCCCCAAGGATGATGATCAACATTCTGTAATCAAATTTTGACATGTGTCAACTTTCAATGGGGCTGCCATACAAAGGTGCTTTTATTGAAATATCAACTTTGCTTTTTTGCGCCTCCGTTGCGAGTGATTTAGAAAAGTCGTTCCTGGGGATCAAGTAAAGATGTTATAAGGGTAAGAATGCAATATCAGTGAAATCAATTTTTTTCAAGATGGCGGCTGTAGACGTACCGACTCATAGTAAAAGTTGTCCGATCCGAATGAAAATCGATATCTGAAAATCCCACGGTACACTTGGTAGGAATGTGTAAAAACTTTTTTGATTCCGCCATTTTGAAATATTGCGAACATGCAATTTCACTTTTTTAGGATTTTTAATTCGCAAATAACACCGAAACTGTGAGACTTTTGTAGGGAGGGTTTGTTCTAATATTGTACAGTTTTGAGAGGGGCATACAGTGAAAAAGAATGTTTTTCAAAATGGCGGTCCATTGGTCCGCGTCCGAAAATAAAGAAGCTCCGATCGGGATGTAAATCGATATCTGGGGGCCCCAAAGGATGCTGATCAACATGGTTTGGTCAAATTTTGACATCTGTCATTTTTTAATATGGCCGCCGTATATACTATTATCAAAATTGCTGTTTTCCGTTTTATTGCCTATGGTACTACAGTTTCGGAAGGAGATAGTTGTAATTTTTTTTTTTTGTTTTTTTTTTTTTTGTTGTTGTTTTTTTTTTTTTCTATTTTTACTAAATATTCTAATAACAGTTATGTCAATCATGATGTGTACACATGTTTTGGGATATAATCTAGCTCAAAATGTATGTATTTTTTTTTTCTTTCTGCTTGTTCTTTCATTTGGTTATATTCTGTTTTGTGTGCCAAATAAAATAAATAAATAAATAAATAAATTTTGACAGATGTCAGTGTGACAGATGTCAAACGTCAAAATTTTGACAGATGTCAAATTTTTTGATAGATGTCAAATGTCAATTTTTTTCCAACCTACCAAATGCAACGACGAGCGAAGCAAGCACCAAGTATACTGTAGTTTGGTATAAGTGGACGGTCACGACCAACACTTGCACCTGCACACTTGCACCGTGTGCGGGCCGCGTGCGGCCCGCGCACGGTGCAAGTGTGCCGCTTGCGACCTGCGCACTGTTCTAATACCGCTGTCAAGTGTAGACAGATGTCAGTTTGATTGATTTTAAATGTCAAACTTTTGACAGATGTCAATTGTCAAATTTTTTTGACAGATGTCAAATTTATTGACAAATATCAAATGTCAATTTTTTGGACAGATGTCAAATGTCAATTTTTTTTCCAACCTACCAAATGCGGCGATGAGTGAGTTAGTTTATTGTCTCTCATTGGTATAATTGGACAGTCACAACTAACACTTGCACCTGCACACTTGCACCGTGTGCGGGCCGCGTGCGGCCCGCGCACGGTGAAAGTGTGCCGCTTGCAACCTACGCACTGTTCTAATACCGCTGTCAAGTGTAAACAGATGTCAGTTTGATTGATGTCAAATGTCAAACTTTTGACAGATGTCAAATGTCAAATTTGATGACAGATGTCAAATTTATTGCCAATGTCAAATGTCAATTTTTTGGACAGATGTCAAACGTCAATTTTTTTTTCCAACCTACCAAATGCGGCGATGAGTGAGTTAGTTTATTGTCTCTCATTGGTATAATTGGACAGTCACAACTAACACTTGCACCTGCACACTTGCAACCTGCGCACTGTTCTAATACCGCTGTCAAGTGTAGACAGATGTCAGTTTGATTGATGTCAAATGTCAAACTTTTGACAGATGTCAATTGTCAAATTTTTGACAGATGTCAAATTTATTGACAAATATCAAATGTCAATTTTTTTGACAGATGTCAAATGTCAATTTTTAGGACAGTTGTCAAATGTCAATTTTTGACAGGTGTCAAACGTCAAATTTTTTCCGACATACCCAATGCGACGACGAGCGAAGCGAGTTAGTTTACTGTAGTTTGGTATAAGTGGACGGTCACGATCAGCACTTGCACCGCGCACGGTGCATGTGTGCCGGTTGCATCCTACTCATGGTGCAAATGACGCTGTCAAGTCAAACAAAATGGCCGCCATGCAAAGTCACGCGCATTATCATTTTCTTTGATAAATACGGCAGTTTTGTACAAGTACTTGCAAAATTTAAAGTTTAGCTCCAAGTATAGCGTTTTGAACAAATGGAACGCCACGAAAACACACACGCGGGCCGCTCGCGGCCCGCGCACGGGGCAAAATACTAGTTACTATTACTATAAAATTGGATACCCATGAGTGACTGACTGACTGATGATTGACATAATTGATCTCAGCTCTCAGAAGTGGTCAGTCAAAACTGAGTATGAGGCTGTATAGTGATGGGTCATGTCACCCCAGGAAAAATCTGACATTACCAGAAAATCGTCTCTGAGATGGAACAGGTCAACGGATCTCGAAAACGACAAGAGATATGGGGGTCCAGTTTTAACTAATGTTGGAGTAGACCCTGGGATGTTTCCAGAGAAATGAAAAAAATGGGGGCCCCCGAACAAAAAACGGTGGCCCCCATACAAAATTGAAACGCTCATAATTCGGCAACGGTAAGAGGTATGTGGGTGGTGCTCGACCAAATGTC
The DNA here is from genome assembly GCA_910589525.2 of Ennomos quercinarius. Lineage (NCBI taxonomy): Eukaryota > Metazoa > Arthropoda > Insecta > Lepidoptera > Geometridae > Ennomos > Ennomos quercinarius. Next base: position 8,844,910 of record OU342510.1, read on the forward strand.
ATAGAGGATGACGGGGGCTGTCAGATGGTTGTCATGAAAATCCAAGATGGCGGATTCAAAATGGCGGCCATTTTGAAAGTTGGTCCGATCGGGGTGATTTTTTGCATTGGGGGGTTTTCGGGGCCGCAGATTCGATATTTCAAAAAAAATTTTGGATTCCGCCATTTTTAAAGATGGCTGCCATACAAATTTTTTTTTTCATTTTTGACGCATTGTTTCTCGACACCTATGGAAAATTTTGAATGTCTTTGTTGTGTTTTGTGTCCAGATGATCGAGGTGTCTTCAAAAAAATTCGCGACCTGGTCTTCCGAACTTCGGTCACTCGGACGGTCAACGGCCTGGCCAAACCATAAAAGATAGATCATGTGCGTTTTAAGGAATGTCATAGCAAACCCTGGGACGATTTTGGAGATGTCAAAAAAAATTCAAAATGGCGGAAAAAAAAATCCGCCATACAAATTTTAACCATAAATGACGGCGAAACTATGACACTTTAGTATAAAGAGCTCGAACTAATATTAGTTGGAGGTCAGAGGGGAAGATTGCGAAAATTTTTTTTTTTCAAAATGGCGGAAATTTTGGCCGCGGCGGAAAAAAAAGTTTCACCGATCCGGATGAAAATCGATATCTGGGGGTCCCCAAGGATGATGATCAACATTCTGTAATCAAATTTTGACATGTGTCAACTTTCAATGGGGCTGCCATACAAAGGTGCTTTTATTGAAATATCAACTTTGCTTTTTTGCGCCTCCGTTGCGAGTGATTTAGAAAAGTCGTTCCTGGGGATCAAGTAAAGATGTTATAAGGGTAAGAATGCAATATCAGTGAAATCAATTTTTTTCAAGATGGCGGCTGTAGACGTACCGACTCATAGTAAAAGTTGTCCGATCCGAATGAAAATCGATATCTGAAAATCCCACGGTACACTTGGTAGGAATGTGTAAAAACTTTTTTGATTCCGCCATTTTGAAATATTGCGAACATGCAATTTCACTTTTTTAGGATTTTTAATTCGCAAATAACACCGAAACTGTGAGACTTTTGTAGGGAGGGTTTGTTCTAATATTGTACAGTTTTGAGAGGGGCATACAGTGAAAAAGAATGTTTTTCAAAATGGCGGTCCATTGGTCCGCGTCCGAAAATAAAGAAGCTCCGATCGGGATGTAAATCGATATCTGGGGGCCCCAAAGGATGCTGATCAACATGGTTTGGTCAAATTTTGACATCTGTCATTTTTTAATATGGCCGCCGTATATACTATTATCAAAATTGCTGTTTTCCGTTTTATTGCCTATGGTACTACAGTTTCGGAAGGAGATAGTTGTAATTTTTTTTTTTTGTTTTTTTTTTTTTGTTTTTTTTTTTTTTGTTGTTGTTTTTTTTTTTTTCTATTTTTACTAAATATTCTAATAACAGTTATGTCAATCATGATGTGTACACATGTTTTGGGATATAATCTAGCTCAAAATGTATGTATTTTTTTTTTCTTTCTGCTTGTTCTTTCATTTGGTTATATTCTGTTTTGTGTGCCAAATAAAATAAATAAATAAATAAATAAATTTTGACAGATGTCAGTGTGACAGATGTCAAACGTCAAAATTTTGACAGATGTCAAATTTTTTGATAGATGTCAAATGTCAATTTTTTTCCAACCTACCAAATGCAACGACGAGCGAAGCAAGCACCAAGTATACTGTAGTTTGGTATAAGTGGACGGTCACGACCAACACTTGCACCTGCACACTTGCACCGTGTGCGGGCCGCGTGCGGCCCGCGCACGGTGCAAGTGTGCCGCTTGCGACCTGCGCACTGTTCTAATACCGCTGTCAAGTGTAGACAGATGTCAGTTTGATTGATTTTAAATGTCAAACTTTTGACAGATGTCAATTGTCAAATTTTTTTGACAGATGTCAAATTTATTGACAAATATCAAATGTCAATTTTTTGGACAGATGTCAAATGTCAATTTTTTTTCCAACCTACCAAATGCGGCGATGAGTGAGTTAGTTTATTGTCTCTCATTGGTATAATTGGACAGTCACAACTAACACTTGCACCTGCACACTTGCACCGTGTGCGGGCCGCGTGCGGCCCGCGCACGGTGAAAGTGTGCCGCTTGCAACCTGCGCACTGTTCTAATACCGCTGTCAAGTGTAAACAGATGTCAGTTTGATTGATGTCAAATGTCAAACTTTTGACAGATGTCAAATGTCAAATTTGATGACAGATGTCAAATTTATTGCCAATGTCAAATGTCAATTTTTTGGACAGATGTCAAACGTCAATTTTTTTTTCCAACCTACCAAATGCGGCGATGAGTGAGTTAGTTTATTGTCTCTCATTGGTATAATTGGACAGTCACAACTAACACTTGCACCTGCACACTTGCAACCTGCGCACTGTTCTAATACCGCTGTCAAGTGTAGACAGATGTCAGTTTGATTGATGTCAAATGTCAAACTTTTGACAGATGTCAATTGTCAAATTTTTTGACAGATGTCAAATTTATTGACAAATATCAAATGTCAATTTTTTTGACAGATGTCAAATGTCAATTTTTAGGACAGTTGTCAAATGTCAATTTTTGACAGGTGTCAAACGTCAAATTTTTTCCGACATACCCAATGCGACGACGAGCGAAGCGAGTTAGTTTACTGTAGTTTGGTATAAGTGGACGGTCACGATCAGCACTTGCACCGCGCACGGTGCATGTGTGCCGGTTGCATCCTACTCATGGTGCAAATGACGCTGTCAAGTCAAACAAAATGGCCGCCATGCAAAGTCACGCGCATTATCATTTTCTTTGATAAATACGGCAGTTTTGTACAAGTACTTGCAAAATTTAAAGTTTAGCTCCAAGTATAGCGTTTTGAACAAATGGAACGCCACGAAAACACACACGCGGGCCGCTCGCGGCCCGCGCACTGGGCAAAATACTAGTTACTATTACTATAAAATTGGATACCCATGAGTGACTGACTGACTGATGATTGACATAATTGATCTCAGCTCTCAGAAGTGGTCAGTCAAAACTGAGTATGAGGCTGTATAGTGATGGGTCATGTCACCCCAGGAAAAATCTGACATTACCAGAAAATCGTCTCTGAGATGGAACAGGTCAACGGATCTCGAAAACGACAAGAGATATGGGGGTCCAGTTTTAACTAATGTTGGAGTAGACCCTGGGATGTTTCCAGAGAAATGAAAAAAATGGGGGCCCCCGAACAAAAAACGGTGGCCCCCATACAAAATTGAAACGCTCATAATTCGGCAACGGTAAGAGGTATGTGGGTGGTGCTCGACCAAATGTCATAGAGGATGACGGGGGCTGTCAGATGGTTGTCATGAAAATCCAAGATGGCGGATTCAAAATGGCGGCCATTTTGAAAGTTGGTCCGATCGGGGTGATTTTTTGCATTGGGGGGTTTTCGGGGCCGCAGATTCGATATTTCAAAAAAAATTTTGGATTCCGCCATTTTTAAAGATGGCTGCCATACAAATTTTTTTTTTCATTTTTGACGCATTGTTTCTCGACACCTATGGAAAATTTTGAATGTCTTTGTTGTGTTTTGTGTCCAGATGATCGAGGTGTCTTCAAAAAAATTCGCGACCTGGTCTTCCGAACTTCGGTCACTCGGACGGTCAACGGCCTGGCCAAACCATAAAAGATAGATCATGTGCGTTTTAAGGAATGTCATAGCAAACCCTGGGACGATTTTGGAGATGTCAAAAAAAATTCAAAATGGCGGAAAAAAAAATCCGCCATACAAATTTTAACCATAAATGACGGCGAAACTATGACACTTTAGTATAAAGAGCTCGAACTAATATTAGTTGGAGGTCAGAGGGGAAGATTGCGAAAAATTTTTTTTTTCAAAATGGCGGAAATTTTGGCCGCGGCGGAAAAAAAAGTTTCACCGATCCGGATGAAAATCGATATCTGGGGGTCCCCAAGGATGATGATCAACATTCTGTAATCAAATTTTGACATGTGTCAACTTTCAATGGGGCTGCCATACAAAGGTGCTTTTATTGAAATATCAACTTTGCTTTTTTGCGCCTCCGTTGCGAGTGATTTAGAAAAGTCGTTCCTGGGGATCAAGTAAAGATGTTATAAGGGTAAGAATGCAATATCAGTGAAATCAATTTTTTTCAAGATGGCGGCTGTAGACGTACCGACTCATAGTAAAAGTTGTCCGATCCGAATGAAAATCGATATCTGAAAATCCCACGGTACACTTGGTAGGAATGTGTAAAAACTTTTTTGATTCCGCCAGTTTGAAATATTGCGAACATGCAATTTCACTTTTTTAGGATTTTTAATTCGCAAATAACACCGAAACTGTGAGACTTTTGTAGGGAGGGTTTGTTCTAATATTGTACAGTTTTGAGAGGGGCATACAGTGAAAAAGAATGTTTTTCAAAATGGCGGTCCATTGGTCCGCGTCCGAAAATAAAGAAGCTCCGATCGGGATGTAAATCGATATCTGGGGGCCCCAAAGGATGCTGATCAACATGGTTTGGTCAAATTTTGACATCTGTCATTTTTTAATATGGCCGCCGTATATACTATTATCAAAATTGCTGTTTTCCGTTTTATTGCCTATGGTACTACAGTTTCGGAAGGAGATAGTTGTAATTTTTTTTTTTTGTTTTTTTTTTTTTGTTTTTTTTTTTTTTGTTGTTGTTTTTTTTTTTTTCTATTTTTACTAAATATTCTAATAACAGTTATGTCAATCATGATGTGTACACATGTTTTGGGATATAATCTAGCTCAAAATGTATGTATTTTTTTTTTCTTTCTGCTTGTTCTTTCATTTGGTTATATTCTGTTTTGTGTGCCAAATAAAATAAATAAATAAATAAATAAATTTTGACAGATGTCAGTGTGACAGATGTCAAACGTCAAAATTTTGACAGATGTCAAATTTTTTGATAGATGTCAAATGTCAATTTTTTTCCAACCTACCAAATGCAACGACGAGCGAAGCAAGCACCAAGTATACTGTAGTTTGGTATAAGTGGACGGTCACGACCAACACTTGCACCTGCACACTTGCACCGTGTGCGGGCCGCGTGCGGCCCGCGCACGGTGCAAGTGTGCCGCTTGCGACCTGCGCACTGTTCTAATACCGCTGTCAAGTGTAGACAGATGTCAGTTTGATTGATTTTAAATGTCAAACTTTTGACAGATGTCAATTGTCAAATTTTTTTGACAGATGTCAAATTTATTGACAAATATCAAATGTCAATTTTTTGGACAGATGTCAAATGTCAATTTTTTTTCCAACCTACCAAATGCGGCGATGAGTGAGTTAGTTTATTGTCTCTCATTGGTATAATTGGACAGTCACAACTAACACTTGCACCTGCACACTTGCACCGTGTGCGGGCCGCGTGCGGCCCGCGCACGGTGAAAGTGTGCCGCTTGCAACCTGCGCACTGTTCTAATACCGCTGTCAAGTGTAAACAGATGTCAGTTTGATTGATGTCAAATGTCAAACTTTTGACAGATGTCAAATGTCAAATTTGATGACAGATGTCAAATTTATTGCCAATGTCAAATGTCAATTTTTTGGACAGATGTCAAACGTCAATTTTTTTTTCCAACCTACCAAATGCGGCGATGAGTGAGTTAGTTTATTGTCTCTCATTGGTATAATTGGACAGTCACAACTAACACTTGCACCTGCACACTTGCAACCTGCGCACTGTTCTAATACCGCTGTCAAGTGTAGACAGATGTCAGTTTGATTGATGTCAAATGTCAAACTTTTGACAGATGTCAATTGTCAAATTTTTTGACAGATGTCAAATTTATTGACAAATATCAAATGTCAATTTTTTTGACAGATGTCAAATGTCAATTTTTAGGACAGTTGTCAAATGTCAATTTTTGACAGGTGTCAAACGTCAAATTTTTTCCGACATACCCAATGCGACGACGAGCGAAGCGAGTTAGTTTACTGTAGTTTGGTATAAGTGGACGGTCACGATCAGCACTTGCACCGCGCACGGTGCATGTGTGCCGGTTGCATCCTACTCATGGTGCAAATGACGCTGTCAAGTCAAACAAAATGGCCGCCATGCAAAGTCACGCGCATTATCATTTTCTTTGATAAATACGGCAGTTTTGTACAAGTACTTGCAAAATTTAAAGTTTAGCTCCAAGTATAGCGTTTTGAACAAATGGAACGCCACGAAAACACACACGCGGGCCGCTCGCGGCCCGCGCACGGGGCAAAATACTAGTTACTATTACTATAAAATTGGATACCCATGAGTCACTGACTGATGATTGACATAATTGATCTCAGCTCTCAGAAGTGGTCAGTCAAAACTGAGTATGAGGCTGTATAGTGATGGGTCATGTCACCCCAGGAAAAATCTGACATTACCAGAAAATCGTCTCTGAGATGGAACAGGTCAACGGATCTCGAAAACGATAAGAGATAAGGGGGTCCCGTTTTAACTAAAGTTGGATTAAACCCTGGGATGTTTCCAGAGAAATTAAAAAAAAAAGTGTTGCCATACAAAAAATAAAATCTCCATACAAAATTGAAACGCTCATAAATCAGAAACGGTAAGAGGTATGTGGGTAGTGCTCGACCAAAAGTCATAGAGGATGACGGGAGCTGTCAGATGGTTGTCATGAAAATCCAAGATGGCGGATTCAAAATGGCGGCCATTTTGAAAGTTGGTCCGATCGGGGTGATTTTTCGCATGGGGGGGTTTTCGGGGCCGCAGATTCAAAATTTGAAAAAAAATTTTGGATTCTGCCATTTTTAAAGATGGCTGCCATATAATTTTTTTTTTTCATTTTTGACGCATTGTTTCTCGATACCTATGGGAAATTTTGAATGTCTTTGTTGACTTTTGTGTCCAGGTGATCGAGGTGTCTTCAAAAAAATTCACGACCTGGTCTTCCGACCTTCGGTCACTCGGACAGTCAACGGCCTGGCCAAACCATATGAGATAGGTCATGTGCGTTTTAAGGAATGTCATAGCAAACCCTGGGACGATTTTGGAGATGTCAAAAAAAATTCAAAATGGCGGAAAAAAAAATCCGCCATACAAATTTGAACCGTAAATGACGGCGAAACTATGACACTTTAGTAAAAAGAGCTAGAACTAATATTAGTTGGAGGTCAGAGGGGAAGATTGCAAAAAATTTTTTTTTTCAAAATGGCGGAAATTTTGGCCGCGGCGGGAAAAAAAGTTTCACCGATCCGGATGAAAATCGATATCTGGGGGTCCCCAAGGATGATGATCAACATTCTGTAATCAAATTTTGACATGTGTCAACTTTCAATGGGGCTGCCATACAAAGGTGCTTTTATGGAAAAATCAGTTTTCCTTTTTTACGCCTCCAATACGAGCGTTTAAGAAAAATCGTTCCTGGGGATGAAGTATAGATGCTATAAGGGTCAAAATGCAATATCAGCAAAATCGATTTTTTCAAGATGGTGGCTGTAGACGTACCGACTCATAGTAAAAGTTGTCCGATCCGAATGAAAATCGATATCTGAAAATCCCACGGTACACTTGGTAGGAACGTGTAAAAAATTTTTTGGTTCCGCCATTTTGAAAAATTGCGAACATACAATTTCACTTTTTAAGGATTTTTAATTTGCAATTAACGCCGGAACTATAAGACTTTTGTAAGGAGGGTTTGTTCTAATATTGTATAGTTTTCAGAGGGGCACACACTGAAGTAGTTCTTTTTTTCAAAATGGCGGTCTATTGGTCCGCGTCTGAAAGTAAAGGTGCTCTGATCAGGATATAAATCGATATCTGGGGGTCCCAAAGGATGCTGATCAACATGGTTTGGTCAAATTTTGACATCTGTCATTTTTTAATATGGCCGCCGTATATACTATTATCGAAATTGCTGTTTTCCGTTTTATCGCCTATGGTACTACAGTTTCGGAAGGAGATAGTGATCATTTCGACAGATGTCAGTGTGACAGATGTCAAACGTCAAAATTTTGACAGATGTCAAATGTCAATTTTTTTTTCCAACCTACCAAATGCGGCGATGAGTGAGTTAGTTTATTGTCTCTCATTGGTATAATTGGACAGTCACGACTAACACTTGCACCTGCACACTTGCACCGTGTGCGGACCGCGTGCGGCCCGCGCACGGTGCAAGTGTGCCGCTTGCGACCTGTGCACTGTTCTAATACCGCTGTCAAGTGTAGACAGATGTCAGTTTGATTGATGTCAGATGTCAAATGTCAAATTTTTTGACACATGTCAAATTTATTGACAAATGTCAAATGTCAATTTTTTGGACAGATGTCAAATGTCAATTTTTTCCATACTACCAAATGCGGCGATGAGTGAGTTAGTTTATTGTCTCTCATTGGTATAATTGGACAGTCACGAGCAACACTTGCACCTGCACACTTGCACCGTGTGCGGGCCGCGTGCGGCCCGCGCACGGTGCAAGTGTGCCGCTTGCGACCTGCGCACTGTTCTAATACCGCTGTCAAGTGTAGACAGATGTCAGTTTAATTGATGTCAGATGTCAAACTTTTGACAGATGTCAAACGTCAAATTTTTTCCAACCTACCCAATGCGACGACGAGCGAAGCGAGTTAGTTTACTGTAGTTTGGTATAAGTGGACGGTCACGATCAAGACTTGCACCTGCACAATTGCACCGTGTGCGGGCCGCGTGCGGCCCGCGCACGGTGCAATTGTGCAAGTGTGCCGGTTGCGACCTGCTAATGGTGCCAATGACGCTGTCAAGTCAAAAAAGATGGCCGCCATGCACAAGTCAGATGAATATAATTTTCTTTGATAGATACCGCAGTTTTGTACAAGTACTTGCAAAATTACAAGTTTAAACACAAGTATAGCGTTTTGAACAAATGGAACGCCACGAAAACACCCACGCGGGCCGCTCGCGGCCCGCGCACGGGGCAAAATACTAGAAAAAATAAAAATATAAATATATTGAAAAAAAATAAATTGCGAACATACAATTTCACTTTTTAAGGATTTTTAATTCGCAAATAACACCGAAACTGTGAGACTTTTGTAGGGAGGATTTATTCTAATATTGTACAGTTTTGAGAGGGGCACACAGTGAAAAAATACTTTTTTCAAAATGGCGGTCTATTGGTCCGCGTCTGAAAGTAAAGGTGCTCTGATTGGGATATAAATCGATATCTGGGGGTCCCAAAGGATGCTGATCAACATGGTTTGGTCAAATTTTGACATCTGTCATTTTTTAATATGGCCGCCGTATATACTATTATCGAAATTGCTGTTTTCCGTTTTATCGCCTATGGTACTACAGTTTCGGAAGGAGATAGTTGTAATTTTGACAGATGTCAGTGTGACAGATGTCAAACGTCAAAATTTTGACAGATGTCAAATTTTTTGATAGATGTCAAATGTCAATTTTTTTCCAACTTACCAAATGCAACGACGAGCGAAGCGAGCAGCAAGTATACTGTAGTTTGGTATAAGTGGACGGTCACGACCAACACTTGCACCTGCACACTTGCACCGTGTGCGGGCCGCGTGCGGCCCGCGCACGGTGCAAGTGTGCCGCTTGCGACCTGCGCACTGTTCTAATACCGCTGTCAAGTGTAGACAGATGTCAGTTTGATTGATTTTAAATGTCAAACTTTTGACAGATGTGAATTGTCAAATTTTTTGACAGATGTCAAATTTATTGACAAATATCAAATGTCATTTTTTTGGACAGATGTCAAATGTCCATTTTTTTTTCAACCTACCAAATGCGGCGATGAGTGAGTTAGTTTATTGTCTCTCATTGTTATAATTGGACAGTCACAACTAACACTTGCACCTGCACACTTGCACCGTGTGCGGGCCGCGTGCGGCCCGCGCACGGTGCAAGTGTGCCGCTTGCGACCTGCGCACTGTTCTAATACCGCTGTCAAGTGTAGACAGATGTCAGTTTGATTGATGTCAAATGTCAAACTTTGACAGATGTCAAATGTCAAATTTTTTGACAGATGTCATACATCAAATTTTTTCCGACATACCCAATGCGACGACGAGCGAAGCAAGTTAGTTTACTGTAGTTTGGCATAAGTGGACGGTCACGATCAGCACTTGCACCTGTACACTTGCACCGTGTGCGGGCCGCGTGCGGCCCGCGCACGGTGCATGTGTGCCGGTTGCGTCCTACTCATGGTGCAAATGACGCTGTCAAGTCAAACAAGATGGCCGCCATGCAAAGTCACGCGCATTATCATTTTCTTTGATAAATACGGCAGTTTTGTACAAGTACTTGCAAAATTACAAGTTTAAACACAAGTATAGCGTTTTGAACAAATGGAACGCCAAGAAAACACCCACGCGGGCCGCTCGCGGCCCGCGCACGGGGCAAAATACTAGTTACTTCTATAAAGTTAAAAACCCATTGACTGACTGACTGATGACTGATTGACATAATTGATCTCAGCTCTCAGAAGTGGTCAGTCAAAACTGAGTATGAGGCTGTATAGTGATGGGTCATGTCACCCCGGGAAAAATCTGACATTACCAGAAAGTCGTCTCTGAGATGGAACAGGTCAACGGATCTCGAAATGTATTACTCGGATGGGTGTCCTGCTTTAACTAAAGTTGGAGTAAACCCTGGGATGTTTCCAGAGAAATTAAAAAAAAAAGTGTTACCATACAAAAAATAAAAATTCCATACAAAATTGAAACGCTGATAATTCGGAAACGGTAAGAGGTATGTGGGTAGTGCTCGACCAAATGTCATAGAGGATGACGGGGGCTGTCAGATGGTTGTCATGAAAATCCAAGATGGCGGATTCAAAATGGCGGCCATTTTGAAAGTTGGTCCGATCGGGGTGATTTTTCGCATGGGGGGGTTTTCGGGGCCGCAGATTCGTAATTTGAAAAAATATTTTGGATTCCGCCATTTTTAAAGATGGCTGCCATACAATTTTTTTTTTCCATTTTTGACGCATTGTTTCTCGACACCTATGGAAAATTTTGAATGTCTTTGTTGTGTTTTGTATCCATGTGATCGAGGTGTCTTCAAAAAAATTCGCGACCTGGTCTTCCGACCTTCGGTCACTCGGACAGTCAACGGCCTGGCCAAACCATATGAGATAGGTCATGTGCGTTTTAAGGAATGTCATAGCAAACCCTGGGACGATTTTAGAGATGTCAAAAAAAATTCAAAATGGCGGAAAAAAAAATCCGCCATACAAATTTTAACCGTAAATGACGGCGAAACTATGACACTTTAGTATAAAGAGCTGGAACTAATATTGTTTGGAAGCCAGAGAGGAAGATTGGGGAAAAATATTTTTTTGAAAATGGCGGAAATTTTGGCCGCGGCAGGAAAAAAAGTTTCACCGATCCGGATGAAAATCGATATCTGGGGGTCCCCAAGGATGGTGATCAACATTCTGTAATCAAATTTTGACATGTGTCAACTTTCAATGGGGCTGCCATACAAAGGTGCTTTTATTGAAATATCAACTTTGCTTTTTTGCGCCTCCGTTGCGAGTGCTTTAGAAAAGTCGTTCCTGGGGATCAAGTATAGATGTTATAAGGGTAAAAATGCAATATCAGTGAAATCAATTTTTTTCAAGATGGCGGCTGTAGACGTACCGACTCATAGTAAAAGTTGTCCGATCCAAATGAAAATCGATATCTGAAAATCCCACGGTACACTTGGTAGGAATGTGTAAAAACTTTTTTGATTCCGCCATTTTGAAATATTGCGAACATGCAATTTCACTTTTTAAGGATTTTTAATTCGCAAATAACACCGAAACTGTGAGACTTTTGTAGGGAGGGTTTGTTCTAATATTGTACAGTTTTGAGAGGGGCACACAGTGAAAAAGTACTTTTTTCAAAATGGCGGTCTATTGGTCCGCGTCTGAAAGTAAAGGTGCTCTGATCGGGATATAAATCGATATCTGGGGGTCCCAAAGGATGCTGATCAACATGGTTTGGTCAAATTTTGACATCTGTCATTTTTTAATATGGCCGCCGTATATACTATTATCGAAATTGCTGTTTTCCGTTTTATCGCCTATGGTACTACAGTTTCGGAAGGACATAGTTGTAATTTTAACAGATGTCAGTGTGACAGATGTCAAATGTCAAAATTTTGACAGATGTCAAATTTTTTGATAGATGTCAAATGTCAATTTTTTTCCAACCTACCAAATGCAACGACGAGCGAAGCGAGCAGCAAGTATACTGTAGTTTGGTATAAGTGGACGGTCACGACCAACACTTGCACCTGCACACTTGCACCGTGTGCGGGCCGCGTGCGGCCCGGGCACGGTGCAAGTGTGCCGCTTGCGACCTGCGCACTGTTCTAATACCGCTGTCAAGTGTAGACAGATGTCAGTTTGATTGATGTCAAATGTCAAACTTTTGACAGATGTCAAATGTCAAATTTTTTGGCAGATGTCAAATTTATTGACAAATGTCAAATGTCAAATTTTTTCCAACCTACCAAATGCAACGACGAGCGAAGCGAGCAGCAAGTATACTGTAGTTTGGTATAAGTGGACGGTCACGACCAACACTTGCACCTGCACACTTGCACCGTGTGCGGGCCGCGTGCGGCCCGCGCACGGTGCAAGTGTGCCGCTTGCGACCTGCGCACTGTTCTAATACCGCTGTCAAGTGTAGACAGATGTCAGTTTGATTGATGTCAAATGTCAAACTTTTGACAGATGTCAAATGTCAAATTTTTTTACAGATGTCAAATTTATGACAAATGTCAATTTTTTGGACAGATGTCAAATGTCAATTTTTTTTCCAACCTACCAAATGCGGCGATGAGTGAGTTAGTTTATTGTCTCTCATTGGTATAATTGGACAGTCACGACTAACACTTGTACCTGCACACTTGCACCGTGTGCGGGCCGCGTGCGGCCCGCGCACGGTGCAAGTGTGCCGCTTGCGACCCGCGCACTGTTCTAATACCGCTGTCAAGTGTAGACAGATGTCAGTTAAACAGATGTCAAATGTTAAACTTTTGACAGATGTCAAATGTCAAACTTTTGACAGATGTCAAACGTCAAATTTTTTCCAACCTACCCAATGCGATGACGAGCGAAGCAAGTTAGTGTACTGTAGTTTGGTATAAGTGGACGGTCACGATCAACACTTGCACCGGCACAATTGCACCGTGTGCGGGCTGCGTGCGGCCCGCGCACGGTGCAAGTGTACCGGTTGCGACCTGCTAATGGTGCCAATGACGCTGTCAAGTCAAACAAGATGGCCGCCATGCACAAGTCAGATGAATTATCATTTTCTTTGATAGATACCGCAGTTTTGTACAAGTACTTGCAAAATTACAAGTTTAGCTCCAAGTATAGCGTTTTGAACAAATGGAACGCCACGAAAACACACACGCGGGCCGCTCGCGGCCCGCGCACGGGGCAAAATACTAGTTACTTTACTTTACTTTACTTTACTATTACTATAAAATTGGATACCCATGAGTGACTGACTGACTGATGATTGACATAATTGATCTCAGCTCTCAGAAGTGGTCAGTCAAAACTGAGTATGAGGCTGTATAGTGATGGGTCATGTCACCCCAGGAAAAATCTGACATTACCAGAAAATCGTCTCTGAGATGGAACAGGTCAACGGATCTCGAAAACGACAAGAGATATGGGGGTCCAGTTTTAACTAATGTTGGAGTAGACCCTGGGATGTTTCCAGAGAAATGAAAAAAATGGGGGCCCCCGAACAAAAAACGGTGGCCCCCATACAAAATTGAAACGCTCATAATTCGGCAACGGTAAGAGGTATGTGGGTGGTGCTCGACCAAATGTCATAGAGGATGACGGGGGCTGTCAGATGGTTGTCATGAAAATCCAAGATGGCGGATTCAAAATGGCGGCCATTTTGAAAGTTGGTCCGATCGGAGTGATTTTTTGCATTGGGGGGTTTTCGGGGCCGCAGATTCGATATTTCAAAAAAAATTTTGGATTCCGCCATTTTTAAAGATGGCTGCCATACAAATTTTTTTTTTCATTTTTGACGCATTGTTTCTCGACACCTATGGAAAATTTTGAATGTCTTTGTTGTGTTTTGTGTCCAGATGATCGAGGTGTCTTCAAAAAAATTCGCGACCTGGTCTTCCGAACTTCGGTCACTCGGACGGTCAACGGCCTGGCCAAACCATAAAAGATAGATCATGTGCGTTTTAAGGAATGTCATAGCAAACCCTGGGACGATTTTGGAGATGTCAAAAAAAATTCAAAATGGCGGAAAAAAAAATCCGCCATACAAATTTTAACCATAAATGACGGCGAAACTATGACACTTTAGTATAAAGAGCTCGAACTAATATTAGTTGGAGGTCAGAGGGGAAGATTGCGAAAAATTTTTTTTTTCAAAATGGCGGAAATTTTGGCCGCGGCGGAAAAAAAAGTTTCACCGATCCGGATGAAAATCGATATCTGGGGGTCCCCAAGGATGATGATCAACATTCTGTAATCAAATTTTGACATGTGTCAACTTTCAATGGGGCTGCCATACAAAGGTGCTTTTATTGAAATATCAACTTTGCTTTTTTGCGCCTCCGTTGCGAGTGATTTAGAAAAGTCGTTCCTGGGGATCAAGTATAGATATTATAAGGGTAAGAATGCAATATCAGTGAAATCAATTTTTTTCAAGATGGCGGCTGTAGACGTACCGACTCATAGTAAAAGTTGTCCGATCCGAATGAAAATCGATATCTGAAAATCCCACGGTACACTTGGTAGGAATGTGTAAAAACTTTTTTGATTCCGCCATTTTGAAATATTGCGAACATGCAATTTCACTTTTTTAGGATTTTTAATTCGCAAATAACACCGAAACTGTGAGACTTTTGTAGGGAGGGTTTGTTCTAATATTGTACAGTTTTGAGAGGGGCATACAGTGAAAAAGAATGTTTTTCAAAATGGCGGTCCATTGGTCCGCGTCCGAAAATAAAGAAGCTCCGATCGGGATGTAAATCGATATCTGGGGGCCCCAAAGGATGCTGATCAACATGGTTTGGTCAAATTTTGACATCTGTCATTTTTTAATATGGCCGCCGTATATACTATTATCAAAATTGCTGTTTTCCGTTTTATTGCCTATGGTACAGTTTTGGAAGGAGATAGTTGTAATTTTGACAGATGTCAGTGTGACAGATGTCAAACGTCAAAATTTTGACAGATGTCAAATTTTTTGATAGATGTCAAATGTCAATTTTTTTCCAACCTACCAAATGCAACGACGAGCGAAGCAAGCACCAAGTATACTGTAGTTTGGTATAAGTGGACGGTCACGACCAACACTTGCACCTGCACACTTGCACCGTGTGCGGGCCGCGTGCGGCCCGCGCACGGTGCAAGTGTGCCGCTTGCGACCTGCGCACTGTTCTAATACCGCTGTCAAGTGTAGACAGATGTCAGTTTGATTGATTTTAAATGTCAAACTTTTGACAGATGTCAAATGTCAAATTTGATGACAGATGTCAAATTTATTGCCAATGTCAAATGTCAATTTTTTGGACAGATGTCAAACGTCAATTTTTTTTTCCAACCTACCAAATGCGGCGATGAGTGAGTTAGTTTATTGTCTCTCATTGGTATAATTGGACAGTCACAACTAACACTTGCACCTGCACACATGCACCGTGTGCGGGCCGCGTGCGGCCCGCGCACGGTGCAAGTGTGCCGCTTGCAACCTGCGCACTGTTCTAATACCGCTGTCAAGTGTAGACAGATGTCAGTTTGATTGATGTCAAATGTCAAACTTTTGACAGATGTCAATTGTCAAATTTTTTGACAGATGTCAAATTTATTGACAAATATCAAATGTCAATTTTTTTGACAGATGTCAAATGTCAATTTTTAGGACAGTTGTCAAATGTCAATTTTTGACAGGTGTCAAACGTCAAATTTTTTCCGACATACCCAATGCGACGACGAGCGAAGCGAGTTAGTTTATTGTAGTTTGGTATAAGTGGACGGTCACGATCAGCACTTGCACCGCGCACGGTGCATGTGTGCCGGTTGCATCCTACTCATGGTGCAAATGACGCTGTCAAGTCAAACAAAATGGCCGCCATGCAAAGTCACGCGCATTATCATTTTCTTTGATAAATACGGCAGTTTTGTACAAGTACTTGCAAAATTTAAAGTTTAGCTCCAAGTATAGCGTTTTGAACAAATGGAACGCCACGAAAACACACACGCGGGCCGCTCGCGGCCCGCGCACGGGGCAAAATACTAGTTACTATTACTATAAAATTGGATACCCATGAGTGACTGACTGACTGATGATTGACATAATTGATCTCAGCTCTCAGAAGTGGTCAGTCAAAACTGAGTATGAGGCTGTATAGTGATGGGTCATGTCACCCCAGGAAAAATCTGACATTACCAGAAAATCGTCTCTGAGATGGAACAGGTCAACGGATCTCGAAAACGACAAGAGATATGGGGGTCCAGTTTTAACTAATGTTGGAGTAGACCCTGGGATGTTTCCAGAGAAATGAAAAAAATGGGGGCCCCCGAACAAAAAACGGTGGCCCCCATACAAAATTGAAACGCTCATAATTCGGCAACGGTAAGAGGTATGTGGGTGGTGCTCGACCAAATGTCATAGAGGATGACGGGGGCTGTCAGATGGTTGTCATGAAAATCCAAGATGGCGGATTCAAAATGGCGGCCATTTTGAAAGTTGGTCCGATCGGGGTGATTTTTTGCATTGGGGGGTTTTCGGGGCCGCAGATTCGATATTACAAAAAAAAATTTTGGATTCCGCCATTTTTAAAGATGGCTGCCATACAAATTTTTTTTTTCATTTTTGACGCATTGTTTCTCGACACCTATGGAAAATTTTGAATGTCTTTGTTGTGTTTTGTGTCCAGATGATCGAGGTGTCTTCAAAAAAATTCGCGACCTGGTCTTCCGAACTTCGGTCACTCGGACGGTCAACGGCCTGGCCAAACCATAAAAGATAGATCATGTGCGTTTTAAGGAATGTCATAGCAAACCCTGGGACGATTTTGGAGATGTCAAAAAAAATTCAAAATGGCGGAAAAAAAAATCCGCCATACAAATTTTAACCATAAATGACGGCGAAACTATGACACTTTAGTATAAAGAGCTCGAACTAATATTAGTTGGAGGTCAGAGGGGAAGATTGCGAAAAATTTTTTTTTTCAAAATGGCGGAAATTTTGGCCGCGGCGGAAAAAAAAGTTTCACCGATCCGGATGAAAATCGATATCTGGGGGTCCCCAAGGATGATGATCAACATTCTGTAATCAAATTTTGACATGTGTCAACTTTCAATGGGGCTGCCATACAAAGGTGCTTTTATTGAAATATCAACTTTGCTTTTTTGCGCCTCCGTTGCGAGTGATTTAGAAAAGTCGTTCCTGGGGATCAAGTATAGATGTTATAAGGGTAAGAATGCAATATCAGTGAAATCAATTTTTTTCAAGATGGCGGCTGTAGACGTACCGACTCATAGTAAAAGTTGTCCGATCCGAATGAAAATCGATATCTGAAAATCCCACGGTACACTTGGTAGGAATGTGTAAAAACTTTTTTGATTCCGCCATTTTGAAATATTGCGAACATGCAATTTCACTTTTTTAGGATTTTTAATTCGCAAATAACACCGAAACTGTGAGACTTTTGTAGGGAGGGTTTGTTCTAATATTGTACAGTTTTGAGAGGGGCATACAGTGAAAAAGAATGTTTTTCAAAATGGCGGTCCATTGGTCCGCGTCCGAAAATAAAGAAGCTCCGATCGGGATGTAAATCGATATCTGGGGGCCCCAAAGGATGCTGATCAACATGGTTTGGTCAAATTTTGACATCTGTCATTTTTTAATATAGCCGCCGTATATACTATTATCAAAATTGCTGTTTTCCGTTTTATTGCCTATGGTACTACAGTTTCGGAAGGAGATAGTTGTAATTTTGACAGATGTCAGTGTGACAGATGTCAAACGTCAAAATTTTGACAGATGTCAAATTTTTTGATAGATGTCAAATGTCAATTTTTTTCCAACCTACCAAATGCAACGACGAGCGAAGCAAGCACCAAGTATACTGTAGTTTGGTATAAGTGGACGGTCACGACCAACACTTGCACCTGCACACTTGCACCGTGTGCGGGCCGCGTGCGGCCCGCGCACGGTGCAAGTGTGCCGCTTGCGACCTGCGCACTGTTCTAATACCGCTGTCAAGTGTAGACAGATGTCAGTTTGATTGATTTTAAATGTCAAACTTTTGACAGATGTCAATTGTCAAATTTTTTGACAGATGTCAAATTTATTGACAAATATCAAATGTCAATTTTTTGGACAGATGTCAAATGTCAATTTTTTTTCCAACCTACCAAATGCGGCGATGAGTGAGTTAGTTTATTGTCTCTCATTGGTATAATTGGACAGTCACAACTAACACTTGCACCTGCACACTTGCACCGTGTGCGGGCCGCGTGCGGCCCGCGCACGGTGAAAGTGTGCCGCTTGCAACCTGCGCACTGTTCTAATACCGCTGTCAAGTGTAAACAGATGTCAGTTTGATTGATGTCAAATGTCAAACTTTTGACAGATGTCAAATGTCAAATTTGATGACAGATGTCAAATTTATTGCCAATGTCAAATGTCAATTTTTTGGACAGATGTCAAACGTCAATTTTTTTTTCCAACCTACCAAATGCGGCGATGAGTGAGTTAGTTTATTGTCTCTCATTGGTATAATTGGACAGTCACAACTAACACTTGCACCTGCACACTTGCACCGTGTGCGGGCCGCGTGCGGCCCGCGCACGGTGCAAGTGTGCCGCTTGCAACCTGCGCACTGTTCTAATACCGCTGTCAAGTGTAGACAGATGTCAGTTTGATTGATGTCAAATGTCAAACTTTTGACAGATGTCAATTGTCAAATTTTTTGACAGATGTCAAATTTATTGACAAATATCAAATGTCAATTTTTTTGACAGATGTCAAATGTCAATTTTTAGGACAGTTGTCAAATGTCAATTTTTGACAGGTGTCAAACGTCAAATTTTTTCCGACATACCCAATGCGACGACGAGCGAAGCGAGTTAGTTTACTGTAGTTTGGTATAAGTGGACGGTCACGATCAGCACTTGCACCGCGCACGGTGCATGTGTGCCGGTTGCATCCTACTCATGGTGCAAATGACGCTGTCAAGTCAAACAAAATGGCCGCCATGCAAAGTCACGCGCATTATCATTTTCTTTGATAAATACGGCAGTTTTGTACAAGTACTTGCAAAATTTAAAGTTTAGCTCCAAGTATAGCGTTTTGAACAAATGGAACGCCACGAAAACACACACGCGGGCCGCTCGCGGCCCGCGCACGGGGCAAAATACTAGTTACTTTACTATTACTATAAAATTGGATACCCATGAGTGACTGACTGACTGATGATTGACATAATTGATCTCAGCTCTCAGAAGTGGTCAGTCAAAACTGAGTATGAGGCTGTATAGTGATGGGTCATGTCACCCCAGGAAAAATCTGACATTACCAGAAAATCGTCTCTGAGATGGAACAGGTCAACGGATCTCGAAAACGACAAGAGATATGGGGGTCCAGTTTTAACTAATGTTGGAGTAGACCCTGGGATGTTTCCAGAGAAATGAAAAAAATGGGGGCCCCCGAACAAAAAACGGTGGCCCCCATACAAAATTGAAACGCTCATAATTCGGCAACGGTAAGAGGTATGTGGGTGGTGCTCGACCAAATGTCATAGAGGATGACGGGGGCTGTCAGATGGTTGTCATGAAAATCCAAGATGGCGGATTCAAAATGGCGGCCATTTTGAAAGTTGGTCCGATCGGAGTGATTTTTTGCATTGGGGGGTTTTCGGGGCCGCAGATTCGATATTTCAAAAAAAATTTTGGATTCCGCCATTTTTAAAGATGGCTGCCATACAAATTTTTTTTTTCATTTTTGACGCATTGTTTCTCGACACCTATGGAAAATTTTGAATGTCTTTGTTGTGTTTTGTGTCCAGATGATCGAGGTGTCTTCAAAAAAATTCGCGACCTGGTCTTCCGAACTTCGGTCACTCGGACGGTCAACGGCCTGGCCAAACCATAAAAGATAGATCATGTGCGTTTTAAGGAATGTCATAGCAAACCCTGGGACGATTTTGGAGATGTCAAAAAAAATTCAAAATGGCGGAAAAAAAAATCCGCCATACAAATTTTAACCATAAATGACGGCGAAACTATGACACTTTAGTATAAAGAGCTCGAACTAATATTAGTTGGAGGTCAGAGGGGAAGATTGCGAAAAATGTCTTTTTTCAAAATGGCGGAAATTTTGGCCGCGGCGGAAAAAAAAGTTTCACCGATCCGGATGAAAATCGATATCTGGGGGTCCCCAAGGATGATGATCAACATTCTGTAATCAAATTTTGACATGTGTCAACTTTCAATGGGGCTGCCATACAAAGGTGCTTTTATTGAAATATCAACTTTGCTTTTTTGCGCCTCCGTTGCGAGTGATTTAGAAAAGTCGTTCCTGGGGATCAAGTATCTATAATATATAAAGCTAAAAAACGGTCATAGATGACTGATTGATTGACTGATTGACATGAATGTTCTGGCCGATCGAGCCATCGGACGACTTGGCAATGTACTAGAGATGTGTGCGGATAGGTTCCGTGACCCCAAGTAAAATCGAACATCATCAGAAAATCGTCTCCAAGGTGGAACACCAGATCAGATCTCGGAAACGGTAAGGCCGATCGAAAAAGTTTATGATCAAAAGTTGTAGTAAACCTTGGGACGATTCCATGTAAACAATAAAAAAGGTACCTTTCATACAAAAAAAACATATTTTTCATACAAAAACCGAAAACCGGAAACAAGTACCAACTTCTTAATACCTACGAACTCCAAATTATGACTCACAGCAAAAAAAAAATACAATTACGAAAGCTTGATGCAGTTTATGATTATTTTATCGACTATTTCTCGTTTATTACTTTGAAGTTTTAAATAATTCATTTAAACCTTTATGCAAAGCTGATTTGACGTCGTACGTAATGCAAATGACAATCGCGTTCAGTGTTGCCGTTTTAAACAATTCATACCGTATTCATACCGTATTATATTATTGTAGGTTTTCGTAAGTTAGTATTATACTGTTCGAAAAAGTACCTCAATATCAAAATTTAAACAAATATTTTGAAACAATATACGATTATCCTAGGTTTCGACTATTATTACATATTTTGTGGTTAAGTAGAAAGGAGACGGTTATAAGTAGGTGTTAATTAAAGTGTTAAGTAATAGTGGTTTTAGATTTTTTTTAAACCTCCAATTTAGATTTGCAACATTAGAGCACTATATGTTACTGCGTCAATAGAAATGTAAAACAAATTAGAAAACCACAGACGATACTTGACATTGACAAACATAAATCACAATCACTGCATTGTACAGCCAGGAATGCATAACCAAATAATGCACTTACGCAGTATTACAAAGCTATGTACACGGATTCCTGCTGTACATTGTGGGTCGTGCATTACTGCCTGTAGCAGTGATATTGTACAGTCCGATATTTGGAAGCCATGCACACCAATTATGGGCCGTACATTCGTGCTGGTCATACAATACAGGCTCTGCAATACTTTGGTTGTGCATTCCTGGCTCCCAGACCGCTACATATAATATAAAACATTCAATTTGCCAACTCCAGAGATGCAAGCATTAAATATTTTTCGTTTTGTTTGAAGCCAAATATAAATATTTTAGAGGTGCGAGAATTGCGATTTAAACACATAGACTTAATCACGCTAAAAACATTATTTATTTACTTCGACGTTTCAACCAAGTTGCATTGGCCATGGTCACGAGTACTGTATTGTAAAAAAAAAAACATTATAGCTTTAATGTTTCATTTTACATTCACTGTACGCTGATTAATGGCACTCAACCTAGCAATACTTTTGTAGGTCGAGCAAGCAAGATGGAGACCTGTCATGTCGATCTTTTCTGTATTTACTATTATTTTATCTTGATAATTAGGTAACTTTAGGTAGACTGTGTGTAAACGCTGTGTTTGATCAAATGCATACGAGTTTATGACTCCAAGTTTAGCTCCGGAAGTTTAAGCGATTATTGTTTCTTATGAATTGTGATGTTAATTTGATAAAACAGTTGGCCGTGTGGTCCCGGTCATGTGTAATAGGACCAGGAAGCAAGTACCGTCCTTTCCCGTAGGTGCCGTAAGAGAAATCAACAGCAGCAATCAACAAAAGCAACAAGTAAGTCTTCATACTGCACAAGATAAACAAAGTAAAAAAGCATGATGAGCAAGAGCAAACATGTAATTTAGTAGTAGTAGGTACCTATATAGGTACATACATAGTAGGTAAATAAAATACCGATACCAATTAGGATTGGCAAGTTGAAATGGCAAGGGGCAGGCCACATCGCTCGTAGAACTGACAACCAATGGGGTAGAAAGGTTCTTGAGTGGCGACCACAAACCGAAAGACGCAGCGTAGGCCGGCCCCCACTAGGTGGACGGACGATGGATGCAGAAGACGAGCAGCCACTCAAAGTGGCGCTCTCTGGGGGAGGCCTTTATTCAGCAGTGGAGGTGTTCAGGCTGTTTATGATTTAGTAGAATAGACTTAAGTTTGGTACTTCAAGAGTATGTAAATAACAATGCACATAACACAGAACAAATAATGGTAATTTGTAATGATCATTTCAAACATTTTTTTATCGCCTAAGCCCATTAGAGAAACAGTATGAATGAAAGCTTACAAAACACAAACCTCCCATTTTAAGTGGAAAATGCTAAACATATTATTATTTAATTTTTTACAGTTTTATTTTTCGAAGAGTTATACTTACCTGAAAATTAATTTAAAGCAGAAATACACCTGCGATTAAAGTTCAAGGTTCAGTAATCACAATAAGTACTTAGTTGATACCTTTATAACACACAAGTATAGCCATGGCAAAAAGGAAATTATAAAGTAGCAGAAGCAGACAATGATTTAGTATGGATTTCAGCAACAGCTAACAGAAACAAGTAGAACCAGAACCATACCAGATATTTGACTTTGCATGGCCGTTAAAATGGACAATGTTTACAAGTAAGTATCGCAAACTTTTTTCCTCCCAATAATGCCATACCTAATGTCTACATTCACAATGTAGGTATGCTTTAGAAAATAAGGAGGAATGGAACAAACTGTTACCATGATTAGTTTTCCTGAGGTGTGAAGGGTGGATTTGACCAAATTTGAATTTATGCACGAGTAACTATACCAGAATAAATCATTTCACGATCTTGAACTTGACTTTGTCGTATATTAGTTACAAAACAGTATAGAATCATAACCATACCTAATATGGCGCGCTGCTGCCGTTATAATGTTCTCGGAATAATCTGTTAATCCACCAAAAACGGCAGTACCTATTGCAATTATTCTCGAACAGGCTTGCTATTTTTAGATTTGTAGATGGTAAAATGGGAAATTGATTTACTCTCGGCTAACTGGAGATTTATCCTTTTACTCTCATTTGGTTGAATCCACCCTTAGTGAAGCAAGTTAACTAATTTATTAATCTTGTATTTGTATTTGGTAGGTACCTATCTAGACTAGATGTTAAAAAATAATGAGTTAGCTAAAGGAATTGTGTGAATTGAATGGCTATAGTGAAACCAATAAAAGTAGGTAGGTACATTACGTAATGTACCTACCTACCTATCTGATGTAAAAGTAGCATAATACTATAATGTGAGTTGAGATGAAAACAACTTGAAACAGTAAAGTAATAATTAAAAAAAAGTTAAATAAAGGGTAGGTATAAACTTAAGTATTATCTATACATGCAATAAAATAAAACTGTAACTGGGCTAAATCTGTACATTGAATATTTTTTGAAAACTTTGATTGCATTACACTTCTTAATCGATATACTTAGAAATAAAAACATTTTCTTTTGAATTTTGTGTCTGTCTGTCTGTATGCCTGTCTGTCTGTCCCTTTGAACACGCATCATGCTGAAACTACTACACGGATTTCGCTGAAACTTGGTGTGGTATAATAGCAGGTTTTTCAGAATAACATTTAGTGTACTATGTTTTCAAAAACAGCCAAGTGCGGGTTGCATGCCGCAAGCGGCTCGTGACTGTGTAGCGAAGGTGATCTGTGATGGGAGGTCGGCTTTTTTATTTTTCGAGGTTGCTCTGTTTGCTGGGCCGCAAGCGGCCTCCTTCTGCGAGGCGGAGACGCAGAAGGAGGCTGTGGAGTGGGCTAGGGAGGATGATTATAACTCTGACCCCCTCCGGCGCAGACGGGCCGGGGGACGGAGGAGGCGTTTCGCGCGCCTTCTCCTTCCTCCGTAGTGGGGTTGCCGGCGGAGATTCAGGGGAATCTTCGCCGTGCCTACACGGTGCCACACGTCTGGTGGGTAACCGAGGTGTAAGGTTACCTACTCATTGGCGCAGAAGCCCGAAAGGGCCTACCGCCGGGGCGAGATAGTGAATGCTAGCGCGACCCTATCTCGCCCCATCCCGGTGACGGATGGATCACGGGGAGGTTTAGTGGGTTCAAATCCCACATACCTCCTGCCATCACCCCCGTGGTGGCAGGGGAGTGGGAAGGCATTTCCCCATTAAAAAAATACAATTCTTAACTATGTCGCAGAATACACAGCTTATTGGCCTTCAAGAGTAGGTAAATAACAATTAGTGTGAGAATGTTTTGCAACATTTTTAAACGCCCTCAGTCAATTGTGCGGGCAAACCTTCAATTTAAGTGGAAAAATATAAAAATGTATTATTTTATGTTTTACAGTTCCTTCAAAGAAATACCTGCCTGACAAAGCGTTGAAAACAGAAACTCATCAAAGAAAAGAAGAAATGTCATGTCTACACTCACAATGTATGCTGCAGAAAATAAAGAATGGAAGAATGGGACAAATCATTACCAAGATTCGTTTGTCTAAGATTTTAAGTGAAGCAACCTACCCAGACTAGACTAGATGATTAAAAAAATGGGTTAGCTAAAAGATATTGTGTATTATGTATAAATTATAACGTTACAGTAAAATCATACCTATGCTTAGTTTGGGGCTAGATGGCGATGTGTGAAATGTCCATCCTTTTTTTTTATGTACCTACCTTTCCTACCTCTTTAATGTAAAAGTACCATTATACTATAACCTAATGCGGTTGAAATGAAAACAACTTAAAATCATAAAATAATAATTGGATGATATAAGTTAATATATGTAGGCACAAACCCGGTAGCTCCGTCGGTAGTAACTCCGCCTTCTACACTTTAATGTTCTGTGTTCGATTTTCACCCAAAACACAAACATTGAGTGTGATGATCTGATAATAGATGTTTAATCTGTCTGGGTTATTGTACTTATTCTAAGTATGTATTGTATCAGTTGTTTGGTACCCCGTTGTACAAGCTTTGCTTAATTTCAGGCTAATCAGCACTGTGTGAATATGTGTGGACATTCCACACAGCGCCATCTATCCTCGGAACTAAACTAGGCTGACTCTTATAAGATCTAGGTGGTGGTACATATTAGTAGAAGACCGACGACTTGGTCAGAACCGCAGGGGGCCAATGGATGCAGGAGGCAAGCAGCCGCTCAAAGTAGCGCTCTATGGGAGAGACCTATGTTCAGCAGTAGACGTCTTCAGGCTGTTGATGATGATGATGTCTGTTTGTCTGTCTTTCTATCTGTCCCTTTGAACACGCATCACGCTGAAACTACTGCATGGATTTTGCTGAAATTTGGTATGGTATAATAGCAGATTTCTCAGAACAACATTTAGTGTACAATGTTTTAAAAAACAGCCAAGTACGGGTTGCACTCCGCAAGCGGCTCGCGACTGTGCACCGACGGTGACCTGTGGTAGAAGTTAGCGATTTTATTTTTTGAGGTTGCTCTGTTGTTTGCTGGGCCACAAGCGGCCTACGACTATATGATGAAGGTGGCCTGTGGTAGACGTTGACGTTTTTTTTCGAGGTTGTCCTGCTCGCTGCGCTGCAAGTGGCCTGCGACTATGTGGCAATAGTGAACTGTGGTCAACTTTGGCGTTTTTTTTTCGAGGTAGCTCTGATCGCAGGGTTGCGGCACGGGGACAATGAGTTTTGTTGAATACAATTCTTAACTATGTCGCCGAATACACAGCTTATTGGCCTTCAAGAGTAGGTAACAATTAGATTGGAAAATTTATTACCAAGTAGTTTCTCTAAGTTTTTATGTGAAGCAAGGTGGGTTCATCGATATAAGTAGGTACTTATTTATTTATTTGTTTACTATGTACTTACTTACATAACTAATGTAAAAGTAGCATAATACTATAATGTGAGTTGAAATGAAAACCACTTCAAACATAAGAATTTATTAAAGTAAGTTAAAGAAAGTGCAGGTACAAACTTAAGTATTATACATATATTGAACATAATATATGTTGTCATAAAATTAAAAAATTGAAGTGGTTACTAATGTAAGCAGTACTTGCGGTATTACTACTAAAATACTAGCCCGGTAGCTCAGTTGGTAGTGACTCCGCATTATGTAATGTTCTGTGTTCGACTCCCACCCAATAGGCAAACATTGTAATAGATGTTTGTTCTATCTGGGTGTTATATTGCATTCTAAGTATGTACACAACAAAAAGTGTAAGTATTGTATCAGCTATTTGGTGTCCCATAGTACAAGCTTTGCTTAGTTAAAAGCTAAATGGCACTGTGTGAATATGTGTGGATATTCCACACAGTCTCATCTACACTCAAGGCTGACACTACATACATACGAGGTAACTAGATGATAATAAAATATTTATGATTTTCATAGCAGTATCGCCTGCTCAGCGGAATCTACCGATAAATTCGTAAAGGAAAAATCTGAATCACAAACGGGACTTGAACCCGCATCCGTCCGTCCGTTTTATTTTTCCATTACAAATGAATCTGTAGATGATAATAGATAAGATCTCTTGAACTTGCCTACTGTGCGAAGCAGGCCTTAAAATACTGCTTTTTGACAAAGCACTTTAGGTGCTATGTTTGGAAGTAAATCATTAATAACTAAGTTTGACTTGTTATGGAACATTATAATCGTAAGATCTATACTGCTGCATTAGCAGGTACCTACATAGTTTTACAATTTTCCCTACCTGCCTTTAAAAGGAGCTGTATAATTTGGTTTGGAGTCTGATCTGTTAGTTAATTTATTTGTAAGTTTTTAGAATAATGTCTAATCGTAATCATTCATAACCCACACAAATTGTAGCTGAGCAGTAAGAGTACGTAGGTGCCTGGTAGGTTTCCCGTCTATGATTAATCAAGGGCTTGAAAAAAAACACTCATATTTTTTATTATTTTTAACAAGTATATTATTATATTTGTAACTACAAAAAAAAACAGCTTTCACACCATTTCGATGCTTCTAAGACAGACAGTCAGTGAGTCAGTCTCTGCGTCGGCAGCTGTGGTGGTGCACTTGGCAGCGCAGGGTCCCTGGCGCGACCGACGGCATATCCCGTGTCGCGACATGTGGCGACGGGGGTAAATTCGTTTTCCGCCCTAACCCCTGTCCAAGGGAAGAGGAAAGTGAGTGAGAAAAGATAGGGGAAATGGGTGAATGGATGGGACGGCTATGGAAGGGAGGCAGGCGGAGCCTGCCTCCGTTCCATCGTCCCATCCATTCACCTATTTCCCCTATCTATTTTCCTCTCCCTTCCTTCAACAAAATGAGTATAGTGGCTTTATGCTACTATTATTACATGTAAGTGCGTTTACTGCAAAGGAGTGAAACGCATTGGCTTCCTTTGTAATCCTTGATTACTATAACCTATCTTCAAGTCTTAGAGTCATAGAGTATTATTCCTTCTATGATAGCTCTATGTGCTCCAATCTCGCTAATATCGTCACTCTTTCCATCAGGTGTGAAACAGGTAGATAGATAGATTCATGAGCAAAGGTATTGTACAAAAGTATTCTGTGGTATTGTATGAGAACAATACAAGTGTCTGAAGTGGGGTGTTTTTTTTACTACGTTTGACTTATGTGACGTCATTCTAATCTTTTTTTTTCTAATGTAACCTAACTTCAAAACGAAGATATCTTTGACTAAGATCTGATTATTTTCGGAAACGTTGATATAAAATAGTCACTTTTTTGGACAAACAAATCAAAATGGCCGGCATGCATGCAAAATTTATACGTGCACAAGTTAGAGACTTAGAGACAGCCATGGCGTGTTCAGACTCATGGCAAAGAGAGCAACGATGACATTTTTATGGTGGTAAAATAATTCCAAGATGGCAGATTCAAATTGGCGCCAAATCAAAATTGGCTCAGATCCGGCTGAATTTTTAAATTTGGGGTTTTTTGGGGATGCTGATTATAATTTTTGACATTTAAATTAACTGACAGCATTTTTCAAGATGGCCGTCACGCAAAATTCAAACGTGCACACTTCCGAAACTAACAAAGGTAGGCATGGCGTGTTTGGAATCATAGAAAAAAGAACATCGATGACTTTTTCACGGTGTTTAAATAATTCCAAGATGATGGATTCAAAATGGCGCCCGATTTGAAATTAGCTCTGATCCGTCTGGTATTTTATATTTGGGGGTTTCAAAAGACGGCAATTACAAATTTTGACATTTTACTCCACTGACAGCATTTTTCAAGATGGCCGCCATGCCAAATTTTAACTTGCACACTTTCAAAACTAACCGATGTAGGCATGGCGTGTTTAGACTCATGACAAAGAGAACAGCGATGACTTTCTCACTGTTTTATAACAATTGCAAGACAGCGGATTCAAAATGGCGCCCGATTTGAAATAACCTCTGATCCTGCTGAAATTTTATATTTAGGGGTTTTAAGGGACAACGTTTACAAATTTTGACATTTTACTTGACTGACAGCATTTCTCAAGATGACCGCCATACAAAGTCAAACGAATAATCATTTTCTTTGAGAAATACCACTGTTTTGTACTAATTCTTGCAAAATTTAAAGTTTAGCGTAAAGTATAACTCTTTTATAAATAAAACAGCCCCAAAAACGTACTCGCGGGCCGCTCGCGGCCCGCGCACGGGGCAAAATACTAGTACTAGTAGATGTTATAAGGGTAAGAATGCAATATCAGTGAAATCAATTTTTTTCAAGATGGCGGCTGTAGACGTACCGACTCATAGTAAAAGTTGTCCGATCCGAATGAAAATCGATATCTGAAAATCCCACGGTACACTTGGTAGGAATGTGTAAAAACTTTTTTGATTCCGCCATTTTGAAATATTGCGAACATGCAATTTCACTTTTTTAGGATTTTTAATTCGCAAATAACACCGAAACTGTGAGACTTTTGTAGGGAGGGTTTGTTCTAATATTGTACAGTTTTGAGAGGGGCATACAGTGAAAAAGAATGTTTTTCAAAATGGCGGTCCATTGGTCCGCGTCCGAAAATAAAGAAGCTCCGATCGGGATGTAAATCGATATCTGGGGGCCCCAAAGGATGCTGATCAACATGGTTTGGTCAAATTTTGACATCTGTCATTTTTTAATATGGCCGCCGTATATACTATTATCAAAATTGCTGTTTTCCGTTTTATTGCCTATGGTACTACAGTTTCGGAAGGAGATAGTTGTAATTTTGACAGATGTCAGTGTGACAGATGTCAAACGTCAAAATTTTGACAGATGTCAAATTTTTTGATAGATGTCAAATGTCAATTTTTTTCCAACCTACCAAATGCAACGACGAGCGAAGCAAGCACCAAGTATACTGTAGTTTGGTATAAGTGGACGGTCACGACCAACACTTGCACCTGCACACTTGCACCGTGTGCGGGCCGCGTGCGGCCCGCGCACGGTGCAAGTGTGCCGCTTGCGACCTGCGCACTGTTCTAATACCGCTGTCAAGTGTAGACAGATGTCAGTTTGATTGATTTTAAATGTCAAACTTTTGACAGATGTCAATTGTCAAATTTTTTGACAGATGTCAAATTTATTGACAAATATCAAATGTCAATTTTTTGGACAGATGTCAAATGTCAATTTTTTTTCCAACCTACCAAATGCGGCGATGAGTGAGTTAGTTTATTGTCTCTCATTGGTATAATTGGACAGTCACAACTAACACTTGCACCTGCACACTTGCACCGTGTGCGGGCCGCGTGCGGCCCGCGCACGGTGAAAGTGTGCCGCTTGCAACCTGCGCACTGTTCTAATACCGCTGTCAAGTGTAAACAGATGTCAGTTTGATTGATGTCAAATGTCAAACTTTTGACAGATGTCAAATGTCAAATTTGATGACAGATGTCAAATTTATTGCCAATGTCAAATGTCAATTTTTTGGACAGATGTCAAACGTCAATTTTTTTTTCCAACCTACCAAATGCGGCGATGAGTGAGTTAGTTTATTGTCTCTCATTGGTATAATTGGACAGTCACAACTAACACTTGCACCTGCACACTTGCACCGTGTGCGGGCCGCGTGCGGCCCGCGCACGGTGCAAGTGTGCCGCTTGCAACCTGCGCACTGTTCTAATACCGCTGTCAAGTGTAGACAGATGTCAGTTTGATTGATGTCAAATGTCAAACTTTTGACAGATGTCAATTGTCAAATTTTTTGACAGATGTCAAATTTATTGACAAATATCAAATGTCAATTTTTTTGACAGATGTCAAATGTCAATTTTTAGGACAGTTGTCAAATGTCAATTTTTGACAGGTGTCAAACGTCAAATTTTTTCCGACATACCCAATGCGACGACGAGCGAAGCGAGTTAGTTTACTGTAGTTTGGTATAAGTGGACGGTCACGATCAGCACTTGCACCGCGCACGGTGCATGTGTGCCGGTTGCATCCTACTCATGGTGCAAATGACGCTGTCAAGTCAAACAAAATGGCCGCCATGCAAAGTCACGCGCATTATCATTTTCTTTGATAAATACGGCAGTTTTGTACAAGTACTTGCAAAATTTAAAGTTTAGCTCCAAGTATAGCGTTTTGAACAAATGGAACGCCACGAAAACACACACGCGGGCCGCTCGCGGCCCGCGCACGGGGCAAAATACTAGTTTTCTAATACAATTATACATCATTTTGTTTGTAAATTAATGTTCTTTTGAATGGTGTTATTTTTTGATGAGTAGGTATGTATATAATAAGTTGGATGTATCAAGTAAAAAGGTTCGTAGGAAAAAAATTCAATGCTTCTCTAGTTGTCTTCATTTAAATACTACTTTATAAATTATAAGTTTAACCAATTTTTGATTAGATATCTATCTAGAGTATTTATTTACGAACAAATTGATATTAAAAACATATATTATATGGTGTAAGAAAATGAAAGGGGTTTATTTGAACAGTATTTGGTAACGGCAGTACGACTGAACTTGCACGGAACGGGTCTTTTTAGAAAGAAAGAAAGAAGAAAAATAATATTTTTAATGTGCTCACAAATTTTTTTAACATTTTTCAGTTTTTGTATGGATATAATTTATATAGGTAGGCTTTGCTTTAGTGGTGCTAAGTGAGTGTTATATAAAGGTTTGGGGGGTGGGAGATGGGAGAGGGGAGGGGAAACTTCCTTTACGAAAAGGGGGAAGGGAGAAGTGAGTTTAATTTTAATGTGTTTGTTTAGAAACCTTGAAGGATGAAGGTTGGTCTGTTCAAATCATTGCCTTTTTTACTTTGAATATTTTTATTTGAGGAATTACAACAAAAATGTTAATGTTAACATATTAGAGTATACAATATACATAGACCTTGATTATGTATACTCTCAGTTAAAAATCTACGTGTTTCTCACTCGGTGCTTGGATCTTCAAACGACGAATTACGTACCTACTTTGTTACAAATGAATTAACCGGGGAGCCGATTGAGGCAGGAAGCAAGCAGCCGCCTGGCGTTCTGTGGGGGAGGCCTATGTTCAGCAGTGGACGTATTCAGACTGTTCATGATGAATGAATTAAAATTATATCCAGTAAATCAGTCAAGAATTTTTAGTGGTCTTGTTTTAGGAAACTACACAATTACTGCAAATAATGAGTGTATAATTTCAACTGAGGGATTGGATCGTAACTGTATTTAGGGACCTGATGCGGACCAGTTCTGGCAAGAGAGATAGTTTGATAAGGAAACGCTACCGGATCTCAAATATTTCGGAGGATTTGGACTGGGAAGACGGTCTTGTATTGGTAATGTCTCTATTAAGGTTTTTACTGTGTTTATTGTGTATATTAAATTGGTGTGAGTAAAATATTAAAGTCAAGTTAATAATATTAAAAACACTATGAATAACTCCACCAAATACAAATATTTATAGCATTCGTTTTGGATCTCTATCCTTTACTTGCGCTACACTATATTATGTTTCAAATCCCCTGAGAAACTCGTACCTTTGAGCGACCGTCAGCGACTCTCAATCTATGTTTTTGGTGAGTCGCTTTATATTTTCTAATCCCCTGAGAAACTCGTAGCTTTGAGCGACCGTCAGCGACTCTCAATCTATGTTTTTGGTGGGTCGCTTTATATTTTCTAATCCCCTGAGAAACTCGTACATTTAAACAAATGTCAAAACAGATTTAGCGCCGTTTATTGACTTCCTTGGACTACGAAACGCGGTAGATGTGTAAACGACGTGTGAAGCGATGCATAATTGTATGGAAAGCGATACTGTCACTTTTTTCGGGTCTAACATAATACCGGGAGAGCAATGCACGAGTTCCTGAGGGGATTTGAAACATACTATAACTGTTATTATATACACCAATAATTTAGCCACTGTTCCATGTAAACGTAAAGCGGAAAGAGATACGCTGGCAATGAATATTATTACTACTTATGTAAAGTTGTCACACTAGTTTAATTTTATAACGACTTTTTACGTACCTACCTAATATATTTTTTTGGTGATACAATAAAGAAATAAGGAGAGTTGTGTCTCTAAATGGAAACATGAGCGAAACGTTGTTTATTAGATTCTTTGTTTTTGTGTGTCTTCTGTGGCAAGAGACGCAGAAAAAGGGTTCAGCATATATATTTGTTTCAGGTAAAGCATACGCCATGATGTCGATGAAGATCACATTAGCTCACGTGCTACGGAACTACCGCGTCTTAGCTGACGTCACCAAGATGGTGGTAACTATGGATATTGTGATTCGACCTGAATCAGGGCATTATATCACTTTGTCACACAGAAATAAGAAACTTACTCAGTAAAAATAATTACTGATACCTTCATCAACATTTGAACAAATAAATTTTTATACCCTACAACTCAGAAAACAGATTATTATTCACAAGTTTTTTGTTACTTTTTGATTTTTTAGTTTATTGCTTACCAAATAAACATCCCAAAATGATCATGATGCGTGTAATTACTCAGTGACTAATATTAGGTATAAACCGGGTACACTGCTTGACATGCATAGTACTTAGGTACCAGGTTAAAAAAACTTGGAAGCACGTTGTTTGTTTATTTGTGTGTAAAGGCATACATCAGTGCCACCACTTCCTTCCTGTTCAGGTCGACATTTGCCATCTCACGGAATATTAACGTCAATAAAAAGAGAACGGAGTAGCCGCCTGAAAAGATACCTTGGTGGCACTATAAAAGGCTAATCTTTGAAATTAAAAATAACCCTGCATATAAACGAAATAAACAACCAAGCTGGTTCAGAATAAAACAGTTTGTGTAGTGCAAAAGTTGAACTAAGTACAAGTTATGTTTTATCAATTCGTTGTTCTGTGCTGTTTGTGCGTGCTATGGAGGTTGTGCTCCAAGAAACAGACCGCTTCAGATCCTCCTGAACTGTCTGGCAAGCTTCCTATTGTAGGACATAGCCATAAGATAATAGGGAATGGTGTCAGTAAGTATAGGTACAATAGTTGAGCTAGAGATGGTTGCACCGCATAGAAGCAGTTGAGACCGTGGTCATGCTTATAGGTTACCGCTTTGTTGTGCTCTGGAGCGAAATAGAGCAGTCTGATTACAATCTGATTTTATAGAATTTTATCAGTTTAGTGGTTTCAGAAATGTATAAATCTTTGAGAGAGATGGGTCAGGAATGTTTACAAAAGGGCGGATTGATCACTTGGAGTTTGGGACCCCGCAAAGTGTACGGTAAATATATTTTTTACATTTATTTATTTTACGACTTTGTAGGGGATTACTTTTTTAAAGCACTCAATTTATCCAACACCTTTGGCCTGGCTCCACTGACACAAAGTGCGGCACCACCACCACTAAACATTGCGGCATGGCGGCGCCACGCTACAATTCCGCACCATGTCATGAAAAATTATGGCGCCATGACCTGTGAAGTAGTAGTTTCTGTATAGATATGAACCGCTTGAGATGTATTCTTCTCATCAGGCTATTTAGAAAAAGCATGAAAAAGACAATCAGACCAGCTTCAGATAGCGTATTTGCAATACATCATAGGAATATTCATGCATCGATGCATGAATATCCCTACTAGTAGTTCTGCGAACGTAGACCTAGCGACCGAGCACAAAGTTTATTGCAACAATTTGGTTTGAAGTGGTTTTTTAATACTTATATATCACCATCATCATCAACAGCCTTAAGACGTCCACTGCTGAACATAGGCTCCCCGCAAATTTTGGCTATAATAGTCGGTCCACCCAGTCGGCGGTCTGTGCTGCATCTTACGGTTCATGGTTACCACTCGACAACTTTTCTCCCGCATCGGTTGTCAGTTCTAAGAATGATGTACTTGCAAAGTATACTGAATATTCTGCAACCACCTATTATATATCAAAATTGGCCGCTAAGTGACCCAAACTCAGATCTCATGACCTTATATCTCGGCAACCTTTTGACCAATTCTGCTCATCTCAGGCATACTTGTTTGTAATTGGGTACCAAATGTTCTCTCCAAATATTATCAAAATTAGCTCGTAAATGGCGTGGCTGCAAAACTTCCTTCGTTTTTGGGGGAAATACCCCACGAATCAAAAATCACCGACGACAAAAATCCCTGGACCTGTAGAACCTGTAGGTATACCATGTTTCGTCAAGATTTGTTGAAAAATGCGACCTGTACGCGAGTATAATGTACATCCAGATCCAGACGAAAGCAAAAATCTCGAGTTGACGCAGAGACTTTTGCTCACTTCGTTCACTTGGTCAATAAATTGGATGTGTGAATGAACATGGATATGGCGTCTATCTAATACTTTATCGGAGTTATTTAGCTCAAAGCCTAATTTTTTGAGACGAGACGCACCAGGTACCTGGCAGCGGCAGCGCGGCGTCGCGTCGTGGTCGTGGAACGGTACGGCACCTTGCCGTCCTAACATTCTACGTAATGGTGCCGGTCAAAATCTACCCAGTAAATTTTGTGTCAATTTTCACATGGACAGACAAATAATTCTCTAAAGAATTGTGATTAGATTATGCTGTTGTTTTTTTAATTACAGATGTTACCTCGGTTAGAGTTTTATTACAAGTAGGTATAATAATTATACGCAAGAGGGCGCGTCAGTGCAACGGTTAACAATAGGCTCCCAGTCAAAATAATAGAAAAATTGTTAAGAGTCGTGATATTAAAGTTACCATAATACATATTTATTCATCAAATTAGACGTCAATCGCAGTTTAAACAAACGGACCCAGTGCTATAGTGTAATAATTCAGAGTGAAAATGCCAGATCATCAGATGATTTCCCGAAATTATTTTCTTGCTTAGAAGCAGTGACGTACGGACAAAACTTGTATCAACTAGCCAAACTCACTAGCTAGATAGGAAATCAAAAACCAGAGAAAGTGTAACTAGTGCTAACTAGTAAATAATTTTCTTAACATAACCTCAAAAATACAACGGTGCACTGTGCAGTGTTTTGTTCGACCTGACAAACAATGGATGAAATCGCAAAAATGTTAAAGAAAACCCAAGATGATATGCTTTCACATCAAACTGAACTAAGAGGCATGAAAGAAAGCATTACGAAGTCTATTAATGACAATATAAATGAAAAATTTACCCATCTAGAAATTAGAAACGAAATGTTGGAGAAAAAACTAAAAGAACAAAGCCATCACATAGACATGTTAGACAGAAGTTTGCGAAAGAGAAATATCGTTCTATTTGGGGTAAGCGAAAGTGAACAGAACTACCATGACTTGGAGTCTAAAATACTAAAACTTTTTAATAATGATATGCAAGTCCTATGTGAAAAATCAGAGCTGCAATATATAAAAAGGATTGGGAAAAGAGGAAATAAGCCTAGACCCATTGTAATAACCCTGGTGACAATGGCGAAAAAGTTCCTACTTCTCCAAAACCGAAAAACATTAGAGAAAACAACTTTTTACGTCAAAGAAGATTTCTCTCAAAAAGTACTTGAGGCTAGGAAGCAACTTATCCCAATATTAAAACAGAAGATAGAACAAGGTGAGAGAGCTATATTAAAATATGATAAAATTGTTATATTGGGAAATAAGCAAGAATTTAAAACCAAAAGTCAAGTAAATAACAAAAGAAACCTGTCTCCCTCCCCAGAAGAAAACATTAAAGCAAAAGCTCAAAATAATACCAATAAACAAGAAAATAAGAGAAACAAAATAAGCATGAATAAATACATAACGAAAACCTCTAGAGGCCTCCAGCTCAGCCCCAACAAATAGTATAGGCACTGGCGCATAGCTAATAATAAATACCTACATATGATGAAGTTAGGTCTCTGCGGCCACCAACCACCCTCTCTGCAATGTCCAATACGGCTTGTCACCGCGGACAGATATGACTGTAACCCTCCAGATTAAGAAAAACCATGTAAATACAGTAAATTATTAAATAAAAGAATGGCAAGTACCCAGTGGAACTCTATACACTAAAAAAAGACTACTAAAAAGAAGGATTGATAAAGAGATTGCAACAATAGGGAAGAACTGGTAAACAAAGCACAGGACAAAAAGCATAGACACTCTGGAGGAGGCCTGCACCCAAAGAGGGGTCCTCAACCAATAAAGTTATAATAATGTATAAAAAAGTATCTGATAAATGACCATCATATATATTCATTACATTTCAAACGAAATAGTAATGTTTATTTATATTATAATTTCAACCATGTATTAAAAATGTATAAGTGCTTATTCTAACATTAAAAATGTAATAACCTAAATAGTGTAAGTACCTACATAATTATGTAAAGCATTAGGAATATTGCTATTATTAAACAACATAATACTGATATACTTCTGTAGGTACATACATACTCCAATACAGAATAACATAAGTTATGGTTATTAGATTGGATTAGATTAGAATATTATCTTCATAATACGTATCTATATGTATACTATACCTACTATAAAAAAAAAAATCAATGTGGTACTAGAACTGAAAAATAAATTTATAATTATTATATTAATTATGTATAAATATAAAATAAATAAGGAAGTTTTATTTTATGAAATAAGTATATTATAAGATGATAAAATGTAAAAAAGAAAAAAATGAAATGAAACCTATTAAGCTTTTGTGAAAAATAAGAAGGTTCGGAAAGATTGTAGGAAAAATAATTATAATTGTAAAAATGTAAAAATAGTTTGTATAAGGTTGAAGGAAATAATAAAGGCTATTTTAATTTTTATTTTATTTTTATTTTATAATAATTATACAATATGTCAATGTTGCAGGTGTTGCAGACCCAGAAGACTGTTTAATGATATCGGGCAAATGTCTACAAAAGCCTGATATATACAATTTTATAAAGACATACTTTGGTGATGGATTACTTACTGCAGACGGTAATTATGAGTTTCAAAACTGTAGCTATATGTAGCTACAACGTACAGCTCAAACTACTAAATGTAGAGACTGGGAACATAGAGGGTGGCTTTCATTTATGACGTGAACGCGTGCTATTAAGAAAGGATTTTTGAAAATTCAACACCTAAAGGGATGAAAAAAGGGGAAAACGTTTGTATGAAAAACCTGCATTTCGTAACATATCGTTTTGAAACCTAACACTAACAAAGAAGTATAAAAATATATTAAATGGTATTTCTAACTTTTTGAAAATCAACCTCAAAAGGGTGAATTTTGTAGTTAAAGTTTATATGGAAATTTTAAAAATTTTGTCCGTATCATACTGAAATTTCTAATGTATTGGTATAGAACATACAAAATAATACGGGTCTGGCAATTTTTGAATTTCATCCCTTACACCCCTGTAAGGGATGAAAAAGGAAAAGACCATATCGTAAAACACTCACGCAACCTAAAACGGCTGAAGCAACAATCTTGAAAACTCGAAGATACATTCATCATAGTGTAATAGTTCCTGAGAGATAGTGCATGCGGGCGAAGCCGTGGGCATAAGCTAGTAATATTACATACATAGACAAGCTAACACTTAGCTTAAGAGCCTACTGAACGCCAAATGCTTTAAAATGGCTTATAGCATAATGCCGTGTCCTGTCAACAATATTGCAGCAATGGCTTTGAAATTAATATTTTTTTTTATTAATATAATATATGTAAAGTTCAGGACAACACCAAAACACGTGTACCTATAATGAAAACACGAATCAATAAACTTTTCTCGATAGGAAAAAATTACATAGTTACCTCCAAATCGTATAAATAAACCGCGATTATTCAATGAATACTTTAAATAAGGTCATGAAACTTTGTGTAGTAGTTGAATTAAATATAGTGGAGTTAAGTGGAGGTCTTATGTATACCTAGTGGATCTTAAAAATATCCATTATATTCAGTGTAATAATAAGTTACCTAAGTTATTGCGCGTTGGAACCATTTTAACCTAGACCGCCCCTGCCGCTCGGCCCCCCGACTCATCCCCGCTTTGGCCTAGTTATATATCTACTCTGTGGCTTTAGCTTGGATTCGCGCTGGCCTACCACAAGCCCTTAACAGGAATTGTGGGAGTTAAGTAGCCGCTCAAAAATACAAAACTGATGACCTTGTTTTTTTTTTGTATTTTTTTTTTACTGTTACCATTTTAAATGTAATTGATGTGCTCAATAAACTCATTTTCTTTCTTCTTTTTTCTTCTTTCTATTTACGGGAAAATCTTTAAAGTATATCCTGCGTTCTAATAAAAAAATAATGAAATTGGACTACGCGTGACATCCTCTCCCAAAATTGAAATACTGCTGCAAAGTGAAAAATAATTCATTGAAAATCTAACACTTGCTCCAACCGACGCTCGCACGGTCAGTGTTTTGTGTGAAGAGCTCCCCGACAATTTGCGCGGTGAAATCGTGCCACAATACATCAGAAAAGCAGCATAAGAGTTCTGGTGTGACATTCCACTGGTGAGCTATTAATTTTCTTGCTTGAATCGTCTAAAATACAAAAAAACAGTGAAATTATTCGCGTCTGTGTGCGTGACGAGGTAAGTAACCACAGCACACAGCGAATTCGTAGCGTGCGTTTTAATAAGGCGTTGTTTGGAAACTCACCTTTAGGTAGGTACTTATTCTATGGTATTTCCAGATTTTACATGCGGGGGCGGTGAGGGTAAAAGAAAAACAAATTAGACAAGTCAACAAGCCTCTCTTTTACTTAAGCAGAGTTTTGGCGGGAACGCGGAATAGTTCACCTCATTGCATTGAATGATTTTTCAAAATTTGTGCTTTTTCCAGTGTTAATGTTAAAAATTGGTGGTGTTTTACGCAATAAGGGCTGAAATTGTTCAACAACACTTGCAGTCTATAAATATGTACAAGAAATATACAATTACATAAATGACAAAAAATACGCAATAGGTTTATTCTTAGATATGACTAAAGCCTACGACAAAGTATCGCATAAAATACTCTTAGATAAAATTTACGCGCTAGGGATAAGAGGCACGGCCCATAACTGGTTCAGGTCCTACCTAAAGGACCGTAAGCAATTTGTGCAGGTAGATTACTATAGCAAAGAGAGTAATTCAGTGTGCGAAATAGAATTAGACGTTAAAACAGTTAATAACTCCATCCCCCAGGGTAGTG
The DNA here is from genome assembly GCA_910589525.2 of Ennomos quercinarius. Taxonomy (NCBI): domain Eukaryota; kingdom Metazoa; phylum Arthropoda; class Insecta; order Lepidoptera; family Geometridae; genus Ennomos; species Ennomos quercinarius. The sequence goes on from OU342510.1 coordinate 8,884,936, forward strand.
TACTCGGGTGTATCCTATTTTTAGTTTACATTAATGATTTGCCAAAAAATATTCAAGTACTAAGCGTCCTGTTTGCAGACGATGGTGTCATTGCTATTTAAAATCACGTCAGATCCTAGTTCAACATCCTTCAAACCTTTTGCTGACACACAAAAATGGCTACAAAATAATAACTTAGAAATAAACTTAAAAAAGACCAAATTGTTACAATTTAGAACGCACCAGCGTAAACCTTTAGATTTAATGTCATTATGCAAAACTTTAAAATTACAAGAAACTAATGAATTTACTCTTCTCGGTATTACATTGGACACTAACTTAAATTGGAAGAAACATATAGAAAATACAAAGACAAAGTTATCAAGATTTACCTACGCTTTAAGTGTAATAAAGTCCAACACTAATTACGAATCTGCGTTGTCCGCCTACTATGCCTATGCATATGCTTGGTTAAATTACGGTATAATTCTTTGGGGTGAAAGTACGGACTTTATTGATCTTTTTATCATGCAAAAGAAATGTGTCCGCATCCTTGTAAATATTAAACAACGAGAAAGTTGCAGACCACACTTTATTGAGAAAAAAATACTGAGTCTACCATGTATGTACATTTTACAGATATGTCTATTTGTTAGGAAATATCGGACCTTTTTTAAATCATATGGTGAAATACACGAAAATTATAACAGACGTAACAAAAACAGACTTGTATTACCGACAACAAGACTACACATATTCGGGAAAAGCCCAAACTATAGATTAATATCCATTTATAACAGTATTCCTGAGTATTTGAAAAATGAACAAAGTACCTCCCTTTTCAATAAAAATTTAAAGTGTTATCTTCTTAACAAATGTTATTATAGCATAGAAGAGTTTAAGGCTGACAAAAGTTTAGACAAATGACTCAATCTCTTGATTATAAATAAGTTATTTAAACAAACTTTTTACTATACATACATAATTACTTATATTTATTATTTATTTTAATTAATTATTTAGTAATGAAAATTTATATTAGAAGAATAGATTAAAACCAACTATTAGATAAACATAATTAATTTATTGAAATTGAATAGTAAAATTAATCCCAAATGCGCAGATTGAAGGGTAAAAAATAATAATAAATCTTAAGAACTACCATAGAATTGTAAAATAGTAAAATAGTAATATTGACCAGATGTAAATTATTGTTTTGGACTGACTCACAAGTCACTTAAACTTGCAAACGCCCTTCCAGGGCTCATGTCAACCTACCAACTAATTATTTAAGATCTTGTGTATTATATAATACTTGTTATTGTATATTACCTATAACAGTGATGTACATGAATGCAATGATAAATAAATAAATAAATAAATACGAGCATGAATGGTATAGGCAAGTGATATAATGTAGTGAAATGTGGTTTCTCTTGTTGCTTCCAAATCTACATAGAAGCTTCTAGTAAAGTTGCCACCTCTTTACTAGGGCATGACATAGACTGGACTATGACTACCTGACTTAGATTGGACTAGGACTACCCAGACTGTGACTAAGACAGGACTTTAAGAGAAATATTCTATAACTCATCATCAATTTAAACTTACAGTGGCAACATGGAAAAGGAACCGGAAACTGTTGAATCCTGCGTTCAACCAACATGTCCTGAACGGTTTTATCACAGTATTCAACACGCAAGCTCAGAAATTGGTTGATCAGTTCGCTTTCGAAATAGGGAAACCGTTTGATCAACATCATTTGTTGCGGTTGAATAATTTGGAAACAATATGTAGTAAGTCCCAAAAATAATTAGCAAGACCAGAAATTTCATGTCATTTGGTCTGTCACAAAAGACATGAGAGGACGAACTCAAACCTCGACCACGACCTCTTCAACGACGAACTACACGCACGAGCGTGTACATACCGTCCACCGTAATATGTCCTCTGATGTACTTATAATATTTAAAATTATGCAAGTATTATCGTAAATGTAAAGTACCTAATATGTAAGCAAAATCTAAACTTGTTTGGGTACATACCCACCACAGATTTATATGTTTTACTTGCATTTTTTTAAATAAGTACATCAGGGGACATCTTAAGGTGAACGGTCTGTAGTTTGACGTTTGAAGATGATGAACACGAAAATATTTTAGGTCTGTGGATTATTATGATTTTATTTGGCTCTATAGAAAAGACCTGTGTTCAGCACACAGATCTTTCAGGTCTGTGGATCAGCAAGACTGCTCCCGCCTCCCATATTCACGGATCCAGCACATCTCGCTGGCGCGTTGCGACATTAAAAAAAATAATAAATAACTGAATTTACTTAGAAAAATCTGGCTAAACTATGTTATCATTAATAACATTACAAATGTTCCGCAATAGTATCATATTACTCCAAACAACGAAAGTGAAAATATCTTCAAAAAAATTGCAATGCACGAGCGAGATAGTGGCTCCGCGTATATAGCAGCCTTAAGTTTATTTATAAATTTTTTCTCCTCTCTTTGTCAGTAATCTTTCCTTTACTCACTGTGTACCTACACCTCGGGTAATCATAATAATAAGGTAGTCTATTATTTTAGGGCCCGTTGTTCCATTGTGTTCATTAAAATGTTAATTTTTAGTTACGTAATAAAAAAATATTGAAAATTTTATAATGCGTTACATGTTCGATTTCATAATACTTTATCTATTGTTTAATGACCTGGATTTTTATATACTAAATGTCCGAAAATTACAACTGATTATTATTCACAATAACTATTTAAGCAACCTCACTTGGTGCGGACTTAAGTAAATACGGCGATCTTGAGAAGCAGTACTTGCCAGATATAACAAAACTACTCGAGCTGGTTAATGAGAGATTTCAGAAGTTCTGGCTTTACCCTGACTTTATATTCAACATGACGCAACAAAAGAAGACACAAGACGAAGCGCTGAAGCGTGTGCTGACTTTATCAAAATCGGTACAGTAACTCTTTATTTGAAAAAAAGTTTATGTTTACTTGAACGATTTGGTGTTAATATTTATATTTTATAAATAATGTATGTTGTGATTTTTTTTAGATCATTAAAGATAAGAAAGCACAGAGGGAAACAATTAAACACAATGAAGCTGGTAAACAAAATCTTAATTACAAATAAGTACTTAGATAAATGGGTACATTATTTGAATTGATAAACATGACTTTGAAAGTTTATCTATTTCAGGAAAATTTAAGGCCTTCATAGACCTCTTACTGGATCTCGCTGATGATAATGGTTGCTTCTCTGACGAACAAATCAGAGCAGAAATTGACACCATCATAGGTGCCGGCCACGATACTACCGCAACTCTCCTGACTTTTGTGCTATCCATATTGGGGTCTCGTACTGATGTACAAGAGAAAGCATATAATGAGTAAAACAACATTTTATAATAATAAGTCTAGTTGGAATTTAAATAATTTGGTTTCAATAGTAGTATTAACGATTATGTTTGTATTACAGGATACTTCATATTCTAGGAACCGAAAAGAAAAACATTGAACAAGTAGATTTGTCTAAACTAGTGTATATTGATGCAGTTATAAAAGAAACTCTACGATTATACCCAATTGCCTCCATTATTGGAAGACGTATCGATAAAGATATCAAGACTAGTAAGTGAATAAATCAATATTTAGACCCTGGCATCAGAACACTCAGCACTTTTTAATCGTTCTTAGAGTTTCGTACCCAATGGGTAAAACGGACCCTATTACTGAGGCTTCACTGTCTGTCTGTCTGTCCATAGGTCACCAAACTGTATTTCATGAACCGTGATAGTTAGACAGTTGAAATTTTCACAGATAATGTATTTCTGTTGCCACTATAATAACAAATACTAAAAAACAGAATAAAATAAATGTTTAAGGGGGCTACCATACAATAAACGTAATTTTTCCGCACGATTTTATAACTTAGGCGTTTGATCAGCAGAACATTGCAAGTATGGTGATTTTTGTTGAACAGACCCATCCAAACTATAAATGGAGCGTCATGGGTAGGAATCTAATCTGAAATTATTTTTAAAGGATAAGTGCATTCACAAATAAATTAAATGTAATAATGCGCATTCAGTTTCACTCGTTTCCAAAAAAATCTTACAATTTTACATTGGATTAAAAATTACCGTTCATAATTTTATTAGCTATTTCAAAGGAAATGTTAATAACCGAAATATATTTGCATTAAAATAATAATATAAAATTTCATTTATTTCAGTGGAGCTTTTGTTGAAGTATTATTTCAACTTAATGTACGGCAAAGTTTGCGTTTAATTAAAAATAGTACGGCTGAATTTATTCAGTTCTGTCCAAAAATCCGTGTTTGGCACATCCCTTATAATAATGTTATAAGGGTAAAAAGAGAAGAAAATGTTGATTTTTGATCGATATATTTATTATTCTGGAACTATTTTACTTGTAATCACTTGCTTATGTTTTAGAAAACTACACGATTGCTGCAGATTCCGATTGCTTATATTTTATCGATGGTCTCCACCGTAACAGTATTTGGGGACCTGATGCGGACCAGTTCCAGCCAGAAAGATGGTTGGATAAGGAGACACTACCGGATCCTAAATACTTCGGTGGATTTGGAATCGGAAGGCGATCTTGTATAGGTATGATAGACAAACATTTTGTACAATTTAACCGCCATTTATTGTATTCTATATTTCTATGACTGTATGTATTTACAAACAAAAAAATCTAAGTATTCTATTAGTTATCTGGTCCCGCGTGCAAAAAAATACCAGAAACAATTTCTGTGGTCAAATCCGAGATCCAACGCGTTATTGGTGAGATACAACCACAACATCTTTATAAAATAGTCATAGAAAATTTAATGAAAAGAGTAATGGTCTGTCATCAGAGCCGTTGGGGCCATTTGAAGGATATTTTATTCATACTTAATCGGACAGTATTTTGGTATTGGTATTTTTTACAATCCAATAAAAAATAACAACTATCTCAAAAAATGCGAGTTTTTCATTTTAAAATGAAAAAGGGCATTCTTACTGAGACACCCTTTATTTTGAACCAATTACGAATTCATCACATCTTCCCGGAACAAAAAATAATGCTGGTGCAGCGGCGGATTCTGCTTATAGCAACTAAACAAGTGCAAATACAGTAACCTTGATAGCAGTTTTATACACACATCAAAAAAGTCTAAGCAACATGCATGATATTACAAATTTACCATTTATATTAATTAATTTCTAAGTATTTACTCACTCAAAGTGCGTAGGTACGTAAACTTTTTTGTTATTGATGACATACTGGCTGGTTGTAAAAAAAAATCCATTATGTTTTGTTTTTTCATAAAATTCAAATGACTGCGAATTTATTTGAATTTAAATGCGTTTTAATTGACACGTTCATTCTTGATTTTATAATTTTACCAACCATTTAAATAAAGTTAGCGACAATATTGAATCGTTAGATATTCTTCACGTCATGGAGCGACGTCATTTGACGGCAGATGAAATACAAAGAGCTGTAGGGATGTTGCAAGCGGGAAGTAATCAATCTCAGGTATCTCGACATTTTGGCATTCATAGAAGTGTTATTTGTCGTCTTTGGCAGCGCTACAATAATACAGGGGAACCCGCTGAATAGCACCCAGGCCGTAGAAGGAGTACAACCACTCTGCAAGACCGGTACATACAACTGACTGCAAGACGCCAGCCGATGTTAACCGCTCGGGAGCTAAGTTTGAGGCTACAAAATTCAAGTGGTGTTGATGTAAGTCCCCAAACTGTGCAAAATCGACTGCATAAGTACGGCCTACGAGCTCGACGCTCAATCAGGTGCCCACCGATACGTCACGGGAATCGCGCTCGTCGAAATGAATGGTGTAGAGAACGCATAACATGGACCCAGAAACAATGGGATAAAATTATGTTTTCCGATGAGTCGTGATTCGGGTTTAGGCCTGATACAAGAAGGGTGCGAGTGTACCGTCGGCCCGGAAATACTGAAAGGCTCAGGTGCGTTCAGGAAGTTCATCCATACAGCGGCTCAACAGTTATGGTATGGGCGGGTATTATGAAGAACAGGCGAACTGAGCTCGTTTTTGTAAATGGAAACATGAACGCTGAATTGGGCGTCGAGCTCGTAGGCCGTACTCATGCAGTCGATTTTGCACAGTTTGGGGACTTACATCAACACCACTTGAATTTTGTAGCCTCAAACTTAGCTCTCGAGCGGTTAACATCGGCTGGCGTCTTGCAGTCAGTTGTATGTACCGGTCTTGCCGAGTGGTTGTACTCCTTCTACGGCCTGGGTGCTGTTCAGCGGGTTCCCCTGTATTATTGTAGCGCTGCCAAAGACGACAAATAACACTTCTATGAATGCCAAAATGTCGAGATACCTGAGATTGATTACTTCCCGCTTGCAACATCCCTACAGCTCTTTGCATTTCATCTGCCGTCAAATGACGTCGCTCCATGACGTGAAGAATATCTAACGATTCAATAACGCACTTAAATTCAAACAAATTCGCAGTCATTTGAATTTTATAAAAAAACAAAACATAATCGAATTTTTTTTACAGCCAGCCAGTCATCAATAACAAAAAAGTTTACTTAGCTACGCACTTTGAGTGAGTAAATACTTAGAAATTAATTAATAAAAATGGTGAATTTGTAAATATCATGCATGTTGCTTAGACTTTTTTGATGTGTGTATATGCGCCTTTTGGAGTTGGGACGCTTGGGCCTTGGTTGGGACAAATGCTTACCAAATTTTCAAGGACCTTTCCAAACGTCTGGTCGGAGCAACACGTGACCGAAATGCTGGCCTCTACTTCGGCCAAAGGTTGAGCATTGCCAATCGACGTGGCAATGCTGCCAGCATATTGTGCACGTTGCCTACTGGAAGTGGTTTGTTGGATTAGGTTTTGTTTTTATATTATGCAGCTTATTATAGATTTATTCCTTGTATACGAAGTATGTTTTATGTAAAAACCAAATACATTTATCTTCATTAAATCTATGCGTATATTATGTATATTTGTATATTAACATATTATTATAATCTATGTCTATTTATCTTCGAGGTTACTGTGTAGCGAAGGTGACCTGCAGTAAAAGTTGGCATTTTTTTTGAGGTGGCTCTATTCGTTGGGCCGCAAGCGGCCCGCGACTGTGTACAAAAGGTGGCCTGTGGTAGAAAATTGTGTCTTTTTTCCCGGGTTGCTCTGTTCGCTGGGCCGCAAGTAGCCCGCGACCGTGTAGCGAAGGTGTCCTGTGGTAAAAGTTGGCGTTTTTTTTGAGGTTGCTCTGTTCGCTGGGCCGCAAGCGGCCCACGACTGTGTAGCAAAGGCGCCCTGTGGTAGAGTTGGCGATTTTTGTCGAGATTGCTTTGTTCGCTGGGCTGCAAGCGGCCCGCGACTGTGTAGCAAAGGTGACCTGTAGTAGAAATTGGCGTTTTCTTTTTTCGAGATTGCTCTGTCCGCTGTGCTGCAAGCTGCCCGCGACTGTGCAGTGAAGGTGACTTGTTTTTTCGAGGTTGCTCTGTTCGCTGGGCCGCAAGCAGCCAACGACCATGTAAAGGTGACCTGTAGTAAAAGAAGGCGTTTTTTTTGAGGTTGCTCTGTTTGCTGGGCCGCAAGCGGCCCGCGAACGTGTAGCGAAGGTGACCTATGGTGGAAGTTGGCATTTTTTCCGAGGTTGCTCAGTTCGCAGGACCGCAAGCAGCCTGCGACCTTGTAGCAAAGATGACCTGTGGTAGAAGTTAGCGTTTTATTTTCGAGGTTGCTCTGTTCGCTTGGCCGCAAGCAGCTTGCGACTGTGTAGCGAAGGCAATCTGTGGACCACCCTAATTAGATCTATTCACACATGCTTTTTTGTCAGTTTGTATAATATATCGAGAGAGAGTGAGAGCATTTATAATGTTTGTTTTGCCAGAAAAAATCGCCATTCATTTCCTATTGGCCACGCGGGCGAAGCCGCGGGCAGAAGCTAGTTAATAATACAAAACATCAATACAATAGATTATAAACCATTTTGGCTGCGCTTGAATTTGAGCAAGATAATATGCCATTAAAAACTCCAATATTATTATTGTTCTTACTTAGGTATACCTAGTTTAGAAGGGATCCTGTGTCGCTTAGAGAACTATATTTAGCACCTCTCTTTAGTACTTTTTTATTTACATATTTCACAGGTAAGGTGTACGCCATGATGTCGATGAAGATCATTCTAGCCTACGTGCTACGGAACTACCGCGTCTCGTCCGACGTTAGCAAGATGGTGCTGACAATGCAAATGATGGCTAGACCTGAATCGGGATATTATATAACTTTGGCCTATAGGAATACATAACTAAATCTCCTGATTATTTTTCCGATTCGGGTACAGTTGTATTTATGAATTAAACAGTTTTATTAAATGTTTCATCGGTGTGAAATTGTGGGCATCTGATGCGTTTTTTGTGTCCCCCATTCCTCGATTATTTTTATTTGTAATAGGTATTTCATTAAAATTGCGTATGCGGGATTTGGAGCGCATCCATTCGTCCTTTTAGTCGTGGCTAAAGCCGGACAAAACCGTAGGGAGCCGATGGATTCAAGAGCTAAAGCAACCACTCAAAGCGGCGCTTTATGGAGGCGTATGTTTAGCTGGCTTCAGGCTGATGATGATGATGATGGTAAATTGACCGCTGTTTTAGTCCTTGACAAAATATATACAGTGTACATGACCTACTGTCTAGTTTACCGAGCTTTCATCAAGTATACTTAAGAATAATAGGTACATTTATAGGTAAAATTAGTATATTTTTGGACTACTATGTATAGGTATCCCGTACCTACTTACTGCGGCCAATTTTAAAGGCTTTAGTTGACAGATCTAAAACTCCTAAAACTGTTGTTGTCCTTGTCAGATAGCCGGCAATTTAAGAGACGGATATATTTTTAGTAAGGTAAAGGCTGTCCACTAAAGCCTTCAAAATTGGGCCTATCATCACACTAATTTTATATAAGGGTGAATGTTTGTGCCTAAGTGTGTATGTTTTTTATTCTTTCACGCTCAAACGGCTGAACGCATTTAAATAAAATTTGGAACAGAGATACCTTATTCACTAGATTAACACACAGGGTAATTTTTATCCGTAGGTGAATTCGCGGGGCGCAGCTAGTTTATTATAAAGGCTGGTCATATCACGTGAGAAAAGACCTCAAATAAATTAGCTGACTTTTAAATTATAAGTTTGACGCATGTTACTAATTGATTTTTAAGAACATTTATATATGTTAATATATAAATGTAATTAAACAGCTGCATTCGCTCATGGCGCGTCCAGATATGCGGGCTACGGCGAATATCATCGGACGAACATTCGTGGTTGCACCAAAACTTCGTCATATACGCGATGTTTTTGTGGCGCACATAATTAATATTTCTGTCTACCGGACACACAGTCAGTTTGTTTGCCTGCTGCGCGGCCGACGTAGGCTAAATAAAATGGAGAAAGCAGTAGCGTTGTATTGTATGTCGGTGAATAATTATTTGTTACATATATTGATTACTAGTTACCTATCTATAAAAAATTGCTGACTTGTATGTAACTTCTGCGCGCTTATTTTGTATTGATGCTTTACTAACGGTTGTTTTATGGTAGTTAAAGGATATACCCATAAAAAATTATGACAAAAAAGCCAGTTTTGCGTTTCACAAAGCTTTGATTAACTATTACCAAAAGTTAAGTTTAAATTTCTTCTTCGGTTTTAGAAACAGCAAGACCACTTTACGAAAAAATTTGACGCCCTTTCGCTCATGAATTCAAAAAACATTAGGTAAGGTGGCTTTTGCGTACTGTGGAATCAATTGCTCATGTCGTAGCCACTATAGCAATACATATTTTCTAAAATACAATATGGCAAACACAGACATTTTCGCGCTCGCTCTGCTCGCGCATTTAAACTTTCTACTACTTTCTTTTATAATCAGTGGGCTTGTCCTGACATAATAGTTCTACCACAAAGTTTATTACACTAATATGATACATGCAACAGCAGCACTGCTCAGGCTAGAGGCTAATTTAAATTAGCCTGGGAGTCTCATATTAACAAAATATGTGGGAGGCTAAACTTGGTACGGTACAAGAGGAGGGGTGATATGCACCTATACAAAACGCGAAGCTCTGGTAAGTTAGCCTATATCTCCTGCAATTTAGCCAAATCAACGAAGCTAACACATGTCATGGGACCGTATACAATCGACTGCTAAAAAATGTCACAGAGGCATTGAGCCTAAGTTGTTTTAAATTGCGATTGAAGCGCTGGCTCATCGAGCAGACCTTCTACCACTTCGATGAATTTAGAAGCATTAGGCCATAATTATGAAGTATAATATTTATAATTGACATTAATAACTACTATTATTATTTAAATTCAATTTTTGAATGGACATTATTATTTTTCGAAGGCGAATACTTAAATTTTTTTCACGCTCGTTCCACTCGCGCTTTTATTACATTACCTTCTTTCAGTTTGTAACCAGAGTGCACTTCTACCATTGACTATAGCTACGTCCACGGGCTAGGTATAGCCTACGGGTATAGCTAAATTTTCAGAATAACATTTAGGATATTTTTAACTCTATTGGAGTATGTCCAAGATTTCTCGAACTTAATTTTTAAGTATTTTAGGTTATGAAAATATAGAGCAATCTAATCTAAGAAACAAATTTAATTTTTTTTAAATTTGTTGTAGTTATTTTATAGTTCATTATTTAAATTTGAATATTTCCCGCGGTTGATTACGTCATACTTAGCTAATAACAGTTTAGGTCCGTTTCCTCTAGATGATAAAAAAAGTTAACCGATGTGTCAATGTCAATAATGTCACATTATTTCTTTGACAGCCTCTGTGGTGTGGAGGTTTAGCAGGTCGGCTCATAAGGGTCAATTCAGACAGAGCAGCAAAATGCTCGAGCAGTTTTTAAGTGCTATTGGAATATCAACCTTATGCCATTTAGACAAAGTTGAAAATAGTATGCAACATTAAAATAGGTAAGATTTTAATGTTGCATACTATTTTCAGCACAATCCAATAGCACTTAAAAACTGCTCGAGAATTTTGCTGCTCTGTCTGAGTTGACCCTAACTCGGAGGCAGCGGGGTTGATTCCCGCGACAGGACAAGTATTTGCGCACATGAAAAAAAGCGCAAGTGCTTGTTCTCCGTCTGGGTGTTGTGGAACCATGGTCCTCTTAGTTCCTGGGTCTCTAGATACAGGGAATCCTAATAAGGGTCCAGGATCTATGTATGTGATCGTGGGGCGTTATTTACATCAAATCTTTTTTTCTTTACTTTTTTTATTCATAGGCTCAGGCATTTCTTCCAATTAGCATCGAGTGATTGAAAGTCGTTCAATTAAGGCCTGAAATACGAATATCCGTAACTATATTTTATTTTTGAGTTATAAGTATTGGTCAGTAAGACTATTTCTTGAAATGGTTTTGTAAATATAACAAATCAAAAAATTAACAATCTCCACTGCACCACAAAATAGAGAGGTACTTTTCTATTTTGGCAATAAGTAATTTTATGCGATTTTTTATTTATATCCTAAAAGACAAAAAGCAGTAAAAAAAGCAATGAGCGTGCCAGTTTTACCGGCAGTGTTTCAAACTTGGTGGGCTACGGCGAATACATCGTGCGATAACTTTGTCTGCGCCCGATGCATCGTGCGTGTTACGACGATGTATGTGTTTGTAGCCCACATATGTGGGCGCTCCATGCACCCGATACATCGTGACGACGATGTATGCAGCCACATTAGCGGGCTACGGCGAATGTAGCACACAGGTTGAATTTACAAATTTAATTATGTTTTACCAATTACTTGTTTTATGCTGTTTGTGCGTGCTATGGAGGTTGTGGTCCAAGAAACAGCCCGCTTTAGATCCTCCTGAACTGTCTGGCAGGCTTCCTATTGTAGGACATAGCCATAAGATACTAGGAGATGGTGTCAGTAAGTACCCACTTATTAGTAAGAAGATTAGAGGTTGTTGTACCGAGTAGAAAGATGACGTTTAGCGCTATCGAGTGCGAATTTGGTTCCCGAGCTTAAGAGTGAAGCCAGAAAAAATGTAGCAAAACAAGTAACGTTCAATTCAATTTATTTTACTATTCAATAAACAAATTTTCATTGTGCCTGAAATGCCTTATAAAATTAAAATTAAGTAAATTATAAATAGAGTTAAATAGCTACTAAATTAAAAAAATTATATTATTAGCGACAATGATTTTAAAGGAACTTTGTTTTTCGGCACAACAATGTTTACAAAGTAAATCATCATCGTCATCGTCACCATCAGCCTGAAGACGTCCACTGCTGAACATAAACTTCCCCCAGATAGCGCCACCTTGAGCGGCTGCTCGCCTCCATTCATCTCTCTCTGCATTCATCGGCTCCCCGTGGTGGCACCAGGTCGGCCAGCCTACGCTGCGTTTTGCGGTTCATGGTCGCCACTCGAGAACCTCTCTTCCCCATCGGTTGCCAGTTCTACGAGCGATGTGGCCTGCCCATTTCCATTTCAACTTGCTAACTCTAAGAGCTAATTCGGTCTCTTTAGTTCTCCTCTCAATAGCTCGTTGTGTGACTTTGACCTTACGAATGAGGCTAATGATGATGATGATGATGTCATCCTTGTCAGCTTTCGACAACGGCGACCCTTTCATCTAATTCCTATCATGAGCCCTAATATGGCTCGCCATACCAAATTTGGTTTCAAATGTGCGATCACATGCACTGCAGTAGAGTTGACCAGCACTGTTGTAAGTATAAACGTAGGAGGGCTTGACGCGAGTTTTACGAACAAGGTGCTTTGCATCTAGATCATCAAGTCGCAGAACTTCAAAGGTTTTGACATCCATGTTAACATAAGAGCACCAACTCGCTCTATTTGCAAGACCTTCCTAGCAGTTGAAATCAATGGCGCACGCATGAGGCCAATAGTAAGAGACCATGTCTCAGTTCCACAAGTCATCACTGGCATTACACATCGATTGAAAACCTTCGTTTTCAGACTCTGCGGTATTTTAGACGAAAAGATTGGTCGAAACTTCCCAAACGCTGCCCAGCCGAGTTGGATTCTTCGTGCGACCTCTTTGTCGAAGTTGAACCTACCTAATTGGACACCCAAGTACCAATCAAGGATAGCGCTTAATTCATATAAGGCTGAACTATGTCTAAAGTTGGGTTTCACTAGAGCAAAAAGGATTTCATTAAATTCAATTTTATCTTAAAGTGCAAACAGTTTTTGCGTACCGCTTTTTTAGTAAGTATTGTATTTGTATTAATACAAGTTAAGTATTCCCAAAACCAGATCGTCTAAGTCGTACTACAATTTACATACAAAAACCTTATTTTACTTAACTGATACTACTTTAATGCTGACTTAAGGTATAATTGAATGAACAAGAATATTTGCAGTGTTTCTTAAGTAAACATTGATTTTCTAAAGCTTACAGATAAGCTCGAATAAATCAAATCCTCCTAGTTCTTTATTCAGTCCATATTAAATTAAAGTTAATGACGTTATCACTACGACAAGTACGTTTTTAGATAGATATGTGTTAACGGGATGATTTATACCAATTAAAACAATGTGTAAAATCAGGAAGTTAAAAGATCTGGGGATTTACGTCATAGAGTAAAAAAATATAAAGATCGAAATGCATTAACATCTAACAGTATAAGTTTAAGCACAATAAATGAGGCGGTGAAAAACGCCACTTTGGATGCTTAATCACCACGCACAGCTGGCAGTTTGGTGATCGGCTGATCGCAGAAGAGTTTAATGTACCGAGGAAAGTGCTGCTGCCTGTTCGCTGAACACAACCCTTGGCTGGCTTATACGGCATCCATGGAAAGAGATGGGGTGGTCTTGTTCCCACACCACTGGGACCACACGATATGATTTATAAATATTTATAGTAGGTACTTATAGTATGTCCCGAACACAGACCTGGTTACGGCCTTATTATCTTGACAACCTTTTGACTAACTTTTCTCATATTTGAAATATTTTATACTTTTGCTAATTTGCTTAGAATCGAGAACCCGGTGTTCCTGTCGATGACTTAACGTGAAGTAAAAAAACCTATTTTTCTGACAGATTTGTATAGAAAAAACAGTTGACTCGAGTCGAAAAAATGGTACGGTGACATTTTGCAAGCGTAGCTAATTACTATGTTTGTTTCTTTCCTTCGCCACTGACGTAGCGATACGTGTGAGCAGTACAAATATACTATCGTTTTGATGATCCCTCTTTGCTTTTAGTCTATACTCTAAGTTCGACCTATAACTCTGTTATTAAGAAATAAATGATAATGATAATAATGATAAGGTTCCTGTCGATGACTTAACGTGAAGTAAAAAAACCTATTTTTCGGTTTGTCAATCTCCCCCAGAGAGCAAAAAAAAAACGCTTTGCCTATGTGCGAAGCGCGAAGCGCGAAGCGCGAAGCGTCATTTTTTAAATGCTCTGTTGATCTCTCCTGTCAATTTATAGATATTAAAATAAAAAAATAAGTTTCCGAATTAAACCATGGCATAACTCAAAGGACTACTCAAATCGAGTAATTCACGGATTTCATGCATTTTAATTTGATCTAATGTAAACTGTACCTACCTACGGGAGTTGCACTGCAGGTTTAAATCCGAAAATCAAAATGTGATTAGGTAGGTGTACCTACTTACCTAGGTGTACCTACCTACATATAGGATTCGATTAACATTTTGACCACAGCTAAATAAACAATAAACAAAGTAGGTGCATACTCGCTATTAGTATCCTTTGTTTATCTTATCAGCTCCAAAATATTTTTTGTGGTATTAAACCATCCAGTTCTTTACCAACTGAAGTAATGAAACGATAGGAAAATAATAAAAAAATATGTCAAACATGTCAAAACTAAACGGTTTTAAGTTGTAAGTACTACGTCAATTCTATTTAAATGACTACTTAAGAATAATATTACTATACTAGGAATACATTAACCCTAGTTTCCCTTAACTTTGTTTTAACTAGTCTTCGTGAAGTCAATATTAACTTAAGCTTTACTTCGGAAGGATAAATAAGATTTAACGCCATTTTGTAACATCTAATAGAACTGAATAATAATAATAATCATCAATTTAATCTTATTTAAACAATAAATTTCTTAATTTACATTAAATTTGTGGTATAGCAATAAAAATAAAAATAATTAGACAACAAAATAAGAGAAAACAATTATTTTTTTCAATTACTACTTCCAGTTTTTTTTATTTTCCATAATTTTTTATTATTTTCTTGATAATTTTAAGGGCCCATATGTTTTATAGAAGTATTTCTCCTTTTTACACGAGAAACAATCGTGCGTTTTAAATTTCCACAGCACGCAACGACATGTTACAGCATTTTTTAGTTTAATAATTTACTTAGTTAGTAATTCGATCGCCATTTTATTTGTAGTCTCTAAAACCAAAATATCACCATTATGTTTTCTGTAAAGAATCTTCATAAAATAAATTCGTATTAATAATTTACTTATCCAAAACCTATTTGAATGCTATGAATTATGAATTTGTATTGCTATTTTGGAAGGCTTAACTAGGAATTGTAGATATCTTGAAAACTAAATACAGGTAAAAACTTTCCGATGCTTTTTATCTTAACTATAGCTTAAGTCTATCTTAAAGTAGTTTTAAGTCCCCCTTTCCTTAAAGGGTGTGCCCACTCATACTAAACTCTGTCTCGGAGTATATCTAGAAGATATCTTGAGGAACATAATGGTTTTTTCCAAGACAACGGCTTGAATTTATGAATTTGATTTTAAGATATCTTCAATACTTAGTTTAGATAAGGCGTTGCTACTTGGGCAGTCTGTGCTAGGTGGATATTTGGCGACAGCTTGGAGAGTATCGTTCCCAACAATTACCGGTATAGGTGCAGCATGAGCATTAGACATGATTTTCGTCTTCTCTATATTCACCTTAAGACCAACCTGCTGGGAAACTCTACTGAGGTCATTGATCATGGTGCTAAAGTCTTCGAGCGACTCCACCATTATGACTATTATCGGCGAAACGAAGGTTAGTGATTTACTCGCCATTTATGTTGATGCCACATCTTTTCCACTCCAAGATCTTGAAAACGTCCTCCAGTGCGTTTCTGAACAGTTTCGGAGAAATAACGATACAACACTTCGATATACGAGGGGCGTTCAATGTATTCTCGGTATCGGGGTAATATACTAACGATAAGGGTAATTAAATTATCTCATTAGTTTATGACACTCATTGAGGGTATAAATACAAAATATTATTTGATTGTCTCCATTAGTATTCAAAATATCATTTCGGAAAGGCAACTACGATGACTAATACGACAATGTTGAAAAAAATGGAGCATCGCGCTGTGATACAATTCCTCACAAAACACGGAAAGACTCAAAAAGTAATTCACGAAGAAATTATGGCTGATTACCAAGATTCTGCCCCTTCATTATCTACAATTCAGAAGTGGTTAAGTGAATTTAAACGGGGTAGAGAGAGTATTGAAGACGACCCTCGTGCCGGTGGGCTGGTAAGTGCCGCTATTGAAGAAAACGTAAAAATTGTTGAGAAACTTGTACTCGAAGATGCCCGTGAGAGTGAAAATATTAGCAAAAAGAACCAAGCTATCCGTGGGTACCATTCACACTATCTTTCATGACCATCTGAATTTGTCAAAGGTCAGTGCAAGATGGGTGCCGCGAATGCTCACAGCGCTTCAGAAACAAGTGCGAGTTGATTGTTGCAAGAAGTTTTTGGAGCTCTGTGGTGAAAATCCGCAAAGTATTTATCGGATTGTTACTGGTGATAAAACGTGGGTTCATCACCAGTAACGAAGAAGAAGTTCAAAGTCAGCCCATGCGCCGGAAAGCTCATGGCCACAGTGTTTTGAGATTCCAAGGGAATTTTATTGATTGAGTACACAAAAAAAGGTAAGAATATTACTGGCGAAACTTACGCTAACACCCTGCGCAATTTAAAGGAGGCAATAAAAGAAAAAAGATGGGGAAAATTGACCGCAGGTGTATTGCTTCTGCACGACAACGCGCCTGTTCACAAGGCGCGCATTGCCAATGCTGCTGTGCGGGATTGCAGATTTGAAGAAATCAATCATCCACCCTACAGCCCGGACCTAGCCCCTAGTGATTACTTTCTATTCCCAAATCTCAAAAAAGAACTTCGAGGCAAGCATTTTTCCGCCGATGAAGAGTTAAGGAAGAAAAGTATTTTTGGAGGGAATTGAAAAGATATTTTAGAAAAATAAGTGTGTTCAGATCCTAGGGAACTACATTGAAAAATAAATTTTATTCAGAATTTTCTGCTTATTCCGCTCCGCGGCCTCCTTCTGCGTCATTACCGCCTCACAGAAGGAGACTAAGGCCTGCCACGCTCTCTCGCTGCCAAGTATGGCATTCACCACGCTCGGCAACGAGAGATCTCGGCCCCTAGTTTTCGTACTTATTCCAACCTAGAGGCCGGGGTCGTGATAGGTTACGGTACTCTTGTGCTCTTATGTAAAACAGAGCGCAGTCTATTTAATCAATTTATTATTTTCAGAAATGTATAAATCTTTAAGAGAGATGGGTGAAGAATGTGTACAAAAGGGTGGATTAATCACTTTGAGTTTGGGACCCCGCAAAGTATACGGTAAATAGGTACCTAATATAAGTGATTAGTATGTTTTTACTACTTTTAAATAACCTTGCTGTTCTTGAACTTCTTTGCAAATCTATGTGTCTAAGAGTGGGTTTTTTATCCATAGTTAAGGTAAGCAATGATTCCTAACAAATTTTGACCATTGGTCAGAATTTGTTAGAACTTTTAACCGTTGATTACTTTAACTACGGATCAAAACACCCAGCGTTAATATTTATAACTTCTTTTTAATAGGATCGACAAGTTCCGAGTGACACTGCAACTGTTATGGGCGGCCATGTCGCTTAACATCAGGTGAATGACTAGCTCGTCACGTCATTCAATAGCATAAAAAAAAAAAAAACTGACAGCAATTGGTTCAAAATCTATCAAGTACTTTCTTCGTAATGAATTAACTCCCCGTGTGGTCCCGGTTACGAATAGGACCACCCCATCTCTTCCCGTGGGTGCCGTAGAAGGCGGCTAAGAGAATATCCAGGGAATGGGTCGCAGCGTTCCCCTCGGTCGTGGTGATAATCAATCCTCACCTACTGCGATCACCAAGCCGCCTGCCAAGCGAGGTGATTATGGCAAACCAACCCCCCAGCCCCCAACCCCCTTTTAGTCGGCCCCCAGTCCCCGGCAGCTCTGCTATCCCGTGGCTACGGTAGCGGCCACGGTAACGGCAGGGCAAGGGGTGCGAAGAATCCCCGGCAGACGCCCGGCTACCAACCCCAACGACGACCCCTGGCCCTGGCAACACATAACGTGCGCACACTGAAGGCTGATGAAAGGATGGTCGAGTTAGAGGCGGAGATGGGTAAGTTACGCTGGGATGTAATGGGATTGTCAGAAGTCCAAAGACAGGGACAGGACGCAATAATCCTAAATTCCGGTAACTTATTCTTCTACCGGGAGGGAGACCAACTCTCCCAAGGGGGTGTCGGGTTTCTCGTCCGCAAGTCTCTCGTCAACAACGTGGTCAAAGTCGACAGTGTGTCGGCCAGGGTAGCGTACCTGGTACTCCGAATAACCAAACGGTATTCGTTGAAGGTTATACAGGTATACGCGCCGACGTCGGCACACTCAGACGATGAAGTAGAAGCTATGTATGAGGACATATCCGAAGCCATGCATACCTCCGAAACTTACTTCACCGTTGTGATGGGAGACTTCAATGCGAAGTTGGGCACAAGGAATAGCGATGAGCTGAGAGTGGGGCCATTTGGATACGGGCAGCGGAACCCTCGAGGACAGAGGCTGGCTGACTTCATGTTGAAGGAGGAACTCTTTATGATGAACTCCTTCTACGAGAAGCGGCCATCCAGGAATTGGACGTGGATAAGTCCCGACGGTTCCACTAAAAATGAGATAGACTTCATCATGACGACCAAGAAGCACATATTCGATGTCAGCAAAATCAATAATAAAATATCCAAATACTGTTATGCCTTGTCGATACTGAGCCGTGTGTCATCTAAACATATCGCTATAAACGCTTATTATGGGTATGTTTATCCTCAGTTAAGTTATGGCATAATTTTTTGGGGAAATTCTGTTAACGTACAGTCAACATTCATAATGCAAAAGCGTTGTTTGCGAAGTATTTTTAATCTAGAAAACACAGATTCTCTTCGCAATATATTTAAAGTAAATCGATTACTTACTGTTACAGGAATTTATATTCTAGAAATTTGTACTTTTGTCAAAAATAATACCGAATTTTTCTTCACTACACGATCTAGTCGTACGGGTATTCTTCGCAATAAACATAAATTTAACATATGTATTCCCCAAAGTAATAACAGCATGTTTTGCAAAAGCTCTTTCGCTTGTGCCGTAAGAATTTATAATCATCTAACTCCACATTTAAAGTCTCTCAATGGTAACCAATTTAAAAATGGTCTCAAAGAGTGGTTGTTAGGTAAGGCTCACTACAATGTAAACGAATTCTTTGATAGTGATGGTGATTAGGTAGGTAGAACAATAAAAGACAATGTTTTAAGTACGCAAATTTTACACAGAGATTTTTTATGCTCCCTAGCATTATTCATGTTGTAAATAAATACTTGGTTTTATACCCATTTAGTTACTATAAATACTAATTGGTATTGGTCCACTTCTATTGTACGTCCGGAATGGATAATACTGATAGTGACAATTTTTATAGTTTAAGACCTTTGCATGTACACAGTTTTTATACAATAAAGTTTATTCTATTCTATTCTATTCTATTCTATTCTATTCTTTGTGATCAGCAAGGTGAAAACCGGTAGCGATCACCGTATTGTTAGAGGCACATTGAATATCAATGTTAAGCTCGAAAGGTCACGTCTGGTGAAGTCTACGCTTCGTCCAAATCCTGTCCAAATCCAAAACTCCGAAGGCTTTCAGCTGGAACTCCAAAATCACTTCCAGTGCCTAGCCGACTGTAACACAGTGGACGAGCTAAACGACGGGTTAGTGGGAACTGTCCCAGCTGTTGGATCGAAATTCTTTAAGACCCAACGCCGAAAGAAGACTCAAAAGCTCTCAGAAAAAACTCTTGAGCTAATGGCCGACCGGAGCGAAATGAAGCTGCAGTCTTCAGTTGATATGTCAGCCTACGGTGAACTCAATAGACGAATCTGGAGTTCCTTGCGACACGACTTGCGTGCTCTTATTACTTCACGTATTGAGGCCGCAATTGAGCGGAACCAAGGCTCTAAAGTGTTCGCAAGGGATTCGTCTATTGGGCAACACCAAATGACAAAACTGAAGACCGAAAATGGTAGCGTCATTTCATCCAAGCCTGAGATTCTGAGAGAGATCGAGAACTTCTATGGACAGTTATACACCTCGACACGTAAGCCCGCTACTAACACAGCTCAGGACATCAGAGCCAAGTTAGTCCGACACTATACCGAAGATATCCCGGACGTCAGCCTGTACGAGATTAGAATGGCCCTCAAACAGCTTAAAAACAACAAGGCACCAGGTGAAGATGGAATTACGACCGAACTTCTGAGAGCGGGTGGTAGACCGGTACTTTTAGTCCTCCAGAAGTTTTTTAATTCTGTCATCCTTGAAGGTACAACGCCAGAGGCATAGCACAAGAGCGTGGTGGTGCTCTTCTTCAAAAAAGGCGATAACACTTTATTGAAGAACTATAGGCCCATCTCGCTCTTGAGTCATGTGTATAAGCAGTTTTCGAGAGTCATTACGAATCGTCTCGCACGCAGGTTTGATGAATTCCAGCCTCCCGAACAAGCTGGTTTCCAAAAAGGCTTTAGCACCATAGACCACATCCATACGCTGCGCCAGATTATACAGAAGACCGAAGAGTATAATCGGCCGTTATGCCTAGCGTTTGTGGACTATGAGAAAGCCTTCGATTCAATCGAGACTTGGGCGGTGCTGCAGTCCTTGCAGCGATGCCAAATTGACTATAGGTATATCGAAGTTTTGAAGTGTTTGTACAGTAAGGCCACTATGTCAGTCCGACTACAGGACCAGAGTACGGAACAAATTCCATTGCAAAGAGGCGTGAGACAGGGAGACGTTATTTCTCCGAAACTGTTCACAAACGCATTGGAGGATATTTTCAAGCACTTGGAGTAGAAAAGATCTGGCATCAACATAAATGGCGAGTACATCACTAACCTTCGTTTTGCCGATGATATAGTCATAATGGCAGAATCGCTCGAGGACCTTAGCACCATGCTCAACGACCTCAGTAGAGTCTCCCAGCAGGTTGGTCTTAAGATGAATATGGACAAGACAAAGATCATGTCTAATGCTCATGTTCCACCTATACCGGTAATTGTTGGGAACGATACTCTCGAAGTTGTCGACAAGTATGTCTACCTAGGACAGACTGTCCAATTAGGTAGGTCCAACTTTGACAAAGAGGTGGCGCGAAGAATCCAACTCGGCTGGGCAGTGTTCGGGAAGCTTCGTCCTATCTTTTCGTCCAAAATACCGCAGAGCCTGAAAACGAAAGTTTTCAATCAGTGTGTGTTGCCAGTGATGACTTATGGAACTGAGACATGGTCTCTTACTGTTGGCCTCATTGGTAAGCTCAAAGTCGCGCAGCGAGCTATGGAGCGAGCTATGCTCGGTGTTTCCCTGCGAGATAAGCTCCGGAACGAGGAGATCCGCAGGAGAACTAAAGTGACCGATATAGCTCTTAGAGTTAGTAAGTTGATGTGGCAATGGGCAGGCCACATCGCTCGTAGAACTGACAACCGATAGGGAAGAAAGGTTCTCGAGTGGCGACCATGAACCGGAAGACGCAGCGTAGGCCGGCCCCCCACTCGGTGGACCGACGACCTGGTGAAAGCCGCGGGGAGCCGATGGATGCAGGAGGCGAGCAGCCGCTCAAGGTGGCGTACTCTGGGGGAGGCCTATGTTCAGCAGTGGATGTCTTCAGGCTGTCAATGATGATGATGAATGAATTAACTCACAGGCAGAAAAATAAGCTGTGTAACTTAATATTTACTATTTATTACAATAACACAACTAATAATTTATTTATAATAGAGGCAAGGCGCATCGGCCATCGCAGCAGTGGCACCGTAGCGGGCGCTTCGCTGTAACTTTCCATGGCATGGTGCTGGTCAAAATACATCCAATAGTTTTACGTCATTAATTTTTACACAGGCAGACAAACATACAAAAATGGTTACTTTGGATTTATTACGAGTACAGATATTAATGAACCTTATTTTCAATGTTGTAGGTGTTGCAGACCCAGGAGATTGTTTATTGATATCGGACAAGTATCTACAAAAGCCTAGTATTTATAATTTTATAAAACCATACTTTGGTGATGGTTTAGCTACTGCAGATGGTAATTTAATGTTTAACTATTAAATAAATCGCAAAGCTATACTAATTAAAGACAAAATTTTGCCTATGTGGCTAATTAATTAGCAACTAACCTAATATTGGGAGGAATAGAGAAGAGTCTAATTAAGATTTATAATTTTATGGCAGTAGCACCTATATACTTAGCGTAATAAACAGTAGGTTATGTGTAAAGAAAAAATATGAATCATGAATATGATTTGAACCCGCGACCTTTTCACCCCTAGAGCCAGGACAAAGCTACCGTGACAAGAGATCTCAATCTCTCGTCGGTACTGTATAATCTGGCGCAGCGTATGGATGTGGTCTATGGTGCTAAAGCCTTTTCGGAAACCGGCTTGTTCGGGAGGCTGGAATTCATCAAACCTGCGTGCGAGACAATTCGTAATGACTCTCGAAAAAAGCTTATACACATGACTCAAGAGCTAGATGGGTCTATAGTTCTTCAATAAGGTGTTATCGTCTTTTTTGAAGAAGAGCACCACCACGCTCTTGTGCCATGCCTCTGGCGTTGTATCTTCAAGAATGACAGAATTAAATAGCTTCTGGAGGACTAAAAGTACCGGTCTACCACCCGCTCTCAGAAGTTTGGTCGTAATTCCATCTTCACCTGGCGCCTTGTTGTTTTTAAGCTGTTTGAGGGCCATTCTAATCTCGTACAGGTCTCTCTTTTTTTACTAGTTAATACGAAACATGTCATGTTCTACTGTAATTAATTGCTCTGGAAATAAACTTATTCTTATTCTTATTTCACGTTTTTAAATTAGGTGGTCGTGAATGGTCAATAATCTGGAAATTTTTAAACTTGCAGTGGCAACATGGAAAAGAAATCGGAAACTGTTGAACCCTGCGTTCAACCAACATGTCCTGGACGGTTTTATTACAGTATTCAACACGCAAGCTCAGAGATTGGTTGATCAATTCGCTGTCGAAATAGGGAAACCGTTCGACCAACACCGTGTGTTGCTGATGAACAGTTTGGAAACAATATGTAGTGAGTACAACAATTTCAACACGATGAGAACTCGTGTGCGTTTGAAGGTGATCAATTTATTTTTTTTAGATCTAGGGGGAGAGACCTGTGTTCAGAAGGCTCCCGCTGATCATGATATAGCTTAATTTACTTGCCTAAAACATTTTGTTCACCTCTCTTTCTCAGCTACTAATTAAGTAATCTTTCCTCAAGCTCACGTGTACATCTTGGTGTAAAGTATTATGAACTGTAAGTAAACATGGGATACTATAAATATAAAAACGTACATCAAATTATGTTACACCAAGTCTAAAATAACAAAATAAAGTGAGCAATAAAAAGTTATAATTAGAAAACTATAATTCAAAATGATTATTTAAGCAACTTCACTTGGAGTGGACTCAAGTAAATACAGCCATCTTCAGAAACAGTACTTGCCGTATGTAACAAAACTTCTAGAGCTGGTTAATGAGAGATTTCAGAAGTTCTGGCTTTACCCTGACTTTATATTTAACATGACGCAACAAAAGAAGGCAGGATACGAAGTCCTGAAGCATGTGCTGACTTTATCAAAATCGGTACAGTAACTCTTTTTGTTTTGGGAAAAGTTTCTGTTTACGTAAATGATTAAGTATTAATATATATTTTTATCAATAATATACTATAATTTTTTAGATTATTGTAGACAAGAAAGCTGAGAAGAAAAAAACAAAACACCTTAAAGCTGGTAATTAAAATATTATTTTATATAATTTACATGATATATAAATGAACACAAATTTTGAATTGATAAAGATGACACTAAAACCTTAACAGTTTCAGGGAAATTCAAGGCCTTCATAGACCTCTTACTGGATCTTGCTGATGATAATGGTTGCTTCTCTGACGAACAAATCAGAGCAGAGATTGACACCATCATAGGTGCCGGCCACGACACTACCGCAACTCTCCTGACTTTTGTGCTATCCATATTGGGGTCTCGTACTGATGTACAAGAGAAAGCATATAATGAGTAAATAATTTTGTAATAATAAGTGTAGTCGAAATTTAAATCATTTGGTTTCAATAGATTGCATTAAAAATATTATGGTTGTATTACAGGATACTTCATATTCTAGGAACCGAAAAGAGAAACATTGGACAAGTAGATTTGTCTAAACTCGTGTATATTGATGCAGTTTTAAAAGAAACTCTACGATTATACCCAATTGTTCCAATTATAGGAAGACGTATCGACAAAGATATCAAGATTAGTAAGTGAACTAATTAATTATCATCGATCCCTCATCATCCTCTTTACCCATTTGTTATTGAGGTTGCCTCCCAATCTAACCTGTAGCGGCGAGCTACCAGAACCACTAACAGGGATGGTAAGATCAGGCGTCTGACGGAGTAACGATTGCCATAGGTGTTCTTATGACAACCAAGACCGACGGCCTAACGCGCTCACCAAGGCACGGACCGATGGCATCGCAAACTGCACATAACTTATTAGATAAGTCATTGGTACAGGGCCGGGGATCGAACCTGTTGCCGTAAGATTGCGAAGCGCACATGCTACCGCTCAGCCACCATCGCTGCCCAATTTTCATTGATCCCCATTTCAAAAAAAATCCGGTAAATAATGATATTAAGTCAAAAACTGCAAATGCCACGACATAAAAATAGTAAGTTTCATACATGAAGTTTTTAGGGTCCTTATTGTCAGATTATTTGCATCATATTATTTTAGATGAAAGAAAGGTTGTTATTGATTCATCATCAACACCCTGAAGACGTCCAGTGCCGAACATAGGCCTCCCCCACAGAGCGCCAATTTGAGCGGCTGCTTGCCTCCTGCATCAATCACCTCTCCATGTTTAAGACCAGATTGTCAGTCCACTTGGTGGAGGGCCGGCCTACGTTGCATCTTCCGGTTCATGGTCGCCACCCGAGAACCTTTCTTCTCCATCGGTTGGTAGTTCCACGAGCGATGTGGCCTGCCCATTGTCATTTCCACTAGCTTATTCTAACAGCTTTATCAGTCACCTTAGGATCTCCTCATTTCAAATCTTATCTCGCACAAAAACACCGAGCATAGTGCTCTCTCCTTGGGTGGCTACAACAATACGGATTCATAGAATTGACCTATGTAAATAGGGCGAATTCTGTGCACGTAACATTTTTTTTTAAATTGCTATTCAATTGATCCCATCCCAAATGTCAATCTATCAAAGTCCCATCGGATACCACGTAGGTACTTATCGACATAAGTGCTGACTGAATTTGTTATGAAAAGCAATAGGCACTGACCTCTATAATACAAGTACGCTGGACTTCATACTCTCGGATGTTATGAGAAGCCATTTGATTTTCGCCATTTTGGCGCTGATAGCAGTGTGAGGGTCCATGGAACTAATATTAGGGATGAGACATAACTTTCGATGAAAATACGATATCGATATCACTACAGATTCAGGCAGTTATTTAATTCCATATGCATATACGGGTACTGAGACAAAAAAACATACTATACATACCCAGTAAAATAAATAAGCGTTTTTTTAATATATTTGCGTTTATGAAATCTACTTAATTATTGTTAACTAGCTGCACTCCGCGTTAGTCCAGCATAATATGTGTCTATGTGCCTATGTGTCTAGGGTTTTAGATATTCTCAATTTCCGAATTCCATCATAATCAGTCCAGCCGTTTAAGCGTGAAGAAGTACGTGATGTGCACACAACTTCTTTAAAATATTAGATTGATAGTCCGATTTCATAAAGCCAGTTTTCCTTGTTCCTGTTGATTCAGTACTAGTAGGGGTAGGGTACTGGGTAATAAAATAAAAAACGCAGATAATAACATAACATTTATATTTTACACTAGCTTCTGCCCGCGGCTTCGCCCGTGTGGCCAATAGGAAATGAATGGCATATTTTTCTGCAGAAACAAACATTATAAATGCTCTCACTCTCTCTCGATATATTATACAAACTGACAATATCCCAAATAATGCAATAATATGAAATTTTCCGTAAAAAACCTCTGGGATGAGAGTAGTATGGTTTTTACAGAACTCAAAGCGTGTGTGAATAGATCTAAATATGGAGGTCCCACAGGTCACTTTCGCTACACAGTCACCGCTTGCAACCCAGCGAACAAAGCAACATCGAAAAAAAATCGTTAATTTCTACCACAGGTCACCTTCGCTACACAGTTGCGGGCCGCTTGCGACCCAGCGAACACAGGGACCTCGAAATGAAAACGCCAACTTCTACCACATGTCACTTTCACTACACAGTCGCGGGCCGCTTGCGGCCCAGTGAACACAGCAATCCGTTTTCATATATTTCACCCATAATAGCTGCTTAGTAAGAGTGTCAGTGGGAAACCTAAAAGCACAAAGTAAAACTTAATAAAATATACAAAACAACATTATTAGTACTAGCGAGTTAAATATTTAGTTTATATTAATGAAAAAAAAATCTGGAGCCAGATATTCATCGTAGATTATTCTGTACCTACGTACATTATTGAGCATTGCCGAAATTCTGCTAGTTACTCACTATCGAAGAACATTATCGACACATTATCGATATGAAACATTCACAACCTATGTACCTATTTCAATAGTATGAATTCATTGAATAACTAAATCCCACTTACATTTAAATGTGATGAAACTAAATAACCTAAGTATAAAATAGTATTAAAAACCTTCAGACATACAATAAACATAATAATGTAGCATTTTTTTATCGTGGGGTTCACTTACTTGTCGAAAGTTATTCCGCTGCCTTTTCGGTAGCGATTTGTACAAAATACGCATAACTTCATCACATGCATGTACCGTAATCAAATACCAAACACAAAAAGTAGCCTTTTATCATCTTATTTTACAATTTTTCATCAGAGACGCAGCAAACTTACCAACATCCACTATGAAAAATGTCAATTTTAGTACCCGAGACCCTCAAGAGGGGCGCTTTGAATCAGCACAAAAAAGAACTGTCATTTCCTAGAGAATATTTAGTCCAGCGTACTTGTATTATAGAGGTCAGTGGCAATAGGCAAATAATAGTTATTATCACCTCACTAGCTTGGAACTGTTCTCTTTGTCATTCGAAATCTGGCTGCAAAAACGCATTTTAATCGCTAGCGTGGAAAGTGTTTTTAAAATTTGAATCTTTCTATTCAATAATTTTCTCGTCAAGAATTGAGGATTTAACCACAGATCTGCCCAAATTTAACCTTCTTGATAATGCCGTTTCACTGAAAATTCATAAATACCACATACTACCTACTAATACTTTTTCTTTTTCTCGATCGCCAATCTCATTTTTAGAATAATCGCACTGTTCAGCAGCAAAGAGTATATAACCAATACGCTATCCAGCACGGCGACTGCATGAAAAATGGATGAAAAACGCTTTTTCTTTAACTTTCAATAAATGACGTGACCTGCTGAAGCTGTTTCTCTTGCATTTTCCTCGCTGTAGTGAGGTGAAAAGTTGTGTGTTGCACTCGGCAGCATAGTTTTTCTGCGTTTCGTACCTTTGAAACCTTCGCTACGCTCAGGATTCTTCATTTGAACCCCTCGCTACGCTCGTGGTTCAATCCTAGAATCCTTCGCTTGCTCAGGTTTCAATTCAAGTATTTGCGCTAAAAACCAACATTGCAGCCTTGTATAACAAATAACTATTGTTATACAAGGCTGCAAAAATTGGTTTTTGGCGCGAGTATTTGTATTATAACCTGAGCAAGCGAAGAAGCCCAGGATTGAACAACGAGCGTAATGAGTGGTCTAAATATTTAATCCTGAGCGTAGCGAAGGTTTCAAAGATACGAGACGCAGAATAACTTTGCTGCCGAGCGAAACACACAACTTTTCACCTCACTACAGCGAGGAAAATGCAAGAAAAACAGCTTAAATATTATATTAATTTAGTTATGGGTGGCCGTAACACAATAACATCAGGTGACTGATTAGCTCATCACATCATTCGTTAAAACATTTAAAAAAAGTGTTTTTATGGTTGGTAATAGTATATTACATACAGTCGTCGTGCTGGATGTACTGGTTATAATATAAATATAATTCTCTTTGGTGCTGGACAGGGTGATTGTAGAAGAAGTACACATACCTGTAGATTAGTGTTATGACTGTTAGAAAAAGATGATATGACACGCTATGGTACAAGAACGAAATGTATTTTTTTGTCTCTACCCACGTGCTGACATTCTTGCTGTCAGGTATATTAGGTATGTGCTATTAACGCATTTTCAGTGGAGTGGCTTTACAGAAAATTATTAAGTAGAAAGGCTCAAATTTAAAAACTCTTTCCACGCAGGCGGGTAAAACGCGCTTTTGCACGCAGATTTTCAATAACAAAGAGAATGTTTCCGAGCTAGTGAGGTGAAAAGTTCCTCCCTTCCCGTGTGAACACTTCCCGTGTGGTCCCGGTTACGAATAGGACCACCCCATCTCTTCCCGTGGGTGCCGTAGAAGGCGGCTAAGGGAATATCCAGGGAATGGGTCGCAGCGTTCCCCTCGGTCTTGGTGGCAATCAATCTTCACCTACTGCGATCACCAAGCCGCCTGCCAAGCGTGGTGATTATGGCAAACCCCCCCCCCTAATGACAAGCACAAATAAAAACGGCCCCCAGTCCCCGGCAGCTCTGCTATCCCGTGGCTACGGTAGCGGCCACGGTAACGGCAGGGCAAGGGGTGCGAAGAATCCCCGGCAGACGCCCGGCTACCAACCCCAACGACGACCCCTGGCCCTGGCAACACATAACGTGCGCACACTGAAGGCTGACGAAAGGATGGTCGAGCTAGAGGCGGAGATGGGTAAGTTACGCTGGGATGTAATGGGATTGTCAGAAGTCCGAAGACAGGGACAGGACACGATAATCCTAAATTCCGGTAACTTATTCTTCTACCGGGAGGGAGACCAACTCTCCCAAGGGGGTGTCGGGTTTCTCGTCCGCAAGTCTCTCGTCAACAACGTGGTCAAAGTCGACAGTGTGTCGGCCAGGGTAGCGTACCTGGTACTCCGAATAACCAAACGGTATTCGTTGAAGGTTATACAGGTATACGCGCCGACATCGGCACACTCAGACGATGAAGTAGAAGCTATGTATGAGGACATATCCGAAGCCATGCATACTTCCGAAACATACTTCACCGTTGTGATGAGAGACTTCAATGCGAAGTTGGGCACAAGGAATAGCGATGAGCTGAGAGTGGGGCCATTTGGATACGGGCAGCGGAACCCTCGAGGACAGAGGCTGGCTGACTTCATGGAGAAGGAGGGACTCTTTATGATGAACTCCTTCTACGAGAAGCGGCCATCCAGGAAGTGGACGTGGATAAGTCCCGACGGTTCCACTAAAAATGAGATAGACTTCATCATGACGACCAAGAAGCACATATTCGATGATGTCTCTGTGATCAGCAAGGTGAAAACCGGTAGCGATCACCGTATTGTTAGAGGCACATTGAATACCAATGTTAAGCTCGAAAGGTCACGTCTGGTGAAGTCTACGCTCCGTCCAAATCCTGTCCAAATCCAAAACCCCGAAGGCTTTCAGCTGGAACTCCAAAATCGCTTCCAGTGCCTAGCCGACTGTAACACAGTGGACGAGCTAAACGACGGGTTGGTGGAAACTGTCCAAGCTGTTGGATCGAAATTCTTTAAGACCCAACGCCGAAAGAAGACTCAAAAGCTCTCAGAAAAAACTCTTGAGCTAATGGCCGACCGGAGCGAAATGAAGCTGCAGTCTTCAGTTGATATGTCAGCCTACGGTGAACTCAATAGACGAATCTGGAGTTCCTTGCGACACGACTTGCGTGCTCTTAGTACTTCACGTATTGAGGCCGCAATTGAGCGGAACCAAGGCTCTAAAGTGTTCGCAAAGGATTCGTCTATTGGGCAACACCAAATGACAAAACTGAAGACCGAAAATGGTAGCGTCATTTCATCCAAGCCTGAGATTCTGAGAGAGATCGAGAACTTCTATGGACAGTTATACACCTCGACACGTAAGCCCGCTACTAACACAGCTCAGGACATCAGAGCCAAGTTAGTCCGACACTATACCGAAGATATCCCGGACGTCAGCCTGTACGAGATTAGAATGGCCCTCAAACAGCTTAAAAACAACAAGGCACCAGGTGAAGATGGAATTACGACCGAACTTCTGAGAGCGGGTGGTAGACCGGTACTTTTAGTCCTCCAGAAGTTATTTAATTCTGTCATCCTTGAAGGTATAACGCCAGAGGCATGGCACAAGAGCGTGGTGGTGCTCTTCTTCAAAAAAGGCGATAACACCTTATTGAAGAACTATAGGCCCATCTCGCTCTTGAGTCATGTGTATAAGCTGTTTTCGAGAGTCATTACGAATCGTCTCGCACGCAGGTTTGATGAATTCCAGCCTCCCGAACAAGCCGGTTTCCGAAAAGGCTTTAGCACCATAGACCACATCCATACGCTGCGCCAGATTATACAGAAGACCGAAGAGTATAATCGGCCGTTATGCCTAGCGTTTGTGGACTATGAGAAAGCCTTCGATTCAATCGAGACTTGGGCGGTGCTGCAGTCCTTGCAGCGATGCCAAATTGACTATAGGTATATCGAAGTTTTGAAGTGTTTGTACAGTAAGGCCACTATGTCAGTCCGACTACAGGACCAGAGTACGGAACAAATTCCATTGCAAAGAGGCGTGAGACAGGGAGACGTTATTTCTCCGAAACTGTTCACAAACGCATTGGAGGATGTTTTCAAGCTCTTGGAGTGGAAAAGATCTGGCATCAACATAAATGGCGAGTACATCACTAACCTTCGTTTTGCCGATGATATAGTCATAATGGCGGAATCGCTCGAGGACCTTAGCACCATGCTCAACGACCTCAGTAGAGTCTCCCAGCAGGTTGGTCTTAAGATGAATATGGACAAGACAAAGATCATGTCTAATGCTCATGTTCCACCTATACCGGTAATTGTTGGGAACGATACTCTCGAAGTTGTCGACAAGTATGTCTACCTAGGACAGATTGTCCAATTAGGTAGGTCCAACTTCGACAAAGAGGTGGCGCGAAGAATCCAACTCGGCTGGGCAGCGTTCGGGAAGTTTCATCCTATCGTTTCGTCCAAAATACCGCAGAGCCTGAAAACGAAAGTTTTCAATCAGTGTGTGTTGCCAGTGATGACTTATGGAACTGAGACATGGTCTCTTACTGTTGGCCTCATTAGTAAGCTCAAAGTCGCGCAGCGAGCTATGGAGCGAGCTATGCTCGGTGTCTCCCTGCGAGATAAGCTCCGGAACGAGGAGATCCGCAGGAGAACTAAAGTGACCGATATAGCTCTTAGAGTTAGTAAGTTGAAGTGGCAATGGGCAGGCCACATCGCTCGTAGAACTGACAACCGATGGGGAAGAAAGGTTCTCGAGTGGCGACCACGAACCGGAAGACGCAGCGTAGGCCGGCCCCCCACTCGGTGGACCGACGACCTGGTGAAAGCCGCGGGGAGCCGATGGATGCAGGAGGCGAGCAGCCGCTCAAGGTGGCGTGCTCTGGGGGAGGCCTATGTTCAGCAGTGGACGTCTTCAGGCTGTTAATGATGATGATGAAATGAGGTGAAAAGTAGTTTTTCTCAAATATGCTTGGAAATTTGAGCATTATTTTGACAACCTTCTTCGAGATAAATCAAAATTGCTGTACCTACTGGCGAGCAGCGGCCGGCAAAAGTTGTATGAAAATCTATATGAATTTTGGCGGGAACGTGAAAAAGTTCACGTCGTTGCATTGTATTATTTCACAAAACTTATGCTTTTTCTAGTGTTAATGTTTAAAATTAGTGGCATTTCACGCATTAAGTGCTGAATTACGAGTATAAATGTGGGCAAGTGCTATAATGTAGTGAAACGTGGTTTTTCGTGTTGCTTCCAAAATTCCATAGAAGCCTCTAGTAAAAATGCCACTACTTTACTAGGGCGTGACTTAGACTGGATTATGACTACCTGACTTAGACTGGACTATGACTACCCTGACTGACTGTGACTAAGACTTGACTTTACATGAAATATTTCATAATACGATGAAAAATTACAATACTTGACACTGGCTAAATACACTATGTGTGGAGTCAAACTATAAGAAAAAAAAAATCTATATCTGTTCTAGTTTAGCGGCCAAACAAATTACGTACAAAACACATATCTGTCGTGTAATTAAAAAATGGAACGATCTTTTACACCGAAACTTGGCAACCAAGGAGGTAACTTATCAAAGGTTTTATTTAAATATCGAACTGGCTTGCAAATACAAAGCTGTTTATTGAAAAAAAAAAAACAGTTTATCGTGGGAAAAATTATTTTCAAATAAAAAGTTCTGCCTAGGTACTACATACTTAGTTTTAATTTCTACGCATTATTTGAGAAAAGTACTCTACAAGCCTTGGCCACAACTAGGCATTGATGGACTTACGTACGTGTGCCTCGGCTTCGCGTCAGCCCACATTTACACGTTCGTCCATCAATAATGGTAATGGTGCTACAATTCTGTTTAAATAAATAATTTTTTTTTTTTTTATTTTTTTTTTATTAATCACAAATTACAATACGCAAAAATATTTCGCACCAAAAAACCACAGTAGGTTTGACGTGGTGCTCACACTCATTACACCCGCTATGAATAATAAAGTAATATAAGTTATCATACTACTTAAATAAGTCATACTTCGCATTTTAATATTACAAATGTGAGAATGTACGTACGATTTGAGAGCTGTCAATCATAACAAAAACCTAAACATACCTAAACCGAGTGCGAAGTCGCGTACGAAGCGAATGCGAGGCTCCGCTCGGACGCTCCCTCTAACCGGTTCCTGGGGGCGTACCGTGAGCTCTTAGCGCGATTCAAAATTGAGCCTATATTGGATCGCTTTGTTTTTTTGTATGGAGATTTTGACAAGCGATCCAGTGTAGGCTCAGTTTTGAATCGCGCTAAGAGCTCACAGTACGCCCCCTGGGCAAGCGGCCTGGCGCGTAAACGTAAAAAAAATCAATGCCTGCGTTGCTGGCTGCTGTGGTAATGTACTATATTTACCTTGCTTTTCATAACTTTCAATTTATTTTATGGTTTTCTAAAGAATATAGTACCAGGAGACTAGAATACAGAGAAAGTTAGAGTTAGGAAAAATGTCACCTATACTATACTAGGATCCAAGCTCTACGTAGCTGTTATTGTTTTACGTACTGTTATTTTTATGTATCATGTACTTACCACTTATGTTTTAGAGCACTACACGCTTGCTGCCAATTCCGATTGTTTTTATTTTATTGATGGTCTCCACCGTCACAATATCTGGGGACCTGATGCGGATCAGTTCCGCCCAGAGAGATGGTTCGATAAGGAAACACTACCGGATCCTAAATACTACGGTGGATTTGGAATAGGAAGGCGATCTTGTATTGGTATGATGTTTAAACATATACTTCATTTATGGGAGGGAGAGAGAGAGAGAGAGAGAGAGAGAGAGAGAGAGAGAGAGAGAGAGAGAGAGAGAGAGAAATTAAGGGGTTTCCTACTTGATACCGAAAGTTGTTTTAGCGAAGCCCACTTCCGCACGGCCATATCGTCGAAAGCCCACATCCTCGAAAGGACATATCCTCGAAACGCCATATTCTCGAAATGCCATATCCTCGAAAAGCCATATTATCATCAGGGTATAATCAGGGTACGCAGTGTCGCCACTCACCTACGGCTCGCCACCACAGAACCACCACTTTTATCCTTACCTCGCCACTGTCGTGTTCATTAGTTGATTCCTTTTTTTAAAAATTAAGACGTGTTTTTGACTTTGGTAGACTGTTCAAAAATACTGTTTTGGTTGGCAAACTGTCAGATTGGTTGATAGGTTGGTACCATCAGCCAATCATGGATGGTTCCGCCTCAAGAATATTGAGTTTGGTGGGAGACGGGGGGAGGGTTCAGGCGTTACGAAAATGTCGCCAAAGCAGTTAACTCTGGTTGAGCGGCAGTTAGCGTCAAAACATCACACTTGCTAGTGTAGGAAGTGGTATAAGAAACAAGAAATATACAAAATAGAAGAGCTTCTATGTGTTTCACTTCACCACTAAGCCGCCCTGCATTTTTTGACTAATTCCTATTGCTCAAACTATAATCAATATTAAATGTGATCACTTATACCTACGTATAATAGAATAGAAAAACATAATTTTTACTAGGTAATTCTTTAGAAATAAGGTACAAAAGATGTGTGGCAATTTACTTATTTGTAAACTACAAATGAAAAACCAATATCCATAAAAAGGGTTTACACACTTCATTTCATTCATACTGAGGAGTTTTACAGGGCCTCTTCAAAGCACATCACCTGAATGACTGAATACTACTTTAAAAATTTGTTATAGGTCATACGGGGTCTTAAATCTATAAATAAATGCACAGCCTAAACCCCTGGCCCTAGCGACTTAAAATGTGGAAGGTATATTCTATGTGAAGTGTAAGGATCTATTAGCAATGGGGTTTTTTGAAAATCCACCACTAAATGGATGAAATGTGGGATTCTCGTTTGTATGAAACATTTTATTCTGTGGGTCGATTGGTTTGAATATTGTGTGTGTATTTTTTAGTTAAAATAAAGTTAGGCATATTTCACGGTTTTTCGAAAATCACCTCCCATCATGGTCAAATAAGGTCTCAAAGATTTTTCTATCGAAATCTATAAATCAACGCACATCATAAACTGCTGGTCTCAGAGACTTCAAATTTTGAAAGTGTATTCATTGTGTAACAGAACCCTCTCTTAACCTAATTAAATAATAAATTAATAATAAATATTCCTCAAATCTCAGAGTTATTCTAAATTAATCATATGACGCTAAATGGGTATCAAAGCTTGTTGAATTTTTTGGACTACCTATTTTAACTGTTTATGGCCTTGTGAATCGTCTCCTATAAATGGTAGAACCGTACGTTGTGATAATGCAGTAATCCAAATCCTTTTAAAGTAATGAGACAATACCTAACTAACATCTAACCTATTCAATAATATTAAATTAATTTAATATATTCATCGTCCTACAAATAATTGCAATTTAATCCCCTGATAAACACTATTCCTATACTCTGAGTAACCGAACTGAAATTTCCACATAAAATCATATTATGCACCAATCAATATATTTCCTACTATATTTTCGAAAGGTTTCAATTGTAGGAATGAATAATCTTTTCCTGCAAAAAATTGAACATTATAATTCCTAGTCATAAACAAAACTGAAAGTAAATTAAAGCTTCATGACGAACGTATGTTGAAATTAACAAGATAGGAAAGTGAAACATAGATAAAACGTAAGTAAGTATATTGCTAACTGAGTTTGAGTTGGTTATATAGCAAAGTCATAGTAAACTCTATTTGTTTATCATAACTCTGGCATAGGAGCCCCGCCACCGCTCCAATGCTGTGGGTCTCGACTACCTGGCTGGTTAACCCTCCACTATTTAGTGCTTGAAATTTCCCACACGGAGGTACCGTGTGTGAAATTCCCCCACACTAAGAGACATTTGATTTTACTAAATTTTGTTCTATTTATCCCAAGTCAGTACGTCAGGTACCCCATCTACCTATTCTTATCTACTTATCTAGTTTGGACTCCAAAAGGTGCAAGGGACAAGAGGACATTATTTTTTTCCAAATCCTAACAAAATAGACATCACCTTAGTTAATTGTGAGTCTATCTAATACGTACTACATTCGGTATAAGACAGACTCTAAAAATAGCTCAACTTTCAAATCTCCTAGTTTTCGTCTAAAGATTATCAATATTATCGTAGATTCTATATCAACAGCATGCAGTGGACTAAACAGTAGTATTAATTTTAACTGTAAATATTTATTTGAATTCAATGATCTGTTAGTGATATTCAGGTTGTCTCTATTTTCCAGAACTTGTATTGAAAAGTAATCTAAAACCCGTTTATATAATTTAGGTATTATATTTCATAAATATGAAATATTATAATAATATGTTTTTTTGCCAGTAATATAATAGATTATTAATGCTGTTTTCTAACAACAAGATATTCTCATTCGAATCTTTAAATTAGCTACCCCTATCCGTTTGGTAAGGAGATCACTAACAGGTACTGCTGTGCTTGACCCAAGACACGAAGGACAATTTCTTATCACTAGTACTTTAAATGTTTCTTATAGAATAAATAGTAAAATTCTTATTGAAAATTCAATAAAAAAAACCCAACTCTGAATTCCACTAAATTGATCTATAAACAAACACGATCAACCCTAAATTATGAATAAATTCCCGGTAGTTACTTAACTATTGTACAAGCATTACCTATTTCGCAACTAGAAAACAAAACGTTCGTTTCCTTGTAGGAATATGATCCCTCCAACTCTGCTAAGTAAAATTCCGCCTAGAATCCGCTAAGAAAATACCTATCTTTTTATGCATATTGTAATAACCGTGTAGGAATAGAACCTTTCTCATATCCTCCGTAGAACATCGCAAAACCAGCTAAAGAAATACCTTCCTATACCACAGAATAGATATATAGTACAACGTACTTTTACCACAAAATAGATTTACAGAATTAAGTATTTATACTAATATGATCCGCAACATTAACGACAATAATTTTTCAGTTGAGACTAAGTCACGAAAACTAATGTGATGAATCGTATTCAAACACATTCTCCTTTCTATCTCTACTCAGTTCCGTAGTTTCATGAAAGCTTTTGCCTACTAAAGAAATGCCTACTTATACCTATACAGCATTGTTCTCTGTACATTAAACCTTCAGTGATCACCCAGCTTTCCGCCAAAAGCAAGGTCCACGACAATCTAGCCCTACAATAAACACCCACAGCTTCAACCTTCGAGAAAACTTGGATTATAATTTTATAACTTTGATAATTTACGTATTGTATTTGCACTTTTATTTATTAGTATTTTATTATAACGAATTTATCTTTAGATGTATTTTATACCGCTTTAATTTATTTATTTATTTATTGAATTTTATCTATTTCCCTAACACTATTATTTTTCCGCGATTTTCAATATTTTATCCCTAACTTTCCCCTCCTACGTGTGTATGCCTCGACTTATAGCTTTTCCCTATACACTAGTGTGTACCCCCAAACACTGGAGATTGCTACAAATCTCACATTTACTTTTAAACGTGCATGTCTGTTCTCGGTGTGTGCAATGAGAACATACCTGATCTAACCCTATGAGAGAACGAGCTGTGACAAAAGCTCTCCAAAGCTAAAACCTGTTGCCACCTAATTTTTATCTTGCATGCGGGACCGGGGTCCATGGGCAGCATACAAGACAAAACCCTATCACTTGGGACAGTTCAGCTTAATTTGCATTTAGGATCCGGGTATCGTATACACGAAGACGGGACAGTTAATCTTTTCAGCCCTCCTTTCAGCCAGAATGCAAACCAAACCAAAAAGGTGGATCCAGATCCTATAACGGAGGCAAAATCTGGTGCAGGTCTCCACATAACACGCGAACTGCATGCCCTAAGCAAAATAAGGGAAGACAAGCTTCGTTGCAATGTTTCAACTTATCTCTTACTGAGTTCCTGGACCCGAGGCATACTTCCCCCCAGATCCAGAATTACTTGAGAGGGCGAAGCTAACTATGAATTTAACCGTGAATTTCACGTGCATTTTTTACCAGGTTTCGACTTGCGAATCCCGTGAATCGTTTTTTTTCTGACCGCGTTTGACAGCTTGACAGATCTCAAAATCCTATTATATATCAAAAACACTTTAAAGGTAGAAAGGTAAAAAAGTAAAACTAAATATAAAGAAGGTTTGATTTCTTTTACTGTTACCTTATTTTACCACAGGTAACCACTTTTACACCTATCTATACATTTTCTCTATCAGTTAATGCGATGCCAACGACTATTTCCTTTATTTTTGGACTATTCTTTGTGCGTAAAATGCTTTGATCAAATTATTTCAGTATTTTTATACTTTAGGTAAAATTTATAATATTTGTGACGTCACGAGACAGCCTGTATCGTTACAATTGTGAAGCGTA
Organism: Ennomos quercinarius; assembly: GCA_910589525.2. Taxonomy (NCBI): domain Eukaryota; kingdom Metazoa; phylum Arthropoda; class Insecta; order Lepidoptera; family Geometridae; genus Ennomos; species Ennomos quercinarius. The sequence continues at coordinate 8,923,550 of OU342510.1, forward strand.
GGGATCCACTTAAAAAAACATTTTTCGAAAATCTAACTTTAAAGGTGTGAAGTGGAGGTTTTACCTTTGTATGCAACTATTTATTCTGTAGATCGATTGGCTGGAAACTTATGTGTATAATCTGCAATTAAAATAAAGTTAAGCGTATCTCAAGGTTTTTTGACAATCACCTCCCGTCAGGGTCAAATGCACATCCCAAACTGCTGGTCTTAGAGACTTAATAATTTTGAAAGTGTGTTCCTTGTAAAGTATAGGGATCCACTTAGAAAAACATTTTTCGAAAATCTAACTTTATGGGGTTGAAGTGGGGGTTTTACCTTTGTATGCAACTATTTATTCTGTGGATCGATTGGTTTGAAACTTGTGTGTATAATCTGCAATTAAAATATAATTAAGCGTATGTCAAGGTTTTTTGAAAATCACCTCCCGTCAGGGTCAAATGCACATCCCAAACTGCTGGTCTTAGAGACTTAAAATTTTGAAAGAGTGTGTCCTTGTGAAGTGTAGGGATCCACTTAGAAAAACATTTTTCGAAAATCTAACTTTAAGGGGGTGAAGTGGGGGTTTTACCTTTGTATGCAACTATTTATTCTGTAGATCGATTGGTTTGAAACTTGTATGTATAATCTGCAAATAAAATAATGTTAAGCGTATATCAAGGTTTTTTAAAATGACCTCCCGTCAGGGTCAAACAGGATCTTAAATTTATTTCTATTGAAATCTATAAACCAACGCGCAGCCTAAATCGCTGTACCTAGAGACTTAAAATTTGGAAGGTGGGTTCTTTGTAAAGTGTAAAGATTAATTGAGAAGGGATTTTTCTGAAAATCCTTCTCTAAGAGGGTGAAATAGGGTTTTTTCGTATGTATGAATTGATTTCTTCTGTGGATCGATTAGTTTGAAACATTATAATTATGAGGTACGTGTAGCATAGTTTTTACAAAATCATCCCCCAACGGAGTCAAACCGGGATTTGAATATCCTACACAGCTACATGCACATGGCGTGCAGTTTGACGTAAATGCTTACAGAATTGAGATGAATGTAAGTAAAAAAAGAGGCTTGTAACAAATGTAATATTTTCCATCCCGAAAAATGAATGAATGGTTCCCGTGAGATTGCATTATCACTCAACTTCATACGCAGCAGCTTGCGACAGAAAGTAAAAGAGACCGTGACCTGTGATAGAAGTTGCAGTATTTTTTCCGGGTTTGCTCTGTTTGCTTGGCCGCAAGCGGTTCGCAATGGCAAGTATGCAGCGAAGGTTGGTTTTTTATAAAGTTGGTGTTTTTATTCTGATTTCTCTGTTCGCTCGGACGCAAGCGGCCCACAAGAGCACGTGTGTATGTAGCAAATGTGACTATGGTAGAAGTTAGCGTATTTTTTCAAGGGTGCTCTGCTCCCTGGGCCGCAAGCCGCCTGCTAGAGCTAGTGTGTAGCGAATGTGACCTGTTGTAGAAGTTGGTGTAAACTTTATTGTGAAAGTGATCTGAGTCGTTAATATACTTTAGTCTCCGTTATTCTGCTTATAGACTCAATTGTCTCTGTTTACAATATGTTACTCCTTTTTCTTTCAAGAACAACGCGGGCGAAGCCGCGGGCATTGAGCTAGTTTTTATATAATATCTAAATATATATTGTAAATTGTAAGTGGTTTTTGCTTAAGCAAAAAAGTAGCGAGGCTGAGCGTTCTATTTTGAACCAATAAGGAATTTCGTAGCGCAGATACATTGTATAAGAAAGATAAGAGAAGTATACTTAGCACCTCTCTTTAAATTTTTTTAAAATTTGTTTTACAGGTAAGGTATACGCCATGATGTCGATGAAGATCATTCTAGCCTACGTGCTACGGAACTACCGCGTCTCGTCCGACGTTAGCAAGATGGTGCTGACAATGCAAATGATGGCTAGACCTGAATCGGGATATTATATAACTTTGGCCTATAGGAATAAGTAAATCTCCAGATTTTATTACTGGTTTGGGTAAAGTTGTAATTTATGAATTAAACAGTTTTATTAAATGTTTCATCGGTGTGAAAACGTGGGCATCTGGTGCGTTTTTTGTGTCCCCCATTCCTGCTTTTTTTTTATAAGGTCTATGCTTATTATTATATGTTATCTAAGTTTTTAAATAAATCGTGTTATAAGTTTGGAATATAAAAAGTAATCTTTGAACCACTTACCCAGCCTAGCCAGGATTATTAACAATTACCTCTCGTAATTGTTTCGTTGAGGTTTTTTTTTTTTTTTTTTTTTTAATGGCAATTGTTTTTCACATTTTTGCCAGCGTCATGTCAAAAGAGAAATGATAAATAAAAACGAAATTTTGAACTTCGGGTACCTGAAACAAAAGAAAAAAATATCCTATAACTACAAACTACGCTACATAATGACAATATGAAGAATATGTTTATTTATTTACAATAATGGGATACAACAGGATTTACATAGGAGCATTGAATATAATTACATTATAAGATATATTGATTACAATTTAATATTATTTTCAGTAATGAAAGATGATAATATATCTATTGAAGTAGGGTCTATTTTACACAAAATATTATCTATGTGAACTGGGAATGGAAATTTATAATGGATTAATGAGTTGAATAATGAATTATGGTCAAATTTAGGGCAAGCGAAGAAAATGTGGTTTAAGTCAGCTTCGTCCATACCACATTCGCAGATGGATGAGTCTCTTATTCGCAGTTTTTTTAAATGTACGCCAGAACAGCAATGGCCAAATCTTAACCTAGATATTGTGGAACATACTCTTCTATTGTATTTAAATTTAAAGAACCACGGTTTAATTTGAATGTTGGGTTGATACTTAGCATAATTTGAACCTGTCCGTCTACTAGTTATCAACCATCTATTCAGCCATCTAGATTTTAAGTCACGGGTAGGCAAAAGCAAAAGGTCTTGGGGGTAATTTTTAAAAGGGACTTTATCCCCACAGATGACTGCTTGTTTGGCAATCTCATCAGCCTTTACGTTGCCAGTAATATTGCTGTGACCAGGGATCCAAGCTAGGTGCACAGAATAGCCTAAATTAGAGCATCTCAACAGCAAGTCTTTAGATTTAAATATGATCCAGTTTTTGGAGCCTGTTTTAAAAGGATTACTCTGGAAGGCTTGAAGAGCACTCAATGAATCAGAGAATACAACGGTTTTATTTAATTTGAACAACAATATATAGTTGATAGCTTCCATAATACCCCTACATTCACCAACGAAAACTGATGTTTCAGGGGGGCACTTAATCTTTTGAACAATATTATAGTTTTGATGAAATAAACCAACACCAACACACCCATTTTGATCTAGCTTAGATGCATCTGTGAAAATGCAATGCCAACCATGCCAAAGATTATCTTTAATCCGAAGAAAGTGTTTATTGGCGAAGGTATCCCCTTTCATCAAATCTAAATTAAGATGTAAAGAGGGTTGATATAAGATAGTTTGATAATCAAATTCAAATAAGGGAAGTTTAAGAGTTCTATGGGTAGTGAATCTAAGGTTAATAATTATTGCATAACTTGTAACTAGACAAGGAGTCTTTTTATGATTCCAGTAAGGCATAGAAATATACCTAAACAAAAGCTGCAGTTTTGGAAATAGAGGATGGGAGGAAAACTGAAACAAACGAAATAAAAACATATCCGAGAGATATTGACGTCTCAGATCTAAAGGAGGATCATCACATTCCACTTGCATAGCATTTTTAGGGGTAGACTTCATTGCTCCTATGATAATACGTAAAGCTCTTGCCTGAATTAAGTCCAAAGCATTGAGCATTCTTTTACAAGCTGGCTCATATAAAAATGAAGCATAGTCTATAACACTACGGATTATAGCATTATAAAGGAGCTTTAAGTAATAGGGGTGAGCACCCCACCAAACACCAGCCAAGCATCGTAAAATATTGAGATTTTTCTCGCATTTAACTGAAACATAGTTAATATGCGAAAAAAAGTTTAATTTGCTGTCTAGAACAAGACCTAAAAACTTTTTCTCGTTTTCTACAGGAATCCTGGTTTTATTAAGCAGTATGTTAAGTCTCGGTTTCAACCGTTTTCTGGTAAAGATAACAATGGAGCTTTTTAGTGGGGCTACATCTAGACCATTATGACCTAGCCAAATATTTAATGACTCGAGAGCTTGAGATAATTTGTTGGCAGCACTTAATATATCACAATCAGCCACATATAAAACAAGATCATCTGCATATTGTAGTACTCTAGAATAAGGTAAGACACACTTATTTAAGTCATAAGTATACAAATTAAAGAGGAGAGGACTTAAAACAGAGCCTTGAGGCAAACCCTTATGTACCGATCTTGAACATTTTATCTCACCAATCAACTCTAAGCTGAGCAGTACGATCTAAAAAAAGATTAAGTATGAAGTTAATAATTTTCCTTGGAAGACACAGATGTTCCATCTTATTTTTGAGGATTGAGAGATTAACATTATCATATGCAGAGCATATATCGAGGAATGCAGCAACAATGGACTCATTTCTAGAAAAAGAGAGTCTAATATCTGTAACAAAAATGGACAAGCTATCTAAAGTTCCTCTACCTTTTCGAAAACCATATTGTGATTCAGGCAAAATATTTCTAGATTCAATTAGCCATTCAAGTCGGTTTTTTACAAGATGTTCCACAATCTTTGTCAGAACAGAAGACATAGCTATTGGACGATAACTATCAGGGCTTTCCGGATCTTTGCCGGGCTTTAAAACTGGAACAATTATTTGAGTTTTCATTGCAGCTGGAGCAAACCCTAAATCTAGCATCAAATTTATAATTTCAAGGTAATAGCTTAAAACTTTTTCTCCAGCTTTAACCAAAAAAGAGTAAGGGATCCCATCCGGACCAGGAGAGGAATCTTTAAGAGCAGATAGAACAAGACGCAACTCCTGCATCGAAAAAGGAGTAAAACTTGCATCATAAACAGAAGAACTAGATGCCATAGTATTGACAAAATCAGGAACAAAGGGAGGAGCCAGTCTATCCATAAATTGTTCAAACCAACCCTCATAACTAGGATATGGAGGGGAGAGGTTATTCATTGCTACACCAAATTTTCTTAATATCGTTTTACTTCATACTCGCTTCGCTATCTTTTTCTAAACAAAACCAAGGCAAGGCACCACTCCCACCTTTTTTCTCTCATACAATACAATGTTACCAGCACAGATAACCTAAAACTCGGAATCGATTCACTTACTTACCTCTCGATTAAAATCGCATTTCGCGACACCCTTAATTCGGGTTTTATTTTTAGTGTTTTGTTTTATCTAATGAACAATTCATTTATCTGATGATAGAAAAATCACGCCTTAGAGTATCATACCTACTAATATTACTCGTTGGTCTTATACATTCTTCACAGAGACTTTTTTCTTTAATCTGTGCCTCCAGATAAACATGTAGCACCACAGACCTGTGTGTGTGGCACAGAGTGTAGTCAATGGTTTTTTGCTCTAATCTGTGACATATGGTAACTTACCGTAAGTAGCAAAAAAAAAAACACCAATCGGCCATGTTGTTTAAAACTCCAATTCGTTTCGTAATGAAATCTTAATAACTCTTATTAAAAAAATTAACGATATTTTTAATTTTAATATATCCTATTTTAAGCGCCGGCTATTTCTAAGCATATTAGTGAAAACCGCATGAAAATCCATTCAGTATTTTAGGAGTTCAGTCATAACAAACAAACAAACAAACAAACAAACAGACAAAGTGTATAAAAAGTGGCTTAACGTGATCAGCGGCTAATTTTAAGCCAACCTGTGTGATCATTTTTTTGATATCTTGCAATTACAGACTTTTTTATCTCTACAGTTTTATTATATGTATAGAGTATAGAATAGAAGATTACCTCTCGTAATGAGGAGTTTTATTTTAAAAAAAACACTAGTTTCGCTTCTTTTCTAGATGGCGCTGTAAGTACATAGTTTAAACCTTTCAAACCACAGAGTAGTTTAAATATAAGAAAATGCTTAGACTATCTACAAAGAAATGTCAAATTCAGTTGGCTGGACCACGAGTACATTGCCTGTAGTATCTCCTAAGTAGTCTGTGGTGCATTCTTATTAAGTAAATTGAAGTACAGTAGATCTGCGAGATAGATAAACGTTAATATTATGATCCAAAATAAAGGCGAGGTATCCCGCAACGAACCTAAAAAAAAACAAAAAGTTTAGAGTGGTCAGTCAGTATTGTGACACATTTCCTCTAACCTGTGGTGCATGCTTGAAACGGTGACAGTGACAGATTTTAGCAAAAACCACAACTGGCGCCATCTATTGGGTCATCTATAAAATACAATTTCTTTTTTTTAATAAAACGTCTCATTGTTTCGTTGAGGTTATTCATTGCTACACCAAATTTTCTTGCACTAAATATCGTTTTACTTCATACCCGCGTCGCTATCTTTTTCTAAATAAAACCAAGGCACCACTCCCGCCTTTTTTCTCTCATACAATGTTACCAGCACAGATAACCTAAAACTCCATGGAGTATCATCTAAAATGCTAAACAACCTGAAAAAACATAAATAGGAAACCTATAAATTGTTTTAATTCTCGTCTATAAAATATTTAGAAATAACGATAGATAATAATTTCAATTTCAAAAATCACATTTCAACTTTATGTAGGCGAATTCGAAAAATTTTGTTTGTTTTTAAAAAGATTAGGCCTATAGCAAATACAGACTTAGTTATGCAAATATACTTAGCCCTTGGCCAATCCATAATCACTTATTGTATATCTTCATAGAGGGGTTGCAGCAAAAACCATTTTACTGCCCCTGGAAATCTCCCAGAGAGCTGTGTTGAAGGTAAGTACGGGCCGGCCGTTTTTGTTTCCAACCTCGCTTTTATATAAATATTGTAATGTCCTTACCGTTCGCCAGCTTTTTATTCTAAGCATAATCTTAAAGCAACATTCAATGTTAGTTTATGATCCCCTAAAGCAAACCCAACGCCGTAAATATAATGTTTGTAACCAACTAAAGCAAATTCATACCTCTTTCATTCCAAAATTCATCTATTTTTTGGGTCCATTCCTTTACAACCAACTTAATAAAACTCTAGATATATATTCGTTACTAGCTTTTGCCCGCGGCTTCGCACGCATGTATTATGTTATTTCTACGTTTAGGTAGTCTAATAATAGCTTAGTTCATGCATTTTCTCTATACCAAATCACAAAATCCACAAAACTTTTTCGAAGCTCAGCACGTATTAGCAGATTATAGGTAGCACACGTGTAAAAATGTTGTTTAGGTTGTAGGTAGGTATGGCTTTTCACGTGTCATCAGATCACCTACACATTGATAAAATAGTCAGTTAGAAACTGCAAATCATATGTATGTACCTACTTAGACCTACCTTATACTTAGCCGTTAGTTTTTTTTAAATATACTGTAGATCTAGGCATCTAACGAATAAAAGTTCTATGGTATACCTACATACCAGTGATACGTTCGATCTTTTCCTTGTCATTTTCACTTCAACAGATTGTTCTTGTGTTTTCACCATAAAAACCGTTCAAGTCTTGATAAGAGGTTCCAGTAAATTTTGTTTAGGTAGTAGGTATACCTACTTAAGTACTTACCTATGAGGCTTTTTATTTAAAAAAAAAAACGCTAGTTCCGCTTCTTTTCTAGATGGCGCTGTATGTACATAGTTTAAACCTTTCAAACCAGAGATTAGTTTAAGCATAAGAAAATGCTACTACCTACAAAGAAATGTCAAATTCAGTTGAGTGGACCACGAGTACATTGTCTGTAGTATCTCCTAAGTAGTCTGTGGTGCATTCTTCTTAAGTAAATTGAAGTACAGCAGAACTGCGAGACAGATAAACGTTAATATTATGATCCAAAATTAAGCCGAGCTATCCCGCAACGAAAATAAAACAAACGAAACAGTTTAGAGTTGTCAGTCAGTATCGTGACACATTTCCTGTAACCTGTGGTCTATGCTTGAAACAGTGACAGTGAATTTAGGTAAAACCACAACTGGCGCCATCTATTGGGTCATACATAAAACACCATTTCTTATTTTAAATAAAACTCCTCATTATTTAGGCAGTTTAGAAAAATACAAAACAAACACACATTGGTCAGTTTTTCACAGCCGCGCGCTTTTCGTTCCAAAGAGTATCTTTGTTGCATTCACCACATATTTTTTTTTACTTTCATAAGTTTGATTCCATACGAATTGAGTATTTAGCCAATGTCAATAATAAGATTATATAATACTTACTTTACAGCTGAAGTATTGCATTAACCTATACGATGCGTACTTAATTAGTTTTGTTAATACTAATTAGAAATCACAAGTATTTACGTACGCTACTGTAAAAAGAGTTGACATTTATATTATGTCCGGTATTTACCACGTTGTCTCATTCCCACTGCACTTTCAACATAGTGGTGGGAGTGAGAAAATAACATGTGTACAAAGCTCTAATCAGATTCACTTTTGCAAAGAATGTTCCATTTTTAGGGTTCCGAAACAGTTTTAAAATAAAGGAACCCTTATAGGTAACTGTACTTACCTAATAATATTAATAATATGACATTGATAATACTGTTTTTTTATTATTTGTTTTTATATTGTATACATTAAATGACTTTTTTTTAAATATTTTATTTGTAACGCCTTAGACGCTTTTTTGTACTGTTATGTTACAAACTGTAAAATAAATTGAATTTGAATTTGAATATGAATTTGAGGTAAGATCACTTTGTCGTCCGTCTGTTTGTTTTTCTAAATATCTGTCGAGACCATTACTTATTTTAGGAATAACGGAAAGAATTAAGCTGAAATTGATATATATGATCAATTAATTCGAATACGCCTATCAACATCATCATCATCATCATCATAATCATCATCATTAACAACAACGTCCTGAAGACGTCCACTTTCAAAGACCTTTCTTCTTCTTGCCAAATTTTAATAAACTTTACAACTTGTCCGTAGAGCCAAGCAATTACCACCAAAAAAGAAAAAAGAAGTTTGAATTCTGATTGCATAAATACATCCAAAGATATAATTAACCTTCTTGGAGCAACCGAGTAACCAATAATTTTTACTCTAACCTGTGGTTTGTCCCAAATAGAATATAACTGCTTAGTTTGTTCATTGAAAAGCCCACAGACCTAAAATATTTTAACTATTAAAACTCATTTACTTACGTGAAAGAAGAAGAAGAAATCAAAATCGAACGTTACACGGCCATGTTGCTAATTCGAGGATCTTACCATAAAGTATAATTATACTTACCTATATCTAAGTATCCTTAGAGTATAGACTAAAAGCATAGAGAGAACTTCATTATCTGTCAAACGTACCACTTTTTTGGACACTTTTTATAAGAAGTGGACACTTTGATGTGAATGAGTCTGACAGATTTGTATAGAAAAACCTTAGGTATAGACTAAAAGCAAAGAGGGATCATCAAAACGATAGTATATTTGTACTGCTCACACGTATCGCTACGTCAGTGGCGAAGGAAAGAAACAAACATATAGTAATTAGCTACACTTGCGAAATTTCACCGTACCATTTTTTCGACTCGAGTCAACTGTTTTTTCTGTTTGACTTTTCGCAAGCGTAGCTAATTATTTTATGTTTGTTTCTTTCCTTCGCCACTGACGTAGCGATACGTGTGAGGAGTACAAATATAATATCGTTTTGATGGATATCTCTATGCTTTTAGTCTATACTCTAAGTAAGTACCCTTTTAAAACATTTTTCATAAAATATTTCGTATCATTGGCTAAGTACAAATGTCGTCTAATGCCAAAATAAAAAAAACATCTACTTTCACACTATTCATATTTGTTGGTATATGTATCTATTTAACTTCTAAAATGCTAAACAAACCTGTAAAAATATAAATAGGAAACCTATAAAATGTTTTGATTCTCTTAGAGTAGCGGTACTAATATTACTCTTTGGTCATATCCATTCACAGAGTCTTTTTCTTTAATCTTTGCCTCTAGATAAACATGTGGCACAGAGTGTAGTCGATTGTTTTTTTTCTAATCTGTGACAATGTGTGGTAACTTACAACCACAGCTTATAACTTACCGTTATGGCGGAAACAGTAGCCAACTTAAAAAAAACTTACCTAAAACCTTTACCTAAAAACCTAACTTAGTAACGTACCTAAAACCTTCCCATTCATTCAATAACGCATTTAAAAATATTGATAGACAGAGAAGAGTTAGTTGTATGAAACGTGCGCTACACTTATACGTGTAGCGTACGTTTCATACAACAGCCGTCGACCACACGTTGGCCGGTTCCCTCCCAGTTCCGGTACACCTTCCTTTGGTCGCTTTGGAAAAGGCGATTTTGCTGGTACCTATCCACACGCTCTCTGTAGCGGCGAATACGACTTGCCCACGCATAGACTTTCTGCTTCAGGAAGTCAATGCGCTCCGTGACACAGGCCATGTAGTCCTGAGGCCTAATACCGGTCCCAGCGAAGGCCTGAGTCACGAAACGCATGACTCGGGGGCGATGATTGCCCCGGCTGAAGCAGACCAGCTTCGCTATGAGAGTCCTGAATGTAGTGATACGCTTCTCGATCCGTACCTGCCACGCGGGAGCACCATCGGCGGGTCGCGGTGCTCGGTCAGTGTCCGGAAACTTGACACGAGCCACGCGACACGCCGCGATGGCCCCACAGTACAGGATCGAGTGCGTATCAACTAAGTCTTCGCTAGTCCGTAAGTACGGAGCTAGCAAAGTGTTCAGGGCTCCCATTAGCACTAGGTTTCGTCTATTCGTAGGCAAACGTGGTAATCGCGGCCTAGATGTAGGTGTGGATCTATACCGCAAAATCGCGTCTTCCAAAGCGCTCCTCAATTGCTCATTCGCCTGGGTACTTACGCTGTCATTCGCACTTTCCTCTCCATCAATCGCGGGATCACCCCGCGGCGTCACCGGTAGTGGGCCCATAATTGGTCCCGGATCCGGCAGCGCGGCAGGCAGGACCCGCGGAGACGGAGAAGTAGCGCGAATAGGCAGCGCCTCCAGGCGCAACCGATCAAGTGTAGGCTCGTCCAACATCTTACAACGCTGGATAGCCCGCACCTGATCCGACAGTCGTTGTGCGGATACGGCGACGGCTGGCTCAAGGTCCTGAAACAGTGACAGCATCCGATCTCGGTACGCAGTCAGGCTGCTTCCCCCCTCTGTAGCCCCATAATAGGCCCGCATGCAGTTCTCGTTCATGGCCTGAGTCCATCGCATGCGGCGCACTATACCACCGGTAGCGGGGGCCGCGCGCGGAGCAGGTTGCCCCGCAGGCCCCAAGCGTGCCGGCAGCGGTGGTCGCCCACGTCGCGCAGGTGGTGGCGGCGGCGGAGGTGACGGCGGTCCGTCCTCGTCACTCGACGCGGTGGTGTCGGGGGGAGTACCATACTCGTCCCCCGACGACGAACTCGGAGACGACGGGGCGGGCGGTGGTGGCAGGCGTGCGCTTTGTGTTTCCGCTTTTCGAGTCCTTGATCTCGTTATCATTATAAATGTAGGATACCAGTAGCTATTGTTGTAGAACTTTTACAGGAAAATTTTTAATTATTGACAACGTCAAATTGTGGTATGGAATGTATAAAAACACAGAATTCCCACTAGTAGAAATCTATTTCGCGTGGCCGCCTAGTTGTTTCTTGCTCCCACACGAGGTGCTGCCTGAATAAGAACGTCTCCCAAAATTTTGGGTAGATAATGGGCGATTTCGTTAGCTCTTTCTATAGAGTCATTTACCTCGATACCCAGAATTTATGTTTTACCAGTGTTCACTGCTTCTTTATCGTAAAAACTAAAATGTAAAGTCAGGTGGGGTAAGTGAAACGAAGGAGTACCTAAGTGAAACCCTATCGTAATCAATAAATCACGCAGTTTAGCTCTATGCTGTGTGGCGAAATGGTTTCAATGCTCTAGCACACGCGTCACCCAATCTTTCTGCTAGGTCATAAAATAAAAAGAAATCAGCTATCTTTAAGTTTACAAAACACAAGCCGGCTGATGCCATGAAGCAATTTAATAGTGTTTATGTACATTTTTACACGAAAATAATGCATGAAATGGCGAATTCGTTCACGCAAATTGAATTTTCAAAAATATTTTCTTGAAAAGTATTTATTGCCGTCATTTGCCATTTCATATTTAGGCTTTCTATGTGTAAAAAAAAATTAGCGTCCTAGCAGAATTCACAAAGTGGATAGATGTGCAAGTATGTTTCACTTACCCCACCTGACCTTAAATATAAAATGATGTATTTTACTAAGTTAAATCAAGCAAATAATTAGCTAATATACCTACAAAAAAATTTTTAACGACTTATAAACATTTGCAAATCAACAACATGGTACCTAGCTGGTTTTATGGGAAATTAAAAATCATAAACTGGCAGTACCTTGACAATGAATTTTTTTGGTTAGGTATGGTTATTTTATCCATTAATTAATCATTTAGTTGTTTTTCTGTTTAGCTGAGGACTTGTTATTACATGAAATGTAACGCTGTATTTATATTTTTCACAATAAACACTTCTAAAAAGGGAAAATAGACAAAATAATGGCTACTTACTTGTGAAATGTTATTCCTTCATATTTACGCCTCAGTGCGACTTCTGTTGCTTAAAATGCTGCAACCACCCACTGCACACATATTATTTCTCAAATATTTATTGCCTAGATCACCATTTAAATAGGATTATTTCACAAAAAACAACAATTTCAAAAAATTGTTAACCTGTTTGGCTTAGATCAAACGAAGCCAAATAAAAAATCCCGGTAACGGTGACAAGGACCAAAGATATTACGTTCGTCTTTTTTTTGCTTAGTACCGAATGTATAGCGCTCTCCTTGTTGTCCATGAATGACGTCATATACTACGGTTCTACTCGTACATATTCAAAGTATAAAAAGGTGATTCGCTCCAGGATTTGCTTCTCGCATTGTAAATAACTATTGCAATGCATCGTAGGAATAATTCTTAATGTTATTTGGTATGTATTATAAGATTTATCCTGTAAAAATAATTTATTAAAATTTTTGTAAAATGAAGGACGTCTGTAAATGTCAGCGGGTTTTTTTTAAATTATTATTATTATTATTCACTCATTTATTCATTTTTCTTAGGTTTAGGTTTTTTTTTACAATATTGTTATAAAAATACATTACAAAAATACTATCAAAAAATCCTAAACCTAGAGTGCCGCCGGCAGCGGGGCAGGACCCAAGCTACCGGTGGTTAGGGCTACAGAGTGAGGAACCTCCTGACAATACGTGCCGTGTCAAGGAGTACTGCCTTCTGAATCTGACCTTGATCCAACCGTCTAGCGAGAGCCTCTCGAGGTGTTGGTCGAGGCTCTTCGCTATAAGGCCGTTCGCCGAAACGACTATCGGGACAATGCTTGTCGAGTCAACATTCCACATGGCGGTTACCTCGTGAGCCAAGTCAAGGTACTTCCTGATTATGTCCTTCTCAGCCTTCACGAGGTTCTCGTCATGCGGAATGGTGATGTCGATGAGCACTGCCCGGCGTTGGGATCGGTCTATCAGCACGATATCAGGCTTATTGGCTACAATAGTCCTGTCCGTGATGATAGAGCGATCCCAAAAGAGCAATGCACGGCCATTTTCGAGAACCGGCCCCGGCGTGCACTTTTAGTACGGCACCTCAGACTCCACAAGGCCGTATTGAAGGGCAAGTTGCTGATGGATGATCCTGGCCACTAGGTTATGTCTGTGCAAGTACTCTCCGTTAGCAAGATGAGAACAACCGGAAATGATATGTACTTGCTGAGTTTGTCCTTCTCAGCCTTCACGAGGTTCTCGTCATGCGGAATGGTGATGTCGATGAGCACTGCCCGGCGTTGGGATCGGTCTATCAGCACGATATCAGACTTATTGGCTACAATAGTCCTGTCCGTGATGATAGAGCGATCCCAAAAGAGCAATGCACGGCCATTTTCGAGAACCGGCCCCGGCGTGCACTTGTAGTATGGCACCTCAGACTCCACAAGGCCGTATTGAAGGGCAAGTTGCTGATGGATGATCCTGGCCACTAGGTTATGTCTGTGCAAGTACTCTCCGTTAGCAAGATGAGAACAACCGGAAATGATATGTCGGAGAGATTCTCCGGGACGGCGGCATGCCCGACAGATGTCGACCGTACCGTCCTTCATGATATATTTCCGGTAGTTATTCGTCTTGATAACTTCGTCCGCAATCGCACAGACAAAACCCTCGGTTTCCCCAAAGAGGTCGCCGAATCGCAGCCAGTTCACCGACGCATGCAGGTCCACATCGGGCCCTGTCAAGGCCCGACAGAACCGCCCGTGCAAGCGCAGACTGGTCCAGCAGCTTGCACCGATGGATAGCCCGCACCTGATCCGACAGTCGTTGGGCGGATACGGAGACGGATGGTTCAAGGTTCTGAAACAGAGACAGCATCCGATCTCGGTACGCAGTCAGGTTGCTTCCTCCCTCTACAGCCCCATAATAGGTCCGCATGCAGTTCTCATTCATTGTTGGAGTCCATCGCATGCGGCGCACTATACCACCGGTAGCGGGGGCCGGGCGCGGAGTAGGTTGCCCCGCAGGCCCCAAGCGTGCCGGCAGCGGTGGTCGCCGATTGAAAAATCACGCCTTAGAGTATCGGTACCTACTAATATAACTCTTTGATCATATACATTCTTCACAGAGACTTTTTTCTTTAATATGTGCCTTCAGATAAACATGTGGCACCACAGACCTGTGTGTGCGGCACAGAGTGTAGTCGATGGTTTTTTCTCTAATCTGTGACATGTCATAACTTACCGTAAGTAGCAAAAAAAAACACCAATCAGCCATGTTGTTTAAAACTCCGATTCGTTTCGTAATGAAATCTTAATAATTGTCATCAAAAAAAATTAACTATATTTCAATTTTAATATATCCTATTTTAAGCGCCGGTTATTTCTAAGCATATTAGTGAAAACCGCATGAAAATCCATTCAGTATTTTTTTTTTTTTTTTTTTAGGAGTTCAGTTGGAACAAACAAACAAACAGACAAAGTGTTTAAAAAGTGGCTTAACGTGATCAGCGGATAACTTTAAGCCAACCTGTGTAATTTTTTTGTTGATATCTTGCAATTACAGACTTTTTATCTCTACAGTTTTATTATATGTATAGATGCTATCGATGAATGATATCGACAATATCGACATGTACCGAAGAGGTTAGATGTAGAATGTAAGTACCTGCTTACCTACTTAAGTAAATCGAGTCTTCCCAAGTTCCAGCTTAATTGATTGATATGTAGTCGATGTGTGTTACGACTTTTCTCGGGTTGTAAGATTTATATAGGTTATAGGATTATTTTGTATCAATATTCTTCCATACCATACCCCTGATTCGGCCCTAAACTAAACTAAGAGGACAGTCGGTAGGTATTTGAAGAAATTATTACCGTCGCGCTGCGCCAAGTCTCCCCCGTGATTGTGATAGGGACGGCTCGATAATACCACAAAGATATTGAGAAGATCGATATTTCGCCTGTTTTCTCCTCGAAAACTGAACCGATTCAATTTTTTTTTTAATATTTAAGACTTTTCAATTTTGTCTGGTAATGCTTTGATCACGGCGGTATAACGGGCCATTTTTGGGATTTTTGGAGAGTCATATGTCATTTTGTAATTAGTTTCTAAAAAAATCATGTGACATGGGCATGCCTACAGCAGACCTAGATTTTACGAAGAACAAAAAATTCGTCTAGAGGTCATAGAATAACTACCTATAGAAACCGAGTACATAAGCGAAATGTAAGCCGTTTAATTGGAGCCATAATAAGTTAATTCATCAAGTGTGTCATGCACTTGTGTAAATCGTTAAACAGTGACAGATATATGGGTGGAAGTAGGGCAGCAACAAATCACTTCCCCTTCACCCCGCAAAAGTTGGTTGATCATTGGTACATTTTTCCGGATATTTCACGACCCGTGGATAATTCATCCAAGACTATTTATTGTAAAGGCTGGTCATCTAACGTGAGAAACAGAAAAATTGATGTAAATTAAACAGCTGGATTTGCTCAGTTACAGATTTTATTTAGGCGAAACTCGCGCAAATGTCAAGGTGGAATACCTATATCTATATTCTATTCTATACATATAATAAAACTGTAGAGATAAAAAAGTCTGTAATTGCAAGATATCAAAAAAATAATCACACAGGTTGGCTTAAAATTAGCCGCTGATCACGTTAAGCCATTTTTTATACACTTTGTCTGTTTGTTTGTTTGTTTGTTTGTTATGACTGAACTCCTAAAATACTAAATGGATTTTCATGCGGTTTTCACCAATATGCTTAGAAATAACCGGCGCTTAAAATAGGATATATTAAAGTTGAAATATCGTTTATTTTTTTTGGATGACAATTATTAAGATTTCATTACGAAACGAATCGGAGTTTTAAACAACATGGCCGATTGATGTTTTTTTTGGCTACTTACGGTAAGCATAGAGAAAATAACCGCTTACGCTGAAGAGATGGGACTCCCATAGAGAAAAGAGTTAGTTGTATGAAACGTGCGCTACACGTATAAGTGTAGCGCACGTTTCATACAACTAACTCTTCTCTCTCTATCATAATTTTTAAATGCGTTATTGAATGAATGGGAAGGTTATGAATGGTTAGGTACGTAACTAATGTTATTTAAGAAGTAATAATAATACAAGGCTTGTATGAGTAGTTATTTATTTATTTACAGACTACATATTATATTACCTACACATTTTTAAGACCTTGCTCAGTTTTTCATACTATCTGATATTTTTTTATGGTAAGTGCACAGAAAAAACAGCGTTTTTATAATCTTTGGCTTCGAGATGATTGCCACATACGTATCTGAGCATGTGCAGCTTTTCTTAATCAGCATAAAGTCATCTTTGTTAAAACCTCCTTAACCCACAGTTCACGTCTGTAAAAAACCAAGGAACAGTTATAAGCATTAAAATGGTGGTCATCAAAATATTAGCGAGATGAGGTCAAGATTATACCTATTGATATCGATTTTGCCCGGTCAATATCTCAACACCAATATGGAACTACAATCATTACAAAATTGTATTTATCGCTAATAATCTTAATAACTTTGAATGACGTTGACTTTCTTCAAAGACAGAGACAAGCTTATACGTTAAAGTAGTATAGAAAAAGTGGAAGTTTGATTTCGCGCATGTTTCATAGATTCGAGAATTTTGTATCGAGTTGCGCAAGGCTGACGGTAAGTTACGACATGTCACAGATTAGAGAAAAAAATTATCGACTACACTCTGTGCCACACAGGTCTGTGGTGCGCTTGTGGTGCAACATGTTTATCTGGAGCACAGATTAGAGAAAAAAACAATTGACTAAACAGATGGAGCGAAATTTGACTTTTGCGAACACCAATGCGTACCAGGGTCGGTGCAACTTTGCAACATTGCAACCCTACCAAGTGAAGAAATTGCACGAAGTTTTAAGTTGTTTTGTTTCTCCGGTGTCATTTTATTTAGTCGTCTTATGGGCACGCGTAGTTCCTTCAATGATAGAAGCAACTACGCATGCTCGTACAATGACGTTTCAGTTGATGTTACAGAAAACTATGTTTTTTGTGGTTTTTTTATTATATTTTAGTGTTTAGTCAATAAATTTAGCAAAATACTTATTTAAAATAAAGACATTGACGTGTTTGGAATGCATATTCCAATACTCAAGAAGATTTACACAGGACAAATTATTCAGTTTCTATGGTGCAAATACTTTTCGTGTTTACGATATATTTTTGTGTGTAAGTAGATTTGCGTTCACATAAAACATACGTAGAATTTTGTGCAGGATTAGAATTGGGTGATTTGATTGCTGCTATTAAATTAGAATTAGAATTTTGGTACATATCGTAAATCCACAAGAAGGTTATCCAGTTGTTTGCATTTCGAAATTAGAGATGATTTTACAGGTGTCGATGGGTTATCGATAATTTCGATATATGTATTATATGTAGAAAACTATACACTAACCAATAACAGGTAGTACCTACTGGTTCAATCCTTAGAGTATAAGGACTATAAGGTTTAATCAACTCTTTAGATGGGCATATGATTGAAATTTGATATAATGACACAGAACAAATAATAGTAAGTAAAAGTACTACTGTTTTAATGAACAATGTTGTAAATGAGAATTTAAATAAGGTTTTGTTTGTTCACAGATTCTGCCAACCGTCATGACCACCTTTGACAAACCTACTTCAATGAACTTTGTATTTAGGGCAAACCTACTTATATTGATAATTTGTTGTTTACAATAGCTATTTTGAAATAAAACTTTAGTAAAAATACATTCTCTTTATTTCTCATTAATTATACTTTTCATTCTGGAATAACGTTACGGCAATAAAGCTTAGGTTAGTACGGAATAATTTCGTTGTTGACCACTATCTTACCTGGCGATAAGTGACGATGCGGTCTACGAGAGCACGCTTACCTATAGAAGATACCTAATCACTCCCGACTTAAACTCACTCAGGGAAAAAAGATCCCAGTTAAAAGCTTAAGAGCGCATAGTAATATTATAATAGGTATTATTTTTCTTTATGTGCTTATTATATGGAATATCAACCATTTAGTGACGTTCAACCGCTAGTCAACCATAAAATGATGATGGAAATGATATATCAACGAAATTATTAGGCTCTATTATTTATTTCTTGAACTAGCTGGGCCATACAGTTATGACGCAAAAGAAGTCGGTTCTAGTTATCAGGGGTACCTAGTATTTTTTCCTCCAGACAGCGAAGATAATTGAGCTTTCCATCATCCCCCCACAAATTAGAGAAAATTAGCTCTGTTTATTTTAGGTGTCAGGCTTTTATAAAACTCTGTTCAATGAAGTATCGATATCGATAAAATAGCGTCTCATGACTATTTTTCAAAAATAGGTACGAAAATAATACACTGATGTTCCCTCTGGTTACTCTGTGCTCCAGATAAACATGTAGCACCACAGACCTGTGTGTGTGGCACAGAGTGTAGTCAATAGTTTTTTGCTCTAGTCTGTGACATATCGTAACTTACCGTAAGTAGCCAAAAAAAAAACACCAATCGGCCATGTTGTTTAAAACTCCGATTCGTTTCGTAATGAAATCTTAATAATTCTCATAAAAAAAATTAACGATATTTCAATTTTAATATATCCTATGTTAAGCGCCGGCTATTTCTAAGCATATTAGTGAAAACCGCATGAAAATCCATTCAGTATTTTAGGAGTTCAGTCATAACAAACAAACAAACAAACAAACAAACAAACAGACAAAGTGTATAAAAAGTGGCTTAACGTGATCAGCGGCTAATTTTAAGCAAACCTGTGTGATTATTTTTTTGATATCTTGCAATTACAGACTTTTTTATCTCTACAGTTTTATTATATGTGTAGAGTAGATATCCTGTGTATTGATTGTCAAAGGTGAGAATGATTTCAAATTCAGACACGAGTTTTAATTTTCAAACTGGCCTCCATTTTGAACCGTCATCTTGGATTTTTGTGACTATATACCATCGGAAAGCCCTATGACATATTTTGGTCAAACACTTTTCACCTAACTCTTACGGTTTCCGACTTATAAGCGTTTAATTTTTTATGAGAGCCACTTTATTTATTTTTTTAAATCGTACTAGGGTCTGTTTTATTTTTAGGTAAAACGGTATCCCTGTTTGACTGTTAGTTCCCGAGATCCATCGGGGTACCCTATCTTAGAGACGACTTTCTGATAATGTCAGTCTTCTGGTACTCACCAGTCAGTTATTCTGCCGCCAAGCAGTAGTGTGTAAGCACTACTGTGTTCCGGTTTGAAAGGCACTGTAACTAGTGAAATTACTAGGAAAATGAGACCTTATGATGCGGGGCTACCGTCTAAGCTAATCTCAATCGATGAGTCGGCTTCATTTCGTCATTTCCGGCAAGTTGGCAGTGTGTAACATCTCCATCCATTAGTATTTTCTCACTATTTCTCATTATTATAGTTAATCAATATTTTGTCTATTCAGTTCTCCGCCTAAGGGACCATAATACCGATGGATGAGGATTTTACACAACCGGAAATAACCAAATGAAGCCCATTCATCGATTACGATTGAGTTACACAATACGGGGGGCTCACAGTCTAGTAATCTGAGTACTAGACTGTGTGATGTGTCAGGATGACGTGCGCAGTGCAGTGTCATGCGAAATTTTGTTATTTTAATGTTCCGAGTGACACTGCAACTGTTATGGGCGGCTATGTCGCTTAACATCAGGTGAACGACTAGCTCGTGACGTCATTCATAAACATTAAAAAAGTTTTCAAAAACGTCCAAATGCGGGTTGTATTAAGCAAAAGGGAAGTAATTTTTATGTAATAATGTTTGTATATTTTTTAAAAGACAATTAACGAAGTAAGAATCATTTTAATATCTTGAAAAACGACGAAGTTATTCAAATTAACCGTTCCGGTGGCAACTGGGAATTTAAATTCCCAGTTGCCACCCGGGGGCGATCCATGTGCGGGCAGCTGGGAATATACCATCATTTTCATGGTAGGTATCATCATAATCATCATAATCATCATCATCATCATCATCATCAGTACATAGTATGTATGAGTAACTGAGTACATAGTATAGTCATCCTGTCGAAGGAAAGAGAGAAGGGAAAGGGGGGAAAGATAGGAGAAAAGAATGAATGGATGGGACGGTAATAGAAGGGAGGCAGGTGAAGCCTGCCTTCTTTCGCCGGCCCATCCATTCATCCTTTTCCCCTATCTTTTCCCTTTGGGCGTTAAAACTAATTAATCCGTACGAAGCCGGGGCGGATCAGCTAGTATTAATTTAAACAAAGATCGACCTCACCGAAAAAAATGAGGCCAAAAAAAACAAAAGCCTATTTGTACATATTTTTATATTGCAATTCATTCAATTGACTTAAAATAGAATTATTTAACTAACTACATTATGCTAATACACCATAATAAAATTATACGCGAAAATGTGTAGATACATACCTACTTGTTGAGTTAGGAAATATTTAAACTTTAGTGTTCTCAGTTTCATTATAACCACCAATTCACACGATTAAAATCGTTTATAAATAAATAATCCAGGCCAGATTTTTTCTTTTGGGGTTAGTGGCCCCCACAGATTAAAGAAAAAAACAATTGGTTACTCTGTGGTTGCCCCATTATAGGTTAAATTATGAGTTATGCTGGTCTGCACTAGTTTGACAGCTCTAAGTTCGTACTTATCTTTCTAGGATGTACCCGAGCCCGATGCAGTCATAGGCATAGGTAGAACCATGGAACAAGGAGAGGAATGCCAATACACCAAGAAAACAGCGTAGATCAAAAATATGCCTAAAAATAGATGGCGTTGTAAAATGAGCGGGTTATTAGTTGAGCGCAGATCACAAATATGCCAAAAAGCGTTTTAAACATGGCTGGCGCTGCAAAATGAGCGGGCTATACGGGTAGCTACGGCGGGCTAGGTTTAAAACGATTTTTTGCCATATTTCTATCTCCGCTCAACTTATAACCCGCTCATTTTGCAACCCTATCTAGTTTTAGGTATATTTTTGATCTACGCTGTTTTCTTGGGGTATTGGCATTCCTCTCTTCCTTGTTCCATGGTAGAATGCAGTGATTTTAATACTCTTTGGACATAGGTTGAGAGCACAGATAACCCCCAATAGATACCGCATTACGGGATTTTTGTTCGGATCCTAGCTCACCACAACTAGCAGAAGGCGCGGGTTGCGGGGACTGGAGCCAATGCGCTATTATTGGCTGTTTCGAGTGACGCCCTAATAATGAACTCTAGTACTTGATCGAAACTAAGGCCGTGCTGCGAAGCGGCGATTTATATAGAACCATTTACGCCAATGCGTGGTGCGCGGTCGTCGTCTTTCATGCGGTATCTATTGGGGGGTTATCTGTGGTTGAGAGTAACCAGGCGGGCGTTGGAATGACACTTCCGGGGCAACTGGGAATATACTCACTCGCACCGCTTCCCTACCGCAGGTACCTACTTTGTTATTCCATATTTATTTATTTATTATACTGGGTGGCGCAAAAGTAAAGACCCTATTTGGTTCAGCTATAACATTTTTTCTAAATTAGAAAACTAGATTTAGGTTTTTTTAAATGTATATTTGTGCCATTAAATTTCGTACCATTAGGATTTAAAGATGATGTCTTTTAAATGGTGACCTCCAGAGTTGATACACATTTGAGCCCTATTTATGACATTTTGCATAACTTGCCGTAACACTTCCTGCGATATGTTCGTTATTTCTTGACGAATGTTTTCTTTTAGAGCTGCGAGAGTCTGTGGCTTGTTCACATACACCCGAGATTTCAAAAAACCCCAAAGAAAGAAGTCTGGACTGGTCAGATCGGGTGATCTTGCAGGCCAAGGCAAATCGCCAAAACGAGAGATAACTCGGCTTGGAAAAGCGTCCCTCACTAAGTCCATAGTGTCGCGCGCTGTGTGTGCCGTAGCGCCGTCTTGTTGAAACCAGATGTGCTCCAGCCCCAATTCGTCCAAACTGGGTATCAAAAACTCACGTAACATGGTTCTGTAGCGTTCTCCAGTGACAGTTATCGCATTGCCTCCAGCGTCTTCGAAAAAATAGGGTCCGATCACTCTGTCAACACAGATGCCACACCATACAGTAACTTTTAGTGGGTGTAGAGGTGTTTCTTGAATAATGCGCGGATTATCAGTGCCCCAGAACCGAGTATTCTGCTTATTGACATGCCCTGAGAGATGGAAATGCGCTTCGTCACTCATAACCAATTTTGAAGGAAAATCATCTTGCAAAATGTCATAAATAGGGCTCAAATGTGTATCAACTCTGGAGGTCACCATTTAAAAGACATCATCTTTAAATCCTAATGGTACGAAATTTAATGGCACAAATATACATTTAAAAAAACCTAAATCTAGTTTTCTAATTTAGAAAAAATGTTATAGCTGAACCAAATAGGGTCTTTACTTTTGCGCCACCCAGTACATAATGCAATTTAATTCATCAGCATAAATTGAGTGCATTTAAAATTGTGCATTTTTAATTTTCTAGGCACATTAAAATCTTCTGCGGCCCACCAAGCCGCCTGCCAAACGTGATGATTATAGACAGATAGATAGAAAATTCATTATTGCACAAACAACAATAGTAGGTACATAGGCGAACTTAATGCTATAGAGCATTATCTTCCAGTTAGATTATGGCAAATCCTCCCTATGATAAGCGTCCTAAGTGGCGTTTTATGGGGGAGGCCTATGTTCAGCAGTGGACGTATTTCGGGCTGATGATGATGATGAGTGCATTTATTGATAATTATTAAAGGGTTAAAGAGTGCAAATCAAAATATTTTTTATTGAAAATTATGAAGATTGCCGCAGTGTCTAACTTAGTTGGTACGAACGATTTTTATACTGTTAAGTTTTTTTTACGTTGTATGTAATAATTAAAAACAGTACTTGATTATTTAATTTAATTTTGTATTGTTGCAGTTCATTAAGTTAGTTGTCCCATTTTTTGGAGTTATTATCGACTAGCAGCGCCCCGCGGTTCCACCCGCGTTCCTACAGGAACCGTTCCCGTTTTTGGGATAAAAAGTAGCCTATGTTTTAATCCAGGGTATAAGCTACCTCCATACCAAATTTCATCCAAATCCGTCCAGCTGTTACAGCGTGAAAGAGTAACAAACATACACACATACACACATACGCACAAACTTTCGCCTTTATAATATTAATAATATATAATATAATAAAGTACGATACGATGATAGTATGATGATATGATACCAAATCGATGCGTTACATTTCATAAATGTTGGTCCACACGTGACCGGTGTCAGGAGTAGGTACCTAGTTTCAAAGGATGTTAATGAATTCAATTACACCCAGTATAAGGTTGAAACTACTAACCTAATATTAATAACCTTTTTTTAGATGGTATCACTCAAAATTATACCAAAATAAATGAATCTGCTTACTAATTCAATTAGCCCACTGAGTTCAGTTAAGTTACAGAAATAGTTATTTTAATCGGTCTGGCAACACTGTTTAGGTTAAACTTAAGGTAGGCAATGGTCTCTCAATTCTCACATAGTGTAGGTACTTTAAACAGTGCATTATAAAATAGTTCACTAAGGCCCGCGGGGTAATTACGTAAAATTTGCAACAGCAATGCGACAGCAGTAGCAATGCGACAGCAGTAGCGAAGCATACATTCTCGACACCACTAATGATGTATGACAGCAATCACCGCGAGATTTACGCCTGTCGCAAACCTGTTGCGAGTTAGGTAATTAGGGGGCCGATTTCACCAAACTAGAATAAATTTTATTCCAAGTCTAACTTTCCGAGAACAACCGAGTTACGCGAATATAGCCCTTATACCACCAATTGTGTGAAGGAATAAGACTTATTCCTTGGATACAATCAAAACGGCGTTTTTTTTGTGTAATTTCATTTGTCAATTAGCTGTATCCAAGAGTAACGAATAGCCGTATACTTGGAATAAACTTTGGTGAAATCGGGCCTTAGTAAGGTAAGCCCATAATGCACCAACATTCCACTGTGTTCCATTAAGTTACGAAAATAATATGTACAAACGATTCTGACATGAGACTGGCATGAGACTGGCATGAGACTGACATGAGACTGGCATGAGACTGACATGAGACTGGCATGAGACTGGCATGGACATTATGGACAAGCAAGTCATAAAAATCACAGAAGAAAATCGCTGACATAAATTATAAATATACACACAGTGCATTACTAGTACCATTTTTATGCATTTCTGTGTAATTTTTATACATTCCACTGTGTTCCGTTAAGTTACGATAATCGTAATAAAAAGTGTACATATAAAACAGTGCATTATCCAATAGCTCGATCAATATTTTATGAATAAACATTCCACTGTGTTTATTTATTTATGGACCTTCAACAGTACAACATGATATACAAATGTAATAAAAATTTTAGCTTACATGATATACATGACAGGTTTTGAATTACATGTAGGCCTAATTACAGAATGGCCACATCATGCATTAAGAAGTGAGAATCCTATATTAAACCCTACAGTAAAAATAAATACATATTTAAAAAGATAAACAAAAAATAGGCACCTACACAGCAGCACAGACAACGCATTTTCCATGGACCATTGTTTTTTTTTTTTTCTCTTATATTTTGGCTCCACACATAGTGTATTTAGCCAGTGTCAAGTATTGTAATTTTTCATAATGATAGAATATTTCACGTAAAGTCAAGTCTTAGTCACAGTCTGCGTAGTCATAGTCCAGTCTAAGTCAGGTAGTCTCAGTCCAGTCTAAGTCATGCCTTAGTAAAGTGGTGGCAACTTTACTAGAAGCTTCTATGGAATTTTGGAAGCAACACGAAAAACCACGTTTCACCACATTATATCACTTGCCCACACTCATGCTCGTAATTCAGCACTTAATGCGTAAAACGCCACCGATTTTAAACATTAACACTGGAAAAAGCATGAGTTTTGAAAAATAATACAATGCAACGACGTGAACTTTTCCGCGTTCCCGCCAAAACTCCCATGGACCATTGTTATAATTAGGGCTTGTAATTATTCGAACATTTTAGATATTCGAATATTCGGTTTTTTTTCAGGAAGTATTCGAATAATTCGAATATTATTCGAATATTTTGAATTATTACAGAATCATACTGCATAAACTTCGTAATAGACCAAAAACTTCGTAATAGACCAATCTGGAGTTGCATGAGGCCTGATTTGCGTGCTATTAATACTTCACTGCCACAATTGAGCGGAAGGCTCTAAAGTGTTTAGAAGTATATTAGGAAAAACCAAATGACAAAACTGAAGACCGGAAATGGCAGTAATTTCACCCAAGCCTCAAATTCTGAGGGAGGTCGAGAACTTCCATGAACAGCTCGTACATAGACCTCGATACGTAATTCCACCACAAACATAACTCAGAACACCAGAGCCAAGTTAGTCTTACACAATATCGAAGATATCCTGAGCATCAGCCTGTACGAGATTAGAATGGCCGCAAATAAATTAATAAAACAACAAAGCGACAGATGTAGAATTGTGGATAGAACTACAGCATCTCGCTCTTGAGCCATTATATTATTATTATTATAGAGCCACAGATTTCATGGTAAAAGTGGTTTTCTAGAGTCTTTACGAATCGCCTCTTGGTCTGATGAACTGCAGCCTCCCGAAATGTCACGTCACACTGGTGAAGTCTATGCACCGTCCAAATCCAAAACCCTGAAGGCTTTCAGCTGGAACTCCAAAGTACCTTCCAGTGCCTAGCCGAATACAACACAGTGGACGAGTTGAACAACGGGTTGGTGGAAACTGTCCAAGCTGTTCAAGCCCAGCCAAGCTGTTGAGCCACGCTCTTCAAGACCCAACGCCGAAAAAAGACGCAGAAACTATCAGAACGAACTCTTGACTGGAGCGAGATGAAACTGCAGTTTTCAGTTGTAATGGTAGCCTACGATGAACTCAATAGACAAATCTGAAGTTCCATGCGACACGACTTGCATTTTCTTGCTTTAGTACTTCACGTATTGAGGCCGTAATTGAGCGGAACCAAGGCTCTAAAGTGTTCGCAAAGGATACGTCTATTGGGCAAAGCCAAATAACAAAACTAAGGACCGAGAAAGGTAGTGTCATTTCATCCAAGCCTGAGATTCTGAGAGAGATCGAGAACTTCCATGGACAGTTATACACCTCGACACGTAATCACACTACTAACACAGCTCAGGACATCAGAGTCAACTTAGTCCGACACTATACCGAAGATATCATCAGCCTATACGAGATTAGAATGGCCCTCAAATAGCTTAAAACAACAAGGCGCCAGGTGGGGATGGAGGTTTGCTTATGTATACTCTAAGGGATGGAGTTACGACCGAACTTCTGAGAGCAAGTGATAGATCGGTACTTATATATAGTCCTCCAAAAGTTATTTAATTCTGCCATCTTGAAGGTACAACGCCAGAGGCGTGGCACAAGAGTGTGGTGTCGCCCTTCATCAAAAAAAAGGTGATATCACCGTATTGAAGAAATAAAGACCCATCTCGCTCTTGAGTCATGTGTATAAGCTGTTTTCGAGAGCCGAATCGTCTCAAACAGTTTAATCGGCCGTTATGCCTAGCATCTGTGGATTATGAAAAAGCCTTCGATTCAATCGAGACTTGCCCGTTTTAGGTACTTTCCTTTTCCACCTCTATCACATAATGCTATTCGCATTCTGATTCTCGTTGTCGCGTCGCTTATTGACTGTAGAGTGCTGTCTGTCATTTTTTACTCCATTTAGCTTACTTTCAAGGTTAATTGAAAATTATTCGAATATTCGAACTTTACCTCCCTGATTATTCGAATAGTGAAAATGACCGAATATTCGCACTATTCGAATATTCGAATTACAAGCCCTAGTTATAATACATTTCATCACCTAATTATTCTATGACTTTCAGCTCTAGCTACATATTACTGATCTGTGTTTCGCTATGTTACGAAAACTGTAAAACCAATTATTCTCTGACCTGTAGGTAGATTAAAAAAAAACTATAACCAATTCAAAACTCATCTTAGATTTGAGTGCATAATCCATTCCACTTAGTAATCCAGTTACGCACAAACAGTCCACCGTGTCCCGTAAATTACGGGTATGCATAATCTCATACTCCTGGCAAAAGTCCCGGTTTTCGTCCCGGCCACGCCTCTTTTGCGTACTTCTTGCGACGCGGTTCCGTTGACGCAGGCTCCTCTGGCGCTGGAAATAGTAAATATTTTATAGTAAGAGCTATGTTCTCCTAGTACCTGCGAGTTTATTCAAATGTACAGTGGACATTTGCCTTAAAGGCAAAGGAAGGCAAAAGCACAAAATAAACAATTTTTTTTTAAAATCCCCTAAAAATAGAATATCTATTTTTTGTTGAAGAATGAAAGCAACTTTCGCGAGTTGAAGGGAACACTTCGCTCTTTCGGCCAAATATAATGATACATGGTAATGTTTTTCAGTGTTTTACCTGAAGCAGGCAGCGGCGGTTGAATATGAAGATGTGGCTCTGGACCTTCCAACTCAACGTCTGGTGCTGGGTTAGGCAGAGACAAGCCCAATCTAGAAAAGGGGGTGTTAAAAATGATTCGTTACAAATCACAAAAGATTTTGTCCTGGGTGGGAATCGAACTTACAAGGTGAAGCTAAAACTGTAATTTTTTCATTTTTGTCTGTTTCTCTGTATCTTGGCTTAGCATCACGCCGAAACTACTGAACGGATTCAAATAAACCTTGCCATGATTTAACTTTATACTATAAGGTAGGCTATAGGATACTTTTTATCCCAAAATTCAGCACAGTTCCCTCCGGAGAGGGGATGAAAGTTAAAATTTGTACTTAGTTGTAATTCATTAAACCGTTGGCGGATTTCATTTATTCTTTATTTGTTAGAAAGGAGTTACATTAAATATTCGGCCGTCGGTTTAATAGTTCAGTACAGATACCGCAGTGGACCGACGACCTGGTGAAAACCGCGGGAAGCCGATGGGTGCAGAAGGCAAGCAGCCACTCAAAGTGGTGCTCTGTGTTCAGCAGTGGACGTCTTCAGGCTGTTTATGATGATGATGATGATGACGATGACACTGTATGAAACAATATTATTTTGTCTGACACGGAACGAGTCTGGCACGCGCGATGTCTGTAGATATAAACGAAACTTTATCCTGTACTAGGGATGAGAGAAGGTAGAGATGAAACGGCGAATGGAGGCAGGTCCTGGCGTACCTGCCTCCATTTGCCGCTTCATCCATTGATCCTTTTCCTCTACATTTTTTCCTTTAACTTCTTTCTTCATCTAGTGAATCATAAAGCAGTTATAAAACGATTGAGAAGAAATTTGACAATGGAAGGTTAGCTAATTGACTTCGTTCTAAATCCAATATGGCGGACGGCCCAAGAAGGCGGATTAGTTATTTTTTCACTCCCATTTCAAATGAAAGGGTTTAAATAATAAATAAATATGTGTGGGACATGTCACGCAGCGCCATCTAGCCCCAAACTAAGCATAGCTTGTACTATGGGAACCAGATAACTGATACTAAAAAAAGTTTTTTTTCTACAATTAACTTCTCATTTGGGCGGTATTTTTTGACTGTCATGTGGTTGGCTGTGACTTTGTTGTAACGGTGACTTTTACCTGTCTGTGACGAAAAATGCGCCTCACCTACTAAAAGCGTTAAAAAACTATTGATCATAGAAGATTACCTTGCGCCTATAAGACTGAGGTGGGAACTGGGCGCGGGCAAATCCGAGTAAAGATTGCCGCCGCGAGATATCTCTTGCAGCCTTAGGGAATGGTGGTGTGAAGCTGGAAATAACCATGCACTATTATAATACCAATCACCGATTGTGTGAAAGAACACATTTCTTTTAAAAAAATACACCTGTTATTGTTGTTATCTTGTTATAATTGTTTGTTGTATGTAAGTAAAGTCTTGTATTTTCGGGACAAATCTTCCAACTAAATTTCAAAGCAGTTTGAGATAAAAATGTTGTTTTTGACCGATTTTCATCGTCGAGATTTTTTGTAAACGTGTTATATGTAAATTTTAGTTGAAAAAAGACAACATGCATTGTCTTCTATCTTGTAATACTTATGCGTTACTTATACGTTTTGAGAAAATTACATTCTAGTCAATTTAGATGTTTTCATTCGTCTTAGGGCATAAAATTAATCAGCCGGTGCAAATCCGGGCGGATCAGCTAGTACCCAATAAACGGTTTTTCTATATAATGTCAAAAAAATAAGCACTCCTAGTTATTC
Source organism: Ennomos quercinarius (assembly GCA_910589525.2). Classification (NCBI taxonomy): domain Eukaryota; kingdom Metazoa; phylum Arthropoda; class Insecta; order Lepidoptera; family Geometridae; genus Ennomos; species Ennomos quercinarius. The sequence continues at coordinate 8,953,516 of OU342510.1, forward strand.
TGCCGCCAAGCAGCAGTGTGCCAGCACTACTGTGTTCCGGTTTGAAGGGCGTTGTAGCTAGTGAAATTACTGGGCAAATAAGACTTTATGACCTGATTTCACAGTCTAGTAATCTGATTACTAGACTGTGTCTCAGGATGACGTGCGCCGTGCAGTGTCACGTGAAACTATATTAATTTAGAGTTCCGCGTGATACTGCAATCTGTTATGGGCACCCGTGACGCTTAATATCAGGCGAACGACTAGCTCGTTACGTCACTCATTTACATTTTAAAAAACTTACTATCATCAGGGATCTGTAACTTAAGTTTCCTCGGCGGAGTGTTAGCATTGGGAACTATGGTCGACCGGACCAAGTTCCGGAACCTTCCGATTGTGGGGTCAATGTCCTCAGGATTGATGATGTCCACCTCTTCGTTGAAGGACACGTTTCGCTTTTGTTTCTTGGGGACCCCACTGGGCATTGCGGCTGAACGCTTTGTGCCGCTGGGCGGCTGAAAATGTATACATAACACATCATCATAAATAAAATAGAACATTTTACTAGGTGGTAGAACTTTTCTGCAAAGTTCGTCTAGGTAGGTACCACCGCTTTGCCAGTTATTCTGCCGCCAAGCAGTAGTGTGCAAGTACTACTGTGTTCCGGTTTCAAGGGCATTGTAGCTAGTGAAGTTACTGGACGAATGAGACTTTATGATCTGATCTCACAATCTAGTTATCGGATGATTACTATACTGTGATATCTCAGGACGACGTGCGCAGAGAAGAGTCACGCGAAAATGTATTATTTTAAAGTTCCGAGTGACACAGCAACCGTTATGGGTGGCCGTGTCGCTTAACATCAGGTAAACTAGTTCGTCACGTCACTCATTCTCATTAAAAAAAACATGTACCTAATCTATAGAGTAACAATCTATGAAATTAATAAAAAAGGGTGAATTTTTCTAGATCCCTCTAGGTAACTTTACCCTTCTTTTATTATTTATATTTTTATTGCTCATGTTACATTGTTTTTGCGGTTTTTACGCACGGTAAAAAAGAAAACTAAAAGACCGCTGGTTAACTTTGCTTACCAGAATCGTCCCTTGCAACTGCTGCGTAATCAAAAGAAAGAGATATAAGAAACATTTTAATTCTCAAGCCATTTCTTTTTTCATTTTTAATTCTTTTTCTCCTTCTCTTCTTTTTTATTTTGTTTTGTTTTTTTTTTCTCGTTTTTTCAATTCTTCTAATTTTTTTTTATTTTTTTTTCTCTACATAAACTCCAGAATGAATACAATTTATGCAAAGATAGGCGGTAGTGACGTTCTGTCCTTACTAGCTAGTGCCTTTATTAGTGCCACTCTTCACGGCTTTATTAAACACTATAGCTTTATAAACACTCCTATACACTCTCATAGCTTTATAAACACTCTTACACACTCTCTATAGCTTCATATACACTCTTATACGCTCTCCATAGCTTTATATACACTCTTCACAGTTTATTATACTCTCTAATATATTCTTATTTTTTTTTTGTTTCATGAGTAGGTACATGTGGCCAATGCTATGTACGCCGTACTTGTCGCATATATCAGTCCAAGTTAATATAAATGATGTGGCTGTGCTATTTATAAATAAATAAATATATTATACATTCTTCATGGCGTTACATACTCTTATTTATACACTCTTCATTGTTTATACACTAAAATATAGTTACCTTCATAACATCACTCCCGTCATCGGTTGAAATGCCCAACATGGAAATTCTTCTGTTGTGTGCCGTGTTGAATTCTGTTAAATTCTGTAAATAAACACAAGTTATTTTTATATTTCACAAATGCTCAGAATAAACTTCGCTAGAACCACGTACATTATATGCTGTGAAGCATTTTCAACGTGACCTTGGAATCATTGAAAACTAAACTTATTTAGTTTTTTATATAAGTATATTTTTACGCGAACTAGTGTGGCTCAGCGGTAGCCCGTGCGACTTTCAGAACGAACCACCCTGGTTCGACTCCCGCTCGAAAGTTGTGCGGAATACGTACTCGCTCTTCAGAGGTGAAGGGAAACATCGCGAGGAAACCGGCCGGCATGGTCAAGAGTTAAAACTCCAGCTGGGTTAGCACGGGCGGTAGATAAAATTATCTTTGCCCTGTTTTACTCCACTTGACACGTAAGCAATTAGGAAGAAAGTGACACAAAACGGGGAAAGACAATTCTGTCTACCATCCGTGCTAACCCAGCTGAACATTGGTGTCATCGACCAACCCGCGTACTTAGGGTGGGCTTTTTGATGCGTTGTTAAGGTAACCAATGGTTAAAAATTCTAACAAATTTTGACCATTGGTTAGAGTTTGTTAGCATTTTTAACCATTGGTTACCTTAACTACGGATCAAATAACCCACCCTTAGCCAGCCAAGTGGATTAAAGCCTATACACACTCTCTCCCTTTGAGACGAGAAGGCCCGTGATCCAGAAGTGGGAACATATTGGGCTCAGAACGATGATCTCATAACGTCACTCATCATCATCAACAGCCTGAAGACGTCCACTGCTGAACATAAGCCTCTCCCATAGAGCGTCACTTTGAGCGGCTGCTCTCCTCCTGCATCCATTGGCTCCCCGCGGTTTTCACCAGGTCGTCGGTCCACTTAGTGAGGGGCTGGCCTACGCTGCGTCTTCCGGTTCGTGGTCACCACTCGAGAACCTTTCTTCCCCATCGGTTGTCAGTTCTACGAGCGATGTGGCCTGCCCATTGCCATTTCAACTTGCTAACGGCTATTCTTCCTGCGGATCTTATCTCCTAGGGAAACACCGAGCATATAGCTCTCTTCATAGCTCGTTGCGCGACTTTGAGCTTACTAATGAGGCCAACAGTAACAGACCATGTCTCAGTTCCATAAGTCATCACTGGCAACACACCCATGATTAAAGCCTTTGTTTTCAGGCTCTGCGGTATTTTGGACGATGATCTATAATAGTTTTATAATACTCGTAGTACCTACTAGAAACACCAAGCGGTTTGACCCGTGTTTGTCCATTCGAGCGTTATCCCCTTAGGGGTTTAATTTTCAAAAATCCTTTCGTAGTACACTCTTACGCAATAAAGGGAAATCTAGGTCCAGCAGTTTGGGCTGTATACAATGTACGTTGTCTGTCAGTTAGGACAAACGCCTTTTACTAATATAGTAAGAAGATAGATTGATATACAATACTACTTACTACTAAAAAACTGCTAATAATACTATTCTATTGTGTAGACACATTTGTTGCAAAAGATAATTGTTGAGATAATAATACAGACCATTTTTCAAACATTTTACAACACGTTTTGGTTAGTTGAAACATTAATTCGTAAAAATCATTAGGTGACACAAGTTAAAACTAGTAGGCGTACCAACCATGACTTCTTTATTAGCTTAAATCAAATATACAAGGTGAGTTTCAATTGGTATGTTATCCCGAAAGGGACCATGATAGCCCACTAGTTGTGAGAGCCTTACATGAAACTGCGTGTTTCCAAACCTCCATACTGAAAAATAAATCCACTCTCGAAATTGCACGTGCGATCGCTATGAGAGTTAACAAGATACCATAAATTAATTTCTAAATACAGGTCTTTTAACTCATACGAGTGCATTCGGTCATGGACGAAGTTCAACCACCCAGCTGCGCTAGGGCTATCTTCGAATGTAAACTTTACATGGCATTTCTTCAATGAAAAGCTATTAATTCAGAAAAGTCGTAGAAGAAACATTGTCTACCTTGGGCAGTAGATTTACCCCCATTCGGGATAATATACCAATTCAAACTCAGATAGTACTTATAGATACACTCTATGAAAATCAAACCTCATTAGTGTCCCCACTCCAATGCTCACTTATATCATCATTTTCATCATTAACAGCCTCAAGACGTCCACTGCTGAACATAGGCCTCCCCCAAAGCACGCCACCTTGAGCGGCTGCTCGCCTCCTGCATCCATCGGCTCTCCGCGGCTTTCACCAGGTCGTCGGTCCACCGAGTGGGGGGCCGGCCTACTTCACTTATATAGTATCTTGTTAACTCTCGTAGCGATCGCACGTGCAATTTTGCGAGTGGATTTATTTTTTAGTATTGAGGTTTGGAAACACGCAGTTTCAAGTAAGGCTCACAACCTGTGGGCTATCATGGTCCCAGTCCCCCCCTTTCTGGATAACATACCAATTCAAACTCAGATAATATAAAATAGCTCACAAGCGGTTGTTTTATTTTAATAATGAACCATAGCACCCTTTAATAGCGTTGTAAAACAATAAACGGCACCGTTTTTATGTCAATAAATAATTTGTATTTTTATTTGTTTAAACAAGGCATATGCCTTGTTTAAACGGTGCCATTTTCGAGACGTCAATCGTGGATCTACCCTATATTTCATCGCAGTTTATTAGAATTGAAATATGTCAATTCTGAGACGCAACGCAATGTACCCTATTCTTAGTCGCCTATTGATGCTCTAGTAGAGATTTCATTCACTATTTGATCATTTTGTGATCAGATTCACGACTGAGCGTAGTTCTGTAATACGAACCTTGGTCTGCTATGAAGTATATTGAGGAACTAGCTGACCCGCCCCGGCTTCGCACGGGTTAATTAGTTTTACGCCTTATCTCAGTCTAAAGGAAGAGAAAAGGAAGAGGGAAATAGATAAGGGAAAAGGATGAATGGATCAAACGGTGAACCTTTCACCGTTTCATCCATTCATCCGTTTCCCTTATCTTTTCCCCACTCCCTTCTCTCTTTCCATAGTACAGGATAGGAGTGGCTTTGGATCTATTACTGAAGGTTGGATGCCTGTAATTTCTGAACCCAAAACCGACAACCTTGAAATATTTACGGGTCAATATTTAAAGAAAAACGCCTTTCCAACAAAAAAGAAGGAATGAAATCGGACCACGCGTTAATGAATTACAACGAAGTACATATTTTTACTTTCTTCCCCTCTCCCGAGGGAACCGTGCTGAATTTCGGGATTAAAAGTATCCTATAGCCTACCTCGTAATATGAACTCAAATCATGCCAAGTTTCATTTGAATCCATTTAGTAGTTTCGGCGTGATGCTCAGCCAAGATACAGACACACAAACAAAAACTTAAAAAATTACAGTTTTGAATTAAAATATCTTCAATGTACAGAATTGGACCTGTTACAGTTTTATTATAAGTATAGATATCATCAACTTACATCTAGTTCAGTCTGTGTCTCAGGCAGGCCTAACAGAGCTCCCTCCTGCTCTGCGTTTGGCAAGTCTTCCATAATGCCTCTAGCATTGCCTGTTGGGCGCTCTCTGAAATAATCAAATGATTGAACTTTATGGCCCGTAATACTATACCAAGCTCACTATACATAACGATGCATTTCATTCACAAACAAAATTGATCAATTTATGAGTAGTTTTGACTTGAGCTACCTGCTGGGTTAGCATGGACAGTAGACAAAGTTGTCTTTCCCCGTTTTACGTCACTTTCTTCATACCTGCTTGGAGTAAAACAGGGGAAAGACAGTTTTGTTTACCGGCCGTGCTAACCCTACTGTACTATTAAGTATTCTGTGCTTCAGCACCAACAACTGAGTATCATATAGACCAGACCTATAGGAAACGTGATGTAATCAAGCATGGTGGAAGGAAGTTTTCTTTTGTGCGATTGAATGACGTGATGAGCTTGTCGTTTACTTGATGTTAAGCAACACGGCCGCCCATAACAGCTGCAGTGCCACTCGGAACTTTAAAACAATAAAGTTTCGCGTAACACTGCACTACGCACATCATCCTGAGACTTCACACAGTCTAGTAATCAGATTACTAGACTGAGTGATCAGATCATAAAGTCTCACTAGCCCAGTAATTTCACTAGTACCAACGCCCTTCAAACCGGAACACAGTAGTGCTTGCACACTACTGCTTGGCGGCAGAATAACTGGCAAAGCAGTGGTACCTACCTAGACGAACTTTGCAGAAAAGTCCTACCACCTAGTAAAAAGTGGCATTGCCTGTGGTTATCTGGCTAGCTACCGCTTTCAAGTTACAACATTATCAACCACTTAGCAGTATGATCCTCTTCCACCTCGCGTGAGACCCATATTGAATCCTTTAAAGGGTTGGCAATGCATTAATTTATTTTGCTTTTTACTAGGTGGTAGGACTTTTCTGCAAAGTTCGTCTAGGTAGGTACCACCGCTTTGCCAGTTATTCTGCCGCCAAGCAGTAGTGTGCGAGCACTACTGTGTTCCGGTTTGTAGGGCACTGTAGCTAGTGAAATTACTGGGCAAATGAAACTTTACAAACTGATCTCACAGTCTAGAAAGTTTTTTAGACTGAGTGATGTCTCAGGATGACGTGCACACTCAGCGCGCAGTGTCACGCGAAACTTTAATTTAGAGTTCCGAGTGACACTGCAATCTGTTATGGGCGGCCGTGTCGCTTTACACCAGGCGAACAACTAGCTCGTCACGTCGTTCGTTTACATAAAAAAAATTAACTTTAATGGCGCCTTTGGTTTTATATTACAGCATGGCATGAACTGTAGAAATCAATATTATGTTTGTGTGTGTATTCTCTAGTAGATAAAGTGTTTCGCCAATGAAAATACAACAAAAGGTTTATGATGTGAATGAATGTCCATTGGTCAAACACTTTAGACTGAGAAAAGAGATATTATTGTGTCGATTTCTACAGCTCAAGCTAACTATAGACAAAAATGAAATTAATAGAAAATTTTGTAGTACAATATTAGGGGTTCTTGTGAAATCTGATGTTTTCTTACTCTCACAACAACATGTGGGAGAGAGACAGCAATGAAAACGTCAGCTCTGTTCACTGATTTCTTTAATCATATTACCTTATAATATAGTTTCTAGTGGAAGCCCCAAAGTGGAAGTTGGAGTCAATTGGCAGCTGAGTGGGTTTATTTGGCTCCAGCCTCATTTGACCGATGTAGGTACCATGTGCTGAAAGTATGTAACTGTTACATTTCTTAACTAGCTGACCCATCCTGGGTTTATAGCTTTTATAGCGCGCAAATTTGGATGAGCAAGCCTAATGGGTGAATCAATCACTTTTGTAAGTTAATTCAATGCCCCAACACCACTGATTCAAGTGGTTCATTCTCTTCGCTTTAGGCCCTAATCTAATAAAATTTTCATTAATACTATATTGATTTGGTAAATCCTTCGTTATAATAACATCAGATTAGGAAATGTAAGGAAATGTTCCCGCTTCTTTTCTCCCTATCCTATTATCTAATTTACTTTTGTCCTTTGCTCTGTCATTTACTACTTTCTCTTTCTACTCATTCTCTATATCATCATCATCATCCTCTTTGCCTTTTCCCATTTGTTTGGGGTTAGCTCCCAATCTAACCTGTAGCAGCGAGCTACCAGAATTACACAAGCGACTGCCATCTGACCACGCAACCCATTAGGGACCAGTAACAGGGATGGTTAGACCAGGCGCCAGATTCTATCAGGCATCTGACTACCCGTAACAATTGCCATAGATGTTCTTATGACAACCGGGACCAATGGCTTCACATGCTCTCCGAGGCACAGAGTGATGGCATCGAAAACTGCACATAACTTACTAGATAAGTCATTGGTGCAGGGCAGAGGATCGAACCCAGCGCCGTAAGATCACGAAGCGCACATGCTACCGCTCGGCCACCATCGCTCTAACTAAACCCACCATCGGCTACTCATTCTCTATATAAAAAAATAATAAGAAATACTCTTTAGTATTCACCTCCATCATTCTTTCACAATACTTACTACTCCCGAGATCAACCAGAAATGCCCTGTTCAAGTCCTTGTGGTAAACAAATGCAGCATGAACCCGAGAGCAGCTAGCGTGATCTATGCAGAAGTCATTCATTTGTGGGTTACGACCGAAGAGGTAGCATTTCTTCTCATCTAACATCAGCTTTTGGATAAGCTTATCACCTTTTAGCACATCTAAATGGAGGCCGGTGGGTGGCTTGCCAGCCCTAGAAAGAACACGATAGCACTTACTGTAATCTATACATAATATAATAACATTATATCACTTGTCATAAGTGTGAAGTTCACATGTGTATCTGTATTACCAACAGTGGTCGTAAATTTAACAATTCTTATAAAAATAGTATTTTATATGTTTCAACACTGGCAGGAGAAAACTGGATACAAATGCAACGATGATAAAAGTAGGAATCGTCACAAATAAAATTGTTATCATTGTTGGAGGAACGTTTTGGTTATGTGAAATATATGCGATTACTAACCAGTTTGGCACTTCGTAATGATTAGCCATGGTTTCAATAAAGAAATGTGAAACTTTTGAGTTTAACTAGGAATTAATCCATATCACATGCGTTCTATTAATTTAAAATTCGGAAATTCAGCGTCGTTCGTGATCCGGCAAGCCGCAATCCACAGATGTCTACTATTATACGAAATAGCACTAGTCAAGCTTTTTTTTTACTTTTCATTCACTCACTCACGCACGGTTTTTGACACAGATTAGAGAAAAAAACAAATGAGTTTTTGACTCTAGTGATGCCCGGCGGGCTTATTACCTAACTCAAGCGTTGATTGCTGTCATACAGATATCCACCCCCTAATTACCTAACTCGCATCCCCCACCCCCCCCCCTTTTTGCAGCAAACATATAGCTTTTTAATTATAATATTTTTTTCTGTTTAACCTTACTTTTGCTGTCACGAACTAATCTGATTGATGAATCATGTTTTTTTTTTTATGTAACCGAATGACGTGACGAGCCAATCGTTCGCCTGGTGTTAAGCGACACGGCCGCCCATAACAGATTGCAGTGCCACTCGGATCTTTAAAACAATAAAGTTTCGCGTGACTCTGCAATGCGCACGTCATCCTGAGACATCACTCAGTCTAGTAATCAGATTACTACAGATCATAAAGTCTCATTTGCCCAGTAATTTCACTAGCTACAGTGCCCTTCAAACCGGAACACAGTAGTGCTTGCACACTACTGCTTGGCGACAGAATAACTGGCAAAGCAGTGGTACCTACCTAGACGAACTTTGCAGAACTTTGGAGGTGCTGGTGAACTTAGTGATCTGCGTTTCATAGTTTCTAGTGCTTCGCCGGCCGCTGCCGCGGCACGCTCGCTAGCTTGCTCGGTTCGAGCGTTGTGTTGTCGCAGGTTCAACCTAACCTAACCTAATGATCTGTGTAACAGACTTTTTAGCTCCAATTAGAAATTAATAATAAAACAATGTAAATTATATTTTTTCTGGTATTAAGTTTCGTTTCTCACATTTCTATGTATGATTTAACAACTTTGACGTTTTATTTATGCAATATCTGTCAGAATTGTCAGAATTGCGTTTCATCTCACGTATTTTTTTGGATCTTATTTTTATCATAATCAATTCAAAACGCATTTCCTCGGTCCAAAAATAGTTTAAACAGATTAGGACTAACCCCTAGAACACCTTTAATTTCACACAATCATTAAAATCAGGTACCGTATATTTATAGCCAACCCGAGTTAGGTAATAAGCTCGCCATGCACCGTACTTATTCACTTGACATTGGCAGAATTATTGCTAAAAGCTAAAAAGCGATAGAAAAGAAAGCCACTAACGAAGAAGAAGAAGAAAAATGATTTTTGTCTGTGATTTTTGTGTATTATTTCCACAGAGTACCTTTTTATAAACGAAAATTATTTCATTCAAATCAAATTATTTGGTTTGGTACATTCACTGACCTCTATATTACAAGTACGCTGGACTTCATACTCTCGGATGTTATGAGAAGCCATTTGATTTTCGCCATTTTGGCGCTGATAGCAGTGTGAGGGTCCATGGAACTAATATTAGGGATGAGACATAACTTTCGATGAAAATACGATATCGATATCACTACAGACTCAGGCAGTTATTTAATTCCATGTGCATATACGGCTACTGAGACAAAAATACATACTATACCCAGTAAAATAAATAAGCGTTTTTTTTGTATATTTGCGTTTAAGAAATCTACTCAATTATTGTTAACTAGCTGCACTCCGCGTTAATCCAGCATAATATGTAGCTTATGTGTCTAGGGTTTTAGGTATTCTCAATTTCCGAATTCCATCCACAGCTGAACTCGTTCAATTCCGGTACCCGCGTGCTAAGCTGATGGTCCTTGGGGATTTCAACGCACATCATCAGGACTGGCTGTATCCTTTCCAGGTTACAGATCATGTTGGTCGAGAGACTCGTAAATTTGCATAAAATTACAACCTTAACCAGCTTGTTGGTGAGCCAACGAGAATACCGGACGTTTCAGGCCACACGCCTAACTGTTTAGATCTACTGTTAACAGATGATCCTGATAGATATTCCGTATCAGTGTCGGCACCACTAGGATCATCAGACCACTGCCTGATAAAAGCAGTTTCCGAGTATTCCTCTCCTGACTCTAGTCCTAGAAGTAGACGACTTTGGCGTTATAAGGGGGCCAAATGGGACGAAATGCGACATTTTTTTTCGTCCTACCCTTGGCGGGATGTTTGTTTTTCTTCCGAAAACCCTTCCACTTGTGCGGAAGCAATAACAGAAGTTGTCCGGCAAGGTATGGAGTACTTTATTCCTTTCACGGACGTTACAACAACTGGAAAGGCTCGCTCTTGGTTCAACCCTGACTGCGCTGAGGCTGAACGGTTTCAGCAGGATGCTTATAGGGCTTGGGCTAGTGCTAGAGCCTCTAAGTCCCCTGACATCAAGGAGAAAAAGAAAAACTACAATGCAGCCACTGAGGCTTACAAGAAAGCTCTTCGTATGTCTAGTTCTGAACGAATTGCTCACTTTGGTACCAAACTAGCTTCCTACCCTTCTGGAAGTAAAGCCTTTTGGTCTCTGGCTAAATCTATTGAGAGTAATTTTTGTCGCAGTTCACTACCACCTCTTTTGAAGTCCGATGGGTCTTTAGCCCATTTACCAGAGGAGAAAGCCAATCTCTTTGCCTCTCTTTTTGCTGCGAACTCGCGTCTCGATTCCAGCAACAGTATACCATCTCCTTTACCTCCCTGTGCTACTTCCATGCCGGAAATTGCAATTCACCAAAAAGAGGTTTTTAAAGTGCTGACGAAATTAGACATAAATAAATCCAGCGGTCCTGACGGCATCCCAGCTGTTGTGGTTAAAATGTGTGCACCTGAACTAGCCCCTATCCTCACACGCTTATTTCGGCTTTCTCTGAAAACTGGCTCCGTGCCAGCGTCTTGGAAGCTTGCGAATGTGCAGCCAGTTCCTAAAAAAGGTAGTCGGGCTGACCCCAGTAATTATAGGCCGATTGCCATCACTTCTATTTTTTGCAAAATTATGGAACGTGTTATTAACACCAGGCTACTACACTACCTTGAAGGCAACGATCTCCTCAGTGATCGGCAATATGGCTTTCGCCGAAACCGGTCTACTGGGGACCTTCTAGCGTTAGTTACGCATTACTGGGGTGAAGCTATCGAGCGGCACGGAGAAGCGCTCGCCGTATCGCTCGATGTTTCAAAAGCTTTTGACAGAGTATGGCATGCTGGGCTTTTATGCAAGCTTCCTTGTTACGGAATACCTCCCAGCCTTTGTGAGTGGGTAGCTGATTTCCTACGCGGTAGATCAATCCAAGTTGTCATTGATGGCTACACGTCTAATCGGATGGCTATCAATGCTGGGGCCCCCCTTTCTTCTGCACATCAATGACCTCCTTACATCGGGGGTTGTTGGGTATGCGGATGACAGTACAGTCCTAGAGAGATACCTGTCCACTCCTAAAGTCAAGAGTCACGAGGTTCAATGTGAGAGAGTTATGATGGTCGAGCGAGCAAACACATGTTTAAAGTTGGTGTCCGACTGGGGTGACACTAAATTAGTCAGCTTCAATGCTCAGAAGACTCAGGCTTGTCTCTTTAGTGCAAAGAAAGACCCATTAATAGCCACTCCAGTCTTTCGAGATGTGGTGGTACCCTTCAGAGACCGCATCGAACTTTTGGGAATGCAAATCTCTCCCAAACTTAATTTCGGTTTTTCTATTGAGTCCAGGGCAAAGACCGCTGCGAGAAAACTTGGCATTCTATCTAAAGTCAGGCGTTATTTTACTCCCACACAACTGCTGAACTTATACCAAGCGCAAGTGCGGTCTTGCATGGAATACTGCAGCCACTTGTGGGATGGTTCAGCAAAGTACCAACTGGCAGCTCTGGACTCTATAGAGAAGAGGGCTAGAAGAGTGGTTAATGATGAGACACTGCTTGGACAGAGGATGCAAAGTCTGGAACACAGAAGAAAAGTAGCTTGTCTGTCCGTCTTTTACCGTTTGCATTTTGGAGAGTGTTCTCAGGAGCTCCATAATCTCATCCCACCCTCTCCTTTCCGTCACAGAACAACTAGACGTGGTGAAGCCTTCCATCCTTATGTCGTTAACGTGCCCCATGTTCGCACAAATCGCTTCGGAAGCTCGTTTATAATCCGTACATCTAAGGAATGGAATTTGCTTCCCGCAACAGTTTTCCCTTCCACATACAATCTAGGCGTATTCAAGAGCAGAGTGAATAGGTATCTTCCCACCCTCTCCTTTCCGTCACAGAACAACTAGACGTGGTGAAGCCTTCCATCCTTATGTCGTTAACGTGCCCCATGTTCGCACAAATCGCTTCGGAAGCTCGTTTATAATCCGTACATCTAAGGAATGGAATTTGCTTCCCGCAACAGTTTTCCCTTCCACATACAATCTAGGCGTATTCAAGAGCAGAGTGAATAGGTATCTTCTGGGTAAGCGTGTCCCACCTTAGGTTTCATCTACACTTACCATCGGGTGAGATGTGGCCAAACGCTGACCCATTTGCTATAAAAAAAAAAAAAAAAACATAATCAGTCCAGCCGTTTAAGCGTAAAGAAGTACGTGATGTGCACACAACTTCTTTAAAATATTAGATTGATAGCTCCATTTCATAAAGCCAGTTCTCCTTGGTTCTGCTGATTCAGTACTAGTAGGGGTAGGGTACTGGGTAATAAAATAAAAAACGCAGATAAAAACATAATAACATTTATATTTTACACTAGCTTCTGCCCGCGGCTTCGCCCGTGTGGCCAATAGGAAATGAATGGCATATTTTTCAGAAACAAACATTATAAATGCTCTGACTCTCTGTCGATATATTATACAAACTCACAATATCCCAAATTTTTCGTAATAAACCTCTGGGATGAGAGTAGTATGGTTTTAACAGAACTCAAAGCGTGTGTGAATAGATCTAATTATGGAGGTCCCACAGGTCACTTTCGCTACACAGTCGCCGCTTGCAACCCAGCGAACAAAGCAACCTCTAAAAAAAACCGTTAATTTCTACCACAGGTCACCTTCACTACAGTCGCGGGCCGCTTGCGGCCCAGTGAACAAAGCAATACTTTTTCATATTTTCCACCCATAGCTGCTTAGTAAGACTGTCAGTGGGAAACCTAAAAGCACAAAGTAAAACTTAATAAAATATACGAAACAACATTATTAGTACTAGCGAGTTAAATATTTAGTTTATATTAATGAAAAAAAAATCTGGAGCCAGATATACATCGTAGATTATTCTGTACCTACGTACATTACTGAGCATTGTTGAAGTTCTGCTAGTTACTCACTATCGAAGAACATTATCGACACATTATCGATATGAAACATTCACAACCTATGTACCTATTCCAATAGTATGAATTCATTGAATAACTAAATCCTACTTACATTTAAATGTGATGAAATTAAATAAACTAAGTATAAAATGGTATTAAAAACCTCCAGACATACAATAAACATAATAATGTAGCATTTTTTTATCGTGAGGTTCACTTACTTGTGGAAGGTTATTCCGCTGCCTTTTCGGTAGCGATTTGTACAAAATACGCATAACTTCATCACAAACATGTACCGTAATCAAACACCAAACACAAAGAGTAGCCTTTTATCATCTTATTTTACGATTTTTCATCAGAGACGCAGCAAACTTACCAACAGCCACTTTGAAAAATGTCAATTTTAGTACCCGAGACCCTCAAGAGGGGCGCTTTGAATCGGCACAAAAAAGAACTGTCATTTCCAAGAGAATATTTAGTCCAGCGTACTTGTAATATAGAGGTCAGTGGGGACCCCTTTGAAGAAAATCCGACAATGGCGGTTGTAAATTTTGAATTTTTTACCAAAGCCTGTGTATTTTTGAATTTTAATGTGTAATAAGGGTGGATTATTATTCGTTAAGTATTCGTGAACGTGCACGAGTGTTGGCAAATGGTTCCAAGTTTATATAACCATGCATTTTCGTTTTCTCTTCAACGGCTTTTTAGAGCCTTCAGTAAAATATCCACCATCTTACTGTTGGCATTTTGACTGACAAAATAGGACTTTGACTTGACATAACCGTACAAATTTTTACTTACTTGACATTGGCAGAATTATCGCTAAAAAGCGATAGAAAGCCATAAACGAAGAAGAAGAAGAAGAAGAAGAGGTCAGTGGGTACATTACAGTAGATATCTGTGGTTTGGTAAATGGCAAATGGTAACAAACAATAACAATAAGTAATAAATATTAAATAACAAGGCAAATAGCATAGAAGAGTATATAAAGACTAACAAGGTAACAAGAGAAAGAAAGTATCACCAGAACAAAACATAGAATGGTGTCTAGCGAAGAGGAATCCGACCCAAAACCTTACGAACCAGTGCAATGGGACGTGGACATGGAAACCCAATTATTTTATGCAATGGCAAATCACAAGCCGGTTGGAATAAACAAATACTTCCACATGGCCGGTATTTGGGAAAAACTATCCGATTCTATTACAAAACCTATAACGACCCATGATATTTGGAAGCATTTAGAATCGTTGTACAATTTAACTATGTTGGAAGACACCGAACCTATACCGTTTCCAAACGATGAAGTTCCTTTTAGTTTGCCTGAAAGTGAATTTGGCATGCTCATCAAACAAAAGTGTAAAGACGTGATACTGGCCGAAGACAGCGAAGGTATTAATCTCTTGCTACACACAACAACTTGCGTGCTTGTCACAACAATAATCTTTATAAGTACCTATATATAAAAAATAAAATTAATCGTAGTATCTGAAGAGGATAATAAAAAAATGTTATTATTATAATAGGTAGGATTACAGCTTTTTTCGCACTCTGAATTAGGTACTCCAACAAGATGCGTTTTATGTCCATGTTTGTTGTGTACAGCCGTTTTTCAATTATAGGAAAAAGAGAGGCTGGCTTTAGTATCCGGTCAAACGAATTAGAGGGTGGTTTTGGTTTTAAACGTTAGGTAAAGTCTATAGAAGCAAACACTTGCAGCTTTTTATGCGGAAAATAATAGTTTTCGAGAAATACATTTTTGAATGTTGTAAAATTCACTGTTTTAAGAGTCAGGTTTGGCCGTGATAGGTTAGAAGACTAAGTGTTAGTCTTTGTGTTTTTTTTTTACCCACACAGGTAACTACATTCTGAAAAACATCCATAATCCAGAAACTTATAATTTTATTAGTAAGTACTTAACCTCATAACTAAAAAAAACCACCCGCCCCGTGTGACCAGATACTAACGCAACTCCAAAAAGAGATCAACTTCCATCATTTAGTGATTTCAGTGTGTTAAAGTTTCATTGACAGTACTGCACCTTGTGTTATTATTCATTCTGTGACTGTATTTTAATACCAAGAACAGCTGAAATGATGTTAAATGTAACAAAGTAGTATTATGTAAGTTTTCCTCCAGCGGCATCTACTTAAGCCATCCCAACTACTAAATAATATAGGAGTATAATATTGAATCTCTGGTCTGCTCCAGTGGCATTTAAGTATTACTAGCCAAAGATAGAACATGTTAAAAAAGAGCTTTATCTAGGTTGTAATAAAGTCTAAAATGTACTTAGATGGTCGGAGTCCGTCACCTAAACCCTCAACCCCAAATAGAAGTGGCTCCAAAGGAACTGCATCTAAAGATAACACACCTAAAGGTAGACATTGTGATTTCATTGCTTTGTTTAGTTCTATGGGTGATTGCCGAACAAATGACAGTTTAGTAAATGAGGCTGGCGAACATAACTGGACTTTCCACGCCACATAGTGTGGAGTGTGGACAAGTTTTTTTTTTTTTTTTTTTATGTGATTGAATGACGTGACGAGCAAGTCGTTCACCTGATGTTAAGTGACACGGCCGCCCATAACAGTTGCAGTGTCACCCGGAACTTATTTGCCAGGACCTTAAATTACTCATATCAAATTAAATTCAAACCATATGTGATAAAATTATTTTCATTAAAAGTTCATGTTTTACGCAGACTACTGCAAAAGATAATTTTGAAAAATTGTGAAGTGAGTTGTTGTTTTCATTTTTTTATTTATTTTACAGTCCAGCCACTGAGCGAAAGCGTTTTAGAGCTAAACAACAACACAAACACATTTACCATTGTCAAAAGCCGAATAAAAACTATAAATATACCTATCAGTATCTAATTATGGATAATTACAATTTTGTTAGCTATCACCCATTGTTAGTTGGTTTGTTTTGGTTTTATAATTGAAGTAGTGATTATTTTTCATTTTATTTCATACAATCTTTTCACACAACTAGAGTCCGATAAACAAATTGTTAAGATCAGCTCTCTGATGATATTTGTTTGTATTTGTTAATTATTTTCACATTTTATTCCATTTAGAGACAATTTGATTTTTCACACTCTTGGTGGTTTGGTAATTAACACATTAACCGAGTGTAACACCGAGTGACTTCCAAACATAGATATATTCAATCTATTGTTATGGACTGGTGACCAACAGCAATCAAAGGCTTAATAATATTTATGATATTAATTAATTTTCCATTGGTGTTGTGGTTGTATTTAAGTACTATTTTTTTAGATTTGTGTAGTCATTGAGTCATCTTTTATTTAAATACTAGCTGACCCACCCTCGGCTTCGCACGGGTTAATTAGTTTTACGCATTATCTCAGTCTAAAGGAAGAGTGACGGAAGAGGGAAAAAGATAAGGGAAAAGGATGAATGCATGAAACGGTGAAAGGAGGCAGGTGCTGGCGCACCTTCTCTCTTTCCCATAATACAGGATAGGAGTGGCTTTGGACCAAATACCTGCTGCTGCTGCTGAATGTCTGTAATTTCTGAACCACAAAATCGACGACTTTAAATATATTTACGGGACAATATTTAAAACACCCCCTTTTCAATAAAAAATGAATGTATGAAATAGGACCACGCATTAATGAATTACAAATAAGTACATATTTTTACTTTCATCCCCTCTCCCGCGGGAACCATACTGAATTTCGGAATTAAAAGTTGCCTATAGCCTACCTCGTAATATGAACTCAAATCACGCCAAGTTTCATTTGAATCGATTCAGTAGTTTCGGCGTGATGCTCAGCCAAGATACAGACAGACAGACAAAAATGAAAAATTTATAGTTTTGGCTTTAGTATCGATTATAGAGAGCCCTCCAACAAAATTTTTCAAAATATCTTTAATGTACAGAATTGACCCTGTTACAGTTTTATTATAAGTATAGATTGGTTGTTGTACAGGTTCTATTTGATTTCGTTTGGTGATGGCTTTGGCATTATTGTTCTCTTTTTAAGTTTATTGTAGTTTTGGTATTATTTATGGTGCATTTGAGATGTTTGGCTTTTATTGGTTTATTAAATATTATTTAACTGTGTAGCATTAAAAATAGTATTCTATTGATAGAACTAAATAAAGCTAAAATTTATAAGATTGACCAACCAACTTAATGCTAAAAAAATGTAATAATAGTCATTTTTTAATAATATGCTAGTTGCCTGCTATTTTTATTGCAGAAATTAATAATAGTCCTCTTACATACAGGAATAGAAAGAGACAGCTCAAAACATGCAGTGACATCAGTTCTTGGCCTTCATAGTTATCATAGTACCTCATTACTAAGCTGTGGTAGCTTTACATACAATCTCTTTGACATGACTGTGACATTACAAATTGTGTTTTCATAGTAAGTGTGGGGAAACTCCACACGATCTCTGTTTTCCAACCAAGGATAATTTTAAAAAAATCTACATAATTAAATGTTGCATGAAAAACAAAATATAAAGATATCATATTAAGTTGATATGTCTGTTATTTTTCAACTAAGTAACTTTTAATAAAAGTAAGAAAAATGGGGGTCATAAATTTGAAATGTTCTCAATTGTATTATTGGCCCTATTAGAGCCTAACTAATTTGCCCCATATTACTTACTATAGACCTTGTCTGAAGTAATTCATTAACAGGTGGCAGAAAAGACAGTGTCAGCGCACTTGCAACCAAGTCTAGAAAAGAGAGTGGTAGTTCCCACGCTTCTACTGACACTCCCAGTGTAAAGTCAGAAAAGGATTATGGTGAGCAAGCACAATTATTCTTTACTTTATTTAATGTTTATTTTAAAGGTTCATGTCATGATGGCTTGTTTTATTGAAGTAATCACCATGCAATTATTTATAAATTGATAGCTGTGTTTAGAGACTGATAAACAAATTACATCTTTGTGTATAGGTAGTTTTCTTGAGACCTCTATTGATACTGACATTTACAGCGTCACAGGGTGGGATTTACAGGGTCACTGGGTGGGGTAGACCGTGTCATCGGGTGGACTAGACCGCTTCACCGGGTGGGCTGCAGAGTGACATCAGTAGGGTTAGCACGGCTGGTAGACAAAACTGTCTTTCCCCTGTTCAAGCAAGTATCAAGAAAGTGACGTAAAACAGGGAAAGACAATTTTGTCTACCGTCCATGCTAACCCAGCTGGTGGTCTCTACAGCGCCACCGTGTTGGGCGCTACAACGTTACCTGGGGGCTATACAGGGCGTCACCGGGAGGGCTTACAGAGTCACCGAGTGGGCTTTACAGTGTCATCGGGTTAGCTTTTGAGCGTTACTGGGTGGGTTTTACAGCGTGACCGGGGGCTTTACAGCGTCACTAAGTAGGCTACACAGCGTCACTAAACTGGCTTTACAGCGTCACTGCCCACCGGTTTCCCAATACCAACTAATCTAATATTATTACCCGTTAGTCACAAAATCAATGGTGCATCATCAGACAGTGCTCAATTTATTTTCCAGATGCAGATTGCACCAACCGGTACTGCTTTATAATACGTACTTATTTATATTCATAGATCGTAGAAGAGACTCCCGAGATTCCAACGCTTCAGGGCCGCGGGATGCTCCATCAAGTAGCAGGAAATCTACCTCACAACGTGACAAAGCTACCAGACCGAAGGGTAACTACAAATAATTTGTAAAGTGATTTATTGAGCTGAGAGAAGTACCTACTTATACTTTGTTATTTTTTCACGGTCTTGTGTGATGAATGACTTCCATGGCACACAAAACCCAATAATTCATGGAATGAACTACTTTTACGCGAATTATTATTATATATCTAACGGGTGGGTAATCCCATAATTGCTGTCATATACATACAAAGAAAAATGCTATGCCTGAAATCAAACTAATCCAGAGATTGAGCAGAAGATTCTCCTTGGTAGGTACATTCATCATCATCATCATCATCATCACCAGCCTGAATACGTCCACTGCTGAACATACGCTTCCCCATAGAGCGCCACTTTGAGTGGCTGCTCGCCTCTTGCATCTATCGGCTCCCCGCGGTTCTGACCAGGTCCTCGGTCCACCCAGTGGGGCCCGGCCTACGTTGCGTTTTCCGGTTCGTGGTCGTCACTCGAGAACCTTTCTTCCCCATCGGTTGTGGTTGTTAGTTCTACGACCGATATGGCCTGCCCACTGCAGCTTCGACTTGCTAATTCTAAAAGCCATATCGGTGACTTTAGTTCTCTTGCGGATCTCCTCATTTCGGATCTTATCTCGCAAGGAAACTCCGAACATAGCTCTCTTCATAGCGCGCTGCGCTGCTTTGAGTTTACTCATAAGGCCAAAAGTAAGAGACTACGTCTCAGTGCCATAAGTCATCACATTACAGACATGTAGGTACATTGGTACATTAAAATCTTCCCGTCCAAGCGTGATGATTATGCCGCTCTCCCCAATTTGGTGGTTTGAATCGTATTTCTAATCCAAGCTTATGCTATTTAGCGCAAAATAATGTGAGGAGTACATTTTGGTTTCCTCTCCCCTAGTTGACGTATATTACATGCTCTTCTCGATCTTCCTAGAATTCTCTCAAGGCGAGGCTTGCTCCCCTGGGGTTTGATCATGTAACTTAGATCGCAATACAAAAGGAGACATTTTTCTTGAAAACTACCACAGTATATAACTATGCCCATAAATTGCGTACCTATTGAAATCCATGTTCGCATTTTTCAACGAATCTTGGCGAAACTTGGTATACAGGTTCTACAAGGTCAGGGATTTTTTGTCACTGGGTGGGGTATCTGCGTCACCGGGTGGGCTGTCTGCGTCACCGCACCCGGTGGCTTTACAGCGTTACCATGCGGACTTTACACCGTCACTGGGGGGCGTCACCGTTTGATTGGTGGGGTAGTTCTCCCTAAAAGGGGGAAGTTTGAAACGGTGCCATTTACCAGCCCATTTTGATAATATTTGGCAGAAACGTTGGGTACTCAATTCTAAATAAGTATTTCAAAGAATCGGTCATGAAGTTATCGAGATAGGTATATATTGAGCCGTGAGGTCCGAGTTCGGGACGTGATAATAGTACATAGAACTCTTTGCGTGATAAGTACTTACAACATCATGCTGTGTGGTTGCAAAACCGTTTGTGCTAGCGAGGTCTACCGTTCGCAAAACTACAATATAACTTAAAAAATTAAAAAAACAGACACATTTAAAATAAAATTAAAGCAAATGTTGACAGTAAAATGTTATTATGATATTAATGATTTTTTGAATGACAAAGCATGTTATTAATATTTTATAGTGATACTATATTGTTTTTTTTTTAATTTTTATTTGTTATATTTAGATTTTATTTAACCTGACGTGTTATTTACTATTATAATTCATCATGTTATTTATATTACGAGACGGCAGTTGATTGTCAAACAGTTATTTGTACGCCTCTGCAGGCAAGACTTTGTGGACTGAAAAACACCATAACACCAATGCATGTATTTTTGTAAATGTATTTTTTACTCATGTTCTGACAAATAAAATGTCGTTATCTCTTATCTTATGTTTAACTACGATACCAATGTACTACGACTAAAATAAAAACTATACTATGTTACAATTGTACTAAAAGCTACTAGCTACATTCGACGACTTGGATCATTTAATGAGTGATGAATATCTTTTTCAGCACTAGATTCTCCCCAATTAGAGGAAGACAGCGGCCGGCGCGGCCGCCGCCGCACAAACACTTCAACTCCTCCCGCCACCATTCCAGCCAAACGTCGGCGCACCTGACATTCGCACTCGAACACGTATCACCACTTCTTTTAACGCATTCATGTGCACATAGCTAGCCTTCTGAGGGGGTAGTAAGAAAATGTGAAAATTAAAAACAAATCATAAACCCACCAGCAACTGCCATTAGTTCTATGGAAGTATGGAACTGTGACATCATAGCCGCCACTGGTGTTTCTGAATAAAATTAAATTGTAGAAACATTCACGTTGTGTTTTTTTTTTTTAAGTTATTTATGGAGATTATCAGAATTATGATTTTACAAAATTCTACCTCAGAGAAGGAATTTGTTGAGAACACAGAATATTACTCAGTTTGTGATGTTTGTTAGCTTTATAGCTTCTATTTATCGAGCTCGGGTAATCACCGAATGGCATGGAAAAGGATTCGTTTAGGTAAAGACACAGAATACTTAATAGTACAATAATAAAGATTGATTTAAATTCAACCACGCCGGGCGCCTTTTTGGTGGCAATATTGTAGATAATATTAACGATTTATTGCAATCTTGAAACATTTTTCCACAATAAACTAATACATGTTGACTGGTGTGGTGATGGTGACTCGTATCAGTAGGTATTTAGTAAATTCGTGTGTTGTGTCTAGCAAAGATGCCAGCGTGAGGCGTTAAACGACCCCCCAGACGCGCCGCGCGGCGGGTGGCGCCCGCCGTCAGCGTCATCGCCATGATCTCCATCTCGGTGTGAATTTACATATAAATTTTGTCTTTCGAGCTCAGTGCCGCGCGCGCGGTACCGAGCTCGCAGCGTCCGTCGGTTTGACCAAATATCTACCTAGTTTCATTTATTCATATATAAATAAGAGCATTAATTTAAAATTATAAAATAATTTGTATTACGTACATAGTTTAAAAAAATTATAGAGTATATTTTGGTAACAATATTTTGTCATCAATGTAATATAAAACTCCGGAGATATTAGAATTTTTGTTGAAGCCTTTTTGATTAAAAATCAAATTATGTTCGATTTTTTTTTAATTGCTGAAACTATGAATACGCAGAATTCGCCCTAATTACCTATGTAATTATTATTGATTTATTAATCTTTTCTGACATTATGGAAGTACGGGGTGTATTAATTTAGTTTGGAGACATTTGCAAATCAGAGCTCTCAAATCGGCCCCCTTATTACCTAACTCGCAACAGGTTTGCGACAGGCGTAAATCTCGCGGTGATTGCTGTCATACATCATTAGTGGTGTCGAGCATTTTTTTTATGCGATTGAATGACGTGACGAGCTAGTTGTTCACCTGATGTTAAGCGACACGGCCGCCCTACCATCTAGTACAGTAGCGAAGCATACATGCTTCGCTACTTCGCTACTGCTTTTGCTTTGCTACTGCTGTCGCATTGCTGTTGCAATTTTTACTTAATTATCATACCCCGCGGGTCTGTGTGTTTTGCCAAAACGGCCCAGGGCCTCGTTTTATAAAGCTACTAGTACAAGCTAACAATTGTAGCAGCTACAAGAACAAGTAACTACAAGTTACTAGTTACGGCGTTTTATAAACAACAATTATCGATTACAAGTGTAAATTACAAGTATAATGCACATCACTATGAACGTCACTGAGGCCTCACGGCGGGGACCACAGACTAAGTAGAGGATAAAGTGTAGATTATGATATTACAAGTTGCACATCACTATGAATGAACGTCACGGTCAATAGCTTTTTTTAGTTTGGCTCCCATTCATTAGTGAATTTAGCCGGTGTGAATTTTACATTAAATCCCTACATAATATAAAAATTAAAAACATTACCTATTTGTTTGTTGTGGCTTTCATGCCAAATTGGATGACCTTTTTTAGATGAACTTATATTACCGGGATAGATGCGGTTTTTTTCGGAAATTCATGAAATCCCGCGGAAAATTATGCAAGTTTTGGGTGAAATCGCGGGGCGTCTCTATTTTTAAGTAAAGCTATTTAAGTAAACAAAGTTGGGTCTCAGTCACTGTTCTCACAATAGGTTTTGTTATATACAGCTACGCTCATTTTTCATGGGCTTCGCTCAACCTGAATATCTCATTATTTAAACATAATCAGTTCATATTTACCTAATTTAACGAATTGAACATTAATTAATACGTGACACGACCAATACAATACACTTTCAATAAATTTATCTAAACTTGTACTTCATTTTACCTAGCTCTTTAGTCAGGTAAAAAACTTTACAAGTTGTAGTTCCGTACACTTGTAATGACCAAAACAATTGTTCGATTTTACATTTTAAAAATGAAAACACACTATGGATTGTCTATGGTCTAAGAACAAGTGCTTGTAATTCATAGAGTAAAGCAATATATCGGGGGATGTAGCTTGTAACTTGTTGTCTTGTAGCTTTATAAAACGCATTATTTCACTTTTTTTTTGGCTGTGTTGCCAGTTTTTCGCTACAAGTACAAGACTTGTAGCTTTATAAAACGAGGCCCTGGTAGGTACTGCCCGCCTAGTAGGTACGGGCGGCGGTGGAGAAAATTGTCTTACCCCGTCTTATGTCACTTTCTTCATACTTTTTTACTTGTCAAGTGGAGTAAAACAGGGGAAAGACAATTTTGTCTACCGTCTGCTAGAGCAGCAGGAGAATGGTCATTACTAAATAAATAGGCAAATTACTAAAATTCGCTGTCATTGTCGAAAAAGATGAAATGAAGGGTATTTTTCATATAATGGCTATGTACAGACCATAGAATTATTAAAAAAAAAGCAGGAGCGAATCTTGATTGACATCGAACTGACGTACAGCAATGGCGGCGGCATAAATATGTGTGACTGATTAAAGGATTGCCATGTGAAGAAAATTACCCGAATCCGACAAAAAAATTTGTTGTTGGTGTGATTTTTCGTATGACCAAAAAGCTACGTGAGCTTATAACAGAGTAGTCAAAATTTAATGGCTTATTTTTTTTTACTTTCGATAGGTTAGTGTTTGACTACATCTCACCTGCTGGGTTAGCATGGACGGTAGACAAAATTGTCTTTCCCCGTTTTACGTCACTTTCTTCATACTTGCTTGGAGTAAAACAGGGGAAAGACAGTTTTGTCTACCGGCCGTGCTAACCCTACTGATGGTAAGTGATGATGTGGTCGAAGGTGGAGCACGCCTACCTAGAATTAACCTATTTACTTTTGATTTGAAGACACTTAAGTTGTAAGTGGATGGAAATACCGACGCCGTGAGTGAGTTCCATTCCCTAGCCGCACGCACAATAAAGGAATCTGCAATCTCCCCTCCCCCACACTTGCCCCCACCTCCCCCCTCACTTAGTCTGCGTCCCCCCGCATTTGCCCCCCTCCCCCTCACTTAGTCCGCCCCCCCGCACTTACCCCGCCTCCCCCGTACTTACCCTCCTCCCCCACACTTGCCCCCACCTCCCCCTCACTTTCCCCGCCACCCCTGCACTTGCCACCACCTCCCTCCTCACTTAGTCCGCCCCCCCTACTTGCCCTGCCTCCCCCCGCACTTGCCCCCCTCCCCCCAAGAACCATGTATAGATTACATTTGGACAGTAATGAAGGGGTTGGCGATCTACGCAGCAATGTACGGCGTATGAAGTGGGAGCAATAGCTTCCCAGTCTCCACCGGGTGGCAACTTGGAATTTTATTACCAGTTGCCACCCGGGGGCGAAGCATGTGGGGGCAACTGGGAATATACCCTGTATGCTATAGCGAAGAGAGAAGGGAGAGCGAAAAAGATAGGGAAGAAGGATGAATGTATGACGGTGAAGAGAGGCGCACCTGCCTCCATTCATCCGTTTTCCCTCCCAGTTCTTTCTTCCTTTGGACAGGGTTAGGGCGTAAAACTAACTAACCGGGTCGGGTCAGCCAGTCAGTTAATAAAACTGTTTATTTGGCACAAAGATTTATAGCCAGGGTGTTGCTTAAAATGTACTATGAACACATAAATCGTATTTTTCTACGATACTTTACTTTTTCTACATTATAGAAAACCTGCAAAGACCAGCACATGCATATGAATAATGGAAATATGCATTTGCATATAGTCAGATCTCTAATTATGATAAGTATAGGTGAATAAGTTGTATTCGAACATAATTTGGTCATTCTCCCACACTTCCGGGTAATTTGCAAGTTTGATTGTTGGTAACACTAGCTGACAATTTTTGGCAGATATCTGCCATTTTGGCAGAAGTTCCCTTCACATTTACACTGGCACTCTAGTGCCACCACAGTCATTTGTTTTTTTCTCTAATCTGTGAGTGCCACAGTGTAAATGTGACAGTGGCTACTTAAAAATTCTGACAGATTTAGGTTTTTTTATTATTTTGAAGTAAAATTCAAAAATATAGCTACGAAACTTCGATATTTAGATGGAATCATTGTCACTACACTGACAGCTCCTGTCTTAAGTCAGTTGAGTATGTTCTATGCATCCAATGTACAATTAATATTATAATATTTTAATATTTTTTTCACAAGGTGGCTTTACTCTTTCTTATAGCGCAGTGTCACTTTCAGTTTATTCACCAGTGTGGCCATTTCGGCTTATTCGGCTTTTTCGGTGTTATTTTCTTCACATTTATACTGTGGCACAAAACGTAAACGACTGATGACCAGAGGGCTGGCTTGTTTTTTGCCGAGAAAATCAGCATTGCTATTCAACGTGGCAATGCAGCCAGCGTGCTGGGCACTTTCCCTTACACCAAAGGTCTTTTTGATAACACTTAGGTTATACCTATTTGTAAATATTTTAATTTATCATAGTTAATTATTCAGTATTATAAATTATGTCTACAAGTTTAGTATACAAACATTAAAAAATTGTAGCAGATTTTGAAGTTTTTATTATTTTGAAGTAAACAGAAATAATTAGTTTCGAAATATTAATCCATTGACTTCGATATTTGGTGAAAACCGTTGTTATCACCCAGATCCGCAGGAGAACTTAAGTGACCGATATATAGCTCTTATAATTAGCAAGTTGTAATGGCAATGGGCAGGCCACATCGCTCGTAGAACTGACAACCGATAGGGTAGAAAGGTTCTCGAGTGGCGACCACGAACCTGAAAACGCAGCGAAGGCGGGCCTCTGTTAGGTAGGTATTACCTACTTACCTTAGTCCTTATTCTGGGATTCGTTGAACTCTTTGATTAAAGGGTTTATTTTATTTACTAGCAAATTACAAGCTGGTTTCACCCTCACGCCAAGTAAAGACATGATTAGAAAAAATATGAATGTAAAATCCATGTATGATGAAAAAAAGATCCAATGATAAATCCAATGTTAAATTAAAGTTTTTAGGTATGGTTTAGTTATTAGGTCTAGTATAGCTTAGTATATTATAATATGTTATTTAAGTTTGTGTTTTTGAAAATATAAAACTATAAGTCTAATGTTGATTTGGTGATTAATAATAATTTTCCTCCTTTTTTTGATCATTTCTACATTTTTTTGGATTCCTATTTAATAATTGCTTGATATTTTGAAATAAATATAAGTAAACACAAACTAATGAAAAATATTTCTATCATTTCCCTTATATTATTAGTATTATAAAAGACGAGGCATATTTCTAAAAGATTTCAAAGTATGGGCAGATTTTTAGCCTATTTAGGGCAGACTGCAACGTACAGATGGTCACACTCACCTGTTTATGGTTCATGCATAAATCACAGTATTATTTTTTTCTCAAATCTGTGGCATAAATCTTCTGAACCCAGATAATTATGGTAGGTCTGTGATTCTCAACCATATCTCGTCAACGCCATCTAACGGATTTTTAGGAACTAATTTTTTTTTATTTGGCTGCCTGAAAACCTATTAGATCATTAAATGGCCAAAACTCATTCATCAAAAGACATGTTCATTAACGGTACTCAGCCTCCAACAGGTACACAATACATATCAATGGAAAGCTTAGTTAATGGTCTTCTTGAATATGTACATTAAATATTTTATTGTACCCCCAATTTTATTTTATTTGGTTTTAAAAAATAGAAAAATAAATGGTTCGCGCCATGCCAAAACAACGTGACAACACGAAAAAAAAACTGTACTGCCAATGAGTGACAGTGACATTCATGATATAGGCTGCTTTCCGAATCAAGCTGTAATCGATAATATCGATATCGTTTCAAACTGTTTTTTAGCGATTTAGTTATTTTGGCTTCTGTTTTCGCATAACAATGCCTGTGCACAGCCTGTGCTAAAAATAGTATAAACGCTTTCTTGTAAAAACTACTGAGGAAATTATACTACATCTCTTTGGTAGAAATAACCTCTTGGAGGGTGTATGCTCGTTTGCTATGGAAGTACCTATAGTATATAAAATAATAAGACTGAGCTAGGTTAGATGAGCTTCAAGAGCTTAGGCCATAGAATTAGTATAAGTATTAGGGGTTAAAATATTAAGGTTTATATTTTATACTCAAAACAAACAAAGCAGGCTTAAATCACTCGCGATTAGAAAACACAGTTAGGTAGGTTAGGTAGTTATACATCTTTAAATCGATTCCTAAATAATCAAATAAGGTCCAACGATCACAGACATAGATCCTGGATCCTAACTAGGATTCTCTGTATCTAGGGATCCAGGAACTAAAAGGATCATGGTCCCACAACACCCAGAAACAGACCAAGAATTGCGCTTTTTTTCTGCTGTTCACAAATACTTGTCTTATCATGGGAATCAAACCCGCCGCCTCCAGGTTATGAGCCGACCTGTTCAACCACCACACCACGGAGGCTGTCAAGGAGGAGAATTAAGTTTATTAAAACCTAGCTCCACCTATATTTTAAATAGTCTGATGCATCGTATTTATGAATACCACCATACCATGTTTATGCCAATAGAGCTCATTGAGTGCGATAAGGTCAGTTGGAGAAAGGGTGACGTAAACTAGGTATACACTCACTAAGAGGCATTTGAAATATAATTATTCAAATCGATTCACAATGTTTGATGTATCTAGATAATCGATTTTTCTATTAATAGATCCCCGATTCCCATCCTTGGCCACAGATTAGAGAAAAAAACAATGTGTCCTTGGCCACAAAATAGTACAGAAACCAATCAACATAGTAAGTGCGCTCGAGCAACGCACAGACATTAGACACCGCTCACCGACACGATGTCTCGGAGTCTTTCGGAGTAGTTTCGTCTGTGAACTTGATTGTGAAAAAATGGAGCAACTAAAAATAGTTATTAAACTGTAACAGTGAACGGTTGTTTAAATTCAACATTAAACGGTGAATTGTCGTTTTTTAAGCTACCAGTTGTTTCAGAGAGGTAAGTAGGTAGGGTTTGCTTGTTTTCAATAATCTAATGAGGAAGATGTAAATGTAACATAACCGCATTTTTTTCTTTTATTAGCCTTCAAAAAAACTTTACCTGATTATATTAATAACTGCGAAAAAATTATTTCGATATCAAAGGAAGGGGTATGGTTTTAGCAGTCTATGTATGTTTGGTTGTATTTACGTATGGATGATAAAAAAATACGGTCATCTTCCGCATTATAGTTATGATAAGTAGGTAGGTACCTACTGCTCGGCTCGGGGAGCCGGCCGCCCGCGCAGCCGCCGCCATCCCTATCGCGAGCGCCGAGCGTAGGTATAAAAAGTGAAGTACATACATGGGATTGACTTCTGTACTTTTATATTTTGTGCCTTGGCGCTCGGTTTCATTGGGGCTGCCATGCGTCACGTGGTGATGCCAGCAAATATACATCTGTTTTCTACTACTATTTTTTTTAACTTAAAATTATAATTAAAGGGGGGTGTTATAAAATTATTTTTTGCACTGAACACTATCTACAATAATTGCACTACACAATAATATAAGTCACTGTGCTGTTGGTTACCAAGTACCAACTCCCAAACAAAACCATTTCATGTCGATGAATGAGTTTTGGCCAGTCTGTCGCCACTACGTAATACAAAATCGATGTATGACATAGGGCTACCATAAACGTACCAACCCAACATTTGTAACGGGTGAAATTTTGTGTTTCAAAAGGATTGAAATATATTTAGATTTAGCTAATATTTAAAACCAACTATTTGGGTAACTTAGGACAAAGTAGATCTACCGGCGAGTAGCAGCGATACATAAAATTTGGTAAGAATAGTCTACTGATTAGTACGGCCGCGAAGCTGCAGAGGGCAGCCGAATAAATTTTGGTTTGGTGACCAAATCTAGCCTTTTCATTTGGTAGCTTTAATTTCCTTGAAATATAACTAAGAAATTACAATCAGAAAATTAGGTTGAACGATTCTGGCACGTTTTCGTCTCATGAGGCTAGTGAACATTGAGATTTGCTTTCTAGATCGATCACGGACGAACGCCATCTGCAGTGGTATATAAGAACTATATCTACTTTTGGGAAGCTAGCTAGCCGCGCTTCGTCTTGGTGCGTTTGTCGTTCGCCAGAGGGCATTGCTCTAAATCATAGGTTTTAGGAAGTATTTAGCTAGTTATATTTGGTATATATTACAGTGTTTCAGTGAAAAGAAGAAAGCACCACTGAATGCAAATTTTGATTAGATCAGCTGGTTTGTTAAGTCCGTTTTCAGAGAAATAATTTAAATTGCAAACCCCATCTAGTAGCGAGTAGGAATGCTGCCAAAGATCTCAACCATCGAACCATGACGGAAATGACGCATTTCTCTCCAAGCAGCCGAGTTTACGCGAATGCAGTTTTGCTCCTTAATGCGCATTGCACAAAGGGATAAAGGGGTCTGCACCAAAAGGTTCTAGAAGGTTCCACAGCTATTTTCGTTTGCTGCAAGGCTTCTGGAAGGTTCCATAGGAGACTGGGCGGATATCGAGGAGGGGCAAGCGATGTTGATGGCTGAGTAAACCAGAGCCCGCCTTTCATTACGCATCTGTTACTAGGCACAGTCTAGTCTTTAAATTTATGTGAATAAAGTGTGAGATTTCGGTGTAGGTGAGTTTCTCATCAAATTTCTTTTCGTTTGCAATGACATCGTAAGAGTTCAGTTCAGTGGAATCATTTCGAAATTTTCATCCAGAGGACGGTTCGGCTTTCTGAAGGCGTACCGTTTGAGGGGTGCGGCAGAATTCGAAGGGCTGATCTGGAGAATAAATAAGATCCAGGAAGCTGTTTTTTCAAGTACGGTCGGAGTGACACCGTTTGGAAATATTATTTTCGAGGAAGGAAGAGATCAGTAAAAGAGTTTTTTTGTTAAAGTGATAGTAGGGAACGTACATTGGGGAATCATATTCGTTACAACTACGTCATGAATATTCCAGAATTCGGGCGGGACCGTCTTCTACACCGGGGTTCTACACCGGGGTTTTATACCGGGGTTCTACACCAGGGTTCTACACCGGGGTTCTACATCGGTTCGACTCCAGCTTTTACGCCGGGAACGGACCTGGACCCGTGGCGTAGTGATTGCAGAGCTGATCTGTGGCACACCGTACTGGGTCGCGTCTGCTTCGCGCATAAGGTTACATCTTTCGTACGAGGTTTGATATACATAGCATTTTTACATGTATATGCGACCTCATCATTTTTATGCGTAGTGTGCGACATCATTTTATATATACACGGTGTGCATCTTCATCTTTCATGTACACAGTGTGCGACATATCAATTTATATGTACAGGGTGTAAACGGTATCTATTGATAATACACTGTGTATCAAGATCAATTTTCTTTGATGCACACAGTGTGGTACTCTATTCTGCGAGTAGGCAGGCACACATTTTAGGGTGCTAGAAAACTTCGTTTGGTGCGATACGGAAAAATAGTACGTAATGTATTTTTGAGTAAACGGTACTTTTGCGATATTTTTGTACATGTGAAGAAAAGTTTTGATGTAACGGTAAATGACACCTCGGCGCTCAGAAATAACATAACAGTTTTTATACTATTTAACATTAGCAGTCGGCGTCTTAAGAGACTTTGTTGACCACTACCTGAGTAGTTTGAAACAGGTGCGATACGAATGTATTATGTTAAGAATTTTTAGTTTTAAGCAGGTACCCACTTTTAGTTTAAGATAATGATACTAACCATAGATTAAGAAAGTTTCCTATATATACGTGTGTACAGGTTATAGTAAATTTATATTTACTATAAACCCAGTCAGAGCAGAAGTTGTTTCTTTGTTTTCTCCTCACCTAGGTAGGTTTAAGTTTATTTTCTTTTGTGCCCGTTCTCTAGCCGGGTACAGGTTACTCATTCATGGTATAATTTTCCCACTCACGCACTCTCCTCCTATCCTCTCACAATATTTCAGAAACAACAAAACACAACATGATAATAAATCCGTAAGCACACAAAATCTTTTTATTTTTCAATAATTATATAAAAAAATGAACAAATTCGTCAGAGAAACCGAAGTAATACCGACTCGAGTGAAATGATCAACCAAGCCTTACTTGTATCAATTATTCAAAATTTACTACTTAATTATGGACTATTGCAACAAAGATCAAATAATAAGTTTCTTAAAATTAATCGTTTTTATAGCAATCTCGCCTGCTCAGCCTACACAAAATATTATGTGCGTTTGGAGTTTTGGACATCAGATCATTTGTCACGGTAGCTTAAGTAAATCATGTCCCGGCTTTAGGAATGGATGGATGCGGGTTGAAATTCGGTTCCTTTACAAACATAAATTGGACGTATATTTTAACTTTTTATCTTAAGGTTTGCAGGTCTGTATATGTATAATTGATTATTTGTACTGTAGTGTGTGGGAATAAATCTTTTACTATTATCATAATTATGGCGTATTTATTGTTCACAACTCCACTAAACAAAACCTGTCTTTATCACCTTGTGTCACTAGTTTTGTTTCAGTAGCTCTAACCACTAAAACAAAACTAGTGACACATGGTGATAATTATGTGATATTCGTTTTGAGGCCACTAAAGGCAGTCATTTATCGATAATATTTAAGTATTGTACACCACTATTCTCTCTTTCAGGTTGGTAGTACTGATAGCCTTCGAGATGTTCGTTAGGTTGCCATTCTGAGGTATCCCGGGTCCACAATTTATATTTTTATACTTGCTCCCGTCTCTTACTATAATTAGCTAGATACACACTCTTTGGTGTAGTGCAGTCCGTGCAGTGCGCACCAGCAAAGCATTGTAGAGATGTGATCTAAGGGGCAAAAAACGATTTTTTTAAAACGAAAAATCGATTATATAAAAATCGTTTTTTTGATAAAAAAAATAATCGACTTTTGCCGTCGTAGAATGGAAATGACATTAGCTGCGGAAAAGTTATCCGCGGGCAATGTCATTTCCTATACATTTTGGAGTTAGCGTGAGGCGTTGACGCCTCACGCTGGTATCTTTGCTACACCCCCGGGAATTTGGTAGTGGTGTTGCATTGCATTATTATTTTTAATGCAAGTAGGAAAAAATCGAACACTAAATAAAAAACCGATTTATAACTAATCGATTTTTTGATAACTATTAATCGATCAATAAAAATCGATTTTTATAAAATGAAACGTTTTTTTTTAATAATCGATTTTTTTTTAACATATTTAAAGCGTTGTATACTCTTTGGTGCACACTTGCACAGACAGTTAACTAGTATAGTAGATAATAAGTCTTTCGGCGGGAACCTGAAAAGTGAAAAGGCGCGCTTTTAAACAAATATTTTTAAAAAACCCAAAATTATTGTAAATTTGTATATTTTTCGTGTATATAGTCTTGTATATATTTGTAAATAGAGCACAACCTTAGAGAGGGCCCAAGGATGGGCAAAAAACGTAAAAGAAAAGGAGATGACTCTCCACCTGATGAGCAGCAGCAGCGGCAGGTCTCATCCTTCGAGTCTTGCGATTCCGACTCGGACTCTCTGAAGTCGATCGCTGTAGAAACACCAAAAGCTAAAAACAAGGATAAGTATGACATCTTTAAGGTACGTGGATACTCGCGTAAGTACCCTGAAGACTCGAAAAAGACCGAGTTTATTGTGTTTCTTTCGCACGTGGAAGAAAACATTACTTTCAGCGACAAGGATCGTATGGCACTGTCCAAGGGTTTGCGGGAGCATGGTGTTTCAGGCGTCATGCACCTCAAGTCTATAAACAAGTACAAAGTAGGTATAACCTTCGATTTACCTAACAACGCCAACATGTTTCTGCAAAATAAAAAGTTACTGGAGCAACTGTCCCTGAAGGCAAATATACCGGCTGGAGACACCGAAGTGACGGGTGTACTCACCTCGGTGCCGACCGACATGTCTAATAAGCAGATATTCTCACTAATCGGAAGCTCTAAGAATGTTATACAGGTCAGGCGCTTTATGCGCAGAGTTAGAGTTGACGGTGGCGCTGCTGGCGCGTCCTTCGTACCCACGCAGGCAGTCGCAGTTACATTTGCGTCCACCAACCTTCCCGAGTATGTTTATCTTGACTCATGGCGTCATGAGGTGAAAATGTACATACCTCCCGTAAAACAGTGTTTGAAATGTATGTCTTACGGCCACATAGCCAAATTCTGTAGGAACACCGAGGTATGCTCAGTCTGCTCAGAAAACCACAATTTCAAAACATGTCAAGTTGACTCCAAAAATGCTAAGTGTGTCAATTGCAAAGGTAATCACATAGCCATTTCATCAGCATGTCCCATGAAAAAACAAAAAGTCGAAGAAAACAAGATTAAGTCTCGAAATGCTACCTTCTCAGATTTGTTTGATTCAAAGTCATTCCCAGCACTAGCAGCACGAACACTTGATGTTCAAGTAAACAACCTTATGAAATCAGAAACATTTATTAACATTCTAATTGAAACAATAACCAAAATTATCAGTAACAAAGATGTACCTATAAACTCAGGGTCTATTCGAGACTCTTAAAAAAACCCTCAGTAATAAATTACCTCCTACTTCCTCATAATGGATCAGTTAAATATTATACAGTGGAACGCACAAAGTCTAAATAGTAACAAGCATATATTTATTAACTACCTCTACACAAATAATATACATATTGCGATCATTTCAGAAACATGGTTTAAAGCTAACCAAAATTTTAAAATTAAAAATTACAACATTGAACGTAATGATTGTGGAAATAGCCATAATGGAGTGGCCATAATCATTCATAAAAGCATCACATATTCAAATATTAACACATACTTTGATGATTCGATACAAAATATCTGTGTCAAAATCACAGTAAATAAACAGGATTTATGTATTGTCAGTTTTTATAGTCCTACTAATTGTAACCCAGCTTTTAATAAAGCTAAATTTGATACATTGGTAAAATCGATTCCTAGTCCTTTCATATTCGCAGGGGATTTCAATGCCCATCACACCTCTTGGGGTTGCGGTTCTGACTCTCCCCGTGGAAGGGAGGTGTTGGAAGTCATCGATGACAACAATTTAGTCTTGCTTAATGATGGTCAAGCAACAACAGTTGGTTCATTAACGTGGCGTCCAAACGCACTTGATTTGTCGTTGGTTTCCCCATCACTGGCTCTTCATTGTGAATGGTCCGTTCTTGATACTCCTCTTGGTACTAGTTACCACCTTCCTGTAATCATAAAAGTATTGCTTAGTAATAATAATGTAAATTCAGATGGAAACTACTGTAATGGCAAACACTTGCCCATCTACCCAAATTATAAACAGGTAGATTGGAAAGTGTTTAGTAGCTGTGTAGATGCATTATTGAATGATTTTGAATTGAATCTTTGGAGTCCTCAGGACGCATATTTGCTATTTTGTAAAATATTACAATCAGCAGCAAAATCCGCTTCGAATTTAAATAGTAGTTGTTCTAACAACATTAATCAATCCTGTCATAGGAATCTCGGTAAAAAACCTTACCTTCCATGGTGGAACCAAAAGTGCTCAGAAGCTGTTCTAAAATTCAAAGAAGCATATCTTAAGTTTAAGTACAACCCAACAGAAACCAACTACTTGGAATTTAAAAGACTTCGAGCTCTCAAAAAACTTATTATAAAAATAGAAAGACAGAACAGTTGGAAATCTCTCTGCGAAACTTTTAATCGTTGTACTCCTATGTCCATTATATGGAAATTTATGCGTAAATTTAATAAAACATATGTTTCTAGCAATAATGCAGATGATTCCTGGATTTTAGATTTTCTACAGATGTATACCCCAGATTTTGTATCAAATGGTCTCAACACACCATATAGTAGCACTGGCAATATAAACTCCAGCAATAGTTACTTCCTTAGTCCATTTTCTATCAATGAATTAATATCTGCTGTCACATCTAGAAGAGATACTGCCTTTGGTCTTGATGGTATACCATATTCTGTTTTTAAAAATTTCAGCAGTAAGAGTATGGAAATCTTCCTAAAAATACTGAACTTACTCTGGGAAAACAATAATATACCCCACGATTGGAAAGTAGATTGTCTGGTACCAATTTTAAAACCTAACAAACCAAAATTGTGTCCTGATTCCTATCGCCCTATAGCGCTTACTTCATGTGTTGGAAAAATATTTGAACAATTGTTAAAGCAGCGTTTGGAGTTCTATATAGAACAAAATAAAATTTTACCTTCAAACCAATTTGGTTTCCGTAGAAATCGTTCAGCTAGGGAGAGTATCTGTCAGTTACAACTTGATATCCATAATGCTTTAGATGCACATAATCATCTCCTTGCTGTTTTCTTCGACATCACAGGGGCCTTTAATAGTGTGAATATTGATATACTTTGTCAGGAATTGTTGTTAACAGGAATACCTGGAAAGATTATACACTGGATTAAAAATTTTTTAAGTAGCCGTGAAGTCTTTGTTAAATATAATAGGCATCTATATGGTCCTAGACTTTCAACAAAAGGAGTTTGTCAAGGCGGCATTTTATCGCCATTAATTTTCATATTGTACATACGTCGTTTAAATATAATATTAGGCTCAAAAGTGAAAAATTTGCAGTTTGCAGATGACCTAGTTGTTTATGCATCAGGAAATAATATAAATCAACTGGTTGAAATTGTTAATGATGCATTGGCAAATCTCAATAATTATTTTTCTTACCTTGAACTTGATGTTAATCCTTCAAAGTCAAAGGTTGTTCTCTTTGGGAAAAGGTGTCCCAATATGCCTGTTGTTCATTATAAAGGTTCTTCTTTACCTGTTTCACTTGATGTTAAATTCTTGGGAGTATTGTTCTCCCACAATTTATCCTGGAACAATTATTTAAAACATTTAATAAACAAAGCTAACAAAGCTTTTAATGTATTAAAATCTTTGTCTGGTACATACTGGGGTGCAGACCCACAAATTCTACTATTATTGTACAAATCATTAGTTCGTAGTCATTTTGAATATGGTTTTTTATGCTTTGCTGCAGATGATAAAATTGTAAATAGTCTAGATGCTTTTCAAAACAAATGCATGCGAATAATAACAGGGGCATTTAGAAGCACACCTATAAATGCAATGCAGATTGAATGCAGTCTGCCCCCCATGACCATTCGTTTTAGGTATCTTAAAGAAAGATTTCTCCTTAAACTCTACAGTGTCTCTAACAATAGTCTTATAACTAATCTGTCTAATACATTAACCCAATCCACTGCTAAACCGTTTTATATGCTACAGGGATATGAAGGTTTCTTAGATTTTCTTCAAAATCTAAATATCTATCAATCAAACCATATTTTGCCTTGTTACGAAGGATCTTTTATTAGCAAATTTCCAGCAATGAATATAGTCATAAACAAAAAACTGTCAATAAAAGAAGAAGTATATACAATGTTGGCAGAGTGGACAGGTCACAAATTTGTTTACACAGATGGGTCGAAAAATGATAATGCTGTGTCTTACGCAATATTTGAACCCTCATTGAACATTGCTGTGGGATATAGAATTGATAAACATGCTAGCATTTTTACTGCTGAAGCTGTTGCTATTTTGAGTGCTTTGAAGCACATCAAAAACAAAAATCAGGGACACACAAGATGGGTTGTTGTTAGTGATAGCATGAGTGTTTTGAAAAACTTGGCAAATAACAAATTACATGCTAACACTAATTACATTATTTACTTTATAAAACGGTTATGGGTGGAATTATCTGATTCAAACATACAAGTCAGCTTTGCGTGGGTACCTTCACACATAGGTGTTGATGGCAATGAAAAAGCTGACTATTTAGCCAGCACTATAGTTAAATTTTCAGATGTTATTTCCAGGTATGCCAATGATGCAGATGTTTCATTGCCATACACAGATATTGTAAGCCTCCTAAAACAAAGGATGGTTCAACTATGGGGGAAACATTCGTACCATTGTACACAAGTTGAAAACAAAGGTTCTTGGTATGCCGCTTTAGATGTTCAGATAAATTCAAAGCCATGGTTCTGCAAGGCCGGTACTTTTTTAAACAGAAAGTTTTATTCAACTGTTTGTCGTATGCGTTTTGGTCACTGTCGTTTGAACTTTCATCTCCATCGCCTTCGAATGGTGAATTCCCCATATTGTGACTATTGTCAGTCCTCGAATATCCAATCCTTAGATCACATTTTCTTTGAGTGTTCATCTTTCAGCATTCAGCGCCTTGTGTTGATAGACGAACTTCTACAAATCTATGATAAACCTGAACTGGTCCCGCGGTGCATTCAGGAGTTGCTTGAAAATGCCTCTGTTTTTACCTATTTGTATAAATTTATATTGTGTACTGTAAATGAGATTTAGAATAAGATATAAAATGATAATTTTATTATTACAATACATATTACAATGGTTTTTTTTATAAAGTTTTTTTTGTGTGTAAATATGTAAATGTAAATAAAGGTATTTGACTGACAGTCTGACACTGGCAGTCTGTCTGTCAGTGTCGGAGTGACGAAGTAAACGTCAACAATTGACGCTTGAAGTTATAAGGTACCTACTAATTGTAAGGGAAAAATTAAAATTGACTTTCATTATCTCGGAAATGAACAAAGGACGATGATCCTCTTACTTATGACAAAAATGATCCGGATTTGACTATGAAATTAATAAAACGAATGAAATTAATATCCTAACTATGACGAAAGAAGTAAATCCTACGAAAGACTAGGCGGTATGGTCTCATGACTTTAGCCTGCCCAATAGGGCGAACAAAAAAAAAAAAAAAAAAAAGTAGATAATAATATCTGTGACAGACACAGACAGTGTGTTTTGTGAGTTTGTGCGGTGCATGGTGAAGATAATGTAATCTGATGCACCGAGGACAATGGCTTTACCAGCAGCTCAACCAGCAGAAGTACTACGCGCGTGGCAGAAAGACGACTTATATGAGAAACAACTCGCTGAATCACTGGCGAAACTCCTTCCTGCACACCACGCTACCAAAGCTGTGCCAGCGTCTTCATTGCTTTACAAATCGTTTACAACACTACGAGACCTCCAAACTCTTGGGGAAGAATATTCTGGAATCGTTCAAGTCGATGAAACGTACAACAAACTGCCGACAAAGTGCAACCGGCTTCTCAGCATCTTACTTTCCACCTTTGGCAGCAACTTCACAAGAAAACTGCTCTGTCATTTAGAATACAAAGTGGAAAGGAACGCAACTTTAACTCCTGAAGCACAAAACCTATTATTGATTATTCTCAAAACTTTCAGCAGCATCATACCTCAAATTGAAAGCATACATCGGGCATTGGCTTACATCATAGGTGGACCATTACAAATTGGAAAAAATGTAACAGGGATAGACTATGTTCACATAAGACCTGCTGCTGCTGCTTACTATGCTCATCTACGATTATTAGGGCTAGTTACATTGCTCCACGCATTTGTATCATGCGGCCAGAGTTTGTACACAGCAAAAAAGTACATAGATCAAATGGCAGAGTTTCCAAACGAAGTAGACAGTTCTAAAGTGTGTGTGGCTTGCTTAGAAGAGATGATCCACCCTTGTGTATTGCACTGTGGCCACATATTTTGCATGCAATGCTGTTACGGAGCTTTGGAAAGTTGTGCATTATGTCGATCTCCATTTACGAAGAACACTGTAGTGCCGTTGATGAATTATTATCCTGGAGATCTTTAGCATATAACTAAAATTAAGTATATGCATTGATTTAATGTATAATAATAGGGAACAAGTCTGGGCATTATTAATTATGTGATTATTAAGAGTGCATAAAAATAAAGATATGCAAATAGTTGCACCAATTTATTCCATTTAATTAGTTAAAATTTCATAGTTAAACAATATAATCTAGCAATTAGTAGCAAAATGAGTATAATTTTGTACTATTTAGGAATTTTCAAGTCTATTAGAAAGCTTAATTAATATAATAGAAGTTATAGTTAGTTTTAGTACTAAATAACACATTATTAAGTAGGTATATTATTAAATGCTGTGAATCTTAAATACACATTTGTTTATAATTTAGTGCATGAATATGAGAGTGCCATAATAATAGTGATAAAATTCAATGATAAATATAAACTGATAATGCATTTAATGACAACCGCTTTATCATTATTTCAGCAAGTATTTAAAAAGGCAACTTTTTAAATAATATGGTATTAGACCACCTTTATACTGATTAATTATTTAATACATCATGATTTCATTAGAATTCTTCATTAAAAGCTTAAACCCATGTGATCGCTTAAAATCACGGAACAAATAAATATACATGCAATTCATAAATAAAACCAGAATAAACATGACTGAATATTACACAGAATGAATATTAACAAATTATCGAAACATTTGGTCTATGTGAATGTTTAGTTGCAACTTTTGTATTATTTCCTTAGATCATCTACCTGTTGAGTTGAGAGGTAGATGACCAAAGATTATTTCATACAGACAAGACTATGTGCAACAACTTCTTTATAATTACAAACATTTCAATTAAATACATATTTTAATTAGATCACACTTCATAATTCACAAACCAAGCTGTCCTGAATACTGCTTATAAAAATAACAAATGTTTATTACAGAATAATAAATATCATCAAATTACCTGATGAGATTTCAATATTTAGTCTTAACTTTACAGATACAGATTTCCAAGTAATATTATTTATGGTAACATTATTTTAAATTTAGTTTGATAGGAGTCTAATTTTTGTATAGTATTCTCCCAAAGGCAGTATTACATTAACATCTTTCTCATAGTAAGTAGTTCTCAAACATTTACTTAAAATTAGTTTAAAATCTGCACTTCCAGATACTCAGCACCAGATGCTTCACCACTGAGCTGCTCTGCTTATGGTTGCAATAACTATTGCAGCTTTCCAACATCTCTGATCAGCTATCATCATTAACAGCCTGAAGAAGTCCACTGCTGAAAAATGAACATAGAGGTCTCCCCCAGAGAGCGCCACTTTGAGCGGCTGCTAGTCTCATGCATCCATCGGCTCCTGGCGGTTTTCACCAGATCATTGGTCCACCTAGTGGGGGGCCAGGCTAAAGCTGCATCTTCCGGTTTGTGGTTGCCACTAGAGAATGTTTCTTCCCCATCGGTGTATATTTTAATTCATCAGAGGATAGCCTGACAACACTTTGAAAACCATCTTTACACTTTTTTGTGTATGTCATGTGGACTGTAGCATTCTAGTAACTATACCCCATAGTTACTAGTATGCTACACTCCACCTTTATTTAATGGTGCTCTTGCAAATATGTATTATATTTTTCAGCCTAATCAGCCGATAATCAACCATCAAACTCAATCCCAAGACCCTATTATTATAAAATTAGTTATATTATACCTAATGTTGAAAAACAGCTTTCAGCAAAAATGGGCCCACAATATCCAAACAATTAGTTATTACCATTATTCAACTTTCAATAGCTCAACATCAAAAGTTAGAGTAGCATTTGGGGGTATGACTCCAGGATGGCCTCTGGCACCATAGGCAAAGTCAGGTGAACATGTAAGTATTGCTCTTTCACCTACAGACATCTGAAATGTAATAAATAAAGAGATGTATGAAGTAATAAAGTCCAACCTGCACTCAGCCATGGCAACATTCTAAACATTAAAGGTAAACAAATTTCCAATTCTGATAGATTACTAAATCCAAAAGCCTAAATGAGTAAAAGTAATAAAATAATGGTCAGGTAATAATAGTTATTGACACCAAACATCTTGTCTACACAAGCCAAGATGACTTTTTACATAGTTACCTATTATATTTAGATAGTAGGTAATTTAAACAACGAATGAGTAGTGACTAATGAGAAAACTATAGTTACCTTGGAGAGTCCTTGATCCCATCCTTTGATAACATCTCCTCTGCCTAAAGTGAATTTGAAAGGTTGACCTCTGTCTCTCGAGGAATCGAACTTTGTGCCATTTTCTAACGTTCCTGTGTAATGGACGACGACAGTCTGCCCTGCTTTGGGGTATGTGGAGCCTGGAACAGAACGAGAAATATTGAAGAGAAGAGCAGAGTTGACAATGGTTGAGGTTAGAATACGAGAAATAAATTTCATAAAGAAAATACACACCGTTTCCAGGAGAAATAGTTACTACGTTAACACCCATCGTTAATTTTAAAGTAAGAGTTTTCAATATAAACAAAACGAATCGCTATTCTATTTCGCACCGTACCATAAAAAGTACTCTGCAGTGTTGTCATTGCCAACTTTGATTCGCCAAAGAGAGCTAAAGTGTCCCAAAAAAAGAGCTAAAATTATCAAAAAAAAGGAGCTAAACCAAGAAAATACCAATTTCTGTCACTATGAAAACGTTCTGCAGCTTTGACATGCTTTTTGCACTTAATGATTCAATAAATCAGCCCTCTCGAGCTTTAACTCGCAGCGATTATAATTAAAGTAGGTACGCTTTGAGCTTTTCATTAGTTACATACAAGGTTACTACTTTCAACCAATCTTGCAAAGGCGCCTCTGAAGACCATCCTTCAGAGGCTAGTAACTAATGAAAAAATGAATGGTCATTGCGGAATTTTTTACTAAACCGCTGTATTTCGACTAATATACAACACCACATCTCAGATAATATTCAGAAATTGATAAAAATTGAATTATAAAAAAATG
This sequence comes from Ennomos quercinarius, assembly GCA_910589525.2. Classification (NCBI taxonomy): domain Eukaryota; kingdom Metazoa; phylum Arthropoda; class Insecta; order Lepidoptera; family Geometridae; genus Ennomos; species Ennomos quercinarius. The sequence continues at coordinate 8,995,935 of OU342510.1, forward strand.
AACAAAAGAGATCACAGTATCGGAGTTCGGCTAAAGATGTACAATTTTAGAAAATCCTTTAATATGAGTTGTCAATGTCAAAATTAAGACAATGTCAGAGACAGAGCCCTTTCACAACACTTGCCACAACACTTTCGTTTGTATATACACGGTGACATTTAATTGGTTCTTTTCCTTAAATGTATGTACTCAGCCCATGCTATAGAATAATCGTACAAGGTGCAATTAAAAAATAAAATAAAAAATTAATGCCTTTTTACATAACTGGATATCAGCCGAAATGTCTATTTAACGCTACACACAGCACGGGCACCGGCTGCTGAGCGCTTTGTAAATGTTTCGTAGGTAGGTAATAAAACAAAAACACCTGCGCTACCCGTCCCGCTCTCACACAGACAAAAAAACAACGCGAGTGCGGCTTATCTCTTATCTTTGCTAAAAAAGACTCCCAATTTTCCCTTCATACTTTATCGGGCTTAGGACCGTCAGAATTACTTACCTACTAAGAAAATCAGCTACGAACAAAAGGGTACGTTAGGAACTTGTGGATCCCTGATGCCATGTGCTCGTAAAGTGTCCAAGTGCTGTGGCTGTGCGTACATCCACCTAGCCTCTGCTAAGTTGTAGCTTGACAGCGTATAAAAACGCACCATGTCCAACCACCCAACATTTGAATAACTGTAATGTCAATCCATTGTCCAAAATCGCGATGCGCGCGCGTAAACGGGACACAAGTTTTGCCCCTGGAAGTTTTTGACCGACTGACCTATTTTCTGGTAGACTGGTACTTGTTTTCGGAAGCGGCCCGCGCGCATATCCGCTGCACAAAAGAAAGGGGCGGGGTATCTTTTTGTGCTATTGGTCACCGCGGGCGGCGCCGGCGCAGCGGTCGCTGTTTGAACCAGTATTCGGTCGGGCGTTTTATTACGTTGTACTATTATCTATTCCGTGCCTTTGTTCAATGTCGCAGGGCTTTTCTTTAGAATTTGAATTCGCAGTAATTTGATAATACCTAGATTTAAGTTTTAAATCCATAGTTTTAGTTATATAGGAGCGTTCTATAGCATGGACTGAGTACGTACATTTAAGGAAAAGAACCAATTAAATGTCACCGTGTATATTCCAAAAGATCACCGAGTAGTGGATGACTATGGCGGTGTCAGATAAATTCCACATTATTCAGGATTTTCCACGTTCTATATTTATTCACATCTTATTAGTCCATATTCTTAATTTTCTGCATTCTTTATTTTCCTAATTAGAAATTGTACAAATACAATTTTTTAGAGCTGCTGATGTGAAAAAAGAGCTAAATTTAGATCTATAAGAGCTCATTTGCAACACTGGTACTCTGTGCTGTGCTGTCACTGTCAGCTATGTAGAATAGGTATCCACAGAATTCCCACTAGTACTCGTAGATATTCAAAGTTATATACTGTATTGTCTATGGTGATTTGACCAATCAAGAAAAGGCATTTTGTAAACATTAAATAATGGCCGCAATTTTGCGGGTTGACAGAGAAAACAGTTGAAATTTAATTTTTACACGCAGTGGTTTACTATTTTTACACAATTTGCCTGTATTTTTAAATTAGTTGCGTTTATTTTAGGTGTTTAACTATCAGTATATTATAAAATCAATCTAAATTGACGTGCGATTTATATTATATATATTTTCTGTGCTATCTGCTGTGTTCAAAAACCCTATTGCATGAATTTTCCTGAAATGGAAGTTGACGGAGTGGAAAACAGCAGTAACCCTACAGATGGCGGAAAATTTGCTAATTTGAAGTCGTTTGTGACTGCTGCTCGTGAGTTCGAGGCTACGCACAGTGAGTCAGCTGTGAATTTGATGACGAGATATCTCGGTGTGAGTGCCTTGTTTTCTCATCATAAGCTGATAAACTTCTAATTAGTTACCATTGTTAATTCATAGAACTATTTTATTGAAACCCCAATGCTGCCTATTTCAATTCTAAGAGTGTCGGAGAGGTCTACCGCATCCCGCCAATGTGCATGTTTGCCCATGATTGACACATGCTCCTTAGCATTATCTTATAAATTACCAGAAATACTGTTAACAATTTCAATTCAATTCAAAATGTAAGCAATGTTTACCATTCCAGCTGATAGCATCATCATGTGACCTGTCAATCTTCTCACCAGGAAGATCAGAAGTGTGTGCATTCTTCAGCTCGCTTTGGAGAGTAATGTGTGATGGACGGGGCCCCCACTGGGCAGGGATAGCTGTGCTGGCACGAGCTGCTATCGAACCTAGTGCTAGGCATGCACTCACACATACATACAAGTAAGCTTTATCATATACTGGGTGGCGCAAAAGTAAAGACCCTATTTGGTTCAGCTATAACATTTTTTCTAAATTAGAAAACTAGATTTAGGTTTTTTTAAATGTATATTTGTGCCATTAAATTTCGTACCATTAGGATTTAAAGATGATGTCTTTTAAATGGTGACCTCCAGAGTTGATACACATTTGAGCCCTATTTATGACATTTTGCAAGATGATTTTCCTTCAAAATTGGTTATGAGTGACGAAGCGCATTTCCATCTCTCAGGGCATGTCAATAAGCAGAATACTCGGTTCTGGGGCACTGATAATCCGCGCATTATTCAAGAAACACCTCTACACCCACTAAAAGTTACTGTATGGTGTGGCATCTGTGTTGACAGAGTGATCGGACCCTATTTTTTCGAAGACGCTGGAGGCAATGCGATAACTGTCACTGGAGAACGCTACAGAACCATGTTACGTGAGTTTTTGATACCCAGTTTGGACGAATTGGGGCTGGAGCACATCTGGTTTCAACAAGACGGCGCTACGGCACACACAGCGCGCGACACTATGGACTTAGTGAGGGACGCTTTTCCAAGCCGAGTTATCTCTCGTTTTGGCGATTTGCCTTGGCCTGCAAGATCACCTGATCTGACCAGTCCAGACTTCTTTCTTTGGGGTTTTTTGAAATCTCGGGTGTATGTGAACAAGCCACAGACTCTCGCAGCTCTAAAAGAAAACATTCGTCAAGAAATAACGAACATATCGCAGGAAGTGTTACGGCAAGTTATGCAAAATGTCATAAATAGGGCTCAAATGTGTATCAACTCTGGAGGTCACCATTTAAAAGACATCATCTTTAAATCCTAATGGTACGAAATTTAATGGCACAAATATACATTTAAAAAAACCTAAATCTAGTTTTCTAATTTAGAAAAAATGTTATAGCTGAACCAAATAGGGTCTTTACTTTTGCGCCACCCAGTATATACATCCTTTGAAAATTGTAGTTATATCATAGTGAAATATAAAAGAAGAAAGAATTAAACTTATTTAGTAAAGTACATCTGACACTTACTGTGTGCCATGGCGATGTAGGCTAAGATTTCACAGCAAAAAAGATAGTTTTGACCCGATCATCAGCCCACCTTTTAGGGGGCCATCTTATGCTGTGCTATGTACAATATTGGGTACACATAGACATATGTTGTATTATCTAATAAATATGTGAGACTGGCCTGATAGATCAGTTGGTAGTAGCTCTGCTTTCTGAATTACAAATTGTGGGTTCAATTCCCACCCAGGACAAACATTTGTGTGATGAACATTGATGTATGTTCTGTGTCTGGGTGTTACCATGTATTTGATGAATGTATTTACAAACAAAAAAGAATCTAAGTATTCTATCAGTTATCTGGATCCCATAGTACAAGCTATGCTTAGTTTGGCACTGTGTGAAATGTCCATGCATATTTAATTTAATATTTTAATTATCAAAACTTTAATCAATTTCAGATTTATGCCAATACTGGCGAGACTTCTATCTGACTCAATATCTAATGAGAAGAAAGTGAAACTCCTCTCTGTTATGCAGGTAACTGCTTTGATTTATTTATGATATTTTTTGTGATATCCGTACCCTACACTTTACGTGTACTCCAAAACACAAAACCACATGTGCTGCCAATTCTTTTTTACAAAATCCTTATCTGGACCTAATTTGACAGCTTTCTAACACTAAAATTGCCATCCTTTTTAAATCTGCATTATATGAAAGAGACTAACATTTTTAAAACTGTTAAATTAGATACTGGAGCCAATTTAGTTCACAGATCTAAAACTCGTAAAACTGGTGCTGTTTTTGTGAAATAGACAGCAATGTAAAAGATTGGCTATATTTTTAGTAAGTTAAGAGCTGTCAACTAAAGTCTGTAAAATTGGGCCCACTAAGTAGTAAATAACATGAAAGAGATATAACAAATTTTTAGAGCTGTTAATTAGGATTGTTAGTTTACACAGTGGTTTCAAAACAATTATTTTCCGCATGCAGTTTGACATATAAAATCTATTATGTTTAATAAAACGATTGAATTAACTTTAGTAAGCACATGTTTATTGAGCTAAGGAGCAAGACAATCAAACAACTGCAAAAACAAATGACAATCAAATAACAAAAGAATACAAGAAAGAAGAATAAAACAATATAAAAGAGGTTGATTGTAAACTGATATCTATGAACCTTTTTCAATACACAACAAAATCATTTCCAGGAAATATCCTACGGCATCAAGATTAGCTGGCAAGAGTCGTACCTCACAAGTCTGATGAAGCAACTAACGGAATGGATCACAGCTCCATTGCAAACGGTAGAACCTCAACACCGGACTATTGGGCACAAGTCTTTGACGGTGCTTGTTAATGTGTGCTATGGAAATCTACCAGCGATATACGCTTTGATGCGTACTGTTGACACTAAGGAATTTGTAGTTCATTTGATTAGTTTGAAGGTAAGGCTTTTGCATTTTAATGGCTACATTAAATGCTATATTTCTGTCATCATCATCATCCACAGCCTGAAGATGTCCACTGCTGAACATAGGCCTCCCCCAGAGTGCGCCACCTTGAGCGGCTGCTCGCCTCCTGCATCCATCGGCTCCCCGCGGCTTTCACCAGATCGTCGGTCCACCGAGTGGGGGCCGGCCTACGCTGATTCTTCCGGTTCGTGGTCGCCACTCGGGAACCTTTCTTCCCCATCAGTTGTCAGTTCTACGAGCAATGTGGCCTGCCTATTGCCATTTCAACTTGGTAATTCTAAGAGCTATATCGGTCACTTTAGTTCTCCTGCAGATCTCCTCATTCCGGAACTCATCTTGCAGGGAAACACCGAGCATAGCTCTCTCCATAGCTCGTTGCGTGACTTTGAGCTTACTAATGAGGCCAACAGTAAGAGACCATGTCTCAGTTATGGAACTGAACATTGTATACTATGACTTATGGAAGTCATAGTATACAATGTTCTTTGTAGTTCTTCTTCGTTTTTATTATTGTAGTAGTTAGTTTAAAGAATAAAGGCATATTGCCCATTAAAAAAAAAGAAACAACAAATGTCCACGTTAATAACACAAAAGAGAGAGAGAGAGACAGATAGAAGTTGTAACTTTTTACAGGAAGGTGGCTATGGCGGGGTGGAAGTATGCCGCCTTCTATTATGTTTATCTGGAGCGACCAGGGGTGCATCTGCTACGCGGCACTCAGACGTGCACAGCTACCTTTGCTGCACTATGCGGACGTTTAACAAAGCTGTTGTGTAAGTACATCAATGTAATACGAAAATACTTTATCATCAGCTAACATGGGCCTCTTCTCACAAAAGGTCCGGACCCTTTTTTATACCTACGCGCACATGGTGCTGCGCGCGAAATAGAGAAACCTGGGCGCTGATTTCCAAAAAATAATAACAATGCGCTTCATGCGTTCATTCTTACCACGCACCTGCAAGATGTGGAATAATCTTCCCCCGGAAGTATTCCCGCGATGCCATTTTTAAAAGACTTCATATTAAAATATGACGTCTTTTAAAAATGGTATCAAAAAAGCTTTACGGAGCTGGCAACGCATCGACAACGCCCCGACAACGCCCCTAATGTTGCAGATGTCCATAGGCTACGGATACCGCTTCCCATCAGGCGGGCCGTACGCTTGTTTGTCGCTCATAACATAAAAAAAACTTTTATTACTCGCAAGTGTGATGAAAAACGTCGTGTGAAACGCGTGTGCATTGATCGTTACACTCTCGGATCCCTTATCGTATAATACCGCTTCGAGTGTAATGATCAACATGCCCACACATGTATCATAACATACTGTACAATTTATTACTTGTTCCAGGGAACATGACTCAGTTCAGTTACTGCACGCGTATACGTTTATCAACGACCTCTGCAGCGATCCTAACCTGCGCTCCTACGTGTTAACCTACCCGCATTTCTCGTCCGCCTTAAACGACGGATTGAAGGCAAGTATTAAGTGAAATTACTGGGCAAATGAGACTTTATGACCTGATTTCACAGTCTAGTAATCTGACTACTAGACTGTGTGATGTCTCAGGATGACGTGCGCAGTGCAGTGTCACGCGAAACTTTATTATTTTAAAGTTCGAGTGACACTGCTACTGTTATGGGCGGCCGTGTCGCTTAACACTTAAGCTCGTCACGTCACCCATTCACAAATAAAAGTATTTTTTTTCCAGAAAAGATTTTGTTTGTAATAATTATGTTTCCTACGAGATTTTTGATACGGCTTATGTGATTTTTTTGTTCGGTACATACTAGTGGACAGCGGGGTGATCATGTGACTTTGATTGCAATGCAACAGACGCAATTTCATTCCGATTTTGAAAATTTCCTCAGTAACCATGCACATAACCTGCATATGGAAAGTTTCAAATCCATAAAAATTTGTGTTTCTATCTGTTGCATTCGAGTTACATGATCGTGTATCATCTAGGCAAGCGTGTTGCATCCTAGACCGCATCTTCACTTACCATCACGTTATTAGATAGTGGTGAAACACAAGCCTATCAAACAATTAAAAAAACATTCGTGTAAACTCTTTCGACAGCCTCTGTGGTGTGGTGGCTGAGCAGGTCGGCTCATAACCCGGAGGCGCCAGGTTCAATTCTTGCGACAGAATAAACTATTTGTGCGCAAGATAAATACTGCAAACACTTCTGTATTTGGGTGTTGTGGGAAGCATGGTCCTCGTAGTTCCTGGGTCCCTAGATACAGGGCATCTTAGTTAGGGTCCGGGATCTATGTATGTGATCGAAGCGGCGTTATTTATCTATTATTATTGAATATACTACGGGTACTGTTATCAAATGGTATCCACGCTGGTAAAACCGTGGAATGCATCTTGTTGTATATAATTTGAAATCTTACTATACCTTTGTGTTTTAACTTTTAGGATGTTGATGAGTTATGCCAGTCCGCACCAGACGATATGGGCGAACCGGAGAGTGCTACGGCTTGCCTCAGGAGTACTCTTAAGTACCTCACTGTAATAGTTACCTTGGGTGAGTTCTACACTTTATTTTTCTTGCATCGGCAATAGGTTGTCCGCACTGTAGGACTATTTAATATCATACAACAAACAACAATAACACCAACACCAACAACTCTACAACAACAACAACAAACCAACACCATAACAAAACAACCACCACCAAACCAAAACAAACGAAACAAAATACAAAACATGGGCACTTCTTCTGGAAAATGAAAAATTAAATATCACATAAAATGACAAAGACATAAGCGTTTTAAAGTAAACGAAGAGACAGCTCAAATACGAAGTGATGTTCACAAAATTATTCAAATCTAGATGCGTCCCGCGGTGTTACCCGCGGATAAAAAGTCCTATATGTTAATCCAGCATATAAGCTATCTGCGTTCCAAATTTCATCGAAATCGGTTCATTAGTTACGGAGATATAACGTAACAAACATTCACACACGCAAACTTTCGCATTTATAAAATTAGTAGGATTATTTCTTCTTCATAATACCTTAATTACTGAGCTGGTGGTACCTCTGGTTGGTCCACATAAAATAATCTCTGGCATGTGACGTCACAAATTAGTAATTTTATTGTAGCTGTGAGGTAGGTTCACATGATTTTCGTTTTGACATAGACTCAGGTGATGTCTCTTCCGAAACTTACCACAGAATAGATAATAGTGCTACGTATTGCTCCGCCCATTATTTACGGATATTACTTATTTTAAGTCTTTAACCTACTTTAATAAAGTAATATTTCCTTGTTAATTTTTAATAGGCGTCAAATGACCTATAATTTGGTTATTATCATTCCAGATCTATATTCGTTAAGATGTCATCACTCGCAGTTAGTGTGTCTATGTATGAAGGCCAGTCGGATCTGCTTGCCCGAAGCTCTGGAACTATTTGCAGCCATAGTCTTGCAATATAAAGGTAAACATGAATAATTCGTTTTAATGTAAAGGAATTTGAGTCATGAACGGTTTTGGTAGTCCAGCACTGTTAGCATGGACAGTAGACAAAATTGTCTTTCCCCGTTTTACGTCACTTTTTTCATACTTGCTTGGAGTAAAACAGGGGAAAGACAGTTTTGTCTACCGGCCGTGCTAACCCTACAGGGGGAAGGTTGTATTCTATGAGTTTCTATGAATCGGGTCAATATCAATCTTATTCCCTTTAGACAAAGCTGAAAATAGCCTGCACGAAATTCTTATTGGATAAGATTTTAATGTTGCATACTATTTTCAGCTTTGTATACACTTAATAAGGTTGATATTTAATTACCACTTAAAGTGCTCGAGCATTTTTCGAATTGACTCTTACTGAGTTTTCAAGTGAAGTGAAGTGCTAATCGTGGATTTAAAACTTTGAACTCTTATTTTAACATTAACCACCTAATAAATACAGCTTATGTCCGGTAAAATATGCCTTAAATCTAGGTTAGCTTTGTTCAGACATAATGTGGTTTTTTATTATTAATTTTGTGTACCCATCCCTGTTTTCATTTACTTTTTTCTTGCAATAATAAAAACCTTAGAATACGAACATAAATATTATCTAATTATTTAAAGATCGGCGCATGAAAATGTGTGAATAAACTTTTCAGAGGAAGGTCGTCTGCCCCAGGAACTGATATCGGTCATCAGCGATGGATTACCGGGGTTACTGGTGCCGCCATCTTTGGAACCAGGGAAAGCAGGACTACAATGGGTAAGGATTCCTTCTATGTACATGTCAATCAGTGTGTGTTGCCAGTGATGACTTATGGAACTGAGACATGGTCTCTTACTGTTGGCCTCATTAGTAAGGTCAAAGTCGCGCAGCGAGCTATGGAGCGAGCTATGCTCGGTGTTTCCCTGCGAGATAAGATCCGGAACGAGGAGGATCCACAAGAGAACTAAAGTGACCGATAGAGCTCTTAGAGTTAGCAAGTTGAAATGGCAATGGGCAGGCCACATCCCTCGTAGAACTGACAACCGAAGGGGAAGAAAGGTTCTCGTGGCGACCACGAACCGGAAAACGCAGCGTAGGCTGGACCCCCACTCGGTGGACCGACGATCTGGTGAAAGCCGCGGGGAGCCGATGGATGCAGGAAGCGAGCAGCCGCTCAAAGTGGCACGCTCTGGGGAGGCCTATGTTCAGCAGTGGACTCAGGCTGATGATGATGATGATGATGATGATGATGATGATGATGAATTAAGAAGATAAAAAGTACGTTTTTGTTTCTTGTGTGCCAATCTCCGTCGATTTTTTTTATATTACATTAAATAAGTTACATCAAGTGTTACTCAATAAATGATTCTGATACCTACGCCCCGCGATTTCACCCATAATTTAATAATGGGTACAACCTTTAAATATATGAGTAAAATATTTTCCGGGTAATAAGTATTCTATGTCGGTAGCATTAACAACTTGTAGGAATCTGTGTACAGAATTTCATCAAAATCATTTTTCATTTTTACCCGACTACTGCTAATAGTAGATTAGTAGCCAAGGCTTGTAAGGTCATTGATGCTTACACCCGAGCTAACTACTCTGCTTTACATCTCGATTGTGAGGTAAGTAGAAAAAAACCGGCATTACAAGAATAAAACATTTTAGAACTTTCCGGCATAATATTGTTAATTGCTGCTTCAGCTTCCATTTTCATTGAATTGGGAGTGCAGCTTATATCTTCATCACTTGCAGAACTCATGTTTTTGCCTAATTAGGACGTAATTATAAAAAAATCCCAAAAACAAACAATATTTAAAGTAAAAGTTTTCTGTTCCCGCCTTTTTTCGTCTTTTTTTTTAATTTTTTTTTCAAGATCGAAATTGAGCTTCGCCGTTCGATATTTAAAATTGATGACTATTATACTCATACGAAGACAAGGCTGATTGAACCTCTTTTGTCATTCGGCTGAATGCATGATGTCTATTGCCAGTATGATGGTTAGATGTACGCGAACTTTTTGAAAGGGTGAAGAGTTTTTTTTTAATTACTTACCGCCCTAGGGCTTTTCTAGCTACATTATTACCCTAGAGCGCTAATTGGTTACCTACAAGCCCCATTTGGGGGTAATAAGGACCTACTTACCGAATATGAGAGATGTAAAGGAGGGTTACGATCAAAACACAAACATACTTATTTCCAGTTACAAGTAGTGGGTGCACTATGCGAGTCCCAAGAGAGCCAAGAAAAGGTTCTTCAGGAAGTAACACCGGATGCATTTGAGGACACATTGTACAGCGTGTTGCAACACTCGGCTCAAGCGGGACCAATCGGTGCGGATTGTTCGCAGCAAGCCGTGGTTGTTTGCTGCAGAACTGCGCTCTCGCTCGCTCCCGTTGCGAGAGAATGGGAGGCAGCGTTAGCGAGGATGTTGGCTCATCATCAGGTAAATATATCTGACACATACTTAGGCCCCATACACGTTCAATTTTATTGATCAGTAAAATTGACGAGTCTACTTCTGTCAATGTTTTCTCCATACTGTAAATCGAAAAACATTGACCAATACTAACCCTACACGATCAATAAAATTGATCAATCACTAAGATTGATCAATAATATTGAACGTGTATGGGGGGCCTTATACTGACTTATATAGCGTGTTTTGTTATTAATTATGTATGTTTGTTATTAATATTTTAAAAAACAGATACAAAAAAAAAAGGTTTTATTTTTATTCTGTAACTGTCTTAAAATAAGAGGAGGTTATCAAATCGGATGTATATTTTTTTAATGTTTATTAGCTGAGATCTCTGTCTTTGGAAAAAAAATGCTATTTGAAAAGATGTACTTTAATATTGTTCTCATAGAAACCTCATCAATATCAGTTCAATAGTTTGTTGTTTAAATCACAACAACTGGAAAAATATATTTACAAACTTACATATTTTTATGATGATCCTATCTCTTCCCGCGGGTGCCGTAAGAGCCGGCTAAGGCTCAATTCAGACAGAGCAGCAAAATGCTCGAGCAGTTTTTAAGTGCTATACGAATATCAACCTTAAACTATTTAGACAAAGCTGAAAATAGTATGCAACATTAAAATAGGTAAGATTTTAATGTTGCATACTGTTTTCAGCTTTGTCAAAATGGAATAAGGTTTATATTCAAATATCACTTAAAAACTGCTCGAGCATTTTGCCGCTCTATGTGAATTGACCCTAAGGGAACATCCAGGGAATGGGTAGCAGCATTCTCGTTGGTCCGTTAAAATCGCGATCACGAAGCCGCCTGCGTAGCGTTATGATTATGGCAAACTCCCCCCCCCCATGATAAGCGTCCAAAGTGGCGTTTTATGGGAGAGGCCTATGTTCAGCAATGGACATCTTCCGGCTGTTGATGCGATGTGATATTTTAATGATGATGAAGTATTTAAAACAATAAGTAGGTATTTCTATCAGTTATCTTATTCCCATATAGTACAAGCTTTGCTTATTTTAGAACTAGATGGCGCTGTGTGGAATGTTCACAAATATTTATTTATTTTGAAGGTGAGAAAGCTACTATGCGCTGGTCTCACAAGCACCAACACGCAAAGAAGACGGCAAATACTGCAACTTGTGAAACATCACTACTTCCCTTCGGATCAAATGAACCAGGTATGTAGTATTTATTTAGTTGCTACTGGGGCCAATTATAAAGGCTTTAGTTGACAGAGCTAAAACTCCTAAAACTGTTGCTGTCCTTGTCTAATAGACGGTAATGTAAGAGACGGGTATATTTTTAGTAAGTTAAAGACTGTCAACTAAAGCCTTCAAAATTGGGCCTAGTGTCCTGCTATTTTTTTTATTGTATAAATTCATAATATACCTCAAAAAATAAAACGGTCGTGAAAACAAAAATTGAATATCTCAAAAAATGACAAAGCTATAAGCATTTTCCACCCTCATTCATCATCATTTCACGTGTCAAATATCCACACTTACACTTAAGTTAGATTATATTTTTAAATTTTATATACATATTAAATTTATTATTTGCAATATATAGGCGTATAAAGTGTATCTCGGACGAAAGAGTCCTGGCTTCTACAGCACGGGTTTCGAACCTAGTGTAGGAACCAGGCGTTCTACTAACCACAATGTAATGTTTGCCTTTTTATCAAATAAATGTTTTTCATGTTTCATGTTTCATGTTTTCATTTTAAAATACAGGAATAGATTAAATTGGGTTTTCTATTCTGCTTTGTGCCGTATTGCTTGCACCTGTTGTGGGGAGGAGAACTTCTTTTTTTTCTCAAACTCGTATTGTAATAATAGGCTTGCTAAATAACATTTTGACATTAAGCACTATTTAATGTTGCCTATAATAATTATGCTTGTTTAGTATGTAAGTACAGTAATTTATATTTTCGTATTTTTAAACAGAAAATATTAAGATTATAGTTTTTTTTTTTAAATCTGATTATTGACTTGTAAAACTACTATTAAATAGCCTATTTGCAAAAAAATTATTGAGATTTGAGTTTTTAGAAAAATATTTTAAATAGGCAATTTAAATAAAATGTTAAATATACTGTGTTAAATTTTCACGGATGTTCACAAAGACTTCTATGTATACACCAGACACCATCTCTAACTTGCATTGTCAACCACTGCAAATATGCCAATGAGCATCATCTCGCTCATACGATGCTCAGCACTCAAAGCGACTGCACGTGCAGCAGTGGATAGCAGTAAAAATTATGATCCGAATGTGCCATGGCACTAGCGCTGCGTGTTGTGATCGTTGGTTAGACGATTTAATCTCGTAAAGCGCTGTAGCGGATTTTAGTTTAATTATACAAAAAATGACAATTATTTGTGCTTTGAATAGCTTCTCTAGTACGTAGTACATATACCTCTTTGGATGTTCACTAGATTTTTAATAGTACTTACCGGATGTTTACCGCGATTGGAATCATTTCTGAGTTTCCGATATTTTGGTATAGTTACATGCATTTACATTAAGTATAGTTACATTACGTCTTTGTTTCCCGATAAGTACAATCTGGAGCTCTTCAAGTCGCGAGTGAATAGGTATCTTCTAGGCAAGCATGTACCATCGTAGATCGCATTTTATAGATAATGGTACGGAACCCTTCGTGCGCGAGTCCGACTCGCACTTGGCCGGTTTTTTCCTTATTTTTTTTATCATTCTTGCTACTTGTTTTATTCCAGGTGTTCGGCGAATCTCTAAACACTAGTACATCAACTCCAGAAACATCGACCGCTGGTGCTGAGAATAGTTGTGGCGCTGCTTGTTGCGTGCAACGCTTGTTGCCAGCGCAAGAGCATGCGATAGACGACCTAGTGGCCAAGCTGAATGAAGCCTTATCGCAAGGGAAGGTAGGTCGTGTTTGCTTTAACAGGAGTAATAACGTGTTGCGCAATATTTGTTCTAGTTGCCAAACTAAACAAAGCCTTATTGCGTGGAAGGTAATAAGGTCGAGTATTCCAGGAGGAACAAGCGACGTTTTTCACTTGTTTTTATCTGCAGAGGATTGTCAACCTTTGTGCTCTCTAAATAGGGATCCGAATCGAGAAATACGCCTGGTAGCCTGTTACTAATGCAAAAGCATAGACGAGATTTATAATATTAAGGTGGAACGTTTCACTAGCGCGGCTAATTAAAATTTTCTTGCGTTCTTTTGCCAATAATAGCTTAATTACTAAACGTGATTACATTAAAACTGATTTTGCGGAAATAAATAGAATGTATCAACATATTACGATTAAAAGTATCTCCTAGATATCATTGGTTTGGCAACAAATGGCAATAAACAAATTTCGTCTTAGTTTTTCAGTCTATTGCCATTTGTCGCTACACCAATGATATGTAGGTGATACTTTTAATTTTAATTTATTGATACATTCTATTTATTTGCGCAAAATTAGTTTTCATGTAATCACGTTGAGTAATTAAGCTGTTATTGGCAAAAGAACGCAAGAAAATTTGAATTTGCCGCGCTAGTGAAACGTTCCACCTTAAATATTTCCAAGTTGCACAGGCCTTGTTATAGGGGAAGGTAGGTCGCTTATGCTTTACCAGCAAGAACAAGATGTCGTTTATTCTTCTTAAAATTCAGTTAACACTGCAGGGGAAAGTCAACCTTGGTGCTCTGTAAATAGATATCCTAATCAAACAATGCGCCTGCCAACTTTAATCTCTGTTTACAGGTTTCGGACATAGCGACCTCAAGCGTCATGGAGTTGTATGGATACAAAATGACTTGCTTGGAACAAAGGCTGCATTCACATTCGGTGGCGTTACAGGTAATCTACCTATTTTGTTAATGGTATAAAAGAACAAGGAGGTCTAGCAAAGATCACTTTCCATTAGCGTTAACGCCAAGCGATAACTCCGAAATGTATGGGAATTACATTACCTGCGGAAAAGCGACATCCACAGGTAATGTCATTCCCATACATTTTGGAATTATCGTTTGGCGTTAACGCTGATGGAAAGGGATCTTTGCAAGACCCCAAGGTATGGTCAACTGCCCAAGAAACATCACTACGATGTTGCCAGTTAATTGCAATGATACACGGTTTGGAAGAAATGCATGTTTTCACTGTACTTTATACTAAATAAATGAAACAAATAAACTATTTTAAGTCTGGTTTTAAGGTTGCTATATACGCGGATCTGCTATCTCGCTCGCGCATTGCGACATTTTTGAAGATATTACATAACTGAAGTTACTCACAAAAAATCTGGCTATACTATGTTCTCATGAATAACATTACAAATGTACAACAAAAATATCATATTAATCCAAACAAGTTTTCATACATAAAAACAGGATAGAAAGAGAGAAAAATCTTTGATATTGTTGTATTTATCAAATCTTGTTTGGATTAATATGATATTTTTGTTTAGCATTTGTAATATTATTCATGAGAACATAGTGTAGCCAGATTTTTTGTGAGTAAATTCAGTTATTTAATATCTTCCAAGATGTCGCAATGCGCGAGCGAGATAGTGGATCCGCGTATATAGCACTCTTCAGCGATTTTATTAAAGTAAACGGTTGAGTTTGAGTGTGTGTGAGTTTTGTTACTAGGTGGTAGGTCTTTTTTGCAAAGTTCGTCTAGGTAGATACCACCGCTTTGTCAGTTATTCTGCCGCCAAGCAGTAGTGTGCAAGCATTACTGTGTTCCGGTTTGAAGGGCATTGTAGCTAGTGAACATACTGGGCAAATTACACTTTATGACCTGATTTCAAAGTCTAGTAATCTAATTACTAGACTGTGTGATGTCTCAGGATGACGTGCGCAGTGCAGTGTCACGTGAAACTTTATTATTCTAAAGTTCGAGTGACACTGCTACTGTTATGGGCGGCCGTGTCGCTTAACATCAAGTGAAGACTAGCTCGTCACGTCATCCATGCTCATAAAAAAAAAGTAAAACAATAGTGTCGTGTTTCGTTGTCCTTGTCGGGTTTACATACTCGGCTCTTGTTTTTGCAATGATCATTGGTCGGATGATATGAATGGTTTTACTTTTCAGGGTGCGAGCGAACACATGGCGTCCTTACAACACGCGCTAGCGATGCTACAAGCAACAAATTCATCGCAACAAGATGTTTTATATACAACGCAGATGCATAACGAAAGGTATGTATGTGTATGTCATGGAACAAGGAGGAGAGGAATGCCAATACACCAAGAAAACAGCGTATATCAAAAATATGCCTAAAACTAGATGGCGTTGGAAAATGAGCAGGTTATAAGTTGAGCGCAGATCAGAAATGTGCCAAAAAACCGTTTTAAACCTAGATGGCGCTGCAAAATGAGCGGGCTATACGGGTAGCTACGGCGTTGCCATATTTCTGATCTGTGCTCAACTCGTAACCGACCCCCTAATTACCTAATTTGCGACAGGCGTAAATCTCGCGGTGATTGCTGTCATACATCATTAGTGGCGTAGCGAAGCATACATGCTCGACACCACTAATGATGTATGACAGCAATCACCGCGAGATTTACGCCTGTCGCAAATTAGGTAATTAGGGGGCCGCTTATTTTGCAACGCCATTTAGTTTTAGGCATATATTTGATGTTCAATATAAAAGGAATTTATACTAACTGACGTATAATTTCGTTAACCTTTGTGTGAGCATCGGTGGTTCAGTGGTAGAATGCTCGCCTGCCACGCGGGCGGCCCGGGTTCGATTCCCGGCCGATGCATATCTTTTTGCGCTTGACAACTTTTTTTCAGATTCTCAAAGAGTTTGTTTTCTTAATTGCAGACATAAAAAAACTATAGAAGATTTACACAAACAGTTGGAAGATGCTGAGATTACGTTGAGAGGTTTCAGAGCGAAATTAGCGGCAGAAAGGCTTGATAAAGAAAACCAAAGAGAAAATCTTCATAAGGAATTTAAAACTCAAATTGCGGTTAGTATGATTATTAATATTTTTTAAACCGTACAGAAGTTCGTTTCATTTTGTGATGGCATTCTTACAAATCAACAAAAAAGAAAAGTAACAATTATATTGTCAAGTAGTTATTAACACAGCTACTCCCCGTTAGATGTCGCTTATAACAATTCTTACTGGATTGAAGAAAATATTCATTTTGTCACAATTTTATTCCTCATATTTATTTTCATAATTATGAAGAGTTTTTATTGGGGCCTAATTTAATTTAACAGCCAAATAACAATCTTTTAGATAAGAATTCTTCGGGGGCCTACACAGAAGGAAATAACTCTCATAATCATGTGCATTGTAAAATGAGAAAAATACAATTTTCTTAACCATTCCAGAACATTGAAAACGATATGAAAGCCCGGGAAAGAGAAGCGGAGGAAAGACTGAAAGCTGCTGAAGTTGAAAACAAGGGTTTGCAGAAGAAACTTGATCAACAGGTTCGTTCATTTATAATATAATTATTCACTTATATTATTTTATAGTTTGCGCGAAATCGTATATTATTACATTTTTGCTTACAATTTTGGAATTGGACCAATTTCATTTTGAAATGTTTGAAATACCCTTATTTAGGTTTTTATAAAAAGAAAAATTGGAACACTTTTTTGGAAAGTTTTCATATTCGGGAAGAACAGTAGGTCGACGGAACAGCGTCTCAAAGAAGTCCAATTTATCATTTATTTACATATTAAAAAAGAAAAACAAAAAAAACTAACAAATACAAATAAATTGGATGTTGACAGGCAAACAAGAACAGCGAGTTGGCCGGAGTACTGATAAAGTTCGAAGAGCGAGTGAAACAACGCGACAAGAGGCTAGAAGACGCGGCTGCAAACGAAAACGTTCTGCGTAGGGAAATAGATATTAGAGAATCGGTGAGATTATTCTTCTATTTAACAATAACCGACCCCCTGCCGCCCCCTCCGCCCGCCCCGCCCCGCCCCGCCTGGCCCTGGCTGGCTGTGGTGGCCTGTCCGAAGTCGGCCAGGCCACCACAGCCAGCCAGGGCCACGTCACATCGTCATCATCATCATCATCATCATCATCATCATCATCATCATCATCATCATCGTCATCATCATCATCAGCCGGAAGACGTCCACCGCTTAGGAAAACATAGGCCTGCAATATAAAATCGCCACTTTGGACGGTTATCACAGTCTTAGTAATAAGATTGATCAAGTTGAACAGCGAATAGAGATAGACTGAATTTTAAAGGACAATGATATGAATGAAGGAATGAATGGTGAGAATGAGTGAATGAAATATGGATGATAACGAATGAAGATAAATGGAGCAGCTATCTTTATACCAATCTAAATACTTTTTATACTAAATTAAATAATTTTTTATACTAATTTCAATCGTAATCGTTACGAAAACATAGGCCTACACAATAAAATCGCCAGTTTGGACGCTTATCACAGTCTTAGTAATAAGATCAGGTTATAAAGTTTCATTTGCCCAGTAATTACATTAGTTACAGTGCCCTTCAAGCCGGAACACAGTAGTGAAATCTACTGTTTCGGTAGATTACGATGAAGTTGAAAATAGAGAATAGAGATAGACTGAATCCTAGAGGACAGTGACATGGATGAAAATGGGTTATATGACTGAAGAAATTAATGGTTGTGAGAATGAATGAATGAAAGATGGATGATAATCATTGAAGATAAATGAAGCAGCTAACTTTATACTAATGTAAATACTTTTTGATACTAATTTAAATACGGTCTTTATACTAATTTAAATCCTTTTTTATACTAATTTAAATAATTGTTTATACTAATTGAAATATATTATTCGTACAGACAATAAAACAGCTCGAAAAAACGGTGTTAGAGCGAGAGAACCGCCTGTACCAGATAACGACACAACTAGAAGAGATGAAGAGAGTGCAGGAAATGGTCGCCAAATTGATGAGCAAGACTTCCTCCACGTCGAGCGATAGCAACCGGTAAATATTATACACAAATTTAATACAGTTCCACTGCGATCAAATATAGGGTAGATCCATTTCCATCTCCGTTTCACCATCGGACAACAAGACGTATAGCTAGACGCCATCCATTTATGGTTGATATTCCTTCAATTCGCACAAAGCGGTTTGACTCGACATTTATAATCCGAGCAGCGAAGGAATGGCACACTTTACCAGCGTCTTTGTTTCCCGATAAGTACAATCTGAGTTTTGGCGGGAACGTGAAAAAGTTCACGTCGTTGCATTGTATTATTTCACAAAACTTATTCTTTTACTAGTGTTAATGTTTAAAATTAGTGGCATTTTACGCATTAAGTGCTGAATTACGAGTATAAGTGTGGGCATGTGATATAATGTAGTGAAACGTGGTTTTTCGTGTTGCTTCCAAAATTCCATAGAAGCCTCTAGTAAAGTTGCCACTACTTTACTAGGGCATGACTTAGACTGGATTATGACTACCTGACTTAGACTGGACTATGACTACCCTGACTGACTGTGACTAAGACTTGACTTTACATGAAATATTTCATAATACGATGAAAAGCTACAATACTTGACACTGGCTAAATACACTATGTGTGGAGCCAAAATATAAGAAAAAAAAAAAAAAAGTACAATCTGGAGCTCTTCAAGTCGCGAGTGAATATGTATCTTCTAGGCAAGCATGTACCATCGTAGACCGCGTCGTCACTTTCCATCAGGTGAGATTGCGGTCAATACGGGCCTATTAAGTTATAAAAAAAACAATCTCTACCTCGAAAACGGCACCGTTAAAATAAGGCATAATATGCCTTGTTTTTGCGCTCAGTCGCGTGTGACCGCGCCTACCACCTTTAAAAAAAAAATTAAAATAATTAGTAACGTTTATTTGCTTTAAAAGTCGGAATATAAAGTAGAATAGTTCAAATCATTAGTGCCAGATACGTTTTGCCAAAAGCAAGCAAAGCCAGATAAAAGGCCACATCGCTCGTAGAACTGACAACCGATGGGGAAGAAACGTTCTCGAGTGGCGACCACGAACCGGAAGACGCAGCGTAGGCTGGCCCCCCGAGGACCTACGATGTCAGAACCGCGGAGAGCCGATGGATGCAGGAGGCAAGCAGCCGCTCAAAGTGGCGCTGTATGGGTGTGGCCTATGATCGGCAGTGGACGTCTTCAGGCTGATGATGATGATGACGACATTTTGCCACCACCGGCTGCATACAAATATTGTGAACAAAAAGCGTTTTGTATCCTCATTTATAATTCGGACAGCAAAGGTGTTCCAACACCTTACCAGCGTCATTGTTTCCTGACAAATGTAATCTGGGAGTTTTTAAGGCTAGAGTGAACCGGTATCTTCTAGGCCAGCATGCTTCATCGTCGACCGCGTCGTCACTTACCATCAGGTGAGACTAGTCAAATTTTAGCCTATCTATGACAAAAAAAAACAAATTTTGAATTGTGTATTTATTTTTCCTTTCGTTTCAGATAACACAAAGCGAGAGGCAATGAAAGATCACAAAAATTATGCAATTTTCAATAAACATTTTTCCAAATATCGTGACATTAATATTAGCTATTTTTATATATTTTCATATTGAGTATATGAATTATGATGGAACGAATGATTGAATTGTACAGTACTTTAGGTCTCTATGACAAATAAATTTCATACATGTAATATAGTGACTTTTATTTTTCAACTGACCAATAGATAAAGGTATAATCTTAGCCGACTCCACCCAGCAGCAGGCGACACTACTAGTTTCTATGATTACTATGAGTTGCTTGAATTAAAAAAAAAGTTAAGATTAAAAAGTTTTAAAAAAATTAGTAAAAAGTAGTAGTTAGTAGTAGTAGTGGTAGTAGTAGTTAGTAATTAAGTTTGTTTTTGTTTTTAAGGCATTTTAGTGGAAAAACATCTCAAACAAATATTGAAATTTATTTATTTAATTACGCATAAAACAAATTACAATCGAAAAAATATTAAGATACAAAACATCGTTTAGGTCTGGATTATAATTCAAAATTATGTGCAAACAGCTAAACAAGTAAAATCGATCATAACAAGCGGACAATGCTCGAGGTTAAACAACAATAAAAATAAAACTCAAGTGGCTTACAGCTCACCTCCACCCACAACTAAAGTTGTGGCACACCATAGAATAATACTATTATGACTAACGTGATTGGGAAGAATAATTCGGATGCAGCAATGCCGCTGTACCCGAATCATCCGGTTTAGGATGGAGGATATCCTTTAAGGATTTTATGTATTTACCATAAAGATTAAAAATGTCAAGCTCAAAATGTTTTATTGCTAATTCGTTATATTGTCGTGCCATCCTGACTGGTGGATTATAGTGAGAGATATTGTTTTTGTATGTGTGTAATGCAAACAGGTTGGTTACATTACATCTGCGAGCGCTAAACTTAATATTAAAAGAGAAACGTGATAATTCTGGGGAGTCAATAATGGAATGAATGATTTTGTAAAGATAAACTAAGTCGAAGTATTTACGTCGTGTTTCTAAAGATTGGACATTAAATTTGGTCAGCCTTACTTCATAGTTAAGATTAGAACGACCCATCTTCTGACGGTAACATAAAATTCTCAAGCACTTTCCTTGCACTCGCTCTATATCACTAATATGCACTTTGTAATGGGGAGACCAAACTGGACTCCCGTATTCCAAAATAGTCCTCACGAGAGCAAAGTAAAGATACAAAAGACTACGAGGTTTTTTAAATCCCTTTGTAGACCTTAGCACAAACCCAAGAAGCTGGTTGGCTTTTGTCGTTATATGATGATAATGAGGCCGGAAAGTAAGCTTGTCATCAAACAAGACTCCTAAATCTTTAGCAATATTGGACCGAGTGAGCATCTGCCTATTAATAGTATAATTGTGTAAAATGTTGTGACGCTTGTTTGTAAAAGATATAGCAAAGCATTTGCGAATGTTCAAGTACATTTTATTTGAGTTGCACCATTCTGACAAGGTATTTAGATCCTTTTGTAGTTTCTCGCAATCATTTATTACAGTGACAGTATTAAAAATTTTCACGTCATCTGCGTATAACAAACACTGGCAGGACAGACGCTTAATGAGGTCGTTAATAAATATAATAAAAAGAAGGGGCCCTAAGTGAGATCCTTGGGGTACCCCTGAAGTCAATTCCACTGGTGATGAAACGTACCCCTTCAGAGCAACCAACTGACTCCTGTTGTTTAGATACGAACATACCCACCGAAACAAACTGCCGTGCACTCCGTAGGCTCTAAGTTTCGAAGAAAGAATTCTGTGATTTACTTTATCGAACGCTTTAGAAAAGTCTGTATAAATAGAGTCTACTTGTCCTCCTACAGCAAAACTTTTACATAGATAGAAATAATATCGTTTTTGTCTCGCATTTTTAAATTTGAACCGATAATTGTTGTTTTAATATTGATAAATAACCAGTGTTTAATCGTTTTTATAAATCAGAAGATAAAATTAGATTTAAACTAATATTTCTTTAGAAATAAATTGTTGAAGTTGGATTTTTGACTTTGAAAAAAGCTAAAAAACATGATAACTCAAAAATGGTTCACTTTTGCATAATTAATAAATATGAGGGTTAAAATTATCGCAAATAGTCACCCCTATCACCACCTAACGGGAATACGTCAAATTACCAATAACCCTGTATAGTATTCCCGTTAGTGGTTCAAATTATTCCTTTACATAATTAATCTGTACAGGCGATACTGCTATAAAAAAATTATTGATTTGGTAGGTATTAGTCAATTATTTATCTCATATTCTGAGCCACAGAGACTAGAGAAAAACCCATGACCCTGTGCCCCTGTACCCCGTTGCCTGTTCATGTATGAAAAGCTGTTTTGTCATAGTTCCATATGAAAAGCAGAAACAGTGAAAAGATACGACCATGACACAGGTGCCAGAATAGGCTGTCGCGTCCCGATGGGCCCACATAAGGCCCCTCATTCGCGCTTGTCAGAGAAATGAAACGATGAAAAGTAAGGTCAGCAAAATTGGTTCTCAGCAATGTTTTTACAATGTTTGTTTGGTTTGCTTTGTGGTTGTCTTTTTGGCCGGCTTAAATTGGTGTCCGTCTAAGTACTTGGAAGTTAGATCCTCTGACAGCGAGAGGAGTTGTTTGGAATTTTATATGAAGGTACCTACTTATTTTTTATTCAAATTAATGGTGTAACGAGGTAGTCGTTCGCCTGATGTTAAGCGTCACGGCTGCCTATAACAGATTGCAGTGTCACTCGGAACTCTAAATTAATATAGTTTCGCGTGACACTGCACTGCGCACGTCATCCTGAGGCTTCCTGAGATAATAATGTCACATTTGGGCAGTTTTAAATGTTTTTTTGTAATAGCTACAATGCCCTTCAAACTGGAACGAAGTAGTGCTTGCACTCTACTGCTTGGTGGCAGAATTTTTGGCAAACAAAGACTTCTATGTACGTAGTACATTATACCTGTTTGCTGGCAAAGCGGCAGTAGGTACCTACCTGTCTAGACAAGCTTTTCAGAAAGTCCTACCACCTAGTAAAAACACATAAACTGTACCACGCAGTAGTAGTGTGTAGTAGTAGGTACTTATTTCAGACAAATAGGTCTAAAAACATTTTACATTTATGACAGCCTCTGTGGTGTGGTGGTTGAGCAGGTCGGCTCATAACCCAGAGGCGGTGGGTTCGATTCCCGCGACAGGACAAGTATTTTTGCACATAAAAATAACCGGCCAAGTGCGAGTCGGACTCGCGCACGAAGGTTTCCGTACTATCTATAAAAACAAGAAAAAAAATCACGTTTGATGTATGGGAGCCCCCTTAAATATTTGTTTTATTCTGTTTTTCTGGTTCATGAGATACAGCCTGGTGACAGACGGACAGACAGACAGACAGACGGATGGACGCGGACGGCCAGCGGAGCCTTAGTAATAGGGTCCGTTTTACCCTTTGGGTACGGAACCCTAAAAAAGCGCTTGTAAAAAAAGTACTTGTTCCGTGATTGGGTGTTGTGGGACCATGGTCCTCGTAGTTCCTGGGTCCCTAGATACAGGGAATCGTAGTTAGATTTCAGTAGGGTTAGCACGGCCGGTAGACAAAACTGTCTTTCCCCTGTTTTACTCCAAGCAAGTATGAAGAAAGTGACGTAAAACGGGGAAAGACAATTTTGGCTACCGTCCATGCTAACCCAGCAGGACCTATATATATGTGATCGTTGGGCTTTATTATTTATTTTCCTTGTCTATAGCCCATAGAGATAGAGATAAAAGACTTCCACACTTTCCCTGCTAATAATGATTACAGTAAAAACAAAGTAAGTTCACAATTGTATTTAACAATTAAATAAATAAATAAAGGTAGTATAATTTTGCCGACTGTACCACGAAACTACAGCCTAAATGCCGCAGTGTGCTGAGTTCAAGGTTCAAGGTTGCTGTCTATTATAGAAGCTGCTCCGCTGTTTGTTGTCTCATCTCTGGCGTCTATCGTCTATTTCGGTTTACTTATTTTCTGAGGTAATGGAATTTCTATCGAAAAATTAGACCGTTGGTGTTGCTTTGATGCTTGTAATATATTTTCTGTGGCATCACTTTACTTGTCTTAAGAGGACCGTCCTGTTATTTGAAAATGCCATCGCTCTGCTTTTCAAATGTATGTTTAGACAATAGAGCCCATCAGTGAATTTAGCAACTTTTTAGCGTTTCGGACGCCAACGGTTTTCACCCTCTAAAACTTAACACAAACTTTTGATTGTGGTGTCAATTATTTGGATAGATTATAAGCTATGCTTGTACCTACGTCTTGTTTTCTTTGAAAATATGTTTCGTGTTCTAGTTATAATTACTTTTCTTCATCATAATTTTGACACCAAAAAATCGTAACTTTAGGTAGCTTAGACATAAAAATGTGCGTATTTAAAAAAAACTTGAACGTATGTTTTTACTTAGTAAAGACATGGACTTGTAATTGTATGGATAATACGGCATACATACGGCCACCATGATCTGAGGCTGAAAGCTATCCTCTAGACTTGCTTGCCTCATTCATCGGCATCCTATTTTTATAGAGGAACATTCTCGGCGCCACAGCCCATATTTACTCTCTTCACAGGGTCACTCAGACTGTAAGGCGAGGTCATTGTGAAAGTCTACAGAAGCGACAGAAATAGAGCCTCAGTTTTGCTCGCCTAAATTATTTAGACAGCTTAGACTTGACCTCTGACGTTTTAAAGAACAAACAATGTGTTTTGAAGATTAGAAAGCTGCCTATTGCAAGCCTGACATGTAAATTGCTTTACTAATAAAATGATTATGATTAAAGGACTAGATATAGTGTTCCTCATCTCAGGTCCACCCTAAAATCAGTCGCTTCTCGCGTACACATTATAATGGCGTGTTCAAACTCTCTCTTCTCTCTTTCTCTCACTTTAAACCACCAATGATACAACTTTGACACACAACAATGATTACAAATTAGTGGTGTAATTTCAACCACTAATTTCTAATAAATACTATGAATTTCTAATAAATCACGGAACCCCGTTGATGTCCTTTGTTCCATCCTGCTCTGTTCTTTGTAATTTCGTATGACTTTGTCTCGTTTTGTTACCGCGCCCCCTGCCCGCGCAGGTGAATTATGTTTGTACGAGAAATTATGTTCACGAGCTATCAACGGGCTTTATAATCTTTGTAATTCAGTCTATAAGTAAATAAAACACCACATTCAAGATAGTAATCTATTTATTGATTCCATAATACTATAGATCTCGATGGAGTGAATGTAATTCGTAGATAATAACAACATGTAAGTAAATAAAATTTGCAGCAATAACAGTGAAGTATTATACATATTTAGCGCTATTTTAAATAACAAGCTAAATTTTTAAAAATATTTCTCGAAACTTTAGCAAGTAGAGCTTTGGTAACACCACAGAAAAGATAATGTACTTAGCACCTACCTACTACTTCAGCACATGTGTAAGAAGAGAATCGATCTCTTCTC
Source organism: Ennomos quercinarius (assembly GCA_910589525.2). Taxonomy (NCBI): domain Eukaryota; kingdom Metazoa; phylum Arthropoda; class Insecta; order Lepidoptera; family Geometridae; genus Ennomos; species Ennomos quercinarius. The sequence continues at coordinate 9,021,686 of OU342510.1, forward strand.
TCGGGAAAGCGTTTGACCAATGCAAACGCAACAAAAGGTTTATGACGTGATCCGCGTGATCGTTCATTGTAGCCTTGCGCATTATAGTTCGCGACAGGGAGCGCTCATTTTAGTTCGCGGTCGTTGGTGAACTAGGTCGTACTTTTAGTTCACTAGTTTGCGACTCGACCGAGAGCGGGGAAGACGATTGCTCTCAGCGATCTCTGTACGGTCCCGCAAGAATGAGCTACTTAGTTTGCAACAGCTATAGAGCTGAAGAGCTGTACTTCTACTATGCTCTTTTTGTTTATATATTGTAATAGCTACTGTGTTGTAATAACTCTACTAACTAGGTAGGTACATTTCCACACTCACCGCAAAATTGTCAGAGAACGAACGAACTAAAATCCGACGCAACCGGGACCTAGTTCGCGTAGTTCACATAAAAGAGCGCTCTCCTGAACTAGGTCGTTCGCGAACTACACAAGCCTAGTTCATTGGTCAAACGCTTTCTTGAGAGAAGGGATGTGTAGATTTCTACAGTTCATGTGCAGCAATCGACTTTCTTCTCTCGGGAAAGCGTTTGACCAACGAAAACGCAACAAAAGGTTTATGACGTGATCCGCTGGTCAAACGCTTTCTTGAGAGAAAAGATATGTAGATTTCTACAGCTTATGCAGGTAATTACTATCAGAAGTTCAAGCTCCAAAGCTCTACTTGCTTACCCCTTAACTCACTATAGGTGCTTTAGTCTTTGGTGTAAACAAACCACCGTCCATATATTTTTTGCGTTATTCCTTTCCGTGCATGGTTGTCTAGAAAAGATCGCTTTGAGCGATAAAACCGCCTATTGTTACGCTTTCGTTCAATTTGCTCACTTAGTTTTTAATGATTTGTGATGACGTGGGGTTTCAATAAAGAGTATATCTACTTATCTTGTTTAATTTTAAGGGATTAATTGTGATGTTATTATTGGGGGCCGATGTTAACCAGATTTTTCAGTTATTTAATATCTACAAAAATGTCGCAATGCGTGATGACACAGATGTGAGACAAAGGACTGGACTATAATTCGAAAGGGTAGTGGAAGTGAAACAGATTCAGATCTTTTCTTTAGTAGCGCGTGTTGAGGCAATACCTACATTCTATAAAATTTAGCTTGTCGATATAAAATAGCATTACAGATGGAAAAAGTGTTAATCAATTTTGAACTCTATCGCAATCAAATAAAACAGAACTACGAATACTGTGAAAAACTCGTTAACAGTCAATTAAGACTGCGATTAGTTTACAAGTTTGAGTGCCTCGGGAGCGGGATAGATTCAAAACAAATCGACACCTCTGCTAGTGTCACATAACTTGGTTGCAACCAATAGAAAATTTGAAACTCATGGATTTGACAGTTTCAATATGCATATGTCTCAGAGTAATAGTATAGTCAATTGTTTTTTTCTCTAATCTGTGGCACATGCGCATAGTTACTATGGAAAAGTTTTGATTACGAATTCACCGGTTACAATAATAAAAGTTACGTTATCACTCCCTCACGGGTAGCATCAGCTGTAGAAATCGACATAGTACCTATCTAGCGATCAGTAAGTGCAGCATATCCCTTCTCTTGAGAAAGCGTTTGACCAATAAACAATAACGCGGATCACGTCACGTCGAGATAATCTAGCTCATCTCTCGAACTCGAGGATGCATTTGATTACGAATTCACCGGTTGTAATTATCAAAGTCACGTTATCACTCTCACCCTCACGGGTAGTATCAGCTGTAGAAATCGACATAGGTTACATATCTAGCGATCAGTAGGGGTAGCGTATCAATTCTCTCGAGAAAGCGTTTGACCAATAAACGATAACGCGGATCACGTCACGTCGAGGTAATCTAGCTCCTCTCTCGAGCTCGAGAATGCATTTCTCTGTTATACTAGATAGAGGTCAGTGGTTTGAATATTGTAAACACAATCAAATTTTTGAGACGTGATCCGCGTGATGGTTTATTGGTCAAACGCTTTCTCTAGAGAAGAAGATACTATGCTATCCTTACTGATCTGCACTTGTCCAAATCTATGAACTTCCAATTCATAGTAAGGTATTTTACCGTTGAATATAAAACTATATGCAGGTTTATAAATACTTTGTGTTCAATATTATTATACTTACATAAGTATAACATAGTACTAGGTAGGTACTTCTTTATTTAATCAGCACAATACAGCTTATACAGCCTAAGCCAAAATACTGACATTATATCACACGATAAATAAACTAAAAAAGGAATTTAAAACGTGTTACAATAAATTAGGATTACGTACAGTAAAATCACAATAAAATCAACAAAATTACAATAAAACAATGAGCACAATAATATTTCGGATAACACTCTTACATTTGCATTTATAATCTAATCTCGTAGTTCAATTTTTCAAACATAACAATTAATTTATACATACGAGTAGTCCAACAAGTGTGGGTTCCAGTAGCTGCTAAAAACGCCAAGAACGCTACGAAATTATGCCACTTTTTACCCAGACAAGGCCATATCACATATGATCGTTCCAGTCAATGTGAACGAAAAAAAAACGAAAATAACGATAATTTTGTTCAAGTGGAACCCGATACAAGTTGCTGAAACAATTTTGGTAAGTTTGACAATTAAAATATAGAGTTCAAGAGAAATAACACTATTTCGTTAAAGTCCTTACTTAGTAATCGTTTTAAGTCACAATCGCAATGTAGATCAGCAACCTTTCTATCTGTCACAAAACCACTAGGTACAATAGATTTTTTCCGTTAGAATCCGTAAGTCACGTTGAAAAGGTATGTGTGCCGTCAAACAACTGTGTTACTAAATGTAACAAATTCTTTTTAAAAGACTAAAAACCTTAATCGGGAATCTGTTTTTTTTAAAAAGCTTGCTGACCGACACAGTTCCATCTTATCATAAATTTAGTGTAGAAAAGTAGCTAATCAGTGATTCAACAAGAGTAGAATACAGAGAGAACAGTTTATAATTTGCTTAATCAATATAAATTATGTTTTGGGGTTTTATGTGCAGATATTGTAATTGGCATTAGCGGATCCGTGTAGAGATGGGTGTAAAACTTCCATAAAATTAAAGTAGGTAGTAGGTAAGTATCAAGAATATTATCCCAGAAAAACAAACCGCTCATATTACTGGTATGAAAAGTTATTCTGTAAAACTTTGTAACATTCTGTAAAAGTTTCATACGATGGTCTTTATGTAGATACTTTTACATTAAATTACAAAATACGCTAAGTATTAAATTCAATAAGAAGATTTAACTTAGTGATTGCTTAAGTTAATAAAGTGATTCTAAGCGAGTTTTGATACCGTGAGCGTCTATTTGCTTGCAGAATACGAAATTAAGCTCTTGATCGACCTAAGTTTAAATGAAGCGCTTTTTGTTAAATAATGGTGTCCAAAATTTTACAGAACACACGGTTAATAGTAAAATCTATAATCACTATGTAAATATATAATTTATAGGTTTTAATATTAGGAATTTTGATGCAGATATTACGTCTTAAACGACACTACATATCTAGTGTTTTAACAAGATAGGTACGTTGACTGTTCCATTTGAGATTCGCAGAAATATTTTTGGTTATAAATATAAACACAGTTCAAGATTGAAAATAGAACTTATCCTGGGTCATCTAACAGCATAGCAGTGTAATAGCTAAGATTAAAAAAAACGGCTGGTCAACCATGTTTTGGTTCAAGGCTGTAAAAATTTACAAAATGTGTTACTGTTTACAAACAAAACAACATTGAGAACACCAATAAGGCCAAAATCACAGTATGTGCGTTTATTATTATTATTTTTTAAATTTAACTTGTTTGTGCCGTTTGTTAGAATAAACGAAATGTTTGTTTTGGAATAGCGCATTGATCACCGCGCCAGTTTTATCGTAATTATTGTAAATCGCATTGTGTAATCGATCAAGCGACTGGCGCACAAAAGTAAGATTGGTAGGTACCTACATTATAATACGGATATTATAGATTAATTAAACTTTAGCATATGCGTACATAAAAAAGTAAATTATTAACAACAAGTATTACAGATTTGTTAATATAATTTGAAAAACACTTTTACTAAACAATCTAAAATTTAATTATCACTGACAGAATTTTATGCTGTGCCTCTGAAAAATTGAATGAAAAAGAAAGCTTCCGAAGCTTTATATTAACAAAACTGAAAAAAAAACGAACATAAAATTCTATTGGATTGTTAATTTGTGGAATAAACAAAGGTTACTTTAAAACAACGGTTACAATAAAATTTAATGTTAATAAACTTTGTGTATTAAATGTGAATTTAATTATTATTTTTTATTAAGCCTAAATATTCGCTAGCGTAGAAATGATTACAAGTGAAGAGCGTTTGGCACTTTGGTCTTCTAGTTTTTACTGAAACTGATTGAGCTTTCATGGTCACTTTATGGTTATGAAAATAAAGTCCTACTAATAGAAAATAATTTTACACTGGCATAGGTAAGTTAATAACAATTGCACTATTGTGTGTCCTCTCCAAGTAAATAAATAATTGTTATCATTAAACATTCTGTTTCAGTTTCACTATTCGAATGCCATTTATTTAGTAAAAACTTTTTAATCTCAAAGACTTGTATATTTAATACCTGTGCATTGGAAGAGTGCTTACGCTATAGAATTATTTAGTTATAAGTTATTTTATTGCTATTTTGAATTAAACTATTCTTTATGAATTCAAAATGCTATTCATACTATCGCACTAGAACTCACTAAATTCAAACTTTTAGTATTAAGATTAAAATTTTATTAAAATATTTTAACAATAAGTACTATTTATTGGTCTTTAAATTATTTATAATGAATTAATGACTATTTTATGACATGACTAGGAAGAACAGTCGAAAATCTAAAAATCAATGAGCAATTTTTATTGTTTTAATACTGATTTCATCAATAACTTTGAATTCGAACTAGCTATACTATAATATGAATTTCATGCTAGTTTTCCTTATCTTTATAAGAGTTTATTACGTGTCAATTGCCAACCATATAAATTTTAAACATTCGTTATTCATTATAATAGGTTACTTAAATAATTTGCTGGCTCAAGTCTCTTAAAAATAATGCTAAAATTCAAAATGGTTTACCACTTTGTCATTCATCATCATCATCATTGACAACCTGAAGACGTCGACTGCTGAACATAGGCCTCCCCCAGAGCGCGCCACCTTGAGCGGCTGCTCGCCTCCTGCATCCATCGGCTCCCCGCGGCTTTCACCAGGTCGTCGGTCCACCGAGTGGGGGGCCGGCCTACGCTGCGTCTTCCGGTTCGTGGTCGCCACTCGAGAACCTACCACTTTGTACTTTTCATTAAAAACTTTCTGCAATGCATTCATTACACATAAATTGAACTGACTAAAGTTGTCATTATTGGCTATAGGTATTGACGTAAATTTCTGACATCCATTATGTTTCACACTTGTGTTCGTGTTCTATTTTCTTTTTCTTTGTTGGTATGGTACAGCGTAATTGTGGAACAAAAGTTTTTAGTTTTTCTTTACATTTCACGCGAACAACTTGCTTTCTTGTCATAAAGTTATTTCTAAGGCTTCGAAAGACACTTTTCGATACCGAACTATAACCATTATCTCTCTTATTATCCTGGGTGACTGGTTAAACAGTGAAAATACTCTAGGACACGATAATCCAATGGTCACGTGTCACAAAAATTAAAACTATATAAAGAAAACCTTAATTAAATGAATGTGCTGAGAATCTGAAGGTGTGGACACAGCGTAGCCTCACGCATGTGATTACAACGCGAGTGGGCTTACTCCTACCTAAGCTGTGGCGCGGGTGACTGTTTCAGCGCGCGTGGTGCTAGTGACCACACTTCTTGTTTTTACTAGGATAGGTCAAATAAATCATCTATTTTTCACGGATTTAGAACCAGAATAGTTCTGAACCTCTATCAATATGTCCACTATTAAACCAGTCACCCTGTATACCTAAATTATTAAATAATTATCTCACAAAGGTACTTATAAATGTAATTAATTTAAGTATTATTTAAAGTAAAATAATGAATTACCCTAAAACTGTACATTTATTTGTCATTTAGAAGTTACACTTTACCGTTTCACATCAAAATGTTGATTTATAAAAAAAATACCAAACATATTATCAAACTTATTTGAACTAGAGAACATAAAATCGATATTAAATCTTATAAAACTAATGTTTGTTTTCATAAAGCGAATAAATACTTATCATGATTAAAATAGAAAAAAAGCTGAGTAATTATTTTTAATAAATCGGTGATGGTCATTATAAAATTGGTGATTTTAGCTTACCTCTTAATAAGGTGACTCTTAAGGCCTCTGCCTTAATTCAAATCTATATCATTAATTTAACGACTAGTCACGATGCACTATTTACTAAGATCACAAACTCATTGACTAGATAGCTAGTTTATCAATTCCTTAATTCATCGCTAGTCGAAGATAATTAATTGTTCACTTTTAGTAATTATCAATTACAAACCCCCATACTAAAAATTAAACACGTCAATGTCGAATAGCTACTCAAAGTACTTATGTGGGTACTCAGTTTTCCCTTGTTTTATTTTTGTCCGTTTCATGTATAGATGAAGAAAAAAATCTTCAAGAAAAGAAAACGTTGTGATTTAAAATTCCCTGTTCTGTGTATCCTAGCTAATTAGCGCACTTGCAGGGGGTTTTGTAAGATTGTGTACTAATTAGCTCGGACATTTTTGAAGTAAGTAACTAAATGGGAGAAATTACTTACGAAAAATATATGCGTAGAAAAACCTTAAAAATAATATCACAAATGTTCAACAATAAATCACATTATTCCAAACAAGTTTTCATACATAAAAACAGGACAGAACGAAAAAAACATTTTGATTCTGTTTTTATGTATGAAAACTTGCTAGGACTAATGTGATTTTTTTGTTGAACATTTATTTTATTCATTTATTATCTTTATTTATTTATTCCACACATACGGATGGACACACACACACACATACATAACATATGTATATATATATGTGTGTTCAACGTACATACATACATAACATATGTATGTATGTACGTTGAACATTTGTGATATTATTTTTAGGGGTTTTCTACGGATAGATTTTTTGTAAGGTGATTGTGATTTGTACCATTAAATGACATTAAAAATGCTGCAATGCGCAAGCGAGATAGAGCATGCACGAATATACGGGCCTTAAGAGAAATAACATGTCTGATCATCTGATACACATTATTTAACAGTAAAGGGGTAAGAGTTTTACTCAAAACAAACACAACAAAAAAAACTCGCTATGTAGACTTCGCATAACGATCGCACCTATCTGTGATGCGTAATGTACGTAAACTTGATTTTTGAGAGAAATATTTTTTCATGTTTTCTGTGGTATAACTAGTATGCTATGAACGCATTGTTACGTAATGTAACATTCTATGAACCCATTTTTACGTGATGTAACATTCTATGAACGCATTGTTACGTCATGTAACATTCTGTGAACGCATTTTTTGTAATGTAACATTCATGAACGCATTGTTACGTCATGTAACATTCTGTGAACGCATTTTTACGTAATGTAACATTCTATGAACGCATTGTTACGTAACGCAACAATGCGTTCATTAGCATCAGTTACCTTACTTGTGCGTTTATCACATTAAGCAGTGAACGCATAATTGGTCGCTGCGATTATTGCACAAATAAAAAATAATATAAACATTACCTACTGATTTCGACGTCGTGTCGCATTCTATAAAGCTAAACTAAAATTAAAGTATGGCGGTACTGTTCCGATAAAGTGGAAATGACAGAGACGGAGGTATTGATTTCGTTTAGTTTTAGAACAGCCAGCCACAGCATTACCCAGAAAAACGACACCACTATTTGTTAAACCTTTTCAATTAAATTAAAAGTAGGTTATTTAAAATGTAGCAAATTTTTTCGCTATAATAATACGCAAGAAGCGATTCTTTAAATTTAAAAGAAATTGTTTTTTAGGATAGCTATATATAGGTCCTCAAGTAATGCAAATATACATGCAGTTAAATTTAAAATTAATTTTTTAACCAAATTAACTCGCAAGTAGGTACGCGATTCTAATATCATGTAAAAGGGAAGTAAAAGTTGCCTTTTGTAAAAGTTATTATTATTTTTTGTAATTTTTTTCTGTTTCTTAATTCTTGTAACTATTTTCCCGCTTTTTCAATTTGATATGAAAATGTAGGTTTAACTTTTGATCCTTTTACTTTCCTTTAACCTTCAATATTAGTCCTATAAATAAACAATCAATATTATTTACTTTGACAATTCATTATCTTAGATCACAAGATTTCATCACTGATATTTGACTTCGCGTCAACCGTTCAAATGAAATGAGATTCAAAAGATAGGGTCTGCGCGAACTTCACTTTGGACAATACCTACGTGGTCACGTGACCGACAAATCTGTACCAAATCCAACCCAACTGAAGTTGCAGTTCTTGTTCTGACAGCCCTATTCTTATTTGTAACGCATTATAAGTACGTAAAAGACGAGGAACCTTTAAAAGTTTTATCAAAATCATTCCATCATCGAATGGCAGTATAACGATGTAGATATGGAAACACTTGTACTAATGGTTTTTCAATGTCAGCTAAGTAATAGTCTATCACCAATCAGTGACTGGGGGCTAATGTTACCTGAAACAAAAAATATTTCTGATAAAAACTTAGTGATAAACTCATTATACTTAGTAGGGAAAATAGGGATAGAATTAGGGGCATTAGAGATATTTGAGATATTAGAGATATAATGATATTAAGGAAGGATAGGGGATAGTATGGATATTAGGTATTTTATTTCATCATAATCATAATGAACAGTTCGTGGTCGCCACTCGAGAACTTTGCTTCCCCATCGGTTGTCAGTTCTACGAGCGATGTGGCCTGCCCATTGCCATTTCAACTTGCTAATTCTAAGAGCTATATCCGGTCACTTCAGTTCGGTTATTTTATTTCTTTTTCAATTTTTTGATAAACGGACATGTACATACAATACAAGGAAATAAAAAAATCACAGAATAGTAGAGTAGTATAGGTAGCAGGAAGTAGAGATAATAGAGATAGAGGAATAGTATGGATAATATTAGTGATAGTAGAATAACATAGATATTAGGGATAATATTAATATTAGGGATAATAATAATAGTAGGAATAGTGGGGTAATGGCTTACCAGCTGCAGAGCTCCTCGTCTCGCCACGTGTCTCAGTCGAGGTTGCCCCCGTTCCGCAGCCCGGCCTTGGTCTCGGGGGGCACTTGCTTGCGGAAACACTCGTCGAGGAATGACGACATCGTTCGGTACATGTGACGTCGCACGCCCGCCAGAGAGTGGTCCTCATCGGGGTAGATCTGATAGGGAAATATACAAATAAACTTAACGGAAACACTATACCGTGTGCTAAGAATAGTACGTACCACCCCATCTCTTCCGCGGGTGCCGTAAACCGACTAAGGGAATCCAGGGGATGGACAGCAGCATTCTCCTCGATACATAAAATCTTTCGCGATCACCAAGCCACTTGCCAAGCGTGGTGATTATGGCAAACCTGCCCTATGATAAGCGTCTAAAGTGGTGTTTTATGGAGGAGGCCTATGTTCGGCAGTGGACGTCTTTCTCATCATCGGTCCAATACGTTTACAATTTTTATAATTAAGAGAAGAATTTTTTTTTCTATCAGACATTACTAACCTGTTGTCTAAACATGCTTCCCTGGTCAGCTAAAGATTTAGCAAGCGCCATAGTTTGCTGCACGTGCACGTTGTCGTCGGCAGTGCCGTGCACTAGTAGCAGCATCTTATCGTGCAGCGCGGCGGCCTGCTTTGTGACGTCAGCGTCCGCGTAACCTCGGTAGTTTCCGGTCGCGTTCGGGTATCCCATGTAACGCTCTGCGTACGCTGACGCTGTGGGGGACAAACAAGCTTGGTTGTTGTGAGGGCCAAAGAGCTGTAACGCCTTGTGGAGTCCTCAAAAGGGAGATGTTTGAGGAATGCTTAGATCTGTCCAGCAGTATAACCAATCGCAATGAAAATCATGGACATCAGAAATTCCACGTAACTTTGATTTTTATAACTACGTCCTCTTTTGTACCGCATTGCGTGAATGTAGTAGGACTACGTTAGTTTCTTTCTGTGGAGTATTCGGTTACTCGTCTATTTTTTATAAGGACTAGCTGACCCGCCCCGGCTTCGCATGGGTTAATTAGTTATACGCCTTATCTCAGTCTAAAGAAAGAGAGAAGGAAGAGGGAAAAAGATAAGGGAAAAGGATGAATGCATGAAACGGTGAAAGGAAGCTCTCTCTTTCCCATAGTACAGGATAGGAGTGCAGGCTTTGGACCTAATACTGACGGTTGAATGTCTGTAATTTCTGAACCACAAAACCAACGACGTTTAAATATTTACGGGACAATATTTAAAACACCCCCTTTTCAACAAAAAAAGAATGAATGAAATCGGACCACGCATTAATGAATTACAAATAAGTACATGTTTCTACTTTCATCCCCGCTCTCCCGCGGGAACCGTGCTGAATTTCGCGATTAAAAGTGTCCTATAGCCTACCTCGTAATATGAACTCAAATCATGCCAAGTTTCATTTGAATCCATTCAGTAGTTTCGGCATGATGCTCAGCCAAGATACAGACAGACAAACAGACGGACAAAATGAAGAAAATTATAGTTCTGGCTTTAGTATCGATTTAGAGAGCCCTCCAACAAAATTTTTCAAAATATCTTTAATGTACAGAATAGACCCTGTTGCAGTTTTATTATCTATTTTTAATTTTTAATAAGGATTTGTAATAGATTTTGAAAGACGAGGGAAAAGAAGGTTCTTTCACATCGTTATGCCTCGTCTTTGAAAATGGGTGTTATAAGAATCTTCTTAAGGTTGAAAATGCCTTGCTATTCCCATGTTAACACTATCCATACTTCATAGAAAATGATAATGGTTCTCCAAAAATGAGCCGTCTACTTTCTACATCATTATAGAACCCTGAATCCATTACTGGGCATCTTCTATGCAAGCATGCTCCATTTTAGACCGCGTCGTCACTTACTATCAGGTGAGACAGTGATCAAATGCCAGCTTATCTCTGATAAAAAGTATTGGAGTCTGATCTACATCTATTCTGATCCACCTGCCGCCAGGCACAGCAAATACTTTGGAGTACCTCATATACTATCCTCCGTGGAGAGCATTTGTTTTCTACATGTGTTTGGTAACATTGTTTGGTAACCTGTTAACATTAAATGAACAGTGAGGATCTTACCATAATACCGCCAGCGTACTATAGGCGTGATGGCAATTCCACAATGAAAGACATTAAGAGTGCTGGCCAGAGCGAGGGCTGCGAGGAATCCTCCATGTGCACGACCGAACACAGCCACGCGACGTGCATCAATGAAGTGGAGGGATTCGCGAAGGTATCTGGGGGAGAAGGTACTCCTTAGTAAACGATCATTTACCTTTTCTACTAACTAGGAAACTAGTCAAGAACTAGTCCTTGAAGACTATCAAAGAAGTTGCCCAATTTATTTACTTACGCTTTTGAGAGAACAGATAATGGCATACTACTTTATGGAGTCACTCAACAGGCAACTTCCTGTAATCTCTACACCTAGTATATAGATACTCACTTGACTATCTATATCCAGTCTACAAGCTTTACTGCCTGGAGCCAGTGCATGATGCTGCACTTCATGTGCCCTTAGCTCCCATCTTTTAATAACCTATTACAGCATGTGATAAGTTATGGTCTACTATTGTTGGTCCTTCTACTACCCAGAAATTTTTCAGCACTTAGTTATTTCTAGCTGGCCTGCTACAACCCTCAGCCAACAGTACAGCACGTAGTGGTTGTGTCTACAGTAGCTGGTCGCGTCTGATCCACAACCTCTGGTCCTCTGGTCTGGTCTCCGTCTGGTCTGGTCGTCTCTGCAATCTCTACATCTAGTACTCAGCCAGCCACTTTCAGCTGATCTGCAGTCACCATCCAATGGTCTGCTGTGGCTGGTCGCCTTTCCCACCAACCTGCAATCTCTACAGCTAGCACTCAGCCAGTTGGTCTGCTATAGTCTTCAGCCAACGGTCTTCTATGGCTGGTCGCCTGACCCACCACACTGTAATATCTTGTAGCAGTACTCACTCAGCCACCTCCAGTTGATCCGCCAGCTCCACCGTCCCGAGCCGGCGGTGCAGCGCGTGGTGCGCTCCAAGACCCCTGCCCCCCGCACCCCGCGCGTCCACGGCAGCAAGCACTGCCCCCGAGCCTGCCGCTACACTCTCCCAGTTGAGGACCCACTGCTCTGTCACTAGCTGCGTGCCTGGTGCGCCATGTCTGTAAGACGTTGCAATGGAGGAAGATCGGAGATGTCGGGAAGGAAAGAGGTCACTGTTGTATTTTTCTTAGTCTATAAATATGTTATTCTTTTTTGTCGCACCTTCGACCACGTTGAAGAGGTGGAAAATGGGAAAACAATCAAATCAAATCAGACAGTTCCTAAAAAAACGTTGCGTTGCGTTGTCTTTTTATCAGTTTTTATCCGATTTAACGCCTGAGCGTCATTCTTTGAACCAGTCATAAAGTAATTCTAATCACTTACACTTTAAGCACCAGGGGGTACTTCGTAACCTCATCTTCTCGGAGGCCGGGAGGCAGTAGCAGCCGCACGCGTGCCGTGTGCCCACTTGACAGCTGCACGGAAAACGTGCGCGGAGTGGGGAGAGCTATTGAGGATAGCCTCTCCTGAAGGAGAAAGATAGTGTTTTAGCAAAGTTAACAACTAGGAGTAGATTTTGATATGGCTAGTTGCTACTTACGGATAATTATTAGGGATAGTTAAGAGTTCTCAAGAAAATAGGTCCCGTCTACTGGGCCGGTCCGTTACTCATAACACGTCAGAAGAGCAGAGCTATAGCGAAAGAAAGAGAAGCACCTGTTTAGGGCTTACAAGCTGAACTGCACTTTATTGCCTTATAGAAAGAGTCGCTATTTATTTAAGTGGCATCCCGGAGTGGATTTTCTGTACCTGTGTAGGTATTAATTCTTCTGTGATGAAACTTTGCTCCGGTCAGCTGATCTATCGCATTTCCAACCGTATAATAACTTGCATAGAACGGAAATGCCCTTATAAATGTAGATGCCCTTATAGGTAAATGTAGATGACCCTATAAATGTAGAAGACCAAGATGTGTAATTAAATGAATGTCCTTACCTTAACAATAGTGTTGTTCTCCAAATGCAATACCAGTCTTGGTTCCGGCAGCGAAATCTTGAACAAGCTGAAGGTAGGCACACCAGGTCCAAGGCACTCCAACACGAAGTATGCTGATGATGGACTGAAGTGGGCTTCATGGTACAAGCAAGGCAGGTTCTGTGGCATGCCCTCTGGGTACGAGAAAGTGTTATCTTTCGATTCATTCTTTGAAATCAGGGGCTATTCTGATCATCAACTACGATACAAAGACGTCATCATCATCCCGAAGACGTCCACTGCTGAACATACGCCTTCCCCATAAAACGCCACTTAAATTGTCCCACTTCTATGATAAGCCATAATTTGTCTTGGTGATCACAGAAGATTTGAATATAATATAGAAGAGAATGCTGCTGCCCATTCCCTTTGCCGATTCTAACAGCACATCCGCTGGAAAGAGATGGGGTGGTCCTATTCGCACACCGGAACCACACGGCAAACGTTTGTATTTGTGTATTTGAGTATTAACTACGTGGGCTATGAGCATCCAATGCCGAAATGACAATCGATGTGAGTAGCTATATCATCAGCTATATATCTGAGCGACTGAAGGAACCAGTAACATGGATGGTTAGAACAGGTGTCAGATTCTATCAGGCGTCTGACTACCCGTAACGATTGCCATAGATGTTCTTATGACAACCGGGACTGACGGCTTAACGTACCTTCCGAGGCACGGAGCGATGACATCGACATCTGCACATAACTTACTAGATAAGTCAGTGGTGCAGAGGATTGAACCCGGTGACGTAAGTTTGCGAAACGCAGATGCTGCCGCTTGGCCACCATCGCTTGTTTCGGCCACCATCAAAAAATCATTACAAGAAACGTTCTACAAACTGCAAGCGAGTGTGAGGAAAAAACTTGCCTGGATGCTTCTTCTTCTTTTTCTTGCTCGGTGACGGAGAAGTGGCTGGCATTTCTTCCCAATCATTATCCCAGTTACTCTCGCCCGATGACGCCAAGTTGCCGTAGTACTCCAGGTTTATTGATGGAGATGGCTGCACAAATAACGAAATGAACATCATCGGCAGATGTCAAATTCAAATTAAAATACTATAGGGGTATGGTTTTTACCGGCTGTTTACCCGTTTTTCTTTAGGAACTCTTCTCGGGATAAACCGTTGATGTCCTATGTTGATTTCCGTAGTATTAACAGTCTGTGTACTATATGTCATCCAAACTGGTGTTCTAACGGGATCTACTAGGTTAGGTAATTTTTATCCCCGAAAAGTAGAATATTACTGGAAAATGGGTGAAACCAGTCATTCTATTTTCTTTCTCTTTTTTTCCTTATTTCCTCCTTTCGTGTTTCTTTCCTTCTTTCCCTTTTTCCTTCCTTTCTTCTTTCAGAGCTGTGTATGGGAAGATATTCACAGCAACAGCACCAACCAAGACATATGTATGACACACTAATATTATAAAGGCAGAAATGTGTAAGTGTGTGTTGTTTGTTCCCTCTTCACGTAGCAATGGCTGGACGGTTTTGGATAAAATTTGGAACAGAGACAGCTACTTTATATACTGTTTACAGGGAATAGGACACTTTTTGTCCGCGAATGAAACCGCGGGGCGGAGCTAGTTAGCACAATATATATTTTTTTATTATTATTTATGGGTAAGCATTTAACCACTGTCTCACCTGATGGAAAGTGATAACGCAGTCTACGATGGTGCATGCTTGCCTAGAAGATACCTGTTCACTTTCGACTTGACTCCCAGATCATAGTTAGCTGGAAACAAGGACGCCGGCAAGGTGTTCCACTCATTGGCTGTTCGCACTATAAAGGGCATAGCAAAACGCTTAGTGCGGGTTGACCAACCACACTACCACCCCCCTCACTTAGTCCGCCCCCCGCGCACTTGCTCCGCCTCCCCCTGCACTTGCCGCCACCTCCCTCCTCACTTAGTCCGCCCCCCCTTACTTGCCCTGCCTCCCCCCGCACTTGCCCCCCTTCCCTCAAGAACAATGTATAGATTACATTTGGACACTAATGAAGAGGTTGGTGATCTACGCAGCAATGTACGGCGAATGAAGTGGGGGCAATAGCTTCCCAGTCTCCACCGGCTGGCGACTGGGAATTTTTATGCCCAGTTGCCACCCGGGGGCGAACGATGTGGGGGCAACTGGGAATATACCCAATCACACAGTACCTGTGAGTTGCAAGTGACGCAATAGGGCAGTTTCTGAGGAGAGCCCGCCCGCGGTGCTTCCGAAGACACCCTGTACAAGTGTTGCTGTCCAGGCTTGCCCTCTGGTATGCCGAGATAATATCTGTTAAGAAATTGATAAACTGTATACTTATCTACTGAAATAGCTTCAATTATTTTAATTTTTTATTAAAATTTTAACTTGGTACCTAATATGATAAGACAATAATAGTAAGTCAGTTGCGATAGAAGATAACAATCGTAGTTTTGCACTGCGCACGTCATCCTGAGACTTCACACAGATAGTAATCAGATTACTACTAGACTGTGTGATCAGATAAAGATTCCATTGCCCAGTAATTCCACTAGCTACAATGCCCTTCAAACCGGAACACGGTAGTGCTTGTACACTACTGTTTGGTGGCAGAATAACTGGCAAAGCGGTGATACCTACCTACAATAGACGAACTTTGCAGAAAAGTCCCACCTCTGGGGGAGGCATATATTCAGCAGTGCATGTCTTCAGGCCAGGCACGGATACGGGGGGGGGGGGGGCGGCGCGGGGGCGCACAGGGGGCGCGCGCCCACCTGCATGGCGCAGGCAGTCCAGCACCAAGCACGATAATTATCCAATTTACCAGAAAGATATAGGTGCATGGAAATACATCATTTAAAGAAAAGAGCACAAATTGGTCTTGTATCGTATACTTATCTGTTTCACCACCACATCCCCAAATTCCCCTCTTGGACTCCCGTACTTTAATGATTTGTGCGCCCCCCCAGTGCCGTAAATACGGGCGGTGCCACCGGTGTCCAGGCACAGGGCGTAGACTCTGGGGGGCGCAAGAATGGCCAGACCAGGCAGGACTATTATTTTTTTGGTTTGCTCCTGATAAGTTCCCGCTGCGCCCCTAGTGCTCGATTCCAACACATACGTAGCTACATGCCAGTATCATCAAAAATTAGACAAAATATCGCGCTCATTTTTTTGCCAGCGTAGAGCGTATTTGTGTTTAGTGTTTATCGGAGTCAAGCGGCCGCCCGGCAACCGCTTAGTCTCCGACCGACCGCAGTGGCCCAAAAATGAAATCTTAAGAGTCTATACAACGTCAAAATGCTTAAAATGGCTAAGCATGAGGCCGTGTCCTTAATGTACTGACTAACATGTAATTCATGTTTGAATTCCTATACGCGTTTTCTGAAATACAATACAGCAAATAAAATAAAATTTCGCGCTCGCTTCGCTCGCGTATTTCATGTTTTTCCTGTATTTTGTTTTATAGCAAGCGCGTTTGTACTGACTGCCATGGAATTCATGATTGAATCGCCGTATGCGTTTTTTGAAAAACATTCGGCAAATATAACAATTTTCGCGCTCGCTTCGCTCGCGTATTTAATCTATTTTGTGTACAATCTTACTGCACAAGCGCTGCGAAAGATTTCATAAACAGCATTTTGACAATAGTAGTCAAGATGAAACCCCCCCCCCGCAGAAAACGCTATTTACGGCACTGCGCCCCCCTTGAGAAATTTCTGTATCCGGCGCGGATACAGAAATTTCTTCAGGCTCTTGATGATGATGATGATGATGAACGTGTTTTGTTGTAAGTACCACAATTCACAAGGGATGTTTCTTTTTGGGAACTAGATTATGTGACTTTGTGCCCTGGTTATCAATGTAAATAAATGTATAAAAATCCTCGCCTTTTTCCTCCACAATTTTCCACATTTTATCGGGTTTCAATAACTCAGCGTGGACTGTTATCACAATTCATCCAAACTTCACAACTTAGTGACTGTTGGCTTGTGTCCAGTATCATTATTACCACCAGCATATTGAACCTCTGATGCTAAGCTAAAAGTTACGGCCTATAAGTTAGAACAGGGATGCGGTCATAGCCCTAGTGGAAAATATTAATAGTGCGAGAGCCCACTGCACAAATACCTACGTCATCGGGTACCCCAATAGGCTATCTTTAGATCGTTAACCGACATCTAAATATTTAAAAAAAATCAGGTCTGCCAGTTCCGATCCTGCCGGATCATGGAAATAATTGAAATTTTTTGAAATATTTTTTTTTGACAATATTTACCCGAATGAAAGTTCTGGCAACAGTTAACCATTGATTGATTATGTGAAAAAAAATTGGTCTGCTATTGCGCACTCTGCCGGAAGTACCTGGCAGACCCCTAAGAATGTGCCCGTCACGCCCTTTACCTACCCCAGTGAATACCCCTATGAAACCTACGCCTAATAATAGCCAAGGTGACCCTGATAATAGATTAAAAGGTCTGCCAGGTCTAAACTTGGCGAAACTTAGTATTCAAGGCATTTGAAGTTGGTGGAGGTGGATTATTTCCATGACCCGGCAGGATCGGAACTGGCAGACCTGTTTTTTCTGAAGTGTCGGTTAACGATCATCGGTTATTTTTGAATTGCCTTTAGGTATACTGTCTGACAAAGGTGGTAGGTATGCGCTCTGGGGGAGGCCTATGTTCAGCAATGAACGTTTTCAGGCTGTTGATGATGATGATGATACTGTCTGACAAAATCAGAAACTATGTCATGTGCAAAGGTACGGGGTCTACAAAATCCAGAGAATTCAAATTCTTGCTTTTTTCTTGACAAGCCACGAATTTCAGGAATTTGATACCTATCTTAATTCTATGGGGTACCTAACTTACAAAAATTAACTGGGTACTAGCACATAGGAACTGTTGTATCCAGTCGTAATCAATTTTACTGATTAAGTTCATCTATGTGTAACAAAGCATTTTCTAGTTATCTATTAAACTAATGGCTTTCTGCACTAAAGTTAGACAGCTCCTAAGTTCGCACTTACCCCTCTATGACGTACCCTCTATGGTACTGCAACGAATTTGGGTATGTTCTAGAAAGATAAGTTCCAACTTAAGAGCTGTCTTTAGTGCAGACGGGCACAAATGCTCTATGAAAAGTAAATGCAACTTCACAGAGTTTAACTCACATGTGTTGGTTTGCATGGTCCCAAGCTAGCAACTTCACGACGTCAAAGCTCCCATGTGTCAAGGGCAACGCTCTGGGCCCATGTGCGTTATGCTCAGTCCTTACAATATGCCTGAAGAGTCCAGCAGGGCCGTCTCTGATTGGGGCAAGGGTCACCAGGGCCCCACCACCGGCCGACCAGAGAGGCGCTGGGGCGGATTCCACCCAGCTCTCCAAACCGGATGTTATTCGGTATGCCTGGAACGATTTTGAAGTTATTCATGCTTAAGGGTCCTCGAAGAATTATAGTTATTGTTTCAGGGTGTATACTGATGGTTATCGCACGCTCATCAGTCAGTACATGTCAGTACATAGAATAAAAGTTGTAGAGCCGACGCAAGGTCTTTCTAATGTTTAGGTTATGCTAATGGTGGGTTTTTGGATACGTAGTTAAGGTAACCAATGGTTAAAAATTCTAGCAAGTTCTAAGCAATGGTTAAAATTTGTTAGAATTTTCAACCATTCGTTAACTTAACTTAACTTAACTATACGGCTCAAAAACCTACCCTAAGACGCCACAGCTGACCAAGCTAAGGCACGAAGCAATTATCAACAAGCTGTTCTGAGTTTTATGGTCTTAATCCTACTGTTTTTTGTTTGGCTATAATTTTTTTATAATAATAAATATCTATTTTTTAAAAAAAAAGAACGAATAATTTTTACAATTTCTTTTAAATTTATTTGGTTTTAGTTTATAAGTTCGTCAATAAATTCAATTTATCGGGACAGCTTTCGAAGATATAGGTAGAGGTCTCGAAACAAAGACCATGGTAAACAACAATTCGTGAATTTATTTTTCTCTTTGGATATCGAACTCGCAAACCAAACAACTGCTCAAAATAAACCATGGAGACAATTTATAATCGTACCTCTTGACAAAACCACATAGGGCTTTTACAGACGGACACGACTGATAAGTTCTGCGTTCTAGTCAACCACACCACGCATACTTCTGTGAGGGAAACCCACTGGGCGCTTGTGAAATAGTAGTCCCTGAAACAAGAAGCTTTGTAAGTACGGCCCTGTAATATTTGAAACTTCTTTAAAATGAAATAATTACGTTAATTAATGAGCTAGGCGATCACGCAACTTATTGTCACTGACTGAAAATCCTGGTTTGAACAATATTCAGACCCAGAAGTATATATTAAATGCATTTTTTTTCTGTGCATAAACACTCGTCCTGTCACAAGAATTGACCCCAACGTCGCCGGGTTATGAGCTCATAACTATCCTGCTCAACTACCACACCACAGAAGCTGTCAACTTGCAATTCAACATTTTGTATTACTATATAAATGATATAAAAAAAAAATAAAAAAAAAAAGATATCATTCAGAATTTTTGACATTTTCATTTATTATTTTACTAGTTATATTTTATCCAATTTCTAATTAATTTTTTTTTGTTCAAATGAAATGTATAACGACTGTGTGATACTTACAGTAAGTAAATATAATAAAGTTAATTATTATAGAAATTAATGTTGTTTTATACCAGTGTGTATACACCATGTATACACCTAGATCCTGTATGTTGTACTAACTTACTCGCACTGTAGGTAATCTAAATAACTTGTAAAATGAGTTTACCAATAAATGAGTATTTGAGTTACTTTTATCTTACCCTTCTTCAAGAATAGGCTTGGGAGGAGTGAGTCTTCTCGTCCTAATGTGCTTAGGATCAGCTATATCAGCAACGGTCAGTGTTACCAGTGGGTTGTTTGTGCCTGGCTTTGGATACCTGACGCTTCTGATCTCTGGATATGTCTGGAAAAACGTCTTTTATAAAATAGGTGATCATAATCAGAATCATAATCCATTTGCTAAGACAAATACAGTGCAGCAGTGGCTTCAGGCTGATGCTGATGAAGCCACTGCTGATCATAAAAGGGCTTTTACATTTTGCCGAGCTCAGTACCGCGCGCGCGGTACCGAGCTCGTAGCGTCCGTTGGGTTTACCAAATATATCTTGTTTCTAGTAAATAAATCTGTTCTGACATTATTGAACTACGGGATGTATTTAGTGGAGAACAATTTAGTTTGGAGATTAACGTTACACAGAATTTGCAAATTAGAGCTCTCAAATTGGGTCTCTGTGTGTTTTTGCCAAAACGAACATTAGGAGAATGATGATTACTAAATAAATAGGTAAATTACCTGAAATTTGCTCTGTCATTATCGAAGAAAATGAAATGAAGGGTATTTTTTCTATAATTGCTAAGTATAGATATTAAAGCTATGCATCAAATATTGACGACGAAAACCTTGCAACTACGCATAATTTTGTAAAAGCATACTACTTTGAGTGGCTGTTTGCCCCTCGCATCCAACGGCTTCCCACGATTTAGAACAAATCGTCGGTCTACCTAGTAAGCGGTCCTCTACGCTGCATCTTCCAGTTCGAGGTCGCCGCTCGAGAACCTTTCTATTTTATCAAACGCTCCCCAAAATGTGATGTAAAAAGTACTTTTCTGTTTAAGCCATACCTTAGCAGGGTCATCAGAGTATAATGCGGCGCCATACCAGGGATACTTCTGCTCGTGGACTAACGTGTCGTTGAAGGTGGCGTACAGCACCATGTGCCCGTCTGCTGACATCCACAACGCTGTGCGGGAATCCAGGACTTCTTCTGCAATCAATATTGATCATCTTTAAAAACATAATGGAGAAGCTATTATAAATTTTTACTGGCAGTAATGAATTGGTTACCTATACGGATGTATTTTGTTTGTTTCAACATGTCAGACACCAGGTGTCGCGGCTCAGCATTTGCCGCTTCAACAATCTAAATACTTTTGTTCATTTACCCCTTTAATCCTAACGACTACAAGAACTCAAGAGCGAACGATATATTTTTCCGAACTACCCTCATAACTTTTACTAACGTTTAATTTATCGAACTACCTACCTTGATTTTATAAACATTAGACAACGTTTTCAAAATTCAACACCAAAACTCTGTACTCTGCATTTTACATTGCAAAATACAAGTAAACAGCACGGCAATCTATATTTCGGGTTTTATTTCGTCAAGCAATAGAAATCGCAGTGTTTCCCCGCGTAGACACCAGCGTTATAATATAACTGAAGAACATAGAACGTAATATATTACCAGAACCCTTGGGATGGCCTAAAAATATATCAACAGCCTAGTTAATATTACGTGAGTAAATTTTATAACAACGTAAACCGTAAAACGAAAATTTTCTAAAGTAGTTTACATAATTAGGTGTGCCTATAAACCGTATATTAAAACTAAAAAGCCAAGTTTTAATTGGTTTTAATCAAGTTGCATAATCGTCTAGCCACATTCTAACCACGTATGTGTACATTTTTTATTTAATAGACGATAAATATATTGAATAAAGAAATATATATTGAATATAGTTCGTCCATACTAATCTCAGATGAGAATATTTACTTGTTTCATACTTTTTAGAGTGAGTTCAAAAACAAAAAAAGAAGTACGTTCTAAAACTAAAACCCGACTATAGATAGATAGATAGAAAATGCTTTATTGCACAAGATAACCAAGTACATAGGCGAACTTAATGCTAAGTAGCATTTTCTTCCAGTTAACCTTTGTGTAGTGTGGAACGAGTGATAGTGCTGGTTGAAAAAAGAAAAAGAAAAGATTACCCAAAATAAAAAATAATAATAAGAGGTAGATAACAATAATAGTTTAGATATCTAGTTTAGACTATCAGTGTCATTTGTTTTTTTCTCTAATCTGTGATCAGTAGTTACTTACTTCTCAAAATATTTGTTGACCTTAATTTTTATTTACTATAATATTCTTAGAAAATGTAAGAAAATGTATAATATTAGATTTTGAATGGATTCGATTTTTCTGTTGGCCTATGTTCAGCAGTGGACGACTTCAGGCTGTTGATGATGCATAAGATTATAATATTACGATCAATAGATTTTAGAATCCAGTAAAATGGCCTCTATTTTAGTCTAACGTTAACGAGTCAAACTAACTAAGATTGTAGGTAAATGCAAAGTGCATCTAATATTAGTGATCGCAGGAATAGATGTGAATGACCCGAGCGGCCATTAGTTAGAGCCAACTGGGCGATATATTATTAGCCGAGAGCAACTCTACAGGGTGGTTATAGAAATACAAGGTTGTTTTGATACACGCGGCAACGCAATACAAAAAAGTAAAAAAAATATTGTCTACTCTTATTCCATTTTTTCAGTCTTTGAAAATGAGTGAAAGTAATTTTTTTTTTTATGTGATTGAATGACGTGACGAGCTAGTCGTTCACCTGATGTTAAGTGACACGGCCGCCCATAACAGTTGCAGTGTCACCCGGAACTTTAAAACAATAGTTTCGCGCAACACTGCACTGCGCACGTCATCCTGAGACATCACCCAGTCTAATAATCAGATTACTAGACTGAGTGATCAGATCATAAAGTCTCATTTGCCCAGTAATTTCACTAGCTACAATGCCCTTCAAACCGGAACACAGTAGTGCTTGCACACTACTGCTTGGCGGCAGAATAACTGGCAAAGCGGTGGTACCTACCTAGACGAACTTTGCAGAAAAGTCCTACCTAATTAAAACAATCAGTATTTTAGTTTGTTATTCCGATTTAAAAAAACATATCTGTGACACAAGAATATGTGTCTCGTTCAACTTAATAATCTGGAGGATAGCACATCTTTGGTTTGAGTGTTATCGTAAAATTTCAGCGTCTAAAATTCAGCTATTTTTTCGTATTTTTATTTTAGCTGATTTTATGAGCTCTAGGACAAAACTCTACAAGTGTTAAAACATCTGCAGCAGTGGCAACGAACTGTTATACTTCTGTCATTCCTTATCGAGCGACGGTGACTGTTTACCGTGGCAAATCTCAGCTCTATTGTATCGCCTCTATTACATAAAAATAAACGTAGCAATTACCCACAATCTCAAAAAACTACCGAAATTAACCTAAACCTTAATACTTCAGTCAGGCATTACGAGTTTACGACGCGACCTTTATGACCAACGACGGCAGTTCCGAACAATATCTGGAATCCGTCACAATATCAGGTATCTGCCAGATAGCTCGTAAAACGTCAATATCGGCTATGAAAAGATAAAGAAAAGTTGGAAATCTACTGAAAATCGCTATGACCCATGAGGCACCTACCTAGCTCACAAAGAGCAAGAAGTCAGCTACTTCATTCATGCTCTCTGCGCTAGGATCGTCGGACCAGTCTAGCTAGCCCTTCTGGCTCAGGTATCGTTTTTGGTATCGGTTTATAGATGCTGGAAATAGTACTGGAAAGCAATAGCCTCCTGGCCCTAGCAGTTAGAGCGAGTGGCTTCCTAAAGCGGTGGGTTGGGCTGCACAAACTTGTTGCTGAATCTCGTGGCTCTGTAAGCCACTCATAAACAAATGTTGACCGTGTGTTCACGGAGGTGTGAGAATAGAACTACCCCATCTTTCCCCCCACCCCCATCTTGTCTTTCCGTGGGTGCTGTAAGCGCTGGCTAATCCAGAGAATGGGCTGCAGCATTCTCCTCGGTACATTAAAATCACCAAGCCGCCTGCCAAGCGTGGTGATTATGGTGAGCCCCTATAATAAGCATCTGAAGTGGCGTGTGGCAATATGTTCAGCAGTGGACGTCTTCCGGCTTTTGATGTGTGATGGTGTGTATTGTTACGTTTTACAGATAATCTTCTCGATCTTCTCTCGGCAACAGCCTAAGCCGAAGCTCGCATCCTAGGAGTGCTCTTGAGATAGCTGCCTCCTTCTTTTGAAGGCTTACGCGTGGACACATGCCTGCCCGAATATGGCACAGAATATACAGGGTTATTTTAAATTCACGTAAAACTTTTTAGGTCGTAAATATGAGTTTATATTTTGATTTTCGCCAAAGCAATAGGTTAATAAAATTAAGAACTGTAAACTCCTCTTTATGCGTGATGGGAAATGATACAGAGTAGGACTTATTATTTGTTTCTTTCTTTTGTTAGCTTTGACACATACCGTGATAATTTTTTGGTAAGTATATAACAACATCAAAATCAAAAAGTAACTAACATTGTTATGTGTAAAAAATATCTTATATTTTTAAAAGTTGTAGAACAAAAGTTTATTTTGTAAGTTTGTTTTTTTTTTAAAGTTGTTTGTTTTTTAGTGATATGAGTTATGGCTTAAAAGGTTTTAGGTGAATTAGAAATAAGCCTGTATAATAAGACTATACGAGACGATATCAATAAAAATCGGTAGAGACCAAAAGCGATAGCATTTTAAAGAAAATGTGGTAAAGGCCTCGCACAACCAGCGATAATATGACTACGTAACCAGAAAAATATGTAAAGTTTTTTTATAGCCATCTGGCTTGTTGTAATTAATATTCAACAGAGAGCACCCCGTATAAATATCATAGTATTGGTCCGATGCGACACTGAAGCGTAAAGGGACGCAGCGAGTGTGAAATATGACTGACGTCAGCGAACAAACGAAGCGATACTTGATGAGGCAATATTTATAAATAATTTATTGCACGGCTAATTTTAGCATTTTAACAAGTCAAAATCACTTCAATACTTAATTGCAAGCATATAAAATTAAAAAGTACTTATTGTCAAATATTAAGGTTCAGTAATGTTTCACAATTATAGAAATGTAGACCACATCGCTCGTAAAACTGACAACCGATGGGTAAGAAAGGGACTCGAATGGCGACCACAAACTGGAAGACGCAGCGTAGGCCCTCCACGAGGTGAACCAACGATCTGGTCAGAACCGCGGGGAGCCGTTGGATGAAGGAGGCAAGTGGCCGCTCAACGTGGCGCTCTGGGGGAGGCCTATGTTCAGCAGTGGACGTCTTCAGGCTGATGATGATGATGATCTACACTGTAAAATGACGTAAAAAATGATGTAATAGTCATTTTGATATGAACTTAAACCCTTCGACGTTTGTTTTGTTAACTAGCAGAGAGCTGATGAACATTAAATGGCTAAACAAAGTATCTTGAATCACTCACGATCAAGTCACCTTTCAAATAGAAAAATAATTAAAATATTTCATTCATTTGAGAGCTATGGTGGCCGAGCGGTAGCAAGTGCGCTTCACAATCTTACGGCACCAGGTTCGATCCTCGGCCCTGCACCAATGATTTATCTAGTAAGTTATGTGTAAGTAAGTTGTGTGTGTGTGTTGTGTGTGTCTAGTAAGTTTTTAATGCCATCGCTCCGTGGCTCGGAGAGCACGTTAAGCGGTCGGTCCGGGTGTCATAAGAACATCTATGGCAATCGTTGCGGGAAGTCAGACGCCTGATAGAATCTGACGCCTGGTCTAATCATCCCTGTTACTGGTTCTTTATGGGTTCTGAGTTCAGATGGCAGTCGCTCGTGTAATTCTGGTAGCTCGCCGCTACAGGTTAGATTGGGTGCCGACCCCAATAACAAATGGGAAAAAGGCAAAGAGGATGATGATTCATTTGAGAGCTACGATGCCACAGACAGACACACTTTAAACTTAAAACACCCCTCGTTTTGTCGGGGTTTAAAAATACACTTCGAGTGGGTTCTTTTGCAAGACAGACAGTCATAATCATATCCAATTCCCGAGATTCCCTTTTAAGGGCTCGTCGTAATTTTATCTCTAAGCGGCTGAGTGGCCCTTTAGTACGAAGTTTGTGATGAAAAATTATCATTTATATGCGGAGGTTGTACCGGACCTTTTCTTGGTTCGTGAGTCTTTCTTGTTACTTTATGATGAACTGTCAGATGGTTCGCCTGAGGGTGGGAAGAGAGTTTGAAGTGTACTTGTGCAGTGATTTCAACCAACCACGGACTTTAGCGGATTGCGGATTTATTTCAGTGTATACCCAATGTTTCGTCCAACAATCCAATATAATTATAAGCAGAAGGCCTCTGTGGTGTGGTGGTTGAGCAGGTCGGCTCATAACTCGTAGGCGGCAGGCTCAATTCCCTTGAGAGGGCAAGTATTTGTGCACAGAAAAAAGCGCAAATATTTGTTCTGTGTCTGGGTGTTGTGGGACGATGGTCCTCGTAGTTCCTAGGATACAGGGAATCCTAGTTAGGGTCCAGGATGTATGTATGTGATCGTTGGGCGTTGTTTATTAATGTATACTTGTTTCGTTCCTTGTTTTACTAGGTATTTTAATCGACTTTCAAAAATGAGGAGGTTCTAACTGGGACTGATACAACCATGGGGCACCACTAGTGACACAGACAAATCATGGCTTACCCTGTATTATTCAGTAAAACGCAAGTACAGGATTTACTAGTAGTAGTAGATTATAAAGCCCGTTGATAGCTCGTGAACATAATTTCTCGTACAAACACGACTCACCTGCGCGGGCAGGGGACGAGGTAACAAAACGAGACAAACCTATACGAAATTACAAAGGACAGAGCAGGATGGAACAAAAGACATCAACGGGTTCCCGTGATTTGTATGAAAATAGTAGTTGAAATACACTACTAATTTTCGAATGAGGGGAAGTTGTATCATTGGTCAACTGGATTTATAGTCAATGAATTTATGTTTGTTTGGCTTTTACAGCATTAGGTATGTAAACGCATTTGATATTCATTCATCATCAGCCTGAAGACGTCCACTGCTGAACATAGGCCTCCCCATAGAGCACCACTTGAGCGGCTGCGTCGCCACTCGAAAACCTTCCTTCTCCATCGGTTGTCAGTTCTGCGAATTATGTGGCCTGCTCATTGCCGTTTCAACTCAATATTTGTTATAACATCACAATATCAAACATTATAGGTACCTATCATCGAAATGAATATATAAAATAAACTGTTCAGAACAACGTCTAAAGTTAATTATACAGCAGAAGATTTCACACTTTTTCATTAAAACTACGGAGCAGTGCAAAAGCACTGCTGGTGTTAAAGTATTATATAAAATGGGAACCACCTGATTGAGATTCTTGAAGGTAGAGCTAGCAGAAAAGTCAAATGTATTTAATGAAACCATGTTTTCCTGCAAAATTAAGAATCTCATTATTGCAATATGAACTCTAACGTGTTGCAATAAAGTATTTCAGCAACACGTTCTTTCTGTTTTTTGTGTACGTATTCAATTTTCAAAGTCTGTAAGATATCCATATTCTACTGTGGTCAAAAAGGATATGTGGCATTGCATTCCGATATGTTAAAGTAATGCGAACAGTTTTGTATTGCTCCAATTCTCCACAATAATAATCGTGGTCTTCCGGGACGGCGGCCTCGGGGACTTATGGCTCCATGTAGGGAATAAATTGTATATTCGAGTGGCAGCACCGTCGCCATTATTTCGGTGAGAGGAGCCTATAGGGCATGCATGCTTGCCGGTCAATTTTGCCCACGTGCTGTACATGACATCTATTATTTTTCCATAATTCCGTGCAGCCACAGAATAGATATATAGTACTACGTAGTGAGTAGATCATAATAAAATGTATGTAGTGTAGTAGAATAACGAATGCTTAAAATAATTTCAATAAATCATTGTAAAGGCCTACAAAAAGTACCTGGACGAAAGCACAAGAAAAAAATCCAAGTTGTACAAAAACACCGATAAGCCGAAAAGAGCTTATTGAATCCATCAAAAACGAAACTCAATATCTATCGACAAATCACTTCCAACAGCCGCCTTTCCATCTGTTGATTTTGTAATTTTAATATAAAAAGTCAAGGGGAAAACGCGTTCAGAGAAAATTGAATTTTTCGCAGTTATTTTTAACTGAATTCGTGAAGGAAACGTTCTAGAAAGGAGAGCGCCAGGTCAAACGTGACTCGCATTTGTTGACAAAGTTAATTTTTAATTGGTGCTTGATCAAAAAGCAACCGTCTTTTTTAGGGCAAACCAAAGGTTAAAACGGACCCTATTACTAAGGCTCCGCTGTCTGTCTGTCCGTCTGACACCAGGCTGCATCTCATGAACCGTGATAGTTAGACAATTGAAATTTTCACAGATCATGTATTTCTGTTGCCGCTATAACAACAAATACGAAAAAACAGAATAAAATAAATATTTAAAGGGCTCCCATACAACAAACGTGATTTTCTTGCTCGTTTACCAGATGAGTCATAGATGCCGCTGCTTTAAATAATACTGCTACTCAACACAAGATGGCAAGGATGAAACGGAACCGTACGGAACGGAACGGAACGGAACCTTTCGTGCGCGAGTCCAACTCGCACTTGAACCTTAATTCGAGATAATTGGGATTTCATTAGTAATTTTAAACAAGAGTTTTTCGTCCTCCCAATACTTTTTAATTTGTAAGTTTAATGTCGCGTTTTATTTATGATATGAACCCGTGCCAAGCTAAGATGTAGCCGATACAGCCTTCTCTAAAAAAACAACGACAAAAATTCAATCCAATTGTTATAATCATTAGTTGTTCCTTTTAGATTGATCGTTACAGAAAACCAAGTCACATTTACCCGGAAAAAATGGCTGCCAACAATAGGGTTGTCAATTTACAATGATGACTCCGTCAACTCTCGGCGTCCTATCTCGTGAGCGTGGAACCTCAAATTCTCAATCGAGCCGAGTGCAGCCAAAGTGGGGTGACGTGTGATATTGCTGTCAAATATCGAATGAAAGTCCCGTGAAAAATATTGTTTTCAATACATTTTTATTTTGTAAAAGTCTTTTTTTTAGTTATAAAAATTCAACCCTAAACTCCTAAATGGCGGTTATATTTCAATTTAAAAATATGATGCCGCTTCTAATACCAAAAAAAATATATCTTCCCTGTATATATTTCGTCCGTTTCTCTCAATAACTATCAAGCAGAAATACTGGTACAAAAAAATATACAAAAGTCCTATTAAATATCCCCACATCCTCAAGCCTTATGATGGTTCTTTATGTAGGTACCTACTGCAAAGAAAGATGGCGACTTCCATGTATTTTGAGACCCAGCTTTTTCGATGAAGTACAGTACGGATATTTTTGCTACAGTTAATACATCCATAAAGCATCAAAAAAGCAAATTGAATGTAGGTCGCAGACGTTAGGAAAAAAATTTTTTTTTTAACGGGCAAATTGCCTTTATTACTCAAGCTAACTACTACAATAATAAAAACTAAACTAAACTAAACTAAACTAAGCATAACTAAGCTAAACTAAACTAAACTAGCTACACTACCTACTACAAAGAACACTTATGGACTGTATAATAGCCGCGATGGCCTACCCCACCGCATCAGCATTGCAATTCAACGTGGCAATGCGGCCAGCATGTTGGGTACGCTACCTACCGGTAGTGGGCTGGAGCACTTGGACTGTCTATAGGCCATCGGAAAAAAATTGTACAGCAATTTCTAAAATCAAATGAAAAATATAAGTTTTTACTAGTCTAATAGCTAACCAGAAGCTTACAGGTAGGTTTCAAGATCTTCATGAAAGAATCTAACTCCAAAAATGCTTAAAAGCAAGAAAAGAAACTATCAATCCATTAAATGCTTCCAACTTTTATAACGGATTTTCCGACGTGATCTTAAAAAGTTCCGATATTTCAAAAGTCAGGAAACTTTAAATCCCGGGATCCCGTAAATCAGGCCACCTGGCAGCCCTAGTCCAGCTCATTAAGATAACAGGCAGGTTGAGTCCGCCATTTACAACATGCCTTAACTGAATAAAACTCTCATTCCTCTCTTTTTTTCTAAATGAAAACGTCTTGGGATTTTTCGCAGTAACTTATTTTAAAGTTCGTCAGTGCCTTTGCTTTGTGCAGTAACAAAGTCTGATTTTTAATGAAATCAGAGCATTTTCTTTAACGTCACGCAATATTGAAAAATTATTTACACGTGGACTTGTGTAACTCCTGAACGAGTCGTTCCCAAGAACTGCTCAGTTTGGTGAACGAAAAGAATGCTTTCACCTACACGGACTGTTTTCGTTCCGTCACACACAGTGTGAGTTACAGTTCTAACTCGCTCGGTGAACTCGAGACAAG
Organism: Ennomos quercinarius; assembly: GCA_910589525.2. Taxonomy (NCBI): domain Eukaryota; kingdom Metazoa; phylum Arthropoda; class Insecta; order Lepidoptera; family Geometridae; genus Ennomos; species Ennomos quercinarius. Next base: position 9,052,170 of record OU342510.1, read on the forward strand.
CAGCGCTTACAACTCCCAGTCCCAGTCCCAGGAGCGATTTCGTTCAACAGTTCACAGTTCGGATTGAGGTTTGAGAACTTATAGCGAATAGGGAACTCAAGCCAACGGCGCGGCCACCCGGCCGCTTTCTGCAGTGAACGATTTTAGTCTTTATCTTTTAACGAAGTAAGGCGAAGTGCATTTACATTTGCATATCCAATACTATTAATATCTTACGTCATTGTTAAATGTGTCTTACGGGCTTTGTTTTAGAGTTGAAATTAGTATTACAATTCAATATCTACTTCTGCCATTTTTATAGACATATGTTTAGTTGGTTTTGGTATTGTTTTAATACGTTTTTTGATCATTTGGTTAGCTAGTTAATTATTACATTACAACAAAACTTAAACAGAATTTGTCAAAGTTTGAAGTGCTTAAATTAAAGTCGATTAATTTACTTTGTTCATATTAAATTGATGATTTTAAGTTTAGGCTTAAAATCATCAATTCAATATAATATCAAATTACATTGAGATACCATTTCATTAATTTAATAGGCAACCGCAGAAAATAAAATTGTATTTGTTTCGTATTTCATACCTATATGGTACTACTGAAGACGGACGAGAACACCTTAACTCGTGAACTTACTTTTCGCACAATCGCACACATTATGATAAACTCCCTGTGACTCCTTGCAACAAAATCGTTCCACAGTTCAGCAGTTCAATGAGTTCAGTGAGTCTCAACGAGATCGCAGAGACTCGCACATCGTATCGGTCGTTCGGATTCACTGAACCAAAGGAGTTGCTGAACGAGTTAGAAGAACGAGTTCCTTTTACTGAACGAGTTTTGATGAACGATTTCGTCAAGGTAAACGATTTTGCCCAAGCCTAATTTACAGACTTCACTTGCAACATTGAATTTTGTATCTCTACCACTGACCTCTATAATATAGAGGTCAGTGATCTCTACTATTATGAGGAATTATGAATACAAAATTAATATTTTTACCGTTTTAAACGGCTCCTTGCCATATAAACGTCCGGAACTATTCATAATTAAGTATTGCCAACTGTTATGTATTTTTTTAAAAGTGTGTTTTATATTGCAAATAAACGTTTTGGATTTTATGATTTGGATTTTTATAAAAATCAACGATAATCATTTTATATTTATATTTGTCAGCGTCCTATGGTGATATGGCAACTTTCTTCCCTACATTCTGTGGTTATCGAACTAAGCAGTGGCTGAATTCTCTCAGCGATTTCAATAAATTATTTCTAAATAAAAAAGAGCCTTTTTTAATTTGATTGAATGACGTGACGAGCTAGTCATTCACCTGATGTTAAGCAACACGGCCGCCCATAACAGTATACCTACAATAATATAGCGTTCTATATCACAATACCTTAGATTAGAGAAAAAAACAATGTTACTCTGTGCACAGTACTCAATGTTCTCTATGACTCAGCTCAGGATGGTTCAGGTCTGACAGTGACAAGTCGATTTAAGTGTAGCCAATTTAAAAAAATAATGCTACACTAACCTTCATAAAGCCAATCTGGTACGCCATTGTGCACCGTTCCGGAGATACCAGTATCTGTCACACGATACCCAGTGGATGACCGTGGCGCAGGTCGGTAGTATATATCATAGTCTTTGACGGTGATGAGCCCGTGTCCCTTAGGGGTCCATGTGGCCAGGAGTAGCAGAGGTCCCTCAGTGATGACCCCGCCGCCGACCTCGTCTGGTAGCGGCGTGAGTGGGTAGGACTCTCTGAAAGATATTTGGCACGTTAATTTTAAAGATTCAAGTTCAAACATATAATAACGCCCTCAAAGAGCTCCTCAAAGAGGTCAATTCTCTTAGGTGATATTGTGATACTTGTGCCCGTCTGCACTAAACTTTGACAACTCCTAAGTTTGTACTTATTCCTCTAAGACGTACCTTAAGGTGGAACGTTACGCAAGCGCGGAAAATTCAAATTTTCTTGCATTCTTTTGCCTATAATAGCTTAATTACTCACCATGATTACATGAAAACTAATTTTGCGCAAATAAATATAACGTATCAATAAATTACAATTAAAAGTATCACCTACTTATCATTGATTTAGCGACAAATGGCAATAGACTGAAAAACTAAGAAGAAAATTGTTTATTGCCATTTGTCGCTAAATCAATGGTATCTAGGAGATACTTTTAATCGTAATTTGTTGATACATTCTATTTATTTCCGTAAAATTAGTTTTCATGTAATCACGTTGAGTAGCTATTATTGGCAAAAGAACGCAAGAAAATTTGAATTTGCCGCGCTGGTGTAACGTTCCACCTTAACGATTTTGGGTTCCTAGAGTTATAAGTGCGAGCTTAAGTGCTGCCATAATTTAGTGCAGACGGGCATTTACCTAAGTAGTTTATTGTACAATTCGTGAAAATTAAAATAAACCTTCTTTGGATTACATCTAATTATTTGTTTCTTTCTCTATGCGTGTGCGGAATCCTTGGAGACTAAGAATTTTCATCGGAAATTTAAATTTCTATTATTACCTCTTAATTTTATTGACATTTCCTTTTCTTAATTTGAATACTAATTAAGTATTCATCCAATAATGAATGAATGAATGAATGGATGAATGGATGAATGAATGAATGAATGAATGAATGAATGATAATAATATGTGTTTCAACGGCTTCACCGGGAGACATGATATTGACCTTTTTAATACTATTGCTAATCATCTGAAGAAGCTGATAAGTAGTGCATTTTTAGTAATTAGGAAGTTAAATCATTAACAGTGTATTTTCATTTATCTTTAGGTAGGTATCTGCTATAACTACATAATAAAGTTTTTTTTTGTGTTTGTACGTCCGTCGTGCACTTAGGTGTACATAATTATTCTTTTTCTACCATCTATGGAAACTTGTAATTGACCTTCTTTCTATGTTTACCGCTTTGCCAGTTATTCTGCCACCAAGCAGTAGTGTGCAAGCACTACTGTGTTCCTGTTTGAAGGGCATTGTAGCTAGTGAAATGACTGGGCAAATGAGACTTTATGACCTGATCTCACAGTCTAGTAATCTGAGTACTAGACTGTGTGATGTCTCAGGATGACGTGCGCAGTGCAGTGTCACGCGAAACTTTATTATTTTAAAGTTGCGAGTGAGACTACAACTGTTATGGGCAGCCGTGTCGCTTAACATCAGGTGAACGACTAGCTCGTGACGTCATTCATTCTCATAAAAAAAACTTCTCTATACTTGTACCTAGCTGAAAGTTTTCTGAAAAACTTAAAATAAAATAAAATAAAATAACATATGTTTTCTATGCTCATTCGATCAGTAGTGAGCGTTTTAAAGTAAACCGCCACGTAGATACTGTGAGCGTCAGCATTTGCGTTCCGAAAAACAAAACCCAACCGTTGTTCTTCCCACGCACTTTTCCCAATGAAAGGTACCCTTGTCCTTTTCAATTTAATTTTGCCACAAATGGAATATTCAGAAGTTATGTTTATAAAAACTTTCCCGAAATCAAAAGGCCCGCAAAACATGAATACGCTTCAAATAAACGCTACGTGTGGGATTTTGGTAAATTTGTAAAGCTAAACTTTACCTAAACATACAAATTAATGCCGGCGTAACATAATAAAAAAAAAAGCAATAAACCACTTTAAATTATTATCATCGTACCAGCAGTGCTTATGGTTACTCCTTAAGGGGATATTACATTTGGATGGATTTAGACTATACCAATATACATCGCTAGCTTGGTGTTACATCCATCCAATAACCTTACTCCAACCAGCAATTTATGTCGGATTAGTCATTTAGCCAGCTTTTGAGCTATGCTCGGTGTTTCCCTGCGAGATAAGCTCCGGAACGAGGAGATCCGCAGGAGAACTAAAGTGACCGATATAGCTCTTAGAGTTAGTAAGTTGAAGTGGCAATGGGCAGGCCACATCGCTCGTAGAACTGACAACCGATGGGGAAGAAAGGTTCTCGAGTGGCGACCACGAACCGGAAGACGCAGCGTAGGCCGGCCCCCCACTCGGTGGACCGACGACCTGGTGAAAGCCGCGGGGAGCCGATGGATGCAGGAGGCGAGCAGCCGCTCAAGGTGGCGTGCTCTGGGGGAGGCCTATGTTCAGCAGTGGACGTCTTCAGGCTGTTAATGATGATGATGAGTCATTTAGCCTAACTGAATTCAGCCAAATGTAATATACCCTTTTGTGTGGTTTGATTGCTCAGTTGGTACTAGCTCTGACTTCTAAATTGTAGGTTGTGGGTTCGATTTCCATCCAGAACAAACATTTGTGTTATGAAAATAGGTGTTTCTTCTGTGTCTGTGAGCTGTATATTTTATTTTTCTATGTATATATTTACACACAAAGTAAACATAAGTATAAGTTTTCTTATGTAAACGAATGACGTGACGAGCTATTCGCTCGCTGATGTTAAGCGTCTAGGCTGCCTATAAAAGATTACAGTACCTATCACTCGGGACTCTAAGTTATAAATTTTCGCGTGACACTGCACTGCGCACGTCATCCTGAGACATCACACAGTCTAGTAATAAGATTACTAGACATAGTAATAAGACTAGACTGTGATGTGAGATCGGACCATAAAGTCTCATTTGCTCAGTAATTTCACTAGCTATCTTCAAACCGGAATACAGCAGTGCCTGCACACTACTGTTTGGCGGCAGAATAACTGGCAAAGCGGTGGTACCTATACCTAGACGAACTTTCTTTTACTCAGAAAAGTCCTAGCACTTAGAGCAGCCGCTGAAAGTGGCGCTTTATGGGGGAGGCTTATATGTTTAGCAGTTTACGTCTTCAGGCTGTTGATGATGAATAATTGTGATTAAGCTTATTATTTATTTCACCTGTAACATAAATGTTACAGGTAAAATAAACAGGGGTAGTGTAACTCACCTAACTTGAGCATCAGCAGTAGTGTTGCCGAACTATCGATAGTTTTACTATCGATCATTTTCATCTGAAAATGCCATACTATTGACAGCCCTATCGATAGTATCGATACTATTGATAGCTTAGAACGAGGCAATACTATTGAAAGAGTGCAATACTATTGATAGACTATCGATAGTGTTGTTGCTCGGAAATAATTATCGATAGTATCAATACTTTCGATAGGTTCTTATTTATGAGCAAGAATACTATCGATGGTATTGCACTCATTCAGTAGTATTGCTTCGATCTACGTTCGTTTATAGTATCGGTACTATTGATAGGCCTATCGATAGTGTTTCAACTGGTTAGCTATCGATAGACTATCGATTAATCATCGATAGTAGACTATCGATAGGCAACACTAATCAGTAATGTATATTCAAATACGGTGTGAATAAAGTCTATAGATACAAAGTCGATGTTTCCCGACTACGGTCGACGGAATTTTATTTTTCCACAATGGACCGAATGAAAGGGACCGAAGGGGACCAATACCTTTGTTCCATTGCTTTTGTTACTTTTCATGCAAACACTGGAAAGTCACTGTTTGAGGATAAACACAGGCCATGGAAATGCAAAGGAGTAATACGTATAAATCTATATAAAAAAATATTATTTATCCTTTATGTTAAAAATCGAAACAACATAATGGTGCTTTGTTTTATTGAGACCGGCAAGTAACAGATGCCTGAAACCGTCCACCGCTGAACATAGGCCTCTTTGAGCGCAAATTTGAGCAGCTGCTTGCCTCTTGCATCCAACAGCTCGCCGCCGCCGTTTTGACCAGGTCATCGGTCCACCTAATGGAGGGCCGGCCTACGCTGCGTCTTCCGGTTCATGGTCTCTACTCGAGAACATTTCTTCCACATTGGTTATCAGTTCTGCGAGAGACGTGGCCTACCCATCACCATTTCAACTTGCTAAAGAGAGATGCTAAAACCATATTGGACAAGAAATACCAATGTGCTAAGGTGCCAAGCCAAGCAACCAATGCAAATTGTAAGAAATAATTCTCACAAAAGGAAATTCAATTTGAACACGTCTTTTCCATATCTACCGTCGAAAATTGTGCACGTAATTTTAAGAAATATACGACCTCATTATATGGTATTTCAGGCAGTAGCTCCTTGCGAAGAAGGTCGAGAATTGTATGAGTTATTTTCTGCTGATTATTGTCTACGTGATATGTACCATTATAGCTACGTTAAAAATCAGGGCTGTAACTAGAGGGGGGGGGGGGGGGGGGAGGGGGTCTTAGAGAAATAAAAAAGAATCGATCGCTATCTTCAGTACTATTTGGCTTGGCAGCTTGGCACTAAACATCATTATACGTCAGTAGTGAAGACTTATTATGTTAATTTATTTCACTACACTTCAGTGGCTCAGTGGTTGGAAACCCGCTCTGCTCTGCACCAATGACTTTTAAAGTTATGTGCGTAATTTGCACTCGCTCTTAAAAAACCTTTCTCCGTATATTTTTCTAGGTTCACTGTCGAAACTCATAAAATCGTTTATCATAATTTTGTTACAAATAAAAATGTTACTTATAATCATCATTTCACATAATGTGATTTAATATACTTTCACTATGTACATCTAATTTTATTTATTATAAATCAAAATTAATAATAATCCAAATTTATAAGAATGAAACTCATAAGGCGTAAACCATAACTAACTTAAATCATAAAACAAAATATCAATAATACTGTAAATTAATGTGACCGGAACTGTTGATTGTTATATTTAACGTAATCAGTTATAAAAACGTAGTACGGAAAGCCAATTTGCTCTTCAATCTATGCAGGCACTTCATCCAGTCAAAACAAACAAGATTAACGTGTGGACTGTGTGCGGGTAATTGTAAAATAACTTATATTTTCTCATGTCATGTTGGTTTTGGTTTTGTTGGTGAACTTTGTGCATTATTTTAATAAATAACTTGAAATGTCTATAAAAACACGTGTAAAATATTTAAATCAAATACAGGTAATCTGAAACTTAATATAGATGGTTTCTGTAATTTTTTATGTATTTTTTTATATAAGCATAAGTGACTTCTGGCACTGCGCCGGCCGCTGCCGCGGCACGCTCGCTACGCTACGCTTCGCTCGCTCGGCTCGTGCGATGTATGGTCACAGTTAACCTAACGCTCCTCCTCGCTTCGCTCGTCGTCGCACCTATTTATGACTTTGCCTTAGACTAGTATCTTAGTATCTTTAGGGTATACATGCATATCTATATAATGATTTAACTACTTCAAAATTATTATTAAGTTAACTAAAAAAATATGAAAAAAGAACATTATAAACAATACAATTATGAATGCTGATTATTATGAAATTATAAGTAATGAAATTTATAATAAACAAAAATATGATAAAAAAATTCTTAACATTAACATTATAACATAAAATTTTATAAATTTAAACATTATTTGAATAAATTGTATAAGGAAAGATCAATATAAAAAGTAACTATTATGAACAAAGCTATTTATAAATAACCACCATTATAAATTTCATCATTATTAAAAATGAGGTATATGAAATGAAATTATGAATAATGAAATTATTAGTACAGACGGTATCCCATTTTTCTATCAACAAAAACAGTAGGTACAATAAAACTCGATCATTTTGTACTTATAGGTATTCATTGGTCTAATCTTTATTTTTTTTTTTTTTAATGTGATTGAATGACGTGACGAGCCAGTCGTTCACCTGATGTTAAGTGACACGGCCGCCCATAACAGTTGCAGTGTCACCCGGAACTTTAAAACAATAGTTTCGCGCGACACTGCACTGCGCACGTCATCCTGAGACATCACCCAGTCTAATAATCAGATTACTAGACTGAGTGATCAGATCATAAAGTCTCATTTGCCCAGTAATTTCACTAGCTACAATGCCCTTCAAACCGGAACACAGTAGTGCTTGCACACTACTGCTTGGCGGCAGAATAACTGGCAAAGCGGTGGTACCTACCTAGACGAACTTTGCAGAAAAGTCCTACCACCTAGTAAAAAAAATTACATTACTCAGTAATATAACGTAGTATTGTGTAAACTAGGTGATTTGAAGTTCACAGATTTGTGTGCTAAGGTGTGTTTGTGTTTGTGATTTGTGATTTGTGATTTGTTTGTGTTTGTGTTTGTGTTGTGGGTTTGTGATTTGTGTTTTGTGATTGTTGTTTGTGTTGTGTGATTTGTGTTTGTGTGTGTGTTTGTGTTTTGTTTGTGTTTGTTTTTAGTTCACGAAATAAAGGAGAAAATGCTTTCTCCATAAATCTTTCTATCCACAAAATCAGTAGGTATAATAATACTCGGTACTTTCGTATTATGCTTGTATTCATTGGTGTACTCAGTAATATAATACTGCCGTATTGTAGGAGTACAAAGCTTGGCCGCAGAACCGCAGGACAACTTCGCGCAAAGTTTCAATCAAATTCTAAACAAACCTATCCTTGTTCCGAACAATAGAGGGGCAGGGATGGAGCTAGGCATAAATATTGCGGTGGCATGTACATTGGAAGATTTTTATGTCTAGTACAAAAGAATAAAATGTTCATATTGTGGTTTTATCATAAATATGTGGATATTGGTTTTCAATGATAAAATACATTTCCTAACAGAGAAAATTTATTTCGATTGTATTCTTTTATGATTGTAACCGTCATTTAGAAACCAATTGCATCAAAATCAATTTTAGTTATTAAATTAAAGAAATAAAGAAAGATAGAAAAGAAATGCAGTCGGTAAAAGCGTTTTTTTAGTATATTATTTGAACTCGAGAGTGCGATGGGCCTATTAACGTGGCTCCAGTGACCGTTGGTATAAAATTTTGTTTTCTACCTCTGACTCTGACAGACGCAATATTTCTCATTTTTTTCACTCAATTTTAATAATTTTTGTAATTTTTTTTATTGTTGTTTAGTGGAGTATGTGTCTCAGCAGTTATCGATCAGTGGCCAATACAGTATCATAATATTTAATGTGACAAAGTCGTAGATTAAATTTATACGTTGGGTAAAGAATTTTGCAAAGAGGTTCCGATTTTCTTTAGTCTTTGGTCCTCTTAAAACCTGGTCGCTTACGTTATGGTCGCGCTTGATGGCCCCTTAACATTTCCCTAAATCCACCTCTGGGTATTTACGAAATAGTAGCTTCTATCATAATCTGTGGTTGTCTTGTGACTTTGTACTTTGGGAAGAGATTAATCAATTGTTTTTGGACAAGGATCAGTTTCAAACGATTTGAGGCAACTCAGAAGTTGGCGGTAATTTAAATTGATTTGACCAAAATGGTTTCGGTTGTGGAACTACAAAGGAGGTCCTGAGGGAAGTACCTAGATACCGTAAATATCTAATAGCAGTTTTCCAAAGAAACAATACATTGAATATTATTTCAAAGTTAATTAAAAACTTAAAACTGCGTCGGTATTTCAAAAGTACCTTGTCTCGGTCGTGAGTTGTACTAGGAAAAATAAATAAAAGTTTGGAAGAGCTGTAAGCTGAACCCACATTTCTTTAAGGCGACGGGTAGAGCAAACAAGGTGTTTTTTGGCACGTTTCCTGGCGTAATTAGAACACGTGGAGCTTTGAATTTAATATATTATGTAATTCATTTCATTAAGTCGTTTGTGATGACCGCAAATACAAGATTAATAAATATAGTTCTATAGAAATAAATTACAAACCTCACTCAAAAAATTTGAATGTTCTTATTTTACTGAGCTTCTACTGAATATATTTTTACAAAAAATAAATTTCTGCATTCCCAACAAACATTCAGATGTCGTGATGACTTAATAACTTTAAAAAATACGATATATAAATAGATATTAAATAAAAACCGTCAAAATCAGTAATTTCGTGCGTTGCCTTTGTCGAAAGCGTCGCGCTGAAGTGCAAACTGAATTAATATTTATGACTACGACGTTAAGGTTGATGTTTCTTTGAATGGATTTGGATCTGCTTATCTGGCTCTAACCGTCACCTTAAAGTGTGCAAATTAGCATATATATACGACCCACCTGATCGGAAATGGTCTCCGTAGCCTATAGACATTCCTTGTTTCCAGCAAAATATAATCTGGGTACATTATCAAGTCATGAACAGTATCTTCTGAGCAAACATATACCATCGTAGACCGCGTCAACACTTACCATCAGGTGAAACAGTGGTCAATCGGTTTGGCTAAATTTAATTCAAATAAAAAAGAGGTTCAACTGACTTTAATTTATATTGACATGTACTTGAAATTGAGGAGTTCCATTGTGGAGGTATATCTCCAAAATACTCCATCAGAACAATCACGTAAGGTTCGTCTACCAAAAAAAAATTACCTACGTAAATCGGTCCCCAAATCTTGTTGAGAAATCGGAGAACATTCCACTACCGGACCACCAGACGCTCGGCTAAGCGCCATCCCTTCATGCTAAGGAATGGAATGCCCTACCAGCGTCTGTGTTTATGGCAAAATATGACCCGGGCGTGTTCAAGAGAAGAGTGAATAGGTACTTACTTAGCTAGCATGCTTCACCTTCGATCGCATCGTCACTTCCCATCAAGTGAGAGCGTGGTCAAATGCTAGATAAGTCTGACGTAAAAAAACTTATTTATCTGCATTAAAAAACACCCTTTTTGAAGTCGACGATATAATAAGGACCTAGTTTTACCTGACCAACTTTACTAAAGCACGCATATTTTATCGAAGTACGATCTAAAGTGCCCACACACATAATATCAACAACAACAGTACAACAATATTTTTTTTAATTTAGGGTAAATAAAAAACGCTTATTATTTTTATATTAATAATGAAAGGTTTGCGTGATTCAATAAGTTAACGAATTTTAGGCGTGTGAGAACAAAATTTTACTGTGGAACAAAGTTAAGTTAAACTCGATGTAACCTATTTTTTTTTATAAAATTATCGTTCTGCTCTTTGACTTTTGCCGTGAAATTGGGGCTATACTTACAGAAAAACGTCTTTTTGAGACATTTTGACCTGCATTTATAAATTTTGGGGAAAATGTACAAACAGCAACAATAGGGTAACAAAAAAAACGGAAATCGATAATATTTCATGTTGGAATCTGAAGACCCTTACTGTCCCGTCTCAAAAACCTGTATACTTAATACAATTAATAACTTTAGTAGGTACCTTTATGTTTAAAAAACCTTAATCTAACAAACCACATTGTAGGTAACGTCCCAAAATGCTGGCAAAATAAATTCCCCTGATGTTGAAGATTTTCTCACGTCCTACATAATTGTCAATATTCTTCTTTCACTTTTTTTTTTAACGGGCAAATTGCCTTTATTACTCAAGCTAACTACTACAATAATAAAAACTAAACTAAACTAAACTAAGCTAAACTAAACTAAACTAGCTACACTACCTACTACAAAGAACACTTATGGACTGTATAATAGCCTAATGGCCTATAGACAGTCCAAGTGCTCCAGCCCACTACCGGTAGGTAGCGTACCCAACATGCTGGCCGCATTGCCACGTTGAATTGCAATGCTGATGCGTTGGGCCAAATAAGTGCCAGCATTTTGGTCACGCGTCGCATCGACCAGGCGCTCTGATAGACTTTGGAAAACGCGATGAGCTCCCGGTCCCCGGTCTTTCACTTATGTAATTAGACCTTCTATGGAGAACAGTTTATGAACAAAAATTAATGGGTAATTAGCCAGCAGAAATAGTTCAAACGTAATACGAAACGTAATTAGTTACAGAGTCGTTAGAGTTAGGTTTTCAGCTCACGCATTTTGGAAATGGTGGTGGTGCAACTGTGAGCGATTGGCGTGTACTTATAAAATTTTCCGAAAATTCAAAGCTTGTGCAGATTTAAGTTTTAAGTTTTTAAATTTTAATTTGTTAATTACATACCTACACAAAACAAAACCGTGCTTTCAGTTCTTCATAGAATCAGTTAACACAAAATATAGATCTATTTTCTCAAATAAATTATGTTAGTTGATATTGTAGTTACTATAGACCGTTCACCGTAAGTTATCCCCTGATGTACTTCTATTATATTAAAACATGCAAGTAAAACATATTAATCTGTGGTGGATACATACAAATTTAGATAATGTTTACATATAAAAGCAGCTCAGAAGTAAAACAATTAAATATATATATATGGTTATATGACATGACACTTTCAATTCAACGAGGGTACAACAACAAATACTTCTGACGTTTTGCCGTTCGCGTGGCCGCGCACGGCAAGACGTAAATGAAGCTATATTTATACTGAGTCACAGGGGGCGTTCCGTTGGATGACGCAGTGGGAGTGATATAGTCGTTAAACAACTGTTAAATGGATTTGGTTTGAAAATAATTCAAAAGAATTGTAAAAATATGATAACCTCCCAAAATATGCTAACACATATAACTTTACATTTACGATAATTCTTGATTTTTTGAAAATAATATATATACATCAGGGGACATCTTACGGTGAACGGTCTGTACAGACAGAAACCTTATTCTCGTAGCCTTCGTAGCCCACTGTCAATCGGGCCACAGCCCAACAGGACGCACTCAGTTCTGCGACCTCGAAGCTTACGTTGCGACCCTAGCCACGAAACACGTTTTGTTCATTTACTTTAATAATTAGTTATACCGCAGAGTAATTACCTTAACAGTACCTACCTACTCTGGTTTACAAGTCTTGACTACGAACGCTGTTTGAATAGGTATTATTTAATATGCCTGACCTATTAACTAACTAGAAACATGAAAGCCCTAATTACTCTCAAGTTATTTAGTATGTTAAGCCGGTACTGAAATCTACAATAATGCCAGGTTCAATCATTAGTTATTCTATATTAATGAATGGCTTTGTCTTACTGACTGACAAGCTAATACAGAAGTATAGCCCAAAGAGAAAATACCCAAACTGTTGGACAAGACTTGAGATTTCGGGCTCTTTATAAAAAAAAACACATAATAAATAAACACATATTGAAATTACTGGGCAAATGAGACTTTATGATCTCAGGATGACGTGCGCTGTGCAGTGTCACGCTAAACTATGTTAATTTAGAGTTCCGTGTGATACTGCAATCTGTTATGGGCAGCCGTGACGCTTAACATCAGGTGAACGACTAGTTCGACACGCCATTTATTTGCATAAAAAAGCACCAGCAAATTCCAACGTTTCCTTCAAGACCCCTATAGTTCTTCTTCTTCTTCTTCCCCTATAGTGAAAGAGCGCTATGATGGGACTATCTTGGAGGAGAAGAGCGGCATCTTTGGAATAACAATTTATGTGCGACGTGATAGGACCAATGTATAAATTAGAGCAAAGCTTCAACTTTAAAGAAACATAATATAGATTAAACTAGCACACATAACAGCTCACAATTTAAAAAAAAATCGTAAAGACCACATCGAGGCGTCACTTTCTATCTAGACTGTGGCACAGACTTGGGTTCAGTTCGGCTAGGTAGACCGACGATCTGATCAAAACCGCGGGGAGCCGTATTGGACGCAAGAGACAAGTAGCCGGACAAAGTGACGCTTTACGGGGGAAGCCTATGTTGAGCAGTGAACTTCTTCCAGCTGATGATGATGATGATGATAATAATGAGACTGCAGTCAAATGCAATTATGAAACTACTATTGCACAGTTGCAATATTGCTTGTTCCCTGCAGTTCCGTGCTTCAATAAAATGTTCGGCATGAAGTCAGTCGTTCGTCTATAACTACAAATATCGAAAACTATATTATATTACTTTCCCGATTTGCCATTGGATTCAAGTAGGCCTATAGCTGCGACTTTCGGTTTCACCCGCGTTGCCACAGTAACCGTTGTTATTTTATTGGATAAAAACTTGTTATATAAGTGTTCTTTGTAGTAGGCAGTGTAGCTAGTTTAGTTTAGCTTAGTTTAGTTTAGTTTTAATTATTGTAGTAGTTAGCTTGAGTAATAAAGGCAATTTGCCCGTTAAAAAAAAAAAACAAAAAAAACTTAAAAAGCATTTCATGTGTTAATGTAGCAGTCGCCTACAAAGAAAATGTACTCTTTTGCTGAAACTAGTTACGAAATAAAAAGTCGGTATCGTATAAAAAAAACGTATTCCATAGTAATTAGTATCGTATTACGAAGAATTTTTATTCTACCGCAACTGGTTACGAACCTCTGGTTTCGTACGCCGCCGAAAGGGTATAAAAGTAAGTTTTGAACTTTTGTAATCGCGGTAAAAACAAACTTTCTTCCGTTCTTTTGCCAATAATAGCTTAATTTACTCAACGTGATTACATGAAACCTAATTTTGCGCAAATAAATATAATGTATCAATAAATTACAATTAAAAGTATTACCTACTTATCATTGGTTTAGCGACAAATGGCAATAGACTGAAAAACTAAGAAGAAAATTGTTTATTGCCATTTGTCTCTAAACCAACGATATCTAGGAGATACTTTTAATCGTAATTTGTTGATACATTCTATTTATTTCCGCAAAATTAGTTTTCATGTAATCACGTTGAGTAATTAGGCTATTATTGGCAAAAGAGCGCAAGAAAATTTGAATTTGCCGCGCTAGTGAAACGTTCCACCTTAACCCTTGGACTCCCAGTGGTGCGATATCGAGCCGGCGGCACACATTGTTATTCTGTTGCAAAATGCAGGTTTTCCAGATGTTAATATCGCTTGAAATAACCCAAACCTACCTGTTAACTTCTAATAAGCAAACCCAGTTTCAAAAGCCTCTCCACAACGTATGTTACAATACAAAATTAATGCTTCCGAGGTACTAAGATCGCTGTTCAAGCATTCACGACTCGTGTTGCGTGATCATGAATTAGTTAGAATGGGCATGTAACTTCGGTTTCCATTGAAGAAGCTACACCCCTGTGACTTGAGAACAAAGGACTATAGTTGGTGAAATTACACGGCTAGACAATATGTTTTAGTAAAATGTTGGCACTTTTTTGGCACAATGAATCAGTATTCATCATCATCCGCCCGAAATACGTCCACTGCTAAACATAGACTTCCCTCAATGAAACGCCACTTTGAAAGCGTTTCATGGGAAGTATTTGCCATAATCACCACGCTTGGCAGGCGGCTTGGTGATCGCAGAAGATTTTAATGTACTGAGGAGAATGCTGCTGCCCATTCCCAGGATATTTTCTTAGGTGACTCTTACGGCACCCACGGAAAGAGATGGGGTGGTACTATTCGCAAACCGGGACCACACTAGAACTAAACTATAAAAGATCAGGTAACTCCCAACGGATACCACAAAATGGATCCCATTTTTCAAAAATTGCCATCTGATCCCAAATGTCAATTAATAAGAGTCCCATCGGATACCACGACAAATTTACTGATAGTACCATCATCCACAAAATGGTTTTCTAAGAAATGAAGTACCAGGAGACAAGATATACAGAGGAAGTTAGAGTAACGAAAAATATCACCTACCTCTAGGTATATCAATCATTTTAAATGTTTCTGTAGAAACGTGATCTAAATCGAAACAAAGTACCAGGAAACCAGGTCCTGGACTCCTGGTACTTTGTTACTTTTGGTACTCTGGAGAGGTGAAGAGTTAGATTCTTACTTGTATAAGTAGGTAAGGTAGGTACTTATGATAAGGTTATTATGTAGTTGGTTTTACATATTCAATTACCTTGTTACCTAATCGCATACATGAAGCTTATTCGAGTGTCTTGTGTATGCGATACCTGTGGGTATCCACTTGATATGAATTCTTAGGAGGCCCTGCACACGGTTAATCTTTTAGAGTAGCTAGCACGTCTTGTAACTTACTTAAAAATACATTTAAAACACTATCAGCAGACTTAACGTTTCTGCTAAAAGAATTACTCTCAAGCATATACACTAGACAGTCTCTAAGGCGTAATTGATTGAGTTAATATTTTTTCACGAAGACCTGAGGCAGACCTTTTCCTTCACAGTTGAGCAGGTGATAAATTACCCTGTGATTATTCTTTAGGTATCTAGCCGAGGTAGAACTTGCGGGTAATTGTCTGGGTCGGACTCCTTTAGTTAACATAGTTAATCTGAACTATTAATAGCTAAGTTCTTTCATCAGAATATTCTTTATTAAAACCCCTTCTTACGTCTTTCGTTTTTTTCTCGTGTAGGCAAGTGGTCAGTCCTGGTGTCAGAATTTTTAGGCCACCAAAGACTTCTGACTTGGCTTAACGACTATTGTCTTAAGACAACAGCTGGCACCGACGGCTTAACGTATCCTCCGAAGCAGTTATAACAGTGTTATGAGTTTAACGTGCGATTCTGTGTGTTTATCTTATTCTGTGGTATCGTTCATAACCACTGTTTTTTTTAATTGATGACTTAAGCGATAGAGTTCTTAGAAGATTGAAGAAGAACTGTTCAGCCGTTTGTAAAACATGACATTTTATCTATTTGATAAAGGAAATCTCAGGTTTTTATTACAAATGAACTAAATTACTTCATCATCAACAGCTTGAAGACGTCTACTGCTCAACATAGGCTCCCCCAGAGAGCGCCAATTTGAGCGGCTGCTCGCCTCCTGCATTTATCGGCTCCCCGCGATTTTCGCCAGATCGTCGGTCCACCTAGTAGAGGGCCGGCCTACGCTGCGTCTACCGGTTCGTGGTCGCCACTCGAGAATCTTTATTCCCCATCGGTTGTCAATTCTATATCGCCTGCCCATTGCTATTTCAACTTGCTGATTCTAAGAGCTATATCGGCTATAGCTATGGGGATGTTAAGTCTACCTTAATTATATAAATACTTGTAACGAAATCTGATAAAAATATAAATAAATAAATGAGTAGACATTTCACACAGCGCCATCTAGCCCCAAACAAAGCTTAGCTTGTACTATGGGAACGAGATAACTGATAGAATACTTAGTTAATTACTTTTTATTTGTAAGTACATACGTAGAATACAATATAACACCCAGACACAGAACAAACACTTATGTTCATCACAAAAATCTTTGTCCTGAGTGGAAATAGAACCCACCACCTATAGTTCAGAAGGCAGAGTTACTACCGACTGAGCTAACAGGCCAATCAAACGAATGTAACGAAAAGTCAAAAAGGATCAATCCATTGATGATACATTATGTATTTTTTTCAGTATACTAAGTTCTGTTAAGTTCTGACGCCAGGGCTGACCCTTGCTTACACGAGAAAAAGAAGTATACTCACGTAGTTAGTATGTCGTAAACTGTGTATCTGGCGAGATAAGAGAGCCGGTGTATCTTTCTGAGATTGTGTGCGAGCAGTAGAAACCGTCGGTCTGCTGATACGGAGAATGAGGCAGGTTCGTGGACTCTCTGTGAAAAAATATTTAATATTAATACGGATAGTGAAATCCAATCTGAGTTTGAATTGGTATATTATCCCGAAAGGGGCTAAATCTACTCTCCAATGTAGACAATGTTTCATCTACGACTTTTCTAAATTAATAGTTTTTCATTGAAGAAATACCATGTAAAGTTTACGTTCGAAGATAGCCCTAGCGCAGCTGGGTGGTTGCACTTCGTCCTTGACCGAATGCACTTAAATGAGTTGAACGACTTGTGTTTAGAAACTCTCGTAGCGATCGCACGTGCAATTTTGTGAGTGGATTTATTTTTTAGTATGGAGGTTTGGAAACATGCAGTTTCAAGTAAGGCTCTCACAACTTGTGGGCTATCATGATCCCAGTCCCCCCCTTTCGGGATAACATACCAATTCAAACTCATCTTGTATAATTGATCTAGCACGGTAATGTGTAAACCACACTGAAGTATCCACAAAAATATTACTAGGTGGTAGGACTTTTCTGCAAAGCTCGTCTAGGTAGGTACCACCGCTTTGCCAGTTATTCTGCCGCCAAGCAGTAGTGTGCAAGCACTACTGTGTTCCAGTTTGAAGGGCATTGTAGCTATTGAAATTACTGGGCAAATGAGACTTTATGATTTGACCACTCAGTCTAGTAACATTACTAGTCTGTGCTAAGGTCTTAGGATGACGTGCGCAGTGCAGTGTCACGCAATCCGAGTGATACTGAAATCTGTTATGGGCAGCCGTGACGCTGGACATCAGGCGAACGACTAGCTCGTCACTTCATACATTTACATTTAAAAAAAACCTAAATAGTTTCTTAGAAATCAACGAGCTTTGAACTGGCGCCTTTTAACTTACCTGATATTTTTGCATTACTGGGGAATGCGACTATAGCTTAGTTGGAAGACCATCTATTTCCTAACTAAGCTATGGTCACATTCCCCAGTAATGCAAAAATCTTTAGATCTATATTTTTGTATTTTCCGCTTGTGTTTTGCCGCGTAATCCCGGTTTGCGAATAGGACTACGCCAGCTCTTTCCGTGAGTGCCATAAGAGCTGGTTAAGGGAATATCCAGGGAATGTAGCAGTATTTTATATCCAGCAGTATTTTATATACCCGTCCGGAGTGGCGTTTTATGGGAGGCCTGTGTTTAGCAGTGGACGTCTACCAGCTGATGATGTGATTTTTTTATTAATTGGTAGGAGTTTCAATACTTCTGAACTGAAAGAGCGGAACTTGGGTCTCTTTGTAAACTGTAAGTGTTGCTCTATGTTAGTGTCTGCGTTTAATGTACTAGGGTATCATGAAAATGCCGGAGCCAGCTCACAAATGTCTATGACGCCGTCGAGACAGCGCTTTGTGTGCTCTAGGCTGGCCTCAAGCGTAGCCCTCTACGCAAAATGCTACGCTGCTACGCGCACGCACTTTGGGCGCCCAGGGGTAGTAACATATTTAGCAATCTGTGGCAGGGCGCCTACTATGATTTTATCCACTTCGGACAGGTCAGGTGTCTT
This sequence comes from Ennomos quercinarius, assembly GCA_910589525.2. Classification (NCBI taxonomy): domain Eukaryota; kingdom Metazoa; phylum Arthropoda; class Insecta; order Lepidoptera; family Geometridae; genus Ennomos; species Ennomos quercinarius. The sequence goes on from OU342510.1 coordinate 9,070,970, forward strand.
ATATCTAGGTGAAAGAGTTCATTTTCAAAGGGTGCACACGTAGTAGTGAAAATGTTGTTTCTATAAGCTCTTATTCCTTCTACTCTCTTATTTCAGCAAAAACTCTAAACAAATGTACTGGGTGTAATTTAATTCATTAGCATCCTTTGAAACTAGACACCTAATTCTGACAACGCTCACGTGTGGAACAAAATTTATGAAATCTAACGCATCGATTTGGTGTCGATAATAACTCCAAAAACTAGTATAACTTACTTATTCAACTGCTACAGTACATAATAAACTAAAACAATTAAGTACTGCATTTAATTATGACATACAAGGTAAAAAAAAACTTTTTAAAGTATCAAAACCAATTGTGCCAACTACCTTAGGCGCGGCGGCAATCTTCATAATTATCAATAAAAATATTTTCGTTTGCACTCTTTAGTCTTTAATAATCATCAATAAATTCTGTACTATCATGTTATGTACTCAATTTGTGCTAATGAATTCAATAGCACCCTGTATAATTTGACGGCTAAACTACACGGCATATTCCGCAAGTCTTCAAAGACCTTTCCATAGAAAGAAAGAGAGAAAGAAAGAAAATACATAGTGGACATTGCGAACATTAATTTATAACAGCTCCGCTATTTTTATTAAGTGGCTGGAAATTAAAAACACCCAAAGGCCACACGTAGGATCTTAGTGGGGAAGACGAGTATTTGGGGATTTTGAAGTCCCCACTAAACTAGTTCGAGAGACAACAGGTACACAAAAAATAAAAAAGCTGTTTCGTTTTGATGTAGTCATTCTTTCCGTTTTTTACCTTTCATTGGCTTGCACTTGACCACTGTCCCACCTGATGGTAAGTGACGACATGGAACATGCTTGCCTTGAAGATGCCAGTCAACAGATTTAGGGTAATTTTTTTTTATCCGTAGTTAAGGTAACCAATGGTTAAAAATATTAAGAAATTTTGACCATTGGTTAGAATTTTTAACCATTGGTCACCTTAACCATTGGTCAGTTTGACAGCATCCGTGGTGCCATGGTTTAGCAGGTCGGCTCATGACCTGGAAGCGGCGGGTTCGATTCCCGTGACAGGACAAGTATTTGTGCACAGAAAAAAACCACAAATACTTGTTTTGTGTCTGGGTGTTGTGGGAGCATGGTCCTCGTAGTTCCTGGGTCCCTTGATACAGGGAATCCTAGTTAGGGTCCAGAATTTATGTATGTGATCCTTGGGCGTTATTTATTTTATTTATTTATTTATTTTAACTACGGATCTAAAAACCCACCCTAAAGCATAGAAGCTTAGTGTAGGGGAAACCCGGGTAAAGTGAATACCTTAAGCTGTTTCTGATTATTGTCGTTTAGTTATAACTGGGGAAATTGAAACAATTATTTATAATCAATCTTTATTTATTGGACTTACGGTATAAGATAACATTTTCCATTAATATAAATTAAATTATGAGTTATAAGGCAAGTTTATAAAAGTAGCTTACTATCCACTTTGCCCGAGATCCCGGGTAAAGTGGATATGGTATCAGGGCAATGGAAAAAAATAATATTTGGCATGAAATGAAACTTACAAACAAAATAAACATTGAAAATTAGAAGAACATTATTTATAACAACATTTTTAGTTATACGTCTAATGATCGCAGTTAACTACTACAAACAAAATTATCATTGCCTTCGATGGCTGAACACTTCATGATACCAGTGAGTACAAACACCACCAGTATCCAGATTTCCGTTCGCTGATCACCTTCTTCAATATACCTACATTTTACCACAGAAAATTCACCTGATTACCAATTTCTTTATATTTTTCTGATTTTCATTATCTTTGACATCTGTATTAACGGTATCCACTTTGTCCGATCCGCTTTGCCTTCCAGGTACATTTTTAAGGTTATCCCAAATCATTAAAAAGCCAGTGCATCTAGACTCGTCATCTACACATACTTGAAAGCTACATAACCATGCATTAAATCCTCCTCATACCCAAGAGCATGTCACAAATAACATTATAGTTATAACCGAAACACTTCCCTCTGTAAATTCATCTTCTTCGCACAAAAACACACATCGTCCATTCACAGGCGCCGCGCGATGTAAAATCGCACCGAAGCACTTGCCGCGCACTAAGAGGTAACAGGCGACCATTGCTAAACGTAGCTGCCGGCTAACGAACAATTTGGGAGTAGTGGGCACTATTCATTTTGCCTGGGGTATCCACTTTAGCCGGGTTTCCCCTAAGTCAGCGTTTCTTTCCGAATTATTAATTTTACAAGTTCTCGTATTGTCCGTATTATTATTTTTCCAAAATCTGTTTTTTTCATATTCTGGATTATCAAAAGCCAAATAGAGATTTAAGATTGGATCAAAAAAAAAATCATTCGATAAAATTGAACCAAAGTGTAGTTACGCGATTTCATCATCAACAGCCAAATAGACATTTAAGATTGGCTCAAAAAAATAACAAAAATCACTCCAAAAATCACTCGATAAAATTGAACCAAAGTTATACGTGATTTCATCATCAATCAAGTGACTAAGCGAAACAGTTCGACCGTGGAGGGCCACGAAAAATATTCAAGGCCTGATACGTCCAGTCCGGATAATGTCAGGCCCAGGAGAAATAGATCGACCCCCGGCCAACAAGTGGGTATAATGAGTGATACCCCACATATTTTATTTATTGAACATAGCTTGGCGATGGTCCAGTTTCGAGTCGTAACTTTACTCTAGCGTACATTATAGTAAACAGTTTACTGTTACGTAAGGTTGTGTTACATATTCGAAAGTCATCATCATCATCATCATCATCAACAGCCTGAAGACGTCCACTGCTGAACCCCAGAAAGTGCCACCTTGAGCGACTGCTCGCCTCCTGCATCCATCGGCTCCCCGCGGTCCACCTAGTGAGGAGGCTGGCCTACGCTGCGTCTTCAGGTTTATGGTCGCCACTCGATCGTCGATTATCAGTTCTGTGAGCGTAGTGGCCTGCCCATTGCCAAATGTCGCCAGCTTTTTGGGTACGCTCACCGCAGAAGGTGATCTAAATTCTGTGTTTTATTTAGTAGTGTATTTTTTTTGAGTAATGGAGGACTTAGCTGTGTGTAGCGAGAGTATAAAAAATGTGTGTTCTTTTTGAAGCTACGCTGAACTATATCCTGACTTTTTATGAAGATATAATAACGTAACCGTGCGGTAAATATTTACGCAATAGTGCGCTTGGCAGTAAAGATAGAAAGAAAACAAAATTGCGGCCACGAGGAACAGCAATAGCCATTACTTCTTATTTGCTGGCGGACCCGATACCTATATTTTCCTATAAAGCAGACCACAGGGAAATCTTCTGCATCTTATGGGCTAGCGTTGCCAACACTAACTTAAATAAAAACTTATAAGAAAATAAAAAAATTGTTTATCTCCACAGTTTAAGGTGGGCAATTAAAAGATTTGCCGTTTATTAAGGTTCCGTACCCAAAGGGTAAAATTGACCCTATTACTAAGGCTCCGCTGTCTGTCTGTCCGTCTGTCACCAGGCTGTATCTCATGAACCGTGATAGTTAAACAGTTGAAATGTTCACAGATGATGTATTTCTGTTGCCTCTATAACAATAAATACTAAAAAACAGAATAACCCATACAACAAACGTGATTTTAATGCTCGTTTCATCAAACGAGCAAAAAATTCACGTTTGTTCATGACATCTCATGTCATGAGTCATAGATGGCTGCTTTAAATAGTACTGCTACTCAACACTAGATGGCAGGGATAGATAATGGTACGGAACCCTTCATGCGCGAGTTCGACTCGCACTTGGCCGGCTATTTTACTTTTATAGCTGCTGTAGTGTATTATTTTCCCCCGTGTGGCCCCCGGTTACGAATAAGACTATCCCATCTATTCCCGTGGGTGCCGTAAGAAGCGGATAAGGGAATATTCACTTAAAACTACAACGCTTAATTCTAAGGCCCCCGCGTTCAATTTTATTGATCAATCTTTGTGATTGATCAATTTTATTGAATAGAATAGAATAGAATAGAAAATATTTAATCATTATTCCTGACAAAAGGCACAAAAACAACGCGAAGTTACAAACTAAGTACAACAAACAATGATAAACATTTGTTGCCCGTTGCCACGAATCGGTCCCAACTCAGCATGGTGCTGGTCGTACAACCAGCGCTGGTCTTCCGTTGGGACCGGTTCAGTGTCATCACGGCGTAGGTTACAATTATGTGAATCTAAATACTATGGGATAAATTATAACACACAACATTGAAAAATGATTCCCACAGACGATGGCCACAAAGAATATTACACTTCTACACTCTCCACCACCATTACAAAAGTGTAGTGGAAGTGAGCCAGCCAGTCACAGAAACATTAGTGCGCACTCTTACTGGACATTGCCAATGGCTCAAACATTGGAAAACATAATAAAATACTAAAACAAAGCTCTATCACAAACTCAATAAACTGTGGCTCAAGTAACCATTAGCTTGAGTAACAATACTATTAACAGTAAAAAAAGAAAAAATCTACTCGTAACCACGGCTAATACAACTTCGAGGTAAAATAATGTTTTTAGCACGATTAATGCTCGTTTTCATCAAAGATCCCTAAACTACACCCTAACTAGGAATCCCTTTAGCTAAGGGCCCCTTAGATTTGATCCTTACCTGAATTCGTTTTCACAGCGCTGAGTGACACTTAAATTGTAAAGTGACAGTTTATTCTTTTCCACGGTTTCCAAAAACCGTACGTTGCCAAAAAAATTAAAACAAATACCTGTTCTGGCGTTATGCGGGTAGAAACAATTGCCAAATACAATTGAAAAAATAAACTGGCGTTTTGACAATTTAACCTGCTACTTAGCGCTAAGGGGTCGAGCTTCGGCCCCCTAAACTTAGGGGATCCCTTAAGCTTTGGTTGTCGCTTAATCGCCGGTGAAAACAAAATTACTGTCAGATGTCACTTCAATCTTTTTAAGGATCCCTTAAAATTTAGGGATCTTTGGTGAAAACGGGCATAAGTCCTGTGTTAAACAAAACATTGTGCTTAAACCTCAAATTTAACAAATATTTTAAAAAAATACATCAGTAGAATCATGTAGTATCATCAAACAAGGATTAAGCAGGTAAGTGGATTTAGTATGTTCATAAACACTTTTGTATAACATTATAATTATTTACAGTTACTTTAGTTAATGATTCATACAGATTGGTTAACAGAAGTGTGGTTGCTTGCACCTACATATGAATTGTGTAATTATATTTTATTTTTCTTGTATACATTTACTCGCACATTAGAATCCCCACATCAGATAACACTTGTGTCGTATCTAAGAGTTGCCTCCGATCTCTGATGTTCGAAAAGGAATTTCTTTCATTTTATTCTAAAGCTATGAATATTTTGCAGGTTCCGTATGGGCGGAGGTATGTTGATTGTGTAGGGTTAGTATTGGTCAATGTATTCGGTTTACAGTATGGAGAAAACATTGACGGAAGTGGTCTCGTCAATTTTATTGATCAATAAAATTGAACGTGTATGGGGGGGCCTAAGGATTCATTACTTGTTTTATAATACGGAATCCTTATAGGGTCAATTTTCGTCCGTCAGTCTGTCGGCACAACCACGGCTTTTGATTAGCCACCCAGTTGTGGGCTTATATAGAACGCGCTATAGTAACCCAATGAAGCGTGAAATCCATCGCTGTAAGGGCTGTACCCCAGACTAGAAGAGCAAAATAGACGGCAAGCTAACCTATTAGCATGGAACAAGGAGGAAAGGAATACCAATACACCAAGAAAACAGCGTAGATCAAAAATATGCCTAAAACTAGATGGCGTTGCAAAATGAGCGGGTTATAAGTTGAAGGCAGATCAGAAATATGCCAAAAAAAACCGTTTTAAACCTGGATGGCACTGCAAAATGAGCGGGCTATGCGGGTAGCTTACGGCGGGCTAGGTTTAAAACGGTTTAAGCCATATTTCTGATCTGCGCTCAACTTATAACCCGCTTATTTTGCAACGCCATGTAGTTTTAGGAATATTTTTGATCTACGCTGTTTTCTTGGTTATAGTTACAATTCAAAGTTAAAAAGAGGACGATGTGGCACGTTCTCACATCGCTTAGTCAAATACTGGCTACGCCTTGTTCTCTTCTCATCGCGTAAGATGAGTATTGCTATCTCTTTCTTTCACACGTTGAACTACTTATATGCATTGCGCATATTAAATGTGGATTTATAAGCAGACTACTTAGTGAAGCTATGATTGCGTCTTCACTTTTTTATTTTCATTTACCTATGGCCTGAAGTTTGTGCACTTTTCATAAGTGCGGTGCTCTAAAAGTTATTGCTCTTATAGAAATACTTTTATTTCTCGACCAATCTTTATAGAAGCGTATTTTTAAATCTTAGTAGAAAGACGGTGAGCGCATTAAACGTAGACACTCGAATTACGTAGCTCCTATTTGTGGTTTAAAAATAATATGAGCCGCAGAAACTTTAAGCAGCGTTTTATAGTTCTGAGCGTGCTATCTACATTTTACTTCTAGTCTGAGGTTGTTACACACATGAGTTGGCTAGCTTCTGGCTTTGAGTGCCGTCTCGTCTGAACAGAACCGCCAATATGGGCAATAATTGCTTATGATGGAGCGAGCTGAGGTTTTTAGGTAGAAGAAATTTGCCCACTTTTTTCAAACTAGCTGCTTTCTGAAAAGGGCAAACATAGCTGGCGTCAGTTATTCCTTTCATACAACTTTTGGGTTTTCAAACAAGAGTATCGAGTTATCTTGTAATCGAAGGCATTACTATAAAGAAAATACAAAGTGTATTTACATATTTTTTCTTATAATAGTATTTGACAGCCTCCGCCGAGTGGTTTAGCAGGCCAGCTCACAACCTAGAAGCTGCAGGTTCAAAATATTTATGCCCAGCAAAAAGTGTTAATACACGGTGTTTTGGGACCATGGTCCTCGTAGTTCCTGGGTCCCTAGATACAGGGATTCCTATTTAAGGTCCAGGATCTATTTATGTGATCGTTGGGCAATATTTATTTATTTATTTATTTACTTATTTATTATTATTACATGCGTTCATACAATGTCATTTAGTTTTACTGATCTATGTAACACCTAGTCCTAAACATTCCATTGTATGAGCCCTGTGAGGGCGTTGCGATTTAGAATGAAGCTGGAGCTTACATTTCCTTTAAGTAACATTTATACCGTCCTACTACTATTACGTTTACTATAGATATACCTACTATAAATAGAAATAAATGCTATGCTAAAAATGTTTTCGCGTATACCACAAAATATTTTACAAAACACAACTTCACCAAAGTTAACTCCCTCAAAATGCAAGTCGAAATCTAAAATTCCGCCAGAGAATATCTACAATAGGAATTTATTACTCCCCGGCACTTCGGTAAAGGGATCCGTCCAAGAAAGTGTCAGTATGCCACATCGTAAGACCAATTTCGGTAGATCTCCCCTTTGGGAATTCGCAATTGTGCTACTTCTCTTGACAATATTAAATTTTACGTAGCCTGTACTTTGTATCAACATTTCAGAATGGTCGCAAAAGGAATAGTTATTTATGATATTAGGGCGGTAAGTTGGTTTTTACAAACGAGTAGACAAATGTAACCATACATTACATTACCATAGTCACGAGTTTGTAGAAATCAATTTCCACACGTGTATCATACAAGGTTTTTCAACACATTTGCGAGAAAACAGTACAATAGGTAATGAAACAAACTTTTGTTTATTAGTGAGAAAGGCGCAACAAACAATCTTTGACATTTCTAATCTAATATGAAAATGGGCTAAAATGGCGCGCATTTACAATTCAAATGGCGCCACGTGCATGTGGTGAAAATTAGAACTACATCTTTAGTTTTGTTTTATCTTTAGTATTAAAGGTATTAAAGTGAGACAAACGTATTGAACAAAAACTCTTTCGGAGTTTCTATCATCCAGCTTATTTATTCTCGTTATGTGAAACTCTTTGGTGGAATTTTCACATAATTTATATGGAAATTAAAAAAAACCGTAAAGGTTACGCACGGTGCTATACCACGGAGGATGCGGTAAAATAGGTACTTAGGTGAGAGTACCTAATTTACCGCACGCTCCGTTGTATGGTGCGTAATGTTTAACTTTCGAACAATGTAAACAGGCTTTGTAAATGCATTTTGAGCAAATGTGTTAAACACTTGCTCAAAAAATGCATTTAAGTGCACTGCTGAACATAGGCCTCCCCCAAAGAGTGCCGCTTTGAGCACCTCCTGCATCTATCGGCTCCCCGCGATTTTCGCCAGATCGTTGGTCCACCTAGTGGGGGCCTGGCCTACGCCGCGTCTTCCGGTTCGTGGTCGCCACTCAAAAAGCTCCCCACTAGGTGGACTGACGATCTGATGGCCTAGCATGCGTACCACAAGAAAACTTGTCATCGTTGTTACCGGCGCTACCGTAGCCTTATCACGGTTTATCACGAGATAAAGTGTCGAAAAAATATTGTCGGGGCGCACATGTTAGCCGGGCTGCGGGGCTACCGTCTAAGCCAATCGTAATCGATGAATGGGCTTCATTTCGTTATTTCCGGTAAGTTTGCATTGTGTAACATCTCCATCCATTAGTATTTTCTCTCTATTTCTCATTATTATAGTTAATCAATGTTTTGTCTATTCAGTTCTCCGCCTAAGAGAACATAATACCGATGGATGAGGATTTTACACAACTGGAAATGACCAAATGAAGCCCATTCATCGATTACGATTGAGTTACACAATACGAGGGCTGGTCTAAGCCGCGGGGAGCCAATGGATTCCAGAGGTAAGCAGCCACTCAAAGTTGCGCTCTGTGGGGGCCTATGTTTAGCCAGTGGTCGTAACTGTTAATGATGAATAAAATATTAAATAGAAAATGATAGGTACTTACGAAGGTTGTGTTCGGCATGAGTGTCTTGGAGGTCTGATTGGACGCGAACATGAGGCTGATGCCACCCCACGCGTCATGGTACACGAACTCGTCGCCTGTAACAAAGTAAGAAAACATTAAAAAAAAGAACGACGTCAGCTTTCGACTGGAAAAGGAACCAGTGGTGATGCACCCGCTAGCGTTATACTGGGTGTAATTGAACTCATTAGCATTCTTTGAATCTAGGTACCTACTCCTGACACCGGTCATATGTGGACCAAAATTTATGAAATCTAACGCATCGATTTGGTATAGCGGTACCGGTATAATTTAGTATTTAGTTCTCTCTATTAAGACGTATATATAGGGTATATAAATATAGCAAAATAAACTCTTCAAAATCCGTTCAAAGGAACATCGATCTTAACATCGTACAAATCTTAATCAACTCAGTCTGAACTTCAGCGCGGCGCTTACGGCCAAGAAAACGCACGCAATGACTGATATTGACGGTTTTCAACCAATAATAACATTATATTTATATTGTATTACTCAGAACAATGAAAACGTCAGACTATCAGGAATTATACGCATTTTTTTTGTGTAAAAATATCTTTGATACAAACTGAGTAAAATTGAGTGACATTGACATAGTTTTTAGGAAAGTACGTGATTTTTTTTTTCTATCGAGCTAAATTTCTATATGGCGAACATCACACAGAACATAAAGATATGAATTACATGATATATTTAATTTAACGCTCTATTGCTCCACATGCTCTATTTTGGCCAAGAAACGTGCCTAAAATAACCTTGTTTGCTATATAACAAAACGAATAAATTACCAACTTTATCGGTATATCTATAAATCAATATAGATCGATCTCTAGGGCTCTGTTTGAAACTGACCGCAACAAACGCCTTACACGTAACTCGTTCAGTTAATTGGATACGCGTAATGAAATATTCAGAGCAATCAATGTAAAAGGTTCAGTCAAACTGTTACAAAACTTCCGGGAAAAGTTAGCCTTGTTTGTGAAAGTGCCTAATATATTGTTCCGTCACAAACATGGTCTTTTTCCTATACATTATATTCTGCGAATCCTTAAATTTCATTGCTGCATGAATTTAAGGGAGTATATGAATAGCTATTGAGTAATTGAGTACGGCTCTACACCGAATGTGTTAAGGTGGTACCGGAAACAATACGGTTCAGGTTTTTGCCGGAACCCTATAAATACTGTTACTACCAGCAAATTGCATGAAGTGTAACTTTATCTCCGATGCCATCCCTGGCCCGTCGCCAGGTATCGATAAATAAACAAATAACTTGGCTCGAGCTCGCTCGCAACCAACTCGCCTTCATCTGGCGTTTTGTCGTTATCAGAGGCACAGAATAACTAATAGTACCTGCGTATCAGAAGCTTGAATTACTGATGATAGCTTAATGACTGGCTTTCGGGCGGTTGCTGGTTTTGTATATCGTACTGAACGTGATATAATTTTAAACCTTGGACAAATCATCCAAGTTTTAAACCAATTGCGATGCATTTATTTTGAACTTTGATGTACTCAGAAATAAGATTGGTTTTTAACTTCTTACAAAAGACTATGTGAATAACGATAATGCGATTGTTCAATCACGAATTAACCAACTTTCGGCGTTGGCGGTACCTATTAAATAGGTATATACGCAACCGCGCTGCTGTGGCCTACGCTGGTGCTTGCAACAGCATCAAAATATCGGTGTTTGAGTTACCGATATTTCGATTTAATACAAATAATTTACATGGTATATATATCCCGTTAATAAACAGTATTTTAGTAGGTACTAAACTTTTTTAATATGTGTTTTTTGTAATTTTTATATTTTTATATAGTTCTATCATTATTATAAAGTTTATTGTTGCCCTGTGACGTCAGAGCATTGCAGATAAAACACAAAATCCTAAAACCTTCAGACAAAACTTTTTTCCAAGAAAGCAACGAAATGAAAGTGGTTGAACTTCTTTTTATCAATAAGAGAGATCTAGAAGTACTTTTTTCAATAAAGCAGCTACAATAAAACGTTATATAAAATAACAGTAGGCACTATTAAAAATAACTACAACCATAAAGCTTACCTTTGTTATATTTTCCGACGTACAACGTAAACATAAAAATGGAAATTGTACCTTACCGCAATGGTATTACAAAACATTTTTCGGCTATTTGAAAAGATTTCAGCATTGTTTATCACGACAAAGTGCTTTTCGTCAGTTTGCGTGTTTAGAACCTTGTCACAATAATGGTTGTGTTTTTATTTTCTACTTGGTTTAAAGAAAAGTCGTTAATCTTATTGCGACGTAGGACTAAAGTGTTTTCATTAATGTAAACTACAGCATTTAATTTAATCTGTTCGCATGTGAACTTTGCATATCAGTAAGCGGTTGAGTTTTAATCGTCTGCTATTACCGCTTGGTATAACACGCTGTCGTGATCGACACATTACAAATGACAACATAGTAAGGGCTCTGCTGCATTTATTTTAGAGACTTGTTTGACGCGTTTTTCAAAAAGGTCAAAAGGAGTTTGATCCTTTGTGGCATATCAAGCCGCCACCATTTTAATTTTTTCACAGAGTTTCCGCGTACTATGAAAGCAGTATATAATTGATAGAGGACACTTATACAAACAAAAAATGTTAAGTAATATGGTGCCATAAAGTGTCATGTTCCCGATATTTTTGGAGGTACCTAAATATCGCCATATGAGAACAAAAAACCATTAAAAATGCAGTTACGTGTATACGGGTTCCACTGTATTCAAATTTCGTAGTTCGTAGGTGGATTTAGCAATTTATTAGGAGACAGTATAAATATTTTGGAAAGGGCAACAGGGTTGTTCGTAGCAGCATACTACGAAGTCAACCCTACTACTAGATACTCTTTAATTTTTGCGGTAAAGTTTCAGTTTGAGATATTTGCTAAAATAATTATCTGAACCCAAAACAGACTATGTGGGCATAAAGACTAAAAAAATTTGGAAAAGATCATTCCGAAAGCTGCCTAAAATAGTTATGCAAATTCATCATGAACCGCCTGAAGACGTCCACTGCTGAACATAGGCCTCCCCCATAGAGCGCCAATTTAAGCAGCTGCTCGCTTCCTGCATCCATTGGCTCCCCGCGGTTTTATCAGATCGTCGGTCCACCTAGTGGGGGGCCAACCTACGCTGCGTCTACCAGTTCGTAGTCCCCACTCGAGAACCTTTCTTCCCCATCGGTTGTCAGTTCTACGAGCGATGTGGCCTGCCCATTCCAACTTGCTAATCCTAAAAGCCCCCACTCGGTGGACCGACGACCTGGTGAAAGCCGCGGGGAGCCGATGGATGCAGGAGGCGAGCAGCCGCTCAAGGTGGCGTGCTCTGGGGGAGGCCTATGTTCAGCAGTGGACGTCTTCAGGCTGTTGATGATGATGATGATGATGAATCCTAAAAGCAAATTATGCAAATTAGGCCAGAAATATTTGCAAAAGTTTCGAATAGAAAGTCTTTCTTTTTCCAAAGTCCATTATTATTATTTCTAAGGTAAGCTGCACTAAAGCTGTCTACTGATAATTTTCTGTATTTGAACCCAAAAATAATTCACTATTTTGTATCAAGTTCACCTACTGCAGGCTATTACGTACTGTAACTGCCGTAATTATTATTAATCTAATGGTCACTGCTCGCTGGTGACCAGGTAATAAGGTTAGCCCACAGTTGGCCAACTTAGGCTTTACATAAGTAAGACTATAATTATTAGAATATAATAAACATTTTTATTGCTGAATTGGGTCCGGGAGAGATACGGGCCTGGTTTCGTATCGAGATCAACCTAAAGCCTATTAACCAATTTTAAAAATGAAGAGGTTCTTCAATTTTTTCAGTGTTATACAACCTCTGTAAAAGAACATTTGAGTTTATGTCATGTTGAGGCGCTTTAGTATGTATAATAATGAAACTAAACGATTATCTAGTTAAATCCAATGGTGTTAAGCACTAGTATAGAAATATAGATATATTTAAAGGAGAAAATAACAAAACAGAATGTTTAGGCATTTATTTATAACAAAAACGCATTGTAAAGCCCGTAATACGACAATGAACGAATGGGCATCACCATCCTCTTTGCCTTTTCCCATTTGTTATTGAGTCGGCTCCCAATCTAACCTCTAGCAGCAAGCTACCAGAATTACACGAGCGACTGCCATCTGACCTCGCAACCCATAAGGAAACAGTAACAGGGATGGTTAGATCAGGCGTCAGATTCTATCAGGCTTCTGATTACCCATAACGAATGCCATAGATGTTCTTATAACAATCGGGACCGACGGCTTAACGTGCTCTCCGAGGCATGGAGCGATGGCATTGAAAACTGCATATAACTTAAAAGATAAGTCATTGCCGTAAGATTGCGAAGATTGCTACCACTCGGTCGGTCACCATCGCAATGAATGAATAGGCATCTCATGAGCAAACGTGGTCCACCTTAGATAACTTCGTCACTAACCATCAGGTGAGATGTTGTCAAACGTATGCCCAATTTAGCATTAAAAAAAATACAAAGTTGTGAATCGGTGCTCAAGACGATATTTCTTCTACAAATCGAATGTTATGCTGAAATCTAGCTGAGCTCCTGAGAGATTGAGGATTGATCAACGACTGAGCGTCGTTCCGCAAAACGGGTCTAAATTGTCTAATTGATGTGTGATAATACAATTATTTGATTAACAAAAAAAAACAACGGTTTTTAAAGATCCGATGTAATAAGAACAAACACCTCAGGTATACCCACAGAGTAACATTGTTTTTTCTCTAATCTGTGGGTATACTCAAAAGACCACCAAAACAAAAATAAGTCGGTACTTTTTCGAGAACAAAAGAAAAATATTTAAACTCGTTTCGAATGAGCATAGGGCTGACGTCAAAAAGCTCATCCGCGCATATCTTGCAAGAATAGAAGTCTTACAAATGGCAATAAACAATTTTCTTCTTAGTTTTTCAGTCTATTGCCATTTGTAGCTAAATCAATGATAAGTAGGTGATACTTTTAATTGCACTTTATTGATACATTCTATTTATTTGCGCAAAATTAGTTTTCATGTAATCACGTTGAGTAATTAAGCTATTATTGGCAAAAGAACGCAAGAAAGTTTGAATTTGCCGCGCTAATGTAACGTTCCACCTTAAAAAAGCTTTACTGAGCTGGTAATGCATCGACAACGCCCCTAGCGTTGCAGATACCCACAGGCTGCGGTTACCGCTTTCCATCAGACAGGCCTGTGCTCGTTTGTCGCTCATAACATAACATACAAAAACTGAACCACCAAATGAAATAACAAAAGATAGAAATAGTCCAGCAACGGACTGTGATCCAACTCGAGCCCCCGAGAACAGAGCGGCGCCAATTTTGTCACGTAATTAGTTTAATTACAGTGTCATGTCCGAAACCTGAGCGAGGCCATGACCTAACAGTGAATAAAAGTACCAATTTGGTTTGTAATTCTTTAACCAATATAATTACTATTAGTACCTACTGTAGAGACTAATTCTCTAATTCTTTTTTGATTCTTTAAAAAACAATTTAACGCACAGTTTGAAAGAACAGCGCCTATAGCGCTAAATATACGCAGCTTTCCACGCCGCCAAGCAGCCGTGTGCAAGCACTACTGTGTTCCGGTTAGAAGGGCATTGTAGCTAGTGAAATTACTGGGCAAATGAGACTTTATGATGTGATCACAAAATTTAGTAATCTTATTACTATACTACGTGATATCTCAGAATTACGTGCGCAGTGCAGTGTCACGCGAAACTTAATTATTTTAAAGCTCCGAGCGACACTGCAACTGTTATGGGCGGCCGTGTCACTTAACATCAGGTGAACGACTAGCTCGTCACGTCATTCATTCTCATAAAGAAAACTAAGGGTTTCACCAAATACATTACGATACTCTATATGGAGTTAGTAATGTACATACAAATAAATTCATACTAGGGGCACTACTTCTATCAATATCTGAAAACATGTGAAATGGATAGTCTAGCTGCTGAACTCTTCCACTAAAAGCAATCATTGATATTGCATAGAGAGGTAAACAAATAAATATCTTGAAGAAACATCTCGGAGCCGAATCGAGAATATGTTTCATCCGTCTTACGCTTCACTTAACACTTTATATCTTACGTATAGCTGTGACATTTCCTCATACGTCAATATAAATGACATATGAAACATTCGTAGATACCTATAAGAAATTCCCAAGTAAAAGCCGGAGCCCTAACAGAAATATATTGAAAATGCCTGATGCAAATCACGAATACGCTTCCAGGAACTTTAAATCAATGCGAAGATGCGAAGTAATTTAAGTTGCCAGTTTTACTTTGTATTTTTTAGATTGAGAAAACTCTTTGTTCACTGACAGCTTCCAAATGGATTTATGTCTTTGTTTACATATGAATTTAATAGCATTAAGGCCGCGATTACATTTGGCTGAATTGAGACAAGCTAAGTGACTAATTCGATATACATTGCTGGTTGGAGTAAGGATATCGGATGGAAGTAACACCAAGCCAGCAATTTATATTGATTTAGTCTGTCTAAATCCAGCCAAATGTAATCGCGGCATCAGGCTGCTATATCCACTATCTCAATCGCGTATTGCGACATTTTTGAAGACAAATAACTGATTACGAAAATTCTGGCTACACTAAGTTATCATGAATAACATTACAAATGTTCAACAAACATATCAAATTAATCCAAACAAGCATTCATACATAAAACAGCATATAAAGAAAATAAACTCTGATACCGCTGTATTTAAGAAATTTTGTTTGGATTAATATGATACTAGTATTGAACGGAACGAGGAGGTCCGCAGGAGACTAAAGTGACCGATATAGCTCTTAGAATTAGCAAGTTGAAATGGCAATGGGCAGGCCACATCGCTCGTAGAACTGACAACCGATGGGGAAGAAAGGTTCTCGAGTGGCGACCATGAACCAGAAGACGCAACGTAGGCCGGCCCCCCCCCCTCGGTGGACCGACGATCTGGTGAAAGCCGCGGGGAGCCGATGGCTGCAGAAGGCGAGCAGCCGCTCAAGGTGGCACGCTCTGGGGGAGGCCTATGTTCAGCAGTGGACGTCTTCAGGCTGTTCATGATAATGATGATGATGACTATTGAACATTTATTATTATTTATTCATGAAATCATAGTTTAGCAAACATGAAATAACTGATTTTACTTACGATAAATTATCGTAAGTGATTTAGTTATTAAATATCTTCAAAAAAATCGCAATGTGCGAGCGAGATAGTAGATCCGCGAATATGAGAGCCTTAAATAATTGAATTCAAATTAAATCAATTCATTCGAGAGCATGACTGTATTGTGTCACCCACCAATCCATACTTGGCCAGCGTGATGGTCTGTGAAAGAAGGACCGGACCGTATACCGTATCCCAGCAGTGGGAGCATATTGAGCTGATTAACTTCGTTATAACGCGATCCAATAAAGAACAGAACTGAAAAGAGCAAAAATTTCCATTGCTCTCTCATTCCCTCTGCACTTAAACGCAATAGTGGAAGAGGGAAAACAATAGTTTCTGGCTGGTTTTGCGTTTTGACTGGCCTGTTAGCTCAGTTGGTAGTAGCCCTGCCTTCTGAACTGTAGGATTGTGGGTTCGATTCCCATACAGGACAAATATTTGTGTGATGAACATAGGTGCTTGTTCTGTGTTTGGGTGTTATATTGTATTCTATGTATGTATTTACAAATAAAAAGTACTTAAATATTGTATCAGTTGTCTGGTTCCCATAGTACAAGCTATTCTTTAAGGTGACGAGTAGAGCCAGATGAGCAGGTCCAAATCCGTTCAAAGAAACATCAACCTTAACACCGTAGTCTTTAATATCAATTCAGTCTGCACTTCAGCGCGGCGCTTACGACAAAGACAACGCACGAAATGACTGATTTTGACGGTTTTTAATTAATATCTATTTGATTATAGTGTTTTTCAAAGTTATTAAGCCATCACGACATCTGATTGTTTGTTGCGAAGACACTAATTTAGTTTTTGTAAAAATATATTCGGTAGAAGCTCGGCAAAATGGGAACTCTCCAATTTTTTGAGGGAGGTTTGCGATTTTTTTCTATAGAGCTATATTTACTTGTATTTGCGGTCATCACAAACGAGTTAATGAAATGAATTACATGATATATTAAATTCAAAGCTCCACGTGTTGTAATTACGCTAGGAAACGTCCCTTAAAACACCTTGTTTGGTCTACCCGCCGCCCGTTATACAATCCATTATGTCAAATAACAATCGCATCATGAAACCCGAAATGGTGTTATCATCAAATCTAGGGCCGCGGACACATAACAAATGTACAATAGCGTGTGGAAAATAATTAAAATTAAATTTCCCAGAGGGTCGCGTTCGCGCGGCCCGCATCGGTGAAATTAATTAGTACCTAGTTTAATAACTTTGATACACGGGTCGTGTGCAATCCCCGCTGATTTCACATGTTTGACGTTACCAGTAGGATAGAAGTATTATTAATTAACCTCATACCAGGGGGGTGTTTAAATTTTGGGATACGTTTGAAATAAATATGCACAAGGTTTTAGATTAAGAAAGGCCTTTTATTTCGGCTTTTACAATAAAGTTAAGCTATGATCTGGGAGTCTTCAAGTCGAGAGTGAACAGGCAAGCATGAACCATCGTAGACTGCGTCATCACTTTCCATCAGATGAGACAGTAGTCAAATGCTTTGCCTATCTATACTTATAATAAAACTGCAACAGAGTCAATTCTGTACATTAAAGATATTATGAAAAATTTTGTTGGAGGGCTCTCTATAATCGATACTAAAGCCAAAACTATAATTTATTCATTTTTGTCTGTCTGTCTGTATGTCTGTCTGTCTGTATCTTGGCTGAGCATCACGCCGAAACTACTGAATGGATTCAAATGAAACTTGGCATGATTAAGTTCATATTACGAGATAGGCTATAGGATACTTTTAATCCCGAAATTCAGCACGGTTCCCGCGGGAGAGGGGGATGAAAGTTAAAATATGTACTGAATGTATGTGTATGAAATCGGACCACGCGACCTGGTCCGATTTCGATCGTCATATTTTCGGATCGTCAGTCGCTGCGCTGGCGTTCGCCCGGTGCAGTGAGTAAACCGGTTATGTGATATGTAGGCATAGGTACTCACGGGCTGCCACTACGATGCACTAATAACGATGCGAATAATATGTAAGGTAACTACTTGAACTTGTGATTTGTAGCTTATTATATAATAGAGGAATAAAACACGGAAGTCAAACCTAACTTGGTTTAATCCGTGTTCATAAACATGTTTAAATATTGTAAAGAACTAAATAAATTAAAAAAAAATAAAATCATTCATTCTTTTTTGTGAAAAGGGGGTGTTTTAAATAATAGACCTGTAAATATTTCAAGGTCATCGGTTTTGTGGTTCAGAAATTACAGACATTCAACCTTCAGTATTAGATCCAAAGCCACTCCTATCCTGTACTATGGGAAAGAGAGAAGGGAGGGGGGAAAAGATAAGAGAAAAGGATGAATGGATGAAGTCCTTTCACCGTTTCATGCATTCATCCTTTTCCCTTACCTTTTCCCCTCTTCTTTCTCTCTTCCTTTAAACTGAGATACGGCGTAAAACTAATTAACCCGTGCGAAGCCGGGGCGGGTCAGCTAGTGAAAAATAAAATAAAAGTTTTATATTAGTAGTTTTTAGGTTAGAGTTGCCGGTCACTGTCGGTGGCTAAGTGCCGTGAAGTTGCAGACGTAGTATAAGCGCGCCGTACGCGGCAACTTCACATGGCTGTCTGAAGTTACATGGTATTTGTTTGCATAAACAACTAACGAAGGCTTGCGTTTGAGCATATTTCTCCTGATGTTAAGCGTCAATGTGTGTGACGATGTATCTTGCTATAAGAAACCTGCTTACTCTCGCTCATAGGGAAGCATGACTAGCCGTTTCTAACCGATCGGTAAAGTTAAGCAACGGCAGGGGTGCCTTTGAGCTAGTTGCCTTCCACTTTTGACGGCTGGGCGCCAGTGCCTGCTCTCCCGCCCGGTGACGCTGTAAAGGTCGGTAAAGACCAACAGCCCGTTCAAAAAAAAAACCCTTTCGGTACGGAACCATAAAAAAAGTATAAAGTATATAGTACCTACCTACTAGTAAGTAGTCGGCTGCAGGTGGGTTTGTATATCCCATTATTAATGACACCCGTTAGCCCTGAGTTACTTCGCAGACTTAGAGAATTTACCCACTGCTAGTTCGTCTTGGGCCGCAGATGTAACCAACACACCTGAGCAAGGCTTTATAAGGCCTAAACTTAAGATAAGTAATTTAGAACATTAATTTGTTTTCGGTTTACATATCATCCTTTCAAAAAGAGGGGTTTAACCTACTTCAATTGCCTTAAGAGGCTGAAAGCTCCCAAATCGACTAACTTAGATGTAATTTTCTCAAAATGTATATCATTTACAGCATTGAAAAAATTGCATGTTTATACGGGTCATATCTTCTTTTCAACTATAGAAATCAAAACCCGTTTACGAACAGTTTTCTTGATAGAAAAAAATCGTCTAAGTATTATTCAAATGCAACAAAATGTTAAATAAGTAATAAGGCACCCTATTGAAAGAAATCATAGTAATAAGTTATATTTCAATGCCTCCAACTGTAAGCTTATTTTTTTATAACATAAAATAACACACACATATTTCTTTTATAATTAATTATTTGTACCGCAAAATGGAAAAGTCGACGCGCAACGCAACGTAATCGCCATATTTTTGCTACGCAAAAGGCGACCCTAGTTTAATACAGTATACGCTCTATGTTCGACTGCTATAATAAACTTGCTCGCATTGGATGTTGTCAGCGTCTTAATGCCATACTGTAAAATACTTGGATAATATTATCATACATGTTCCCAGTTATTTTAATTTAAAAACCAAACTACTTATCTATCTATCGATCTATCTATTTTCTTAACCGATTTTACTGAAATTTCCACAGACCTAGGATATTTTCGTTACTCTCGAAATTTCTATCGGCGTGGCTACATTATCTCGCGAATATTTGTGGTGCATTGGCGCGCCAAAACATCATCGTCGGCTAAATGCGATGTTTTGCGATGATATATGTGGCCGCATTAGCGAGCTACTGCGAATACTCTCCGGAGCTCGCAAATGTATGGCCACGGCATATGAGACTAAATCTCGAAAATATTCACATAAAAAGAAAATAGTAAATCACTGTTTTAAACTTTCACGGTTGTTAACTACGTTTATAATATTATTTACGGGATCCTTACCGTGATTTGAAACATTTTTGAGTTCCCGATATTTCGGCACAGTTACATGCACTATTTTCACGGGTATAGTAAATGATGAAGTTAAATGGTAAAATAAATGGTGAACCTTATAAAAAAATTTAAGATAACCGAATTGAGGGCCATGCTCCTTTTTTGAAGTTGTTTGATAAACCAAGAACTACTAATTGTACCTATAAAGTACACCTAAATAACTTGTATCATATTAAACAAATTGGAACAATAGCATTTATTGAGTTGACATTTTAATTAACTGTTCAGTTTGGATAAAACAATTGGGCCAATAGGTCCGCATGCCGCTCAACCGGTTAAAATAGCAGTTTGGAACCGACAACTGAGAAAATCTTACTTCAACCGCAGTATACAAGCATGTTCATTGAAATAAATAAAGAATAATAAATTGTTTCCTAGATTGATAGATCTATGAAGTAACAAACACAAAAAACACAACCGAATTAAAAACCTCTTCTTTCAAAGTTGGTCAAAAATCAAAATTAACCATTCCATACTCAACATAATACCACCGACCCATAAACCATGGTAATCAGATGATAGAACATGTTCCGTATGATCATTTTGCGCATTTTATGTGCTCGTTCGATCGTCTTGAACATTGGATATTGCGTGTACACTCGATTACCTCCCTTGACAAATTCCGTTAAGGTATACTAATAGACGGTTTTCCCTGCAAAATAAGCTCCAGAATGAGAAGATCCGCAGGAGAACTAAATGATCGATATAGCTCTTAGAATTAGCAAGTTGAAATGGCAATGGGCAGGCCACATCGCTCGTAGAACTGACAACCGATGGGGAAGAAAGGTTCTCGAGTGGCAATCACGAACCAGAAGACGCAGCGTAGGCCACTCCCCCCCTCCCTTGGTGGACCGACGATCCGGTGAAAGTCGCGGGGAGCCGATGGATGCAGGAGGCAAGCAGCTGCTCAAAGTGGTGCTCTGTATGGGAGGTCTATGTACAGCAGTGGATGTCTTCAGGCATATTCATCTTAAGTTCACTTATTTAAGATATAAACTGCGCAGTTACGTCCATTTAAATCTGTATTTCGAAAATACTCAGATGCACATCTATCTATATTTACACGACTTCCACAGTTGTAAATTATAAGGGATCATTCTGGTATTACGCATTCTATAATACGTGCTAAATATTTAACCACAAAGTGATATTTGCAAATCTGTCAGTTGAAAATGGCACTATGCTATGACATAGAGTAGTGCAATTTTTCAACTATGAGATGTTACCATAAAACAATTTGACATTGCTCCAGTAGTACTACAATGACCGGTACAAGATGGAAGACATTCGATATCACAATGAACGCACCGCATTTTATCGCCCCTAAATTGATATCCGACTCGAAACTCCAACGAATTGGTCAATAAACCGAAATCGGAACGTTACGAGGCCGTAAACGGGCGAGCTTGTTTTAAACGCTCTAGCGATTAATATCGCTGCAGTGGGTACGCTAAGCTTGGTGAACTTATGGTACCAATCAGGAAAGCAGCAATATTGGTGTTCTCTACCACAGATCTAGAATATTATGCTCTCTACTGATAAAAAAATCGTTACAAGAAAAAACGGTGTATAGGTTGTATAGCTAACATCGCTCTAAGCGACAAGGCCACCTATTGTACGTTAACTAAGCATTTTGGAATTTAAACAGACTTTGAAAAGGAAGAGGTTTTATTTTAAGCAGGCAAATAGAATAGCATGGTGTTAGAACTATTTCTAGTGCTCGCCACCACCCCTTAAGAATAATATCTATTGCTAAGCACTTTTTTCATCATTTATTTATCATTAAATTGATTTTCAAGTGTAATCGACACTTGACGTAAGATATTATAGTTCTTAAATTTTCGTTTTTCATTTTTTCGTTTTTGACAGTCAGCGGTCATGTGACCATAGCTCAGTTGGCAAAGCGTATATCCGGTAAGTTAGAAGGTGCAGGTCCAAATCCCGCTGGTTCCTAAAGCTTTAAGAACTATAATATCTTTATAGATCGTTTATTTTTTTTAACGGGCAAATTGCCTTTATTATAATACTTTATTAGTAGTTAGCTACTACTACAATAATAAAAACTAAACTAAACTAAACTAGCTACACTACCTACTACAAAGAACACTCGTTTATTTATTTATTTATATTAATATCGGTCGTCAAAGCAAAGAACATAATTAAAAAAACCAAAAAAATAAAAAAGTTCTAGTTTCATCCAAATTGGTACAGCCTTTGCGACGTGAATGCCATAAGTGAAACGTTTTTATTTTAGTAGGGAAATAGGGATTTGTGTTTGTTTGTAATCTATAATCTTCTATAACAATATTATAAAGAGGAAAGATTTTATTGTTTGTTTGTTTGCTTGCATTAAATAGGCTTCGAAACTACTGAACCAATTTGAAAAATTCTTTCACTGTTGGGAAGCTACACTATCTCCAGGTGACATAGGCTATATTACGTTCTTAAAAAAAATTAGAGATCCTTACTAAAACTCCAATAATGTAACCCAAGGTGTTAAAAAATACCTAAAACATTCTTCACATCCCGTGCCCTGTGATAACAATTATACCCATGCGAAGCCGGGGCAAGCCGCTAGTTAATTATATTCACTAACTAAACCGGAAACGGTCTAACTCCTCCACGCTTCGTTAACCCTCAGTTAACGATCACAGCACCGAGACAAACTGCGACGTGCGCTTTGAATTTACGCTGGCGTTAGGACTGGCTTTGAATTGTGAGTCAAACGAGCTCTTTTATTGCATCGGATGGATGCGGTCGGGTCTGGTACTGTAGGTTAAGAGGAAGTACGCTCGAATAACCCTTGGTTAGGGACAAGGTTTGTGGTACAGGACCGGGTAAAATTGCACTTTTGGGTAACGACGGAAATGTAGAAGCTTTTCTACAAGTAAATAAATCAGATTGTTTTAACAACCAATAATATTTATTTATTTACAATTTTATAATACTATACAATGACACATGACAACAATTAAAAAATACAAAAACTACCACTAAAATCATTATTTATAAAATTTACAACATAAATAAACGCTACCAAATCACCCCACGTGGTAAGGTTTCTCAGAATACTGGCAGCATTACCTCGCTGAATAAGAAGGCTTAGCTTCTGAGCGAAGTATGTGCCAGCTCTGGGATCCCCCGAAAAAAAAGACTGGTAGAATTTAAATTTTTTAACTTTTTGTTTTTGTTATGTGAACAAATGACGTGACGAGCGAGTCGTTCGCCTGATGTTAAGCGTCACGGCTGCCCATAACAGATTGCAGTATAACTCGGAATTCTAAAGTATAAAGTTTTGCGTGACACTGCACTGCGCACGTCATCCTGAGACATCACACGGTCCAGTAATATGATTACTAGACCGTGAGATCAGATCATAAGGTCTCATTTGCCCAATAATTTCACTAGCTACAATGCCCTTCAAACCGGAACACAGTAGTGCTTGCACACTACTGCTTGGCGGCAGAATAACTGGCAGATAATATAATAATATGTTTTAATATGTGAGAAGACGGATCAGTAATCTAAGTCGCTTTGGATGGTGGAAGTAAGATATGATACGATACGATGATGAAATAAATAATAGACAGACATCCTTTTCAGATTTATATATTCTTGCTTCTCCCACTAACTTCCATTGAACAGTCAACTAACAAATTGGAATATGTTTTGACGCCTCTGCAGCTGACCATCGGGAACTGACCACTGTTCAACCTTTCCACCAAAATTCCCTCAAAACTCCATATTAATGAGACAGAACAATCCGGCTGCCATCACGATTGGTCGAACCACCCTTCCGCCAGTTTCCAACCTCTTCTTCTTTCATTTAAGAGCTAAACTCTTGTCCGTGGAGTTTCTTCCATTCTTCACGATTTTCTGCGAGCCTCAGCTCTTGGTACGATATGACATTAGCCTTTTCTTTCAGTTGATCCACGAATGTTCTTCTCGGTCGTCCTCTTCCTCTCTTTCCTTCTACGTTTCCTTCCATGATAGTTTTTATGAATTCGTTATGTAGTGGCCAAACATCTTTCCTCTTCTGACTTATATAGTACTGAGTAACGTTCATTCTTCTTCAACCATGTCTAAAACTTCCTTGTTGGTTTTCTTTTTATTCCTGCTTTATGTAAATAGGACGAACTCTGTATCCAGCTTATTCTTTTTGCCAACCAAAGCCGTGTTTATATGTTTTAAAACATTCTACCATAGACAAAATAAACATATTTTAACTTAAAGGACAATAAATTCCCAACAATACAATACGATATTTTACCAATAACGAACAATGCTCATAACACAGAGCAAAGAATGGTACAACAACGGGTGGCCCATTAAAGTGATTTCTTTTACACTATTATTCATCGGATAGACAAGAATTAAAAATAATGCAGTTCTGGTTTATTAATAGTCTGTGTAATAAAATGATGCATATAAAAAGGATTCTGTGCACTAAAATTGAGTTGCATAAGACGGTTTTCATCTCGAACTAAAAATAGATTCTAAAAAGCATTTATTTAGCTGCGATAAAAAGAGCTTAAAACCTTTTTGCTCATTAAAACTTCGAACCAGATGGTATAATAATTCCGAAGAGTTTAGTGATAAAGTTGAGATTTACGAGTGGAGTCGGGAGCGAGACATTATTTCGCTCGAGTTGAAAGTTCGAAGAAAATGCATTTATCTATAACAATATTATAAAGAGGAAAGATTTGATTGTTTGTTTGTTTTCGTTGAATAGGCTCCGAAACTACTGAATTGATTTGAAAAATTCTTTCACTGTTAGGAAGCTACACTATCCCCGGGTGAGATAGGCTATATTATATTTTCCAAAAATTAAGGATCTTTACTAAAACTCCAATAATGTAACCCAAGGTGAAAAAAAAATTACGTAAAATACATCGCGTGCACTGCGAAAACTATTATACCCGTGCGAAGCCAGGGCAGGCCACTAGCGAGCGGAGTCGAGAGTGAGACGTTGTTCCGCTCGACTTGAAAGTGTGAATAAAATGCATTTCTTGCATAATAAATTAAAATGCATAAACCACGGATTTTTGATGTTTACTTTTCTCCCGTGTTTAATTTTTTCAGGTTAAGGCTGCTGTTACAAAATTATGCATCAATACTTGATGCAAAGCTTCAATTTCTATATATACTTAGCCATTATATGAAAAATACCCTTCATTTTATCTTCTTCGATAATGACAGAGCGAATTTTAGGTAACATACCTATTTTTTTATCATTCTCCTGGTGTTCGTTTTGGCAATAACACACACGAGACCCGATTTGAGAGCTCTAATTCGTGAATTCTGTGTAACGTAAGTCTCCAAACTAAATTATACTCAATAAATGAAACTAGATATATTTGGTCAAACCGACGACCGCTGCGAGCTAGGTATGGCAGTAATATTTTTAGTTAAATGCAAAAAAGTATGACAAGAGACAAAGAACGAGCTTGGTGGCATATCTTGTGAGAGGCCTATGTCCAACAGTGTATGAATAACAGGCTGGTGATGGTCATGACTGAGGATGGATTTTCTGACCCATAGTTAAGGTAAACAATGGTCAAAGGTCTAGCAAATACTAACCAATGGCCAAAATTTGTTAGAATTTCTGACCATCTGTTACCTTAACTACCTATCAGAACTCCACCCTAAGGTATAAGAAAGTTTTCTAACCAAGCTTTCTAGTTAACTCGCGTTTCACTATGAGTAAGACTATAAATTAAATTACATCTCTAAAAAGCTCAGCTTTCAATCACGTAAGTCCCAAACGAGTTCGCACTAAAGTAAATCAAAATGACTTTAGTATAAGACTTTGTAATTCTAGTACCATCCTGCCGACTGGAAGCTGGGAAGTAATAATGTTTCTGTCTCGCTGCAGAGCTGGCAGGAAATATAACGCCAACATAACGGCACTAATTTATACAAATAGGCCGGAGGTAAAATGCCACTTCGCTCCGTTGCCTCGTAGCAATTTGCTACGGTGTTACGCTACGGCGTAGTGAGTTGCGTACGGCGTAGCTTTATGCTACGGTTATCTTATTCACAAGCCGAATAATTCGTCTGTCGATGCTTACGTAATGAGACGGATCAGGAAATTGGGGAGTATTTGGGAATGTTCTGGAAATATGGGAATATTTACTTTTAGAAGCTACGTGGCTTGCATTGCCACTTTGGCATGCTGACTCTCAGAACTATATATTAACGTTATGTTTTACTATATTTTTCGCTTTTCTTCGGATGTTTGCGATTCGGTATAAGTATCTACAACACGAGAATAAAAAATTGAGTAAGCTCAAACTCGCGCAGTGAGCTATGGAGAGAGCTATGCTCGGGGTTTCCTTGCGAGATAAGATCTGAAATGAACTAAATCCACAAGAGAACTAAAGTCACTGATATACCTTTGAGAATAAGCAAGTTGAAGTGGCAGTGGGCAGGCCACATCGCTCGTAGAACTGACAACCGATGGGGAAGAAAGGTTCTCGAGTGGCGACCACGAAACGGAAGACGCAGCGTAGGCCAGCTCTTCACTAGGTGGACCGACGACCTGGACAGAACCACGGGAGCCGATGGATGCAGGATGCAAGCAGCCACTCAAAGTGGCGCTTTTTGGGGGAGGCCTATATTTAGCAGTGGACGTCTTGGGAAAATAAAGAATACGGAAAATTCAGAATTCGTAAATTTAAGAATTCGGACTATTAAGATTGCGTATTATTAAGAAATCGGAAAATATAGAATGTGAAAAATCCTGAATATGGAATTTATCGCTGACACCTCCACAACACACTGGCGCGACCTCGGTCGTAAAATACCGGTCACAAGCTGCGCCGGTGTGTTGCAACCTTTACGACTTAACCTAGGACCTTTATCCTTTACGTTGCTAAAGCTTGTGACCTGAACAACCTGCGGCAGTTTTATTAAATTGTACAGCGGTACATTTACGAGCTATGCGTGCGTTTTGTCTATTACGAAACAGGAAACACAAGCAATACAGGAAAACGTGATTTGAAGGCATAACTTGATTCTTTTGTTATTTTAGGTCGGGTCGATGAAACGATATCCGGTTCGATGTGTTTGTTATGTTAAAGATAAATTATTTTTATGTTATAACAATACCTTACTATGTTTTTTTTAATGTAACTGAATGACGTGACGTGCTAGTCGTTCGCTTGATAGTAAGCGTCACGGCTGCTCATAGCAGATTGCAGTGTCACTCGGAACTCTAAATTAATATATAATATTTTTGCGTGACACTGCACTGCGCACGTCATCCTGAGAGTTCACACAGTATAGTAATAAAATCATAGATCAGTTCCTAAAGTCTCATTTGCCCAGTAATTTCAATAGCTCCAATGCCCTTCAAATCGGGACACAGTAGTGCTTGCACACTACTGCTTGGCGGCAGAATAACTGGCAATGCAGTGGCACCTATCTAGACGAACTTTGCAGAAAAGTCCTACCACCTAGTACATATGTACTATGTACGCATGTTAGAGTACATTGATTGTAACACTACACTTTTAGAATGTCTTGACTTCACTCAATGATTTTCTTTCTTCTATCGCAAGGGTTTTTTCAATGCCAATATGGGCATACGTTTGACAACATCTCACCTGATAGGAAGTAACGAAGTTGTTTAAGGTGAAACATGAATGCCCATGCGACGCCGATTCACTCTTGACTCGAAGAGACCCAGGCTAACCTAGGAGGAAATACTTTTGGTACCGCCGAGGCGAGATAGTGAATGCTAGCGCGACCCTATCTCGTCCCATCCCGGCGGCGGATGGATCTCGAAAGGATTTTTTTTGAGTCCCACATCACTCCCTGCCGTCACCCCCGGGGTGGCAGGATAGTGCAAAGGCATTTCCCCTCGTAGAAAAGGAGGAAATACACTCTGATATCTCGGTGTCGATCTCATCCGGATGAGAATTATTAATCTATCTTTTCTTCTCGTGCTATAAGCAAGTGGTTAGTTCTCTGATGTCAGAATGTTTAAGCTCCCGATGGCTTTATGATTATTATCTTACGAGAACTGGGATCGACGGCTTAATGAGCCAAAGTTCTATAACGCCCAGTTGTTAAGGTGGAACGTTTCACTCAATTTCAATCTCAATTCAAATTTTCTTGCGTTTTTTGCCAATCACAGCCTCATTACTCAAAGTGATTACGTGAAAACTAATTTTGCGCAAATAAATAGAATGTCTCAACAAATTACGATTATAAAAATTACCTAGATATCATAGGTTTAGCAACAAATGGCAATAGACTGAAAATCCAAGACGAAATTTGTTTATTGCCATTTGTCGCTAAACCAATGATGTCTAGATGATTTATTAAATTGTAATTTGTTGAGACATTTCATTTATTTGCGTAAAACTAGTTTTCACGTTATCACTTTGAGTAATTAAGCTATGATTGGCAAAAAACGCTAGAAAATTTGAATTTTCCACGCTGAGGGAAACGTTCCACCTTAATACCACTTATTATCAGCCATTCAAGTAACGACCGTAGCGAACGTTTAACGAACCGTAGAGAACGGCTTGTCTAGAAATTTTATAAGATTTTAAGTACTATATCCGCATATGTAATCATGAATATCGCTGTATAAGCTTTATATTAATCCACGGGAAAAGATAGGATGGTTCTATTCTCACGCCGCCAGGAGCACATAGCTAAACGGCGGATATGCTGTATTGATGTTTCTCATCATCATCATTAACAGCCTGAAGACGTCCACTGCTGAACATAGGCCTCCCCCAGAGCACGCCACCTTGAGCGGCTGCTCGCCTCCTGCATCCATCGGCTCCCCGCGGCTTTCACCAGGTCGTCGGTCCACCGAGTGGGGGGCCGGCCCACGCTGCGTCTTCCGGTTCGTGGTCGCCACTCGAGAACCTTTCTTCCCCATCGGTTGTCAGTTCTACGAGCGATGTGGCCCGCCCATTGCCACTTCAACTTACTAACTCTAAGAGCTATATCGGTCACTTTAGTTCTCCTGCGGATCTCCTCGTTCCGGAGCTTATCTCGCAGGGAAACACCGAGCATAGCTCGCTCCATAGCTCGCTGCGCGACTTTGAGCTTACTAATGAGGCCAACAGTAAGAGACCATGTCTCAGTTCCATAAGTCATCACTGGCAACACACACTGATTGAAAACTTTCGTTTTCAGGCTCTGCGGTATTTTGGACGAAAAGATAGGACGAAGCTTCCCGAACGCTGCCCAGCCGAGTTGGATTCTTCGCGCCACCTCTTTGTCGAAGTTGGACCTACCTAATTGGACAATCTGTCCTAGGTAGACATACTTGTCAACAACTTCGAGAGTATCGTTCCCAACAATTACCGGTATAGGTGGAACATGAGCATTAGACATGATCTTTGTCTTGTCCATATTCATCCTAAGACCAACCTGCTGGGAGACTCTACTGAGGTCGTTGAGCATGGTGCTAAGGTCCTCGAGCGATTCCGCCCTTATGACTATATCATCGGCAAAACGAAGGTTAGTGATGTACTCGCCATTTATGTTGATGCCAGATCTTTTCCACTCCAAGAGCTTGAAAACATCCTCCAATGCGTTTGTGAACAGTTTCGGAGAAATAACGTCTCCCTGTCTCACGCCTCTTTGCAATGGAATTTGTTCCGTACTCTGGTCCTGTAGTCGGACTGACATAGTGGCCTTACTGTACAAACACTTCAAAACTTCGATATACCTATAGTCAATTTGGCATCGCTGCAAGGACTGCAGCACCGCCCAAGTCTCGATTGAATCGAAGGCTTTCTCATAGTCCACAAACGCTAGGCATAACGGCCGATTATACTCTTCGGTCTTCTGTATAATCTGGCGCAGCGTATGGATGTGGTCTATGGTGCTAAAGCCTTTTCGGAAACCGGCTTGTTCGGGAGGCTGGAATTCATCAAACCTGCGTGCGAGACGATTCGTAATGACTCTCGAAAACAGCTTATACACATGACTCAAGAGCGAGATGGGCCTATAGTTCTTCAATAAGGTGTTATCGCCTTTTTTGAAGAAGAGCACCACCACGCTCTTGTGCCATGCCTCTGGCGTTGTACCTTCAAGGATGACAGAATTAAATAACTTCTGGAGGACTAAAAGTACCGGTCTACCACCCGCTCTCAGAAGTTCAGTCGTAATTCCATCTTCACCTGGTGCCTTGTTGTTTTTAAGCTGTTTGAGGGCCATTGATGTTTCTAAAAAAATAAATTTAAAAAAGCTTTATTTATTGTTCCTTCTTAAAATAGCCAAGCTGCACTATGAGCAATTGGATGCCAACCTGATACAATTTAATGGTCCTAGGACTTGGACGAATCATTCGTTCAAGTCTTAGTCATGGACGTTCAAGTCCTAGTCATGGACACTCAAGTTCTAGTCTTGGACGTCCAAGTTCTAGTCCTAAAGAGCTCCAAAATCAAAACAAAACACCGTGTCGTTATTAAGTGCCTCGTCTCCAAATAGCCTGTGGTTTCCTGGCAACAGCCTAATTAATACCGAGTACAGACGCGCCGAAAAGATAAGCAATTTAATAAATAACGCCTCTCCGCGACTGTCGGAAACTTTAAGAATTTCCTTCCAGTTTTGAACATTAATTTTCTTTTAGGAACGCTCAAGGAGGACACATTTGGACGTAATTAAAGTTGAACATTGTTTCGTAGGTTAAAGTATTCAGCTGAAATTGTACCAATGGTAGCTACTAGCTACTGTTAATATTAAATTAATTGTAAAATAGCTCATAACGAGAAGTTACTATTGCTATTTTTTTTATCACGCTTGCTCATAAAGTGGATATGATACCGTTTTTAGGCTCACAATACAAGATATTAAAAACGCGTTCTTTTCACTTTACATTACTGCACTAGTATTTTAAGATAATATCCCGATTCAGTTAAGTTTGTACCTCATTGCAAGTTATACGTATCTAGACGAGGAATTTTTAATTTAACCTAGTAATACAGTTAAGTATTTTACATCTCCCATATTCGGTAAGTAGGTCCTTATTACCCCCAAATGGGGCTTGTACGTAACCAATTAGCGCTCTAGGGTAATAATGTAGCTAGAAAAGCCCTAGGGCGGTAAGTAATTAAAAAAAAACTCTTCACTCTTTCAAAAAGTTCGCGTACATCTAACCATCATACTGGCAATAGACATCATGCATTCAGCCCAATGACAAAAAAGCTCGCTTCGCTATTCAGCCTTGTCTTCGTATGAATATAATAGTCATCAATTTTAAATATCGAACGGCGAAGCTCAACTTCGTTCTTGAAAAAAAAAATAAAAGAAAATGTTTTATTCTTGTAATGCTGGTTTTTTCCTACTTACCTCACAATCGAGATGTAAAGCAGAGTAGTTAGCTCGGGTGTAAGCATCAATTGCAGCCCGAGATATTTAGGCGCACGAGCGCAGCGAGGGCGCCTATAGTTCGAGGCCTTACAGCCCTTGGCTACTAATCTACTATTAAACACCAACAAGGAGTTATTATGCTGTTTAAGTAGTACACATTTTCTTGTATATATAAATAGTACCTTCTTATTTTACATTAACAATGTTGTATTACAACGCAACAAAGACCAACTAGCGTACCTACTTACCGCATTATACATTTATGATATCATCTTGTTAAAAGCATTTCCAAGCTTCGAAGTTAATCATAATTTATCTCGTTAGGACTCCACCAGGCTATTTAATAAAATTAAAGTCGTAAAAACTTTGTGTTTTTGTTAGGTGAGCTCATTATTGTGTATGATTTAATTTTGTTCGTACTTTTTTATTATAAGCTTGCTATTACAGTTACCTTTCCTTTTTGTCGATAAGTCCCACTTTAAGAGGACTGTCCTGGTATTTGAAAATGTTATTGCCGTCGCTCTGCTCTCCACACGTGTGATAGAGACAATAGAGCCCAAGAGTGAATTTACATTTTAGGGTTTCGGACGCCAATGGTTTTCACCCTTTAAACCTTAACAAAATCTTTTGATTTTAGTGTCAATCGTTTTTATAAATTATAATTTAAACTTGTACGTATTGATTTTTTTGAAAATTTGTCTCGTGCTCTATTTACAACTACTTTTCTTCGACGCCAAAAATTCGTAACTTTAAGTGACTATAAATACGAAGATATTGTAAAAACTTAAAAAAGGAAGACGTACACACAAGTACAGTTTTTACTGGGTACATGTAAAAAAACATCAGATCGAATAACATTTAGAGGTGGAAAAGTGTTGGCACTTTTTGTATGGACAAGAAGGGGTATACGCTTCTCTTCAGCAAATTCAGAATAACCTTTTTTCCACATCGATTTGGTTATTATGTGATGGCGTATCCCTATATCTACCAATATTTAAAAGTAAAAGAGTGCTTGTATTACTTGGGTCTCCATAGTAAACTTTTTATCCCGGAAAAGCGGATAGCCTGCTGGAAAAGCCATGGGTCTCTCTAGTAAAGCTTTAAAAATTAAAAGTAAATAACATAATTGAGTTTTTATCGACTCCCAAATGTCAACGGTATCTGATAATGCCTTTTTGATGGTCTGTGTGTTAAGAATACACACAAATTGAAACAAAACCACCGTTATTTTGAAACTGTTTCTTAATTATAGCGAAAATGTTTTATCAAAATATATAAGAAAATCACTGTTTTAGTTAAGTGTAATTAAAGAAATATACGTTCCTTTAGAACCATTAAATAATTTCAATTCATTTTGCTGACTTAATAAAAATTTAACGACTATTAAACCAGTGCGGGAGCAAACCGCTGTACCAGAGTAACAAATGATGTGACGTTCTCATAAAAGCACTGTTCTGCGGCCAATTTAGAAATATGTGGCTGCGAAATGGCTCTCCGTAATGTAAGCTAGGAAGTCCTTTCCGACTGCTTCTTCGACTTTTTTATAGCGAAAAAGGGTAGTATCCTGTTACTTCAATGACTTTGCAAGTACATGGTTTTTTTTATGTAAACAAATGACGTGATAATCTAGTCGTTCGCCTGATGTTAAGCGGCACGGCTGCCCATAACAGTTGCAGTATCACTCGGAACTCTAAATTATAAAGATACGCGTGACACTGCACTGCGCATGCCGTCCTGAGACATCACACAGTCTAGTAATAAGATTACTAGACTGTGAGATCAGATCATATAGTCTCATTTGCCCAGTAATTTCACTAGCTACAATGCCCTTCAAACCGGAACACAGTAGTGCTTGTCAGTACCGCGGTACTGACAAGTAGTACTGAAATTGCTGGGCAATGCGGTGGTACCTACCTAGACGAACTCCACCCAACTAGTAGGTAACCTTGACCTGATGCTGCAGCATTACCTGGAATTTGATAGGTACCATATCCTGACTAACTTACAGCATACGGTATTGTTTTCAGGCTGATTGAAATGGTCGCAAATGGATGGTGGATTAATAGAGATCAATATTGTCGGTATTTTTAACTTTTTTCGTTTAAATTAAATATATATGAAATGAAGTGAAATATATTATTCATGACATAAGTACACAATGCAACACAACATAGGTACAGTAGAAAGATAAAACACAAAGGAACATACGTATAACCTTGTGTAATGTCAGGAAAGGGCTCCGGCTCAGCATACAACTGAGATTGCAGATCACAAACTCAGTTACTGATTTTCAGCCGGAACCCAAATTCATGACATCATCATAAATGAACATCGTGAGGGGTAATCATTTACCTGATATTAAGCGTCACGGACGCACATAAAACACATAAGTTTAGTCATAGATAATAAGTAACTGATTATACTCTAATCTAATGTATAGTAGTTTTAACGTAACCACACAAACGAACAAAAGAATAAACGAAAATAAAAAAACTATTACGTTTATATACATAGAGCTTTCATAAAGTAATTTGTGTCGACAAAAATACGAAAGCTTTTAAATAAAACTTCACTCCGCACACGAATATCAAACTCCAGTTTGTGAATAGAAACACTAATGAAAGTTTTATGAACTAGGTTTGTAACCAGCGATGAATTCATTTTTCATCAAATAGCGTTTGACCACATGCGACCAGATTATGACCACAGTAGTCAATTGTTTTTTTCCTCTAATCTGTAGATTATGACCAAAGCTGGCGACCATGATGATCATTATGACCATCAAAAACTCAAAACTCAAAAAGGATCTGTGGCTATCACTATTGTTTTTCAGTTGTCAAATCGCGACAAACTCGAAGAGCTTTGCTAAGCTTGAGACTAGGTGGCGTTGTGTAAAATGTCCACAGATATTTATAAAAAACAATCACCCACATCCCCATCATTCTTTGGCACAACCACCTTAACATCACCCGCCTTAGCATTATCATCACTGCCACATCACTCGTAGAACAACCGCTGAGGAAGAAAGGTTCTCGAGTGGCGACCACGAGACGCACCGTAGGTCGGCCCCCCCCCCACTAGGTAGACCGAACATCTGGTGAAGGCCACGGGGACCCTATGGTAACAGGAGGCGAGCAGCCACTCAAAGTGGCGTTCCCTGGGGAAGGCCTACGTTTAGCAGTGGACGTCTTCACGCTTTTGATTATGATGATGATGATGATGAAATACTTGACGACAGATTTTGTAACTATAGTGGAAGCTATTAGTTAGTCTTAAAAATGATCTACGCTCCATGCAAAGACTACAATAGTAATTAAAGTCATCATAAAAAAGAAAGTATTTCTATTTTAACTTTTAAAAGCTATCTTCATGAAGATCAAAATTGCAGTTTTTATTAAAGAAATATACATAAACAAAGAAGTTTACAGATGAGATTAAACGTAGAAACAATAAGACCCGTTTGCAATGAACCAGCTTGCATAATGTTTTAGCTGAGGTTAACATGGAAATGCACCTGAATTGTGTAAAAAACTAACAGTTGCTTGACTTTAAGGTTTAAGAAGGCCGTCCTGGTATTCGAAAATGTTATTGCCGTCGCTCTGTTCTCCACACGTATGATAGAGACAATAGAGCCCATGAGTGAATTTACCTAAATTTTAGCGTTTCGGGCGAAAATGGTTTTCACCCTCTAAACCTTAATAAAATCTTTTGATTTTGATGTCAATCGGTTGGATAGATTATGATCTATGCTTGTACGTCTTGATTTTTTTGAAAATTTGACTCGTGCTCTAGTTACAACTAATTCTATTCGTCATATTTTTCATGCCAAAAATTCGTAACTTTAGGTGGCTATAAATACGAAGATATTGTTAAACTTAAGAAAAGAAGACATAGAAGCAGTTTTTTACTGTGTAGACAACACAAAAAAATCATCTAAATTGGATAACATTTAGAGGTGGAAAAGCGTTGACACTTTCCGCTTCATATGGAAAAGAGAGGGGGGGGGGGGGGGGTATATATACGCTTCTCTTAAGCTTTGGCACCACCGGCGCTGCAAAGTGGCAGCGGCAGTGACGTAAAACTAATCGTTACCCATCGCTGTCAGCGGCAATCGCGGCGTGGCCGTCTACCAACGATGCTACCACGGGCAGCGATGGGTGCAGAATGGCTTCTTGACGCGCCGCTGTGGCCGTAGCTTTAAGTAAGCTTTATTTTACCTTTTTTAAAACACTGAATCGATTTGAATAAAATTTTGCAATATATCGAAACTAACCTTGAATATGTTTTACCTGGGAAAATTATGTTTCCATGGAAAAATATTAAACTGAGGCGCCTCCCTTAGTATCCCTACTAATCCATATTAGGATAGTGTAGCCTGTGTACAAATGAAGAGTTCACGGCAATATGACTAAATTGAGAGTGAAACTGGAGGCGTCTCCATCTTTTATAGCTTTAACTTAAGTAGTCCAGTTTCAGACCTCTTTAGTCAACTAATAGGCTTTACTTTCGTATTTTGTACGAATGAAATAGAAATTGAATTACTTGGGTTGTATCTGACTTGCTTGGCTATTATTAGACGAAGGCAATTTAAAGCAATACGTATTACATAATTAGTAGATAAATAAAAATGATTTGAGCTCTATTTCCATATTTTTCATTTTTGAAAATGACTGAAAATAAAGAAAACAACTGGTATTATTGTTCTGTTTTCACAATTAAAAAAGAAACATAATTGTGACACAAAAATATGTGTTCTGTTTAAGCCATCTGTAATGTAAGTAAAGATAACACAATGGTCATCATCACTTTCATCATCATCATTGTCATCATCATCATTACCATCATCATCATCATCAGCCTGAAGACGTCCACTGCTGAAGATAGGCGTCCCCAATAGAGCGCCACCTTGAGCGGCTGCTTGCCTCCTGCATCCATCGTACAATGGTGGTTTAAGCATATCAATAATCGTTAATCGTTTTGTAGGGATAACATGTCCAGCGATTTAGCTTAGGCTGTAAGCTGCAATGTAAATGTAAATAATAAATAAATATCCAGTCAGGAAATTTTTAACGTCAAAAATACAGCTAGATCCGTACATTTTATACATTTCTCGAACAAACTCCTAAGAAACTTTTACCTGACCTAATATGACTACGCCAACGTGGGCTTTTAATTTCGATTGTTCGTGTAAAAACCCCACCTTTTCATATAATTGAGGAGCAAAGTTACCATCATATTATATTAGCCTACGTTACAGCCAACAATGGCGGCCCTTTTGTGGTCTCTTTACTTAGGACTGTGTACTGTGCACCACTATTGTTATAACGTAGATTAGTGAATCCGTTTTAATATTCTTTTGTGAGGTGGACGGGAGGTTTTACGTGAAATTGGACAAGACAAGGTCGGGGAGAGGCTTTTGGAGAGCGAGTAAATAGAGAATCGAGAGCTGTTGTCAGATTGGAATTAGTTATTTGTTATACAAGGCTGCAAAGTTGGTTTTTGGCGCGAGTACTTGAATTGAATCCTGAGCGTAGCGATGGTTTCAAAGGTACTAGACGCAGAAAAACTTTGCTGCCGAGTGCAACACACAACTTTTCACCTCACTACAGCGAGGAAAACGCAAGAAAAACAGCTAAAAGGCTAAGAAAAGATTAGTTTTTAGCTTATTAATTTAGCTATGGGTGGCGGTAACGATTAATATGAGGTAAACGAGCTCGTCACGTGATTCATGGAAAATTAAAGAAAAAGTGTTTTTAATCCGTTTTCCACGCAGTCGCCGTGCTGGATAGCGTATTGGTTATATACTCTTTGGTGCTGGACAGTGCGATTATTCTATAAATGAGGTTGGTGAACGAGAAAATGATGGTATCTTTTAGGAGGTCGTCTGTGGTGTTAATGAGTTTTCAGTGGACTGGCAATATCAAGAAGGTTAAATTCGGGCAGATCTGTGATTAAATCCTCAATTCTTGACGAGAAAACTATTCTACTATATACTATATACGAATAGAAACGTTCGAATTTTAAAAACACTTTCCACGCTAGCGATTAAAATGCGTTTTCGCGCCCAGATTTTGAATGACAAAGAGAATCTTTCCGAGCTGGTGAGGTGAAAAATAATTTACACGAATAATATCCAAAAATAAAAATGTCTTAGAGCTTAAAAATGTCCAAATATAAAAACGCCCTATCAGAAAAATGTCCAAGCATAGAAACATCCAACTAGAAAAATTATCTAGTGTAAATACATTTGGGTAAATGCCTGAAAAAACATATATTTATTTATGCCGCATTTATTAAAGGCTGGATAGCATAGGCCTTTTTTTATTGTTTGATAGGCTTGTGCTTGACCACTATCTCACCTGATGTTAAGTGTCGATGCGGCCTAGGATGTAACGCGCTTGCCTGGAAGATACCTGTTCACTCTCGATTTGAAGACTCCAAGATTGTAGTCCTCGGGAAATACAGACGCCGGCATAGTGTTCCACTGTTCTTTCTGTCTATATAGGTGGATCGATCTGGTAAACATTTCGGGGATTTGGCAGTAATACACGTGTTTATAAGCCTATGTACAGCAGCAAACTAAAGCAGGTTGATGATGATGATACGTGTTTCAAACACGACTTAATTGTACTGAAACATCTCAGGTTTTACAATTTAAAGCTGTAGTAAGATTGGTTGTATCTACTGATTACCTTAGACCCTATTTATGGCTTTATATCTCCAGCATAGCCTCTTATAAAATCGCAGGGAGCCGTTAGATGCAAGAGCCAAGCAATATATACCTTCCCCACTTTGAGCTTTTGGCTTTTGGCTTCCCGTGGTTTTGACCTCGTCGGTGACGATATTTGTGTTTCAAACTAATAATTTGAAATATCCAAGTATAGTAAGGAAACATCTTATCTTGATCTTACACTAGACATCTGCACATATGATGTTCATCATGTCTTTATATAATTATAATTTTATTTTAAGAATTAAATCTTGACTTCAGAGTCGCTCTGTAATACGGGCGTTAAGGTGGAACGTTTCACTAGCGCGGCAAATTCAAATTTTCTGGCGTTCTTTTGCCAATAATAGCTTAAATTCTCAATGTGATTACATGAAAACTAATTTTACGCAAATAAATAGAATGTATCAATAAATTACAATTAAAAGTATCACCTAATTATCATTGGTTTAGCGACAAATGGCAATAGACTGAAAAACTAAGAAGAAAATTGTTTATTGCTATTTGTCGCTAAACCAATGATATCTAAGAGATACTTTTAATCGTAATTTGTTGATACATTCTATTTATTTCCAAAATTATTTCAAAATTAGTTTTCATGTAATCACGTTGAGTAATTAAGCTATTATTGGCAAAAGAACGCAAGAAAATTTGAATTTGCCGCGCTAGTGAAACGTTCCACCTTAAAGCTTAAACTTTGATCAGACAGGTATTAAAACCTTATCACTAACATGCTTTTTTACTAGGGGGTAGGACTTTTCTGCAAAGTTCGTCTAGGTAGGTACCATCGCTTTGCCAGTTATACTGCAGCCAATGCCAAGCATAAGTGTGCAAGCAATACTGTGTTCCGGTTTGAAGGGCATTGTAGCTAGTGAAATTACTGGACAAATGAGACTATACGATCTGATTTCACAGTCTAGCTAGTAATCTGATTACTATACTGTGTGAAGTCTCAGGATGACGTGCGTAGTGCTAGGCAACCGTGTCGCTTAACATCAGGAAGACTAGCTCGTCATGTTATTCATTCTCATTAAAAAAATCCCTATTTGAGAAAATAGTAGAATTCGTAAAGTAAGTGATGCTAAAAAAAGTAAAAGTATCACAGTGTCGCGTCCTCAGTCCTGGCGAAGTGTTTCACTAAAGTACACTTTGCTATTCTAAGTGTCTCAAACTTGGAGCCAGCGCAGTAAGGGGACTCTACAGGAAATGACGTTTCTGTGTCACTCTTGTCCAAGTCGACTTGACTTGAGTTTCTCAACTTGCTTCACAAGTCGTAGTTTTAGAAGTAACATCGTTGCAAGTCTTCGGTGCCCTGTTTTGCTAAGAATAGAAAGATATAATGATTTATAGATATGCTACGCTTAAGTGGAAATATTGCTTTGCCTACTCTCTCTTTAAACGTAAAACACTGTCTGTTTGTTTGTTTGTTTTTATGACAGTTTAAGAGCGAAGCAAATACGACTTTAATAATTGAATTGGCTTATTATTTAGGCTGCTTGTCCACCGCCCGCCGATACCGACCCAACAACGGTAACGAGATGGGAGAGAGATATACATTGCTAGTAATGTATGTCTGGCTACTTCGGCGATACGTACATTACTAGCAATGTACTTCGATGACGACATCTCGTTCTCGGGTGACGGCTCGGTGACGGTGCGGTGGACAAGTGGCCTTAGGTGATATACAGGTAGACTCTGTGCATCAATGAAAGTCTATTGATACATAAAAATAAGTTTATCACGACTTGGTTGCCCTAACTCTCGCTTTATGGCTTAACGTTAATCGTGATACCAAGTATTTACATGGATGATTTCGTGTGTCGATGAGGGGGTAGACATCTTTGGTTGTGAGTATCTTTGAAAACCATCAATATTTTGTTGATAAATGATATCTCATTAGACAGCCGTTGAAAAAGACATGTTTTTAAAACAATTTACAGAAAAAAACCTCAGTCAACTTTTCAAAGGAGTTAAATCAACTTTTTTGCCAGGCTCATCCATCATTTTCAAGAAAAAAATTGTTTCACTTAAGCACTGTTTTTACAAACTATGGTTGATTATTATTAAAATTAAGTGTCAGTAGAGTCATTAAGGTTTCTTTTATGTAATTAAAATCAGAATCTTATTAATTAAAAGCTGTGCTTTCAGCAATCAGTGATTAAAAGTCGAAAACGGGAAATTTCCACCTCTCGCCACCGTGAAAAAGCTCATCCACACATTATTGAGTCATGGAAGTCACATACGACTCAGTTTATGCGCACTTTCTTACCTTACATCTGTAAGATGTGGAATGAGCTTCCACCAGCGGTCTTTCCCCGGAGCTACAACATGCAGCAATTTAAAAGGAGGGTTAAAAGAGTATTATCACAGGGTAAGCAACGCATCAGTGGCACGTCTTGTGTTACAGATGTCCATAGGCTACGGTGACCTCTTTCCATCAGGATGGCCGTATGCTTGTTTGCTACCTATAGCATAAAAAAAAAACAAATTTTCACACAATTTTGATTAACTCAAAAATTAAAAAAAATCGCTGAACTTGTGTTACGCTTAAAAGATACCCCAAGGTCTGTTTCAACACACCCTGAAAGGATACGGTCTACGAACCAATCACCCTGTATACTACGTTAATTAAAAATATTAATTAAAGTGTTTCAATGTTAATTAAATTAAAACTCAGTAATATTTTAAATTTATGTGCATTGTAGCTTTAATTTCTGCCTGTATTACCATGTACAGTTATATCAGATTCATCAATTATTTATTCGTGCTACTTTCCATAACCATTTCGTATCATGAGCTAATAATATATTAATGTAATATTTGATAGTGGATAAATGCACAAATCGTGTAGAACTGAAGTTAAAATAAATATATGGATGCCACATCCTCGGCACGATTCTGACTAGGCACGTAAAAAATTTAGCTAAATGTATTAGATTTGACACGACGTGAATAAATGTATACTACCAGATTCAAAAGTTATTTGAAGATAAAATTTTTTTTCATAGGGCAAATTGCCTTTATTACGCTACCTACCGGTAGTGGGCTGGAGCACTTGGACTGTCTATAGGCCATCGCGGCTATTATACAGTCCATAAGTGTTCTTTGTAGTAGGTAGTGTAGCTAGTTTAGTTTAATTTAGCTTAGTTTAGTTTAGTTTTTATTATTGTAGTAGTTAGCTTGAGTAATGAAGATAAATTGTATTCTGTATAATAATGTCTAGAAATACATGTGCGAAACAGCAATAATGCTGCACAATATTTTGATCCATTTCAAAATTAATGAAAAGTATGCATCAACTATAGATTTATATAAAAAAGTGAAGACTAGGCACTAGCTTCTCGATAGTGGTTCTCTGGAATTAGGCACAAAGCACACACATTTCCGTGCAAGAGAAAGAGACAGGCTCAGTTTTTGACTAAACGACAGGACGTACTTTTTTATATCGCTATAGATTTATGTTAGACCACAAATTATTTCCCCTTTTTTATATAACATCTATGGTAGGATGGTGAGTTGCCGATGTTTCAGAACTCTATATGAAAACAATATTTTGAAGAACTGGTCTATCTATGTTATAACCCTGATAAAAGAGCGATGGTAGTCGGTTTACAACTTTTGGTAGAAATGTGATTAATTCTATTTCAATGATAAACTTACCAGAAATCCAAGTCCCATTCCATCGCACCGGTTGCAGGTCGTCAGAGAGTATATCTTGGATCTTCAGCCTTCTTCCTTTGACCCTGGGTCCCTCATCAGGCGGCGTTAGCAGCACAACTGAGGTGACAATCAGCGCGAGGACGGCTACGATCACCAGCAGCGCGATGAGGATGCCTCGCCAGTTCCGCTGGTTCTGACCTCCCACCACCAGCTTCTGAAACCATGGGGTGGTGGTTAGTAACTAGAAAGTTCCTATATGCACATAACTTCAGATCAGAACTGTGTATACGTAGACTAGCTGCTGTACACGGCTTCGCACACATAAACAGTTTATAACAATAAAAGGTATCCTGTTCTTTCCCAGGATTTAAACTATCTGCGTTCCAAATAACATTAATATCGATTCAGTCATTTAGTCGTTAAAAGGTAATACACAGGCAGACAGATGCGGGTACTTTTGAATTTATTATTAGTAATGGATGGATGATGCGTGCAAAAGAACCAATCAATTCGCTGTTTTTTTTTTAGTAATGATACGAAATGTACCTCTAAGGGTCAATCCAGACAGAGTAGTAAAATGCTCGAGCACTTTTTAAGTGCTATTGGAATATCAACCTTATTTCATATAAACAGAGCTGAAAATAGTATGAAACATTAAAATCTTACCTATTTTAATGTTGCATACTATTTTCAGCTTTGTCAAAAGTAATAAAGAGGCACTTTTAGTTTCCGCTGTCTGCTTGAATTAGCTTCAACGCAAACAATTTACTGTACGAAAGAAAAATAGCAAGAAGCAATACGCGTCTTGAATGAAAAGAAGAGCTCACTAAATTGTGTGTGTTTCACACTATTTAAGCTAACCACATTAATTTGAGGAGCGACTTATCTTTCCTCTTTTATTTACATTTGTTTTAAAAGAATCACTCGAAAAAATAACTTATTAATAATAGTCGCGTACAAATATAGTACCGACGATGATGATTAATTATAAAGAGGAATTCAACTCTCCTAATAACTTTTGATCATTGAAATTTTTAAGATTCATTATAACGACCGCTTCCGTGGTGTGGTGGTTGAGCAGGGCGGCTCATAATCCGGAAGCAGCGGGTTCAATTCCCGCGACAGGACAAGTATTGGTGCACAGAAAAAAAGCGCAAATACTTGTTCTGTGCCTGGGTGTTGTGGGAATATGGTCCTCGTAGTTCCTAGGTCCTTAGATACAGGGAATCCTAGTTAGGGTCCAGGATCTATGTATGTGATCGTTGGGCTTTATTTATTTATTTATCAATTCATTTTAATTATTATTACTTTTTACGTGTACATTGGAAATGAATGCCGTCAAATAAATGTACAGAAAAGGTTTAGGTTTTCAGAGAGATTATCAGTGATATATTAACATTGTGACGTAATGACGTGGTATCGACGATAAATGTTGAAAGTGAATTTATGACCGCGCGGAGATAAAAGTTTAGCTTTGACGGGGTTTCGAAACAGAGGGTAAGCTCTTATTTTGTTTAATAACATTTAATAGAATGTTCTAAATGTACCCTACTCGTCGTCATTGCTTTAAGCAATTAAATTGAAGTCAATGGCGCTGCAATGCAATTAGTATCTTATTAGAAAACATAATGTATTACCACGTATTACTCAATCATTATCATCATCAGCCCGAAGACGTCCACTGCTGAACATAGACCTCCCCCAGAGAGCGCCACCTTTAGCGAATTCTCACCCCCTGCATCCATCGGCTCCAACTGGGACCACACGGCAACACTGTCTACATTTAAAAGAATCAATAAAATACAAAAAACAACACAAAACATCTGTGAACTTAATCTGTAGGTAAAAACTACTTTAGATATCTATAGATACCTAATATTATAGATACCTACATTCGAAAATAGGTACCTAACTCTGATTGTTACGTTTTCAATACTAAACAGCTGAACAGGTTTTGATAAGATAAGATAATTTTTTATCCAAAAAAGAACATTGAACCATATAAATATCAACATTTTTTCATAGCTCATAACATGTATTATTAACATAATATAATGAATTAAAACATAATACCTATTGCTAACTACGGGCCCCAAACTATGCCAGGCCTGTACCTTGGGAGCTCACCCGTAGTGATATAGATTGGTTTTAATGGTAATTGGTTAATTTGGTAAGTATGCAGAAAGTTTAAGCCTAAGGAAAGGATAAAATAAATAAATATGTGTGGACATTTCTCACAGCGCCATCTAGCTCCAAGCTAAGCGTAGCTTGGACTATGGGAAACAGAGAACTGATAGAATACAATATAACACCCAGACAGACATAGGATAGGTAATATTGTTTATTACGATAATCTATATAATAGCTCACGGGTCGACACCGTGGACATAAAAC
Source organism: Ennomos quercinarius (assembly GCA_910589525.2). Lineage (NCBI taxonomy): Eukaryota > Metazoa > Arthropoda > Insecta > Lepidoptera > Geometridae > Ennomos > Ennomos quercinarius. Next base: position 9,115,470 of record OU342510.1, read on the forward strand.
TTATCAAAGGCAGTCAAACATTACTGAAACGAGCGGCTGGAAGTCTTCAAACGGTTTAATTTATTTTCCCAGAAATAACTGGCCATACATAAATCACAAAAAGAACATAAAGCTGGCAAAAACCAGCATGTACATTCCGCCGACCTATAAAATCGCACATCGAAACGCTTTAAAACCACCTTTCGCTCTCGAATCGGAGCTTAACTCTTCGAGCTATTAATTTCCATTTTAAATTCGCTCTTTGAATATGGAAGTGGGTCATTAATTAGGAAAAATTATATCCGCGTCTCTAAACGGCAAATGTGAAACGAGAAGCCGTTTCAGAACTATATTAGCAGTATGGGCGCTTTACATTAATTGCATAATTTTAACACGCACACTGCATCTTATTATTAGCAAGTTTTGGTTAATAAAATAAATCAAAAGAACAAACAAGTGTCTAAGTATTGTATCAGTTATCTGGTTCCCATGTACAAGCTAATATGCTTAGTTTGGGGCTCGAGGCGCTGTGTGAAATGTCCACACTCATAACTATTTATATTTAGTTATGTATTCCCACTTCAATGTTATAATTGTTTTTTAGGGTTCCGTACTCAAAAGTTAAAACGGCTCCGCTATTACTAAGGCTCCGCTGTCTGTCTGTCTGTCTGTCTGTCTGTCTGTCCATCTGTCACCAGGCTGTATCTCATGAACCGTGATAGTTAGACAGTTGAAATTTTCATAGATGATGTATTTCTGTTGCCGCTATAACACTAAAATATACTATAAAACCGAATAAAATAAGTATTTAAGGGGGCATACAACAAACTTGATTTTTTTGCTCGTTTACCAGATGAGTCATAGACGGTGCTGCTTTAAACAGTACTGCTACTCAACTAGATGGCAGTGATAGAAAATGGTACGGAGCCCTTCGTACGTGAGTCTGACTCGCACTTGGCCGGTTATTTTAATTCGCGTTAACTTGTGAATCAGAAACCACAGACATAGAAAGCGAACTTTTAAAGTGCCTAGCGGTCAAGGCCCTAAGCCAGGCGCGGATACAGAGGGGGGGGGGGGGGGGCGCAAGGGGCACCCCCCCCCCCCCCCTTGTAAGCTCAATCTATCTTAAGGTTTTTACTATCTTTGGTTTAAAACACCGCCATCTAAAATGTGAAGCTGTTTTAAACAGCTCTATTCCAGTAGCTTATAACCCGATTTTAGGAATAAACCTTCATTACTGCCAGTATTATTGTTCTGTGCCGTTTTGGCGTGAAAATGCGCACAAAATGGCCGCCATTAAGCCGTGTTGCCAGCGATAACGATACGGCGCGCCACTTATTACTGTTTTATACGTTCCAGGCATGGACAATTTGGTTTATTTTGTTACTTTACTGATATTGTTCTATCATGGCTAATAGGATATGGATATAGGTGTGAGTTTTTAATCGCTTATTGTCAAAGTTTAAGTAAGTATACTTAAGTATTACGTAAGTAAAGTTTGTATTACTATAGCGTTAGGCACTGTATCTACATAATTCAAATGCTTGATCATGACGTTAAAAATGTACTTATATGTTTAAACAAAAAAGATTTGCACTATTTCTACAAGTTCAGTTTGAATTGGTATGTTATCCCGAAAGGGGACTGGGACCATTGATAGCCACCAATTGTGAGAGTCTTACTTGAAACTGCGTGTTTTCAAACCTACTAAAAAATAAATCCACTCACAAAATTGCACGTGCGATCGCTACGAGAGATAACAAGATACCATAAATTCATTTCTAAACACAGGTCGTTAAACTCATTTAAGTGCATTCGGTCAAGGACGAAGTTCAACCACCCAACTGCGCTAGGGCTATGTTCGAACGTAAACTTTACATGGCATTCCTTCAATGAAAAACTATTAATTTAGAAAAGTCGTAGAAAAAATATTGTCTACCTTAGGGAGTAGATTTACCCCCATTCGGGATAATATTATACCAATTCAAACACAGATAGTATACCTACTAATAATTTATTTTAGAATTGTCACACGTCAAACATTGGCATTTAAAATCATACCTAATTTAAATAAATACTTCGGCAAATTATTAGTTTTAAATACATATGGTATTTAACCAATTTTAACATTTTTTAACTTACTTATAATATAGCCGTCTTTTATATTGCCATCTATTTGACAAGAACAGCATCAGTTTTAGGAGTTTTAGATCTGTCAACTAAAGCCTTTAAAATTGGGATAAAAAAGGGTATGTAAGTAAAAAAACTTAGGTCAGTGGATATAACTTATCTGAAGATAGGTTTGAGGGCTAATAAATCCCACTTTACACAAAAGGTTAAAGAGCGTATGAAACGAATGGCCTATTAAACTCTATGAACACAATGACAGTCTAAACGGTTCCATTTCAGGTCTTAGGTACGCTCTGACAGAAACCCATTTCAGGCGATGAATCTGTGGAACCACCGGATTATAATACTAAATACAGTAAGGACATTTTTTAAGAAAATGTTGGCAACACAGGCACAAACAAGGTTTAATATTGTGTAAGATATTTTCAAAGCAAGCAAGGTAATTTATAATTATTGATATTTTTAATATTATTACTTATTATACTAAGCAGATAGGTAGCTTACATAGCTTATATTAATGATTACTTTACTTAAATAAAATAATTTGGTCTATGCTACACAGTTGAAATAAAATATCTGAGCCCATCGGCACTAATGTATGACAGCTCTTAAATTCACACTTATGTCTCTAGGACATACCCAAATTAGTGTTGCCGAACTATCGATTACTTTCACTATCGCTATTTTTCATCTGAAAAATCCATACTATCGATAGTATTGTTACTCGAAAAGAATTAAATATCAATAGTATCGATACCATCGATAGTTTTTTATTTACGAGCAATAATAGTATCGATAGTGTTTCGATTGTTTGGATATCGATAGAGTATCGATTAATCATTGGTAGTCGATTATCAATCGGAAACACTAACCCATATGCGTTGCAATAAGATAATTATGTCATAGAGACACAAGCGCAACTTAGGAGCTGTCAATCTATTAGTGCAGTGCAGACGGGCATAAGTCCTTACTGTGGTTACCGTAACCTCTAGATCACAATAGCTACCCGATGGCCATTACAAATTCCTACGATAAGCCGATCCAGACGCTGAAAATATTCCGGTCATCAGTTAAGCTTAAGAGATTTGAAGGTGCCCTGTGAAAAATCTAGACCTAGATTTAGCGGTAGGCAACTTGGGAAAAATATAGGTCTACAGCGGAATACTGTGATTTTTTGACGAAACTGTGGTAAGGAATAGGATGGGCTTGAATTCCGTCAGATTTATTGAGATTTATCGTTCTACAATTTTTATTTAGTTACGTACTTACTTACAATATTCTAGATTCAGAGATGTTTTTATGGTCATATTTCAATGAAAAAAATGTTAATGTTTTTGTTAAATACACCGAAAATAAATAAAACCTTGTTTACCTTGTACGTTTCATCCCAAAAAAGCAAATATTTATTTAACTATTCAAGCACAACACGCTTGTTGCGCGACTACATAAAAAAAAACAAGTTTTCAATCATATCTTTTCGCTGGTAACCAGGAGACTATAAAGATATTATAGTTCTTAAAATTTGAGTTTTCTTTTTTGTTTTTTTTTCTGTTTTTTAGTTTTTGTTTTCTTTTAGTTTCGTTTTTTTGTTTGTTTTTTCTTTATACCTGAAGTGTGGTTAACACTTAAAAATCCATCCAACCAGGAGACTGTTCATTTTATCATCGAATTTTTCTTGTTCACGAGCCAGCCAGTGTTGCCAGTAGCCACGAAAAACAATTCACCTAACTTAATTTAAAAAAATACGAAGATATTAATACGTTCTCAATAGTTCCAAAATAACCTTCTACGAAAATGTGTATTACGCAACATGTGCACAAAGACGGTATTTCTTTTATTATCAAAACTAACAAACCAAGGAAACAATTTCAACGAGCTGTCTTTTCAGCAAACACAAAGGAGAATTGAAGGAAATTGCTTCATCATTTGCTGCCTTTTTATGAAAGAGAAACACAACGTGCGAAAAGGCAACGAGTAAAAGCTCAATGGATAGGGTTGCCAGACATAAGAATGTCCTAAAACGTAGTACCTGCGTATAAAAGTACGGTCTAAGAATTTATTTTCTCAAAAGAATTACAAAACATTCACTTACAGAGAACGAACAGTTTTAAAGTTATAAAATTAATGTGCCGTTGGGCGTAGCGTTTAAAAAAGTAGCACGTCACTATTACGTTATGATATACGTTTAAGGCTGCTGTATACGCAGATCCACCATCTCGCTCGCGCATTGCGACATTTTTGAAGATATTAAATAACTGAATTTACTTACACAAAATCTGGTTAAGCTATATTATCATGAACAACTCAACTCATTACAACTGTTCTACAGAAATATCATACTAATCCATACAAGAGTTCATAAATACAACGGTAACAAAGATTTTTTTCATTCGTAACCGCGCTTTTATGTATGAAAACTTATTTGGATTAATATTATATTTTTGTTGAACATTTGTAATCATGTTTTGTGTTTGTGTGTGTGTTTGTTTGTGTTGTGTTGTGTTTGTTTGTTTTGTTGTTGTTTTTTTGTGTGTGTTGTTTGCATGTTTGTGTTCATGATCATAATTATAGTTTAAACAGATTTTGCGTAAGTAAATTCAGTTATTTAATATCTTCAAAAATGTCGTAATGCGCGAGCGAGATTGCGGATCTGCGTATACAGCAGCCTTGAAAAAGGGTGACTTCGACCACCTTATTTTCATAATGAGAAGTGCTTGGATAACATATTATTATTTCCCCTCAGTAACTTTAATTAAAAACTAAAGTACTAGATACACGGGTAACAGGAGCTGTAGAAATCACATGTTATTATTTCTTCTCTCGAGCTCCTGATACCCGTGCTTGAACGATCATGATGAAATGTCTATGGGACTAATTTGAAAGTATATAGTTTCAAATAAAAAAATAGAACGGAGTTCTGAAGTAATACACATAATGTACAACCAAATGCAGCGGAACTAAAGTGACTGATATAGCTTTTAGAATTAGCAAGTTGAAATGGCAATGGGCAGGCCACATCGCTCGTAGAACTGACAACCGATGGGGAAGAAAGGTTCTCGAGTGGCGACCACGAACCGGAAGACGCAGCGTAGGCCGGGCCCCCACTAGGTAGACCGACGGTCTGGTGAAAGCCGCGGGAAACCTATAGATGCAGGAGGCGAACAGCTGCGCAAAGTGGCGCTGTGTGGGAGAGACTACAGGAACTTCGCTTTTTTGAAGTCGGTCGCAAAAGGTAGCCTTGTGGCCTAGTTGAACAAAAGAGCCACACACAAAGAAAGAAAGTCATTTGAAGAAAAGCCTCTTTTTTATATTATCACTTTGTGCTTTAATGTTTTAACCCTTTCAAACATTGAACATTTCTGAACATTTTCCAAGCCAAAATTTCCGACCAAAACTAATCTTCTAAAAAACTCACTTCGAAAACCAAAATTCTTCACGTATCATCGAGATGCAAAAACTTCCTAAAGCCCTTCTTGCCAACTCTGGATGTAAATCAAATGTGAAGTGCTCACGGAAGAAAGGGTTCCGTGGTAAGTCTTGTTTAATGGTGTTTTGTAATATATTCCAATGGCTGTAAAAATAAATCAAAAGTCACTGTATGACTGGAGTACGCTATTTTATTGTTCACATATTATTTATCCGCCTAATATATGAACAAGTTAAATGAGTGAATGGTAGCCGAGCGGTAGCATGTGCGCTTCGCAATCTTACGGCACCGGGTTCGATCCTCGGCCCTGCACCAATGACTTATCTAGTAAGTTATGTGCAGTTTTCGATGACATCGCTCCGTGCCTCCGAGAGAACGTTAAGTCGTCAGTGCCGGTTGTCATAAGAACATCTATGGCAATCGTTACGGGTAGTCAGAAGCCTGACAGAATCTGACACCTGGTCTAACCATTCCTGTTACTGGTTCTCTATACTGTAACATCTACTATACATGTATTTTAGCGAATAAACGTTTTGATTTGATTTGATTTGATTTGATTTGATTGGTTGCAAAGTCAGATGGCAGTCGCGTGTATAATTCTGGTAGCTCGCCGCTACAGGTTAGATTGGGAGCCGACCTCAATAACAAATGGGAAAAGGCAAAGAGGATGTGCTATTATTCATCCGCCTTCTCTTATCTCATTTAAATGGGGTCGGTGCAGTATGTTTTCTCTTCTACTCATATCTGTCAGACGTCATCTCAACATTCACGCCCTTAGTACATATCATTTTTCACACAGTCCAAATACACTTTTTTCGGGCTTCCTCTACTGTTTTTGAAATCAAAATTCATATTCAATGCTCTCTATCATCTCCCAATATATATATTAGACTGTATGAATATAAGCATATTTAAATTTAAGTTGAAGGTGTTTCTATTAGGTGAGGCTTATTATGATGTGAATGAGTATTTGGGTGACAAATTTTAATGTAAATTCATAATTAAAAATGACATAAGTACTTAAGATCGATTTTATGTAGAATTTTATAAAATTATTGTTATGCTATGTATCTATTACAGTACCTAGCTATTATTTTTTGCACGCTTAGACAACAAGCGAAATGTGTATGTACTTTTAAATTTATGTTAAGAACCTATTGTTGACTCACATTTCAGGCAAATAAAATAATCTAATCTAATCTAATCTAATCTAATCTATTATTCGTATATATATTATTATACAAATTAATGGCATCCAATCAAGGGTTAAAGGTCCGAAAAGATGGCATCAGGTCGTCTATCCACATTTTTGTCATTAGTGACTTCAGTAGGTATGAAGTAGGAACTTTTGTGTGGGTAACAGCCTGTTACACGAAGTTCTAAGATGGTCATTTAAAAAAACTGTTACCAAGATTAAATTTGCTTTTAATGTCCGTCTGCACGAAGGGTCTCGTTCCGGAGTTAGCGAACTATAGAGACCTACCTAAGACCCCACACCACGCATCAGTAGCATATCTGATATTGCAGAAGTTCATAGGCGGCAATAAGATCTTACGAGTACGCTAGATGGTACCGAAATTCGAAATTGCGAATAACATATCGTCGAATGTTTAAAAAGCATCGAAAAACGTAATAACAACATATCATCACTACGAATAATCGTACAGCGAATGTTTGTGATTACGAATCATTCAAGCACGAATGGACGCCACGCCAAAAATTATCGCACACGAACATGTAAGACTTGAGTTAGAAAACAAGTACAGGTGGTGACCGGTTTTTTTTTTGTGGAAATTTCACACAGTGCCATCTAGCCCCAAACTACTAGATAATATGATACCTAGTACACCAAACTAAGCAAAGCTTGTACCATGGGTACCAGATAACTGATAGAACACTCATAGATACTTTTTGTCTTAGAAGATACTTCTTCTTTTAGAATAGGTACAATATAACGCCTAGACACAGAACAAACACCTATGTTTATCACCAAATGGTTGTCCTGGGTGAGAATCGAATCCACAACCTATGGCTCAGAAGGCAGACCAGTCACTGAGCTACCACGTCAGCTGCCCTAGCAAAGACGGTAGACAAAATTGTCTTTCACCTGTTTTACTCCACTTGACAAGGAAGCAAGTATGAAGTGACATAAAACGGGGAAAGACAATTTGTCTACTACCCGTACTAGGCAGGCTCGTACTTTCCTTATAACAGTAAGCAAAAAATACATCTCACCATGTGTATAGAATAGCTAACGGCAAAATTGGCAGAACAATATGAAATTACTATTCTGAAAGCTTATGAAACATGGAAGCACCTTTTTATCTCCCCTTTCGCGCCTGCAATAAACTTCCCTAATCTTCTCAATAAAATTTTAAGTACGCATTAACGGTCCTCAATTTTCCATCAGCCGTTTTAACGCCCCCATTAAGGTACCCTAACATGATGGGCTCAAATCCAGCATTGTCACGTTTGCGTAATAACAGCGCCAGTGTGAAATGATCAATTGCTTCAAGGGACAGCCCTGAGCCGGGTATAATTTTGAGTTATAGTATCCGTGTATTTTTTATTCGTTTACTAAGCGACTAGCTGGGCCCGTGGTTTTACTCGCGCGGGTACAATTTTCCGTGATAACCGTAGACCATTGTTTTGGATACTAAGTTCTCTAGCGGTTTTTCCCCAGAGCTAAAAGATGCATCAGCATTTTATAAGGAGGGAGGGGATCACGGGCAAGCAACGCGTTAGTATCAATAGTGTTACATTCGACTATTAAAATTGCGATTGAATTGCTTTACAATTGTCGATTTTTGGCAGAATTGCTAGGGTAAAAACAGATTACAGAAAAAAACAATTGACTATAAAATCTGTCAAGAAAAAAAATGTTTGTATTAGTTAATTCAATCGAAATTGCAATAGTTGCACTTGGGTTTGTTCGGACAACTTTCGTTCGGACAAATTATTATACGGAGAGGTTACCGATTTTTTAATACCATTAATTAGTTATTGGTGCTGGTAAAGATAAAAGTGTAATAGTGCTAGCAACTTCCATTTTAGCTTATAATTTGTAAAGTAATGCGGTAGTAGTAGATATTTCGTACCAGGCTTACAGATATAGCAAGAGGGTAGATTTAGCATCGTCGTGAAAAATCTAAATAGATATAGTCTGCCCGTTTTGAAAATGTTGCCGTCCCTTTTACATAAATGAAAAATGATAAACACCACAATAGGTCTAACCCAAGTAAATTTAATTTTAGGATCTTGACAACAGAATCGATAGCAGTTCCTGATTCCTACGAAAAGGATTTACTTAGGTATAAGTATTATTATGTTTCCTCGCTTGTGACGTCACTCTCAGACGATAGATCAAGCTTACCTACATGACGTCACGGTCGGACAACTCAATGCTCGAAACAGTTCTGAAAATACGCACTGTGACCGATCTATCGAAACTGGTTTTTATCGTCTTTTTTGTAAACAAATGTCGCCACGAGCTTTGTTATACACCACCGCTCATAAAGTCTTGTCAAGTCATCTTGAATTATCAGCAAAGTCTAGTAGATTTATCATTGAGAAATAAGCTATTGTGGCTCATCGCTAGTACCGCTAGCCCGACACTTTACACCGACGCACGTTTTGAATCCCGCTCAGCCACCAATTACTATTAATATGTCCAAAATTAGCTGGCTCTATAGGTGAAGGCGAAAATATCGTGAGGAAGCCAACATGAACAAGATTGACTGGCCTATTAGCTCAGTTGGTAGTAGCCTTCTGAACTGTAGGTTGTGGGTTCGATTCCCACTCAGGACAAACATTTGTGTCATGAACATAGGTGTTTGTTCTGTGTCTGGGTGTTATATTGTATTCTATTATATGTATGTATTTACAAACAAAAAACTATGTAAGTATTATATCAGTTATCTGGTTCCCATGGTACAAGCTATGCTTAGTTTGGGGCTAGATGGCGCTGTGTGAAATGTCCACACATATTTATTATTTATTTATTTATTTATTTTATTTATTTATTATTGCATTCATGTACATCACTGTTATAGGTAATATACAATAACAAGTATTATATAATACACAAGATCTTAAATAACTAGTTGGTAGGTTGACATGAGCCCTGGAAGGGCGTTTGCAAGTTTAAGTGACTTGTGAGTCAGTCCAAAACAATAATTTACACCTGGTCAATATTACTATTTTACTATTTACAATTCTATGATAGTTCTTAACATTTATCATTGTTTTCCCTTCAATCTGCGCATTTGGGATTAATTTTACTAGTCAATTTCAATAAATTAATTATGTTTACCTAATAGTTGGTTTTAATCTATTCTTCTAATATAAATTTTCATTACTAAATAATTAATTAAAATAAATAATAAATATAAGTAATTATGTATGTATAGTAAAAAGTTTGTTTAAATAACTTATTTATAATCAAGAGATTGAGTCATTTGTCTAAACTTTTGTCAGCCTTAAACTCTTCTATGCTATAATAACATTTGTTAAGAAGATAACACTTTAAATTTTTATTGAAAAGGGAGGTACTTTGTTCATTTTTCAAATACTCAGGAATACTGTTATAAATGGATATTAATCTATAGTTTGGGCTTTTCCCGAATATGTGTAGTCTTGTTGTCGGTAATACAAGTCTGTTTTTGTTACGTCTGTTATAATTTTCGTGTATTTCACCATATGATTTAAAAAAGGTCCGATATTTCCTAACAAATAGACATATCTGTAAAATGTACATACATGGTAGACTCAGTATTTTTTTCTCAATAAAGTGTGGTCTGCAACTTTCTCGTTGTTTAATATTTACAAGGATGCGGACACATTTCTTTTGCATGATAAAAAGATCAATAAAGTCCGTACTTTCACCCCAAAGAATTATACCGTAATTTAACCAAGCATATGCATAGGCATAGTAGGCGGACAACGCAGATTCGTAATTAGTGTTGGACTTTATTACACTTAAAGCGTAGGTAAATCTTAATAACTGTCTTTGTATTTTCTATATGTTTCTTCCAATTTAAGTTAGTGTCCAATGTAATACCGAGAAGAGTAAATTCATTCGTTTCTTTTAATTTTAAAGTTTTGCATAATGACATTAAATCTAAAGGTTTACGCTGGTGCGTTCTAAATTGTACCAATTTGGTCTTTTTTAAGTTTATTTCTAAGTTATTATTTTGTAGCCATTTTTGTGTGTCAGCAAAAGGTTTGAAGGAAGTAGAACTATTCACCCATGCCTTGTTTTTTTTCATGTTACACCCAGGTTAACTAAAAGATAATGCTCTCTAGCATTAAGTTCGCCTATGTACCTAAATTTGTTGTTTGTGCAATAAAGCATTTTCTATCTATCTATCTATTCACAAAATTTGAGAACATGTGTCATCCACTAAAGCGATGGTGGCCGAGCGGTAGCATGTATGGCCTTCGCAATCTTACGGCACCGAGTTCTATCCTCGGCCCTGCACCAATGACTTATCTAGTAAGTTAAGTGCAGTTTTCAATGCCATCGCTCTGTGCCTCGGAGCACGTTAAGCCGTCGGTTCCGGTTGTCATAAGAACATCTATGACAATCGTTACTACCCGTCAGACGCCTGATCTTACCATCCCTGTACTGGTTCCTTATGGGTTGTGAGGTCAGATGGCGGTTGCTCGTGTAATTCTGGTAACTTGCCGCTACAGGTTAGATTGGGAACGGACCCCAATAACAAGTAGGAAAAGGCAAAGTGGATGATGATGTGTCATCCACCAACCCACACTTGCCCTTGTGGAGGCATAACCTCTCTCTCCCTGCGAGAAAACGCCCGTGTCCCAGCAGTGCGAGCGTATTGGGATGATGAAGATAAGATAAGATAAGATAAGGCAAAATCCATCGAGCTCAGTGAGTACGCCATAAGGGCGGGCGTACGCACCGTTTCCTAAGCCGGCACTTAGCGTTAATAGCACGTTATCTTAACTAGCCGACACTTTACTCGGGCTTGGGCTAGCAACACTCTAGGCAGTGTTACCATACACATAAGTAATAGATGCCATAATTATTTAATTATGTCATGTACTGTGCTAAATTATAATGTGCTAAAGAGGGATAATCGGCTAGGATAAGGATAAGGCGTCGTAGAGCATCGTATCTTGGAATGTAATGTGGTGGTATCCACCTTTCGTACCAGGCTAGCAGATATAGCAATAGGTCACGTTTAGCATTATACAAAATTAAAAGAAATCTAATTTGCGAGTTCTAAAAATGTTGCCGCACTTTTCATATAAATAAAAATGTCAAGGACCGCAATAGGTTAAGAACTGGATTTTCTCTTTAGCCGACACTTCGTTAATCGGACTTGAGCTATAGCAACACCTTTCTAAGCAGTGTTACCAAAGACAGAGAATAGATGACATAATTATGTACCAGTGGTAAATAATGCGCATCGAGCCAAAAAGCTAAAAATGGAAATAATCGGCTAGCGTCCATTTGTAAAAGTGCTATGAATAGCCTATTTGCAATAAAACACTTTGATTTGATTTGATTTGCTTCGTAGAGCATCGACTTGTCACTCAGTATATAATGTGATGGTTTGTCGCTCTAGTGCTGCTCTAGGTTTAGTAGTTCCATGTCTAGTGCTCCGTCTGACAGAGACGAAGATAAAACTAGCCGATGCTTCAATGTTTTCTTTCACCGTTGTAAGAGCGAGTGCTAATACTGAACTTGAATAGTCATTAGTACCGGGTCATGCAGGATTTGAACCTGAGTGCTTCAGTTTGAAAGTCGTATAGATTACCACTGAGCAACACTTACCTAAATAATTGATTAAATTCTTCACAAAACCCTAAAAATACCACTCTAATACTGGGGCCACACTACCGTGATGTGCCAGTAATAGGGAATGTCCTAAATTTCTACACCTACGTTTTCATTTTAGTTTTTTAATATAATAGAGCAATCTAAGAAACTAACATCATTTTTATCGTTAGATATATTCATTGTAGTTATTTTATAACAAATTTCCCGTGTCTGAAGACGTCATAATTATATGATGGCGTTCAATTATTTTCGGCCATTGCCATTAAAAAAAGTTACTCCATGCGCCATTGTTTATAATATCACATTCACTTCATATCTTTCTTTGTTTACTTTTTTTGTTCGTAGACTTAGGCATTTTAGCTTCCACTATGAGTGGCGTCGTCATAAGGTCAGATGAAGGTTGTTTAAATACAGCCAGAAATACTAATAACCCGTAAATTTTTGATTTTTAAGTTATTTGTAGTGATCAGTAAGCCACGAAACGGTTTTGCAATTACAAAAAATGGAAAAAAATGAACGATTCCCAGTATGGCCATGAATTGTGAAGTTTACATACATGTTTTCTTAATTATGGCCATAATCGTTGGCATATCACGGTAGTCTGGCCGCAGCATAAGCACATTAGGTCAGACAAATGCACCCGATAGGCTAACAAGCTTTTCGCTCTAGAGCCATAAAGCGCGTTATCTTAACAGCCCCCACTTCATCGGGAGCGTCGTTTGCGACACCCTTCAGTTTATACCTCGTTAGCTTTCAAAATCCGGGTTCAGTTAAATTGGGGTAAAGAGGGATTCTTGGAAAACGTTTGTCTTGATTGGATTTATTGGTGTTGAGTTTTGTTATTGTAACGGTTTTAGTGATTGGTGTTTGACGGGGGCGTGTAGAAAGGTTAAAGATTGTAACTGGGTATAATGTTAGAGATAGGTATTATAGAGTAAGTAGACCATTCTGATGTGGCAACACCTATAGTGCCTGTTTTGCGGCCAGTCAGGGATGTTAGAATTTGCGGGGATTTTCGGTGACGCTCAATAAAGCTTTATATAATATTATGACCGTCTATCACGAGGCTGTATGAGATACAGCCTCGTGATAGACGGAACCGTTAGACCGTTGAAATTTTCTCGGATGATGTATTTCTGTTGCCACTATAACAAAAAATACTGAAAAAACAGCATAAAATAAATAATTAAGGGGGCTCCCATACAACAAACATGATTTTTTTAGCTCGTTTTTATAGATATTGGTACGGAACCCTTCATGCGGGAATCCGACTCGCACTTCGCTTATGTTTGACCACATTCCGCCTGATGCTAAGTAATAATGAGTCTATCCCACAAGTCCCATCGTGTTGTCCCGTGATAGGAGAACTGCCACTGTTTTGACCTAGTAGTCTCATGAGAAATATAGTTTCAAATAAATTACATGGTAAATATCCCTAGTACCTACTTTATTAGTTGTCTCTAAAGTATGAAGTACCAAGAGACCAGAAATACTGAGGAGGTAAAGTTGTCCGAGAACACTCAGTCAGAAGAAACCTCTGGAAAACTTCCACTACTAATTACACTTACTACTATTTTTGAGTGCCACTGAATATTTAAAGTTGTTTTTATTGTTTATAGAAGCATTTGACCACTGTTTCACCTGATGGAAAGTGGTGACGTCTACGTTTTATTTTGTTCAGCAACATTTGTTGTTGAATATACATTGTTATTGTTCCCAATCCGAGTCCTCGTTTGTAACGCTAACTGAAGCTATAACAAACATAAATACAAACGTTGTATTGGGTTTCAAAAGATAAATCAGTTTTAATTAAGGTTTAACAAAGGGTTGCTATTGTTATGCCGTCAATTTGTTTGAAAGGGTCCATTTCCCACGCTGCATTGTGCTGTTTAATATATTACTTATAAATTAAATTTAAATTTCCACTACCTACGATAATTTAAAAAAAAATGTGTGGACATTCCACACAGCGCCATTTAGCCCCAAACTAAGCATAGCTTGTACTATGGGAACCAGATAACTGATAGAATACTTAGATAGTTTTTTGTTTGTAAATACATACATAGAATACAATATAACACCCAGACACAGAGCAAACATCGATGTTCATCACACAAATGTTTGTCCTGGATGGGAATCGAACCCACAACCAGAAGTCTCCTACCAATACACCTTCCGACCGTCAGTCAAGTTGAGCAGGAAAACCGATGAGTCCCTTAATCTTTGGTTTTACTGCCTACCTACAATAAGTAAGGTCGGTCCACTGGTCGAAGATGCAGCGTGAGCCAACTCCTCACTATACTATCTGAGTTTGAATTGGTATATTATCCCGAAAGGACGTTCTGTTCTTTTACGTCTTTTCTGAATTAATATTTTTTCATTGAAGAAATGCAATGTAAAATTTACGTTCGAAGATAGCCCTAGCGCAGCTGGATGGTTTAACTTCGTCCTTGACCGATTACACTTAGATGAGTTTAACGAGCCGTGTTTAGAAATGAATTTATAGTATCTTGTTAATTTTTTTTAGTATGGAGGTTTGGAAACACGCAGTTTCAAGTAAGGGTCTCAAGACTTGTGGGCTATCATGGTCCCAGTCCCCCCCTTCCGAGATACCATTGCCATTTCAAACTCACCTTGTATGTGGACCGACGATCTGGTTAAAACTGCGGGGAACTGATAGATGTAGGAGGCAAGCAGCCGGTCAAAGTGGCGCTCTATGGGAGAGGCCTATGTTTAGCAGTGAACGTTTTCAGGCTGATAGAGTGATAATAGTTTAGTCCATATTAGACCTATTTGCAAAATGACCAGTCTTATAAGAACCTGTTGGCAAAATGCCTTATTCGAGAAATACCCTATTTGTACAAAGACTTTTCTTAAAAAGGCTAGTGTTACTCTTATAATGATGACTAAAAATATCTATGTTCTGGTTTAAAGGGCAGTGCCTTTTTAGAAAGTTGTTACAGAACTAAACTGTCAACAATAGGAAATCCAACAGAAAAATTAGCACAGACGAAATTCTCGTGCAAATCTCACGGCCGTTATCGGTGTTGGGTTTTGAACTTAACACAAACATTACCTAGAGATGAAAACATCCTGTAAGTTTCCTAAAACATAGCTGTAAACTCTCTAACACGACTGTGAATTCGTGTTTCACTTCTATTGTGAGCCGTGACAAAGTAATACCTAAGAAATCCTTACCCAAAAATGTTGAAAATCAAAATTAAAAATCTATCAAATTTCTTTTAACCACGAACGAATTCAGAAAGGATTCCTAAAAAACTACAATTCTTTGATAACACGGTATTGAATCAAAGCAATGAATCGAAATTGATTTTAAAATAACAATATCCAGTTATTTCTTCATCAAGGAAGAACGGTCGAAACGTTATTATCAGTAAAATACCAAGGGAAAATTAATTATAACTGTCAAGAGCAAACAAATCTATCAGAAAATCATAACTCTAAATTAAACGATATTGTTTTATTAAGTCATTGGCTGTACAACAGTTTCATAATAGTTATAACGTTGGTTAAAGTACTCAGTTAAGAGTAAAGTGAGAAGTATGGCTAGAAGCTTGCGGTGCATATTAGCCGTGATGGTATATGCATGTTTAGTGCATGGCAAAGTCGACAGCGAGGATATGGAGGATTCAGGTAATATCAGTTTCATGTCAATCATAAATTATCTGTTAACAACGTAGGTTAATATGATTCTTATCTCTAATGCATTAGAATACTTACTAGATGGTAGGATTTTGTACAAAGTTCGTCTAGATAGGTACCTCCGCTTTGCCAGTTATTCTGTTGTCTAATTGTCATACACCTATTTTAATTTAAATAAAACCTTACATTACACACTTTAAGGCTGGGCTTTTTGATTCGTAGTTAAGGTAACCAATAGTAAAAAACTAACAAATTTTGCCTATTGGTTAGAATTTGTTAGAGATTTTAACCATTGGTTACCTTAACTACCAATAAAAAAACCCACCCTAAGTCACTCCAATAACCCACCCCTTTCTGTTCCCGGTGCAAAGGTGCCGGAGCGGGAGTCACCCAACCTTTCACCCATCCTACGCCCTACCTCGGCCGCCAAGCTCTTGGCTTCGACTCCCCAACTGCCCATGGTCTCCACAGCGATGGGCACAAAATAATAGTGGAGCTATATCGCTGCGTATTTCAGCCGCTTTTTGCTTTTCTTCCGTTGCTGCTGCCGGACTGTGGGCAGTACAACCCAGATGGCTAGCAGCGATCGTGCTGACGCAGGTGGCTACCCTCCCATCAAAAATTAAATTATGAAAGTGCAGATAGTGCTAAACGATAAATGAGGCACCGGTTAATACGGAGTACAAACTTTTACACATTAATAATATCTTTTTCAATTTATAAGCAAACGCAACTATTTCAAAAAGTTTAAGGTACTCTAAAAGTGTAAACACTATAGCAATGGTAGTCAAACCAAACTTCTAGTCATAGAAACAGTGTTGAAGTAGTAAAGTTTAGATAACAGCTCGCCGCTCGGTTTTCAACTCTGCCGGACTGTAGTTAGTCAATAAACAAGTTTTAACGGGAGATATTCGCCAAATGGCTCATGACGTTTAAAACTCATGAGTAGTGTTTATCATGAACTAAACGGTTTGTTCCAATCTCTACTGATGGCCTCAGTAGTCAGCTCAAAGTCACGCAATTAATAGGCTATTTGACTACTACTAAAAAATAACGAGTAAATATTATTTTCTTAAAATAGGTTAACAAATAATAGAAAGGGCTATACTTTATTCCACCGGAGCGAGATAGTGAATGCTAGCGCGACCCGATCTCGCCCCATCCCGGAGGCGGATGGATCACGGGGGGGTTTTAGTGGTTCGAGTCTCACATACCTCCTGCCTACACCCCCATGCATGGTGGCAGGGAAGTGCGCGGGCAATTCGCCCCCGCCAGAAAAAAAGGGGTTTCCTTTGTACACTGGTACCAAACCAACCTAAATGTCAACAACCTAGTGTCGCTTGCACTAACACTAACACTGCCCAATGTGCGTCGTAATCTTACCTATTGTGATAGGAAGTACGTTCTATTCTAGATCTGGAATAAGCCTCTTAGCGGCTTAGGTGCACTCATAGATATATAGATAGCCTAGGTTACCTATGCCTAGACAATAATATTATTCTGCTTGGCCGGGTAATAATAAAACTACACAATCATGTACAATCCCCACCCACCATCCCATCCCATCTCATGGGGATTTCTTTTCTCATAGAAGTTCACACGCCATGTTATAGTGGTTGGTGGGTGGCGGATGGGGAAGAAAGGTTCTCGAGTGGCGACCATGAACCGGAAGACGCAGCGTAGGCTGGCCCCCACTAGGTGGGACCGACGATCTGGTGAAAACTGCGGGGAGCCGATGAATGCAATCAGCCGCTCAAAGTGGCGCTCTGTGGCCTATGTTCAGCAGTCTATGTTAAGTCTACTGCTGAACACAGGTCTCCTCCATAAAACGCCACTTTAGACGCTTATCATAGAGGGATTTTCTCATTGGTTGCCGGTGAGGATTTAGAGATTTGAAATCAACATCTACACTTCATAATAAATATATATGTGTGGACACTCCACACAGCGCCATCTAGCCCCAAACTAAGCATAGCATACTGTACTATTGCGCACCAGATCACTAATAGAATACTTAAATACTTTTTGTTTGTAAATACATACATAGAATACAATATAACACCCAGATACAGAACAAACAACTATGTTCATCACAGAAATGTTTTTCCTGGACGGGAATCGAACCCACAACCTATATACAGTAACCTATAGTTCAGAAGGCAGAGCTACTACCAACTTAGCTAACAGGCCAGTCGATCAAACCAAGTTTCTCTACTGTATTTACTGAGCTATGTTAAATGTAATTTGCATAGGCATGTATCGTCTGTTGATTGTGGTGGCCTGCAATCCGATGTGGTCAGCTGCCCCTCTACACACAATTAAACTGTAGTACAATATTGATTGAAGCTATTATTATAGAAGCTACATAATATAACACCTTGAAGAAGTACTAAGCCGTATCTGCGCTATGACCATCTAGACACGTAACGCGACGCGTTACGATATCTTCGTGGAATGGTTTTGGGTTCTAAAATGCTATTCTGTTTTTTTTTAAGAGAATGATTAACGTGACGAGCTAGTCGTTCACCTGATGTTAAGCAACACGGCCGCCCATAACAGTTGCAGTGTCACTCGGAACTATAAAATAATTAAGTTTTGCGTGACACTGCACTGCGCACGTCATCCTGAGACATTACACATATGACTGACTACATGCTGACCCCATTAGTCGGCTTTATAAATATATATTGTTTACTCCGTTTAAGAACTTAGTGTAACAATGTGAATGTTTTGGCTTAGCTGTAAGTTCACAATTGTATTTAACAATTAAATAAATAAATAAATAAATACACGGTCTAGTAATAAAATCGCGAGACTGTGTAATCAGGTCATAAAGTCTCATTTGCCCAGTAATTTCTCTAGCTACAACGCCCTTCAAACCAGAACACAGTAGTGAAACTTTGCAGAAAAGTCCTACCACCTGTATGCCGTTGTCAAATTTGACAAATGCAACTAAGGCTCGTTATACGGACGTCGAAAAATAGAAAACACTGGCCATAAACCACCTAACGCGTGGCTAATTGTTTTTTTCTCTAATCTGTGCGCGTGGCATACAAAAAAAAAAGAATCAATCCATGCCGTGGCGCGTTATAGCCCGCGTTTATGTTTAGAGCACGTTATGACGTCACGCGTTATTGGCAAGGAATCTCATGTGGCATGGCGAATAAGGCCCATGGATTCAATGTTAGACTTTACGAATCAGCATTATATTTCAACGGGGCAATGCTGCCAGCAAGATGGTTATTCTGCCAACCAGTACTGTGGGTTACATTTTATCATCTTCATTTTTTCTGATCTTATCTTTTCTTTTTTTTATTCCCCAACAAGCTATCGGAACAAGGTGCCAAGATTTACAGCAGTGATCAAAAGAAATTTCATTTACTTTGTATGGTACATTCCCCGCTACCAAGCCTTTGGTGGGACAAAGTTGAAACATATACGTGGTAAGATAGTCAACTTAGTTTTTTAAATTGTTTCCCAGAAGATCGAGATTTGGATGAAAGCAGCGAGAAGTTAGGACCCGTGGTGACGCAAGTGTACCGCCACCCTTATACTGCCAGTATTCTCAAGAATGACACTTATGTGTGCAGCGCCATCATACTTAACACTTACTGGCTGGTTACACTATCGAAGTGTTTTGATACGTAAGTATTTGTTTTTTTAATTGCATTAGTAGACAGAAGTGCGCTATACCTAGCACATGTAGCGAAACAATTGTAGATAGTCTATGAATCAAAAATTAATCTTTTCAACTCAAGTTTAAGATTTGAGCTGCAGTTTCTTTGACACGCAATGGAAGATGAATTTTCTTTAGTGGAAAAAAATAAAATAAATAAATAGTTGTGGACAATTTACACAGCGCCATCTAGGAAAGCTTGCAAGATCACAAATATTTCGAAATGTGAAAAATAGGAATGTTTTGTCGAAACTCTAAAAATAAAATAATGACCATTAAAAGCTTAACAAGCCGTAAAAAAATGCGATCATGACAGGAAACATAAATTGAAGCTTAGAAAGAAGATAAAGTCTACTAAAAAACATAGGATACATAACAAAGCCTGCCTAACCTAGCGTTAAACATAAATCTTCGAAACCAGCCGTAGTCAATCTTTCAGGTTCTCGGGCTATAAGCGCGAGCACTTTGCGGCATAATAAAAAGTTTGGTCCTGAGTGACTGACTGACAGACAGCGTAGAGCCCAAACCACTGAACCTATATCAGAAACTTGATATTTAGAGAATGCCTTTATTTTATAGCATAGGGGTGTACTATGAAAGAGTTTTTGAAAATTCAACCCTACGGAGTCAAATAGGATATTAAAAATTGTATGAACGCAAACGCGGGTGACACCTAAGTTTCGCTGCAAAGATTATAAAGCCCGTTGATAGCTCGTGAACATAATTTCTCGCACAAACACGACTCACCTGCGCGGGCAGGGGACGAGGTAACAAAACGAGACAAAGTCATACGAAATTACAAAGAACAGAGCAGGATGGAACAAAAAACATCAATGGGTTCCCGTGATTTATTAGAAATTAGTGGTGGAAATATACCAGTAATTTTCGTATGAGGGGAAGTTGTATCATTGGTCAACTGGATTTATAGTAAATGTTTCGCCGCCAGCAAAAACATGTTTCCGACCCGACCTTTAAGCCTAGCTGCTCTAAACAACAATCCTTCCTAAATAGGGTTAAAAAGGCGAGAAAATTAAAACGTTTAACGCTTACAAAGATCGCGGGAATTAACGATATTGTTTGCAGGAATTAAGTCAAGATTAGGTGTCTTGATTTTGAAAAGGGTACACGCCTTTTGTTTAGAGAATTCGCCTTTTATAAATTGGGCCTCGCGGAGACACTTTTCCATGTGGAAATCACGAGGGTGTCTAATAGGCTTATAGGAAATAGAAGTGTATTGTCAAACATGTTACAGGTGCTTTGGATTGTGAACCATGTTACAATGTATTGAGGCGTAATTAAAAAAAATCAAAGAACAAACAAAATAACAAACAAAAAAAAAACAAAAAAAAAGACGTAAAAAACGACGGCGACGACGATGAAACGACACTAAATTTTAAAGAACGCTACTGGAGTTTCACTGAGATCGTGTGTAGTTCACAGAGCATTAAAAACAAGCATTTTTTTCTTGCTCTGTAGTAGTATTATTGTACCTCCCACTAAACATGCTCAAGTGAGAAGTAGCAAATCTTTTGGATTAACTCGAAATGGCTATAAACGTTTGATATTTACTTAAATAAATATTTAAATCAGCAAAGGGAAAACGTCACCATACGCAAATTTGTATCAATAAATTTGTATGCAAACCTTCGCCGAGTTGCATAAGTGGGAAGATAGAACCCATCTGTTGCCGGCTTGACGTGTTCCGGCTGTTAGGGGCTTACGAACCGCGTGAGAGATGTGAAACGTGGGTGAAGTTTTAACCCATATCTTGCATACACGGTCCTTATGATTCATTCCAACAAAATCAACCATAAACTACATAATATTAGAGTCTTTATCCCGTGAGTCAACCCATTAACGGATCTACAAGTAATTTGGTTGACAAGGCTAGTTGAGTGCTGACACTAAAGAAAAAATGAGTAGTAAAAATGTGATTGATAATTTTCAGTTTGTACATAATTCGCTTATATGATGCTTAATGCTTATTTTGTTTAAAACTGACTTCAAAAAGGAAGAGATTTTTTCATTTCGGTTGTATGTTTTTTAATGTGTGTTGCCTTAGTAGGTACTCAGTCGTTTTTAACCGATTTAAATATTACATTTTATTTTAAGCATCACCGTTCACCCCCGTTTATTTATTATTGTTACGAATAAAGTTTTGTTTAAACGTTTATTTCGTGTGACCTCGTCTGATCAAATTGAGTTTGCCATTTAAATATTTTACTAACAATTTAACCGCATAAATAATTATTTCCCAACAGTGAGTTTACGTCATCATATTTGAGCCACAAGAAGATGGACAACTACACGGTACGAGTCGGCAGCTCCTACAACATGAAGGGTGGATCATTATATAAAGTGAGTAAGATTATTTAAGGACAGACAGACAGATACTGCAGGCGTAGAATGGGTGTTTTGATCCGTGGTTAACGGTCAAAAATTCTAACAAATTTTAACTAATGGTTATTTGTTAGAATTCTCAATCATTGGTTACATTAACTAATTAATCAAAAACCCCACCCTTAATAATAGGGTTTTACCCGTTAGGTACAGAACACAATGATAAAATTGTGAGTCAAATCTCAACTTTGAGCACCGATCGAGTGTCGTACGCCATTAGTCTAAGGGGCGCTACATACTTAAGTGGGCCGGTATTTGGTTCGGCCCTATTAAGTTTCTTTTTATGTAAATGAATGATGTAACGAGCTAGTCGTTCGCCTGATGTCAAGCGTCACGGTTGCCCATAACAGTTACAGTATCACTTGGAACTCTAAATTAATATAGTTTAGCGTTGCGTGACACTGCACTGCGCACGTCATCCTAGGACTTACTATAGTAATAAGATTACTAGACTGTGTGATCAGATAAAGTCTCATTTGCCCAGTAATTTCACTAGCTACAGTGCCCTTCAAACCGGATACAGTAGAGCTTGCACACTACTGTTTGGCGGCAGAATGACTGGCAAAGCGGTGTACCACATAGTACCTAAAAAAAATTGTGTAGCACACCTTAGATACTGTTTATTTTGCTATAGTAAGAGTAACATAAAAAACTCGCACCGTATGTCCGTTTTCACAGAAATGAGCGAGAATAGCTCATTACCGGGGAAAAGTCGTTTCGTGTCCTTTACTTAAGTTTTACCATTCTGTCTGACATCTTTCTGCCTTTTCAAGTCTTTGTTTACAAAATGCTAAAGGAAAAAGCAATTTTAGGGAAATGGCAATATTGCCAGAATGGGAAAAGTTTAGATGATTTTGATATTTATTTTTACCCCCTACACAGAAAAATATCCAAAAATGCGTTTGGATATTTTCCTTATTAATACACTATGTGCTTTTCAAAATTGTTTTGATTATATAACTTTAGTAAACATGGCATAGTTTTTTTGTAATTTGACAGGGTAGCGTGGTTAGGACCGCGGGGAGCTGATGGATTCAAGGGCAAGCAGCTGCTCAAGGTGGCCCTCTATAAGGGAGGCATATGTTCAGCAGTGGATGTCTTCAGGCTGATGATGATGAAGAGGGTGGCGTTTAAGGACATTTCATCTGACGTTAAGTGACAATAATGAGAGGCTCTCATTTAGTGAGACAGACATTACGAGAATTTCAACTCCCGTACCAGAACCATAAAACTATCAGAGAAATAAAGAAGGGACAAAACAAGGAAGGAAAGAAAGAAAGAGAGAAAGAGAAACAGAGAAAGAGGAAAGAAGTGCATGTATTTGCAACCGAAAAAGCAAAGTACACTGTACATTACTTACCTATTATAAGTAGAAGCCAAATTGGTCATCATCATCATTATCATTAACAGCCTGAAGACGTCCACTGCTGAACATAGGCCTCCCCCAAAGCGCGCCACCTTGAGCGGCCACTCGCCTCCTGCATCCATCGGCTCCCCGCGGCTTTCACCAGATCGTCGGTCCACCGAGTGCGGGGCCAGCCTATGCTAGAATCCCAAAAGGCCAAATTGGTCACATACTCCCAAATCAGCATAGTGAGTAAGCTCTCTATTGATGTAACGATGGTCTAATACTGAAACTTTTTTGTATTTACAGCTAAAGCTATTAATTAACAACTTCGATCTGAAAGTATCTGCTGTGAAACTGGAGAACCCTCTAGCATTTGGCTCGAGAATCCAGGCTGTGCATCTTCCCAGCTCTGACGACGAAGTTGAGCTGGGATATCTAGCATCTGTGTTGGCTTGGACTCCAGATGGCGTGAGTTGTCTTTAAAATTTGAATCTTAAATCACTGTAAATATGACTTGTTTGTCTAAATTACGATTGGCATATATAATATCATGATGGTTGAATATTTTCTAGAGCTCGCTTGGCTTAGCTTGCTAGCCCTCAAGTTAGGAATTTGTCGGAAGCACTCTAGCTATCTCAGTGTGAGTGGGCTTCATCTTCAGGCATTTCCCAAAGGTATAGCGAACGCGAGAAATACGAACAAATAGGTCCAAAATCAAGATATTTAAGGATATCTTTTGATCTTATTTAGTTCGAAACTTATCTAAACGTTTAAATGATTATTGAGACATGTGGACCTTAGCGTTTTGGTATAAATTTAACGTAATCCTTAGCCGCTCTTCAAAAAAGGTCTGTAGACAGATAGACAGACGGTAGTGGTCCTATGTAATCCTATAAGCGATAATAGATCCTAAAATATACTGTACTTTAGTCTAACCTTTTCTTATTTTCTCAGCACATGCGAGTGGTGAACGTGCCTGTGATAGAGGCGTCCATTTGCGATGACAACACGAAGCTGCTGCCCGGACACTACATCTGCGTTGGGGGGGTTCAGGACCCAAACAGGAGCTTTTGCAGGGTATGTACAACTATTTATATTTATCAATCAGATCACTACAACATAGACTCCGCATTCAGTGCTACAAAGTAAAGTCTAAAGGAAATTTCGAGATGTCGTATTCCTAAACTACACGCAGAGAGCTACGTTTAATACAGTGATAGTCACTCTCTGTCTTTTGACCATTAACATACGGTGTAGTATAATAGCCATTTTGTCAGTGTGATTTCTATTTTGTCTTACACATCAGTCTTTTTGCATCTACTGCTAACTAAACAGGCCTCGCCTTCAGAGCGCCACTTTGATCAGCCGCTTTGCCTCTTGCATCCAACAGCTCCCCGCGGTTCTGACTAGATCGTGAGTCCAACGTATAGCCGGCCTACGCTGCATCTTCAGTCCGTACCGCATTGTGTTGTATAAAGTAGTGTGCAAGCACTACTGTGTTCCGGTTTGAAGGGCATTATAGCTAGTGAAATTACTGGGCAAATGAGACTTAACAACTGATCTCACAGTCTAGAATTCTTTTTTAGACTGTGTGATGTCTCAGGATGACGTGCGCAGTGCGCAGTGTCACGTGAAAATTTAATTTAGATTTCCGAGTGACACTGCAATCTGTAATGGGTGGCCGTGACGCTTAACACCAGGCGAATGACTAACTCGTCACGTCATTCGTTTACATAAAAAAAAACAAATGTGAATAAATAAATAAAGTCGTAGTGAAGTATACAAAAAGCTTGTAAAAAATATGTCCTACAAAAACCTTGTCACCAAACAGTAGACATAATCAACAAAATCGCACGCCTAAATCCAGAAAATGATTTACCCAGAGCTTTATTTGTGAACTAATCAATTAGGTACCTACCTACCAAGCCTATTTATTTTACCATTCGATAACAAAACAAGAGAAAACCGGTGTCTAGACTACAAATAACCTTGAAACGAAGTCTACAGAGTCTCAATAACTTCGTACTTAAGTTATCTACATATTCATTATGTAGATAGATATTAGAAAGCCTACAGTTTTCGTTGTAAGATTTATCACATAGATGGTCCATTGTGTTCCGTTTTCAAGGGCATTCTAGTTCAATAAAAGGGTTTTATTAAGGATTGAGTTTCTGATATTGAGAGTTGTAATGGTTTTAGGGAAAAAGTCTTTCGACCATTCTGAAATCACACCAGGACCTGACGTTCAAGTTATCGATATCCTTACAAGTGGTTGCTTAGTATACAAGTAGAATCCAGATTGCTGGTGTTGATGGGATGTCAAGTCAAAAGTCATACACGACGGTGACTCAGTCTATGTATATAGTACCACAGAATAGATATATAGTACTACGCAATAGTACTACGACGGTGGTCTTCTTCTTCTAGAAGAAGACTACTCTACGACGGTGTTTAGCCGGACGAAAGCTTCCGATTATGTAAATTCTTCAAACATTTTTTTAATGAGAATTAGTGACGTGACGAGCTAGTCGTTTACCTGATGTTAAGTGACGTGGCCGCCCATAACAGTTACAGTGCCACTCGGAACTTTAAAATTATAAACTTTCGCGTGACACTGCACTGCGCAAGTCATCCGGAGACATCACAGTCTATAGTAATCAGATTACTAGACTGTGAAATCAGGTCATAAAGTCTCATTTGCCCAGTAATTTTAGTAGCTACAGTACCTTTCAAACCGGAACCGGTGCTTGCACACTACAGCTTGCCGGCAGACAAACTGGCAAAGCGGTGGTGCCTACCTAGACAAGTTTTGCAGAAAAGTCGTACCACTTAGTACAACATGAATTGAAAACTTAGTCTCTCTCTATTGTCTTTTTATTTTTCAGAATTTCATCACATTAAAGCACTTATTCCACACCCCAGTGCTTACAAACCCTAAATTGCCCAGCTCCAATGCTGAAAAGAAGCGCAGCACTGAATCCCGGAAATCTCCGAGAAAGCTTCTTTTCAAACTGTAGAATTTAATCAACAGAAACAATACTTCTCCGGGAACGTGTTTTTCTTGTTTCCATTGAATAAGCTGGTTGGTGCTTGGCAGTGATTTGTGTGGTGGAAACGTTGTATTATTTTGGCTTTTTTGTCTGACAACCGATGGGGAAGAAAGGTTCTCGAGTGGCGTTCACGAACTGGAAGACGCAGCGTAGGCCGGCCCCCCACTCGGTGGACCGACGACCTGGTTAAAGCCGCGGGGAGCCGATGGATGCAAGAGGCGAGCAGCCGCTCAAGGTGGCGCGCTCTGGGGGAGGCCTATGTTCAGCAGTGGACGTCTTCAGGCTGATGTATAGCACCTAAATCAAAAACCGGAGTAAGGACGATCCATTACTAGCGAATCAATAAAAGGTGCCATCATGATAAAATTAAAACTTTTAAAAATTTAAATTCTAAAGGCCATGGGGTCTATTCTTGCGTAATAGATAAAATATCACTTCTTGTGACATATTTCCAAAGTGATATTTTATCTACTACGCGAGAATAGACCCCCATTTTTCTTAAAAATTTGTATTAGTTGGTGTGTACAATAAAGTATCTATAATTATTTATCTATCTAAAGGGTACCAAATCACTTATTGTAACAACAGAAGGCCTATGTCAATTATCAAATGAATGGCGATGATGATGATGATATAGACTTAGTTAGGATCTGTTCATCTACAATTCATCATCAGCCTCTCTTTACCGTTGCTGGGCGTAGGCCTGGCTAAGATCTCTTAACATATTACATTTAATTAATTCAATCACAAAACAAATACATGACAGCTGCATACTAAGGGTGGGTTTTTGATTCTTAGTCAATGTAACCAATGGTCAAAACTTCTAACAAATTCTATTAGAATTTATAAGACACATATTTTTTTAGGTATCTTAATCTTAGCCACGATGCCTCATTTCCATTAGAAACAAATAACAGCAACATCATCATCATCCTAAAGACTGATGAACGTATAGACCTCCCCCATAGAACGCCACTATGAGCCGCTGCTTGCCTCTTACATCCAACAGTTTCAGCAAATGACATACCTATTTTCTTTTCAGAAAGATAACGGCGGCGCAGTAATCCAAAACAACACGTTAATAGGCATCGCTACCTTCTACCAGACCTGCGCCCTCTACACGCGATCCCACGCTTTCCCCAAAGTCTCCAGTTTCTCCGACTGGCTAGACTCCATCATCTGGGATGAGGATAACCGACCCACAACCACTGCCGAACCAAGTACTGTAACTGTCAAAGCTGTAGAAGTTACAGAATTGTCCACTATCTCCAACCCATATTTTGTTGATCCCAGCAAGTTCATGCTCACTTTGCCTTACGACCCCATCAATCTACCTCTAGAACCTGCTGAAGATAACTCAGTTCTTCCAAGGATAAGTCTGTACGAGTCGTACCTTCAAAACTTGGCGCGGGTTAAGACGTCGACCACACCAGACCCTAACATAGCGATGGAACAAGACCGACTGCAGTGGTTGAAAAAATATGGTAAAGCAGTTATGATGATGCCTCCAGAATATATGCAAAAGAAGTTCAACCAGTTTGATTATTAGAAAAGAGTTGCGGTTGTAAATAAATGTTGTGATACCGAAATTTTTTATCTTCTCATTGTTCTACTTCATCAGACCAAACTCCAACGTCAACTAAAACAACAGTTTCATCCAGTTTGCGCTTAGTCTGAGTGGTGCAAATAAAAACTGAGCTCTCTCTCTGTAAGCTCTGTGAACCTACTTATTCTGTGGAATAGTGACCACAGTGGATTAAAACATTTATCTGCTTCTTTGTGCATATGCTTTTTCGTCGCAAGAACTCTTTTATGGAATATATCGAGAAGCTATTTAGTTGATTTTTTTACTGCATTCGAATACAATTTATCGGAAAAGCCTTGCTTCGTTTGAATTGTGATAGTTCGCAATCATTATATTCTAGCAGTCTCACATGGAGCCAGCCAAGTACAGCTGCGCCATACGTTAATTAATGCATGGTAATATATTATTATTATAACGCAGCGTAGGGCAGCCCTTCACTAGGTGGACTGACGACCTGGTCAAAACTGCGGGGAGCCATGGCGGCAAGAGGCAAGCAAAGTGGCGTTCTATAGGGGAGGCCTATGTTTAGTAGTGGACGTCTTCAGGCTGGTGCGATGATGATGAATAGATTAATAATAACTTGAGGATGGTAGCTAGATTAGAGAGTAAAAGGTACAGCGATCCTACAATCACTTTGCAATCCATCAAGCAATTTTTTGTTTATCGTCAGCAGCACCAGAAACGAGCTGATTATTTCTGACATTACAGTAAAAAGGGTTGAAAGCATTTTTTATTTCAAAATTGCCTGTCTTTTTTCGACATCAGTCTTCTTTCCCAAGGGAAATATACTTTCAACTGAGGACCAGAGCAACATTTGCAATATGAAGCAACACGAAGCAGCAAAATACAAATTAATTTTATGGTCTCAACACAACACGTCTTCCGCGTAGAACAAGCAAAACCGAAAAGAGGTCTGAATAATTACTTAAAGCTAACCCGATGTTATTCCATGTGGGTACAGCCTTTATCATGACAGAGAGGTGACAGAATCCGGACACTTTATCAACATGCCGGAGAAGTTGTAACTTTTATTTTAAAGACAATTTAGCCCAAGTTTTTAACTTAGGTATATGAAATGAGATAATTAATATGGAGTAACGTGACTGAAGATTTTATCCATGAAAAACAGGAGGCACTTATCTCAAAACAAGAAGATTATGGCACTTTTTATGAATTAACTAATGTGGTAACTCAGTCCACAGTTCCACACACACATTAGCGATGGCGCCCTCTTGCCTTCATTCATATTCAATTCAATTCAATTCAATTCATTTATTAATAAGCGATTCACTTACATGTCAATAAATTGTTACCATATAATTATGTACCTATACCTAGGTATATTAATTATAAATGGATGATCATTATTTAACCATTATTAAAAAATACAATTAATATAACTTATTCCATTATATAGTTATTTGACTTACAGTATTGTAAATTGCTTGTAAATTACAATGTCTTTATAGTAAACGCACATCACAAACAAAAATATGGTCTAATATTTTAATGATTTATCAGCAAAGTACTCGTCTACACTGTAATATGCTTTGGCGAGCAGCAGCATTTTTAACTTGGCGTGAAACGAGCTCGAGCTGGGCGCACTAGTGATATCATCGGAAAGCGTGTTGTACATCTTCAGACCGATGTAATCAAACCGCTTCTGTGACTTAGTAAGTCGGACGGAAGGCAGCCTGAGATGATGCCGATTCCGCGTAAAGTGGCTATGGGAGTCCGCCCACGTTGGGAACCGTTCAAGATTGTGTCTAACGTAAGTAACAGCTTGCAATATAAATTGTCAAGGTAAGGTGAGAATTTTTAAATTCCTGAACAGCTCCCTCGCGGGGTGGTCCCACTCCACAGAGAATTCGAACCGCCCGCTTTTGAGTTCTAAATAATCTGTCACGCTCGGCAGCTAGTCCCCAGAACTCAACCCCATAAAGCATGATCGAATGGAAGTATCCGTAGTATGCCTTTTTTATGTTGTCGAGACGGAGAGCGCCACTCAGGCGCGACAGTGCGAAGCAAACAGACGACAGTCGGCTACAGGTGAGCTCAATCTGGGGGGTCCACGTCAGTCCTTCGTCCACAACAAAG
The DNA here is from genome assembly GCA_910589525.2 of Ennomos quercinarius. Taxonomy (NCBI): domain Eukaryota; kingdom Metazoa; phylum Arthropoda; class Insecta; order Lepidoptera; family Geometridae; genus Ennomos; species Ennomos quercinarius. The sequence goes on from OU342510.1 coordinate 9,145,633, forward strand.
CCTAAGTACTTTACGTGGGTTACCTGTGGAACGTTTAACCCGTTGCACGTAACATTAAGACGTTTCAGCCTATGTCCTCCCAGCCTAAAATGTATTATGCTAGTTTTATTCACATTGAGTGCCATTCCATTGGCGGAAAACCATTGTGCAAGGTCATTCATGACCGTACTTATTTTTATCTGTAGATTGTGGTGGTTATCCGCAGATACGATTACGCAGCTGTCATCAGCGAACAGCACAAAGCCAGCATCTGACGAAGAGGCAGTAATATCGTTCATAAGAATCAAAAACAGGTAGTTGCCCATTATTGATCCCTGTGGCACCGCGTTGTCCCCTATTAACTCTAGGTCAGACCTGACGCCATATACTGATGTCAGCTGCATCCTATCCTTAAGGAAAGATGAGACCATGTCATAAAACGGGCCATTGACTGCGTAGTGCTCGACTTTCCTAAGCAACAGTGAATGGTTCACCAACTCAAATGCCCGCGACAGATCGCAGAAGATAGCTGCAGTCTGTCGCCGGCACTCAAGGCTATCCATCACTCTAAACAGTAGTTCACGTGTTGCGTCAACAGTGGACCTTCCCGGCTGGTAAGCATATTGTTTTTTTATTTAATAATGCATTTGAGTTGAAATATGACATTAATCTAGTGCTCATAAGTTTTTCTAAAACCTTTGCCATAACTAGTATCAGAGAGATAGGGCGATAATTTTTTAATACCTCCATAGATCCCTTTCCCTTATAAATAGGCTGCACTTTGACCTTTTTTAGCGCATTTGGAAACTCGCCTATTTGCAAACAACGATAAAAAAATCGCAAAGGAAGCCAAGAACAAACCCAGGCAAGTAGTCTAAAACGCGCGTTGACATGTCGTTGATGTCTTTTGAGTCCTTCCGCTTAATATTTTTAACTATTTTTGCCAGCTCTTGAATTGAGAACAGTTCACATTCAAAGGCAGCTTCACGTCTTGGCATAAACTCATTCAGATATTGTAACGCCCTAATGATGCAGGGGCTCGTACTTGCGTTCTTGTTGTCAACATAGAACCGGTTTAAGTTCACGGCCACCGCTGCCGTCCGCCGACAATCGCAGCCATCATCTGACCTGCTGATAAGCACATCGCTGCATTTACCTTTGCGGCAAGTCTCCGATGCCACCGCTCGCCAAACACCACGGCTAACATTATCGGATTTAGCTATGATTTCGTTCACATAGTCTTTACAGGACACCCTTAACTCATGAGAAAAGTCATTTTCAAGTTGACATAGTGTTTGTTTTAGCATCTCAGTGTTTACATCTGAACTAAAGATAAGAGCTTGTTTTGTTTTCTGAATGCGAGTGCGCAAGCTAAGCGCACGCTCGTTGATCCACGTTTTAATGTTGTTCTGTGCAGGGTATTTTTTTACAAGAAAATTTACGTCAAAGTAATCATCACATCACACTAATATTATAAAGGCGAAAGTTTGTGTGTATGTGCGTATGTTTGTTACTCCTTCACGCTCAAACGGCTGGACGGATTTGAATGAAATTTGGAATATAGATAGCTTATATACTGGATTAAAACATAGGCTACTTTTTATTCGCGGGTGAAACCGCGGGGCGCAGCTAGTGTTTAATAACATTAAAAATATGTTCCAAGATCAAGTTAGGGCACGATGATTTTAAAAACATTTTGTCCCAGTCGTATAGCGTAAGGCTTTCAATAAAATTATTAATTTTTATATCAGAGAATAAACGTTTAGAAACTACAGGATTTGCAATTAATTCATTCTGTATTTTCATAGTCAACAGTATTGCACAGTGGTCAGATATGTTCATGTCAGTTACCTTAATGTCCAAATAATCGCTTTTTTTATAATTGGTGTAGGCATGATCAAGGCATGTTTGTGTCGTTGGAGTTATGCGCGTAGGCAGTTTAACTATTGATTTTAGTCCCGCTTGTTTTAATGTATCATTTAATTCTTTAGTATGCTTGGATGTTATGAGAAGATCGATGTTCATGTCGCCAACAATTAACATTTTAAGGTTGAGGTTTAGTAACGTTTGTAGTAATTGTGACAGTTTAGAAAAAAATAATTGTAAGTCAGGTGAGGGAGTCGATACAAACATACCACAATCATGCCCAAACTCACACATTCAACTGCACAGACTTCAAATTGCGAGACCAGTGATATCGCTGCGCTCAATCGTCAGTAGCGAGTTTTTTTGTATAAATGCTATGCCTATAAATTGCAAAATAAAAAAAAAAAAAACAAACTCCACCGCCATTTAGAGACGATTGGCTATAGTGTGCACTTAACTTGTAATTGACAATGTTTACGCTTTCAATATCACCGTCCAATAGCCAGTGCTCCGTCAGGCATATAAAATCTATGTTTTTAGTTACTTGTAGCTCACATTCTAGTTTAGTAGTTTTGTTTTGGAGCCTGTTTACATTTAGGTTAAGAGTGTTTATGATAGTGAAGTGAGTGTTTTTGCTGTCCTTGCACTTATTAGTACAAGCATAGCTGGGTAAAAAAAAACAACAAAGCAGCGATAATTGCGCAAACTAGTGTACAGTGCTCGGTAAAGCTATGCTGAATTTAACAGCTCTAGAAAGCATTGCTGTGCTCATCTTACAATACGAAAATTAAATAACCGGCCAAGTGCGAGTCGGACTCGCGCACGAAGGGTTCCGTACCATTATCTATAAAAACGAACAAAAAAATCACGTTTGTTGTATGGGAGGCCCCTAAAATATTTATTTTATTCTGTTTTTTAGTATTTGTTGTTGTTATAGCGGCAACAGAAATACATCATCTGTGAAAATTTCATTTGTCTAACTATTACGGTTCATGAGATACAGCCTGGTGACAGACGGACAGACAGCAGAGCCTTTAGTAATAGGGTCCGTTTTACTGTTTGGGTACGGAAACCTAAAAATAGAGTTAGAGAGATATTTTAGAGTTCCGAGGGGCACTGCAATTGTTTTGGGCGGTTAATCGCGTCATTACTTTACATTTTTAAAATACTGATAAGTTAGTGCTGTCAAATTTAATTGAACTATAGCGAATGCTGTAAAGAATTGACACTAACTATCCGGCCAAATACCTGTCGAACCCAAGTCTGTTCCAGATCCGGTCTTTATGGCCATAACTCTGCAACGCGTGAATATTTTATATGGGGTTAAGCCCATTTGAATAATTAAAGGGAAGTAATCGAAAAGCTCGTGTGGTCATAAAAGGTCGTAACCCTTTATGAAAATAGCGAAGTTGTGGCTTGAATGGGAACCACGCCTTATTACTCTGAATAGAAGAACTTGCCTACTGGACATCAGTATGCAATTGCTCCTGGCTTGACTTCAAAACAAACGTTTTATATAGATATATATAGGTAGTAAGTATTTAATTCAAGGGATGGCAGGCGCATGCAGATGGTACCTGGTATTACAATATACCTACCGTAGAGAACTGATTATAGGGTATAAAATATGATATTTTGAACAAATGTACCTATATTTAATGATATTTTAAATTGATTATAGCGATTATAGGTACGTTTTTTTCTATAAACCAATTATTTATATTTGTCACTTCACTAATATAGTCCAGTGTCTTTGGTGGAGATAAGCCCATCACTATTTGACGCTTCATCTTTCTCAAACTTTGCGTGGTGTTCGCAACTTTGCGATGCCCAAACTTTGTGATAAACATGTCTGCAAGTTGTACCGCACATCGGTAAAGTTTGTCTTTGGTCTAAAAAGATATCTCAATAGTAACAAAAATGTGACGTTGTCTATTTGTACGTGGGGCTTTACGGCAAAGCGGCTGACCAATTTGAATTATACGCTATTTTTTACACGTTTGACGTCGGTGCCGTAACAGCCGGCTAAGGGAATATCCAGGGAATGGGTAGCAGCATTCTCCTCGGTATACTAAAATCTTCTGCGATCATTAAGCCGCCTGCCAAGCGTGGTGATTATGGAAAACCGTTGCGATAGAAAAAAAATAGACGTTACAAAAGCTTAGACAAAATAGTGACATAATTTTCTAATCGTCTTCAGGTTATCAACAGCATGAAGACGTCCACTGCTGACCATATCTGCTTGCCTCCTGCACCCATCGGTGCTTTTGACCAGATCGTCGGTTAACCTAGTGGGGGCAGGCCTACACTGCGTCTTCGTCGTTGTCGCCACTCGAGAACCTTTCTTCCTGTCGTATTTATAATTACGATCATGTATTTTGTTTGTTATTTCTCTGAAAGTGCTCTAATGTAATGAAAACTAGTGCTGCATTGTATTCAATTCGGTGCAATTAACAAGCTCTGGCTTAATTAGCCAGAGTTAATTAGTTTTCATAATATATTACACTGAATTAGTTTCAGACAACAATTTCGCCCACGTTTGTATCGTTATCCAACAATTCACAATATGAATTAAATTTATTATGGAGATCGTGAGCTGTGAATTTATCTAACGAGCTGTAGACCATGCGTATTGATCACTTACATGCCGTACGCATGTCTGATTCTGAATGTTTGTTGAGTTGGCCGTGTGGTCCTGATTTGCAAATAGAACCACCCCATCTCTTCCCTTGGCAGCCGTAAGAACCAGTTAAGGGAATGTCCAAGGAATGGGCAACAGCGTTTTCCTCGTTACATTAGAATGTCCTGCTATTACCATGCCGCCTCCCAAGCGTGGTGGTTATGGCAAATCTATATGATAAGCTCCAAAGTGACGTTTTATGCTAGAGGCCTATGTGTAGCAGGGGACGTCTTCAGACTGATGATCATGATGATGATGTGATACACAGTGACACTGTAGTGGGTACTAAGTTCAGATCCCATATCGACCACCACCACCAATTACTTTAAACTACGATTAAAATTACTAAAGATTTTGAACAAAATGACTCATGTATTTTACTTCCCAAAGCTCGCAACAGCTCAGCCGATACTAAAAGCCAGTTTCACAAGTTTGTTAAGCTTCCATTTTCTCCGCTATTTGACGCGAACTTCATGATAAATATGTCGGCAAGTTATTCCACATATAGCCGAAGTTGCGTTGGAAACTCACGGTTCAGAGTCCCGTTTTTCACGCGCAACTGTCGCTTTTGTGTTGGCCTGCTGCAACTCCCACAGGTTTTGTTTTCTTTGCTTCTTTTGTAAAGGCCTTCCCGAGCGAGATTCTATTCTGAGAAGCTTCTTCTTCATTTCGTGTAGGCAAGTGGTCAGCCCTGGTGTCAGAATTTTTAGGCCACCTAAAGGCTTCTGACTTTGGTTAATAGCTAATCTGAAAGGCTGCTCGCAGACTCTACATAATTGTAAACTAGCTGTTGGTAGGTGCGAAATCGCTCCTCTAAATTATAAATGAAATGGAAATGAACAATATCCTTCGTAAATGGGGTCAAACCGAGGTGAAACCCGGGTCAAACCCGGGTCAAACCGACTTCAATCCCTAATTCCTAATATTGAAAAGTACTTGAATGACATATTTTTCCAGTTATTTTGTTTTAACAACATTTGGTCCAGCTACGGAGTTGCGGTCTATCTCCAAAGATCTTCGTCAGATCTTTACCAAATGTACATGGAGCAACCACGCAATGTTCTTCTACCAAATGAAATAATCAAGTAAATCAGTCCAGAATTCTCGGAGAAATCGTGAATATACGTTAAAAAATACAGTCAAACACAGAATCCCTCTTTTCTGAAAGTGATTAAAAAAACAATCGTGGCGTGTACAAACGAAAATCGAACCGTGAATTTAGTCTTTTATAGTGAGTAGACACGTCGCAAACAGATGGAAACTGAAGTAGTTAGAGGTCGGAGATTAGTAACAAGTTATTAACATGGACTAAAAGTGCTTTCTTAAAGTTAGTTAACGTTGGGTTAGACGACGTTTAAGTGTTGTTGTGATACTTAACGCCGTCTGTGAACAACAAGAGCCGGCGGCTAGCGAGCGACAACTGTCAGTCCTGTCTAATGACATAGGTATATTTTATTTTATAGTTTCGTAACTCTAACTTCCTCAGTATTTATGGCCTCCTGGTACTTTATTCTTTAGAAAACCATAAAATAGTACGTAATTGACTGGCACGTTTAGCTCAGTTGGCTAATTATCTCAGTAGCTCTGCTTTCTGAACTGTTTGTGGGTTCGGTTCCCACCTAGGACAAACATTTGTGTGATCAACATCGACGTTTGTTCTGTGTCTGGGTGTTTTTTTTTTTTAATTTATTTGAAGGGCTCTGTCGCTTAGCGACCACATCGCCCTGTGAGAAAAATCAAAACATTATTACATATACTTTTAGTCCTTATCTAGACCCAAAGATAACAATTTAAATAGAATTTTGACATGGCATGGCATTGGCATGGGCTTACGCAGGCTCCACCAAAATACTATTGCATTTACCGACATCCATTTCTCCTGCAGCACCAAACTGCGTACGTCTAAACGCTGAGTTCCGGACACACTCCAAAAGAACATGCTGTACATCTTTTATAACACCACAGTCATCACAATTAGGAGATGTTACTTTTTCATCAAGAATGCGAACTTGTTAGATGGGATGTGTCCAGATCGCAGCCTTAAGGCTGATACTAACGTTTTTCTATTCAATGCAACTGTATCTATCCATGGGTAGTGAGAAATCAGTGGTTGAATTGTTCTGTACCATATACCCTTCTTCCTAGATCTCTCATCAAAATACTCCTGCCAATAAGACCGACACTGTTTTCTTACAAACCGTACATGATCGGAATGCAAACGCAAAATATTTATTGGACAACCGTCTGTACAAGCTTGTTTGGCTAACCCATCCACTTCTTCATTTTCTTTGAGATCGATATGAGACGGGATCCACTGCAGAATTATTTCCCTATTCGCAGTCTGAAAATCTAAAATTAATTCTAAAATTTTGTCGGCTATCGGGTTACCTCGCACGTGCGAGGTACACCGAGCCAAGTTTTGCAAGGCACTTCGGGAGTCAGATAAAATGACGACTTATTGTAATTAATGTATCTGACATACGATAGTGCTTCTGCTATAGCAGTTAGCTCAATGTGCATTATGGAAATTTCAGAATCAATTCTAAACGCACCACCTCCTAGGGCATATTTGGATCCATCAGTAAAGATTTTATAAAACGTATTGTACTGATGGTTAACAAAATCGACACAAATATTTCTTAAAAGAATTTGATTGTACGTACGTTTCGCTCGATCAACTGATGGAATGTGTCTGGGTGTTATATTGTATGCTATGTATGTATTTACAAACAAAAAGTATCTAAGTATTCTATCAGTTATCTAGTTCCCATAGTACAAGCTATGCTTAGTTTGGGGGTAGTTGGCGCTGTGTGAAATGCCCACACATTATTTATTGTTTTATTTATGTATTTAAATTGATGTAACCACAAGTAGGGCATTCCTATTTCAATTAGTTACTTTATTGTATTGCTTTTCATAACAAGTTCAGTCAGCACTTTGGCCGATGGTGGTACAATCAATAAACTCAAAATAGGATCAGCCACAACTGCGATTAATTGGTTTTTGGGATCGGATGACAGTTCAAAGAAAGGCGATAATGCCCATAATACGAACCAGTCCTTTGTTTTGACCCTCTTATATGACTCTCTCGCCGCATAATACGTTCTCAAAACGCCACATTCGCAGGATCTCATTTCAAGACGTCACGTTTTCACGTAGATTAGGCTGCCAAAAACTTCGACAATGTACGGACGACACACTAAACTAGTCTAAATACCGTGTTGTGGTACTACGAAACACATATTTTTTGCTAAGTGTTCATAGAAAATGCTTTGAAAATTCAGAAAAGCCCTGCAATTATTGTGCTGAAAGATCACTTTACACACGATATGTGGTAAAATGAGATTTTGATATAGTCTGCTTGAATTTGGTCTTTATTAAGCTGTGCCAACTCTGTGTGACAATTTATATTAACTTTTGTATGGCATGCCACACCTTCGATCGCACTGTCCCTTCCCGTCAGGTACGAGCGTGGTCAAATGCTACTTAAGTCTGATGTAAAAAAGACAAAACTTTAATACTACTAAATAATTATGTTGAAAATAGCCATCACCCATCAACATGAGTAAATAATAAATAAATAAATATTTGTGGATATTTCACACAGCGCCATCTAGGCCCAAACTATAGGCACCAGCATAGCTTGTACTATAGGCACCAGATAACTGATAAAATACATAGATACTTTTTGTTTGTAAATACATAGTACATATTATAATAGAATATAACACCCAGACACAAAACAAACACCTATGTTCACCACACAAATGTTTGTCCTGGGTAGGAATCGAACCCACAACCTACAGTACAGAAGGCAGGGCAGCTACCAAGTGAGCTATTAGGCCAGTCCACTACCTAATACCTATCTAATAGTCTACCTACACCATCAAGCATCTAACATAATTTACACCAAATAAAGACCCGCACACACCGGCATCATCAGTATTGCGAACTCAAACAAAGACCTCTCGTCACGGTGGAACAAAACAACGTTATACCATTACCACATTTACTGTGTACGGTGGCCATGATCGGCGCTTTTTATGGACACTGATGTCCTTAAAAAGTGCCTATCACCGTCTGTTGAACTAATGATAGGTAATTTGGACAACTTTCAATAAATGGGTCGTGGGTCGTGATTTTTGAACATGTTGGTTTCCACACGATGTTTTCCATCGCCATTGTGTTAGCGATTTAAATTATTTACAACGTTTATCGTCAAAAACAATTAAAAATAGAACTATAATTGACTTGTGGATGTTTTGTGCAATTGCCGCTAGACGGGGTTGTTGTAGACTGTCATGGAGGTATGTGGAATTGCCGCTTGGCGGCATTGTTGTCATCTGTCATGGAGAGAAACATGTTCAGACGCCTTTAAAAGGGCCGAACTTCGTTCGAAAGGGGCAATTGGCCTTTTACGAGATATTTGCAATAAATGTGTAAGAATAGTTATTTATGATATTACGGTGGTAAGTTGTTTTTTACAAACGAGTAGACAAATGTAAGCCCGAGACGAAGTCGAAGGCTTACCATAGCCACGAGTTTGTAGGACCCAATTTCCGCGCGTTATACTACGTTTTTCAACAAATTTGCGAGAAAACAGTACAATAGGTAATGAAACAAACTTTTGTTTATTAGTGGGAAAGTCGCAACAAACAATCTTTGAATGGCGCCACGTGCGTGTGGTGAATATTAGAACTATATCTCTACGCTTCCAAGGAGTTTCGATCATTCAGCTTATTTATTCTCGTAATGTGAAACTCTTTGGTAGAATTCTTATATATTTTTAATGGAAATTAAAAAAAAAACCGTAAAGGTTACGCACGGCGCTATACAACAGAGGATGCGGTAAAATAGGTACTTAGGTGAGAGTATCTATTTTACCGCACGCTCTGTTGTATGGTGCGTAATGTTTAACTTTCGAACAATGTATACAGGCTTTGTAAATGCATTTTTCGAGCAAATGTGTTGAAAATGGCTAAGTTTACACTTGCAAGAGTAGTAGTTACCTACTCTAATATTTCTTTGTTTTTCCTAACTCATGGTCACCCTACTGAGCATAATCAGCAAAACGCGAACGCTTCATCTCGGGATACTAAAATAACATTACGAATACAATAAACGTGTACACACAGCGAAATGATGGCAGCAGATAAGTTACAATATATTATTGTTGTATTATAATTGCTTTTGAAATTTCAGAACTAAAATTGATAGCTCCCGCAAAGCCCTTTACACTTTAGGAATTTATATCTCCCGGCAAGCATCGTATAAGCAAGCTTTATGGGTACAATAGCCAAACAAGTAATGACCAAATCATAATAAGGTAGGTGCTCCAGTCAGGCCTGGATTAACCCTTAGGCACACAAGGCACTAGCCTAGGGCCCCGGCCAAACTAGGGGCCCCATCCACCTGGCTACCCCAACCAGATAGCTTGCCTACTGACTAAGTTTTTGCGTTTTCATGTCAATCATTTGTTAAATTGCTTAGGGCCCCTGGGTCTCTTAATCCTGCTTGGCTCCAGTGAATGAACAAAAGGCACTTTTTACTTCTAATAAGGAACTTCTGGACTACTATTAGGCTTTTTCAACGATTTTTTATTCACTACTGGGATTTGAACCCGCATCTATCCTTCCGTCCCTAAAGCCGGGACATTCGTTATCTCATATCCGAATTCTGCACCTTTTACAACAAACATACAGGGTGGCCAGCGATTGGAGTTTGTTTAACCCTGTTTAACCCCTTTTTAAGAGGATCTCTCTGTATTGGACGATGCTATTTTAAATTAACCCACTTGTCTCAACTTTATAAACCGCTTACAGAATAATATTGAAAATTCCCAATGCAAGCTGTCGGGACATGCCTCTCCCGGAATCCCAATTTGCATAGAGTAATTTGAGCCTCCTGTCCCGGATTATGCCAAGTCCAGATATATTGCGGGATAACACGGATACTTGGGACGACACTTGGAATATTTTAAGTTGAGCCTCGAGAAGTCGAGGGAATGAGTTTGAATAGTTTGCTTCATTACACAATGAAACAAGAATGTCATCGCCATAGATGACATTAAAAATTGAAGTTAGTTGATATTATGAGATAAAAATGAGGTAGGCACGGCCTCATCAACACTTAATTAAAAAAAAACTACAGCAGATACCATCGCTTTGCCAGCTATTCTGCCACCAAGCAGTAGTGTGCAAGCAGTACTGTGTTCCGGTTTGAAGGGCATAGTAGCTAGTAAATTACTGGGCAAATGAGACTTTATGATCTGATCACACAGTCTAGTAATCTTATTACTATACTGCTAGACTGTGTGAGGATGACAATATCAGAATGACGTGCGCAGTGCAGTGTCACGCAAAGCTATATTAAACTAGAGTTCCGTCGAGTGAGACTGCAATCTGTTATGGGTAGCCGTAACGCTTCACATCAGGCGAATGACTAGCTCGTCACGTCATTCATTTACATTAAAAAAGATAGCAATTTCTTTTAAATGTTGTAGTTTATTCAAAAACTTTATCTGGTTTGTTCTAACATTAAGAGGACCGTCCTGGTATTTGAAATAGTTATTTATGATAGGTATTAGGGCGGTAAGTTGGTTTTTACAAACGAGTAGACGACTTACCATAGTCACGAGTTTGTAGAAACCAATTTCCGCACGTGTATCATACAACGTTTTTCAACACATTCGCGAGAAAACAGTACAATAGGTAATGAAACAAACTTTCGTTTATTAGTGGGAAAGTCGCAACAAACAACCTTTGACGTTCCATTTACAATGCAAATGGCGCCACGTGCGTGTGGTGAAATTAGAACTACATCTCTAGTTTCATTTTCTTTTTAGTATTAAAGTGAGACAAACGTATTGAGCAAAATCGCTTCCAAGGAGATTCGATCATTCAGCTTATTTATTCTCGTACTGTGAAACTCCTTGGTGAAATTCTTATATATGTTCTATTGAAATTAAAAAAAAACCGTAAAGGTTACGCATGGCGCTATACAAGGAACGATGCGGTAAAATAGGTACTTAGGTGAGAGTACCTATTTTACCGCACGCTTCGTTGTATGGTGCGTGATGTTTAAGTTTCGAACAATGTATACAGGCTTTGTAACTGAATTTTTTGAGCAAATGTGTTGAAAATGTTATTTCCGTCACTCTGCTCTCCACACATAATGATAGAGACAATAGTTATAGAGCCCATGAGTGAATTTACCTACATTTTAGCGTTTTTAGGTTTGTACGTCTTGATTTTTTTGAAAATATGTTTTGTGTTCTAGTTACAACTACTTTTCTTCGTCATAATTTTGGCGTGATTTTTGATGACTATAAATAAAAAGATATTGCAAAAAAAAATTTAAAAAAAGAAGACATACGAGCATAGTTTTCTACTGGGTAGAATCATATAAAAAACAAATCATCAATATCAGATAACATTTAGGGGTGGAAAAGCGTTGGCACTTTTTGTATGGACAAGAGGGGGTATACGCTTCTCTTAATGGTTGGCCCCTGCGCTTAAAAGCGAACAGTAAAATGTCACGAAATGTGTGTTCTACATTCTTATCACTAGGGTCCGGTTACCTAAGATTTTAATTTCCTTCTCCGTAATGTTAAAAAGGACTCAACGCTCATAATTTAATTCATTAATCACGTGCTCCGTTGTCCGGTTCGTGGTCGCCACTTGAAAACCTTTCCCATCGGTTGTCAGTTGTACGAGTGATGTGGCCTGCCCGCTTGCTAATTCTTAAAGCAACGTAGGCCGGCCCCCACTAGGTCGACCGACGATCTGGTCAGAACCGCGGGGAGCCGATGGATGCAGGAGGCTGCCCTTGAAAGTAGCGCTCTATAGGAGAGGTTGTATTTTTTTTTTTAGAATATACGTTCATGAAATTAAAATTTGTTCAATAGTTTGTTTTTTGAAACAAAATAACTAGAATATAGATTAATCATCCAAGTATTTCTCAGCGTGAAATCCGATCAAAGTCGGTTTAACCAATTTTTATAATTGATATCATATGAATTGCGGTGTCACCCAAAATGATTCTCTGCTATTATCCACTGCGATTTATTTATTGTATTGTATTGTATTTATTCATAAACAACATACATTATATTTGAATTACATTATATACACTATAGTCACATTACATTATAGTCACTTTCAAATATCTCGATAGTAGTAGTTCCAGATACGTTCCATCTTACAAAGAAAATAAAACAGGAAGTATATATACGAATGAGGAAAACCAAGGGGAAAACACGCGCATGTCAATCTTCTATCAATCACATGTCGAACATTCAAACATTTATCCGGGAAATAAATGACTTTACCTTATTTCTTTTACGTCTGACATCAGAACTACAAACAGTTGCTAGGTGAAAAAAAAAGATAAAAATATCTCTAAATTCGTATTCCGCATTATATTCAGAAACAAGATAGATTACAAAACCAATACACGGCTACAATAATTATAATGAACCGTCCTTTTATTTGAAAATGTTGTTGCCGTCGCTCTGCTCTCCACACGTATGATAGAGACAATAGAGCCCATGAGTGAATTTTCCTACATTTTAGCGTTTCGGACGCCAACAGATTTCCTCTGAAACTCAACAAAATTTTTCTTTTTCTTGATTTATTTAAAAAATCGTGTCGTGTTCTATTTACAACTATACTTTTCTTCGTCATAATTTTGACGCCAAAAATTCGTAATTTTAGGTGGCTATAAATACGAAGATAATGGGGCCAATTTTAAAGGCTTTAGTTGACAGATCTAAAACTTCTAAAACTGTTGCTGTCCTTGTCAAATAGACGGCAATGTAAGAGACGGGTATATTTTTAGTATTATAAGGACTGTCAACTAAAGCCTTCTAAATCGGGCCTATTGTAAACCTAAAAAAAGGAAGACGTACGTACGAGTATAGTTTTTTACTCGGACAACATAGAGAAACCACCAAAATCGAATAACATTTATTTTAGAGGTGGAAAGCGTTGACATTTTTTGTTTGGACAAGAGGGGGGTACGCTTCTCTTTACATGCTTCCAAGCACTATGTAAATTATTATTATTATTATTTTCATACTAGGACTGCACAGCTGTGCGCAAGTGTACCGTGGTTTGCGGTGCGGTACTGACTAGGCAATTACAATCTATATGATTGTCTATGAAATATAAAAGTGTTTGTATACACAAGTTACATATTTTAGGGCTGTTATAGTTTTCAGTGAGTGTATGTTTTGTCGGCATCGTATCTCCCAAACAAATGAACCGATTATCGTTTTTCTTTTTTTTTAATGTGAATTGTGTTCTGATTTGAAGGTTATCAGCACTTTTTACCTAATGAAGGATATATTGGGTGTTTTTCAACTTTGAACAAAATTATTCGCTACTAGCTTTTGCCCGCGGCTTCGCACGCATGTATTATGTTATTTCTACGTTTAGGTAGTCTAATAATAGCTTAGTTCATGCATTTCCTCTATACCAAATCACAAAATCCACAAAAAATTTTCGAAGCTCAGCACGTATTAGCAGATTAAGTAGCACACGTGTAAAAGTGTTGTTTAGGTTGTAGGTAGGTATGGCTTTTCACGTGTCATCAGATCACCTACACATTGATAAAATAGTCAGTTAGAAACTGCAAATCATATGTATATACCTACTTAGACCTACCTTATACTTAGCCGTTAGTTTTTTTAAATATACGGTAGATCTAGGCATCTAACGAATAAAAGTTCTATGTTATACATACATACCAGTGATACATTCGATCTTTTCCTTGTCATTTTCACTTCAACAGATTGTTCTTGTGTTTTCACCATAAAAACCGTTCAAGTCTTGATAAGAGGTTCCAGTAAATTTTGTTTAGGTAGTAGGTATACCTACTTAAGTACTTACCTATTATTTAGGCAGTTTAGAAAAATACAAAACAAACACACATTGGTCAGTTTTTCACATCCGCGCGCTTTTTATTACCATTTATTTACCACATATTTTTTTTACTTTCATAAGTTTGACTCTATACGAATTGAGTATTTAGCCAGTGTCAATAATAAGATGATGATGACTTTTTTTAAAAATATTTTATTTGTAACGCCTTAGACGCTTTTTTATACTGTTATGTTACAAACTGTGAAATAAATTGAATTTGAATTTGAATTTGAGGTAAGATAAGGAGACGGACAACAAAGTGTTGTTGTCCGTCTGTTTGTCTTTCTAAATATCTGTCGAGACCATTACTTATTTTAGGAATAACGGAAAGAATTAAGCTGAAAATGATGTCTATGATCAATTAATTCAAATACGGCTATCATCATCATCATCATAATCATCATCATCAACAACAACATCCTGAAGACGTCCACTTTCAAAGACCTTTCTTCTTCTTGCCAAATTCTAATAAACTTCACAACTTGTCCGTAGAGCCAAGCAATTACCACCAAAAAAGAAAAAAGAAGTTTAACACATATATACACCCAAAGATATAATTAACCTTCTTGGAGCAACCGAGTAACCAATAATTTTTACTCTAACCTGTGGTTTGTCCCAAATGTGTCCCAAATAGAACATAACTGCTTAGTTTGTTAATTGAAAAGCCCACAGACCTAAAATATTTTAACTATTAAAACTCATTTACTTAAGTGAAAGAAGAAGAAGAAATCAAAATCGAACGTTACACGGCCATGTTGCTAATTCGAGGATCTTACCATAAAGTATAATTATACTTACCTATATCTAAGTACCCTTAGAGTATAGACTAAAAGCATAGAGAGAACTTCATTATCTGTCAAGCGTACCACTTTTTTGGACACTTTTTATAAGAAGTCTTTGATGTGAATGAGTCTGACAGATTTGTATAGAAAAACCTTAGAGTATAGACTAAAAGCAAAGAGGGATCATCAAAACGATAGTATATTTGTACTGCTCACACGTATCGCTACGTCAGTGGCGAAGGAAAGAAACAAACATACGATATTAGCTACACTTGCGAAATTTCACCGTACCATTTTTTCGACTCGAGTCAACTGTTTTTTTCTGTTTGACTTTTCGCAAGCGTAGCTAGTTACTTTATGTTTGTTTCATTCCTTCGCCACTGACGTAGCGATACGTGTGAGCAGTACAAATATAATATCGTTTTGATCGATATCTCTATGCTTTTAGTCTATACTCTAAGTAAGTACCCTTTTAAAACATTTTTCATAAAATATTTCGTATCATTGGCTAAGTACAAATGTCATCTAATGCCATAATAAAAAAAAACATCTACTTTCACACTATTAATATTTGTTGGTATATGTATCTATTTAATTAACTTCTAAAATGCTAAACAACCTGTAAAAATATAAATAGGAAACCTATAAAATGTTTTGATTCTCTTAGAGTAGTGGTACTAATATTACTCTTTGGTCATATCCATTCACAGAGTCTTTTTCTTTAATCTTTGCCTCCAGATAAACATGTGGCACAGAGTGTAGTCGATTGTTTTTTTTCTAATCTGTGACAATATGTGGTAATTTACAACCACAGCTTACAACTTACCGTTATTGCGGAAACAGTAGCCAACTTAAAAAAAAAAACTTACCTAAAACCTTTACCTAAAAACCTAACTTAGTAACGTACCTAAAACCTTCCCATTCATTCAATAACGCATTTAAAAATATTGATAGACAGAGAAGAGTTAGTTGTATGAAACGTGCGCTACACTTATACGTGTAGCGCACGTTTCATACAACTAACTCTTTTCTCTATGGGAGTCCCGTCTCTTTAGCGTATGCGGTTATTTTCTCTTTGCTTACTATAAGTAACCAAAAAAAAAGAGTTTTGGCGGGAACGCGGAAAAGTTTACGTCGGTGCATTGTATTATTTTACAAAACTTATGCTTTTTCCAGTGTTAATGTTTAAAATTGGTGGTGTTTTACGCATTAAGTGCTGAATTACGAGCATGAGTGTGGGCAAGTGATATAATGTAGTGAAACGTGGTTTTTCGTGTTGCTTCCAAAATTCCATAGAAGCCTCTAGTAAAGTTGCCACCACTTTACTAGGGCATGCCTTAGACTGGATTATGACTTAGACTAGACTATGACTACTCTGACTGTGACTATGACTTGACTTTAAGTGAAAATTTCCATAATACGATGAAAAATTACAAAACTTGACACTGGCTAAATACACTATGTGTGGAGCCAAAATATAAAAAAAAAAAAAAAACCAAAAAAAAAACCATCAATCGGCCATGTTGTTTAAAACTCCGATTCGTTCCGTAATGAAATCTTAATAATTGTCATCAAATTTTTTTAACGATATTGCAATTTTAATATATCCTATGTTAAGCGCCGGTTATTTCTAAGCATATTAGTAAAAACCGCATGAAAATCCATTCAGTATTTTAGGAGTTCAGTCATAACAAACAAACAAACAAACAAACAAACAAATAAACAAACAAACAAACAGACAAAGTGTTTAAAAAGTGGCTTAACGTGATCAGCGGCTAATTTTAAGCCAACCTATGTAATGTTTTTGTTGATATCTTGCAATTACAGACTTTTTTATCTCTACAGTTTTATTATATGTATAGATGATTCCAAATTGATTTCTCACGAAATGGGCATTTTGTAAACTTTCTTGAGTCGATATAAATTTTACGATGCAATGTGACAAAATAAAGCAGAGCGTAAACCTTGCCAGTGATAAAATAGTGAAGTGACAAGAAATCAAATCGATTTTCAGCGAGTAAGATCAGTTATTCCGAGGACGTGCTGAAGCGATTTCAAGTCAATTCGCTTACACAGGGATAGCCCTGTGTAAGCAAATTTGACTAAAAAACTTAGAACAACAGTTGTTTTTTCAAATCATCTGATAAAACTGTTTCATTACATAATTTAAAAAGACAATATTTACATCACATGATTTGAAGAAAACAACTTTTGTTCTAAGTTTTATCGAATAATTATAACATTTAGGTAAAAAAAAACTATTTTAGCTCTTCATGCGTGTTTAACAATAAATAATGCAGTGGACTGAGCTTAATTATTTTTAATGGTACCTATAGCGTAAAAAAAAACGATGATAACCGGCTTTTTTTACGTTATACATCTAATATTATTTCCTAAATACGAATAATAATCTAATAACGTTTAGATGATTTAAAAATAGCTCTTATTTATGAGTTCAATTAAGAAAAACCTAACACATTACGTAATAGGTAAGTAATGTTTGCTATAACCATTACATTTCTGGAAAACGTATGATATCTGATACTACAGAATAAACGTGGTATCATATAGTGAGTGGGCGGTATCTACGTGTACATGAAGGATGTTATCGAAGCTGCCTTGGGGCGGATTACGAAAAGCCTCTGATAGGTTTATGTTGTCCTAGTATTTCAGAATCAAATCTTTACCTACTGCCCTGAGCACAGTGTTCCTGTCATCATCAACAGCCTGAAGACGTCCACTGCTGAACATAGGCCTCCCTCAAAGAGGGCTTGAGTGGCTGCTCGTCTTCCTGTCAATACTTTCTTATTATACTACAGTGTAAGCATACCTAACTACACTATAATAATTTTAATAATAATATTTGCGGAGCGACGTGCGCGCTTGCGACGTGGAGATGCAAGAAGTAGGAAGTTCCTTCGTAGCGCCAGGGGGCGCTGCCGAACTGTGGATTCGTTCCATAGGTTCGTTCTGATAACAGACCACATAAGTACACATGGTAACAAAGACAATATAATAATAATAAACGTGCAATACCATGGCGCGTACACATGCCAGAATAACTACGTCGACGACAGCCATGCACATGATTAAAAAACTTTGAGTTGAGTACTTCGAATCGTTTATATCGATGAACTAAATTTATCGATACTAAGTTCGCAAAAGGGCATCCCTACACCAAAATAAACAGTGAACGAGCGGTAGATAGAGATTTATTTTCGTACGTGCCTTGCGGCGGATTACGGGAAGCCTTTTACACGCTCATGATGTCCTGGTACTTCGAAAAACTATTTTCCTCGGCATCGAGGCAAATCCGCGGCTTTTTTGTTATTTATAGGTCTTCCAGCGACGTGGGAGTAAATTATATTGATATTTACGGATTTCCTAGAGAGACATGGGTGCTGTTAATACGGGATAAAAGGGGTACACTCACTGGAGCCCTGAAAACCTTATCCGCTTATGGGTACGTTGTGTGTGGCTCTAACAGATCTAGAACCGCATAGCTAAGGGTGGGTTCTGGATCCGTGGTTAAGGTAACCAATGGTTGAAAGCTCTAACAAATTCTAACCAATGGTCAAAATTTGTTAGAGATTTTAACCATTGGTTACTTTAACTACAGATCAATAAACCCACCCCTAGACATTGAGGTTAGGAAACCTCTTTTCAGTTATGTGTTAATGTGAACATTTTGTGAGCGTTGATGAATCTTCTTCCTTCTTCTGCTTCCATCCGTTAGATACTGCGATGAAATATAGGGTGATAAATAAGCACTGGTGTGAGGACACTTTTGAGGTTTGATTTTCATAGAGACTGTGTATATAAGTAAAATACCGCAGAGCCTGAAAACGAAAGTTTTCAATCAGTGTGTGTTGCCAGCGATGACTGATGAAACTGAGACATGGTCTCTTACTGTTGGCCTCATTAGTAAGCTCAGAGTTACGCAGCGAGCTATGGAGAGAGCTGTGCTCGGTGTTTTCCTGCGAAATAAGCTCCGGAGCGAGGAGATCCGCAGGAGAACTAAAGTGACCGATATAGTTCTTAGAATTAGTAAGTTGAAATGGCAATGGGCAGGCCACATCGCTCGTAGAACTGACAACCGATGGGGAAGAAAGATTTTCGAGTGGTGACTACGAACCGGAAGACGCAGCGTAGGCCGGACCCCCACTCGGTGGACCGACGACCTGGTGAAAGCCGCGGGGAGGCGATGGATGCAGGAGGCGAGCAGCCGCACAAAGTGGCGCGCTCTGAGGCGCCTATGTTCAGTAGTGGACGTCTTCAGGCTGTTAATGATGATGATGAATGGTGAAGGTATATTTGATTTAAGGTTATAGATACCTGTTTTCCGTGGGAATTGTTCAAGGATAAAAAGGTGATCTCGCCAGTATTCATTGTACAGTACACACACAAACAAACAATGTTTCATATTTTTTTTACGGGAATGTGCCTTTATTCTTTAAACTAACTATTACAATAATATAAACTAGCTACACTATCTACTACAAAGAACATTTGGGCTGTATACTACCGCGATGGTCTATGGCAGCAGATGCCAGGCGATGGCAGTCCAAATGCTCCAGCCCACTATTGGTAGCGCACCCAACATGCTGACAGCATTGCCTCGTTGAGTTGCAATGCTGATTCGTTGAGCCTAATAAGTGCCAGCACGCGTCGCATCGACCAGGTGCTCTGTTAAACTTTGGAAAACGCGATGAACTCCCCGTCCCAACGAAAAATGGCAACTTCACTCGTTTATTTTATGAATGTGAACTCTATGTTTCATGTTTGCATAGGTTATTATCAGGAATTACGGATTCCCGATAATAGTGTTTTTTTTTGTTCTTACGGAAGTGAAGACGGGGATTAGAAGTGAAAGAGATAAAATTACTTGTTTCTGTTCCAATCCCCGTATTTACTTCCGTAACATTAGTAGGAACAAAAAACCAGGATCCTAAGAAAATACGTTAATAAGAATTCCAACTACAAAGAAAACGCGTACCACAAAACAGCGTATTAACCGAGTAACTGTACAAAAATGGGCATCCGGGCACAGACTAAGCAATCCCCTCGCCATAGGTTAAATAATATAAGAAAAACAAGTATACATCAGCGCAGCTCTACTCGGTAAACATTCGATTATCCCCGGCCATATAGCGGAGTAACAACGGGTTAAACTCCACCTAGCCTAAACGCCTCTAATATCAGGAGAAATGTGATCAACCACAAGTCTACCTATACAGGTGTAATTTTATTCAATAGCATAAATTGAGTGCACGATAGTACATCATTTATTGATGATTATTAAAGGGAGTGCAAATGAAAATAGCTTTTATTGGAAATTATGAAATTTGCCGCGGTGCCTATCGAAGTTGGTACGAACGATTTTGATACTGCTAAAAGGTTTATTTCTTGTATGTAATAATTTAGAACAGTAATTAATTATTTTAATTTAATGTACTGTAGCAGTTGATTAAGTAAGTTATCCCATTTTTTGAAGTTATTACCAATACCATATCGACGCGTTAGATTTAAAAAATTTTGGTCCAATCGCGACCGGTGTCAGTAGTAGGTGTAGTTTCGAAGCATGCTAATGAATTCAATTACACTCAGTATAATGTAAGTGAAAAAAAAAACAAATATGAGTCTACGATGATGCATGTTTGCCCTAGAAGACACCTTTTCACTTTTAAGTTGAAGGGGAGTCTTCAGGTTACAGGTAGCTGGAAACAAGGACGCTGGCAAGGCGTTCCACTGGCCGATTGCACATATCGCTTTGTAGTTGGTCGAATTTCAGTCATATAATATGGACGCCGTGTTTTTGTGCGCCCTGATGTCCGATGAAAATAAATGAAATAATATCGTCGTGAAGTAGGTATAATAAAGGCTTGTAAAAAAGAGATGAGGGAATTAGATCGCGTAATTCTTCGAACACTCTAAAATGCATTTTATGTATAAAATACCGATAAATTTGCAACTTTACTTATTATGTAGCAGGCACATGACACATATTTTATATCATAATTATACATAAGTAGTAACTTCACTAAATTCAAATCTACTAAATTTTTTTTTATCTATATTACCTGTATATCTATGTACACTAAGCCTAAGAAAACAAAATAAGTGAGTATACAACAACTTTTTTATTTTATTTGTTCATTCTCCAGAAACCCTTGCCTAACAACATGCTGGTGGGTTACGACGCGAAGTCAGTCGTCGGGGTAGAAACAATGCGGTAGGAAATAGGACAAAACCGCCTAATGTTTGGTCACCATTTGTAAGTCCTTCCTTATTTTTGCTCGGACCGTTGTGGTGCGAGAGTCAGCGGTGACTAGTTTTATTTATGGCACATACATATAAATGAAAATGACTTTACAAGCTAAATATTGTTGTAAACTTCATGAAATTCAAACTCTTATATAATAAACCTAACTACATACACAAACTACTTACCAACTTTATTAATAATATCATCATCATCATCCTCTTTGCCTTTTCCCATTTGTTATTGGGGTCGGCTCCCAAGCTAACCTGTAGCGGCAAGCTACCAGAATTACACGAGCGACTGCCATCTGACCTCGCAACCCATAACGAACCAGTAACAGGGATGGTTACATCAGGCGTCAGATTCTATCAGGCGTCTTACTACCCGCAACGATTGCCATAGATGTTCTTATGACAACCGGGACCGACGGCTTAACGTGCTCACCGAAGCACTGAGCGATGGCATCGAAAACTGCACATAACTTACTAGATACGAAAGTCATTGGTGCAGGGCCGGGGATCGAACTCGGTGCCGTAAGGTTGCGAGGCGCACATGCACCGCTCGGCCACCATCGCTTTTTTTTTTTAATAATAAAACTTTATTAATAACAATCTAAAGAAATCTTGAACCATCTACATATAAACTGGAAAAAGCTTCATATATATAGTTTAAGCATTGCTTAAAATTGCCCATAATGCTAGCAGCGTTGCCCGGCTGTATAGTGAGGCTGATCCTTTGGTCAAAATAGATGCCAGCATTTTGGTCATGTGCCGATTCAACCAGAAAGTATGTACGGAACTCGCACTTGCTCTTACAACGATGATGAGGATGAGGGAACCGGCATATGCAAGAATCAAATTCAAGAACATTGTGTCATCCACCGCCCATGGCCAGCGCATGGTGGATTATGGCCTAAACTTTCTCCATTGTGAGAAATAGCCCATGTCTCAGACCATGCTATAATTATATGATTCTTTCCAACCTACGGTCATGATGACACTCGGGGTGCATGTCACTACGAACTGAATAACTGGCCAAGTACGAGTCGGACTCGCGCAGGTAGGGTTCCGTGCCATTATCTATCCCTGCCATCTAGTGTTAAGTAGCAGTACTATTTAAAGCAGCGCCATCTATGACTCATTTGGTAAACGAAGAAAAAAATCACGTTTGTTCTATGGGAGCCCCCTTAAATGTTTATTTTATTCGGTTTTTAGTATTTGTTTTTATAGCGGCAACAGAAACACATCATCTGTGAAAACTTCAACTGTCTAACTATCACGGTTCATGCGATACAGCCTGGTGACAGACAGACAGACAGAGAGACAGACAGACTGCGGAGCCTTAGTAATAGGGTCCGTTTTACCCTTTGGGTATTCGTCTCTTTCAGACCACAGAGGAGTAATAGGGATGCCGTAACATCATCAGAACATGTTAATACACGCTGTCACTGCCGACGCACTTTCTACCACATTCCTAACGGAGCAGATAGTAATTGGTAAAGTCGCCGACACAAAGCAATTAGCCGGACACGGACAATTTATTGATTGTTCCGGCCGTGTCCGCCTCATCTGCCCTCTGACCGTCGTCTTTGTTTGTTCACTACTCTAGATTGTGTTGTAAGATAGTTTTATTGCCTATATTTTTCTAAAATATGGGATATTAGGCCCAATTTTAAAGGCTTTATTTAGTTGACAGTCTCCATGTATTTGTTTCAAGTTTGAAACTGAAGTTTATAATGATAGTTAAATATAGATAACCGGGTAATCAAACAGTCTCTTTCTTATTCGATAAATAACCAGTTTTCAAATTGGTTTTCTGGAAGGAAAGGTAAATTTTAATAACCGGTAATGTAACAGTATTTTTTTCCCGTTTGACAACCAGTTAACAAAGTTGATATTCTAATGGGAATAAACGATATATCGTCCGGCCAAATACGTCCACTGCTGAACAAAGGTCTCCATAAAACGCCAGTTAGGACGCTTATCATAAGAAGGATTTGCCATAATCACCACGCTTGGCAGGCGGCTTGGTGATCGCAGAAGATTTTAATGTACCGAGGAGAATGCTGCTGCCAACACCCTGGATATTCCCTTAGCCGACTCTTATAGCACCCACGGGAAGAGATGGGGTGGTCCTATAAACGATACATAATACAGTATCCAGCCTCTGGTGTGGTGATTTAGCAGGCCAGCTCATAACCCGGAAGCGGCGGGTTCGATTCACGCAACAGAAGTATTTGTGCACAGAAAAATAAACGCAAATATTTGTTCTGTGTCTGGGTGTTGTGGGAGCATGGTCCTTGTAGTTCCTGGAGCATTAGATACAGGGAATCCTAGTTAGGGTCTGGGATCTATGTATGTGATCATCGGGCGTTATTAAGTTGTTATAATAACAGGACGTACAAATTTCAATGTTGGCTGAACGGCTGGTAGTGCAGCATTTTCGTGCAAACGTATATATATCTACTATCTATTTATCTACTGCAAAAAATCTTTCCATAGGGTCTACTCTTCCAATGGACGTAGCTTTTTCGATTCTCTTATCCCAGCAACGGTCCAAGCCGAGGCTCGCACCCCAGGGGTGCCCTTGAACTAGTTGCCTCCCGCTTTTGACGGCTGGGCCCCTTAAGTGCCTGCTCTCCCACCCGGTGACGCTATAAAGGTCGGTAGAGACCAACAGCATTAGCCCGTACAAAAAAAATAATACTGCAAAAAAATGTTTTGGCAGTATACTGACCGTAATTAACACTCTAACCACATACTTTAGGTAAGACTTTTCTGCAAAGTTCATCTAGGTAGGTACCACCGCTTTGCCAGTTATTCTGCCGCCAAGCAGTAGTGTGCAAGCACTACTGTGTTCCGGTTTGAAGGGAACTAGTGAAATTACTGGGTAAATGAGATATAAGATCTGATCACACAATAAGATTAATCTTATTACTAGACTGTGTGGAGTCTCAGGGTGGTGTGCGCATTGCAGTGTCACGCGAAACTTTATACTGCTACTGTTATGGGCGGCCGTGTCGTTTAACATCAGGTGAACGACTAGCTCATCACGTCATCCAAAAAAAAACTCACATACTCCAACCCAAAAGCTTTCGTTGATCCAGTATTTTGATAACGCGTTGCATCGACCATCTCTGGTAAACTTGATCTTTAAACTCACAGTTCCCACGGACCCCGGGTTTCAACACCAAACAGCTCAAACAACAAATATGTAACCACTACCGAGATTATTATATGCCACAGAACAAATAAAGCCTCAATTTAATATGAACCAGATATCCATCCAAGCATTCCAGGCTAGCGCGTTCCCTGCTATTTTTATTCCCCTATATTTTCCCGGACTCCAATATAACTGTGCTTTGATGCCCTCGTTTCGGCAGACAGATGTACGAGTGGGGCTCGCTATATTTCAGGAGGTCCTTGAATTTTTTACTCCCATTCTAAAACTATCATTTTTTAGTAGGCGAACACTATGTTTTGGTTATATACATACAAAAAAGGTCAAACTTAACTTTTTGCTGTTACTTAATCTCTAACTAAAGCCGTATTCAAACCGGCGCGTTTTTTGTACGGCTGTGGGTAGCGGTATACCGCGCGGGATACCGCCCGGGTAATTTGTATTAAGGTTCCCTCAAGTTTCGCTCTAGCCGCGGAACTAGGATACTAGGTGGTAGGACTTTTCTGCAAAGTTCGTCTAGGTAGGTACCACCGCTTTGCCAGTTATTCTGCCGCCAAGCAGTAGTGTGCAAGCACTACTGTGCAAGGGCAAGGTAGCTAGTGAAATTACTGGGCAAATAAGACTTTAAGATCTGATCACTCACTCAAAAAAAAAAAAACAACACAACATACCGCGCGAGATGCCGTGTAGTATTTACCGCTACCCACAGCGGCACGAATACGCCCCGGTTTGAGTAGGAATGAAACTCATAAATAGACATGACACAAATCATTTTTAAAGGTTCTCACAATATATATGAAACGGCATTCTGTATGTCACCAAAAAATTGACAATCTTTTTGTAAGTAGGTATATGTAAATGACAATTAAGTCGATGGACAAAAGATAAGCCGATGGTAAAGCGCTCGTCAACTGAAAAACAATCAAGTACGACCACTCGACCGCTAGATGGCGACAGTGCCAAGATTCTATTAAACACTCATTATGCACAGGCCGTGTTGTTGGCAGCCTCAGCCAGATAAAAAAAAACCCTGGTAAAAACCGGTTTAAACTGGATTTAACTTAATTATGGGCCCTTTAATATTTCATTGCTTAATTTACTGTCAAGATTATGTGGTAATATCAGGGAAGTTTAAGTACCTACCTTTAATATGACTTTTTGTTATTGCAAAGTTACAGTGGATTTTTTTTTATCTATCTTTAATTATTTATTACTTATATTATCACTATTTATTATCTATATTAATGGAGTTGTATATTGTAAAAAGAACTTAAAGATATTTTATAGATATATGCAATTTTTCCTTAATGCAGACGCGAATAGTCAACAAAATAGCAATATTTTTCACTTTGACTTTGATATACCAATATAATTATCAAAAATGGTATTTTACGGGTTAGTTCTTTAAAAATCTTCAGGTACAATAAAAGTATCCTTTAACAGTATCACATATTTAAAAATAAACCTTTTCTTTCATCCTTCACCTTCATTAAGGTCGACCTTATTTTAAGTGAAATTAATCAAATTAATACTTAAGAAAAATAAAATACCTCATCATCAAAGGCGTCAGGATCGGCCATCTTGTTTCTCTTCTCGGATAAATCGAGCGCACTTTATGTCATTCGCGAGCGTAGTCACGCATCTGTCACTTCCAGTAGGACCTATGTCTTGAAAATTTGCTTGAATAGTGGCACTATATCTTTGACTTTACATTACGTAACAGGAAATTGACGATTAGTGACAAAAACACGTTATTTTATTAGTCACTTTTGCAAGTTACTTAATTACTTCTGTTCACTTAGTTCCTTTGTATGCCACTTTAACTAATTACGTAATTTTTTTTGAGTCACGTGATGATTTTTTACTCATTTTATTTAAGACTAGAAACAAACTAGACAAATTTGTCACTTGATGGTCATTTGTTTTATCTATCACTTGGTCACAATGTTGGACACTCTCATTTTCAAAACTTACGATCACTTCCGACTAATTGGTCACTTTCGAAACTGGTCACTTCTAGACGAACTATATCCGCGCTTTGTCCAGTGATTAATATCGTTCAGCATTCATTCCTGAAACAAAGAAAAAGCATTTTTAATTTTGTTTTCATGGATGTGCCACTTCCAGCGTTTTCAGTTGGAGAGATGAAAAAAAGTTCATCTTTCCTCGTTTCCAAGTTCTTCACACAAGACTTCCTTGTTAAGTGATTGTTCCTAAAAATCGTGGAGAATTGAATTTCGGTTCAACAAGTTTGTTGGAAAATAATACTTTAAGAGAAAAGTTTGTGATGTTCAAAAGCAGCGGCAAGTATTTGACTGATTGATATTTTTGTGAAACAAACCAACCGTAAAGAAAAAAAAATAACTTCGTAGGTGTTGGACGTAAACAAATATTAATACATACTCACATACTTTACTAAGATTTACTATATTTGACGTAGAGGATCTACGAAACTCATATCTGCTACGCTTCCACTACGAACCGTAGCTGTAGATCTACGACCGTGCTACGATGACCAATATAATAAAATTGTAGGTAACTTTATTTAATTCCAAAAATCATAATCAAAATCATAAGCAATAATTCATAACCTGGAGGTGGCGGATTCGATTCCCGCGATAGGACAGTGTATTTGTGCACTAAAATTAGCGAGACCATGGTTCTTGTAGTTCCTGGGTCCCAAGGTCGGGGAATCTTAGTTAGGGTCCAGGATCTACGTATGTAATCTTTGGGCGTTATATTCTTTTGTAATATTCTTTATAATAAGTACTCCTTAAGTATAAGAACGTTCCAGTCTATTTTAGTTTAACAGTCTTTTTTTATGCGATTGAGTGACGTGAAGAGCTAGTCGTTCACCTGATGTTAAGCAACACGGCCGCCCATAACAGTTGCAGTGTCACTCGGAACTTAAAACAATAAAGTTTCGCGTGGCACTGCACTGCGCACGTCATCCTGAGACATCACACAATCTAGTAATCAGATTACTAGACTGAGTGATCAGATCATAAAGCCTCATTTGCCCAGTAATTTCACTAGCTACCTCCTATTGCCGTTTGTGATAAACCCAGGATATCTAGGTGATATTTTTAATCGTAATTTGTTGAAACATTCTATTTATTTGTGCAGAATCTGTTTTCAAATAATCACATTGCAAATAATCAAAACGCAAGAAAATTTTAATTTGCCGCGCTGAGTGGAACGTTCCACCTTAACGCAAATTTTGACAGATGCTTAATTTAACCCACTTACCTATACAAGAAAAGAGGAAAGTAGAGTCGCTATTGAAATTATTAGCAATTTGTTGAAAAACAATCACAATTTCAACAATGTGAACTCTCTCAACATTCAAATAATGTTGAAAGTTGAACTTTTCAAACAATGTGGGTACTCGAACATTTGGGCCGAGTTGGGAAACACTGCCGGCGTTTCGTTAAACAGTTCACCCCTCATTTGGGGGAGTTCGACCAACTTGTAGTATAAGAGCTAGGGGTCCACGGATAAGTTTTAATGCTATTTGAACACACTAAGTTTTGTGTATACATAGAGAGAACAGATTCTATTCATCTATTGCAGGGGTGGCCAAAGCCTTGATCGCGGGTGACCGGTAGACGGCAGAGGCATTTGCAGTAGCCCGCTACGTAACCTGCGCTGCGTTATAAAAAAATTCTATGTGTAAATGTGTGTGAAATGTTTTTTTCTTCTCTCGATAGCGGTGCGAATGAGCCAAACGAAAATAAATACATGGACGGTTCACACCGCGGTGTGAATTGCCCAAGTGTTCTAATAGCAGAGGGCGATTCACGCCACGGTGCGAAAGAGCTTATTCATTTAAAGCACTTGGGCGATTCACGCCGCGGTGCGAAAGAGCTTATTAATTTAAAGCACTTGGGCGATTCACGCCGCGGTGCGAAAGAGCTTATTCATTAAGAGCACTTGAGCGATTCACACCGCGGTGTGAAACGCCCCATTACCCTATTAATTACCTACTCGCACCGTTCTCGGGGACTTCCTCGTGGTCAACGTATACATTTTCTTGCACTACGTGAAAGCACAAAGAAAAGTCATAAAACCCATACTGATCCATGATTCCCTTGTGAAATGATCACAAAACAAAGTTAACCTGATGGGCACTATTTTCATATAATTTGTTTGAAAAAAAAATAAAAGAGCGTTTGTTTAATGAAAGCTATGGAGATGTTTACAAAGTAGATATCAGAAATATCGGAACCCTCAGAACGCGAGTTTTACTTGTTGCTTGTCTTCATGTATTTTTTTTGTTTTTGCTGGCGATAGACTTTTTGGGGTCTTGAGAATTGTAATGTAGACCGCATACTGCAAAAGTTTGGCCACCCCTGATCTTTTGCATAATTGCACTAGCTTCATTGCTCAATTTGCCGTGTGGGCCTGGTATGTGAATAGGAGCACCCCCATCTCTTCCCGTGGGAACAACTAACACAAACGATAACATTAATTTTAAAATACCCTCATTTTAATAAAATATGATAAGTATATTAATATGAATATTCTCATAAGCGACTAATGCCCGCATGTACTAAAGCTTGACAGCTCTTAAGAGTACCTTCCTGGTTTTTGAATCTCGCTCTGCTATCTACACGTATGATAGAGACAATAGAGCCCATGAGCGAATTTACCTACATTTTAGCGTTTCGGACGCCAACGGTTTTCACCCCCTAAGACTTCACAAATACTTTAGATTTTAGTGTCAATCGTTTGGATAGATTATAATCTACGCTTGTACGTCTTGGTTTTCTAGTAAATACTTTTCGTGTTCTAGTTACAACTACTTTTCTTCGTCATAATTTTGACGCCAAAAATTTGTAACTTAGGGAGCTATAAATACGAAGATATTGTTAAAAAAAGAAGACGTACGAGCATAGTTTTTTACTGGGTCATCATCATCATCATCATCATCAGTCTGAAGAAGTCCACTGCTGAACATAGGCCTCCCCCAAAGAGCGCCACCTTGAGCGGCTGCTTGCCTCCTGCATCCATCGGCTCCCCGCAGTTCTGACCAAGTCGTCGGTCCACCTAGTGGGGGGCCGGCCTACGCTGCGTCTTCTGCTTCGCGGTCGCCACTCGAGAACCTTTCGTCCCCATCGGATTTTACTGGGTAGACAATATATAAAAAAATTATCAAAATCACATAACATTTGAAGAGGTGGGAAAGCGTTAGCACTTTTTGTATAGACAAGAGGGGGGGTGTATACAAGAGGGGGCTCTTGTCTATACAAAAAGTGCTAACATAAGAGAAAAATAAATAAGTGCAATAAGAAATTAGAAATCTAAATAATCTAATCTTAGAAATAAGTGCAAACATAAGAGATGCATATGCACGTACGACTTTCTTTCATTTTCCTAAAAAAAATACAAGAAAACTGATTCTGATTCTGAAGGATTTCATCGTTGCAGTGGTACAGCGAACCTAAATCGGTATTGAAAATGCAAAATATCTCATTTAGCTTCTAGATATTTTAAAATTCACACCCCCGGCTACTTTGGCACTCGTTTGGTATATTTTGCTAGAGGGCGATATGAGATTGAAGTTCGATTGGTTTCCGCGCGGGGGTGCGTTTCTTATTTTCTTTTACGAAACTTGTATAAATTGAGATTTGATGTGTTTTCTATTGGTTTTGAAAATACTGTTTGGAGATTTTTGAAGAAATAAATAAATAAATATCTGTGGATATTTCACACAGCTCCTTCTAGCCCCAAACTAAGCATAGCTTGTACTATGGAAACCAGACAACTGATAGAATACTCAGATACTTTTTGTTTATAAATACATACATAGTGTACAATATAACACCCAGACACAGACCATACACTTGTTTTGAGTGGGAATCGAAAAATAAAAATATCTAAGTCTAAAATCTAAAATATCAAGCTTTGCTTAATTTGGGGCTAGATGGCGCTGTGTGAAATGTCCACAACAATTAACTTATTATTTATTTATTTATTTTATTAATATCATCATCAACAGCTGGAAGACGTCTACTGCCGAACATACGCCTCCCCATAGAGCGCCACTTTGACTGGCTGCTTCTTGCTTGCATTCAAGCGGATTTTATTAATATAGTAAGATAGATAAATAACTTAATAATTAAGTAGCAATGTAAGAATGAACTTAAATAAATTAGGAACGATTTCAGACCGAAAACCCGATAAGAACTAAATTAAATTAAATAAGTTCCTATCTTTTGACTTCACTTCCACTCTGTTTCACCACTTTAGAGATAGCCCAAATCCACTTCAGTGAATTTTAAGGCCGCGGAAATTAACTAAGGCTGTACTTAAGTTGTAACATTTTAGTAATCTGTGGCTGTACTAAGGACGCCTCACTGTTTGACTCCCTATTTGTCTTTTTTCCTGCGAGAATTCGGAACTTCTCGGTTTAAAATGGGTAGGTCTCAACGGATCCCACCAAACGGATATCACACATTTTTTTATCATTCTTTTTTTAATAATTTACAGGGATAGCATTTGACCACTGTCTCACCCGATGGTAAGTGATGACGCGCCCTACGGTGGTGCTAATACAAAATATTATTTTGAACATCCCAATCAAAGCTTTGGATGTAAAACAAACTATAAACGCTGTCAGAATACTTTTTTGAGTTTCAAGATATTTTCGATAACAAAAGTGTTAAAAGAAACAAACATATAACCTCTTACTAGTTTCTGGTCTCCTAGTATGTATAAGAGGAGTCCAATCTCTGTACTGTCAGTAATCTGTGCCAAAATTACTTGGACAACTTACTTCCAACGTCTACTTCAAATTGAAAATACCAAACATAAACCAAGAAATATAAAATATTATGATCTGAAATAAACACAGACAGTTGGCTAGTGTCCTGCTATTTCTTATTGCATAAATTAATAATCTTCCTCAAAAAATAAACAGTCGTGAAAACGAAAATTAAATATCTCAAAAAATTACAAAGTTACAGGCATTTTAAAATACAGGAATAGAAAGAGACAGCTCAGACATGCAGTGACGTCACTCTTGCTCCTTCATAGTACTTCATTACTAAGCTTTGGTAGCTTTACATACAGTACTCTGTGGTATGTGACTTCACAACGTGCGTTTTCATAGTAACTGTGGGGAATCTCCTGTTTTGCGAGAAAAGGACAGGGATGCCCCCTTCAGAAGCTTTAACAGCTTATTACTCCTAATTTTACTTATTTTTTCAATTATTTCATTCATTTTTAACCTACTTTATGAAAATAATATTTATTTGATAATTTTTAATAGCAGGCAACTAGGCTACTGGAAGCATATTTGAGTTAGTAACTTTAAATTTTGACAAGGTAAGCGCTTTATTATCCTATGGGAACGAGAGCAAATACACCGTAGAGTATTTTACATATATCACAAAGGGATAGGCCTAAACGGCCAAAATGGAAATCCTTCTTGAAATATGTGATTTAATTTTGTTGCTATACTCCGTAAACTTGCACCGTTATAGCAGCAGTACTGGCACAGGAATGTTTTAGTGACAAACTATGAACGTTCCGAGAAGTAATTACTGGTGAAGTTAGTAGAGTTCTAATGTGAGAACTTGGGTCTAAGGATGGGATAAAACTATCAGTCTTGGTCTTGATAAATAATGTAATAGAATACCAAGATTGGCCTACAAAAGCAATAGGTGTTATTTTTTATTCTCAACACCTTTACTAGGTACCAACTATAAAGGAAAAGTTATTGAAGATAAAAATAACTTAACATTTATGATGTTTTTAGGTGTTTTTTTTATGCGATGGAATGACGTGACGAGCTAATCGTTCACCTGATGTTAGGTGACACGGCCGCCCATAACAGTTGCAGTGGTTGTTTTTAACGTGGCGTCCTTGAGACTAGCTGGTCTAGATGCCTTGTTCTAATGGTATAGTCGGATCCTTTACTAATATACGACTAATTATTTATGAAAAAGAAACCCGTATGTACACGGCACATGTTATTTTTGTGTTTTATGACGTCATTTGTGACCGCCACCTGATAATAGTGTCAAATTACTAATGATACTTTTTTCATTGACCCGCATTTTTGACCCTGGGGAAAATCTAAGTCCCGAAAGCCTTATACAACCCGTCTTCCAGGACCGGCGTAACTCGATTGCCAAACCCATGTTCGTGGCTCCACACTTCAGGTAACAAATGACACGAGAAATGTCTTCAGCTTGCTATTTGAAATCAATATCGACCGTGCTGTGGTCAGCACTGTACAAATTGGTATTTGTAGCATATTCTGGATGGCAGGATAGCAGGATGGATGCAGAAGGCAAGCCGCCGCTCAAAGTGGCGTTCTTTGGGGGACGCCTACGTTCTGTAGTGAACGTCTTCAAGATTTTCATGACCGTCTTCCCACGTGGTAGCGAACGATAACAATTAAAGCTATCCACCCCCATCGTACTAAAGGGGCGCATGGTAATAGTGACCGGCCTTCTCAGATAAATGAGTAGGCCGATAGGTACGTGACCTAGTCTATTATCATTGAGAACCTTTAAAAAATAGTAGGTGCCACCGTATTGCCGTTTTATAGCAAACATTACAAGCCTCCAAAAAATTTAATTCCTAGTTTAATACCATTTTTACCTTCTAAACGTATTAATATCCGCAAATATCAACATAAACGTCAGAATGACTGACTTGCGGTGATGAAGTATGATTCATGAGCTTCTATTAGCTATGGTCGCACAGAACCGAAACGATATGAAGATGTGAAAAACCAATTAAAAGAAATTAAGTCGATTTAGCTTAAAGAAAAGCAAAATCTAAAATAGTGTGCCAGTTATTCCCAGATTTTGTAAACTGGTAACACTGAGTGCAGAAAATTGCGGCCTGCCTGCTTACGTCATTAGGCTGCGAGTCATTTAGTTTGCACGCTGTGTAGCCACTTGTAACGGCAGACACTTTGCCTTTTAGTTGAGGTGTTCTGAACTATACTCGCGAGCAAAGAATCTGGGTCAGTAGAAAAATCCTAATAACTCCTCGAGGTATTACGAAGTACTATATCATTTATCATTATCATTTATTTCTTAATAACAGAGTTATAGGTCGATATTTTACAATTTATAAGTAATAAAATTCACACACATTTTTATAAAACATCATTGGTAGACCTAATTAAAAATAGTACCAGTCAACATTTTTAAGAATAAATTATACTTGAAGTATAATTAGCGATTAATAATTCATAATAATAAAATTCGATATAAATTAATAAAAATATAAAATACAAATTAAAAATGTCAATTTTAAAAAGAAGTTATGTCAGTTTATTATCTAAGTATTCGTTAACAGAAAATGATTATAAATGATATATCTGCACTAAACTTATTTTTTCCACTAATTTTATTGCTATGAAAACTGCACTTTTTACATAAAATGCAATACACTATATATGAAATACTTTTATTTAATAAAGAAATTCACAGTTTTGACGACCCGGACCGACCTCGTTCTTACGTTCATTTCCATTAGAATACCAAGTTTGATAAGTTTGGTTGTCAAACAGGAAAAATATTTACTCTTAGTCACATTACCCACTGGTTATCTATAAAGATTTTCTTTCCATTCTTTGCTCGCAAGTGTACAAGCTCGCAAGGGGCAAGTGTGTGTGTGTAAGTGGACTTGACGTAATAATCAGAGTTATATCTAGGTACATAAAAAACTGGGTTCTATTCTCGGCCCTGCATCAATGACTTATCTAGTAAGTTATGTGCAGTTCTCGACACCAATCGCTCCGTGCCTCGGAAAGCACGTTAAGCCGTCGGTGCCGGTTGTCATAAGAACATCTATGGCAATCGTTACGGGTAGTCAGAAGCCTGATAGAATCTGACGCCTGGTCTAGCCATCCTTGTTACTGGTTCCTTATGGGCTGCGAGGTCAGATGGCAGTCGCTCGTGTAATTCTCGTAGCTCGCCGCTGCATGTTAAATTGGGAGCCGACCCCAATAACAAATGGGAAAAGGCAAAGAGGATGATGATGATAAAACAAATCGTTTTAATGTTTATAACAATACTTTATTCAGCATGTATATCCCACTGTATGTAAGTACCTATATACGTGAAGTTTCGTAAAGACAACACAAAATGATAAGCTTCTGTTGGTTTAGGATCGATACCCTTTTCGGTACATTATAGTCATATTATATAGACATATTGTAGGCATTTTGTACCCATTGTATTCAAGGTCTATTGTTCTAATGGTATTCGCTTTATTTGATGAAGAAGGTGGTATTGTTTTAGTAAAGTATTACCAATATTGTAGGTTGGATTGATTCGCGTTTTCAGCTGCTAATAACTGATTACACGCGGGATCTTTTGATTTTTATTCTATGTGTGTGCCATGGAGCTCCAGAGAGCCATTAGTTCACTGTGCATCTTTTATCACCTGATTTTTGGAGAAAGCTCTGAAGAGCTTTTCGATATTATCCTGGCGTCGGCGTTCTATCACCGTAGGTACATCACGCCACCGTCAAAAGGCTCATCCACATATCTTGCAAGAATGGAAATCTCGCACGACTCGCTTCATGCGTTCATTCTTACCACGCACCTGCAAGATGTGGAATAATCTTCCCCCGGAAGTATTCCCACGATGCTTCAATATGCAATCTTTTAAAAAGGGTATCAAAAAATGCCTTACTGAGCTGGCAACGCATAGACAACGCCCCTAGTGTTGCAGATGTCCATAGGCTACGGTTACCGCTTTCCATCAGACGGGCCGTACGCTTGTTTGTCGGTCTTAACATAAAAAAATGGACTAAGTATAAGTAATAATTAAGGGCGTTTTTCATAATGCCCGCGCGTTATGAATAATGACAAGCTACTTGGGCGAAATAATAATAATATCATATTATATATTTTTGATATGTGTCAATGATGACTTATGAAACTGAGACGTGCGACGATGCAGGAACTACGAGGACCTTGGTCCCACAACACCCAGACTCAGAACTTGCGGTTCTTTTCTGTGCACATAATTATACTTGTCCTGTCGCGGGAATCAAACCCGCCTCCTCCAGGTTATGAGCCGACCTGCTCAAGCACCACACCACAGAGGAGTTACTTAATATAGTACAACATTACTTGTAAGTAAAACGTTGCCTGTTTG
The DNA here is from genome assembly GCA_910589525.2 of Ennomos quercinarius. Lineage (NCBI taxonomy): Eukaryota > Metazoa > Arthropoda > Insecta > Lepidoptera > Geometridae > Ennomos > Ennomos quercinarius. The sequence goes on from OU342510.1 coordinate 9,181,438, forward strand.
TTTGTTTGTCTACTACCAAGACGCAAGATACTAGCTAATGTAACATTTTTTTGCATTTGAATAATGTTTTAGAGGTCATTTTGCCATTTTTTCTATTGAGAAAACTTTTCGTAACGTGTTTTGATTTTTGTAGTTGGAAAGAAGATATGACCAGTATTAACATGCATTTTTTTCAATTCTGTAGATGATGTATATCATTTTTTTTTTTTGAGAAAATTACACTCAAGTTAGTCGATTTGAGAGCCTTCAGCACCATAGGTTCGTGCTTATCTCTATGGCGTACCTACTGCAATGCATTTGGGTACGTCCTAGAGGAATAAGTATGAACTTAAGAGCTGTCAAAGTTTAGTGCAGACGGCCATCAGTGTCTGCGGGGAAACGGGAAAATTACAAATGAAAAATTACAAACCGAGACGCACCTCTACTATAACGCTTAAAATACAAAATGAAACCTTACCTTTATCTACATAAGGAATATTCCTAAAAAATAAATTATTCTATAAAACTAAACTATTACAAAACTAAAACATTATAATTAACAATATAAGTAATACAAAGCTAATCTAACAAACCAGTGTGCAAGTGGCAGTGGGCAAAGTGCCCAAAATGCTGGCAACATTGCCACGTTGAATGGCAATGCTCAACTTTTGGCCCAGGTAGAGGCAAGCATTTTGGTCACGCGTTGCTTCGACCAGACGTTTTCAGAGATCTTTAAAAATTTGGTGTGCACTTTGTCCCCACGGCCCAAGCGTCTCGACCCCAAAAGGCGCAAATATAAAACCACTATCTAGGTTACCTACTATATTTGCGCCTTTTCAGTTTCTGAATAAGCTAAGGAATATTCCTTGTCCACGTCCAAAAATAAATTGCCTACCTTAATAATAAATAATTCCACACTTCATCGATATATCTTATTGGACCCATTACTTCACTGTTTCATTTCATTTACTGAAATGGCCCGCCCAAATACGATCACAATGAAAAATGTACCTTACAGTCATCAGAATAAATAATGTAATCGAAAGTGAAATAACTGGCTTTCGGAATGGTTTTATTGAAATATGAAACTTCTCTGATTTGCAATAAAGACTATTATGGGTTAAGGTAAAAAAAAGTTACATTGAAATATCGAAGTACTTTGATGAAAATGAAACATTACAGATTTTTATAGATAAACTTTATTAATGGAATTGAATATATACACAATAAATGATTTTTATCATAATAAATGTGACTATAACTATCATTCGCTAGGGACGCCAGCAGTTTTTCTACTATTTCCTCTACATTTTGCTGGCTTTAGGCGACCTCTTGCTTTTTAGGTACATAATGACTACTTCCAAAATATCCGCTTTCAATTTTTGTTAATTGGTCCATTTCTCATAATGACAACTTATATAAAGACTTCTTATAGTAACATACTTCCCATTATGACTAGAATTGAAAATGCTTTTAGGTAGTTAAAGACAAATTCCCAAAAAGTCCGTTTTATTTAAATAAAAGTGATGGCAAAACCATAACAAAATTCTAGATCTGTGTGCGTAACAGGCAAATCATACAAGTAAAAAAATCGGTCCTAACAGACATTTTTCTTTTTTTTATTATTATTTGTTAGGCGTGCGCTTGACCACTATCCGTAATATGACCGCATCGACAATATATATTGTCGATGCGGTCTAGCATGTAACGCGCTTGCCTAGAAGATACCTGACTGGAAGCTAAACTTCTTTCTAGGTTAACTAACTTATATATTAAATACTATTAAATTTAAAACTTATTTTGACTGAACATGCATTTGGGTAGGTATAGGCATTACAACTTTCCAATTCACCCGCGATTTACATAATGTAAAGAACCGTTTCTTTATCTTTTGGAAGTCACTTAACAATATAACAGCCATTAGCATAAATTACATTAAACTTAACGTCGTGTAGGTAATGTAGAATTAAGTTAAAAAAGCAAAAGTAAAACTCCATTACGGGAACCTTCTGGAAAAACAATGAAGTTGGATTAAACACGCTTCGGAAATTTTATTACCTTTGTCGGAGTACTACGTTGAATAATGCATGGGGAGGTGAATCGATGAGCTGTATCTACTGGTTCTTCGTCGTTATAAATTTAAGACGTGTAAGTGTACAATAATCTCCCAGACACGTAGTTATTCCAAATTATAACTATAGACTCAGCGGAGTGCTGAGCTGCACGGGCCAATTTTAAAGGCTTTATAGTTGACAGACATAACTCTTAAAACTGTTGCTGTTCTTTTCAAATACACGGTAATGTAAGAGACGGATATATTTTTAGTAAGGACTAATATCAACTAAAGTCTTCAAAGTCAGGCTTAATATTTATTCAAAAAAGGAATCATCATCATCATCATTAACAGCCTGAAAAGGAATGCGATATCGAAATACCTTCTTCTTCTCGTGTAGGCAAGTGGTCAGCCCCGATGTCAGAATTTTTAGACTGCCGAAAGGCCATACGACAACAGCAGGGGTCGACGGCTTAACGTGCCGTTAGAAGCACTGTAGCGCTCAGTTGTGCTCAAGACGCGGTTGGTGGTAGAGAGACGACTGAGGAGGGCAAGAGCGGTGCGGTCAACGTATGCGATATTTGCTGCGCTTGCACTCTGCGCCCCCACATTAACCATCCAATATATATTACACCCGCATTATTTAATCGTCTAGTGGTCAGAACGTTAAGTTACCAAAACGCCCAATATGTTTTATCTACGCATTCTGCGTAATCATTTTCCACAATAATTGTGAACTAAGAAAAATAATTTCACAAAGTTACGGTTTTCCGTGATCCCGATCATAAATTGTGGTATTTTATTTCCAAGCTGTGCTTTATTTTATAGTTTTTTATTAGGTTCGCGTGCATTAACATTAATTTACGTAGAATTGCCGTTATGCCAGGCCACCTGAGACTGGAACTGAAAGCAGGGCTGTAGCAAGGGTGAGTCTTGGGCTCTCGAATATCCATGGCTATAAGGAAGCCGCCAGGCCATAGCCTACGGCATAAAGAATATAACCACTAACCATATTATCTTATGTATAATGTGCTTTAGTACATCATCATTAACAGCCTGAAGACGTCCACTGCTGAACATAGGCCTCCTTTAAAGAGCGCCACTTTGAGCGGTTGCTTGAACCTGCAACCATCGGCTCCCCGCGGTCATAACGCTCTTAGCGATAAGACCGCCCATTGTACCAATCTTATTATGTGATTCTCATTTGTACTTGTTATTATTATTTTGGAACCGAAACTTTTTTATGCAGACAGGGGTCTTATCGGTCTTATATATCAGACAACCCTAATCTGAAAAAAGAACTAAATATATCAACACTACATTTCGTATGCAGTAAGCTATCTCACGTGTAACGTATGACATATTGACTCCAATGTACAGGGTTATGCAAATCGGAGTGGAGCCTACGAAATATTTATGATTTTAGACGTGATTCCAAGGGCTTTGCTACGTGATGTGTTTGCTTACTCTGTGATTGAATGTACACGTTTATTTTCTGCCATTTTTGTGTGATGATAAGTGGTTTGGGTTCTAGCCTGTGACGTGATCGCGAAAGCAGGTGTCAAACAATAACATTCGTGATTATGTAAGAGATTTTCAAAGATTCAATGTGAGATTTGGAGGTAATATGAAAATATGCCGTTGTTGTGAAGTATGAAGTCAGTAGGTATACATTAGACCATACACATTAGACCTACTTGAGTTTTTGGTGAAGAAAACTAACGTCTGACTTGGCAAAAGCTTTGTCAGAAGTTGTTCAAAGACAAAAGTTTTTATGGCTGTTGTCATTGTAAAACAGTCTGTCAGTCAAATAACTGAGACCGATGGCATAAACTGCATTTGTAAGCACGGTAGCGTTTAGTTGTAAATAGTACCATTTTTGGTAGCGATCGCCAATTACAGTAAAACCGCAGTGAACGTTGCCAACTTTAGCATTCGGTTATGAACGGATAGTCGAGTTCGCTACGAATGCTAACTGCTACAGTAGAACTAAACAATTACCATGGAAAAAATACAGGGGGAACGCCGCAGAGCCTTCAATGATGAAAAAATTGCTTATTTAGGTGGAACATTACACTCGCGCGGCAAATTCAAATTTTCTTGCGTTCTTTTGCCAATAATAGCTTAATTACTCAACATGATTACACGAAAACTAATTTTGCGCAAATAAATAGAATGTATCAATAAATTACGATTAAAAGTATCTCCTAGATATCATTGGTTTAGCGACAAATGGCGATAAACAATTTTCTTCTTAGTTTTCCAGTCTATTGCCATTTGTAGCTAAACCAATGATAAGTAGGTGATACTTTTAATTGTAATTTATTGATACATTCTATTTATTTGCGCAAAATTAGTGTAACGTTCCACCTTAATATTTCCGAATGGACTGGCATTGCTAATTCGATGTGTGGATAACCAGCTGAAGAGAAATAGAGAAGGGATTGTAATTATAAAAAAAATAAAAAATATCTAAATTTGATAGCATTGCACGTGATTGGACGAGAGCATTAGTCAGACGGTGGAGTAAGAAAAACGTAATGGAAAAATAATCACTCTTTTTAGTCTCTGCTTCGCTACGGGTTTGTTATAATTACATGTTATCGAAGACTTAGGAATAAACTAAAGCTTAAAAGCTGATCCCGGTTTTATTTCTAGTAAGTATAATGCACCGTAAAAAGGAATTATAGAAGCTCTTAGTTTACTAACCTTTAAATCTTCAGGGACAAAACTAAAAATAGATTACAATCCCAAATTTTCAAGACATTATGAAGTATCTAAACTCTGAGAGATGAAAGATTGTACCACATTATTCACGTTACATTACTTTGTTGATATTTGTAAAGGTCATATTTGTCTGAGGATACCTGGGCCATAATTCTGTATGAAAACACAGATTCCACACGATACGAAACTACGTCGTTATCGAGTCTTGTTCAAACCGTCACAGTATTAAAAATACCTTCACTTTACATTAAATTTGCTTTTATTGGATAAATATTGACATAAGTGGTGTTAACTTTTGGCGTGTTGATGTTTCGGAACGCCTCTCAGTAGAACATTATGATTTTTTACATTTAAAATGGCGCCAATTCCACGTTAATTTTTTTGCGGTCTCGTTTTTATTTCATTGAAAATAGATTTTTGCAGATATCTTAAGCTCTATTCAAACCGACGCGGTTTTCGTACCGCGGTGGGTAGCGGTATCCCGCGCGGGATTTTGTATGAAGTTCACTCAAGTTTCGCGCTAGCCGCGGAACTTTAGTACAAAATACCGGGCGGGATCCCGTCTAGTCGATTTTAGCACATTGCTAAAATTAGACTTTTAAAAAAGTGTTTTTTTAACTATTTTTGCTTATAAGTGAGCGACGTCAGCGTCATTTGAGTTATATTCAAAGTTGTGGCCGAATATCATCATAAAAAGTTTTAACAAACAACGATCAATCAATATTTGAAAGCTTTTTCTACGCAACCTGATACTGTACATTGCCACAGTATGGCCACAATCTCTAATAACTTTAATGCATTTCTTTGTATGAGCGTGACGTCATCTCCCTAGATATGTTTTCTCTTTTTTATAACTAATTTATTAATACTTTTACTAATTTGATATGTCATCCTGAATCGGACCCGCTGACCTTTGTATGAAGAGACGCTACAGATTAGGGTGCTGAGGTAATTTTTTTTTTAATTCGAGGACATACAGGAATAAATAGTTGTATCTGCCCACAGACATCTAATACTATACAGTAAGAAGACTTAACATAAAAGAAATATTGCGTGCCACTTTTTACAACATGCAAATCTCACGCACACAGTGACATGCACATCAAAACTTACTGGTGAAAAGATAATTCGGGTGTTTTCCTATATGAAACGTTGCCGCACAAAGGCACTACATTTTACCATTTTATTTTAGTGTTTGTAGTACTTAATATCAATTATAATACAAAAACATTGCAAAAAAAAACAGGCCGCACATTCTCTGTTTATGACGCCATGTAACTTCTGTGATATGTTTCCATGGTAACATGATTGTATTTTGGGCACGCGTTCCTTTTTGTTGGTCCATGGGTGCGTAAGTATTGCAACAGCAAAAAGGAAAGAGATAAGATTATCAAATTTTAGTAAGAGCGAAAGTAATGGGTATATTATTTATTTTCGTCTATGTAGTAGTGAAGATAATGTTAGGTCTGCTTACTGTATTGTATTAGATGTCTGTGTATCTGCCACTCTATCTTTTTTGGGGGGAAAGATGGAACTATTTACCAACCAAAAAAGTTTTCCACTGTTCTATCTGTCACGTACAAGGGGATAGATAAACTTTATTTCCATCTTAATATAACAGAGCAGCGGGATACGCCACGAAAATTGAAATATCAGTAATATTTCAACTTTAATGGTGAACCTTTTGAGAATTTATCTACTCCCTAGCCCAGCGATGTCCTCTTTGGTGACTCCGTTTGGAATTAGTCTTCCGAAATTCTTTTTGTTCATCATCATCATCATCATCAACAGCCTGAATACATCCACTGCTGAAAATAGGCTTCCCCCACAGAGCACCACTTTGAGCGGCTGCTTGCCTCGTGCATCCATCGGCTCCCGCAGTTTTAACTAGATCGTCGGTCCACCAGTGGTCCACCCATTTTTTAAGTTTAACTTGACACTGGCTATACTGATACGCCAGAGCCTTATCATCATCGTCAGCCTGAAAACGTCTACTGCTGAGCATAGGCCTCCCCCAAAGAGCACAACTTTGGGCAGCGGCTTGGCTCTTGCATCCATCGGCTCCACACGGTTCTGACCAAGACGTCGGCCCACCTAGTGGAGGGCCGGCCTACGTTGCGTCTTCCGGTTCACCTAATATGAACTTAATCATAGGCTAAATTCTCTAATACTATAGCTAAATTAAATGTATTCGGGTTTATTTTGCCGTCTCTTTCCAATAGTGCAGGGACTAGCAAAATTAAAGAGAGACAGAGGTTGGACGATAAGCTGGTGGTGTATTTTCTTCACTTGTTTTTAACCTAAGTCTGTCTCAACGTCATAGGACGCGTCGGTATGCTCGCAGCTGAATTCCCAAGTTACCAGAAGTTTCTCCGTATAGTTTTATAATCTTCATAGCTGGAAAGTATCAAGAATTTATGAGCTGAGGGACTATACAATTAAAACTTAGCCGTAGCTTGAAGTATTTCTGACGCGTTTCTTGATACTTGTTAACGTGTTGATGTGCTAATGGAGTTTGCGAGCGTGGCAGCGAAGAAGTTGAACACAATTTTATTTGTATCTCGCTGGCACTGGTATTGGCTATCCAGCCCATTGATAGCCAATGGCATGATAACTTGTCTAGAGCATCCGGGTAAGGTCGCAGCGTTTTACATATTTGTAACTAACTTAAATTATTAGGTTTATAGGTATGACTCGGTTTATGCGCACTTCCTTACCATATACTGACTAGCTTACGTGCCACCGATGCGTTGCTTTTAGGGTAAGCAACGCATCAGTGGCACGTCTTGTGTTACAGATGTCTATAGGCTACGGTGACCTCTTTCCATCAGGAGGGCCGTATGCTTGTTGCTACCTATAGCATAAAAAAAATATAAATACCTGTCTTTCTCCAAAGCTGAAATATGTAACATTTTAAAGGAGGGCTAAGAGTATTAACAGTGGGCAAACAAAGCATTAGAAGCACGTCTAGTTCATATAGGAGGGCCACGTGCCTGATTCTACCCATGGTATTTAAAAAAGTTTGTCATATAGCGTCTACTCATATCTACCCCCGTCGCAAACCGAGTAGTGTTACAAGTTTAACTGTGTATCTGTCTGTGGCGTAGTTCCCAAGCTAATAAACCGACTTTGATTGAAAGTGTTCTTAGCTATCAAAAGTTTTGTAATGGTAAGTAATTTCTGCATATAAACAAAATATTGATTTATTACACACCCCACAACCTATTGTTCAGAAGGCAGAGCTACTACCAACTGAGCTATCAGGCCAGTCGAAAATTAAATCATTGTTTTTATGAGTTAACGTTTTTCTACCTGCCTGTACAGTTTTACACTGTTTTTTTCTTCTTTCGATAGCGGTGTGAATCGCCCAAGTATTCTAAATGAATAGGCTCTTTCGCACAGCTATTAGAACACTTGAGCGATGCACACCACGGTGCGAAAGAGCCTATTCATTTAGAGCACTTGGGTGATTCACACCGCGGTGTGAACCAAGCATGGTGTGAAACGCCCCAAAAAGTATCAAGCTAAAAAAATTTAATGTCGACATTTATGAATAACAATATTAATATTTCTATTACAAAATCTGTCAACTATAACATGAAAAGGTTGTCAGTAAACGGGAGGTGAGAGAGAATTAAGGACCTTTGAAATCTTATTATTTTGTCCGAGCCTATATTAATAATTCTGTAACATTCGAAGTCTTGAAATAAAGCGCTGTTCCAATCATAAACACTTCAACAGGTGTACTGGGCACCTCAAAGTAAACGGCAAAGCCCTTTCAAGCTAAAGGATCACAAAACGGCTTGAAAAAGCTCAAGCGCTTCAATTGCTTTCATAATTATAATATTACTGAGCTTAGTGGGTATTTGATTTGACGTATAACTTTTACAATAAGCTATTTATCGTTTTTTTACTGGAACCGTAAACGAGTATATTGTTTAAAACAAGAATACCTACAATTTCTTATATTCTATACGGGTGAAATAATATCATATTTCACTCGTTGCAAACTTGCAAATACAGAATAAATGATTACGGCGCACTGAAACAGTATCGCTATAAAGCAGTTTACGAGCTTTTTAATGCTATAGGTAGCAAACAAGTATGCGGCCCTCCTGATTGGAAGAGGTACTTTTCTAAGTGGTAGGACTTTTCTGCAAAGTTCGTCTAGGTAGGTACCACCGCTTTGCCAGTTATTCTGCCACCAAGCAGTAGTGTGCAAGCACTACAGTGTTCCGGTTTGAAGGGCATTGCATCTAGTGAAATTACTGGGCAAATGAGACTTTATGAAGTCGTATAACGTGGTCTCCCCTGGTGCAAAGTAGTCAGGCTTTAAAATGAAACTCCGAGTTTCTGTTCTTGAACGGAAAGGCATGGTAAGTTTAATTCGAAGTGTGCTACAGTTTTCAAGGTGGCATCACAACATACCAATTCTAACTCACCTTTGTATAAACTTTACCTTCACCAATTAAGCTAAAAAATTAAATCAATAGTAAAAACCTTGACATCGTAACAAAGTCCAATCAATATATTTCATTTTACGTTTTAGGAGAGCAGTAACTCGTAGGAGGTTACTCTTTATTTGCTTTAACACTTTTGTCATCGACAATATCTTCAACTTCAAAAAAACGTGTTCTGACAGCGTTTATCATTTGTTTTACGTCCAACTTTTTGATTGGGATCAGATGGGAGATCAATATAATATTTTGTGGTATCAGTTGCAAAAAATAATAGGTGGGATCCGTTTCGTGGGATCCGTTGAGACCTACCCTGACTTTCTTGTAATAAGAAAACGAGTTGTATTTTTAAAATAAAAGACGTGAGGTCTATTAAAGTGAGAAACTTTTCTACCTCTCTGTTGATGATGACTCAAGTAAGAACTTGAGTCATCATCAACAGCCTGAAGACGTCCACTGCTGAACATAAGCCTTCCTTAAAGGTTGCCACTTTGAGCGGATAAGAGACCCCCACTAAACTTAAACTTAAATATAAAATAAATTGAAAAACTTAAAATAACCCGTTGGTGGAAGCAACAAACACATTTTCGTGGCGTCAACTAATAAGCTTTTCCTGTGTTGATCTCGACAGTGCTAGCAATCAGAGCCCTAATTCTGTATGAAAACACAGATTCCACACTTGACTAGTATAGTAGATATCTGTGTTCCTCACGATACGAAACCACGTCGTTATCGTGTCTTGTTCAAATCGTGTCACAGCATTAGAAATAATACCTACACTTTATGTACATTAAAGTTATTTTCATTTTAGTGGTGGTGACTTTTGTCATGTTGATGTCTCAGTGGAAAATTATGATTTTTGACAGTTTAAATCCCGCCAATTCCAAATTCATTTCGAGCGGTTTCGTTTTCAGTTCATAGAGAATATCTAGATTTTTGCAGATTTCGTGTGTAAGACACCGCGTGGTTTCGAAGTAAGGAACCGCAAAGTGGTCACACTGAATCAGAATAGAATAGATCATAACGTTTATTCAGCTTCACAATATAAAATTAGGGCCCTGTGTGCAAAATTTCAACAAAATCAGTTCAGCCATTTCGTTGTGAGAGCCACTTACCACCACAGACAACATTCACTTTTATTTTAAAAAAAGGGATCGTTCAAAAGTTTCGAGAAAAAGAAAGTTTTATGTAACTTCGATAAAACATGCTAATCCCTTGTTTATTTTTTTTTAAATAAGTCTAGGTCTGGATAGGTCATTCTATAAGTGCTACATTACTAACAGTATTCTTAACCCAGCCATGATAGTCTATAAATTGTCCTTTTTACTTCCTTCGTGCTCGTAAATATTGTCTAGGGGTAAATAAAAGTATTGGGGTGATTGCGCACTATATAGACCAAACAGTGACCACTGGCTAAAACAAATGACATTTGCTCGGACTAATATTTGCTAACTTTCAATCAACGGAAGGTAAATACGGCATTCGTAGCGTTATTGTGTCTATACGCTGTGTTTTAGACGCTACGCAGCCAGCTGCTACGACATAGTTTAGCCTTTGCGCCTTAGCCTTCATTTTACTAGCACTAGCACCAGAAGCAACTTGCAAAATAAAAAATCATATAATCTAAAAAGGGGGTTAGCGACTTCAATCGCCTTCATTTCATATTGAGAAATACTTGGATGACATATTTTCCCAGATAGGATTTAAAAACCACGCTACTGCACCGATTTTTGTGGAACTTCTAAGGCCACAAAAAGGGGCCAATATGAAAGTATATCGTTTCAAATAAAGAATTTTGCAAATGGAGTTCTGGGGTATCAAAAAGTACAACCAAATTGACAACCCACGTCGTAGATTTTTTTAAGGTGAGTGGGGAGCTCATGGATGCAGGATACCTGCTGCATCCATGAGCTTCACTTTGCGCCACTAGCATCCACTGCATCCATGAGCGCCACTTTGAGCGGCTTACCAGCAGCCGCTCAAAGTGGCGCTCTGTGGGAGAGGTCTATGTTCAGCAGTGGACGTCTTCAGGCTGTTGTTGATGATACTTAGACAGATGCATTAACCAACTTATATTATCTGGTCTACAAGTGCACAATAATACTCTGTAGTACATTCTACCCGATCGTATCGCACGTTAAAATATGGACAGGAAGGTCTTCTCCTTTACGGCGTTACCAGTACTTGCTTCAAGCTATGTCTTTTGGGTATAATCTAATCGTAAAAGCTATTTTTTTACCTACGAATGGGTCTGAGGAATCTTCAAACTGCTATTGGTTCTCTCAATAATGTTAGAAAGTTCTTCGGTTTCCTCGGACGTGACCTAGTAAAGGTTCCTAAATATGGTACGGAAATTTTTAGTAGTGTTATACTAATGGTATTCTTCTATTATTTTGTATTGTTACCTCTAACCACAACATGATAGAGTTGATTCTCGGTGGACGAGTGCCGAAATGCTAGCTGAAAATTACAATTTTATGGAATTCATTTTTTAACGCTATTCCTAAGAAGGTTTCATGGTGTTATGACTTCCTGGTAATAGTTCCGTTGACAAAAAACAAAAATTTAACTGGATTGAAACCACAGGCGCCTACTACTTTTATTGTAGAATGCTGAATACACTAATTTACTGCTTTTCTTTCTCTTTTTCTATAATAGTCCGTCGCCATTATAGAAAAAGAGAAAGAAAGCTCGTAGCGAGCTATAGAGTATCGGTGTTTCCCTGCGAGATAAGCTCCGGAACGAGGAGATCCGCAGGAGAACTAAAGTGACCGATATAGCTCTTAGAATTAGCAAGTTGAAATGGCAATGGGCAGGCCACATCGCTCGTAGAACTGACAACTGATGGGGAAGAAAGGTTCTCGAGTGGCGACCACGAACCAGAAGACTCAGCGTAGGCCCCCCACTCGGTGGACCGACTATCTGGTGAAGGCCGCGGGGAGCCGATGGATGCAGGAGGCGAGCAGCCGCTCAAGATGGCGCGCTCTGGGGGAGGCCTATGTTCAGCAGTGGACGGCTTCAGGCTTCGATGGTGATGATGATGATGATGATTATGATGATAATGGTCCGTTGCACCATACATACACAAAAACAGTATGGATGTTGCTCAAATCGGATCTCCTTCGTTGCACACGGAAATCAAGCCTGCCGATTGGTTGGTAAACACTTCAATTACTATGATTGGCTGCATATGCAATTGCTATCCGATTAGCAACCACTAATAACTGGCGGCAAATCCGAGGAGCAGTTCTGGTGATAACATAACTTAGTTTAGTTCATATAGTTACATCCTAATCATCATCTCTTTGCCTTTTCCCATTTGTTATTGGGGTCGGCTCCCAATCTAACCTGTAGCGGCAGAACCACACGAGTGACTGCCATCTGACCACTCAATAAGGGACCAGTAACAGGGATGGTTAGACCAGGCGCTAGATTCTATCAGGCGTCTGACTACCCTTAACGATTGCCATAGACGTTCTTATGACAACCGGGACCGACGGCTTAACGTGCTCTCCAAGGCACGGAGCGATGGCATCGAAAACTGCACATAACTTACTAGATAAGTCATTGGTGCAGGGCCGAGGATAGAACCCGGTGAAAAATATAATTTCAATTCCATGTACGTTATTATTAGCGCAATTTCGCAAGTCAATTTGACGTTTGTTTTTAAATAGATTACTTAAATGTTTAACTTTCATAAAGGCCGCTTGCGTAAGAATCCTTCTTTAATTTTGTTTAGCTAAATGCATTTAACTGCTAAAATACGTTTAAGACAAAACGCGTTTAAGATTGACTTGCTTAACATGCTCACCGACTCTGTTTAACTAAATACATTTAGCATAGACGTAAAAAAGTCCTACGTTCCGTTTTACGCACATTGCGAAACTTGTTCATCAAGCCGCCGTCAAGCCCGTACAATTCTATTGAACGTATAGATAAAATTTTGCGTGAATAGGAATTTGGATGTCAGTGGCATTAGACGTCAAATCTGCTCGGCTGGAATTCTAAAATGGCGCTAAACATATCTAAATAGCGCTAAAAAAACAGGCGGTTTTTGGGTATTTAAATTTGACAGATCCTAAATTATGTTTAGTCTCAAATTTTATATTGTGCAAGAGGGTAATTGCGTTTAACCTCTAAATGCATTTAGGTGGGTCACTAATTGCGTTTAAGAACGCTTACGCAAGCGGCCCTTAACAAAAGAAGCACTGATCGGAGAAAGCAATAATACCTGGTACCTAATTACTAGGTGGTAGGACTTTTCTGCAAAGTTCGTCTAGGTAGGTACCACCGCGTTGCCAGTTATTCTGCCGCCAAGCAGTAGTGTGCAAGCACTACTGTGTTCCGGTTTGAAGGGCATTGTAGCTAGTGAAATTACTGGGCAAATGAGACTTTATGATCTGATCACTCAGTCTGCAACTGTTATGGGCGGCCGTGTCACTTAACATCAGGTGAACGACTAGCTCGTCACGTCATTCAATCACATAAAAAAAAAAAAAACCTGATTAAACAGGTTTTTTTTAAGTCAGAAGGTAGGTCAAATAGAAAAACCTCTTCTGTAAATCGCTAAAGTACCACAGCCTAGCAACACCACGACAGTTTTAAAGCACCCTGACTGACGTTTCCTATTCATATTCATAAGGCTGTGATTACACTTGTAAATAACTGCTTACGATTACGTCGAGCTTAGTCGTTTGTGAGTAGTATTACCAGTAAGAGCGTTTTGTGTTATTGTGTTGTAGCGGTTCAGTTTAGGTCGTCATTTGAATCGCGCTAAGAGGTTACAGTACGGCCCCTGGTATAAGAGCTGTTAAGCAGCGTCCTTGTCACATCTCCGTTATCTGAAGGAGACAAAAGCATTGATATCGAAGGCAGATAGATTATCGTAGTCCTTGTTGCATTCCGTCGTCTGAAAGTGACGAAAGCTTTCGATAATCATATCAGATGAGACAATGTGAAATGATGTGTCTTTTATAGACACTATCTGCAAGCGGTGAAATGAAACTTGAACGAAAATTCGTAAAGCTGTAACAACCCGCATTTCCACCGACAGTTTATTTTTTTTAACTCGTTGCTAAAGGTATAATTAATTATTATCTAAGCGAATGGTAGCTTATCTGTCAATCAAAGTCAGACGAATTTCTCACTATCCCAACCTTTTGGCCCCACTGGTGGGCATACGTAATTGTTTTCGAAATAAAACCGATTATAAAAAATCTATAATTTAAAAAAACTAGTCGAAAATATGAGCCATTTATATGGTTTTGAAAGTCGTTTAAAAGCAATAAGGAAAACATAGTTCATGGTTTTTACGATCCAACAAATCAAAACAGTCCATTTTCTAATCTGTGGTGTTGCCAAATAATAGCTGAACTAGAAACGGTTGACAACTTTGTTAGAACATTATTTACTGCGAACATAAATCATAAATACCTACGGTATGACATTATTCACCCAAATGTTTGGTTTGGACGTAGGTATAGACATTTTTTGGTTTTCTCTTGTTTATTATTAGGAAGTTTTGACTATCATTACAAATATTGTTTCTACAATTGAAATGAAACTTCTTGCATCTTCCACTATGTATATTTGTTGTTTCTTATACAAATTTCCAATACTAGTAAGCGTCATTCGTCTTGACGCTACTGCTGCTCAACGTGAATTAACTGCTTTTTCGACCTTGTCCTATCCATAATTTAAAACTTCACCTCTATTAATCCACAATTCCTACAAGTTATTTGTATCTTTGATTTATTTGATGATTTTGTAATATTAAGTTAACCCGGAAAATTGCAAACACGGGTCAAACATACCTTCATCATTCACCTCCAGAACAAAGAGGCATCGCACCTAGAAATAAATCATTCAGAATTCAAATCCCAGGCTCCCAGAAGTTGTGCCGTATTTGACCCAGTATCAATAGGCTGTACTCGGCTGTAGGCAGCAATTACTCTCGCGGATTTATGAACGCCTGGTAGCAACAGAGTGGCGAGAGGTCGTTCTTCACGCCCGCATTTTCTCCGGCAGCGCAATATTGAAAGTAAAAAGTAAACAATCTTTACTCCTGATTTTTTTATTGTTTTATTTTCGTATGTATTATATTAATAATAATCTATTTTTTCCATCTATAACTGATGCTGCTAACGCGGCAATGCTCTGAGCCTAATATTAGTTTCGCGTTTTTCTGCGATCAGTAAATCGGTCGTTACATTGAATGAATGTGGTACGAAGATCATACATCAGGACAATTTCAAACGAAGAGATTTTCAATGCATTTCCAGACGAACTAGTTTCACAAAGCATGCCTACTGCTCCATTTTTACTGCAGCGCCGCGGCCCACAGGAAGCAATTAAGGCCCGACACAGTACACGAGTCGCTTTGAGCTTTACAAAGCTACATCTTATAATTTCTGCGTCCCTAGTACCGCTGTTATTAATGTTAGAGATTTTTAAATGCAATCTTGAGGCTTTTGTTGGAAGTAAACTGTTTTTAACGCAACTTCTACCACAAACCAATTCTAGTTATTTTTATATCAGCATTTCTCCATTCAAAATAATAATCTATGCATATAATAAAACTTTAACAGGTCCAATTTTGTACATTGAATATATTTTGTAAAAAATTTTTGTGGACTCCTCCAAATGGTGTTATCGATGCTGAAGGCTTAACTATAGTTTTTTTCGTTTTTGTCTGTCTGTATTTTAGCTGATTCAAATTAAACTTGGCATGATTTGAGTTCATATTACGAGGTAGGCTATAAGATACTTTTAATCCCGAAATTCAGCACTGTTCCCCTCGGTAGAGGGGATGAAAGTAAAAATATGTACTTAGTTGTAATTCATTATCGCGTGGTCCGATTTCGTTCATTCTTTTTTTGTTAGAATGGGGGGGGGTACTTTACATATTATCCCGTAAATATAACAAGGTCGTCAGTTTTGTGGTTCAAAAATAACAGACACCCAACCTTCAGTATTAGGTCCAAAGCCACTCCTATCCTGTACTATGGGAAAAAGAGAAGGGATGGGTTATGAAGGTGAAAGGAAGCAGGTGCCTGCCTCCATTCGCCGTTTCATCCATTCATCCTTTCCCCTTATCTTACTCCCACTTCTTTTTCTCTTCCTTTAGACTAAGATAAGGCGTAAAACTAATAAACTCATGCGAAGCCGGGCGGGTACGCCAGTATGAATTATAATGTAAAACTGTCTCTCTTTCTACATGTTTTTCTAAGGTCTGTAACGAATATTGATGAAAGGTAATATATGCAGCTATTTTGAACCCTGTGGGGAAAGACTTAAAGTACTGTTTTTCGCAATAAACGTAGTCCGCGTATGCGAAGGCGCGGCAACAGCTAGTTTTATACAACATTTTGCTTATATATACACTAAAATGCCTCAATTAAACTTAGCTAAGCAACAGTTTCCCGTTCTCGTTCGTAGGTTTTTGTGTCAACTTGGCACGCCAAGTACTGAACACTCATTGGTTCGCCAAACTCTATCATCATAGAATCATCATCATCATCAACAGTCTGAAGACGTCCACTGCTGAACATAGCCTTCCCCCAGAGCGCGCCACCTTGAGCGGCTGCTCGCCTCCTGCATCCATCGGCTCCCTGCGGCTTTCACCAGATCGTCGGTCCACTGAGTGGGGGGCTGGCCTACGCTGCGTCTTATGTGCCGGTATGTGGTCGCCACTCGAGAATCTTTCTTCCCCATCGGTTGTCAATTCTACGAGCGATGTGGCCTGCCCACTGCCATTTCAATTTGCCAATCAATCATTTTGTCAATCTTCATAGAATAACTGAGGCTATCTTCATGTGTTGACTTGACACGCGTTTGACAAACGTATGAGAAACCGGCTAGCTTATTACGTAAAGTTTGCAACAGGAGTAAATTTCGCAATCATTGCTGTCAAATCTGTCAAACGTCCCTTTGGCAGAGCAGAAAGCGATCGAGTGCTAGATCACCAACTATCGGACAATCGGTTAACTAAAAAGTGCATTATTTTGTTTCCCTCTATTGCTGTTGTGTTGCATGTGGCGCTAGTGTCAAAGACCAAAGTGCATTCAGCGACAGGCGAGCAACAGGCGTGCGACTGCGACCGATTGCTAAGTGTTTGCTACTGCTGTTGCTTTGCTACTGCTGTTACTTTGCTGTAGCAATTTTTACATAATACAGGTGCTGGTTAAAGAGATAAGTGCGAACTTAGAAGCTATCAATCTTTAGTGCAAAAATAAAACGGGCAAAAATATTCTATGCTACGACTAACATAAAACAAAATAAGACTTATCATTATAAATTTTGAGTTTTGTTTTAAATTGTTGCGTGAGGTTGATGCTGATAAAACAATAGGTACTACTTTTATATAACTAAATAGGTCTGAGTATATAATCTATTAAACGAAATACGTCTGATTTCGTATGCCCAATTTAATCCTCAAAAGAAGGTAAAACCATTCGGCGGTGAATACAGAAAGCTTTTTTATTAGACCCGTAGACCATTACGCTTTATTTTTATGATCTGCCTGACTGAATATTAACAATCGAATCCATTTCATGAACAAACTTGTAACATAAATAACGATATTTACATTACCCTAGCTTTAGCCAGAGATGTAATAAATACATAGACACAGAGCTAAAAGGGACTCGATGAAAAGCACAAACGCGATAAAGAGAAAGTCGACTTGGAGGCGTAGACAGACTCGGTAGATTTATTTTGTGTAGTTTGCATCTTTAGTCGGTGACTTCAAAAAGGACGAGGATTACGACCCGGTTGCATTTTTTAAAATGTTTGCTACCTTAGAATGCCGTCATGTATGAACTATCAACCGATTTGGCTTTGACTGGCCTGATAGCTCAGTTGGTAGTAGCTCTGTCTTCTGAACTATAGGTTGTGGGTTCGATTCCCACCCGGGACAAACATTTGTGTAATGAACATCGATATTTGTTCTGTGTCTGGGTGTTATATTGTATTCTATGTATGTATTTACAAACAAAAAAGTATCTATGTATCAGGTATCTGGTTGCCATAGTACAAGCTATGTTTAGTTTGTGGCTAGATGGCGCTGTGTGAAATGTCCACACATATTTATTTATTATTTCATTTATTTATATGGAAAATTCTTTTTATTCTAAATTCAAAAATTTTATTGCAAACAGGCTATTTTTTGCACTTTTACAAGTCAACATTTGGTTAGGTATTTAAAAATATTAAAATTAAATTATTGTGCATACTAAGGGGGTATAAAACGTTATAAATAAAAACAGAATTTAAGTCACTTCACACAAAAAAAAAAATTTGAAAGCCCTGTCAAGTCGTATTTTTTTCGGCCTATTTTTCGATAGGGTTTTTCAGGTTTTTTTGCTGCTTTTTGGACAATTTCTGTCCACCAACTAGCCGTCTACAACACGGGATTCTCGAGGTACTATTTGTAGAGCTGGCGACAGTCTCTACTTATTTTCCATATTCTTATTTTATCACGGTCTACTGCTAATTTGTTATTTTTGTTTCCATGTCAACGCCGCCTGGCGTCGGCACGACGGGCCTCGACGTCGCTCCTGACGGACGTCAAATCTATACAGACCCTAAGTTGATTTATTTACTTACTTTGTAAACACAGCATCTTTTGGAAAAAATGAGTACCCAAAACAACGTGGTGTCGCTGGAAAACAGGATACAGTGTCCCGACTGTCCCCAGGTACGTTTATTCAAGGGCCAAAAGGGCCTTAAAATTCATCAATCGAAATGCCACAGAGTGATCCAAATTCCTCTATCAGCCCCCGTTTCAGGTTCGTTAGTAGCCAGTAGCAGCCCTACGAGCGCTGCTACTCCTTCCAAACCGTTTTGGGAGGTTTTGAGCTCGTACAAAAGATTTATTCCGGTTCTAAAACGCATCCCGCGTGGTGCTCGCATTTCGGTTGCTCAATCATTATCATCATCCATTAGGAACGTTATATCTAAAAACACGAAACATGCCTGGGAGCATCTCCTAACTTTTCCGTACCATGTACTTTACGTAAAATTAGACCCTACAAACAAATCTTCCCTTACTAAAAGAGTAAAGGAAAACTGCGTAAGGTACAAAGTACTGGAAGAGCAATGTTTGGATCATGAAATTATTGTTCCGCTTAACAGGCGAAACAATATTATAAATTCAAAACAAAATAACGATTCGGCCACCTTTAAAATAGTAGAGAGCAAAATTAGTGACGGCGACATTAAGGGCGCCGCCCGCGTCCTGTTCTCTAGCGACACAATAGCCCCATATTGTTCTGAGACAATTCAATCACTGCAGGACAAACATCCACCTGCAGCAGCAAATCTCCACCTTCCTGAACCACCCCTACCAAATGACGTCACTGTTGAAGTGACCCCACAGGAAGTAGCTGCAGCCGTTACTTCTTTCCAGAGTGGTTCAGCCGGAGGTCTTGATGGCCTTACCCCTCAAATTCTAAAAGATCTTTTATCGGGCATTTCCGGCGAAATTGGCGAGGCCCTCTTGAGAGACTTAACGGCTTTAGTAAACCTGATGCTGTCAGGGCAAGTCAACAGTGACGTCATCGAAATTTTGTATGGCGCAAACTTGTGTGCCCTTATCAAAAAAGACGGTGGTATCAGACCTATTGCGGTAGGCACCACATACCGCCGCCTCGCTGCCAAGGTCGGCTGTGGGAAAAAGGTTGCTTTTTTAAGCAACCTTTTTCAGCCAATACAGCTGGGCTTTGGTTCGCGGGGTGGCTGTGAGGCCGCTGTTCATTCACTTAGAACCTTTCTCAAACTAAATTGTGGTGAAGTGTTGCTAAAGGTGGATGTTAAAAACGCTTTTAATTCTGTCGACAGAGGCGCTCTTTTGACACAAGTCAAGGATA
Source organism: Ennomos quercinarius (assembly GCA_910589525.2). Lineage (NCBI taxonomy): Eukaryota > Metazoa > Arthropoda > Insecta > Lepidoptera > Geometridae > Ennomos > Ennomos quercinarius. The sequence continues at coordinate 9,201,522 of OU342510.1, forward strand.
AAATTCCCGAACTATATAAATTCCTTTATCAATGTTATGGCAATCCAACAAAATTAAATTACCAAAATAACGCGATCCTATCCTCAGTCGGGTGTCAACAGGGCGACCCTCTAGGTCCGGCCATTTTTAGCCTTGCCATCCATCCAATTATTCAACGTCTTCAGTCCAAACTTAATGTTTGGTACTTGGATGACGGAACCCTAGGAGGCGACGTGAACACTGTTTTTAATGATCTAGGTATCATTATTAACGAATTTCGCGACATTTTGGTTTGGATTTAAATTTTTCTAAATGCGAACTTTTTGTTTGCGATACTTGTCCTGATAAAGATTTGGTTTTTGAAAAGTTTAATAGTCTTGCTCCGAATATCAAATTAGTAGACAAGCGTTCTCTTCGCCTTTTGGGTTCGCCGATTCTGGATGAGTCTATCTCACCTTTTGTAGAAGAAAAAATTCAAAAGTTCAATAACGCATCAGACAGGTTACTCAAAATTAACGCCCACATGGCTTTTACAATTATTCGTTTTTGTCTATTTGTCCCTAAATTTACTTATATTTTACGATGTTGTCAACTGTGGAAACACAGTGAGCTCCTTATGGGCTTAGACAGCATTGTAAAAAACACTCTGGTTTCGGTCTTGAATGTTGATATGGATGACAGGACGTGGTCGCAAGCCTCTCTACCTGTGCGCTTAGGAGGTTTAGGGATACGCAAAATTTCGAGTGTTGCATTACCGGCATTTTTGTCCTCTGTACATGGTACACATAAATTAATAGAAAAAATTCTTGCTCCATCTTTAGGTACTTTCGAAGTAGCCCATTTGTCTGAGGCCAAGAATGCCTGGGGGTTGGCTTGTCCAAATTCTGATTTCCCGGTGGTTCTTTCCTCACAGAGGCTGTGGGACCGACCGCTCTGCGAACTAGCACGGAAAAATCTTTTAGATACGTGTCCTAGCGTCGCTGATCGTGCTCGGCTTCTCGCAGTCTCTGTGTGGGAGTCAGGACTTTGGTTACAGGCCATGCCTTCTTTCAACACTGGTAACCTTTTAGATCCGACTACTTTTTGTTTAGCTATCAGCTTACGTTTGGGCGCAAGATGCTGTGTGGCCCATCGCTGCCAGTGCGGTACCGCAGTTGACCAGCTCGGTCATCACGGTCTCTCGTGTTCAAAAAGCGCTGGTCGAATTTCGCGCCACGCTAGTCTTAATGACATCATTCGCCGGGCTTTTACCACCGCCAATGTTGCAGCCATTCTCGAACCGAATGGTCTCATGCGTGACGATGGTAAAAGACCCGACGGAATGACTCTGGTTCCCTGGAAGATGGGGCGGCCTTTAGTGTGGGACGCTACTTGCGTCGATACTATGGCGCCGTCACACCTTCCCGAGACACACGTTAGGGCCGGCGCCGCGGCTAATTCTGCTGAGCAGCTAAAACGGCGCAAATATAGTAATCTCGGTAGCGGTTACATATTAAAGCCGTTTGGTGTTGAGACCCTGGGTCCGTGGGGACCGGGAGCTCATCGCGTTTTCCAAAGTCTATCAGAGCGCCTGGTCGATGCGACGCGTGACCAAAATGCTGGCACTTATTTGGCCCAACGCATCAGCATTGCAATTCAACGTGGCAATGCGGCCAGCATGTTGGGTACGCTACCTACCGGTAGTGGGCTGGAGCACTTGGACTGTCTATAGGCCATCGCGGCTATTATACAGTCCATAAGTGTTCTTTGTAGTAGGTAGTGTAGCTAGTTTAGTTTAGTTTAGCTTAGTTATGCTTAGTTTAGTTTAGTTTAGTTTAGTTTTTATTATTGTAGTAGTTAGCTTGAGTAATAAAGGCAATTTGCCCGTTAAAAAAAAATAACATGTTATAAAAGTCACTTCGTGTCCAAATAGGTGACATTCCCTCGTTGAATTGCCAGGCTAATTCGTTGGCCGAGGATTGTTGTTAGGTATATATAGTATATTTTAGGTATATGTAATTTTGGGTTATATTCATTTAAATTTATTATTATATTCGTTTAGATTATTTCTCAGAATTATTTATGTTCATTTAATTTAATTAATATATTTAAGTATTCTAAGTTAATAGTTAAATACTAGTATTATGATTTATTTGTTTAAAATTATCGATCGTTTATGTTAGTTTGCCATTGGTCTGATTAGGTTTTTACTGGGTTTTTCCTAATCCTGCGCAACGAATGTTGGACCAATTTAGCCATCCCAGTTTTGGTTTCAATAAATATTATACATTATAAACGTTTCTAATCATTTTTGTAATACATTTGCCTACAACAGTCATTTGCAGCTTCCCCAATATAGATAATCTTATATGATTTTTTAGCGGAATTACACTAGATATACTTTTTTCATTTTGTTATTAAGATGAACTTCCGCGAAGTCACGCCTGAGTCAATCAATTATCTTATAAATTAAATGTATTTTTAGTATAGATGTAAAGGTTAAATTAAAATATATTCATCTCTGACAATTTTGCATTTCAGAAAACAAATATGCTTGTTTTATTTTTACGTTTTTCCTTGTTCCTATTTCCTGCCATTTGTGGCAGTGCTTTTACATAGAGAAGGAAAGTTATGGCGATCCGCTCGATCGGAGAGAAAATAACGGAAATTAGTGTAATGCTCACTTACAATTTCGGAAATAGGAAACACACAGTAGCTGCTACAAGGTGAGCGACTTAGCGGTAACCCATGCTACTTTCAAACTGACGCACCCAAGTTCAAATCCCAGTCAGCCCTACCAATCCCTTTTTAAGTTATGTGCGGAATTTGCCTTGCTTCGGTAAGAACATCGTGAGTCATCGTGAGTAAAGCTGTTTTTTATGTAATCGAATGACGTGACGAGCCAGTAGTTCACCTGATGTTAAGTGATACGGCCACCCATAATAGTTGCAGTGTCACTCGGAACTTTAAAATAATAAAGTTGCACGTGACACTGCACGGCGCACGTCATCCTGAGACGTCACACAGTCTAGTAATCAGATTACCAGACTGTGAAATCACACTATCACACTATCACACTTCACACTAATATTATAAAGGCGAAAGTTTGTGCGTATGTGTGTATGTGTGTATGTTTGTTACTCTTTCACGCTTTAACAGCTGGATGGATTTAGATGAAATTTGGTATGGAGGTAGCTTATACCCTGGATTAAAACATAGGCTACTTTTTATCCCGGAAACGGGAACGGTTCCTGTAGGAACGCGGGTGAAACCGCGGGGCGCTGCTAGTCAGGTCATAAAGTCTTATGTGCCCAGTGATTTCACTAGCTACAGTGCCCTTCAAACCGGAACACAGTAGTGCTTGCACACTACTGCTTGTCGGCAGAATAACTAGCAAAGCGGTGGTACCTACCTAGACGAACTTTGCAGTTACGCCTACCACATAGTAAAAAGGGTAGTAGTAGGGTGGTGGTAGTGTGACGTCTTTCATAGGATTTAATACATTATTACTCCTCATGTAGTAGCCAAGTGGCAACCACGAACCGGAAGACGCAGCGTAGGCCGCCCCCCACCAGGTGGACTGATGATCTGGTGAAAGCCGCGGGGATGCAGGAGGCGAGCCGCTGCTCAAAGTGGGAGGGGGAGGCCCATGATCAGCAGTGGACGTCTTCAGGCTGTTGATGTTGATGATGATAAAGTTGCTTTAATATAATTTAGAAATTTTAATGTCTATCTATGTACATATTTACTAAAAACTTAAAATTTTATGATTAATTTTCTTAAATTTAATTTTAACAGTAGCAGCTAAACACCTCAATAACGTGGTAGTGTGGACGTGCTTTTTTATTAGTAAATAAATAAATAAAATAAAATAAAAAAATACCAACTATTTATGTTTTTTTTTATGTACGAACAAGCCAACTTTTCATTGCAACTCACCTGATGTTAAGCGATGATGCGGTCGAGGGTGTAGCACGTTGGCTTATCAGGAGCATATACTCACTCTAGTCTTAAAGAGTCCCAAATATATATTTGTCAGAAAACAAGGAAGCCGAGAGTGATGCCCGTTTTCACCAAAGATCCCTAAATTTTAAGGGACCCTTAAAAATATTTAAGTGACATCTGACAGTAACTTTGTTTTCACCGGCGATTAAGGGACACCCAAAGCTTGAGGAATCCTTTAAATTTAGGGGGCCAAAGCTCGACCCCTTAGCGTTAAGTGGCAGGTTAAATTATCAAAACGCCAGTTTTCTTTTTCAATTGTATTTGGCAACTGTTTCTACCCGCATAACGTCAGAAAATTTATTTGTTTTAATTTTTCTGATGCATAATATATTAAAAACTCTAATGCTAATATCAATAAAGCATGTTGGTTGTATTTTTGATGATTATTCTCTAAAATATATAAATAAAATAACGAAAATCGGCAACGTACGGTTTTTGGAAACCGTAGAAAAGAAAAAACTGTCACTTTACAATTTAAGTGTCACTCAGCGCTGTGAAAACGAATTTAGGTAAGGGTCAAAACTAAGGGGCCCTTAGCCAAAGGGATTCCTAGTTAGGGTGTAGTTTAGGGGTCTTTGGTGAAAATGGGCATGAGTCCCATGCCCTAGCAGTTCACAGATAAGAGAGTCAGCGAAACGCTTGGAATGTACTGCATTCTTCAATAAATTAAGTTCTATTTCATTAATCTATGATTAAATGGTTCATACCTAATTTAAATAGATTTATGGTTGTATTTTCTGTTCTATGTAATTATTATTGTGGTTGTAGATATATCATTGCAGAATACTTCAATAAACAAAGACCGATTATTGCATACTAAAGTCACCCTTAAATACCTGTTGGAATAGTAATAAAACAAAATAAAAATTAAATTATATCGCATTGAAATACGTCAGAATAGCAATTCAACGTACAAAGAAAAGGCTCGCCAAATTAACAGTAGCACCCTTAAATATTTACACAAAAAATACCTATTAGTCCAGCAGACGCATTAGCCCAGAAGCAATTTGCTCGAACCGAAAAAAAAAAGATTTCCATAAATAATAAAGCAGCAAGGTACTCACCGCCTCTCTGCAGAACGCCTATTATTTCTGATTATATCCTGCACTGGCCACTTGAGCAATTAAAACGAAAACACGATTTCCAAATTTGAAATAGGTTTGACAATGATTTTGTTTTAGGTTATTGTTTGAATGATTCGATTGAGTCGATTCGGAGTCGATGAGACGTCCGGCGCGATCGAGATCTCGGGTTCGACTGAAGCTTTCTCGGCCTCTCAGCTGAATTCAGCTCGTAGCCTACTCCCGCCGGGTTTCAATGTTGCCAGCTAATGAAAGCTTTTCCCCGTTCGTTGTGCGCTTGCTTAACCTAAATTATTTGAATAGATGTTTAGAATAGAGAGTGTATTGAAGCTTGAGGAGGACGTGTGTTTTAGACGCCATCAGTTTATGGTTTGGTTTTCTTAATTAATGCTTCGCAGGCTTTTGAAAGGTTTCAGAGGTCTTGCTAGGCTGGTTGTGAACCAGAATGTCTTTTGAAAACTTGTACTTGTACCGCTTGTACCGGTTTTTCTTCTCAGCAATCATCAGTCCAAGCAAGGGATGGCTTGAAAAACAGCGCTGTATGCACGTGGAAACTCAGGAAACGTGCATGCGGCACAACGCTGAATTCACCCCTTTTGCTTCCAAAAATGATCTTTGTAATATTAAGTATATTGTAGTAGTGATAAAAAAGGCAATAAAGTAATTTTTAAATTTTATTTTATTATTTCATTTTAAAACACGTAGGGGCTGCATTTCTCTACTTATATTATTCAGAAAAACCGCTGGGTTTAATGAAAATTCGTATGTACCCCTCTGGTCGTAATAACAACTAGGTAACTACTTTCTTAGTTAACCAGTTACTATAGAAGATAAATAGAACCCCGGCACTTTTACAAATCAAAATACACACAAAAAAAAATTAACGGGCAATATGCCTTTTCTTTGGACAACAGTTTGTTAGCACACAACGCCTCGGAAATAAACTTCACATTGCAATGGTTTCTTACGCCCACGTGATCCATTCATTATTATCCATTCATCAATCCATTCTTTAAACTAACTACTACAATAATAAACTAATAAACTAGCTACACTACAAAGCTACAAAGAGCATTTAGCACTAGTCGCGATGGCCTAGACAGTCCGTATGCTTGAGCCCAAATAAAATACATAAAATTAAGTGCGTAATGTCAAAGTATAAGAAAATTATCATAATATTACATAATACATAAATAAGTTTGAAAAAATACCGTTCCCAGCACCGGCACAATACAGAAACAAAACTCCAATCCGGAGCGTCCAACCAAAATTACGATTTAATTTAAGCTCTATACAATACCCTTCTCCTTTCAGATTCTTAGAAAAACTCCTGAAAAATTTTAATATTACTTACGTACCGATGCAAATAAGTTCATGTAAAACTCCCTAAAACCGGGGTGATCACCCCGTGTTCCACCATGACCCGAAACGTTGTGCGGTCCACAAACTGCAAGAGCTGTCTTGTCTACTAAAAGCTCTATTGTTTTCCTTTTCTCTCACACACACTGTTTTGTACACACGTCCCTCTCGCTCCAAGTTGTTCAGGACAAAAGAATTTAGTGGTAGTTTAGACAAGGTAGTTCGTACTATTAATCATTCTGTGGTTTAGATTTTATACTTTATAATTCAATGCACCCTGTATAATTTCATTGACTTCTTTTATAGGTAACCAATTTCATCAAAATGTATAAACACATAGTTAAAATGGAAACTGAGCATGTGATTTTGATTTGTTTTGTTTTTTTTGTTTGTTGTTTTTGTGTGTTGTTATGATTTGGTTGTTTTGATTTTTATTTTGTGTTTTTTGGTTTGTTTTGTTTTTTGTGTTTTTTGTTTTTGTTTTTTTGTTGTTTTGTGACTTTTTATGTGATGTGGTTTTTGAAAACTGTTCGAATGGATGCAAAAATTGTTATTAGGCAGTAATTAGACTATAATAGTAAACGTGCACAACTGAAAAACCTTTTTTGTCCAATCGAGAAACCGTGTTCTCAAGGCCACAAAAATATTTTTTATTAAAATTTTAAAAGTTGACCGGACGGAAAATTTAATTTCGTGTAACTTTATTCAGTTCTGGTAAAATTTTAATTAGAAAGGTTTAGAGTTAATACAAGATAACATAGAATAAACATAACCAGAAGAGCAACTTCACAAATGAGTCGACTCCATAAAAATTGATCCAGTTGTTAAAGCAACTTAAACGAAAAGCAGGCTGTTCTGAAGTCATTGATATTAGAAATATAATTTTAATAATATTATTACATACTTACTTATTATAATTATATTCTAAATCTATGAATCAGCCATATTATTATATATTTTGTGTTTGACAAATGTTACCTTTGCAAAATATTGGTCAAGCCCAATCCTATAACAAACAAGGAAAAATATAAAAAAAACACAAGTCAGACGCATGGTTTTCATTCATAAATCCGTTTCTATGCGCGTGTCGGCACTTCACAGACCTATAAAGAATTTTTAAATAAAAAATTAAAAAATAGCGAAAATTTACCAGTATATAATCTGTTCTAAACTGTAATTTAAATAACTTTATTATCAAGAAATAAACCGTGCTTCGGAGGGCACGTTAAGTCGTCGGTCGCGGCTGTTGTCTTAAGACAATAGTCGCTAAACTAAGTCAGAAGCCTCGGGGCGACCTATAAATTCTGACACCAGGGCTGACCACTTGCCTACACGAGAAGAAAAACAAGAAGAAGTTTTTAGGAAAGGGTTCATGTCGCATTTTTAATCACAGAAATGCTTGCAAATGACGTAATAATGTGCTTAATAACTTTGCATTTGACATTACTTAAATTTAATAATAATGACCGGAATTTTAATATGATAGTGATATATTTTATAATAACCTAATAAAAATTTGCACACTAGATAATTGGTAGATTAGGACGATGTATAATAATTATTATAAGAACTAAAATGTACTTACCCTTTTCATGCAAATAAATGATTTGATTTGATTGATTTGAAGAAATAAGTAAATGATAAATAATAAGTCTACAATACAAAAAAAGCATTGCATAATATTAAATATTATTTCTCTGAAAAAAGCGATTTCTTCGTGTTGGAGCACTGCTTAATAACTGTGGCACGTGTGGCAACTCAAATACGTACGCCGCAGCTTGAATCGAAGTACCAAAACTTGGATCGCCGGATCAAGAACTTACTAAAGTACCTGGCGTTTTCAAAAGTTTCTTCAAATTAAAAATGAATGCTATGCTGAATACTGAAGTGAGACTTCCAATCTGAGTTTTGTATAAATAAAAAACAAGACAGCCATTTTGTATTCTCAACAGCTAGCGTATTACCAATTTACCACAGAGCAATTACTTTTTTCTCTAATCTGTCCTTATTACGTAAAGTTTGCAACAGGCATAAATTTCGCAATCATTGCTGTCAAAGCTGTCAAACGTTACTTTGGCAGAGCAGAAAGCGATCGAGCGCTAGATCACCGTCTGTCGGACAATCGATGAACTAAAAAGTGTATTATTTTGTTTCCGTCTATTGCTTTTCTGTTGCTAGTGGCGCTAGTATCAAAGGCCAAAGTGAATTCAGCGACAGGCGAGCAACAGGCGGGTGACTGCGACCGATTGCTACGTGTTGGCTGCCGCTTGGCTACTGCTGTTGCTTTGCTGTTGCAATTTTTACATAACACAGCTTACTTTATTGAACATTTAGGATTAAGGTTTCTCGTACCTTTGTCAAACCCAAATACTATACCGCCATTGGTTGAAGACAGTCGATGATCGACAGGCAACCAATGAGCGTTCGGTATTTTTAAGATGAGTTTAACTTTAAAAAACGTACGAGAAACGGAGGGTAATTCAGTTTAATTATTTAATTTTCCGGGAAGATAACCTATTTTAGTCGAGTTGAACTAAACAAAACTTGGTCATAATAAGATAACACAAACTGAGCATTTTGGCGCATTTTCGATATTCACGTCTGAGCATGAGTTTTTTTTATTAAACGAATGACGTGAAGAGCTAGTCGTTCGCCTGATGTTAAGCGTCACGGCTGCCCATAACAGCTGCAGTATCACTCGGAACTCTAAGTTATAAAGTTTCGCGTGACACTGCTGCGCACGTCATCCTGAGACATTACACAGTCTAGTAATAAGATTACTAGAAGGTGAGATCAGATCATAAAGACTAATTTGCCCAGTGATTTCACAAGCTATAGTGTCCTTCAAACCGGAACCCAGTAATGCTTGCACACTACTGCTTGGTAGCAGAATAACTGGCAATGCGGTGGTAGCTACCTAGACGAACTTTGCAGAAAAATGCTACCACCTAATAATGAACGTTACTGAACGAAGAGTTTTTACTAGGTGGTAGGACTTTTCATCATCATCATCAGCCTGAAGACATCCACTGCTGAACATAGGTCTCTTCATAGAGCGCCACTTTGAGCAGCTGCTTGCCTCCTGCATCCATTGGCCCCTGCGATTCTGACAGGTCATCGGTCCACCTAGTGGGGCTACGCTGCATCTCCCAGCTCGTGGTAGCCATTCAAGAATATATCTTCCCCGTCGATTGTTGGTTCTGCGAGCAATGTAGCCTGCCCATTGCCATTTCAACTTGCTAATACTAAGAGCTATATCGGTCACTTTAGTTCTTCTGCTGATCTCCTCAGTACCTATTACAAAAGTGTAAATTTGTGCTCATAAGTATCAAAAATGTCCACGCTAAATTCCAACAAGATCGGACCTTCCAAAGACTTGAAAATATTAAAAGGTATCAATCAAATGCACAGGCTAAGCGACAGACGAAGAGAAATTAATTTTGAATTAAAATTTACTTATATATATTATTATAGTAATCGCAAAACATCATCGGGGAAATAAAAGCTCACAGACATCGCTGGCTTGGCCACGTCGAACGGATGGGTGAGGATCGGGCGGTGAAACGAGCGTCATGGGACGGCCAAGTGGCCTATGTCCAGTTGGCCGTCCTAGGTATTGCTGGAGTGATGAAGTAAACAAGGGCCTGCGTGGGCTCCAGGTCGAAAATTGGTAGGAGCTAGCTCAGGACAGATCGAAGTGGCGGCTCTTATTATCAGAAGCCAAGACTCATTTTGGTTCACTACGCCATCACCATCCTAGTTAGTTAGTTAGTTAGTATAGTAATCGCGTCAATTACCGTGACTGCATTTGCCTGATCATAATCTAAAACCATAATAGTTTACAACGTATCGTGTTTAGTGTATTGAAATCTCGTAAAAGCTAAGCCGGGACGTTTTACGACCGTGCCCGTACGTGGTTTAATATTTTGATGATTCAAGCCATAGATATAATGATTTTAAATTGTTTTTTTGGGCTTTCGTTTATAAACAAGTAGAGACGCCGCGTTATTAAAGAATTTTACACGTTATTTTTTTCATGAATGAAAGTTAAGCCTTGTTGGTCACAGGTTTTTATTCATGTTTTTATGTAAGTCTACTTCTATCCAATATCTATAATCTATAACAATATTATAAAGACGAAAGATTTGATTGTTTGTTTATTTGTTTGCATTGAATAGGCTCCGAAACTACTGAACCGATTTGAAAAATTCTTTCACTGTTGGGAAGCAACACTAGCCACGGGTGACATAGGCTATATTACATTTTCAAAAAATTAGGGATCCTTACTAAAACTCCAATAATGTAACTCAAGGTGTAAAATGATTACGTAAAATATTCTTTTCACCTCACTAGCTCGGAAAGGTTCTCTTTGCCATTCAAAACCTGGGCGCAAAAACGCATTTCGATCGCTAGCGTGGAAAGTGTTTTTAAAATTCGAACGTTTCTATTCAATAATTTTCTCGTCAATATTTGAGGATTTAATCACAGATCTGCCCGAATTTAACCTTCTTGATATCGCCAGTCCACTGAAAACTCATTAATACCACAGACTACTTCCTAAAAGATACCATCTTTGTCTCGTTCACCAACCTCATTTTTAGAACAATCGCGCTGTCCAGCACCAAAGAGTATATATAACCAATACGCTATCCAGCACGGCGACTGCATGGAAAATAGATGAAAAACGCTTTTTCTTTAATTTTCTATGAATCACGTGACGAGCTAGTCGTTTACCTGATGTTAAGCGTTACCGCCACCCATAGCTAAATTAATAAGCTAAAAACTAATCTTTTCTTAGCCTTTTAGCTGGTTTTCTTGCATTTTCCTCGCTGTAGTGAGGTGAAAAGTTGTGTGTTGCACTCGGCAGCAAAGTTTTTCTGCGTCTCGTACCTTTGAAACCTTTACTACGCTGAGGATTCTTGAAGAATCCTAGAATCCTTCGCTTGCCCAGGTTTCAATTCAAGTACTCGCGCCAAAAACCAACTTTGCAGCCTAGTATAACAAATAACTATAATATGCGCTGCGAAAACTATTATACCCGTGCGAAGCCGGGGCAGGCCGCTAGTTTAGTAATAAAGAAGCAAGAAACACAAAAAAACATCATTCCATGAATGGAATCCCATCCATTCACGCTTTTCCCTTATCTTCTGCCCTCTTGCTTTCCTCTTTCCTTGGACAAGGTTAGTTCGTAATTTCCCCGTGCAAAGCCGGAGCGTCTACCCCCCGGTTCACCTTGTAGTAAATAAATACGTTAGATCCCCTAATTTTTCCTAGCGGATGACACCGCGTGTTGAACTAACAAATAAGTCATTTATAATTTAATCAAATCTCTGAAAGCTGCTTCAAAGTCCAATAAAGCGACGAAGCACTGTAGTACTGTTAAACTGTACTTATTGCTATGCAAATTTAGGCGTATCCCTTAAGTTACAGCTTAAAATGGCCGTCATTTGCCTTCGTGGTAGAATTTATACAATAGGCAATTAGGCTTAAGCCTGTAGGTAGGCTTATTAGGTTCGATTCATTCATGCTATGTTCATGCGTCCGGTAGTTCCAGAACGCATAATAAATTGCTTTTAGCCCCCATTTTATCAACCGACTTTAAAAATTGTGGTTCTCAATTCGGTTGTTTTTTATAGGTATGTAGCCTTCATCATCATCATCATTAACAGCCTGAAGACGTCCACTGCTGAACATAGGCCTCCCCCAGAGCACGCCACCTTGAGCGGCTGCTCGCCTCCTGCATCCATCGGCTCCCCGCGGCTTTCACCAGGTTGTCGGTCCACCGAGTGGGGGGCCGGCCTACGCTGCGTCTTTCGGTTCGTGGTCGCCACTCGAGAACCTTTCTTCCCCATCGGTTGTCAGTTCTACGAGCGATGTGGCCTGCCCATTGCCACTTCAACTTACTAACTCTAAGAGCTATATCGGTCACTTTAGTTCTCCTGCGGATCTCCTCGTTCCGGAGCTTATCTCGCAGGGAAACACCGAGCATAGCTCGCTCCATAGCTCGCTGCGCGACTTTGAGCTTACTAATGAGGCCAACAGTAAGAGACCATGTCTCAGTTCCATAAGTCATCACTGGCAACACACACTGATTGAAAACTTTCGTTTTCAGGCTCTGCGGTATTTTGGACGAAAAGATAGGACGAAGCTTCCCGAACGCTGCCCAGCCGAGTTGGATTCTTCGCGCCACCTCTTTGTCGAAGTTGGACCTACCTAATTGGACAATCTGTCCTAGGTAGACATACTTGTCGACAACTTCGAGAGTATCGTTCCCAACAACTACCGGTATAGGTGGAACATGAGCATTAGACATGATCTTTGTCTAGGTTTGTAGGTTGGTCTTAAGATGAATATGGACACATATTCATCTTAAGACCAACCTGCTGGGAGATTCTACTGAGGTCGTTGAGCATGGTGCTAAGGTCCTCGAGCGATTCCGCCATTATGACTATATCATCGGCAAAACGAAGGTTAGTGATGTACTCGCCATTTATGTTGATGCCAGATCTTTTCCACTCCAAGAGCTTGAAAACATCCTCCAATGCGTTTGTGAACAGTTTCGGAGAAATAACGTCTCCCTGTCTCACGCCTCTTCGCAATGGAATTTGTTCCGTACTCTGGTCCTGTAGTCGGACTGACATAGTGGCCTTACTGTACAAACACTTTAAAACTTCGATATACCTATAGTCAATTTGGCATCGCTGCAAGGACTGCAGCACCGCCCAAGTCTCGATTGAATCGAAGGCTTTCTCATAGTCCACAAACGCTAGGCATAACGGCCGATTATACTCTTCGGTCTTCTGTATAATCTGGCGCAGCGTATGGATGTGGTCTATGGTGCTAAAGCCTTTTCGGAAACCGGCTTGTTCGGGAGGCTGGAATTCATCAAACCTGCGTGCGAGACGATTCGTAATGACTCTCGAAAACAGCTTATACACATGACTCAAGAGCGAGATGGGCCTATAGTTCTTCAATAAGGTGTTATCGCCTTTTTTGAAGAAGAGCACCACCACGCTCTTGTGCCATGCCTCTGGCGTTGTACCTTCAAGGATGAAAGAATTAAATAACTTCTGGAGGACTAAAAGTACCGGTCTACCACCCGCTCTCAGAAGTTCGGTCGTAATTCCATCTTCACCTGGTGCCTTGTTGTTTTTAAGCTGTTTGAGGGCCATTCTAATCTCGTACAGGCTGACGTCCGGGATATCTTCGGTATAGTGTCGGACTAACTTGGCTCTGATGTCCTGAGCTGTGTTAGTAGCGGGCTTACGTGTCGAGGTGTATAACTGTCCATAGAAGTTCTCGATCTCTCTCAGAATCTCAGGCTTGGATGAAATGACGCTACCATTTTCGGTCTTCAGTTTTGTCATTTGGTGTTGCCCAATAGACGAATCCTTTGCGAACACTTTAGAGCCTTGGTTCCGCTCAATTGCGGCCTCAATACGTGAAGTACTAAGAGCACGCAAGTCGTGTCGCAAGGAACTCCAGATTCGTCTATTGAGTTCACCGTAGGCTGACATATCAACTGAAGACTGCAGCTTCATTTCGCTCCGGTCGGCCATTAGCTCCAGAGTTTTTTCTGAGAGCTTTTGAGTCTTCTTTCGGCGTTGGGTCTTAAAGAATTTCGATCCAACAGCTTGGACAGTTTCCACCAACCCGTCGTTTAGCTCGTCCACTGTGTTACAGTCGGCTAGGCACTGGAAGCGATTTTGGAGTTCCAGCTGAAAGCCTTCGGGGTCTTGGATTTGGACAGGATTTGGACGGAGCGTAGACTTCACCAGACGTGACCTTTCGAGCTTAACATTGATATTCAATGTGCCTCTAACAATACGGTGATCGCTACTGGTTTTCACCTTGCTATAGTGTGTTGCCAGGGCCAGGGGTCGTCGTTGGGGTTGGTAGCCGGGCGTCTGCCGGGGATTCTTCGCACCCCTTGCCCTGCCGTTACCGTGGCCGCTACCGTAGCCACGGGATAGCAGAGCTGCCGGGGACTGGGGGCCGTTTTTATTTGTGCTTGTCATTAGGGGGGGGGGGTTTGCCATAATCACCACGCTTTATCACCAAGACCGAGGGGAACGCTGCGACCCATTCCCTGGATATTCCCTTAGCCGCCTTCTACGGCACCCACGGGAAGAGATGGGGTGGTCCTATTCGTAACCGGGACCACGCGGCCTATGTATGCCTTAAAACTTCTTTATTTATGAGCCATCTAGTTGCGGCCTACGGTTTCACCCGCGGATAAAAGGTATCCTATGTGTTAATCCAGCATATCGCATACGACTCTATCGACCAACGTTCTTAAGAAAACACGCTAATTTGTGTGTTCCGCTCCTAAATGGAGGGATGTTTTCTCGCAATTTCCGGCGCCAAGTTCTTGTGGCCTTAAGCTGACGACGTAACGTCATATAATATGTAATTCATAATTACTTATAGTGTCATAAATAAAGGTGGAGGGAGCGATTACGGGTGAATTATTATTATAACACGTCTACATGGTTTAGGAAAATAGTCTTTAACGACATTTTTTTATGTAAATGAATGACTTGACGAACTAGTCGTTCGCCTGGTGTTAAGCGGCACGGCCGCCCATAATAGATTGCAGTGCCACTCAGAACTCTAAATTAAAGTTTCGCGTGACACTGCGCACTGCGCACGTCATCCTGAGACATCACACAATCTAAAAAAGATTTCTAGACTGTGAGATCAGTTCTTAAGTCTCATTTGCCCAGTAATTTCACTAGCCACAATGCCCTTCAAATCGGAACACAGTAGTGCTTGCACACTACTGCTTGGCGGCAGAATAACTGGCAAAGCGGTGGTACCTACCTAGACGAACTTTGCAGAAAAGTCCTACTACCTATTAAAATGCTACCTAGTGACATGCAGCTATCGTGTGATGAAAATTAGGATCTACTCATAGTGAAAAGTTGCAAAGGTAAGCTCCTGTCATTTATGCGGCTCTGTTCTTATATGTATCAAGTACCATCCGTAAGTACTAATATAATAAAAGTGAAACGCTATCTGTTTGTTAGTATGTTTGTTTATGGCTTTCACACCAAATGGTTAAGGCTGCTTTTACAAAATTATGCGTAGTCGCAAGGTTTGCGTCGTCAATATTTGCTTTAATGTCTATATTTAGCCACTGTATGAATACCCTTCATTTCATCTTCTTCGATAATGACAGAGCGAATTTTAGGTAATTTACCTATTTATTTAGTAATCATCATTCTCCTGGTGTTCGTTTTGGCAAAACCCAAACCCGATTTGAGAGCTCTAATTTGCAACTTCTGTGTAACGTAAGTCTCCAAACTAAATTACACTCCACTAAATACATCCCGTACTTCCATAATGACAGAACAGATTTTTGATTTGTACCTTTCAAGCAATTCAATAAAATATCAAATTAAATTTGATTTTTAATCAAAGAGGCTTCATCAAAAGTTCTAATATCTTCGAAGTTTTGTATTACATCGACAAAATATTGGTATCAAAATAAAGTTCATCATTGTTCTAAACTGCTACAAATTATTTCATAATTTTAAATTAATGCTCTTATTTATATATCAATAAATGAATAGATATATATAGTCAAACCGACGGACGCTGCGAGCTCGGTACCGCGCGCGCGGTACTGAGCTCGCCAAAATGTAAAAGCCCCCTTAAACCCATTTGGATGAAATTTTTAACATATAGATTGTTAATACTACCGAGATCAGCAAAAAATACTTTTTATCCCGGATAATTATTAAGAGTCTCCAAAGAGAAACGGGTAAATAATGGGTGAAACCACGGCCCCCCTCCCAAAATCCCCTTTTTATTTGAACTTTCTTTTAGCAAGGGGGCATTTTTCATACATTTTTCATCGGCCCGCATTTAATCCGTTGAACATTGGAAGCCTCCATATAAAAGTTCGCAACTTCGAGATTATGTACCAAACTTAGACTAGAAAAATTAATACGATAGATTCAGCTATCAGAACTAAAAATCGAAGCCAAGAAAAGGAATACGAATTTGGTTTACACCCACATTATTTTGATCAGAAGTATACGTCTAACGATACTAGTCAATGGTCTAACGTTAGTCCATTCTAGACACAGATAGCATAATATAGACAATTATATTTTTACTTTGACTGGCCTGATAGCTCAGTTGGTAGTAGCTCTGCCTTCTGGCTGTAATTTCGATTCCCACCCGGGACAAACATTTTGTGGGATAAATGTATGTATTTTCAACCAAAAAGTATATAGTATTCTATCAGTTGTCTGGTTCCCATAGTACAAGCTTTGCTTAGTTTGGGGATAGATGGCGCGGTGTGAAATGTCCATTTCACATTTTTATTTATTTCGTAAAGTAAATAACCCTGAAAAAATCTAATAATAGAATATATTGATAACAATAATAGAAATAATTAAAACTTATTTAAAGAATATGTACAAAGAGTTTCAACTAATAGGATTTGAACCCGCACCTTCCTACTCACTGGATTAGACGCTCTCCCAACTGAGCTATGGTCGTATTCCGCAGTGGCCGCTAAAATCTTTAAGACTTTGTTTTGTACCGTATTTATAAGCAGCCATGGCGACATCTTATCTTATGTATAGAACCTGTTTACTTGTCTCAGGCTGAGATAGGTAAACTGTTTATAGCAGTAATTCCGATATAACTGAAAGACGAAATAGCCCGCTTGTACTATCATAGGTACCACTGGTTAATGCAACCATAGCTCAGCTGGGAGAGTGTCTAATCCGGTAAGTCGGACGGCAAGGATTCAAATCCCGCTGGTCGCTAAAATTTTTAGGTTTCATTGTAGATATATCTTCAGTATAATTTACCCTTTCAAATCCGCTGACCAATGACGTGACGAGCTATTTGTTCACCTGATGTTAAGCGTCACGGCTGTCCATAACAGGTTGCAGTATCACTCGGAACTCTAAAATAATATAGTTTTGCGTGATACTGCGCTGCGCGCGTCATCCTGAGACTTCACACAGTATAGTAATAACATTACTAGACTGTGATCAGATCATAAAGTCTCATTTGCCCAGTAATTTCACTAGCTACAATGCCCTTCAAACTGGAACACAGTAGTGCTTGCACACTATTGCTTGGCGGCAGACACTGACGGCAAAACGGTGGTACCTACCTAGACACAACTTTGCAGAAAAGTCCTACCACCTAGTTTAAAGAATTGTATGATTTGATGATTTCGTATTCCTTTTTTTTTCTACGTTCTAGAATTTAGAGGTATATCTAAGCGCTGAGATTACATTATTCTTGTAGTCTAAAGTACCAAATTACATAAACCTTCTGTTCCGAACATTTGACAAAGCCGGGAAGGGCTCGCCCTAAACGGAACAACTTTGTATAATACGCCCGTATTGTTTTATATTAGACCTTGAACTTGGACGTGGGAACTCAAGTAGGTACCAACTAATAGTAAATTACTGCAGGGGCCAGCAACAGAGGCATTGATGGACGAACGTGTAAATGTGGGCCGAGGCGAAGCTGAGGCAAAGACTTCTATGTATACACCAGACAGGACATCTCTAACTTACATTGTCAACCACTGCAAATATGCCAATGAGCATCTTCTCGCTCATACGATGCTCAGCTCTCAAAGCGACTGCACGTGCAGCGGGGAATAGCAGTAAAAATTATGATCCGAATGTGCCATGGCACTAGCGCTGCGTGTTGTGATCGTTGGTTAGACGATTTAATCTCGTAAAGCGCTGTAGCGGATTTTAGTTTAATTATACAAAAAATGACAACTATTTGTGCTTTGAATAGCTTCTCTAGTACGTAGTACATATACCTCTTTGAGCTGAGGCACACATACGTAAGTCCATCAATGTCTTGTTGTGGCCAAGGCTTGTAAAGTACTTTTCTCAAATAATGCGCGGAAATTAAAACAAAGAATTTTTTAGTTGAAAATAATTTTTCCCACCATAAAGTGTTACTTTTTTCGTGCTTTTTCCCAATAAGCAGCTTTCTATTTGCAAGCCAGTTCGAAATTAACATAAAACCTTTGATAAGTTACCTCCTTGGTTGCCATGTTCAGAGTAAAAGATCGTTCTATTTTTAAATCACACGACAGATATGAGTTTTGAAGGAGTTTTGTATGTAAAATCTTCTCACTATGTCCTAAGCCTTAGTGAACATGTTTACTGCGTTGACGCGCGGGGATACCCGCGCTGCGCTTACTACGAATGTTTTACTAGTTTTACGCAGCTCACCGGCTTTTAATTTTTAACTTTAAATTGTGTTTCTCTGTAAGTGAATTTGTAAAAAAAATTTATGAGAAATAAATTCTTTAACCGTTAATTTATTTAGCCGCTAAACCACGACAGATATGGATTTTCATACAACTTTTGCCGGCCGCTGCTCGCCAGTAGGTATAGCAATTTCGATTTATCCCGAAGAAGTTTGTCAAAATAATACTCACATTTCCAAGCATGTTTGAGAAAATGTTATAAATTATATGTGCTGATACCTTGCCATCACCGTGAATGAAGACCTATATATCACCCAAATTCAAGATGCAATATTTACTAACATTGCACTGACAGTAGAATTTGTCCGTTTTTGACTGTATCACTGTACACTGACTGTACTACGTAAACTGGCTCTCCAAAAATACCTTCTAAAAGTCTTCCTACGTACATAAAATATAATAAAACTGTCCGTATCTCAGATGATGGATGGGTCCGGAGGGGCTGTTCAATCAAGGGGAATGCCGTATCATGCCGGGGGTACTACCGGTCAATGTTGGACAATATTTGACATTTTACCAATTTTTATTGCTTTTATTATAAGTTTGTTAAAAACTGACAGTTAAGAAAAAAAACATTAGGCGTTTTATGCAATGTTTAAAATCAGTGTAGTTTTTGGCTGATGATGATGACGATGACGATGATGATGATTTCTATTCCTAGCCGTTATCAGCTATGGCGACAGTTTCTATTCATCAGTTAGAGGTTTGATGAGTCCTCGGTCATGGCTAATGTAACCAATTTTATCTGTGAACTTACGAGCAGGGAAATTGAATGGTCGAGAACTGGAGGTAGCCTTTCGGCAGATATAGATTTAAATGAAATCGTTTGGCAGCACATTCGTTTGAATACCCTTCTGTTAGCCTTTATCAGGAAATATTATGATGTATTCATTACTAGCTGACCCGCCCCGGCTTCGCATGGGTTTATTGATATTACGCGCGCCTTATCTCAGTCTAAAGAGAGAAGGAAGAGGGAAAAAGATAAGGGAAAAGGATGAATGCATGAAGGTGAATGTGAATAGAGGCAGGCGTGCCAGCACCTCCTTTCGCCGTTTCATCCTTGTCCCCAATCTTTTCCCCCCTCCCTTCTCTCTTTCCCATAGTACAGGATAGGAGTGGCTTTGGTGTAATACTGAAGGTTGGATGTCTGTAACTTTTAAAACTAACTAACTAACTTGTAAAAGTGCTACAAATAGCCTATTTGCAATAAAGAGTTTGAGTTTGAGTTTAAGTTTGAGTTTGAGTTTCTGAACCACAAAACCGACGACCTTACAATATTTATAATATCTCCTTTCTAAAAAAAAAAGAATGAATGAAATCGGACCACGCGTTAATGAATTACAACTAAGTACATATTTTTTTCTTTCAGCCCCTCTCCCGATAGAACCGTGCTGAGTTTCGGGATTAAAAGTATCCTATAGCCTACTTCATAATATGAACTCAAATCATGCTAAGTTTCATTTGTATCCATTTAGTAGTTTCGGCGTGCTCAGCCAAGATACAGACAGACAGACAGACAGAGAGACAGACACAAAAATGAAAAATTATAGTTTTGGTTTCAGCATCGATAATACGCGGCACTTCATCCCTCAAAAAAAATTTTCAAAATATTTTAATGTACAGAATTGGACCTGTTACAGTTTTATTGTAAGTAAGTAGTAGATATTACACTTGCTGTTTTTCCCATCTTTTACCCGTTTTTCTCCGGAAAATGTATGAAAAGCACCCTTTAGTTTATTTAGGTAGTAGCCATCTAAATCTAGTGTGCTAAACGTCAAAATTAAGGTGTTTGGATGTGAAAAGCACAAACAAACGGGCGTTTTGACTCCACTATTTCAGCAGTCACCCACCCAATTATTAAACGCTGCGAATCTTGCTTCACTATTAAGAGAGCTGGGGGCGTACCGTGAGCTCTTAGCGCGATTCAAAACAGAGCCTATGCTTGTCAAAATCCCCATACAAAAAAAACAAAGCGATCCAATATAGGCTCAGTTTTGAATCGCGCTAAGAGCTCACGGTACGCCCCCTGATGCCCAACTGTTTTTCTCTAATCTTTGGCTAAGACGTACCAAACCAAAGACGTAGACCAAAGACTAGGGTCACAATAGTTCTTTTTAGAGGCGCAAACTGGGTGTAACTAAATTCATTAGCATCCTTTGAAACTAGGTACCTACTCCTGACACAGGTCACGTGTGGATTAACATTTATGAAATCTAACGCATCGATTTGGTATTGATAATAACTACAAAACGTGGGATCACTAAGCCGTGTCTCCTCCTCGTGTTTTTACCGAACATTACACGAAACATCACAACAAAGGGGCGTGGCCATACACATTTGTCTTAGTTTTGGCACAGTTTTGGGCTTCCGAGGTGCATAGAATTATATTATACACTCTTTGGATGTTTTTGTGTAATTTTTCGAAAAAACACGAGGAGACACGGCTTTACTTAATCGACTGCTACAGTACAAAACTAAATTAAAATAATAAAGTACCGTTTTTAATTATTACATGTAAGGTCATAAAACTTTTAACATTATCAAAACCATTCGTGCCACCTACGTGAGGCGCCGCGGCAATGCAATAAAAAATATTTTCATTTACAGTCTTTTTCTTACTCTTTAATAAATCATCAACAAATGATGTGCTATCTTGCACTCAATTTATGCTAATGAATTAAATTGCAATTGCAGGATGCAATTTAACATAGACGTCCACTGCTGAGCACAGGCGTCCCCTCTACTCGCAGTACTTTAAAATATTGGAATCCAGCCCAGCTACAGCGTTACCAATACCTTTTTCTCACTTATGGATACATTATTTATTCGAATGGCAGCACCGTCACCATCGTTTCGGAGACCGGCTAGCTAATTACGTAACTCGCAACAAGTTTGCAACAGCTGTAAATTTCGCAATCATTGCTGTCAAACATCACTTTGACAGAGCAGAGCGATCGAGCCCTAGATCACCATCTGTCGGATAATCGATGAACTAAAAAGTGTATTATGTTGTTTCCATCTATTGCTGTTCTGTTGCTGGTGGCACTAGTATAAAAAGTGCATTATGTTGTTGCCATCTATTGCTGTTCTGTTGCTGGTGGCACTAGTATAAAAAGTGCATTATGTTGTTGCCATCTATTGCTGTTCTGTGGCTGGTGGCGCTAGTATCAAATACCAAAGTGCATTCAAAGAGCAACAGGTGGGCGAATGCGACCGATTGAAGTGGTTGCTGACGCTTTGCTATTGCTGTTGTAAGTATTGCATAATACAGCTGCGGAGTTCACTCTCAGGGCCTCGTTTTATAAAGCTACAAGTCTTGTACTTGTAGCGAAAAACTGGCAACACAGCCAAAAAAAGTGAAATAATGCGTTTTATAAAGCTACAAGAAAACAAGTTACAAGCTTCATTCCCCGATATATTGCTTTACTCTATGAATTACAAGTTTAGATAAATTTATTGAAAGTGTATTGTATTGGTCGTGTCACGTATTAATTAATGTTCAATTAGTTAAATAAGGTAAATATGAACTGATTATGTTTAAATAATGAGAAATTCAGCTTGAGCGAAGCCCATGAAAAATGAGCGTAGCTGTATATTACAAAACCTATTATGAGAATAGTGACTTAGACTTAACTTTATTTAATTAAATAGCTTTACTTAAAAATAGAGACGCCCCGTGATTTCACTCAAAACTTGCATAATTTCCCGCGTGATAACATGAATTTCCGAAAAAAACCGCATCTATCCCGGTAATATTTGACTGGCCTGATAGCTCAGTTGGTAGTAACCCTGCCTTCTGATCTGTAGGTTGTGGGTTCGATTCCCACTCGGGACAAACATTTGTGTGATGAACATCGATGTTTGTTCTGTGTCTGGGTGTTATATTGTATTCTATGTATTTACAAAACAAAAAGTATCTAAGTATCTATCTAAGTATTACATCAGTTATCTGGTTCCCATAGTACAAGCTATGCTTAGTTTGGGGCTAGATGGCGCTGTGTGAAATGTCCACACATATTTATTTATATTTATTTATTTATTTAATATAAGTTCATCTAAAAAGGGTCATCCAATTTGGCATGAAAGCCACAACAAACAAATAGATAATGTTTTTAATTTCTATATTATGTAGGGATTTAATGTAAAATTCACACCGGCTTAATTGACTAATGAATGGGAGCCAACTAAAAAAAGCTATTGACCGTGACGTTCATTCATAGTGATGTGCAACTTGTAATATCATAATCTACACTTTATCTTATACTTAGTCTGTGGTCCCCGCCGTGAGGCCTCAGTGACGTTCATAGTGATGTGCATTATACTTGTAATCGATAATTGTTGTAAAACGCCGTAAGTAACTTGTAGTTACTTGTTCTTGTAGCTACTACAATTATTAGCTTGTACTTGTAGCTTTATAAAACGAGGCCCAGGTCTACATAGTGTGGGGCTGGCCTACACTGCGATGCATAAACAAGGATTTTAATCTCGATATCTCTATGATTGCGTTATGGGATGGTTTGTTACACACACGTCACACGACGCCCCAGTTCCATATTATTGAGTTTGTATTGACTTTTATGTCATGAAACTGATCCAATAACACGTTTTTGGAGACGAATAGAGTCAGCAAAGGAGATTATATCTACGCGTATCAAAAATAAAAAAGTAAATGTCTAGTGTATAAATATTTATTCATATCTTCTAATGAATAAAATATACTAACCTGTATTTGTGGCCAGTAATAAAAGTGCAAATACTTGTTCTGTGTCTGGGTGTTGTGGGAGCATGGTCCTCGTAGTTCCTGGGCCCCTAGTTACAGGGAATCCTAGTTAGAGCCCAGAATCTATGTATGTGATTGTCGGCAGTTATTTACTTATTTAATTTTTAACGTTAAGCATGGTAACATCAAAACACATAATTAATAAAATTGAGTTATTCATTCGATATTATTAAAAACTTTGACATTTTTGCTCTGCCGGAAATCTCAGGATCATAAAATTCATGAAATAGTTTTTCTACATGGAATTCAACTAACAACTTTTCCGTCATCTATCCGAAAAAATGACGTCCAGGAATAAAATGGGAATTGTTTCAGTAATTATTCAAATTGGATACATATAATGCCATCTATCATTGATCTGTTTCACTCATTTGTACAGCGCCATCTATGTACGAGGAGCAAGAATAGTAGGAAAAGTGCCATCTAGCGGTGAGCAGCAAACCATATCTTTCCAATGTTGCCAGGCTAATAATAATAGAGATGATTATTTTACATCCTTATTTCCCGCACCATAAGCCAAGGTGTAAATCAGTAAGTTTTTATCACAAGTTCAATACTACCTACGTAGTACAATCTGTACATTTAGAAACCCACAGAGCGAAGGAAGTCTCGTCATCTCGTCAAAGAGAAGAGGTGAAGTGGCGGTAGTGGCGACATCTAAGTTCAACTTTATGGGCATCACGCTGCCGTTTCTGCTAGTCAATTTTGCCTCCATTTTGTTTGTGTCTTCTCTTGTCTATAATTTTCTGATAGAAAAGCTTTATGGTATGTGTACCGTAGATAATTTTCTCTTTGGAACCTATTGTGGTCTTTGATTTATATTAGCAAACAGCTGTCAAAACAAAACAATGATCAAGAAATATAATTTTATTGCATTTTCAGATTTTCGAAGTGATATAATTATGTGCATTTGGCCAAATGGAAACTTGGACAGATCTCTGCCGTTGTTGCTTGTCCGCCAATTCAAAGGTGTCACTTTTGGACAGCGAAAAAAATACCACACGGAAGTTTCTTGAAATAACTAGTATTGAGGTATGTTTTAGCTGTTTATTATCTTAATTATGGTTCACTGACCCCACTGTATATCATATATACTTTGATGAAACATGTACCAGGTAGAAATTATGTTAACTTTACAAGATGTTGATGATAAAACCTCAGAATTCGCCTAACATAGTTCGATAAAACTAACCTTAAAGCTTTGACATTTGACATGAAAATGTAAAATTAAATTATTTTTTTGGCCAAGAGTTGAAATTGAAGTTATATGCAGCTTACAAACTTACAATACAATACAGTTGCAGTCTTGCTACTATTAAGTATTATCTCTACATTCATCATCAGCCAGAAAACTTCTACTGCTGAACAGTGATCATAGGGCAGGCCTAACTCCACTTTCTTCAATTTTAACTTCATTCAACATACATGTACTAATTATACACAATTTAATTTCATGCATGCAGGTAGTGGTGGTGGTGGTGGTGGTGTTGTGTGATGACCTGAATAAATGTATTTTCTTTCTTTCTTTTTGTTTTCTTTTAGTAGAAAGAATTAGGTCACAGAGTTCCAACTCTTTTCTACAACTTCCATACTTGCTGCCGTTTGCTTAAAAAATAAAGTAAATATGTGTGGACATTCACACAGAGCCATGTAGCCCCAAACTTAGCATAGCTAATGGGAACCAGATACATAGAATACTTAGGTACTTTTTGTTTGTAAATACATACATAGAATACAATTATAACACCCAGACACAGAACAAACGTCAATGTTCATCACACAAATATTTGTCCCAAGTGGGAATCGAACCCACAACTTACAGATCAGAAGGCAGGGTTACTACCAACTGAGCTATCAGGCCAGTCAAATTTTGATATAATCATTCATCACAAACTCATCCTTCATTTCACAGGTCAAAGTTGATGACGGCTTACCTCAAAGACTGTGTGAAGATTGCTACACAGCAATGAATTCAGCATACCAGTTCCGAAAACAGTGCATCAAGATGGATACTGAGCTAAAAGTTCAGCTTAACAACCTGCTAAGCCAATGCAACGAAAGCAATATTGAAAGCTTAGAAAATGCTGCAGGATCTGCAAATGTGAATAACGATGTAGAATTTGCAAACAATCCTATGAAGCAACTGGAAGCTGTTATAAAAAAAGAACCAATGGACAGTGATGATGACTATTATTACGTTCTAGTCATTGACAACCCAAAAGACAAGGAAAACTCTGATGAGCCAATAAAAGTCAACAAAATCAAGAATGAAAACCAGGACTTGCCAGATATCCAATTTGAAGAGCAAGAAAACACAATGGAAAGCAATTGTCTTCAAATTCAAGATATTTCTGAAACCCAAGAAGCAGGTGAGCTTCATGACAACACAGAAACTATTGTACCTCATCTAAATCATGACTATGAGGAAAATATGGACTCATTCTTAATAACTAACAATATACCCATGAATGTGCCGGCTACAATTTTAGAAAATGAAGAATGCCATGATGATGATATGAATAATGCTATGAACATAGATGAAACACAAGATAGCACATCTCAAGAACAAAATTTACAGGAAGATGAGGTCTCTCAAGATAACTTAGTGCAAAAAATTACTGATCAGAACCTGATCAAAATATTAACAACTGCAAGCTCAGATGGTACAATATATTTGAATAGTGATGGGATGGTAGAGTATTTAACAGATGGAGGACAGTTGGTGATGAACGATGAAGATGAGGAGCAGTCGCAAGAAGTCATTTTGTGCGAAGGTGATGAATCACAGTTTCAGATTGTGAAATATGATGGATCAGAACTGGTTATAGAATATGCAGATGACAGTGGAATAGCTACAGTTTTGCAGCAGGCAGAAGATAATATGTATCTGTGTGAATGCGGAGACAAGTTTAAAGATTTGGATGAGTATGAAAAGCATCAGCAGAAACACAATCCAGCGGGTGACTATCTATGCAGTTTATGTGGCAAGGGATTTGAGTCTGAAGAGATACTGGCCGGCCACATGCTTCTGCATAACGAGTCTAGTTCACTGCTAGAGTGTCCACTCTGCAAACAACTAATGAAAAGAAATGCATTGACTCAGCATATCAAATATGGACACAGTAATGTCAAGCCCAAGTGTACTATCTGTGATAAAGCGTTTGCAAATCCAAACAACTTGAAACGTCACATGATGATACACACTGGAATAAAAGAGTATGAATGCGACATCTGTTTTAAACGGTTTCATCAGAAAATCACGATGCAGACTCATAGACTTACACACTTAAACCCGTTAAGTTGTTCTAATTGTGATGTAGGGTTCAAAGACAAGGAGAGCTATGATAAGCATACTGAAACCTGCTGCGTTACTAAGACTTCGAAGGAAGAACTGATGCAGTCAGTCAAGCAAGAAGTCACCACTAACTTGGGAAGGTTGTTAGGTTATGCATGCTCACTCTGCAAGAGAATGTTCTCAATGGAATCGGCATTAGAACGGCATATTGAAACAATGCACATTGTAGATCCAGCCGAATTGTTATGCTCAGAATGTGGGCAAGTACTTACAACCAAGAAGGAAATGCAAGCACATATTCAAACACATGACAAAGGTAGGGAAAAGGTGACAATGGGCAAGCGTTTTGAATGTTATACATGTGGGAAAAGCTGTTCAAGTCATGCTATGTTAATTATGCATGAAAGAGTACATACTAACGAAAGGCCGTATGATTGTCAACTTTGTCCTCTGAAATTCAAAACAAAGACACATTTGCGTACTCACCAACTTACTCATACGAGGGAAAAGAAGTTTGGATGTTCGGTCTGTATGAAGTTCTTTGCCCTGAAAGGTAATTTGGTTGTCCATTTGCGTACCCATACAGGGGAAAGGCCGTACATTTGTTCGTTGTGTGGTGAAGCATTTATTGATTCGAAATACTTGAAGAAACATAAGGTGAAGAAGCACGCAATCGATAATAATGTTCCATGGAATCAGTATTTACAGATCAAGAATGAAGATCACTTTGTGGAAGATGAAAATTAATTAATTAGTGTTTCTTTGTCTTAAATCAAACATACTATAGAGATACACAGTCTCTATGAAAATCAAACATAAGTGTCCCCGCGCCTATGCTTATTTATACAGATATATATACCTCTCCAGCTAATATAAAATAGTCCACAAGCGGTTGTTTCATTTTAATAATGAACCATAGCACTATGTAACAGTGTTGTAACACAATAATATGTGGGTAATTAGGCACGGTCACACGTGAATGCACAAAACAAGGCATATGCCTTGTTTAAATGGTGCCGTTTTCGAGGCTGCGATCGGGGATCTACTCTATATTTCATCACAGAGAACTGCGATGAAATATTAGTTTTTAGATTATATAATGATGTCGTTAACTTCAATTATAATCTTAAATTATTACAGTAACTCTGTACCAGATTGATTTTTATGTAAAGGAAAACTTTGCCCTGCTTGTAATTCAAATTTTTTTTTACAATTAATTCTGGTCGCTATGCAGGTGTATTGCTATTTATCATGAAAATGTCATTAGAATTCATGAAAGTTAAATTTGTAGTTATCTCATATTATTCATAGTGCAAATTATATTTAAACAGCGTTTAAAAGCCACTAATCAAAAAAGAAGAAAGAAGAAATTTTATATTTTCAATACCACATCTATTATGTAAGCTGTATGCCAAGCACTTTTAAAATAATGTATGGAAATTATTTTATTTCTTATTTACTATTTATTCAGTATCTATGTATTTTGTAGTGTAGATAAATTAAGGTGACGGGTAGAGCCAGATAAGCAGTTCCAAATCGGTTCAAAGAAACATTAACCTTAACATTGTAATCTTAAATATCAATTCAGTCTGCACTTAGCGCGGCGCTTACGACAAAGATAACGCACGAAATGACTGATTAAGACGGTTTTTAATTATTATCTATTTTATATAGTATTTTTCAAAGTTATAAAGTCATCACGATATCTGAATGTTTGTTGGGAATACACTTATTTGTTTTTTGTAAAAATATATTCGGTAGAAGCTCAGTAAAATGGGAACAATTAAATTTTTTGAGGGAGGTTTGAGATTTTTTTCTATGGAGCTATATTTATTAATCTTGTATTTGCGGTCATCACAAACGACTTAATGAAATGAATTACATGATATATTAAATTCAAAGCTCCACATGTTCTAATTACGCCAGGAAACGTTACAAAAACACCTTGGTTGCTCTACCCGTCGCCTTAATATTTATTGCTTGTAATCTTAGGTAGTAATAGTAATACTATACTAGGTAGATGTAATATTACTGCTGCCTGCACATTTCAAACCTGTATGTATGTATTGTGGGGACCAACGTGACTATATTTACGTTTCAAAAAACTTCAATAGAGACTTTCCCATATATTGTAGTCGTATGAAACCTAGCAGCGCCCCTAGCGGCAGCTACACGTAACTAAGGATTTCGTTTCGAACACTTATTTTTTATAAAAATATGAAATGGAAGCTTTTATCAAAACTTCTCTAATGTCATGATCATGTTCTTTATGATTTAAAACTGCTATAAGTACTGGATTCTTAGTTATTTGTTTTAGTATTACCAATGATGATATAATGGTATTACTGGCTTTATTTATTTAAGATCGTTATACCTATTACAATACTTTCTATTGTAAATTGAAAAAGTAAAATCTTTTGCAGTGATTGACGTATTTAATTTTTTAAGCCTTGTACAGTGCGTGAATAAAGAAAATACCTGTTGATTTGTGTTTTTGTTGAGATTTGAGATAAACTCTTATTCTTTTATAAGTACATAGTTAAAACCATTTTGCCACTCTGAAATTTGTCATTTTGCATGTAGTACATGATACATCCAATGTACATCATACTTTATTTTACAATTGAATGAATCAATTTAAAAAAGGGATGAAACCAACTTCAACAGTTTTAGCTGATTTTGAAGTCTGTTGAAAATGCTACTCCGCTGCCGTAGGATGGTAAAAATCAACAAAAAGCCAACATTACGCGGTGTTCCCAGGCGGTCACCCATCCAAGTACTGACCGCGCCCGACGTTGCTTAACTTCGGTGATCGGACGAGAACCGGTGTTTTCAACGTGGTATGAACGTTGGCGATGATGACTTTGAATTTTATCCACATTAATTGTATTTTGTCGTCATAATCCGTGCACTCTATTTCCCCTCAATAAATGCTCTCGTGACAATTATTTATTTGTCGATGAATGGCCGAAGTTATTGTTAGAGTGTTTGCGATTTTGTGAGAGGGATGTATAATTTGATTGATATTGTGATTAGTGTTATTTTATTTTATTTTTATGAAATTGTTATTATTTTTGAATTGTAATTGATTAATAATTATTTAACCTATCTTTAATTAATGGAATTGGTAATGCCATGTTAATTAAAAAAATAATTGTGTCAGTATTCAATAATGAGATTAAGAAATTATAGTTATCATTTTTGAAAAAAAAAAAATTAAAAAAATAAATAATGTCATCATAATAACGATAAATACATTATTGAAAGAATATATTGATTAGTAGAAACGACTTAAGTCCCAGAATGATTATTCTCTTTGCTCAAACAATATTTTAATACTAACTGGCATAGCGCCTCACATTATCGGGGTCTCGTAACGTAACGTATTTTTACGTAAAAAATACTTTACGAGACCGATAATGTGGGAGCGGTGTTTAACTGTTATCTATTCTGTGCCGCCGCCGAAAGTACGATGAGCGAGCGTGTACGTGGGACGGCCAAGTGCCGCTTGGCTAGGATGTCCAGTTAGTCGTCCTAGGTACCACAGCTGCTCTAGCACGGGCGGTGGGCAAAATTGTCTTTTCCCTGTATTATTACTAACTTGATAAGTAAGTAAAATCTTGAAGAAAATGGAGCCCAAGAGTCATTTTGGGTCACGCACTGCGCCATCATAGTTAGTTTTATGGGATAGCGCCATCTGTACGTTATCTATAGAACTATTATATATGTATGGCAGATAGCAAACAGCAAAACCCCGGTATGAGTAACTGTATTCATTGTATAACAAACTGCAAAAAAGACCTACAAATTATGTACAAGAAATTCGTAACAATAATCCATTTCGGAGTACAAATACAATACCAATACCTACTGTGCTTAAGTGACGCATTAATCTGTGCAGTGCAGCAAAATCATGATAAATATCTAAGGCACCATAGAGCTTAATACTAGTGTATATATGTAGTGAAGCAGACTAAAAAAAATTGTAAAAAAAAACCAACATAAAACTAAGTTATTATGTTGTCTGAATAATATATAATTTTATAAATATTTTCAGAACAGCAAAAAGCCAACATTACGCGGTGTTCCCAGGCGGTCACCCATCCAAGTACTGACCGCGCCCGACGTTGTTTAACTTCGGTGATCGGACGAGAACCGGTGTTTTCAACGTGGTATGAACGTTGGCCACATGTATTTGAAATTTTATCCTTACGATGCGATGGGTAATTTTTTTTCTGAGTAAGTATTTGGTACGACCGGAACGATTGTCCTACCAGTAGTAATTTAGCAGTTGACTCTAGAAATCACTTTATTTACTTACACCACCTTATACATAGATAAACTATTTTTTGTACAATGTAGGTATCTACACACCAAAGATTTACAAGACGTAACAATGGGCGACCTTATCACCTCGCCTATGATTAGAAAAAAAATAGTAACTAATAGTAGAGCGCTGCAAATAGAATGTACCTGCAGACAGACATAAAACTGCATCTTACCTACCAATGACATGCCGACCTAAACAGTAAACAGCCAACTCAAAGAACGTCATCATCATCAACAGGCCGAAGACGTCCACTACTGAACATAGGCCTCCCCAAGAGAACGCCGCTTGGAGCGGCTGCTCGCCGCCTGCATCCATCGACACCCCGCGGTTTCGTGGTAACTATACCCTATTCCATAATCTTAGATATTTCATGTAAACAAAGAAATGTCACGAAAAGTCACTGTCAAAATGACATGCCAGTTGCACAAAACATTTTTTCCCTGGTGCATAATATTTTTGTTTTTATTTTGATTAAGCTGTTTTATTTGCACAGTCTGTTAGTGACCAATATTCGCCCTCAGGCCACTTCTTGTATGTCTCTTTTTGTAAACATGAATTACCACGAGTTTTTCCGTGGTACTCAAAGATTTCCACGGCCGTTTTTTAACTAGCGACAGATTATTTGTTCTTGACCCGGCTGAGGCTCTATTTTACGAACAAATTTCGGGAACAAATTGGTCAAACTTAACAAAAAAACGGAACAACAACAAAATAAACATTAATAACAATAACCAACCAGTTTAACGCAGGGAGAAGAACATTCGCGTCCGAGAAAACAAAAACGAATGAAAGGAAATGATGGCGGCAGAAATGTTTAGAACCTCTACAGTCTTACCAGTAATAATAAAATATTTTATATCATAAAATGTTTCCTTTATCATAGCATTCTATAAAACAGATGTTACGTTAAAATAAATAGTACAAAACGATTATAGTTTAATATTTGATCAGATTACGACTAGAAAAAAATAATTGAATATTGTTTTGGTCAAATATGGTAAACTACCATTATAAAATATATTTTTTGCACTGTTATCCCCTTTGTTTACATAAAATATGTAAGATTACGGAACAGAGGCTGCTATTCTACTACAAAGGTTAAAACTGCTTGTCAATAGATAGCACTGAGCTGATGCTGCTGCTATTCGACGCCAGGTGGCGTGTAGCTAAAGAACAAAAAATAATCCAAGATTGAAATCACAGGATGCAGAGCATAATATAGTGTTAGCTATATATTTCTATGATTTAAATCTCGGATGATTTTTTTGTTCGTAATCTACATATTAAGTCACAGATAATAATTATAATACTATACTGCACCATCCATAATATACTCAGTAAAATCCCTCCGGTCGACATGGGTTCCAAACACAGGGTCCAAAGTTGAACCACTTCCTCATTCACCCACTCATACGTCCTTCTTCAGTGGTCATCCTCAAATAATAAAATATAAATAAGGTCCCAAAAAAAAAACAAGGCAAAACCAATTTAATAACAGACAGCAAAAAGCCAACATTACGCGGTGTTCCCAGGCGGTCACCCATCCAAGTACTGACCGCGCCCGACGTTGCTTAACTTCGGTGATCGGACGAGAACCGGTGTTTTCAACGTGGTATGAACGTTGGCGACTGTAGAATCAAATTGTGTCATTTCCTTATGTGTTTTGTAATTATCATCGCACATAATACAACAATGTAGGGTAAGGTATTTTTTTTTTTCATTTTAAATTACATATTACAGTACAGTATAAAAATATTGCACCAAAAAACCACGGTAGGTTTGACATGGTGCTCACATTTATTTATTTTATATTTATTACAGGTTATGGACTAAAATACCTACCATCCTTTGCAGGTAAATATAGGTACATAATAATATAGGTTGTAGTTACTAGGCAGGCACCTCTAATGGTTGCCGGGTCAAAAAAGAAATGGACCTAAATAACTATATCGTCGCTCGTATGACTAAAGGTCCTATCTCACTTTTTGGCTGTTTTGAGTTACGACCGCTATGTTAGTCAACGCAAAATTTTCTATCCATCTGACTAATCGTTGTACCTCTTAACATTTTGGATCACAAGATAATTAATTATTAATTAATTAATTTTTATTCCAATTAAACTTCATAATATCCAATTACCTATTGCAACCTCAAAATGAGGCTGATTAAGCAGTTTTTTATTGTTAGGTACTTGGTAAAGTTATGGTGTTGTGTTGAATTAAATACAGTATTGTGGCCAATTTTAAAGGCTTTAGTTGACAGATCTAAAACTCCTAAAACTGTTGTTGTCCTTGTCAGATAGTCGGCAATTTAAGAGACGGATATATTTTTAGTAAGGCTGTCCACTAAAGCCTTCAAAATTGGGTCTAATGTAGCATTAAACTTACTAAAACTAACTAAAAAAAAACAAACACACTAATAAAGCATTAACAACATAAATTTTGTATATTTATTTCCATACTTAGTCTAAAAAAAGTCATAACTAAAAACAGACCGCTTATTTTAAATAAAACAAAGTATTCACTAAGTGACCTATCTGTTTTGATTAATCAAAACAGGTATTTAGAATGCAAACAGGTTAGAAGTTTCAACGTGTAATTAAAGTACTTGAAATTCAAAAAGCATATAAAAATAAATATGCTGGACTTGCGAGGAACGAAACTATCTGAAAGTTATAAATGTTAAAACTGTTAAACTTAAAGCGTTTTCTGAACAATGGACAAAAATGAGATAGGACCTTTAGTCATACGAGCTAGGATAATATGGTCTTCTTCTTCTTCTTCTTATTTAAGAGGCTTGCTCTTGTCGGTGGAGTAATCGCCATCTTTCCCTATTTTCAGCCAATGCTTTGACTTCCCCGTACATGACATTTATCTTTTCTTTTATTTGATCTATGTAAGCCCTTCTAGGTCTGCCTCTTCCTCTCTTCCCTTCTACCTTTCCTTTTATGATGTTTTTCATGAAGCTGTCATGTCGTACAAGGTGGCCAAACATTTTTCCTCTTCCTGACTCTATTGTCGCTAGTATGTTCCGCTTTTCTTGAACAAGGATCAGTACTTCTTCGTTAGTTTTTCGCTCAGTCCAGCTTATTCTCTCCATACGCCTCCAGCACCACATTTCAAATGCTTCCAGCCTTTCCCGGTCTTTTTGGGTCATCGTCCATGTCTCGCTTCCGTATAAAGCTATGCTCCAGATGTAGGTTTTTATTAAACGTTTCCTTAAAGCTTTTGAAATTTTGGACTTAAAAAGGTGTTTTTTCTTGTTGAATGCTCTTTTTGCCATTGATATTCTAGCTTTAATATCTGCTGTACATCTGGCGTCATTGCTAATAAGGTTTCCTAGATACTTGAAAGATGTTACTTGTTCAATTGGGATATTGTTTAATTTAATTTGATTTGTTGTGGGTATATCTCTGGTTATTATCATGGTTTTAGTTTTCTTTATATTGATATTAAGTCCTATTTCTTGAAATGTTTTGTCCATTTGTTTTACAAGTTTTTCTAATTCACTCTGATATGGTAGGTACACTAAATAATCTGAATAGATCTTTCCTTTTCAACTTTTATGTATGTTTTGTGCTGTTTCATTTCACCCCGTTACTGGTAGTACGTCCGTGTACCAGGCTGTCATAGCATAATGCTAGCGGATATTGAACTCATCAACGCAGACGCGCGCCGCCATCGCTCGCCCGCCCGCGCCGCGCCGCGGCCGCGTCGCGCTTTGATCACAGCACAAGCGGTACAACTGCCAATGTCACAGCGCGAGCGAGGCAAGGTCAGCAAAGCAAAAGCCACTTGCCGCGTTACATCACAATGTTCCTTCGTAACCAGGGTCGCATATGTTGTAGGCTGTGGTTGTAGTGTAGGTTGTACTGTGGTTGTAGCCGTTAGAATGATATAGTATATTTGATTGAAGGGGTCAATACATATAATTATGTAATTTTGCTTGGTTAGTCTGTACAATAATTTAATTTTATTATTTTTGACATAGACTTAGTATGTAAATAGGGTGAATTCTGTGATTTTTAAATACATTATCTAGTTGTGACTTGTAAAAGTGCTAAAAATAGCCTATTTGAAATAAAAAATTCGAGTTTTGAGTTTCAAAATAATTATTCACAGAGAACGGTACACACACAACTGTAATTATTATATATTTTCTATTAATATCCCCAAGCAGAGTTGCAAAAAAGTTTATGCTTGCTCGAGGTTTACTGTTCGTAGTTCAACTACTTGTTATTGTATTCGAAGAGTACTTCTTTTTCTTGCTCTGTGTATAAAACCGATAAAATTAATATTGTCTGTGCCGTCACAGAACATAACTATATTACTTTTTATCTATAATAATGTGATAATAATAGTATACATTTACGTTATGAATGATCTTCTTGAAGACATGCTACCCTGGTACTTATCATTATGATACCAAGCTAAAACGCCGTATCTCAAATATGGGTTTGGTTAGTTATCAAAGAATACATACGCTTCGGTTAAATAAATAATAATATACTTACACAACATTTATTACAGCGTATCAACATTAATAATATTCTTTGGCATAAAATACCCAACATTGTATTTAAAAATCTCATAGTTTGATATTCTTCGATTAGATTTCAAGTGATTTTCGTTTTGCCATCGCAATCTCAGGTATATTTATTATTTATTATATATTATTTATTTATTCAATTAGTACCTACGGTTACACCATTTACACTAATCGTTATTTTAATTGTTATTATGCTGTTAATTGAATGTAGGTACATTTTATCTACAACTACTTTGCACAGAATCATAACAGACTTAAAATTGTGATGTTCAATAATCCGCTTCCTCTGTTTCAAGGGCAGTAAAATATGGATACATCCTACTAGTTTTAAATTAAATAACTCTAAACCCTGGTTTTCACAGGCCCAGTAGGTAGCGGACAGTGAAGGACAGTTACTGTCTGGCAGCTACTGGGTCCGTGAAAACAATGTTGAGCCAGTACTGACCGGTCCGTTGCTCTCGGTCAGCTACTTCAAAATACTGTATAGACAAATAGTACCTCTTTGGTATAGACAGCAACTGTACAGTTGCTACTGGGTGGTCAGAAACTGGGCCTGTGAAAACCAGGCTTAACGCAGGATAAATAAAATAAATTACTCGGTAAAGTCACTTTCGTGACACGGGGCAAAGTAACGCGAGCAAAAGTACCAGGAGCGCATAGCATCAACAAGCTTATTGTCGCACAAGGAGGCGGGAATATTTTTCACGAACCGATGTTGAACCGATGCGCAAAGTTACCCACAGCAAAATTTTACGATAGTACCAGGTGCACATAGCGTCGAGACTGTTATCGTGGAGACCGATGATAGAAGAGGTGCAAAGGTGACGAAAGTAGAATTAGGTTATTTATACCTACCTACTTTTCAAATCCTTATTATCTGCTATCATTTTCCAAATCTTGTTTTTAAGTTTTTTTTTTATGTATAATATTAGAGATGAAAAAATATGAAAATACATGGTACCTACCTACCTATTTATTTATGATAATTTTAATTTATCTTTTGATATGAATAAAAGCCCTCCTATTTGTTGCGTGATTTGCGTGCACAAAATAGATACCTACCTAGCTTGGCTTCAGCCATGAACCCCTTGCTTATTATGTATACTCGTTTTTTGGTATATTTCTGATCTACGTTCAACTTATACCGCTCATTTTGGAGCGCTATCTAGGTTTACAACGGTTTTTGGCAAATTTCTGATCTACGCTGTTTTCTTGGTGTGTTGGCATTCCTCTGCTCCTTGTTCCATGATAGTACCTACGACACTTATAATAACCATAACTAATAGCATCATTGTAAGTAGGTTCTTAGGTACATCGTCGTTAGAGTACCACAAGTCACACAGATTATAATTATTAATAATTATGTACTATACAGCGTGGAGCAGCAATGGCGGCATTAAATGAACACACGGGTAGGGCTAGTGGTCAGCAATAACTAAAAAAAATCCTAGTAAAATAATCCATAATTGAAAGATTAACATTCCTGAACAAACTAAATAATAAACAACGAAACAAAATTTGTAGCACCCTGACAAAAGATTCATTCATGCAGCTGCTTACCACTTTTACTACTCGTTCGTAAAAACGGCAACGCCGCACTCGCACACATAGGTACAAATTACAATGCGGTCCACTGCGCTGCCGCAAAGAACCTAGGGGGGCGGGCGGGCGGCGGAATCTTTTGACAATGACGCGGGAAGGGTAACGCAACTGCACTTCAAACGAAACCGAATGACCTGGGTCCGACTTGTCGAAAATTCGTCATTCATAATCACTCGATCACTCCTTAATTACACATTATTAATTCATGACAACAAAACCGAATTTATTACATTTTTAAGTTTTCATTACGAC
This sequence comes from Ennomos quercinarius, assembly GCA_910589525.2. Classification (NCBI taxonomy): domain Eukaryota; kingdom Metazoa; phylum Arthropoda; class Insecta; order Lepidoptera; family Geometridae; genus Ennomos; species Ennomos quercinarius. Next base: position 9,239,001 of record OU342510.1, read on the forward strand.
CGCTATGCTTTCGAATGCAAACATGTAAACGACGTTTAATGTTCACCCTCACTTTTGTCAATTTTCTATTGGAAGCCATTGCCCTAAGTTTGTCAATAATCACAAACAGGTAGTACAAATATCAATAAAGCAGCGTCTTTTTCACAAAACATACAGCACACAAAGAAAAGCGTCCTTGTCGCAGTATCTAAACCTACTTAATTACTAAAAACTAAAAGTAAATAGGTATGTAAGTACCTAAAATAGGTAAGCGTCTTTTTCGCAAAACACAGAGAGAGAGCACACAAACGAAAGCGTCCTTGTCGCAGAAAGAAACTAATCACTAAACCGGTAGGTAACCTACTGTTTAGCGAAAACCGACTGTTTGTTTTGAATTACTAGAGAGTTTTGGCGCGTGATTACGATATATTGTGTGTCAAGGACTCTAGCCCACAGACTACTAGCAGTACTACGGGAAAATAGTTGCGCTGGCGCTGCTCCCGCCCCCTTATTACCTAACTCGCAACAGGTTTGCGACAGGCGTAAATCTCGCGGTGATTGCTGTCATACCTACATCATTAGTGGCGTAGCGTAGCATACATGCTCGACACCACTAATGATGTATGACCTGTTGCGAGTTAGGTAATTAGGGGGCCGATCCTGACAAAGGACGAACGGGCGGAGCATTAGCTATCTTTTTCATGCACCTGTCAGGGCAGCACGCCTTAAACACGCTTTTATCTTTGTTTTTGCAACGTCGCAATTTTACAACCCCCGCCCCCTAATTACCTAACTCGCAACAGGTTTGCGACAGGCGTAAATCTCGCGGTGATTGGTGTCATACATCATTAGTGGTGTCGAGAATGTATGCTTCGCTACTGCTGTTGCTTTGCTACTGCTGTCGCATTGCTGTTGCAAATTTTACGTAATTACCCCGCCGGTTTCTCGTAGTGTCTCATTTTAACAGTATTTTTTTGTCGTTTTCCTTTCATTGACAGAATGTTGTTATTATTTATACCTGGCTAACGACCTCTGCGCTACAGATTTTTACGTACAGGTTGCTCTAAAATGTCATTTTCGAAAACGTAGTATTATTTGAAAAATAATAACGTATAATAAATAAAACAAACATACAAAATTTGAAAACGCGATACCGGACACGTGTGTTCATTTAATGTCGCCATTGCTGCTCCACGCTGTATACATATACAAAATATGTCATGGCCACACTAAACCCAACTTTGGAGATACGGCGTTTTAGCTTGGTGTCACAATGATAAGTACCAGGGTAACATGTCTTCAAGCAGATCAATAATCATGACGTTAATTTTGAACGTCACACAGAATAATAATTATTATGCTCTACTCTGTCTGTCACTGAATACAGAATCCTGAAGAAAATAATTATATTGATTTTGATTTGATTATATTATTGATTGGCTTTGTGTAAATTGATAATTTTTTTTTTCTTCTGCAGGTAGTATGTGCTTTTTTAGACGTAAGACGTAAACTGTTGAACCAATACCTAACTAACTCGAGTTTGTTTAGAGTTTTTGTCTAAAATTAAGATTTGGTTTTTGGGGGGAACGCGGAAAAGTTCACGTCACTGTATTGTATTATTTTTCATAACTTGTGCTTTTTCCACTGTTAATGTTTAAAATTGGTAGCGTATTACAATACTTGATACTGGCTAAATACACAATGTGTGGAGCCAAAGTATAAGAAATAGTTCATTACTGCAGCGGCCAGCAACAGAGGGATTGATGGACGAACGTGTGAATACCCACATACACATAATATACGTAAGTCCATCAACGCTTAGTTGTGGCCAAGGCTTGTGTAGTCATCATCATCATCATCATCGACAGCCTGAAGACGTCCACTGCTGAACATAGGCCTCCCCCAGAGCACGCCACCTTGAGCGGCTGCTGGCCTCCTGCATCCATCGGCTCCCCGCGGCTTTCACCAGGTCGTCGGTCCACCGAGTGGGGGGCCGGCCTACGCTGCGTCTTCCGGTTCGTGGTCGCCACTCGAGAACCTTTCTTCCCCATCGGTTGTCAGTTCTACGAGCGATGTGGCCTGCCCATTGCCACTTCAACTTACTAACTCTAAGAGCTATATCGGTCACTTTAGTTCTCCTGCGAATCTCCTCGTTCCGGAGCTTATCTCGCAGGGAAACACCGAGCATAGCTCGCTCCATAGCTCGCTGCGCGACTTTGAGCTCACTAATGAGGCCAACAGTAAGAGACCATGTCTCAGTTCCATAAGTCATCACTGGCAACACACACTGATTGAAAACTTTCGTTTTTAGGCTCTGCGGTATATTGGACGAAAAGATAGGACGAAGCTTCCCGAACGCTGCCCAGCCGAGTTGGATTCTTCGCGCCACCTCTTTGTCGAAGTTGGACCTACCTAATGGGGTTAAAAACTGAAAGCTAATCGTAGGTGGCGCCACTGTTGAGTGATCCTAATCGCCGCCATATTGCGTTTTGTGTTTATCAGCGAATTCGTCCTAATACTACAAAAATGTATTCGACATGGAGTGTTAGGCAGTTAAAAGAACAGTTGCGGAATAGAAAAGCATCTACTTCTGGAAAAAAGCACATAACCTCCGTATATTTAGTTGGCTCCCAATTTTTTCTTCGTAAAGCTTTTATCCATTGTTTTCTCCTTTTGATATCTTTAGGGAATACATGGACTCCCGTCTTTTTGCAATCCAAAGCTGAATACAACGTCATATTGATGAAATAAATTGAGTTATTTCTATTTGTTTACAAAATTATTATGGAGGATGACAGATATTTGTCAGATTTAGGGAACACTCAGCAGTGCTGCCGTGTGAAGTGAGCAAAAGTCAGTTTTTTACCCCATTGGACGGTCTGTCCTAGCTTGTATAATACTTTTCTCAAATAACCACGATAGTGTTTTTTTTCAATAAACAGCTTTCTATTTGCAAGTCTGTTCGAAATTTAAATAAAACCTTTATTGAGTTACCTTCTTGGTTGCCATGTTTCGGAGTAAAAGATCGTTCCATTTTTAAATTATTGACAGATACCTATGACCATATCTGTGCCTATGACACAATAGCCTATGAGTAATTTATTTGAACGCTAAACCACGACAGATATGGATTTTCATTCAACTTTTGCCCTAGTGGGAATTCTGTGCTTTTGCCGGCCGCTGCTACATATTACTGATCTGTGGCCGCTGCTTGCCAGTACAGGAATTTTGATAGAAGGTTGTCAAAATATTATTGCCAAATTTCCAAACATGTCTGAAAAAAAAATTTAAAAATTATTTAACATTGTGATATTTAATAGTCCTCCGCTTCTGTTTCAAGTCAAGTAATATAGGTTATATATATATAATCGTAGTAATATAATCCCACTAACATTAAATAAATAAACACAGATATGTCATTTTAATTTGTAATAGTATATTTATATTGTAATGTAATTAATTTATACTGCGAGAAGCCGAGCACGATCAGCGACGCTAGGACACGTATCTAAACGAGCACAGAAAAATCTTTTAGATACGTGTCCTAGCGTCGCTCTGTGTGGGAGTCAGGACTTTGGTTACAGGCCATGCCTTCTTTCAACACTGGTAACCTTTTAGATCCGACTACTTTTCGTTTAGCTATCAGCTTACGTTTGGGCGCAAGATGCTGTGTGGCCCATCGCTGCCAGTGCGGTACCGCAGTTGACCAGCTCGGTCATCACGGTCTCTCGTGTTCAAAAAGCGCTGGTCTAATTTCGCGCCATGCTAGTCTTAATGACATCATTCGCCGGGCTTTTACCACCGCCAATGTTGCAGCCATTCTCGAACCAAATGGTCTCATGCGTGACGATGGTAAAAGACCCGACGGAATGACTCTGGTTCCCTGGAAGATGGGGCGGCCTTTAGTATGGGACGCTACTTGCGTCGATACTATGGCGCCGTCACACCTTCCCGAGACACACGTTAGGGCCGGGCGGCGCTGCGGCTAATTCTGCTGAGCAGCTAAAACGGCTAAAACGCAAATATAGTAATCTCGGTAGCGATTACATATTTGAGCCGTTTGGTGTTGAAACCCTGGGTCCGTGGGGACCGGGAGCTCATCGCGTTTTCCAAAGTCTATCAGAGCGCCTGGTCGATGCGACGCGTGACCAAAATGCTGGCACTTATTTGGCCCAACGCATCAGCATTGCAATTCAACGTGGCAATGCGGCCAGCATGTTGGGTACGCTACCTACCGGTAGTGGGCTGGAGGCTCCAGCTCACTACCGACTGTCTATAGGCCATCGCGGCTATTATACAGTCCATAAGTGTTCTTTGTAGTACGTAGTGTAGCTAGTTTAGCTTAGTTTAGTTTAGTTTAGTTTTAGAGATCCTCTCTTTAGATCTGGTAACGTGATGATCGAAATATTAAGAAATCGTTGTCATGATATTTTAAAATTCTGGTCAGGACTCTTGTCAACGAAAAGTAAATTGTGACCACTTCTTAATTGAAAAGTTTTATAATTTTATTTTTATTTTTATGTGTAAATAAATGTGTATATATAATGGACCATACTAGTTGTCTAAATAAATAAATATTTGATTTGATTTGATTTTATTATAGTAGTAGTTAGCTTGAGAAATAAGGCACATTGCCGCTATAAAAAAAATTATACTTCTAAATAAAATACGTACGAGACTAAAGAGACTAGACGAGACTATTATCGTGGTAAAAAGTAAGAAGCCGCCACTTTCTTGACACGGGGCAAAGCGCGAGCTAAAGTACCAAGAGTGCATAGCATAGCGAAGCTTATTGTCGCACAAGGTCGATATGGATGGGCAAAGTTACCACAAGCAAAATGTTACAATATTACCAGGGGCACATAGCGTCAAAACGGTTATTGATTCGATTATTATGGAGAACATGTGGAGTACGATGATTTCGAATAGCAAAGTTTCATTGAACATTTTCGGATCAAATTATCCGAATTTGAGCGGAGATGGTTGAAGAAAAAGTAGCTACTTGCCAATAGATGGCACTGATCGCTTTTGCTATTCCACGATAGGTGGCGTCCCTCCCGTTTAGCGTCAATATATAACAACTTCTGTTCAGAAGGCGATCATCATACATCTATTTTTATGTAATTCCTCTCCTCCTTGTTCCATGATAAATGTACATATTCAAAGATAAAAATAGATGTTTTACCATGGAACAAGGAGGAGAGCAATGCCAATACACCAAGAAAACAGCGTAGATCAGAAATATGCCAAAAACCGTTGCAGACCTAGATGACGTGACTCTGCAAAATGTCGGGCTATAAGTTAAACGTAGATCAGAAATATGCCAAAAAACCGTTTTAAACCTAGATGGCACTGCAAAATTTGCGGGCTATACGGCTTAGCTACGACGGGATAGCTAGGTTACATACCAAAACCTTATTTTCTATGAGGTGCTGGTAGGTACTAGGTACTGTTAAAGTAACCGCGTGCCAGCCATCGACATGATCACAAAATAATTAGAAACCACTAGCTAAAATAAATTTAAAGGATTAAAAAATCATGTAAAACAGCAGACCATTTTTTTCCAATTGTCAAAGAATTGACATCTGTATTCTTTTTTAAATTCTCAACATCCTCCAAACACAGAAAAGGAATTAGAAGATGTTCGTTGTTCATCTTAGCTGGTGTGGTCACACCCTAACATTTTAAAATAAAATAATGTACATGAACATCCCACATTAAAATATAGGTACAATAATCCTTAATTTTGCTTATTCCCTATTTCAATGTTAATGCAAACCTAGCTGCTAATTTACAAGTTATTCCTTCTTAAAATATTCGTTTTCTTATTATTAGCCGCAGAAGTTATTCAAAATTTACAAGGTTTTCATTATAAAAATTTAAATCGTCTGTCCTTGCAAAGGTTTCAAAACATTTCTTAATCAATATATTAATCAGGTCCAGTCAATTCTGAAATTGATTAAGTACATGCTTTAGGTTTAAGTTATTAGTGTCTTAAGTCTAAGTCCCTCCTAACCCGAAAAGAAAGAAAAACACTCAATAAATACAAAAAATACAAAATCACATCAAAAACAATATCACATACATATCAAGAAAAATTAAGAATCAAAATAATTCGTCATGAGATCGACTCTATGTCTTCTTCTTCTTCTATTCTCTATATACTCTGTATTATCGATAGGTTCTATTTTTCGCAATGGTTGTGATCTTCTCATTATAGGAGTAACAGATACTGTCTCCGTTTATTCTCTGTAAAGCTGTAAACTGGTTGAAGGAAAGCTTTAAGCAAAGTCAGAAAAATGATACCAAATCTTGTTTCCTATAAATTCAACCAGCAATCTAGTTAGGTATGTAGTCAGTCAATAAAATACCTTTGTCAAGACTTGCATTTAGTTTTCCATTCTTGTGTCGTCGCCCGTAAACCGATTTAAAGAAAAGCTTCGGCAAAGTCAGAAATAATACACCAACTCTTTTCCCAAAACAGTAATCCAGGTAGGTATGAATGTAAATCTGGTCTAATTGCAGAGGTCAAACTAGATTTATTTATACAGCTTTCTGCAGTAAATTATGACCAGAATCATGGCTATGATGTATAGGATCGGAAGGCTACTCATCTCATCCAATCTGAACCATTCCGTAAGTCGCATCATAGCCTTGGTCTTTTATCAGGATTTCTTTCATTTCATTTATAAATAGGTCATGCAGCTGCAGTCATCGTCTTCTTTTCTATCAGTTTTCGCATCTGTGGTCTTTAATATTTTAGTTATGTCGTCTACGGTTTGAAATCAGTCAAATAATATACCTTCTATGTTATTGGAAGCGTCTCAATCCAACTATAGATAACTCGATCTTCCCCAGAGTTCTTCAATTTTTGATCGGCCTCCATCTTTTTCTTCCAGTATGACTGCTTACCAATTTCTTCGAAAATAATTTTCAGGTTCATCTTCCCAACGGTCGCCAGATGTTAAAATAACCGCCGGCGTATCATCATGATCACAAAATAATTAGAAACCACTAGGTAAAATAAATTAAAAGGGATTAAAAAATCATGTAAAACAGCAGACCATTTTTTTCAATTGTCAAAGAATTGACATCTGTATTCTTTTTTAAATTCTCAACAGGTACCACGACACTGTAAATTATTTGTGAATAAAGCTTTAGTGACGCGCGCGTCAAGATATGGCTGTAGCGCCGCGTACCGCCCGCGCCGCTGGCCCTGGCGCTCGCCGGGCGGAAGCGGTGGCCTCTTTGTGTTGGTCGAGTTGATACGTTTTTACCCCGTCACAGGTCGCGAGATACGCGTTCGGGTACCAGGCATTAATGAACCGAAAGCGGTTGCAATATGGTTGCAATATTTTTCGACGAACATCGATGACGTGACGAAGGCGTAGGACGACATTCGTGAATGTTACCTAACTTTGGCTTCAATACTAGGCCTCCATAAAGTAGAGGCACGTAAACCATGGAGTGCAGCTACTTCGTAAAGTACTTCGACGCAAAACGTCGCGCGTCGTGGACGAAGACAAGGGAGGCAAACATTTTCACACTTTCCAAGTTTCGATTACCTATTGATTGAAAGCTAAAGTTATGTATGAACACCTATCTAATTAGTGGCACAGAATAAATATTAGGATAGGTACCAACTAAGTTAGCACTTATCCTCAATGCATTTGGGTAAAACATTAACATAGGAATAATATAAAGTGCGAACTTCGGAGCTGTGAAGCTTTAGTGCAGACGGCCAAAAATGTTTTAGTTTAGTATTCATAACATATGAAATAACATAACTCACTTTCTTTTATAAACATAACATAAGCATAACATTAATATAACCATAGAGGTTATATTTCTATGAATATAACAAATAGCACACTCGTGTATTTATTGGGCGGCGCGGTAAATGAGTAGGTTAGTAAGGTAAAGAAATAGGTAGGTAGGTAGGTACCACCTACCTACAAAGCAATTTCATCAATCACTGTTTTTTTTACCCATTGCCGTTACTTCACCCGGCCATCATAATTCTAGTAGAGAATGAAAGTCATCAAAAATGTAGAAAGACAGCACACGGTTTGCCGTGGACAAAATCAATCCAAATGTAGAAAGACCGTCCGGTCTTGCCCCGTTCCATATGCCCCACGTTCATCTGTGTACCAGGAACGCATAACGTTGTACAAGCAAGCGCTAGGCGGTGGCGGCAGCGGTGATGACGATGACGGCTCATGCCATCGCACGTCAGTCGTCAACGTCATTCGACTCGTGTCGTGAATCGTGTTATATGTAGGGTTACCAAAAATACCAACTTATTCGTAGATTACCAATAAAATATTCTTTCAATGGTAAGGTCCTATCTATAATCGAAGACAAAGTATATTTAATAAGACGAAAACCCTTATAAATTTTATAAATCGTAGTAACTACCTAATTACCAGCGTCTGAAAGCCACTTTAGGATGAAAGGTTAGGATACCATTTAACTACGTTTGTGGGGAGATTGTATACAATGTTCGTAATTAATTGGGCCCTGTAAAACTAAAACATTATCATTATAACTGTGACATCAGCTCATGGTAGACATGAGCACCGCGCCGGCGGCGGCGGCGCGCCACCCGCCGCCGTCCATTTTCCCGCGCCGCCGTAACAAGGAAACGGCGCGCCGAGTGGCGCTGAGCGCCGAACGAAAAAGAGATTGAAATACATATATTTCTCAATTCTAGCTAGGGATTGCAATCCGGAAAACCGGATCCGGTAATCCGGCGGATCCGGCATCATTTTACGTCTACCGGATCCGGTACCAATGCACCGGACCCGGTCACCGGATCCGGAATGCCAATTTTTGGTAAAATAATCGCACTGCTGCATGAGTATAGGTTACTTTAAATGCATACCAGTGTGTAAGATGATTAAACTTGATCTTAGCTTGGGTTGACGAAGTTATAAAAGCAATTTTGTGATGATTGTGCCATTCATTAGACAGATTCATCATGATGGCTGTCAAAAGAATGACACTTGTTAACATGCTCAGTCACATACTCAAATGCCTAATTATTGTGAATTTCAGTAGATTATGTAAAGTTGATTATGTTAAGCAGAAAGAAAGAAAATACATTTCAAATACATTCAAGACATCACACATTACATTTTTACAACATGAAAGTTAGACACTTATTTATTAAAAATACAAAATGATGGGCGTTGCGTGGCGCTATGATAGGTCCTAACTCAGCATAAAATTAAAGTCGTAATCACGACCGTAAAACTAATGGAAAACTGCTAGGTTTAATACTGTGTACTAAAATTGATCTTACTGTGAAAACTGGAAGCCTGAACCACCCATTACGTTATAATTTGACTATAGTTACACTGTGGTAGATTTTTAATGGTCTGTTTAATTATAAAATCGGAAATAAAGTTGATACACATAGTAGTTGCACATATATACTTTTTTTTTGCTATGTATATCTCGCGTATTATGTACACTCACTTGATTATCTCATAAACAGTCCTTTTTGGAACGAAAAGAGAAAATTAACCTGATTTGATCAATCCGGCCGGACCCGGCCGGATCAGCAGAAATTCGACCGGATCCGGCCGGATTGAAAATGACACCGGTTTGCAATCCCTAATTCTAGCATGTTCAATGTTGTAATTAGACGCGTTCGTTTTATTTTACGTAAAATAGCGCCTTCGTCGTCGGAGTTTGATCAAAATATCGATATTTTATTAAACAAAAGTACCTAGATAAAGTAAACGTGACTCACAAGTGCTTTGCTTTCAAAATTAAAGGATAAAAGCTACGGCAAAAGAAAAATAATCCTCAGTGATCAGGTGTTTTCTGGGGCAAGTTTAAGAAATGCAAAAGAAAAAGACTGCGATTTACTGCTGTTCAACTACAAAGAAGACCAGACAAGGAAACAGTAGCCGTGCTGTGCTGACCCTCGCCAATTGTAGGCCAGTTTCAGTCACGTCCATACTCTAAGTCTATGGAACGTGTACTGAATAACAGACTCCTGGCATACCTTGAAGAAAACGACATTCTCAGTGACCGGCAATATGGGGTTCGCCGAAACCGGTCAGCTAGAGATCTTCTTGCGTCTGCCACCTACACCTGGAGCAAGACCATTGAGAGATACGGTGAAGCACTCGCCGTTACTCTGGATGTCTCAAAGGCCTTTGACAGGGTTTGGCATTATAGCATAATCAGCAAGCTTCCGTCATACGGCTTACCAACCAGCTTTTGTGTATCAGTATCTGATTCTTTGAGGGACTGATTAATACGTGTAGTCATTGATGCTGTCAATTAATGCTGGAGTCTCTCAGGGATCGGTTTTCTCTGCAACTATTTTTCTGCACGTATTAATGATCTGCTTAGACCCGGAATCTTTGGGTATGCAGACAATAGCACCGTTGTAGGGAGATATGTATCTGATGCACAAGCTGGAGGTGCGAATGTCCATACTCTCAGGGAAGACATGATTGAGCGCATGAATTTGGCTTTGCAGCCAGTCTCCGATTGGGATAATGCCAATCTTGTTAAATTCGATGCCTCTAAAACACAGGCGTGTATATTCACCGTAAAACAGAGTCCTTCCACTCCTACTTTCCGGGGTGCAGCAGTACCAGTAACTAATCACCTAGAGCTGTTAGGTGTATCTCTAATATCGAACCTTAACTTTGGCTCGTACATCGAGGGAAGAGCTAAATTGGCTTCACAGAAGCTGGGCATCCTTGGGCAGGTTACACAGTATTTCACATCGAGAGATCTTAGATCTTTATCAGGCACAAGTCTTGTCATGTGAGGAATACTGCAGCCATCTTTGGGATGATTCGGCTAAGTATGAGCTTGAAGCCCTTGACTCAATACAAAACGGGCTATAAAGCTCCAAAGCCTTGAACACCACCGTAAGATTGCCAGCCTATCCGTTGTTTACATACAAGCTGCAATTCGGAGAGTGTGCGATGAAATTGTACAACTTAATTCCCCCATCCCCTTTTTACCATCGTACAACTAGACGCACGGAAACACGGCATCCGTATATGGTAGACATTCCTCGAATACGTACAAAGCGTTTTCATTTCTCGTTTATAATACGGACAGTAAAGGAATGGAACACCTAACCAGTGTCATTGTTTCCTAACAAATATAATATGGGAGTTTTTAAGGCTAGAGTGAACCGGTATCTTCTAGGCAAGCATGCTGCATCGTCGACCGCGTCATCTTTTTTTTTTGTCAACGATAGGCTAACATTTGACCACGGTCTCACGGTCTTTCCATCAGGTGAGAACCTGGTGAAATGTTAGCATATCGTTGGTAAAAAAAAGAATATGATAACTAAGAGTCAGGTATTAATAGTTACCAACTCAAAGACCATGATCATAAGCTGATCGGTAATTTAATAATATAAGAATGTGACAACTATGAGCCCGTGGTTTTAACAAGACTGAATAACAGCATGCGCTCCAAGTTAGGATACCGCTTCCCCTTGAATGACATGTTGCAGCATCATTATTAGATTGCCGCTTTCATTCCATAACAGAAATTGACTAACAAGTGAAAACTCAGGGTATTAATAAAGTATCACTTATAACAACCGTTAATGTGTTCATTATAATCATTAGAACCTTATGATTATGCGTTATGTTGAGCTATTTTTACTGCAATAAAAGAGCCACTGCTCTTTCGGCTGAAATTTTGCTCATAGATTGCTGACAGCACAGTGATCAACGAGTATTTTTATTCTGGAAAATGAAGAGTTTAGAGTAAATAGCGCGTTAAGCCGCAGGGCACCTCTAGTACTAATATATATATATATAAAGAAAGAAAGAAAGAAAGAAAGAAAAATAAAGCAATATATATATTGAAGCTGCAAAATTATCAGATGAATATACTACCATACCACCACTGCTACCGCCTACCACACAGGCACACCTATTATAGGTACGTTCAAACGTTCACTTCAGAGTGGCGCGGCAGCGTGCGAAGCCATACCTACATATATTAATGTAGATTAATACACATCACAACGTGTGAAGCCATACTTACACAGTCAATTTTCAGTAGAGTCATCATAAGCATTATTTTATTTATATTTGACTGGCCTGGGGCTAAACGATAACTCAAAATGTATGGGAATGATATTAACCATATATTTTGAGCTATCGTTTGGCGCTAACGCTAATGGAAGGTACCTTTGCTAGACCCCGACAGCTAAGTTGGTAGTAGCCCTGCCTTCTGAACTGTAGGCTGTGGGTTGGATTCCCACCGGTATCAAACATTTGTGTGACGAATTGTGTTTGTTCCGTGTCCGGGTGTTATATTGTATGTTTTTACAAAACAAAAAGTATCTGTCTTCCATCAGTTACCAACCCGGCTAGCATGCGCACCGCGACAAAATTTTCTCGACACTTTATCTCGTAAGAGACCATGACAAGGCTATGGTAGCGCCTAAGGGCGTCTCATTCTAATAGCGACGACAAGTTTTCTCGCGGTGCGCATGCTAGGGGGTCTGGTTTCCATAGTAAAAGCTTTGCTTAGTTTGGGGTTAGATGGCGCTGTCTGAAATATCCTCAAATATTTTTTTATTATTTATCTCACATGTTTTCGTTTGACCTCATTTCACCTGAAGTGAAGTGACCTCATGGCCGAAGGAAATGACACGCTCACGCAGCACGCTACACATGCTGCCCTAGCTTAGCCCATACTTTGACAAAATTGTCTTTCCAACTGAGCTATCGTCATCTTCTTTACCATCATCATCATCATCATCCGTCATCATCCACAGCTTTTAGCATCCCACTGACCTATCGTCGCTTTATTAATTTGATTGAAAGGTAAAGAAGAATAGGTACAATACGTACAAGAAAGATGAGACTTGACGGACGTCAGTTAGGTAGGAACCTGTACATCGTGTACAAAGAGGTGGACCAACGGTCTGGTGAAAGCCGCGGGGAGCCGATGGATGCAGAAGGCGAGCAGCCGCTCAAAGTGGCGCGCTCTGGGGGAGGCCTATGTTCAGTAGTGGATGACTTCAGGCTATTGATGATGATGATGATGACTATACTGAAAACCTTTTGATTCTTGTCATAATGTGCAACTAACTGGCTTAAAGTACCGCCTGATGCAGCAGTTACCTGAGTTACCATCGCGTATAGACCGCCTGCAACACCAGGGGCGCTGAGTAGAATTACCCGTCGTTTAAAGTGCCCCATGTAGCTCAGCATTCATAAACGATTGAGCGTCATTCTGCGACACGGTGCTAAATTCAACTTTACTGCTAGGAAAACTATCATCTCAGAATCTCAAAAACACCTACGCTTTCCTGTAAAATATCCGCTATTAGCAGAACATCGTCCTGTCAGTTTATTCCACTGTGACCCACCTACATACAGACGTGGTTCACATCACAAGCTATTATGTATAAATGTGTGTATATGTACGCATACGGGCCGCTCACTCACATCGGTGGCGGGCGGCGCGGGACGGCCGCGCCTCGGGTGAATCATTGGGTAATGTACCCGCACATTGTAGGTAAGACATGTCTTGGTGCTTCTGATTAATTTAAACCTAAATTAAAATAATGTACTTTAAAATAAGGGGCTAACCGACTTCAATCCTTAATTTCATACTGAGAACATGTATTGTTTGGATGATATTATCATTCATACTTTTCCCAGTTATTTGTATTCAAAAACTTATTACAAAACGACTTTTAACGTGAATTAGGACTCCATTCATGTAATTCAGTGAATGAAATCTCAAATTAGGCACCGATTGACGGCGCGTTCTATTAAACGCGCTTCAAATTTGTGTAAATATGGCGATGTTACAATAAAATTACAACTATCAACTAAAGGTAGGTGGAGAATTCATAGATAATAATACCGATATTTTAAATAAAACCAGGTGCATCTTAACATAAAAGCATTGTTTAATTTTATACATCGTAGTTTTTCACTAATAAAACCACAGAATAGATATAATTAGTACTAAGTAGTAAAAAAAAATTAAGGGACTCATCATTTTACCTGATCAACCGTCTGACTGATGCTCTCGTCCAATCACGCGCCAGCAAGGCAGTTACATAATATAAACAGGTGGAACTACTTTGTGTGCCAATCAGTGCAGTGCTGCCAACCAGATATAAATAAAATCACATCAGCAGCCGCAAGACGTCCACGCAAGAGTAATAATAGTGTTCTGTGCGTCCACTGCTGAACACAGGCCTGTCCCATTAAACACCACATTAAGGACTCTTATCATAGGCGCTTCAGACGCTTGGCAGGTGGCCTTCTGCCTTCTAAAGTGTAGGTTGTGGATTCAATTCTCATCCAGGACATTTGTGTGATGAACATAGGTGTTCGTTCTGTGTCTGGGTGTTATATTGTGTTCTATGTATGTATTTAGTTTACAAACAAAAAGTATCTAAGTATTTTAACAGTTATCTGGTTATCATCACCATAGTACAAGCTTTGCTTAACAATTCACCTACGTCCTATCCTTAAAAAAATAGGAATAAATTAATAAGTTCATGACACCTTCTATAATAATATAATAGTAACAAGACTAACAATTACCAAGACCAAGCAATCGCGATATCGACGTACTGGTGGCGGCACGGAGTGGCGCTCGGCTGCTTTGTTCCCGGCTGCAGCCGACGCGCCACGCCGCCCCGCGCTTGCCTCTGTTATACTCAGGGTTGTAAAGTTGTGACTTCAACATTAAATTAATAATTTACAAATAAAATATGCAGAAACATTTGTTTCAAAAGACTTCATCCATTTAGCTAAACAAGTTTGTTACGTCGTCTCATCGCACAGTAGAATAAGGAAAGAAAAATAATCATTATTGTACTTATCTCTGAAAAATCGGTAGTGACTCTCATAGAAGCTGCCATTTTTGTTCCTATAAATTCAGTTTTAAAAAAATACTAAATAAGCTTTAATTTGATTAGAATTCTCCTAATGTCAAGTAATAATGTACGCTCAGAAACCTGTTAACTCTCCTCAGTTATGAAATGAAAATTATAATAGGTATTTTACCTTTGCCTATTTTTTGTAAACTTTCGTTATCTAATTTTACTTAAACTGGGATTTTACTGCAGAAGATGAGAATAGATAGGCTTTATATTATTTATGTTTTTTTTTTTTTTTTTTTTTTTATGTGATTGAATGACGTGACGAGCAAGTCGTTCACCTGATGTTAAGTGACACGGCCGCCCATAACAGTTGCAGTGTCACCCGTAACTTTAAAACAATAAAGTTTAGCGTGACACTGCACTGCGCACGTCATCCTGAGACATCACCCAGTCTAGTCTAGTAGCTAGACTGAGTGATCAGATCATAAAGTCTCATTTGCCCAGTAATTTCACTAGCTACAATGCCCTTCAAACCGGAACACAGCAGTGCTTGCACACTACTGCTTGGCGGCAGAATAACTGGCAAAGCGGTGGTACCTACCTAGACGAACTTTGCAGAAAAGTCCTACCACCTAGTAAACTTACTGTACTTATGTACTTAATAATTTACTTCTTTGCATAGTTAGTCGTCGTCGCGTCGTCTCGTGGAGCACCCCGTCGTCGCCGCCCAAGACACGTCTTGAGCGATCCGGATGATCCTATAGCAGCCGTTGTGTCGGCTGCGCTAGGATCACCGGATCAGTCTAGCCCTTCTGGCTCAGGTACCGCTTTCGGCACCGGTATAGGATACCAGCGTAACACAATCAGACACCGACCCCGCCGGCGAGGTCGACGTACCCCCCGTAGGTTAGCTAGAACGGTCGCGACTTTCCATAGGGTCCACTCTTCCAGTGGACGTAGCCTTCTCGATCCTCTTATCCCGGCAACGGCCCAAGCCGAGGCTCGCACCCCAGGGGTGCCCTTGTGCTAGTTGCCTCCCACTTTTGACGGTTGGGCGCCTTAAGCGCCTGCCCTCCCGCCCGGTGACGCTGTAAAGGTCGGTAGAGACCAACAGCATTAGCCCGTTCAAAAAAAAAAAAAAAAAAAAAAAGTCGTCTCGTGGAGGTTAAATCAAGTCCATGTCCTAAATATTATAATTTTGTATACAATCTAAGAAAAAAAACTAAACTTTTTATTTTATTTTTTATAATAAACGGGCAATGTGCTTTATTCATTAAACTACTACAAAAATATCTACTAAAAAGAACATTTAGACTGTATTCACTGCATACTAGCCGCGATGGCCTATAGACAGTCCGATTGCTCCAGCCCACTACCGCTAGGTAGCGTACCCAACATGCTGGCATTGCCTCGTTGAATTGCAATGCTGATTTACTTTTTTTTTTAACGGGCAAATTGCCTTTATTACTCAAGCTAACTACTACAATAATAAAAACTAAACTAAACTAAACTAAACTAAGCATAACTAAGCTAAACTAAACTAAACTAGCTACACTACCTACTACAAAGAACACTTATGGACTGTATAATAGCCGCGATGGCCTACATTTACTACATTTCTATTAAAAAAATACATTTTTAATATATTTAGTGCCACTGCCAAGTTGACAACCCTACACAAAGCAGAGGCGGGCCGATAACAATATCGCAGAGTGCGCGCGCCGGGCGTCGAGTTTGCCTCGCGTGTCCGCCGCCAAATTTACCCGCGCTGTGCTCTCGCGTGTTCTGTCGCCCTGGTACTTGTACAGAGACCATGCTTTTTGGATAGGATTTCGCGCACAAAATAAACCTACCTACATTTTATGAATCAATTATATATATACATACATACGATGCATAGCCGGGTGGGTAGGTGATGATGCAGAAAGCTAGACTTTTCTATACACCAGACCCACACCACACCATGTAGATGTAGCAACAACCGATGTTTCGCTTGCCATGCCTTGTGTCGGCTACACTGGTTTTCTGATCTTGGCCACCATTTACCTAGAGCATTAAAAAAAAATTACGCTTCTCTGGGCAAAGCGCATTTTTTTCGTGCTCTGTTTTAGTACCACCATTCTGTTATAATTCAAGTGTGCAATGTGCTTGTGCATGTGCACCGCTGTGATGCTGTGTGAATAACTCAGATAACTCAATCCTACTTCTGAAACTTTTTTATACAAATGACCTACCTACATAGACCTTCTGTCTCCCTACCTACCTAAATGTTTCCATAATAATTTACTAAATCACCGCGTCTTAAATAAAATAAATAAAATTAATCAGGAAAAATCGTATGTCGATTTTCTTCTTCAGTTCGGCGCAGATCAGCGCAGCACCCTGATGAGCCTGAGTTCCTTTTAAAATCTCATCAAATCGAGTTCAAATCAAAATGTGATTCTAACAAAGAAGTTCGGGAGACGTGTCACTCGTTTCGAAAGGTCGGAACCACAAACGCAACTCATAGAATAGAGAATATTATGCATCTTTGTCGAAACACGCAGCTGGAATGGAGTTAGGCGGGCGGGACATTACATAGGTATTGCCCAGCGGCGAACAGATATCTATTACATTATAAAATATGTATTAGATTCGGATACTTACGTACTACCTACGTACTACGTAGTACGTACTAGGTAATGGTAGTATTATTGGCAGTGAAATAATGCGGAAAATTCAGAACTTGTAAAATTAAGAATTTGGACTAATAAGATTGCGTACTTATTCTAAGAAATCGGAAAATATAGAATGAGGAAAATCCTGAATATGGAACTTATTGCTGAAACCGCGGTACTGCACATAATAATTATATCGGATCGGGTATCGAATATCGATATATAAATATCGCTACCTGCTATAAAGCACAAAACAGGTATAGAGGGAGTATCTTATCTATTGTGGCTGGATGCAGGCTTGTCGAAGGTAGATACTCTGTTGAATGGCACTCGTTTCTAACGATAAGCAGGTATCCAATTTATGATATTCAGGAGATTCCACTTTCGTGCCTATTCAAATACAGACTGCACCAGGAAAATACTTACATGTCTACTTGTGTTTGCGAATAATAATCAATACTGTAATGCAATGAACGTTACGTACTTACCCTCTTGCCAATAATCACTGCATAACAGTGGAATAGCTACTTGGTTTTTTCTCTTGCTTTGTCTTTGCCCATTTCAAACTCAACAGAGAAAGACAAAACACTCAATTTTTATTAGTAGGTAAGGGGGTTAGAGTATAAACAAGCTATACGTACCTAACTTACCTAGTAACTCATCTATCCTGTAGGGTTAGCACGGCCGGTAGACAAAACTGTCTTTCCCCTGTTTTACTCCAAGCAAGTATGAAGAAAGTGACGTAAAACGGGGAAAGACAATTTTGTCTACCGTCCGTGCTAACCCAGCAGAAGCGGCTTCTTTATTTCCCTGCGGGAACTTGTAACAGTGGGCTCAACGAAAGGCCACAAGAGCCTGAGGCATCATTTATTCCATACAATACGTACTTCCATAGCATCTGTTATATTGTGGGTGATGCCGTCAGCGCTAATGCGGGCCGCCCGCTGCCGCGCTCTCGACTCGCAGTTCGCGCACTTCAACTAGTGCGGTCATTTTGTCGATCGATGGTCTTCGATAAAATAAGAAAACTGTGAATACCATCCAAAAAGGTTGAACTGGCAGGTAGGTGGCAGCGCTGCGGCGCGCGGCGGCCGGGCGCAGGCGATACGATGAGGCGACTCTGTGGAATGGAAGTGTGGACTTGTCGATGGATGACCGCTATAAAGAGTTAACAAGGTGCGTAGGTATCAGGGTCTCATAAAATTTAGGACGATGACCAAACCACAAAACAAAACTGGCAGCCGATGCCTCGACGCACATAGGCGGTTTTAGCACAGTAAAAATATAATAGCTACCAGGGTCACATAAAATGTAAGCGACTCCGCTTTGTTCGTAGCTGTAATGCCCATAGACCTAAGCGACTGAATTTAGTGTAATGTAATTGCGGCATAAGGTAAATCTACCGTTTACCACAGAATAGATAAATAATACTAACGTACTAGGTTACCTTTTGTTAGTCCATAAACCATTATGCATCAGCATGCTCTTGAGAAGTTAATATGCATAAAAACATGTACATTTTTTAAAAATTTTAATGTTATTATACTTGAGGGCCTGGCTCAGCCAGATTTTTCAAAAGTAAACTGTCATTTATAATGTCTTCAAAAATTACGCAATGCGCGAGCGTGAGAGCAAATTCAGGACCCTAATATCATTCTACATAGAATAAGCCTCCTCTATGGCATTCTATTCAATAATAACAAAAAAAAAGCTAAAAAAAAACAAAAAAACGCTTTAAACCAAAGAGGTATATGTACTACGTACTGGAGAAGCTATTCGAAGCACAAATAGTTGTCATTTTTTGTATGATTAAACTAAAATCCGCTACAGCGCTTTACGAGATTAAATCGTCTAACTAACGATCCCAACACGCAGCGCTAGTGCAATGGCACATTCGGATCATAATTTTTACTGCTACTCACTGCTGCACGTGCAGTCGCTTTGAGTGCTGAGCATCGTATGAGCAAGGAGATGCCAACTGGCATATTTGCAGTGGTTGACAGTGTAAGTTAGGGATGTCCTGTCTGGTGTATACATAGAAGTCTTTGCTTTAAACGCTTTTTTTTTTAAACGCTTCTCTTTGGTAAAAAAAGGACAATGTAATTTTATAGTCACCAAACAACTCACCACCATCTAATAACTTCGCTGGCTGCGACCTATCTCAATCTTGTTCCTTCCGAAACGAGGCAGCCTCACCAACCACTTCCCCTTCCTCTCGCCATGTACCCTGAACTGACAGCTCATAGGTCCGTAGTACCATGGAACGAGGAGGAGAGGAATGCCAATACACCAAACAGCGTAGATCAGAAATATGCCTAAAACCGGCATAAACCTAGATGGCGTTGCAAAATGAGCGGGCTATACGGCTAGCTACGGGGGGCTAGGTTTAAAACGGTTTTTGGCATATTTCTGATCTCCGCTGTTTTCTTGGTGTAGGTATTGGCAATGCTCTCCTCCTTGTTTCATGGTAGTACTTACACCATATTCTGTAGCACAGACGTATTAGGACCTTTTTTTTTTTTAATAATAGGCTAACGTTTGACCACGGTCTCACCTGATGGTAAGTGACGACGCGGTCGACGATGGAGCATGCTTGCCTAGAAGATACCGGTTCACTCTAGCCTTAAAAACTCCCAGATTATATTTGTCAGAAAACAATAACGCTGGCAAGGTGTTCCATTCCTTTGCTGTTCGAATTATAAACGAGGAATCAAAACGCTTTGTACGTATTCTAGAAATTTCTACCATATACGGATGCCGTGTTTCCGTGCGTCTGGATGTACGATGGTAAAAAGAAAAGTTCAAGAAACCCTTTTGTCCCAAATGGGAGCTGAGAGTGTAATGATCAATGCACACGCGTTTCACATTGGTTTCACACGACGTTATTCAGCACATCACTGCAAGGAAAAAAACAGACTTTTGTGAAAAATGGCGCGCAACTAATAACTTACATTTGGAACAAACCAGACAATTCGATAAGTTTTGTCGATATGAGCGGCTGTCCAAATCCCATCCCTACCGACACCTACTTAACTGGCCTGTGTGGCTCTGTGCAGGCAGGCGCGGTTTGATCGCACCCTCCCTGCTTTTGCCTCCCTTCCACCCACGGCCGCGCCATCGCCTCCAAGCTTATCTGCCACTGGAGCCAGATATATTTCATCACGGCACTCGACAGTTTTTCTGCAGGCGTCTCTTGTTGACCTCCTTTGCATTACACATTAGGTATTTCAGGAACAGAAGGTTTTTTTACCTCAAAGGACTGGCCCCCATACCAATAAAACGTGTTAAATTTTTAAGCGCTGTTCTATTATATTATCTGTGGCTGTCAAAGATTATAAAGCCCGTTGGTAGCTCGTGAACATAATTTCTCGTACAAACACGACTCACCTGCGCGGGCAGGGGGCGAGGTAACAAAACGAGACCAAGTCATATGAAATTACAAAGAACAGAGCAGGATGGAACAAAAGACATCAACGGGTTCCCGTCATTTATTAGAAATTCCTAGTATGGATTAGAAATTAGTGGTTGAAATACACCACTAATTTTCGTATGAGAGGAAGTTGTATCATTGGTTAACTGGATTTATAGTCAATGGTGGCTGTACTAACTAGGAGTTGTTAAAATACACATGAAAAATAATTATTGAAAATTAAAATGATTGGAGTAGGCTATTTATTTGATTTTCACAATCACAATGCGGCTAAAATTATTTCTCATGTAGGCTTCTGTTACTTACGACTTAGGACTTAGCGATGGCAACGTCATTAGAGCCGCGGCCCGCGGTACGTATTGAAATTGAATCGAGCAAGTCAAGAGAGTACTACAGTAAATTAAAAAGAGTACAGTAAAACAACACTCGATTCGAACGGAACGGCAAGTTAGGCGCACGCGCAGCCGGCAGCTCACGCTCGGCGCTGAGCTGACAGGCGTAGGCGCAAAGGCGCACACTTGCCTGTTGTCTACTATACCAGTTTGACCGACTATACAAAACATAAATACTAGCACGCAATAATCTACTTTATGCTTCTAATTTTACGGCTCAAACCAAGATTTTATCATAATGGTAAATGTCACCTTCTTGATGTAAAAGAGCAAGGTGCGCGCGCGCATGGCGCACGATTCTGGTGCGCGTGAACGCGCAACTCTTGCGCGAAATGTGCGCATGTTACCAGGAACACATGAGGCGATAAGAGATCAAGCGCGGCGCCCGCGCAAGCGTCAGAACATTGACTGCGTCACGGTCGTCACGGTCACAGGGGGCGCGGCGGCGCAGGCGCTTCTATTATTAACTCTAAATACAATACTTATGCGATTAAAACCTTTAGCACATAAAGTTTAAGGTTGATAATTGATTGGTAATAAAAATTGATATCATGAAGACGTGACTGGCCTTTGTAAATAAACATGAAGCTTATCATACTATTTTGAATTTTATATCATCAGCATAAGGAATATTGTCAGTTTCTCAAGTTTTTTGAAAAAAGTGGGCATGGATGGAAGTTCAACTATTGTCATTACAGTTTTCATTTACGTATATTTCTTTACGCCTATGCGACCCTGCGAAGTGGAGGAATATGTTAACCATGACTTTGAGCTTAGATTATTTACGAAACTCTCGAGATTCAATTGATATCGATAATCAGCGACCGGCTCTGGGTGCTGGCTGGCTGCTTGGCTGTAGGTACTTGCAGCATGCTGAATATTTGCACAAAACATTGGCAGTGCTACGCTGCAGTTGCTTGCTTTGCTTTTTGACAAAAGATAAGATTGCGAAGAAGGAACACTGTCGTTCGTTAGCGAAGTTTCGTTTTCGGAGAAACAGAGTAGAGCACCAGATGTTGAATGTGCTGAATGAGTACCAGGAGAACATAAGAGGTTAGAGAACTCGGACAATAACTGACGTTGACGTTCTAGGTCATCTAGGTGGGTACTGGGTACACGGATCACAGATTAAAAATATTTATTGTTAGGTTTTTTGTACGGGCTAATGCTGTTGGTTACTGACCTTTACTTAGCGTAGGGTTGCCATCTCTTTGCCGGGGCGAGATAGTGAATGCTAGCGAGACGGTACACGGGGGGGTTTTAGTGGGTTCGAGTCCCACATACCCCTGCCATCACCCCCGTGGTGGCAGGGAAGTGCGAGGGCATTTCCCCCCTCAAAAAAAAAATGGTTGCTATCTCTAAATTCTGAAACCCAGGATTTGAAGGTAGAAACCCCTTAGCGCAGGCAGTCCAACACCAAGCGCGGTACAGACAGACATTGTATAAGATATAGGCAGCAAATTCGTAGTAAAAAAGGTCTCTGATTTGTGTCAGAGGATTTTGGACAAAGGGAGGGGGGTTTAGTCCGTAGGCCGTCAATGGTGGAAGTGGCGGAGTCGGACATAACCGCAGGGCCCGAGCCCTGCGGTATCCATGAGGATTCCCCACTACCCTCGGGAGTAAAAAAAAAAAAAAAAAAAAAAAAACACCAAGCGCGGTAATTAGCCAATTTACCAGCAAGATATAGATGCATGGAATTCATCATTTAAAGAAAAGAGCACAAATTGGCTATGCCGTACCGGCTGTACACGGGCCGTACCTACCTACTTACGGCAGTTACGGCTCATGCATCTGAATCTGACGCATCCCGTCATGGTCATTGACGAATTACCGAATCGTGACTTACCAAAAATGTGAAACTCAAAAATGTGTTGGTCGGATCGTTGGAATCACTTCAAGAATCGTTTTTTTCCGACAGTAATCCAAAACTGAGTGGAAGTTATCATCATCATCATGATCAGCCTAAAGACGTCCACTGCTGAACAAAGGCTTCCCCCGGAGAACGCCACCTTGAGTGACTGCTCGGCTGCATCCATCGGCTCCCCGTAGTTTTCACCAGATCGTTGGTCCACTTAGTGGGTGGCCGGCCTACACTGCGTCTTCCGGTTTGTGTTCGCCACTCGAAACCTTTCTTCTCCATCGGTTGTCAGTTCTACGAGCGATGTGGCCTGCCCATTGCCACTTCAACTTGCTCTACAATAGAAACAGAAAACATAACAATAAATACTCAGGGTACCTACCTACCTATATGTTAATGTCTGTAGGTACTATTATTTTGTGCCTATTAATACGGTAGGTAGCTGGTAGGGTACTCTATACCTTGTCCATTTGATGAATAATTTTTTGACAGCTCACGTCCATGAAGTTTCGTATTGTCTACGTTAAAAATTTCATACAAATAATATTGTACTTCATGGAATACATCAAAACTAAATCAAAATGTACATTTGAGGCCTATAAAATCAAAGGCAGCTAAATCCAAGTCTGTCAAATAATCAGTAAGCTACAAAAATCGATAACTTTGTTCAGGTAGCTACAATATTCTATATTTTAAGACAGATTTGTAAAGAATGTGAATATTAGAAATAATCTGATTTTTAATTAATAAAGCTTCCTGTATATTTGAGTACAAAGTATAGTTAACTCATTTTACGATATTATGGCGTTTGATTTTATAGGCCTCATTTATCGTATCGATTATTACGTTTACTTACCTAATTCGATTAATAATAATACTACAATCGGAATGGTATCACATTCGTGAATCTTTAGAACATCTCTAACTTGTCAGTCGTCGAGCTGTCAAAAAACCATTAATAAAATGGACATGATATAGGTACACATTAAAGGCATTGCATGAAGCATCATGCATGGCACAAAGGCTCGATGGATCTACGCACTCAGGTCTCTGCAAGTGATCGAATAGGTATGATGACAACAGCGTTATCTATCTGCTATCATAAGCTATCTTGTACAGCTATCTGCGAGTGTACCATGGGGCGCGATCGGTGCGATCGTCGATTGTTTCGCGGCCAATTAGCGGGCACGTGCCGCGCCGCGCAAGCCGCCCGCCCGCGCCGACCGTGCCACTCGCCCGCTATATTGCAGTACGTAAGCTTCGTTTATTTTCACTGTTATTAGTACTTAGTATTAGTAGTACCACCTACCCGTGGTACCACCACAAGTAACACATTATTTATTCTGTGGCACGCCCACATTTGTCGATTGCTGCAATATTTCGACAAATAATTTTATTTGAACGTACATTTTTTTTTTAGTTTTTTTTCTATTTTGACATGTAATTAAACGTGCTAATTAAGAACAATTGTAATAATACATTTATTTTTGTAAGGCCTCGATGGTAATAATTACTGTACGATTTATTTATTATTTTTATAGCTGCCTGCTTATTATTTACTAAAATGTTTTTTAACTACTTTTTAGTTTTCTAAGCTTTAAGAATTTAAAGGTGCTAGTTTTGATATAATTATACGTAAAACAGTATGAAGCAAATCCAACTACCTACCTCTAGGTAGTTGGATTTGTGAAACACTAATTTTATGAATGTAATAATTTGTGTTTCCTAGTTATGTAATATTTTTGACCATGAAACAAACGAGTATAATTATTAAGAAAAAATGTACTAATTTGTTACAAAAACCACTCGTGATATGATACTGCAACCTAAATCTACTCACACTCAAGTGGTGCACAGAATACACGCTAGTTGCAATGTATAATGGGCCACATCGTAGAAACTACGTTCGAATCTGCGGCAGTGCCGCCGACGGACGCGTGGTAACTATGGACCTGTCTAGAGCGGCGACGACGGGACGGGCCCGTCCCGCCGGCAATGCCAGTGCACCGCGCGCGATTCACGCGAGCGGCCGCGGAGCGTCCCGTATCGTTCAGCGGGACGAATTACGTACGGTCCCGGGACGCGCGCGACTTACGTACTCTGGTACTTTTTCTTTTTAATTCTTTGCGGGATCCTACTTTTGGTCTTTGGTAGGATCAACCTGATTGATATTCCGTATAGAGTTAGCTATCGTAATTTTAGTTGCTATAGAATTGTTTTCAGTTTATTTTTATTGTTTTGTTCAAGTATTGATTTGTAGCAAGGTTTCAATTTATTCTTACTTCAAAACGTTGTGGTTGATGCATACTGTATATCGATTACAGATCGAAATATTTGCCAATATTGTACCTAACTATCTACGTATCTACAGTTTACAGTTAGATACAATGTACAGGACAGACCCCCTTAACTTCTCTTCATTAATTCTATAAATATGACATTTTAATTTACGCGTTCTCTTAAATAAGACCTATAACGAGTAAGCTTCATCAGCACGTCTTTACGAATTCCTTACAATTTTAACGTTTCCGAACCGTCTAATTGAGTGGCGTTGAAATGAGAATTAATAAAGCAAAAAGGACGAACGACGTCCTTCATTCGCTTCAATTACGCCGCCGACAAAAGTTTCCTCTTTTCTATATACGTAGATAAATAGGATAGTCTTTTGAGTCTGAGCTGAACTTTGCAGCCAAAAGTTCGCGTTGCCCAAGTTGTACGCACGAGCACAACTTTCCAGTTCGGTAACTTTACACAAAAACCATTCGCGGGATATTTCGCATCGCATTTCATACAAAAGAGTACCAGAGTAACAACTCCACACATTTCCGTTGTTTAACCAAGTTTCTGTGTTCATAGCATCGTAGTAGCCATTCGTTTTGAGAGTGCAGTGACTCAAAACTCAAAATGGCAGCCGCAATGATATCCGATCGTGGACTTCGAAAGAAATTAACCCAAGAAGCGATACCGGAGAAGACTCCCCGGAAGCCTTCCAAACGCAAATCAACACCGAGCACTTCTAAGGCGGACAAGAAAAACGAGCAAAATAACAACAAACGGCCAAAAGTACAAACGGGTGATCCCAAATTGGACTTGTTCTCTACTTATCAGCCTTGGGTGATCCAAACGTACGGCGACTTGGCCAAAACTAAGACTATAACATTAAAAAAGTACGCCAGAATCCTGCGTACGCTTCGGGGCGAAGAGTGCAATAGTTCAGACAGTTCCAAGTTCCGTTTTTGGGTGAAGGCGAAGGGGTTTCACGTTGGGAAGCCTCCAGGGTACGATGCCAAGCCTGCTGATGGTATTGTGTGCCGCTACAGCGTTTCTGACGCAGAAGGCTGTGCCAAAGGTGCCGACGGGCAGGAGGTCTACACCGGTTCGCAGAACGACCCTCCTTTGTACATCCCCACGCCACCTGTTAAGGTAAGAAAAGGAATTTAAACAAGAAACTTTTAAAAGATATAGATAAACGAATAAACACCTGTTGCGAGTCAGATTGCGGACCAACCGATATGGAAACTCGCTTCGATTTGTTGCGACTTTCTTGTGGAACTAAACTAGGTATAGTGTGGTGTGCGACAGAGTTTTAAATTCATATTTTTATTTCATTTCTCTCGTCCGTCTACCTCTTTATTGGTCAAAAAAGACATTAATAAACAATTTATATCTTCTGGGTTTGGTCTAATCCTCACCATAGAAACATTCCCAGATATAGTTATTATCGGCAGAGAAAAGAGATCAAGAGCACCTATCGCGATCAGATAAAATAACAGATTGTATTACGAATTTCCTAATCCCTTGCTTGGACGATTAAGTTCATGTCAGTTCTTTAGTCTTCGTTTTGGTACGTATAAGTCTGTATCTGTTATTAGCTATTATTACAGGTATCAAGGGTATCAACATTTTATGATCCAATTTCGGTCTAGCATTTGACAAATCAAAACCTGTCTGTGGCTCATTCCAACTTGCTCCAAAATTGATAAATACAAACATTCACATCAAAATGTACAGTCGTCGAAACGAGCTCTCTATTCCATAGATTACCATCGGAGCTCTGCACTCATTCATCATGGATGCAGGAGCTTGTAGCAATCTTGTCAGCACGGCCCGTCCCGCCGGATTCCTTTTACATCCTGCGATGGTGATACCAGATCTGTGTGGAAATCTCCTCATTTAAACAGTCTCAATTTTAGGTAAACATCTCCAGCCCGTCATTGTATATAGCTTAGATTAGGTTTTAGAACTATGTAGCTGTGCATGTAGTTACCTTAATATTAGATTCTTGATACACCTTATACGTATTCAGTTTTTTCAGATTATTAATAAAGCCATTGCAGCTGGGTAATTATTTGCAAAGAAGCACTAAGCTTTGAGTTTATCAATGCTTACAAAGAAGTGGAAAAACTACCATGGTACAGCTTAACTTTTACCACGATTATGGCAGTACCTTTGGCGACACTGCTACCATTCGTTTCAATTCAAGCCGCAAGCCCGCAACGGTCAGGAAACCTGCCCTATTGATTATTCATGTAAATGTTAATGAGGACTTGGACTAATTGTCTTGGGCTCATAAGCCACATCTTAAGCGGTACTGCCTGGCTCTTGGAGACTGTGGCAATTAAAAAGTTGAATTGGCCTTTTCTTTAAAGATACCTACGGAGCAAAAAAACCTGCAGTTTAAAAAAAACATCCTGATGATCCGTTCCTCCTTATACACGCTAGCTCCTTTATTCTACCCATCTATACATGCCCCTCCCTTCTTTTCATTTTACCGTAGAATCTGACAGCAAAACTACCGAGCCTAACAGGTTCGCCAATTGCGTAGGTACCTCACGTATAGCCAGTAAAGTAAGCACCATTTCCAGCGAAATTGACTTCCTCAGACCACTTATTTATGTCCTTAACTGCAATCCCAAAGTTCCCCAACTCAATCCCATCCCACCTAACAAGCTCAACAGAGGCGTGCATCATTAACGCGACTACCGAATGGCTCGAGTTCGAACGAAATATTAATAATAAGCGGATTCCGCAGTGTTCAGGTGATGCCGGGATAGCCGACGCTTTAATAAACATGAGGCAGCCAGGTTGTGGCTATAGGCTACTCAGTACTTGATCTTCATACAGTTTTGACTGAGAAAATACGCGGAAGAGCTTGTCTTTCTCTCTCTAGTCTTTGCTTCGTGGCTGTCTTTTGCATACTGCGGATTGTTTAAATCATCAAAAGATCGTATACATTTATTTTGGGATTGAGATCCAGGGTCTCGGGATCGTGAATTCACAACATGTATATATTTTGTTTTCAGAGCATGACAAGCCGTTTTGCTCTGACTTTCTTGGGCTA
Source organism: Ennomos quercinarius (assembly GCA_910589525.2). Taxonomy (NCBI): domain Eukaryota; kingdom Metazoa; phylum Arthropoda; class Insecta; order Lepidoptera; family Geometridae; genus Ennomos; species Ennomos quercinarius. The sequence continues at coordinate 9,267,509 of OU342510.1, forward strand.
GTGATATTGATTTAGATCCCATATTGTCTCCTGAGACTCGTCATTCGATGGAAGTAGGTTTTGTTGACCAAACAGGACACGACTTTACAGAGGACATTACAATATTGACAAATCTTACCAAATTAAGCCATATAGTACTGACGGGGAGTCAGTGATATTCAGCCATTGAGTTTTAGATATACATGGATAAGCTTGACATCCTCCAATCCCTTTTAAACCAGGTGAGCTTCGGCACTGGCAGCATTAATAAACATGAGGCGGCGCGGACTGGCCGCTAATAATAAATGAGAGAGCGCGCGCCCGGCCTGCGGCGTTTGAACGCACGGAACCAGGAGGTCTGGTGATTCTCGATAACCGGTATAGGGCTGTACGGTACTATCAGCAACTCATGTGGGTAAGCTCAAGCCGTAACGACATGTGTGGAACACTTAGGGCGTCTATTCTACTTCGTCTATTTCTATTGTGCTACCCTTTAGTCTACATGTAGACATAGGTTTGCTACCACTTCTTATCACGACATCCTCTGTTGACAGCCTTCGTGGTGATTGTCGAGCAGATCAGCTCATCACCCGGAGGCGGTGGGTTCGATTCCCGTCACAGGGCAAGTATTTGTGTACATGAAAAAAAGCGCAAATACTTGTGTTCACGCAGGAACAAATAATGAATTCTTTGATAGTTTAATAGTAGTATTTATTTAGTTTTAGGCATTTTCCATATTATTACATAGGTTATAAGATTCCGTTGGATAACGTGGTTTTTTCGTATGTCTTTTGTTTTTTGCGCATGGGACGGAAGGAGTTTCTTCTATAGAGCAAGGAGGCGCGAACAACTTGTTCTGTGTCTGAGTGTTATGGGACCATGGTCCTCGTATTTACTGGGTCCATACAGGGAATCCTAGTTAAGGTCCAGGATCTATATATAATGTGATTGATGGGCGTTATTTATTTATTTATCACAGACTAGAAAAAGCCCGCGGTTTCTAAAATCAATCATTAACAATTTAACATGGGCATTAGACTCCTTAGAGATAACATATCAAAAACAACATTTCTAGGACCACCCCTCTAATGATCTCATAAAACGGCATTATTTACATAGAAGACATTATTTTCTAATTTTCTGTTACCAATCATATTTATATTGCAATTTTCATGGTAGATATATACAGGAAACAGGATTAATAAATAAATAAATTGCAAAATATCACCACAACCTGTTTCATTCTGTTTGTGATTTTAATGATAGAGTGCATTTCTGTCTGCATCATGCAAGTAAAATGATCCATTGACTGATAAAGCTGCTGACAAGTGACAACCCTGCACAAATATCTCCTTTCAACTTTGAATGTCCCAATCCCTATATCGCCGAGTGGTTTTATAGTATATAGAAGAGCGCATCTGATGCAGCAAAACATTTACCTACTTTCTGTCCTATTGAATTGTTTCTACACCACGTAATAGCACATACCAATACCATGTATAAAAGTTTATGGCATGGGATAAAGTTATGCAGAAAACCGTGCGCATTCTCTTCGGTCTGGGTCTGCATTATATTGCTATCACCATGACGCCAACGCCTGCCAAGTGTGGTGATTATGGCAAACCAATATGGAGGATGCCTATGTTCAGCAGTCAGCAGCGGATGTCTTGCGGCTGATGAAATGAGGTGAAAAGAAAATGATCTTCACAAAACAAGGTTTTTCTAGTTTTCCATTTATTCATCAGCCGGAACACGTCTACGTAAGCCTCTCCCATAGAACTCCACTTTGAATACAGACGTTTGCATTTTACAAGTTGGATGCAACACGCAAAAGTATGTTGGATGGTCCAACCCAACGTCAAGCTTTCAAATAAATATTGTTACCATATCAGCAATTCAAATAAGCTGTACCTCAAGCTCCATAATGCACTATTTTTGTGCACACTTTCAATGTACATTGCAGGATTTGATGGTCTAAAGTCAAAAACTAAAAAACGCGGGAGTCAGTATACTGGTTTGGTTTCACTGAAGTGGTAAAATGAGGCTTCGGGGCTCGGAGCTGCTAATAATGTATGAGAGCGCATGCCGGCCGCGTCGTCCGGTCGCAATGAAACGCCGGTCGCCGCCCGATAACTAGGGGGTCTGGCCGCCACCACCGCGCCGCGCCGGCCACCGGCCGGACCTCCGACCGGACCTCCGACTTACTACTTACACACTGTGGCGTGATTGTCGATCCGCTCACCCCGTCGTCGCCGCCCAAGACACGTCTTGAGCGATCCGGATGATCCTATAGCAGCCGTTGTGTCGGCTGCGCTAGGATCACCGGATCAGTCTAGCCCTTCTGGCTCAGGTACCGCTTTCGGCACCGGTATAGGATACCAGCGTAACACAATCAGACACCGACCCCGCCGGCGAGGTCGACGTACCCCCCGTAGGTTAGCTAGAATGGTCGCGACTTTCCATAGGGTCCACTCTTCCAGTGGACGTAGCCTTCTCGATCCTCTTATCCCGGCAACGGCCCAAGCCGAGGCTCGCACCCCAGGGGTGCCCTTGTGCTAGTTGCCTCCCACTTTTGACGGTTGGGCGCTTTAAGCGCCTGCCCTCCCGCCCGGTGACGCTGTAAAGGTCGGTAGAGACCAACAGCATTAGCCCGTTCAAAAAAAAAAAAAATTGTCGATCCGCTAACAGTGACACAGAATACGCGACAGTGGTTACTGACACTAGCTACCAGCAACCTAGTCTAGTACCTACTACTGTTTTATGTATTCCTCGGAAAAGTTAAGTATGATTTCAAAATACCTACATATGAGGCTACGAATGCTACGATACGACACATCACTCATGTCATACAATTTGCCCGTTGTTACGGCACAGACCACAGCACGGGCGGCACGGCAATGCTATCACTAAGTACTACATAATTATCTGTTCCGTGCCATTGTGTCGCATTTGTGGGCTAGTTCATAAATTCCATTAACTTTTTCCTATTAATGGGATTTATGCTATTAAGCTGTAAGTAGGATAATTTAAACCACAAAAAAGGTACTGTAACCTAAAATAAATTACACAATGTATACACAGCGCGGGGCAACACTGCAAAAGTGATCCTACGAGAAGTGTTGTTTATTAAGTATTACATTTTTGCAACTAATACCTGCAGGCTGTAATAATTATTTCAATAGAAGTCGAAAGTAACTCAGTCTCTTCCTATCTGTTTGATTTCTTACCTTTTCACGACTAAACGACAACCGATTTTGAGGTAATTTGTTATGTAGATAGTTTGATCCATGGGAAAGGACATATTTATAATATACTTTTTATGACAATAAACTGAGAGCACAGCTAGTACAAAATAATTTATGTAAATAGAAAAAATAAACTAAACTTTGAACTAGAAACTTTGGTTGCAGCTTACGTACTGTTTAGATATTGTATGAATCTGCATCGGGACCGGGACACTGAGTAATATTTTATAAAAGACTAGGACCTCACGTCACGTAGTTAGCAGCCATATTTTGTGCTAGACGCTACTAGGGCTACATGTAGGTCGTTTACATGGTACACCGCGACCATACCGCGACGCGCGACGGCACGCGATATTATAGTATAGGTACCAGTAGGTAATAGGAATCTATGGCTATGTGACCGACTACCGGTAACGGCAATGCACGCACTTGCTGCTCCCTGAGCATGAATGAGAATGAGCATCGATGCGACCTCCTATCTCTTATCGTCTCATGTTACCCTAATCTCTTGACGTTTGATCATTCCAACATTCGCAGAGAATGTTTTTAGAGAGGTAAATCTATTTGTGTGAGGGCTTGTAAGCTTGTAGACTCTCTATCTGTATTCTGTACTGTATAGGTCACCAAGAGGGTAGTCTTCGCGGTAGTTTTAAACCTTGATGTCGTGCTTTGGTATTCTTCGCAATAAACATAAATTTAACATATGTATTCCCCAAAGTAATAACAGCATGTTTTACAAAAGCTCTTTCGCCTGTGCCGTAAGAGTTTATAATCATCTAACTCCACATTTAAAGTCTCTCAATGGTAACCAATTTAAAAATGGTCTCAAAGAGTGGTTGTTAGGTAAGGCTCACTACAATGTAAACGAATTCTTTGATAGTGATGGTGATTAGGTGGGTAGAACAATAAAAGACAATGTTTTAAGTACGCAAATTTTACACAGAGATTTTTTATGCTCCATAGCATTATTCATGTTGTAAATAAATACTTGGTTTTATACCCATTTAGTTACTATAAATACTAATTGGTATTGGTCCACTTCTATTGTACGTCCGGAATGGATAATACTGTTTGTGACAATTTTTATAGTTTAAGACCTTTGCATGAACACAGTTTTTATACAATAAAGTTTATTCTATTCTATTCTATTCTATTCTATTCTATTCTGAACACATTTCTGCTCAAGTTTTAAGATAAACAAGCCTAAAATACCCTATGGTAGGACTTTTCTGCAAAGTTCGTCAGGTAGGTACCACCGCTTTGCCTGTTATTCTGCCGCCAAGCAGTAGTGTGCAAGCACTTCTGTGTTTCGGTTTGAAGGGCATTGTAGTTAGTGAAATTACTGGGCAAATGAGACTTTATGATCTGATCACACAGTCTAGTAATCTGATTACTAGACTGTATGATGTCTCAGGATGACGTGCGCACTGCAGTGTCACGCGAAAATTTATTATTTTAAAGTTCCGAGTGACACTGCAACTGTTGTGGGCGGCCGTGTTGCTAAACATCAGGTGAACGACTAGCTTGTTACGTCATTCTTTCGCATAAAAAAAGTAAACTATTACTTATTCTGTGGTCACATAGGGGTGTCAATTACAAAAACAAAGACTCCTTTGTACGGTTGCGTTGTACTCGTTTCATCAGCATCGGTTGGTGTTGGTGACACACATGATTAAAATGAATGGGGTCGTCCTTCCCTGTTCGCCGCGTGAACCTCACCGCACCTCGCGGCCACACGATCCTTTTTGACGATATATTTCGTATCGTATTATAAACACGGAGTATGGACGTTTACGCCGATATTGATATCTTTATAATGGCCCCCCCTTGACGCAGGCAGTCCAGCAGCAAGCGTGGTATTAAGCCAATTTCCCAGGAAGATATAGGTGCATGGAATTCATCATTTAAAGGAAAGACCACAAATTGGTCTTGTATCGTATACTTATGTGTTTGACCACCATATTCCCAAATTCCCCTCCGCAGCGTAGGCCGGCCCCCCCCACTCGGTGGACCGACGACCTACCCCCGTATTGTGTAACTCAATCGTAATCGATGAATGGGCTTCATTTGGTCATTTCTGGTTGTGTAAAATTTTCATCCATCGGTATTATGGTCCCTTAGGCGGAAAACTGAATAGACGAAACATTGATTAACTATTATAATGAGAAATAGTGGGAAAATACTAATGGATGAAGATGTTACACTATGCCATTTTACTAGTAATGACGAAATGAAGCCCATTCATCGATTACGATTGGCTTAGACGGTAGCTCCGCTGGTCAGAACCGCGGGGCGCCGATGGATGCGGAGGCAAGCAGCCGCTCAAAGTGGTGCTCTATGGGGGAGGCCTATGTTCAGCAGTCGTCTTCAGGCGATGATGATGATGATGTAGTAGCTATGTGGGTATACCTACTACACTAGTTGGATCTACTTTTTCACGTCTATTCTCAGTAGTTCAACGTTCAATGAAACTACCTACTAGCTAGACTATAAAGATAATCGAAGATCTAAATATTCTTTTGCTCCTACTGTTGCACTGCAGTATCTACCTGAAGAATTATACGCTGATTAGCGACAGGGACCTTTTAAATTCCTTTAATTTATGGCTTCACTAATGCCGTGGCTAATAAAGATAAATCTCGACCTCTTTCGCGACCATAATCTCCGTGGGCTTACGTTGTGGTGTATTTTGGACAATTTTTGTGGCGTAATTTGAACTCTGCCTGGTGCAGCCAAATAATTACTTACTTACTTTACTTTACTTTACTTTACTTTACTTTACTTTACTTTATTACTTTACTTTACTATTACTTTACTTTACTTTACTTTACTTTACTTACTTACTTTACTACTATTATAAAATTGGATACCCATGAGATACTCACTGACTGATGATTGACATAATTGATCTCAGCTCTCAGAAGTGGTCAGTCAAAACCGAGTATGAGGCTGTATAGTGATGGGTCATGTCACCCCAGGAAAAATCTGACATTACCAGAAAATCGTCTCTGAGGTGGAACAGGTCAACGGATCTCAAAAAGTATAACTCGGATGGGTGTCCTGTTTTAACTAAAGTTGGAGTAAACCTTGGGATGTTTCCAGAGAAATTAAAAAAAAAAGTGTTGCCATACAAAAAATAAAAATTCCATACAAAATTGAAACGCTCATAAATCGGAAACGGTAAGAGGTAGGGGGGTGGTGCTCGACCAAATGTCATAGAGGATGACGGGGGCTGTCAGATGGTTGTCATGAAAATCCAAGATGGCGGATTCAAAATGGCGGCCATTTTGAAAGTTGATCCGATCGGGGTAATTTTTTGCATGGGGGGGTTTTCGGGGCCGCAGATTCGATATTTGAAATAAAATTTTGGATTCCGCCATTTTTAAAGATGGCTGCCATACAAAATTTTTTTTCCATTTTTCACGCATTGTTTCTCGATACCTATGGAAAATTTTGAATGTCTTTGTTGACTTTTGTGTCCAGGCGATCGATGTGTCTTCAAAAAAATTCGCGACCTGGTCTTCCGACCTTCGGTCACTCGGACGGTCAACGGCCTGGCTAAACCATAGAAGATAGGTCATGTGCGTTTTAAGGAATGTCATAGCAAACCCTGGGACGATTTTGGAGATGTCAAAAAAAATTCAAAATGGCGGAAAAAAAAATCCGCCATACAAATTTTAACCGTAAATGACGGCGAAACTATGACACTTTAGTATAAAGAGCTGGAACTAATATTGTTTGAAAGCCAGAGAGGAAGAACGGCAAAAATATTTTTTTTCAAAATGGTGGAAATTTCGGGCGCGGCGGGAAAAAAAGTTTCACCGATCCGGATGAAAATCGATATCTGGGGGTCCCCAAGGATGCTAATCAATATTCTGAAATCAAATTTTGACATGTGTCAACTTTCAGTGGGGCTGCCATACAAAGGTGCTTTTATCGAAACATCAACTTTGCTTTTTTGCGCCTCCGTTACGAGCGCGTTAGAAAAGTCGTTTCTGGGGATCGAGTATAGATGTCATAAGGGTCAAAATGCAATATCAGCAAAATCAATTTTTTTCAAGATTAGGCTGTAGACGTACCGACTCATAGTAAAAGTTGTCCGATCCGAATGAAAATCAATATCTGAAAATCCCACAGTACACTTGGTAGGAAAATGAAAAAACTTTTTTGATTCCGCCATTTTGAAAAATTGCGAACATTCAATTTCACTTTTTAAGGATTTTTAATTTGCAATTAACGCCGAAAATATAAGACTTTTGTGAGGAGGGTTTGTTCTAATATTGTACAGTTTTGTGAGGGGCACACAGTGAAAAAGTACTTTTTCAAAATGGCGGTCTATTGGTCCGCGTCCGAAAATAAAGATGCTCCGATCGGGATAAAAATCGATATCTGGGTGTCCCAAAGGATGCTGATCAACATGGTTTGGTCAAATTTTGACATCTGTCATTTTTTAATATGGCCGCCGTATATACTATTATCGAAATTGCTGTTTTCCGTTTTATCGCCTATGGTACTACAGTTTCGGAAGGAGATAGTTGTAATTTTGACAGATGTCAGTGTGACAGATGTCAAATTTTTTGATAGATGTCAAATGTAAATTTTTTCCAACCTACCAAATGCAACGACGAGCGAAGCGAGCAGCAGGTATACTGTAGATTGGTATAAGTGGACGGTCACGACCAACACTTGCACCTGCACACTTGCGACCTGTGCACTGTTCTAATACCGCTGTCAAGTGTAGACAGATGTCAGTTTGATTAATGTCAAATGTCAAACTTTTGACAGATGTCAAATGTAAAATTTTTTGACAGATGTCAATTTTTTGGATAGATGTCAAATGTCAATTTTTTTTCCAACCTACCAAATGCGGCGATGAGTGAGTTAGTTTATTGTCTCTCATTGGTATAATTGGACAGTCACGACTAACACTTGCACCTGCACACTTGCACCGTGTGCGGGCCGCGTGCGGCCCGCGCACGGTGCAAGTGTGCCGCTTGCGACCTGTGCACTGTTCTAATACCGCTGTCAAGTGTAGACAGATGTCAGTTTGATTGATGCCAAATATCTATTTTTTCCGACATACCAAGTACGATGATGTGTTATTTGGTTTAAGTGGACGGTCACGACCAACACTTGCACCTGCACACTTGCGCAAGTGTGCCATTTGCGGCTTACGCATGGTGCAAATGACGCTGTCAAGTCAAATTTTTTTCCATCCTACCAAATGCGAAGACGAGCGAAGAGAATTTATTAACTGTAATATTTTATGTTATAAGTGGACGGTCACGAACAACACTTGCACCTGCACACTTGCACCGTGTGCGGGCCGCCTGCGGCCCGCGCACGGTGCAAGTGTGCCGGTTGCGACCTACTAATGGTGCAAATGACGCTGTCAAGTCAAACAAGATGGCCGCCATGCAAAGTCACGCGCATTATTATTTTCTTTGATAAATACCGCAGTTTTGTACAAGTACTTGCAAAATTACAAGTTTAAACACAAGTATAGCGTTTTGAACAAATGGAACGCCACGAAAACACCCACGCGGGCCGCTCGCGGCCCGCGCACGGGGCAAAATACTAGTACCTTTTATAACGACGCATCTGACGAAAACAAGCAACTATTGTTTTCCCTCTTCCACTATTGTGTTTAAGTGCAGAGGGAGAGAAACAGCAATAGAAATGTTTGCTCTTTTCAGTTATTTTCTTTGTTGAACCATGTTATACCACAGAAGACGTAAATAAGATTGCGTATTATTAAGAAATCGGAAAATATAGAATGTGAAAAATCCTGAATATGGAATTTATCGCTGACACCGTAATTACTTGTACCTACCATATACAGGTTATTGAAAATATTCAAGACTAGCAGTCCGCCCCGGCTTCGCCCGAGTATTTAACAAAAATTTCAAAATTGAAAATTATAATACACACACAAACCCTTTTCTATTTGCGTCAGGTTACTAAAACAAGAAAAATAACCAAGAAAGTCAATATTATTATTTTAATGAACTTTTATTTTTATTTTAATGATATCCTTGTTATTATTTTTATTTATTATTTAATAAGTTTATTTTTTGTAATTTTTGTAAAAAGATCATACTTATACAAAACAAAAGCCATTCAATTTATTGAGTCAGAGCTTCTCTGTAAACGATATTTAACGTTGTTTTATTTTGTGGCAGCATAATAAACTGATTTTCAGGAGCTCCAAGTCTCCAACCCGTGATAGGCCAACACACAGTTGGCCATGAGTAAAACATTCTTTTCGTAGGTCGATCCCTACTAATTCGAAGGTTTGGCCCAGGGACTTTCGGCATTTCAATTACATTTTTAAAATAAAGAACACTTATTTGTGGCATAAATATAATAGTTAGACATATGCGGTCACGACACTTTTGGTAAATCATGATGTGTTCTGCTAAGTCGTAGTACATTAGTTTATTCAATCATCAAAAGTTTTCGCAGCGCACGCGATGGAAAGAATATTTTAAGTAATTTTTTTAAAACTTTTTTTTTATTTTTTTACATTATTGGAGTTTTAGTAAGGATCTCCTATTTTTTCGAAAATATAATATAGCCTATGTCAACCGGGGATAGTGTAGCTTCCCAACAGTGAAAGAATTTTTCAAATTGGTTCAATTGTTTCGGAGCCTATTCAATGCAAACAAACAATTAAATAAACAAGCAATTAAATTTTTTCTCTTTATAATATTGTTAAAGAAGATTATAGATGATCCAACTTGAAGCGGGAAATTCAACATTTTTATAGTTTTTGTAGCTAGTGTAGATTTATTTACCTACTACTTATATCAACGTTTCTGTGATCTGTGGTATCAACCATACTAGCCGTTTTTCCCCTACAGAATATCGCGCCTGGCGAAATATCGTCTGAATATTTTTATTTCCTGAGAGCAACCCTACAATACCAACCAGTAAGGGCTCTCTGTAGAGAATGGTCAATGATATAATGTTTTGACTACGTTTAACACGGCAAGGCTTTGTTTCTATCGATACCATAGACATATATGTTCTAAGATCCATACATTTTTCGTTTTAGCTGCGGGTTCCTAGTGGCCAGAGAGATGCTAAGCATCATGGCCGCCATTTGGCCGAACACCGCCCGTAACAGTTGTGGGTTTGCTTTGCAGTGGTCGTATTTTGATATTGACAGTCTGGACCCCCTAGCATGTGCGCCGCGAGAAAACTTGTCGTCGCTGTTAGAGTGAGACACACTTATGCGCTTCTATAGTCTTGTCACGGTCTCTCACGAGATAAAGTGTCGAGTATGTCGTCGCGGTGCGCATAGTAGGCGGGCTGAATCGCACGGTATGACGACCGTTTTTTTCTTCTACTCTGTGGTATTGATAAATCGCCATGACACCATACTGCCTTTCCATCTGTACGTAAGCAGTTCCGAACACATGCTGCGCCCGTCGGAGAGATGATGCAGAATAATTTAATTGCCGTGACTCTCGACTGCATCCGCGCGTTCTATATGTAGTTATAATATATACGGATGTTTGTTAAAGAGAGGGAGATTCATTTGGCTTCTATATTTATACTTTAGCATAAAAAACTGACGGCGTAGATTTTGACTGGGTTATTCCTGTTTGTCCCCACTAGGAGACAATCAGGTATAAATATTTTCTTTTTTGGCCATTTTTATTATTAGACATTTTGATCATTGTTCATTTTTATTAATGTAAGTACCTACATTGGCTTTGGACATTTTCCCTTTTTGACATAATATTCGAATGAACTACATATAAATAGAAATTAACAATAGACATACGTACCTACTATCATCTAGTGCTATTCTGTGCCAATGTGCCAGTACGCTAAACTGTTGAGCAAATTACCATATAGTTTTGTAAACGTGGCAATGCGGCCAGCATGTTGGGTACGCTACCTACCGGTAGTGGGCTGGAGCACTTGGACTGTCTATATGCCATCGCGGCTATTATACAGTCCATAAGTGTTCTTTGTAGTAGGTAGTGTAGCTAGTTTAGTTTAGCTTAGTTTAGTTTTAATTATTGTAGTAGTTAGCTTGAGAAATAAAGGCAATTTGCCCGTTAAAAAAAAAAGTTTTGTAAATACTTAGGGACATTTTGCGAAACCATTTTGGGAACGTAACTCGATGCTCAAGAAACTATACTTCTTGATTTCAAGTCGACTCGACTGTAACTGTAACTAGGTACGTTTGCACCGTCTCAGCCAATTTTATTGAGTGTAGGTGGCTTTACGAGACGGCTCCTGCGTGTCGAGTTGCTAAACATACTTGACAAACATGACTAAAATATCTAGGTTCTAGAACGGTAACTTCGTTCATTATCAGCGTATACTACTGGTGGAGTGGTAATAGATTTAGCCAAGCTTCCGCCCCATCACCCGGCGCGTCTGCGAAGCGGAGCGTCAACGACGCGAAACTTTTCAGTACCCATCACTGCCCGCGTCGACTGCGGCGCGACCGTCTCTCTGTCACTCAGGGGAGATAAACGACTAGTGCCGGCTTCATAGAGCGTCATCTCTGTGACTTAGGGTAGATAATCGGCTAGTGTCGTCTTCGTAGAGCATCATCTCTGTCACTCGGGATAGACAATCAGCTAGTGTCGTTTTCGTAGAGCATCATCTCTGTCACTCAGGGGAGATAATCGGGTAGTGTCGTCTTCGTAGAACATCATCTCTGTCACTCAAGGGAGATAATCGGCTAGTGCCGGATTCATAGAGCGTCATCTCTGTCACTTAGAATAGATAATCGGATAGTGTCGCCTTCGTAGAGCATCATCTGTGTCACTCAGTGGAGATAATCGGCTAGTGTCGTCTTCGTAGAGCATCATCTCTGTCACTCAGGGGAGATAATCGGCTAGTGTCGTCTTCGTAGAGCATCATCTCTGTCACCCAGGGGAGATAAACGGCTAGTGACGGCTTCATAGAGCGTCATCTCTCTCTGTCACTCAAGGGAGATAATCGGCTGCAGTAGTGCCGGTGCTGGCTATCTTCCCTGAGCGACAGAGATGGCGCTCTACAAAGCTTACACCAGCCGATTATCTCTCCTGAGTGTAGCACCTAGACTATATAGCTATATTATATAGCACTATATTCTATGCATGTAGTGCCTATAACACGCGCGGCAGCGCCTGGTAGGTACGGGATTCCACTCCTGCGGGACTAGCGTTGCCACACGTTCGGATAAAGCCGGACATGGTGAGGCTTCTTAAATGCTAGTCCAGCCAAATTAGATGGTGTCCAACTTCAATTTGTTAGGCTTTTATGTCTATGCTGGCTGTGGCTACACGGATCATGCGCTTATCATACGTAGTACTATTATACTTATCTATTCTGTGCTGCTACTGGCTTTTGTTGTTTTTGTGTAAACTAAAATAAATTACTATTGTGTATACTCTATAGTGTACTCTGTAGTATAAAGCTGCAGCCACACCTGTGCGTCTGCGAAGCGGCAGCGTCTACAACACGAAACCAGCGAAACTACGGGCGTCGCGAAGCCCGCAGTTTCGCTGGCGATAGCGGCACGCCCGGCGGGGTAATTACGTAAAATTTGCAACAGCAATGCGACGGTAGTTGCAATGCGACAGCAGTAGCGAAGCATACATTCTCGACACCGCTAATGATGTATGACAGCAATCACCGCGAGATTTACGCCTGTCGCAAACTTGTTGCGAGTTAGGTAATTAGGGACCGGGCTGCGAGCAGCGGTGGGTATTGGGTACCGCATAATTTCACGCTTCGCAGACGCGCAGGTGTGGCAGGGGGTCTAGCAGACACCATTCCAGTAGCATTAACGCCAAACGGTAACTCAAAATGTATGGGAATGAAAATGGAAAGGGATCTTTACTAGACCGCCTGATTAACTCTATTTCTTTGAAAGTTACTCGTGAGTCGTGTGAGCTCGTGTCCGGCATAGTTACCCAAATGTCCGGCTAAATTGACGGGTAAATCCGGCTTCCTTGCGGGGCTATCGCCGCGCCTTGTGATGTCGCGTCCGCGCCTTGCCGCCAGCTACCGCCATTCCGCCACGCCGCAGGTAGGGCTGCCACTGAGAGGTTTATGCGAACATTGTGTTGGAAATAAGTCAAATAAAATGTAGGTAGATTATTATGTTATATAACCCGAATAACCCCAGTTTTTATAGATTTTAATTTAGTTTTTGAAAAAAAAATCTTACAACAACAGAGCAGGTACTTAAGTGCTAGATGCCGCGCTACGACATTAATTTAAAATTTTTTCATGAATAGAAGAGTTAGAACCCGCGGATTTTAGAAACCTACTTTGCTTATGAAAAACCTGCCCATGTGCGACGTGGACGTTATATTAAGCCACTCCACTTATGCCATGAACATTAAAACTATTCGTACTAGTGTAATATCGACCGCATCGGGGCGTCTCACTCGCGTCGTGTCGTCGAACTGAAACACCCACGTATCTTAGATAGGGGAATTAGTAAGGATGCCGCATCCTTACTATTATTCCCTGTACTTTGTGGCGCATCCTGGATGCGCCACAAAGTACCTTGCGGCACAATACCGCCATGTTTTGGATATAGACATGGCGAGCACCAAAGAGTATATAAGATTTCTTCGTTGTTTTAGTCTAATCAAGTTGAGATTTGTATGCAATCGACGCCATATTGTGCTCCCAAAGGGTCGCAAGTCGCGTGACATGTTTCTTCTCTACTATTCCCTTACCTAAGCCACGTATACACCAGCACCACCACAATACCTACGTATAGCATGCCAAGTCATGTCAGTGGTGTCTGTCAACCCTACGCCGGCATCGCCATAATTCACTTGCCGGCCCGGAGCGCTCGCCGGGCGCGGCCGGTCAGATTTATGGTGTAATTTTTACAATGCCTGCAACCGATCCCGGGCTATAAAGTTGCCTGACCACGCCGTCGAGAGACGCTAACTGGTGCTTTTAGCGGCCACGAGAGAATGTCGCATTTGCAGTGAACAGGTACTTCAGTTTTTGCAACGATAACGAAACGCTAAAATGAAAAACGCTGTAATTATCCTATAATAACCTAAACCTTACATATCAAATTACTAATCAAGAACTTGGAGAAAAACCCTCTTGGCTTTGTCTGGCAACCACAGAAGCCTACAGTTTCAACTATTTCATTTATTCGGTGATGATGCCAGACTGATAGTGCTCAGTTAGTATAATTTAATTATACCTAATATTATAGTTCTATTCTTTGCCCACTAAAATCATACTCATTTATTATCATTACATATGACATACCCACTACCTACCTATCTCTGAGTGCTACAAAACGTCCATGGTGCTGCAGTAGTGTTGACCTAAATAGGTAGGTAGATACAACCTGATTTTTATAATACCCGCGGGGTAATTACGTAAAATTTGCAACAGCAATGCGACAGCAGTAGCAATGCGACAGAAGTAGCGAAGCATACATTCTCGACACCACTAATGATGTATGACAGCAATCACCGCGAGATTTTCGCCTGTCGCAAACCTGTTGTGAGTTAAGTAATTAGGGGGCCGGACTTTAGAAAAACAAAAACGTTATAATATGCTCACTTTTAGTTTATTGGATGTAAAAACTTAAATAACATGTATATACTAAACTAAACTAGACCTAAAAACTAAACTATACCTAAAAACTTTAAAACTAAAATATAAAACTTAAAATAAACTGTTGGCGGAGGGAAAAGTGCACAGAATGCTGGCAGCATTACCACGCTGAATGGCAATGCTTATCTTTTGTGCAAAATAAAAGCCAGCATTCTGGTCACCTGATCTGCTCACTAAATACTGTACCTAAGCGCTAATGTACTTTTGTACCTATGCCAACCAATTAGTGATGTCCTCGTGACCGGGAATTTTCTAAATATCGATAAACATGAATTTGATGTTCAAATGATATAGGTAATAAATGAATTACCACTTAAGTAGTGAAACCTCATTTTAACTCATTGTAATTGCTGTTTGGTGTCATGGTTTTTTATCCATAAGCTTAGCTACAGAACAAATACTAGCATAAATCCTAATCTACCTACTGTTACACTGCTCAACATAATAAGTATAATTATCAAAGAGATCAACAACCATTCACACCATTTGTAACGCAAAAAAAAGCTTATTAAATATTTCTCCGATAGGGCTGGCCGCGCCCCGGGTTAGCAACTCGGCAGCCCACTTGTATATCTAATCGGGCGTACAGCCGCGCACGACCGTCTGACCGCCTCGTAGGCCCAGTACGTACTTAGTACTATTATTTATTCTGTGGCCCAGTAGGCAACTTGTTTGCGCTTGGCGCTTGTGTTTACTTTACTTGCCATCTTGTCAATAACGACGACACACGGGACTACGCTACTCTATCCTATACTATACTACCACACAATTCTAATAACCTTCACTTTAGGATGGAGTATTCCATCTTATAGTGATAAAATGATAATATTAATATATACTATACTTACTATAAGTAACTTAGGTATGGTAACTATTTGCACACTTAGTAGGAGCCTCAGTAGCCAGGCGGCTTTATGAGCAGTTGAGCATTTAAACTTTACTTTTTTGAGATTTATTTCATGACATTTACAACCCTGTTTAAAAATATTGCATGAATCATGAAAAAGTTATTATTTTACGTTACACTAGTTTCCTATTAACTGAAGTGTCTTGATTCTTGTATTCTGGTACCTATTTTTTTAAATATGGGATAATTCACAGATTCTTTTAATCCTTACAAAGTAATATAATACTTCGTAAGGATAATTCCATAGTTTCATAAATAAAATGCAGATTCGTTATCGATAAATTGTATCGTAATCTACGCTGAATTTTCTGGAAACTGTGGGGGAATTCCAGTATTGGGAATGTTTGTATTACATTACAAGTTAGAACAGTGCAGCGCTTTGACAAATCTGACATCGTCATGATGAAATAAAATAGAAAACTCTAGTTTATTGGCTAGTTGAGCATAAAAAAGCCCTGGATCACTTTAAATAAGCCTCGTCGGTGCTATCAAAAGCGTTGCTATCAGAGCTGTTGTAAAATTTACGAGCTGCCAACCTTACTAGTAAAACTTCTGAATGCTAACTTCAGCAGCCAGTGCTGCTACCCTATCGATATTACACCTCTGCATCTCTCGCAGCGTTTACGTATTAGTGTAAAATTTATAGTTTTCATTTTTCATTATGTGAAAATTAAAAACATAATTATAATATGAAACAGAGATACAAATCATTACACTACTTACCGTTCATAAAGCTATAATTATTCTATAATAACTATGTTCCTTTACACTGTTTACAGCACAGAATGAGTATAAGATAAATCTAAATTGAATTTAAAAAAAAAGTATAAGAAAGTTTACACCTGAAGCGATGGTTAATTTTTACTTTTTGTTTAAATACTTACTAAAAACTGAGAGCACTGTCTTTTATTGAAAACTCAGTTTGGAAAGAGGAGAGGAGATTGGCACAATACAAAAAATTGGGACAGTGAGTGCACTGTCCCGATCTTTCGCCTAGTTTTTTTTGGTATTTTATTAGCAACGGTAGTACGTGTACGTATAGTAGTATAGTAACAGTAATAAGGTACGATCGTATGAATATTTAGACTGGTATGCTGCTATGGCATACGGAATATGTCGTTGTAGCGCAATTATTTCCTATCCATCGATGGCATCGTCGTCGTTATAAAAGCTTTATAGATTTTATGTACTTATCATCAGTTCTCCGTTTCGTCTACCCTCAGGTACCAACATTACGCCGCTGCTGTAACGACATCGCACTCAATACAGCGTGTATAAATAAAGGCGCCGCGCCACGGCTCGGATGTATAAAGTGGCGCGCCGGTGGCCGCGTGACATAGCTATAACTCGCGCGCCGTGACAAACAGCCGACCCGAGAGCTGTGGAGATGACATTACAATATTAATATAAAAAATATTTTTTGTTTAAAAATGGTTTTCAGTTTGTTCTAAAGCGGAACATTCGGAAGCGTAGGCAGTCAAGTCACTGGAGATGGGAACGTATTACGACTACAATCACAGATGACATTAGAATATATATGTATAGGTATTTGCCGTCCGCCAGCCTCGCTCTATAGATTTCTTGCTTGAAGCTGCCGCGTCGAGTACTGACACTACTGACTGAGCGAGTAGCCGTGAGGCTGCCTTGGGCGTTTATCAGGTAGTAATTGCCTCGCGAAGCAGCTTCGTAGATAACTTGCATGACGCTATATACCGCGGGTGGCAAGGCCGAGCCGTGATAAGGCTGAGCCAGCATCGAGCGTAGGCTGCTGTATAATATGAGATACACTATCTCGCTCGCGCATTGCGACATTTTTGAAGATATTAAATAACTAAATTTCCTTATGAAAAATCTGGCTAAACTATATTCTCGTGAATAACATCACAATTATACACCATTACAAAATGTAGCAATGCGCGAGCGAGATAGTGGATCCGTGTATATAGCAGCCTTAATGTGAAATCGCCATGAGTCCGCGCAGGCACAAGATAATCATCCTGCCTGAGTGACTGCAGCAAACGAACTGATGGTGATGCGCCTTTGAGCATCCACATTCCACATCCACAAAACCAAGAACGCTTGCCTCGGGCGAGGCAGCGTGCGCTCTTGCCTTGAGGCACGTACTGACCGCCCGAGCATTCGCCTCTTGAGGCAGTTTGCTCGGTTAGTCAGTCAGTACATGGCCAATAACTATATTTTAATTTCGGTTTAAACTTTTTAGTGGCAGAGATAGATGAGTGATGACTAATAAAAAGTACTTCCATATTTATTTGTGATACACAGCAGTTTATTAATATTTTAGCGGTACATATTTTTGATTTTTTTTTTAAAAATACCACAAAATCAAACTAACTAGAAAAAAATGTTTAAACTACTCTACTGCCTCACTGTCTGCGGCCGACACCGGAGGGCGCCGTTGCTAAAGCGCGATACTACGGGCTCGCCTCGGGCGGCGCGAACCAATTACCCGCCACCGCGCGGGCATTTACCCCCCTGTGCTCCCCTGCCCCAACCCCTCCACCCCACCGTCCCACCGCTTGGAATTATCTCTGTGGCGGTGCTGTGAGCCGGGTACTCTGCCGCTTAGAAAACGCCCGCAATGCGAATGCGCTACGCTTTTTGTCTGTTCGGATTACAGGATGCGGGTTTTTTTGGAACTGCTTGGATTTTTGGTAACGTGTTTGAATAACGGCTTTGAATAAATTGATTCAAGTAAAAAATTGGGTTTAATTCTAAAGTATGTTTTACAAATTGCTAAGTACTCGCAACCGCAACACCTACTTATGTTACAGAATACTTAATAGTACAGGTAATAAAATTCCCAACAATTTGTATACTTAGTCTTAAAAAAAAATCCCGGGGTTTTGAACCACGTGCTACGGTAACTCCCAACCATAGACTCCCAATGCTATTTTAGGTACTAGTGCGTCAAAGCATGGACTGGACTGGATCTGGAATAAATAAATTCTAAAATATTTCTTGATATCGCGTTTTCCTCGCACATGATATTACTCATTCTAAGTAGAGTAGACAGCACACGGTGGTAGGTACCTACTATAAATCAGCATGTGAATGCCGTCGACATTCAGTTTTGATGCGCCATTAAATATGAAGCCGTCTCGCTGTCTGTCACTGGCTGTTGAGGCGTTCAGCTTAGGAATTTTATTACTCGGTGTTGCCAGGCGGTATTTTGAGGTTAAAATTATGGAGGTTTTTAATGAAAAATTATCATGCGGCTCTAAAAGCAATTTATATCTACTGGAGTTTTTAACAGCTCTACTCAGATAAATACGTCAGTGTTCTTCAAAACTTTGATGGTTTAATAAAAAACACTCAGTCTTTATTCGATTGCTAAATAAAAATTCTACATTTCTTGGCTACTTAATAAAAATATTACGCTACTGAATATTATTGTAAGAGAATTTAATACAACTATGAATAAAGTCAAGTTACAATACAATACACAATAGATACAAAAATATTGTAAAAAATAATGGTATGAAAATGAAGTAATTATCGTCATTATCATATCAACAAACTTTAATTGAATTGAATCATAGTTACTGGCTTCTGCGGAAATTTCACCACAATTTCGCCAGAGTCATGTAAGTACTAAGATAGACCATCAAACGTAAGCATCAGAACTCAGAACCCGCCATGTTGTCAGTTTCAAAATTCAAACCCCAACGAAAACATTCAAATTTAGAACGACGCGCGCCGGGCGGCTCTGGCAAGCACGTTCGCCATTTTACTGTACGTTTTTACGATGTACCCGATAACGTTTACGAGGTACGACGGAGTGGCGACGCGGCGCAAGCCGCCGACTGATTGCATGCGGGGGGCTTTAGGTAGGGCCGAGATTTGTAGGTTTTATAAATCCAAAGGTATCGATATTTTACTTCAATGAGGGAATGACAATTTTGACATTAACAAAATGTCGAGGTGTGAAAATACCGGATATGTACACTATTTTTATGAGTTGTAAAATCCCGGAACATCCCAACCCCCTTCTTCATTTTATTTTTAATTTCATTTGTCATCATAGTCATTAATTAGCCTGTATTGAACTAGTCCACTGCTGGACATAGGCATTTCATTCGATGCAATATAAGTATAATTATATTTATTTATTTATTTATTTGATAGCACACAAAACAGAATGCAATCGGTACAGCTACAAAATATTAAGGAAATTATTATTATTGTTCTAAATTACATTCCAAAACGATGTATGATTAATTGCATTATAATTTATTGATTATAAAAATACGCTAGAGAGTTAGTTATACATTATTATAGATATAAATAATAGATAATAATTTATATTGTTTTTTTTTTATATTGGTGTCATATTATTTATTATTACAAAGTATACATAAGTGAATTTTAAAAAGTAGAGCTCCACACTACGGCCCAATACTCACTATTATTTTCCTTTCATTTGACAAAAATCGAAGTGTCGCACCAAAATCTTAGGAGGAATTCAAAAAATTAATTGAAAAATATTTTTGTTGTCATACGATGGAGAGGATTTGATAAATAAAATAGCGGAATAGATGGCAAACAATCTTATCATCGCTGTTACGTTACGTTATCGTTTCGCGGAGATTTTGATTCAATTTATCGATAAGCCTGAGGTAGCTTTACCTCCTCACTAGCCGAGCTCGAGAACGCCTTGTATATCGGTGACACATCGCGTCGCCGTATTTATGCCGTCGCGTCTCGCCCGGCCCAAGGAAGAGGGCCCTCATCTTGCAATGAGGATTTCTGGAGTGTTTTGAGTTTTGTCGAAATGTTTCTGGGTTGAGGCTCAAAGACTTTCCGTCACTTTATAATGGTAACTGGTAATGGTAGCTGGGTAGGATTCCACGATTGTTTCCGACTACTGATGTGTGCCACAAACTGGGCATCTTAGAATAATATATATCTATTCTAAGGTATAGATATTTGCCATTATTTAGCGCTAACAGTTCTAGGCTAGGTAGCGCGTCAATAATATCGGTTTTGTAGAGAAATAGAATAGTGTTTCTGTCCCTACCGTAAAGATCAGACTGCCTACAAAGCAAAATGTAACGTGTAAATTGAAAGCGTCAACGACAGTGCACACCAGCTGATTAGTTAGGTAATATAGGACTAAAGAAGACATCGTTTTTGTAGATAACATTGTAAATATTACCTACGAAAACCACTATGAAAACCGTAAATAACGAATGTCACTTGTCTCTGTCCAACTCCATTTTCATAGTAGCGACACTAGCGCTAAAGTCTGCCACACACGGCACAGATAATATAATATTTATCTGCGAGTATCTGCAGGTAAAAACTTATAGTATTTATCTGTAAGTATCACACACGGAAAAGCGATACATCACCTATGTGGTGTAAACTTCATGTATATTTTGTGTCTGACGAATATCTGTCCATATCGGTCTGTATCTGCAGATTACTGAATGAAATGTGTATTATCTGCGCCGTGTGTGCTATTCTATTGACTTGTATGTAGAGCTATATTGACAGATATGGGCTCAGATACAGAAGATATCTTATAGTATCCTTAGAGTATAGACTAAAGCATAGAGAGAACTTGATTATGTGTCAAGCGTACCACTTTTTGGACACTTTTTATATGATGTGGACACTTTGATGTGAATGACTCTGACAGATGTGTATAAAAAAACACTTGACTCGAATCGAAAAAATGCTACGGTGCTTATCGCAAGCGTAGCTAATTACTAGATGTTTGTTTCTTTCCTTCGCCACTGACGTAGCGATACGTGTGAGCAGTACAAATATAATATCGTTTTGATGATCTCTCTATGCTTTAGTCTATACTCTAAGATAGTATCTGTCCCGTGTGTGACAGCCTTAACGAGAAGGGGGGCGTCGATAGAAATTTGCCAATTCGCGCTTCACGTTTTCTCCTACTGTACCACCTAAACTAAGGTCAAGGCCCGAGCAAAAATGCCCAAGTCGAACTTACAAAAGGGGCTAACTCCAATAATGAGCGGCCGACGACAAATAAAAAATAACGAGCGCCACCGCGGGACGGCGCTTAATTGTTCGTGTTTAGGAGCGGGAAAAACGCACTTTAGTTTTATTACAGTGGGTGGGACGATAGCTGCCACTTACACGGAGTCGGAGTACCTATCCCACCTACTACAGTCCACAGAGTACTTTATACTACTTACGGTCGTTGAGGTGGGAAGTAGCCAGTAGATGTACTTTTATACCAAGTCGATGACTATCCCTTCACCTTGACTTTAATTTACAACAAACAAAGTATTCTTTCTTTTTGATTAATTGGTTTCCCAATGGCCGTTTCCTAGTTGTATTGAGTTTATACAAACGTAGGTACCTACAAAAAAAACTGGGAGGCTTTATGCACAGAATAGATATGTATCAATAAGTACAATAAGTTACACTCTTTTACGGTTGGATAAGTAGACGGCTTGGTCCCATCGGTCCCAGTGCCTCTGCCCAGGAGTTTATGGACAAAAAGTGTCATCCTCTCATGACTGCTTGCCTTGGGTGGAGTAGATTTTAGTCTATGTTGGTAATGCCACAGATTTTAATAGTAGCTGCGAGATACGCTTGCGAAAGATACGTAGGTCTGTATGTACCTACTTCGGCAGTATCAGCATGGCTTAGGAATATAAAATGTTTGGGAAAGTTGAGAACTGCATTATCGACATTTTGTACCTTACTGTTATAAGTTATAAATAAGCTCTGGGTTTGCAAACGAAAATGCCGGATATTAGTCCTGATTTTGAAAAATACCGGAATTCCGTTGACCCAGTATTTAAATAAAAGTTTCATAAAATGGAACTGATTTTATGAAGCTTTATCTAATTTCTGGAAAATGGAAAACAAATCCTTCAGAAAATAATTACTGTAATTTAAAAGCTCTAAGTACTTTACGTACCTACCTATTTATAGAGCGAACATTGTTTGATTATAATTATGGTTTCTGCTGATGTAACCTTAAAAAAAAAACTTCGTCCTATCTTTTCGTCCAAAATACCGCAGAGCCTGAAAACGAAAGTTTTCAATCAGTGTGTGTTGCCAGTGATGACTTATGGAACTGAGACATGGTCTCTTACTGTTGGCCTCATTAGTAAGCTCAAAGTCGCGCAGCGAGCTATGGGGCGAGCTATGCTCGGTGTTTCCCTGCGAGATAAGCTCCGGAACGAGGAGATCCGCAGGAGAAATAAAGTGACCGATATAGCTCTTAGAGTTAGTAAGTTGAAGTGGCAATGGGCAGGCCACATCGCTCGTAGAACTGACAACCGATGGGGAAGAAAGGTTCTCGAGTGGCGACCACGAACCGGAAGACGCAGCGTAGGCCGGCCCCCCACTCGGTGGACCGACGACCTGGTGAAAGCCGCGGGGAGCCGATGGATGCAGGAGGCCAGCAGCCGCTCAAGGTGGCGTGCTCTGGGGGAGGCCTATGTTCAGCAGTGGACGTCTTCAGGCTGTTAATGATGTACCTTAAAAAAACGCAGGTCAAATAAGCCAATTAAAAAAATATAACAACCATCGATTTTTTTTCGGCTGCCCAACTCGTATCGTAACCGCTGACGTCCTAACCGCACCGCGTCCCTACGATCCCTGTAATTGGGGTGCGAATGTGCCACCGAGACCCTATCGACCCGTCACGTCCCTATCACGTTACCACACGGGACACCGGGACCGCGTCCTGCTTATAATAAGTGGCGAGTCACTCTCTTATGGGTTCATATTTGCCTAGTACCTTCTGCTGAATAATAAATAGCGTTAGATGAAAAATAGATAACTTACATTTTTTTATTTTTTTTATGTAAATTAATGGCGTGACGAGCTAGTCGTTAGCCTGATACTAAGCGTCACGGCTGCCCATTGACGGGCTTTTATAATCTTTGCGGCTGCCCATACCAGATTGCAGTATCACTCGGAACTCTAAATTAATATAGTTTTGCGTGACACTGCACGGCGCACGTCATCCTGAGACTTCCCACAGTATAGTAATAGGATTACTAGACTGTGTGATCAGATCATAAAGTCTCATTTGCCCAGTAATTTCACTAGCTACAATGCCCTTCAAACCGGAATACAGAACACACACACACACACATTTATTGGTAACTATTTAGTTACTTACCTACATGCACTGTCAATTTCTAAAACTGTATTAAATCTCTAAACTTATCTAAAACTACAAATATCTAAACTTATAAAAGCGGTTATGTCGCTGTTTGCGGGTAAGGTGTCCAAAAAGCTGGCGACAATTTAAATACAAATTATAAGTAAAGTGATTTTGCACTGTGGAAACTTGGAAAGGCACTCCACGGTGTCTCCTGAAACTTAGGTACCCATTTACCCGCGGGTACTCTCATTTTCCGGAATTAAAACTAATAAAAAGTATCTTATGTTGATTCCGGTAACATAAGTTATGATTCAGCTTTCTAAGTATAAAGAGGTAAAGTTAATCTGTTTGTGTATGAGTTCCTACTTCCTAGTAATCTCTCTGTCATCAAAAATATTGATTCATTGTTATGTCTGACGCCCGCCTTGCTATCCACCGACAACCTTTTTCCAAGCCATAATTATACTACATGTTAATATTTTACCGCATTATTCTTTTGATGAACTATGTTGTAATCTTTAATTCAGTACTAAACCACAGAGTAAAAAATAGTACCTAATACGTACTAAAGCCCCGGGGTCTTATCTGGAAAGATTTGGAAGTGGAAACTTGGAAACGTTTTTCCAGTGAGCCAAACTCCCAAGTGGGGTGTGCATGTAATTCTATTCGACACGACCCTCCGCTTCCGGGGGCGGGTCGGCTACGATCGGGAACGTCACTTTAATAATGAGTCGCCTAGAAACGTGACGCATGGCGTGACACTCCGAGATCAAGAGGTCTTTTTCTTGCGTCTTAGTCTTTTTTATACTAGACAGGGTAGAAAGAAAATACATTTATTCAGGACATCACACAACATTACATTCCTAACATACATTACGAAAATAAAACAATAAAAAACAAAAATAAAAGGTATCGTACAAAATGTAATATTCCGTGACGTCATGATATAGGTCCCGACTCAGCATGTAATCAAGGTCTAAGACCTCAACTGATTTTCAGTCGGAACCCATCAGGTAGCGTTGGACCACATTTCAACTGAACTAATGACAATGATTTGGCTGAAGGTGGTGCTACGCTATGCCTGGGTTGGAACTGGATTGGCGCTCAATCACGTGAAGATGCTGTAACGCTCAGTTTAGTGCTTTGCCGCAGCATATGTGGTAGCTAGCCAGACGATGTCTAGAAAATGCCTTACCAGCCAGAAAATGCCTACTTTCATCGCAATGTTTTTCTTCTTTTCACACATCAAAAGTTTGGCCTCGACCACTAAGTGAAACGAGTGTCAGAGTATGAGAGTACACTTTAAAAATATCCGCCCACACAACGCACAAGTCCGCACAACCAAACACAATACTTTGTAATTACCTAGGTAGTGAATCCCAATCCTAACTTGCTAACAAGCTGGTGAAAATGTGCATTTTCTCCTCGGCGGGTTCGATTCCCGCAATAAGACATGTACTTCTGCCAATTATTTTCATTCTGTTAATAATTAATAAAATTAAAATAGATTTTAAAACACTGCAGCACCTACCTACAGGAACAGGGCACATGAGTTTTGGAAAAGATATATTGAAAGTATAAAAATAGGCGTCCATTCGTTATAAGCAATTTGCAGTTTCCAGACGACAGCGGTTGAATTTGAACTTAGATTTTTTTGCATAATTCACTATGTAGGTAGGTATCCTGTTGTAGATTCAAAAATCCGAAACCAAACAATACCTACCGCTGGTGTTATCGTTTCATTTCAAGGAATTACACTTTACATAAAAATAATGGGCTGTCCCGTCGTCTCTGGAGTCTGGAGGCACGCACATCTTTTGCGTACCCTTGTTTGCATTATATATAGGGCTGGCACTGGCACCTTACAAAAATGTATCGGTTAGCTACTATTTGAGAGACATACATACTTTATGAGCTAATAATATAATGAGAGCTTTTGCAAACTCTAGTTATTTACCATACATTCCGATATCGTCGTTTGTCACGCCACTCACCGTTCGGCGTTCATTGCATTCACTACATCGAAAGCGCCTTTGAATGGTTCCACACTTTCCACAAGGATTTTTGATGCAGTGAATGAAACTATACTAGTTGCGGCACATAAAGTATTTTGGCAGTATTTTTGTCACGTTTTATAGAGATTAATATATAAAAAAATGTGATATACCTTTAGGGATTTCCCGTTGAAATGCATTTCAAAGTACTAGAAATACCGCATAAAATATTATTCCCAGTCCCAGTACTCACAGACGCAATTATAGTATGAAACTAAAACTGCCACAAACTAGAGAGGCTAGGAACACATAAATAACAGCACCTCTATCTAATTAACGTGACAGCGTGACAAAAGACAGACGACAGCCCTACATATTCCTTTTTACGCTGGCACGCCCGGCTAAGCCCAAGATCCCGCGGTCCCGAGGGTCGGGAGTTATCGAGTTATCAATTTGCCCGCCCGCGCTCGTGGCCCGTTCGCCCGCCATATGCGTCTGGGGCGTCCCGTAAATCAGTTTATGTGGGACGGCTTGCGTTGCGTGCCCAAATGTGAGGAAAGGAATGGCGATGGCATGGTTGTTTTTATGCTCAATCTCTGGGTGCCGCGCGCTTTTCTAGCATTTACAGTACCTATAGAGGTAATTAAGTACTAAGCTCTTTTTGTTTGGAGCTGAACTGTCAAAATTTGTCACGTTCGTTAGCGACTTTTTTTGGGAAATACCTTACTTGGATTCCTCATGCACGAACGTCCTCTATGCGTTTGGGAAAACTTTTTTCAACCAGTCTTCACTATTTTCATTCCTTTTTTCGTTGCTTATCAAAAACGGTACATATAGGTACTTAATTAGGTTCCTACTCCTACTTCACAAAGGCTTTACACCTAGTCAATCGTCTCTATTTTTAGGTACAATTTACATCCACATTTTCCGTATTAATCAACACATCCATCCTAATTCCCTACCTACCGATTCGTTCCGTCCACGTAGTCGCGTCGCGGCCGCTTCTAATCCACTTTTAATTTTGATTAATGCATCCCTGCCATCTAAAATAACCTTTTAGACCTTGTCTCATTGCAATAATGTTCATATTTGCAAAGCTCTAGCTAAATTACATGGGACCACAACCTATATCACTGACTTCTAAAGTACTAAGCCCGTCATGACCGTATCACTGTTGGGTAAGGTTGATATTGGTGAAGCAAGTCAGTTGTATGGGACTGGGATGTCACCTATATAAAAACCTTATCGACGGGTATTAAAGTTGATATTGGAAAAGCATTGCAAAAATTGCATGGAACAAAGGCAAACTCGAAATTAACTGGTGGTTTTTTGCTGATCCCAGTTTTGTTCTGTGGTCCATGGGGATTCTTTTTGGGTTGGTGTAAATAATTTTTAACAAATTGCTTTACCCACTTGTGGATACCTAGTCTACGATAAGTGCATACTTAATGTATTTTATTTGTTGCAGGTAAGGGAAAACAAGAAGAAAAGTCGGCTACACTTTAAATGGCTGATTTAAAAAGCCTTGTTGAAGGTAAGTTGTTCTCGGCTGGTCTCAAAAAAGCCGGCTCATTTTCCTAAGGAAAGCTCATCTATAATGTATCTGTGCCATGATATGCGCGCCTGGTAAATAGTGACAAGCTAGAGTGCAATACGGGCTTTCCTCATACTCTCCTAGTCGATTAGATTTCATAGATGACTGATACCCATACCCCTACCAGAACAAGTAATAGTATTAGTAATTTAGTACTTTTAGGTATCTACAGAACTGAGTTGGCTGAACCCACAGTTTGTATCTGAATGAAGATTTTAAATGTAAAGCAATTAAAGACCATTATACATATTTGTTGTGAAGTCATTTTCTTTGTAAACAACCTTTTTTAGTAATCTGGATAACTCAATAATCGAAATTGGCTAAAATGCTTCGCTTCAAGCCCAAGTCGATAATAGAAGTAATAATTTTTTTTTTTTTATTAGAAATAAAATTAGTAATCGTTAATTCGCTCAATGAGCGTAACGCGTTTCTATCGATACAGCATTGTACCAGGCAAACATACTAACATAGGTGCGGGCTAGATCTACTACGGGCGGACGCGGCATCCGGCGCGCTTCCTTCCGGAAATAGGGCCCGTTCCGGCGCGGCCCCGAACGTGGCCTGGCGGGTAATGGCGCGTGCCTGTCGCCCTGGTTGCCGCCTCGTTATAGTAGTGTAGGAGGCAAGTTGCGAGGGCGATATTCGGGTTTATGTAGTCCCATTATAACACGTAGGCAGCCACAGGCAATAGTGGAAGATATATAAGAATAGCATAGAAAGTTAGAAACAATGTAAGAGCAAAGACTTCGTAGTACATATAGGTACCTCTTTGTGTGATAAATGTGAAACCATTGAAACGTTGCATTGTAAGCAGTTTTATTTGCTATACGATCGGGCTATACTATTTATTCTGTGCATAAATATTTTCTTAAAAATGTATTTA
Organism: Ennomos quercinarius; assembly: GCA_910589525.2. NCBI lineage: Eukaryota > Metazoa > Arthropoda > Insecta > Lepidoptera > Geometridae > Ennomos > Ennomos quercinarius. Next base: position 9,295,846 of record OU342510.1, read on the forward strand.
GGTCCCACAGAGCATTAAAAAATATGACGCTTCCGGGGGGCGAAGCGTATTTTGTTTTCGTGCTCTGTGGTAGGTAACATGTGTACTACAGAACCTGTGGCATGGTTGCGCGAGTCCGACTCGCACTTGGCCGGTTATTATTAGATAGCTAAGCCATTCTGAGGGATTTATTTCTTGCCTGACGTGTGATAAACTTGACCGACGTAAATTTTATTAGCAACACCAAACGCTGACAGATGTCTGACTTATATCAGCAACAGCGAGAGTAACCAAACACGACCAATCAGTTTTGATACTTATAGCAGTAGCTCCAGCTTTACAACACAGTATTCATTATTAGCAGTGCTGTTTCAAGCATACCTGCTGCACTATGTAGGTACCTATACTTAGGGGAGCTCACTAGTTGCAATAGTTGCGAGCCTTTATATTGTGATACTATACTACCGTAGTGACAGAATGACAGGTCGTCAACTATTATTTAAATATTGGCGGAATTGCTGCGCTCGAGACTGTCAGCTGTCAACGGATTCCTTTATGCACGTATTGACGGTCTATTTACCACTGCTTTCCATACACACGGGTTTTTTGCTATTCTTTATTAGGTACACAAATATATTATTTTATATATTTGTGCATCGAGCAAAACAAAAAACAAATTAATGAAAATTCGCTAAAAGCATAAAAAGTAGATATCAAGCGGCCGTGTCCCTTAACATTAGGTGAATGACTAGCTCGTCACGTCATTCCATCGCATAAAAAAAAACAATCTGCCCAACTTTTGCATAAAATCATCATAAGGAATACGGTAAAACGGTGCTTAACGTGTTTGATACTTGCTGCGTAACGGCACTGTACAATTGTAATTAATGCTCGGTGGCGGGCATCCACACGCCCCGGGCCGCGCCTGTGGCTCACACTTCACAGTACGTCTACCTATACTTTGATACTTTCCTATATTATACAATACAACCACCCGGGTGGCGCGGCGCGGCAGCGGGCCGCACCGCACTATACCTATAGGTATATTTGTAGCTGCCTGTGCGGAATGCTAAAGTTTGTCGTGTAGTGAAGTCGAGATACTCGGGATATATTCTTTATGAGATAGTTTTGATTGCTTTTGTAGAAACTAGAAAGTTGTAGCAGAGACTTTTAAACATATGATAGATCTGAGTGCACTGTCACTGTAGGAAAGACACCATAAAAAAAATTAAAATTATAAGATTGTGGAACTGACCAACTGAGACTACGATTGTAGTAGTCGATTATTTTTTATGTAATCTGAGCACGTATTTTCATTCATTATTCCATTCATTGTGATGATTGTATGTGTTTCTAAAGCATGAAGTAATAGGAGACCAAAAAAGCCTTTTTGTTTTATAGTAGTTCTATTTGGAATAAAACCTGCGTAAGTGCGTATCCCAGCTGCCAACTATCCAGTTTAACAAACCCCATGATAAGTGTCGAAAGTCGTATTTTATGCCTGTAGTCGTATTCCGGTTGTTGATGTGATGTGTATATAGTGATTAAAAATAGAATAATAAAAGCTCAGCGTGCACTGGATTCCCAGCTTTACCACCAGTGAAGCATTCGCGCCAGGCAGCCGCGCCCGATCACTCGTCGCGCGGCGCGCCTCTCGCCTGTCGAGTGCCACCGTTGACGCGCCATACTGCGATCCTGCCGTTAACGGTCTTGATAGTTTATAATATTTTATTATTTTTTGTTTAATTTGCATATAAATAAGATTTGTTTTCGTAGTTTTTTAACCTTATTAGGCAGATAATTTCCTTCACATAACATATTATCTCACGCCACCGCCACTGTTATCAGCAGCGGGATTAGCTTCTAGGAAGTAATTAGGCCACGAGGAAACACCCTTATTCTCTCCTAGTTGACCCACCCCGGCTTCGCACGGGTTAATTATTTTTACACCTAAACCCTGTTTATGGGTAAGAGGGAAGCGAAAGAGAAAAAGATAGGGGAAAAGGATGAATGGATAACCCGGCGAAGGAAGGCAAGCTTCGCCGGCCTTCCTTCGCCTCCCTTCTATCCGCAACTTTCAATTTTAATAACATGAAAGTTACGGATGTCATTATAAAAATATAATTATGTCATTATAAATAAATATTTACAACTAACGTCTCAAATATTAATTAATCTGGCTCTTTCAGAGTTCGAAAGAGCATATCAAAACTAACTAGGCGCCCGAAATATCGCGCACATAATTCACTGTCGGCGCTGGGAGCGTAGAATTCTCACGTCCCTAACGACCGGGCCCGGACTTGCCGCCGCCGCGCCGGGGCCGGGACATGCCGGGTTTGTACCTCCCCCACCCAAGCGGCGCGGCGCGGCGCCCCCTGTCATTACTCTCAGCTAGGGCTGCTAGGGTTGTCAAGCTGTTGTAATTGTTGTGAACGCAATTATTATTATCTACAAGACTAGTCCCCACAGCTTCATCTGAAGCTAAAAAGTATCCTATGTGTAAAAGTATTCATTAAAAGCTATCTCCATTACAAATTTCATTAATTTCCGTTCAGCTGTTGCGGTTTGAAGAGGTAACCAAGACACACACATACAAGCTTTCGCATTTATATTATTAGTGTGATCATCATCCTCTTTTGCCTTTTCCCATTTGTTATTGGGGTCGGCTCCCAGTCTAACCTGTAGCGGCGAGCTACCAGAATTACACGAGCGACTGCCATCTGACCTCGCAACGCAACCCATAAGGAACCAGTAACAGGGATGATTAGATCAGGCGTCAGATTCTATCAGGTGTCTGACTACCCGTAACGATTGCCATAGATGTTCTTATGACAACCGGGGCACGGAGCGATGGCATCGCAAACTGCACATAACTTACTAGATAAGTCATTGGTGCAGGGCCGAGGATCGAGCCCGGTGCCGTAAGTTTGCGAAGCGCACATGCTATCGCTGGGCCACCATCGCTCTGTATTTCTCTTTATATTATTAGTGTGATGTGGTGAAACAAATAAATTAAACATCTCATTTAATGCATGGCGCGGTCGTGCATAATGCATAACAAATAGCTTTTTAGAAGTGCTTTTTATATTATTATGCGAGTTCATATTTTTAACTAACTGCTGCAGTGATTTTATTTCAATGGGAGTTTTGTGAGCTCATTTAATTTCGATATAATAAATCATGTTGTGTATATTATGTGTGTGTGCGACTGTGCGTAGTAATAGCAACAAACCAATTCCAAACATCACTACAATGACGTGTGTCACGCATTTTTGTAACGTAATTTTTATTATAAATGTAGGGCAGCCCTACTCTACCTAGCTCCGGAGAAGATATATCCTGCTGCCGGGCTGACGTGACGCGTGTCAATTTGCGAGGAACGCACTTCGCTGCTTGTTTTATGTTCCGTTCCGTGAATTTGTTACCGAGAAAACTTCTCCACCTTATTGGTTAGTCTGGCTAAGAACAGGTTGTAAAATAGTAAATCAAAGTTAGAATTTTAATTAATTCCAAACGTTGCAGAGGTGCTATAAGGTCCAGCTAAGGGGATATTCAAAGAATGGGCAGCAGCATTCTCCTCAGTACATTAAAATCTTCTGCGATCACTTACCACCTGCCAAGCATGATCATTATGGCAACCATTAAGATACGATAGCGTCCAAAATGTAAAAAACAAGTTTATTATTCAGCTAATATAGGCGCAACATAATTATTGCGATAATAGCTGCTTTAATAAAGGTTTAAATTTTCATTATATTATCTTCAAAGCACTATATAATTATGTGCAGCACTCTGACCACCCATTTGTCTACCTACGCCGTACGCCGTACTACGGGTATTTGACCAATTTTGGCATGCAGGTACTATTGCAACTATTTTTGTAAGTAGATAGTAGATTTGTGATGCCTCTTCTATAATTTCCATGCCTGCTACACTCCATTAATCTTATTAGTAGTGCAGTTAGGTCGCATCAATAGCCTAGATTTTAATTGCTTTCCTCGTGCGCTCCTTCGAGGATCGTGACTGACATAATTATTTTTGATAATATTTCTGTTTTGAGACACACAAACATAGTGTAAGTTTTCTGAGATATACAATATAGTTTCTGAATCTAGTATTGATAATGTGGTAAGGATTTAGAGTTTGTCGCCAAAGACATACATTATTAGTAATCTACAAATGTATGCTTTAGCCAGGATCGATTTCAATTCCAACAAAAGCGGTTATAAAGAATATAGTATCATGATTTCTCATTCCGCCACTCTTAAAAGAACAGGCACTGAGAGAAAATTACTGACCGCATCGCGTTCGCCTCAAAGCGTTGAGTAGGCGATATTTATGTCTCTCGACCTCGTCTCCTGTACCCATCAACTGAAACCAGACCTTCCACCGACACAACCCTTATCACGCTGAATATAAGGTTGAATCTGGCCTGTTTGAAAGATAGGGGGTGTTGTGGAAACAGATAGATGGTCTCGCGTGCAGTGACGCAACGCAACCGGCTTGTGTTGTGATATACATTTATATCCTTTGTGGTATATACAATGGTTTTTGTTTACTTGAGTTTGTAACTTTGTATATCATATCAGTTATAAGCCAACGCCTAGAACATCTCCAGTTCCCGCTGCTGAGGACTTTGCACCTTATTTGGACCTTAGGTACTTTGTTGGGTCTACAACGCTGCGAAGATAACATATTCGCTGATTCTTAGAGTATAGACTAAAGCATAGAGAGATCATCAAAACAATATTATGTTTGTACTGCTCACACGTGTCGCTAAGTCAGTGGCGAAGGAAAGAAACAAGCATATAGTAATTAGCTACGCTTGCGATAAGCACAGTACCATTTTTTTCGACTCGAGTCAACTGTTTTTTGTATTTATTGTATTTGTAAATCTGTCAGACTCATTCACATTAAAGTGTCCACATCATATTAAGTGTCCAAAAAAGTGGTACGCTTGACACATAATCAAGTTCTCTCTATGCTTTAGTCTATACTCTAAGCGCTGCTTGGTACACTCCGGTTTCCTCATGACGTTTTCCTTCATACTAAATGACAATAACGTATTATTAGTTATGAGGTTTGCGTATTTCTTAGTTATCGTTGTGTAAATCTCAAGCGGTCCGCTCGAATCCACTTTGTTTCAAAGGTTTGTTTCGAATTTTACCAATCGGCATCACCATTCTGCGATGCCGTTTGGCGCTGTTAGCGCTATCTCGTAAATTCTCGTGCAAACCGTAAATCTGGCAACATAAGCTGACAGAGTCCGTCCGTCCGGCCCGGGACGGAATGAGATTGCCGCGTTATCGCTACGCTAAATTCACCGAGACGGGTTCAGGTTTAAAATAGATTTAATTCGACACCATCGTATAAGCTGAAGATACGTTAATTTGAAGACATATTGTTAAACTATCTAACGATTCTTTTCATGGATGGCTGGCTAACTAATATGTCCGTCTGGAACAAAAATTTGATAGCTCCTAAGTTCGCACTTATACTTACTGCAACGCATTTGGGCACATTCCAGAGAGAAATAGCTATCAAACTTAGTGCAGACGGCCAATAGAATACTAAATATTTAGGATACATACATAATAAAATATACATGTACAATTGTACATACATCCTTGACATGTCCCAGTCAGGCCTAAGATTACATAAGTCAGACACCACGCAATAGTCTCGTAAAAGAAATATACGTACCGCTTGGCAAAATTCAATTTGCGATAGCGCAGCCCTATCACCTCAATAATATATTCGCACGTTGGAACGACTGACGGCTGTCTCGAGTACAAGCATCAAGCACACAATGCCGCGAGATAAGATTACTTACAGCTAGACAGCTGAACAGCTCACAGCTACCGACTTCCCTCGACTGCGGTATTCAATCTGTGGCTAGGTGACGCAGACAGAAGTTTCATATTAGGACTGCTTGGTTAGCGTGTGAAATATTCCACAAATATCAAGATTGGTCAGTAATCTGAAAATTTTCGACATGATTTAAATGACGCTCAAATCTGATTTATTTATTTATTCGGTAGGTACTCAAAACAGAACACTTTCAACTTTTAAAGTAAACATAGTTATGGTACAAGTTTCAAACCAGAAAATGTCCCTAAACATGTATACACAACGTGACAAAATTACAAGCATTCCTATTAATTGAGAGAACCTTTTTAAACTAAAAAAGCGGGTAGATCAATCACCACTGCAATAATTAGTAAAGTAATATTGAAGCGGTTATCCATCCACCAACAGAACACACACAAAATCAAATAATTTAAAGTAATTTAAAGTTCTGAGAAAATGACAAGATAATTGATGATTGATGATTTGATAGAACATAAAACATAAATTTAATGAATATAAATAAATTAAAATGGTATGTTTTAGTAGTAATAGATAAATCTAGTCAGAAGTGGTCATTTTTGGATCTAGTAGTTGAAAAGCCCACTCATTAGACGGTCGGTGCGGCAAAGATAAACTTTGAAACTTGTAATGGCTCTACAAAACGCACGCAAACAATGGGAATGAGGGATGTAGGGGTAATGTGACACAATAATAACTTGAAACTCCGATTATCTGTTTGAAGTTTTGTAATGCGTGTTCTGTGTTCCGGATAATGTGGAAGAATTCCCTGACATAACAGTATTTGTGGGAATATACCTATGTTGTTAAAGCAGATTACATTTTATTAAGAGCAGGGGATTGATAAGTTAAAAAAACAACTGAATGACTACTTTTGGCTAAAACCAACAGTTCTCTAATCTGTGCTAAAACTATAGACATAAGCAAAATTATTCTAGATCTGTGGCTAGAACACTTTTAGCACCACACTATTAACTTTACTCCAAAATATTGGAATTCAGAATTTCAGTGAATTTCATAGGTAAAAATGGTGAAAAACATGAAACACACACCAAAGAGTATATCCGATAATAAACATTGTACTTCAGGTAAACATTGAGGAATACTGCTGAATGGTTGTCATTCAAATTTTTTTTTGATATATTTATAAAAATTCTTAAATTCACTTTCGAAAAAAACAATGAAGTGTTTTTTTTTCTAAAACAAGCGTGGCATTAAATGTGATAGTAAACCAACAAACCTTGGAACAGAACACGCAACGCAAGTACTTAAATGGTAGGACAATAAATATAATTCTATCTATAATAGCTACCTGTAAATCCTACAATGTAAGACGTCAGACGATTAGCTGACACAGCAAGTGGCCCCTTGCCGATAGTAATACATCACTCTTGAAGGATCAAGAAACGTGGTTGGGCTGTGTAATGCGTTGTAATAGAATTAGTACAGAACGCCAGTCTCAATAGCATCCAGAATTCGAAAGAATTGAGGAATTACAACAACATTCGTAAATTGAAATTGAAATTATGAATTCCGAATTCTGAAACTGCAAACTGGAACAACGTAAGTACCTATTCATTTGACGAATACCTACGTTGCCCCTGTAATTTAGGCTCAGCAAATACAAAATACTTGGGTACTAATTTCATTCAAAGGCAACTAGATTTTTATCAATTCAACCCATAACATGTACATGTAAGGGAATTACTAAAAGAAAGAATTTGACGACCAGCCATAAAATAATTACATGTGAATCAAATCTAAACTATTCCTTTGATAGACAAACAATTCAACAGGTATCAACTACAATTTCTTAATAAATTTCTTTGACGAAAAACCCTAACGCATGAATACATAGTTACATAGATAACCAACATGCAATCGCAAAACCCAGCAAGATACTCGCATCCGTTCCGTCCGATGCAAAACATTACCTATAGCTACCTATAAGCGCATACAGGCAGCTATCTACGCCAAGTTCAAGGTGCGCGAGTCGCTATCGTGCGTCCGCCGCCCGTCGCGTCGTCGCCGGCCACAAATCTTCCGTTTCACTCGAGCCCAGCCTCCGGCCGCCGGCGAGAGAAGCAGCACGTTCCAAAGCACGCGGCTGCGTACCGGCTACTCCCGAAATAGCCCCCCGCACACACCCCGCCATCGACGTGCTTTTAGTATGCTGCGCGCATGCGGACAGCCCGCACCCTTCTACACGCTCCAACGCGAAAAACTTAAAAATTTACAAATTAAACCATCTACTATGATCTAAAGATGGTCGCGATATTAGCAAACCCGAAATGGAGCGAAGATTTGACCATTCAAATGATCATCGAATACGAGAAACGCGAGTACCTATGGAACCCTGTCTCGGAACACTACAAGAACAAGAAAATCAGGGAGCAAGGATACGTGGAGATAATAAACACGCTGAATCTAGTCGACGTGACGGTTAAAGAACTGAAGAACAAGATTAAAAACATACGTTCATCGTACAGTGTAGAGCTGAAGAAAATTCGCGCGGCGCGGAAGGCGGGGGCGCATGCGTACCGGCCGAGCGTCACGTGGTTCGAGCACGCAGACAGGTTTCTACGGGCGATCGTCACCCCGAGCTCGGTGAGTCTTATTTTTGTTTACAAGCCGTACGATACACATGGTCGTTTTGTTTACACATGCGTGGTAATGTTCGCTTTCGCCGGCAGGTGGACAATAGTTTGCTGGAAATACCGATGAGTGACGACAGCGACGCGGTGCAGGATCTCAGCGAGCGGAAGTCGCCGGAAAAGAAAAGCCCGAGAAAGCGCCGCAGCTCGACGCGGTCTTCCACCCCGTATGTATTGAACACACCGTCTCCGCGTCCCAGTACTCCTTTCGGTTTAAGCCAGTCACCGTTTGGAATCCTTCCCTCATCTACCTCTGCGCCGTTCCTCAACCCGCCAGTTGGGATCGCCACGCCTCTAACTACCTCACTTGCCAATATTTACCCAGTGCCGGCGAAGCAAAGGAAACCCGACGACCGCAGCATCGATCACACGGATCTGCCACAAGATCTGAGTCAACATTCCGAGAACGGAAACGAAAACGAGTTTGAAATGTTCGGCAAGTTGATCGCAAGTCAACTACGAAAGTTGCCTTTGAGCTTGGCATTGGATACGCAGTTGAAGATTCAGACTCTGGTGAATGCAGCGAGGATTCAAGCTGTTTACCAGCAGTACAGTTACGCTGGGCCTTCGCAAGAGGCGTTGTCTGTCCAGGCATTGTCTAATGGGATTCTGGCAAGCATGGCCTCTCAAAGCAGCCTTGCTTCCCGCTCTTCAATGATACTGAGAAACGATTCTCCTGAAGACATGCATAGAGATCTCAAAGCTGAGTACTGCATCGGCTCGGAAGCTGAAGACTAGATATTAATTTTTGAGACCTTTAATTTTGCTCATAAATTGAGACTCAATATTTTTACAAAATTCGTGTCGCCTCATTTTCGAATTTGTTTTGAAAATTTTTGTGGGGAGACCCCGGAGAAAAGTAGTTTTCTCAACTACTAGCATTTAAATGAATAGTATTTATTACGTGTTTTAGATGTTACAATATATAAATGTGTTAAACTTACGTGTGGTAGACAAAAATGTATTTTGGCGTAATTATAGTGCAGTACAAAAACAAAGGATGGTAAAAAAGTTACGTAACTTTGTTGTGGTTTTTACTGAGTTTTGTTGGACTAGTCAATGGGTGTTTGTGAAGTAGGATCTCAATGTTCGGCTGTGTTGTTATAGTTTTAAGTTCACTATAAAAGGATGTCCACTATAGTCATAACTATGTTACATTTAATTAATTATGCTAATAGCTTCTTGCAAACTATCGTAAAGTTTAAATTTTTTAATATTAAGTTTTTTATAAGTACCTAATAGAGAGATATAGACGGTGACTTAATTTCCCTATCATTTGCATGACGAATATATTTGCGGTTAAAAGTATCAAAACTAATTGATCGTCCTATTTTTTTTTGTTCACTGTGTGTTGTGATTCTTTATAAGCGTCCACACAGACTATTTTATTTATGGCAGCGTGTCTAGTATCTGTCTAGTTAGTCTATTATGGAGGCTACTCCTGCTCTCAATAGACAATCTTAGATTATTTTAGTCTATGTAAACGGCATTTTATTTTACGGGACAACAATTTTCTTATCGTGATTTGTACCTATAATTTTAGTGAAATGCATTGCCAACTTCAATACGAATTTATGTGTGATAGAATTCAGATAGAATATAACAAATTAGAAATAAATTACTTATTAGAATTAAAATGTAGATCTATGTTTATATAAATGTGTCTGTATCTGTATATAAGAATTTAATGAGAAGCATAAATTACCACTATCTTTTGAAATAACTATTGTTATTTTTTGAACAAAATTAAATCTTTTATTATAGGCCCAACAAAACCTGTTTATTTTAAGTCTGTAGTAATCTCATAGATTAGTAGATAGTCACACACATAATAAATAATCACACTATACTATTTAATAGCTGCTCACTTTCACGTATATGTACTTATATAATCGTGTCGAGTTGAGACTTTGTTCGACTTACCGAACCATGATCGTGCCGAGTTGGGATCGCACAGAGGGATGTAGTCAGATATTTGTAGTTTTTCTCGAGATTTGACTTACTATGTACCCACGTATTTTAAAAGATAGTGGTGAATGGTGTTTTTTAAAGAAAAGAAATAAAAAATACCTCAAATAGCAACAATATTAATGTAATAATTCGTAATATTAAACGATATTATTTGTTGTTTGATGTGCCACAATTAGATTGTAATACAGAATGTGATTTTATTGAAAAATAAATATTTTATAAATGTCGTAATTTATGCTGTTTCATTTAATCAGCTATTTCTCTAAGCTCTAATCTGTGTCACATACATATCTATAGATATGATAAAATATGTACTGTATGAAATAAGTACATAATGAGGTCTTTGACCTTTGCTGATTGACCTTGACCTAAAGCTGCCGAATTGGCACTAGGTTCACTTAATAAAAAATTTCTACGCATATTGATTTAGGCATGGAAAAGTTTATGTTCGGATTACCTACCTATTCATCAGGGTTTTTTTTTTTAATTTCGTGAACTCATCCATCATTAAAATTAAGTAAATATACCTAAGTTGTAAATGTAAGTATTTTTATTACATAGGTAGGTTTATGTGTCAGTCTGCGAGTGTGTAGCACAGATTAGAAAAAGAAAATAATTCTGTGGTGTGTAGAGTTGGTTACAAATCTTTAGTCTACAACTACAACCTCTTCTCTTTTCTTACTTCCAGTAGTTAGTAGATATATTGTATTCTCAATTTCTGTGCTTCTAGTATAAGCTTCCAGGGGGGGTCTAGCAAAGATGCCTTTCCATTAGCGTTAACGCCTCACGCTGACTCAAAATGTATGGACACTACATTGCCTGCGGAAAACTTTTCCGCAGCTAAGCCATAGATAGCTAATATCATTCCCATTTCCCCTACATTTTGGAGTTAACGTTACCTATTCATCAGGGTTTTTTTTATTTTCGTTAACGCTAGTGGAAAGGCATCTTTGCTAGATCCCCAACCTGGGGGTCTAGTAAGGATACCAGCCAGAATGTGCCTGGGGGCCCCAGGCTACTTTTGAACTTTGCCATGTTCTGTTACGGGCAGTCTGTCTATCAAAGTCACCCCGAAACGTCACTGCCATCGTGACTAAAGTACTAGGATCGCATAAGATGCGCGAAACTGAAAACGAACGGAATCAAAGCAACCCCCACCCGAAAGCCCGAAACGTCACTGCCATCGCGACTAAAGTACCAGGATAGCATAGCACCCAGGCGACATAAAGTCAACACATCACCGCATCGCGCGCGCAGGCCTGCTACTGCACAAATAGGTATTATATACTCTTTGCTGTACAAAATAAGCTGGATGCTGCATGCTGCCCGGCCTGCCCCACCCAGCCACATGACATAAAATGCATCATCTCATTTATTTCACATTATAGGTACTTAGAACATTAATTATTATCATGATGATGATGAATTATTATCATACTAGCTGACCCGCCCCGGCTTCGCACGGGTTAATTAGTTTTACGCCTTATCTCAGTCTAAAGGAAGAGATAAGGAAGAGGGAAAATTATGAATGCATGAAACGGTGAAAGGAGGAAGGTGCTCGCGCACCTGCCTCCTTTCACATTCATCCTTTTCCCTTATGTTTTCCTCCCTCCCTTCTCTCTTTCTCCTTTCTCATAGTACAGGATAGGAGTGGCGACCGACGACCTTGAAATATTTAAGGGACAATATTTAAAACACCCCCCTTGTCAACAAAAAATTAATGAAATCGGACCACGCGTTAATGAATTACAAATAAGTACATATTTTTACTTTCATCCCCTCTCCCGCGGGAATCATGCTGAACTTCGGGATTAAAAGTATCCTATAGCCTACCTCGTAATATGAACTCAAATCTTGCCAAGTTTCATTTGAATCCATTTAGTAGTTTCGGCGTGATGCTCAGCCAAGGTACAGGCAGACAGACATATTATGTTTTCCTCTTCGGACTCAAAGAAGTTTTTTGTATGAGATAAGAAATGATCTTCTCAAACCCATCACAGTTTTTAACGCAGCGTGATGTTGCCTGTCCTTACTAGGTACTAGGACTTCATGACGCTTGCTAACGCCCCAATCCCATTCGTCAATCCATCGTCCGTCACGCTCACATTATCTGTGCACTTACACCTCACACAGTCTTGCTACACACACTAAAATTTCTTGCTACAGATTAGACAGTAGTACTTCCCACAGCTGCCGAAGAAATTACAAAATAGATGTTGGTCCCGTCGCGTGACATGCGAGCGAGGGAAACGGCATTATTTTCCAGTACGTGTAAGGGAGACGGAGCGATGCCTGTAGCGGTTCGGCCGCTACCATATAGATTACAGCCCGGCCCGGTAGCGATGTGGTCGCGACCGCACCGTGCCATGGGACAGATGGAACAGTTTTGATACTTGATGAATATTTTATATTTTTAATGGTTTTTTTTTGTTTGAACGGTTATATTTTTATTTTCGTTTTTCTTTCAAATTATACCACAGTTTGGCGATTGTTTCATGTTGATTTAGTTAATGCTTATGACTGTTATAACATCAATGGATCATTCATAATCTCTGATGATTCTAATGATTGTATTTATTGACAGCCTCCGTGGTGTGGTGGATGGTGGATGGTCCTCGTAGGTCCTGGGCCCCTAGATACAAGGAGTCCTAGTAAGGGTCCAGGATCTATGTATGTTATCGTTGGGCGTTATTTATTTATTTCTTGTCAGTTAATCGCGCACCTTTACCTTCCATCCAAAATAGATTGATAAATTTTAGATTATTATTTTGACGAGACAGTCCACGTGTTTGGTTCGTTGTTGTTCTGAACAACTACTTAATGAGTGTTAGTACTAAGTACTCATATTAAAAGTTGATCATGCAAATGGATTCCTGGAGTGTTTCTAGTTTGAATTGAAGACTTCCTTTTCCAAAGACGTTTGGTCTCATATTCACCGCAATATGCTTAATTGACGAACGATATCTAGCAAGGTGGTAATATTTTTAAGGAAGCAACTAGCAATACTAGTGTAGCATTATATTATCTGTGATAGCAGGTAGTTGTATATAATAGTTATAAAAGAAGTAAACCAAGCACGAATTTAGTTCGCAATAATTGGCGAAGCGTTCCGGGCGCCGCGGGCGATAAAATTACCTACACCACCCCTTGGCCACAGAATAAATGATAGTACAGGCACGCCCAGCTTCAGAGCTAAGTACCCATCACGGAACGGAGCGAGAGAATTCAGAGGATATGTCTAGATTACTATGTAGTAAGCGTAGGTACTGAAAAGTATGTTCAAAAGATAGATAAAAGATAGTAAAGATAGATGTTAACTGTTATATTCTTAGTCACTAGGTATATAGGCTAACTGCTACCTTATAGGCTAGTGCTCTTAGGTGTTCACCTCATTTTAATAGTACGTACTAATTTTTTTTAACGTCTATCCGTGAGTACCTTTAGTTGGCTTATTGTTTTATAATTGAATATCTATATTATTATATCATCTGTTGGTCTTCCAAAATGAAATAAATAAATAAATCGATCTTATTTCTAAAAAGAAGACAAATACCGACTATTCATTCTTAATCAAGAAGTTATTATTAATTGAGGGGGAACTCAAAAAGATTGCATGTTAACTTTACTAAACGCAACTTTTGAACTCTTTTGCCAAAGAAAATGCAATGCAATAGTCGGTGTCGATAATCGAATGTTATGTAGCCATCTGCAATCATCTCAACTTATTTAAATTTAAAAATCATGTGAAAAATTAAAAGTTCGTATTTTTGTAATTTTGTGAAATCTTGAATACGTAAATATCAAGTGAAATGTGCAAACCAGTTTCTTGGCATCGCTTCGATCCATCGACACCTAAGAACTGTAATACCTGTGTAGGTATCCCACTGGGAAGATCAAACTACAGCAGTCAGCCAAGTGAACTGAAATAAAACCCGCGTATCACCCCGATACGGCCAAGTGCCGACACGCCAGCATTGTTCACCTCCTCCCTATTCACCCCATCGCACCCCTCGCCTTTTTCTTGCTTGCACTCTGAAGTCTGAAACTAGAGCAAATCTATGTACGTATTTAACGTATTGAATTATGAATGAAGATTAGTCCGGTAAGGAGATCATTTTTTGTCAAGCAGACTCCAAAGAACCAAAGTTTTTAAGAAGTAGAAAAGGTGAACAGTTAAAAGTAAAAAAAACCTTTATTAATTGGTAACCGGGAATTTATAAAAGTTTACTTTTAGTTGATTGAGATTGTTATAGGTAAGTATGATAGTGCAATTTAGAATACAATCAAACAAGAATCATAAACAAAAAAATACCTACTTGTCAAATATTTGAATATTCAAGAAATAAAAAAGAAAATACAGCAATATTTGCGGTGTGTGGTTTTTAGTTTACGCACACTTTGATTTTTTTAATATTGGTTAGGCTCTTGACGCTAATGCTAAGTGACAGTCCACGATAAAAAACGTTCGTAATAAACCAGTGTAAAGTAAATCAGCAATCAGCTTTGATAGGAATGCAACAGGCGCGTTCCATACTTTTCCATAGTAAATATTGAACAATAAAATATATATATTCAAACTGTAAAAATTAACAAATCCATACAAAGTCTTTCTATCGTTGCGACTGTTGCGAGTTACATGATCGCCTAGCTTTACACTTTTCTTGAAAACATCTACATTTCTTTTTTCAGCTATTTCTTTAAATTAAAAATATTTAGGGCATGACTTAGACATACCCTACATAATTCAAATGATGAAATATTGAAAGTTATAGAAGTCTATCTAGTTCTACTCAGACTCACTCAGCTATCTTTTACTTTACTAAAACTTCCAAAAGAATATTGTAAGTAACTAGCCCAAAGAGGCAGTTCGTGACGAGGTTTATGTATTTTGGCTTATGTACTTGACACCCTTCATTTACAAGGCAAGCGGAATTTCTGTTGAATTTTGATATTTTCTTGGGCTTAAAATTGTGAGAGATATTGCTTTTGACGTTGATCTGCTAGGTTCTCGAGCTCTTTTCTGAGATGATTTGTGATTACACTTACTATAAAACGAAAACAGGTTGGATTTAGTAAATAAGACCGCCAAAAGTTCTTTTTACAGCTACCAGATAGATCTATAAAACAATATTTTTCATCTGCTTACTACGCCTAGTGCCTACATATTTAATTCCTCCAAGCATATTTAATTAAAAAATATTTTATACAGCTCTCATTTTTTTATGTAATCGAATAACATGACGAGCTAGTCGTTCGCCTGGTGTTAAGTGTCACGGCCGCCCATAACAGATTGCAGTATCACTCGGAACTCTAAATTAAACTCTCGCGTGATCCTAAGACATCACACAGTCTAAAAAAGATTTCAAGACTGTGCAGTCAGAGAGATCAGTTCATAAGTCTCATTTGTCCAGTAATTTTACTAGCTACAATGCCCTTCAAACCGGAACACAGTAGTGCTTGTACACTAGTGCTTGGCGACAGAATAACTGGCAAACCTAGACCAACCTGGCAGAAATGTCCTACTAGTAAAATACAAATTATAAACTCCAAAGCGAGTTTACAATCACATACATTATGAACTGAACACAATACCCAGTTCAGCTTGCCCGGCGCGTAGCACTTTGCAAGATAAACTGCACTTTCTTATTACTACTAACTGCACTTTTACCCAGCCTATGAGCCTACCCTAGGTGTCTTTCTTTCTATCGCTGCTCTTCTGAAGCGTTACGCGTAGTAGCGTAATCGGTTGGCCCAGTAGTCGTGGCCGGTCCTAATTACCTACTTGTAGCTTCGTAATTAAAACGCGGAGAGTGACAGCCCTTTCTATACTAGGTAACTTCTATCACTCCCAAGAGCAGAAGGTCTAGCAAAGATCCCTTTCCATTAGCGTTAACGCCGAACGATAACTCAAATGTATGGGAATGACATTAGCTATGACATTACCATACTTTTTAGTTATCGTTTGGCGTTAACGCTAAAAGAAAGGGATCTTTGCTAGACCCCCTGCTCTTGTATCGCTACGCCAATGTAGAGTAGACTAGATAGGACTTATCATTTCGCAAAAGTTACTAAAACTCACTGCGTTTCTACAGACTTATCATTCCGCAAAAGCCCTATCATTTCGCAAAAGTTACTAAAACTCACTGCGTTTCTACAGACTTATCATTCCGCAAAAGTCGACTCTATATAGGCGTAGCGATAAAAGAGCTGGTAGAGAACATTCTTAATCATAAGACTGCCTACAGTTCCCCAGCCATATTCCACATCCAGTTTGCACCCACACAGCTATAACCTGACTCTACATAAGTTTAGTTGGCGGTAAACTCTACCGCACCACCGGTTAACGCAGTATTGTGGCAGACAGTTACTAAGGTACGACCATCGATGATTTCAATTCTACTTTTTTTACATCGGACTAATTTGTATAACAGCATTTGATTTGACCACGTTGTAGTAATCGTTTTTGTTTTGGGATAAGTAAGTACTCTGATTTTAAAATACAATACAAATACAAAATATTTATTGACATATTAAGTAATAAATAATCTACTGTAAGTATACTATTGTGAAATCGTGCATCTTGAAGGGTTTATTTTTAAATTAATTAATACGGGGAACCCACAGTGACATTCTAATTACCCATCTTAAACTGATCTGGCTAAGTTGAAACATTTTTTTACTAAGAATACAATTTTAGCAAAAAAAAATATGCTAAGGCTGCTACATACGTGGATTTACTATCTCGCTCGTGCATTGCTACATTTTTGAAGATATTAAATAACTGAACATACTTACGAAAAAACTGGCTAAACTATGTTAAAAAAAAACTCATGTTTGTAAAAATACCATGTTTATCCAAACAAGATTTCATAAACACAGCGGAATCAAAGATTTTTTCTTTCGTAACCGTTTTTATGTATGAGAACTTGTTTGGATTAATATGATATTTTAGTTGAACATTTGTAATGTCATTCATGAGAACATAGTTTGGCCAGATTTTTAATAGGTAAATTAAGTTATTTAATATCTCCAAAAATGTCGCAATGCGCGAGCGAGATGGTGGACCTGCGTATACAGCAGCCTTGAGTTGTAAAATTATCAATAATTCAATAAATCTGCAGCTCCTTGGGGTTTCCGCAGCGCTTTACGTTATTTGGCCCCGGCCTGTAAAGTTGCCAGTCTCAGATTAGGCTACCTATAGTTTTTTAAGATTCAAGTTCAGCAAGTGAAGTTTTTGAATCTAACTACTGCAGTGTACGGTCACCAGTAGGCAGCCCTACCGCGATAGAGCCATAACTAAACACAAAGCGCGCGCCGCCCGCGCCAGAACCAGTCGGCCAAATTAAATATGTAGGAGGCACTCGGTTAGGGATGCCTCACAACAGAAAAATATTTTAATTATTAAATTTAACATAAAGTTTGTCTTTGCGGTTGAGTATTGAGATGGGAATTGGGAATGACATAATTATCATCTAGAAGTAAACATTACATCTGCCTATAAAAGCTGCAGTATAGCAGTCAGTACACAGGACTATGGAACGCCAACTTCTGCATTTACAACCATAGTTATGTAACTTTGGTCACAAATCGTCGCTTGTTTGACTAAGTGACGTATCTGACATTTTGACTACAAATACGTTGATTAGACAGTTCGACGCGTCTTTGAAAGCAGATAAAAGCTACATTTAAACAGATACGTAAAAATGTCAGATACGTCGCTTAGTCAAACAAGCGACGAAATGTGCTTTATAAGGTTTCCAATTTGATATTTGACTGGGACTCAATCGAACAGAAGCTGTCAAATAATGACTTCTATAAATCGAAATTATGACTAGTAATATTAATTGTCATCATCAATGAAGACGTCCACTGCTGAACGAACATAGGCCTCACTTATATGAGCGGCTGCTTGCCTCTGGCATCCATCGTACATCGGCTCCACGCGGTTTGACCAGATCGTCAGTCCACTAAGTGCGGGGGTGTACAGTTAATAACACCGTTAAAGTTGTCCTCAAGCCACCAAGGCAATGTTTTGCAGTCTTTTATGCAGCTGCTTAGTTTAGTGACAGTTATTAAGTCTCACCATGCATCGTGACACTGTTATACATGAAACATTATACCTTGCAACTCTGTCTTCTAAAATAAAACACGCCGTTTTAAATTCCTGTTGGACAGCGTGACAACCCTACGAAACAACCGGGCCGAGCGCTCGTCAAGCCGTCATTAGAGGCGTTAGCGACCCGACGCGCCGCGCCGAGTGCCCAGACATTTTTTATGCGATCCACAACGCGGCCCGACCGCCCGACCCGACAGGCGGGATGGGGCTTTAGGCACGAACGGACCGTTGTGGAACAAAGGACCGGGAGACCTGGTATTATACCGTCAGTTGCCGCTTGCCGCTCGTTATATTTTATTTATTTTAACGCTACCGTACTGAGAGGAGACTGGGGAAAAGCTTTTAATTTTGCAGGCGTGAGTTATGCTGAAATGAGGGAAAATGAGCCTAATCGATCATGATTTTTGATTTTCAAGACATTATTATGACACAATGAAAGTTGTAGGTTAGCGGATCAATTTAAATACCGACACAAATTGTATCATCAATCATCATCATCCTCATTAACAACCTGAAGACGTCCACTTCTGAACATAGGCCTCTCTCAGTGAGCGCCACTTTGACCGACTGCTCGCCTCCTGCATCCATCGGCTTCCTGCACACATTGTATTATGTACTCGTGGCTTGTGAGCACTAGAGTGGTGTTTATGGTCGTACTGCAAGTGAGTCGCATAGCAGTGCTCTGCTGCCACACGTCCGTGTTTCGAACCAGCTCGCAGCGTAGGGTTCTCTAAAAAAGTTGAGTTGAATCTATCGTGGTTCCTGTGTTCGTGACAAATAAGAAGGTTGACATAATAATGATACCTGAAGATTGATTAGTGAAATCACTAGAAATATGGATGCCATACAACTGCGTTCTCGGTAATTCATAGCTAAGTTATCAGTACCACTCCACAGACATGCATAGACAAATCATTCAAAGTTGGATAAGGCAAGAACTGTTTGTGGTTCGGGCGCCATCGCGGAAACCCTATTAGCGCGAAGGGCGTTCGTCTGGCGTCGTGTCGCGCGTCTGATGTAATAATTAACAATCGACAAGAATGACCTGAATTCAGCCAGATTGGGGCCTGAAGCAATGGATTGTTTATTTTCGGAACAGCCAATCCCTACTTTGTGTACCTATTCCTAATGTAATTCTCTCCACTGCCTATACAATTTCCGCTGAGCTTACTGTATTAACTACTCTACGTTGGTTTGTACTATTGTACGTAAAAATAGATAAATTAATTATACTGGGTCACTGAACCACCGCAAGACAGAATCAGCCAGTAAAGCTTCTATAGTTTGTCGTTTACTCTGCGTTTATTAAATTTTTTAGACGCCATATTAATGTATGTAAGGAAAGAATTTGAATCTCGAACGAGATTTGAATCCGCAACGATCCGCCCCAAAATCATGCTTTTCTAAGCTACCGTACTAACAACTGATCAACCTGTGATCACCATGTCCAATCATTTAACTCTTAAAACCAACATAAGGAGCTTGGTAGCGCCATCTATTGAGAGATTCTTGAGAATCACCCTAACCAGCACCACCAGCACGGTCAAGTTACATTAACACAAATGCTGTAATGATAATGCCTCTCAAATAACGGATGGATGCGGGTTGAAAACCCTTTAGTGAAAGAATTAGTCTCTTGATTACGATAAACAAGTGAATAAATCTTGACGTTAATTGAACCAGGCTATTTTCGTCTATGTAGTCTTCATGCCAGTGAGTGTGAGTCGCCAGTCTAAAAGGACTCAAAGAGATGGTTCCATTTTCCGCGCCGCGCCGCCTGCCGCGCTGCTGTTACGCGATATTTATGACTTCCATTGATTCCAGCAAATCCGCTTGCAAACATAAAAGATTCATGGTGAAACCACTGTAATTTCCTGCGCTGTGCACTGTACAAGCATAGATTAGATACTCTAGGACGCTATAGCTGCTAATCACAGTCTATTTGACGCAGTGACTGAAGTTGAAAACGAGGATACATTCATGAACAAATGACCTAATACTTATTTAATTGGGTGGGTCGAATAGTTCTTAACTGAGACTTCATTTCTTATTGTGTGTAATGTAATAATAACGTATGATATTGATAACAGCTATATGATATACTTCTAGGTAGGTACTTAGATAATAGTTTTTAAGCTTTAACCAGTTTCGTTTTTCCTATACACCATAGTGCTTACAATTATTTCTAAAAAGACAACAATACTAATACATTTCAGTAGAAAATAAATCCCGGTAAAAAACACACATTTTTGAGAACTCCATAAGATAAGTATTAGAAGTAAAGTCAAAAACTATCGACAATGCGTATCGATAGTTTTCGACAGTTATCACATGTACAGCTCTAGAGCATAATTGGGTTTTTGGTAGCCCTAGCCCTAGGGCTAGAAATATGGGCATAGAATACATAATAGTACGCACTGGGGCTAGCCCCAGTGCGTACTATTATGTATTCTATGACAACACCATCACCGGTCTCGACCCGCCTCAAAACAGCAGTAACTAAGTCACTGTTTTCATATTCCACAGCGCACTAATGTTAAAACTCATTAATGCCCCCGCTGCGGCGGTAATCAGTCATGTGCGTGCAAAAATTATACGTTGCTTGCTATATACATTTTTATAGCTATGCTATTAGGAGGCAGTTGGGCACTGGGCAGTGAGCATTTGAGTAAGCTATTCATCAAATCAGTTTGGCTAATTTCAACATTTTCAACCAGTCAACAAGCATAGGCACTAGGCAGTAAGGTGGGTTTTATGATCAGTGGTTAAGGTAACAAATGGTTAAAAACAAGTTAACTTTTATAAAAAAAAACACCAATATGGTGTCTTTTATATTGTCCCCTGACACGTTAGAATGGAAGAAATAAAAATGATCAAAATCTGCTTTTTTAAGGCATAAAGCAGATTTTATTGTTAGTGAAGTAAACAAGTTTGTACCAATGATTATGCAGATATCAGAATATATCCGCACCAAAGTTTAAGTTTCCAATCTGGAAACGCTATAAACTCGTTTAACGCTGCTACCTCTACTCGCATCTTAATAACGACATCCTCAGACGGTCATAAATCAAATACATCAAGTATCAAACAGAACCGACCGCGGCAGTGAACGGTATAAGCGCGTGAAAAGTACCTTCTTACGTGCTATTTAGTAACTTGAATCACAGAAGACGTGTACAGAAGCTTGACTCCGCGAAGTCACTTGGAACAGAGTGGACTATAACTTTTTTCTATGGTAATATAGGTATATGTCAATGCAGGTGTCTTTTTTTTATCCCAGCTCTGCTCTTCTGTCGCGTTACTATAGAATTAGTAGCTTATTAGCGTTACGCGGTGGTTACGCTTACGCGTAACCGACTGGCCCAGTTGTGGCGTCGTGCCTAGCGTAGTGTATCCGCTTGCTTTTTAATATATGACAGCCAAATAAATATGTCATGGTCACGGATTATGGATAAGATTACCGTAGGAGTATTGTATACTATGCTGATAGATGCTGATGCTTCAATTTAGTATACGGTGCCGCGCAGCGGGGGGAGCTATTACGCCATTCTGCTGGATGGTTCACAAGGTGACAAATCTACCGGAGCCAAGGCCGATCCATAAAATCGCACAGCTATTATGGTATCCACAAATAAAGTATTAAATCAATACTAAAGACTAAAGAGCCTGTAGGAGGTATGATTATTTTAAGTCAAAATCCCAGTAGAGCATCATTTCACAGCGACAGGTAACTATTAATACAAATGCAAACGATCCAGAACAATGATAATAAACGTGCTGCTGCAGGTGCAAATTTCAACTTATTTACTTTACTCAATATTAAAGGATCAAACACGCGCGACCCATTAAATAGGTCGCTGACAAGGTGACACTAACCACACACGGCTTCACAGGCGCGGGCATGAAACTCGTCCTATTACTAGGGTTGAGGGCGTGAGTAAGCAGACTTATAAATCAAGTATCAAACCCGGTCGGGCGGCGAATGTACGATGGGCACGAGCGGCGAGGCGGGCGGCAGCGGGCGGCAGCGGGCGGCGGCCCATTACACAGGGTCGGTGACAAGGTGACGTCGGTAGCACGCGGCGCGCGATACGACGAGCGTAGGGCAGGGACGTATCTGAATCTGGATATTATTTGTTTTGATGAAATTTTTCTCATCTATTTACGTGTCTACGTTTACCGAACCAGCGTGGATCAGTCGGTTTTTACTAATATAAAGTTTCTCAGGGCACTTACTACCAATATTGCTGTCCATAAACTTCGAGAGCACAACGTCATGACTTTACCAGTGATAGTTTCCTTTTAAACACGAAACATTGGAGTTAACGATTTATAGTAAGAGTAATGATGCTGCCCTAAGTGATTAAAAAGTTAGCTAACATTTATAAAACGTCTTTAGGTAACTTAACTACAGCCTAAAAAATTAAAGAACTATGAAAATTCGAGTGATCTTACCATTCAGACAGGCTGAGTGGTCGTTAACTCAGAGCAATTTCTCACAGATTACCCATCCCATAATAATGATATGCAAGTATTGTGCAAACAAATCAATAAAATGCCACATATAATAGAAAATATCAACGCTTGCCTTTGAACTCACGCTGCGCCGCACCGCCCCTGCTTCGATCCGATGCTCGCCTTGTTCAATATTTGAGCATCCATACGACCCGGGCCCGGCACTCATTCTACTATTATTTATTCCGCGCTGAGACCCAGTCTGTATTTGTTGTAGGTATGTATGTGTGTCCATGCTCTCAGCGGATTACTACACGGCTCGGTGCACGGGTCCGGTTCACCCTTGGCGGCGTTTGTTGCGGGAAGCGTAGTTGAGCGGGAATGCTTTCTCATCTCATATAACATAAGTTGAATTTATGAAGTTGTACTAACGTAGCCCGCTACCGTGTCAGCTTACTAATAATTCTTTAAATTTTGCAAAAATGGGAACCAAAGATTTTGTTAGATTTCTTAACTTTTTATGCCAGTTCTATTGACTCAATAATGTTTTCACCAGATTTATAGAACTTTATGGATACAACTATAGATGATTTATGGACAAATACAAAAAAAAAGAAATATTCAATAGATTTTATAAAAGTAATGTAATTTATAAGGCGTACTACAACGTACAATACCTTATTTTCTACTTGTTTTCTGTAATTTGGGTTAAACATTTTAGATTTTATGTTATTATATAGGTGTAAAATTGACAAACTTTCTTGCCTTTTGTTGGCTTTTTTCCATAAAAAGGCAACCAGAGTTCAGTGGAATAGCGGATGCTTATGCTTCCAAGATTCGGAAATGCAATAATACTTATAACACTCAACATTCAGTAGCTTTCCCCTAATATCTATAAGGACCTATACAGTTAAGGTATATTTTATGACATATTTTATCTGAACTATCACATTGCGAGCTTGACTTCATCACCGACGTTTATCAAACGAAATATACTTTTAAACCAGTGAAATTAGAGTTGAAAGTGCCATGAAGATTCAGAGGAAGGTGTTCACGGGCGGCCCATTAAACTAGCAGGCTTTTCATTTTCAACCTTAAAGTGTAAGGAATAAGGTTGATGAGGTTGTGGTTTTGAAACAAGTTCAGGGCACGCAGTATGTGGTTTAGTATTATTTATCGGTAATGCGGTGGATAAATGAGGCGATTGCGATTCTCAGGCACGTTGCCGTTGACGCGGTTATTTGCGAAGTATTTGCAGGATATCAGGCAGGTGAAGGTGAGATACTTCTGTCTCTTGTACTACCTATGTAAGTATGTATCTAATCGTTCTATTACAATATCCTGTTATGTTTATTTTATGAAATCGTATCAATATTTTTGAATAATTAAACACCTCAGAGGAGCCAAACGCAAGCTTACACACAATTCACTAACTCTTCCATCTTTGAATAGGAACATTTATCTGATTAAAGATAAGACTCTGATCTCTCAATATCACAAAGTATCAAACTGGCGCGGGCCGCAAATAGGTCACCGTGATGGCAGCAGGTTAGCGACGAGCACGCGATGTAGGTACCTTACCTGCACCCGCGGGGTAATTACGTAAAATTTGCAACAGCAATGCGACAGTAGTAGCAAAGCAACAGCAGTAGCGTAGCATACATGCTCGACACCACTAATGATGTGTGACAGCAATCACCGCGAGATTTACGCCTGTCGCAAACCTGTTGCGAGTTAGGTAATAAGGGGGCCGGTCACAAAATTAAAGTAGCTCGACTCAGAAACAGATAATATATAATACTGCATGTATATTGAATGACGTGACGAGCTAGTCGTCCGCCTAATGTTAAGCGTCACGGCTGCCCATAACAGGTATTACATAATTATTATCTGTCATAATACTAATAGGTACTATACTAGTCCACATGGACTAAGAAAGTTCTACAGCTGGGTTAGCACGGACGGTAGACTAAATTGTCTTTCCCCTGTTTTACTCCACTTGACAAGTAACCAAGTATGAAGAAAGTGACATAAAACGGGGAAAGACAATTTTGTCTACCGTCCATGCTAACCCAGCAGAGGAATATACTGTTCAACTACCATGACATCGACAGATCGACACACACACCGACACCACCTCGCACGACTCTCATGGCGAGACGAGATCCTGAGCTTACGCTGTGGTACGTAATACTATTATTTGATCTGTGACTGTGGTAGCTGTGGCTGCCTCACTGCCTGTGTCACATTTATTATTTAGTTAATTAATGACGCTATGCCGCCACGCCGCGCCCGCACGTCGGCGTTGCCGTACCACGTTATACTGGTTGTAAACTTTACATTGGTGTACCAAGTTTATGAGAAATGCGAGAGGTTCTACTGCCTAGATTGCTCATTACTTATTACGTTATATTACAGTTGATTCGAAGCTTTGATGGCTTGTGGTAGTGAGACGAGCTGTCAGAGTCATGCTGTTACTTATGGGTAGGCAGACACTATCTCTAAGCAAGCATAGACTTAGCTTCTTAAATAATTTAAGTAAAATTCACTAACTTGAGAAGCAATTTTATGAGCAAATACGCAAATTAACTCATAACACCCATATGGATTCATGCAGTCCGAAAGTTGAAGTTTGAAATTTGAATTTTAAATTCCAATTATTTTTAATACTGTAATAGAGATAAGATAGATAGATAGAGATAAAATCATCCAAAAAAAGAGATATTATCGCAGAGCTATACATAATTATTTAAATATTATTTCCATGGCTTATATACTAGTATTATAAGTTATGGCATAATAAGTAATGATTAAATGGACAATTTACTACGGGCCCCAAACTAGGCATAGCCTGTATCTTGGGATCCCTTTAGTACAAATGTTGCCCGAACGATATGCGTGCGTATAACTGGTAGATAGAAATAACAACTTTACTAAGTCATACCAAACCTTCCATCTATACTATGATGTATATTGATAATTATATTATGCCAAATAAAATACAAACAAACCACTTACGCAACGAAAAATTTTTTACATTTTATAGCAGAAATTAATATTGTAAAGTATCAAGACACTTATGCACACTACAAAACCTCGCACGCGATATAGGTGATCGCCACTCGCACGTCGCGAGATGGCGAGATTCATGGTAGGCACTATTTGTTATACTGTGTCCCAGCGCGCCGCGCGCCCGTTTTAGTACTATTACATATTCTGTGCCTAGTCTCGCCACTCTTGAACCGAATGTACCTACCCGTTCCGTTTGATGGATGGCTCCTTGGCTTGGCTCACACATTATGTGGCCCGTGGGTAGTATTTTGTGCCGTGGGTGACTGGGTATGAATGTCTTTCTGTGGCGTGTGTGGCCTGCCGCCTGCACTGCATCACTGTGGGTGTGGAATGAAACCACTAGTACTAGTAGTACTACTATAGTTAGTATGTTAGTGACCTCGCGAGTCCGTCTTTGCACTCCTTGTTCCATCTTTCATCGCATATATACCTTAACCCTGAAAAACTATTTTGTACGTTTTCAATCCCTACCTATCGCTACGAGCATTTTGAAACAATTCAAAAACTGAAACGATAAAAAAAAACCGTTAAGTATATTTATTAAAATATTTCACAAAAATCGGTTGAAATGCGACCGTGTAGAGGAGAAAGAACCTCGGATATCCTACGTACGAAAATATTTTTTAATTTTAGTTTCATTCATAGACATATTATGTAAAATATCCTAAAAAACCTAATAATGTTTTTAATTTAAGTCACGCCTACGTATACCTAATCTATTAAATATTAATTTACATTGCCTATTTTGTAGTAGCGAAAATCTTTCTAGTCTGTTTGAAACAAACATGAAATCGCAATGGGCCAAAGAAACCCCGAGCAAAACGTGCCTAAATCACCAGGAACGCATAATAGGTAAATAGGTAAGTGCAACTCGCAAATGACCCCGCCCTAGACCTGGCAGTGGCACCATCCACCAAGCGATATTAAACATTAAGCCATAGTAATAAGGTTTAGATTCATTTGTTTAACTTCTCAGAACCGCCCATTTCAACTTTACCAAGCGAAATTAAACTCTTGTGCTCAGAAAATTAAGTCTAAACCAAATTAACTCAGAAATCAATGCTATCCAAGGTGTGCGTGCTGTGATGTGCCTGTCCATGAGGTGACGTCAAAGTTATATAGTGATTCATTTATATTATTTCGTGCGAGTCTTCGATAAGATCTTCTGGAAGGCATGTAACTCTGGTACTTTTCATAAGATACTAAGCATAAACGCCGTATGTCCGAATCTGAAAAAAGTTTTGGCGGCTTGGATTTGACGCGTGGCGTAGAAAAGTCGATCGTGGTGATAAAAAGTATTCTTTTTCCATGGTTAAAAATTGTGCAACATTCGATTTTCGACATTCAATTTTTTTTTTTAACGGGCAAATTGCCTTTATTACAATTGTACAATTGTACAATTGACATTCAATTGTTTTTTTTATGATGGATATTTCGAGAATCCGAGTAATTTTTGAATACGAGTACCGACGCATAACTAACGCGGCAGAATAGGCAATTTCATCAAATTCAAATTTTCTTGCGTTCTTTTGCCAATAATAGCTTAATTACTCAACGTGATTACATGAAAACTAATTTTGCGGAAATAAATAGAATGTATCAACAAATTACGATTAAAAGTATCGCCTAGATATCATTGGTTTAGCGACAAATGGCAATAAACAAATTTCTTCTTAGTTTTTCAGTCTATTGCCATTTGTCGCTAAACCAGTGATAAGGAGGATACTTTTAATTGTAATATATTGATACATTATATTTATTTGCGCAAAATTAGCTTTCATGTAATCATGTTGAGTAATTAAGCTTATTATAGGCAAGAGAACGCAAGAAAATTTGAATTTGCCGCGCTAGTGTAACGTTCCACCTAAACCCCTAAATAGGTAGCAGCAGGATTGGTACTGGCAGATCTGTGTTTTTTTACATGTTTAGGTGTCGGTTAACGATCTAAAGATAGCCTATTGGGGTACCCGTTGACGTAGGTATTTTTGCGCAGTGGGCTCTGGCACCATTACTACAATGGCTACAAACATCACAAACGAACAGAAATCGTTTCCCTCGATTTTTAGTAGGGAACAAATGATATTAGGGAGGGAGGGATGTGACATACATGACGTCACAAAGCAGGTTCTTCTTCTTCACAAACAGGTGAATTTGAAAGTTAACCTCACAGACCTAGAAACTTATCTTGGAATAGCGTTATATATCTCTATGCCTTGTTTTTTTCGCTACTATTATCTCTTATCCGAAGTAGATAGAATATACAACTTCTTGCTCCTACTTCACTTGTATGTCCACTTCCACTTTGTATGTCACAGCAAAATAAATAAATACACTGTGGTGTCAACAACAAAATCGGTTCCACCATAAATAATAATAATTATGTGCAAACTACAGTGGCATTGGGGTAAAGTAACCCGAGCAAAACGCGCTTCTATTACCAGGAGCGCATAGCGTAACATAAGGTGTCCTTTGTCGTACGAGGCAGAAAACTTTATTGCGATAGTGTGGTGGGCAAAGTTACCCACAGCCAAATGTTACGGCAGTACCAGGGAAGCATAGCGTCGAGACGGTTATAGAAGTCATACAGTAGGAGAGCGCGCGGGGCGAACATTGATGTATGGGTATGGATACACTTGTTTACACACCACACTGACGCGAATGATGATTTCGTTCGAGTTATGTTCTTCGGTTTTTGGTTTGGACAAAGATGTATAATTTTTTTTATGTAAACGAATGACGTGACGAGCTAGTCGTTCGCCTGGTGTTAAGCGTCACGGCCGTCTGTAACAGATTCCAGTGTCACCCGGAAATATAAATTAAAGTTTCGCGTGCCACTGCGCACTGCGCACGTCATCCTGAGACATCACACGGTCTAAAAAAGATTTCTAGACTGTGAGATCAGTTCTTAAGTCTCATTTGCCCAGTAATTTCACTAGTACAATGCTCTTCAAACCGGAACACAGAATAATACAATGTAAGAAGTCTTTGGGTTTGGACATAGAATTATATGGTTTGAATATAGTACAGGAAATGGCGGGGTTTATTTTTATAAAATGTCAGTTTTGGAATCAGTAACTATCTAGTAATATGAAAACTCTTGCACCCTGCTCCATGATGCTTTGTATATGTTCATGCCCTGAAACGTGCTCCCAAAAAGCCTACAGATATTATTTTATTTATATGTACATAATTCTTTTCTGCTCTCACCATCACTAAGATAAAGCTGCGCGCACACTGAAAACACCAAGTTGGATAGGTCGGATTCGGAAAGGCTGCCCGGCCGATCGACCCACCCCGGGATGTCGGGATCCCGGGACACTCTAATCTCTAGCGCTTTAATCGCTTACATTTGCTCGCTTCTTGACGCGTCCCCTCGTCACTTGCCGATAAGGAGGGGACAGGGACGCGAAACGACGACATGCACTTACGATTTATGGCGGTTGTTGTGTTTTGGGATTTTTTCGGAAGGGGACGGGAATCCGCATGAATTGGTTACGTTTATTAGATATATGTTTTGGGTTGGAATGCTATTTTTAATGCGACTTCAAATACAGAGGTTTGCTCTGATCTGGTTTGATTCAAAAGAAGTTTTTTGTGTATCTTATAGCCAAGATAAATCCACCCCCCAAAAGTAAACCGATTTGGGTGATTCTTTTTTATTCTGTAGACTTGTGTACTCTTACCTGACCTTAATAAACACTGAGTAGCAGAATAATAGTTATTATGTGTTTTGTTTCACTCTATTATGTTTGAAATAGCCAAAGATAAATAAATACGTGTGAACATGTCACACAGCGCCATCTAGCCCCAAACTAAGCATAGCTTGTACTATGGGAACCAGATAACTGATGGAATCCATAGATACTTTTTGTTTGTAAATACACACATAGAATACAATATAACACCCAGACACAGAACAAACGCCTATGTTCATCACACAAATGATTGTACCAGGTGGGAATCGAACCCACAGCCTAGTTCAGAAGGCAGAGCTACTACCAACTGAGCTGAGCTATCGGGCCTTAACGACTTTTAGGTACTGGTGGTCCCAAATAAAGGTCAGGATCTGAATCATCAGATACATCAGGAGTACGAGAGAAAAGCCGGAAACTCTTCAATACATGACAGCAAATGCATCGGGAATACGTTCTTGTAATATTAGTAATCGCTATTTAGAGTCATACCAGTGGTCAACTGGTTAGATGAAAGGTCGCGTTGAAACCCCGGTTGAAACAGACGGAGACTTTCACGATCGCTGTTCTTGGCCATGATACACGGGTAGGTGTAAACCCAACCCCAAAGGATCCCACAAAACGGATCCCACCTAATTAATATTTTTTGCAACCAGACCGATAAGTGTAAAGTCAGCCTCCTTACAACAAATGGGCGCCTGGTAGCTCCAAGTGAAATGTATGACGCACGTGAATATTGCCGTAACGCGTTTTATTCTTTTCATCGTTTTGTCCTGAATCTTTGATGACCTAGCGGGTAACCTACCTAGCGGTAATGAATCGAAAATAATGGTGATAAAGATGGAAAATGATGAGGTACCTACGGTAGGAAAGCTGAATTGACAGATCTCAGTCCGATGGTAGGATCAAAATGCGATGGCTAGCCGAAACCACAGCTGCAACCAAAACACTACTAGGCGAAAAACAATGGACTATCTCAGTGAATTTTCCACTTTTACATGCACGGCTCCTGTTTCACTGTTTACCAAAACCGAAGACCACCAAGAAGTTTGATATTTTTAGTTACCTCGACACAATCTTTTGAACCAGGAATTTCGCAACGGGTCTAGGTTGTGGTCAAGGTCTTGTTTTGGGTACCTAATACCTATACATAAATAGTTACATCTTGTAATAGCAATCTTTTTCCGTGCTGTCGTTACGACCAGACGTTTAATTGCTCAGTTTTTTATTTAAGGCGCTGAATTTGCGACGTCTTATAAATAAATAAGTCAAATGACAGGCAGAGTCGACTATTTGAATATTAAGCACTTTTGATCATAGACCTAGTTAACAAAAATATTCTAGGTCTGTACTTTAGACTACGTACACAAATTACTAAATAATGATATTTATGTTACTAATAAATTAATCAAAGGTAGGTAATTTGTGTCACGGCACATTCACCAACAGTCATTTTGCTCAATCATAAAAACAATAAAGCCAAACTGACCACTATTCTGTGCCACAGCAACTCTCTAACTATCGAAGTTCTAGAAGTCACAATAGTGGCCACAATGACGACATTTACCGGCGCGATGCTACTAGGCGGTCATGATTATGAAGGAGACCACCGTAGGGCTGACTGCGGCTGGCGGCTGCAATCGCAACGCGATTCAATAAAGAAAAGAATGACAAGAGCAAACATTTCTATTGCTGTCTCTCTTGCACTTAAACACAATAGTGGAAAAGGGAAAACAATAGTTTCTGGTTTACTTCAATGACACGGGTTATACCAACAACATTCATATAAAAAGATGAAAATGCGACTTTCATCCAACGCAATAAGAGCTGCACAAAGTGTACAATGAGAAACTGGTGTATTTGTGTTATTGTGCAAGTGAAAATAAACTTTAAGTCTATCAAACGAAGCACTACGAACTACGACTGATATGAAGTGTTGAAGAGTACCACATAAATCCTATCAAATAAAGTACAATAATTTAAACGGAACTCAACCATATTTCTATATGAATAAGAGCGCTTGCAAAATACCATTAAAAATGCAATCTATGATGAATGAATACCGCGAGTTTTAACTGATCGTCAGCCCACCTTGTGGAGGGCCAACGCTGCGTCTTCCGGTTCGTGGTCGCCACTCTAGAACCGTAATCCTCCCCATCTGGTGCGAGAGCCCACTGCACAAATACTTACGTCATCGGGTACCCCAATAGGCTATCTTTAGATCGTTAACCGACACCTATTATGTAAGAAAAATCAGGTCTGCTAGTTCCGATCCTGCCGGGTCATGGAAATAATTGAAATTATTTGATTTCTTTTTTTTGACAAAATTACGTCATAAGGTACCCGAATAAAAGTGCTGGCAACAGCATTAAATATGTAAAAAAAATTGGTCTGCCATTGCTCACCCTGCGGGAAGTACCTGGCAGACCCTTAGGAATGTGCCCTTCACACTCTTTACGTACCTCAGCGAATACCCCGATGAAACCTACGCCCATTAATAGCCAAGATGGCCCTGATAATAAATTAAAAGGTCTGCCAGTTCTAAACTTGGCGAAACTCAGTATTCAAGGCATTTGAAGTTGGTAGAGGTGGATTATTACCATGACCCGGCAGGATCGGAGTGTTTAAGTGTCGGTTAACGATCTAAAGATAGCCTATTGGGGTACCCGATGACGTAGGTATTTTTGCAGTGGGCTCTCGCACCAATCGGAATCTTCTCCAAGGACAGCTCCCAAAAGCAAAACATGAAACTCCTCCATTAGTATAGTCTTAGTATACTAGTAACTCCATAGTATTTATTACACATATGGTAATGTCCCAGCCAACAGTTCACACAAGCAAGCCCATACAAGACACCTTTTACCGTTTACAGGTGGTGGCATCACACTACTGACACTACCGCGCGACGGAATCACCTGGGTCACAGAATATAAATAGTACCTAGAAGACTGGGTGTGGGTGCACAATTTTTACGAGCAAGAACGGCTCGCTTTTGAAGCAAAGTATAGTGCTGCGCCCTGCTGTGTACGAAAGCCATCGATAGAAATTCTCTGTAGACTTGATGCATGAAAAAAATCTGCTCAAAGAGTAAAAAGAGTAAAAAGAGAAGATAAAGTACCTAACCTACTTCCTCATATAGTGGCATCACGTCTCGCTTTAAAAATAGTGTGCGTTGCACCTAATTTAATAGGACCAATGGGTATTGTTATGTTTTTAAATTAGATGTTATTACGAAATCATTTCCTGTAATCAATACCTATAACATTAAATCAAAAATAGTTAGGGATTATTATATTGATTATTATCAAAAATAATTAGTATTTCCAGCTTTATTAGAACGACTTTCAATTCAATATTGACCTTATTATGATGACATCCTCTTTGCTAAATGGATGAAATGCCTGAGCCTATGAACATAAAAAATGAAGAAAAAAGTTCCGTTCACCACGAGTTGGCCCGTGATGAATTTATATTATTTAAAAATATGCAAGTATTATCGTAAATGTAAATTAATATGTGAGCATTATGTAAAGAAATATGTAAGTATTATCTATACTTGTATGTAATGTACCCACCACAGATTAATAAGTTTTACTTGCATATTTTTAAATAATATAAGTACCTACATCAGGGGACAAGTTACGGTGAACGGTCTGTATTTATGATGAGAATGAGTCGAATGAGTCAATGGATTTTTTCTCTAATCTGTGTGTGAATGTGACAGTATAGACATTGACATTTGACACATTGAGTAGCTTTTCTTTATTATGTAGAGGCAACGGCCCTGATTTTTAGCTGACGTCATCAGACACAGGAAATTTTCAAATTTCGATAATTAAATATTATAAAATAACTACAATGAAATTTTAGTATTAAAATTCTCATGAGTGTGATTCATTTTAAATAAATATGTATCCGACTGTTACTCACGAAACGTCCTGGTCGAGAAATTGACACACTATTCGTGAGTAACAGTCGGATACATATTTATTTACAATGAAATTAACAAAATAGTTAAATCAGATTCTTAAATTGCTCTATATTTTCATAATCTAAAATAAAAATGAAGGCCGAATTTGGACACACCCCTTTTTTAGAAGCTTATCTTCCCTCATTTATATTTACATCAGTGAATTAAATAATTTTTGATTCTATTTGTGTTAGTATCTGTAAATAGGGTGAATTCTGTGGTACCTAACTACAATGTACTTACATCAACATCATAAGGAAAAATTGAGGAAAGCAGAACATTACTTGTATCTCAAATTGAGCACTTACTGAAACAAGTCACTGAATGGGGTGTACAGAATCATGTACAGTTTAACCCTACTAAAACACAAGCGAGCGTGTTTACGCTAAAAAGTCCCCGTTTACTGTAGTCCCGCTATTCTAGAGTATTCCACTTACCTTATCGAAGAGTGTAGGGATCCTAGGCGTTACTAACGAGGTCCAGTTTTGGAGTCATTTGGAATGCAAGGCCAGTCTTACTGCCAAAAAACTCGGTGTACTCAATAGAGCTAAGCGGTACTTCACGCTGAACCAACGTCTTTTGTTATACAAAGCCCAGGTTCAGCCGCACATGGAGTACTGCTCTCATCTCTGGAGTGGGGCACCGAAGTACTTACTGCAACCACTTGACTCCCTACAGCGAAGAGCCGTTAGAATTGTGAACGATCCCAAGCTGACCGACAAGCTAGAGCCTTTAAGTCTACGACGAGATATCGGTTCTCTGAGTCTCTTCTACCGCTATTATCATGGGGAATGCTCTGAAGAAATCTTTAACCTCATCCCATCTTCTCGATTTTATTATCGAACTTCTCGGCAACGTGAAAAAGCGCATCCACATATTGTAGACACGTGGAGATCTCATACGACGCGATTCTTGCGTGCTTCGTTTCTTCCACGAATCTGCAACATGTGGAATGATCTTCCTCCTGAGGTTTTTCCGCATAACTACAGTATGGGGAGCTTCAAGAAAAGTGTTAAAAGAGTCCTCTCTAAGGGTAGGCAACGCAGCAGCAATGCCTTCGGTGTTGCAGATGTCCATAGGCGGCGGTGACCACTTACCAGCAGGTGGGCCGCCTGCTTGTTTGCCACTCATCTCATAAAAAAATCATCATCAGCCTGTATTAACCCATTCAGTGCTGGGGAATGTTCACCTTTTCCGCATTCGTGGGCCCGAGGACCCACCTCAAGGGTCCATATTAAAAATATTTTATGGTTTTCATCGAAAATACACTGCAATAAAATTAGAAAAAATCGGAGCTTTTGGCAAAGTATCATCTTTATAATAACACAAATATTTACGACGTATTTGCGCGTAAAAGCGTATTTTATATTACGAGCACATACTTATATTTCGCGAACCCTCCTCGTGGGCTCACTCTGGCGCATCTATGATGCCGAGGACCCCGACCGCTCGGGTCTGGTGAAATGTATGGCGGCATGGGGTATGAGCTCTATGAACGGGGGGAGGACGCGAATGCGTTAATCCACTAGTGGACATCACATTATTAGCCCACATCAACATCGATATCGATATACGTCTTTATATCTATTGTTTCTCATCACTATTGCCGCCGGGCGGGATGTTGGCCGCGGAGACGGCCCGGGATGGAGCAAGGCGATGAAATTAAATCGCCCGCAAGACACTTCCGCCTTCCGCCCTCCACTTACAATAGGGAAGTATAATACATACATATTCTGTGGCTCACTATATAATATAATATAGGTAAGGTCAATTGAGGCCTATAAAATCAAAGGCAGCTAAACGCCATAATATCGTAAAATGAGTTAACTATACTTTGTACTCAAATATACAGGAAGCTTTATTAATTAAAAGTCAGATTATTTCTAATATTCACATTCTGTACAAATCTGTCTTAAAATATAGGATATTGTAGCTACCTGAACAAAGTTATCGATTTTTGTAGCTTACTGATTATTATTTGACAGACTTGGATTTAGCTGCCTTTGATTTTATAGGCCTCAATTATTAGATTTTACTGTCAGTTTTATCACAGTCACGGGTGCTCAAAAACGCCCACTTAAGGGGCGTTCGGATTAAGATCAGTAATCGTTTTTGGCATTTGCAAAATTAGCGTTGTTGTTAACCGTTTGGTTTGAGAATTTCGCCAATAATGCCACTTTTACCACTTTTACTCACTATCCAAAACGAACGCAAAATAACCAAATGCCGTTTGTTATCTCAAATGTCAAAAACAAATTGGCGGAATTTTACACACGTAAACTTATGTCTTCCTTTTCACTTCTCCGTGCTATATCATTACGATAACTACAATTTTCACAATAAAAAGCAATAATTTTTACATAACTGCGCCAAAAATCATACGTCAATCTCTAATGTCAGAAAACGATCACTTTTAACCCACCTCCGCAGGTGGGTCAGAATTAGCAGTTCACAATGGCATTTTTAACTGTTTTTGAGCTATCTGAACGGTGAACGAAAACAGTTAAAAATGCAACTTTTGCTCACACATTCCCAAAACGAACGGTGCATGTGACCATTATTGTCGATTTTAACTGTTAATTTTGCCACCAGCAGGCTATCCGAACGCAGGTTTAGTCAAAATTCAGTGAAGGAATGGAACACTTTACCAGCGTCTTTGTTTCTTGTTGCGATAGCACAGAGCCTATAAAAAGGGCAGATCTACAAGAGTATAGTTATAATGAATACTTTATAGATGATCTACGAATAAGTTGGTATTATTGGTAGCCCTACCTACCTACACGATTCACGAGTCTAATAACGACGTCGACGATGCCAATTTGTCGATGAGTCGTCAACTCGTCATCGTCATCCATCACGCGTCCCGCGCTGCTCCATCACGCGTCACACCGCTGCCACCAAAGATTATAAAGCCCGGATTAATAGTCAACTAGCTGCGCCCCGCGGTTTCACCCGCGGATAAAAAGTAGCCTATGTGTTAATTCAGTACATAAGCTATCTATATTCCAAGATTCATATAAATCCGTCCAGCAGTTTGAGCGTGAAGGAGTAACAAACATACACACATGCACAAAACTTTCAGCTTTATAATATTAGTGTGATTAGTGTGATGTGATGTGATGGCTGCCACTACGTCTATCCTTCTCTTTTGTGCTGTCTATGGCTGCCACAGAATATAATTATAATAATAGTACTCACTGCTGCCGAGCCGATGCCGCGCCGGTCACCGCTTATCGAATAGCGCCTACAACGTTATGCGTTCCTGGTACACAGATGAACGTGGGGCATATGTAACGGGGCAAGACCGGACGTTTCTACCGTTGGGATATGCCAACTATTTATTTCATGATTTTCATTCTCTACTAGAATTATGATGTCCTGGTATCCGGATGAACTAAGAGCAATGGGTAAAAAAAAAACAATGTGATTGATTGATGAAAGTTTTTTCGATATTTCTTTACTTACCTACTAGTTTACTACCCTAGTACCTAACTACACATTTACCGCGCGGCTCAACAATGCACGTGACGTGCGTGTGCCACGTGTGCAGTTTTGTTTATGTTATTACATATATTTAAGAAAACTAAAATTAAAAACATTTACATATATACACATTCCCTAATATTTATTCTGTGCCACTAATTAGTTATTAACGTTATCTAGCTCTCGAACAAAAATGAAAAGTGCGAAAATGTCCTCATGCCTTGTAATCGTCGACGACTACGTTTACTTCGAAGTACTTTACGAAGTAGGTGCACTCCATGGTCTACGTGCCTCTACCTTATGGAGACCTAGTATTGAAGCCAAAGTTAGGTAACATCATCAGAGAGTTTTACGATTCAGTATATCACAGATCTAAAAAAACTGCCTTCGACAGTTTCGACACAGATCATGCAACCGCTTTCAGTTCATTAATGCCTGGTACCAAACTCGAATCTGGCGACCTGTGACGGGGTAAAACTGAACAACTCGACCAACGTCCAAATCAAACAAAGTGGCCCTGCCGCCACTCAGCGCGTGGCGCCACAGTCGTTTCTTGACTCAGTGACGCAAAAAAGGTGCAAAGAATTTATCCACTGTCACGGTACCTACCAGCATTTCATCTACGCCGATTTCAAAAATTCTTTTACCATTGGAAAGCTACATTCACCCTGAGTAACATAGGCTACACCACTACACGTGCGAAGCCGGGGCGAGCTGCTAGTAGGGAATAAATATGTTATTTACCTATGTAAATATTTTCTATAAGTATTATTTCATTATTTGTATTTACTGAATTGCGTATAAAATAAAGCGGTCTGCGAAATGGCGACGCGCGACGGTGCTGCACTACACTTGAATAAGTTATTTATTTACTTGTACATTGAGCCTTAAGTGAGAAAAATGTATTGGTGACGCTGCAGCTGGGTTGCGTTGGATTCCGATATTTTAAAGTACTGCTATGATTACCTATATTGGTGCGAGAGCCCACTGCAAAAATACCTACGACATCGGGTACCCCAATAGGCTATCGTTAGATCGTTAACCGACACTTAAACATGTAAAAAAACAGGTCTGCCAGTCCCGATCCTGCCGGGTCATGGAAATAATCCACGTCCACCTTCTTCATTGTTTTTATTATTATAACTAGTATACTTAGATCATAAATCTTCAAATGCAGAAACATGTCTGTGTAAGTGCAAGTCATCAACTTCAAATGCCTTGAATACTAAGTTTCGCCAAGTTTAGACATGGCAGACCTTTTAATCTATTATCAGGGGCATCTTTACTATTATTGAGCGTAGGTTTCATCGGGGTGTTCGCTGAGGTAGGTAAAGAGTGTGAAGGGCACATACTTAGGGGTCTGCCAGGTACTTCCGGCAGGGTGCGCAATGGCAGACCAATTTTATTTTACATAATTAATCAATGGTTAACTGTTGCCAGAAAGTTCATTCGGGTACATTTTGACAAAAAAAAAATACGGCAAAAAAATTCAATTATTTCCATGACCGAGCAGGATCGGAACTGGCAGACCTGATTTTTTTACATATTTAGATGTCGGTTAACGATCAAGATAGCCTATTGGGGTACCCGATGTCGTAGGTATTTGTGCAGTGGGCTCTCGCACCATATGTGACTTTATAAGTAATCATAGGGGATAATAATATTTCAAATAAAAAAAAGCCCATTGTCACGCGTAGGTACCCATTGTACGCCTACCTACCTGCAAAGTATTATAAGCAGGAAGCGGTGAGGTAAATTGCACTTAATTACGTTTGTGCATTTTACTTACTTATTTAAAAAATGTCTGCAGAGTGAATCCGCTATTTGTAGGTATATCTGTAGCATAGGTATAGTCTGTGATCTGTAGTTAATGGTGAAATGGCGGAACGGGCGGGATGGCGATGCGGGACGGAATGGCGGCTGCTATGGCGTAATTACCGTCGCCATTAGACCGACCGGGCCGTGGATAAACATCTTGATGTTTCGACACAGAACAAATATGGTTTCGACGCGTCTCCCAACCTACGTACCTATTAGTACTTATATCACTATTATTTCGCGCGATATAATGAATTAATGGTAGTTAGTCTCTTACTGTTGGCCTCATTAGTAAGCTCAAAGTCGCGCAGCGAGCTATGGAGCGAGCTATGCTCGGTGTTTCCCTGCGAGATAAGCTCCGGAATGAGGGGATCCGCAGGAGAACTAAAGTGACCGATATAGCTCTTAGAATTAGCAAGTTGAAATGGCAATGGGCAGGCCACATCGCTCGTAGAACTGACAACCGATGGGGAAGAAAGGTTCTCGAGTGGCGTCCACGAATCGGAAGATCCAGCGTAGGCCCCCACTAGGTGGACCGACGATTTGGTGCAAACCGCGGGGAGCAGCCGTTCAAAGTGGCTCTCTGTGGGGGAGGCCTATTTTTCAGGCTGTAGATGACAGTAAGGGACTTTCGCCGATTTTATGAGGGTTCCGTACCCAAAGGGTAAAACGGACCCTATTACTAAGGCTCCGCTGTCTGTCTGTCTGTCTATCTGTCTGTCTGTCCATCTGTCCGTCTGTCACCAGGCTGTATCTCGTAAACCGTGATAGTTAGACAGTTGAAATTGTCACATATGATGCATTTTTGTTGCCGCTATAGCAACAAACGTGAATTTTTTTGCTCGTTTTTATAGATATTGTAACCCTTCGTGCGCGAGTCCGGCTCGCACTTGGCTGGTTTTTTATAACCTCTTTTTACTCACTATGTTCTTCATTTGGGTGTTTTAGCTGGGCCCACTTGCGAGTTCTTAATTATTAAGTTAGCTACTTAATTATTACATTTAAATAAGGGGTTATTGTTCAATGGCTGGATAAAGGTTATTCGACTAATAAATTACAAATTGACTAAAACAAAAAACATTATTTTTTCAATGTTCCTTTAACAAAACTAATTTTTTTGTTTTACGGTATTGTGTTGTATCCAATGAATAACTTTTATCTGGTTATTGAAAAACCGCGCCAAGAAAGAAACTATCTATCTTACGTTCTCGCAATGTTGAATAATGAGTCCATGAATTACCCACGTTCAGCAATAATTAGTCTCTCTGATTACGGACCGGACGGGCCGGCATCGCCACGGGACGGGCCGGGTGCGGTGATTAGCCGACGCGCGCCGGACCGGGTAATTAGGATCGCTTGGAGAAAATCTGGATGGCTGTGGCTGATGAGAAGTACGGAATGTGTATGTGTGGGTAGATACAGTTATTCTGTGGCGTGGGTGATGTGATGGATGAGTGGATGACACATGCGTACTCAACGTAGGTACTAGGTGGTACTAGTATAGTATTATAAGTATTATCTGTGCCTAACTATAGGTTAGGTACCGTACCTATATCTACTAAATAAGTACGCGTAAGTCATATCTCATCACAAATGGTTTTCAATATGTAGGCAGAATGAGTAGGTATAGAACAGAGTCAGCCAGCCAGTACTGAGCAGCACTATTAAATAAATAATATGTAAAATTAATTAAAGTAAAACAAAAGACATCTGTTTACACTGACAATTGTTTTTAATTTTAGAAAAATGGCAGAAAGAGATGAAAAGAAATTTTGCTTTTTATTTTTCGTCATAAAAATATTATTTACAGGGAGCGCCATCTAGTATGTTATTAGTAAACCTTTGATTTTGGGACTCATTTTTGTCCTATACATAATTATTTTATATTTTAAACATTTGAATCTTCCAGCATCTCACAACCTCTTATTTTTTGTTACAGAATGCACCAAGCCAAGAACCAGTGTACCGGAAAGTAGCGATAGTCGAAAACTTTTTCGATATCATTTACACTGTCCACGTCGAACTAGAAGGAAGGCCAGGGAAACATGCAGGACAAAAAAGAACCTATAGAACGGTATGTTGGAAATTTTAAACAACAAAAATAATTACTTTCTATGGTATAGAGGTTTTTCCTCATTATTGCGCCATCTAGCGGTTATTGTATGAACTTTTTTATTCACTACCTTCACATACGCTTGCTTTGTGTAATACGTATTAACAGGGCGAAGTGTTAGTGATTTAGTTTCACGCTAGATGGCAATACTAGCCAATCTAAACGGTTTCTGTAACCCTGCAAACTCTGCATAGAGTGCAGCACTGCAGGCAGTAATAGCCTGGATTGAATAGGTAAACAAAATTAGGACATAACATTCAGGGAGTAATAATCGTATTTAATTTTCTGTGATTATTAGAGGACTTTTATCCTTACGCTCAGGATTTAAAGGCTCGAGATGTAAAAAACTTTGCTGTCGAGCGACACATACCACCTCAGCAATGAGATTGAGAGCATAATTACAGGTAAAAAATGCCCAAAAGTATAATAAAAAAGTAGTTTTTAAGCATGTCTGAACAAATTATTGCTAGCCTACTCCTTTCCTACCAATTAGTATTTATTAAGTATTACTTTTAGTAGGTAGGTACCTACTTACTTACGTACGTTTCATTTTGTATATGCTAAATATTACTTTGAATGTACTTGTTTCTATCACTCGCTATTTTCGTAGCCAAGAAGAGAAAGAGACAGAAAATGAAAGTCAAATAGGTATTTCGATTTTTGTAGTGGGAATTTTGGCGGGAACGCGAAAATGTCCTGTTAGTATTAATTATCATTGTTATCTGTGGTAATTGAATAATAATAACGCCCAAGGATCACATTCATAGATCCTGGATCCTAACTAGGATTCCCTGTATCTAGGTATATGTTCAGGCTGCTGTGTTGACGTGAAAAAATAGTGTTTAGAAATTTATTTTAGTTGATTGATTTTTATAAGGGGCCTCTCCGCATCGGCTTTAGAAAACCGAGAGTGCTGATAGCGCTGCATACGCTAGTACGGTAGTACTATTTTATTCGGGGACCATAGAACATTTCCGTAATTACTTTATGATTAACAATCTGACTGACAATTACATCCTATTGTTCACAGATAACTGAAACCTACGCGTTTCTACCCCGAGAGGCTGTCACTCGCTTCCTCACCGGATGCGCCGAATGTGCCAGACGCCCGCGCAGTACTTCCCCCCCTCCTCTACCCACCCCCTCGCCTTCCCCCACAAGGCACCCTTACTTACCCTACCTACCCGCACCAGAATTCCGGAACTGGGAATCAGAGATAGACGCTACAAATTATTACGAACCAAAATTCGACTATACGGAACTACAGCCTATAAAGAAAATTGAAAGCCCTAAACCTGCAGATGCAGAAGACCAACCCACTTACATAGAACTGACATCTAAAAAGACCTTCGATCCAATCAGTAGAACATCACCCGTAGAACCGGCGTTTAGAGAAGAACAACCAGTCAGAGCAGACCCTGAGATAGACAAGGATGACAATAGTCTAATAGACGTAGAAGACGTTAAATCTGACAGTCCTCCTCCCCCTTTAATTACGCAGAAAGAAGAAGAAGAATCTATTTGTAAAGAAGAAAGTACTAGGGCGACAGAAAGCGATAGTAGTGAAAAGACTGAAAGAAAGAAATATAATCCGCTAGATGTCGCGAATTTAACTTCTAAAGATCCACCGAAATCTCCGCCTAGGAGAAGGTTGTTGTCTTCTTTGGAGAGTTCAGCTTCAAGGTTGAAGAGTTGGAGACCAGAAGGGTATTATGGTGAAGATATTGAGTACAGTGTTCCCATCACGACGACCTATTTGAAATACATGAGGGTGTCCTACCAGGAAAGGTTGGAGATGGAAAAAAAGGTAAGTGAATCTCAAGTTATTTTTTTATTTACAATTATCATGTCTTTTCCGTGTTTATTTGGAGGACTAAGAGCTAAAATTGTTGTCTTTATTACTTATCGTTTACTAAAATAGTTTAGGAACAGGGCGTGGATAATATTCCTAATATTATGCTTGGTCACAGTTTATACAAGGCCGAGCGATGGTGGCCGAGCGGTAGCATGTGCGCTTCGCAATCTTACGGCACCGGGTTCGATCCTCGGCCCTGCACCAATGACTTATGTAGTAAGTTATGTGCAGTTTCCGATGCCATCGCTCCGTGCCTCGGAGAGCACGTGAAGCCGTCGGTCCCGGTTGTCGTAGGAACATCTATGGCAATCGTTACGGGTAGTCAGACGCCTGATTCTGATTGAATCTGACGCCTGATCTAACCATCCCTGTTACTGGTTTCTTATGGGTTGTGAGGTCAGATGGCATTCGCTCGTGCAACTCTAGTAGCTCACCATTACAGGTTAGATTGGAAGCCGACCCCAATAACAAATGGGAAAAGGCAAAGAGGATGATGATGATGATGACAGATTATACAAGGTGAGTTTGAATTGGGGTATTATCCCGAAACGGGGTAAATCTACTCCCCAAGGTAGACAATGTTTCTTACATGACTTTTCTAAATTAATAGATTTTCATTGAAGAAATGCCATGTAAAGTTTACGTTCGAAGATAGCCCTAGCGCAGCTGGGTGGTTGAACTTCGTCTTTGACCGAATGCACTTAAATGAGTTTAACGACCTCTGTTTAGAAATGAATTTATAGTATCTGTTAACTATCGTAGCGATCGCACGTGCAATTTTGTGAGTGGGTTTATTTTTTAGTATGGAGGTTTGGAAACACGCAGCTTCACGTAAGGCTCTCACAACTTGTGGGCTATCATGGTCCCAATCCCTCCCCCCCTTTCGGGATAACATACCAATTCAAACTCACCTTGTTTAATATGACTTGGTGAAAAATTCTGCGAGAAATAATTCTTTTTGTGACGGATAAGTATACTGGAGCGACAATCACGATATTATACATGTATTCATAGAATTAAAAAAAAAAAGCAGGAAGGAATTTTGATTGGCATCTAACTGACGCGCAGCAATGGCGGACACGAAAATATGTGTGACTGATTAAAGAATTGCCATGTGAAGAACATTACCCGAATCCGACAAAAAAGTTCTGAAGTTGGTGTGACATTTTGTGTGACCAAAAAGCCACGCGAGCTTATAACACAGTAGTCATTTAATGGCTTATGTCATTTTATTTTTCATCCCTCAGGGTTGATCCCATTTAAATTTGTAAAAAACTATTACGACATATAATATATAATATAATATATCCTTTTACACGCTATTAATGCTATATTTGCTCCGTTTTAGTATGAAAACGGAACCTGTGTAGGATTATATTGTTGTGTCTGTCCATATTAGATGCAACTTATAGGGTATCTACCTACTTTACGTTTACCTAGAGCTAGTGTAATGCCCCCTAAAGGATGAATGTATGACGGTGAAGAGAGGCGCACCTGCCTCCATTCATCCTTTTCCTCTCCCATTTCTTTCTTCTTTTGGGACAGAGTTAGGGCGTAAAACTAACTAACCAGGTCGGGTCAGCTAGTCAGTCAATAAAACTGTTTATTTGGCACAAAGATTTATAGCCAAGCTGTTGCTTAAAATATTTTATGATCACATTATTTGT
Source organism: Ennomos quercinarius (assembly GCA_910589525.2). Lineage (NCBI taxonomy): Eukaryota > Metazoa > Arthropoda > Insecta > Lepidoptera > Geometridae > Ennomos > Ennomos quercinarius. The sequence goes on from OU342510.1 coordinate 9,340,559, forward strand.
ATTTTTCTAGTTTACTTTTTCTACATTATAGAAAACCTGCCCAAATATGTACGATTAGTAGGTCCATTACCGGTAAAATATTTATTAACCTGAAATAGGTCAACACAGGCATATGCATAATGGAAATATGCATTTGCATATAGTCAGATCTCTATTATGATCAATATAGGTGAATAATTTGTATTCGAACACTATCTGGTCATTCTCCCACACTTCCGGGTAATTTGCAAATTTGATTGTTGGCAACACTAGCTGGTTTTGTGTATTGATTGCATCTCAATAATTTTATCGAAAAAGCAAGAAATTAGTGGAATAATACTAATAATACTTGTGAAAAGTAATCCCCTGACTTTTTTTTTATCAAACCACTATGATTCCGACAACTTTTCACAACGCAAGACGGCATTTTATAACATTTTTTTCTATTACGTTGACAGCGTCTTGGGCGAGGTTCGGAGCAGTAATGGCAGGCGATAGACTTCCTATGATGTGAGTGTGTGCGTGTCCGCTCGTACTTATTAGCGTTCCGACTTCCCATGGGTACCTCGGTTCAGGATCAATTGGGAATCCGTCCTTCTTTTTTTATTAGGTCCATGCATGTATTGATGTAGGTGCCTGTCTTAAAACAGGTTCTATAAATGTCGCCTCGACTGCTCAGTCGGTGAACACATAGTCCTTAAGATTTTCGCAGTCAGCATGCGACCATGGCCTAATTGGTAGGGCGTCTAATCCGGTGAGTTGGAAGGCGCGGGTTCAAATCCCGGTGGTTGTTAAAATTATAAGAACTATAATAATAATATCTTTATAGGTATAAGTGGTTCAACGGAAGGCTGGTGGTGGTGGTACGTCAACCTTTTATCAGTAAATAGTAACATGGCCCAGAAAATCATTGAATTTGATTTTATGATGAGGAATATCAGTCTCAAAAGTTTGTAGGACTTCAGCCTTCGTGAGTGCGCCGACGTTCCACCGGTTAAGCGGGGCTCTAACTTTTTACCTTTAAATTCCAGTGTTGCCACAACAACCTCCACAAAAGGGTTTAGAACAACCATCCGCAAACCAAATCATTTTTGCACAAATATTTTCTGAAAACGTATGATTTCAAATTTTCAACCCAAAACTTCTGGGGGTTTGGTAACTAGAATGCGGTGGGATCCCGCAAGGCCTTTGATAGGTCCCTTCGCCACCTTGCCATCTTATAACTTTTACCCGCGGTTCTGCCTGCGTAGGACCTTACATTACCATGTTAATTTCACAGAATTCGCCCTATTTACGTTAATTTGTCGAAAATTGTTTAGGTTTTCTAAAAGGGTCCCATCCTTTTTTTATGTAATTGAATGACGTGACGAGCTAGTTGTTCGCCTGATGTTAAGCATCACGGCTGCCCCTAACAGATTGCAGTATCCCTCGGAACTCTAAATTAATATAGTTTTGCGTGACACTGCACTGCGCACGTCATCCTGAGACTTCACACAGTATAGTAATAAGATTACTAAACTGGTGATGAGATCATAAAGTCTCATTTGCCCAGTTATTTCACTAGCTACAATGTCCTTCTCAAACCGGAACACAGTAGTGCTTGCACACTACTGCTTGGCGACAGAATAACTGGGCAAAGCGCTGGTATCTAGACGAACTTTGCAGAAAAGTCCTACCACCTAGTAACTTACCCCTGCCATCTCCTAGCTAGCCCAAAGATTATAAAGCCCGTTGGTAGCTCGTAAACATAATTTCTCGTACAAACACGACTCACCTGCGCGGGCAGGGGGCGAAGTAACAAAACGAGACAAAGTCATACGAAATTACATAGAACAGAGCAGGATGAAACAAAAGACATCAACGGGTTCCCGTGATTTATTAGAAATTCATAGTATTTATTAGAAATTAGTGGTTGAAATACACCACTAATTTTCTAATGAGGGGAAGTTGTATCATTGGTCAACTGGATTTATAGTCAATGCCCTAGCCCTACTATAAATAAAAGTCAAAAATTTGTTAGCTTATTATGGATGGATTTTGCGCCATAAACTGCTTTGTCTGAAATTTCGCAGACAGATTGCCGACACATTAAATTCACGATAGGCTATATTTCATAAAGCGATGGTTCCTAGTTATCCCATTTCCCATTTTCTAAATACGTATAAGCATTTATGTTGGTAGTTATTTTAATTAGAAATTTTCGTCTTTGAGTGTACAATAGTTTATGAGTAGTATGAAGTATCTATCGATATAGAATATCGATTCCTGCTCAGTATTTAAAAAAACTATCGAATTGTTAATGATTAGGGTTCCGATGGGTTCAGGAGGCAAGCAGCCGGTCAAAGTGGCGCTCTGTGGGGGAGGCCTATGTTCAGCAGTGGATTGCCTTCAGCTAGATGTGTTATTTACTAAAATATCCTCTTTTATAATCAGGAGGTACTAGGAGATCATAATCAGCCTGCCGCAGTTTTCATCTTTAAGATCGTCTCTAAGTCGGTATTTTGCCAGTGCAAGTTTACAAATAAAAAACAAAAAAAAAACACAAATTATTTTAATTATATTTTAAATTTTAAATTATGCATTTAGATAGACAAATCAACAATGTCGCGTCAAAGTCACATGGAAGTTAACGTTCTTGCTAATCCCGTATTATGTAAAAATTGCAACAGCAAAGCAACAGCGAACACTTAGCAATCGGTCGCAGTCGCCTGCCTGTTGCTCGATTGTCGCTGAATGCACTTTGGCCTTTGATACTAGCGCCACTAGCAACAGAACAGCAATAGAACGAAACAAAATAATGCACTTTTTAGTTTATCGATTGTCCGACAATCGGTGATCTAGCGCTCCATCGCTTTCTGCTCTGCCAAAGTGACGTTTGACAGCTTTGACAGCAATGATTGCGAAATTTACGCCTGTTGCAAAATTTACCTAATAAGCTAGCCGGACAAGCTGCAGCAAAGCGCTGGAGAATGGAAACTGCATTAAGAGAACAAAAAAAAAACACAATTTCTTTAATTATGTGTATTGTTCACATAATAAGGCAACAATGGAAAATTTTCACATTTACGCCCATTTACGCCAAAGACAGTGATTTCCTTAGCACTTCTAATTTCTTTTCGACACTTACCGAGCGTCACGCGTGGGGTCAATACGACCCCGAAACGATTGATTCAGACGAATGTCTCGCACAAAACCCTTGGCGCGTCGCACCATAATCGCCCGCCGCATCTTTTCTAACTCATTTTTCTCGCTTGGGGCAAACGGGGGTCGTGAGGGTGTTGGGTGGAAGGGGGCCTCATCAGCCCAAGGGGCGTCACGGTATTAGACAAGACACAAAAACGATGCCCGACGGAGTGGGCGACTAAGTTTTCTGATGACGGTTTTTCTAAGATAGTGTTCGGGTCTTTGGATATTGAAGGTTTAAATTACGTTGGTAGTTTTTGGATGATAGTCACTGGAGGAGTAAAGTTGTTTTTAAGAAACTAAGGGGCTCTTGGACAGTCGTAGCGAAGTTTTACTTGCCATTCTGGCAACTATTTTTGACAGTCCCTATACAAAAGTTAAAATTGTTCAGATTCAGTTCAGTTCTGATAGACGTTTTTTACATATAAATGTTATATCATGGTTACCGCTATTATCATGGGGAATGCTCTGAAGAAATCTTTAATCTCATCCCATCTTCTCGATTTTATTATCGAACTTCTCGGCAACGTGAAAAAGCGCATCCACATATTGTAGACACGTGGAAATCTCATACGACGCGATTCTTGCGATCGTTTCTTCCACGAACCTGCAAGATGTGGAACGATCTTCCCCCTGAGGTTTTTCCGCATAACTACAGTATGGGGAGCTTCAAGAAAAGTGTTAAAAGAGTCCTCTCTAAGGGCAGGCAACGCACCGGCAATGCCTTCGGTGTTGCAGATGTCCATAGGCGGCGGTGACCACTTACCAGCAGGTGGGCCGCCTGCTTGTTTGCCACTCATCTCATAAAAAAAAAAAAAAAAAACCCGAATTGTTCAGTTTGACTACCGGTAGGTACATGTGGTACCCGAGACTGTCTAGTGGAATGGCCTACGCAACGGTTGCTGCGCTCATTAGATTCTATTTATTTATATTCTAGGTATAATGGTTAATATGCCTAAATGTATGTATTTATGTGCTATATATTCTCGAATTCTTATAAGCTTATAATATTATATATAAGTAAGGTTTTTATTGTATTTATAATACCTAGGGCAATTGTAGCTAGTGAAATTACTGGGCAAATGAGACTTTATGATCTGATCACTCAGTCTAGTAATCTGATTACTAAACTGGGTGATGTCTCAGGATGACGTGCGCAGTGTAGTGTCGCGCGAAACTTTATTGTTGTAAAGTTCCGGGTGACACTGCAACTGTTATGGGCGGCCGTGTCACTTAACATCAGGTGAATGACTAGCTCGACACGTCATTCAATCACATAAAAAAAAAGAACCTACCTATTTATTTATTTATTAATGTGTATGTGTATGTATATGTATATTATAATATCATACCTACTACTTATCTGTAAAAGTTATTGTCTACAGAGAGCTAGTTTGTTTAATTTTAGTTAAATGTTTAAGTCTTTTTGTAAATTGCGCACCGCTGACTACTCCTTATGCCTGTGATACTATCCATCCAAAGGTTGCCTGGAAGAGATCACTTTTAGTGATAAGGTCGCCCAATGTACCCCAACCTACTTTATAATTTCTAATGTTTTTAGTTTTTATCCTATGTTGGTATGTGCAATAAAGAGTTTTTCTATTCTATTCTATTCTATAATTGAATTCATTAGCATCCTTTGAACCTACTAACACTGGTCACGTGTGGACCAAAATTTATGAAATCTAACGCATCAACTTGGTTTCAAATTCGTTGGGGTTATCCCATTTTTTTGGAGTTATTATCAAACTCCAAAAAATGGGATAACTTACTTAATCAACTGCTACAGCACAAAATTAAATTAAAACAATTAAGTACAGTTTTTCAGTAAATCGTTAAATTGTGCATGAAGATCTACAATTTACTGGATTTAAGAATAACATTTCAGCCGTTTTGAGTTATCAAACAAAAAAATAAGCAAACTTTCGTTTTTATTGTCATCAACAATATTAAGTGTTATTTACCCGGGATTTTGTCCAATTTCAACTCGTAACTCCAATTTCACTTGGTTGCCTTAACTCTCGCTTTATGGCTTAACGTTAATTGTGATACCAAGTATTTACATGGAAGATTTCGTGTGTCGATGAGGGGGTAGATATCTTTAGATGTGAGTATCTTTTGAACAGATTAATATTTTTGGATAAATGGTATCTCGTTAGAAAGCCGTTGAAAAGGACATGTTTTTAAAACAATTTACAGAAAAAAAACTGTCGTCAACTTTTTTGAGATAAATAGACTTTTTTGCCAGGGTCATCATTTTCAAGAAAAAAATTGTTTCACATTTTGATCACTGTTTTAAAAAATTATGGTTAATTGTTATTGAATTTAAGTGTCAGTAGAGTCATTAAGGTTTCGTTTATGTAATGAAAAACAGAAACTTATTAATTAAAAGCTGTGCTTTTAGAAATCAATGGTTTAAGGTCAAAAACGGGGAATTTTTCAAATTTTCACAAAATTGTGAATAACTTAAAAAAAAAAATACTGAACTAATGTTACGCTTAAACGATAGCCCAAGGTCTGTTTTAATACACCCTGAAAGAATACGTTCTATGAACCAATAACCCTGTATAATAATATACATATTATATATTTATATTTTTCTTTCTAGTTTCTTCGACATGATATAGGCAAGGAGCGTCGTGCATAAAATCGAATTGCACATAACCTGACCAAAGTTACACGAAAAAAAGTGCGCGAAATCACACCCAACCCCCTCCCCCCGCCCATACATTAATGAACAGAAATAAAATGACAAAACCGACATTACGAACGTATCCCAAGTAATATCGTAGCAACAAAAAGTTTATGCTTTGACCTTTTTCGTGCCTCCCTAAGGGTCAGTCGTAGGCTGCCGGGCCATAAGAGGGTATCGTCCCTTTACCCCCGAAAGTGCCTTTCCCCCGCCCGGGGGGCTTCGCTGCGACTTGTAAGATTGATTGGGGCTCCTTCAGTCCATTGCGGACCCGCTGTGTGGGATATTCGACCCTCCCCCCTTTTTTCTCGGGTACTCTTGTCGAGGGTATAGGGCCGCTGGAAAGGGCATTCCGGAATAATTGATTTGGATCGAAGTGTTGTGATATACACCGTGGAATCGAATTCGATATTTTCCTGAAATGTATGTACTCAGTCCATGGTATACAACAATATTACAGCGTTAAAATAAAAAATAATAGCAAAATAAATTCCTCAAAAAATAATTCGCCGTTAGCCGAAATGTCTATTTCACACTACATGCTGCGGGCAAATGTTTCATAGGTAGTTAAAACACCTGCACCGCCCTCCCGTAGCCCTTTTGTTAAATATTTGAATTTGGATTTATCTTATAATACCTTGTTTTTCGTTTTACATTATAATTATTTTTGTGTTTAGCTTTAAATAAACATTCTAAAGCATGGACTGAGTACATACATTTCAGGAAAATATCGAATTAAACTCCACGGTGTATAGGTATGTATTGAATTATTGAATATACCGGTAGTATGAAGTAGGCGAGTAAGTGTAATTCATAAGTAGCAGGTTAAACTGCTAACTTATAAATAACAAATTGCTAAAAGGGATATCTCTAGGAAACCTTTTCCCAAGAAATCTAAAAAAGAACAACATTGTACTGGGATTCCTGTTATCCCAATCCCAATGTCAAAGAAATTTTCTGCTTGCGTACGCTCTACCTACGTGCGACCAGAATTGAATCTTATTGTGTTGGAGTAAGTCGCTATTTATTTAAATGATTTTGCGGAATGAGTCTTCTTTGCTTCTTCTCCAATAATTGCCTTTTATCACTTCAAACACACTCGGATGGCGCTCGGGGCAATAACCCCCAAAACCAAAGCAAACTTCCTTTTACGAGATATAAACCACATCTAGCGCCCCTACATCCGCAACCACCCCCTTTTTTCTCAACCCCGGGCTGTTAATAACACAACAGGCTATTTTATTCGCCGGCCGCCACTTGCGCTCGTGCGACCGCTTTGATGTAAGAGATTAGAAGTTTGTTTAGTGCTGGCAACACTGCGGTACGTAGCTACGTATGAAACGTATACTGCGGCTGAGCGATGCCATTTTGAATAATATTTTTTATAAGAAATCTCATAACATATTAGGTTTCTGTTTATGTCTGAGATGACCTGATGATGAGAGACCTGATCTCAGTCTAGTAATCTTTTTACTAGACTGTTGTCTCAGGATGACGGGCGCAGTGCAGTGTCACGTGAAACTTTACATTTTAGAGTTCTGTGTACCAAGGCAACTGTTATGGGCGGCCGTGTCGCTTAACGTCAGGGAAATGACTAGCTCGTCACGTCATTCATTAACATAAAAAATATAATGCTGACCGATGGGGAAGATAGGATCGTATATCGTAGGATAGGCAGAAACCATTATCTAAAGAGAAAAGAAAGGAAGGTTCTCGAGTGGTGACCATAAACCGGAAGACGCAGCGTAGGCCCCCACTAGGTGGACCGACGATCTGGTGAGAACCATGGCGAGCCGATGGATGCAGGAGGCAGGCAGCTGCTCAAAATGTTTATATATCACGCAAATGTTTGTTCCGGGCGGCAATCGAACCCACAGCCTATGTATAGTTCAGAAGGCAGAGCTACTACCAACTGAGCTATCAGGCAAGTCAAAAGATGGATGGAAACCAAAATAATTTTACCTCCCCTTCAAACCGGTTGCATACGACCTTGAGAGTGACATAATTAAGTTTTGCGTTTTCCCCGCGCGATCGATTCGCCGTTTCATTAACGGGTCTTTCTAGCCCCCAAACTACACTACACTGAGGGGTTAACATTTACAAAACTTTATGACACAACTCACACTACGTTTAAACGAATTTTGAACGTATACCGATAAAGTTAAAGTTTATGTTTGTGCGGATGTTGGTAGCGTTGTTACGCCGTTTGGTTGCTGTTTAATTTAGTGTACATGATTTAACCGCGTGCATGTTTTCGATTGTTGGTCAGTTAGGGTGACTTTATTTTTTGTAAGTAGGTCAGTGTTGGAATACACGAAATGTAGAAAATGTTACAGCTAACTGGTTTGAATATAGTTAAAATGGATTAGTAGATGCAAAGTTATTTCTAATTTAATCTAATTATGAGGAGCCGCACTTTTGTTTAATGTTATTGAATGACGTGACAATGTCACGTCTTTAGGCTTGCATTTAGCGTCACGGCCGCCTATGATAGATGCAGTGTTAGGCGGCCCATACACGATCAATTTCATTGACCAATCTTTAGGATTGATGAGTAATATTGATCGTGTTGGATTAGTATTGCGCAATGTTTTTCAGTGTACAGTATGGAGAAAACATTGACGGAAGTAGACTCGTCAATTTTACTGATCAATAAAATTGAACGTGTATGGGGCGGCGCCTTAGTCGGAACTCTAAAATAGCGTGACACCGCGCACGTTATCCTGAGACATCAGCACAGTCTATTAATCTAGACTGTAAGATAAGCGAGGTGATCATGTAACTCTAATTGCAATGCAACAGACGAAATTTCATTCCCAAAGTGAAATTTTCCATAATAACTAAACATAACTGAGTATGACAAATCCATACATTTTATGTTTCTATCGGTTGCAATTAAGTGACATGATCGCCTAACAAGTCATAAAGTCTCATTTTCCCAGTCATTTCACTAGCCACAGTGCCCTTTAAACTGAAACACAGTAGTGCTTGCACACTACTGAAAGGCGGCAGAATAACTGGCAAAGTGGTGGTACCTACCTAGACAAACTGCAGTTAAGCCTACCACATAGTGAAAATGCGTCTTTCGTCTACTCGTAAATTTAGAATTTCTTAGCCCAAAAGCGCTAAGCGTAATTAAGAGTTTAGTAATAATACCAGAACCACTCTAGAGAGAAAGGAAAGCGTCCAAGAATTCCATTAGGTAGGCGACGAGTTAATGCAATGGTAATCCGTGCCAAGTCGCGGCGCACCACTAGTGTCTGTTACAGTAGTAAAGGCACGGGGTTTTACCTGATATTTACTTATTTTCCCGCAAGAAATCTAAACTTTCCGGGATAAAAAGTATCCTATGTTAGATAGTCTCGGTAGAGTAAACAATCTGTGTATCAAATTTTAACTAAATCGGTTCAGCCGTTTTGATGTCAAAGCCGGTCAAACAAATTCTAATTTTGCTGTCCCTTTCTTAAAGGTTAAAATGACAAAGACCGAAACAGTTTTAGGACTGTCAGATTAAGTAAGTTATATGTTTTTTTTTCTATTAGTGTTAGAAATTAGTTTTGCCATTACCACGCCTTTGTCTTAGTTACATGCGACTGCCTTCACAAAAACAAAGATTTGTGGTAACTGAGGTATTTTTACTGTTTGAAAGGCTTCCGCTTGAGCACTATCTACCTGATGGTAAGTGATGATGCGGTCTAGGATCCAACACGCTTGCCTAGAAGATACCGGTTTACTTACATCCGTTAGTTAAATTACATCAATGTTTAAAAATGCCACAGGCAGTTTTCGCTCGTGAAATTTTTACGTCAGTATAAAATTGATAGGACACTTTAAACATTGGTTAAATTTAACTAAGGGCTTAGTACGGCTGTAAGTACTTGATTACCTTCTGTACTCTGTGATACGATGGTAAATTTATAAATAAATATGTTTGGACATATCAAACAGCGCCATCTAGCCCCAAATTAAGCATAGCTTGTACTATGGGAACCAGATAACTGATATAATACTTAGATACTTTTTGTTTGTAAATACATCTCCGTTTCACCATCGGACGACAAGACGCTACACGCTACAGCTACACGCCATCCATTTATGATTGATATTCCTTCAATTCGCACAAAGCGGTTTGACTCGACATTTATAATCCGAGCTGCCATGGAATGGAATACTTTACCAGCGTCTTAGTTTCCCGATAAGTACAATCTGGAGCTCTTCAAGTATCTTCTAGGCAAGCATGTACCATCGTAGATCGCATCGTCACTTCATCAGGTGAGATTACGGTCAAATGCGAGCCTATATATTTGTAAAAAAACATACAGAATAATAATGTTGATGGTACAGATAGATCAATAGTAAATATTTTCAGGCGGTATTTGAAGACAAAGAGTTAGGCCGTGTGGTGTAGCTGTCCAATTTAAGTGCACTGCTATCATTATCACAGCATTTCGTGATAACGCTGTATTATATTTCGCATTTGGTGTTTTTAATTAACCTAGCACACTGTTACAACTGCGCCCTTGCGCCAGGGGTGGTTTCCACCCCTGTCATTTACTCGTGCCTACCAGGCGAGCATAACAGTAGAGGAGAATTTTAACGGAATTAGTCGACAGGCCGCCTGCGGGGCGCCGGGTAAATTCACGTATGGGGCGTAGGGAGTGGAGGTGACCCCCCTAAAAGTCACAGCATTAGGTGCTGAATTTAACCTTAAAAGGGAGTAACGTAGGTTCTTATCCATTCTGTGATAGCGATGGTTATTTTTTAAGGAAAACAAGAGCGTCTACATCCTACGAGCCCTAAGCTATTATTTCCTTGCCCTAAGTTTTTTTTATATGGCATTTTAACAATATTAATCATCAACTAGGTAAGCTTTGGTATATAAGAAAATATTTAGAAGGCCTATCGAAGGCAACAACAATAATATGTGGTTTTCTAGTGAGTTTCAAGGCAAAATCCATTTAGCGGTCTGCCCAAACCCTTATTGCGCGATCAAATCCACATGTACTAGGAGCTGGGGGCGGCCCCACCTCCTGTGCTAGCATGTTCTCCTGGTACAACACGTCTACACGCGAACCCGCAAAAACAATGTAATGAAGGAAAAATGAAAAATATTATAAATAATAACCGGTTACTTTCGTTACTCTATAAAAAAACAATTTAATATTTTGGTGATGGCTGTCATTGCTCCATTGAGTTGTAAAATGTTCATTTATACTAGAACTAGACGTGCAATCATCATTATCCGATTTTTCTGAGCCACAGTTTTGTCACAGGTACTTAGTAGGTACTATTCATTTTTGATGTTATAGAAATATAAACAACAAAAGAGTTGAGCAGTCTTCTCAGTAAAAGTTTTCGGTCACGTGCCTTCCCACGTCCAGTCTGTCTCAATTGCTGCGAAGTTGAGTTAATTGTTGCGTACAATGCTAAAAATAATTATATGTATAGTCTCCATCTCCAGTAAACAAGTGAAGCCATATCATCACGTGACTTGACTTGAAAACTTTACGTGTTAGTAATTTTGCGTATTTATCGTCAGCGTATTTACATCATCCCTAATACGTTCCCATTGCTAGAACATAGGCCTTCTCACAGGGAGGGAGTGTAGGCCACAACCCATCACGCTGGTCAAGTGCGGGTTGGTGGATGACACAGTCATGTTCTCTTAATTTCGAATCATAGTCAAAAAGTAACCAATTTATCGCTTGCAATGTGTGAGCGAGTATGCCTCAGTGGTAACCCCTACGATTTCCAACAGACACACCCAGATTCAAATCCCACTCGGCTCTGCACCAGTTACTTTTCAAGCTATGTACCGAATTTGTACAATGGTGAAAAGAAACATGGGAACGTGGGAAAATCGGCATGTTCAAGAATCACATAACTATATATCATCATCATCATCATCATCAACAGCCTGAAGACGTCCACTGCTGAACATAGGCTTCCCCTACAGAACTCCACTTTGAGCAGCTGCTTGCCTCCTGCATCCATCGGCTCCCCGCGTGCTCTACATAGATACAGTTTAAATTCTTTTTTGTTATTTAATAACATGACGTGCTAGTCGTTCTTCTGATGTTAAGCGTAACGGCCGCCTATAACAGTTGCAGTGCCACTCGGAACTATAATTAAAGTTTCACGTGACACTGCATTGCCCATGTCATCCTGAGACATCACCATCAGCACAGTCCATACTAGATTGTGAGATCAGATCATAGTCTCATTTGCCCAGTAATATCACTAGCTACAATACCCTTCAAATCGGAACACAGTAACTAGTGCTTGCACACTATTGCTTGGTGGCAGAATAACTGGCAAAGCGGTGGTACCTATCTAGACGAACTTCGCAGAAAAGTCCTACCACCTAATAAACATCCACGTGTTTTGACGAAACTAAATCCAAAATAGGCATAACTGTGCAAACTGTTATATATTCCCGGAAAAAAAAATTACTAAGAATAAAAACCCCCGATTCTCAAGCAAAAAAATCTGCCGAAAAGGAAGCGAGCGACCATTAGGGTATTATCGAGAGGGGAAAAAATCAGAAAAAAATTGTGCCACCCCTTCCTTCAGTGGCGTCGTCGTCGCCACCCCACGGGTGCTAGGGGGCGCCACGTATGGGGTGATTACGTAAAGAGGCAGGTGAATTTGGGAAATTAAAGCGGGTAGTTTTGTCCAGTTATTACTTTAGTAAGGCTTGGTTGAATAATTGGTGGGAGCACCCTTAAATGAGACATGGTGTTTTGTGACGAAATAGCTTTTTTTTCTGTATTTTATAAAGGCCGCGTCAAGAACGTTTTGTGACAGGGTCGCTATTATGATCTGCGATTTTCAACTTTAAATAAAGTTCAATAGCGCTTTATTTAATGTTTGAGTCTGCGCATGCAAATGTGTTAGTTTGCCGTGTTTTCTGTGGATTACGTGAAATGTAGATATCAAATATATATTTATCTGCTGCTAAAGCTGAAAACCTCAAACGGCGCAATTATGGTAACCTTGACAGAGGATACATGTTTGTGCCATTTGGGGTAGAAACCATGGGACCGTGGGGACCAGGTGCTTTTGAAATATATAGGGACTTAGCAAAACTTTTGGTGGAGGCGACCAGTGACCAGAAGGCTGGCTCTTATTTTGCCCAAAAGATCAGCATTGCATACAGCGTGGCAATGCAGCCAGCGTTCTGAGAACATTCCCCTCCACCATTGACTATAACTCTAGTTGACCAATGATGTAACTCCCCCTCTTACGAAAACTAGTGGTGTATTTCAACCACTAATTTCTAATAAATACTATGGATTTTTAATAAATCACGGGAACCCGTTGATGTCTTTTGTTCCATCCTGCTCTGATCTTTGTTATTTCGTATGACTTTGTCTCGTTTTGTTACCTCGCCCCCTGCCCGCGCAGGTGAGTCGTGTTTGTACGAGAAATTATGTTCACGAGCTATCAACGGGCTTTATAATCTCTGCACTCCACCAAGGGTCTTTTTGATAATTTTCGATTATAAACTTTTTATATAAATATGGTTAATTCACCTAAATGTAATAAAATGAGTTTATCTGATCATTCCTTTAGAAAACCAATCTGGTTAATTACTTTGTAAAAAAAATGTGTTATCGCTTAAAATTTGGAGCACTACGTCGATAAAGTATTTTTTTTGGGGTCGTTAGAACGATTTTGTTATAGAAAAACTTATGTAGAAAGTTTTTTTTATTGTAGATGGGTTAGCGTTTGGATACATCTCACCGGTAAGTGTAGATGAAGCCGAAAATGGGACCCGCTTACCCAAAAAATGAAAAAGTTCATCTCTGTTCCCTGTTCGGTCATTTTCTATTTACATTTTTTTTTCATATGATTATTTGACACATCACGTGGCATTGGGCTGCTTTGAAAAAGTGTTTTTTTTTGTAGGATGATTTTTATCATTCTTTATTTATTTATTTTATTTTCTTTATTTATTTATTCCACAGCTCTTAGTAAATACAAAAAAAAACTAAACCCAGGACTCTTCATAAGAAATTCTTCTATCGTCTATCTTTCTATCATTATTATTCTATCACTACGTACGCCTGATATTTTTCAGCAAAGCGGTAGGCAAGCGAGTACTATTGTATTCTGGTAGGTAGGTAATGGTGTGCGTGGGGGCATCGTGAGTGTTGGAATACGTGGAAACTAATTTTAAAAAACACCTCTCGGACATTTTGTGGTCAGTCGTACTAAAGTTTAAGTTACATCCTAACTTCCAATCATTCTGTGGGAACTTTCAATTATATCATTTAAAATAAGAGTGATCTATAGTGCTAAAGGAGGGAATCTGATCTGATCTGTAATTATTAATACTCTAGAATTAAATATGATATGACTATCATTCCTAATTATCTTAATCGCCGCTTTCGATAATTATTGCAATATGTACATTTTTGTGCCTGTGTACCTATTTTTTTTTTATATATTATATACTATATTCCTTTTTAAGTTATAACTAAAAGTAGTCAACATGTGTAATTAACAGTTATACGCACGCATATCGTTCCGGCAACTTTTGTAGTAAGGGGCTCCCAAGATACAGGCTATGCCTAGTTTGGGGCCCGTAGTAAATAGTCTATCAATTTAATAAATTAATCCAGCGGGGCAATGCGGCTAGTGTCTTGGGTACTTTTGGCCCAGGTTGGTACGCGAGGGATCTTTAGTTTTTGTTAAATTTTTAATTTGTGTTTTTAATGTTAATATTAATTTTGACGTAAATATGCTATGATCTGACTTGTGACTGCGTTTGACATTGTTAATTGTTTAAACCATATTTCATTAAAACTTTAACGTATATATTACATACTATTAAGGAATACATTGATAATAAATTCATTAAATAACTGTACCGTTACTGGAACCTTATATTGAGAATAGCATTTCCGTTTCCGTCGATTTCCTGCCAGTTTTTCCGTACTTTTGTACCTCGTTTCCTGTAAAGTGGCGCCACCTGGCGGATGCGCAGCATTTTAGTTTACTTGGAAAAGTGCAGCGCCATATTGGATCATTGGCGTTTGAGTTCCCGTCGTAGCAACTTGTGCGCAGCAGCTCTGGCTCTGCGTGAGTTGCAAAGTTTATTAAGTGTATTTTCTATATGCTTTACTTCACATTATTATTTAATTATATTATAGTGAAAGTGAATATGTGAGTAAATTGTAAAAGTAAGTGGTACCCACACTTGGTAAGTAAACCAATTACATTATGCTTAAACGGCTTTTGCCGTTCGACACTTACAGTTTAAATTTTAAATAGCCAGTGTATATATCTTTCGTAGTGCTTACAGTAGTTTTATTATGGACTTGAAGTTACAGAGCACACGGATAACGAAAGCAGGCTGCCATTCAAGCCCTGCTAAAAAGCGGCACCGAAGCAGATCTAGCTGCAGCAGCAGCGACAGCAGCTCTTCAGGTTTGTCGTCCTAAGGCAACAAACAGAGGCGAAGGTTCCAGCCACAGAATTACAAGCGTTCCAGCCATACGAAGCAGGGGTGAGCTTTATAACAATTTTCTTATTTTCTTACTACAAGTACCTCGGTAGGTTTTATAGATAATGCATGTCATGTCATCTCAAGTTATACTAGAGGATATCGATTTTGAAGATAATTTCGTAATCCTAAGAGTGACAGTCATAGTCATTATGAATTATTTATAATGTTGAATTGTCCCTATGCAAAACGTCAGCATTTGACTACGTAAAAATGTTAACCGATCTCAGTGACTGGGTAGTGTTCTTGTTCAAACATCAGTCGAGGAGGTATATAAATATGACACCTTTCGTCACCTAACCTATAATAATTATAAAATATTAAGAGTTATATCAGAACCAAGATACCATTAAGTCTCTCTGACACTGATCACCATAATAATGGATTGTATAGATGTTTTGGCAGATTGCGTGTTACACTACGGTAGACAGAATTCCACCTTTAGTGACTTGCAATCAAAAGCCTGTCGTTCCATCGCATGGAACTGGATATTTGTTACCGCTATGAACAAAATTTGTCATTTACAAATTTACCAATTACGATGAGCCATCCTCGCGGGATGCAATCACATGATATGAGCAAAGTATGCCGTTTTCAATCCTACAATGATCCATCCTCACGGGATGTTATTACATGCTATGAACAAAGTTTATCCTTTAAAATCCTGCAAGGGGCCATCCTCGCAGGATGTTATACATACATGCTATGAACAAAGTTTGTCTTTTAAAACTTACAATGAGCCATCCTCGCAGGATGCTATCACATACTGTGAATTAAAGTTTGTCTTTTAAAACTTACAATGAGTCATCCTCGCAGGATGCTATCACATACTATGAATTAAAGTTTATCTTTCCAAACTTACACTGAGCCATCCTCGCAGGATGCTATCACATACTATGAATTAAAGTTTGTCTTTTAAAACTTACAATGAGCCATCCTCGCAGGATGCTATCACATACTGTAAATTAAAGTCTGTCTTTTAAAACTGACAATGAGTCATCCTCGCAGGATGCTATCACATACTGTGAATTAAAGTAAAGTTTGTCTTAAATTGAATAGCCATCCTCACGGGATGTTATCACATGCAATGAGCAAAATTTGTCATAACAAACTTACAATGATCTATCCTCGCAGGATTGTATCACAGGAACTGCCCTCCCTGAGGTCAATCCTCAAATAGCCATTGTAACTGGCACTGGGGTAGGCTCACAACCGGGGCTCGCAGCCCGCTCGTAAAAGTAGCAAAGAGCGTACAAATGCTCAGACGCTCCTTCAGAGAGAAGTAATAGCTCAAACATTTCCAAATCAGCCAAGGTATGAAATGAGCAGAATTGTGCAGAAATGAGCACACCTATGAGGTAATCATGGAACTTTGATTGCAATGCAACAAGAGTATTTTAATTCCTAATTTGGAAAACTTCCTTAGTAATTATACACGTAAACCACTTATTGAAACTGTCAAATCCAAAGAAATTGGGGTTTCTATAGATTGTAATAGAAGTTTCGTGATCACCTAGCAGGAATGATTTTGAAGTTAAAATTAAAGAGCATCAAATACAATTCTTTGATACACGTACATATGCATCTAATCCATACATAAATTTATTTTCTCAGAACAACTGTCTGTAATTGTTCATAAAATCTATAAAAATAAAGGGCATTCCAAAAGTAGCAGATAACCTTCTTTAGTTGCCTCTTCTCTCTTTTTCAAATATCAAAGTGGATAGATCAGTCCGTCCGCTATAATTACCTACAACCTTAAAGCGTTAATATAATGGCCGCACCATTTCACCTGATATACATGAATTGTATTCCATACTTCTTGCAACCAAATCAGGACTGGGTGTGAAAGTAAGTTTATGTTGAGCATCCCTTTGAAAATATACATACAGTTTTATACAGACAGGCCTTTTGCACCTTGTGAACTGTAAGAGGTGACCTTCTTGCCATTGTGTCTGAGCACAGCACCAAAAGAACTTTGACTCTTACAATTGGGTAGCTCAATTATTGCAAGAAAAATGGCACATAGTAGTTTTGCTATTTCTCTCGACTATATAATTTTTTTTTCTGAAATGAATACATGAACACTGCGGTTCGTCAGAATAGTAAAAATTTTGCGCTGATTCTTGTCAGCAAAGAAATATTAGAATAAATAAATAGTAATAAATAGTCGGGTACTTAGAAAAATAAATATTGCCTGTTGTGGTAGGTACCTCGTGTTTTGTTTAACCGTAAATAAACGTTGAGGAACCTTTAAAACTACCGAAAGATATTCTTAACGATTTGAGTGGTCTATGAACTGCAAGCGAGCAACGCCCTTGCCCCAGTGAGTTGGAAATATAGAGACGTTACAGTCGAACCACACTGCTTTAAAAACTAACTAGAAGCCACCTATACATACCTACGTATGTTTATTATGAAGTTTGTGGAGTATGGAGAGTATATACGCCACTGTTGTTAGAAAGAGACAAGAATGCAATTTTCGTTACGACGTTTATCAGCATATTTTTATCAAATTGGTGGCGATGTATTGCCGGACACTCGGAGTGCAAGACTGGTAGTGATGACGGCACGGCAGGGCAAAATAGCCTGAACTCTTCGTGTTAGTTTTGGCGGGCGTACAACATACCTACAGGTAAGATATCATTGCCTTGCCCCGGCCCAGTAAATTCGAGCCAGTTCAGTCTCCAATAAATGCGACAAGCGACAACAAAACTGCCAGGTCGCCCAATAATGGAACTATAGAGATGCTAAATAAACTTTTGCAAGTATTAGATCAGCATCAAATACACTCATGTCATGATACGTCCATTCATGCTGAATGCAAGTCATGCCGATCATCTATCGCTGCATCGCCATCCTCCAGAGTGGCACCTGCTAATAATACTGGCCAGTGTAGAAATAATGAAATTAAAAACAACGGGTTTGTTTAATTCGGACTAGGTACTGGTAAGTATAGTGCGCCCTAGTATTGTATGGTTATATGGTTATATCTATGGTTGGGAGTTCGGAACAGCCCGTCTTGTGTTAAACTTTCTGACACGAAATGTGAGAACCGATAATCCCTATATCAGTATACGTAGTATCTACTACCTGGTCTGTGAGTATATAATACGTTAGTATCGCTATCTAGTTGTGTCTTTATCATTGTTAAAACGAACTATCTACTCACATGGGCGCTTCCATGACCATTTTTCGAGTCCTGACCTGACTCACCAACATCGGCCAAATGGCGTGTTTGTGATGTTTAAGCCCACAAAGATGTGAAAACTTGGAAATCTCAATGCCCGAGCACTTGAAGCATGATTGATCTTGAACGACTTATGAATCATGAACAGTTGGAGCATTCAGCTCACGAAATTTGAAAATACGGGGTGGCCCAAGGTGACGGAACCGTAGATTCCTAACTTAAACTAAAAAATTATGGTTTCCTTAAGTTTGTGACGTAAAACCGCATGTCATAGCTCGGAAATTTACATACCAACTCACTCTTCGCCAGCGTTGTGGATCGTGACCTGCACCCTCGCTTTGACAGGGAAGGCCAGCTTTGGAAGAGTATTAACCGTAATTACGCTAGAACTATTCTTTATTCTGTCGTAGGCATATCGTCTTCACCTTGCATTGTATCTCGAAAGATCCAGTCAGTAAGCTCTCACGCTCTTTTTTAGGCTTATCCAAAAGCCTTGAGGTACTATGATGATGGAATGCCAGCTGATTTATATGGTTGTACCTATTAGACAAAAGCAATTGATTTCAGGCATCGCATCATACTGCAATTACTACTTTGTTCTGAAAATATCAGACAAAGCATTGTTGAGAGAAGATTTTAATCATTGTGTAAGGTTGAAGTCTGTCAAATATATAATATTTATATTTTTACTTTAGATAGCCATGTAAACAGTAAAAATCTTAATGCTTGATTCTGGATAGAAAGCACCAAATATAAAACGTCAGGTTTTATTTCATCAGAGGAAGGTATTGCAAAACCACCTCGCGCACAGCAGTATTTGGCTGAGATAAAACTCTGTTTGAAGAGGCTGGCATCAATCCACCTCTTCAAAGCATCAGCAGTAGTATTAAAATATTTAGACAAGTCTCTCTCAATCAAGTTTTGGCGCAGGGCAAGCAGCTAAATACATTTCATCAGGTCTACCGGCATGAAGTGGTAATAACATATACGATGATTTACAATCTGTAACACAATTCATAATGCTGAATTGACAATCTAAATTGCCTTAGTGTGAATATTATTCACTGCACTTCCTGTTATGTAATATATAATTATATTTGAATATTCATAATAGAAAACCACACTTATCTACTGTGTTTCACATAAAAGCCACATCACATCACATTGGCGTTGTTTTAATAAGGATCTAAATACTCAATTATTTTAAAAGTGGCGTCACCAGGCGATAACAAACACGTCTCAATATAAGGTTCCAGTAACGGTACAGTTATTTAATAGCAGCGTTTTACCTGAAATAAAACGCATATTAAAATACTTACCTTACTGGAACCTTTCACTTAACTTCTGCCTGGTGAAAATTGAGCCAATGATCCAATATGGCGCTGCACTTTTCCAAGTAAACTAAAATGCTGCGCATCCGCCAGGTGGCGCCACTTTACAGGAAACGAGGTACAAAAGTACGGAAAAACTGGCAGGAAATCGACGGAAACGGAAATGCTATTCTCAATATAAGGTTCCAGTAAGGTAAGTATTTTAATATGCGTTTTATTTCAGGTAAAACGCTGCTATTTAATAATTACACCATAACTTGTAATACTGTATAACTCATCGATATTTCTTTTTGGATAATAAATTTATCTTAAATTATCTTTTAATTTTGTTGATTTGGGGGAACTTTGCAAAACTGGTATTTCTAACATGTTAGTGAAAAACAACCTTAACTCAAATCACGCGGTAGACATTTTCCTTAATTTTTTTTTTAAAAGTAATTGAATGACGTATCGAGTAAGTCGTTCGCCTGATGTTAAGCGCCACGGCTGCCCATAACAGATTGCAGTATCACTCGGAACTCTAAACTAATACAGTTTTGCGTGACAATGCACTGCGCACGTCATCCTAGATGTAAACCTAACTTAAGTGTTGTAGAATTACATGTATCAGGATGTCGAGTGTAATAAATCATCGACGAAACGTACCCATACCAGGATCGCATTTGTTTTTATTTAGACATCGATAAATTCTACCAGGCTTGCATAATGCATGCAGCGAGAAAAAAAACAGGGGAAAAACCAGGACAGCAGGAACCGGGGAAATGCCTCCCCTGGTAGGGATCTTGGGGAGAGAGTACTAAGCAAGCAGCGTGTGTAGGAGGTCGCCGTAAGATTAATACGGTACAGACAGGACGGGGGTTTCATTAGGAATTGGGGAAGCGTGAACTCGAGTGATTCGAGAGGGTTCCGTGCCATTATTTTTAGATTAGTGTTCAATATATAATTTAAAGTGATTTTATATCAGTTTACGCGGACTAATATTAAATCTGATTTAACTCAAATCAATTTATTCTTTCACGTCAAAATGGTTGTACTAATAATTTGCATACAAATATTTTTTCGATTCTAGTATTATTTGTATCCGGGAAAAGAATAATGTTTATGGTCTTTCAGGAATTACTCAAATAAATATGTGTGGACATTTCACACAGCGCCATGTAGCCCTAAACTAGGTATAGCTTGTACTATGGGAACCAGATAAGTATTAGACTCTTTTTGTTTATAAATATATACATAGAATACAATATAACACCCAGACACAGAACAAACATCGATGTTCATCACACAAATGTTTGTCCTGGGTGGGAATCGAACCCACAACCTTCAGTTCAGAAGGCAGAGCTACTACTGAGCTATCAGGCCAGTCAAAAATGCGACTGATTAATAAATGCTAAATGCGCTAACCCTAAAAATGTAAAAAATGTAAATGGGTGCCAGTCTCCCAATCACGTATTTCACAGTTCTAAATTTTGAAAAGAGAAAAAGTAATGACTATAAACCTAGTACATAGTTTAGAAAATGTAAGACAGATTAGTTATTTGTGTTTAATTAAAAAGTTAAAACCTCATGCGGGCCCCTACTTACACTGCGGCCCGGGCCCGCTTGTGGTTTTAGACGGGACTCGCTGATTACATGAATTCAAACTAATGTATTAGCGATTTTATTTAAAATTTCTGTATTAAAACGTAAAGTATTCTATTTTCCCTGAACATAATAAACTTTTATATCAAAGGCTTTGTCCTGACTGACTGACAGACAACATACAGCTCAAACCACTGAACGTAGAGGCTTAAAACGTGGAGGGTGGCTTTTTTCATGACGTAAGTGCGTGATATGAAAGGATTTTTGAAAATTCAACCCCTAAGGGGATAAAAAACGGGAAAAAGTTTGTATACAAATTGCGTAACGTATCGTTTTGAAACTTGACACATACAAACAAGTATAAAAGAAATGGTATTTCTTATTTATTTGAAAATTAACCTCAAAAGGGGTGCATTTTGCAGTTAAAGTTAGTATGGAAATTTTAAAAAGTTTGTCGGTATCATACTCAGATTTGGAATGTGTTTGGAAAACACAAAATAAATTCATACGGGTCTCAGCAATTTTTGAAGTTCATCCCTTAAAGGGGTAACAAGTACAGGACAACGTCCCATCGTAAGACGCTCGCATAGCCTAAACTGCTGAAGCTAAAATTAACCTCAAATTGAATTTCGAACTTGAAATTTTGAAGATACTTTCATCACCTAGTGTAGGGGTGCGCTAAAACGGAAGTTGTGTCCCGGAAATATAAACAGTTCCTGAGGCATAGTGCACGTTTTACTAGGTGGTAGGACTTTTCTGCAAAGTTCGTCTAGGTAGGTACCACCGCATTGCCAGTTATTCTGCCGCCAAGCAGTAGTGTGCAAGCACTACTGTGTTCCGGTTTAAATGGAACTGTAGCTAGTAAAATTACTGGGTAAATGAGACTTTATGATCTGATCACAGTCTAGTAATAAGATTAGGACTAGTGAAGTCTCAGGATGACGTGCGCAGTGCAGTGTCACGCAAAACTATATTAATTTAGAGTTCCAAGTGATACTGCAATCTGTTATGAGCAGCCGTGACGCTTAACATCAGGCGAACGACTAGCTCGTCACGCCGTTCACTTACATAAAAAAAAACGTGAGCAAAGCCGCGAGCATACGCTAGTTATTATGTAACACGCACATATCAACTGCTGGCAGACGCACACACCCCACTATGGAAGCGCATTACAGGGGGGAAATCTGTCAAAATCACCACGCATGGCAGGCGGCTTGGTGATCGCAGAAGATTTTAATGTACCGAGAAGAATACTGCTGCCCATTCCCTGGATTTTCCCTTAGCTGACTCTTGCGGTACCCATGGAAAGAGATACATAGATAGATAGATAAACTCTTTTATTTCCCTGGCCTGTTAGCTCAGCTGGTAGTAGCTCTGCCTTCTGAACTATAGGTTGTGGGTCGATTCTCCCACCCGGGATAAACATTTGTGTGATGAACATAAGTGTATGTTCTGTGTCTGGGTGTTATATTGTGTATTCTATGTATGTATTTACAAACAAAAAGTATCTAAGTATTGTATCAGTTATCTGGTTCCCATAGTACAAGCTATGCCTAGTTTGGGGCTAGATGGCGCTGTGTGAAATGTCCACACATATTTATTATTTGTTTATTTATTGTAAATACTGAATGATTACCATGAGATGGGGTGGTTCTATTCGCAAACTGGAACCACACGGTGAAAAGTTAAGCGTTTTCATTAATGTGTTTTTGTGTGTTTATAACGAAATGGCTGCACCGATTAGGATGAAGTTTTATGATTACATTAACTTTTTTTAATGGCAAAGGTGCAAACAAGCATATGAACCACATTCATGGGAAGCGGTAACCGTACCACAAAAACACCTATTCGCCAACCAAGGCCATAATTCTGTATGACCACTTTACGACTCCTTACTTCGAAACTACGCGTATTCCTATCTTATGTAAGAAATCTGTTAAAATCTATTCTCTATGAAATGAAGACGAAACCGCGCGAAATGAATTTGGAATTGGAGCGATTTCAACTGTCAAAAATCTTGATGAGAGGCGTTCCGAAACATCAACACATCAAAAGTTACCGCCACGTATGTCAATATTTATTTAAAATAATGTAAACTTTAAGGTGGAACGTTTCACTAACGCGGCAAATTCAATTTTTCTTGTGTTCTTTTGCCATTAATAGCTTAATTACTAAACGTGATTACATTAAAACTGATTTAACGTAAAGAAATAGAATGTATCAACAAACTACGATTAAAAGTATCTCCTAGATATCATTGGTTTAGCGACAAACGGCAATAAACAAATTTCGCCTTAGTTTTTCAGTCTATTGCCATTTGTCGCTAAATCAATATGTAGGTGATACTTTTAATTATAATTTAATGATACATTCTATTTATTTGCGCAAAATTAGCTTTCATGTAATCACGTTGAGTAATTAAGCTATTATTGGCAAAAGAATGGAAGAAAATTTGAATTTGCCGCGCTAGTGTAACGTTCCACCTTAATATAAAATGAAGCTATTTCTAATGCTGTGACATAATTTGAACAAGACACGATAATGACGTGGTCTCGTATCGTATGGAATCTGTGTTTTCATACAGAATTAGGGCCCTGCACGGAACTCTATTTCTAATTCGGTAATCTCGTAGCCGTAGCAAGACAACTTTTCGGGGGTGCTACGCCGTAGTCCGTAGCAAGTCTACGAAATGGAGTTACCCAATGCTTTTTTTATCTCGCAAAAGATTTGGAATTTCGTTCTATGTTGAATAAGAGAGCAAGTAGGTAAAAGCTATTATTTAAAGAAAAAAGAAAGAAAGGTTCTCGAGTGGCGACCACGAACCGGAAGACGCAGCGTAGGCCCCCCACTCGGTAGACCGACGATCTGGTGAAAATCGCGGGGAGCCGATGGATGCAGGAGGCGAGCAGCCACTCCTATGTTCAGCAGGACGTCTTCAGACTGTTGATGGTGACTCCTTGCTATTAAAGATTATTTTTTGTACCTATATAAAAAAAACAACAAATTAAGTATTTTTGGCGTCACTTAATTTGTTATAAACGTTCAGTCTGCATAGTTCTTCTACCTCTATGCCTTTAGTTGTAGTTTCGCCCCAAAATATCGTGCTCATTATAACACATCACTCAAAGAGTGTCCGAGCTACCCTTGCATGCGCCGCGGTTATTATTTCTTGGCCCGTGCCACCCCCACCCACCCCAATGGGGTGGATTGGGGTAGAATCGTGTTTTTGTAGGATTTTTATATTGTGATAATGTACGACTTTTGATTACTGTACGATTCGATGGCTTAGTGATTCGATGGAACGGTGTTTTAGTCGCGGCTTCAGGTCTAGCTACGTTGTTTCAAGGAATCCAGTGCACGTACGAATGAATCCTTTAAAAAATCCGAATTTTTCATCATCAACATCATCATCAGCTGGAAGACGTTCACTGCTGAACATAGGCCTCCCCAAAGAGCGCCACTGTGACCAGCTACTCTGCCCTCATAGTGAAGAACGCAGTAACTAACGTTTTTGGCAAAATTGTGTAAGATACATACACACACGTACGTGTATACGTACATATTCGAAATGGCCAAAAAAAAATCTATATTCTATTCTTTCTCACGTATCAAAATTCCACCTGGAACCCAAAAACTCAGGAAGTGAGAATGCAGCAACTCGACTACTCGCAACTTTTGTTTTCGCGTTTTTCTCGAAAACATGTGTTACCTATTCAATAGAGCTGTAGCAACCCGTGTGTATTCGGTACTGAGTAACGGGTGCGCCACCTAGTACCAAGTGTATGTGTATTTATTATGTGTAATTGTGTATAATTATATGTATATTATTTATTTATTTATTTATTTATTCGATCATCAACATCGTGTACACTGATACATTCTATTATTATTATACTAAAAGTAGTACAAGCCAAATGCCACAACAATTACAGATGAAGACAACATGCTAGACAAAAAATCATTAAAATCGATAGAACGAGTAACAGAAAGCATAAAAAAGAAACATTTTTATATAAAACAATGTTGAAAATTTAATTTATTAGGTAAATATGTGAAATAATTTAATAAAAATATATATATATAATATATATATATTTTTTATTTAATGTTTTTTTTATGTGTATTTAAATAATTTTTAATGTTATTTAGTATTTCTATTTTTTATCCGTTTGCAAAATTTATCCGCCCGCGGGGTTTCAGCTGAAAATCAGCGTCTGGTACCGAGGGAAAGTGCTTGACATTTATGCTGAGCTGAACGCCCTTTCAACTTCACCACGAAAATCATTTTTCTTTTAATAGTTATCTATATGCACAGTAACATAAAATTAAGTAAGCTCCTTATTTGTTATTTTTTATTGTGTATTGTGTAAGCATTGTGAAGTTGAATAAATGATCTTCTATTCTATTCTATTCTATTCTATTCTAAGTAACGAATCTTACCCACGCATGCATTTCGTTACTCGCAGTTTTCGTGTGGGTACCTTCACTGTTCCACTTACGCAATACTACTCGATTCGTTGCTCTAACATAACATGGCATGTTATGCGGTATCAGATGTAACGAGTATCGTAACGATACGATAGGAACAAGTATTAATTGTTGTAGTAACGAATACTTACGGGTACGCTTTTTTTCGTTACTTTTACACCTCTACTACTTACTGGATTTTTCATAAGGACGGCAGTACTTGCATCTTGTATCTATCGGCTCCCCGCGGTTCTGACCAGATCGTCGGTCTACCTAGTAGATACACTGGCCTACGCTGCGTCTTTCCTGTGCGTGGTCGTCACTCAAGAACCTTCCTTGCTCGATTTATTTAGTTTCCCGAAAAGATCTCAGATTGACCGACTGTTGTCACTTACGTTATACTAGCTAGGCCACATCGCTCGTAGAACTGACAACCGATGGGGAAAGGTTCTCGAGTGGTGACCACGAACCGGAAGACGCAGCGTAGGATGGCCCCCCACTCGGTGGACCGACGATCTGGTAAAAGCCGTGGGGGCCGATGGATGCAGGAGGCGTGTAGCCACTCAAAGTGGCGCTCTCTGGGGAGGCCTATGATCAGCAGTGAACGACTTCAGGCTATTGATGATGACGTTATACTAAAACACAGCACAGCAGTATAGGCTGTTTTGTAATATGCCATGAATAAACGGCTCAAAGATTTGGATGGAACCTAGGTGTGTCTGTTCAAAAGTCACACGGGTTATCGCTAAGCCACGCTCGCTCTTAAATATATTTCATCATCATCATCAATAGCCTGAAGACGTCCACTGCTGAACATAGGCCTCCCCCAGAGCGCGCCACCTTGAGCGTCTGCTCGCCTCCTGCATCCATCGGCTCCCCGCGTCTTTCACCAGATCTTCGGTCCACCGAGTGGGGGGCCGGCCTACGCTGCGTCTTCCGCAACAATATAAAGTGCTTAATGTCAAATATTATATAGCAAGCATATTATAATGTGAGTTTGAAAAAAAGAAGTTCTCTTTCCCACTACTGGTGCAAGCTGGTGCTGTTATAGATATCAGTTCTAGCTGCTAGCCCTAATAGTACAAGAGCCAGCCCTGCCTCCACCAAAAGCACTCCGAACTTAGCGAATGTAAAGGCAAAAAGTGGAGCCATGCCACCCCCTGCTTTTAAACCTCAAGCGTCCAAGTGCCGGGAATATGAAATTTTCGAAATGATAAAGCCGGTAAATAATAACTACTAGTACGCCCGGCACGACCGTCTAATGTACTGCTCGCAGAAAAAGCGGAATGGTAGAAAATTTTACTTGTACTACTCTGTACGAGCGCGGCGCGAAAGGTCCTACAAGCCAAAAATATCATCATCCTCTTCACATCGCCTTCGCTTCGCTTTCGCTTCGTTCTTCGTATTCGCCTTTTCAAATTTGTTATTGGGGTCGGCTCCCAATCTAACCTGTAGCGGCGAGCTACCAGAATTACACGAGCGACTGCCATCTGACCTCGCAACCCATGAGGAACCAGTAACAGGGATGGTACGATCAGGCATCAGATCCTATCAGGCGTCTGACTACCCGTAACGATTGCCATAGATGTTCTTATGACAACCGGGACCGACGGCTTAATGTGCTCTGCAAGGCAAGCACGTTAAGCCGTCAAACAAGAACCAAAACCACAAAAAAAAACTTGAAATTTAGAATATACACAAAAGGAAATTATTTAGTTAAGGTAATTATTTTATCCCAGAAAAATAAACGGTTCTTGAAGGATAGTACACGCAGGCAAAGCCGTGGGCATGAGCTAGTCATACATGTTTGAAAATGAGGTAACAAATAATATTGTTTTTTATGAAATTATAAATTCATTGTTAACGTGCTAAGCGCTACGAGCTATGGAGAGAGCTATGCTCGGTGTTTCCCTGCGAGGTATCCGGAACGAGGAGATCCGCAGGAGAACTAAAGTGACCGATATAGCTCTTAGAATTAGCAAGCTGAAATGGCTATGGGCAGGCCACATCGCTCGTAGAACTGACAACCGATGGGGAACAAAGGTTCTCGAGTGGCGACCACGAACCGGAAGACACAGCGTAGGCCGGCCCCCCACTAGGTGGACCGACGATCTGGTGGAAGCTGCGGGGAGCCGATGGATGCAGGAGGCGAACAGCCGCTTAAGGTGGCGCGCTTTGAGGGAGGCCTATGTTCAGCAGTGAACGTCTTCACGCTGTTGATGATGATGTGCTAAGAGCGCAAAAGTATACGAAAAGCCATAGCAAACATGATTTTTATTTTATTTTTGCTAACTTCTGTACCCAAGTCCGCAATACGATAGTGACAACTTGCTTGTGATATCTTATGTAAGTACTGTTTATTGGTACTCAGACATTTTTCAGGTAAATGTTTGAAAATTTCGATACCTTATGCGGTGGCCAAGTGTTCACCATTTTCAACAATTTTATCAAGTCATTTTTCAGTTAATTGATTTTTTGTCCATCCGAACACAGAATAGATTAAAGAAGTATTTATTTATCTATGTAATAATAATCAGCGGGAGTAAAGTGGATCAACAGAGGTTCTTGACGAGATTATTCAAGTAAAAATATTACTATTTTAGTATAAAAAAAATATAAAAAAAACCATAAATTAAAAAATATACCAAAAACAACCAACCAATATTAACCACCTTTTTTACCACCAGTACCGGGGCAGCAGCGGGGTTCGTGTGTCTGCTTCCACATTACTCGCAAGGCGGGGTACGTATCGCCTGCCACCTCAACCGCCCGCTGCGCCCCTAGTACCTACGCCCTGGTACTCGCCCCGCTTTTTATACCCAGCACTGAAAGTAATCAATTTGAGACTTAATTAATTAAGAAAAAATACGTTGTTTGGTGTACCGGGCGTACTTCTTGGGGTCGGTTAAGGTAATATGACCCTTTATAAGTACGGTACGAAATTGTTAGGAAAGTTCCCACAATAATGTAGGTAAAAGCAGTATACATTTACGTACTGTATTTGAATAACCGGGCAAGTGCGAGTCGGACTCGTGCACAAAGGGCTCCGTACCATTATCTATAAAAATGAGCAAAAAACCACGATTGTTGTATGGGAGTCCACTTAAATATTTATTTTGTTTTGTTTTTTTTAGTATTTGTGCTTATAGCGGCAATAGAAATACATCATTTGTGTAAATTTCAACTGTCTAACTATCACGGTTCATGAGATACAGCCTGGTGACAGACAGACAGACAGATAGACAGCGGAGTCTTAGTAATAGGGTCCGTTTTACCCTTTGGGTACGGAACCTTAAAACAGGTGACTGCCAACCACACGACCACAACCTTAGAGGCAGACAAATATATAGAAAACAAATGCCAGTTGTTGAAACAACAGCTCGTATAGATCAAAAAAATTGACAGGTAATCAGAAATTTGTCTAGCATCACGTGAAGGGCAGCACAAAGGGATGTCTTCTTTGGATGACGATAATAGCCCGTGCGACTATGAAATCGATACACTCAACTTCAAATTCCACTCGGCCTTGCACCAATGACTTTCCAAGTTATGTGCGGAAATTGTGGTCACTGGTGATAGAAAACATCGTGAGGTCATGTTCGGGATCACAAAATTCGAGGGCATGAGTCACCCTCCAATCCGTACTTAGCCATCAGCGCTTTAGATTAGGTATGGCCTGCACTCCCTGTGAGAGAAGACACATGTCCATAACTAGGGATGCGAAGCAAATAAATCGGTATCCTGAATATTTGACTATCACGATAAATCGATTCCGAATTATATGAGACTGTAGATCGTTATGAATTTTTTGTCTTTTTACTTTTATCTTCTGAAAAGTGAGCTGTCAAAACGGGCCTCTTATTTTGTAGCGACTTTAGTGAGGAAATCTGGGCGTGATAGGCTTGAAATCGCTAGATTTCAAATACTGATTGAATACAACGTTATATTATTTGTTAGAAGTCTACTTTTACTTATAAGAGTTGGGTTGCTCTTGCTGTTGCTGGTCTACGAACCACGTATTGAGAAAAAGCTGATGGATGAATTTTAGTAAAGCGTAGGAGAAAAAGTTGTATAGAGACATTATACTATGGACCTACATAAGAATTCATTCAAACTGTCCCAAGTCATGGTTTAAGCCGGGTACATAGTCCAGCCTATGTATTAACAGTATGGAACGGGCACTTACATAATCACCGACCTCTAGACAACAAACTTCTATATTTACGCGGGCCTAGGTACCCGAGACCCTTGGGGTAAGCTGGGAGGGTCGCAACGGACATTTTGTATAAGTGTGGACCCACGCCGATCCCAAGGCAAATCCCTTTCGGCAGACCCTTTTTGGAAAGGTCCAGGCAACCGTGCCGGAGTCCCGAATTTGCGGATTTTTAAGGTAAAATTTATATGGGGGTAGGGTGGCGTCCTTTAGGGTATGAATTGTGGCGGGTGGATTATATTTTTGGGTTTTAACGTCTTTTGTCGCGACGGGGTGTCGATTTGTGAACTGCTTTTTTGTCTTGGGAGTCTTTATTTTAAGTCCCTGATAAAGGGTGTTAGGATATTGACATTGCGTGTGTGTGCTTGATGAAGACATTTTTTAACATAAATCGTTGAATATTAAATGAGACATTAACCAATACTGTTAGGGAAAAAGCTAGCAATAGTAAACTGGTAATATCTGTATAGTAAACTGGCAGTAATACAGGGAGTAGCCAATCTTTGAATGGTCTCAACACCATTCTGGCCACTTGCAAACAACGAGAAATAAAAACACTATAATTGAAACAAATGGACTACAGCTGCGATAAAACTAAATGGTATAAGGACCACAGAAATTGCGGCATTACAGCTTGTCTTATCTGCCAAGCACGGGTGGCCATCAGGGCACTAAACTAAATCTACAAAACATTGCTGCTTCAGGGACTCGCAGTTTGGATGGTGCATGACTATTTTCGAGACCCAACGCAAGGGCAAAACATCTCAAAATATTATTTAAGTCAAAGACTTCTATGTATACACCAGACAGGACATCTCTAACTTGCATTGTCAACCACTGCAAATATGCCAATGAGCATTTTCTCGCTCATGCGATGCTCAGCTCTCAAAGCGACTGCACGTGCAGCAGTGAATAGCAGTAAAAATTATGATCCGAATGTGCCATGGCACTAGCGCTGCGTGTTGTGATCGTTGGTTAGACGATTTAATCTCGTAAAGCGCTGTAGCGGATTTTAGTTTAATTATACAAAAAATGACAACTATTTGTGCTTTGAATACCTTCTCTAGTACGTAGTACATATACCTCTTTGATTTAAGTACGGAATTCTTACAAGGTTCTAAGCAACTTTTGGCGTGGGCATCTCAAAGTCTAATGTTAGATCATTGCTGATTATTCTTCTCGTGTAGGCAAGTGGTCAGGCCTGGTGTCATAAAATTATGACACCGCCCAAAAGCTTCTGACTTGGTTTAACGACTATTGTCTTAAGACAACAGCCGGGACCGACGGCTTAACGTGCCCTCCGAAGCACGGTAGCGCTCAGTTGTAAATACCACTTTTTGCTGTAGCGGTCACCCATTAAAGTAGTGACCGCAGCGAACGCAAAACATAGAAATATTTGAGCGAATGTTGCTTAACTTTACCAATCGGTTAGAAACGGCTAGTCGTGCTTCGCTATGAGCGCTACCCAGTGACCAGTGACGAGAAGAAGAAGATTGCTGATTACAAAGACCTAATGTATTTATGCATCATAAATATTGTTCGAAACATTAGTTTAGTTTATAAATCATTTGGATTGTAAATGTAAGATGCTGGACTATGCTATGTTATCTGTGATTTTCTCTAAGTGTGGGCGTGTTTTCTTTTATTTCACCAATAGAACATTTTTCCTGACTTTGCCTCGTTCAGCTATTTCTTTAACGATCTCCAATACAACTAAAACCTTGATGCTGCCATACATCGGAGAGTTTTGAGTCTAACAAGAGGAACCTTATGCCATATATACTGAAGTCTATACTAAAGTTTGACAGCTCTTAAGTTCGTACATATCTCTCTAGGAAGTGCACAAACGCGTTGCAGTAGGTACGCCATAGAGAGATAAATGCGTATTTAGGAGCTGCTTAACTTTAGTACAGACCGGCATTAGTATTTCCAATGGTTGTTTGATAGTGGCGAATCATTCCTCTAATCATCATCATCATCATCAAGACGTCCACTGCTGATCATAGGCCTCCCTCAGAGAGCGTCACTTTGAGCGGCTGCTCGCCTTTTACATCCACCCCGCGGCTGTCACCAGATCGTCGGTCCATCGAGTTGGGGGCCGGCCTACGCTGCGTCTTCCGGTTCGTGGTCGCCACTCGAGAACCTTTCTTCCCCATCGGTTATCAGTTCTACGAGCGATGTGGCCTGCCCATTGCATTGCAATTATTCCTCTAATACAATATAATGATCGTACAAATTAGTAATACAGTAGTGCCAACTTTTTCATAGGGTGAGGACTTCAACTGAAGTTGATACGATAGTCAGCAGCAAGCATGTTAATTCGCCCCCGAAACTACCCTTAATGCCGCAGTTTCCACACTAGCGGCTCTGAATACTTTCCTTAGTTTCGTTTCAGATATCGTCGTTATCTAGTTAGGAGGGTCGACAAGGGTTCGAAGGGTCCGAGTACCAGGACCACATAGGTAGGCAGGAGGTAGCGTGATCTGCCTCATACTCCACTTTTTGTAGCCTTTCGCCCTGCGGCGACGCTCTATTTTCAAGGGAAACAGTTCTTTTTTTGAATGAAACAGTATCCTATGTTCAAAAAGTTGATAAAAGTTAATCTATCTACTATTCATGCATACTCAAGGAGGTTAGAATTGGGAGTTAACCGGTGGCATGTTCAAAAACCACATAATTCTAGGACGTGTCATACACGTGGATTATATCCTAAGCTCTCCATTTGAGAGAGAAAGGCCCGTATCCTATCAGTGGGAACGTATTGAGATGATGACGGCAATGAGCTTGGAGACTTTTAGTGACTAGGGGTAGGGACTAAGGACGTAATGGACAAGGAGGCTATGTTATAAAATTACATTTTGTAATAATATTTTTCTTTTTAGGTACGTTCAGTAATTTTTGATGAAGACTGGAGTATGTAAGTAATATGTATAAGCACGGCAGATTTAATCTCTCGATCTATATATTTATAGAGGTTTTGTCCCGAGTCTGAAGACAACGTAGGTACAGCGCAAACCGCAGGACATCGTTCACTACTCATTTCGTATAGTGCAACATCGCTGATTTAATATCCACGTTTACGACAAACATATGATATTATATGTATTGTATAGTAATATTTAGTAATAACAGACTATAACTTAAAATAATAAGAAAAATATACTCCTAAGAAGTGTTGAACACAGGTCTCCCCCAGAAAACGCTAGTTTGGATGCATATCATAAGGGTGGTTTGCCATAATCACCACGCTTGGCAGGTGGCTTGGCGATCGCAAAAGATTTTAATGTACTGAGGAGAATGCTGCTGCCCATTCCCTGGATATTCCCTTAGCCGGCTCTTATGGCACCTGCGGGAAGAGATGGGTGACGTCATCTCTTCCCACGAGTGCCCTAATAATAATGGTCTCAAGCTAGCAGTATTCGTAAGCAACACTAAATCAAAGACTACTGCGCTCTTTATTCAACAGAAACGCGTACATGCTTATGGCGCGACGTACAAAGCGGCTTCACATTTACCGTAGTCAAGAGTACAACGCTAAGGGCCGCAGCCACGTATGTGCCAGGCTGCCAGGGGTGTCAAGAAAAAGTTATAATAACATTAATGTAGGTTCTTTTGACGGCTCTCCGGTCGTCGTTAGCAGCCCTGCGCTCTGTATCTTCTCATAATCTTTAGGGATGCGGTAAGATTTGTGTTTTATCGATAAGTATTTATGATTATTCTTTATTATGTTGGAAATAACAGTTGCGGATTACAATAAATGAAGCTCAACTAAAAAAGTTAAATACTTATGTTGTAATGAACGTAAAAGTAAAAAATGTGAAAGTTTTTAAATACTAGCTTAAATGACGATTTCTGTAAATTATTTATTTCTAAAACCCTTTTAACAATATTTTCTTATGGGGCTTAGATTATTTTTTAACTGTTACCCACGTAGAAAAACATTCTTAATTCTAAAACCTTGTTTTATACTCATGTGTGACTAATCTATTATTATAAATTAATAATAATAGTTCTCAAAACACACCAATCATAATACCTAAAACACGAAAATTTCAATAAATCTATTATACATAAGTTAATTTGACCTGAATTTCACACCACGACACTTATTCTACTCCCTAAATTCTATCGACAGTACCTCATCTCTAGCACCGCATCACTAATTACGGCACAGACGGCGGCGCCGGGTCGAGCCAAGGGTACGGTCCTCGCCTGAATTTTTTTCCACCCCCACCCCACCGGAAGGGAGGTTTCCTGTCCCTCCCTGGTCCTCCCGGGGCTCCCGGACCCTTCTTAACCCTGGCTCCAGAAGATGCCTGTGATATGTAGACAGTATAATAACTCATGGTGATACTTCTACGTTTTTCCAAGATTTATATTTAAAAACTAATCTTGGAATACGTGTATAGTTTCTCTTTCTCTGTCATATCAATTTTCAATTTCCATTACAGGTTACTCTACTTGGTACAATAAAAATATCGTAACTGTTATGTTATTATTTTGATTATGAACTAAAGCCTAAAGGCTTTTAACAATTGCAAAAGATTTCCATAATATACGATACTGCAATAATAATTCTATGTAGTATCAAAGTAATCAATGTGCAATAATTAATTCAATTCATTTAATACTACAATCATTATAACTTATTTTAAATTAATCTTCATTTACACTACACGTAATGATGAATTTTATCGATATTGAAATTTAAATTTTATATTGGCCATGATGGCTGCATGCCTATCATGGCCAATATAAAATTCCAATTTCAATATCATCACTTGAATCATCGCAAGATGGAATTAAAATCGGGTAACAATAGTTGAATGCCAAATCATTTCAATATCGATAAGTTTGGGTTTTTATCGATATTGTCGCTACCGCATGCCTATCATGGCCAGATGGATGAAAAATAGGTTAACAGTAGTCGAATCGGAAATCTGACTGTGGAAACCTTGTATACTGCGGGAACCATTCACAAGATGCCTTATATGAAATGTTATATACTTTTCTAGCCTGGACCCTCGACCGGTCTCGGAGTCTCGGACCCTATATATTCCCTTTTCAGTCCCGTTTTGACCTTTTGTGTAGGTTTAGGCGGTTTGTTTCGCTTCGGAGATAGTTAAGGATGGTAGGGGGCCCATTTTGTAATATCTGACCGTTTTTATGGGTCGGCAGTTACTGGGCGGCAAGATAAGTATGTCGGAATTATGTTGGGCAACATAAGTGGAGCTGAAATGGAATTTTGGCGGTAAAAATGTACTAAACAAAAATATTCTAGCTTCATACGACGATTCAGGATGGTCTTTAAAAATTACGCGTAAGTGTATAAAAACCTAAATAAAAGTACAAATTAGGCTTCAGTATTTCTAGGTAAGTTCTCATAATTTAATATGTTTATTCACAAAGGCCACATATACCAGTACATCAGTGCGTGGATGCAAGAAGCAAGTAGCCGCTCAAAGTGGCGCTCTATGGGGGAGGCCTATATTCAGCAGTGGACGTCTTCAGGCATGTTGATGGTAAAACCTACCCTTAGTAGCGGTTATTACCATCTTTTAAGTGATGGCTGCAGCGAACGTTGCTGAGCTTTACCGATCGGTTAAGGCGGAGTCTGATCATAAATTCAAGAAAAAGCACTTTATTTGAAAACCCAGTGCGATGTGACTAAACAAAACAATATGAAAAAAATAGTGTAAAAAGAACATAAAACGAAAAAGAACGGTGACCGAATATAAGTTAATTAAAGTAGTTTGGTATGTCCAAAATAAAAATCGTAGACTACACTAAAAACAAAAAAAAACCACTTTGTTAACGTAGTGCTCCCAACAACACTTTCTTACGAATTTAACACCCACGCTTTTGTTTTGTTTTCACCAGTTATTTTTT
Organism: Ennomos quercinarius; assembly: GCA_910589525.2. Classification (NCBI taxonomy): domain Eukaryota; kingdom Metazoa; phylum Arthropoda; class Insecta; order Lepidoptera; family Geometridae; genus Ennomos; species Ennomos quercinarius. Next base: position 9,376,595 of record OU342510.1, read on the forward strand.
TTATTAGATATGCCTTTTTCACTTAATCCACAAAAACCCGCAAAATTATCACAGTTTCAAGCGCAGACCCAATTTGTCATGAAATATGATCTTCTATTTTCAACTTTAAACAAACCCGATTATGTAAATGTATTTTCTTTCTTTCTTTCTTTAATACTGTGCCCGTAGAGACCACTAGAGACCCCTTAAAAACATAAAAGTTGTGCTTGGACGACGCCTTAAGAACAGATAGTTGAGCGCTATGAGCGCTATTACTCCGTGATGGTACCAAAGCTGTAAAGCAAGTAAAATGCAGCATTCTTGCCTAGGAATAATACCAGTCTAGTTTTTCTGAAATGGTGTCATCATCATCATCATTATCGTCATTATCATCAACAGCCTGAAATAGTCTACATAAGACTATCTATAAGATAAAGCTCTATTTAGCTGGTAAAACTACGTGTCTATTAAATATGTCAATGAGCATAGCCGCTACATCATCATCATCATCATCATCATCAACAGCCTGAAGACGTCCACTGCTGAACATAGGGCTTCCCCAGAGAGCGCCACTTTGAGTGGCTGCTCGCCTCCTGCATCCATCGACTCCCCGCGGCTTTACCCAGATCGCCGGTCCGAGTTTGAGGCTCGCCTACGCTGCGTTTTCCGGTAGCCAGAAGCCGCTAGCCAGAGGGGAATTAGGAAAACTTTTTGCCCAGAATTCCGCACCGATTATGATGGGGATTTCTGGGCAAAACCAATCCAAAAAGCCCACCGTACCTGTGCCGTACCATTTTGATCCTTCTATTTTCAAAACAACACATGCTTTATCGTGTTTGATGGAAATGAAAGTCCATAAAGAATCAGCCCATTTTGTGTGATGCCTTTGAATCACCCTAATTTCCTAGGGGCTTAATTTTGCAATGGTACTGTATTGTTTAATATTTGCCTCCTGCTTATTTACTATTATTGCAAAAGAGACACAATAAACGTCGATCTACGTTCGAGTTATGTCAAATGGTATCCATAAACAAATGGTATAACCCGCGCTAGTGATGGCGCTATTTTTAGATAAGCATTTTCTACTGCTTAGGCTTTTACCACCAGGTCACGGAAAAACTTAGCCAGATCTGAAAAGAAAAACCAAAAACATTTTGGTTCGAATTATCGGTAAAAAGATAATAAAACAACACATGATGTAATTCTCAGTTCGCTTCTTTAATGGTGCAGCTTATAATAGAAATAATGGAATGCCATTGAAAATATACTTAAATTTCTTTAAAAGTAGTACATAAGTAAGTAGTAGTAAGTACGGGTGGAGTCGTTCGCAAGAGCCAGTTTACCTATAGATTCTTAAGGGGTATTCATACTTGACAAAATGGAGACTGAAGTGTTATCTAAATATCTGTGATCCAACAAGTGGAAAAACGTTGTAAAATTAAATATATAGATACTTTATTGTATATGACATTGAATAGAATAAAATATATACATGTAATTTATGTATGTAAAGAAAATGATGATTATGAAAAAAAAAACTCTGTTAAACCGTTCTCTTTTGTTTTCAACACACGAGAAATAAATAATTTTTTGCGGTAGTCGGGTGAAAACTTTAAAATAATTACGTTTCCACCCGCTTTCTTTTTTTTTGGAAAATTATTCAGATTGAGAAATTTACTAGACAATACACCTTTTTCATTTCATGACTTATGATTAATACTTAAATTAAGTTTAATACAACATACCACATAATTTTATTATTTTGTCACTTTCTGAACCCGTCTTTCTTATTACATTAACTTGCAAGTATTTCTGAATATTTTAACTAAAACCACGATATCCCTACTAATAATACTGATACTAACTACGACTATTTATTGTATATTTGTTTGTTTGGCTCCCACGCCAACACGGCTGAATCGAATTAAATTAAATTTTTTACCGAGATAGTTTACACTACCGAAATCAACTTAAAATACTTTTTATCTCGGAAAATTAAGAGATTCCTCGGAAAAATAGGTAATTGTGGAGTAGAACCGTCCCGTTTTACAGTATAAACCGTAGTCCTTGCTTCGTCGTAGCTCGTATTCATAATTTCGTACTAAACCACGCTGAAACAAATTTACATCAGCATTCATTACGACACACGCACACACACATATTCTTTGGCTCAAGACGTGTCGTTTGAGGCCAACTCACGGATTATACCATTTTAATACCACCGTGCGCCAGTGTGGCCGTCCCTTAAGTGTCCCTGTCACGAACCAAAAGGCGAACAAAGTAGCAGGCTTCCCTCGTACGGGGGTAAAGTTTACCCCGAGGGTGGCGCCACCCTGGTGCCTGCCACCCTGGTACCTGCCACCCCAGGCGCGGCTCTCAGGACGTCTTTGAGCCGAACTTAGCCAGGAAAACCCCAAAATTCAAGTTGGGACGGTCTACCCCGATTACGAGTTGGCGATATCTTTGAAATTCTGGTCTCCTGGTGGGTGTTGCCTTTATTTTTAGGGAAAAAATTTACGTCGGCTTTGAGAATATTTCTTTATTTTTAGTATTTTATTTGGGACGAACGAAATATTTACTTTTTAACTAATCCAATCTATAATCTGTGAATTTTCAGGATTAGTGTATAAAATACGCATTTAACTACTTACATATAGGTACTAAAGTATTTAAATACTACTGAAATAAACTGCTTTGTAAGTATAAATGCAAAGGCAACTAAGAAAACAATGTAACAAACACAGGCCAAATGTTTTTTACGACGTAGTCTAAGCTATCCAAGCTTTCTATTTAGTTGCATTTTACGGTGGGTATAATAATTGTATGTAGGAGTAAAGAGGCACTTTCCCTTTAAAAAAAAACTCACACATAGCAAATAACTATAGTAATAATAGTAATATCTATAGTGTCTTGCGAGATAAGATCCGAAATGAGGAGAACCGCAAGAGAACTAAAGTCACCGATATAGCTTTGAGAATTAGCAAGTCGAAATGAAGTGGGCAGGCTATATCGCTTGTAGAACTGAAAACCGATGGGGAAGAAAGGTCCTCGAGTGGTGACCACGAACCCGAGGACGCAGAGTAGGCCGTCCCCACTAGGTGAACCGACAACCTGGTCAGAACCGCGGGGAGCCGATGGATGCAGGAGGCAAGCAGCCGCTCGAAATGGCGCTCTTTGGGGGAGGCCTATGTTTAGCAGTGCACATCTTCAGGCTGATGATGATGATGGTGATCATGATGATGGTAATATCAATACCGATTTTACGAACAGTAAAAATTGACAATAATATAGTGATAACAATAACGCAATATTAATAAAAGCTAACCTTTCTAAAGGTATCAGTTTTATGAAATTGTCAAATGAATTTTCGGACGCTTCATTTTTAAAGAGACGACGTTGAAGTCTTTCATTTGACTCGAAACCCTTGAGAAAACTTTGCTACGCTCTAGAGTACCTCTACGTTTGAGTTTGAAGCTTCGAATTTCTTGCCATATATTGATAGTTTTTGTTTGAAAAATAATATACGATGGCGTTTTGTTGCCATAACGTCTAATAAAACACTTAATAGATAAGAACAGATCAGATAGAAACACAAAATGACATTTGACAGTTTCAATGCGCAATTTATGTGTATAGTTACTATGGAAGATTTCAAATTTGGAATGAAATTTCCCCTATTGTATTGCAATCAAAGTTCCGTGATCACCCCCCAGGTATAAAGTAGGTATGATGCAGTCTAAAGTTCAGAAGAAAATCATTTAAAATAAATAAGTTATAGATGATTTTTTTCGCAATGACATATAAATCTGATTCTATAGTTGTATGATACAACAAAACAAAAATGAAATAAAAAAATAATATTTTAAATGATTTTTGTATGTAATTTTAGCCAACTATTAATACGAAAAACAATTCTAAACTAAATCTAAAAACTAAATTATTCTTTAAAACTGGATATTCTATAGAACTAAACAAACATAAAACTAAAACTATAAAATTAACAATATAATACAAAACCAATCTATTTTTTTTTTGTTTATTTTTTATATTATTATTTTTAGCATTTTCATAACAACCTACCAGGAGCATTACCATCTTTGTGTACCAGGCATTCATAATTTGTGATGCGACACGGGCCTTAGAAAGTACCAGGCGTTATCGTCTACCAGTATACAAAGTTTTCAGGGTAGCACTAGGGTATCCGAAGTTGGAACAGACTACCAAATTAAGTAGGGGAAAAGCACTTCCAGTCTTAACTTTTAGTTCATATTTTTTTATTAACATAGGCTTACATTTGACCTCGGTCTCACCTGGGCCATAATTCTGTATGAAAACACAGATTCCACACGATACAGAAACCACGTCGTTATCGTGTCTTGTTCAAATCGTGTCACAGCAAGGAATCTTCAACTTTTGTATTTTGCATAATCTAAGACAAATTATCTATGACAGGTTTTTATCCCTCGAGTGCGTTCCGAATTAGGACTAAAGGATTTCTCATCCCGAAACCAGTTAAAGTTTCAAATATAGTAATGGCATATATTTATGTTGTGATATAACAAAGCCATGGGTAATTTTTAAAAATTGACAGAAAACCTTTGGGAATACCTTCACTTTACATTAAAATTAGTTTTATTTATTTTATTTCAAAACTTAAATAACATATAATAATAAGTATACTAAACTAAACTAGACCTAAAAACTAAACTATATTTTATTTTATAATAACTGGTTTAACAAACGTGACTTTGAAAATAAAGAAATTTAATACGTTTTATTTTGAATAATTAATATTGACATAAGTGGTGCTAACTTTGGACGGGTTGATGTTTGGGAACGCGCCTCAGTGGAACATACGATTTTTGACAGTTCAAATCGCGCCAATCCCTGTTAATTCTACATTCATTTCGCGCGGTTTCGTTCTCATTTTATAGAGAATAGATTTTTGCAGATTTCTTATGTAAGACAAGGAATTCGCGTGGTTTCGAAGCAAGGAGTCGTAAAGTGGTCATACAGAATTAGGGTTCTGATGGTAAGTGACTTCTACGAAAGACTAGGCGGAATGGCCTCACGACTTTAGCTTGCCAATTAGGGCGAACCAAAAAAAATGGTGTGACGAGTTGACGACGCGGCTGATAGCGGGGATATAGACTTTGACTATTCAAATAGTCAAAGATAATAGGATTTAAAATTCATTCCATTTAAATAAACAAAGTTCTCTAAGGGGGCCCATTCTCTTAGGTACGTAAAAAACAAAAAAAGTATTAAACAAAAAAAAAGCAAAAAAGGTTTCTATCTATCGCCAATTTAGATACGGCACTTAAAATTAAAATTCAATAAGTTAACTTTAATATTAACATAAATTAAACAATCACGTAATAAAGTACAATGTACAGTATTTCTTATTTAGTAATTGCATGCATGTGCTGTTTAAGGGCTTTGTCCCCTAGAGCGATGTGGTCTTCTAGGCAAGCATGTACCATCGTAGACCGCGTCGTTACTTTCCATCAGGTGAGACTGCGGTCGAATGCGGGCCTATTTAGTTATAAAAAAAGTATCTGAGCTTCAAACTGAAACCACCTTATTAACGTCGAAGGTTTATGGTTTAGCTAACCGGAGTTTAAACTTGCGGCCGTAATGAGATGGAAGGAGTTAGCTAAAACTCTAAAATATGGATTATTTATACACAGTTTAAGTGTATAAACTGGAAAAGTGGAGTTTTGGCGGGAACGCGGAAAAGTTCACGTCGTTGCATTGTATTATTTTTCAAAACTTGTGCTGTTTCCAGTGTTAATGTTTAAAATTGGTGGCGTTTTACGCATTAAGTGCTGAATTACTAGCGTGAGTGTGGGCAAGTGATATAATGTGGTGAAACGTGGTTTTTCGTGTTGCTTCTAAAATTCCATAGAAGCATCTAGTAAGGTTGCCACCACTTTACTAGGGCATGACTTTGACTGGACTGTGACTACCTGACTATTACTGACCCAGACACTGTGTGTGACTGAGACTTGACTTTACGTGAAATATTCTATAAAACGATGAAAAATTACAATACTTGACACTGGCTAAATGCACTATGTGTGGAGCCAAAACATAAGAAAAAAGAACTGGGAAAAGCTACAATTAAAAAGAAAATGTTTGAAAGTGCGTTGATTACGGGCATGCATAGAATAAAATAAATAATAAAAATAAATATAAATATGTGTAGGGCATGTCACGCAGCGCCATCTAGCCCCAAACTAAGCATAGCTTGTACTATGGGAACCAGATAACTGATACAATACTTAGATACTTTTTGTTTGTAAATACATACATAGAATACAATATAACACCCAGACACAGAACAAACATCGATGTTCATCACACAAATGTTTGTCCTGGGTAGGAATCGAACCTACAACCTATAGTTCAGAAGGCAGAGCTACTACCAACTGAGCTAACAGGCCAGTCAAATAAAAAAAAATAAAAAAGTAAAATAAAATAAAAAATGTAATAATTCCATGTTTGTAGATTTTTGTATGATATTCGAAAACTAGCCTCAAACATTCTTGAATAATATTTTATTCTTATTTCGCAAAACCCTCATCAAAGCAATTATTTCAAGAACAGTATAATAAAGGAACCCTGGCCTCTTTTCCTTTTATATCGGAATATCTCACACACCAGGGCGCCAGACGTAGTTTCCGATTAATTACTCGAAAATAAAAACAGCAAGGCAATACCCGGGAAGAATTACCGACGCTGGCCGGCTACCGGATATTTCTTTTAGCTGTCCAAAGAACCCCCTCATAATGGAGAAGGGGGGAGATATAAAGATACAGGCGCCCACTTATCCCGGGGTATGGTACCCGGTCCTTTTGCTTTTATAGGGGGTGTGTATAAAACCGAATCGCCGGGTTTTAGCGTGCTGGCGTTACGAGCAAGCCGCCCCTAGTCGGCCGCATTATGCCGTACCACCTCGAGGATATGGAGTTCTGCTACTTATATACAATGTTTAGACTTTCGGACCGTTCGTATGGCCGATAAAGTTGGAATGGACGTAGTAAAAGAGAATTAATGCCGTGTCTGGAAATCTGGACGGTATTATGCATAATGTTAGGCCATAGATTTCTTATTATTTTCTCTAAGCTATCTATTTCATACTAACTTTCAGTATGTAGTTTTAAGTGAATGTCTTTGGAAATGCCTTGACGTATTTAACAACTATTTTCTATTTTAGCCAAAGTTGTATCTATTACAACCACTGTCAGACCATTACGATACTTGTCTGGGATAAGGTCCTTTTTTTACAGGGAGAGAATATAGGCCAGATTTGGGTTATGTAATCCGTGGCCATAAGTCCGTTACTTTGCCAGCGTGGTAGAACACGATGGCGAAACTAGCGGCCTTAATGTAGAGCCAGATAAGCAGGTCCAAATCCTTTCAAAGAAACATCAACCTTAACTTTGAACCTTGATCAACCTTGACTTTTTTTATATAGTACTTTTCGTAGTCTTAAATATGAATTCAGTCTGCACTTCAGCGCGGTGCTTACGACAAAGACAACGCACGAAATGACTGATTTTGACGGTTTTTTATTAATATCTATTTTTATATAGTATTTTTCAAAGTTATTAAGTCATCACGACATCTGAATGTTTCTTGGGTATACACTAATATATTTTTTGTAAACATATATTCGGTAGAAGCTCAGTAAAATGGGAACATTAAAATTTTTTGAGGGAGGTTGCGGTTTTTTATAGAGCTATATTTATTAACCTTGTATTTGCGGTCATCACAAACGACTTAATGAAATGAATTACATGATATATTAAATTCAAAGCGCCACATGTTCTAATTACGCCAGGAAATATGGCAAAAAACACCTTGTTTGCTCTACTCGTCGCCTTAAGAGTCAATACAACGCCAAATTGCTTAAAACGGCTTAGCTTGAGGCAGTGTCCTGTCAACAATATTGCAACAATGACTTTGAAATTAATATATGGTAAAGTTCAGGACTAATGCTACTGCAAATGTATAGTGAAAACACGAATTAATAAAATTTTCTCGATAGAAAAGAATTACAAAGTTACCTCCAAACCGTACAAATAAACAGCGATTATTCAATGAATACTTTAAATAAGATCATGAAACTTTGTGTAGTAGTTGAACTAAATATAATTGAGGGCTTATGTATAGCGGATTTTTAAAATACTCTTTATATTCAGTGTAATAATAAATTACCTAAACTATTGCGCGTTGGAACCAGTTTAACTTAGACCGCCCCTGCCGCTCGGCCCCTGGCTCATCCCCGCTTTGGCCTAGTACTATACCGCTATTCTGTGGCTTTGGCTTGAATTCGCGCTGGCCTTGCACAAGCCCTTAAGGTTTTCTATCAAATAATCGCCGTACTTCGCTCTCTCTCTCTCTCTCTTTCAATCTCAAACCTATACATTTATTTTACCACGTTTATATCCAACTCTTTAAAGGATCTGTGCTTCCCAGAATGACTTGCTGTGACAGCCTGCCGTAAGTCATTGGGAATGATGGTGAATGATAATGCTTTGTACATGTCTTTTTTTTGGTTCCAAACATACGTCACTGGGAAATTTTATCAAAATCGGTTCACAGAGTGGCAGACGGAGTTACATTCAAATGTATAAATATTTGTGTGTTTAGATATAGATAGACTTCAGAGCATGGATGAAAGAAAAATATGTAGAGGAATTCATTTTTCCTCCACAAATGTGAAGATTCTGCTTTGCGGTTTAAGGTGGAACGTCACACTCGCGCGGCAAATTCAAATTTTCTTGCATTCTTTTGCCAATAATAGCTTAATTACTTAACGTGATTACATGAAAACTAACTTTGCGCAAATAAATATAGTGTATCAATAAATTACAATTAAAAGTATCACCTACTTATCATTGGTTTAGCGACAAATGGCAATAAACAGTTTTCTTCTTAGTTTTTCAGTCTATTGCCATGTGTCGCTAAACCAATGCATACTTTTAATTGTAATTTATTGATACACTATATTTATTTGCGCAAAGTTAGTTTTCATGTAATCACGTTAAGTAATTAAGCTATTATTGGCAAAAGAATGCAAGAAAATTTGAATTTGCCGCGCGAGTGTGACGTTCCCCCTTAACCTATTTTCTCTAAATCCAGATCGTAGATGCCTCTCGCACCACCTTTGAGTAACATTAAGTTTGTACAATTTTCTAAGATTTTTTTGAGTGCGAAATATATTTAGATAGATAAACTCAAAAAAAAAAAAAAAAAAAATTAAATAAACTCTTTATTGAAACACACAAATCATTAATAACTAAGTGAAGAAAACTGTAACAATGGGCGGTCTTATCGCTCAAAGCGATCTCTTCTAGAAAACCTTGAACCTATGAATTAGTTTTAGTAGTTTTTATAGGACCCTAAAGAGAATAACCAAAGCAGTTACCAATCCGTAACTCTATTTTATTACCACACACGTCTCCGATACCGACCTCAAGATATTAATTTCTCTTTATTACCAGGGCAACATGTGCTTATAAGATGAAGGTAACTATGTTGTTTAGCCCGAATAATGATTCGGGCGGTACCAGGGGGAGGCCGTATAAAAACGACAATTTCCTCTAAACGCCGCGCCCGCGCCCGCGCCTCTAGGCGCTCCCTTCTGCTAATTAACTGCCTGATGGTTATGTCACCCTGGTACCTCTACCCGTATTTGTGGGATGGTTTTTATCTTTGATAAGTTGACCTTTTTGAATGCAAATGGTAGACGGTAAGCCTTAAAGCATGGTGTTGTAGTAATAATTATTATCCGCCAGCTGCGTTTCGTTGCCATTTGTGGTGATAAAAATAATGCATGGTCTTGATGGTAATTCAATTTACCCGAAGAGTGCACCTTTTAAGAAGTTTTTTCCACAAAAGAGGTTAAACAAAATTATAACCTAAAAAACAGAATGCTCATGTTTAACTGAATACCTTAGAGTATAGACTAAAGCATAGAGAGAACTTGATTGTGTCAAGCGTACCACTTTTTTGGACACTTTACAATTGATGTGGACACTTTGATGTGAATGAGTCTGACAGATTTGTATAGAAAAAACAGTCGACTCGACTCGATAAAAATGGTACGGTGCTTATCGCAAGCGTAGCTTATTACTATATATTTGTTTCTTTCCTTCGCCACTGACGTGGCGATACGTGTGAGCAGTACAAATATAATATCGTTTTGATGATCTCTCTATGCTTTAGTCTTTACTCTAAGCTGAATACATGTTGGACAGTATGTAATGTCTAGCTTATGGAAGGTGGATGACGATAGAGCGTAAATTCTGTGCTACAACGTTGTAGGTTTTATTTAAGATTTTAAACTATCATTGTCACTAACACTATTAAAATATTGTTTATTAACGGGATATTTTAGTATTAAAATTCTCATGAGTGTGATTCATTTTAAATAAATATGTATCCGACTGTTACTCACGAAGAGTTCACGCAGCAAGTCACCGCCGCGATCTTGCTGCGTGAACTCATCCTGAGGAAGAGCATCGGATATGCTCGAAACCTGGTCGAGAAATTGACACACTATTCGTGAGTAACAGTCGGATACATATTTATTTAACGGGATATTTACCATCTCAAAACGAATAATTTACATTATAAATATCTCGTTAACAAACAATATTTTAGTAGTTGTAGGTTTTGTTGTTCCGCACATAACTTGAAAGTCATGGGTTCAGGCCTGAGCAGGAATCGAACCAGGGTGCGTCGGTATCGAAGTCGCCCAGCTGAGCCACACTCACTCTTTCTGATATAAAAAAAACTACAAAAAAATTAGTAAAAGTAATGGGAAAGAGTTTCTTTTTAAATTTGCAATAGGCTTGCTATATTTGACATTAAGCACTTTGTAACTTTATATATCATCATCATCATCAACAGCCTGAAGACGTCCACTGCTGGACATATGCCTCATCCAGAGAGCGCCACTTTGAGTGGCTGCTCGCCTCCTGCCTATGCTTGTCATTTTCACGTCATTTTACCAATCATATAAGTCTTTATTCCTTTTCCCTGGAGCGTGATAATTATAATCATGGGTTGCACTAAGCAATTAGATACACACCTACGTATTATTAATTTGCGTTGTACGTGTAGGTAATCTATTGAAATGGGACACCTAAATCAGCACTCCGTAAAGCCACAATATAATACATGCAGTAGGTCAACTTACGGTAAACGTTGAACATTAATCTACGCACACATAGATGCCCGTTACATGTAACTTTAAGAATACCTACGTATTTTAGAGTTCCGTACCCAAAGGGTAAAACGGACCCTATTACTAGGGCTCCGCTGTCTGTCTGTCCGTCTGTCACCAGGCTGTATCTCATGAACCGTAATAGTAAGACAGTTGAAATTTTCACAGATGATGTATTTTTGTTGCCGCTATAATAACAAATAATAAGAAAACAGAATAAAATAGATACTTAAGAGGCTCCCATAGAACAAACGTGACTTTTTGCTTCGTTTTTATAGATAATGGTACGGAACCCTTCATGCGCGAGTCCGACTCGCACTTGGCCGGTTATTTTTTGCATTTTTTATAAACAATGACGTAAGGGTTATGTTAGTCATTCATCTGATGTTAAGCGTCACGCCGCCCAAAACAGTTGCAGTGCCACTTAGAACTCTAAAATATTAAGTTTCACGTGACACTGCACTGTGCGCGTCACCTGAGACATCAGCACAGTCTAGTTATAAAATTAACAGACTGATGACGTCTCATTTGCCCAGTGATTTCACTAGCTAGCACTAGCTACTGTCCTTCAAACCGAGACACAGTAGTGCTTGCACACTACTGCTTGGCGGCAGAATAACTGCCAAAGCGGTGGTACCTACCTAGATGAACTTTGCAGAAAAATCCTACCACCTAGTTCGGCGTTACTTAAAACTTACCTTCTGTTATAATTAATTTTAATTTGTAGTCCATCGGTGTACAGTAATCAATAATATTTGAATGTAGAGTAGGTATAGTGTAGTGTGTAGACCTAGAAAGAGAATCTATTATTTGTCCTGACTGACTGACAGACAACGCACAGCCCAAACGGATAGACGTAGAGACTTCAAATTTAGAGGGTGGCTTCCTTTTATGACCTAAGCGCGTGCTGATAAAGGAATTTTGAAAATTCCATCCTCAAGGGGGTGAAACGAGTAAAAACATTAGTATGAAAAATCTACATTTCGTAACGTATCTTTTTGAAAGTTACAATACATACCCACATACAAACAAGTATAAAAATAATTGAAATGACATTTTTTGGTTTTTCGAAATTCAATCTTTAAAGGGGTGAACTGCGTAGGTAAAGCTTGTATGGAAATTTTATAAAATATTGACCGTATCATACTGAAATTCGGAATGTGTAAAGACATACACACACACACAAAGCTCGTCTTTTTCGAATAGCGGGCTGGTTCCTCCCTCTCAGGGTTTAGGCTTAAACCCAGCGCTGGTTGTCGATGGGAACCAGCAATGTGCTGAGCCGACGCCCATTCAATACTTAGTGCATAATAATATGATGTAATGTGTTTAGTACGTAATTATTTTAAGTATGTATTGAATATTATGTTATTCAATTCTACATACAAAATAAAAGGATACTGGTCTCAGCGACGTTTTAATTTCATCCTCTAAAGGGGTGAAATATACACAACAAGGTCCCATTGTAAGACGCTCGCACAGCCTCGCTGAGGCTAATTATCTTGAACGAAGATAGGTATTTCAAAGTAACCTATTTAGTTATAACTCTTTTTAAACGACTCCCAAAAAGGAGGGTTAAGGTAATTTTAGCCTGGAAAATAAACGGCTCCTGAGAGGATAGCCCACGCGGGCGAAGCCGCGGGCATAAGCTAGTGCACTATATTCAAACTCAAAAAGGTTTTCACGATAAAACCACTTTATGTCTAGGGATTTTTAAGCAGAGACTCTTGCACTCTTGCGTGTTTGGCATGTGGCAAGTTGGCAACCCTGGCTGCTGTATACACACAGCCAGGGTTGCCACATGGCTATACACAGGAAGGAACTTCAGGACATGTACAGGGGTAGAAGTCATAAGTTTTATATGTTGTTATATTTAATTATTTATACTTTAAATAAAGAAGTACAAGTTATCTAAACTATGCTTAGAATGTGTTCTGTAGTATTCAATTTTCCGTCTTGTTAAACTGAAATAAGGTTGATATTTTAATGACAGGTGTATGGTCACGCGCACCTTGTGTACTAGTTTAGTAGGTAATTAATATGATCTGTTTGGTAGGCATGTGCGTTATAGGCAGACTGTGAAATAAGGCCGATCGGAAGTTTACTAGAAAAAGAAAAAAATCAATATTCAACTTTTATTTATTCGTTTTAGGAGATGGATAGTTAAAACTCTTTGTTGAAACCCAAAACTACAGGAACAATATTGATAATCACACATCACTGAGAAAAAAAATAGGTTACGGTTACGTTTTGTCGGACAACGTAACATATTAGGTAAACACAACCGAGTGCACTTGTTAATACAGATTTTGTGATTTTACTAACTCATTAGGTTATTTTAACCATTTACCCAGTTAGGTGATTAACTAACTGGTTAACCTAACTGGGTAAAAGGTTAAAATAACCTAATGAGTTAGTAAAATCACAAAATCTGTATTAACAAGTGCACTCGGTTGTGTTTACCTAATATGTTACGTGGTCCGACAAAACGTAACCGTAACCTATTTTTTTTCTCAGATAGTTAAGGTAACCAATGGTTAAAAACCAACAAACTTTGACCATTGGTTAGAATTTGTTAGAGTTTTTAACCAGTTACCTTAACTAGGGGTCAAAAAACCCAGCCCTAGTGGTGTCAGAATTTTTAGGCAGCCCAATGGCTTCTGTTTTGGCTTAACGGCTATTGTCTTAACGAGCCCTCCGAAGCACATAATCGTTGTTTATTACATATCCCTTTATAGGCTGCGCCTCTGACTTTAAGCCGTGAGGAAGAGACAGACAAAACGTCAAAACAAACAAACGTATCTTTAAATATTCTGATAGTAATGTAGAATACCGTGCCGTGCCTTACACCGTTCAACAATTACTAGCCGTTGCGTTAATTGTCCCGCGTTCAATGCAATGACTGCGACATAAAGTGGCTCTGTACTTATAGTAAATGCATACAGAATATGCTACGTTTGACGCTGTTACGTCAAAATAATTATATGCTATTTATAGGCATATATTTAATAGCACAATATTCCACAATAGATCAAAATCACACACAAAACTGAAAAAAGTGCTCATAAATTCGTATTTTTTTTGTCACACTCGAATTTTCTTTTGTTGACCGGCTAATCAAAGTCAAAGTTTTTGTCTGTTTTTTGAGAAGCATTCTTCTTTGGTCTATGTCTATCTGTGACACTATAGCATCATCATAATAATCATCAACTTACAAGTTTGTGTGTTTTGATGACCTACTTACGCTCTATTTTAACGTTTTCCTATTTTTGTTTCCGCGGGTAGCATAGACAGTAAGAGGTAGTGTGTTCTTTTAAAGCGTGTTTGTCTAAGGTTGTTGGAAGCACCCCACCTCCTGTGATTTATGAGTACTTAGTACGTAAGTATGGGAGAGGTTGCATGCACCGCTTGAGATGATCTAGGGAAAAAGAAGGTCACAGTCATGTGTTCCAGATTTTTACTAAACTGTCTTTACTAAAAATATATTTAGGTATGAAACTTTTAACTAAAATATTACTTAATTCAAAACAATTCATTGTGAATAACTCTCCATTATTACCTAGACAACATCACAACATGAATTTTAGCTTTGTTTCAAACCATTCTCATTATAGTCCTGGCCGAAAACAAAAAAAAAAAAAATCTGAAAAAAACCTCCTTTAAACTTACCTCCATTCTCTCATTTGTTCTCTAATCTATTCTCGATGGTTTTTTTTCTTTTTTAAATTAAAATTAATAATAAAATTAAAACAGTAGCTGTGGAGGCCGAGATCGATTCGCTTTAATGTATGATGGAAGCTACATACATACCTTACATACCTGTGTGTGTGATACATACCTATGTATACTGTATACTGTATACTTATATAGTGGTTACTGGTTAGTACTATTTTGTAATGCGCTGTGTAGGCTGTTGTTTAATACAATGTAAGCCCTTATTCGAAAGGGCATAAAAATTGGGTTACTGTTTATGGTGTAGCTTTTTATAGGCATAAACAAAAAGAGAATAATTTTGTTTTTTTTTGTAATAGGTCGCTGTCGTGTGTCGTTTCTAATGTTTTATTTAATTCATATAAAAAAATGTTTGTATGCGTGTTTATTTCACGTTTTATCTGTAAATAACGTTTCTTTTAAAATACAAAATGTGTATAAAAAGGTCAGTTTTTCTGTCAGTTTTAAAGCATTAGGTGCAATGCACACGATTCAGTGCGAAAAAGTGGTAATAAAACAATAATCGTCTAAGTAATTAATAAACTGATTGCAATTGATTTATTTTTGTATGTATCTGACAGTTTGAATAAATTAAGACGCCAACCGATGGGCAAGAAAGGTACTCGAGTGGGGACCACGAACTGGAAGATGCAGCGTAGGCTGGCCCACCACTCGGTGGACCGACGATCTGGTCAGAACCACGGCGAGCCGATGGATACAGGCGAAAAGCAGCCGCTCAAAAAGGCGCTCTGTCGGGGAGGACTATGTTCAGAAGACAGACTGTTGCTGATGACGATGATGATAAATTAAGCAGTTAATGCAGAAATGTAGGAAATTTCGCGTATTGCAATTCTTTATCACAGTTATCACTCCCCATCAGAGGGGAAACACGTACCAGGCGAACAAAATCCGGTGGACGTGGCGTCCAGGGGTTGCCGGGCTCGGGATTTGGTTGAACACCCACTGTGGTGGAGCCCAGACTGGCTAAGGTCGCCAGAGGTGGACTGGCCAGTTCACCGTGTGTTGGCTGAAACCCAACTAGCTTACCGCTTACTTAAGTGATGTGCGAGGACGCATCATACATCTTTTTACACCCAAATCTATGGCTTTCCCAGAAACCCCAAAACCCTATATTCAGTTGTCTGCACCAACCTTTAGCACTTCATATATAGGTACATCATCTACAAATGTTTGTCACACATACACATCAGTAATTATGCGTTAATGGAACCTGTAGCTGTGTGCGTGCAATAATTGCATCATAATTAATACCTATAGATGTGAACTCAAATTGATTTCCCTGATTGAGATCAACTTCTGTAGATGGTCGTCACGATGGTCTTAGATGGTAGCAGTTGGTATGTCGATTGTTTTATGGTTAGACTGTCGTGCCACTGGTTTTTTTATGAATAAATTAATTTGCGTAATAGAATAAATAGATGAACACTAAAAAAACGTACTAGCAGTCGAGTCGAGTGAGCTAAAATCTGCATAAAAGCTGTAACAGACTGTTAGCAATCGACACGAAGAGTTGTGAAGTGACGATCACAATAATGGATCTCCCAAGGGTAAAAGTAAAAATTTTCCAACATCCCTAATTTTTCGCAGTTCCACCCCAATTTCAACCCTCAGCTATGATTTATCAGAAAATAGGACCGTTTCTAAAAAAAAAAATATTTTTCTATCGATTGTCCCCACCAGGGGCACCAGGCGATCAGAATGTGCGTGTAGTGTCATTGATGCATTCGGTGTGAGTCGGGGGCTAGGGGGCGACAGGGGGCCGCCCCCGACGCACCGGCCGAAGCCAGAAATCGGCCCTGCCAGCCAGAGCCAGCCTGCCAGTGTGCGTCGGACTTTACGATAGAGCAGACGCGCGTCTGCTCACCCCGCCAACTTGCTCGCGAAACTCGATCTTTTTAAAACCAAAAATTTCATTCCAAGCTTAAATTTCTGTTCGTTTAAGGTTGGTTGTGCTTCGAATTTGTGTTTTGTTTTTTTTTTGTTAAGTTGTTGTGTACATACACAGAGGAATGGTCGTAGCTCGATGAGTAAGTGAGCCTTGGCACTAGCGGCAAAAAATGCAATTAGCTTAATGTTGGCTAAGTTTCCTTTGTCACGAGAAATGTGCCATTGTTTTAGTGTTTCTTAGTTTAGCCTAGACAGCCTAGGTCTTGAATATTCTAGATTATATAGTCGGTTTCCTGTAGGCTTTTATGCAGCCGCGTCAGATTGAAGGCTATTTACAGCATCGTTTGGTTTAAGTTATGGTTACGACGACGCGGGAAAATGTTTACTACATCTTTGAGTTTTTAATTAAAACAATTTTAAATATGTTAGTTATTTAAAGAGTAGACTAGATATAAACTTTAAGATAAATACGTGATTTTTCAACAGTTCAAATTAAAATTGATTTCTTTATGTGTTTGTAGCTTAATTTGAATTGCTTTGTTTGATACAGGTACCTTAAATATTTTATTAGGAAATACACAATAGTTTGAAAAAGATTATCTGCACTATGTCAATAACTAAAATAATCTACGCATAGCATCAACAGTTGTACTACTTTATTTATTCATTATTTTATTTTCATTTGTTCAAGTCTATAATTTTTACGTTTTTCATAATAAACACTTGATTTAAGGCTAATATGAAACTACCATGGGGGTTTTCTTTTCAACAATTTTCAGCATATTAATTTTGCACTTTTGTAATACTAATAATATGTCGTATGCGATCTCACATATGGCACATCTCTCTCGAGTGGCGACCACGAACCGGAAGACGCAGCGTAGGCCGGCCCCCCACTCGGTGGACCGACGACCTGGTGAAAGTCGCGGGGAGCCGATGGATGCAGGAGGCGAGCAGCCGCTCAAGGTGGTGTGCTCTGGGGGAGGCCTATGTTCAGCAGTGGACGTCTTCAGGCTGTTAATGATGATGATGATGATGATGATCTCACATAACCTCAATATTTCTTGAAACGAATTCTATAGTATGAATAAATAAGAAACAAAAACATGATTTTAAACTAACTTTTGTAGATATCTATCTGATTTGTCTGAATATCCGTTTAGAAGCTACGAATTGCTACGAAAGCTACAAAAATACAATCCACGGTTAAGGCTGCTATATACGCGGATCCACTATCTTACATTTATTAAGATATTTAATAATTTAATTTATTTACGAAAAATCTGGCTAAACTATGTTCTCATGAATAACATTACAAATATTTAACAAAAATATCATATTATTCCAAACAAGATTTCATAAATACAACGGTATCAAGTTTTTTTTTCATTCGTAACCGTTTTTATGTATGAAAACGTCTTGTTTGGATTAATATATATGATACTTTTTTTGAACATTTGTAAAGTTATTCATGAGAATATAGGTTAGCCCAATTTTACTTAAGTAAATTCACTTATTTAATTTATTCAAAACTGTCGCAATGCGTGAGCGAGTTAGTGGATCTGCGTATACAGCAGCCTTAAATACCGTTGAAGCAAAAAAATGTACGTACAACTTGTTATCCCTAATATCCTTAATGCCGCCCATTGTTGCACTTTATATGAATAATTGTTTTTTTCTGTAAACTTTTATAGTAATTTGGTGTGTGGATTAAGTAAGGGGGGGGGGTACCTTACAAATAAGTGAAATAATTAACTACTCAGCGTTATAGATTGTTTTAGGTTGTATGTATGTATGCATTCATTGTAACCCCTGGTTTCATCTTCTGCTCTTTTCTGAATCTGTTTTACCCACCGTAATAATCCACCCACAGAGCCACAGTTATTTTTTTCGTTAGTCTGTGACACACCTTCATGGAAACACATTTAGCCAAAATAGTCACCGTGAAGGTGTATCACTGATTAATGAATATAAGAAGAATTGTGGCTCTGTGGGTTGATTATCTATACCAATATTATAAAGAGGAAAGATTTGAATGAATGTTTGTTTGTTTGTTTGCATTGAATAGGCTCCGAAACTAAACTACTGAACCGATTTGAAAAATTCTTTCACTGTCGGGAAGCTACACTATTCCCGGGTGACATGCGTGCGCTGCGAAAACCATTATGCCCGTGCGAAGCCGGGGCGAACCGCTAGTTACTTTATAACCTGCGGTAGGCTTCACAGACCTACAAGAGAGCACAGAAGATGAAACTAGGGGTTACATCCTGCTAAATGTAAAAGTAAAACTTTGCCTGCTTGTTTGTTTGTATGACTTTCAGGCTAAAATAATGGCTGAAACCAATTTCATGGTTATACAGCAAAAAATAAGTGTACCCAAATACCTACTTCCTATTGAACTCATACTTGGCAAAAAAATTATTAAAATGTTATTTTATTCCAATTTCACAATCGTGGTTGGTTGAATAAAGTATCTTTTTTGGCAACTGCTTGCGTAGCACCTCAGATTATTTAGAATAGATAATCTAATAAAAAATATCGTAATTATAAATGAAAATTTTCAATTTTGTTGTTCTTATCGTGGTTATCTCAGAACTTCTTCATTTGTAAACCGGCTTGGAAAATTAATTATTTATTTGAAAGGACATACTCTCAGATGGTCCCATCGAAATTTCATCAATATCAGTTCAGCAGCTTGGTATTTATATCAAAATAACTGAAAAACATATGTCATCCAAGTACTTCTCAGTATGGAATTTAGTCGGTTGAAGTCGGCTTAAGTTTAGACCGTTTTTTTTTTTATGGCTCCACACATAGTGTATTTAGCCAGTGTCAAGTATTGTAATTTTCATCGTGCTATAGAATATTTCATGTAATGTCAAGTCTTAGTCACAGTCATAGTCGAGTTTAAGTCAGGTAGTCATAGTCCAGTCTAAGTCATGCCCCAGTAAAGTGGTGGCAACTTTACTAGAAGCTTATAGAGTTTTGGAAGCAACAGGAAAAACCACGTTTCACCACATTATATCACTTGCCCACACTCATGCTCGTAGTTCAGCACTTAATGCGTAAAATGCCACCAATTTTAAACATTAACACTAGCAAAAGCACAAGTATTGAAAAATAATACAATGCAACGACGTGAGCTTTTCCGCGTTCCCGCCAAGAAAACTAGACCGTTTTTTTTAAAAGGATTTTATTTCCTGTTTGATAACTGCTTGTGAAAGTCTGTTGCCATGGCGACCGGATGGGATGTTTTGCACACAGATTGCTTATATTTCCAAAATAAAATCTTTTATCACGGAAAATTAACGGTTTGCGCCGGAAAATTGATATCTACGCGTACAGTATAGCGAGTGATTCCGCGGGCCTCCTCGTTACCAATACAAATTACTATCCCTTTTACCACAGAGTAAATTTTAGGTACCACTAGTAATTTCTTACAATTATTCAATTAACGTAATTTGAATTGGTTCTAGTATAGTATTACTGTCGTGATTTGTTTTTGATATG
Organism: Ennomos quercinarius; assembly: GCA_910589525.2. Lineage (NCBI taxonomy): Eukaryota > Metazoa > Arthropoda > Insecta > Lepidoptera > Geometridae > Ennomos > Ennomos quercinarius. The sequence continues at coordinate 9,396,942 of OU342510.1, forward strand.
TTATACATACTGTAGGCAACATACCTACTTGAAAACTGACGAAACTAAAAGTTTTACTACGTGGTAGGACTTTTCTGCAAAGTTCGTCTAGGTAGGTAGGTACCACCGTTTTGCCAGTTATTCTGCCGCCAAGCAGTAGTGTGCAAGCACTACTGTGTTCCGGTTTGAAGGGCATTGTAGCTAGTGAAATTACTGAGCAAATGAGACTTTATGATCTCATCACACAGTCGCGTAATCTTATTACTATACTGTGTGAAGTCACACAGTCTAGTAATCTTATTACTATACTGTGTGATGAAGTCTTAGGATAACGTGCGCAGTGCAGTGTCACGCAAAACTGTATTAATTTAGAGTTCCAAGTGATACTGCAATCTGTTATGGGAATTTTTGCCTAAATCTAAGTTTTCCGGGCTAAAAAGTGCCCTGTGTTGATGTCGGTAGAAATGCGCCAAATTTTATTCAAATCGCTTCCGCTCCTTTGGCGTGAAAGTCAACAAACACAATTTTAAATATACTACAGTTTTGCTCCTGAAATTTTTAGCTAGTTCCTGATTTGTGAAGTTTATTATAATATCTTTGTGTTTTTTAAATAAGCAATGACCGTCATGCATGGACATTATCATCCTCTAATACGTCCATGCCGTCATGACATACGGTAATTAAAAAAAATATAACGGGGCAGTGTCAAAGATGACCTAGTTTCCTACGCTCATAAGTACTAGGGTAGTATGAGTACTAGGTAGCTTAGTTTAATGATCTTTCAGCTAAAATCAAAGTTAACCGATCGAAAAGTTATTATCCCTAGCTACCAGGCAAGCAGAGTTGTGCTGGAGTTGCACCGTTCAAAAGTAATTTCGGAGTGCGAGCGCGTCGATATAATCGAATCGTTCACGGTGTTTGCCGCTGATAACGTGCGCCTATTGTGCTATGTTGCTCTGGTAGCTGCTGCCACCTTTTATTACCATCCTGCTGGGTTAGCACGGACGGTAGACAAAATTGTCTTTCCCCGTTTTACGTCACTTTCTTCATACTTGCTTACTTGTTAATTGAAGTAGCCTGTGTGTGTGTATTGTTTACGTTAAAATTTCATACAAATAATATTGTAATTCATGGAATTCAGCAAAACTAAATCAAAATGTACGTTTATCGTATCCATTATTTATTACGTTTACGTACCTAATTCGATTAATGAATTTTATGTGAATTTGATTGACATGTTAATTTATTTATATTGGGAAATGTATACTTATATATACGTAAACAATTATTATAAGCAACTTACTGTAATCATCTGACTCTCATAAGTGTACCTACATAATGTGTTGTGTACCTACATGAATAAATGAATTGAATTGAATTGAATGATATTAGTACAATTGGAATGCTATCACATTCGAGAATCTTTAGAACATCACTAACTTGTCAGTCGTCGAGCTGTCAAAAAACCATTAATAAAATGGACAAAGTATAAACGTATGAAAATCAGCAAAATAAATAAATGTAAATATGTGTGGACACTTCACACAGCGCCATCTGGTTCCAAACTAAGCATAAACGCTTTTTTGTTACAAACAAAAAAGCGTAAAATCCCTACTGAATGTACAACTTGGAACCACCGAATAATAATAACAGTACAATAACCGACACTGTAACCAACCCGCACGCATCTGAAAATTACGTAAGAATGAAATTATATGTATTAAATAATATTTTCAACAAACAGAAACCTTATTAAAACAAATCCAACATGTTTCGTTAATTCAAAACAAAAAGATAAACATCAAAGTAACATTTTTGTCCCATTTACAAACAGATCAAAGCGTAGGTCTAAACACGTTAGATGAAAACAATCTTTGCCGTCCCAGCTTGTCACATGTCCCGTTTAATCAGTGTTTTTATAAAAAACCGGGACACATCGCCCCTGGACAATACGTGGGACTGTTATGAGTAATCAGTAGCCCTTAGCGGCTGCTGCTTACACCGACGCGTGTTTAATTTGTATAATCTTCTACTATATAAAAGGCTTTGTCTTGAATGGGTGACAGACAACGTACAGCCCAAATCGTTGTATGTATAGACTTAAAATTTGAAGGATGACTACTAACTACCTTTTCTGATGTAAGCGCGTACTAAGAAAGGATTTTTGAAAATTCAACCCCCAAGTAGGTGAAAAGGGTAAAAAACGTTTGTATGAAAAACCTACATTTCGTGTCGTATCGTTTTGAAATTTGGTACATACAAACAAGTATAAAAATTATAGAAATGGTATTTCTTACTTTTTTGAAAATCAACCTCAAAAGGGGTGAATTTTGTAGTTAAAGTTTGTATGGAAACTTAAAAATTTTGTACATATCATACTGAAATTTGGAATATGTAAAGAACATACAAAATAAAAAGATACGGGTCTCGGCAATTTTTGAATTTCATCTCCTAAAGGGTACCTAACAACACAACAAGATCCTATCGTAAGACCCTCGCACAGCCTAAACCGCTGAAGCTACATATCTTGCGAAGATAAGTACTGACTTGAAAGTAACCTATTTAATTCTAGCGCTTTTTAAACGACTCCCAAAAAGGAGGGTTAAGGTAATTGTATCCCGGTAAAATAACGAGCAAAAGCTAGTGCTAAAAAAAGATTTTAGATAAGGCACTTATGCCCGTCTGCACATAATTTGACAGCTCATAAGTTTGCACTCATCTCTCTAGGACAGGGGTCTCCAAACTTTTTAGCTTAAGGGCCAGATTGCTCCACAAAGCCCCAAGGGCCAAAATCTAGGTAGCTCATGAAATAACAATATTATTACAGTTTCGAAAATTTAAGGACATTTCCTTCTTGTCATGTGACCTACTTACTTTCTCCTCTCTATCTTTAATATGGAATTTTACAGCATAAGGTAAATCCGTAATTGGATGTAAGTTCTAGTAATAAGTGAAATTGTACCTTACCTTAAGATCTGTGGATTTTGTGAAATAAATAAATAAAATAAAATAAAGTAAATTATATTCAGTATTGAATGTCGCGCATATTTCCGAAATAATTTATAGTTTTTAGAAAATCGGGTTGGTTTAATCCCAATTGAATAAAAAATGATTCAGGCGTTTTAATAATGTCAAACATTCAGTCAGCAAACTGAGACTCTATTTTCCGTTCTAGAGTCTAGGACATACCCAAATGCGCTAGAGTAGCTACGTCATAGAGGGAAATGCAAACTTAAAACATGGAGCTGTAAAATTTTAAATCCAATTCAGTGCGTGCCAACTGAATACCTATATTACATACCAGTATTTAAGTTTCATTTCTGCTGACAGTACCTAGTAGGCAGTTAAATAAGTCGCGATACGACCACCGTGGCCAAGCCATTAGGCCGGCCTTGCATGTTATCGCAACGAATAACCGTTGGAGCAGTGACCGCTGTAGGTAGTTCGTTAACTGTGCTACTGTGACATAACTATTGTATCTTACGCAGCAACGTACTATAAAATATGTGTGGACATTGCACACAGAGCTATCTAGCCCCAAACTAAACATAGCTTGTACTATGGAAACCAGATGACTGATAGAATACTTAGATACATTTTTGTTTGTAACCTATAGAATACAATATAACACCCAGACATAGAACAAACATCGATGTTCATCACACAAATGTTTCTCCCGGGTGGGAATCAAATCCACAACCTATAGTTTAGAAGGCAGAGCTACTACTAATTGAGCTATCAGGCCATCAATACTATAGAACAGCTATAGACTTTTCAAGTGTTCAATATTTAGAGCTTAGACCAAACCTATGAACTTGTAAAACGACGTAGGTACATAGAGTAAGCTAGTCCTTTTTTAGAGTCCACTTTTTAGAGTAATTTAGACCAAACTGAAGGTACGTTAGTATGAAAATGCCTATGCTGTTATCGCCTGTAGCAACATGGTTTCTCTGCGATACAATCTTAAAACATCTCGTCTAAGCTGCTCCCCTGGTACGTTTGGTGGAAAAGACTTTTTAAAATTCCGTTTTTAGAAAACAGTGTTGCCCTTAGAAGTCCACATAAATCCGTCTTTATAAGTAAAAATATATATATATATATAAAATAAGAGTCAGCCAATATTAATACGTTAACTTTTTGTGCTAAATACAGTACAATCTGCCATGAATGGTAAACAATGAGCTCGTCCGTTTAAAAGTACTGTGCAAATAGGGGGAGCTTCGGTTGCACGTTGTACCCTCTGCAAAAAATTCGAAAATGAACGTGAATAAAATACCTGGTGTTGCTAGAAGAGTCTCTTTTTTACAGTATGAAATTGGGCAATTTTTAAATAAAGAATAAAGTAATTGAAAAAGTACGAATATAGGTGCTATATCATTCACAAGTAGGTATTTACACCAGGCGAATGGTATAAAAAAAGTGTCAGTAAGAATAAGATATTTTAAAGAAAGTTTAAAATGTGTATACTATACTTTTTGAACTTGCATTTTTTCTATTAATTAATTATTAGGCACTTTTACTATAAAATAGTGCCCACGACACAGAATCAGAAAAGAGCTCCAATAAAATTCTCCCACATCGAAAAGGAAGTTATAGATCTTGCAACACTGGATAGTGGTGAAATTCACGGCGACTGAAAGACTTAAACTTAGGCTGAAAGACTTAGACTAGGTCAAGAAATAAATTAAAAAAAAATGAAATGCACGATGCTGACCTTAGAGTATAGACTAAAGCATAGAGAAATCATCAAAACGATGTTATATTTGTACTGCTCACACGTATTGCTACGTCACTGGCGAAGGAAATAAACAAACATATAGTAATTAGCTACGCTTGCGATAAGCACGGTACCATTTTTTCAACTCGAGTTAATTGATTTTTCTATACAAATCTGTCAGACTCATTCACATCAAAGTGTCCACATCTATAAAAAGTGTCCAAAAAAAGTGGTACGCTTGACACATAATCAAGTTCTCTCTATGCTTTAGTCTATACTCTAAGAGGCTGACCTACGCAACGGGAACCGTGTAGTGTATTCTCCCTTGTTTGTAAACGAATTGAAACATTGGATTCAAAATTGTTAACTCTTTCATTACTGAATATTTTTGATTGATTGTTTCATTATTGTAATGACAGGTTAGCTAGGGGCTAGGTCAAATCTACAAAAAAATGATTGTGTTCGTTGCACCTAATTTAAGCGGACCACTTTTGAGAAGTGAAAGAAGAGTTTCTTTCCTATTTTATTGAAATCTATTTGGAATATGATAAACTTTAAACTTATCAACAACGACGTGTTTTTGTCGTATACATACCTAATTATGTTTCGAGTTATTCTACGCCCGTATTAGAGTAGTTAACAAATCAAACAGCTGCGGTTGCACAAGTGCTCTTACGCAATCATTATTTATCTGTGTACCTGTGATTAAAAAAATTTAAACATTTGAATACATATGTTAGCTTATTATTGTTTTTCGTTTATCAATTCCTCTATGCAACGCCTGTATTTTTAAAACTCCATCAATATGACTATCAAAGCGCCACGACACTTAAACAACCGATTAATTTTGCTCGTAGCTCGAAAAATGGCAACGAATTAAAAAACTATACCAAAGACAAGCTGTGAGTGAACCAAATCCAAGATGGCTGCGAAGAGAAAAGCCGGGGCCTTGCTGCAACATGTCCTGCCTAAGGTAATTTACAAATTAAGTTTTCCGTTATATGTATTTGAAGAACTTTTTTGAATGGCAACAGTTGCGCCCAACTTTAGTAGACGACTGTGAAGTGCGCTGCAATCCCCCCACACGCTGCGCTCACCGCTTACCTCTGCCCGCGCACATCTAATTTTAGCTACTGCGCAGCATTTCGCGCCGACTTCACACCTGCCATTGAGTTTGAATCGCACTATAGCAGGTCCAACCAGCGACTTCGCTAAGTTGCTCCGAACTCCTAGATCACGTCTCTGTTCCATTTCATAATGCATCACCAATCACCCCTGATCATAAATTCATCAGGCAAATGAAAGATCCACAGCCTGTGAAAAATCACATGTAAAATCAAATAACAATGAAGTAAAAGTAGCAATAATTTCCATGCCCTAGCTGGTAAGTTCTAATATACTTACAGAAAGTCGCATAGTTGCTCCAGGCAAAGTCCTGCTTACGAGCTACATCCTTCTGTATGGGCATGAAAAAGTCTGTCAAAATCTTCCTGAACCCTGTCGCTATACAGTGCTTCAGTGCAGCTAGACCTTGGTTTGTTGGTCAGTGGTAAACATGCCAAGGCTGAGAACTTTGCGAGTGTTGCGATGGCACTTATGAGTAGAGATGTGACTTAACTGGCAAGTAATACTTGCCGACATAATATCCGGTAAGGAATTGGACGGTCTCTCTAAAAGTTACAAAGAAGCTAAGTTGAAATTGAAGCTAAGAGTTGAAATTTTCGCTATAACTTTCTAATGAAGTGATTCGCTGTGTTGCTAGAAAAAGACCCTAATACGAGAACATAATGGCTAGTTAATGACTCCGTTTTTAATAAGTCATGACGTAGTTTTTAGAAACCTTTTGTCATCATCATCATTAACAGCCTGAAGACGTCCACTGCTGAACATAGGCCTCCCCCAGAGCACGCCACCTTGAGCGGCTGCTCGCCTCCTGCATCCATCGGCTCCCCGCGGCTTTCACCAGGTCGTCGGTCCACCGAGTGGGGGGCCGGCCTACGCTGCGTCTTCCGGTTCGTGGTCGCCACTCGAGAACCTTTCTTCCCCATCGGTTGTCAGTTCTACGAGCGATGTGGCCTGCCCATTGCCACTTCAACTTACTAACTCTAAGAGCTATATCGGTCACTTTAGTTCTCCTGCGGATCTCCTCGTTCCGGAGCTTATCTCGCAGGGAAACACCGAGCATAGCTCGCTCCATAGCTCGCTGCGCGACTTTGAGCTTACTAATGAGGCCAACAGTAAGAGACCATGTCTCAGTTCCATAAGTCATCACTGGCAACACACACTGATTGAAAACTTTCGTTTTCAGGCTCTGCGGTATTTTGGACGAAAAGATAGGACGAAGCTTCCCGAACGCTGCCCAGCCGAGTTGGATTCTTCGCGCCACCTCTTTGTCGAAGTTGGACCTACCTAATTGGACAATCTGTCCTAGGTAGACATACTTGTCGACAACTTCGAGAGTATCGTTCCCAACAATTACCGGTATAGGTGGAACATGAGCATTAGACATGATCTTTGTCTTGTCCATATTCATCTTAAGACCAACCTGCTGGGAGACTCTACTGAGGTCGTTGAGCATGGTGCTAAGGTCCTCGAGCGATTCCGCCATTATGACTATATCATCGGCAAAACGAAGGTTAGTGATGTACTCGCCATTTATGTTGATGCCAGATCTTTTCCACTCCAAGAGCTTGAAAACATCCTCCAATGCGTTTGTGAACAGTTTCGGAGAAATAACGTCTCCCTGTCTCACGCCTCTTTGCAATGGAATTTGTTCCGTACTCTGGTCCTGTAGTCGGACTGACATAGTGGCCTTACTGTACAAACACTTCAAAACTTCGATATACCTATAGTCAATTTGGCATCGCTGCAAGGACTGCAGCACCGCCCAAGTCTCGATTGAATCGAAGGCTTTCTCATAGTCCACAAACGCTAGGCATAACGGCCGATTATACTCTTCGGTCTTCTGTATAATCTGGCGCAGCGTATGAATGTGGTCTATGGTGCTAAAGCCTTTTCGGAAACCGGCTTGTTCGGGAGGCTGGAATTCATCAAACCTGCGTGCGAGACGATTCGTAATGACTCTCGAAAACAGCTTATACACATGACTCAAGAGCGAGATGGGCCTATAGTTCTTCAATAAGGTGTTATCGCCTTTTTTGAAGAAGAGCACCACCACGCTCTTGTGCCATGCCTCTGGCGTTGTACCTTCAATGATGACAGAATTAAATAACTTCTGGAGGACTAAAAGTACCGGTCTACCACCCGCTCTCAGAAGTTCGGTCGTAATTCCATCTTCACCTGGTGCCTTGTTGTTTTTAAGCTGTTTGAGGGCCATTCTAATCTCGTACAGGCTGACGTCCGGGATATCTTCGGTATAGTGTCGGACTAACTTGGCTCTGATGTCCTGAGCTGTGTTAGTAGCGGGCTTACGTGTCGAGGTGTATAACTGTCCATAGAAGTTCTCGATCTCTCTCAGAATCTCAGGCTTGGATGAAATGACGCTACCATTTTCGGTCTTCAGTTTTGTCATTTGGTGTTGCCCAATAGACGAATCCTTTGCGAACACTTTAGAGCCTTGGTTCCGCTCAATTGCGGCCTCAATACGTGAAGTACTAAGAGCACGCAAGTCGTGTCGCAAGGAACTCCAGATTCGTCTATTGAGTTCACCGTAGGCTGACATATCAACTGAAGACTGCAGCTTCATTTCGCTCCGATCGGCCATTAGCTCAAGAGTTTTTTCTGAGAGCTTTTGAGTCTTCTTTCGGCGTTGGGTCTTAAAGAATTTCGATCCAACAGCTTGGACAGTTTCCACCAACCCGTCGTTTAGCTCGTCCACTGTGTTACAGTCGGCTAGGCACTGGAAGCGATTTTGGAGTTCCAGCTGAAAGCCTTCGGGGTTTTGGATTTGGACAGGATTTGGACGGAGCGTAGACTTCACCAGACATGACCTTTCGAGCTTAACATTGATATTCAATGTGCCTCTAACAATACGGTGATCGCTACCGGTTTTCACCTTGCTGATCACAGAGACATCATCGAATATGTGCTTCTTGGTCGTCATGATAAAGTCTATCTCATTTTTAGTGGAACCGTCGGGACTTATCCACGTCCACTTCCTGGATGGCCGCTTCTCGTAGAAGGAGTTCATCATAAAGAGTTCCTCCTTCTCCATGAAGTCAGCCAGCCTCTGTCCTCGAGGGTTCCGCTGCCCGTATCCAAATGGCCCCACTCTCAGCTCATCGCTATTCCTTGTGCCCAACTTCGCATTGAAGTCTCCCATCACAACGGTGAAGTATGTTTCGGAAGTATGCATGGCTTCGGATATGTCCTCATACATAGCTTCTACTTCATCGTCTGAGTGTGCCGACGTCGGCGCGTATACCTGTATAACCTTCAACGAATACCGTTTGGTTATTCGGAGTACCAGGTACGCTACCCTGGCCGACACACTGTCGACTTTGACCACGTTGTTGACGAGAGACTTGCGGACGAGAAACCCGACACCCCCTTGGGAGAGTTGGTCTCCCTCCCGGTAGAAGAATAAGTTACCGGAATTTAGGATTATCGTGTCCTGTCCCTGTCTTCGGACTTCTGACAATCCCATTACATCCCAGCGTAACTTACCCATCTCCGCCTCTAGCTCGACCATCCTTTCGTCAGCCTTCAGTGTGCGCACGTTATGTGTTGCCAGGGCCAGGGGTCGTCGTTGGGGTTGGTAGCCGGGCGTCTGCCGGGGATTCTTCGCACCCCTTGCCCTGCCGTTACCGTGGCCGCTACCGTAGCCACGGGATAGCAGAGCTGCCGGGGACTGGGGGCCGTTTTTATTTGTGCTTGTCATTAGGGGGGGGGGTTTGCCATAATCACCACGCTTGGCAGGCGGCTTGGTGATCGCAGTAGGTGAAGATTGATTATCACCAAGACCGAGGGGAACGCTGCGACCCATTCCCTGGATATTCCCTTAGCCGCCTTCTACGGCACCCACGGGAAGAGATGGGGTGGTCCTATTCGTAACCGGGACCACACGGCATACCTTTTGTCAGTCCCTTACAATTTGAATGTCTCTAATTTCATGGCAGTAGGAAGGAATGGTATTTTAATCTATCCTAGGACATCTCTTCACTTTATCAGAACCAGCCAAAGCCATTCAAGTCGTTTCAGCTTGAAGATCGTCAACTATTCCATTAATACTTGCAGAATCTTTTGTTGTTGGTTGTACCCGATAACCCGATACCCGATAAGTATTAGATTTGTTGGATATACCCAAAACCATACATCCGGTGAAGGTTTACGTTGTGTCTGGAAAATGTCTTATGATAATGATGCCTTAATGCCAGTCCGGCAATCCGGCGGTCCGGCGTAAACAGTAAATGCAACACTACCTTACAAAACACCGTGGCCGGTACCCACGCTGCAGACCACTGCTATAAAGTGAATTAAAAATGCTATAATTAAAGGAATTTTAATATCCCCTTTTTGGATGCAAGTCCAACCGATTTGCATTGTTCCTTGCTGTTTATGTTTGGATTCATGTAGTAGTGTTGCCATTTTAATGAATTTACCACAGTTTGTAGTACTTTTGGGGGTCTTGTGGGAGGAACCGCGTTGCCTTGCTTTTTGATTTGCTATGGAAGTGGGAATACTATTTTGTAGGTGTTGCTAGTTGTTTAAATAAATAGAATGCTCTCAAAAAAAGAGAGAAAGGAGGCCTCTGCAGTTAGACAGTAATGGCTTTAAAAATAACATTCTTCAGAGTACACGAGTCAGTTGTGGTTGAAGGGTAAGCGTAGAGACGTAGGCTTGGTGCGCGGACCAAATTGGCGCCGAAGTCCGCGGCCGGTCCGCCTTGCAAATGGCGCTGGCTCGAATGACATGAGACCCGCGAGGCTAGAGTGGACATGTCTAGTGTCTACCATAGATAATAAAATTAGTAATCACTATTAAGGCTTAACGTGCCCTCTGAAGCACGGTAGCGCTCAGTTGTAAATACCATATTTTCCTGTAGCGGTCACCCATCAAAGTAATGACCGGAGCGAACGTTAGAAACGGCTAGTCGTGTTCGCTATTCAATTTTACTCATAAATGAATGAATGTTCAATTGAACTGGATAAGTATTTGTGCACAGAAAAAAGTGCAATACTTTTACTGTGTCTGGGTGTTGTGGGACCATGATCCTTGTAGTTCCCCGGGTCCGCAGATACAAGGAACCCTAGTTAGGGTCCAGGATTTTATGTGTGATGGTTGGGCTAGCTATTATTAAGTTTATCAGAGCGCCTGGTTGATGCGACGTGCGACCAAAATGCTGGCACTTATTTGGCTCAACGAATCAGCATTGCAATTCAACGAGGCAATGCTGCCAGCATGTTGGGTACGCTACCTACCGGTAGTGGGCTGGAGCCTTTGGACGGTCTATAGGGCATCGTGGCTAGTATACAGTCCAAATGTTCTTTGTAGTAGATAGTGTAGCTAGTTTACTAGTTTTTACTTTAAAGAATAAAGGCACATTTTATCTATGAGCACAAAGCTAGTTATTTTATTAAGTTAAATAAAATGTCACATCCCCACTATGATTGTCGCCTAGTGACCAATGAGGCGCCTGCCGACCTTGCCGTCTGTACATAAACATAGACACTAGAACTAGACTCTACCGTTAATACCTAATGTAGGTACCTAAGTCTTTGCCGAGATCTAGAGAACCTACTTTGGTATTATACTAAGCTGGGTTTTAGTGCGTGGTTTTAATATCTAGTGCTTTTGAAAAGTGTGGAGTCATGTGGAATGTTAGGGCTTTACAGTATTGATCACGTTTACTACAGACAAAAATCTATACATATTACAAACTGTGACGAAGGTAAATACTAGGTAGGTAATTAACTAGGTGGTAGGAGTTTTGTACGGTGGTACCTCCAACAGCAACAGTCAGAATTCTTGCATTACCTAAAAAAGCACCGTCTCTCAGATGACTACAATATGTACTAGGTGGTAGGACTTTTCTGCAAAGTTCGTCTAGGTAGGTACCACCGCTTTGCCAGTTATTCTGCCGCCAAGCAGTAGTGTGCAAGCACTACTGTGTTCCGGTTTGAAGGGCATTGTAGCTAGTGAAATTACTGCGCAAATGAGACTTTATGATCTGATCTGACAGTCTAGAAAACTTCTGATCACTCAGTCTAGTAATCTGTTTACTTGACTGTGTGATGTCTCAGGATGACGTGCGTAGTGTCACGCGAAACTTTATTGTTTTAAGTTCCGAGTGACACTGCAACTGTTATGGGCGGCCGTGTCGCTTAACATCTGGTGAACGACTAGCTCGTCACGTCATTCAATGGCAATAAAAAAATATGTGTAAACATTTTTAATAGGTACCTTCTAAAAAATAAAACTTTGTGAATTTAGAATTTTTTTTTGGTATATGTTTTAAAGTAGATAGTAGAATCCACAAATATAGTTATTAGGAATTTTGTCTGTATTTCTGTATGAAAATTCATCATGCAAAAACTACCGATTTTAATACCGTTCACCGATATACATTTTCTACAGTTTTGACCAGGTTCTTACGTTCGAAATCGGTTTATTCAAAAATAAGTTATAGGCATTTTTATATGCCTAAGGGCTATTTCGGTAATGTGTGTGAATCGTGCATATTTTTTAGACCTCGCTTTTTCACATAACACCTCTGTAATGCTAATTCTGACGATTTCTTTTAGCCGAAATACGAAATGCATGTCGGGTACCGAGCGTCCGGTTCTCAGAGCTAAAGAGTTAAGACGTGTATAGTTATGGCTTAGGCAATGCAAGGATATACCTTGTTAGCGGGACGTAGCGAGGACTTGGGTACCCGCTTTTTTTTAATTTAGCTTATAACCAAAAACTTTAAAAATTGTAGCTCGTAAGATATTTTGTTTTCTGTTTTTTTTCCGATGTTTATTAAATGGTGGGCTACGTGAAAATTGGAAAAAACCAGCCAAGTGCGAGTCGGACTCGCGCACGAAGGGTTCCGTACCATGATCTATAAAAACGAGCAAAAAAAATAACGTTTGTTGTATGGGAGCCCCCTTAAATATTTATTTTATTCTGTTTTTAGTATTTGTTATTATAGCGGCAACAGAAATACATCATCTGTGAAAATTTCAACTGTTTAACTATCACGTTTCATGAGATACAGCCTGGTGACAGACGGACAGATAACGGAGCCTCAGTAATAGGGTCGGTTTTACCCTTTGGGTACGGAACCCTGAAAAGGTTGCTTAATAGCAAATGGTTTTTATGAATTCCTAGTAGCGAGATGATAATATACTTAAGCCTTTTGAGCTATGGGACATGGAGATGAGGGGTAAATATAGGAAAAGTTAAAGTCAAAGAGGTGAGACAACTAGTTTTACTCCAGGATGGAAATTTTTAAGGGGCCTGTTGGCCCACTGTAACCTACCGTAGCTACGACCATGGATATCTGGCGAACAATGCGCCGGTATGCGCCGCGCGTTGAATAATGTAGCGGACACCGCCTTGGCTGTTCTGAGACCCTGGTACTTCGGTGCGGTTTGAGTGGGTGTTACGAGTCGTTTTTAATTTGAATTGATTTGATATTCAATTCAAAAATGCGCTCTGTGACTTTACCTATCAACTAAATTCATCATCGTCATCATCATCATCATCCTCCACTGCTGAATATAAGCCATAGAGCGCCGCTTTGATTCGGCTACTAGCCTCTTGCATCTTGCTCACTGCAATTTTGACGTCCATACAGTGAATTCCAGTAGATTTGGCCTGTACCTTTACTTCAAACGGTCTATTCCCGTTTGAGCCCCTGGAATGATCCCTTGAAGGATCAAAAATATTTAACAATAGTTTTTTATTCCAGTTTGATCCACCAGTTAGGGATCGTTACAAAATTCAAATATTTTATTTTACTATTCCGGTTGGATCCCCTCAGAATTTTTAACACTTTTTAGTACTGCTTGCATAAAAATTAATTATCTAACGACAAACCAATCGATAATTCAGTAACTAAGGCACAGAATAGAATATAGGTACATATTATAATTAGTACTGCTACCTAAGGTCTTAAAATTCTTCCAAGGGTAATCTATTTGTAGCCCTGAGGCGTACATCGTATAATATACCTATATAAACATTTTTAGCAAATAAGGTATCATTAGATTTCTTGTCTACCCGCGTACTTCAATAGTCATAATTTATGTTCTTGTCGTACCTAGAAGGCATTTGTTTTACTTACAAATCGCTTCTTCATAAGCTCATATTTGATAATATCAAACTCGTAACCAGTAAATCAAATTATAATAATGTAGTTTCTATATTGATTTTATATAGAGACCGCGATCGACGCGACGCGACGTAGTGACGTATAGACCTGTCGAAATAAGCACTTCGCTAACAATGGAAAAGATTTGCTAAAACGTTCGAGATTTCAGCAAAAAAACACGATCCTTATCACTAGTCCAAGCCAAAACGAGCGCTAGTTCCCCCAACTTGGCCCAACTCAGCACACTTTGACGTGTGTACGTACGTACCGATAGGGATGTAACGAGTGTCGAAAAGGAGATATCGACGACGTGAATTTAATTATTTCTCTTGTCTAGGTTTATGCGACACTATAATGGTTTCTCTAAGTCCAAAGAGGTCGACTTTTTTGGCGAAAATATTAACATGTTCAAAAGTTCTTCGACTATCTGATTTTTTGGTGCTTTTTTATATCTCTTTTTAGATCATACGTCCCTACGTCGTGTCGTGTATGTGTGTGTGTGTGTGTGTATGACCTATTTTTTGGTCATTAGATGTTTTCCAGTTTTGATATTTTTTGTAATTATTAGGAATTTTAACTTTTTATTGTTTAATGCTGTCATATTATGTCAGTTTTTTTTATGATTTATTTTTAACACAATTTATTTTAGTGGGTATGTATCTGTCCTTTTCTGAATTAATTTATACATTTTTAAATTAAATTATTTCACACATTTACTTAATAAATTAAATTTTCAATATTGTTTTAGTACTTACTGTAACATGTAAATTTACCTTTTGAAATAAACAAAGTTTCTAAGTTTTATATAAAGAAGTTTCTTTTTTAAGCTTTCTGTTACTCGTTCTATTGAATTTAGTGATTTTTTGTCTAGCATGTTGTCTTCATCTGTAATTGTCGTGGCATTTGGCATGTACTACTTTTAGTATAATAATGATAGAAATGTATCAGTGTATACGATGTTGATGATCGAAAAAATAAATAAATAAAGAAATAATTTCTTTTTTACAAAATTTAATTAACTATCCTGATTGGCAACTGTGTTTTGTGCGTGATTGGATGAGAGAGAGCGTTGATCAGAGCGTTGAGTAAAAAGATTGTAGGGATTTTTTTTATTTCTATTGTAATAAGTTTTTGTTTTGCTATAGTGAAAAGCTGCGATGTATATTAAAGAATAAAATAGTTTTAAATGGGTTCCTCGTTTTATTTATTAGTAATATGATAGTTTTTCAGTGTCCATTTAATTCTCAATAAATAAACAAGTACTTATCTTAATAATATTATCTTATTTAAGTAGAAACGTAGTAAATAAATAATACAAAATAAAGTATCTCCCAACGATTATATACATAGATCTTGGACCCTAACTAGGATTTCCTATATCTAAGAACCCAGGAACTACGAAGATCATAGTTCCACAATACTCAACCAGACACAGAACAAGACGTACTTCCGCTTTTCTTTTCTTGTGCACAAATACTTGTCTTGTCGTGGGAATCGAAACCGCCACCACAGTATGAGTAGACCACACCACAGAGGCAGTAATGTACAAAATTTAACCAGATTTGCTAGGTTTATCGATATCGATAGACAAACATCATTACCATCACTCGCAACCCAGATTAAGAAAAATTCTCGTACAAAAACGGGGCTCCAGTGGCGAGGCACCGCCAGTAATTTCAGCCCCCGTGGACGTCTCGCAGCGTCTGGCTGCTCAAGTAATTACGCCCCCTCGCCTCTTTGGCCCTCTTGCCCCCCCCCATTCGCCTCCTCACCCCCTGAGGATAAGTAAAAACAATATTTTTACGCGCGCCGACCATGGCACAAGTGACAGATATAAATTGGGGGTGAGAATGGAATTAGTGCGAGCTTCTTTCGATGTCTTGTGATACTGACTTTTCACTGCCATAATCTATGTTATGTTTAGATCGTTACGTACAATGTTACTTGTATCTACCGACCTAGAGAAGGTCGCAAGAGACCAACAGCATTAACAAAGGTTAACAAAGGTTATGTGTAAAAATATTGGGGCGTTTTCACCTGCACACTACCAGTTTTTCCGCAAGAATTTTAAATTTCGGTGACATAAATATAAAATAGATTCAGCCGTTTTGGTGTGAAAGCTGCTCAGACAAACAAACAAACATACGACGTTTCTCTTAAGTATATGGAAAGGGGTGAATAAGGGTGCAGGGATTAATTCCTATCCCTATTTTTAGAAATGTACCTGTACCTGGGTCCTTTTGGCAACGGTAAACCGTAAAAATCACGAGGAGCGCCTCCAGGCCCAGGCAGCTACAAACGTTATATGTTTTTCTTAGGTACCTACTAAGAAAAAATTGAAACGTAAAAATATTAAAACAATTTGTAAAAATTGCGCAAATGTGCTCTTGTGCACTTCTATTCACATACATTAAAAACTTATGCTACCTAAATACGTTTTCTTTTGGCTTTGGGTCTTGGGCTGGTTACATAAGCAATATTTCCTACTTCTAAGGACTTCAAATGTCCACTAATATTTGTGGAGAGACTAACACCTAGTATCAGTCGGGAATCTCACAACAACCAATGGTTGTTCTGAGATTGACACCTTAATTGAGCTGTTAATTGAACTACTGTGAATAGATAAGTACCAGTAGTTCAATCAAAATATTTCATTGAACTAGTGTGAACAAAAAATCTCAGTAGTTCAATCAATTGAACTGTTAATTGAACTACTGAGAATAGACGATACGTAATGTGTATGTGAAAGACCGACATAAATATAAGTCAAAACATTTCCAATTTCTAAATACCTTGCAAATATTAAATAAACAATCTCTAAAAATAACCAAGTGTATGGTTGTGAAGTAGTACAAATGCAAGCAGACGGCTATACACTCTACTATAGATAGTATGGGTACTACATATATTCCAATTTACGCACACCAACAACACATAAAAAAACAAGATAATAACTTTTGTCACGTTCAAAGTTAAAAAGCCGTTCAAAAAAGGTTACGATCAAACTAAAGCAAGTATTTTGATAAAATCAACGCTGAGAGCAGGCTATCTAGATAATACCAGTGATCGACGATCGGGTTAAAACCGCCGGTAACCGACGATACAGAAGGCAAGCAACCGCTCACAGTGGCGCTGTGGGGGAGGCCTAGGTTCAGCAGTGGACGTCTTCAGGCTGGTGATGATGATAATGATGACCAGTGGCCCATAACTCCTTACACCATACAGTATTTGATAGAGTACACGAAAAAAAAAACGAATAGAACATTGGTGGACTTGAAAGCGATCTTAGTTAGCGTGGGTTTTTGATCAGTAGTAAATGGTTAAAAACTGTAACAAATTCTAACCAGTGGGTACTATGCATCTATTCTGTGCCCATGGTCAACATTTGTTTGAGATTTTAACCATTACTTACCTTAACTATGGATTAAAAAACCCACCCTTAATCTTTGGCTAACTGTAACTACCATGCTTAAGAGCAGGGGACGTGAAAGCGTCGGTCTTGAGTGTGCAAAACTTGGTTGTTAGTCTCATTACGGCGAGTCAGACTTCGGTCCTTCGGAGGAGCTAAAATTCAAGGCTAACCAAGCCCTACCTACACGAGATGAAAGAAAAGAAGCTAGTCTTGAAATTACTGAAAAGTTTTCTGCCCCAATAGTAAAAATATTTGTTATGCCGTATTATACAAAGTTGATGTACTGTTTCTACGACTGCAATCCGACCGGCTGACTCCGCGTGAATACGAAACCCTGAGCAAAGTGCGGAGACATTCGTGCTTGTGTGAACAACTGAACGCTGACGCTAGCATTCTGCTGGTGAATTTGCAAATGCGATAAAAATATCAGCGTGTGGATGAGGTAAAGTCCACTTTATGGCACATTCGCGGTAGTTTGACACGATTTCAATGAAACTATGCATTCACAACATTGATACTATTAAACGACATGGTAACCTGGTAACTCTAGGGCATTATAATAGGAAGGTAGATTCTCACATAGTCGAAAACTGACCCTGCACATCACTTTTTAGGGTTATGTACCCAAAGGGTAAAACAGGACCCTATTACTAAGGCTTCGGTGTCTGACTGTCTGTCCGACATATAAATGACTGTATATCTTGCATCGCAATTTTCACAGAATAGGTATGTGTTATTATTATTTTTTAATTTATTATTTTAGGTATTCCGCCATAAGGCGGAATACCTAAAATAATAAATTTTGTTCCTCTAATATCGATTTTTCAATCGGGGATTCTCATCGCTTGTCATTATCATTATGAATTTTAATTTCAATCGGTTACTATCAAGTTTTGTAATCACCTACTCAGTTTAAGACTAATAATCAAAATGGTGTTTGGAACTTTGAACTCGACGTTTAACTCCATCTTCATGATTTTCATAGGAGTAAGAATAAAGACAAGAATATAAAGTGTCTCAATCTTTATCTGACATTATTGAAATGAAAAGGATCGAGATATGGTTGACAATTATAATTTTGTCGCTGTGAAATCGACATATCAATGGCTTTAATAAGTTACTGTTTAATATACCTTCTTCATAATCATGTTTACCTCACAGAAGCGGCACCAATATAGAATCGTATATTATAAACCTGGGGTCGTATACTAGGAGAGAAGGAGTCCCCAGGCGGTGTCGCACATACGTATTCATATATAGGACGGGTAGAGATGAGATGATATAACGTGTTTCAATAAAAAAAATCACCTGAAAGGAGCGCACGTTTCTTTCTATTGCTGTTTCTGCCAAACTGCACTTATAGACGTAATGGTGGAAGTGGAAATATTTTCATGGTTTCATCACAATTGTCTTTTCAATGATTAGAGTATATTTCGGTATAATCAATCTTCTCTAATCTTTCCGTGCTACTCTCATACTGTTATTTTCAGCAACAGAAGCTACGATTTATAGTTATTGTAGCTGTGAGGACCATCTCTATATTGAGTTTAAGCTGAACTTCGACCTACAGTTTGACAGTTTCAAACACTGAGGCAAACCTTATCAAGTCCTGACTTTAGGTGGTGAAACTGAAATGTGGTCAATATGTGTGGACATTTCACACAGCGTCATCAAGCCCCAAACTAAGCTTAGCTTGTACTATGGGAACCAGATAACTGATACAATACTAAGATACTTTTTTGTTTGTAAATACATACATAGAATACAATACGACACCCAGACACAGAACAAACATCGACGTTCATCACACAAATATTTGTCCCGAGTGGGAATAAAACCCACAACCTATCAGAAGGCAGAGCTACTACCAACTGAGCTATCAGGCCAGCCAACAGTTTTATTAGTGTAGTTCCTATGGGTATCAAATTATCTATCTGATTATTCATAAGGTTTCCGGCATATCAAGGCGCATCTCTACTGCTCGCTCAGTTTATCACACTTCAAAGAGCACAAGTAGGCGCGACTTGTAACCGCTTCTCCCTGTGCCCTGGTAACTAGGAAGCTTTGTGAAATTCGCGATGCTTTTCGAGACCCCCCATTCGGTTTTTCGAGGTCGCGCGCGTTTCGCGTGCCCCCCTCATAATGCGAGTATCTACACCTCCACAGCTCCGCTGGTGCTCTGGTACTTTGTACGCGTTAACTACGCGGTTTCCGCGCCTAGTTTAGTGAAACTAGATGTGGGTGCTTAATTATTTATTCAGAGTGCGGATTTTTGAAATCCCCCTTCGTTATAATCGTATTACATGTAACAACATGGGTGTCGTTAGTTAACTGTAGGTATTTAGTTTGTTTCAATTTAGAATTAACAAGGCGTAAGTGTAGAATTATGCCTGGAAAAACTGCCACAGCTTAGCAATATATTAGAGTATTCGATAGTGGCAGCATGGACCTAATAAAAAAAGAAAGACGAACCTGTGTTTTTACACGAAGGAAAAATAAATTAAAATAAGCTATTAAAATTTGACTATTCTGTTTTAAAGCTTGCGTGGCTTTTTGGTCATACACAGAGTCACGCCAGCTTCAGAACTTTTATTTCGTCAGATTGGGGTAATTTTCTACACATAGCAATTCTTTAATCAGTCACACATATTTATGTGTCCGCCATTGCTGTACTTCAGTTCGATGTCAATCAAAATTCTTTCCTTCTTTTTTTAGTTCTATGAGTGACAGTATAAATGCTATTGGTCTACTGTGGGGCATCCAATGCCATGTGTGGGCGTAATAAATTACTTATGATTCTGATTATTTATACAAAACGTACCGGTATACTTATCTTAAAATACACATATATTGTTATTCATAATGAACAATGATGCAATTTCATATTTTTTAGGGTTCCGTACCCAAAAGGTTAAATGGACCCTATTACTAAGGCTCCGCTGTCCGTCTGTCACCAGGCTGTATCGCATGAACCGCGATAGTTATACAGTTGAAATTTTCACAGATGATGTATTTCTGTTACCGCTATAACAACAAATACTAAAAAACGGAATAAAATAAATATTTAATTGGCTACCATACAACAAAAGTGAATTTATTGCTCGTTTTTATAGATACTGGTACGGAACACTTGGTGCGCGAGTCCGACTCGCACTTGGCCGGTTTTTTAATTACGATTAGTTTAGAGCATAAATAAACTGTTAATTTTCTTTTCACAAAAGAGTTGCTGCAGTAGCGCAACTGTAGGACTGAGTTTCTTTTGAACATCTTTTTCATTCACATCTTTCAAATGTTAATATTATTTGAATGTAATTAAACTAAAACAGTATTCTGCGCGCAGTAAAGTCCTCCTTAGTCTTTTGAGTCCACAGATAATTATCATGAGCCTGAAGACGTCCACTGCTGAACATAGTCCTCCCCCATAGAGCGCCACTTTGAGCGGCTGCTTGCCTCTTGCATCCATCGGCTCCCAGCGGGTCTAATCAGGTCGTTGGTGGTATTAGCACCGCACGGATACCTACTTCCACTAATTTAACACAAAACTACTTTTTTTAATCAACGATAGGCTAACATTTGACCACGGGCTCACCTGATGGTAAGTGACGACGCGGTCGACGATGGAGCATGCTTGCCTAGAAGATACCGGTTTACTCTAGCCTTAAAAACTCCCAGATTATATTTGTCAGGAAACAATGACGCTGGTAAGGTGTTCCACTCCTTTGCTGTCTGAATTATAAACGAGGAATCAAAATGTTTTGTACGCCATATTCTAGGAATTTCTACCATATACGGATGCCGTGTTTCCGTGCGTCTAGTTGTACGATGGTAAAAACTGCTGCTACTACTGTTTAGAGTGATGTGCGCTTCGCAATCTCACTGCACCAGGTTCGATCCTCGGCCCTGCACTAATGACTTATCTAGTAAGTTATGTGCAGTTTTCGATGCCATCGCTCCGTGCCTCGGAGAGCACGTTAAGCCGTCGGTCCCGGGTGTCATAAGAACATCTATGGCAATCGTTACGGGTAGTCAGACGCCTGATAAACACCAGTTTTTTATTCTGTCGCTAAGCAGTAGTGTAAGAGTTTTTGTCGAGCTACAACACAACAATCATTCTGACACTGGCAGAAAAATGCCAAACAGCGTTTAAAAGCCACTAATCAAGAAAGAAGAAGAAGACGCCTGATAGAATCTGACGCCTGGTCTAACCATCCCTGTTAGTAGGTTCTTATGGGTTGTGAGGTCAGATGGCAGTGGCTCGTGTAATTCTGGTAGCTCGCCGCTACAGGTTAGATTGGGAGCCAACCTCAGTTACAAACAGGAAAAGGCAAAGATGGATGATGATGATGACGATGTTACTAAAAACCTAAAAACAGATCTCCCAAGTTTGATTCGACTATAAAATTAGTTCGGTAGGTAAGTAGTAGGTAATATCCTATTTTGTACATGGCAAAGGCGTCATGCAGTGAAGGTCAACTTATGTCGGTTGACTTAACTTTATCTTTGTTGTTGAAATTTAGAGTTTATATTTAGTTTTGTGCAGTAATGTTACTATGTTAGTTATATTACTAGGTGGTAGGACTTTTCTACAAAGTTCGTCTAGGTAGGTACCACCGCTTTGCCAGTTATTCTGCCGCCAAGCACTACTGTGTTCCGGTTTGAAGGGCATTGTAGCTAGTGAAATTAGTGGGCAAATAAGACTTAAGTACTGATCTCACAATCTAGAAATCTTTTTTAGACTGTGTGTCTGTGTGACTGTGTGATGTCTCAGGATGACATGCGCAGTGCGCAGTGTCACGCGAAACTGGGTGGCTATGATGCTTAAAAAATTAAGTATAAAATATCTGTAATATTATCAGGCCCATAATTCCCACTGCTGGGACATGACCTTTCTCTCATACGGAGAGACTGTAGATGATCTACTAATACGCCAGCGAAGTGCGACACAATATGGATGACACATCATCAAGTCCTCAAGATGTTTTCCTCCCCCATAAAAGAGCGATTGAAAGTTTCGCACGTAACTTGAAATGTGGTTGGTGCAAGGCCGAGCGGGATTCAAGCCCTGGCGCGTAGTCCTCTAGCTCTCCTAAACAACACTCGCTCTACAAAACAACAACACTCGCTCTTCAAAACAACAACACTCGCTCTACTAAACAACACTCGCTCTCCTGAACAACAGTCGTTACTACTAAGCCTCGCTTTCCAAATATAGAGACCGCTGCAAATGACTTTTGAACGTTATATTTGAATTATTTTTTTTAGTTGCTCAAAAGAACAGGTTGCACTTTGTTTTCTT
This sequence comes from Ennomos quercinarius, assembly GCA_910589525.2. Taxonomy (NCBI): domain Eukaryota; kingdom Metazoa; phylum Arthropoda; class Insecta; order Lepidoptera; family Geometridae; genus Ennomos; species Ennomos quercinarius. The sequence continues at coordinate 9,419,605 of OU342510.1, forward strand.
TGTTTCATCTGATTGTACCCACAGAAAATGACCAGAAATAATTTAAATAGCTCAACGTTTTGCACAGACTTGTCATAATGAACTACAGTGCATTGACCACTCATAACTCGTAATCGTACCTATCACTGAACTTGATCTGTACCTATACTACTAACGATAACTACTCGCAGTCTTAAGAACTTAAAAACGTATCCTCCATAGCCGCTTTTACTGCCGCCATTTCACAACTTTTAGCCGCCGTAAAGTCTCCTGTCTTTCAAAATAAAACGGTTTTCTTGGTGTACGGTGTACGGTAGCGAGTTTTGCCGCGCCCCAGTATTTTTAAAACGGACTGCGCCCCTGCGGTATTCGCGGGGCCTTTCCCCCTACCCCTGGGGGGGAAGGGGTGGCCCCACAGTAATACCATAACGGGCGCGAGCTATGACGAGATTATCTACGTACACGCGTATACCAGCTCCAATACATACGCGCATTATGTACTGCTAGTATATAGTCGCTGACTGGGTATATAACCCAGCATTGATTTACCGTCCGGGAGCTACCTGTCATCCGACACAATGATCGCTGCAGGCGACGGCAAAAACTGGGTATTCACATGTGTCGTGGAAAACATCAATGTCATTGGAAATGATCACCTATTACAGCACGGACAGTAAGCAAAATTGTCTTTCCTTTGTTTTACTCCACTTGACAAGTAAGCAAGTATGAAGAAAGTGACGTAAAACGGGGAAAGACAATTTTGTCTACCGTCCGTGCTAACCGGGTGGCCTTACTATCTATTACCTTTTAGCGAGACCTATCACATATTCACTTAAGGTCTTCAATTTAAGACCTAAGGTGGGTTGCGATACAGTTCAAATTGTATTGTAGCGATTGAATCGTGCTGTAAGGGGTGATGGTCTTCTTCTTGTTATAGGCAAGTGGTCAGCCCTATAGTCTCAGAATTTTTAGGCCACCCAAAGGCTTCTGACTTGGCTTGGTGATAGTAAGGCCCCAGTTTCTAACAAGCATCATATACTATCTGAGTTTGAATTGGTATATTATCCCGAAAGGGGGTAAATGTACTCCCCAAGGTAGACAATGTTTCTTCTACGACTTTTCTAAATTAATAGTTTTTCATTGAAGAAATGCCATGTAAAGTTTACGTTCGAAGATAGCCCTAGGGCAGCTGGCTGGTTGAACTTCGTCCTTGACCAAATGCACCGAATGAGTTTAACGACCTGTGTTTAGAAATGAATTTATAGTATCTTGTTAACTCTCGTAGCGATCGCACGTGCAATTTTGTGACTGGATTTATTTTTTAGTATGGAGGTTTGGAAACACTCAGTTTCAAGTAAGGCTCTCACAACTTGTGGGCTAACATGGTCCCAGACCCGTCCTTTCGGGATAACAAACCAATTCAAACTCACCTTGTATATATATCTAATCATCAAACTTTTCCTAGAAAATGTTATTAGGATAAAATAGTTTTCTGATCATCGTTTTAACACAAAATTATTATTAATGTTAATGAAAAATCTGATTCTCGAGCAGGATTTGAACCCGTTTTCATCCATTCCTTTTAGTAGCTGGACATGTTTTTTAAAGTTACCTACCGTGACAGTGACCTTTTTACCTTTTTTTAAATTGCTCATAAAATCTATTGAATATTTTTTTTTTTCTTACCATTTTTATCTAGTTTTCACACTGTACAAATAACTCATTTGTCTTATTTCGAAATAATTCGCTTATGTAGCTGATGGTGAACGTCTTTACAAAACAGTACACTAATATGATCCAATGAGCATAAAGCTTAAAATTCAAAGCTCAAACCAAAACTTGGCGGTCTGTTGAAAAGACGAAAGAAGAACGTAAAATAAATTGGAAATGAATTTGCGGGATCGTGTGTCTAAATATATTGGTTGGTTACGATTTTAACGTGAGATCTAGAATAACTTGAGCTTTAACAATACTGACGAATAAAGACCTCCTTGTCTTTACTTGGAAAATAAAGTAAACAGGTGAAAGGACTAACTAATAAAAATGTGATGATATAGGCAGTCCAAAAACAAAAATTTGGATTCAATTTATCCAATTCAATTCAGTTATGTATTTTCGACCTATCTTTTTCGTCCAAAATACCGCAAAGCTTGAAAACGATTCATCCAGTGTGTGCTGCCAGTGATGACTTATGGCACTGAGACGTGGTCTCTTACTGTTGGCCTCATTAGTAAGCTCAAAGTCGCGCATCGAGCTGTGGAGAGAGCTATATGCTCGGAGTTTCCTTGCGAGATAAGATCCGAAATGAGGAGATCCGCAAGAGAATTAAATTCACCGATATAGCTTTGACAATTAGCAAGTTGAAGTGGCAATAGACAGGCCACATCGCTCGTAGAACCGGCAACCGATGGGGAAGAAAGGTTCTCGAGTGGCGACCATGACCGGAAGACGTAGCGTAGGCCGTTCCCCCACTAGGTGGACTGACGACCTGGTCATAACCGTGGGGAGCCAATGGTTGCATCAGATAAGTAGCCGCTCAAAGTGGTGCTCTTTGGGGGAGGCCTATGTACAGCAGTGGACGGAAGACGTCCACTGCTGAACATAGATCTCCCCCACAGAGCGCGACTTTGGCCGCCTGCTTGCCTCATGTATCCATCGGCTCTCTGCGGTTCTGACCTACCCCGTGTTGTGAAAGTCAATCGTAATCGATGAATGGGCTTCATTTGGTCATTTCCGGTTGTGTAAGATCCTCATCCATCGGTATTATGGCCCTTAGGCGAAGAACTGAATAGACAAAACATTGATTAATTATAATAATCTGAAAAAGTGAGAAAATACTAATGGATGGAGATGTTACACAAAGCCAACTTGCCGGAAATGACGAAATGAAGCCCATTCATCGATTACGATTGGCTTAGACTGTAGCCCCGCAGGACATCGGTTCACCTAGAGGAGGGCTGTTCGTGGTTGCCACTCTAGAACCTTTCCTTCTTTTTTTTCAGCCCTATCGATTGGGTCTACGAGCGATGTGGCATGCCTATTGCCATTCAATTAAACTTGCTTATGCTAAGAGCTATATCGATTACTTTAGTTCTCAGGGAAACACCGAGCGTAGTTCTCTCCATTGATCTCATAGAGGCTTTATACTACTTTTTTATTACTAGAGGCATTTTACTAAGTGGTAGGACTTTTCTGCAAAGTTCGTCTAGGTAGGTACCACTACCACCGCTTTGCCAGTTATTCTGCCGCCAAGCACTACCGTGTTCCGGTTTGAAGGGCATTGTAGTTAGTGAAATTACTGGGCAAATGAGACTTTATGATCTGATCACACAGTCTAGTAATCTTATTACTAGACTGTGTGAAGTCTCAAGATAACGTGCGCAGTGCAGTGTCACGCAAAACTATATTAATTTAGAGTTCCGAGCCATACTGCAATCTGTTATGGGCAGCCGTGACGCTTAACATCAGGCGAACGACCAGCACGTCGCGTCATTCATTTACATAAAAAAATACTTACTACTAATAATAAAATAAATGAATTAATAAATAACGCCCAACGATCACATACATAGATCCTGGCCCTTATCTATATAGGATACCTGTATCTAGGGATCCAGGAACTACGAGGACCATGCTCCCACAACACCCAGACACAGAACAAGTATTTTGCGATTTTATACTATACTTACTATTCTATTCCGCACTTCTGATAGCTCCATGTAATTTAAGTCATATTTCAAGTGACGAAGGTTACTTATTGCATTGGTAATCAGCTTTGTCGTTCTAATATTTGTGCATATGAATGGGTGACATATTTGACCCATGTGTTGTTGATGACAAGAGAGAAACCTTCCAGGCAGGTATAGGTATGTGCTTCAAGGCAACTAAAAACTACCGGAGTACGGTTAGCCATCTTGCATACGAAAATAAACCTTTACAGGGCCCTAATTCTGTATGAAAACCGATTCCACACGATACAAAACCACGTCGTTATCGTGTCTTGTTCAAATCGTGTCACAGCATTAGAAATACCTTCACTTTACAATTAAAGTTATTTTTATTTATAAAAATAAATATTGACATACTTAAGTGGTGGTAACATTCGACGTGTTGATGTTTCAGAACAAGTCTCAGTCTCATTATGATTTTTGACAGTCCAAATCGTGCCAATTCCAAATTCATTTCGCGCGGTTTCGTTTCTTATGTAAGACAAGGGATTCGCGTGGTTTCGAAGTAAAGAATTGTAAAGTGGTCATACAGAATTAGGGCCCTGAGTGCAGAATAATACAGATGGAAGGATTCATAGATGTACCTACGCACATCAAGATGGTCACCAACACAGTGTCAGCGTAACGCAGTTGATCAATACGCGTCATTTCACGTGTTTGGTATTAAGATGGCGCTAGGGATGCAACGCTATCTTAGAACGTGTTTATTAATATCGATAAAAATGTATCAATCAATAATTGATTTAGTATAATATTTGGGTTTTAGCTTTTCATTTTTCATGTCATTTGTCGAAATTACTTGTCATGTGGGCTTTAGGTTTCAAGGTGGCGGGCGCAGTTATGGTCGTGTATAAAGTTTGAGATAACGCTGAAATTCTTATAGTCAAGTTAGATGAATTTATTTTCGAATGAGTATAATCTTAGATCGATGCTCAGTGTACAAAAAATCTATGAAATCATTCGTTTTGGTAAGGATGAGTAGCGTAATATCGCGATAATATCGGTTTTGGAATATCTTAAGTGCCTATGTAACTCATATGTCATTGTATCACGCTAGTTGGTTCGCTCTTTGACCAGTTAGCTATTGATAAATCGTTGTTGTTATCGTCATTTGTCGTTCCGGATTCGTATTTTGTATTTTCATAATTGGGCGCGGGTGGTGGGGTGGCGCCGCGGGCGTCATCGCACCCCTTCGCGTGGGTATTTAATGATTATACGCTGACTGCCACCTGATTGCTGGAGGCATGGGGTCGTGTCGATGATCGTGAGGTATCGATAGATACGATAACAGCCTGAGGTTGATATCACAGAAACTGCTCTATAAGTTTGTATTATGGCGATTAAAAAGCTTATGATGTAATTGGGTGTTTTTTGAAAGGTTTTTAAGGGTACTTGTAATAATAGGTAGTTTGACAGTATGAAATAAATAATTCCATTTTATCTTTGAAAATACGTAGTCTTTTTCATTATGATTTGATATAACATAGATTGTTGAGCTTTCTAGTTGGTTCCTAAATCACTAGAGATATTATAAATAACTAACTAAATAGGGCATATATACTTCCCATTACCACGAAGAAACAATGCACCATATTTAAAAAACAAAACGATAACCTATCTGTGGGGGTCGATGAATCCTTAAAAGCCACATCAAATGAATATCAAAATGAAACTTCATACTCGTAAAGCTCCACACAATAAAGTCCAGCATGCAAACCGATCCCACACGTTATCACTCCCAAACTATCAAACTATCGACTATCGATAAAATCGCACCATCCCGCGATGACTCGCGGGGTGGCAAGCACTACACGCGTAGTGTCGGGGGCAGGGGGGGAAGGGGGGCAGGGAGTGACACCGCGGTACATAGCCCATGTATGCCCATGTATCAGCACATACCATTCAGTACATAGGCCTGAGTATGTAGCCACCCGGTACTGGATTCCCGAAATTTTGCAGTTATTTTATATGGAAAACTAGGTTATTCAGCGATTTATTTCTCTATCGACGCGGGCCCGGTATTTGTTCAGCTCACATGGAGATTAAAATTAAATATTCCTGTTAAAGTAACAAAATTATATACAAACGAATGATACGATTAATTCATTATTTTTTGAATTATTTTAAGTACGAGGTGGTAGGATTTTTCTGCTCTGTTCGTCTAGGTAGGTACCACCGCTTTGCCAGTTATTTATTCTGCCACCAAGTGCAAGCACTGATGAGGTCCTATTTGAAGGGCATTGTATAGTTAGTGAGATTAGTGGGCAAATTAAACTTTAAAATTACAGCAGCAGTGTGCAAGCACTACTGTGTTTCATTTGAAGGGCGTTGTAGCTAGTGAAATTACTGAGCAAATGAGACTTTATGATCTGATCACACAGTCTAGTAATCTTTGTAATACTGTGTGAAGTCTCAGGATGACGTGCGCAGTGCAGTGTCACGCAGAACCATATTAATTTAGAGTTCCGAGTGATACTGCAATCTGTTATGGGCGGCCGTGACGCTTAAAATCAGGAGAACGACTAGCTCGTGACGTCATATTTTTAAAAGGGGTTAAACCGACTTCAATCGCCATCAACAGCCTGCAGACGTCCACTTGTCCCGGAGGTCCCCCCAAAGCTTCTTCCCGGTAGCTCAGAAAGGGGAGGACACTCACGGGAACACGTAGGTAACGTTTGGGAAATCCGGAACTATTGTAAATAACAACGGTAGGCTTCGGGAGAACGGGTTTATTCACAGATGTAACAATAATTTTGTATGTTTAAAGGCCTGGAAGTCACTGAATATATTATAAAATGGCAGACTCGTTCGACTCGAACGGCCGTAAAATAAAACTGCTCGAATAGAGCACTGATTATTGTATAAACAGAGGAATATTAAAATTTGGTGTAGCACAAGCGAGAACCGTACGCCTCGGTGGTTAAATGAAGAATGACGAAAATGTATGGAAAATGAAAGGAATGTGGCTAATGTTCTAATTTTGAATTTAAATCTAGATTATGAGTGGCCAATATTTGATGCGAAAACTAAGAAAGCAGGTGAATAGCTGAAACGATGACGAAGGAGGATGACATCGTCACACACTGCTGAACATAGGCCTCCCCCAGAGAGCACCACTTTGAGCGGCTGCCCGCCTCCTGCATCCATCGGCTCCCGGGGGGCCTACGCTGCGTCTTCCGGTTCGTGGTCACCACTCGAGAACCTTTCTTCCCCATCGGTTGTCAGTTTTACGAGTGATGTGGCCTGCCCATTGCCATAACCCACTTAGAAGTATTTGGATGATATTATCACCAAAAAAAAAAAAATAATAAGCCATACATTTTTTCTAGCAGGCAGTAAACCCTTTTATGTCAATAAATGATTATTTGATTTGATTTGACTTGATTTGAGTTACTTATTTTGTTTTATAAATCAAACTATACCGATTCTGATAAAATTGCTATGGTACCAAACTGAAAGTAGGTTATATTCATAAAAAAAAATCAAATGCATTCAATAAATGACGGTTTCTGAGGTGACAAAAATGAAATATAACAAAATCCAACCGAATAGACAACCTCCTTTTTTGAAGTCGGTTGAAAATACGAAAACACTTTTTCCCCGACCAGTTTTTTAACGGGCAAAATGTCTTTATTCTTTTAACTAACTACAACATTAATAACAATTACTACTAAATAAATCTAAATGTAGGTATTATATCTGAGCAAACTACTGCCACAAGACTTCTCGTTACTACGCTATACCCATTACGGCTATGCTCCATCTAAACTTATATATTCTGATGTTCTGCGGTGTAATCATAGCAAACTAGACATTCGATACAAGCACTATAAGTGATAATTTAGCGTGATGCTAGCTGCTGACCTCGGTTCCATTTCACATGTCGAAGATCACACGTCTTATATTTGCTTGGTATAGTCTTGGTAAAACATGTTTACACCAAGCAAAAGACATCAAGACGAAGATGTCTTGATGTTAAATGATATGCCTAAATCGGTAAAATATAGATATTTTACAGATTTAGGCATATCATTTATAGTGCGTACAGCAAATGAGTGGAATACCTTGTCGTCGTGGAAACAATTCCAGCTAACTATAACCTATAACTTCGAGTCAAGAGTGAACAGGTATCTTCTAGGCAAGCTTACACCACCGTAGCCCGCGTCATCATTACGTCACCATTAGGTGAGACAGTGGTCAAACCCTATGCCTATAAATAAGAAAAAAAGTCCCATTAAGGTTGAATTTTCAAACACTTTTAGGCCCCAGATGAAAAATCCAGTTAAACGATTAGAAAAAGAAAAGCTTAGGATTTTCATTAAACCCTACACGGTCAAACACTTATCCAATAGATTTTGTAAATATCTAAATATAACATACTTAGATACAAGTGGTGTAAAAATAATGGGACATCAAAACGTAGGTAGCTTTCCTTTACAGTTAGGATTTGTCGCAGTATCGGCTTCAACTCACGACAGGTTCTACAAATATCATATCTTTTTTGTCATCGGGGATTTTCGTGTATTCTCATTTTTTTTTTTTTTTTTTTATGTGATTGAATGACGTGACGAGCTAGTCGTTCACCTGATGTTAAGTGACACGGCCGCCCATAACAGTTGCAGTGTCACCCGGAACTTTACAACAATAAAGTTTCGCGTGACACTGCACTGCGCACGTCATCCTGAGACATCACCCAGTTTAGTAATCAGATTACTAGACTGAGTGATCAGATCATAAAGTCTCATTTGCCCAGTAATTTCACTAGCTACAATGCCCTTCAAACCGGAACACAGTAGTGCTTGCACACTACTGCTTGGCGGCAGAATAACTGGCAAAGCGGTGGTACCTACCTAGACGAACTTTGCAGAAAAGTCCTACCACCTAGAAAAAAAAAAAAAAATAAAAAAATCAAGCATCAATAAATAAAAAATAATAATAATTAAGCATCAATATTTAGAGCACCAAAAGGTGTTTCCAAAAAAGAGCACCAGTCCATTTCTATAAATTTTGCATGCCACTGTTTATTAGAGTCTATTTAACTCTATTACAATAAGCGTTAGTAAGATGAATGCATGTCCCGAAGTTAATGAGCCATCCAAGCCACATAGATATAATTATAGACACGTGTTATAAGCCATGTTAGGTACTAATGTATATAGGCAGAGTTGCAATTTAGCCAGTAATTAATTACACTTCAATGACAGATAAGATGCAGTCGCCTGGAAACTGTACCTATATGTAATAGAAGTAGGGTTGAACCCCCAACATGTATTTGAAGCATTACAGAAACTAGGTTCTGAAGGAGTAGATATCACGCGCATCATCTATACCATCTATACCAATATTATAAAGAAGAAAGATTTGATTGTTTGTTTGTTTGCATTGAATAGGCTCCGAAACTACTGAACCGATTTGAACAATTCTTTCACTGTTGGGAAGCTACACTATCCCCGGGTGACATAGGCTATATTATATTTTCAAAAAATTAGGGACCCTTACTAAATTTCCAATAATGTGACCCAATGTGTAAAAAAGTTACCTAAAATATTCTTTACATCGCGTGCGCTGCGAAAACTATTATACCCGTGCGAAGCCGGGGCGGACCGCTAGTGATATAATAAATGAAAATTCTGCTACTAAACCACTCGACGACTGTCGTTTGTTTTAGAAAAAGATAAAGGTATTTGCGGAATAAAATCTTTGGTATAATAATGAAAATACTGCTACTAAAGTACTCGACGACTGTCTTTTATTTTAGAAAGAGAAGGTATTTGCGGCATAAAATCTTTGATATAATAATGAAAATACTGCCAACTATTAGTATAGTTTACTAAAGTTAATGAGCCATCCAAGCCACATAGACATGCGTAAAAAGCCACCAATTTTAAACATTAACACAGGAAAAGCACAAGTTTTGAAAAATATTACAATGCAACGACGTGAACTTTTCCGTGGTCCCGCCAAAACTTTAAGTAAGTACCTATAACTTTATAGTGGTTCAGGGCAGTTCAAGATCTTTACATAACTAAACAACTTATATAACATTTACCAGGGCCACATAACCAGCAAGGGGTCAACGGATATTTAGCCTTCACGTAACTATAGCTTGCTAATATCCATGCTACATGTCATAGTTAGTGTGCCCTAATCTGTGGCCCTTACTTGGCCACCGGCTCAAGACGGTCGATATCATGTCACCCCAACTCCAACTGGTTATGTGCACCTGGTACTTAGACAGGTCGAGTGGTTATCTATAGGTAGGTATTAGGTGTCAAGTTCGAAGTGTTTGCTGTACCTAGAACCTAGATAGGTATCTACCTATACTAGATATTGCAGCATATCAGTTTAGACTTGTAGGTATGTCTACGTTGTTAGTATTAAGAGCCTACTGAACACCAAATGCTTAAAAAGGCTTAGCATGATCCCGTGTCCTGTCAACAATATTGCAATAATGACTTTAAAATTAATATATGGTAAAGTTCAGAACTAATACTAACGCTTATGTATAGTGAACACACGAATTAATAAAATTTTCTCGATAGAAAAAAATTACAAAGTTACCTCCAAAGCGTACAAATAAGCAGCGATTATTCAATGAATACTTTAAATAAGGTCACGAAACTTTGTGTAGTAGTTGAACTAAATATAGTGGAGGGCTGATGTGTAGTGGATTTTTAAAATATCCATTATATTCAGTGTAATAATAAATTATCTAAACTATTGCGCGTTGGAACCATTCTAACTTAGACTGCCCCTGCCGCTCGACCTATGGTAGGTACTATGATATCTAAGTATTCTGTGGCTTTGGCTTGGATTCGCGCTGGCCTGCCACAGGCCTTTCGGAGTATCCATCGTTTCTTTGACCAGTACACTCGGAAAGAAAGAAAGAAGAAAGAAAGAAAATACATTTATTCATGACACACAACACAACACTACACTACATGACATTACAATATCCTGATACATACAATAACAACACAAGTAAAATGATAAACTTGTAAACACAAGCAGTGCAATGCTGCGCGGTGTCACGAATAGGCTCCGACTCAGCATACAATTAAGGTCCTAAGCAAGACCCTAATTACTGATTTTCAGTCGGCGGGGTAATTACGTAAAATTTGCAACAGCAATGCGACAGCAGTAGCGATGCGACAGCAGTAGCGAAGCATACATTCTCGACACCACTAATGATGTATGACAGCAATCACCGCGAGATTTACGCCTGTCGCAAACCTGTTGCGAGTTAGGTAATTAGGGGGCGGAACACATTTGTGGCACCACGAACATGTGGAAACACCATAATACTGCTACAATTTTGTTTATCTACGTACCTACAGTTCTAAAATAATTTTTCATCACAGTTGCTCGTAAAGTGGCTCTTATCCCACCGCTTTTAGGATCATAATCCAAGAAATTTCCAACGTGTGCTTTTTACTTTACACTGCCGACCGTTGTATCTCACTGCAAGTTATACGTACATTTTCGTCGTTTCGTTTTGTTCCAGTTCCAGTTCTAGTTCACGTTCTAGTTCACGTCTCAGTTCACGTTCCAGTTCACGTTCAGTTACAGTTCCCGTTCTACTTCTAGTCCCAGTTGCAGTTTTCGTTTCATTTCGTTTTAGTCGATGTCGATTTTGTTCGCGGTTCAACACGGTTTTTCTCTGACGCCGCGTGAAGATAAGAAGCCTGCACGACATTTAACAGTACAACTCTGTTTTTTTCCTCGTAACTGTGATGAAAAACGTCGTATGACATGCGTGTGCATTGATCATTACACCCTCGGCTCCCATAACAAGCTCGCCGTCAGTGTTGATGGTTGATGCACTAAATCTTTAAGTTTTGCATTCATTGTTTATTACAGTAAAATATGATTCTTTAATCGTTTGACATCTTAAATTCAAACAAACCGAAGGCTATAATAAACTTCATAAAGAAACATGTAAAGTCACCCTCAACACAGATTTTCATATTCATCAATCATTAGACATTTCACGAGAATGTGTTCTGTGCGCCGGAATACAGAGTCGAGTTTAGATTGCAGTCGAAATTGAAAGATATTTTGCATGGACGAACCACTTGTTGAATAGAAATCTTCGTATGTTTTCGTAAGAGTACGATCGTCAGCTGTTAAAATGGTATGCTAAAATGCCGCTTGAGTTAACGTTGCTTTAACTGATGTACTATACGCTTGTGTGGACTATTGCAGGAAGCAATTTGCCTTATTGGTACTAAAATTGTGCTGTAATATTTATTCTATAATTCTCTGAAGCACTTGTTTTAAGTATCTAAATAAAAATGATGAAATGCTATTATACTGTGTCCATTTTATTAATGGTTTTTTGACAGCTCGACGACTGACAAGTTAGTGATGTTCTAAACATTCTCGAATGTGATACCATTGCGATTGTACTAATATCATTAATCGAATTAGGTACGTAAACGTAATAATCGATATCGATAAATGTACATTTTGATTTAGTTTTGATGAATTCCATGAATGAGAACGGCTGACTCGAGTAACTATTTATTGTTTTATAATCTTTATAATAAGTACACCGAATCACTGGATCCAAGGATACTTTCATTTTCTTCTAAATCCACATGTGGATCCAAGACCATCTTCTATAGTTAGGACGTCTGTCGGGTCAACCAGTTACTAGCTAGCTGTAGTAACTAAATATTGGAAAAAAAACATCTTGAGAACGATCACTATCATCATCAATAGCCTGAAGACGTCCACTGCTGAACATAGGCCTCCCCCAGAGCGCGCCACCTTGAGCGGCTGCTCGCCTCCTGCATCCATCGGCTCCCCGCGGCTTTCACCAGATCGTCGGTACACCGAGTGGGGGGCCGGCCTACGCTGCGTCTTCCGGTCCGTGGTCGCCACTCAAAAATGTTCTTCCCCATAGGTTGTTAGTTCTACGAGCGATGTGGCCCGCCCATTGCCATTTCAGCTTGCTAATCTTTTGTTCCGTTCGTGTTATAATTAATTTATATTGTTATCACAAAAGCCCAAAGTAAAGCCAAAGTAAAGTATAAATATTTGCATGCTGTTAAGTAAAGAAAATGTGCTGAACTAAATACCTGTTGAACTTAATCATCATCATTATATTGTACCCATATTTTCGGCAAATAAATGATTTGATTTGATTTGATTTGATTTAATTCTAAGAGCTATATCGGTTACTTTAGTTCTCCTGCGGATCTCCTCGTTCCGGAGCTTATCTCGCAGGGAAACACCGAGCATAGCTGTCTCCATAGCTCGCTGCGCGACTTTGAGCTTACTAATGAGGCCAACAGTAAGAGACCATGTCTCAGTTCCATAAGTCATCACTGGCAACACACACTGATTGAAAACTTTCGTTTTCTGGCTCTGCGGTATATTGGACGAAAAGATAGGACGAAGCTTCCCGAACGCTGCCCAGCCGAGTTGGATTCTTAGTGCCACCTCTTTGTCGAAGTTGGACCTACCTAATTGGACAGTCTGTCCTAGGTAGACATATTTGTCGACAACTTCGAGAGTATCGTTCCCAACAATCACTACGATCAATATACAATACTTATATTATCTTGCAAATCTTTCAATCTTCGAGTGCAAGAACATAAAAGTTTTGCGTAATCCTCTTTCAATGCCTATATGAATTTAAAATTGTAAGCAGCATTTTAACCCGCCGCAAACACATAGAAACACGTATCATGCGTGCAACAAAGGCCAAATCCGACAGGAGCCGGGATTTGTGCATGAATGGCGGACGCTTGGTCATTCCGTGCGCGTTCCACATTTGAACATTTGCATTTGGTTGTGCGCTCTTTTTCTGAGATTGTAATCTTTCTATTTTTGAACTTGTTTCTTTTTTATTTTTCTTTTAAACATTATTTCAATCGCTTTGCTGCTGACTACGTTTGATGATACTAATTGCATCGTGCGTCTTTTGTTTATGCTATTATCATTGCATTGCTGTAATTTTGTAATGAATAAATGATTTTATAAAATTATATAATGTTAAAGTTCCATTTTTAGGTTTTGACCTCAAAACCATTGATCTATAAAAACTACGTGAAGTTTATTTTATTGATTCTGCACATAATGGGCTAGTGTCCTGCTATTTTTTTATTGCATAAATTAATAAGTTTCCTCAAAAAATAAACAGCCGTGAAAACATAATTTAAATAAGTGTCTCAAAAAATGACAATGTTACAAGAATAGAAAGAGATAGCAGTGCAGTGACGTCACTCTTGCTCCATCATAGTACCTCATTACTAAGCTGTGGTAACTTTACATACAGTCCCTGACGTGTGACGTCACAACGTGCGTTTTCATAGTAACTGTGGGGAATCTCCTGTTTTGCAAGAAAGGGCCAGGTGATGCCCCCTCCAGAAACTTTAAAAGCTTATTACACCTTGATTTATTTACCGATATTAATTATTTTTTTCAATGATTGAATTCATTTTTAACCTGCTTTGTGAAAATAATATTTACTTGTTAATTTTTAATAGCATCCTATTGCTACGTTCTAGGGAAGTTATCTAGCATCTGCCATAAATTCCAAGCGCATCAATTTACGTCCTACCGTTAGACGTGGGCCGGGGGAGCCAAAGGTGCTCAACTGTCCATACATTGTCTTACCAGCCCTACCCTATACACACATACATCTATATGTAGTTATACATAGTGATGTCCATTTGAAGCACTATCGATTCGCGCTCGCGGGTCATTGACCTCCCGCGCGGCGGCCATTTCGCTAATTTATTAATTATATTTTCCGATCACTCACGTTGTCCTGCCTGGACGAATTGGAATAATTCGGCATTCAAATTTTAAAAAGATGTTTTTTTTCTACATTTTCGGCTGTCACGTGGTCAGTATTGGCAAATAAAGTATAGAAAAAGTTAACTTGTGCAAGGTTGGCGCTTTTTTTACGGAAAAGCGTTTTAATTTTCCTGTCAACTTTTGAACTAAGAACTTTAAAAAAAACCTCAATCTCTTTCTTAATGGAGATCCCCCCATATTCTATTCTTGCGTTCATTCTTCCCATGGATTTGTAAGATATGGAATAATCAGCCCCAATAATTTCTTTTCATATTTTGCGAGTCTTTATAAAGGCCTTACTGAGCTGACAACGCGTCGACAACGCCCTTAGGGTGAGTTTTTTGATCCATAGTTAAGGTAACCAATGCTTAAAAACTAACAAATTCTAACTAATGGTCAAAATTTGTTAGAAATTTTAACCATTGGTTACCTTAACTAGTACCTACGCATCAAAAAACACACTCCTTAGTGCTGCCGATGTCCATAAGCTACGGTTACCTCTTTCCATCAGCTATTTTTTTTTGCTGATTACTTTAAAAAAAAACATAAATAAATATGGTTAGACATGTCACACAGCACCATCTAGCCCCAAACTAAGCATAGCATATGGGAACCAGATAACTGATAGAATACTTCATCATCACCATCCTCTTTGCCTTTTCCCATTTGTTATTGGGGTCGGCTCCCAATCTAACCTGTAGCGGCGAGCTATCAGAATTACACGAGCGACTGCCATCTGACCTCGCAACCCATAAGGGACCAATAACAGGGATGGTAAGATCAGACGTCAGATTCTATCAGGCGTCTGACTACCCGTAACGATTGCCATAGATGTTCTTATGACAACCGGGACCGATGGCTTAACGTGCTCTCCGAGGCACGGAGCGATGGCATCGAAAACTGCACATAACTTACTAGATAAGTCATTGGTGCAGGGCCGAGGATCGAACCCGGTGCCGTAAGATTGCGAAGCGCACATGCTACCGCTCGGCCACTATCGCTTATATAACTGATAGAATACTAATATATTTTTTTTTGTTAGTAAATTTATACATATATAGAATACAATATAACACCCAGACACAGAACAAACACCTCTGTTCATCACACAAATGATTGTCCAGGGTAGGAATCGAACCCACAGCCTACAGTTTAGAAGGCAAAGTTAAGATATGATGGATCAATGATGAAAATGAACCGGTTCATTTTCGGAACATTTCCTGGGTAGATGATTTTAGCCTACATTTATAATTGCATAAAGTTCTTTTTTCTTTGTTTCAGGACAACTTAACGCCAGAACCGTCCGATATGAACGACGACGACAATTTCACGAGTAAGTTCAAAAAACAATTGCAATCTAAATAAGTCACAGCCACTTGCATCAAATCAATTAATCTCAAGGTATTTTATGCGAAAACTTGATTGAAAAATTTTGCACTGGCATAAAATACCGACCCGATTGGCTTTTAAAAAGAAAACTATGAAATGTGTGTTCGCTTATTCCAAATTTGAATTTCGAATTGATTTAGAATGTGATCTGGTGCAGGTCAGGGCTACACCAAAGATGCGGAGAAGCTGAAAATGATGTTGCTTGCTTGGAATTACCACAACTCGCAAGGTAAAGTAGACCCACAATATTTTGTTTTAAATATAGAACAAAAGCACTCGTCATGTCAAAAAAGGTTTTTGATAGCAAGCAGAAAAAAGTTAGTATTCTAATTTTTTATTCTAAAACTTTTTTTTCTTATATTTTGGCTCCACACATAGTGTATTTAGCCAGTGTCAAGTATTGTAATGTTTCATCGTGTTATAGAATATTTCACTTAAAATCAAGTCTTAGTCACAGTCAAGGTAGTCATAGTTCAGTCTGTCAGGTAGTCATAGTCCAGTCTATGTCATGCCCTAGTAAAGTGGTGGCAACATTACAAGGAGCTTCTATGGAATTTTGGAAGCAACATGAAAACCCACGTTTCACCACGTTATATCACTTGCCCACACTCACGCTCGTAATTCAGCACTTAATGCGTAAAACGCCACCAATTTTAAACATTAACACTGGAAAAAGCACAAGTTTTGAAAAATAACAAAATGCAGCGACGTGAACTTTTCCGCGTTCCCGTCAAAAACCTTCTAAGTCTTTCTCGTAGAAGAATGTGGTGTGTCCATATCCACAGAAACCATAAATACTTCATGATTTCAATGAGTGAGCTATTGTGTCGAGATTTTTTAACCCGCGTCTTAAAAAGCGCACCGAATCACGGTAGCTTTCAGTTTTCTTCCTTTGACACTGTAAAAGTCGGTAGGGCTCAACATGATTAGTCCTTTCAAAAATGATATAATGTTTATTTGTAGGAGACCATCGAAGACCGGGGTGGTCACGTAACTTTGATACCATTGAAACAGGAGAAATTTTAGTCGAAATTTTAAAGATTTCCACAGTAACTATGCATATAAACTGCGTATTGAAACTTGTCATTTCCATACATTTTTGTGGTTCTATCCGTTGCAATCAAATTACATGATCGCCTAACTGACTGACTACAACAAACATACTTAATTTGCAGCTGGTGAGAACCACTGGCCGTGTGGTCCCGGTTTGCGAATAGGACCACCCCATCTCTTCCCGTGGGTGCCGTAAGAGCCGGCTAAGGGAATATCCAGGGAATGGGCATCGTGCTCCTCGGTACATTAAAATCTTCTGCGATCACCAAGCCGCCTGCCAAGCGTGGTGATTATGGCTAATCCATATGATAAGCGTCCAAAGTGACGTTTTATGGGGGAGGCCTGTGTTCAGTAGTGGACGTCTTCCGGCTGACGAAGTGAAGTGAATCACTGATGCTATGGATATAAGAATGGTTGTGTTTTCTGCTGACTGTACTAAAAGCCCAATTAAGGTGGAACGTTTCACTAGCGCGGCAAATTAAAATGTTCATGCGTTTTGCCAATAATAGCTTAATTACTCAACGTGATTACATGAAATAGTTATATGTTATACAAGGCTGCAAAGTTGGTTTTTGGCGCGAGTACTTGAATTGAAACCTGAGCAAGCGAAGGTTTCAAAGGTACGAGACGCAGAAAAACTTTGCTGCCGAGTGCAACACACAACTTTTCACCTCACTACAGCGAGGAAAATGCAAGAAAAACAGCTAAAAGGCTAAAAAAAGATTAGTTTTTTGCTTATTAATTTAGCTATTAGGTATGGGTGGCGGTAACGCTTAACATCAGGTAAACGACTAGCTCGTCACGTGATTCATGGAAAATTAAAGAAAAAGTGTTTTTCATTCTTTTTCCATGCAGTCGCCGTGCAGGATAGCGTATTGGTTATATACTCTTTGGTGCTGGACAGTGCGATTATTCTAAAAATGAGGTTGGTGTACGAGAAAAAGATGGTATCTTTTAGGAGGTAGTCTGTGGTATTAATGAGTTTTCAGTGGACTGGCAATATCAAGAAGGTTAAATTCGGGCAGATCTGTGATTAAATCCTCAATTCTTGACGAGAAAATTATTGAATAGAAACGTTCGAATTTTAAAAACACTTTCCACGCTAGCGATTAAAATGCGTTTTTGCGCCCACATTTTGAATGACAAAGAGAATCTTTCCGAGCTAGTGAGGTGAAAACTAATTTTGCGCAAATAAATATAATGTATCAATAAATTACAATTAAAAGTATCACCTACTTATCATTGGTTTAGCGACAAACGGTAATAGACTGAAAAACTAAGAAGAAAATTGTTTATTGCCATTTGTCGCTAAACCAATGATATGTAGGTGATACTTTTAACTGTAATTTGTTGATACATTATATTTATTTTGACAAAATTAGCTTTAATGTAATCACGTTGAGTAATTAAGCTATTATTGGCAAAAGAACGCAAGAAAATTTGAATTTGCCGCGAAAATGTGAGCGTACACTCGTAAACAAAAATCTTACATTTGGGTGTAATCCTTATGCTCGTTAGTAATAATTAAATTACGAATTTCTATGTTGAAAATACCGAAAAAAAGTCTAACATATACGTTTAAGGCTCATTAAAGACATTGTATGGCAACCCCCTGTTCTACATCACTGGTGGCAGCCCCGATTCGTAGAACCACCCCATTTACCATGTCCATTATACTCTTGTAATCTTAGGTAGCGGGTAGGTACAGAATAAATAATCTACACCACTATAATAAAGAGGAAAGATTTGTATTTTTGTGTGTATGTTTGTAATGAATAAACTCAAAAACTACTGTGCCGATTTCAAAAATTCTTGCACAGTTGGAAAGCTACATTCACCCTGAGTAACATAGGCTACACCACTACATGTGCGAAGTCGGGGCGGGCCGCTAATAATTTATACTGTCGGTCGAAAATGGACTGTGGGATGTTTTACGAAGAATCTTTTAACAAATTGGAAACAATTGACCAGCGCGGTGGATTTTGGCCTAACTTCTCCGATTCTGATAGGGTTCGTAGGAAGCGTAGTTTTTAATTCGATTAAGGCGAAGGGTCGGGCAAATGAGGTGTTTTTTGGCTCGTTTCCTGACGAAATTAGAGCATGTGGAGCTTTGAATTTTAATATATCATGTAACTTATATCTTTAAGTTTTATGTGACATTCTCAAATTCAAGATAAATTAATGTATCTCTATAGAAAACAAAATGAAAACTTCCCTCAAAAAATTTGATTGTACCAATTTTAGCATTCCTCACAAACATTCAGATCTTTTGATATCTTCATAGTTTTGAAAACTTCCCAAAACTGTCAAAAGCAGTCATTGCATGCCTTGTCTTTATAGTTTCGTAAGCACCGCGCTGAAGTTCAGGCTGAATTGATATTTAAGTCTTAAGGAGATTAAGTGATATTTCTTTGAACGGATTTTGACCTGCTTATCTGGCTATACCCTACGCCTTAATGTACCCACTACAACATTACTTACTACTACTGGTTGAGTACTTGAATCTTTACTGTAACTGCAGTACCAGAAAGGAGATCATGAGAGACTAGCAAGTATAACGCGATTCAATAAAGAAACGAACTGAAAAGAGCAAATATTTCTATTGGTGTCTCACTCTTTCTGTATTTAAACACAATAGTGGAAGAGGAAAAATAATAGTTTCCTGTTTGCGTCAGATTCGTTTCTTTAATGAACCGCGTTATATGAGAAATCGCACACGCTGGCAATGCAACAAGCCAACTGGACTACCACAAAAACATTACCTACCGTAGCAAAGATACCAGAGCCGTCGCAAGGCGTCCTTCCATGGCTATAGAAAAATCGATGAGCACAAAAAGGCTCGTCAACATTCCACCAGCGCACTATAATTCCGACTTTACTTATGCGCGGTTGAAATTAATGAGGGTGTGCATCTGCCTTCTAAATGTCAACTCGGCCCCTGACTATAAATAATTTGAGGTGTGCCGACGCCCCTTACAGTTACGGGGCTATGGGCAGTTTACGAGGAGCGAGTTAGCTGTCCACTCACCTGACAGCTGCTTGTCTTAGTTACATAGTGGTCATTAAGACTTTTTTTTGTTGTTTGTTTGGTAATAGACAGTAAATGGAAATCAACAAGGTAGATAAATAATTCCTGCCTCCTGCCACACTTGACACTTCTGTCACACTATTTGCATGATTACATGCATAAAAAAAATGGTAGCTACAAGCAACCTGCTGAAACGAAATCAGTCTCATCAATCCGATATAGGTATAAGAATATCCAGGGAATAGGCAGCAGCATTCTTCTCGGTACATTAAAACCTTTTGTGCTCACCAAGCCACCTGCCAAGCGTTCAAAGTGTCGTTTTATGGTGAGGCTTATGTTCAGCAGTGGACGTCTTCAGGCTGTTGATGATGATGAACTAACTAGATAACTTACTGGAAGGACTGTCGGGAACTCGCCCGGTAACTGGCGCCGCGTAAACCAACCATTACTGATGTGGCTATGGGGCCAGTTTTTAACTAACCGGTCCTGTCCCCATCCCATTGAACTATACAAGTACCTGGGCTGTTTTAAAATTGCAACGGCAGATGCAAAAACTGAATGTGATATAGATATACCAATGTTGAAGAGTGTGGGAAGGAAAGAGACTAAAAACTTACTAGTGATTCAAATTTTTCCATTACATGAAATTAAACTTAATTTAAAGAATGACATTTTGTTGGTGGCTGTGTAATCCCGGTTGTGTGCGAATAGTACCACCCCATATCTTCCCGTGGGTGCCGTAAGAACCGGTTAAGGGAATATCCAGGGAATGGGCAGCAGCATGCTTCTCGGTACATTAAAATCTGCGATCACCAAGCTAAGAGTGGTGATTATATTACTATACACATCAACAGTCTGAAGACGTCTACTGCTGAACATAGGCCTCCCCATGAAACGCCACTATAGACGCTTATCATAGGGGGATTTGCCACCACGCATGGCAGGCGGCTTGGTGATCACAGAAGATTTTTATGTACCGAGGAGAATGCTGCTGCCCATTCCCTGGATATTCCCTTAGCCGGCTCTTACGGCACCTACGGGAAGAGATGGGGTGGTCCTATTCTCACAGCGCGTCGGGATCACACGGCCAACCACGTGTGTTAGTCATAAATGGATTCCGCTGTTTTTAAAGATTGCTGCCATACCATTTATTCCTACTGAACAAAAATGCCGCCTTTTAAGTCGAAGTACTTGCGAAATTCAAAGATTACCCAAAGTATAAATACATTTTTTTAAAGTGCCAACGTTAAGAGCCAATACAACGCCAAATTGCTTAAAACGGCTTAGCTTGAGGCAGTGTCCTGTTAACAATATTGTAACAATGACTTTGAAATTAATATATGGTAAAGTTCAGGACTAACGCTACTGCAAATGTATAGTGAAAACACGAATTAATAAAATTTTCTCGATAGCAAAAAAATTACAAAGTTACCTCCAAACCGTACAAATAAACAGCGATTATTCAATGAATACTTTAAATAAGATCATGAAACTTTGTGTAGTAGTTGAACTAAATATAATGGAGGGCTTATGTATAGCGGATTTTTAAAATACCCTTTATATTCAGTGTAATAATAAATTACCTAAACTATTGCGCGTTGGAACCAGTTTAACTTAGACCGCCCCTGCCGCTCGGCCCCTGGCTCATTCCCGCTTTGGCCTAGTACTATACATCTATTCTGTGGCTTTGACTTGAATTCGCGCTGGCCTTGCACAAGCCGTTAACGTCCTTGTGGATGCGGCGCGTCCTACCTACTTACTAGTACTAGTTTATAATATAAACATAGTGTAATTTTATTTTTTGATGATAATGAGTAGGTATAATTTTAAAAATAACATTCAATTACAATGTAATTTGTTACTGAATAAAAATATAGGTACTTACAATTACTATTGATTGCTATTCGTGGAGGGCGCTACCTTTGGTCATTGTTGTCACTTAGCATGATGCTAAGTGACAACAACGACCGATATCCCATGGGATATGTTGTGGTCAAAGCGAGCTACAAAATCTATCCTCCTCAAAAATTACGTAACTCTTTTATTCATTTTGTAAACATTGACTATATGTAGAACTAACCTGCTCTCCTGGTATTTTCCAGGCCGCAACGGTGATATGTCCGAGGCGGGCGGCGACAGCATGGCAGACCTGTGGGCGTCCTACCACAGCGCTCTAGGACTTGGCTCCAAACCGCCCAAGGCGCCCACTCCTATGGCCACTGGCCACTCGGTGAGTTTTAAGGTCGTGCAGCGTTTCATGTTCTTTAGGTACCAAAGATTATAAAGCCCGTTGATAGCGTGAACATAATTTCTCGTACAAACACGACTCACCGTCGCGGGTAACAAAACGAGACAAAGTCATACGAAATTACAAAGAACAGAGCAGAATGGAACAAAAGACATCAACGGGTTCCCGTGATTTATTAGATATTCATAGTATTTATTAGAAATTAGTGGTTGAAATACACCACTAATTTTCGTATGAGGGGAAGTATCATTGGTCAACTGGATTTATACTCAATGTTAGGTAGGTAATTAACCTTTTATAAAATTATGTATTCCTGGTAAAATACTTTGACATCGTGGTTTTGTGTCTTATTCTGACCTCTGATATCACAGACGTTCCGCTTGGGGATATAGGTACCTATTGTGCATTTCCTCCTTCCAGCATCTACGCAAGCCATCCCAGCTCCTTAAAATGACGGAGTGTGGCTCTAGGGTGTTTTAAATTAAATGCTGACGTCGCATTTAGCCAGTGAAAAAACATAAAAAACGGTACCCATATCGTCGCTTGTTTGACTAAGTGACGTATCTGACTGACATTTTGGCGTATCTGAATTTTTTTTTTTTTTTATTGTATGTTGGCTCCACACATAGTGTATTTAGCCAGGGTCAAGTATTGTGATTTTCATCGTGCTATAGAATATTTCACGTAATGTCAAGTCTTAGTCACAGTCGTCACAGTCATAGTCGAGTCTAAGTCAGGTAATCATAGTCCAGTCTAAGTCATGCCCCAGTAAAGTGGTGGCAACTGTACTAGAAGCTTCTATTGAGTTTTGGAAAGCAACACGAAAAACCACGTTTCACCACATTATATCACTTGCCCACACTCATGCTCATAATTCAGCACTTAATGCGTAAAACTCCACCAATTTTAAACATTAACACTAGAAAAAGCACAAGTTTTGAAAAATAATACAATGCAACGACGTGAACTTTTCCGCGTTCCCGCCAAAAGTCATCTGAAATTTTAAATGTAGCTTTTATCTACTTTCAAAGACGCGTCGAACTGTCTAATCAACTTTTTTGTAGTAATAATGTCAGATACATCACTAAGGCCCGATTTCACCAAACTAGAATAAATTTTATTCCAAGTATAACTTTCCGAGAACAACCGAGTTACGCGAATATAGCCCTTATATCACCAATTTTGTGAAGGAATAAGACATTCCTTGGATACAATCAAAATGGCGTCTTTTTTGTGTAATTTCATTTGTCAATTAGCTGTATCCAGGAGTAAGGAATAGCCGTATACTTGGAATAAACGTTGGTGAAATCGGGTCTAGTCAAACAAGCGACGACATATCGTTGGAATTCCATCAACCCGCACTAAGCGTTTTGCTATGCACTTTATAGTGCGAGCAGCCAATGAGTGGAACACCTTGCCGGCGTCCTTGTTTCCAGCTAACTATGATCTGGGAGTCTTCAAGTCGAGAGTGGACAGGTATATCTTCTAGGCAAGCATGCACCATCGTAGACTGCGTCATCACTTTCCATCAGATGAGACAGTGGTCAGACGTTTTGCCTATATATCAACAATAAAAAAAAGAATATGCTATGTTACTTATTTATAAAAATGGGCTCCGCGGCCGTGGTCGTACTATTCGTGGTCACTTCGCGAGTTGAATCAGCGTACTTCGAATTCTGATTGCCTGATCGGTGGATTACATGGAAACATTCCACAAGGAAAGAAGGGTCGCAAATTTTTTTTTGCCATAACATCAGTAAACCTTACTTTATCACATTTTATCACCATTCTTACTTACTCATCACCAGAGTCCAATCCACGTGGGTTCAGCAACGCCGAGCACCGAGCCGGCCTCTACGCTTGATGAGACCTCATCATCAGATCGAACGAAAGATGACGATGATGGAGGTGCCTCTGATGACGACAGCGACGATAGAGTGGACCCGCAGCATCATGATCCGGAGAGGCTGAAGGCTTTTAACGTAAGTATTGATAGATATTGAGAACTGCTTAGAAAATTATTCAACTATAAGTAATAAAGTATGAGAAGGTACTGTGTCATCTGATGCATAATGTAGCTACTTCTTTAGTTTCCTTAATTCCTGGTACAGTAGGCTAGTGTACTGCTATTGAAAATTAACATTTTAATATTGTTTTCATAAAGTAGGTCTAAAATGAATGCAATAATTGAAAAAAGTTGTAAAATCGGTTAATAAATCACGGAGTAAGCTTTTAAAGTTTCTGAAGGGGGCATCGCCTATCCCTTTCTCGCAAAACAGAGCTTCCCCCACAGTTACTATGAAAACGCACGTTAGTGACGTAACATGCCAAAGAGATTGTATGTAAAGCTTCCACAGCTTAGTAATGAGGTACTATGAAGGTGAACGAACTCACGTCACGGGACGTTTGAATTAAATTTAATTAAATTTAATTTTTGTTTTCACGACTGTTTATTTTTTGAGGAATATTATTAATTTGTGCAATAAAATAGCATGACACAAGTCTATTCCACTCAGACATGGAGACGGTGGACTCATCCACTCACCAGACAAACATCTCTGGACACTTATAATGAAATATAAATATTTGAGTAGGTACTTCTATTTTTTTTTTTTTTTATATTTTGGCTCCACACATAGTGTATTTAGCCAGTGTCAAGTTTTGTAATTTTTCATCGTATTATGGAAATTTTCAGTCAAGTCATAGTCACAGTCAGAGTAGTCATAGTCTAGTCTAAGTCATAATCCAGTCTAAGGCATGCCCTAGTAAAGTGGTGGCAACTTTACTAGAGGCTTCTATGAAATTTTGGAAGCAACACGAAAAACCACGTTTCACTACATTATATCACTTGCCCACACTCATGCTCGTAATTCAGCACTTAATGCGTAAAACACCACCAATTTTAAACATTAACACTGGAAAAAGCATAAGTATTGAAAAATAATACAATAATACAACGATGTGAACTTTTTCGCGTTCCCGCCAAAACTTCTACTTCTATTTATGCAGAAAATTAAATGCAATATTAAGGTGGAACGATTCACTCAGCGCGGCAAATTCAAATTTTCTTGCGTTTTTTGCCAATCATAGCTTAATTACTAAACGTGATTACGTCAAAATTGATTTAACGTAAATAAATAGAATGTATCAACAAATTATGATTAAAAACCTAAAATCACCTAAATATCATTGACAATAAACCAATTTCGCGTTGGCTTTTCAGTCTATTGCTATTTTTCGCTAAACCAGTGATATCTAGGTGATACTTTTAATTGTAATTTATTTCGTTCTATTTATTTGCGCAAAATTAGTTTTCATTAATCACGTTGAGTAATTAAACTATTAATAGCAAAAACGCAGGAAAATTTGAATTTTCCGCGCTGAGTGAAACGTCCCACCTTAACGAAATCGAAATCACGGTCCATTTTGCGCACGCGTTAACTTTACTAGTTAAATTGTCAAACTTTTGGAAATTAATAGTTGAAAAATTATCCTAGCAATAAAACTTATCCATCATCCGATCTTGCAGATGTTCGTCCGCTTATTCGTTGACGAAAACCTCGACCGGATAGTGCCAATCTCCAAACAGCCTAAAGAGAAGATCCAAGCCATCATTGACTCGTGCACCCGACAGTTCCCGGAGTTTGCCGAACGCGCCCGAAAGAGGATCAGAACTTATTTGAAGAGCTGCAGACGGAACAAGAAAGTCAGGGGAGAAGGGCCCACCAGTGGGAATGGACCAACGGGAGGGAATGCTTGGGATAGCGCGGTGAGGGTCTGATCTGTCTTTGTTTAATAAGCTTATAAGCTAACCTTTTGACTTATATGCTTCCCTTGTAGAACTGATACGAATTTGCCGTGTGGTCCTGGTTACGAATAGGACCACCCCATCTATTCCCGTGGGTGCCGTAGAAAGCGGCTTAGGGAATGTCCAGGGAATGGGAGCAGCATTCTCTCCATTATAACTTACTGTGATCACCAAGACGCCTGCCAAGCGTGGTGATTGTGGAAACCCTCCCCCCCTTACCAAAGTGGCGCGCTGTGGGGGAGGCCTATGTTCAGCAGTGGACGTCTTCAATCTGCTCGTGATGATGATGATGATGATGATGAGATCAAATACTAATAATACTAATTCGTGTATAAGTAAATTCCTTACTGTATGTAATTGCAAACAACTTGGTTTTTTTTTTTTTCCTTATATTTTGGCTCCACACATAGTGTATTTAGTGTCAAGTTTTGTAATTTTTCATCGTATTATGGAAATTTTCACTTAAAGTCAAGTCATAGTCACAGTCAGAGTAGTCATAGTCTAGTCTAAGTCATAATCCAGTCTAAGGCATGCCCTAGTAAAGTGGTGGCAACTTTACTAGAGGCTTCTATGGAATTTTGGAAGCAACACGAAAAACCACGTTTTACTACATTATATCACTTGCCCACACTCATGCTCGTAATTCAGCACTTAATGCGTAAAACACCACCAATTTTAAACATTAACACTGGAAAAAGCATAAGTTTTGTAAAATAATACAATGCACCGACGTGAACTTTTCCGCGTTCATGCCAAAACTGAACTTGGTTTCCTGACGCAAAATTTACGTCAGCTTTTGTCAGAGAATTATAAAAAAATACCTGTCACTTGTATGACTAAAGTGAAAGCGAGACAGCAGTTATAGAAATGTCCACTCTATTCTGGGTTTTTGCATCGTAATACACACATAGTGAAATAATTTGAATAAATCCAAAATAAACAGAACATATTATCATAATGCTAGCCCACCCTCGGCTACATAGGTACCTTCACAAGAGAGACTGGAGAGAACAGTCTCCTAAAAAAAAACAGAAAAACATGAAGTTCCAAAAAGTATAATACCTAATAGTATTTTGTTGTTTAAACCGAACTAAGTCTGGAAGAACCTATGGGCTATTACTGCTGATACGTTATAGGTACTACTCAAATCAACAGCCTGGCTTAAATTAAAATGTCCTATCAACTTCTCACTGGAAACAAGAAAGGGCATTTTTTGCATCATTTTTTTCATGATCAATTTAAGTAACGTTAAGATCTTAAGGATGTAATATTTTGATGAGCTTCTAACTTCATGATTGACCTTCCTTCGTAGTTGGTTCAATTTCTTGGGATGCTCTAATATATAAAAAGAGGATTCAATGTCTCTTAAAGACTTATCTAACATAAAAAAACCAGTCCAAAGCCAAGCACTAAACTGTGCACATTCGCGAACGTTCCAGGTGCGTCCGACGCCCGCACACTTGACCTCTGTACAAGCGGAACATATTTTGGCGCAGGCGTGCGAGAACGAGAGCCTCAACGCCAAGCGCATGCGGCTCGGACTCGACCCTGTCAGCCAGCCGATGCCCACTGTGCCCACGCCTATGGTAAGTTCTATCCCACGCTTATGGTGTTTTGGAAAACTAACCCTAACGCCATACTCCACCACCATACTCGCCATTAACTGGTTGCCATCTTCTGTTTCCTGAAACTTCCACCACCACCACCACCATCAACAGCCTGAAGACGTCCACTGCTGAACATAGGCCTCCCCCAGAGCACGCCACCTTGAGCGGCTGCTCGCCTCCTGCATCCATCGGCTCCTGTATTATCTTCAAGACCAGTGTGAACCTTTTAGACTTGTGTGCTCCATCTTTCGCTTACTATCAGGTGAGTTGGTAACGTCAAGTGCATGTCAACATTTATAGCAATATCGCAGTCTGGGGTGATTCTCAAGAGCTGGTTGCAAAAGGTCACTTGTCAGAAGAAGAGCATGACCCGGCAAATGGACAGATGGAATCGGGTTCAAATGCCATTCGTGATTCAAATTTCTCCTTTACGTTAAACTCGATCAAGTGCATGCTAGCTAAATGCTGTGCTATTGTGACTCCCACGTCGTATTTAAATTCCACATTTATGACATTCTATATTGAACTTTCAATATATACCTTCCGTAATGGATATGACTTGTTTGATGGAGTTGGAAGCGTAGTGCTGTATCTACACCACTTCTGTGGTAAGGGCTTACACAACTTTGTCGACCTTTAAAATAATAGTTATCCATATATTGCTTCCCTTTGATAGGATAGCCAATGATCATTGCCATTGTTCCAGGCTATCGACAGCACAGCAACCTCAGCGGTTGCCTCATCGTTCCTCAGCTTATACTCCGGTGCCATCAGTAGTCCCTCAGCACCGGTCACCACCACGACCACAACGAGTGCTGGACACAGCAAGGCGGAGAGCGCCAGGCCAGCAGCCAGCCCCACCATGGAACATGCGCTGTTGAATAATAACAGCTTGAAGCTGGATAATGCTAATGGGAGTGCTGGGAGTAAGACTGCTAGGTAAGGTTTACTATCATACTAGCTGCGCCCCGCGGTTACACCCGTGGATAAAAAGTACAAACACACAAACAAACTTTCGGCTTTATAATATTAGTGTGATTTATTTAAATGCTTAAAGTATGCAAAAGTTATACTACTTATTCTAGTGGCGATCCTACAACTCAATCTTAACCTTAATCTACATAATATTGGGTAAAAACGTTGTGTGGGTGGGTACTGGTCGAAGATAAAAATGTTATAAACTGGTATACACCAAGTGCCTGGTTCATAATTATACTAAAATGACTATATTTGATCCCACAGCCCAGCGTCATCTCCGGCGCCGCTGTTTAGACCATCGTTCCCGAACACTTTCGGGAACCCTCCGTCATTTGGAAGACAGAAGTAAGTTCTGACAGATCCATATTATATCAAACTAGGATATCTGTATCTAGGGAATGAGAAACTACGATGGCACAACACACAGGATTATTAAATCGGTGATGAATTTATTGGCTATTGGTTATAGTAACATTGGCTTCCGATTCATGAGTTCAATACTAACTTAACTATAGTTTAGCCTGGGAGTTTCAAGTCTAGAGTGTATTTTCTAGGCATATCTAACACAGTTACACCACCTGATGGTAAGTGTCGCGGTCGATGATCGAGCGTGCTTGCCTAGAAAATACCGGTTTACTCTAGCAACCCTCAGATTATATTTGTCAGGAAACAATGACGCTGGTAATGTATTGGAAACGTTGGCGCAGTGTTTTCCGCCAGCCTCACTTGTGAACCAGATCCCAATCCAGGCGTAACTAGTGGCGCCACCTTCAACCGTACCGTCGGTTAATATCAGTCTATTTTTTTATGCTTAAACGGTATCTTGTATACCTGGTAAAAACGACCTCTTTAATAGTCTTTCATCCGTGTTTCAGCTCTAACGCTAATCCAGCCACTGCACTCTCTAGCAGTGCTCTGCTGTCAACTCTAACTGCACTGCCACCTACGGGTAAGATTTTTTGTTGTGTCTTGATACTCTGGTTACTGTTTGTTCTATTTGATTTGGGCTATTCCACTTGCCCCTACCAACGCAAGCCTTTTCTCATCTTTACCGATCGGTTAAGAGTGGTTTTAGCCGAGATTCGATGAGCGCTACATCATTTCCCGTGATGTTCCAGGAGTAGGAGTGAATGCTGCGATGGCGGCGTACCAAAGCGCGTTACTGTCTGCCATGGCAGCGCATACACACACCTTCCCGACCAGCAGCCTCTCTGGTAAGTTAATAATACGATACAATATTTAGTTCTAAACGTATTGTTAGCTTATTTATGCAATCATTTTGAAAAAAAGAAGTCAGATGTACATTTTTTGACAAGTAAAAATACACCTTTTCCTCATCTCAGTATCTTTACTGTACTGTCAGGAAAAAGTATACTTCTTCTCTTACAATATTATTTCATAAAAAAATAGTAAGTATTCTGTTTCAATACTCACAACCACAGGTTAAAACATAATAATTATCTATTACCTATGAGCTATCAAAATTAATTGTATCCGTAATCTGACTAATTTAGTTAAATAAGTAAAACGACTTGAATGAGGCCACTCATTACCGTATCTTTTGTTTCCAGCTCCAACAGACCTATCTCTCAAGACAACATCAACCCCCAGTCCACTTCACTCCACATCGACTGCGTCATCTCTCACTGGAGCCGCTCCCACTCAGTCCAAGAGCCAGCTCCTCTCTCACAAGTTGTCTGGGGCAGAGGTTGGAGCGGTAAGGCAGTTAATCACAGGATACCGCGAGTCCGCTGCCTTCTTACTGCGATCAGCTGACGAGCTTGAAACGCTACTCATGAACCAGCCATAGGGTTCCGGATACCACTCCAGCCCATTTGGATTCCGTTTCGGATATTTCTGAAGGAAACTGTTGTTGCTCATTGACGGAGACAAATGGGTTGATTTAGAGTGTGAAGGGAAATTGCTCTTTATTAAACAGGCGTTTTTACCAAATCACGACTGAACTCGTTTGGATCTGATTTCGTACGACTGTAAAATTGGCGGTGGAACTGGTTATCTAAGTACCTATCTAATAAAAACTATACAACGTTAAAAGTACTTCACAGTAACTAATCTAGTTCTGTTAATCCAGTCAAGGCATTTTGGCAAATTTTGATGCAGCCCTAAAGAGCCTGTGCAATGTGCATGTCTAGAGATGAAACACTATTTATGTCAAATTAGAACCAAGCGAGTTTAGCTCTACTCTGTACGGAGTATAAAGAATATTGGGTATAGATTTCAATTTGGCGACAGTTATAAAAGTCACGTATACGTTGATGATGTAATCATTGTTAGACAAAGTTTCAAAGAGCAGTGTCAAAATTCCGATGTCAATTCATCATACTAATGTTAAAAATGAATTCTCAGGTACCGTAACGTGAATTATAAAGATTCTGGTACTATAACTTAAAAGTAAATATATAAAAAGTTGACGATAAACAAAATTCTAAATCTGACTGATAATGTGAAATGCCAATTTTTAAACATCAATTTGATATTGTTTTTACTAATTACTAATTTGTCTTTATAGTACATAGTAGTTAAAAGTTCATGCAATAGTCACAGTTAGTGTTTACAGACGTTTTTTGAATCAATACAATAATCTTACATACAAATAGTACACTCTTGCATGTTTAATAAGTAAGTACCTACACATACGCAACTAAATTCACGTTTACAGTTTTATTTGCTTACGCGGAATTTGTTTGCTAGGTACCTAAAGTACACTTCTACTATCAAACATAATGTAAATGCAAAATCAGCTAAAATTTTACAAATAAAATATTATGAACATTCAATAATTGGAATTAATTAAGTTCGTTTTGTCAAAACCAGTATCTACAAAAACTTCAAAATATACAAAACGAGTGTTTCGGTGTTCGTACAAAGCTGCCATAATTAATTGTTATAAAAAATTACGTGATGCCATTCTAAACTCGTTGGAAGAGTACAAAATTATTTTTGTCTATATTTAGGTGTAAGAGAAAAAAAATCAGGGAGTTTCTAGTGTTAGGTTTAATATTCTTGCCTGGTGCGACAATTTATAGATTTAGTCGGTAAAATGAAATGTTTCATCGAAAATGCTTAGTCGATAAAGGCAGCAGAAATTATTATAATTAATTATTATATTTAATTTTCACTGACACGGTTTAAGAGAGTTTACTTAGGTTCATAAAGTGGCATTCTAGGAATAAGATGCACGAATTTATTTGTTGTTTTTTGTATTATAGTTCTATTCTATAGTCGTATAGAATAATATATTAATTTTCTTATTTATCTTTTCACTAGGATCTTTTTAAAATATGATAGTCACGTGATCGGCGCCATCCAAAATTTTAACCCATTTTTTGTTTATATTTTACTTTAGAGACTTTTATTAATAAGTAAGTAATTGTCGCTTTGCTCATTTACATTGAAAGTTAAATTTTTCGACTGTATATCTATTTGTTACCATAGACTTACGGCCAAGTACTTTTAGGTAGGTTTTAATATAAGTAATGCTTACTTACGGTGTACAAAATATGGTTCTATTTCAGAAAAACTGTTCATCTATATTTTGGGCCTAAATGTTTCATTTTTGGTACATATACCTCAATGTTATCTTTTTATTGTTATCATCTAGTTTTCTCAACTTTCTGGCCAGTGTTAGTCGATTCAATTTCTTTATGTACTTAGTAGAGTTTGTTATTAAGATTTAAGCAACACATAACAACAATAGAATAATTACAGATACAGTCATAAAACGCTTATTATTGTTGCTAACATACCATACCTTTTCAATTTACGCACCATGTGGATACCACTTTATCTAACAATTTAGCCAATCACGATGCTCAGAACAACGTGTTATGAGAAGTGGACCAATCATAAACTGTCAACACATAAAGGTTGTTCCACAGTGGTGCTTGATTGAAGTCCGCAATTTACAATAGTATTTACATTTTGCCAGTTTATCTCAATAGATTTAAAGCTTCCCAAGTTCAAATAAAAATGAAAATTGTAAATCCACTATTGAATTACATAAATAATTCAAACTGAAATTGCCAAAGAATCGAATTGATTTACATAATCGATTGTACGAGTTTATGGAATTGCTGCATTATTTAAAGTTTAATTATTTTTATGAGTAAGTATATTTTGAGGGTAGCTATATTTTAACATTAGTTTTCGTCAAACAAAAGTCATTCCAATATTTTTCTAAAGTAAAAATGAATTCGGTGCGTTTAAGTGGAGGGACAAGTTAGTCAGAGTATGTGGATAATATGTAAAAAGTAAATATGTTTAGATTAAAAAAAAAGTTGATTAGAAATGAAAGTTAATGTTGGGAGAGAGATAAAACGATGGTGGTAAAAACGTTGAGAAAATGAATTTGTTAGACATTAAAATATATTATTATTAGAGATGTATAAATGGTTTACGATTATTATTATTAGTTTGAGAGAAATACAAAATGGAGTAAAAAAAATACAAAATGGCGATTGTTACTATTAACGATATGAGATTTAGTTATAATTTTGCAATTTCAAAATGTGAGTTTTACAATTTTGAAAAGAAAATATTAAATATGCTCATATAATACGCGTTTGTTTTATTTCTAGAAACTAAAACCTTTCCTTAGTACTATGATAAAATATTTTAAAAACACACACACACACACCATTGTGGATATCATTGTAGGTAATTCCTGTCCATCTAAAGGTAGTCTGGAAAAAACCGCTTAATGCGATAAGGACACCTGTTGTGCTTTTGTAAAAAAAAAGTGCATTGTTATTCATTGGTGTCAACAAAGTATTATTGTATTGTATTGTAGGTAAAGTTCCTGGTTGTTTCTGGTTCTTTAGTGTTTTATAATAGGGGCTAGTGTCCTGCTATTTTGTTATTGCATAAATTGATAATATTCCTCAAAAAATAAACAGTCGTGAAAACAAAAATTAAATATCTCAAAAAATTACAAAGTTACAAGCATTTTAAAATACAGGAATAGAAAGAGAGAGCTCAAACATGCAGTGACGTCACTCTTGCTCGTTCATAGTACCTCATTACTAAGCTGTGGTAGCTTTACATACAGTCTCTTTGGCATGTGACTTCACATCGTGCGTTTTCACAGTAACTGTGGGGAATCTACTGTTTTGCGAGAAAGGGACAGGCGATGCCCCTTCCATAAACTTTAAAAGCTTATTACTCCTTGATTTATTTACCGATTTTGCTTATGTTTTTAATTATTGCATTCATTTTTAACCTACTCTATGAAAATAATATTTACTTGTTATTTTTTAGTGTAACTAGCTTATTGGATCGGAGTTTTATTTTATGTGTTCTGCCCATTGACTATAAATCCAGTTGACCAATGATACAACTTCCCCTCACACGAAAATTAATAGTGTATACTATTTTCATACAAATCACGGGAACCCGTTGATGTCTTTTGTTCCATCCTGCTCTGTCCTTTTTAATTTCGTATAGCTTTGTCTCGTTTTGTTACCCCGTCCCCTGCCCGCGCAGGTGAGTCGTGTTTGTACGAGAAATTATGTTCACGAGCTATCAACGGGCTTTATAATCTTTGGTTCTGCCGAATTGATCGCACAAGCTGTAAGACATTAACTATTTTATCTTCAAAATTCATTTGTTGTAACATTAAGCACTTTATTTGCTCAATACATTATTTTAAATTGTTTTCGGTAAGTAGGTATTCCGATTCAGACTTGTAAAAGTGCTAAAATAGACTACTTGGTTATTTCGACTTTGAACGTTAATTAATAGACGCCTTTCCTTTGTAAATCATTTATTTACTGAATACCAGAAAACCTTACCTCCACACCACACCACACCGATTAGGCCGCATCAGTACGGCATGGTCATGGGCGTAGGCGTCGTCAGTGGGTACCGCGGGACAGGATACCGGTCCAAGAACGGGTACTGCCTGTCGTCTGACATCAGATAGTGCGTCGCGTTGATAACAAAGTCCATGTTGCTTTGGGAAGCTAGGTACGAAAACATGGCTGGGAAGCGTTCCGTGCCGCATCTAAAAGTTAAACGGTAGGTAGAGTGCGATTCAAACACAATGGCGGTTGTGAAGTCGGCGGGAAACGCTGCGCAGAAATTAGATGTGCGCGGGAAGAGGTAAGCGGTAAGCGCGGCGTGTGGGGGGCTTGCACAGCCGCCATTGAGATTTTTTCACACCCTAGAGCACATAAATTCTTATTCATAACTAGCTTTTGCCTGCGGCTTCGCACGCTTGAATTGTGTTATTTCTACGTTTAGGTACTCTAATAATAGATCATGCATTTTCTATGTACCAAACAACAAATCCACTAAATCTTTTCGGAGCTGAGCACGTATTAGCACACGTGTAAAATGCATTTACCTATACGACGCGTACATAATTAATTTTGTTAATACTATTTAGAAATTACAAATACTTAAGTACACCACTGTAAAAGGAGTCGACATTTATATGTCCACTATTTTCCACGTTGTCTCATTTCACTGCACTTTCAACATAGTGGAGGGAGTGAGGAAATAACATGTGTACAAAGCTCAAATCAGAATCGCTTTTGCAAAGAATATTTCATTTTTAGGGTTCCGTAACAGTTTTGAAATAAAGAAACCCTTTGTGGCGAAGTTGGGCATGACATGACAAGTACTCCACACTATCATGCCTGCCTAAGGTTCCATTATAGGTTAGGTGTAATGTACGCCACAAATGAAATGTTACAGAGCATCATTGAAAGGAATAGAGGAAACAGTTCTTATTTTTACTTATTAGGTGAGAGTCGCCTTTGATACCATGAAAACACCAAGAGCCACAGCTAAGTGGTAGGATCCTCTCACCAACGAGTGAAGTCATTATCAGATGCGAACTTACTTCTCCTCACCTTACCTTCAGGACCTGAAGGTCCCGAAGGAGGGTCTACCAGCCTTCCCCATTTGACCCGCCCTTACCACCGTGCAAAACTCTTTCTAATTCCTCTTTATTTCCCTTTCAATAAGACTCACATCAAAAGTTAAACTATCATCACAAGGGAACTCTTTGATCACAAGTAATCTTAGTTTTTAGGTCTAGTTTAGTTTAGTATACTTATTATTATATGTTATCTAAGTTTTTAAATGAATCGTGTTATAAGTTTGGAATATAAAAAGTAATCTTTGAACCACTTACTCAGCCTAGCCAGGATTATTAACAATTACCTCTCGTAATTGTTTCGTTGAGGTTATTCATTGCTACACCAAATTTTCTTAATATCGTTTTACTTCATACTCGCTTCGCTATCTTTTTCTAAATAAAACCAAGGCAAGGCACCACTCCCGCCTTTTTTCTCTCATACAATAGAATGTTACCAGCACAGATAACCTAAAACTCAGAATCGATTCACTTACTTACCTCTCGATTAAAATCGCATTTCGCGACACCCTTCATTTGGGTTTTATTTTTAGTGTTTTGTTTTATCTAATGAACAACTTTTATCTGATGATTGAAAAATCACGCCTTATAGTATCATACCTAATAATATTACTCTTTGGTCATATACATTCTTCACAGAGACTTTTTTCTTTAATCTGTGCCTCCAGATAAACATGTAGCACCACAGACCTGTGTGTGTGGCACAGAGTGTAGTCAATGGTTTTTTGCTCTCATCTGTGACATATCGTAACTTACCGTAAGTAGCCAACAAATCACCAATCGGCCATGTTGTTTAAAACTCTGATTCGTTTCGTAATGAAATCTTAATAATTCCCATAAAAAAAATTAACGATATTTCAATTTTAATATATCCTATTTTAAGCGCCGGCTATTTCTAAGCATATTAGTGAAAACCGCATGAAAATCCATTCAGTATTTTAGGAGTTATAACAAACAAACAAACAAACAAACAGACAAAGTGTATAAAAAGTGGCTTAACGTGATCAGCGGATAATTTTAAGCCAACCTGTGTGATTATTTTTTTGATATCTTGCAATTACAGACTTTTTTATCTCTACAGTTTTATTATATGTATAGATAGCGTGGGCACAAAATACGGTGTTGCCAACCGTAATAAAAATATTCGGCAAAAATTACCTGAAAAATCGGTTTTTAAAAGAAAAATCGATGGTTTGAAATTAAAAAATATATCGTGAGATCGAATTTCCACAAATAAGCACTCATCCATTGCTAGTCTGGTTTCAACTCGCAACTTTTGCTTTCGTCTGTCCGGAATTGGATGTACGACTCGCGTACAGGTCATAGTTTTCAGCGAATCTTGACGATACTTGATACACAATTCCGATGACAATACGTCAAGGGTTTGATTTCCTCAATAAATTCTTATCATCTAAATCGACACCTACGTTTTATACCCCACCCACGTGTACTTGTGTTTCCTCTAATTTCAACAATGGGAATAATATATTATTTACCATGCACTCTAAGGTAGGTAGGTCTACCTAAGATAGATATCATGATTATATGATATGTGTCTAAAAATAATCGTTAATCGGTATTAAGTATCTAAAATAATCGTTAATTATCGAACCAAATATTGGCCTACACATCACTAAAATTGTTTTTTGACATGTGACAGATGACATTACATAAGCTTCACAGGTGCCTTCCAGTTTGAAAACAATTAAAAAATCAATCGGCCATGTTGTTTAAGACTCCGATTCGTTTCGTAATGAAATCTCAATAATTGTCATCAATTTTTTTTAACGATATATCAATTTTAATATATCCTATGTTAAGCGCCGGTTATTTCTAAGCATATTAGTGAAAACCGCATGAAAATCCATTCAGTATTTTAGGAGTTCAGTCATAACAAACAAACAAACAAACAAACAAACAAACAGACTGTAGTGTTTGTAATTAATTAATATGTACATGTGGGTAGGTACCTATAAATGATTATATTTGGAGCGTGCCTACCGCCGTAATATACAAAATCAGTTTGCTGCTAACCAGTGTGTTTTACTGTGCTCCTCATTACCGAAATCCCGTTATTCCCATACATATTAGTGGCGACGAGGCAAATTGGAGTTATCAGCGTGTTTGTGTTTACCTGTCCTTCAAAAGTGAACAAAAACAATGTCGCTTGGAAAGATAAAAGAATTTGATATGAGTACGGGTAACTGGGCGTTGTACTGCGATCGGGTTGAAATGTATTTTCGTGCCAACGCTATAAAGGACGACTTGAAAATGCCAACGTTGATATCCTTGGTTGGTGATGAAGTGTATGAGTTAATGGTTAATCTTGCCAGCCCGAAGAAACCCACCGATTTAACCTACACGGAGCTCGTTACGTTGGTACGTGAGCATTTACAACCGAAGCCATCCATCATGGCGGAACGCTATAAATTTCGCCTGAGACGGCAAGAATCGGGTGAGAGTATCGTTCAATATTTGGCTATATTGAAAAAAATGGCTAAAGATTGCGATTTCGGCAGTGCACTGAATGAAAATCTACGCGATCAGTTCGTGTGCGGGGTGAGCAGTGAGTTGATACGGCAGCGATTATTTTCTGAGCCCGCGCTGACATACGCAAAGGCAATGTCGCTGGCAACAGGCCTGGAAGCTGCGGAGAGAGACGCGGCAGCCGTGGATTCATCGGCAGCGTCCAGCGGCGGGACGGCAGCGGCAGTACATGCACTTCGTGTCACGTCATCACGTGGCCGTGCACACTACGCGGGAAATGCCTCATCGGCGGGAAGGCACCAGGGCCCCAGGTGCGGAGCATGTGGGGGGCAGCATCAGACGGGTGGGTGCAGATACACAAACTTTGTGTGTAGCACCTGCAGGAACAAAGGGCATCTGAGGAGGGTGTGCCCATATAAAAGCTCGGATGGAGCAGCGCGCCGGCGGGAAACGGGTTCCAGGCGCGGTGGCGGTGCGCGCACGCATGATGCGCATTACGTGCAGCCCGCAGAGGCGGCGGCCACGCCTGGTGGCGGCGCCAGCGACGGCAGCTCCGCTTCGGAAGAGGACGGGGTTGAACCACTGTTTCAAATGGTGCTAGGTGACTACACACCGGTGAGTCTCGACATTTGTGTTAACGGGTCAATGATGAAGATGGAAGTAGACACGGGTACGCCGTGTTCTTGTATCAGCAAAACTACTTATGAACAGTTGTTTAGCGATGTTAAGTTAGAGAAGTCAAAGTATGTGTTTTTGTTTTACGATGGAAAGTCCAAAGTACGACCCCTAGGTAGCATAAAAGTTAACGTGCGATTTAAGAACATTGTTAGAACGCTAGATCTATACGTAATCGATACAGGGGTGACGTCATTAATAGGCCGTCAATGGCTCGCCGAGTTAGAAATACAGATTCCTGTCCTACGATATCCCCCTAGTTTAAGTAGTAACTTTAAAATTGAGCCCGTAGACAATAAGCTTCGTACTATTCTCGACAGGCATAAGGATGTATTGAGAGAGGGCCTGGGACGGTACACGGGAGGGTGCGCGACATTGCGGGTGCGCGAGGGCGCCGCGCCTGTGTTCCACCGCGCGCGGAACGTGCCCTTCGCGCTGCGGGAGCGCGTCGATGCCGAGCTCGACGCTATGCTGCGCGACGGTGTCATCGAGCCCGTCGACTGCTCGGACTGGGCTACGCCGCTTGTGTTGGTACCCAAAGCTGACGGCGCCTTGCGCATATGCGCCGATTTTAAGGTAACGCTCAATCCCGTACTTCTGGTTGATAGATATCCGCTGCCGAGAGTAGACGAGTTGCTTGCGAACCTAGCTGGGGGGGAGGAATTTACGAAAATCGATTTGTCACAGGCGTATGCGCAGATTTGTCTCTCAGAAGAGTCAAAAAAATTTACGGTTATCAATACGCATCGCGGTCTATTCCGATATAACCGATTAGTATATGGACTTGCGTCTAGCAGCGGTATTTTTCAGCGAATTATAAGCAGCGTAGTCAATGGGATACCTGGGGTGCAATGTTTTGCTGACGATTTGATTTTAACTGCAAAAGATAGGGCAACCCACTTGCAGTCGCTAGAAGTTCTCTTCCAGAGGTTAGAAACAGCCGGTTTAAAAATTAAGCAAAACAAATGTTCGTTCTTGGAAAAAGAGGTGAAGTACTTAGGCTTCATCGTAGATCGAAATGGTATTAGGCCTGATCCGGAAAAACTCAATGCGATCAAGAACATGCCTGGCCCTAATAACGTAACGGAGCTAAAGTCATTCCTGGGGATGGTAAATTTCTATGCGCGGTTCGTAAACAATCTGAGCGAAATACTCCACCCTTTGCATGGGCTGTTGCGTGACGCCGTGCGGTGGGAGTGGACAGCTCGGCACGCGGCCGCGTTCGACCGCGTGAAGCAGCTGCTGGTGAGCAGCCGCGTGCTGGCGCACTACGACCCGAGCCGCGAGCTGGTGCTCACGTGCGACGCGAGCGCGGTCGGCGTCGGCGGCGTGCTGTCGCAGCGTGACGCGCGGGGAGACGAGCGCGCCGTCGCGTACGTTTCCAGAAAGCTCACCAAGGCCGAGCAGGCATATGCTCAGATACACAGGGAGGCGCTCGCCATCGTCTATTGTGCTAAAAAGTTTCACCAGTACTTGTACGGACGAAAATTTAAACTGAAAACTGACCATAAACCGTTAGTCAGCATTTTTGGACCGCAAAAGGGCATTCCTACGATGGCCGCGAGTCGGATGCAAAGATGGGCCCTCATTTTGTCGGCATATGATTTCGACATTGAGTACGTAAACACAAATAGTAATGGCGCGGATATTTTGTCGCGGCTACCGGTAGCCGAGAATACCGGCTATGAGCCTCCTGAGCAAACATACCTACACTTCGCGACGGAAGCCTTGTTGTTAGATAATAACGCGATAAGAAAGGAAACAGCACGCGACCCGCTTCTCAGTAGGGTATATGGGTTTATTGAAAATGGCTGGCCTAAACAGGTCGATGTGAAACAACTTGAGCCTTATTCATCTAGGAAGGAGGAGCTATACGTAGAAATTGGGTGCGTTATGTGGGGCCACAGGTTAGTAATTCCAGAGTCGTGTAGGCAACGGGTATTGCAGGAGCTACATGGAGCTCACATGGGCATTGTGAAAACAAAGAGCTACGCGCGGTCGTACGTATGGTGGCCCGGAATTGACGAGGCTATAGAAGCGCAGTGCCGCGCGTGCGAGACGTGCGCCGCGGTGGCGCCGGCGCCGCCTGCCGCACCCGTCGCGCCCTGGCGTTGGCCAGCCTCCCCATACGAAAGGGTACATCTTGACTTCCTTGGCCCAATAGATGGCCAGACATATTTAATCACGGTAGATGCTAGGTCTAAGTGGGTCGAGGCATTCAAAATGACCCGTACAACCGCGGACGCCACGATCGCGAAATTACGAGAATCCTGGTCACGATGGGGCATCCCTAAGCGCGTGGTTTCTGATAACGGTCCAACATTCTCTAGTAGACAGTTTAAAGAATTTTTAGAGAGTAATGGCGTGTATCATGTTTTTTCAGCACCGTACCACCCGGCTTCTAACGGAGCGGCTGAAAATGCAGTGAAACTCATTAAGAATGTCATAAAAAAAGCACGTCGCGAAGGCATCGATCCCGAATTAGCAATACAACGATATCTATTAGTTTATCATAACACACCCCATTGTGCGACAGGTGAAAGTCCCGCTCATATGTTGCAAGGCAGACGATTAAGAACTCGATTAGATATGCTGAAACCGGATCACGGAAGTAGGCTACAGAGTAAGGAGCTAATGGCGGGTGAGAAGGGGAGGGGCCCGCGGCAACTCAGTTCCGGAGACTCTGTGTGGTATCGAAACTTCGGAACTAACAATACCAAGTGGTCGGAGGGGAAGGTTGTGGAGCGTTTTGGTAGAAGCAACTACGCGGTTAAAACGTCTGACGGCTCGGCAGCGCATAGGCATATCGATCAGATAAAGCGGAGGAACACCTGCGTCTTTCCATCTGAGGGTATTGACAGTGGCGGGGTAGCCGGGGCCGGGCTTTCGGCGCTCGAGGCAGGGTCCTCAGCCCAAGGCATCCCGGAGGCGTCTCCGATTAAAGGGGGGGCGAGAGAGAGTGAACTAGAGCAGGCAGCGAGCCCAGCTGGCAAAGATGTAGGTCAATGTGTCAAAGCACCTCCCGCTACCGTACCAGGCTCCTCAGGTAAAAAGGTAGAACCTATTGTAAGACGCGTGCGAAAACCTGTTTTGAGATATGGTATGGAATTCGATTAAAGCTTAATCGAATTCTATACCACTTATAACTGACTAATTATGTAACTATAATCTATCACAAGCATTCGTAATAATTGTAATTACTTAAGTCTAACAAAGATGTTGTATATATATATATTTAGCATCAACTTGTAGGTGCCTGCTATTACTTTCATAACATGTAGCTACTTAAGGCGTACATATTATAAATACGTAGACAATGTACTTCGCACCGCGCGTAGTATATAACTAGCCTAGTAAATAACTAACGTCTATATTATTAGGTGTAATGTATCCCGTTAGATACAGCTGCCACCAGAGTAGGTGCAAAGTGTTATCTGTTCCCTTTGGTTATCTGATGGATTTGCTATAATAAGATTGTTTGGCGCGGCCACCTATTTGTTATAACTTACATCCCAGTAGATACCTAAGTAGGTATCGGCCGTTCCGCCGTCATAATTATGTAAGTAATAAATAAGGAATTTAAGGTGTAGTTCCTTCAGGCAGAAAAAGATAATTAGAATTAAGGTGTGGTTATTAATTTTATATCAGATAGGTACTATAGATTTAAGGGTGGAGGATTGTAGTGTTTGTAATTAATTAATATGTACATGTGGGTAGGTACCTATAAATGATTATATTTGGAGCGTGCCTACCGCCGTAATATACAAAATCAGTTTGCTGCTAACCAGTGTGTTTTACTGTGCTCCTCATTACCGAAATCCCGTTATTCCCATACATATTACAGACAAAGTGTTTAAAAAGTGGCTTAACGTGATCAGCGGCTAATTTTAAGCCAACCTGTGTCATTTTTTTCTTGATATCTTGCAATTACAGATTTTTTTATCTCTACAGTTTTATTATATGTATAGATCACCCAAAAAATTAAGCTTAACTGTGTGAGCTGGTTTACAAAGTGGTTCGGAAATGGTGGAAGTGGTTCATTCACTTTGTTCGTGGTGATTGGTGGTGGTTAGGATTCACAAGAGTTCGTCTAAACAAGAACACTCACAGTTTTCGAATGCCCCAGGATGCCATGCCCCATAGTACACCATCGCTGACTGCTGGTGCCCCGGTATCTCTCTGAAATAATATTAAGTAGGTTGATATTTTTAATCAACCATAAACCAGCCTCTCATTACCATCGTCATCATCATCATCATTAGACAGAAGACGTCTACTGCTGAAAACAGACGTCCACAGAGCGCCACTTGGAGCGGCTTCTCGCTTCCTGCATACAATGGCTACCGCGACTCTCTAGGTTGAACTCAATCTTCGGCTTTTCTTATGAAGCTGCTGTCGTGGTTTCCACTCAAGAACACGTCTAGCTGATCCATAACTTGACGGTTGTCGGTTCTGCAGCTAATAGGTAAGGCTAGTTTACTACCAATTCACACCTTGTATTATCTAAATTCGTACCTTATGATTTTATCTTAATTCATACCTTATGTTTTTATCTAAGCTTATACCTTATTTTATCTAAATTCATACCTTGTCTTATCTAAATGGTACCTTATATTATCTGAATTCATACCTTATTTTATCTCAATGCATCGGCACCTTGTTACATCTAAATTCTTACCGTGCAAGGAGCTCGTCGGCCGGTTTGCGCTAGACATATGAAGTTCTCGGTGACGGAGACTCCGAAGCGCTGAGTCAAATTGTTACACTTGTCTCGGTCTAGGAGCCTGGCGTGGTACACTTGAAGGGTCATCCCGTCGTGGGGGTCAAATATACCATCTCTCTGGGAAATAAAGGGAAGTTAGACGAATAAGCAAAGATTTGGTGTTTACCTGTTGTTAACGTTATATAAATGATGTAGCTTAAAAATTGACGACAGATTGGACAGTTTGTTCTCACCCTTTCGGCTCCCCAGCTGGTGATCCAAGCGTCATCAAAGGCGGGCATCATCACGCGGTTGGGAAGGTCGACGCTGTGGACCGCGTGAGAAAACCTGGCGATGCAGACAGTCAGAACTCTTTAAAGGCTAAGATAGGTATTATGCCGCCTGATGATAAGAGGGAATCTCCTATGCTTAATAGCCAACTTAGGTTGATGTTGTCAGTGCATTGCCAGTTTAGTTCTGTTCTTGATATCCTTTTTATGACTCCCTAACTAACTGACTGATATAAAACCCTGCACCTTAAATATTATAAATGTTCATACCTTATATTCCGATCAACTAAAACTAAAGCAATATCATTGTCAGGATCCCGCCTGACCTTCCACCCAGGGTGCTTCATCACCTCCTGTATCCTCACGAGTTGACCACCGCGGTCCGTGTGCCTTGATCCTGCTCTCACGTGCATTCTGCTAATGCTTTTGGACCTAGGTGTGTGGAATTGTCAAGTGGATAAAACAAAAAAGATCACGCTTTCGGGTGGTGCATGATAATTCGACTAAGATTGTTGTTAGGAATAGGCAAAATAATAACTGCAATAAGTCTTTGATAGATCGAGATGCAATCAGCCTAGAGGCACGCTAGAAGCTGTGCAGATTGGTCATGGAGACGATGGAGATAACAGAATAATACTATAGCTCCGATGAAGA
This sequence comes from Ennomos quercinarius, assembly GCA_910589525.2. Lineage (NCBI taxonomy): Eukaryota > Metazoa > Arthropoda > Insecta > Lepidoptera > Geometridae > Ennomos > Ennomos quercinarius. The sequence continues at coordinate 9,463,941 of OU342510.1, forward strand.
ACTAACTCATGCCGTATTGAGTGTCTCAGTTCTTTATTCTTCTGTTTCATCCCTTTGTCTATGGTTTGCAACAAATAATAGAAAAAACCTAGCTCAGTACATTTCATCATTCAAACATCATAAAAAATAGCGAGAATAAAAACAGATTTTTATGTAGATTATTTTCATTAAAATGTAAATATGCAACATTCTAAATTGAAAATTCATTTTATTTTCAATACATTTTCACCAGTACTTAAACGTGTGCTTTTTTAAATCAGTTTCACAGATCTAGATTTCTGCAGCAAAGAAGTTGACAGAGTTTCCAAAATTCGACGGATCTATGCAGCTGATATTTTAAAAAGTTCTCCATTTATTAGAAAGAAAGACCCACTCACCTCCACATGCAATTTGCTGTAGTGATCACCAGTTTTTGATTTAGAATAGCACCAGAGCACCAGTGCTGTTTGTCTTTTTGAATAGAGACTGCATAAGGATATTCTTCAATCAGCGCATCTCTTCCAGCTATCAGCCTTCTGGCGTCGCGATCTAGAAAACACAAAGTCTTACTCCACATCCTTCTTTCCACGTTTTCGTACCTTTTGAAGACGATGCGCTTAATTTGAAATTCGTACTGATTTTTGCTCTGTCAGACAGAGCAGAAAAGATGATATCGTCGAAGTAAAAAAGTCGTCTTCTAAAAGGGCATGAGATTGAGAATGTGATAATATCTTCTTCGATTCGGTTTTACCAACATTTAATGAAACTTGAAGTATAAGGCACAATGTTTCATGATTGTTATGTCTTTATAAACATTGTCAGACTTAGCGTAACTTGATAATATTCGCCTGTAATGTCGGATGGGGTAAAAATGAAATAATAAAGAGTTTTATTTATTTATTTCTTTAAGAGCGTTGTTTACCTTTACGGCTCTTCACGGGCTTTTTTTTGGAGGAGCGAACACGTTCAGGCCTAGAAAGGTTTTTCTGCGTATTGTTTCTCACGTTTTTCAACTTCCTTACGGCAGAACCATGAGCGTTAGTATTTTTTTTGGTAATTTTAGGCCTTGGTTTCTTCTCACGTGTATGATGTAAGGGGACATTGGAGAGTTTCTGTTTTCCAATTTTAGAAAGTGTTCGACTACGATTGTTGGATTGAGAAAGACCCTGTTGCTTCTTATGATCGTGGGAACGACCTTTCTTAGCGTTATTACTGGCCAAGGACTTCACATTTTTGACGCTTCGAGGAGCTTTATTCTTTTTAACATTAACGTTCTTATTTGACTTAGTTTCTTTTTTGTCGCCGGTGGATCTTTTGACTCTCGCTACGTACTTGGGCAAGACTTTTTTGACTCGTGACCTTCTTTCACTCGGCAGTGGCGTATCTACAGGAAAGTAGGGGCTGTCAGGGACTATTTGATCTATCATTCGCTCTTGGCTTGCTCCCGGAAATGGCTTTGGAAATACTGTATAATTCCTTAAAGAACCATCTACTCCTTCTCTATTCGGAGCTTTAACTTTTTTTTCATATTTTGTACTAGGTTTGACATATTTACCAGCGTTATTAAATTGAAGCAAACCAATCCTGACTTTCTTCGGGAACGTTTTCCCAATTTTCTTTAACTCGTCTTCTGTTGATTGGCATTGCGAATAATGTACGTAAAGGATAAATATTAGAAGTAGAAACTTCATATTGTAATAGCCTAGCGGTGCGGTGTCGACATCAGTGTAGTTTGCTTTATTGTATTTTTATAGGTTTTTGATGGCTTCAGCAGATTGAGCAATAAGTTTTCCATATTGAATTATGAAATGTTTCGGTCAATTACGTTTTAAATAAGTATGTAGGTACCTACCTTATTTCGCCAAGGTATTTGGGATGAGCTTGACGTCACTGTGATAACATAATAGTGTAGATTATGGGATACCGTCTGTACTAATAATTTCATTATTCATAATTTCATTTCACATACCTCATTTTTAATAATGATGAAATTTATAATGGTGGTTATTTATAAATAACTTTGTTCATAATAGTTACTTTTTATATTGATCTTTTCTTATACAATTTATTCAAATAATGTTTAAATTTATTAAAAATTATGTTATAATGTTAATGTTAAGAATTTTTTTATCATACTTTTTTTTATTATAAATTTCATTACTTATAATTTCATAATAATCAGCATTCATAATTGTATTGTTCATAATGACTTTTTCATATTTTTTAGTTAACATAATAATAATTTTGAGGTAGTTAAATCATTATATACATATGCATGTATACCCTAAAGATACTAAGATACTAGTCTAAGGCAAAGTCATAAATAGGTGCGACGACGAGCGAAGCGAGGAGGAGCGTTAGGTTAACTGTGACCACACGACGCACGAGCCGAGCGAGCGAAGCGAAGCGTAGCGAGCGTGCCGCGGCAGCGGCCGGCGAAGTGCCAGAAGTCACTTATCCTTATATTAAAAAATTACAGAAACCATCTATATTAAGTTTCAGGTTACCGTTATTTGATTTAAATATTTTACACGTGTTTTTATTAGACATTTCAAGTTATTTATTAAAATAATGCACAAAGTTCACCAACAACACCAAAATCAACATAACATGAGAAAATATAAGTTATTTTACAATTACCCACAGTCCACACGTTAATTTTGTTTGTTTTGACTGGATGAAGTGCCTGCATAGATTGAAGAGCAAATTGGCTTGCCGTACTACGTTTTTATAACTGATTAGGATATATATAACAATCAACAGTTCCAGTCACATTAATTTACAGTATTATTGATATTTTGTTTTATGCTTAAAGTTAGTTATGGTAAAAGAACATTATAAATTTGTACTGTTATGTTATATACGCCTTATGAGTTTCATTCTTATAAATTTGGATTATTATTAATTTTGATTTATAATAAAGAAAATTAGATGTAGTGAAAGTATAATAAATCACATTATGTGAAATGATGATTATAAGTAACATTTTTATTTGTAACAAAATTATGACAAACGATTTTATGAGTTTCGACAGTGAACCGTAGATTATACCTACTTATCATTCGTTCAGGCTTTTCTGAAGGCACGCAATATACCGTATATTTCGTGCCATCAGAAAAGCGTTCTTCTACCACTTTCTAGAATGTCAGTGACAGAGTGTGACAGCAATAGAAATGTTTGCACTTTTCAGATCTTTTATTTAATTTCTTACGCATATTCTAGTTCAAAAACAGTACCTAATAAGGTGCTAACACCTAAGTGTTGGTGGGTTTATTCCCAGAAGTTCCGTGAAAGTAGTTCCGTAACGAGAGAAAGTGTCGACCGGTTACCTGACCCGGAACTACTGAGACTTTTTCTTAATAGTTCCGGGAACAAAGTACAAATTAATTTAAATTATTTTTACTCCCACTTGTTCCATGCAGTCAATTAAAGTTAGACAATGGAACTAACTGTACTCAACTACCCGTAATCAGCACATTACGTCGCTTGTTCAGACAGTTGTTGACAGTTCGACACGTCTTTGAAAGTAGATAAAAGCTACATTTAAAATAATGTCAGATACGTCACTTAGTCAAACAAGTGACGTAATGTGCTCTAATACTCTGAATAACAGCTCTGAATGAGTTTTTGGCGGGAACGTGAAAAAGTTCACGTCGTTGCATTGTATTATTTCACAAAACTTATGCTTTTTCTAGTGTTAATGTTTAAAATTAGTGGCATTTTACGCATTAAGTGCTGAATTACGAGTATAAGCGTTGGCAAGTGATATAATGTAGTGAAACGTGGTTTTTCGTGTTGCTTCCAAAATTCCACAGAAGCCTCTAGTAAAGTTGCCACTACTTTACTAGGACATGACTTAGACTGGATTATGACTACCTGACTTAGACTGGACTATGACTACCCTGACTGACTCTGACTAAGACTTGACTTTACATGAAATATTTCATAATACGATGAAAAACTACAATACTTGACACTGGCTAAATACACTATGTGTGGAGCCAAAATATAAGAAAAAAAAACAGCTCTGAATCAACATATTTCTAGTCAAAATGTCAGATACGTCACTTAGTCAAACAAGCGACGATTATACCTACTTTAAAACTATCACAGACTATGTAAATAGGGACACTTCTATGATCAGAGAATAAATAATGGTAGTTAAGTGAAGGCAAGGGCCGTATTCTTAATCCAACTACAGTAAATACAAACTCTATTTTCATCAAAATAATACAAAGCTGTTAGATTACACATTGTGTTTATTTGTAAATTAGGAAACTTACAAACTATTTCACACTTACAATATTTACACTTGAACGTTATTTATTGATAATATCATAATCAAAATTATTACTATGATTTCATTATATTTTTATGTTATAGAATGACGTGACGAGCTGACCATTCGCCTGGTGTTAAGCGACACCCATAACAGATTGCAGTGTCACTCGGAACTTTAAATTGATCTGATCCGCATATTATTTATAGGTGGTTGTTTTTATTTATTCTATATTTTACTAAAGTAAAACATTAACAAATTATGTTTTTTTTTAAATTATAAACAAAGTTATTTAGGTACATTAATAAAAGGACTTTGCACTGAGCGAGTGACTGACCGACAGACAACGTACAGCCCAAACCGTTGTGCCTATAAACTTGACTGTCTCTCTAAAAGAAACTGAGAAAGTATTTTCCAAAATTCAAACCCTAAGAAAATCGAATAGGGTGAAGATTGTAAAACCGCGTGCTGTAAAAATAAATCTTTAGTCCCTTGGCACTATTTTCTTAAATGTCGCCAACTGTACAGCCAACTGGTGCAGTATGAGTTTCCCTGAAGTGTTCTCTTCAGGGGGCGATGCCTTCGACAGCCGGGCGACGCGACCGCACTCGCGGATGAAGTACTCCAACTCGTTCTCCAGCTGACGACCGTCTCCTGTAAACGTACGATTATGGATATACCAGAAAATATATGTATAAAACATTGCAGAACGCAATGCACTGGGAACAAAGATTATAAAGCCCGTTGATAGCTTGTGAACATAATTTCTCGTACAAACACGACTCACCTGCGCGGGCAGGGGGCGAAGTAACAAAACGAGACAAAGCTATACGTAATTACAAAGGACAGAGCAGGATGGAACAAAAGACATCAACGGGTTCCCGTGATTTGTATGAAAATAGTAGTTGAAATACACTACTAATTTTCGTATGAGGGGAAGTTGTATCATTGGTCAACTGGATTTATAGTCAATGACTGCGAACAACGCCACTCGTAAGAAAGATAGGAAAAAAACAAGATACGTCATACATGTCCACATTATCTTGCTTCAAAGCGTTGTTCGCAATTCGCAAGGCATTCGCCAGTTATTTCTTAATTATGAGCTTCTAGGATTGAAAAAAAACATTAAGGTGGTATTTTTTTCCGTGAAAACGTCTCTCTTGGATCATCTCATCCGTACTACACAGACTGACTGTGTGTGCGTATTAACCAATTTTTTTTTTCAATTTTATCTCTGTGTTTTGGCGGGCACGCGGAAAAGTTCACGTCGTTGCATTGTATTATTTTTCAAAACTTGTGCTTTTTCCTGTGTTAATGTTTAAAAACGGGCACGAGTGTGGGCAAGTGATATAATGTGGTGAAACGTGGTTTTCCGTGGTGCTTCCGAAATTCCATAGAAGGTTCTATTAGTTGCCACTAGGGCATGACATAGACTGGAATATGACTACCCAGACTGTGACTAAGACTTGACTTTACGTGAAATACTCTATAACACGATGAAAAATTACAATGCTTGACACTGGCTAAATACACTATGTGTAGAGCCAAAACATAAGAAAAAAAAAAATTCTATTCTAGTTTGTAGTTCTAACCTTGTCCCATTCTCCCAGAGGCTGGTTGTAGGCACTTGTTGGCGAGACGCGCGAGTTGTGACCTTTCGGAGCTGAAAGCCTCGTCCAGGTCAAACAGCTCCAGTGGAGGAGGGGGTGGCTCGCGAAACGAAGGGGGGAATACCTAGGGGAGATTGTTGATCAGTTATATTTAAAAAAAGAAACAAAGAAAGAAGAAATATTTATTTTGTTTAATGAATGAAGTGACGAGCTAGTCGTTCGCCTGGAGTTAAGCGACACGGCCGCCCATAATAGTTGCAGTGTGACTCTAATTTTCCTCGTTTTTTTTTTCATCATTTCTAGACGAATTTTGAGTTCCTATTTATTAATTCCATGATTTTTAATAAATATAAGGAAAACAGTACAGTAATAAAAATATCTATTATAAAAGACGGGGCATGTTTCTGGGATATTTCAGTGTGGGCAGATTTTTAGCCTATTTAGGGCAGAATCTGCAATTTACAGATGGTCACATTGTCACTCACTTTCACAGCTTAATATAAAGTTTGTCGTGACACTGCACTGCGCACGTCATCCTGAAATCAGCACATCCCACTCAGCACACTGTGAGATCAGGTCATAAAGTTTCAATTGCCCAGTAATTTCAATATCTACAGTACCTTTCAAACCAGAACACTGTAGTCTTTGTAGTCTGTTTGGCGGCAGAATAACTGGCAAAGCGATGGTACCTACCTAGACGAACATTGCAGACAAGTCCCACCACCTAGTTTATCAATATCATGTGTTAGTCAAGGGACTAGGTAACACATGATATTGATAAACTAGGTGGTGTATAGCCAATATAGTACAGGTGGTATATAAATTATGCAATAGGGAAGACCCTATACTAATATAAAAAAACTGAAACGATGTACATTTGTTTGTGTGGCTTGAAAACGGCTGGACTGATCTGGATCAAATTTTCCATACGAGTTGCTTATATATTAAGTTGGGGAAAAAGTCTTTTCGCATTATAGTATGTATGAACTTGTAATAAACTCTCTTTGGCTATACTATTTGTATCTGGCTGGTTTTGGTATCATTAAAAGTTTAAATTTTAAAGAAGATAATCCCATATTCAAATTAGGAAAATGTGTGATTTTTATTTGTTTTTCGTACTGTGAAGATGAGTGAATCTAATGAAGAAACTCGATACATTTTAAAACTTTACTACAAAAAAGGTAAAAATGCAACGCAAGCCGCGAAAAAAATTTGCGATGTTTATGGACCTAGTGCAGTGTCTGTGAGAGTAGCACAAATTTGGTTTAAGCGTTTTCAATCTGGAAATTTTGATGTCAAAGATGCACCTCGCTCTGATCGCCCTATTACGGATAAAATGGATGCCATTTTTGAAAAAGTGGAGCAAGATCGGTATATCAGTAGTTACGACGTAGCTGAAGAACTGGGAATTGACCACAAAACAGTTTTGGCGCATTTGAAAAAAGCTGGGTACACAAAAAAGCTCGATATTTGGGTACCTCACGAGCTTACTGAAAGAAACCTAATGAACCGTGTACTCATTTGTGATTCTTGTGATAACTGGTGATGAAAAGTGGATCACGTACGACAAGAACGTGCGAAAAAGATCGTGGTCAAAGGCCGGTCAGGCTTTACAGACTGTGGCGAAACCCGGGTTAACTCGCAACAAGGTGATGCTGTGTGTGTGGTGGGATTGGAAGGGCATTATTCATTATGAGCTGTTACCACCAGGCAGGACCATCGATTCTGAACTCTACTGCGAACAACTGATGAGAAGTTGAGAGAAAGCGACCGGAATTAATCAACAGAAGGGGTGTGGTTTTTCATCATGATAACGCTAGACCTCACACATGTTTAGCCACTCAGCAAAAATTAAGAGAGTTTGACTGGGAGGTGATAATGCATCCGCCGTATAGTCCTGACCTTGCACCTTCAGATTTCCACCTGTTTCGGTCTCTTCAGAATTCTTTAAGCAGTGTCAGGTTAACATCACGAGAGGACTGCCAAAAGTACATGTCGCGGTTTTTTGATCAGAAGCCCCAAAATTTCTATAGCAATGGGATCAAGTCCCTACAAGATGGCAAAAAGTTATCGAATAAAATGGTACCTACATAATTTAGTTAAATGTAAATAAACTATATTAAAAAATGTTTCGAATTTTCTTAAAAAATGCGAAGAAATTTTTCCAACCTAACCTAATATTACAGCATCAACATTTTTCACTTTTTATCCTGGAAAAGGCTAGTTGCCTGCTATTAAAAATTAACAAGTAAATATTACTTTAATAAAGTAGGTTAAAAATGAATGCAATAATTGAAAAAAACAATGTAAAATTAGTAAATAAATCAAGGAGTAATAAGCTTCTAAAGTTTCTGGAGCGGGGTTTCCATCGCCTGTGCCTTTCTCACAAAATAGGAGATACTCCACAGTTACTATGAAAACGCACGTTGTGAAGTCACATGCCAAAGAGACTGTATGTAAAGCTACCATAGCTTAGTAATGAGGTACTATGAACGAGCAAGAGTGACGTCACTGCATGTTTGAGCTGTCTCTATTCCTGTATTAACTTTTTTTGAGACATTTAATTTTTGTTTTCACGCCTGTTTATTTTTTGAGGAATATTATTAATTTATGCTGTAACGGACCTACAGGCTGACCAGACCCCGCGCGCCGCTCGACCGGTCCGCGCTCACCTCGCCTCCCCGCCACCGCACGCACACAGACATGCGTCGCGCCACGGCGACACTTTAAAAGGCCGCGCTGGCCACTGCTAGGCAGGCATTTGCTCGGGGCCAGGGGTGAGAAACTTAGAACAAACGGTACATATCAGAATTTTGTAGCGTCATCTGTTAGATGTCCACTTAAAAACGCTCAAAAAAAAAAGAGAAACGTCTACGTTAGACGACTGACATTGACAGTGACATCCTTGAATTTGCCAAACGGCTTTTCAAGTTTTCAGACTTTAGTTATTGTTTTTTGATTTCGATTTTCGTGCCTGCAGTTTCGTGCACAAATTGTAAAGTATTATGTACTGGTTTCGTGTTTAAATCTGGTTACGTGCAAATTGTGTACGATTTGTGCGTTTTGTCGAGAATACGCCGAGTCAAGTTGAGCGTTAGTTCCTCCGTATTGTCGCTCACAGTAGTCTTAAGTATTTATCGCTGAAGATACATCACAGCTCTGCCCGTTGAAGAAATTGTGAAGATTGCGAAATTAGATGCTATAATTGTTATGTGTGCGATTGGACGCTATTAGTTACTGTATATAAAATTTCACTAGGTGGTAGGACTTTTCTGCAAAGTTCGTCTAGGTAGGTACCACCGCTTTGCCAGTTATTCTGCCGCCAAGCAGTAGTGTGCAAGCACTACTGTGTTCCGGTTTGAAGGGCATTGTAGCTAGTGAAATTACTGGGCAAATGAGACTTTATGATCTGATCACTCAGTCTTGTAATCTGATTACTGGACTGGGTGATGTCTCAGGATGATGTGCGCAGTGCAGTGTCACGCGAAACTTTATTGTTTTAAAGTTCCGGGTGACACTGCAACTGTTATGGGCGGCCGTGTCACTTAACATCAGGTGAACGACTAGCCCGTCACGTCATTTAATTACATAAAAAAAAAAAAAAAAAAAAAAAAAAAAAAAAAAAAAAAAATACCATGCCGTCAAACACCAACATCAAATGTCGTGTATTTGGCTGTATAACGACGGGTAAGTCTACCTCATCGATAACAGATAAACTTTACAATTTACGAACCATTCAACTGGTTGCCAATGCCTAAAGCAACCGCCTCCATCAATAACTCGAAAATATGTAACCGGCAATCCGTATAATTCAGGTATTCTATGCAGTACCTAGACAATGTACAGAAAACATGGGGGGCCTCCAAGCAATGTATGAAATATATTAAGAATATTTTTGTTCTTCACTTAGGTACAATTTCCAGGGATTATGTACCTGCTGGGACCGGCAATGTGTAAAATAATTATATAAGTTTTCCGCCAGGTTTCTACATTTAGTTTTTGTTCTTATAATGGCAATTGTTTTCAGAAACCAACCACTCTGATCTACTCTCTCTCTCTCTCTCTTAACTGATCTACTTCTGTTAGTGCCAATCCAGACCAGAGTGTCCATGCCTGCACTGATTTAACATTGTCAGCAATACAAGTACTAGGTAAACAAATTAAACACCATTTTCATTTTGTTATAATATAATATTTGTACTTCGCCTGTCTCCCTTCTATTACCGTCTATTCATTCATCCTTTTTCCCTTTCAATTTCCTCTTACCCATAAACAGGGTAGAACTAAAAACTAATTAACCCGTGCGAAGGGTCAACTAGTAAATGATATGAATTTCTACTGTACACCATTCCCACGAAAATGTTCTTAATAAGCAGGCAGGCACACAGACAACACTGATACTATAATGGTTTCTTTTTAGGGTTCTGTAGTAGCAGACGACCTTATAATTTTTTCATGTCCGTCTGAATCTTACACAGCCTCATTGCTTCTAAGTTATAAACCTGCACATGTGTGAAATTTTGCACAATTATAGTTTAGGTAGAGATCTCATGTTCCAAAACAATACTAATACTAATAATAGCAATAAGTAGTAAAATTATAAATCTCTTTTATTTTGTTTTCAGAAACATCTAGTTGTGCCAATCCAGACCAGTGTGTCCATACCTGCACTGATTTAACATAGGCATTAATACATATACCAGGTAAAAATAAACATTATTTTTTATCTTTGATTGTGTTAATATTTGTTTATGCTAAATGTCAAGCTTTTGGGGTTGCCTGGGGGTGTTGGTTGAAAAATGACCACAACAGTATCTTTGATAATTAGATAGACAACTATAGAACTCCCCCAATGAAGTAGCAGTCAAAGTCGGTTTAACAATAAGCATTTTCTTAAATTTAAATTTTTCAGGGCCTGAGACTGCGTATGAAATTGACCCTGCCTACTGTGGACGGAATCCTCACCCAACATGTGGCACAGACCCCGGCTCTTCATCGCAGGCGTCCAATCTAAATTGGTTTATGATGGGGACGATGCAACTAAAATGTCAGCTCAGAGCTTTTATAATAAGCACAAGCATAATAAACACAAAAAGTAATCAATTACATATTATATTTTATTTCAAATTCTTTTTTACACCTACAGTTCATAATTATATGCAATGGTGAATGTTATTCAATTTTAATTATAGTTACAGTAAATTGTATGACATTCACATATGAACTGAATGAGGTAAGTAATATAAGTACCTATCTACATCTTTCTATAGTATCTGAACTATAAGTATGTAGATATGTATATATATATATATAGTTCTTAGGAACACAATCTCTATAGATAGAGCTCTCGTCACTCACAGATAAAAAATAATGTTGTAGCATGTTGGCAAAAAAAAACCAATAAGACGGCACTCTATGCTATATGTATTATTTTTCTCTATGCTCGGGGCTCCCGCGGTGAACACACGTAACCTCCCGCTCTGCAGTCTCTAGCAAATCGCCTGACCCCTGTGTTCCGAAACTAACACGGTGAGATTTGGCTATCTGTCTTCGCGTGGCTCTAAGCTTTACGCGCACGACCATCTCTCTCCGCTACCCGCACCCCTTCCTTCCTTGAGGGCCATCTGTCTTCGCGTGGCTCTAAGCTTATGCGCACGACCCTCAAATCCCGAAAGCCTGTATGAACCCCGTCCTTCTCCAAGGGCCATCTGTCTTCGCGTGGCTCTAAGCTTATGCGCACGACCCTTGGACACCTGCATGCACTAACCGTATCGCCGTCGCCGCGTACCCGTCGCGCCCCGAGGCGCCTTCGCCGCGAACCGCTCCCCAACCTTCGAGGGCTATCTGTCTTCGCGTGGCTCTAAGCTTACGCGCACGACCCTCGCTCCTGACATCCTAAACGACACCCACCTATCCAAGGGCCATCTGTCTTCGCGTGGCTCCAAGCTTATGCGCACGACCCTTACTCCTGACCGGGATACCTTTCACACTTCGACCTTACCCCCCGCTGCGTACCGTGGTTCTCGCAGGCCCCGCCGCTCCCCTGCTCGAGGACGTTCCGCGACCGTGCCGGCACGGGTATCGTCACCCTCCCGTGCGTATCTGGTGTATAGCATTAAGGATAGCTAGTGATGATAAAACTATTGTAGAAACGCAAATATAGACACATTTATTGTACTTCTGTATATCCGTGTTTCACTGGACTAAATCCCCTCACCGGTTAACCCCCTATAGGTAGGTCTAGCCATCTCCACGCCCGTCATAGGCGCAAGGTTCGACCACCAGCATAACGAGGTGTCCAGGAGAGCTGGCCGAAAGGGCACCCCGTTACAATGCAATAACAAAATAGCAGGACACTAGCCTATTTCAGGGTTCCTTAGTCTTAATAAAACTTACAGCTAACTGCAGAGGCGGGAATGGGGTTTCGAACTGTGGTGCTATCAACCGCAGCGGCTCGTGTTTTAGTCCCAGCGCGTTATACATTCCTAGTACTTCGGGCACTGGAATACAAAATTGTTTACATTAAAATCATGCCACTAACGGTCACCCATCCACATTATACATTTTTTGTGGCTGTACAGTGGCACAACTCTGCACAGCCTTTGTTTTGTGTTGTGTCTGTACAGTTCCGAAAGTTTTGCTTTGTGGCTATACAGTGGCGGTTTTTTATATTATTAGTAGTGGGGGTATCATTTTGTGGCAATACAATGCCATAGGTTTTGTGTAGTCGTAGTAACAGTTTAATACAGGACTTAATCACGCTAAAAACATTATTTATTTACCTCGACGTTTCAACCAAGTTGCATTGGCCGTGGTCACGAGTAGACTGGAGATGCGGGTATCCGTGCCAGAAAAAACGAGTAGTTTACGCAAAACTACCCGCACTTGAAACTTAATGGTTGTAAACGAAACGTTGAAATGTCACGACACACAACAATAACAGTATCAGATTTGTATCTCCTTGATTTTTGTAACTGTACAGTGGCACAAGTTTTGTGACTGTACACTGTACAGTGACGCAAGTTAGTAGTACCTACAGTACATAAATGTGCCGTACAGTGTCGCAGGTTTTGTGTTGTGATTGTACAGTGACGCAAGTTATGTTTTGTGGCTGTATGACACAAGTTATGTTTTGTGGCTGTACAGTGACATAAATTATTTTGTAGCCGTACAATGGCGCAGGTTGAGTGAGAACAGGCGCCAGGTGAAGAGCGCGTGCGGGTGGAGCGGCGTGAGGCGCGGAGGGGGGGCGGTCGCTGGCTCCGGCAGGGGCAGGGTACTTAGCCAGACCGTGTCGCCGAGGGTTCGGTACTCGTTTATCTGGAAACAAAGTATGATAACCCATACAAAAATACTTTATTGTACACAAACAACTTAATTTTTACTTTGCAGTTTTTACTGACGAAATAAACTTAGTTCGCATGCCAGACTACGCAAATCTTTATATTTTAGAGTTCCGATCCGAGTGGCACTGAAAATGTTATGGGTGGCTGTGACGCTTAACATCAGCTGAAAGACTAGATCGCCACTCACATAAAAATAAATTGAGAATAGAACAAAGGCGAGATGCTAGGGGTCTAGCAAAGATGCCTTTCCATTTTTTTTTCATCTTTCCAATGTATGAGCATGACATTGCCTGCGGAAACTTTTCCGCAGCTAAGGTTGTTTCTATACATTTTGGAGTTAGCTTTTGGCGTTAACGCTAATGGAAATGCATCTTAGCTAGACCCCCTGAAGCTTTAAGAGGTTCTCTTCTTCTTCTTCTCGTGTAGGCAAGTGGTTAGCCCTGGTGTCAGAATATTTAGCCCGCCCAAAGGCTTCTGACTTGGCTTTACGACTATTGTTTTACGACAACAGCCGGGACCGACGGCTTAACGTGCCCTCCGAAGCTCGGTAGCGCTCAGTTGTAAATACCACTTTTTGCTGTAGCGGTCACCCATCAGAGTACTAGTGACCGCAGCGAACGTTGTTTTAAGAGGTGCTCCTGATTTTACAATACCTACACACGTAACTAAACTAAGGCACCGAGAACAAAAAAATTCATGCTGTGTCTATAATTATAGAAAAAAATATATGACAATGATTCCTTACATCAGGATCCTCAACGTCGACCGGGTTGAGGTGCAGGTCAATGACCCCGCCGAGGTAGTTGAACACCATCTCCCTGATGAGGTCATTGCACTCGCTCTCGAGATACTGGTCGGAGAAGAAGTGTCCTGAACCGATGACGAAGAGTTTCCCTGAAAATATGAAGAAACAAAAAGCATCCTGCATGAGAAGCACTCAAATTGCTAGTGCTAAATGTTCTCCAGACAAATAAGTGCTTAGTACACATACACACAGCCTAACTGGAGCAACTTATATTACAGACACAGTAGCATAACGCACAAAACAGTAAAGTGACCGATGTAGCTCTTGGTATTAGCAAGTTGTTCAGGCAATGGGTGTTAAGGAAATGCGGTGCGCAGAGTGCACAGTTCGCGTGGCTTGCGGGGCAGAAATCAAAGAGTGGTTTATCAGCACAGAGATAGATCGTGTATTTGCTCTTTGTAAAACTATATTCTAACACGTAACAACAAAGATATAATAAGATAGGTAATACGAGCTTACAAAACAGTACGGCCATAGACGGGGTTCACAAGCAAGTAGGAGGCAATCATTGACATGACAAGAGACGTCACATTCAATACGTGAAGTTGACTTAATATACATACCGACAGGTGACATATGTATTAGGGTTACAATATCAAATAATTATTCTCCTAATACCATGTATATTTCTAACAATGGGCAGGCCACATCACTCGTAGAACTGACAACCGATGGGGAAGAAAGGTTCTCGAGTGGCGACCACGAACCGGAATTTACTACATTATGTGGACCGACGATCTGGTTAAACACACGGGGAGCCGATGGACGCAAGACGCATGCAGCCGCTCAAAGTGGCACACTATGGGGAGGCCTATGTTCAGCAGTGGACGTCTTCAGGCTTTTGTTGATGAAGACGACTTTTTTGTCGTCAGATATTTTAGTAATTAACAAATATCGACCGCCTTCTCCGTTATATTTTTCACTCGCCAGCCTGCTACTTACCACCGCTCCTTTCAGAAGTATACAAAGCAGCGACCGGCCGTTTCACAGGATAGCACACATCGCTGCTCGACAGTACCGCGGCCGCCGGCTTCTTCACAGTGAGAGTGGCTCCGTAAGGGTACACGAAGTTTGGAGTCGCCGGGTCTTCGCTGGAATTGAAATGCACCCAAATGGAATCAGCTTAATGTGTCATCATAATCAGTCGGAAGACGTCCACTGAACATTGGCCTCTCCCAAAGAGCACCACTTTGTTTGAGTGCCTGATGCCTCCTGCATCCATCGGCTCCCCGCGGTTCTGACCCCGTATTGTCTAACTCAATCGTAATCGATGAATGGCCTTCATTTGGTCATTTCCGGTTGTGTAAAATCCTCATCCATCGGTATTATGGTCCCTCTGGGACGGGAAAGCCACCACGTGGTGTGGATTCCTTGTGTACATCTTCCTGTTACCTACTCACATGAAATCATCGCTCTCGCTCAGATAGTTGGGCATTTTCATCAAGTGTTTGGTGATCGCTCGGTTCAGCACACCGTTTGAGATGTGACACTCTTTCGGGTGGTAGTACTTGTGGTAGTTAGCGCGGACCACGCAGTCTGTAATATTGAATTCACAGGTTAGTCGTAAGTCTCGTTCATCAACGAGACTGATGAACAGACAAGTCTTTTCATTCCTACTATTTCGTTCCCATTATTTCATCCCATCAATATTTGGTTCACACTATTTCATTCCTACTATTTCATTTTCATTATTTAATTCCCACTATTTCGTTCGTGGTTTGTTCCCATTGTTTCGTTCCCATTATTTAATTTCCATTCTTTTAATACAATTATTTTATTAACATTTCATTTCCCAATAATAGAACAAAATAAAGGGAAATGAAAATAAAACATCACCTGTATTTTTATGATACAATACCTACCTTGTCAATAATAGTATTTCAAACAAACATCGTAAAATTATGATAAAGAAACACAACAAAACTTTTTTTAATACCTATTGAAAACTGTGGAGCTAAATTGTTATCAATGTATTTTACTCTGTCTGTAGCTAGCTAAATACGAAGCCTCGCTACGCCTGGATGAGGTACAGGTCTACGTGGCCGCAAGCACTTAGCTAGCCAGGATATAGAGAAACTAGTACTGGAAAAAATCTAACCATTATTAACAACAATCCCGTACTCCTCCAAAAAGAAGTTAATATTAGTATTCATCCTCTCTTCACCACCATCAGTCATCATCACCATCACTGAGTCTCCGCGTTCAACGACCGTTTTCAACGCAGACAGCTCATCATCGGTGAACACGTTCTGCGGGCCTGGTACCACGAGGATCTTCACGTCTTGAAGAATGTTTGGTGAAAGCTCCTCGCGGTTGCTGAAAACCTGTTACTTTTTAGGTGTTGAGAGATTTAAATCTGTTTATAGATTTTTAACCAACATTGCTTAACACCACGTTATTGATGAATAAAAAAGTAGTTAATTAATGATAAGGTATTACTTTACTAAAACTAAGAGAAAGTAACCGGCCAGGTGCGAGTCGGGCTCGCGCACGAAGGGTTCCGTATCATTATCTATAAAAACGAGCAAAAAATTCACGTTTGTTGTATGGCCCCTTAAATATTTATTTTATTCTGTTTTTTAGTATTAGTTGTTATAGCGGCAACAGAAATATATCATCTGTGAAAATTTCAACTGTCTATCACGGTTCATGAGATACAGCCTGGTGACAGACGGACAGGCAGACAGACAGCGGAGCCTTTGTAATAGGGTCCGTTTTATCCTTTGGGTACGGAACCCTATTAAAACAAGGAAAATATATAGCTACTTACTCACATCATTACTTTCCAAGTAGTCTTCAGCTTCCTGTGCAACATTTTATAGTTCTCGTTGATTTTGAACAACTCATTCTTCGACACGTCGAATAAAATCGTATCGACCACTTTCATTTTACTGGCTTTTTATTTATTTTCAAAATAAAAACAAGTTTCTGCAACGTGGTTTTGACGTTTTCAATGTTTTGTTTTCCGTTGCTTAGCAACCAGATCCATTTAGCACCCATTTAGTTATGACCAAAAAGCACAAGATACTATTTGTGCAAAAAGGATTTCAAATTCATTAAATACCCACTTGGGAATGGGAGCCTTAAAAAAAACTTGTAGGATAATAACGGTAAATAGGAATTTAATTTAGAGTACGTCTCACGAAAGAAGAAGTCCGGCGGCATCAAGTGGAACTAATTTTTTTTTTTTTTTGTAGAATTAGTTCTTGACCTGGATACAAAGTCCTTCAGTCGCAATATTAAAAAGTCTACATAGTCTGCATTATATATATTATATTTCACTTAGTCATAGTCACAGTCATAGTCCAGTCCAAGTCAGGTAGTCATAGTCCAGTCAAAGTCATGCCCCAGTAAAGTGGTGGCAACATTACTAAAGGCTTCTATGGAGTTTTGGAAGCAACACGAAAAACCACGTTTCACCACATTATATCACTTGCCCACACTCATGCTCGTAATTCAGTACTTAATGCGTAAAACATCACCAATTTTAAACATTAACACTGGATAAAACACAAGTATTGAAAAATAATACAATGCAACGACGTAAACTTTTTCGCGTTCCCGCCAAAACTCACTAATTTTTACAGATCGGCAGTGTGACCATTTGTAGCAAATTTTTGCAATTTTTTGGGAGATGGGTTTAAAGGTTTGAATAAAAATGTTTATTATTTCCCATCTCCCCTTATTAGAAGATAAATGTTTTAGAAATGATGGGCTGATACACGGACTGGTTTATAATATCTACAGCAAGTGATAGCGAAACATTGGATAGTAGTTACCTATAGTTTAATAAATTTGACAGCCTCTGTGGTGCGGTGGTTGAGCAGGTCGGCTCATAACGTGGAGGCAGCGGGTTCGATTCCCGCGACAGGACAAGTATTTGTGCACATGAAAAAAAAAAGCACAAATACTTGTACTGTGTCTGGGTGTTGTGGGAGCATGGTCCTCATAGTTCCTGGGTCCCTAGATACAGGGAATCCTAGTTAGGGTCCGGGACATATGTATGTGATCGTTGGGCAAAAAAAAAAAAAAATATTGACTGATGTACCTATGTACGGAATAAACCAAATTGATGACCATAATCGGCATTCGGCTACCAGTGGTTTTAACGAGATCATCGGTCCACCTAATGGGGGCTGGCCTACCCTGCGTCTTCCGATTGGTGGTCGGCGCTTGCAATCACACGGGATCCAATGGATGCAAGACAAGATCGAGGCACCCAGCAGCTGAAAGTGGCGCCTATGTTACATAGGTCTCCCCCATAGATCTTCAGGCTGTTGATGATAATGATGATGACCATAATTATA
This sequence comes from Ennomos quercinarius, assembly GCA_910589525.2. Classification (NCBI taxonomy): domain Eukaryota; kingdom Metazoa; phylum Arthropoda; class Insecta; order Lepidoptera; family Geometridae; genus Ennomos; species Ennomos quercinarius. The sequence goes on from OU342510.1 coordinate 9,482,267, forward strand.
CAATTACAAATTGAAATATATTTTTTTTATTAACTCTTCTACTATTACGTTTCGTAACAATATTTTACGGATCTCCGCCTTGTGTTGTGGTTATTTCAGCAAAACAAAATGTGCTAAATATTATTACGATATCAATACATATAATTTTCAGTGTATACCTATATGTTTTATATTATTTACTAAATAAAATCGATATTTACCAATTATTTTATATTGAAATTTTGGGGAGACTAAAATAGTAGAGGTTAGCAAAATTCCGTCGTGCGACTGTGGCGACGCGTCTGCGGGTCATCTTTCGTGAGACGAACTCTAGTCGAAATCTTCAATGAGATATCGAATTTCTTCATAATCAGATTAAATTATCTGGTTCAGAATTTCATAAATTATTTAAATATAAGTATCCTATGCTACAAGGTGACACTTAATTTAAGAATAAAACATTAAAATAATCTTCAAATAATATATTTTTATGTACAACTCGAATAAACCATTTCGTTCTACAGTTATAGTGTTATAATCGTTTCTATTAAAATCTGTATTTACAAGAATTTTGCCTAGAATTAACATTAATAATATTGCTAAGTTCCGTACAAATTAATAATAGTCTTTTATATTCTATACAGCTGTATAAAAATGCTAAAACAGAATAAAAATATAATAAAAAAATAGTTGGAACGACGCGCCACCATTATGGTGCTGTTGCACTCATGCGGCCGTTTGTCCACCGCACCGTCACCGAGCCGTCACCCGAGAACGAGATGTCGTCATCGCAGTACATTGCTAGTAATGTATGTCTGGCTCACAGAGTAACTTTGTTTTTTTCTCTAATCTGTGGTCTGGCTACTTCGGCGATACGTACATTACTAGCAATGTACTTCGATAACGACATCTCGTTCTCGGGTGACGGCTCGGTGACGGTGCGGTGGACAAACAGCCTAAGTCAATGTACTGATTAACAGACACGATTTTCTTCGAATCCACAGACATCTAATACTATAGTAAGACTTAACATAAGATAAATGTTGCATGCAACTTTTTACAACATGCAAGTCTCCGCACACAGTGACATGCACATCAAAACTTACTGGTGAAAAGATAATTCGGGTGTGTTCCTATATGGAAAATTGCCACACAACGATGTTTCCATGGTAACATGGTTGCGTTTTGGGCACGCGTTCCTTTTTGTCCTTGGGTTCGTAAGTGTTGCAACAGCAAAAAGGAAAGAGATAAATTTATCAAATTTGAATAAGAGCGAAAGTGATGGATATATCATTTATTCAGGTCTATGTAGTAGTGAAGATAATGTTAGGTGTGCTTACTGTATTGTAATAGATGTCTATGTTCGAAGCGGACACTAGCTATTATCTCTCTCCTTCGCTCAATGTGCTTTATTGACTTCTAACGTACGTATAGATTCAAGTCCATAAGGTTTATTATTGTACTGTAAAAGAAATTTAAAAAATTGTGCTAAATTACTATATCAAAAACGGCTCAAAAATCAATAAACAGATTTTATCCTGCTCGGACTTTTTTTAAATTGCTAAAAAGTTTACAAAATAAAACAAATATTAAATGACAAAATAGTTCTCTGGTGGCGCCATCTATTTTAAGTTGTGTTATCCTGGTAGAACGCTAGACAAAGTGCGTTTGCACACTGCCGTAAAAAGTATCAGTAGAAGCACATGTCTGTGGTAAAAAGCACGGGTCTGTGGTAAAAAGCTTTCATTCTTTAGATACAAAGAACTTTTTGGCCAAAGCCACAAAGCAGCAAAAAAAATTACGCTTCGGAGTGCGAGCGATGCCTGGTATGTGGAGCTTCGGAGAAGATTGACTGGGACTGTGGCCCGTACAGAACGATGCGCAGTCGTCGATCGTAAATTTCGCAATCATTGCTGTCAAACATCACTTTGGCATTTGATCGAGCGCTAGATCACCGTCTGTCGGCCAATTGACGAACTCAAAACTGCATTATTTTGTTTCCATCTATTGCTGTTCTGTTGCTAGTGGCGCTATTGTCAAAGGCCAAAGGGCATTCCACGACCGGCGAGCAATAGGCGGGCGCCTTACGATTACCAGTGACATCTTGACACCGTTTGCTGTCGCTTTGCTGCCGCTGTTGCTTTGCTACTGCTGTTGCCACTTTTACATAATACGACAGCGAGCCTGCATATATGGTAAGTTCATATTTATGTGTGTTACAACTTGTAGGTGTGTGAGAGGCCACCAAAATTGGTGATAATGTATTTATGCTTTTAAATAAAGGCCAATTCAAGTTTTTTTTTTGTTGTTGTCTGATAGTTATTATAATAAGTTAATATTTATGCTGCTTTTCTGTTAATATAATAATCGTTTGAAGACTATAATTAAATCATACATTTACTCTAAACATATAAAACTGTACATATATAGAATATATAAAACTTATGTCTTAGGAATGGACATAATAATGTAGATTTTCTACATTTCCCATTTAATATTTACAAGTATTTTTCGTTCGCTTTAGTAAGATTTTTGAGCTAACTTTGAGCTTTACAAACTAAATAATAACAGTTATATTTAAGAGCTCCGAAAAACAACTTAAATAAAAAAAATACTTTAAAAATGTACTTGTACCAGAGCCTAAACAATGTTACAATTCTGACTTAAAAGCTGGAAGTTCCGAAAAAACTAAATGCGGCTTAACGACTGTTGCATTAAAATCGAAATCGACGGCTTAACGTACCTTTCAAAGTTCAAAGCTGTCACCCATCCAAGTACAAAACGGCTCTACGCCATTTGTAGTGATATCAACGAATAGAGCAATGTCAAAGTCAGTCATTTCGATTGTCACTATAGACCGTTCACAGTAAGATGTCCCCTGACGGTCTTCGAAGAAAATCCAACAATGGCGGTTGTGAATTTTGAAATTTTTACCAAAACCTGTGTATTTTTTTAATTTTAATGTGTAATAAGGGTGGATTATTATCCCGTAAGTGTTCGTGAACGTGCACGAGTGTTGGCAAATGGTTCCAAGTTTATATAACTATGCATTTTCGTTTTCTCTTCAACGGCTTTTTAGAGCCTTCAGTAAAATATCCACCATTTTACTGATGGCATTTAGACTGACAAAATAGGACTTTGACATGACATAACCGTACAAATTTTTACTCACCTGACATTGGCAGAATTATTGCAAAAAAGCGATAGGAAGCCACAAATGAAGAAGAAGGTTACTTTTTACTAGGTGGTAGGACTTTTCTGCAAAGTTCGTCTAGGTAGGTCTACCACCGCTTTGCCAGTTATTCTGCCGCCAAGCAGTAGTGTGCAAGCACTACTGTGTTCCGGTTTGAAGGGCATTGTAGCTAGTGAAATTACTGGGCAAATGAGACTTAAGAACTGATCTCACAGTCTAGAAATCATTTTTAGACTGTATGATGTCTCAGGATGACGTGCGCAGTGCGCAGTGTCACACGAAACTTAAATTTAGATTTCCGAGTGACACTGCAATCTGTTATGGGCGGCCGTGTCTATTAACACCAGCCGCACGACTAGCTCTTCAACGTCACTCGTTTACATAAATAAAAGATGAAGAAGAACATGTCCCCTGATGTCGTATATTATTTAAAAATATGCAAGTAAAACATATTAATCTGTGGTGGGTACATACACGTTTAGATAATGCTTACATATTACTTTACATTTTCGATAATACTTGCATATTTTTAAATAATATAAATACATCAGGGGACATCTTACGGTGAACGGTATGCAAATAACATCTTATTAGCCAAATCAAAACTGTAACACTGCACTCACATAAACTGTCACTGCTCTCGCTTTTTTATATATATTTTATAACTTACAACATTTAAAACTATTAAAATGATATGATGATAATGTCTAAGTTACAATATTTTCACTATATTGAGTTACATAACTGTTTACATATTTTGTGTTGTCAACAGATGGAAATATTACATATATCAAAATCTTACATTAATATCGTATCACATAACATCTGGACATCAAACCAATTTTTAAAAAATGATGCCGGTTTGCAGTTATGGTGGAACGTTTCACTAGCGCGGCAAATTCATATTTTCTTGCGTTTATTTGCCAATAATAGCTCAATTACTAAACGTGATTACATGAAAACTAATTTAACGTAAAGAAATAGAATGTATCAACAAATTACGATCAAAAGTATCTCCTAGATATCACTGGTTCAGCGACAAATGGCAGTAAACAAATTTCGTCTTAGTTTTTCAGTCTATTGCCATTGTCGCTAAACCAATGATATGTAGGTGATACTTTTAATTGTAATTTATTGATACATTATATTTATTTGCGCCAAAGTAGTTTCCATGTAATCACGTTTAGTAATTAAGCTATTATTGGCAAAAGAACGCATGAAAATTTGAATTTGCCGCGCTAGTGAAACGTTCCACCTTAACTGCACGGTGTGAACTTAGGCGCTGTCAAATATCCCACTATGACGTACAGTACGTGCCGATTGCAACACATTTGGGTACGTCCGAAAGGGATGAAGAGCTTCACAGGTGGGTGGTACTTAAGATTTTCTATTCTTGAACACCCAAAAAGTCGTAAAACAACATACGTGGCATAGTGGTTATGTTATTAATATAATCAACCCCAAGCAAGGGTTGTGTGTTCGATCCCACGAATCCACGATCAAAAGGAACTTATGCGCACAGAAAAAAAGATAAGATTTTTGTATTCGGAATATAGTAAAATGTAACTAGCGTAAAGTGTCTTCGAAAAATCATAGGTCTTTTTTGATCTAACTTCGACATAAATGTACCAGGAGATTAGCAGGTAATAGTGGTATGTGTTTCAAATCCCCTGAGAAACTCGTGCATTGCTCCCCCGGTATTATGTTAGCCCCGAAAAAAGCGACAGTATCGCTTTCCATACAGTTACGCATCGCTTCACTGTCGTTTACGCGTATACCGCGTTTCGTGGTACAAGGAAGTGTGCGAGACAAGGTCAATCAGCGGCGCTAAACCTGTTTTGACTTGTTTCAGTGTGCGAGTTTCTTAAGGGGATTTAAAAATATCAAGCGACCCACCCTAAAATAGGTTAAGAGTCGCTGCAGTCCGCTCAAAGGTCAATGTACGTACGAGTTTCTCAGGGTATTTGAAACACTATACGCGTTGTTTTCTTGTATATTAGACACAGCTTTGAGCTAAGACGTTCAAATGAGATGTAAGAAAGGTTGCTTTGTTATTTATAATAAATAAAAAACCAACCTCTGATTTTGTTTAAAAAAATTCAACACAACTAACACCATAGAACAGCAAATATAAGTGTATCTATCTACGGCATTGTCACTAGCAGCTATGTCGAAATGGCTGAACTTCATCCAAAAATCCCTGCTCTTTTCGATCTCCTTAGTTAACTTTCTACATAAAAATATAAATGATGTACCAGGAGAACAGCAGATCAAAAGAAGTTTACTACAATGACTGAGTTTTCCCTCATTTTGATACATTTGTTTGATGTTGAATAGAATATATGTACCAGGAGAACAGCAGATCATAAGAAGTTCATATCGAGGGCGTTGTACAGAGCAGCGATGTCAGAATGACTGGATATCCTCCAGAACGGGTAGTTCTTGGCTTTCGCCGCCGCTTCCTCGTCTTGCCCGTCTCCTATAACCACGTATGTGCATCGTTCGCCGAACCGTTGCTTTATTTTCTCGAAACAGGTTTCTTTGCCTGAAAAATAAAGGAAATAAATTAGTTGACTGAATCACGGAACAAGGAGAGGAACGCCAATACACGAAGAAAACAGCGCAGATCATAAATATGCCTGAAACTAGATGGCGTTGCAAAATGAGCGGGTTATAAGTTGAACGCAGATAAGAAATATGCCAAAAACCGTTTTAGGCAATTTTGATCTACGCTGTTTTCTTGGTGTTTTTTAATTCCTCTTCTCCTTGTTCCATGACTGAATGAAACTAGAAGAAATCGGCATTGGTATTGTATTTGGAGACATTGATCACCATCCTGTTGGCCTCATTAGTAAGCTCAAAGTCGCGCAGCGAGCTATGGAGAGAGCTATGCTCGGTGTTTCCCTGCGAGATAAGCTCCGGAACGAGGAGATCCGCAGGAGAACTAAAGTGGCCGATATAGCTCTTAGAATTAGCAAGTTGAAATGGCAATGGGCAGGCCACATCGCTCGTAGAACAGAGAACCGATGGGGAAGGAAGTTTCTCGAGTGGCGATCACGAACCGAAAGACGCAGCGTAGGCCCCCCACTCGGTGGACCGACGATCTGGTGAAAGCCGCGGGGAGCCGATGGATGCAGGAGGCGAGCAGCCGCTCAAAGTGCTCTCTGTGGGGCCTATGTTCAGCAGTGGACGCCTTCAGGCTGTTGATGATGATCACCATCCTTTAGTACCATAGTTATATTGGAAAACCTTAAAAATGGTATTCTATGGTCTCATCATAATAAATTGATACATTTTGAGTGACTGATACACCTTTCACATGTTGATCAGAACTGTAGCCACCATTATTGATATAATGTGACAACTGATTAAAGAAAAAAAAAACAATTTGGGTGCGTCTCAACTAATCATCATCCTCTTTGCCTTTTCCCATCTGTTATTGGCGTCGGCTCCCAATCTATCCTGTAGCGGCGAGCTACCAGAAAAGACTAGTGTTCTGCTATTGAAATTAACTTTTTAATATTATTTTCATAAAGTAGGTTAAAAATGAATGCAATAATTGAAAAAAATTGTAAAATCAGTAAATAAATCACGGAATAATAAGATTTTAAAGATTCTGGAGCATCACCTGTCCTGTTCTCGCAAAAAAGAGCTTCCCCACAGTTACTATGAAAACGCACGTTGTCACATGCCAAAGAGATTGTATGTAAAGCTACCACAGCTTAGTAATGAGGTACTATGAAGGTGAACGTACTGACGTCACTGCACGTTTGAACTGTCTCTTTCTATCCCTGTATTTTAAAATGCTTGTAACTTTGACATTTTTTGAGATATTTAATTTTTGTTTTCACGACTGTTTATTTTTTGAGGAATATTATTATTTTATGCGATAAAAAAATAGCAGGACACAAGCCTAATTAATAAAAGATTTTAAACCTTCAATGTCCACAAATAATTATTTTATAATGTACTCTTTTTTTTTTGTATTTTGGCTCCACACATAGTGTATTTAGCCAGCGTCAAGTATTGTAAATGTACTTATTTATATTTAGAAGTTGTAGTATCATTTGCACCTATAAAAAAATCAATCAATCAATTGTATCATTTGTTTTTCATTTGCATTTGTTATCAGTTTGTTGTGTCTGTTTTGTTGTAGTGTTTTGTTTGTGGCATTTGAAGCTATGGTCTGACCTGTTTTAGTAGCGGAGTATATGTTCTCTATAGGGAACACGCCCCCGAGGCCGAAGAGTAACACTTTAGCGAGCGCCGGCACCAGCTGGGTTGTCGTTACCAATACGTTCACGCAGTTCTCTCTGGAAATTACATCACTTATAGTAAAATACATCACTTATCACACTAATATTATAAAGGCGAAAGTTTGATGTGTGTATGTTTGTTACTCCTTCGCGCTCAAACGGCTGGACAGATCTGGACACAGATAACCCCCAATAGATACCGCATTACGGGATTTTTGTTCGGATCCTAGCTCACCGAAACTGGCGGAAGGCGCGGGTTGCGGGGACTGGAGCCAATGCGCTATTATTGGCTGTTTCCAGTGACGCCCTAATAATGAACTCTAATAATTGGTCGAAACTAAGGCCGTGCTAGTAAGCGATTTATATAGAACCACTTACGCCAATGCGTGGTGCGCGGTCGTCGTCTTTCATGCGGTATCTTTTGGAGGTTATCTATGGATCTGGATGAAATTTGAAAATTTCAAATTGAAATAGAGATAGCTTATATACTGGATTAACACATAGGCTACTTTACATCCGCGAGTGGAACCGCGGGGCGCAGCTAGTATTAAAATAAATGCGCGAGAGACTTGTACTTCACATCATTGGCTGGCCTGTTAGCTCAGTTGGTAGTAGCTCTGCCTTCTGAACTATAGGTTGTGGGTTCACTTCGACCCGCATCATTAGCCAGAGACGTCCACTGCTGAACAGGCTTCCTCCATAAAACCGACACTTTGTCAAGACCAACTCATCTCATCGCTCCAGGGAATAGGTAGCAGCATTCTCCTCAGTACAATAATATCTTCAGCGATCACCAAGCCGCCTGCCAAGCGTGGTGATTATGGCAAACCCCTGTATGAAAAGCGACCGAAGTGGTGTTGTATGGAAGTGGCCTGTGTTCAATAGCGCTCATAGCGAAGCACGACTAGCCGTTTCTAACCGATAGGCAAAGTTAAGCAACGTTCGCTGCGGTCAATACTTAGATGGGTGACCGCTACAGCAAAAAGTGGTATTTACAAAACTTTAAACTATGTACACAGAACAAAAAGGTAGATTTCATTTACCTCGAGTTGATAATATTTAAGCACTTGCAAGCGAGCGTGAGCCAGTTATCCGTGAACTGTTCTAATTCTGCGCGCAGTTGCAACCATTGTTCCCGCTTCGCCGGACCTAGCAGACCACCCACACTAGAACAAATTAACATATCGTTTCACCCACAGACCAGAATATATTCGTTAGTCTCAAGACTCACGAAGCGTGGAAGCGAGAGATACAAATCTGCCCGAGAGGAAAAGAGATTCACTATTACCTTCTCACTATTTTATTAGCCCTTCATTATTTCCATCATCTAGATCAGGCATGTCAAACTTGCGGCCTTCAGCGAATTTGTTTGCGGCCCAATCCAATTTTAAGAACAGCCTCTCGTCGGGAAAACTAAGTGTCCCAATTTCAATTAACAAGCATACCGATAAAATGAGAAACTCCAGTCAGAATTTGAAATGCGTTTTCAAGATTTTAAGATCTTTAAGATAATTTTTCGTTGTTTACGGGTCTTGTCTGAATCGACATCGAAGAGTTTTGCTTACAGATAAGTAAAAGTCATAGCAATTAAAATTGAAACAAAATATATATGTTTTGTTTTGGGGCCTGTTTCTACGGTCCACACGCATGCGGCCCATCAATGACTTTCAGTTTGACATGCGTGATCTAGATAAATTGAATACAAGATTTTAAACTGTCATGATCAGTCATGAAATATCGGTGTTAATAAATAAATTACATGGTAAATATCTGGTTACGAAACAATATTTTAGAAGTTTAATATATTCTCACCTGTTCCTATAATTATTGTACGTATCTTTAATCTTTCTATATCTAAAAGCTAGTTTTCTCATCCAATCCACGCCGCCTCTGACACCAGGCGCACATAGCCCGGTGTTAGGTGCCGCCCCCGCGTGGAATCCGTCCGCTGCGAAGTTGTAAGCCGAGAGGTCTTGGCCGTTATCGTCTGCAGCCACCGCGTCTATGTGCTCCTGGTCACAGTCCTGTGAATGTTGGGGTTTTTGGTTAGGATTCAATCAATAAATATAGTTTTTAGCTTTTTCAGGGTTTTGTTATCTAATTCTAATTGTACATGGGGGTGAAAAAGTCCTACACTGACGTCCCGCTCGGGGTGTATTGTGCATTTCCTCCCACCAGCATCTACCCGAGCCATCCCAGCTCCTTAAAATAACGGAGTGTGGCCCTAGATTGCTGGCAAAGCTGCTCCAGTGGCACTGATCTTGGGTGTTGTAGTGAAGATGATGAGGCACTCGAGATTTCTTGGGCAGAATGTGGTCGTTTTTTTATGTGTAATAAATGAATTAATAACATAAATAAAAAAATGTGTGTGTCAACCATAAAGTTAGAAATAGAAATAGCAAATCATTTATTATAGAAGGTAGTACATCATCATCATCAGCCTGAAGACGTCCACTGCTAAACATATCCCCCCCATAGAACGCCACTTTGAGCGGCTGCTTGGCTCTTGCATCCATCGGCTCCTCGCGGTTCTGACCAGATCGTCGGTCAACCTAGTGGGGGCCAACGCTGCGTCTTCCGGTTCCTGGTCACCACTCGAGAACCTTTCTTCCCCATCGGTTGTCAGTTCTACGAGCGATGTGGCCTGCCTATTGCCATTTCAACTTGCTAATTCTAAGAGCTATATCGGTCATTTTAGTTCTCCTGCGGATCTCCTCGTTCCGGAGCTTATCTCGCAGGGAAACACCGAGCATAGCTCGCTCCATAGCTCGCTGCGCGACTTTGAGCTTACTAATGAGGCCAACAGTAAGAGACCATGTCTCAGTTCCATAAGTCATCACTGGCAACACACACTGATTGAAAGCTTTCGTTTTCAGGCTCTGCGGTATTTTGGACGAAAAGATAGGACGAAGCTTCCCGAACGCTGCCCAGCCGAGTTGGATTATTATTTCGGCTCATTCGGTTATATACAAGTAGAAGACAAGTATGTGCATCAAAATGCATCCTCAGCAGTTTCTTCACCTATCATCCAATGAGAGTGTTCGATACAAATACTAGCCATTTTGAAAAACACATGGTAATACAACTCACCTCAACATCGTTAAAGAAGAAATGTGAATCAGCTAAGCTAAATATCATCTCTTCCATTCTGAAACCTAATTGAACTATTTGCTGTGTGTCCTGGAAAAAAAAATTAGATTAATTAAAAAATACTCTATGATTTTCATTGCTTTATCTGTGACTTGAACATACTGCTTGACTAGGTGGTAGGACTTTTCTGCAAAGTCCGTCTAGGTAGGTACCACCGATTTGTCAGTCATTCTGCCGCCAAGCAGTAGCGTGCAAGCACTACTGTGTTCCGGTTTGAAGGGCGTTGTAGCTAGTAAAATTACTGGGCAAATGAGACCTGTACAGTCTAGCAATCATAATCCTATTACTATGCTGCGCTGATGTGCCCAGGATGATGTGTGCAGTGCAGTGTCACGCAAATCTTTATATGTTAGAGCTCTGTGTGACACTGCAACTGCTATGGGCCTCCATGACCCTCAACATCAGGTGAACGACTAGCTCGTCACGTCATTCGTTTATTAAAAAAAACACTTGTTTTATTGATGAAGTTTCACTTTATTATGAAAGAAATAAGATGTCCAGCATGGGCATGGCATGGGCAGTGGAGTAAGCAGTCTTTCCCCTGTTTTACTCCTTTTTAATCCCCTAAAAGTGGAGTAATCTAGGGAAAGACTATTTACTCAACCACCCATGCCGCAGTGGAATGATGATTGTTTATATTACCTTATTGTACTTAGTAGCGTAAGTCCCGGTGAGCAATGAGTGGAATATAATAATGGTCTCATCCAAGTCCCAGATGAAGACTCTATCAGTGGCTGGCTCCGGGGCATGCTGGGCTGGTGATGAGGAGGTGTTCCGTCTTCCTCGTCCCCTTGATCTACTGGCTGCCCCCTCCCTGGAGAACATGAAATGAACAAAATTATGATAAGTAATTTAACTATGTAAAGCTACATAGTGGTAGCCACAGCTAAATAATGAGATACATGAACTTCGATCAGGTATACCCAATCGAAGTACATGATGTAATGTAAAAATCTCCAGAGGGTCTATAAATCTAAGCTATATGGAGATAGATAATTTATAAAACATGATTTTGTTTTAAAATTTTATGATCAGAAAAAGAATTCAGTAGGTCATCATCAACAGCCCGAAGACATCCACTGCTGAACATAGGCCTCCCCCACAGAGCGCCACTTAGAGTGGCTGCTTGCCTGCTGCATCAGCTCCCCGCGGTTTTCACCAGGTTGACGGTCCACCAAGTAGGGGCCGGCCTATGCTGCATCTTCCGGTTTATGGTCGCCACTCGAGAACTTTTCTTCCCTACACGTTGTCAGTTCTACGAGCGATGTGGCCGGCCCATTGCCATTTCAACTTGCTAATTCTAAGAGACATATTGATCACTTTAGTTCTCCTGCGATTCTCCTAGTGTTGGATCTTATCTCGCAGGGAAACACGAAGCATAGCTCTCTCCATAGCTCATCTCGTAATTAAGTAGGTACCTACTGTTTTTCAAGTTATATTTTGTATTAACCAGTACTAGAGATAGTGCTAAGGAAAATCAAAAATTTTAATAAATTTATTCAATAGGTAGGTATAACTAAATCACAATTAAATTAAACATGATTCAGTTCACTAACGCTGACCAAAAATACACAAAACTTACCCTGAGTTTTCTCTACACCTCCGACTTGCAGCGTGAACTTCTGCTTTGATTGGAGATAGTGGACTAGTGTCATTTAATGATGGCAGCATTGATGATGGTGAATCTGTAGGTAATAGATAACTAGACAACTAAAGATGTGAGAGAGATGTGAGTGCAAATGAGACTTTATGAACTGATCTCACAGTCTAGAAAATTTTTCTAGACTGTGTGATGTCTCAGGATGACGAGCGCAGTGTGCAGTGTCACGCGAAACTTTAATTTAGAGTTTCAACTAGTTCCGAGTGACAATGCAATCTGTTATGGGTGGCTGTGTCGCTTAACACCAGGTGAACAACTAGCTTGTCACATCATTCGATTACAAGTGGGAAAAGACACCACAATTTAGTTTATTTATAAGTTGTGACTATCAGCCCAATATGTTCCTATTGCTGAGAGACGGGCCTTCTGTCACAGTGAGGAAGTATCATAATCTACGACACAGGCTAATAGTGGGGGCCTTATTGCGTAAGTCTGGTATTGTATTTAATAAAACAATTGAATTAACTATAGTAAGCACATGTTTATTGAGCTAAAGAGCATGACAAGAACTGAAAGAACAAATGACAATCAAATAACAATAGAAAAGAAAGAAGAATAAACAATACAAAAAGAGGTTGACTGTAAACTAATATAAAACCTATTTCAATGCACAACATCTAGTGGATGTGGTAATTGTATGCTCTCTAGCTCACACTCACAGACTTGTAAATTGGAGTATGCAGGATGGCAGGCAATGTCTATTACCACAACATTTACGCAACAGGGGTGCAGTTGGTGGTTGGGACATATTCCCAGCTATTGTGATTCTTGGACCAGTTTCCTCATGATGTATTCCTTCACCATTGTAAGAGCAAGTGCATATTTAACTTCAAGTCATTGGTGCTGGCAGGGCCACATGGGAATTTAATCAGGGTGCATCAGTTTAAAAGTCGCAATAAGCCACCCTCGGTGTGTATGTTAAACTAAAAGGATTTAACACATTTATATAGCGTTTCTGGAGCCAAAGACCCTGTTATTCATTTCGTTTTTAGAATTTTATTAAGTAGTAGCTAGTATTGTAGATAGGTAGACGTGGACACAAAATTATGTTTTTAGGCGTATTTTCTACGATAATAAGTAAATCAGACGAACCAGTATCATTGTCCGAGTCCGGCCAGTAATCAGAGTCATTCAAATAGTCATTAGTTTGTGAATCAGAGTCATTTTCATCACATTTGCTTCGTTTATTTGGAATGTTTTCTTTATCCATGGTAATTAAGTAAAATATTATATTTTCACAACCACTTTTATGAAATTCGATAAATATATGGAATGTAAGGTCACTTCTTATTAATGTAAAGGATTTTAAAACATTTTTTATACAAAATATGAAAATACAAAAGTAAACAATGAACCTCGACTTCTTCTTTTTTGAATAACTTTAATTTTTACTTTTTTTTGTATTGTGATTTTTTTTCTTGTTCTTTATCTGTCACTGTCACTTCTCCATTTTTAAACTCAGTTCAAGGATATTCAAGAATGTTGTATATTATCAAACGACCATGGTTATAACGTTATAAATATAAACAAAAGGTTATGAAAGAAATAACGCTGTTAACGCAAGCTGCGTTTACAAAAACGTGGAAAACTGATTTTGACTTTGACAACCCTCTGTCAAGTTTCAGTTCGTTCTCTGTTACAGCCCCACTACACTGCTTGCGAAGTCAACTTCATGCAGTTGACCGAAGTCGAAGTATAAAGTATCTTCTACATCTACAATATTGTGGAAGGGTACTTCGTGCTACCTCGCCTCGCCTCGGCCGACTTCCGAAAGTTCCGACGCCCTCCACACTATTCGCGAAAAAGGACGAAGTCAAGCGAATGCAGCGTGGAAGGGAACTTCGTGCAACCTCGCCTCGCCTCGGCGGATTTTCGAAAGTTGTTGGTTTTCGCCCGAGTCAAAAGACTCAAAGTGCCCTGAAAATCTACGCGGAGCGTCCGTGGAGTCTCACTATACACTCCTCAGCTCGCTTTACTTCGGTTAACGTCGAGACAAATACGCACGTATTTATAATACGCGAGAGTGTACATTGCAACAGCGGCACAGGGCGACGGCATTTCGCAAAGTTGCACGAGGAGTGGTTATAATAAAACGCGATTCAGTAAAGAAGAGAACTGAAAAGAGTAAACATTTCTATTGCAGTCTCATTCCCTCTGCACTTAAACACAATAATGGAAGAGGAAAAATAATAGTTTCTTATTTTCCTCAAAATCATGACATGCGTTATACTTTTTTTGCTTATATTTTGGCTTCACGCATAGTGTATTTAGCCAGCGTCAGGTATTGTAATTTTTCACCGTGTTATAGAATATTTCACGTTCATGTAAAGTCAAGTCTTAGTCGCAGTCTAGGTAGTCATAGTCCAGTCTAAGTTAGATAGTCATAGTCCAGTCTAAGTCATGCCCTAGTAAAGTGGTAGTAATTATACTAGAAGCTCCTATGGAATTTTGGAAGCAACACGAAAACAACATGTCACCACATGATAATATTACTTGCTCACACTCATGCTCGTAATTCAACCCTTAATGCGTAAAACGCCACCAATACACTAGAAAAAGCACACATGCACAGCACATGTTTTGAAAAGTAATACAGTGCACGTAACTTTTCCGCGGTCCCACCAAAAACTCGCGTTATACTTCGACTTCGGTCAACTTCATGAAGTTGACTTTGCACAGTGTAGTGGGGCTTTTGCATATATTCAAACTCAGCCACAGATAATTTTGTTTTCTCATTCCATCCATGAACTATTCCACAGAGTACTTTTTTATATAGTGGTAACAAACTCTGCTCGTGATTTGGTCTATTCTTTTTCTCCTTGGCATTAAATACTATGGGTTATAATGTTACATTTTCTACTTCTTGTTTTTTCACCTTTACCGGTTAACAATAGCGTCATGTACAGTATTATACACACTTTATACAAATTATATTATTGGAACATGCGGTGTTTGCCTGTAATAGGTTGAGCATGTAGTTTAGATATCATAAGCAAGATTCATTAGCGTTAGTTCGTGTTTCTACTGTTGGCGGACCTAAATAAAATAAAAAAAATAAAACAAATAAAAAAATATAGGGTATAGTCAATTGTTTTTTTCTCTAATCTGTGATATAGGGAAAAACACTGACCTCTATAATACAAGTGTATTATAGAGGTCAGTGGGAAAAACTATTTATGTCTCATTCTCAATCTCATATGCTAAGGTTGCGTTCAGAAAATATTATTTTTATTCTTTACCTGATAATCCTCCACCGAGGTGGTAAGAGGTGTGTCCTGCGCTGCCACTGCTGCTTGGTGAGCTAACGTAGGGTGAGTAGCTAGGGGTAGCGTAGTACCCACTGTATTGTGCTACGCTATGGTCCGTATAGCCGGCCGCATAGCTGCTATAATCCTGGGGTAAAGAACCAAGATTTTAAAAAACTATCCAAATGAAGTATAATTTAATGCAACGTTATTAAAAATATTTAACAATAATTTATTAAATAATGCATCACGTTTTTTACCTGTTGTGCAGTAGGAAATGATTGAGCCAGACTGCCATTGTACGATGAGTAAGCGTACGGCGAGGGCTGGGCTCCAAACCCACTGCTGGGCACGCTGCCCACTCCACTGACGCCATACGCACTGAGGTATGTTGGCGTTGCTTTGCACGATGACCTGAAACAGTTGATGAAGCGCCTGGTTGATTTGACACCGCAACACGTACCTACAGAAAAGCTAATAGGAAATAGTTGAAAGTAAGATGGCGCACTCCGCACTTAATTTAGAGCCCTAGGTAGTGTACTACACCTACGTTGCGTTCATGTAACTGGCCCGTCTTATCGGGTTGGTCCATTACGAGTAATGCATCAGAAGAGCAGCGCTATGGTGATAGAACAAGAGGCAACTGTTTATGGTAGGCTTGTAGTGTAGCACTGTGCGAGCTGAACTACGCTTTATTGCGTTACAGCAAGAGTTGCTATTTAGTTTAGTAACTGCGCAGAGTGAATTTTCTGTGTACCCTGTACTATTAAGTACCTATTCTGTGGTGGTAGATAAATTATACTAACATATAATAAGGGCTTTCCGAATATAACAAAGTACTGGGCCAATTTTAAAGGCTCTTTAGTTGACAGATCTAAAACTCCTAAAACTGTTGCTGTTCTTGTCAAATAGACGGCAATGTAAGAGACGGATATATTTTAGTGAGTTATATGGACTGTCAACTAAAGCCTTCAAAATTAGGCCTAGTCTGTGATAGGGGCCGTAGACAGGCAATTGTTTTTTTTCTAATCGAGGGAAAAATACATATGAGGTAGGCTATGTACCAGTGTGTGTCTAGTTGAAGTGGCTGTGGGCGGGCCACATCGCTCGTAGAACTGACAACCGATGGGGAAGAAAGGTTCTCGCGTGGCGACCACGAACCGGAAGACGCAGCGTAGGCCGGCCCCCCACTAGGTGGACCGACGACCTGGTCAGAACCGCGGGGAGCCGATGGATGCAGGAGGCAAGCAGCCGCTCAAGGTGGCGCTCTTTGGGTGAGGCCTATGTTCAGCAGTGGACGTCTTCAGGCTGATGATGATGATGATGAGGCTATGTACCTATTGTTAGTGTTGTGCGTTGGAGGGTAAGCCGTGTAAGGCTGGTTGTACAACGTCGAACTGACATAGGACGATGCCGCGCTGCCGCTACCATATTGCTGCATGCTGTGGACAAATTACAACAACTTATTAGCTTCATTTTGTTATTGTAAAAATAAAAATACCTAATGCCCTCGCACTTCTCTGCCACCATGGGGGTGATGGCAGGGGGTATGTGGGACTCAAACCCACTAAGCCATTTTTATCATCAAAAAAGTTGATGCAATTGTAAGATTCGTAAAAAATACAAGGTACTTAGACAAGCAATTAGGTATAGGTACTATAAGTTAGGTAACTTAATCAGGTAGGTGGTAGTGCCTACCTACTCATAAAACTAAAAAGATTCTCTCCGGCGGGGAATCGAACCCCGGTCTCCCGCGTGACAGGCGGGGATACTTACCACTATACTACCGAAGACTTGCTATTTGGTAACAATTGTGGATAAATATTGCAGAACTACGAACAAAACTTGATGCAAAAAGTGTTCTCTCCGGCGGGGAATCGAACCCCGGTCTCCCGCGTGACAGGCGGGGATACTTACCACTATACTACCGAAGACTTGATTCTTGTGGTCGAAATTAAGCACCATATCTTATGCTTATCGTAAATAGCTTTTTGGGACGCCAATCGTTTGACAAATGACGTCATCCATAATTATAATCTTGTTTATTTTTGTATGCGGTTTTTTTTTTTATTTTTTATAATACACCTATGAGCCATATTAGATTTTAAATAGTATTGACGTAACGTTTGACTATTGACGTGCCGCGAAGGTGCCGTAGGAACATCTATGGCAATCGTTACGAGTAGTCAGACGCCTGATAGAATCTGACGCCTGATTTAACCATCCCTGTCACTGGTTTCTTATGGGTTGCGAGGTCAGATGGCAGTCGCTCGTGTAATTCTGGCAGCTCGCCGCTATAGGTTAGATTGGGAGCCGACCCCAATAACAAATGGGAAAAGGCAAAGAGGATGATGATTGACGTAACTATTGAAAAATGTGACAAATCTGATAGAATTTATAGGTAAAATCATCGTAGTTCTGATATCATTCAACCATTTCGTGGCGACAACCCTAAAAAATCGGCTGATTCAACTGTAAGTGCAATGTTAGTACCTAAATATTGCATCTTGAATTTGGCTGATATACATTGTAGAAATAATTTGCTATCTACATTAGCGTTCAAGATAATTACCTAGAAAATATTCATAATCCTTAATGAATATTATATTGTACTTCTATATTTATTTATTTATTTATTTATATATAGGTACACAAAACAAATTACAATCAACGACTTATTCCAAATAGGTAAATATACAAACAAATCTGTTCTGAATTGTAGCTATATTTATATTTATATTTTTTTTGTATTTATATTTTTTCTGTGTACACATAGTTTAAGTTTAAGCTACTTCTATAGTCATAGATGGCGCTGCTTTAAATATTACTGCTACTCAACACTAGATGACAGAGATAGATAATGTTGCTCGTTTACCATATGAGTCATAGATGGCGCTGCTTTAAATAATACTGCTACTCAAAACTATAGATGGCAGAGATAGACAATGGCACGGAACCGTACGTGCGCGAGTCCAACTCGCACTTGGCTGGTTATTATAGATAATGCTACGGACACAGCGCCTATAATTTTTTTTTATGGGATCTGTGGCTATGGAACCCCTCGTGCGCGAGTCCGACTCACACTTGGCCGGTTATTTAAACACTAAATTAGTGATGCAACTTTTATTAGAACTTGCGTATCTCTAATTACTAATTTATTTTATCACATGATTTTAACATTATCTTACTGAGTTATGAAGTTATTCTGTCAAACAAAACACGTGCCTTTTCAATATTCATAAAGATAAATGAAATTTACGAGGCAGCCATTTTGTGGGCACGACAGATAATGGCCATAATGTGTATATTTAGTAATAAACACATGGCTGACTGCGAACAGATTTTATGCATTATTTGTGATTAATGGGCGAATCATGGTTGAAGAAAGAATGCCAATATTATAATTCAACTTTTTATATTTGTAAAATGTATAGTTTAGGTACATTTTATTTTGTTCCCTTAACTAAAGTCACAACGGTGGTATCTTAGGCTGTGGTTTCCTATAAACGCCGTCGGCCGCATACAGCGTCACGCCAAACGCCGCGTCACGATGCTTACTATAGGAATGTACTGTTGTGGTCTCTTTCACTTTCTTTCTTTCTTTGCGCCACGCACGTCTCTAGTTATTTCGAAGCATTGCAGCGTGAATGTCGTATTTGGCGCCAGTACAAAATGTCGAAATTTGATAAAGAAAAAGACGAATTATTATTGATTGAATCAGCCAATGTATCTAAAGTAATACAAGCGCCGCCAAAAGAATCGTCGTTCGCTATGAGATGTATTGACCGCTGACGCTGTGCCTGGCATTCAGACGTCGCTCGAAACGAAAACGCTGAAGTCGGACGCCGCATATAGCATTTAATAGGAGACCGGTGCCTTACTGTTGGCCTTATGAGTAAGCTCAACGTCGCGCAGCTACGGAGAGAGCCATGCTCGGAGTTACCTTGCGAGATAAGATCCGAAATGAGGAGATCCGCAAGAGAGCTAAAGTCACCGATATAGCTTTGAGAATTAGCAAGTTGAAGCGGCAGTGGGCAGGCCACATCGCTCGTAGAACTGACAACCGACGGGGAAGAAAGGTTCTCGAGTGGCGACCACGAACCGCAAGGCGCAGCGTAGGCCGGCCCCCCACTCGGTGGACCGACGATCTTGTGAAAGCCGCGGGGAGCTGATGGATGCAGGAGGCGAGCAGCCGCTCAAGGTGGCGCGCTCTGGGGGAGGCCTATGTTCAGCAGTGGACGTATTCAGGCTGATGATGATGATGATGAACTAAAGTCACAGAACAGATAATAATAGGTATTATAGTACTGTCACCATCATGATATCAAAACTGGTTGCCTATGTCACGAGTGATCGGAATAGCTATCATGTTTTTGGTATTTACGACTTACGACCTTTTCATAGTATGGAGATGGACATATTTTTTATTGTAAGTACCTACCTATGTTAGTGATTTTCATAACTATTTGTTTGTGTATGTATGTACAATGTTTGCATATTATGTCACAGGTAAAATCTGAGCTTCGATTAAACCCACACAAAATGAGATATGTATGGAAATATATTTATTAAATTTGGTAATAATGAGTTTTAATTAATGCATGACCCATTCGGTTTGGTTATCTATCCATCTATATCTACACTTATAAATTGTAATTCACGCTCTGAGATCTCAGTGAGTCTGATATACCTAAGTATATCTAATATTGAACCAAAAATACTTATAATTGTGTTCCTAAATATTGTAAGTAAAGTAATCTAATGAAATAACGTAAGACTCAACGCACACAAAAGTAAAACCTACTTATAAAGCTCTTAAATCCACCTCATTAATTTTCGAGGCTCAGGAATTTTTGAGGCTTCGACAAATACCTTAGTACATTGACCTACAATACAATATGTAATACCTACACATAAATATGGCAATATATTCCCTTATCGCAAGGCAGGTGCAGATACAGGGGCGCTGCTTGGCGTAGGCATTCCAGCACCAAGCGCAGTAATTATCCAATTTACCAGGAAGATATAGGTGCATGGAATTCATCATTTAAAGAAAAGAACACAAATTGGTCTTGTATCGTATACTTATGTGTTTCACCACCACATCCCCAAATCCCCTCTTGGACTCCCGTACTATAATGATTTGTGCGCCCCTCCCGTACCGTAAATAGGGCGGTGCCACCGGTGTCCAGGCACAGGGCGTAGACTCTGGGGGGCGCAAGAATGGCCAGACCAGGCAGGACTATTATTTTTTCGGTTTGCTCCTGATAAATTCCCGCTGCGCGCCTAGTGCTCGATTCCAACACATACGTACCTACATGCCAGTATCATCAAAAATTAGACAAAACATCGCGCTCATTTGTTTGCCAGCGTACGAACGTATTTTTGTTTAGTGTTTACGGCCTTGTCTACGGTACCTATAATGTCTAAAAAAAATAAGGGCGCAGTGATAGAAGCTCGCACAGGGCGCAGAAAAGGCTATTTACGGCACTGTGCCCCCCCCCCCCTGAGAAATTTCTGTATCCGCGCCTGTCGCAAGGTAACCGAAATTAAAAAGTTAGTATAAGTAGGTAACTATAGTATACTATTAGGAAGGTCTTTGAGGCTTTGACATTTCTGCTCGCGGCTGTTTTGTGTGTGTCTGCAGAGATAACATTACAGACTGATATTTCAGTTTGGTGTCTAATTACCTAAAATATCTCTTATACTGTGTCCATTTATTAATGGTTTTATGACAGTTCGACGACTGACAAGTTAGTGGTGTTCTAAAGATTCTCGAATGTGATACCATTACGATTGTACTATTATCATTTATCGAATTCGGTACGTAAACGTAATAATCGATATCGGTAAATGTATATTTTGATTTAGTTTTGATGAATTCCATTAAGTAAAATATTATTTGTATGAAATTTTACCGTAATCAATATGAAACTTCATAGGCGTGAGCTGTGAAAAACCCGTTCATAAAATGGACAAGGTATAGGGATGTCGATTGTCTCGAACTCTCGCACAGATAGGAAATCGAACCCTCATTCGAATTCGAAGGCTCATTTGGAAAACACAACCTTATTGTCACCTCTATACAGTAAAAAGTCATTACCTATAGGCAAAATAGCTATTTAATTAGAGCATGCTATGCAGGGCAAAAATCGACATAATCTATTCTCTCGAGAAAGCGTTAGAGCAATGAACGATGACGTCATAAAACATTTTATGCGCTTTCATTGATCAAACGCTTTCTCAAAAGAAGATATAATTATATCAATTTTTATAGGTCATGCCTGCAGGTGTTATAATGCAATGGCGAAAGAAATAGATTTAGATTTAATTAATCCCATCGCCAGCGTCCAAGCTGAAGTTTTAATAATATTTTTTTATGTTATCGAATGACGTGACGAGCTAATCGTTCGCCTGGTGTTAAGCGACACGGCCACCCATTATAGATTGCAGTGTCACTCGGAACATGAAGGCGCACAAAAAAGCGGCACCCATATGTGGTTGAAATTCCATCAACCCACTGTAAGCGTTTTGCTATGTACTTTATAGTGCGAATAGCCAATGAGTGGAACACCTTGCCGGCGTCCTTGTTTCCAGCTATCTATGATCTGGGAGTCTTCTAGAGTGAACAGGTATCTTCTAGGCAAGCATGCACCATCGTAGACTGCGTCATCACTTTCCATCAGGTGAGAAAGGAGTCAAATGCTTTGCTTATAAACTACAAAAAAAGGCTTGTTTTAAAAATGTTTAGAAATTTTTCAATCACTCGTAAAAGTATATAACATTATCCTATATCTTAGCTTAACTTCTTCTCAATTCTAGATGTAGTCCGATGATTGTGTAATTTTGAAGAAAAACGTAGATACTTACGCTGTACATTAGCCATAAGTTAATTACAAAACGTTTTAAAATTAGCTGTTAGTTTTCTAAAGAAAAAATAAACGAAAATAGTATCTTCGAGATTTCATTCACAATTTGATCATTTTATCAATGAAATCTCGACTTGGGCATCAATTCACGAGCGTACTTCATGTAGTACGGGCCAGACGGTATTCTCTATTGAATGTAACTTCAGCGGACGATGTGCTCATTATAATTTTTTTTTATGTAAACGAATGACGTGATGAGCTCGTTCGCCTGGTGTTAAGCGTCACGGCCATCCATTACAGATTGCAGTGTCACTCGGGAATCTAAATTAAAGTTTCGCGTGACACTGCGCACTGCGCACGTCATCCAGAGACATCACACAGTCTAAAAAGGATTTCTAGACTGTGAGATCAGTTCTTAAGTCTCATTTGCCCAGTAATTTCACTAGCTACAATGCCCTTCGAACTGGAACACAGTAGTGCACTCTAGTAGTAGTGTGTGTAATGGACTCTATTTGGTTTGATTAAGATCTAGCATCGTTTGTCGATGTTTCTATCACTTGCCACCTACATAAAAAGTTGGTGACATAAACGTCGGTGACCACATCCCACGTGCACGGTGTTCATGAGAGTATATTAATTCGATAATTAACACAGCTGATGATCAAGACTTGTGACTAGGGTTACCATTTCAAAACATGTAAATACTAACAGACCAAACGCCTGATATATTTGTCAAAAAAGTTGTCACGGGCAGGTTTGTGTTTCGCATTTTACAGTTCACGGTTTTTATTATTTTCTGGGAAGTTTTCCTTTTCCGATGATTAAAAGTTACAAAGCACTTGAAAACTTGAGCAACGATCACAGGCAGTAGGACAAAACGTTGAGCATGTCCGGAATAACCTGGTCGAATGGTAACCCTACTTGTGACAGATCGTGTTACAATACCTACTTACATATTGATTGATAAATTTGTATGAGACAGACAGCATGGGTCCATGTTCTGAGAAATATGCTAAATATCTTAGGTAAATGACGATCACCAGATGTTAAGGTTCTATGCGGATAATAAAAATGGTAATTATTATTTAGATTGTTTTTGGAAGGTCGTCGATATGTTGCACCTGTTTCAAACACAAATAGGTAAGTTGGAAATGTATCGTATGACACAAAGAATTAGGTGAGTAGTTGTTTGATTGACGATATATGCGTAGAATGTTTGATTTATAGAGTTACTTTTAACTAGGTACCTACTTTAATTTTGTTTGGTACCTACGTGATTTTGCCGTTACTTACGTTATGTCATTATGAACTAGGCATGGATCAAATCACAAGGAGCAGGTGAAAAATCATATGATTTTACTTTTCATAAATCATTCTGCTACTTTTTGTCAGACACTCTGCTACAAATCACAGTGTGATAATCACATTTAATTGAATCGTGGCTTCGCATTTCATAATACGAGAGTAGCATAAGCGGTGAATATCAAAACATATAATTTTATTTATACTTCAGTAAACAAAATGAGACCTAAAGAGTTTAATTTTATTAACATTGTGGTGTAGCGGTGAACTTAGATCTGGTTTAACTTAAGAGAGTAGCGTTAGATTACTTGTAATCATTTGTAGCAGGTCGCAACTTCACTAGGTTGCTCCTAAATCACATCTCTGTTCCATTTCATAAAGCACAGCCAATCGCCATTGATCATAAATTCATTAGGCATATGAAAAATCACAGGATATGAAAAATCACAGGTGAAATCACAGTGACTAAAATAAATAATATGAAGAAATGACAATGATTTTAAAGTAGCAATCATTTCCATGCCTATTATGAACCATAAGCCATTATGTTTAGTACTAATGATGATAAAAAGGCATATCTAAGGTAAATTCTCACCTATTATAATACTGGTAGGGCAGCGCGGATTGGTCATATGGTAACGTCTCGCCGTATAGCGCCACGTCTGCCTCACACAGCCCGGGGCTTCGCACCTCGCTCTTCACGCCACCACCTGGACACCATCAGACGCTGGTGTGAACACTTTACATAAAGTCATCAGAGAAGTACAAGGCCATTACTCAGTGTTATGTCTTTCCAATACAAAGTCAATAAAAGATTTTGTTGTGAATAGGCAAATGAGAGCTAATAATGAAGGAGAGATTTTTTTGTACTTTTACAAGTAATTATAGGTAACTACAATTCTTAATCTATGAATAGCGCATGTGCTAGATTACCACGAAGAGTAGACCGAAAAGGAAGTTTAAATCCAAGAAATGTTGGTACTTACGTCTTTTAACAAAGTAATCTATTATATGCGTTTTTCAGTTCAGCATTCGACCAAGAAGACATGTAATAATACTCATAAACGATGTAAAAAGTTAAAAAAGATAGTTTATGTTATACCTGCGCTATCTTCATTCATCAACCAAGCGACAGCGGAGGTGGGTGTGGAGCAGAGTCCAGTCGAGGTCAGCGGCAGCGGCAGCCCTAACGCACCCCCGCATCCGTTCACCACCGCGCAGCTCTCAGCTTCCGAACTAGAATCAAATCAAATTAAATGTACATAGAAATTGGTAAATTGTCCTAAGTAGTAGTTTGTACTAAAGTCACCGATATAGCTTTGAGAATTAGCAAGTTGAAGTGGTAGTGGGCAGTCCACATCGCTCAAATGTTTGTTCTCAAATGGTGATTACGAACCGGAAGACGCAGCGTAGGCCGGCCCCCCACTAGGTGGACCGACGACCTGGTCAGAACCGCGGGGAGCCGATGGATGCTGGAGGCAAGCAGCCGCTCAAAATGGTGCTCTTTGGGGGAGGCCTATGTTCAGCAGTGGACGTCTTCAGGCTGATGATTATGATGTCCTAAAATCCCAAAGAACCTGGTAGACTGTATAGTAAGCAACGCGTCTGTGATGCGTTGATTTATACTCTACAAAGCAGGACACCCCTTAACTCTTCTTTTAAAGTGATCCATGTTGCATCTCTAGAAAATGTCTACCGGTAAACTTTATCTCCGGAGTCGCCCAAATATCTGTGACCTTATAATCTCCTTTAGTAATTGGAGACCATGATGTAATTTCAACGTACAGCTTGTTGATCCTTCATCCTCAGCCGGTAGACGTCCACTGCTGAACATAGACCTCAGCCACGCCACTTTGGACGCTTATCATGGCAGGCGTCTTGGTGAGCGCAGAATATGATCTACCGAGGAGAATAGTGCTGTCCGTTTCCTGGATTTTTCCTTGACCTCCTCTAACGGCACCCGCAGGAAGAGATGAGGTGGTGGGTAAATAAAGCCTTACCTAGCCAGTAAACTGTCCACTCCTGACAGACCGAGTGCAGGGTTGGTCGACGTGGTCGTGTTCTGGAAGATGGTGGATGCTCCTGAGACTAGCAACGCGGGGAGGGTGCCATCCTGCAGGAGAGACGGAGGGGAGTTGGACGTGGACTCCGACTCGCAGGGGCTGTTGACCTCGCCTGACAACCTGGAGATACAAAAAGTATTTATATTGGGTAATCTTTTTTTATAACGGTCAATGAGCCTTTATTCTTTAAACTAACTACTACAATAATAAAAACTAATGAACTAGCTACTTTATTTACTACAAAAACATATGGACTGTATACTGGCCACGATGGCCTATAACTAGCTAGATAGTCCAGCACACTACCGGTAGGTAGCGTACTCAACATGCCGGCAGCATTGCCCCTTGAATCGCAATGCTAATTCGTTGAGCCAAATAAGTGCCAGCATTTTGGTCACGCGTCGCATCATTGGGTAATCTATTTTTTTTTTGATAGGTGCTACGAATTTTTTCTGCAATTTGACCTGCTGTTTCTGTTGTTGTCTCTATACTGACTCTTTAAAACGTCACCTCGCAATGTCTCGGAGGCTAAGATGAAATAAGGTGTAGAATTCTCTAAAGCTTCTACACGTAACTAAAACGTACTTATTGTTGTATTTAGTTACAGATTTATATAAATTAGTTTATTATAAACTAGACTTTGTTTTATTAAATTTTGCTAATCTAAAAAACCCCTTATTAAGCAGTGGTAAATTACGAATTTAAAACTATTTTGCCTGCTTTTGATTCAATTTACATAGTAAGATAGAGAAAGATTTAAGCTTAAGCTATGGTTTATTTTTAGACTTTTAGTCCATGTGTGAAAACTGAAAAGCCGCGGGCAATAGCTAGTAAGTATTTCTATAAATCTTTATAGAATCTTTTCGGCTGCCTCAAACAAATCACTCGTTGTTAAACACAACAAAAGTAAAAGAACACCAGTAAAACGATCATCCATCTGTCCAAGCTGTTTCAAATGTAAACAGTTGTCGAAATGTCTTAATTTAAGGAAGCAAAAGCAATCAAAACCCAATGTCCGAACGTCAAACGACCGTTTCAATTCAATTAAACAGTTTGTGGTCGACCTTTTATTCGGACTTTTGCGAAGCCATTAACAGTGTAGGTACGAGAAAAGAATTCGTAAAAAATCTATAAAAGGATGACCTATGTGTGCCGTGTGGGAATACTGGAAATGCGTGAAGTTAGAATTTTTGACTTATGACCTTTTTTACATTTTCATAGTTACGTACGTTTTTGGACTTTTTTTTAATAGCTTGAGATCTTAGAGTGAGACTCAATGGCAGCTTATATTTTTGTGTTTTGTTTTATTTTATGAATTTTTATATTACCATTGTAATACCCCGCTATTATAGATAAAAGTAATTAAATACTCAACCAAGTTGTATTTGGGTAGGTTACATAAACACTAATTTAAAGGAAATGAAGTAGATAAAACAGAGACAAAATTTAAAGAAATTATGCTGTGCGTTAATTGTCCGGCAACATGAAGAATCAAACGCCCCAAATAAAACAGATTGCACCAATTAAGCCCATGTTGTGTATAAAAAAATCAGTGAATGTTTATTCTAATTAAAACAAATCACCTAAATCAAACAGATGTGTCCCCTCGCATGCGTTTTATCGCATATGTTTACACGTGTTACAATTAATTTAGTTCGTTATCGGGCATTCTGAACGCGTCCGCATTTTCCCGCTATTATGATCGCGTTTAATCAATTCCCGCGCTGTCATCTCATCACAGACATGGCGGGATGGAATGCTTTTTTTGGTTACATAACAGGCTCCACCCGATCAGCATATTTAGCCAGTGTAGTGTACAAAAATGTCTATCATTTCAGAGAAATTTTCAGCAGGCCACATCGCTCGTAGAACTGACAACCGATGGAGAAGAAAGGTTCTCGAGTGGCGACCACGAACCGGAAGAGGCAGCGTAGGCCCCCCATTCGGTGGACCGACGATCTTGTGAAAGCCGCGGGAAGCCGATGGATGTACGAGGCGAGCAGCTCAAAGTGGCGCTCTCTGGGGGAGGCCTATGTTCAGCAGTGGACGACTTTAGGCTCCCCATCGGTTGTCAGTTCTACGAGTGATGTGGTCTGCCTTTATAATATTAGTGTGATAATTAAGTCTTTAACATTACAAAATAAAAATATATTTTCTATAAGTAAGTAGGTAGTATCATTCTTTTCGCTTTTTTCCCATTTTGTTATTGGGGTCGGCTCCCAATCTAACAGTAAGCATGTATATTATTCTTAAATTAATATTCTAATCAAATTAATCAAATGTACATAAAACAAAATCTCATTAGTGTACCACACCCAGCGATGAAAAAGTAATAAAATTAATTTCAATTTCCATTAATCAAATATATGCAAATAGACCAGAGATCAATGACAACTAGAAGACCTGTTAAACTTTGTTTAACTTTAGTACCTACCTACTGTAGGTATGTCTTTCTATGTAGGTATGTTTCTTTTTTACATTTCCATTGGTGAGGAAGGTATAGGTAGGTATTATACCTACCTATAGGAGAAGATATAGGCATTTTAAAACGTATACTTAACCAAATTTTTTAACAATTAAAAAGTAAACCTGCGTTTTATTATCGCTAATTATACTTATATACATCTAAAGTAACGAGACCAACCAAACCCGGGTGCTCTACTGAAACCACGAAACTCTCGATAAAGCAAATTCAAAGAAATTTTGCACACGCTTATTATAGTTTTCCATAGATTAAGTTGCTCAATCTTGCAGGGGGTGGTTTGGAATTGGTCAAAATGATCGAAGGGAAGGCCTTATTATGTTAGTGTAAAAACAAGCAGCAAGCAAAAGTAACCAAGCAGTAGTGTGCAAGCACTACTGTGTTCCGGTTTAAAGGGCACTATAGCTAGTGAAATTACTGGGCAAATGAGGTTTTACGATCTGATCACACAGCCTAGTAATGTTATTACTATACTGTGTGAAGTCTCAGGATGACGAGCGCAGTGCAGTGTCACGCAAAACTATGTTAATTTAGACTTCCGAGTGATACTGCAATATTTTATGGGCAGCTGTGACATGACATCAGGCAAACGACTCAACATAACCTATGTGTTGATCTCTGAACTTTCAATTTTCCTTATCTTCTTCTTCTCGTGTAGGCAAGTGGTCAGCCCTGGTATCAGAATTTTAGGCCGCACAAAGGCTTCTGACTTGGCTTAACGACTATAGTCTTAAGACAACAGCCGGGACCGACGGCTTAGCGTGCCCTCCGAAGCACGGTAGCGTTCAGTTGTAAATAAATAATAATTTCCCTTTTTTGATATTTTTAAAAATATCCTATGTAACATAAAATATTTTTCAACCTTCCAGAGTACATCGCATAGGTAAACGGATAAATAGTGAGTGAAACCATGGAACGCCATCTAGTGTAATTTTCATCACCTTGTACAAAACACTTCGTAAACACTTGCCTACTTAATTTAACATGATCGTAAATCAACAATTTATTGGTTTGTAAAATTCATTAGACGCGATCGCCATGCCGCCGCGGTGGTTATTGGCGATCAAATTAATGAGAAGTCAATAAAACCGTGGAGTCTCCGGGGGGCCCAACCTACTTTAATTTAATTTTCTTAAATTACAAATTAAATCTTAATTTTGTAATTTTCTGATTTGATAGTAATAGAGATTGGAAATCTCTATACCTAATAACTATTATTGTCACTGATTACTACATTAAAGTGAAACTTTAAAAATAAGAATAAATATTTGTGGTCATCTAGCCCCAAACTAAGCAAAGCTTGTACTATGGGAACCAGATAACTGATAGAATACATTATACTTTTTGTTTGTAAATACGTATATAGAATACAATTATATAGCACCCAGACACAGAACAAACACCTATGTACATCACAAAATGTTTGTCCTCGGTAGGAATCGAACTCGAAACCTACAGTTCAGAAGGCAGGGTTACTACCAACTGAGCTATTATGAGGCCAGTCAAACTTTGTATGTTTGTTTGTTTATTTGTTTGTGTAACTGTCAGAATTTTATTACAGGGCATCCATTATGACATGAAGCGTTTATCTCACTCATAAGTGGGAGAGAGATGGTGAGACGGGTGAAGAGAAGAAGTTTTTCGTCTCGACAAATATCACGTAATTTTTATTTCCGCAAGAAACAGTGTAAAATTGAGAGAAAACTGGGTTTGATTAAGTAAACTCCACTAAAAATAAGACTATCCTACAAAATCATTTAACGTAGTCAGTATTAGGTGTAATATCTGTATCGTGGGAAAAGGACATCGAAAAATCACCAAAATTGCTTCACGTTGTTGATTGACGCCCCCTACATGTCTTAATTATTACGCAAAAAAAACTTTACAGTTAAAATAAATAAAAAACAATCTACCAAATTAAAAGTCGAGCACCATTGCGTTAGCCTTTGTCTAGAAAAAAAAAACGACAACCATGTTTATATTAATAGTTCGCGCCTTTTTCAAGTGTCACTTTGCTTTTTGCCGCCACTTTCGAGGGAGCTCGAACAACGCTATCGGATATCAAACGCGTTCCGGAATCCACTGTTTTAAATCTTTTAATGTTGGAAGCATTGTCACTGTTTAATTGAAATCTTTTTTTAAAGTTTCGGTGCTTTTTAACTCTCGGTAGTCGTAATAAAACCCTCGACAAAGACTTCAAACAGTTTAATAGTTTTCGATAAGTGACATTCCATATGGTGTGTTATTCCTCTTGTCACATTTTTAGGTTTATGTTCGTGGCAAATTGTTTTGTTTAGTTTTGTTAAGTGAAGTGTTAGATGCCTAACACTGTAGAGTCTACTGTGTAGACCGAAAGAATACGGAATTTATTGGTAAAAGTTACAAGTCAAAAACATATTAAGATACAATAATTATTGTACCTACATATTTTATCTATGTAAGTATACAAATACTATACAGTAAATTTTTTGTCAATAAAAAACTCATTGACCGGGTAGTAAGCCTTATCGATCAACAACATTTTAAGCTTGGTTTTAAATATATGTCGGAAGTAGCATTTGTAGCACCTTTAATGTAAACTGATTTTTCTGATTTTGGTCTATGGGCCGGTGTCCTATACTTGTTTTTATAACGCGTGGTGTACTCATGTGCTGAACTGCCCCGCTAGCATGCGCACCACGATAGAATTTTGATTGCCTACCAGAATGACCTTTGCGCTGAAAGACAATTCACGTTGATTTTGTCGACAATTTATCTCGTGAGAGACCGTGACAATACTCAGCGACAAGTTTTCTCGCAGTGCGCAGTACAGTTATTCTTCTTCCATTTTATTGATAACCCCACTATCGAAATGGGATAAGTAAATAAAAATGTTATTGCTTTTCACTAAATATATTGTCCACACGAACTGAACACACGACTCATAAAAAACTAATACAATTTATAAAACCCGGGGTATGTGCGGACACTCGTCTCAAAGTCTACGGAGCGGAAGAACTATCGAACTCAACTCCTGCAACTGTCACTACAACTGCCTTAGAACTGCTTATGCAACTGCCTAGTTATTAATTTGACTGGCCTGTTAGCTCAGTTGGTAGTCGCTCTGCCTTCGTAGGTCGTGGGTCCGATTTCTACCCAGGACAAACATTTGTGTGATGAACATCGATGTTTGTTCTGTGTCTGGGTGTTATATTGTATTCTATGTATGTTTTTACAAACAGAAAAATATCTAAGTATTCTATCAGTTATCTGGTACCCATAGTACAAGCTATGCTTAGTTTGGGGCTAGATGGCGCTGTGTGAAATGTCCACACATATTTATTTATATTTATTTAAATCTCGCGTCCTTTATATAGGCGGGCGCTGGCGTCATCATTAACATACCTAAACAACGCGTGTCCCTACAAACCCTTTTAGAAATGGCATTAAAGTTGAGCTACCTTATGTATTTCAACTTTTTAACCCAATTCAGTTCAATTCAACTGAATCTTAAACTATACGTTATACAAAGCACAGCCAATTTCAAAGTCGGCCCCTGCACGTGGCATTTCACTTCGCACAAATAAATAACCGGCAAATCAAAAACAATAAGTCCTTAGACTGCCCTTAGGCACAATGGCGGCACACTTCTCCTTCGGAACAAGGGACGCCTTGTTTGATACTTGTATATTTGTTGGGTTCCACCCGTATAATTATTTAAATATTAAGATAAATACAATATATACTAAACTACGGTCCCGTGTGGTCCCGGTTACGAATAGGACCACCCCATCTCTTCCCGTGGGTGCCGTAGAAGGCGGCTAAGGGAATATCCAGGGAATGGGTCGCAGCGTTCCCCTCGGTCTTGGTGGCAATCAATCTTCACCTACTGCGATCACCAAGCCGCCTGCCAAGCGTGGTGATTATGGCAAACCCCCCCCCCTAATGACAAGCACAAATAAAAACGGCCCCCAGTCCCCGGCAGCTCTGCTATCCCGTGGCTACGGTAGCGGCCACGGTAACGGCAGGGCAAGGGGTGCGAAGAATCCCCGGCAGACGCCCGGCTACCAACCCCAACGACGACCCCTGGCCCTGGCAACACATAACGTGCGCACACTGAAGGCTGACGAAAGGATGGTCGAGCTAGAGGCGGAGATGGGTAAGTTACGCTGGGATGTAATGGGATTGTCAGAAGTCCGAAGACAGGGACAGGACACGATAATCCTAAATTCCGGTAACTTATTCTTCTACCGGGAGGGAGACCAACTCTCCCAAGGGGGTGTCGGGTTTCTCGTCCGCAAGTCTCTCGTCAACAACGTGGTCAAAGTCGACAGTGTGTCGGCCAGGGTAGCGTACCTGGTACTCCGAATAACCAAACGGTATTCGTTGAAGGTTATACAGGTATACGCGCCGACATCGGCACACTCAGACGATGAAGTAGAAGCTATGTATGAGGACATATCCGAAGCCATGCATACTTCCGAAACATACTTCACCGTTGTGATGGGAGACTTCAATGCGAAGTTGGGCACAAGGAATAGCGATGAGCTGAGAGTGGGGCCATTTGGATACGGGCAGCGGAACCCTCGAGGACAGAGGCTGGCTGACTTCATGGAGAAGGAGGGACTCTTTATGATGAACTCCTTCTACGAGAAGCGGCCATCCAGGAAGTGGACGTGGATAAGTCCCGACGGTTCCACTAAAAATGAGATAGACTTCATCATGACGACCAAGAAGCACATATTCGATGATGTCTCTGTGATCAGCAAGGTGAAAACCGGTAGCGATCACCGTATTGTTAGAGGCACATTGAATATCAATGTTAAGCTCGAAAGGTCACGTCTGGTGAAGTCTACGCTCCGTCCAAATCCTGTCCAAATCCAAAACCCCGAAGGCTTTCAGCTGGAACTCCAAAATCGCTTCCAGTGCCTAGCCGACTGTAACACAGTGGACGAGCTAAACGACGGGTTGGTGGAAACTGTCCAAGCTGTTGGATCGAAATTCTTTAAGACCCAACGCCGAAAGAAGACTCAAAAGCTCTCAGAAAAAACTCTTGAGCTAATGGCCGACCGGAGCGAAATGAAGCTGCAGTCTTCAGTTGATATGTCAGCCTACGGTGAACTCAATAGACGAATCTGGAGTTCCTTGCGACACGACTTGCGTGCTCTTAGTACTTCACGTATTGAGGCCGCAATTGAGCGGAACCAAGGCTCTAAAGTGTTCGCAAAGGATTCGTCTATTGGGCAACACCAAATGACAAAACTGAAGACCGAAAATGGTAGCGTCATTTCATCCAAGCCTGAGATTCTGAGAGAGATCGAGAACTTCTATGGACAGTTATACACCTCGACACGTAAGCCCGCTACTAACACAGCTCAGGACATCAGAGCCAAGTTAGTCCGACACTATACCGAAGATATCCCGGACGTCAGCCTGTACGAGATTAGAATGGCCCTCAAACAGCTTAAAAACAACAAGGCACCAGGTGAAGATGGAATTACGACCGAACTTCTGAGAGCGGGTGGTAGACCGGTACTTTTAGTCCTCCAGAAGTTATTTAATTCTGTCATCCTTGAAGGTATAACGCCAGAGGCATGGCACAAGAGCGTGGTGGTGCTCTTCTTCAAAAAAGGCGATAACACCTTATTGAAGAACTATAGGCCCATCTCGCTCTTGAGTCATGTGTATAAGCTGTTTTCGAGAGTCATTACGAATCGTCTCGCACGCAGGTTTGATGAATTCCAGCCCCCCGAACAAGCCGGTTTCCGAAAAGGCTTTAGCACCATAGACCACATCCATACGCTGCGCCAGATTATACAGAAGACCGAAGAGTATAATCGGCCGTTATGCCTAGCGTTTGTGGACTATGAGAAAGCCTTCGATTCAATCGAGACTTGGGCGGTGCTGCAGTCCTTGCAGCGATGCCAAATTGACTATAGGTATATCGAAGTTTTGAAGTGTTTGTACAGTAAGGCCACTATGTCAGTCCGACTACAGGACCAGAGTACGGAACAAATTCCATTGCAAAGAGGCGTGAGACAGGGAGACGTTATTTCTCCGAAACTGTTCACAAACGCATTGGAGGATGTTTTCAAGCTCTTGGAGTGGAAAAGATCTGGCATCAACATAAATGGCGAGTACATCACTAACCTTCGTTTTGCCGATGATATAGTCATAATGGCGGAATCGCTCGAGGACCTTAGCACCATGCTCAACGACCTCAGTAGAGTCTCCCAGCAGGTTGGTCTTAAGATGAATATGGACAAGACAAAGATCATGTCTAATGCTCATGTTCCACCTATACCGGTAATTGTTGGGAACGATACTCTCGAAGTTGTCGACAAGTATGTCTACCTAGGACAGATTGTCCAATTAGGTAGGTCCAACTTCGACAAAGAGGTGGCGCGAAGAATCCAACTCGGCTGGGCAGCGTTCGGGAAGCTTCGTCCTATCTTTTCGTCCAAAATACCGCAGAGCCTGAAAACGAAAGTTTTCAATCAGTGTGTGTTGCCAGTGATGACTTATGGAACTGAGACATGGTCTCTTACTGTTGGCCTCATTAGTAAGCTCAAAGTCGCGCAGCGAGCTATGGAGCGAGCTATGCTCGGTGTTTCCCTGCGAGATAAGCTCCGGAACGAGGAGATCCGCAGGAGAACTAAAGTGACCGATATAGCTCTTAGAGTTAGTAAGTTGAAGTGGCAATGGGCAGGCCACATCGCTCGTAGAACTGACAACCGATGGGGAAGAAAGGTTCTCGAGTGGCGACCACGAACCGGAAGACGCAGCGTAGGCCGGCCCCCCACTCGGTGGACCGACGACCTGGTGAAAGCCGCGGGGAGCCGATGGATGCAGGAGGCGAGCAGCCGCTCAAAGTGGCGTGCTCTGGGGGAGGCCTATGTTCAGCAGTGGACGTCTTCAGGCTGTTGATGATACTAAACTAAATATTGTTGTAAGTATCGTAAAGTATTAATTTTTAATGAGGCGTTTTATTTGAAAAAAGAACTAGTTCCGCTTCTTTTACTAGATGGCGCAGTAAGTACATAGTTTAAACCTTTGAAACCACAGAGTAGTTTAAACATAAAAATTATACTACCTACAAAGAAATATCAAATTCAGTTGAGTGGACCACGAGTACATTGTCTGTAGTATCTCCTAAGTAGTCTGTGGTGCATTGCATGCTTCTTAGGTAAATTGAAGTGCACTAGAACTGCGAGATAGATAAACGTTAGTATTATGATCCAAAATAAAGCCGAGCTATCCCGCAATGAAAATAAAAAACGAAAGAGCTCAGAGTTGTCAGTCAGTATCGTGACACATTTCCTTTAACCTGTGGTCTATGCTTGAAACAGTGACAGTGACAGATTTTAGTAAAACCACAACTGGCGCCATCTATTGAGTCATACATAAAATACAATTTCTTTTTTTTGATAAGACGTCTCATTATTCGATGATGAAAGTGCCTAACTTTTGATTTTGGTGTCAATAGTTTGGATATATTAATCTATGCTTGTACGTCTTGATTTTTTTTTGGAAATATGTTTCGTGTTCTACTTACAACTACTTTTCTTCGTCATAATTTTGACGCCAAAAAAGCATAACTTTAGGTGGCTATAAATACAAAGATATTGTAAAAACTACGAAGACGTACGAGCATTGGTTTTACTGGGTAGACAATATAATTATAAATAAAATCATCAAAATCAGATAACATTTAGAGGTAGAAAAGCGTTGGCGCTTTTTTTATGGACAAGAGGGGGGGGGGGGGGGGGGTATGGGGGGGGGGGGTATATACACTTCCCTAGGATATTTTCGTTACATCTTAGGTCTATGGATGATAACCGTTTCATTTCGTTTAATGATATCATAGAAAGCTAAGTTATTTTTGAAACCCAATGGTTTAAGTTTGCAACTGCACAAGATTATTAAATTTTTGGAATAAAAAAATCTAGACGTACGTTTGCGTAGATTACATAATCTCAGTGGATAATTGTAGGTACCCAAATACAATACATGGCTCTATGCTCTATTATAAACAAGTCCTATTTCAAAAACCAAACCCTAAAGTTTTGTAGCACTCACCACAGATCCCTAAACCCTAAAGCCCACCATTTGGCCTCCACGTGTCAAACGGGCGCTGCGTTACATTAATTGCGTGCTTTTATGTCGACTGCCAAAACTTATTCTGGGTCCATATGGTTCACGATGATGAATGGAAGGGTTATTAATAGGTTTTAATTATTTATTAATGTCACTGTGTAGATATTTTGAATGGTATGGAATGGTTAGTTTTCTTTTTTTTTATCTAAACGAATGACGTGACGAGCTAGTCGTTTGCCTGGTGTTAAGCGTCACGGCCTCCCATTACAGATTGCAGTGTCACTCGCAACACTAAATTAAAGTTTCGCGTGACACTGCGCACTGCGCACGTCATCCTGAGACATCACACAGTCTAAAAAAGATTTCTAGACTGTGAATCCGTTCTTAAGTCTTATTTGCCCAGTAATTTCACTAGCTACAATACCCTTCAAACCGGAACACAGTAGTGCTTGCACACTACTGCTTGGCGGCAGAATAACTAGCAAAGCGGTGGTACCTACCTAGACGAACTTTGCAGAAAAGTCCTGCCACCTAGTTAACAGACAAACAAACAAACAAACAAACGTTTTTTGTTTCAATAAGCTGTGGTAGCTTTACATACAATCTTTCTGGCATGTGACTTCACAATGTGCATTTTCATAGTAACTCTGAGGAAGCTCTGTTTTGCGAGAAAGGGACAGGCGATGCCTCCACCAGAAACTTTAAAAGCTTATACCTACTCCGTGATTTATTTACTGATTTTACTATTTTTTTCAATTATCGCATTTATTGTCAACCTACTTTACGAAAATAGCTTTAATAATTTTTAATAGCAAGTCACTAGCCTAATAATATATGGTTTTAAGAAGTTCAATTAAAAATTAATGCATCATCAATAAACCTTCGTTAATAATAATATATCCACTCACAGAGAGGGCTCTGTGGGTAGGCAATAGGCATATTATTTCTAACTTAAGTTGAGGTCACGGTCATTCAAGCAGGTGCGAGGAAAATAAACCCAAACAAACCTTATCTGCTCAAGTACCAACACTTCATTTCATAAACTAAACACAGGATATTTAAAAAAAAATAGAACAACTGCCAAACATTGCCACCCGATACTTAAGATCCGGCCTGTCAAATCTTAAAAAACCATAGCGTATAACGGAACGGAATCGCGTCAAAAAATTGATTTATACCGCGCAAGCATTCAAAAATGAAACGATTTTAAAAATGGAACTAACAATTTTTAAGGAACGTTTCGAAAAAAGAATGTCGTGTTAACCACTAATTATAATTAACCTAACTGCTTTAGGAATGTCAGATGTCGAATTCTGAACATCGTTCATCTTTGTTTTTGCTTGTATGGTGTTTCGTTTGGATGGAATTTAGTTTTATGTTGTACGATTTTCTAAGTATAAAAGTTACGGTTGTTTTGTACCTACGTAATTTTTATACATCATCAATGTCAATTAATATTAATGATTTATCAGAGCGCCTGGTTGTTGCGACGCGTGACCAAAATGCTGGCACTTATTTGTATTCAAGCGTCACGGCTGCCCATAACAGATTGCAGTATCACTCGGAACTCTAAATTAATATAGTTTTGCGTGACACTGCACTGCGTACGTCATCCTGAGACTTCACACAGTATAGTAATAAGATTACTAGACTGTGTGATCAGATCATAAAGTCTCATTTGCCCAGTAATTTAACTAGCTACAATGCCCTATATATTGCATATACCGATATGAAAAATAACTTAATATTGTAGTAGGTTAGGTAAGTAGGTACTTATATAGGGAGGACAATGGACGACCTTATCACTAAAAGTGATCTCTTCCAGGCAACCTTACCTCATAATCCTTCTTTTAATAACATATAACATCACTTACATCTATGAGCATATCAAATCAAAATAAACGAAATCAGCTAAGGTTGCCAACTTCACCGCTCACCAATGTTACCCCATAGTAGGTAGTTCTTTTCCCGTCGATTGTGCATCAACAATGCATGGATTACTAAGGATTAGGCCCTCGTTATTGTGTTTTGAAGCACCCTGCGCTGAAGCACCGTTGATGTTTGATACTGTGTAGTGTCAAGAGACGTGTTTATAGCACGTGAGGACTGGGGGCTTTGGAATCATTAATTGGTGGTACTTGGTTAGTTTTGGGTTTTGTTTTTTTATTGGTAGAGCTATCTAATTTCTAATTCTAATTTGGCATGGGGGCGATAAGACCTGCACTGACGTCTCGCTTGGGGTGTATTGTGCATTTCCCCCGCCAGCATCTACCCAAGCCATCCCAGCTCCTTGAAATAACGGAGCACGGCTCTGGGGTGCCGGCTGGTAGAGCTATTTCGTAATGACATTTTAAAATTACGGCTGCTTAAATCGAATATACTATAGATACACAGTCTCTATGAAAATCAAACTCAAAAGTGTCCCCGCGCCAATGCTTACTTAAACAGATATATACCTTTCCAGCTAATATAAATAGTCCACAAGCGGTTGTTTCATTTTAATAATGAACCATAGCACCCTGTGATAGCGTTGTAAAACAATAATATGTGAGTTACATCACCTTCATTAGGCGCGGTCACACGCGACTGAGAGCAAAAACAGGGCATATGCCTTGTTTTGACGGTGTCGTTTTCGTGGCGGCGATTGTGGATTTACTTTATATTTCATCGCAGGATGGCTGTCGATTTCTACGTGCGCGTAAGTGAAAGTTAGTCTTTGGTACAACCATAAAGTACACCGAGATTTTTAGGGATATGTTTTTGAGAGTCTTGATGGAACGAGAAATATGGATGAGCTACATTTTCTCGTATGATAAAAATCATAAAAACGCCTCATAATGTTTTTAAAATCAGTGGATAAGACACTCTCCCGACTGAGGTAACTGCATGCGTAGTGGTTGTAAAAAAACTTTGACTAGGCATTTTTAAGGCCAGAGTGAACCGGTATCTTCTAGGCAACCATGCTCCATCGTCGACCGCGTCGTCACTTACCATCAGGTGAGACCGTGGACAAATGTTAGCCTATCTTTGATAAAAAAAAGCTATATTTTGTACCAATTAGCACTTGATAATTTGTTTAACAGACGTTACCCAAAAATTCCCTGCTCAATATTATAATACCATCCCCTAATAATACCTTAAATGACACGCCCCTAACTCGTCGAGAGCGTATTATCACGCTGCAGATCAAAGGAGATACGCAGACAACAAGGGGTTTTATGTTACGTGACGATTTGGAGCATTCATACCGTTTCCGAGATGGATTTGACGTATTTTTTTGTTTAAGATGCACTTTTTTTGAAGAAGAAAAAAGGTTGGTAATCCGCGAAATATTTTATGTTAGGTCTATTATAATAGTCAGCTGTTTACGAAGGTTAACTTATTCAAAGGTATATTTGTTCACTGACGTTTAGGTACTAATTTGCTGACCTTTTTTTTTTTTAGTATTAGTTCTTGACCTGGATACAAAGTCCTTCAGTCGCAATATTAAAAAGTCTACATAGTCTGCATTATATATATTATATTAGTCATAGTCACAGTCATAGTCTAGTCCAAGTCAGGTAGTCATAGTCCAGTCAAAGTCATGCCCCAGTAAAGTGGTGGCAACTTTACTAGAGGCTTCTATGAAATTTTGGAAGCAACACGAAAAACCACGTTTCACCACATTATATCACTTGCCAACACTCATGCTCGTAATTCAGCACTTAATGCGTAAAACACCACCAATTTTAAACATTAACACTGGAAAAAACACAAGTTTTGAAAAATAAAACAATGCAACGACGTGAACTTTTTCGCATTCCCGCCAAAAAAAAAAAAAATTCAAAAAATCATTTGCTGACCTATATCGTAAGTGTTACTATTTTCTACTGCGTCAGCAGCGTCCACCGTTTTTTTAAATTTATTTATTCGTGACAAATTTCACATGGGCTTAAAGAATTATTATTTGTTTATTTCGCAGAGGTTTGTCTAGGGGTCTTCGAAGAAGCTAGAAAAATAATCTGATAACAATTTTTTTTTTCATTCGGTAGACGGTAATAATCGACTAACTTTAGCTCTCTAGCGAATAACTTAATTACAAAAATAAAAAAATAAATATATATTCCTGATTCAATTAAAATTCGCAGCTACACCAAGTATGTACATATAGCTCTACCATACAACTAAGCCACGTCAACAGCCGAAAGACGGCCACTGCTGAACACAGGCCTCCCCAAACTCCACTTTGAACGCTTATCATAGAAGGGTTTGCCATAATCACCACGCTTGGCAGGCGGCTTGGTGATCGCAGGAGATTTTAATGTGTACACAGAAAAAATATAAATTACACAATCACTACCGAGACATGCAAATGAGAGTAGGCACCCATCAGCAAAACCACAAGCTTTGCTGATGGGTACCCAATGACAACGGTATACTAAAATTAAATTTTGAGGAGTACTCAAATAAAGTAACCGTCGTCGCCACGTCCGCTCGGTGCAAGAGTCAGTGGCCGAAAAAATATGTATGTAATAATATATAAGTGTAAAAAAATGTACACATAGTTTAAGCTACAATCCAGAACAGATTTGTTTGTATATTTACCTATTTGGAATAAGTCGTCGATTGTAATTTGTTTTGTGTACCTATATATAAATAAATAAAATAAAAATAAAATAAATAATGTACCAAGGAGAATACTGCCGCCCATTCTCTGGATATTCACTTAGCTGACTTTTACGGCATCCACGGGTCTCTTCCCGTAAGAGCCGCGTGGTCCGCATATAGTACCGATAAAGTACATATCCGCTTACCGTGTGGTCCCCATACCGTAAACGGTACAATATATAAAACAAATAATTAAAATTCCGGCAAATTAATAGTACTTACCGATCTGATACATCGGTGCCAGGGTCTGTTCTAGGCCTTTTTGCCTGTAACAAATTAAAATATGATGTAAAAACTACATATGTATTTACTTACAAAGTAACAGGGTATTTACAATAGAACTTAGGTTAGTACTTAGGTATAACGTAATATTATGTTTATGACTCTAATCTATCCTCCTTATAAACATGTTTATTGCTCATTAGAATAATTACTAACTTTACTAGGTGGTAGGACTTTTCGGCAAAGTTCGTCTAGGTAGGTACCATTGTTTTGCCAGTTATTCTGCCGCCAAGCAGTAGTGTGCAAGTACTACTGTGTCCTGGTTTGTGGGGCATTGTAGCTAGTGAAATTATTGGGCAAATGAGACTTTACGAACTGATCTCACAGTCCAGAAAACTTTTTTAGACTGTGTGATGTCTCAGGATGACGTGCGCAGTGTGCATTGTCACGCGAAACTTTAGTTTGGAGTTCCGACTGACACTGCAATCTGTTATGAGCGGTTGTGTCGCTTAACACCAGGCGAACGACTAGCTCGTCGCGTCATTCGTTTACATAAAAAAGTTAGAATAACTTTTTTATGCAAATGAATGACGTGACGAGCTAGTCGTTTGCTTGATCTTAAGCGTCACGGCTGGCCATAACAGATTGCGGTAACACTCAGAACTCTAAATTAATATTATAGTTTTGCGTGACACTGCACTGCGCATGTCATGAGACTTCACACGGTCTAGTAATAAGGTTTCTAGACTGTGAGATCAGGTCATATTCTCATTTGCCCAGTAATTTTAATAGCTACAGTGTCCTTCAAACTGGAGCAGAGTAGTGCTTGCACACTACTGCTTGGCGGCAGAATAACTGGCAAAGCAGTGGCCTAGGCGAACTTTGCAGAAAAGTCCTGCCTCCTAGTAAAAATAATACCCAGTGTTTTCTCTTGCTTTATCTTAGCCAATTTCAAACTTGATAGAGAGAAACAGAATACAAAATAACCCTTCTTTCGATATACAATGTTTAGTAGTAAGGAGGTTTTTAATAAGTGCGAATGCGTGCGAGCGCAAAGTATAAAAAAGCAAAGCAGCTCAAAATCGTAAAGGAAATACATAACAAGGACGCTGATTATTGTAAGGATTTTTTTAGTGTAAGGTCTATAAGTGCTCATACTATATTTAATGCATTTTTTTATGCATATAAAATATGCATAAAAATTTAACTACACTCGTAGAGCTCCTACGAATATTCGTAGAAGCTCTACGATTGTATTAGGTGCATTAATAAAATATGGCAATTATAATCTTATCACAATCAAATTCGTATATATCAGGCAAAATATAGACACATATAAAATAAGATATTTAAATATTAAAACAAAATATTATCGAGGAGATCCGAAGTGACCGATATAGCTCTTAGAGTTAGCAAGTTGAAATGGCAATGGCCAGGCCACATCACTCGTAGAACTGACAACCGATGGGGAAGAAAGGTTCTTGAGTGGCGACCACGAACCGGAAGACGCAGCATAGGCCAGCCTCCCACTCAGTAGACCGACAATCTGGTAAAAGCCGCGGGGAGCCGATGGATGCTGGAGGCGAGCAGCCGCTCAAAGTGGCGCGCTCTCAGGGAAGCTTATGCTCAGCAATGAACGTCTTCAGGCTGTTGATGATGATGAAAACAAAATATTGTCCGAAATGAATGACCGTGTACGCGTGTCATGCGGTAAAGATTGATGATTACCTATTCTTGTTTTGGGAAACGTCTAAAGGTTTCCCCTTACGAGCCCTTTTTTTTAAAGCACTAATTAAAAATGAATGTTTGTAAGTAACGAATAAGTACAATAAAGACTTAATATTTTTTGTAATACTAACATATCTGAGGCCCAAAAAAAGAAAGAAAGAAAGAAATTAATAATCCTGCTACAATTTATTTGTAATTATAGGTACCTACTTAAATAAATTGCTCGTTTAATGTACCTACCTCATATTTAAAAATTTGCTGGATGTACCTATACCTACATTAGCTCAGAGTATTTGCCAAAAAACGTCAATTCAGCGTGGAAAAAACCCTCAGAAATATAGCCAACCATTTTCTCTAAAAACAATTGGGTACGTTATTTTAGAAAGCGTCGCCTAATCAACGATAAAATAATTATCACAACACTATTTAAATTACCAATAATCATCATGGTCAACTACCGTAAACCGTAATTACACATAAAAACCCCAGTTTTACGCCAACATTCATAAAATACACCCAAAACTCGAATCAAATTCCTCAACCACAGCCTAACGATCGCAGGCCCAAGTTTTCTAACTTACAACAGATCACAGATAACAACAAAGTTATAAATAATAAAAGTTCTAAAAGTCTTCTCGATCAAGATTGTGGTAACGACATTAATAAAATCATGTGGAATTTATTTAACAGTTGAGAGGGCGCCACTGTGTCTCAACTTGATATACGGACTTTTTAGAGATAGACAGATTTGGAAGTAAATTTAAAATGAGCCTTATTCCTTGGAGATAAGTGCTATAAGCTTTGACGTAGATGGTGGTTTTTGGTGACAAGTTGAAATGCCATCACGTTTTTGTTCTGTGGAGTTGATGGTGATGTTTTATGTTCTGCTAGTCATTTCTCTTCCATTCATTAGTATTCAATGGAGAAATCTTCATGACGACAGTAAAATTATTTACTAAAATCATGAAATAAATGGGTAGTGTTATGATATGCTTGACATTTAAGGTGGAACGTTTCACTAGCGCGACAAAATCAAATTTTCTTGCGTTCTTTTGCCAATAATAGCTTAATTACTCAACGTGATTACATGAACACTAATTTTGCGTA
Organism: Ennomos quercinarius; assembly: GCA_910589525.2. NCBI lineage: Eukaryota > Metazoa > Arthropoda > Insecta > Lepidoptera > Geometridae > Ennomos > Ennomos quercinarius. Next base: position 9,526,246 of record OU342510.1, read on the forward strand.
AATAAATAGAATGTATCAAAAAATTACAATTAAAAGTATCACCTATATATCATTGGTTTAGCGACAAATGGCAATAGACTGAAAAACTAAGACGAAATTTGTTTACTGCCATTTGTCGCTAAATTAGTGTTCATGTAATCACCAATCAAAAAACACCTTGTTTTAGAGTTCCGAGTGACACTGCAATCTGTTAAGGGCAGCCGTGACGCTTAACATCAGGTGAACGACTAGCTCGTCAAGTCATTTGTTCACATAAAATAACAAGAATAATGCTGCACGTACTTATTCAAAATCACTACTAATGCACAAGACGTGCGCCGCCATATTTCCTGAAGAGGAAAATAAAAATAAATTGAAACAAAAAAATTTGGATATTGGAAAACATGGCATAAAAACATTTCTCTAATTTTATTTATAACGTCTTCCAAGAATTTGTCATGGGAGACGATCAACAATTAATCTTGGGGAGTCTTTGATGAATTGATTAATGAATGAATGCTTAGAAAGATTTCATATGCTAATTTACTGAGCGGGTAATGAAGGCACATTCATTTAATTTTTAAACGAAGATTCATCAGTACCTAAACGTATTTTATAAAAAAAAGCCAAGTGCGAGTCAGACACGCGCACGAAGTGTTCCGTGCCATTATAGTACAAGCAAAAAAAATCACGTTTGCTGTATGGGAGCCCCTTAAATATTTATTTTATTCTGTTTTTTATTATTTGTTGTTATAGCGGCAACAGAAATGCATCATCTGTGAAAACTTCAACTATCACGGTTCATGAGATACAGCCTGGTGACAGACGGACAGACAGACAGACAGCGGAGCCTTAGTAAACGGTGTTTTGTCTTGAGTATTGAAATCTGCTCTACTTATCACAAAACATTTAAAATTGATTCATTTATTTTCCTTCCTTTAATAAAAAGTGTAAGTCAATAAAACCAAATTGACTAAGGGTAGGTTTTTTAATTCGTGGTTAAGGTAACCAATGGTTAAAAATGCTAACAAACTCTAACGAATGGTCAAAATTTGTTGAAGTTTTTAACCATTGGTTACGTTAACTATTGATCAAAAACCCCACTCTAAATACATTGTTTTATTTAGCTTGCCCTGTTTGTTTTTCGAATTCAATAACTTCTTTTTTAAAGAGAAATTAAACCAACAAATAACCAAAGGTTAAATATTACTAAGGCTACATAACATACTGGAATGTAAGCCAAACATTGGTTTAAACCAAATGCTGATCATTGATTAAAACGTAAACAAAAGGTTTAAACAGTAGGCATGGAAGTGATTGCTACTTTAAAATCATTGTCATTTCATCATATGATTTATTTTTCGTCGTTGCGCTTGCCAAAACCTCTATGTGTGTTTAGTAAAGTTTTCAGGAGAGACAAAAAACTAGTATATTTAATGATTGAAAGACTTATCAATTAATTAAAATGCAGTATGGTGGCAAAAAATATTATGTATTTCTAGAAGGAAACAACACATAAGTACTGGGTGGCGCAAAAGTAAAGACCCTATTTGGTTCAGCTATAACATTTTTTCTAAATTAGAAAACTAGATTTAGGTTTTTTTAAATGTATATTTGTGCCATTAAATTTCGTACCATTAGGATTTAAAGATGATGTCTTTTAAATGGTGACCTCCAGAGTTGATACACATTTGAGCCCTATTTATGACATTTTGCAAGATGATTTTCCTTCAAAATTGGTTATGAGTGACGAAGCGCATTTCCATCTCTCAGGGCATGTCAATAAGCAGAATACTCGGTTCTGGGGCACTGATAATCCGCGCATTATTCAAGAAACACCTCTACACCCACTAAAAGTTACTGTATGGTGTGGCATCTGTGTTGACAGAGTGATCGGACCCTATTTTTTCGAAGACGCTGGAGGCAATGCGATAACTGTCACTGGAGAACGCTACAGAACCATGTTACGTGAGTTTTTGATACCCAGTTTGGACGAATTGGGGCTGGAGCACATCTGGTTTCAACAAGACGGCGCTACGGCACACACAGCGCGCGACACTATGGACTTAGTGAGGGACGCTTTTCCAAGCCGAGTTATCTCTCGTTTTGGCGATTTGCCTTGGCCTGCAAGATCACCCGATCTGACCAGTCCAGACTTCTTTCTTTGGGGTTTTTTGAAATCTCGGGTGTATGTGAACAAGCCACAGACTCTCGCAGCTCTAAAAGAAAACATTCGTCAAGAAATAACGAACATATCGCAGGAAGTGTTACGGCAAGTTATGCAAAATGTCATAAATAGGGCTCAAATGTGTATCAACTCTGGAGGTCACCATTTAAAAGACATCATCTTTAAATCCTAATGGTACGAAATTTAATGGCACAAATATACATTTAAAAAAACCTAAATCTAGTTTTCTAATTTAGAAAAAATGTTATAGCTGAACCAAATAGGGTCTTTACTTTTGCGCCACCCAGTAGTTGTTTTGTAGTCGATGCAAAATTCAATTTTAAAACAACCTAGCGGGAAAAAATATGTCAAAATAAATACACATAACGGTTTTGGCAGGCGCACCGACGTTTTGTCACTGACTGTGATTTTTCATATGCTTAATGAATTATGATCTAATGCGATTTGCAGTGCATTACGAAATGGAACAGATATGTGATTTAGGAGCAACCTAGCGAAGTTGCGACCTGCTACAAATGATTACTAAGAAATCTAACGCTACTCTCTAGATCAAAGTTCACCGCTACATCACAGGCACAGTGTTTATAAAATTATACTCTACAGGTGGCGTACCGTGAGCTCTTAGCGCGATTCAAAACAGAGCCTATACTGGCTCGCTTGTCAAAAACCCCATACAAAAAAAACAAAGCGATCCAGTATAGGCTCAGTTTTGAATCGCGCTAAGAGCTCACGGTACGCCCCCAGGTCTCAGTTTGTATACTGAAGCATTAACAAAACTATGTGTTGATATTTATAGCTGATGTGCTACCCTCAAATTATGAAATCCGAAGACACGATTTATGAAGTGTAACACAGTGATTAGGAGCAGAGTGTGTGGCAAAAAGTAGCAGAGTGATTTATGAAAAATAAAATCATATGATTTTTGACCTGCTCCTTGAGAAATGATCCATGCCTATTAACCAGTACCAGGAAAACATGACGTACCAGTAAGTAAGATAACTAATTGATTTCACCAAAATCGTACTACTAACCAGCAGTTAATTCTTAACCGAAGGTTTAAAAAGTACCAGGGAAACATAACGCACCAGCAGCTCAGATTAGGGGAGCGGGAGGGGGGCTTAGTTAGGAGATATTATTCAATACAGTAACGTAACGGGACAGGAAAGCACATACGCTCAGTCTCAAATCTAATCAAATATAAATTGGTAACCGTTCTGATTATTTTTGTTATAAATAAATAAATAAAATAATAATCAACAATACCTAATAATAATTGGTCTAATCTATTATAATCGTTTATTGTGTGCGATCTAGGTATTGTAAGATTGTAACAAAAATTGAATAAGTATTCTTGAACATTTTAATAAGTACTTTAATAATATTGATGTGATGTTTGTGATTTGCCCATAAAATGATAACTGTTAGATTGAAGTATTATAATCTACTTTGAAGGCGCAAATATAGTGACTTAGCGGTTTTATATATGTGCCTTTTAGGGTCGAGACGCTTGGGCCGTGGGGACCAAGAGCACACCGAATTTTTAAAGATCTCTGCAAACGTCTGGTCGAAGCAACGCGTGACCTAAATGCTGGCCTCCACTTTGGCCAAAAGTTGAGCATTGCCATTCAACGTGGCAATGCTGCCAGCATTTTCGGCACTTTGCCTACTGGTAGTGGTTTGTTAGATTAGTTTTGTATGAGGAGTTTTATTTTAAAAAAAGGAATGGTGTTTTATGTATGACCCAATAGATGGTGCCAGTTGTGGTTTTACCAAAATCTGTCACTGTCACTGTTTCAAGCATAGACCACAGGTTATAGGAAATGTGTCACGATACTGACTGACAACTCTAAACTGTTTCGTTTATTCTATTTTCGTTGCGCGATAGCTCGGCTTCATTTTGGATCATAATATTAACGTTTATCTATCTCGCAGTTCTGCTGTACTTCAATTTACTTAAGAATAATGCACCACAGACTACTTAGGAGATACTACAGAAAATGTACTCGTGGTCCACTCAACTGAATTTGACATTTCTTTGTACCTACAAAGAAATGTCAAATTCAGTTGAGTGGACCACCTAGACTACCTAGTCTAAGCATTTTCATTTTCATTTCATATTTTTTTCGGCCTATTTTTCGATAGGGTTTTTCAGGTTTTTTTGCTGCTTTTTGGACAATTTCTGTCCACCAACTAGCCGTCTACAACACGGGATTCTCGAGGTACTATTTGTAGAGCTGGCGACAGTCTCTACTTATTTTCCATATTCTTATTTTATCACGGTCTACTGCTAATTTGTTATTTTTGTTTCCATGTCAACGCCGCCTGGCGTCGGCACGACGGGCCTCGACGTCGCTCCTGACGGACGTCAAATCTATACAGACCCTAAGTTGATTTATTTACTTACTTTGTAAACACAGCATCTTTTGGAAAAAATGAGTACCCAAAACAACGTGGTGTCGCTGGAAAACAGGATACAGTGTCCCGACTGTCCCCAGGTACGTTTATTCAAGGGCCAAAAGGGCCTTAAAATTCATCAATCGAAATGCCACAGAGTGATCCAAATTCCTCTATCAGCCCCCGTTTCAGGTTCGTTAGTAGCCAGTAGCAGCCCTACGAGCGCTGCTACTCCTTCCAAACCGTTTTGGGAGGTTTTGAGCTCGTACAAAAGATTTATTCCGGTTCTAAAACGCATCCCGCGTGGTGCTCGCATTTCGGTTGCTCAATCATTATCATCATCCATTAGGAACGTTATATCTAAAAACACGAAACATGCCTGGGAGCATCTCCTAACTTTTCCGTACCATGTACTTTACGTAAAATTAGACCCTACAAACAAATCTTCCCTTACTAAAAGAGTAAAGGAAAACTGCGTAAGGTACAAAGTACTGGAAGAGCAATGTTTGGATCATGAAATTATTGTTCCGCTTAACAGGCGAAACAATATTATAAATTCAAAACAAAATAACGATTCGGCCACCTTTAAAATCGTAGAGAGCAAAATTAGTGACGGCGACATTAAGGGCGCCGCCCGCGTCCTGTTCTCTAGCGACACAATAGCCCCATATTGTTCTGAGACAATTCAATCACTGCAGGACAAACATCCACCTGCAGCAGCAAATCTCCACCTTCCTGAACCACCCCTACCAAATGACGTCACTGTTGAAGTGACCCCACAGGAAGTAGCTGCAGCCGTTACTTCTTTCCAGAGTGGTTCAGCCGGAGGTCTTGATGGCCTTACCCCTCAAATTCTAAAAGATCTTTTATCGGGCATTTCCGGCGAAATTGGCGAGGCCCTCTTGAGAGACTTAACGGCTTTAGTAAACCTGATGCTGTCAGGGCAAGTCAACAGTGACGTCATCGAAATTTTGTATGGCGCAAACTTGTGTGCCCTTATCAAAAAAGACGGTGGTATCAGACCTATTGCGGTAGGCACCACATACCGCCGCCTCGCTGCCAAGGTCGGCTGTAGGAAAAAGGTTGCTTTTTTAAGCAACCTTTTTTAGCCAATACAGCTGGGCTTTGGTTCGCGGGGTGGCTGTGAGGCCGCTGTTCATTCACTTAGAACCTTTCTCAAACTAAATTGTGGTGAAGTGTTGCTAAAGGTGGATGTTAAAAACGCTTTTAATTCTGTCGACAGAGGCGCTCTTTTGACACAAGTCAAGGATAAAATTCCCGAACTATATAAATTCCTTTATCAATGTTATGGCAATCCAACAAAATTAAATTACCAAAATAACGCGATCCTATCCTCAGTCGGGTGTCAACAGGGCGACCCTCTAGGTCCGGCCATTTTTAGCCTTGCCATCCATCCAATTATTCAACGTCTTCAGTCCAAACTTAATGTTTGGTACTTGGATGACGGAACCCTAGGAGGCGACGTGAACACTGTTTTTAATGATCTAGGTATCATTATTAACGAATTTCGCGACATTGGTTTGGATTTAAATTTTTCTAAATGCGAACTTTTTGTTTGCGATACTTGTCCTGATAAAGATTTGGTTTTTGAAAAGTTTAATAGTCTTGCTCCGAATATCAAATTAGTAGACAAGCGTTCTCTTCGCCTTTTGGGTTCGCCGATTCTGGATGAGTCTATCTCACCTTTTGTAGAAGAAAAAATTCAAAAGTTCAATAACGCATCAGACAGGTTACTCAAAATTAACGCCCACATGGCTTTTACAATTATTCGTTTTTGTCTATTTGTCCCTAAATTTACTTATATTTTACGATGTTGTCAACTGTGGAAACACAGTGAGCTCCTTATGGGCTTAGACAGCATTGTAAAAAACACTCTGGTTTCGGTCTTGAATGTTGATATGGATGACAGGACGTGGTCGCAAGCCTCTCTACCTGTGCGCTTAGGAGGTTTAGGGATACGCAAAATTTCGAGTGTTGCATTACCGGCATTTTTGTCCTCTGTACATGGTACACATAAATTAATAGAAAAAATTCTTGCTCCATCTTTAGGTACTTTCGAAGTAGCCCATTTGTCTGAGGCCAAGAATGCCTGGGGGTTGGCTTGTCCAAATTCTGATTTCCCGGTGGTTCTTTCCTCACAGAGGCTGTGGGACCGACCGCTCTGCGAACTAGCACGGAAAAATCTTTTAGATACGTGTCCTAGCGTCGCTGATCGTGCTCGGCTTCTCGCAGTCTCTGTGTGGGAGTCAGGACTTTGGTTACAGGCCATGCCTTCTTTCAACACTGGTAACCTTTTAGATCCGACTACTTTTCGTTTAGCTATCAGCTTACGTTTGGGCGCAAGATGCTGTGTGGCCCATCGCTGCCAGTGCGGTACCGCAGTTGACCAGCTCGGTCATCACGGTCTCTCGTGTTCAAAAAGCGCTGGTCGAATTTCGCGCCACGCTAGTCTTAATGACATCATTCGCCGGGCTTTTACCACCGCCAATGTTGCAGCCATTCTCGAACCGAATGGTCTCATGCGTGACGATGGTAAAAGACCCGACGGAATGACTCTGGTTCCCTGGAAGATGGGGCGGCCTTTAGTGTGGGACGCTACTTGCGTCGATACTATGGCGCCGTCACACCTTCCCGAGACACACGTTAGGGCCGGCGCCGCGGCTAATTCTGCTGAGCAGCTAAAACGGCGCAAATATAGTAATCTCGGTAGCGGTTACATATTTGAGCCGTTTGGTGTTGAGACCCTGGGTCCGTGGGGACCGGGAGCTCATCGCGTTTTCCAAAGTCTATCAGAGCGCCTGGTCGATGCGACGCGTGACCAAAATGCTGGCACTTATTTGGCCCAACGCATCAGCATTGCAATTCAACGTGGCAATGCGGCCAGCATGTTGGGTACGCTACCTACCGGTAGTGGGCTGGAGCACTTGGACTGTCTATAGGCCATCGCGGCTATTATACAGCCCATAAGTGTTCTTTGTAGTAGGTAGTGTAGCTAGTTTAGTTTAGTTTAGCTTAGTTATGCTTAGTTTAGTTTAGTTTAGTTTAGTTTTTATTAGTGTAGTAGTTAGCTTGAGTAATAAAGGCAATTTGCCCGTTAAAAAAAAAGCATTTTCTTATGTTTAAACTACTCTGTGGTTTGAAAGGTTTAAACTATGTACTTACAGCGCCATCTAGAAAAGAAGCGGAACTAGTGTTTTTTTTTTAAATAAAAAGCCTCATTATATTGTTAATTTTATAGTTTTAGTTTTGTGGTAGTTTAGTTTTATAGAATATCTAGTTTTATAGAATAATTTAGTTTTTAGGTTTAGTTCAGAATTGTTTTTTGTGTCAAGAAAAACAATTGTTTGTGTGTGTTGTGTTTGTGTGTTATCTTTGAAGGTAAAGTTTAAAGAAACAGTAAAGCTCACCTACCAACTAAACAAACTAATCAAAAAAGTTTTGCTCACTAACAACAGCAGATTAAACACTTTATTAATTTATTTATGATTTAGTTAATTTCGATCGAACAACGTTGTAGGACTTTCTTTAATCAAATTGAAGATTATAGCAGAAGTACCAGGCAAACATATTGCGTTAAGAAACAAAACTTAATGTAAAGGCACAGAATACATAATTTATATTGTAAGTAATGGGCATTAAACAACGGTGGTGTTACGCTTCTAGTTAAATCTAACGTCTAATAAACGTAACTAAACGTTTTAGAAGTACCAGGCAAGCATACAAGCACAAAAGATACGCCCGCGGTAAATCTCGCATACCGCTCGAGGTGTGAGGCCGATCCTTAGATAGGGGGGTACTACACCTAATTTATACGTTTTACGCGGTGACATCGCCCGCTTACTCTTTAGCGTTGGGTTTACAGGATGTTCCCTAAATTATAAAAAATATTTCAGAAAGTAATTTCTTGTAGAAAAGTCTTGTGTTGTGGGCTAGGCTCCAGAGCTTAGAGCACCGTCGTAAAGTTGCCAGCCTATCAGTGTTGTACAGGTTACATTTCGGTGATTATACTGCGGAGCTACACAATCTAAATCCACCATCCATTTATGGTTGATATTCCTTCGATTCGCACAAAGCGGTTTGACTCGACATTTATAATTTGAGGAAGGAATGGAAGACTTTACCAGTGTCTTTTTTCCCGATAAGTACAATCTGGAGCTCTTCAAGTCGCGAGTGAATGAGGGTATCTTCTAGGCAAGCATGTACCATCGTAGATCGCCTCATCACTTTCCATCAGGTGAGACTGCGGTCCAATGCGGGTTTATTTCATTATAAAAAAAGGATAAAAGAGCAGATCAAAAGAAATCAGTGTCGATAGCAGCTATAGCCAATAATAGGTCTTTTATGTGCTTGCTCAAATACTATTTGAGGATAGAAAAACACGTAGGTACTTATTAATTGCCATTAGGAAGACAACCCATTCCCACCCGGTGACGCTGTAAAGGTCGGTAGAGACCAGCTTATTAATCTGTTCAAAAAGTTAATTGCATTTGACAGAGCGCGTTTTCACTACAGGTTGAATTTAAAATGTCTAACTAAAAAATCATTTTTCACCTCTTTATTTTAAAAACCGACGTTTAGACTTTTTTATGTAAACCAATGACCTGATAAGCTAGTCGTTCGCCAGGTGTTAAGCGTCACGGCTGCCCATAACAGATGCACTCGGAACCCTAAATTAAAGTTTCGCGTGACACTGCACTGCACACGTCATTCTGAGACATCACACAGTCTATAATAAGATTTCTAAATTGTTCTCACAATCTAGAAATCTTAAAGAGAAAATGAGACTTTATGATCTGATCTCTCAGATCATAAAGTCTCATTTTCCCACTAGCTATTACAATGCCCTTCAAACCAAAACACAGTAGTGCTTGCACTCTACTGCTTCGCGGCAGAATAACTGGCAAAGCGGTGGTACACCTACCTAGACGAACACTGCAGAAAAGTCCTGCCACCTAGTTAACAGACAAACAAACAAACAAACGTAACGTACACTTAGTTAACACTTAACAAGTCGAAGATGGGAGAAGTATTAGCGATAAAGTCAACTTTTAAATTTATTTCCTTTTTTAAACACCCTCTAATCTAAACAAGAATCGGGACAAAACGCTTCTTTATTTAAACGTAATTCGTTTATTGTTTTATCTTGGTTTTTATTTATGGCCAGTGCGTCTTCGTCCCGGGACCTACTCGGGGATAAAGCGTTCGAATTTATCACCTCCTCACGTTGATATACCCGAGATATTGGTGTGATATTAATTCTATCCCTTTTTGAATCATCGCGTGAAATGTCAATTCCAAAGGTAATTTATTTTACTGGCAACATTTTTTATTGTTTCGAGCGCGCGTAATTTGTATTGCGCGCGCTTTATTGACATTTGATGATCAATTGGGGGTTCTCGACCGTTAATTGGCAACGTCAGTTTTAAATAACTACACAGCCAAGTTAATTTTTTTCGTAGACGTTTTATGACTTAAGTTAATATTAGAATAATAATTTATCAGTCTCAAATTAAAATTCATACTAATTACTTATCAATTCCAATCTTAAATTATCAAAATAATTAGGTACTTATACTCTCATTAAGTAGATACTTAATAGATCCAATATCGATATTACTAAAAGAATTAAAATCGATATTTTTGTAAACAAATTAAAGGTCTTTCGTTCTTCCTACAAGTCCAGCTGTCGTCAACAAAACAAAGCGTACACCAGGCATGTCAAACTTGCGGCCCTCAACGCATTTGTTTGCACCCGATCCACTTTTAAGAACAGCCAAGAAAACTAAGTGTCCCAATTTCAAATAACAAGTATACCGATAAAATGAGAAATTTCAGATAGAATTATAAATGCGTTTTCAAGATTTTAAGCTTCTTAAGATAATTTTGCGTTATTTACGGGTTTTTTCTCTGTTGTCATCGACTGAGAAGTCATAAGAAATTAATAACAACACAAACAATTTTTTTTTGGGTTTTGTAGCCCACTGTTTCTACTGTCCATATGCATGTGGCCCATCAATGACTTTCAGTTTGACATTCATGGCGTACACCAATGCCCAATACTTAAGAGTGCGTACGATTTAAAGTTGTATGGGATATCGAGAGAGACATCTCGGCCGATAAATCGCACCGTGTCGCGCCATCAACTCGGACAAATTGTTTTTATTGGTGTTATCTCTGGGTGGCTTTATGTTTTCCATGCTTTTTAATCTTTTTACTCCTTTTACCACGCTTTTTTTACTTTTTAAACGATTACATTGCTTTTTGTTTATATGCGTGGACGATTGGGGAATGTAGATTTTTAGGTTAGTAGGTACATTTAAACAATTGTCAAAACTGTCAGATAGTCAAATGATTTTGCGCGGGTAAAATCTATTCTACTTTTTTATAATAATTTATCTTTGTAATTTATTATGTGTAAATAGCACAGATTATAAAAAAAAACAATCGACTAGGCAAGTACCAGTAAGTAAAAAAAAAATGACGCTCGCAACCCGATAGTGACGAAATTCGTGTTAGTACACTAGCCTCCGGTTTCTGGTACGTTTGTTAAAGTTAAACTCGAGTCAAATTAAAAATGCTGAATGCTCATTGGCTGCCTGTTCATCATCGGCTGTCTTCAACCAATGAGCGTCTAGTATTTACATAAGTTTGTCAAACGTACGTATGAGAAACCGGGGGTAAGGGTTTTTGATCCGCAGTTAAAGTAGCCAATGGTTGGAAAACATATAACCGTAGATTTCTCTAACATTTTCACCAGATATAACTACTGACTTACTATTGATATTTAATCTGTGGCTGTGGTAGGTAGAGGCCGTAGAACGAAGCGTAAGGCCATTTTTGAAGGCTCAATCTACCTTGGAAATTGCCATATTTTTTTTATCGTCAACGCCAACGCCACGACGACTTCATAACTTTATTTTCCATAGATTAATTTGTAAAGGAAAACTTAAATTTGTTTTTTGAATTGTTTTCTTTTTTTTGGTTTTACTCAAGAATTTCTCAATAGATGGCGCCGCCAACCCCGTAAGTTGGTTGTAAAAGGTGAAGGATAAATTCGGACACGAGACCACTTGTCACGGTAGCTTAAGTAAAGCATGTCCCGGCTTTAGAGACGGATGGATGCGGGTTCAAGTCCCGCTCGTGATTCAAATTTTTCCTTTACAAATTGATCTGTAGATTACGCTGAGCAAAGCGAATACTGCTATAAAAATCATAAATGTTTATTTTCCATACCACAATATTCCGTGAAAAGAAACGCAAATCTGCAGTAGCTTTCTTTTACCGCCTCCAACTTCAACCGTCTTTGCATCTATCCAAAAATCTTGGACATTAACGCCTGCTGTATACGGCGAACTCAGTCATCGGAGTCATCTACCTATTCGTTAATTAATAATTATGTTTGCCACGTTTTAGTTGTAGTTAAAGTAGTTAAAAACTCTAACAAATTCTAACCAATGGTCAAAATTTGCTAGCATTTTTAACTATTGGTTACCTTAACCGTAGTTAGTACTTATTAAGGTAGAACGTTACACTAGCGCGGCAAATTCAAATTTTCTTGCATTCTTTTGCCAATAATAGCTTAATTACTCAACGTGATTACATGGAAACTAATTTTGCGCAAATAAATATAATGTATCAATAAATTAAAATTAAAATATCACCTACTTATCATTTGTTTAGCGACAAATGGCAATAGACTGAAAAACTAAGAATAAAATCGTTTATTGCCATCAGTCGCTAAACCAATGATACCTAGGAGATACTTTTAGTCGTAATTTGTTGATACATTCTATTTATTTACGCAAAATTAGTTTTCATGTAATTACGTTGAGTAATTAAGCTATTATTGGCAAAACGCAAGAAAATTTAAATTTGCCGCGCTAGTGAAACGTTCCGCCTTAAGTCAACAGTACAGTACAGTAGTTATACACAGATAGGATAAGTAGGTATAGGCTTTTTGGGAATTGGGTTTTATGAGCTAGTCCTTATTCAAACTAGTGACGTGAAAAATTAATTCAAAAAAAACGAGTCAGACTCAAATCTTGCCACAATTAATTAGGACCCGCAGTTACGAATTCCGTAACCCAAGTCGTATTTTATTGTTGTTATAACAAACGTGGTCGGACTGTTTATGTGTTGCCCGTCGAGGCGTCAGCTCTCGTGTTACCATTCATACTTTAGGGCCCATTAAAACCTCGTAACGCCGTGGTTACCTACGGGACAGTGAGTCGTTAGGTATCCGATACCCGCTATCATTACCGCCGGTGTCGGTTGCGGCTGATAAACTCATTTCGGAATGCGCTCCGTGTGAACAAAGCCTAATTAGAGAGGTGAAAATGTGTGTGTGTGATTGGCGCGAACTATCATTTTTACAATGATATTTCGAGCCAATCATAGAAGTTGACAAATTAGGTATCTAACCTAACCTAAAAATTGATAGTTTACGATTGTAGGGTAGATTATAGGAGAAATAAGTGACTAGTGGCGCCAAGATACAAAAAAGACCAAAACTAAACTCCTATGCTTCTGAAATTTTACGTAGCGTAGGTAACCAATTTTGAGTAACGCAAAATGTCATAGTTTTAGGTTAGGTTAGACAATTTCACAACAAAAATAAATAATTTGCATCTGGTATTGGTATAGTAAAAACATATTAAAACAAAAAGCAGAGAGAGATCCGTGCATAAAACTTATAGGTATTAGTTAAAATAATAATTATGACCATAATGGTGACTTGTGATTTGTGTTACCAGAAACACTGAAATTCAGGCTTTGTACAGCAGAACAGCAGCGCGAGCGTACTAACATGCATAGAGTAGAGCAGAAAGTCAAAATAGCCTTACTAAATGCATTTACTCGCAAGTGCCAGCATGTTGATGTATTTCACGATAATTTACGAACCATATGTAATAACTTTATGATTTATATCTGTCACCATTGCAATAGTTAGCGTTTTGTTAATACTGTAAGCTAACTATTATAAATTAAATAATAAATAAATAAATAAATAAATAAATAAAATGTTAAATAAAGAAACATGCATAGGCTAGACTACTACATTGGATTGTGACTACAAAAAACAAAATCCACTACGTGGTCTGTGGAAAAAATTACAGACTAAAATACGGCATAATCATGGTGCGTGGTTCTACGAGGAGTGCATAATAATTTATTTATATTCAACTCTATTACCTCAATCAAACGGATTTTAAATAGTTTTTAGTGTGCCTATTATTATTGTGATTATGTATTTTTAACCAAAAGTTCGTTGATAAAGATTTGCCTGTGACAAAATGCACAAAAGTTTGTTAAAATGGTTCATCTTTTTTTTTAAATGGCCAGTACGTTATGTACTCATGAGCTTAAAACTTCACCGATTTTTTTGTCGTCTGATTGAGGTTGTAACAGGGAGTTGGGTTGGAAAGTTTTCTACATTATTTTCGGGGTAGTTCTCTAACCTTTGGTTCGTGATCCAGACTGCAGCGCGGCGAGGCGCCACCGAGGTAGCTACACGGCATCAGCGTCACCATTCTACATCCGAATATTCACACACCACAAGTCAATGTCACTTTGACAGTATTTTGAGCGGAAAACAGTTTTTGAGCTGTCATTTTGCGCTAGCGTTTGATTTTGGAACACATAGGATTTGAGTGTGAGAACTGTCTTTTTCTATATGTGTTTTCTCAAAATCCATACCTCGAACCTACGGTATTTAATAATAAAGGTTATTTTTAAGTGTTGACTGTTATTCTATAATCAGCACTATATACTCTCAACAATAATTACAGTAATTAAATTTACGATTTACTTTCCCCGATACAACATTAATATGGTATAAGCACTGCGTAGTTTGTCTTGTTCTTCATGCAGGTAGATGATACCATATTCATCATACTTGTTTTTTACGCTAAAACCTCGTCAAAAGTGATTATAACGCATCGTCGGTGGCTAGCTATTGAAAGCTTGTTAGTCATCGGTCTACAGCGGCCAAAAAAAACAAAAACAAAAGAAAAAAATCACGTTCGGACCACCCACATTGGTCCGTCAAGTTCAAATGTCGAACGAACGTGTTCATCAAGTTGTCAAATCGAGTTTGACATAATTGTGAACGAACCTTTTTTGTAAGTACCTCCTTGTTAATGAATTTGTGGCTTCTGGCTATGTGTGGCATCTTGGTTTTTATCGTTTGATTGGTAAAGAGGCTGCTTATCGCTATTGAAATCATATTACTATTGTTGCTGAAAAACTATTCGATAAGTTAAAAAAATATGATAAATTCAAAAGTAGACAGAACCTCTTTCAGAAAATCATTGAACTTCTTTGATGAAACCCTTACACACTAATAATAACAACATTTCTGCTAATGGTAGTCATTACTATTCATAAACTTCTGATCATTAATTATTCCATCTAGTACTTAACTGATCAATCTAAAGCCGCTTAATTTTTTGTTAGCAAGGAGCTCGACTGTCCATTTAAATTAAACGGTCACTTGATTCAAATTTGGAATGTCTAATAACGTTCCGTTCTACGCTACTACATTTCAAACTTTTAATATTTCTAATCTTTTTTGTCTATGTGGCAAAGGTTGTCGAGGTTTCTACGTTACCATTTTTTAATGTGAGTGGCAAAGGTGGGTTGTTTAAAAATAAATTATTGTTTGTTTGGTACTGGCAGGGGGTGAACAGTAGCGTCGGGCGCAGCGTGATACGACGCCGAGGTGGCCGCACTTGCGGTAATTAAAAATAATGTTTTAGATGGCTGACCCTTTCCCGCTTCACGTTCGAATAAGAGCAAGAAAAGAGTGGCCAGTTACATTTTGTTTTTGAAAAACGAAAACGATGAAAACTCATTTCGGTGCTATTTTTTTTATTGTTACTGTTTTTGTTTTTGACGTAAGTTATTTAAAGTTGCAACTCTAAGTTATAATGTTGCCATCATTGTTTTCTTTAATTTATATTAAAACAACAACTAAATTAACATACTTTTATGCATAAATTTATGAGTGCGATGCGTAATTAATATGAAAATTAAATCATTAAAATAAATATTCCATATGCCATTTATTTTTATTACAAAATTAATATGCAATTTTATTAGCAACAAACAGTAAAGGCATCATCCTCCTTGCCACAGTCACAGAATACTTAATAGGTACTTTATCACAGATTCGATTATAGTCACTACGTAATCCGTGAGCTGCATGAATTCACGTTTATAACTGTGAAAGAATGAAATAAACTATCTTTGAAAGTGTTAGAGGAAACAGATAAGACAAAATTAATCCTAGAATGGATAAAACATGATATTTATCTTTTCTCTTTTGTCGCGACGGGGGGTTGCTACTACCAAAAGAAGGCAAACTCCAGAATGTAGGTACTGTCGGTGAAAAAAGTGCTTGACAACTAATTATAAAAATTAATTTCGGTGTCAATTAATTATGAGATATGGAGAGACAACAAAGAAATATTTAGTCTGTTAAAAAAAACCACCGTTTCACGATACGATATTTCATGAAAATTAATTCAGAAATCTTTGTTCGTTATTTAGTTTAAGTTTAGTTAAATAAAGTATAGAATTAAGCCAAGTATGCCTATAAGGTATAAATCTGAAATGATAGAAATGCGTTAAAATAATAATGAAGATTTAATTGCATAACACTTTCTTGTGCAACTATACTTTCAAAAACCTCAAATTTCGACTTTATTCTGAAGACGTTAGATGAAATTTTGCTCTAACACGTTATAAATCGTATATTTGTAGCAGTTAACGTTATAAAATGAATATGAATGCTAATAGAATTTTATTGGTCATTATAATAGCCTTTATTGGCGCCATATGACCTTAAAACTATTTATTTTAATTTAGTTTGAATTTATTTTCACTAAAATTAATGAGAGGTAACCGAATAATATATTCGGTATATTCTTCGGTATAACCGAAGAATTATTTTAATTTTACTAGTGGCGTGTGGAACAACCATAACTGTCGAAGTTTGTATGTATCTGTGAATGAAATGCTTGTTCCGGAATTTAAAAATAGTATAACATACTGTATCGAGTGATGTTTTATTGTTGCCGCTATATTTTATTTTATTTTCAGCCAGTATGAAATAAGTATCCCGCGGATTTCTTCTGCGTTTCTTCATACAATTTTCAACACCCTTTTGACCTATGGTTGAATTTGATTCATAATTCCTTTGTCACTACTGCAGTACTTTCTATTAGTTACTATCCTCGTTTCACAGGCCAAACCTCACCCATCCGTTCGACGACGAGGCGAAGTCTGTGAGCATTTATTTTGCCGATGATATTTGCCGTACTTGTGACGTCTAGTTGGCTGTTCTAGGTACCGAGCTACAAAATGATGAAGTCGTAAAGGACCTGTGTGAGCTCCGGGCCAAAACCTGGAAGAAGTTAGCTCAGGACAAAGCAAAGTGGCGGTTCTTGGTTCATTTTGGGTCACTGCAGCGTTCTCGTTAGTACCTATACTACGCCGTACGCCTTAAAAGGAAGAGATCCTCCAAATATCAACTACGTCCAGCAGTTTCAGCCTTTCAGCTGTAAGTTGTCGGTCTGTCAGTCAGTCTAAGATAAAGCCTTTTATTAATACCGATAGATTTGAGAACCTACTAATAGCTCTACGATATTTCTATAGGTATCCAACCGCTAATAACCTAAATCAAATTATAATCATGCAACCGGCAGTAGGGACGTCACTGCGCCTTCGCAAATCGATTATGTCTCGATGTTTATTATCGATTTAGCCAATTACATGTACCTACATACGGTGCGACCGGCTACCTTGTGCTCTATGGGTAGATATAGGTTAGGTAGGTATATTCGTTTATGATTGCATTTCTGTTGAATCAGAATTCTCGTTGCTTACGATTTATCGATGAAAAAATCGATTCGTTGTAACTATTTGCATCTTGTATTCGCCGATAAATTATTGAATGGCAATTGATATATTATGCTGGTTATGTGGGTTTAGCACGTAGGGTAAAGTAAAAAGTAAAAAGTAAAATATTTTATTTGCAAGAATGTAGGTTTACAAAAGTATGGTGATCAGATTATTAGGAGAGCCGTGTACATTCTACCATTACAAATGGTGTGCAAATCTCCATGCAGTCAATGAGCATGGTTCATCTAAATAACAACATTTCAATAATAATAATAATAAGTGTCACTTTCTAAATTACGGTCATATCTATTGGAATTTTATAAATTGAATTAAGCTATTATTATGATTAGAAATTGTTTCATATAGTCAATGGTTTCTATTATAATATCATTATTGTCAATTATTATCAATATTTAATTGCGAGATGTCATAAATTCTTTAATGTCATAAAAGATTTTTTCGGCCAGCCACTGTGTTAGTTTCCGTTTAAATATTGGTGAGGGTAAGTCCTTGAAAACATTTGGTAATTTATTATATACATTAATTGCATTAACAAACACATTTCTTTTATATAATTCAAGTTTGCATTGTGGAAAGTGAAGTTTAAATTTGTCCCTGATCTCCCTGACCCTGGGTGATCTTGTCATTGAAATAATTTTGACACCATGTCTAATTACTTAATTGATTTCGTTTTTTACATAACAAACCAATAGCGTAGAATATTTTATTGATTGTGTTACAAGATGTTGCATACTTCTCAGATGTCATTGTTACGCCACAGATAGTAAAGATATTGAGAAAATAAATTGTATTTAATTACCGTATTTAAAAAAAATTTAAATGATTTCAATCATAATAATTATGGATTGGATGGCGTCGTGTGAAATTTACACAAACTATTGTAAAAATAAAGTTCAAAAAGCGCGTCATACCATTGTTAAAAGTTTAACATTCCAAGCACAGTACCGTTCAATACTAAATACGGAACACTCATTATACGAGCCATTTGAGCCCAAAACCGAGTCGTCGAACCGGTCTCACAAAACGATGCTGCGATAACGATCTCTGCATCGATATTAGGCATAAATTAATCGATTAAAATCGACACTTGCCGTATTCAACAAAATGATTCTTGCGGTATGGAACGGACCGTACCGTTGAGACGTCGATTTTGAATTCCGATTGCAATTCTCGTTGTTGGTTATGTTGGTACAAGTCAAATTGGTGCTGCATTGATCGGAAATTCAGATGCAAATTGGTTCTGTTTTCTTGTATTTTGTAATTTGTAGGTTGCTTACAAAACTTAACCTTTTTCGTAAGGTAGGCCAATGTTCTGTTATTACCAGATATAGCGATTTTGATGGGTAAGCTCAAGTACCGCAGAAATACAAGCTTTTAGGTTGTAGCTTACTATGTAGATAGAGCAAATATTTAAAAGAAGCGTATAGGTACCCCCCTTCTTGTCCATACAAAAAGTGCTAACGCTTTTCTACGTCTAAATATTATCCGATTTTGATGATTTTTTTATATATTATCTACCCAGTAAAAAACTATGCTCGTACGTCTTCCTTTTTTAAGTTTTTACAATATCTTCGTATTTATAGCCACCTAAATTTACGAATTTATGGCGTCAAAATTATGATGAAGAAAAGTAGTTGTAAATAGAACACGAAACATGTTTAAAAAAAAATCAAGACGTACAAGCATACATCATAATCTATCCAAACGATTGACACCAAAAACCAAAGTTATTAAGTTTTAAAGGGTGAAAACCTTGGCGGCCGAAACCTTAAAATGTAGGTAAATTCACTCATGGGTTCTATTGTCTCTATCATACGTGTGGAGAGCAGAGCGACGGCAATAACATTTTCAAATACCAGGACGGTCCTCTTCTGATACGCTGTAAACCTATAAACATGATTTGCCTAAAACCTCTCTTCACTCTCACATTCTTAGAGCATCCTGTTGTTATTTCTATCTGTTATTCTGGGGCTAGACGGCGTTTTGTGAAATGTCCACAAATATATATTTTTTTTATTATTATTTATCAGGGAACATAATAAAATTAGCATAAGCAGTAACAGTTGCTGAATATCATATTTTATCATGCTATCCGTACAATTTTGAAAATGCTAACTGGTAGTTGCTTTGTACTTCTTTTACGCAGCAAACACGCAAATGATTAAAGTATTTTCAATAGGTCAGATATAGTCCTAAAGTGATAATAATTTTCACTGATAAAATCATCTGTCGGATATTTAATAATATGTAATTTAGTTTAGAATATAGTATAAAACTAAATGATTATAATATAAAACACATAGATAACAAATAAACTAATATTAAACAAAATAGAATACTTACACAAATAAAATAGGTAATGGCATAATCTTTACCATCGTTTTTATTTATTTGACAAAATTAATCACTCTATTGAACTTAGCATGTAGCATCTATTCAAATCTATGAGTTCCCACATTAATTATTGTAATCACACAAAAACGCTGTCCAACCGAAACACAGCCAAACATTTGCGGTCGATATTACATTCCACTGGCGAGTATCGACTGCCGATAGGTAATCATATCGGTTACCAAGGTCAGTTTGTTCAGCGAAAAGCTAGTACAGTATAAATGGAGGAGCAGTAACTTGAATACACTATTATAGTAGCACTCGCAGAACTGCCAACCGATGGGGAAGAATAGTTCTCGAGTGGCGACCACGAACCGGAAGACGCACCGCCCCCTAGGTTGACGGACGATCTGGTGAAAGCCGCAAAGAGCGCTCTTTGGGGGAGGCCTATGTTCAGCAGTGGACGTCTTCAGGCTGATCATGATGATGATGTTGATAACATAATGAATCAATTTTATTATGCAAGGTTCCAAGGTTAGCTTACTGACTGTAGTGCGATAAGAAGCTAATGTTATGACTTGACAAATCTGTGGTTATGTTATGACTGGGTGGCAAGTTGGCAAGTTGACTAGCTATAAGCTAACTCATTGATAATCGCTGCGTGAATTTCTTATTTGTTTGTGCTTTGTTGATATACTGTTAGTACGATGTACAAAATGTAGGTTAGGTTTAATTGCTTCTTTGTTAGTTTTCTAGAAATGTTTAGTAAAGTGCGTGAATAGATTTTGCTGCATGAATAACAAGATAATTTACTTTCAAATTAAACGTATATACACTCTCCATAGTCGCTCAAGATTATTGTAGTTGACCTTTTTTTATTGAATTTATTTTGATCTATAGTCTGAGTTAGCATCAAAGAAATCACAAGACACAAATCGCAAATGGTACTTTCTAAAGTTCCCTAAGCTAATAGTTATTTTTTTCATATCAATAAGATAAGCACAGTGTTAACTTTTAAATATGACTAATATTTTAGTAAACATAATTAAACAATTTACGGTGTATTTTGATAGTACGTACACATAAATAATTATTTGTAAAGGCGCTCTTAACAAAATTCCGGAAGTTCATTCAATTGCAATTTTTTTACAAACAATTTTAATAATAACCTACCAGGCAACTATAAGCTTGCGGATGTCCAAAATTACATCTGCCGAGTGAGATGGCGCGTCACTATCTCTGTCTTGCCCCGCCCCCTCGACACGCCTCTTCCGCCCAAATTGACAACGTACTGGCAGTTGATAAAGCTGTTACGATATCGATTTATATGAGATATAGAGAAATCGATTTCTTTTCAGGATATAATAAGAATGAATATTTTTTCTATCGGTAAGCCTCGATCGTCTGAAAGCAATTTTGAAATTACTATAGCATAGGTAGTAGCGACACAAGATGAGTACAAAGATTGATAATAACTATTTAAGTTTGTCATCTCTAATAACTTATTTATTATCTAAAAAGAAGTCGAGAAAAGGATGGTTTTTGACTATAACTTTTCTAGCACAGAATTTGTACAAAGATCTGAAAAAGAAATGTGGTTGCACTTTTTCACTTTTTAAGCAAGCAACTAAATTAAATCCATCGAATTCCTACCCACCCATAATGCCACAGATACTAAAACCTATCTACATACAGTTTTATTGTCTGGTGTCTAGATTCTAGTCTATCTAGGCGACCTATTTGACCCTGCCGTAAAGTTAGATAGGTCCCTAAACCTTTCAAAGCTGACAGCGCCCACATTTCACAATGTCGCGGAGGACCGGTCTCCTGCGATCTTATTGTTTTACTTCAAGTTAAAATGCAATAACATAAATTAAAACTAATATAATCTGTAGTGCCCAGCAGGGTCCATGTTGTTACCTAATAATATAATTAGGACTTATGTCTAATGTAAAATCAATATGCACATGTGGAAAGAATAAATGAATATGAATATGAACATGGTACCTATACTGTCGTCCTTATGAAAAATGTAGTAAGCAGGTAAAACATGTTTTCGAGAAAAACGCGAAAACAAAAATTGTGAGTAGTCGAGAGTAGTCGAGTTGCTGCATTCTTACTTCCTGAGTTTTTAGGTTCCAGGTGGAACTTTGATACGTTAGAAAGAACAGAATATAAATTTTTTTGGAGATCCGAATAGGCAAATGCCTATTGAGCTACATACAAATGTATGTAGCTCAATTTTGACAAAAACGTTAGTTACTGCGTTCTTCACTATGAGGACAGTATAATTAACCGATATAAACAGTAGCTACTTACATATTGGCTAACCCTGTAATTGTTTCTCCCAATACAATGTAAAACCACCACCAATCACTAAAGCCGCCTGCCAAGCGTGGTGATTATGGCAAATCCTCTCTATGATAAGCGTCTAAAGTGGCGTTTTGTGGGGGAGGCCTATGTTCAGCAGTGGACGTATTTCAGGCTGATGATGATGACAATGTAAAATAGGTAGACTAAATATATCATAATTAAGAGTTTTAAGCATCACTCAGTTGCAGTGCCACTTAGAAATTGAAATTACAAAGTCATAATGCACTGCACAATGCGCACGTCAGTTTTAAAAAGGTTACTGAAACACAGTCTCATTATTATGCCCAGTAATTTCATCATCATCATCAGCTTGAAGACGTTTGTTGAACATAGGCATCCCTAGAGCGGCATTTGGAGCGGCTGCTTGCCTCCTGCACCAAGTAGGCCGGCCTACGCTGCGTCTTCCGGTAATTTCACTTGTAGCAATACACAGACGCTCCGCGCTACAGTAAAACCTACCTTTCAAACCGGATAATAATGGATCATACTACTGCTTGGTATATCTGGCAATGCGGTGGTCCCTACGTAGATAAACTCCTAAAGTCAAACCACATAAAACGGACCTATTTCATACATATTACGCATATCTTGTTATTCTAAGTTGCACGCTAGCAAGTAGATTGCACATTCCATTATTTTCTTGGTTATATGATTCCTAAATGACATCACAACAATCTTTGTTCTGTTTAGATAGAAATAATAAACGATAATTTTTATGGAATTTATAAGCTTAGTTTCAAATAAACGTTTTGCACGGTTAGTACGACTCTAAATGGATTGTTTATTTTGCAACACTTTCTCTTGTTACACCTACCAGGCGATCAGAAAGTACCTGCCATTCTCATGTTTACATTACACTCCATATCTGTAGCTAACGCCTCTAAACTTCTGCTGCCTTGGTGGTCCCGTATTTGTGATGATGTCATGTTTTTGCTAGGGATAGTTTGTTTGGTTTGCAATTTTGCGTTTTTCTTGAGGTGTGCCGACACTAGGTATAGGTCTTTGTAGGTACAGAGTGTAACGTTGAGATGGGGAGCTCTGAAACTATATATTATGGTCCTATAGATGTATGTTTTTTTTATCGCTGGCTTAGCGTAATCAACAGATTAAAGTTTAAAGTGAGGGAAAAATTTGAGTCATCTCCCTCGGATGAGTGTTCAAATCGCGTTCGTGATTCAAATTTTCCGTACACATTTGCATACTCCTTGCTGCACAATGAAACTCATGATAAAATAACTGTGTTTATTTTTCGAAGTGATTTAGTTCGATAATTGATTGCCGGGTCAAGCATTAGTTTTAAAATAAATCTATGATAGCAAGATTTTATAAACTTTCATGGTCACTAAATTTTAAAATATTCCAAGTAATGAAATCACACTTAAAGGCAAAAGTTTGTATGTGTGTTTGTGTGTATTTTTGCTACTCCTTCGCGTTGAAACGACTGGAAGAAAAAAGACATATAGATTTGGAAGAAATTTGGAATAGAGATAGCTTATAATTACTGTAACACATAGGCTACTTTTAACTGCGGGTGAAACAGCGGGCGTAGCTCGTATTATTTAAAAAATCTATGGCCCGTGTTAATACTATTGCGTTCTGATTTAAAGGGCTATTAGGAGAAGGACTGTAGCTACAATATGAAATTTTGTTACCTAAACTCAGTAAAATACTATGATGATTTTTAATCATATTAAGCTACACTGCGCTGATGTCTCAGGATGACTGTGCAGTGCAGTGTCACGAAAGACTTTATAATTTAGAATAACTGCACTGCAGTGAATGGTAGGGGTAGTCGTGATGCTTAACACCAGAGCCACAGAACAACTCATAGTACTAACGTATCAGGGGGTCTGGCAAAGATACCTTTCCATTAGCGTTAACGCCAAAAGATAACTCAAAATGTGTGGGAATGACATTTTTCCGCAGCTAATGTCATTCTCATTCGTTTTGAGTTATCGTTTGGCTTTAACGCTAATGGAAAAGGATCTTTGCTAGACCTTCAGAACGTCTACAGCTCGTGAAAATATACGACCACTGCAATGACTTAACGATGCAACTATGTCGCATACAAAAACATAGCAGAGAGACACACTCATACAAACACACACACGCACCCCCCCCCACACACACACACACATACAACAACAACAAACACACACACAACACAACATAGTACAACAACACTGTACAACATAGTGTAGTCTGCATCAATCATCAATAGACCAATTTTTACAGATCGATAAAGATTGTCATCACTTTTACAATAACTCCATTAACTTTAACAAAATACCATGAAATCTGGCTAATTCTATACTAATCTAAGCCCCTGGTACGTAGTACTATTATGTATTCTGTACCATTAATAAAGTAGATCAAGACTACTGCAACACTGTCTCAAATTAGAACCCTTGCCATACCTATATTCTTTATACAAACAAATTAATATGCTCCGTACTATTAGAAAACATTACCTATGATACGTAGAGCTATTATGTATTCCGTGCTTATGTCGTTTTTTATTTCATTTTATAGGCAAATATTATGCTGTTTAGTGCGACTGTAGGCAAAACGCACAACCCACACAATCATAGCTAATATAATGTATACAAATGTATGTTATTGAAAGACACAGACTAAACAGTGTATGAAAATATAATTCATTATACCTATCAGCAATATTATTCTTCATGCTGGTTCTATTTTGCGACAAATTTTCGTCTAAAAGGACAAAAACTATTATACTCGTACCCAGATGCGGCGATAATGTGTTGAACGCACGTTGAAGGGAACAAAAATGTTACACAGAAATTGAACGGATCAAGATCGTTATCTGAGGATCATCGGACCATCTCTAACACAGTTATGGGAGCCTGGTACAATGTATGAATGTCTAATTGTGTTTGTTGGATTTGTAAAGCTTACAAAATGTAGATGTTTATTTAAATTATTATGTACTACATTGCTCTATACTTTTTTATAGCCATGATACTCTCTTTTGTTTAGATTCTTTTTTAGACTACAATCCTTTGCCATTTTTCCCTATCAGCTAGCTGCGCAGGTAGCTGCGAAGAAATTTTAAAGCGAGACGATTTGTAGACTAGGGGGATCTATGACAAAGACTATGGATAGAACAAGAGACTGCATAATTCTAGTAACATTGTCTAGGTAGTGAGTGTTGTGATCTCCGGTAGTACCAACATAACAGGATTATCAAAAGAATGAACAAAAAATTTCCCCGCCTACTCTCCAGTCTAAGTCAATAAGACAGGAGCACAGACTAAAAATATGCGCTTATTTTTTAAACAACGTCAAGCAATCTTCAATACATATTTAAACAGTAAATATTACTCATTAAATAAAACTTCATTTATTTAGCTAGACCGGCGATTTAATTTTAAACAAACACATCCGTTCTTGCAAATGTTTAATATTAAATTGTTGATCTTTCGCTGATAGTTCTTTATTTAAAAGTTTTTTATTCAATTCGAATAATGTGCTAGAGCTTCCGGTGAACGAAAAACAAAATGCAAACTCATTATTCACAGGGTTTTCTAGTGCTACTCTGTGACTTAACTATAACTTACTTAACCTGTAGTCTGTTGTTACAAATAACTTCAAGAACGTAATGTGACTTTCAGGCCGATTACATAAGCTGATGCTGCTAAAGAAATTCGCTGCACTTCTTGTCTTCAGCATTTGTGGAGTTGTGTGAGATTGACATTGACAATCTTGATCATTTTTTGACACAATACCTAACCTCAAAACCTACATCTCAAATCACCTCAAATATTCAGAACTATATCCAACCCTTTATCTTCAATCGCACATTTTATAAAAGCACCCGTTAAACAAACCAGCCTACATATTAATTAAAATAACAGCTCAGAATGTTCAAATGTTCAAAAAAACGACCCGAGACATCACTTTGAATGACCATAAGGTCCAAGAACAATCGCCATATGTGGGCGCAGATTTAAAAAAGAAAAATTAATCTCTATCCTTCATCTTGCTCTCGCTTGCAGGATTTTATGTTTCTATCTCGTTCGGTCTTCGAAATCATTCTTGGAAGTGTGGAGTCGAAGCACTGGCCACAATGCGGCTGTTGTGTTGTGTGCCCGCGATCGAAAAAAAAGAATCGACGCGCCAAAGAGTTGGCGCTAAATCTTGTGTGAGTTACATTTCTAATGGGCACCTACGTGTTTGTATACCTACCGTGTTGGTTTTTGAACGTTCTTTGTGTAATTTATTAGGTATCGTGTACTATTATTTATTCTGTGGTATCGATTCGTTCATTCATAATTTTGAACATAATATTCTTTGCTCCTACCATTACCTATTACTACAGACTTGTTTCAGAGCGAGGTGGTGAGATGACGAAATGATATATTATAAACAAGTGTTTCAAAAAGTGTCATAGTTATCATAACTTATGACTTCCTTACAACAGACAAGTGCCTAGGCTACGTTTCCTCAGCGCGGCAAATTCAAATTTTCTTGCGTTTTTACGTGATTACATGAAAACTGATTTAACGTAAGTAAATAGAATGTATCAGTAAATTAAGATTAAAAAACCCACAAATAAACCAATTTCGTCTTGGCTTTTCAGTCTATTGCCATTTGTCGCTAAACCAATGATATCTAGGTGATACTTTTAATCGTAATTTGTTGATACATTCTGTTTATTTACGTTAAATTAGTTTTCGTGCAATCACGTTGAGTAATTAAGCTATGATTGGCAAAAACGCAAGAAAATTTGATTTTGCCGCGCTGACGAAACGTTGCCTCTTAAGCTGGGTTAGTACAGTCAGAATTTGAAAGCCTCCTGATGGTTTTTGACATAGGTATTTAGTAGGTAGGTTGGTACTACTTCATCTCTACCTTTCAATATTAATAATATAATTAATTTTTATCAAAATCAGTACGTAGATGCATTTAGGTTACATATGATAATATACTAATTGAAAAAAAAACGCGATACCAAAGAGCCTGCTATTTAATTCTGAAATACCTACCCCAATTGCTAAAAGTGTATAGTCGAAAAATCTGGACAAATTAAAAGTGTGGACAATTTAGTCTATTTCTGAACATTTCAGTAGGTAGCCTAAAAGCTAGAACTGTTTCTATTACTAAGCAAAAACGATACAAAATTATTCACCCACATGACAGAATACATAATATTACCTAGTACGTATAACCAAAAACTAGACGAGAGCTGTGCTCGGTGTTTCCCTGCGAGATAAGCTCCGGAACGAGGAGATCCGCAGGAGAACTAAAGTGACCGATTTAGCTCTTAGAATTAGTAAGTTGAAATGGCAATTGGCAGGCCACATCGCTCGTAGAACTGACAACCGATGGGGAAGAAAGGTTCTCTAGTGGCGACCACGTACCGGAAGACGCAGCGTAGGCCGGCCCCCCACTCGGTGGACCGACGATCTGGTGAAAGCCGCGGGGAGCCGATGGATGCAGGAGGCGAGCAGCCGCTCAAGGTGGCGTGCTCTGGGGGAGGCCTATGTTCAGCAGTGGACGTCTTCAAGCCGTTAATGATGATGATACCCAAAACTCGAGGAACAGAAGGTATTCACATCATTATTACGTCTACGCTCTTGAACCTTGACGAAATAGGGACTGCCGACCAAAAATTAAAAAACTGTCCCTCATATTAAGTCCTCTGTCCTTAAACCTTATTAACTTCTTAGCCCACTGGTTTGAAACCCTATCCCAAGTTTAAGGCTGCAAAAATGGCGTTCTTAACGATATTTAACCTTTGAGTGAAGTGTTCGACGTCATCCTACGGGCACGAGCTGATTAGTGATGTGACAACGCGTTATCGATAGATATTGCTATAACTTGTGTAATAAATATCGATAAACATGGGATTATGTTAATAAATTAATGTATTTCTGGACATAATGTGATTATAATTTGGCAAATTTAACTTTTTAATTCGTTGAACAAGATCATTATGAATTTATGGCGCCAACGTCAAATACAAGTTGTAAAATTTTATTAGTCTCGTAGTAAAAGTTTCGGCCATTTTGTGCTGTGACAGATTTATAACATGAGGGTTGTAGTTAGCCAGACGGGCACTAGGAAATGTTATACTACTATGACATGGTTTCATGGAGCTATCATTGCTATCCATGAAATCGCAAAACACATGTATGTTTGTGTCTCGCGTAAGATCGCTCTTCGAACAAAGATCAGTCTTAATATTTGAAGGCTATTATAGGCAAATAACTGGCCCATATAAATGATGGTGATGAAATGTTTTCCGAGATATTGAAATAATTTTGCTCGGGATACACAAAAAGTAAAGAAAACATTGAGGTGTTCCCAAATTCCAAAATAGAATAAATTTTACGATATGAAACTGAAATTGTGAAGTAACATAAAACTCAGTAGCATTTTTAGTAACATTTCCGGATAGAATAAACATTTTATAACTCTAAAGTTTAAACATAACGTTTATTGACTAAGGTATCACTTACAAATGATTTAAAATATAAAACGATGCTCAAAATGAGATTTTGAATATAATTTTTACACATTTCAATGAAACTTATGACAATTTTTGAATGTTATTTTGTTTTTATCGTTGTTTATAAGAACTACTAAACTGCGTAGGATAAAGTAATTTTGCACAAAAAAAAATCTATTGGAATAAAAACAGCCGACGAGTATAAATAAATTATTCATGAAAGTAGCGCGTTGATGTCTTTTGTTCTTCCTTTTGTTTGTTTATTTATTTTCATAGTTTTAATATTTAATTTAGAGGTATCTAGTGTATAACATAATTTTTTTTTGCGGAATAGATTTCTTATTGTAAGTTACACAGGAACACTTAAAAAGACATAAAAAAATAAAAATTAAGAACCTGCTGGTAACTAAAATATTTTGATTAATATAAATATGGTCCCAGTTCGGTGCGCGAATAGGACCACCCGATCTCTTTCCGTGGATGCTGTACGAGCCGGCTAACGGAATATCCAGGGAATAGGCAGCAGCATTACGTTCTTCTAGGTCTACTACGATCACAAGCCGTCTGCTATAAGCGTGGTTATTATGGCAAACCCTTATGATAAGCGTCCAAAATGGCGTTTTCAGACTATTGTGTATCCACTCTTAAATCTCCCGTAAGATATCATTAGTTCTAAATTATAATTTTTCATATATTAACATTTTTCAGTATTTATTTTTTTACTTACAAACTTCAGTACAATGCAACTTGATTGAAATATCGCGGTAATATAATTATGTTAGCATGACTACGTCACTACGTCATGTGAAAACAAATATCTATAGTGGCATCGACTAGTTTAAATAAGGTAACGGTTTTACTAGGTGTTAGGACTATTTTGCAAAGTTCGTCTAGGTAGGTACCACCGCTTTGCCAGTTATCCTGCCGTGAAGCAGTAATGTGCAAGCACTAATGCGTTCCGGTTTGAAGGGCATTGTAGCTAGTATATTACTGGGCAAATGAGACTTTATCATCTAATCTCACAGTCTAGTAAACTTATTACTAGACTGTGTGATGTCTCAGGATGTCGTGCGCAGTGCTGTGTCACGCGAAACTTTATTATTTTAAGGTTCCGAGTGACACTGCAACTGTTATGGGCGGCCGTGTCGCTTAACATCAGGTGAACGACTAGCTCGTCATGTCAGTTATTTTCATAAAAAAAAGAGAAAAAAATTATCCGAAATATTAGTACAGAGTTATATCCGATTACTTTACTGGTTATCGATATTTCTCTCCCATCCCTACGTCACCCCTAACGCTTGACTTCACTAAGTGATCCTGACGTGGTTGGAGCTAAACTATATGAAAATTCGCGGAATACGCCATCGTTCGCACGCGTCACTGGACAATTACTTAGGGCTGCTATGTTGTACTTTTTAATTTAGTGTTAGCTTCATTTTGTCGTGCTAGGTGGTAAGATTCAACGAAAGTTCGTCTCTCGGATCCATCTTGGTTTCTATCAATCAATTACTTATTTGCTCATATAGTATCATCATCATCATCATCATCGGCTTTTTTGCGTTCACTGATGAACATAGGCCTTTTTTATTAAGAGAAGCCCTCTTGTCCATACAAAATTGCCGACGCTTTTCCACCTCTAAATGTTATCCGACTTTAATGATTTTTTATATGTTGTCTACTCACAGTAAAAAACTATGCTCGTAAGCCTTCATTTTTTAAGTTTTTACAATATCTTCGTATATATAGCCACCTAAAATTACGAATTTTTGGCGTCAAAATTATGACGTAAGAAAAGTAATTGTAACAAGAACACGAAACATATTTTCAAACAAATCAAGAGGTACAAGCATAGTTTATAATCTATCCATACGATTGACACCAAAATCAAAAGTTTTTGACAAGGTTTATAGGGTGGAAGCCATTGCCCCAAAACGCTAAAATATAGGTAAATGCACTCATGTAAATGTGCTCTATTGTCTCTATCATACGTCTCGAGAGCTGAGCGACGGCAATAACATTTTCAAAAACCAGGACGGTCCTCTTAATGGATGGCATCTTATTTTATAATCAATGAATGCATCAGCTGTGTTAATTTGTTTTACATTGGTTTACCAGTCTTGTATGTAGTAGCCAGTGGTAACTTTGAATATTAAAAAAAAAAATATATAAATAAAAATAAAAAATCAATTTATTGCCACTACAACACAAACAAAAAAGAGCGTACCATTACAGCTTATTAAAGTGAAACGAATTGTAGGGCAACAGGGGTAACTTCAGCATGTGCTGTGTTCACATAATTGCAAACACAGCGCTGTTTTTCAAATTACCCCTATGCTTGGACAGATTTTCGCCAAAGAAATAAGAATAAGCGGTTTTATATACAGTCTTACTATTACTAAATATACGAATAACTATAATATAAATAATTTAGAAAAATAATAAATATACCAAGAACAGAACAATTGGGCGTGTGTTTGTATAATAGGTGTGTGATGTGCTTGAGTGATGTATGACTGTGTACCTACTGTTTTACTACTATCTATGTTGGCAAGTGGGGCAAAGATGGCGGCTCCTAACCTATGATATATATTATGGGGCTAGATGGCGCTGGGGCTGTGTGAAATGTCCATACTAATCTAAATTCATGATAACGGCTAGGAAAAAGTAATAATGAGTAGGCATGTGCTGTCACTGCCATTAAAGTGAAGTAATATAATGTATATATTATGTCAATCTATGGAAGCATTCAGTTGTAAAAATACAAATTGGTTGGTTATTATAATCAGTTAGTCATCCATGATTGACTGATATAGCTCTTAGAATTAGCTAGTTGAAACGGCAATGTACAGGCCATCGCTCGTAGAACTGACAACCGATGGGTAAAAGTTCTCGAGTGAGGATCATGAACCGGAAGACACAGCGCAGGCCGGCCCCCATTAGGTGGACCGACGATATGGTGAACGTCGCGGGGAGCTGATGAATGCAGGAG
Source organism: Ennomos quercinarius (assembly GCA_910589525.2). NCBI lineage: Eukaryota > Metazoa > Arthropoda > Insecta > Lepidoptera > Geometridae > Ennomos > Ennomos quercinarius. The sequence goes on from OU342510.1 coordinate 9,557,923, forward strand.
ACAAGCAGCTGCTCAAAGTTGCGCTCCCTGAAGGAGGCTTATGTTCAGCAGTGGACGTCTTCAAGCTGTTGATGATGATGAAGAAATTACTAATCTGAATGATTCCGTCCCAATATGTGTGATGACGAATAAATGTTTAACAAATATAACCAGTGTTTTGGAAACTAAATGTCGTATAATTTTAAAAACTAAATGTAACTACGATTCGTAAACAATCGCCAAGTTTATTATTTGATTTGAACGTTTGACTTGAAGTGAGAATTTCAACCACAGAAAACGTGTTTGAATTAAAATTATAAGATGTAAAGAAAATGTAGTGTAATAATGTGTAATATAGTAATGTAATTTTTTTTTTTATCAATAAACAATCTGGGAGTTTTTAAGGCTAGAGTGAACCGGTATGTTCTCGGCAAGCATGCTGCATCGTCGACCGCATCGTTACTTACCTATCTATGAAGGTTTTTGTTTGTAATTTGAGCTAATTAAGGCTATAAATTAAAAAATAACATAAACTGGTCCTATCTAGGATTAACAAGTACTTGCGCTTTTACACAATTACTTGTCTTGTCCACTGTCCTCGATACATCAGAGACTGTCAAATAATAATTGATTTATCAAATGATCAAAAAATAATTGATAAATAATTTAGCAAACTAGCTAATGAAAAGAAGTGAAACTTGGTATTAAAAACCTACATTTCATAACGTGGAGTTTTTGAACTTGACACATAGACAAAAGTAAAAATAAAATGAAATTGTATTACTTTCTGTTTTCGAAATCAACTCTAAAAGGAGTGACTTTTGTAGTTAAAGTTTGTATGGAAATTTAAAAAATTTTGTCGGTCTCAAATTGGAATTCGGAAAATGTTAAGAACATACAAAATAAACATATCGAGGGCGTAGTGGGGAAATTAGATAACTAACACTTTTTGCGAAATCAACTTTTTGGCATGACGATAAAGCCCAAATCACGACGCATCTTTTGGTCTTACTCTAGCTCGAATATATTATTCCGTGGCAAAATTATTCCAAAAAAAGTATTTTTGTAACAGAAATGAACCTTCAATAATAGCTGTAAAACTTGAGAGGAAGAAGTGAATAACTGACCAAATAATGTATAATTTCACAGTATCACCATTTTGTCGTCACATAAAATGTATATTTATTACATTTTATGTGACTTATTACATACTAGTTGCGCCCCGCGATTTCACCCGCGTATAAAAAATACCCTATGTGTTAATCCAGAGTATAAGCTACCTGCATTCCAAATTTCATCAAAATCGGTTTAGCAGTTACAGAGATATAAGGTAACAAACATTCACACACACACACACAAACTTTCGCATTTATAATATTAGGATAGGATAGGATAGGGGTGCGCTAAAACGAAAGTAAACGGTGCCTGAAGGATAGTCTACGGGACATAAACTTGTAATCACTACAATACTCCAGAAATCAACTATGATATTTTTGATCCCAGAAAATTATGGATTCCCGTAGCAGCTGTTAATTATTTCAAAATTTTTAAGTAGGCCTTTTAGCTTTTGTCTAGTCGGGTAAATTGCAACAAGTAAACCCACATACAAAAACTAGTACAACCAATAAAACCTCACGAATCATTTGTCTAATAACCGTAATAATTCGAAATAACACAGCAATCAAAACTTGTCAAACAGTTTATTGTCCGTTTCCTCCGGCTACGCTGATGATTTACATTTTGATTAATTACTGACGGACAGATAGAGTGATCTTCATGAGTATTATTAAACTAGATGATATTAAAAGAATTTGTCAGGTCGTTTTATTACGCTTTTTATTGGGATAGTGTTTTGTTTCTTTTTTAGCTACAGTCATACCGCGGTTTCATCCGCAATTACCCGGTATTTTTCGGTAGAATCTTAATTATCCGGAATATAAAATATAAAAAATCACACTAATATTTACTTATTATACGTAAGTGAAAATGTGTATGTGTATTTGTTCCCTTATAAACCCCCCCCCCCCCCCCATGTGGTCAAAACCGCGGGGAGCCGATGGATGCAGGAGGCAAACAGCCGTTCAAAGTGGCGCTCTGTGGGGGAGGCCTTAAATTACGGATTTAAATGAAGTTTGCAATGGAGATAGCTTACACCTTGGATTCACACATACGATTGTTTTAGGGAAGACCAGGAAAATCCATGAGGTTCTGCTAGTAATAAATTGTAAGTGTACATTTCACACAGCGCCATCTAGCCCCAAACTAAGCAAAGCGTTTACTATGGGAACCAGATAAATGAGAGTATACATACTTATAAAAGAACCTACTTTTGTTTGTAAATGCATACTTCTATTACAATATATCATCCAGACATAGAACAAACATAAAAGTTAATCACACAAAATGTTTGCCCTGGGTGGGAATCGAACCCACAATCTACAGTAAAAAAGGCGAAGCTACAACCATGGAACAAGGAGGAGAGGAATGCCAATACACCAAGAAAACAGCGTAGATCAAAAATATGCCTAAAACCAGATGGCGTTGGAAAATGAGCGGGTTATAAGTTGAGCGCAGATCAGAAATATGCCAAAAAACCGTTACCGTACAACCACCTGAGCTTATAAGGCCAGTCAATATAATGTCTACGAGTACTTATAGAAAAGCCGAACGCCCATTCTAGATTAAAGTTTCACACACACAATCATATCAACAACCGGAAGATATCCATTGCTGAACACAGGCCTCCACACAACGCCACTTTGGACGTTTATCATAGGGATTTGCCATAATCACCACGCTTGACAGGCGGCTTGGTGATCGCAGAAGATTTTATTGTACCGAGGAGAATGCTGCTGCCCATTCCCTGGATATTCCCTTAGCTCTTACGACACCCACGGGAAGAGATGGGGATGTATTAAATTTTAACTGCTCCCAAATTCGCATTTGGATACGTCACAGAGAACTAAAACAAATGACGCTGCGAACCCAGATAGAGGCGCCCTGTTGACATTAGTATGCGCTTCCAATAAAACTATCAATTTACACAAACAATCGACTATGGTAGATTACATTAGTATGCGCTATGCGCTTACTGTCGGCACGAAACTCAGAATTTCGTCTCTACCTGGCGGCGAATTTCGTGCTCTGTAAGGTACGTCCTATTTTTATATTTTGGCGAGCTCACAGCGTCCGTCGGTTTGACCAAATATATGTAGTTTTATTTATTGATATATAAATAAGAGCATTCATTTAAAATTATGAAAAAATTTGTAATAGTTAAGAAAAATGATGAACTTTATTTTAGTAATAATATTTTGTCGATGTAATATAAAACTCCGTAGATATTCAATCTTTTGTTGAAGTCTTTTTTAATAAAAATCAGATTGAATTTTTTTAACTGCCTTAAAGGTAAACAGAAAATCTGTTCTGACATTATTGAAGTACGGGATGTATTTAGTGGAGTATAATTTAGTTTGGAGACTTACGTTACACAGAATTTGCAAATTACAGCTCTCAAATCGGGTTTCTGTGTGTTTTTGCCAAAACGAACATCAGGAGAATTACGATTACTAAATAAATATATAAATTACCTAAAATCCGCTCTGTCATTATCGAAGAAGATGAAATGAAGGGTATTTTTTTATAAAACTATGCATCAAATTTTGACACGTAAACCTTGCAACTAGGTACGCATAATTTTGTAAAAGCACCCTTAATGCAGACGGGCATACCGCTTGTATATTTATTGAGTTACACAGCAATAGAGAAATCCATCATTTTGATTCAGCTGATTTACATGATTAATAACTCTTATCTTTGGATTACAAGATATTTATACTTGGAAGTGATGTAGTATTTGTCAAGAGTTATTGTGTCAGATATTCATTTGATAGACGTTAATTATGACAAAGAAAGATGTCTTTTGTGACAATGGCCTTGGTAAATTACACCGTGGAGTTGAATTCGGTATTTTCCTGAAATGTACGTAGTGTACTCAAGCCATGCTATAGAATGTTTGTATGTTTGTATAACTAAATATAAAAATAATTAAACTATAACTGGGCTTAATCTGTAAATTGAATATTTTGATTGCATTACACTTATTAATCAATATAGAAATAGTTTTTTTCTGTGTCTGTCTGTCTGTCCCTTTGAACACGTATCACGCTGGAACTGCTGAACGGATTTCGCTGAAATTTGGTAAGATTATAGCGATTTTTTACAATAACATTTAGAATACTTTTTGTTTTCTAAAACGGCTAAGTGCGGGTTGCAATTTGATGTCATTTTTATGCAAGAATTTATTGTTTGTATTTTTTTTATTCGCCTATTTATTTATACTCACCATGATGATGATGATGATGATGATGATTCTTAGTAATCTGATTTTAATTATAAAAAAGTTTATAAATAATTTACCTATCAAACAAAATTTTAAACTCATTATCGAAATAAAAAGCGATTTGCAACCAAACGCCTCCAAAAGTTAAAAAAGTCAGTACACACCATAAAATTACTGAATATGGTATCGTATCTTAATATTTATGTTTTAGGTCTCTCATTAGTTTTGGATGAATATTCAAAAAACGTGGTTATTGGAACTGAATATGGGTATAATAATATGTATATAGGTAGGTACTTATTTTTTTAGATATGTGTCGACATTTCACGCAGGGCCACCTAAACCCCAAAATTAAAGATGCGGGTTTTTTTCACCGATAGTTAAGGTAACCAATGGTTAAAAACTCTAACAAATTCTAACCAATGGTCAAAATTTGTTACAGTTTTTAACCATTGGTTACTTTAACTATTGGTGAGAAAACCTACCCTAAGCATAGCTTGTACGGGAACCAGATAACTGATAGAATACTTAGATACTTTTTGTTTGTAAATACATACGTAGAATACAATATAACACACAGAAACACAAATGTTTGTCCTGGATGGGAATCGAACCCACAACCAGAAGGGAGAAGAAGTTCAGAAGGCAGAGTTACTACCAACTGTGCTAACCAGCCAGTCAACTTACTTAATTAAATGACTTTAAAACTTGTTTACTTTTACTTTTTGGCCGGAATTACGTTATCAATGAGTGTTGTAGTATTCATTCATTTTTTTATTTTTAAGTTTTTTTTTCGTTCTAGATTAAACCTGCTGTATTTTGTGACACAATAATAAGGTCTAAAATATTGGGACTAGCCGTAAATTCTAGAAATACAGTTTGAAAACCCGACGGGCCTGATAGCTCAGTTGGTAGTAACCCTGCCTTCTGATCTGTAGGTTGTGGGTTCGATTCCCACTTGGGACAAATATTTGTGTGATGAACATCGATGTTTGTTCTGTGTCTGGGTGTTATATTGTATTCCATGTATGTATTTACAAACAAAAACTATCTAAGTATTCTATCAGTTATCTGGTTTCCATAGTACAAGCTATGCTTAGTTTGGGGCTAGATGGCGCTGTGTGACATGTTCACACATATTATTTTTAATTATGAAAAACTAAATTGGGATCTAAGGATTCATTAAATAATGTAATAAATTTATATTTATGTCAATTAACTATTTTGTATTTTATTGTAGGTATATGCTACCTAATGTTACCAATATACCTTTTAATAATATACCTAGAATTGTAATTTGTTGGTAATGACTGTGTGTAACATTTGAAAAAGGTACTTTTTATCATTGGCTAGGCTAGCGTTTGGCCACAATCTCACCTGATGGGAAGCGATGATGCGGTCGAAGGTGTAGCACGCTTGTCTAGTGAATAAATACCTATTAAATCTTGACTTGAACAACCCCGGGTTGTATTTTTCTTATAAAAAGTGCCGTCTGCATATAAGCATGCTTATTTAAAAATCATTATTTAAATATCATGACAGTTTCAGGAATTTCTCAATAAAATGTAAAAAAAGCAAAATCCATCGCAAACGTGAAATTGCGTGCCCGACGGTAGGCATCTTATCTTAACTGGTATCTGCTTCTTGAAGGCTCAAAATCTTAGGGTTTATAAAAACATATTTATGCACATTCCAATACGTAAGAAACATTTTTTCATATGTTGGCTTATTTAATTTAAATACTGTCGTTTTCATAACATAATAAAATGTTTCTTTTTGTTCACTGCTGCAAGAATGTGTACCTACGTACTGAAATGAAAAAGTGTTTCGCAATAACCTTTGACAGCGGTTTTTAGCTGAAAATAAATGTTTTTTTTTATTGTAAGTAGGTATATTTGGCTCCGATTTTGAAGGCTTTAGTAACAGTCTTTAACTTACTAAAAATATAGCCGTCTCCGAAATTGCAGTCTATCTGACAAGAACAGCATTAGTTTTAGGAGTTTAAGATCTGTTAACGCCTTTGAAATTGGCCCCATTATTTTTAATACTGTTATTACCTATATTTAACTCATTTATTACATTTTCTTAGATTTCAGTTTTTTACAATATTTCTATAAAAATTAATTACAAAAACACTATAAAAAAATTATTATATTTTATTGTTAATTTAATTATCAATTTATCGTACGCTTTTTAGTATCCATCAGTTAGCACTTCATTGTATTATTTAGCGTTACCTACGTTATTTTAACTTAGATTGAAACCATAAAAAATTACCTCTAATTATTATTTTAAACCTATGCAATATTTATTAAATTAAATCAAATATACGATCACATTTTATATTATTTATTATTTTAGCGTTATTTTACCCACTGTTACATTTTTTTCATAAAAAAGGTGAGAAGTGTCCGTAAATATTATTTACGGACACTTCTCACCTTTTTTTTTACAGACACATCGCACACTTTAAATTCGTTGAGCGGCCGTATTCTGAGTTTAGTCATTTTTTTCGAACTAAATTGTGTTACTGGCCGATAACAGCCTTGTACCGCTTAACAGGAAAAACTTAACTGAAGCTTTCAATAGTTAACCACCTTTTAATAATAGTCACTAAAGTTAAATCATTGTTTTTTGTAAAAATCATCAATTTATATAAAAGCCGTCGGACGGCAGGAATTTTTCCTTTCGTGATTTTTTTACTGTGTAAGTATTAAATATCTCAAACTGTTACTTTTGTTCTGCATAAATAGTTCTATTTGATACCTTTAATTTGATATTAGGGATCAACACAGAAATTTTTATTTTAAGTGAAAAAAAATTATTTACCTTGTCTATAGTTTGAAACATCTCGCCTCATTCTCGAAACTTACTTAAAGTTCAACAATTTTAAATTTTTCTCAAAAACATCATCCAGCATGCGTTTTTTTAATTTCATGCCAATTTTAATACCACACCACCACTGTTAATTTCCATTCTCTGTAAAACACGACACTTACCTATTTCTAAAAAAAATCTTCTAACAAAACACGAAATATATAAATTTACAAAAATTTTAACTGACACTCACTAAAACACACTTTACATTAATAGTACACCAAATACACTTGTATATTTTGTAATGCAATACTGTTATGTCTTTAAAACTGCGACTCAAATTACTTAAAGATCCGGTTTAAATTTTTCGTATGCCGATAATGGGCCGCGAGGAAATTAAAAAAAAAATTGCATCAGTAAACAATTGAAGAACTAACAAAGCGCTCTGCAGCTATCCGAAGCTGTACTGAAATTCTAAACCACGACTTCGGTATCCATGTCTGCACCCCCCATTACTAAATTACGTCCCAACACTAAAAGGTCCCAACACTACACGTCACATTACAAGCGTAACCTTACCACCCTACTTTACCGGTGAAAATGCGACCGCGCGTAAAGCAACTTCAGACGTTTGTGACAACGCCCAGTCGTCCACAAGGCTATGAGAACGTATAATTTAAAGACGGAGTTGTCTGACCGGCCGCGCGTGTCTAGCCGTCTCACTCACTCTCAGCCAGTTGGTTCCGCAGCTTTTCGCATGTCGATGTCGGATTGCTCTTTTATTCGCTATTCGGTGTTAAATTACGTATTATTTTGTGAATTAGATTGTGCCGTGGTGTCATATTTTATTCTTTGTACCTGGTACTGCTCTTTTATCAGGATGGCTTAGTTGAAGGCAGGTTGAAATTTTTGGAGATTTGTCTCATTATATCCATATTTTTTTGATTCGTAATTAATTTATAGATATAAAACTTCAGCTACTTATTCTTACTTCTATGTTAATCAATAAAACAAGAAAGTATTATTCAAGGCAAAATTTATTAAATATTTAAAAAAAAATCTAATTTTCATTATTTTTTTTCACTTAACAAATTATTTTCTTTTTGATTTTGGTACTGTGAAACAACTAATATTCAGGTGATCGCAGATTTGTCGTACCTGAAACATAAATATAAAGTCAACGAATAAATAAATAAAAAATATGACACTATTAAAACATAATGTGATAACGGTTTCCATAATTATAGATTTGATCTTTTATCTTACGAAAAGTATAATGCCGTTAAAATCATTTTTCGTCACGCCTGGTTGCTTATCAAATTACGTTATGAGTATAATAAAAAGTTAGCTTTATTATTAATATTTTTTATCTTCATCTCTTAGCTTTCATAGTTTACTTTTGGAATGTTTTATTCAGCAGATAAACATTAACGGCCCTCTGTAAAATGATTTCGTAATGACTTAAATTCTATGATGATAAAAACCTCACAGTTAATTTTAATTTGTAACTAGTTACACGTACAATAATAAATCGCAGTTAATACTCTCAATTAAGACATAATTATCATAAGATTTTATTTGATGAATATTAATTAGGAATGGAGCACAGATAATTTTATAACGAGCATGTGAAAAATCTTAAGAAATTATTTTTGCATCTGCTACTTTCTTTCACATACCCTGCTACAAAATCATAGTGCGCTAGGAAAATGAAAAAACTCATGTAAAATCACAATGACAAAAATAAATCATAACATCAAAATGACAATGAGGTGAATAGTAGAATGGTAGTGAATGGTAGCAATCATTTCCATGCCTTATTAGAATTACACAACAGTATATATATAACAGTAATTGTACTTACGACACAAACACCATAATGCACATGTGCCAGAAACGCCGCCGTCATCAATGTGTAAAGAATGGTAACTTCTAGCTGTGGCAACGTCAGTGACAGCACGATGCCAGTGAGGAGTGGCCAAAGGAACCAGTTCACCAGCTCGCAGCGCTGATGGCTCATCTCCGCGATTATGAGCCGGCTCTGGAATAACCGAGATTTTTATATTTGAAGAAGAAGAAAAAAAGAAAGAAAATACATTTATTCCAAAATATTTGAAACGTGTATATCTAGTTCCAGAGCATTGGTAGCTTAATTAAATTCAAATCTTTGACTAATATTATATTCAACTTACTACTCTACTACTACGGTATAATCAAAATTAGTTTTTTAAAGGTTTTCGGATCTTTTTTTTTATTGAAGCGGAGCGAAAGTAAAGTAACAAATCGATGCAATTTTTGCATCGAGGCAGTGAAGCCACGATCGCCCTGGCGTAAGAATACGTCCACCCCATTTCTTTCCATGGGTGCCGTAAGAGCCGGCTAAGTAATAATGACACACTATAGTATCGTCCACTGCTGAACATAGAACTCCCTCATTAAAAGGGGGGTTTCTTAGGCAATAAGTGAAAATAATCGGTACTTACAGCAATGTTACTAAACAAAGTCCCGTAGAGAAAGATGAAAGCTCTAGGATCGTACTCGATTATGTCATTGTGTGAGAATTGAGCCCAGTAGACGATCGCAACGGTGACTGTTAGAAGAGACCAGATAGGACGTAACGCTTCGGTGAAAGAGTACATGTGGCCTGTACGGTTTTTGTAGGACCTGAATAAATGATTCCAATTGGGATATAATAGAAAGCCATTAGGGTCTACGCTGATTTGAGAAAAAATAAAAGCAAATTAGTCTATTCAGTTAGAAAATATATAATTATTACGTTACCACGATATAAAATAACTAAATAGATTAACATAACTTATAAAGTATACTAACGGAATTCTTTTAATCTCTATAACTTTAAAATCTTTCTGATAACTGGTCGTGCAGTTTGATATGTGTTACTTTAGTAATGTAAACCGTATGTGCAGCTATTGTTTTTGCCGTGGACCAATCATTCGATTTTTTTTAAGCCAGGGTATGACCCGTTAGAATTATTATTGTGACTGGCTTGATAGCTCAGTTGGTAGACTTGGTAGTAACCCTTCGTTTTGATCTGTATGTTGTATGTTCAATTCCCACTCGGGACAACTATTTGTGTGATGAACTTCGATATTAGTTCTGTGTCTTGGTGTTATATTGTATTCTATGTATGTCATCATCATCATTAGCAGCCTGAAGACGTCCACTGCTGAACATAGGCCTCCCCTAGAGCACGCCACCTTGAGCGGCTGCTCGCCTCCTGCATCCATCGGCTCCCCGCGGCTTTCACCAGGTCGTCGGTCCACCGAGTGCCCCCGTAGGGGGGGTGGGTGCCCCCGTGTGGTCCCGGTTACGAATAGGACTACCCCATCTCTTCCCGTGGGTGCCGTAGAAGGCGGCTAAGGGAATATCCAGGGAATGGGTCGCAGCGTTCCCCTCGGTCTTGGTGGTAATCAATCTTCACCTACTGCGATCACCAAGCCACCTGCCAAGCGTGGTGATTATGGCAAACCCCCCCTCCCCCCTCTAATGACAAGCTATGTATGTATTTACAAACAAAAAGTATCTAAGTATTACATCAGTTATCTGGTTGCCATAGTACAAGCTATGCTTAATTTGGGGCTAGATGGCGCTGTGCGAAATGTCCACACATATTTGTTTATTAGTTTATTTATATAGTTAGCACTTGTGGATAAAAATATCTAGTGTTACATCTGATTATATTACAGCTTGAAAGTACCCAAACTACACCTAAATCCTACCTAAACCTAAATCCTAAAATGATCACATATTAAAATAGCACTATCAAAGAACTCAACTTACATGTAAATATTATAGGCCACCATCGGAAAAGTAGTAAACACTCCCATCAAATGACAAACGATCTCGAAGTTCTGAACGAAGGTCATGCTTCCTATATACACCTTGTAAAATTCCGGACCATATGCTCCAGCCCCGATGAAGAGAAAGGATGATACCTGCAGCAATATCTTTAGTCAAATCTCGATCTAGAATTTTCTATTTGAGCTTTACAGCAGCTACTTTTTCTTTAAAAAACCAGTGAGGGATAGGCTAGTGTCCTACTATTATATATTTATTTATTGCGTAAATAATTAATATTTCTCAAAAAATAACAATCGTGAAACAAAAAATTGAATATCTCAAAAAAATACTCTTGCTCCTTCATAGTACCTCATTACTAAGCTGTGGTAGCTTTACACACAGTCTTTTTGGCATGTCACTTCACACTCACAATGTGCGTTTTCATAGTAACTGTAGGGAATCTCCTGTTTTGCGAGAAAGGGACAGGCTCCATAAACTTTAAAAGCACATTATTAGTTAATTTATTTACCGATTTTGCTTATTTTTAACCTAATTTATGAAAATAATATTTACTTGTTAATTTTGAATAGTGGCGACTACGAACCGGAAGACGCAGCGTAGGCCGGCCCCCCACTCGGTGGACCGACGATCTGGTGAAAGCCGCGGGGAGCCGATGGATGCAGGAGGCGAGCAGTCGCTCAAGGTGGCGCGCTCTGGGGGAGGCCTATGTTCAGCAGTGGATGTCTTCAGGCTGATGATGATGATGATGATGATGAAGAATTTTTAATAGTAGGAAATTAGCCTATTTAACCGGATATTTTTATTTTATTGTATACACTGTCTCGCCTGATTTTAAGCAATGACGTTGTCCCAAATAGAGCATGCTAGCATAAAAAAGAAACTTATTTAATCGCAACTTAATGTAATTAATTCGATATACAATAACAAACAAAATATTGTAATAAAAATAATTAACATTTTACTTCTGTAGTAAAACCAAACCAAATCAGCTAGTCATTTTAGAAAATACCAAAATTCTCTCAACTGACTGTGACATATTTTTTACTTAGCATACGAAAAGGTTTTTTTATGCTTTTGAAATGGTAATTAATTAACTACAACCTTTTGTTAAAATTAATGTGTAACAAAATTAAAAAAATATTAAAATTTATAACTTACCCACATGCTAAGATCGTACCCCCAAGGCAAGTACAATACCCCGGTGTTGTACTTTTCAAAATGGCTCACGTAAAAGTTTAAAACTACGCTTACGACTACTAGAAAGCCTCTGAAAAGAAAAAAAAAAGCAAATTATTCCACAAACAAACACTCTAGAACCAGTGTCCAATGAATGAAGTTAAATTGTTAATACAGGCTAGGTGGTAGGAATTATCTGCAAAGTTCGTCTAGGTAGGTACCACCGCTTTGCCAGTTATTCTGCCGCCAAGCAGTAGTGTGCAAGCACTGCTGTGTTCCGGTTTGAAGGGCATTGTAGCTAGTGAAATTACTGGGCAAATGAGACTTTATGATCTCATCACACAGTCTAGTAATCTTATTACTATACTGTGTGAAGTCTTAGGATAACGTGTGCAGTGCAGTGTCACGCAAAAATGTATTATTTTAAAGTTCCGAGTGACATTGCAACTGTTATGGGCGGCCGGGTCGGTTAACACGCTCGTCACGTCATTCATCATCAAAAAAAAACATTAAAAAAAAATAACGCCTAACGACCACATACATAGACCCCGAACCTTAACTAGGCTTTCCTGTATCTAGGGACCCAGGAACTACGAGGACCATGGTCCCACAACAGACTCAGAACAACATGCAATTTTTTTGTGCACAAGTAAGTACCTACATTTAATTACCTATACATTAATTAAAACAGCAAAAACCAATTACAATAATTAATCACAAACAATGACAAAACAATTAATTTATTTAAAAACGTTTTACACAATAAACTGACACAAATCACAAAAAGAAATTCAATAAACTGGTTATTTCAAAGTACACAAGTACAATACGTACCTGTCCTGTCTTGTGTGTGTAATCGAACCCGCATTATATGACACTTTTTAAACGTGACCTGGATCATGGGTTATTCAAAATTATGTATTAATCTGTGCACGTTTTAGCCGTTTTAACTTTTATTAAATTTACGTGCTCTTTGGTCTATACCTACTTACCTAAAACAAGGCAAGGAGAATTCTTTATCTCTACCGAATATAGACATGATGGCAAAAGGAATCAGGAATACGATGTACGAGTCCAGTCCATGGTCGAACAGCTCACCCAGAGGGCCTGATACTCCAAGTCTCCGTGCTTGCTTCCCATCGAGACCATCTAAAAATTAATTATTTATTTTAAAAGGGATATGCAGTGAGCTCCGAAATGAGGAGATCTGCAGGAGGACTAAAGTCACCATCGTCTGTTGATCCTGAAGACGTGCACTGCATCCATTGGCTCCCCGCGGTTCTGGCCAGATCGTCGGTCCACCTAGTAGTTAAGGGGCCTACACTGCATCGTCCTGTTCGTGGTCGCCACTTAAGAACCTTTATTCCCCATCGGTTGTCAGCTCTGCCATAGAACAAGGAGGAGAGAAATACCAATACACCAAGGAAAAAGCGTAGATCAGAAATATGCCAAAAACCGTTATAAACCTAGATGGCGCTGCAAAATGAGCGGGCTATAAGTTGAGCGTATATCAGAAATATGCCAAAAAACCGTTTTAAACCTAGCCCGCTATGGTGACAATCTCGACCAAGTATCTCTATGGGGACGTTGTGGCTGATATTAGATTCATTATAGTTTGATATTCAATATAAAAGTATTAACCTAGGGTTCGTGGTCCATAATTGTCTCCATAAAATGTTATAAGAGAGCATGTGAATAAGATAAAGTCACTCACCGAAACCATTGATACTAAAATTATACGTAGTTTGCTTCGCCTTTATTGTATATGCCGTTATAGTAGGATTGTTTACTTGTATTTCATAGTGAACTTCTCATAATCTCTCCCATATGATTGCATATAACGCCTGTAATTATAAAACCACAAGGAGCACAAAACGAACTGCAACACGTAAGTAAACTTTAAGGTTGATGGATATTTAACCAAGCCCACGCGCTCTTGGACCGTACGTCCTCAAGCCAGTCGCTTAGCCCATCTCATGACCGTCGACGTGGTATCTCTACCACACTTAACTGCCCACAAACTAGGGCCTGCACTTTCAACCGCACCATTACTATTAATTTATCACCGCAGATGGGGCTTATCGAGGTTAGATATGCATATTTAACTAAGCCGGCGCCTTCATTAGACCATAGCCCCACAGCCATAGCCTTCCAGCCAACCGCATACGCCCATCCCGCCGACGTGGCAAATGTAAGTCCCTCTACGTGTCACCATGCTAGCTGGCACACTACCGAGGGGATACCTACACCTGCACAAGTTCGTCGATCATATGTGTTCATCACTACACTGCCATCTCAGACCTCGGCTGAGACCGTTACCAAATTGTACTAGAAATGATATCAATTAATCATAGAAAACATTGTCTACCTACGATTACAGCTCGTATGTACTCACTGTTCATGGTATCACATCAATAGGTATTATTGCTTTCCTTATTTCTTTTAATTATGTAATTTTCTGTATTTTCAGTTTATATTTTATGACATTTAAATAGACAAACCGCGAGTGACAGACTTCGCAATCCAATTTTGAACTTAGTATTGTATTGCCATATTTTATCTATGTAATATTTAAAATCGCGATGTTGCCCGTCGCGACACCCGCCGTAGCTACCCGTATAGCCCGCTCATATTGCAGTTCCATCTTGGTTTAAAACGGTTTTTGGCATATTTCTGATCTACACTGTTTTGTTGGTGTATCGGCATTCCTCTCCTCCTTGTTCCATGGCTCTACGAGAAATATGGCCTGCCTGCCCATTGCCATTTCAACTTTCTAATTTTAAAACCTATGTCGGTGACGACTTTTGTTCTCCAGTGGATTTAAACACTTACCCAGGTTGTAAGCCAGGAACACGAGTACCCCACTCGCAGTGAACACCCAGTGAGGTATCCCATACTGTCTCACAGTCTCTCCCGGACGCCCCCCTACTCCATACAGCTCGTAGTCATAAACATACATAAAAATGACAACTGTCACCATGCATAGGAAACCCGCGAAGGTTATCAGGTTCGGCGCTATGCATTTTGGGATGAACTGAAAGAAAAATTGGGTGAGCAACGCATCAAGTGTTACAGATAGGTGGTAGGACTTTTCTACAAAGTTCGTCTAGGTGGGTACCACCACTTTGCCAGTTATTCTGCCGCCAAGCAGTTGAGTGCAAGCACTACTGTGTTCCGGTTTAAAAAGCATTATAGCGAGTAAAATTACTGGTCAAATGAGACTTATGAACTGATCTCACAGTCTAAAAATCTTTTTCAGACTGTGTGATGTCTCAGGATGACTTGTGCAGTGCGCAGTGTCACGCGAAACTTTAATTTAGAGTTCCATTTTCAGTTCACTGCCATCTGTTATGGGCGGCCATGTCGCTTAACACCAGACAAATGACTTGCTCTTCACGTCATTCATTTACATTTAAAAAAACGGATGTCGCAGGCTACGGTCTCATCCCGTGGGTGCTATAAGAGCCGGCTTAGGGAATATGCAGGCTTTGGGCGGCAGCATTCTCCGCGGTTTGTAGTATAATTTACTGCGATCACCAAGCCACCTGCCAAGCGTGGTGATTATGGCAATCCTCTATGATAAGCGTGCAAAGGGGGAGGCCTATGTTCAGCTGTGGACGTTTTCCAGCTGTTGATAGGTGTGTGTGTGTGTGTGTGTGTGTGTGTGTGTGTGTGTGTGTGTGTGTGTGTGTGTGTGTGTGTGTGTGTGTAGCAAGCATAGCTTGTAGGTACTATGGGAACCAGATAACTGATAGAATACTTAGATAATTTTTTGTTTGTAAATACATACATAGAATACAATATCACCCAGACACAGAACAAACATCGATGTTCATCACACATGCTTGTCCCGGGCGGGAATCGAACGCACAATCTATAGTTCATAAGGCAGAGCTACTACCAACTGAGCTATCAGGCCAGTCGATTCGATTAGTCTTTGGTTCCACAATTATTTCTTTAGCCAAAAGATTATAAGTGACCAGGAATCGAACTTGCGACTCATGGTTTGCAAGTCGACGCCACTCTCATCGAAGCTATCATCAATTCAAAAGAAAGCCTGAAAAAGATACTTACATTGACTATGGTGTTCCATGTCGGGTGCATAACATATTTGCTGAGTGGACTTGTATCTACGGCACTATACTGGAAGATAAAAAAAGATTATTGTCAAATCTAACTCTATAACTAGGTATTTAGGGTACATAAACAAATGGTAGAGATTCCTTTACAAGAATGACGTGTTCGCAGGCATTATCAGCTCATTATGTCCCAACTGCTGAGAGACAAATCTTCTCTCATACCACGCTGGCCAAGTGCGGGTTGGTAGTACTCGAATTTTGTGATTCTTGAACATGACAGTTTCCTCACCATGTTTCCTCACTTGTCGGTTTCTTGTCTCACCGTTGTATGAGCGAATGCAAATCCGCACATAAGTTTAAAAGTCATTGGTGCAGTGCCGGTGGGATTTAAACCTGGGTGCGTCAGTTTGAAAGTAGCAAAGGCTACCCCTGAGCCACACTCATTCTACCGCTGAGCCACACTCAGTCTACCGCTGAGCTACACTCATTCTACCGCTGAGCTACACCCACTCTACCGCTTAGCTACACTCACTCTACCACTTAGCTACACACACTCTACCTCTGAGCTAAACTCACTCTACCGCCGAGCTACACTTATTCTACCGCTGAGCTACACTCACTCTACCACTTAGCTACACTCACTCTACCACTTAACTACACTCACTCTACCGCTGAGCTAAACTCACTCTACCGCTGAGCTAAACTCACTCTACCGCCGAGCTAAACTCATTCAACCGCTGAGCTACACTCATTCTACCGCTTAGCTACACTCACTCTATCATGTCATCGGAGAAGCGAAATTATTCTAGCTAGGTCATCTGTGATCTCAACGGAGCAACTGAATAAGTTTCAACAACTCTTTTCTTACCTTATATCTATTAAACCCTTTAAGTTGTTGTTTTGACAAGTATTTATAGTCGAACATCGTTGGAATCTTCTAGGAACTGAAACAAACAAATTTTAGTAAAACCGGTTTTTAATAGTAATTAAGTATAATATGTATAGAACATTGACTATAAATCCAGTTGATACAACTTCCCCTCATACGAAAATTAGTAGTGTATTTCAACTACTATTTTCATACAAACCACGGGAACCCGTTGATGTCTCTTATTCCATCCTGCTTTGTCCTTTGTAATTTCGTATAGCTTTGTCTCGTTTTGTTACCTCGTCCCCTGCCCGCGCAGGTGAGTCGTGTTTGTACTAGAAATTATGTTCACGAGTTATCAACGGGCTTTATAATCTTTGGTATAGAACGACAGAATATTTATGTATAGTGCATGTGCACCAACTTAAAAAGATCACTTCCAGATTATCTTTAGATAATCTGAAGACGTCCACTGCTGAATATAGGCCTCTCCCATAGTGCGCCACTTTGAGTGGCTGCTTTAATCTTGCATCCATCGGCTGCCCGCGGTTTTAACTAGATAGTCAGCCCACCTAGTGGGGCCTACGGTGCGTCTTACAGTTCGTTGTCACCACTCAAAACAGCAACTTGATTAGAACGTTTTTTTATTGGTTATGGGCAAAGCATTACCACTATGTTCACGGTGGTTGCCTAGAAAACGCAGCATAAATAATTAATAAGGTAACGTTACACCCAACGATAACATATAAAGATCCTGGACCCTAACTAGGATTCCCTGTATCTAGGGACCCAGGAACTACGAAGACCATGCTCCCGCAACACCCAGACACAGAACAATGTACATTTAGTAATCCTGAAAGTCATTTATTTTACAGTACATTAATATACATGTCGGCCTCGATTCCATGTTTATTTGACTCAAACTCTGCAGGTATTTATGACGTCACATCCATAATGCACATTAATTATACCGTTATTATGTAATATTTATGGTTAATAGCAGTATCGGCTGCTTGACGTTATCTACAGAATAATTTGTAATGGAAAAAGTTGTATCACGAACGGGATTTGATCCCGCATCCATGCGTCCCTTTTGGGACGAATGAATGTGTGTGGGTGAATGCTGGGACATGATTTACCTACCACAGTCTAGAAAATATCTTTTACTAGTTGACCGGCCCCGGCTTCGCACGGGTTCATTAGTTTTACGTCCCAACCCTGTTAATGGGAAGAGGGAAGCGAAAGGTAAACACATAGGGGTAGCGAGGCAGCCGCTGCCTCACTTCTATCGCCGTCCCATCCATACATCCTTATCCCCTATCTTTTTCCCTTTCCTTTATCTCTTTACTTCGACATGGTGAGTCTAAATAAATAGATAAATAATAATTCGTACTTCGTAAACGTGTTTTGAGTTTAACAGTTAAAAAGAAGATAATGACCAGTATTAAACACGCAGTTTTAAAATTTTTGTTAATGATATACATTTTGAGAAAACTACATTTAAGTTATGTCGATTGGAAGCCTTCGGCCTCTTCATTAATAATAATTATAGTAGTAATGGGTTAAAATCAAATTATTAGTTTATTTACCTGATCCAATCCAACAAGTACCTACACTAATTGTCCAAGTAATCCATTTACATTTAAAGAACGCCAACGCATGCGCACAATCACATAAAACAAATAAACACAAAATTTGACGTAAATAAAACCTAGAATACGTGTAGACTTGATAACGCACAAACCAGCACTGATACAGTTATCAAACGGTATTTAATGCGCTCCAAGATAGATAAAAAATGAGGTGAGCATGTTTACATTATGACTAGCTGCTGTATTCTACCTACGGCTGGCCTGATAGCTCAGTTGGTAGTGGCCCTGCTTTCTGAACTGTAGGTGGTGAGTTCGATTCCTCATCATCATCATAGATTCATAGATTCATAGATTTATTCACCCTAAAACATCGCATTACACTGGCACGTCAATTCACAACAAAATATAAAATCAACAATTCAAATTCAAGTTAAGTAAGTTGAATTTGAATTGTTTTTTTTATATTTTGTTGTGAATTGACGTGCCAGTGTAACGCGATGTTATAAGGTGAATAAATCTATCTTACAATAACATAATAAACTAATAATATAAATATAAAATGAGTAAAATAATGAAACTTGACATAAAAGTAAAATTATACAATCAAAGTTCTTGGTCACAAATTACAAATGAAGACTCTGCTGAGGCAATCTCATATATTCGTTCAAGGAGTAAAAAGGGTGAATTTTGAAGAAATTTTTAATTTTATTCTTGAAATCATTGTATGGCAAGTCGCTTATACTGAGTGGCAATTTATTGAACATGCATATTTTGTTGTAAATCCCTTGCTTTTGTACTTTGGCCAATCTGTTTAGAGGCTTCATCATCATCATCATCATCATCATCATCAGCCTGAAGACGTCCACAGCTTAACATAGGCCTCCCCCAGAGCGCGCCACCTTGAGCGGTTGCTCGCCTCCTGCATCCATCGGCTCCCCGCGGCTTTCACCAGATCGTCGGTCCACCGAGTCGCGGGCCGGCCTACGCTGCGTCTTCCGGTTCGTGGTCGCCACTCGAAAACCTTTCTTCCCCATCGGTTGTCAGTTCTACGAGCGTTCGGTCACTTTAGTTCTCCTGCGGATCTCCTCGTTCCGGAGCTTATCTCGCAGGGAAACACCGAGCATAGCTCTCTCCGTAGCTCGCTGCGCGACTTTGAGCTTACTAATGAGGCCGACAGTAAGAGACCATGTCTCAGTTCCATAAATCATCACTGGCAACACACACTGATTGAAAACTTTCGCTTTCAGGCTCTGCGGTATTTTGGGTTTTGGAGTTCGATTCCTACCCAGGATATAATATAATAAATCTATCGGCCACAAAATTTCAGGGGACTGGAACATACTCCTAGATACGCCAATGCTAACGAGTGCCCGTTACTTTTTTCAGTATAGACCTAGGAAAATATTCTAAATCTGTGGTTTTCAAACTAAATAACATATTATATAATAACATATTCAAAACCGCATTCCCGATTCCTCTATTTAGAATATTACTTACAAAAATCCATAGGTACCTAAAAAAGTTGACTATCGCAACATAATCCGAGGTGGAACTGCGACTGCGACCAGCCGCACACGTTGTCCGTTGACCTTAAACTATTTATAGATTAGATACCTAAGAAGTACCTACTTAATATACAATAAGTACTCCACAAAGTTGATAAAACACAGATAATAGTTCCCGTGGACGTTGATCAGCGGTTTTTTAATTGCTGCTTATTCTAAAGCGCTGAGAGTCTAGTAAAGTACCTTTTCACCTCACTAGCTCGGAAAGATTCTCTTTGTCATTCAAAATCTGGGCGCAAAAACGCATTTTTTTTTTCTTTTATTTTGGCTCCACACATAGTGTATTTAGCCAGTGTCAAGTTTTGTAATTTTTCATCGTGTTATGGGTCACAGTCAGTGTAGTCATAGTCTAGTCTAAGTCTTAATCCAGTCTAAGGCATGCCCTAGTAAAGTGGTGGCAACTTTACTAGAGGCTTCTATGGAATTTTGGAAGCAACACGAAAAACCACGTTTCACTACAATATATCACTTGCCCACACTCATGCTCGTAATTCAGCACTTAATGCGTAAAAAACCACCAATTTTAAACATTAACACTGGAAAAAGCATAAGTTTTGTAAAATAATACAATGCACCGACGTGAACTTTTCCGCGTTCCCGCCAAAACCACCAAAACGCATTTTAATCGCTAGTGTGGAAAGTGTTTTTAAAATTCGAACGTTTCTATTCAATAATTTTCTCGTCAAGAATTGAGGATTTAATCACAGATCTACTCGAATTTAACCTTCTTGATATTGCCAGTCCACTGAAACTCATTAATACCACAGACTACCTCCTAAAAGATACCATGTTTTTCTCGTTCACCAACCTCATTGTTAGAATAATCGCACTGTCCAGCACCAAAGAGTATATAACCAATACGCTATCCAGCACGGCGACTGCATGGAAAAAGAATGAAAAACACTTTTTCTTTAATTTTCCATGAATCACGTGACGAGCTAGTCGTTTACCTTATGTTAAACGTTACCGCCACCCATAGCTAAATAAATAAGCTAATAACTAATCTTTTCTTTTAGCTGTCTTTCTTGCATTTTCCTCGCTGTAGTGAGGTGAAAAGTTGTGTGTTGCACTCGGCAGCAAAGTTTTTCTGCGTCTCGTACCTTTGAAACCTTCGCTACGCTCAGGTTTCAATTCAAGTACTCGTGCCAAAAACCAACATTGCAGCCTTGTACAACAAACAACTATTTATTTATTTATTTATAATTCACCATCTTATAACACAGTACGTAATATTTGGCACGTCCACATCTAATACATTAAAATTCTTATTATATACTTATACTAATTAGTAGGTACCTAGGCATAAAATAATGTTAGATTTCAAATTGTTATGGTCGATTACATTTGGTAAATATCCTAATGTTTCTATTACAGTTCCTATAGACTCAAAGATTAATAGTCAATGTATAGACTATATCCACGTCCAGCGATCTTTTTACGTGACGGTACTTACACAAACATTCACCGAAACGATAAGAACACGAAGATTTACTGTAGTATAGACATAGATAACTGAAACCTGCTTGGAGTAGAGTATGAAAAGAAAAACACAACCCTCCCTTCGCAGTCTGGAAGAAGTGAAATAACCGCTACTTTTTTTTTTTTTCTTATATTTTGGCTCCACACATAGTGTATTTAGCCAGTGTCAAGTATTGTAATTATTCATCGAGTTATGGAATATTTCACGTGTAAAGTCAAGTCTTTAAGTCTTAGTCACAGTCCAGTCTAAGTCAGGTAATCATAGTCCAGGCTAAGTCATACCCTAGTAAAGTGGTGGCGACTTTACTAGAAGCTTCTATGGAATTTTGGAAGCAACACGAAAAACCACGTTTCACTACATTATATCACTTGCCCACACTCATGCTCGTAATTCAGCACTTAATGCGTAAAACACCACCAATTTTAACCATTAACACTGCAAAAGCACAAGTTTAGAAAAATAATACAATGAAACGACGTGAACTTTTTCGAGTTCCCGCCAAAACTCCAACCGCTACTTACTACTGCTTCCGCAGAGGTATGGTCAATTGTTTTTTTCTCTAATCTGTGCATAGATGTTAATAAAAGAGGGAAGATACGGCACCGGCGCGGCTTCTCGAAAATGGGCCGCTTCAATAAGGTCCAATGCACACAGTTAGTCCTGCGTAAGAAAAAGATCCCTATGCAAGAAGATCACGACGCAGGGCCATTTTTTAACAAATAAATGTGTAGATGTTCCCCATCTCCTCTTTTAAGGTTTTCCGAATAAAAAAACCAATGGACATTTCATTTCATCCTCCATCATCAGATCCTCACCATAGTACATAACCATCTACTTACCTAGGAGATTGCTAATTAAACGTAATCATCATCATCAACAGCCTGAAGAAGTCCACTGCTGAATATAGGCCTCCTCCAGAGAGCGCCACATTGAGCGGCTGCTTGCCTCCTGCATCCATCGGCTCCCCGCGGTTTAACCAGATCGTCGGTGCACCTAGTGCGGGCCCTACGTTGCGTCTTCCAAATCGTGGTTGCCACTCGAGAACCTTTCTTTCCCAACGTAACTCTCTCGAACATCTAATCTTTAATTAATCTATTTAATTTTTATGCAAACAGTACTCAAAAAGACTGAGGGGTTCCAACCGGAAAAGTAAATTAATAAAATATTTCAATTTTGTAACGACCCCTTACTAGTGGATCAAACTGGAATAAAAACTGTACATTTTTGATCCACCAGTGGTACGTTCCAGTGGCTCAAACTGGTATAGACCACCATTCTAAATAAAAAAAATTTTTGTTTGCGAAAATGTCGATGAATGAAATACACACTGCCTTATTCTTAGAAGTCGGGTTAAAATACATCGAGCACTATTATTTATTCTGTAATACTGATAAAACTATTATAAGGCGATTAGAATAATAAAAATAGTAGATAGATATTTACAATAGGATAAGATTATATCAAGTGATATTGCTTTCGTTCAGGATGTGATACGCGTTTTGCATTATTAGATTAGATACATGAAGTAACTTTTCATCATAATCCTGAAGACGTCCACTGCTGGACATAGGCCTCCCCCACAGAGCGTTACTTTGAGCGGCTGCGTGCCTCCAGCATCCATCAGCTCCACATAATGTAGTAAATCCCGGTTCGTGGTCGCCACTCAAGAACCTTTCTTCCCCATCGGTTGTCAGTTCTACGAGCGATGTGGCCTGCCCATTGCCATTTCAACTTGCCAATTCTAAGAGCTATATCGGTCACTTTAGTTCTTCTGCTGATCTCCTCAGTACCTATTACAAAAGTGTAAATTTAACAGCGACAATATCGTTTGTAGTGATGTCATTGTGTTTTTTTTAATAGTGCGATTCGTGGGTTATAGATTCGAAACTTTCTTTATCCTTTCTTTCCTTTTAAAATCTCATTACATAGTCTATGAGATCAGGTCACAAAGTCTCATTTGCCCAGTAATTTCTGTATGTCACTACAATGCCCTTCAAACCTGAATCGGAACTCTTGCAAAATCTTCACTTTACAGAGTGCTCATGGGAAGAGATGGGGTGGTCCAATACTTACGTCTGGGCCACACGGCATACACAAAGGGTAGGTTTTAAAATGCTGCACTTTACTAGTGAAACGTTTGAAATAATTTAACAGTTGTTTAGAAAATTTGTGTTTTTTTTATGTAAACGAATGACGTGATGAGCTAGCCGTTCGCCTGGCGTTAAGCGTCACATCCCCCATAACAGATGCAGTATCACTCTGAACTCTAAATTAAAGTTTTGCGTGACACTGCTCTGCGCACTTCATCCTGAGACATCACACGGTCTAGTAAAATTTCTAGGCTGCGGGATTAGATGAATGATGAGTGGAATACCTTGCCTCCTTGTTTCTAGCTAACTATTGTTGGCGAACATCAGAACACATCATTGATAGCTCAACATCTTTTATTACCTACTCCAAGTTAGGTACATTCCTCAGACTTGACGATACATTATACAACGGCATCTATCTCTTCTTTTTCCAATATATTGATTTTTCATCCAGTTTTCACTTCTACCACTTTTCTTCCTGTTTTTCCGAGTAGACTTCTGTGTCCGCCATAGACTGTCAATATCTTGGTCCGTCCACTTTATCTTGCAGCGCCCTCTATGCCTTCCGAGCACGAACCACCTGAGATCCGTCAGTTTAATTTCATTACGCTAACCCTATGATCTGGGTGTCTTCAAGTCACGAGTGAACAGGTATCTTCTAGGCAAGCATGCAGATGCACCACCGTAGGCCGCGTCATCACTTTCCATCAGTTGAGACAGTGGTCAAATGAAAGATCATAAATCTTTTTTTTATAAGTTATAGGCATAGCATTTATAGTCTGGTTGGCCCAGTAATTTCACTAGCTGCAATGCCCTTCAAACCAGAACATAGTAGTGCTTGCACACTACTGCTAGGCGGCCGAATAACTGGCAAAGTAATACCTACCCAAAGACGTCTATGTATACACCAGACACTCCAGACAGGACATCTCTAACTTGCATTGTCAACCACTGCAAATATGCCAATGAGCATCTTCTCGCTCATACGATGCTCAGCTCTCAAAGCGACTGCACGTGCAGCAGTGAATAGCAGTAAAAATTATGATCCGAATGTGCCATTGCACTAGCGCTGCGTGTTGTGATCGTTGGTTAGACGATTTAATCTCGTAAAGCGCTGTAGCGGATTTTAATTTAATTATACAAAAAATGACAACTATTTGTGCTTCGAATAGCTTCTCTAGTACATAGTACATATACCCTTTTGTACCTACCTAGACAAACTTGGCAGTAAAGTACTACCAAGTTCTTCTTCTTCTTCTCGTGTAGGCAAGTGGTCAGCCATGGTGTTAGAATTTTTAAGCCACCTAAAGGCTTCTGTCTTGGCTTGACTATTGTCTTACGGCAACAGCTGGGACCGACGGCTTAGCGTGCCCTCCGAAGCACGGTAGCGCTCCGTTGTAAATACCACTTTTTGCTGTAGCTGTCACCCATCAGAGTAGTGACCGCAGCGAACGTTGCTTAACTTTACCGATCGGTTAGAAACGGTCAGTCGTGCTTCGCTATGAGCGCTACCTAGTAAAACGTGTGTAAAACCTAGTGATACAAGTGTTATTCATTACACGGTTCACACCAGCCCATTACACTAATTAATGCTGTCTATTTTTACGACCGTATATCATTACACCCGCGGATCGGATTAAACGGTCACAGAATAAATAATATAGCTCTTAGAATTAGCAAGTTGAAATGGCAATGGGCAGGCCACATCACTCGTAGAACTGACAACCGATGGGGAAGAAAGGTTCTCGGGTAGCAACCACGAACTGGAAGACGCAGCGTAGGCCGGCCCCCCACTCGGTGGACCGACGATCTGGTGCAAGCCGCGGGGAGCCGATGAATGCAGGAGGCGAGCAACCGCTCAAAGCGGCGCTCTGTGGGGGAGGCCCATGTTCAGCAGTGGACGTGTTGAGGCTGTTAATGATGATGATGATGATGAGAATAAATAAAAGTACTAGGGCATAGTGCACCATCATGAAACCGAGCCTGGCTCAGCGGTCTACCTTTCAAGCCGACGCAACGCATCCTGGAGGGTTAGCACGGACGGTAGACAAAATTAGCTTTCCCCTGTTTTACTCCACTTGATAAGTAAGTAAGTATGAAGAAAGTGACATAAAACGGGGAATGACAATTTTGTCTACCATCCGTGCTAACCCAGCTGGTTCAAATCCCGCTCCCCTGCACCAATGATTCAAGTTACGTGCCGAATTGGCACTCGCTCTCAATGGTGACGGAAAACAACGTGAGGAAACCGGCATGTTCAAGAATCACTAAATTCAAGAACATGTGTCATACGCCACCTCGCACTTAGCCAGTGTCCTGGATAATGGCCTATACTTTCCCTGTGAAAGAAAGCCCGTATTAATTTTTTGAATGGGCTATTGCTTTTGGTCTCTACCGACTTTTACAGCGTCACCGGGCGGGCCAGAAGGCCCGTGTTCTAGCAATGGGAGCGTATGGGCACCATTAGCAAGCGGGCGGTACAGAAAATTCTCTAAGTTACCAATATTTATTTCACTTGTAGCGGGTAAAACAGGGAACCTTTGTGCTAGAGTTGCTGATGAAGTTAAGCTATATTTTATTTTAACGTGATTGTTGCAAAATGATATGACATGATTAATTTTTATAATGAATGCACATACATTCATTAAACCAATACATATTGATTAAGGTTTTAGCCGTAGAGAAAATAACCGCTTACGCTGAGTTTTAGCCGTCTAATTGATAAATAAATTTAAAAAAAAAAACTTATTTTTCCTTCTATTCACGGTTTAAATTTTATTTAATTAAATTATTTTATTTATTTATCAATTAGACGGCTAAAGCCTTAATCAGTTTAATACATGCATTCATTATAATAATTAATCAAGTCACATTATTTTGCAACAATCACATTAAAATAAAACATACTTAGCTTTACTTCATCAGCAACTCTATTTATTTATTTTAGACCAAACAAAAGATGCACAAAACGCATTCTTCATTCACCCAAACATTTTAAACGTTAATTAAACCGAAAATACAGACTCATCCGTATCCGAAATTATCCGTAATTCGGCCCGCGGCAGACATTATCGCCGCGGCTCGTGTTTCAAATTGCGCGTCGGGCGGCGTCGGGTGGCGCCCTCGCGTCGCTAGGCAACGCCAGGTGTCCTATCGATCTTCTGTGAATGCTGTGATGGCTCATCTCTAGTAAGTGAAGAGTCTTAGCAACAGATTAGGCAGTTTATATCGCATAATAATCAATATAAATACTTTTATACAAGCAAAATTTGAATAATCATAATCGTAATCATTTATTTCTTATTATTCATTACATGTCAAGTTTTTTACAATAAAAATAAAAATATTTAAATACTTATTTCAATTAATAAATATATAAATGTATAGGTATAGAATAGGTAGGTATACTACATAAATGCCGTAAATTAATTTGTTCCTATATTTGAGATTAAGTTTGTTGATTTTTCAGGTTGGTAACACTGGCTTGCACGTGATTGGATGAAATTGGATGGAAGCGTGAGTCAAACGGTTGAGTAAGAAAATCTCGATGGAAAAACCTTGGAATGAGCCCAATATTCTGAGAGAAATACAAGTATAGTCTAATCTTGCGGTCTGTGGTTTGCTAGTGAAATGATGTACTAAGGCCCGATTTCACCAAAGTTTATTCCAAGTATACGGCTATTCGTTACTCTTGGATACAGCTAATTGACAAATGAAATTACACAAAAAAGACGCCATTTTGATTGTATCCAAGAAATAAGTCTTATTCCTTCACAAAATTGGTGGTATAAGGGCTATATTTGCGTAACTCGGTTGTTCTCGGAAAGTTATACCTGGAATAAAATTTATTCTAGTTTGGTGAAATCGGGCCTAAATGGTATCACACTATATTATATTATATATAATATTATAAAGGTGAAAGTTTGTGTGTATGTGTGTATGTTTGTTACTCTTTCACGCTCTAACAGCTGGACGGATTTGAATGAAATTTGGTATGGAGGTAGCTTATACTCTAGATTAACACATAGGCTACTTTTTATCCCAATAACGGGAACGGTTCCTGTAGGAACGCGGGTGGATCCGCGAGGCGCTGCTAGTAAAGAATAAACAGAAGTTTAAAAGGTGCTTCAGGATGGGTTATTTAGGTAAAGGTACAATATCAACTACTTTAACTTCATCTCAACTACCTATTGATAATTATAAGTAACATATAAGACTTCAGACGCTGTACCTACAGCTAATGGAGTGAAATATAAAGGCAGGAACAGGAAGAGCAGACGCAGCGTGCCTTGGTTGGAGCAGAGTTTTATTTCCAGCAGTGGGCTACTGTAGGCGTTATCTCCAACAATTTCACTGACATGCCAATTAAATAAAAACAAATGAACTTATAGATATAGACGTAGGTGTAGATATACAGTAGTACCTTATGCTGTCGAGAAATTCGGCCAATCATTCTATTGATACACTGTTCTACTAAGGCCCGATTTCACCAAACTAGAATAAATTTTATTCCAGGTATAACTTTTCGAGAACAACCGCGTTACGCGAATATAGCCCTTGTATCACCAATTTTGTGAAGGAATAAGACTTATTCCTTGAATACAATCAAAATGGCGTCTTTTTTGTGTAATTTCATTTATCTATTAGCTGTATCCAAGAGTAAGGAATAGCCGTATACTTGGAATAAACGTTGGTGAAATCGGGCTTAAATAAAATACTAGGATATCATAATCATGTAAGAAGTATGGCGAGGTTGCGTGATATTCTTGCGTTATGAAAGGCCTTTTATTCTCTAAGGTCTATGAGTATCTCAGTCCATGGTTATGATAGTGAAAATTTAAGCGGAGAAACCGGCTGATATTTTATGCAAACCTGGTACAACTCTATATTTTTGCTACTACATAGGTCACGTGGTGCCCCAGCCGGGTTCTGTGAGTGAAGTACCACGTGACGGGGGCGTAATGTGAGCTCTTAGCGCAATTCAAAACTGCGCCTATATTGGATCGCTTTGTTTTTTTTGTATGAGGATTTTGGCAAGCGATCCAGTGTAGGCTCTGTTTTGAATCGCGCTAAGAGCTCACGGTACGCCCCCAGGACACTATATTCGCTAACAAATGCAGTTTTCCATATAGTATTGCACGCTTCGTTGCCTCTAATTCTGTCAACTGGCTGAACACGATGGAGTTAAAACAGTAAGGCCAACCATTTGCATGGCGCGTGATCGTCTGCGCTGTGTCTAGCCGGCTCATCAGCCTGCCGGATAATTTGCGAATTGGACGACGCAGTTTATAAGAGCTAGCGGTTAGAGCAAATTATTGGACTGCGAGTCACAAGAGATAGCGGGTTTAAAAAGTTGTCTAGTCTAGTTAATGTTTTTATTTTCAAGGTTTGTTACTGATATTGAAGTTGGAAGAAATCTAAGGATAGATTTTGACTAGACTTCATATTTTCTAACGCCATTGTATTTTGTACGTTAAACTTTGCATATCGAAGTAGCCGCTTATTCCAATTAAATGTTTGAAAAGCTCTTATAAAGAAGAGTGCAAGTATTCAGAATCTCAGAGAGACTTGTAACGCACCACCTGTCCACATGATTCCATTGCTTGCAAATATTGAACTAAAGGCGGATTGCACCAAACAATTTTAGGGAAATAACGATGTTAATTTTGTAAACCCATCTCAGTCACCCATTATGCAAAATAGGTATCTGTAGCTTTTTCTATATATCTGGTGTTAAAACTATTTACCATTATTGCACTAATCACAGCGACATCACTGAACAAAATCACATTTCTATCGATAAAGGTTCATTCAAGAATCACACGGCACAACTCTTGAGATAAAGCGGGCAAAATATTACCCTACATACTCACTGAAGTTAATAAATACATTGAAGTTTGTTACTATTTGGCCCTGCTATCGAAATTACCGAAATATTATCTAACTTTAATTTGTAGAATCTTTTACCCGCTCTCGCTTATTGGTTATACCGTGGTAAAGTCATTAGTGCGTCGGGCCGGATGGTCTGGCTCACACCTATTTACGCTTCCTCCTGCTCTGTCTGCTATCCTAAGTACCACGATTCTAAAAGGATGAAATAATTTATCTTAATAATTTAACCTAGGTAATGGTCACTAGTTTGACATTGTTTAAATAAATTAGTTGCGAGCTATTGCAGAAATTTTCACTTTTGTGCGACTACTGCGAAAGGAGAGATCGAAGAAAAAATTTCTTCGAATGGAAATAGCATATTTGACGGAATAAAAAATCCGCTGGAATCGCTTGGCCTAACGTTGTGCCACAAAACACAGAGTGCAGTTGTGTTATTCTCACTTACTACAGACGTACGTATCTTTGACTATAAATTGAATAGTCAAGGAGATGTATCCATTACAGACCATGTGATTTTGTTCACTCACTTTCAAAGACGGAAAAAATGCAATAGGGCGTAAAATAATTATGTTCTTACGTTTTAATACTTTTATTGTAAGTAGGTACTTATTGCTTTAAAATAAAATAAGGTATTCGTAAATTTTTTATGCACAAATGGGCATGCATACGTTTGACACCAACTCACCTGATGGTAAGTGACGAAGTTGTCTAAGGTGGAGCACGTTTGCCCATGAGATGCCCATTCACTCTTGACTTGAAAAACCCAGGAGGATACATTGTTAATGGGAGAGCATTCCATTTTTTGGCCGTTCAGACTATGAATGACTCAGCAAAACGCTTAGTGCGGGCTTGTGGTACACTAATGACGTAAGGATGTGAAGAATCACCAAGCCTTGTTCTATGATGGAAAGGGGATGACGGAATGAGCTGATGAAGGGCATGCGCACACTCTCCAAAATGTAAGTGATACAAGACCGACAGACCGGCAACCTTGCGTCTGTGTTCAAGACTTCGAGATTTTCGACAGTTCCAGATTTCAGCCATCAGGTTTTAAAAATACACCCCGTAGTTATATTAACCATGTCATTTCATTGAACCCTTGTATAACACGTTCATACATTTATTTTATAATATTCTTTTAACTTCAAATATTTTTTTATTTTTACATCGTAGCTGCAAATATCATTGTCACACAAATAAAAATAAAACTGAAATGACCTGAATGTCAAATGCATCGTCACATGGTCCTATCCTAACTAATTCATCATCATGCTATATTTGACACCGACTTAATATCTATAGATTTGGCATAAGCCATAGGCCGTAACTATTAAACACAGCTAAGCTCAGAAGAGATATTTCGTGGTCTATAGTGGCACGTGAATTGATCTGAAAGGCGTTGTGATAGCTAATAAAAAACAAGCATTTGGTGCAGTAGGGCACTAAACAGAGCCGGCACGAAAGTGATTTTGACAACATAGGTGTATAAAACACAATTTATGACGTTTATAAAACATAAGTCATGCCGAAAAGTTTCGGAGACCGCTAGAAATTCGCTGCAGAATAATTTTATTAAAACTGTTAGAGCATTGGTATAAGGCGGCCCATACACGTTCAATTTTATTGATCAATTTTAATTGACGAGTCCATTTCTGTCGATGTTTTCTCCATACTGTAAACCGTAAAATATTGCACAATACTAACCCTACACGATCAATAAAATTGATCAAACACAAAGATTTATCAATAAAATTGAACGTGTAGGGCTGGACTAACTCACTCATAATAATACTCTCCAAGTATAGAAAAACTTACAAGCAGTGCCGAAATGCTGTCAGTGTAATTTTTCTACTACTGCAAGTTACTCCCTTCTTAACTCTGATGTCTCTAATAATAACTCGATGTATGCAAACGATCATACCCATCCCCAGTCCTCGTGCATAGCGCAATAAATTAATTTTTAGCGCAATTAACGTTGCATCGCCATTCATTGCCTACCGTGGTATGCAATGATTAATTGCAATTAGCGATATGATGTCATGCTGTAATTGGTTGGTGTGAAGTTTGTGGTGATCAATCGCGTTTGTGGTGTTTGAAACATTAAAAAAACCGTAAATACTTGTACTGTGTCTGGGTGTTGTGGGTCCATGGTCCTCTGGGTCCCTAGATATAGGGAATCCTAGTTAGAGTCCGGGATCTATGAATGTTATCGGTGGACGTTATTTCTTTTTCATTATTTTATTTTGCGCAGATACTATTTTTAGTTAAACTTATACGAGATTTCATGACGTCCACTGCTGAATATAGGCCTCCCCCACAGAGCGCCACTTGAGCGGCTGCTCACCTTCTGCGTCCATCGGATCCCCGCGGCTTTCACCAGAACGTCGGTCTACCTAGCTTTTGTACCTACTTGTTTCATTTACTTCTTTTTATGTTACCAAACTTTGAAGCAGAGCACCAAAAGTTTTTTGATAATGATAACACTTAATTTATAGTTGTACCTACATTATCGTAATTTATTAATTTTGCAAAGTTTTAAGTAGTTTTGTAGTTCTATTTTGTTATTTTGTCAACCTGGGTCAATAAACCAAAAAGTTAAAAATAATGCGTATAAATTTATTTTAGGGCTGATTGACTTCTGTGCAAATAAGTGTGTAATGGGTATACCCTATGATTGTAATGACGTCAGAGTAAAAGTGTGTACGACAAATGTATAACAAACACTATAATGGTATTATTTTTAATCCTTTAACCGTATTAAAACACTAACACAGCAATCACTGTTATTGTGGCTAACTAAGGAGGGTCTAAAAATATAACGATTTAACTCATAACACTTGGCAATGTAGGGTTGTGCTTAATAAATTTAATTATGTATTTTTGTACTTAAATGAATGACGTAACGAAGTAGTCGTTCGCCTGATGTTAAGCGTCACGGCTGCCCATAACAGATTGCAGTATCTCTCGGAACTCTAAATTAATATAGTTTTGAGTGGCACTGCACTGCGCACGTCATCCTGAGACTTAACACAGTCTAGTAATCAGATTACTAGACTGAGTGATCAGATCATAAATTCTCATTTGCCCAGTAATTTCACTAGCTACAATGCCTTTCAAACCGGAACACAGTAGTGCTTGCACACTACTGCTTGGCGGAAGAATAACTGGCATAGCGGTGGTACCTACCTAGACGGACTTTGCAGAAAAGTCCTACCACCTAGTAAAGTAGTGTGACATGGTGTTTCAATAAAGAGTATATCTATTTATCTATAGTAAGTAGTAGTAGTAGTGTGTGTAGTAGTAGTAGTTTAGTAATCTGATTACTAGACTGGGTGATGTCTCAGGATGACGTGCGCAGTGCAGTGTCACGCGAAACTTTATTGTTTTAAAGTTCTGGGTGACACTGCAACTGTTATGGGCGGCCGTGTCACTTAACATCAGGTGAACGACTAGCTCGTCACGTAATTCAATGACATAAAAAAAAAAAAAAAAAAAAAAAAAAAAAACTTAACACTGACTGGTGCGTTATTGGACGAGAGCCGTAAAGACGATTGACGAAGAAAAACTCAATAGGTTTTGGCGGGAACGCGGAAAAGTTCACGAGATTTATATTGAAGTCTGAAGAACAAATGGAAGTTTAAGAGGATCTCCAGGTTTCATTTCTATTACGAAATAATTTCATTTTCATTAATCCAAGAGCTAAACTTCACCATTCGTCCGGTTTGTCCACAGTAAATTTTATTTTCTTTAATATGTGGGTTTGACACTTTATGAATATGAATAGGTACCTATCTACATGGCGTTTAAAATGGACTTAAAGAACAGGAGACAACAGTCAGAATTCTTGCATTACCAAAAAAGCACTATCTCTCAGAATGACTTTACAATTATGTACTAGGTGGTAGGACTTGTCTGCAAAGTTCGTCTAGGTAGGTACCACCGCTTTGCCAGTTACTCTGCCGCCAAGCAGTAGTGTGCAAGCACTACTGTGTTCCGGTTTGAAGCGCATTGTAGCTAGTGAAATTACTGGGCAAATGAGACTTTATGATCTGTCCTCACAGTGTTCCGGTTTGAAACGCACTGTAGCTAGTGAAATTACTGGGCAAATGAGACTTTATGATCTGTCCTCACAGTCTATGGTAATAGATAGATAGATAGATAGATAAACTCTTTATTGACACCAATATAACAATAAATTTAAAAAAAAGAAAATCTTACAAGTAGGTACAATGGGCGGTCTTATCGCTAAAAAGCGATCTCTTCCAGACAACCTTTGGATGGACAGAGATAGTTGAACGAGCATGGACGGTGGTGCTACAAAATTAAAAGTTACTATAAACATACTAAAATAAATATAAAATAATAGATTACTTAATCAACAATACTTACTAAACATAATACAAATATTTACATAAACGTACATAAATAATACATATTTATATCAATAAAGGAAACAGTGAGGGATTATTTCGGAGTCAAACTAGAGAGATAAAAATGCTGTATTTGAGTTTTAAAAGCAGTGAGTGATTGAGCCTTTCGAATATTGAGGGGAAGTTCATTCCACAGGCGCACAGCCTGAACAGTGAAAGAATGGTCGTAATCTTATTACTATACTATGTGAAGTCTCAGGATGACGTGCGCTTGCAGAATTATATTAATTTAGAGTTCCGAGTGATACTATGGGCAGCCGTGACGCTTAACATCAGGCGAACGACTAGCTCGTCACGTCAATCATTTACATAAAAAACACAAATATAAATTTAAATTCGTGAAGACTCTTAACTTTTTCGACAGCCCTATTCAACAATGTTGATTATTCGGTTAAATCAACAAATTAGCAGCGAAACAAGCAGCTTATTTGTCGTTTTGCAGTTCTAGGTAGCTGACCAGCGGCCAATTTATTAGCGGCGCTGTTTAGAAATTCCAAGTTTGTTTTGGTAACATTACAGTTTTTAGAGCGATTGTTTAGGTCGAGTTCTAACTTAATCAACGGTTACTGTTATCGCGGGATGGGAATCGAATTAAAGGAGTTTTCAGTCATACAAATTTTAAAATTGTCTATTTTTTTTTCTTATATTTTGGCTCCACACATAGTGTATTTAGCCAGTGTCAAGTATTGTAATTATTCATCGAGTTATGGAATATTTCACGTGTAAAGTCAAGTCTTCAAGTCTTAGTCACAGTCCAGTCTAAGTCATACCCTAGTAAAGTGGTGGCGACTTTACTAGAAGCTTCTGTGGAATTTTGGAAGCAACACGAAAAACCACGTTTCACTACATTATATCACTTGCCCACACTCATGCTCGTAATTCAGCACTTAATGCGTAAAACACCACCAATTTTAAGTTTAGAAAAATGTTACAATGAAACGACGTGAACTTTTTCAAGTTCCCGCCAATACTCCTAAAATTGTCTTTTATAAATTCCAATTTTGTATTACTATTGGTTATTTTGTGAGTGTATTCTGGGTTCTGAGGTTCAGGACAAAATCCGTTCAAAGAAACATCGACCGTAACGTGGTAGTCTTAAATATCAATTCAGTCTGCACTTCAGCGCGGTGCTTACGACAAAGACAACGAATGAAATTACTGATTTTGACGGTTTTTAATTAATATCTCTGTTTATATCGTATTTTGCAAAATTATGAAGTCATCACAGCATCTGAATGTTTGTTGGGAATATACTAATTCATCATCATCATCATCATTAACAGCCTGAAGACGTCCACTGCTGAACATAGGCCTCCCCCAGAGCACGCTACCTTGAGCGGCTGCTCGCCTCCTGCATCCATCGGCTCCCCGCGGCTTTCACCAGGTCGTCGGTCCACCGAGTGGGGGGCCGGCCTACGCTGCGTCTTCCGGTTCGTGGTCGCCACTCGAGAACCTTTCTTCCCCATCGGTTGTCAGTTCTACGAGCGATGTGGCCTGCCCATTGCCACTTTAACTTACTAACTCTAATCTATATACTAATATACTAATTTTTTTTTTAAATATATTCGATAGAAACGCAGTAAAATTGGAACATTCAAATTTTTTGAGGATGTTTTGCGATTTTTTTCTATAGAGCTATATTTATTAATCTTGTATTTGTGGACATGATATATTAAATTCAAAGCTCCACATGCTCTAATTACACCAGGAAACATGCCAAAAAACACCTTGTTTGCCCTATCTCACATGGGATCAGATGTATTTAATATTTTGATTCTCCGTTCTAATCTCACATTCTCATTTTTAATAGGTGGTAGGACTTTTCTGCAAAGTTCGTCTAGGTAGGTACAACCGTATTGCCAGTTATTCTGCCGCCAAGCAGTAGTGTGCAAGCACTACTGTGTTCCGGTTTGAAGGGCATTGTAGCTAGTGAAATTACTGGGCAAATGAGATTTTATGATCTGATCACTCAGTCTAGTAATCTGATTACTAGACTGGGTGATGTCTCAGGATGACGTGCGCAGTGCAGTGTCACGCGAAACTTTATTGTTTTATAGTTCCGGGCGACACTGCAACTGTTATGGGCAGCTGTGTCACTTAACATCAGGTGAATGACTAGCTCGTCACGTCATTCATTTACATTAAAAAAAAATACATCCTATTGAAAAAAGAAGCGATCTATAAGAAAAACATATACCTATAATTATTTGTCTATTCCGGTCTGACCCCACTAGAATATTATTTGTCTCTATAGATCCCAGCGTCAAAAGGGGGATTTAACTTGTCTGTATTACTATGTGCCTGTTGATTAGATCTTTAGGTGTAAAACATAGAATTTGGTTTAGCTTTTTTGACATAAAAGCTACAAACACTAAACTAAAATAGCGGCCTAAACATTTTAATATCTAGGTTAGGTGGGTACCTACCTATCACTGTCAGATTATTCATATTTTTTGTCCTGAAATTCATAAATAAATGACAAGCGAACTCGATACTATTATTGCGACTGCCACTAAAGTAATGATTAAAAAATAAAAACAAAACAATCCTATTCGCACTTCTACGAACGAATCAAACATTCTAAATTCAAATGTCCGTTCGAAATGACAGCTGTCAAAGCGGTCTCATGGCGTCGCAAGATGGCGTCCGGTTACCGCCGCTCTCGCGCGCACACCGTGAAACGCAAAATGAGTATTAAAATATCATTTCCGATCACTGAAATAGCAAATAGGATGTGTCATAGTGATGAAGATTCAAGCAAAAGCTATCCAAACTTCATAAACAAGTAGATAGTACTATGTTAATTAACTTTGTGGTATACCGTAAAGAGTTTTAGTATTGAACTGTACCTACCTATTATGCCAACATATTGAAACTACGATCTCTCAGAAATCCGATTTGTGAGCTACCAACAATAAATTAATGCATAAAGACAAATCTACATTTTATTAATTCAGTATATAATATACTATAGAATTTCCTTGCATAGAGATTCAGTTTGGTAGGGCGCCGTCTCTGTCACTCGCAGGGAGATAGTCGGCTTCGGCTACGTACAGCGTCTCTTTCTTAGAGTATATACACAAATACTCTAAGGTCTCTTTAGCTACCATCCTCAGTTCACCTGGATTGACATCAGGAGATCCAGAATCGTTTTATCCGCAAGGTGGTCGGGGCTCACTGGTACCAGCAAAACTCTGACCCCCATTGCGTTCTCGAACTCCCATCCATCTGTCAGTTTATGAAGGATGCATCTCGCCGCTATTTCGACGCGGCACCCCATCACCCCAACCCTCTCGTAGTCCAAGCGTCAAGCTACTCTACAGACATGACAGACTCGCCACCCCGTCGTCGCCGCTTAAGACACGTCTTGAGCGACCCGGATGATCGTATAGCAGCCGTTGTTTCGGCTGCGCTGGGACCAGTCTAGCCCTTCTGCCTCAGGTACCGCTTTCGGCACCGGTATAGGATACCAGCGTAACACAATCAGACACCGACCCCGCCGGCGAGGTCGACGTACCCCCCGTAGGTTAGCTAGAATGGTCGCGACTTTGCATAGGGTCCACTCTTCCAGTGAACGTAGCCTTCTCGATCCTCTTCTCTCAGCAACGGCCCAAGCCGAGGCTCGCTCTCCAGGGCTGCCTGCCAGCTAGTTGCCTCCCACTTTTGCTGGCTGGGCGCCTTATGCGCCTGCCCTCTCGCCCGGTGACGTTAGTAAAGGTCGGTAGAGATCAACAGCATTAGCCCGTACAAAAAGAACTGCTGGTACAAGATTACAAGTACGTACTACATACATAAGTAACTAACAAGTGGAATGTTGTCCGTTCCCACTAATTGCACTATTAAGTATTCTGTGACTAAAAGTTGACTGACCTCAAGTTTGTATACTTATCTGTCTAGGATAGGACGTCACCATGGACAGCCTGAAGAGGTCCGCTGCTGAACATAGGCCTCCCCCACAGAGCGACACTTTGAGCGGCTGCTCGACTCTACGACGTACTCAAACTAATTATGCGTTGCAGTAGGTACGTCATACAGGGGATAAGTGCGAACTTAGGAGCTTTCAAACTTTGGTGCAGACGAGCATGTTTTTTTGTGTTTTCTCCGAAACTCCATAGAAGCATTCAGTCTCAGGATGACGTGTGCAGTGTAGTGTCACGCGAAACTTTATAATTAAGAGTTCCGAGTGATACTGCAGCTGTTATGGGCAGCCGTGACGCTTAACATCAGGTGGACGTCTAGATCGTCACGTCATTCGTTACCATAAAAAAATAACTCCTGATAAAATTATTTTTAACACCAAATCTAATCTTCACTCTCCCGAGTGCCGACGATCTGTTTAATATAATGGAATAAACAAACAACCCCTTACGACGCCACCCTTGCGACCCTCGCTAACTGGCTCCCTGGGGTAGTTCATTATAATCCGCAATTATTTTAATTTGAACTTGTAGCTTGTAGGTAGAGAATAAATGCAGGAAGACTGCGGTTTTAAAGAGATCATTATAGTAGAACTGACATCGTTCGTAGAACTGACAACCGATGCGGAAGAAAGATTCTCGTGTGGTGACCACGAACCGGAAGACGCAGCCCCCCACTAGGTGGACCGACGAGGTCAGAACTAGGTGGTAGGACATTTCTCCAAAGTTCGTATAGGTAGGTACCACCGCTTTGCCAGTTATTCTGCCGCCAAGCAGTAGTGTGCAAGCACTACTGTGTTCCGGTTTGAAGGGCATTGTAGCTAGTGAAATTACTGGGCAAATGAGACTTAAGAACTGATCTCATAGCCTAGAATTTTTTTTAAGACTGTGTGATGTCTCAGGATGACGTGCGCAGTGTCGCGCGAAATTTTAATTTGGAATTCCGAGTGACACTGCAATCTGTTATGGGTGGCCGTGGCGCTTA
Organism: Ennomos quercinarius; assembly: GCA_910589525.2. Taxonomy (NCBI): domain Eukaryota; kingdom Metazoa; phylum Arthropoda; class Insecta; order Lepidoptera; family Geometridae; genus Ennomos; species Ennomos quercinarius. The sequence continues at coordinate 9,596,957 of OU342510.1, forward strand.
ACACCAGGCGAACGACTAGCTCGTCACGTCATTCGTTTACATAAAAAAAACTGCGGGGAGTCAATGGATGCAGGCGACAAGCAGCCCTTTTAAGGCAAGGTAACTTTTTTAGGTTAACCGTTTTAGGTAGGTTTTTTTATTGATTGATAAGCTTGCGCTTGACCACTGTCTCACCTGATGGTAAGTGGCGATGCGGTCTAGGATGTAACGCGCTTGCCTAGAAGATACCTGGGGGCGTACCGTGAGCTCTTAGCGCGATTCAAAACAGAGCCTACACTGGATCGCTTGTCAATATCTCCATACAAAAAAAACAAAGCGATCCAATATAGGCTCAGTTTTGAATCGCGCTAAGAGCTCACGGTACGCCCCCTGTTCCCTCTCGATAAATATAAATACTCTAACAAATATTAAACATTAGTTAGAATTTGTTAGTCTTTAACCAATGGTTAACTTAACTACAGATAGAAAAACCGACCCTTAGTAAATCCCATTTTACTTTTCCTCAGTATGATATTTGTGGTAACTTACATATTAAACAGACCATTGTCGTACAAAACCTACGTGTCAGATATTTTCCCTCGGGACATCTTCAAGCTCATTATTTCCAATGATATTTCAACACCAGCCTGTTGCTTTTAGGGATAGGACACTAAGGTGGGTAACCAATGGTTAAAAATTCTAACAAATTACCACTCATTTCAACTGTACGAGTTTTATTCATCATAATCATCATCATCAACAGCCTGAAGACGTTTACTGCTCAACATAGGCCTCCCCACAGCTCCTGCATCCATCGGTTCCCCGCAGTTTTCAACAGATCGTCGGTCCACCTAGTAGGGGGCTGGCCTACGCTGCGTCTTCCGGTTCGTGGTCGCCACTACGTTCTTCCCCATCGGTTGTCAGTTCTACGAGTGATGTGACCTGCCCACTGCCACTTCAACTTGCTAATTCTAAGAGCTATATCGGTGACTACTACTGCTGGCGGCAGAATATCTGGCAAAGCGGTGGTATGACAATTTTGGAAATGGACAATTTAAGAAGTGGACCAAACCGACCGGGGGGGTACTCAACCTACCTAGACGAACTCTTACCACCTTAGTAACAACGTTTTAAATCTGTGATAGGCTTTCATTTGGCCACTTACTCACCTGATGATAAGTGAAGATGCGGTCTACGATGGAGCATGCTTACCTAGAAGATTTCAAAAGAATTCAAGAGCTTTAATCATTCTACGTAGGTACTTAGGTCATTTTCTTTTTCATGTGTAATATCATCATTATCATCAACTGCCTGAAGACATCCACTGCTGAACAGAGGCCTCTCCCAAATAGCGCCACTTTGAGCGGTTGCTCGCCTCCTGCATCCATCGGGTACCCGCGGCTTTCACCAGATCGTCGGTCCACCGAGGGGAGGGGGGCCTACGCTGCGTCTTCCGGTTCGTGTTCACCACTCAAAAACCTTTCTTCCCCATCGGTTGTCAGTTCTAAACGAGCGATGTGGCCTAATTGCCATTTAAACTTGCTAATTCTAAGAGCTATATCGGTCACTTCTTGCAGATCTTCTCATAATGCGTAATATATGTCAACAATAATGATAACAAATCACCCAACTAATTAAGCACCCTTCACACACGACACTCGGCGAGTCATTATGAACGTAATAAAAACATGCACTTGCACACCATTAGCCAATTAGGGCGGCTACACACTTGCCGCATGCTGTCGTGTCGATGTTATCGCAATAATAGGTATGTACTTGTTACCGTATCACGATCGCGAGGGTGGAAGTATGCGATAGAATAGTAATTTAACCCAATTATGATTGGTCGTTAAAACTATGTCGAGCGAAAAGCGTCTTAAAAATATCAGATTAAAATCAATTGCAATATTTTCTATTTGTTATAAATGGATTTATGACATTTGGATCTAGATTTAACAAACTTTATAATCCTATAATATATGTAGTATATGGTAGTAAAAAAAAAACCTATGTACTCTTTAGACATGGAAATCTGTATTTATAAACAAAATTCCCCCTACACTAGAACTAGGTACTTGTGATGCATTGCTTAAAAAATAATTTAATTTAATTTACTTACATTTAGTTTTCAATATATTTGTGTAGTATGGACTTAAATTTAAAATAAATAAGGATTTGATTTAGATTTTAATGCTGAAATGGCATCGCAATATTTTTGTTAAAAAATTTTTTATATTGATTTAGGTACCGGTCTAGCTTTTTCTTTTTGAAGTGCCTATCTCACAAGCTCAGTTGATTTCGATTGCCTAAATGACAAATATTGCTGTATCCCTAAGCCGTAGATGCACAGAATAGTTAATTACTTCATCATAAACAGCCCGAAGACTGCTAAACATAGGCCTCCTCCACAGAGTGCTACTTTGAGCGGCTGCGTTGAGCTAATTACTTACCTACGTAGTATTTACCTAGACGTAAAAAATTTGACGTGTAAGGAAATTACAAATCAACACACCTATCTTTGCTGTACTTGGTATTTTTAAACCGATAAAGATACCAACTGCACAACGTTACCGTTATTATTATTTCATGAAATCTTGACATATTCGAAACACACTTCTGATTGAAAGCTGCCCCTTCTAATAAAACCCAATCAAAAGCCATCCCCCACGATCACTCGCCAGTCCCACAGGCACCGTCGATTTGTCAGCGGTAATTTCAATTTTATCCGCCGTAACCCCACACCGAGCGATACGGCGATAAATTATATCGCGTTGAGTGTTATCGCGACACCATCTCCATGTAGGTGGCGCCTTTATTTTGTACCATATCACGATTTCAACTTTTTTACACAGTCTGTGACGACCCTAACATTTTGTCCTTAAAGTCGACTTTTCTTTACTGTTTTTCTTGTAGTTACTTGTAATGTAATTTAAAGAATGTGATGTTCTTTCTTGGAATACAAGACGTAGGTATTTTAAACGCTTGGTGCGAGTTATGGTGGAAGAATTAAAACTCGGGTTAGGTGATAACTTGATAACATTCTTTAAGGATTTTTTGTGTATATTAAAGACGACAAAAGGACACGAAATTACTGAGGCTTTGTGTTTTTTTTTTTTACTTTTTCCTAACATTTTCCTAGCTGAATAACTTTCATCTATACAGCCTGAAGACGTCCACTGCTGAATATAAGCCTCTCCCACAGAGCACTTTGAGCGGCTACTTGCTTGCTGCATCCATCGGCTTCCCGCGGTTTTGACCAAATCGTCGGTCGGTCCACCTACGTTGCGTTTTTCGGTTCGTGGTTGCCCTCGAGAACCATTCTTTCCCATCGGTTGTCGGGTCTGCGAGCGATGTGGCCTGCTCACTGCCACTTCAACTTGCTTTCATCTGTATAAATAAAAAGGAAATACTGTTCTGGATTTTTGTAAAGGCAGCTTAAAATACAAATTATTGAATGCGAGTTCAAATCCAGCTAGATAACTTTAAAAAATCCTTTTAAAAATGAGATCCATGTAAATAGAGCTAATTCTGTGCTACGGCTTTGGCTAATAGTTGCTAGGCACCACTATGGAGAGATGAAGTGGAGAAGGACCTGCGTGTGCTCCGAGCCGAAACCTGGCAGTTTTAGCTCAGGACAGGTCAAAGTGATGACTCTTATTATACGAGGCCTGATGATGATGATGACTCATTTTGGGTCACTGCGCCATCCAGCTTCAATCAAATCAGTAAGTGTTACTATTCAATCCAGGATTATCTTAATGACAAATTTTAATGTAATAAATAAATAAATCCTTGTATGTCATTACATACTATATTATATTATATATTATAATTATTTGTCATTAATTCATTGAATTAATGACAAATAATTAGGTATAATTATGCCGAATATTTTGATAATGACTACTGTAAATAATTTTAGATTTAGTAAGTACTTATTAATGTCCTCCTCTCCTCTAACATAATATTGTTGCGCCCAACAGGGTCCATGATGATCTTAACCGTTATATACGCGGTGTAAGATCCAGATGAAAGTAACTACCAGAAACTCAAAAATCGTTTTTTTCCATAAATGGCTCTTAAATGTGGTCTTTTATAATGTGCCAAAACGACGTAACTGAACCGTCAATATTTAACTAATTCAATAATAATGTAATGCTAAAAAAATATTTTTCATTAAACTAGAAGAACGTAACTTGAATACCGGTAAAAAAACTTTTAAATTAGTTGATATTAAGTAATGCAAAAAGAACGTATAAGCAATAATTCGTTATTTTAATTGTAAACTATTGCTTGGTTGAAGATTTTAAGCGAGCCATAATAACGTATTAAGCTTATACGTTATTCTGGCCCTGCAATATTCTGTGTGAATGTTAACTTTATGAACGAAGTATGTCCGTTAACGTCTTTTTAGGCACTTAAATTTCATAATTTAGAGTGGGTATTGGAAGACCAAAACGACGTATGTCAACCAATTCGTAAAAAAATATAAATAGTTTCTATAATAATAGCGCAAAATACATTTTTTTGTTTAATGTTATTCTTTAATAGTATGGGTGAATTTCTGTATACTTTTTTTATTCGTCAAATATATATTATCCGTTATATAACACTTCAAAGTTCAAAGAAGTGAAATATGCACAGTTTTTTAACTCTCCTGTAAAATTGAAAAAATGTAGATACGTTTATCTGGATCTTACACCGGGATATACCGTCATCTTTTGTAACATTGTGGAATGCAATAAACATTTGAATTTGAATTTGAATCAATCAAATATTTTTTATTAGCTTAATTTTAAGTAAACATCACGAAAATTATTTAACGAAGCCTCCAGTTGTCGAAGTATTTGGAAACTGTGTTTTGGGGTCCATCGTCTCTTTCCATAATAAGGCACAAATGTGTCAATAAAAATTGACGTTAGTATAGTTAGTTAAGCTTTGAAACGCCTATTCAGGAGTAACGGCTCATCAAAAGAATTAGGTCACCATTGGTATTCAAGTAATGCGACACCTTTAACAACAGTTTGTCATCAAAATATGACGTCAGCAACACATGGCTGAAACACTGATAACCTAATTCTACATCACCTAGCTGAGATAAGGAAAAAATATCGAAAGCAGCAAAGCAACAATAACTTTTTTCAAACATGCTTGGAAATATGAGTATTATTTTGACAGATAAATCGAAATTGCTGTACAGCGGCTGGCAAAAGTTGTATGAAAATCCATAACTGTCGTGGTTTAGCGGCCAAATAAAGTACATACAAAACTTATATCTGTTGTGACATGGCTACCTGGGGGGGCGGTTTCTTAGTTTTAATTTCCGTACATTATATAAGAAAAGTACTATGCAAGCCTTGGCCACAACTAGACATTGATGGACTTACGTATGTGTGTGCCCACATTTACACGTTCGTTCATCAATGCCTCTGTTGTTGGCCGCTGCAGTAATGTACTATTTTAAACCCGTAGGTGTTTTTATTTTTTAAACTAACTACCACAATCATACCAAGTCCAACTACTAACTACTACATACTTAGGCTGACCTCACATTGGGCGTGAGCGTTCCTCGAGCGGTTTACCAGCGTTCGGCGTGTATATGCAACGGCCGCACGCTGGTAAAACGCCGGTCACACGCTTGGTATGTGGGTAAAACGCTCAACCATAAGTCTTGAATCGGGACATCTTATGTTTTATTTTTCAGATCGGACTTATCTTGCATTTGGCCACGCTCTCACCTGATGGAAAGTAACGATGCGATCGAAGGTGTAGCATGCTAGCTAAGTCACCTACCTATTCACTCTTCTCTTGAACACGCCCGGGTCATATTTTGCCGGTAACACAGACGCTGGCAGGGCATTGCATTCCTCAGCAACTGCTAAGGAATGGAGCCCTGCCAGCGTCTGTGTTCTTAATTAGAACTCTAATTAAGAACGAAGAATCAAACCGCTTGGTACGAATGGGTGGTATTTCGACCATGAAGGGATGGCGCCTAGCCGAGCGTCTGGAGTTCCGGTAGTGGAATGGTGACGGGGGAATAAGATCGCGCAGTTCTTGTGCACTTGTGCAGATTCACCATGGTGCAACCTGTAAAAAACCGACAGATTTGCCACTTTACATCGATGTGCTAGGCTCTGAAGCCTTTCACCTACCAAAGTGTCGTCGTCAATGAGCTTTTTGGCACGCCTTTCTATTGATTCCAGAGCCTCAAGCTGGCTTATGTATTTTAGAGGAGGAGACCAACTTTTCCAAGGTAGCGGTAGGTTTCTGGTTAATAAAGGTCTCAGTGGCAAAGTTCTTGAAACCTCAACCAAGTGTGTCAACCAAGATCGAAATTTTCAAAAAATGTGCAATTTTCAGATTTAGCCCAGTTACAGTTTTATTATAGCATGGAACAAGGAGGAGAGGAATGCCAATACACCAAGAAAACAGCGTATATCAAGAAATACGGCAAAAAATGATTTAAACCTAGATGACGCTGCAAAATGAGCGGGCTATACGGTGAGCTACGGCGGGCTAGGTTTAAAACGTTTTTTTTGGCATATTTCTGATCTACGCTCAGCTTATAGCCCGCTATTACTATTATAGGTATATATGCTTATAGATACTGCTCGTAAGCGCAAGTACCTATATCTCACGTCATTGTGAAGTGTTTAAAAGTACTTCAAAGCTCCAAGGGTGGAGTCGTACATAAGCTGACCACAAGGTAGGCACCCCATTATTGACACATGTGGAAGGAAGCCACCGCATCCTGTTTGCTCAGGCCAAGAGCGCTTGTATGGACTCCGCTTCCACCCGCCGCATCGCTGAGCCATTGCGGTCTCATTTGATGTGACTTTGACAGCTTGACAGCTACCCTTACCTTTATCCCTACTAATATATAAAAGTGTAATGTTGTTTGCTTATTTGCATTTTTTTTCCTAAATTCCAAATAATAATAATAATAAGGCCGGCCCCCACTCGGTGGACCGACGACCTGGTGAAAACCGTGGGGAGCCGATGGGTGCAGGAGGCAAGCAGCCGCTCAAAGTGACGCTCTGTGGGGTAGGCCTATGTTCAGCAGTGGACATCTTCAGGCTGTTGATGATGATGATGATGATGATGATGAATAATAAAAAAAAAATAATACCCAACGACCACATACATAGATCCTGGACCCTAACTAGGATTCCCTGTATCTAGGTACCCAGGACCTACGAGTACCATAGTTCCACAACACCCAGACACAGAACAAGCGTTTGCGCTTTTTTTCACGTGCACTTATACTTGTCCTGACCCGGGAATTGAACCCACCGCCTTCGGGTAATGAGTCGACCTGCTCAACCACCACACCACAGAGGCAGTCGTATAATTTACCTTCGCAAATCGCCACTAATGTTTAATTATTGAAGTATATTTAATTGCAACAATGCATGTTTATATTAGAACTGATAACGCTAAAGTAATCGTTCCCACGGTTCTGCTGACGACGTCGTCTTCCAACACGCTGACGTAGCAGCCAACTTGGTGCTTTGGCAAAGAGTAGATGAATTTCAGAAGAGACATTCTGTGACGGATAGTCTTGTAGGTAGGTTTTTCACTATGACCACAAAACACGATAGGTACATAAGCTTTCATTTGAACCTTCTTGGTACTTGAAAATGCTATTGCCGTCGCTCTGCTTTCTGCACGTGTAATAGAGACAATAGAGCTCGACGAATTTACCTACATTTCAGTGTTTCGGGGGAGAATGGTTTACACCGTCTAAATCTTCACATAACCTTTTGTATAGGTATAATCTGGACGGTCCTCGCCTCTTGCTCTTGCTGCACGCAAATAAGTGCAGTTGTTCTAAACCTTTATGTATGGCCATATGGCCCAATAACCTAATACGTATGTCCAGCAGCGTGTATTGATTCATAATCCATCGGAAACGTTGCGATTCGATAACTAATCTAATCTCTCTAACTCTTTCATTTACATTCACGAATTCATGATGCAGGGGATGAAAAGTGTAGATTTCAATTCATGCAGCCCTTATTTTATTTTAGCCCTGTTTTAGATCAATGGAATCGTTTCAATATGTTAGACTATGAGACCCATAGAGATGTCCACTTCTTAAAATGACACCTCTAAAAATTACTTCTGGAAGCAACCACTTCCAAAAATGAACATTTCTTGAAATTACTAGGTCTAAAAAAGACCACGTTTGGAAATTACCACTTTCAAAAATCATCATTATCATCATCACCATCAACAGCGTGAAGAGAAATATCCTCTTCTAAAAACTACTCGTTATGATTTATGATTAGACTTCCTACAAAGAAAAATGCGTAAAAAGTAAATTACCTAAAAGCGATGTCTAACTTGCAAATTGCTTATGGCGTAAAATGTCTTATTCTGGAAGCGACCATTTCTAGAAATTACATTTCTAAAAATAAAACTTCTAAAATTTACCACTTCTAAAATGGTCACTTCTAAAAATGCCCACATGAAAAAAACTTCCACTTCTAAAAATGACTACTTCTGATAACGTAGGTAATTCTAAATTTTCAACGATGACCCATCTCTCTTAAATCATCATCATCAATTGCATCAACACAAGCCACTGTCAAGGTTACGTTTTACAAATTAAACACGAATATAAAGTGCACACGGCTATTACAAAACTGGGCCAGAGCCGGCCACTTGAAAGACTCATTTATAAACAATGTCATAATTCTATGAAATACTATAAGGTATTGAATTACTCGCTCGTAGGTATAGTTACCTACTCTATGATGTCAACGAATCTTTGCCACTGAAGTTCTAGTTCTAATTTTTTATGTAGGTACCAGGGCGACATGATCAAAAAGATCCCTCCATTCTAGAGGTGTAAAAGTAAAGTATGGCTAAATACATGTGGAGCCAAAACATAAGAAAAAAAAAGCAAAGTAATGCGAGTAACGTGATGCATTCGTGAGTAACGATTCGTTACTCGGTACTAGATGGCGCACCCGTTACTCTAGTCTAGGTCTGATATTTGAGCTTTTTTCCTGTGCACAACTTGTCCTGTCGCGGGAATCGAACCTGCCGAGCTATGAGCCGTCAGCCGACCTGCTCTACCAGCATACTACAAAGCCTGACAAAGCAGGGCAGCAGCACATGCTCCATGTTAAAATACCAAGACATCAAATTAAGATGCTGCCTTACCGTCCGCCTGTGATAAAGACCAGTTGCTGATTTTAATATTTGTTATCTTGCCATGCGCTTCTCTGCCTGAGCGTGAGCATAGACTAAACAGCACAGAATAGATAATAGTCATAGGTTAATAGATAACACACTGGCAAAATATACGAACCGTGTGGAGCTTTCTACTAAGGGTAAACTTTTTGATTCGTTATTAAGGTAACCAATGGTCAAAGCTCAAAAAACCCACCCTAAGACAACGAGGTTTACCTACTGGTTCTTAAAACACGTCTTTAAAATTGGTTAAGAAATTAAAAAATAGAACAAAAAATGTATTCTATTTTAATCACGGTAATCAATCTGCAAGGATAATCAAATATATGACCTATATTACCAAAATATTTATTAAGTCATGTTTATTCAAATGTATATTGCTGTTATCATTATCGTAAAGTATTTGCATAAAATCCAGCACAGCGCCCCTAGCGGTAACCATACGTAACTATTGATTTCAAATTTTTTATGACACTCGATAGCGACTACGGTAATGTCATCATCATCATCAAAAGCCTGAAGACGTCCACTGCTGAAAATAGGTCTTCCCCACAGAGCACCACATTGAGCGGCTGCTCGCCTTCTGCATCCATCGGCCACCACCTCAGATTCATATGTTTTACTTGCATATTTTGCAGTAACATTGTGAAGCTGAGTAAACGTTATTCTATTCTATTTTCAAATAATATAAGTCCATCAGGGGACTACTTACGGTCTTACGGTGAACGGTCTATAAGAGATCATAATGATCGGCTTTTGTGATTCCGCTTGCAACCGATCACCGTGTCCACCAGTCCACGATTCGCATGCGTTCTGCTCATAATTATGATTACCACCAGTTTCCCTCTTCTTCGTCTAATGGCTTTCTATTGCTTTTTAGCAATAATTCTGCCAAAGTCAAGTGGGTAAACATTTGTGCGGTTATGTCATGTCAAAGTCCTATTTTGTCAGTCAAAATGCCGTCAGTAAAATGGTGGATATTTTACTGAAGGCCAAGGCTGAAGGATAAAAAGCCGTCAAAGAGAAAATGAAAAGGCAAGGTTTTATAAACTTGGAACCATTTGCCAACACTCGAGCACGTTTACGGACACGACGGATAATAATCCACCCTTATTGCATATTTATATTCAATAATACTCAGGTTTTGGATATAAAAAACAAAAATTGCAACCTCCATTTTCGGATTATTTTCAAAGACCTAGTTACCAGTTTCCCACATTTACCCCATAAAGCTGTTCTCCAAACAACGCAACTGAAGCCCCTACCTCCCAACAAGTTATTGCAATAAAGAAAATTTTTATATTTTTTTATTGCGCTCAGTAAAAGCCATCATTCGGCTGAACCGAACGTAACCTAATACATCGGAAACCGGATCGCAGACAGTGTGGCGCGCCCTTAACTTTTCTTTTTTAATTTTTCTTTTTTAATGTAGAAAACGTCAAAGAACCTTTATCTTAGAGCCTGTTTAAGCTTTTTTTTTTAATTTTTTGTGGCGTGTGTGATCTTTTCCGTGAATTGTTTTGGTAGTGGATAATAATTATCGACGAACCGTATGGACTTTGTGGTGTATCGAATATCGATATAATTTAATCGGAACACATTAATGATCTATAAATTTGACAAATAGTTTTTGTTCTTAATGAAACCATAAACTTTTATTGCTATATCTATTTCGTATGAATTTGATAGGTTCGCAGTTTACAATAATTTATAAGTAATAGATTTATTCATAATTATTTCATTTTTTTTTCTTTAGTAGCAAGTAGGTTTTAGGTTTAGCTGTTTTCGAGAGTCATTACGAATCGTCTCGCACGCAGGTTTGATGAATTCCAGCCTCCCGAACAAGCCGGTTTCCGAAAAGGCTTTAGCACCATAGACCACATCTTCATAAACCTTTTTTTTTTTCAAACTCGTATTGTAATAGGCTTGTTAAAATTATAATATTTTGACATTTTTGACATTAAGCGCTGTGTAAGTTTGTTTAATTATGCTTGCTTAGAAGGTACAATAATTTAATTTTTATTATTTTTAAATACATTATCTAGTTTTGACTTGTAAAAGTGCTAAAAATAGACTATTTGCAATAAAAAAATTTGATTTGATTCATCCATACGCTACGCCAGATACAGAAGACCGAAGAGTATAATTGGCTGTTATGCCTAGCGTTTGTGGACTAAGATAAAGCCTTCGATTCAATCGAGACTTGGGCGGTGCTGCAGTCCTTACAGCGATGCCAAATTGACTATAGGTATATCGAAGTGTTGAAGTGTTTGTACAGCAAGGTCACTATGTCAGTCCGAATACTGGCCCAGAGTAAGGAACAAATCCCATTGCTAAGAGGTGTGGCAGAGAGACGTTATTTCTCCGAAACTGTTTACAAACGCATTGGAAGACGTTTTCAAGCTCTTGGAAGGATCTGGCATCAACATAAATGGCGAGTACATCACTAACCTTCGTTTTGCCGATTTTATAGTCATAATGGCGGAGTCACTCGAGGACCAACGCACCATGTTCAACGACCTCAGTAGTCTGCCAATAGGTTGGTCTTAAGATGGACATGGATAAGACGAAAATCATGTCTAATGTCCATGTTCCACCTATACCGGTAATTGTTGGGAACGATACTCTCGAAGTTGTAGACAAATATGTCTAGAACATTTTATTTGAAAATATTTTTTTCCCACGATATAGTGTTAATTTTTTCATTTTATTGAACAGCTTTGTATTTGCAAGCCAATTCGAAATTTAAATAAAACCTTTGTTAAGTTACCTCCTTGGTTACCATGTTTCGGCGTAAAAGATCGTTCCATTTTTAAATTACGATACAGATATGAGTGTGTAAATTGGCCGCTAAACCATGACAAATATGAATTTTTATAAAACTTTTGCCGGCCGCTACTCGCCAGTATAGCAATTTCAATTTATCTCGAAGAAGGTTGTCAAAATACACTCAAATTTCCAAGCATGCTTGAGAAAATAATAAATATTATGTGCACATCAAATAAAGTCATCAAGTTATCCTGTCGTTGACAAAACCCAGACCAACCCTTTAGTTGACACGACAAATATTTTTGCTATCCGACACTGTTGTCGTTGGCTTTTAAATACAACTCTAACGAGGATACTTTCGTACTCTACTCTAATGAGTTTAAAATTAGAACGTATTCTTTTTAAGATTTTAAATTGACGTTTTTAAAAATAGAACTCGCAATGGAGTTTGTCAGTTAGTTTGTTTTTTAACGCATATTTAGTTAGAACGGACCAATATTAGGTGCTTTTACGTTTACGTTCTCTGTTATCTTATATAGTACGAAAGTAACTAAAGAGTAGTTAATGGAGTTTGTTTTGAATCATAATATACTGGGTGGCGCAAAAGTAAAGACCCTATTTGGTTCAGCTATAACATTTTTTCTAAATTAGAAAACTAGATTTAGGTTTTTTTAAATGTATATTTGTGCCATTAAATTTCGTACCATTAGGATTTAAAGATGATGTCTTTTAAATGGTGACCTCCAGAGTTGATACACATTTGAGCCCTATTTATGACATTTTGCATAACTTGCCGTAACACTTCCTGCGATATGTTCGTTATTTCTTGACGAATGTTTTCTTTTAGAGCTGCGAGAGTCTGTGGCTTGTTCACATACACCCGAGATTTCAAAAAACCCCAAAGAAAGAAGTCTGGACTGGTCAGATCGGGTGATCTTGCAGGCCAAGGCAAATCGCCAAAACGAGAGATAACTCGGCTTGGAAAAGCGTCCCTCACTAAGTCCATAGTGTCGCGCGCTGTGTGTGCCGTAGCGCCGTCTTGTTGAAACCAGATGTGCTCCAGCCCCAATTCGTCCAAACTGGGTATCAAAAACTCACGTAACATGGTTCTGTAGCGTTCTCCAGTGACAGTTATCGCATTGCCTCCAGCGTCTTCGAAAAAATAGGGTCCGATCACTCTGTCAACACAGATGCCACACCATACAGTAACTTTTAGTGGGTGTAGAGGTGTTTCTTGAATAATGCGCGGATTATCAGTGCCCCAGAACCGAGTATTCTGCTTATTGACATGCCCTGAGAGATGGAAATGCGCTTCGTCACTCATAACCAATTTTGAAGGAAAATCATCCTCTTCAAGGTTGAGGTTTATGACGCGCTGGCAGTAATCTAGACGAGCTCGGTGGTCAGCAGGCAGCAGTTGATGAGTCATTTGAGTTTTATACGGGAACATCTTTAAGTCTTTCACCAAAATACGCTGCAGGGTCCGTCTGGAAATGCCCAATTGCGTGGCACGTCGCCTCGTTGATGTTTCTGGACACTCTTCCACATCTTCGCGCACAGCATCGATATTTTCAGCTGAACGGCCTGTTCTTAGTCTCCCAGACTTAGGTCTATCCAATGTTGAGCCAGTTGCTTCAAGGCGTGTGGCAAAGCGTCGAATTGTGCAACCAATCGGTGCCGGACGGTGGGGAAATCGTCGACGAAATTCACGTTGTGTTCTTATCACTGATGAATTATTCCGTAAGAACATTGACACAATTATTCCACGTTCTTGGGGAGTAAAATGGTCCATGTTTATTTTCAGTGTATTTTACATTTGTTCACTACACAATTTTCAACAACAGAATGACAGAAAATGTCATATAAAAAAAATAAAAGTATTTTCTTTAGTGCCAGTACTTTTGCGCCACCCAGTATATAATTGACAGTATTTCAAATTGTTGACCCTCCGCTGTTATTAGTTTTATTAAAAGTTACTAAAAAAGCAAATGCTAATGTATTTTTATTTAATTTTTAATGAGCTAGAAAAATTACTGGAATTTAAAAAAAATTGGTAAAGTTTGAATTTTTTTTGGTAAAGTTTACTCTAACAACCAAAAGTTTTTTAAAATTTTAGTTCGAGGCTAAATGAATATATAAGCTAGAGCCAAAAAAAAAGAAAAATTGATGCCTTTGCTTCGAAATCTTTTTTATGGCAGCCATTGGCGCAAATTAGGCTTCACACGTCAGTTGCCATCATTGTCATTCGATTACATAAAATAAAATTGTCATTTAGCCTCACCTTGTTTTTTTAACAATAACTTGAGAAAATCTGTATGTATAAATTTGATATTTTTAATTTGGAAATGGTTATCGAATTTCGGTACCTTCCAAAAAATGAAATGTTGTCAGTTACTTAGGTATACAATTATGTTTTTTATTACATCTTTACTTGTACAATTTGAGTTTTGAATTGGTATGTTATCCCGAAAGGGGGGACTGGGACCATGATAGCTCACAAGTTGTGAGAGCCTTACTTGAAACTGCGTATTTCCAAACCTCCATACTAAAAAATAAATCCACTCACAAAATTGCACGTGCGATCGCTACGAGTGTTGACAAGATACCATAAATTCATTTCTAAACACAAGTCGTTAAACTCATTTAAGTGCATTCGGTCAAGGACGAAGTTCAACCACCCAGCTGCGCTAGGGCTATCTTCGAACGTAAACTTTAAATGGCATTTCTTCAATGAAAAACTATTAATTTAGAAAAACCGTAGATGAAACATTGCCTACCTTGGGGAGTAGATTTACCTCCTTTCGGTATAAAATACCAATTCAAACTCAGATAGTATAAATTGTCAGTATTTTTATGTTTTCCCGAAGCCGTTCTGTATAAATAAATATAAATAACGCCCAACAACCACACATATAGATCCTGGGTCCTAACTAGGCTTCCCTGTATTTAGGGCCCCAGGAACTACGAGGACCATGCTCCCACAACACCCAGACACAGAACAAGTGTTTGCGCTTTATTTTTCTGTGCACAAATACTTGCCCTGACGTGAGAATCGAACCCGCCTATTCTGGGCTATGAGCCGACCTTCTACTCACTACACCACTTTAAAGGCTTGGCTTAGAAACTGTCAAATCAAGAATTATTTTTCTTACCTAATAGAGGTTCAAGAAACAACGTTAGTAGATCAATAAGATCCCCTTTTTATTTTTTTTAAATTAACACAGATTGACGCTTCCTTAAATTTTTTACGTCATAGAAAACCCTTATCAGTAGCACATGTACAAAATCAGACCCACCAACCGAACATTTCGTCTCGCAGAACAAACGTAGGAAATTCGATATTTTTGCACGAAATTAAGGAATATTGTAAAAAAAGTTCTATTTTTCTTACAAATCGATCCCGCATGTGCACTGCGGTTTTGAGTTACGGTTTTGAAACGAATAGAAAGAAAAAAATTGTATTATTTTTATTATTTTCAAATATGGACACAGTCGTAGAAAGGGTCAACTTTTGTTTTTTTTTTCGCAAAATGTTTTTATTATCCAATTGTTAACCCTTTCGCTGACCCCTTTGGTATTTGACAATAAAATTATATCTTTTGTTGTGGTTATTGTAACCTTTGAGTTTAAAAAAGTTTGATAAAGTAAAACGGTGGTATAGGTTACCTTTAATAGTTTTTATGGATAAATTGGATATTGTGGTTTCCTTGAGAATTATTTTTTTCACCTTCACTTATCCTTATTGCAAGGTACCTCCTTAAGTATACCTTACAAATGATGCGATTTAATATTATGGGAAAATTATTAAGGGGAACAGTTTGGTGCTGATTAAAAAAGAACTTTCGATTGCCTTTTCATTATGTAGGAGTTAGGTGTTTTTTTTTAATTTATAGCAGGGTTCGTTCGTAAACATTTCCTTTGGAATTGATCTATGTAATAAATTATTATTACGTAGGTACTTTTTTTTTAAATCGTAAGTACTTATTGGTGACTAGTTTTACATATCGTTGCAAAAAAGAAATAAATAATTACGTCTTCTTCTCTATCCATCTAGTGAAATTACTGAGCAAATGAGACTTTATGACCTGATTACACAGTCTGGTGATCTGATTACTAGACTGTGTGCTGTCTCAGGATGACGTGCGCAGTGCAGTGTCACGTGAAACTTTATTATTTTAAAGTTTCAAGTGACACTGCAACTGTTATTGGGCGGCCGTGTCGCTTAACATCAGGTGAACGACTAGCTCGTCACGTAATTCATTCTAATGAAAAAAAGTTTAACAGAGTTGCAGTGTGTTGATTCATCATCATCAGCCCGTAGACGTCCACTGCTGAACATAGACCTCCCCCAGAGCGCGCCACTTTGAGAGGCTGCTCGCCTCCTGCATCCATCGGCTCCCCGCGGCTTTCACCAGATCATCGGTCCACCTAGTGGGGGCCTACGCTGCGTCTTCCGGTTCGTGGTCGCCACTCGAGAATCTTTCTTCCCCATCGATTGTCAGTTCTACGAGCGATGTGGCCTGCCCATTGCCATTTCAACTTGCCAATTCTAAGAGCTATATCGGTCACTTTAGTTCTCCTGCGGATCTCCTCGTTCCGGAGCTTATCTCGCAGGGATACACCAAGCATAGCTCTCTCCATAGCTCGTGTGTTGATTAATAATTCAATTTCCTCCATCAAAGATAGAACGTAAACAACTATTTTAATATAAAACGACACCCCGTAATGCAACATCACGTTTGCGGACAGTTTTCAATTAGTACCCATTTAGAATTAAAACTAAAGTCACCGGACACAGCTGGCCCATTTCTAGCCACTATTTAGTTTAGTTCTGTCTTGTTAGTCGTTCATTGCATTAGTAATTTCATACAAACTTACCCAGACCTTTTCATTCAAATTTCAACATTCAAATTTAAACTTTATAACTTAGACCATAAAGGTGATAAACTCTTTTGACACCTGAAAATTTTATTTGCCTTAGTAATAGCAAGCAAACTTATAACTGCTTGTATAAAAGCTAAAAGCATTCGAATATAGAACGTATTGTTTCAGTAATAGAGTAGTAATAGAGATTTACGCCGGTAAAAAGCAAAGTTGGAGGGAAGCAATGAGATAAACATGGCGGCTGTGAAACGAGTGAGACGTCAATCAACTGTCAACGAGACATCCCGCTTTCTATGCACTCCTGGTACATCCAAATAAGACGTACTGGGATTTGTTGGGGTTTTAAAATTGTGCGCGCGTTTGCATGTCATTTGTGTGACGGAGATATTATTGTGTTGAAATATTTTGGTGTGTCAATTTTGGAACAACATTCTTTAGTCTCTTAGGCCCTTCTCCCATTACGAAACATGTAGGATACGATACTAAAGTCGCAAACTAGCTGAATACTCGTATTACACTACTGCAAAATAACAAAACGCATCGTTTGTTTTAAGCACAAATGCTTTTCAATGAACGGACAGTATGTCGAGCGATTTCAGTGACGAAGAAGCGCCTGCAGTTTATCTGTGATATATAAACAAAAAAAACGTCATCGCACAAGAAGTAAATACTGGATGCATCCCTACTTTGAGGAGAACATAAGTTGCAGGTTGCAGAGCCTTTGCTGCAGCACGAGAACTACAACATGATGATAAATATTCCTAACTTTTTAAAAAACGACTAAAGAGACCTATTTGCATCTTGTTACTTTATGACAATGGCATTTTTTCGAGATGCGTAGGAGACGCAACGCGCTGGCGACCAGGACGGGCGGGTCGCACGCGACTAGTCGCGGACGCATACGATACCGGTAGCGTAGTGTGCGAGCACCGATACAAATGTATGTGCCTGTATTATGTGCGATATTCCGCGGGGCCTCCGAGACTTCCAAGATACTAGAGTCGCCGGGGCGTATCGTAATGGGACAAGGGCCTTAGCGTAACGTTATCTACCACTAAAATTTGAGTTATGACCTAAAAGGTTTTACGTGAATCAAAAATTAACCCTGTTGACTTTGAAATCCGTGAAAGCATTTATAATTTATAGTAGCTATCAAGTAAAATAACAAAAAAATCCTCGCCTAAATCTCAGCACGTATTTCATTTTCCCATATTTTATTTAGATTTTCTAGTCATGCTCTATTTCCACCCATTCATACTAGATCCAAAACCACATGTCAACACGTTAACTGACCACAACCAGTATAATAAAATACATAATATAATAAAATATATAATTTCATCGTAAGTCGGTCCGTTGCGGTAGGCCGCGCTCGCTCGCTCTCACGAATATCTATGCTTTAGGTAAATCTATGTTGTTTATGGAAAATGGATAGAAATAGCTCGCATCGTTGGAGACTGCTTTAAGTTATGGTAACGTTAAAAATCTGATAGCTATATGAAAATATCGGAACATTGACTTTGGATTTGCTCTACAAAATTTGAAATTTCAATTTTAGATTTTTGAAGTTTTTCTTGTCTATAATCTATAATAACAATATTATAATGAAGAAAGATTTGATTGTTTGTTTGTTTGCATTGAATAGGCTCTGAAACTACTGACCCGATTTGAAAAATTCTTTCACTGTTGGGAAGCTACACTATCCCCGAGTGACAGGATAAATTATGTTTTCAAAAAATTAGGGATCCTTACTAAAACTCCAATCATGAGTAAAAAATTACCTAAAATATTCTTTAACATCGCGTGCGCTGCGAATACTATTTTACCCGTGCGAAGCCGGGGCGAGCTGCTAGTAATAAATAAATACATAATAATAAATGTTTGTGGACATTTCACACAGCGCCATCTAGCCCCAAACTAAGCATAGCTTGTACTATGGCAACCAGATAGCTGATACAATACTTAGATATTTTTGATTGCAAATACATACATAGAATAATTTATAACTGTGTCTGGGTGCTATATTGTATTCTATGTATGAGGTTAATTCTATGTATGTACTTAGTTTGGGACTAATGGCGCTGTGTGAAATGTAAATTTTTTTATAATTATCTTTCTCTAGATTATGTTTTTATGTTTCTCTAGATTATGTTTTTATGTTTCGACTAAATGACAATATTTGGCAGAGAGAAAGCTGCTAAGCTATAGAACAAGGAAGAACATAAAGTAGGTATCTATTATCAACCTTCGGGTAAAGCCGTGAGATGTAGCTAGTTTAACATAAAACGGAGGTGGATTTTGAATAAGACCCTTCCATTTTATTTAGATTTTACAATTTGAAACTAAAAAATGTTCGGTTCGTGTCAAAGCTGTTTTACTAATTTAAAGGTTCCCAAGCTATTTCATTTTTTTTGCATCAAAACTCAATCTTGATAGTTTAAATTTTTTTCTTCACTATTTTGTGTTTTGTGACCTTTTTGCGACCCCTTTCCTTGATTGCTTTTTGTCAAAGTCAAAGGTCACATTTTTCTCAATAGCCCTAACAATAAAAAGGTTAAAGCCGATTTTAAAGATTTATTAATGTTATGGACTTCTTAAGAGTTTTTTTTTTCTTTTACAACAAAGATTCCAAAATTTTTCGGGTTTCATGGGATTTGGATTTCCTTGGCATTCATTACCAATTACGTCGAGAAAATAATATAAACGTCAAAGGGAACATTCGAAAATATTTATAGCAACTTGTGATATAAATATACTAAAATAGTTTTTTTTTTGAACATTCAACAAATAATATGAAAAACGAAATTCCACTAAGAGTGGGTTTTTTGATCCACAGTTAAGGTAACCAATGGTTAAAAATGCTAACAAATTCTAACCAATGGTCAACATTTGTTCGAGTTTAACCATTGGTTACACTACAGATCAAAAAACCTACCCTAGGTCTAACTTTACCATCGTCATCAGCTGACCAGTGGCAGCATTTTATTCAGCTCAAAATTCTAAAAAGTTTTTTTCTTATATTTTGCTCCACACATAGTATATTTAGCAAGTACTGTCATTTTCATCGTGTTATAGAATATTTCACGAAAAACAAGTCTAAGTCACAGTCTGGGTAGTCATAGACTAATCTAAGTCATGTAGTCATAAACGAGTCTAAGTCACACCCTAGTAAAGTGGTGGCAACTTTGCTAAAAGCTTCTAGGTATAGAATTTTGGAAGCACCACGGAAAACCACGTTTCATCACATTATATCACTTGCCCACACTCATGCTCGTAATTCTGTACTTAATGCGTAAAACGCTACTAATTTGGATTACACTAGCGCGGCAAATTTAAATTTTCTTGCATTCTTTTGCCAATAATCGCTTAAGGCGAGCCTTTTCGGGAACTTTAGGTATTTTACGCTACCTTAAGCCGCACTATTTGACGGCACGACGTATTTATTTACGCGACCCAAAAGCTGTGTGTAATGCGCCGCGCCGCGCGCCGCGCCGCGCGCCGCGCGCACTTCTTTCGCCCGCGTCAGCCACGTTATGTAACTCAGTAGCGGAGATCAAGCCGCTTTGTTATTTAGGATAGAGTTAGCTTATGTTCTGGATTGATATATGATAAATGTGAACCTACCATTATTATTATAACAAATGCAATGAGGTGTACAACCGTGTTTTTATTGCTATTTTTGGTTTTTTTTTATGTGATTGAACGACGTGACGAGCTAGTCGTTCACCTGATGTTAAGTGACACGGCCGCCCATAACAGTTGCAGTGTCACTCGAAACTTTACAACAATAAAGTTTCGCGTGACACTGCACTGCGCACGTCATCCTAAGGCTCAATTCAGACAGAGCAGCAAAATGCTCGAGCAGTTTTTAAGTGCTATATGAATATCAACCTTAATCTATTTAGACAAAGCTGAAAATAGTATGCAGCATTAAAATAGGTAAGATTTTAATGTTGCATACTATTTTCAGTTTTGTCTACATGAAATAAGGTTGATATTCCAATAGCACTTAAAAACTGCTCGAGCATTTTGCAGCTCTATCTGAATTGACCCTAAGACATCACCCAGTTTAGTAATCAGATTACTAAACTATATTATATATATATATATATATAATAATATTATATTGGTTGTTATTATTATTGTAATACGTACCAAGTCCGGCTTGGTTCCATCCTCCCTGGTGGCGCTGCCCCCTTACCGGAGTCGATGGGAATAAAAGTGTCATCCTTCCTGGCAGCCTTAACAATAGCGCTCACCGGGGCCGATGGAATAGAAAAAGGGTCATCTGCCCCGTTATAGTCGGAACGATGAATTCACCTTAGTGACAGCGGGGCCGATGGGAATTAAAGTCTCATCTGCAACCCCGGTACGGCAAGTGCTGGTGCTTTTAACGGAGAGGATTATACAAATCTAGTTTCATCAAGCCCAGCATAAACGGTAGGGTACTATAATATTTATAATAAGCAATTTGCCTAATATTACACTAATTACTTTACTTTACTATTACTATAAAATTGAATACCCATGTACTGACTCACTGACTGATGATTGACATAATTGATCTCAGCTCTCAGAAGTGGTCTGTCAAAACTGAGTATGAGGCTGTATAGTGATGGGTCATGTCACCCCGGGAAAAATCTGACATTACCAGAAAGTCATCTCTGAGATGGAACAGGTCAACGGATCTCGAAAACGATAAGAGATATGGGGGTCCAGTTTTAACTAAAGTTGGATTAGACCCTGGGATGTTTCCAGAGAAATGAAAAAAATGGGGGCCCCCGAACAAAAAACGGTGGCCCCCATACAAAATTGAAACGCTCATAATTCGGAAACGGTAAGAGGTATGTGGGTAGTGCTCGACCAAATGTCATAGAGGATGACGGGGGCTGTCAGATGGTGGTCATGAAAATCCAAGATGGCGGATTCAAAATGGCGGCCATTTTGAAAGTTGGTCCGATCGGGGTGATTTTTCGCATGGGGGGGTTTTCGGGGCCGCAGATTCGTAATTTGAAAAAAAATTTTGGATTCCGCCATTTTTAAAGATGGCTGCCATACAATTTTTTTTTCCCATTTTTGACGCATTGTTTCTCGATACCTATGGAAAGTTTTGAATATCTTTGTTAACATTCGTGTCAAGGTGTTTGAGGTGTCTCCAGAAAAATTCATGTCCTGGTCTTCCGACCTTCGGTCACTCGGACAGTCAACGGCCTGGCCAAACCATATCAGATAGGTCATGTGCGTTTTAAGGAATGTCATAGCAAACCCTGGGCCGATTTTGGAGATGTCAAAAAAAATTCAAAATGGCGGAAAAAAAAATCCGCCATACAAATTTTAACCGTAAATGACGGCGAAACTATGACACTTTAGTATAAAGAGCTCGAACTAATATTGGTTGGAGGTCAGAGGGGAAGATTGCGAAAAATTTTTTTTTTCAAAATGGCGGAAATTTTGGCCGCGGCGGGAAAAAAAGTTTCACCGATCCGGATGAAAATCGATATCTGGGGGTCCCCAAGGATGATGATCAACATTCTGTAATCAAATTTTGACATGTGTCAACTTTCAATGGGGCTGCCATACAAAGGTGCTTTTATTGAAATATCAACTTTGCTTTTTTGCGCCTCCGTTGCGAGTGCTTTAGAAAAGTCGTTCCTGGGGATCATGTATAGATGTTATAAGGGTAAAAATGCAATATCAGTGAAATCAATTTTTTTCAAGATGGCGGCTGTAGACGTACCGACTCATAGTAAAAGTTGTCCGATCCGAATGAAAATCGATATCTGAAAATCCCACGGTACACTTGGTAGGAAAGTGTAAAAACTTTTTTGATTCCGCCATTTTGAAAAATTGCGAACATGCAATTTCACTTTTTAAGGATTTTTAATTCGCAAATAACACCGAAACTGTGAGACTTTTGTAGGGAGGGTTTGTTCTAATATTGTACAGTTTTGTGAGGGGCACACAGTGAAAAAGTACTTTTTTCAAAATGGCGGTCTATTGGTCCGCGTCTGAAAGTAAAGGTGCTCTGATCGGGATATAAATCGATATCTGGGGGTCCCAAAGGATGCTGATCAACATGGTTTGGTCAAATTTTGACATCTGTCATTTTTTAATATGGCCGCCGTATATACTATTATCAAAATTGCTGTTTTCCGTTTTATCGCCTATGGTACTACAGTTTCGGAAGGAGATAGTTGTAATTTTGACAGATGTCAGTGTGACAGATGTCAAAATTTTGACAGATGTCAAATTTTTTGATAGATGTCAAATGTCAATTTTTTTCCAACCTACCAAATGCAACGACGAGCGAAGCAAGCACCAAGTATACTGTAGTTTGGTATAAGTGGACGGTCACGACCAAAACTTGCACCTGCACACTTGCACCGTGTGCGGGCCGCGTGCGGCCCGCGCACGGTGCAAGTGTGCCGCTTGCGACCTGCGCACTGTTCTAATACCGCTGTCAAGTGTAGACAGATGTCAGTTTGATTGATGTCAAATGTCAAACTTTTGACAGATGTCAAATGTCAAATTTTTTGACAGATGTCAAATTTTTGACAGATGTCAAATGTCAATTTTTGACAGATGTCAAACGTCAAATTTTTTCCAACCTACCCAATGCGACGACGAGCGAAGCGAGTTAGTTTACTGTAGTTTGGTATAAGTGGACGGTCACGATCAACACTTGCACCTGCACAATTGCACCGTGTGCGGGCCGCGTGCGGCCCGCACACGGTGCAAGTGTGCCGGTTTTGACCTGCTAATGGTGCCAATGACGCTGTCAAGTCAAACAAGATGGCCGCCATGCACAAGTCAGATGAATTATCATTTTCTTTGATAGATACCGCAGTTTTGTACAAGTACTTGCAAAATTTAAAGTTTAGCTGCAAGTATAGCGTTTTGAACAAATGGAACGCCACGAAAACACCCACGCGGGCCGCTCGCGGCCCGCGCACGGGGCAAAATACTAGTCTATAATATATAAAGCTAAAAAACGGTCATAGATGACTGATTGATTGACTGATTGACATGAATGTTCTGGCCGATCGAGCCATCGGACGACTTGGCAATGTACTAGAGATGTGTGCGGATAGGTTCCGTGACCCCAAGTAAAATCGAACATCATCAGAAAATCGTCTCCAAGGTGGAACACCAGATCAGATCTCGGAAACGGTAAGGCCGATCGAAAAAGTTTATGATCAAAAGTTGTAGTAAACCTTGGGACGATTCCATGTAAACAATAAAAAAGGTACCTTTCATACAAAAAAAACATATTTTTCATACAAAAACCGAAAACCGGAAACAAGTACCAACTTCTTAATACCTACGAACTCCAAATTATGACTCACAGCAAAAAAAAAATACAATTACGAAAGCTTGATGCAGTTTATGATTATTTTATCGACTATTTCTCGTTTATTACTTTGAAGTTTTAAATAATTCATTTAAACCTTTATGCAAAGCTGATTTGACGTCGTACGTAATGCAAATGACAATCGCGTTCAGTGTTGCCGTTTTAAACAATTCATACCGTATTCATACCGTATTATATTATTGTAGGTTTTCGTAAGTTTTAGTATTATACTGTTCGAAAAAGTACCTCAATATTAAAATTTAAACAAATATTTTAAAACAATATACGATTATCCTAGGTTTCGACTATTATTACATATTTTGTGGTTAAGTAGAAAGGAGACGGTTATAAGTAGGTGTTAATTAAAGTGTTAAGTAATAGTGGTTTTAGATTTTTTTTAAACCTCCAATTTAGATTTGCAACATTAGAGCACTATATGTTACTGCGTCAATAGAAATGTAAAACAAATTAGAAAACCACAGACGATACTTGACATTGACAAACATAAATCACAATCACTGCATTGTACAGCCAGGAATGCATAACCAAATAATGCACTTACGCAGTATTACAAAGCTATGTACACGGATTCCTGCTGTACATTGTGGGTCGTGCATTACTGCCTGTAGCAGTGATATTGTACAGTCCGATATTTGGAAGCCATGCACACCAATTATGGGCCGTACATTCGTGCTGGTCATACAATACAGGCTCTGCAATACTTTGGTTGTGCATTCCTGGCTCCCAGACCGCTACATATAATATAAAACATTCAATTTGCCAACTCCAGAGATGCAAGCATTAAATATTTTTCGTTTTGTTTGAAGCCAAATATAAATATTTTAGAGGTGCGAGAATTGCGATTTAAACACATAGACTTAATCACGCTAAAAACATTATTTATTTACTTCGACGTTTCAACCAAGTTGCATTGGCCATGGTCACGAGTACTGTATTGTAAAAAAAAAAACATTATAGCTTTAATGTTTCATTTTACATTCACTGTACGCTGATTAATGGCACTCAACCTAGCAATACTTTTGTAGGTCGAGCAAGCAAGATGGAGACCTGTCATGTCGATCTTTTCTGTATTTACTATTATTTTATCTTGATAATTAGGTAACTTTAGGTAGACTGTGTGTAAACGCTGTGTTTGATCAAATGCATACGAGTTTATGACTCCAAGTTTAGCTCCGGAAGTTTAAGCGATTATTGTTTCTTATGAATTGTGATGTTAATTTGATAAAACAGTTGGCCGTGTGGTCCCGGTCATGTGTAATAGGACCAGGAAGCAAGTACCGTCCTTTCCCGTAGGTGCCGTAAGAGAAATCAACAGCAGCAATCAACAAAAGCAACAAGTAAGTCTTCATACTGCACAAGATAAACAAAGTAAAAAAGCATGATGAGCAAGAGCAAACATGTAATTTAGTAGTAGTAGGTACCTATATAGGTACATACATAGTAGGTAAATAAAATACCGATACCAATTAGGATTGGCAAGTTGAAATGGCAAGGGGCAGGCCACATCGCTCGTAGAACTGACAACCAATGGGGTAGAAAGGTTCTTGAGTGGCGACCACAAACCGAAAGACGCAGCGTAGGCCGGCCCCCACTAGGTGGACGGACGATGGATGCAGAAGACGAGCAGCCACTCAAAGTGGCGCTCTCTGGGGGAGGCCTTTATTCAGCAGTGGAGGTGTTCAGGCTGTTTATGATTTAGTAGAATAGACTTAAGTTTGGTACTTCAAGAGTATGTAAATAACAATGCACATAACACAGAACAAATAATGGTAATTTGTAATGATCATTTCAAACATTTTTTTATCGCCTAAGCCCATTAGAGAAACAGTATGAATGAAAGCTTACAAAACACAAACCTCCCATTTTAAGTGGAAAATGCTAAACATATTATTATTTAATTTTTTACAGTTTTATTTTTCGAAGAGTTATACTTACCTGAAAATTAATTTAAAGCAGAAATACACCTGCGATTAAAGTTCAAGGTTCAGTAATCACAATAAGTACTTAGTTGATACCTTTATAACACACAAGTATAGCCATGGCAAAAAGGAAATTATAAAGTAGCAGAAGCAGACAATGATTTAGTATGGATTTCAGCAACAGCTAACAGAAACAAGTAGAACCAGAACCATACCAGATATTTGACTTTGCATGGCCGTTAAAATGGACAATGTTTACAAGTAAGTATCGCAAACTTTTTTCCTCCCAATAATGCCATACCTAATGTCTACATTCACAATGTAGGTATGCTTTAGAAAATAAGGAGGAATGGAACAAACTGTTACCATGATTAGTTTTCCTGAGGTGTGAAGGGTGGATTTGACCAAATTTGAATTTATGCACGAGTAACTATACCAGAATAAATCATTTCACGATCTTGAACTTGACTTTGTCGTATATTAGTTACAAAACAGTATAGAATCATAACCATACCTAATATGGCGCGCTGCTGCCGTTATAATGTTCTCGGAATAATCTGTTAATCCACCAAAAACGGCAGTACCTATTGCAATTATTCTCGAACAGGCTTGCTATTTTTAGATTTGTAGATGGTAAAATGGGAAATTGATTTACTCTCGGCTAACTGGAGATTTATCCTTTTACTCTCATTTGGTTGAATCCACCCTTAGTGAAGCAAGTTAACTAATTTATTAATCTTGTATTTGTATTTGGTAGGTACCTATCTAGACTAGATGTTAAAAAATAATGAGTTAGCTAAAGGAATTGTGTGAATTGAATGGCTATAGTGAAACCAATAAAAGTAGGTAGGTACATTACGTAATGTACCTACCTACCTATCTGATGTAAAAGTAGCATAATACTATAATGTGAGTTGAGATGAAAACAACTTGAAACAGTAAAGTAATAATTAAAAAAAAGTTAAATAAAGGGTAGGTATAAACTTAAGTATTATCTATACATGCAATAAAATAAAACTGTAACTGGGCTAAATCTGTACATTGAATATTTTTTGAAAACTTTGATTGCATTACACTTCTTAATCGATATACTTAGAAATAAAAACATTTTCTTTTGAATTTTGTGTCTGTCTGTCTGTATGCCTGTCTGTCTGTCCCTTTGAACACGCATCATGCTGAAACTACTACACGGATTTCGCTGAAACTTGGTGTGGTATAATAGCAGGTTTTTCAGAATAACATTTAGTGTACTATGTTTTCAAAAACAGCCAAGTGCGGGTTGCATGCCGCAAGCGGCTCGTGACTGTGTAGCGAAGGTGATCTGTGATGGGAGGTGGGCTTTTTTATTTTTCGAGGTTGCTCTGTTTGCTGGGCCGCAAGCGGCCTCCTTCTGCGAGGCGGAGACGCAGAAGGAGGCTGTGGAGTGGGCTAGGGAGGATGATTATAACTCTGACCCCCTCCGGCGCAGACGGGCCGGGGGACGGAGGAGGCGTTTCGCGCGCCTTCTCCTTCCTCCGTAGTGGGGTTGCCGGCGGAGATTCAGGGGAATCTTCGCCGTGCCTACACGGTGCCACACGTCTGGTGGGTAACCGAGGTGTAAGGTTACCTACTCATTGGCGCAGAAGCCCGAAAGGGCCTACCGCCGGGGCGAGATAGTGAATGCTAGCGCGACCCTATCTCGCCCCATCCCGGTGACGGATGGATCACGGGGAGGTTTAGTGGGTTCAAATCCCACATACCTCCTGCCATCACCCCCGTGGTG
Organism: Ennomos quercinarius; assembly: GCA_910589525.2. NCBI lineage: Eukaryota > Metazoa > Arthropoda > Insecta > Lepidoptera > Geometridae > Ennomos > Ennomos quercinarius. The sequence goes on from OU342510.1 coordinate 9,624,843, forward strand.
GCAGGGGAGTGGGAAGGCATTTCCCCATTAAAAAAATACAATTCTTAACTATGTCGCAGAATACACAGCTTATTGGCCTTCAAGAGTAGGTAAATAACAATTAGTGTGAGAATGTTTTGCAACATTTTTAAACGCCCTCAGTCAATTGTGCGGGCAAACCTTCAATTTAAGTGGAAAAATATAAAAATGTATTATTTTATGTTTTACAGTTCCTTCAAAGAAATACCTGCCTGACAAAGCGTTGAAAACAGAAACTCATCAAAGAAAAGAAGAAATGTCATGTCTACACTCACAATGTATGCTGCAGAAAATAAAGAATGGAAGAATGGGACAAATCATTACCAAGATTCGTTTGTCTAAGATTTTAAGTGAAGCAACCTACCCAGACTAGACTAGATGATTAAAAAAATGGGTTAGCTAAAAGATATTGTGTATTATGTATAAATTATAACGTTACAGTAAAATCATACCTATGCTTAGTTTGGGGCTAGATGGCGATGTGTGAAATGTCCATCCTTTTTTTTTATGTACCTACCTTTCCTACCTCTTTAATGTAAAAGTACCATTATACTATAACCTAATGCGGTTGAAATGAAAACAACTTAAAATCATAAAATAATAATTGGATGATATAATAAGTTAATATATGTAGGCACAAACCCGGTAGCTCCGTCGGTAGTAACTCCGCCTTCTACACTTTAATGTTCTGTGTTCGATTTTCACCCAAAACACAAACATTGAGTGTGATGATCTGATAATAGATGTTTAATCTGTCTGGGTTATTGTACTTATTCTAAGTATGTATTGTATCAGTTGTTTGGTACCCCGTTGTACAAGCTTTGCTTAATTTCAGGCTAATCAGCACTGTGTGAATATGTGTGGACATTCCACACAGCGCCATCTATCCTCGGAACTAAACTAGGCTGACTCTTATAAGATCTATCTAGGTGGTGGTACATATTAGTAGAAGACCGACGACTTGGTCAGAACCGCAGGGGGCCAATGGATGCAGGAGGCAAGCAGCCGCTCAAAGTAGCGCTCTATGGGAGAGACCTATGTTCAGCAGTAGACGTCTTCAGGCTGTTGATGATGATGATGTCTGTTTGTCTGTCTTTCTATCTGTCCCTTTGAACACGCATCACGCTGAAACTACTGCATGGATTTTGCTGAAATTTGGTATGGTATAATAGCAGATTTCTCAGAACAACATTTAGTGTACAATGTTTTAAAAAACAGCCAAGTACGGGTTGCACTCCGCAAGCGGCTCGCGACTGTGCACCGACGGTGACCTGTGGTAGAAGTTAGCGATTTTATTTTTTGAGGTTGCTCTGTTGTTTGCTGGGCCACAAGCGGCCTACGACTATATGATGAAGGTGGCCTGTGGTAGACGTTGACGTTTTTTTTCGAGGTTGTCCTGCTCGCTGCGCTGCAAGTGGCCTGCGACTATGTGGCAATAGTGAACTGTGGTCAACTTTGGCGTTTTTTTTTCGAGGTAGCTCTGATCGCAGGGTTGCGGCACGGGGACAATGAGTTTTGTTGAATACAATTCTTAACTATGTCGCCGAATACACAGCTTATTGGCCTTCAAGAGTAGGTAACAATTAGATTGGAAAATTTATTACCAAGTAGTTTCTCTAAGTTTTTATGTGAAGCAAGGTGGGTTCATCGATATAAGTAGGTACTTATTTATTTATTTGTTTACTATGTACTTACTTACATAACTAATGTAAAAGTAGCATAATACTATAATGTGAGTTGAAATGAAAACCACTTCAAACATAAGAATTTATTAAAGTAAGTTAAAGAAAGTGCAGGTACAAACTTAAGTATTATACATATATTGAACATAATATATGTTGTCATAAAATTAAAAAATTGAAGTGGTTACTAATGTAAGCAGTACTTGCGGTATTACTACTAAAATACTAGCCCGGTAGCTCAGTTGGTAGTGACTCCGCATTATGTAATGTTCTGTGTTCGACTCCCACCCAATAGGCAAACATTGTAATAGATGTTTGTTCTATCTGGGTGTTATATTGCATTCTAAGTATGTACACAACAAAAAGTGTAAGTATTGTATCAGCTATTTGGTGTCCCATAGTACAAGCTTTGCTTAGTTAAAAGCTAAATGGCACTGTGTGAATATGTGTGGATATTCCACACAGTCTCATCTACACTCAAGGCTGACACTACATACATACGAGGTAACTAGATGATAATAAAATATTTATGATTTTCATAGCAGTATCGCCTGCTCAGCGGAATCTACCGATAAATTCGTAAAGGAAAAATCTGAATCACAAACGGGACTTGAACCCGCATCCGTCCGTCCGTTTTATTTTTCCATTACAAATGAATCTGTAGATGATAATAGATAAGATCTCTTGAACTTGCCTACTGTGCGAAGCAGGCCTTAAAATACTGCTTTTTGACAAAGCACTTTAGGTGCTATGTTTGGAAGTAAATCATTAATAACTAAGTTTGACTTGTTATGGAACATTATAATCGTAAGATCTATACTGCTGCATTAGCAGGTACCTACATAGTTTTACAATTTTCCCTACCTGCCTTTAAAAGGAGCTGTATAATTTGGTTTGGAGTCTGATCTGTTAGTTAATTTATTTGTAAGTTTTTAGAATAATGTCTAATCGTAATCATTCATAACCCACACAAATTGTAGCTGAGCAGTAAGAGTACGTAGGTGCCTGGTAGGTTTCCCGTCTATGATTAATCAAGGGCTTGAAAAAAAACACTCATATTTTTTATTATTTTTAACAAGTATATTATTATATTTGTAACTACAAAAAAAAACAGCTTTCACACCATTTCGATGCTTCTAAGACAGACAGTCAGTGAGTCAGTCTCTGCGTCGGCAGCTGTGGTGGTGCACTTGGCAGCGCAGGGTCCCTGGCGCGACCGACGGCATATCCCGTGTCGCGACATGTGGCGACGGGGGTAAATTCGTTTTCCGCCCTAACCCCTGTCCAAGGGAAGAGGAAAGTGAGTGAGAAAAGATAGGGGAAATGGGTGAATGGATGGGACGGCTATGGAAGGGAGGCAGGCGGAGCCTGCCTCCGTTCCATCGTCCCATCCATTCACCTATTTCCCCTATCTATTTTCCTCTCCCTTCCTTCAACAAAATGAGTATAGTGGCTTTATGCTACTATTATTACATGTAAGTGCGTTTACTGCAAAGGAGTGAAACGCATTGGCTTCCTTTGTAATCCTTGATTACTATAACCTATCTTCAAGTCTTAGAGTCATAGAGTATTATTCCTTCTATGATAGCTCTATGTGCTCCAATCTCGCTAATATCGTCACTCTTTCCATCAGGTGTGAAACAGGTAGATAGATAGATTCATGAGCAAAGGTATTGTACAAAAGTATTCTGTGGTATTGTATGAGAACAATACAAGTGTCTGAAGTGGGGTGTTTTTTTTACTACGTTTGACTTATGTGACGTCATTCTAATCTTTTTTTTTCTAATGTAACCTAACTTCAAAACGAAGATATCTTTGACTAAGATCTGATTATTTTCGGAAACGTTGATATAAAATAGTCACTTTTTTGGACAAACAAATCAAAATGGCCGGCATGCATGCAAAATTTATACGTGCACAAGTTAGAGACTTAGAGACAGCCATGGCGTGTTCAGACTCATGGCAAAGAGAGCAACGATGACATTTTTATGGTGGTAAAATAATTCCAAGATGGCAGATTCAAATTGGCGCCAAATCAAAATTGGCTCAGATCCGGCTGAATTTTTAAATTTGGGGTTTTTTGGGGATGCTGATTATAATTTTTGACATTTAAATTAACTGACAGCATTTTTCAAGATGGCCGTCACGCAAAATTCAAACGTGCACACTTCCGAAACTAACAAAGGTAGGCATGGCGTGTTTGGAATCATAGAAAAAAGAACATCGATGACTTTTTCACGGTGTTTAAATAATTCCAAGATGATGGATTCAAAATGGCGCCCGATTTGAAATTAGCTCTGATCCGTCTGGTATTTTATATTTGGGGGTTTCAAAAGACGGCAATTACAAATTTTGACATTTTACTCCACTGACAGCATTTTTCAAGATGGCCGCCATGCCAAATTTTAACTTGCACACTTTCAAAACTAACCGATGTAGGCATGGCGTGTTTAGACTCATGACAAAGAGAACAGCGATGACTTTCTCACTGTTTTATAACAATTGCAAGACAGCGGATTCAAAATGGCGCCCGATTTGAAATAACCTCTGATCCTGCTGAAATTTTATATTTAGGGGTTTTAAGGGACAACGTTTACAAATTTTGACATTTTACTTGACTGACAGCATTTCTCAAGATGACCGCCATACAAAGTCAAACGAATAATCATTTTCTTTGAGAAATACCACTGTTTTGTACTAATTCTTGCAAAATTTAAAGTTTAGCGTAAAGTATAACTCTTTTATAAATAAAACAGCCCCAAAAACGTACTCGCGGGCCGCTCGCGGCCCGCGCACGGGGCAAAATACTAGTTACTATTACTATAAAATTGGATACCCATGAGTGACTGACTGACTGATGATTGACATAATTGATCTCAGCTCTCAGAAGTGGTCAGTCAAAACTGAGTATGAGGCTGTATAGTGATGGGTCATGTCACCCCAGGAAAAATCTGACATTACCAGAAAATCGTCTCTGAGATGGAACAGGTCAACGGATCTCGAAAACGACAAGAGATATGGGGGTCCAGTTTTAACTAATGTTGGAGTAGACCCTGGGATGTTTCCAGAGAAATGAAAAAAATGGGGGCCCCCGAACAAAAAACGGTGGCCCCCATACAAAATTGAAACGCTCATAATTCGGCAACGGTAAGAGGTATGTGGGTGGTGCTCGACCAAATGTCATAGAGGATGACGGGGGCTGTCAGATGGTTGTCATGAAAATCCAAGATGGCGGATTCAAAATGGCGGCCATTTTGAAAGTTGGTCCGATCGGGGTGATTTTTTGCATTGGGGGGTTTTCGGGGCCGCAGATTCGATATTTCAAAAAAAATTTTGGATTCCGCCATTTTTAAAGATGGCTGCCATACAAATTTTTTTTTTCATTTTTGACGCATTGTTTCTCGACACCTATGGAAAATTTTGAATGTCTTTGTTGTGTTTTGTGTCCAGATGATCGAGGTGTCTTCAAAAAAATTCGCGACCTGGTCTTCCGAACTTCGGTCACTCGGACGGTCAACGGCCTGGCCAAACCATAAAAGATAGATCATGTGCGTTTTAAGGAATGTCATAGCAAACCCTGGGACGATTTTGGAGATGTCAAAAAAAATTCAAAATGGCGGAAAAAAAAATCCGCCATACAAATTTTAACCATAAATGACGGCGAAACTATGACACTTTAGTATAAAGAACTCGAACTAATATTAGTTGGAGGTCAGAGGGGAAGATTGCGAAAAATTTTTTTTTTCAAAATGGCGGAAATTTTGGCCGCGGCGGAAAAAAAAGTTTCACCGATCCGGATGAAAATCGATATCTGGGGGTCCCCAAGGATGATGATCAACATTCTGTAATCAAATTTTGACATGTGTCAACTTTCAATGGGGCTGCCATACAAAGGTGCTTTTATTGAAATATCAACTTTGCTTTTTTGCGCCTCCGTTGCGAGTGATTTAGAAAAGTCGTTCCTGGGGATCAAGTAAAGATGTTATAAGGGTAAGAATGCAATATCAGTGAAATCAATTTTTTTCAAGATGGCGGCTGTAGACGTACCGACTCATAGTAAAAGTTGTCCGATCCGAATGAAAATCGATATCTGAAAATCCCACGGTACACTTGGTAGGAATGTGTAAAAACTTTTTTGATTCCGCCATTTTGAAATATTGCGAACATGCAATTTCACTTTTTTAGGATTTTTAATTCGCAAATAACACCGAAACTGTGAGACTTTTGTAGGGAGGGTTTGTTCTAATATTGTACAGTTTTGAGAGGGGCATACAGTGAAAAAGAATGTTTTTCAAAATGGCGGTCCATTGGTCCGCGTCCGAAAATAAAGAAGCTCCGATCGGGATGTAAATCGATATCTGGGGGCCCCAAAGGATGCTGATCAACATGGTTTGGTCAAATTTTGACATCTGTCATTTTTTAATATGGCCGCCGTATATACTATTATCAAAATTGCTGTTTTCCGTTTTATTGCCTATGGTACTACAGTTTCGGAAGGAGATAGTTGTAATTATTTTTTTTTGTTTTTTTTTTTTTGTTTTTTTTTTTTTTGTTGTTGTTTTTTTTTTTTTCTATTTTTACTAAATATTCTAATAACAGTTATGTCAATCATGATGTGTACACATGTTTTGGGATATAATCTAGCTCAAAATGTATGTATTTTTTTTTTCTTTCTGCTTGTTCTTTCATTTGGTTATATTCTGTTTTGTGTGCCAAATAAAATAAATAAATAAATAAATAAATTTTGACAGATGTCAGTGTGACAGATGTCAAACGTCAAAATTTTGACAGATGTCAAATTTTTTGATAGATGTCAAATGTCAATTTTTTTCCAACCTACCAAATGCAACGACGAGCGAAGCAAGCACCAAGTATACTGTAGTTTGGTATAAGTGGACGGTCACGACCAACACTTGCACCTGCACACTTGCACCGTGTGCGGGCCGCGTGCGGCCCGCGCACGGTGCAAGTGTGCCGCTTGCGACCTGCGCACTGTTCTAATACCGCTGTCAAGTGTAGACAGATGTCAGTTTGATTGATTTTAAATGTCAAACTTTTGACAGATGTCAATTGTCAAATTTTTTTGACAGATGTCAAATTTATTGACAAATATCAAATGTCAATTTTTTGGACAGATGTCAAATGTCAATTTTTTTTCCAACCTACCAAATGCGGCGATGAGTGAGTTAGTTTATTGTCTCTCATTGGTATAATTGGACAGTCACAACTAACACTTGCACCTGCACACTTGCACCGTGTGCGGGCCGCGTGCGGCCCGCGCACGGTGAAAGTGTGCCGCTTGCAACCTGCGCACTGTTCTAATACCGCTGTCAAGTGTAAACAGATGTCAGTTTGATTGATGTCAAATGTCAAACTTTTGACAGATGTCAAATGTCAAATTTGATGACAGATGTCAAATTTATTGCCAATGTCAAATGTCAATTTTTTGGACAGATGTCAAACGTCAATTTTTTTTTCCAACCTACCAAATGCGGCGATGAGTGAGTTAGTTTATTGTCTCTCATTGGTATAATTGGACAGTCACAACTAACACTTGCACCTGCACACTTGCAACCTGCGCACTGTTCTAATACCGCTGTCAAGTGTAGACAGATGTCAGTTTGATTGATGTCAAATGTCAAACTTTTGACAGATGTCAATTGTCAAATTTTTTGACAGATGTCAAATTTATTGACAAATATCAAATGTCAATTTTTTTGACAGATGTCAAATGTCAATTTTTAGGACAGTTGTCAAATGTCAATTTTTGACAGGTGTCAAACGTCAAATTTTTTTCCGACATACCCAATGCGACGACGAGCGAAGCGAGTTAGTTTACTGTAGTTTGGTATAAGTGGACGGTCACGATCAGCACTTGCACCGCGCACGGTGCATGTGTGCCGGTTGCATCCTACTCATGGTGCAAATGACGCTGTCAAGTCAAACAAAATGGCCGCCATGCAAAGTCACGCGCATTATCATTTTCTTTGATAAATACGGCAGTTTTGTACAAGTACTTGCAAAATTTAAAGTTTAGCTCCAAGTATAGCGTTTTGAACAAATGGAACGCCACGAAAACACACACGCGGGCCGCTCGCGGCCCGCGCACGGGGCAAAATACTAGTTTATTTATATAATAAAGCTAAAAAACGGTCATAGATGACTGATTGATTGACTGATTGACATGAATGTTCTGGCCGATCGAGCCATCGGACGACTTGGCAATGTACTAGAGATGTGTGCGGATAGGTTCCGTGACCCCAAGTAAAATCGAACATCATCAGAAAATCGTCTCCAAGGTGGAACACCAGATCAGATCTCGGAAACGGTAAGGCCGATCGAAAAAGTTTATGATCAAAAGTTGTAGTAAACCTTGGGACGATTCCATGTAAACAATAAAAAAGGTACCTTTCATACAAAAAAAACATATTTTTCATACAAAAACCGAAAACCGGAAACAAGTACCAACTTCTTAATACCTACGAACTCCAAATTATGACTCACAGCAAAAAAAAAATACAATTACGAAAGCTTGATGCAGTTTATGATTATTTTATCGACTATTTCTCGTTTATTACTTTGAAGTTTTAAATAATTCATTTAAACCTTTATGCAAAGCTGATTTGACGTCGTACGTAATGCAAATGACAATCGCGTTCAGTGTTGCCGTTTTAAACAATTCATACCGTATTCATACCGTATTATATTATTGTAGGTTTTCGTAAGTTTTAGTATTATACTGTTCGAAAAAGTACCTCAATATTAAAATTTAAACAAATATTTTAAAACAATATACGATTATCCTAGGTTTCGACTATTATTACATATTTTGTGGTTAAGTAGAAAGGAGACGGTTATAAGTAGGTGTTAATTAAAGTGTTAAGTAATAGTGGTTTTAGATTTTTTTTAAACCTCCAATTTAGATTTGCAACATTAGAGCACTATATGTTACTGCGTCAATAGAAATGTAAAACAAATTAGAAAACCACAGACGATACTTGACATTGACAAACATAAATCACAATCACTGCATTGTACAGCCAGGAATGCATAACCAAATAATGCACTTACGCAGTATTACAAAGCTATGTACACGGATTCCTGCTGTACATTGTGGGTCGTGCATTACTGCCTGTAGCAGTGATATTGTACAGTCCGATATTTGGAAGCCATGCACACCAATTATGGGCCGTACATTCGTGCTGGTCATACAATACAGGCTCTGCAATACTTTGGTTGTGCATTCCTGGCTCCCAGACCGCTACATATAATATAAAACATTCAATTTGCCAACTCCAGAGATGCAAGCATTAAATATTTTTCGTTTTGTTTGAAGCCAAATATAAATATTTTAGAGGTGCGAGAATTGCGATTTAAACACATAGACTTAATCACGCTAAAAACATTATTTATTTACTTCGACGTTTCAACCAAGTTGCATTGGCCATGGTCACGAGTACTGTATTGTAAAAAAAAAAACATTATAGCTTTAATGTTTCATTTTACATTCACTGTACGCTGATTAATGGCACTCAACCTAGCAATACTTTTGTAGGTCGAGCAAGCAAGATGGAGACCTGTCATGTCGATCTTTTCTGTATTTACTATTATTTTATCTTGATAATTAGGTAACTTTAGGTAGACTGTGTGTAAACGCTGTGTTTGATCAAATGCATACGAGTTTATGACTCCAAGTTTAGCTCCGGAAGTTTAAGCGATTATTGTTTCTTATGAATTGTGATGTTAATTTGATAAAACAGTTGGCCGTGTGGTCCCGGTCATGTGTAATAGGACCAGGAAGCAAGTACCGTCCTTTCCCGTAGGTGCCGTAAGAGAAATCAACAGCAGCAATCAACAAAAGCAACAAGTAAGTCTTCATACTGCACAAGATAAACAAAGTAAAAAAGCATGATGAGCAAGAGCAAACATGTAATTTAGTAGTAGTAGGTACCTATATAGGTACATACATAGTAGGTAAATAAAATACCGATACCAATTAGGATTGGCAAGTTGAAATGGCAAGGGGCAGGCCACATCGCTCGTAGAACTGACAACCAATGGGGTAGAAAGGTTCTTGAGTGGCGACCACAAACCGAAAGACGCAGCGTAGGCCGGCCCCCACTAGGTGGACGGACGATGGATGCAGAAGACGAGCAGCCACTCAAAGTGGCGCTCTCTGGGGGAGGCCTTTATTCAGCAGTGGAGGTGTTCAGGCTGTTTATGATTTAGTAGAATAGACTTAAGTTTGGTACTTCAAGAGTATGTAAATAACAATGCACATAACACAGAACAAATAATGGTAATTTGTAATGATCATTTCAAACATTTTTTTATCGCCTAAGCCCATTAGAGAAACAGTATGAATGAAAGCTTACAAAACACAAACCTCCCATTTTAAGTGGAAAATGCTAAACATATTATTATTTAATTTTTTACAGTTTTATTTTTCGAAGAGTTATACTTACCTGAAAATTAATTTAAAGCAGAAATACACCTGCGATTAAAGTTCAAGGTTCAGTAATCACAATAAGTACTTAGTTGATACCTTTATAACACACAAGTATAGCCATGGCAAAAAGGAAATTATAAAGTAGCAGAAGCAGACAATGATTTAGTATGGATTTCAGCAACAGCTAACAGAAACAAGTAGAACCAGAACCATACCAGATATTTGACTTTGCATGGCCGTTAAAATGGACAATGTTTACAAGTAAGTATCGCAAACTTTTTTCCTCCCAATAATGCCATACCTAATGTCTACATTCACAATGTAGGTATGCTTTAGAAAATAAGGAGGAATGGAACAAACTGTTACCATGATTAGTTTTCCTGAGGTGTGAAGGGTGGATTTGACCAAATTTGAATTTATGCACGAGTAACTATACCAGAATAAATCATTTCACGATCTTGAACTTGACTTTGTCGTATATTAGTTACAAAACAGTATAGAATCATAACCATACCTAATATGGCGCGCTGCTGCCGTTATAATGTTCTCGGAATAATCTGTTAATCCACCAAAAACGGCAGTACCTATTGCAATTATTCTCGAACAGGCTTGCTATTTTTAGATTTGTAGATGGTAAAATGGGAAATTGATTTACTCTCGGCTAACTGGAGATTTATCCTTTTACTCTCATTTGGTTGAATCCACCCTTAGTGAAGCAAGTTAACTAATTTATTAATCTTGTATTTGTATTTGGTAGGTACCTATCTAGACTAGATGTTAAAAAATAATGAGTTAGCTAAAGGAATTGTGTGAATTGAATGGCTATAGTGAAACCAATAAAAGTAGGTAGGTACATTACGTAATGTACCTACCTACCTATCTGATGTAAAAGTAGCATAATACTATAATGTGAGTTGAGATGAAAACAACTTGAAACAGTAAAGTAATAATTAAAAAAAAGTTAAATAAAGGGTAGGTATAAACTTAAGTATTATCTATACATGCAATAAAATAAAACTGTAACTGGGCTAAATCTGTACATTGAATATTTTTTGAAAACTTTGATTGCATTACACTTCTTAATCGATATACTTAGAAATAAAAACATTTTCTTTTGAATTTTGTGTCTGTCTGTCTGTATGCCTGTCTGTCTGTCCCTTTGAACACGCATCATGCTGAAACTACTACACGGATTTCGCTGAAACTTGGTGTGGTATAATAGCAGGTTTTTCAGAATAACATTTAGTGTACTATGTTTTCAAAAACAGCCAAGTGCGGGTTGCATGCCGCAAGCGGCTCGTGACTGTGTAGCGAAGGTGATCTGTGATGGGAGGTCGGCTTTTTTATTTTTCGAGGTTGCTCTGTTTGCTGGGCCGCAAGCGGCCTCCTTCTGCGAGGCGGAGACGCAGAAGGAGGCTGTGGAGTGGGCTAGGGAGGATGATTATAACTCTGACCCCCTCCGGCGCAGACGGGCCGGGGGACGGAGGAGGCGTTTCGCGCGCCTTCTCCTTCCTCCGTAGTGGGGTTGCCGGCGGAGATTCAGGGGAATCTTCGCCGTGCCTACACGGTGCCACACGTCTGGTGGGTAACCGAGGTGTAAGGTTACCTACTCATTGGCGCAGAAGCCCGAAAGGGCCTACCGCCGGGGCGAGATAGTGAATGCTAGCGCGACCCTATCTCGCCCCATCCCGGTGACGGATGGATCACGGGGAGGTTTAGTGGGTTCAAATCCCACATACCTCCTGCCATCACCCCCGTGGTGGCAGGGGAGTGGGAAGGCATTTCCCCATTAAAAAAATACAATTCTTAACTATGTCGCAGAATACACAGCTTATTGGCCTTCAAGAGTAGGTAAATAACAATTAGTGTGAGAATGTTTTGCAACATTTTTAAACGCCCTCAGTCAATTGTGCGGGCAAACCTTCAATTTAAGTGGAAAAATATAAAAATGTATTATTTTATGTTTTACAGTTCCTTCAAAGAAATACCTGCCTGACAAAGCGTTGAAAACAGAAACTCATCAAAGAAAAGAAGAAATGTCATGTCTACACTCACAATGTATGCTGCAGAAAATAAAGAATGGAAGAATGGGACAAATCATTACCAAGATTCGTTTGTCTAAGATTTTAAGTGAAGCAACCTACCCAGACTAGACTAGATGATTAAAAAAATGGGTTAGCTAAAAGATATTGTGTATTATGTATAAATTATAACGTTACAGTAAAATCATACCTATGCTTAGTTTGGGGCTAGATGGCGATGTGTGAAATGTCCATCCTTTTTTTTTATGTACCTACCTTTCCTACCTCTTTAATGTAAAAGTACCATTATACTATAACCTAATGCGGTTGAAATGAAAACAACTTAAAATCATAAAATAATAATTGGATGATATAATAAGTTAATATATGTAGGCACAAACCCGGTAGCTCCGTCGGTAGTAACTCCGCCTTCTACACTTTAATGTTCTGTGTTCGATTTTCACCCAAAACACAAACATTGAGTGTGATGATCTGATAATAGATGTTTAATCTGTCTGGGTTATTGTACTTATTCTAAGTATGTATTGTATCAGTTGTTTGGTACCCCGTTGTACAAGCTTTGCTTAATTTCAGGCTAATCAGCACTGTGTGAATATGTGTGGACATTCCACACAGCGCCATCTATCCTCGGAACTAAACTAGGCTGACTCTTATAAGATCTAGGTGGTGGTACATATTAGTAGAAGACCGACGACTTGGTCAGAACCGCAGGGGGCCAATGGATGCAGGAGGCAAGCAGCCGCTCAAAGTAGCGCTCTATGGGAGAGACCTATGTTCAGCAGTAGACGTCTTCAGGCTGTTGATGATGATGATGTCTGTTTGTCTGTCTTTCTATCTGTCCCTTTGAACACGCATCACGCTGAAACTACTGCATGGATTTTGCTGAAATTTGGTATGGTATAATAGCAGATTTCTCAGAACAACATTTAGTGTACAATGTTTTAAAAAACAGCCAAGTACGGGTTGCACTCCGCAAGCGGCTCGCGACTGTGCACCGACGGTGACCTGTGGTAGAAGTTAGCGATTTTATTTTTTGAGGTTGCTCTGTTGTTTGCTGGGCCACAAGCGGCCTACGACTATATGATGAAGGTGGCCTGTGGTAGACGTTGACGTTTTTTTTCGAGGTTGTCCTGCTCGCTGCGCTGCAAGTGGCCTGCGACTATGTGGCAATAGTGAACTGTGGTCAACTTTGGCGTTTTTTTTTCGAGGTAGCTCTGATCGCAGGGTTGCGGCACGGGGACAATGAGTTTTGTTGAATACAATTCTTAACTATGTCGCCGAATACACAGCTTATTGGCCTTCAAGAGTAGGTAACAATTAGATTGGAAAATTTATTACCAAGTAGTTTCTCTAAGTTTTTATGTGAAGCAAGGTGGGTTCATCGATATAAGTAGGTACTTATTTATTTATTTGTTTACTATGTACTTACTTACATAACTAATGTAAAAGTAGCATAATACTATAATGTGAGTTGAAATGAAAACCACTTCAAACATAAGAATTTATTAAAGTAAGTTAAAGAAAGTGCAGGTACAAACTTAAGTATTATACATATATTGAACATAATATATGTTGTCATAAAATTAAAAAATTGAAGTGGTTACTAATGTAAGCAGTACTTGCGGTATTACTACTAAAATACTAGCCCGGTAGCTCAGTTGGTAGTGACTCCGCATTATGTAATGTTCTGTGTTCGACTCCCACCCAATAGGCAAACATTGTAATAGATGTTTGTTCTATCTGGGTGTTATATTGCATTCTAAGTATGTACACAACAAAAAGTGTAAGTATTGTATCAGCTATTTGGTGTCCCATAGTACAAGCTTTGCTTAGTTAAAAGCTAAATGGCACTGTGTGAATATGTGTGGATATTCCACACAGTCTCATCTACACTCAAGGCTGACACTACATACATACGAGGTAACTAGATGATAATAAAATATTTATGATTTTCATAGCAGTATCGCCTGCTCAGCGGAATCTACCGATAAATTCGTAAAGGAAAAATCTGAATCACAAACGGGACTTGAACCCGCATCCGTCCGTCCGTTTTATTTTTCCATTACAAATGAATCTGTAGATGATAATAGATAAGATCTCTTGAACTTGCCTACTGTGCGAAGCAGGCCTTAAAATACTGCTTTTTGACAAAGCACTTTAGGTGCTATGTTTGGAAGTAAATCATTAATAACTAAGTTTGACTTGTTATGGAACATTATAATCGTAAGATCTATACTGCTGCATTAGCAGGTACCTACATAGTTTTACAATTTTCCCTACCTGCCTTTAAAAGGAGCTGTATAATTTGGTTTGGAGTCTGATCTGTTAGTTAATTTATTTGTAAGTTTTTAGAATAATGTCTAATCGTAATCATTCATAACCCACACAAATTGTAGCTGAGCAGTAAGAGTACGTAGGTGCCTGGTAGGTTTCCCGTCTATGATTAATCAAGGGCTTGAAAAAAAACACTCATATTTTTTATTATTTTTAACAAGTATATTATTATATTTGTAACTACAAAAAAAAACAGCTTTCACACCATTTCGATGCTTCTAAGACAGACAGTCAGTGAGTCAGTCTCTGCGTCGGCAGCTGTGGTGGTGCACTTGGCAGCGCAGGGTCCCTGGCGCGACCGACGGCATATCCCGTGTCGCGACATGTGGCGACGGGGGTAAATTCGTTTTCCGCCCTAACCCCTGTCCAAGGGAAGAGGAAAGTGAGTGAGAAAAGATAGGGGAAATGGGTGAATGGATGGGACGGCTATGGAAGGGAGGCAGGCGGAGCCTGCCTCCGTTCCATCGTCCCATCCATTCACCTATTTCCCCTATCTATTTTCCTCTCCCTTCCTTCAACAAAATGAGTATAGTGGCTTTATGCTACTATTATTACATGTAAGTGCGTTTACTGCAAAGGAGTGAAACGCATTGGCTTCCTTTGTAATCCTTGATTACTATAACCTATCTTCAAGTCTTAGAGTCATAGAGTATTATTCCTTCTATGATAGCTCTATGTGCTCCAATCTCGCTAATATCGTCACTCTTTCCATCAGGTGTGAAACAGGTAGATAGATAGATTCATGAGCAAAGGTATTGTACAAAAGTATTCTGTGGTATTGTATGAGAACAATACAAGTGTCTGAAGTGGGGTGTTTTTTTTACTACGTTTGACTTATGTGACGTCATTCTAATCTTTTTTTTTCTAATGTAACCTAACTTCAAAACGAAGATATCTTTGACTAAGATCTGATTATTTTCGGAAACGTTGATATAAAATAGTCACTTTTTTGGACAAACAAATCAAAATGGCCGGCATGCATGCAAAATTTATACGTGCACAAGTTAGAGACTTAGAGACAGCCATGGCGTGTTCAGACTCATGGCAAAGAGAGCAACGATGACATTTTTATGGTGGTAAAATAATTCCAAGATGGCAGATTCAAATTGGCGCCAAATCAAAATTGGCTCAGATCCGGCTGAATTTTTAAATTTGGGGTTTTTTGGGGATGCTGATTATAATTTTTGACATTTAAATTAACTGACAGCATTTTTCAAGATGGCCGTCACGCAAAATTCAAACGTGCACACTTCCGAAACTAACAAAGGTAGGCATGGCGTGTTTGGAATCATAGAAAAAAGAACATCGATGACTTTTTCACGGTGTTTAAATAATTCCAAGATGATGGATTCAAAATGGCGCCCGATTTGAAATTAGCTCTGATCCGTCTGGTATTTTATATTTGGGGGTTTCAAAAGACGGCAATTACAAATTTTGACATTTTACTCCACTGACAGCATTTTTCAAGATGGCCGCCATGCCAAATTTTAACTTGCACACTTTCAAAACTAACCGATGTAGGCATGGCGTGTTTAGACTCATGACAAAGAGAACAGCGATGACTTTCTCACTGTTTTATAACAATTGCAAGACAGCGGATTCAAAATGGCGCCCGATTTGAAATAACCTCTGATCCTGCTGAAATTTTATATTTAGGGGTTTTAAGGGACAACGTTTACAAATTTTGACATTTTACTTGACTGACAGCATTTCTCAAGATGACCGCCATACAAAGTCAAACGAATAATCATTTTCTTTGAGAAATACCACTGTTTTGTACTAATTCTTGCAAAATTTAAAGTTTAGCGTAAAGTATAACTCTTTTATAAATAAAACAGCCCCAAAAACGTACTCGCGGGCCGCTCGCGGCCCGCGCACGGGGCAAAATACTAGTTACTTTACTATTACTATAAAATTGGATACCCATGAGTGACTGACTGACTGATGATTGACATAATTGATCTCAGCTCTCAGAAGTGGTCAGTCAAAACTGAGTATGAGGCTGTATAGTGATGGGTCATGTCACCCCAGGAAAAATCTGACATTACCAGAAAATCGTCTCTGAGATGGAACAGGTCAACGGATCTCGAAAACGACAAGAGATATGGGGGTCCAGTTTTAACTAATGTTGGAGTAGACCCTGGGATGTTTCCAGAGAAATGAAAAAAATGGGGGCCCCCGAACAAAAAACGGTGGCCCCCATACAAAATTGAAACGCTCATAATTCGGCAACGGTAAGAGGTATGTGGGTGGTGCTCGACCAAATGTCATAGAGGATGACGGGGGCTGTCAGATGGTTGTCATGAAAATCCAAGATGGCGGATTCAAAATGGCGGCCATTTTGAAAGTTGGTCCGATCGGGGTGATTTTTTGCATTGGGGGGTTTTCGGGGCCGCAGATTCGATATTTCAAAAAAAATTTTGGATTCCGCCATTTTTAAAGATGGCTGCCATACAAATTTTTTTTTTCATTTTTGACGCATTGTTTCTCGACACCTATGGAAAATTTTGAATGTCTTTGTTGTGTTTTGTGTCCAGATGATCGAGGTGTCTTCAAAAAAATTCGCGACCTGGTCTTCCGAACTTCGGTCACTCGGACGGTCAACGGCCTGGCCAAACCATAAAAGATAGATCATGTGCGTTTTAAGGAATGTCATAGCAAACCCTGGGACGATTTTGGAGATGTCAAAAAAAATTCAAAATGGCGGAAAAAAAAATCCGCCATACAAATTTTAACCATAAATGACGGCGAAACTATGACACTTTAGTATAAAGAGCTCGAACTAATATTAGTTGGAGGTCAGAGGGGAAGATTGCGAAAAATTTTTTTTTTCAAAATGGCGGAAATTTTGGCCGCGGCGGAAAAAAAAGTTTCACCGATCCGGATGAAAATCGATATCTGGGGGTCCCCAAGGATGATGATCAACATTCTGTAATCAAATTTTGACATGTGTCAACTTTCAATGGGGCTGCCATACAAAGGTGCTTTTATTGAAATATCAACTTTGCTTTTTTGCGCCTCCGTTGCGAGTGATTTAGAAAAGTCGTTCCTGGGGATCAAGTAAAGATGTTATAAGGGTAAGAATGCAATATCAGTGAAATCAATTTTTTTCAAGATGGCGGCTGTAGACGTACCGACTCATAGTAAAAGTTGTCCGATCCGAATGAAAATCGATATCTGAAAATCCCACGGTACACTTGGTAGGAATGTGTAAAAACTTTTTTGATTCCGCCATTTTGAAATATTGCGAACATGCAATTTCACTTTTTTAGGATTTTTAATTCGCAAATAACACCGAAACTGTGAGACTTTTGTAGGGAGGGTTTGTTCTAATATTGTACAGTTTTGAGAGGGGCATACAGTGAAAAAGAATGTTTTTCAAAATGGCGGTCCATTGGTCCGCGTCCGAAAATAAAGAAGCTCCGATCGGGATGTAAATCGATATCTGGGGGCCCCAAAGGATGCTGATCAACATGGTTTGGTCAAATTTTGACATCTGTCATTTTTTAATATGGCCGCCGTATATACTATTATCAAAATTGCTGTTTTCCATTTTATTGCCTATGGTACTACAGTTTCGGAAGGAGATAGTTGTAATTTTGACAGATGTCAGTGTGACAGATGTCAAACGTCAAAATTTTGACAGATGTCAAATTTTTTGATAGATGTCAAATGTCAATTTTTTTCCAACCTACCAAATGCAACGACGAGCGAAGCAAGCACCAAATATACTGTAGTTTGGTATAAGTGGACGGTCACGACCAACACTTGCACCTGCACACTTGCACCGTGTGCGGGCCGCGTGCGGCCCGCGCACGGTGCAAGTGTGCCGCTTGCGACCTGCGCACTGTTCTAATACCGCTGTCAAGTGTAGACAGATGTCAGTTTGATTGATTTTAAATGTCAAACTTTTGACAGATGTCAATTGTCAAATTTTTTGACAGATGTCAAATTTATTGACAAATATCAAATGTCAATTTTTTGGACAGATGTCAAATGTCAATTTTTTTTCCAACCTACCAAATGCGGCGATGAGTGAGTTAGTTTATTGTCTCTCATTGGTATAATTGGACAGTCACAACTAACACTTGCACCTGCACACTTGCACCGTGTGCGGGCCGCGTGCGGCCCGCGCACGGTGAAAGTGTGCCGCTTGCAACCTGCGCACTGTTCTAATACCGCTGTCAAGTGTAAACAGATGTCAGTTTGATTGATGTCAAATGTCAAACTTTTGACAGATGTCAAATGTCAAATTTGATGACAGATGTCAAATTTATTGCCAATGTCAAATGTCAATTTTTTGGACAGATGTCAAACGTCAATTTTTTTTTCCAACCTACCAAATGCGGCGATGAGTGAGTTAGTTTATTGTCTCTCATTGGTATAATTGGACAGTCACAACTAACACTTGCACCTGCACACTTGCAACCTGCGCACTGTTCTAATACCGCTGTCAAGTGTAGACAGATGTCAGTTTGATTGATGTCAAATGTCAAACTTTTGACAGATGTCAATTGTCAAATTTTTTGACAGATGTCAAATTTATTGACAAATATCAAATGTCAATTTTTTTGACAGATGTCAAATGTCAATTTTTAGGACAGTTGTCAAATGTCAATTTTTGACAGGTGTCAAACGTCAAATTTTTTCCGACATACCCAATGCGACGACGAGCGAAGCGAGTTAGTTTACTGTAGTTTGGTATAAGTGGACGGTCACGATCAGCACTTGCACCGCGCACGGTGCATGTGTGCCGGTTGCATCCTACTCATGGTGCAAATGACGCTGTCAAGTCAAACAAAATGGCCGCCATGCAAAGTCACGCGCATTATCATTTTCTTTGATAAATACGGCAGTTTTGTACAAGTACTTGCAAAATTACAAGTTTAAACACAAGTATAGCGTTTTGAACAAATGGAACGCCACGAAAACACACACGCGGGCCGCTCGCGGCCCGCGCACGGGGCAAAATACTAGTTACTATTACTACTATTATAAAATTGGATACCCATTGACTGACTGATGACTGATTGACATAATTGATCTCAGCTCTCAGAAGTGGTCTGTCAAAACTGAGTATGAGGCTGTATAGTGATGGGTCATGTCACCCCAGGAAAAATCTGACAATACCAGAAAATCGTCTCTGAGCTGGAACAGGTCAACGGATCTCGAAAACGACAAGAGATATGGGGGTCCAGTTTTAACTAAAGTTGGAGTAGACCCTGGGATGTTTCCAGAGAAATGAAAAAAATGGGGGCCCCCGAACAAAAAACGGTGGCCCCCATACAAAATTGAAACGCTCATAATTCGGAAACGGTAAGAGGTATGTGGGTAGTGCTCGACCAAATGTCATAGAGGATAACGGGGGCTGTCAGATGGTGGTCATGAAAATCCAAGATGGCGGATTCAAAATGGCGGCCATTTTGAAAGTTGGTCCGATCGGGGTGATTTTTCGCATGGGGGGGTTTTCGGGGCCGCAGATTCTATATTTCAAAAAAAATTTTGGATTCCGCCATTTTTAAAGATGGCTGCCATACAATTTTTTTTTTTCATTTTTGACGCATTGTTTCTCGATACCTATGGAAAATTTTGAATGTCTTTGTTGACTTTTGTGTCCAGGTGGTTGAGGTGTCTTCAAAAAAATTCGCGACCTGGTCTTCCGACCTCCGGTCACTCGGACGGTCAACGGCCTGGCCAAACCATAAAAGATAGGTCATGTGCGTTTTAAGGAATGTCATAGCAAACCCTGGGACGATTTTGGAGATGTCAAAAAAAATTCAAAATGGCGGAAAAAAAAAATCCGCCATACAAATTTTAACCGTAAATGACGGCGAAACTATGACACTTTAGTATAAAGAGCTGGAACTAATAATGTTTGAAAGCCAGAGAGGAAGAATGGCAAAAAAGTTTTTTTTCAAAATGGCGGAAATTTCGGTCGCGGCGGGAAAAAAAGTTTCACCGATCCGGATGAAAATCGATATCTGGGGATCCCCAAGGATGCTGATCAATTTTCTGAAATCAAATTTTGACATGTGTCAACTTTCAATGGGTCTGCCATACAAAGGTACTTTTATGGAAAAATCAGTATTCCTTTTTTACGCCTCCAATACGAGCGTTTAAGAAAAATCGTTTTTGGGGATGGAGTATAGATGCTGTAAGGGTTAAAATGCAATATCAGCAAAATCGATTTTTTTCAAGATGGCGGCTGTAGACGTACCGACTCATAGTAAAAGTTGTTCGATCCGAATGAAAATCGATATCTGAGCATCCCACAGTACACTTGGTAGGAACGTGTAAAACATTTTTTGATTCCGCCATTTTGAAAAATTGCAAACATGCAATTTCACTTTTTAAGGATTTTTAATTCGCAAATAGCACCGAAACTGTGAGACTTTTGTGGGAGGGTTTGTTCTAATATTGTACAGTTTTGAGAGGGGCATACAGTGAAAAAGTACTTTTTTCAAAATGGCGGTCTATTGGTCCGCGTCTGAAATTAAAGGTGCTCTGATCGGGATATAAATCGATATCTGGGGGTCCCAAAGGATGCTGATCAACATGGTTTGGTCAAATTTTGACATCTGTCATTTTTTATACGGCCGGCTTATGTACTGTTATCAAAATGGCTGTTTTCCGTTTTATCGCCTATGGTACTACAGTTTCGGTTCGAGATAGTGGTCATTTCGACAGATGTCAGTGTGACAGATGTCAAATGTCAAAATTTTGACAGGTGTCAAATTTTTTGACAGATGTCAAATGTCAATTTTTTGGACAGATGTCAAATATCAATTTTTTTCCAACCTACCAAATGCGGCGATGAGTGAGTTAGTTTATTGTCTCTTATTGGTATAATTGGACAGTCACGACTAACACTTGCACCTGCACACTTGCACCGTGCGCGGGCCGCGTGCGGCCCGCGCACGGTGCAAGTGTGCCACTTGCGACCTGCGCGCTGCTCTAATACCGCTGTCAAGTGTAGACAGATGTCAGTTTGATTGATGTCAAATGTCAAACTTTTGACAGATGTCAAATGTCAATTTTTTTTACAGGTGTCAAATTTATTGACAAATGTCAAATGTCAATTTTTTGGACAGATGTCAAATGTCAATTTTTTTTCCAACCTACCAAATGCGGCGATGAGTGAGTTAGTTTATTGTCTCTTATTGGTATAATTGGACAGTCACGACTAACACTTGCACCTGCACACTTGCACCGTGTGCGGGCCGCGTGCGGCCCGCGCACGGTGCAAGTGTGCCGCTTGCGACCTGCGCACTGCTCTAATACCGCTGTCAAGTGTAGACAGATGTCAGTTTGTCAGTTTGATTGATGTCAAATGTCAATTTTTTTTACAGGTGTCAAATGTCAATTTTTTGGACAGATGTCAAATGTCAAATTTTTTCCAACCTACCTAATGTGACGACGAGCAAAGCGAGTTAGTTTACTGTAGTTTGGTACAAGTGGACGGTCACGACCAACACTTGCACCTGCACACTTGCACCGTGTGCGGGCCGCGTGCGGCCCGCGCACGGTGCAAGTGTGCCAGTTGCGACCTACTAATGGTGCAAATGACGCTGTCAAGTCAAACAAGATGGCCGCCATGCAAAGTCACGCGCATTATCATTTTCTTTGATAAATACCGCAGTTTTGTACAAGTACTTGCAAAATTTAAAGTTTAGCTCCAAGTATAGCGTTTTGAACAAATGGAACGCCACGAAAACACCCACGCGGGCCGCTCGCGGCCCGCGCACGGGGCAAAATACTAGTCTATCTATAATATATAAAGCTAAAAAACGGTCATAGATGACTGATTGATTGACTGATTGACATGAATGTTCTGGCCGATCGAGCCATCGGACGACTTGGCAATGTACTAGAGATGTGTGCGGATAGGTTCCGTGACCCCAAGTAAAATCGAACATCATCAGAAAATCGTCTCCAAGGTGGAACACCAGATCAGATCTCGGAAACGGTAAGGCCGATCGAAAAAGTTTATGATCAAAAGTTGTAGTAAACCTTGGGACGATTCCATGTAAACAATAAAAAAGGTACCTTTCATACAAAAAAAACATATTTTTCATACAAAAACCGAAAACCGGAAACAAGTACCAACTTCTTAATACCTACGAACTCCAAATTATGACTCACAGCAAAAAAAAAATACAATTACGAAAGCTTGATGCAGTTTATGATTATTTTATCGACTATTTCTCGTTTATTACTTTGAAGTTTTAAATAATTCATTTAAACCTTTATGCAAAGCTGATTTGACGTCGTACGTAATGCAAATGACAATCGCGTTCAGTGTTGCCGTTTTAAACAATTCATACCGTATTCATACCGTATTATATTATTGTAGGTTTTCGTAAGTTTTAGTATTATACTGTTCGAAAAAGTACCTCAATATTAAAATTTAAACAAATATTTTAAAACAATATACGATTATCCTAGGTTTCGACTATTATTACATATTTTGTGGTTAAGTAGAAAGGAGACGGTTATAAGTAGGTGTTAATTAAAGTGTTAAGTAATAGTGGTTTTAGATTTTTTTTAAACCTCCAATTTAGATTTGCAACATTAGAGCACTATATGTTACTGCGTCAATAGAAATGTAAAACAAATTAGAAAACCACAGACGATACTTGACATTGACAAACATAAATCACAATCACTGCATTGTACAGCCAGGAATGCATAACCAAATAATGCACTTACGCAGTATTACAAAGCTATGTACACGGATTCCTGCTGTACATTGTGGGTCGTGCATTACTGCCTGTAGCAGTGATATTGTACAGTCCGATATTTGGAAGCCATGCACACCAATTATGGGCCGTACATTCGTGCTGGTCATACAATACAGGCTCTGCAATACTTTGGTTGTGCATTCCTGGCTCCCAGACCGCTACATATAATATAAAACATTCAATTTGCCAACTCCAGAGATGCAAGCATTAAATATTTTTCGTTTTGTTTGAAGCCAAATATAAATATTTTAGAGGTGCGAGAATTGCGATTTAAACACATAGACTTAATCACGCTAAAAACATTATTTATTTACTTCGACGTTTCAACCAAGTTGCATTGGCCATGGTCACGAGTACTGTATTGTAAAAAAAAAAACATTATAGCTTTAATGTTTCATTTTACATTCACTGTACGCTGATTAATGGCACTCAACCTAGCAATACTTTTGTAGGTCGAGCAAGCAAGATGGAGACCTGTCATGTCGATCTTTTCTGTATTTACTATTATTTTATCTTGATAATTAGGTAACTTTAGGTAGACTGTGTGTAAACGCTGTGTTTGATCAAATGCATACGAGTTTATGACTCCAAGTTTAGCTCCGGAAGTTTAAGCGATTATTGTTTCTTATGAATTGTGATGTTAATTTGATAAAACAGTTGGCCGTGTGGTCCCGGTCATGTGTAATAGGACCAGGAAGCAAGTACCGTCCTTTCCCGTAGGTGCCGTAAGAGAAATCAACAGCAGCAATCAACAAAAGCAACAAGTAAGTCTTCATACTGCACAAGATAAACAAAGTAAAAAAGCATGATGAGCAAGAGCAAACATGTAATTTAGTAGTAGTAGGTACCTATATAGGTACATACATAGTAGGTAAATAAAATACCGATACCAATTAGGATTGGCAAGTTGAAATGGCAAGGGGCAGGCCACATCGCTCGTAGAACTGACAACCAATGGGGTAGAAAGGTTCTTGAGTGGCGACCACAAACCGAAAGACGCAGCGTAGGCCGGCCCCCACTAGGTGGACGGACGATGGATGCAGAAGACGAGCAGCCACTCAAAGTGGCGCTCTCTGGGGGAGGCCTTTATTCAGCAGTGGAGGTGTTCAGGCTGTTTATGATTTAGTAGAATAGACTTAAGTTTGGTACTTCAAGAGTATGTAAATAACAATGCACATAACACAGAACAAATAATGGTAATTTGTAATGATCATTTCAAACATTTTTTTATCGCCTAAGCCCATTAGAGAAACAGTATGAATGAAAGCTTACAAAACACAAACCTCCCATTTTAAGTGGAAAATGCTAAACATATTATTATTTAATTTTTTACAGTTTTATTTTTCGAAGAGTTATACTTACCTGAAAATTAATTTAAAGCAGAAATACACCTGCGATTAAAGTTCAAGGTTCAGTAATCACAATAAGTACTTAGTTGATACCTTTATAACACACAAGTATAGCCATGGCAAAAAGGAAATTATAAAGTAGCAGAAGCAGACAATGATTTAGTATGGATTTCAGCAACAGCTAACAGAAACAAGTAGAACCAGAACCATACCAGATATTTGACTTTGCATGGCCGTTAAAATGGACAATGTTTACAAGTAAGTATCGCAAACTTTTTTCCTCCCAATAATGCCATACCTAATGTCTACATTCACAATGTAGGTATGCTTTAGAAAATAAGGAGGAATGGAACAAACTGTTACCATGATTAGTTTTCCTGAGGTGTGAAGGGTGGATTTGACCAAATTTGAATTTATGCACGAGTAACTATACCAGAATAAATCATTTCACGATCTTGAACTTGACTTTGTCGTATATTAGTTACAAAACAGTATAGAATCATAACCATACCTAATATGGCGCGCTGCTGCCGTTATAATGTTCTCGGAATAATCTGTTAATCCACCAAAAACGGCAGTACCTATTGCAATTATTCTCGAACAGGCTTGCTATTTTTAGATTTGTAGATGGTAAAATGGGAAATTGATTTACTCTCGGCTAACTGGAGATTTATCCTTTTACTCTCATTTGGTTGAATCCACCCTTAGTGAAGCAAGTTAACTAATTTATTAATCTTGTATTTGTATTTGGTAGGTACCTATCTAGACTAGATGTTAAAAAATAATGAGTTAGCTAAAGGAATTGTGTGAATTGAATGGCTATAGTGAAACCAATAAAAGTAGGTAGGTACATTACGTAATGTACCTACCTACCTATCTGATGTAAAAGTAGCATAATACTATAATGTGAGTTGAGATGAAAACAACTTGAAACAGTAAAGTAATAATTAAAAAAAAGTTAAATAAAGGGTAGGTATAAACTTAAGTATTATCTATACATGCAATAAAATAAAACTGTAACTGGGCTAAATCTGTACATTGAATATTTTTTGAAAACTTTGATTGCATTACACTTCTTAATCGATATACTTAGAAATAAAAACATTTTCTTTTGAATTTTGTGTCTGTCTGTCTGTATGCCTGTCTGTCTGTCCCTTTGAACACGCATCATGCTGAAACTACTACACGGATTTCGCTGAAACTTGGTGTGGTATAATAGCAGGTTTTTCAGAATAACATTTAGTGTACTATGTTTTCAAAAACAGCCAAGTGCGGGTTGCATGCCGCAAGCGGCTCGTGACTGTGTAGCGAAGGTGATCTGTGATGGGAGGTGGGCTTTTTTATTTTTCGAGGTTGCTCTGTTTGCTGGGCCGCAAGCGGCCTCCTTCTGCGAGGCGGAGACGCAGAAGGAGGCTGTGGAGTGGGCTAGGGAGGATGATTATAACTCTGACCCCCTCCGGCGCAGACGGGCCGGGGGACGGAGGAGGCGTTTCGCGCGCCTTCTCCTTCCTCCGTAGTGGGGTTGCCGGCGGAGATTCAGGGGAATCTTCGCCGTGCCTACACGGTGCCACACGTCTGGTGGGTAACCGAGGTGTAAGGTTACCTACTCATTGGCGCAGAAGCCCGAAAGGGCCTACCGCCGGGGCGAGATAGTGAATGCTAGCGCGACCCTATCTCGCCCCATCCCGGTGACGGATGGATCACGGGGAGGTTTAGTGGGTTCAAATCCCACATACCTCCTGCCATCACCCCCGTGGTGGCAGGGGAGTGGGAAGGCATTTCCCCATTAAAAAAATACAATTCTTAACTATGTCGCAGAATACACAGCTTATTGGCCTTCAAGAGTAGGTAAATAACAATTAGTGTGAGAATGTTTTGCAACATTTTTAAACGCCCTCAGTCAATTGTGCGGGCAAACCTTCAATTTAAGTGGAAAAATATAAAAATGTATTATTTTATGTTTTACAGTTCCTTCAAAGAAATACCTGCCTGACAAAGCGTTGAAAACAGAAACTCATCAAAGAAAAGAAGAAATGTCATGTCTACACTCACAATGTATGCTGCAGAAAATAAAGAATGGAAGAATGGGACAAATCATTACCAAGATTCGTTTGTCTAAGATTTTAAGTGAAGCAACCTACCCAGACTAGACTAGATGATTAAAAAAATGGGTTAGCTAAAAGATATTGTGTATTATGTATAAATTATAACGTTACAGTAAAATCATACCTATGCTTAGTTTGGGGCTAGATGGCGATGTGTGAAATGTCCATCCTTTTTTTTTATGTACCTACCTTTCCTACCTCTTTAATGTAAAAGTACCATTATACTATAACCTAATGCGGTTGAAATGAAAACAACTTAAAATCATAAAATAATAATTGGATGATATAATAAGTTAATATATGTAGGCACAAACCCGGTAGCTCCGTCGGTAGTAACTCCGCCTTCTACACTTTAATGTTCTGTGTTCGATTTTCACCCAAAACACAAACATTGAGTGTGATGATCTGATAATAGATGTTTAATCTGTCTGGGTTATTGTACTTATTCTAAGTATGTATTGTATCAGTTGTTTGGTACCCCGTTGTACAAGCTTTGCTTAATTTCAGGCTAATCAGCACTGTGTGAATATGTGTGGACATTCCACACAGCGCCATCTATCCTCGGAACTAAACTAGGCTGACTCTTATAAGATCTATCTAGGTGGTGGTACATATTAGTAGAAGACCGACGACTTGGTCAGAACCGCAGGGGGCCAATGGATGCAGGAGGCAAGCAGCCGCTCAAAGTAGCGCTCTATGGGAGAGACCTATGTTCAGCAGTAGACGTCTTCAGGCTGTTGATGATGATGATGTCTGTTTGTCTGTCTTTCTATCTGTCCCTTTGAACACGCATCACGCTGAAACTACTGCATGGATTTTGCTGAAATTTGGTATGGTATAATAGCAGATTTCTCAGAACAACATTTAGTGTACAATGTTTTAAAAAACAGCCAAGTACGGGTTGCACTCCGCAAGCGGCTCGCGACTGTGCACCGACGGTGACCTGTGGTAGAAGTTAGCGATTTTATTTTTTGAGGTTGCTCTGTTGTTTGCTGGGCCACAAGCGGCCTACGACTATATGATGAAGGTGGCCTGTGGTAGACGTTGACGTTTTTTTTCGAGGTTGTCCTGCTCGCTGCGCTGCAAGTGGCCTGCGACTATGTGGCAATAGTGAACTGTGGTCAACTTTGGCGTTTTTTTTTCGAGGTAGCTCTGATCGCAGGGTTGCGGCACGGGGACAATGAGTTTTGTTGAATACAATTCTTAACTATGTCGCCGAATACACAGCTTATTGGCCTTCAAGAGTAGGTAACAATTAGATTGGAAAATTTATTACCAAGTAGTTTCTCTAAGTTTTTATGTGAAGCAAGGTGGGTTCATCGATATAAGTAGGTACTTATTTATTTATTTGTTTACTATGTACTTACTTACATAACTAATGTAAAAGTAGCATAATACTATAATGTGAGTTGAAATGAAAACCACTTCAAACATAAGAATTTATTAAAGTAAGTTAAAGAAAGTGCAGGTACAAACTTAAGTATTATACATATATTGAACATAATATATGTTGTCATAAAATTAAAAAATTGAAGTGGTTACTAATGTAAGCAGTACTTGCGGTATTACTACTAAAATACTAGCCCGGTAGCTCAGTTGGTAGTGACTCCGCATTATGTAATGTTCTGTGTTCGACTCCCACCCAATAGGCAAACATTGTAATAGATGTTTGTTCTATCTGGGTGTTATATTGCATTCTAAGTATGTACACAACAAAAAGTGTAAGTATTGTATCAGCTATTTGGTGTCCCATAGTACAAGCTTTGCTTAGTTAAAAGCTAAATGGCACTGTGTGAATATGTGTGGATATTCCACACAGTCTCATCTACACTCAAGGCTGACACTACATACATACGAGGTAACTAGATGATAATAAAATATTTATGATTTTCATAGCAGTATCGCCTGCTCAGCGGAATCTACCGATAAATTCGTAAAGGAAAAATCTGAATCACAAACGGGACTTGAACCCGCATCCGTCCGTCCGTTTTATTTTTCCATTACAAATGAATCTGTAGATGATAATAGATAAGATCTCTTGAACTTGCCTACTGTGCGAAGCAGGCCTTAAAATACTGCTTTTTGACAAAGCACTTTAGGTGCTATGTTTGGAAGTAAATCATTAATAACTAAGTTTGACTTGTTATGGAACATTATAATCGTAAGATCTATACTGCTGCATTAGCAGGTACCTACATAGTTTTACAATTTTCCCTACCTGCCTTTAAAAGGAGCTGTATAATTTGGTTTGGAGTCTGATCTGTTAGTTAATTTATTTGTAAGTTTTTAGAATAATGTCTAATCGTAATCATTCATAACCCACACAAATTGTAGCTGAGCAGTAAGAGTACGTAGGTGCCTGGTAGGTTTCCCGTCTATGATTAATCAAGGGCTTGAAAAAAAACACTCATATTTTTTATTATTTTTAACAAGTATATTATTATATTTGTAACTACAAAAAAAAACAGCTTTCACACCATTTCGATGCTTCTAAGACAGACAGTCAGTGAGTCAGTCTCTGCGTCGGCAGCTGTGGTGGTGCACTTGGCAGCGCAGGGTCCCTGGCGCGACCGACGGCATATCCCGTGTCGCGACATGTGGCGACGGGGGTAAATTCGTTTTCCGCCCTAACCCCTGTCCAAGGGAAGAGGAAAGTGAGTGAGAAAAGATAGGGGAAATGGGTGAATGGATGGGACGGCTATGGAAGGGAGGCAGGCGGAGCCTGCCTCCGTTCCATCGTCCCATCCATTCACCTATTTCCCCTATCTATTTTCCTCTCCCTTCCTTCAACAAAATGAGTATAGTGGCTTTATGCTACTATTATTACATGTAAGTGCGTTTACTGCAAAGGAGTGAAACGCATTGGCTTCCTTTGTAATCCTTGATTACTATAACCTATCTTCAAGTCTTAGAGTCATAGAGTATTATTCCTTCTATGATAGCTCTATGTGCTCCAATCTCGCTAATATCGTCACTCTTTCCATCAGGTGTGAAACAGGTAGATAGATAGATTCATGAGCAAAGGTATTGTACAAAAGTATTCTGTGGTATTGTATGAGAACAATACAAGTGTCTGAAGTGGGGTGTTTTTTTTACTACGTTTGACTTATGTGACGTCATTCTAATCTTTTTTTTTCTAATGTAACCTAACTTCAAAACGAAGATATCTTTGACTAAGATCTGATTATTTTCGGAAACGTTGATATAAAATAGTCACTTTTTTGGACAAACAAATCAAAATGGCCGGCATGCATGCAAAATTTATACGTGCACAAGTTAGAGACTTAGAGACAGCCATGGCGTGTTCAGACTCATGGCAAAGAGAGCAACGATGACATTTTTATGGTGGTAAAATAATTCCAAGATGGCAGATTCAAATTGGCGCCAAATCAAAATTGGCTCAGATCCGGCTGAATTTTTAAATTTGGGGTTTTTTGGGGATGCTGATTATAATTTTTGACATTTAAATTAACTGACAGCATTTTTCAAGATGGCCGTCACGCAAAATTCAAACGTGCACACTTCCGAAACTAACAAAGGTAGGCATGGCGTGTTTGGAATCATAGAAAAAAGAACATCGATGACTTTTTCACGGTGTTTAAATAATTCCAAGATGATGGATTCAAAATGGCGCCCGATTTGAAATTAGCTCTGATCCGTCTGGTATTTTATATTTGGGGGTTTCAAAAGACGGCAATTACAAATTTTGACATTTTACTCCACTGACAGCATTTTTCAAGATGGCCGCCATGCCAAATTTTAACTTGCACACTTTCAAAACTAACCGATGTAGGCATGGCGTGTTTAGACTCATGACAAAGAGAACAGCGATGACTTTCTCACTGTTTTATAACAATTGCAAGACAGCGGATTCAAAATGGCGCCCGATTTGAAATAACCTCTGATCCTGCTGAAATTTTATATTTAGGGGTTTTAAGGGACAACGTTTACAAATTTTGACATTTTACTTGACTGACAGCATTTCTCAAGATGACCGCCATACAAAGTCAAACGAATAATCATTTTCTTTGAGAAATACCACTGTTTTGTACTAATTCTTGCAAAATTTAAAGTTTAGCGTAAAGTATAACTCTTTTATAAATAAAACAGCCCCAAAAACGTACTCGCGGGCCGCTCGCGGCCCGCGCACGGGGCAAAATACTAGTCTATAATATATAAAGCTAAAAAACGGTCATAGATGACTGATTGATTGACTGATTGACATGAATGTTCTGGCCGATCGAGCCATCGGACGACTTGGCAATGTACTAGAGATGTGTGCGGATAGGTTCCGTGACCCCAAGTAAAATCGAACATCATCAGAAAATCGTCTCCAAGGTGGAACACCAGATCAGATCTCGGAAACGGTAAGGCCGATCGAAAAAGTTTATGATCAAAAGTTGTAGTAAACCTTGGGACGATTCCACGTAAACAATAAAAAAGGTACCTTTCATACAAAAAAAACATATTTTTCATACAAAAACCGAAAACCGGAAACAAGTACCAACTTCTTAATACCTACGAACTCCAAATTATGACTCACAGCAAAAAAAAAATACAATTACGAAAGCTTGATGCAGTTTATGATTATTTTATCGACTATTTCTCGTTTATTACTTTGAAGTTTTAAATAATTCATTTAAACCTTTATGCAAAGCTGATTTGACGTCGTACGTAATGCAAATGACAATCGCGTTCAGTGTTGCCGTTTTAAACAATTCATACCGTATTCATACCGTATTATATTATTGTAGGTTTTCGTAAGTTTTAGTATTATACTGTTCGAAAAAGTACCTCAATATTAAAATTTAAACAAATATTTTAAAACAATATACGATTATCCTAGGTTTCGACTATTATTACATATTTTGTGGTTAAGTAGAAAGGAGACGGTTATAAGTAGGTGTTAATTAAAGTGTTAAGTAATAGTGGTTTTAGATTTTTTTTAAACCTCCAATTTAGATTTGCAACATTAGAGCACTATATGTTACTGCGTCAATAGAAATGTAAAACAAATTAGAAAACCACAGACGATACTTGACATTGACAAACATAAATCACAATCACTGCATTGTACAGCCAGGAATGCATAACCAAATAATGCACTTACGCAGTATTACAAAGCTATGTACACGGATTCCTGCTGTACATTGTGGGTCGTGCATTACTGCCTGTAGCAGTGATATTGTACAGTCCGATATTTGGAAGCCATGCACACCAATTATGGGCCGTACATTCGTGCTGGTCATACAATACAGGCTCTGCAATACTTTGGTTGTGCATTCCTGGCTCCCAGACCGCTACATATAATATAAAACATTCAATTTGCCAACTCCAGAGATGCAAGCATTAAATATTTTTCGTTTTGTTTGAAGCCAAATATAAATATTTTAGAGGTGCGAGAATTGCGATTTAAACACATAGACTTAATCACGCTAAAAACATTATTTATTTACTTCGACGTTTCAACCAAGTTGCATTGGCCATGGTCACGAGTACTGTATTGTAAAAAAAAAAACATTATAGCTTTAATGTTTCATTTTACATTCACTGTACGCTGATTAATGGCACTCAACCTAGCAATACTTTTGTAGGTCGAGCAAGCAAGATGGAGACCTGTCATGTCGATCTTTTCTGTATTTACTATTATTTTATCTTGATAATTAGGTAACTTTAGGTAGACTGTGTGTAAACGCTGTGTTTGATCAAATGCATACGAGTTTATGACTCCAAGTTTAGCTCCGGAAGTTTAAGCGATTATTGTTTCTTATGAATTGTGATGTTAATTTGATAAAACAGTTGGCCGTGTGGTCCCGGTCATGTGTAATAGGACCAGGAAGCAAGTACCGTCCTTTCCCGTAGGTGCCGTAAGAGAAATCAACAGCAGCAATCAACAAAAGCAACAAGTAAGTCTTCATACTGCACAAGATAAACAAAGTAAAAAAGCATGATGAGCAAGAGCAAACATGTAATTTAGTAGTAGTAGGTACCTATATAGGTACATACATAGTAGGTAAATAAAATACCGATACCAATTAGGATTGGCAAGTTGAAATGGCAAGGGGCAGGCCACATCGCTCGTAGAACTGACAACCAATGGGGTAGAAAGGTTCTTGAGTGGCGACCACAAACCGAAAGACGCAGCGTAGGCCGGCCCCCACTAGGTGGACGGACGATGGATGCAGAAGACGAGCAGCCACTCAAAGTGGCGCTCTCTGGGGGAGGCCTTTATTCAGCAGTGGAGGTGTTCAGGCTGTTTATGATTTAGTAGAATAGACTTAAGTTTGGTACTTCAAGAGTATGTAAATAACAATGCACATAACACAGAACAAATAATGGTAATTTGTAATGATCATTTCAAACATTTTTTTATCGCCTAAGCCCATTAGAGAAACAGTATGAATGAAAGCTTACAAAACACAAACCTCCCATTTTAAGTGGAAAATGCTAAACATATTATTATTTAATTTTTTACAGTTTTATTTTTCGAAGAGTTATACTTACCTGAAAATTAATTTAAAGCAGAAATACACCTGCGATTAAAGTTCAAGGTTCAGTAATCACAATAAGTACTTAGTTGATACCTTTATAACACACAAGTATAGCCATGGCAAAAAGGAAATTATAAAGTAGCAGAAGCAGACAATGATTTAGTATGGATTTCAGCAACAGCTAACAGAAACAAGTAGAACCAGAACCATACCAGATATTTGACTTTGCATGGCCGTTAAAATGGACAATGTTTACAAGTAAGTATCGCAAACTTTTTTCCTCCCAATAATGCCATACCTAATGTCTACATTCACAATGTAGGTATGCTTTAGAAAATAAGGAGGAATGGAACAAACTGTTACCATGATTAGTTTTCCTGAGGTGTGAAGGGTGGATTTGACCAAATTTGAATTTATGCACGAGTAACTATACCAGAATAAATCATTTCACGATCTTG
Source organism: Ennomos quercinarius (assembly GCA_910589525.2). NCBI lineage: Eukaryota > Metazoa > Arthropoda > Insecta > Lepidoptera > Geometridae > Ennomos > Ennomos quercinarius. Next base: position 9,658,512 of record OU342510.1, read on the forward strand.
AACTTGACTTTGTCGTATATTAGTTACAAAACAGTATAGAATCATAACCATACCTAATATGGCGCGCTGCTGCCGTTATAATGTTCTCGGAATAATCTGTTAATCCACCAAAAACGGCAGTACCTATTGCAATTATTCTCGAACAGGCTTGCTATTTTTAGATTTGTAGATGGTAAAATGGGAAATTGATTTACTCTCGGCTAACTGGAGATTTATCCTTTTACTCTCATTTGGTTGAATCCACCCTTAGTGAAGCAAGTTAACTAATTTATTAATCTTGTATTTGTATTTGGTAGGTACCTATCTAGACTAGATGTTAAAAAATAATGAGTTAGCTAAAGGAATTGTGTGAATTGAATGGCTATAGTGAAACCAATAAAAGTAGGTAGGTACATTACGTAATGTACCTACCTACCTATCTGATGTAAAAGTAGCATAATACTATAATGTGAGTTGAGATGAAAACAACTTGAAACAGTAAAGTAATAATTAAAAAAAAGTTAAATAAAGGGTAGGTATAAACTTAAGTATTATCTATACATGCAATAAAATAAAACTGTAACTGGGCTAAATCTGTACATTGAATATTTTTTGAAAACTTTGATTGCATTACACTTCTTAATCGATATACTTAGAAATAAAAACATTTTCTTTTGAATTTTGTGTCTGTCTGTCTGTATGCCTGTCTGTCTGTCCCTTTGAACACGCATCATGCTGAAACTACTACACGGATTTCGCTGAAACTTGGTGTGGTATAATAGCAGGTTTTTCAGAATAACATTTAGTGTACTATGTTTTCAAAAACAGCCAAGTGCGGGTTGCATGCCGCAAGCGGCTCGTGACTGTGTAGCGAAGGTGATCTGTGATGGGAGGTGGGCTTTTTTATTTTTCGAGGTTGCTCTGTTTGCTGGGCCGCAAGCGGCCTCCTTCTGCGAGGCGGAGACGCAGAAGGAGGCTGTGGAGTGGGCTAGGGAGGATGATTATAACTCTGACCCCCTCCGGCGCAGACGGGCCGGGGGACGGAGGAGGCGTTTCGCGCGCCTTCTCCTTCCTCCGTAGTGGGGTTGCCGGCGGAGATTCAGGGGAATCTTCGCCGTGCCTACACGGTGCCACACGTCTGGTGGGTAACCGAGGTGTAAGGTTACCTACTCATTGGCGCAGAAGCCCGAAAGGGCCTACCGCCGGGGCGAGATAGTGAATGCTAGCGCGACCCTATCTCGCCCCATCCCGGTGACGGATGGATCACGGGGAGGTTTAGTGGGTTCAAATCCCACATACCTCCTGCCATCACCCCCGTGGTGGCAGGGGAGTGGGAAGGCATTTCCCCATTAAAAAAATACAATTCTTAACTATGTCGCAGAATACACAGCTTATTGGCCTTCAAGAGTAGGTAAATAACAATTAGTGTGAGAATGTTTTGCAACATTTTTAAACGCCCTCAGTCAATTGTGCGGGCAAACCTTCAATTTAAGTGGAAAAATATAAAAATGTATTATTTTATGTTTTACAGTTCCTTCAAAGAAATACCTGCCTGACAAAGCGTTGAAAACAGAAACTCATCAAAGAAAAGAAGAAATGTCATGTCTACACTCACAATGTATGCTGCAGAAAATAAAGAATGGAAGAATGGGACAAATCATTACCAAGATTCGTTTGTCTAAGATTTTAAGTGAAGCAACCTACCCAGACTAGACTAGATGATTAAAAAAATGGGTTAGCTAAAAGATATTGTGTATTATGTATAAATTATAACGTTACAGTAAAATCATACCTATGCTTAGTTTGGGGCTAGATGGCGATGTGTGAAATGTCCATCCTTTTTTTTTATGTACCTACCTTTCCTACCTCTTTAATGTAAAAGTACCATTATACTATAACCTAATGCGGTTGAAATGAAAACAACTTAAAATCATAAAATAATAATTGGATGATATAATAAGTTAATATATGTAGGCACAAACCCGGTAGCTCCGTCGGTAGTAACTCCGCCTTCTACACTTTAATGTTCTGTGTTCGATTTTCACCCAAAACACAAACATTGAGTGTGATGATCTGATAATAGATGTTTAATCTGTCTGGGTTATTGTACTTATTCTAAGTATGTATTGTATCAGTTGTTTGGTACCCCGTTGTACAAGCTTTGCTTAATTTCAGGCTAATCAGCACTGTGTGAATATGTGTGGACATTCCACACAGCGCCATCTATCCTCGGAACTAAACTAGGCTGACTCTTATAAGATCTAGGTGGTGGTACATATTAGTAGAAGACCGACGACTTGGTCAGAACCGCAGGGGGCCAATGGATGCAGGAGGCAAGCAGCCGCTCAAAGTAGCGCTCTATGGGAGAGACCTATGTTCAGCAGTAGACGTCTTCAGGCTGTTGATGATGATGATGTCTGTTTGTCTGTCTTTCTATCTGTCCCTTTGAACACGCATCACGCTGAAACTACTGCATGGATTTTGCTGAAATTTGGTATGGTATAATAGCAGATTTCTCAGAACAACATTTAGTGTACAATGTTTTAAAAAACAGCCAAGTACGGGTTGCACTCCGCAAGCGGCTCGCGACTGTGCACCGACGGTGACCTGTGGTAGAAGTTAGCGATTTTATTTTTTGAGGTTGCTCTGTTGTTTGCTGGGCCACAAGCGGCCTACGACTATATGATGAAGGTGGCCTGTGGTAGACGTTGACGTTTTTTTTCGAGGTTGTCCTGCTCGCTGCGCTGCAAGTGGCCTGCGACTATGTGGCAATAGTGAACTGTGGTCAACTTTGGCGTTTTTTTTTCGAGGTAGCTCTGATCGCAGGGTTGCGGCACGGGGACAATGAGTTTTGTTGAATACAATTCTTAACTATGTCGCCGAATACACAGCTTATTGGCCTTCAAGAGTAGGTAACAATTAGATTGGAAAATTTATTACCAAGTAGTTTCTCTAAGTTTTTATGTGAAGCAAGGTGGGTTCATCGATATAAGTAGGTACTTATTTATTTATTTGTTTACTATGTACTTACTTACATAACTAATGTAAAAGTAGCATAATACTATAATGTGAGTTGAAATGAAAACCACTTCAAACATAAGAATTTATTAAAGTAAGTTAAAGAAAGTGCAGGTACAAACTTAAGTATTATACATATATATTGAACATAATATATGTTGTCATAAAATTAAAAAATTGAAGTGGTTACTAATGTAAGCAGTACTTGCGGTATTACTACTAAAATACTAGCCCGGTAGCTCAGTTGGTAGTGACTCCGCATTATGTAATGTTCTGTGTTCGACTCCCACCCAATAGGCAAACATTGTAATAGATGTTTGTTCTATCTGGGTGTTATATTGCATTCTAAGTATGTACACAACAAAAAGTGTAAGTATTGTATCAGCTATTTGGTGTCCCATAGTACAAGCTTTGCTTAGTTAAAAGCTAAATGGCACTGTGTGAATATGTGTGGATATTCCACACAGTCTCATCTACACTCAAGGCTGACACTACATACATACGAGGTAACTAGATGATAATAAAATATTTATGATTTTCATAGCAGTATCGCCTGCTCAGCGGAATCTACCGATAAATTCGTAAAGGAAAAATCTGAATCACAAACGGGACTTGAACCCGCATCCGTCCGTCCGTTTTATTTTTCCATTACAAATGAATCTGTAGATGATAATAGATAAGATCTCTTGAACTTGCCTACTGTGCGAAGCAGGCCTTAAAATACTGCTTTTTGACAAAGCACTTTAGGTGCTATGTTTGGAAGTAAATCATTAATAACTAAGTTTGACTTGTTATGGAACATTATAATCGTAAGATCTATACTGCTGCATTAGCAGGTACCTACATAGTTTTACAATTTTCCCTACCTGCCTTTAAAAGGAGCTGTATAATTTGGTTTGGAGTCTGATCTGTTAGTTAATTTATTTGTAAGTTTTTAGAATAATGTCTAATCGTAATCATTCATAACCCACACAAATTGTAGCTGAGCAGTAAGAGTACGTAGGTGCCTGGTAGGTTTCCCGTCTATGATTAATCAAGGGCTTGAAAAAAAACACTCATATTTTTTATTATTTTTAACAAGTATATTATTATATTTGTAACTACAAAAAAAAACAGCTTTCACACCATTTCGATGCTTCTAAGACAGACAGTCAGTGAGTCAGTCTCTGCGTCGGCAGCTGTGGTGGTGCACTTGGCAGCGCAGGGTCCCTGGCGCGACCGACGGCATATCCCGTGTCGCGACATGTGGCGACGGGGGTAAATTCGTTTTCCGCCCTAACCCCTGTCCAAGGGAAGAGGAAAGTGAGTGAGAAAAGATAGGGGAAATGGGTGAATGGATGGGACGGCTATGGAAGGGAGGCAGGCGGAGCCTGCCTCCGTTCCATCGTCCCATCCATTCACCTATTTCCCCTATCTATTTTCCTCTCCCTTCCTTCAACAAAATGAGTATAGTGGCTTTATGCTACTATTATTACATGTAAGTGCGTTTACTGCAAAGGAGTGAAACGCATTGGCTTCCTTTGTAATCCTTGATTACTATAACCTATCTTCAAGTCTTAGAGTCATAGAGTATTATTCCTTCTATGATAGCTCTATGTGCTCCAATCTCGCTAATATCGTCACTCTTTCCATCAGGTGTGAAACAGGTAGATAGATAGATTCATGAGCAAAGGTATTGTACAAAAGTATTCTGTGGTATTGTATGAGAACAATACAAGTGTCTGAAGTGGGGTGTTTTTTTTACTACGTTTGACTTATGTGACGTCATTCTAATCTTTTTTTTTCTAATGTAACCTAACTTCAAAACGAAGATATCTTTGACTAAGATCTGATTATTTTCGGAAACGTTGATATAAAATAGTCACTTTTTTGGACAAACAAATCAAAATGGCCGGCATGCATGCAAAATTTATACGTGCACAAGTTAGAGACTTAGAGACAGCCATGGCGTGTTCAGACTCATGGCAAAGAGAGCAACGATGACATTTTTATGGTGGTAAAATAATTCCAAGATGGCAGATTCAAATTGGCGCCAAATCAAAATTGGCTCAGATCCGGCTGAATTTTTAAATTTGGGGTTTTTTGGGGATGCTGATTATAATTTTTGACATTTAAATTAACTGACAGCATTTTTCAAGATGGCCGTCACGCAAAATTCAAACGTGCACACTTCCGAAACTAACAAAGGTAGGCATGGCGTGTTTGGAATCATAGAAAAAAGAACATCGATGACTTTTTCACGGTGTTTAAATAATTCCAAGATGATGGATTCAAAATGGCGCCCGATTTGAAATTAGCTCTGATCCGTCTGGTATTTTATATTTGGGGGTTTCAAAAGACGGCAATTACAAATTTTGACATTTTACTCCACTGACAGCATTTTTCAAGATGGCCGCCATGCCAAATTTTAACTTGCACACTTTCAAAACTAACCGATGTAGGCATGGCGTGTTTAGACTCATGACAAAGAGAACAGCGATGACTTTCTCACTGTTTTATAACAATTGCAAGACAGCGGATTCAAAATGGCGCCCGATTTGAAATAACCTCTGATCCTGCTGAAATTTTATATTTAGGGGTTTTAAGGGACAACGTTTACAAATTTTGACATTTTACTTGACTGACAGCATTTCTCAAGATGACCGCCATACAAAGTCAAACGAATAATCATTTTCTTTGAGAAATACCACTGTTTTGTACTAATTCTTGCAAAATTTAAAGTTTAGCGTAAAGTATAACTCTTTTATAAATAAAACAGCCCCAAAAACGTACTCGCGGGCCGCTCGCGGCCCGCGCACGGGGCAAAATACTAGTTACTATTACTATAAAATTGGATACCCATGAGTCACTGACTGATGATTGACATAATTGATCTCAGCTCTCAGAAGTGGTCAGTCAAAACTGAGTATGAGGCTGTATAGTGATGGGTCATGTCACCCCAGGAAAAATCTGACATTACCAGAAAATCGTCTCTGAGATGGAACAGGTCAACGGATCTCGAAAATGATCAGAGATAAGGGGGTCCCGTTTTAACTAATGTTGGAGTAGACCCTGGGATGTTTCCAGAGAAATGAAAAAAATGGGGGCCCCCGAACAAAAAACGGTGGCCCCCATACAAAATTGAAACGCTCATAATTCGGCAACGGTAAGAGGTATGTGGGTGGTGCTCGACCAAATGTCATAGAGGATGACGGGGGCTGTCAGATGGTTGTCATGAAAATCCAAGATGGCGGATTCAAAATGGCGGCCATTTTGAAAGTTGGTCCGATCGGAGTGATTTTTTGCATTGGGGGGTTTTCGGGGCCGCAGATTCGATATTTCAAAAAAAATTTTGGATTCCGCCATTTTTAAAGATGGCTGCCATACAAATTTTTTTTTTCATTTTTGACGCATTGTTTCTCGACACCTATGGAAAATTTTGAATGTCTTTGTTGTGTTTTGTGTCCAGATGATCGAGGTGTCTTCAAAAAAATTCGCGACCTGGTCTTCCGAACTTCGGTCACTCGGACGGTCAACGGCCTGGCCAAACCATAAAAGATAGATCATGTGCGTTTTAAGGAATGTCATAGCAAACCCTGGGACGATTTTGGAGATGTCAAAAAAAAATCAAAATGGCGGAAAAAAAAATCCGCCATACAAATTTTAACCATAAATGACGGCGAAACTATGACACTTTAGTATAAAGAGCTCGAACTAATATTAGTTGGAGGTCAGAGGGGAAGATTGCGAAAAATTTTTTTTTTCAAAATGGCGGAAATTTTGGCCGCGGCGGAAAAAAAAGTTTCACCGATCCGGATGAAAATCGATATCTGGGGGTCCCCAAGGATGATGATCAACATTCTGTAATCAAATTTTGACATGTGTCAACTTTCAATGGGGCTGCCATACAAAGGTGCTTTTATTGAAATATCAACTTTGCTTTTTTGCGCCTCCGTTGCGAGTGATTTAGAAAAGTCGTTCCTGGGGATCAAGTATAGATGTTATAAGGGTAAGAATGCAATATCAGTGAAATCAATTTTTTTCAAGATGGCGGCTGTAGACGTACCGACTCATAGTAAAAGTTGTCCGATCCGAATGAAAATCGATATCTGAAAATCCCACGGTACACTTGGTAGGAATGTGTAAAAACTTTTTTGATTCCGCCATTTTGAAATATTGCGAACATGCAATTTCACTTTTTTAGGATTTTTAATTCGCAAATAACACCGAAACTGTGAGACTTTTGTAGGGAGGGTTTGTTCTAATATTGTACAGTTTTGAGAGGGGCATACAGTGAAAAAGAATGTTTTTCAAAATGGCGGTCCATTGGTCCGCGTCCGAAAATAAAGAAGCTCCGATCGGGATGTAAATCGATATCTGGGGGCCCCAAAGGATGCTGATCAACATGGTTTGGTCAAATTTTGACATCTGTCATTTTTTAATATGGCCGCCGTATATACTATTATCAAAATTGCTGTTTTCCATTTTATTGCCTATGGTACTACAGTTTCGGAAGGAGATAGTTGTAATTTTGACAGATGTCAGTGTGACAGATGTCAAACGTCAAAATTTTGACAGATGTCAAATTTTTTGATAGATGTCAAATGTCAATTTTTTTCCAACCTACCAAATGCAACGACGAGCGAAGCAAGCACCAAATATACTGTAGTTTGGTATAAGTGGACGGTCACGACCAACACTTGCACCTGCACACTTGCACCGTGTGCGGGCCGCGTGCGGCCCGCGCACGGTGCAAGTGTGCCGCTTGCGACCTGCGCACTGTTCTAATACCGCTGTCAAGTGTAGACAGATGTCAGTTTGATTGATTTTAAATGTCAAACTTTTGACAGATGTCAATTGTCAAATTTTTTGACAGATGTCAAATTTATTGACAAATATCAAATGTCAATTTTTTGGACAGATGTCAAATGTCAATTTTTTTTCCAACCTACCAAATGCGGCGATGAGTGAGTTAGTTTATTGTCTCTCATTGGTATAATTGGACAGTCACAACTAACACTTGCACCTGCACACTTGCACCGTGTGCGGGCCGCGTGCGGCCCGCGCACGGTGAAAGTGTGCCGCTTGCAACCTGCGCACTGTTCTAATACCGCTGTCAAGTGTAAACAGATGTCAGTTTGATTGATGTCAAATGTCAAACTTTTGACAGATGTCAAATGTCAAATTTGATGACAGATGTCAAATTTATTGCCAATGTCAAATGTCAATTTTTTGGACAGATGTCAAACGTCAATTTTTTTTTCCAACCTACCAAATGCGGCGATGAGTGAGTTAGTTTATTGTCTCTCATTGGTATAATTGGACAGTCACAACTAACACTTGCACCTGCACACTTGCACCGTGTGCGGGCCGCGTGCGGCCCGCGCACGGTGCAAGTGTGCCGCTTGCAACCTGCGCACTGTTCTAATACCGCTGTCAAGTGTAGACAGATGTCAGTTTGATTGATGTCAAATGTCAAACTTTTGACAGATGTCAATTGTCAAATTTTTTGACAGATGTCAAATTTATTGACAAATATCAAATGTCAATTTTTTTGACAGATGTCAAATGTCAATTTTTAGGACAGTTGTCAAATGTCAATTTTTGACAGGTGTCAAACGTCAAATTTTTTCCGACATACCCAATGCGACGACGAGCGAAGCGAGTTAGTTTACTGTAGTTTGGTATAAGTGGACGGTCACGATCAGCACTTGCACCGCGCACGGTGCATGTGTGCCGGTTGCATCCTACTCATGGTGCAAATGACGCTGTCAAGTCAAACAAAATGGCCGCCATGCAAAGTCACGCGCATTATCATTTTCTTTGATAAATACGGCAGTTTTGTACAAGTACTTGCAAAATTTAAAGTTTAGCTCCAAGTATAGCGTTTTGAACAAATGGAACGCCACGAAAACACACACGCGGGCCGCTCGCGGCCCGCGCACGGGGCAAAATACTAGTTTATTTATATAAAGTTAAAGACCCACTGACTGACTGACTGACAGAATTGATCTCGGCCGTGGGGTATGGTGGGGAAAAACCAAGTATGAGGTTAGATAGGGATGGGTCACCTGACCACCAGAAAAATCTGACATTACCAGAAAGTCGTCTCCAAGATGGAACTGCTCAACGGCTCTCGGAAACTATAAGTCGGATGGGTTACCTGCTTTAACTAAAGTTGTAGTAAATCCTGGGATGTTACGTGAGAAATGAAAAAAAATTAGGGTTGCCATACAAAAAAATAAAAATTCCATACAAAATGGAAACGCTTATAAATCGAAAACGGTAAGAGGTAGGTGGGGGGTGTTCGACCAAATGTCATAGGGGACGAAGGGGACTTTCGGATGGTGGTCATGAAAATCCAAGATGGCGGATTCAAGATGGCGGCCATTTTGAAAGTTGGTCCGATCCGGCTAATTTTTTGCATCGGGGGGTTTTCGGGACCGTTGTTTCCATATTTGAAAAAATATTTTGGATTCCGCCATTTTTAAAGATGGCCGCCATACAAATTTTTTTTTTCGTTTTCATCGCATTGTTTCTCCATACCTATGGGAAATTTTGAATACCTTATTTGACATTCGTATCTAAGTGTCCAAGGTGCCTTTAGAAAAATTCATGACCTGGTCTTCCGACCTTCCATCATCATGACCGTCAACGGCCTGCCTAAACTATACAAGATAGGTCATGTGCGTTTTAAGGAATGTTATAGCAAACCCTGGGACGATACTAGAGCGAATAAAAAAAATTCAAAATGGCGGAAAAAAAAATCCGCCATACAAATTTAGACCGGAAATGACGCCGAAACCAAGAAACTTTAGTATAAAGAGTTCAAACTAATATGGTTTGGAGGCCCGAGAGGAAGATTGCAAAAAAAATTTTTTTCAAAATGGCGGAAATTTCGGTCATGGCAAAAAAAAAGTTTCACCGATCCGGATGAAAATCGATATCTAGGAGTCCCCAGGGATGCTGATCAACATTCTTAAATCAAATTTTGACTTTAACCAATTTTCAATATGGCTGCCATACAAAGGTACTTTTATCGAAATATACACTTTCCTTTTTTGCGCCTCAAATACCAATATTTTAGAAAAGTCATTCCTGGGGATCGAGTATAGATGCGATAAGGGTAAAAATGCAAAAACAATAAAACCGTTTTTTTTTTTAAGATGGCGGATATAGACGTACTGACTTTAACGAAACGTTATTCGATCCGGATGAAAATCGATATCTGAGAATGCCCCTCTATACTTAGTAGGAATATGGAAAAAAATTTTTGATTCCGCCATTTTGAAAAATTGCCTACATACAATCTAACTTTTTAAGGATTTTTGAATCGATTTCACGTGGAAACTATTACACATTAGTATTAAGGGTGTGAACTAATTTTGTTTGGTAAGACAAGAGGCAAATGGTGGACAAAAATTTTTTTTAAATGGTTTAATTTTTGGGTCACTTTCGAAAAAAAAGTTTCTCTGATCCGAACAAAAATCGATATCTGTAGGTCCCAAAGGATACTTAGCAACATACTTTAGTCAAATTTTGACAACTGCCGTTTTTCAACATGGCCGCCATACATACTGTTGAAACCACCAACGCGACGACGAGCGAAGCGAGGAGGAGCTGCAAACTACCAATGTCGACATGTATGTTTTACTAATGTGACATCATTCTAATTGGTTTTCGCTAATTTAACCTTACTTCAAGTCTAAAATATTTTTATCTAATATCTAACCTTACCTTACAACTGAATATTTTTCGAACATTGATTTAGGATTTTTTGGATAAACAAATCAAAATTGCCGCTACCTATGCAAAATTCAAACGTGCACACTTTCGAAACTAACAAACGTAGGCATGGCGTGTTTGGAGTCATAGTAAAGAGAACATCGATGACTTTCTCACGGTGTACAATTATTTCCAAGATGGTGGATTCAAAATGGCGCCCGATTTGAAATAAGCTCAGATCCAGCTGGTATTTTATATTTTGGGGTTTTAAAGGACGGAGATTACAAATTTTGACTTTTTACTTGACTGACAGCTTCTCTCAAGATGGCCGCCATGCACAAGTCAGATCAATTATCATTTTCTTTGAAAATACCGCTGTTTTGTACTAATTCTTGCAAAATTACAAGTTTAAACTAAAGTATAACTTTTTTATAAATACAACAGCCACGATAACAGCCACGCGGGCCGCTCGCGGCCCGCGCACGGGGCAAAATACTAGTTACTTTACTTACTTACTTACTTACTTATTACTTTACTTTACTATAAAATTGGATACCCATGAGTCACTGACTGATGATTGACATAATTGATCTCAGCTCTCAGAAGTGGTCAGTCAAAACTGAGTATGAGGCTGTATAGTGATGGGTCATGTCACCCCAGGAAAAATCTGACATTACCAGAAAATCGTCTCTGAGATGGAACAGGTCAACGGATCTCGAAAACGATAAGAGATAAGGGGGTCCCGTTTTAACTAAAGTTGGATTAAACCCTGGGATGTTTCCAGAGAAATTAAAAAAAAAAGTGTTGCCATACAAAAAATAAAATCTCCATACAAAATTGAAACGCTCATAAATCAGAAACGGTAAGAGGTATGTGGGTAGTGCTCGACCAAAAGTCATAGAGGATGACGGGAGCTGTCAGATGGTTGTCATGAAAATCCAAGATGGCGGATTCAAAATGGCGGCCATTTTGAAAGTTGGTCCGATCGGGGTGATTTTTCGCATGGGGGGGTTTTCGGGGCCGCAGATTCAAAATTTGAAAAAAAATTTTGGATTCTGCCATTTTTAAAGATGGCTGCCATATAATTTTTTTTTTTCATTTTTGACGCATTGTTTCTCGATACCTATGGGAAATTTTGAATGTCTTTGTTGACTTTTGTGTCCAGGTGATCGAGGTGTCTTCAAAAAAATTCACGACCTGGTCTTCCGACCTTCGGTCACTCGGACAGTCAACGGCCTGGCCAAACCATATGAGATAGGTCATGTGCGTTTTAAGGAATGTCATAGCAAACCCTGGGACGATTTTGGAGATGTCAAAAAAAATTCAAAATGGCGGAAAAAAAAATCCGCCATACAAATTTGAACCGTAAATGACGGCGAAACTATGACACTTTAGTAAAAAGAGCTAGAACTAATATTAGTTGGAGGTCAGAGGGGAAGATTGCAAAAAATTTTTTTTTTCAAAATGGCGGAAATTTTGGCCGCGGCGGGAAAAAAAGTTTCACCGATCCGGATGAAAATCGATATCTGGGGGTCCCCAAGGATGATGATCAACATTCTGTAATCAAATTTTGACATGTGTCAACTTTCAATGGGGCTGCCATACAAAGGTGCTTTTATGGAAAAATCAGTTTTCCTTTTTTACGCCTCCAATACGAGCGTTTAAGAAAAATCGTTCCTGGGGATGAAGTATAGATGCTATAAGGGTCAAAATGCAATATCAGCAAAATCGATTTTTTCAAGATGGTGGCTGTAGACGTACCGACTCATAGTAAAAGTTGTCCGATCCGAATGAAAATCGATATCTGAAAATCCCACGGTACACTTGGTAGGAACGTGTAAAAAATTTTTTGGTTCCGCCATTTTGAAAAATTGCGAACATACAATTTCACTTTTTAAGGATTTTTAATTTGCAATTAACGCCGGAACTATAAGACTTTTGTAAGGAGGGTTTGTTCTAATATTGTATAGTTTTCAGAGGGGCACACACTGAAGTAGTTCTTTTTTTCAAAATGGCGGTCTATTGGTCCGCGTCTGAAAGTAAAGGTGCTCTGATCAGGATATAAATCGATATCTGGGGGTCCCAAAGGATGCTGATCAACATGGTTTGGTCAAATTTTGACATCTGTCATTTTTTAATATGGCCGCCGTATATACTATTATCGAAATTGCTGTTTTCCGTTTTATCGCCTATGGTACTACAGTTTCGGAAGGAGATAGTGATCATTTCGACAGATGTCAGTGTGACAGATGTCAAACGTCAAAATTTTGACAGATGTCAAATGTCAATTTTTTTTTCCAACCTACCAAATGCGGCGATGAGTGAGTTAGTTTATTGTCTCTCATTGGTATAATTGGACAGTCACGACTAACACTTGCACCTGCACACTTGCACCGTGTGCGGACCGCGTGCGGCCCGCGCACGGTGCAAGTGTGCCGCTTGCGACCTGTGCACTGTTCTAATACCGCTGTCAAGTGTAGACAGATGTCAGTTTGATTGATGTCAGATGTCAAATGTCAAATTTTTTGACACATGTCAAATTTATTGACAAATGTCAAATGTCAATTTTTTGGACAGATGTCAAATGTCAATTTTTTCCATACTACCAAATGCGGCGATGAGTGAGTTAGTTTATTGTCTCTCATTGGTATAATTGGACAGTCACGAGCAACACTTGCACCTGCACACTTGCACCGTGTGCGGGCCGCGTGCGGCCCGCGCACGGTGCAAGTGTGCCGCTTGCGACCTGCGCACTGTTCTAATACCGCTGTCAAGTGTAGACAGATGTCAGTTTAATTGATGTCAGATGTCAAACTTTTGACAGATGTCAAACGTCAAATTTTTTCCAACCTACCCAATGCGACGACGAGCGAAGCGAGTTAGTTTACTGTAGTTTGGTATAAGTGGACGGTCACGATCAAGACTTGCACCTGCACAATTGCACCGTGTGCGGGCCGCGTGCGGCCCGCGCACGGTGCAATTGTGCAAGTGTGCCGGTTGCGACCTGCTAATGGTGCCAATGACGCTGTCAAGTCAAAAAAGATGGCCGCCATGCACAAGTCAGATGAATATAATTTTCTTTGATAGATACCGCAGTTTTGTACAAGTACTTGCAAAATTACAAGTTTAAACACAAGTATAGCGTTTTGAACAAATGGAACGCCACGAAAACACCCACGCGGGCCGCTCGCGGCCCGCGCACGGGGCAAAATACTAGAAAAAATAAAAATATAAATATATTGAAAAAAAATAAATTGCGAACATACAATTTCACTTTTTAAGGATTTTTAATTCGCAAATAACACCGAAACTGTGAGACTTTTGTAGGGAGGATTTATTCTAATATTGTACAGTTTTGAGAGGGGCACACAGTGAAAAAGTACTTTTTTCAAAATGGCGGTCTATTGGTCCGCGTCTGAAAGTAAAGGTGCTTTGATCGGGATATAAATCGATATCTGGGGGTCCCAAAGGATGCTGATCAACATGGTTTGGTCAAATTTTGACATCTGTCATTTTTTAATATGGCCGCCGTATATACTATTATCGAAATTGCTGTTTTCCGTTTTATCGCCTATGGTACTACAGTTTCGGAAGGAGATAGTTGTAATTTTGACAGATGTCAGTGTGACAGATGCCAAATGTCAAACTTTTGACAGATGTCTAATTTTTTGACAGATGTCAAATGTCAATTTTTTTTCCAACCTACCAAATGCGGCGATGAGTCATACGTCTACAAAATACGTTTTGTAGTTCGGCGTTAGTAACTTCTACTTCCGCAATAACTTCCTCTGCACAAACCAGTTAAGGTTAAGTCATCCCTAAAACATTAGTGATTAAATATGAGAGCACGATACATTGTCATGATTATCTATATTTGTTAAAAATAGGTTTTTTTGCGGTTCGTATCCACTAAGTAGGTATTAAAAAACTTCGTTAAGGTAGGGCTTTTGAACGAGTTTGCGTAGGTAAGCACTTAACTACCTACATATTATTTACCACCTAACACCTTTACGCAGGTAGGTACCACCACTTTTCGTTTTATTATTATACTAGATAATAATAATAATAAAATAGACAGTTTTGGCAATTTCGTTTGACTCTGTCTCTTTTTAAGCGCTTTATGAGTGAGGGAGATAAGAGCGAACTTATGAGCTATTGAAGTTTAGCACACACGGACATAAGTGCAGTTTTCTTTGTTTGTGCCATAGCCAAGTCATGGACAGGTTCATCATCATCGGCCTGAAGAATATGAGATTTTTTTAACGGGCTATTTCTGTTGGTCTCTATCGAACTTTACAGCGTCACCGGGCGAGCCAATATGAAAGTACCTATGCTTAATTCGTGTGGGTGGGTGGGATAAGGAATATTTTTTCTCCCTTTGCTTTTTATGGGATTTTGTGTGAAATTAATATAGTGGTGTACATAGTTATGACAATCCCACAGATAACTATAGGTATACTAAGACGAACCGTTGCTATCGCAATAATGTACGTAAAAAACAATTTTTTTATTAGTATAGGGAGGGATTACGTAGTAAATTATATACTCTTTGGGAGATATGTACGTAGGTGCCATAGAAAAAGACAAAATTTTATCGTGCTGAAATAATACTGGCAGGCAAAAAAAAGAATTTTAAATTTTAAACGTAGTGTTCCAAAGCAACGAAACAAAGTTTATTCGTTTGTTAAACGTCACTTCTGTTTTCCTGTGTGAATGGTAAGTGCAAAATATTATTTATTTTTAAAACATTTTAAAATTGATTGAGGTTCAGGAGCCGTAGGGTCCCTGTGAAAAACCCCATCTCTTCGCATGGGTGCCGTCACAGCTGGCTAAGGGAATATTGCCTATTACTAACCTGATCCGAGAACATGACGAAGCGGGTTTTTTCGGTACGTTAAAATCTTCAGCAATCACACAACGCCTGCCCAAGCGTGGTGAACATGGCAGATGTTCATAATGATAAGCAAATAAAGTGGCGTTGTATGGTGGGGGAGGCCGGCTAGTGGACGTCTTCGGCATCTTCGGGTTGTTGTTTTACTTGGTCTATTTATATTATACCTACTATTATACCTACAATGGTTACAGAGTTATTTTAAGTTATCATCAGCCTCATGATCAACAGCCTGAAGTCGTCCACTGTTGAACGTTGTATGGTATCAGGCAGGTTATTTTTATATTTCATTGTTTCATTACGTAACACTATTATAATTTATACTGTGTTTTTATTGACTTGGCATGGCTATAGGTACCTACTATATTTTACTCGCACGCATTTTACAAGAGCCGTCGTAATTTTAAATAATTTAATTTTTAATTTATACTTTTTTATTTATGTTTCGCTACGCGACGCACCCTGCTTGATTTGTGACGCGACGTTAAAAAAACTACATTGCATTCGTACAAGACAACGCGAGGACGAAAATTAAAATGTAAGTAGTACAGTTTACTTGGTTGAATAAAAATAATTTGTTTACATCGTCATCAACAGCCTGAAGACGTCCACTGCTGAACATAGGCCTCTCCCAGAGAGCACCACTTAGAGCGGCTGCTCGCCTCTCGCATCCATCGGATCCCCCGCGGCTTTCACCAGATCATCAGTCCGGCCTACGCTGCGTCTTCCGGTTCGTGGTCGCCACTCGAAAACCTTTCTTCCCTATCGGTTTTCAGTTCTACGAGCGCTGTGGCCTGCCCATTGCCATTTCAACTTGCTAATTCTAAGAGGTATATTGATCACTTTAAGCAATTCAGCATTCTCATCGGTCTTGATGTGTGTCTACTGCGATCACGAAGCCGCATGGCAAGCATGGTGATTATGGCAATCTACATTTTATTGTAGAGACATCAGGAAAAGAATTAAAATAGAAAAATAAAGCACTTTAAGTACGTACCTACGTGGGCCGCTGATCGGAAAAATGAATGCAACGTTACCAATAGTTAGTTAAACCAATGAAATATCATACAACGCGTGCAAACGCGATGTATGATATTTCATTGGTAATGAAATATCATACAACGCGTGCAAACGCGATGTATGATATTTCATTGGTTTAGTTATATAGGTACTTATTGTTTATAACTTGCACGCATTTCACAAGAACAGTCGTAATTTTAAATAATTTAATATTTTAATTTATACTTTTTTTATTTAAATAGTGTTTCGCTACGTGACGCAACCTACTTTGTCTGTGACGCGACGATAAAAGGACTACATCTGATTTTTACAAGAGAACTCGAGAACGAAAATTAAAATGTAAGTAGTTGAATAATTATTTACCTACTTTTGAAAATGTGTTGTTTATTTGTGTTTTAAATGTTACCGTAAACATTTAGTTCTGAAACGGTTAAACAGGTTTTGATGAAATTTGGTGTGTTGATAGTTTATCGTGAATTATCATTAAGGATACTTACTGCTGAAACGGCTGACCGGATTTTAATGAAATCAGGTGTCTAGATAGTTTGATAGTTTACGGCTTTATGTAACCCGTGCTGTTGATTACCTTTTTTTTAAATTTACCTGGTCGAATTATATACAACTTTTTTTAAAATTGTAAATATACCTATACTGTATTTATTCATTACATACAATGGGCATGGTGATGGATTTCTATTAGTCATTTATGTTGTCTTCAGAATTGAAACAGATATGGTGTAACTATCTACCAAAAGTATCACATCCCATAATCACATCAACAGCCGGAAGACGTCTACTGCTGAACTTAGGCCTCCACCATGAGAACACCGTTTTGGAGGCTAATCAGTAGGAGGTTTGCCATAATCAACAGCACGCTTGGCAGACGGCTTGGTGGTTGCAGTAGATTATAATGACCACCGAGGAGAATACTGCTTCCCTTTTCCTGAATATTCACTTAGCTGGCATCAACGGGAAGAGATGGGGTGGTCCTGTTCGCACAGCAGGACAACACGGTGAACCATCACCTATATATTGCGAAAACCTAGCCGCTTGCCAAGCGTGGTGGTGAGTATGGCAAACCCGCACCTATGGTAAGCGGCATATATGAAAAGGTCTAATTCCAGTAACGGATAACACATAAATGACGCCCAACAATCGCATAGTTCTTGGACCTTAACTAGGGTTCCGTCTCTAGGGACCTAGGAACTACGAGGACCATGGTCCCACAACACCCACACACAGAACAAGTATTTGCGCTTTTTTCTGTGCACAAATACTTCTGTCGCGGGAATCGAACCCGCCGTCTCCGGATTATGATCCGACCTGCAGAATCACCACACCGTGGAGGCTGTCAAATTCATTCATGTCAATTACATTTTTTTTAAATGACAAATAATAAATTATTACTTGATTTTAGGTTGAAAGCTGGCAATGTGAAGAAGGCAAGGATGAACATCCGATGTGTCGCCACTGGTAAGTGCAATAAATATTTTCATATAATATAAAGGAATTCACACTATAGATAGAGCAATAAAGGAAATTGTTCACTTATATGGGCATTACGGCCAAGCATGAACAGTGAATGGCAACCTGATGAAAACCACGGGGAGCCGATGGATGTAGGAGGCAAGCAGCCACGCAAAGTGGCGCGCTTTGGGGAAGGCCTATATTCAGCAGTGAACGTTTTTCTTCGTTGTTGATGATGATGAACAGTGAATTCAGGCATAATCATAGTGAAGGTTTAATATTTTATATCAGTAGGTAATAGAATAATATAAGTGACTAAAGTGACCGATATACCTCTTAGAATAACAAGTTGAAATGGGTAGGCCACATCACTAGCAGAACTGACCATTAACGTTTGTTGTGTTTCGATATTATCGAAAAATAGATAAACGCTACTGTTTCGTTTTGATTTTTTATTTAGTTGTCAAGTGTTGGTGTTGGTTAATAATATAAAGGAGACAACAAAATAACTATTATCTTGAGAGGGTGGTGTTACTGAGCATATTATATTTTGTAGGTATCTATAATTATAGGTATACGATTTTCGCGGTGAGGTCGAGGCAATTCAGGCCGTTTATTTCCAGTAGTTCTTTTTGACATTTCCTTTAAAGGAACTAATGATACTTTTTCTTCACATTAGATCCTTTAATCATTTCAAAGGAACTACTGGGACTTTATCTTTTTAAGACTCCGACGTCATGGTTAGTACTGAGCGTTAACACTCTTTATATTACGATTTTTATGAATTAACGTGAATTAACATGAATGCTACACTTGCTCTCCCATGTCACATAATATGTTAGCACTGCACTACAACGGAGATATTATTATTTGTGGTTTTCATATTATGTCGTTCTGACGGTTATCGTTAATAAATAAATAAATAAATATGTGTGGACATTTCACACAGCGCCATCTAGCCCCAAACTAAGCATAGCTTGTACTATGGAAACTAGATAACTGATAGAATACTTAGATACTTTTTTGTTTGTAAATGCATACATAGAATACAATATAACACCCAGACACAGAACAAACACCTATGTTCATCACACAAATGTTTGTCCTGGGTGGGAATCGAACCCACAACCTATAGTTCAGAAGGCAGAGCTACTACCAACTGAGCTATCAGGCCAGCCTAACGTTGTTTTAACATTTCTGCGATACAAAATACAATTTTAAAATTAAGGAAACAAGAGTGGACTCTTCTAACTCTGCTTTATTTTTAATGTTCTTTTAGGATGGACGCATCAGGGAGATGCCCGGTTTGCAGGCAAAGGGGTACAGTGCGGGAGTAATAGTTTTATTGCAGGCATTTTTTCCTTTACTAAAAATCGTGCAATATTTTCTGCAGAGGATATAAATACCATTTTGCATGTAGGTGATGCGCTGTATATGGAATTGGAACCGCAAATTCCACAATATTTAACGCAAAGATACTTGTGCGCAGATGAATTGCCATCTGAAGTTCGTATTGGGGGGAATGTGATAAAAACAGACAGTATGCCAAACAGCTGGGTATCAAGTGGGTTATATCCCGATGGCGGCGAAATGACCGCAGCCAGAGCACTTAACGAACTAAAAGAAAAATTAATTCAGGACGTGTTTACGCAAACACATAACGACCTTACGGATAGTATTCTTTTTACGGGAAAGAAATACACCATATGTTTCTGGCGGTACAATAACCTGTTTTATTTATTCAACAGCCACGCTGTTGATGAATATCATAGGAACAGTTCAGAAGGCGTGGCGCGTTTATTTGAAATTGGCAGCGTCGAATCATTAGCAAAATTGCTAATAAATTATAACTCTTCATTAGACGGAGGTGAATATTCTATGAGTAGAGTACGGGTGATTAATAGTGTTTCAACTAATACCCTTGCTACATCGTCCGAGGAGGGCGCAATGAGTGAATTCAATTCAATAAATATTTCAGACATTTTACCACACGAGTCGGAATCAGGTGTGAACCATATTTCACCTACTGTTCTTCCTGCATCTATTTTTGATTTTTCCGACTCCGTGCAATCAACTGTTGAAAATAACGAACATGATGATCAAAAAATAAATCCAGTCGTTGTATTAGAAAAAATTGATGATTTTAAATTAACAGTTTTGAAACCGGTCGTTGTCGTCGAACCTTACGAAAACATAAACACAGCTACGTCAACGAAAAGAGGTCGACCCAAAAAACAAAAACGTGGCAAAAAGACAATTAAAGAAAATGCACACCTGGATGCGGTAATACGATACAATGTAAAAAATCCACAAATAAATCGCGCCTCTACAAAAAAATATAACAACGCAAATCCAGAATTGCGTCGGACGTCTGTGAAAAAATATCAAGAAAATAATCCAGAGGTTCATCAAGCGTCTGTGAAGAAATACCAAGAAAATAATCCAGAGGTTAATCAAGCGTCGGTTAAAAAATATAAAGAAAAAAACCCAGGAGTACAACGCACATCAGCAATAAAATATAAAGCAAATCATCCTGAAACTGTTCAACAATCCGTTGTCCAGTATACTCAAACCAGTCGCAATATTGATGTACCATTGCGTAGATCACACAATTTAATATGTGAAAAACGCGGAGAAGAACTTGATGCAGTTAAATCATTTACATTAAAAAAAACACGCCTTGATTCGCCAGATGTTTACGTTTGCCCACATTGCCACACTCGACTATTTGATGAAGAGAAATCAAGAGTTCAATGGTGCTGTAACAGAGGACAAAATAACGTGCAAACGTTCAGTTCTTTAAGCTCGGAGTCATTTTATGACCACCCAGCTTTCGAAAAAAGACCGCGTGCATACAATAATTTGTTTGCCTTTTCGGCTTTAGGTGTTAGCCATGGCTTCCAACAACCTCAAGGATTGGCGTTTTTAAAAATTCAGGGTCGCGTGTATCATCGCGTTTTTGATCTGGGGTACGATCAAACGATGAACAATATCGGGTTATACATTAACGATAGCTCGGAACGAGAATGTTTAGCTGTTGGACAAGGTTTAGACTTGCAAGTTATTAGATCAATCACTCACTTTTTACACAGCGTCAACCCGTACATAGAGTGTTTTAAAAGATTGAGCTTGGCACCTTCATCAGAAGCTTTCATTCAATTTGAAAAAACTTCTCGTGCCACACACGGAAACATTTTAGGCGACCAGCCTATAGGTCAAGAAGTTTCGGCTGTAATATCTACGGAGCGTGAGCAGTACAACCGGCGTTCTATAGCTATTTGGAAAATCGGTGATCGTAAACCGCACACGGTGGACATTATGCATCCCCTATATGAACCATTTCAATTCCCACTTTTATATCCAGAGGGCAATCCAGGGTGGTTCCCTGGCAAACTCGACAACAATGGCAAGAAACTGACGCAGGCTAAGTACGTTAGATGTCTTTTGCTCTCTGAAAAAAGATTCAGTATGATTGGACGTTTATCAGAAGAGTGGTTAGTCGACATGTACTGTAGAATAAGCGAAGAACGTTTGCGATATTTAGCACACAGGCAAACGCAAAACCGAAGCAACGACATGAGAGTCGCACCACTCCAAGAACTTCTTAACGATGAAACAATCGACGACGCGAATAACAATGATAATAGCGTTGGACGTATATTTTTGCCTTGCACTTATACGGGGTCACCGCGTTACATGAAAGTTAAATATTTAGATAGCATTGCATTAGTCAATAGATTAGGACCTCCATCATATTTTATAACAGTTACTTGCAATCCTAATTGGCCGGAAATTAAACAATCACTTGAGCCTGGGCAACGTGCAAATCCTCTGATCTGTGCTCGCATCTTTAACTTACGTTTGACTGCACTATTGCGTGATATACGCTCCGGCCTATGGTTCGGGAAAGTCGAATATATGACATATGTGATCGAGTTTCAAAAACGAGGACTGCCGCACGCCCACATTTGCTTCAGGGTTGAAGGTGGAGGTCCCATGCAAAATGTCGATATTGATAAAGTTTGTCGCGCTGATATACCTGATGCACTAGAAGCTGACGGCAGGTTGCGTAAAGCAGTTCTCGATCACATGATGCACGGTCCGTGCGGAAAAGAGAGAGATAATCTCCCATGTTACGACAAGGAAAAAAAAAAATGCGCCAAGCGCTTTCCCAAGCGAGAAACTGACGTCACTTTCTGTGATGAAAAAGGTTTTATTCATTTGCGCCGCGACAGTAAAAATGAAGCGACGATCAAATACCGCAACAGAGAAATAAAGGTTAGCGATTTGTGGGTCGTCCCGTATAATGCTGCGCTTCTTTTGAAATATGACGCACACATTAATGTCGAAGTTTCATCGAAAAGAAGTATTATTAAATATCTATTTAAATACATGACCAAAGGTCCTGACGAGGCGCGTGTTGCTGTTGTTGCCGAGCCAAACGATGAAATCGAGGACTACGTTACGAAAAGGTATATTGGGTCGAGCGATGCTGCATGGAGAGTTCTGGAATTTGACGTCACTGCACGTGAACCTAATGTGAAACAACTGTCAGTCCACCTTAACAACCAGCAAACGATCTTTTTCAGACCCAACAATATTGATGAGGCTGTCAGTCGCAGTAGTTCCGATTTGATCACATATTTTAACCGACCGTCTGGTGAAAACTTTGACAATCTTAAGTATGTAGACTTTTATGAAAAATATATAGTGCATACAAAACGACCTACCACTAAAACTGCTCAAATTCACGAAACGACAAACGGTAAATTTGTCACAGCGCGTCAGAGGGGCGAACTCGTCGGCCGTCTGTTTTGGGTTGCACCAAACAGAGGTGAACAATTTTACCTACGAATACTACTCATTTCTTTTGCGTGTCGTAGTTATGCAGATCTGTTAAATCTTGGAGGACCAGATTGTACCACTTTCCAAGAAGCTGCAAAAGCTGTAGGGCTTGCAGACGATGAAATGGAATATGAAAGAGCAATGTCAGAAGCATCAACATTTTTCACAGGATCCCGCCTTCGTAAATTCTTCGTGATGTTAGCGGTTAATGGTATCGCGGTCGCATCGTTGTGGCACACATTTAAAAAACAACTTAGCGAAGACATTTTACATAGAATGCCCAACGAAGAAGAGCAGGCGTACAATTTGTGCTTAACACTAATTAATAGGTTATTGAGGAAACACGGCTTAAATTTAGAACAATGCGGTTTACCAATTGTAGAAGATCCCACCTCAGAATTAAGTAGGGAACGTGCAGAAGTTGATGTAGATTCATTGCAATCTTTTGTTGATAATTGGTTATCCAAATTATCTACAACACAGCGTGAAATCTTTAATTATATAGATCGCCTTCATAGTGATATACAATTTAGAAATTCAAACCCGACGAGCATCTTTGTACAAGGATTTGGCGGCAGTGGGAAAAGCCTCCTTCTTAATGTTATCACTGCGTACATACGTGCAAAACGCGGTGTAGTTTTGTGTGTGGCGAGCTCAGCAATCGCAGCGCAAAATCTCGATCGTGGAGCCACCGCGCACTCGACCTTCCGGTTTCCATTGGATTTGTATGATGACGCAGGATTTTGGCAAGTTACAAACGGGTCAGAAAGAGGTGAATTGATTTTCCATGCTGATGTCATAATATATGATGAAGCACCAATGGCTCACAAATTTTTGATTCATATGTTAGATAGATCACTGCGCGATTTGATGAATTCCAGCAAGATGTTCGGAGGAAAAATTATAATTTTTGCTGGTGATTTTCGTCAAATTCCTCCAGTTGTTCCAAACGCCAGATCAAATTCTGATATATTAAACAGTTCAGTTAAAACTTCCCCCCTGTGGCAAACATTGAAAACGTTTTCATTGCAAAGTTCACAACGTTGTAGAGACGATCCCGAATATGCAGATTTTGTATTAAAGCTAGGATCCAACGAATTGCCTTTGGAACCAATGCATGTAGGTAACGGAAAAATACAACGGCTGGTGTCATTAGAGTCGATAGAGCATGTTTCGGAGTTAGATGAACTAATCGATTTCGTTTTTCCGTTTGCTGTGCACGAAGAACCCGATATATGTGCACGCAGAGCTATTCTGTGCACCCGAAATGATGCTGCACGCCAAATAAACTCTGTAATATTAGAACGTTTACCAGGAGACACATTACACTTTTACAGTGTCGATAGAGCAGATAGCGAAAATGCAGATCAGTTATATTTGGGACCCGATGCATTAAATAGAATACAACCACAAGGCGTTCCAGAATTTGACCTCAAATTAAAAATAGGATGTGTTTGCATGATCATTAGGAATATATCATTTAATGATAACCTTGTCAATGGCACGAGAGTTATTGTTACTAATACATCGCCCCGTTTAATTACTGTGCGAAAACCGGGAGAAGACGAAGAGTATTTGATACCTCGAATTCTATTCAAAGCACCAGTACATAAAAACTCTCCCTTTGAAATGATTCGCAGGCAATTTCCCTTGGTATTGAGTTATTGTTTAACAATCCATAAAGCACAAGGACAGACGATTAATCGTGTTGGGGTCGATCTTAGATCAGACGTTTTTAGCCACGGACAGTTATACGTAGCACTAAGTCGCGTGCGAGAACGTAATGACATAAAAATATTAGTACACAAAGATCGCATTATAAACGGCAAGCCGTACGCTAATAACGTAGTCATACCTGAACTGATATCTTAATTTGGCGCCTCTTCATCGGATTGAATGCCTGCTAATATGCTGTTATGACTGTACTTGTATCCCTGTTTTATTTTATCTTGTAGTTTTTTTTAATGACATTTTAGTTAAAAAAAAAATTGTAGTAAGTGTTCAGTTTTTCAGTTTACGAAGATAAAGTTCCATTTTTTTTGTTAAAGTAGTGTATCATTTTAGGTAGTTTGATTTTGTTGTTTGAGTAGTAGTTACGAGTACTCAAGTAGAATGTGAAATTTATGTTTCAAAAAACAGTGTTCCGTTTTATTTGTAATGTAGTAAGTAGGTGGATGCAAGGCCAATGTTCGTTGGACATGCCCGGTTTTTAATTAAAGGATATTAAATTGAGCTTTTTAAATTGTAACTTGGTGTACCAAACTGTACCAAATATGATTTATATAAAAAAACTTGCATCGCGTGTAATTATGTCCACCTAACACTGGGTACCACGTTAAAAAACACGCGCCTTCAGCCGTACCTCAAAAAGACCCGTTTCACATACATATGGTAGTAATTATGTACGTAAAACTGGCCCTAAGGTGGTGTGGAAAACGGTGGTATATATTAGAATTAACTAATTCGTAGTAATCGTTGAAGTAGAATAGATAAATAATGTATCATTTTGTTTGTGCAAGTATTCACTGGTGTTAGTATTGCTGCGAACACTCCTGTATCTACGGGGAAGCGCCGAAGAAGTGACAGAGAGAGCCATTACTTCCAGTAAGAAGAACCACTGCAACTGCAAGACGATGTCATATTTACTAGGTATAATAAAGTTTCTATTAGGCAAACTTATGAATATACATATTGTGCTACATAAATAATAATTATTCTGCTACATTGTATCTGAAATTCAATGTTCTATTTGTCAAGGGAAATGTATGTAGTTACGGGGGATAATGCTATTGATTTAAAAGTAAGAACATGATGGGGAAAATTTTTATGGATTTAAATAATGTTACAGGTGCCTAAGAGTTAGAACACTTGTGAAGCCAGCGGGAGCATGTACTTCCCCCACAAGCCTTGAGCAGCAAAAAGCATGGCCAGCGTGCAACCGCATCGCACCAGCTCGCGAAAGTGGTCGCCCCGCCCTGCACCGCGCCGCGCGAACCGTCACGCAGTGATCACAGCCGCTACTGAGACGACGACGCGAGCAGCTCACGCACATAAGAGCTGCATAATGCAGATTATTCAAATTCAAGTAACGGAATCACATGGTGAGACAGACGCTTTTGCATTATATTACGACGGCATAGACGCAACTACTAACATTGAATATTTATGGTAAGTATAATAAGAGCATGACACGCGCGAATGACAAAACTAAAGCTTGCTTAGTTGGTGTCAGCGTAAGATCTGAAGGGCTGCGCAAACAACTGGAGGCAATAGCAGATTTAATAGGCCAGGAAAATTGGAGACAAACTCTTGGCCTCAGATGTATGAGAACAGTGACCAATCCATTGCATCTATTACTCCACTGGGCTGGGTCTTGCAAGTATAAAGCTGGTATTATAGTCAGGCGGCATGTATTTGCCAGTCTACACTGCTGCAGCCATATAAGCACAGAAATGAATTCAAACTTGAATACAATAAAGAATAACGAGCACCTACACCCGAATTGTATTAATCATAAATAACATTGCTATTTATAGAGTTTCGACACAGCTGAAAAGGCATCCAGAGTTGTGATGAAGTACATACATCGTAGAGGGAATTTAGAGCTGCAACGGTAGAGTTAGGAGCTGACCCGCTCAACCACCGCACCATAGAGGCTGTCCAATTATTTGTTACACCAATTTTTGTTATATTATTAACCAACGAACAATCTGCCCTAAACGGAACAAGGGCAACCAACGTCCAACCATGCCGCATTATATGATGTGGTTCGATCATTTATTTTATGGCAAAATACTTGAGTAACTTATGACCTTTATCTTCGTTTATTTCTAGGACAACTCGTCGTGGGATACTGCTGCGAGCTCCTAGAAAGAAGAAAATGGAACATAAATATAATTAATATTTAATTAATTAAATTCTATATGTAGTTGATTAACTGGTTAATTATTCGTTTTGTTTTCGTAATTCCATAAATGGTTATTATAACTGTGAAAAACATTAAACATTTAAAATTCTATTTGACATCAATGCATTTTATTTCAATAAGAATAATTCACTTAGTAGGTAATTATTTCACTAGATAGGAAAGAAACCTAAGATCCATTTTAACCAGGGAAGTAACCGCAGTTCAGCTTTTTAAAATGATTCAATCACATAGATTCATGGGTCAGATCCATGATTGATCTACTGAGATTTTATTTTAATTAGACATTGCCTAATTGGATTTTTCTCAATAGATCCATTTTTATTGTGTCATAATAATAATAATAATTATAACGGATTTAGTGGAACACGTCTTTCTCATTTACAACTATGGATCTATTGAGAACATTCTTCTTCAGTAGATCCATTCTACAGATCCACGATGGATATAATAAAACGTGTGTTACCCACTGCTTAACTTGTTGCAGTTGAGCAATTTAGTTGAGCAGCGGGAAAGACGCGGTGTGACCCTGTACAGCATGTCATCTAAAAATGTTTGTGGTGGAATACTACGAATCAAACCCATAACATAGGTACTGTCAAAGCAAAACTAATACGTATACGTATTGTTAACTTACTATGTACCTACTACATTGATTAATAATAATGACGATTATTCATTAGAACCGAACCGAACCGGAAGACGCGGCGTATGGACAGACGACCTGTTAAAATGGGGCCCGGCAACAGATCAATTTCTCTAACCCGCGCGGTGCCGATGGGTGCAGAATTTAACCAGCTGCTCTCTGGGGGAGGCCTATGTTCAGCAGTGGACGTCTTCAGGCTGTTGTTGATGATGATTCTTTAATAATCAAATTAAAATTAAATGGTAATAAAAATAAATACAACAGCAGTAATATTTTAATTTATATTTTATATTTTTTATTTGGCGGGGTGGGTTCTGCGGGGGTGAGGGAGTAGCCGCCACCACCACCTCCATCGCCTCAGTGGCCACGGCTACTTCAACTGGCGCAGAAAGTGGTGGCGGCTGCAGTTGTGTACCCACACACAACTGCGCGGGTGGCGGCGGCGACGCGACGGTCACGGGAGGCACGGGTGATGGCGTGACGGTGGGCGTGTATGGTGGCGGGGCCGTCACGGCGGGCACCGGCGGTCTGGATGGCGTTGGATTGCTCCTTAGTCTCACTGAAATATACATTTTAACAATATAAATATTTAAAAAAATTTTAGTAAGGTACATACCTACAACCTTAGATTATTAAGAAAAACCAAAGCAATATTACTCTCTACGCTGCCTCGCCCGCGGCCTCTCCTCCGCTGCCGAGCCCCCCCACGCCTACCCCGGCCTCGCCCGCGAAATTCCGCGCCACTGCCTCCACTGCGCTCCTGTTTTTGTCCATCATAGCTGCAAAATATAATATAAATAAATAAATAATGTGTGGACATTTCACAGTGCCATCTAGCCCCAAACTATGCATAGCTTGTACTATGGGCACCAGATAACTGATAGAATAAGTAATTAGATACTTTTTTTGTTTACATACATAGAATAATAATACAATACGTTCATACGTCTCTGTCACTCTGTTCTGTCCACAGTCCACACGAATGTTTGTCGTGAGTGGGAATCGAATCCACAACCTTAAAGTTTTGAAGGCAGAGCTACTATATGTTAAGCTACCAAGTGAGCTATCATGATATTGTTTGTATTTGATCAAAGAAAGCAATGCGACGACGAGCGAAGCGAGTTAGTTTACTGTAGTTTGGTATAAGTGGACGGTCACGATCAACACTTGCACCTGCACAATTGCACCGTGTGCGGGCCGCGTGCGGCCCGCGCACGGTGCAAGTGTGCCGGTTTTGACCTGCTAATGGTGCCAATGACGCTGTCAAGTCAAACAAGATGGCCGCCATGCACAAGTCAGATGAATTATCATTTTCTTTGATAGATACCGCAGTTTTGTACAAGTACTTGCAAAATTTAAAGTTTAGCTCCAAGTATAGCGTTTTGAACAAATGGAACGCCACGAAAACACCCACGCGGGCCGCTCGCGGCCCGCGCACGGGGCAAAATACTAGTTACTTATATAAAGTTAAAGACCCACCCATATAGTGACTGACTGACAGAATTGATCTCAGCCGTGAGGCATGGTGGGTAAAAACCAAGTATGGGGGTGGATAGAGATGGGTCACGTGACCACCAGAAAAATCTGACATTACCAGGAAGTCGTCTCCAAGATGGAACTGCTCAACGGCTCTCGGAAACTACAAGTCGGATGGGTGTCGTGCTTTAACTAAAGTTGTAGTAAACCCTGGGATGCTACGTGAGAAATGAAAAAAAATTAGGGTTGCCATACAAAAAAATAAAAATTCCATACAAAATGGAAACGCTCATAAATCAGAAACGGTAAGAGGTAGGTGGGGGGTGTTCGACCAAATGTCATAGGGGACGATGGGGGCTTTCGGATGGTGGTCATGAAAATCCAAGATGGCGGATTCAAGATGGCGGCCATTTTGAAAGTTGGTCCGATCCGGCTGATTTTTTGCATCGGGGGGTTTTCGGGGCCCCTGATTCCATATTTGAAAAAATATTTTGGATTCCGCCATTTTTAAAGATGGCCGCCATACAATTTTTTTTTTTCGTTTTCATCGCATTGTTTCTCGATACCTATGGGAAATTTTGAATACCTTATTTGACATTCGTGTCTAAGTGTCCAAGGTGCCTTTAGAAAAATTCATGACCTGGTCTTCCGACCTTCCATCATCATGACCATCAACGGCCTGGCTAAACTATACGAGATAGGTCATGTGCGTTTTAAGGAATGTTATAGCAAACCCTGGGGCGATTCTAGAGCGAATAAAAAAAATTCAAAATGGCGGAAAAAAAAATCCGCCATACAAATTTAGACCGGAAATGACGCTGAAACCATGATACTTTAGTATAAAGAGTTCAAACTAATATGGTTTGGAGGCCCGAGAAGAAGATGTCGAAAAAATTTTTTTTTCAAAATGGCGGAAATTTCGGTCATGGCGGAAAAAAAAGTTTCACCAATCCGGATGAAAATCGATATCTAGGGGTCCCCAGGGATGCTGATCAACATTCTAAAATTAAATTTTGACTTTAACCAATTTTCAATATGGCTGCCATACAAAGGTACTTTTATCGAAATATACACTTTCCTTTTTTGCGCCTCAAATACCAATATTTTAGAAAAGTCAATCCTGGGGATCGAGTAAAGATGCGATAAGGGTAAAAATGCAAAAACAATAAAACCGATTTTTTTCAAGATGGCGGATATAGACGTACTGACTTTAACAAAACGTTATCCGATCCGGATGAAAATCGATATCTGAGAATCCCCTTTGATACTTAGTAGGAATATGGAAAAAAATTTTTGATTCCGCCATTTTGAAAAATTGCCTACATACAATCTAACTTTTTAAGGATTTTTGAATCGATTTCACGTGGAAACTATTACACATTAGTATTAAGGGTGTGAACTAATTTTGTTTGGTAAGACAAGAGGCAAATGGTGGACAAAAATTTTTTTTAAATGGTTTAATTTTTGGGTCACTTTCGAAAAAAAAGTTTCTCTGATCCGAAAAAAAATCGATATCTGTAGGTCCCAAAGGATACTTATCAACATACTTTAGTCAAATTTTGACAACTGCCGTTTTTCAACATGGCCGCCATACATACTGTTGAAACTACCAACGCGACGACGAGCGAAGCGAGGAGGAGCTTCAAACTACCCAACGCGACGACGAGCGAAGCGAGGAGGAGCTTCATACTACCTAACGCGACGACGAGCGAAGCGAGGAGGAGCTTAAAACCACCTATAGCGACGACGAGCGAAGCGAGGAGGAGCTTCAAACGGCCCAACGCGACGACGAGCGCAGCGAGGAGGAGCTTCAAACTACCTAACGCGACGACGAGCGAAGCGAGGAGGAGCTTCAAACCACATAACGCGACGACGAGCGAAGCGAGGAGGAGCTTCAAACTACCCATCGCGACGACGAGCGAAGCGAGGAGGAGCTACAAACTACCAATGTCGACATGTATGTTTTACTAATGTGACATCATTCTAATTGGTTTTCGCTAATTTAACCTTACTTCAAGTCTAAAATATTTTTATCTAATATCTAACCTTACCTTACAACTGAATATTTTTCGAACATTGATTTAGGATTTTTTGGATAAACAAATCAAAATTGCCGCTACCTATGCAAAATTCAAACGTGCACACTTTCGAAACTAACAAACGTAGGCATGGCGTGTTTGGAGTCATAGTAAAGAGAACATCGATGACTTTCTCACGGTGTACAATTATTTCCAAGATGGTGGATTCAAAATGGCGCCCGATTTGAAATAAGCTCAGATCCAGCTGGTATTTTATATTTTGGGGTTTTAAAGGACGGAGATTACAAATTTTGATATTTTACTTGACTGACAGAATTTCTCAAGATGGCCGCCATGCAAAGTCAAACGAAGTATCATTTTCTTTGAAAAATACCGCTGTTTTGTACTAATTCTTGCAAAATTACAAGTTTAAACTAAAGTATAACTTTTTTATAAATAGAACAGCCACGATAACACCCACGCGGGCCGCTCGCGGCCCGCGCACGGGGCAAAATACTAGTCTATAATTCAATCAAACTGTAACAGAGTCAATTCTGTACCGTAAAGATATTTTGAAAAATTTTGTTGGAAGGTTCTCTACAATCAATACTAAAGCCAAAACTATAATGTTTTTCATTTTTGTCTGACTGTCTGTCTGTCTGTCTGTCACACGCCGAAACTACTAAATGGATTCAAATGAAACTTGCCATGATTTGAGTTCATACTACGAGGTAGGCTATAGGATACTTTTAATCCTGAAATTCAGCACGGATCCCACGGGAGAGGGCATGAAAGTAAAAAAATTACTTATTTGTACATTTGACAGCGTCATTTGCACCATTAGTAGTCGCAACCGGCACACTTGCACCTGCAAGTGTGCAGGTGCAAGTGTTAGTCGTGACTGTCCAATTATACCAATGACAGTAAACTAACTTGCTCATCACCGCATTTGGTAGGTTGGAAAAAATTTGACATATGACATCTTTAAAAAAAATTGACATTTGACATCTGTCAAAAGTTTGACATCAATCAAACTGACATCTGTCTACACTTGACAGCGGTATTAGAACAGTGCGCAGGTCGCAAGTGGCACGCTTGCACCGAGCGCGGGCTGCACTCGGCTCGCGCACGTTGCAAGTGTGCAGGTGCAAGTGTTAGTCGTGACTGTCCAATTATACCAATGACAGTAAACTAACTCGCTCATCGCCGCATTTGGTAGGTTGGAAAAAAGTTGACATTTGACATAATCAATAAATTTGACATCTGTCAAAAAATTTGACATTTGATATCTGTCAAAAATTGACATTTGACATCAAGCAAACTGACATCTGTCTACACTTGACAGCGGTATTAGAACAGTGCGCAGTTCGCAAGTGGCACACTTGCACCGAGCGTGGGCCGCACGCGGCTCGCGCACGTTGCAAGTGTGCAGGTGCAAGTGTTAGTCGTGACTGTCCAATTATACTAATGACAGTAAACTAACTCACCCATCACCGCATTTGGTACGTTGGAAAAAATTTGACATATGACATCTTTAAAAAAATTGACATTTGACATCAATCAAACTGACATCTGTCTACACTTGACAGCGGTATTAGAACAGTGCGCAGGTTGCAAGTCGCACACTTGCACCGAGCGCGGGCCGCTCATCACCGCATTTGGTATTGGGTTTGTCAAAAGTTTGACATTTGACATCAATCAAACTGACATCTAGTAGCGAGTTAGTTTACTGTCATTGGTATAATTGGACAGTCACGACTAACACTTGCACCAGCACACTTGCAACGTGCGCGAGCCGAGTGCGGCCCGCGCTCGGTGCAAGTGTGCAAGTACATGAGTTGGTCGTGACCGTCCACTTATACCAAAATACAGTCGCGAATTTTTTTGAAGACACCTCTGTCACCTGGACACAAAAGTCAACAAAGACATTCAAAATTTTCCATTGGTATCGAGAAACAATGCGTCAAAAATGGAAAAAAAAATTTGTATGGCAGCCATCTATAAAAATGGCGGAATCCAAATTTTTTTTCAAATTTCTAATCTGCGGCCCCGAAAACCCCCCCATGCGAAAAATCACCCTGATCGGACTAACTTTCAAAATGACCGCCATTTTGAATCCGCCTCGCATCTTGGATTTTCATGACAACGATCTGACAGCCCCTGTCATCCTCTATGACATTTGGTCGAGCACCACCCACATACCTCTTAAATATTATGGTACCCTACCTTCAATGCTGGACTTGATGAAACTGATTTGTGTAACCCTCCCCATTAAAAGCACCAGCACTGGCCGTACTGGGGTGGGGATGAGACTATTATTCCCATCTGCGCCGCTGTCACCGAGATGAATTCATTGATCCGACTATAACGGGGCAGATGACAATTTTTATGTTCCATCGGCCCCCATGAGCGCCGTTGTTGAGGCTCCGGGGGAGGATGGCACTTTTTTCCCTTTTTTCCCATCGACCCCGGTAACGGGGCAGCGCCGCCGGGGAGGATGGGATCAAGCCCCTACCCCATAGCTTTCTTTCACTTACCCAACCCGCCTATTTTTTGCCACACCACCCGCTCACCTGCCCATAGGTTTTGCACACTTGCCCACGCCTATCGACATTTGCTCACACAAGCTGCCTGCTAGCCCCTGCCTGCTAACACGTTTCCATAATTGCCCACACCTGCCCACTTTTTCTCACACCGTAACACTGATTCATACCTGCCCGTACTTGCGCATGCCAGTTACGTATTATCTAGCACCATGTATCATCATCATCATCATCATCATCAGCAGCAGCAGCAGCAGCAGCATCATAATCATCATCATAAGCATCATCATCATCAGCCCGAAGACGTCCACTGCTGAACATAGGCCTCCCCAAAGAGCACCACTTTGAGCGGCTGCTCGCCTCCTGCATCCATTGGCTCCCCGCGGTGTGCTGCTTGACACCATGTATACGCAATGTATACTATGAAGCAAACATAACTGCTTGTGTATGAGATAAATAAATGAGTATGATGATTATTCACAGCCTCTGTGATGTGGGGGTTTAGCAGGTCGGCTTATAACCCGGAGGAGATGGGTTCGATTCTTGACATGAATTTGTGCACAAAAAAATAACACAAGTGTGGATTGTATGATTGAGTAAGGCGTGTGTATTGAGGCGTAGGGCAAGAAACTGTCCATGACGGTGAGCATAATGATAATTAGAAAGCATAGGTAAATTACATGGTAACTACCGATTTTCCTAATGCATAACTTAGAAAGAAAGAAAGAAAGAAAATACATTTATTCAGGACATCACACAACATTACATTCCTAACATACATCATGAAAATAAAACAATAAAAAACAAAAATAGGTAAAAGGTCTTGAGCAGTTTTTTTTCTTTTATTATATTTGTTACCCATTTTATTAAAATTCACGGCCAGTGTAGCTTCGCGTCGTGGAGTGCAAAAATTTGGCACACGTCCGGCGTCGACGGGCTCTGCGAGCGGACTGGCGGCCCCGAAAATGAGCTCGGATGCCATGAATTCAAGATATAATATTCATATAAAATTACCGTATTAACTTTTTAACATTTTTATTGATCATTTAAATTTTTTGATCAATACATGATTCATTAAAATATATTTAAATAATACGATTCGTTTAAAACAAGTCGAAAAGTCATTTCAAAAAATCTAAGATAGAGGTAACTTTGGATTTTTTTTCGATCGAGTGAAGTTATTCCTTTTATGTATAAGTATGATCATTTAACTTGAAGACATCCTTAAGAATAACATATATTTTTTTCATATCTTAAAGTGTGGTTTATCTCAGAGAAAAGACGATTCAAACAAGGGCGTTTTTGGGCCAGTCTCGCCTTAATTACGCAACGTGATTACATGAAAACTAATTTTGCGCAAATAAATATCATGTAATCACGTTTTGGCAAAAGAATCAAGAATGCAAGAAAATTTGAATTTGCCGCGCTGAGGTAAACTTTCAGCATCATCATCAGCCTGTGTCATCAGCATATCAGCCATCAGTGACAGGATTTTGTTCATCCCAAAATTCTAAAAGTTCTCATTATAATAAAATTGGCAAGGAGGTTCAACGCCTATCCAAATAAAACCTTCAAGCAAATCGCGGGTATTTCAGCAGGTGTACCGCTGCCGACGAGCCGGCGCCACGTGTTTGCAGACCACTCCCGCTGGCTGCCGCCCTGGTACTTTAGGGATGACGGCAAATATTGGGGCGAGTGTGTGGCGTGGTTATTATGGAAATAATTAAAGGCTATATAAAAACTTTATACTGTTATGTTTGTAAATGTAATGTAATTATGATAACTAGAAATATCCCTTAGCTGGGCTCTTAAGGCTGCTTTTACAAAATTATGCGTAGTTGCAAGGTTTTCGTCGTCAACATTTGATGCATAGCTTTATTGTTTATACTTAGCCATTATATGAAAAATACCCTTCATTTCATCACCCCGTCGTCGCCGCCCAAGACACGTCTTGATCGACCCGGATGATCCTATAGCAGCCGTTGTGTCGGCTGCGCTAGGATCACCGGATCAGTCGAGCCATTCTGGCTCAGGTACCGCTTTCGGCAACGGTATAGGATACCAGCGTAACACAATCAGACACCGACCTGCCGGCGAGGTCGACGTACCCCCCGTAGGTTAGCTAGAACGGTCGCGACTTTGCATAGGGTCCACTCTTCAAGTGGACGTAGCCTTCTCGATCCTCTTATCACGTCAACGGCCCAAGCCGAGGCTCGCACCCCAGGGGTGCCCTTGCGCTAGTTGCCTCACACTTTTGATGGTCGGGCGCCTTGAGCGCCTGCCCTCCCGCCCGGTGACGCTGTAAAGGTCGGTAGAGACCAACAGCATTAGCCCGTTCAAAAAAAAATCCCTTCATTTCATCTTCTTCGACAATTCTTCGAATGACAGTGAATTTTAGGTAATTTACGTATTTATATAATAATCATCATGCTCCTGATGTTTGTTTTGGCAAAAACACACAGAGACCAGATTTCAGAGCTCTAATTTGCAAATTCTGTGTGATGTATGTCTCCAAACTAAATTATACTCCACTAAATACATCCTGTACTTCCATTATGATAGAACAGATTTTTGATTTTTATCTTTCAAGTAATTTTAAAAAAAAGATTTTTATCAAAAAAGGCTTCAACAAAAGGTCAATAATATCTCTGTTTTATATTACATCGACAAAATATTGTTACAAAAATAGTTCGTCATTTTTTTAAACTACTACTAAATATTTCATAATTTTAAATTAATGCTCTTATTTATATAATATATCAATAAATGAAACTAGATATATTTGGTCAAACCGACGCACGCTGCAAGCTCGGTAGTCGGTACTTACCACGCCCGCGGTACCGAGCTCGCCAAGATGTTAAAGCAGCCTTAACTTACCCACGAGAAGAGATGGGGTGGTCCTATTCGCACACCATTCAGCAGCAGCATTCTTCTCGATACATTTAAATCTTCTGCGATCACCAAGCCGCCTGCTAAGCGTGGTGATTATGGCAAATTCCCTCTAGATAAGCGTCCAAGGGGTGTTTTATGGGGGAGGCCTGTGTTGAGCAGTGGACGTCTTCCGGCTGATGTGTGTATGATAACTGAATCTTCATATTTTATATCGACAGGCAGCACAGAGAATAGCGTAATACCCAAGAATCCCACACACACAACCACACAGAGCTTCATGGACCGTATGCAGCCCTAATGCACCAATTAATAAACAAAGAAAATAACAAAAAAATGTGTAAATAGCTAAATGAAATGCCTTAAATTAGAATTACAGAGCCTCTCGGACCTGTGGTCAATCCTTATCCTCATTATTGACTATCAAGTTTCAAGATAATCAATCACAAGTGACTCAAATGCTCCTCAAAAGATCTCTTATAGTCTTTAGCTGTTAGAAATACTAAGCAAAGACACTTTTTAATCCTTTCTTCTCATGGCATAGGTTAGTGGTAAAACCTGATGTCAGAATTTATAGGCTGAAATTAAGGCTTCTTCTGATTTGGCTATCTTGCAACAACACCCAAAAGATCGACAGCTTAGCGTGCCCTTCAAAACACTACCAATCACATCAATTGTAAATACCCACGGACTTATTCTACTAGAATATTAACCTAATTTAATATATTAATCTTAACCGCTAATACCCCTTTTTGTAGCAGCCATCCATCCTAGTGATAACCGCAGCGAACCACGGGTAGTCAAGCTTCACTATACTTTATAATTTTGCCATACTTATGAATGCGAAGCTGCCAAGCTTCAAAAATGTTGTAAATATCACGACTTATTAAACCACAGATTGCTCAAATTTAAAAGAGCCGGCAACGTTTCGTCCGATGCCAAACCCATTAAACTGTTTGTTCCATTAGAAGGGGGCAGACGGCAATGGAACAAACAATACGCCCTTGTTTGGAGAACGCTCTCGGGGAGACGGCAGAGTGCCGCAGTTTAGGGGTAGCGGAACCAGGAATACATATAAAGTAGGAGGTCCCTAATGTTACTAAATACTTATTCTTATTTAATATCTTCGACGGGGAACGCGGAAAAGTTCACGTCGTTGCATTCTATTATTTTTCAAAGCATTTTATAGTGTTAATGTTTAAAATTTGGTGCGCGTTTTACGCATTAAGTACTGAATTACGAGCATGAGTGTGGGCAAGTGATATGATGTGGTGAGACGTGGTTTTTCGTATTGCTTCCACAACTCTATAGAACCTTCTGGTAAAGTTGCTACCGCTTTACAGGGGCATGACTCAGACTGGACTATGATTACCTGACTTAGACTGGACTATGACTGTGACTAGACTTGACATTACGTGAAATATTCTTTAGCACGATGAAAATTACAATAGTTGATACTGGCTAAATATACTATGTGTGTAGCCAAAATATAAGGAAAAAAAAATTATCTTTGACGTCCAAATACTTGTTCAAGCGTTTATTAATTGTTTTAAGAGCTATACGGTTTTATTGGGTTCCGATTGGCATTCGAAATGCTATTTTGTGGGATAAGTCCCAAGAAATATTAGATGTATTGATTTGTGGGATTCGCTGAAAGCTGAGTGAGTGTGTAAGCTGTTCAAGATTACAAAGTTAAAAAACGGTCATTATAACCAATTTATTCTCAATGACTAAGATGTTCATGATAACCATTTATTCCTACCTAAGTACTTAGATATACTTTGTATCCCAGAGTTCACGCGGGAAAAAGATTGCTTTTTACTTTAGTTTCAAAAATTACAACTTACTATATAACATAAGTAAAATCATCTCAAATTATTTCATCCCTTTAAGATTATCAAGCTTGACATACAGGGGGATGCATCACCGAGGTTCGCGTAATTAATCCCATAGATCGCCACGTGGCGTAACACACGTGGACAGTGGACACGTGGGCGTTAATGGCACACGCTCCTCGTATTAGGATAATCATGAAAAATATTGGGAAACAAAATGATACTGGATTTTCTACACATGTTTATTAAAGACTACTGGATTTATTATCATCATCAGTAGCCTGAAGACGTCTACGGCTAAACATAGGCCTCCCCCAGAGAGCGCCACTTTGAGCAGCTGCTCGCCTCCTGCATCCACCGGCTCCCCGCGGCTTTCACCAGATCGTCGGTCCACCGAGTGGGGGGCCGGTCTACGCTGCGTCTTCCGGTTCGTGGTCGTGACTCGAGAATCTTTCTTCCCCATCTACTGGACTAACAGTTAAGTGCTGTTGAAAATTCGCCAGGAAGAGAAAGAAGTGAAAGAACGCGTCATTCCTGGCTGAAACAGCAGAAGAAGACTAGTAAAAATATTTATTATAGCAAGATTAACAATTTTACATTTTATGACAGGTAGTACAGTTGTATTATATGTATAGTATGTTTTTATATTACCTACCTATAAGACCTACAGCATGTTTTAGATTAAATACATGTTTTGGCGCTGTCGTAAGAATCACACCGTTTCTTCCCGTGGGTGCCGTAAGAGTCGCCCAAAGAATATAATAGGCAGCAACATTCTCCTCGGTACATTAAAATCTTCTGCAACCATCAAGCCGCCTGCCAAGCGTAGTGATTATGGCAACTACGTATATAATGCCCAGCAGTGGACGCAAAAAGCTTATATGTGATGTTTTAGATTTCAATAAATCGCTTCAGTATCTATCTAATACAAACCCAGAGCTACCATCCCCTATCATATTTTCAGGGGAATTAACAACCTTAATGTTCTACAATAAATCAAATCAAACCAAAGTGTTTTATTGCTAATAGGCTATTCATAGCACGTTTACAAGTCAAATGAGATTAGGTACTTAAGATAATTAAAATATTGTAAATACTTTGTGAGCACATAGAATCACAAAGTGCGTATTGTCAAATATTATATGTATATAGCAAGTATTTACAATAATGTGAGTTTATATATAGTAAGTTCTCTTTCCCACTACAGGTGCAAGCAATCCGGCACTATGCAGAATAGACAACTCCGATCCGTAGCTTCGATTACACCTGTAAAGAAGAAGCTACAAGAAACTTTACAGTGACGTTAATTTTTGTTACATTTTTTTTAACTAAGCGAGTTTGAATCAAAGTTCAACAGCAAGATACAACCAAGCTGTTATTGCACTACAGTATGTTCTAAGTTACACGGAGGCCGCAATGATCACAAGCGTTCCGTGCGGAAACCACAAGCGGGTCGTCAGACCGTCACACGCTTGCGCAGTGGACATCGACAATAGGCAGGAGTCGGCAGCAGATTTTCCCCTAATGTGACTAAGTAATATATTTACAGTAAATGTAGAAGGGACAACAGGAGGGAGGGGGATGTAAGGAGTATTGTTCAAGACATCATAACACTCATAAGAATAGAGCTAAAATTGGAAAAGTAACATATTTTCAGTCGAACGAAACCCACAATCATGGCATCATGAACTTCAACAAACAATAAAAACTTTCAAACCTCACCCAGTTTCAAATCCCACCCAGTTCTGCGCCAAAGACTTTTCAAGTTATGTGAGATCTCGCACTCACTCTTATAACGATGAAGGAAAAGATCGCGAGGAAACCAAAGACCTCTAATGCGTAGTACATTATACCTCTTTATCCTTATTAATAAACGCGTAGTGGTTTTAGATTGGTAAAGCCTGAAAACGAAAGTTTTCAATCAGTGTGTGTTGCCAGTGATGACTTATGGAACTGAGACATGGTCTCTTACTGTTGGTCTCATTAGTAAGCTCAAAGTCGCGCAGCGAGCTATGGAGAGAGCTATGTTCGGTGTTTCCCTGCGAGATATGACATAAGGGTATGCTCAAAACTCAATAAATTCGAAAGCATGAGTCATCTCCCAATCCGTACATGGCTAGCGTGGTGGGTTATGGCTTACAATCTCTCCATGTGGAGAAGGATCTTGTCCCAGCTGTGGTAATGTATTAATGTGATGATGACTATTATGACAAAACATTTTTTTATGCGATTGAATGACGTGACGAGTTAGTCGTTCACCTGATGTTAAGCGACATGGCCACCCATAACAGTTGCAGTGTCACTTGGAACTTTAAAACAATAAAGTTTCGAGTGACACTGCACTGCGCATGTCATCCTGAGGCATCACATAGTCTAGTAATCAGAATACTAGACTGAGTGATCAGATCATAAAGTTTCATTTTCCCAGTAATTTCACTAGCTACAATGCCCTTCAAACTGGAACACAGTAGTGCTTGGACACTACTGCTTGGAGGCAGAATAACTGGCAAAGTGGTGGTACCTACCTAGGCGACCTTTGCAGAAAAGTCCTACCACCTAGTAATAATATAAACAAAGCAAAAATGTATAATAAAGGAATATAATACATCTAGATAGGTACATTTATATGTTTCTATCTCATATCATCCCTAGTCAGGTCGTCAGCCACGCAGCCCGCGGAACGTAGCGGGCAGTCACGGACTCATGGCTGTAGCGCAACCCGACACCGACGCAGAGTATGTAGCAGTGGCGGTCAGGGTTGACGGATCGCGGCTAGTTGCACTGTCAACTGTGGCGAATCGTTACCGGGACTTTTATGTGAAAGAAACTAACGAATTGTTGCAATTTAAGGTGGAACGTGAAAAACTAAGAAGAAAATGGTTTATTGCCATTTGTCGCTTAACCAATGATATCTAGGAGATACTTTTAATCGTAATTTGTTGATACATTCTATTTATTTCCGAAAAATTAGTTTTCATGTAATCACGTTGAGTAATTAAGCTATTATTGGCAAAAGAACGGAAGAAAATTTGAATTTCTCGCACTA
Organism: Ennomos quercinarius; assembly: GCA_910589525.2. Taxonomy (NCBI): domain Eukaryota; kingdom Metazoa; phylum Arthropoda; class Insecta; order Lepidoptera; family Geometridae; genus Ennomos; species Ennomos quercinarius. The sequence continues at coordinate 9,699,814 of OU342510.1, forward strand.
GTGTAACGTTCCACCTTAAATCTATATATTGTGTCTAGTTTCTTTAGCTGGTTTTGATTTGACATCAGTGTTTTGTTGTAACTTTATATTAGCATCTAACAGACACTGAAAGATTGGGTACAGTGGTCTAGCTTTCAGGATTTTTATCATTTTCAGAAAGCGGCTTGTAACTTAGCTGGGATTTTTTTCTATTTGTGTGAGTTGCTATCCATTTGTTCAGACTTTTAAGCTGAACGAAATTTGTTGATTACACAAAGGTCTAAAATAGACTACAATAGAAAAAAATAAGTAAAATAGGAGGAACTCGTTTCATGCCTCGTTTTTTTCCTACTAGGTAAATGCTTGGTGATTAGGTACTAGGTAGGTGTCTGTTGGCGATGATGAATCGTTGTAACGTAGAAAAGTAAATAAAGTGCGATATAAAAGGAAGCTTGTAAAGCAGCGAAAACCAAATAATAATGAAAAATTAAAAGTTTTACATAAAAAATCAATGCATATTCTCATTGTCGACCTAAAGTCTGTCCATTCTAGACAACTAAAAAGTAACTAAAATAAAGGAGGTTAAACTCCGACCTCCGTGTCGCTCACAGTGTCAGTGGCAGTTTTCTAAATATGATTACAAATAAATATATAAAATATATGAATGAACAGCAACGTTTTCTAATTTTAAAATAAAAATAATTTTTAAAGTGTTTTTGGCTATTCAATTTATAACGCAGAATCCATAAAAAAGTTTAAGTTCAGTTTGCAATGCATTTCTATGATAGTATACTATACATAATTATCGTGTTAAATACAAAATATACCTACATACTACATGCAAGCACTGAAAATATCAATCTGCATTTCTAGGCTCATAATCAACACTCAAAAACATCAAGCAGGTAACCTAATATTGTCTTGGCTACAAAGTCACAAACGTGAATTTTATGTCATGTTTTGACGCCCACCAGCATCCACTGGATCGTAACGGACATTCTACTATGCTACAAAGTTACAAGCGTAATTCGAAAAAAAAGAAACAACCTGTATCTCTACGCAGATCTTTAGTGGGCATATAATTTGAAATGAGAACGATTTAGTTGCGAAAATAGTGAAATGAATTTAAATGCGTACTTACACTGATGTTTACTCATCGTTTGCATGCCAGCAAAATTATGTTAGTGGTAGTAAGCAGCAAAACAGGTGAGCTATTAAAATGCTTATAAAGTGTACTGACTGTGAAAATCGACTATACAAGGTGAGTTTGAATTGAGGTATTATCCCGAAAGAGGGTAAATCAGCTCCCCAAGGTAGACAATGTTTCTTCTATGACTTTTCTAAATTAAGAATTATTCATTGAAGAAATGCCATGTAAAGTTTACGTTCGAAGATAGCCCTAGCGCAGCTGGGTGGTTGAACTTCATCCTTGATCATGCGTTTAAATGAGTTTAACGACCTGTGTTTATAAAGTGCCTTTTTCCCTTCTTCCTTCCTCTTCCTTCATTCCCTGTTTTCTTTAACCTTCTTGTAGATACCTACAGGATGTCCCAAGATATAAGGAATAAAAACTAATTTGGAAGTAAAGGAATCCAGGGACTATAAAAATCACTCCCATGTATAAATTTTTTCTAGTTTAGAAGCTACCGATATTATTAGTAATTTTGAACCTCGGACCAAGCAGAGGGTTTTAAAGGGGGGGGGGGGGGGGGGGTTAAGTGGAATGTGTGTATCTGTGTGTCTGTCTGTGGTATCATATAGATCTTAGTTTCCAAACGGAAAAACCAAAATTAATTTTAGTTTGAAAGGTGACTTGATCGAGTTTCTGAGTTCTGAAAAAAGGATTGCTTGCACCAGTAGTAGTGGAAAAGAGAATTTCTTTTTTTTCTAACTCACGTTTTGTAATAGGCTTCCTAACTTTATAATATTTTGACTTTAATCACCATGTAATTTTATACGCTTAGTACCAGAGAGCACGAAAAAAATATACGCTTGTGCGAAGCGTCATATTTTTTAATGCGCTGTGCGATTAGTCGTATTTTTAATACTCTGTGGATTAGTACAATAACTTAATTTAGGTATTTTAGGTGCTTAATCACATTTTGACTTACAAAAGTGCTAAAAATAGTATATTTTCAATAAAATCCCTTAACTTTGACTATGATTTAAGCAAATCTCTTCAGCTATTTGAAAATCATGCTCTTCTTTAGTTGATTGTCGGGGTTTATTTAAAGTAATTTTAAAATCTTGGAAAATTACAATTATATACTTGTTGACTTCATAATTTCAGTTGGACTAAATAATTTTAGTGAAAATTATAAAGTTTTCATCTCCATCATTTTCCAAATCAAAAGGTATCAAGTGACATCATTAAAAGTTTGACAGGTACTATGGCGCGTGTTTTGAAAGCCAGACGTATTGTTTGTTATATTACATCAAAATATATTTTGAACTTTACGGTATATAACTGCAAGGATCAAACTAGAATACAATTAACTTTGTTTGGAAACAAAAGTTGGACGTGCCACGTGCCCTATTAGTATTAAAATTGGTGTTAAAATAGGAGAAAATATTAGAGCTGTACAATCATTAAAAAAGTACGATATGGAAAATTTATAGGATTTTATACCTATCCGTTAAACTTTTTAATTTAAAATAATAAATAAGAGAAATTATAATTATTGTGTTATTCTTCTTTAAAACGAGTCCAAAAAGGGCTTGGACAAAATCTTTTTCATATATAAATAAATAAATAAAGTCATCGTAAAATATAATAAAAGCTTGTAAAAAAAAACTTTCAGCCCGACTATAATAGTACTAGTTGTGCCCCGCGGTGTTACCCGCGGATAAAAAGTATCCTATGTGTTAATCTAGCGTAAAAGCTATCCGCATTCCATATTTCATCAAAATCGTTTTTTTTTTTATCAACGATAGGCTAAAATTTGACCACGGTCTCACCTGATGGTAAGTGACGACGCGGTCGACGATGGAGCATGCTCGCCTAGAAGATACCGGTTCACTCTACCCTTAAAAACTCCCAGATTATATTTGTCAGGAAACAATGACGCTGGCAAGGTGTTCCATTCCTTTGCTGTCCGAATTATAAACGAGGAATCAAAACGCTTTGTACGTATTCTAGGAATTTCTACCATATACGGATGCCGTGTTTCCGTGCGTCTAGATGTACGATGGTAAAAAGGGGATGGGGGAATTAAGTTGTGCAATTCCGTCGCACACTCTCCGAAGTGCAGCTTATAAAAAAGTTCAGTAGTTACGGAGATATAAGGTAACAAACATTCACACACACACACACACACACACACACACACACACACACACACACACACACACACACACACACACACACACACACACACACACACACACACACACACACACACACACACACACACTTTTGCATTTATAATATTAGTAGGATTGGTAGGATAGTAGGATAGGATACCCTACTACGTCTATGATATTTTATATACAGTCCGTATTATTTATTTTACTACCTACGTTTTTGTGTGATATTTAAGCATAAAAATAAGAAAATATAAAAATGAAATGAAATTAATAAGTAGGCAACACAGAACACGAATAAATACGCTTCAAGAAAAACGTATATAATATGTTTATAACTATTTTTAACAATTTACCCAATGAACTCAAATCTTTAGAAGAAAATAGGTTTACAAAACATTATTTACTGTGATCTTGAACCCGCAAATTAGTAGTGTACTCTTGCAAATAAACAAATGATTTGATTTGATTTGATTTAAAAGGTTTTACATGAATTAAAAAATAACCTTGTTGACTTTGAAAACCGTAAAATTAAAAAAATTATAATATAAATTAGCTACAAGTATTATAAAGCTCGTGAACATAATTTCTCGTACAAACGAGGGGGCGAGGTAACAAAACGAAACAAAGCCATACGAATTTACAAAGAACAGAGAAGGATGGAACAAAAGACATCAACGGGTGCCCGTGATTTATTAGGATATCATAGTATTTATTAGAAATTAGTGGTTGAAATACGCCACTAATTTTCGTATGAGGGGAAGTTGTATCATGATCAACTGGATTTATAGTCAATGGTACGAAGCGTCATATTTTTTATTGCTCTGTGCTAGCCAATCATCATCATCATCATTAACAGCCTGAAGACGCCCACTGCTGAACATAGGCCTCCCCCAGAGCACGCCACCTTGAGCGGCTGCTCGCCTCCTGCATCCATCGGCTCCCCGCGGCTTTCACCAGGTCGTCGGTCCACCGAGTGGGGGGCCGGCCTACGCTGCGTCTTCCGGTTCGTGGTCGCCACTCGAGAACTTTTCTTCCCCATCGGTTGTCAGTTCTACGAGCGATGTGGCCTGCCCATTGCCACTTCAACTTACTAACTCTAAGAGCTATATCGGTCACTTTAGTTCTCCTGCGGATCTCCTCGTTCCGGAGCTTATCTCGCAGGGAAACACCGAGCATAGCTCGCTCCATAGCTCGCTGCGCGACTTTGAGCTTACTAATGAGGCCAACAGTAAGAGACCATGTCTCAGTTCCATAAGATGACTTATGTGCTAGCCAATATGTAAGTACAATTACAGCTTTTATATGTATATCATTCAGTTTCCATTATTTTCCTAAAGTTGCATGAAAGAGAATCGCTTCCAGCTGCCCTGTACCAAAAACCTCCTGATTCATTGCTCTTTCATAACAAAAAGTATGTGCCAATCCCTCGGCCAATATTGGCCAACCCCTGTGGATTGGCAAACACCACCTCCCAGCTGGTAATTGTGCATAAACACTGCTAATTACTGCAGTACTCTTCAATATTTCTATAAAAAGGACAAAAAACGACGCAAGTATGCTCCCCTGAGCGATATTTTTTATTCTTTGGGCAAATAAGCTCCTTGAAAACAATTTTACTACGAGATTTTAATGAGTTGGTAAAGAGATGAATAAATAAAAGTCATATTTTACCCGCTTTTTTATAATAAGTAGTTTGCGTTTGACGTATCTTCAAACATTTGTCCAACTTTACGTGTTTTTGTTATTTATAAGCTTACCGGTCTTTTTTTCCTGGAAAGTCTAATTTGGAAGTTTTCAAAGCAAGAGTGAGTCGGTATCTTCTAGGCAAGCACGCTCCGTCGTTGACCGCGTCGTCACTTACCATCAGCTTAACCGATTTGGGTGAAATTGTGTACACAGGTCTTAAGATCTGATAAGTGTTTTGGGAGACAAGTGAAACGACTGAGATCTGGTTTAATACTGGCTATATTGAATATGAAATTAATAAATGTTACAATTAGGTATTCATATAGGTATATGTATTATAGATAGAATAGAATTAAGTATATATATAATGTATATGCTATAATGCTAGAACTACATCTCATCTTCACTGTAATTGAAAAATAAAATATACCTACCTAATTGATTACATAATGGTTACGTAGGCATAGTTTTATTTATTTCGATCACATCTTAAGTAATAGTTTAGATAGAAAGTAAGCTCTATTTTTATTAAACAACTTTTTATACACGACACTTTTTATATCGGAAAAGTATGCGTTTCCGCAGGAAAACGTGTGAAACTGCAAAACGGCGTATTTTGTTCAATATCTCATAGCTTAATGCACCGACGTGCTGTATTGTCTGACTATTATGATGATAGTGATGATGATGATGATGATGGCGTGGGTGGATCCATAGATTAGTTTCTCTATGAGATGGAATAACACGATCATCATCAGCTGGAAGACGTCCATTGATGAATATAAGCCTCCCCCACAAAAGGCCACTTGCTGGCGCTTTGGTGGGCTTACTATAATCACCACGCTTGGCAGGCGGCTTGGTGATCGCAGAAGATTTTTATGTACCTAGGAGAATGCTGCTGCTCATTTTCCTGGATGTTCTCCCAGTCGGCTCTTACGGTACCCACGCGAAAAGAAGAGGTGGTCCTATTCTCAAACCGGCTCGAATAAAACCATATAGACAATAGACTTGCTATTTTTTTTTATAGACGTAAAAGCACACATTTCAAAACTCCTTAAGCACCTATATTTGTGTTCAAAATATTAACTCTGATTGTTTATGCCGCCGGAGCCCATTGTTCTAGCGTTAATCTGTTTGTTTGCGGGTTCGAGTCCCGGCAAGGTAAATATTAACACGATCGACTCGATGTGTCTTTGATTTTGGAACCGGCTTTTACCGGTTTGGGGGATGATAAAATGACGCTTTATCCTTCTTCCTCATCATCATCATCATCACTAACACTAATGAAATTTGTGAGATATGCAAGAGCGCGGAGAATAGAAGAAGCAGCGTCATCATCATCATCATCAACAGCCTGAAGATGTCCACTGCTGAACATAGGCCTCCCCCAGAGCGCGTCGCCTTGAGCGGCAGCTTGCCACCTGCATACATCGGCGGGGTAATTACGTAAAATTTGCAACAGCAATGCGACAGCAGTAGCAATGCGACAGCAGTAGCGAAGCATACATTCTCGACACCACTAATGATGTATGACAGCAATCACCGCGAGATTTACGCCTGTCGCAAACCTGTTGCGAGTTAGGTAATTAGGGGGCGGGTCCCCACGGCTTTCACCAGATCGTCGGTCCACCTACTGGGGGCTGGCCTACGCTACGTCTTCCGTTTCGTGGTCGCCACTCGAGAACCTTTCTTCCCCATCGGTTGTCAGTTCTACGAGCGATGTGGCCTGCCCATTGTCATTTCAACTTGCTAATTCTAAGAGCTATATCGGTCACTTTAGTTCTCCTGCGGATCAAAAGCAGAGTATCCGGTAAAAAATATGCATAAGAAAAATTTATGAAATAAAAGTTTGTGATAAAAAAGGGTGATGCGGACTAATGTCTGCAGTGAATAAAAACTAGGAGAAAAAAACATGTTAATCAATTTTATGGTTGATATTCCTTCGATTCGCACAAAGCGGTTTGACTCGACATTTATAATCCGAGCAGCGAAGGAATGGCACACTTTACCAGCGTCTTTGTTTCCCGATAAGTACAATCCGGAGCGAGTGAATAGGTATCTTCTAGGCAAGCATGTACCATCGTAGACCGCATCTAGACCAGGGTAGAAGCCTTGAAAAATAATAAAAAGTGAAAAAAAATAATAGTAGGATGAAACCCATTAGAAAAGGAGGGGAATATTATAAAAATGAAAGGAAAAATAATTTACGGGCGATCTGAGGTCGGGAAGGGGATGGGGGTGAGTTTTTAAGGGTAAAAAATGGTTTTTCTCGATTCCCGGCAAAACTAAAAGTCGTATCGAAAAAAGTCAAATGGCAAAGTTGTAGGTAATAAAAAGATCTAAAACTTTTGTATATACACTTTTTTCACATATCCTCAAAATTTATGTGAAAAATCCAAAAAACCAAGTTTTTGGTTTTTTATTTTTATCATTTACAAATTTTTTTTTTTTTTAACGAAATTTGGTGAAAACTTACCTTTTTATGTCCCAAATACGTTATTTGATTAAAAATATTTGTTTTTTCACCTTATTTTGAATTAATATCAAAAAAACACCCTAATTTTCAATCGAAAATTCACCCGTCAAAATATCAGCTTTTTTCAAAAAGTTGGTATGGTTTCTGTTCGTTGAAATCCCTACTTTCCGATGGTGAAAAAATAAATATGTTACTACAGTAAATCTTCTCAGAAAATGCAAAAAATCAAAAAAAAATATTGAAGAAATAAATGTCAAAATGTATAAAAAATATATTATAAATGTATTAAAAATGTATTAAATATATATGGAAATCGGCCAAAAGTTTGTTATTAAAAATACATTTACGATATATATTTTATAGATTTTTAATATATTTTTTATGTACTTTGAAATATTTTTTTTTTTCATGGGATTAACTAAATTTGTTTGTGCAAAATTAAGGAGATTATTATTTTTTTATCTTGTTAATATCATTTAATTTCAATCTTTAGGTTATGTTACGTTAAGCATACTATTTTTTGAAGAAAATATTACGATTTTTATGTTTGAGTTGATTGATACAGATAAAAATAGAGATAGTATTTACCTTCCTATGCAGATTCAAAAAGTTTTTTTGTTTTTTTAAGTAAACTTGTCACAATTATCTTCAAGAAACTCAGCGTGCACGTGTATTTTTATAAACGATGTTGTATACTGTACTGTATTTCGAATACTGGTTAGGCTAACGGTTGTAACAGCTGCTACGAAATATATAGTATATAGGTAGGTAGATGTAGGTATGTATGTAGTAAGACCCAGACCCGCCTAGCCCCTTCCCCACTTCTCTACGAAATACCTTTTGATGGGCTACAATTTTTCGTAGGTCACTCAGGTATATCTACTCAGGTATATATAATTTATCTTTAAATAGTTATAAATAGGCATCTACGCATATAATTTAAAGAAGATTCGACAACTTTCTCCAAATATTGTAGATGTCTTATTAAATATTAATTTTATTAACTTATTTGTTTGTTAATTATAGTAGTATATTTTTATTTGCAATTTTTTTGTTATCAATGTCACATGTAATCTAACGTTTTTCGAGTAATTAAAGTGTAAATTTTAATAAATAGCTCAAAATTATTTATAATAATAAAAAAAAAATTTTCGAATTCAAGTTTTTTTTGATTTTTTGCATTTTCTGAGAAGATTTACTGTAGTAACATATTTATTTTTTTTTCACCATCGGAAAGTAGGGATTTCAACGAACAGAAACCATACCAACTTTTTGAAAAAAGCTGATATTTTGACGGGTGAATTTTCGATTGAAAATTAGGGTGTTTTTTTGATATTAATTCAAAATAAGGTGAAAAAATAAATATTTTTAATCAAATAAATTACAGCGTATTTGGGACATAAAAAGGTAAGTTTTCACCAAATTTCGTTAAAAAAAAAAAATTTTTGTAAATGATAAAAATAAAAAACCAAAAACTTGGTTTTTTGGATTTTTCACATAAATTTTGAGGATATGTGAAAAAAGTGTATATACAAAAGTTTTAGATCTTTTTATTACCTACAACTTTGCCATTTGACTTTTTTCGATACGACTTTTAGTTTTGCCGGAAATCGAGAAAAACCATTTTTTACCCTTAAAAACTCACCCCCATCCCCTTCCCGACCTCAGATCGCCCGTAAATTATTTTTCCTTTCATTTTTATAATATTCCCCTCCTTTTCTAATGGGTTTCATCCTACTATTATTTTTTTTGGTTTTAAAAATTATCGACCCTGGTCTAATCGTCATTTTCCATCAGGTGAGATTGCGGTCAAATGCGGGCCTATTACACTAATATTATAAAGGCGAAACTTAGTATGTGTGTATGTTTGTTACTTCTTCGCGCTCAAACGGCTGGATGGATTTGGATGAAATTTAAAATATAGATTGCTTATATACTGGATTAACACGTAGGCTACTTTTTATCCGCGAGTAAAACCGCGGGGCGCAGCTAGTTCAGTTATAAAAAAACCTGCGAGGTGCGCAACATTTTAGCGGCCCAACCTTCTACGTCTTTTAAGTGCGTGTCGGCTGTGTTTTATTTGTCGGCTGGACCGAAACTGATTGTGTTTGCGTTGGAGTACATGTTTTATCGAAATGCAGTGAACCGTACACATAACTGTTCAGGGCTTATGTTTGTTTGTTGATTGTTTTTGGATGATGGTGAATAGAAAAAAAGTCCTTATTAATATGAAAACTTTAGTTTTGCTATAGCTTATGTCTGCTTAGATAATATATATACAATTTAATTCATTATTTTGGGCACTTTGCCTATTTTTAGTGGTTTTTTAGATTAGTTTTGTAATTATATTGTTAATTTTATAGTTTTAGTTTAGTTTTATAGAATATCTAGTTTCATTGTTGTAGTTTTGCTGATTTACTTGAGTTTTTCAAGTTTTTAGGTATAGTTTAGTTTTTTGATGTTTTTTTAAGTTGTTGTAAATATATAGTAATTATACGTATTAATAAAACAAAGTTAATTCATAAACATTAATTGAGTGCATGATAGTAAATACAATCATTTAATTTTATTGATGATTATTAAAGGGTTAAGGTACAAATGAAAATATTTTTTATTGAAAATTGTAAAGATTGCCGCGGTGCCTAACGTAGTAGGCACGAATGATGTTGAAACTGAAAACTTAAAGTTATTTTACCATGTATGTAATAATTAAAAATAGTGCTTAATTAGTTTTATGACTGGTTAATTAGTTTTAAATTGTATGACTAGGTGGTGGACTTTTCTGCAAACTTCGTCTAGGTAGGTACCACCGCATTGCCAGTTATTCTGCCGCCAAGCAGTAGTGTGCAAGCACTACTGTGTTCCGGTTTGAAGGGCATTGTAGCTAGTGAAATTACTGGGCAAATGAGACGTTACGAACTGATCTCACAGTCTTGAAAACTTTTTTAGACTATGATGTCTCAGGATGCCGTGCGCAGTGCGCAGTGTCACGCGAAACTTTAATTTAGAGCTCCGAGTGACACTGGCAAATATTCGAGAAAAAAACTATTGTTACTCTGTGGTTCAACTCTTTGGGAGCGGCACATCCACAGACAGACAGAGGTACACAAGTTAAACTTATAACACCCTTCTGTTAGATCGGGGGTTAAAAAAAGGAAAGGGAAGAAACTGTTGTGGTTGAAACCATTCAATTGTTTTATAAAATCAAGCAATAAGCGATAATAACCGTAATAGGTACTTATCTGCTTTGGTAAAGAATTATGCGTTTATTTTTAAAAAGTTCCAAGGTTATTTCAAAACCTAAACTTTTTATTTACCCATAGCTGGGGGAGGGGCTTCTTAAAAGGTTTCGGCGTCGGTTTACTTTTACTTTTTTTCGATTTTCCTTGTTTATAAATTTCCCCTTGTTTCCCCTAGAGAAGGGTTGGGAAGCCGCAAAACTGTAAAACCAGTAAAACCTCTGTCGTGTAAACAAAATAACGATTGTTTTCTTTTTAATGATTGCCAGTAATAGGTAATTAAAAAGTTGTTTTTTTTGTTGGTAAGAAAGGGTCTTAGCTTAGGGCAACTTATCTGCACATCTTACCGAACAACTTTTGTTCAATGACTTTACACGACTACGCTGTTATTAGCAGTAATTTCTATTCTTCTTCTTCTTCGTTAATGGCTTTCTATCGCTTTTTAGCAATAATTCTGCCAATTTCAAGTGCATTACAGGGAGTATGAGTAATTAAGGTTTTTTAATTAGGTAGGTAGAGTAGGTAGTAAGTATAGGTAGATATTTTTATATAGTATAATTTAGGTTTTATATTATAAACTACTAGAAAACCATACCACCTTTAACTAACTTGGATTTACAGATTAATTTGTAAAGGAAAAATTTGAATCACGAGCGGGACTTGAACCCGCATCCATCCGTCCCTAAAGCCGGGACATGCTTTACTTAAGCTACCGTGACAAGTGGTCTCATGTCCGAATTTATCCTTCACCTTTTACAACCAACTTACGGGGTTGGCAGCGCCATCTATTGAGAAATTCTTAAGAATTATCCCAACCAGCACGGTCAAGTTACATCAACACAAATGCTGTAAAGATAACGCCTCCCAAATCAATAAAAAAAATTTCCTTCACAAATTAATCTGTAGATTACGCTGAGCAGGCGATACTGCTATAAAAATCATAAATATTAACTTGGATTTATCACAGTTTCACGGTAACATGTAGATAAGATGACAGTACACAGATATAGGTACGCACACGCATGTAGGTACCATCTACCTTTATCATCATCATCATCAACAGCCTGAAGACGTCCATTGCTCAACATAAGCATAATATGTGTAATAAATACTAATAGTGAGTCAACTCGGTGGCTAGACGGAGCAACGATGGGGTGCGGTATGAAGGAGAGCGGAGTTCCCCCCCTGCCCGCGACGTCTGCGGTAGTACCGACCGGCTTCGCTTGCGTTGGGGTACGCCCGTTCAGGCGTGTCGCGTACGCAGAACAAGTTGCAATTTGATAAAATTCAATGTTTACTAAGAAAGTACCTACCTCTTACCTACCTACAATTTATTTATTCAAGATAATGTGTATGTAGTTATGTACCGATTTTATAAATGAATCTATAAATTAAGAATTCTTCTTCTATTATACGTATATTGAATGTACTACGTGTATAGAAGAAGAATTCTTCGACTTATCTTTTCGTCCAAAATACGAATAGGTAAATAACGAAGGTTTTCAATCAGTGTGTGTTGCCAGTGATGACTTATGGAACTGAGACGTGGTCTCTTACTATTGGCCTTATTAGTACCTAAGCTCGATGTCGCAGTGAGCTATGGAGAGAGCTGTGCTCGGTGTTTCCCTGCGAAGTAAGATCCGTAAGGAGGAGGAGAACCAAAGTGACCGATATAGCTCTGAGGATTAGCAAGTTGAAATGGCAATAGGCAAGCCACATCTAGAATAGAATAGAATCTGGTGAAAATCGCGGGGATGCAGGAGAGCAGCTGCTCAAATGGGCGCTCTATGAGGAGTCCTATGTTCAGCAGTGGCCGTCTTCAGGCATGATGATGATACTACGTAGTCTACGTATAACTTGCAGTGAGATACTGAGAACTTAACTGAATCGAAATATCATCATAACACACTAGTGCAGTAATGTGAAATAAAAAGCACACATCCGTAATATCTTGGATTATGAACCTAAAAGCGGCGTGATAAGAGCCACTGTACGAGCAACTGTAACAAAAATAAATTATTACGAAACACAAAATTAATATCTAAAAAAATGTTTTTCTGTCAACCCTTGCTTATTTTTAGAGACTAGACGTCGAGACGATCTTGTAGGTATTTTTCGATATAACAAAGGAGTTGACCCACTATTAGTATTTATTACACATATGACACTTTGAGCAGCTGCTCACATCCTGCATCCATCGGGACCCCACGGCCTTCACTAGATCGTCTATGCGTCTTCCTATTAGTGGTCGCCACTCAAGAACCTTTATTCCCCATCAATTGTCAGTTCTACGAGCGATGTGGCCTGCCCATTGCTATTTCAACTTGCTAATTCTAAGAGCTATATCGGTCACTTTAGTTCTCCTACCATTTACCTTACAAACTTACTCATACTATGTGTATTTACTTAAGCAATGGTTAAAGTAGGTACGAAATAGGTACCTACTATAGTTTTAAATTTCAGGTAATTATCGGTACAAGAAAGTGAATGCCTCTTAACTTTTAAGTTTAACGTAGCAGAAAGCTAAAAAAAAAGTTCAGACAAGCGCAAACTCGTGACGCAAGTTTTGGCGCCAACGAACAATGAGAAGCAGCCATTTTCCGCATTTATGCGTTTACACAAAATGGCCGAATACTAACAAGTATTTGCGGACGACTGCTATCATGACAAACACTTTATTTCGGCTATGAAAACGGGTTTCAACTTATTTTCATTCTTATTGCCTTAAAATAAGGCATACTTAAAAGTAATCTGCAGCTTAATTTTAAACTAATACAAACTTTTTTCTATCAACCTATTTGCGCATTTATTTTCTTTTTTACATAGAGTTAAGAGCAGTGGGTAAGTATTGTCCGATTACACTTTCGGACTCTATAGGTACTTTTATCATGCCCCATTTGATTTCAATGCTACGTAATGTTTATTTTATTGAATTCTAAAGGAAATTATGTCGTATAAGGTGTCTTTTAAGTAGTCTCAACTATTATTCATATTTTTTTAAGGTAGAGTAGAGAGTATCCAAGGGGAGCCGATAAATGCAAGAGCCAATCAGCCCCTGAAAGTGGCGCTTTATGGGGGGAGGCTTAAAGCCATTGTTCCGCAGTGGATGTCTTCAGGCTGTTTTTGATGATGATGACAGAGTACCTATACTAACTCAAAGATATTTTTTAACCTGTAGTGGCAAGCTACCAGAATTACACGAGTGACTGTCATTAGACCTCACAACCCAAAAGGAACCAGTAACAGGAATGAGACCAGGCGTTAGATTCTATCAGGCATCTGACTACGCTTAACGATTGCCATAGATGTTCTTATGACAACGCGGACCGACGGCTTAACGTGCTCTCCGAGGCACGGAACGATGGCATCGAAAACTGTACATAACTTACTAGATAAGTCATTGGTGCAGGGCCGAGGATCGAGCCCGGTGCCGTAAGATTGCGAAGCGCACATGCTACTGCTTGTCAATGACGCTAGCTATTATTGTATACTTGAAATATTCAGAAATATTAAAACGAGAGGCTATCAAATCATTAAGTATCCAATGCACAGCTAAACATCAAATCTTATTAAAAATAAGATGATAAATGCATCACATCAAGAATACAACCAATGACATTATTAAGCCGATTATCAAGTGACAAACGCATTCCGCCCCTAAAAACAACCCTCTGAAAAGCGCAGCACCCTTGACGCTACTAAGAATCGACGCTGACATTCAAACATAAAGTACGCCTAAATCTGAAAGAAAAGAAATGATTTTTGAATGTGCTTCTTCTTCTCGTGTAGGCAAGTGGTCAGCCCCAGGGCTGTCAGTATTGTTAGACCGCCCAAAGACTTCCAATTTGGCTTAACGACTATTGTCTTAAAATAGCAGCCGGGACCGACGGCTTGACGTGCCCTCCGAAGCACGGTAGCGCTCAATTGTAAATACCACTTGTTGCTGTAGTGGTCAGCCATTCTTGAATAACTTCATGATATTTAATATAAGAAATTATAGGTACTTGTATTTATCGGTATTATATTAAGAATATTATAATAATCATCTCTTCCCGCGGGTGGCGTAAGAGCCGGCTAGTGGAAAATCTAGAGATTGGGACGGGATTTCTCCTCAATGCATTAAAGCATTCTGCGATCACCAAGCCGCCTGCCAAGTAGATGTACCTACAATGCAGACCAAAAAGAACCATCATCATCATCATTAGCCTGAAGACGTTCACTGCTGAACATAGGCCTCCCCCAAACAGCACCATTTTGAGCGGCCGCTTGCCTCCAACCAAACTGAACGCTAGTGACCATTCCCTACTGGATATTCCCATGGCCACAGGAGTGATTTAAGCCGAGACTGTGGCACTGGCACAATAAAATGTTACCAGACCTAACTAAACTAAACAGAACCAAAGAACTAAATGACGGATATAGCTCTTAGGCAGGCCACATCGCTCGTAGAACTGACAACCGATGGGAAAGAAAGGTCCTCGACGAGTCGTGACTCGCGACCACGAACCGGAAGACACAGCGTAGGCCTCCCACTATGTTGACTGACCATCTGGGTAAAACCTCGGGGAGCCGATAGATGCACAAGGCGAGCAGCCGCTCAAAGGCTCTCACGGGGAGCATATATTCAGCAGTAGACGTCTTCAGGCTGTTGTGATGATGATGAGACCTAATCAACTTTTTTTTATAGCATCACATTACGTATTATCTCTGCCACAGAATAGCTAACTACGCCAGTATTAGAAGTAGTTCTACTGTTCATTATTCTGCCGTCACACTCCACGCGGCTTCAAGTCCGCGTCGCGGCGCACAATGGGCAATATGGTCGCCATAGAGGATGCTCATTTAATTCGGTAACACGATATTTTATTACGGGCTTTGTTTAAACAATTGCGTAAGTGATTGTACAGCCCGATGGGATCTGCACCTTGCTTGGATGGGTAGGCAAAAGGGAACCAGGAAATAAATTAGGTACTTACATTCTATTTTTGTTTTGGTAATAATCTATGAAAATCATCAATTTACATAATGAATTGTAGTGCACTTTGTGGTTATTTGTATTAAAGCACCGTTTAGGTTAAGATCTTAACTAAAATAAATCTTTACTTTTCTATCCTAAACTCGCAAAAGGTAACATTGTTTCGCAGACTCTTAATCATTTGTTTATTTTTATTTACTAGGTGGTAGGACTTTTCTGCAAAGTTCGTCTAGGTAGGTACCACCGCTTTGTCAGTTATTCTGCCGCCAAGCAGTAGTGTGCAAGCACTACTGTGTTCCGGTTTGAAGGGCATTGTAGCTAGTGAAACTACTGGGCAAATGAGACTTTATGATCAGATCACTCAGTCAAGTAATCCGATTACTAAACTGGGTGATGTCTCAGGATGACGTGCGCAGTGCAGTGTCACGCGAAACTTTATTGTTGTAAAGTTCCGGGTGACACTGCAACTGTTATGGGCGGCCGTGTCACTTAACATCAGGTGAACGACTAGCTCGTCACGTCATTCATTCACATAAAAAAAAAATATATTAATTACCGATTAGGCGATAATAATTATAGACACCGACACGGTACTTTACGAGTTTCTTTTACAATTAAATAAAGTTAACTCCTCGAAAGAAGCGTGACTATCCATTAATTTAAAAAAACCAGCCATAAAACTACCAAGACTTATAAAAATATTTTTTTTTTCAAACTGTGGCAATGGTATAAATAATTTCTCTCATAAATCCGGCCCGAGTATTGAGCGAGCATACTATTCTCTCACCCCAACGGGTGGTGAGGGGGTAGCGGGCTATCCAGTTAAATAAGCTCAGCTAAGCTCTTATTGGCTGCATAGTCTAGATGATTACAAATAAAATATAGTTGTAAATAAAACTATAAACTTTTAGCAGGAAGCTTGACTATCAGGCCTCTAATGATTTAAAATCCCGCCAAGTTTCTTTAAGGTGGAACGTTACATTAGCGCGGCAATTTCAAATTTTTTGCGTTCTTTTGCCAATAATAGCTTAATTACTCAACGTGATTACATGAAAACTAATTTTCCGGAAATGAATATAATGTATCAACAAATTACGATTAAAAGTATCACACCTATTTATAATTGGTTTAGCGACAAATGGCAATAGACTGAAAAACTAAGACGAAATTTGTTTATTGCCATTTGTCGCTAAACCAATAGGAGATACTAGGCGATACTTTAAAAACAAATACAATCATTTTTTAACTGTGCTGGCGTTGGTAATCTCTCACATAAATCCAGCCCGAGTATTGAGCGAGCATACGTTTCCCTCACCCCAACAGGGTGGCGAGGGGTAGCGGGATCCGGTTACAGATAGCTCTCTTGTCTGCTCTAGTTTAGATAATTTCAGATGCCGCAAATCGACGGAGTCCCGCTTGTTACTGTTGAAAGTATTTTGTTGATATAAACGTTGATTGACGTTAATTCAATTCTAATTAATTACCTTGTTGCCATCCTAAAAATGTATCCAGTTTAGGGGAATTTGGTGAATAATTATTCAGGTATTTTTTTATAAAAGTTTCAGTAAGTTACTGGTTAAATATTTAAAAACAAAACTCTAATTCTAAGTCTAATTCTGTCTGTCTGTTTGTGTGTGTTTTCTGTCTGTTGTTGTGTTTCTGTCTGCGTAACTCTGTATTTTGTTTTTTTGTTTTTTTTTATTTTTATTTTGTTTTTTTTTAGTAAGTTACTGTTTTGTTTAGTGTCTTTATATTTTAGTACCAACGCAATAATAATTCCGCATATAACAAAAGATAAAATGTTAGGCGATAATGCTAGCGATTAAAAAAAAGTGTAAGTAATTAGTAATTAATGATCTAGTTCGTCCAATTCTGAACATAGCCCTCCCCCACAGAGCGCCGCTTTGAGCGGCTGCTTGCCTCCTGCATCCATCGGCTCCCCGCGGTTTTCACCAAGTCGTCGGCCGACCGAGTGGGGGGCCTACGCTGCATCTTCCAGTTCGTGGTCGCCACTCGAGAAACTTTCTTCCCCATCGGTTGTGCGATGTGGCCTGCCCATTGCCATTTCAACTTGCTAATTCTAAGAGCTATATCGGTGACTTTAGTTCTCCTGCGGATCTCCTTATTCCGGAGCTTATCTCGCAGGGAAGCACCGAGCATAGCTCTCTCCATAACTCGTTGTGCGTATTTTAAATTGTTTGTACTTAATTCTTTTTATTAAACTAGAATTTATTAGAGATTTTATTAAAAGAGCTCTTTTCGAAACGTTAATAGTATAATAATGCAATAGACATAAAAATGCTTTAAGATACTATGTACATAAACTGTGCATTAAAATTGCCAAAATCATAATCATATCATATAGATTAATTATTGGATATACCAAATTACGTGGTCATCTAGCCAAAATTCCTTACTGTTACCTACTTTCAATAAAATATCAACTCTAAAAAACTTACCTAAGTTATCAAATTTAAATAGAAATATCGAATCCGTTGAAGGTAATGTATCAAGTAGGTTTATCTAAATGGGTATGTAATTAATATTTTATTTTATCTCATTAACCATCAAATAAATAGGACAAACTAACAAAAAATTCCACAGCCGCCCACAACCTCTCACATGACTTATTCACAATATACCACCATAAAATTGGATTTTGGTTAATAATTCCCCCATCAGTCGTTATGTGTGGTCGATGGTGTTGCCAGCTCCTTGCATTACGTCAAACCCGTCAGAAGACAAATCAGGCGGAATGCGCACCGCCGTTGCCGATTAAAAATAAAAATTCAAAAGTTAAGTCTCGCGTTTTTTTTAATTTTTGTGTTGCAAATGATGCAATGCAATTTTTTAAAGTGGAAAATGGGGAAAATCAACAATGTAAAGCAAAAATAAATTACCTAAGCGTTATTATTCTTTCATTTTTTAATAATGCTTTACAATACAATACAAAGGCAATAGACTGAAAAACTAAGACGAAATTTATTTATTGCCATTTGTCACTAAACCAATGATATCTAGGAGATACTTTTAATCGTAATTTGTTGATGCATTCTGTTTCTTTACGTTCAATCAGTTTTAATGTAATCACGTTTAGTAATTAAGCTATTAATGGCAAAAGAACGCAAGAAAATTTGAATTTGTCGCGCTATTTTAACGTTCCACCTTAATACAAATAGATACGGTCTACTTAGGTAAATAAGTTACTTGAGTTTTTTTTTTAATTAAAGTTTTTACGAATATACATATTTTTGGGTTTGTTTGGGTATAATCATGAATGAATAGTTATACCCAAACAAACAGCAGTACGTGTAGTAGGTACTTACTAAGAGGTATTTATCTGTTTTAAACTTTTGGGTAGATCAAAATAAATCTGCAGCCGGCGACGTCATGTCGCGTCGCGTCGGCGTTTGCGCTCGAGTGCTTTTTGCGTGGATTATCCCATAAACTATTTGTTGTACATAAATAAATGTATTTCCTACAAAAAACCAAGTACTTTTACTTCAAATGTTAGTTTAAATATGGTCAGTTAAGTTTTTACCGTGATTGATTTTGACAGCTCTCAGATAAATATTGATAATTTTTTGTACGACGGCGCCAATTGGCTATTTATGGTAACTTCCGTTGTCGTACAAAATACTAAACTGATGCAAATTATACATTTTTAAGTCATCGAAGAAACGAATGGCTATGGGTGGAGCTAGATATAGGTAAAGAAAAAGAAAAGAAAAAGAAAAAAGATATTTATTTGTTCTTTAGTAGAAGTAGATTTTACTGTTTCAAAATAATGTATAAGTATTAATAAATATTTTTTCTTTCTTCTTTTCTTTCTTCTTTCTTCTTATTACTACACAGAAAACTAACACAAATACAATAAATACAGGTTACAAAAATATATGAATCATTTCTGCAAAAAAAACACCATTTTTTCATTTGTACTGGGTGGCGCAAAAGTAAAGACCCTATTTGGTTCAGCTATAACATTTTTTCTAAATTAGAAAACTAGATTTAGGTTTTTTTAAATGTATATTTGTGCCATTAAATTTCGTACCATTAGGATTTAAAGATGATGTCTTTTAAATGGTGACCTCCAGAGTTGATACACATTTGAGCCCTATTTATGACATTTTGCATAACTTGCCGTAACACTTCCTGCGATATGTTCGTTATTTCTTGACGAATGTTTTCTTTTAGAGCTGCGAGAGTCTGTGGCTTGTTCACATACACCCGAGATTTCAAAAAACCCCAAAGAAAGAAGTCTGGACTGGTCAGATCGGGTGATCTTGCAGGCCAAGGCAAATCGCCAAAACGAGAGATAACTCGGCTTGGAAAAGCGTCCCTCACTAAGTCCATAGTGTCGCGCGCTGTGTGTGCCGTAGCGCCGTCTTGTTGAAACCAGATGTGCTCCAGACCCAATTCGTCCAAACTGGGTATCAAAAACTCACGTAACATGGTTCTGTAGCGTTCTCCAGTGACAGTTATCGCATTGCCTCCAGCGTCTTCGAAAAAATAGGGTCCGATCACTCTGTCAACACAGATGCCACACCATACAGTAACTTTTAGTGGGTGTAGAGGTGTTTCTTGAATAATGCGCGGATTATCAGTGCCCCAGAACCGAGTATTCTGCTTATTGACATGCCCTGAGAAGTGTTACGGCAAGTTATGCAAAATGTCATAAATAGGGCTCAAATGTGTATCAACTCTGGAGGTCACCATTTAAAAGACATCATCTTTAAATCCTAATGGTACGAAATTTAATGGCACAAATATACATTTAAAAAAACCTAAATCTAGTTTTCTAATTTAGAAAAAATGTTATAGCTGAACCAAATAGGGTCTTTACTTTTGCGCCACCCAGTATTTATACAAAAAAAAATCGCACCAAAAAACCACAGTAGGTTTGACATGGTGCTCACATTAATTGTTGGAAAACATCGTACCTTAGGTATGTACTACGCGAGTGCAAATGGTTATTTATGATATAAGTGCGGTAAGTTGGTTTTTACAAACGAGTAGACAAATGTAAGCCCGAGATGAAGTCAAGGGCTTACCATAGTCACGAGTTTGTAGAAACCAATTTCTGCACGTGTATCATACAACGTTTTTCAACACATTTGCGAGAAAACAGGGCAATAGGTAATGAAACAAACTTTTGTGTTTTTTTTCCTTATATTTTGGCTCCACACATAGTGTATTTAGCCAGTGTCAAGTTTTGTAATTTTTCATCGTATTATGGAAATTTTCACTTAAAGTCAAGTCATAGTCACAGTCAGAGTAGTCATAGTCTAGTCTAAGTCATAATCCAGTCTAAGTCATGTCCTAGTAAAGTAGTGCCAACTTTACTAGAGGCTTCTGTGGAATTTTGGAAGCAACACGAAAAACCACGTTTCACTACATTATATCACTTGCCAACATTTATACTTGTAATTCAGCACTTAATGCGTAAAACGCCACTAATTTTAAACATTAACACTAGAAAAAGCATAAGTTTTGAGAAATAATACATGCAACGACGTGAACTTTTTCACGTTCCCGCCTGCTTGCCTCCTGCATCCATCGGCTCCCCGCCGCTTTCACCAGGTCGTCGGTCCACCGAGTGGGGGGCCAGCCTACGCTGCGTCTTCCGGTTCGTGGTCGCCACTCGAGAACCTTTCTTCCCCATCGGTTGTCAGTTCTACGAGCGATGTGGCCTGCCCATTGCCACTTCAACTTACTAACTCTAAGAGCTATATCGGTCACTTTAGTTCTCCTGCGGATCTCCTCGTTCCGGAGCTTATCTCGCAGGGAAACACCGAGCATAGCTCGCTGCGCGACTTTGAGCTTACTAATGAGGCCAACAGTAAGAGACCATGTCTCAGTTCCATAAGTCATCACTGGCAACACACACTGATTACCCAGCTTAGTAGGTATGTAATTTTTTTGTGGTTATATCTAATTAGTATACCTAAATTTTAATGATATGTCTAATATATAATACAGTTGATTATGTAAAAGTTTTTTAGGGATAACCCTATGAAACATTAAAATGCTTCTGATATGAAAAACATTACCCAACTAATCTGGCTTCACACACACACAATTCTCACACACACCCACACACCCACATACACACACTCACACACTCACACCCACACACACACACACACACACACACACACACACACACACACACACACACACACACACACACACACACACTTACTAACTTACTCACAGACCCATACTGACATCACACTACTTCAATACTCTCACGCACACACAAGGGCACTTACAATAAACCAGCACTTTTCTTTTCTTTTTATTGTTTATTTTAAAGTTAAAATAAAACAAGTCAAGTTAATAATAAAAGTCAAAGAATGGGAGAAGCCTTGGCTCCTGAAATACAGTGTTCTCACTAGTTCGGGAGTCTTTGGACTCAATAAGATGTATAAACCCTTTTATGTCAATAAATGATTATTTATTTGATTATTTGAATTATGTCTGTTTTTATTTATTTATGTATGTTTAATTGTTTTGACTTGACAAACAGACAGTCATGCGTAATTATAACTATACAAAATTACGAATAAAAGTAAACTAAGCACGCCGCCTCGGTCTCTTTTAAAAAGATTTTCCACATGTCTGCTTATCAAAAGCCCTTTTAGGACAAACAATGTTTCACAAAAGGCAACAAAGGGACAATTTACGCCTTAGTTCAATTGTTGAAAGTGAAATAAGATGTTTATCATTTACTTATCGATGTCGCATCTGTGTTTTTGATAATCTTTGCCGTAAAAGTATTGTAGTTTTAAATCTAGTTTTCTGGATGGCCAGTTACATTACATGTGTTTTTTCCTGTTCTCACAATCACAAAAATTATGTTTGCAAAACTTTAATAATGAATGGAAAGAGCTATGCTCGAAGTTTCCTTGCGAGATAAGATCCGAAATGAGGAGATCCGCAAGAGAACTAAAGTCGCCGATATAGCTTTGAGAATT
Organism: Ennomos quercinarius; assembly: GCA_910589525.2. NCBI lineage: Eukaryota > Metazoa > Arthropoda > Insecta > Lepidoptera > Geometridae > Ennomos > Ennomos quercinarius. The sequence continues at coordinate 9,722,452 of OU342510.1, forward strand.
AGCAAGTTGAAGTGGCAGTGGGCAGGCCACATCGCTCGTAGAACTGACAACCCATGGGGAAGAAAGCTTCTCGAGTGGTGACCACGAACCGGAAGACGCAGCCTAGGCCAGCCCCCGACTAGGTGGACCGACGACCTGGTCAGAACCGTGGGGAGCCGATGGATGCAGGAGGAGAGCAGCCGCTCAAAGTGGTGCTTTTTGGGGGAAGCCTATGTTCAGCAGTGGACGTCTTCAGCCTGATATGATGATGATGATGATGAACTTTAATAAAATAGTTTAGTTTTATGTAAACGCACTTTTAGTTAGGTAGGTACATTAATTTAGAATTGCTTTAAAAAACAGCACTTTGATATTATGTAATTTAAAAGTGATGCAACAGGCTGTTTTCAAAATCAACCAAACATAAATAAAAATTTTATGTACTTACTTGTACTTACTTAAGGTCGAATTTCCATAATCAATAATTTAAAACAAACTGAATTTAAATTATAAGGCACGACCCGAGAACGACGAAAAAAATTGTAAATTCAGCTAACAAATATTTTTTTAAAGTGCTTTGTTTTTCCCAATGAATAACTTTCAATAGATCGATAAAGTTTTTTTTTAAGGAAAATATTACAAAATTATATAGGTACGTATAGCCAAAGGTATATACTAAGATAAATAAAACAGACGTAGGTATAAAATTGAATAGAGACATTAACACATGTAAATATTTTTTTTTAATCCAGGTTTTAATCACATTGGAAGAAGAAGGTAGGTAGGTAGATAATAATATCGCTAGACGAGAGTTTAACTTTCACTTGAAGTTGACTACTTACATTATTAACTTAGGATCTTAGCAAAAAAATGTTTGCGGAATCCGGCGCCGACGGGCTGCGAATCCTCAGTTGAAATAACTTTGCATTTTGGCTCCCATCTATCTATCTTCTTCTCTATATATATAAAAATCAATTGCTGTTCGTTAGTCTCGCTAAAACTCGAGAACGGCTGAACGGATTTATCTTATCTTGGTCTTGAAATGTTCGTGGAGGTCTAGGGAAGGTTTAAAAGGTGAGGAAAATTCAAATAATTGCCGGGAAAACCCTAAAAACAGCCCTTTTCTTTTTCCCATATAAACGTAAGTACAGTACGAAGTCTGCCGGGTCAGCTAGTTTATCATAATAATACCTATCGTAGTTAATTTTTGATTATAAAAATATACCATTTCTTCGTGTTTTTAAAAAAAAATCAAATCATTATTTTATTTGCAAGAATACACTATTGACTTATGCGTTAAGGTGGAACGTTTCACTAGCGCGGCAAATTCAAATTTTCTTGCGTTCTTTTGCCAATAATAGCTTAATTACTCCACGTGATCCATTCCGTTTTCCATTTTGTGTCTCCATTGTTTTAATTCTAATAATTAATTGTAATAATATGTTGATCTATTATTGTGTAATATGTATAATTGGTAGGTATGCCGTTCATGTTACAATAAACATAATTTGAATTTGAATTTGAGTTTTGTGATTACATGAAAACTAATTTTGCGGAAATAAATATAATGTACATTCATTACAATTAAAAGTATCACCTACTTATCATTGGTTTAGCGACAAATGGCAATAGACTGAAAAACTAAGAAGAAAATAGTTGGCACCTATAGAAGTAAAAAAAAAGCAACTGCCAGTTTTTGCCTTATAGAACGCACCCCATCAAGGAAAACGTCAAAATCTTTATTAGTCTTTAAATAGTTATTAAGAAATGAAGATGTTCTCCAGAAGAAAATTGTTTATTGCCATTTGTCGCTAAAGCAATGATATCTAGGAGATACTTTTAATCGATTACTTGTTTACTTTTTTCGATCGATTTTTGGATACTTTTTTCTATTTTTACTTTTTTTTTCTTTTTATCTTTTTTTTATCTCTTTTAATATTTTTTTTCTTGTTTCTTTCTATTGCTGTCCTGTTGCTAGTGGCGCTAGTATGTAAGGCCAAATGCATTCAGCGACAGGCGAGCAACAAGTGGGTGTCACTGCGACCGATTGCTAAGTGTTTGCTGTTCGCTACTGCTGTTGCTTTGCTGTTGCAAATTATACGTAATTACCCCGCGGGTCTGGTATATGACGGCATGGGGTATGAGCTCTATGAACGGGGGAGGACGCGAATGCATTGAAATAAAAACTTATTGTAATCAGTGCCTAATTAGGTAAAAACGTCCTAATTAGCTTAGAGAAAACAATGAACACCCACTATGTAAAATACCTTCTTAATTATCACAGGGTCACGTTACATGGGATAATTAATAAAATCCTAAGCTAATAAGGGCGGTTCCAAGATTATTATCCACTTATGTAGGTAGTCCTCAAAATTACTATACCTACGTAGATATAGATAGATTTGCACTAGGTGGTAGGACTTTTCTGCAAAGTTCGTCTAGGTAGGTACCACCGCTTTGCCAGTTATTCTGCCGCCAAGCAGTAGTGTGCAAGCACTACTGTGTTCCGGTTTGAAGGGCATTGTAGCTAGTGAAATTACTGGGCAAATGAGACTTTATGATCTGATCACTCAGTCTAGTAATCTGATTATTAGACTGGGTGATGTCTCAGGATGACGTGCGCAGTGCAGTGTCGCGCGAAACTATTGTTTTAAAGTTCCGGGTGACACTGCAACTGTTATGGGCGGCCGTGTCACTCAACATCAGGTGAACGACTAGCTCGTCACGTCATTCAATCATATAAAAAAAAAAAAAAGGATATGTAGATTTACACCATTACACCACAAAATAGAAAGGTACAGAAGTCAATCTACATAGTAAGGGCAATCGAGCAACGCACACATAGACACTGCTCGCCGATATGATGTCTCGGAGTCTTTCGGAGTAATGCGAGCGCGAGCGCCATCCGCTTGAGACACGCGTCTGTGAACTTTCACGTTAAAAAAATGGAGCAACTAAAAATAGTTATTACAATCTGTAACAGTGGACGGTTGTTTAAATTCAACATTAAACGGTGAATTATCGTTTTTTAAGCTACCAGTTGTTTCAGAGAGGTAAGTAGGTAGGGTTTGCTTGTTTTCAGTAATCTAATGAGAAAGATGTAAATGTAACATAACCGCATTTTTTTAGCCTTCAAAAAAACTTTATCTAATTATATTAATAACTGCGAAATAATTATTTCAATATCAAAGGAAGGGTTATGGTTTTAGCAATCTATGTATGTAGGTTTGTATTTACGTATGGATGATAAAATACGGTCATCTTCCGCATTATAGTTAAGTAGGTAGGCCGGCGAGCCGGCCGCCCGCGCAGCCGCCGCCATCCCTAGCGGGAGCGCCGAGCGTAGGTATGAAAAGTGAAGTACATACATGTGATTGACTTCTGTACTATTTTGTGATTACACCTTCGTCCTATTAAGCTGAAAGCTCCGAAATCGACTAACTTGAATGTAATTTTCGCATAAGTACATCATTTACAGAATTGGAAAAATGCATCTTAATATTTTTAATGTAGGTAATTGAATGACGTGACGAGCTATTCGTTCGCCTGATGTTAAGCGTCACGGCTGCCCATAACAGATTGCAGTATCACTCGGAACTCTAAATTAATATAGTTTCGCGTGACACTGCACTGCGCTCGTCATCCTGAGACTTCCCACAGTATAGTAATGAGATTACTAGACTGTGTGATCAGATCATAAAGTCTACTTACTTACTTACTCTCTTAACACTTGTGATATCTTCTTTCCAACTGTAGAAATCAAAACACGTTTACGATAAGTTTTCTGGATAGAGAAAAATCTTGAAATGATCCTCTAAAAATTATATTCTAATGCAAACAAAAATTACATTGTAATAAGACACCACATTAAATCGATGGGGAAGAAGTTCTCGATGGCGACCACGAACCGGAAGACGCAACGTAGGCCCCCCAATAGGTGGACCGGCGATCTTGTGAACGCCGCGGGGAGCTGATGGATGCAGGCGGGCATCGCTCATGGTGGCGCTCTCTGGGGCAGGCCTATGTTCAGCAGTGGACGTCTTCAGGCTGTTGATGATGATGATGATGGCCAGAAAAAGAACTTTATTTTATGGAACGCTATTACTTTCCAGGCCTGAATAATTACATGGCACACACTACTAGGTGGTTGGACTTGTCTGCAAAGTTCGTCTAGGTAGGTACCACCGCTTTGCCAGTTATTCTGCCGCCAAGCAGTAGTGTGCAAGCACTACTGTGTTCCGGTTTGAAGGGCATTGTAGCTAGTGAAATTACTGAGCAAGTGAGACTACGAACTGATCTCACAGTCTAGAAAACTTTTTTAGACTGTGTGAAGTCTCGGGATGGCGTGCGCAGTGCGCAGTGTCACGCGAAACTTTAGTTTGGAGTTCTGAGTGACACTGTAATCTGTAATGGGCGGCCGTGTCGCTTAACACCAGATGAACGACTAGCTCGTCACGTCATTCAATTACATAAAAAAAACACATTACCTATAGGTACGTAATACCTACCTAGGGCTTGCAATTCTTTTCGACGGTAGGTATATATAGGTATATACACAAGGAATCTTTAAGAAAATTAACATGCCTAAATAATAAATTTGAATTTTTTCATGAAGTTTTTATTTCTGACATGGAAATAATGTAAAAAATATAAAAATGGTTATTTTTGAAATAAATTAGTTCTTGACTTTGACCACGTCAAATAGGTAATACTTACTTACCTATACCTACACTGAAAAACCGAATAGTTGATTCTCTAAATGTTGATTCAATTTCAGTTGAGTTAACGTAAAATGATGTTTTAATAACCATGGTGTGAAGATTAAACAAAAAATAAAATGTTATGATGAAATAGGTTATTTCAACCACAAAAAGGGGTTAATCTAACACAGCATTGTATGTTCGGTTAGATCAAGGTTAATTTCACTGCTTACTTAGTTAGATCAGCATATTGTCTAAGTCAAATCAACAAAACAACTTAGTCAAATAAACGAAATTGAAGGAACTATTTGTGAGTCATTTAAAACAACCATACCCATTGGTTCTATAGTAACTTATGGTTCTATAGTAACTTATGTTTCAGTGTTGAATATACAATTTTACAAAATGTGTTGGAACAACCAAAGTAACAATTGTTAAATTAACTTTTTTCAAATAACAATTTTCATTGTGTTGATTCAACAAATCATGTCGGTCCTATATTAACCTAAAATTTAGGTTGAAAAAGGTTAGCAAAACTGTTTTGGTTTTTCAGTTTTGAGCCCACTGCAAAAATACCTACGTCATCGGGTACCCCAATAGGCTATCTTTAGATCGTTAACCGACACTTAAACATGTAAAAAAACAGGTCTGCCAGTTCCGATCCTGCCGGGTCATGGAAATAATCCACCCCCAACAACTTCAAATGCCTTGAATACTAAGTTTCGCCAAGTTTAGACCTGGCAGACCTTTTAATCTATTATCAGGGGCATCTTGGCTATTATTGAGCGTAGGTTTCATTGGGGTATTCGCTGAGGCAGGTAAAGGTTGTGAACGGCACATTCTTAGGGGTCTGCCAGGGTCTTCCGGCAAGGTACGCAATGGCAGACCAATTCTTTTAATATAATTAATCAATGGTTAACGGTTGCCAGCACTTTAATTCGGGTAATTTATGACGTAACTTGAACAAAAAAAAGTCAAAAAATTTCAATTATTTCCATGACCCGGCAGGATCGGAACTGGCAGACCTGATTTTTTTTACATATTTATGTGTCGGTTAACGATCTAAAGATTGGGGTACTCGATGACGCAGGTATTTGTGCAGTGGGCTCTCGCACCAGTATAGGTAGGTATTTAACAGAGCTCGCAAAACAAATGAAAACGGACTAAAACAAACCACAGACAAACAACACAATCTCCAATTCAGCACAAACTCAACAAGTCTACACAAAATAACAAGCCTTTTCGAAGTTCCCCTTTAGAATAAATTGAAATAGATTTCTACGTAGGCGTTTTCCCCCTAAAGGCGTTATCTCATCCAACCAATCACAGCGCAAGGATCACCCTTCAAGGACAACGCCCCTCTATGATTGGTCGATTAAGATAGTGGTGTCCTGAACATCCTTGTATTGATATATCTCTCTGTCTAATAGGAATTCTATAGCTGTCTTTGTTTAGCTTTAGGTCTTTTTTAGCGCTGTTAATGAAGCTTTTCATTTTAAAAAAAATAGTTCCGCTTCTTTTACTAGATGGCGCAGTAAGTACATAGTTTACACCTTTCAAACACACAGTTTCACAGAGTAGTTTAAACATAAGAAAATGCTTAGACTACCTACAAAGAAATTCCAAATTCAGTTGAGTGGACCACGAGTACATTGTCTGTGGTATCGCCTAAGTAGACTGTGGTGCATTCTTATTAAGTAAATTGAAGTACAGTAGAACTGCGAGATAGATAAACTTTAATATTATGAACCAAAATAAAGCCGAGCTAACGCGCAACGAATATCAAAAAACGAAAGAGTTTAGAGTTGTCAGTCAGTATCGTGACACATTCCTCTAACCTTGACTTCTTGGTTTATGGCTTCTTTGGCTAGTTGTCATTCCTCTAACTTGTGGTCTATGCTTGAAACAGTGACAGTGACATATTTTGGTACCACAACTGGCGCCATCTATTGGGTCATACATAAAATACAATTTCTTCTTTTTTATTTAATAAAACTCCTCATTGAAAATTAGGCATATTTTTTGTTGAATAGGATCTTTTCCACTGGCCTAGAATTTTTTCGTTTGAACTTTTCAGATTGTGGCCGTTTTGTTTTTTAGTTTGTTTAAAAAAAGGTAAAAAGAATAAGTATGTAGACAAGATAAAAAATTAAATTTTGATGGCCTTTTTGTGATGTACTGGGAGTGGGCACACTTACGTTGTTTATGTAGTCAGCCAAGTCAGTAGCGTTGCCTCTAATTATGTATGGGTAACGAAAACTGCCAGGGATCTACCCGGTTGTGCAAGGAGCGCAGATAAAAGTGGTGATTTTTCGCGCTCGTTTCGCTTGTGCTGAGATAATTTTGATAATGAAAGTAAGATTTTTAGAGTAGGTAGGTAGTTGTAGGTAGAGTTGATAGTTTAGAGTAAAGGACAAAATAATGATTTTTTTTCTTCGCTTCGCTCGCGCTATTATTATTTACGCTTTGTTTTTATACATGACCAGCATGCTTGAACGTACGTTACAAGTATTTTCTAAACTTAAAAATGCGGCAAATACAGAAAAATTTTCGCGCTCGGTTCGCTTGCGCTATTAATATTTATACTTTGTTTTAATACATGACCAGCACGCTTGAACGTGCGTCGCACGTATTTTTTGAAATATAAAATGTGGCAAATACAGAAAATATTTCGTGCTCGCTTCGCTCGTGCTATTAATATTCATGCTTTGTTTTAATACATGACCAATGCACTTGAACGCACGTTGCACGTATTTTCTGAAATATAAAATGTTGCAAATACAGTACAATTGTCGCGCTCGCTTCGCTCGCGCTTTCATGTTTATGTATGTTCTTTATTTAGTAAATAATAATTTCACGCTCGCTTTGGTCGTGATATCACTATTTGTACTCACTTTAATTTATGAACAGCATGCTTGTACTGACATAATAAGAGACAAAATCTACTCCAGCATCACGTTCAAATGAAACTTGACATGATTTGAGTCCACATTACGAGGTAGGCTATAGAATACTTTTCATCCCGAAATCCATTATGGTTCCCTCGGGAGAGGGGATAAAAGTTAAAATATGTACTTGGTTATAAACCTTGGTAAATAACCCGTGCGAAGCCGGGGTGGGTCAGCTACTTACCTACACACCTACACACCTAGATACACCCCAGCCATACCTATTATACTTATAACAATAAAATCAATCATAAAGGTTTTACGCGCATCCCTACAGTAGGTAGGTACCTCCCTATATATACGTAAGGGTCAATTCACATAGAGCGGCAAAATGCTTGAGCAGTTTTAAAGTGCTATTGGAATATAAACCTTATTCCATTTAGACAAAGCTGAAAACAGTATGCAACATTAAAATCTTACCTATTTTAATGTTGCATGCCATTTTCAGCTTTGTCTAAATAGATTAAGGTTGATATTCATACAGCACTTAAAAACTGCTCGAGCATTTTGCTGCTCTGTCTGAATTGAGCCTAAGGCGTACAAGCACAAAAGTTTTGTGGTACCAACGTGAATGATAATTACCTATGTAGATAGGTACTTGTAATATACCTACCTACTTATTTTACCTATGCAGAATACATACCAGTTATTACACAAAGTAGAAAAAGCTTTTCATAACTATATTCACTGTTAAAAACTGTTCGTCTAGGTACCTATTCCTGTCGTGGTTTCTACCATCTCTACCATCATCAAAATGCTAAGTATATTCACTTCGGCACTAGCCTCCGTCGGGCATAAACCCAGAGAAAAATAATATATATGGCATCAAACTGCCTATCTTATTTATTTTTACATTAGTTAGTCGTGCGAATCGTTTAAAATGCGTAAAGCGCCATCTAGCTAATGAGAATGATGAATAAAATCGTTTATATTAAGCGCCATCTGTACAAAATAGTAAACAACATTGCAATGACCAAGTTGACTACCTGCATAAAAAGTTCCGCTTTTTCCCGTAAGATAGCGTAATAAAAGAGCCGTGGTACTAGTGCCATACAATATTATACATCTTCGGTGACGGTAAGCCATCTAACGGGGAGTAGCGGAGTTTTTGTTTGTATGTGGACAATATTTTTGTAAATAAGCTAGTGGAAAAAAAATATTAGAATTATTTCATAGTAATCTGTCGTCTATTAAAATATTCTCTTTTACCGTAAATTACATTCTAAAAACATAATAATTATAATTTGATAACTCTAACATATTTCTGCAAAATATTTTTTTATTTGCGGTAACACAAAATTGACGCGTGTCTTTTCGAAGGCGCAAGAGGGCCAGCTTACGAAAGTGACGTGTTTGACATTTCATTGCTGTCAATTTCACTTCTAAATACGTGTCAAGCAAACTTGTGCGTTCGGCTTTCGCAGCCTTTATTTTTAGATTTTAAACAGTGAGTATTTGTGTTTTTCTCCTAAATCATATTAAAAAAGGTGTCTAAATCTATTGGCATACACATTTTTATTATATTTGGTTTATGAAATTTCTAGTGTGACACGCTTACAAAATTAGTGTTTGGGTGCTTCAACAGGCTACTTTTATCGGTAATTAGTGTTATCGCTTGATTTACTGTGAAACTCTCTATAACTACCATGAATAATCTATGATTTAATTCAACGTTTTCATAAGAAAGTCATAAACTGCGCAAATAGGTAAACTTATTGGCATACTTTACAGCTGGATCAACATAGCTGGTTTCTGATACTTGGTACCTGTTTTTCCTTAAAACAACAGGTTCTTTATCATAATGTAAGACATTAAGAAGAGAAATCTGGAATTTACCAATGAACGTCTGGCCTTCGATATGGCGTAATTAGATACGAATAGCCTTTTTATCGTTTCATTATCTTACAGATTTACGACACGTAATCAAATAGAAATTATTCAATAATACTTACTCCACGTGATTCTAATTGAATACAAGCATAATCTTTCAAGTAGGTACCTACTGTGTAAATGTGGGTTATTGTTGATCTACAAACCTACTTTAGAGAAACTTTCACTGACAAGCTCTTGCGATTCTATTCTGTGTAAGACAAATGAAACTGTAAACCTTTATACTGGCCTGATAGCTCAGTTGGTAGTAGCTCTGCCTTCTGAACTGTAGGCTGTGGGTTTGATTCCCACCCGGGACAAAGATTTGTGTGATGAACATAGGTGTTTGTTCTGTGTCTGGGTGTCATATTGTATTCTATGTATGTATTTGCAAAACAAAAGTATATAAGTATTGTATCAGTTATCTGGTTTCCATAGTACAAGCTATAATGCTTAGTTTGGGGCTAGATGGCGCTGTGTGAAATGTCCACACATATTTATTTTATTATTATTATTTTATAACATTGCTAACTTACTTCTATCACACAAGCTAAAGGTAATCTTAGTTATTTATTTGAGTAAAAAATCCTCTCAAATAAAAGTGGCAAACAATTTAAAGTTGATTAAATCTTAGTAGGTACATGACATTAGCGAAATTGTGGTAAAATTGCTGCAGAAGCCACTAACTAAGATTCAATTCAATTCAATAAATAGTTGTAAAATAATTGTAACAATACTGGCTAGTCTTAATTACAAAATTACATGATTTGAGCTCATTATTATCAGCATTCTCTGGCATTGTTAAACATTATAATAAAATCTACAAATTATTTTTCTATGTTCAGAAAAGAAGTTGCCCATAGGCTATGGTGACCAATTTCCATCAGAACAAAATAGAGCTATTTATCTGCCTATTTCACTCATGTTTCATTGAAAAGTCTTTAGTAGACCCCAATGCATTAAAAGGAGGACACTGGGCTATATTTTGTCTGTTGGTCAGTCACTCAGGACAAAGTTTTTTATTTATCGTCATCATCCTCGTTGCCTTTTCCCATTTGCTATTGGGGTCTGTAGCGCCAATCTACCAGAATTACACAACCAAATGTGGTCTGACCTCGCAACCCATAAGGGACCAGTAACAGGAATGGTTAGACCAGGTGTCAGATTCTATCAGACTTCTGACTACCCATAATTATTGCCATAGATGTTCTTATGACAACCGGGACCAACTGCTTAACATGCTCTCCGAGGCATGCACAAAGTTTTTTATTTATATTGATAGGAATTTGTTGATCAGCCTTTTCAAATTCATACTTACACCATAAGTCATGGAGCTACTTAGAAATAACAAATGCTTATTTGTAGTTTTTTTTTATTTTCAGGGCAAATATACCAGTATAGAATATCAAAATGGCACCAAAGCAGAGAATGCGTATCGCCAACGAGATTGCCAGTAAAAACATCACATTGAGGGGGAATGTACCCAAAACCACAAAGGTTAGTTGCAGTTTTTATTTCATTCTAGCTGCACTAGGGTTAGCACGGCTGGTAGACAAAACTGTTTTACTCCAAGCAAGTATGAAGAAAGTGACATAAAATGGGGAAAGACAATTTTGTCTACCGCGTGGGCTAATCCAGCTGCTGGTAAAAAGTATCTTGTTTGTTTACCCCAACACTTAAGCTATCTGCATTCCAATTTTAATTTAATTCCGTTTGGCTGTTGCAGCATTCACTCCAGAGGGAAAAAACATACAAACTTTCACATTTATAGCATTAATATAAACTAACATTTAATTGTAAGTTCATATCAAAATAAATTACAAAAAAGACATTGAAACCATTATGAGCTATAGGTATATTTATATTTACACAGCTGTGCAACATCTTCCATGACGTCAGAAGACAAAGTACCAATATTTAGTGTTGCTATAATATTTTTATGCAAAATGAAAATCATCTTGTACTGTTTATTAAACTATCAACAATGATAACCTTAACTTTTTTATACAACTGTTTGGCTTTAGGGATACTTGTAATAATCATTGAATAATAGTATTGACACTTTTATGTGGGTACAATAACCCACACAATACTTAGGCCATAAGATGTTATGATAAATGCATTTAAATAAAGAAAAATCTGAAAAACGCAGACATTGCTGTTGCTATCTCACTCACACTGCAATTTTCCCATTATATTTGGATGTAATGGTAGAAATGAGACAACAATAAATCATTGTTTTCATCAGAATAATTTCTCTTAATGGTAGAGTTTTGTTATATAAAATTGTTTATATTTATAAAAAAAAATGACTGCCTATTTATTTCTCTGTCTAAATCAATTCTATTTTCTTCCAGGAAAAGGAAGATCAATATCCAGTTGCACCATGGCTCCTCGCTCTCTTTATATTTGTAGTGTGCGGGTCGGCAATCTTCCAAATAATCCAGTCCATACGGCTCGCCTAAACCTTGACTCTGACTGATATTACACAGTGCAATGGGCTTGGAGCTTGGGTAACTCTGTTTTTAATGTGAAGTTTCAACTAGACTTAGATATTTTGTCAAACCATATATTTTTACGGACTGTCATTGATGCCTTCGATTTTTTTGGGTTGTTTTCTTTTTAGGAAACATCCCATTTTTTTATTTCTTATTAAATGAGAGATAAGGTCACCTAACTACTTGTAGAGATAAGAAGATAATTGAAACAGAACATGGCTTATAAGTCGGCCTATTCAGCACTTTCGTTTGTGTAAATATTTTTACATTAAAAATCTGAGTCCAAACATTATAAGAATATAGATATCTCTCTAAAAATGTAGATTTTATTATATTTAGTTGTTTTTTCTACCCAAGCGTCAAGTTGTGTAGTGAATTAAAAAAAAATCATATTAAAATGTTGCTCCTTTGAGCGCATATATAGCATCTTTCATCTATAGGTCATTGAAGAAAATGATTTTTTAATACATTATCTTGTACTACAAAAGTGTTTACAAAATATTTTGGATACGCTTTTGTAGTGATATAAATCTGGACATTCAATTAACAACTTGTCTTGCAACAAAGTCAACTGTGCAACTGTTGTAAAAGATCAATTCTTGTCCAATCTAGCGTGGAACTTGCGTAATTTACCGCAACTCCTAGTAGTATTGCCGAATTTGTACTTCAACAGTTGCCCAACTTGTTGCGTATTGAATAGCCCGCAGGCTTGCACGTCATCTGCGCATATAAATAGCTTTTGTACCATCAGATTCACTTTTTTTAGTCTATAATTGTAAGTGCAGGTTTTATAATCTCAGAAATGAAAACATATATTCTTGTATATTGTAAAAACTATATTTAAGGCGAAACAGCATTTAGCTTTTATGTTGTTGAAAATTCATTCCTTTTTTGAGACCAATCGTATAATGACGCACAAAATGCTTTGATTGCAAAGTTGTATTTTGTGGAAATGATTTTAATTCAATTATATTGTTTTAAATGAGATTGTTAACAGCGTCGCTAACGAAATTATCGTCGGTTCTATTTTTAATTTTAATTTATTTGATGAAATACAGTATATTTGTCGTAATAATTGTTTTTTTTATTTTCTTTAAATTATTGTGAAGTCGCCCACTAGACAATAGATAGGGACATGAATCTCTTAGTCTATTCGTGCTTAATACAGACTTTCTACTTCGGTATTACCACAGAGCAAGAAAAAAATGCGCTACGCTGCGATGTGTCATGTCTTTTAATGCTCTGTGGGTATTTATATACCTACTACAGACTTCACCATAAGTTGTCCCCTGATGTATTTATACTATTTAAAAATATGCAAGTATAAACGTAAAGTAATATGTAAGCATTATCTAAACTTGTATGTACCCACCACAGATTAATATGTTTTACTTGCATAGTTTTAAATAATACAAGTACATCAGGGGACAAGTTACGGTGAACGGTCTGTACCTATTAAGTCTTTCTACAAAAGAGAATCTTATGTGACATGTCTATTATAGAATTTATAGATTTTTCACGAAACATAATACCTAAAATGAAATGAAATAAGTTATTGACATAAATGGCAGCGTAAGCGGTTATTTTCTCTATGATAAATGGTACATTGTCGTTGTAATTTATTTTGTTGTCACCGGGTTCAATTCTCGGCCCTGTACCTATGACTTATTTAGTAATTTATGTGCAGTTTTCGATGCCATCGCTCCGTGCCTCGGAGAGCACGTGAAGCCGTCGGTCCCGGTTGTCATAAGAACATTTATGGCAATCGTTACGGGTAGTCAGACGCCTGATAGAATCCGACTTCTATTTACTGGTTCCTTATGGGTTGCGAGGTCAGATGGCAGCCGCTCGTGTAATTCTGGTAGCTCGCCGGGTTAGGTTGGGAGCCGACCCCAATAACAAATGGAAAAGGCAAAGAGAGGACGAGTAATATTTAGCTATAATTATGTAAGTAGTTATAGTAATGATTGTATGAAAATAAAAGTCAACACATTCATTAATCTGTATATTTCGCAATTAAATTTACACATTTCGAGAGCTTCAGACTTAAATTCGAATTATCGTTTTATCATACAAATAATTAAACTATATGGTACAATCATTTACAAAATTGTCATGTGATATGTGATACTTATCCGTAGAAGGCAGTCAGATGCAAAAGTTACTTTAGTAGGCCCGATTTCACCAACGTTTATTCGTTACTCTTGGATACAGCTAATTGAGAAATGAAATTACACAAAAAAGACGCCATTTTGATTGTATCCAAGGAATAAGTCTTATTCCTTCACAAAATTGGTGGTATAAGGGCTATATTCGCGTGACTCGGTTGTTCTCGGAAAGTTATACCTGGAATAAGATTTATTCTAGTTTGGTGAAATCGGGCCTAAGTCCTTCAATCATAACTTTGTGATTAGTTACTTTTGCAGGCAACTGTATTTAATAATTCTAATTATGAGCACCTAATTATAGCACCAATTGATTTAAAAATTAGACCAGGACTTCTTTTAATTAGAATTGTGATACTTTTATGTGATTAATTATTATGCATCATACAGGTGGTACCTACTTCTGATTTTGAATGCGATGCTATATGTATAGTATAGTATGTCACGCCTAATTAGTATTTTTCATGTGACAAAATGTTTAAGGTGACTGTAATTTACACAGAAAATAACATTATTTGTTAATAAACACGATGTTGTCACTGATTAACAATAATCAAATAAACAATCTAAATTTATTCTAGGTGCCTTCAAAAATTAATTTCAAACTGCGTTTTTTTTTTTACAAAATAGTGGTACACTCGGTGTCAAAATTAAGTATACAATATGTATTATTATTATTATTATCCTCCCACTTTTTTATCACCCTTCCAATTGTGAAAATCTCTTCATAATTCTAGTGACTTAGGGTGGGTTTTTATATTCGTAGTCAAGGTAACCAATGGTTAAAAATGTTAACAAATTCTAACCAATTGTCAAAATTAGAAGTTTTTAACCATTGGTTACCTTAACTACGGGTCAAAAACCCACCCTTAACAGATTTTATTTGACTGTATCTAGGTCTTGAGTTAATGCCTAACTGAACGGAGGGCTTTTTTCGACAATTCCAACACCAGATTAAGGCAGCGGGTAGAGCAAATAAGGTGTTTTTTGGTAAATTTCCTGGCGTAATCAAAACATGTGGAGGTTTTAATTTAATATATCATGCCATTCATTTCATTAAGTAGTTTGTGATGACCGTTGTGATGACTTAATAACTTTGAAAAATACTATATAAAAAAAGATATTTAATACAAACCGTCAAGATCAGTAATTTCGTGCGTTGTCTTTGTCGTAAGCGCCGCGCTGAAGTGCAGACTGAATCGATATTTAAGACTACGAGGTTAGGTTGATGTTTCTTTGACCGGATTTGGACCTGCTTATCTGGCTCTACTCCTCACCTTAAGGAAAAACATTGCGCCACATTTTGTGGGTCGTCGCAAATTCTTTAGCCCTTTGCAAATATGTCAAAGATATCTATAGATTGTCGTATTACTGTCACTGTAAAATATGTTTACAAAAATGTAACTAATTTTGCGAATGCTACCTACTTAGGTAGGTATTTACTCAAATTCGTTGCACTTCTTACTACGTATGAAGTGGCCCTTATCAATGTTTACAAAATATTCGTGTTAACTCTTATCAGAACTAAATAAGTACCTACCGCTTAACAATATTGTGAGTTGTGATTTATATGTACCTAACTAAACTGGTATAATAGGAAATTGTAAGCTAACTACGAAGTCCAGCTTCTAAAATTACCTAAGCAAAAATCTCCCAAAAAGATTCTGTAGGCTATACTTTTATTGGTATTCCAAAAATACGACTACAAAAACTATTTGTGACTAAACTGACTTATAACTACTTTAATGTATCGTAAATGGCTTCGTTGGGATATGTACCATTCAATTGTATGCTATTACTAAAGCTTAAAGAATTATTTTTACTTAAACAAACCTCGGAATTTCCTACGCTCTGACTTTCATTCTCAACTGGGTAATCATCCATGTTGCTTGTGATTTCTAATCTAATGGCATGTGATTTCTGATCAGAGTTATCTCTTTCCCAAGAATCTGTGGTTACTGTTACATCGTTTTTGATTTCCATATCTTCGATCTCACTGGATGCGACACTGGAGTTATCAAGATCGAAGTCTGTAGTTTTCTCTATGACCACTACTTCTATGTGACGGAAAGGGTTGTCTTGATTTTCAATCATTTGTCGAGCCCGTTCGTCGTTTCTGATTGTGACTTCCTTTTTAACGTTGCAGATGACAGGGTCAGTTGCTAATACATCTATGTTGTTGTCGTAACTTTCATCGTCGGTTCTGTTTCCGTTTGGAGTGCAGATCTCAGCGTAGATGTTATCAGAGTTGGTGTCAGATTCTATTTTTTCTTCTTCAAAATCTACTGCGTCAGCCACTTGTCCGTATGGTAAGTCTTCTATTACAGGTAGTTTTCGCTTTTGTATTGAAGATATTGATCTTCTGATTTTGACGTGAGCTGGTTCTTCTTCAGAAATGTCTACAGCAGTCAGCTCTTCTATTTCGGATTTAGGAGTGGGAGCTCTTGGTTTATCTATTTTCTTTCTAAAGTTCATAAGTTTATCGTCACTTGTTCTCTCTGTCTTCGTTGGCATGCTGTTGCTGTTGCTGCCTTCTTTCTTTTCTGTTGATTTCTTCGGATGCAAGAGATTAGACGTTGATTTGCTCAGAACCCTTTTGGTTTTGACGTGGAATTCTGAACAAAGCTTCTCTGTGATGTACGAATGTTGTTTGTAGTTGATTTCGAAGTCACTGTCGTTGTAAAGAGACCCGACACCGAACATATTAATTTCTTCACAACTCTGAATCTGATTATAGGATTCTGACTTAACAATAGCTTTCTCTGGTATTAAATCAGGTTGTATCCTTTGCCTCCTTTCAAGGTTAGTCGAAGATTTCGAAGCAGATGATTTCTTTAACATATTTTCATCTAACGATTTCAATTTTCTACCGGAACTGGAGTCGCTTTCCATGGTGGAGCCGCAATAATTAATCTGATCTACGCTAAGATTCTTTCTACCATGTTTCATGTTTATTCCACTGTCGTCTTCAGAATTGTTATCAGGCATTCCAGTCTGTACTGAGACTGATTTGGTCAACACTGGTTTAGTTATCTTATGACTGGAACTGCACTGGCTAGTGCCCATATCTGATGAAGAAGTTGTAAGACTCTTGTAGGAATGACTCTTTTCAGCTGTCCCGCCGTCACTTTTTCTTGCCGCTCCAAACCTATCTTCTATCAGCTTAGCCATATCTTGGTACCGCTCTATAGAGCTATGCTTCTCTCCCAATGGATCAAAAGGGTCCTTAACATCTCTATATTTATCACTACCTTCAATGGCCGTAATTTTCTCATCGGTTAACTTCTCTGTGCTCTTCAGGAGTTTTAAATTCTTAAACCATTTGTGCTTCTTCTGCCCGGAGTCTTCTCTGAACACCTGCATTTTATCGCTCGAGAACTGCTCTTGTTCTATTTTCTCTTCACTCTTATCTTCCTTGCCTTCATCGTCACTGTACACGTCATAGTTCATGTGTTCCAGTTCGTTTTTGCTCAAAAATATAATCGAGCCTTCAGTTTCATCTGGTATATCTTTTAGGACTCGGTCGCTTTTGCCAAATAGCCGCGAGGTGTCAATTTTGAGGCCTTGAAGAGTGAACTTCCGCTCCTTTTCAAACTTGACCGGTTCGTGTTCTTCCTTCATGAGGTCGTCAGCTGTTTTGGCTTTGCCGAGGGCGGAGGGGTTGGCGTAAGAGATCTGCCTGATCCAGTTGTCAACGTTGAGTTGACAGAAGGTTAGAGCTTTTTGGAGGCGTGCGGAGAGGAACATGCGTTTTTCGTTTTCGAAGCCGAGCTGCGTGCGGCGGACCCTGATGCTACCGTTTAGTGGTAAGAGTCGGAGGGCCTCTTTTGCGTGATGTCGCGGGTCCACCTGCTTGCTCGGACTTGAGGGCATTGACCCGAACTCGGGGAGAGTGCACATCACGAGGACTGGTTCTGTTACTGCCGCACGGAGAAGGAGGTCGTCTGGAAAATGAAATGTTGCGTTTTTAGATTTATTGTTACCTATGCAGTATCTAACAATGTGGTAGGCCTGCCTGTCTAAAAGTAAAAGTGTAATTTTTTTCGGTTAGATACCTATATTTTTTTTGTTGATTCAAGATAAGCAGTACTTATATAGGTACTATATTTAATAAGTACCTATACGGGGTGCAATTGAATTCATTAGCACAAATTGAGTGTAGGTACCTATTACTTGATAGTCCATAGATAAAAAAGAGCAAAAGAAAATATTTTTTAATGAATATTATGAATATTACCGGCACCTAACGTAGTTGGCACGAATGATTTTGATACTTTTAAAAGTTTTATTTACCTTGTATGTAATAATTATAAACAGTGAGTAGGTACTTGATTATTGTAGCAGTTGATTCAGTAAGCTATTCCATTTTTTGAGTTATTATTAATATCAAATCGATGCGTTAGATTTCATAAATTTTGGTCCACACGTGACCGGTGTCAGGAGTAGCTACATAGTTTCAAAGGATGCTAATGAGTTCAACTACACCCAGTATAAGCTTCCACAGTGGCGTATTATGGGGGAGCCCTATGTTCTGCAGTGAAAGTTTTCCGGCTGTGTAGGTATGTGATTAAACTTTTTTTACTAACCTCCAACATCATGCGCCATCTCAATAGGTACAGTCCCAGCCAGCAGCCGCACGCGAGCCGGTAGAGGCCACAGACTCAACAGATGTGGCAGTCTGTGGGCACTCCCCGCTGCGTCGGGTGGCGGCGGCGACGTCGGCGGCGTCATGTCCCATTCTACCGGTGACAGCTCGTCGGGACACACTTCGTACAGCTCGCCCTTTGTGTTGATCGGGACGAACAGCTCCTGGAATTATATAGTGGAAGGATTGTTACACAGGTCTTAAGTAACAAGTAGGTATGCAGTAAGTCCGAAGCGAAAGGATGGGAAGAGCTACCTATATGCTCGAGGTTTCCAAGGAGAGATAAGATCAGGAATGAGAATATTCGCAAGAGCACTAAAGTCACCGAAATTGGAAATGGCAAGTTGAAATATTAATCCACCTAATCACCACATCGCCTGCAGCAGAACTAACAAAATGGGGAAGAAAGATTTTCGAGTGGAGATTATTGAAGTGGACTGCATAGGCTGCGTCTTCCACTTCGTAGGTGGTCCACCTAGTGAAGTGAGCAGAGGGCACCCCCTCTAGGTGGACCGACGACTTGACCGAAACCGCAAGGAGTCGATGGATGCAAAAGGCAACCAGCCGCTCAAAGTGGCGCTCTAAGGGCCTATGTCCAGTAGTGGACTAATACCAGGCTAGCTGATGCTGATGATGCAGTGATGCTCATTCGCCAGCAAGATCTCCCTGGCTCGTCACGTCCTGGAGCGACTGGCTCGTCACGTCATTCAATCACATAAAAAAAAAAATAAAAAAAAAAAAAAAAAGATCCCTTCTGTCGTCTTGCCTTTCACCTCCGTAACTGCGCGTGAGTTTATGGTCTCACATAGCCTATAGGTGGTAGTGACTTTTTTGCAAGTGTTTGTAGATAGGTTACCGCCGCTGCTTTGCCAGTTATTTATACTGGGTGCAATTGAACTCATTAGCATAAATTGATTACATGATCGTACATTATTTATTGATGATTATTAAAGAGTCAAGAGTATAAATGAAAATATTTATTATTGAAAATGATTAAGATTGCCGCGGCGCGGGCGCCTAACGTAGTTGGCACGATTGATTTTGATACTTTTAAAAGTTTTTTTACCTTGAATGTCATAATTAAAAGCAGGAGGTACAAACTTAATTAATTTAGTTTTGTATTGTAGCAGTTGATTAACTAAATTATTCAATTTTTTGGTATTATTACTAGGTGGTAGGACTTTTCTGCAAAGTTCGTCTAGGTAGGTACCACCGCTTTGCCAGTTATTCTGCCGCCAAGCAGTAGTGCGCATGCACTAGGTACTGTGTTCCGGTTTGAAGGGCATTGTAACTAGTGAAATTACTGGGCAAATGAGACTTTATGATCTGATCACTCAGTCTAGTGATCTGAGTACTTGACTGTGTGATGTCTCAGGATGACGCGACGTGCGCAGTGCTGTGTCAAATCAAATCAAATCAAATCAAATCAGTTATTTATTTGCAAGAATACACTACAAAGGGTACAAGATCACAGAGTAAATAATGGATACGTGCATTCAGCCTGCAAGCAGGCGTGCAAATATTAAAAAAAAAAAAAAAAAAAAAACTGTCACGCGAAACTTTATTGTTTTAATGTTCTGAGTGACACTGCAACTGTTATGGGCGGCCGTGTCGCTTAACATCTGGTGAACGACTAGCTCGTCACGTCATTCAATCGCATTAAAAAAAAAATTATCACTACCAAATCGATGCGTTATAGTTTTCATAAATTTTGGTCCACGCGTGATCTGTGTCAGGAGTACCAAGGTTAGTTTCAAAGGATGCTAGAAATGAATTAAATTACACCCAGTACAGGTAATCTATAGATCTGGTGCAAAGCATACATCCCTGGGACCCTGCCCCATACTGAACCTATCAAAATGCAACTCAAGCGCATAACTGCGTGACGATGAATGCATTAATAACGTAATAGCGTCGTATGGGGGGTCCTTGCCTGGGAGCTTTATGAATAACGAATGGTGATTTCGTACTATCTCACCTACACTTCCTTTATTGTAGGCTCTTTGAATAATAATTTCTTTGCCCTTTCTTCCCAACACCATAGGTAGGAACTACCAAGGTTAAAGGCACGTAGGTAAGCTTAGCCCTATAGACATAAAAGGGTGAATGAACTTTGATAAAATTCAACATATTGCACACGTCACTGTGAATCAACTTTTCTTGTCAGCATCAGCAAAAACGAACGATACCTACGAAAGTTTTTACAAATAAAATGCAACATTATTAAATAATTGAATATTTGCCTGTGCTATGCGATATTTATATCAATATTCGCGATAACGGTTGCGCAGACACTGTTCCTACTTAAGTTTAATTTAAAAATATCGTGACCCAGGGGACAATTTTGTCTGCTCTTTTTCTATAAAAATAGGGGTTGTCCCCTGTGTTACTAATATTTTTTCAATTAAAAATTATTTTTTACGAAGAATATTTTTGTACACCTAAGTAGGTACCTACCAATAAGTAACTGAAGAGAGCCTGGAATACTCCTGGGTCACCTTTCCAAAGACAAGATCCAAGATCCAAGGGTCCTCTCAAAATTGCCATTCTTGCCACAAGAGCAATGAGCCAAACTTTAACGAAATGTAATCTCTGCTCATAAAAGGTATCTCAGGAAATATTAGATTGGTAAGTCCTGTATAAATTAAATTTTTGGTCTGAATATGATAACATGACAATATATAGTTATAATAAGACTTAATAAAACAATAAAACTTTTTGTACGAATGACTCAAATAAGTATTCGAAGAATACCGTAATTTTACTAGGTGGTAGGACTTTTCTGCAAAGTTCGTCTAGGTAGGTACCACCGTTTTGCCAGTTATTCTGCCGCCAAGCAGTAGTGTGCAAGCACTACTGTGTTCCGGTTTGAAGCGCATTGTAGCTAGTGAAATTAGGCAAATGAGACTTTATGATCTGATCACTCAGTCTAGTAATCTGATTACTAGACTGTGTGCTGTCTCAGGATGACGTGCACAGTGCAGTGTCACGCGAAACTTTATTGTTTTAAAGATCCGAGTGATACTGCAACTGTTATGGGCGGCCGTGTTGCTTGACATCAGGTGAACGACTAGCTCGGCACGTCATTCCATCGCATAAAAAAATCATGAAATATTGATTACCTGGTACCTATCTACCTAAGTAGGTATACTTATAATATAATCATCATCAGCCTGAAGTCATCCACTGCTGAACATAGGCCTCCCCCAAAGAGCGCCACTTTGAGCGGCTGCTTGACCCTGCATTCATCGGCTCCCCGCGGTTCTCCGCCTAGTGGGGGCCGGCCTACGCTGCGTCTTCCGGTTCGTGGTCGCCACTCGAGAACCTTTCTTCCCCATCGGTTGTCAGTTCTACGAGCGATGTGGCCTGCCCATTGCCACTTCAACTATAAATATTGAATTGTTGATTCACCCAAAAACTGTGGTAATTACACAGTTAAATTAGAAACGTGGTAGATAATAATAAGTACCTACCTACTAACCAATTTATTTACCTACTAACTAATTTATTTTGTATTCGATGGGGGAAACAAAGTTTCTTGTTTTACGACCTAATCTAAGTAGTTAAGTGCTAAGTAGGTTCCCTGCCTAGGTAAGCTCTCAATAAATTACCAGTTTTAGTACCCCACTTCGGACATAGGTCTATGTTATAAAGAATTGATGTCTACATAAATAAAATTCTTTGTGTCAGTGTAGGTAAAGTACCTCTTTTATAGTTGGCTCGTGAAACTCGTGAAAATCTAATTTATTAAATTTGTAGATGATAAAATCTCATAACCATCTAAATAATAAATTAGATTTCTATATCCACCAAGCCTTTTGAGTCTTTGTGCTAAGAGTGCCTATACTGTATCGCTACTCCATACTAGATGGCGCTAGTAGTCTCTGATAGTTTGTGCATTCTTTCCTTCTTTCTTGTCTGGGATGGGTGTGGAACCCGATTCTGTCACTTCAAATACTATTCCTGTAGGGTTAGCACGGCTGGTAGACAAAACTGTCTTTCCCCTGTTTTACTCCAAGCAAGTATAAAGAAAGTGACGTAAAACGGGGAAAGACAATTTTGTCTACCGTCCATG
Organism: Ennomos quercinarius; assembly: GCA_910589525.2. Lineage (NCBI taxonomy): Eukaryota > Metazoa > Arthropoda > Insecta > Lepidoptera > Geometridae > Ennomos > Ennomos quercinarius. The sequence continues at coordinate 9,745,331 of OU342510.1, forward strand.
CTAACCCAGGAAGAGCAAATGACAAGATTCTCTTTTAGACTTACATCATTTAATAATCGGTGGGTTACTTTTAATAATCTGTGGTAAAAAGTGGGGATATGCGTTCTTTCCACTTGAAGGGGGCTTCTACTATTGGGGATTTACACTACACAGATTAGAGAAAAAACAATTGACGGCTACTAAAATACAACAACCAGACCTGTACCTGACAAAAGCATACAACACACACAATATACATATATTTTCAACTTATTTTCATAGATTTATTACGTCATAACGTGGCTTGATGTGCCTACAGATTTTTATAAAACACCATTGTGGTCATTGTGGATAAACAAAATATAGGAATGATAAACCTACACGTGTTTTTACGCTTACTATACCTACGTATCTATTTATACTCAGTACCATACCAGCATAATTAATAATAGATGTTTTAATAGCTATGAACTTGACCGTGACAAAGCTATGAAATCTATAAACACAAGTGAATTGTTTAAATCCAACACCTGAGTTAATCGTTTAGATAATCTAGAATCTAGGTAAAATCATGGAACAAGGAGGAGAGGAATGCTAATACACCCAGAAAACAGCGTAGATCTAAAATTTTGCCTAAACCTAGATGGCGTTGTAAAATGAGCGGGTTATAAGTTGAGCGCAGATCAGAAATATGACAAAAACCGTTTTAAACCTAGCCCGCCGTAGCTACCCGTATAGCCCGCTCATTTTGCGGCGCCATCCAGGTTTAAAACGGTTTTTTGGCATATTTCTGATCTGCGCTCAACTTATAACCCGCTCATTTTGCAACGCCATCTAGTTTTAGGCAAAATTTTATCTACGCTGTTTTCTTGGTGTATTGGCATTCCTCTCCTCCTTGTTCCATGGTAAAATATAATTACTATAAACGCCAATTTTAAAGCACTGCAGAGTTAGCTTTGCCAGACTCTATTAGTTCAGACTGAAAAAATGTAGATGGCTTGCACAAAACTTTAAAATAAGGCATAAATTCAGTGATTTGATATTGCTTAGATCTTAGAACAACATCACAACACAATAGCATAAAATAATGAGTAATAATAAGCCCGCAGTATTCTCTGGCAACGATCAGGTAGCTAGAAAAAAGTGTACCTACATAACTACGTTTCATTAAAGTTCGTTAATAAATGTTATAACAATTATTTAATTATAACAAAATACCGCAAAGCCTGAAAACGAAAGTCTTCAATCAGTGTGTGTTGCCAGTGATGACTTATGGAACTGAGACATGGTCTGTTACTGTTGGCCTCATTAGGTTAGCTCAAAGTCACGCAGCGAACTATGGAGAGAGCTCGGTGCGGCTCGGATGCTCGGTGTTTCCCTGCGAGATAAGCTCCGGAACGAGGAGATCCACAGGAGAACTAAAGTGACCGATATAGCTCTTAGAATTAGCAAGCTGAAATGGCAATGGGCAGGCCACATCGCTCGTAGAACTTACAACCGATGGGGAAGAATTAAGGTTCTCGAGTGGCGACCACGAACCGGAAGACGCAGCGTAGGCCGGGCCCCCACTCGGTGGACCGACGATCTGGTGAAAGCCGCGGGGAACCGATGGATGCAGGAGGCGACCAGCCGCTCAAGGTGGCGCGCTAAGGGGGAGGCCTATGTTCAGCAGTTGACGTCTTCAGGCTGTTGATGATGATGATGATGATGATGATAACAATTATTTATTGATTAAAAGCTTTAGTATTTAATAATTACTTATAATAAATAATGTACAACATGCTATTCATTAAATATAAGAAAAAATTTAGTAGATGAAGCAGTATTCCTTTTTAGCCCCCAACGCAACGAGTGGGTGTTTAAAGTTTCTTTTTAATTGTGAACGTACGTATTAATCAGTACGTATCTGTCAGTCGTGTGTAGTGGTCGAGCTAGAGGCGGAGATGGGTAAGTTACGCTGGGATGTAATGGGATTGTCAGAAGTCCGAAGACAGGGACAGGACACGATAATCCTAAATTCCGGTAACTTATTCTTCTACCGGGAGGGAGACCAACTCTCCCAAGGGGGTGTCGGGTTTCTCGTCCGCAAGTCTCTCGTCAACAACGTGGTCAAAGTCGACAGTGTGTCGGCCAGGGTAGCGTACCTGGTACTCCGAATAACCAAACGGTATTCGTTGAAGGTTATACAGGTATACGCGCCGACATCGGCACACTCAGACGATGAAGTAGAAGCTATGTATGAGGACATATCCGAAGCCATGCATACTTCCGAAACATACTTCACCGTTGTGATGGGAGACTTCAATGCGAAGTTGGGCACAAGGAATAGCGATGAGCTGAGAGTGGGGCCATTTGGATACGGGCAGCGGAACCCTCGAGGACAGAGGCTGGCTGACTTCATGGAGAAGGAGGGACTCTTTATGATGAACTCCTTCTACGAGAAGCGGCCATCCAGGAAGTGGACGTGGATAAGTCCCGACGGTTCCACTAAAAATGAGATAGACTTCATCATGACGACCAAGAAGCACATATTCGATGATGTCTCTGTGATCAGCAAGGTGAAAACCGGTAGCGATCACCGTATTGTTAGAGGCACATTGAATATCAATGTTAAGCTCGAAAGGTCACGTCTGGTGAAGTCTACGCTCCGTCCAAATCCTGTCCAAATCCAAAACCCCGAAGGCTTTCAGCTGGAACTCCAAAATCGCTTCCAGTGCCTAGCCGACTGTAACACAGTGGACGAGCTAAACGACGGGTTGGTGGAAACTGTCCAAGCTGGTGGATCGAAATTCTTTAAGACCCAACGCCGAAAGAAGACTCAAAAGCTCTCAGAAAAAACTCTTGAGCTAATGGCCGACCGGAGCGAAATGAAGCTGCAGTCTTCAGTTGATATGTCAGCCTACGGTGAACTCAATAGACGAATCTGGAGTTCCTTGCGACACGACTTGCGTGCTCTTAGTACTTCACGTATTGAGGCCGCAATTGAGCGGAACCAAGGCTCTAAAGTGTTCGCAAAGGATTCGTCTATTGGGCAACACCAAATGACAAAACTGAAGACCGAAAATGGTAGCGTCATTTCATCCAAGCCTGAGATTCTGAGAGAGATCGAGAACTTCTATGGACAGTTATACACCTCGACACGTAAGCCCGCTACTAACACAGCTCAGGACATCAGAGCCAAGTTAGTCCGACACTATACCGAAGATATCCCGGACGTCAGCCTGTACGAGATTAGAATGGCCCTCAAACAGCTTAAAAACAACAAGGCACCAGGTGAAGATGGAATTACGACCGAACTTCTGAGAGCGGGTGGTAGACCGGTACTTTTAGTCCTCCAGAAGTTATTTAATTCTGTCATCCTTGAAGGTATAACGCCAGAGGCATGGCACAAGAGCGTGGTGGTGCTCTTCTTCAAAAAAGGCGATAACACCTTATTGAAGAACTATAGGCCCATCTCGCTCTTGAGTCATGTGTATAAGCTGTTTTCGAGAGTCATTACGAATCGTCTCGCACGCAGGTTTGATGAATTCCAGCCTCCCGAACAAGCCGGTTTCCGAAAAGGCTTTAGCACCATAGACCACATCCATACGCTGCGCCAGATTATACAGAAGACCGAAGAGTATAATCGGCCGTTATGCCTAGCGTTTGTGGACTATGAGAAAGCCTTCGATTCAATCGAGACTTGGGCGGTGCTGCAGTCCTTGCAGCGATGCCAAATTGATTATAGGTATATCGAAGTTTTGAAGTGTTTGTACAGTAAGGCCACTATGTCAGTCCGACTACAGGACCAGAGTACGGAACAAATTCCATTGCAAAGAGGCGTGAGACAGGGAGACGTTATTTCTCCGAAACTGTTCACAAACGCATTGGAGGATGTTTTCAAGCTCTTGGAGTGGAAAAGATCTGGCATCAACATAAATGGCGAGTACATCACTAACCTTCGTTTTGCCGATGATATAGTCATAATGGCGGAATCGCTCGAGGACCTTAGCACCATGCTCAACGACCTCAGTAGAGTCTCCCAGCAGGTTGGTCTTAAGATGAATATGGACAAGACAAAGATCATGTCTAATGCTCATGTTCCACCTATACCGGTAATTGTTGGGAACGATACTCTCGAAGTTGTCGACAAGTATGTCTACCTAGGACAGATTGTCCAATTAGGTAGGTCCAACTTCGACAAAGAGGTGGCGCGAAGAATCCAACTCGGCTGGGCAGCGTTCGGGAAGCTTCGTCCTATCTTTTCGTCCAAAATACCGCAGAGCCTGAAAACGAAAGTTTTCAATCAGTGTGTGTTGCCAGTGATGACTTATGGAACTGAGACATGGTCTCTTACTGTTGGCCTCATTAGTAAGCTCAAAGTCGCGCAGCGAGCTATGGAGCGAGCTATGCTCGGTGTTTCCCTGCGAGATAAGCTCCGGAACGAGGAGATCCGCAGGAGAACTAAAGTGACCGGTATAGCTCTTAGAGTTAGTAAGTTGAAGTGGCAATGGGCAGGCCACATCGCTCGTAGAACTGACAACCGATGGGGAAGAAAGGTTCTCGAGTGGCGACCACGAACCGGAAGACGCAGCGTAGGCCGGCCCCCCACTCGGTGGACCGACGACCTGGTGAAAGCCGCGGGGAGCCGATGGATGCAGGAGGCGAGCAGCCGCTCAAGGTGGCGTGCTCTGGGGGAGGCCTATGTTCAGCAGTGGACGTCTTCAGGCTGTTGATGATGATGATGATGATGATCTGTCAGTGGCATTTTATCTCCCAAACGTATAAATCGATTGATTTTTTCCTTGTTGTTTAATTGTTGATCTACGGTTTTCATAAGTTTTAATTTTTATGTGTCGTGGTCTTTTTAATTTAATATTTATAATTTTTATAGCAGCATCGCCTGCTTAGTGTAATCTACAGATTATTTTGTAAAGGAAAAATTTTAATCACGAACGCGATTTGATCCCGCATCCATCCGTCCGTTTACCCAGGACATGCATTAATATTATAGAAACTAACGTGAGGTATTCATAACAACAACTAGTCAACGGCTAGCACGCGCGAAATTTACAACGTGCAACACAACACAACAACACAACACACACAACACAACAACATCACACATCACAACAACAGTTTTTTGAACACGCTTTACTTAAGCTATAGTGATCTCATGTCGAGTGCTGGATGCGGGTTCACATCAAGTTCGAGATTCAAATTTTTCCTTTACAAATTAATCTGTTTTTAATTTATTTTAAGAAAACTTAAGTTTTCTTGTCTTCACTTCTGAAGAGTACAAATTAGGTGCTGCTATTGACGCAGTATTTCATGTATAGGTACCTACACATCACAGACTAGAATCACCTGCATGTCAAAAACAGGTTTCAATCAACCCAAATAAAAACTAGGCTTCGATGAACAACAATGCTGCAGTTTTTTGTCTATCTAGATTTGAATACAAGTCTGTTACCTCATCGAACCAACCTGTTAGGGTTGGGCCACGTATTAGACCGGAATTTGGACGGAATTTTGTGGTCCGGACAAAATATTGCAATGAGATAGTTTCCACAAAAAGGAGTTTATCGTTTCAATGTATCTGAAGTTTGTCTTTATTCTAGTGATATTTGGTTGAGAAAGCTCTTGAAAAAGACTGAAAATATTCGCTTTCATTCTGATACAGTTATGTGTAAACATAGTAGATATAACCTACCTACACTTTTTCAAAATTACTGTAATTTTGCTATTTTCTCGAAAAGGAATTATCATGACAGAAACTTCACTCGTAAATAGTTTTGTAAATAGGTATTCGCTTTTATTCTGAGTGTAAGTAATAAAATAAATACACTTGGAACACACTTACACTTACACTTAATTTTACTATTTCGAAATTCAAGAGTTTATTCGATAATGCAGATTGTACCTAAGTATGGTGTGGGTGTGGGGTGTGGGGTGTGAGTGTGGGATGTGGGGGGGTGTGGGGTGTAAGTTCCTCTGTACTTCTTAATGTAAACATACCTTATCTCATAGAGGATTATATTTCTATGCCTTATCCATAGATTTACGACCTTATCTCTGCTACTAGCAAGCAAGTATTATTTTATTTGTGTATCAACTTTTTTAATTATTGTAAAAGGAAGAGTACCTAATACCTATCAGAGAAAAAAATGGTATTAGTTTAAAAAACAAAAAAAAAACAAAATGACTACATTTTGCCAGCCCTAGCCCACATGAAGTGAGGGCGGCCGTTGCCATCGCGCGATAAAAAAGTGATATAAAAAAATCAAGCCATAGATTATGCAAATAGCCGACAAGTTCGCGATAATCTTTTGTTTTGTCATAATATGTGTGACATTGTATTTATTGCGCGCTGTCAATTTAATGCTTGACGTATGAATTAATGAATATCGTTTTGTTAAGAATTAATTAAGTTGTCGGAAAAAATATTTATAAATGATCAAAAGTATAAATAATGACAGATAAAGAGTGCGTCGAGTCTTACATAAATTACTGACATGGAGGTTCCATAGAGGCCATTAACCAAGAGTTGAAGTTGAAGTTGACTTGGAGGTTTACGAAGTTTATGTTGTATCTTCTTAATGTCTTTAAATGAAACTAGATGGCGCTGTTACACTAATCACGCATTGTACCATTTTGCGCACATTAATGTCGCTATTTCTCGAAACTATCACATTTATTTTATAAAAAACCATCACAAGATTATTATTTCAAGGAAATTGAAATGTTTACTTAGATTAAATTATGATTTTTACCATTATGAAGTGGATATTAAGCAAAGTCCTGCATCGCGCAAGCGATATTTTCATCATAATTTTGTAGTATCAAAGCCGCGTACTTAGTAAATCGTGTCTATTGAAAGGAGAGAAGGTTAGCACTCCCCTTGACAAGGATGGAACACATAAACTGGTCAAGGCACTAAAATTTGGCCAGCCATTTTTTTATAATAAGAATATGAATTCAGGTTTTTCTCAAAGAAAATCATTTTGTTTAGATGACTGTTTTTTTTTACAATTGGTTGTTGTGTTTTCAGGTCATAAGATTTATTTCATGTTTTATATAGTCGCTGGACGAATCAAAGCCCCTAAAAAATATAGATTAAAATAAATGTTTTACATGATCTTTGTTGTTCATTGAGCCATCTTATTTTCTATTCTACTGCGAAAAGGAAAAGGACACATTAAGTTCGATTTCAAATCAAAGCTGCTGCCATATTTTGCTAACCACAGCGATGAGATACCGTCTGTGCTAATAATTTCATTATTCATAATTTCATTTCACATAAGTACCTTATTTTGAATAATGATCAAAATAATGGTAGTTATTTATAAATAATTTTGTTCATAATAAAAACTTTTTATATTGATCTTTTCTTATATGATTTATTAAAATAATGGTTAAATTTATAAAATTTTATGTTATAATGTTAATGCTAAGAATTTTATTTACATATTTTTTTTAATGTAAGTTTCATTTTTTATAAATTTCATAATAATCATCCTTCATAACGTTATTGTTTAGAATGATTTTTTTTTCGTATTTATTAGGTAACAAAATAATTATTTTCAGGTAGTTTAATCATTAAAGAAAGAAAGAAAGAAAATACATTTATTCAGGACATCACACAACATTACATTCCTAACATACATCATGAAAATAAAACAATAAAAAACAAAAATAAAAGGTATCGTACAAAATGTAATGTTGCGTGACGTCATGATATAGGTCCCGACTCAGCATGTAATCAAGGCCATAAGACCTCAATAACTGATTTTCAGTCGGAACCCATCATCATGACATCACGAACTTCAGGACAAACAATATATAAATAAGTTAATACATTACATACATAAAACATACAAGAAGAAATATTATAAGAGAAAAACATTTTAGATACGCTGTGTCTTTTTATTTACAAGACCACGGACACTGTAAGAACTGGTGACTCAGTGACTGGTGTCACTGTCAATGTCATGATCCCAGAACTCACACTGTCATGATGGAGTGATGACAGTGACACGTACTGCCATAATAATAATGATAATGGCTTGCACATCCAAAGAGTATACATAGGTACCTATAACGCCACGCTAAGACATCATTAAAGAAAGTAAAAAATAAATTCAAAAAAAAGTAATCTGCGTATGACAGTATATATTCTACGATAGCGCTATAATACTCTTTCTTTGTAATCTATGATTATATATTATATACTCTTTGATGGTTGCCAGTGCCACAAAGTACTTTTTCCTAGAATAGGTATTATATACTCTCTGGCACCTTTTTTTTTACCAATGCCACGTACACACCGCTTTTTATTTCTTGAATCAATCATGATTCCCTCATAATTCCTTCAATTCAGTGCCCGTGGTCCACGCAAACAAACTAAAACATCAAGAAGTACAACATAAAAACAAATATAATAAATACGAACAGAGATATAACAGTGATACAAAAAAAAAAGGAAACGGAGTGGTTATTGGTTTCAACAATTTACATAGTTGGTTATGATCAAAGAAGAGAAGAGGCTGAAGAGGCAAGAAGAGACTTAGAGGAGTCAACAGCTTAACAAAATAACTGACACTATCTAAGGGTTGAAGTGAAATGCAATGAAAAAATGGCTAGGTATTTCAAATAGAATAAAACCGTGTGGTAACCAGACGAGTCCCCCTACTTATGTCTTGCCTAAAGGTCCAGTAGTGAATGGATTTCCACCCAATCAAGTCGAGCATAACCCGAACGTAAGTACCAACTACTTACTTACATAATACTCTACTTAGTCTATTGATAAGAAACCCCCTTTGAGCACCGAGAAAGTTTAATTATTATTATTATATCTTCATTTTGTTTTATTATTATTATTTTTTATGTTTTCTGGTCATTGATCAGGTGCCACTTTAGACGTCTACTGAATGTTTGCACTGTTTTCAGGCTTCGCAATGGTGGTGGAATTACATTCCATACCTGGCTAGCAGCAAGTCTGAAACTTCCCCGAAAGGATGCAGACCTGTGGCGAGGCGTCCGTAGCACAAAGACTGATGACCTGGCTTCATACCTACATTGTTCCTGCGCCCAAATTAGTTTTTTGAACAAATATTCTGGCTGTTGGTTTTGAATAATACCGAAAAGTAAGGTTGCAAAGTGTAGCTGCCTCCGAGCATTCATTTTCATTAAGTTTGCCTGATTAAGGAATGGAGTCACATGTGCACGAGCAGGAACCTTGAAACAAAAACGGGCACAGGCATTTTGAACTCTTTGGATCAAACGCTCTGTTCGTGACAACAGACATGGGCCATAAACGACATCAGCATAGTTAAGCTTTGAAAGTATAAGAGATTCGTTACATACAGACCTATGCATGTATACCCTAAATAGATAGTAGGATACTAGTCTAGGGCAAAGTCATAAATAGGTGCGACGATGAGCGAAGCGAGGAGGAGCGTTTGGTGAACAGTGACCACACGATGCACGAGCCGAGCGAGCGAAGCGTGCCGCGGCAGCGGCCGGCGAAGTGCCAGAAGTTACTTGTCCTTTATATAAAATGACATATTGTAAAGTGTTTCATTTTCATTTGTTTACAGTATTATTGATTCTTTGTTTTATGATTTAAGTTAGTTATGGTAAAAGAACATTATTTTGTACTGTTATGTTACATATGCCTTATGAGTTTCATTCTTAAAAATTTCGATTATTATTAATTTTGATTTATAATAAAGAAAATTAGATGTAGTAAAAGTATGTTAAATCACATTATGTGAAATGATGTTTATAAGTAACATTTATATTTGTAACAAAATTATGATATACGATTTTATAAGTTTCGACAGTGAACCCACAGCGATATTAGAGACAATTACATTATGTAGGTAAGTAAAATTAGGACTAGTTTTTATTAGATGTTTTATTTATCTGTGTCTATATATTATATATATACTCCTACGTCAATCTAACAATTTATAAATACTACATTACGATACAAGCATGTGTGCAAAGTTGATCATTGCGTAATGATCAATGCACACGAATGTCATACGACGTTTTTCATCACAGTTGCGAGGAAAAAACCAGAGTTGTACTGTTAAATTTAATATCGTGCAAGCTTCACGCGCCGTCAGAGAAAAACCGTGTTGATGGCGCGAACAAAATTGACATCGACCAAAACGAAAACTGGAACAACGAAATGAAACGAAACGAAACGACGAAAATGTACGTATAACTTGCAGGGAGATACAAACATAACTAAATCGGGTTAGCATATTATAACGTGTGTGGTAATTTAGAGTAAAAAACACACGTCTGAAATTTGTTGGATTATGGTTCTAAAAGCGGTGGCAGAACAGCCACTTTACGAGCAACTGAGATGAAAAAAGAATTATATTGTAATTATCAGTAGTTATGAGTAAAAATCAATAAAAATTGCCTTCCAGGCGATCATAACTACTTATTGGTAGATGAAGACGCAATGCTGTATTTTCGCATGGCTTTCGCGCCTCCACCACCGCCACTCGCAATCTGATACCGCCAACTCGTACCGTACATGGGAGCATCTTTGCTCATTCTTCTTTTACATTTTGAACACGCCGTACTAGAAATCCATGTTATAACCGCATTCTTACCATAACTCTCCAAATCTAGGATACCATTCGTTGATATGATTGAACAATCAGGTTTTACCACGTAAATGTACGGAATACAGGTAACCCCGTAAGCGTGTCTTAGAATGAATACCAGGGGATCATCGTTTTTAATAGTAAACCAATTCGCTTGCTCATCAAAGCTCTCCCTAAATTCCGTTTCAGTTTCATCTAAAGGCACGTAAATGACTTCCAAGGGAACGTTCAAGTGTTTTACGTTTTCGTAGATGGTATAGAACTTTTCTATGATTCCCTCTCTGTCTATTCCGTTTGCTGAGAAAAGGAGAACGATGGCGTCGGCGTTTTCTTCGATCCATTTTGTTGGTACTTGTTCGTCATTTTTGTTGTATATTTTAGCATCCTTCAACCAGTTGAATGGTGTGATAGTGTATTCACTAGAAAAATCGGTTAAGTCCATTTATGTGGATGAAATATTTAGTAAATTGTTATTATAATTATATATTTAAAATTTATTTAATATCAAGGTTATTTTGCGTTGATAACTTCTTGGAAACTTCCATGACAGTGTGTGACAGGATCTGTCCAAATGTCAATTGACTTTGATGTCACTGTCAATATTATCATGTAAAACCTTTTTTTTTAGAAGTACAATATTTTTAACGTACCTGGACCACATTTTTTTTCAGTTGTTCTAAAATGCAGTTTTCTCTTTATGATGTTATTTCTTCTGAAATCCCTCGCCCTGCCTCTTTTAAGTGCCTCCTCTCCTTGGTTTTTTCTCCTTTTGTAAGTATTTTGTGTATATTAGAGTAAATAAAATTAAGTTGTAAATATGTGTAGATTCTTATTATTGTTTCAAATCAAATCAAATCAAATTCTTTATTCGCTCGAATATGGGTACTATAGTTGTTATGTTATAATTAGATCCACCATAAACAACCAACACGTGGTGTGCGAATAGGGGCATAAATCCACCATGAAGTACATAACTTAATTTTCATTCTACATGCATTATTTAAATTGTCAAATGTTAATACACAATCGAATAACAATAATAATTAGTTGCCTAAGTTATTAAATAGTAATAGATTCTAAACAGCACACTAGTCACAACATCATTAATAATCTATAGAAAAAGAGGTTGATGTTGTCATTATACTGCTTATTTACAATGCCTTTCTATAGTTAAAGAAACGACAAGATCCTTTCTTTAAAAAGTCTTCAACAGTGTAAAAGCTTTCTATAACTAACCATTTTCTTAATTCGTGATAAAACTTCGAACCAGACAAATCTACAATACGCTGCGGAAGAGAGTTGAAAACAAGAGCCGCCATGTAAATACAGTTTCTTCTATAGAGTTCTAGGGAAGGTCTAGGCATTTCTATACGTAGATGTGTCGTTGTTCTTTTGTTTGTGTTGTTGTGTTTTTTAAATAAACACATGTTATTTTTAACAAATTTAGCCATCTCGTATACATATATGCCGGAAGACGCAGCGTGGGCCGGCCCCCCACTCGGTGGACCGACGACCTGGTGAAAGCCGCGGGGAGCCGATGGATGCAGGAGGCGAGCAGCCGCTCAAGGTGGCGTGCTCTGGGGGAGGCCTATGTTCAGCAGTGGACGTCTTCAGGCTGTTAATGATGATGATGTATACATATATGCATGGTACTGTTAGAAGACCATTGTTCTTAAATACAGGCTTACAAGACTCAATCCACCTCATTCTGAAAATGGCACGAATACACTTTTTCTGAGCAATAAACACTCTTGATATGTCTGATGAATTCCCCCAGGTAATAATTCCATAACGTAATATTGAGCAGACGTAGGCATGGTAAACCATTAGCGCTGTTTTAAGGGATGAGCATTGTCTGAGTCGTTTTATAGCAAAAACAAATCTGTTCAGCCTGATACATATAGAGTCAATATGGCTTTCCCATGATAGGTGTTCGTCGATATAGATGCCTAAGAATTTCGTATTGTTCACCTGTTCAACAATATCATTATTATAATTAATATTTAATTTTACGGATTTGCTCTGTTTAGTTTTAAATTGTATTAATTTTGTTTTAGAAATATTTATTTTCAATTTATTTAAGTTAAGCCACTTGATAATGTTTTCTAAGCAGTCTTCAATCTCTTTCTCATAACTACTCAGGTGACTTCGCTGAATAACAATGGTTGTATCATCAGCGAAGAGGATGCTGCTGTGTTGCACAGCAAGAGGGAGATCATTGATATACAAAAGAAAGAGTAGTGGACCCAGAATACTTCCCTGAGGAACGCCGCAAGGATTCACTCTTTGCTCGGAGTCATAATTAAGCATAAAGTTAGTGTAGTGGTTTACTTTAGTCACCCTTGTTATTTGTCTCCGGTTTTGCAAATAAGAGATGAACCAGTCCAGTGCTGGACCTCTCACGCCATACTTATCCAATTTTCCAATTAATATTTCATGATTAACAAAATCAAATGCCTTACTCAGATCCAAAAACAAAGCACAGGATGGAACCTTACTATTTAAATTGTTCAAAACCATATTTAGAAAATTATATATAGCTAGGGCTGTAGATTTAGACTTCCTAAAACCAAACTGTTCGTCCGCAAGAATATCATGGTGATCCAAATAAGAAATCAACCTTCTGTACATAACTTTTTCAAAAATTTTTGAAAGGATAGGCACCAAAGCTATAGGTCTGTAATTGTCAATATCTAGTTTAGATCCTTTTTTATGTATAGGTTTAATTACCGATATTTTCAAGCGATCAGGGAAATATCCCTGCTCCAAGGACAGGTTAATTATGTAGGCTAAAGGTTCAGCGACAGATCTACTTATTCCTTTGATTAGGCTAGTATTAAGATCGTCGTAGCCGGCAGATTGAGTATTATTTAAAGACATAATGATCTTATAAATTTCATCGGATGATGTCGGATTAAGAAAGATACTCTGACATCTGGTATCCACCTTAGATATAGACTGACCTATCGAGGAAGAGGATAGTTGACGGTTATCATTATCATTGGAGCATGTAAGGTCTATGAAGAAATTATTGAATTGGTTTGCAATATTGTGCCCTTCTGATATAGTTAACCCATTACAAATTATTTTTTCAATGAATTTATGGGGCTTCATATTACCCATTTTTTCGTTTACAACTGTCCAAGTAGCTTTGCAACGATTTTTAGAGCCAGCAATATATTTTTCATTTGCGTTAATTTGAAACTTGTTCATACATTTTTTAAGTAAATTAGAATAGGTTTTAAATTTATATTTAGCTTGCAGTGACTTACATTTATAATATTTATACCTCAGAGTTCTTTTTGTTTTACAACTTATCCTTAGGCCTTTTGATGTATTTTTTCGTTTATTACCATTCACACATGCCCTCACTTTTATAACAGGAAAGCATAGCTTATAAAATAATGTTAAAATATCGTGAAAAGCTTCAAATGCGTCGTTAGCCGACGATAGTTCGAAAACTTCTACAAAAGAAAGACTACTTATTGCGTTCAAAAATTTGGAGACATTCTCGCTGCATAGATCAGTTGTAAACTTAAATAAGTGTGTAGGGCATTTAGAAAATATTAAGTCATGAAAAATGACTACCTGAGCAGTATTGTGATCATCATCATCATCATCATTAACAGCCTGAAGACGTCCACTGCTGAACATAGGCCTCCCCCAGAGCACGCCACCTTGAGCGGCTGCTCGCCTCCTGCATCCATCGGCTCCCCGCGGCTTTCACCAGGTCGTCGGTCCACCGAGTGGGGGGCCGGCCCACGCTGCGTCTTCCGGTTCGTGGTCGCCACTCGAGAACCTTTCTTCCCCATCGGTTGTCAGTTCTACGAGCGATGTGGCCTGCCCATTGCCACTTCAACTTACTAACTCTAAGAGCTATATCGGTCACTTTAGTTCTCCTGCGGATCTCCTCGTTCCGGAGCTTATCTCGCAGGGAAACACCGAGCATAGCTCGCTCCATAGCTCGCTGCGCGACTTTGAGCTTACTAATGAGGCCAACAGTAAGAGACCATGTCTCAGTTCCATAAGTCATCACTGGCAACACACACTGATTGAAATCTTTCGTTTTCAGGCTCTGCGGTATTTTGGACGAAAAGATAGGACGAAGCTTCCCGAACGCTGCCCAGCCGAGTTGGATTCTTCGCGCCACCTCTTTGTCGAAGTTGGACCTACCTAATTGGACAATCTGTCCTAGGTAGACATACTTGTCGACAACTTCGAGAGTATCGTTCCCAACAATTACCGGTATAGGTGGAACATGAGCATTAGACATGATCTTTGTCTTGTCCATATTCATCTTAAGACCAACCTGCTGGGAGACACTACTGAGGTCGTTGAGCATGGTGCTAAGGTCCTCGAGCGATTCCGCCATTATGACTATATCATCGGCAAAACGAAGGTTAGTTGATGTACTCGCCATTTATGTTGATGCCAGATCTTTTCCACTCCAAGAGCTTGAAAACATCCTCCAATGCGTTTGTGAACAGTTTCGGAGAAATAACGTCTCCCTGTCTCACGCCTCTTTGCAATGGAATTTGTTCCGTACTCTGGTCCTGTAGTCGGACTGACATAGTGGCCTTACTGTACAAACACTTCAAAACTTCGATATACCTATAGTCAATTTGGCATCGCTGCAAGGACTGCAGCACCGCCCAAGTCTCGATTGAATCGAAGGCTTTCTCATAGTCCACAAACGCTAGGCATAACGGCCGATTATACTCTTCGGTCTTCTGTATAATCTGGCGCAGCGTATGGATGTGGTCTATGGTGCTAAAGCCTTTTCGGAAACCGGCTTGTTCGGGAGGCTGGAATTCATCAAACCTGCGTGCGAGACGATTCGTAATGACTCTCGAAAACAGCTTATACACATGACTCAAGAGCGAGATGGGCCTATAGTTCTTCAATAAGGTGTTATCGCCTTTTTTGAAGAAGAGCACCACCACGCTCTTGTGCCATGCCTCTGGCGTTGTACCTTCAAGGATGACAGAATTAAATAACTTCTGGAGGACTAAAAGTACCGGTCTACCACCCGCTCTCAGAAGTTCAGTCGTAATTCCATCTTCACCTGGTGCCTTGTTGTTTTTAAGCTGTTTGAGGGCCATTCTAATCTCGTACAGGCTGACGTCCGGGATATCTTCGGTATAGTGTCGGACTAACTTGGCTCTGATGTCCTGAGCTGTGTTAGTAGCGGGCTTACGTGTCGAGGTGTATAACTGTCCATAGAAGTTCTCGATCTCTCTCAGAATCTCAGGCTTGGATGAAATAATGCTACCATTTTCGGTCTTCAGTTTTGTCATTTGGTGTTGCCCAATAGACGAATCCTTTGCGAACACTTTAGAGCCTTGGTTCCGCTCAATTGCGGCCTCAATACGTGAAGTACTAAGAGCACGCAAGTCGTGTCGCAAGGAACTCCAGATTCGTCTATTGAGTTCACCGTAGGCTGACATATCAACTGAAGACTGCAGCTTCATTTCGCTCCGGTCGGCCATTAGCTCAAGAGTTTTTTCTGAGAGCTTTTGAGTCTTCTTTCGGCGTTGGGTCTTAAAGAATTTCGATCCAACAGCTTGGACAGTTTCCACCAACCCGTCGTTTAGCTCGTCCACTGTGTTACAGTCGGCTAGGCACTGGAAGCGATTTTGGAGTTCCAGCTGAAAGCCTTCGGGGTTTTGGATTTGGACAGGATTTGGACGAAGCGTAGACTTCACCAGACGTGACCTTTCGAGCTTAACATTGATATTCAATGTGCCTCTAACAATACGGTGATCGCTACCGGTTTTCACCTTGCTGATCACAGAGACATCATCGAATATGTGCTTCTTGGTCGTCATGATGAAGTCTATCTCATTTTTAGTGGAACCGTCGGGACTTATCCACGTCCACTTCCTGGATGGCCGCTTCTCGTAGAAGGAGTTCATCATAAAGAGTTCCTCCTTCTCCATGAAGTCAGCCAGCCTCTGTCCTCGAGGGTTCCGCTGCCCGTATCCAAATGGCCCCACTCTCAGCTCATCGCTATTCCTTGTGCCCAACTTCACATTGAAGTCTCCCATCACAACGGTGAAGTATGTTTCGGAAGTATGCATGGCTTCGGATATGTCCTCATACATAGCTTCTACTTCATCGTCTGAGTGTGCCGACGTCGGCGCGTATACCTGTATAACCTTCAACGAATACCGTTTGGTTATTCGGAGTACCAGGTACGCTACCCTGGCCGACACACTGTCGACTTTGACCACGTTGTTGACGAGAGACTTGCGGACGAGAAACCCGACACCTCCTTGGGAGAGTTGGTCTCCCTCCCGGTAGAAGAATAAGTTACCGGAATTTAGGATTATCGTGTCCTGTCCCTGTCTTCGGACTTCAGACAATCCCATTACATCCCAGCGTAACTTACCCATCTCCGCCTCTAGCTCGACCATCCTTTCGTCAGCCTTCAGTGTGCGCACGTTATGTGTTGCTAGGGCCAGGGGTCGTCGTTGGGGTTGGTAGCCGGGCGTCTGCCGGGGATTCTTCGCACCCCTTGCCCTGCCGTTACCGTGGCCGCTACCGTAGCCACGGGATAGCAGAGCTGCCGGGGACTGGGGGCCGTTTTTATTTGTGCTTGTCATTAGGGGGGGGGGGGGGGGGGGGGTATTGTGATCAGACAAGTAAAAATTATAAGTTTTCTCAGTCACATTTTGAGCATTACTACAGATGTTATCAATGCATTTATCAAGTCGTGTAGGTACTTGGATGTGTAATTTCATACCGTAATTAGATAAAATTTCCTGAAACTGAGTATTCACTTTGTCTTTTGCTAATGTATTTATATTGAAGTCACCACAAACAATTATTTTAATGTATTTTTTCTCCAATTTAGACAGAACATTTTGGAGATTGCTGAAAAACAAATTGACGTTTGAATTAGGGGTTCTATAAATACAAAGCACACACAATTTCAAGCTCATTACTTCTATACCACAAATTTCAAAGTGTCTGTCAGTGCCAGGGTAACCTGTCAAATCTAATTCTTTACATTCTAGATCTTTTTTGGATAGTATGCATGTACCTCCCCTTCGCTGATCCGCGCGAGAGTAAATTGCTTTTAATTTGTAGTTATTAATGTTAACTAGCTTTTCATCTCCTTTTTTAAGAAAATGCTCGCTCAAGCAGATAGCCGTTATATCGACACTCTGTTCGGTAAGTTCATCAATGGCAACTTCTAGCTCCTGTGCTTTGTTAAGAATACCGGCTATATTTTGATGAAATACTGTGAACTTAAGTGAATCTTCACTAGACTCGAAAAAACTTTTTCGAATTATTGGCTATTTTAGGGAAATAATCTGTAATTAAACGTCTAGGATTGTGTGCCTGCAGTTGTGTAGTAAGCTCTGCTTTTTTTTTAGACTCTATTTTACTGAAATAATAGGGTATTGTACCTTTTAATGCCCAGATGCCGTCTGCATCCATGCTCTTTTTCCCGTGAACAGGTGGATTATAGAAGGAACTACTAGCCCGTGCTGGCTTGTTAGTGAAGGTTAGAAAGGTGTTTTTATATTGAACTGTATTTACATGGTGTATGATGTTTTGTGTTATGCTCTGAACATTTGATTTAGTCTCAATGAAGACACAATTATTATATCTCTGGGTCAAGAGTTTTATTTGGTAGTTTATGATTGTTTCTTTTAGATAGACATTGTTCATTACATTTACCACAAATACATTGGCATTACATTCTCTCAAATAGTCAAGTGCTACAGTAAGATCAGATACTAGTTTGTGGGGATGGGGATCATTGCATCCTGTCATTATGACAACATTATCATCTTTAGTGAGCATTTTTGATAAGTCCCTACAATAAGATAAAACATCACTAGTGTTCGCACCAGGTTTCCTAAAAGCTGTAACACTATAGTCCTTGATAATAAAATCCTTTTTGTTGTGTAAAATCGATTGTAAAACTCCATCTCCTTGATTGTCCATTAAAAATGTGATGCTGGATTTGGCTGACGCCCTGCGACTGCATTCAGCTGGTATACTCAATTTATTTTGGGTTACTGTTGATTTAGGAATAGTGACTGACTCAGGAATCAACTCTGCCAAGGTTCGAGCGGGCTTTGCAGATGTTGTAGTTAATCGTAGTTTGTTATTGGTTAATAAACTTTGTGTAGTGCCTTGTTTATTCATTGCCAATCTCCCAGGATCCGTCAACACTAAATTACCACGGGAAGTAGGTGTGCTAAATTCAGTGTCAAGGTTTAGCTTCCTTCCAGTCAGATTCAATCTAGTACCTTTAGTTGACTTCTTTCTAGATACTTTTGAACTCCCAATCGTTTCATTGCGGTTTATGCTCATGCTAGTTATATACATTTTTTTTAATTGTTCATTTTTTAGCTTTTCGTCCTCCACTGCTTTTTTTAGAGAGCTGTTTTCTATATTTAGAGTGTCTATTTCGGCATGCGCGCTAGATAACTGTTGTCGTAGATCATCATTTTTGTTTTCCAAACGTATTATTTCGTCAGTTTTGAAATGCGTTGACAGGTCCATCATACTTCTTGAGCTAACATCTGAAGCAAGTGAATCCGACGACTCAAAAGATAGGGATTTTTGTAGAGATTTGGAGGCGGTGTAATTTTTCTTCCGTCTAGTAATATTGTCCGAATTAATACAATCCATGCTTAATACTTAGTGAACTTTCCGTATGTATTATGTATGCAAACTTTCCCCAGAAATAGAGATAGTTTTATATGGCTGGCAACCCTTCCTCGAAAGAAATCCAAAGTGTCACACACATCAATGTCAGAAATGTCAGAGTGACGTTGCCAAAATTTGATGGTGACAAATCAATACTTCTGAACTGAAGGTAGTCATCAAAGATTCTTCAATTTTCAACTAGAGTGGGTACATAATCCAAATGTTTAACCTAATTATTTCTTCTTTAATATCATGCCTGTACTCACGTAAATTAGTTGATAAGTGACTCGTGTAGTAGTGCAACAGGTAAACACAACTTTTATTACAAGAATCTCACTTTTCTCCATAAAAACAAAAATAAATTGCTGCGGTGATGTCCCCAGGGCTAGGGTTGCCAGGCTTTTTTTGTTTAGCTAACTCATGTTGATAATTGTAATTTAGTTTAGTGTATTTGTTTCAGATTTGTTTCAGTGTAAAAGTCATCATAGTACCTACTCATTTTCACCGGCCAATTTTTAAATTACCGTACAATCTCCTTCGTTTGTTGGTCTATCCTTGTACACGACATTGGAGAAATAGTGGTGAAATTGCCGCAGAAGCCACTAACTAAGATTCAATTCAATACCATACTGTTTTTGTTATTAAAATTAGAGCATACATAGGCTATAATATGATAAAAAAATACTTTCCATTGAAGGTGTCCTAGATAGGCTGACTGATAAAAGATACCTAGTGCTTATCTAGGAATCTTGTTTAAATATGGAACATTAGTGCTTAAGTATGCTAATAACTTGGCTATACTTACGTCCTGCAATTTTACTATTAATTTATAATTATTTATAAGTTATTAGAATTTACCATATTCCCGTGGGAAAATGCCTTTGGATAAAATATTAACTGATTGAAAGGCATTTATGTTCAATTACAAAGGTACCTATCTAATTACAACTTAAAAAATAAGTTGAAAATATTGCTAGTATGAAAAATCACTATCATCATCATCATCATCATCATCATCATCATCATCACTATGAAAATTAATTAAGTTACTAAAACACAGTTTTCACTCGTGTTTCCGCGCTTCGCTCGTGATTGTAGGTAAAACAGGACAGCGTTTTACGCGTCAGAAGTTTTACTGCATCAAAACAGGGTTTGATTTGTATTTGGTAGAACTGTTTAGTATTATTTTACATCATCATCATCAACAGCCTGAAGACGTCCACTGCTGAACATAGGCTTCCCCCACAGAGCGTCACTTTGAGCGGCCGCTTGCCTCCTATGTCCATCGGCTCCCCGCGGTTGGTGGTACCTACAATTTTAATGAACTTTTTTGAATATCGCTAGTTTTAGTGTATAGAATAGAAATGTATTTACTCAATACCGCCTAGAAATAAGGTATATAAAACGAGTTATATGAATATGAACCTATGACCTACGAATATAGAAGAACCTAAAAACAAGGTGTTCGGCTAGCTTATTACGTAAAGTTTGCAACAGGCTTAAATTTCGCAATCATTGCCACAAAATACTAACAGAACGCAATCAACATAGTAAGTGCGCTCGAGCAACGCACACATAGACACCGCTCACCGTCACGATGTCTCGGAGTCTGTCGGAGTAGTGCGAGTGCGAGCGCCACCCGCTTGAGACACGCGTCTGTGAAAATTCTTGTAAAAAAATGGAGCAACTAAAAATAGTTATTATAACTGTAACAGTGGACGGTTTTTTAAACTCAACATTAAACGGTGAATTGTCGTTTTTTAAGCTACCCGTTGTTTCAGAGAGGTAAGTAGGTAGGGTTTGCTTGTTTTCAATAATCTAATGAGGAAGATGTAAATGTAACATAACCGCATTATTTAGCCATCAAAAAAACTTTATCTAATTATATTAATAACTGCGAAAAAATTATTTCGATATCAATGGAAGGGTTTTAGCAGTCTATGTTTGTATTTACGTATGGATGATAAAAAAAATACCTACTGCTCGGCGCGGCGAGCCGGCCGCCCGCGCAGCCACCGCCAGCCCTAGCGTGAGCGCTGAGCGTAGGTATAAAAAGTGAAGTACATACATGTGATTGACTTCTGTAGTATTTTGTGTCATTGCAATCATTGCTGTGAAACGTCACTTACGCAGAGCATAAAGCGATTGAGCGCTAGATCACCGACTGTCGGACAATCGATGAACTGACAGTGCATTATTTTGTTTCCGTCTATTGCTGTTCTGTTGCTAGTGGCGCTAGTATCAAAGGCGAAAGTGCATTCAGTGACAGGCAAGCAACAGGCGGGCGACTGCGACCGATTGCTAAGTGTTTGCTTTCCCTTTGCTACTGCTGTTGCTTTGCTACTGCTGTTGCTTTGCTGTTGCAATTTTTACATAATACGGGTGCGAGCGTCAAGGCTCGGCACATTGCTAGTAGTCGACGACATCTAGCGTTGCGCTGGGTATAGTGTGATTCAAACTCAATGGCGGCTGTGAACAAGCCCCCCGCACGCTGCACTCACCGCTTTCCTCTGCCCGCGTACATCTAATTTTTGCTACTGCGCAGCGTTTCGCGCTGACTTCACATCCGCCGTTAAGTTTGAATCGCACTCTAAATAATACTTTTGGCCAAGCCTGTAAATGCACTTAAGTATTGCTCTGTGGCTTACAGCACCCTATCCCACCCATAAAGGTAAAACCGTGTAATTATACTTTTGTAATGAAATGCGAGAGGAAATGAGAAACTCGTTTTTCAAATCAGACAAGAGTAAACGATGCAATGGCCTGTCATACGTATTATAGTATAAGAGTCGGTGTAGGATTTTTTAATTACGTAGGTACTAATGTTAATTTTCTCAAACATGCTTGAAAATGTGAGTATTGTTTTGACAACCTTCTTCGGGATAAATTGAAATTGTACTGTACTGGCGAGCAGCGGACGGCAAAAGTTGTATGAAAATTCATATCTGTCGTGGTTTAGCGGCCAAATAAATTACATACAAAACTCATATCTGTCGTGACATGGCTACCAAAGAGGTAACTGGGGAGGATTATTTAAGAAAAGTACTATACAAGCCTTGGCCACAACAAGGCATTGATGGACTTACGTATATATGTGTGCCTCGGCCCACATTTTTTTTATGCGATTGAATGACTTGACGAGCTGGTCGTTCACCTGATGTTAAGCAACACGGCCGCCCATAACAGTTGCAATGTAACTTTAAAACAATAAAGTTTCGCGTGACACTGCACTGCGCACGTCATCCTGAGACATCACAAAGTCTCAGATTACTAGACTAAGTGTTTAGATCATAAAGTCTCATTTGCCCAGTAATTTCACTAGCTACAATGACCTTCAAACCGGAACACAGTAGTGCTTGCACACTACTGCTTGGCGGCAGAATATCTGGCAAAGCGGTGGTACCTACCTAGACGAACTTTGCAGAAAAGTCCTACCACCTAGTAAGTAGTTTACACGTTCGTCCATCAAAGCCTCTGTTGCTGACCGCTGCTGTAATGTACTATATTACAGTTTCGGTGTCCCATCCATATCGGAACGGCTGCTAAACAAGACGTTATTAGAATAGGTATTTATTATTTGTACTGTTATTGTTTTTAGAGTTCCGTAGCCAAAGGGTAAAACGGCCCTTATTACCAAGGCTCCGCTGTCTGTCTGTCTGTCTGTCCGTCTGTTACCAGGCTGTATCTCATGAACCGTGATAGACAGTTGAAATTTTCACAGATGATATTTCTGTTGCCGCTATAACAACAAATACTAAAAAACAGAATAAAATAAATATTTAAGGGGGCTCTCATACATCAACCGTGGTTTCTGCTAGTTTTTATAGATAATGCTACGGTACCCTTCGTGCGCGAGTCCGACTCGCACTTAGCCGGATATTTAATTACGTAGGTATACTAATCTTAATTTACAGTTTCGGTGTCGCATCCATATCGGCTGCTAAGCAAGACGACCAAGTAGATAGATAGATGGACATATTAAATGCAGTCAGTGTAATGGCATGGAACAAGGAGAGAAATGCCAATACACCAAGAAAACAGCGTAGATCAAAAATATGCCTAAAACTAGATAGCGTTGCAAATCGAGTGGGTTATAAGTTGAGTGCAGATCAGAAATATGCCAAAAACCATACAAAACGAATCACACTTATGAGAATTTTAATACTTATATTTCTGTTTGTAGTAGGATCTTAAACTATGATCTGTAAATTATATACTGTTAAGTATTCTGTGGCAGAAATAGTTTTTATCGACCCGCTCATCGGCTTATAAAAATAGCAATTCCACGTTCTAATAAACGTGTTCTGTGTCCAAAGTCATTAAATAAAATCTTATGGATGACTTTATATCATGACACATCTTAGAATAAATTGCCGTGTTTTTTTTTATTTCAGATAAGTGGAAATGTCACTAGACTTAGCTCTTAAGCTATTGCATCGGAAGCTGGGAAACTTGAATTTATTTTAATTAAGGTAATTAAGTGAAATATCAAAAGGTTTTTTTAAGTTGTGTTCTGTTATTATGTATGAAAACTTGTAAATTAATGTGATTTTTTTTTTGAACATTTGTGATGTTATTTTGAAGGTTCTTTTATGGACGGATTTTTCGTAAGTAAATTCTACCAACGTTCAAAAATGTCGCAAAGCACGAGCAAGGTTGAGGACCCGAGCCTTAATACGTCAACTAGGAAATATACAAGCCTTAAAGGCTTCCGCTTTTTTTTTTTTTTTAATCAACGATAGGCTAACATTTGACCACGGTCTCACCTGATGGTAAGTGACGACGCGGTCGACGATGGAGCATGCTTGCCAAAGTAGGCCAAAGAGGGGATGAATCGGGGGGCCGAGCGGCAGGGGCGGTCAAGTTAGAATGGTCCAACGCGCAATAGTTTAGGTAATTTATTATTACACTGAATATAATGGGTATTTTAAAAATCCACTATACATAAGCCCTCCAATATATTTAGTTCAACTACTAAAAACCAGAATTTCTATAGCCAAAACGGCTTTTAACAACAAAAAACATCTACTGAAATCAAAAATAGCAAGACACATAAGGAAAAAATTGATAAAAATTTATATTTGGAGCATTGCATTATATGGCTGCGAGACATGAACGATGACCAAGAGAGACAGAGAAAGACTAGAAGCGTTTGAGATGTGGTGCTAGAGGCGTATGGAAAGAATAAGCTGGACTGAAAAGGAAACCAACAAGGAGTTTTAGACTTGGTAGGAGAAGAAAGAACTTTACTCAATACCATAGAAGTCAGAAGTGGAAAGATGTTTGGCAACTTGGTACGACATGACGAATGCTTAAAAACCATCATGGAAAGGAAAGTAGAAGGAAAGAGAGGAAGAGGACGACCGCGAAGAACATTCATGGATCAGTTGATCCATGAATGTTCTTCTCAAAAAGAAAAGGCTAACGTCATGTCGTACCAAGAGCTGAAAAGGCTCGCAGAAAATCGAGAAGAATGGAAGAAACTCCACAAACAAGAGTTTAGCTCTTAAATGAAAGAAGAAGAAGACTGAAGAAGGCACTTTCATGACTTTATTTAAAGTGTTCATTGAATAATCGCTGTTTATTTGTACGGTTTGGAGGTAACTTTGTAATTATTTTCTATCGAGAAAAGTTTATTAATTCATGTTTTCAATATACATTTACAGTTGCATTAGTCCTGAACTTTACCATATATTCATTTCAAAGTCATTGTTGCAATATTGTTGACAGGATACTGCCTCATGCTAAGCCATTTTAAGCTTTTTAGCGTTGTATAGACTTACGTAAACTCACGGCCGCCCTTAAAAAATGCAGTGTCACTCGGAAATCAGTTAGCATAAATAGAGTCATGATAGTACATCATTTATTGGTGATTATTAAATAGAAAAGAGTAAAAAAAAAATTAATGCAAAACTATGAAGATCACCGGCGCCTTACGTGGTTGGCACGAATGGTTTTGATACTTTTCAAAGTTTTTATTACCTTGTATGTAATAATTAAAGACAGTACGTAGTTTAATTATTTTAATTTAATTATGCAGTTGATTAAGTAAGTTATCCTATTTTTTGGAATTATTCATCATCATCATCATCATCAGGCTGAAGACGTCCACTGCTGAACATAGGCCTCCCCCAAAGAGCGCCACTTTGAGCGGCTGCTTGCCTCCTGCATCCATCGGCTCCCCGCGGTTCTGACCAGGTCGTCGGTCCACCTAGTGGGGGGCCGGCATACGCTGCGTCTTCCGGTTCATGGTCGCCACTCGAGAACCTTTCTTCCCCATCTGTTGTCAGGAATTATTATCAACACCAAATCGATGCGTAACATTTCATAAATTTTGGTCCACACGTGACCGGTGTCAGGAGTAGGTACCTAGTTTCAAAGGATGCTAATGAATTCAATTACACCCAGAATACATTTCCGAGGTAGGTATTACCTTCTTACCGCGACGAACTCTAGCAGAAAAGTCCTACCACCAAGTCTAGTAGAAGTAATGTTCATAAAACCACAAAGTAAATATAGGTACCATTAAACTCGCACCAAAATCTCTTACATTCCTGGCCTCCTAGTAACACGTAGCGTAGCATCGTAGTGTCGATCGTGCAACAGGTTTGTTGCCTGTGCGCCTGGTACCTTACATAATTAAGGGGCCTCATTTCGCAATAAATGAAAGACACCCCGCGTCATTTTTCGCGTTATACTTGATTAGGGTTGTCAACGTAGGTGATCATTTTCTTTTTGGTGGTAATTTTAAAATAGACACACCTTCTACTACAGGTATACCTTCCACGTAAACACCTAAACCCTCCAAAAATGAACGTCAGTAAGTGTTAAATAAAAACACAAATTAAAATGAATGTAACTGTATATATCTATCTATCTATCTCTATAACTCTATTTTACATACTTCACATTCCTGTCTAGTATCAGGATTGAAAATTAACATAATATAATATTTTCATTAAAAAAAATTGCACACAAAATGTTTGAACTTCTATATCCCCTAGCTAAACCATTAAAATAATTATTAGTTGCAAAAGTGAGAAAAATGTATACATAATTTCGAAATCGTGACATCCCTATTGTGATCCTAGCAACAACGCTCGTAGAGGACACTGCCCTGGCATTGCAGAAACTTAACAACATACACTTTCAAACCCATTTTAAATCTTATTTAATAGGCAATAAAACTGTGTTTCGTATATTCGAATTCAAAGTTTGAGTTAGTCTAAAATGTGCATTCTATTTGCTGAAACAGTTTACTTTCAACTCTATTCATGGAAGATACAAAGTAGATTTTTACGTGACAGTACTTTACAATGCGTTTGTGAAAATTTTACTGTCGAGATTCTCGTGTCCAACAAAAATAGACAAAGAGCGTAATGTTCTTTTGAGTGTAAAGGGTTCTTCTATTCCTTTTTTTTTTTGGATCATAATCGTATATTGGCCGTGATTGGAATATGTTTTGTAATAGGTATGCGTGCTTGAGATTTATAATGGTAAAATGACATTAAAAAAAAAAATTTTACAAATGTATGCGACGCGCTTTCTTCGTTTTGATTCTTTAAAAGTGTTTTGAACTGTCAGATATTTTTCTCTAAATACTTCCCTCTCTAAATCTAAACACTAGCACCTCACAATACCTTTTTTAAAAAGGTATTCTGCTAAACAAGATATCCATGAGCCGGTTATAAAAAAATATTTTAAAAAACTAGGGTGGCGTTTTCCAGTTTTCCTAAAAGAAATCATAATTTTCCGATGTAAAAAAGTATCAATGATAGTCTCGGTAATGTGAATCAACATTGTCAGGACTCAGGAGGTTTTGTGTTTGCAATCAGTGCGTAAAATTCCCTTGTGTGCCTTGAAAAGCACACAGACAAGCACAACAAAGATACTCTGCTTTTGTTTATTACACGCACCTACTTTCATAATAGTCTCCTAGATATTTATTATAATTATCTCTCTTTCACATTTTTTTTTAACTAAAACTTAGTTACAACCCTACCATAAAGTTGCCATTAAAAACCAAACAAAAAGGGGCGTTTCATTAGTACATCTCGCGTACTGATTTCCTTTCCATCTAATAGTTTTGCTGCGAATGTACCGCTCACTGAATGAAACTGCAAGCGAAACGCTGCGAACTGCGTACTGTAGTTAGGCCTAGCACGAATATTTCAATAAATCGTACGGTTAACGTATCGAGTTTACCGTACACTTACGCAGGGCGACGCTAGGTGGTGGCACGAAGCAAATTTTACAACTATCGAAATATCATATCGAACAAATTCCAAGTGAGTAAACCTTCGTAAGTTTACGATGACACTACGATACGCCAGCCTTCGAGTTTACGTCAAAGCAATATTCGTGCTCGCGTTTTCATACTAAATGTCTAATTGTGGTGAAATTGCCGCAGAAGCCACGAACTAAGATGCAATTCAATTCAAATGTGTAACGTTAGCGTTACGCGGCGCTACGAAGGCGATACGATAGTAACCAAAACCCTTCGTGCTACTAAATTTTGATTCGTTTTACGCCCGGTAGGGGCGCTGATCAAATGCCATACAAATGGCAAATGGCTTACGTTAACGATACACTTGACCACTCCATTTAAAATACATATAGTTTATGGTGGTAGTAAAGACATAATAAAGAAAAACACTTGCAATGCCCTAAGCGTGTCGGGCTTCGCGTATTCCGTTTTGGTAGGAAACGCCTGCCAAATGTAGCGGAATGTTATGTCAAGTTACGGTCCAAAATAGAATCCGTCCACCTCGCTACCCACTCAAAATATGTACCCACCCTTATGAACACACATTACACTTTAGTGACTAAATGCTAATTGTTAACACTCACATTGCCCTGTGGGTCGACGAGCTGCGCGTACTTAGGTGCCTTCGCTTTACTTCCGTCTGCGAACACGCCCGCGAGACGTAGCGGCGTACCCGGCCTCGCCGCTGCCCGCTCATACTGCGCACCCACCCGCCCACTCTCTGGAAAATGGGAGAACATTAAAGAAAAATACCAATTTTAATGGTTTTGTGTTGCTAGTTTTTTAAAATAAAGAATGAATGATAAGACAAGGAATGTTTCTGTTGAAGGTTATCTCACGCCCACACTACTGCCCATACACCATATCGACTCATTCAATACCGACTCGACTCATTACTTTGAGTTGAATCGGTATTGGTATTAACTACGAGTATTCGGACCAAACGAAAAGATAGGGTGTGGGAGAATAGTACTTATCGAGGAGACTACGTCCACTCGAAGAGTCGTGATTATTCTAACTAAACTACGGGGGTTTGTTGACCTCGCCGGCGTGGTCAGTGCAACCCTGGTGTCCTATACAGGTGCCTAAAGCCCTGAGCCAGAGATAACCAGAGACGCTCAAGATGGCCGGCGCCCACAATGCGAGGGAAACAATGATAATGATTGACTACGTACAGTAGATTAAGTCGTCATATACTATAATCATAGTAAAAATCCTTACCCGAAGTCGGCCGTGCTCTATACGCGGAGATAGCCCGTGGCGAGACGAGGGCGAAGGCCCGCGCTCGCAGCAGGGCCGCGATGGAGCCCCGGGGCGACGCCAGCGCCCCCCCGCGGCATCCGCATGATGAGAACCAACCTGGGGAAGAGAGACAGACTTGGTTAGACCTGCTAATGGATTAACGAAAGTAACGTAGCGCTCATAGCGATGCATCACTAGCTAGCCGTCGCTAACCCTGACTGATCAGTAAAGTTTTTTGACCTTTCATAGCTACAAACCTTAGCTCAATGGCACAGGGGAAGCTTCAGTAGTAAAAAATTGTCTATTAAATTCTAAGCTCAAAACCCATTGCTTTTTTAAAACTTTCTTTGTAACAGTAGTCGTTCAAATGTCAAATTGATTTCGTAAAATGAAATGTTTAAACCAAGAACATACTGCCGTTAAAACATTACGTTTTATGAAATTAATTTGGCATTTTGAACCCCAATAGTTTACGTGAAAGGTTCTAAGTAAGTAATAATGAACTACCCTTTTAACAGTGACGACAGATGGCAAGTTTTCTGTGCAGTTTTGGACTTTATCGTATAAAGAATAGGAATGGAGAAAAGTTTGACAGTTAGGCTAGTCAGATAGGTAGATTTTGAAATGATTAATATTGTCGTGGAATGGCAACACCATATAGGCCATTTAACCAAGAGTTGGAGTTGAAGTCGCTTTAAAATTGAGTCCGAGAGCTAGAGCACACAAAGACTTCTATGTATACACTAGACAGAACATCTTGCACTGTCAACCACTGCAAATATGCCAGCGAGCATCTTCTCGCTCATACGATGCTCAGCTCTCAAAGGACTGCACGTGCAGCAGTGAATAGCAGTAAAAATTATGATCCGAATGTGCCATTGCACTAGCGCTGCGTGTTGTGATCGTTGGTTAGACGATTTAATCTCGTAAAGCGCTGTAGCGGATTTTAGTTTAATTATACAAAAAATGACAACTATTTGTGGTTCGAATCGCTTCTCCAGTTCGTAGTACATATACCTCTTTGAGAGCACATTGTTTTTTTCTCTAATTTGTGAGCTAGAGACAGGGATAGTTATTTGTTTTTTTAATAAAAAGTGTCGTTGAAAAAGTTTTCATACAACACAAAGTCCAAGCGGTTGATTGTATGAAATCTACTTTACGTCTCACCTTTCCGAGTCCGTCAGTTACAACCTTTCTAAGTGTTATTACAGTGCATATGGCATTCCTAAGTCTAGACTTAAGCCTATAGGTTTAAAGAGCGTTCAGTCGTTCCGAGACCTGTATTTCTAGACTTTTTTTTGTTAAGTTAATGTGTTCATTCCTTCGTTAGTTTTCCTGCTAGCTTCTTATTCTAATGGGTGAATGGAATTCCCCTTAATTACCTTCAGGTTTTGTATGTAAATTCTGTGAACACGGCTAATTTAAAAAACACTATTTTACCTACCATACGCTTACTAAAAAAATGCTTCCTAAAATCGTAATAGAATACCTACTCCACCAAAATTTTACATAGCATCATTTACGAGCGTGACAAGTTCATATCAATGATTAGGATCATAATACACTCTCATCTAAGACTGCTATATATTCAATTATATTTTCTCTAATCTGTGTACACTCTTCTATAACATTATTTAAAAAAGCATAAATGCACACAGTTGACACAGTCTAATTTCATCCAGAACACGAAGTCACAGACCACTATTAATTATAGTCTCTATTTCTGTTGCATAAGAAGAAGAAGAAAAGAGAAGTGTGAAGAGTGTCACGATGCTAACAGACTAAAGTTTTAGGTCTTATCAACTCGGCATGGTTTATTACCGTTACACTCGCGCGGGAAATTCAAATTTTCTTTGAATTTAATTTGAATTTCCCGCGCGAGTGTAACGTACCACCGAAAGTAATTATGGTCGTTGCAAATCTTGTCTAGATTTACGCGGCCAAATTGAAATGAGCTGTAGCGTGTTATTATCTTTAAGCACGGGATATGCCGGTGCTGAAGGTCTTAGATGTCTTGCCTCATTGCCTGTATAGTAATTATGGGAGACGATACAGTAGCTAAAACTAAGGAGAGGAAACGCTTTATTAATGGACTAGTGCTCTGCTGTTGGTCTCTACTGACCTGTATACGTAGTACTATATGTATATCTATTCTGTGTCTAACCTAGAACGTGTGCTGTAAGTATATAGGGTCGCACTTTGCGTAGCAAAAATATGGCGATTACGTTACGTTGCGCTTCGACTTTGCCACTTTGCGGTACAAATAATTAATTATAAAAGAAATAGTTATAGTTATAACAAAAATAAGCTTGCAGTTGCATGCATAGAAACATAACTTATCACTGATTTATTTCAAAGGGGTGTCTTGTTATAATGTAACATTTTTTGCATTTGAATAATTTTTTGTAAGTTCACGACTTTTTTCTATCGAGAAAACTTTTCGTAAACGTGTTTTGATTTATGCAGTTGGAAAGAAAGTATGACCAGTATTTTTTTAAATCCTGTAATGATATAAGCACATTTTGAGAAAATGACATTCAAGTTAGTCGATTTGGAACCTCCAGCCTGTTAAAGTTTTTATGAATTTACTACAACCCGATCTTGTTGCTAAGCTTTACGTAGAAGCTATTAGTTTTATTTATACCACAATAACCTAATAAATATTGCTAAACTATATGACAAAACTATCTTGCAGCCAACACAGATAACATGATACTATAACAGACTGGAGTAAGAACAAAAACTTGGCAGCTGAAGCGGGCACTCTCGCTACCACAGAGTAAGGAAATCCAGAACACTTTCTCCAGATAAACACATGAGTTGAATCAATGATTAAGTACAAGAAAATGTAAGATGGAGAGTAAAAATAGCCGACTGTGGCATCGTGCGCTGGCTTTCTATGTAGCCAGATCCTTTTGTACTCTCACTTCACCCTACCCGTTCAGAATTTCTCACTAAATCATTTTTGAAACGTGAAAACATACCATAGAATATGGCATTTCATTGCATACCCCTTCTTAATTTTAATGTTAAGAAAAATTCCAATCCCAATTCAGAACCCGTGTCCATACGTTACTAAAACCGGGCTACAGATTAGAGAAAAAAACAATTGGTTCCTCTGTAGCCAGGACATGCTTTCTACGCATGAAAATGTGTTAGTTTTGTGGGTATTTTGTGGATTACGTGAAATATGGAGATCAAATAAATAAATATTTAAGAAAAGAAAAAAGATATTTATTTCATTCTGCAATTCATTTACATTCAGTATCATTTAATTTGTAAAAAAAAAGTGTTGTGTGTCGTTGAAAATTTGGAGATGTACGTTCATAAAACAATTTTTTTTGCGTCATTAGAACGAATTTTTTAGAAAAACTAAAAGTACTTAGTTAAGTTTTGTCCGGCCATTCCTTTTTTTTCTTATTTTTTTCTATTTACACAATTTTTTATAATATGATTGTTTTGACATATCTTGACACATTAGTGACGAAAAAAAGGGTTTTGTTGATTTTAATATTTTATTTTATTTGTTTTTTTTTTGTTTGATACAGCGCCGTAAGAGGTAAAAAAAAAAGGATAATTTGCGCGGAGCCCTTGTACTTTTAATTTAAAGTAGATAATAAATATATTATCATTCTCATTCTCATTAAGTCATTATCTTAGTATTATCATCGGTTACTTATTCTTTGCATCCCTTTAAAGGGAAATAATGGGTGTTATCCCATTATTTCCTACACAAATAATAAGTCAAATCTCCATAAAACTTCACTTAAACTTATAATAAAAACATCACCATAAGAAAAGGCATCAAAGTCACTCAAACCTTTATGAGTAGTATAATTTTACGAGGAAACATTATCACGATCAAGAGCTATCACTATAAATTTGTATTCTCTAAGCTAGTCATTACTCTGCACAAGGGTAGCTCGGTTTATGGCAACTTTTATGGATAAAAAGCTAGACGCGACGACTTGTGCAGACGACCTACTGCCAAGGCCGACTACATGTGCCGAGCGTAGGGCTGCTACTGCCATTCAATACTTTTTTTATGCTGATATTTATTCATAGTTCATATTATGTAATAATAATATAACATGTTTTGTACCTTAGTTTTTATGCAAATATTGAATAAATGTTTTTTTTTATTCTATTCTATTCTATTCCATTCTATTCCATTCCATTCCATTCCATTCCATTCCATTCCATTCCATTCCATTCCATTCCATTCCATTCCATTCCATTCCATTCCATTCCATTCCATTCCATTCCATTCTATTCTATTCTATTCTATTCTATTCTATTCTATTCTATTCTATTCTATTCTATTCTATTCTATTCTATTCTACTGCTACTTATAGTTTTACCAACTTTTTTAGCTTGCACGCGGGAAAGAGAACTTCTTTTGTTTAATCTTACATAGATATTGTAATAAATAGGCTTGTCAAAAAATAACATTTGCAATAAAGAAATTCTGTTGAGTGTATTGATGGCCGTAAGCTTTACTTTTTCAAAAATAAGTTTCAAATCATAATACAAAGTTAATAGACCGTAAAATAAAACAAACATAACATTTGAAGTAGCCGAAAAGCATTCATTTCCAAGCCTGAAAACGAAATTATAGTAGATCAGAGAGACCAAAGGTAAGGTGTCTCTGATCTACTCAGGTATAAAGGAGGGGAGTGCACATTTAATTGTGTTTCAAATGGATATTTTTAGGAAAATTGAGCACAATATCATGTGTAAAAAGTTTTTAAATTAAAGTGTTTTTTATGTTTTGCAAAGTGCTTGGCAACCCTAGCAGCTTTCCACCGTCGCAAAGTGCAAGCCAGTGACCGAAGGTCTGACCCCGGCGAATGTTAACTTGTACGTTTTGTGATGTTGGATAACAACAGACCTTCCTTATGCAATGCCAACAGGTGAGGGGGTTGTCTTGGGGGGTATGGGGGGGGGGGATTGTCACAATCACCACGTTTGGCAGGCGGCTTGGTGATCTCAGATTTTAATGTGCCGAGGAGAATGTTGCTGCCCATTCTGTGGATATTCCCTTAGCCAGCTCTTCTGGCACACAATACGGGAAGAGATGGGGTGGTCCTATTCGCAAACCGGGACCACACAGCCACCATGTGATTACGTATTTGGTACCTATGAAAATAGGGCGAATTCTGTGTTATTTGGATTTAAAAATATCTCGGTTGTTAGTAGCAATAGTCAATAAACAATTGAAACTGAAGTTTGACATTTCTGCCAGTGTCAAAAAAAAGTAAGTACGAAAGAAGTAGGTATATGCGATGTTTAACAACATTTTATTCAACTTCAAGATATCATCAAGTATTATGTCTTCTGATGCTGATATAAAAAAAAATTACAAAACTCACTAAAATTTATTCTGTTAAATCTAATAATTTTTAATTTTATATATTATAGTACTTATTTTAATTCTTTATTATGTATTCTATACGGTTTTTTCAAATTGAAAGAAATGAATAATAATAATAAAATAAATTAAGTACCTACATTTTTATACAGACAATACATCACTTAAAATAAATGAAATAGCACCTTATAAGTATGCCAAGCGATTTAAAAAGTAATATTTTAAGATTGTGCTATATAAGCTTGGTAGATCTGCAAATCCATTAACATAAAACCTATCTATAAAAATAAACAATCTTATTTAATCGAAAAACAAATGAATACGTCACATAAACTATTTAGAATTGTCAGCATAATATTATTTATTCCCGATGTACTGCATAATTAAACACGCAATGCAAAAAACCTGTTCAATCCTCTATTTTATTTTTGCGAAACATGAACCTAGAACCTGTTATTAAAATAATAAATGCGATCTGATTTACTGTTGTAGGTGTAAAGCAGTGAATTAGATTTTTGAAAGAAACAGTCTATGTATTCATGTAGATAAATAAATAAATATTTGTGGACATTTCACACAGCGCCATCTAGCCTCAAACTAAGCAAAATAACTGAAAGAATATTTAGAAACTTTTTTGTTTGTAAATATATAACATAGAATACAATTTAACACCCAGACACAGAACAAACATCTATCAAATGTTGAGTGGGAATCCTCAGCATCTGTCAACAAAAACCGGAAAACTTTAGCGTCAAATTATACGAATATTCAAAACATTAATACTATATAGCTATCTGGAAAAAAATTGATAACCCTCGTGCTTTCTTTGAGTAGCCAGTTCATCTCCTTTACTCGCACTATACTTAGATTTTTCTTCCGTTTTTATTCATTTGTGCAATGACTACACCACCCAATTTAAAGGAATCTCAATATTGTATTATGTAGGTACTATAATTTGGGCCTAACTCTACTAGCCTGTATACAATGTGTAATTATAATACCTACTAAATTGTCTTTGATTTATCTACACCCACTATTATAAAGAGGAAAGATTTGTATTTTTGTATGTTTGTAATGAATAAACTCAAAAACTACTATGCCGATTTCAAAAATTCTTTCACCATTGGACAGCTACATTCACCCTGAAGAACATAGGCTACACCACTACACGTGCGAAGCCGGCGCGAGCCGCTAGTATTATATTCTATCGGTCTCCCAAGTGGATTATCTTGAATGTAAACTGCACAACCTAAGATACTGTCTTCCCCAATACATTATGTTGTCTCACTGCATAACCTACACTGTGGCGCAAACCTGTGATGACTTAACGATATTGTCTTCTGTTTTGCAATGGTATAATCTGTATTAATGTCTAATGAATGGTATAACACCGACAGATGCTAAATTGGTAGTTGATGATGCGATAATAAACTGTGTGTACAATATGTTATTATGCACTGTGCAATATTTCACAACTTATTGCGAATGGCGAACTTGCTGCCCGCGGCTTTGCACGCAAAAGCTACAGTTTAATATCAATTAAAAAGGTATTCTACATCCTTCTCTGGGTTTAATCTATCCCGATATTGAACATCAAGGCCGGTTTAGCCGTTCTGGCGTAAAAATATAGATAGGTACCATCATAATCATCATCGTCATCAACCGCCTGAAAACGTCCCCCTGCTGAACAT
Organism: Ennomos quercinarius; assembly: GCA_910589525.2. Lineage (NCBI taxonomy): Eukaryota > Metazoa > Arthropoda > Insecta > Lepidoptera > Geometridae > Ennomos > Ennomos quercinarius. Next base: position 9,781,157 of record OU342510.1, read on the forward strand.
AGGCCTCCCCCAGAAAGCGTCACCTTGAGCGGCTGCTCGCCTCCTGATGCATCCATCGGTCCCCGCGGTTTTCACCAGATAGCCGGTCCACCTAGTGGGGATTCGTGGTCGCCACTCGAGAACCTTTCTTCCCCATCGGTTATCAGTTCTACGAGCGATGTGGCCTACCCATTGCCATTTCAACTTGCCAACTCTAAGAGCTATATCTGTCACCTTAGCCCTCCTGCGGATCTCCTCATATAGATAGGTATGTAGGTAGTGAAAAGGTATAAGTATGGAATAAAGTTATTTTAATCGATTTTGACTATTTACCTGTTAAGATTAGTTGAAAAATACGACTAGTGTGCCACTCCAGTACCAATAGCATATGGGTGTTGTGGGACCATAGGTCCTCGTAGTGCCTGGGTCCCTAGATACAGAGAATCCTAGTTAGGGCCCCATGATCTATGTATGTGATTGTCAGGCGTTATTTATTTACAATTATGTTTAATACATACATATATCCGGACAGATCAAAGCTTTTGACAGTTGTTGCAGACTTCGCTCACTCCGTTAATTATTTTTATGGGGCTCAATTGTTGCAAAAAAATATATTCGGTGGGATCCGTTTGGTGGGATCCGTTGGGACCTACCCAGGATAATACTATTTGTGACTAAGTAGATCACAGATAAAGATATACTTAAACTTGAATTTTAGTATTATCAATTACGAGAATTATGCTCCTGAAAACCCACGCCTTGTTTATTGCACCTACCATCTATGGCTATCGTTACGGGTAGTCAGACGCCTGATAGAATCTGACGCCTAGTCTAACCATCACTGTTACTGGTTCCTTATGGGTTGCGAGGTCAGATGTCAGTCGCTCGTGTAATTCTGGTAGCTCACCGCTACAGGTAAGATTGGGAGCCGACCCCAATAACAAATGGGAAAAGGCAAAGGGGATGATGATGAAGGAGGAAGAATGACCGATGAAGTAAGAGAACACCATACATATGGACTCCCTAAACTTTACCAAACTATTAGGGCCTAAAGGGACCGTGTTGGTGAAATTAAACAGCACTTTCCTAAACAAAGTGTATGTAGGTAAACCTCATTATAATGCATCATGTAAACCGCGCCAAACGATATCCGGCGTGCACTAGCACTTAGGTCAATGACCTGCTTTCCGAAATATAGGGCTGTCTATTTGAAAGATGATTCTACCATATCAATTTATTTATTAGGTAAGTATATGAGTATTGAGTACCTGTCGTACGTAGGCCGGCCCCCCACTAGGTGAACCGACGATCTAGAGAAAACCGCGACCGAGAGGCAAGCAGCCGCTTAAAGTGGCGCTCTATGGAGCAGGCCTATGTTCAGCAGTGGACGTCTTCAGGATGATGATGATAATGAATTATTTATAGACCTGTGTTTTACATTTCTAAATCAATGTAGGTAATGAACCGCCAGATTTTCAGATCATATTTCTTTTTTTAAAACGCGTTTTTTATTTATTACTATGAGATAGGTAGGTCACGTACGCCACAGATTACAGCCGAAACAATTGGTAAACTATAATAGTCAATTGCTTTTTCTATAATCTGTGTTTAGACCGCACCACAGGGACGCACACATTCATAATGTGCATCGTAGTGGAAAACTGTCAACATGCAAGTATTCAAGAAATGCAAACAAAGTACACAATACTACAATTTAACACTGTTATTGCTATTGTTTCAATAAAAATTCTTCGTTCCATTGTCTCATAATCATCTTCCAAAGTGCCTCCGTTAAGGAGAGCTTCATAAAAAGTACCGTACCAAAAAAAGAATAATAAAATCTGTGAAGTAGCGGCAACCCTACCCCAGATCTTGGATAAGTAAAGCACTTTATCTGCGCTTGCGCTGATCTGTACACTGTCGAAGGCACTCTGCAGTCCCGTTGACCGATAGAATTGAGATACTTTACCGGAGATTTGGAATTTGTATAGTCTTACTTTATAGCTATAAGTACTTTCCGTTAACCTTTTTCCGTAACCCTTATCCGTAAATAGTATCTCATAGTAATCTGTGGCCGTAAATGCAAATGCACATAAAACGACAGATTCATGCGACAAAATACAATTTTTTTTCCTATTTGCTCTGGATTTTCTATTCTTTTTTCTTATTTGTTTTTTCGAAAAGTAATGGAATAATAGCTTTCCATCTCTGATAGCTTCCAAATATATTCTTTAAACAGTGCATTGAGTAATATCATAGTTTGTTTACAGAGGGATGCACCTCTAATTCATTGATGTTTAAAAAGAAAATCAGAGGCACGTTGCAAGGTAACTTCTACTAGTGGAAATATTATACTATGATGCATAACAATTACAAAATATGACCTAAGCTCAATGGCGTACTGCGGGAGAAGCATTAGGCTAAAACGTGTTGAAGATTATAATGATGACGATTACCTATAATTATTTATGAGTAAACATTCGTTTATCAGGCTTTTACGCCTGGTTTTAATAGGGTATTAGAAAATGCAACTATTATATGATACTAATGTCTCTTTTTCAATTGCAGGCAGTTAATCTGGATTCTTTATTTTTATTTCGTGATTATCGACGACATAAATTTTCCTAACGAGAAAATTTGATTATTTTATGTTTTTGCTCAGACCTTTGCAATCATAAAACTTACATATTATTATATATATATATTTTTACCTACGACTGCACCACCGTGTAAGAACAAGTCATAAACGGCAATTTTGCTCTTTAACTTTACATACTACTAACTTAACTTTACTATATTGTTTTAAAGTTTCGAGTGACACTGCAACTGTTATGGGCGGCCGTGTCGATTAACATCAGGTGAACGACTAGCTTAACCGAAGAGTATAATCGGCCGTTATGCCTAGCGTTTGTGGACTATGAGAAAGCCTTCGATTCAAATCGAGACTTGGGCGGTGCTGCAGTCCTTGCAGCGATGCCAAATTGACTATAGGTATATCGAAGTTTTGAAGTGTTTGTACAGTAAGGCCACTATGTCAGTCCGACTACAGGACCAGAGTACGGAACAAATTCCATTGCAAAGAGGCGTGAGACAGGGAGACGTTATTTCTCCGAAACTGTTCACAAACGCATTGGAGGATGTTTTCAAGCTCTTGGAGTGGAAAATATCTGGCATCAACATAAATGGCGAGTACATCACTAACCTTCGTTTTGCCGATGATATAGTCATAATGGCGAAATCGCTCGAGGACCTTAGCACCATGCTCAACGACCTCAGTAGAGTCTCCCAGCAGGTTGGTCTTAAGATGAATATGGACAAGACAAAGATCATGTCTAATGCTCATGTTCCACCTATACCGGTAATTGTTGGGAACGATACTCTCGAAGTTGTCGACAAGTATGTCTACCTAGGACAGATTGTCCAATTAGGTAGGTCCAACTTCGACAAAGAGGTGGCGCGAAGAATCCAACGCCTAAAAACGAAAGTTTTCAATCAGTGTGTGTTGCCAGTGATGACTTATGGAACTGAGACATGGTCTCTTACTGTTGGCCTCATTAGTAAGCTCAAAGTCGCGCAGCGAGCTATGGAGCGAGCTATGCTCGGTGTTTCCCTGCGAGATAAGCTCCGGAACGAGGAGATCCGCAGGAGAACTAAAGTGACCGATATAGCTCTTAGAGTTAGTAAGTTGAAGTGGCAATGGGCAGGCCACATCGCTCGTAGAACTGACAACCGGTGGGGAAGAAAGGTTCTCGAGTGGCGACCACGAACCGGAAGACGCAGCGTAGGCCGGCCCCCCACTCGGTGGACCGACGACCTGGTGAAAGCCGCGGGGAGCCGATGGATGCAGGAGGCGAGCAGCCGCTCAAGGTGGCGTGCTCTGGGGGAGGCCTATGTTCAGCAGTGGACGTCTTCAGGCTGTTAATGATGATGATGATGAACGACTAGCTCGTCACGTCATTCAATCGCATAAAAAAAACATAAATCTCACTTACCAGTGTTAAGTCTATAAGGATACTAAATCGATGCTTTATGTTCCATACCCACGTAAAGTTTACGGTGCATTTAGCACCTAAGATGAGTAAACATATAAATACACTTGTGTTTGTGGAAGGCAAACTTCGAGTCTATTTGCTGACGTTCTATGCGTGTTTATTTTTATTTCATAGTCCCGAAATTACGCTTTGCCTTGACTCCCATTTCACCACGCATTTTTAAAAAAAAATAGGCAATTGTGGATTTTCATCGAAAATTTATTTTTTCATTTGAAAGGACTCAGGTCACCTATAACTAGCTAAACATCATAATCGATTCAGTAGCTTCGTTTTTATATCAGAATAACTGGAACAAATTATGTCAACAGCCTGAAGGCGTCCACTGTTGAACATAGGCTTCGCTATAAAACGTCACTAAGGACGCTTATCATTGGGGGGGTTTGCCATAATCACCACGCTTGGCAGGCGGGTTGGTGATCTATCTGTAACACTATACCTACTAATACGGTAATACGTTAGCTACCCATGGAATTTTTTAGTTTTATACTATTTCTTTTGTGTTAGATAACTTATTGCGTATTCCAAAGAATTTCCACACGTAAACTAAAATCTAGCTCAAAAACTTGCGTTAAAACTTCCAACAAAACCATGCCAAAGTTCATAACTACACCTTTAGATTTGCAACAAAATGCATAACAGATATTATTATGTTAAATAATATACAATGACATAAATATTATAATGTAGTAAGTATTTCGTTCTATGTTATACACTAGCTGATCCGCCCCGGTTTTGCATACGACAATTATGACGATAGCTACCACCTTCTTGTCCATACAAAAACTCTTAAATTTTGTACAATTTTGAATGCCTTTTTCATGTTTAAAAAACTAAATTTTGTTTGTTTTTAAGAAATAACGGCCAACGATCACATAGATAGATCCTGAACCCTAACTAGGCTTCCCTGTATCTAGGGACCCAGGAACTACGAGGACCCACAACACCCAGATACAGAAGAAGTAAATGTGCGCTTTTTTTACTTGGCCTGTCGCGGGAATTGATCCCGCCACCTCCGGGTTGCCGACCTGCTCAAGCACCACACCACAGAAGCCGTCAAAATATGCTTATTTTAGATTTTTCTTTTTTTATGTGAAGAACGATATGAGCTAGTCGTTCGCCTTATGTTAAGCGTCACGGCTGCCCATAACAGATTGCAGTATCACTCGGAACTCTAAATTAATAACGCGTGACACTGCACTGTGCACGTCATCCTGAGAGATCACACCGTCTAGTAATAAAATTACTAGACTGTGAGATCAGTAAAGTCTCATTTGCCCACTAATACTTTTTTACATTCGCAATCTTAGTAGTGCCAAGCCCAGTTTTCACTTTACTCTAATCATCCCATACCTACATCGATACGGGCCAAACGCTTTGTCTAAAAATATCTATAACTCCTTTTTAAAAGAACCGATTTCTATGAGAAAAACATAATAAACTGCCCAAGACTCTAAAAATACATTACTTATGCAAACAGCATCAAAATCCAACCAGTACCTATTATTTGCATTTCGAATTTCAACAAAGACAGACAGGCAAGAATTCTAATACTGTCATTATTAAAATCTACCTATAACTACTATGTTACACTTTGAGTATAGACTAAAGCATAGAGAGAAGGCTTTAGCTGACAGTCCTTAACTTACTAAAATATATCCGTCTCTTACATTGCCGTATATTTGACAAAAACAGCAACAGTTTTAGGAGTTTTAGATCTGTCAACTAAAGCCTTTAAAATTGGCGCCTAACAGACTTTGTTTTGGTTATAATTTTATTATTAATTTTAAAGGCTTTATTGACAAATCTAAAACTCCTAAAACTGTTTCTGTTCTTGTCAAATATACGGCAATGTAAGAGACGGATATATTTTAGTAAGTAAAGGACTGTCAACTAGAGCTTTAATATTGGGCCTACTGAGAGGCTGTATTTTAGTTATAATTTTATGATTAGTAAGTATAGAATATATAGCTGATGGTGTGAATGAAAAGATGCAGTGAGAATGTGCGTTTTAATTCTTGTGTAACACATGAATTATTTACGAATGTTAGTATTGAAATTAATATCGAGAAGTAAAACTAGTTAGGAATGTTTTGCAGAAAATAAACTATCTTAAAGCTGGTTTAATGAGCCATTGACCTCAACATATTCTAGATGCGATGTTGTTTTTTGCAAGTTTACGATGATGACCAAATTCTGGTTTATTTTCCGGCATAACTATGCTACTTATTCATTTTTCATATGAAATTCCTGTTTGAGCCTCCATTCATTTTCTACTCCAGATAAATTCACCGCAGTTAATTTTAGAATTGGTTAACAAAAAATGCAGATGTGAGCAAAATGTTGGTTTTCCAATAAATATATCACAGACCTAGAATTCTTTCGCTAAGTCTATGAAACGTTAGTTTATTTATTTATTTATTAATATATAAAAATTACAGTTCACCGTATTTCTTACACAGATGATGGTTGGGTTGCGATAGAAGCAAAAGAAGATAGGTGTTTCTACAGTATGAAGTACCAGGAGATCAAAAATACTGAGGTGGTAAAGGGGGACAAATAATTTCAAGACATCATGCCGGGAAGTCGTCCAAATCTTCACCTTAGAGTTGGATAATTTATCAGGTCAGTGGAAGCCAGTGGAAGAATAACGAGAAATGTCTTGAAACCTCTCATATTCTACGAGATAACGGGACCAGAGACAAGCTTAGATAAAATACGCTACAATACACAATTGGCGAAGCACAAAAGCTCAAATATGGCACAATAAATAAACGTAGGCTAAGAGGTAGCTGTTAATAATATTATAAGTCCTTGGAAAATAGTATTTGAGTAGTGTACACTCGGGGAATAAAAAAGGTCATCACCTTAAAGTCTACTTTTGCTTGTAGGAGTGTCAAACGTCTGTTTTACCCTTAGAGTATAGACTAAAGCATAGAGAGATCATCAAAACAATATTATATACATACTGCTCACACGCATCGCTACGTCAGTGGCGAAGGAAAGAATCAAACATAGTAATTAGCTACGCTTGCGATAAGCACTACCATTTTTTTCGACTCGAGTAACTGCTTTTTCTATACAAATCTGTCAGACTCATTTACATCGAAGTGTTCAAAAAAGTAGTACGCTTGACACATAATCATGTTCTCTTTATGCTTTAGTCTATACTCTAAGGTTTTACCGACTCTATTGTATTAACAATGTCGTTAAACTTTGTGTCATACTCACAGATTAAAGAAAAAACAATTGCTCTGTGGTCATACTATAAAATATAATACATTTATAGAGAAGGTCAATGAGGTTTTATGAACATAAGCTCTAAAACAACGATGAATAAAATCAGTGTGGTGTGCTTATAGGTGTACAAAAATATTATAGACCGTGTATTAGAATTGCGTGCAAGCCCCAATAATGCTTTAACTAGTCCAAAATAAGGACGGTCTTTAAATCGTCATCTTCCTTCAACCGTCACGCCTATAACAGTTGCAGTTGGTATCATAAGATACATCAATATAACAAACCGAGTAGTTTAGGCAACGGCCTCTTAGCCTATGATTATACAACGCTCAACGACGCCCACCGCGCCAGGTCGCAGCGGTGATAATAATTTGCATCCACCGGGAAGCTCGCTTATCAACGCTCAGCCAGTACATCAGGCTTTCTCTAAATCTAACTGTCCAAAAACAAACCGTAATCTTTGGACAGAAAGGTTCAAACTAAATTCAAATTTCAAATCTAAGACAGAAAGGTCCAAATATAGGTAGGTCTAAATCTTGAACTGTTTGAATAATATAGAAAACGCTTTTAGTTGTTAGACAAAAAGGTCTAAAATAGATCGGCTTTAAATAAATTTGAAGGTATAAAATGTCTAAAGTAATTTAGAACCTTCATATTATGTAGGAAAGTGCAAAATAACTTGCATTTCAAATTTTATTTGTGCACATTATTCTGTGAAAGTCAGTGGATCTGAAACTCTTTGAGTGTTTTGAACACTGATCTGTTCCACAGGGCTGTGGTTTTGAAGGATAACCGTAAGAAAAAAATCACGCAGATAGTAGATAATACAATACACGTCGAGATGAATCATCCTACTTACAATCACAGATTCGAGAAAAAAACAATCGTTACTTTGTACACAGCACACAATAAAGCGGTCGTAGATACCGTTTGTGGCGAAGTACCCAATATTTTAAATGTTAGGTAGTTACACATTTTGACGTTTAATTGCACTGCCATACCCCGTGCTGAACAGACAACCGATGAGGAAGAAAACTTCGGCAACCACTGCCCGGAAGACGCAGTGTAGGCTGGCTACCCACTAGGTGGACCAACGACCTGATCAAAACCACGGGGAGCCGTTGGAGGACGCAAGCAGCCACTTAAATTGGCGCTCTCTGGGGGAGGCTTATGTTCAACAGTGGACGTCTTCAGGCTGATAATGATGATGATAATGACACTGCCATTATTGACGTTGTATATCGCACGACATTGCCAGTAACAGCCTGCGACACTGGTCGTTCAGCGTAAGCTGCACCCCCGGTAACACAAAAGTGGATTGGCAGTAGTGAACTTGACTAACACCTACTTGACTACTGACCAAAAACAACAAACAAACCTCCCACTCACACTCGTTTGTCTACTGACTTGACTTTGTTTTGTTATTTATCGTGTTTATGTTTATAGAAATCTGTACTTAACTGAAACCGCTTTATCATTTATTTTCTGAGCGGAAATCTGTCCAAGCATTGAGGTAGCTTGAATAACAGCGGCGTTCACATGTAGTGTGAACACGTTACGTTACAGCACATGCTGAAGCTACCGCCATTGTGCTATGACATAAATATTATGTAGTACTATTTTAAGCTGTTAGCTCGTTCTGTTTTATTATATTTTGTGGAATCTATTGTGGAAATAACTTTGAAAAAAAATATTTTCATTATTTATTGTTTCAAAAAGGGGACCTCAGTCTCTAAGTTTGAGAGGCTCTGCCTTCAGTACCTATCTAGACTGCACAGTGCACACAGCAGATAAAGTGCCGTACCGCGCCTTTTTCGTAACACGGCCATATCGCAAAGGTTAACTAACTGGATGCATTCTTCGCTAGATTTATGGTTGCAGAGTACTCTTCCTGATATTGCACTACACTGTGGCACTTGATTATGTATGAATTTCTACACCTTACATCAGCTACAGTATATAAATATATAAGAGTAATTAGGTTACTGTGCCTTAAGAAGACCGTCCTGGTATTTGAAAATGTTATTGCCGTCGCGTCGCTCAGCTATCTGCACGTTTGATAGAGACAATAGAGCCCATGAGTGAATTTACCTACTTATTCTATACATTTTAGCATTTCGGGGAAATGGTTTTAATAGGTACAGTTAAAGACGTAATATTGTAGGTAACTTTGCAGGTATGCTATCAGATTCAAAGGCAGTAATCGTATTTTCGCACGATTAACCGCGATGTTAGTCATAGATTAGCTAATGGGAAAGATGATGAATTACAGCTGCGATATTTACCTACAATACTTAGGTGACTTAGGTGATGAATAAGTTAAAAAACCTCTAGCTCTTGTTCTTGTTATTAATATTGTTAATTAATCTTAATATTAAGACTAAATTAGATATAGTTGATTAAATTAATAGTCATTATTATATTATAGATGCATAGTTAACCAAACTAATTTTAAAATCATATATTAAAAAACACATTTAAGTAGGTATATTCGTAAGTTATTTATGAAAAATGCGACAAATATTATGAAACGTATTTTTGTGTCTTATTCATACATTTTCAGCAGTTATCATTGTAAAAAGGCATGAAATTGTGGCTTGTACTCTGACAAAAATACAACCTTAATTTGGTCGGATTAAATGGCAGCTAAATTGATTGCTGACTGCATACCAGTTCGTTTTGTTAGCACCTAAGTTCAGTAATTATTTAAATATAGATCAACAAGTCAGCTATCTATAATAAATTATAGGTTTACGTACAGTTTTATTGTAAGTATCTAATAAAAATCAATAAACAATTTTTATGGACGCTAATTATATAGATAAACATTAGTAGCAGACATAAAGCAGCTCTAACTTATAATAATCTATTAAAAATCATATAATTACAGACTTTAGCACATGCTTAGCATGTTGACCTAATTTTAAAAGCATAATTCTTGCTATCGACGTCCCATCTAGCAATTGATCTGGTTGAATCTATGATCAGACTCCTCGGTTCAATAGTTATTGATTAACGTGTGGTAGTAAATACATAATCTACCTACATTCATAGTTATAAAGCGTAATTATCAACAAAAAATATAATTTTCCCTTCTCACTCACACTTGCAATAACTTCAGAATTTAGGTGGGTTATGATATAAGTAGTAGGTATAAATACTAAACACAAGTACAGAATAAGTAATATTACTACATAATAGTGCATTTTAATGGCATCGCGCTGTGTGAAATGTCAAAAATATTTATTTATTATGTATTTATTTAATGATAACATTTAGGTATGTTTGCGGGCATTTTTCTAGGTAAATTAAAATCTTCTGTGATCACCAAGCCGCCTGCCAAGCGTGGTGATTATGGCAAATCTCCCCTATGATAAGCGTACAAAGTGGCGTTTTATGGGGGAGGCCTATGTCTAGCAGTGGACGTCTTGATGATGTGTGTGTGTGTTTAGGTAGGTAATTGACAATGACAACTTGACATCAAAAGACATTCTAACAATCGAAACAACGATGACACACGACTAACAACAAGTAACACAGCTCTTATGTTTATTGAACGAATCAATCAATAACATCGTTATTGTATCGATAACATAACATAACGTAACGCATATAGTTTGTAATGTGTAACAGTGTGTGAACACGTTATTGCGCAACTGCGCACGCGCCGGATGATCGCGCGATTTGACGCGCGCTGCAATATGGCGGCTGACAGGTACTCTGGGTACGGTTCATTAAGTTATTTGGTTGGAAATAGCAGCTGTTATTTTTATATTGTTTTTTAATATGGTTATTTTGTTCAGTCATTGAGCTTAAGAGCCAATACAACGCCAAATTGCTTAAAACGGCTTAGCTTGAAGCAGTATCCTGTCAACAATATTGCAACAATGACTTTGAAATTAATGTATGATAAAGTTCAGGACTAATGCTACTGCAAATGTATAGTGAAAACACGAATTAATAACATTTTCTCGATAGAAAAAAATTACAAAGTTACCTCCAAACCGTACAAATAAACAGCGATTATTCAATGAATACTTTAAATAAGATCATGAAACTTTGTGTAGTAGTTGAATTAAATATAATGGAGGGCTTATGTATAGCGGATTTTTAAAATACTCTTTATATTCAGTGTAATAATAAATTACCTAAACTATTGCGCGTTGGAACCATTCTAACTTAGACCGCCCCTGCCGCTCGGCCCCTGGCTCATCCCCGCTTTGGCCTAGTACATATACATCTATTCTGTGGCTTTGACGTGAATTCGCGCTGGCCTTGCACAAGCCCTTAATGATTGTTCAATCTAAGGCCCCGCATACACGTTCAATTTTATTGATCAATCTTTGTGATTGATTGAACAGTGTTATTCTTTTCTTTCTTTCTTTCGTGTTTTTTTTTGTTTTTGTTTTGAGGGGTACTAAGAAAGGATTTTTGAAAATTCAACACCTAAGGGCTTGGGCTTAGGTTGTGAGAATGACATGAAGAAATGATGGGGGAGCCCTATGTTTAGTCGTGGACGCAAAAAGGCAACAGTAGCAAAGTTTTTTACGTTCTATCTTGTTTTTATGTATGAAAACTTGTTTGGATTAATTTGATATATTTGTTGAACTGTTATTTATGAGAACATAGCTTAGCCAGATTTTTCGTAAGTAAATTCAGTTATTGAAAAATCTTCGAAAGTCGCAATGCGCGAGCGAGATAGTGGATCCGCGAATATAGGAGCCTTAAAATAGCGCTGAGAAGTCTGAACCGGAATCTTTCAAAGATAATAACATATTATAAAAAGGAGGTTTGATTCAGTTCAATATGGTTTAGATTATAATGACCGCACTATTTTGAAATTGACCATAACGGCGAAAGGCTGACCTCTTTGACATCACTGCACCAAAAAAGGTATTCATTTGTTTATTTTTTAGCATCCGTGATAAGGTAGGGTTGTCAAATGGAGCAGTATATCATAAATCAATACTGAAATGAAACTCCAAGCTTGCTAAACAACGACTGACTTTATTTATCCAAGTAGGGTAAACCACATATAAAATAAATCAACTACCCTATTACTTCACATAATGTTACATCTTCCCTGTTAAAAGAAAATGAAAATAAATGAAAGAAACTAGCAGTAATAACAAGCAGTAATAGCAAGCAGTAGGTAATTAAGTAACAACATAAAGGTTAAGCATAAACTAAGTTACAACATAAAGGTTTAATGTAATACCAGGCCAAAGTTATATAAACAATGATTATTGACGAAAACAGGCATGACTTATTATCTACCTATCTACTTTTTTATCATCTGTCCAAGCCGGATACGAGCCCTACGTGAAGCTTCCCTAGTGCCCTCATGTACGGGTTGATGACGCGACACCAGCTGTGGTGATGATGGGATTTCACGATCGCTCTCGTCCGCTGATATGTATTGACCATCGCCAGTATCACTCAGGTCGCTACCGCTGGGGCTACCGCCATCCATCTCCTTCTCTTTACAAGAAGCAGAGGATGGTGTACTAGCGTTTTTATGGGCAGACGAGTATGGTTCCAGTTTTATAATATGACGCCTGTTACGTCTATAGACCTTACCAGTTGCATTGGTAAGGAAGTAAGACCGTGGCTGTTGGGTTTTTGATTTAACGTACATACGTTTCCTTTTGGATCCGTCTGCGACAAAGACTTCATCACCCGGTTTTAATTCAGGCAGAGAGCGTGAATGTTTGTCATAGTACATTTTATTGCGCTCTTTATTTTTAAGTATTTTAGCATAATCGGCGTTGTTATCACGCTCCGTTTGCAATTTGTTATCATGTGCCGGCAACTTTGTACGTAATCTGCGTCCCATCAACAGTTGTGATGGAGATCCGATGCCATCTCTGGGTGTCGCTCGCAGGTTTAATAGACCAAGATGAAAATCTGTACCAGTATCTAACGACTTTTTTATAATATTTTTTGTAGTTCGTACCGCCCTTTCACTCATACCATTCGACTGCGCGTAATTGGGCGAACTTGTGGTATGTACGAATCCCCACTCTCGACAGAACTCGTTAAACTCCTTCGAGGAGTAAGCCGGTCCATTGTCGGTGATCAGCTCCTCAGGAATGCCGTGCCGAGCAAACTGCTCTTTTAGCGCTCGAACAACTGCTTTCGAGCTCATGCTTGCTAACGAATTTACTTCAATGTAGTTCGAGAAATAATCCACAAGTATTAAATAATACTTGTAGATTATTTCTCGAACTACAAAACACCCGCCTTTCTCGAACTAAAATGTTTCCACTCGTCTCACAAACACTACTGTCAGCGATTATATTCGAAGTTAAACAATAATAACACTTTTTAACTTTATCTCGATCACCGCTGTCACCATGAAATGAAACTCCAAGCTTGCTAAACAACGACTGACTTTATTTATCCAAGTAGGGTAAACCACATATAAAATAAATCAACTACCCTATTACTTCACATAATGTTACAAATACCAATTGATTTTTTTAGACTTATGCCGTTCTGCATTAAAGTTCGACAGCTCCTAAGTACGAACTTAGGAACTATCAAACATTAATGCCGACGGGTAGTCATTCAAAGTGGCGTTCTATGGAGAGGCTTATTTTTTACGGTGGACGTCTTCCTGATCGCTTCGGCCGTCTACGAAACCGGAGCTTCGTAACCAGTTAAACGAAGACTTTTTCGTCCTTGTACGTAACCAGTTACGAACGAAGACTTTTTCGTCCTTGTACATAACCAGTTTCGATCAAAGACTTTTTAATCCGTGTACGAAACCAGTTGCGATCAAACACTTTTTCGTCCTTATACGAAACCAGTTCAACAATATTAAATATTCAGAGTTTTCTTATCAAAATTCTTTAGTAAATGATGATGATGATGATGATGATTTAAATAAATAAATAAAATACATATATAAGTGTGGACATATCTTCAGAAGGCAGGCTACTACCAAGTACTACCAACTGAGCTAACAGGCCAGTCGCTAATAATATTTCATGGGTGACTAAGAAGTAATAAGTCGACTCTGAAGCCTATTCAGTTTTTAGTCACTAACTAAATAGATTTAGGTACCTAACTACCTATGAATAAGACGCGGCACAAAATATTTTTAAAGCTTATTCAAAGATATAAAGTTTGTTTTTTGTAAAAATAAAGCTTTATAACTTAACTACTAATTATTAATCTCCTAACATGTATATTACGTAGACTCGTAATTACTACCAAGACTTTTCGTAAATCTGTAAAAAAAACCAGTCAGGTAGCAACCCTACTGACAGGTTACATAAGAATTAACAGCTGCTTGCGAAGCGCGCCCACGCGCGTTTGTCACTATTGTTTCACATTGATGGATATCAGTGGCTTATGTAAACTTATAAAGTACAGTACATATTTATTTTATATGTATGCCTCTAGGAATGAACTTGCTACGTGTAGGGATACCAAGATTTTTAAAAAGCCAGGATATTTGCACGAAATAAAGCCCTATTCAAACCAGCGCGTTATTCGTACCACTGGGTGTAGCGGTAAATACTGCGTGGGATCCCGCGCGGTATTTTGTATTGAAATTGCACGGCTAGAGCGAAACTTGAGCGAAACTTCATACAAAATACCCAGGCGGAATCCCGCGTTGTATACCGCTACCCACAGCGGTACGAATAACGCGCTGGTTTGAAAAGGGCTTAAATAATTGTCAATTATCATTTGACTGACCAGGTATTCAATGTTTTTAATTATAATTAGTTTATTTATAACAATAGTGGACCCATGCTCATTATTTTCTTACTAGTGATGCCCCGTGGTTTCACTCCCTATTTCCCCATTTTCTCCCGATAACTCTTAATTTTCCGGGATAAAAAGTAAAAATCTACCTGTGTGCGTTTCTGGCAAATCTTTTTCATTTTCGTGTGAAAGCCCAATAAACAAACAAAATTTTACTTTTGTATATTGGTAGGTAAGTATAGAGATTGTAAAAGAAGAAATGAATACCCTGAGCTCTACTAGGCGTACATAACAAAAGTAGGCACACATCTAACGTGCCACTTTAAAAACTTTCAGTGACCTCTGTCGTCCTGGTAGTTGCAGAGGTTAGTGTTACTCCTCGTGTCATGTCACCTGAGAACGGCTAATTGCATACTCGTGTAAGGTTCCTAGGCACTTATGGCTGCCTGGTGGTCTGAACGCAAAATGGTTTGTCCTCTTTTTAAAAAAATAGGACTAAATAAATAAGCTAAAGCCAAATAAGCAAAGGGTATATCTAAGGTAAAGCCGGAAAACGCAGCGTAGGCCAGCCCCCCAATAGGTGGACCAACGATCTGGTGAAAACCGCGGGGAGCCGATGGATGCCGGAGGCGAGCAGCCTGTCAAAGCGGCGCTCTGTGGGGGAGGCCTATGTTCAGCAGTGGACATCTTCACACTGTTGATGATTATGATGATGATGATATCTAAGGTACTCATTTCAGCTAATATTTATAACACCTTTCATACGATTTGTAGAAAATGGCGTAAAGTAAATGGCTTAATTTTTTTTATGTACTTAAACGAATGACGTGACTATCTAGTCGTCCACCTGGTGTTAAGCATCACGGGCACCCATAACAGATGCAGTGTCACTCGGAACTCTAATTAAAGTTTCGCGTGACACTGCACTGCGCACGTCATCCTGAGACATCACACAGTCTATTTCTAGACTGCGAGATCAGATCATAAAGTCTCGTTTGCCCAGTAATTTCACTAGCTACAATAGCCTTCAAACCGGAACACAATAGTGTTTGCACATTACCTACTGCATGGCGGCAGAATAACTGGCAAAGCGGTGATACCTATACATAAACGAACTTTGCAGAAAAGTCCTACCACCTAGTAAGTATTGTAAATCTGAGTTCATTATAAATTAACGACCAACTTAGACAGAGCAGTCATTTGTAAGAAATACCAAGCTAACTACTCAAGTACATATTGGTTAGTGAACCATGGTGAACTAATGATTGTACGTATTATGTGCTAATGGCTCGTTTACACGGTCAGTTTTTGTTGTTGGCTCGATGGGAAACTGTCGTTGCAAGTTTTTTTTTTTTGAGTAAATTGGCATCACGCCTGGTTTTAGTTTTTCGTGTAGCCAAATAGACAGGTGTATACCCGTGTTTTTACTAGATGTGCATCAAGGAATTACTGAAAATTATACAGTGAAAGACATTGCTTTTTGCGTCTGCAATATTTTTAAATACACATAAATAAAAGGCTTTATATTGCGTGACTGACTGGTAGGCAATGTACAGCCTAAACTGCTGTTTGTTGCTTGTTTGTTTTAGATATTTGTCCCCTGAAGAGACTGCGTGGGGTATAATAGAATGCATCAAAAAAAACTAATTATTCAATTTATCAATTTTAATAAACAAACAGATTGAAAAATACCTTTAGCATGGAAAACAAGCTTAGCACTTTTCAATAGCAGCATTTACTGCCACAAGTATTTGTACACCAGTTAATTAATCCATCCATGGACTCCATCAATTTTATTTGAGCCTGGTTTAACCAAATCCTGTTACCAAACACCACCGACACTGCACGTCTAACCGCAGCATTAGCTAACAAATATTCAAAACGCAGTGAAAGGCAAACAGCAGTTCAAGGCAGAAAAGTCAAGTTTGCGCTATCTGGAGATTAACTGGAGTGGTTTTGGTAACGGAATATTTGAGCAGGATCTTGTTGCTGTACTTGTTGTAAGCAGTTTTGTGCGTACTAGCTTAAAACTAGCTAATGGAAACCAAAGCTAAGAAAATGGTAAACTTATAACAAGGCAATCTAAAAACAAAGTGCACCTACGGCATACACTAGGCGTGCAAATGATTGCTACTTTTAAATCATTGTCATTTGATCAAATGATTTGTTTTTGTCACTGTGATTTCATCTGTGATTTTTCATTTGCCTACTGAATCATGGTCAATGGTGATTGGCAGTGCTTTATGAAATAGAACAGAGATGTGATTTAGGCGCAACCTAGCGATGTTGCGATCTGCTACAAATGATTACAAAGAAATATAACGCTGCTCTCTTCAGTTGAACAAGATCATAGTTCACCGCTATACCAAATGCACAGATTGTTTATTATTATACTCTACAGGTCTTAGTTTGTTTACTGAAGCATAAACTAAATATAATATGTTTTGATGTTCACCGCTTATGCTACTCTCGTATTATGAAATCCGAAGCCACGACCCATTGAGTGTGATTTCCACACTGTGATTTGTAGCAGAGTATGTGACAAAAAGTAGCAGGTGTGAATTATGAAAAAAAAATTATATGATTTTTGACATGCTCCTTGTGAAATGATCCATGCCTAGCATACACCCAACTCCTTGCCGTCCTTGTTTCCAGCTAACTATGATCTGGGAGTCTTCAAGTCGTGAGTGAACTATGCAAGCGTACACCATCGTAGACTATCACTTTCCATCAGGTGAGACAGTGGTCAAATACTTTGCCTGTAAAGAATACAAATAAAAAAAAACTCCTCTGTGAATAACTCTCCCTCGATTTTATATGAATTCGAATATCACTTGTATTTATTTTTTTAAACTTTTCTTAATATAAATTCTAAGAAATAGAAATTCGCGTCTTTGAAGCGGATTGCAGAGTGTAAGCAATCGGACAACAACGTCCAAAAAAATATGAGACAGTCACTATTTTCCAGGCGAATAGTGATCGAAAACGTATTGAATGTTGATACAATAGGATACTTTTTTCCGGAAAATCTAACGCTGCGGGTAAACGAGTAATTTGCGAGTTAAATCGCAGGGCACCTATTTTACACTATGTTCAGATCCTATCACGAGGTCTGCCTTCGCCATACATTTTCTCTCTGCCCAAAGGGGTCTAGCAAAGATTCCTTTCCATTAGCGTTAACGCCAAACGATAACTCAAATGTATGGGAATGACATCAGCTATGACATTAGCCGCGGAAAATTTCCGCAGCTAATGTCATAGCTAATAAATAAATGTGTGTAGACATTTCACACAGCGCCATCTAGCCCCAAACTAAGCATGTACTATGGGGACCAGATAACTGATACAATACTTAGATACTATTTGTTTGTAAATACATACATAGAATACAACATAACACCTAGATACAGAGCAAACACTTATGTTCATCACACAAATGTTTGTCCCAGGTGGGAATCGAACCCACAGCCTACAGTTCAGAAGGCAGAGCTGCTACCAACTGAGCTATCAGGCCCGTCAATGCCATACATTTTACTAATGCCATTTCCATACATTTTGAGTTATCGTTTGGCGTTAACGCTAATGGAAGGTATCTTTGCTAAACCCCCTGTAGGTACTAGCTATAAATCTGTGCCCGCGATTAATGACTGATCGGTGTTGCCCAACGTAAACGGGTGTTTAATCGTCGGTTTAATTAGTAGTTATTAATGCTCTGACTGCTTGTTGTGTCATTTGACCTAAATGGGTCGATGTGATGAAAAGAATATTTAAGTTATTTACCTAACACACTTTTGTAACTATTTGCAAATTATAACAACTGTTAATAGCAGATAGATATTTTTAGGTGTCATATATATTACGCCCAAAAATATATTTAAAATAAAATATATAAAAATAAAAATATAATTACTGATATTACAGAGATAGCCACTAATTAGACGCTCCAACTAAGCTATGTATATAGTACTATAATACATCTATTGGGGCCAATTTTAAAGGCTTTAGTTGACAGATCTAAAACTTCTAAAACTGTTGCTGTCCTTGTCAAATAGACGGCAATGTAAGAGACGGATATATTTTTAGTAAGTTAAGGACTGTCAACTAAAGCCTTCTAAATCGGGCCTACTTATAACTTACCAATACCAAAGAAAACAAATAAATACATATACATAATATACATGCATAAATGGGGGGAGTTTATACAGTTACACACTAAATCACATGTACTTCAAATTCCAAACTTAATAGTAGCCAAATATTGAATAAACAAGTCTAAAATAAAGTAGCGTATTCGTTTATGAAGCGAAATATGAAAGGAAGCTAAAATGTTTACAAAATGAAACAAGAATAATTTAATAGTATAATTAACATAAATTGTAAAATAATTGATTATTTACAGTTTCTTAAACTAGATTTTTTACAATATTTCTATAAAAATAACATTATAAAAAACCTAAGCCTAGAGTGCCGCCGGCAGCGGAGCAGGGCACAAGCTACCGGTGGTGGTAAGGCAATATTGAGGCAATATTTAATATTATTTGGAATGATAGATACGTCAATTTTTATAGTATTTAATTAGATACTCACTTTAAGGCGATAGTTAGGTATCAGTTACTAAATATCTTAAGTAACATCTCTCTGTTCTGTTTTCGTTATATATTTTATATCAATCTGTGGTCAGCGTTGTTGGTACATTAACTACTTACATTCTAAGTCTATACTATTTTAAGATTATCTTTTGTTGTGTACTGTTTGTTGATCCTAAAATAAAAAAAATAAAAATATATATATTTAATTAAGTTTCATTGTTATGAATTTTTAGTTATGTTATTTATTTATTTATCCTGTATGTACGATATTTTATAAATAAAATCAGCACATTGAACATAGAAACGTGTAATGGCGGTCAATCAAAATACCAAGCAAAAACAGAGTTGTCAGTTATAAAACCGCAAAGTTTCTCATATATCACACTATTTTTTTAAATTCAATTCAAATTTTTCTTCTTTATTCCACAAAAACTTTAAAAACATAATATAACTAAACTAAGCCTAAAAACTAAACTATAACTAAAAACTTAAAATAACGATTTAAAACTAAAATAGAAATATTTAAAATAGCCCGTTGGTGGAGGGAAAAGTGCCCAAAATGCTGGCAGCATTACCACGTTGAATGGCAATGCTTATTTTTTGTGCAAAATAAAAGCCAGCATTCTGGTCACCTGATGCCTCCACCAAACGTTTATATGCCTCCACAACTATTATATTTTATTTAAGTATTATTATATATTTTCTGCAAAGGGGAAAAATAGCGAGTAAAACAACGGGTACCCCTAGTTTTCCATGAATTAACCAATGGACCGCGGCAGAAGAGCCTAGTTTTTCCACAATCGAAAGTGCAGCGTCATGGAAAGTGCACTAGGAAACGCATAATGGCTTTCACACGCTGATTATCAATAATTGTTGCAGTTAACTCGGTCTATGGGAAAAGCAATGACGTAGGATTGTTCACCACCTGCAATTAAATATAGGGTGGATCCACGATCGCCGCCTCGAAAACGGCACCGTTTAAACAAGACATATGCCTTGTTTTTGCTCTCAGTCGCGTGTGACCGCGCCTAATGAAAGTGATTTAACTCATATAACAACATTATTGTTTTACAACGCTATTACAGGGTGCTATGGTTCATTATTAAAATGAAACAACCGCTTGTGGACTATTTTATATTAGCTGGAGAGGTATATATCTGTATAAGTAAGTATTGGCGCGGGGACACTTTTTAGGTTTGGTTTTCATAGAGACTGTATCTATAGTATATTTGATTTAAGCTTTCCACACTATTGATAGCGGAGAGGCGAGGCGCTAGCGATCACTCGTAGTATCCCCTATTTGGTTTGTGGATCACTCCACTGCTGGCAGCGAGACCGACCACATCTCAAGAAGAATATAGAAGCTTGCCTCCGCCCTGAAGAACTCCCGCTGGCCAGATTCCTAGTTTCATAACAAACTCTTACTCTTACTCGACCAATCCTAGCCAATTCAGCCGTAACCCCGGGTCGGTGCCGAGTCCGACCGCCCGCCATAGCTACAGTCATACGATCGAAAAAATAGTTGGTTGGACTCCTGGCGCGGGGCGCTCCGGTTTAGTTTGTTACCTCAAAACTCCATAATTTGTTAACTGATTTTGGTTTTTTTAATGTGTAACAAAATAAAAACAAACTACTACTAATCTAAAGCTATAAAATATACAATGTAGTACAAAACTAATCTATCAAACCAATAGCAGCAGGCAACTTGCCCAAAATGTTGGCAGCATTGCCACGTTGAATGGCAATGCTCAACCTTTGGCCCAAGTAGAGGCACGTAGAGGCCAGCATTTTGGTCACGCGTCGCTACGAAAAGTTTAGTTTCATATTTAAAAAAGATTTTTTTAAGTTGGATCGATACACTTTCAGATCGGAAAAAAGAAAAAAAATTAAAAATTTATAAAAAAAAAGATTTAGAAAAAAAAAATTAATATAAAATTAGAAATTTCTCTTAGAAATATGAACAAAATTGTTATGCCTTGCTTTTGTCCACTTTTACTCAAAAGTAGGTAAAGCTGGAAATAAAACAGGCATGTTTTCTTGTGTGTTGTTATAAAAGCTTTTGTTTCCGTTCCGTGTTAGAGAACATTAGAAGACCCCCAATTGTAATTGGTAACTTTCTCCTCGCGATGTAATTACAAAGTACTATTTTAAATCTACTTTATGCAGTAAAAGTGTTTTTATAAACTGATAAAACTTATTAAATAATATGTCAAACCTAATAATTGATCACCTCCAAATAACATTATTGTTATAATATTCCGCTCAACTACGCTGCGTGCCACTTCCAACTGCGCTTATCCCGTGTAACTCGGGCGTGTCGGACCAAAGTCCGAAAGAATAGTAACGCACACACACCACCACATGCTCAGCGCTGAGATGCCGGGCGATCGAGTAGTCACTTTGTTTCCCTAACGTAATGTAAAACTACCCACTACATTTTAATAAGCTAAATATGTATAAAATAAGTTTAAGCTAAATACTTACAAAACTAGGTAAGTGAAAATAATGTAAGTACGTTATGCCCTAATGTTAAATGTAATTTTTGTTTTTCTCATGTTAGTGAATTTATTCTTAATGAGAAATAAATATCTTTAACCAGATATTATAGTAGTTACCTAATCATAGCAACCAACTTAACACTGAAAACTAAATACTCCTTGGAAAATGAAGGAAAATGCATCTTTTTGACTTAGACAAAGTACTAAAATCGGGATCGCAGATCGTGGACCGACTGCACTTAATATGGTGCCGCTAAGTAAATCTTCCGGTAACACGTGACGCAAGTAAATTGATGATAATGAGACCTATTAAAGAAAAAGTGGGCCCAAATGTGGGAAAATTTAGGTTGCATAATCTCTGATGTATTAGAAAAGTGGGGAATTGCGGCCACCTATTGCAATATCGCTTATACACTTTAATAAGAAATCTTATTGGTAGAAAATACACCATTAAATTCTTCATTCGTCTTCTTCGTTAATTTAAGATCTAATCTCTTGTATTTATTCCATTTTTCACGGTTTTCAGCCAGCATTTTTATTTTTAGCTTTTGGTACGAGACATGATATAGCTTTTTTAGGGTTCCGTACCCAAAGGGTAAAACGGACCCTATTACTAAGGCTCCGCTGTTCGTCCGTCTGTCTGTCTGTCTGTCTGTCCGTCTGTCACCAGGCTGTATCTCATGAACAGTGATAGTTAGACAGTTTAAATTTTCACAGATGATGTATTTCTGTAGCCGCTATAACAACAAATACTAAAAAACAGAATAAAATAAATAATTAAAGGGACTCCTATACAACAAACGTGATTTTTTTGTTCGTTTACCAGATGAGTCATAGATGGCGCTGCTTTAAATAGTACTGCTACGGCAGGGATAAATCATGTTACGGAACCCTTTGTGCGTGAGTCTGACTCGCACTTGGCCGGTTATCTTTCAGTTGATCCCATGATTGTTCTTCTTCTTACATATCACAGTTCACAGTTATATTATAAAGGCGAAAGTTTGTGTGTACGTGTGTACGTTTGATACTCCTTCACGCTCAAACGGCCGAACGGATTTGGATGAATTTTAGAAAAGACATAGCTTATATACTGGGTTAACACATAGAATACTTTTTATCTACGGTTGAAACCACGGGGCGCAGCTAGTTGATCATATCGCGGGTGCAATGATATTTGCGGGGTACTAGACAGAGCATCACAGAGCACGAAAAAAATGTTCTTAGTGCTCTGTGAGAATAAGCGTATATTGACCTTTAGTGGAACCTGGCAGGTAACCTACGAGCCACGTGCTTTTGCGGTTATTCATATAACATTCAGTCACATGTTGCGGTTGGCGTTATTCAATGTTTTGGAATGCAGTTGTATTGACGTAGTGCGCGTATTGATAGAGTACATAACTTTGGTATGGAGGAAGGAAGCGAATGAGAAAGATTTACCTGTATTAGTGTTTTACTAGGTGGTAGGACTTTTCTACAAAGTTCGTCTAGGTAGGTACCACCGCTTTGCCAGTTATTCTGCCGCCAAGCAATAGTGTGCAAGCACTACTGAGTTCCAGTTTGAAGGGCATTGTAGCTAGTAAAATTACAGGGCAAATGAGACTTTATGATCTGATCACACAGTCTAGTAATCTTATTATGTCGTTCCTAAATCATATTGTTTTGTAATTAAGCTTCTATGATTTGTTATGTGCACCTATAAAATAAAATAAATAAATTACCATACTGTGTGAAGTCTCAGGATGACGTGCGCAGTGCAGTGTCACGCAAAGCTATATTGATTTAGAGTTCCGATTGATACTGCAATCTGTTATGGGCAGCCGTGACGCTTAACATTAGACGAACGACTAGCTCGTCAGTCATAAGCTTACATAAAAAAAAATAGTTTACCTGTTATTCGTGGCGATATATTCAAGGCAAGGCCGCTCAAAAATGCGGTAACGTCACTCTTGCTCCTTCATAGTACCTCATACTAAGCTGTGGTAGCGTTACATGCAGTCTCTGTGCCATGTGACTTCACAACGTGCGTTTTCATAGTAACTGTGGGGAATCTACAGTTTGGCGAGAAAGGAACACGCGATGCTCCCACCAGAAACTTTAATAGCTTATTACTCCTTGATTTATTTACCGATTTTACTTATTTCTTCAACTATTGCATTCATTTTTAACCTAATTTATGAAAATAATATTTACTTGTTAATTTTTAATAGCAGGCTACTACCTTATTATTCATGCCATGCTAAAGAAGCTGAGTTATCTTTAGAGATATGGGTGGCCGTGTCGCTTAACATCAGGTGAACGACTAGCTCGTCACGTCATTCAATCACATTAAAAAAAAAGAGACATCCATTTATTATGCTACATTAATCATAATACGTACAGCATAGGTACTCCTTGAAATTGAAACTATGATCGCCCTTGCAACCGTCAAGGCGGTGACACCGGCAAAGTCGTCGGAATCAGGCCGTGACCGTCACGGTAGCATACCTACCATCTTATGACGTCACAAACTGTTTTCGAAAAATTTCGAGGAATAGGTTAGACATATTTTATTACGTAGGTACTTCCTATAGTAGGAAGTTCTTGCCAATAAGTTTCCTTGTTTGGTTTTTTGTCACTATCACTCCAGTCCATATTTTTCCTATAACAAAATGGTATAGAAAAATATGGACTGGCTTGCAGCTATGCCTTTTAAACTGTAGGCTATGGGTTTGATTCGATTCCCACCCAGGACAAACATTTGTGTGATGAACATAGGTGTTTGTTCTGTATCTGCAGTGTGTTATATTGTATTCTATGTATGTATTTACAAACAAAAAATTATCCAAGTATTCTATCAGTTATCTGGTTCCTAGTACAAGCTATGCTTAGTTTGAGGCTAGATGGTGCTGTGTGAAATGTCTCACATATTTATTTACATATTTATTTATCAAGATAATAGTAACAAGGTACTTTTCACACACGTCTTCGCCGGCAACCACAGTTTTCACTCATTTTTCCGCAAAACACTTAATTTTCCTGGATATAAAGTAATCTATATATATTCCGGTAGTATTATCAATCTACGTGCAAAATTGCATTAAAATTGGTTCAGTTCTTTTGCCGTGAAAGCCACACAAACATATAGACAAGGTTTATCATATATTTAGAGATTTATACGAGCCATTAATTTACCTTGAAAGGAAATTTCCTTTTCCTGCATTTCTAGATACAGATCTGGCTGCTGAAAAGGAAACCCTCTGACAGCACTTACTACAACCCTAATCATCACCATCAACAGTTACACTAAACACATAACTACTGATAATGTCTGATGATAACTGCATCAGACTAGGTCTATTATACTAGGTGGTAGGACTTTTCTGCAAAGTTCGTCTAGGTAGGTACCACCGCTTTGCCAGTTATTCTGCTGCCAAGCAGTAGTGTGCAAGCACTACCGTGTTCCGGTTTGAGGGGTATTGTAGCTAGTGAAATTACTGGGCAAATGAGACTTTACGAACTGGGGGCGTACCGTGAGCTCTTAGCGCGATTCAAAACAGAGCCTATATTGGATCGCTTTGTTTTTTTGTATGGGGATTTTGACAAGCGATCCAGTATAGGCTCTGTTTTGAATCACGCTAAGAGCTCACGGTACGCCCCATGATAAACGCCCTAAAAAAGTTTTCTAGACTGTGAGATTTCTCAGGATGACGTGCGCAGTGCGCACTGTTACGCGAAACCGTATTAGAGTTCCGAGTGACACTGCAATCTGCTATGGGTGGCCGTGTCGCTTAACACCAGGCGAACGACTAGCTCGTCACTTCACTCAGCTACATAAAAAAAAAGAAAAAAAAGACATCATCAGTAGTATTAGTTCCACGAGCGATGTGGCCTGCCCATTGTCATTTCAACTTGCTAATTCTAAGAGCTATATCGGTCACTTTAGTTCTCCTGCGGATCTCCTCGTTCCGGAGCTTATCTCGTAGGGAAACACTGAGCATAGCTCTCTCCATAGCTCATTGCAAAACGTTGAGCTTACTAATGAGCTCTCTTAAAATCCTAATAAGTAATGCAAAGTACTTAAAAAGTAATGTAAATCATAATCGTAATTATGGGTTCAGCTGGCAGTTTCCTGATTTCTCAATTGTAGAAATCTTTTTAGGGTTCCCTGTAGATCAAAGGGGAGCCAAAATATTCGACACACTCAACAGCCGGAAGACGTCCACTGCTGAACATAGGCCTCCCCCACGGCGTATTCTATCAGTTATCTGGTTCCCATAGTACAAGCTAAGCTTAGTTTGGGGCTAGATAGCGTTGTGTGCAATGTCCACACATATTTACCTATTTATTAATGTTATTTATCTCTATTCGACAAACTCGTTGAATATTTTCATTCTACCGAACCCAAGTTTTTTTTTCATACGTTATCAAGTGATCATGGAACTACGCATAGATGGTAAGGAGATCTGCTACATGAATATTGAGGTTAAAATATGCATACGAAAATCATTACGTACGGAGGAAGGATTTCACGCCTTACTTTACTGCTGGTGAAAACGAGTGTTACCTGTAACAAAACAATAATGATAATTAGTATTATGTGTGTTATGTGGTGTTTAGTGCAGTCTATTCTGCCGTCCTTATGAAAAATGCAGTAAGTAGGTAAAACATGTTATCGAGAAAAACGCGAGAACAGAAAGTTGCGAGTAGTCGAGAGTAGTCGAGTTGGTGCATTCTTACTTCCTGAGTTTTTGGCATGGAACGAGGAGGAGAGGAATGCCAATACACCAAGAAAACAGCGTAGATCAAAAATATGCCTAAAACCAGATGGCGTTGCAAAATGAACGGGTTATATGTTGAGCGCAGATCAGTAATATGCAAAAAAAAAACATTTTAAACCTAGCCCGCCGTAGTTACCCGTATAGCCCGCTCATTTTGCAGCGCCATCTAGGTTTATAACGGTTTTTGTCATATTTCTGATCTGCGCTCAGTTTATAACCCGCTCATTCTGCAACGCCATCTAGTTTTAGGCATATTTTTGATCTACGCTGTTTTCTTGGTGTATTGGCATTATTTTCCTCCTTGTTCCATGGTTTTTGGGTTCCAGGTAGAATTTTGATACGTGAGAAAGAAGAGAAATTAGATATTTTCTGGCGATTCCGAATATGTATCTAACTCAATGCCAAAAACGTTAGTTACTGCGTTCTTCACTATGAAGGCAGTGATATTGTGCCTCTAACCCCCGGTTGCACGTCATCATCATCAGCATCAACAGCCTGAAGACGTCCACTGCTGAACATAGCCTAGGCCTCCCCCAGAGCGCGCCACCGTGAGCGGCTACTCGCCTTCTGGATCCATCGGCTCCCCGCGGCTTTCACCAGATCGTCGGTCCACCGAGTGGGCAGCTGGCCTACGCTGCGTCTTCCGGTTTGTGGAGAAATAATGTCCGCTCTGAATTAGAAATTCTGAATAAAAAAAAGAAATACTTTTACTTATGACATCGGTGCATTTTTTCGACAAAATACTTAACTTTTCTAGGCAAAACGATTAGGATTTTTGCTACCGACCAGTGTTTTTTTTTTATCGCGTTTGTGGTTATGGCTGTCCACTTTCATGCACTCTATGGCGAGGAACTTAGGATACTTTTTCACGTAAGCTCTAGTCCACGCATGCGCAGCAAGGCGCATCAGCTAGCATCTCATATTTCAAACCATCCACAGAATCACATTCAACACAGAACTATTTCAGGCACATTTCACAACCGCTTGTTGTGTCTCCGCTGTAGAAAGCCACGACCATTCTATGCTAATTGCTAATCGTCGTGTTATCGTGCTAATAAGCAAGAATTAGTCCTGAAGCCGCCTCATTTAGTTGTGTTAGATGCTATCGTAGTTTAAGAGTTATTTATGGCTTCCTTGTGCCATACGGGTTTTAATAGGCCTGTCTAATAGGGCCCGTATTGGTGAACTGAACCACAGAATACATAAGTGCCTGAACACAGGTTTAAAACAGGATAATGAAGGGTAGATGACCGATGACGTCATTATCATCACATCAGCATCACATCAACATCAGCATTGCAATTCAACGGGGCAATACTGCCAGCATGTGGGTACGCTACCTATTGGTAGTGGGCTTGAGCATTTGGACTGTCTATACCTATAGGTCAACGCAGTTAGTATACAGTCCATGTTTTCTAGTGTAGTTTCTAGTATTACTAAATGTAGTATTATTCAGTTAAAAAAATAAACCAATTTATTCGTTAAAAAAAGAACTAAATATTTCACACAGTGCCATCATCATGAACAGCCCGAAGACGTCCACTGCTGAACATAGGTCTTCCCCAGAGAGCGCCACTTTGTGCGGCTGCTTGCCTCACTCTCTCTGCTCTCCTTAATAAGCACTATTACTAGTATTTTTTATATGAATGATTGACGTGACGAGCTAGTCGTTCACCTGGAGTAAAGCGTCACGGTCGCCCATAACATACCACAATAATTTTAATGTAACGTAAACTTCTAGTAACCTTATGTGCATTAGGGTGTAGGTAGAAGGGGATGGGGAGCAGAGTAGATTTCATTAGATACAAAATTATATAAAAAAGTTTACTATATGCACATTATTTTTCTACCATTGAGTGTACATAACAGTAAGTAATGTAATGATTCGTATTACGTAATGATCGTAACGAAGTCGCATCTAGTCAGGACCAGTTCACGTTCGGCCGTGCTATGGACGATTGTGGTCAGAGAACTCTGAGATAAGGCATGGATGAGGCATTTTAGCATAAGAGTAAACTAAACTTTAAAAACCCCCGACAGACTAAGGGCCGGTTTATAAACATCCGTATGTACAAAGGTGTTGTAGTAAGTTTCAGCATATTTATCTAATTAACAATTAGAAGAAAAAAAAGAAATTAGAAATTAGAAATTTGGTACCACATTTTACTTACAGATGGCTTGTAAATAAAAGCCAAAGATAGGTTAAAAATATCTTTGATAAAACGGTGTTAAAATATCCGAACGGATGATAGTATCTTGTTAAAAATGGGTATATAACAGATGCATAATATCTTGCGTAAAATGGGTAAAAAAGTAAATTTCCACAGGTAACCAGTAACCTGTTTATGGGTAAAATATCTCTAACCTTTGCTATAAAATAAAACTCCATAGATAAACATGCCACATCCAACTTTCGCCCGCCACTTCCCGTCGCCCTACTTGGTTTCGTGTAACGGTAAAGTGAAGTCGATGCGATAACCGAAGTAGGTTACCGTACTACAACCTCGTCAACTTTGCTCGCAGTACTATACCCTACTAAATCTTACTATCCTAATGAACCTTACTTTTTTTATGTAAACGAATGACGTGACGAGCTAGTCGTTCGCCTAGTGTTAAGCATCACCACCGCCCTGTACAGATTGCAGTGTCACTCGGAAATGAAAATTAAAGTTTTGCGTCACACTGCGCACTGCGCACGTCATCCTGAGACATCACACAGTCTAAAAAAGATTCTGTGAGATCAGTTCTTAAGTCTCAGTTGCCCAGTAATTTCACTAGCTACAATGTGCCCTTCAAACCGGAACACAGTAGTGCTTGCACACTACTGCTTGGCGGCAGAATAACTAGCAAAGTGGTGGTACCTACCTAGAAAAACTTTGCAGAAAAGTCCTACCACCTAGTAAACTTACTATCCTAAATCCTGTTTATATTGACAGCCTCTGTGGTTGAGCAGATCGGCTCATAAATTGGAAGCTATACGGATTTGATTCCCGCTACAGGTGAAGTATTTGTGTGTGTTAAGGGCTTATGCTAGGCCAAGCCAAGCCCACAGAATATATATATATAGATATAGTACTAGGCCAAAGCGGGGATGAGCCGGGGGGCCGAGCGGCAGTGGCGGTCTTCGTTAGAATGGTTCCAACGCGCAATAATTTAGGTAATTTATTATTACACCGAATATAATGGGTATTTTTAAAATCCACTATATATAAGCCCTCCAGTATTCATTGAATAATCGCGGTTTATTTGTACGGTTTGGAGGTAAATTTGTTATATTATCTATCGAGAAAAGTTTATTAATTCGTGTTTTCACTATACATAAGCATTGGCATTAGGCATTAGTCCTGAACTGTACCATATTAATTTCAAAGTCATTGTTACAATATTGTTGACAGGACACGGCCTTATGCTCAGCCATTTTAAGCATTTTGGCGTTGGCGACAGATTCTGACCTACTTGCCTGCAGAAAAAGCAGAAATAAAGAAAGAAAAGAAAATACATTTATTAATAAGGAGGTATAGTATGTTTATATATAGTGGAATAATTCGTTATCGAAATATCCGAATGGCTGACTGTATCTTGTTCAAAATGGGTAACCGATCTATGCATCGATTACCCATTTTGAACAAGTTTTTTTTACATACCATAGTAATCACTTAGATTTGAACACACGTCCATCCATCTCTAAAGCCAGGACATGTTATCCCCTTTTTAATGAATAGGTATACTAAGATTGTTCTCAGTCACCACTTTGCACTTTACAGATTAAGACAAAATGTTCTGGGTAGATCGTTTAAGTTCTGAAATAACACTGCAAAATAGTGCAACCTAACACGCGATTGAACACGTGGGGCGCATCACTGTTTTTCTATAAAACGGTAAAATCTGCCTAAACAGTAAACGCGCGTTTAAGTCTTTTGTACCGCAGTTTTTTGCTAAATCACTTTCGCTATTATAAAAAGATTGAATTGACAATGATCGAAATCAAGCAATTTATTCCACATAGTGACATAAAACCTAAAAATGCGACGTTGCAACATTGAAGCGTATCGGTCTATGCCGTAACCTATGTTTCCGTAAGGAACTCGTCAAAGCATGTAGCTTTACATGAGTGACTTTTCGACTGGCCTGATAGCTCAGTTCGTAGTAGCTCTGCCTTCTGAACTATAGGTTCTGGGTCCGATTCCCACCAGGGACAAACATTTGTGTGATGTTTGTTCCGTGTCTGGGTGTTATATTGTATTCTATGTATGTATTTACAAACAAAATGTATCTAAGTATTCTATCAGTTACCTGGTTCCCATAGTACAAGCTATGCTTAGTTTGGAGCTAGATGGCGCTGTGTGAAATTTTTTTTTTTTTTTTTTTTTATGTGATTGAATGACGTGACGAGCTAGTCGTTCACCTGATGTTAAGTGACACGGCCGCCCATAACAGTTGCAGTGTCACCCGGAACTTTAAAACAATAGTTTCGCGCGACACTGCACTGCGCACGTCATCCTGAGACATCACCCAGTCTAATAATCAAATTACTAGACTGAGTGATCAGATCATAAAGTCTCATTTGCCCAGTAATTTCACTAGCTACAATGCCCTTCAAACCGGAACACAGTAGTGCTTGCACACTACTGCTTGTCGGCAGAATAACTGGCAAAGCGGTGGTACCTACCTAGACGAACTTAGCAGAAAAGTCCTACCACCATGTCCACACATATTTATTTATTTACTTATTTATTATTTTAGATGTTTTAAGAAATGCACTAGCGAGACAATTAGAATTGTATTTATCCTGGAAAATTTTGGCTGAAGTAAGCTACGTACTAACCAATGGATTTATTTGTCCGATAACAAAGAATTTTGATTTGATTTGAAACCGCGGAGTGTTAAGGCGGAGTCTGATAAGAAAATCAACAAAAAGCACATTTCTAAAAGCCCAGCGCGACGTGATGAATCAAAATAATTAGATGGCAATAGTTGCGCCACCTTGAGCAGCTGCTCGCCTCCTGCATCCATCGGCTCCCCGCAGCTTTCACCAAATCTTCGGTCCACCAAGTGGGGGGCTGGCCTGCGCTGCGTCTTCCGATTCGTGGTCGCCACTCGAGAACCTCTCTTCCCCATCGGTTGTCAGTACTTTAGTTTTTCTAAAATAAAATTGTTCTAAGGAGCCCAAAAAATTACTTTATCAACGTAGTTCTCCAAAACTTCAGCGTAACATCAGATTATTTAAGAATCAAATTGCCAGGTTCTATAGGAATAACAAATATTTATTTGTTATCTATATCTGTACGTATTATATTTTATTATTATTATTTATAGTCCTTATAATATCTGAACTATTGTTGTTATCTATAGCTACCTCTAGTTATTATTTTTTATTTGAGTAATCTTTTCTTTTTCACCAGCACTACCACTCGTTCCACTACACAAAGGTTAACTGGAAGAAAATGCTACTTAACATTAAGTATGCCGTGGTTTACTCTTGTAAAGCATTTTTTATCTATCTATCTATATTTCACGTAATCGTCGAAAAACTCCGCAAAATCAACACATTTTCATACGCAGAACCAGTTTGACATGAAACTATATGATCTGCGATTTTCAACCTTAAACAGCTAAAAACAACATTTTTGCGGTCACCTGTCGCAACAACATTATGCTTTATTATGTACTAAACAGTATAACATATTCAGTAGGAAAAGACACACATACACCGTTCCGGTGGATGCGCGCACGCGAAATGGAAAGTGCAGTTAATTGCGCAGATAAGTGCGCGTGCGCAGCTTTGCGCGGTAATGCGGTGGCAGTGTCGTTACAGAGGTTACAAACAATCATTATGATTATAGATAGTCTTTTAATAGGGTTACAGAGAGAGTGTTGACTTAAAATGGTTATACGTGTTCTATTAATGTGAATAATCATTTCCAGTTGACAATCTCTGTTGTTAGAAATTTTCTATAAAGCTTTTCTAGGTAGGTTTTTTTTTTATATATATTAAGAGCGACAAACAAGCATACGGCCCGCCTGATGGAAAGCGGTAACCGTAGCCTATGGACATCTGCAACACTAGGGGCGTTGTCGACGCGTTGCCAGCTCAGTAAGGCTTTTTTTGATACCCTTTTTAAAAGACTGCATATTGTAGCATTGCGGGAATACTACCACCGCTTTGCCAGTTAGTTAGTTTCAAAACACTGAAAACTCTAAGTATTTGAATGTCTGTTGAGAGTACCTCAACGCATTTTTTTAATTATCTATATCTATCTATAACATCTATAACATCTATAACATCTATAATCTATAATCTATAACAATATTATAAAGAGGAAAGATTTGATTGTTTGTTTATTTGTTTGTTTGTTTGCATTGAATAGGCTCTGAAACTACTGAACTGATTTGAACAATTTTTTCACTGTTGGGAAGCTACACTATCCCCGGGTGACATAGGCTATATTATATTTTCAACAAATTAGGGATCCTTACTAAAACTGCAATAATGTAACCCAAGGTGTAAAAAAATTACGTAAAATATTCTTTACATCGCGTGCGCTGCGAAAACTATTATACCCACGCGAAGCCGCGGCAGGCCGCTAGTCTTCGATATAAATAAACCAAATAAAATTGATTTATTCAAAAGAGCCAGGTAAGAGAATATCCAGGGAATGGGCAACAATATTCTCCTCGGTATACTAAAACTTTCTGCGATCGCCAGTACGCCTGTCCAATGGCTGCATGGTGATTAAGATTACGGCAACCCCCTAAGCGTCCAAAGTGGCATTTTATAGGGGAGGCCTATGTTCAGCAGTGGACGTGTTCCAGCTAATGATGTGATATATGATTAAAAAATATTTGAAACAGCCGGGTCACAATAATAAATTAAAATACAGAAGGCAATTCAATGAATCCAAATTCAATGCCATTCTTTTTAACCCCATAACCCCACTTTAATTATGCGGTCGCTTGCGCCACTATAGACAATGGCTATGGGACAAGTTTACTACCAAGTTTGCCAACATTGCGAAACTAACAACAATAGAGTTTGGTAATTTGCGACTTGTTAACTATGGACCTTTCTTGTTCTTAGCTTGATTGCTTTAGCACAGATTAAAATAATGTTTTAGGGTTTTAGTCACTTGGGCAGTTCCTTTAGAACGAGTTTATCCGAATATAAAATATTGTACCTAAGTACTCGTTATCGAAAATCGTAAAATATTTATTACTAGCTGCTGCCCGCGGCGTTGCCACGCGTGGACTAAATTACCTATAGTAATAGTTATAGGTACTTAGCCTCGATGCAGACCGGCCACTGTCCACAACCACCGATGGCTGCCACGCACCACCGCCACATTCGCAGCAGTAGCGGCTACGCGCGACAGCCACCGGTATTTGGAAGCTGCCACATGTTATACTGTGCAGTCTCATGCTTCTGAATAGGTTACGTCTGTCAGTGGCGAGTATTGGCGTCGTGTGTGGCCCGTAACGGCCACAAGTGGTGACTCGTGGACACAGCTGTAGCGTGTGGCCGCCACCGACCACACATATTATGGCGAGTTCCTACAAAATGTAAGGAAAAGCGTGTGAACAGTTTGTCGCCGTCTTCCAGTGGCTGTGGTCGGTGGCCTGTTTGGGCCGAGACTAAACCATACTAAACTCATACTTTCATCAATAAAAGTACGTAGGTAATATTGTAAATGCGTAGATACAGCTCGTCTTTTTGTCTCTGTTTCCTTTTTATAACTGAACACTGCTGAATCGATCATAATGAAGTTTCATTAATTAATTCATTAATGTTGTTTGGTACAAATCTATTTAACGTACATCTAAGTTCTGAGGTGTTTTGTTAAATTTTGCAGAGCCAGCCAGCCAGCAGATATTACTTGTGTCCCATCCTGAAAAGATGCCTGTACCACAAAATTAGCCCTATTTACTTCTAAGTCTATACAGAAAATGTAAAAACTGTCGAATAATCACAGCATTAAGGATCGCGCTACCGTTGTTTTTCCATTGTGATTTATATCGAACTCTAGTCTTTGTTCTGCATAGTATATTTCCTACCTGCATTGCATAGGAATGAATAAAGGTTTTGTTTTTAAAAACTGCTTTTTGAAACCTCATTTTAGAACTTGACTCTGTTTGGTAAACGCCAGAAAAGGGTTTCTATCAGCCACACTTAGTTTTGCTGCTTGTAAAATCACATGCAGGAAGTAAATCTAAAAGCCAGAACCTTTTAATTCGAAAGATTTAATAAAAATTTAAATTATGTAAGCTTTAATATTTTTTGGTACGTATCTATTTTACTCTTAAAATGCCAAACAACCTGTAAAGGCATAAACAGAAAAACTATAAAATAGATAGATAGCAACAAAGAATGTACCTACCTACCTCCTAGAGTAGCGGTTATATTACTCTTTGGGCATATCCTACACAGACATTTTTTTCTTTACTCTGTGTCTCCAGATAAACACCAGCAAGGTGACATAAAGTTTCTGTTAGTAGCCAAAAATATACTCACCATGCTCACCATGAAGCGGCCATGTTGTTTATAACTCAGTTTCGTTTCGTAATGAAAACTTAATAATTTTGACCAAAAAAATAAATAATATTTCAATTTTAATATATCCTATTTTAAGCGCCGGTTATGAAATCTGCATGAAAATGTGTTCGGTATTTTAGGAGTTCAGTCATAACAAACAAACAACGACACATCATTGTCCCTAGATGGCGCTGATACAAATAAAACTTGATAATGTATGGAAAAAGGGCAAAATCCGGGTGGCCTGCATCGCGCAAGCGATATTTTTTTAACATTTGAACCTATGGGATAAATTACACTAGGTATAATTGTGTATGTTACGTAGCATACCAGAACTTCACATTTATTTTATGTAAGGATAGGGATAGGGAATAGGGA
This sequence comes from Ennomos quercinarius, assembly GCA_910589525.2. Taxonomy (NCBI): domain Eukaryota; kingdom Metazoa; phylum Arthropoda; class Insecta; order Lepidoptera; family Geometridae; genus Ennomos; species Ennomos quercinarius. Next base: position 9,816,890 of record OU342510.1, read on the forward strand.
ATAGGGAATAGGGAATAGGGATGGAAGTCCAGCACAAGACCCACCACGCTACTATCGGTAACCATTAGAGCTGTAGCAAACCGTATGTATTCGATACTGAGTAACGGGTGCGCCATCTAGTACCAAGTAACGAATCGTTACTCACGAATGCATGTCGACTCATGTAACTCGCATTTTTCGTAGTATGGGTACCTTCACTGTTTCACGTACGCAACTCGATTCGTTGCTCTAACATAACATGGCATGTTATGAGGTATCAGATGTAACGAGTAACGTAACGATACGATAGTAACGAGTACTAATTGTTATAGTAACGAATACAGGTACGCTTTCTTTCGTTACTTTTACACCTCTAGAAACCATAAATAACTAAGGATTTCATACAAATATTTAATGATACTCGTGTCGATATCGAGTATCAGTAATGTACGTTCAAATAAGTCGTACTAGGGATACTGTTTTTTTAGAACACGGGCAAACAAACAAGATGACGCTTACCTGACGGTAAGCAGTTTTTTTTAAGGTGGAACGTTTCTGCAAATTCAAACTTTCTTGCGATCTTTTGCCAATAAAATAACTTAATTACTAAACGTGATTACATTAAAACTGATTAACGTAAAGAAATGGAATGTATCAATAAATTACGATTAAAAGTATCTCCTAGATATCATTGGTTTAGCGACAAATGGCAATAAACAAATTTCGTCTTAGTTTTTCAGTCTATTGCCATTTGTTGCTAAACCAATGATATTTAGGTGACACTTTTAATTGTATTATATTAATATATTCTATTTATTTGCGCAAAATTAAGTTTCATGTAATCACGTTGAGTAATTAAGCTATTACTGGCAAAAGAACGCAAGAAAATTTGAATTTGCCGCGCTAGTGAAACGTTCCACCTTAATTTAAATGAATGACGTCACGAGCTAGTCGTTCCCCAGTGTGTTCCGTAGTGTCCCATCGTAAATCAATGGGGCCCCTTTATAAAGTCAAAGGGCTCCACTAATTGGGTATGGGGCCTGAGTAATTTCCTAAAATTAATATTTCACGTAGACCACCAGCAGCTAATAGCGAAGAGTAAACACTGGTTGTGAAGGATAGTTATTGTATACTCTGTATAATCTCCATTAGGGGTACTCACATCACTATTAGGGTAACTGTGCCTTATTGCTGCTATTAGGGAGGTACATAAAGACAGTATGGGCTATTCCCTCATAAGCTCCGTACTAGGTGGTAGGACTTTTCTGCAAAGTTCGTCTAGGTAGGTACCACCGCTTTGCCAGTTATTCTGCCGCCAAGCAGTAGTGTGCAAGCACTACTGTGTCCCGGTTTGAAGGGTACTGTAGCTAGTGAAATTACTGGGCAAATGAGACTTTATGATCTGATCACTCAGTCTAGTAATCTGATTACTAGGCTGTGTGATGTCTCAGGATGACGTGCGCAGTGCAGTGTCACGCGAAACTTTATTGTTTTAAAGATCCGAGTGACACTGCAATCTGTTATGGGCGGCCGTGTCGCGTAACACCAGGCAAACGACTGGCTCGTCACGTCATTCGTTTACATAAAAAAGCTGTATTTTACTTTTAGGGTTCCGTACCCAAAGGGTAAAACAGACCCTATTACTAAGGCTCCGCTGTCTGTCTGTCTGTCCGTCTGTCACCAGGCTGTATCTCATGAACCGTGATAGCTAGACAGTTGAAAACTTCAAAGATGATGTATTTCTGTTGCCGCTCTAATAACAAATACTAAAAAACCGAATAAAATAAATATTTAAGGGGGCTCGATAGATCGAGTCCGACTTGCACTTGGCCGGTTATTTGTTTCAGTTTACTGTAACGTTTGCCTGCTATAGTATTACGGTGTTAGTAATATTGCAATGAATAGACTAGCGTTTGCCCACTACAGCATATGGTATTAGTATTATAATTTCTATTAATACCTACCAACGACGTAGTAATAATAGTTGATAACTGAAGAATGATAGGAGGAGCGATGGTGGCCGAGCGATAGTATGTGCGCTTTGCAATCTTACGGCACCGGGTTCGATCCTCGGCCCTGCACCAATGACTTATCTGGTAAGCTATGTGCAGTTTTCGATGCTATTGGTCCCGGTTGTCATAAGAATATCTATGGCAATCGTTAAGGGTAGTCAGACGCCTGATATAATCTGACGCATGGTCTAACCATCCCTGTTCCTGGTCCCTTATGGGTTGCGAGGTCAGATGGCAGTCGCTCATGTAATTCTGGTAGCTCGCTGCTACAGGTAAGATTGGGAGCCGACCCCAATAACAAATGGGAAAAGGCAAAGAGGATGATGATAACTGAAGAACGATAGAAGTCAGCACCAGACAGAAAGTTAGAAGACTTGAAATTAGAATAACAAAAACAAAACATTAGATTTATTTTAGGTTAGTTTTTATGTGCGTTAACGCTCTTACTGATTATATGATATGATCTCGATGGACGAACTTAAGTGGGTCGTGTAACGCATCTTGGTTTTGGTTTTCTGCTTATATCGCATCTTTGTTATGCTCTTGACATATAAGACTGTAAAATGCATCTTAGTAAGTACTTGGTGGCGCAAAAGTACTGGCACTAAAGAAAATACTTTTATTTTTTTTATATGACATTTTCTGTCATTCTGTTGTTGAAAATTGTGTAGTGAACAAATGTAAAATACACTGAAAATAAACATGGACCGTTTTACTCCCCAAGAACGTGGAATAATTGTGTCAATGTTCTTACGGAATAATTCATCAGTGATAAGAAACACAACGTGAATTTCGTCGACGATTTCCCCACCGTCCGGCACCGATTGGTCGCACAATTCGACGCTTTGCCACACGCCTTGAAGCAACTGGCTCAACATTGGATAGACCTAAGTCTGGGAGACCAAGAACAGGCCGTTCAGCTGAAAATATCGATGCTGTGCGCGAAGATGTGGAAGAGTGTCCAGAAACATCAACGAGGCGACGTGCCACGCAATTGGGCATTTCCAGACGGACCCTGCAGCGTATTTTGGTGAAAGACTTAAAGATGTTCCCGTATAAAACTCAAATGACTCATCAACTGCTGCCTGCTGACCACCGAGCTCGTCTAGATTACTGCCAGCGCGTCATAAACCTCAACCTTGAAGAGGATGATTTTCCTTCAAAATTGGTTATGAGTGACGAAGCGCATTTCCATCTCTCAGGGCATGTCAATAAGCAGAATACTCGGTTCTGGGGCACTGATAATCCGCGCATTATTCAAGAAACACCTCTACACCCACTAAAAGTTACTGTATGGTGTGGCATCTGTGTTGACAGAGTGATCGGACCCTATTTTTTCGAAGACGCTGGAGGCAATGCGATAACTGTCACTGGAGAACGCTACAGAACCATGTTACGTGAGTTTTTGATACCCAGTTTGGACGAATTGGGGCTGGAGCACATCTGGTTTCAACAAGACGGCGCTACGGCACACACAGCGCGCGACACTATGGACTTAGTGAGGGACGCTTTTCCAAGCCGAGTTATCTCTCGTTTTGGCGATTTGCCTTGGCCTGCAAGATCACCCGATCTGACCAGTCCAGACTTCTTTCTTTGGGGTTTTTTGAAATCTCGGGTGTATGTGAACAAGCCACAGACTCTCGCAGCTCTAAAAGAAAACATTCGTCAAGAAATAACGAACATATCGCAGGAAGTGTTACGGCAAGTTATGCAAAATGTCATAAATAGGGCTCAAATGTGTATCAACTCTGGAGGTCACCATTTAAAAGACATCATCTTTAAATCCTAATGGTACGAAATTTAATGGCACAAATATACATTTAAAAAAACCTAAATCTAGTTTTCTAATTTAGAAAAAATGTTATAGCTGAACCAAATAGGGTCTTTACTTTTGCGCCACCCAGTATTATGCAGATCTGCAGGAAAACTAAAGTGATCTCTTAGAATTAGCAAGTTAAAATGACAATGGGCAGGCCACATCGCACGTAGAACTAACAACCGATGGGGAAGAAAGGTTCTCGAGTGGCGACCACGAATCGGAAGACGCAGCGTAGGCTGGCTCCCTACTAGGTGGACCGACGTCCTGGTGAAAACTACTACAATAATAAAAACTAAACTAAACTAAACTAAACTAGCTACACTACCTACTACAAAGAACACTTATGGACTGTATAGTAGCCGCGATGGCCTAATAGACAGTCCAAGTGCTCCAGCCCACTACCGGTAGGTAGCGTACCCAACATGCTGGCCGCATTGCCACGTTAAATTGCAATGCTGATGCGTTGGGCCAAATAAATGCCAGCATTTTGGTCAAAATCTAGACATCTGTCAATATGACATCTGTCAAAATGTTTACCTTTGTTTCTGGAGAAACTTCGTTAAAATTCTAGTGTAATATTTAGGTGAATACAGTTAGTTCCATTGTCTAACTTTAGTCCTTAATTGACTGCACGGAACAAGTGGGAGTAAAAATAATTTAAATTAATTTGTACTCTGTTCCACGAAACTATTGGGAAAAAAGTCTCAATAGTTCCGTTACGGAACTACTTGCACGGTACTTCTGGGAATAAACGGTGATTATATGGCCAATCCCACCTTAAGATAAGTGACCAAAGTGGCGTTTTATGGGGGGCTATTTTCAGTAGTAGACGTATTCCAGCTGATGAAGTGAAATTAGTTTAAATAATAAAGGCACTTTGCACGTATTCAACAAATTAACTCAAATTTTATTCTCTACGCGGATTTAGTTCTACTTACTCTATATTAAAATCATGACACGGAATAGAATACCATATTTTGAAGTGACCATTGTTGTAGCCTACGATAGTATGATACAGGCCACTACGACTCTTGCATAGTAATAAAAAAAACAATTCGACGAATAGCGGTCGGCACCAAAGAGGTTTCCACTAATCAAAGTTTCCACTTCTACGTTCGTTTCCCATTAAAAACGTCCTTACATTGTCGCGAGACGTGAGAAGTATGCTAAGTGCTTGTCAGAGTCCCCCCATTCCCTTTCGTAGGCGCAACAATGGCATTCCCGTCCCTGTACGTACTTATCCTCGGACGATCTCCAGCACGCGTCTGCCTCTTTAACTTTAAAAGTAAAATGTTCGATTTTCAAACTTAATGTGCAGAGATAAAGTTTTGCACCAAAACATTCTGTAAGACGTATGTACATAGATATTTCTACTGGCTCGTTAGACGGGAGACTTGTAAAAAAAAGGTATTATGTGTTGCCAGAACTAATAAAAACGTAAAACGCCATATAATCAGTTATTTATATACAAACGCAGGAAGTTAAATCAACAAGTTTTGATAAAATTCAGGTCTAGGCTAAGCACAACCGTATCTGAATAAAGAGTGAGACTAATTCTAGCTTCCTAAAGATTCAATGATTTATTGATTCACCAGACGAATAAAGCATTGTTTTAATTTTTAAGTGTCAAGGTTACATGATTTATTATTGTTTTGAATGAATTCCCAAATAAATAAAGTTATCCTTTCGTGACCGTGATGTGTCGATTTTGTGCAACCATTTAAATAATATAACAATCTTTTCTGTAATTAAAAAATACGTTTTTTTATTTCTATTTCAATTGAATTTATTTGTTGAGATTAAAAACTATTCTTTTTCTAGCTGTTTAAATATAAAAATAAATTGATATATTAAAATCATCATCACCAATTCACCATGCTTAATGTTGCCATAAGTGTTCTCTTCATTTCCACCCTTTGCCACCATAAAATTAAAAAGTAAACATCCAAGATGGCGGCTGAGCGCGCCATTTGCATGCAACATGCGTTTTGCGAACAATCGGTATGAAACATTGACACCTACGCATGCAGATAGTTGACGTGCTTGGCATTGCTTTGTTTAGATTATAAATAAATCATTTGACAATAGACGAATAAACTAGTTTTGTTTACCATAAAATACATTGTAAGCAACGGAAATACAAATCTATATAATCTAAATAAGTATAATTCAAAAAAATCATTGCAAATAAGTTATTTTTAGCACTTTTACAAGTCAAAATTATTAAAAAAATAAAGAAAATTAATGACAAAACGCACATATCTTGTTAAAAAAAAAATTATTATAATATTACTTACATAATATTGATACTATTAAAGTTAAATTATTGTACATACTAAGCGTATTGGGGTCGGAAGAATAACAAAAATGGGATCTGTTATTCAGGCTCCGTCGGGTGTTTTTTTATCAGAATGAATGACGTGACGAGCTACATACATGATGTTAAGCGCCACGGCTGCCCATAACAGCTGCAGCGTCGGAACTTTAAATAATAAAGCTTTGCGTGCCACTGCACTGCGCACGACATCCTGCCTGAGACATCACACAGTCTTGTAATCAGATTACTAGACTGTGAAATCAGGTCATAAAGTCTTATTTGCCCAATAATTTCCCTAGCTACTGTACCCTTCAAAGCGGAATACAGTAGTGCTTGCACACTACTGCTTGGCAGCAGAATGACTGGCAACGCGGTGGTACCTACCTAGACGAACTTTGCAGAAAAGTCCTACCACCTAGTCAAGGAGTGAGTACGACCATTGTTGTTTTTTTTGTTAAAATACGGCGTTGAATTACTGACATCATTCTTTGAAGGTTTTTAAAAAGGAGTCTAGCTATACTAGCTTGTTCATTGACTTAATTTTTTAGCACATCATCCCGATTTGGCCGGATAGCACTTACGATTTTATTTTCTTGTACTTTAGATAAAAATCTAAATTGCTTAAAAGCATAAATCATGAAGCAGAATGCGAAGATATTTCCTGGGAATTGAACCCGCGACCTCCTCATACAATCCCCTGCTTGTTGAAAACCGTTAGGTACGTTGGACTGAGCAATTGTTAGTTGTTATGTATTTTTATGGAACTCTTAGCTGTTCTATAAAATACATAATCTTTAGTACTAAGATCAATCATTGTTACGCTTCTTGTAAGAGCTAGTCGTTCACCTGATGTTAAGCAACACGGCCGCCCATAACAGTTGCATCAGTGTCACCCGGAACTTTAAAACAATAAAGTTTCGCGTGACACTGCACTGCGCACGTCTCATCCTGAGACATCACACAGTCTAGTAATCAGATTACTAGACTGAGTGATCAGATCATAAAGTCTCATTTGCCTAGTAATTTCACTAGTGTATGATTATCTTTTAAATTCTACACAAATTCTTAGAAAATTTTGTTTAAGAATTTGAAACAAAAACTACCTAAGTGAGTTTTTATGAGCAGGTTTAAAAAATCACTCAGTTTTTTCTCTGCTGGCTATGTCAAATGTAAAATATGTCATGTTAATCCAAACAAGTTTTCATGCATAAAAACGGTATATAGAATGAAAATGACTTTGATACGTAGTATTTATGAATTCTTGTTTGTATTAATATGATATTTTTGTTGAATACTTTTTAATGTTATTCATGAAAACATAGTTAAGCCTTGGTTAAGTCAGATTTTTCGTAAGTAAATTCAGTTATTTAATATCTTCAAAAATGTAGCAACCTGCGAGCAAGATAGTGGATCCGCGTATAAAGCAGCCTTAATAGGGTACTGGTACAACTGCGAACGCAGTAACTCTTGCTCCTTTAACTAATACGACTTCGGAGGCAGGTTTAATACCATAACTAAAGAACCGCTATCAAAAGCCGAATGGCTATTAAACACCAAATATGGTCTAACTACCCCTCGTATGAACATCGAGTAACGACGGTGGACTTCGTCAATGGCCCCGCTAAGAGTAATGGGGCCCACTGAGAGTACTGGGGCCCCGTAAAGAGTGCTGGGGCCTTAGAATAGAAAAGAAAGACACTTATACCCAAAAATATTAAAACCAAAATAAAAATAAGTGCCTTAGATATTTCGGAACATTGGTGGATAATATAATTTGTTCAACTTTAAAAGTGTATAAGATCAAAATTAGAAGAATTTTTAGCACGTTTCGTTACCGGAATCAATATTTCCTTAAACTGTTCTGTGAATTATGAGGAGATTAATCGATCTACTTTTTGAAGCATTATGAAAAATTACGGTTAATAATTTTTAATAATGTTTCGAAAGGTAGACTTTTAGTACTCTACTCATTTGTAATACCAGACAAGCATTATCCGATAGAATTAGATTTTATCATTGAACAAACTTTATTTCAGGACCATTTAATATAAGAGGCCCCATTATTACAGGGGCCCTCCATTTCCAAATTTAAGTAGGTGTTTATATACATCCCTGTACTTCATTAGTCATTACCTACTTGCATTGAACCTTGGGGTTGCCATAGCATGAGTCGTTTATTGTGCCGCACTGGGCCTTCCAGTTCCTACTGTGTGGGAGACCCGGTCTATTAATGCTTTAATGGCACCATAATAATTGATGAGCAGTAAGCTCATTTATAAAAAGAAGTATAATCTTGTCCCGCGGTTTTACCCTTTTCTAGCGAGATTTCCGATACAAATCTGCGGGTTGATCACGGAACTTTGATTGCAATTTGCAATGCAACAGGAGGAATTTCATTCCGAATTTGGAAATTTCCACAGTAACTATGCACATAAACTGCGTATTGAAACTGTTAAATCCATAAATTTTGTGTTTCTATTGCAATCAAGTAACATGATGGCCTTGCTGTTCTTCGTTGATCTTAGTGTAAGCGATTTCTGTGCAAATTTTCATCTTAATGAGTTCAGCCGATTTGACGTGAAATAAAGACTACGTTTACATTTTAAGGTTCCGTATCCAAAGGGTAAAACGGACCTTATTACTAAGGCTCTGTTGTCGGACAGACGTCCGTCTATCACCAGGCTTTATCTCATGAACCCTGATAGTTAGACAATTGAAATTTTCACATGTGATGTATTTCTGTTGCCGCTATAACAACAAATACTAAAAAACAGAATAAAATAAATTTTAAGGGGGTCCTCATACAACAAACGTGATTTTTTTACCATTTTTATAGATAATGGTGCGGAACCCTTCGTGTGCGAGTCCGACTCGTAATTGGACGGTTATTTAAAGGTTATAATTTTCTTTTCACACACACATCAACAGCCGGAAGACGTCTACTGCTTTACACATACCTCCCCCATATAATGCCACCTTGGAATGTACTGAGGAGAATGCTGCTGCTCATTCTCTGGATATCCCCCCTATCTTATCTGGATATCTTCTGGATTCCCTTAGCCGGCTCTTACCGCACCCACGGGAAGCGATGAGGTGGTCCTATTCTCATACTCCCCGCCGGGACCACACGCGCAATTTTATTTTAATATGATTTTAAAAATAAATGAAATAATATTGCGATAATTTGGCAAAATATAGAAGAAACAGTGGGCAACTCTATAGTAAAAATATAAAAACAAAGTATCAAACTGGCGCGGTATCCGTACCGCGGTGGGTAGCGGTATCCCGCGCGGGATTCCTCCCGGGTATTTTGTATGAAGTTTCGCTCAAGTTTCGAGCTAGCCGCGGAACTTCGGTACAAAATACCGCGCGAGATCCCGCGCCGTATTTACCGCTACCCACAGCGGTACGAATACCGCACCGGTTTGAATAGATCTTTACAAAAAAGGACCTTAGCTACTCTTTCAAATTACACTGTGACCCGCCATATAAGGCTGAACGCACACAAGGCTGCGGCCTTACTATAAGCTGCCTCTTTGAACGTAATGTTTAATGTGGGTAGGTTGTGATTAATTAATTAATGTAATTGGTAATTAACGCGTTATATCATATTGTTACAGAATAATTGTTTTAATCATTTTTATGTTGCCTTTTTAGTTTTAACGTAATTACAAAACAAATTGGCGTCTACGAATCGTGCCGTCCGGATTTTCGGGTACGGTGTAGATATTCGATGTAGGTATCTTATGACTAGGTGACAGTGTTCCCGTGATGGAGCGAGATAGTGAATGCTAGCGCGACCCTATCTCGCCCCATCCCGGCGCCGGGCGGACGGATCACGGGGGGGTTTTAGTGGGTTCAAGTCTCACATACACCTTGCCATCACCCCCGTGGTGGCAGGGAAGTGCGAGGGCATTTCCCCCCTCAAAAAAAGGTAACAGTGTGCACTTTTGAAAGGTTCGCCCGTGATAAAACATGGAAATAATTTTATTTCTTTTTTTCTTGAAATCTTCTTATTCATTTGCGTTGTAGGGTTCTGAATTAGTACAACAAGGAACCCGTATAAGCTCGTCATGTTTGCGTGTGTTCGTTTGAATCCTTTACGGATCGTTTTCTTCATATATTTCATTGTTGCTCACAGTCAAAGACCGGTGTGAAGTTGGCAGCCAAAAAATAGCAGCCTATAATCCGACCAAATGAGGAAGGTCAATTTTTTAAACGCTGAAATATACACAAATGCTTAACCGAAACATAAAAACCTATTTACAGGCTATCACGCGATCACTAATAATAGCTTTGAAGTGATTTAACCAACTAGTATCTTCGAGAAAATTGTCTAAAAACTTTTTCAAATGCATTTCTCTCTATATGTACCTGTATTCCCCTGAAACCTGAAAATTTTTTGACTGAATTGAAAGGCCTATATATAAACCTATGCCATGAATATAGTGAAAAGGTGGCTAAACACCGATTAAGACATAAGATCATCGATCAAAGTAAGAAATATACGAAAATATCCCGACTTTTTTTGGCTGCTGCTGATTTTCAGTATGTTGTTCGCTGAAATTGGAAAATCTAATTACTGAAAAACAAACATCTATAAACAGGCTGTCACGCGAGCAGTAAGAGATGCTGGCTGTGGAGTACATATAGAGAGAAATGCATTTGAAAAAATTTTAAGGTAATTTTCTCGAAGACGCTGGTGGATTAAATCACTCCACAGCCAGCATCTCTTACTGCTCGCGTGACAGCCTGTTTATAGATGTTTGTTTTTCAGTAATTAGATTTTCCAATTTCAGCGAACAACATACTGAAAATCAGCAGCAGCCAAAAAAAGTCGGGATATTTTTGTATATTTCTTACTTTGATCGATGATCTTATGTCTTAATCGGTGTTTAGCCACCTTTTCACTATATTCATGGCATAGGTTTATATACAACCCTTTCAATTCAGTCAAAAAATTTTCAGGTTTCAGGGGAATACAGGTACATATAGAGTGAAATGCATTTGAAAAAGTTTTAAGGTAATTTTCTCGAAGACGCTGGTGGATTAAATCACTCCACAGCCAGCATCTCTTACTGCTCGCGTGACAGCCTGTTTATAGATGTTTGTTTTTCAGTAATTAGATTTTCCAATTTCAGCGAACAACATACTGAAAATCAGCAGCAGCCAAAAAAAGTCGGGATATTTTTGTATATTTCTTACTTTGATCGATGATCTTATGTCTTAATCGGTGTTTAGCCACCTTTTCACTATATTCATGGCATAGGTTTATATACAACCCTTTCAATTCAGTCAAAAAATTTTCAGGTTTCAGGGGAATACAGGTACATATAGAGTGAAATGCATTTGAAAAAGTTTTAAGGTAATTTTCTCGAAGACGCTGGTGGATTAAATCACTCCACAGCCAGCATCTCTTACTGCTCGCGTGACAGCCTGTTTATAGATGTTTGTTTTTCAGTAATTAGATTTTCCAATTTCAGCGAACAACATACTGAAAATCAGCAGCAGCCAAAAAAAGTCGGGATATTTTTGTATATTTCTTACTTTGATCGATGATCTTATGTCTTAATCGGTGTTTAGCCACCTTTTCACTATATTCATGGCATAGGTTTATATACAACCCTTTCAATTCAGTCAAAAAAATTTCAGGTTTCAGGGGAATACAGGTACATATAGAGTGAAATGCATTTGAAAAAGTTTTAAGGTAATTTTCTCGAAGACGCTGGTGGATTAAATCACTCCACAGCCAGCATCTCTTACTGCTCGCGTGACAGCCTGTTTATAGATGTTTGTTTTTCAGTAATTAGATTTTCCAATTTCAGCGAACAACATACTGAAAATCAGCAGCAGCCAAAAAAAGTCGGGATATTTTTGTATATTTCTTACTTTGATCGATGATCTTATGTCTTAATCGGTGTTAACCACCTTTTCACTATATTCATGGCATAGGTTTATATACAACCCTTTCAATTCAGTCAAAAAATTTTCAGGTTTCAGGGGAATACAGGTACATATAGAGTGAAATGCATTTGAAAAAGTTTTAAGGTAATTTTCTCGAAGACGCTGGTGGATTAAATCACTCCACAGCCAGCATCTCTTACTGCTCGCGTGACAGCCTGTTTATAGATGTTTGTTTTTCAGTAATTAGATTTTCCAATTTCAGCGAACAACATACTGAAAATCAGCAGCAGCCAAAAAAAGTCGGGATATTTTTGTATATTTCTTACTTTGATCGATGATCTTATGTCTTAATCGGTGTTTAGCCACCTTTTCACTATATTCATGGCATAGGTTTATATACAACCCTTTCAATTCAGTCAAAAAATTTTCAGGTTTCAGGGGAATACAGGTACATATAGAGTGAAATGCATTTGAAAAAGTTTTAAGGTAATTTTCTCGAAGACGCTGGTGGATTAAATCACTCCACAGCCAGCATCTCTTACTGCTCGCGTGACAGCCTGTTTATAGATGTTTGTTTTTCAGTAATTAGATTTTCCAATTTCAGCGAACAACATACTGAAAATCAGCAGCAGCCAAAAAAAGTCGGGATATTTTTGTATATTTCTTACTTTGATCGATGATCTTATGTCTTAATCGGTGTTTAGCCACCTTTTCACTATATTCATGGCATAGGTTTATATACAACCCTTTCAATTCAGTCAAAAAATTTTCAGGTTTCAGGGGAATACAGGTACATATAGAGTGAAATGCATTTGAAAAAGTTTTAAGGTAATTTTCTCGAAGACGCTGGTGGATTAAATCACTCCACAGCCAGCATCTCTTACTGCTCGCGTGACAGCCTGTTTATAGATGTTTGTTTTTCAGTAATTAGATTTTCCAATTTCAGCGAACAACATACTGAAAATCAGCAGCAGCCAAAAAAAGTCGGGATATTTTTGTATATTTCTTACTTTGATCGATGATCTTATGTCTTAATCGGTGTTTAGCCACCTTTTCACTATATTCATGGCATAGGTTTATATACAACCCTTTCAATTCAGTCAAAAAAATTTCAGGTTTCAGGGGAATACAGGTACATATAGAGTGAAATGCATTTGAAAAAGTTTTAAGGTAATTTTCTCGAAGACGCTGGTGGATTAAATCACTCCACAGCCAGCATCTCTTACTGCTCGCGTGACAGCCTGTTTATAGATGTTTGTTTTTCAGTAATTAGATTTTCCAATTTCAGCGAACAACATACTGAAAATCAGCAGCAGCCAAAAAAAGTCGGGATATTTTTGTATATTTCTTACTTTGATCGATGATCTTATGTCTTAATCGGTGTTTAGCCACCTTTTCACTATATTCATGGCATAGGTTTATATACAACCCTTTCAATTCAGTCAAAAAAATTTCAGGTTTCAGGGGAATACAGGTACATATAGAGTGAAATGCATTTGAAAAAGTTTTAAGGTAATTTTCTCGAAGACGCTGGTGGATTAAATCACTCCACAGCCAGCATCTCTTACTGCTCGCGTGACAGCCTGTTTATAGATGTTTGTTTTTCAGTAATTAGATTTTCCAATTTCAGCGAACAACATACTGAAAATCAGCAGCAGCCAAAAAAAGTCGGGATATTTTTGTATATTTCTTACTTTGATCGATGATCTTATGTCTTAATCGGTGTTAACCACCTTTTCACTATATTCATGGCATAGGTTTATATACAACCCTTTCAATTCAGTCAAAAAATTTTCAGGTTTCAGGGGAATACAGGTACATATAGAGTGAAATGCATTTGAAAAAGTTTTAAGGTAATTTTCTCGAAGACGCTGGTGGATTAAATCACTCCACAGCCAGCATCTCTTACTGCTCGCGTGACAGCCTGTTTATAGATGTTTGTTTTTCAGTAATTAGATTTTCCAATTTCAGCGAACAACATACTGAAAATCAGCAGCAGCCAAAAAAAGTCGGGATATTTTTGTATATTTCTTACTTTGATCGATGATCTTATGTCTTAATCGGTGTTTAGCCACCTTTTCACTATATTCATGGCATAGGTTTATATACAACCCTTTCAATTCAGTCAAAAAATTTTCAGGTTTCAGGGGAATACAGGTACATATAGAGTGAAATGCATTTGAAAAAGTTTTAAGGTAATTTTCTCGAAGACGCTGGTGGATTAAATCACTCCACAGCCAGCATCTCTTACTGCTCGCGTGACAGCCTGTTTATAGATGTTTGTTTTTCAGTAATTAGATTTTCCAATTTCAGCGAACAACATACTGAAAATCAGCAGCAGCCAAAAAAAGTCGGGATATTTTTGTATATTTCTTACTTTGATCGATGATCTTATGTCTTAATCGGTGTTTAGCCACCTTTTCACTATATTCATGGCATAGGTTTATATACAACCCTTTCAATTCAGTCAAAAAATTTTCAGGTTTCAGGGGAATACAGGTACATATAGAGTGAAATGCATTTGAAAAAGTTTTAAGGTAATTTTCTCGAAGACGCTGGTGGATTAAATCACTCCACAGCCAGCATCTCTTACTGCTCGCGTGACAGCCTGTTTATAGATGTTTGTTTTTCAGTAATTAGATTTTCCAATTTCAGCGAACAACATACTGAAAATCAGCAGCAGCCAAAAAAAGTCGGGATATTTTTGTATATTTCTTACTTTGATCGATGATCTTATGTCTTAATCGGTGTTTAGCCACCTTTTCACTATATTCATGGCATAGGTTTATATACAACCCTTTCAATTCAGTCAAAAAAATTTCAGGTTTCAGGGGAATACAGGTACATATAGAGTGAAATGCATTTGAAAAAGTTTTAAGGTAATTTTCTCGAAGACGCTGGTGGATTAAATCACTCCACAGCCAGCATCTCTTACTGCTCGCGTGACAGCCTGTTTATAGATGTTTGTTTTTCAGTAATTAGATTTTCCAATTTCAGCGAACAACATACTGAAAATCAGCAGCAGCCAAAAAAAGTCGGGATATTTTTGTATATTTCTTACTTTGATCGATGATCTTATGTCTTAATCGGTGTTAACCACCTTTTCACTATATTCATGGCATAGGTTTATATACAACCCTTTCAATTCAGTCAAAAAATTTTCAGGTTTCAGGGGAATACAGGTACATATAGAGTGAAATGCATTTGAAAAAGTTTTAAGGTAATTTTCTCGAAGACGCTGGTGGATTAAATCACTCCACAGCCAGCATCTCTTACTGCTCGCGTGACAGCCTGTTTATAGATGTTTGTTTTTCAGTAATTAGATTTTCCAATTTCAGCGAACAACATACTGAAAATCAGCAGCAGCCAAAAAAAGTCGGGATATTTTTGTATATTTCTTACTTTGATCGATGATCTTATGTCTTAATCGGTGTTTAGCCACCTTTTCACTATATTCATGGCATAGGTTTATATACAACCCTTTCAATTCAGTCAAAAAATTTTCAGGTTTCAGGGGAATACAGGTACATATAGAGTGAAATGCATTTGAAAAAGTTTTAAGGTAATTTTCTCGAAGACGCTGGTGGATTAAATCACTCCACAGCCAGCATCTCTTACTGCTCGCGTGACAGCCTGTTTATAGATGTTTGTTTTTCAGTAATTAGATTTTCCAATTTCAGCGAACAACATACTGAAAATCAGCAGCAGCCAAAAAAAGTCGGGATATTTTTGTATATTTCTTACTTTGATCGATGATCTTATGTCTTAATCGGTGTTTAGCCACCTTTTCACTATATTCATGGCATAGGTTTATATACAACCCTTTCAATTCAGTCAAAAAAATTTCAGGTTTCAGGGGAATACAGGTACATATAGAGTGAAATGCATTTGAAAAAGTTTTAAGGTAATTTTCTCGAAGACGCTGGTGGATTAAATCACTCCACAGCCAGCATCTCTTACTGCTCGCGTGACAGCCTGTTTATAGATGTTTGTTTTTCAGTAATTAGATTTTCCAATTTCAGCGAACAACATACTGAAAATCAGCAGCAGCCAAAAAAAGTCGGGATATTTTTGTATATTTCTTACTTTGATCGATGATCTTATGTCTTAATCGGTGTTAACCACCTTTTCACTATATTCATGGCATAGGTTTATATACAACCCTTTCAATTCAGTCAAAAAATTTTCAGGTTTCAGGGGAATACAGGTACATATAGAGTGAAATGCATTTGAAAAAGTTTTAAGGTAATTTTCTCGAAGACGCTGGTGGATTAAATCACTCCACAGCCAGCATCTCTTACTGCTCGCGTGACAGCCTGTTTATAGATGTTTGTTTTTCAGTAATTAGATTTTCCAATTTCAGCGAACAACATACTGAAAATCAGCAGCAGCCAAAAAAAGTCGGGATATTTTTGTATATTTCTTACTTTGATCGATGATCTTATGTCTTAATCGGTGTTTAGCCACCTTTTCACTATATTCATGGCATAGGTTTATATACAACCCTTTCAATTCAGTCAAAAAATTTTCAGGTTTCAGGGGAATACAGGTACATATAGAGTGAAATGCATTTGAAAAAGTTTTAAGGTAATTTTCTCGAAGACGCTGGTGGATTAAATCACTCCACAGCCAGCATCTCTTACTGCTCGCGTGACAGCCAGTTTATAGATGTTTGTTTTTCAGTAATTAGATTTTCCAATTTCAGCGAACAACATACTGAAAATCAGCAGCAGCCAAAAAAAGTCGGGATATTTTTGTATATTTCTTACTTTGATCGATGATCTTATGTCTTAATCGGTGTTTAGCCACCTTTTCACTATATTCATGGCGTAGGTACATATATAGGCCTTTTAATTCAGTCAAAAAAATTTCAGGTTTCAGGGGAATACAGGTACATATAGAGAGAAATGCATTTGAAAAAGTTTTAAGGTAATTTTCTCGAAGACGCTGGTGGATTAAATCACTCCACAGCCAGCATCTCTTACTGCTCGCGTGACAGCCTGTTTATAGATGTTTGTTTTTCAGTAATTAGATTTTCCAATTTCAGCGAACAACATACTGAAAATCAGCAGCAGCCAAAAAAAGTCGGGATATTTTTGTATATTTCTTACTTTGATCGATGATCTTATGTCTTAATCGGTGTTTAGCCACCTTTTCACTATATTCATGGCGTAGGTACATATATAGGCCTTTCAATTCAGTCAAAAAATTTTCAGGTTTCAGGGGAATACAGGTACATATAGAGAGAAATGCATTTGAAAAAGTTTTTAGACAATTTTCTCGAAGATACTAGTTGGTTAAATCACTTCAAAGCTATTATTAGTGCTCGCGTGATAGCCTGTAAATAGGTTTTTATGTTTCGGTTAAGCATTTGTGTTTATTTCAGCGTTTAAAAAATTGACCTTCCTCATTTGGTCGGATTATAGGCTGCTATTTTTTGGCTGCCAACTTCACACCGGTCAGTCAAAGTCGATATTTTTATTTATTTTGTGGACTACGAGTTAGGTCGGACAAGTAACGCGCAGTCCGAGTCTACTCCGCTCGGATGCAATCTCCGAGTGCGCTCGGATTGCAACGATACGAGTTGCATCCGTGTGCGTCCGATTAGATATCCGAGTCCACTCGGTCCGAGGAGACTCAGATCATGCCACCGCGGCTTACAGCCTTATGGAAATGTTTTGGCGTTTAAGTTGTTAAGTGACAAACCATAAAAAATATTTATTACTTACCTCCTGAGTATATCTGGTCTTCTGGTACTGCGTACTTTAATTACACATAATATGGTGGATAAAAATA
This sequence comes from Ennomos quercinarius, assembly GCA_910589525.2. Taxonomy (NCBI): domain Eukaryota; kingdom Metazoa; phylum Arthropoda; class Insecta; order Lepidoptera; family Geometridae; genus Ennomos; species Ennomos quercinarius. Next base: position 9,834,717 of record OU342510.1, read on the forward strand.
ATTGGGATGTTCCGTGAGACCCATAATTTTATTACCGCAAGATCCACAGCTTTTATTTACCTCTGCATTATACAATTTAATTTACAAGGTGATTCATGAAAAATTCAGTACAGTCAATATAAACACGGTTTTTAGAATCATTATGATAAAACTGCGAAGATGTTAGGTCAGTAACGGTGCATAGTATGCGTAAGGCTTACAAATAGGTTTGAGGATTTGTAAAATTTTGCCTATCGACAGCCTGAAGATGTCCACTGTTGAGCATAGGCCTCCATGATAAAAAAGCATCCAAGCTGATGGCATTTCCAATACAACGCCATCATCTTGGACGCTCATCATAGTGGACCTTTGCCATAATCACCACGCATGGCTGGCGGCTTGGAGATCGCAGAAGATTAGAGAATGCTGCTGCCCATTCTCTGGATATTCCCTTCGCCGGCTCTTACGGCATCCACGGAAACATAAGATGGCCCTATTCTTACACCGCTGGGACTATACTGCACACTACTTCTGTCACTTCAAGTCCAATTTTCTCAATTTATATTTTTTTGGCGAAAATCTGTGGTGATTTATTAGGTTGATACCGCCATTTTCCCATCTCTACAGCAATAAGATCTACATGGTGCAAAACCTCATTAGATATGTTCTGTAGCCGTAGGGTCGTGGGGGCATGACCTTAGGCCTCGGGCGGTAACGGTAGCCCTAGTGAGGGGATAAGGCCCTAGGTCCCTATAGAATAAGACTTGTAAGGAGATAATGTCATATTATATTCTATACTGTATGTATGTACTAGGTGGTAGGACTTGTCTGCAAAGTTCGTCTAGATAGGTACCACCGCTTTGCCAGTTATTCTGCCGCTAAGCAATAGTTGTGCAAGCACTACTGTGTTCCGGTTTGAAGGGCATTGTAGCTAGTGAAATTACTGGGCATATGAGACTTTATGATCTGATCACTCAGTCTAGTAATCTGATTACTAGACTGTGTGATGTCTCAGGATGACGTGCGCAGTGCAGTGTCACGCGAAAATTTAATGTTTTAAAGTTTCCAGTGACACTGCAACTGTTATGGGTGGCCGTGACGCTTAACATCAGGTGAACGACTAGCTCGTCACGTCATTCGCATAAAAAAAAGTATTTACTCAAAAATACTCGTAATGTGGTCATTATTTTGACAACCTTCTTTGGGCAAAGTGACGCGTGATTTCTAACGTCTTTTTATGATTAATATTTTCCGATCCCATCATTATCGACGTCATGGTTCACGTGACGATGTCACAAATTAAGGGCTTTGGAATCAATCGGAAATAACCGATGCAAAGATATTTTAACAAACATGATTTGGTTTTCACGACGATATTCAGACATGTTTATGTTACGCAAAAAAAGTTGTTTTTTTTTCTTTTATTATTCTTTCTCTCGTCTTTCGACTAAAAAAATTCTATCTTTCATTCCATTTTTTCTCTCGTAATTCAACGTCGGAACAAATGAACATAAAATTAACAATGCTAATAGCGTTATCCGATTCCGTGACTTTAAAATTCATCTCCAAAACAGCTTCGAGCAAAATAATTAAAGATACCATTCAAACTAATGAAGCACAAGTATTTGAGAGCACGCTGCGTTTTATGGTTTCCGCATGCCGTGACTGAATGCCTATTGACGCAGAGTTGGATCGACACGGCTTGGAAGTTTTCAAAGTCAAGGTATCTATGGTCCGTATTACAGAACTACGCTCAGTCGTGAATCTCTGCTCGAGACGACATTTCATACACAAAATGATCAAATAGTACTCAAGCATCAATCGGCGACTGAGCATAGTTCTGTATGGGCCTTAACTACAGAAGAATTGTCAATTTTTCATTTTTGGAAAGTACCGTTTGAAATCATTCGAGATTATCCTCTAAAAAAAATTAAAAAAAAACAAAAAAAAAACATTATATGTATAAAAAATATTAGATTTTAATGTTCAGTATTTTTCAAGTTATTATAAAGACCTATGTGAAGCCTACTTTGTATCAATGGCTGCTGTAAAAAAAACGGAACAAAGGTGCTCAATTTTTTTCTATAGAAATGTGATCTAAAACGAAACAAAGTACCAGGAGACCAGGAGAAGTGAAGAGGCTAGTTTCTTACTTGTATAAGTAGGTAAGGTACATAGGTAATTATGTTCCGTTTCGGACCATCGCTGTGAGGATAGCACAGCGTTGGTTCAAGCGTTTCCAGTACGGAAAACGTCAAAAATGCAGTTAGTACATTATACAGAGCTCTCCAACAAAATACGAAGATTTCTTTTCCAACCTTGCCTATGTAGGTAATTAGCTTAGAGTATAGACTAAAGCATAGAGAGATCATCAAAACGATATTATATTTGTACTGCTCACACGTATCGCTAAGTCAGTGGCGAAGGAAAGAAACAAACATAATTATAGTAATTAGCTACACTTGCGAAAAGTCACCGTAGAAGTTTTGGCGGGAACGTGAAAAAGTTCACGTCGCGTCGTTGCGTTGTATTATTTCACAAAACTTATGCTTTTTCTAGTGTTAATGTTTAAAATTAGTGGCATTTTACGCATTAAGTGCTGAATTACGAGTATAAGTGTGGGCAAGTGATATAATGTAGTGAAACGTGGTTTTTCGTGTTGCTTCCAAAAATCCATAGAAGCCTCTAGTAAAGTTGCCACTACTTTACTAGGGCATGACTTAGACTGGATTATGACTACCTGACTTAGACTGGACTATGACTACCCTGACTGACTGTGACTAAGACTTGACTTTACATGAAATATTTTATAATACGATGAAGAACTACAATACTTGACACTGGCTAAATACACTATGTGTGGAGCCAAAATATAAGAAAAAAAAAAGTCACCGTACCATTTTTTTTTGACTCGAGTCAACTGTTTTTTCTATACTAATCTGTCAGACTCATTCACATCAAAGTGTCCACATCATATAAAAAGTGTTCAAAAAAGTGGTACGCTTGACACATAATGAAGTTCTCTGTATGCTTTTAGTCTATACTCGAGCCACGTAGATTCTATTTTTAGACATAATTCACATTCGTAGCAATCCGTCAAAATAAAGTCACCCACTTATGGTGTCCCCTGAGATAACAGGAAAAACTGGTAATAGGCAATCGCTTCTCACGATTAACCTTGCAACAATGTCATACAGGTTTGTGATTACTGTTTAATAGTCATGGGAAAATTAAGCTAAAACTTCCAGCTTAATGGCTTGAGCTGTAAGTTTCAGCGAGACAGACAGGCTGCATTTGAACTGCACGCCAGCTGCAAAGTTGCAGTTTAGTTTGAGCACATAGCATCGAAACTGCAACCGCCTGCGCAGACCGCTAGCAGTCGGTGTGCAGTTTATCTCTAAAAATAATGTGGTTCCCGTAGGACAGGGTGATCATTGTTCAACATGGAACGCGAACCACGAAAACGTGGAGCACAGCTTGTGTTTAAATATTTTATTATGAATAGTCATCATCATCATCATCAACAGCCTGAATACGTCCACTGCTGAACATAGGCTTCCCCCAGGGAGCGCCACTTTGAGCGGCTACTCGCAACCTGCATCCATCGGCTTCCCGCACCTTTCACCAGCAGAAAAAAGTAAAAAATAAAACAAGTAAAAATGAAAGCTTTGATAAATACTATCCAAACACAATAAAGCAAGGTACTTAGGAAAGCACCTATTTCTAAAAATTATCCTAGAATATTGTTTTTTTATTATATTTTTTTTTTATATTTACGATTTTTAGTGCAGTATCGTCTGCTATCCTTTTTTTAATATTTATGATTTTTTAGTGCAGTATCGCTTGCTTTTTTTTTTATCTTCAAGATAATATTAGAGGCGCTTGCTTAGATAGATGACGGAGGACAATATCGCTGTAACTGCGCATTTCCGTTCATTAGGTAATGGTAACGTGATGTCATTCGATGCATTGTCATCGGAGTCATTAAATCCATTGTTAAAGTTTGGAGTCATTGGTTAGAGGATTTGAGCTTCCTTTGATTACAAAGGCAGGGCAAGGTTAAATGTGTAAGGTTATAGTAGGTATCTAAACGAGGCCCACGAATTGATCAAAACTGTATTTATGTCGAACGTTTTGTAATCGTTTTTTTTTAGTTTAGCTAAAGGCCACTTTGGTATAAACCGGTGTTCCATCAGTTTTTAGGATGGCGTCTCGTAGTCGCACGTAAGTAGGAAAATTATTACTTGCCATCTATTTCGCTGGGCATAATAATGAATCTGTATCTGAAAGATTCTTTGCTACGTCCTTTTTACCATCGTACAACTAGACGCACGGAAACACGGCATCCGTATATGTTAGAAACTCCTCGAATACGTACAAAGAGTTTTGATTCCTTGTTGATAATTCGGACAGCAAAGGAAGGGAACACCTTACCTGCATCATTGTTTCCTGACAAATATAATCTGAGAGTTTTTAAGGCCAGAGTGATCTTCTAGGCAAGCATGCTCCATCGTCGACCGCGTCGTCACTTACCATCAGGTGAGACCCTGGTCAAATGTTAGCCTATCGTTGATAAAAAAAAACGAAATTTCTTTGAGAAGATAAAAGCAAAATCATGGTACTTACGGTACCTATATTTTGAGAAACATTTTCGGCTAGATTATATTGACTTGACTGGTCCATGGTAAAAACAAGATATTATCAGTTATGCACTCACCATCATAAGAGTCCGGTATATACAACGGCTTGCCAACCAGCTTTCCCTTCTTCCCAGACAGTGGAACAGCTTCCACCCTCCTATGCGCTTCGAGCACCCTGTATAACAACACTGGCCTATCCTCCCCTTCGAACTTCACCACTCGCGGCAGACTGAACCTATCAACGAAATCTTTCAATGCCATCACTTCACTTTCGTCTTCCGGTTCCACTGAACTGTTCCGACCTGGTTCTACGGAGCCATTTCGCCGGCCTAGAAGGAAATTGTCCGACCATTCGTTCGGTCTTCGCTCCAGGTAGTCCGGTCTTCGCTCTGAGCTCCTCGGTTTGTACCTCGGAGGACGGTCTCGTCGAACTAAGGCTTCGTTTGCTTCCGCCAGCCATCGCGTTACTAGACGCTCTCGTTCGACATCAAGGTATCTAGGTTTGGAGGCGTCGCAAGCGAAGCGAGCAGCGTCGAAGCAGTACTGAGGGGGTGGTGGTCGTATTCGAGGGGGGAAGAACCTGGGCGGGACGTAGGGAGGATGCGGGGCGTACGCGGGCGGCGTCCTTGGCCCCGAACCCTCGACTGACGCCGTTCTGAACATCCTAACTGGCCATTGATGTTGCTCCCGCCACCTGGAACAATAGAACATCAAATCATTTATCAGAAGTTTTTAGACATTTCATTTCGATCTGGATTGTGGTCACGTAATTTTAACATCAGTGCGACACGAAATATCATTATTGATTTCAAATTTTGCACACAAACTGCGTATTAAAAGCAGTCAAATGTATTAGTATCAATCGGTTGCGATACCTGAAGAGGGTACGCAGCGTAGGCCGGCCCCCCACTCGGTGGACCGACGTTCTAGTGAAAGCCGCGGGGAGCCGATGGATGCAGGAGGCGAGCAGCCACTCAAAGTGGCGCTCTCTGGGGGAGGCCTATGTTCAGCAGTGGACGTCTTCAGGGTGATACTTGCAATCAAGCTACACCCCCTCCTAACTTATTTATTTAGAATACAACTGCCTAAATTAACCTTTCAAAGGAATATTTGTGGGTCGCTGATAGAACCCAAGAGCTACGAGAGTTATTCATACGCTGTCTTCCAATATTTTCAATGCCTTCTTTGACCAACCATCTTGCTGCCTCATGCGGTAAGTTAACTAGAATCCCTTCATATTTAAGAGCTTCATTAGACCTCCATAAAACTGATTCAGGTAAGGAAGTCATTAGACCACATTTAGACCAGTTCTGAAACGCCGCATGAAGCGGCACGACTACATTTATTACTTTCCTAATTAGTTTTAATGAGACCATACTTAAATTATCGTATTAGGAATAACTAGATGTGCAATATTCAGTGTCAGGTGAATTACTAGATGTTTTTTACTAGCTTTACACACATACACACACCAGAGGGTGTCTTGTCTACAGTTTTATGGGTGCACGAAAAATATACGCTTATTTTTTTTAGTGCTCTGTGGGATAAAGGTATTCAAGTATTCCAGAAAACAGACATAGTGTGGTCGTTTCTTTGTTTGGGGGTAGGCTAGTATCGCCTGGCTTCTTTCTCAAAATCCAAAAATAAGTATTTTACCATTTGGTCGATGGGTAAAACTAAATGGTGATCAAAATACTCTCAGCATACATTCAATTTAGCATGTACAACGTAGTATGCCGGTCTGCCATAGCACGTATGAGGAACCCCATCTAATTTATATTTTCAATCAATCGCTGTCGGGTCGTTAGCAACATTCCTGACTGAATAGGCTGTAATTAATGTTCTAGAACGCGCCCTAGACCTTTGACCCTAGGAACTGAGTACTGACATGCAATCAGGGATAGTTTCGATGATGCTCGTAAAAGTAGTTAGGGGTGAAGTATTTTTATGATGTTCTTGAGCTGCCCTTTACTATAACAACTGTATTTGACTACTTCATAACAAAATAAGATCAGTAAAAAATTATTTGAAATTTCATTGAAGATACTTGTTTTTATACCAACAGTTTGACTACAATTTCACCTGATAGTGAAAATATGGCTGAGGTGCCGTTTATTACCGTTTAATGCCATGCTACCTAGATACAAACAAACCTAGCAATCTAGCAATTTTCCCCTATCTGCATACAAGAGTCTCGCTAACTGGCACTTAGAACAGACGTATAAGTGCGAGATTTTCACACGGTGATAATAAATAGGAAATGACTGTCGACAGGACCACAAAATAAATAGACACTCAAGTCAGAACTTTGCTCTTGGACTGTTAGGCTGACTGGTAATGCTGAAGTTTGGATAACAACACATTTTCATCCAAATTAGCACGGGTGTTGTACGTCTGACATTTCTTGGAATAATGAAAAAAGATAAAAGAGTTTAAAACAATTTTGTGTAAAAAATGTAAGCTTTGTAAATTAGACTCCTGCAATCTTAATAATATACCCCTATCCCTATCTTCACTAATCGTTGAACGTTGTCTGAACTCGTTAATTTTCCAGGATAAAACAGCAATAAATGAAACATAACAATGCAAGTGTACTTTATTGTTTTAAAGTTCTGGGTGACACTGCAACTGTTATGGGCGGCCGTGTCACTTAACATCAGGTGAACGACTTGCTCGTCACGACATTCAATCACATAAAAAAAAAAAAACAATTGTCGCACGAATAACATTCGAGAGCCGAGAGTTCGAGAAGCGATCTTTGTTATTGCGGAAAACTTTGTCCAAAAACATAAAGAAAACTTATAAAGTAGCATTTAAGATTTTCAGTAGACGCTGGTTGTGACAGTTATTGTTACTTTCCTCGGAGACTAGCTAGAGGCCGCCTTACCACCAGTGGATATGACCTTAGCGTCGCAAATTACCCTTCCACAACCTACGGCAGTACTACCCTCAATTTAAATATAGGACTATAGACCGCTGGGACTTCGTATGGATTCTCATCAATAGCTGATGGCAGCACACCCGTCATCGGCTCTGTAATGGAATATAGTAAAGTAATAACTTAATGATTGGTTCTTATACCAACAGAAACAATAGCTGGTCAAACAGGTGTGAATGTGTTAAGTTAACTGTTCGCTCTAATGGTGATCACTGTTGTACGGACAGGTCTTCGAGAGCAATTGAGACGTAACGGTGGTTTTGTTAATTTGGCGCACTAAGTGCACCAGGTTTCACAAGTGAAGTTGTGAAGAAAACTTGTGAAGTAAACTTGTTTTTTAACAGTTGAACAATAAATTAATTCAAGGAATGTTGCATGAACGGACGCCAGTACAGCTTCAATAAAATTGTTATGCTCATCATCAGCCGGAAGACGTTCAGTGCTGAACACAGACCCATGAAACGCCACTTTGGATGCTTATCATACGAAGGGATTTGCCATAATCACCACGCTTGGCAGGCGGTTTGGTGATCGGAAATTTTGATGTACAGAGGAAAATGCTGCTGACCATTCTCTAGATATTCCTTTAGCCAGCATTACGGCACTCATGGGAAGAGATGGGGAGATCCTATTCGCAAACCGGGACCACACGGTTAATACTTTGAACCAAGATCAGTTGAATAATTTATGGAATAGGTATTAGAACAATTTGTTTGTTGGTTTTGTTCTGATATTGAAAAACATTCATTCGAAACATGAATCAATCGTTTTCTAAAAAGCTCAATGTAAACTTTAAAACGGAGTGGCTAAATTCACGAGCATTAGTTTGTCTGAAGTAATAAAGTTGGTTTTAGTTGGATTTCGTTTGTGAAATCCAGCTGAAATCAACGTTATTACGTACCGTCAAAACTCCTCATTACGCTAAAGGCCAAAAGAAAACACTACCTCATGCAAACCAAACATCCAACCTACTATTATCAAGAACTCCAAGAAGGTCGCAAGTGGAGTCGTGCGGTCTCCTTGAATGAGCTAGCCGGCGGATTCCACACAACCTTCCTTATTAGGACAATGGGCCTTACTTTTAAGGAACCTCGTTTCGTGGACATGTTTTGTTGGACATCTCGTTATTGAAAACATTTGACTTTGGAAAAGTTTGTAGGGTTTTCCTCACGGGCCTGGTCACCCAATTCCACAGAATACATATTAGTACTACTGTCTCGATGACATGGGAGTACATATTTCAAAGAGTTCTATCTTCGACAGCCTGGAGACGTCCACTGCTGAACATAGACCACAGACCACAGAGCGCCACTTTGAGCGGCTGCTTGTCTCCTGCATTCATCGGCTCCCTGCGGATTTAACTAGATCGTCGGTCCACCTTATTGGTGGATCGGCCTACGCTCAAAGACTTCTATGTATACACTAGACAGGACATCTCTAACTTGCACTGTCAACCACTGCAAATATGCCGGTGGGCATCTTCTTGCTCATACGATGCTCAGCTTTCAAAGCGAGTGCACGTGCAGCAGTGAATAGCGGTAAAAATTATGATCCGAATGTGCCATTGCACTAGCGCTGCGTGTTGGGATCGTTAGTTAGACGATTTAATCTCGTAAAGCGCTGTAGCGGATTTTAGTTTAACTATACAAAAAATGACAACTATTTGTGCTTCGAATAGCTTCTCTAGTACGTAGTACATATTACGTCTTTGCCTACGCTGCGTCTTCCGGTTCGTGGTCGCCACTCAAGAACCTTTCTTCCCCATCGGTTGTCAGTTCTACGAGCGATGTAGCCTGCCCATTGCCGTTTCAGTTACGGTCCATTACCAAAATATTACGTTTATAGAGAACGAGTAAAATTTATTTAGACAGCTGTATTTACTCACAGTCATTTTGGGATAGGTAAGTAACCAGTTTCCATTTTAAATCGATTTTTAATGTCAACGATTATAAATGACTGCAACGATAAAGTTATAATAGGTACTTACTAAATCTAAACAGTTTGTAATAAGGATGCTTTTTGTTTGATCTGGTAATTTTATAGACACAGGTGGTGATAAAGTGATATGAGAGGACGTCGACACTTCCATTCGTAAAGGTTTGGAAGAAGTAATATTCAACTGCCCACGTCCACGTATAAAATGGTATTTTCTTTCTTTCCTTTGATTTAACAGACATTTCTCAATGTATCACAATAATTTTCCGGCTCTTTTAGTTGCATCGGTATATACCTTTCTTTCTTTTTATTTACGTAGGAAATCTTTAAAAGAGACCCGCTGCCTAATTATGTAACTCGCAACAAGTTTGCAACAAGCGTAAATTTCGCAATCATTGCTGTCAAACATCAGTTTGGCAGAGCAGTAAGCAATCGAGCGCTAGATCACCGTCTGTCGGACAATCGATGAACTAAAAAATGCATTATTTGTTTCCATCTATTCCTGTTCTGTTACTAGTTGCGCTAGTATCAAAGGACAAAGTGCATTCAGCGTCAGTTTGCTGTCAGTTTGCTACTGCTGTTGCAACTTTTACGTAATACTACAGCCGTTTGTTTTGATATATAAACGGGTAATGTGAGATTTTCCCTCACAAAATCCCCGATGTCTTGCCTCAGCGATGAAAACACTAAAATCTCCAGAGGAACGCAAGTAACGGAGGCAAATACCGGTCATTACCGAAAGCCATTTTAGCGAAGACCATTTCTACCGCAGTTCGTTCGTGGACTTGCCCCAGTCCATCGGAATATACCTCTAGATCATGTTTTTTTTTTAGTCGAGTATCCATAATGTTTCTAATCTGTGAAATTGCAAGACAAGAAAAACTCATTTCGAATTTCTCCAAAAAAAAAACATTTTTTTAATATTACATTCAGCTTTACTTAACAGATATTAAAAATCGGAGGTAAGTAAGCTAACCCGATGTGGGTAAGATAAAAACATGGTAAAAAACGTCATTATAATTCAAACTCATAACAAAATAGGCTTTGAATTTCGAACATAAGAAGTTTCTAAATAATAAAATGATTGACAGTTTTATTAAGAGCACAAAACTATGGAGGTCATGAACTCAAGATCGGGCTACATCACTACATCACAATGAGGCTTCATAGAGACGTGTCCTATTCCTTCCGAATGGAGTTCTATTTCTATTCATAATCAATGAGCACGTGCAGTACCTATCGTGATGCATTAATTTGGAAGTAGTAAAAAACTTACAGTCATGAAAAGGAAATGATGATAGGGGAGGGAATCTTTGTGTTGATTTTTGTTTTGCGATAGAATTCACTGCATTCAGTTCAAATGCTCAATAGTAATGTATTGTTGAAATTCAAATCAAAGTTTTTGAATTTAGAACTCTACAACAACGATTTAGAGTCTCCAAGTAGGTAAAGTAGAAGTAGAAGGTAGCGTAAGCGGTTATATTCTCTTTGGTACCTAATGCATTCACCAAAGAGCATTCACAAATTAAACTCTCATAACTTATGCTCCCCTGGTACATCGAATTAACAACTTTTTAAGAATATCTAGTTTTTTTCTATCGCGTCTATTTTGCTTCTATGTGGATCAAATCACAGAGCACCGAAAATAAACGCTTCGCCCCTAGAAAGCGTCTTTTTTAATGCTCTGTGATTAAAATAAATCCCAAAAGCTTATGGAAACATGGAAACAGAATTAATCGTACTTTATACAAAAAATATTGTGTAAAACATTCTTTATACATCAACAGGCCGAAGCTATCAATGCATAAAGCACTTCGAGCATTGACGAAGATGATGCTAGCTAGTAGGTAGCTATATTTAATCATAGTTTAGCATCCATTAACGATCATGGGCATAACGGGTTGTCATCCTGTCTATGATGAAATCGTCTTCACTGCCTGTATGAATAAAAACTAATGCACTGTAATATTTTATCTTATAAGTCTTCAAATTAAAGTCTTTCATACACGGGGTGTAATTGAATTCATCAGCATCCTTTGAAACTAGGTACCGAACTCATCGTGTCAATTACATTAGGCGCTGCGGCAATCTTCGTAATTTTCAATAAAAAATATTTTCATTTGCACTCTTTACCCTTTAATAATAATCAATAAATGATGTACTATCATGCAATCTATTTTATGCTAATGAATTCTGAGTCAATTATTTGGTACAATCCAAAAGTTTTTAAGACATTTTTTATGTGTAGGTAATATCAAATCCTGCCCACTGCTGGAAATAAGCCTCTCCCAAGGAGCCCGGGTTTGGCTCTGTTTATCCATACCAGCAATTTGCCGTAATGCCGGCGCGCTTCCTATAGTCGGAGGGGATCGTATACACTACGTTTACCAAGTCGCGGTCTTCACTCCAGCACACATCATACAGCATCAGTCTTTAAATGCGTCCACTGCTGACAATCATCATCGTCATCAACAGTCTGAAGACGTCCACTGCTGAACATAGGTCTCCCCCAGAGAGTGCCACTTTGAGCAGCTGCTCTCCTCCTGCATCCATCGGCTCCCCGTGGTTTTCACCAGATCGTTGCTCCACGTAGTGGGGGCCGGCCTACTCTTCGTCTTCTGGTTCGTAGTCGCCACTAGAGAACCTCTCTTCCCCATCGGTTGTCAGTTCTACGAGCGATGTGGTCTGCCCATTGCTATTTCAACGTGAAACAATAGGTCTCCATAATGGCTATATTCACCACACTTGGCAGGCGTTTTGGTAATTTAATCCCTGTAGATTATAATGGAGACCGAAGAGAATGCTGCCTATTCCCTGGATATTCCCTTCGCCGGCTCTTACGGCACGCCTGAAAAGAGAGGGGTGCCCTGCTTATGCCCAGGATTACTCAAGAACAAGTCTGCCTAAACGGTTACCGCAAAAATCAGTTCAACGAAACGAAACAAAATGGCAACCACTTTTGACGAAAACGTTTTTTATAATCATAAAACCAAGAGGAAGTATCCTATATCGGGCGATAGATTTATTGGACAATAAAATTAACATAAACATAGACAAGTACAAGCTCACGTGTTCAGTGAAGCCAGATCTTTAAATAAGTGAACTTTCCACTAGCGATTGCCCGCGTATCAACTATAATAGAGTTATGACGATTTCACAATCTAGTAATCTGATTACAAGACTGTGATGTCTCAGGATGACGTGCGCAGTGCAGTGTCACGCGAAACTTTATTGTTTTAAACTTTCGTGTGACACTGCAACTGTTATCGCCGGCCCTGACGCTTAACATCAGTTGAAAGACTACCTCGTAACGTCACTCATCCACATGAAAAAAAGATTGAAAAGAACTGGTGAATGGGACTGGTGACCTCTTTTAGGCTCTCCTTTGCAACCCTATACTACAAGAGTAGGATAAGAACATACAAATTATCCTCCACGATAAATATTTATATAGGTTTCGTAATAAAAAATCTACACATCACTGCCCGAAAAAATAAGAGCAATAGATAAAGTGTGAGTCATATAAATGTTCATTGTAGTTGACATTGGATTACTTATTGCTTTTTTACCACGTGTTAAGGAAGTTTTTTACTTAGCTACTTATTTATTCCGCAGTTGTAGTAATTACCGTGTAGTTTTATTTGATGGGATTGATAAAAATATATATTAAAGATTGAATTACGTGGGCTGGGCAGAAAAAATGAGTGCGTAATTTCGCACTGGTTTTTTAGTCATGATCGTCAGACGGAATACGTCTACTGCTGAACATATGGCCTGCCCACTGTCATTTCAACTTGCTAATTCTAAAAGCTATATCAGCAACTTTAGTTCTCCTGGGGATCTCCTTATTTCGGGTTTAATTTAGTAGCTTGTTGTAATTTTACGTACTCGAACCTTCGTTTTCGAGTAACACCCCTGCAAGATTTTTTGATATGTCTGCAAATAGCGCTTAGATTTGTGATTAGATCCCGCAAAAGCGGGATCTAATCAGCGGGATCTAATCACTAACATGCGTGTTCTGGTAAGTAATGTTCTCTAATCTCATCCAGGACCGAAATCAATTAGGGATATAGGATTATACGAGCAGAAAAATTAAGCCTCGCAAGCGTTTTTTTGCTGCCCTGTGGTGCTCTAGGTTGTAGTATAATGGTCCTATAAAGATGAAATTCCATCAACCCGCACAAGCGTTTTTCTATGCACTTTATAGTGCGAACAGCCAGTGGAACATGTTGCTGGCGTCCTTGTTTCCAGCTAACTATGATCTGGGTGTCTTCAAGTCGAGAGTGAACAGGTATCTTCTAGGCGAACATGCACCATCGTAGACTGCGTCATCACTTACCATCAGGTGAGACAGTGGTCAAATGCTTTTGTCTATCAACAATTTAAAAAAAAATAAGATTCCATCCTAAAAACCCCCAAATCAAGGAACCTTCATGGTATATTCTGTATGACTATACACTGTGACTACAGATAATATAATACTATCCGTATAGTATAGAACTTACTTGCCTCAAATACATTGACGTCATCATATGTCACAAATGCTAAAACAGTTGAATGACTTGTTGCAACAAAGTAAAGGTCCTAACCTAAGGTCCTAAAGCCTAAAAGTTATTCGAAATATTCAAGAGTATCAGATAAAAGCTAAATATACAAAATGAGTACGTTCAAATGTTCAAACGATAGGATGACTTGGAAGTTCAAGCAAAAATAATATTGAGATCAATGATATTGTAGCGATAGCAAAACAATTTCCGCGGAAACTCGTAATTTTCCAAGATATAAAGTACCATTATTATATTGATGAGAGTTTTGGTGGGAACCGCGGAAAAATTCACGTCGTTGCATTGTATTATTTTTTCAAAACTAGTGCCTTTTCCAGTGTTAATGTTTAAATTGGTGGCGTTTTACGCATTAAATGGTGAATTACGATCATGAGTGTGGGCAAGTGATATAATAAATAAATAAATAATGTGGTGAAACGTGGTTATTCGTGTTGCTTCCAAAATTCCATAGAAGCTTCTAGTAAGGTTGCCACCACTTTACCAGGGCAGTTAGAGTGGACTACGGCTACCTGACTTAGGCTGGACTATGACTACCCAGACTGTGACTAAGACTCTACGTGAAATATTCTATAATACGATGAAAAATTACAATACTTGACATTGGCTACATACACTATGTGTGGAGCCAAAACATAAGAAAAAAAAATATTGATCTAATAATAAGATTTCTAGACTGCGTGATCAGATCATAGAATCTCATTTGCCTAGTAGTTTCACTAGCTACAATGGTAATTATGAATGTCCTTCAAACCGGAACACACTATTGCTTCGTGGCAGAATAACTGGCAAAGCGGTGGCACCTACCACCTAGTAGTTTCATCCGAGTTTTTTATCTGCGATGCTTATTTACTGTCTCATCAGACCAATAATTAAAGTTTATTACACTAGTCTATATTTAATATTTTATAAGTAAATCTACATTTTTTTGCTGTCAGTACATGCAGATGACAAAAACCACTGACCACCTGCGACCTTGGCTGGACTGGCCAAAACCGAGCTACGTGGGACATCGGGTTTTAGAGATTGAGGAAAATTGTTATTGTTTGAAATAGGTTACGGTTGAAGGAATTAACTATTGGCAAAGCTTTGGTACCTACTTAAGATGGAGATAAAAAACACGAAAGGAGAATGGTCAAAAATATAAAGCCGTAAACCCTGGCTGGATATAAATAATTAGAATTCGATGTGTAAGAAAAGTAGGTACTACTGTTCCGTGTTTATAAAAAATTATTACGCACTGCAGACATTAATCAATCAAAAAAAAGAAAAAAAGCGCAAGAAAACCCTATCAATATTTATTGCTTCGAATTCGAGACAAATAACAGAACTGTCAATGTCAATCATTATCTTGTACTTTGTCTTTTAACGACTGTGGCAGACAGTTCCTATTATGGCAACTCTGGTAGCATTGTTGCCAGTAAAGTGCCATCTTTGACAAATATGGGGAGTTAAGGCTGACAGGGTTTTAAGGACGAACGCCTACATCAAGGGTCCTTTTAATACGTAGATTCAATTTGTTGTAATAGCTTTTTTTATGTTAATAGTTCTGAAGGACTTCGATGACATATTTTCCAGTGACTATTTTGATTTCATAATTGAGAAATTCCGTTTTCCATCTCCGAAGTTCTTTATCAAAGTGTCACCATAACAGGGACAACCGCGCAAGGTTCTTTACCGAACCAAATAACATCACGTATCGGTTCAGAAGTCACAGAGAAATCGGTGAAAATAATATAAAAACTATACATATTATATTCGAACAGAACCTCCTTCCTTTTTTAGGTTATAAAAATGAAAATTGTCCAAGTCTTACTAGTTACTAACTTAATGAAACCTTTAAGGCTAAAGAGCCTGCGAAGGCTGGCGCATAAAGACTATTTAAGATATCCAGGGCCCTTATTCGCTATGACCATCTAGACACGTAACGCGATGCGTTACGATAATTCGCTATGACCATCTAGACACTTAACGCGATGCGTTACGATATTTTCGTGGAATGCTATTCTGTATGCCGTAGTTAAATTTGACAAATGCGACTAGGCTCGTTATACGCACGTCCAAATATAAAAAACACTGGCCACAAACAACCTAACGCGTGGCATACAGAAAAATACAATTTTTTCATTCCATATCGTGGCGCGTTAAAGCGTGTTATTGGCAAGGAATCTCATGTGGCACAGCGAATAAGGCCCCAGGAAGCTAAGTTTCTTGTCAGGGCGTAATGCATATCGGGAGGGAAGCTATGCTGCTTAATGGTAGGTGATTAACGCATAAGTAGGCAGATAATTTTCCAAACATCCGTACATGGTATGAGGAGGTAAAGTCTTAGTTAAACGTACTTGATGAATTGTATATGCGTAGGTTGATAGATGGAATTAAGTAGAGGTCGCCATAGTAATTTGAGAGGATATAGTAGGTTTATTTATACCTTGTACGGCATATCTGATTACATCGCAGCTTGCACTCTTCGTCACGTTTGAGGACATAGAAGTTTAGGAAAGGGTTTATACAGTTTTGTTTACTTTGGAATGGGTGCGAGTAAATCAGTGTATTCGAGCAGGCAGTTGATGATGGAATGAATGATTCAAATGCCTGAAAACGTCCAGATAGCTATTCGGAAGCACACATCGTAAAGAGTTCCACTACTTTGATGAATATTATTTTGTAATATTCACAGCTCTTGCCTTTCAATATTAACTTTGAACATCGTCGGTGTCGGCTATTACAGAATCGTACCGAGTTACAAAACCATGGCACCTTTCGACCTTTGATACGAATCAAACAAATCAGAGCCATGTATTGGGGTCAGACAGATTTCCTACCTCGTAGGTCTGATAAATCTTAGCGCATATTAGGATCGACGCAACACATCATGAGGACCAACCCAACACTTTAAGACTGGAGCTTCTCGAAAATCGCTGGTCAAGGTGAGAGCTTGAAAATGACGACGGAAACACCGACATCATTACAACAACTACAAGAAAATTGTCACACATGTCATTAGGGTAAAACCGGGATAGATGCCCTACTTTTTGAAGAGGCCTCGTAACTTTAAATCTATTAATTTTTCAGGAATAATTCCTATGACAATAGCTAGTCTAATCTTTTATCTTACATTACATTGAGATCTAAGTTGACCTATAATTTACTCATTGTGCAGAATTTAAGTTCTCGGGTCTGCGGGGACCCGAGGTGTGTGTCGTCTACGCTCCTTATTTAACCTATTTCTGTTGAGATTT
Source organism: Ennomos quercinarius (assembly GCA_910589525.2). Taxonomy (NCBI): domain Eukaryota; kingdom Metazoa; phylum Arthropoda; class Insecta; order Lepidoptera; family Geometridae; genus Ennomos; species Ennomos quercinarius. Next base: position 9,852,013 of record OU342510.1, read on the forward strand.
CGGGATGTTAGATTTTTTGGCATCGGGGCACTTATCCCACCGAGGCATCTATCCCGGTTTTACCCTACCAACCCACACTAGGCCAGCGCGGTGCATTATTGCGTACACTATCTCCCTGAGAGTGGACACTCGTGTCCCAGCTATGGAGAGAAGTATTGTTAAGTTCTAGCTGCCACGAGCTTGGCTTCATACAAAGCTCCTTCACATATTCAACTGGTAGGCATAATACCTCACGAGGTACCTATAAGGTGTTGGGTAGTTGGACAGGCCACATCGCTCGCAGAACTGACATCCGATGGGGAAGAAAGGTTCTCGAGTGCCGACCACGAACCGGAAGACGCGTTCGTAGGCCGGCTCCCCACTAGGTGGACCGACAATCTGGTGAAAACCGTGGAGAGCCGATGGATGCAGGAGGCGAGCAGCCGTTCAAGGTGGCGCTCTCTGAGGGAACCTATGTTCAGCAGTGGACGTCTTCAGGCTGTTGATGATGATGATGAGGCTAGTATTAACTAACGGCGATTAGGTATTTTTAATGTAAATGAATGACGTGACGAGCTAGTCGTTCACCTGATGTTAAGCGTCACGGCTATATAACAGATTGCAGTATCACTCGGTACTCTTAAATTAATACAGACTTGCGTAACCCTGCACTGTGCACGTCTAGAGCGATCGCAGGGGTTAGTGATAAGTGTACACAAGAGAACGCTAATGATAATTTTCCGATTTTTATGCAGGTTTTCGCGGCACCTGCAGGATAAAGAAGGTAGATCTCAATATTACGCCAAGACCATTCGGCAGATCTTCCGCGCTCGTAAATTGAGCCTTAGTTTCCCCAAACCGCTTCTATTCTGCGACAAACGATAACAATAAACAATTACCATCAGCGTCGGTTCCCACATATGAATATAAGTAAATAATTGTATGAAAATCCTTGGTTTTTGTCTATACTTACCTATTGATACTGATCTAAAGGTTGCGCAGGTTGGTGGGTAATTGTAGTTGCCAATGTGCAATGTATTGTTTGTCAAAGTTACATAAACTCCAGTTTTTTTGTAGATTAGGAAATTCTCAAAAAATCTGTTGGCTTTTGTATTAGGGTTGTTCCTGTTGTCCCCCACGTCTTCGGCCCCATAGGACCTAACAGGAATATTTTTCCTCTTGGGCACCACGCGTCAGTGTGTAGTGGGGCCAAACAGTAATATTTATTCCTGGTGGCCCTACTACACACTGACAAGCATTGACTATAAATCCAGTTGACCAATGATACAACTTCTCCTCATACGAAAATTAGTGGTGTATAATGTATTTCAACCACTAACTTCTAATAAATACTATGAATTTCTAATAAATGACAGGAACCTGTTGATGGGTTTTGTTCCATCCTGCACTGTTCTATGTAATTTCGTATGACTATGCCTCGTTTTGTTACCTCGCCCCCTGCCCGCGCAGGTGAGTCGTGTTTGTACGAGAAATTATGTTCACGAGCTATCAACGGGCTTTATAATCTTTGCTGACAAGTAACCGATACTTATTATAGCTTTTAGAATTAGCATTGTTTTTCAGTCCAAATTTTATGTGTAGTAGGGTAGATATAGTATCTATAGTAGTATAATATAGTTTTTATCGACTGGCCTGTTAGCTCAGTTGGTAGTAGCTCTGCCTTCTGAACTATAGGCTGTGGGTTGGATTCCCATTCAAGACAAACATTTGCGTGATGAACATCGATGTTCGTTCTGCGTTCGGGTGTTATATTGTATTCTATGTATATATTTACAAACAAAAAGTATCTAAGTGCATTTATCAGTTATCTGGTTCCCATAGTACAAGCTATACTTAGTTTGGGGCTAGATGGCGCTGTGTGAAATGTCCACACATATTTATTTATTAGCAAATGGTGGTGGTAATGGAATCGCTCACAGTAGGTATACTGCCATGAAGAATAGTTCAAGAGTGGAGGCCATGAACCGGAAGACGCAGCGTAGGCTGGCCCCCCACTAGGTGGACCGAATACACCGCGGGGAGCCGTTGGATGTAAGAGGCAAGGCTGCACATAGTAGATCTCTATGGGGAAGGCCTGTGTTTAGCAATGGACGTCTTACAGGCTGATGATGATGATTACGCCCAAACTTTTACTTTTACAAAGTTACGTAATGATACGATGATATTATCCTATTTCTTCAGATTCTCGGGTCTAGCCCGGTCATATGGGAGGTATTGGTGAGGCCGAAGCTAACACCAAGAGGTCCGGTTGAATATAAAAACGAAAAACTATGACTAGGCATAAATGTTGCGTTTAATTATTATGCTTGCTTGCTAGGTACAATAATTTATTTTAATATTTTTAAATACCATATCTAATTTTGACTTGTAAAAGTGCTAATAATAGCAGCTTTACAAGTCAAAATTAATACTCGCAATATTTTTTTTTAGTTTTGAGTTTTCATAATATGGCATATTATAAACAATTTTGTATAATGGTTAAAAATAAATCTGGGCTATGTGGTGAACTTTTGAGGGTTTATGATATTTGGTTTATAGAATGAGATAACGGCACCTGTCCATTTTGTCACATATCAAAATATTTGAGGCAGGTGATGACTTGCCACCCACCAAATGGGCTCCCTCGACTCCCTATAGTGACTATTGCATATTGATACCGAGGAAGCAACATAGATGTGGGAGGCTTAGGGTGTCGGTTATATTATTATTATTTAGATAAGTGTTACGAATTGAGGATTTCTATGTATTCCCAATTGGCCTCATTAGTAAGCTCAAAGTCGCGCAGCGAGCTTTGGAGAGAGCTATGCTCGGTGTTCCTGCGAGATAAGCTCCGGAACGAGAAGATCCGCAGGAGAACTAAAGTGACCGATATAGCTCTTAGAATTAGTAAGTTGAAATGGCAATGGGCAGGCCACATCGCTCGTAGAACTGACAACCGATGGGGAAGAAAGGTTCTCAAATGGCGACCACGAACCGGAAGACGCAGCGTAGGCCGGCCCCCACTCGGTGGACCAACGATCTGGTGAAAGCCGCGGGGAGCTGATGGATGCAGAGGCGAGCAGCCGCTCAAGGTGGCGAGCTTTGGGGGAAACCTATGGTCAGCAGTGGACGTCTTCAGGCTGTTAATGGTGACTGATGATGAATGATGTATTCCTAAAAATCAAACTTGAACTCTCCAAAAAGCTGCACAAGTCAATGCTTATAAAATTGTACTGCGACCAAACGATTCAGCCAGTCGAGTTGTGAAAGATATGCCATTGTTTTTAGTAGGTACCTAACTGTCTCGTGCCAGTCGGTGGCATGAACTTCACGTAGGTTTGTTTCTGCAACGTCACTCCGGCGGTATTTGGGCCGGCCGACGACGGGTCGGTGGCCATTTGGGACTCTCTTGGCTATACGCGTTACATGTATGTATGTATTATGAACGTAATAAGTCGGGGAAAAGGGTTTTCATATTTTTACGTATGAATTTGAAATCATTAGGAGAATGCCAATATAATAAATATTATTTTAAAAAAAAACACCCTGTTTCCGTTTTTTTTCGTCTTTGAAAATAAGATGACAATCACTAAGGGTGGGTTTTTTCACCAATAGTTAAAGTAATCAATGGTTAAAATCTCTAACTTTTGACCATTGGTTAGAATTTCTTAGAGTTTTTAACCATTGGTCACCTTAACTATTGGTGAAAAAACCCACCCTAAAACAATCAGTTGTTTTGTGAACATGCTGGCACTACTGGCATCTATGCTGCGATGAATTGCAATGCTGTTTCGTATGCCAAATAAATGTCATAATCATAACTGACTGGCCTGTTAGCTCAGTTGGTAGTAGCTCTGCCTTCTGAACTATAGGTTGTGGGTTCGATTCCCACTTAGGACAAACATTTTTTTGTGTCTGGGTGTTATATTGTATTCTATGTACGTATTTACAAACAAAAAGTATCTATGTATTGTATCAGTTATCTGGTTCCCATAATACAAGCTATGCTTAGTTTGGCCACAGATAATATAATACAATACTAGTAGTTTGGCGCTGTGACATATCTATTTATTTATAAGCTGTAAGCCCTACTTTGTCTGCAAGGGTTGTTTTTCCCTTAGAAATTAAAAAAAAATAACCACAGACCTAGAATATTTTTGTTACTCTCAATGCAACTAGGTCTATGGAAATAACAAACGTACAGCTTTATATCAGGCAGTAAGTACAGCTTAGGCTCGTTTATTGCTCGCCCAAATTAGCAATAAATCATACATTGATTTATTGCGAATGTATCCGATAATTAATTTATTGCAGACCATGTCTGCGCTACTTGTTATTTTTTTATTAGATTCAGCGATCATTAATATTATTCCTAGTGCGTATTAATGGGTAATGAGCTAATGAGACAAGCTTGATTAAATAATAATAATACTTTTAGACTAGATTTGCATTATTGTTGAATTGTACTAAGGTTGCGGGGGACCGAGATATCTGGAAGGATATGAAGGAGACCTTTGCCCAGCAGTGGGATAGTATAAGTAAAAAAAATTGTTAGTTCATAGGATATTATCGTATTTTACTAAATCCATTTAACAGTTGTTTAACGACTATACCACTCCTACTGTGTCATCTATAAAAATCAAATCAAATCATTTATTTGCCGAAAATATGGGTACAATATAATGATGATGATTAAGTTCAACAGGTATTTAGTTCAGCACATTTTCTTTACTTAACAGCATGCAAATATTTATACTTTACTTTGGCTTTACTTTGGGCTTTTACTTTTTGGCTTTGATAATTAATATAATTTGCAATTTTTTTTTCCATTACGCGAACATGACCTTATATTATAGGAGTTATGAATAAACTATTTGTAGATATATGTATTTTTATACTTATTGATAAAATTCGTCATGGTATTGTAGTTAATTATTGACATTGTTTGAAGCCTAAAGTATTTTTATAAAATACTTTAAAAGATTTGCAATATAGGTAGGCTCTTTCCTATAGGCAAGACACGTTTTCTATATATCTATAGTATAATTAGTATAGAATATTAGTATCGAAAATACTATAGAAATTCCTTGGTTATATCCTTGTTATCACAGAAAAGACAGAAAAGAGAAAAAACAAGTGACTTCTAAGTACCTAATAATTAGATGTCACTTGTTTTTTTCTTTCATAGCTAAACCAGACCTTAATACCGGACTCGTATCATAATCAAAAGATAGACTGACTTATAATCCATCGGAAACATTCGAAGTCTTCAGACCCCATCTCCTTCGTCCTGAACGTAGATAAAAGAGATAGAAAGTGCTGATAACTTTCTACCTTAATTAAATTGCCTCGACAGCAATTGACGCCGCTTATAAGCGACATCGATTGCAATTTAATTAGTTTTAATAAGAGGTTAAACTTCGTTATTAAAAAAGGAATTTATAATCGCTCCACAAATTGCGTAACCCTGCAAATACCGCACTTCCTCTCAACCTATCCCACTTCCTGTTCACAATCACTCACTCGTTGTATCATGTTACACAATTCTCGGGTATCGCTAACTTATCTTGAGCATAAATCGCGAGCAACTGTATCGTTATCTGTGGCGAGAGGTCGGGCGCGTGCGCAGGTTTCACGCTTGGTAGTCTTTTAGCTGGCCGTTTGCCTCACGATTGGCTTTAGTACGCGTACCATTATCTATAAAAACGAACAAAATTATCACGTTTGTTGTATGGGAGCCCCCCTTAAATATTTTTCGTGGATGGACAGGAGAGGATTCTAATGGAGAGAAGGCTAAATGTGACGTATTTATTAATTTGTTACAATTTTACTAAATTACATTGGGCAAATTGTTTTTTCTAGTTGGCAACACTGACTGGCGCGTGATTGGACGAGAGATTTTTTGATTGAGGAAGATAAACGATCAGTCTCTCGTTTACTAGTGAAAAGCTTCGATGAAGAACGAAGAATGAACAGAAGTTGAATAGGTGTAGTTTAATAACAAAAACCAATGAATGATAATATAACGAATTTCATAATTATAATAAGTAAAACAACATACCTATTTTTTGTGAACGATGCATTCTCGATTGATGCAACTCTGAATCTAGAACTCTAGAATTTTGAAATGTGGCTGTTCCAAAGGTTTTACATAATTATGTTCCTAGAATGGAACTTATATAAGAATGGGATCTCATTTTTTCTTTCTTTGAGAACAAAAGAGATAAATTATTTCTTATTATATATTATATTATAAACATTTTGTGAACATTCCAGCTCATCTAAGTATATTCAATGATTTTTTTCTCTAATGAAGACCAAAAATAATTGAAACCATGACTTGATCACCGATTTACGACTGAGTGTATGTTTTGTAATACAGACCAGAGCAATCATCATCATCATCAACAACCTGAAGACGTCCACTGCTGAATATAGATCTCCCCCACAGAGCGTCAGTATGAGCGGCTTGCATCGAGCTTACATCCATTTGCATAAAGCAATACCAAAGTCATTTGTTTTTCCGTAATCTGTGTCAAAAACTGACTAATTAATGTCAAATTTGAAATTCGAATGCGCAACGCTCCCTCTATGCAAACCTTACGTCACTATTACGCGACTTCTCCAAAGGTGGAGAGTATCTATTCCGCATACTGGATCCCACGTTATGATGAACACTGTACGCAACCTAATTGTAGGGTTTTTCTATTGGTATTGTGATCGCGATGAGATTGAAAGTTGACTAGCTTTTTGTTTGCTCGTCTGTGCAGTTTTGCAATACGCCATGCTTCCTGATCAGAAGGGAAATTATAGGTGGTTCTGTGGTTCTAGTTTTAAGGAGGCCATGTTAATACGATAGGTATGGTAAGTTGCCCGTCATGCCGAGTGAGTAGTGATTATTTTAAGTGGGATTGGGATAATTACCTGAGGCTCTGTTTGCCATAAAAAGCACAAGCTTTTTTATATTTATTTAGCGCACGATCTTGCTGTTTAGTTGGCAATATTACGATAGTACCAGATAATATACAGTTGTAAGCACATTGAACTTTAAATTATGATAAAAATCACCATATACAGGGTTATTTTGAATTCATCTAAAAATCATAGTTTAAGGTGGAACGTTACACTAGCGCGGGAAATTCAAATTTTCTTGCGTTCTTTTGCCAATAATAGCTTAATTACTCAACGTGATTTCATAAAAACTAATTTTGCGCAAATAATTATAATGTGTCAATAAATGACCATTAAAAGTATCACCTACTTATCATAGGTTCAGCGACAAATGGCAATAGACTGAAAAACTAAGAAGATAATTGTTTATTGCCATTTGTTGCTAAACCAATGATATCTAGGAGGTACTTTTAATCGTAATTTGTTGATACATTCTGTTTATTTCCGCAAAATTAGTTTTCATGTAATCACGTTGAGTAATTAAGCTATTATTGGCAAAAGAACGCAAGAAAATTTGAATTTCCCGCGCTAGTGTAACGTTCCACCTTAAACTATCATTAAAACAAAAAACTTTTGTTTAAAATTTTATATTTTCGTCAAATTCCGCCAGTAAAATCTTTGCATAAAAAACTGTAATGTCCTCTTTTTTTCGCGGTGGGCAGTAAGACAGGGTACAGGGCTTATTATTTTGTTTCATTAAGTATTGACACGTAATTTTTTTTAATGTAATAACATCAAAAAAAGTAACAAAAAATTTTAAAAATTTCATTCGACATATTTTAATAGTTGTAAGAACAAGACGTGTTGTTTGTTCCAGCGATGTGAGTTATGATATTATTAAGATTTTCGGTAAACTACATAACTAGCTTTTAAATTGCACAAAAAAAAGCATTGCCATCAACGTGGTAATGCTGCCAGCAGTCTGGGCACTTATCCATCCACCAACGGGTTATTTTATGTTTTCTATTTTAGTTTTAAATAGATATTTTAAGTTTTTGGGTATAGTTTCGTTTTTAGATGCATGTAAGTTATATTATGTTTTTTAAGTTGTTGTGAATATATATAAACTATGTCAAAAAGAACGAGATATAAAAATAATATATATACTTATATAATATATTAAAAACCGCTCATAGTAGCGCTGTGTAGGGGAGGCCTATGTTCATCAGTGGACGTCTTCGGGCTGTTGATGATGATGATGAATTTATTATTTTTATGTCATTTATATAAAAATAATATATACTTATATATACTTATATTTACTTACCTATTAGAAAAAAAACTCCAAAAACAGAAACTAGGTAAAGCCGTAAGACGCTAAGTAAAATCCAAATAGAAATAACTTACCGATCGCAACATTTGAACAATATTATGAAACTTTCGTGATGTAAGACATATTACTACTATTTAAAGGTTCATTAGCACAATCCAGTTTCAATACACAAATGATAAACAATGAATTAATAAAAATGCCTAATGGGTACAGCGCATGTGTTGTCACTTCGTCGAGTATGTCAATTTCCCAATGGTTGTGTTGTGTTTAAAAATTTGGGGTATCTTCCCACTCAAATTCTTTTTTATTGCATCATAATTATTGCCCAACGTTGTTTTATTTGAATTGGTTGCATTCGTGTTTTTCGTGGTCGCCACTCGAGAACCTTTCTTCCCCATCGGTTGTCAGTTCTACGAGCGATGTTGCCTGCCCATTGCCACTTCAACTTGCTAATTCTAAAAGCTATATCTGTCACTTTAGTTCTCTTGCGGATCTCCTCATTTCGGATCTTATCTCGCAAGGAAACTTCGAGCATAGTTCTCTCCATAGCTCGCTGCGCAAGTTTGAGCTTACCCATAAAGTCCAACAGTAAGAGACCACGTCTCAGTGCCATAAGTCATCACTGGCAACACACATTGGTTGAAAACTTTCGTTTTCAGGCGACCACGAACTGGAAGACGCAGCGTAGCCCGGCCGGGCCTAGGTGGACCGACGACCAGAGCCGCGGGGAGTCGTTAGAGCAGCCCCTCAAAGTGGCGCTCTAAGGGGGATGCCTATGTTCAACAGTGGTCGTCAGGCTGATGATGATGTATGTTATTGAAAAAAATATAAGATCTGTAAGTTATAATAATATACATAGATAGATGTCAATTTACTGAATTTAAGATTCAAATAAGGAGTCCAATTTTATAGTCAAAAACTTCGCAAAACTGGGCTATTGGAACAAAACAAACGTTCATTATGACAGATTTTATAATTTTATTCACTGTCCCACTTTGACGCAATGAAAACAATATAACTGTGTGAGAGAGATGGTAGATGTCACGGTTACCACGGAGTTGCATAACAGTACGGCACAAGACTGAGGAACAATAGAATTTTGATGGTGAGAGTCATAACAATGGAATGACATGAAACGACATATCATTGCTGACAATTGAAGTGCTGAATAAATCGTTAAGCTGGCTTTCTGTTGTCAGTATTCACTTATCGTACCCCTAATTTTTTTACAGCTCGAATCGCATTAACAGCTGGTAATTCCTGAATAAATGTATTATCTTTCTTTCTTTCTTTCTATAATGTTACATGTTAGTATCCACACGTAGGAGTAAAATATTCGTTAAACATACGCAGTCAGGGACGCCTACGACTTTAAAGATAAATAAAAAGAAAAATAGCAGTAACATAAGAATACTTAAACCTTAAAATTCAAGTGAAGAGGGAAATAAAGTTGATTTTTATACCGATTACGAAATATTACGAAGTCACAGCGGACGATAAAACTTGTAAAATATGGTCACTGTCGCGTACTCTACGGTCATACGGTGAACTTATAAAATAAAAAACTTCTGGCAGGTTTTATTCTTCGCTTTTTGCGGAGTAAAGTAACTAACTTTCGTGCGATGACTTAAGGCGACGGGGAGAGCAAACAAGGTGTTTTCTAGCACGTTTCCTGGCGTAATTAGAACATGTGGAGCTTTGAATTTAATATATCATGTAATTCATTTCACTAAGGCTGTTGTATACGCGGATCCACTATCTCGCTCACGGATTGTCATCATCATTAACAGCCTGAAGACGTCCACTGCTGAACATAGGCCTCCCCCAGAGCACGCCACCTTGAGCGGCTGCTCGCCTCCTGCATCCCTCGGCTCCCCGCAGTTCTGACCAGGTCGTCGGTCCACCTAGTGGGGGGCCGGCCTACGCTGCGTCTTCCGGTTCGTGGTCGCCACTCGAGAACCTTTCTTCCCCATCGGTTGTCAGTTCTACGAGCGATGTGGCCTGCCCATTGCCACTTCAACTTACACACGCACTTACACGCATTGTAACATTTTTGAAGACATTAAATAACTGAATCTACTCACGAACAATCTGGCTAATCTATGTTCTCATGAATAATGTTACAATTGTTCAACAAATGTATCATATTAACCCAAGAGATTTCATAATACAACGGTATCAAATTCATTCGTAACCGCTTTTTATGATATTTTTGTTGAACATTTGTAATGTTTTTCATGAGAACATAGTTTATCCAGATTGTTCGTAAGTAAATTCAGTTATTTAATAATTCAAAAGTGTTAAAATGCGTGAGCGAGATAGTGGATCTGCGTATGCAGCAGCCTTAAGGGCTTGTGCAAGGCCAGCGCGAATTCAAGCCAAAGCCACAGAATAGATGTATAGTACTAGGCCAAAGCGGGGATGAGCCAGGGGCCGAGCGGCAGGGGCGGTCTAAGTTAAACTGGTTCCAACGTGCAATAGTTTAGGTAATTTATTATTACACTGAATATAAAGGGTATTTTAAAAATCCGCTATACATAAGCCCTCCATTATATTTAGTTCAACTACTACACAAAGTTTCATGATCTTATTTAAAGTATTCATTGAATAATCGCTGTTTATTTGTATGGTTTGGAGGTCACTTTGTTATTTTTTTCTATCGAGAAATTTTTATTAATTCGTGTTTTCACTATACATTTGCAGTAGCATTAGTCCTGAACTTTACCATATATTAATTTCAAAGTCATTGTTGCAATATTGTTGACAGGACACTGCCTCAAGCTAAGCCGTTTTAAGCAATTTGGCGTTGTATTGACTCTTAACGAGACGATTTTTTTTTATTTCTATAGTTACGTATAGAAAATTGATGTAGGGGGGCACATAATATAGAACTGCAGAAAACATAGACAGGGGGGGTTTTAGTGCCGCTAAGCCGTGGTAAAAAATAATGAAATAAATAACTATCAAATAGTACCGCTTCACCGCATAATTCTAATACAATTATTAATTAGAATTACTTAGGCACGTTTGATTCACATCATTAATTAAAGGATAATTAAAAAATACTTCATCTATACATATCCGCGGGAAGCTGATGGATGCAGGAGATGATCAGCCGCTTAAAGTGGCGCTCTCTGGAGCCCACCTATGTTTAGCAGTGGACGTCTTCAAGCTGGTGATGATGATGATGATGAATACCAACAGTTTTTTTTTTCAATGTTCCTATTCCTAATTATCAAAGACAATTATTATTAACACTAAGTACTAGACTATCATCATCATCATCATCATTAACAGCCTGAAGACGTCCACTGCTGAACATAGGCCTCCCCCAGAGCACGCCACCTTGAGCGGCTGCTCGCCTCCTGCATCCATCGGCTCCCCGCGGCTTTCACCAGGTCGTCGGTCCACCGAGTGGGGGGCCGGCCTACGCTGCGTCTTCCGGTTCGTGGTCGCCACTAGTACTAGACTATAACTGTATTATTATTTGATGAGAAAATACTTATGTAAATATTACTCTAAAAAGTAACAGCAAAATAATTAGACTCAATAAAAAAAACAATACGGATGCGAGTCACTTAAATGCCTGTCATTTCATTAAAAAAAAACAGTTAAATCCGCTACAAAACCAAATATTCACGGTCAAATACGACCTCGAAAGTTCGAACAGTTAATGTGTAATGCATAACCATAATAAGTTGTAACAGTATCGTGCAGATTTCGTGTGTCGACGTGATTCAACAACACTAATGTACCGTAATTTAGTGGAGTAGTGATAGAAATTTTGTTGTCTAGTTATAGTAGCGTGATTTGTTCTGTGGTAGCGAAATCGTTAGTAAAACGTGCCCACGACTTTTCTACGCATGGCGATAGGCACCATAAAATTACTTGAGGAATGTGAATAATTATAATAACGAGAGATTTTCCGCTACGCGATCGAGTTTTTTTTTCTTTGTATTTTGGCTCCACACATGTATTTAGCCAGTGTCAAGTATTGTAATTTTCATCGTGCTATAGAATATTTCATGTAATGTCAAGTCTTAGTCACAGTCATAGTCGAGTCTAAGTCAGGTAGTCATAGTCCAGTCTGTCATGCCCCAGTAAAGCGGTGGCAACTTTACTAGAAGCTTCTATGGAGTTTTGGAAGCAACAGGAAAAAACACGTTTCACCACATTATATCACTAGCCCACACTCATGCTCGTAGTTCAGCACTTAATGCGTAAAATGCCACCAATTTTAAACATTAACACTAGAAGTTTTGAAAAATAATACAATGCAACGACGTGAACTTTTCCGCGTTCCCGCCAAAAACCCCCGCGATCGAGTAAAGCTAAACAAGCATGGAGTTGAGAGAACTTCTTTTTTTTTAACGCGTTCATACTCATCATCCTTTTTAAACTTGAAACTGAAGTAATTTTATTAGACAAATGTTACCAGTCACCACAAAAAAACACTATTTTGGTATATTTTAAAATATTTTGGCAACACACCTGTCAATGTCAATACATAATATTATCTTGTTTATGATCGAATAAGACATATATAGAAACTCTGAAAAAAAATAATTCATAAATCGCAATGTTTAGATAAACTTCACCTAGGTACTAGTAGGCACAAACTGGCAGAAAATTAACTAAGTTTTTAATATTAATAGCTGTTTTATAAAAAGACTGTTTTTCTTTTAACTCTTATACATATATAGAGTTACTACACTGTAAGGCATTCCGCAGTAGGTACATTTCCTAATGCCTTCCATTAAAGCGACCAAGGTGTATCAAGTACCAAGCACCGCAATAATAAGGTGCTAGCCGCTACCAATTTTTTTCACACTTGCATCTACAACCTGCCTCTATTTATTTACTTAGCAGTTGGGTAGTTCAATGAACTTGTGAAATAAACCGTCACAGCCTCATAATGAACCTTATTTTGACTGCGGTAAAGTAACAAATTAAAACTGTACTCTTTACAGTGTACACCTGTAATCAATGTTAAGATTTCAATTCAACTTGTGCATCATAGAATCTGCTTCGATCTTATTGTGAGAAGTATAAATACTATTTTGCTTTGCTTTCAGTTACCGAATTGAGTTGTTAAAGTGTCAATAAAAGTTGGTTTTCTTTCTAGCATTGAACAAATTTACGTACGTGACGCCTCGATGAATGGCTCCTCTCATTGAATATTTGACAAAAAAGCGATTGATTTGACACTTGACCATTGAAATCGTGTAAATTTGAATACCGTTTTTCTGACTTTGACACTGTTGCAAGTTCCGCTTGGTTGTGTTTTAGGCAGGTGTTGCCATAATAAGGCCAGAAACATTATGTACGTTTTTGGAGCTCATTTTATGCGGATTTTTTTCTGCTCTTTTCTTTTGTCCCACCTACATAATTTATAGGAAGCACCAATTGAAATAAAATGAATACCATCTTAGCTGTATTTTTCTTTTCAATATAAAAAATATAAAGGTGGACTACCTACTTATTTAAAGAGTTTTTGAAACCGTTAATCATAATTATAACGTCTCATTTCTCCGTACGCCTTACCTACTTAATTTTTTAAATTTGGTATCAGAATAGGTATTTAAGGAACGTTAATTATTTTATTTGGGTAGGTGGATAATTATTATGTATATTTCATGTGGATCGATACATTTATTTACCTACAGTCTGTATTTGCTTTGGACGATTCCGAACCTCCAAAATCCAGTCAAGATGTTTATTTGGTGATATAAATGTCTTGGTCACGTCAACGTTGCTATCAAATGGATGCATTTGTAAATATTGATAAAAGTTGCTGCAAGGCGAGGCGAGAGCGAATGTGGCTCTGTTATAGTATGCATCATACAATCCGGCTTGGTCTCATCGTCCCCGGTGGCGCTGCCCCGGTACCGGGGACGATGAGACAAAAGGTGTCATCCTCCCCGGTAGCCTCAACAATGGCGCTCACCGGGGCCGATGAAACAGTAAAAGTGTCATCTGCCCCGTTATAGTCGGATCGATGAATTCATCTCGGTGACAGCGGGGCCGATGAGAATTAAAGTCTCATCATCCCCGGTACGGCCAGTGCTGGTGTTTTTAACGGGGAGGATTACACAAATCTAGTTTCATCAAGCACAGCATGGAAGGTAGGGTGCTATAATAAAGAATTTTCCTAAGAATGTATAAATGAAACGAGTCTGTTTATAATGAATATAAATGTAATAGAGCAATAAGAATATACTAAGGTTAAAATTAAAATAACGATGATTTAGTAGATAGAACCAGACATCGTAGTTCACAGAACAAAACTAAACAGCTAACAGCAGCATAACTAAATAGCTTCTAGTAAAATAAACGTGTTATTTACCTCTTACTTTTGTAATTCAAACTCAAACTCAAATTCTTTATTGCAAATAGGCTATTTTTAGCACTTTTACAAATCAAAACTTGATAACGTATTTATAAATAATAAAAATTAAATTATTGTACATATTAAGCAAGCAATTACAAATAATGATTACCTTACCTTTTTTTGTACCTATCTACATTGACCCATCTTTATTTAACATTATTTACATTCAATAACACAGCCAGTTGTTTTTTGTGGTAGCTGTTAGTAGTCAAAACTCATATATATATATTTAGCTTACGATTCTTAAAATATAACCATATTTTTCATCTTTTTCCATTTAAATATTACTCATCGAAAAGCCCGATCTTGATTTGATAGCCTTAGACGTCTGGTATCACAAATTCAAATAGGATTTTCGAAGAATATAACCACTGTTGCTTGTTTTATTGAAATAGATAGTGCCTATAATAATGTTAACGTTTCTTGTCTGATGACAATATTGGACCAGTTGGGTGTGGGTGAAAAAATTTGTGTATATCTTTGGTCTTACTTAACTCAAAGACATCTCAAAATGTCTGTTGATGGAGGTGACCTTGTGAGAAGTACGGGACAAGGTTTGGCGCAAGGAGACCCATGGTCCATGGTCATGGTCAATGTTGCCACTTTAGATATATGTAAAAGTATTCAAAATGTTCAAATTTCTCAATATGCCGATGATTTTGTTTTATATGTTTCAAAAAATAATTTAGATTCCGCAATTTTAGAGTTACAATCTGCCTGTCAGAAGTTCAATTCAATGTTAAATAATCTAGGGTTAAATATTTCTCCAAACAAAAGTAAATTCTGTGTTTTTAAGAAAGGTGGATTTAGAAGTACTGTCGAGCTCAGAATCAATAATTACTCTCTTCCAATGGTTAATCATTTTAAATATTTGGGCCTGTGGCTGGATAGCTCATTAAGATGGGGTATGCACATTATGGAAACCTCACAAAAAGTGTCAAAATTTATAAATTTATTGAAAGTATTGTCAGGACCAACCTGGGGTTTCCACCAAAAACATTTGAGGCGTGTATATATAGCAGTCATTCGCAGTAGAATAGATTATGTAAGCTTCTTATTCGATAATAGCTGTAAAACCAACTTGATAAAATTAGATAGGATTCAAAATCAAGCTTTACGCGTAATTGGTGGCTACTTACGAAGTACCCCAATTCACAGATTAATTTGTAAAGGAAGTTGGTTGTAAAAAGGTGAAGGATAAATTCGGACACGAGACCACTTGTCACGGTAGCTTAAGTAAAGCATGTCCCGGCTTTAGGGACGGATGGATGCGGGTTCAAGTCCCGCTCGTGATTCAAATTTTTCCTTTACAAATTAATCTGTAGATTACGCTGAGCAGGCGATACTGCTATAAAAATCATAAATATTGATTTGGGAGGCGTTATCTTTACAGCATTTGTGTTGATGTAACTTGACCGTGCTGGTTGGGATAATTCTTAAGAATTTCTCAATAGATGGCGCTGCCAACCCCGTAAGTTGGTTGTAAAAAGGTGAAGGATAAATTCGGACACGAGACCACTTGTCACGGTAGCTTAAGTAAAGCATGTCCCGGCTTTAGGGACGGATGGATGCGGGTTCAAGTCCCGCTCGTGATTCAAATTTTTCCTTTACAAATTAATCTGTAGATTACGCTGAGCAGGCGATACTGCTATAAAAATCATAAATATTGATTTGGGAGGCGTTATCTTTACAGCATTTGTGTTGATGTAACTTGACCGTGCTGGTTGGGATAATTCTTAAGAATTTCTCAATAGATGGCGCTGCCAACCCCGTAAGTTGGTTGTAAAAAGGTGAAGGATAAGTTGGTTGTAAAAAGGTGAAGGATAAATTCGGACACGAGACCACTTGTCACGGTAGCTTAAGTAAAGCATGTCCCGGCTTTAGGGACGGATGGATGCGGGTTCAAGTCCCGCTCGTGATTCAAATTTTTCCTTTACAAATTAATCTGTAGATTACGCTGAGCAGGCGATACTGCTATAAAAATCATAAATACCCCAATTCATGTGATGGAAAGCGATTTGTGTTTACCGCCTCTTTCGCTATCGCGCTAAACGGTTGTTCAGTTGCCAACTTTTAAATACCTTGTCTACCAACTACAAACGACAACAATATGGAAATTGCTATGCAATTTTTACGGATGGAACTAATGGTGGCGCGGCCTTTTTAGACCCTTTGCAAGGCGGTTTTATTAAACTTAAGATTGATTCGGATGTCTCAATAATGCATATCGAACTAATTGCGATTTCTGAAGCTTTATCCTACATCGAGTCCATCAATTATGATAAATTTGTTGTTTTGACTGACTCAAAAAGCTCTTTGCAACACTTGGCTCGCTGTACCTCGCAGGTGACGCGAGGCACACCGATCGCCTACCGTATTCTGGAATCAATCTTAAGTTTACAGTCTCAGAATAAAGAGATATTCCTGCAGTGGATTCCATCTCACATCCAGCTTAAAGAAAATGATGCTGTAGATCTTTTAGCTAAACAGGCTACAGTTGACGGAGTTCATTTGGAGGTAATCCCATTGTATTCTGACTACGTAAAACTTGTAAAGGAGCAATGTAGAATAGTATGGCAGGAATACTTTGATGAAAGATCGAGAGAAAAGGGTATTTGGTTTAAGACAATTCAGCCACTGATCGATAAATACCCATGGATCGATAATTGTATGTTGAGTCGCAAAACACTGGTAACTGCTCTCAGGCTTCGCTCTGCACACATTCCATCTAACAAGTTTGGATTTTTAATGAAAAAAACACCATCTCCCAATTGCACCAAGTGTGGAGTACTGGAGGACGTTCAACATATTTTGATGGAATGTGTGCGGAATGAAACCCAGAGAAGACTATTGTTTAATTGTAATAATATATTAGACGTCGGTTTGTGTAACTGCATATTATCATGCCCTACGTCAGATCAGGCCATAGTTTTATATAAATTAGCGGAGTTAGGCTTAGTTAAGTAATGTGATTTTTTTGTCCTCTTACTGGGCGATGTAGTCTCTCTGCGACAAAGCCATTAAAATTAAATTAAAAAAAAAAAAATTACTCACCTATATCATAGTGAAGTGCTAAAAACAAATTCAAATTACACTTTTATGATTGTGTATTGTTAAGCACCTGGGTACTTATTCTCTTTTTTAAATGCCGCACTGACAAACAAGTTTTTATGGAACAACGAAAGAGTAAGAAGAGAAACAAAGGAGCACCATACTTAGATTCATTGATTACATAAGTGTATGGTATAATTGTTTAATCCGATAATACATTTTGTACAGTACGGGTATAAATATAAACACCCGAAGAGATTTTATATGTAAACCACAAATTATAAATTCCGTTTAAGCTTATTATTTTTAGCAGAGCATAGCAAATATCATACAGAAAATCTATTTTCTACTTACTTTCAAAGTTAATACGAGTTTTTACTACTAACAGCTACCACAAAAAACAACTATCTGTGTTATTAAACGTAAACAATGTTGAATAAAGAAGGGTCGATGTAGATAGGTACATAATAATAATTTGTAATTATAAAAATAAGAGGTAAATAACACGTTTATTTTAATTAAAGCTATTTAGTTATCGTTTTGTTCTGTGTCTTACGATGTCTCTCTACTAAATCATCGTTATTTTAATTTTAACCATAGTATATTTATATTGCTCTATTACATTTATATTCATTATAAACACTCGTTTCATTTATACATTATTAGGCAAATTCTTTATCATAGCACCCTACCTTCCATGCTGGGCTTAATGGAAACTAGAATTGTGTGATCCTCCCCGTTAAAAGCACCAGCTGGGTTAGCATGGACGGTAGACAAAATTGTCTTTTCCCGTTTTACGTCACTTTCTTCATACTTGCTTGGAGTAAAACAGAGGAAAGACAGTTTTGTCTACCGGCCGTGCTAACCCTACAGCACTGGCCGTACCGGGGATGATCAGACTATAACTCCCTATCGGCCCCGCTGTCACCGAGATGAATTCATCGATCCGACTATAACGGGGCAGATGACACTTTTACTGTTTCATCGGCCCCGGTGAGCGCCATTGTTGAGGCTACCGGGGAGGATGACACCTTTTGTCTCATCGTCCCCGGTACCGGGGCAGCGCCACCGGGGACGATGAGACCAAGCCTACAATCCTACGCACCATGGTTCGAATACTGGGCCCTAATTCTGTATGAAAACTCAGATTCCACACGATACGAAACCACGTCGTTATCGTGTCTTGTTCAAATCGTGTCACAGCATTAGAAATACCTTCACTTTACATTATATTATTTTTATTTTGAATAAATATTGATATATTAAGTAGTGGTAACTTTTGACGTGTTGATATTTCGGAACGTGTCTCAGTGGAACATTATGATTTTTGACAGTTTAAATCGCGTCATTTCCAAATTCATTTCGCGCGGTTTTGTTTCCATTTCATAGAAAATAGATTTTTGCAGATTTCTTATATAAGACAAGGAATTCGCGTGGTTTCGAAGTAAGGAATCGTAAAGTGGTCATACAGAATTAGGGTCCTGGTCGGCCTGCAAATCCCGCACACTGCATGGAAACTTGGAAAATCATTTTTCCAAGTTTCCATGCAATGTATGGAATTTGCAATCGCTCTTACAACGGTGATGGAAATCATCGTGAGGAAGCCCGCATGTGCAAAAATCACAAATCTCGGGTGTGTGTCATCAACTGACCCGCACTTGGTCAGTGTGGTATATGGCTTACACCAGGGGCCGTACTGTGACCTCTTAGCGCGACTCAAATGACGACCTAAACTGAACCGCTACAGTAAATATTGTATTGTTGCGGTTCAGTTTAGGTCGTCATTTGAATCGCGCTAAGAGGTCACAGTACGGCCCCTGGCATGTCAAACTCGCGGCTCGCGGGCCGCTTGCGGTCCTCTACTGAGCATAAACTGGTTTTATACGTTCATAATATAAATTAGTTTATTGGGTCAATAGGTAGGTCAGTATTTGTGGTGTAAATAATAATCTCACAGCCAAGCTTTTGCCCACAATATACAGAGAGATTGGTTCGTAGACCCGCGGGGTAATTACGTAAAATTTGCAACAGCAATGCGACAGCAGTAGCAATGCGACAGCAGTAGCGAAGCATACATTCTCGACACCACTAATGATGTATGACAGCAATCACCGCGAGATTTACGCCTGTCGCAAACCTGTTGCGAGTTAGGTAATTAGGGGGCTGCCCCCGTATTATGTAAAAATTGCAACAGCAAAGCAACAGCAGTAGCAAAGCAACAGCAGTAGCAAACCGTCAGCAAACACTTAGCAATCGGTCGCAGTCGTCCGCCTGTTGCTCGCCTGCCGCTGAATGCACTTTGGCATTTAATACTAGCGCCACTATCACTGCTGAAAAGCAATAGACAGAAACAAAATAATGAACTTTTTATTTCATCGATTGTCCGACAGTCGGCGATCTAGCGCTCGATCGCTTTCTGCTACCAACGTGACGTTTGACAGCTTTGACAGCAATGATTGCGAAATTTACGCCTGTTGCAAACTTTAAACTTAATAAGGGGGCCGTATCCTTTCAGGGTATCTTTCAACAGGTGTTTAGGCAGCGTTACTTTAGTTCAGCCATAGGGTCTATGTAATGCATATGTCAATATGATCAACATCATTGCAGGATTCGATCCCACAGCAACGAGATTAATAAGTTGACGTCACTACCACCCACCACTAACCATTCTAAGTAAGGTACCCAAAAAAGTAGATTAAGCCATCAAGTCACCGCGACCGCTCACGCACGCTTACCACACTGCCTCCAATCGGTAAAAAATTAACCATAATCATTTATTTATATTTATTTCTAGTCTATTAGCTTAGTTCTAGATATTGCACGGATAGTCGTGGTTAGATAACATTACAGTGGCAATTTTGTTTTGACTAACTTATTACGATGATATATAGGGTAGATCCACGATCACCGCCTCGAAGACGGCACTGTTTAACCAAGGCATATGCCTTGTTTTTGCTCTCAGTCGCATGTGACCGCGCCTAATGAAAGTGATGGAACTGACATATTATTGTTTTACAACGCCATTACAGGGTGCTATGGTTCATTATTAAAATGAAACAACCGCTTGTGGACTATTTTATAGTGGGCTGGAGCACTTGGACTGTCTATAGGCCATCGCGGCTATTATACAGTCCATAAGTGTTCTTTGTAGTAGGTAGTGTAGCTAGTTTAGTTTAGTTTAGTTTTTATTATTGTAGTAGTTAGCTTGAGTAATAAAGGCAATTTGCCCGTAAAAAAAAAATATATTAGCTGGAGACATATCTGTATACAGAAGTAAACATTGGTTCGGGGAAACTTTTGAGGTTTGATTTTCATAGAAACTGTGTATCTGTACTGTAGTACTTATATTTTATTTAAGCCCTTACCCGTACTGTATACTTTCGGATCCCGATATAGCGACGGAATCGAAGTGGTCCCTTGATCGTCATTATAACCGAAATTAACTATAGGTATACTTAATTAACACTTTAAGTGTAGCGCAGGAGTAGTTATTTTGAGCATCTATCTATTACTTTTTAAATTGACAAACAAACAGCAGTGACGACAGACCTAGAATATTTTCGTAGACAGCCTCTGTGGTGTGGTGGTTGAGCAGGTAATTATATAGTCTCATAACCCGGACTTGGCGGGTTCGATGCCCGTGACAGGACAAGTACTACTAGAATACTTGGTCTGTGTCTGGGTATTGTGGGTCCTCGTGGTTCTTGGATCCCTAGATACAGGGAACCCCAGTTAGGGTCCAGCCTGGATCTATGTACTCGATCGTTGGACGATATTTATACTTAAATAGATAGATAGATCGTCGTCGTCTGCGACCTGATCTTGTTTTCTGAAAATCCAGAAGGCCTAGAACTAATGCTGCAACAGTTATCAGAACAAAGCGCTAAAGCAGGTCTGTCAATGAACACGGCTAAAACAAAGATAATGACAAATTCTTTAAAAACATATAATATAACCGTAAATGGTGAACCAATAGAATATGTAGATGAATACATTTATTTAGGACAGCTAATATCACCAGCTGAAACAATGAATAAAGAAATTGATAGGAGAGTAGCTAATACCTGGAAAAGATACTGGTCTCTCAGCGAAATTATGAAAAATAAAGAAATGCCTATTAAAGACAAAAGGAAAGTATACAACACGTGTATACTACCATGCTTAACATATGGTTGCCAAACATGGGCACTAACAGAACAGCAAACAAATAAAATTAAAATATGTCAGAACAGCTTAGAAAGAAGTGTAGTTGGTGTTAAAAGAAGAGACAAAATAAAACTAAAAGATATAAAACACATAACAAAATTCAAGGATGTAAAAACGGTGTGTAAAAAACTAAAATGGCAATGGACAGGACATATGTTAAGAGAGCGGAACGAGAAGTGGACAAAATTAATAACAGAATGGTACCCAAGGGATGGCAAAAGAAGTGTAGGAAGACAGACAAAACGTTGGGAAGATGACATCAAAAGTTTAGCTGGTCCAGAATGGATTCGGACAGCAAGGGACAGGACAAAATGGAAATTCTTAGAGGAGGCCTTTGTCGAAGGACAAGCTGTTACAAAGAGAGATTGAAACGGTGCCGATATTTTGAACAAAGTAAACAAAACAAGAGTAAGAATGAAATATCGGAATGTTGAACTTGATTTGTACTAAAAACAGCAATAAAGGCTTATTTATTTATTTATTTTAGATAGATAGATAGATAAACTCTTTATTGACACCAACGATAACAAAAATAAAAAAAGACAGGAAAACTTACATACACATTGTATAGCGTTATTATGAGTCTTGTCTCTATCTATTGCGTTAGAAATTGGCTAAGGTAAAAGAAGAGAAAACTAAGTAGCTATTCGAGTAGTATTACATAGTGTTTATTAATAATTATAGTAAAGCTGTTATTATAGTTCGAAAGTAGGTAGGTAATTCATACATACATCGCCGTCATTCATGTTCTTTTCGAGACATGGTGTTGGTCTAATCTAAGCCATGCATGTCAAACTGAAAGGCATTGGTGGGCCGCATGGATAATGGACCGTAGAAACAGTGGGCCGCAAAACACAAAAAAATTGTTTCAATTTTAATTCCACCGATGTCGATGGAGAAAAGCCCCGTAGAAAAACGCAAAATTATCTCCTTGGAGCTTAAAATATGGAAAACGCATTTCAAATTCTGCCTAAAGTTTTCTCATTTTATTGGTATATATATAAATAAATAAATATGTGTGGACATGTCACACAGCGCCATCTAGCCCCAAACTAAGCATAGCTTGTACTATCGGAACCAGATAACTGATACAATACTTAGATACTTTTTGTTTGTAAATACATACATAGAACAGAATATAACACCCAGACACAGAAAAAACACCTATGTTCATCACACAAATGTTTGTCCTGGGTGGGAATCGAATCCACAGCCTTACAGTTCAGAAGGCAGAGCTACTGCCAACTGAGCTATCGGGCCAATCATATACTCGGTATTTGAAATTGGGATATTTAGTTTTCCTGAAAAGAGGCTGTTCATTGGCCCGCAAGCAAATGCTTTGAGGGCCGCAAGTTTGACATGCCTGGTTTAAACTAAAGAGAGGTAATTTTGAGGAAATTGACAGGTAGGCTAGGTAGGTACTTTACCCGAGTTCAGTCTGAGAAAGTTCAGTCTGGAAAATGGAAATTACCTGCAACAAACAAATACAAATTATTTACACATATTATTTAAAACACAACAGCTGATAATTATACCTACATAAAAACAAACAACATTTTTTTACTAATAATGACGGCTTTTGCTCTGTATGTATACATTTGAAACCTACTTTATCCCCATGACTTTTTCATGTTAAGGTGGAACGTTTCAATCAGCGCGGCAAATTCAAATTTTCCTGCGTTTTTACCAATAATAGTTTAATTACTCAACGTGATTACATGAAAACTAATTTTGCACAATAGAATGTATCAATAAATTACAAATAAAAGTATAGTACAAATAGTAGTATATATATATATTTGCAGTGTTTGACAGTGCAAGTTAGAGATGTCCTGTCTGGTGTATACATAGAAGTCTTTGACATGTAATCACGTTTAGTAATTAAGCTATGATTGGCAAAAAACGCAAGAAAATTTGAATTTGCCGCGCTGAGTAAAACGTTCCACCTTAATAAAAGATATTATCAAAGCACTCCATGGTTAATCTTGGCTACTAAAACGCAATTCGAAATTCAAGCACGCACGTAGAAAAAACAACACGTGCGCAAAGACAGATTTCTCAAAAAAAGAACAGCTTGCGTTAGTCACCAGATGTAAGGACACCCCACACATCAAACAACAGAATAATACCCCATACCATAGATCACAGACAAAGGTACTTACAATAACAATTGAAGACTCATAACAATAACTAGTTGCCAAACAAAAAAGAATCCTATTATCAAAACGTACGGTTTGAAATTACTTCAACATTTTTCTAAGCAGCTGTCACTTCAATTGTTTTGTAGAAATACGCAATTTTGGACTTTAATATTGAAGTCAGATGGTATACAATCCTGTGTGATCATTAGAACAGATGTTTTCGACAGCGCGTGCTACGATTGTAAATGCATAGCTACGTTTTTTTATCACTAATAGAGATGACACCTTCTATGGTCACGGGCACATTATCACGTAGGGCTGGAAAAATCATAGCTACCTATACAATATTTTTTAATTTACAATAATATGATTCCAAAATAACCGGTCAAGTGCAAGTCGGACTCGCGTACGAAGGGTTCCGTACCATTATCTATAAAAACGAGCAAATAAATCACGTTTGTTGTATGGGAGCCCCCTTAAATATTTATTTTATTCTGTTTTTTAGTATTTGTTGTTATGGCGGCAACAGAAATACATCATCTGTGAAAAGTTCAATTGTCTAACTATCACGGTTCATGAGATACAGCCTGGTGACAGACAGACAGACAGCGGAGCCATAGTAATAGGGCCCGTTTTACCCTTTGGGTACGGGACCCTAAAAACATTTTTTGATTTTTGCAACCACTGGGCATTCGACCACTGAATTAGGTTTGGAGGCGTTCCTCCAAACCTACCTTTTTTGAGGTCATGCCTTATTCGATAGTTAAAATGAGGAGTTTTATTTAAAAAAAACACTAGTTCTGCTTCTTTTCTAGATGGCGCTGTAAGTACGTAGTTTAAACCTTTCAAACCATAGAGTAGATTAAACATAAGAAAATGCTTAGACTACCTACAAAGAAATGTCAAATTTAGTTGGGTGGACCACGAGTACATTGCCTGTAGTATCTCCTAAGTAGACTGTGGTGCATTCTTATTAAGTAAATTGAAGTACAGTAGATCTGCGAGATAGATAAACGTTAATATTATAATCCAAAATAAAGCCGAGGTATCTCGCAACGAAACTAAATAAAAACGAAAGAGTTTAAAGTTGTCAGACACATTTCCTCTAACCTGTGGTCTATGTTTGAAACAGTGACAGTGACAGCTTTTAGTAAAACCACAACTGGCGCCATCTATTGGGTCATGCATAAAATACAATTTCTTTTTTTAATAAAACGGCTCTGATTTTTTTTAAATTAACTTTGCCAACTCACAATAGAATGTACCATACAGGATACATTATGCATCCAGTATATTTTTGTATTTTGGTCCGCAGTGCTGACTCACTCACAAAATTATAATGCATTTTAATATGAATTAAATAACAAACTTACCTAAAAATATAAGTAAGATATCTCTCTCTATCTCAAAAGGAAACAGCTGTCAAAAATAAAAAGAAGCATTTTTTTTAATCCTCACAATAATTGGGTAAGGTCGTCCAATGACCTCAGTAAATGCGAGCTTGAGTAAATGCATTTTAATAAGGCATTATTATGCGAATTTTCTCGAATACCTGATTATCTAGGTATTATAGCTACCTAACCTTCGACAAAGAGGTCGCACGAAGAATCCAACCGGCCCCCTAATTACCTAACTCGCGACAGGTTTGCGACAGGCGTAAATCTCGCGGTGATTGCTGTCATACATCATTAGTGGTGTCGAGCATGTATGCTTCGCTACTGCTGTTGCTTTGCTACTGCTGTCGCATTGCTGTTGCAAATTTTACGTAATTACCCCACCGGCTGGGTAGCGTTCGGGAAGCTTCGACCTAACTTTTCGTCCAAAATACCGCATAGCCTGAAAACGAAGGTTTTCAATCAATGCGTGTTGCCAGTGATGACTTATGGAACTGAGACATGGTCTCTTACTGTTGGCCTCATTAGTACGCTCAAAGTCGCGCAACGAGCTATAGAGAGAGCTATGCTCGGGGTTTCCCTGCGAGATAAGCTCCGGAACGAGGAGATCCGCAGGAGAACTAAAGTGACCGATATAGCTCTTAAACTAGCAAGTTGAAATGGCAACAGGGAGGCCACATCGCTCATAGAACTGACATCCGATGGGGAAAAAAGGCTCTCGAGTGGCGACCACGAACCGGAAGACGCAGTGTAGGCCGGCCTCCGCTCGGTGGACCGACGATCTGGTGAAAGCCGCGGGGAGGCCTATGTTCAGCAGTGGACGACTTCAGGCTGTTGATGATGATGATAATGATAGGTACCTAGCGAAACCCACGTCCCTGAGCTGGGGGTCTAGCAAAGATCCCTTTCCATCAGCGTTAACGCCAAGCGATAATTCCAAAATGTATGGGAATGTCATTCCCATACATTTCCTGTGGATTCGCTTTTCCGCAGGTAACATGGAATGGAACACCTTACCAGCGTCACTGTTTCCTGACAAATATAATCTGGGAGTTCTTAAGGCTAGAGTGAACCGGTATCTTCTAGGCAAGCATGCCCCATCGTCGACCGCGTCGTCAGTTACCATCAGGTGAGACCGTGGTCAAATGATAGCCTATCTACACCACTATTATAAAGAGGAAAAATTTGTATTTTAGTGTGTATGTTTGTAATGAATAAACTCAAAAACTACTGTGCCGATTTCAAAAATTCTTTCACCATTGGAAAGCTACATTCACCCTGAGTAACATAGGCTACACCACTACACGTACAAAGCCGGGGCGAGCCGCTAGTCGACGATAAAAACAAAAAACAAAAAAAAACGTAATGTCATTCCCATACATTTTGGAGTTGTCGTTTGGCGTTATCGCTGATGGAAAGGGATCATTGCTAGACCCTCTAATTCCCTTCGTCGCATCGTCGCCTAAAACACGTCTTGATTCGATGAATGATCTCGATTCAATATAGATTAAACTCGATTCTTGATTTTTCTTCTGGTAATTAGCGGCCGTGACGCTAAAACAGGCGAAAGATAATTTAAAATTAGGTACATGAAAACCTGGCACCCAAAAACGAAACCGTGTTACAAAGTTAGTTGTAATCAAAGCAGCGTAGATAACGGTTATGTTTTATTACGTATTCAATTTATATTCACTTTACAGTTTACCCAAGACTTCACCTAAATAAGCTGAGAACATTTTTGTGAGTGCATTTTTATGGCTCAGTCCCCACTCGGCCCGATTCCGCTCGGCCCGAATAATAATATCAAATATAACAATTTCTTATTTGACAAACTTAAAATGCCAATGTACAGTCCGAGATAAAAGTTTTTTTTTATACGGGCAAATTGCCTTTATTACTCAAGCTAACTACTACAATAATAAAAACTAAACTAAACTAAACTAAGCTAAACTAAACTAAACTAAGCTACACTACCTACTACAAAGAACACTTATGGACTGTATAGTAGCCGCGATGGTCTATAGACAGTCCAAGTGCTCCAGCCCACTACCGGTAGGTAGCGTACCCAACATGCTGGACGCATTGCCACGTTGAATTGCAATGCTGATGCGTTGGGCCAAATAAGTGCCAGCATTTTGGTCACGCGTCGCATCGACCAGGCGCTCTGTTGTTAAATAAATAAATAAATAAAAGTTGATAAAAGTTGACTTACATTTAAATTACCACCAGATGTAGCAACCAAAAAAATAGTAAATTTTCACTGTACTTATTTGTAGATGTTTTCCAGAGTGTATAGTTTTTGTGTGAATAAAAGAAAATAACCACTTCGCTGTCACAGGTTAGAAGACTAGGCGGAAGCTTAGTCTTCTAACCTGTCACAGCCAACTCCGACTCTGCACAGAATATTTGAATATTTGAATTTGCTCTATAAGATTTGGTAATACTTACTTAAATAAAAATATTGCTTACACGTTCTTTGCTTAGCTGTACAAATCATACAAATTTGAAGTAGAATATTTGATATTATTATTCGGGCCGAGTGGATCCGGGTAGAGTGGTGACTGAGCTATTTTTAGGGTTCCGTACCCAAAGGGTAAAACGGACCCTATTACTAATTCTCCGCTGTCCGTCCGTGCGTCTGTCTGTCTGTCTGTCCGTCTGTCACCAGGCTGTATCTCATGAACCGTGATAGACAGTTGAAATTTTTACAGATGATGTATTTCTGTTGCCGCTAGAACAACAAATACTAAAAAACAGAATAAAATAAATATTAAGGGGGCTCCCACACAACAAACGTGATTTTTTTGCTCATTTTTATAGATAATGGTACGGAACCATTCGTGCGCGAGTCCGACCCGTACTTGGCTGGTTTTTATAACCTCTAAAATGTATAAGATTTACTTCTCTCACATACAAGTTACAAGTCTAGGTATTATTCTATTTGAGGTTAAAGCTTTCCTTAAAAGTTAAAGATCTAATTAGATACTAAGTAGGTACCGCTATTTTAATAAACCTATTTACAGGTGCCAATTGTGTTTTGCCGTTTTCGTAAATACCTACCTAATTATTATGTCAACTAGCAATGTCTAGTCACAAATTAGTACTAATTATTATTAATATTTTTTATTAGAGTTACTGCGTGAAAATGCGATGGAGATACAATTCATGCTATTTTTGCCAAGCGTGATCTACCTTCAGCCTTATTATCCCTTGCCATCAGGTGAGATGTAGACAAAACCAAACCCACTTATTATCCCTTGCCATCAGATGAGATGTAGACAAAATCAAACCCACTTATTATCCCTTGCCATCAGGTGATAATGTAGACAAAACCAAACCCACTTATTATCCCTTGCCATCAGGTGAGATGTAGACAAAACCAAACCCACTTATTATCCCTCGCCATCAGATGAAATGTAGATAAAATCAAACCCACTTATTATCCCTCGCCATCAGATGAAATGTAGATAAAACCAAACCCACTTATTATCCCTTGCGGTGAGATATAGACAAAATCAAACCCACTGATGGCAAAACAATATCTTACAATAAAATAAATTAGGGGGCGAAATTAAATCAAATAAATAAGTACCTACAATCTCTTCTCTGTTTCTCTTCTGTGTTGTCTGGAAGAGATCGCTCTAAGCGATAAGACCGCCTATTGTACTAGTGTAAGTTAATTAAGTTTTTTCTATTTGTAAGTTTTTTGTTATTTTACGGTGTACAATAAAGAGTTGATCTATCTATCTATCTATCTACAATGTCAATAATTAGAATAGTAAAATCCGTTTTAAACAAATAAAAGTAGAGCTGTTAGAAACAAGAAGGAAATCCTATTTCCCAATGCTAAACTATCCGAACCAACTAAACACTTGAACACTGTACTGGATAGATAAGAAGCAAATAACTTTACGACGTTTTTTTTATTATAATTATGCGCTATGCGTTACGGATGATGCGAACATGTTCGGCCTAATAATGCCCGTTAACTAGACTCGTTTGTCACGAACTCACGAGAAACTAAAGGTGCAAATCCGTGCATCGCGGCCGATCGCATCCGCGCGCGATCGATCACTTGCGGCTGATGCGGCTACACTCGCTCTAAGCTATGATAATTTAAGTATAAGGAAGGAGTCAGTTGAAAACCAGCGCTGTGAAGCTTGTTTTCAAGCATTATGCTGAACTTGCTCCTTTTGTGCATATCGATAGCATTTGTCTACCTTTTTGTTAATTTTATACTGTCACCACCTTAAACATATTGATGTGCTCATTTTCTTTCATTCTTTCTTTTTTCTATGAGAATGTATGGCGCCATTTCCGAGGTGTGCGACAGACGCGCGTGGCCATGGCCATACATTTTCTTGTATCATCAGCCACGCATGTCAGCCGCACGCGGTCATTCGCGCGCAGCACGGAATTGCACCTTTATAAAAACTTTTGACGAGTAAATATACTAAAAATAGTATAATAAGCGAACACGGATTATTAGCTTAGACCGCAGGACATTAAAAATGCTTCGGACTACAATTATTATTACGAGAATATAATCGCTCCGCAATTAAACCTGTTAAAGTAATCTAGTCTGGATCGGGAGTCTTCTTTTATTTAATTTTTCATAAGTTGATAATTATATGGTAGAAACAAAGTATTTTTAAGAGATGAGTGACAATTCAGATTAGGTAACCACTGAAAATTGCATGGCATGATATAAATTAAAAATATGGTAATTAAATTTACAGGTTGGGCCAAACTAATGCCCGGAGGAAAAGTAGGTAAGTGCCCTAAATATTGAAGTTAGCAAATGTTACTCAAAGGAAACTAAATTTCTGTATTTTTAGAAACTTACAGGCAGCGACTTAAGCCCGGTTTTAGTTATGAGTTTAGATATTTGTAGTTTTAATATTAGGTTTATTTTAGATAAGATTTAAGTAATTTAGTTTTACTAATTATATTTTGTATTTTAAGTAAGTTATTTATTTATTTAAGTATTTATGGACCTTCAACAGTACTACATGATATGCAAATGTAATAAAAATTTTAGCTTACATGATTTACATGACAGGTTTTGAATTACATGTAGGCCTAATTACAGAATGGCCACATCATGCATTAAGAAGTGAGAATCCTATAGTAAACCCTACAGTAGAAATAAATACATATTTAAAAAGACAAAAATTACAAACAATAGATTAACAAAAAATAGGTAACCTACACAGCAGCACAGACAACGCATTTTGCATGGACCATTGTTATAATACATTTCATCACCTAATTATTCTATGACTTTTAGCTCTAGCTACATATTACTGATCTGTGTTTTAGCTTAAAATGAACACTAACAAACAGTCTTTCACCATCTCCAAAACAAAACTCTTTCAAAAACACACCGAAAGACAACGTAACGTTTAAGCCATAGCATTATGTCACTTGTGGCCCTAGTAAAGATAATGTAGAGAAAGTGCGTTCACTCACGATCTCTACCAGTTAATGAGGCCCATCTTTACTGTCAACAGATTATGTTTAGTTATTATTAGTATTCATCATCATCATCAAGATGTCCACTGTTGAACATAGGCTTCCCTAGAGAGCGCCACATTGAGCGGCTGCTCGCCTCCTACATCCATCGGCTCCCCGCAGTTTTCACCAGATCGTCTAATTAGTATTACCTAATAGAAATATACAGGATGCTTGGTAAAGAGTGAGCCAAACGTGGTGGGCGTGTAGGGGGATCTATTCGGAAAGTATTAGTTCGTATAAAGTCCACAAAACACAACAAAATGTAACAGTAGCGTGGTACATTTTTTTATTGTTTAATTTGACTGGCCTGATAGCTCAGTTGGTAGTAACCCTGCCTACTGATCTGTAGGTTGTGGTTTCGATTCCCACTCGGGACAAACATTTGTGTGATGAACATCGATGTTTGTTCTGTGTCTGGGTGTTATATTGTATCCTATGTATGTATTTACAAACAAAAAATTATGTAAGTATTCTATCAGTTATCTGGTCCCATAGTACAAGCTATGCTTAGTTTGGGGCTAGATGGCGCTGTGTGAAATGTCCACACATATTGATTTAATTTTTTTTATTTATTTTTCTAGCATTAAGAACTTAAAGCATATTATTTAGGTATTATGAAGATCCGAGAGTGCCTTGAGTAGACCAAACATTCAAAAAAATTGAGAAAGGTTTGTAATCGGCTTATAAATATCGGAAATATATTTTATGAGGTAACAAACATAAAAAATAGAAAAAAAAAACATACACAGTTGTTTGTTTTTTTCTCACTTTATGTTTTTCAATTGAGAACTTCCTCCTTTTTTAGAGTCGGTTGAAAAATACTTTTTTTTACAACTAAATAGGCCCGCATTTGAGCGCAATCTCACCTGGACCTTAATTCTGTATGACCACTTTACGATTCCTTACTTCGAAACCACGCGAATTCCTTGTCTTATATAAGAAATCTGCAAAAATCTATTCTCTATGAAATGGAAACAAAACCGCGCGAAATGAATTTGGAAATGACGCGATTTGAACTGTCAAAAATCATAATGTTCCACCGAGACACGTTCCGAAACATCAACACGTCAAAAGTTACCACCACTTAATATATCAATATTTATTCAAATTAAAAATAACATTATGTAAAGTGAAGGTATTTCTAATGCTGTGACACGATTTGAACAAGACACGATAACGACGTGGTTTCGTATCGTGTGGAATTTGAGTTTTCATACAGAATTAGGGCCCTGATGGGAAGTGAAGACGCGGTCTACGATGGTGCATGCTTGCCTAGAAGATACCTATTCACTCGCGACTTGAAGAGCTCCAGATTGTACTTATCGGGAAACAAAGACGCTGGTAAAGTATTCCATTCCTTGGCTGCTCGGATTATAAAATTAAATGTCGAGTCAAACCGCTTGGTTAATGAAGTAGGTATCATTTTCAATTAAATATAGAACTATTACTATCTATCTCAATACTCACTTTCCAATCTTCACTTCTCAAGTTGCAAATAAAATAAATAAATAAATTTAATTAAACCGTCTCATCCCGAAGCGCAGTCAGATACAAATGTTACAAAATAAAATAAATAACTAAAGAATCTAAGACTTATTGTTGCGACCACGCAACACCACAGATTATATTTTAGTTAGTATACAGAAAAGATAGAATGTGAACATAGAGTATAGATAGCAAACAGTATTCAATCTTGAGCGATTCTATTTCCTACGCTTTTATCTTACAACTGCAATAAATTTTGAAGTAAAAGATCAGATACCTACTTACATAAACTAACACCTACATAGAACATTAAATGTTTATTTTATTCTGGTTTTTATTATTTGTTGTTATAGCGGCAACAGAAATACATCATCTGTGAAAATTTCAACTGTCTAACTATCACGGTTAATGAGATACAGCTACAGACAGATGGACAGACAAACAGAAAGACAGACAGCGGAGCCTTAGTAAAAGGGTCCGTTTTACCCTTTGGGTACGGAACCCTAAAAAAGGAAAGAAAAGACGTTTATTCAGGGCATCACACAACACTACATTACATTAAAGGAAACGTACAATATAATAACGATGATACTTAGCCAAAAGGTACACAAAACACAAGACACACAACACACAAAACACAAAAACCGAGTACACAAAATGTCCAAAAGGTACGTGTTGTTTGTTCAGTCAATCAAGACAGTTGATGGTGGTTGATTTATTATATGTCGCTTACGACATATATTGTCTGAAGATGTCTTCCATGTAAGGAACTGAGTCAGACATGGAAGACATCTCCAGACAAGAAAAGCTAGATATGGTCAGTATAATCAGTACAAAACATTTTTTAAATGGGCATACGTTTGACAACATCTCACCTGATGGTAAGTGACGAAGTTGTCTGAGGTGGAGCACGTTTGCCCATGAGATGCACATTCAATCTTAAATTGAAAAGACCCAGGTTATACCCAGGAGGTAATACTGTTGCTAGAAGAGCATTTCATTCCTGGGCCATTCGGACTATGAATGACTCAGCAAAACGCGGTAGGTACACTTACAATGAAAGGATCTCAAGAATCACCAAGCCTTGTAGTTCTATGACGGAAAGGGGATGACGGAATGAGCTGATGGAGGACATGCGCACACTCTCCAAAACGTAACCGATTGAAGATAAATAGTCTGGCGCCCTTGCGTCTTTGTACAAGTCTATGAATTCTGCCTTTTATTAGTCTTTCTAATTATACTGGCTACCGATGTTTAATTTTCACGTGACATTCAGTTTCATTGGCAGAATATCAAACACAAGTGAACAAACAATAAAAGAACATAAAAAAACAAGTGAACTACAGCTTTGTTAAACAAGCTAGGGTACTGTATTCCGCTATATAAAGTCACAGAATAAAGATAGTAGCACGTACAATCGCTGAGTTGTAAGTTGTAACTAGCAACCGACTGTAACTGCACGCGAGAATTTTCGTTGAACAGCTTAATAGGACCATTAAAAATCTGATATCTGCAGCGACGAGCGAGAATTACTCGTTTATAGCTTAATTTGCATGTGCTATTGTAATCTCTGAAAGTCCTGGTATTGGTTACGTTTCGTGGTATTTATTAATTATGATCATGTTATGATGTTGTGACAAGCTTGATCGACTAGCTAACGTTAGAATTAATATTTAGTCTTTATTTTTAGTTGTTCCTTGATTTTCGATTCTCTTTTGCATGACAAACATTTTCTATAATCTGCCTTTTCATTATCTGTGCTACTGTTATTTTCTTCTGTTCATTTGCGCTTTTTACTACTTTTCCCTTCTTTATTGTTTTTATTTTGCATTACCTGCCTACTTTCATTAACTCCTGCCTTTGTTCATCTCTTTTAAATATATTCGTTGTCTCCAGGTTCCTAACATTTGTAATGTTCTTTCCCATCCACTTCCCTGCATTCCTTCTATCCCTTTCCGTGCTTTACTCCTTTCATTCAGCTTTTCACATCATTATTCAGTATATGTCTCCTTTTTCTCACAATATTTTCTCGATTTTGCTTTCTTTATTTTCTTTAGTTATTAGTTCTAATTTAGCATCATGCCATAGAAATTAAATTTCATCAAACCTATCTTTCGATAACAAAAGTAAACAATGATGATGCACTGAACTTTAGACACGATGATTTGAATAAGCAATGCTTCTGCTTTATCATTAAAATATATATTTCAAAAACTTCACATACCAAAGCTACGCAATTTTCTTTACTGCGGCAAAGTACTTTCTCAATTCTGATGGTTCAAATGTTCAGTAAACCTACAGAGCCTAGGGCAGTGCGACATTCCTCAGCGCAAGCTGGGGGCTTGCGATTATTGCATAGGGATGTGCTTTACTTCATTTCACTGACGTAACCTCCACGTAGGTTAGGAAAGACAAAACTACCGCCATTTTCGACTAGATTTTCAACCGAGTGCAAGAGAAGTGATGGTTTCATTATAAGTAGTTTCATCAGGCAAAAACTCAATAAAAGGTAATGTTCCATACATTATTTCTATGTCTAACATTACAATAAAGTAATAAAATTATTTAATTGATCTTTTTATACAATATCATCGTCTCTTCATCTGCCGACTGTTATCTCATTTAAGCCTTTAACATAGGCCAAACGCGTCTTTTTAACTAATCATACTGAAGAACCTATGAATTCTACAGACATGAAAAAAATATCACCAATAAGATCATTCTGCACCTGTACTTATCAATTGAACAAAATATTCGATTACTAGGTACATTATGAATAAAAAAAATACTTTTAGAACGCCTTTCCAGTCACACAGTGTACAATGCCGCGTAAAGGAAGATTGCGTCATTAAATATTTTTACACCCTCGGATAGGAAATTTAAAAATATACAAGCTCAATTGATCATTTTATTTTTAGAGCCAAAATTAAGTCTGTTTAGTAATATTTTGCGTTATTTTGCGGCGAGCCAAGGGCGAGGCCCTTGGCGGGGCGTGAATTAGTCTGCCCCGGCATGTGCCAACGGGTGGACGCGCTGCTGTTTTTTATAAAATATTTTACATGTTTTTCTTATTTGTATGAAAATTATCAATTAAACAACCAATAAATAGGTATTGACTATACGAAAAAGTCGGTTTTAGAGCCATTTGATTAGTTCTTAGTGACTTTAATGTCAGTAAAAGTATTTGGAACAATAATAGATCGTTAGCACAGAAGGTCAGTATAGGTATTTTAAACTCTTTTGGCAGGGTAGGGTTCCAGTCGAACTAAATTAGCGTTAGGCCTCATACACGTTACATTTTATTGATCAATCTTTGTGATTGATCAATTTTATTGATCGTTTAGGGTTAGTATTGGTCAATGTTCTTCGGTTTACAGTATGGAGAAAACATTGACTTAAGTGGTCTCGTCAATTTTATTGATCTATAAAATTGAACGTGTTACCATCACCAGTTATCAGCTTCTTCAAAAATGGTTCGGTTTCATTACGTCGTAATAAATAATCACAGATGAGTACACGGTTCATTAGGTTTCCTTCAGTGAGCTCGTGAGGGACCCAAATATCGAGCTTTTTTGTGTACCTACCCATTTTTTTTCAAATGCGCAAAAACTGTTTTGTGGTCAATTCCCAGTTCTTCAGCTACGTCGTAACTACTGATATGCCGATTATGCTCCACTTTTTTTAAAAAATGGCATCCATTTTATCCGTAATAGGGCGACCAGAGCGAGGTGCATCTTTGACAACAAAATTTCCGGATTGAAAACGCTTAAACCAAATTTGTGCTATTCTCACAGACACTGCACTAGGTCCATAAACATCGCAATTTTTTTTCGCGGCTTGCTTTGCATTTTTTCCGTTTTTGTCATAGAATTAAAAAAAACAGAAATGAGTTTTGATTGACATCGAACTGACGTACAGCAATGGCGGACACCTAAACATGTGTGACGGATTAAAGAATTGCCATCTAAGAAAATTACCCGAAACCGACAAAAAAAAGATCTGACGTTGGTGTGACTTTTTGTATGACCAAAAAGCTACGCGATCTTGTAACAGGGTAGTCAAAATTTAATAACTTATGTCATTTTATTTTTCATCCCTCAGGGTTAGTCCTATCTGAATTTGTAAAAAACTAATACGACATAAATATATATATCCTTTTATACGCTATTAATGCTATATTTGCTCCGTTTCAGTATGAAAATGGAACCCATATAGGATTAGTTTGTTGTGTATCTGTCTGTCCATATTAGATGCAACTTATAGGGTACCTACCTACTTTACGATGACCTAGAGCTGGTGTGCATTATTTATCGTATAGGCTTAGAGTCAGATGTTGCCAAAAGATTACTAAATTTTTAATCCTAGCGGTAATTTCATGGTGTACGATAGTACGGTGAGCTTCGGCAGTGCAGCCTTTGTAGTTACAGTTATACCTGCGCGATGTAATCCATACGCTACGATAAAACATCGTCAGCAACGAAGTTGACGCCACTCCATATTATCCTTTATGCTATAGGGAAGAGGAAGGGAGAGCGAAAAAGATAGGGGAAAAGGATGAATGTATGATGGTAAACAGAGGCGCACCTGCCTCCATTCAGGCTTTTCCTCTCCCATTTCTTTCTTCCTTTGGACAGGGCTAGGGCGTAAAACTAACTAACCGGGTCGGGTCTGCTAGTCAGTCAATAAAACTGTTTATTTCGCACAAAGAATTATAGCCAGGCTTTTGCTGAAAATGTTTTATGAACACATCACTATCGTATTTTTCTACTTTACTTTTGAAATGAAACTGCATCTTCCATTATGTATATTTGTTATTTCTTATACAAACTTCCAATACTAGTAAGTGTCATATGTCTTGACGCCACTGCTGCTCAACGGGAATTAACTGCTTTTTCGACATTTTCGTAATGGCTGGACTCCCCAGCAAACTCAATTTTTTTTGAGCGGGACAATCCATGATTGGCTGATGGTACCAACACTACCAACCTATCAAGTATCAACCAATCATGGCTCTTCTGACAGTTTGCCAACCAAAAAAGTCAAAAACACGTCTTAATTTTTAAAAGTAAGTATCTATTAATAAATTTCACGACACTTTACTTTTTTTACGTTAAAGAAAACCTGCCCAAATATGCACGATTAGTAGGTCCATTACAGGTAAAATATTTATTAACCTGAAAAAGGCCAACACATGCATAATATGCATAATGGATATATGCATTTGCATATAGTCAGTTCTCTAATTATGATCAATATATGTGAATAACTTGTATTCGAACACTCATTTCGTCATTCTCTCACACTTCCGGGTAATTTGCAAGTTTGATTGTTGGCAACACTAAGCTGGTTTTGTGCATTGATTGCATCTCAATAATTTTATCGAAAAAGCAAAAAATTAGTGGAATAATAACAAGCTTACTTGTGAAAAGTGATCCCCTGAGTTTTTTTTATTATACTGCTATGATTCCGACAACTTTTCACAACGCAAGACGGCATTTTTTTTTTTCCTAAGCGTCTTGGGCGACGTCCGGAGCAGTAATGGCAGGCGATAGACTTCCTATGATGTGAGTGTGTGCGTGTCCGCTTGTACTTATTAGCGTTCCAACTTCTTAAAGGTACCTCGGTTCGGGATCAATTGGGACTCCGTCCTTCTTTTTTTATTAGGTCCATGTTTTTTGTAGTAAAATTTTAAAATGTATCGAGTTTCTTCATTAGATTCACTCATCTTCACAGTACGAAAAACAAATAAAAATCACACATTTTCCTAATTTGAATATGGAATTATCTTCTTTAAAATTTAAACTTTTAATGATAAAACCAGCCAGATACAAATAGTATAGCCAAAGAGATTTTATTACAAGTTCATACTTACTATAATGCGAAAAGACTTTTTCCCCAACCTAATAATATGAGTTAAAGTCACAAAAGTTTAAAAAGTGTTACGATTGATTGTATTTTGGAAAATATATTTTAAAATCATCTCGCTTAATTTTATTTAATGCAAGCCTCCAAAATAATATTTTTTTATGTATTAAACACAAGCGCAATTTTTAATTGTAAATATTAGCAAAATCAGCAAGAGATTGACGAGATAAATACGTCGCTAGTTCTATTTGTAGTCCAATATATTTTTAACAATTTTGTACTAAGTAGGTACGTCAGACAACTTTGTACTAGCAACTCGTAAAGTACATTTTTCAGCGGGCCGTTGGTTGGACAGCCCTGCTTGTGCTAGAAATTATGTGTTTAGAGTAGGTTGAGTGATTTATCCCTAGCTGATATCAGAGTTTTTAGGCCGACCAAAGTCTCTAACATAACGACGATTGTTTATTTTGATTGTACAAGTTGACGTGTCATCATTATCAATCAACTCACGGTAGGTAGGTAATGCCCTATTTTATATGCTACTCACGATTACCTATCCCAGAACGAACCTGCTGTACCTGCGAACGAAGCTAGTCCAAAGGTGGGCTCCCGGTTTTCTAGCTACTAGCTAAACCACCCCAGCTTCGCACGGGTTAATTATTTATTTTTACGCCTTATCTCCTAAGGAAGAGGGAAAAGATAAGGGAACAGGATGAATGGATGAAACGCCGAATAGAGGCAGGTGCGCCAGCTATCATCTTTCCCCCTCTCTTCTCTCTTTCCCATAGTATAGGATAGGATAGGAGGAGGAATTACAACTAAGTACATATTTTTACTTTTATCCCCTCTCCCGAGGAACCCGTGCTGAATTTCGGGATTAAAAGTAGGTATATGCTATAGCGTACTTCGTAATATAAACTCAAATCATGCCAAGTTTCATTTGAATCGATTCAGTAGTTTCGGCGAAATGCTCAGCCAAGATACAGACAGACAGACTGACAAAAATTAAAAAATGTATACTTAGATACTTTTTTTGATTGTAAATACATACACAGAATACAATACAACACCCAGCACCAGAACAAACATCGATGTTCATCACACAAATGTTTGTCCCAGGTGGGAATTGAACCCACAACCTATAGTTCAGAAGGCAGAGCTATTACCAACTGAGCTATCAAGGCCATCAAAATGGAGCCCTCAAAAATAAATTTCTATATATTATCTTCAATGTACAGATTTGGACCTGTTACAGTTTTATTATAAGTAATATAGATGATATATTATATAAGTAATAAACCGGGCACCATAATATTATTATAATAGGTAGATATATTTTTCACGGAGTTTCATCTGAAATTGTTTTTATCTTTGACAAACTCTAGCTCATTGTCAAACCTGCGAGTGTGGCGCCCCAGGTGGCTCTTATTAATAACTTTGTGTCCAACGCTCAAGGTCATTGGCGTATGTTAAGCTCTTAAGGTTGAAACATAACGTGATGCCGCTCAACTTTGAATTTTGAATTTTGTGCACACCATAGGTCTTATCCCTGAATTTAGCCCTTTCATAAAACTTACTCAGACATGATATTATACTGGCTTTTCTACCCTGGCTTCGCACGGGATGTTACATTTTCGCTCTAATGGGATAATTTTAGTGAGATTGGAGCAATTGTGAAATCATTTATTATACAGGGCGCTTCTGAGTGTCATGTTCTCTCACCGGGAAAACTTCTTTCTTTTGCTCCTTCCTTACCCTTCATATCCTTTTTTTCTTCAGCGAATTTAATTTAATGAACTATTATTAAGTCTTTTCTTTGACTATCCATTTGTGCCTGCCTGCGGTCAAATAAGTCATTTAACTTTTTACCATAATAAGTCATTTAACTTTTTACTTCAAATGCATTATGCAAGCAAGCATCCTACTCTCCTACCCTAGTATCCCATTATGCACCGACGCGCGTGCATCATGCCGCATCTCTTTCATTCCTTTTTTCTCTCCGCTAAATAGATAAGTCATTGTTTTGCACGTCGCTACGGGCTCTTTATGCGCACACCATCATGCAGGATCGGATGGATTCTTTATCTTGTGAGATGGATGCTGAATGGGCCCTGCGGCTGTACTTGGACTTTTCCCTTATTTTTATAATACTGCTCATTTTACCATGGTGAAGAATACTCTGTTATGACCTCATCTTTTACGAGAACTAAAGGAACCTTACTTTTACCATAGTGTGGGTACTATTCGTGAACTAAAAATCAATAAAGTCATTGATCCATCTTTGACTAAAAAAGCTCATCAAGTAAATAAGATCAGTAATATCCAGTCGGTGACCTATTTTATTTAAAAATATTATAATAGATCTAAGTGTATTTTATTTTAACGTAGAGATGCTCCAATTCCCCCGCGGGAACCTTTCATTTTATTTGGTGCCTATGTTGATATTGGTAGTAGTAGCAATCTGTATGCAAAATTGCCATCAAATTGGTTTAGCCAATTTTGTTTGGAAGGCACACAAGCAAGCTGACAATGTTTCGTATTTAAATATTTGTAGAGATAGAAAAAATTACTACCGTTTAATATCAATCAGTATCGGTCACGCACGGTGAACCAAATAAGAAAATTGATTTTAAAGTGTAAACCACACTTAAGTTATTATATCTGTAAATTCTGTAATATATTTATAAATAAGAAAATGTCTATCAGAATAGCATTAAAAACCATCAATTGATAATTTCAAAGTTAGATAACGGAAATACGCCACAAAATAAAGATGTAGAAATATTCCCAAGCGTTAAAAATGAATGTTTGTAAATCAAACCAGCTGAATGGAAACCAATGACGTATTCAAAGAGTTACAGTTAGTGCAATAAAAGCGTACACAACATCCTTCCATAAAACTCGTACTGCAGGTGAATTAAGAAGTAGGTAATAACGTGGACAATCTGATTCAACATAATGTTGGTTAAATGCTTTATGATGTGAATGCTGCATCAACGCATGCTCTACCAGACTTTTGGAATCTCTAGTCTAGACAGCTCAAAGTGCTTTCATCTGGTAGTGTTTATTAATGAAGTAAGCGTTTTAAGTTTGTTTCACTTCATTCAATCATTTATTAGGGTTAAATATTCAAAAATAAGTTTCATAATGTCAAAAATTTATATTGGAGACGGTGAAATTGCCAATAAACAAGCTATAATGCGCTGATTATTTAGATGACATCATTGTATTTCTTACTGATTCTCAATTCTGCAATGGGCTTGTCTTGACAACGATGGTGTAATAATGGTTGTTATTATGGTTGCCACAATATATTTACGTAGTTACTTATATCCCTTACCTTTAACCGAAAAGGTTGCCAGATTTATATACTGCGCACTATATTAAGTCGATTATTCTTTATTCTTCCCCTAGCCGATGGGTTTTAAATATAGTAAATATATACTAAAATCTGCCCAATTCACAGAAAAATACAGTTTTTTTCCAAGTTTTTACAACTAGTGGCATCACAATGTTCTGTCACCAGGTCAACGACCAACTTGGAAACCGCACTTTTATGATTTTTATCGTCTCAATAACAATGTAGGTATAATAATATCGATTGGTATATCTTTTTCTCGTTGATGTTAAATAACTATTTTGATAACAACTCGGTTTTACATAATATTCTAGAAGTTTACATTTTTCTCATCATTTTGCCAATATTGAATTGGAAATTATATCAAACATGATTTGAGAAATATGATCTGAATTTTATGATTACAAAGTTGCATAATTCCAATCCAAAATAAATTGATGAATGTATTAATTTTAATTAAAACCCAACCACTTCAGGCAATAAAGTGTGAGGGCCGATCTTACACTTAGGTACACCCATTGCATAAACCAATTACCATAAATTAAAGTTAAAACAATTAGATAATCTAAAGGAAATCTCAATGATAAAAATAATGCGCGAATTTCTAATTCCTCTGGCCTGGTTATAGCTGTTTTTAGACAGGACGCGGCTAAGGTCGATTGCAAAATTAGCATATTAATGATTAAGCACTTACAGGAAGAATGCAATAGCGTCAGACGTAACGTTACTTCATAATGATGGCACAGATCAGTAGCTAGTTTACCAAAAATATTGTTATAATTATACTATTATATAATCGAAAAAGTGACAACATAACGTGTGCTTTCCGAAAAGTCACTGAAAGTTTAGAAACGTTATAATGACTTTACACAATAATGCTTCTCTGTAGAAAAATAAAAATGATGTATAATTTTCAACCTTCATAAACCAAAAACTGTCCACTATCACAGTTATAATTAGGTATATTATTTCCAAAAGAACCTTTACTTTATTTTGTATCTATATCTAGAAGTTTAACCCTCAATTCCTTTACTTTAGGCTGAATTTTATATACAAACCAAGTCAAAGCCAAACCTCTAATTAAAAACTTATCTATAAATCTATAACGTAAAACAGTTGTACAAACATTGAGCTAGTATGAATTAATTGGTCGATCCAATTTTATATAGTAGGTACAGCTTACCTATAAGGTATGTAAAATCCTTCAGATTTCAAGGATGCGCATCATCCTTGAAATCTGAAGACGGATCGACCTTTAATTTAAACGAAAGTGAGTTACTTATAAAGCCCTTCTTTCGAAACCGGTTCTTTTGGGATCATACGTCAATGTAATGATTTTGTTCGTTTACGTTACTACGAGATTTTATTTCATAATCATATTTGTAAGATAGTTGGCTTCATTTTTATTTTTCTAATAGCGTTTGACTACAACTATGCCTCAAGATATTGTCTAGTGGATCACAATATGAGTTTCCAATCTCTTTTGCTATCGCTGCAAAGTAGATTATGCTAATTTATTATGCTTGCTGCAATGTGATTAGTGTTATTCGTCATCTAGAAATTTATATCATTGACAGATCGCATTGTCTTTGTCGGATTATTATCAATAATTTTACTTAGTGGGTGTGGTAGTCTATATTGTAGTGTGGGACTGTCTATGGAACCTCTGGTGGGGACTGGAGAGGATAGTGATGTCGTCATTGAGAATCACACCATCACCTAGAAGACGTCCAC
This sequence comes from Ennomos quercinarius, assembly GCA_910589525.2. Classification (NCBI taxonomy): domain Eukaryota; kingdom Metazoa; phylum Arthropoda; class Insecta; order Lepidoptera; family Geometridae; genus Ennomos; species Ennomos quercinarius. The sequence goes on from OU342510.1 coordinate 9,895,358, forward strand.
TGCTGAACATAGCCACAAAACGCCACTTTTGACGCTTTTTCGACGAGTGGTTGCCATAATCACCACGCTTGACAGGCGTTTTGGTGATCATAGAAGATTTTAATGTACTAAGGAGAATGGTGCTGCCGATTTCCTGGATAATATGCCCTTAGCGGCTCTTTCGCCATCCCCGGGTAGAGATGGAGGGGTACTATTCTTAGGCTGGTACTACACGGCAATGGGCAACTCTATCAATTTTATTACTCGCTGATATTAAAACGTTTTTAACTTTTTGAAGCATAAACAATTCGTTTGTGGTAATAATTACAATTAACACATCAAAATCGACATCGTTCGACGATCGCGTGATCGAAGGACGTTGCTAATCGCTAGTTATTTAGTTACTGTAGTAGGTGGTTATAATAACCCAGACTGTCGTGTTTCTTCACGGTACATATGTATTTATGTATAGGTACTCGTATACTTGTATGTTCATTATTTAATTTTAGTTTCTTATATTTTACTGAAGGTGAAGGTAATTTAAATTCAGTGTTCTATTTATAACCTTTTATTAAAGCTTTTATATTTTGTTTGATATTTTTTTAGCTTAGTGCGCGTTTTCCAAATTTATCTACCATATTGTTATTATAATGTATGGTCACAAACAAAATAATAATAATAGCAATTCCTGTGAAAATTACACAATTTTAGATGCTTGTAAGCATAGGCTTTCACTTGTCTTTAGTAACAGCCTCCAAAATTAATGTGCTCTTTTGAAAAGTCTGCCTTTAATGTTGTATTTGTGAAATAATAAAAAAAAATTAAGAATGTTGTTTTTTATTTTAATTTGTTTAGAACTGAATGCGATCTTTTCTGGTGTGTGCTGCACTAGCGTTTCTTGGCGATCGATCGTCGGATGTGGTCGGATGTATGCATCAGTGCGTTTGTTAATAAGAAAAAATTTAAACATCTACGTTGGTATTTTGTACCTTGTTATTTTATTTTCTTACAATCAAAGTGTAAGGTGTCTTAGGGACTAAAACCCATACATACTGGAGTCTAACACATATCTCATATATTATAGCAAAACAACTCTTATAAAAATGGCCCCTATGCCTCCTATTCATAGACCTTGTTAAATGAACAATCTGTCATACATCAACATATTTTTTAAGGTAAGTATAGTTACTGGCCCTCTATCAACCCCTTTATTTCTACTCACTAAGTATAGAGGTCGGTGTTTTTACTGCATAATAATTATGCCATCATTGTTTCAGTCATCATCATCATCAGCCTGAAGGCGTCCACTGCTCACCAGATTGTTTCAGTAGTTTCAAATAGTCCTTGATAACGAATATGTATGTAGTACTTTTGTACCTATACAAAATCATAATATGCGTGTCATATCACGAATATTATTTTCGGTAAATTTTCATTCTCGGATAGTGATTGATGGTTATTATACAATGCAATATTGTATTATAATTATAGACGGTGTGTCTGTCTTACCTTCATAACAATTACATCTAGAATAGCTTTAAGCTTTTTTACTCCCAAGTTCATTAATTTTAAAGACCTTATGACCTTAATCAATTCTTAAAGTTTGAGTTTCAAAATTAAATTTACAATATGTACTTGCCAGAATTCTTTTGGTCAGTCCAACGATTTCAGGTAGGTAAACCTAATCTTAGGTCGAACTAAATCTAAAAATAGCATTTTAGGATGAAATCAGCAATCATTCAAAGATTACACTTTTTTAACCACAGTCAAAAAGGGACTCCGTGATTCCGTCGAAATCCAAAAAGAAATACTAAGCAGGTAGGTATTGCAATAATATAACATTCAAATTGAGGTGAATTTTAAATGATAGAAGGAACTCATTCGACGCAGAAGTTGTAAATTTCGATGCCATTACATATAAGATTCATATTAATGTTAGAACTCGAGATCTGTGTTTGTCATGTGATGATTGAACGTTATTCAAATACTAAAGCGCACTCGTCATTCCATTCAACTACCTATTGGACAAATAAGATGCAATTGCGTTGTATAAAATAAATAATATCTGGTCGGATAGTTTACTACCTCTATAGTATCTTGCATCTGTCCTCAACTTGTCTCAGTCACGCACACACCCAAACCAGTTTTATATGTTTAACTTGAATACATTTATTATGTATCCCTACTTATGCAATATTATGTTATAATCGGATTTAATGATTTTTAGTTATATGCTTTTATTGTAAGCATAATAATGGTTTAAATGTCACTGTCATTGAGACCGAATTGAAGCTAAAGCTTGTTTCGTTTAGTGTATTCGTTGAATGGAATGCCATTAAGTTATTTATCTTCTTCTATAATTATTATAGTGTCAACATAAATCTCTTCCAACTGAGTGCTTAAGTAGGTACTCAAAATTGTGCCGTTATTACGCTTCTGTTATAGGAACAAAATGTTCCAAGAGCTATAAACCGAAAATCTCAAAGCTCAGTCGTCATATCCGTCTTTACATCTTCTTCTACAATTATTATAGTGTCAACTTAAATCTCTTTCAACTGAGTACTTAAGTGGGTACTCAAAATTGTACTGTTACGCTTCTGCTATAGGTACAAATGTTCCAAGAGCTATAAACCGAAAACCTCAAAGCTCAGTCGTCATATCCGTCTACCACTAACGGTACACCTAATTCCGTCGAAAGCTGCGACAGACCGAAATCACATCAAGATCTGTTCATGAAGCAAAAAAACACTAGCAGGCATTGTTACAAAACCTGTTCAATATCGTCAAGCTGTCTTGGAGTTAATAGACAACATCTAGGTAGGTACAACTCGACTTCGAAGACATTCACATTTAACTTAAATTCTTTAACTTAACTCCAACTTAGGCCGAAAGAAACATAACAGATGCAGAAGCATTGAAACACGAATTAGAACTTGCAAAACAATTGAATAGAAAATTTAAATTGAATTTCACAATAATAATTGTTGACAAATCGTTCAAGTGGTATAGAATGCGAACCGCCTTGCAAAAGTTGTGCGGACCCCGTTCGTAGAGAACATAAACTCCATCGTAGCTTATAGAATAGGTACCCTTCGTAACTTAGCTGGTTAACCTTACCTTTACAGATTCGTGCAAGTGGCTATCCCTCCATATATCCAAACACAGCTTTTTATCAATTAAACTTTTGTCGTAACACGCCAAAATCGTCAGGCACAATATATTTATGAACACTGTTTCCGAACGCACGGCGGTGAAATTTGACACTTTATTTTGGAGGACGTGAGGTCCACTCCCCTCGGCAGCTAACGCGATACTGAGGCGATGGAACTCGCCGGGCGAGTTGGAGTTGCTTTGCCTGATGCCTGCGCCCGCGCACCCATCTGATGGAATGGTCCGGTTTGTTGAAGTGTCCTACAGCTTGGGACGGTCTGATAGACTGTAAAGTGAAAACTAGTGGGACCTTTTCGTGGATATTACCTATTTCTGAATAGACATTATTACCCTACCGGAAAGATGACAGACGCACTTTAAATTAAATGAATAATGAAGTTCACTTTTCAGAATAATAATATACTGACATTAACACCTAGACATAATAGCCACTTGCAATATAAAAAAATGAGCAAGCCTCCGCATGCTGCGTTCATCGCTTACTTCTTCTCACGCACATCTATTTTTTGCTATTGCGCAGCGTTTTGCGCCGACTTCACAGCCGCCATTGTGTTTGAATCGCACTCTACCTGCCTATGACCAGAGTTCATATAGTATCGCTTTATGGGAGAAGCCCATGTTCAGCAGTGGACGTCTTGCGGCTGGGTATGCTTGAGAATACGGAAAACTCAAATTTCGAGATTTATTTCGAGATGACATTGCATCTCGATTCCCGAGAATAGCCCCAGGCTGGGGCTATTCTCGTACAATTCGTGATATTCTCGATTGCTAGCGCATGAGATGACTCGTGGAATCGAGATGCATTGTCATCTTGAAATAAAACTCGTAATTCGAGTCTCAAGCTTAAAAGTCGTGGTATTCTCGATTGCTAGCGTGTGGTCGGAGGCAGTCGAGACCAGCATGAGCATGAGATGCGCTTGTCTCTACTTGTAGGCTCATTTGTTGCCATTTTATTGAAATTGAAGCTAATGGCATGGCAGCTTTTCTTCTTCACTTCATTTTGATTTTCTTTTCTTTCTTTTTTGTTTGCTTGTCTGGGCATACAAACAAATCTACAAAACATTGAAAATTGAGTTTGAAAAATTTGTATTCAGAATTTAATTTCACAGACAAAGTAGATAGAGATACTACACAGAGCACACTCTACACTGCTTGTATCACAGACTAAGTAAAGGATATAGAAATATAAAAGTTGCCATGCCATTAGCTTCAATGTCAATAAAATGGCAACAAACGAGCCTAAAAGTAGAAAGAAGCGCAATCTCATGGTGGTCTCGACTGCCCACACGAGTCGACTCCTGTGCTAGTAATCGAAAATATCACGAATTTTAAGCTTGAGAATACCAAAACTCAAATTTCGAGATTTATTTTGAGATGACATTGCATTTTGATTTCCGAGAATAGCCCCCTGATGATGATTATGAAGACATACAATTAAATCAGTTGATAACGCCAGCTAGTTATTCGCAACGCATAACGTTATGCCACCATTACAAGCTGCATTAACGCAACGTGTTAAATAATGCAGGGAAATAGGCACATGCTATAGTAACTTTTCAAGAAAAAATTGTATTGTACACTCATCAATTTGGATGCGAGTGTTTGCGAGCATGAAGAGTGTTTGCGTAACGTTATTTATGAGGGTATAAATTTAGGTAGAACTGTTTAAACAGTATTTTTTAACGGTTATCTATAACAATATTATAAAGAGGAAAGATTTGATTATTTGTTTGCATTGAATAGGCTCCGAAACTACTGAAACGATTTTAAAAATTCTATCACTGTTGGGAAGCTACACTATCCCCGGGCGACATAAACAATTTTATATTTTGAAAAAAATTAGGGATCCTTACTAAAACTCCAATAATATTACCCAAGGTGTAAAAAAATTACCTAAAATATTCCTTACATCGCGTGCGCTGCTAAAACAATTATACCCGTGCGAAGCCGGGGCGAGCCGCTACTAGTTTATAACTAGCCGTCCCGCCCCGGCTTCGCACGGGTATAACAGTTTTACGCCTTATCTCAGTCTAAAGGAAGAGAGAAAGATTCATCCTTTTCCCTTATCTTTTCCCCCCTCCTTTCTCTCATTCCCATAGTACAGGATAGGAGTGACTTTGGATCTAATACTGAAGGTTGGACGTCTGTAATGTCTGAACCACAAAACCAACAACCTTGAAATATTTACGGAACAATATATAAAGTCTAATTCCCCAATCAAACAAAAAAAAGAATGAATGAAATCAGAGCATGCGTTAATGAATTACAGCTATGTACATATTTTTACTTTCATCCCCTCTCCCGCGGGAACCGTACTGAATTTCAGGATTAAAAGTATTCTCTAGGCTACCTCGTAATATCAACTCAAATCATGCCAAGTTTCATTTCAGTAGTTTCGGAGTGATGCTCAGCCAAGATAGACAGACAGACAGTCAAAAATGCAAAAAAAATGTAATTTTGGCTTCAGCATAGCATAGATAAATTTTTTTATGCGATTGAATGACGTAGCGAGCTAGTCGTTCACCTGGTGTTAAGTGACACGGCCGCCCATAATAGTTGCAGTGTCACTCGGAACTTTAAAACAATAAAGTTTCGCGTGACACTGCACTGCGCACGTCATCCTGAGACATCACACAGTCAAGTATCAGATTACTAGACTGAGTGATCAGATGATAAAGTCTCATTTGCCCAGTAATTTCACTAGCTACAATGCCCTTTAAACCGGAACACAGTAGTGCTTGCACACTACTGCTTGGAGGCAGAATAACTGGCAAAGCGGTGGTACCTACCTAGACGAACTTTGCAGTAATGTCCTACCACCTAGTAAAATACGCTCCAAAAACGTTATTTTTTCTCTTAATATCTTCTATGTACAGAATTGGACCTGTTACGCAGTTTTATTATAAGTGTAGATATAGATACTACCTAAAAAATATAATATAATTACTTAAATCTAAACTAAAATAAACTAAGTACGTACTTATCTAAAAGTAAAACTACAAACATCCAAACTTATAAATAAATAACCGGCCAAACGCGACTCGAACTGGCGCACGAAGGGTTTCATACCATTATCCATAAACACGAGCAAAAAAATCAAGTAAGTTGTATGGGAGCCCCCTTAAATATTTTTTTTATTGTGTTGTTTTAGTCTTTGTTGTTAAAGCGGAACAGAAATACATCATCTTTGAAAATTTCAACGGTCTAACTATCACGGTTCATGAGATACAGCCTGGGCCCTAATTCTGTATGAAAACTCAAATTCCACACGATACGAAACCACGTCGTTATCGTGTCTTGTTCAAATCGTGTCACAGCATTAGAAATACCTTCTCTTTACATTATGTTATTTTTAATTTGAATAAATATTGATATATTAAGTGGTGGTAACTTTTGACGTGTTGATGTTTCGGAACGTGTCTCAGTGGAACATTATGATTTTTGACAGTTCAAATCGCGTCATTTCCAAATTCATTTTGCGCGGTTTTGTTTCCATTTCATAGAGAATAGATTTTTGCAGATTTCTTATATAAGACAAGGAATTCACGTGGTTTCGAAGTAAGGAATCGTAAAGTGGTCATACAGAATTAGGGTCCTGGTGACAGACGAACGGACGGACAGCGGAGCCTTAGTAATAGGGTCCATTTTACCCTTTGGGTACAGAACCTTAAAAACCGCGCTTAAGTCGCGGGTAAGGTGCCCAAAAAGCTGGCGACATTACCTCTACGGTAGATGTAATGTCGCCAGCTTGTAGCTTACGTATAGGTGCTACCTATGTGGTAGTTTATTTAATAAGTTCAAGATTTTATTATGCTTATCTATAAATCAATCAGAAAACAACAAGTGTTAGTTGAATGGTTATATTATATCTGTTGCCGTAACGTTATTATTTAAGCTTAATTAAAGCACAGCGCAGAGATGTACTGAGAATATTGAATGCAAAAAGGGTGGCTTAGAAATAAATAAAATATAAAATAAATATGTGTGGACATTTCACAAAGTGCCAATATATTACGCCATAGGCAATTTGCAAGTTAGATATCGTTTTTAGGCAATTTACTTTTTAGGCATTTTGCTTTGTAGGCAGTCTGGGGGGTCTAGCAAAGATCCCTTTTCATTAGTGTTACCCCAAACGATAACGTAAAATGTATGGAATTTGAAACCAAGCAGTTTCGATAAAAGAAATACCATATCGTGTCTATGTCTAGTTTTTAGGGTTCCGTGCCCAGAGGGTAAAACGGACGCTATTACTAAGGCTCCGCTGTCTGTCTGTATCTATCTGTCGGTCTGTCTGTCTGTCTGTCCGTCTGTCACCAGGCTGTATCTCATGAACCGTGATAGTTAGACAGTTTAAATTTTCACAGATGATGCATTTCTGTTGCCGCTATAACAACAAATACTAAACAACAATTAAAAAAAACTGTTTTGCTCGGTTTTATAGTTAATGGTACGGAACCCTTCGTGCTCGAGTCCGACTCGCACTCGGCCGGTTTTTTAACATATCTTTACTTAACATAAAGGAAGAAGAGTAAGGGTTCGCAGCATCATCAGATCAGAGCCATAAAATCCTTAGTCCAGCACTGTCTATACATATTTTAATTTGGAGTCGATCGTGTGGGTGTCGCTATTAAGGATCTATAAGCATTTAAAAGGTGGCCTAATAAATTATTGGGGCCAATTTTAAAGGCTTTAGTTGACAGATCTAAAACTCCTAAAACTGTTGCTGTCCTTGTCTAATAGACGGTAATGTAAGAGACGGGTATATTTTTAGTAAGTTAAAGACTGTCAACTAAAGCCTTCAAAATTGGGCCTAATGTCTTTGTAAATTGGTAGCAAAAAATTACGATAGGTACAACGTACCTACTTAAAACGAGCTTTGAACTAGCTAATGCTGTTTGTCTCTACCGAACTTTACAACGCCTTCTCATACTTTTTTAGGAACTAAAGTGACCGTTGTTGTTACGGTTAGCGAATAGGATCACCACATCTCTTCCCGTGGGTGCCGTTAAGGCCGCCTAAGGGAATATCAAGGGGAATGGGTAGCAGCACTCTCCTTTTTCGACCACCAAGCCGCCTGCCAGATAGATAGATAGATAGAAAGTTCTTTGTTGCACAAACAACAATAGCAGGTACATAGGCGAACTTAATGCTATAGAGCATTATCTTCCAGTTAACCCCGGTGTATTGTAGAATTGTGCCAGCGTGGTGATTATGGCAAATCTCCCCTATGATAAGCGTCCAAAGTGGCGATTCATAGGTGAAGCGGCAGCAGTGGACGTCTTCCGACTAACGAAGTGAAGTGAGTTTCAGCCGTGAAACCTACGAAATTGAAAAATGATCAACTTTATGTTTATTAACAGATCCATTGGGTTAAATAATTGTAAGCATGAAATCTCTAACAAATACTGAATAAGGCCATGGGCCATGGACTCTAATAATAGGTACATATTTTATAAGTCACGTTATTAGTAGGTACATCAACATTGAGTTCTAAAACTCTTTCACAACGTTTTTCTTAGTTTTGAGATCAATCTTTCCCATCCGTTATATTGCAAGGGAAAACCATGTCTTCGAATTTTTTCAACTGGTTGATATTGTAGGTATACAATTGTATTGTAGGTAAACAATGTAGGTATACAAAATGCATATCAAAAAATATGTCCAAGCTCACATGATGTAAGCTCTATTGCTAAGAAAAGAGTTCAACGCGTTAACTTTTATTTAATTTAGCGACACCTAGTGACACTAAAAGTATTACAAAAATATAGTGACATCTGTTATGGAGTAGCAAAACTATGAAATACGATGTTCCGTTTAACTAAATTTTCTAAAAAAATGAAAGAATTAAAAAAGTTGTGCTTGTGCTATAGGGAACGTTGTGTCAGTGTTGCTAACCGTACGATTTAAATCGTATTTATACGATTTTTTTGGCCCTGTTACTATGTTCGATCACGTATTCAAAATCGTACGCAAAAGATACGACTTTTCAAGTCTTATATTCATTGTAAAAAAGAAATTATATTAAGATAATTTTATCGAAAAGTCTAAAACAAAAGAACAGTCTTGAAGGAGCCATAAACTTCTTTGTATAGTGTTTTAAGTTCGCAACCAATAATTTGTTAAAATTTGTCCTACTTGCACTTTATAAGCACTCAGTGTACCTCGTCACTGGTACGGGTATTCTCGTTCAATCTGTTTTGTTGTGTGTCTGACTGGTCTGATAGCTCAGTTGGTAGTAGCCCTGCTTTCTCAACTGTAGGCTGTGGGTTCTGTTCCCACCCAGGACAAACATTTGTGTGATGAAAATAGGTGTTTTTTTTTGTGTCTGGGTGTTATAATTATATCATAATTTGTATTGTGTCTGTATTTACAAAACAAAAATATATATATATAGCTGCGTCAAACGTCCATAAATATTTATTGTTTAATAACCGTACTATGCACTCATTTCATTATTTTATGTGGTTGCTATCCAAAGAATACTACACTACGTAGATGAGTTTATTTCAATTTAACTTCTGTTCTGTTCTTTCAGTTGTGTCGCTTGATTCGAAGTTTTATAATTTATATACGTGGGTACTGTTTTTTTTTTATTTCGTGTAGATATAATTAAGAAATGTGTCCAGATCCTGATAACCAAGGACCAGAAAATCACTCCTTCCTTGCATCTAAAATGCCAAAAGTAGGTCAGAATAGCCTTCGCCCATTATAAAAAACATAGAAATATGATAAAATAAAAAAATACCAAATATTAAATATTTTGCATCCTAAATATAAATGTTGTGTACCCTCAAATATTGATTCGTGTTAATACATTATTACGCATTATTTCCCATTGTTTCATTGTTTTTTTCAGGAACACAAAATACGATCTTTTCTAGACAAAGGTACGATCCCCTAAAAAAATAAAATTGGCAACACTGGTTTGCAGTTTGTTTACAATCAGTGTTGCCACCTTAGTGGTTTTACCACTAGAACTGGTGGTTTCGACCCTTCGTTTAGTGGCGAAAAATTGCGTTTAGTGGCTGGTGGTTTTTTCTAGTGGCGGTGGTGTGGTGTGTTGTGTGTTTTATGTATTAGTTCTAATCAAACAAAGAAATCGGTACTAAGAATCGTATCAATCGGAAACCAACGATGACGAAATTACAGACAAAAATTATTCATCAGCCGTTGTTTTTTTAAAATTAGGTATTAACTTTCGCGATTCAAATTATTGAAATCGCATGAAGTCAGACCCAAGGATTTCTCAACAAAAATGTACCTACTTACTACTACTACTATCTATACTTACAATAAAACTGTAACAGGTCCAATTCTGTACATTGAAGATATTTTGCAAATTTTTTTGGGGGGTTCCCAAGTTCATATTACGAGGTAGGCTACAGAATATTTTAACCCTGAAATCCAGCACGGTTTCCTAGGGAGAGAAATTGAGGATGATAATTATTAATTATGTACTTAGTTGTAATTCTTTAACGCGTGGACCGATTTTTTTTTGTTAGATAGGGGTACATTAAATATTGTTCCGTAAATATTTCGGGGTTGTCGATTGTGTGGTTCTAAAATTACAGACATGCAACCTTCAGTATTAGGTCCAAAGCCACTCCTATCCACCTCCTGTACTATGGGAAAGAGAGAAGGGATGAAGGTGAAGGCGCCGTTCGATCCATTCATCCTATTCCCTTATCTTTTTCCTTCTCTCTTTCTTTACACTGAGATAAGGCGTTAGACTAATTAACCCGTGCGAAGCCGGGGTGGTTCAGCTAGTTGGTAATATGGCGGTGGAATTCCATGGCATTAGTTGTTGTCAAATAATGTAGTTTTAGTTTGAACAGAGTAGCTCAAATTACCTAATCATAGAGCCGCATTTAGCGCAACATAGTGTGAAAATGGCTTAGTTAAAAAATGGAAAGATGGATTAGAAAATGGCAAAGTTGTTTTTGTGAATACGGTTGATCATCTAAGCTCAAAGGCTCTAATGTAGGTAAGCGTAAGTTTCGATTTTGATAAAAATTACGGGAAAGGAATAAGTTGTTTCAAACACTAATATTTCTGAGCAGTGACAGATTCAGGGGGTTTGTGGTCAAGCTGAACACACAAGAATTTGAGTTCTTCCTAAATTTATTTTGCCAAATTCTGTCTGGGTGTTATTGAAAAATTTTTCGCGCTCGCTCCGCTCGCGCTTTACAATTTAGTTGATTCTTATGTGCCTTGTGTTACAGTAGTGTTCATTTCTACATATACTATTTCTATGGCATTGATTACCTAGGTGAATTTTCGCACTCGCTGCGCTAGCACTGTCGTTTCAGAAACTTGGACCAACCAGGATTTTTATTTTATTTGGATAACCAGGATTTGGTGTAGGTTACCAATTTCTGAATCCACGCCTGTCGTGAGGTCTACTGTTCGCAGAACTACTAGTTGCAGTTGGTTTGCAAGCATTTGACCACTGTCTCGCCTGATGTTAAGCAATGACATGTCCTACGATGGGGTATTACATGCCTGGAACTACAAGATACGTGGTCAGAGATCACTCGAAACTCACATTGACTTGTTGATTCTAATAATTTTATGCTTATTTACTGATTACAATTGCTATTATACATTATGTTCTTTCGTAAAAACTAGTAAAAACTGGTAAAAACTAATAAAAATTAGTTTAGTGGAAAATTTAGCGAAATCGAAAATAGGGCCGTTTTTGTTAGTGGTTTTCTGGTGGTTTTAAAAGTAGAATCTGGTGGAGAGCTAGTTAAACCGTTGGCAACACTGTTTACAATTTGCATTGTTTTTTTTGGTGTGATGTTAGTGGAAATTGAGAAATTGGAAATAAAATCCACAGAATTCGCCTGAGGTCTGAGATACTAAGTCTATGTAAAATCCATGGAAATTCTATTACAATTCGTGAACCTCAAAGTTTTTATAAATTACAAACATACCCATAGTTAAAAGTTGAAAATTAGTTTTCAATCTATAAACGCAACCATGTCTGAGAAGGCGAAAGTGGATAAAAATGAAGACACTGTAAACAACAATACGCCTGTAGAAGTAAAGCTTATAGATAAAAAAGAAGAAAAGCTTAACAATATTCTGAAAAATCGGCTTAGAAAATACATCAAAAAATTAGATGGTATTGTAGATAACTTTTGAGCATGAGCATAAATATCTAGGTAGGTACCTAACTAAAAAAGCAACTGTTACAGAAACCGGGACATCAATAACAAAAGAAGAGAGTGAAAAAATAGAAATTGATACCTTTAAACAACTCTACAAACCTCGTCTTGAAGGGGATCCAGATTCCTACAGGAAAATACCTAAATTCTACTTCAAGCTGCCTCGGGCTGATGAAGTTTTGGCACAAAAGCTAAGAGAAGAGACAAGAGCACAGTTTTTACAGAAAAAAAGCAAGGAATTGTTAGATAATAGTGAACTAAAACAACTTTGGACTCTTTTGGAGAAATCAAACGGAAGTTACAGCACTTCAAACAATGATGAGTTGACAATTGACTACTTCCAGTTTAAAAAGATTAAGGAGGACGCTGGGCCTAAGTATAAGTAAGTAAATAGACAGATTTAATGCTTTTTTATTACACTAGATTACTCGATTCACTAACAAATTCATAGCTACCAGCTATGCAAGCACTAGAAATTACATATCACCAAGTTATCTAAATGTACCTACCTATTTAATTTTTTATGGCTAGGCTCAGTTTTTCAGTGTTACTTTGTGTTGTTTATTAAGAAAGAAAGAAAAGAAAAATAATTTTGCACTCCCAAAAACGAGTACAAATATGATTAACAGTAAATTGCGATTTGCCACAAATCGGTCCCAACTCAGCTTAACGCTGAGCACTGGTGCTGCATTACTCTGTTTCTACATTGGTATGCTGATATTATGTGTGCCTTTTGGTGAAGGCCTCCAACCCCTTCCACTGCTTCCTGTCTTGTGCTATAATTCTGGTCCTTGAGTTTCATCCTACCATCTTTTAAATGGCCTTCCTCTGTTCCTCTTTCTTAGAGTACATAATAAGTTCAAATAATTCAAAATTAATTTACTAACATTCCAGGCCATATTTCACAGCGGAAGTATTTGGCCGTCTGCAAGCATCTGAGGGTGGTATAGGACGAGTGAGAGCCGTCTCGTTGTTCAACTACATCATGAGGAGAGTATGGCTGCAGCAGACCAGGATCGGACTGTCTTTGTATGATGTCACTGGCCAGGGATACTTGACTGAACATGTGAGATCTTTTAAAGTGTAATGGGTCTTTAAGTGGTGTGTATGTGCATTCATCGGCTCCTCTCTGATTTCACCAGATCATCGGTCCACCATGGTTAGTAGGTGGCGATCTAATTCTAATTTAATGTGGGGGTGATAAGTCCTGCACTGACATCCCGCTCGGGGTGTATTGTGCATTTCCCCCTGCCAGCATCTACCCGAGCCATCCCAACTCCTTAAAATAGCGGAGTGTGGCTCTAGGTTGCTGGCACAGCTGCTCCAGTGGCACTGATGTTGGGTGCTGGAGTGACGATGATGAGGCATTAGAGATTTCTTCTCGTGCGTCTTGAGCGTCTTCTCGTGTTAACATTCCTGATGTGTGTCCAGCTTTCTCTGTGGCTGTGCAGTACGTGTTCCACAGTCTCATTTTCACTCAGGCAGTAGTAGGTGGCGATCTCAATGTTATCCCTTACCATATTAATCCAGTAACTAATTACCTAAATTAAGTTTTGTATGTTTTCAAGGACTTGGAGAGCTACATAGCCGAGCTGGTGCCATCATTAGCTGCTCTCGATGGCCTCGACTCGTCTTTCAGTTCATTCTACGTGTGTACTGCTGCAAGGAAGTTTCTTTTCTTTTTGGACCCACTAAGAGTTGGGAAGGTCAGGATAAGGGACATGCTGTCATGCTCGTTCTTGGATGACTTGAGTGAGGTATGTGAATGTATGGGAACCACTGGGTTTACTGGTAGACCACTTAGATACTTTTTTGTTTGTAAATACATACATATTATAGAATACAATATAACACCCAGACACAGAACAAACAAATGTTTGTCCTAGGTAGGAATCGAACCCAGATCCTACAGTTCGGAAGGCAGAGCTACTACCAACTCAGCTATCAGGCCAGCAAGCTATGTGCGGAATTGACACTTTCTCTCTCTAAGGCTGCGATTCCACCAGAGATGTGCAAGGATGTGTTTGTCAAGAACCAATATCACATAATTTACCTAGCCTCGCTAGCTCTTGACAAACATATCCCTCGCTACCCACCCTCGTACATCTCTAGTGGAAACGCAGCCTTACAACGGTAAAGGGAAACATCATGAGCCATGTTCAAGAATAATAAAGACAAATTAATATTTTCATTGAAGCTACTTTTATTTCGTAGGTAAATCAAAAAGTGATAGATTTGACATGCATCAAATTCTCCGGCGGCAAATTCAAATTTTCTTGCATTCTTTTGCCAATAATAGCTTAATTACTCAACATGATTACATGAAAACTAATTTTGCGGAAATAAATAGAATGTATCAATAAATTACGATTAAAAGTATCTCCTAGATATCATTGGTTTAGCGACAGATGGCAATAAACAATTTTCTTCTTAGTTTTTCAGTCTATTGCCATTTGTCGCTAAACAAATGATAAGTAGGTGATATTTTTAATTTTAATTTATTGATACATTATATTTATTTGCGCAAAATCAGTTTCCATGTAATCACGTTGAGTAATTAAGCTATTATTGGCAAGAGAACGCAAGAAAATTTGAATTTACCGCGCTAGTGTAACGTTACACCTTAATGTAAAGAAGTAGGTATATGTCAAAGAACAATAAATTCGAGAAATCTTAGCCAGTGTAACAGATTATGGTCTACAGTTTCACAGTGTGATAGAAGGCCAGTGTTCCAGCTGTGGGAACGTATTGGGCTGTTAACGTGAATATAATATAAAAATTTGTTACCAAATTATATTTTTTTCTTTCTCAGCTCCGCGAAGAAGACCTCCCGATGGAGCTACAGGAGCAGAACTGGTTCAGCGCTGCATCAGCACTGAGAGTTTACGGACAGTACCTCAACCTGGACCGAGACCACAATGGAATGCTGAGCATTAACGAGCTGGCTGGGTAAGGAATCAATCTATTATATAAAAGGCTTTGTCCTGACTGACTGACATACAACATACAGCCCAAACCGCTGAATGTATAGGCTTGAAACGTGGAGGGTGGCTTTCTTTTATGACGTAAGCGCGTGCTAAGAAAGGATTTTTGAAGATTTTACCCCTAAAGGGATAAAAAGGGAGAAAAAACGTTTGTATGAAAAACAAACGGAACATATCGTTTTGAAACTTAACACATACAAACAAGTATAAAAATAAATGAAATTGTATATCTTACTTTTTTGAAAATCAACCCCAACAGGGGTGAATTTTGTAGTTTAAGTTTCTATGGAAATTTTAAAAATATTTTCCGTATCCTACTGAAATTTGGAATGTGTAAAGAACATACAATATAAATACATACGGGTCTTAGCAATTTTTGAATTTCATCCCTAAGGGGTCAAAAATACTGCACAAAATCCCAACGTAAGACGCTTGCACAACCTAAACAGCTAAACAGCTGAAGCTAAAATCTTGAAATTTCGAAGATACATTCATTACATAGTGTTAGGGGTGACCACCCCTAACACTAGACCTAAAACGGAACGTTTATCCCGGAAAAATAAACGGTGCCTGAGGGATAGTTCACGTGGGCGAAGCCGCGGGCATAAGCTAGTAGAAAATATTTGTGTACATTTAACGCCTTTCCGACTTTAAAAAAGTAGGTTTTTAATTCGGGTGTATATTTTTATCGTGACACAGAGAGAGAGAGTCATTACCATTACAAACCGATGTGGAAAATTCTCATTTCATTTCATAGAGATTTAGAAAGTGGCGCTCTGTAGGGTAGGCCTATGTTCAGCAGTGGACATCTTCAGGCTGTTGATGAAGTTGTAAAAACGATACTATGCTTTTTTTTTTCTCCCAGGTACGGCTCAGGAACGCTAACCCGCGCGTTCCTCCAGCGAGTGTTCCAACAATGCCTTACTTACGACGGGGAGATGGACTACAAGACATACCTGGAGCTGGTCCTAGCTTTAGAGAACAGGAAGCAGCCCGCCGCACTCGCATACCTGTTCCGGGTACTAGATCTCGACTGCGTTGGGTATCTAGATGCTAACACACTCAACTACTTCTTCAAGGTAAACCCTAAGTTAGTGTACAAGTTCTCTTTACCGGGCGTGTGCCACTAATTTTAATAATCATAGATAAACAATTAAAATTTGTTGGTGGTGTGGTGCGAATTATTCGATACAATCGTGCTATGTTAATCATTACACTCGAGGCGGCATTATGCGAGGCGAGAGTGTAATAATCAAATCCACACGCGTTTCATACGACATTTTTCATCACACTTGCGAGGAATAAACAGATTTGCATTTGGCTGATGACGCAATCGCTTTCAAATGATTTCATCATTATCAACAATCTAAAGACGTTCACTGCTGAACAAATGCCTCCCCCCTGATTGCGCCACGTTGAGCGGCTGCTCGCCTCCTGCATCCACCGGCTCCCCGCTACTTTTACTAGATCATCGGTCCACCTAGTGGGGGCCGGCCTACGCTGCGTCTTCCAGTTTCCCTTAACCTTTCTTCCCTATCGGTTGTCTGTTCTACGAGCGATGTGGCCTGCCCATTGCCATTTCAACTTGCTAGTAAGAGCTATATCGGTCACTTTAGTTCTCCTGCGGATCTCCTAATTTCGGATCTTATCTCGCAGGGAAACAAGCATAGCTCTATCCTAAGTGATTTATTAACTTTAAATTCTCCGTTTCAGGCAATACAAGAGCAGATGATAGCCCACGGCGCCGAACCGGTTAACTTTGATGACGTAAAAGATGAAATATTCGATATGATCCGTCCCGCTCACCCATCAAGGATTACTCTACAAGACCTCGTCAAATCAGGCCACGGACATACAGCGGTCTCCATATTACTAGAGCTTCATGGTTTCTGGGCATATGAGAACAGAGAGGCGTTGGCGCATGCGCCTGATAATGCGCCGCTTTAGCAGAAAAAAATAGATGGTGCTTGAGACAACGCCATCTAGTTTGGGACGTTGGATTATAAAAGTTGCGTAGTGTCGTTTATAGATGGCGCTTATTACAATTTTGAAATGTTGCTGTTTTAGGCTCGGGCAAAATCGTTCACCTTGGTAAACTCGTTCAGTAACTCCTTTCGTTGAGTGAATCCGAACGATCGATATGATGTGAGAGTCTCTGCGATCTCCTTAATATTTACTGAACCTATTGAACTGCGAACTGCGGAACGATTTTCAAAGTTCTCTACGATCTGTGAACGAAATCACTCCTGGGACTGGGAGTTACGTTGCGGGCGGACGCAACTCCCAGTCCCGCCGTTCGCTTGACTATGGGGTTCACGGAGTTAGAACTGGGAACGAATGAACGAAAACAGTTGGGAGGTGAACGAGTTCCTTTCGTTCATCACAACTGAGCAGTTCTTGGGAACGACTCGTTCAGGAGTTACACAAGTCTACTGTTGGTAGATTTTCGATGACTTTTGATAACCAGGATCATAATTCTGTATGACCACTTTACGATTCCTTGCTTCGAAACCACGCGACTTCCTTGTCTTACATAAGAAATCTGCAAAAATCTATTCTCTATGAAACGAGAACGAAGCCGCGCGAAATGAATGTGGAATTAACTGGGTTTGGCGCGACTTTAACTGTCAAAAATCATGTTCCACTGAGGCGCGTTCCGAAACATCAACCCGTCGAAAGTTATCACCACTTTTGTCAATATTAATTATTCAAAATAAAACTAATTTTAATGTAAAGTGAAGGTATGTAATTCTAAAGGTTTTCTGACAATTTTTAATAATTACCTATGGCTTCCTTATATCACGACATAAATATAAGCCATTCCTTTATTTTAATTTTTTACTGGTTTTGCGATGAGAAATCCTTTAGTTCTAATTCGGAATGCACTCGAGGGATTCAAAACCTGTCATAGATAATTTGTCTTAGATTATACAGAATACAAATATTGACGATTCCTTGCTGCAACACGATTTGAACAAGACACGGCAACGACGCGGTTTCTGTATCGTGTGGAATCTGCGTTTTCATACAGAATTATGGCCCAGTAGCGAGACTTGCGAACTTACGAAAAGACTTCGATTAGCGTAACGGTTATGTGCCTGGATCTCTAAATACTTACGCTTGCTACTAGCTACTGCCCGCGACTTCGCAAGCGTGGACTAAGTAAACCTAGTTTTATATGACCTTTCCTAGGGTATATTTCCACTCTCATGTTAACACGATAGTTTTAGTGGATAGATAACGACTAGAGTTATTCGTGGAGTTATAATATTTGTAGAAGTAAACTGAAAATGAAATGCAAATATTTTAATAACAGTGTTAATATATTTCCAATAAAATGCATGTAAAATACAACAATAAAATAATATGCCTTCAAGTTAAAAATATAACATTTATAATGTTAATATAACGAGATTATTAAAATTTAACTATTTTGTACAAATAACGATATGTTTTTTTTTATTGTACTTATTATAATCACTGTATGCTACAATACACTACGATCTTTTGGTTAAAGTAATTAATGAAAAATTCTTCTTACAAATTACATTTTTGTTCCATCCCTAGTTTCAAGAGACATCATCGAAAAAGTGTTTTACTTCAAAAAATACCACTTTTTGAACACATTATTGCAACAGCTGCTACTAATTAATCTCCAATGAAAAGGAGCATATATGCATCCACAGATTAGAGAAAAAAACAATTGACTACATATCCATCTACGTATGTCCATTTTATTAAGGTGAAACGTTTCACTAGCGCGGCAAATTCAAATTTTCTTGCGTTCTTTTGCCAATAATAGCTTAATTACTCAACGTGATTACATGGAAACTAATTTTGCGCAAATAAATAGAATGTATCAATAAATTACAATTAAAAGTATCACCTACTTATCATTGGTTTAGCGACAAATGGCAATAGACTGAAAAACTAAGACGAAATTTGTTTACTGCCATTTGTCGCTAAACCAATGATATCTAGGAGATACTTTTAATCATAATCTGTTGATACATTCTGTTTCTTTACGTTAAATCAGTTTTTATCACGTTTAGTAATTGAGCTATTATTGGCAAAAGGACGCAAGAAAATTTGAATTTGCCGCGCTAGTGAAACGTTCCACCTTAATATTGTAAAACAAGTATATCTACGGAATGCCATTTTCTGTAAAGTATTCTTTGTTCGATTGAAATATTTTTCATTCGAACATTTTACATTAATTATCTACTATTATATACAGTTTTGAAGAACAATTTGAGAAATTAGATTTGATTTGTTATATGGAAGTAAATGGAACAAATTACTATTTTTAATCCCGTTATGTTCCGTTGTTTGTTCTCTGGAACAAAACGGGGCATAATGCCCGCATTTTGTCCCTGTTTTATTTGGTCAATGGAACAAAACGGAAAAGTGGTCCCAATGTAGTTTATACTCCTTCCTGAGCACTCCTATATTCATAGACGCTGCCTCGCTCCAGAAACTCGCTGTACTGCTTGTCTGTCTGCTTGTCCGATACAGCGTCTGTTGGCCGCCCGTAGCCGCCGCCGCCGGGTGAATTCATTATATATTTATCCTGAAAAAACATTAATAGGCATCAATATATATATAATAGGTATTAATAGGCTAGTAGGCATCTTGCGACCGGTGCGAGTTCCGAGTGTTTGCTGTCGCTTTGTTGCTGCTGTTGTAACTTTTACACAATACGACAGCCGGTTGTAGTGTCAAGCCAAACTGTTGTAATGTATATAGACAACTCACCCCTGGATACGCGTGGATGGAAGCCTTCCCCCCGAGATTGATCAGGCGACCATCCGCCCGCTGCATCAAGTTTAACCCTCTCTCGCCGGCTTCACCGCCTGCAAATATAATGTTTGGTATACTTAAGTTGTGTGGGCTTTACTCACTCTAACAATGGTGGAAAAAAACAACTTTCCAGTCGTACACATCACACACCATCAGCCGAAAGATGTCCACTGCTGAACATAAGCCTCCCCCATAAAACGACACTTTGGATACTTATAGCTATTAATACTTATTTACTTTTGCCATGATCACCACGCTTGGCAGGTGGCTTGGTGATCGCAGATTTTAATGTATTAAGGAGAATGCTGCTGCCCATTCCCTGGATATTCCCTTAGCTTTTACGGCACCCACAGGAAGAGATGGGGTGGTCATATTTTCACATCGCCGCGCGCCGGGAGCGCACTATGAATTCTGCACTATGATATTTTTGTTTATTTTGGTAGTAGTTACTTTGTGCTCGGTGTTTCCCTGCAAGATAAGCTCCGGAACGAGGACATCCGCAGGAGAACTAAAGTGACCGATATAGCTCTTAAATTAGCAAGTTGAAATGGCAATGGGCAGGCCACATCGCTCGTAGAACTGACTACCGATGGGGAAGAAAGGTTCTCGAGTGGCGACCACGAACCGGAAGACGCAGCGCAGGTCTAGGTGGACCGACGACCTGGTGAAAGCCGCGGGGAGCCGATGGATGCAGGAGGCGAGCAGCCGCTCAAGGTGGCTCGCTCTGGGGGAGGCCTATGTTCAGCAGTGGATGTCTTCAGGCTGTTGATGATGATGATGATGACTTTGAGGCTCGCCCACACTCCTCAAACAATGCGTATCGGAGCAATCCAGCTCCAGCCCGCCTAGCATGCGCACCCCAATATTTACTCAACATTTTCGCGTCAGAGACCACAAGAGCCAAGAGTGGCAGCTCATTCTAACAGCGATAAACTTTAATGTATGGGCTTTACACACTCTAACAATGGTGAAAATAACAACTTTTCAGTCGTACACACCACACACCATCTGCCGAAAGATGTCCATTACTGAACATAAGCCTCCCCATAAAGCGACACTTTGGATACTTATAGCTATTACTACTTACATACTTTTGCCATAATCACCACGCTTGACAGGTGTTTCGGTGAAGATTTTAATGTACCGAGGAGAATGCTGCTGCCCATTCCCTGGATATTCCCTTAGCCGGCTCTTACGGGAAGAGATGGGGTGGTCCTATGCTCGCATCACCGGGACCACACGTTTTGATTATCATATAGTGTGTGTTATGGGGAATGCCACCGTAGCTCACAAGATATTTCATTGAAGCTTTGGCGGGAACGCGCAAAAGTTCACGTCGTATTATTTTTCAAACTTGTGCTTTAATTTTTCAGTGTTAATGTTTAAAATTGGTGGCGTTTTACGCATTAAGTGCTGAATTACGAGCATGAGTGCGGGCAAGTGATATAATGTAGTGAAACGTGGTTTTTCGTGTTACTTCCAAAATTTCATAGAAGTTTTTAGTAAAGTTGCCACCACTTTACTAGGGCGTGACTTAGACTGTACTTTGACTACCAAGACTGTGACTGAAACTTAACTTTAGATGAAATATTGTTATAACACGATGAAAAATTACATTACTCAATACTGGCTAAATACACTATGTGTGGAGCCAAAATATAAGAAAAAGCAAAGATTTTTCATTAGTCTCGAAAATCTTTAGGTAGCCTTGTAAAATATAGTTTTTTTTTCCATCGGTAAACTCACCATTCATCCCGTAAGGCTGGAAGGCGCGTCGTTCGGTGAGGACGGACAGCTGCAGCGGGCGGCGCGCCACCAGCTCGCGCGTCACTCCATCCCCACCGGCCCAACGTCCTGGATATTATTATAGCATCATCATCAGGCTGGGTAGTCCAAGCAGTAGTGTGCAAGCGCTACCGTGTTCCGGTTTGAAGGGCATTGTAGCTAGTGAAACTACTGGGCAAATGAGACTTAAGAACTGATCTCACAGTCTAGTAATCTTATTACTAGACTGTGTGATGTCTCAGGATGACGTGCGAAGTGCAGTGTCACGCGAAACTTTATAATTAGTTCCCAATGACACTGCAATCAGTTATGGGCAGCCGTAAAATCAGGCGAACGACTAGCTCGTCACGTCATTGGTTAACATAAAAAACACAGAAAACCGCAGTAAGCCGATGGATGCAGACGGCCGCTCAAAGTGGCGCTCTGTGGGGGAAGCCTATGTTCAGCAGTGGACGTCTTCAGGAACATAGAAAGCAGTAGAGCCGCGGCGACACGTTGCCTACTGCTGCTTTTCTTGCGCTTGACCACTATCTCACCTGACGGTAAGCATTCTGAAACTTACCTCCGACAAACGTTTCTCTGCCGAGTGAGCCGCCGACAGAATGTTTCGTTTATGAGTTGTTCACCAACAGAACGTTTCAACTACGAACTCATTACGAACGTTTCGCCGACAAGGATTCGTCAGACTAATTAAGTCATGGTTTGACACTACTAATGACTACTACTAATAACTATAATATTATTATTTTTTATTTATATCATTTTTATTATTATTTTTAGTTAATTTGATTCTCGGGTCTAGCCCGGACATTTGGGAGGCATTGGTGGGGCCGAAGCTAACACCAAGAGGCACTGTTGAGTACAAAACTAATTATAACTGACAAGGCATGGTATGGCGTATGATAAACTATTTTGTATAAGTAGGTAAAGGTAAAAAATAAATCTGGGCTATTGTGGTGAACTTTTGATGGATGATGTACAGTCGCCTGCACTAATAAGTATACATATTATAATTTTTAAAATAATGTCATAGTATTAAATTTCTCAAAAATGTACTCAGCATGCACGCAACAATTATGTATCCAACAACTTGTGGCGTAACTATGTATACATAGTCAATAAATAATGTAAACGAGACTATTGGTCAGAAAAATGGTTACATTATAATCATCAATAATAAGTAACCACACGCGGCCTGCAATGATATGTATACTTCTGTAGTTCCAGAATAATGTCGCAGTATTAAACATAGATTCATAGATATGCGCTCACTACTTACTCTTAGATTGGGCATAATTATATGCATAACATGTATACAAGTTAAATCAAAACTATATACACACATAACAATTGCAATAAGACGTGGTATAAACTTGATTCAAACAAGTTTTTTTCTACATCTTTTTCATAAATATGTATACACTTTCATATTAGAGCAAAATATCGTTTCTTGGCCTGGGGGCGTCAAATGGTCAAAAACACGTATACACCTTTGATGCCATTTAAATGTAAACACGATTTTTTCAATAAGTTGGTGGCACGAAATTGATTTGTGAAAGTATGGTAGGTAGGCATGTGCGTTTCTTTTGACCTACCCTTTTAATTTATAGATTATAATGCTGTTTGTTCAGAGTTGTTATTGCATTTGCATCGAACTTTATCGGATTAACTTCTGGAATACCAGCATTTTTCATAACAATAGAATAACAACGTATGCCGGCTTGATATCGAGCCACTGGAAGTCCAAGGGTTAAATTGTAGAATATAATAATATGATAGGATGAGTGACAACCTGACAACGTGCCGTTTCCTTATCGTATAAACAGCCACGAAAAGCACAAAATCGTTATTCTTAAAGAACAGGAGAATTTGGTTAGCGATATCGCCCGGGAATTAGGAATTGCAGTAGTAATTAATTAAGTAATTTTGATATTTACAACATGTAAATTTAAAATAATAGTTTGATCATTTGATGATATTTATTTATTATTATTGACGTATTTTAGTATTGTTAAACAAGACTATTTTTGTTCTGATTAGTGCAATAAAGAATTATTATGAGTAATAATAAATAAAACCGGCCAAGCGCGAGTCAGACTCGCGCAGGAAGGGTTCCGTACCATTATCTATAAAAACGAGCAAAAAATAACGACTTATTCTTATTCTCATAATTCAACAGGCAAATGATAGACTACCTTTGGTGGTTTTTGGCATTCTGAAGTGCTGAAGAAAATCATAAAACTGTACTGCCAACAGTAACAGAAGCTCGCTCAGTGCCAGATAGAGACAAACGAACGGACGGATAGACGGACTGACAGACGAACGGACAGACTGAAGATGGGGATGAACAGGGGGATGGATGGACGGATGGATGGAACGGAACGATGGACAAACAGATTGACAGACTAACGAACGTACGGATGGTCAGATTCAGTAGTCAGACCATGAGGGTTCCTTTTCACCATTTTGGCACGATAAAAACAACGTTAATTTAAATTCAAAACACTCATAATCATCATCATCATCGGCTTAGACTAGTCCACTGCTGGACATAAGCCTCTTCCAAGGCACGCCGCTGAGGTTGGTCTTTGACTCTATTTTTCCAGTTACTGCTAGCCACCTTGCGTATATCATCGCTCCGTCCCGCTGTAGGTCGTCCTACACTACGTCTACCGATTCGCGGACTCCACTCCAGAACACGTCTACCCAACAGTTATAGGTTCTTAGGGATATCGGTATTTTGTTTATTACATCGTGTATTTGCCTGTTGAATTATGAGAATAAGAATAAGTCGTTATTTTTTGCTCGTTTTTATAGATAATGGTACGGAACCCTTCCTGCGCGAGTCTGACTCGCGCTTGGCCGGTTTTATTTATTATTACTCATAATAATTCTTTATTGCACTAATCAGAACAAAAATAGTCTTGTTTAACAATACTAAAATACGTCAATAATAATAAATAAATATCATCAAATGATCAAACTATTATTTTAAATTTACATGTTGTAAATATCAAAATTACTTAATTAATTACTACTGCAATTCCTAATTCCCGGGCGATATCGCTAACCAAATTCCCCTGTTCTTTAAGAATAACGATTTTGTGCTTTTCGTGGCTGTTTATACGATAAGGAAACGGCACGTTGTCAGGTTGTCACTCATCCTATCATATTATTATATTCTACAATTTAACCCTTGGACTTCCAGTGGCTCGATATCAAGCCGGCATACGTTGTTATTCTATTGTTATGAAAAATGCTGGTATTCCAGAAGTTAATCCGATAAAGTTCGATGCAAATGCAATAACAACTCTGAACAAACAGCATTATAATCTATAAATTAAAAGGGTAGGTCAAAAGAAACGCACATGCCTACCTACCATACTTTCACAAATCAACTTCGTGCCACCAACTTATTGAAAAAATCGTGTTTACATTTAAATGGCATCAAAGGTGTATACGTGTTTTTGACCATTTGACGCCCCCAGGCCAAGAAACGATATTTTGCTCTAATATGAAAGTGTATACATATTTATGAAAAAGATGTAGAAAAAAACTTGTTTGAATCAAGTTTATACCACGTCTTATTGCAATTGTTATGTGTGTATATAGTTTTGATTTAACTTGTATACATGTTATGCATATAATTATGCCCAATCTAAGAGTAAGTAGTGAGCGCATATCTATGAATCTATGTTTAATACTGCGACATTATTCTGGAACTACAGAAGTATACATATCATTGCAGGCCGCGTGTGGTTACTTATTATTGATGATTATAATGTAACCATTTTTCTGACCAATAGTCTCGTTTACATTATTTATTGACTATGTATACATAGTTACGCCACAAGTTGTTGGATACATAATTGTTGCGTGCATGCTGAGTACATTTTTGAGAAATTTAATACTATGACATTATTTTAAAAATTATAATATGTATACTTATTAGTGCAGGCGACTGTACATTGGGTTATGGAATGAGATAGCGGCACCTGCCAATTTTGTCTCATATCAAAATGTTTGAGGCAGGTGATGACTTGCCACCCACTAAATGGGCTCCCTATAGTGGCTACCGCATATTGGTGCCGAGGAAGCAACATTGGTGTGGGTGGCTTAGGGTGTCGAGAGGTGTGCTGCACTTTCACTGAACGCTACTCGCGGCGTTATGCCCTTTAACACTTCCACCCTGGAGCTTAGGTTTTTAGCTCTTGCGACTTCCACCCCCGGACAGCCAGTTAAGGCAAGCCAGGGGTCAGGGGTCTCATTTAGCCCCTTGGAATCAGGGTACGCGGTGTCGCCACTCACCGACGGCTCGCCACAAAGCCGCCCCTGCGTTTTTATTTTATTTTTATTTATTTTTAGTTATTATTACTCATTTATTTATTTTTTAAGTCCGGCCATTGTACCTTATTATTATTTTCATTAAGTGGAAAGGTTCTGTCGTCGATTCGCTTATGAATAAATCGTTGTCAGCGAATCGTTCGTAGTTGAAAGGTTCTGTCGGTGAACAACTCATAAACGAAACATTCTGTCGACGGCTCATTCGGCAGAGGATCGTTTGTCGAAGGCAAGTTTCATGGTAAGTGATGATGGAGTGATGTTAATGCTCCATGGAGTTTGCTACCGTAACGTACTCACCTTTCCCTCCCGATCCTTCTCTCAACTGGAACTTGGTGACGAGCATGGGATACCTCCTCTCTACAATCTCAACATCCGTGATCCTCGTGTTGGTCATATGAGTGTGGACGCCGCCCGTGCCGCACCAACCTGGACCCTGGGGAATTGGTTTCATCAGACATGGTGGCGTTTTACCACACTCACACACAAGGAGCTCAGATTTGTTTCCTTCAAGTTTAAATGCCAATGATGACGCCAAACTGGCCGTGTGGTCCCAGATCGCTAATAGGACCATACCATCTCTCTCCGTAAGAGCCGGTAAAGGAATATCCAGAGAATGGGCAGCAGCGTTCTTCTCGGTACATTAAACTGCGATTATCAAGCCGTCTGCCAAGCGTGGTGATTACGGCAGGGGGTTTCCGATAAGCGTCCAAAGTGGTGTTTTATGGGCGAGGCCTATGTTCAGTACTGAACGTCTTCCAGCTGATTATGTGTGATTACACCAAAGGGACAGTAGCTATAATGGAAAAGGCTCAAGAATTTTGATACAGTTGCCAAAAAATCTATGAAAAATAACACAAAAAAGCTCTTTTTATTTTTTGATGTATTCTTAGAATTTATCTCGCTTCGTTCATGCTAGCCCAGTTGGGCGTAACTTTTTTTTTATTATTTGAATGAATGACGTGACGAGCAAGTCGTTCACCTGATGTTAAGTGACACGGCCGCCCATAACAGTTGCAGTGTCACCCAGAACTTTAAAACAATAAAGTTTCGCGTGACGCTGCACTGCGCACGTCATCCTGAGACATCACCCAGTGTAGTAATCAGATTACTAGACTGAGTGATCAGATCATAAAGTCTCATTTGCCCAGTAATTTCACTAGCTACAGTGCCCTTCAAACCGGAACACAGTAGTGCTTGCACACTACTGCTTGGCTTGACTTTAAATATTTGAATAACTCTGTAACTAAGATATAGTATAAATTTGACGCCTGACTAAAAACGCTGAACTTGTGGAGTAATACAAGTAGTAATAAGTAAAACACAATTCTTGAGCGCCAAGCCAAGAGGCGATGGTGGCCGAGCGGTAGCATGTGCGCTTCGCAATCTTACGGCACCGGGTTCGATCCTCCACCCTGCATCAATGACTTATCTAGTAAGTTATGTGCAGTTTTCGATGCCATCGCTCCGTGCCTCGGAGACCACGTGAAGCCGTCGGTCCCGGTTGTCATAAGAACATCTATGGCAATCGTTACGGGTAGTCAGACCCTGATAGAATCCGACACCTGGTCTAACCATTCCTGTTACTGGTTCCAGGTCAGATGGCAGTCGCTCGTGTAATTCTGGCAGCTCGCCGCTACAGGTTAGATTGGAAGCTGACCCCAATAAGAAATGGGAAAAGGCAAAGAGGATGATGAAATAAACCACAATTCTCACCGCCCCACTGCCTCCCGCTACAGTCTCGTAGTATCCCCAGTCCTTCTCGCCGAGGGTCAGGTTGTTCATGCAGCCTTGAGACGCCGCGCACACCTACACAACACTACATGCTATTTATCTAACACATGGGCCCGCATTACTGAACTACGCGCAGTCGTGAACCTCTGCTCAAGAGAAGATTTCAACCATTAAGCTTGCAACCTTTAAAAAAAAACCTTATAATGATTACAATAAATGATTGAGTTTTGATAGTATCATCATCCACAGCCTGAAGACGTCCAGAGCTGCACATAGGCCTCCCCCAGAGAACGCCACTTTGAGCGGCTGCTCGACTCCCGCATCTATCGGCTCCCCGCGGTTTTCATCATCTTTCACTGCGTCATCGCTTTCCATCAGGTGAGACAGCGGTCAAATGCTTTGCCTATAAACAATTTAAAAAAACCAGATCGTCGGTCCACCCAGTGGGCCTACGCTGCGTCTTCCGGTTCGTGTTCGCCACTCGAGAACCTTTCTTCCCCATCTGTTGCCAGTTCTACGAGCGATGTGATGGTATAATAAGTTAGTTGCCTACTATGAAATATTAACAAGTAAATATTATTTTCATAAAGAAGGTTTAAAACATGAATACAATAATTGAAAAAATAAGTAAAGTCGGTAAATAAATCAAGGAGTAATAAGCTATTAAAGTTTCTGGTGGGAGCATCGCGTGTTCCTTTTTCGCAAAACAAGAGATTCTCCACGGTTACTATGAAAACGCACGTTGTGAAGTCACATGCCAAAAAGACTATATGCAAACCTACCACAGCTTAGTAATCAGGTACTACGACGGAGCAAGAGTGACGTCACCGCATGTATGAGCTGTCTCTTCCAATTCCTGTATTTTAAAATGCTTGATAACTTTGTCATTTGAGTTTTGGCGGGAACGTGAAAAAGTTCACGTCGTTGCATTGTATTATTTCACAAAACTTATGCTTTTTCTAGTGTTAATGTTTAAAATTAGTGGCATTTTACGCATTAAGTGCTGAATTACGAGTATAAGTGTTGGCAAGTGATATAATGTAGTGAAACGTGGGTTTTCGTGTTGCTTCCAAAATTCCACAGAAGCCTCTAGTGAAGTTGCCACTACTTTACTAGGACATGACTTAGACTGGATTATGACTACCTGACTTAGACTGGACTATGACTACCCTGACTGACTGTGACTAAGACTTGACTTTACATGAAATATTTCATAATACGATGAAAAACTACAATACTTGACTCTGGCTAAATACACTATGTGTGGAGCCAAAATATAAGAAAAAAAAAAAAAAAAAACCTTGTCATTTTTTGAGATATCTAATTTTTGTTTTCACGACTGTTTATTTTTTGAGGAATATTATTAATGTATGCAATAAAATAATAGCAGGACACTAGTATAGTCACCTGGAATGCCTTGAGTACGACGTCAACGATCCTCTGCGAAGTGAGAACATTCCCACCGACCACGGCCGCGGCCTCGGATGGGTCGAGGATGGAGCCTGAAGGAATGCTCACGCGGACTGGGTTCAAGCAACCCTGGAATAAAGGGCTTGATATCAAGCTGCGTGAATAATAGATGGCGCTGTATCATGCGTGTAAATCCAATTCAAATATTCATCATCATCATTAACAGCCTGAAGACGTCCACTGCTGAACATAGGCCTCCCCCAGAGCACGCCACCTTGAGCGGCTGCTCGCCTCCCGCATCCATCGGCTCCCCGCGGCTTTCACCAGGTCGTCGGTCCACCGAGTGGGGGGCCGGCCCACGCTGCGTCTTCCGGTTCGTGGTCGCCACTCGAGAACCTTTCTTCCCCATCGGTTGTCAGTTCTACGAGCGATGTGGCCTGCCCATTGCCACTTCAACTTACTAACTCTAAGAGCTATATCGGTCACTTTAGTTCTCCTGCGGATCTCCTCGTTCCGGAGCTTATCTCGCAGGGAAACACCGAGCATAGCTCGCTCCATAGCTCGCTGCGCGACTTTGAGCTTACTAATGAGGCCAACAGTAAGAGACCATGTCTCAGTTCCATAAGTCATCACTGGCAACACACACTGATTGAAAACTTTCGTTTTCAGGCTCTGCGGTATTTTGGACGAAAAGATAGGACGAAGCTTCCCGAACGCTGCCCAGCCGAGTTGGATTCTTCGCGCCACCTCTTTGTCGAAGTTGGACCTACCTAATTGGACAATCTGTCCTAGGTAGACATACTTGTCGACAACTTCGAGATTCAAATATTATTTGCTAGAAATTCCATCGAAATAGATTAATAAAATGTGAAATTTATAGATTTTTGTCGGCGATTTTTGATTGGTGGAAGGGGGAAGATTGCTGCCACGCCATTCACCGGCCGATATCGACAATATATTTGGTACAAACGTTTGGAACTCAATTCTAAACAAATATTTCAATTAATATGAGCAAAAATGAAACAAAATCGGTCAAGACATTGAAGTCGGAGTTCAGGATACATTACACCGTTCGCAGAACTGCCCACTAACCATAACTGTACCTAGTGTAAAGATACATTTTTAAGATGATTATGTCAAGTGATATTTGCTAGATGAACGATAAAATTAAACTTCCAGTAGGAAAACGGGTAAGTTTTTTTTTTTTTTTTTGGCTCCACACATAGTGTATTTAGCCAGTGTCAAGTTTTGTAATTTTTCATCGTATTATGGAAATTTTCACTTAAAGTCAAGTCATTAGTCACAGTCAGTGTAGTCATAGTCTAGTCTAAGTCATAATCCAGTCTAAGGCATGCCCTAGTAAAGTGGTGGCAACTTTACTAGAGGCTTCTATGGAGTTTTGGAAGCAACACGAAAAACCACGTTTCACTACATTATATCACTTGCCCACACTCATGCTCGTAATTCAGCACTTAATGCGTAAAACACCACCAATTTTAAACATTAACACTGGAAAAAGCATAAGTTTTGTAAAATAATACAATGCACCGACGTGAACTTTTCCGCGTTCCCGCCAAAACTCAACGGGTAAGTTAAGCAGCCAATAAAACTGCGCGGCACCGGTATTCTATACATATAATAAAGCTGTAACTGGCCAAAACTGTACATTGAATATTTTTTTTAAATATTTTGTGTTCATTACTTTCTTTCAACTTTTGAATTTTTTGTCTGTATGTCCCTTTGAACACGCATCACGCTGGAACTGCTGAACAGATTTCGCTGGAACTTGGTATGGTTATAGTTTATTTTCCAGAATAGCATTTAGGATACTTTTTGTTTTTTAAACCGGCCAAGTGCGGTTTGCATGAAGAAACATGTATGTAATTAATTTTAATGCAAAAATTTTATTAGTTTTCATTGCTTTTTATTTATTTTTTATTTATACTCATCCTGTCGAAGGGAAGAGGGAATGAAAAAGGGAAAAGATGAATGGATGGGACGGCAACAGAAGGGAGGCAGGTTCCCTTTCCCTTCCCTCTTACCCATAAACAGGGTTAAGGCGTAAAACTATGTAACCCGAACAGCTAGTACTAAATAAAAAAAACGCTGTTTAACAGCGGAATGGCTGCTCAGTGTTTTCTCTTGCTTTTTTTGCCTATTTCAAACTTGATAGAAAGAAACAAAACACTTATTAACTATTCGTCCGCTATACAATGTTTATTAGCAAAGGGGTAAAAGCCTACCTGATTCAAAGGCACGTCGTGTCCCACCATACACCTCAAACAGTATATGAGAGCGGACAGAGTGATGGCGCGAGGCGCGTTCAAGTTACCCCACACTTCCACACCTGTACCACTGGAACAAAAGTCAGGATTTAAGAAGTATGGCTACACATATTTGGGTGGGAATCGACATCCAGTGAGTATATTACTTCCCAGAATTTGTTCGACATTATTAGCGACTATACTTTTTTTATGTAATCTAATGACGTGACGAGCTAGTCGTTCGCCTGGTGTTAAACGTCACGGCCGCCCATAATAGATTGCAGTGTCACTCGGAATTAAAGTTTTGCGTGACACAGCGCACGTCACCCTGAGACATCACACAGTCTAAAAAAGATTTCTAGACTGTGAAATCAGTTCGTAAGTCTCATTTGCCCAGTAATTTCACTAGCTACAATGCCCTTCAAACCGGAACATAGTAGTGCTTGCACACTACTGCTTGGCGGCAGAATAACTGGCAAAGCGGTGGTACCTACCTAGACGAACTTTGCAGAAAAGTCCTACCACCTAGTAAAAAGATTACGAAGATAGTTGTATTGATGTGTCATACCGGAATAGCCTCCGTGGTGTGGTGGTTGAGCAGTTCGGCTCATAACCCGGAGGCGGCGGGTTCGATTCTCGCGACAAGTAACTGCGCACAGGAAATAAAGCGCAAATACTTGTTCTGTGTTGTTGTGGGAGCATGGCCCTCGTAGTTCCTGGGTCCCTAGATACAGGGAATCCTAGTTAGGGTCCAGGATCTGTGTGTGTGATCGTTAGCCGTTATTTATTTATAGGCCGTGTTCAAGACACTTACGTAAAGTCGCAATGCGCACTGCCTTCTTCCTTGTCAAGTGTCACAGTCAACTGGATGGGTGTCCCATTGTCCATGTACTCTGTGGCATTGAGAACCGTTGATCCAGTTTTGGCGAACGCGTTGTTGGCTATTTCCTTTTTAAAAAAGATTTTTTTTCAATCACGTAAGAATTTGCTAGAACCGCGGGGAGCCGATGGATGCCGGAGGCAAGGAGCCGCTCAAAGAATGTTCAGTGGACATAGTCCTACCCCAAAGAGCGCCACTTTGAGCGGCTGTTTGCCTCCTGCATGCATCAGCTCCCCGCGGTTTTAACCAGGTCGTCGGTACACCTAGTGGCCTACGCTGCGTCTTCCGGTTCGTGGTCGCCACTCGAGAACCTTTCTTCCCCATCGGTTGTCAGTTCTACGAGCGATGTGGCCTGCCCATTGCCATTTCAACTTGCTAATTCTAAGAGCTATATCGGGCGAGACAGGTACATAATCAAAGTGGGGAGCTTGAGGATTCCTTTTATCTAAGGTACAATACACCATGCACTCACGATATTCACAAACCAGTTTTTGTACAAAATATTATAAAAAAATACAAATAATAACAAAAATTAAAACAACATTGATCGCACGCAGCGAGAAACACATCGAGTTGGATGCAATCCTTAAACTTAATAACCACAGACCAGTAGTAGTGAATCATCAACAGCCTGAAGACGTCCACTGCTGAACATAGGCCTCCCCCAAAGCGCACCACCTTCAGCGGCTGCTCGCCTCCTGCATCCATCGGCTCCCCGCGGCTTTTACCAGATCGTTGGTGCACCGAGTGGAGGGCCGGCGGAGTGGATCGGTCATCAGTTCTACGAGCGATGTGACCTGCCCACTGCCATTTCAACTTGCTAATTCTAAGAGCTATATCGGTCACTTTAGTTCTCCTGCGGATCTCCTCACGCAACTTACCCTTAGCATATCTCGGACGGCTAGCTCAGCATTCTTTTGTATATGTCCCATGTAAGCTTGCACCACTTTCAACGTGTACTGATCTATCAGTTCGCCCACTAGTTGAATACCCTGGAAGAAGGAAGCTATGACATACAACGAAATGGTTAAAAAAATTGGTTTAAGTTTTATATGTAATTTAAATTTTTCCTGTTTTTTTTTCAACAAACCCTTTCAAGTATTAATATGAGATTTTAATTGAGTATTTGTGATAATATTATACTGGGTGTAATTGAATTCATTACCATCCTTTGAACCTTGGTTAGCACCGCGGGGTAATTACGTAAAATTTTCAACAGCAATGCGACAGCAGTAGCAATGCGACAGCAGTAGCGAAGCATACATTCTCGACACCGCTAATGATGTATGACAGCAATCACCGCGAGATTTACGCCTGTCGCAAATTAGGTAATTAGGGGGCCGGTCACGTGTGGACCAAAAATTACGAAATCTAACGCATCGATTGAGTTTTGCTAATAACTCCAAAAATGGGATCAACTGGTACAGTACAAAAATAAAGTAAAATAATTTAGATGGAACGTTACATTAGCGCGGGAAATTCAAATTTTCTTGCATTCTTTTGCCAATAATAGCTTAATTACTCAACGTGATTACATGAAAACTAATTTTGCGCAAATAAATACAATGTATCAACAAATTACGATTAAAAGTATCACCTAGATATCATTGGTCTAGCGACAAATGGCAATAGACTGAAAAACTAAGAAGAAAATTGTTTAAGCCATCTGTCGCTAAACCAATGATATCTAGGAGATACTTTTAATCATAATATGTTGATACATTCTATTTATTTGCGCAAAATTATTTTTCATGTAATCATGTTGAGTAATTATGCTATTATTGGCAAAAGAGTGCAAGAAAATTTGAATTTCCCGCGGTAGTGTGACGTTCCACCTTAAGTACTGTTTTTAGTTACTACATATGAGGTAAAAAAACTGTTAGAAGTATCAAAATCATTCGTGCCAACTAGGTTAGACGCCGGCCATCTTCATAATTTTTAGTAAAAAAATATTTTCATTTGCACTCTTTCCTATTTAATCATCATCAATAAATGATGTACTATCATGCACTCATCATCATCATCATTAACAGCCTGAAGACGTCCACTGCTGAACATAGGCCTCCCCCAGAGCACGCCACCTTGAGCGGCTGCTCGCCTCCTGCATCCATCGGCTCCCCGCGGCCTTCACCAGGTCGTCGGTCCACAGAGTGGGGGGCCTACGCTGCGTCTTCCGGCCATGCACTCAATTTATGCTAATTAGTTAAATTGCATCCTGCATACTTTAGTCCGAAAATAATGCAATGCGCGGGCGAGACACTAGATCCGTGAACTCAGCAGTCTTAACATTCATTACATCAATTTGTAAGATTTGTCCGAACATACATAATTACATATATATTATATTTTTCATCATAATCTTCTGCGATCACGAAGTCGCCTGCCAGGCGTGGTGATCATAAGTATATGGCAAACCCCTCCTACGGTAAGCGTCCAAAGTGGCGTTTTATGGAGGAAGCTTGTGTTGAGCTGTGGACATTTCCCGTACGTAGTTGAAGGTAAAGGATATTGCCTCACCCTTTGATTGGCAGCCACCTGAGCTTTCAGGTCAGAAAGGTTGTCTGCGAGATTCCTGGTGCCGGAGCATCCTTCCTCTTTACCTGGCCTCAAGAGTTCTGTAATTTTTTTTAAACTTTGGTAAAGTTAGATTTCCATAATACGGACTACAAATACAAAGAGCAATTCACTTTACTTCTGACACATACCCTCAGTAAGCATCTCCTCACTAAACTTCCCCCCATCTACTAACAGCATAGATTTGAAGGCAGCCCCCTCTTGTGCTAGGCTGGTCGAGTGTGGCGGCATTGACCCCGGAGTTAAACCTCCAATGTCTGCGTGATGACCTCTCGAGGCTACGAAGAATATTGGACGAGGTTGAGACCTGAAAATAAAAATTAAAAGTGGTAGTTTTCAAGGCAAGAGTGAACTGGTGGGTGATCATGTAACTTTGATAGCAATGCAACAGGAGAAATTTCATTCCAAATTTGAAAATTTGCATAGTAACTCTGTATATAAACTGCGTACTGAAACTGTCAAATCCATACATTTTTGTGTTTCTATCAGTTGCAAACAAGTTACATGATCGCCTAGCTGGTGGGTGATCACGGAACTTTGATTGCAGTGCAACAGGAGAAATCTCATTCCTAATTTGAAAATATACATAGTAAAGTGACCCCCAATACCCGGCCCCTAGGTAAACCGACGATCTGGTGCAAACTGGTGTTCAGGAAGTGCAAGTGTCAGTGGGCGGCCCACATCGCTCGTAGAACTGACAACCAATAACAATAACAACAATAATAATATTTGTAACCTGAAATAAAATTTACTTATTTATTTAATTATTTCTGTTTTTTTTTTTGCATCTCTAAAGTAGTCCAAACTCGAGGCAGTTTCCGAAAAGCTACATTTAAAAAAAAATGTTTTATTTATACTTTTATCACAGATAATATAATACTAAATGTAAATGTGCAGCGCCCTTACAGGGCACATATATTGATCCTGAGGACAACCTGATATGTACATCTAGTCTGTATTATATGTGAGCACAATAAATGAATATGAATATGAATATGAATATGAATATGAATACTATACTAGTACTTTTATTTTTTTTATACTAAATAAATACGCTTGGGTTTGATACATTTAGCCGATTCCTGTATGATATACCTACCTATGTGGACATGTCACACAGCGCCATCTAGCCCCAAACTAAGCATAGCTTGTACTATGGGAACCAGATAACTGATACTATACTTAGATACCTTTTGTTTGTAAATACATACATAGAATACAATATAACACCCAGACACAGAACAAACACTGATGTTCATCACACAAATGTTTGTCCCGAGTTGGAATCGAACCCACAACCTACAGATCAGAAGGCAGGGTTACTACCAACTGAGCTACCAAGCCAGTCAAATAGCAGCTAACAGTAAAAACGTCAAGATCACACTTACTTGTGGAAAACCGGCGTGATGACAGTCAAGTCGGGGAGATGCGAGCCGCCGGCTTTGGGGTGGTTAGCTAGCAATACGTCACCTGGCTTTAATGACTCACCGCGCACTTTCATCTGGGTAAAACAGTGAAAAATATATAAAGGGATTGGATTTATGTATGAGTTCAAAGTTCAAAAGAGTTAGGAATAGGACACCCCATCTCTTCTCTAAGAGCCGGCTAGGGGAATATCCAGGGTATAGACAGCAGCATTCTGTGACCCATATTGCTCTTAGAATTAGCAAGTTGAAATGGCAATGGGCAGGCCACAACGCTCGTAGAACTGACAACCGATGGGGAAGAAAGGTTCTCGAGTGGTGATCACGAACCGGAAGATGCCACTCCACTCGGTGGGCCGACGATCTGGGGAAAACCGCGGGGAGCCGATGGATGCAGAAGGCGAGCAGCCGCTCAAAGCGGCGCTCTGTGGGGGAGGCCTATGTTAAGTAGTGGATGATTCTCCTCGGTATTTTAAAATTTGCTATCACCAAGCCACCTACCAAGCGCGGTGATCATGGCAAGCTCCCTTATAATAAGCGTCCAAAGTAACGTTTTACAGAGGGAGGCCCATGTTCAGTAGTGGACGTCTGATGATGATGATGATGATGATGATGATTATGTTTTTTTAATGTAAACGAATGACGTAATGAGCTAGTCGTTCGCCTGGTATTAAACATTACAGATTGCGGTGTCACTCGGAAATCTAAATTATTCGCGTGACACTGCGCACTGCGCACGTCATCCTGAGACATCACACAGTCTAAAAAAGACTTCTAGACTGTGAGATCAGGTCATAAAGTCTCATTTGCCCAGTAATTTCACTAGCTACAATGCCTTTCAAACCGGAACACAGTAGTGCTTGCACACTACTGCTTGGCGGCAGAATAACTGGCAAAGCGGTGGTGCCTACCTAGACGAACTTTGCAGAAAAGTCCTACCACCTAGTGAAATGTATATGTATTGTTACAACTACAAGCTCCAGCCATCATCACACTAATATTATAAAGGCGAAAGTTTGTGTGTATGTCTGTATGTTTGTTACTCCTTCACGCTCAAACGGCTGGACGGATTTGGATGAAATTTGCAATATAGATAGCTTATACAGCGTGGAGCCGCAATGGCGACATTAAATGAACACACGGGTA
Source organism: Ennomos quercinarius (assembly GCA_910589525.2). Classification (NCBI taxonomy): domain Eukaryota; kingdom Metazoa; phylum Arthropoda; class Insecta; order Lepidoptera; family Geometridae; genus Ennomos; species Ennomos quercinarius. Next base: position 9,933,020 of record OU342510.1, read on the forward strand.
GGGCTAGTGGTCAGCAATAATAAAAAAAAAATCCTAGTAAAATAATCCATAATTGAAAGATTAACATTTCTGAACAAACTAAATATTAAATAACCAAACAAAATTTGTAGCACCCTGACAAAAGATTCATTCATGCAGCTGCTTACCACTTTTACTACTCGTTCGTAAAAACGGCGACGCCGCACTCGCACACGTAGGTACAGTACTACAGTGCGGTCCTAGGGGGGCGGGCGGCGGCGGAATCTTTTGACGATGACGCGGGAAGGGCAGCATTTCAAACGAAACCGAATGACCTGGGTCCGACTTGTCAAAAATTCGTCATTCATAATCACTGGATCACTCCTTATCCTCATTATTAATTCATGACAACAAAACCGAATTTATAAAATTTTTAGGTTTTCATTACGACCGCTATGCTTTCGAATGCAAACATGTAAACGACGTTTAATGTTCACCCTCACTTTTGACAATTTTCTATTGGAAGCCATTGCCCTAAGTTTGTCAATAATCACAAACAGGTAGTACAAATATCAATAAAGAAGTGTCATTTTCACAAAACACAGAGCACACAAAGAAAAGCGTCCTTGTCGCGGTATCTAAACCTACTTAATTAATAAAAACTAAAAGTAAGTAGGTATGTAAGTACCTAAAATAGGTAAACATCTTTTTCGCAAAACAGAGAGAGAGCACACAAACAAAAGCGTCCTTGTCGCAGAACGAAACTAATCACTAAACCGGTAGGTAACCTAGTGTTTAGCGAAAACCGACTGTTTGTTTTGAATTACTAGGGAGTTTTGGCGCGTGATTACGATATGTGTGTCAAGGACTCTAGCCCACAGACTACTAGCTAGCAGTACTACGGGAAATTAGTTGCGCTTGCGCTGCTCCCGATCCTGACAAAGGACGAACAGGCGGAGCATTAGCTATCTTTTTCATGCACCTGTCAGGGCAGCACGCCTCAACGCGCTTTTGTCTTTGTTTTTGCAACGTCACAGTTTTACAACCCCCGCCCCGGTTTCTCGTAGTGTCTCATTTTAACAGTATTTTTTTGTCGTTTTCCTTTCATTGACAGAATGTTGTTATTATTTATACCTGGCTGCTAACGACCTCTGCGCTACAGATTTTTACGTACAGGTTGCTCTAAAATGTCATTTTCGAAAACGTAGTATTATTTGAGAAATAATAACGTTTAATAAATAAAACAATCATACAAAATTTGAAAACGCGATACCGTACACGTGTGTTCATATTGCAGCTCCACGCTGTATGCTGGATTAAAACAGGCTACTTTTTATTCGCGGGTGAAACCGCGGGGCGCAGCTAGTTATTAATATACGAGTGTAGTATTCTTAGATAGTCTGTATCAAGTTAGTTACTCTCTTACTCTATGGTTTTAATATGTCAATGATATGTAGTCTGTGTTAGTAATTGAATTAATATGAATGACTGATTGTGTTTTGATATGTCGGTGGAATAATAATATTGTATTGAGAGAGTAAACAACATTATCGGGAAACTACGTGTTTTTATCATCATCATCATCATCATCATCATCATTAAGATCCCCAACGGGATAATAGTATATCCACCTGATGCTGCACAGTTTCCTGCATAGCCCCGAGATGCACGGGTATGTGCGGCGCGTTGGACACGAGGCCGCCGTCGGGGCCGAACAAAGCGCACGAGAAGTCGAGCCGCTCTTTTATGTTCACCGATATAGATGTGCGCTGGAGGACCCTGGGGGGCAAAAACACCTATTTTTAACCCCAGACCAAATAGAAAGTTTTGTACGATCAACGTGTGTCTATCAGTGGCATCGTAGCTCCCATATGGATTAGCCAATTTTATTTATCTTTTTATTTTTGACTAGCGGCTCGCCCCGGCTTCGCACGTGTAGTGGTGTAGCCTATGTCACTCAGGGTGAATGTAGCTTTCCAATGGTGAAAGAATTTTTGAAATCGGCACAGTAGTTTTTGAGTTTATTCATTACAAACATACACACAAAAATACAAATCTTTCCTCTTTATAATAGTGGTGTAGATTACTTTGATTAAAGGTTCTCGTGTCAGGAACCGGAAGACGCAGCGTAGGATCCCCACTCGGTGGACGGCCTGGTGAAAGACCTGGGAGCCGATGGGTGCAAGAGGCAAGCCGCCGGTCAAAGTGGCGCTCTATGGGGAGGCTTATGTTCAGCAGTGGATGTCTCTGGCTGATGATGATACAATACAATACAGTGAACAAATGACGTGACGAGCGAGTCGTTCGCCTGATGTTAAGCGTCACGGCTGCCCATAACAGTTTGCAGTGTCACTCGGAAGTATAAAGTTTTGCGTGACACTGCACTGCGCACGTCATCCTGAGGCATCATACGATCCAGTAATAAATTGCACACTAAATCAAAAATAAAAGACAATAACAAAAAAACACATTACGAAGCTTAGTACAATGGGCGGTCTTATCGCTACCAACCTGCCCATCTGCTCAGCGATGGACATGAATCGATGTCCGAAGATGCTCAGCTGTATGGAGTTCAAATCGGTCGTCACTTGCTTCGGCTGCCCTGAACCGATCGTGATGCGAATATCGCCGAATTTCGTTATTTCCGCGCGGCAATCTGTGAAGAAAGATACGAAAATTGGCTGAAATTTTATAAAACACTACAAGCAACACTGAACTCTTTTATACTAGTACGCTACTAATTAAACCAACCAATCAACGCGATGGATTTTCAAATTATAGCTCTCACGACGATCTGAGTGGCGCTTCAAATCGGCACAAGAAATTCTCAATTTTTGTACGATACCGTCTATCTACCGCTTTGCCAGTTATCCTGCCGCCAAGCAGTTGTGTGCAAGCACTACTGTGTTCCGGTTTGAAGGGCATTGTAGCTAGTGAAATTACTGGGCAAATGAGACTTTATGATCTGATCACTCAGTCTAGTAATCTGATTACTAGACTGTGTGATGTCTCAGGATGACGTGCGCAGTGCAGTGTCACGCGAAACTTTATTGTTTTAAAGTTCCGAGTGACACTGCAACTGTTATGGGCAGCCGTGTCGCTTAACATCAGGTGAATGACTAGCTCGTCACGTCATCCAATCGCATAAAAAAAACTTGTATAATACTTTTTACAAGCTTTTTATTAACTTTTTAATGTAGGTATTCTATGTTCTCTCAAATTTCACAAATGAATTTTGAAGCAGTTACCCTCAACCGATTGAGAATTTTACATTCACGTTTAGTTTGTGTAAGTTTGGATGACAAGTGTGATCATCATCAACAGCCTGAAGTCGTCCATTGCTGAACATAGGCCTCACAAGTACCTATATATATGTGGTATGACAAGTGTATGGTTAGCCAATTGACGTCATTATAAATTCAATATGGCGGACGGCCCAAGATGGCGGACTGGTATGGGTATCAAATCAAAGTATTTGTTGAAAAGAATGGGAAAAATAAAATGACTTTTTTTGTTATAATTTATAGGCATAGCATTTGAGCATTGTCTCACCTGATCCTGTCCATCTTCTGTCCCCCCATCGTTAACATGGGTATAGATGTATGGAGACGTAGAGGAACACATGGTAACAATTCATGAAATGGAATACGAAAATGAACTTATATTTTATAGCACTAGCAGCCTCTTCTTTTACCGCTTTTACAGGTGAGGAAAAATGCTTTGTACGATTATGTCACGTAAAGTCATGGTTGCTCAAAGTAAGTAATGCTACAGGAAAATGGTGGAGCCTTTAAAATGGCTAAAAGATCCTATGTCGATCCCGATATTATAAGCAATACCCGTGCAAAATTTCATTCGAATCGATTCAGCCGTTGCACTGCAGTGAAAGGTCACACAATCAAACATAGAAACAAACAGACAAAATTTTTACTTTTACAAATCAGTCAGGATGTTAATAAATGGTCCCGGATACTTTGATTCCATGTGACTTTCATCATCTTTTGTAACAAGCATTTTAGTACCTAAAACCATGAGATTATAAGTCACATTTTAGCTTGACCAATAATTTACCCGGTTCAACAAGAATGGTAGAAAGGTTGTCCATAACAATGGCGGGTCCCGGGATCAATTGTTCAGGGAGCAGCTTCTCCAGTAGATATATCGCGGTCTCCTGATATCCACCCTCGAAATACACCTTCGTGGTCTGCAACGCAGAATAGAATAGAATAGAATAGAATAGAAAAACTCTTTATTGCACATACCAACATAGGATAAAAACTAAAACATTAGAATACATAAAATAGGTAGCACATTGGGCGGCCTTATCACTAAAAGTGATCTCTTCCGGGCAATTTCATATTATTTTCATTGCTGTTAACTGGGAGGGGCCATGTGGTCCCACTTCGCGAATAGGACCACCATGTAACTTCCAGTGAGTGCCGTAATATCCGGCTAAGGGAATATCCAGAGAATGGGCTGCCGCATTCTCCTCGGTACATAAATTCTTCTGCGATCACCAAGCTGCCTGCCAAGCGTGGTGATTATGGGAAACATAGGCAAAAATAAGCGTCCAAAGTGGCGTTTTACTGGGGTGGCCTGTGTTTAGGAGTGGGCGTCTCCGGTAGTTGATTTGAACTGGGAGAATGGTATTAGGTTAGCTTCGTGGAGTGTTAGGCAAGTGTTCACATCGCGGTTTACGTCCGGACAAATCACTCCAGGAACCAGGGTCATAATTCTGTATGACCACTTTACGATTCCTCGCTTCGAACCCGCGCGAATTCCTTGTCTTACATAAGAAATCTGCGAAAATCTATTCTCTATGAAATGAAAACGAAACCGCGCGAAATGAATGTGGAATTAACTGGAATATGCACGATTTGAACTGTCAAAAATCATATGTCCGACTAAGGCTCGATTTCACCAAACTAGAATAAATTTTATTCCAGGTATAACTTTCCGAGAACAACCGAGTTACGCGAATATAGCCCTTATACCACCAATTTTGTAAAGGAATAAGACTTATTCGTTATATATAATCAAAATGGCGTCTTTTCGTGTAATTTCATTTGTCAATTAGCTGTTAAAAGTTGAAAGAGTAACGAATAGCCGTATACTTGGAATAAACGTTAGTGAAATCGGGCCTAAGACGCGTTCCGAAACATCAACACGTCAAAAGTTACCAGCACTTATGTTAATATTAATTATTCAAAATAAAAATAATTTTAATGTAACGTGAGGGTATTTCTAAAGGTTTTCTGTCAATTTTCAACAATTACCCATAGCTTCGTTATATCACAACATAAATATAAGCCCTTCTTTTATTTTAATTTTTACTGGTTTTGGGATGAGAAATCTTTTAGTCTAATTCGGAATGCACTTGAGGAATCCAAAATCTGTCATAGATAATTTGTCTTAGATCATACAGAATACAAAAATTGACGGTTCCTTGCTGTGACACGGTTTGTACAAGACACGATAACGACGTGGTTTCTGTATCGTGTGGAATCTGTTTTCATAGAGAATTATGGCCTAGACACTGTAGTGTTATAGAGTAATCCTTCAGCACTTGTACTGTAAAGTATACTTTGTTATTAGTCTAACGAAGTGTGTATTTCTTTGTTTACCTTTTCCACAGTTGGTTTGGTGCCTTTCCCACTAGGAGGCGCCACTTGTTCGGGCACGTTACTGAGTCCAACGCCACGCACTCTGACGTCATCCACTATGACGTCACGATGAGACAGAGTAAAGCCGAACTCGCTCTTATATCTGTAGGGATAAGAGTTATTCTGAGACCAGTACATAAAACCAGTGGAACCCGAGCGTCGCATCCGGTTATTTATTTATTTATTGAAGAGAATATCAACAGCTAATACAATAGATATTATACGTAAGTTAAATTAAAAAAAAAAGGCCAATAACAGAACTTCCTTATAACTTATACATGTCATAAATTATGTACATCTCTCTAGCGAATGCATGATAGTGAAGTGTGAAGTGTTATGTCTGGGAAACTAAGCAATTTTTAGCTTATAATGTTACCTTTCTGTTTGTACAGTCATTATAGGGTCAATTCAGACAGAGCAGCAAAATACTCGAGCACTTTTTAAGTGCTATTGGAATATCAATCTTATTTCAGTTAGACAAAGCTGAAAATAGTATGCAACATTAAAATCTTACCTATTTAAATGTTGCATACTATTTTCAGCTTTATCCAATTGGAATAAGGTTGATATTCCAATAGCACTTAAAAAGTGCTCAAGCACTTTGCTGCTCGGTCTGAATTGACCCATAGGGTTCACTTTGCCCGGTAGAAAGTAATAACCAATGGTGCATTTTCCAGGATAACTGTATCTTATAAATATGTTATTCCAGCTCCCCATGTGTCTATTTAAATTGCGATTGCATTTTAGATTGATATATAAACTAGGATAGCCTCTTTATTGAAACGCCACACACTAAAAAAAAAATTAAAACTAACAGAACAAAACTTCACAGAGTGTGTGAAATGGGCCACCCCATTTCACACACTCTGTGAAGTTTTGTCTTATCCCTCTTTAACAGCCTGAAGACGTCCACTGCTGAACATAGGTCTCCCCCAGAGAACGCCACTGTGAGCGGCTGCTCACCTCCTGCATCCATCGGCTCCCCGCGGTTTTCACTAGATCGTCGGTCCACCTAGTGGGGGGCCTACGCTGCATCTTCCGGTTCGTGATCGCTACTCGAGAACCTTTCTTCCCCATCGGTTGTCAGTTCTACGAGCGATGTGGCCTGCCCATTGCCATTTCAACTTGCTAATTCTAAGAGCTATACCGGTCACTTTCTCCTGCGGATCTCTTCATTTCGGATCTTATCTCGCAAGGAAACACCAAGGGAACACATATTGTCAACTTTAGTTTAATCACCTGTCTACAAAAGCAGTATAGAAGTCCCCGTGCCTACAAGCGGTGGCGGAGTCCCCCGGCAGTGGAGCCACCATGAGGGCGCAGTCCGTGCCGGCGTAGCGCAGGTGCAGGTACGCCTCCAACTGGATCTGGGACTCCGGGATACCCTGGAGTGGAAGGTTAACATGGGACTATGGTGTAACCAATAAGCAATAATACTTATGTCAGATTGAAGATAATACTTAAGTTTAAGTGGCAGTGAGAACCGATGGGGAAGAAAGGTTCTCGAGTGGCGACCACGAGCCGGAAGACGCAGCGTAGGGCCCCAAGGTAGACCGACGACATGGTGAGAACCGCGGGGAGCCGATGGATGCAGGAGGATAAATAAAACCATCAAAATCAAAAAGGTTATAGGTTAAATAGATAAATCGTCTTCAATCTTCATCATCATCATCATCATCAGCCTGAAGACGTCCACTGCTGTACATAGTCCCCCACAGAACGCCACTTTGAGCGATTACGGGCATCAATCAGCTCCCCGCGGTTCTGACCTGAAGCCTATCGTAGTCTGGTGACGACAATCATAGTGTGCTCTTTTGCCCGCACTCACAGAATTGTATATTAGTGTGTGTAGGATGACAGGCGAAGACCATTACCAGAACAGTTACACAAGTAACACCTACATAGGGACCAACCTATGCTGAAAAATAAACCCATTTCCTTTCAAAACCAGGCTCACCTGAGCTCTCAACTTGTCCCGACACACAGCCGATAAAACATCGAGCTGTGTGTCAATCTGCTGAAAGTGTTCCCTGTTGTAAAGCCATGCGCAAGCGGATTGTGCCTCGTGAACTATATGCGCTAGCGCCATGCCGTACGCTGACAGGATACCTGTCAAATGAGAACTGGCTGTCACACTATCAGCCTTTGTGCGTTCACTGCTGAAAAATGAACATAAATGCGTCAATTACGGGGGATTTGCCATAATCTTTTGTTGCATGAGGTTTTGATCCATGCTATAGTATGGATTGAGACTTCATGTGATAAAATAATATAAAAAAACTAGCGGCTCGCCCCGGCTTCGCACGTGTAGTGGTGTAGCCTATGTCACTCAGGGTGAATGTAGCTTTCCAATGGTGAAAGAATTTTTGAAATCGGCACAGTAGTTTTTGAGTTTATTCATTACAAACATACTCACAAAAATACAAATCTTTTCAACACATTTGCTCAAAAAATTCATTTACGAAGCCTGTATACATTGTTCGAAAGTTAAACATTACGCACCATACAACGGAGCGTGTGGTAAAATAGGTACTCTCACCTAAGTACCTATTTTACCGCATCCTTCGTTGTATAGCGCCGTGCGTAACCTTTACGGTTTTTATTTATTTCCATAAAAATATATAAGAAGTCAACCAAGGAGTTTCACATAACGTGTTTGTTACCTGTATAGTTGTATGTCTTTATGTAATGCTGTTATGTAAACCTTATGAATAATAAATATATAAATAAATAAATCACTACTACAGGCGTCTTGGTGACCGCAGAAGACTTTATGAACCGAGGAGAATGCTGCCAAGCGTGGTGATTATGGCAACCCCGACCCTATAACAAATTTTCAAAGTGAAGTCGGGGAGGCCTAGTTAAGCAGTGGCCATCTTCCGGCTGTTGAATTGTAATGTGAGTCTAATTTTTAAGTTATATTTGGTGTGTACAACAAAGAAGATCTATGAGTACTTGGTACTTTTTTAAATTGTTTATAGACAATGCATTTGACCACTGTCTCACCTGATGGAGAGCGATAACACAGTCTATTTTTGCATGCTTGCCTAGAAGATACCTGTTCACTCAAACTCCCAGGTTATAGTTAGCTGGTTCTGCCAATTAGTTCTGACCTGCATATTTATGCACCAAAACGGTGGAAATCCCCAGTTGCCTGGCAACACTGCAGGCGTGTTGGCCGCCCGCGCCACCGAAGCAAGCGAGCGCGTGTTGCGACGCATCGTGACCGCGGGCCGTTGTTAACGCTCTAAGAACAATAGTTATTTTGGCAATAAGAAATCAAAATTTATTATTGGCTTTACTGCTGAATTTGAAGATTTTGTTTGTAAGGTGTGGAATGAGCTTAACCAGAGGTCTTTCCCCGAAGCTACAACATGCAGCAAGGGAGGGTCAAAAGAGTATTATCACAGGGTAAGCAACGCATCAGTTGCACGTCTAGTGTTACCAGATGTCCATTGACTACGATGACCTCTTCCCATCAGGAGGGTACATATGCTAATTTGCTAACTATAGCAGACAAAAATTGAATCCAAGCGAAGAAATCAAGAAATCTATATCATTGATTCATTCCATACCCGCAACAGGACCCTAATTCTGTATGACCAAAATACGATTCCTTGCTTCGAAACCACGCGAATTCCTTGTCTTACATAAGAAATCTGCACAAATCTATTCTCTATGAAATGAGAACGAAACCGCGCGAAATGAATGTGGAATTAACTGGGATTGGCGCGATTTGAACTGTCAAAAATCATATGTTCCACTCAGGCGCGTTCCGAAACATCGACCCGTTAAAAGTTACCACCACTTATGCCAATATTAATTATTCAAAATAAAACTAATTTTAATGTAAAGTGAAGGTATTTCTAAAGTTTTTCTGTCAATTTTTAATAATTACCCATGGCTTCGTTATATCACATAAATATAAGCCATTCCTTTATTTTATTTTTTTAGTGGTTTTGGGATGAGAAGTCCTTTATTTCTAATTCGGAATGCACTCGAGGTATCCAAAACCCGTCATAGATAATTTGTCTTAGATTATACAGAATACAAAAATTGTCAATTCCTTGCTGTGACACGATTTGAACAAGACACGATAACGACGGGATTTCTATATCGTGTGGAATCTGTGTTTTCATACAGAATTACGGCCCAGGACAAGTATTTGTGCAAAGGAAAAAGCAAATACTTGTTCCATGTCTGTGTGTTGTGGGAGCATGGCCCTCGTAGTTCCTGGGTCCCTAGATACAGGGGATCCTAGTTAGGGTCCAGGATCTATGTGTGTGATCGTTAGGTGGTATTTATTATTATTTATTAAAAGTTTACTAGGAGGGAAGGGAACCAAAAGTTTTAGCAAATAAACGAATTGATTTGATTTGAACGATCGCTGACCGGAATTAAAATATGTGTGGACATTTCACACAGCGCCATCTAGCCCAAAACTAAGCATAGCTTGTACTATGGAAACCAGATAACTGATAGAATACTTAGATACTTTTTGTTTGTAAATAAATAGAATACAAATATATTATAACACCCAGACACAGAACAAACACCTATGTTCATCACACAAATGTTTGTCCTGGGTGGGAATCGAACCCACGACCTATAGTTCAGAAGGCAGAGCTACTACCAACTGAGCTAACAGGCCAGTCAATTGTGGGTATTAGTACTGAGCCCACTGTTTATCGAGGCTTTGCTATTTGGTATCACTTCAGATAAATCCACTATCTTCTACCTTATTTTTTTTAGTGCGTACCTGATAGGCCTGCACATAGCTTCGTTGGCCACGTTTATAAAACCCATTGCGACTTCTTCCATCGACATCTGAAAACAGCAAAATAATAATATTAACAACTAAAAGTTCGCACAGATCTGAGGCCTTGCGATTTATAAAATTCTCACTCTTTTCGACTTACTTAAACCTAATTAGGATTGCCTGTATCTAGGCACCCAGGAACTACGAGGGCCAACACCCAGACACAAAACAAGTATTTGCGTTTTTTTTCTGTGCAAAAATACTAGTCCTGCCACGGGAATCGAACCGGCCGACCACAGGGGCTGATAAGTTGGTGGCCATGTATAGAGTAGACCTAGTATCCCTTGGACATCTCCAACTGTATTTATGTCTATATTTGTGTACATTATAAAAATATATATTTATTTATCTAAATAGGATACCTACATATTATTATTAAAATCTCACATACCTTGCACGTGCCCTATACAAGCATACCTGCACAACACACACTCATACACACATATAATTATGTGCACAAGGCAAGCAGGCACCACCGTGTGACCGTAGGCTGTTTCATCGCTTGCCATCGGGTGAGACAGTGGTCAAATGCTATGCCTTTAAATTATATAAAAAAAAACAATATAATACTCACATATAGGTACAATACAAAATACAATACAAAAATTCTTTATTGTATACCACAAAGTACTTAATTAATGGTTACATAATATCTGTAGTAGGTATTACAATGGGCGGCCTTATCACTAAAAGCGATCTCTTCCAGGCAACCTTTGGATGGACAGTATTAGTTGAACTAGGAGTAGACGGTGGTGTACAATACGTAATCAGTTATCAAAAATACATTGAGAATTAATCCAAAAACGTCTAGTTGAAGCTAAATATTTAATGATAATAATATTAAAATAGAAAATAAAAAAGTATCAAAATATTCACACTCTAGATATACCTATACCTAATAAATAAACTAATACATAAGACACACATACACACCCTTCATACCATACACACATACACACCCTTCATACCATTTTTGTATAGTACAAGCTAGTAAACACACTTTTCATTATATAATAGTAATTAATTTGCGTAATCCTGTTTGGCCTTCTTTTATGTTTGTAAAGTTATTGTATATTTTACTATTCACGCTGTTGGATTACCTGAATAAATAAATAAATAAACCTCTAATAAAAAAAAATAACCTCCTTAAATAATTACCTCTTTACCCCCGTCTTCTTTTAGGAACCCGTTGATTTCCTCGGTCGTCTTCTTAAACGCTGTGATGGTAGCTTCTTTATCCAACGGCTCGTTCTCGCTCGGACCGAATATCTTCGGGAAATATTCTGGTAGTAATCGACCTACACAAAAATTATCAATAATTATAAGAATAATAAAAAAAATGTACTAAAAATGTACTGATGTTTTTACTAGGTGGTAGGACTTTTCTGCAAAGTTCATGTAGGTAGGTACCACCGCGTTGCCAGTTATTCTGCCGCCAAGCAGTAGTGTGCAAGCACTACTGTGTTCCGGTTTAAAGGGCATTGTAGCTAGTGTAATTACTGGGCAAAAGTAGACTTAATGAACAGATCACACAGTCTATTAATCTTATTACTAGACTGTGTGAACTCTCAGGATGACGTACGCAGTGCAGTGTCACGCAAAACTATATTAATTTAGAGTTCCGAGTGATACTGCAATCTGTTATGGGCAGCCGTGACGCTTAACATCAGGCCAACGACTAGCTCGTCACGTCATACATTTACATTTTAAAAAACGTACTCACCTACTACACCAGAGTCGAAGAATAATCCCAAAAAGAAATAAATTAGATGAGTGGCTGGCTTATTAGCTCAGTTGGTAGTAGCTCTGCCTAGTAGATATTGGTTGTGGGTTCTATTCCCATCCGGGACAAACATTTGTGTGATGAACATAGGTGTTTGTTCTGTGTCTGGGTGTTATATCGTATTCTATGTATGTATTTACAAACAAAAAGTATCTAAGTATTCTATCAGTTATGGTTCCCATAGTACAAGCTTTGCTTAGTTTGTGGCTAGATGGCGCTGTGTGAAATGTCCACGCATATTTATATACTTATTAATTTATAGATAACATCACTGTACAAAAGGTGCACTTAAACTAGAAGCAATCTGTTTCAATCTTCAATCAAATTGATGGTAGGTTTCAATCACTAAAAATCTTAATGACCGACTTCTAAATTATTCAAAAAACATTATATAATGAATTAATTATGTTATTGTCAGCTCATTCATTAAATTAATCAGTAAGTAAACAAATGACTCCGTTGCAATTACTTTGAATCTCCATCGCGACGGCTCCGTTTATGAGGGAAAAATATTCTCTGCAGCAATGTATTAAGTACAAAAAATCTGCTCATCTCTTTATGTAACAATACAAAAATACGTAAAACCTGTAACCATACATAAAACAGGCTATATTTCAATAAATACAATAATTTTGTCCACAAAATAAGAAATTGAAGAGGCAAAAAGTGTTCTCTCCGGCGGGGAATCGAACCCCGGTCTCCCGCGTGACAGGCGGGGATACTTACCACTATACTACCGAAGACTTAGAATAGAGCGTCGAAATAAGGCTAGATAAAATATAAGTGATAAACTTTAAAAAAAATTCACTTCATTACGACGTCGTCGATGTCTTCCGGATGATAATGAGGATACATTACAATTTTTATTTTCAAGTGATGATAATAATTACCAAGTAAGAGATTAGCGTCAGTGACGGCTAAAACGCCGCCTTTCCTGTAGCAAGCCGGCCCCGGTTCAGCGCCGCACGACTCCGGCCCGGCCGCGAACAAACCGGACCGGAACGTCAGGATCGAACCACCGCCAGCCGCCACTGTGTTTATATCTGGAAACATGTGATAAAATTAACAGACAATTATTATTATTATTTTTATTTATTATTATTTTTGTACAAATCTAAATATACTTCTACATCCAAACTTCAAGTCCAAAACAAATAATGCAAATAGTTTAGTTTTTAGGCTTAGTTTAGTTATACTGGGTGGCGCAAAAGTACTGGCACTAAAGAAAATACTTTTATTTTTTTTATATGACATTTTCTGTCATTCTGTTGTTGAAAATTGTGTAGTGAACAAATGTAAAATACACTGAAAATAAACATGGACCGTTTTACTCCCCAAGAACGTGGAATAATTGTGTCAATGTTCTTACGGAATAATTCATCAGTGATAAGAACACAACGTGAATTTCGTCGACGATTTCCCCACCGTCCGGCACCGATTGGTCGCACAATTCGACGCTTTGCCACACGCCTTGAAGCAACTGGCTCAACATTGGATAGACCTAAGTCTGGGAGACCAAGAACAGGCCGTTCAGCTGAAAATATCGATGCTGTGCGCGAAGATGTGGAAGAGTGTCCAGAAACATCAACGAGGCGACGTGCCACGCAATTGGGCATTTCCAGACGGACCCTGCAGCGTATTTTGGTGAAAGACTTAAAGATGTTCCCGTATAAAACTCAAATGACTCATCAACTGCTGCCTGCTGACCACCGAGCTCGTCTAGATTACTGCCAGCGCGTCATAAACCTCAACCTTGAAGAGGATGATTTTCCTTCAAAATTGGTTATGAGTGACGAAGCGCATTTCCATCTCTCAGGGCATGTCAATAAGCAGAATACTCGGTTCTGGGGCACTGATAATCCGCGCATTATTCAAGAAACACCTCTACACCCACTAAAAGTTACTGTATGGTGTGGCATCTGTGTTGACAGAGTGATCGGACCCTATTTTTTCGAAGACGCTGGAGGCAATGCGATAACTGTCACTGGAGAACGCTACAGAACCATGTTACGTGAGTTTTTGATACCCAGTTTGGACGAATTGGGGCTGGAGCACATCTGGTTTCAACAAGACGGCGCTACGGCACACACAGCGCGCGACACTATGGACTTAGTGAGGGACGCTTTTCCAAGCCGAGTTATCTCTCGTTTTGGCGATTTGCCTTGGCCTGCAAGATCACCCGATATGACCAGTCCAGACTTCTTTCTTTGGGGTTTTTTGAAATCTCGGGTGTATGTGAACAAGCCACAGACTCTCGCAGCTCTAAAAGAAAACATTCGTCAAGAAATAACGAACATATCGCAGGAAGTGTTACGGCAAGTTATGCAAAATGTCATAAATAGGGCTCAAATGTGTATCAACTCTGGAGGTCACCATTTAAAAGACATCATCTTTAAATCCTAATGGTACGAAATTTAATGGCACAAATATACATTTAAAAAAACCTAAATCTAGTTTTCTAATTTAGAAAAAATGTTATAGCTGAACCAAATAGGGTCTTTACTTTTGCGCCACCCAGTATTATGTTTTTTAAGTTTTTGTGGAATAAATAAGATATATTTCAATAATGCAAATGAGTTATTTTTAGCACTTTATCAAACTTTTTATACAAACTAGACGCCATGGCTTGTTTTATTTGTTTTGGGTCATCCCGATTTCAATTTGGCTCGAGTGTCAAAAATTTCACGTGAGATTCATAGGGTGGGGGCCTATAAATCTCACGTGAAATTTTCGACACTGCCCATTGGCGGCTGAAAAATATTATTGTGTACAAGTACGTCACACTTTAGTGGAGAAAAAACATGATTTGCATTTAACTAAGTTTTGGCTAATTTTTTATATCTTTTTTACTTATTTGATTCTTGCTGAAATAAAAATTACGTGATATTTGCCGAGACCGTCTCCCCACGTGAGATTGGAGAAGATTTGGCTCGACACTCCAAAACGCCTTTCGTGTAATTGATCCCCCTTTAGACGCCCCTTTTGGGTAAATGGAAGTAAATTAGCTAACTTACCTAGCTGAGGCGCTTGTATAGTGACGCCGGCTGTGGTGGCCTCGTGGACATGTTCTAAGCTACCCGCGTACCGAGACACGTCGGTCGAAGTACCCCCCATATCGAACCCTGTAAAGTATTAAAAGTTTTAATCGTGATAAATAAAAATATCCTGTGTACCTATTGTAGGTAGGTACCTATACCTATTTAGTTCTTTCATATGTCAAAGTCAAAGTCAAAAGATTTAATTGCAAATAGGCTATTTTTCGCACTATAGAAACAAAGAACACCTATGGCAATTGTTACGGGTAGTCAAACGCCTGATAGAATCTCACGCCTGATCTAACCATCCCTGCTACTGGTTCCTTATGGGTTGCGAGGTCAGATGGCAGTCGCTCGTGTAATTCTGGTAGCTCGCCGCTACAGGTTAGATTGAGAGCCGACCCCAATAACAAATGGGAACAGGCAAAGAGGATGATGAGGCTATTTTTAGCACTTATACAAGTTAAAATAAGATTAGGTACTTAAAATACTGAAATTGTGACTATGACTACGACTAGTATATACAAACAAATCTAGCATACCAATGACAGGCAGGCCAGTTTCCTTCTGGTAGGAAGTCATAGCGTAGCCGACGACGCCTCCCGCCGGTCCGGACAGAATAGCTCGAGAACCGTTAAACCTAAAAAAATACTCGAAATGTGATTGAAGTCTCTCTTTCACGCTCTCTTGTTCCCTCTCTCTATCTCTCATACGTTCTCCACCTCTCTCTATTCTCTATGTCCCTTCATCCCATCACATCACATCACATCATCAGCCTTTTTTGCGTCCACTGTTGAATATAGGCCACCAACCAACAACAGCACGCAGTTCAACGAGTTCAGTAAAACCGAACGAGATCGCAGAGATCCGCAGTTTTAAAACTCCTTGCAACGAAATCGTTCCGCAGTTCGCAGTTCAATGAGTTCAGTAAATCCGAACGAGATCGCAGAGACTCGCACATCACATCGATCGTTCGGATTCACTGAACGAAAAGAGTGAACGAGTTAGTAGAACGAGTTCCTTTTACTGAACGAGATTTGATGAATGAGTTTACCAAGGTGGACGATTGTACCCAAGCCTATCTGGAATACCAGCATTTTGCATAACACTAGAATAACAATGTATGACCCTTCTATCACTCCACAAACAATTTCTAAACACAGATATTTTTCTTACAAGTTCATAGGCGTGAGTCCTCCATCGCTCTGCATAAACAACACGTTAGTGCCCTCCAGTCCGCGAGAGAAGCCCCCGACGAAGCCTTCAACGTACTTCCGAATGTGAGGAGTGAGGTACGCATCGGCAGCCGCCGTGAACCCTCGGGGAACCATGCGGACCATCGAGGTCACAGAGTGAGAGAGTGACACTTGGGTAAACCCTGGAATAGCCAGAGTAAAAGTTAAAAGTATTGGCATTTCGCAGGCCAGCTGGGTTAGCACGGACGGTAGGCAAAATTGTCTTTCCCCGTTTTACGTCACTTTCTTCATACTTGCTTGGAGTAAAACAGGGGAAAGACAGTTTTGTCTACCGGCCGTGCTAACTCTACTGGCGCACTTTAGGTACGAAGCTTCAAGTATGTGGGGCCGGCCTATCTTATGGTACCGACTCTGACTACCTACTGTTGAATAGTCAAAGGACAGACCCGATAAAACGGCCCGGTCTCAGATAGAACCCAAAGAGAATATCACCTATAGCGATATACGTCGAGAGGCAATTATTTAGGGTAAGCTTGTACCGCTGTGCGAGCTGAACTACTCTTTATTGCGTTGGTGCAAGACTCGCTATTTCTTTAAGTGTGTTGGAGTAAATCTTCTGTACATACTGTTAGTATTCTGTGGTATTAGTAAAGCTTTCACCTATGTCATCGCATGAACGCCACTGGACCCATTCTCTGGCCTTTATAATCCAACTTCTTTCAGCTTTTCTTAAGTCATCACTCCACTTTGCCAGTGGATGTCCCATACGTTTACAGAGTCGTGGACTCTACTCAAGGACGCGATTAGTTTCTACTCAGGGATGACCAGCTCACTGCCACTTTAGCTTGCTAATCCTTTAAACTAAGGTACTTTAGCGTCAGCGACCTTGGTTCTTTGCCAGTTTGTTAAACTATGTATGGAGGATAGATGAGCTGACTTTGATGTAATTTATTATACTTGGATAAACTCCGGAATGGGCAGAATAGAAATTAAAAGTGTAGGCTAAAGTTTTATACGATACGATGTTAGATGTGTTTCACTCTCTATGCACACGCTCATTCCCAGCCATCGAGCCCCGAAAGGCAATAATTTAGTGGGTAGGCTCCAACGTTTAAGTACATTTTCGCACGCAAATTTGCTTTCTTCGGCGATAAAACAACGAGGGAAATTTTATCTAAGACACGAATCATGAAAGCCATAGACTTACCAAGCTTCTCAGCAATCTTCCTAATTCGGACCTCATGCTCGTGATATGTATAGCTATGCGCCAACACGACAGCAATGCTGTCTATCCCTTTCTCCCTCAACCTTCCCAGGTCCTTCCTCACTGCTTCCTCATCCAACTCCTGCATGATGAGCATTTTCTCTCCGGTGGAGCCAACCACTGCCTTCCACCCGGCCTTCTGTTTACCCATGAGACAGCGGTCTTCTAAAGCTGGTATCACTCGGCAGTCTACTTCTACCACTTCTGTGTATAGTATACCTGGACGTTTTATGTCCTGGAAAAAGTTGTTTATGGGTATGGATGGAAAGAAGAACGAAAGAAGCGCTTTATTTGTACACAGAGACAACAAAAAATAATTATTATGCTAAGCAACTAAAACCAAAAAAACAGAACCTATTTCTAATTTAAAAAACTTGCACATAGCCTCCTATTCTTTGTACTTCTATGTGCGAACATTGTTGCTGTGTTACAGTGCTGTACAAAATGGTCTGAGCTCAGCATGTGCCATGGACGAATCCACGGCGCTGGTTTTCAGCCCAGGCCTTGAGTGACGAAGATACTAGATATATTAACTATCTGAAAAACCTGTTTTTATTTCTTTTTATTTATTTATTGTCTGTATCAGATTTTATTGTTTGTTTTAATGGTCTGTCTGAAAAACCTGCTAGTAGACAATAAAACAACGAATTTAAAATTGAACGCAAAAGGAGGCTGCGGTGCGGGTAAGGTAGGATGATGCCAACTGTGACCTGCTCCAGAGCAGACTGATCGGGGGGACGCAGGAGGCGTTTTGCGCACCTTCTCCATCCTCCGTAGTCGGTGGCGGATAGTCAGGGGACTCTACCTGGGATGCTGCAGCAGGGAATGGGTCTTCCCGTAAGTGCCGTAAAAACCGGCTAAGGTTATTCCCTTCTTACGCCACATACGGGAAGAGATAGGGTAGTCCTATTCTTACACCAGGACCACACAGCAGAATAAATACATACCAAGTGAAATATATGTGGTCTAGCCTGATTTCCAATGTACAGTAGGTCTTTGAACCCCCTGTTGATAACAAGGGCCATTCTCGCACCTTTCCTCTCTAGTAATGCATTAGTAGCAACTGTGGTGCCCATCCTTATTGATTCTATGAGTGAGGAGTCCACTTTTCCATCTTTGTCTAAGGCACATCCTGTTTCCTGTAAAAATAACCGGCCAAGTGCGAGTCGGAATCGCGCACGAAGGGTTTTATACCATTATCTATCCCTGCCATCTAGTGTTGAGTAGCAGTACTATTTAAAACAGCGCCATCTATGACTCATCTGGTAAACGAGCAACATTATCTATCCCTGCCATCTAGTGTCGAGTAGCAGTACTATTTAAAGCAGCGCCATCTATGACTCATCTGGTAAACGAGCAAAAAAATCACGTTTGGTGTATGGGAGCCCCCTTAAATATTTATTTTTTGTTTTTTAGTATATGTTGCACAGATATGTTGTTGCGGCAACATATACTAAATAAATAAATAAATAAATAAATAAATATGTGTCGACATTTCACACAGCGCCATCTAGCCCCAAACTAAGCATAGCTTGTACTATGGAAACCAGATAACTGATACAATACTTAGATACTTTTTGTTTGTAAATACATACATAGAATACAATATAACACCCAGACACAGAACAAACATTAATGTTCATCACACAAATACATCATCTGTGGAAATTTCAACTGTTTAACTATCACGGTTCATGAGATACCTGCCTGACAGATGGACAGACAGACAGCGGAGCCTTAATAACAGGATCCGTTTTGCCCTTTGGGTATGTACCCCTAAAAAGGCCTAAAAAGATTTTTTTTTTTAATAGAATAATGGTGATACTTGGTTGATGCAAAAAATTGCAGGTACTTGTATCATTCTATCTTGATATTTATTTCAGATCTACATAAAATACTCTTTGGGTCTTGAACACCTAAGCCTCAACTTTTTGCCATCGGGGAAGGTAATTAAATTGGGTACCTAACTATGTTTTACTACAATTTTGTATGATATGAGGCTGTAATAAAATGGCAAAATGGTTTCCTTTGACAGACCTATAATCGGAATGCGCAAGTAAAAAAGCTACTGCGTTAATTTTTACTTAAACTTAGTAGCTTAAGTCAAAATCTAGTAATTGAAATAATATTAATAATAATTAAGTAATAAAAGTATAGTGGTAATTATACTGGGTGTAGTTGAATAGTACCTATAAGGCCCCATTTCACCAACGTTTATTCCAAGTATACGGCTATTCCTTACTCTTGGATACAGCTAATTGACAAATGAAATTACACAAAAAAGACGCCACTTTGATTGTATACAAGGAATAAGTCTTATTCCTTCACAAAATTGGTGATATAAGGGCTATATTCGCGTAACTCGGTTGTTCTCGGAAAGTTATACCTGAAATAAAATTTATTCTAGTTTGGTGAAATCGGGCCTTAGTCTAGTAATTTAAGTCACATTCATATGATTATAATTAAAATCTTCATTGATAATAGTTTATGAATTATAAATTTTATCTTTTAATGGTAAACAATCCATGAAAAACAAATTCAATAAAATTCATAAAATATATGCCTACAGCTTCCATCCCATGAATAATTAGCCAAAATCCATGAGGTTAAATCGATATAGGTGATTAGGCACTGAGGACCTACCTCCAGACATTTACTGATCTACTCAGTGTTGCATAAGAATGTGTATGAAAGTTTCTTTTGTCCTTGTATTAATTATTAATGTTACTTGTGCAATATTGTGTGTTTTATGTCAGGAATAAAGTTAATTTCATTTCATTTACTCATCAATTTACACCCTGCACCCTGCACCCTGTCTTGCAGATTAACTCTTCTAGTAACCACTACAATTTACTCTGTGCCAGTGATTCAAGGCCATTAACTAATAATAATAATCTTTGTATAAAGTTTAGGTAAATAATAAAATATCTTATTGTATATAAGTACTTTTCAGTTTTATCTATTCTGTCAACTGTAGTGTAAGAGAAGCTGTAAGATTTATGATAACAATTATGTTATTTATTTTAGTATCTATTCAATGAAAACAATGTTAACCGAACATCACATGATAAGATCTGTATGTTCATGTATATATTTGTAATGGGATTTTACCATTAATATTATTACTACCAGATGCCTAACCATATGAGAGTAAACCAAAGCACCAGATAGTTTTGATAGTATATTTTATATTACAATAATCATCAAGATATGCTAACTACCTACTACTACCTAACGTGCCGGGAGGGTGGCAACAATGTGCTCTACTCACATCATGCATTTCGCTTGCTAGTGTCAGCAGAAATCAATGCATGTGCAATATGTGTTGCTGCAGGATCAATTCCAATGCCTCTATTTTGAGTTCATTCAAATAAATAATAGGTACTGTACCTGTTATCAAGTAATATATAGTAGAATATAATAATGATCAATTATTTACACACATCATGAGCCGGAAGATGTCCACTGCTGAAGACAGGCTTCCCTCATAAAACAGCACTTTGGATGCTTATCATTGGGGGTTTGCTATTATCACCACACTTAGCAGGTGGCTTGGTGATCACAGAAGATTTTAATGCACCAAGGTGAATGCTGCTGCTCATTCCCTGAACATTCCCTAAGCCAGCTCTTACGGCACCCACGGGAAGAGATGGAGTGATCCTATTCGCAAACCGAGACCACTCAACTAACGGGATTAATTACTTTGTGATTGAAATAATGTTAGCAATCACTCCAACCACAGTAAACATTGGTATTGCTAGGTATAGCTAAGGGAGCCAACAAGTAGTAAAAAGTACCCTACCTCTTGCAATATCCTTCTAATAGCTTCCCTCGGTGCATCATCATAATTTTGCGGATCAACTGAGAGCAGTTTCATAACGCGCACCTTTCCGCTTGGACAACGAGTGTACACATCGGTGAAGGTACCTCCTCGGTCAATAGCAAATTGAAATCCTTTGCAGGGGCCCATGGCTTTACCTTTAGTACTGTAAGTGTGATGAAATTATTATTATTTTATACAAGAAGACAGATGGGACTTTAGAACCAAAATTACTCTGTGTACAACAACTCTTGACTACAACTCTTGACTACAACTCAACCTGTGTTCAGAATTCGAGAATTTCGAGATCAAATAGGTAAACAAAGAAAGAAATGTCAAAATATGTCTGATTGTCTGCCAAATCGTGACATATTTTCTCTAACCTGTGGTCTAAGCGTTAGGGTATAGTAGTCTGTGGGTCTATGCCTAGCTACATATTACTGATCTGTGGTCTATGCCTAAAACCTTTGAATATCTACGCTGGCGCCATCTATTGGGTCATGCATAAAATACAATTTCTTTTTTTAAAACGGCTCCTATAAAGGCTCATTCTCTAAGACAAAGAGTACCTATAGTAACTAGGTACCTAGGGAACTCTAAGAAATTTTTAATGTTGGCAGCCCTGGGTATTGTGGAAATTGGAAAATCTTTGAAAAATACTTGGAAAATTAATTTCATAATAATTTTATTAGGAATATAAAATACATAAGTAAAGTAATTACGTACGCTCGATAAATGCATCATAGGTAACTTTAAATCGTGTGAAGGAAGGTTAACTTTTGCTCTCTTCGTGAGGGAGGTTACATTTGAGTTGAATAATCGTCTCGTCATCAACCTGCCTGTGTCCAGTGTTTACAGAATTCGCCTTGTTTACATCACTGCTATTCATCTATGCTGCTAAGTGGTTGTCTCCACGACAGCGACATCCTACTTTCATAAATAGTATACCAATGTGTGATGATAAAGCTGAAGCAAGTACTTCAATGCAACACCTTGCTGTAGAAAAGCCTTACAAATGTAGTGAGTGTGGCTATGAATCAAGACAGTTAATTAATTTACGACGCCATTTAAAAACGCATACTGGGGAGAAACCTTATAAATGTCAAGAATGTAACTATAGCTCCGCACAGTTGAACAATTTACAAAGACATCTAAAAACACACACTGGGGAGAAACCATACAAATGTGATTTGTGTAAATACGAAGCTACACAACTAAACAATTTACGACGTCATTTAAAATCACATACTGGAGAGAAACCTTACAAATGTGATGAGTGTAACTATGAAACAGTACAGTTAGGTAATCTAAAACGACACTCACAAACGCACACCGAAGAGAAACCATACAAATGTGATTTGTGTGAATATGCGGCGAGACAATTGATTAATCTGAAACAACATTTAAAAACACACACCGAAGAGAAACCATATGAATGTAACATATGTGATTATAAAGCCAGACAAGAACATAATCTAAAATTACATTTAAAAACGCACATTGCAGAGAAAATATACAAATGTGATGTTTGCAAATATAAAACAAAATTTAAAAGTCATCTAAAAGATCATGTGAAAACTCATGGAGAGAAGCTACTTAAATGCAGTATATGTGACTATTCAGCTAGGTTTAAAAGTCATTTAATACAACATTTAAAAACACACAAGGAAGAGAATATTTACAAATGTGAATTGTGTGACTATACAACTGGGCAATTAAATAATTTTTTTCAACATATAAATACACATAGTAATAAATCCATTTACATTATTTATGTGTGATTATAAAACTAGATGAGCCAGATTTATTTTTAATATATAAAGGAAAAGATTTGTTTTACAAAACTGTATGCTATTTATTGAAATGTCTGTGCAGAGTGAATTTGCTGTACTGTTTTCAGTGTTGTTAGAGAGAAAACATTAACTTGGTGAGCGGCCGGTTCATTCCATTCTGTAGATTTCCAAGATTAACCAATATCACCCTTGTTTGCAACGAAATAGTGGAGAGATTTTTTGCCTGCAGTGTGAACGGCCAGCAATCGCCTATTACTATAATTATGTCTCATTTATTGACACAGATCCTATATCTTTTGTACATTTGAAATGAAATGAAATGAAATTTTATTTCCTTGCACAAAAATGGATTGGAATTACACAGAATAAAGTTCTTAACTTAATCATATAAACTTAAGTATTTGTTACTTGAGCAAGAAAATTTGCTTGCTCGCCAGCGATGAGACAAGTACCTTCAATGGCATTTTAAGCTGTTGTAAATTGATGACACTATATTGCTTACAGACTAAATATTATTGCCCTAACTAAAAAATCAATATTCGTTATCATCCAGGCAGGTTGTTCCTATTCTCCCCACCAGCTCTGTCCCACCAGTGGGGAGAAAAGGATAAATAAAAGCAGATCTAGTTGTTAATACTTATATTAATAAAATATAAAGCATTATTTTGGTATTTTGACCTACTTATTTCAAGCTAGTTTATTCGTCTCTGCTTCCCATGGGCTTAGGGATAATAGTTATGCCATGACTTCCCTTCCTTTAGTTTTTTTTTGAACCGGCTAATGCTGTTGGGGTCTACCAACCTTTACAGCGTCACCCCATATGTTATATAGGTACCTAAACATCACGGAACATTTATATACTCACTACCGAGAGTTGGTAGATCATGAATCCACATATCCGCGGGGTAATTACGTAAAATTTGCAACAGCAATGCGACAGCAGTAGCAATGCGACAGCAGTAGCGAAGCATACATTCTCGACACCACTAATGATGTATGACAGCAATCACCGCGAGATTTACGCCTGTCGCAAACCTGTTGCGAGTTAGGTAATTAGGGGGCGGTTCATCTCTTTGACTAGTATAGTAGATATCTGTGGGTTCATCTATAATGTGCCGCACTGCTGCATTCATCGGTAGTGGGACAACTTGGACAGTTTGTAAACCTACTTACCTACAAAGAGGTATGTACTACGTACACAGATAACCCCCAATAGATACCGCATTCACAGACTACTAAGGGATAACCGCATTACGGGATTTTTGTTCGGATCCTAGCTCACCAAAACTGGCGGAAGGCGCGCGCGGGTTGCGGGGACTGGAGCCAATGCGCTATTATTGGCTGTTTCGAGTGACGCCCTAATAATGAACTCGCCGTAGACTGCGAAGCGGCGATTTGTATAGAACCATTTACACCGATGCGTGGTGTGCGGTCGTCGTCTTTCATGCGGTATCTATTGGGGGTTATCTGTCTTACGTAGTAAATTATACACGGTGTAATTTAATTGGTTCTTTTCCTTAAATGTATGTACTCTGCCCATGCTATAGAATAATCGTACAAGGTGCAATAAAAAAAAAAAATTAATTCCTCTTTACATAACTGGATAACAGCCGAAATGTCTATTTAACGCTACACACAGCACGGGCACCGGCTGAGCGCTTTGTAAATGTTTCGTAGGTAGGTAATAAAACAAAAACACCTGCGCTACCCGTCCCGCTCTCACACAGACAAAAAACAACGCGAGTGCGGCTTATCTCTTATCTTTGCTAATAAAGACTCCCAATTTTCCCTTCATACTTTATCGGGCTTAGGACCGTCAGAATTATTTACCTACTAAGAAAATCAACTAAGAACAAAAGGGTACGGTAGGAACTTGTGGATCCCTGATGCCATGTGCTCGTAAAGTGTCCAAGTGCTGTGGCTGTGCGTACATCCACCTAGCCTCTGCTAAGTTGTAGCTTGACAGCGTATAAAAACGCACCATGTCCAACCACCCAACATTTGAATAATTGTAATGTCAATCCATTGTCCAAAATCGCGATGCGCGCGCGTAAACCGGACACAAGTTTTGCCCCTGGAAGTTTTTGACTGACTGACCTATTTTCTGGTACTTCTGGTAGACTGGTACTTGTTTTCGGAAGCGGCCCGCGCGCATATCCGCTGCACAAAAGAAAGGGGCGGGGTATTCTTTTTGTGCTATTGGTCACCGCGGGCAGCGTCGGCGTGGCGGTCGCTGTTTGAGCCAGTATTCGGTCGGGCATTTTATTACGTTGTACTATTATCTATTCCGTGCTTTTGTTCAATGTCGCAGGGCTTTTCTTTAGAATTTGAATTCGCAGTAATTTGATAATACCTAGATTTAAGTTTTAAATCCATAGTTTTAGTTATATAGGAGCGTTCTATAGCATGGACTGAGTACCTACATTTAAGGAAAAGAACCAATTAAATTCAACCGTGTATACTCTTCGGTTATCTGTGACTACGTAGGTACTTACCTATGATCTTTTGATAGCCTCTGCGGTGTGGTGATTGAGCAGATCGGCTTGTAACCCGGAGGTGGCGGGTTCGATTCCCGCGACAGGACAAGTATTTGTGCACAGAAAAAAGCACAAATACTTGTTCTAAGTCTGGGGTTTGTGGGTCGTATTCATACACGTAATAAAAAAAGAATAATAGGACTGACATGAAAACCGTACAAATTTTTACTCGACATTGGCAGAATACCCTCACCCTGCGACAGGCGTAAATCTCGCGGTGATTGCTGTCATACATCATTAGTTGTGTAGCGTAGCATACACTAATGATGTGTGACAGCAATCACCGCGAGATTTACGCCTGTCGCAAATTAGGTAATTAGGTGGCCTAAAAAGCGATAGAAAGCCATAAACGATTATTGGCGGGAACGCGAAAAAGTTCACGTTGTTGCATTGTATTATTTTACAAAACTTATGCTTTTTCCAGTGTTAATGTTTAAAATTGGTGGCGTTTTACCCATTAAGTGCTGAATTACGAGCATGAGAGTGGGTAAGTGATATAATGTAGTGAAACGTGGTTTTTCGTGTTGCTTCCAAAATTCCATAGAAGCCTCTAGTAAAGTTGCCACCACTTTACTAGGGCATGACTTAGACTGGATTATGACTGCCTGACTTAGACTGGACTGACTACCCTGACTGACTGTGACTAAGACTTGACTTTACGTGAAACATTTCATAATACGATGAAAAATTACAATACTTGACACTGGCTAAATACACTATGTGTGGAGCCAAAATATAAGAAAGAAGAAAGCCATAAACGAAGAAGTTGACGGACGAGTGAAAATTGTGGGAGACTGGAATGCACGACCAAAATATTGTACGGCCCGGAATTGGTGTACATAGCTTCCAAATATTGGGCTGTGCAATACGGGTTGTACAATGTTGGTACAGGTAATATTGCACGACCCGGAATCTGCATACATGGTTTCGAATTACTGGGTTTTGCAATACTGGCCGCGAAATATTGGCACGGACAGATAATGTACGGTGGAGTAGCAGGCGAGTAGTTATAATCGATCTAATGTAGTGTCAGAGTACCCCGACCCCATGTTGTTCGACTCCGTCATACCCCTGGGCATGGCCGTAGGCAGGGGGGGCTTGGTGTTCAAAGGGTCTTTCGCGCTCGCTTCGCTCGCACGTAATGTTTTTGCTGTATTTTATTTTATAGCAAGCGCTTTTGTACTGACTGACATGTAATTCACGTTTGAATTGCCATACGCGGTTTCTGAAATATATTACAGCAAATATACAATTTTTTAGGCTCGCTTCGCTTGCGCGTAATTGTCATCTTTACTATATTTTGGTTTGTAGCAAGCGCGTTTGTAACTTTGTACTGACTGACATGTAATTCATGTTTGGATAGCCAAACGTGTTTTGTGAAATACAATACGGCAAATGTAAAATAATTCGCGCTCGCTTCGCTCGTGCTTTCAATATATACAATACACTTAGGTACTTAGATGTACGGAGAGCTGATAAAATTAGTAGGTATATGTTGATGTTGGAGACCTAGAGGATGTGTTTTCCTTCATTAAAACCACATTTACGTATCTATTAGCTCCGCTATATTTAAATAAAACGTGATAAATAAAAACATTTTTTCCTCATGGACATTTGGCCGACATAACTGAAGTTCTATGAATGACAAGTACTTAGAAAACATAAATCATAGAGAATATAGAATACAAAACGAACTCTTTACTTTTACACACCTCCTTGAGTTTTGTATTCCATAGATAGCTTTTATAAACAACACTAAATTAACTACCTATTCGTACATACCTATATTAACTTAACATTTTAACATTCTCCATAAGATAATAACATAAAAATTTCTTCTTCTGACAATTAGTAACATCCTAAAAAAATCTACAGTACTACCCAAAAAAATATTCGAATACAACAACAGTAAAATAAAAGGTTAATAAACATTAATTAAGCTTCTTAATTTTTGCAGTTTATTTTTCCCTAAAGCCTTTGTTAAAATGTCTGCTAACTGATCATCAGTATTAATCTTTGTTACATTAATTATACCTTTTTTCTCGTAATCGTTTACAAAATGATAGCTCACATCAATGTGTTTCGAATTTTTACAAAATTTACCTTTTTTCGAAAGAGCTATGGCGCCGCTATTGTCTTCGAAAATCACAATCGGTTTTCTAATTTTAATATCAAAATCATTTAGCACACCTATTACTGGTAAAACTTCTGAAACGCAATCAGCCAATGCATAATATTCCGCGTGCGTAGATGCGCGTGACACAATTTTCTGTTTCTGTGAGTAGTGTATTATTGGGCATTCTGGCTCAACCTACGATTCCTCCAGGCTCATTCTTCGCCTTCCGTCTCTTCAGTTGATCCAGCAATGCCCAATAATACTAATAAAATTTACTTGAATGAAACGGAAATGCAACGTTCAAAAAACCCGAATGCTCAATAACTTATTGCGTTGAAAACAGAAATTTAATCAGACTTTGATCGTCTGCGATTCGTTAATAAAACAGAAATTCATGTCAAGTTGATAGAACGGAAATTCAACGTACCTAATATGCGGTCAGCAGCAGCACAGGACAGGTGCAGCAGTGATGGCACAACACGGTTTCACTTCACTATCAAGTTACGTCTGTGCCTAGCTTTTGATGCGTAACAAACGTTTTTACTGAACATAACACAATGGATAATTTTTCTATGATTGTTTTATGTCTTTAACATGAATAAAAATTGTGTCGATCAGCATCACAAAACCATCTCTACAAGAATACTCGTAATCGAATATTTAAAGGTTACTATGATAAAAAGGACAACTAATATGAACTACGACATTGTGTTGGTAGGAATCACAAATCCATATTTACATAAATACTCAAAATTTATCGAATATTATTTTTTTTACTGTGATAAAGTTGTGTCTGTCAAAATCACAAAACCGTTTCACTAGAATACTCAAATTCTATCGAATATTAAATTTTTTACTGTGATGAAAAAGTGGGACCTTATCGGACTATCAATTTTGTGTCGGTCAACATCACAAAAACATTTTATCAGAATACTCAAATTTATCTGGTATTCAAAAATGCACTGTGATGAAAGTTGGACCATAAACGGACTAGCAAAATTGTGTCGGTCAACATCACAAAAAAACTTATTACAAGAATATTCGAATTTTATTGAGTTATTTATCGGAAAATGCACTGTGATAAAAAACTTGACCTTTAGAACTAACAAAATTGTGTCTGTCAAAATCACAAAACCGTTTCACTAGAATACTCAAATTTTATCGAATATTAAATTTTTTACCGTGATGAAAAAGTAGGACCTTATCGGACTATCAATTTTGTGTCGGTCAACATCACAAAAACATTTTATAAGAATACTCAAATTTTATCTGGTATTCAAAAATGCACTGTGATGAAAAGTTGGACCATAAACGGACTAGCAAAATTGTGTCGGTCAACATCACAAAAAAAACTTATTACGAGAATATTCGAATTTTATTGAGTTATTTATAGGAAAATGCATTGTGATAAAAAAACTGGACTTCTGGACTAACAAAATTGTGTTGGTCAACATCACAAAACGAACTATACAAGAATATTCGAATTTTATTGAGTTATTTATCGGAAAATGAACTGTGATAAAAACTCCACAAGAACTCAATATCGTGTTGGTAGGTATAACAAAACTACCTTTAGGTACAAGAACCTTCTTATCATATTATGTTTTCAAAGAGATTTTGCGAATAAATGCTATATTTAGATCTCATTTATGGACTACAATTTTCATTGTGAGGATAACTCTATACACTTACACAATACTGAAAAGCCCCCCAATGTTATATTCAGTAATGGTTACGACTTACACTATCACTCTAAACGGAACACTGACTAAACTGTAATGAGTTAATTAAGGGATGTGCGTTGCGAATCACTAATCGATAGAACGGATTCACATCGATAAAGACAATGTTGTACATTATAGCGGGTTATTAATTTTTTTAACAAATTATTACACATTCATGTAATATGAACAACTTTATATTATGAATATTTTATGTAATGTTTACATAAATACAACTTTTTGTAGGGGTCAATGTTAGTGTCAAATTTCAACATAATAGAGCTCAACAGAAATAATTGTAGGCTGTTGATGATGAACAAAAACATACTAACAATAAAATCGAATGATGATCGAATGATGAATACCTACCAAACATCACTACTGACAATTACACTGAGTCAACGCAAATCGTAACTTGCAAATCTTGCAAACATCGCGATATTGCTGTTTTGCAAAATATACCTACACACTGCGGTCGAACGGGTTTCTTAAAGACGCCGCATCGTGAGAACACGAATATGATATTTTACCTCGCTAGGTTTATGCCGCTGTTTTGCTTAATATTTTTAGTACGGTGTATAAAAATATGTTATGGGTAGGTACCTAAAAGATAAATCTACATTTTTTTTTTGTCATGTAGGTTTTCGCTGATCTTGAACTCGATCAACTGAGACTTATACAAAACACTGTAACACATTATTGTTAAATTTGACGAGTAAAAATAAATTTCGCAAATCAAAAACTTAAACTATTGTAAACAAGTGTAAGGTGTTTTGTATACTTGTAGTACTTAACTAATTTTAGATAATTTTTAAGATCTGTAGAAGAATCAAAAATCTTACTGTATTTTACAGACATAGATCTAGGGTTGACCAAAATATTTTATTATTAAAATATATATTAATATTATAGGTAGGATTAGTCTTCTTTTATTGCATAGAACGATGTTTCACAGATAGCTGTAGGTATTTAGCGCTCGAAAATGTGTTAGTTTTGCGGTTTATTTTTTGTGGGTTTTAGGGGACATTATAACGATTTTGTTTTAGAATAACAAAAGTAGGTGCGCTTATATAGCTTACATAACTTGTTTTATTCGGTTATTCCTTTTTTCGTTTTATTTTCTATTTGCTTGTGCTTACACCGCGGCTTAATCAATAATAAAATAATATGTAGTAGGTATACTAAGCTTCAAACATTTTTTTCTTTCAATTATTTTTTAGCGTATAATTTTTAATGTAGTCGTGAGCTTGTTTTTAAGCACTATTTATTACAAATAAGTAAGCATTGATAAGTGCAACGAATATAACATTCAAAATAATTGATAAAAATTATGTAACAACCCTAACAATTATTGTTGACTTAACAGTTTTGATTTACATAAAACCATTTATACATCATAAACGCCGCCACAACTATTCAGTTTTTCTACTGCTTCGCATCACAAGTGAAAGTGCTCCAAGTCCACGTCGAAGAACCCGAACTCTGAAGTTCTGAACTGTGCAGATTTGAAGTTCTGACCTCCGAAGCTCTATACCTGTTTTGTTTTGTTTTAGTGAACTTAACAAAAATCTTCAAAAATGTACGTGAGTATTTTTCAATTTATATTACCTAATAATGTCTCTCTGTTATCATCATCATCGTCATCATCAGGCGGAACACGTTCGCTTCTGAACATAGGCCTCCCATATTTCTCTGTTAATAAGTTCAATTTTCCCTAGTACAATGTTAATCAATATCTCACATATTTTTTCACAGTTTATTTTAAAAACAAGGACTAAAAACGAGTTAACAGAGTTATCATAATAAATCATTTTGTGTATTGTTTTAGGTCTGACTCTGAGAACGACACCGTGCACTTTGTGGAGGAGCAGGGAGTTGATAAAAAGAAAACCAGCCAAAAAAAAAGAAAAGCGGCGGCAGATACACCTCGGTGAGTTTTAAAATCTTATTACCCTTCTATCTACACCATGAATGCATCCTACTGTTTACTTTACTCTGACCGCTGCTGAAAGAATATGTTCGTGAGTGTAACTGTAAGTAGCGGAATTATAAAATTTAAATGTTTTATACTACAGGTTTGTAGGTACAATCGGTTAGCACCTATAATCTTTAAATGTATACTTATGTGAACTAAATAATTTATTTCAGCTCGTCTCACTTCTGTGTTAACTTAAAGCAGTACCTATACGTAATGCATTTGGACTTTGACTTTAAAATAAATCTTTTAAATTTAGTTAATAACTGTTTGAAAGCATTCTTGCATATTAATAAAAACATTTAATGCTGTACAGCCTTGCCCACCCATAGGTATCTTATGTCATATATCCATTAATAAATAAAATTCAATCTATTTCAGTGCAGCGCCCAAGAACAAAAAACTGCAACAAAACTACGACATCTTCGGATTGCTATCCGAAGACGAAGAGGGCAGCGCGGTGTTGAACTCGCAACAGGGTTCCCAGCTGGTTACAAGCATCACCAGCCGCGTGGCCAACGGTATCGTGCGGCGAGCAAAGAACTCTCAAGGAGAGTACTACGCAGAACTCCGCGTATACACAGCTGCTGATGCAGCATCTAAGGCCGCTGACCGGTGGAAGAAGGCCCTGGTGTGCGTTAAAACTTCTATCAACAGCGGTACCCCTCAGTGGGATCATCTACAAAAGGTTATTAAATTAACTAAAAATTCTTTGATGGACGTAGATTCCAAATTTTATGGTGATTATTTTAATTTTAAGTGAAATATATGTTAGTGTACATTATATTTTCTTTATCTTTATTTTAATATAAATAAAGTGCATTATTATTTCACAAGTTTTAGTAGTAACTTGAGCTAGCGTTGATAACAAAATACCTACTTATAATTTATTTAGTACCTAGTTATTATGAATCATTCTTATATTTTGAGTTCTCAGTAAGCTTATGCTTAGTTGTCTCCCTCATTTTTTGTTTATGATAAGGAATAAAGTAAGTTATGCCGTTCTGTACTTCGTGTTCAGTTCATATAGAAAGAAATAAATGGATAGGACATTTACGAAGCAATGCTCATAAAAATAATTGCAGCATTCCTATAGAAGATGGTGTTATTAAGATAGCATCAGCATTTAAAGGTCGTATCATTTCTTATAGGATATTAGCTGTTGATAACTATGAAACCTGTTCGCCTGAAATATTCCTAAATAATATTAAGTCTAAAATAGAAAATCTTTTGCGAAACGCAGTTGAGAAAAACGTTAACGTTAAAGTTAATTTTGAGCACTTTGGCCAGTTCCTGCAGTTCAAGGATGACAGTCAAGAAGTTAAATCATTTGCTACCAAAAATAAAGTCTTACACCAGAATTTTGACTTTGACGAATTATTTACACAAGTCTTGGAAAACATAAAAAAGAAGATTGAAGAATTTCAGAGCCGTGACAGCGGTTGGGCTTTATTATCTAATTTAAACTTGGAAATAAACATCAATCAATATAATCCCTTGAATGGTTCTTCATATATTAATTTACCGCCAATTATTAAAAACAAAAAGGCTTGTGTTAATATTAAAAATGATGATAAATATTGTTTCTTGTGGTGTGTAGTAGCTGCTCTACATCCAGTTAAAAAAAACTGTGAACGAACAAGTTCATATCCTCATTTCAGTAAAGTATTGAACATTGTTGACTTAAACTTTCCAGTTAATTTATCTGATATTCAAACATTTGAGCGCAATAACAAAAACATATGTATAAATGTTTACTTATTAAAAAATAATAAATCTGTCTCAGGTCCTATTTACAAATCAAACAATGAAAAAGGAACGCGAATTAATTTACTACTGTTAGAGCAAAGCAACAGGTCTCATTTTTGTCTAATTAAAAATTTGTCGCGTCTTGTTCGTAGTCAGGTTACAAAACATCATGGAATGCTACATTTTTGTGAAGATTGTTTTATTTTTTTCACATCCGAGGAATCTCTTGATGCTCACTCATGTAGCGGTGTATTAACTGTACTCCCAAATAAAGGCTCGATTCTAGAGTTTAAAAACTTTGAACGCAAGCAGGATGTACCGTTTGTTGTATATGCTGACTTTGAAACACTCCTTTTGCCATATCAGGGTTGTGGTCAAAATCCAGGCACAAGTTATACTCAAAATCAACAAAAACATGTGCCTGCAGCATTTGCATACAATATTGTTTGTTCATTCGATAGTAAATTTAATCGTTTTGTACAATATCGAGGGCCTGATTGTGTTAGTAAATTTATTGAATCACTTCATAATGATATAAAAGACATTTATAAAATTCTCAATCAGGAAGTGCCAATGATATTTACCGAAGATGATGCATTGACACACGCAAAAACAGATCGTTGCCATATTTGTCATCATTTTATAATATTCGAGAAAATACGTGATCATTGCCATTTAACAGGGTGTTATAGGGGGCCTGCACATACAATTTGTAACTTACGATATCGTGTGCCAAAACGTATACCGGTATTTTTTCATAACTTATCTGGTTATGACAGCCATTTATTTATAAAAGAGTTGGGCAACTATCCTGGTCCTATTAAAGTTATACCGAAAAACAAAGAGAACTACATTTCATTTACAAAATTTCTTTGTATTTCGAACGATCAATGCGCTCAGATACGTTTTGTTGACTCATTTAAATTCTTAGGCTCTAGCTTGGAAAAATTAGCGAACGGTTTACAAAAGACAGACTTTGTTCATTTGACAAAACACTTTCCAAATGAAACCGAACACGAGTTACTAGTTCGTAAAGGAGTGTATCCATATGAACATATGTCTAGTTGGAAGTCATATACAGAAAATGAACTTCCAGCTAAAGACATGTTTTACAGTTCATTGACTGATCAAAATATAACAGACGGAGAATACAAACATGCTCATAATGTTTGGTCAACTTTTGACATACAAAATATGGGGGAATATACTGACTTGTACATTAAAACGGACGTACTTTTGCTAACTGATATTTTCGAAAACTTTAGAAAAATATGTAAATTGCATTATCTGCTAGATCCGGCGTTTTATTTAACAGCTCCAAGCCTCTCATTTGATGCTATGCTATTAAAAACAGATATAAAATTAGAATTAATAAATGATTTAGAAGTCATTAGAATGATACAAGGGGGTACGAGGGGTGGTATTTGTTTATGTTCAAATAGATATTCAGTCGGAAATAACAAATTCATGGAAACATATGACGCGTCTAAACCTACTTCATACCTTATGTATATAGACTGTAACAACTTATATGGGCATAGTATGTGTCAGCCTCTACCTACATCAGAATTCAGATTATTAGATGAGAAAGAAATTGCTTTATTAAATATCATGAATATTTCAAATGATGCTGAATATGGTTTTATCCTAGAGGTTGATTTATTGTATCCAGAAAATTTGCACGATGCTCATAACGACTATCCTTTTTGTGCTGAAAAGACTTTGCCCCCAGGAGGGAGGACTTGTAAGTTGATTCCCAACTTATACGACAAATATAAATATGTTATCCACTATGTTCATTTGAAAACTTGTTTAAGTCATGGATTAATATTAAACAAAATCCATCGCGTTATTACATTCAGACAAAAAGCTTTTTTGAAGGAGTACATTGAACTGAATACTGAGCTCAGAAAACAAGCTGTAACACCATTTCAACAAGATCTTTTCAAATTGTTTAATAATTCAATTTTTGGAAAGACTTTGGAGAATACAGAAAAACGAGTTAACGTTAAATTAGTAAATGAATGGAGTGATACTAAAAACAAAACAAAAAAGAGCCTTAGTGCTGACCGATTGATTGCACGACCAAACTTTCACAGTGTTTCAATTTTCTCTGAAAATTTTGTTGCCATCCAAATGAAACTTGAAAGAGTTGTATTAGACAAACCAATTTATGTAGGATTTACAGTGTTAGAGCTATCTAAAAATTTAATGTACGACTTTCATTACGGAGTCATTAAACCCAAATATGGCGACAGTGTCAAACTTTGTTATACTGACACCGATAGTTTTGTTTATGATATCACAACGGATGACTTTTACAAAGACATGAAAGAATCATTGTTGCAGTATTTTGACACGAGCAACTATGCGCCGAAAAATCAATATAACATTCCATTAATCAACAGAAAGATTCCTGGATTATTCAAAGATGAGATGCATGGACAGATTGTAACCGAGTTTATCGGATTACGTTGTAAATTATATTGTATCAGAACCGAAAACGATATCATAAAAAAAGCTAAAGGTACCAAAAAGTGTGTAATTCGCGGCTTATCAGGCGACGATTATCGTGAAGTATTGTTAAATAATACAATTGTGCGAAAAAAGAACATTTTGTTTAGATCGATTAAACATGAAATATTTACGCAGACAATGAATAAAGTTGCACTAACAAACACTGATGATAAGAGATATATATTACCAAACAAAATTTCTACAAAGGCATGGGGGCATAAGTCTTTGTTTTAATAATTTACCTACCTATGTCTGTTTTATTGCTAAGGTTTATAATTATGTATATACATATTAGCTCGTTATAATGTTAAATAAATTGTCATAAAGGCTTAGAATAATAAGACACTAAAATAAGCATTTAAGTAGGTATAACAAAACATAGTTTAAGTAGGTACATAAATATTTACCATCATAATTATAAATAAGTAACTACGTATGTACGTTTTTCTTATTAAATAAATTATGAACGTACCATATACCTAATTATGTTTTTTATTTCATAAAACACCTACCCATTCAACTAATAACAAACAAGTTTAGACTTGATCAATCAAGCCATTTACAGTAATTACACATGCAATAACTTTAACCGATCTTTGTAATAGTAAGGTATAATAATGTAGATAGGTAGAGTTCAATGACATAAAAACCATTGCATAACACGTTCGAACTTGATTATCACTAACAAGGTAGAGACCGAGTGCATCGTATCAAATTGCATTGCGCTCGCATACCGCAGAGTTGCAAACAATTTTTACCTACTTAGCGCATTATACTACGATAATACTTAAAGAGTGAAGGTCGTGTCAACGCAAGTTCATTTTTATTACGAAGGCCTGTCGTATAAAGGAATTTATATTTTAAGACCTGGTAAGTGTTGTTATTTATAGTTATTTGTGTTATTCATTCTCATTGCTAATTGATTTGGATTTAACAAACTGTTCGTTTTGTTTACAGGAAAAATGAATGACACACCAACAGACTCCGACCCGTTTTTTCTTCAATGCGCTCAGGATCCTTTGCTGGGTTCATGGGATGACTCGGAAACTCAAAAAAAAACAGAACAACGTGCTGCAACTGCTGTTGAAAAAAAGTCTAGAAGAAAACGGTGCAATTTGAAAAGTGCATCGTTTATTATTAGTAAATCGTCACTTAACGGACGAAAACTGATAAAACTTCAAGTTTACGACTATGATAAAACTGCCGATGCATATTGTGAAAGTATTAGTGTGCAACATGTTGTTTTGACTCCGTTTCATGATGAAGTCTTCAACCTCACAGAAAATCTGATAAGTAAAGTTTCAAAAAACTTAAGACATGATCAGTTGTAGTTAGTTTAATTTTAAGGTATTTTTATTTGTAACGGTTATCCTTTGTAATTTAATTCAATAAAAATGATAATATAAACAAGGAAATTGTTTTATTACCTCTACTTAATTAATGTTCTTACTCTACAATAGTTAATTTAATTAATTTTAATTTTCCACCAGTATAAAGACAACATAAATTTAATATTATACTGAAATAAACCTAAATACGAGTAAATGTTAACGAGTTTTTATTAAGAGAAATACTTAATGTAATATTTTAACCAAGAATAATTAATTATACGTATTAAGTAATTAACATCTATAAAAACTGTCGTAACTTAAGAAAATATTTATTATCTTTTCTATCATTTATCAGTTCACACATCATGTTGTTTGTGAGACAACCTCATTCGCTAAAGTTACCTCAGATTTGTGTTACAAATAATGATAAACATTTGTTTAGACATGGGAAGCTTTTGCCAAATACAATAAGATGTTTAATATGTGGTCCTTCTAATTGCGGCAAAACAAATTTGTTAATTGGTTTGCTAATACATGAACATGGTTTAAAATTTATGAATGTTTATGTGTATTCCAAAACATTGTATCAACCAAAATACGTTTTTCTAGAAAACGTGTTAAAATTAGTTCCAAAAATAACATTCTCAAAGTTTATTATGAATGAAAATGTGTTGAGTACTAAAGAAGCGAAACCTGACTCTGTGATAATATTTGATGACGTATCTTGCGATAAGCAGAATAACATAAGAGATTACTTTTGCATGGGTCGACATAAAAATATTGATTGCTTCTATTTAAACCAGACTTATAGCAAAATACCAAAACAACTTGTTAGGGATAATGCCAATCTAATTATTCTATTCAAACAAGATGATTTAAATTTACGTCATGTTTATGATGAGCATGTAAATACAGATATGACTTGGAATGATTTTCGAATGTTATGTTCCGAAATATGGAGGATTCCATATAATTACTTGGTTATAAATAAAGACTGCGAAAAAAATAAAGGATGTTATAGAAAGAATTTTGACACATTTGTTGTTTTTGAATAGTCACAGAAACTTATAAAGCAAAGTTGAACCTACGCATGTTCATTTTTGTTTTTGGCATCATCAAGCGCAGTCTTTGATATAAAATGAGTGCTGAAAAAGAATTAAAAGAGCAGATTATTAAATCATCTCAATCCGTTAAAAAGAAAGTGAAGCAAATGCGGGATTATCAAATCGATAGCAATAATGCATTTGAGACTGTATTCAAGCCAATTACAGAACCACTCCAAAAAATGGTATCAAGGAATATTTCAGTTGGATTAGATGATCAAAAACCTCACACTTCAAAAATTAAACGCATGAAATATGATAATGATAAGAATGACGATGATGAATCTATTAATGAGATGCGATCATCGAATCCTAAAGACATTAAAAGTAGTAAGTATGAACGTACGCTTTCCAATAAGTCAGACTTTGAAAACAGTTCTGAGAGCTCCAGGAGTAGTAATGAAGACGAGATGGATCAAAGTGAACTTTCATTTAAATCATTAGATTCATATGATAATACATGGTCGTCATCTTCAGAAAATTTTCATGATATTCCTTATGGTGCAAGATTAGATCGCAAAATCCTAAGGATTGGAAATTCACGTATTACGCTTACTTCTAATAAAATTAATGTAGCTGGATCAACGTATGAAAAAACACAAGGCTTAAACGAACTATTATTTAAAAAGATACCTGATTCAAATTTAATATCTGAAAATGATTTAATTAATTATAAGCAAATACTATTAGCCACCAATGTACATCGGCGGGACTTTAATCCAAAAAAACCTATTAAAAGTAATAAAGGTATAAAATACCTCAAATTTATAAAACCACTGTTCAAACACTGTAAAGAGCAAACCAGTACAGAAAGCCTTGCACAAGGTTCTGGAGTGACGTTAAAGAAAAAGTTGAAATCTAGCGTTGACTTTGTATATTGGGATGACCCTAATGAACTTGTAGAAAGGCTTAAGCTATTAATAGCCTCTCGCGATGCAGGAAACACTGGGTTAGATAATGAAATTATTTCCATTATTGAAGAATTGCGTGAAGCGGGGGTGATTCAATAGATATAAATTAAATTTCTGTTATTAAACTCATTAGTTTATTTCGAGTTGTCGACTGACTACGAGTAATACACCAGTACAATATGAACATTGACAAATTTGGTCATCATGTTCACAAGCGGTTACGTCTAATAGATACAATCGATTTGTTCGACAAGACTTTGATTGAAGTTTTAAATTCTAAAAGTGATCTAAAGCTAAACAGACTTAAAATTATTAAAACACCTGTTTCTAGTGATGATGCTATAAATAAGCAGTATGTTGATGAGATTCTTACAAACTATTGTACAAAAAATGAAATAGAGAGACAAATACAGTTAATAAAAACTCAAATCCAAGCATTAACATATCAGTCACACAGCACAGTTCATGAGAAACAAAACCAACAAAATACTGTCAAGAAATCATTGAAAAATGAGTAAACAGGGAATAGTAAATGAAATTCTTTGTCAAGCTCGAAAAAATTTTAAACGTCGTTCAGTGCTCTTAAGAGGAATTGATGACTTGTGGCAAGCAGATTTGATAGACATGCAAAATTTAAAAAAAATGAATAATGGTTATAGACATATATTGGTTGTTATCGACACATTTTCTAAATTATCTTGGACATTTCCAGTTAAAACCAAATCTAAACATGAAATTTCGACAACATTTGAAAATAATTTACTTAGCATACGAAGACCAAAATGTTTACAAACTGACTTAGGCAAAGAATTTTATAATAATTGCTTCAAAAGCTTAATGAGTAAATACAAAATAAACCATTATTCTACATATTCTGTTAAGAAAGCATCTATTGTAGAAAGGTTAATACGGACATTGAAACACAAATTATACAAACATTTTTATTTAATTGGAAATTATAAATGGATTGGAAAACCATTGAAACAAATAACAGATGATTATAACCATACCGTGCATCGTACAACAAAACATCGACCGGTAGATGTCAAATCATCAAACGAAATTCAAGTTCTGTGTAATATTTTACAATCTCAAAAAAATAAAGGTAAAGCTGCCAGGAATAAATTTAACGTAGGTGATCAAGTAAGAATTAGTAAATATAAAGGAATTTTTGAAAAAGGTTTTACCCCTAATTGGTCCACTGAACTATTTACGATTGTGAATGTAAATAATAGTAATCCTTTCACTTATCACATTCAAGATCAAAAACATCAAAAAATACTGGGGACGTTTTATGAACAAGAACTTAAGAAAACTAAACATCCAGGTATTTATTTAGTGGAAAAAATAATTAAAAGTAAAGGTAGCAAATTGTTTGTAAAGTGGTTAGGTCTAAAAGAAGCTGAAAATTCTTGGATTAATAAGAAATCTCTTGTATAAAAAGAATAAATATTAAATAATATATCATTGTTCTAAAATCAATGGAGGGAGGTGGACTTGTGAATAAAATCATCAACAATTTACCGTTCGAGTTACATTTACCAGGTTATAATTATTGTGGGCCAGGCACTAGGTTACGCGAACGATTAATACGTGGCGACAAGGGAGTCAACGAATTAGATGAAGCTTGTAAACAACACGATATAGCGTATAATAATTACACAAATCTTGAAGATCGTCACAAAGCTGACATAGAGCTTATAAACATGGCTAAACAAAGAATGAAAGCAAAGAATTCTAGTAAAGGTGAAAAAGTAGCTTCTTGGTTGGTTAATAAAATAATGAAAACCAAAGTAAAAGTAGGTGCAGGTGCTAAAAAATTTAGTTCCATAATTAGCAAAATACGTAAACATCTAAAGAAAATAAAACCAAAAAATAATGAATCAGCAATTAAAGCTGCGCATTTAGTAGCTAAGAAGCTCTTCGGTAAGAAAAAGATTGGCATACCCAGAGTTATACCTATACCGAAAACTGGAGGGTTATTACCACTGATACCTATTTTTGCGGGATTATCTGCATTGGGCGCTTTAGCGGGAGGAGCAGCAGGTATAGCAAAAGCAGTTAATGATTGCAAAGCATCACAACAAGGTCTTCGTGAATCCGAAAGACATAACAGAACGATGGAGGCTATTGCCTTAGGTAAAGGCATGTACATAAAGCCATACAAAAAAGGCAGTGGATTGTTTTTAAAACCATCAAAAAACTAAATAAGAGGCTACCCAGACGTGCACTTACCGATTTAGATATAACACAACATGCAAGTGATATTCCGTACTTTAGAGGAGTTTATATGAGAGACAACTTACCTAAGTATCCTAAGCATGTAGAATGTGGAATCCTCAATCTAGATAGTAGTGAAAATCGAGGAACGCACTGGGTAGCTTATGTAAAAGATAAACAATATTGCGAATACTTTGATAGCTTTGGTGATCTAAAGCCACCGTTAGAGTTAGTTAAGTACTTAAAAAATCTAGATATCCTATACAACTATACTAAGTATCAAAATTTTGACACAGTTAACTGTGGGCATTTGTGTATAAATTTTCTAAGAAACTATTGGAGAAAACGTTTATATTAAGAAAGTTCTCTTATTACTTATCATTAGCGCAATGTCTTTCACGCTATCTATATCAAGCCCCAGTTCAACATCGGCAACAAATTATTCACCTGCTCTACAACTTGATGGTGAATATGAATGCGGCTTGTTGTATTTTTCTACGTTTAATTCCATACCAAATATTGATGGAAAAAACAATAAATTTTGTTATGGTGATAACGAAATTGTTGAAATACCTG
The DNA here is from genome assembly GCA_910589525.2 of Ennomos quercinarius. Taxonomy (NCBI): domain Eukaryota; kingdom Metazoa; phylum Arthropoda; class Insecta; order Lepidoptera; family Geometridae; genus Ennomos; species Ennomos quercinarius. Next base: position 9,975,107 of record OU342510.1, read on the forward strand.
AAGGCTCTTATGAACTTAACGATATTAGTGATTATTTAAAAGAAAAGGTTGTGGATTGCAGATTTAGTTTGAGCTGTAATAATAATACTTTGAGGACTTCGATAGTATGCTCTAAAGATATTCATTTTGAAAAATGTGCATTACTTGCAAAAATATTTGGATTCGGCGAAGAAACACTGAAAGCTAATATATTAAATGAATCACGGTTCCCAGTCAACATTCTTTCGACAACTGTGCTCAGGATCGAATGTGATATTATAAGCGGATCGTATACAGACGGAAAACCCAGTCACATTATTCATGAGTTTGCTCCAAACGTGCCTCCAGGTTATAGAATTATTGAAATTCCTAAAAACATAGTGTATTTCCCTGTAAATCAAAATTGTATCAGTTCTTTATCTGTACGAATAGTCGACGCAAATAATAATATTGTAAATTTACGTGGTGAAGAATTTCATATATATTTACATCTCAGAAGAAAATGATAGATTACAATAAAAACTCTGCTTCTACCATGAAAGCTGTCACTTGTAAGCGCACTGTCAAGAATACCGCACATAAAATTAAATTAACAAAGGAGAATAGAAAGTTTCTGAAATTGATTGGATTGCTAAAATGAGTATATTAAACATAAATGAATCTTTCGTTCAAGACAATACCATTCAAAGTATTGAGTATCATTCATATAAGCCCTATGTAACTAGTTTTAATGAAAATGATGAGATAAGAATTCCAATTAACCAACAGGACTTGTATGTATTACCTTCGATGAGTACTTTGTATATAGAAGGTTGTGTTAACGTGTTCAAGAAAGAACCAAAAACTAAAGTTTCTACAGTACATTTTACTAATAATGCAGTTCTATACCTTTTTCAAGATATCCGTTACGAGCTCAATGGAGTTGAAATAGATAAAATAAAAAATGCTGGTATAACAACTACCATGAAATCTCTTTTATCCATGAATGACAATGAATCAAAAATGTCTAAAAGTTGGGGATGGGATATAAATGGTAACTTAAATAAATTTGGAGGAGATTTTTCAGTATCCATACCTCTTAGTAGAATGCTAGGATTCGCAGAAGACTACAATAAAATTATCATTAATTGTAAGCATGAACTTATTCTACTTCGCAGTAATACAACTCTGAATTCTCTGAAATTAGATACCGGAGAAGTTGTACAAGGTATTGATATAAAACATATTCATTGGCGTGTTCCTCATGTAAAAGTATCTGATCGAGAAAGAATAAATTTACTCAAGTATTTAGAAAAAGATCGTTCAATTAATATAGTGTTTAGAAATTGGGATCTTTATGAATACCCTGCACTTCCACAAACTACTAAACACACTTGGTCAATCAAAACATCATCTCAAATAGAAAAACCTAGATATGTGATAATAGGTTTACAAACTAACCGTAAACGCAGAGCTGACTCTGACATGTCTCATTTTGATCATTGTCATATCAGAAACATAAAAGTGTTTTTGAATTCATGTTATTTTCCTTATGAAAATATGAACACAAAATTTTCAGAAGACAAGTACGCTATAATTTACGAACAATATGCAAAATTTCAACAGTCTTATCACGGGCGTCGTTCCGAACCGTTGTTAAGTTTTGAAGATTTTAAAAATAGGTCACCATTATTTGTCGTTGATTGTTCACGTCAGAACGAAAACCTGAAATCAGGACCAATAGATGTACGTGTAGATCTTGAAACAGACAAAGATTTTCCGGAAAACACGGCAGCATACTGTTTAATACTTAATGATTGCATTGTCGAATATAAACCTTTGAGCAATATTGTAAAGAAAATATCATGAATTCAAAAGTACTTATTATTGATGTTCAAGGTTTCAAGGACTATTTTAATAACTTTATTATAAGTGAACTCGCGCTAGCTACAGATGAATATACACAAACGTTTTTAGTGAAACCTCCGTATCCGTACACGCATTTAACACCCAAAGAAAAAAAACATGTTTCGTGGATAGAAAAAAATCATGGTATTCGTTGGAGTGAAGGGCATATTGATTATCGTGAATTTATACGCACAATCTCCCCTTTTTTAGAAAATAAGACTATACTAGTAAAAGGTATGGAAAAAATTAAATGGATTAAAAGTTTATGTGATAGTTGTTCTGTTATAGATATAGCTGATAAAGGCTGTCCAAACTTTTTTGAGTTGTATACAAAGTATATTGGTGAAAATGATTCTTTTTTTAACTGTATATTCCATAAGAAAGTGTGTGCGCTAAAAAATGTAATTGTAATTAAAAAATGGCATTATGATAACATACATGAATTGTCTCCAAACGAAAGTAAATATGAAACAATTACTTAGTTATTGTAATAATTATAAGTACTTAATTTTCATAATTTAGTTAATGAAAACAATGTTAATGATCATAAATAAATTAGTTTTTGTTATATGTAATATACGAGTGTTTAATTTTTCCCCTACTTCCTGTTACTTAGTTATATTATAAGTAATGAAAGAATTTGACAACTCAACTCAGTCGATAGAAGAGCGAGTCAGGAATCGGTGTTTCGCTGCTAACATATATTTTTTATTCCTAGTATGGAATTAAAGAAGCCTATTCATCCTCATTATGCTCTTCAATCAAACCGATTGAAAAGTTTTAACTGTTGGCCTCCAGGACTAACTCAGCAGCCTATAGATTTGGCTGATGCAGGATTTTTTTATACTGGGCTCAGTGATAAAGTAATCTGCTACTTTTGCGATGGTGGTCTTAAAGATTGGAATCCGGGAGATGAAGCATGGAGTGAACATGCTCGTTTTTTTCAATATTGCCCGTACGTTATTTTTGTAAAAGGGAAAGAATTTATAAAAAGTCTCGTAGACGAAAACAATTTGAACCAATATCAAAGCCATGAAACATTGAGTGAACAAATGAGCAGTCATGAAATCAAAGAAAACGATAAAATGCAGTGTAAAATATGTTTACTTGAAGAATTATGTATGTGTTTTTTACCTTGTGGTCATGCTGTAAGCTGTGCTAAGTGTGCTTTATCTTTAAATAATAAATGCCCAATGTGTCGAAACATGTTTTTTAAAGTCGTTAGATTATACTTTTAACACCATGTAATATGTTGTTTAATTTGAAATATTTATTGTATAATGTTTATTTTGTAACTTAACACAAGTTTCTGTTTAATGAACGGAATCACAAAACGCTCATAAGTTATTGAGCATTAGGGTTTTTTGAACGTTGCATTTCCGTTTCATTCAAGTAAATTTTATTAGTATTATTGGGCATTGCTGGATCAACTGAAGAGACGGAAGGCGAAGAATGAGCCTGGAGGAATCGTAGGTTGAGCCAGAATGCCCAATAATACACTACTTCTGTGTCTTCCATAACACTGGATTGTTAAATATTCTCAGCATAATTCCCGATGTTGATTTACGATCATTCTTATCAGCAGCCCAGTCAGCATCAACAAATGCATCAAAGCATTCATCATATTCCGCGTTGTAATTTAGTTTCATATTACGCGTGTGATACAAATATTTTAAAACTCGTAAAGCATACTTATAATGTGTTTCGTTGTATGAATTTTGGAATCGACTCAAATAATTAACACTGTAAGATATGTCTGGACGCGTTCCACTTGCTATGTATAAAAGTGCTCCAATCAAATTTCTATATTTCAAGTTATCATTATTTACTTCTCTGGGTTCAATTGATAAATTTTGTTCCATTGGTGTTTCATATTTCTTAGAATCCTTTATGTTATATTTTTCTGCTAAACTTTCTATATACTTGCTCTGGCTCAAAGTCATTTTTTTCAGTTCCGGTTTGTAATCAATATCTATTCCCAAATACTGTTTCACTTTTCCTAAGTCCTTCATCCGAAATCTATTGCTCAACATTTTCTTAACATATTTAATTGTGTCTTCATTTTCTGCAGATATTAAAATATCGTCCACATAAAGACATATATAAACTTTTTCATTATTTATACACCCTGTATACAAACAGTAATCATATTTTGATCTTTTGAAGTTTATGCTCAACATAAATTCATTATAACATTCATACCAATCTCTTGGACTTTCTCGCAGTCCATATAAGGCTTTTCTTAACTTGCAAACTTTATTATCTCCAATGTCATAACCATCTGGAGGATAAATATAAACTTCCGATTTGATAGTCCCATTTAAAAAAGCTGTTTCTACATCCATACTTTCAATATGCCAACCCCTGACACATGCAATTGACATCAAAGCTTTCATCGTTATCATTCTAGCCACAGGTGAATATATCTCTTCATTTTCATCATATGTTTGTTGAAAACCTCTCGCCACTACACGTGCTTTATATCTTCCATTCGATTTTATTCTAAATATCCATTTCACTTCTATTACATTTTTATCTATTGGTTCATCAACCATTTCCCATGTTTCATTTTGTTTTAAACTGTTAATCTCATCATCCATTGCATTTTTCCACTTTTTCGCGTCTGGACTATCTATTGCTTCTTCATAAGTTTCTGGTACACTAGCATTACATACATTTACATAAACTACATGATCGTCAAATTTTCTTGGCAATCTTTTTTCTCTTCTTGGTCGACTCGGTCCACTCACCTCCTCAACATTAAATTTCATTCTTTTATCTTCTTCATCTTCAATAGTGTCATAAAATTCATCATTATCGTTATCACTGGTTTCTCTTGACTTTACATTTTCATTTATCTTTGTATCTTTAATGTCTGCTTCTTCAATACTAATTTTTCCATCGCTTTTCTCTTCGTCGTTTGTTATTTCGAATCTGATTACTTCTGCTTCGGGGTCAATAAATATTACATGACGGCTTATTGTAATTTTATCATCTGTCAAAATTTTGTATCCAGTATCCGTATATCCAATTAAAGTTCCCTTCATTCCTTTCGGATTCAATTTTGACGTTCGTTTTTCTTCAGGTATTCTGACAAAGCATTTACTGCCATATATCTTTAAGTTTTTAATATCCGGCTTTCTACCAAAAAATATTTCAAATGGACTCTTCTTCTCTTTTGTGTTTGTAAGTATTCTGTTTCCCAGATAAGTTGCTGTTAATACACATTCAGGCCAATACTTTTTCTCTAAATTAGCTTCCTTCATTAAACATCTGGCTCGATCCATTATTGTTCTATTATATCTTTCGGCAACTCCATTCAATTGATGGGTATATGCTGGTCCTGGCTTAAGATAAATTCCGTTAGCTTTTGCAAATTCGTTAAAATCTCTGTTTATATATTCGGATCCGTTGTCGCATCTAATTTCCTTGACTCGTTTTCCGGTTTGATTTTGAACTGCATTCACGTACGTTCTGAAGCAATCAAACACGTCACTTTTATTTCTTATCACACACACAACTGCATGTCTGCTATAATCGTCAATAAATGTTACGAAATATCTTTGATCATTATAACCTACCGGTGTTATTGGGCCGTTTACATCCGTATGAATAATTTCTAAAATTTCTGTTGCTCTACGTCGATTATTTTCAAACGGTAAATTCGTCATTTTGTTTTGCAAACATATTTCACATTGCACGTAACTTTCATTAAGTTTTTCTGGTAAACCGTCTAATATTTTGCGCCTACACATATCTCTTAACTTTGAAAAATTTACGTGACCTAATAGTCGATGCCATTTCTCTTTCGTTGACATTGACATACCCTGTTCACCTGCATACACATTACTACCATTAACAATATCACCTTCTAGCTCATATAATCTATTTTTCTTTTTAGCTATAGCTATTAATATATGTTGCGAATTATAAATATGAGCGGTGTCGTTTTGAAATTTTACCATATTTCCTCTACTAACAATCGATGATACGCTTAAAAGATTCCTTTTCATACTTGGCACATAGTGTACGTTATCAATCTCAATTCTATGTGACTTATTATTTGCCTGACAATACATTATTACTTTTCCTATTTTTTCAGATTTTAAAGCAAAACCATCACCGACTCTTATGTTAACTGGATTGTCTAATTTTTTGTACTCACAAAAGTATTCATCGTCGTTCACGATATGGTCGCTGCATCCACTGTCGAGAAGCCAATTTGTTGTCGCTGTACTCGCGCCCGCAGTCATCACTTCTACATTGAAGCATGAATTTCCACCTGTACATTCATTATAATTTGAGTTGTTACCTTGTTGACCTCTAAATCCTCTATAGGTACCTCTGCGTCCTCGATAATTTCGGCGACCTCCACCTCGTCCACCACGATGATATCTCGGATTATATTGTCCACGTGTATATTGTCCACGTCTATTATTCCGCAGCTTGGGACAATCTCTTTTAAAATGAACTTCTTGGTGACACTCATAACATGTTGTATTTGAACTACTGGCAAAAGTTTGTTGTACATTCTCCACTTCATTCTTTTTGTATTCTAAAAACAGCTTAGATTTTACATATTCAACGGTTTGGTTCGATGTAGGAAGTGCATCTACTATATTGACAATGTGAGAAAATTTTTCGGGTAAAGCCAATAATAAATAATTTAATTTGTCTTCTTCGCTTACTGTATCCCCTGCACTTTTTAATTCATTTATTTGTTTTTCAAAATTTTGAAAGAAATCAGTCGGGTCTCCACCGTCCTTAAATTTTGTCTCCAATAATTTTCTCTTCAATAAAAGTTTATTTGCGCAGCCTTTTACTAGGTACAAACTATCAAGTTTTTTAATCATCATGTATGCTGTACCTTCAGATATTATCATGTCAAGTTGGGAATTGCTTATACTGTTTACGATATAATTTTGTGCTCTAAGATCAATGTCCTCTACCTTTGTTTCTCGTTCTATAGCCTCATCGCATTTTTTTAGTTTCAATAATAGTTTTAATCTGAACTTCCACAGTTCATAATTCGACCCGTCGAAAATCGGTATTTTAAATTCTTCTTTGCTACTACTATCCATGTTTATTTATTCCCACTTACTTGTTCTTCCTCGACTCAATTATTCCCAACAGTTCCGTAACTTTTTCAATCCTTACCAATTCTTTTGTTTTTCCAGCATCTGGAACATATTAGAGAAACTTCGGCCGCTCTGCTAAATCTATCTTACCACACAAGTCCTGCGGAAGATTTCATAAAGAGTATATAATTATAGTAATCAAGCTGAACCCCCCCGACGAGAATTCCTGGCTATGGCCCTGCCCCCGGGTGTAATTTAAAAATGCGGAGCCAGAAGCTCGCAAGGAGGTCCTGAGCAAAACGAGAGCACGAGAGCTGAACATAACAAGACATTTCAATATGCCATGTACATGAATTCCGGGCTATGCATTGTCACCCCGACTGGACCGATTTTGCACAGTCAATATTGTACAGCCGGGAATGTTCAGCCCGGAATTCGTGTGCATGGCTTCGCATTGCTGTGTTGTGCAGTGCAATACAGGACCCCTATTCTCACGAATCGAGATGCAATGTCATCTCATAATAAATCTCGAGACTCGAGTTGTCTCTACTCCCAAGCTTAAAATTCATGATATTCTCGATTGACTAGCGCACGAGATGGCTCGTAGGGAATCGAGACGCAATGTCATCTCACAATAAATCTCGAAATTCGAGACTCAAGCTTCAAATTTGTGATATTCTCGATTGCTAGCGCACGAGATGTCTCGTGTGGTCGGAGGCAGTCGAGACCACCATGAGACGCGCTTTTGCCTTTACTTTTAGGCTCATTTGTTGCCATTTTATTGACATTGAAGCTAATGGCATGGCAACTTTTCTTCTTCTTTTTGTTTTTTCTTTCTTTTCTTTTTCTTCTTGTCTTTTCTTGTCTTCTTACTTTTTTCTTCTTTTCTTTACTTTTTTCTTCGTTGGTTAGTTTGTCTGGGCGACAGAAGTTATAGTTATACTTTTTGCCATGCCAAGCGTTATTAGGGATGTTCCGATACCACCAAAGTATCGATACCTACTCATATGAGTAGTACTCAAATCATGATTCGATAGGTACTACTCATATGAATACCCTAAAAGTATCGATACCCACTCATATCGATACATTTTTTTTTTATTTATCAATACGGAAAAAATAAACAAATTTTACCTTATTGCAGCAAAGTTTTGTTGTTTCTATGACTGATCTACATTTTCAAGTGTTTTGGCGCGAAGAATCGGACATTTGAACACTAAGGATATGTTATTTGACGATATTTGATAAAAGTACTCTTTCCGATACAAATTCTTTCTTTCCGATACCAAATAGGTATCGCGAGAATGGTTTGTTTTTATTTTATTTTATTATTTTAATTAAGTATAACAACTACCTTAACTGTACTATTTGTGTGTATTGACTGTATTCAACGCTTTGAATTACAATTAAATTAAGTTAAATCCTACTCACATTCTACCTTTACATGTATTTTTACCTTTACACTAATTTTCTACTACATTGAATCCTACTTAAATTAAAAATAGGGTTGTTTTAACCCTAAGTATACATTAAAATATCACATTTTTATTCTACTTGACTTAAAGTTAGGCCATACTATGTTTCTTTAAGGAAAAAAATATTATAGCGAAATAAAGCTGCTTGGCATTGAATTTTTATCCTGTGGTTCTATCCTGTTTTGACTTAGCAGCATTGATTCGATTCGCTATTAGTACTTTCTTTTCGATACCAAGTAAGTATCGAAAGAATGATTCGATGGTAAAAAGTACTTGGTATTGAAAGAAAAGTATCAAGTACATACTCGTATTCACTAGTATCGGAACATCCCTAAGTGTTATATACTCATTGCTCCGTGCCTATCAAATCAAACGAAGTTGCTCATTGTTTGCCAATAGTGTTTTCACAAATTAGAAAAAATAATATGGTGTTTTGCATTGTATAGTGCACCAACCACAGATTAGAGAAAAAAACAATCTGTGGCTAGTGGGAATTCTGTGTGTGGCACCAACTTATACTACTCTATGGTATGCACAGCTATAAAAATACTCTGTGGTGCACAGAACACTATTATATTATCCTTTTGTTTTTTTCTCTAATCTGTGATTATTCTTATCACAGATGGAATAAACCACAGAACACTACTTCAAGGTAACCAATGGTTAAAACCTCTTAACAAATCTTGACTATTAGTTAGAATTTGTTAGCATTTTTGATTGGTTACTTTAACAACGGGTGAAAAAACCCACCCCTATAAAGGTACCATAATAAATAAAAGCCACATAACTCATATATAATCGCATTATATTATACATATTTATATGAGTAGGTAACAACTTTGGCCCTAGTTTAGTTCTAAAGTTATTATTATCAAATACATAAAATGAAGAAACATGCAGTCTCAAAATACAATCCTGCCATCATTAAAAGTGTTGTAAAACAATGCCGTAAAGCAAAGATGGCTATTTTAACTTTATTTTTACTTTTTACATCAATAATTTTAAACCAACGAAATCAGCCTCAGGGCCACTGGCGTAATAGTTACAGTGGCACATATGGAAATGATGATGACGAAGATGGTAATATAGACAGTCACTCACTGTCTAATACAGTGGCGATTTAAGATTCTTCTGTGACTTTATATTATCACAGCACACATTCACAGCATTTTCAGAAAATTGTTCCGGAAGCTTTACAGTAAGTAACATGTAGTTATTGCAGTAGCAATAGTAACACCAGCCTAGAAGCCTTCATTGAGTACCTGAAGCAAAAAAGAAAATATTATTTAGATAGCCTTAAGGCCAGCTCCATCAACTGTGCTGTAGGTTGTTGGTTCGCTTCCCACTCAAGAAACGGGAAAAACCCTCATATTCCCCTATCCTTTGGTATAAAATAAATCCAACAGGCAACTGTGTCAATATCATTGGTATGAACTGGATTTTTACATACTTTTATTTCTCTCTCTCTCTGGTTGGTTCCTCATTACTGAGGATCATGGTCACAGGATCTATCTGATTTAACATAATACTTCCATCAACTTCGGTCCATAGCCTCACGGACTGGGAAAACTTTTATTCAAGTAATTGAAATTAATTTACTTGAAGGTTTGAGCCTGACACATTCATAGGTGAAGTTACAAGTTGCACATTTTTCTTGGCGGCACTTCAACAATACATCTACTGCTCCAATCGGGGTTGGGATTATAAAATTTGTTTCCATAAATCAGGTGCCTTCTGCATATAGCATATCTATACGCTGTTGGTGTAGTTGTTTCAGTGATTCCTCAGAAGTCTAGCTCCCAGCTGGATACCATTATTCAGCCCATAATCACGCCCTGAAAAAATTAAATAATAAACATTTAATCTATAGAGCGAGATACGGGTGTAAGCAGCGTGATTTTGAGAAAGTATTCTCTTTTATGTATGTACGTAGTACATTATACCTTTTTGGATTTTGCGTAGGTTATTAGGCTTACTTACTTCAAAGATCCATGTTTGCCAGGCAGAGAAAACCTGTGGAATCGCACGTTCACATCTTCGGATGCACCATTATAGCATTTTGCACAGTTTTACCGTTTTTCCATAACGAACACAAGAAAATCACAATAATATAACCTCAACCATAGAATCTCTCGTTAGAGAGTATATATGTTCCTTGCATAGAATTATAAAAAAAGCAGGATGGAATCTTGATTGACATCGAACTGACGTACAGCAATGGCGGCCGCATAAACATGTGTGACTGATTAAAGGATTGCCATGTGAAGAAAATTACCCGAATCCGACAAAAAAAAATCTGTTGTTGGTGTGACTTTTCGTATGACCAAAAAGCTACGCGAGCTTATAACAGAGTAGTCAAAATTAAATAGCTTATTTTTTTTTTACTTTCGATAGGTTAGCGTTTGACTACATCTCACCTGATGGTAAGTGATGATGAGGTCGAAGGTGGAGGACGCCTACCTAGAATAAACCTATTTACTTTTGATTTGAAGACACCGCATCGCCTACTCCATACCTACCCTCCTCCCCCACACTTGCCCCACCTCCCCCTCACTTTCCTCGCCACCTCCTGCACTTGCCACCACCTCCCCCCTCACTTAGTCCACCCCCCTACTTGCCCTGCTTCCCCCCGCACTTGCCCCCCTCCCCCCAAGAACCATGTATAGATTACATTTGGACAGTAATTAAGGGGTTGGCAATCTACGCAGCAATGTACGGCGAATGAAATGGGAGCAATAGCTTCCCAGTCTCCACCGGGTGGCAACTGGGAATTTTGTTCCCAGTTGCCACCCGGGGGCGAAGCATGTGGGGGCAACTGGGAATATACCCTGTACGCTATAGCGAAGAGAGAAGTTCCCAGTTCTTTCTTCCTTTGGACAGGGTCGGGTCAGCCAGTCAGTTAATAAAACTTGGCACAAAGATTTATAGCCAGGGTGTTGCTTAAAATGTTTTATGAACACATAAATCGTATTTTTCTACGTTACTTTACTTTTTCTACATTATAGAAAACCTGCACAAATATGTACGATTAGTAGGTCCATTACCGGTACAATATTTATTTTAACCTGCAAAGTCCAGCACATGCATATGCATAATGGAAATATGCATTTGCATATAGTCAGATCTCTAATTATGATCAATTTAGGTGAATAAGTTGTATTCGAACATAATTTGGTCATTCTCCCACACTTCCGGGTAATTTGCAAGTTTGATTGTTGGTAACACTAGCTGGTTTTGTGTATTGATTGCATCTCAATAGTTTTATCGAAAAAGCAAGAAATTAGCGAAATATTAACAAGCTTACTTGTGAAAAGTGATCCCCTGACTTTTTTTTATCAAATCACTATGATTACGACAACTTTTCACAACGCAAGACGGCATTTTATAATATTTTTTTCTATGCGTCTTGGGCGAGGTTCGGAGCAGTAATGGCAGGCGGTAGACTTCCTATGATGTGAGTGTGTGCGTGTCCGCTCGTACTTATTAGCGTTCCGACTTCCTATGGGTACCTTGGTTCGGGATCAATTGGGACTCTGTCCTTCTTTTTTTAGTAGGTCCATGACCTCAACTCAACTTACTTTTATATTCTATAGTTTGATTCATGTTCCAGTGTCAATTTTCAAGTTCTTGATTCTGAGCATAGACTTTGTGGTCGCTGTCTTACATATAGCGTTATCTCGTTCTGATCTCTCGACTGCCTCCGATCCACAGACTACTATACGCTAATGCTTCCATCACTCGAGTCATCTCGTGCGCTAGCAATCGAGATATTGCATGAGAATACCGAAAACTCGAGTTTCGAGATTTATTCCCAGACGAGATTTCATCTCGATTCGTGAGAATAGGGGTCCAGGTCGTACAATATTGGTCGTATATTATTTGGACGTGCATTCCGGGCTGTACAATATAGTGACGTGACTCAAAATTGTCGTAAAAGAGTATATAAATATTAAATATATAGGTAATATGTAATAATTTGCGCCATTAATGAATGTTCAATGTTGTGTTGTGTTTTTTTCTATTTCTATAATTTTACGCAAATCGCAAACTAGAACTGTGACACTTGGTTCTTATCTAAAAAGAATGGGCAAAAGAAATCGCAACGTTAACAAATTCGCTCAGCGCAAAAGGGATCGTCGTGAGCAGGTAACAGCTTGAAAATTCCTTTTTGTTTACGTTCACTAGCCATGTGTTTATATTATATTCTTGGTGTTTTAGGAGAAAAACCCTCAACCGAAACCCGAGGGCGACGTGCGAAAGCATTATGAAGACATAGTAAGGGAAAATGCGGCTTTTGAACAGTATTATAAGGTATTGGTGTTTCGAAATATAACCTATCATGCGCTCTTTTGCCGGTATTATACAACAAAATGATTAGGTAATTGTAAATTACTAGCTGTTGGCTTTGGGTTGCATGCGTGGCCTTCAGTTTATCCTGAACTATCCATGTGCTTCCCCAGGCTTGAATAATTGCTATCGATACCAAATTCTAGCAAAGATTAGCTCGGCCATTTAGCTGTGGAATTGTATCTCACAGAGAAAATAAGTACATAAAGAAAGTAAGTCTCCAAACAACGGCTTCTCAAAACGCACGCCACTTTTTTTGGTATTGTAGACGATTTATGCAAGAAAGTTAAAAGTGTACCAGTGGAATGTCACACCAGAACTTTTATGCTGCTTTTCTGATGTGTTGTGGCACGATTTTACTGCGCAATTGTCATTCTATATAATTTTTCTACTAATTGTATTGTGATGGGAAATTTTGGTTGTGCCAGCTCTTGCAATTTATATTAGAGACCACAATTAGAGATGTAGGATACTTATTTTCCAAAAGACTTCTGCATATTACAGGTACATTTCAGATGAAATAGAAGCGAATAAAAAAAAACTTTCCTTTGCAGACCCAAAAGGTGTGTCCCGAAGAACAATGGGCAATCTTCATGAAGACCCTCAAAGAAAACCTTCCCACAGCATTCCGTATTACTGGATCGAAGTGTGAGGCTGATGCATTAATGAATATTGTTAAGAGCGAGTACTTCTCAGACATATTGAATGTTAAGTTAAAGCTGGAGGGGAAGGATGAAGAGGAGGAAGTGAAACCGATTAACTTGCCATGGTAAGAATGGAGAATAATATTTATTCAACGGTACATGCTACAATTTTTTCGGGTTTGGCTCTACGCTGAACCCTCTGACTGACTGTGTGTCTACGATGGTACATTCTTGCCTAGAAGATTTCTATTCACTCACGACTTGAAGAGCTACAGATTGTACTTATCGGGAAACAAAGATGCAGGGCCTAATCAGGACATCATTGTGTTATTGTGATGCAGGTAAAGTGTGATATTGCTTCATGTTCAGGTATCCAGGGGGTTTCGCATGGCAACTCCGTCTGTCTCGCTCTGACATCAGAAGAAATGAGACTCTGTACCGGTTACACAATTTCCTCGTAGCGGAGACGGCGGCTGGTGGGGTGTCGAGGCAAGAAGCCGTCTCCATGATACCACCCGTTGTTCTGGATGTAAAGCCACATCATAAGGTATCTACTAACACTTGAACTCTTTTTAGTATGCTCCACAGAGACATTTAAATAAATAGCAACTTATGCTGCGACACAAGATAGATTAAGATTAAGATTCAGTTTTTCCACTAATCTATACTTATAATAAAACTTCAACCAAAGTCATCCTCATCCTCAGCCTGAAGACGTCCACTGCTGAACATAGGCCTCCCCTAGAGAGTGCCACTGTGAGTGGCTGCTCGCCTCCTGCATCCATCGGCTCCCGTGGCTTTCACCAGATCGTCGGTTCACCTAGTGCGGGGCCTACACTGATTCTTCCGTTTCGTGGTTGCCATTCGAGAACTTTCTTCCCCATTGGTAGTCAGTTCTACAAGCGATGTGGCCTGCCTATTGCCATTTCAATTTGTTAATTCTAAGAACTATATCGGTCACTTTAGTTCTCCTGCGGATCTCCTCGTTCCGGAGCTTATCTCGCAGAGAAACACCGAGCATAGCTCTCTCCATAGCTCATTGCGCGACTTTGAGCTCAAAAAAAAAACCAAAGTAAAATCTGTAAATAGGAGATTTTTTTTATCATCGATAGACTAACGTTTGGCCACGGTCTGACCTGATGGTCAGCGACGACGCGGTCAACGACGGAGCATGCTTGTAGAATGTAAAAGTAGTATCAAAAACATTGCTTTTAGAATTTTTTCTGTTTGTTTGTCTATATGGAAATTCATCACTCAAAACTGCCGGGTGGTTGTTGCTACATATTTTTTAGAATTTAAGCAGGCTCTTTGGTCTACCAAAAAGGGAAAGCACTCATATTTAGAGAAGGGCTTCCGTACCATACCACCGCCGCTCGCCTGACGGACAATTGGAATGTTTAATAGCAAATGTTATGTTCGTAAAAAGGAAAAGGAAGAAAATACAAATAAATACAAATATTTTCATTGCACTAAATGTGGTATAATTCGGTCTTAGTTTCGTCACATTCAGCTTGAATAAGCATAAAATAGTCATACAATTTATTCAGAATCTATTATTATTATTAAATTATTAATTAATGTTTAAAATTCAAGAGATCATTTATAGAATTAAAGTTATTATGTCGTAACCAATTCAATAACTCCGTTTTTGAAGTAAAGATAGGGAGGAGACAAGGAAGAGGTGGGGGATTGAAAATGTAAAATTGTCAGATCAAAACAACATATAAAGCCAATGGGGCTGGCATGGCCCTGTAGGCCAAAAGTCCCTAAAAACTTCAAAATTAAAAAATAAAAACAGAATAATATCCTAAGATGAGGTGTGTGAGTGGTCTTAGCAATATGAGAATAGGACCTCCCCATCTCTTCCTGCGGGTGCCGCAAGAGCCGGCTAAGGAATATCCAGGCAATGGGCAGCAGCATTCTCGGTAAATTAAAGTCTGCGATCACCAAGCCGCCTGCCAAGCGTGGTGATTATGACAAAACCCCTCTATGATAAGCGGCCATAGTGGCGTTTTAGGGGGGAGGGTTATATGTAGCAGTGGACATCTTCCAGCTGTTGATGTGAGGTTTTACTTTCAGGTACTGGACATGTGTGCAGCCCCAGGGTCAAAGACTGCGCAGCTGATTGAGTTCCTTCATGCCGATGAGGACAAAATGCCTACAGGTGAGACAGTGGTCAATTGCTATGCCTATAAATTATTTGAACAAATTCCGTAACTGGTGATTACCGGCTAGCTCAATGTCACAGATTTTTTCTTACCTAGGCCATGCTCTGGGTTTGTTATGTCATCAAAAAAGTAAATTATTTTTCTTTTGATGATGATGATGATGACGTTGTTCGAAAGCAAACATTTCGCACCATACAACGGCACGTGCGGTAAATTAGGTACTCTCACCTAAGTACCTATTTTACCACATCCTCCGTTTTATAGCGCCGTGCGCTAGTGACCGTGCGTATCCTTTACGGTTTTTTTAAATTTCTATAAAAAATATATAAGAATTCCACCAAGGAGTTCCACATTACCAGAATAAATCTGCTGAATGACCGTAACTCCTTGGAAACGCTTTTGCTCAATACGTTTGTCTCACTTTAATACTAAAGAGAAAATGAATCTAAAGATGTACCTAGTTCTAATTTTCACCACACGCACGTGATGCCATTTGTATTGTAAATGCGTGCCATTTTACTCTTTTTAGCCCATTTTCATATTAGATTAGAAACGTCAAAGATTGTTTGTTGCGACTTTCCCACATTAGTGGGAAAGTCGCAACAAACAATCTTTGACAATCTTTGAGTACAATAGGTAATGAAACAAACTGTTTTCTCGCAAATGTGTTAAAAAACGTTGTATGATACACGTGCGGAAATTGGTTTCTACAAACTCGTGACTATGGTTAGCCCTCGACTTCGCCTCGGGCTTACATTTATCTACTCGTTTGTAAAAATCAACTTACCGCACTAATATCAATAAATAACTATTTCCTATACAATATTTTAGGTTTCCTAATGGCGAATGACGTTGACAACAGCCGTTGCTACATGTTAGTACATCAGGCCAAGCGGCTCAACTCTCCTTGCATCGTGATCACCAACCACGACTCCGCTGTGATGCCATTACTGGTCGTGCCTGATGAACAGGTTGGTTTTTGTATCACATATGGTTATGACCACATTTCACTTATTTGTTAATGAATGACGTGACGAGCTCGTCGTTCGCCTGATGTTAATCAACACTGCCACCCATAAAGTGCCGATGTGATGACGTGCGTAGTGCAGTGTCACGCGAAACTTTATTAGAGTTCCAAGTGATACTGCGATCTTTTGTGGGCAGCCGTGACGCTTAACATCAGGTGAACGACTAGCACGTCACGTCATTCGTTTACATTAAAAAAAAGGTTTTTTTAATGCACACAACTCGCCAGCGGCGTCTTTGTTTTTAGTTAGCGTGGGAGTTTTCAAGTTTATAGTAAACCCTACAAGTTTTGCCGACGCGCAAATACGAACCATATTCACAAAGGCCATACGGCGCCCAGTTCCCATTCTCAAAAAGCCATATGGCGTCCAGTCCTCAAACAATCATACGACACACAGCATTGACTATAAATCCAGTTGAACAATGATACAACTTCCCCTCATACGAAAATTAGTGGTGTATTTCAACCACTAATTTCTAACAAATACTATGAATTCTAATAAATCACTGGAACCCGTTGATGTCTTTTGTTTCATCCTGCTCTGTTCTTTGCAATTTCGTATGACTTTGTCTCGTTTTGTTACCTCGCCCCCTGCCCGCGCAGGTGAGTCGTGTTTTTACGAGAAATTATGTTCACGAGCTATCAACGGGCTTTATAATCTTTAGTTCACAGTCATCAAAAAACCACAAGGCGACCAGTCCTCAAAAGCTATTATTTCCAGGATCCAACAAAAACGAGTCCGTTGAAATTCGACCGCATACTGTGCGACGTGCCGTGCTCGGGTGACGCCACTTTACGGAAGAATCCGGACATCTGGCTGAAATGGTCTACTGGAAACGGGAACAACTTGCACGGGTAATAAAAAAACACAGATGAATTTTAAGGCAGTTGGCTAAAGCGGGAAATCCAGAATTTTGTTAATTTTTTTGGTTAGTGAAGACGGTCCAAATAAAATACACGGAAAAATAAGGATAAGTAAACCTATTGTGTTGCGAGCGAGAGGTTGTCGTGTCGGCGCAGCACAATAACGCATTCGACTGCGCACGCCATCGTGCGGCGGCCGCGCCTCGCCCCCGCATGCCCGCAGCACTGCCCCGCACCCTCGCATACCCCGCAGCACTGCCCCGCACCCTCGCATACCCCGCAGCACTGCCCCGCACCCTCGCATACCCCGCAGCACTGCCCCGCACCCTCGCATACCCCGCAGCACTGCCCCGCACCCTCGCATACCCCGCAGCACTGCCCCGCACCCTCGCATACCCCGCAGCACTGCCCCGCACCCTCGCATACCCCGCAGCACAGCCCCGCACCCTCGCATACCCCGCAGCACTGCCCCGCACCCTCGCATACCCCGCAGCACTGCCCCGCACCCTCGCATACCCCGCAGCACTGCCCCGCACACTCGCATACCCCGCAGCACTGCCCCGCACCCTCGCATACCCCGCAGCACAGCCCCGCACCCTCGCATACCCCGCAGCACTGCCCCGCACCCTCGCATACCCCGCAGCACTGCCCCGCACCCTCGCATACCCCGCAGCACTGCCCCGCACACTCGCATACCCCGCAGCACTGCCCCGCACCCTCGCATACCCCGCAGCACAGCCCCGCACCCTCGCATACCCCGCAGCACTGCCCCGCACCCTCGCATACCCCGCAGCACAGCCCCGCACCCTCGCATACCCCGCAGCACTGCCCCGCACCCTCGCCAGCATCTCGGTCGCGCCACCGTCCGTATAGCTTTATTTATTGTGCTATTAAAATACAAATGCACAGCAAATATAATTAAAAAAACCAAACAGATATTTATGCCGTTAACAGTTAGATAACTAGCCTAATGAGAATTAGGATCTTTGAATGACAATCGCGGGCAGAGAACATTATTCTTTTCATCATAATAATATTTTAAGAATATATATATTAAAAATGCACCTGCTTCCACATATTTGAAACAGCTTAGGAGGTGAACAGGAGCCGATGGAGAGAAAAGGTTCTCGAGTGGCGACCACGAACTGGAAACAAAACGAAGACGTAGCGTAGGCCCGCCCCCACTCGGTGGGCCGACGATCTGGTTAAAGCCGCGGGGAGCCGATCAAATCAATTTTTTTTATTGCAAATAGGCTATTTTTAGCACTTTTACAAGTCAAAACTAGATAATGTATTTAAAAATAATAAAAATTAAATTATTGTACATTCTAAGCAAGCATAATTAAACAAACTTACACAGTGCTTAATGTCAAAAATGTCAAAATATTATAATTATAACAAGCCTATTACAATACGAGTTTGAAAAAAAAAGTTCTCTTCCCCACATCAGGTGCAAACAATCCGGC
This sequence comes from Ennomos quercinarius, assembly GCA_910589525.2. Lineage (NCBI taxonomy): Eukaryota > Metazoa > Arthropoda > Insecta > Lepidoptera > Geometridae > Ennomos > Ennomos quercinarius. The sequence continues at coordinate 9,994,042 of OU342510.1, forward strand.
ACAATGCAGAATAGAGGATGGATGCAGGAGGTGAGCAGCCGCTCAAACTAACGCTCTCTGGGGGAGGCCTATGTTCAGCAGTGGGCATCTTCAGGCTGTTGATGATGATGATGATGATGAACATTAGCATGATTGCAAAATATTTTTAATAGTCTATGTAAAGAATAATTTCAATCAACTCGTCTCCCAGAGATTTTCATTATCACATACATGGCCGTAGGCAGGGGGGGGGTTTTGGGGGTTCAAACCCCCCCCGAAATCTGCGCTGGTCTAAGGGCAGAGCAAGAATGTTTGAATTGCCATAGAAAATATGTTTCTGAAAAACAATAAGGCAAATATAAAAAATTTCGCGCTCGCTGCGCTCGGGTTTTTTATATTCCTACTGTATTTTGTTATAATTGTAGCAAGCGCGTTTGTAGGTACTGACTGACATGTAATTCATGTTTGAATTGCCATACGTGTTTTCTGAAATACAATACAGTGAATATAAAAAAATTTGCGCTCGCTTCGCTCGCGCTTTTCATATTTCTGCTGTACTTTGTTATATAGCAAGCGCGTTTGTACTGACAGATATGCAATTCATGTTTGAATTACCATACGTGCTTTCTGAAATACAATACGGCAAATATGAAATTTTTCGCGCTCGCTTCGCTCGCGCTTTTAATATTTCTACCACCAGTGTTTGCTATTAGTGATTTAGGTACCAAAATTACTAATCGATTTTCGACACCGTTTAAAAAAACATATTTATGAGTTTGCTTCTTATACACGTAGGTAGGTACTTGATGTATGGAGAGCTGATAAAATTATTATAAAATCTATTTTATTGCTCAAGTGCTGCAAAAGATTTCATACTAACTTTATTAGCTCTCCATTACGAGTAGGTATAAGAAGCAACCAGCCCACCAGGTGTACCGACGACCTAGTTAGAACCGCGGGGAGCCGAATGCCGATGGATGCAGGAGGCGAGCAGCCGCTCAAAGTGGTGCTCTTTGGGGGAGGTCTATGTTGAGCAGTGGACGTCTTCAGGATGATGATGATGATGATGAGAAGCAAATTTTTTTTAACTGTGTGTGCAGGTATATAATTATGGTAATCAAGCTGAACCCCCCCCGAAGTGAATTCCTGGCTACGGCCCTGCACATACAATAGTTAGTTACTCTAGATATATAAAAGCAAAAACTGCAATTTTTTGAATTTTCCGCACCCACCTGAAAAATTAGTAGGAATTAATTTTTTTCTATATACCGTCCCTGCAGGACAGCCAGTTCTTTTAATCCGGGTGAGAATAAGGCTCGAGTCAATAGATTGCTGCTGGAGATTTCAGCTCTTATATTTCTACAGAAACTTTTTAGGGTTCTGTACCCAAAGGGTAAAAAGGTCCCTATTACTAAGGCTCCGCTGTCTGTCCGTCTATCACCAGGCTGTATCTCATGAACCGTGATAGTTAGACAGTTGAAATTTTCACAGATGATGTATTTCTGTTCCGCTATAACAACAAATACTAAAAAATAGAATAAAATAAATATTTAAGGGGGCTCCCATACAACAAATGCGATTTTTTTGCGCGGTTACCAGATGAGTCATAGATGGCGCTGCCTGGATGGCAGGGATAGATAATGGTACGGAACCCTTCGTGCGCGAGTCCGACTCGCAATTGGCCGGTTGTTTATTCTATACCTGATTTATGTTGTGTCTACAGAATCCAGTACAGGATCGTCAAGCGAGGCTGCGAACTTCTCTCGATAGGCGGTAGACTGGTCTACTCGACCTGTTCCTTCAATCCGGTCGAGAATGAGGCGGTGGTCCATCGGCTGTTAGCGGAGGCTGGAGACGGCCTCAAGTTAGTCGAAGTCCCTCACATGTTGCCTGGATTGAAATACATTAATGGTAAGTGATATGCTCGGTGTTTCTCTACGAGATAAGGTCCGAAATGAGGAGACCTGTAGAAATAAAGTTACCGATATAGCTCTTAGAATAAGTAAGTTGAAATGGCAATGGGGAGGACACATCGATCGTAGAACTGACAACCGATGGGGAAGAAGGAGGAAGCCGCGGGGAGCCGATGGCTACAGAAAGCAAGCAGCCGCTCAAAGTGGCGCTCAATGGGGAGGCCTATGGTCAGCAGTAAAAGTCTTCAGGCTTTTGATGTGATGTTGACGCAAACTCAAATTAGGAGGTAGGATTTTTCTGCAGAGTTCATCTGGGTAGGTACTACTAGTTTGTCAGTTATTCTGCCACCAAGCAGTAGTGTGTTTATGTATGGAAGGCACTGCAGTAGGGTTAGAACGGCTGGTAGACAAAACTGTCTTTCCCCTGTTTTACTCCAAGCAAGTATGAAGAAAGTGACGTAAAACGGGGAAAGACAATTTTGTCTACCGCCCGTGCTAACCCTACAGCAGCTAGTGAAATTACTGGGAAGTGAGACTTCATGACTATCCAGTCTAGTGATGTCTCAGTTTGTTGTGGGCAGTGCAGTGTCACGCTACACAAAACTTGAGGTGAATGACCTTAACACTCGAGAAACAGCTGATTTTTTAAACTATAACCTCAAAATGTTCTAAAAGTATACGAAATTCGAATTCGGTAGCAGAACAAAAGTTATTCGTCATCACGTGCAGAATAAGGCCCATTCGGTTTTATTGTTTGTAGTTTATGCACATTATGATACACCTTCTATACAAAATGACTAGTTTTTAATAGTGCGCATGAGACTTTTACCGTGGATTGATTGAACTAACGCAATACTATTTCAAATGACCACTAGGTGGACCGACCACCTAGTCGGAACCGCGGGTAGCCGATGGATGCAGGAAGCAAGCAGCCGGTCAAGGTGTCGCTCTATGGGGGAGGCATATGTTCAGCAGTGGACGTCTTCAGGCTGATGTAATGGGGTAAAAAACTGACTTTTGCTCACTTCAGATGGCAGCATTGTTGAGTGTTCCCTAAATCTGACAAATATCTGTCATCCACCATAATAATTTTGTAAAAAAATAAAAATAACTCAATTTATTTCATTAATATGACGTTGTGTTCAGCTTTGGATTGCAAAAAGACGGGAGTCCATGTATTCCCTAAAGATATCAAATGGAGAAAACAATGGATGAAAGCTTTACGAAGAAAAAATTGGGAGCCAACTAAATATTCAAGGTTATGTGCTTTTTTCCAGTAGTAGATGCTTTTCTATTCCGCAACTGTTTTTTTAACTGCCTAACACTCCATGTTGAATACATTTTTGTAGTATTAGGATTGAATTCGCTGGTAAGCACAAAGAATCAAAATCGCAATATAGCGGCGATTAGGATCACTCAACAGTGGCGCCACCTACGATTAGCTTTCAGTTTTTAACCCCATTAAAATTGTAATATACAACGGTGAAAGTTCAAAACCGTGTTTGTAGTATTACTATGTGTGATAAAACATACAATACCTATGGGAATCCTAGTTAAGGTCCAGGATCTATGTATGTGATCTTTGAGCGTTATAAAAAACCGGGAGTAAAAGTAAGTAATGCCTTCCATCAGGTATGACGCACTGGCGACCTGCGTCCAAAGACATGGTGTTCTACGACAAATACGAAGACGTGCCGGAGAGATGGCAGACAGTAGTGCGCCCGCAAATGTTCCCGCCTAAACCTGAAGACTTGAGCAAATACAACTTGGACAGATGGTAAATGAACCAAAAAGTTTATCCATACCAATCAACATATTTTGCATGTGCTACGGTTACCGCTTTCCATCCGATGGACCGCATGGCTTGTGTGTTTGTCGCTCAACAATAAAAAAAAATGAAATTGTAATATTTAAAATCTTTTTCATGGGTTTTTATAGCAATTTCGCTTAGAAACGTTACATTAGCGCGTCAAATTCAAATTTTCTTGCGTTCTTTTGCCAATAATAGCTTAATTACTCAACGTGATTACATGGAAACTGATTTTGCGCAAATAAATAGAATGTATCAATAAATTACAATTGAAAGTATCACCTACTTATCATTGGTTTAGCGACAAATGGCAATAGACTGAAAAACTAAGAAGAAAATTGTTTATTGCCATTTGTCGCTAAACCAATGATATCTAGGAGATACTTTTAATCGTAATTTGTTGATACGTTCTAGTTATTTCAGCAAAATTAGTTTTAATGTAATCACGTTGAGTAATTAAGCTATTATCGGCAAAGGAACGCAAGGAAATTTGAATTTGCCGTGCGAGTGTAACGTTCCACCTTAATCTGTCATAATATGTGACAAAAACGTCTACGTCATAACCCATATACAAATAAAAATATAATGCTGGTCGATGGGCAACACATCACGCGAGAATGGTGTGTTGCCCATCGACCGATTTGGCTATTGTTTATTTTGAAATGTTCGTAACACTCCCGATTATTTTATTTGAATGGATAATTGGGAAATTTTCAGATTCGGGATTTACTGTAATTCCTTTTTTGTATGGGAAATTCGGACAGAACTTCTGTCGAGCAACCTAGCCCGCCGTAGCTACCCGTATAGCCCGCTCATTTTGCAGCGCCATCTAGTTTTATAACAGTTTTTAGCATATTTTTTATTTACGCTGTTTTCTTGGTGTATTGGCATTCCTCTCCTACTTGTGCCATGATAAAACTCACTTATTGGAGAAACTTAGAACCTTGAACTCAATTATTTATCTTTATTATTCTTAATATGTTAGCATCAGAATCTTACCCCACCACCAAGACACTGGTGGTTTCTTCGTGGCTGTATTCGAGAAGACGTCCACTCTTTCCTGGGAGAAGGAAGAGAAGAAGGAAGAAGGGCAGAAGGAACCTGAGACGAAGCCAGAGCCGCCCAAGAAGAGAAGACGCATGGGTGGATACAGAGAAGACCCCTTTGTGTTCTTTAAAGGTAACATTTGTTTTCTTCTATCCATACTTTAGCTTAAGTCCTTCTTTAGTACTGTTTTTACTGAAATAAAAAATGATAATAATAATACAATTTATTGAGAAGAGCCAAGACTGCTATTAGGGGTCTTCTATTATTCACGTGATGTTTTCAGCATTTTTTAACCCCCCTCTCCTCTGGTGATGCATGATAAGGTTTTGAATGACCTTCCCCCCCCCCATCCAAGATCACGTGGTTTATTTTACTAGTGTTTTTTTTTTTCATAATTAGTTTCTGTTAGCTCAGTTGGTAGTAGCTCTGCCTTCTGGACTATAGGTTGTGGGTTCGATTCCCACCCAGCCAAACATTGTGTGATGAACATTGATGTTTGTTCTGTATCTGGGTGTTATATTGTATTCTATGTATGTATTTACAAACAGAAAAGTATTATGTTATTAAACGGGTAGAAGTACTAAGTACTTCTATCCGTTTTCTGGTTCCCATAGTATAAGCATGTGCTTAGTTTGGGGCTAGATGACTCTAGTGAAATGTCCACGCATATTTACATATTTATAAATTTCTAAATATTGTCTTGAAATACTGGCGTAATCTTTTTTTTTTTTTTTTTTTTTTTTTTTTATGTAAATGAATGACGTGACGAGCTAGTCGTTCGCCTGGTGTTAAGCGACACGGCCGCCCATAACAGATGCAGTATCACTTGGAACTCTAAACTAAAGTTTCGCGCGACACTGCGCACTGCGCACGCCATCCTGAGACATCACACAGTCTAAAAAAGTCTTCTAGACTGTGAGATCAGTTCGTAAAGTCTCATTTGCCCAGTAATTTCACTAGCTACAATGCCCTTCAAACCGGAACACAGTAGTGCTTGCACACTACTGCTTGGCGGCAGAATAACTGGCAAAGCGGTAATCTAGTTTATTTCTAGAAATGAAGGCGAGGATATCGTTTCCTGGTTACTGGCGAGTCAAAAACGCGCTGATTTCGGTTTAGAATCGCGTTTTTTAAGATAAAATAAATACACGTGATATAAATACACTACACCCCCCTCCCCCCTGGTGATGTTTCGTGATCTTTTCCGTTAATTCACCGCAATTTCCAGGTGATGATGAAGACGTGTTCCCATCAATCAAGGAGTTCTACGACCTCCAGGGGTTTGACTCCAAATGCCTCCTAACCCGTTGTCACGTCGGCAAAAAGAAAAACATATATCTGGTGTCGCCTATAGTTAAAAATGTCGTTGAAAAAAATGAGGGTAGCTTGAAGATTATCAATACGGGCGTAAAGACTTTCGTCAGGTGCGATAATAAGAACATGACGTGCGCTTTCAGGTAAGTTTTGAGGACGATTGCTTATTTTTGAATCCCTGAAATAACACCCCCAGCCCTTTAAGGAGGAAGGGGGGGATATGTTCAGCGGTGGACGCAAAAGGATGATGGTGTGATGTGACAGAGGAATAGAATTATATTATCTATGGTTTTTATAAGTTCAACGTGTATATCTGTGTGGCTGTCTGTGGCATCGTAGCTCCAAAACAGATTACCCAATTTTTTTTTTTTTTTCTTTTAATGTTGACTTGATCGAAAGTATTCATAGCCTCAAGAAACTCTTTAAGGCTGATTGAAGAGCTCTTTTCTGATTGATGAAAGCATATAAGCAACTTCCACAGGTATAAATAAATAAATAAAAATCGATTCGTTTGGTATTCTTTTATTTCAATGATATTGCAAGAACATGATAACCTTGACCTGATGCTGGTTTGAGTGAGATAACCTGTGAAATATTTATTTGCATACATATTGATGAATATGTTAGCATCTATTTTTTTTTGTAATCGAATGACGTGACGAGCTAATCGTTCGCCTAGTGTTAAGCGACACGGCCGCCCATAATGGTAGTCTGACTTAGTTTCGCATGACACTGCGCACGTCATCCTGAGACATCACACAGTCTAGAAAAGTTTTCTAGACTGTGAGATCAGTTCGTTAAGTCTCATTTGCCCGGTAATTTCACTAGCTACAATACCCTTCACACCCTTTATCTTATCTGATAACCGGCCAAGTGTCTGACTCGCTACAGCCTGGTGACAGACGGACATACAGACAGACAGCGGAGCCTTAGTAATAGGGTGTCCGTTTTACCCTTTGGGAATGGAACCTTAAAAATGAAAAAAATTGCTAACATTTTTTTTAATCGCTGGTTAATATGTATATTGTCTACGTTGGATGCCTCAAACAATAGATATGCTTACTTTGACTGCATACCTGTGTCCTGTATATGAAATATCAATCATTCGATGATTTTTGCTATTTGTAGACGCTTGGATCTATTTGACGCTGACTGTACCTGTATGCTCATGAATTCCAGGTTATCCCAAGAAGGCCTGCAGAGTATCACCCAGTTCGTGGGTCCGAAGCGTCGCCTGCGCATCTTGAAAGATGACTTGATACTGGTGCTCCAGAACGACAATCCGGCCAACCCGCCAGACGTCAAGCTGTTCTCTGAACACACTCAGGCGTTGGTCAAAGATTTTGGTGAGTACATCCCTAACTATATATAAAAGTGGGATGTTACGTGATTGTTTGTTTGTGCTAAAATAGCTGAACCGATTTTGTTAATAAAACTTGGTCATATACATTAATGATAATAAAATCTATGGATGCGGGAGGCGAGTGGCCGCTCGAAGTGACGCTCTATTGGGGAAGGCCTATATTCAACAGTGCACGTTTCAGGCTGATGAAAATGATAATGATGTTAAAATGCTGTGAGTTTGATCTAAAAGGTTTCGGGTGAATTAAAAACGTATATAGATCACAATGAGCAGTGTTCTTTTAGGCATTATCAGTTTAGTTCTCTCATCGTCAAGAGATGGCGCTCGTGTAGCTTTTGGCATTTACTTTATAAAATCATGGCAGTGGGGAACTTTGTTCAGCCAACGTAAATATGGTGCGAGAGCCCACTGCAAAAATACCTACGTCATCGAGTACCCCAATAGGCTATCTTTAGATCGTTAACCGACACTTAAACTTGTAAAAAAAAACAGGTCTGCCAGTTCCGATCCTGCTGGGTCATGGAAATAATCCACCTCTACCAACTTTAAATGCCTTGAATACTAAGTTTCGCCAAGTTTAGACATGGCAGAACTTTTAATCTATTATCAGGGGCATCTTGGCTATTATTGGGCGTAGGTTTCATTGGGGTATTCGCTGAGGTAGGTAAAGAGTGTGAAGGGCACATTCTTAGGGGTCTGCCAGGTACTTCCGGCAGGGTGCGCAATGGCAGACCAATTTTTTTTACATAATTAATCAATGGTTAACTGTTGCCAGCACTTTCATTCGGGTACATTTTGACAAAAAAAATATGTCAAGTAATTTCAATTATTACTATGACCCGGCAGGATCGGAACTGGCAGACCTGATTTTTTTTACATATTTAGATGTCTGTTAACGATCTAAAGATAGCCTATTGGGGTACCCGATGACGTAGGTATTTGTGCAGTGGGCTATCGCACCAATAGTCCAAAACACAAAATCCCTTTTGTGTTGGGTATTTAGAAATATTTACGCGAGTACATTCAATAGGTCAACGGTTACGTCATGGAAAGTTTTATGCGCATCTGCACTAATGAATGACAGCTTTTAAGTTAACTTCCCCTAAACGAAACAAGGGAACATAGACCTCCGCGACTAACCCCCGGTTTCTCATACGTTTGTTAAAGTTAAGATGGAACGTTACACTGCCGCGGGATGTTCAAAATTTTCTTGCATTCTTTTGCCAATAATAGTTTAATTACTCAACGTGATTACATGAAAACTAATTTTGCGAAAATGAATAGAATGTATCAACAAATTACGATTAAACTTATCTCCTAGATATCATTGGTTTAGCGACAAATGGCAATAAAAAATTTTTCTTTTTAGTTTTTTAGTCTATTGCCATTTGTCGCTAAACCAATGATATGCAGGTGATACTTTTAATTGTAATTTATTGATACATTCTATTTATTTGCGCAAAATTAGTTTTCATGTTGAGTAATTAAACTATTATTAGCAAAAGAATGCAAGAAAATTTGAATTTCCCGCGCTAGTGTAACGTTCCACCTTAAACTCATGTCAATTTAAAAACACTGAACGCTTCGTGGCAATTTTCCTAAACTCTAAACTTTTTAAATTATATTAGGGTAGTATATTATTTTAATAATAAAACATCATGTTTTGTTTTCCAGCGTCCGGCAGCTGTATCCTAGAGTACAAGGACAGTACGGCGGGCCTGGAGCTGTGCCTGGTGGGGTGGCGCGGCGTGCACTCGCTGCGCGCCTACACCGCCACCGCGGACACCGTGCACTACCTCCGGCTGTTGGGGGCCGACTACAGCAAATACGGTAAGACTACACGGTGCAATACGCTATTTGACTACTACTAAAAATTAACGAGTTAATTTTTTTTTTTTTTTTTGTGATTGAATGACGTGACGAGCTAGTCGTTCACCTGATGTTGCATGTTGCAGTCTCACCCGGAACTTTAAAACAATAAAGTTTCGCGTGACACTGCGCTGCGCACGTCATCCTGAGACATCACCCAGTCTAGTAATCAGATTACTAGACTGAGTGATCAGATCGTAAAGTCTCATTTGCCCAGTAATTTCACTAGCTACAGTGCCCTTCAAACCGGAACACACTACTGCTTGGCGGCAGAATAACTGGCAAAGCGGTGGTACCTACCTAGACGAACTTTGCAGAAAATCTAATATTATTAAAGTCTAATATTCTAATATTACTTAATCTAGCCGTCTTATTTTTGTTGAAGAAATCCTTTGGATAGTTGTTTGAACGGTGTCAGCGATAAGTTCCATATTTTTACTAATTTTGAATTTTGAATTGCTGATTGATGGTCGGCATTGGGTATTTCCCATTCTCATTTTGCATCTTAGGTATTGCCATCGAATAGATACCTAATAATAGCTTTAGAATCCCAAGGTACCTAATTTGTAATAACATTGGTAACACAAACATACATACACAGCATTCACATTTTTAACTATTCATCACGGACCCGTTCTATCACTTTTTCACACTTACCGAATTACCCTCTTTGAGGATGATTACCTCTTCACACGCAGGCAATTTCAACTGATCTACCTACACGGTTAACCTACTACCATTGTAAATCTACAAACACACAAGTCGCGTGCCAGATAATACCTACCTCATTGTTAACTGTGCAAACGGGCCACCAAGATACAGGCATAGCCGAGTTTGGGGTCCATCGTTTCACCTAAGTACCTACAAATATGCACTATGTCTATGTCACTACCTAAGACTAATTTATCTTTAATACTAGCAGCGCCCCGCGGTTCCACCCGCGTTCCTACAGGAACTGTTCCCGTTATTGGGATAAAAAGTAGCCTATGTTTTAATCTAGGGTATAAGCTACCTCCATACCAAATTTCATCCAAATCCGTCCAGCTGTTAGAGCGTGAAAGAGTAACAAACATACACACATACACACAAACTTTCGCCTTTATAATATTAGTGTGATTAGTGTGATTACAATATAATGTATTTCCCTCTCGTGGTAATTACAGCCTAAGTTAAGAACTGCATGTAACCTAATCTTTTTGGCAAATAAAAATTTAATTTACTTTACTTTACTTTCTTAAAATAGGTTATACTAGGTGGTAGAACTTTTCTGCAAAGTTCGTCTAGGTAGGTACCGTTTCTTTGCCAGTTATTCTGCCACCAAGCAGTAGTGTGCAAGCACTACTGTGCTCCGGTTTGAAGGGCATTGTAGCTAGTGACAGAGACCAATTACCCCTTAAAAAGGCACCACCTCCATAATAAAATTGCGACAAAAATATCTTTTTCATTTCAGACGTCAACAAATTTAAGAAAGCATCCGAAGTGACAGAAAGCGAAACGAATGAAGACGCAGTATCAACGTCAGAAGATCAATCAATTACAGAAGTTGAATCAAACTCAGAAGTTAAATCAACCACAGAAGTTAAATCAACACCAGATGGTTCCACACCCCAAGAACAAGAAAAAATGGAGGTTGTTGAAAATGGAGAAGCCCGAACTGCAAATAG